>JAZHRO010000073.1:219680000-224680000 GCA_037157565.1 Thalassia testudinum | reverse complement strand
TTCTTAGGCACCACTTGTATTGGACTCACCCAACGACTGTCGGAGATCGGGTAGATGATTCCTGCATCTAACCACTTTATGATCTCCTTTTTCACGACCTCCTGTAGGTTAGGGTTTAGGCGTCTTTGCATTTCTCTTGAAGGTCGTGAGCCTTCTTCTGTGTAGATTCGATGCGTGCAGTATGAAGGGCTTATACCAGTCAAATCATCTAGAGTCCATCCAATGGCTCTACGATGTTGCTGGAGAACAGAAATCAAACGGAGTTCCTGGTCAGGTGTGAGTCGAGAATTGATAATCACAGGAAACGTTTGATTTGAATCCAAAAAGACATATTTTAGATGTTCGGGAAGGGGCTTGAGTTCCATGACAGGATTGTCAGCAGCAGCGGGTGGTTCAGGGTTTGTATCGGGAGCAATGGTAGGAGTCATAGGTGTGTCTAGATCGTGTTCGCACTCCTCTGTTAGCGGTTTTTGATTTTCTAGTGGTTGATCAGGAATAATCAGGTTGTCCTCTATATGCAGTTCATCAACCACGGCTTTGACATCACAAATTTCCTCTATAACCCCGCAATTAATCCCTTGTTGGGCTTTGAAAATGTCAATCTTCAGATTTTGATTCCCAAATTTTAATTCTATCTGGCCCTCTTCGCAGTTTATATTGGCCCTAGCAGTGGCCAAAAAGGGTCTCCCTAATATGATTGGTGTGTCCCTTGGGTTCTTAGGTGCATCCATGTCCAGTACTATGAAGTCCACTGGGAAATAAAAATCTCGTACCCTAACAATGACATCCTCGAGTATTCCTTTGGGTGACTTGATGGATCGATCAGCTAACTGCAATGTCACCTCAGTGGGTTTAAGTTCAGATTCTTCAAGGTGGTCAAGGAGGGATGTAGGTATTAAATTTATGGAGGCACCTAGGTCTAGTAGGGCTCTATCAAGTTGGGTTTCACCAATTTTACAAGAAATCAAGGGAGTTCCTGGGTCTTTAGCCTTGGGTGGGAGTTTGCTCAGGATGACAGAGCTGGCTTGCTCTGACAGTACGATCGGATTCCCATCCTTGGTTCGCGGCTTACGTTTAGGTGTACATATGTCTTTCAAGAATCTTGCGTAAGCCGGTATGTGGCGGATTGCATCCATCAACGGGATGTTTATCTGGACCTGTTCAAAGAGCTTGACCAGATCCTCCTCAGGAGCCACAGGTTTGGTTGTTCTTTTTCCTTTGGTCAAGGCCTCAGGAAATGGGATCCTAGCTGGTTCCTCTAGGATAGGTCTAGGTTCTTGATCTGGGACAGTAGTATCTTGGATGACTACCCTAGGGTCTTGGCGATTATCAGGCTTGGAGTGGTTCAGATAATGTGGGTCTTGTGTTGTTTTACCACTACGTGTTGTTACAGAGTTTAATCCAGCCTGACTTTGGTTTGGGTTAGGTAGGAGAGGTGGCTGCTGCTGAAATTCTGCATAAGATGTAGAAGCCTCCATCCCGTCTGGTGATGGAGTAGCAGGGGCCTGATAAATCAAATGTGCGTGGCCTGGATTTGGATTCATAATGCGCCTCTGGGTCGGCACGTTATTTGGGTTGGGCAGAGGTTGCGAAGGAAGGGTGCCAGGTTGGCGAGAATTTGCCATCTGGGCCAGTTGGTTGCGAACCTCTGTGATCTCGTCCTTGTGCTGTTTTTGCATTGCCGCATTTGTCTTTTGAATGTCAGCCAGCGTTTGAAGGATAAGAGTCAGTTGATCCTGATTTTGCCTGGATTGGTAGGTGGGATTGGGCCGAGGCTGAGGCGGCTGATATGGACGAGGAGCTTGTGGATGGGGTTGATATGGTGGTTTTTGAGAATTTCCCGCCCACTGAAAGTTAGGATGATTTCGCCATCCAGGGTTGTAGGTATTGGAGTATGGGTCATTCTGGATGGCGTTGAGGTCCTCGCAGTTCTGAGGAACCTCAGGAAAGTCAGAATACGAGGGTTTAGAGTTCCCCCAACTCGAGTAGAAGGGATCGGAGGTCACTCCGGTCCGGGAGGTAGACGGGGGTGGATATGGGCCCATCCCCTTGGCAGGTTGGTGACAGACGTTTTGCACTGTTTCCCTTGCCAAAGGAGGTCGTGCAAAAGAGTTTTGTGCAGAGGTGGCTTGCTGCAAATGTCGAGTTAGCTCGTCCACCTTCTTTTCTATGATAGAGACCTTGTCCAACCGACTGGCCATCAATTCCAGGTCAACAGAAGTGGACAGGTCCTGCGTCTCATGTGTCCCTCTTAGATTCGTCGATGAGCGGGCATTCGTCCTGTCGAATAAGCCCAAGGAGTCATTGTTTATGGAGTTCTCGCACATGTTTTCGAGAATCTCCCACACCGTGTCCTCGTGTTGGCCCATGATGTTTCCTCCACATGTTGCATTGACGATTAGACGAATATCCTCACGGAGTCCCTGGTAAAAAGACTGGACTTGTTCCCACTTAGGAACTCCGTGATGGGGACACTTTCGCATGAGATCTAGGAATCGATCCCAAGCTTCGTGAAGAGGTTCTCCCTGTTGTTGAGTGAAATGAGTGATCTGGTGGCGCAAGGCATTCGTCCGGCCAACAGGGAAGAATTTTTTCAAAAATTCAGACTGTAATTCCTCCCAAGTGTTGATCGGGCGAGTCTGAGTCTGATACCAGTGCGCGGCCTTGTCCAAGAGGGAGAACGAAAACATTTTCATGAGTAGGATATCCCGGTTTTGTACATCTGACCCGAAGGTCTGGGCCAGATGCTTGAGTTGTTTAATGTGTTGGAATGGATCCTCAGAGTTAAGCCCATGGAACTTTGGTATGGCATGAATCATATTGGGCTTTAGTTCAGAATTAGGTCCTCCAATGGGGATTCGTACTCGGGGTTTGATTGCCACCGCAGCGGGATTATAGTGATCTCGCATCATAGGTCGCTGTGGTGGGTTTACAAAGTTCTGAAAGAGATCGTTCAAGTGTTGAAGTTGGTGTTCAAGGTTATTCTCCTCTTCAATGGGTTGTGCCATGATGGGAGAAGAAGGAGAATCAGGGTCTGAATCAGATGAAAGATTTATGTGGTGGGGTTGCTGCACAAACAAGGGCGTCGAGGCTTGGCCTCGGCGAGAATGAATTTCTAGAGGAGGTCTTAAAGGTGGTCTTAAGGACCTCCTACCAAACATGCACCGGAAGATGTGATGAGATTAGAAGGTGCTAGACCCAATCAAGACACCCAAGAATTGTTGGGTGACTATAGAGGTTCGGGGCAGATGGACCCCTGGATCAGAAGATCGTCCACCTGAGAAATACCTGGGCAGCCAGAGAGGGAGAGTCCCACAAAGACCCCTACACGGTAGAGCGTCCCCACGGGTTACAGGGTTTCCCCCACCCGACCTCTCTTGTCACTGCGGTTCCAGGTAGACCAGAATGGGGATCTTGACCTCTTAAGTCTACCTTTTTTATTTTAAGATCAAGGTGCTTAATGTTCCACTTGAACTTTTAAGTATTTTGAGTGCAAAAAGTGACCTAATATTAAGGTTGGTTGACTCGAGGGATCAACTTCACCTCTTATTCCTTTGAGAGCTTTTAGGTCCTTCCTTTTATGGTTCAAATGGATTATCAGCCTGATTTGCTTAGGGTTCCTCTTGTATAAATCTTTTCAAACACGGTTTAGGCACACTTCTTTTTGGAAAGTTTGTTTCTTTGTTTTAGAGAAGATGTGTCTCTAAAAACCCTAGCTTTGCAATCCTAACTTGGCTCTAATGGGTCCAATTTAGTTGCCTTAGAAATTAGCACCTAGGGCTCAATCAAGAAAGTTTTAGCCCTAGTTGCCTTAGTTGGATGACAGACAAAAATATGTTGAAATGAAAATCAGGCAACTTGATGAGTTACTAAATATAAGACAGGTAGCCCTAAGTTGATTTCTCTCTTTTTTTTTTTCTTTTTTCTTTTTAGATTGTGAGAGGGTTAAGGGAGAGGGCTTATGGAGATTACCTGTTCCTGTCTGTTGTGCAGTTGCTATTCTTTCCTTTTTGTTTTGCTTTCCCTGATTGAACACAACAAAAGAGAAGTTAAGTCAGATATTAGATAGAAAAGTTGTACTCAAAAGCTTTAAAAGTGCCCGTTACTCCCCGGCAACGGCGCCAAAATGTTGTCAACGTTTTTGTGCGGATTTAAAGGCGTATTACGTTGCAGTAGAACCGACAAAATGTTTAAACAAATATAAATAATTTTATTACTCTAACAACTAGAGTATCCGAGGTCGAACACAGGTAGCAAACTCAGTACTTTGTAAAACCCAAGAATAAATTGTTAAATGCAAATATAATTGATTCAAAGAGTTTTAAAAAAGATGTAAAAAAAATAGAATTAGACGTCTGATTTATGTATCAGACGTCTTAAATGTGATCTTTCTTTCTCTCTTCCTTCTTCTGCTTTGCCTTTCTGATCTCTTTGCAATCTTCCCTTGTCCTTCTTCTTCTTCTTCTCTGCGAAGACTTCTAATCTTTCTGCTTTCCTTCTTCTCCTGTGAAGACTTCTTTCTTTCTTCTTCTTCTGTCTTGCTCCTCCTTTCTTCGTTGCCTTCTTCTTCTTCTTTGGCTTGCTTTTCCTTCTTCTGCAGCAGCCAAGTCCTTCTCCTGCGATCAGCCTACCTGCACAGGAGCAAAACCTAGCCCTTCTCCCTCTACCCGCGCGTCTCTCTCTCTCAAGAGATTCACTCAAACCGCTCTACCAGAGCCACAGTCCTAATCGGGTCGGATCGTACCCGGGACCAGGCGCACCTGCAGGTGTGTGATGCGCGAGGAGTGCGTAGGTGTAGGTCGGGTCGGATCCGCCAGGTCCGCGTGGTCAGGCCGCGGACGAGGCGGGTGGGGTCAGTGAGGGACCTCACCCCTGTGCTTACTGAGGCGATAAGAATAAAACACAAAAACAACTTATATGGTACCTGAGGGTTGCAATCCCACGATGTGGGACTATCTGGTCTCGCCTTCACGCGCGCCTGCAGAAGCCTCGTCGTGCGATTGCCCCGCAGCTGCTGGCTCTGCTAGCGCTCCTTGGCTGGACTCGTTCACCTCGCGACACTCGCGCTAGTATGCAGCACCTGTAGCCTGGAAGACCGGGTGCCTGGAGTTCGTGGGAGCTTCATCAGAGGTCGTCCATGGCGGCAGCGGCTCAAACCCTGTCATACACAAAACGCGCCTCTCGGCCAAATCAGAATAGCTAGAGACCTTCGCCGTGGCACGGCGAACGCGGTGGGCAGTGCTGCAGGCCGCAGGTCGGCCTAGGCGTGCGTGCCTAGGTCAACCTGTGGCCGGAGATGGTGGGTTGGTCGGGGGGTGATTGTGGAGGGCTGGAGTGGCAGTGGTAGGGTGGAGTGTGTTCCTGGAGGTGAGGCGGAGCTTTCGAGGTGGTTGGCGAGCCGTGTGGAGGGCTGGAGTGGTGTGGGAGGCTCGCCGGAGTGTGGTCGGAGGCGAAGATGATGGAGGTGGTTAGCATCTGTCGAGGGTCGATCAAGGGAGATAACAGGGGGAAAAGAGAGAGGAGAGGGTGGAGAACGTATCTGGGGTTGTCTGGAGGGAAGGGAGGCGGCGGAGAGGACGGCTCGTGACTGCCGTCGTCGGGGAAGAAAGACCCTGGGGGAGGAAGCGGCGACGAAGATGAGGTCAGGAGCTTGCGTGCAGGGTACAGCGCGCCGCGGGAGGAAGAGGCGGAGAGGACTCTGCTGCTGGTATGGCAGCAGAGTGATGAGAAGGAGGGAAGGCGGTCGCCGGAGCTTGTGGGTCGTTTGGCCGGAGATGGGAGAGAAGAAATTTGGAGGGGATCTCCGTCAAAATCAAGCTTAAGATGAGCGGCCGGGTCCGGGGGGTGTTTTATAGGTGCTGGCCGCTCCTATCAGTGCGTGAAAAACGCGCAATTAGGTCAGCCGGCTCGCCGGAGTTGGAAGGAAGAAAGATACCCAAATCTCTCGTGCGTTCGCACGAGAGATTGGGTTCACGCCAGCGAATTTGATTGGCTTTAGAAGGAAGGGAATTCCTCAGAGAATCTCCCTTCCATTTCTGGGAGAGAATCTCTGAGGAATTAGAGAGCAATCTCTCTCGAAACTTCGTCGGAGCTCGGTTCTGCCCTAGCAATGGCGGCAGGACCGGTTTGCAAAGAAGGCGAAGAACCTAGGGGGCTCTCTGCAAGGATATTCAAAAGATAGGGACCTATTTATGATTTGGGTGTACTAAATTGCAAAGTAGGTCAAGATGACCTCCCCTTAGGTCCAAATTTTGGTACAAACCTAATTTGGACCTAAAGAATCCAATGGTGAAGTTGGATTTTAGGTTTGACCTCGTTTGACTGGACATTTTGCGTAAAAACCCAAATTAGGTTAATTGAAGAGTTAAGACCCTAATCTAGGGCAGACTAGGTTCCAAAGGCCAAATTAAGTGTTCTAAACCCTAGAGGATGATTTTCTATGATTTTTAGAGGGTTTGCTTGATTTTTATTCTGACCGGAACCTTGTTAATTTAAGCGGGTCTGTTTTAGGGTAACCAAGTGTCATTTAATTCTTAGATTGCACATAAACCCATTTCTGATTAATTCAACCCACTTTTTATCTTATTTGGACCATTTGACCTATGTTTTGCTTCTGAGAAATCCCGTTTATGTACTGCAATGGTAAAATTACAGTTTTAACCTTTATTTCATGTTTTCTTCTCAGAGCACTTGTTCCTTCAGTTAAGCCTTCTTCTAGGTTATGTAGGAGCTTTTATCTTCTTTATTGGGTCAAAATGAGCTAGTTATGGCTCATGATGAGGCTCTCATCAGGAAAGAAGGACCCTGAGGGAGGAAGCGGCGACGAGGATGAGGGCAGGGGCACATGCGCTTGGTACGGCGCGACGTGGGAGGAAGCGGCGGAGTTGACTCTGCTGCTGGTATGGTAGCAGAGCGACGAGAAGGAGGGGAGGAGGTCGCCGGAGCTTGCGGGTCTTTTGGCTGGAGATGGGAGAGAGGAAATTTGAGGGGATCTCCGTCAAATTCTAGCTTTCGATCTGCAGTAGGGTCTGGGGAGTCTTTTATAGGTGCTGGCCGCACCTTCTAGCACGTGGAGACCGCGCAATTAACTCTGCCGGCTCGCCGGAGATGGAAGGAGGGTGGATGCCCAAATCTCTCGTGCGTTTGCACGAGAGATTGGGTTCACGCCAGGGATCGTGTTCTGCTTTAGATGGAAGGGAATTCCTCAGAGAATCCCCCTTCCATTTCTGGGAGGGAATCTCTGAGGGATTAGAGAGTAATCCCTCTCTAAACCTCACTGGAGCTCGGTTCTGCCCTAACAATGGCGGTAGGACCGGATTACAAAGGGGGCAAAGAACTTAGGGGGCTCTCTGCAAAGATATTCAAAAGATAGGGACCAATTTGTGATTTGGGTGTACTAAATTGCAAACTAGGTCAAGATGACCTCCCCTTAGGTCCAAATTTTGGTATAAACCTAATTTGGACCTAGGGAATCCAATGGTGAAGTTGGATTTTATGTTTGACCACGTTTGACTGGGAATTTTGCGTAGAAACCCAAATTAGGTTAATTGAAGAGCTAGGACCCTAATCTAGGTCAAACTAGGTTCCAAAGGCCAAATTAAGTGTTCTAAACCCTAGAGGATGTTTTTCCATGATTTTTAGAGGGTTTAATTGATTTTTATTCTGATCGGAAACTTATTAATTTAAGCGGGTCTCTTTTAGGGTTACCAAGTGTCATTTAATTCTTAGATTGCACATAAACCCATTTCTGATTGACTCAACCCACTTTTTATCCCATTTAGACCATTTGACCTATGTTTTGCCTCTAAGAAATCCCGTTTATGTACTGCAATGGTAAATTTGCAGTTTTAACCTTTATTTCATGTTTTCTTCTCGGAGCACTTGTTCCTTCAGTTAAGCCTTCTTCTAGGTTATGTAGGAGCTTTTATCTTCTTTATTGGGTCAAAATGAGCTAGTTATGGCTCATGATGAGGCTCTCATCATACCCCCATGCCTAACTTTTGCTAGTCCCTTAGCAAAATTTCAAAGTTTTAACTTCCGTTCTAGACCCTGAATGTCTGTCAACAATCATGATAAGTGCTTTTCTTTGTGATTAGGTAGGAATGCCGACAATAGGCCTAGAGGTACTCAAGCACCAACCAAAATTCGGACCTGTTCCGCTTTAGCCTCAGTCTTTCGCAAAGGTTTCTACGGCCCACAGAAACTAACCTAGGGTTTGTTGGACTCCGCGGTTAAAGCACCTGTGCTTGAGACATTTTAGGCCTAAGTTCAGTTTGCAGTGCGTTTTTTTGTAAGAGAGAGACAGAAGATTTATTTGTTTGGAGAGCTTTTCTCTCTCTTTTCTTTTTATTTCTAGCTTCGGATTAGCTTCTCAACACGGTCTGTATCGGATTCCTCGTCCCCATCATCAATCCTCAAGGGTTCCTAGCTTTCAAGATTTCGAGATAATCCCGCCCATGGCATTCCGTGGCCGAATCCAGACCCTGGCGATAGACATTTCGTGATAATGCCGCCAGTAGGATATTTAAATATCCTAAGAGACAAGCACCGAGGAGACGATATGTTGTTACGCATCTTCGAGGGGAATTTCCTGCCTCTCCGCGCTGGGAACTCGTCCAAATCAACTTGTGCTGATTGGCCTCTCCTAATCTAGGTGACTTTTGTAGAACATTAAACGCTTTTGCGTGATTTGGATGTTTATGCGCACTGAACCAGACTGTGTGTGAATTTGGGGTGCTTAGGTTACCGAATCCCGCAAATCGGAGGTCAGTTAGTGAGGCCGAATACTTCCTAAGCCTTAGACCTAATACTCAAGCTTCGCATTTTCCTCAACCTCTTAAGGACTATCCAGATTTTAATGGATACGTGAATTTTTAAGCTAAAGATACTAGCCCAAGAGGCCTAAGACCAGCGTTCCTGCTAACCTCTTGTTATATCTCCGTAGCACTTTTCTTTTCTTTTTCTTGATTCGATCTAGAACTTCAGCTAACCCCTTAATCTTTTACTAATGACTATTTCTTTTTATTTTCCTTTTGTGCTCCTTTTTGTCATTTTTCTCTCTTTTCTTCCTCTCATTTGTATGACCCTGAATTGTTCCTCCCCTCTATCAAGTCTTTTTTTTTTATGAAACCCTTTCTTTATATGAATTTCCTGACATTTTGCACTTTCATACCCCCCCATGCCTAAGACTTGCAATGTCCCCATTGTAATTTAGGTGGGTTTGAATTTAGCTTAGTTCATGCATTAGGACAGGTGTGTGGTGAGTGAATGGGTCGAAGTGACTTGTTGTGAACGATTTCTAATCTCGGGTAGGTATACCTGAGGTGAAGTTGGCTGTGCTAATGGATGAACCCTAAAGTGCAATATGAGTTCCGCATAGAGATGTCAGAAAAGGTTTCGGGTTTTTCAAAGAATAACGGGTTGCCTCCCGTTAAGCGCTGAGTTTTACGCCATCGACTGGGCGCAATGAGCTCAAGAGGAATGGAGGGTAAAGGATGACTCAGCCAAATCTATATTGGTCATGTCAATGAACGGCTTGAGTCTCTGACCGTTCATGATAAAAGGTTCAGAATCGTGGCTGAGTGGGCTGATTTCAATGGCTCCATTTCCGAAGATTTGTCAGACTAGGTAGGGTCCCACCCACTTGGATCTTAGCATTACTGGGAATAATTTGAGTCAGGCATCAAAGAGTAAAACTTTTTGACCAGGATGAAAGACCTTTCTAGAAATGTGTTTGTCGTGAAAAGCTTTAACCCGTTCTTTGTAAATTCGCAAGTTCTCATACGCGTCGTGGCGTAATTCATCGATCTCGCTCATTTGAAGTCTTCTGTGGGTTCCAGCCTTAGAAAGGTCAAGATTACAGGTCCGTACTGCCCAATAGGCTTTATGCTCCAACTCGACGGGGAGGTGACATGCCTTCCCGTACACTAGTCTGAAGGGAGACATTCCTAATTGGGTCTTGTGGGCGGTCCTATAGGCCCACAATGCTTCCGGAAGCCGAGAAGACCAATCTTTTCTATCAGGTCGAACAGTAATCTGAAGGATTTTCTTGATCTCTCGGTTAAATAGCTCAGCTAGACCATTAGTTTGGGGGTGGTAGGGAGTAGAGATTCAGTGTGACACCCCGTACTTGGTCATCAGTGACCTAAACTAAGCGTTTGTAAAATGGGTCCCTCCGTCGGAAATTATAGCCCGTGGAATCCCGAACCTTGAGAAAATGTTTTGATGAAGGAATCTTATAACAACTTTATGATTGTTGGTTCGGGTCGGAATGGCTTATATCCACTTGGAAGCATAGTCAACTGCGAGTAAGATGTATTCGAAGCCATCCGAGATTGGGAAGGGTCCCGTGAAATCAATCCCCCAAATATCAAAAATTTCTCATACCAAGATCGGCTGTAGAGGCATCATGTTTCGATGGCTCATGTTGCCCAGAGTCTAGCATCGGGAACATGCCTTACAGTGATCGTATGCATCCTTGAAAATTGTGGGCCAGTAAAAGCCACACTGGAGGACTTTTGATGCTGTTTTATGTCCTGAAAAATGTCCACCGCATGCCTGGTCATGGAAGAATGAGAGTATGTCTTTGATTTCCACTTCTGCGACGCACCGGCAGATTATCTGATCAGCACCAATGCGGAATAGATATGGGTTTTCCCATAGGTAATACTTGGCATCAGAGCGTAATTTGTCCTTTTTGGCCTTCGGCCAATCGGACGGAATCTGATGTGATGCCAGGTAATTAATTATATCAGCGAACCATGGAAGACTTGTACTGATAGTCAGGAGGTGCTCATCAGGAAAGTGTTCTGTAATAGGTCCGGAAGGATCAATAATTTCAGAAGGAAGGCGGGACAAGAGATCAGCTACCACATTTTGCTTTCCCGCCTTGTCGCAAATCTCGAGGTCAAATTCTTACAACAGCAAGATCCATCAGAATAATCGAGGTTTCGCATCCTTCTTAGCAAGGAGATGCCTCACAGCTGTGTGATCCGAGTATATGATAACACGGGAACCCAGAAGGTATGATCTGAATTTTTCCAAGGCAAATACTACGGCCAGCAGCTCTTTCTCAGTAACCATATAGTTACGCTGAGCCTCATCCAGCGTTTTGCTGGCGTAGTAAATGACCACAGGTTTCCCGTCAATTTTCTGCCCCAAAATCGCTCCTACAGCGAAGTCAGATGCATCGCACATGATCTCAAAGGATTGAGACCAATCAGGGGACTGTAGGATCGGGGCTTGGGTGACTCGGTCACATAGGCTCTCAAATGCTTGAGTGCATTCCTTGGAAATTTCGAAAGGCACATCCTTGGAAAGGAGATTGGTCAAGGGGCGCGCGATTTTGGAGCAATCAGGGATGAATCGACGGTAGAAACCGACGTGCCCCAAAAAAGATCAGATGTCCTTAATCGAGCTAGGCATAGGAAGCTTGGAAATTAGGTTAACCTTAGCTCGATCCACTTGGATGCCTTTCTCCGAGATTAGATGTCCCAGGACAATTCCCTCAGGCACCATGAAATGGCTCTTTTCCTAGGAAAGAACCAAATTCACCTCGATGCACCGCCTGAGTATTTGGACCAAGTGTTGGAGGCAATCGTCAAATGATTCTCCAAAAACTGAAAAGTCATCCATGAAGACTTCCAGATAATCACCTACCATATCTGAGAGTATGGCAAGCATGCACCGCTGAAAAGTTGCGGGTGCATTGCAGAGACCGAACGGCATCCTTCGAAACACGTACATCCCAAAGGGGCAGGTGAATGTGGTTTTTTCTTGGTCCTCTGGATGGATTGCCACCTGGTTGTAACTGGAATACCTGTCAAGAAAGCAGAAAAACCTATTTCCCGCTAGTTTTTCGAGGTTGTGATCAATAAACGGTAGTGGGAAATGATCCTTCTTCGTGGAGGAATTGAGTCTTCTGTAATTAATGCAGACTCTCCACAAGTTAGCTATTCGGGTAGGAATGACTTCTCCGATTTTAGTCGTGATGATGGTAAGTCCTGCCTTCTTAGGCACCACTTGTATTGGACTCACCCAACGACTGTCGGAGATCGGGTAGATGATCCTTGCATCTAACCACTTTATGATCTCCTTTTTCACGACCTCCTGCAAGTTAGGGTTTAGGCGTCTTTGCATTTCTCTTGAAGGTCGTGCGCCTTCTTCTGTGTAGATTCGATGTGTGCAGTATGAAGGGCTTATACCAGTCAAATCATCGAGAGTCCATCCAATGGCTCTACGATGTTGCTGGAGAACAGAAATCAAACGGAGTTCCTGGTCAGGTGTGAGTCGAGAATTGATAATCACAGGAAACGTCTGATTTGAATCCAAAAAGACGTACTTCAGATGTTCGGGAAGGGGTTTGAGTTCCATGACAGGGTTGTCAGCAGCAGCGGGTGGTTCGGGGTTTGTATCAGGAGCAATGGTTGGAGTCATAGGTGTGTCTAGATCATGTTCGCACTCCTCTGTTAGCGGTTTTTGATTCTCTAGTGGTTGATCAGGAATAATCAGGTTGTCCTCTATATGCAATTCATCAACCACGGCTTTGACATCACATATTTCCTCTATAACCCCGCAATTAATCCCTTGTTGGGCCTTGAAAATGTCAATCTTCATGTTTTGATTCCCAAATTTTAATTCTATCTGGCCCTCTTCGCAGTTAATGTTGGCCCTAGCAGTGGCCAAAAAGGGTCTCCCTAATATGATTGGTGTGTCCCTTGGGTTCTTAGGTGCATCCATGTCTAGTACTATGAAGTCCACTGGGAAATAAAAATCTCGTACCCTAACAATGACATCCTCGAGTATTCCTTTGGGTGACTTGATGGATCGATCGGCTAACTGCAATGTCACCTCAGTGGGTTTAAGTTCAGATTCTTCAAGGTGGTCAAGGAGGGATGTAGGTATTAAATTTATGGAGGCACCTAGATCTAGTAGGGCTCTATCAAATTAGGTTTCACCAATTTTACAAGAAATCAAGGGAGTTCCTGGGTCTTTAGCCTTGGGTGGGAGTTTGCTCAAGATGACAGAGCTGGCTTGCTCTGACAGTACGATTGGATTCCCATCCTTGGTTCGCGGCTTACGTTTAGGTGTGCATATGTCTTTCAAGAATCTTGTGTAAGTCGGTATGTGGCGGATTGCATCCATCAACGGGATGTTTATCTGGACCTGTTCAAAGAGCTTGACTAGATCCTCCTCAGGAGCCACAGGTTTGGTTGTCCTTTTTCCTTTGGTCAAGGCCTCAGGAAATGGGATCCTAGTTGGTTCCTCTAGGATAGGTCCGGGTTCTTGATCTAAGACAGTAGTATCTTGGATATCTATCCTAGGGTCTTGGCTATCATCAGGCTTGGAGTGGTTAGGATAATGTGGGTCTTGGGTTGTTCTACCACTACGTGTTGTTACAGAGTTCAATCCAGCCTGATTTGGGTTAGGTAGGAGGGGTGGCTGCTGCTGAAATCCCGCATAAGCTGTTGAAGCCTCCATCCCGTCTGGTGATGGAGTAGCAGGGGCCTGATAAATCACATGTGTTTGGCCCGAATTTGGATTCATAACGCACTTCTAGGTTAGCACATTATTTGGGTTGGGTAGAGGTTGCGAGGGAAGGGTACCAGGTTGGCGGGAATTTGCCATCTGGGCTAGTTGGTTGCGAACCTCTGTGATCTCGTCCTTATGCTGTTTTTGCATTGCTGCATTCGTCTTTTGAATGTCAGCCAGTGCTTGAAGGATAAGAGTCATTTGATCCTGGTTTTGCCCAGATTGGTAGGTGGGATTGGGCCGAGGCTGAGGCGGCTGAAATGGACGAGAGGCTTGTGGACGGGGTTGATATGGTGGTCTTTGAGAATTTCCCGCCCACTGAAAGTTAGGATGATTTTTCCATCCAGGGTTGTAGGTATTGGAGAATGGGTCATTCTGGATGGCGTTGAGGTCCTCGCAGTTTTGAGGAACCTCGGGAAAGTCAGAATACGAGGGTTCAGAGTTCCCCCAACTCGAGTAGAATGGATCAGAGGTTACTCCGGTCTGAGAGGCAGATGGGGGTGGATATGGGTCCATCCCCTTGGCAGGTTGGTGATAGATGTTTTGCACAGTTTCCCTTGCCAGAGGAGGTCATGCAAAAGAGTTTTGCGTAGAGGTGACTTGCTGCAAATGTCGAGTTAGCTCGTCCATCTTCTTTTTTATGATAGAAACCTTGTCCAACCGACTGGCCATCAGTTCCAAGTCGACGGAAGTGGACAGGTCCTGCATCTCATGTGTCCCTCTTAGATTCGTCGATGCGTGGGCATTCGTCCTGTCGAATAAGCCCATGGAGTCACTATTTATGGAGTTCTCGCACATGTTTTCGAGAATCTCCCACACCGTGTCCTCGTGTTGACCCATGATGTTTCCTCCGCACGTTGCATTGACGAATAAACGAATATCTTCACGTAGTCCCTGGTAAAAAGACTGGACTTGTTCCCACTTAGGAACTCCGTGATGGGGGCACGTTCGCATGAGATCTAAGAAACGATCCCAAGCTTTGTGAAGAGGTTCTCTTGGTTGTTGGGTGAAATGAGTGATCTGGTGGTGCAAGGCATTCGTTCGGCCAACGGGGAAGAATTTTTTTAAAAATTCGGACTGCAGTTCCTTCCATGTGTTGATCGGACGGGTCTGAGTCTGATACCAGTGTGCGGCCTTGTCCATCAGGGAGAATGAAAACATTTTCATGAGTAGGGTATCCCGGTTTTGTACATCTGGCCCGAAGGTCTGGGCCAGATGCTTGAGTTGTTTGATGTGTTGGAATGGATCCTCAGAGTTAAGCCCATGGAACTTTGGTATGGCATGAATCATACTGGGCTTCAGTTCAGAATCAGGTCCTTCAATTGGGATTCGTACTCGGGGTTCGATTGCCACCGCAGCGGGATTATAGTGATCTCGCATCATAGGTCGCTGTGGTGGGTTTACAAAGTTCTGAAAGAGATCATTAAGGCGTTGAAGTTGGTGTTCAAGGTTGTTCTCCGCTTTAATGGGTTGTGCCATGGTGGAAGAAGGAGAACCAGGGTCTGAATTAGATGAGAGATTTGTATAATGGGGTTGCTGCACAAACAAGGGCATCGAGGCTTGGCCTCGACGAGAATGAATTTCTAAAGGAGGTCTTAAGGGTGGCCTTAAGGACCTCCTACCGAACATGCACCAAAAGATGTGATGAGATTTAGAAGGTGCTGGACCCAATCAAGACACCAAAAAAAAATTGTTGGGTGACTATAGAGGTTCGGGGCGGATGGACCCCTTAATCAGAAGATCGTCCTCCTGAGAAATACCTGGGCAGCCAGAGAGGGAGAGTCCCGCAAAGACCCCTACACGGTAGAGCGTCCCCACGAGTTACAGGGTTTCCCCCACCCGACCTCTCTTGTCACTGCGGTTCCAGGTAGACAAGAATGGAGACCTTGACCTCTTAAGTCTACCTTTTTTATTTTAAGATCAAGGTGCTTAATGTTCCACTTGAACTTTTAAGTATTTTGAGTGCAAAAGTGACCTAATTTTAAGGTTGGTTGACCCAAGGGATCAACTTCACCTCTTGTTCCTTTGAGAGTTTTTAGGTCCTTTCTTTTATGGTTCAAATGGATTAACAGCCTGATTTGCTTAGGGTTCCTTTTGTATAGATCTTTTCAAATACGATTTAGGCACACCTCTTTTTGGACAATTTGTTTCTTTGTTTTAAGAGAAGATGTGTCTCTAAAAACCCTAGCTTTGCAATCCCTAACTTGGCTCTAGTCAGTCCAATTTAGTTGCCTCAGAAATTAGCACCTAGGGCTCAATCAAGAAAGTTTAGCCCTAGTTGCCTTAGTTGGATGAACAGATAAAAATGTGTTGAAATGAAAATCAGGCAACTTGATGAGTTACTAATTATGAAACAGGTAGCCCTAAGTTGATTTTTCTTTTTTTTTTTCCTTTTTAGATTTTGAGAGGGTTAAGAGAGAGGGCTTATGGAGATTACCTGTTCCTTGGAGAATTTGTTGTGCAGTTATTGTTCTTTCCTTTTTGTTTTGCTTTCCCTGTTTGAACACAACAAAAGAGAGAAGTTAAGTCAGATATTAGATAGAACAGTTGTAAACAAAAGCTTTAAAAGTGCCCATTGCTCCCCGGCAACGGCACCAAAATATTCTCACGTTTTTGTGTGGGTTTAAAATGTATCACGTTGTAGTATAACCGACAAAACGTTTAAATAAATATAAAGAATTTTATTACTCGAAAACTAGAGTATCCGAGGTCGAACACGGGGAGCAATCTCAGTACTTTTTAAAACTAAAGAATATAACTGTTAAGTGAAAATGAGTGATTCAAAGAGAGAATTTTAAAAAAAAATATTTGTAAAAGGAAATAGAATTGGATGTCTGATTTCTGTATTAGACGTCTTAAATGTAATCCCCTTTCACTCTTTTTCTCCTTTCTGCTTCTTTCTCTTTCTGCCTTTGCTTCTTGTCTCTTATTTCTTCTCCTACGAAGGCTTCTTTCTTTCTTCTTCTTCTTCTGATCTTTGCAGAGTCTTCACTTGGCCTTCTCTTCGTTCTTTTCTTTTGCCTTGCCTTCCTTCTTTCTGCTCTTTGGTTCTCTACGAAAGCTTCTCCTTTTTCTGCTACACAGCCTCTTCTTCTTTCTTCTCTTCCTTTTCTGTAGCTGCTTAGTGTTTGCTTCTTCCTTTGCTTCTACTTTCCTGCGCACACCACGGCCAAAGCAAAACCTACCCCCGTCCCTTTACCCAAACGTCTCTCTCTTTCTCTGCAATTCACTCAAGGACGCTCTCCAAGAGCTACACGGGTAGTCAGGTCGGCTTCGCACCCGGGACCAGGCGCACCGGCAGGTGGTGATGCGCGAGGAGTGCTCAAGGTTAGGGTCGGGTCGGATCCCACCAGATCCGCGAGGTCAAGCCACGGACGAGGCGGGTGTGAGGGCAGGTGAGGGACCTCATCCCTGTGCTTACGGAGGCAGTAAGCTTAAAACACAAAATAATTTATATTATACCTGTGTTTCGCGAGTCCACGATGTGGGACTATCTGATCAGCCCTGATTTCACGCACGCCCGCAGAGCTTCCGTCGTGCAATTGCCCCAACTGCTGGCCTCGCAGTGCGACGTGCTGGCCTCACTCGTTTCGCGACACTCACGTGAGTCTGTTGCGCCTACAGCCTGGGATCCCTGGTGCCTGAAGCTGCTACGAGCTCCTCGCTGCTTCGGCCGTCAATGGCGGCAAGAGCTGCAACCTGTCGTACACAAGAACGGCCTATTGGCCTAATCAGATTAGCTAGAAACCTTCGTCGTAGCACGACGAAGGCAGTGGATGGTGCTGCAGGCTGCAGGTTGGCCTAGGCGTGCGTGCCTAGGTCAACCTATGGTCGGAGGTGTGGGGTTGATCGGGGGGTGATTGTGGAGGTCTAGAGTGGCAGTGGAGGGGTGGACTGAGCTCCTGGTGGTGAGGCGGAGCTCACGAGAGGGTTGGCGGGCCGTGTCGAGGGGCGGAGTGGTGTGGGCGGCTCGTCGGAGGGCGGTCGGAGGCGAGGACGATGGAGGTGGTTAGGCACTGTCAGGGTGTAATTGGATAAAATAGTAGTGGGAAAAGAGAGAGGAGAGGATGGAGAGGGTATCTGGGGTGATCTGGAAGGAATGGAGGCAGCGGAGTGGACAGCGCGTAACTGCCGTCGTCGGGGAAGAAGGACCCTGAGGGAGGAAGCGGCGACGAGGATGAGGGCAGGGGCACGTGCGCTTGGTACGGCGCGACGTGGGAGGAAGCGGCAGAGTTGACTCTGCTGCTGGTATGGTAGCAGAGCGACAAGAAGGAGGGGAGGAGGTCGCCGGAGCTTGCAGGTCTTTTGGCCGGAGATGGGAGAGAGGAAATTTGAGGGGATCTCCGTCAAATTCAAGCTTCCGATCCGCGGCAGGGTCTAGGGAGTCTTTTATAGGTGCTGGCCGCACCTTCTAGCGCGTGGAGACCGTGCAATTAACTTTGCCGGCTCGCCGGAGATGGAAGGAGGGTGGATACCCAAATCTCTCGTGCGTTCGCACGAGAGATTGGGTTCACACCAGGGATCGTGTTCTGCTTTAGATGGAAGGGAATTCCTCAGAGAATCCCCCTTCCATTTCTGGGAGGGAATCTCTGAGGGATTAGAGAGTAATCCCCCTCTAAACCTCGCCGGAGCTCGGTTCTGCCCAAACAATGGCGGCAGGACCGGATTGCAAAGGGGGCGAAGAACTTAGGGGGCTCTCTGCAAAGATATTCAAAAGATAGGGACCAATTTGTGATTGGGTGTACTAAATTGCAAAGTAGGTCAAGATGACCTCCCCTTAGGTCCAAATTTTGGTATAAACCTAATTTGGACCTAGGGAATCCAATGGTGAAGTTGTATTTTAGGTTTGACCACGTTTGACTGGACATTTTGCGTAAAAACCCAAATTAGGTTAATTGAAGAGTTAGGACCCTAATCTAGGTCAAACTGGGTTCCAAAGGCCAAATTAAGTGTTCTAAACCCTAGAGGATGTTTTTCCATGATTTTTAGAGGGTTTAATTGATTTTTATTCTGACCAGAACCTTGTTAATTTAAGCAGGTCTGTTTTAGGGTTACCAAGTGTCATTTAATTCTTAGATTGCACATAAACCCATTTCTGATTGACTCAACCCACTTTTTATCCCATTTAGACCATTTGACCTATGTTTTGCCTCTAAGAAATCCCGTTTATGTACTGCAATGGTAAATTTGCAATTTTAACCTTTATTTCATGTTTTCTTCTCAAAGCACTTGTTCCTTCAACTAAGCTTTCTTCTAGGTTATGTAGGAGCTTTTATCTTCTTTATTGGGTCAAAATGAGCTAGTTATGGCTCATGATGAGGTTCTCATCAGGTTCAAATTAGGAATATCATTTTTTTTTCTTCAATTTAGGAAACAAAAAAATAATAATGAGTTTTTATTACGTGCACTCTCGTAATAGAGTCGAACGAGCTTCAATTTCAACAAAACACATATCACTAGAATTGTTACGAGACAGGTAATCCAACAAAATTCGTGGATTTCCAAATAGAGGTCATTTGCAAAATGTGATCCCTAAGGCAAATCGCACACAAGTTTGTTCGTAGTTTACACATGTTTTGCACATCTGAGGTCTGATCACCATATAGAGCATACCGTAGAAATTCTCATAACACCAAAAAGTTAACAGTACTTTTGGATCATCGATCCAAAGTTCAGATTGCAAAAATAAAAAATACACAGGTTTTCCATCGAATTACGCATTTTTAATTTGTGCAGGCTCCAATTTGCATACGAAAAGTGTCGGTAGGTTTGTCTTGACACGCTTCATCTGAAATGACTCAGAAATCCAGGTTCAAGATGTTACACTGTTGCAATATCTCAATGATTTTCACACTAGACAACCTAACAGAACCTGTACTCAGTTTATTTTTTGAATTCTTTGATGAATACCAACATGCTTTGCCATCAAATCTGTCCTTAAATTATGATGTTCACCATCTGTGTTCAATGGGAAAAAATTTGTGATGCCCTATGTAAGAGAACTTCTTGCTTTCAGGCAATCTCAAGTGATGAGTATCATTCATACAAATTGGAGATGTAAACTTCCCCTTCATACTCAATCCTAACAAATTAGCATATGCTGCACGCCATTGATTGTCCACAATAATGTTATGTGCAACTGAAAAAATACTTTCTTGTGTGTCATATGTTTGAACACCATCGTACCAAAAGGCTTTCAATTCATCAATCAATGGTTGGAAATAAACATCTATCGCATTTCTTGGTTGCTTGGGCCCCGGGATAAGGAGGGTCAGCATCATAAATGCATATCACATGCATAGCCAAGGAGGAAAGTTATAAATTCTTGAATGAGTTGAATCAATCGCTTGCAAGTCCCAACTCACATTCCATGCCTCCTCTGCGAATGATGCGTGATTCTTGTAAAATCTATTCCACTCATCAAAATTTATTGGATGATGGATGCATCCATCTCTTGATTTAAGCTCTTGATGCACGCCATCAATTTTGCTATTTTACTGGAAATGAATAAGCGTTGCAGCCTAGGGATCAATGAAAAATAACGGAGAACTTTCTCCGGTTATTTCTTGCCACTTGTGTTTGTTGATTTACCCACCTTATACCTCTCCTCACCACATTTGGTACATTTACTCAACCCTGAGTACTCATTTCTGTACATGACAATCATTTTGATAGGCATCAATCTTCTCGCATTTTAGTCTAAGCCCACGTATTTGCTTCTTCGCATCATACCATAACCCAAGATACCCAGTAGGATTATTTAACAGCCCCCCAATGAATTGAAGGACCTCAGACATTAATTTCATTGTGTCTCTATTCATCACTTTCATCTGAAACAATTTCAGAAGGAATGACAACTTCGACATTGACGTTATTTCAAGAGTAATAGGATCCTTGGCTGCCTTGACTGCATCGTAAAACTCATTATAATCTTGTAATGTCTCATCGTCATCTGCATCCTCAAGGTTTGCTACTCTTATATCATGTAACATTTTATATAATTCATCTCCCTAATTACCATCACTTTGTTCTAAATTGTCAATTCTATCATATCTGACTTCAACTGTGATTTGCTAACTAAGAGATGTTTAATTTACGTAATGCTGCCACCAACCGTTACATATCGCATGCTCAAAAATAATGTCTCGATCATGAGAAACCCATTCAAATAGAATCTACATCTGCATAAAATCAACTCTAGAAATTCTTGTCTAAATGTCTTCCTATCATCATTAAATGCCCACTCCAGAAATGAAATTACTCTATTCTTGTATTCGTAGTAATTCAAATTTCGCAGACCAATCCATGACTTATCCATGATAACCTAAATTTCAATGTCAAGCACTCATAAGTTAGATTCAAATAAGGAAAATGTTTATTATAAGAAGATGTTCACTTGATAACTCATCCTTGAAGATTTGATCACAACGTTACTTCTTACATATAACCAGTGTTGGGAAAAATTGTGGTATTATTTTCCCGCACTTCTCCAGTATACCCCTTGATCAGCCCCTCGTGGAGACGAGGGATTCGACTAAGAAGTGATCAGACTCTGTAAAATGGGTGGTTTGATCAAATAATGAAAGCAATCTCACAAAGGGCATAAGAGTTGATTACCCAGTTCCACCATAAGAGGTGTATGTCTGGGGGGGAGGGTAGGACTCCCAACTATGCACTGGAATTTTATCAGGTTACAGAGTATACAATCTCTCGATTTCTCTTGGATTGCTTGGGGGAGGACTTGAGTGTCCTCCCACCTCTTTATAGTGATGGGATGGAGACCCCAATGATATCTTCTGAGCGGATTAGGCTCGGGCTCCGAGTAGGATCTCCTAAGTGATCGTGCTTCTAGCAGGATTTTCTGAGTAGATATGCTGCCAGGTTATTAGTGGCGGCTGCTACTATCAGCATTTATTGGAGGCGCAGCCCTGCTATACCCTCACTGAACCTACAACGGGTAGGGCCCTCCAACGGATAGGGCTAGCTGTGCCCCGTCTACTCGTATGCAGGCCGGTTGGACTGTTAAATCCATTTGCGCAGGGGATTCTCTTGGATGCAGGTGGGTCGGATCTCCAAGCTCGCTTGTATCCAAGCTTCTCTGAGCTGGATCCTTCCTTTTGGGCCTATTGTGAGGTTTCGGGTTCGAGAGCATTTTTTGCCCCTCATCATATGCCCCTTACTCTCAAGCTAGCATCTGCTTGTTGAGAGAGTAACACTTGAAGTAGAAACTCCACGATAAGTGATGCCCCCAAATGTTGCACCTGCTTTGTATACAAGTGAGGGAGCATTTGATATTCAGCGAGGTTGTTTGAGGTGAAGGCCTGTAGTTGGATGGAGTAGATGGGCTTATTATGCTACAGTCCTTAAGAGGCGATTTTGGGGCATGTCCACCTGCTATGTTACCGGCCTTAAGAGACAATTTTGGAGTGTGTCTGCCTACTTTGTTACTGGTTACTGGCCTTAAGAGATGGTTTGGGGCGCACCCACCCGCTTTGTTACCGGCCTTAAGAAGCGGTTACTGACCTTAAGAGGCGGTTTGGGGCGTGTCTGCCTGCTTTATTACCGGCCTTAAGAGACAGTTTGGGGCGTGTCCATTCGATTTTTTCGATGGGTAATGGCCAGTTACGTCAGGGTTGAAATGGTGTCTCATCATCCAAAGAGATCGGCATTTATTGCCGTTTTGATGAGGTCGAGCCCTCAAGCGATGTGCCGACCATTGATGGGACCACCCTTTTCCTACGGCAGTGGGAATGCATGCAGGGGTATTAAATGCTTGTAATGATGGTCGAGGTTTTCTTCGCCTTTGGCGGTTCGTTTGGAATCTGAACCAGATATGGTGGGATTGCATTTTTTCGAAAGTCGCATCCTGTAAGAGGGGAATTGCCTTCCATGGGCGCTGTATATAGGGGTGGTGGGTCATGGTTAGTGACCCACCTACCTTGGATAGTGCCTATTGATGAGAGCCTCATCATGAGCCCTAACTAGCTCAGTTTGACCTAAGAAAGAGAATAAGAGCTCCTGCATAATCTAGAGAAGGGCCTAATTCATGAAACTAAGGTTCTGAGAAGAAAACATGAAACAAAGGCTAAAACTGTAATTTTACCATTGTAGTACATAAACAGAATTTCTTAGAGGAAAAACATAGGTCAAATGGTCTGAATAAGATAAAAAGTGGGGTGGTTCAGTTAGAAATGGGTTAATGTGCAATTTAGGAATTAAATGACATTCTGTAACCCTAAAATAGACCTGCTTAATTCAACAAGGTTCTGTTCAGGATAAAAATCAAATAAACCCTCTAAAATTCATGGAAAAATATCCCCTAGGATTTAGAACCTTCAATTTGGACTTTGGAACCTATTTTGACCTAGATTGGGGTCCTAGCTCATTAATTGACCTAATTTGGGTTTTTGTGCAAATGTACAGTCAAACATGGTCAAACCTAAAATCCAACTTCACCATTGGATTCCTTAGGTCCAAATTAGGTTTGTACCAAAATTTAGATCTAAGGGGAGGTAATCTTGACCTACATTACAAAATAGTACAACCAATTACATTTTGGCCCCTATCTTTTGAAAACCCTTGCGTAGACCCCCCTAACTTCCTCACATCTCTTACAAATAGGTTCCTCTACCATTAATGGGGAGAAATCCTACTCCGGAGAGGAATGGATTGGGAGTACTCCCTGATTCCTAAGAGATCTCCTCCCAGATTTGGAAGGGAGATTCTCTGAGGAATTCCCTTCCATCTGAGCGTGGTCCTAATCTCTGGTTCACACCCAATCTCTCATGCGAACGCATGACAGATTTGGGTATCCCACGGATTTTCTACTCCGGCGAGGACTCTTGCACTTGGAAGCTTGTCTTCCAAGCACAAGAGCCCCTGCCAGTGCCTATAAAATGACCACCACCTTCGGCTGCATCTCTTCAGCTCGACTTGGCCGGAGAATCACCCTAATTTCGTCTCTTTCTCCTCCGGTCAGGAGTCCAGCGAGCTCCGACGAGCCCCCTCCTCTTTCTCGTCACTTTGCCACACTACTAGTGGTAGAGTTTCCCTCACCATCTTCCTTCGTGTCGCGCAACACCCGTGCGAGCACCTCTAGACCCTTCGTTGTCACCGCTCTCCCTCCACTAGACACCGTCTTCTCCGGCGATAGCAGGTACAGCCAGTAGCCACCTCTCCCCCTTTGTCCACTTAGTTAGGTTAGAATTACTCCTCTCTATCCCCTCTTCAATTCCTCTCTTTCTATTTCTACTTCCGACCCCTCACAGCTACTGTCCACCGCCATCTTCTCCATCTCCGGTTGTCCACTGGCAAGGCGCTTCCACTACTCCGCACCTCCACACGCTTTGCCAGACACCTCACCACCTTCGCCATCGTCCACTGGTCACCTTCCGCCCATCCATCAACCACCAACATCTCCCTAAACGCCCCCTGACCTAACCCATAAGCATGACCACAGGGTGACCTAGGCACGCACACCTAGGCCACCCCGTGGCTTGACACCCACCATCTCACCTTTGCCAAGACACGGCGAAGCTCCTCAAGTGTTTTAACGGGGCTGACAGGCTGTATTAAGTGAAATGCAGGTCGACACCCCTTCCACCATTGACGCTGAAGCAAGAAGGTTGCAAGGTCGCTCCAGGCCGCATCCACCTTGGTGTTGCGCTCTATGACGTGCGGATTGGTCTTGCACACCCACGCTGCTAGGCAATTGGCTGGAGAGCAACTACAACTGTGGCAATTGAAGGCGACACCATGTAGGCACGTGAGTGAAGCGGGTGGGACACTTTAGTCCCACCTTGGAAATCTTTAGCGCAGGTATGTGGTATAAGTTATTTTTGTGCTTTCTTCTAATCGCCTCAAGTAACGCAGGGGTGAGGTCCCTCGCCCTCACTCCTCGTCCGCGACCTACCCCCACGGATCTGGCACCTGACCCAATTACCTATACCTGGCACTCCTCGTGCATCACACCATGTCGGTGAGCCTGGACCCGGGCGCGCGATACCCGAACCGATTACTCGATTCTCGGAGAGCGTACCGAAGAGAGAAATAAAGAGAGAGAGACGTGGGTAGGGTAGGGGGTAGGTTTTGCTATGTGGTGTTGTACAGGGAAGAAGAAGAGAAGAAGGAAGAGGGAAGGCGCAGTTGAGGCGAAGAAGGAAGAACACTTAGCTGTAGGAAGGAAGAAGCAGGGAAGGAAGGCCAAAGGGAAGAAGAAAAAGAGGAGAGCTAAGGAAAAGGCTGAAGAAGAAAGGCAAAAGTAGAAGATAGAGGAAAACAAGGAAGAGCATAACTAAAGAGAAAGAAAGAAGAAGAAGAAAAGAAAGAAGGGAACGTAGCAAAGAGAAGAAAGAAGGGCCATCATTTAAGATGTTTGATCATAGAATTAGACCTATTCTTTTATTTTTTCTATAATTTTAATTCCTAAACTCCTGCATTTATACTCTGAATTAAGTTTTGAGTAACGCTAAGTGTTCAATTACATTATTGAGATTAGTGAATAAATTCCATTTTCTCCCTATATTCGACCTCGGATAGTTACGTTCTCGACTACTAAATTCTTATTTGTTATTAATGCTTGGTCACCTATACTACAACGCGGCTAATTTATACTCATCTAAAAAGCTCAACAAAGCGTTACAACATTTTGGCGCCGTTTTCGGGGAGCAACACGCAATTTATCACTAGTCTCTACATTCTTTTTGACTATATTGAACACTAACTTGGCCTATTTATTTTATTGTGATCTTGCTAGGTGTTTCAAGAGAAGAAATCTCCCGCGCAAGTCAACCTCTCCAGGGCAGGTAACCTCTCTTCTTCTCTAAAATCCATCGCCTAACCCTTGAAAGACAAAAGGAAGAAACCAACTTAGGAATCAATTGCCTTCTTTCTATAGTAATTACCATATTTAAGGCAAAGGTTTCCTGATTTTGTGAAAATTTTTTAAAACTTATTGAAGTGGAAGCGATTTCTTAGAGATCCTATCCCACAAAATTCCAGTGCCTAATAGAAATCATGCTTAATCTTTGCGAACAACACACTTCTTATTTTTTTTGAGTCTAAAGAGAACTTTTGTGAAAAAGAGGATTGGAAATAGAACCAAATTAGGGTTTCAATAGTAGGGTTTTTGGAGTGCTAGGCACACAGACTTGGTTAAAAGGAAATAAACCCTCCCGCATTAGTGTGCTACCCAAGCCCTTGATTAAAGAGATCTAAGCAAGACAAACCCTAAAATTGACCACTAAAATCAGTTGAATCTTAAAATCTTGGACCTAATGAACGGGGAGTCAAATCAGGGTGGTCTCGAGGTCCCAAGCCTAGAATCATTCTGCCATCTTTAGGATAGGTCAGGTGAAGTTGACCCCTTGGGTCAGCCAACCTCCAAATTAGGTCACAGCATCAAAACATCTAAAGTTCAAGTGAAAACCCTAAAGCACCTTTGAAATAAAAGTGGTAGACTTAAGAGGTCAAGGTCCCCATTCTGGTCTACCTAGAATCTCAGTGACAAGAGAGGTCGAGTGGGGGAAACCCTGTAACCCGTGGGGACGCTCTACCATGTAGGGGTCTTTGCGGGACTCTCCCTCTCTGGCTGCTCAGGTAATTCTTAGGTGGATGATCTTCTGATCCAGGGGTATTGTTTGCAGTGCTCGATCGTGCTTTAACAGTCAGTTGCGTAGGTGACCAAGCATTGACAACAAATAAAAATTTATTACTCGAAAACCTAAGTATCTGAGGTCGAACACAGAGAGCAAATGGAATTTATTCACTAATCTCAATAATGTAATTAAATACGTAGAATTACTCAAAACTTAATTCAGAATATAAATGCAAGAGTTTAAAAGTCAATTGTGGCAAAAATAGAGAAATTGGACGTCTGATCATGGGATCAGACGTCTTAAAAAGATATTCTCTTTTAACTCTCTCTTATTTCTTCTCCTGTCTGCTTTCTCTTCTTCTTCTTCTTTCTGTCTTTCCCTGATTTTCCTTTTTCTTCTATTCTTCTTTGGTCTTTGGTTGTCTGCTTCTTCTTCCTTGTCTCTTCTCTATAGCTCCTTTCTAGCTTTTCCTTTCTTCTTCCTTCTTTGCAGCTTCCTTTCTTTGCTCTTCTTCCTTCTACTTCTCTTGCACAGTGCCTATAGTGCTGCTCCTTCCCTTGGCTTCTGCTTTAGCTTCCTTTAGCCTTAACTCTCCTCTGACTTCCTCTTCTCTATGGCCTTCCTTCCTGCTTTGTCTTTCGTTCTCCTCTTCTAACTTCTCTTATTTGTGACTAAGTGTCAGCTTCACCTTTCCTTAACTCCAGCTGCGCCTTCCTTCCTCCTTTTTCTTCTCTTGCTGCACCTCTTCCTCCCTTAGCTTCCTCTGACGGTTCTCTTCTATTCGGCTTCTTTCCTTCTTCCCTGCACACACAACACCGAAGAGAAAAACCTACCCCTCTACCCACCCCTGCATCTCTATCTCTCTACGAATCTCTCTTCGGTACGCTCTCCTAGAGTTGGGTTATTGGGTCGGGTTGCGTGCCCGGGTCCAGGCGGTCGATGGATGGGTGGAAGATGTTCAGTGGTTGATGGCAGAGGTGAAGAGGTTGGTGGCAAGACGTGTGGAGCGATGGATGCGTCTCGCCAGAGGTTGGCCAGAGATGGGGAAGATGCCGGTGGATAGTGGCTGTCGAGAGGTAATTTGTGAAATAAATTGAGGGGAATTGAAGAGGGGATAGAGACGAGTGATTTTAACCTAACTAAGTGGACGAAGGGGGAGAGATGGTGACTGGTAGTACCTGCTGTCACCGGAGAAGAAGGTATCTAGTAGAGGGAGATGGCGGTGACGACGGGGCTAGAGATGCTTGCATGGGTGTTGCGCGACGCGGAGGAAGATGGTGAGGGTGGCTCTACCACTGGTATTGTGGCAGAGCGACGAGAAAGAGGAGGGAGGCTCGTCGGAGCTCGCTGGACTACTTGGCTGGAGGAGAAAAGACGAAATTGGGATGGAACTTTGGCCAAGTCGAGCTGAGGAGGTGCGGCCAGGGTTGAGGATCATTTTATAGGCACTAGCAAAGGCTCTTGTGCTTGGAAGACAAGCTTCCAAACGTAAGAGTCCTTGTCAGAGTAGGAATTCTGTGGGATACCCAAATTTCTCGTGCGTTCGCACGAGATTTAGGTGTGAATCAGGGATTAGGACCACGCTCAAATGGAAGGGAATTCCTCAGAGAATCTCCCTTCCAAATCTGGGAGGAGATCTCTGAGGAATCAGGGAGTACTCCCCCTCCATTCCTCGCTGGAGTAGGATTTCTCCCCATTAATGGTGGGGGGACCTGTTTGTAAGAGTGGTGAGGAAGTTAGGGGGCTCTGTAAAATGGTTTTCAAAAGATAGGGGCCAAAATGTAATTAGGTGTACTATTTTGCAAAGTAGGTCAAGATGACCTCCCCTTAGGTCCAAATTTTGGTACAAACCTAATTTTGACCTAAGGAATCCAATGGTGAAGTTGGATTTTATGTCTGATCACGTTTAACTGGACATTTTACGTAAAAACCTAAATTATGTAAATTAATGAGCTAGGACCCCAATGTAGGTCAAAATAGGTTTCAAAAGCCAATTGAAGGTTATAAACCTTAGGGGATATTTTTCCATGAATTTTAGAGGGTTTAGTTGATTTTTAACCTAACCACAACCTTTTTGAATTAAGCAGGTCTGTTTTAGGGTTACAGAATGTCATTTAATTCCTACACTGCACATTAACGCATTTCTGACTTAACCAACCCACTTTTCATCTTATTCAAACCATTTGACCTATGTTTTGAGTTTGGGAAATCTCATTTATGTACTGCAATGCTAAAATTACAGTTTGAACCTTTATTTCATGTTTCCTTCTCAGAACACTTCTTCCTTGAATTAAGTCCTTCTCCAGGTTATGTAGGAGCTCTTGTTCTCTTTCTTAGGTCAAAATAAGATAGTTAGGGCTCATGATGAGACTCTCATCATACCCCCATGCCTAGCTTTTGCTAGTCCCTTAGCAAAATTTCAAGGTTTTAACTTCTGTTCTTGACCCTTAGTGTTTGTCACCAGTTGTGATAAGTGCTTTTCTTTTTTCTTTTGTGATTAGGTTAGAATGCCGACAATAGAACCGAAATAAAAACTTCTGTGTCTCTCTTACAAAAATGCACTGTAAACTGAACCAAGGCTAAAAATATCTCAAGCACAAGTGCTTTAACCGTGGAATCCAACAAAACCCTAGGATAGTTTTTACGAGCCTTAAAAACCTTTGTGGAGGACTCAGGCTAAAGTGGGCCAGGTCCGGATTTTGGTTGATACATTAGTACCTCTAGGCCTATTGTTAGCATTCTAAACCTAATTAAAAGAAGAAGGAAAGCACTTATCATGACTGGTAACAAAAACTCAGGGTCTAGAACAGAAGTTAAAACCTTGAAATTTTGCCAAGGGACTAACAAAAGGTAGGCATGGGGGTATGATGAGAGCCACATCATGAGCCCTAACTAGCTCATTTTGACTTAAGAAAGAGAACAAGAGCTCCTGCATAACCTAGAGAAGGGACTAATTCAAGGAAGTAAGGTTCTGAGAAGAAAACATGAAACAAAGGTTAAAACTGTAATTTTACCATTTCAGTACATAAACGGGATTTCTCAGAGGCAAAACATAGGTCAAATGGTCTTAATAAGATAAAAGGTGGGGTGGTTCAGTCAGAAATGGGTTAATGTGCAGTCTAGGAATTAAATGACATTCTATAATCCTAAAACAGACTCGCTTAATTCAACAAGGTTTTGGTCAGGATAAAAATCAAATACACCCTTTAAAATTCATGAAAAAATATCCCCTAAGGTTTAGAACCTTCAATTTGGCTTTTGTAACCTATTTTGACCTAGATTGGGGTCCTAGCTCATTAATTGACCTAATTTGGATTTTTATGTAAAATGTCCAGTCAAACGTGGTCAAACATAAAATCCAACTTCAGAATTGGATTCCTTAGGTCAAAATTATGTTTGTAACAAAATTTGGATCGAAGGGGAGGTCATCTTGACATACTTTGCAAAATAGTACACCCAATTACATTTTAGCCCCTATCTTTTGAAAACCCTTGCGTAGACCCCCCTAACTTCCTCGCCCCTCTTACAAATAGGTCCCTCTACCATTAATGGGGAGAAATCCTACTCTGACGAGGAATGGAGGGGGAGTACTGATAGGTTCATTTTAGTGGACTAATTTAGTGCTTAAGTACACTATTTTTGGGATGAGAATTTAATCTAAAACATGTTTAGTATTGATAAAATGATGTGAGTTTTAGATTTATCATTTCATGCATTAATTACATTAATATTTATGTGAAAGGATTAATTGTTCACTTTAAAAGGCAAGGGTATCACATCAAAGCTTGCCGTGAGATATGTGGGATTTTGTTCTAGAAAAATATAGCAAGGGAATAAATTTTTAGAGGCATCCTTATATATCTCTCAATGATTCAAGCACATTCCCTTATTTACTTTTTAATCTCTCTCACGAATCTATCTCTCTCCCTCAATTTTATCCTCTCTAGTTGGTAACATAAAATACTCTCTTGACTCTTTCCTTATCTGACTACCTCTCTAATTCCTTTTCTCATTTTCTTTATATAACAGGCAAAAAAAAGGCATAGAGGAATCCCTTCTCCCCTCCACGGGGAAGAAGCCATCACCTCTCTCAGGAGAGGTCCCCCTCTCCAACATCATCTTCCTTCGGAGGTGATAACACCACGCAAGGGGGTAGTAATTAGGTTGAATATGGCCCATCTTTAGAATAAAAGGCACAACATAAAGTAGAATAGGAGCATTGCATGTATCAAGTACCAAGATTGCTTATAAACTGCATTAATGGCCATTTATGTAAAGCATGTGTCAAAGCAGGCCCCAGATGAGCAATCGGACCGCACGGATGGATTCAGAACGACGAACGGAGTCCAACGGACTCAAGATCGGCCAAATCCGACATTCGGAGCTCCCACAATGGGCCCAAGAAATTCTAACCGTTGATCTGGAGATCAACGGCCCAGAAAGTGCCACGTCGCCCCGCCCCCACCGCTCGCACGCCCTCAAGCCAGCCAAGGATGAATCTCGGCCGTTGATCTTCGATCGAGCGACCGAGATCCGCGCGCTCGCCCGCGGTCACAGAGACAAAGCGCGGGCGAGGCGCAACGGCTAGCGCGCACGCCCGCATTGCAGCGATGCGCGTTCTAATCGCGCGGAGCAGAAATCAAGCGCGAGCGAAGGGCGCGGCAAAATTGGGCCGCCCGATCAGCAGCGAGCGGCCAGGATCGAGCCACGCGGTGCGATGACAGCTCCCGAGCGCCCACGCGCACGACCACGCCGGGCGAAAATGCGCGCGCGCACGCGCGCCCGAGGCACGATCTCAGCGCGGGCGCGGGAGGATCTCAGCCGTCCGATCTTCGATCGGACGGCTCTCGTTCAACGTCCACGAATCGCGCATGGAGAGAGAGAGGGGCGGGCAGCTGACCGGCGGTAGGAGTGCTTCACCGACGTATCTGGAAGCGGTTTTAGCGACGTTCTGGATGTCGCTAAAGCACATTCTTCTTTTAGGAAGCCCTTAACTCTATTTAAACCCCCTTCTACCACCATTCAAGGCATACTCTCCCACTTGCAACTACTCCACTCCTCTCCTAGCTAGCTTTAGGCACTCTTGTAATCGCCGGAGACGACGAGCCACCGACGGAGCCTCCTCCACCGCCGTGGCTGCCTCGTCGCTCTCCACTCTCTACCTCTCTCTCTCTCTTTTAAACTTTCATTTACTTTTGTTGAAGCATGTATTTAATGTTGTAAACCATGAACTATGAATGCATGTTTAATGAAATTATTTTCCATTTAGTCGCCATTTTAATTTCTGTTTAAAGTGCATGATCAAAACCAAGAGCTTTCTAACCCTAAACTCTCTCTATCTCTCGCTTTTCAAAACCGTCTCTTTCGCAAGCAAAACTCCGCCTTTTTTGTGACAACAAGTGGTAAACAAAATCCGATTTCCACGCCTCCCTGAGACCGACACTCGGACTCACCTCCGTTTACTTCTTTTAAAATCGACGTATCAAGTGCGACTATAACGACACCTCTTAACACACACGCACGAGACCACGTCAGTTTTTGGCGCCGTTGCCGGGGAGGCAACGGATTTGTTTTATCACCTCCATTCCACCTTCATTCTCATATCGTCTAATGCCCTATTTTCCTTTTTACTTGACGGTTGCAGGAATTCGGCGCATGGACGGTGAAGCGACGCATTCCACGACGGTAGCAAGGGAGTAGGCACCTCGAGGACCGATAGTGAGTACCCTCTCTCTCATTGTTTGCTTGCGTGAAAAAGCTAAAAAAAAAATCATAAAAACTGAAAAAGTTGGCGTGGTGAATGATTGCTTGACCCACATTCTTAACACATCACCCTACAAAAAATGTACACTCTAATATGCTGAATAAATTCTTGGAGTGTTCTTTTCTTTTTTTCTTGAGTGGTGTTTGCGAAGCCACCGTGGGTTGACCTAGGCCGCACCACTCAACCCTAAAAACTGACTCATCTAATAGAAGCTGCATGATCTTTAGGATGAGCACACTAGGGTTTTAGAGCCTCTACAAAATAAAAAGGAAATCTACTTTCACCAAGTTGTGTGTAGAACTTGACGTGCCCACTGAAACTTGGTTGAAAACATTAAGACACGTCAACCCTAAAAAGCACTAAAGTAAGGATAAAATACTAAAAGACACCACACCTTATAAATCCTTGCTTGAAAACCATGTTTTGCTAGAAGCACACACTTTGAAAGTGGAAAATTAAGAGGCACCACCCCAATCAATGCCTCATCACATCACCCTAAGCACAAGCACTATCCTAACCCTTTAAAACTGAGTAGACGTGCCCTAGGCAGGACTGAGTTAAGTCTCAAAAGGTGAGGTTTTGTTTGCTAGACACTTGGCTTTCATTCCCTTGGTAGAATCTGGTGACTAGGCTGCGGGGAAGTGTCAAACGATCGCGGTTGTGGGGTCTATGGAACCGGAGGCGCAAGCCAAAGGAAGAACCTTCCCTGCAATCCCCTCGTAATCAACCTGGCCAGATTAGCCTTGGGAAGGGGAGTCCAATGTTTACGGACTTAATCACCCTTTGCGAGATTTCTAGGTCTCCTAAGGAATACACCATAAGGACTAGGCTTGTTTGCTTGGTTGAGGACATAACTCTCTCGCATCTGTTCTTCCCACATCCCTCCATTTCTTCCAAACCATGGATTTCAATGCCTATCCATCTTACCCAAACTACCCCCAATAGGATTTGTATGCTAACCCAAGTGGACCATACCCACAGCCTACTTGGGCTAACCAACCACCAAGTTGGGGGTACAACCTTGAATATCCCTCTTGGCCCAACTATGACCAAACCGCACCAACCTCTTATTGGAATACAACCAACATAGCCACGCAAGGGTACGATTCAAATCATGGGGCTCCATATCTCTATTGTCCTCACGATGCCTCCTCATTTAGGTCCGACCCGCTCTACTGTGATAGGACCTACACTTTAGGAGAACACCAAGAACCCTACCCATCTCAGGATAATAACCAAGAAAGGTCATCTGAATTCAACAACCTTGCCTACTTGACCTTTGGATTAGAAGGAGTTCTAGACAAATGGAAATCAGAAAATGATCAGAAATCTAGGCAAGCCCAGGATCATCAACCTTTGATTTGGTCCCCTGATGAAGAATCTGACTGGGAGGAGGACTTAGAACCTCAACTATTCTGGAGTAGGACCAAACAGAGAATGGTTCCTCTTGAAGAATTGGACCCTGAACATGATAGAATAGAGGACCCACCCAAGAACCTAAACACCAATATGGATTCTGATCCACAACCTCAACCATACTCTCTTAACTTGGATTTCAAGGAGGAAATCCAAAGGACACCATGTCAATTCTTGATAACCTCCAGTTAGAACTACACAGACAGAATCAAGAATTGGTTAAAGGGCAACATGCCATGTTGGAGTTGTTCCAACAATTGGGGGAAGAAGGCCAAAGAAAGCTGTTGCACACAACGCCATTCATGGAATTCATAAAGCAAGGACCTACCATGATCAATTGGACTACACCCAGTCATCCTGATTTGGTTCAGTCCACCATTGATACCCCTCAGGAGTTGGATAGCTCAGTGGATAAGGACAGTAAGGATTCCTTGGAACACAATTTGGGGAGCATTGAGAATAAACATCAGGAGGAAACTGAGAAGGTGAGGGGAGAGACCTTGGAATCTGAATCTAATCGGCCCAAGACAAGTAATCCGGTAGGAGTAGCAGCCAACGTCGGAGATGGAGAATGGAGTTACAATTTCAAAGAAATTGATTATGAATCAGTTAGAATCCCCATCACAAATTTGGAGGAGGGCCGAGAGAAAGAATATGATCTAGAGGATGAAATTGACCCTACCTCTAATGTATCCCAAATAGTGAATCTGATACAGAGGAGGTTGAAGAAAATATTCTTGAGATCAAGGGCTTGGAGGAAATGAGCAATGAAACCATAGTTGCGGGAGAGATGGATTCGTCTTTGGAGAGAGGCCTCATGCTTGGTTGTAGGGCTCAGTATGAAACTCTGGACTTTGTTACCTGCCCTACCAGAATAAGAATTCCGCAACTCGAATGCACTAGAATTGATACATTTTCGATGGATTACAATTTTATGGGGACACAAGCTGAATATAAAACCTACATCTTTAGTGTCTGGCGTGTCATATTTGGGGTGTGTTCATCCACAACAACTTGTTTGCATGCCCACAAACTAAGAGAGGTTCTGACATGGGCATGCATGATACAGAATTCCCGCCCCTTAGGAACAGGACTCCACCACAACCTTATTTGCATCTGTGGACTTCTGATTTTGGGTCTGATTAATTTTGAACATATCTCCTTGACCCAAACCATTCCTATTTGTGCATCGCCCAGCTAGAGGCGTTAAACTCAACGCTTCCTGGGAGGTAACCCAGAGGATTCAGACTGATCTGGTAGTTTACGTCACTCAAGTACTATCTTTTTGAACCCTTCTGCATCCATGCATCTGCCAATGAGGACATTGTCCAACTTAAGCATGGGGGGATGGTAAATTGCATAATCCTGAGCTTAATTAATCAGTTTGAATGAATAAATTAATTGATTAAAAAAAAAATTGAATTTAGGAAGAAAAACTTAGGCATTAGAAACTTGTTAATAGTGGGAAATAATACAAAAAGAACTTAAACACTTAGACTTTTCAGGCCTTCAGGCTTAATCAGCCCTGGTGTCCATTAAAATATGGATTTAGCGGCAAATCCTTGCAACTTTAAGCTATTCTAATCCACCTAATAAATAAGGTAATAAGTATACGACTTATCAACTCACCCTCTAACTCAGGAAAACTTTGAGTCTAAGCATCTACACACATTTTTGCACAGACTCACTTCTCGGAGATTTTGACAGAAATTGGGTAGCTAATGAACTCTCTACGGTGGTATGGCTGGCAAGTTGTCGTGGGTAACAGCCCATTGGCAGGTTGTCCAGAACCCAGCCACAGGCCATTTCTTTTTCGCTGCCTCTAGGTACATTTGAGATTAGGGAAGCCACCTACGAAAAAAAAAAAACAGAGAAGAAAAGAAAATAAACCACACTTCACCGCACAAGTATGGCTGGCAAGTGATCGTGGGTAACAGCCCATTGGTCGGTTGTCCAGAGCCCAGCTCAATAATTGCACAAAAAAAAGACTAAAACACCTAAGGACGAAGCGGGGAAGTAGTACAAGCTGGGGAGATATACACTAGAAAATCCTTGTGTTGACCCCAAGTAAAATGAATGTAGGGAGAAAGCTATCAATCGAACAAATACACTTTCAGGCAAAAATTTATTTTCTTTTCCGGTCACCTAGAGGCGTAGAAACTCGAAGTCTGTCTCAATTACCGTTAAGTGAGTCTATCACAACATTCACACCAAGATGCATAGCACTTAGGGTTTTGACCGAGTTTTGGGTGGGTTGGGTAGCCGTAAAAAGTTACCAACCCACACTGAATTCCAAAAATTCTAAAAAGACATATATAGATATATACGTATACATATGTATAGTTATATATACAAAGCAAGGATTCGGGCGATTCGTATTTTGGCAGACACCCGGGCGCTGCTTAGTCTTTGTAGATTAAGATCTTCGTATATTTCCTCGTATTGACAAGTAACGAAGTGCCTAAGCAATTACTCCTTGAATTCTCCAAAGAAATAAAGGCTAGAATAAACCTTGCTAGGGACTATCAAGGAGTAAGCATGGGGGTATGATAACACCACGCAAGGGGGTAGTAATTAGGTTGAATATGGCCCATCTTTAGAATAAAAGGCACAACATAAAGTAGAATAGGAGCATTGCATGCATCAAGTACCAAGATTGCTTATAAACTGCATTAATGGCCATTTGTGTAAAGCATGTGTCAAAGCAGGCCCCAGATGAGCAATCGGACCGCACGGATGGATTCAGAACGACGAACGGAGTCCAACGGACTCAAGATCGGCCAAATCCGACATCCGGAGCTCCCACAATGGGCCCAAGAAATTCTGACCGTTGATCTGGAGATCAATGGCCCAGAAAGTGCCACGTCGCCCCGCCCCCACCGCTCGCACGCCCTCAAGCCAGCCAAGGACGAATCTCGGCCGTTGATCTTCGATCGAACGGCCGAGATCCGCGTGCTCGCCCGCAGTCACCGCGACAAAGCGCGGGCGTGGCGCAACGGCTAGCGCGCATGCCCGCATTGCAGCGACGTGCGTTCGAATCGCGCGAAGCAGAAATCAAGCGCGAGCGAAGGGCGCGGCAAAATTGGGCCGCCCGATCAGTAGCGGGCGGCCAGGATCACGCCACGCGGCGTGATGGTGGCTTTGACGACTAGCTTTTGTTGTAGAAATTGCGTTGTAGTACAGCTAGTTATTGCCATCATTACATATATTTTTTTTTTTACTCGGAAAATAAAAGAGTTCCCGAGGTCGAACTCAGGGAGCAAGTCGTATTCTAGAAGTACAAATTCTTATTACAAAAATAAAGAGAGAGAGAGAGAGAGATGAAAATTTGGCTTCTCCTTTTTCTCTTCTTTCTTCCTCTTTGTCTTCTCTTCTCTTCCTCTCGTGCTCTTCTTCTTCTTCTGTTCTTCCTTGTTTTCTTTCTTTCTTTTTCTTCAGATCTTCTTCTTCTTCTTTTTTTCTTCTTTCTTGTATTTCCTCTTCTTTGCTGTGGTCCTGCTTCTTCTTTTCTTCTTCTTCCTTGCCTTTCAGACGTCGTCTGAATTTGCAATCAGACGACTTAAACCGCTGCTGCTACAGTGTCTTCCTCAGCTTCCTTCTTCTTCTGCTTTGTGTTCTCTTCTTCTTTTTCTTCCACAGTCCTTCTTCTTCACCTGTGCCTGCACACTTCACGATTTACACGTCAGAGGGCAAAACCTACTCTACCCTCCCCCCCCCGCGTCTCTCTCTCTCAGTATTCACTCTTCGGAAGGCTCTCCCAGAGCAACCGGGTAATCGGGTACGCAGGTCGCGCCCAGGTCTAGGCCCACCGGCGTGCGGTGGTGGGCGAGGAGTGCCAGTCAAGTCAGGTCGGGTCGGCCGGATCCGCGTGATGAGCTCGCGGATGAGCCGGGTGAAGCAGTGTGAGAGGGACCTCACCTCGTGTGTTGAGGCGATAAGCCTACAGCACTTTTTCAATTTATATCGGCGCGCCGCTTCAGAGCCTTCTGAGGTGGGACTAAATGTCCCACCCCAATTTGGCGCCTGCAGCTGAGAAAGCTGCAGGCAGTTGCGGCTTTTGCGGAGCTTTCTCCCCAGCTACAAGCCTGGGCAGGTGCGCGAGGGCTGCCTTGCGTCCTGGGGAGTCTGACCTGGGCGAAGCGAGGCTGCAGCTGCAGGCGGAAGCAGCTCCTTCTGCACAGCAATGGCGGCGGAGGACGGGTGACCTGTTCACAGCAAAACGGCCTCTCGGCCTAATCAGAAGGTGCCGGGAGCTTCGCCAGAGTGCAGCGAAGCTCGTGCGGGTGGTGGCGAGGCATGGGGCGACGTGCAAGGGCTGCCCTAGGTCGGACTGTGGCTGGGGGAATGGGTTTGTTCGAGGGGTCTGCAGGTGGCGAGTGGCAAGAAATGGAGGGGCGGAAGAGGATCAGGGTGAGGAGGCGGAGGTTCTGTGAGGGTCGGCGAGTCATGTGGGGTGGTGGAATGACGGGAGCGAGTCGCCGGAGGATGGTCGGAGGCGGAGAAGGTGAGGGTGATTAGGTGCGGTCGAGGGGTAATTAGATAAAAATAGCAGGGGGAAAAGAGAGAGAGGAGGCAGGGAAGTAGTGCTAACCTAGTTGTAGAGACGAAGGGGACGAAGAGGCTGCCGGCTCGTACCTACCGGAGCTGGAGAAGAAATGCCCAGTGGGGGAGGACGGCGGCGACGACGGGGCTGAAGCAGCGTGCGCCGGTATTGCGCGACGCGGAGGAGAATCAGGAAGAAGTCTCTGCTGCTGGTATTGCGGCAGAGCGAAGAGAAGGAGGAGGAGGAACCGCCGGAGCTGGTGGGCGTCTGCCGGAGTAGGAAGAGAGGAAAGTTGTGGGGGTTTTCTTCGTCAGAACCGAGCTCCGGAGAATGGCGGAGCGATGGGGGTATTTATAGGGGCAGAATCAGAGAGGAGGGCGGAGGGAGACGACGTGTCTCCCTCGCCGGAGGAAGGAGACCCATACCGTCCGTGCGTTCGCATGGGCGGTATGGGTGGTCGCAGCACTCAGGGGGGTGCTCCTGCGGTGGCTGACGACGCAGGGCACCCCCATTTGACCTGGCAGGCTCCCTCCCTTACCCTGCGCGGCGCCATGCTCCACGCAAGGTCGCCGGAGTATGGTGCTGCTCAGGTTTTGCAGGAGGGACCTGAACGCAAAGAACGAAGGAGAGTTAGGGGCCAAAATGTGAGGGTTCAAGAGTTGAGGGCCCAAACGTAAATATATGAGGACCAAAGTGTAAAGTTGGTCAAGAAGGTTTCTTCTTAGGCTCAAGTTTTTATACATGACGAATTAGGACCTAAGGAATCTGATGGTGAATTTTATTTCTAGATTAAACCTTGTTTGACCAGTCAATTTATGCAAAAACCCAAATTAAGTTGTTAATTGGGCATGGTTCTCAATGTAGGTCAAAATAGGTTCCTAAGGCCAGATTGAAGGTTCTAAACCCTAGAGATTATTTTTCTATGAATTTTAGAGGGTTTATTCTATTTTTACTTTGCCTTGAACCTCGTGAATTAAAGTGGGTTTGTTTTAGGGTTACAGATTATCATTTAGTTCCTTGGAATTGCTGTAGCCCTTATTGGATCAGATCATCCCACTTTCCTTCTTATTAGGTTGTTTTGACCTATGTTTGGACCCTGAGTTACCCTATTTTCAGATTGGATTGGTGAAATTACATTTTTACCCCTCAGTTTCTGTTTTCTTTGCAAACTCAGAATCTCTCTAAGCCAAGCCTTTCTAAGGTTATGTAGGAGCTTTTTCCTGCAAATCAGGGTTAAATGGTGCTAGTTTAGGGCTCATGATGAGGTTCTCATCATACCCCCATGCCTAGCTTTTGCTAGTCCCTTAGCAAAAACTTAAGGTTTCAACCCTTGTTCTAGACCATGAAGTTCTTAATAGCTTCATATAAGTGCTTTTTCATTTAAACTTAGATTAGGTTAGAATGCTGACCATAGGCTTAAAAGGTACTCTAGTACCAATCAAGATCCAAATTTGTCTAGCCTCAGCCTCAGTCCTTAGCAAAGGTTTTTAAGGCCCACAAGAACTAACCTAAGGTCTATTGGACTTTGTGGTTAAAGCACCCGTGCTTGAAATGATTTTAGCCCTGGTTCAGTTCGCAGTGTGTTTAATAAGAGAGAGATAGAAAGTTTTTCTGTTTGGAGAGTTTTCTCTCTCTTTTTCTTTTTAGTTCTAGCCTAGGATTGGCTTTTCAACACGGTCTGTATCAGATTCCTTGCTCCCATCATCAATCCTCAAGGGTTCCTGGCAATCGATGCTTCGAGATAGCACCGCCCATGGCAACCCCGGAACCCTGGCTATTGAGATTTCGAGATAATCCCATCCATGGTGTTCCGTGGCTGAATTCAGACCCTGGCAGTTGACACTTCGTGATAATGCCATCCATGGAATCTGAACTAGCAGGGTGCTTACATGCCCCCAGTAGGATATGTGAATATCCTAAGAGACAAGCACCGAGGAGATGATATTTTGTTACGCATCTTCGAGGGGATTTCCCGCCTCTCCGCGCTGGGAACTCGTCCAAATCAAATTGTATTGATCGGCCACTCCTATTCTAGGTGTACTTTTCAGAATTTTTCGACGCTTCTGCGTGATTTTGATTTTTCCGCTTACTGAACCAGGCTGTGTGTGAGGTTAGGGTGCTTAGGTTACTGAGTCCCGTAAACCAAAAATTAGTTAATGAGGCCAAATACTCCCTAAGCCTTAGACCTAATACTTCAGCTTTTCATTTTCCTCAACCTCTTGAGGAGTGTCCATATCTTAATAGGTACTAAGAGTCTATTCAAGAATGACTAAGGTTTGCATTCTTACTAATCTCATTATGCACTTTTCAGTTATTTTCTTGAATGAGGTCTAGAACTTAGGTTAATTCCTTAGTTCCTTACTAATGACTATCACTTGTTTCTCATATTTTGTGCTCCTTTTTTCCTTTTGTTTCTTTTCTCCTTTTGTTTCTTTTCTCCTTCTCCTCCACAAAATTTCCTTTCTCCTCTTATTCTCTTATTCTTTTTCGAAAATTTTTTAATTTTTATGGTGTTTTTGGCATATGTGAATTTTTTGTTTGAAACCTTTTCTTACACGTTTTGCACTTTCATACCAAGCGAGGCTGCAGCTGCAGGCGGAAGCAGCTCCTTCTGCACAGCAATGGCGGCAGAGGACGGGTGACCTGTTCACAGCAAAACGGCCTCTCGGCCTAATCAGAAGGTGCCGGGAGCTTTGCCAGAGTGCGGCGAAGCTCGTGCGGGTGGCGGCGAGGCGTGGGGCGGCGTGCAAGGGCTGCCCTAGGTCGGACTGTGGCTGGGGGAATGGGTTTGTTCGGGGGGTCTGCAGGTGGAGAGTGGCGGGAAATGGAGGGGCGGAAGAGGATCAGGGTGAGGAGGCGGAGGTTCTGTGAGGGTCGGCGAGTCGTGTGGGGTGGTGGAATGACGGGAGCGAGTCGCCGGAGGATGGCCGGAGGCGGAGAAGGTGAGGGTGATTAGGTGCGGTCGAGGGGTAATTAGATAAAAATAGCAGGAGGAAAAGAGAGAGAGGAGGCAAGGAAGTAGTGCTAACCTAGTTGTAGAGACGAAGGGGACGAAGAGGCTGCCGGCTCGAACCTACCGGAGCTGGAGAAGAAATGCCTAGTGGGGGAGGACGGCGGCAACGACGGGGCTGAAGTAGCGCGTGCTGGTATTGTGCGACGCGGAGGAGAATCAGGAAGAAGTCTCTGCTGCTGGTATTGCGGCAGAGCGAAGAGAAGGAGGAGGAGGAACCGCCGGAGCTGGTGGGCGTCTGCCGGAGTGGGAAGAGAGGAATGTTGTGGGGGTTTTCTCCGTCAGAACCGAGCTCTGGAGAATGGTGGAGTGACGGGGGTATTTATAGGGGCAGAATCAGAGAAGAGGGTGGAGGGAGACGACGTGTCTCCCTCGCCGGAGGAAGGAGACCCATACCGTCCGTGCATTCGCACGGGTGGTATGGGTGGTCGCAGCACTCAGGGGGGTGCTCCTGCAGTGGCTGACGACGCAGGGCACCCCCATTTTACTTGGCAGTCTCCCTCCCTTACCCTGCGCGGCGCCATGCTCCGCGCAAGGTCGCCGGAGCATGGTGCTGCTCAGGTTTTGCAGGAGGGACCTGAACGCAAAGAACGAAGGAGAGTTAGGGGCCAAAATGTGAGGGTTCAAGAGTTGAGGGCCAAAATGTAAATATATGAGGACCAAAGTGTAAAGTTGGTCAAGAAGGTTTCTTCTTAGGCTCAAGTTTTTATACATGACGAATTAGGACCTAAGGAATCTGATGGTGAATTTTATTTCTAGATTAAACCTTGTTTGACCGGTCAATTTATGCAAAAACCCAAATTAAGTTGTTAATTGGGCATGGTTCTCAATGTAGGTCAAAATGGGTTCCTAAGGCCAGATTGAAGGTTCTAAACCCTAGAGATTATTTTTCTATGAATTTTAGAGGGTTTATTCTATTTTTACTTTGCCTCGAACCTCGTGAATTGAAGTGGGTTTGTTTTAGGGTTACAGATTATCATTTAGTTCCTTGGAACTGCTGTAGCCCTTATTGGATCAGATCATCCCACTTTCCTTCTTATTAGGTTGTTTTGACCTATGTTTGGACCCTGAGTTACCCTATTTTCAGATTGGATTGGTGAAATTACATTTTTACCCCTCAGTTTCTATTTTCTTGGCAAACTCAGAATCTCTCTGAGCCAAGCCTTTCTAAGGTTATGTAGGAGCTTTTTCCTGTAAATCAGGGTTAAATGGTGCTAGTTTAAGGCTTATGATGAGGTTCTCATCACGGCGCGATGACAGCTCCCGAGCACCTACGCGCGCGCGCACGCCGGGCGAAAACGCGCGTGCGCACGCGCGCCCGAGGTACGATCTCAGCGCGGGCGCGGGAGGATCTCAGCCATCCGATCTTCGATCGGATGGCTCTCGTTCAATGTCCATGGATCGCGCATGGAGAGAGAGTGGGGCGGGTAGCTGACCGACGGCAGGAGGGCTTCACCGATGTATCTGGAAGCGGTTTTAGCGACGTTCTGGATGTCGCTAAAGCACATTCTTCTTTTAGGAAGCCCTTAACTCTATTTAAACCCCCTTCTACCACCATTCAAGGCATACTCTCCCACTTGCAACTACTCCACTCCTCTCCTAGCTAGCTTTAGGCACTCTTGTAGTCGCCGGAGACGACGAGCCACCGACGGAGCCTCCTCCACCGCCGTGGCTGCCTCGTCGCTCTCCACTCTCTACCTCTCTCTCTCTCTCTCTTTTAAGCTTTCATTTACTTTTGTTGAAGCATGTATTTAATGTTGTAAACCATGAACTATGAATGCATGTTTAATGAAATTATTTTCCATTTAGTCGCCATTTTAATTTCTATTTAAAGTGCATGATCAAAACCAAGAGCTTTCTAACCCTAAACTCTCTCTATCTCTCGCTTTTCAAAACCGTCTCTTTCGCAAGCAAAACTCTGCCTTTTTCGTGACAACAAGTGGTAAACAAAATCTGATTTCCACGCCTCCCTGAGACCGACACTCAGACTCACCTCCGTTTACTTCTTTTAAAACCGACGTATCAAGTGCGACTATAACGACACCTCTTAACACACACACACGAGACCACGTCAGGAGGAGACTCCCTTCCCCTCCACCGTGTGCCTAATTCCACCACCGCGAGCCACCACGACCGCGTCCCCAACTCTGCCTCTATGAGCCACCACCAATACCTTTACCGTGTGCCCACGACTCCGCCACCGCGAGCCTCCATCGACACCATGCTTCCTCTCGACGAGCGTGGTGACAACGCGCTCCTCGACGCCACGTCCTCCTCATTGCAACCGTGCGCCTCCTCCTCTGCGAGCACCATATCCATGACCGTGAGCCTCCATCGACACCGCCAACACCCTCACCTTACGCCGTGACCACCACCGTGAGTCACCCCCTCACCTTCTTTCTTCTTCCCTCTACCTCTCTGCATGCGCAGAGACCACGTCCACTAGCCCCTCCTCCACGCTTTCCCTCTCTACTGAAGAAGAGACCCAATGGTCTCAGGCTCGACCATGTCCCTCTCTCACACACACGAGACCGCACAGACACTGCACCACACCCTGACACCGACTCCCAAGACTAGCGCACGACTGATCTCCCCACTACGCCTCCAAACTCTTCTCCTCGCAGCAGTCCTCTCCTTGACGTCGACGACCCACCGGTGCCACCCATCTGCCACGTGCAGGTACGTGCACGCGTTCAACCAGCCGTCGCCGCCAGCCACCCCACACGCACGTGGCTGCAATACCTCCATCGTCCTTCTTCACCACCAACAGGGAAGAAGAACCCATCAACCAGTTGGTCACCTCCTACTTGCAGCTACCCCTCCCGGCCACCATCTTCTCTGCCAACATAACTGGTGCAACAACCTCTCCCTCGACAGCAGCTCTGCAACCTCACCGCGCCCGACAACACCCCTGCGGCCACGCACTACCGCCGGCCAACCTTCCCATAGGCTGGCTGCCACCGGTCATCGTTTTCCTCGGTGCGACCTCCAACGCGAAGCTCTCGACAACGCCAACCTCCTCCGAGCACTGCAAGGCCGACCATCCTCTCCTCCTCCACGGCAGCAAATCCCCTATTTTTGGCTTAATTAAAAATTACATTGATTACCATTGCCAAAGAATGGGATTTTGATATTGATTATTTTATTATGGGAAATTTGTGCGAGGCCCTTCTGTTCTTGGTTATTTGTGACAATATTGAAGGATTGGAATTACTAGTTAATGTGTTTTGTTTTCTTTCCTCCCATGATGCATGGATATCAATGGCAATTTATTTTTCTTGAACATGATTATTGGTGATCTTATTGGTTTTATGTCTCCCTGTGGATATGACCTGAAGTGTGGTATTATTTCAGTATTTTAGTAACTTTGATCGAGGTTTTTTCTACCACATTACATATTGCGACGACATATTTTTCTGACATTATTTCTGCAAGCGAAAAACCTCGCGATCAAATGGCGCCCTTGCCGGGGAGGCAACAGACGCAATAGATTCACCTGATTATTTTTTAATATTCTAAGTTGCGCGATTATTTGATCATTCTTTATCTTTTTGTGAGAGGAATCTGATGGAGCAATAGGTGCAGCAGAGTGGCGACATCAACCTTGAGCGACACCCACACGAGGAAAAGACGTAGGAGACCTGGATCCCGCTTTCATAGGGGATTCTCCTTCGTTGCAGTTTTATTTCTATCTTCTTGCCCTTGTAGTAATTGGGGCTTATTTTCGGGGGTCTGTCCCCACATTCTTTAGAGGCTAGGGCTATATTTTTTCTGTGTGTGAAAGTTAAATTTCTGCTTGCTTGCCTCTAAAACAAACAAAAGAAAATACGAGCTGCCTGTTTAGGAGTTGCATGCCCTTAGGTGTGTGCATTTAGGGGTGATTAAGCAGCACATTAGATCTCATTATTGCATTGCGAGCATATTGGCACGAAGATTGATGGAGACACGTATACCTTTCTAACTTTTGCATCCAGTTCCTGTTCACGCATTTGCATTCGGATTAAAATTCAAGACCACCAAATTGATGGAATTTACTAATTCAGTGGTCGCCTAATTGAAATTGGGACTGATAATCAGATTTGACCTTAAAAGCAAATCACACTTGATCTAATTCAAAGGGACTTGTCTACATTTTCAAAATAATAAAAGATTTGCGGTGTGATGCACACTTCTGGTACTGAGCACCCACATTAGGCATCACACTAAGGCTCGATTCCTTAAGGCTATAGGCACCGATCTCTTTATCGGTGCAGACCCTCCTGTCTTGCTTTATGGTGGTGATACTATCTTTTGACCGAGTGTTTTGATACTTCACGGAGGGGGACACCCCTTAAAGGAACAAAAGGGTAGTTAAGAGGCATCGCTTACGCATCACCTCAAAGGAAGGATTCGCTCTACTTGCATCCCTTTGTTTGTCCTTGGAGTAACTTCTCACTTGATCACCTGAGAGTATCATCTAAGCAAAGCATAGGTCCTAGGGCACTCGAAGGTCAACTTAAGGCACGTAATTGATTGTGAAATTTCTTTTGCCACCAAGAGAAAACGTAAACGACCTCTGTCTTCTCTAAAGAGCTTGTCAGGGATCTCAAGTCACATCTCCCTCTTACACCACTAAAGTGGGAACGGATGGGTGCAAACTTAACTCCATTTGATAAACTTTAGGGAGTCGATTGGAGGTTGGCTTAAATCTACTCTAAGAAAGAAAAGAGAAGTCCCATTTCCTTGTGTTTGATTGGGGTGTTCTTTCAAGTTGTGTTTTCAAATGGATTATAATAACTACTTCACTTCTGTTCACCCCAGAATATCCAATCCCAATACCTGTAGTTATCCATCTTCTGATGAGCATTGGGATCCTTTCTACTCCTACTATAGGAACATTGGTCTAATTAAACCCCAACCCAGTGGTGATGAGTAGAACCTAGGAGAAGGGTATCCCAACCCTAGCTCTTCCATGACCATGCCCAACCCGCCCACCCTTCATGATTTGTCTTATCGAGGTTGGACTAATACTCCTAGGCAACTTGAACCTGAGATTGACAATCCTACTCAATCTGATGGTAGCCTCTCGTCTTTTATGATAGAAATTCAAAAACAACAGAAAGAGATGATAGATTCTATGGGAGAGATTTTGAGGAATAGTTAAAGATTAACTACAGAGATTAACCAGCTTAACGATCCTCCTACAGTCAATTCCGATCCCTACCCTTATATCCCCGATTACCAAGATAATTTCAAGGAAAACAATGACAACAGGGATCCTATTTTGAGGAGTAGCTATCACTTAGACGTCCCTCATGAGATATGCCCACCAGAAGGCAATCTTGGTGACTATCCACCTGATCTTAATTGGAAGGAGAAAATGAGCCCATTAGATGAACTCAACCCGAATGATAGTATCTTCATTACATTTGATGAAATGGGTTGCAGTCAATTAGTCAACCCCGCTCCCAGTTTGAATCTTGAGGTGGAATCTGTATCCCATCCTTGGGATCCTGAGCATATACTTTATGCTTCTGAGGACCTTTCACCTCAATTAGAGCCCCCTGAGGATTGTGAAGTTAACAAATTCCAGAAGTCTTGGATGCCAGAGGAAATCATACTAGAAGAAAGTGATAATAACCACACTCCTCTATCAACGGGACCAACACCTGTCATTGAATATTCTGAGGATTCACAAGTCCCCAATCCAAGTGACCATGAGAAAATTGAGACGGAATTGGAAGAATTAGATCAATATTGGTCTCAGGGACACAATGAGTTGATTTTTGGGGAAGCTCTTGATCATGGTGTGAAAGATTTTTTTGAGTCTACGGGAAGAAATATTGATGAGGATGATGATGACTTTCAAAGGACCAGACTTAGAGTATGGAGTGAATCTTGGGGAGAATATGTTTTGTTTTAGGACGTACCCCCTGAAGTTCTGACTGCATTAGCCAAATCTGGATCCCTACATACCTATGACTATCAAGATCATCCTCTCATACAATCGAAAGAAATGGAAGTAATTACTACTCTTGAGGAAAGAATCTATACACCCCATGAGTAGGATCTTAACATTGAACAAGAACCTGGGGATGTCATTTTTGAGGACACTCACAATCCTATTGCTTCCAAACCACTTCTACATGATAGTGAAATAAGTGACACCCTTGAGCGGTTCCAATTGGGCGATGAACATTTGGGCCCATTCGAGGACATGCCCACAAATGATATGCAGCATGAAAGGCAATCAGTAACTAAAGCTGCTTCTGATAACATTCAAGAACTGGAATGGATATCGAGGATGAATATCGAATTGCTCACACCCTCTTTAACCCTTGTCCCTACACCACACCTGATAGACTTACACTTCTGCAGAAGCAGCTTCCTGAAATCTCTGCTCACACTTTTGATTAACGGGGGAATATCCAGACCAATGCACCTGTGGTAGAGTGGCGAGTTTGGATAGACGCTTTTCCATGTCAACCCATTAGTCTTAGGGTATGTTTTGTCGTACTCTCTGTACCCCACACATATTTGCTTGAGGAGCCTTTGCCTCCTCGTCGCACACTCTCGGAGGTTACTACTCATGTGTATTATGTAAAACCTCCACAAATAGCTCAGGAGTACCCTCTTTTCACCTGCTTTTGGCAAGTATTTGGCCTCACTATCCATCACCAACTTGCCAACATCTTGGGTTACTTACTCGCCAGGCCAGGTTTGTTAGGTATCTTCTTTGGGTCTCCTTCTATTTCCCTTCTAGTGCCCAATTTGCGAGGTTTCCCAACTCCACCTCAGGTAATATCTGTCCTTGCTTTTGCTTTTCAATGAGGACATTGTCAAATTTAGGCATGGGGGGGTATAACCTGAGGTTATTCATAGCATTTATACATATTCTGCATGCAATTAGGGCATCCATCTTGCATAAAAAAAAAAACAAAAACAAAAAGGAAAAGAGAGAAGAAGAGAGAAAAAGGAGATGAAATCTTTGTGAGCTGAATTGCAAACATATTGAGGAGAGACACTGGAAGAAAATGTGCAGAATTGTGCTGGTCCCAGCAGTTGATTATGGAAAAGTTACCTAAGTTCTAGGCCAAAATGAATGAATAAATAAAGTCCTAAAGTTCTAAAGAAAAGGAGACAAGTGAGGGATATCGACTTTAGGCCTCTTGGGTCTGTTCTAAAGCTTAAACACTCACATATTTGTTATGATCTAGACTATTCCTCAAGAGGTTGAGGGAGTTGCGAGGCCAATGTATTAAGTCTAAGACTAAGGGAGTATTCAGCCCCGTTGCCTGTCCCTTGTTTGCGGAACTTGGTAACTTGAGCACCCAAAAATCACACACTGGTCTGGTTCAGTGTGCATAACAAAGAATAATACCAAAAAGTGTCTATTCTGAAAATGTTTTCCTAAAAAGTTGACTTAGGAGCTGCTTGAAGACACGAGTTGATTAGATGAGTTCCCGACGCGGAGAGGAGGAATGTAAAATAAGCCCCTCGAAGGTGCGTTATAACATATTGTCTCCTTGATGCTTGTCTCTTAGGATATCTAAATATCCTACCGAGGGCACAGAAGCATCTTGTGCTGGTTCAGATGCCGTGGGCGTCATTATCTCGAAATGTCGATTGCCAGGGTCTGAATTCAGCTACAGAACGCCATGGGTGGCACTATCCCGAAGTGTCGAAAGCCAGGGTTCTGGGGGTTGCCATGGGTAGTGCTATCTCGAAGCATCGATTGCCAGGGACCCTGTGAGGATTGATGGTGGGGATAAGGAATCTGATACAGATCGTGTGTAGGGCCAATCCAATGTTAAGTCTAGGGAATTTAAAAAGAAAGAGAGAAAACTCTCAAAATAATATTTCTCGCTCTCTCTCTTATTGAAAATGCACGGACAAAACAGAACCTAACCTTTCTGCACATATGCACGGGTGTTGTAACCGCTAGGGTCAATGAACCTCTGGGCAGTTTTTGCGGGCCTTAGAATCCTTCGCGGCAGACCCAAGGCTGAGGCTGGTAAGGTCCGTATCTTGGCTGGTACTTGAGTACCTTTAGGCCTATAGTTGGTATTTCAATCTAATTTCTAAAGTGTGGCATGATAAGGCATCCTGACGGTAAAATCTGACTTGGAGACTTGGTCTGTTACATATGATTTTGCTAGGGACTAGCAGAACTTAGGCATGGGGGTATTTGATAGGTCCATTTTAGTGGACTAATTTAGTGATTAAGTACAGTATCTTTGGGACCAGAATTTAATCTAAAGCATGTTTAGTATTAATAAAATGATGTGAGTTTTAGATTTATCATTTCATGCATTAATTACATTAATCTTTATGTGAAAGGATTAATTATTCACTTTAAAAGGCCAGGGTATCACATCAAAGCTTGCTGTGAGATATGTGGAATTTTGTTCTAGAAAAATATAGCAAGGGAATAAATTTTTAGAGGCATCCTTATATATCTCTCAATGATTCAACCACATTCCCTTATTTGCTTTTTAATCTCTCTCACGAATCTATCTCTCTCCCTCAATTTTCTCCTCTCTAGTTGGTAACATAAAATACTCTCGTTGACTCTTTCCTTATCTGACTGCCTGTCTAATTATTTTCTCATTTTGTTTATATAACAGGTAAAAAAAAGGTATAGAGGAATCCCATCTCCCCTCCATGGGGAAGAAGCCATTACCTCTCTCAGGAGAGGTCCCCCTCTCCAACATCATCTTCCTCCAGAGGAGATTCCCTTCCCTCCACTGTGTGCCTAATTCCACCACTATGAGCCACCACGACCACATCCCCAACTCCGCCTCTGTGAGCCACCACCAATACCTTTATCGCGTGCCCACAACTCTGCCACTGCGAGCCTCCGTCGACACCGTGCTTCCTCTCGATGAGCGTGGTGACAACACCCTCCTCGACGCTGCGTCCTCATCACTGCAACTGTGTGCCACCTCCTCTGCGAGCACTGATAAACGGCAGTTTATCATCATTCTTATGCATTAAAATAAACCTAGCTCTTAGGATTTTACTCCGCAAACGGGTTTTTGGGCTGCATTTAGGCATAAATTAGGTTAGGCATGCATTGCATCTTTTATTTGTCTTTTTAATATGTTTTTGTGAGTGTTAAGGATGTACAGATATGCAGATCCTTAAAACCCTAGCACTCAAGAAGGCAAATGGTGAAGGAGAAGCCCAGACTAGTTGGAACTCAGCTCGATCCAGCTCACCACAGCTGGAACCTAGCTCACTTGAACTAGGGCTAGCTCATCCCAGCTCCATTCAGCTAATCTTAGCTGAATGGTAGCTCAAGAGAGTTCATCTTAGCTCACCCTAGCTCAAGTCAGCTCAGATCCAGCTCAACTTAGCTGAGTCTAGCCCATCTCAGCTCCCACTAGTTCACAGGGAGCTCTAGCTAGCTCAACTGAGTTGACAGGAGTTCACCCCAGCTCATATCCAGCTACATCCAGCTCCACTCAACTCTAGCCAGCTGAAGAAGAACTCATCCCAGCTCAGGAAGCTCAAGTCCAGCTCCCGGGGACTTAGCTTAGCTCAGCTCAGTTGAGCTAAGCTACCTTAGCTGCCTCAACCAGCTTGATTCTCCCCGAGAGCACCAGACCTAGCTCACCTCAACTCATTTTGGTAGAAACTAGCTTTCTTTAGCTTGGCTTGGTAGCTAGCAAAGAACTAGCAAGCTAAGCCAGCCAGAGTAGCTCCATGCCAGCCTCTGCAGCAGCAGCCAGCTCCAATTTCAGCTCCAGACTTCTCCTCCTCAGCTCCTCCCTCCAAACCCTAGCTCCAACACCTTCTCCTCTACTCCTCCATTAGCTAAGGTAGCTTAGCTTAGCTTAGCTTAGCTATGCTCCAACTTCCTTGGCTTGTACCACCCCAAAAACCCACCTAACAACTCCACCCAACTAGCTCCACCTAAGCTCCACATAAGCTAACCTACTTGGCACCAACATAACCTACCCACCACCTCCAAAAGACACCTAAAAGTGGCACCAAAAACTACCCTAACCACCCCCTTAATGGCGCCACTTTTCCCTCCAAAACACCCCCTCATCTCCACCACACAATTTCCCTTGAATTCATCTCCACCATCCACCTAACCCCCCTTCTAGAAGACCCCATGTTGGCGCCAAAATGGTGGTGTCTCTCCACCACAAAAAGACACCAACACCACCATTACTACCCCCTTTAACACCCCTTGGGTTGGCACCAACTCTCCTTAGCTATAGGATCACCAACCACCTCCATCCTTCCATCCTAGCCCTCCATTTCTAGGGGCACCTTAACCCCCCATCCTACCCTATAAGATGACCACTACCCACCACCATTCAAGGCATCCTTGGCTAGCAATTTCACTCTCATATTCCACCAAGAAGCCCACGTCCAAGAGAGAAGAAGAAGAAGATTAAGGGGATATTCTGTCCCCTTGGTGCCTTCCCCTCTTCCCTTCTCTCTTGGGTCACGCCAGCCAAAGGAGAAGCCAGGCAAGGAAGATCTTGGAGGAGATCTTGAAGGTGGTCACGCCACCTTGGAGGAGTTTTTGAGGGTGGTGCACTCCCACCCATTTGGAGAGAGCATTAAAGGTGGTAGCCTCCACCTTGGAGGAGCTCTCAAGGAAGGAGAAGAAGGAGGCCCTCTTTTCAAGCCAAGGAGCAGCTAGGCTTGGAGCAAGAAGACGACCTTCTTCACCATTGTTGCAAGAGGATTTGTGTTTCTTTTCTTGCTTTTAGATTGTTTAATTCTAGTAGAAGCATTCCTCTACTTGTCCTTGAAAAGAACGCTCATTCTACTCAATCAAATTGCCTTCTTTTAGCTTTTTATTGCAGTTGTTTTTAGTTCTAGCACTTGTTTCACCTCTTCTTCCTAATTACCCTAGGCCTCCACTTGCCTAGAGTGAGCTTAGGAAGAAGATATTTCTATCTTTTAAATTTTAGTTAATCATTTGTAGGTGTTAGTTCTTTTCGTTATAATCTGCAGTTTGCCCTTGTCTTTTCAAAATACAAAAAAAATTACATATTGAAAAATATCAAAAAGAAAGTTGCTATCTATCTGTAAGCAAGAGGATTAATTTTGCAATTTTTTCCTCCTTGGACGACCCTAGATACTCCCCTATCTAGGATATAAATTTAAAAGCGAAAGCGGATTCGCGTGTTACAACGACGTTAAAAACCCGCTTTTACAAATCACGTGTATTTCGCTATCACTTTTTGGCGCCGTTGCCGGGGAGGCACGGCTTTGCATTAATTAATTTTCTCTTGCTTGAAGTGGATCTCATCCCCTTCTCTTTCTTTCTTTTGTGTGTGCAGGAACTATAGCGGGAAGGCGGGAATCTGGAAGCGAGAGCTCAAAGTTCCTTTTCTTCCCGCGAAATTCAGGTTGGTTCCTCTTTCTGGTCACATAATTAATTAAAACTACCAAAAATATATTAAATTTGGCTTTCAGGATCCCAAACAACTTAATTAAGTGGAGTGGTGCATTATAAAATCCATTGTTTGCTTGTATGCTTCTTTAACACCACTCCATTGCAAGTATTGGTGTTCTATTTTTCGGGTCCAGATTTCTGTTTGGATTGAAAAATCGATTCCTAACATCACAGGCCTCCTAAAATCATAAAATTTCATAGAGTGATTCCCAATTAAGTTTGGAACATTTGTTCCAAATTTTAGATCAATTGGATTTGTATTTAATTTTTAAAAATTCGTGGATTGCAGAGGGGTCACACCCTTTAATCTTCCTATTTTACTACTGTCGGTGAATTTTTAGAATTTTTATACTCATCCAATTTTTGTGAATTTTAGTTTTCTGGAATCCTTGTGAAATTTTACACATCATATAAAATCACAAAAATTTTCTGAGGTCAGTGGTAATACTGAAAAGTCCACAATACCCACGGGTATCATTTCTGGACTTTGACACCAGTACAATTAAAAATTTAAACTAATTATCAAATAAATTCTTAAAATCTTACAAAAATCTTTTTTGGAATTCTTGTTTGATTTTCTTCAAATTAGTGGTGTTGTTTGACTTGTTTCTACCACTACTTAATTCTGAAAGCCTAAAAATAATTCATTGGTAGTAAAATTTCTATCTTAGGGATAAGTGGCTTAAGGTTTTTTCTTTCTTTTTAGAGACTCAATTAAAAGGAAATATACAATCACTCATACAACTTATTTTCCTTTGATTGTGGATTTTCAAACTTGTTTGAAAATTTAATTAGAAAAACCCTAAAACACATTTAATTAAATTGAATCCTAAAAGACAAATACAAGAAAATTGTGTGACAACTTGATTTTTATTGGAGCCACTCTCCAATTCCTGCACACACACAAAAAAATCAAAATAATAGGGCAACATCCCAATAAATGCCCTCCACATTCTGTGTGCACTATAGCATCCTAGACCTAATTAAAATTTGTAGCAACTTGACTCCTAAGGCTTTATGAACTTAGGCTTGCTATTTAGGTCTTAAGTTTTCTTTAGTTAGTACCAATTCTGTCAATTATATCTGGTGTTCAGGTTGAGGGGCCGTGTCAAACGACCAGGCTCGGGTTTGTACAAGCACCTGGGGTTTTCCCTAGGAAACGTTTGGGCTCAAACCTCCCCTTAAGCAACTTGGCTAGATTTGTTAACAGAACGAGTATTCACTATTGACTACTTATTTCCTACATAGACCAAGTCTTAGGTTTATTATTAGGGAGTCGCATTTAAGTTAGGTCTAGATTTGTTTGTTTGAATTGCACACTTTCTCTCATCTCTTTCTCTTCTCCTCCCCTCCAATTCTTCCAAGTAGTGCATGCACGGGAGACGGTCCCAAAAACCACACCTCGAGGGACCATTTGATTTCGGCCCCCGCAGTAGGAAATCATTATTTTCTTCTCCCTCGTCTTCTAAAAAAATGGAAAACCAAGGAAGCCGTCAAAAAAATTTTGCTTCCACTTCTAACCCGTCAGCCGACCCACAAGCTGACTCTACCCTCCCTCCCTTCCTAACTTGGAGCAACTAGAAATACCAGCAGGGCCAGGTGGCCCTCCAATTATAGCCCATAATACAAATCCCTTTGCATTAATGGTCGACCATTTGGCTCGACTACAACAAAATCAAGAAGATCTAGCTAGGACTGTCACAAACCTAGCTAATCAAGGACAAAATCTACCACCCCGCCAACAGCCTGTCGTTCCTCTTAAGGATTTCTATGATCCTTCCAATTATGAGGAAAGACCAGGGGTGGTCATACCACAATGGGATTTTGAAATCAAACCCGCCATTCTAAACCTTATCAAGCATTTTCATGGTCTTCCAAGAGAGGACCCTTTTTGTCATCTCGAGGAATTAACTGTCCTCGCTCAAACCACTCGCTCCCGCAATGTGCAGGAAGACATGTGGTTAATGAGACTCTTTCCTCTCTCTCTTAAAGACAAAGCATCGCATTGGTTTAGAACTGTTGGACGTCCTATTACCACCTGGCCCCAATTAAAAAGTGCTTTTCTTAAAAAAATTTTTCCGATTGGTCGAACGAATGCATTAAGAAGATCCATAATGACCTTTCAACAAAAAATTGGTGAACCCCTCCATGAAGCCTGGGAAAGATTTCAGGAACTTCTAGGAAGTTGTCCCCACCATGAAATTCCACAATGGCAGTTAGTGCAGATCTTCTATCATGGATTAGAAGATCAATTAAAATGATTTGTGGATGCCTCGTGTGGGGGCAATTTTCTTAACAAAGACGCCGAAAGTGCCTATCTTCTTTTTGAAGAAATGAGTGAAAGCTCATTTAACATGACTTCAATGGACACTTTTGGCAGATCACACAACCCCAGACACGGAGTCCATGAAATTGACTCCAAATCCACCTCTGTTCCAGTCACACAAGATGACTTATATATGTTAGCTCAATGACTGGACCAGATGCAAATTCACCAAAAGAAAATTGAAGAAAAGCTCACAAACAAACAAGCTCCACACGTCCACTCTCCATACACTAACCCCCTACACATTCTCCGAAGAGAAAATCTGCACAATATAGATGCCACATCTGCTGACCAGCAATTTCCGGCTGATTTCTCGCAAGATTTGACTGGGAATTTTGACCAAAATATTTTTGACTCCACGTCGGAAAATATTTATGCTCTGCAGGAGCAATTTAGAAACCCCTCCAACACTTCCAATCAAAATTGGAGGACTAACTCGAATCACTCCTGGAAAAACCCGAATCAGATTCCTTTTCCCAAACAAAACTATTTTGGGAATTATGGACAACCTTTGTATCAACCTGGACCATCCCAGGAAGATATTAATAATCAGGTCATGAAAACTCTGCAAGGAATGCAGACTCAAATGATAGAAGTAACCCGCATGATTACCAATTTACAACACCAAGTTAAGGTTACTCCTAATCATCGACCTATTGGGAATTTACCATCCCAACCCATGCCCAACCCAAACAATCAAAGGAATCAATTCCAAGGTGGATATCCCAGTCCACCTATTCAGCCAGCACCTCAACATCCGTCGGGTTTCAATAACAGCCAGGCACCCCGTCCTCATCCTAGAAACAACCAGACTGCAAATGCAGTTACCTTGAGGAATGGGAAAACCACTCACAATACCCTGCCTGTTAAAGAAACCCGCTCTAATGACACACAGATTAACTCTTCCCCTCCTATTGTTCAGGAACCAATTCATGCAAAACAGGGCAACCCTGCCCCATTTCCACGAGCCCTCCACTCTTCAAAAAAGAAAACGACAAAATCCGAGCCCACTGAGAAGGAATTAATGGATTTATTTGGGCAAGTAGAAATTAATATCCTTATCCTAGATTCCATTAAGTATATCCCTGCCTATGTGAAATTTTTAAAAGATTTATATACTCCAAAAAGGCAACCCAAAAATTTAGGAAAGGTAATTCTTCCAGAGACAATCAGCTCAGTTGTGCAGAGCCAACTGCCTCTTAAGAGAAAAGATCCTGGCGCCCCCCTAATCCAAGTTATCATTAATGATGCCTCATTTGATCACGCTCTGTTGGATCTTGGTGCCTTAATTAATCTTATCCCCACAGTTATTTTTGAGGAATTTAAGATCGGTGAATTGAAGCCTGTTGAGGTTACTCTCCAATTAGCCGACCGATCTACGATTAAACCAAGGGGAATTGTTGAAGATGTTCTTGTCCGGGTTAAAAATTGTCTATTCGCAGTAGACTTTTTAGTCTTGGACATAGAGGTACCTGAAGCACTTAAGTTTGCCCCCATTATTCTTGGAAGACCATTCTTAGCCACCGCCCGCTCCAATATTGATTGTGATTCCGGAAAGATGAAGATCATGTGTGGCGGTGAATCTGTAACCCTAGACATTTTTCAAGCCTCTAGGAGATTCCAAGAACCAGATTTCTTTGATGATTCGGATTCAGAAATAGAAAACATTGTAGATTTCCCAATTAGGTTCCTGTTTTACTGTAAATACAGTTCCTGAACAATCCACTTTTTCTCACCCTTCCACCTCAACCACACGACCAGCTAACATTCTAGGTGACCCTTTCACTCTCACCTCACCTCTAACCCACAAAGCAGAAACTCTTTCGGAACCGGGCCTACAATTGGAATTAAAACCTTTGTCCGATTCCCTTAAATATGTCTTCCTGGGTCCAAATCAGACCCTGCCCCTGATTATAAATTCTGGACTCATCGGGGCACAAGAGCACAAACTTCTCCAGGTTTTGAGTAAATATCGAAAAGCTACTGGCTGGACCCTTTCTGATCTTAAAGGCATTCATTCGTCCTATTGTACGCATCGTATATATTTAGAGGACGATTCTCGCCCCTCCTGCCAACCACAAAGGCGCTTGAATCCTAGTATGCACGAGGTGGTAAAAAAAGAGATTATTAAGTGGCTGGATGCTGATATCATCTACCCCATTTCTGATAGCTCTTGGGTTAGTCCAACTCAAGTTGTCCCTAAAAAGGCTGGACTAACAGTTGTCACCAATGAAAATGGGGAAAATATAGCCACTCGAACCGCTTCTTCTTGGCAAGTGTGTATAGATTACCGAAAATTAAACACAGCCACCAAGAAGGATCATTTCTCGCTCCCTTTTATTGATCAAATCTTGGAGCGGTTAGCCGGACGGGAATTTTACTATTTTTTGGATGGTTATTCTGGCTATAATCAAGTAGCGGTTCATCCTGAGGACCAGGACAAAACAACTTTCACCTGCCCCTTCGGAACCCTTGCTTTCCGAAGAATGCCCTTCGGTCTTTGCAACACACCTGCGACTTTTCAAAGGTGCATGCTTGCAATTTTTTCAGACCTGGTAGGTGAATGTTTAGAAGTCTTTATGGATGACTTCTCTATTTTTGGAGATTCTTTTGACCATTGCCTCAAGAATCTTGAAAGAACTCTCCAAAAGTGCATAGAAGTTAATCTGGTCCTCAGCTGGGAAAAAAGTCATTTCATGGTCCAAGAAGGTATTGCCTTGGGCCATGTTATTTCAAAACAAGGAATCGCGGTAGATAAAGCAAAAATAGATGCTATATCTAAGCTCCCACCGCCCACTACTGTCAAACAGATCAGATCCTTTTTGGGTAATGTGGGTTTCTACCGTCGATTCATACAAAACTTTTCCCAAATCTCCAAGCCTTTAAGTCAGCTTCTCACTAAAGACTAGCCATTTGATTTTAATAATACGTGCCTGGAGAGTTTTTTGAGGTTGAAGAAAGAGGTTACTGAGGTGCCAATATTGCAGGGACCTGATTGGAATAGTCCCTTTGAATTAATGACAGATGCCTCAGATTTTGCTGTAGGGGCTGTTCTAGGGCAAAGAATTGGCAAGAAGCCCATTGTGATCTATTATGCTAGCAAAACCCTTGATGATGCACAACGGAATTACATGGTTACTAAAAAGGAACTTCTTGCCATTGTATTTGCCTTAGAAAAATTTAGATCTTATCTATTGGGGTCACATGTCACTGTTTATATAGACCACTCAGCAATTAAATATTTGCTGACAAAGAAAGATGCGAAACCCTGCCTTATCCGTTGGATTCTGCTGCTCCAGGAATTTGACCCGGAAATCAAGGATAAGGCGGGATTGCACAATGTAGTGGCCGACCATCTCTCTCGTCTTATGACGAATGACATAATGACCCCGCCAGATCAGTTCCCCGATGAAAGTATTTTAGCTGCTACAACCCTCCCTTGGTTTGCGCCCATCGCAAACTACTTAGCAACAGAACAAATCCCCGCTGATTGGCCAAAAACGAAACGGGATAAGTTCTTTGCTGATATTAAATATTATTTTTGGGAGGATGATAAACACCAGTTTATCATCATTTTTATGCTTTAAAACTAACCTAGCTCTTAGGATTTTACTCCGCAAATGGGTTTTTGGGCTGCATTTAGGCATAAATTAGGATAGGCATGCATTGCATTTTTTATTATTGTTTTAATGTATTTTTGTGAGTGTTAGGGATGTACAGATTCACAGATCCCTAAAACCCTAGCACTCAAGAAGGCAATTGGTGAAGGAGAAGCCCAGACTAGTTGGAACCCAGCTTGATCCAGCTCACCATAGCTGGAACCTAGCTTACTTGAACTAGGGTTAGCTCATCCCAGCTCCATTCAGCTAATCTCAGCTGGGTGGCAGCTCAAGAGAGTTCACCTTAGCTCACCCTAGCTCAAGTCAGCTCAGATCCAGCTCAACTTAGCTGAGTCTAGCTCACCTCAGCTCCCACTAGTTCACAGGGAGCTCTAGCTAGCTCAGCTGAGTTGATAGGAGTTCACCCCAGCTCAGATCCAGCTACATCCAGCTCCCCTCAACTCCAGCCAGCTGAAGAAGAATTCATCTCAGCTCAGGAAGCTCAAGTCCAGCTCCCGGGGATTCAGCTTAGCTCATCTCAGTTGAGCTAACCTACCTTAGCTGCCTCAACCAGCTTGATTCTCCCCGATAGCACCAGACCTAGCTCACCTTAGCTCATTTTGGTAGAAGCTAGCTCACTTTAGCTTGGCTTAGCAACTAGCAAAGAACTAGCAAGCTAAGCCAGCTAGAGTAGCCCCATGCCAGCCTCTTCAGCAGCAGCCAGCTCCAGCTCCAGCTCCAGACTTCTTCTCCTCAGCTCCCTCCTCCAAACCCTAGCTCCAACACCTGCTCCTCTACTCCTCCATTAGCTAAGCTAGCTTAGCTTAGCTTAACTTAGCTATGCTCCAACTTCCTTGGCTTGTACTACCCCAAAAACCCACCTACCAACTCTACCCAACTAGCTCCACCTAAGCTCCACATAAGCTAACCTACTTGGCACCAACCTAACCTACCCACCACCTCCAAAAGACACCTAAAATTGGCGCCAAAAACTACCCATAACCACCCCTTAATGGCGCCACTTTTCCCTCCAAAATCCCCCCCTCACCTCCACCACACAATCCTCCTTGAATCCATCTCCACCATCCACCTAACCCTCCTTCTAGAAGTCCCCATGTTGGCGCCAACATGGGGGTGTCTCTCCACCACCAAAAGACCACTACCCACCACCATTCAAGCCATCCTTGGCTAGCCATTTCACTCTCATATTCCACCAAGAATCCCACGTCCAAGAGAGAAGAAGAAGAAGAAGATTAAGGGGATATTCTGTCCCCTTGGTGCCTTCCCCTCTTCCCTTCTCTCTTGGGTCACGCCAGCCAAAGGAGAAGCCAGGCAAGGAAGATCTTGGAGGAGATCTTGAAGGTGGTCACGCCACCTTGGAGGAGTTTTAAGGGTGGTGCATGCCCACCCCTTTGGAGAGAGCATTAAAGGTGGTAACTTCCACCTTGGAGGAACTCTCAAGGAAGGAGAAGAAGGAGGCCCTCTTTTCAAGCCAAGGAGCAGCTAGGCTTGGAGCAAGAAGACAACCTTCTTCACCATTGTTACAAGAGGATTTGTGTTTCTTTTCTTGCTTTTAAATTGTGCAATTCTAGTAGAAGCTTTCCTCTACTTGTCCTTGAAAAGAACACTCATTCTACTCAATCAAAAATTGCCTTCTTTTAAGCTTTTTATTGCAGTTGTTTGTTTTGGTTCTAGCACTTATTTCACCTCTTCTTCCTAATCACCCTAGGCCTACACTTGCCTAGAGTGAGCTTAGGAAGAAGATATTTCTATCTTTTAGATTTTTAATCATTTGTAGGTGTTAGTTCTTTTCGCTACAATCTGCCGTTTGCCCTCGTCTTTTCAAAATACAAAAAAATTACATATTGAAAAATATTAAAAAGAAAGTTGAGATTGTATTCCAAGCAAGAGAATCAATTTTGCAACCATATTGCCTCCTTGGACGACCCTAGATGCTCCCCTATCTAGGATATAAATTTTAAAAGCGTAAGCGGATTCGCGTGTTACAACGACGTTAAAAACCCGCTTTTACAAATCACGTGTATTTCGCTGCCAGAGGAGCCCGAACTTTTCCGCATTTGTGCCGATCAGGTCATTCGACGATGTGTCCCCGATTCTGAAATCCATGATATCTTAACACATTGTAACTCAATGGCCTGTGGCGGACATTTTTCGGGCAAGAAAACTGCAGCTAAAATCCTTAATGCGGGATTTTATTGCCCCAGCTTGCACAAAGATGCTCATGACTTCGTTCGGTCCTGTGTGTGTTGCCAGAGCATCGGCAACATGACTCGAAAGGATATGATGCCCCTTAATCCGATTTTAGAGGTTGAAATTTTTGATGTTTGGGGCATCGGCTTCATGGGACCGTTCATCAATTCTGGTGGGTATTTGTATATTTTAGTCGCAGTCGACTATGTTTCTAAATGGATAGAAGCAATACCCACCCGCACTAGTGATCATCATGTGGTTGTCGAATTTCTTAAGAAAAATATTTTCTCAAGATTCGGCATACCAAAAGCCATTATCAGTGACGGAGGCTCACATTTCACCCACTCACAATTCCGTCACCTCCTTTCTAAATATGGGGTTAATCATAAAATTTTCACGCCATATCACCCCCAAACTAATGGCTAGGCTGAAGTTTCTAACCGGGAAATTAAAAATATTTTACAAAAGACGGTTAGGCCTGACCATAAAGATTGGTCCACCAAATTGGACGATGCTTTATGGGCCTACCATACCGCTTTTAAAACTTCGCTTGGCATGTCTCCCTTCTGTTTGATTTTCGGGAAGGCATGCCATCTCCCAGTAGAATTAGAACATAGGACTTTTTGGGCAATAAAACAACTCAATATGGATTTATCTGACGCCGGTAACCATAGAAAATTACAATTAACTGAATTGGAAGAATTACGTAATTTTTCCTATGAAAATGCGAGGATTTATAAAGACCGAACAAAGAAATTTCATGATAAATATATCGTTCGGAAACACTTTGACGTTAATCAACGTGTTTGGCTTTTCGATGCGAGATTACGTCTTTTTCCTGGCAAATTAAAATCTAACTGGATCGGACCTTTTATTGTCCATAAAACATATCCATACGACGCTGTTGACCTTTTTGATCGAAAAACTAATTCTACATTTCAAGTCAATGGCCAATGTTTAAAGCCCAATTTTGACTATACGCTTAAAATTCCATTTGAATCTTTTAATTTTACTGAGCCAGCCACCCTTGATCACTAATGCACATCACGCCCGGCTAAATGGCGTAAAAGACAGCACTGGATGGGAGGTAACCCATCATTTTTTTTCTTGCTTTCCCTTTTTCTTCTTTTTCCAGGTTTTGTTCATCCTAAACCCGACCGTTCTTCACTAAGGTGATCCCTTTTCCCTCCTAATGCATGAGGACATGACATATCTTAAGCATGGGAGGTGTTTTTAAATTTTTACGATCGATTTAGGATATTCAAAACCTAAAAATATGCAATTTTCTTTAATTTATTTCCTACTTGCATACCTAAAAAAATAAAAATGTTAAAAACTTTTTGAGGAAAAATTTTGAAAGCAGGACTAAGGTCGAAAAATTCACTTTTGGTACAATGGGATTTAATCTTTAACAAACTAGGGATGAGGATACGGATCTGATCATTAGAATTTGTTACGAACGCACTCCAAGACATTTTTTTTAAGACGTCTGGGAGGTGGCCCAGACGTCTGGAACCCCTTCCAGACGTCTGGGATCTATTTTTGGTGGCACGTGGGACTGCATCTGCGTGTAGGCGTGCGTAGACCCGCAACCGCCTTCCTCTATGTTTTTCCCTCTCTCCTCCTGCTACCGCAGTCTGTCTCGCTCTCTCTCTCTCCACGCGCGGCTTTAAAAAGCCTCGCCCTCTCCCTCACTCTCATCACCTCTGCTCCTCCTGCTTCTTCCAGCGAGTGCGAGCGCAAGCGAGTAGCGGCAGCGGCAGCCGCGGCGAGTGCGGGAGGTGTTGCGCGAGGGAGGAGGCGCTCGGCCGTGAGGGTTCGAGCTTGCCGGGGCTGCTAGAGCTGGCCTGCGGGGGCGCAGCGGGCGCGGAGTGACGTTGGAGGTCTGCTGCAGCTCGAGCAGTAGGCAGATGAGGCACGGCGCGGCCGTGCGTCGCGGGCGGAGGGCGAGTAGCGCTCTGGTTCTGGAAGCTTTTCCAGAATCAGACGTCTGGTCTTCCAACTAGACGACGGTTAAGACGTCTGGAGGACTATCCAGACGTCTGGCAAGTAAGTTATTTTTCGTCTTCTTCCTTTTCTGCGACCGTCCATACTGAGAACGATGAGTGGGTACGTGCAGGTTCTGAGATTCGCATCCAACGTGAATCAGATGTCTAGCAGCGGTGCCAGATGACTGGAGGGACTTCCAGATGTCTGGGGTGACCATCGGACGTCTAGGAACTAGGCCAGACGCCCCCGCAGGCTTCTGGACATCTGAGAGACTACGCAGGACAAGGTACCATCTGATCCCCATTTTTAAGACATCTGGAAGAAGTTCCAGACGTCTGATTTTGCACTGTTTCGTCGTTTTCGACCCGTTTAGGGCCCGTTCGGAGTCCGTTTTCCGCTTTTCGAGTTGCGTCCTTTTCGGAATAAAATCTTCTACTCATCTATAGTGATTAGATACTATTTTGATAAATTCCTTGTGTTTGATCCTTGTGATAGGACCTCATTCCATTGTAGTCTCGGGGGTTGCGGAGGCACGCGGGATTCCCGACCACGCCCCCAGTACTCCTGTTGTAACTGGTAGAGTGGCTTTTAAGTTTATTAGTATAATCTGTTAAATTATGGAACCATAAATAGAACCTAGGACATTGCATGAATCCTAAGAATGAGAAACTAGAATGAATGGTAGATCCTAGGGTGTTGCATGAATCCTAGGGTTGGAAAACTAGATTGTATGATAGATCCTAGGGTATGGCATGAATCCTAGGATGGGGAAAACTAGTGGAATATATGAATACTGCAGTCTTGGAAAAATGGAAAGGAACAAATAGCTGCCTGTAAATTGGTTTAACAGCTGCCTGTTATGAATAAATGAACATGATTGAGAATATGGGATGTATGAACGTGAAACTGGAAAGGTGAAACCTGAATGTGCTGAGTTAAAAGAGCTGGGACCCTATGGGGAATTAAGAGTAGAACTCCTGGAAAGTGAATGGAATAGAATTGGGGAAGTGAGCTGGCCCTTGAGTACGGAGTACTAAGGAGAGCGACTATCCCCCTGTTTAGTGTAGAGCGGAGTTAGCCACCCTAGGGACCCGGGGTTAGGTCTGGCCACTTTGTACCGACTTGCTGGCCCTCGTGTACGCAGTACCGAGGAGAGCTACTAGTGTAGGGCGAGTACTAGCTACCCCACGGGCCCCGGGGTTCTGCTAGCTCACCTACACCGACTTGTTAGGCCCACTGGGCAAACCAGGGTAGTCAGGCGAGGGTGCACGGACTATGGAGGAGCAAGGCCCCTGTTTGGTTACTGTGGAGGGGTTGGACCCCTGTTACTGAGAGGGCTCTACCCTGTACTGGTTCCGTGCTGTGCTTTGGGCGCACCCGTTAACGGAAACGACTGACCGCGTTCCAGTGCGGGTTAGCTACCTGTGCGTTTATCGCGCGTGCCGTAGTCACCGTTACATCTGTTCGTGACCTTGGGGTGGTTGACTGAGAGTAGGATCACCACGGGGACTCTCCCGGCCAGGAGAGCACTACGTGCTGCTTCTACTATTCGGAAAAGACTGCAATCAAGATCGTTCCCACGAGGAACATTCGAGATCAAGTGAAGGATCTGAGAAATAGATAAATTATGAAAAAAAAAATAGAAAGACGTAAATAAAGGAAGAAAGAAAATAAAACAGCTACTGTACACTTTACTGTTTCTTTAGTTTAGCTGCCACTCTACTCAGCGTTTCGCTAACGTGTTACACTCGTTACTTTTCAGGACCAGGTGTTGAGCAGCCAGGGTCAGCGGCTGCAGAGGACGCTGGGCCGAGTAGGGTCCAGTAGAGTTACCACTGTTCTTTTGTACCCCTTTTGTTTCCACTGTAGTGAGTAGTTTTTGTTACTCTCTGTACTTTTCTTTACCCGCAGTTCTTGTTATGTTAAATGTTGTTCTACTGTTGTGGTGGTACATACTGTAGTAGTTCTTTCTCTTACTGCTGTATTTTGTTACTGCTAGTTATACTTCATGTTGAATGTGGTTTATTTTACTGCACTTTTGGTTACTTCCTCGTTGGACGACTAGGTCTTGGGATTAGTCGAGTCGGCCCTGTTCTCGTGTCTCGTAGAGACTCGGGAATCGGGTCGTTACAGAATTCCAGGGTCTATTTTAGACTAGATTAGATATCCTTCTCTAAAATTCCACCTGAACTCATGATAGTTCAGGTGACTTGATCCTATTTTGTAATACGGAAAGTATTTGACTTAGTTTCTGATTCAAAAACTTGTGTGTCTTGAGAAATTTCTTGTGTCAATTTTCACACACAAGCCAACACTTAAAAATAATTAAAAATTGAAAAACTCCCTTGTTTGGATTTAGTAAAAGTCTGAAACAGATCATTGGTTTGAGTTCCCACCGCCGAGAAGGAGGAAAATGCCTTCTTTGAGGATGCGATGTCAACATGTTACCGCCTCGTCGCTGCTCCATATCTATATTTCGTATCTTTAGACGGATCATTAAAGCGCATTTTAGCAGCTCAAGTGTCTTGGACGGTGCTCTCCCTATAGCGTCGGAGCAAGAGCTTGAGTTTGTTTGGAGCGCCCCTTTTCACCGCATCGTGTTCTGGGGTTGTGAGCTCCTGGGTGGTGTCATGGATAGTGCTATCCCGAAGTACTAGCACCAGAGCCCCCTCGAGGAATGATAACGGGAATGATGATCCCGACACATCTGTTGTAAGACTAAGCTAAAAATAAGCATGGGGGAGAAGAAAAAAACTAATAATAATAATAACACGACCTTATAAATGTTGGCCTTTCAAAAGCACAGACACAAGGTTTTAAAGGATTTTGCAAGTTGCGAATTAGATTCATGAGCCAGAAAAATCCTAAAAACAAACATTTCAAGTCATCTGAATTAACAAGGGGTTAATTTGTGAATTTTCTGGAGGATATATTGATCCCGTTCTGTCTAATGATTGAATCCAAAAATACATCCTGATGTTTATCTTTAACAAATCCCACACCTCTTGTGTTTTAATCTACCAAGGTCCCTTAATCTCTTTTTCTCTTCAAAAGTAAAAAAATTAGATTTCCCAAAAATTCCGTTTTCCAAAAAAATTAAAGTTTTGCTAAGAGACTAGCAAAAGATAAGCATGGGGGTATGATAAACGCCAGTTTATCATCATTCTTATGCATTAAAATAAACCTAGCTCTTAGGATTTTACTCCGCAAACGGGTTTTTGGGCTGCATTTAGGCATAAAATAGGTTAGGCATGCATTGCATCTTTTATTTGTCTTTTTAATATGTTTTTGTGAGTGTTAGGGATGTACAAATATGCAGATCCTTAAAACCCTAGCACTCAAGAAGGCAAATGGTGAAGGAGAAGCCCAGACTACTTGGAACTCAGCTCGATCCAGCTCACCACAGCTGGAACCTAGCTCACTTGAACTAGGGTTAGCTCATCCCAGCTCCATTCAGCTAATCTTAGCTGAATGGTAGCTCAAGAGAGTTCATCTTAGCTCACCCTAGCTCAAGTCAGCTCAGATCCAGCTCAACTTAGCTGAGTCTAGCCCATCTCAGCTCCTACTAGTTCACAGGGAGCTCTAGCTAGCTCAGCTGAGTTGACAGGAGTTCACCCCAGCTCATATCCAGCTACATCCAGCTCCACTCAACTCTAGCCAGCTGAAGAACTCATCCCAGCTCAGGAAGCTCAAGTCCAGCTCCCGGGGACTTAGCTTAGCTCAGCTCAGTTGAGCTAAGCTACCTTAGCTGCCTCAACCAGCTTGATTCTCCCCGAGAGCACCAGACCTAGCTCACCTCAACTCATTTTGGTAGAAACTAGCTTACTTTAGCTCGGCTTGGTAGCTAGCAAAGAACTAGCAAGCTAAGCCAGCCAGAGTAGCTCCATGCCAGCCTCTTCAGCAGCAGCCAGCTCCAATTTCAGCTCCAGACTTCTCCTCCTCAGCTCCTCCCTCCAAACCCTAGCTCCAACACCTTCTCCTCTACTCCTCCATTAGCTAAGGTATCTTAGCTTAGCTTAGCTTAGTTATGCTCCAACTTCCTTGGCTTGTACCACCCCAAAAACCCACCTAACAACTCCACCCAACTAGCTCCACCTAAGCTCCACATAAGCTAACCTACTTGGCACCAACCTAACCTACCCACCACCTCCAAAAGACACCTAAAAGTGGCGACAAAAACTACCCTAACCACCCCCTTAATGGCGCCACTTTTCCCTCCAAAACTCCCCCTCATCTCCACCACACAATTTCCCTTGAATTCATCTCCACCATCCACCTAACCCCCTTTCTAGAAGACCCCATGTTGGCGCCAAAATGGTGGTGTCTCTCCACCACCACAAGACACCAACACCACCATAACTACCCCCTTTAACACCACTTGGGTTGGCACCAACTCTCCTTAGCCATAGGATCACCAACCACCTCCATCCTTCCATCCTAGCCCTCCATTTCAAGGGGCACCTTAACCCCCCATCCTACCCTATAAAAAGACCACTACCCACCACCATTCAAGGCATCCTTGGCTAGCAATTTCACTCTCATATTCCACCAAGAAGCCCACGTCCAAGAGAGAAGAAGAAGAAGTTTAAGGGGATATTCTGTCCCCTTGGTGCCTTCCCCTCTTCCCTTCTCTCTTGGGTCACGCCAGCTAAAGGAGAAGCCAGGCAAGGAAGATCTTGGAGGAGATCTTGAAGGTGGTCACACCACCTTGGAGGAGTTTTTGAGGGTGGTGCACTCCCACCCCTTTGGAGAGAGCATTAAAGGTGGTAGCCTCCACCTTGGAGGAGCTCTCAAGGAAGGAGAAGGAGGCCCTCTTTTCAAGCCAAGGAGCAGCTAGGCTTGGAGCAAGAAGATGACCTTCTTCACCATTGTTGCAAGAGGATTTGTGTTTCTTTTCTTGCTTTTAGATTGTTTAATTCTAGTAGAAGCATTCCTCTACTTGTCCTTGAAAAGAACACTCATTCTACTCAATCAAATTGCCTTCTTTTAGCTTTTTATTGCAGTTGTTTTTGGTTCTAGCACTTGTTTCACCTCTTCTTCCTAATTACCCTAGGCCTCCACTTGCCTAGAGTGAGCTTAGGAAGAAGATATTTCTATCTTTTAAATTTTAGTTAATCATTTGTAGGTGTTAGTTTTTTTCGTTACAATCTGCAGTTTGCCCTCGTCTTTTCAAAATACAAAAAAAATTACATATTGAAAAGTGTCAAAAAGAAAGTTGTGATCTATCTGTAAGCAAGAGGATTAATTTTGTAATTTTTGCCTCCTTGGACGACCCTAGATACTCCCCTATCTAGGATATAAATTTAAAAGCGAAAGCGGATTCGCGTGTTACAATGACTTTAAAAACCCGCTTTTACAAATCACGCGTATTTTGCTATCAAGCACCACATCCACGACCGCGAGCCTCCGTCGACACCGCCAACACCCTCAGCTTGCACCGTGACCACCATCACGAGTCAGCCCCTCACCATCGTTCTTCTTCCCTCTACCTCTCTGCATGCGCAGTGACCACGTCCACTAGCCCCTTCTCCACTCTTTCCCTCTCTATTGAAGAAGAGACCCAATGGTCTCACGCCCGACCACATCCCTCTCTCTCACACACACGAGACCGCGCAGACACCGCACCACCCCCTGACGCTGACGACCAAGACCAGTGCACGATTGATCTTCCCATTGCGCCTCCAACCTCTTCTCCTCACAGCAGTCCTCTCCTCGACGTCGACGACCCACCGGTGCCGCCCATCTGCCACGCACAGGTACGCGCACGCGTTCAACCAGCTGTCGCCGCCAGCCACCCTACACGCACGCGGCTGCAGTACCTCCATCCTCCTTCTTCACCACCAACAGGGAAGAAGAACCCATCAACCGGTCAGTCACCTCCTACTCACAGCTACCCCTCTCAACCACCATCTTCTCCGCCAACATCACCGAAGCAAAAACCTCTCCCTCGACAGAAGCTCTGCGACCTCGCTGCACCCGACAACACCCCCGTGGCCACGCACCACCGCCGGCCAACCTTCCCACTGGCCGGCAACCACCGGTCATCGTTTTCCTCAGTGCGACCTCCGACGTGAAGCTCTCGACAATGCCAACCTCCTCCAAGCGCGGCAAGGCCGACCGTCCTCTCCTCCATGGTGGCAAATCCCCTATTTTTGGCTTAATTAAAAATTACATTGATTGCCATTTGATGGAGAGAGTTTCGCTTAATTGTGATAGCAATAGAGGATATGTCGTTATAATTAATGTGGTGGAAATCTCTCAATCAAAACTAAATATCAATTTTAACCACAATAAAGATGTATCTACAGGGAGGAATAGACCAATAAATTCACAAGAGGAATATAATGTTCGCAGACACTTTCATGACTTTAATGCGAGGAATATGCTAATTTAAAAGGAGCTTGCAAGTTTCCTTAAAAGATTAGGGTTATTTATGCAATTTTCATGTTAGGAATTAAGCTCCAAAAATATGCATACGATGCATGTTAATGGCATATCATATAAATTCAACTTGCATGCAAATCTGATTTGAAATTCAAAATTAAATCATGCACATAACATAAGTGAAATAATTTCAGGAAAGTATGAGTGCATCAATGCAATGTGGCCTGAATAAAATATGAATATATAATTGGCAATGGCATTAGATGTAAACTTTAATTGGGAAGAAAACAGAGGATTTCTCCTCTCTCTTCCTCACGTGGATGGCTGTGCACGGTTGGTGGCCAGAGTTGACGGGGAGGTGCGCCTCAACGAGGGCTACGCAACTGTGGTGACATGGCGGCCGGAGGTGGCCGACAGCGATCGGGCGGAGGAGAATGGCCGCCAACCTGTTGGCTGTTGGAAGAAGACAGTCGCGCGTGGATGCGTGGGTGGCGTCGCTGTTGCAGTGCGAGGTGTAGTAGTGTTGGAGGGCAATGGAAGGTGGCGCGCAAGGGTGCTGAGCGCCTGTGGGCGCTTGGCAGTAGCGGTGATGGCGCTGGAAGGCGCGCCTGCAGTGGAGAATGCTACGCCTGCAGAGGGCGTGGGTGCAGGCAGTGGAAGGCTTGGCGCTGTGGCGTGGTGCCTGCAGGTGTTGGTTGGAGGTGTGAGCGCCTGCAGGTGTTGGTTGGAGGTGTGAGCACCTGCAGGCACTGGCGATGGAAGGCGATGGCGCGGGCACACAAGGGCGGTGAGGCTGGAAAGGCGCGGTGTGGACGCGCGAAGACGTTGGACGGTGCAGTGCCTGCGGCCGCCTACCAATAGCGGTGGAGGGTGATGGAAGGTGCGGTGCAGGCTAGAAGGCTTGGCACGGTAAAGGCAATGTGTGGAAGGGCTTGGCTGTGGCCAATGCAAGGGCATTCACCATGCACACCTTCTCCACAGTGCATACTCTCTCCACAGTGGAGAAGGTGGAGGAAGAAGGATATCCCCCCCAGGGGAGGAAGAAGAACCGAAGATGAAGATTAAGATCTGCCTCTCACACCTGATCCTCCTCTTTATCCTTTCTCTCCGCGTGAGTTACTAAATTTGGCCTTCGACCGTTGAGGAGCTATTGAGGCTGGCCGGAAGACTCAGTTGAGGCTAACGGCTATTGGGGAGAGGAGAATTTAATTCAACCCCTCATCTCTTGCAATTTATTCCTACAATGATGAAACATAAAATAATTACATACTAAGTTATAGAATGCGATAAAATAGATAAAAAAACTCAAATAGTGATGCATGTGCTTATTTAATGACCTAATGTGAGTATTAACAAACATACTATGTTAGAATTGAAGTACTTAGGCATAACAATAGTCCATTAAAATAGACTCATCAAATACTCCCATGCCTAAGATTTGCTAGTCCTTAGCAAAAAAAATGAAAAATAATAGAAGTAATCAGAAGATTTCTTCTTTTCTTATTTCAAAACTTTAGAGATCCAGAAAAATGTGAGGCGATGATAGCCTAGGTAACAGATCCACGTGAAAAGTCAATTCACATTGGGAGTTCGTACTTCACCCCTGGTAAATATTTTTGTCGGGATAGGCAACTACTTCCCTCGAGGATAAAGCAGAAGATAATCTGTAATTTGACCCCGACATTTGGCTTAGGTAGGAGATATCGAGTTTAATGGATTTGTATTTGGTGGCACACACTCATCTGGTGCTACATGTAGTCTAGTACTATAGACTCTAGATCTCTAGATTATTAGACAAGTCAACTCGGAGAGAGGCTAAACAACTGTGCTCTCTTGATGTTCCTGGGCGCTTACTCTTTTCTTTCTTTTCTTTCTGAGATCACAAATCTCGCCAGATTTAGTAATTGTACTCACTGTTTGGTGGCCTCACATGGCATCTACACTTCAATTAAAGTCCCAATAACTCTACAACTAAGTTAGAGTCCTCAACTAGTATTCAGGCGATCAGAAATACTAAAAGGTACGTATGGGTCATATTTGGTGGAACGCGATAGTTATTCTGTTGCCTCAGAAATAATGTTACAACACTAAAATATAACCTTAGACTCTTTTCTTTTTCTTTTTTTCTTTTTTTTTTTTCTTCTTCTTCTTTTTATCTGTTTCTTCTTCTCTTTTTTCCTTTTTCTTTCTTTATCAATCTACATAACACAATACAGACTTTTATTTATGAGGCATTATTAGGGATGATAATGGTCAAGAGGATATTGTGTGGCTTATTTGGTGGAAGTGCCTATTCTCGGCACCGGGAAGGAATGGATAGGACAGGCGTATTTCTGACCTTTGACACTATTACCCTCCTTCAGCCGAAGACTCTATGAAGAATGGTCGTAACCATCCACCATAGTCATAGCTTTATTAAGACTCCATCTCTGTGTATCTGCCTTATTTAGTGACTCTCAGGAATTCACACAAAGTATGCATACAGGAACAGAGAGCGAAAACTATGCCTAACTCTGAAGTATCATCATCTAATTATCCAAAACTTAAGAGTCCTTGCATTAGACTTAGCGCACCGGTAATCTCTCTACTTTCTTCTTACAAATATGAGGTGGATCTACTAGAAGATAGTATGCCTGACTCCCTATTAATTGTCCAAGGGTTCAGTAGACTACAAATGCTTATTGGTTTTCCTCAAGGATCCATTACCCAGTCTACGTGCACATGAAATAAATGTACTGGATTCTAAGCTTAAGAAATAATTCAAGAAGAAAAACTTCCAATGACAAAAGTATTCTGCTAGGGACTAACCCATTTAGCTCAAGAAAAGAGAATTTTTTTTTATATGCTAACCTAAATGCATGAATACTTCCTAAAATGCAAAATACACCCCCCATGCCTAAATCCTACAATGTCTCCATTGTAAAATTAAAACAGGGGGAGAAAGGAAAGAAATCACCTGACAATGGTGTTATTTAGAACATTGGGTTGCCTCCCAACAAGCACTGCATTTTCTGTTAGCAGCCAGACTTAGAAGGAACCTGTAAGTCTAGTTCGAGACAGAAAAGGTTAGGCCCTAAAAATTTGCGTAACAGTGTGGGCCTAGAAAACAGGTAGCCACGGATGTTGGCGAGCTGATGATGCAACGTAATCCCAAATGCTCGCCAAAAGATATGAAAGTGGAGAACCTCGTTGGCTACCTTGGGAGGTCTAGGAATAACAATAGGAATATGAAAGGGACCTCCCGAAACAAAATAAGTGGAGTGAAACGTTGGCTTCGAGAGATAATCGGGTTTTATTGTTATAGCGTTGTAGTATAGCCAGTTATTGCCATCATTTCAAATATATAAAATTTTTTACTCGGAAAATAAAAGAGTTCCCGAGGTCGAACTCAGGGAGCAAGTTGTATTCTAGAGATATACATGTTCTATTACAAAAAAAATAAAGAGAGAGAGAGGGAGAGAGATGAAAGTTTGAGTTCTTCTTCTTTTCTTCTTTCTTTCTCTTTGTCTCTTTCTCTCTTTAGCTTTTGTTCTTCCTGTTCTTCTTCTGTGTTTATCTCCTTGTGGTCCTCTTCTTCTTCTGTTGTTCTTCCTTGTTCTTTTGTTCTTCAGATCTTCTTCTTTCTTCTTTTCTTTTTCCTGTCAGGACATCGTCTCTCCTTCTTTCTTCTTTTCCCTTCAGGACGTCGTCTGATTTTCCAATCAGACGACTTAAACCGCTTGTTGCTACAGTGTCTCCCTTAGCTTTCTTCTTCTTCCCCGGTCCTTCTTCTTCACCTGTGCCTGCACACTTCAGAGTTTACGTCAGAGGGCAAAACCTACTCTACCCTCCCCCACCCCGTCTCTCTCTCACAGAATCCGCTCATAGGATAGCTCTCCCAGAGCTGTCGGGTAGCCGGGTACGGGTCGCGCCCGGGTCCAGGCCCACCGGCGTGCGTGGTGGGCGAGGAGTGCAGGTCAGTCTAAGTCGGGTCGGGTCAGGTCCGCGGGGCGTGAGCGCGGACGAGACCGGGTAACCGGGCGGGTGAAGGGGACCTCACCCCGTGAACTGAGGCGAACAACTTAAGGCACTTTTTGCCTTTAAGCGCCCGTTCGCCTCAGTGGCTCTCCGAGGTGGGACTAAATGTCCCACCCTAATTGAGCGCCCGCAGCGGAGAAAGCAGCGGGCAATCGCGGCTTTACGCGAGGCCTTCGCCCCAGCTGCAAGCCTGGGACTCTTCGCGGAGGCGCCCTGCACAGCCTGGGAGTCAGGCCTGGGCGAAGCGCACCTGGAGCTGCAGGTTGAAGGTGCTCCTTCCACGCAGCAATGGCGACGGCGGTGGAAACACCTGTACACAGAGGAACGGCCTCTCGGCCTAATCAGATACGCGGAGAACCTTCGCCGTGGCACAGCGAAGGTGGTGGGGGGTCTGGCAGGCGGCAGGGCGGAGCGTGAGAGTCGGGCTAGGTCAAACTGCGGGTGGAGAAGTGGGTTTGTTCGGGGGGTCTGCAGAGGGCGAGTGGCGGGACGTGAAAGGGTGGAGGTTGATCAGGGTGAGGAGGCAGAGATTCTGTGAGGGTCGGCGAGGCGTGTGGGGCTGTGGAGTGATGGGGGGGTCTCGCCGGAGTTTGGCCGGAGACGAAGGGGGTGACGGTGGACAGGAGCGGTCGAGGGTTTAATCAAATAAATGACAGTGAGGAAAAGAAAGAGGGGGAGATGGGGAGAAGTTCTGACCTAGCTACGGAGATGAAAGGGGCCAGAGCAGGGCGACAGTCGTATCGACTGTCGCCGGAGAAGAAGATGCCCAGGGGAAGGGGCGGCGGCGAGCAGAGGGCCGGAGAGGCGCCAGCTGGGTGCGGCGTGGCGCGGGAAGAGCGAGGGAGGGCAACCCTGCAGCTGGTAGTGCGGCAGGGCGACGAGGAGGAGGAGAGGCCGCCGGAGCAAGGAGGGCGTCTGTCAGAGTGGGAAGAGAGGAATTGAGGGGGTATCTCCGTCAGATCCGAGCTGGGAAGAACGGTGGAGCGACGGGGGTATTTATAGGGACCGAATCAGGGCGGAAGGCGGAGGGAGACGACGTGTCTCCCTCGCCGGAGGACGCCGGAGATGGAAACCCATACCGTCCATGCGTTCGCACGGCCGGTATGGTGGGTTACAGCGACCAGGGGGGTGTCCCTGCGACGGCTGACGACGCAGGGCACCCCCGGTTTACTTGCCAGGCTCTCCCCCTCACCCTGCGCGGCGCCATGCTCCGCGCAAGGTCGTCGGAGCATGGTGCTGGCAGGTTTTGCAGGGGGGACCTGAACGCAAAGAACGAAGGAGAGTTAGGGGCCAAAAAGCGAGGGTTCAAAAGTTGAGGGCCAAAAAGTAAATATATGAGGACCAAAGTGTAAAGTTGGTCAAGAAGGTTTCTTCTTAGGCTCAAGTTTTTATACATGACTAATTAGGACCTAAGGAATCTGATGGTGAATTTTATTTCTAGATTAAACCTTGTTTGACTGGTCAATTTACGCAAAAACCTAAATTAAGTTATTAATTGGGTATGGTTCTCAATGTAGGTCAAGATGGGTTCCTAAGGTCAAATTGAAGGTTCTAAACCCTAGAGATTATTTTTCTATGAATTTTAGAGGGTTTATTCCATTTTTTCTTTGCCTTGAACCTCGTGAATTGAAGTGGGTTTGTTTTAGGGTTACTGATTATTATTTAGTTCCTTGGAATTGCTGTAGCCCTTGCTAGATCATCTCATCCCACTTTTATTCTTATTAAGTTGCTTTGACCTATGTTTGGACCCTGAATTACCCTGTATGCAGATTATACTGGTAAAATTGCATTTTTACCCCTTATGACTTGTTTTTTTCCTTAAACTCAGAATTCTCTGAGTTAAGCCTTTCCTTGAGTTATGTAGGAGCTTTTATCCTTTGTATTGGGTCAAAATGAGCTAGTTATGGCTCATGATGAGGTTCTCATCATGGAGGATAACAAGGATCCTCCAGAGCAGGACGGGTTGTAAAAGATATAAACATTATTAGTTCAAACCCTTGAATGGCAAGAGTAAAAGTACAAGCATCAATCCACACTCGTCATTCTACCCGAGGATGTACTAGCCTGATATGTTCTCCAGAAAGAATGTACTTGAGCAGAGATCTGAGCCAAGGATCGATTAGGGAGTATAAGGGTTGTTTGTAGTGTTGGAAGGTAATGGTTAAGTCCAATGAGGGCTTAGTCGATTTCAGGTCCAATTCCAATAATGATTTAGATTGTGTATACTCCCTAACAGTTGTAGACAACTTCACGTTACCCTGCCTAGCATTAATGATCGGAGTCATATTTGAATCAAGGGTAGACTCCAAATTACAACTCTTTGGTGGCAGAGTCAAAATATCAAAATCATTATCATTAAGCTCATCCCCGGATTTGTTTGGTTCACTCAAATTTTTGTCGGGGTGTATATGTGATTCATTAGTGAAGACAGGAGTTGGATCAGTATCCTTAATTATTCCTAAAAGAGGATCAGTTTTGATATTTTGGAGCAAGCCTATATCATTGAATTCATTATTCTTCTCGGGGTATAAATCCTCAATTGACGTGTTTTGTCCCCGAGGGTCTCCCATAGGCTTCTCACTATTTTGTTTGTCCTCCTCTAATATGAACTCCTATTTTGATGGAGGATGACTCTCAAAAGAAGGGAGGAATCTGGATTTGACCTTATTATTTATATCCTTTGGAGGTAAATCCTCAAATAATAAATAATTCTCCTGTGATTCACTCCAGATTTTTAGTCTAGGTTCCTTTATTAGGGCATCCTCATCATCTGAAATAGACTCTTCATATCCCTGAGACCAAAATTGATCGAATTCATCCTTCATTCCCTTAGGGTCACCTTCATTGGGTGCATTTAAATCCTCAGGATGCTGAATGGTAGGTGTGGATTTCCTAAGTGGAGGGTCAGGAGTAAGCTCACTAAGGATAGAATGGGATTCCACCAGATAATCAATAGGGGAAGTGATAGGAACTATACAACCTTAACCCAGGTTGGTAGGGGTAAGGAGAATACTGTCATTGGGGTCAAGGTCTTCAAGAGGTACCATCTTCCCTTGCTTTTGACTCCAATATAGCTCGGGTGGATAATCACTATGATCGTTCTCCTCTAGTGGCCGTGTCTCATTGGGAGAGTCTAAGTGATAGCTACATAAAACTGGATCCCTATTGTCATTGGGTTCCTCCGAATTATTTTCATGATAAGGGTCATTTGGGTAGGGATCAAAATTACTGGGAAGTGTGTAGCTAAGCTATCTTATTTCTTCATTTAACTATTGACTATTCCTCAACATCTCTCCCATTGATTCCATCATTTCCTTTTGTTGTTTTTGCATTTCTGTCATAAAAGAGGAGAGGCTACTATTATCAGGATGGGGAGGATAGTCAATTTCAGACTCTGGTTGCCTAGGGGTATCGGTCCAACCTCGATACAAAAAATCATGAAGGGTTGGGTGTTTGCATGGAAGTAGGGATTTCAAGGTTGGAAAATCCTGCTCCTAGGCTCTGCTCAAAAGTGGGAGTTATTGGGCCAGTATTCCCAGGATAAAAATAAGAATAATCCCATGAATTGTCAATGTACCCATCAAAGGATGGATACGCTTGGGGCATGGGATCTTGGTTAAAAGATGGGAAGTATTGACTTTGATAATCAAAATGATAGGAGTAAGGGTGATCCATTTCTTTAAGCAAAACAATTTTAACTCTCTTAGGATTTAAAAGAATTCAGAACACAAGCAGAAACTTCCTAGAGAGTTCTACTGTCAAAGCAAATGCAAATTCAGTGGGATTTGTTTTTAGTAGATTGTAGGTCTTAGAATTAAATATTCAGTTGGTGGCCAAACAAGTTTTGCACAAATTATGTTTCCTAGGCCAACCTTCGCTGGTGCCTATAACCTACTCGCAAGGGATGGAAGTCTCAAATCGAGCCCACACACGAGGAATCGAAGTAACTTGGTGGATAGGCTTGTTGATTTCCGACTAACTTTCCTTGTGGTGCAAAAGAGGAGAGGTAGAAATTTATCTAGTGACCTTATGTGTGAGGTGCACAGTGTCTCAGGTGTGCAAACATACGATCGTGTTTTGATTTTTGAAATTTCGCAAACAAGATCCTTTTGCACAAAATTTTAAAGTCCAATCTCTTAGCAGTCCCAATTTTTAAAGTGACCACTGAATTAATTCGATTCAAGCACTTTAGTGGTCTTAGATTTAGGTTCAATGCAGATGCATGACAGGTGATTGATGCTTAAGAGAAGACGTACCTTACTCCAGCTTTCTTCATGAAATAATGAATGCAATGTAGTAAAAATAAACTAGATGCTGCTCATTCAGTCCTAGATGGTCATCATATAGATATGTAGCTTCTAGCAGGCAGTTTGATTTTTTTTTTCAATAATAATAATAATAAGCAAACAGACCTAATCTAACTAACTAACCAAAATGTAGTTCAGACAATTCAAATAATCCTATAATCTAAATAAATGGAAACACGCTCCCGAAAATACTCTCCCGCATACAAGAGCAATAAGAAATAAAGAAGCACTGGGAACACGTTCCCAAAAATACCCGACAAGGGTCCAAAAGACAGTAATTAAATTCTAATGTCTATCTAAACTAAATCTAAACTAAGCTCTACTGACTAAATCAAAAACAGGCTCCTCCGTAAGACTATGTGTGTGGGATCAAGTTCCACATGTTCCTGTTGTTGGCCTCCAGGTGGCATCAAGGTCCACCAAAAAGATTGTCTCCGCCGTGCATGTCGTTCAAGTTCAATCTCATCGCTCTGCTGCGCCTGTCGCCGTGTCAGATTCCTCGCACAATAAAAACAAAAGATTAGATAACTACGCAACTCAGAATATTCAAAAATAATAATGTGAATATATTGTGTCTGTTGCCTCCTCGGCAACGGTGCCATTTTGACGGAGAGAGTTTTGCTTAATTATGATAGCAATAGAGGATATGTCGTTGTAATTAATGTGGTAGAAATCTCTCAATCAAAACTAAATATCAATTTTAACCACAGTAAAGATGTTGTATCCACAGGGAGGAATAGACCAATAAATTCACAAGAAGAGGAATATAATGTTCGCAGAGACTTTCGTAACTTTAATGAGAGGAATATGCTAATTTAAACGGAGCTTGCAAGTTTCCTTAAAAGTTTAGGGTTATTTATGCAATTTTCACATTAGGAATTAAGCTCCAAAAATATGCATATGATGCATGTGTAATGGCATATCATATAAATTCAACTTGCATGCAAATTTGATTTGAAATTCAAAGTTAAATCATGCACATAACACAAGTGAAAAAATTTCAGGAAAGTATGAGTGCATCAATGCAATGTGGCCTGAATAAAATATGAATATATAATTGGCAATGGCATTAGATGTAAATTTTAATTGGGAAGAAAATAGAGGATTTCTCCTCTCTCTTCCTCGTGTGGACGACCGTGCATAGTTGGCGGCGAGAGTCAACGGGGAGGTGCATCTCGACGAGGGCTACGCAACAACGGTGACGCGGCGGCCGAAGGTGGCCGGTAGCGGTCGGGCGGAGGAGAATGGCCGCCAGCTTGTTGGCTGTTGGAAGAAGACAGCCGTGTGTAGATGCGCGGGTGGTGTTGCTGCTGCAGCGCGAGGTGCAGTAGCGTTGGAGGGCGATGGAACGTGGCGTGCAAGGGCACTGAGCGCCTACGAGTGCTTGGCAATAGCGGTGATGGCGCTGGAGGGAGCTCCTGTGGGGGTGCGCCTGCAGTGGAGACGGCTGCGCCTACAGAGGGGGTGGGTTCGGGCGGTGGAAGGCTTGGCGCTGTGGCATGGTGCCTGCAGGCATTGGTTGGAGGTGTAAGCGCCTGCAAGCTTGAAGGGCGCCTGTGGGCGCTGGTGATGGAAGGCGATGGCGTGGGCATGCGAGGGCAATGAGGCTGGAAAGGCACGAAGGCGTTGGAGGGTGCAGTGCCTGCAACCGCCTAGCAGTAGCAGTGGAGGGTGATGAAAGGTGCGGCGCAGGCTAGAAGGCTTGGCACGGTGAAGGCAGTGCGTGGAAGGGCTTGGCTTTGCTCAATGCAAGGGCACTCACCGTGCACACCTTCTCCACAGTGCATATTCTCTCCACAGTGGGGAGGGTGGAGGAAGAAGGATATCCCCCCCCGAAGGAGGAAGAAGAACCAAAGATGAAGATTAAGATCCTCCTCTTTATCCCTTCTCTCCGCACGAGTTACTAAATTTGGCCTTCGAATGTTGAGGAGCTGTTGAGGTCAGCCGGAAGACTCGGTTGAGGCCGGCGGCTGTTGGGGAGGGGAGAATTTAATTCACCCCCTCATCTCTTGCAATTTATTCCTAAAATGATGAAACATAAAATAATTACATACTAAGTTATAGAATGCGATAAAATAGATAAAAACTCAAATAATGATGCATGCACTTATTTAACGACCTAATGTGAGTATTAACAAACATACTATGTTAGAATTGAAGTACTTAGGCGTAACAATAGTCCATTAAAATGGACTCATCACCATTGCCAAAGAATGGGATTCTGATATTGATTATTTTATTACGGAAAATTTGTGGGAGGCCCTTCTGTTCTTGGTTATTTGTGACAATATTGAAGGATTGGAATTACTAGTTAATGTGTTTTGTTTTCTTTCCTCCCATGATGCATGGATATCAATGGCAATTTATTTTTCTTGAACATGATTATTGGTGATCTTATTGGTTCTATGTCTCCCTGTGGATACACCTGAAGTGTGGTATTATTTCAATATTTTAGTAACTTTGATCGAGGTTTTTTCTACCACATTACATATTGCGACGACATATTTTTCTGACAATATTTCTGCAAGCAAAAAACCTCGGATCAAATACTCCCTGATTCCTCAGATATCTTCTCCCAAATTTGGAAGGGAGATTCTCTAAGGAATTCCCTTCCATCTGAGCGTGGTCCTAATCTCTGGTTCACACCCAATCTCTCGTGCGAAAGCATGAGAGATTTGGGTATCCCACGGATTTCCTACTCCAGCGAGGACTCTTGCGCTTGGAAGCTTGTCTTCCAAGCACAAGAGCCCCTACCAGTGCCTATAAAATGACCACCACCTCCGGCCGCATCTCTTCAGCTCTACTTGACCGAAGAATCACCTTAATTTCGTCTCTTTCTCCTTCGGTCAGGAGTCCAGCGAGCTCCGGCGAGCCCCCTTCCTCCTTCTCATTACTCTGCCACACTACCAGTGGCATAGTTTCCCTCACCATCTTCCTTCGCGTCGTGCAACACCTGCGCGAGCACCTCTAGACCCTTCGTCGTCGCTGTTCTCCCTCCACTGGACACCATCTTCTCCAGTGACAGTAGGTACAGTCAGTAGCCACCTCTCCCCCTTCGTCCACTTAGTTAGGTTAGAATTACTCCTCTCTATCCCCTCTTCAACTCCCCTCTTTCTATTTCTACTTCCGACCCCTCACAACCACTGTCCACCGGTAAGGCACTTCCACCGCTTTGCACCTCCACACGCCTCGCCAGACACCTCACCACCTCCACCATTGTCCATTGATCACCTTTCGTCCATCCATTGACCACCAACACCTCCCTAAATGCCCCTCGACCTAACCCATAAGCATGGCCACAGGGTGACCAGGCACGCATGCCTAGGCTGCCCCACGGCCTGACACCCACCGTTTCACCTTCGCCAAGACACGGCGAAGCTCCTTAGGTGTTTTAATGCGGCCGACAGGCCGTATTAAGTGAAATGCAGGTCGACACCCCTTTCGCCATTGACGCTGAAGCAAGAAGGTTGCAAGGTCGCTCCAGGCTGCATCCACCCAGGTGTTGCGCTCCAGGATGTGCGGATTGGTCTTGTGCATCCACGTAGCTAGGCAATTGGCTGGAGAGCAACTACAGTTGTGGCAATTGAAGGCAACACCATGCAGGTGCGTGAGCGAAGCGGGTGGGACACTTTAGTCCCACCTCGGAAACCTTTAGCACAGATATGTGGTATAAGTTATTTTCGTGCTTTCTTCTAATCGCCTCAAGTAACACAGGGGTGAGGTCCCTCGCCCTCATGCCTCGTCCGCGACCTGCCCCCACGGATCTATCACCCGACCCGATTACCTATACTTGGCACTCCTCGCGCATCACACCTATGCCGGTGCGCCTAGACCCGGGCGTGCAATACCCGAACCTCTTACCCGACTCTGGGAGAGTGTACCGAAGAGAGAAATAGAGAGAGAGACGCGGGGAGGGTAGGGGGTAGTTTTCGCTATGTGGTGTTGTGCAGGGAAGAAGAAGAGAAGAAGGAAGAAGGAAGGCGCAGTTGAAGTGAAGAAGGAAGAACACTTAGCCGTAGGAAGGAAGAAGCGGGGAAGGAAGGCCAAAGAGAAGAAGAAAAAGAGGAGAGATAACAAAAAGGCTGAAGAAGAAGAATGGCAAAAGCAGAAGACAGAGGAAAACAAGGAAGAGCAGAACTAAAGAGAAAGAAAGAAGAAAAGAAAGAAGGGAACGTAGCAAAGAGAAGAAAGAAGGGCCATCATTTAAAACATCTGATCATAGAATCAGACGTCTTATTCTTTTATTTTTGCTATAATTTTAATTCCTAAACTCCTGCATTTATACTCTGAATTAAGTTTTTAGTAGCTCTAAGTGTTCAATTACATTATTGAGAAGAGTGAATAAATTCTATTTGCTCCCGGTGTTCAACCTCAGATACTTACATTTTCGAGTAATAAATTCTTATTTGTTATTAACGCTTGGTCACCTATACTACAACGCGGCTGACTTATACTCATCTAAAAAGCCCGACAAGGCGTTACAACACCTGTGCGGAGGGCTTTTACTTGTAGCAAACTGGTGTGAGGGGATGTCCTTTGTCAGAGCACCAACGTGTCGGGACCTCTTGAAGGCAAAAGACCCTATGTTGGGTTCGCAAGCAAGGGTAAGTCCATTGCTTCTTGTTTGTCTGGAGTCTCTACCGAGACCAATCCCTGTACGATTTTCCATCCGACTTTTGTAGTCGACGAAGCAATCGCTACAGTTTGTATAAAAATATGTCGTTATTGTAGTATATGTCACAAATACAAAGCGTTGTGTCAATTTTATTTAATTACATAATTTTTATTGGTTTATTCCAGGTCGTTCACTGGGAGGCAGTTATTGATGTACATCACTCTCTAAGTCTAATATTATTCTTTAATTCCAAAAGGATTGGTTTTATGTACAATTCTGAATGAATGAATTAATAAATGAAAGAATGAATTATAAATGCTTGGAAATAATTATATACAATCAATCATCAAACACTATATCTAATTACTATATTCTATCTATTTATAACTTATAATAATAATTCGTACATATCTATACAATAATTTTTTATAAAATATATCATACTAACTTAACTTAATATACTAACACCTATAGTAACATATGTAATATGTATAGTGACACATGTAAATGTCGCTAAAACCTTAGGAAGAAGTATATACATAAACTAAGGTCAAACTAAGGTCTATAGTGACATTTATTATATCTACAGTGACTTATTTATCTATCAGTAAAGCTCATATGTTATTTATATGCATATATGAGCTCAAACACTCTACATATACTATTTATTCTATACATATTTTTTATAGTATACTATACTTTTATACATATACACATATACTATATATATGTTTCATATGTACAGATACAACACACGCATACAGAAGCACAGGGCATCTCTTGTTCAAGACTTAGCCTTTTTTTACTTGGTCGTTTTTAAGGTTTTTTCTTCTTTTAGGCTTTCTCAGAGGGCTCTACACTTAGTCGAATTTTAAGAGGGCTTCACTTAGCTTTTGCAGAGGCTCCTTTCTTCCTTTAGTTAATTAGGCATGATTACTGTTCATCTTTAACAAAAATGAGGGTTTTTAATTGGTGGGTAGCCCTTTCGAGAGATACACAACACCCTTAAGGGGTAGGACCATACCTCTACTAAGGCCACCCATAATTCGTTATGAAGCCTTCTTAATTCCGATTTATGCTCGTTAATGGGCCCATTCAGGCCCATGCACAGTGTTAGGCCCTCAGCCTGCACCGCACTCAATGTCTCATGCCAATATCTCATTCAAATGCTTAGAGGAAGGGAATGTATGCATGTGTATGTGGAGCCCAACGCTCATGACGACTGAGCGTTGGGTGTCACAAAATCAGTTTAAAGCGCTACGGGAGCTCTTCCACACCCGATGTGGTGCTATCGTTAGTGCTCCACAAGCACTGCATCTGCGTGGCCTGCATGTCAACGTATCAAGATTTCACCCTCGATTTTAGGGCCCAAATTAGTTCTTATATTTACTTATTTAGTTTATTTACAAAAATAATTGTATTTACTATATAAATAAATTAGCTAAAGATTGTGATTTATACATACTGTATTCATGTTTATTTCTTAATTAATGTTTAAATTAGTTAATTAATAGTCTAATTGATATAGTGTAGTATTAATATACATATTAAATTATTTAATAGCCATTTTTATGATATTTTACAAGCTTTATTTTAATTTATATACATTTAAATATCAATTTTCAGTCTATTTTTCATATAAATTAGGTATAAATAGTATAATACAATATAAATATAGTTAAATTAGTTTAAATTAATTAAAATAATATAATACAAATGTACAATATAAATTAGTTCAATAATAACTTATTTACTAATTTATTTTAATTTAATTTAGTAAACTAGCTAATAATTTATTAAATTAATTATTTACTGTACAAATATAATTAAGTTAGTTTATAGGTATTCTAATGTACATTATATATATGTAAATATGTATGTACATTATCATTAATAAATAAGTTTATTTATAGGGGTTTCTATAATTACATAATTTAGAGTACATATATGTTAATTAAATTAATAGATAATTATATAATAAAGTTAAATATAATTTAATTCACCTTAAATACTTACTTTATGCTATAGAATATATATATATAAGTTATATGTACATATTATACACATATTTTACATTATATACCTTAATAACTTAATATATAACTTATATATACAAGTATATACATAATATACATGGTATTTTTGGAGTTTTTCTTCTTTTTATGATTTTTATATGTTTTAGAGACGTAGGGGATGAGAGAGAGGAGAAAGACATGAGAGATAGAATGTGTTTTTGTAATTTTTTTAAGATTGAGTTCTTTTATTGAGTTCCAAGGTAGATGGAATCGTCGACTGGTATGTTTTACTAAGTTGAGGGTTCAGAATGCCTTGAAACTTGGCATACACTTAAAAATACATGTAATCCTACTCTCTACACCTTTATTTTATTTTTTTGGAATTTTTATAAAGTTTTTATTTAATTTCAAATCTAGCACATTTTAGGCGTTAATGGGTGTATTCAAGTGAATCCTAAGGCCTAAATTTCAGCTATAAGGTCTGAAAGTTCAGTGGGATGCCTTATATATGTTTAACAAGTCAAATAGAAAATATTCTCACAGATAACCATGGTTTTCACTTTAATTTTCCATTCATTTTCCATGTTGGGCAGTTATACATAAATTTTAGCTGACAATAGAATTTAATTTCAAATTACAAGCATTCAAAAGAGATTAAAAATACATGGGTCTAACATGAAAGCTTGTACATCGTATATATAACAAGTAAAACATATCAACTATCTCAGAAAATCCAAATTCAAGTTACTGTCCTACAAAATTTCATTCCATAAAGTAGTATTGCTGCAGCAACAACTGCTAATTGAGCAGCCAAAGACCTAAGCTTAGATGCCTTATGATAAAATCCAATGCCTGTCGTTGCAGCCATTACTCAATTTTAGTAGATCTACTGGGGATTTCAGTACAAAAATCATTCAAGATTAGACTTGGAAAGTCTGATCTTGAATCATTACTGTCTAGACCAAATTCTCCATTTCAAATCATTGAATTTAAGGTTGAAAAACCCATGAATATGTAGCTGCTATTGCAGCACTTTACTGTGTTAATTTGAGATTCACCAAACACTTTAAAATCTGATAACACATCAAATTCTCTTTAAAAAAATTGGAAGCATTAATGGATGCCTCAAATTTTGCTGTGGGGCCATTTTAGGGCAAGGAATTAATAAGAAGCCATTGTGATCTATTATGCTAGCAAAACTCTTGATGATACTCAACGGAATTACACGATAACTGAAAAAGAACTTCTTGCCATTGTATTTGCCCTAGAAAAATTTAGATCTTATCTTTTGGGGTCACAAGTCACTGTATATACTAACCACTCAACACTTAAATATTTACTGAAAAAAAAAGATGCGAAACCCCACCTTATTTGTTGGATCCTGCTGCTCCAGGAATTTTACCTAGAAATCAAGGATAAGGCAGGATCGCAAAATGTAGTGGCCAACCATATCTCTCATCTTATGACGAATGACAAAATGACCCCCCTAATCAATTCCCTAATGAAAGCATTTTAGTTGCCACCACCCTCCCTTGGTTTGCACCCATTGCAAACTATTTAGCAACAGAACGAATCCCCGTTGATTGGCCAAAAACAAAAAGGGATAAGTTCTTTGCTGATATTAAATACTATTTTTGGGAGGAGCCCAACCTTTTCTGCATTTGTGTTGATCAGGTCATTAGATGATGTGTCCCTGATTCAGAAATCCATGATATTCTAACACATTGTAATTCAATGGCCTATTGCAGACATTTTTCGGGCAAGAAAACTACAGCTAAAATCCTTAATTCAGGATTCTTGTCGCCCAGCTTGCACAAAGATGCTCAAAATTTTGTTCAGTCCTGTGTGCGTTGCCAGAGCATCGACAACATGACTCGGAAGGATATGATGCCCCTTAATCAAATTTTAGAGGTTAAAATTTTCGATGTATGGGGCATCTACTTCATGGGACCATTCATCAACTCTAGTGGGTATTTGTATATACTAGTTGTCGTCGACTATGTTTCTAAATGGATTGAAGCAATACCCACCCGCACCAGTGATCACCGTGTGGTTGTCAAATTCATTAAGAAAAATGTTTTCTCAAGATTCGACATTTCAAAGGCCATTATTAATGACGGAGGCTCACACTTCACTCATTCACAATTTCGTCACTTTCTTTCTGAATATGGGGTTAATCACAAAATTTCCACACCTTATCACACCTAAACAAATGGTCAAGCAGAAGTTTCTAACCGGGAAATTAAAAATATTTTTCAAAAGACGGTTAGGCGCGATCGTAAAGACTGGTCCACCAAATTGGACGATGCTTTATGGGCCTACCATACCGCTTTCAAAACCCCACTTGGCATGTCTCCCTTCCATCTGAATTTTGGGAAGGCATGCCATCTCTTGATAAAACTTGAACATAGGGCTTTTTGGGCAATAAAGTAATTAAATATGGACTTATCTGATGCTGATATTGACAAAAAATTATAATTGACTAAATTGGAAGAATTACATGATTTTTCGTATGAAAGTGCACGGATTTATAAAGACTGAACAAAGAAATTTCATGATAAATACATTGTTCGAAAACATTTTTACGTTAATCATTGCATTTGGCTTTTCGATGCACGATTACGTATTTTCCTGGAAAGTTAAAATCAAAATGGATCGGCCCATTTATTGTCCTAAAAACATACCTGTACGGCACTGTTGATCTTTTTGATTGTAAAACTAATACGACTTTTCAAGTCAACGGCCAATGTTTAAAGCCCTATTTTGATCATGCCCCGAATCTTTCGTCTGAATCTTTCGATTTAACAGAACCAACCACAGCTGATCATTGATGCACACTATGGCCAGCTGAATGGCGAAAAAGATGGCACTAGATGGGAGGCAATCTATTATTTTTCCTGCTTTCCTTTTTTCTTTCTTTTTTCCAGGTTCTGACCATTCTAAACCTGACCACCTTTCACTAAGGTAATTCCTTCTCCCTTTTAATGCATGAGGACATTGCATATCATAAGCATGGGGGATGTTTTTAAACTTTGACGATCAATTTAGGATTTTCAAAACCAAAAAACATGCATTTTTCTTTAGTTATTTTTTATTTTCCTGCTTGCATACCCAAAAAAAATAAAAGTATTGAAAACTTTTTTAGGAAAATTTTGAAATCAGGACTAAGGATGATAACTCACTTTTGGTACAATAGGATTTTATCTTTAACAAACTAGGGATGAGGATACGGATATGATCATTAGAATTTCAAGGTCTATCTTTAGACTAGATAAGATATCATTCTCCAAAATTTCACCTGATCTCATGATAGTTCAGGTGGCTTGATCCTCTTTTGTAATATGGAAAGTGATGAGAACCTCATCATGAACCCTAACTAGCACATTTTAACCTAATAAAGTGAATAAAAGCTCCTGCATAACCTAAAGGAAAGCCTAATTCAAGGAATTACTAATCTGAGAAGAAAACATGAAACAAGGGATAAAATTACAATTTTACCATTGCAGTCAATCAACGAGATTTCTAAGGGTCTAGACATAGGTCAATTAGATTTAATAAGAGAAAAAGTGGGATGGTTTGGTCAAAAAAGGATTATGGCAAAATCTAGGAATTAAATGACATTCTGTAACACTAAAACAAATCCACTTTAATTCAGAAGGTTCCAAGAAGGATAAAAGTCAAATAAACCCTCTAATACTTTAGTTTTTTGTGAAAAATGTCCAGTCAAACATGGTCAAACCTAAAATCCAACTTCACCATTGGATTCCTTAGGTCCAAATTAGATTTATACCAAAATTTTGACCTAAGGGAAGGTCGTCTTGACCCACTTTGTAATTTTATCCTGAAAATTACTTTCTGACCCTCAACTTTTTGAAACCCTTGCGATTACCCCCTCAACATTATCGTCATTTTCTTCACTTTGGTCCCTCTGCCATCTGCAGTAGGGGCCATACCTCCGGCGCCTTCACGGGGAGGTTTGCGCCTCATCTGCATGGGAAGCCGCCCCCATATTTGAAAGGGGAGTTCCCTGCGGAGCCCCCTACCACATGGGCTGCTCCCCATGCCCTAAAACCTACCATATCTCTCGTGCGAACGTGCGAGAGGTATGGGTATCCGGCTGACCATACCTCCGGCGTGGCCTCTCCGTCGCCCTCACATGCTTCTCGCCCTGCCTTCGCATATTTAAGGAAGGGCAGACCACGCTGATGTAAACACATTTACACTACTTAAAATGTCTATTTATGCATTTTCTTAAGCATAGGATTGCATTTCATGATATAAATATTGCATAACATGCATCATCTTGCATTTAGAGTAGTTTGAATAAAATGGAGGTTAATTATCTCCTTTTATGTGCTTGGACAGGACAAACATTTTATCGGGGCCTCGGATCAAAGATCCAACTGTATGGATGTGATCAGGGTGACGATTGGAGCTCAACAACTCCAACATTGCCCTAATCAGGCATCTGTAGCATCAGATAGTGATCTGGGGACCCTAGAAGATTAAAGGCCAGGATGGTGTAAATCCACACTTCAAATGACAAATCTGACTGCACGGATGAATTCGGATCGACGATCGCAGCCCAACGACACAAAAATTGAGTCAATCCGACATCCGTTGCACCATCTACAACTTCTAGAAGATGGACGGCCAAGATGGCGCCACGTGGTGCCATCTCGGCTGCCCAAATGGCCGCATGCAATCTTTGAAGACCCCGCACCCGCTCCCTCTCCACTGTTGGATCTTGATCCAACGACTGTGGTCAGCCGCACCTAAAAGCGCCCGCTCGACCATCCGCGCCTCGTAGCCCAGCGGTCGAGCGTGCTTACGCGAGCTGCGGGTGCAGGTTCGAACCGCAGTGAAGGGGTGGAAGGCGCGGGTGAGCGCGATTGAGATCGGACGACCGTCTGCGCTCAATTGAGATCACGCACGATTGAACGCGTGGCGTCACGCGACATCACATGAGCCAGGCGGGCGCACAGCGAGCGGGTCAGGCACATCTTAAGTCGTCTGATCTCGCGATCAGACAGCTGAGATCTGATGAACGTGCGTGGACATTGAGGAAGCAGGCAACTGAGGAGGCGTGCGTTGGCGCAGGTGCTACGCCCACGTTGAGGGCTTTAGTGACGGATTTATCCGTCACTAAAGACCCCTCATTTATTATTTTAAAGTTGTAATGACCATTTTGCCCCCACTCCTTGCAATTATAAAAGGAGACCCCCTCCATACGAAATTCTCATCCCTTCCTTCTCTTCTCTACCTCTCCAAAGCTCAAGAGAAGCTTGTCCCACACCCGGGATGCTCCTCGCGAGATAAAGTCTAAATTTTCGTCCCCCTTCGGAAGTGGGTCCCGCAACGACGACGGCATGCTGCTCTGTTCCCGCTCTTCTGCTTCGTCCTCCCTCGTCCTGCTCCGTTCTCCTTCGTCCAGGCGTCGTCTCGTCCGGCTCGTCCTCCAAGCAATCGTCGAGGAGGATAACTTCTCTCTCCCATTCTTCTTTACAGCTTTTCAGTGTAGAATTTTCCTGCTTTATAGTGTAATTGATTTCCCACTTTCTAGTGTAACTTTTATTTGGTTTGATTGTATAAACAGTTGAAATATTGAATGCATGTTCTTTCTCTCTCTCTCTCGCTTTTAGTCTGATAGCTCCATTGTAATTATATCGCCTCGCTTTTCAAAAATTCTAAAAAAAAATATAATTGTGAATATAGATCAATGTAGCCTCCCTGTGTTCGACCCGGAATTCTTTTCGGTATAAATTTTATTTGTTGAACACGAATTCTTCGCTTTCAAGCTACAACGACAGGTTTTCTAAAACCAAACACATTAGCGTAGCAATTTGCGCATCCAACACATGCCACTTCCTCCAAGCTCGATTTGGCCTGAGATTCCCCTCCAATTCATCTCCTCCCAACTCTAGTCGACTGCCCAGAGCTTCCGACGACTCCTCCTCCCCTTTCTTGTCGCTTTGCCACCGTACCAGTGGCAGAGCTACCTCTGTCGTCCTCCGCCATGTTGCGCCATACCAGTGCGCGCCCTCCAACCCCTCTTCCTCGTCGTCGTCTCCTCCCCCTAGCACCTTCGTCTTCGGCGACGGCAGTACCAACCGCTCGCCATCTGCCTTCCCCCTTCTCTCTGGACTCAATTAGATAAGTTTCCCTTACTCCCCTCTTTATTTCCCCTCTGTTAATTCATTCTTTCGACCCCTCGACACCACAGTCCACCATCACCCTCTCCACCTCTGACCACCAACTCTGGCAAGGTCATTTCACCACCACAAATCGTTTCACCCCTCGCCGATCGGTTCTTAAGCTTCACCACCTCCCACTGATCACCTTTCGCCCTTCCACTCACTGCGCCACCCACTGGAACCTCCCCCCGAACACACCCACCTGCACGCACACAGTGTACCCTAGGCACACACACACAAGCGTCTTCATGCCACGCTGACCCTCGAGCCACCTGCGCCGTGCTCCGGTGAAGCCTGTTGAGTGTTCTGACAGGTGCAAGGCTGCTCTTGTGATTTTAGGGTCGCGACCTCTTCCGCCATTAGCGCAGACGCTTGAAGCTTGCTGAAGCTTTGTGCAAATCTCAGCGCCCCAGGCCTCCAAGTCCAGAAGGTGCGGAATCCCCTCGCACAATCAACCATGCCTTCACTTGGCATTGGGGGCCTTAGTTGTAGTTGAAATTGAACGCGCCATCTACTGCAGGCGTACAGGCAGAAGCAGGTGGGACTTTAGTCCCACCTCATGAGTTTCCGAGCGGGTGCTGGCACTTAAATTGAAAAAGTGTCAGGGGCTTATCGCCTCCTGACACAGGGTGAGGTCCCCTCGCCTACTCACCGCCTCGTCCGCGCTCACTCCTCCGCAGACCTGGCTGACCTGACCCGATAACCCTGCACACCACGCCCACCACCGTACGCTGGTGGGCTTGGTCACGGGCGTGCCAACCTGACCCGTATACCCGAGCAGGCTCTGGGAGAGCGAACCGAAGAGAGAAATAGAGTGAAAGAAGCGGGGAGGGTAGGGGTAGGTTTTGCTTAACCATGTACCTATGCAGGGAAGAAGAAGAAGAGGCCAACTGAAGAAGAGGAAGAGGCTGAGGACTTAGCCGCGCCAAGGAAGGAGCAGGAGTTGAAGAAGAAGAAGGTAGAGGAAGAAGCATAGTGCAGAAGGAAAGGAAGAAAAAGAAGGCAGAAGCAGGAGCTGAAGAAGAAGGTAGAGGAAGGAGAAGAAGTAGAGCCAAAGAGGAAGAGAAGGAAAGAGAAGGAGGGAGCTGCCGCAAAGAGGAAGACCAAGCAAAAAGGAAAAGAAGAGAAGAAGAAGCCAAGGAGAAGAAGCAGCAGTAGCAGTAGCCAAAGAGAAGAAAGGAAGAAGACGTGCACTGTAGCAGTTGCCACTTAAGGCGTCTGAATCCTAGAACCAGACGTATGAAGACAGACAAAAGAAAAGAGACAGAGCAAAGAAGAAGGAGAAAAAAGAAGAAAAAGAGAAGAAAATTCTACTTCTAGTCTCTACATTTTTTGTAAAACATTATATTATTGTGAATTGTGATTTTTCTGCTTCTAAAATCGAATTTGCTCCCTGAGTTCGATCTCGGAATGTTTTCAAATTTCGAGTAATAAATAAATTAAATTGATAATCATTTTTCGTAATATACTACAACGCGTATCTTTTGAAAACCACCGTGAAATTCAAACCATTAGAAAGTATCTGCTTAGTTTCTGATTCAAAAACTTGCATTTCTTGTGGAACTTCCTGTGTCAAATTTCACACACAAGCCAACACCTAAAAACTACTAAAAATCAGAAAAACCCCTTGTTTGGCCTTAGTAAAAGTCTGAAGTTGATTATTGGTTTGAGTTCCCACCGTCGAGAAGGAGGAAAATGCCTCCTTTGAGGATGCGATGTCAACATGTTACTACCTCGATGTTGCTCCATATCTATATTTCATATCTTTAGATGAAGCATTAAAGCGCATTTTTGCAGCTCAAGTGTCTTGGACGGTGCTCTGCCTATAGTGTCGGAGCAAGAGCTTGAGTTTGCTTGGAGTGCTCCTTTACACCGCATTGTGTTCTGGGGTTGTGAGCTCCTAGGTGGTGTCATGGACAAAGCTTTCTTGAAGTACTGGCACCAGAGCCCCCTTGAGGATTGGTAACGGGAATGATGATCCCGACACATTTGTTGTAAGACTAAGCTAAGCATAAGCTTGGGGGAGAAAAAAAAAGTTTTAACCCAAAAACATGCCCTTATAAATGTTGTCTTTTCACAAGCACGAACACAAAGTTTTAAAGGTTATTGCAAGTTGCGAATCAGATTCAAGAGTCAGAAAAATCCTAAAAATAAAAATTTCAAGTCATATAAATTAATAAGGGGTTAATCTGTGATTTTTTTGGAGGATATATTGATCCCATTTTTGTCTAATTTTTGGATCCAAAAATAAATCCCAATGCTTATCCTTAACAAATCCCGTACCTCCTATGTTTGGATCATCCTATGTCCCATAACCTCTTTCTCCTTAAAAGTCAAAAAAATTAGATTTCCCAAAAATTTCATTTTGTAAAAATTAAAGTTTTGCTAAGAGACTCGCAAAAGATAAGCATGGGGGTGTGATAAATGCCAGTTTATCATCATTCTTATGTATTAAAATAGACCTAGCTCTTAGGATTTTGATCCGCAAATGGGTTTTTGGGTTGCATTTAGGCATAAATTAGGTTAGGCATGCATTGCATTTGTTATTTTATTTTTGATGTGTTTCATGGAGTATTAGGGTTAAGCAGAAAGTCAGATCCTCAAAACCCTAGCACTCGGGAAGGCAACTAATGAAGAGGAAGCTCAATCAGGCTAGGACTTAGCTAATTCCAACTCATCATGGTTGGATACCAGCTCCCTTGGACTAGGGTTATCTTCATTCAGCTCCATTCTGCTCACCTTAGCTGAATGGTAGCTCATGAGAGCTCATCTTAGCTCACCCTAGCTCAGGTCAGCTCAGATCCAGCTCAACTCAATTGAGTCTAGCTCATCTTAGCTCCCATTAGTTCACAGGGAGCTCTAGCTAGCTCAGCTGAGTTGACTGGAGTTCACCTCAACTCAGCCCCAGCTCATTCCAGCTCCACCAAGCTCATGGCAGTTGGACTCCAAGCTAGCTGAGCTACTACTTGTCAACTAGTAGCTTAGCTAGCTCTAGAATTCTCATCAGAGGCAGTTCCAGCTCAACCTAGCTCCAACCAGGTTGAGGTCAGCTCAACTGAGCTTAACTAGCCAGGCTTGGCTACTTGCATAAGAACTAAGTAACTGAGCTCAATAGTTGAGCTCCCCTTCGACGGGAGTCATTTTTGCTCATTTGAAAGTCGTCAGAATCATAGTATAATCACACAAAAACGTTCGTAAAAAAAATGATTTCTAAAGATTATGAGACTTGAGTCCCGGTCTTTCGTCTCTGGGAGGCATTTGTTTTACTCTTGAAATTGATCTTTTTGCCACTCTACTTCATTTACAAATGCACGTCGATCTCCAACCTTCTAATTAAGATTTCACCACTTCTTTTATGAACTTGGATTACGTGCACGTGCGTCAAATAAATTACGAAGGTAAACGTGTGAGTTTTTGTGCGCATGATTCTAGTGAGGTGGTGACTATTTATGGAGAAAGCGTCTATCGTTAGATTTTCAATATCCTTGAGAAATGACATGCTTATGCGTAATGGATAGACAATTGAAGAGCAGGCAACTTAAATCACGCAAATATGATGATTATTAAGCTCATGGTGATTTCAAACATATAAAGAGATATATATATATATAAATGCTTTTTCATTCATTCCATTGGAGAGTTGTTTATAACAAGAACTTTAGAAGAAAGCTTGTACATAAATGCTTGAAATTTAAACCTAGCTACCAGAAAATGACTGCATACAAGAATCAGCAAAGGGATTTTGCATGCATCATTGGGGGAGAAGTAAGACTACGCTATTAAGCAGTAATAAAAGTAGTAAAAAATATGAAGAGCTTAAACTAAATCTAGCAGAATAAAGGGCATTCAGGGGTGGTCCCCGATGGCCTTGGAGTGGTCGGGAGGAGAATGAGGGGCGACCAATGTAGCTTAGGACGACCCTTGGAGAGAGGGTGGATTGATCCAGCATCCCGGCATGATGTCCTCCATGATGGCGGTGAGCTCGTGGAGGTGGAGTAGCTAACCTAAGTGAAGGTGGGCGTGTATAGAGCTAATGAGGTGAGTGGTGCCAATGGAAGCCAAGGGATATGAATGGGGTCACTTGGCCACCCATGGGGTCTTTTTATAGACCCAAGGGCTTCTCTCTAGAGAGGTGTGGAACTCTCTAGAGATAGTCCAAGAGTGGCCGGCCATGTGGTTATGAGATCCAAAAATTATGGATCTCATTTTGAAAGCCTCTTGGTTGCTAATTTTGGCAACCAAGAGGTGGCGCCACTTCAAAGAGAGTTATAGAGAACTCTAGAGAAGTGTGTGTGTGTGAATGGGAGTGTGTGTGTGTGTGTGTGGTCGTGCTCTATGTGGCTAGGTGGCTTAGGTTAGTTCCTAAGGGTTTTGGGTAGGTGTAGGTCTTGAATTAGGGTTACAAACCCTAATTACGAAGGGGATAATGCAATTAAACTTAACCTAAGTTTAATTGAATGAGTGTGAATCTAATTGAGAGTGAAATAACTCAATTAGGTTGGGTTTAGGCCAATTGGACTCTCACCAAGTCCAATTGAACTTATGTGGGTTGAGATCTAAGCTCAATTGGACTCAATGAGTCCAATTGACTTGGGTGAAGGTAATTGACTTTGATCTAAGTCAATTGGGTTTGGTGAGGACCTAATTAGGTCCTTAGGTAGGTCTAGAAGTGATGTACTAGGGTTAGGACACCTTAATTTAGGTTCCTATGGGGTTGGGATTAGGTCTAGGGAGCTAGAGATCCAAGATCAAGACTTGAATCTCAAAACAGGGACTGGAGACCAATATCAGACGTCCAATAATGTGATCAGATGACTTATACTAAAAAATCAGAAGTCCAGACTTCAATTCTGGATGTCCAATCTGAGTCAGTGGGAAATCAAGGTTCTATTTTGGGTATTCTGCAGAAATTGGATGTCTGACAAAATGTCTGGACGTCCAATAACACTGCAGAAGTGGGTTTGAGGTGTGCGGGAGTTGGCTAAGGGTCCTGGACGTCCTATAACTTATTTGGATGTCCAGATAAGGGTTGGAACTAGGGTTTTAGGGCTTCCTGAGGTGTTGTGACCTAATCTAAGGGTGGCTAAGGCTTGGGGAAGTCTCTAGGCTATCCTAGGGCTGGGATGGACCTAAGCTCTTCACATATTACTGCTTCATTTCTACTTAATAGAATAGCAAACCTTTAATCTCCTTACATTATTGTTCCTATATCTCAACTAAGCCTTCTACTCCAGTTCTGCTACAACTCCCGTTATTCCTGATCCAGTTTTAGATCCTACTCCAGATCAGCTTATTACCTGCAATTGACATAATACACTTAATCAGCACATTATAACGTTATTTTATGCAAAGCTAAAGTAAAGCAGTAAAGATGCAGATAATGTTTATGCATGCATGAATTACCCTAACTTATGCTAAGTTCTACATTAATCTAGGTCAATTAAGACCTATGATTGCTGCACAATCATACCCCCATGCCTAAATCTTGCTAGTCCCTAGCAAATGCAAGACTAATTTATTTATAGCAAGGGTCCCTAAGGGACTGATTATTTTATCAAGTGTATGCATAGAGATTTTTCTCCTTTTTGTTTTTATCCTATGCTCTAGAAATCCAGACAATCTTGAAAGTGTAGCTATGTAGCTTTTGCAACGGATTCGAGTGAAAAACTAATACACCTCTAAAGCCTGTACTTGACCCTTTGTAAAAATTCTAGCAGGATAGGTGGACTTCTTCCCTCGGGGTATTCATGATATTCTATGAATTTCACCTCGGCTTTAGGCTTAGGTAGAGAATCTCTGAGGGAAAAGATTATATATTTGGTGGCTCACTCTCACTTGGTGCTACATAGAGACTAATACTACAGAATCTAGATTCCCGGATTACTAAGTAACTCAACTCAGAGAAAGACGAGAAAAACTATGCTCCCTTTTGATTCCTTTGTATTCATTCTCTCTTTCCCTTTTTCTTTTCTTTCTTAGAGCTCACAACTCCACCAGATTCACATATATGACCTGTATTTGGTGGTCTCACTAGGCATTAACACTTTAATTGAGTTCTCATAATCCTAACACTAAGTTAGAATTCCTCAGCCAGTATTCGATCGGTCAGAAACACAAGAAAAATAGGTTAAGGCCATATTTGGTGGATCTCAATTTTATTTGGTGGTATTGCCTCACTGAAATAAACAATAAATATTCATTCTTTTCTTTGCTTTTTCTTTTTTTCTATTTTTTTTTTCAAATTTTCTTTCTTTTCATCATTTTTTTTTCTTTTTTTTTTCAACAAAACACAACTAGCACATATCCATGAACTTTATTGAGGAAGTATTATTAGGGATTGGTGGTACTCAAGAGACATTGGGTGGCTTATTTGGTGGAAGTGCCTACTCACGGCACCGGGAGAGATGGATAGGACAGTGTATTTCTGACCTTGACATCAATACCCTCCTTCAGCTGAGGATTCTGTAGAGAGTGGTCATAACCATCCACCTTAGCCCTAGTTTTATGAAAACTCGCTCTCCGCATATTTGCCTTATTTGGTGCTCTCAGTATTTCGCACATAAATGCATACGTAGGAACCAAGAGCGAAAACTATGTCCAAACTCAGAGTATCATCACCTAATTATCTAGGATTCCAGATTCCTTGCACTAATCTTAGAGCACCAGTACACTCTACTCTCATCTCACACTATTTGGTGGATTTTTGGAAGAAAATCTGCCTGACTCCCAAAACACTGTCTAGGGGTTTAGGAAAAGAAGCACTGCTTCTTCTCGATAGACTAAAGACGCTTATTAGCCTTCACCATGAATCCATTGCAAATTCTACGTGTGTGAAAAGTTGTACTGGATTCCATATTACAGGAATCAACTAGAGGATGGAATTCCTAATGCATTCTCTTAATAAAATAATCTTATTCATGAATGCAATATGAATATATGCTATAAACATGTAACCTCGTATAATTTGTACTTCGTGAAATTCCCGTATCGGGTTACAATCAGCTTGACCCTAAATTTAGAACAAAAGGTGAGCGGGTGAGTCAGAAGTGGCTGTTGCAGACGATTTCTAGCTCCATTGTGAGCATTGGAGGTGGAGTCAGTTGTTCTTTTATTTACGGTCCTAAAGTACGTTTTACATGCAGCTCTGAGGTTTTCCTAAGTGTTGGAATGAAAAATTTTCAATTTTACCGTATCTACCCCCCCATGCCTAATTTCTTGCATGTCCTCATGCATGAATATAAAAGAAAATGAATAGACAGAGGGAGAATGGGTAGAAATCACCTGTAGTTGCTAGTGAATTTATATTCAGCACCGGCCAACCTGTTAACATGCAATATACAAAAGGGAAATATGCTAAAACAAAAATATGCTATGTATAAAAATGGTTATATATAAATGATGGTGGAATGTGGAGTGAATGGTATCTATACGTGCTATGTTTAATGCCTCCAGCTGGGCAAAAACTCAATCAGGTGTATCAGTTCTAGCATAGGAGCCAACCAAGATTAGGAGAAAGATGTGCTCATATGCTCCTAAGATCAGTGGTCCGGAGATGCGAACCAGCTGATTGTGCACCCCTACTCGAAAAAGTCTAGCTATAAGAAAGTGTGGAGTAGTGGTGGAGAATAGAGGATAATTAGAGGGGGGATCATGATGTTGATTCAACTGATTTATCATATCCCACAATCCAGCAGGAAGTTGCTGAGGGAGCAGATCAAAATGTATCTCAGAACCAGAATCTGAGTCATAGGGATCCGCATAATGATAATTGACATCAAAGATCATGCCCTCTCCAGGCTCTGGGTCATATGGGGGTATCCGTGAAAGTAGAAGATTTGTGGGGAGGTCACTGAAATCCTCGTCAGAAATTACTTCGTCCTCATCAGTACTCATCTCTGATTCATTAGAGGCTGTCTCCTCAGGCTCAAAGTCGAGCCATCCACTAGATTGACTAGGATGATAGGTGCATCCCCAGCTCATTCTGCTCAAAGCTTCACCCTCATATGAATTGGGTTCCTCAGTAATTCCGGCATCCATAGCTATTTCTAGTCTTCGGATGTCAGGCTCAAGGATAGAAAGTGTCATCTCAGAATCTCTAGCATCTGAATTGGAGATGTAGGTGAAAGAAGAAGAGTACAGATCAGAAGATGTTGGCCCTAGCATAGGTTCACTTTCAATGGGAAGTGGCTTAGGTGATCAGTAGTGTCACATGTAATGCTTGCCTCAAGATCCATATCCTCAATTGGATCTACTTCCCTTGTCTCGATTGGGTTATCTAACCCAAGAGGTGTCTCCTAGGATTCAGGATAATCTGATTGTGGCTCAGTCCTGGAGATATCAGTCCTTTCCTCAATTTCCTAAATGGAGTTCTTAGATGAACCCATTCGGCATACTTCCTGCTCCTGTCTTATATCCAAGCTAGGTTCTCCTTCCCCTGAGTGATCTTTCTGCATCTGCTCCCGAGAATCTACTGTGTGTTCTTCCAGCGTAGTTGTTTCAGCTTCTTCGAGGTCTTCAAGGCTATTTTCCACTCGATATCTCAAAAGTCGTAGTTCTTGAGTTTCCCGATTTTCTCCCATTAGCCTTGTTATCTCTGCTGTTTCCTGAAGGAGCTCCATCATAGCTTGTTGATGCAGAATCCAGCTTTGTATTTGGTTCAGCTCAACGATAGCTTGGATTTCGTGTAGATAAGATGCGGCCTTTTCCTTAGCACCAACTATAGCTCTCTGTATTCTATAATGCGGTCCCATATGCACTGGTAGCTCTTCAGGGGTTCCAGGGGGTGAATCAGGTCTACCCATATTCCATGGGTGAGAAGCAGGAGTATGAAATCCATATCCTGGGTTATAAGATGTGGTCCCTTGAGGGACCGACTGGTATGGGTCATAATATCCAGGGTTAGGATATGGGTTAACCATTCGGTAACCCAAGGAGAAGGATCAAGCGAAGCGAAAAGTCATCTTCGTCACCTTGGGTTTTGATCCCAAGGTTGAGCTGATTTAGTGACCCGGGCTCTTAGGGAGAGGCTCTACTTGTCACTATAATAGTAGTGTAGTGGATTAGTATAGAGAATTTTCTCGCTATCAACAAACTCACCTTGTTCTCGCTATTTCAAAACCCTAAAAAAAATATATATTAAAAAACACCACAACGAAAGTTGAGTTTTCTTTAAAGCAGGAGATTTGATTTAGCAAACAAATTGGCATCCTTGGACAACCCTAGTGATGGCGAAAATACGCGGTTTGTTAAAATACGTCGTTGTAACACGTAAATCCGCTTTCGCTCTTAAATTTATAATCCTAGATAGGGAAGTATCTAGGGTCGTCCAAGGAGGCAATATGGTTGCAAAATTGATTCTCTTGCTAGGAATATAAATCTCAACTTTCTTTTTGGTATTTTTCAATATATCATTTTTTTATTTTTAAACTAAGGCAACATGCGAACTGATGGCGGGAAAAGTGTTTACACTTCGAATTAAAATACTACTTTTATGTGACAAGCAGATCCTCTCCCTAAGCTCACTCTAGGCAAGTGGAGGCCTAGAATAATTAGGGAGAGGGAGTGAAGAATGCTGAAAATAAGCTAATAGAAATGCAAACAAAAAAATTGCAAAGAAGGCAACTAGATAATTGATAAAGTGTTTTACAAAAGGCCTAGTAGAGGAAAGCTTGTACTACTAGAAAATTGCAAATAAGAAAATAAAACACAAATCCTCTAGATAGATGGTAAAGAAGAGGGCTTCTTGCTCCAAGGTTGGTGGCTCCCAAGCTTGAAAAGAATCCTTCAACTCCTTCCTTGCAGTACTCCGCCAAAGTGATGACCTCCAAGGCAAGCCCTAAGGGGGCGTGCCCTAAGTTTCTCTCCAAGGGTGGACGTCCACCCTAAGCTTTTCTCCTTTGCCTGGCCGTCCTCCTTGAAGTGGGAGAGTCCTCCTCCTTGGCGTGGCCCAAGTTGAAGAGAGTGGGGAGAAGAAGGCACCAAAAGGGCTGGTGATGTGCCCCTTCAATCTCCTTCTCTACTCCTTCTTCTTGGCCGTAGGTATAGGTTGTTTAGGTAGAAAATATACTAAGGGAGGATGCCTCCAAAATGGTGGTAGGTGGTGGCCTTTTATAGAATAGGAGGGGGGCTATGGTGACCTTTGAAATGGATGGCTAGGATGGAAGGAGGGAGGTGGTTAAGGATCCAATGGCCAAGGGTGTTTGGCGCCACCTTAAGGGACACCTAAGGGGTGGTTATGTGTGTTGACACCCCTTGATATTGGCGCCAAAATGGCTTCTAGAAGAGGGTCTAAGTTGGCGCCAAGAAGGATTCTAGAAGGGGGGTTAGGTGGATGGCTAGGATGGCTTATGTGGGTAGGTGTAGGGTGGATAAAGGGGCTGAAAGTGGCGCCAATATAGAGGTGGTTAGGGGTGGTTTTTGGCGCCAACTTGAAGTGTCTTTTGGTGGAGATAATGGGGTGAAGGGATGGCTAGGAGGTGGTGCCAACTTGAGTAGGGTAGCTAGCTTAGGTAGGCTTGAGTTGGTGGAGCTAGCTAGGGTTGATTTTGGAGGTAATGAATGGCCAAGGAGCTGGTTGTTAGCTAAGCTAAGCTAAGCTAAGATAAGCTAAGCTAGCTTAGCTAAAGGTGGAGTAGAGGAGAAGGTGTTGGAGCTAGGGTTTGGAGGAAGGAGCTGAGGAGAAGAAGTCTGGAGCTGGAGCTGGAGCTGGCTGCTGCTGAAGAGGCTGGCATGGGGCTACTCTAGCTGGCTTAGCTTGCTAGTTCTTTGCTAGCTACTAAGCCAAGCTAAAGTGAGCTAGCTTCTACCAAAAATGAGCTGAGGTGAGCTAGGTCTGGTGCTTCCGGGGAGAATCAAGCTGGTTGAGGCAGCTAAGGTAGCTTAGCTCAACTGAGTTGAGCTAAGCTGAATCCCCGGGAGCTGGACTTGAGCTTCCTGAGCTGAGATGAATTCTTCTTCAGCTGGCTGGAGTTGAGTGGAGCTGAATGTAGCTGGATCTGAGCTGGGGTGAACTCCTGTCAACTCAGCTGAGCTAGCTAGAGCTCCCTGTGAACTAGTGGGAGCTGAGATGAGCTAGACTCAGCTAAGTTGAGCTGGATCTGAGCTGACTTGAGCTAGGGTGAGCTAAGGTAAACTCTCTTGAGCTGCCATCCAGCTGAGATTAGCTGAATGGAGCTGGGATGAGCTAACCCTAGTTCAAGTAAGCTAGGTTCCAGCTATGGTGAGCTGGATCAAGCTGGGTTCCAACTAGTCTGGGCTTCTCCTTCACCAATTGCCTTCTTGAGTGCTAGGGTTTTAGGAATCTGTGAATCTGTACATCCCTAACACTCACAAAAACACATTAAAACAATAATAAAAAATGCAATGCATGCCTATCCTAATTTATGCCTAAATGCAGCCCAAAAACCCGTTTGCGGAGTAAAATCCTAAGAGCTAGGTTAGTTTTAAAGCATAAATTTGATGATAAACTGGCGTTTATCACCTAGATACTCCCCTATCGATGTTACAAATTTTAAAAGCGAAAGCGGATTTACGCGTTACAACTCATACAAACCTAAGTTTACAAACAGCGTAAAATTCGCTATCAAGTCCTCGCCATTTGAAAAATCAGTTCTAATTGGTTAAATAAGTTAGGGTGATAAGTACACAACTTATCAACCTGCTCGCTGATTTGAGGGGACTTTAAGCCTAAGCATCTAAACACTCTTCATACTGAGTCACCTTTTGGTTGTTTTAACGGAAATTGGGCAGCTAATGAACCTTCTAGGGTGGTATGGTTGACAAGTTGTCGATGGTAACAACCCATTGGCCAGTTGTCCAGAGCCCAACCACACGACCATTCTCTTTCTGCTGCCTTTAGGTAAATCATAGATCCGGGAAGCTGATGGGAACACCATCATGAGCCCTAACTAGCTCATTTTGACCCAATGATGTTAATAAATGTTCCTACATAACCAATTGAAGGTCATAATTCATTGCATAAGCATTCTGAGGGAAAAATAAGAAACTAGGGTTAAAACTGCAATTTTACCATCTTATCATGAATGTAGTACAACTACGAGTTTTCTCAAGGGCTGAATAAAGGTTAAATGGTCTTAAAAAGATAATAAGTCGGTTAGATCAAACAGAAAAGGGTTTGCGTATGTTTTGAGAATTAAAAGACTTTTGAAACCCTAAAAACAGACCCACTTAATTAACCAAGGTTTTGTTCAAGATAAAATTCACTTAAACCCTCTAAAAATCAAAGAAAAATATTCTTTAGGGTTTAGTACCTTTAATTTGACCATCAAAGCCCATCTTGACCTAAAATGGAGTCTCAAACAAATATTTGCCCTAATTTAGATTTTTACATAAATTACCCGGTCAAACATGGTCAAAACCAAAATCCAACTTCACCATTGGATTCCTTAGGTCCAAATTAGGTTTGTACCAAAATTTGGACCAAGATGAACTTATCTTGACCTAGTTTGCAAAATGGTCCTATCTGATTACCTTTATACCCCCAACTTTCTAAAACCCTCGCATTCAGCCCCCTAACTTCTTCCTCATCTTCACAATTAGGTCCCTCAGCCATTATTGCGAAGAAAACCTACTCCGATGACCTTTGACAGGAGATTTCTTCCTAATTGATTGATGAATCCCTTCCAAAATTGGAAGAAAGATTCATCGAGTAATTCCTTTCAATCTAAGCCCATCCATATGCTCCAGATCTTCCCTAATCTCTCATGTGAATGCATGAGAGATTTGGGTATCAAGAAGTTTCCTTCTCCGGTGAGCTTTTAAAGCTTGGGAAGCTTGCTTCCCAAGCTTAAAACCTCTTCTTGAGACCCATAAAAGACTCCCCAGGGTTCAATCGTTCCCCTCAGCTTGAAATTCGGCCGGAACTCCCACTCTTCCTCTCTCCTCTTCGACCGCAATTCTCCGCAAGCTCTGGCGATCTCTCTTCGACTCCTCTCGTTGTCCTTCCACAATACCAGTGGCAGATTCGTCTTCCTCACCGTCCTTTGCGTCGTGCAATATCAGCCGTCGCCGTCCTTTCCCCGTCTTCGCCACCATCTCTCCTACGGAGGTTCATCTTCCCCACGTACGGCAACCACACTGGCGTGGGAATCCCTTCACCTTTTCGTCCTTAGAGTAGATTCTTAGGTTCCTTATCTCTCCTACTTTCTTCTCCTCTCTTTATTTTCCAAATCTGACCACCGACGTTACTAAACACCTTCATCTCCTCCATCTCTGGTGACTCCTCCAGCGATGTGTTCCCACCACTACACACCTCCATCCACCTCACCGACTACCCTACAACCTCCACTGCACCTTCCTACTCATTTCCCTTCACTCCATTCGCTCCATCATCCACTCAAACACCTTCCCGAACAAACCCACTCTCACCGACTGTTCCCATCACCGTCTAGCCACCACAACCACTCACGCAACACACCACTACCACCGTCACATTGGCCTTGCAATGATGATCCTGCTAAACCTTCTGACATGGCCATAAGGCCCCTTTTTGATTTCAGGTAGCAGGCCACAACCCACCATTGACACTGTGCTTCAAGCAAGCTTCAAGTTGCTCCACGGTGCTTCCGCTCCAGGGAATAGCTCTAGGCCTTGCGGAATTGAGGCCTGCAGGAGTCCAAGTCCTCACACGAGGACTTCAGCAGCTGCAGCCCCATCAATTTGACTGAGACCTTGCTGCTGCGTTGCGCGGAAGAAAGGTGGGACATTTAGTCCCACCTCAAATATGAAGAGTCACCTGTAGCCGCATAATACCAAAAATGAATGGGGTTGTTTGCCTCCAATCACTGAGGGTGAGGTCCTCCTACACCTTCACTGGTCTCGTCCGTGACACCTCCCCAACGGACCTGGCCGACCCGATAACCCGCCTGACCTGCACTCATCGCTCACCATCGCAAGCCAGTGAGCCTGGACCCAGGTATGCGCTAGATACCATTACCCGACCGACTGTGGCTCTGGGAGAGAGAGACAGAAATAGAAAAAGAAGAGAGGAGAGTTACGTGGGGGAAGGGGGATTTTGCCCTAAGAAGTTTGGCTCCAACACTTAGACAGATTTTGAGAGAAGAGAGCCAGAGAAGGCAGAAGAAAAGAAGAGAAGATGTGAAGAAGAAGAAGTGAAGGCATGAGCTGAAGGGCCAAAGAAGAAGAAGAGGAGTTGCAGAAGAAAGGAAGAATCAGAGAAAGAAAGAAGAAGAAAGGCACTCAGACAAAAGCAAAAAGGGGTACTGTAGCAAACGTCATTTAAGACGTCTGATTTCATACTCCCTCCTTTAGTAAATTTGAGTAATTATTCTATGTATTAGACTTATAATTGGTTATTCAAATCACCATTATTTTGTCTAAAATTCTTTTTACTCTTCATATGCTCATATACTCTACATTGCATATTAGTTTTTGATAAATATTTGGTATTCAAATTACATTAATTATTGAGATTAGTGTGTGAATTCCATTTGCTTCCTGTGTTCGACCTCGAAACTTTTTCGAGTAATAAAAAATCTATTTGTTTTCAAAGAGATTTTGACTATATTACAATGCTTTATTTTAAAATATCAATCTCGCGCATTAAACATTTTGGCGCCGTTGTCAGGGAGCAACGCAAAATTCACCACTATTTTCTGCCTTATTTGATTATATTTTAGTACTAACTTGCCCTATTTGCTTTATTATGATTTTGTGAGGTACTTCACGAGGAGATCTTCCACGCAAATCAACCACTCCAAGGCAGGTAACTTCTCTATTCTTCCGTAATCAACCTCCTAATCTTGGGAAGATAAAAGGGAAACAATCAATTAGGAATCACCTGCCTTATTTTTCATAGTAATCATCAATTTAAAAGGCAAGTTTCCTGATTTGCGAATTTTTTTTTCAAATCTCATCGAAGTTGAAGCAATTCTGTTTAGAGATCCTACCTAAATTTCTTGTGACTATTAGGGACTATGCTTAATTTATAATCTTCTTGGACTACGCACTTCTTGTTTGAAGTCCAAGGAGAACATTTTTGAAGATCAAAGTGGACTTGGAAATAAAGCCAATTAGGGTTTCTACATTAGGGTTTTGGAGTGCTAGTTCACACTTGCCTGCATAAAAGGAAACAAACGCACCTACATTTGTGTACTGCCCAAACCCTTGATTGAAAAGAACTAATCAAGAAAAACCCTAAAATTAGGCTCTAAATTCACTTGAACCCTAGAATCTTTGGCCTACTAACCTGGGAGTCAAATCAGGGTGATTTCTAGGTCTTGACCTAGAATTCATTCTGCCATCTTTAGGGAAGGTCAGGTGAAGTTGGCCTACATTGTAGACCAACCAACCTCCAAAGTAGGTCACAAGTCAAATCAATTACTAATTCAAGTGAAAACAAAGGCACAAATTAGGACATAAAACTGGTAGATTTAAAAGGTCAAGTTATCCATTCTGGTCTACCTGGACCCTTAGCGATAAGGAAGGTCAGGTGGGGGAAACCCTGTAACCCATGGGGACGCTCTACTGGTCGCACGCGTTTCGCGTGTTAGAAATCGGGGTTACAAGTAACCCGTCGTCGTAGTTGCAAAACACGTCGATCAGATAAAATTTATACCGAAACTCTAAGGGAGTCCCAGGTCGAATACAGGGAGGCGACGTTTACTTTAATTGAAAATCGCACTTCGATTTTATTTGTTTTTGGTCATTTTTATCATTTCTAATTTTTTTTTGTATTTTTAGGAAGCAAGAGATCAGATCGACAAATGCTTGTCTAGCTAATCTACTTGCAAATATAAAAGAGAGAGACAGAAAGAGAGAGAGAGAAACAATCATCCATTCATGAAGAATTGTTTGTCACACTATGAAAGCAGAAAATCTACACTATGAAAGCGTGAAAAGATAGAATGAGGTGAGAGAAATACCCCTCGACGGTTGCTCGGAGGATGACTTGCTCTGACGTCGCCTGGAGGAAGGTGGTGAGGAGCGAGACAAAGGAGGATGGAGCTGGAGGATGGAGGATGGGCAGGACGGTGTCGCGGTGAGGATCTATTGGAACCTTGTTCCACATCTTGTTTTGGTGTTAACAAAATTATTATGGATTAATGTTTGCAATTGAGTTCTTTCAGACTTAGGTGAAGATCAAGGCAAACAGGAAATGATAGAGGCTTGATGAAAAGGAGAAGATCATGATAAGGAGGCAAGATGACAAGGAAGAATTAAGGAATAGAAGATCATCTTCAACCTTTAGTGTTTCCAGTTTAAATTTTTTATTTATAGATCGTATATGCCTCTTAACAAAAGAATCATAACTTAGATCGTAAAATCAATTAGAGATAAATTAGGATTTATATTGCGAACATTTTAAAAGTACGTAATGAATTAAAATACTTAAAATAGGTACTTGTAAGCAAGTACCGGCACTGTTCATCAGTACTGCTATTTGCAAGACACAGGTTTGAGAATTCGTCTCAAATTGTGAACAACAAGTACCGGTACCAACCATGAGTATCGGTACATGTTGGCCACAGGTTGAAGCCTTAATTCTAGTCTGAACCTTACAAGTACCGGTACCCATGATGAGTATCAGTACAGGTAGGTTACTGTGCCTAAGGAATTTCAAACCTAGGAGTCACAAGTACCAGTACTAATGATGAGTACCGATACCAGGACTCATGTACTGGTGGCAATGAGCTGCTAGTATCGGTACAAGTACTTTAGTACCGGTATCAGCTAGCCGTTGGTCCAAAATAGAACGGCTGGAATATTAATTTTGATAATGTGAACGTTAGGATTTAAACCCCAATGTCTAGTAGATGAATCCTTGAGGTCCTAAACTCTATAAAATGACCCTAGGACTCTTTGTTTATATACTAGAAAGATTAGAAATACAAGGAAAATTCCTAGAGCTATATTTCACATTTTTCCACTACATATTCAAAAGAAGGAATAGTTTGTTGCTCTCAATCTCTCTACGCTTTTGCAAATACTTCAATGTGATTTCTTCACACATTGTCAAGGCATTCACGTTCATTCTAGGCTCTCAAATGGTATCATCTTTTAATTATTGTTGAGAGGCTTAGGTTCTAGTTGTAAGATTCTTTTTGTCTTACACCTGTATTTCATTTGTTCTTGAGCATGTTGCTCGTTGGGTTGTAACAAACCCATTTTTGTACTTGGGTTGAGGTAACCCGTTAATTACCTCGGTTAGTAAATTGATTCTCTCGGGGTTGAGGGAATCGGGTTAAAAACCCTAAGTTAGGAGGCTTAGGTAGTGGAGTACCCAAGGGAGGGGAACCACTATACATATTGTGTATATTTATGTGGTTTGATTGATTGTGTAAATTATCTTATTATTACTGATTTTGTGTTTGAGTTTTTGTGCGCATAGCCATATATATTCTCTATTTTTAGATCCTTACAAGTGGTATCAGAGCCCGGTTGCCAGAAGACGTGACAAATCGACTTGCAACGTTATCTTCAGTTAAGCGCACCGAAGGACAGTCATCCACTCATCCTCCCTTCTTTGATGGGACGGACTATGGATATTGGAAGAGGAGGATGCAAGTCTTCCTCAAAGTCATGGATGAAGATTCGTGGACTCTCATTCAAGAGAGGTACATGCATCCAGAACCACTGGAAGGAGTTGAATGGACAGCTGAGCAAAAGAAAAAGATTGCGGGAAACGCGAAGGAAATGAATGCACTCTATTGTGCGTTATCAAGGGAAGAGTTCAACTGGATCTCCGCATGTGAGTCCGCCTATGAGATTTGGAATACTTTGCAAATCACCTATGAAGGTACGAGCAAGGTAAAAGAAACACGTATTTCTATTTTAACAGAAAATTATGAGTTTTTCAGGATGGAAAAAGGAGAAACAATCAAGGACATGTACACAAGGTTTGGAGAGATTGTGAATCCAATGAAAAATCTAAGAGTCAAGCTGAAAGAGGAGCATCTTGTAAGGAAAATCTTAAGATCCCTTACAAGCAATTGGTCTCCAATGACCACAGCCATCAAAGAGGCAAAAGATCTTTCTACTCTCTCCTTGGATGATCTAATTGGAATCCTCATGGCATATGAAGTCCAATTGGAGAATATCAAGAAGAATGAGGAGAAGGCAACAAGCAAGAAGAAAAGCATTGCTTTTAAAGCAATCAAGGAGGACTCTGACTCAACAACATCAGAATCCGAAGACAAGGAGATGGAAATGCTTACTAGGAAATTCTACAAATTCCTCAAGAAACAAGGTAAGCAAGTCAATAAAATTTCAACTAATGTTATTTGCTATGAGTGAAAGAAGAAGGGCCACTTGCGGAAGGATTGTCCTATGAATAAGGAGAAGGAAGACAAAAGGAAAGATACAAAAGAAGTTAAGAAGAAGAAGAAGAAAGAATTTAAAGCGACATGGGATGATAGTGACTCTAACATGGACACTGACTTTAGTGAATCGGATGAAGATGAGGTCGCACACCTTTGTGGATTCCCTACTCGGAGGGGGTGAGATCAGCGTGACGTAAAAAATGCGGAATTGAAATATAAAACAATCTCACAAAATAAGCAATCACACAAAGTACACGAAGATTTATAGGTGGAAACCCAAAACGGGTAAAAACCACCACCTAACCCTCTCGAGTTAGGATTTTTCGATCAACCAAGTTGATCAAATCCACTAACCGAATCACTTAAACGAGGGTGATTCAACCTCAATTACAACCACACTACTTTATACGAGGGTAGCGTACCTCAAACCCCTTCTCTTCACGAGAAGGATTTTGTCCCATGAGGGAGACGGGAATTCGCAAAGCGAATACCCAACCAAATAAAAAAGATAAAATAGCAATAATCCTATAGAGCCAACAAAGTAATATTAAACCTAGGTTTCTATAAGAAATAGGATGCTTCCCTTTGAAAGGAGTGCGTCGGCGACGCGGATGCATGAACAACACGACGGCGCTACATCGCTCTCGTGAACTAGGCGGGAGAGCGGGTGCGCAAAGCTTGATGCTCTCAAGATGTAGAACTTGAGCTTTGAGAGCAAGAGAGACACAAAATGGTAGAAAGGATGTTGCTTGGGTGTGTCTTGTGTTTCTAGGTGTGTAAAGGCTCCCCTCTATTTATAGAGGCCTTAGGAAGGCTTTGGAAGTCTTAGAAAAGCTTCCATAGCCGTTGGGTGCAAAGCCTAAGAGAATCAGGCTGAAATCAGGAACAATCATTATACTGACAGGGTAATCAGACGTCTAACTCTGGCACCAGACGTCTGGAAGACCACTTTAAGAGGTCTGAAAATAAGGTCAGACGTCTGATTTTGGGGGGGTCTCTTCCTGACTTGAATCAGATCTAAACAAGGTTCTAGCGCAAGTCCATCAGATGACATACAGGACGTCTGGCACTATGTCTGGACGTATGGAAACCTACTTTTTCGTGGGAATGGATTTGCAACGGCTAGAAAATCTCTGAGAGGAGATTTTTGGGTCAGTCGAGGCAAAACGGTCAATTATCAGACGTCTGGAAAGGCATAAGGACATCTGGAAAGTCTCTAACGGTCATATCCTTGAGTGTTTGTTGAGCCAGCCAACGGTCCACTAATTGGACATCTGGCAAAGTCATCAGACGTCTTCTAAGACACCTGGACTAAGGTCTGGACGTCTGATTTCATCATACAGAACTACCAAGTCCAGCCTAAATGTTTATCAGACGTCTGAATCAACAGTTAGACGTCTTAAAACACTTTATCAGATGTCTAATTTGGAAATTAGATGTCTGGAAACTCTGTTTGAACCCTATATTAGTTTTCTAAGTTCTCTACAGAAAACCTAAGTATCCTAGGGTTGTGCCGGTGTTCCTAGAACTGCTGTTAGGGTACTTTGAGGTTCTTTGACATAATTTTCTAAGGAAATAAAGAGCAAGAAAATAAAGACAAATGTACATGAAAGGAATAAAATGGAATTCTATCCTATTCTTCTTGTCCTTCCATCTTCAATCTATCGCTCCTCGCGAATCCCCTCTGATCTCCATCAAGCTCCTCCAATCCGTCCTGGATGCGAGCTCGAAATCCGTCTAATCACGTCTACATTTGCAATTGACCTGAAATCTAAGACTCCAAGTGCAAATGTTAAATAACACGTGTTTTGTTATCATCAAAATAAATGATCGTGGTGCTCTAGCACCAACAACCTTTGTCTTGTTGTAACTTCAAAAGACACAGAAGAAGAGGTAAACCCTGATTTTTCTTTTGAAGAATTATTAGAAGCTTATGAAGAACTATATTGATGAGACCCTCATCATGAGCCATAACTGGCTCATTTTGACCTAATAAAGAGAATAAAAGCTCCTACATGACTTAGAAGAGGGCTTAATTGGAGGAATAAGTGTTCTGAGAAGAAAACATGAAATAAAGGTTAAAACTGCAAGTTTACCATTGTAGTACATAAACGGAATTTCTCAGAGACAAAGAATAGGTCAAATGATTTAAATAAGATACAAAGTGGGTTGAATCAATCAGAAATGGGTTCATGTGCAATCTAGGAATTAAATGACATTTGGTAACCCTAAAACAGACCTGCTTAATTGAACAAGGTTCCAGTCGGGATAAAAATCAAATAAACCCTCTAAAAATCATGGAAAAATATCCCCTAGGGTTTAGAACATTCAATTTGGCCTCTGGAACCTAGTTTGACCTAAATTAGGGTCCTAGCTCATCAATTGACCTAAATTGGATTTTACGTAAAATGTCCAATCAAACGTGGTTAAACCTAAAATCCAACTTCACCATTGGATTTCTTAGGTCCAATTAGGTTTGTACCAAAATTTGGACCTAAGGGAAGGTCATCTTGACCTACTTTGCAAAATAGTCCACCCAATTACATTCTGGCCCCTAACTTTTGAAAACCCTTGCGAAAACCCCCCCAACTTTTGTTGTCACTTTCTGCATTCCGGTCCCTCTACCAACGCAGCAGAAGACCCATACTCCGGCGAGATCTCGAGGAGGATTTCTCCTCGCTTCCCCAGGGAGCTGCTCTCAGATGTGAAAGGGGGGTTCCTGTAGAAGTCCCCTACCGCCTGAGCAGCTCCCCATGCCCTGATTCGCACCATACCTCTCGTGCGAACGCTCGAGAGGTGCGGCGACCTCCGGTGAGAGCTTTGCTCACCCTCCGTGCATCTGACCCTCTGCTTGCGCCTTTAAAAGAAACCCCAGGACCAGCCGCTTGAAGGAAGCTTGTCTTGGCGGAGAATCCCTCAAAATTTCCTCTCTTCCCTCTTCGGCAGGAAACCCACAAGCTCCGGTGGCCACTCCTCCTTCTCGTCGCTCTGCTGCCATACTAGCAACAGAGCCAGCTTCGTCTAGTCTTCCTGCGTCGTGGCGCACCAAGCGCACGCCTCCCTGCCTACTTCCTCGTCGTCGCTCTCTCCCTCTGGGTGTTTCTTCTCCGGCGACAGTCGATACGACTGCCTGCCTCTCCGACCCCCTTCGTCCCTGCAAGTAGGTTATAATTACTCCCCATCTTCCCCCCTTTCTTTTCCCCACTCTATTTCACTTGATTGCCCCACGACCACGCCTGTCCCCCATCACCTTCCTCGCCTTAGGCTAACCTCCGGCGAGTCGCCCCCGTCGTTCCGCAACACCATACGACTCGCCAACCATCGCAAAAGCTCCACCTCATCACATGGAACATCCTCCGCCCATCCACTGCCACTCTTCACCTCCACAACTTACCCCCGATCACACCCATCTCTCTGGCCACAGGACGACCTAGGCACGCACGCCTAGGCCGTCCTGTGGCCTGCTGCACATCGCACCACCTTCGCCGTGCCACGGCGAAGGTTTCCCAGTGGTTTGATTAGGCCGAGAGGCCCTTTTAGTGCTTGACAGGTCTGCTGCCCCAGCCGCCATTGTCGACGATTCGAGAAGCTCCCAAGCGAGCTCCAGGCTCCGGGGCTCCAGGATTTCAGTTGCTGCGAAGGCGGGCAAGTTGTGTGAAGGCAGTCAGCTAGCAAGCGAAGGGAATCGAGGCTGCAGCTGCGGAAGCAAGGCCGAGGTCTTCCTGCGGGCGCGCACGAGGAGAAGCAACCAATTAGTCCCACATCATAAGTTCACGAAGCGCCGCACTGGTTTAAATTGATTTTGTGCATATGGCTAATCGCCTCCGAATCCACTGGGGTGAGGTCCCTCGCCCATCACACCCGCCTCGTCCGCGGATTCACCTAGCGGACCTGGCGGGATCCGACCCAACACCACCGAGCACACCTCGCGCACCATATCACCTCGGTGCTCCTGGTCCCGGGTACGCAACCCGACCCGTTAACTCGGCTCTGGGAGAGCTTCCTGTGAGTGGTTTGCAGAGAGAGAGAGAAATACGTGCTGGTAGAGGGAAGGGTTACGTTTTGCTGTGCCTTGTGTGCAGGAACAAAGTGCGAAGGAGAAAGGCTAAGTACTTAAACGCAGAAGGAAGAAGGAAGAAGCTCTGAAGAGAGGCTGAGCAGAGGAAAAGGAAAGGCAGAGAAGAAGCAGAAGAAGAGATGCCGTGCAGAAGAAAAGAGAAGGAAGGAAAAAGAGAACTCAAAAGAAGAAGGCTCGCCAAAGAAGAAGAAGAAGGACTAGCAGAAGGTCTCAGAAGAAGAGAGGGAGAAAGAAAGGAAGAACAGAAGAAAGAAAGAAGAAGATACTGCAGAGGAAATAGAAAGAGGCAAGGCAGAAGAAGAAGATCAGAGGCACGCAACAGCAAAATAAGAACAGAAAGAACAACCAAAGAAGAAGAAGACTTTCATTTTAAGACGTCTGATACAGAAATCAGACGTCCAATTCTGTTCTTTTTAGCAATTCATTTTTATAATTCTCTCAGTAAATCAATTGTTTTCTCAAGTCTTTAAAAGTACTTAGATTGCTCCCTGTGTTCGACTTCGGATACTCCGATTTTCGAGTAATAAAATCTATATTTGTTTTGAACGTTTTTTCAGCTATACTACAACGTGATAATCTTTAAAAACCCGATAAAATGTTGTGAAGCAACATATATCATAAAGCTAGGTTATTTAGAAAGGAAAATAAGGTTTTAAAAAATAATTATCAAACATTAGAAATAAATAAATCATGCTTAGAAATGGAATTAGAAATGTCAAAAGAGATTAACAATTAGTTGCATGCAAAGATAGTAGAATTAGAAGATATTTATGAGCACTTTGAAGGTACTTTAAATAATCTCAAAACAACTAGGTTAAATACTGAATGTTGTGAAGCTATAAAATAAAAATTTCAGAATAAAAAGAATACAAATACTAAATCACATGCACCTAGGCATGCATGAATGTCTCAAAAGGCTAAAAATCCTAAGAATTATAGATCTAATACTAAAAAGTCCTATAAATCTCAGGAATTGAAAGGTGTTAACTCTAAAGGACCCACAAGAAAATGGGTACCTAGAAAAGATATTTGTTTTGTAGGAGTAGATCAAAGTAATCAATGGGTGTTCAAGGCACATAATGGAACACTTCAACCTTTCTATAGGTTGAATGAAGACCAAGAATGTTGGACGAGAGATGCTTGGTATCCACATGCTCCATTTTACTATTGGTAAATTTTATGGTATGATATTTCTTCATTTTTTTTGTGATTGACAAAAAGTGGGAGAAACATAAAGGGCAAATAGTAATATTTTTAAGGGGAGGATTTAATTTAAAGTTTTTTTTCCTTCATATAACATTGTTAAAAATTATTTTTATTCTTATAATTATCTATTTTCAAGATAGTTTTGTCAACACCAGAAAGGGGGAGATTGTTGGAACATTATTCCACATCTTGTTTTGGTGTTAACAAAATTATTATGGATTAATGTTTGCAATTGAGTTCTTTCATATTTAGGTGAAGATCAAGGAAAACAGGAAATGATGGAGGCTTGATGAAAAGGAAAAGATCATGATAAGGAGGCAAGATGACAAGGAAGAATTGAGGAGGAGAAGATCATCTTCGACCTTTAATGTTTCTAGTTTAGATTTTTTATTTATAGATTGTATATGCCTCTTAACAAAAGAATCATAACTTAGATCGTAAAATCAATTAGAGATAAATTCGGATTTATATTGCGGACATTTTCAAAGTACGTAATGAATTAAAATACTTAAAATAGGTACTTGTAAGCAAGTACCGGTACTGTTCATCAGTACTGGTATTTGCAAGGCACAGGTTTGAGAATTCATCTCAAATTGTGAACAACAAGTACCGATACCAACCATGAGTATCGGTACATGTTGGCCACAGGTTGAAGCCTTAATTCTGGTCTGAACCTTACAAGTACCGATACCCATGATGAGTATCGGTATAGGTAGGTTACTGTGCCCAAGGAATTTCAAACCAAGGAGTCACAAGTACCGGTACCAATGATGAGTACCGGTACCAGGACTCATGTACTGGTGGCAGTGAGCTGCTAGTACCGGTACAAGTACTTTAGTACAGGTACCAGCTAGCCGTTGGTCCCAAATAGAACGGCTGGAATATTAATTTTGAAAATGTGAACGTTGGGATTTAAACCCCAACGTCTAGTAGACGAATCCTTGAGGTCCTAAACTCTATAAAATGACCCTAGGACTCTTTGTTTATATACTAGAAAGATTAGAAATACAAGGAAAATTCCTAGAGCTATATTTCACATTTTTCCACCACATATTCAAGAGAAGGAATAGTTTGCTGCTCTCAATCTCTCTACGCTTTTGCAAATATTTCGACGTGATTTCTTCACACATTGTCAAGGTATTCACGTTCATTCTAGGCTCTCAAATTGGTATCATCTTTTAATTATTATTGAGAGGCTTAGGTTCTAGTTGTAAGATTCTTTTTGTCTTACACCTGTATTTCATTTGTTCTTGAGCATGTTGCTCGTTGGGTTGTAACAAACCCATTTTTGTACTTGGGTTGAGGTAACCCGTTAATTATCTCGGTTAGTAAATTGATTCTCTCGGGGTTGAGGGAATCAAGTTAAAAACCCTAAGTTGGGAGGCTTAGGTAGTGGAGTACCCAAGGGAGGGGAACCACTATACATACTGTGCCTATTTCTGTGGTTTGATTGATTGTGTAAATTGTCTTGTTATTACTGATTTTGTGTTTGAGTTTTTGTGTGCATAGCCATATATATTCTCTATTTTTAGATCCTTACAGGATCTTCTTCCCGAATGACGGTGAGAGGACAACCACGGGATGCTCCACGAATGGTGATGAGAGGAGGGAAAACTATTTGATTTTCTACTCTAGAGGAGCATCCCAAGCTTGGGACAAACTCTCTCTAGAGCCTTGGAGGTGGTGAGAGGAAGAAAGGAAGAGATGGTTTGAAATGGTGGTGGGTAGGTCCTTTTATAGTGGAGGAAGAACAAATTCATATCTGGGTCATTAGTGACGGTCGTAAACGTTGCTACAGCCGTCACTGAAGATTCGCGCCTTCAATGTTCCCACTAGCTCACGCATCATGCACCGTGTCGCGCGCACACGCGCTATGCGCCCATGCCAGCTGCGCTCGCACCCGCTGCTGTGCCTACTGCTGCTGCCGCTATTGTGCACACATACATGCTGCGCACTACACTACTGCGCATGATGGGTCCATTTTAGTGGACTAATTTAGTGCTTAAGTACAGTATTATTGGGATGAGAATTTAATCTAAAGCATGTTTAGTATTGATAAAATAATGTGAGTTTTAGATTTATCATTTCATGTATTAATTGCATTAATCTTTATATGGGAGGATTAATTATTCACTTTAAAAGGCAAGAGCATCACATCAAAGCTTGATTTGAGATATCTGGGATTTTGTTTTAGCAAAATATAGTAAGAGAATAAATTTTAAAGGCATCCTTATATGTCTCTCAATTATTCAAGCACATTCCCTTATTTATTTTTACTTAAATATCACTCTCACGAATCTATCTCTCTCCCTCAATTCTCTCCTCTCTGTTTGGTAACATAAAATACTCTCCTTCTCTCTTTGACTCTTTCCTTCTCAGACTCCCTCTCTAATTCTCTCTCTCAGTTTCTTTATATAACAGGAAAAAAAAGGCGTAGGAATCCCATCTCCCCTCCACAGGGAAGAAGCTCTCCTTCTCCACCTCTCCTCCCTGCAAGTAGCCACCTTCACAGTGTGCCTTCTCTGCCACCGCGAGCCTCCACCGTCGACACCACGACTTCTCCCTTGCCACGACCGCGAGTTCCCCACGACCGCACTCCAGCACCCTCTACCGCATGCCTAAGACACCGCCACTGCGAGCCCTCCAACCATAACCGTACTTCCTCTCAATGAGAGCGTGGTGATAGCGTGCTCCTCGACGCCACATTCTCCTCACTGCAACAATGTGCCTTTCCCCCACCGCGCCGACCACTCACCGCTCTCCTCGACTCCTACCGCCTGCAGCCACTCACGTGTGTAACAGGCACAGCACCACAGACAGCAGCATACTCGTGCGCACAGCCCCTCATGTGCCGGCCCTGTGGCCTTCCTCCTCGTGCAACACACGCAGCCACCTCTCTATGCCACGATTCTCCACGCCGTCAACCTTGTTGAGCACTCCTCGACCCTACGATCTCGGCCATGCATCCAAACACGCCCACAGCAGCCACGACCGCCGGTGAGTCGTCGACACCACCGCCTCTCTTCCTATTCGCCGGTGTCGACTCTGACCACCGTTCGGAGAGCCACCACCACCATTGGAAAGCCCTTGTTGAGGTCGACCTTCCTCGAGCTCCTCAGCCTCCGCCTTAGCTTCCTCCTCGCACGAGGTCAAAAGGAAGATTTCCTCTATTTTTGGGTTCTATTAGTATTTACCAAAAATGCCATTGTGGAACACTATTCAAATATTTTGCTGGATTAAATTATTAGGGTGAAATTGCAACATTATACTTATTTCTTTTCATATTTAATTTGCTCCTGTTATGCACATCAATTCTCATTGAAATTGGAATCAGATTTGCATGTGAGTAGAAATTACATACTCTGCCACTACACATGCATCATTTACATATTTTTGAGAGCTTGATTTATGATGTGAAATTTACGTAAATAGCCCTCAACTTCTCATGAAATTGAAAGTTACATTCTGAGCTGCATATTCATTGAATTGATTTTATGAATATTTCTATGAACATGATGGCCCCATAGTCATGTATCTATTGGTCTATCCTCCTTGTGGATACAACCTGAAGTGTGGTATTATTTCAGTATTTTAGTAACTTTGATCGAGGTTTTTTCTACCACATTACATATTGCGACGACATATTTTTCTGACATTATTTCTGCAAGCGAAAAACCTCGTGATCGATGCGCGTCGCGGTGCTTGGGTGCACGCATGCCTCTGTGCTCGGACTTGCCCACGCTGCTGTGCATGCTTGGTAGTGCGTGGGCATCTTGGGTTGCACCACGTGGTGCGACTTGGGCCGTTCATCTTCATTCCTTTGCAAAGGGTGCCACCGTGCTCGGATCGAATTGATTTCCGCATTGCCGGACTGTGATTATTACTCTGGATCCATCTGTATGGTCAAATTTTTCATTCGAAACCTGTAAGGATGTCGCATTGCCCCCTAACCATTGATCTTCCTCAGGCTTCATATGATGCTATAGGACTCCGATCTGGACGATTTCAGAGGCGTTAGACTCTGATCATCATCTTGATTAGATCTGTATGGTCTGATCGGCCATCCGAGGCCTTGAAATAAATGTTCTTCCTTCTTATCCATAAAAAGGACCTAATTAACCTAAAATATATATAACTATTCTAAATTAAAAATGATGCATGCTATGCAATATTTATAACATGAAATGCAAATCTAAGCCAAGGAACATGCATGAATAGGCATTTTGCCCTCAATAAATGTGTTTACATCATCTACCGTGTAGGGGTCTTTGCGGGACTCTCCCTGGCTGCTCAGGTAATTCTTAGGTGGATGATTTTCTGATCCAAGGGTATCATTCACCCCGAACTATAGTCATCCAAAATCTTTGGGTGCCTTGATTGGGGCAATATCATAATCTAGTCCCTCATCCCTTCTATTTAGAGCACACACGCAGATTTTCTTGGGAATCCTTTTCAGATCTAATTAATTTCGATCTAAACTTGGATTTTCATTCTACATCTTGATTCCACCATTTGATTCAAAAATGCAACCTGGCTACTTAGGAAAACCATTGAAGAAACCTGAATCTCAAAGATCCATGAAAGATAGAATGGTTGAGGATGCCCTTAGATTTTATGAGATTGATTACAAAACCTCAAAACCAATTGAAGACATTCAGGTTAATGTATCGACAACAACAACCTTCATCATAAACTATGCCCAAGTAATGATAACACAAGTAACAAATGGATCCACCCGGGAAGTTCTCATGACAGGATACATTGAGTTAGAAAAATTACATAACTTTGAATACCTCCAATGCATGACAAAGCCTGTACTTTGGGAAAGACACCAAGATGATCTTGAAAAATGTGAGGAGATGATAAAATTATTAAAGCAGATAATCGATCAAAAATACCCGTACATGGCCCCAAATAGTTAATGAAACATCTTGGAATAATATTGAGGATCAACATGATTTCCCAAATCCCGGGTTTAAGACAAAAGGTTGTTGTGGATTCCCAACCCAAATGGAATATGATATGTCTGATCTTGAAATAGGTTGGGAGGTCCCAATTGTAGGAGAACACGATTGTGAGCTAGCCCTAGAAAACCAAAACCATAGTCGCCAAGCATAGAATTCTTAGACTCCTATAATAATGAGATTGAATTAGAACCTCTCAAGGGTATAAATCCCACCCCTTACTCTAATAAGGTGACCCCCAAAGGCAATTCTGACCTAGATTCTAGTAATTCAACCCACATCCTTAGCCTAGAATCTGGATCTAAATCTTCTTGGGATAATTACAAGGCCCCATATGACGAAAATCAAAGTTTGAATTTGGATTATGATTCTGGGCCTTTATTTGATGAATGTACCTCTCCAACATCCTTAGAAATACAGATTGATTGTTTGGAAGTCATGCCAATCTACGATACAGAAATCGAGGAGTTGGATGAATGGGGTTTTGATTAGGTCTCTCCTACAAGCCAAAAACCTGAGCCTAGATCCAATAAAGACACCGTTTTAAGCTCGGAATCTACTAATAGGCTAGACCCAAGTCAGGTTGTTGAGTCAACATCTTGTGATTTATTCTGTGCTGGAACCTCTGATCTCGAATCAGATTCAGAACTTGATTCTTGCAATTTCTCCGACGATTTCGAATCTTACTATGATTACGGAGAACCATTGTTTCCTGACAACTACAAGCCAATCTACGACCTCAGCACATATGATCCATTCTTCGACTATGACTCTAAGGTCCCTAATCCCGAGATCATTGATTTAAATTTAGGTTCCATTGAGATGGACTCATTTCTTTTTGATACTCAGGAATCAGAAATGGAAATTGGCAAGAGTGTCTACAATCTAGAGTTTGAATCTTTTCTTGACTCAAACTTTCTTCATCCTATAAACACTCTTCAGGCATTTGCCTTTGAGTTTGATGGCTACTATGAAGACTCACTAAATGAACCCACCTTTAATTCTTTTTCAGATGAGCCCTCACACACAATTCGTATTGATGCCACCTCCTCTACATATACAGACCTATTCAAACCCATTTTCAACCCCGTTCAGCAACCAGGCTCAATTTCTATTCTAATTCCCCTCTTACTGAGCAGGTTGCAGATGATTCTCCTCCACATTTTTATTGAGTATCTGATGAGAGGCTCATCATGGCTTCTAATTACCCCTAATTAACTAGTCTTCCAAGTTAATTAGCTAGGAATATGTAAATATATGGGTTAATTATAGAATAAGGGATAAATCATTAAAGGACCTTAAAATAAGTTAAAAATGTTATACTATTATCCAATTAATATTATTAATAATTTAATTAATAAGTGGACTCAAAATATCATTAATAATTTACCTAATTAATGTGTTAACTAACTTAAGTATAACTTATACCTAAGTATGTAATAATTTAAGTAACTTTGCTTAATTAAAATAAATTAAGTTACAAAGGTCAAAAATGTAAATCCAAGGTTTAAATATAATATTTTTCTCATTTATAATCATATATAAAAAGTTGAAAAGGATTTAAATTAAAATAAATTTTGAAAACCTTAGTTTACATTTTAGTCCCTAAGTTTTATTTCAATTGAGTCCTTCTTCTTCACCTAGGTCCTTAACTTTCATCACAGATAGGTCCCTGTAACATTCTTCTTCCTCTTCATTCCTTCTTCAACCTTTTCGACGGCTAACAACAGGAGGTTTCCATACCTGCCGATCATCATACATCCGACCTCCGCCCTTCCTTTCCAAGCTCTTGGAGCTTGTGCTCACCATTCTCTTTTCATCCATCAGTCTGGATGAAGCTCAAATCCTATTTAGGGTTTGAAGTTAACCTCATCGGCGTCGGAGAAGACGCTGGTGGTTGCTTCACTCCTAGACCTCTTTCCATCCAGATTCACCCTCCTCCTCAGCCGTCGCAACTTATAAATACCCCTCCACCTCCTTGATTTCAAGTGAGTTAGCTCCCTTCCCTCTTTCTCCCACTAAGCTAGCAGATAGGCTATTCGCTCCAAAATCGGGCGACCTTCCTCCGTCTTCCTCCGCTCGTCTTTACTTGCTCCTAATCTCCACCGTCATCCGCTGTGTCTTCTGACGCAGTGCCGACATTGGACTTCCTCCTCTACGCTTCGCCTACACCTGCTAGACTTCCTCCTCCGCCCCTCTGATTTCCTCCTTCGTTAAGGACCTTCGACGGAGATCCTCTGCCCCCTTCGTCCAGGTAACGGTAGGTTAGGTAAGTAGTTTAATTAGAGTAGTTAGTTAAGTAGGTTAGTTAGATTTAATGTCAGATTTCCTGTCATCTTCCTCAGCTCTGGTAAGCTCTTTGAGCTTGAATGGAGCACTCTTTTGTCTTTTAATTTCATTATTCATCTTCTTTAATCCTCCATGATCACTTCCAACACTTTAATTCCCTGATTTAAACACCTAATCGCCTAATCCATCTCCATCTTCACCGGTTGCTTCCGCTATCCATGGCGGAGGTCACCAAGGGTAATTCACCTCCACTGGGGCCCTCCATCACTTAAACATCACTTAGGGCCCCTATCCTCACCTTAATTGGATTAATAATCACCTACAACCTAAACGCCTAAAATTCACTCAACCACCTGAGCTCGCTGTCAATGGCAACTCAGGAGGAGTGCATCCACCTAATTAATCACATAAACACTATCGCCACACTATACTAATATGATTTCTCCACTCAATTAAGTGGGAGAACATGTTCTGAGTTCTATCAAACTCAGACTTCACTCACTGTGAATTCAAAGCATAACTTTCAGTATGATGAATAATTGAAGGAATTATTGAGTTCCTGAGGTTCCTTGTGACCTCAGGAAACTTTTCAGATCATCCATGGCATGTTTCGATATTATTTACACAATTTTAGCCATTATTTGAACTCACCGGAGCTTCGACGAGCTCCGATGAATCAAGATGTACTCTTCAGACCATAGAACTTCGTGTAAAGCTCTAGATTATTTTATTGAGGTCTAATGATCACGATACAGTGTTTATTTTGATGTTTTATCTTCTAGAGCTCTACATAAGCCTCTATCTTCTCCAACTCCAGCAGAGTTGGAGATGACTGTTGGTTAGGATTAAGCTTAATTTTTAAGGTCTGGAAGCATCAGATGGATGCCTTGATATTGAATTTGAAGACCTTTCATCTAGATAGGCCTTAGTTTGTTCTGTTGAACAAACTACTTTTAGAGCCTAGGAGACAGACCTGAAACCCTAGATTTCTAGGTCAAAACTTCTTTCTGAGACCTTGAACATGTTCCTGAGATCAAATAGAGGTGATTTAAAGTGTTAATTGCATCTGAGATAACCTAATGATGAAAGTCAAATCTCAAGGTTCAGAGGTCAAAATTAGGTCTGATCTGATGATTTAGGTTTCAATTCAAGAAATTAATGAGTTCAAATTAATTCTGAGATGATTTTAGAAAGATTTGATTTGATTTAAATGAGTTTTAATTAAATTTTTTGAAGAATCCAACTGCTGCTCAATTTGGGTTCATTTGAACCCAAAACTATCTTCAATGCTTTTCTAATGAATTTCAAATGCAAATTCTGCCCAGATAGACCCTTAACAACCTTCAAAGGTTGTTTGATCTGATGCTACTGATCTTTCTCTTTCTGTCAAGCTGATCTGAGCTCCATTCGATGCTCTGAAGCTCCTGTTATAAGCTCTTGAGCTTCTTCTTCTCCCTGAAGCTTAAATCACTCCTTTCTCCATTAAATAGGTGTGGAAACATCTCCTGAACTTGTTCAGGACCTCATCTGAGGTCAAAAGTTCTCTCTGCAAGTCTTTAGACTTGAGATTCACCACTGCAGGCCATATTGGCCGTGAAGACCACTCAATTTCACCCTTCAAATCAAAGGGCAAGATCTTTTCTGAGCATCAAATTGATGCTGCAAAATTTTATAACACCTTTAGAGCTTTCCAATGAGCCTTTATTTGCTCGATTTGGAGCTTTGTGCTGGCCAGAGTCACCAGCTGAAGTTCGGCCTGGAGGGGACTAACATAGTCCGACATCGGTAGAGTGTGAGCGCCGGCCTTAGGATAAATTATTTTCGTGCATAGGGTTATTCAGTCGTCAGCGCTGGGCGCACAATGAGCATGAGTGTGTGTGTGGGTGCGTGTAATGCGCATGCCCGGGTGTGTGTGCACCTGTGGGCTTGTGAGCGTGGGCTCGTGAGCGGGCGTGTGCATGTGGGCCTGGGAGGCCGGAGACTATGCATGATGAGAATTGAACCAAAAATAAACCTAATACAAAATAGGCTTGGACCCAGTAGGGTCTGGTCCCACCCTGAGAGGGGTGCTGTAATTTCCTGACTGGTCCAAGCCACCAACTATAAAACCAAATTTTTGGTTCAATTCAATTTTGGTTCATCAGTTCAATTGTGGTTCAAGTGCACAGTAGAAAAGATAAAAGGAAAAGAAAGAGTTAGGAGAAGAGCTCGTAAAGCTTAATAGAAAAAAAATGAAAGGTGCATAGCTGAAAAGATAAGAGGAAAAGAAAGAGAAGAAAAGAGGTTAAGAAACTTAAGAGAAATGCTCGAGATAGAAAGGTAAAAGTGATAGAGAGGTAAAAGAGAAAGATAAAAGAGAGAAGAGAGAAAGAGAGAAGGTAGAAGAAGAAGAAGAGAAGAAGGATTGAGGCTGAAGATTAAAGAAGAAAGAATGGAATTTCTTTTTGTAATTTTTACTTAAATATAATTTCTTTTTGAGCTTAATAGATGTAATAAGGCACTTGTATTCATTTGAATTTCTTTTTCTTGCCTTAATCTTTTGTATATGAGATGAAATCAATGAAATAAGCATGTTTATTTGCTTTTAATAACAATTCACACATGTAAATATGTTCTTCTTTATGGAATTTTGCAGCATACCATCTAATTGAATATCATTTATGTAAGATTCATATTCTTAAAGTAATCTAATTATAATTCCAATTGATTAAGTAATTAGTAATTTATGCTTGGGATTTAATGGTGAATTAAATTATGCCTCCCAGTGAACGACCTAAACTCAACCAGTTAAAAAATTTAAATCTAAAATGTTAGGTTAGCTTGACCTTATACTACTCAATCGACATCAATTCAAGTTAACCTAAGTTACTTTCTCTTGCACATAATTAAGCCTAATTAACTTAATTAACTGTGTTGAGAAAATTAGCCACCAGTATCGGACATCGATCAGACTACAAATCACGCCCCATCCTTCTCTGATCACTCCTATAGGGTTCCTACATCCTCCACTGATTCTTTTTCATTTAAGGATCCCTACTCTGATCAGGCTAATTCGACTTAGCCAAACTCTAGCTATACACTTCCATACCCTTTCGAGTTCCAAAGTATATGGTGGGTTCCACATCTCTTGAACTACATTTATCAACCCACTAGATTGATTGAGTTTGGGCTACATCATCAGCCTGTTGATTTGAACAAGCACCTAGTTGGACCAACCAGGCTTTTGATCAAGGTGCTTGTTCTGCAAAACTCATCTGATTTGACCACTCCTTCTCCATACCATTTCCCGCTCGGCTGAAGGTGTTGAATTTAGCACTTAACAGGAGGAAACCCGTCATTCCAAAAAAATCAAGATCCTTCCAATTATTCTTTTTGTACTTCATATCTATTGCACCCTGGGTTCGATTTTAAAATAGTCAATCCCACCTCTGGTACACGTGCCAGAGCTTGAAATCATCCACAACAGTCATTCATGACCCATTCGCCCACCCGATAATCCTGTTCTAATTCTTGAACCCAAAATCGTTTCTCACCCAGCTGTTTACAATGAAGACATTGCAAAACTTAGGCATGGGGGTGGTAAAGTGCAAGCATTCAAAAATCAAAGTTCGGAAGGGTTCTCACAAAAAAAATCACATATTCCAAAAATACCAAAAAAAATAAAAAATTCTTGAAAAAGAACAAAAATATGAGAGGAGAGGAAATTTTGATGGCATATTAGATTTTGAGGAGAAAAAGGGGAGTTAAAAATGTCAAAAAGGAGCACAAGTTGAAAAGAAAAGAAGAAGAGGTGAAGGCCTGAGTAGAAGAGTAGAAGAAGAAGGAGCAAAGCAGAGATAGAGAAGAAAAAGGAGAAAGTCATAGTTGAGAAAAAGAAGCTGAAGAGAAAGACAAAAGCCAAAAAAGAAGAAGAAAATCACTTTAAGTTGTTTGATTTCCAAATCAGACGACAGATTTGAGCTTTCATTTCATACATATATATTTGAGTTCCTTAGTTAATATTGTAAGGAGTATATGGTGATTTAAACCACCATTTTACTCCCATCTTTTTGGCACATTGATACTTGGCATTCTTATTGCAATACTTTACAAGTTAAATTGTGATCTTGATTTCTAAATTCCATATTGCTCCCTGTGTTCGACCTCAAAACTTTTTCGAGTAATAAAATCTGTATTTGTTTGAACGCTATTTCAACTAGACTGCAATGTGACACTTTTTAAACACCGATGTACCGCGATAAACAGAAGCCACCTACTTAAAAAAAAAAAGAAAAATTATCCAAAAAGAAAAAAAAATTAAGAAATAGAAAAGAAGAAAAAAAAATAAGCCACACTTCACTGCACAAGTATGGCTGGAAGTTGTCAGTGGTAACAACTCATTGACTGCTTATCCAGAACCCAACTCATGGAATGCACGTAAAGTTCCTAAACGCTTAGGAAGAAGAGGTGAAGTAGAATAAGCAAGGGAGATATACACTGGGTTCGTTCTTGTGTTGACCCCATAGAAATAAAAAATAGGGAGAAAGCTACCAGTTGAATAGATACATCTTTAGGTAGAACTTCTTTTCAAGGTCACCTAAGGGCGTAAAAACTTGCAGTCCGTTCTGATTTCCAATAAGTGAGTCTATCACTTCACATGAAAAGATGCTTAGCACTTAGAGTTCTTTTCAAGTCTTGGGTGAGTTAGGTAGCCATAGAAAGATACCCTAAAACTCTAGACTTAAAAATCCAAAAGAAATTATTAAATAAAAAAAAGAAAAAAAATATACTTGGTTTTGATTAAGGTGAGGGCTTGGGCATTCTGCATTTTAGCAGGTACCCGGACACTGTTGAGTCTAAGTAGTTTGGGACTTTAGGAAAAATTTCCTAGTGTTAAATAATAACTTTTGCCTAAGAAATCTGATCCTAATTCTTTAATAAATAGCATGTAGTTTTGCTAGAGACTAGCAAAAGATAGGCATGGGAATGTGATGTGCACACATCTAATTGGCCTAAAATGCCAATTTTTGTATGTTCCTAGGTCTATAGAAGCATCATGCATTATAAATATTGCATAACATTCATCATCATACATTTAAGTTAGATTGTATAAATTATAGGTTAATTTTCTCTTTCTGTGGTAAGGGGATAGGGCAATATTTATCAGGGCCTCTAATTGAAGATCCAACCGTACGGATATTATCAAGGTGACGGTCGAAGTCTAAAGCCTTCGAGATCACCCCGATCGGATTTTCATAGCATCAGATACAGTCCAAGAAAGATCAGAGGTCAAGGGGTAAGGTGGTGTAAAATTTGTACCTCAAACGAAAAATCCAACCACATGGATGAGTTTGGATCAACGATCGCAGCCTAACGATGCGAAAATCAATCCTACCTGACAACCATGGCACCTCTTATGAGCAAAAGAAGATGGACAGCTCAAATGGTGCCACGTGGCACCATCCAAGCAACCAAAGTCACCATCACTCTTCATCCTCATCAAAGATCGTGCGATCCTGACTGTTGGATCGTGATCCAACGATTGAATGCGCGGACGACGAATTCAAAAGCACGACAAAAGAAGCCCCATAGCGCAGTACGACGCACGCCTACAGGTCGCACGTTCGAGTCTCGCCTCCACGCTCCTTCCTCCCATGCTCGAGCTAAATTCAACAGTTCGATCAGATGCCAACAGCCCAGATCATCGCATCTGATAAACATGCGATTCAACGCCTGGTTGCAGACATGATCAGACGTGCCCCTCAGTGCGTGCTCGTGAGTGATCTGGAGCATGCGATCGTGATCGAACGACCCGAGAGGTGGCCACGTCGTGCGACGCTTGGTGAGGGCGGCTCAACGGCTGAAGGCCGATTGACGGCCACTTGTCGCGACATGGGCACTCGGATCAAAGGCAAACGATGGAGATTGAGGAGCGATATCAACAACGCTTGCCTTCAGTGACACACATAATCGTCTCTAAAGGTCCTATATTAAATTATAAGATTTGAAAAAGACCTTTATGGCCCCCATTCCAACAACTATGAAAGGCTTACCCCTCCCACGTATTTGCTCATCCCTTCCTTTCTTCTCTCACCTCCTCCAAAGCTCTACAAGCTCATCCCAAACTCGAGATGCTCCATTAGAGAAAAAGTAAAATAATTTTCCATCTTCTCACCCCCTTTGTGGAGCATCCTGTGGCTGTCCTCTCATTGCCGTTCAAGAAGTGGATCCCGCTGTGACGTCGCCCTACTCCGTCCTCCATCCTTGAGCTTCATCCTCTTTCATCCAGCATCGCACCACCCTTGTCCGGGCACCCCATCAACATGGCTCGTCTTCCAACACTACAAGAATATTGAGTATTCTCGACCGTTAAAAATGGTCACAAATGTTCAAATAACCGTCGAGAACAAGAGTCGAGGAATGTACAGTCGCTATTGGGTTTTCCTGACCGTTCTTGAACAATACGGTCGAGAAAAAGGTGCACCCCCACTCAACGTTTGGTCAGTTTTCTTGTCAGTTTTCAATGGTCGGTAACGCTATTTCCTGACTGTTTAACGTCCACGATCGACGAAAGTATTTACCTCGATCGTTATTTAGACAATTGAGTAAGAGCATATTTCCGACCGTTTATTAATAACGGTTGAAAATATTGATATTCTCGTCAATTTATGGACGGTCGATAATGTTAACTTTTCACGACCGTTATTGAGTAATGGTCAAGAAAACTCGTATTGTAGACCATTTTTAATAGTCGAGAATGTTAAATATTGGCGACGATTATTTGGTTACGATTGAGAAAACTCATATTAGCGACCATTTTAACGATCGATAATATTAACAATTCTCGACCATATTTAAATAACAGTCGAGAATAATAAGATTTTTTTTTTGAAATATATTTAATTTATATGAAAGACCTATAATTAATGCCCAAATCTATTAAGAGTATAAATCAATCACACAACTTAAAATTTTATGCATTTAAATAAAACAGAAGAAATGAAAATTAAAATTTTATAAATAAAAGAAACGTATACAAAGTTCATTACAAACAATAATATATATAAAAAATATAATTATGCTGTAACACCAAAGCCTCCAGCACCGCTACCACCTAAATCGTCGTCATCACGATGATCTCTAAACTTATGAAGGGCAGGGTGATCAATTCCTCCCTTCTGAGGTAATGCTAGGAGCTCCTTCATGGTTTTGTTGAATTCCTTGCACTGCATTGCATTCTCCTTGACCAACGTTGTCAGCTCCTCGATTCGCAACACATTCTCCTCGTCTCTGTGGCGTAATGCTACAATCTCATCTCCTGCACCTCAGCTGAAGAGGATGATGCTCCCCTTGTCCCATACCACCCTGAGACGATCTCGCTCCTCCTTGGTCTACGGACGTACCCGCCATACTCAGGTAGCATGACAGTTCGGTAGGCCTCCTCTGCTGTCAGTGGCTGCGAAACTGTACCAGAGTTTTCATCTTCAGGAGGATGCATTAAGTTGATCATATTATCCTGAAAGATATTGAATTACGTTAAGTAATTTCATTTAATTATATAATTATGAAATAAAATAAAAGTATTGTATTTTTTTAACTTACGTGTCTCTGTTGGTATGTGTCGTGAAGCCACTCACTATTTCCCTCTTCACTCATCTTGCTATGAGTGGCCTCAGATACTCCCACCTGATCAAGTTGGGCACCTTGATGCATGGCAGACTACAATAATTTGAAACAGTTAATTTTAACAAATTAGAAATTTTTGTAAGGTTTAAAAGAAAATATTAATTACAGATACTTACGTATATCGATTTCATCCCGCCTATGCTCCTCCTACCCAGGACATGGGTCTTTGGTGGAGCCTTAGCCCTATTTTCCTTATTTTTCTTGGCTTGCTCCTGAAAAAGAACGTACAATTTATTAACTTAGAAATTATTTAAATAAATAATAATATATGAAATACTTTTACCTGCATCGTTGGATCATGCCAATACTCACACGCTTCCTTCCAAGTGTGCGGCTGTACCAAAAGAGGCATATTAAGAAATGCCTCAACATGATTCATGTTCTTATAATACTAAAAAATATAATTTTAATGTTAAAAATAATATTTGAATTGTGGTAAACGAAATAAAGAAATACAGTTAAAATTTATCTTTTACCTTATTCTTCATCTTCAATCTCCAATCTTTATGAATCTTCGCTGCGTGCTTGAGGATATATTTGGGGATGTTCGAATCATCGCCCCATTCAAACGTGGCCTACATTAGAAAGAGAACAAAAATTGTTACATAATTTAAACTTATATAAAGCAATTTACAAAAGTTATTAATTTTTACCAATTACCTCTAACTCTCGAATGAGCTGCCTTTTCAGCTCGTTTGGCACCTTTCTCCAATCGAAGTGGGATAGTGGGATGATCGCCTTCGTCAGCGTACCCAGTCTGCTGACAAATGGAGGATAGTCCACTGCTTCCCCCGCTGGTGTAATCCGCACTGAAATGCTGGCCCCATGCGGAATTCTCTCAAAGTCCCTATTCCGCGTGGGACCTCTCCCCCTACGTGCACCTATAAAATATAATTATAGCATAAAATTAAATAACAAAGAAAAAAATTTGAAAACATAACATTTACCAAACTGTAAATTCATACCTAAATTGCGGGCGGGTGGTGGTGGTGCAGAACATCCCGTCTGAGAAAGATCTGGGTCAGCCATCTGCTCTGGCTGATCAAACAATCTAACGTCCTCCTCATCAAATGAAGTACTATCCTCTTCCACCTCATCGACGCGTGCATCCTCCTCGTAGTCAGAATCCTCCGCTGGGAGATTCATCGGAGGAGGCATCGGACTCTTCCCCTTCCCCCTACCTCCCTTTCCCTGACTCTGGAAATATCGAGCTATATCTCTAGGCCTCAGAAATTGCTAGCGAGGAGCCTGAGGCTAAGGCTAAGGATGCTGGCAGTGCACCTGAGGCTGAGGCTGCTGGCAGGGGGCCTCAAGTCGCTGTACGGGGGCCTCTGGCTGCTGGGAGGCCTAAGCCTCCTCCCTGCTCCTCCTATTAACTTTTTTCTTGAAAATAACCTAAGTAAAAACATAAAAAATAATCAGATATTTTTAAAAAAAAATCGACAGCATTTCCCCTATATATTGTGATATTTCAAAAATCCTGTATGAAATAAGTATACAAAAAATTGAAAATGAAATGAGCGTATATAAATGAAATAACCTTCCCTTTCTCCATTTCCCTCCCCTTCCTCTTTCTCCCATTCCATTTCCCCTTCCTTTACCCGCCCATTCCTCTTTCTTCTCCTTCTCTTTCTCCCTTTCTCCTTAACCTCCCCTTCCTCTTCTCCTTCTCTTTCTCCCTTTGTCCTTAACCTCCCTTCTCCCCTTCCTCTTCTCCTTCTCTTTCTCCCATTCCATTTCCCCTTCCCTTACCCTCCCATTCCTCTTTCTTCTCCTTCTCTTTCTCCCTTTCTCCTTAACCCCCCCTTCCTCTTCTCCTTCTCTTTCTCCCATTCCCTTTCCCCTTCCCTTACCCTCCCCTTCTCTTTCTCCCTTTCTCCTTAACCTCCCCTTCGCTTTCTCCCTTTCTTCCTTAATTACCCTCCCCTTGTTATTTCCTCTACTCTTTCTTCTCCTCTTTCTTCAACATAAAACATTCAAGATACAAAAAAAAAGCATCATTCCACACAAGAAATAAATCTAAGTGGGCACACCCCACTCTTAAAATAAACCTAAGTGGGCACACTCCACATCTAACATGATAATATCATTTTTTAAAAAAAGTAGTAAAAAACTCACCACAGTGACGAAATGGAAACAGTCGGTGCACAAACAGTAAGAGAATGCGAAGAACCTATATGAGAAGACAAAGTTGTAATAAAAATTTTATAATCAAGCATAAATAACAAACATTCATTTATAAATTATACTTTACTAACAGTAACTGTCTCCACCCCAACCCCCTCCTCCTCCTTCTCCTCACTTTCTAAAACCCTAATGTTCTTCATATTCCTCTTACTCCCTCTCCATTCTCATCTTTTCCTCCTGTATAAAATCATAAACATTAAGTTTGTTAATTGAATCCCTAAACGCATAACCCTAACACTCAAATCTTAAACACCAAACCCTAAAAGTAAACCTTAAATCCTGAGCAAGATCGAAGGCCATAAATCCTAAGCTCAAGACCTTAAACATTCACTTCGTAACCTTAAACTGAAGGCCATAAATCCTAAGTCCTAAACTCTAACCCATAAATGAATCCATCATGTAACCCATGACATTAAACCTCCTTCCACTCCCTTTCACTTGTTTCTCTCCTCCTCCTCCCTCTCCCTCGGGCCCTCCTCTAGACCCTCCTCCCACCTCCCCTTGCCTCCTCCCTCCTCCTTCAATTCTCTCCTCTAGTTCCTCCTCCTCAAGATCCTCCTCCCACCTCCTCCTTCCTCCTTGCACCCCCTACCTCCTTTATGCCGCCTGCCTCTTGATAAGTCCACTTTTGTGGATCATTACTTGGCTTAGGTACTCTTTAATTAGTTGTCCTTAATTATTAATTGAGTAGGAGTTAATCGCAATTTACCTTAATCTACATTTAATTTTATGCTTTAATTTTAGGTTTAATAACATATGTTATGATAATGTAATTTATTTGATGAATGCGGGCTAGGTACAAGAGTCAGATGCCCATTTTTGCTTCCATAAGACATCTTGAGCTTTGATTAGATGTATGGAACTGTTAACACAAACTCACGGGCATTACATTTTTTTAAAGATGTCTGATGCTCTGATCAGTCGTGTGATTAAGAACTTTCAGAGCCTATCCTACCGTTCCAACCACTCGTAAGGATCCGGTAGAACAAACAAACCGAGGAGATCTCGGCAGAAGAAAGGGCCAAAGCACTTTTAAAAGAATGATCTGTTCCCCTGGCGAGGGATCTTCTCCTCCATCATCTCCACTGTGAAGGAGGCGCACACCCTGTGGCTGGAGTGTACACCGTGAACTTCAAGCGTGCACTGTGGCCCCAGCTTCCCCAACATTGCCCTCACCGCCATTGATGAGAACCTCATCATGAGCCCTAACTAGCTTATTTTGACCTGAGAAAGTAAACAAAAGCTCCTACATAACCTAAAGGGAGGCCTAACTCAAGGGATTACTGTTTTGGGAAGGAAACATGGACTAAAGGGTAAGACTGCAATTTTACCATTGTAGTACATCAACGGGATTTCTCAAGGGATAAACATAGGTCAATTGGATTTAATAAGAGGAAAAGTTAGATGGTTCAGTCAAACAAGGGTTATTGTGAGATTTAAGAATTAAATGACATTCTGTAACCCTAAAACAAACTCACTTAATTTCACAAGGTTCTAGTCAGGATAAAAATTAACCACTCTAAAATTCATGAAAAATTGTCTCCTATGGTTTAAGACCTTCAGTTTAGCCTTTGGAACCTATTTTGACCTAGGTAGGGGTCCTAGCTCAGTATTTGACCTAATTTGGGTTTTTATGCAAAATGTCTAGTCAAACGTTGTCAAAATTAAAATCCAACTTCACCATTGGATTTCTTAGGTTCAAATTAGGTTTCTACCAAAATTTAGGCCTAAGGGAAGGTCATCTTGACCTACTTTGCAAAATGGTCCACCCAATTACATTCTGGCCCTAACTTTTGAAAACCCTTGCGCAGAGCCTCCTATCTTCCTCGCCACTCTTTGCATTCAGGTCCCTCCACCATTACAGTGGAGGAATCCCACTTCGGTGAGGATTTGAGGAGGATATCTCCTCAAATCCTCAGAGATCTCCCAGATTTGGAAGGGAGATTCTCTAAGGATTTCTCCATCGTCTGAATAGGATCTCCAGATTGAATTTACGCCAAATTTCTCATGCGAATACTCGAGAGATTTTGGTGTCTTGCGCACCTTCCATCTCCAGAGAGATCTTTGCACTTGGAGGCTTGCCTTCCAAGCACAAAGGTCTTGGATAGCAGCTATAAAAGGACCCCAGTCCTTGGCTCATCTTTTAAGCTCGAATTGGCTTGAGAATTCCCCCAAATTTCCTCCTTCCTCATCTCTGATCAACCACTCGTAAGCTCTGGCGATCCCTCCTCCCTCCTCTCGTTGCATTGCCACCATACCAGTGGTAGAGTTATCTTCGTCTCACTCTTCCGCGTTGCGCTGCACCAGCGCATGCCTCTTCGACATCCTCCTCGTCACCGTCATCCTCACCTCAGGGCTTTCTTCCCCGACGATGGCACATACATGCCTTTCGTCTCCTCTGCCTCCCCTTTGTCCAACTACCCTCAGTAAGGTTCTCTCTTTTCACTCTATTTTCCTCGACTTAATTGCAGAAAACACCCCTCGATAGCCACTGTCCACCTTCGTCTCCCTCATCTTCAGCTGACCACCAGTGAGGCGAATCCGTCACTCCCCCACTCCACATGCCTCGCCAGCGACCTCATCACCTTCACCATTACTCATTGATCATCCTCCACCCCTTCACCAACTGCCACACACGCCCTACACTTCCACCAAACACACGCACCTTCACGGTCACAGTCCGACCTAGGCACGCATGCCTAGGCCACTCTGCGCCATGCCAACCCCCGCCTCACCTTCGTCGTGACACGAAGAAGCTTCCCACGTTGTTTGACAGGGCTACGAGGCTGTGTGCGTTCATTTCAGGTTCGCGCCTCCGCCGCCATTAGCGAAGGTGTGAAGGAGCTTGCAAGCAGCGCTCTAGGCTGCATCCACCCAAGTGCTGCGCTGCAAGAAGTGCGAGTTGGACTTGCGTATTCACCCGACCAGGCAATTGGCTTTGAGAGAGATCGCAGCAGCGGCAATTGAAGAAGTCCACCTGCAGGGGCGAGCGCAGAAGCAGGTGGGACACTTTAGTCCCACCTCGTAAGTTCTCAACGCAGGTAAGGCATTTATATTATTTTTGTCTTCTTAGCTCATCACCTCCAAACGACATGGGGTGAGGTCCCTCGCCCACGCCCCCGCCTCGTCCGCGACACACGCTTACACGGACCTAGCATCCGACCCGTTTACCTAGCACTCCTCGTGCACTACACCACGCTGGTGCGCCTGGACCTGGGCACACAAAACCCGACCTGATTACCCAACTCTGGGAGAGCAAACCCAAGAGCGAAATAGAGAGAGAGACACGGGGGAGGGTAGGGGTAGGTTTTGCTCTTGTGTGCGTGCGTAGGGAAGAAGAAGAGGAGGCCGAAGGTGCAGCCGCAACCAAAGCTAAGGAAGCCAAGAAGGAAGAAGATGAGGGGCTGAAGAAGAAAACCCAGGGTAGAGGCTGAAGAAAAGAAGAAGAGAAGACAAGAGCAGCTAAGGAAGGAAGGAGAAGGAAGGACTTAGCCACAGAAGAAGACTGTAGAGGAAGAAGAAAGAAGAAGAAGAAGACATGGAAGCCAAAGCTAAGGAAAAGCCAAGTGCAGAAGGAGAAGAGGCAGAAGCCAAAGGAAAGAGGCGGCACTGTAGCAGAGGAAAGGAAGCCAAAGAACAAAAGAAGAAAGAAGGCAAAAGAAGAGTGGCCATAGAGAAAGAGAAAGAAGAGAGAAAATTAGAACACAAAGTCAGAAGGAGAAGAATAAGCCTTACACTGTAGTAGCTACAACTTAAGACATCTAATTTTACATCAAACATCCATTATTTTTGAATTTATCTTTACATTGACCTCATTTTTACTTCATAATTTTGATTGGATTGGTCATTGCCTTTTATTAAATTATGAGTTGTGATCTTAAGTTTTTAAATACCAGTTTGCTCCCTGCATTCGACCTCGGATACCTTGGTTTTCGAGTAATAAATTCTTATTTGTTTTCACGGCGATTTCATTTATACTGCAACGAACATCTTTTAAAACCATGATCTCGCCTCGTCAACATTTTGGAGCCGTTGCCGGGGAGCAATGGACATTTTAGAAACTTTGGTCACAACCTCTGATTCCGTACTGACGTAATACCTCTCTTTTGCTGTGTTTTGTCTCAAGGGAAGAAAAGGAAAGAAAAGCAACTACACAACAACGACACCAAGGAACAAGTAAACTTTCATAGCCCTTTCTCTTAATCCCCTCAAAGTCTGAAAAGAAAAAAAAATAAAGAAAAATCAATCTAGGGCTATCTGCTTCCATATATAGTAATTCACCAAAGTTGCCTGATTTTCATTTCAACACATTTTAAATTGCACATCCAATTAAGGTAACTAGGGCTAAAACCTTCTTGATTGAGCCCTAGATACCAATTTTTGAGGCAACTAAGTTGGACCAACTAGAGCCAACCGAAGGATTGCAAAGCTAGGGTTTTTAGAGACACATCTTCTCTTAAGCAAAAAAGTAAAAATTTTAAAAAGAGGTGTGCCTAAGCCTTGGTTGAAAAGATCTATCCAAGAAAAGCCCTAAGTAAATCAGGCTCTTAATCCATTTGAACCCGAAAAAAAAGGACCTAAAAGCTCTCAAAGGAACAAAGAGGTGAACTTGATCCTTTAGGTCAACCAACCTTAAAATTAGGTCACTTTTTGCACTCAAAAGACCTAAAGTTCAAGTGGAACCCTAAGCACCTTGATCTTAATTAAAAAAAGGTAGACCTAAGAGGTCAAGGTCACCATTCTGGTCTACCTAGAATCTCAGTGACAAGAGAGGTTGGGTGAGGGAAACTGATAAACGCCAGTTTATCATCATTTTTATGCTTTAAACTAACCTAGCTCTTAGGATTTTACTCCGCAAACGGGTTTTTGGGCTGCATTTAGGCATAAATTAGGATAGGCATGCATTGCATTTTTTATTATTGTTTTAATGTGTTTTTGTGAGTGTTAGGGATGTACAGATTCACAGATCCCTAAAACCCTAGCACTCAAGAAGGCAATTGGTGAAGGAGAAGCCTAGACTAGTTGGAACCTGATTAGCCCATAGTTGTGGGCTATTTAAGTATTTAAGTGCCTACACATTAGGTTAATTCTAACATTTATTTAGTATAAACTAGGATGTAAATAGATTAATTCATAGTTTTAATCTAATTACATAATCCATACATTGCATTCATATCTTAAGTGCATTTAGAATTAGCTTAGAATAGCATTCTTCTAATTAGATAACCAATTAGGTATATTGTTTTTATTAACATAGAAGTTGAGGGTCTATACATAAATAACCCTAATATTTTAATAATATTTTCTTTATTCGTCTTCTTTCAGAACGGCTGGCTGCCGCTCCAACGCCCGGCTGCTGCAGTGATGAAGCCATTCAAGGGGGAGCGGATGTGGTGGATCTGGTCGGCGGCTGATTTCAAAATTGTTCAAGACACTACAAAAGGAGCACAGAGGCAGCAGAGCTCAGGAGGCCTCCGCCACCGACTCACCACTGTGCAGAGAGATCCTCTCTCTTCCATCCACACTGCCGGCCTCTACCGTGGCGGCGAGTCTCCACCACCGTGGGCGTGTGGTGTGACAGGCCACACCGCCATCCGGAGCTCGCCCGCATTACCGTGAGCACATCAGCGTGCATCTTCCTCGCCGTCGTCGCAGACCACCACGCAAGCTACTGATCAGCCACCCTCTCAGTAACTTAAGACGTCTGGGAAATTTCCCAGACGTCTGAAGTTACCCGCTCACCTCCACTTCCTCAGCCTGCACTCTCCAACCGGCCACCAAGCCGCCTGCGCCCTCCACCGCTCACCGGCTGCTGACCTGCGCACGCCTGCAGATCAGCCCGCGCTCTCCTCCAACGCCTGCAGACCAGCCTGCAGCATCCTCCAACAGCCGCCTGCAGCTTCCACCGCGCAAGTGCCCCCTCTGCAGCTACCACCGCCACGCCTCCGCGCGCCAGCGCCCTCCGCAGACCCTCCGCGCGCCCACGCACAGCCATCTGCAAACCACCGCGCAAGCGCCCCCTCTGCAGCTTCCACCGCACACACCAGCGCCCGCCTGCAGACCACCGCAGCCACGCCTCCGCGCGCCAGCGCCCTCCGCAGACCCTCCGCGCGCCCACGCACAGCCACCTGCAGAACCGCCAGCAACCGACCTCTGCAGCTACCACCGCAGCCACGCCTCCGCGCGCCAGCGCCCGCCTGCAGACCACCGCAGCCACGCCTCCGCGCGCCAGCGCCTTCCGCAGACCCTCCGCGCGCCCACGCACAACCGCCTGCAGCACCTCCGCCGGAGCTCGTCCGGCCACCTCCGGCCGCCGCGCGACTCGCCGTCACCACCGATTCGAAGCCCTTGATCCAAGGGACCTCCGCCGAGCTTCCCGCGCCCAGCCATCGGCTCCTCGTCGCGCAAGACAACGGGGAAAAATTCCCCTGTTTTGCTACAGTAAAGCATTGATTAAAATTTACATTTTCTGCCATTGCCAGATTTTATTCATAGTCTATTCAGTCTGCATTGCGGAAAATATCCTGTAGTTTATCATAATTGCCATTTCAGCATTATTTCTTGCTTAAACCTTAATCTAAAGGCAATCTTGGCTTGGTTCTTGTCCAAATTGACTCCGAACAAACATTTTTAAGTGGCGCGAATTTTAATACGTTATTGCCTCCCTGTGGAAACGACCCGCTCCTCTGCGAGTGGTTATTTCTTATTAAAAATTGATTAGTCGATTTTTCCACCACATTAAACTACAAACGACTTAAAAGCGAAAGATCGACTCGGTCAGAACCCAGCTTGATCCAGCTCACCATAGCTGGAACCTAGCTTACTTGAACTAGGGTTAGCTCATCCCAGCTCCATTCAGCTAATCTCAGCTGGATGGCAGCTCAAGAGAGTTCACCTTAGCTCACCCTAGCTCAAGTCAGCTCAGATCCAGCTCAACTTAGCTGAGTCTAGCTCACCTCAGCTCCCACTAGTTCACAGGGAGCTCTAGCTAGCTCAGCTGAGTTGACAGGAGTTCACCCCAGCTCAGATCCAGCTACATCCAGCTCCACTCAGCTCCAACCAGCTGAAGAAGAATTCATCCCAGCTCAGGAAGCTCAAGTCCAGCTCACAGGGACTCAGCTTAGCTCAACTCAGTTGAGCTAAGCTACCTTAGCTGCCTCAACCAGCTTGATTCTCCCCGGGAGCACCAGACCCAGCTCACCTTAGCTCATTTTGGTAGAAGCTAGCTCACTTTAGCTTGGCTTAGCAACTAGCAAAGAACTAGCAAGCTAAGCCAGCTAGAGTAGCCCCATGCCAGCCTCTTCAGCAGCAGCTAGCTCCAGCTCCAGCTCCAGACTTCTTCTCCTCAGCTCCCTCCTCTAAACCCTAGCTCCAACACCTTCTCCTCCACTCCACCTTTAGCTAAGCTAGCTTAGCTTATCTTAGCTTAGCTTAGCATAGCTAACAACCAGCTCCTTGGCCCTTCATTACCTCCAAAATCAACCCTAGCTAGCTCCACCAACTCAAGCCTACCTAAGCTAGCTACTCTACTCAAGTTGGCGCCACCTCCTAGCCATCCCTTCACCCCATTATCTCCACCAAAAGACACTTCAACTTGGCGCCAAAAACCACCCCTAACCACCTCTATATTGGCGCCACTTTTCCCTCCAAAATCTCCTCTCATCTCCACCACACAATCTCCCTTGAACCCATCTCCACCATCCACCTAACCCCCCTTCTAGAAGACCCCATGTTGGCGCCAACATGGTGGTGTCTCTCCACCACCAAAAGACACCAACACCACCATAACTACCCCCTTTAACACCTCTTGGGTTGGCGCCAACTCTCCTTAGCCATAGGATCACCAACCACCTCCATTCTTCCATCCTAGCCCTCCATTTCAAGGGGCACCTTAACCCCCCATCCTACCCTATAAAAAGACCACTACCCACCACCATTCAAGCCATCCTTGGCTAGCCATTTCACTCTCATATTCCACCAAGAATCCCACGTCCAAGAGAGAAGAAGAAGAAGAAGATTAAGGGGATATTCTGTCCCCTTGGTGCCTTCCCCTCTTCCCTTCTCTCTTGGGTCACGCCAGCCAAAGGAGAAGCCAGGCAAGGAAGATCTTGGAGGAGATCTTGAAGGTGGTCACGCCACCTTGGAGGAGTTTTAAGGGTGGTGCACGCCCACCCCTTTGGAGAGAGCATTAAAGGTGGTAGCTTCCACCTTGGAGGAGCTCTCAAGGAAGGAGAAGAAGGAGGCCCTCTTTTCAAGCCAAGGAGCAGCTAGGCTTGGAGCAAGAAGACAACCTTCTTCACCATTGTTACAAGAGGATTTGTGTTTCTTTTCTTGCTTTTAATTTGTTCAATTCTAGTAGAAGCTTTCCTCTACTTGTCCTTGAAAAGAACACTCATTCTACTCAATCAAAAATTGCCTTCTTTTAAGCTTTTTATTGCAGTTGTTTGTTTTGGTTCTAGCACTTATTTCACCTCTTCTTCCTAATTACCCTAGGCCTACACTTGCCTAGAGTGAGCTTAGGAAGAAGATATTTCTATCTTTTAGATATTTAATCATTTGTAGGTGTAGTTCTTTTCGCTACAATCTACCGTTTGCCCTCGTCTTTTCAAAATACAAAAAAATTACATATTAAAAAATATTAAAAAGAAAGTTGAGATTGTATTCCAAGCAAGAGAATCATTATTGCAATTTTTGCCTCCTTGGACGACCCTAGATGCTCCCCTATCTAGGATATAAATTTTAAAAGCGAAAGCGGATTTAAGCGTTACAACAACGTATTTTAACAAACCGCGTATTTTCGCTACCACTTTTTGGCGCCGCTGCCGGGGAGGCACGGCTTTGCATTAACTCATTTTCTCTTGCTTGAAGTGGATCTCATCCCCTTCTCTTTCTTTCTTTTGTGTGTGCAGGAACTACAGCGGGAAAGCGGGAATCTAGAAGCGAGAGCTTAAAGATCCTTTTCTTCCCACGAAAATTCAGGTTGGTTCCTCTTTCTAGTCACATAATTAATTAAAACTACCAAAAATATATTAAACTTGGCTTTCAGGACCCTAAACACTTAAATTAAGTGGAGTGGTGCATTTTAAAATCATTGTTTGCTTGTATGCTTCTTTAGCACCATTCCATTGCAAGTATTGGTGTTCTGTTTTTCGGGTCTAGATTTCTGTCCAGACTTGAAAAATCGATTCCTAACACCACAGGCCTCCTAAAATCATAAAAGTTCATAGAGTGATTCCCAATTAAGTTTGGAACATCTGTTCCAAATTTCAGATCAATTGGATTTGTATTTAATTTTTAAAAATTCGTGGATTACAGAGGGGTCACACCCTCTAATCTTCCTATTTTTCTACTGTCCGCGAATTTTCAGAATTTTTATACTCATCCAATTTTTGTGAAATTTATCTTGTTGGAATCCCTGTAAAATTTTACATATCGTATAAAATCATAAAAATTTTCTGAGGTCGGTGGTAATACTGAAAAGTCTATAATACCCACGGGTATTATTTCTGGACTTTGACACCAGTACAATTAAAAATTCAAAACTATTATCAAATAAATTCCTAAAATCTTACAAAAATCTTTTCTGGAATCCTTGTTTGATTTTCTTCAAAGTAGTGGTGTTGTTTGACTTGTTTGGACCACTACTTAATTCTGAAAGCTAAAAATAATTCATTGGTAGTTAAATTTCTGTCTTAGGGATAATTGGCTTAGGGTGTCTTCTTTCTCTTTAGAGACTCAATTAAAAGGAAATATACAATCACACATACAACTGGTCTTTCCTTTGATTGTGAACTTTCAAACTTGTTTGAAAACTTAACTAAAGAAACTCTAAAATACATTCAATTAAATCAAATCCTAAAAGACAAAAATACAAAAAAAAAATTGTGTGACAACTTGATTTTCATTGGAGCCACTCTCCAATTCCTGCACACACACAAAAAAATCAAATAACAGGGCAACAACCCAATAAACGCCCTTCACATTCCGTGTGCACTATAGAATCCTAGACCTAATTAAAATTTGTAGCAACTTGACCCCTAAGGCTTTATCAACTTAGGCTTGCTATTTAGGTCTTAAGTTTTCTTTAGTTAGTACCAATTCTGTCATCTATATCTGGTGTTCAGGCTGAGGGGCCGTGTCAAACGACCAGGCGCGGGTTTGTACAAGCACCTGGGGTTTTCCCTGGGAAACGTTTGGGCCCAAACCTCCCCTTAAGCAACTTGGCTAGATTTGTTGATAGAACGGGTATTCACTATTGACTACTTATTTCCTATATAGACCAAGTCTTAGGTTATTATTAGGGAGTCACAATTAAGTTAGGTCTAGTTTTTGTTTGTTTGAATTGCACACTTTCTCTCATCTCTTCCTCTTCTCCTCCCCTCCCCGTTCTTCCATTTTATGCACGGGCGACGGTCTCAAAATCCGCACTTGGAAGGACCATTTGATTTCGCCCCTCACGTAAAAAGACCACTTTTTCTGTCTTCTCCTAAAAAAATGGAAACACAACAAAATAGGTCCACTGACCCTTCCACGTCTACCTCTAACCCCACCTCTAACCCTAATTCTAACCCTTCCACTCAAAACCCAACCACCAGTAACTTTCCACACTTGGAGCTCCCCAATCTTGAGTTGCCCCACACACAACATCAAGACCCCCTACCTGATCTTTTAAAATTGATGGCCGATTAGATTAATAAGTTAAATTCCAATCAACAAACATTGACTAGGAACATCCAAAACCTAGCCAATCCAAGGCCAAACCCACCACCCCGTCAGCAGCCTGTTGTTCCTCTAAAAGATTTCTATGATCCGTCTTATTATGAGGAACGACCAGGGGTGGTCATACCGGAGGGGGACTTTGAGATCAAGCCTGCCGTCCTGAACCTGATTAAACACTTTCATGGCCTTCCTAGGGAAGATCCTTTCAGCCACCTTGAAGAACTAACTCTTCTTGCACAGACAACCCGTTCCCGAAATGTGCAAGAAGACATATGGTTGATGCGGCTTTTTCCATTATCTCTCAAAGATAAGGCCGCTTATTGGTTCAGGACCATTGGCCGACCCATCACAACATGGCCTCAACTCAAGAGTGCCTTCCTCAAGAAATTCTTTCCCATAGGTCGTACCAATTCCTTACGAAGATCTATTACGACCTTTCACCAAAAATCTGGTGAAACTTTCCATGATTCTTGGGAAAGATTTCAAGACCTTTTAAGAAGTTTCCCGCACCACGAGATTCCTTTATGGCAGCTCGTGCAAATCTTCTATCATGGATTAGAAGATCAAATCCGACAGTTTGTCGACGCCTCGTGTGGCGGCAACTTTTTAAATAAAGATGCAGAAAGTGCCTATGACCTGTTCGAAGAAATGAGTGAAAACTCATTTAATCAAGCTTCCATGAACACATTTTGCAGAACCCAAAACCCGCAGTTCGGTGTTCATGAAATAGGCACTCAATCTATCCCTGTCACCCAAGATGATCTTCAATTGATTGCTCAAAAACTCGACCAGATGCATATTAATCAAAAGAAAATTGAGGAAAGACTAGCCACTTCAACTCAAGCTCCACACCCACATCTAACCCAACCTAACTTTCCACAAAGAGAAAATTTGCACAATCTCAACACTACCCCTGCTGATTATTCTGAGGTTGCCCATGATTCACTGGGGAACTACAACTATCCAGATCTTAACCCCACTCAAAATATTTCTGCCATCCAGGAGCCCTTTAAAAATTCTTCCAATTGGAAAAATTACCCGAACTACTCCTGGAATAATCAAGTTTCCTCCCAACCATATCATTTTAATGGGTATGGGTCGAATCCAAATTTCCATCCTGGGCCATCCCAACAAGATATCAATGCCCAGATGCTGCGAACCCTGCAGGATATGCAAACAAAAATGACGGAAGTAACCCGCAACATCACAAATCTGAACAATCAGATTGGGGTTACTCCCACGCAAAGACCTGTAGGACATCTTCCGTCCCAACCCATACCCAACCCTAATCACCAAGGAAACCATTATATGGGCAGAAATCCACATTATCCACATCAGCCTCTTCCTAATCCACCACCTCAGCAGCCGCCCAGGTTTCTGCAATCACAGGCCCCCCCCACCTCCTCTAAATAATAATCCGACTGCACATGCAGTTACTTTGAGGAGTGGGAAAACCACCACTGACCCCGGGCCTGGTAAGATACCTGTGCAAATTGACTCCCCACCTCCCCATCAGGAAGAAAAAGAAAAACAAAAATCTCAAGACAAGATTCCTGTCCCTTTCCCACAAGCTCTCTACCCCACCACCAACAAAAAAAAGAAATCTGAGCCCACTACAGAAGAACTCATGGAGCTATTTGGGCAAGTTCATATCAATATTCCTCTCCTAGATGCCATCAAATATATACCTGCCTATGCTAAATTTTTGAAGGATATTTGTACTCCTAAAAGGCAGGCTAAAAATCTAGGACAGGTGCATCTTTCAGAGACAGTAAGCTCTGTCATACAGAGTAAGCTGCCTCCTAAGATGAAAGATCCGGGGGCGCCTTTAATTTCTGTAATTATTGATGACACTACATTTAATCGCACCCTCCTTGATCTTGGTGCCTCTGTAAATATTATTCCCACAAGTTTATTCGAAGAATTTCAGATCGGTGAATTAAAACCCGTCGAGGTTACCCTGCAATTAGCCGACCGATCTACAATCAAACCTCGTGGGATTGTTGAGGATGTATTAGTCAAGGTCCAGAATTGTGTCTTCCCTGCAGACTTTCTGGTTCTTGACATTGAGGCACCCGAATCATTACTGGACTCCCCGATAATCCTTGGACGCCCCTTTTTGGCTACTGCAAAGGCAAATATCAATTGCCACACAGGCAAAATGGATATCAACTGTGCAGGCCAAACTATCACCTTAGATATTTTTAAATCCTCCACGAGATTCCATGATGATAACTTCTTTGAGGACTCAGATACTGAAATTTCTAATATGGTGGAGGAGACAATGTTAATAGATACCCTTACCGACCACAGTTTTTTTGAGGACTCTGATTCAGACTCAGTGGTCGGCGAGATCTGTGATCCGGAAACTTGTCTTGACTCCAAATTTGTTCCTGATACCCCCCCTGACCCACCCACTATTCACGCACCTAATTTTTCCACACTAACTCACCATTCCTTCCCCGACCCCTTTCTTACGGACCTGCCACCAACCCCGCCCGAGTTTGGCACCCAACCTGAATTAAAACCATGGCCAGACTCGGGCCACACTTATCAATTTCCATCTCACTTTGATCCCAATATTATTTCTAATCAATTTTCTAGGGATCTAGACGAAGACACCTTTTTTGCGGGCATCCAAGTGTCCAATTATTTACATGATTTTTCATCTTCTGTGCATACCTTCACGCCCGGCTGAATGGCGTAAAAGATAGCACTGGATGGGAGGTAACCCATCATTTTCTTGCTTTCCTTTTTTCTTCTTTTTCCAGGTTTTATTCATCCTAAACCTGACCGTTCTTCACTAAGGTGATTCCTTTTCCCTCCTAATGCATGAGGACATGGCATATCTTAAGCATGGGGGGGGTGTTTTTAAATTTTTACGATCGATTTAGGATGTTTAAAACCTAAAAACATGCATTTTTCTTTAATTTATTTCCTGCTTGCATACCCAAAAAAAAAAAATATTGAAAACTTTTTGAGGAAAAATTTTGAAATCAGGACTAAGGTCGAAAAATTCACTTCTGGTACAATGGGATTTAATCTTTAAACAAACTAAGGATGAGGATTTGGATCTAATCATTAGAATTCCAGGGTCTATTTTAGACTAGATCAGATATCCTTCTCTAAAATTCCACCTGAACTCATGATAGTTCAGGTGACTTGATCCTATTTTGTAATATGGAAAGTATTTGACTTAGTTTTTGACTCAAAAACTTGCGGTTCTCGAGAAACTTCTTGTGTCAATTTTCACACACAAGCTAACATTTAAAAACAACTAAAAATTTGAAAAACTCCCTTGTATGGATTTAGTAAAAGTCTGAATCAGGTCATTGGTTTGAGTTCCCACCGTCGAGAAGAAGGAAAATACCTTCTTTGAGGACGCGATGTCAACATGTTACCGCCTCGGCGCTGCTCTATATCTATATTTCATATCTTTAGACGGAGCATTAAAGCGCATTTCAGCAGCTCAAGTGTCTTGGACGGTGCTCTACCTATAGCGTCGGAGCAAGAGCTTGAGTTTGCTTGGAGCGCCCCTTTTCACCGCATCGTGTTTTGGGGTTGTGAGCTCCTGGGTGGTGTCATGGACAGTGCTATCCCGAAGTACTGGCGCCAGAGCCCCCTCGAGGAATGGTAATGGGAATGATGATACCGACACATCTGTTGTAAGACTAAGCTAAAAATAAGCATGGGGGAGAAAAAAAAAAATAATAATAATAATAATAACACGTCCTTATTAAGGTTGGCTTTTCACAAGCACCGACACAAGGTTTTAAAGGAATTTGCAAGTTGCGAATCAGATTCACGAGCCAGAAAAATCCTAAAAACAAACATTTCAAGTCATTTGAATTAACAAGGGGTTAATTTGTGAATTTTCTGAGGATATATTGATCCCGTTCTATCTAATGGTTGGATCCAAAAAAACAAATCCTGATGTTTATCTTCAACAAATCCCGTATCTCCTGTGTTTTAATCTACCAAGGTCCCTTAATCTCTTTTTCTCCTCAAAAGTCAAAAAAAATTAGATTTCCCAAAAATTCCGTTTTCCAAAAAAATTAATGTTTTGCTAAGAGACTAGCAAAAGATAAGCATGGGGGTGTGATAAACGCCAGTTTATCATCATTTTTATGCTTTAAACTAACCTAGCTCTTAGGATTTTACTCCGCAAACGGGTTTTTGGGCTGCATTTAGGCATAAATTAGGATAGGCATGCATTGCATTTTTTATTATTGTTTTAATGTGTTTTTGTGAGTGTTAGGGATGTACAGATTCACAGATCCCTAAAACCCTAGCACTCAAGAAGGCAATTGGTGAAGGAGAAGCCTAAACTAGTTGGAACCCAGCTTGATCCAGCTCACCATAGCTGGAACCTAGCTTACTTGAACTAGGGTTAGCTCATCCCAGCTCCATTCAGCTAATCTCAGCTGGATGGCAGCTCAAGAGAGTTCACCTTAGCTCACCCTAGCTCAAGTCAGCTCAGATCCAGCTCAACTTAGCTGAGTCTAGCTCACCTCAGCTCCCACTAGTTCACAGGGAGCTCTAGCTAGCTCAGCTGAGTTGACAGGAGTTCACCCCAGCTCAGATCCAGCTACATCCAGCTCCACTCAGCTCCAACCAGCTGAAGAAGAATTCATCCCAGCTCAGGAAGCTCAAGTCCAGCTCACAGGGACTCAGCTTAGCTCAACTCAGTTGAGCTAAGCTACCTTAGCTGCCTCAACCAGCTTGATTCTCCCCGGGAGCACCAGACCCAGCTCACCTTAGCTCATTTTGGTAGAAGCTAGCTCACTTTAGCTTGTCTTAGCAACTAGCAAAGAACTAGCAAGCTAAGCCAGCTAGAGTAGCCCCATGCCAGCCTCTTCAGCAGCAGCTAGCTCCAGCTCCAGCTCCAGACTTCTTCTCCTCAGCTCCCTCCTCCAAACCCTAGCTCCAACACCTTCTCCTCCACTCCACCTTTAGCTAAGCTAGCTTAGCTTATCTTAGCTTAGCTTAGCATAGCTAACAACCAGCTCCTTGGCCCTTCATTACCTCCAAAATCAACCCTAGCTAGCTCCACCAACTCAAGCCTACCTAAGCTAGCTACTCTACTCAAGTTGGCGCCACCTCCTAGCCATCCCTTCACCCCATTATCTCCACCAAAAGACACTTCAACTTGGCGCCAAAAACCACCCCTAACCACCTCTATATTGGCGCCACTTTTCCCTCCAAAATCTCCTCTCATCTCCACCACACAATCTCCCTTGAACCCATCTCCACCATCCACCTAACCCCCCTTCTAGAAGACCCCATGTTGGCGCCAACATGGTGGTGTCTCTCCACCACCAAAAGACACCAACACCACCATAACTACCCCCTTTAACACCTCTTGGGTTGGCGCCAACTCTCCTTAGCCATAGGATCACCAACCACCTCCATTCTTCCATCCTAGCCCTCCATTTCAAGGGGCACCTTAACCCCCCATCCTACCCTATAAAAGGACCACTACCCACCACCATTCAAGCCATCCTTGGCTAGCCATTTCACTCTCATATTCCACCAAGAATCCCACGTCCAAGAGAGAAGAAGAAGAAGAAGATTAAGGGGATATTCTGTCCCCTTGGTGCCTTCCCCTCTTCCCTTCTCTCTTGGGTCACGCCAGCCAAAGGAGAAGCCAGGCAAGGAAGATCTTGGAGGAGATCTTGAAGGTGGTCATGCCACCTTGGAGGAGTTTTAAGGGTGGTGCACGCCCACCCCTTTGGAGAGAGCATTAAAGGTGGTAGCTTCCACCTTGGAGGAGCTCTCAAGGAAGGAGAAGAAGGAGGCCCTCTTTTCAAGCCAAGGAGCAGCTAGGCTTGGAGCAAGAAGACAACCTTCTTCACCATTGTTACAAGAGGATTTGTGTTTCTTTTCTTGCTTTTAATTTGTTCAATTCTAGTAGAAGCTTTCCTCTACTTGTCCTTGAAAAGAACACTCATTCTACTCAATCAAAAATTGCCTTCTTTTAAGCTTTTTATTGCAGTTGTTTGTTTTGGTTCTAGCACTTATTTCACCTCTTCTTCCTAATTACCCTAGGCCTACACTTGCCTAGAGTGAGCTTAGGAAGAAGATATTTCTATCTTTTAGATATTTAATCATTTGTAGGTGTAGTTCTTTTCGCTACAATCTACCGTTTGCCCTCGTCTTTTCAAAATACAAAAAAATTACATATTAAAAAATATTAAAAAGAAAGTTGAGATTGTATTCCAAGCAAGAGAATCATTATTGCAATTTTTGCCTCCTTGGACGACCCTAGATACTCCCCTATCTAGGATATAAATTTTAAAAGCGAAAGCGGATTTACGCGTTACAACAACGTATTTTAACAAACCGCGTATTTTCGCTACCAGAAACCCAGTAACTCGTGGGGACGCTCTACCGTGTAGGGGTCTTTGTGGGACTCTCGCTCTCTGTCTGCTCAGGTATTTCTCAAGTGAACGACCTTTCTGACTAAGGGGTATCATCCACCCCGAACCTTTATAGTCACCCAACAATTTTTGGGTGTCTCAATTGGGTCCAGCACATTCTGATCTCATCAAATCCTTCGGTTCATGTTCGGTAGGAGGTCCTTAAGACCTCCTTTAGAAATTCACTTCCACCGAGGCCAAGCCTCGACGCCCTTCTTTGTGCAACAACCCCACCACATAGATCTTTCCTTTGATTCAGAACCAAGTTCTCCTTCTTCTTCCATCATGGCACAACCCATTGAAGAAGAGAACAACCTTGAGCACCAACTTCAGCGCCTAAATGATCTCTTCCAAAACTTTGTAAACCCACCACAGCGTCCTATGATGCGAGATCACTATAATCCCATTGCGGTGGCAATCGATCCTCGAGTCTAAATCCTGGCTGGAGGTCCTGATTCTGAACTCAAGTCCAATATGATTCATGCCATACCAAAATTCCATGGGCTTAAATCCGAGGATCCATTCCAGCACATTAAGCAGCTCAAACATCTGGCCCAGACCTTCGGGTCAGATGCATAAAATTGGGATATTCTACTCATGAAGATGTTTCTTTCTCCCCCATGGATAAGGCTGCTCATTGGTATCAAACTCAGACTCATCCGATCAACACATGGGATGAACTTTAATTCGAATTTTTGAAGAAGTTCTTTCCCGTTAGTCGGACAAATGTCTTGCGCCACCAGATCACTCATTTCACCCAACAATCAGGAGAACCTCTTCATGAGGCATGGGATTGATTCTTAAATCTCATGCGAAAGTGCCCCCATCACGGAGTTCCTAAATGGTAACAAGTCCAGTCTTTTTACCAGGGACTCTGTGAAGACATTCGATTATTCGTCAATGCAACCTACGGAGGAAACATCATGGGTCAACATGAGGACATGGTGTGGGAGATTCTCGAAAATATGTGCAAGAACTCCATCAATAATGACTCCATGGGCTTATTCAACTGGAAGAATGCTCGCGTATCGACGAATCTTAGGGGAGCACATGAGATGCAGGACATGTCCACATCCGTCGACTTAGAACTGATGGCCAGTCTGTTGGACAAGGTCTCTATCATAGAGAAGAAGGTGGACAAGCTAACTCGACATCTATAGCGAGCCACCTCTGCGCAAAACTCTTTTGCACGGCCACCTCTTACGAGGGAAACTGTGCAAAACGTCTATCACCAATCTTCTCAGGGGATGGGCCCGTATCCACCCCCGTCTGACTCTCAGACTGGAGGGACCTCCGATCCACTCTATTCTAGTTGGGGGAACTCTGAACCCTCATATTCTGACTTTCCTGAGGCTCCTCAGACCTACGAGGACCTCAACGCCATCCAGAATGACCCATTCTCCAATACCTACAACCCTGGATGGAGAAATCATCCCAACTTCCAGTGGATGGGAAATTCTCAAACTCAAAGACCACCTTATGAACCTCGTCCACAAGCTCCTTGTCCATATCAACCGCCTCAGCCTCGGCCCAATCCCACCTATCAATCTGGGCCAAACCAGGATCAAATGACTCTTATCCTTCAAGCACCGGCTGACATTCGAAAGATGAATGCGGCAATGCAAAAACAACACAAGGATGAGATCACAGAGGTTCGCAATCAACTCGCCTATATGGCAAATTCCCACCAACCTGGCACCCTTCCTTCACAACCTTTGCCAAACCTAAATAATGTGCTGACCCAGAGGCACGTTATGAACCCAAATCCAGGCCACGCACATATGATTTATCAGGCCCCTTCTGTTCCATAACCCGACGGGATGGAAGCTTCAACATCTTATGTGGGATTTCAACAGCAGCCACCCATCTTACCAAATCCAAACCAAAACCAGGCAGGATTAAACTCCGTAACAACTCATAGTGGTAAACCAACCCAAGACCCACATTTTCCAAACCACTCCAAGCCTAGTAGTAACCCAAACCCTAGGATAGTTATCCAGGATACCTCTATCCCAGATCAAGAACCTGGACCTATTCTAGAGGAACCAACTAGGGTTCCATTTCCCGAGGCCTTGACCAAGGGAAAGAGGATAACCAAACCTATGGCTCTTGAGGAGGATCTGGTCAAGCTCTTTGAACAGGCCCAGATAAGCATCCCCTTGATGGATGCAATCTGCCACGTACCGACTTAAGCACGATTTCTGAAAGACATGTGTACACCCAAGCATAAGCCGCGAACCAAAAGTGGGAATCCGATCGTACTATCAGAGCAAGCCAACTCTGTAATCTTGAGTAAACTCCCACCAAAAGCTAAAGACCCAGGTACTCCCCTGATTTCATGCAAAATTGGTGAAACCCAATTCGACAGAGCCTTGTTAGACTTAGGTGCCTCCATAAACCTAATACCTACATCCCTCCTTGACCACCTTGAAGAGTCTAAACTTAAACCAACTGAGGTGACGTTGCAGTTAGCCAATCGATCCATCAAGTCACCTAAAGGAATACTCAAGGATGTCATTGTTAGGGTACGGGATTTTTACTTCCCGATGGATTTCATAGTTCTGGATATGGATGCACCTGAGAACCCAAGGGATACACCGATTATATTAGGGAGACCTTTTCTGGCCACTGCTAAGGCCAACATAAACTGTGAAGAGGGCCAAATAGAGTTAAAATTTCGGAACCAAACTCTAAAGATTAACATCTTTAAGTCCCAACAAGGGATTAATTGCAGGGTTATAGAGCAAATATGTGATATCAAAGCCGTGGTTGATGAATCGCATTTTGAGGACAACCTGATTATACCCGATCAACCACCAGAAGATCAAAACCTGCAAACAGAGGAGTCTGAACCAGATCTAGACACACCCATAACTCCGACCCTTGTCCCTGTTACAGACCCTGAACCACCCGCTGCTACTGATAATCCCATCCTAGAACTCAAGCCCCTTCTCGATCATCTGAAGTACGTCTTTTTGGGTTCCAATCAGACATTTCCTGTGATTATCAACTCCGACTCACACCTCACCAGGAATCCTGTCTGATTACTATTATTCAGCAACATCGTAGAGCCATTGGATGGACTCTCGATGACTTGACTGGCATAAGCTCCTCTTATTGCACACATCAAATCTACATGGAAGAGGGTGCATGACCTACGCAAGAGATGCAGAGATGTTTAAACCCTAATCTGCAAGAGGTCGTGAAAAAGGAGATCATCAAGTGGTTAGATGCAGGGATCATCTACCCGATTGATGTAAACACATTTACACTACTTAAGATGTCTATTTATGCATGTTCTTAAGCATAGGATTGCATTGCATGCTATAAATATTGCATAACATGCATCATCTTGCATTTAGAGTAGTTTGAATAAAATGGAGGTTAATTGTCTCCTTTTATGTGCTTGGATAGGGTAAACTTTTTATCGGGGCCTCGGATCGAAGATCCAACCATAGAGATGTGATTAGGGCGACGATTGGAGTTCAACGACTCCAAGATCGCCCTAATCAGGCATCTGTAGCATCAGATAGTGACCGGGGAACTCTAGAAGATCAAGGGCCAAGATGGTGTAAATCTGCACTTCAAACAACAAATCCGACCACACGGATGGATTCGGATCAACGATCGCAACCTAACGACGCAAAAATCGAGTCAATCCGACACCCATGGCACCATCTACATCATCTAGAAGATGGACGGCCAAGATTGCACCATGTGGCACCATCTCGACCGCCCAATCGTCCACACGCACCTGCTGAAGCCCCCTCATCCTCCCTTCCCACCGTTGGATCAAGATCCAACGGTTGTGGATGCGCGCGCTTGATTTCATCCGCGTGACTATTTGGACGGCGTAGCGCAGCGGTTCAGCGCCTTATCGCGAGGCGCTAGCACGAAATCGAGTCGCAGCGAGCAGGCGAGGGGTGCGGGCGAGCATCGGATCACGATCGAATGGTCACGTGCACCCGATAGAGCCCACGCACTATTGTACGCACGGCGGTAATGCGGCATCGCATGCGATCGGGCACGCGCTGAGGAGGCGGGCATAGCGCGATCTGAGCCATCCGATCTCACGATCGGATGGTTGAGGATGGCTGAACGTGTGCATGCATTGAGTGCACGGGCAAGCGAGCAGGCGCGCGCGCGCCGTTGTTGAACGAGCGAATCGCTACGCTAACGTGTTCGGTTTTGGAAAACTTGTCGTTGTAGTTCGAAAACGAAGAATTCGTGTTCAACAAATAAAATTTATACCGAAATGAATTCTGGGTCGAACACAGGGAGGCTATGTTGATCTATATTCGCAATTATATTTTTTTAGGATTTTTGATAAGCAAGGCGATATAATTACAATGGAGCTATCAGACTAAAAGAAAGAGAGAGAGAGAGAGAAAGAACATGCATTCAATATTTCAACTATTTATATAATCAAACTAAATAAAAGTTACACTAGAAAGCAGGAAAATTCTACACTAGAAAAGCTGTAAATAAGAATGGGAGAGAGAAGTTATCCTCCTCGACGATTGCTTGGAGGACGAGCCGGACGGGACGACGTCTGGACGAAGGAGAACAAAGCAGGATGAAGGAGGACGAAGAAAAAGAACGGGAACGAAGCAGCACGCCGTGATCGTCACGGGATCCACTTCCGAAGGGGAACGAAAATTTAGACTTTATCTCGCGAGGAGCATCTCGGGTGTGGGACAAGCTTCTCTTGAGCTTTGGAGGGGTAGAGAAGAGAAGGAAGGGATGAGAATTTCGTATGGAGGGGGTCTCCTTTTATAGTTGCAAGGAATGGGGGCAAAATGGACATTACAACTTCAAAATAATAAATGAGGGGTCTTTAGTGACAGATAAATCCGTCACTAAAGCCCCCAACGTGGGCGTAGCTTCCGCGCCCACGCGCACCACTTCAGCTACCCGCGCGCTCAATGCCATCTCATGTTCATTGATTCTCAGCCGTCCGATCGCGAGATCGAACGGCTTAAGATGCATCTCATCTCGCTGCGCTGCGCGCCCGCCTGCGTGCGATTGCACGTGAACACTATCAGGCGCACACGGCCTTCCGATCGCGATCCAATGCCCACCCACGCCCAATCGCCCACGCCTCCAGCCCTCTGCTGCGGCTCGAACCCGCGCCTGCCGGTCGCGTAAGCGCGCTCGACCGCTGCGCCACGGGGCACGGATGGTCGAGCGGACACTTTTAAGCGCGGCCGACCACAGCCGTTGGATCAAGATCCAATGGTGGAGAGCGAGTTGGTGCGGGATCTTCAGAGGTTGCATGCGACCGTTTGGGCGGTCGAGATGGCGCCACATGGCGCTATCTTGGCCGTCCATCTTCTGGAAGTTGTAGATGGTGCCACGGATGTCAGATTGACTTGATTTTTGTGTCGTTGGGCTGCGATCGTTGATCCGAATTCATCCGTGCGGTTGGATTTATCATCTGAACTGCGAATTTTCACCATCCTGGCCCTTGATCTTCTAAGGTTCCCCAGTCACTATCTGATGCTACGGATGCCTGATTAGGGCGATCTTGGAGTCGTTGAACTCCAATCGCCGCCCTGATCACATCCATACGGTTGGATCTTTGATCCGAGGCCCCAATAAAATGTTTGTCCTATCCAAGCACATAAAAGGAGACAATTAATCTCCATTTTATTCAAACTACTCTAAATGCAAGATGATGCATGTTATGCAATATTTATATCATGAAATGCAATCCTATGCTTAAGAACATGCAAAAATAGACATTTTAAGTAGTGTAAATGTGTTTACGTCAGTCGCCCACTACGCCCATGTTTTGACCTTTAGCGACACTTTTATCCGTCACTAAAGGTCCTAAATTAATGTTTTTAAAGTTGTAATGACCAAATTGCCCCTACTCCTTGCAACTATAAAAGGAGACCCCCTCCACACGAAATTCTCATCCTTTCCTTCTCTACCTCTCCAAAGCTCAAGAGAAGCTTGTCCCACACCCGGGATGCTCCTCACGAGATAAAGTCAAATTTTTGTCCCCCGTTCGAAAGTGGATCCCGCGACGACGATGACGTGCTGCCCCGTTCCCGTTCTTTTGCTTCGTCCTCCTTCATCCTGCTCCAAGCATCGTCCCGTCAGACTCGTCCTCCAAGCAATCGATGAGGAGGATAACTTCTCTCTCCCATTCTTCTTTACAGCTTTCTAGTGTAGTTGATTTCCCGCTTCTAGTGTAATTCTTAGTTGGTTTTATTGTATAAACATTTTGAATTATTGAATGCATGTTTTCTCTCTCTCTATCCCTTTTTAGTTTGATTGTTGTTATGGCTTCATTGTAATTACATCGCCTCGCTTTTCAAGAAAAATTCTAAAAATATATAATTGCGAATATAGATCGACGTAGCCTCCCTGTGTTTTACCCAGAATTTCCATTTCGGTATAAATTTTATTTGTTGAACACGAGTTATTCACTTTCAAGCTACAACGACAAGGTTTTAAAAACCAAACACATTAGCATAACAACTCGTACGTTCAACATTTTGGCGTCGTTGCCGGGGAGGCAATGATTTTCGATCTTCTTTTCGCATTTCTTGCACTTTATTATTTTCTAACTTGCTTTCTCTTGTGTTTATTGTTTTACAGAGACCTCCATCAAGGAATCATCAAGTGGTAGACTGGAGTAAAGTGCAGTTGAAGACAACTGTAAGTGCTTCCCATTCTTCCCCCCTCCATAGATTTCATTCGCCACATTAAATCCAAATTCCAATTAACCTAGGTGTTTGCATAAATCCTAGGAATAGTTTGGTTGTTTGGATTCTCACTCACATTCATTCCACCCTCATTTATATAAAAAAAACAAGAAAAAGATAATCTTGTGGGAAAATTTTCAACAAACACACAATGTACACCCACATTCAAGGCACTTAACTGAATTGATTTGTTTCTACTCAACTGGGGTCTGATCTGTGGAACCGGTACACACAAAGAAACACATAAAAGAGTAAAAATCATTCTAGGTTAATCATCTTTGAGTGCCTAACTTAGTGGTGCATTTGTGGCTAGTTGTTTGAGTTGTTTGGGCTGCACCACTCTCCTTAAAATCAACTCATCAAGTAGCTCCTCCTTAGGGTTTTCAATCTAGGTCTATTCCAGGCACTCCACTTTCTTTCTGGTTTTAAAGGAAAACAATCTTCACCCATGTTTGACAACTTGGTTTGCCTAGAAACTTGATTGCAATCCACCAAATTTGAAACCCTAAAAGCTACTTAAACAAGATTTGAACATTAAAATCCACGCATCACAAATAATCTTGCTTGAAAATCCTGGTTGTGCATGCACTTACATAAAGCTCAATCAATCATTAAGGGCACAACCAATTTTAAGGGCCCATCACATTTCATAAGCACCACAATCCCAGGCCTTAATAAAATTGTGTAGACGTTGGCCTTAAGGTCTGATTCGCTCTTCAGGGCCTAGTCTGAGATTGTCTTTAATTAACCTACTTGTACTTATGAATCTAATGTCTAGCTAGGGGAGTAGCGTCAAACGACCGCGGCTGGGAGGTACATTAGGAACTGGAGGCAAAAGTCGAAGGAAGAACCTTCTCCCCAGTCTCTCCTTCTAACTGGTTGGATTAAACAGACGCAAGTAGAGTAAATCATTTACAGTCTTAAGGCAGGTTTTGGGAGTCAGTAGATCCTTAGGCTACCCCACTTAAGGATAGCCTTGTTTTGTTGTGCTGTAGGGTCCCTATCCCCAGTCCTTCCGACCTTCTCCTAGTTTATGCTGGGAAGACGGTCATTGAATCCCCGATTGGAAGGACCATTAGAGTATTCTAGGAGGCGTAAATTGGATTTTGGTCAAATTGATCCCATGGCCGACCAACAGCCTCCTCTGCTTGGAAATCCACAGGAAGAATTTCGAAGGTAGCTGGAACAAATGCAGAGAATGAAGGAATGGTTCTAGAGAATGCAAGGCGCTCAGCCCTTGAAGGATTTTTATGATCCTTCAAATTACGAGGAACGTTCCGGTGTCCAGATTCCAGCCGGTGACGTAGAAATCAAGCCTCAGGTGTTAAGCCTGATTAAACATTATCATGGGCTTGGCTCCGAAGATCCGTTTCAGCACTTGGAGGACTTGACCACTTTGGTCCAGACCACCAAGGCACGAAACGTAAACGAGGAGCAAATGATCATGAGGCTCTTCCCCCACTCTCTTAGGGATAAGGACGCGCATTGGTATAGGACAATAGGACGACCAATTACAACTTGGAATGAGTTGAAATCGGCCTTTCTGAAGAAATTCTTCCCGGTCGGACGTACCAATGCTTTGAGACGGGAAATCACTACCTTTACCTAGCGGCCAGGGGAGTAGTTTCATGTGGCCTGGGAGCGATTCCAGGACTTATTGCAGAGGTGTCCATACCACGAGGTGCCGAAATGGCAACTCGTGCAGATCTTCTATCATGGGTTGACTGAGCAACTCAGAAATCATGTGGATGCTTCTTGCGGAGGCAATTTCCTCAATAAAGATGTAGATAGTACACATGATTTATTTGAGGAAATGAGTGAAAATTCAATCAATCATGCCTCTATGGATACATTTAACCGGTCCCAGCAGCCCAAATCAAATGTTAATGAAGTCCATGACTCTCATTCATTTGATATGGAATTGATTTGTAACAAACTTGATAAGGTGGACTTGGTTGCTAAGAGAATGGAAGAGTGGATGGCTGGCAATTCTATGAACAACTCTCGATCCACTCAATCCCAAAATTCGGGATTCCATTCTTCACGAGCTCCTTCTGGATGGGAGTTCGTGAATCAACTCGATGCGGCTCAACCTGTGAGTCAGCATTTTTCAGAACCCCACGGGTTCCAAACTGGGGCCTTTGATCTCAGTTTTTCTGATCCTTCCCTTTCTTTCTCTCCATCCTCACCCTATGAGGATGTCTGTGCTGTACAAGAGAATGTTAGATCCAACCCGTACTCTAATGCTTATAATCCGGGTTGGAGAAACCACCCTAACTTCTCTTGGAAAAACCCATGGAAACAGACCCAATTCCGACCCGGCAACTATGCTCCACAACGACCAATGGGTCAGGTGATAGCGAAATACGCGTGATTTGTAAAAGCGGGTTTTTAACATCGTTGCAACACGCGAATCCACTTTCGCTTTTAAATTTATATCCTAGATAGGGGAAGTATCTATGGTCGTCCAAGGAGGCCAAATGGTTGCAAAATTAATCCTCGTGCTTACAAATAGATCTCAACTTTCTTTTTGGTATTTTAAATATGTAATTTTTTTTTTATTTTGAAAAGACGAGGGCAAAATACGAATTGTAACGAAAAGTAATAACACCTACAATTGCTTAACTAAAACTTAAAAGATAGAAATATCTTCTTCCTAAGCTCACTCTAGGCAAGTGGAGGCCTGGAGTAATTACGAAGAAGAGGTGAAACAAGTGCTAGAACCAAAAGTAACAATTGCAATAAAAAGCTAAAAGAAGGCAATTTAATTAACTAGAATTAGTGTACTTTTCAAGGACAAGTAAAGGAATGTGATTAGCCCATAGTTGTGGGTTATTTAAGTATTTAAGTGCCTAGACATTAGGTTAATTCTAACAATTATTTAGCATAAATTAGGAAGTAAATAGATTAATTCATATTTTTAATTTAATTACATAATCCATGCATTGCATTCATATTTTAAGTGCATTTAGAATTAGCTTAGAATGACATTCATCTAATTAGTTAATCGATTAGGTACATTATTTTCATTAACATAAAAGTTGATGGTCTGTATATAAATGACCATAATATTTTAACATTATTTTATTTATTTTTCTTCTTGTAGGAATGGCTGGCTGCCGCTCCAATGCCACCAGCTACCGCAGTGAAGAACCCATTCAAGGAGGAGCGGATGTGTTGGATCTGGTCGGGCAGCTGATTTCAAATTTGTGTAGGCCACTACAAAAGGAGGAGGATGCTGAGCGAGGGAGGCCTCCACCACCGACCACCACTGTGCAGAGAGATCTCCTCTCTTCCATTCCATACCGCCGGCCTCAACCATGGCGGCAAGTCTCCACCACCGTGGGTGTGTGGTGTGACAGACCACACCGCCATTCGGAGCTCGTCCGCATTACCGTGAGCACCTTAGCGTACATCTCCCTCACCGTCGCCACCAACAACCACCGCCGCAGCTACTGTGCAATCACCCTTTCAGTCAGTTAAGACGTCCAGGAAATTTCCCAGACGTCTGAAGTCTAACCCCCACTCTAGCAGCAATCTCTGTCCTCCCACTTCACTTCCACCACCCACACCGCAGCAGCCACCCGCTCACTTCCAGCTGCACGCAAGAACCTGCCACTTTCCCCCGCTCTCACCGCCTGCACACCCACGCCAACAGAGCGCGCCACCACCCGCGCCCGCATGCCCTCCAGCCTCACGCAAGGCGTGCACAGCCTCCAGCCCTCACGCCCGCTCACTCTACCTTCCCCGTGCCTGCAGCCTTCGCCATCTCCACACGCAATCGCCTGTGCACCCACGCCAGCTGCAGCCGCACCTGCAGAATCACTCCCACGCCTGTAACACCTTCCCCGCACCTGCCGCACCCGCTCTCACCGTCAACAGAGTGCGCATCGGCTGCAGTGCGCACCCACGCCTCCAGCCAACACGCAGCAGCAGCGCGCGTCAGTCCTCACCGCCAACAGGCTGCGCGCGCTCCCGCACCGGCCTGCAACGCACGCCGAAAGCAGCTGTAGCCACCTCGGCCGGAGGTCGTCCGGCCGCCGCGCGACACGCCGCCACCACCGTTTCGAAGCCCTCAGTCCAAGGGACTTCCTCCGAGCTTCCCACGTCCGGCCGTCCACTCCTCATCGCGCACGCCAAAGGGGAAAAAATCCCCTGTTTTGCTACAGTAACCGGGCCATTAAAAATTACATTTTCTGCCATTGTCAATTTTTAATAATATTTTATTGATTCTGCATTGCGACAAATATCCTCTAATTACTTAAAATTGCTATTTCAGCATTGTTTCTTGCTTCAACCTTAATCTGAAGGCAATTTTGGCTTGATTCTTGTCCAAACTAACTACGAACAAACATTTTTAACTGGTGTGAGTTTTAATACGTCATTGCCTCCCTGTGGATACGACCCACTTCTCTGCGAGTGGTTATTTCTTTTTAAGTATTGATTAGTTGATTTTTCCACCACATAAAACTGCAAATGACTTTAAAGCGAACAATCGACTCATCAGAATGCTTCTACTAGAACTAAATAAATTTAAAAGCAAATAAAGAAACACTAATCCTCTTGCAAAATTTGGTGAAGAAGGGAGTCTTCTTGCTCCAAGCCTAACTACTCCTTGGCTTGAAAAGAGGGCCTCCTTCTTCTCCTTCCTTGAGAGCTCCTCCAAGGTGGAAGCTACCACCTTCAATGCTCTCTCCAAGGAGTGAGCGTGCACCACCCTCAAAGGCTCCTCCAAGGTGGTGTGGACCACCTTCAAAATCTCCTCCAAAGATCTTCCTTGCCTAGCTTCTCCTTTGGCTGGCATGACTCAAGAGAGAAGGGAAGAGGGGAAGGCACCAAGGGGACAGAATATCCCCTTAATCTTCTTCTTCTTCTTCTCTCTTGGACGTGGGCTTCTAGGTGGAATATGAGAGTGAATTTGCTAGCCAAGGATGACTTGAATGGTGGTTGGTAATGGTCTTTTTATAGGGTAGGATGGGGGGTTAAGGTGCCCCTTGAAATGGAGGGCTAGGATGGAAGGATGGAGGTGGTTGGTGATCCTATGGCCAAGGATATTTGGCGCCAACTCAAGGGGTGTTAAAGGGGGTGGTTATGGTGGTGTTGGTGGCTTTTGGTGGTGGAGAGACACCACCAATTTGGTGCCAACCTAGGGTCTTCTAGAAGGGGGGTTAGGTAGATGGTGGAGATGGATTTAAGGAGAGGTGTATGGTGGAGATGAAAGGGGTTTTTGGAGGGAAAAGTGGCACCATCAAGGGGGTGGTTAGGGTGGTTTTGGCACCACTTTTAGGTGTCTTTTGGAGGTGGTGGGTAGGCTAGGTTGGTGCCAAGTAGGTTAGCTTATGTGGAGCTTAGGTGGAGCTAGTTGGGTGGAGTTGTTAGGTGGGTTTTCTGGGGTGGTACAAGCCAAGGAAGTTGGAGCATAGCTAAGCTAAGCTAGCTTAGCTAATGGAGGAGTAGAGGAGAAGGTGTTGGAGCTAGGGTTTGGTGGGAGGAGCTGAGGAGGAGAAGTCTGGAGCTGAAACTAGAGTTGGCTGCTGCTGAAGAGGCTGGCATGGAGCTACTCTAGCTGGCTTAGGTTGCTAGTTCTTTGCTAGCTGCTAAGCCAAGCTAAAGTGAGATAGCTTCTACCATAATGAGCTGAGGTGAGCTAGGTCAGGTGCTCCTGTGGAGGATCAAGCTGGTTGAGGCAACTAAGGTAGCTTAGCTCAACTGAGTTGAGCTAAACTGAGTCCTCGGGAGCTGGACTTGAGCTTCCTGAGCTGGGATGAGTTCTTCTTCAGCTGGCTGGAGTTGAGTGGAGCTGGATGTAGCTGGATCTGAGCTGGGGTGAACTCCCGTCAACTCAGCTGAGCTAGCTAGAGCTCCCTGTGGACTAGTGGGAGCTGAGATGAGCTAAGTTGAGCTGGATCTGAGCTGACTTGAGCTAGGGTGAGCTAAGATGAACTCTCTTGAGCTGCCATTCAGCTGAGATTAGCTAAATGGAGCTAGGATGAGCTAACCCTAGTTCAAGTGAGCTAGGTTCCAGCTATGGTAAGTTGGATCAAGTTGAGTTCCAGCTAGTCTGAGCTTCTCCTTCACCATTTTCCTTCTTGAGTGCTAAGGTTTTAGGGATCTGTATATCTGTTCATCCCTAACACTCACAAAAACATATCAAAAAGACAATAAAAAATGCAATGCATGCCTAACCTATTTTATGCCTAAATGCAGCCCGAAAACCCATTTGCGGAGTAAAATCCTAAGAGCTAGGTTTGTTTTAATGCATAAGAATGATGATAAACTGGCATTTATCATCAGGGTCATGTATATACTCAGTTGCCTCCGAATCAGGTCAATCAGCTAGCTTGGAATGCCCGTCAACCTGCAGGGCAGGCTGATTTGAACCGTCAAATGGTAGAGATGCAACGATCCATGCTCCAGCTCATGCAACAAATGAAAACCTCGCTGGACAACTTGCATTCTGGGCTCATTGCTAACTCTCATCAACCCGGATCTCTACCATCCAAACCCGTGCCCAACCCTCAAAATATTATGAATTCGGGTAACCAAGCCCATGGGTACGAAAATTAGAGGGACCCACATGCACATGCTCAGGTGGTTGAGTAGGGTTCCTCGACCTCTTCTTCTTCTGCAAATCAACAATTCATGCCTAATCAAGCCCCTCCAATCTTTCCTAACCCTCCCTAAGACCCAAATTCTTATGCATCTGCAAATTCTGTCACTTTGAGGAGTGGTAAGCAGACTCAGGATCCACAACCACACTATTCTGATCTTTTGAATCCCGAAAAACCTGAGGAGAGAGAGGAGAATTCTAGAGGAGAAATCAAGGCTCAAGAACCTGATTCCAAAGATCTGACTCATGTTCCTTTTCTTGAAGCCTTAACCAAATCAAAGAAGAAGTCTGTTGATAGCAATGAGGAGCTTCTGAATCTATTTAAGAATGTTGAGATTAATATCCCGCTCCTTGATGCTATCAAGCACATACCGGCTTACACAAGATTTTTAAAGGATTTATGTACACAAAAGCATAAGTTGAGAGAATCTGTTCCAAGGAAGGTGGTACTCTCCGAGCAGGCTAGTTCTGTTATCCTGCACTACCTCCCTCAGAAAAAGAGAGATCCTGGTGCTCCGTTGATTTCTTACGTTTTCGGAGATCACACATTTGATAGAGCACTTTTGGATCTGGGTGCATCCAACAACCTAATTCTGACTTCTCTTTACAAGAAGTTTGGGTTAGGTGAACTTCGTTCAACTTCAGTAACCCTACAGTTAGCAGACCGCTCGGTCACAAACCTGCGAGGCGTTATTGAAGATGTTATAGTTAAGGTCAAGGATTTCTATTTTCTTGTAGATTTCCTTGTCCTTGAAATGAATGTACCTGATAATCTGAGGAACACGCCCATCATTCTAAGGCATCCGTTCTTGGCTACCGCTAAGGCCAACATTAATTGTGAAAGCGGTAATATGGAAATCACCTTTGGGATCAACGAATGAAATTGGATATTTTTAAGGCGATCAACAAATTTGAGGATTGTGGATTTATTGAGGAACTTGATGAGGATAATGAAAACATTGAAACTTGTTTGATGGTTTCTTCAATCGAAAGTTCCTCCTTGGATGACGAATTTGACCCACAACCCTCTATGGCTGACCTGCCATCTTCTGAAGAGGTTATTGATTTTGTTCACTCACAACCTCTTTCTATTGTTGAATCTTCAGCATCTACCTTACCATCAATCATCAACCTGCCCTAGCTTGAATTGAAACCATTGCCTGAGAATTTGAAATATCAATTTTTAGGACCTCAGAAGATGCTCCCTGTGATTATCAGTGCTAAATTGACAAAGGGGCAAGAGATTAAATTGATCAACGTCCTGAAGGAACATAAGAAGGCAATTGGTTGGACCATTCATGACCTCAGGGGGATCGAGCCATCTTACTGTAATCATAGAATATTCTTGGAAGATGGATCCCGCCCTTCTCGCCAGATGCAGAGGAGATTGAATCCAAATATACGAGAAGTGGTCAAAAAGGAAATCATCAAGTGGCTCGATGTAGGAATTATTTATCCAATCTCTGATAGTCCCTGGGTAAGTCCCAAACAGATTGTTCCGAAGAAAGCCAGGATTACCGTTGTGACTAACGAGAGAGGAGAATCTATCACAACTCGTTCAGCTTCCTCTTGGAGGGTTTGTATTGATTATAGGAAGCTGAACACAGCCACTAAAAAGGATCATTTTCCCCTGCCCTTCATCGATCAAATCTTGGAAAGATTAGCCAGGCAGAAGTACTTCTATTTTCTTGATGGCTACTCGGGATACAACCAAGTTCCTATCCATCCCAGAGATCAAGAAAAAACTACTTTCACCTATCCCTATGGAACCTTTACTTTTCGTAGAATGCCTTTCGGGTTATGCAATGCACCTGCGACTTTTCAAAGGTGTATGCTAGCCATATTTTCTGACATGGAGGGAGGATTTATGGAAGTCTTCATGGATGATTTCTCTATTTTCGAAGAATCATTTGACTCTTGTTTGGCTAATCTGGAAATGATTCTTAAGCGATGTATCAAAACACGATTGGTCCTTAGTTGGGAAAAGAGTCATTTCATGACCCAAGAAGACATCATTTTGGGTCAAGTAATCTTTGAACGGGGAATTGAAGTGGATAAAGCTAAGGTTGATGCTATCGCTAAACTTCATCCTCCCACATCTGTTAAACAAATCCAATCATTTCTTGGCCATGTGGGATTTTATTGAAGATTCATCAAGGATTTCTCAAAGGTTGCTCGTCCCTTGATGTTGAACGTATGGGTTGCTACACTAACGTGTTTGGTTTTTAAAACCCTGTTGTTGTAGCTTGAAAGCAAAGAACTCGTGTTCAACAAATAAAATTTATATCGAAATGAAACTTTCGGGTTGAACACAGGGAGGCGGATGTTTGATTTAAAAACTACGCATTTGATTTTATTTGTCACGAATTAATTCAATTGATTAAAACTATCTAACTATTTACAATAAATAGAAGAGAGAGAGAGAGAGTAAGAGAGAGAGAATATTACAAACAGAAATCAAAATGAGATGTAGAATAAACATAGAATTTCATCATTAGAATGATTATTCATTACACTAGAAAGAGGGAAAATGATTACACTAGAAAGAGGTAAATCTACTCTAGAAAGCAGTAAAAGAATGGAGAGAGAAATATCCTCCTCGACGGATGCTTGGAGGACGAGCTGAACTACTCTAGAAAGTAGTAAATCTATTCTAGAAAGCAGTAAAAAGAATGGGGAGAGAGATATCCTCCTCGACGATCGCTTGGAGGACGAGTCAGATGGGACGACACCTGGACGAAGGAGGACGAAGGAGGACGAAGCAGAAGAACGGGAATGGGGTAGCACGTCATCGTCGTTGCGGGATCCACTTCTGAAGGGGCGAAAATTGGACTTCATCTCGCGAGAAGCATCCCGAGTGTGGGACAAGCTTCTCTTGAGCATTGGAGAGGTAGAGAAGAGAAGGAAGGGAGCACAATTTCGTGTGGAGGGGGTCTCCTTTTATAGTTGCAAGGAGTAGGGGCAAATTGGTCATTACATCTTTAAAACATTAAATAAGGGTTCTTTAGTGACGGATAAGACCGTCGCTAAAGCCCCATCATGGGCGTAGTGGGTGCTGCTTGCACGCACGCACAACACCTACGCACGTTCTCTGAATCTTAGCCGTCTGATCGCGAGATCGAATGGCTTAAGATGCACCTTCCCCGCTCCTCAACGCGTGCCCGCCCGCGTGCGATGCCACATGAGGCGCAGGCGTGCGATAGCGCGTGGGCGCTATTAAGCGCTCGCAGCCACCCGATCAAGATCTGACGATCGCCCGCTCGCGCGATTCTATTGCGCGTCGGCTGCTCACGATAACATCTTCGCCCACTGCACTGCGGAGCGCAAATGGTTGCGCGGACGTATTCAAGGCGCCGCATCCACAGCTGTTGGATCTTGATCCAACGGCGGAGAAGCGACACTCTAATAGAAGAAGAGAAGGTGCGACGGTGCTGGGGGCTGGTTGGACTACTGAGATGGTGCCACGTGGCGCCATCTTGGCCGTCCATCTTCTGGATGTTGTAGATGGTGTCATGGGTGTCGGATTGACTCGATTTTTACGTCGTTAGGCTACGATCGTCGATCCGAATCCATCCGTGCGGTTAGATTTATCGTTTGAAGTGTGGATTTACACCATCTTGGCCCTTGATCTTCTAGAGTTCCCCGATCACTATAAGATGCTATAGATGCCTGATTAGGGCGATCTTGGAGTCGTTGAACTCCAATCGTCACCCTGATCACATCTATACGGTTGGATCTTCCATCCGAGGCCCCAATAAAAAGTTTGCCCTGTCCAAGCACATAAAAGGAGACAATTAACCTCCATTTTATTAAACTACTCTAAATGCAAGATGATGCATGTTATGCAATATTTATAGCATGCAATAAATCCTATGCTTAAGAACATGCATAAATAGACATTTTAAGTAGTGTAAATGTGTTTACATCATACCCCCATGCTTATCTTTTGCTAGTCCCTTGCAAAAACTATATGCTATTTATAAAAGAATCGAGTTGGATTATTTGGGCATATCTTACTTTCAATCATTAAGAAATTGTCTACTTAGGATTTGAACTTTCAAAGACACAACAGTGCTCGAGTATCTACCAAAATGCAGACCACCTCAAGCCCTCACCTTATTCAAAGAAAATTTTCTTTTTCTCTTTTTCCTCTTTTCTAATTTTTTTGAATTTTCAAGTTTTAGGGTTAAAGAGTGGCTTTCTACAGCCATTCAACTCACCCAAGATTTGATGAGAACTCTAAGTTCTAAGCATCTTATTGTGAATGTGATAGACTTGTTAACCAGCAATTAAAATGGACTTCAGATTTCTACGCCTCTAGGTGACTTCAAAAAGAATTCTGCCTAAAGGTGTATCTTTACAACCGGTAGCTTTCTCCCTACTTTTATTTTTTTACAGGGTCAACACAAGGGTGAATCTAGTATATATCTCCCCGATTTATTCTACTTCTCTGCTTCTTCCTAAGTGTTTTGGGAATTTTCAGTGCATTTATTGAGCTAGGTTCTGGACAACAGGTCGATGAGCTGTTACCACCGACAACTTGCCAGCCATACTCGTGCGGCGAAGTGTGGTTTATTTCTTTTTCATTTTTCTTTTCTCCTTTTCTTTTTGATTTTTTTTTATTTTAAGTAGGTGGCTTCCCTGGTCTAAGATTTACCTAAAGGCAGCAAAAAGAGAAAGGTCCAGTGACTGGGCTGTGGATAACCTACCTATGGGCTGTTACCCACGATAACTTGCCAACCATATCACCCTAGAAGGTTCATTAGCTACCAATTTCCGTTAAAAACACCGAACAACGAGTGAGTGACAATATAGTGTGTAGATGCTAAAAACTCAAAGTTCCCTCAAATCAGAGGGCGTGTTGATAAGTCGTGTACTTATCACCCAAACTTATTTACTCCAATTAAAATATAATTTAGGTTGTCAAGGACTCGAAAAATAAATCCACATTTTAGTGGATGCACGGGCTGATTAAGTCCAAAGACCTGAAGGGTCTTTGTGTTCAAATCATAATGTAGTATTTCCTAAGATTGAAAATTTTCTTAAACCCAAGTTCTCTTTCCTAATTCCACTTTTTTTTTAATAAAAATAAACAAATTTATGGAGCTGACGAATAAATTAAGATATGAATATCCACCCCCCTATGCCTATCTAATGCAATATCCTCATTGTATTGAAAAAACATAAAACAGAGTGAAATAATGTATAAAGCACCTGAATTACGTGAATTTTAGGTCAGCTCTGAGATAGAAACTAAAAAGAACTGTATAAATGCTGAGTTTAGTGACTTCAGCTAGGCACATTATACAAAGAAGAGAAATGAAGAATTCACAGGTACAAGTCAGAATCAGAATAAACAGAAGAATTCTCCGACCTGTCAGTAGAGGTCCACAGATGTGGACCAAATTGTGGTGCAAACCCATACCCCATAATGGAGAATATCTTAGGTTCTGGATAAAAATTACCCAAAACCTAAAATCTATATGCAAGCGGGGTCGAGCCTGCGATTTATGAGGATGCAACCCAAGACCAAAAAGTGGAGTTACATAGAATTGAAGCTCAAAAGGATAATCATTGAATGCGTGCTTGGGTTGGACATCCTCATAACAGATGTTGTAAGGGTTCTGGTTTGATGGTTTTAGCTTAAAAGGAATCCTTCGACTCAATCTTCTTTTTCCTCCAAAGTTAACTTCCCAAATCAGACTTCCAACTCCTATCCTCCTCAATTAGAATGTTAAATTCCGAGACCTCTTGCATGTTAATCACCCCATCTAAAATCTCCAAGTCTAAATGATGTGGCTGAATCAAAATTGACTTGAGTCTAATTATCTCAGAAATAGAATCATCAATAAGCTCAACGGGGTGTAACTGACAATCAGGGCATTGAATTGAATCCTCCAGAAAATGCGATTCTGGATCCGTATTGTGTGCCCTAATAAGATCAGTTTCCTCAATTATTGGGCTATTAAATGATCTATCAGATTCCTCAGGCCCAATCGTCTCACAAAAATCATGTTCAGAAAACTCGCGTGAGACTTCGCAACTTGAATCTTCACCATCAAAGAAATCAAGATCCGTATCAATGTATGTCCCAAAATCATCTGTCACTTTCTGTTCCAAGGAGACATACGTTTCCTCGTACCCCGACTCAGGGATCTCAAGTGAAGAAATCAAATCATCCTTAATTGGTTTCTCTAATTCAATCTGGTTAGCCTCTTAACACGTGTCCCCCCAACAGGTGCCTGAGCGGGTTCTGTCATTAGCTTTCCTGAAGAGGGTTCATCCTGGGAATCATCCCATGATTGAATCAAAGCAACCACGAATCTCATCCTCAATTTCGCTAATTTCCCAAGTAGAAACTCACCCGGGTTCTTATCCTTAACATCCTGGAGCTAATCCAATAAAAACTTGTTCAAATCATCAATCATTTCAATCAGGGGCTCCAATCTCTCAATTCAAGGTATTGGCTGAACTTCTAAAGATTGAATGATATTCCTCAAGTTAGCCAGAACCTTATCTTGAACCTAGTTACCCTGAACTAAATGAGTTGGTTCAGGGTTGGGCGGGTTTGGGGTCAATGCAGGGGAATTAACGAATTGAGATTCGTTATACCCTTCCTGATAATAGGTCATTTCAGATTGTTCAAAAGGTGGTGATGACTTAAAGGCAGTGTAATCAGAGGATGGGTAAGAATCGGTGTATCCTTCTTGATTGTAGATCGTATTAGGTTGTCCATGAAAGGGTGACGATCTATAATCGATGTGGCTCTGAGAAGGATAGAAATCACAATCAAAGTGTTCAGGGTTAGACCCTAAACACGGAGGTCCAGAACTGTATCCCCAATCCGAGTTATCCCAACTAACTGATGGTTGATTATAGTACGAGTCGGGATAATCGTCATGTTGAGGATAATTCAAAACAGGAGGGAAAGAGTGGGAATGCGTGTAATATGTGGAAGGATTCATGAGAAATGGGAGGAAGAAAAGTGCCATGCAATATAAGCAATCAAACCTATCCTTAAGTGGGTTAGCCTACAGACCTACAGACTCTCAAAACCCGTCTTGAGATAAAGGAACGATTTGATCTACTTCTGTTTGTTCAATCCAACCAGTTAGAAGGAGGGACTGGTTAGAAGGTTCTTCCTTCGGCTTGCGCCTCCGGTTCCTAGTGTACCCCCTAGCCACGATCGTTTGATTCGGTTCCCCTAGCTAGACATCAGATTGAACAGTAGAAACAGACTAATCGAAAATAATCTCATTTTTGATTCTGAAGAGCAAGTCCAATCCTTAAGGCCAACGTCTACTCTGTTTTATTTAGGGCTAGGTTTGAATGAGCTTTGGAATGTGATGGGTCCTTTAAATGGGTTGTGCCTTTAATGATTGATTGATTTGTGTGTGCGTGCACAACCAGTGGTTTTCAAGCAAGATTATTTTTGATGTGGTGAATTTTAGAGTTAAATCTTGCGTAGTAGCTTTTAGGATTCAACTTTAGGTGTTTTCAAACAAGTTTTGTTGGCACACCAGGTTTTGAAAGCATAGGTGAAGATATTTTCCTTTGAAGCTTAAAAAGAATGTGGAGTGCCTGGTAAATCCCTGATAGTTGAACCTAAGTGGCAGCTACTTAATGAGTTGATTTTAATTGCAGTGGTGCGACCCAAACAACTCAAACAACTGGCCACAAATGCACCACTAAGTTAGGCACACAAAGATGGTTAACCTAGAATGATTTCTACTCTTTTAGTATTGCTTTATGTGTACCGGTTCCATAGATCAGAACCGGTTGAGTAGAAACAAATCAATTCGGTTAAGTGCCTTTGAATGTGGGTGTACGTTGTGTGTTTGTTGAAAATTGCCCCACAAGATTATCTTTTTATTTTTTTATATAAATGAAGGTGGAATGAATGTGAGTGAGAATCCAAACAACCAAACTATTCCTAGGATTTATGCAAACACCTAAGTTAATTGGAATTTGAATTTAATGTGGCGAATGAAATCTATGGAGGGGGGAAAAATGGGGGATAACTTACAAAACCTTCCACAACACTTTACTCCAATCTACCACTTTTGCTCGTCTCAAAAGAGTACCTGCAATCACAATAAGAAAGGAGAGAAGTGAGGTAAATAATTCGTAAGTTGTAAAAAAGTGAAGAAAAATCAAAGATAGTCACATCCCCGGCAACGGCGCCAAAATGTTGAACGTACAGGTTGCTATGCTAACATGTTTGGTTTTTAAAACCTTGTCGTTGTAGCTTAAAAGCGAAGAACTCATATTCAACAAATAAAATTTATACCGAAATGAAAATTCTAGGTTGAACACAAGGAGGCGGACGTTTAATTTAAAAACTACGCGTTTGATTTTATTTGTCATGAATTAATTCAATTGATTAAAACTATCTAACTATTTACAATAAATAGAAGAGAGAGAGAGTAAGAGAGAGAATATTACAAACAGAAATCAAAATGAGATGTAGAATAAACATAGAATTTCATCATTAGAACGATTGTTCATTACACTAGAAAGCGGTAAATCTACTCTAGAAAGCAATAAAAGAATGGAGAGAGAAATATCCTCCTCGACGGTCGCTTGGAGGACGAGCTAAACTACTCTAAAAAGCAGTAAATCTATTCTAGAAAGCAGTAAAAAGAATGGGGAGAGAGATATCCTCCTCGATGGTCGCTTGGAGGACGAGTCGGATGGGACGACGCCAGGACGAAGGAGGATGAAGTAGAAGAACGGGAATGGGGCAGCACGTCGTCGTCGTCGCGGGATCCACTTCCGAAGGGGGACGAAAATTGGACTTTATCTCGCAAGAAGCATTCCGGGTGTGGGACAAGCTTCTCTTGAACTTTGGAGAGGTAGAGAAGGGAAGGAAGGGATCACAATTTCGTGTGGAGGGGGTCTCCTTTTATAGTTGCAAGGAGTAGGGGCAAATTCGTCATTACATCTTTAAAATATTAAATAAGGGGTCTTTAATGACGGATAAAATCGTCGCTAAAGCCCCATCGTGGGCGCTCTGAATCTCAGCTGTCCAATCGTGAGATCAGATGGCTTAAGATGCTCCTTCCCTGCTCCTCAATGCGCGCCCGCCTGCGTGCGATACTCTAAATGCAAGATGATGCATGTTATGCAATATTTATAGCATGCAATGCAATCCTATGCTTAAGAACATACATAAATAGACATTTTAAGTAATGTAAATGTGTTTACATCACTTGAGAAATCTTCTTTCCAAAGAAACACCGTTTGTTTTTGATGAATCATGCCGAAAGGCATTTGATTTCTTGAAAACGGCAGTCACCTGTGCTCCAATTTTGCAACCACCAATTTGGATAATCCCTTTTGAGATCATGACCGATGCTTCTGATTACGCGGTCGGGGCTATCCTGGGTCAAAAAATTGGTAGAAAGCCCTCTATCATCTACTACGCTAGTAAAACTCTGGATGAAGCCCAGAGGAATTATACTGTTACTGAAAAGGAATTACTAGCTGTAGTGTTCGCTTTGGAAAAATTCAGGACTTACCTCTTAGGGTCTCATGTTATTATCTATACCGACCACTCGGCCTTGAGACATCTCTTGGCCAAAAAGGATGCTAAACCCCGACTTATTCGTTGGATTCTTCTTCTTCAAGAATTTGATCTTGAAATCAAGGATAAAATCGGGGTACAAAATGTGGTTGCGGATCATTTGTCGAGACTCCTAGGTGATTCTTCTTGTCCGGACATTCCAATTGCTGACACTTTTCTAGACAAAACTATTCTTATAGTTTTAGGTGTCCACACCCCATGATTTGCTGACATTGTTAATTATTTGGCCGTTGGTTAAATCCCCTAGGATTGGACCAAGCAACATCGGGATAGACTCAAATCTGAGGCCAAATACTACTTCTGGGAGGACCCTGAGCTATACCGCATCGACTTTGATCAGATTATTTGCCGATGTATATCGTAGAATGAATTCAATAATATACTCGAGTTCTGCCATGCATCTGGATGTGGTGGACATTTCTCCGAGAAAAAGACGGCTGCAAAAATCTTGCAATCTGGCTTCTATTGGTCGTCTTTATTCGAGGATGCCCAGGATTTCTCATGGTCATGTTCTCGATGTCAGGCACTCTGGAGCATAACTAAGAGAGATATGATGCCCCTAAACCCAATTCTTCCTATCGAAATTTTCGATGTTTGGGGCATCGATTTCATGGGACCCTTTCTCCATTCATTTGGACATCAGTACATTCTTGTTGCTGTTGATTATGTGTCCAAATGGATTGAGGTGATTCCCACCCAAACCAATGACCACAAGGTGGTCATCGATTTTGTCAAGAAAAATATCTTCAGTAGGTTCGAGATTCCAAGGGCTATCATCAATGATGGTGGCACTCATTTTACTAATGCCTAATTCCAGAATTTATTGGCCAAATATGGGGTTAATCACCAAATTTCCACACCTTACCATCCCCAGACGAATGGACAAGCTGAGATATCCAATCGAGAGATCAAAAGCATTCTGCAGAAAATGGTTAGGCCTAATCGCAAGGACTGGACTCAAAAGCTTGAGGACGCTCTTTGGACCTACCGTACGCCATATAAAACTCCCATCGGCATGTCTCCATTCCGTTTGGTGTATGGAAAGGCATGCCATCTACCCGTAGAGATTGAACACAGGGCATTCTGGGCGATCAAACAATGCAATTTAGATCTGAATTTAGCTGGGATGACCAGGAAACTCCAACTATCTGAGTTGGAGGAGCTTAGAAATGATGCATATGAGAATGCCAAGATCTACAAGGCTCGAACCAAAGCTCTACATGATCAACTGATTTCCCGCAAGAGCTTTGAGCCGAACCAGAAGGTCTAGTTATTCAATTCTAAACTTAAGCTCTTTCCTGGCAAACTTAGATCTAAATGGAATGGCCCATTCATAATTGACCAGATTTTTCCAAATGGAGCCGTTCAGATTTCTGACCCAAAGATGGGTAACACATTTAAAGTCAACGGTCAATGTCTGAAGTCTGTTATTGACCGTATTCTTCCAAAACCCGTCTTAGACACAGTTGCCCTAGCCATTTTGTGACTTCTTTGGTTGGACTTCCCCTAGCTGACGGCATTAAACTCAACAGTTGTACATATGACACAAGGCTGATACAAGCTTCATATTTAGGTGACAGCTTTCATATTCTACCCTTTCTTTCATGTCGTTTTTTCAATGTGGACATTGCATCAGCTAGGCATGGGGGGTGGATTCATTTTTGAGTCATTTGGTCAGCTTTGTGAAATTTATATAAATTGTTTTTCTCTTCTTATTTATACATTAAAAAAAAAATCAAAATTAGGAAGGAATAGTTGGACATTAGGACTTTTCAATCTTAGGAAATTTTACATTAGGACCTAAACACAAAGACCCTTTAGGTCTTTGGACTTAATTAGCCCGTGTATCCACTAAAATGTGGATTTGTCTTTCGAGTCCTCGCCATCTTAATTCTATCATAATTGGAGTAAATAAGTTTGGGTGATAAGTATACGACTTATCAACCCACCCTCTAATTTGAGGGAATTTTTGAGTTTTAAGCATCTACACACTTTCTTTACACTGACTCATTGTTCAGCGATTCTAACGAAAATTGTGTAGCTAATGAACCTTCTAGGATGATATGGTTGGCAAGTTATTGTGGGTAACAGCCCATAGGTAGGTTGTCCAGAGCCTAGTCACTGGACCTTTCTCTTTTTGCTACCTTTAGGTAAATCTTAGACCAGGGAAGCCACCTACTTAAAAAAATAAAAATCAAAAAGAAAAGGAGAAAAGAAAAAAAAAAGAAATAAACCACACTTTACCTCACGAATATGGCTAGCAAGTTGTCGGTGGTAACAGCTCATCGACCGGTTGTCTAGAACCCAGCTCAGTAAATGCACTGAAAATTCCCAAAACACTTAGGAAGAAGCGGAGAAGTAGAATAAACCGGGGAGATATACACTGGATTCACCCTTGTGTTGACCCCGTTAAAAAATAAAAGTAGGGAGAAAGCTACCGGTTGTAAAGATAAACCTTTAGGAAGATTTTTTTTTTTTTAGGTCACCTAGAGGCGTAGAAATCCAAAGTCCGTTTTAACTGCCAGTCAACGATTCTATCACATTCACAATAAGATGCTTAAAACTTAGGGTTCTCATCAAATCTTGGGTGAGTTGAATGGCCGTAGAAAGCCACTCTTAAACCCTAAAACTTGAAAATCCAAAAAAATTAGAAAAAAGGAAAAAGAGAAAAAGAAATTTTTCTTTGAATAAGGCGAGGGCTTGAGGCGGTCTGCATTTTGACAGATACTCGGGCACTGTTGTGTTTTTGAAAGTTCAAATCTTATGAAGACATTTTCTTAATGGTTGAAAATAACTCATGCCCAAATAATCCAACCTAATTCTTTTATAAATAGCATATAATTTTTGCTAGGGACTAGCAAAAGATAGGCATAGGAGTATGATGTAAACATGTTTAAACTACTTAAGATGTCTATTTATGCATGTTCTTAAGCATAGGATTGCATTGCATGCTATAAATATTGCATAACATGCATCATCTTGCATTTAGAGTAGTTTGAATAAAATGGAGGTTAATTGTCTCCTTTTATGTGCTTGGATAGGGCAAACTTTTTATTGGGACCTCGAATTGAAGATTCAACCGTACAGATGTGATCAGAACGATAATTGGAGTTCAATGACTCCAAGATCGCACTAATCAGGCATCTGTAGCATCAAATAGTGACCGGGGAACCCTAGAAGATCAAGGGCTAAGATGGTATAAATTTGCACTTCAAACGACAAATCCGACCTCACGGATGGATTCGGATCGATGATCACAGCCTAACAATGCAAAAATCGAGTCAATCTGACACCCGTGGCACCATCTACATCATCTAGAAGATGGACGGCCCAGATGGCACCACGTGGCACCATCTCGGCCACCCAATCGTCCGCACGCACCCGCTGAAGACCCCGCATCCGCCCTTCCCCGCCATTGGATCAAGATCCAATGGCAGTGGATGCACGTGCTTGATTTCATCCGCGTGACTATTTGGACTGCATAGTGCAGCAGTTCAACGCCATATCGCGAGGCGCTAGCGCAGGATCGAGTTGCAGCGAGCAGGCGAGGGGCGCGGGCGAGCGGGCACGGGCGAGCATCGGATCGCGATCGAATGGTCGCGCTCGCCCGATAGTGCCCACACGCTATTGCACGCGTGGTGGTAACGCGGCATCGCACGCGATCGGGCCCGTGCTGAGGAGGCGGGCATAGCGCGATCTGAGCTGTCCGATCTCGCGATCGGAAGACTGAGGATGGCTGAATGTGCGCGTGCGTTGATCACGTGGGCAAGCGAGCGGGCGCACGCACGCACGTCGCCCACTACGCCCATCTTTTGACCTTTAGAGATAGTTTTATTCGTCACTAAAGGTTCTGAATTAATGTTTTGAAAGGAATAATGACCAAATTGCCCCCACTCCTTGCAACTATAAAAGGATATCCCCTCCATACAAAATTATCATCCCTTCTCTTCTCTACCTCTCCAAAGCTCAAGAGAAGCTTGTCCCACCTGGGATGCTCCTCGCTAGATAAAGTCAAATTTTCGTCCCCCGTTCGGAAGTGGATCCCGCGACAACGATGACGTGCTGCCCCATTCCCGTTCTTCTGCTTCGTCCTCCTTTGTCCTGCTCCATCCTTCATCTAGGCGTCGTCCCGTCCGGCCCGTCCTCCAAGCAATTGTCGAGGAGGATAACTTCTCTCTCCCATTCTTCTTTACAGCTTTATAGTGTAGAATTTTCCTGCTTTCTAGTGTAGTTGATTTCCCGCTTTCTAGTGTAATTCTTATTTGGTTTTATTGTATAAACATTTTGAATTATTGAATACATGTTTTCTCTCTCTCTCTATCCCTTTTTAGTCTGATTGTTATTATGGCTTCATTGTAATTACATCGCCTCACTTTTCAAGAAAAATTCTAAAAAAATATAATTACGAATATAGATCGACGTAACCTCCCTGTGTTCGACCTGGAATTTCCATTTCGGTATAAATTTTATTTGTTGAACACGAGTTCTTTGCTTTTAAGCTACAACGACAAGGTTTTAAAAACCAAACACGTTAGCGTAGCAACTCATATGCTCAACACCGATCTCCGACAGTCGCTGGGTGAGTCCAATCCAGGTTGTGCCGAAGAAGGCCGAACTCACCATCATTACGACTGAAACCAGAGACTGCATTGATTACAGAAGACTCAATTCGTCCACGAAGAAGGACCATTTCCCACTACCGTTTATTGATCAGATCCTCGAGAAACTAGCGAGGAATAGGTTCTTCTGCTTTCTTGACGGGTACTCCAATTATAACCAAGTGGCAATCCATCCAGAGGACCAAGAAAAGACCATGTTCACCTGCCCCTTCAGGACGTATGCGTTCTGAAGAATCCCGTTTGGTCTCTGCAATGCACCCGCGACTTTTCAGTAGTGCATGCTTACCATATTCTTAGATATGGTAGGTGATTATCTGGAAGTCTTCATGGATGACTTTTCAATTTTTGGAGCATCATTTGACGATTGCCTCCAGCACTTGATCCAAATGCTCAGGTGGTACATCGATGTGAATTTGGTTCTTTCCTGGGAAAAGAGCCATTTCATGGTGCCTGAATCGTCCTAGGACATCTGATTTCAGAGAAAGGCATCCAAGTCGATCGAGCCAAGGTTAACTTGATTTCCAAACTCCCTATGCGTAGCTCGATCAAGGACATTCAATCTTCTCTGGGGTACGTCGATTTTTACCGTTTATTTATCCCTAATTTTTCAAAAATTATGTGCCCCCTGACTACTCTTCTCTCCAAGGATGTACCTTTCAAAATCTCCAAGGAATGCACTCAAGCATTTGAGATCCTTCGTGATCGAGTTAACCAGGCCCCGATCCTACAGTCCCCTGATTGGTCTCAACACTTTGAGACATGTGCAATGCATCTAACTTCGCTATAGGAGCAGTTTTAGGGTAGAAAATTGACAGGAAACCCGTGGTCATTTCCTATGCTAGCAAAACACTTGACGAGGCTCAGCATAACTATACGATTACTGAGAAAGAGCTGCTAGCCGTAGTATTTTCCCTAGAAAAATTCTGATCATACCTCCTGAGTTCCCATGTTATCATCTACTCAGATCACACTGCTGTGAGGCATCTCCTTGCAAAGAAGGACACGAAACCTCGATTAATCTGATGGATCTTGCTATTGCAAGAATTTGACCTCGAGATTCGCGACAAAGTGAGAAAACAGAATGTGGTAGCTGATCATTTGTCCCGCCTTCCTTCTGAGATCATTGACCCTTCCGAACCCATCACGGAACACTTCCTTAACGAGCACTGGTTGTGCTTGTTTCGCGTGTTAGAAATCGAGGTTACAAGTAACCTGTCATCGTAGTTGCAAAACATGTTGATCAAATAAAATTTATACCGAAACTCCAAGGGAGTCCCGGGTCGAACACAGGGAGGTGATGTTTACTTTATTGAAAATCGCACTTCGATTCGTTTCTTTTTTGTATTTTAGGGTTTTGTTATTTCTTTTTGTGTTTTTGAAATAAAAGACAAGCAAATAAAGCACAAGATAGAGATGAGGAACGAAAGTGGTATATATATCAATCCAATGTTTATTACAATCTACTATGAAAGCATAAAAAGAAAGGGAGGTGAGAGGAAATCTCCCGAATCGGCTTTTCGGTGAGACGACGGTGCCTCGTGGAAGCTCAAACGAAGGAGGTGAGGAGCGGGACAATGGAGGTGAGATGCAGGAGGACGTCGTGTTGAGGAAAGCTTCGGCGTGGCTCTAGAATGGAGGTGAGAAGGCGAAGGTGATTTGCTACCGGAATGGAGGTGGGAGGATAGCTCCAAGGTAACCTATGAAGGGAGATGGGAAGTTGGAGGAGTATTTGGTGGGGCAGAGGTTCGCTACACTAATAGGCACCTTGGGAGCTTGAGAACAAGCTCTAATGGAGCGTTGGTAGGCTTGCTAGAGCTTGGGAGTAGGTTGGAGTAGAGTAGGTAGAGATGGCTTGGAAGGGAGGGGGTGTAGGTCCGTTTATAGTGGAGGAGGAGAGGCAAAAATCATATTTGGGTCTTTACTGACATCCACAAACGTCGCTGCAGCTGTCGCTGAAGATCCGGCTTTCAATTGTTCTTGCTGGCGCGCACGGGCCTTTAGTGACATCCACAAACGTCGCTACAGCTGTCGTTGAAGATCCACGCTTCAATTCCTCTTGCTAGCACGCACGAGCCTTTAGTGATAGCTGCAAGTGTCGCTAAAGGCCCTCATAAATGTTACTGAAGATCCCGCATCTCCCTGCTGGCGTACGCTCCGTTGGCACCGCACGCTTCGCGCACCCGTGTCGCGTGCGCTAGCATGCGCGTGCACGTACGCTGTGCTGCTGCTGCTGTGCGCTATGTGGCTACGTAGCTGCTGTTGAGCAGCCGGCCAAATTTGAAATTGATGGGGCTGCGGGGATTCAAACCCTCGCCCCTCCTTTGCAAACCAGCGCTCCCACCATTACGGCAATCCTTCCCTTGTGTCGTGTGGAGCGGCTTGGTGCGTCCGCTTCCCAACCGTTGGATCTTGATCCAATGGCTAGGATTGATGGGCCCGGATGAAGGAGTTGGGCGGTGCTACTGGTCGGTGTTGGGCGGTTTGGATGGCGCCACATGGCGCCATCTGTGTCGTCCATCTTCTTGTAGAGGGTGCTATGGTGCTTAGATCAAGATGATTCCCGCGATGCCGAACTACGATCGTCGCTCCAGATCCATCCGTATGGTCGGATTTTCCATCCGAAATCCGTATGGATGTTGCATTGCCCCTTGGCTATTGATCTTCCTCGGGCTTAATGTGATGCTACAGGACTCTGATTTGGACGATTTCAGAGGCGTTAGTCTCCGATCGTCGTCCCGATCAGATCCGTTTGGTCTGATCGTCCATCTGAGGCCCTGAAATAAATCCTCTTTTCTCCTGACCATAAAAAGGACCTAATTAACCTAAAATATAAACAACTACTCTAAATGTAGAATGATGCATGATATGCAATATTTATATCATGATATGCAGTGCTAAGCCTAGGAACTATCACAAATAAACATTTTACGATGAATTTATACATGTTTATCATACCCCCATGCTTACTTTTTGCTAGTCCCTAGCAAAATTAAACTAGATGCTATGTATAACAGTAGAATCAGGGTTCGAGTATGTAGGCAAAATTCATTGATTGCTTTAGAAAGTCTCATCCCCAAGACCTAATTACAAAAACTCAACAATGCCTGGGTGCCTGCCAGAATGCAGACCGTCTAAGCTCTCGCCTTATTTGAGAAATTTTTTTTTCTAATTTTTTTTTTACTTTTGAAGTTTGAGAGTTACGGGATAACTTTTTATGGCTACCCAACCCGCCCAAGACTCGAAAAGGACTCTAGGTGCTAAGTATCTTTGTGAAAAAGTGATAGACTCACAAAATGACTATTAAGACAAACTTCGGGTTTCTACGACCCTAGGTGACCTTGCCTAAAGGTTTATCTTTACGATCGGTAGCTTTCTCCCTACTTTTATTTATGGGGTCAACACAAGGGTGAATCCAGTGTATATCTCCCCAATTTATTCTACTTCCCCGCTTCTTCTCTAAGTGTTTTGGGAATTATTGTGCATTTTTTTTTATGAGCTGGGTTATGGACAACTGGCCGATGAGCTGTTACCACCGACAACTTGCCAGCCATACTCGTGCGGTGAAGTGTGGTTTTATTTATTTTTTTCTTTTATTTGCTCTCTTTTTTTTTTAAGTAGGTGGCTTCCCTTATCTAAGATTTACCTAAAGGCAGTACAACGAAAATGGTCTTGTGGCTGGGCTCTGGACAACTGACCGATGAGCTGTTACCACCGACAACTTGCCAGCCATACCACCCAAGTTGGTCCAATAGCTACCCAATTTCCGTAAAAATCGTCGGAAAGTCAGTCAATGCAAAATAATGTGTGTAGATGCTTAGGCTTAAAGTCCCCTCAAATCAGAGGGCGGGTTGATAAGTTGCATACTTATCATCCCAAATTATTTACCAAATTAAAATAAATTTTTAATTGGCAAGGACTCGAGACTAAATCCACATTCGAGTGGACACCTGGGCTAATTAAGCCTGAAGACCTGAAGAGTCTAAGTATTCAGGTCTCAAAGAATCAATTCCTAAAGTTTACAACTCCCAATGCCTAAGTTCTCATCTCCTAATTCTAATTTTTTTTTTTCAAATCTTCAATTTCTTTTTAAATTTTATAAGAAGCTAAAAGAAATTCTACAGAGTTAACATAATGATTTCAGGAATTGATTATCCACCCCCCATGCCTAAATGATGCAATGTCCTTATAAAAAATAAAGACATGAAAAGGACAGAGTAAACCGAACATCACCTGAGTGTCGTGAAAATCTGGTCAGCTCCTCAAAGAGAAGAGTGTATACACACGTGCTAAGTTTAATGCCTTCAGCTAGGCATAACATACATATAAAGAAGAAATTGAGAATTCACAAGTGCAGGTCAGAATCAAAATAAAAATATTGATCCTGAAACCCATCCACAAAAGATGTCCACAGATGTGGACGAGATTATGGTGCAGACCATGCCCCAGGGTCGAGTGGTTCTCAGGTTCTGGATGAAAATCACTTAGAACCGAAGGTTGTTATGTTTACGGGGCTGAGCCAGCGGTTTAGTGGTGTGCAACCCAAGACCAAAGTGTCAGACAACGGGTAAAAATGGTTCAATAGGTGTGGTTGTCTACTTAACATCTAGCTCAGAAAAATAATCAATTATTTCAGGCTTAGGTCGCACGTGAAAGATATCATAAGGGTCCATATAGAAGATAAGTGGTTTCAGGTCAATAGGTACCCTTATATCCAAACTTGTTTTTCCCTCGAAATTAACCTCCCAAATTTTCATTTCCAACTTCCTATCCTCTGAAATCAAGGTTTCCGGGACCTTCAAATCATTGTACACCCCATCTAAAGTACCCAAGTCCAACAATTGTGGCTGAATCAGGATTGACTTGGGCACAGTGATCTCAAAAGTATGTTCATTCAGCTCTTCAAGGTTTGGTTGAGGAATGGGGCTACTAATTGAGTCGTTGGGTATCGGATCCTCCAAGTTAGCCCCAACCGAATCAGAATCTTCAGTAGCTGGGCTACCAAATTGGTCATCATACTCCTCAAGCCTGTATGTCTCACTAAAATCAATCTCCTCAAGCTTAAGTGAGACTTCACTAAGAGATTACTCACCCTCAAAATCAAAGAATTCATGATCCTCATTTGTATATGTCTCAACATCACAAGTCATTTCATCATCCAAGGAGACATAATTTTCTTCGTTTCCTGACTTGGGGATCTCGGGTGAATCAATCGGTTCACCCTCAAAGGGTTGCTCTAGACCAATCTGGTCATCTCCAATCTCCGAATATGTATCCCCCCCGACAGGTGCCTAAGCGGGTTCAGACATTGGCTCTCCTGAAGAGGGTTCATCTTGAGAATCATCCCAAGATTTGACTAGTGCAACCACAAATTTCATCCTCAACCTCGACAATTTCCCAAGAAGAAACTCACCCAGATCCCTATCCCTAACACTTTGGAGCAAATCCAATAGAGAACTATTACGTTCATCAATCATTTTGATCATAGGCTCCAGTGCTTCAGTGCATGGTGTTGGCTGGGCTTCTAAGGATTGTATGGTGTTCCTCAAATTAGCCAACACTCTATCTTGGATCTGGTTCACCTGAACCGACTAGTTCGATTCAGGTTTGGGTGGGTTTGGGTTGAATCTAGGGGAGTCAAGATGTCGAGGTTCTCGGGTCCCTCCCAGAAAGTAGGTCGTTCTAGCTTATTCAAAGGATGGTGGCGACCTATATTCAGTGGAATACTGGGGAGGGTAGGTGTTATAATCATGATATCCTTCCTGATTGTAGATCAGATTGGTTTGGTCATCAAAGGATGGAGATCCATAATCATTATAGCTCTGGGAAGGATAACAATCATTGTCTTGTCGTCTAGTGTTAGGTTCTGGACCCTGAGGTCTGGATTCATATCCCTAATCAAAGTCATCCCGGCTAGTAGATGGGTAATTACAAGTCAAGTCGAGATAGTAATCATCTTCAGGATAAGTAGTGGAAGGAGGATAGGATGTGAAATGTGTGTAGGATGTGGAAGGGTACATGGTGAAGTAAGGAGGGAAATCAGAAGAAAAAGGAGCCTTGCAATACAAAAATACAAGCCTATCCTTAGTTTGGGTAGCCTAAAGGTCTACAGACTCTCAAAATCCGTCCTAAGATTATAGACGATTTACTCTACTTATGTCCAGGCAATCCAACCAGTTAGAAGGAGGGACTGGGGAGAAGGTTCTTCCTTTGGCTTGTGCCTCCAGTTCCTAGTGTACCGCCTAGTCGTAGTCGTTTGATGCTACTCCCCTAGCTAGACATTAGATTGACTAGTATAAGTAGGTTAATCGTGAACAATCTCAATCTGGATCCCGACGAGCGAACCAGTCCTTAGGGCCAACGTTTAATCAATTTTAGTTAGGCTTGGGACAATGGTGCTTTAGGAATGTGATGGGCCCTTTAAATGGGTTGTGCCCTTAATGATCAGTTAAAATGTGTGTGTGTGCACAACCAGGGTTTGCAAACAAGGTTATTTGATGATGTGTCTTTTAGAGTTCAACCTTGTTTAGTAGCTTTTAGGGTTTAATTTTTAAGTTGGTTCAATCAAGGTTTAGTAAAACACTCCAAGTTTTGCAAGCACTGGTGATGATATATTCCTTTAGAAATCAAAGAAAAAAATGTGGAGTGCCTGGTTCAACCCTAAGAATCAACCCTAAGTGGCAAGCTACTTGATGAATCGCTTTTATCTTAAGTGGTGCAGCCCAAACAGTTCAATCAATTGGCCTATTGCACCACTTAGTTAAGGCACACAGAAATTTTTGACCTATTCAAATTTCTACTCACTTATTTGTGTGTTGAATTAAGTGTACCGGGTCCACAGGTCAGATCCCAGTTGAGTGGTAGAATCGACGTGATTGTGCGCCTTAGGGTGAGAAGTTATGGGTGTTAAGTGTGTAGCTTTCAAAAAATCTCACAATCAGATAACACTTTTTTTTATTTTTTATTTTTATTTATGTGGATGGCGAGGTGACTGGAGGTGACAAAAAAACAACCAAATCTATCCTAGGGTTTAAAAAAAAACACCTAAGTTGATTTGGGTTTGAGTTATTCGGTTATGGAATGAAAACTAAGGTAGGGGTGGTGTGGGGGACACTTACAAAACACTCTACCCACACTTTAGTCTGGTCTAAGGCACTTGGATCTCCATGCTAGGGTACCTGCAAGATAGTAGATCAAAGACAAGTAGGGTTAATGCTATGTAAATGCAAAGAAGCGCAATAAACAATAAAGTAAATTCCGTTGCCTCCCCGGCAACAGCGCCAAAATGGTCACGCGTGTTTCGTGTGTTAGAAATCGAGGTTACAAGTAACCTGTCGTCGTAGTTGCAAAACACGTTGATCAAATAAAATTTATACCGAAACTCCAAGGGAGTCCCAGGTCAAACACAGGGAGACGAGGTTTACTTTATTGAAAATCGTGGTTCGATTCATTTCTTTTCGGTATTTTAGGGTTTTTTTATTTCTTTTTGTGTTTTTGAAATAAAAGACAAGCAAATGAAGCACAAGATAAAGATGAGGAACGAAAATGGTATATATATCAATCCAATGTTTATTACAATCTACTATGAAAGCATAAAAAGAGAGGGAGGTGAGAGGAAATCTCCCGAATCGGCTGTTCGGTGAGATGACGGCGCTTAGCGGAAGCTCGGACGAAGGAGGTGAGGAGCGGGACGATGGAGGTGAGATGCAAGAGGACGTCATGTTGAGGAAAGCTTCAGCGTGGCTCCGGAATGGAGGTAAGAAGACAGAGGTGATCTGCTACCGAAATGGAGGTGGGAGGATAGCTCCAAGGTGACCTATGAAGGGAGATGGGAAGTTGGAGGAGTATTTTGTGGGGCAGAGGTTCGCTACACTAATAGGCACCTTGGGAGCTTGAGAACAAGCTCTAATGGAGCGTTGGTAGGCTTGCTAGAGCTTGGGAGTAGGTTGGAGTAGAGTAGGTAGAGATGGCTTGGAAGGGAGGGGGTGCAGGTCCTTTTATAGTGGAGGAGAGGCAAAAATCGTATCTGGGTCTTTAATGATGTCCACAAACGTCGCTGCAGCTGTCGCTGAAGATTCGCCCTTCAATTGTTCTTGCTGCCGCTCACGGGTCTTTAGTAACGTCCACAAACGTCGCTGCAGCTGTCGCTGAAGATCCGGGCTTCAATTCCTCTTGTTGGCATGCACGGGCCTTTAATGACAGCTGCAAGTGTCGCTAAAGGCCCTCATAAATGTTGCTGAAGATCTGTGCATCTCCCTGCTGGCGCTGCGCGCCTCGCCCACCCGTGTCGCGCGCACGCTAGCGTGCGCGTGCGCGTACACTGCACTGCTGCTGCTGCGAGCTGCGCGGCTGCTGCTAAGCGACCGGCCAAATTGGAAATTGGGGGGCTGCGGGGATTCGAACCCACGCCCCTCCTTTGCAAACCAGCGCTCCCACCATTACGGCAATCCTTCCCTTGTGTTGTGTGGAGCGACTTGGTGTGTCCGCTTCCCAGCCGTGGGATCTTGATCCAACAGCTAGGATTGAAGGGCGCGGACGAAGAAGGAGTTGGGTGGTGCTACTAGCTGGTGTTGGGCGGTCTGGATGGCGCCACATGGCACCATCTGCGTCGTCCATCTTCTTCTTCTTGTAGAGGGTGCTACGGTGCTCAGATCAAGATGATTCCTACAATGCCGAACTGCGATCGTCGCTCCGGATCCATCTGTATGGTCGGATTTTCCATCCGAAACCCATATGGATGTCACATTGCCCCCTGGCCATTGATCTTCCTCAGGCTTAATGTGATGCTATGGGACTCCGATCTGGACGATTTCAGAGGCGTTAGTCTCCGATCGTCGTCCCGATCAGATCCGTATGGTCTGATTGTCCATCCGAGGCCCTAAAATAAATCCTCTTTTCTCCTGACCATAAAAAGGACCTAATTAACCTAAAATATAAACTACTCTAAATGCAGAATGATGCATGCTATGCAATATTTATATCATGATATGCAGTGCTAAGCCTAGGAACTATCACAAATAAGCATTTTACGATGAATTTATATGTGTTTATCAAACACCTCCTGACTATCGATACAGGGCTTCCATGGTTTGCTAACATAGTGAACTACTTGGCATCACATTAGATCCCGTCCGATTGGTCGAAGGCCAAGAAGGACAAATTGCATTTCGATGCCAAGTATTACCTTTGGGAAGACTCGTATGTATTCCGCATTGGTGCTGATCAAATTATTCGACGATGTGTCGAGGAAGCAGAAATCAATGACATACTCTCTTTCTACCATTACCAAGCATGCGGTGGACATTTTTCAGGACACAAAATCGCATCAAAAGTCCTCCAGTGTGGCTTTTACTGGCCCACAATCATTGTACGGCATGTACCTGTTGCCAAACCTTGGGCAACATGGGCCATCGAGACATGATGCCTTTACAGCCGATCCTGGTATGCGAGATTTTTGACATTTGGGGGATTGATTTTATGGGACCCTTCCCTATCTTGGATGGCATCGAATACATCTTAATGGTTGTTGACTATGTGTCCAAGTGGATCAAAGACATTCCAACCCGAACCAATGATCACAAAGCTGTTATCAAATTCATTCATCAAAACATCTTCTCAAGATTCAGGATTCCACGGGCAATAATTTCTGATGGAGGGACCCATTTCACTAATGCTCAGTTCAAGTCATTGATGACCAAATACAGGGTGTCGCACCGAATCTCTACTCCTTACCACCCCCAAACTAATGGTCTAGTTGAGCTATCAAACCGGCAGATCAAGAAAATCCTCCATGTTACTGTTCGACCTGACAGGAAGGATTGGTCATCCCGGCTTCCGGAAGCATTGTGGGCTTATAGGATCGCCCACAAGACCCAATTAGGTATGTCTCCCTTCAACTGGTGTATGGGAAGGCATGTCACCTCCCCGTCGAATTGGAGCATAAAGCCTATTGGGCAGTACGGAATTGCAACTTAGATCTTTTTAAGGCTGGAACCCATAGAAAGCTTCAAACGAGAGAGATCGTTGAATCACGCCACGACACGTATGAGAACTCGTGAATTTACAAAGTGCGGGTTAAAGCCTTTCACGACAAGCACATTTCTAGAAAGATCTTTCATCCTCGTCAAAAGGTTCTACTATTTGATGCCTGACTCAAATTATTCCCAGGAAAGTTACGATCTAAGTGGATCAGACCCTACCTAGTCTGATAAATCTTTAGAAATGGAGTCGTTGAGATTAGTCCACTCAGCCACGATTCTGAACCCTTCGTCATGAACGGTCAGAGACTCAAACCGTTCATTGACATAACCAATACAGATTTGGCTGAGACATCCTTTATCCTCCTTTTCTCTGAGCTCATTGCGCCCAACCGATGGCGTAAAACTCAGCGCTTAACGGGAGGCAACCAGTCATTCTTTGAAAACCCAAAACCTTTTCTAACATTTCTATGATGAATTCATATTACACTTTAGGGTTCATCCATTAGAACAACCGACTCCACCTCAGGTACCTGTACCTGAGTATAGAAATCGTTCGCAACAGTCACCTCGACCCGTTCACCCACCCAACACCTGTCCTAATGAATGAACTAAGCTGAATTCGAACCCACTTAATTTACAATGGGGACATTGAAAATCGTAGGCATGGGGGGTGTGAAAGTGCAAAATGTCATGAAAACTCATATCAAGAAAAGGTTTCAACAAAAAAATCACATATCACAAAAAACACAAAAAAATTGAAAAATCTTGAAAAAGAACAAAAAAGCTGAGGGGGGAGAGAAAATTTTTGGGCTATACAAAACATGAGGAGGAAAAAGAGCAAAATGCCAAAAAGGAGCACAAAATGAAAAAGAAAAAATAATAATCATTAGTAAAAAATTAAGGGATTAACTGAAGTTCTAGACCACATTAAGAAAAATGAGAAAAAAAAAAGTGCTAAGGAAACACAAAAAGAGATTAGTAGGAACACTGACTTTAGGCCTTTTGGGCTAGACTCTTAAGCTTAAAAAATTCAAGTATGTGCATAGATCTGAATAATCCCCAAGAGGTTGGGGAAAATGCAAAGCTTAAGTATTAGTTCTAAGGCTTAGGGAGTATTTGGCCTCGTTAGCTGACCTTCGATTTGCAGGACTCGGTAACCTAAGCACCCCAACCCACACATAGTCTGGTTTAGTGCGCATAACTGTCAAAATCACACAAAAGCGTTTTAATGTTATGAAAAAAGTCGCCTAAATTAGGAGCGGTCGATCAACACAAGTTGATTTGGACGAGTTCCCGGCACATCTTCGAGGCGGGAAATTCCCCTCGAAGATGCGTAACAACATATCATCTCCTCGGTGCTTGTCTCTTAGGATATTTAAATATCCTACCGGGGGCATGTAAGCACTCTGCTAGTTCAGATACCATGGGTGGCATTATCACGAAATGTCGATTTCCAAGGTCTGGATTCGGCCACGGAATGCCATGGGTGGGATTATCTCAAATCTCGAAAGCCAGGGTTTTGGGGGATGCCATGGGCAATACTATCACGAAGCATTGATTGCCAGGGACCTTTGAGGATTGATGATGGGGACGAGAAATCCGATACAGACCGTGTTGAGAAGCCAATCCGAAGCTAGAAATAAAAAGAAAAGAGAGAGAAAGCTCTCCAAACAAATAAATCCTCTGTCTCTCTCTTACAAAAATGCACTGCAAACTGAACCTAGGCTAAAAATATCTTAAGCACGGGTGCTTTAATCGCGGAGTCCAACGAATCGTAGGATAATTTCTGTGGGCCTTAAAAACCTTGGCAGAGGACTGAGGCTAAAGCGGGTCAGGTCTAGATTTTGGTTGGTACTTGAGTACCTCTAGGCCTATTGTCAGCATTCTGACCTAATCACAAAAGAAAAAGAAAAAGCACTTATCACAACTGGTAAAAGAAACTCATGGTCTAGAATAGAAGTTAAAACCTTGAAATTTTGCTAAGGGACTAGTAAAAGCTAGGCATAGGGGTATGATGAGAACCTCATCATGAGCCCTAACTAGCTCATTTTGACCTGAGAAAGTAAACAAAAGCTCCTACATAACCCAAAGAAAGGCCTAACTCAAGGGATTACTGTTCTAGGAAGGAAACATGAACTAAAGGGTAAAACTACAATTTTACTATTGCAGAACATCAACAGGATTTCTCAGGAGCTAAACATAGGTCAATTGGACTTAATAATAAGAAAAGTGGGATGGTTCAGTCAAACAAGGGTTATTGTGAGATTTAAGAATTAAATAACATTCTGTAACCCTAAAACAAACCCACTTAATTTCACAAGGTTATGGTCAGGATAAAAATTAACCAAACCCTCTAAAATTCATGGAAAATTATCCCCTATTTCTTAGGACCTTCAATTTGGCATTTGGAACCTATTTTGACCTAGATAGGGGTCCTAGCTCATTATTTAACCTAATTTGGGTTTTTGTACAAAATATCCAGTCAAACGTGGTCAAACATAAAATCCAACTTCACCATTGGATTCCTTAGGTCTAAATTAGGTTTTTATCAAAATTTGGCCTAAGGGAAGGTCATCTTGACCTACTTTGCAAAATGGTCCACCCAATTACATTCTAGCCCCTAACTTTTGAAAACCCTTGCGTAGAGCCTCCTATCTTCCTTGCCACTCTCTGGATTCAGGTCCCTCCTCCATTACAACGGAGGAATCCCACTTCGACGAGGATTTGAGGAGGATATCTCCTTGAATCCTCAGAGATCTCCCAGATTTGGAAGGGAGATTCTCTGAGGATTTCTCCATCGTCTGAATAGGATCTCCAAATCGGATTTACACCAAATCTCTCGTGTGAACACTAGAGAGATTTGGGTGTCTTTCTCACCTTCCATCTCTGGCGAGATCTTTGCGCTTGGAGGCTTTCCTTCCAAGCATAAAGATCTCGGCTAGCAGCTATAAAAGGACCCCTAGTCCTTGGCGCATCTTTTAAGCTTGAATTGGCCTGAGAATTCCCCCAAATTTCCTCCTTCCTCAACTCCGATCAACGGCCCGCAAGCTTCGGCGATCGCTCCTCCCTCCTCTCGTCGCTCTGCCACCATACTAGTGGCAAAGTTATCTTCGTGTCGCTCTTCCACGTTGCGCCACACCAGCGCAACCTCTCCGACCTCCTTCTCGTCGTCATCCTCACCTCAAGGCTTTCTTCCCTGATGACGGCACATACACGCCTCTCGTCTCCTCTGCCTCCCCTTCATCCAACTACCCTCAGTAAGGTTCTCTCTTTCCACTCTCTATTTTCCCCCACTTAATTTTAGAAAACACCCCTCAACAACCACTGTCCACCTTCATCTCCCTCATGTCCAACCGACCACCGGCGAGGGCGAATCCGTCACTCCCCCACTCCACACACCTCTCCACCGACGTCATCACCTTCGCCATCACTCACTGATCATCCTCCGCCCCTTCACCAACCGCCACACACGCCCTACACTTCCACCGAACACACGCACCTTCACGGTCACAGTCTGACCTAGGCATGCACGCCTAGGCCGTTCTGTACCACGCCAACCCCCGCCTCAGCTTCGCCGTGACACGGCGAAGCTTCCCACGTTGTTTGACAGGGTCGCGAGGCCGTGTGCGTGCATTTCAAGTTCATGCCTCTGCCGCCATTAGCGAAGGTGTGAAGGAGCTTGCAAGCAACACTCTAGGCCGCATCCACCCAGGTGCTACGCTCCAGGAAGTGCGGGTTGGACTTGTGTATTCACCCAGCCAGGCAATTGGCTTTGAGAGAGATCGTAGCAGTGGCAATTGAAGAAGTCCACCTGCGGGGGCGAGCCCAGAAGCAGGTGGGACACTGTAGTCCCACCTCGTAAGTTCTCAACGTAGGTAAGGCATTTATATTGTTTTTGTGTTCTTAGCTCATCGCCTCCAAACGACATGGGGTGAGGTCCCTCTCCCATGCCCCCGCCTTGTCCGTGACACACACTCATGCGGACCTAGCACCCGACCCATTTACCTAGCACTCCTCGTGCACTACACCACGCCGATGTGCCTAGACCCGGGCACACGAAACCCAACCCGATTACTTGGCTCTGGGAGAGCGAACCCAAGAGCGAGATAGAGAGAGAGACGCAGGGGAGGGTAGGGGTAGGTTTTTCTCTTGTGTGCGTGCGTAGGGAAGAAGAAGAGGAGGCCGAAGGTGTAGCCGCAGCCAAAGCTAGGGAAGCCAAGAAGGAAGAAGAGGAGCGGCTGAAGAAGAAAACCCAGGGCAGAGGCTGAAGAAAAGAAGAAGAGAAGACAAGAGCAGCTAAGAAAGGAAGGAGAAGGAAGGACTTAGCCGCAGAAGAAGACTGCAGAGGAAGAAGAAAGAAGAAGAAGAAGAAGACAGGGAAGCCAAAGCTAAGGAAAAGCCAAGTGCAGAAGGAGAAGAGGCAGAAGCCAAAGGAAAGAGGCGGCACTATAGTAGAGGAAAGGAAAGCCAAAGAACAAAAGAAGAAAGAAGGAAAAAGAAGAGTGACCATAGAGAAAGAGAAGAGAGAAAATTAGAAGGCAAACTCAAAAAGAGAAGAATAAGCCTTGCACTATAGCAGCTACAACTTAAGACGTCTGATTTTACATCAGACGTCCATTATTTTTGAATTTATATGAACATTGACCTCATTTTTACTTCATAATTTTGATTGGATTGGTCATTGTCTTTTATTAAATTGTGAGTTGTGACCTTAAGTATTTAAATACCAGTTTGCTCCTTGCGTTCGACCTCGGATACCTTGGTTTTCGAGTAATAAATTCTTATTTATTTTAGCGGTGATTTCATTTATACTGCAATGAACATCTTTTAAAACAACGATCTCACCTCGTCAACAGCCGTCGCACACATGGTGACATCGTGTGTGTATCACCAACCCACACCATCAGCCGCCCAGCCTTCATTTTCCCTTTCTTCAGCCTCCTGCATTCTAACACACCTTCACCTTTCTCTCCTGTTACAACCAACAACACCTCCACCATCCTTACACCAACCGTAGGCCTTCCCCCTCGCCACAAACCGCCAGCAACTTCACAGCCACCTCTCGCTGCAACCCAATTCCACCGTCCACCACCATCAACATCCCCACACCATCCACTCCCTCTTCATTTCCTTCTTCTTCTTCAACCTCCACGCCTTCTCCTTCACACGCAACAAGGAACCCATAGCCACCATCGTCTCATAGCACCCTTCTCAATGCGCCAACGACCTCCTACCTCACCACCAACATCATCGGCATCCTCTTCGAGTGCAGCTGCACCCACGCCGGTCATGCAAGACGCCAGCAGCACCGACCGTCAGTCACGCAAGTCGCCAGCAACACCCATCACCGCTGGCCTCCGCTCTGCCGTCCGGCCATGTCTGACCGTCCCAGGCCTCGCCTCCACCACCCACATGCTCCTCTCCTCCGGTGGAGCTCCTCAACCAAGGCAAACGGCCGACGAACCCTCCTTCACGCACACATGGAGGAGAGAAGGGAAATCCCCTATTTCCTCTCACATTAGAAATTACGAATATTGCCATTGCAGCTTCTACTATTCACTTATTTATCAATTTAATATATGGCCGTAAATTTGCATGAATATCCCTCATGTTCATTTGAATTATGAATAGTTGCATTTATCTTTTAAATAATAGAATATGGGATATTGATTATAGGGAAAGGGTTCGATTTTGATTTATATTGACGATATTTGTTAGTACTAAGATTACGATTCACGTATCCTATAGTGGTGATTTTGCATATAACCTCCCTATATTCTTGAGTAATTACATAAATGCTAATTTATGTTGAAATTGAATTGCAATAACTAGTATGCACACTCATTAAGATTCCCGAATAAACAAAGCACTACTTCTAGTCCAATAGGTTATTTCCTCCCTTTGGACACGACCTAACTCTTCATGGTTAGTTTTGAATTACTAAATATTTTTTAAAAGCCATTTTCTACCATGCAACAAACTATAACGACACATCATTTTATGTAAATTGTTATCGAAAATGATCACCCTTTCAAATGGTGTCGTTGCCGGGGAGGAAATACGGCTATTAAATTTTTCGAGGATTTTCTATAATTTTTATGCTATTTCTGAAGCTTTTCTGAATCATTGATCTATTTCTTTTTCCTATACAAGGTACATCTGTTTGGAGGAAACGAAAGCGACGGGTGCACACAACGGAGGCGATATTGTTGGTGGACCTTGACGTCACCTAGAGGGTAGCAACAGGAGCACGTTGGCCTTGATCCCACGTGTGTAGAAGGAGGATTGGTGGCTGGAGATTTGTTTATACTTAGATTAGGCTAGATAGACCTTAGACATTTAATTTTTGTCTTGTGGACCTGTGTTGGGTATTTTCGGGAGCGTGTTCCCATTTCATTTAGATGATAGGATTATTTGAATTGTTTGAACTACATGTTGGTTAGTTAGTTAGATTAGGTTTTTTTGCTTTTTATTATTTAATATATATATATATTAAAACTGCCTGCTAGAAGCTGCATATCTATAGGGTGATCATCTAGGATTGAATGAGCAGCATCTAGCTTTTCTTTTTGCATTGCAAACATCCTGCTTTGAAGAGAGCTGGAGTAAGGTATGTCTTTTCTTGTGCATCAGTTTTCTGCACACGCATTGCATTTGGACATAATTAAAAAAGACCATTTAAGCTGATTTGAAAATATTAATCAAGTGGTCACATTACTTCTTGAAAGAAAGAAAAGTTTACAGAAAGTGTTTGAATAACGTGATTACGATTTTTAAAACGAAAAATCACTTTTTGTAGTGTGATACACACTTCCTGTACTGAGCACACACTATAGGCACTACACTAGGACTTGAACCCTTAAGGCTATAAGCATCGATCTCTTTATCAGTGCAAATCCTCCTATCTCGCTTTGTAACAGTAGTATTAACTTTTGCCCGAGTGAATTGATACTCTAAGGAGGAGGACACCCCTTAAAAGAATTCAAGGGTAGTTAAGAGGCACCGCTAACGCAATGCCTCAAAGGAAGGGTTCGGCCTACTTGCATCCCTTAGTTCCATCCTTGGAGTACCTTTTTACTTGAGCATTAGAGAATATCATCGCAACAAAGTATACGTCTTCAGGGCACTCAAAGGTCAATTTAGGGTGCGTAATTGCTTGACAACTTATTTGATCACCCAAAAAGGACTAAAAGTAACCTCAACCTTCTTAACAGTCATTGACCAGAAATTTCAAGTGCCTCATTTCTCTTATACCACTTATGTGGGAAAGGAGAAACACTGCCTTGACTATATTTGGCCAAGCTGAAGAGTTGGAAGAGGACTTAAAGAACTTTAAATCAACAAAAGACCTGTTGCCTTGTGTTTGCTTGGTGTGTGCGTGATAGAGCTCTCTAGGAAGTTTCTATTTTTAATATATCTAAGTCCTAAGAGAGTTAAACCATTTAATTGAAAGAAATGGACTATCCTTACTCCTATCATTTTAACCAAGATCCGATGCCTCGAGCGTATCCATCCTTTGATGGGTACAATGATAATTTATGGGATAATCATATTCCTATCCTGGGAGTACTAGCCCAATAGCTCCCATTTTTTAGCAGAGCATAGGAGTGGGATTTTCCACCCATGGAATCTCCATTATTATGCAAACACCCAACCCTCCCACCCTTCATAATTTTCCTTATCAAGGTTGGACTAATACCCCTAGGCAACCAGAGCTTGAGATTGACTATCCTCCCCAATCTGATAGTAGTAACCTCTCCTCTTTTATGATAGAAATGCAAAAACAACAAAAAGAAATGATGGAGTCTATGGGAGAGATGTTGAGGAATAATGTTACAACCCGGTTCCCGAATCCCTACAGGACCTGAGACCGGCTCGCCTCAACTAATTCCAAGACCCAGTCATCCAATAAGAAATAACCGAAAAAATGGAAAGTAAACCACATTCACATATGCAATGTAACTAACAGTAAAAACGTACAAGTAGTAAAGGAAAGTAAAAGTTGCTAGTTCAGCACATACCACCACAACAACAGGAAAGTAGAACAAAAGCAACAGTAACAGGAACAATAAACAAAAGTCTGAAACTCACTATAGCAGAAAAGAGAGTACAACAACAGTATGGAAAACTACAGCTGGGCTCGACTGGGCCTAGCACCCTCTGCAGTCGGTAGCTCGGGTTGCTCAACTCTTGGACCTGAACAGTATTATGAGAAAACAGAGTCAGTGAACGCTGAGTAGAGTGGTAACCAAACTATTTAAAGCAGTAAAAACTAGCAAGTATGTTTATCCTTTTCCAGTTATTTATTTTACAGGTAATTTCCTTTCACCCTATTGGTTTACTTTCAAATTTCTTTCCTGATCTTGCATGTTCCTCATGGGAATGATCTTGATTGCAGTCTTTTCCAAAGAGTAGAAAGTACACGAGGTGCTCTCCTGGCCGGGAGAGTCCCCCGTGATAGTCCTACACCCAGTCAACCACCCTGAGGTCACTGACAGACGTAGCGGTGACTACGGCACGCACAATAAGCCCATAGGTAGCTACCCCACACTGGCACGCGGTCAGTCATTTCCGCTAACAGGTACGCTCAAAGTACAGCACGGAACAGTATAGGGCCTAGCCCTCTCTGAAATAGGGGTCTAGCCCCTCAGAACCGAATAGGGGTCTCGCCCCTCCACAGTCCGCGCACCCTCGTTTGACTACCCTGATTTGCCTAGAGGGCCTAACAAGTCAGTGTAGGGTGGCTAGCTGAACCCCAGGCCGCATGGGGTGGCTAGCTCCCTCCCTACACTAGTAGCTCTCCTCTGTACTGTGTACGCGAGGGCCAACAGAAGTCGGTGTAAAGTGGCCAATCCTAACCCCGGGTCCCAAACCAAGGGCGGCTAGCTCCGCTCTACACTAAATGGGGACAGTTTCTCTCCTTGGTACCACGTACTCAAGGGCCAGCACACTTCCCGTCCACATTCCAAGCTTTTCCATCTAACCACAGGAGTTCTACTCCAAACTCCCTATAGGGTTCATGCTCATGTTCACCATATTATTCCAAACCAGGTTTCATCATTTACCATTCAGTTTTCATTTATACATATGTAGCTCGTATTTCCATAAATTAACACATATAACAAGTGATATCACAGGTAACTGTTTAGTTATCTTAGGCAGCTCATATTCTAACAGGCAGCTCGTATTCATTTACAGGCAGTGGCTAACAATTTAGCTCATTCACATATATAACTATAATTTCAATCACGCAAACAACTGATTCAACCATTTCTTGTCCTAGGGTTCATGCCACATCCTAGGTTTCCAGTTGTCTAATTTTCATAGATGTATTCCTATTTAATAAGTATAACAGGGGTGGACCACTCTACCAGACAATCCGGGAGTACTGGGGGCTCGAACTGCGGCCCAGGTGCCTCTGCAAGCCCCAGACATGCAACAGGTTGAAGTCCTATACCAAGTAACACACCACAATGAAAGATTCAAAACAGTGTATAAATGCTTCTAATACGTAGAGAAACTCTCAAGAAAACCACAGATATTTCATTTGAGTAAAACGGATCCTGATTGGACCCTAAACGGGTCAAAAACGTGTCTACAGACCCAAATCAGACATCTGGAAACAAGTCCAGAAGTCTTAAAAGTCACAGAGACTCACCTCAAGCTCCTGTAGTGCCCTCAGACGTCCAAGACTCCCCCGCGACCCTCTGAACACAGTTCCAGATGTCGAACCAGTCCTCCAATCATCTGGGAACGTCTCCGGTCGTCTAGTAAGCTATCTAGACATTCGAAAGTGTGTGGAAAGGTGTTCCGCGCACCTTCCCAAGGCTACTCCTGCGTATGACAGAGCAGCACCACTTTAGGCTAAACCAAATCAACTACGGTGCAGCCTACATGGTCGTAACCGCGAAGAAGACGTACCTTCGCGATACACTTGCTTTCAGACGTCTGGTGTCGACGCCAGATGTCTAGCTAGTCATCCAGAAGACACTCCGAACGTCTGATACTGGAAAAGTTCTAGTATCAGATTGTGCTCCTATGCTTCTCACCGCGCTCCGCCACAGCTCCTTTCGCTCAGCTGTAGCCCCAACTGCTGCAGAAGGTCGGAGATGATGCCCCAACGTCCTCCTCCTCCTGCACGCGACGCGGTGGCCATGCGAGCCTCCAATGAGCTTCCACGAAGCTCTCGACCTTGGCCCTCTCCTCCTCCTCATGCCCGCTCCTCCTCCTCTCTCTCGTGCACCTCTGCTCACGGCAGTGGAGTGGAAGGTGTGGTGGTAGTGGTGGGATGGAGAGGAGAGGAAGGGGGTCTCTTATATAGGGCTGGGGGGGTTAGGATTTGGAGGGGAAAAGAAGAAGGAAGGAGAGAGAAGAAGAGTCTACACGTCCCCTGCGTGCAGACCGCAGGATGCGTACAGATTTTTCAATTTCCATACGTCCGGGAAGGAGTCTAGACGTCTGGCCAGACATCTGACTAACACTCCAGACGTCTTAAAAGGCTAAAATCAGGACGAGTCTTTACAAATAGTCAATAATTGAACAAAGAAATTAGACAGCTTAGCTACGCTCTTACTAGTGATTCTGATTTCTACCCGTACAATCGTGATCATCAAAATAATTTTGAGGAAACCAATGACAATAGGGATCCCGTTTTGAGTAGCTATCACTTAGAATCTCCCCATGAGACACGGCCACTAGAGGAGAACAATCCTAGTCATTATCCACCCGAGCTATATTGGAGTCAAATGAAAGGGAAGATGGTACCTCTTGAGGACCTTGACCCTAATGACAGTATTTTCCTTACCCCTGATAACCCGGGTCAAGGTCATATTGTTCATACCACTTCCCCTATTAATCATCAACTGGAACCCCATTCTACCCTTAGTGAGCCTAATCCTGACCCTCCACTTAGGGAATTAACACCTACCATCCAAAATTCTGAGGATTTAAATACACCTAATGAAGGTGACCCTAAGGGAATGGAGGATGAATTGGATCAATTTTGGTCTCATGGGAGGAAAAAGTCTATTTTAGAGGAGGATGATTGACGGAATGCCATTTTCGTGCATTTTAAAGTCATCGAAAATTGTAGTATAGTCACGCAAAAATGTTCATCAAAAAAAATAATTTTGTAAAAGTAACAAGACTTTGAGTCCCGGTCGTTCGTCTCTGGGAGGCGTTTGTGCGAATCTAAAATCGATCCTCTGTCGCTCTACTTTATTTAAAATCGCACGTCGGTTTCCAATCTTCGGATTAAGATTTGTCACTTCGATTATGAATTATGATTACATGCACATGTGTCAAATAGATAACAAAAGTGAAAGTGTGAGTTTCGATGCACACAATTCTAGTTACGTGGTGGCTGTTTACATAAAATGCATTTATAGTTAGGTGTTGAAGCTATGAGTTACTACGTTAACATATTTGGTTTTGAAAAACCTGTCGTTGTAGTTTGAAAGCAAAGAACTCATGTTCAACAAATAAAATTTATACCGGAATAGAAATCCCAGGTCGAACTCAGGGAGGCGGACGTTTGATTTAAAAATACGCGTTTGTTTTATTTGTAATAAAGTAGATTAATTGATTAGAAACTATCTATCTATTTACAATAAATAGAAGAGAGAGAATATTACAAACAAAAATCAAAAAGAGATGTAGAATGAACATGGAATTCATTATCAAAGAAATTGCTCGTTACACTAAACATTACGACTAAAAAGCAGAAAATGATTACACTAGAAAGCAGTAACTCTACTCTAGAAAGTATTAAAAAGAATGGAGAGAGAATTATCCTCCTCGACGGTCACTTGGAGGACGAGCCAAACGGGATAACGCCTGGAAGATGGGGAACAGAGCAGGACGAAGGAGAATGAAGTGGGAAGAACGAGAACGAAGCAGCACGTTGTTGACGCGGCTAAATCATGTTTTAATAATTAATGCGTTGTAATATAGACGAACTTTCCGCGACAACAAATAAAGATTTTATAACTCAAAAATCGGAGTATCCGAGATCGAACACAGGGAGCAATTCAAGTACTTTCAAAACTTGAGAACACAACCTTTTAAATGAAACTAAGTGTATCCGAGTTCAATGAGACTTATAAAAAGAAATTGCTTAGAGAAAACAAAAATGGACGTCTGATACAATATCAGACATCTTAAAATGAAGCTCCTTTTCTTCCTTGATGCTTCTTTTCTCTCCCTCTATTTCTTTTCTTCCTGCGACGAAGGTCAGACATTCTTCTTTCTTTTCCTTTGCCTTCTTGAGTCTTCGTCTGCCCCTTGTCTTCTTCTTCTTCAGTCTTCCTTGGTTCTGTTCTTCTCTGCCTTGCCTTTCTTTCGGAGCCGCCTTCCTTCTTTCTTCTGTTTCCCTTTGGCGTTTCTTCTTCTCTGCCTTGCCTCTCGTCCTTGGCTGCAGAGCTTCCTTCCTTCTTTCCTGCAGCGGCTAAGTCCCTGTGTCCTGCACACACTACACACAGCAAAACCTAACCCTCTACCCGCACGTTTCTCTTTCTCTCTGTGTAAACCACTCTCAGCACGCTCTCCCAGAGCCGGTTATACGGGTCGGATCGCGCACCCGTGACCAGGCGCACCGGCATGAGGGTGGTGCGCGAGGTGTGCTCAAGGCAGGGTCGGGTCGGATCGCACCAGATCCGTGAGGTGAAACCACGGACGAGGCGTAGTGAGATAGGTGAGGGACCTCACCCCAAGTGTGACTGGAGGCGAAGAGCAGATATGACAAAAACAATATAAAGGGTGTCGGTGCGTCGTGGCTTACCGATGTGGGACTAAAGCCCACTGCTGTCCTTCGCGCGCCCGCAGCCGATCGCACCTTCAATTCCTCAATTGCAGGCTCTGTTGGCTTCACTTGCTGGGTCAGCTCCCTTCACACGACCTTCCCAAATTCGCGACACCTGGAGCCCTGAAGTCCTGAGTCCTGGAGCAAGCATAGAGCTTCGTCGAGTCGTCGTCAATGGCGACCGGAGCGTGGAATTTGTCAGACACGAAAATGGCCTCGCGGCCTAATCAGATCATGGGGAGACCTTCGCGTGTCACGGCGAAGGTGATAAGCTATGTGGCAGGCTGCAGGGTGACCTAGGCCTGAGTGCCTAGGTCGCTCTGTGGCCGGACTGGTGGGTGTGTTCGGGGGGTTGCTGTGGTGGTGTGGCGGGGCTGTGGATGAGTGGAGGGTGCTCAGTGAGATGAGATGAAGGTTATGTGATGGTCGGCGAGACGTGTGGGGCTGCGGAGCGACGGGAGCGTCTCGCTGGAGGGTGGCCGGAGATGAGGAAGGTGGCAGTGGACAGGGATGGTCGAGGGTCGATTGAGTGAAATAAAGTGAGGAAATGAAAGAGGGAAAGATGGGGAACTTATCTGGATTGTTGGGAGAGAACGGGGGCAGCGGAGTCAGACGGCTCGTAGTTGCCGTCGTCGGAGAAGATAACCCTGAGAGATAACGGCGATGAGGAGGAGGTCGGGGAAACGTGCGCTTGGTGCGGTGCGACGCGGGAAGATGAGGCGAAGTAGACTCTACTGCTGGTATGGCAGCAGAGTGACGAGAAGGAGGAGAGGTAGTCGCTGGAGCTTCCGGGTTCCTTGGCCAGAGAGAGGAGAGAAGAAATTTGGAGGATTCTACGGCCAAGACAAGTCTGAGATCTCGCAGAGGGTCGGAGGTCTTCTTATAGGTGCTGGCCGAGCTTTCTGGTGCATGGAGGGCAGGCTTTTGGCCACCATTGTCTCGCTGGAGAAGGAAGGTGGTTGAGATCCAAATCTCTCATGCGTTCGCACGAGAGTGTGGAAAGGAATCAGAGATCAAGATCGGGCTTAGAGGGAAGGGGATTCCTCAGAGAATCTCCCTTCCAATTCTGGGAGGAGACCTCTGAGGGATTTGAGCGTATCCCCCCTGTCAACCTCGCCGGAGAAGAATCTTCCCCAATAATGGCGAAAGGACTTGATTGAAAGATTGGTAAGAAAGATAGGGGGGTTATTGTGATGGTTTTCAAAAGATAGGGACCAAAATGTGATTGGGTGTACTAAATTGCAAAGTAGGTCAAGATGACCTCCCCTTAGGTCTAAATTTTGGTACAAATCTAATTTGGACCTAAGGAATCCAATGGTGAAGTTGGATTTTAGGTTTGACCACATTTGACTGGATATTTTGCCTAAAAACCCAAATTAGGTCAATTGATGAGCTAGGACCCTATTCTAGGTCAAACTAGGTTCCAAAGGCAAATTTGAATGTTCTAAACCCTAGAGGATATTTTTCCATGAATTTTAGAGGATTTACTTGATTTTTATCCTGACTGGAACCTTGTTGAATTAAGCGGGTCTGTTTTAGGGTTACCAAATGTCATTTAATTCCTAAATTGCATATGAACCTATTTCTGATTGATTCAACCCACTTTCTATCTCTCTTAGACCATTTGGCCTATGCTCTATCTTCGAGAAATTTCATTTATGTACTGCAATGGTAAAATTACAGTTTTAACCTTTATTTCATGTTTTCTTCTCAGAACACTTATTCCTCCAATTAAGCCCTCTTCTAAGTCATGTAGAAGCTTTTATTTTCTTTATTAGGTCAAAATGAGCTAGTTATGGCTCATGATGAGGCTCTCATCATACCCCCATGCCTAGCTTTTGCTAGTCCCTTAGCAAAATTTCAAGGTTTTAACTTCTGTTCTAGACCTTGAGTGTCTATCATCAATTATGATAAGTGCTTCTCTTTTTCTTTTGTGATTAGGTCAGAATGTCGACAATAGGCCTAGAGGTACTCAAGTACCAACCAAAATCCAGACCTATTGCGCTTTAGCCTCAGTCCTTCTCAAAGGTTTTTAAGGCCCACAGAAACTAACCTAGGATTTTTTGGACTCCGTGGTTAAAGCACCCGTGCTTGAGACATTTTTAGCCTAGGTTCAGTTTGCAGTGCATTTTTGTAAGAGAGAGATAGAAGATTTATTTGTTTGGAGAGCTTTTCTCTCTCTTTTCTTTTTATTTCTAGCTTCGGATTAGCTTCTCAACACGGTTTGTATCGGATTCCTCATCCCCATCATCAATCCTCAAGGGTCCCTGGCTATCGAGATTTCGAGATAATCCCGCCCATGGCAACCCCCAGAACCCTGGATTTTGAGATTTCGAGATAATCCCGCCCATGGCGTTCCGTGGCCGAATTCAGACCCTGGCGATCGACATTTCGTGATAATGCCGCCCGTGGTATCTGAACCAGCAGAGTGCTTACATGCCCCCAGTAGGATATTTAAATATCCTAAGAGACAAGCACCGAGGAGATGATATGTTGTTATGCATCTTCGAGGGGAATTTCCCGCCTCTCCGCGCCGGGAACTCGTCCAAATCAGCTTGTGTTGATCTGCCGCTCCTAATCTAGGCGACTTTTTCAGAACATTAAACGCTTTTGCGTGATTTGGATATTTATGCACACTGAACCAGACTGTGTGTGGATTTGGGTGCATAGGTTACCGAATCCCACAAACCGAAGGTCAGTTAACGAGGTTGAATACTTCCTAAGCCTTAGACCTAATACTTAAGCTTCGCATTTTCCCCAACCTCTTGAGGATTATCCCGATCTTAGCGGATACGTGATTTTTTAAGCTAAAGAATCTAGCCCAAGAGGCCTAAGACCAGCATTCCCACTAATCTCTTGTTATGTCCCCTTAGCACTTTTCCTTTATTTTTTTTCTTGATCTGGTCTAGAACTTCAGTTAATTCCTTAATCTTTTACTAATGACTATTTCTTTTCTTTCTCATTTTATGCTCCTTTTTTTGTCATTTTACTCTTTTCCTCCTCTCATTTTGTATTACCCTGTATTGTTTCTCCCCTCCTTCAAGTCTCTCTCTCTTTTTTTTTTTTTTTAATTGAAACCCTTTCTTGATATGAATTTTCCTGACATTTTGCACTTTCATACCCCCCATGCCTAAGATTTGCAATGTCCCCATTGTAAATTAGGTGGGTTCGATTTCATCTTAGTTCATGCATTAGGACAGGTGTATAGTGAGTGAACGGGTCGAAATGACTTGTTGCGAACGATTTCTAATCTCGGGTAGGGATACCTAAGGTGAAGTCGGTAGTTCTAATGAATGAACCTTAAAGTGCAATATGAATTCCGCATAGAAATGTCAGAAAAAGTTTCAAGTTTTTTAAAGAATGACGGGTTGCCTCCCATTAAGCACTGAGTTTTACGCCATCGGCTGGGCGCAATGAGCTCAAGGGGAATGGAGGGTAAAGGATGACTCAGCCAAATTTGTATCAATCATGTCAATGAACGGTTTGAGTCTCTGACCGTTCACAACAAAGGGTTCGGAATCGTGGCTGAGCGGGCTGATTTTAATGGCTCTATTTCCAAAGATTTGTCTAACTAGGTAAGGTTCGACCCACTTAGATCGTAGCTTTCCTGGGAATAATTTGAGTCGGCATCAAAGAGTAAAACCTTTTGACCAGGATGAAAGATCTTTCTAAAAATGTGTTTGTCATGAAAAGCTTTAACCTGTTTTTTGTAAATTCGTGAATTCTCATACGCGTCGTGGCGTAATTCACCGATCTCTCTTATTTGAAGTCTTCTGTGGGTTCCAACCTTAGAAAGATCTAGATTACAATTCCGTACTGCCCAATAGGCTTTATGCTCCAATTCGACAAGGAGGTGACATGCCTTCCCGTACACTAGCCTGAAGGGAGACATTCCTAATTGGGTCTTGTGGGCAGTCCTATAGGCCCACAATGCTTCCGGAAGCCAAGAAGACCAATCTTTTCTGTCAGGTCGAATAGTAACCTGAAGGATTTTCTTGATTTCTCGGTTTGATAGCTCAGCTAGACCATTAGTTTGGGGGTGGTAAGGAGTAGAGATTCGGTGTGACACCCCGTATTTGGTCATCAGTGACCTGAACTAAGCGTTTGTGAAATGGGTCCCTCCATCGAAAATTATTGCTCGTGGAATCCCGAACCTTGAGAAAATGTTTTGATGAATGAATTTGATAACAACTTTATGATTGTTGGTTCGGGTCGGAATGGCTTCTATCCACTTGGACACGTAGTCAACTATGAGTAAGATGTATTCGAACCCATCCGAGATCGGGAAGGGTCCCATAAAATCAATCTCCCAAATATCAAAAATTTCGCATACCAGGATCGGCTATAGAGGCATCATGTCTCGATGGCTCATGTTGCCCAAAGTCTGGCAACGGGAACATGCCTTACAGTGATCATATGCATCCTTGAAAATTGTGGGCCAGTAAAAGCCACACTGGAGGACTTTTGATGCGGTTTTATGTCCTGAGAAATGTCCATCGCATGCCTGGTCATGGCAAAATGAGAGTATGTCTTTGATTTCCACTTCCGTGACACACCGTCGAATTATCTGATCAGCACTAATGCGAAATAGATATGGGTCTTCCCATAGGTAATACTTGGCATCGGAACGCAATTTGTCCTTCTTGGCCTTCGGCCAATCGGATGGAATCTGCTGTGATGCCAGGTAATTTACTATATCTGCAAACCATGGAAGACCTGTACTGATAGCCAGGAGGTGCTCATCAGGAAAATGTTCTTTGATGGGTCTAGAAGGGTCAATTATTTCAGAAGGAAGACGAGACAAGTGATCAGCTACCACATTTTGCTTTCCCGCTTTGTCGCGAATCTCAAGGTCAAATTCTTACAATAGCAAGATCCATCGGATTAATCGAGGTTTTGCATCCTTCTTTGTAGGGAGATGCCTCACAGCTGTATGATCCGAGTATATGATAAGACAGGAACCCAGAAGGTATGATCTGAATTTTTCTAGGGCAAATACTACAGCTAGCACCTCTTTCTCAGTAATCGTATAGTTATGCTGAGCCTCATCCAGTGTTTTGCTGGCATAGTAAATGACCACAGGTTTCCCATCAATTTTCTGCCCCAAAACCACTCCTACAGCGAAGTCAGATGCATTGCACATGATCTCAAAGTGTTGAGACCAATCAGGGGACTATAGGATCGGGGCATGGGTGAATTGGTCACGTAGGATCTCAAATGCTTGAGTGCATTCCTTGGAAATTTCGAAAGGCACATCCTTGGAGAGAAGAGTGGTAAGGGGGCATGCGATTTTTGAAAAATCAGGGATAAATCGATGGTAAAAATCGACGTGCCCCAAAAAAGATCGGATGTCCTTAATCGAGCTGGGCATAGGGAGCTTGGAGATTAGGTTAACCTTAGCTCGATCCACTTGGATGCCTTTCTCCGAGATTAAATGTCCCAGGACAATTCCCTCAGACACCATGAAATGGCTCTTTTCCCAGGAAAGAACCAAATTCACATCGATGCACCGCCTAAGTATTTGGACCAAGTGTTGGAGGCAATCGTCAAATGATGCTCCAAAAACTGAAAAGTCATCCATGAAGACTTCCAAATAGTCACCTACCATATTTGAGAATATGGCAAGCATGCACCGCTGAAAAGTTGCAGGTGCATTACAGAGACCGAAAGGCATCCTTCGAAATGCGTACGTCCCGAAGGGGTAGGTGAATGTGGTCTTTTCTTGGTCCTCTGGATGGATTGACACCTGGTTGTAACCGGAGTACCCGTCAAGAAAGCAAAAGAACCTATTTCCTACTAGTTTCTTGAGGATCTGATCAATAAATGGTAGTGGGAAATGATCCTTCTTCGTGGAGGAATTTAGTCTTCTGTAATCAATGTAGACTCTCCACAAGTTAGCTATTCGGGTAGGAATGACTTCTCCGATTTCAGTCGTGATGATGGTAAGTCCTGCCTTTTTAGGCACCACCTGTATTGGACTCACCCAACGACTGTCGGAGATCGGGTAGATAATCCCTGCATCTAACCACTTTATGATCTCCTTTTTCACGACCTCCTGTAGGTTAGGGTTTAGGCGTCTTTGCATTTCTCTTGAAGGTCATGTGCCTTCTTCTGTGTAGATTTGATGTGTGCAGTATGAAGGGCTTATACCAGTCAAATCATCGAGAGTCCATCCAATGGCTCTACGATGTTGCTGGAGAACAGTAATCAAACGAAGTTCCTGGTCAGGTGTGAGTCGAGAGTTGATAATCACAAGAAACGTCTGATTGGAATCCAAAAAGACGTACTTCAGATGCTCGGGAAGGGGCTTAAGTTCCATGACAGGATTGTCAGCAGCAGCGGGTGGTTCGAGGTTTGTATCAGGATCAAGGGTCGGAGTCATAGGTGTGTCTAGATCATGTTTGCACTCCTCTGTTGGCGGGTTTTGATTTTCTAGTGGTTGATCAGAGATAATCAGGTTGTCCTCTGTATGCAATTCATCAACCACGGCTCTGATATCACATATTTGTTCTATAACCCTGCAATTAATCCCTTGTTGGGCCTTAAAAATGTCAATCTTCAGGGTTTGATTCCCAAACTTTAATTCTATCTAGCCCTCTTCGCAGTTTATGTTGGCCCTAGTAGTGGCCAAAAAGGGTCTCCCTAATATGATTAGTGTGTCCCTTGGGTTCTTAGGTGCATCCATGTCTAGTACTATAAAGTCCACCGGGAAGTAGAAATCCCATACCCTAACAATGACATCCTCGAGTATTCCTTCAGGTAACTTGATGGATCAATCGGCTAACTGCAATGTCACCTCAGTTGGTTTAAGTTTAGATTCTTCAAGGTGGTCAAGGAGGGATGTAGGTATTAAATTTATGGAGGCACCTAGATCTAGTAAGGCTCTATCAAATTGGGTTTCACCAATTTTACAAGAAATCAGGGGAGTTCCTGGGTCTTTAGCCTTGGGTGGGAGTTTACTCAAGATGACAAAGCTAGCTTGCTCTGACAGTACGATCAGATTCCCCTCCTTGGTTCGCGGCTTACGTTTAGGTGTACATACATCTTTCAAGAATCTTGCGTAAGCCAGTACGTGGCGAATTGCATCCATCAATGGGATGTTTATCTGGAACTGTTCAAAGAGCTTGACCAGATCCTCCTCAGGGGCCACGGGTTTGGTTATCCTTTTTCCCTTGGTCAAGGCCTCAGGAAATGGGATCCTAGTTGGTTCCTCTAGAATAGGTCCAGGTTCTTGATCTGGGACAGTGGTATCCTGGATGACTATCCTAGGTTCTTGGCTATTACCAGGCTTGGAGTGGTTTGGATAATGTGGGTCTTGGGTTGTTTTAACACTACGTGTTGTTACAGAGTTTAATCCGGCCTGATTTTGGTTTGGGTTTGGTAAGAGGGGTGGCTGCTGCTGAATTCCCGCATAAGATGTCGAAGCTTCCATCCCGTCTGGCGATGGAGCAGCAGGGGCCTGATAAATCAAATGTGCATGGCCTGAATTTGGATTCATAACGCGCCTCTGGGTCGGCACGTTATTTGGGTTGGGCAGAGGTTGCGAAGGAAGGGTGCCAGGTTGGAGGGAATTTGCCATCTGGGCCAGTTGGTTGCGAACCTCTGTGATCTCGTCCTTGTGCTATTTTTGCATTGCTACATTCATTTTTTGAATGTCAGCCAGTGCGTGAAGGATAAGAGTCAGTTGATCCTGGTTTGGCCCGGATTGGTAGGTGGGATTGGGCCGAGGCTGAGGCGGCTGATATGGACGAGGGGCTTGTGGACGGGGTTGATATGGTGGTCTTTGAGTCTGAGAATTTCCCGTCCACTGAAAGTTAGGATGATTTCGCCATCCAGGGTTGTAGGTATTGGAAAATGGGTCATTCTGGATGGCGTTGAGGTCCTCGCAATTCTGAAAAACCTCAGGAAAGTCAGAATACGAGGGTTCAGAGTTCCCCCAACTTGAGTAGAATGGATCGGAGGTCACTCCGGTCTGAGAAGCAGACGGGGGTGGATATGGGTCCATCCCCTTGGCAGATTGGTGGTAGATGTTTTGCATAGTTTCCCTTGCCAGAGGTGGTCGTGCAAAAGAGTTTTGCGCAGAGGTGGCTTGCTGCAAATGCCAGGTTAGCTCGTCCACCTTCTTTTCTATGATAGAAACCTTGTCCAACCGACTGGCCATCAGTTCCAAGTCGACGGAAGTGGACAGGTCCTGCATTTCATGTGCCCCTCTCAGATTCGTCGATGCGCGGGTATTCGTCCTGTCGAATAATCCCATGGAGTCATTATTTATGGAGTTCTCGCACATGTTTTCAAGAATCTCCCACACCGTGTCCTCATGTTGACCCATGATGTTTCCTCCACATGTTGCATTGACGAATAAATGAATGTCTTCATGGAGTCCCTTGTAAAAAGACTGGACTTGTTCCCACTTAGGAACTCCGTGATGGGGGCACTTTCGCATGAGATCTAAGAATCGATCCCATGCTTCGTGGAGAGGTTCTCTCAGTTGTTGAGTGAAATGAGTGATCTGGTGGCGCCAGGAATTCGTCCGGCCAACGAGGAAAATTTTTTTCAAAAATTCGGACTAAAGTTCCTCCCATGTGTTGATCGGACGGGTCTGAGTTTGATACCAATGGGCGGCCTTGTCCAAGAGGGAGAACGAAAACATTTTCATGAGTAGGATATCCCAGTTTTGTAGATCTAACCCGAAGGTCTGGGCCAGATGCTTGAGTTGTTTAATGTGTTGGAATGGATCCTCAGAGTTAAGCCCATGAAACTTTGGTATGGCATGAAGCATATTGGGCTTCAGTTCAGAATCAGGACCTCCAATCGGGATTCGTACTCGAGGTTCGACCGCCACCGCAGCGGGATTATAGTGATCTCGCATCATAGGTCTCTGCGGTGGGTTTACAAAGTTTTGAAAGAGATCATTAAGGCGTTGAAGTTGGTGTTCAAGGTTGTTCTCCTCTTCAATGGGTTGTGCCATGATGGGAGAAGAAGGAGAACCTGGTTCTGAATCAGATGAAAGATTTATGTGGTGGTGTTGCTCCACAAACAAGGGCGTCGAGGCTTGGCCTCGACGAGAGTGAATTTCTAAAGTAGGTCTTAAGGATGGCTTAAGGACCTCCTACCGAACATGCACCGAAGGATGTGATGAGATTAGAAGGTGCTGGACCCAATTGAGACACCCAAAAATTGTTGGGTGACTATAGAGGTTCGGGGCGGATGATAGCCCTTAGTCAGAAAGGTCGTCCACTTGAAGACCCCTACATGGTAGAGCGTCCCCACAAGTTACAGGGTTTCCCCCACCCGACCTCTCTTATCACTACGGTTCCAAGTAGACCAGAATGGGGACCTTGACCTCTTAAGTCTACCTTTTTTACTTTAAGATCAAGGCGCTTAAGGTTCCACTTGAACTTTTAGGTATTTCGAGTGAAAAAGTGACCTAATTTTAAGGTTGGTTGACCCAAGGGATCAACTTCACCTCTTGTTCCTTTGAGAGCTTTTGGGTCCTTTCTTTTAAGGTTCAAATGGATTTAAAAGCCTGATTTGCTTAGGGTTTCTCTTGTATAGATCTTTTCAAACAAGGTTTAGGCACACCTCTTTTTGGAAAAACTTTTTTCTTTGTTTAAGAGAAGATGTGTCTCTAAAAATCCTAACTTTTCAATCCTTAAGTTGGCTCTAGTTGGTCCAATTTAGTTGCCTCAAAATTTAATATCTAGGGTTTAACCAAGAAAGTTTTAGCCCTAGTTACCTTAGTTGGATGAGGAGTTAAAAATGTGTTGAAATGAAAATCAAGCAACTTTGATGAATTACTAAGTATGAAATAGGTAGCCCTAAGTTGATTCTTCTTTTGTTCCTTTTCAGACTTTGAGGGAGTTAAGAGAGAGGGCTAATGAAGATTACCTGTTCCTTGGAGTGTCTGTTGTGCAGCTGCTCTTCTTTTCTCTGCTTTCCCTGAGATAAGCACAATAAAAGAGAGGAATTAGGTCAAATATTGGATCAAAAGTTGTGATCAAAAGCTTTAGAAGTGCCCGTTGCTCCCCAGCAACGGCGCCAAAATGTTGACGTGGCTAGATCGTGTTTTAATAATTAATGCATTGTAATATAGACGAACTTTCCGCGAAAACAAATAAAGATTTTATAACTCGAAAATCGAAGTATCCGAGGTCGAACACAGGGAGCAATTTAAGTACTTTCAAAACATGAGAACAAAACCTTTTAAATGAAAATAAGTGTATCCGAGTTCAATGAGAGTTATAAAAAGAAATTGCTCAGAGAAAACAAAAATGGACGTCGGATACAATATCAGACGTCTTAAAATGAAGCTCCTTTTCTTCCTTGATGCTTCTATTCTCTCCCTCTATTTCTTTTCTTCCTGCGACGAAGGTCAGACGTTCTTCTTTCTTTTCCTTTGCCTTCTTGAGTCTTCGTTTGCCCCTTGTCTTCTTCTTCTTCAGTCTTCCTTGGTTCTGTTCTTCTCTGCCTTGCCGTTCTTTCAGAGCCTCCTTCCTTCTTTCTTCTGTTTCCCTTTGGCGTTTCTTCTTCTCTGCCTTGCCTCTCATCCTTGGCTGCAGAGCTTCCTTCCTTCTTTTTTGCAGCGACTAAGTCCCTGTGTCTTGCACACACTACACACAGCAAAACCTAATCCTCTACCCGTGCGTCTCTCTTTCTCTCTGTGTAAACCACTCTCAGCACGCTCTCCCAGAGCCGGTTATACCGATCGGATCGTGCGCCCGTGACCAGGCGCACCGGCGTGAGGGTGGTGCGCGAGGTGTGCTCAGGGCAGGGTTGGGTTGGATCGTGCCAAATCCGTGAGGTGAAACCACGGACGAGGCGCAGTGAGATAGGTGAGGGACCTCACCCCAAGTGTGACTGGAGGAGAAGAGCAGATATGACAAAAACAATATAAAGGTTGTCGGTGCATCGTGGCTTACCGATGTGAGGCTAAAGCCCACTGCTGTCCTTCGCGTGCCCGCAGCCGATCGCGTCTTCAATTCCTCAACTGCAGGCTCTGTTGGCTTCACTTGCTGGGTTAGCTCTCTTCGCACGACCTTCCCAAATTCGTAGCACCTGGAGCCCCGAAGTCCTGAGGCCTGGAGCGAGCGTAGAGCTTCGTCGAGTCGTCGTCAATGGTGGTTGGAGCGTGGAATCTGTCAGACATGAAAATCGCCTTGCGGCCTAATCAGATCACCAGGAGACCTTCGTCGTGTCACAGCGAAGGTGATAAGCTATGTGGTAGGCCGCGGGGCGGCCTAGGCGTGAGTGCCTAGGTCGCTCTGTGGCCGGACGGGTGGGTGTGTTCGGGGGGTTGCTGTGGTGGTGTGGCGGGGCTATGGATGAGTGGAGGGTGCTCAGTGAGATGAGGCGGAGGTTATGTGATGGTCGGCGAGACGTGTGGGGCTGCGGAGCGACGGGAGCGTCTCGCCGGAGGGCGGCCGGAGATGAGGAAGGTGGCGGTGGACAGGGACGGTCAAGGGTCGATTGAGTGAAATAAAGTGAGGAAATGAAAGAGGGAAAGATGGGGAACTTATCTGGACTATTGGGAGAGAATGGGGGCAGTGGAGTCAGATGTCTCGTAGTTGCCGTCGTCGGAGAAGATAACCCTGAGAGAGATAACGGCGATGAGGAGGACGTCGGGGAAACGTGTGCTTGGTGCGGCGCGATGCGGGAAGATGAGGCGAAGTAGACTCTGCTGCTGGTATGGCAGCAGAGCGATGAGAAGGAGGAGAGGTAGTAGCCGGAGCTTGCAGGTTCCTTGGCCGGAGAGAGGAGAGAAGAAATTTGGAGGATTCTACGGCCAAGACAAGTCTGAGATCTCGCAGAGGATCGGAGGTCTTTTATAGGTGCTTGTCGAGCTTTCTGGTGCGTGGAGGGCAGGCTTTTGGCCACCGTTGTCTCACCGGAGAAGGAAGGTGGCTGAGATCCAAATCTCTCGTGTGTTTGCACGAGAGTGTGGAAAGGAATCAGAGGGCTTAGATGGAAGGGGATTCCTCAGAGAATCTCCCTTCCAATTCTGGGAGGAGATCTCTGAGGGATTTGAGCGTATCCCCCCTGTCAACCTCGCCGAAGAAGAATCTTCCCCAATAATGGCGGAAGGACTTGATTGAAAGATTGGCAAGAAAGATAGGGGTTATTGTGATGGTTTTCAAAAGATAGGGACCAAAATGTGATTGGGTGTACTAAATTGCAAAGTAGGTCAAGATGACCTCCCCTTAGGTCTAAATTTTGGTACAAATCTAATTTGGACATAAGGAATCCAATGGTGAAGTTGGATTTTAGGTTTGACCACGTTTGACTGGACATTTTGCGTAAAAATCCAAATTAGGTCAATTGATGAGCTAGGACCCTATTCTAGGTCAAACTAGGTTCCAAATGCCAATTTGAATGTTCTAAACCCTAGAGGATATTTTACCATGAATTTTAGAGGGTTTACTTGATTTTTATCCTGATCGGAACCTTATTGAATTAAGCGGGTCTGTTTTAGGGTTACCAAATGTCATTTGATTCCTAGATTGCACATGAACCCATTTCTGATTGATTCAACCCACTTTTTATCTCTCTTAGACCATTTGACATATTCTCTGTCTCTGATAAATTTCATTTATGTACTGCAATGGTAAAATTACAGTTTTAACCTTTATTTCATGCTTTCTTCTCAGAACACTTATTCCTCCAATTAAGCCCTCTTCTAAGTCATGTAGCAGCTTTTATTTTCTTTACTAGGTCAAAATGAGCTAGTTATGGTTCATGATTAGGCTCTCATCACACGTCGTCGTCGTCGCAGGATCCACTTCCGAAAGGGGGACAAAAATTTGACTTTATCTCTTGAGAAGCATCCAAGGTGTGGGACAAGCTTCTCTTGAGCTTTGGAGGAGAGAAGAGAAGGAAGAGATGAAGATTTCGTATGAGGAGGTCTCCTTTTATAGTTGCAAGGAATGAGACCAATTTGGTCTTTTAAATCTCAAAACATTAAATCAGGGGTTCTTAGTGACAGATAAAACCGTCGCTAAAGCCCCATCGTGGGCGACGTGCACCACCTGCTTGCCTTCTATGCATGCAACGCGTGGTCACGTCCACTAAATCTCGACCGTTTGATCATGAGATCGAACGGCTGAGAGCGCTCCTCGCCGCGCCTCCTTTACGCGCAACGCCCGCGTCTGATCCCACGTTACGCGCAGGCATCTGATGCGACGTAAGCGCTATCGCGCACGCACGATCGCTCGATTGCAATCGAGCGGTTAATCACGCCCGCTCGCCGCTCACCCACGTCTGCCTCCTACGGTTTGAACGCTCACTTGCGCTTCGCTTAAGCACTCTCACCCATTGTGCTAAGCGCGTGGATGGGCGGGCGCTTAACTTAAGCACGGGTGCATCCCAGCCGTTGGATCTTGATCCAACGACGGGGAAACATTGATGCGAAGGCCTTCAGCGGATGCATTCGGATGGTTGGGCGACCGAGATGGCACCACGTGGCACCATCTCGACCGTCCTTCTTCTGGATGATGTAAATGGTGCCACGGATGTCTGATTGAGTCGATTTTTATGCTGTTAGGCTGCGATTGTCTATCCGAATCCATCTGTGCGGTCGGATTTGTCGTCTGAACTGCAGATTCACACCATCTTGGTCCTTGATCTTTTAGGGTTCCTTGGTCTCTATCTGATGCTACAGATGTTTGATTAGGGCGATCTTGGAGTCGTTGAACTCCAATCGTCGCCCTGATCACATCTGTACGGTTGGATCCTCGATCCGAGGCCCGATAAAAATTTTGCCCTGTCCCTGAACATAAAAGAGATAATTAACCTCCATTTTATTCAAACTACTCTAAATGCATGATGATGAATGCTATGCAATATTTATAGTATGTAATGCAATCCTATGCTTAAGAACATGCATAAATAGACATCTTAAGTAGTGTAAACATGTTTACATCATACCCCCATGCCTATCTTTTGCTAGTCCCTAGCAAAAACTACATGTTATTCATAAAAGAATCAGGTTGGATTATTTGGGTATGAGTTATTTTCAATCATTAAGAAAATATTTACTTAGGATCTGAACTTTCAAAGACACAATAGTGCTCGGGTATTTGCCAAAATGCAGACCGCCTCAAGCCCTCGCCTTATTCAAAGAAAATTTTCTTTTTCTCTTTTTCTTCTTTTTTTTTTTTTTGGATTTTCGAGTTTTAGGGTTTAGGAGTGGCTTTCTACGGCCATTCAACTCACCCAAGACTTGATGAGAACCCTATGTTCTATGCGTCTTATTGTGAATATGATAGACTCGTTGACCGACAGTAAAAATGGACTTCAGATTTCTATGCCTCTAAGTGACCTTAAAAGGAGAATTCTGCTTAAAGGTGTATCTTTACAACCAGTAGCTTTCTCCCTACTTTTATTTATACGGGGTCAACACACGGGTGAATCCAATGTATATCTCCCCGGTTTATTCTACTTCTCCCCTTCTTCCTAAGTGTTTTGGGATTTTTCAGTGCATTTATTGAGCTGGGTTCTGGACAACCGGTCGATGAGCTATTACCACCGACAACTTGCCAGCCATACTCGTGCGACGAAGTGTGGCTTATTTCTTTTTTTCTTTTCTCCTTTTCTTTTCTTTTCTTTTTAACTTTCTTTTTCTCTTTTTTTAATTAGGTGGCTTCCCTGGTCTAAGATTTACCTAAAGGCAGCAAGAAGAGAATGGTCTAGTTACTAGGCTCTAGGCTCTAGACAACCTACCTATAGGTTATTACCCACGATAACTTGCCAGCCATATCACCCTAGAAGGTTCATTAACTACCCAATTTCCGTTAGAACAGCTGATTAACGAGTTAGTGACAAGATAGTGTGTAGATGCTTTAGACTTAAGGTTCCCTCAAATCAGAGGGCGGGTTGATAAGTCGTGTACTTATATGCCAAACTTATTTACTCAAATTACAATAGAATTCAGATGGTGAGGACTTGAAAAACAAATCCACATTTTAATGGATACACAGGCTGATTAAGTCTGAAGACCTGAAGGGTCTTTGTGTTCAGATCATAATGTAATATTTCCTAAGATCGAAAATTTTCTTAAACCCAAGTTCTCTTTCCTAATTCCAATTTTTTTTTATAAATAAAAGAAAAAATAAAACAAATCTGCGGAGCTGACGAATAAATTCAGAGATGAATATCCACTCCCCCATGCCTATCTAATGCAATGTCCTCATTGTATTAAAAAGATATAAAATAGAGTGGAATAGAGTAGAAAGCATTTGAATTGCATGAATGTCGGGTTCTCTCCGAGATAAAGAAAAACTGTATATGTGCTGAATTTAGTGCCCTCAGCTAGGCACACTATACAAAGAAGAGAAATCAAGAATTCAAAGGTGTAGATCAGAATCAGAATAAAAAGAAGAAACCTCTGACCTACCAGCAGATGTCCGCAAATGTGGACCAGATTGTGGTGTAGACCCATACCCCATAATCGAGAATATCTAAGGTTCTGGATCAAAATTACCAAAAACCTAAAATCCTATGCTTAGGGGTCGGGCCTGCGATTTATGAGGATGCAACCCAAGACCAAAAAGTCGAGTTACAGAGAATTCAAGATCCAAAGGATAATCAATGAATGTATACTTAGGTTGAACATCCTCAAAACAAATGTCATAAGGGTTTTGGTTTGATGATTTCAGATTTAATGGAACCCTTAGAACCAATCTTCTATTTCCTCTGGAATTTGCTTCCTAAATCAAAATTTCCCAGCTCCTTTCCTCCTCATTCAGAATGTCAAATTTTGGAACCTCCTGCATATTAATCACCCAGTCTGAAATTTTCAAGTCTAAAAAATGTGGCTGAATCAGAATTGACTTGGGTCTAGTTATCTCAAAAATAGAATCATTGATAAGCTCAATGGGGTATAACTGACAATCAAGGCATTAAATTGAATCCTCTAGAAAATGAGATTCTGGATTCATAATATGAGCCCCAATAAAATCAGTTTCCTCAGTTATTGGCTATCAATTGATCTTTCAGATTCCTTAGGCTCAATCGTCTCACAGAAATCATGTTCTGTAAACTCACGTGAGACTTCGCAACTTGAATCTTCACCATCAGAATCAAAGAAATCACAATCCATTTTAATGTATGTCTCAAAATCATCCATCACTTTCTAATCCATGGAGACATACATTTTCTCGTACCCCGGCTTAGGGATTTCAGGTGAAGAAATCAGATCATCCTTAATTGGTTGCTCTAATTAAATCTGGTCAGCCTCGGAACACATGTCCCCCCAATAGGTGCCTGAGTAGGTTCTGACATTAGCTTTCCTGAAGGAAGTTCATCCTGGGAATCATCCCAAGATTGAACCAAAGCAACCACAAATCTCATCTTCAATTTCACTATCTTCCCAAGTAGAAACTCACCCAGGTTCTTATCCCTAACATCCTGGAGCCAATCCAACAAATACTTGTTCAAATTGTCAATCATTTCAATCAAGGGCTCCAGTCTTTCAATGGAAGGTATTGGCTGAACTTCTAAAGATTGTATGATATTCCTCAAGTTGGCCAGAACCTTATCTTGAACCTAGTTACCCTGAACCAAATGAGTTGGGCAGCTTTGGGATCAGTGCAGAGGAGTTAACAAATTGAGATTCATTATACCCTTCCTGATAATAGGTCATTTCGGATTGTTCAAAAGGTGGTGATGACCTAAAGGTAATGTAAACAGAGGATGGGTAAGAATCAATGTATCCTTCTTGATTGTAGATCGTATTAGGTTGTCCATGAAAGGGTGACGATCTATAATTGATGTGGCTCTGAGAAGGATAGAAATCACAATCATAGTGTTCAAGGTTAGACCCTAAACACGGAGGTCCGGAACTGTATCCCCAATCTGAGTTATCCCAACAAACTAATGATTGATTATAGTACGAGTCGGGATAATCGTCATGTTGAGGATAATTCAAAATAGGAGGGAAAGAGCGGGAATGAGTATAATATGTGGAAGGATTCATGAGAGACGGGAGGAAGAAAGGTGCCCTGCAATACAAGCAATCAAACCTATCCTTAAGTGAGCTAGCCTAAAGAAGTACAGAATCCCAGAACCCATCTTGAGATAAAGAAACAATTTGATCTACTTTTGTCTGTTCAATCCAACTAGTTAGAAGGAGGGACTGGGGAAAAGGTTCTTCCTTCGGCTTGTGCCTCCGATTCCTAGTGTACCCCCCAGCCACGATCATTTGATTCTGCTCCCCTAGCTAGACATCAGATTGAACAGTAGAAACAGACTAATCGAAAATAATCTCATTTTAGGCTCCGAAGAGCAAGTCGAATCCTTAAGGCCAACGTCTACTCTATTTTATTTAGGGCTAGGTTTGAATGTGCTTTGGAATGTTATGGACCCTTTATCTGGGTTGTGCCCTTAATGATTGATTGATGTGTGTGTGCATGCACAACCAATGGTTTTCAAGCAAGATTATTTTTTATGCGGTGAATTTTAGAGTTCAAATCTTGCTTAGTTTTTTAGGATTCAACTTTAGGTATTTTCAAACAAGTTTTATTGGCACACCAGGTTTTGAAAGCATAGGTGAAGATGTTTTCCTTTGAAGCTTAAAAGAATGTGGAGTGCCTGGTAAATCCCTACGAGTTGAACCTAAGCAGCAGCTACTTGATGAGTTGATTTTAATTGAAGTGGTGTGGCCCAATCAACTCAAACAATTGGCCTGTTGCACCACTTAATTAGGCACACAAAAGATTACCTAATCTGATTTCTAATCAATTATGTGTTTGGATGTGTATACCGGCTCCAAAGATCGGTTTACCAGTTGAGTTTGAAAATCAGATGAGGTTGTGTACCTCTGTGAGATTTTTTTTCTATTGCTCCTTTTAAATGTGGAGGTTGAGGTCAGTGTGGGTGTCAAATAAACAAACAAAACTAACCTTAGAGTTTATAAGAATACCTAGGTTGATTGATGTTTGTGTTATTACGTGGTGAAATGAAAACTAATGGGTGGGAGGTGGGGGATAACTTACAAAACCTTCAACAGTACTTTACTCCAATCTACCGCTTTTACTCGTCTCAAAAGAGTACCTGCAATCACAATAAGAAAGAAGAGAAGTGATGGTAAATGATTCGTAAGTTGTAAAACACGAAAAAAAATCAAAGAGCATCGCCTCCCCGGCAATGGTGCCAAAATGTTGAAGCTACAAGTTACTACGCTAACGTATTTGGTTTTGAAAAACCTGTCGTTGTAGTTTGAAAGCGAAGAACTCATGTTCAACAAATAAAATTTATACCGAAATAGAAATCCCGGGTCGAACTCAGGGAGGCGGACGTTTGATTTAAAAATACGCGTTTGTTTTATTTGTCACGAAGTAGATTAATTGACTAGAAACTATCTATCTATTTACAATAAATAGAAGAGAGAGAGATAATATTACAAACAAAAACCAAAAAGAGATGTAGAATGAACATGGAATTCATTATCAAAGAAATTGTTCGTTACACTAAACATTACGACTAAAAAGCAGAAAATGATTACACTAGAAAGCAGTAAATCTACTCTAGAAATCATTAAAAAGAATGGAGAGAGAATTATCCTCCTCGATGGTCACTTGGAGGACAAGCCGAACGGGACGATGCCAGGAAGATGGGGAATGGAGCAGGATGAAGGAGAATGAAGTGGGAAGAACGAGAACGAAGCAGCACGTCATCGTCTTTGCAGGATCCGCTTCCGAAAGGGGGACGAAAATTTGACTTTATCTCTTGAGAAGCATCCAAGGTGTGGGACAAGCTTCTCTTGAGCTTTGAAGAAGGAGAGAAGAGAAGGAAGGGATGAAGATTTCGTATGGAGGAGGTCTCCTTTTATAGTTGCAAGGAATGAGGGCAATTTAGTCTTTTAAATCTCAAAACATTAAATTAGGGGTTCTTAGTGACAGATAAAACCGTCGCTAAAGCCCCATCGTGGGCGACGTGCACCGCCTACTTGCCTTCTATACATGCAACGTGCGGTCACGTCCATTAAATCTCGGCTGTTCGATTGTGAGATCGAACGACTGAGAGCCCTCCTCGCCGCGCCTCCTCTACGCGCAACGCCTGCGTCTGATCCCGCGTTACGCGCGGGCGTCTGATGCGTTGTAAGTGCTATCACACGCGCACGACCGATTGATCGCAATCGAGTTGTCAATCACGCTCTCTCGCCGCTCGCCCACGTCTGCCTCCTGTGGTTCGAACGCTCACCTGCGCTTCGCTTAAGCACTCTCACCCACTGCGCTACGTGCGTGGATGGGCGGGCGCTTAACTTAAGCACGGGTGCGTCCCAGCCGTTGGATCTTGATCCAACGATGGGAAAACGTTGATGCAGAGGCCTTCAGCAGATGCGTGCGGATGGTTGGGCAACCGAGATGGTGCCACGTGGCGCCATCTCGGCCGTCCATCTTCTGGATGATGTAGATGGTGCCACGGATGTCTGATTGAGTCGATTTTATGCTGTTAGGCTACGATTGTCGATCCGAATCCATCTGTGCGGTTTGATTTGTCGTCTGAAGTGCAGATTCACACCATCTTGGCCCTTGATCTTTTAGGGTTCCTCGATCTCTATTTAATGCTACAGATGTCTGATTAGGGCAATCTTGGAGTCGTTGAACTCCAATCATCGCCCTAATCACATCTGTACGGTTGGATCTTCGATCCGAGGTCCAATAAAAATTTTACCCTGTCCCTGAACATCAAAAGGAGATAATTAACCTCCATTTTATTCAAACTAATCTAAATGCATGATGAAGAATGTTATGCAATATTTATAGTATGTAATGCAATCCTATGCTTAAGAACATGCATAAATAGACATCTTAAGTAATGTAAACATGTTTACATCATAACCCCATGCCTATCTTTTGCTAGTCCCTAGCAAAAACTGCATGTTATTCATAAAAGAATTAGGTTGGATTATTTGGGTATGAGTTATTTTCAATCATTAAGAAAATATTTACTTAGGATCTAAACTTTCAAAGACACAACAGTGCCTGGGTATCTGCCAAAATGCAGACCGCCTCAAGCCCTCGCCTTATTCAAAGAAAAATTTCTTTTTCTCTTTTTCTTCTTTTCTAATTTTTTTTGTTTTATTTTCGAGTTTTAGGGTTTAGGAGTGGCTAAATGCAAGATAATGCATGCTATGCAATATTTATAGTATGTAATGCAATCCTATGCTTAAGAACATGCATAAATAGACAAGTTAAGTTTTGTAAACATGTTTACATCATTAGGTCTTCTATATTTTCCGGAACTGACATGCTTGTTGCAAAATATATATATAAGTGAAAAACAGGCAACTTGAATCACATAGAAAAGATGGCAACCACTAAGCTCATGGTGATTTCAAACATAAAGATATGTGTAAAAATATATCTTTTATTCATTCATTCAGAGAAGTGTTTGTACCATGGAATGTAGAGGAAAGCTTGTATAAGAATGCTTGAAAATGTAAATCTAGCTAACAGAAAATGAACGCATACATAAATTTATGGGGGGATTTTGCATGCATCATTGGGGGTGAATAAGAGCTATACTACTAAGCAGTAAATAAAAGCAGTAAAACTACAAAGAGCTAAGTTACTAATCTAGCAGAAAGGAAGGGCATTCGGAGGTGGTCACCAATGGCCTTTGAGTGGCTGAGAGAAGGAGGGGCGGCCAATGGTGCTTAGGCCGGCCCTTGGAGAGAGGTTGGGGAGATGATCCAGCATCCTAGCATGGAGATGGTGGCCTCCATGGTGGTGCTCCTCGTGGAGGTGGAGTGGAGATGAAAGTGGCTAGCCTAAGTGGAATGAATGCCAAGAAAATGGATGGGTGCAAATGGCCACCCCTTAGGTCTTTTTATAGACCTAAGGGAGTCTCTCTAGAGAAGTGTGGAACTCTCTAGAGAGAGTCCCAAGAGTGGCTAGCCAAGAGAGAGAGAGGTGGTTCTTAGATCCACCATTTGTGGATCTAAGACTTGAATGGCTCTTGGTTGCTAAATTTGGCAACCAAGAGTGGTGCCACTTGAAGAGAGTTCTAGAGAACTCTAGATGTGTGGGAGTGCGTGAATGGGTGTGTGTGTGTGGTCATGCCCTAGGTGGCTAAGAGGTCTAGGTTAAGTCCTAAGAAGTTTGGGTAGGTGTATGCCTTGAATTAGGGTTACAAACCCTAATTGCTAAGGAGAAATTGGAATTAAACTAACCTAAGTTTAATTGAATGAGTGTGAACCTAATTGAGAGTGGAATAACTCAATTAGGTTGGGCTTAGGTCAATTGGACACTCATTAAATCCAATTGGACTTGTGTGGGTTGAGATCTGAGCTCAATTGGACTCAATGAGTCCAATTTACTTAGGTAATGGTAATTGACTATGATCTAAGTTAATTGGGTTTGGTGAGGACCTAATTAAGTCCTTAGGGAGGTCTAGAGGTGGTGTACTAGGGTTAGGGTACTTTAATTTAGGTTCCTATGGGGTTGGAATTGGGTCTAGGGAGCTAGAGATCCAAGATCAAGGCTTGAATCTCAAAACAGGAACTGGAGAGTAATTCCAGATGTCCAAAAATGGAATCAGACGTCTTATACTAAAAAATCAGAAGTCCAGACTTCAATTCTGGACGTCTAAAATGAGTCAGGGGGAATTCTAGGTTTTGTTTTGGGTATTCTGTAGAAATTGGACGTCTGACAAAGTGTCTGGATGTCCAATAACACTGCAGAAGTGGGTTTAAGGTGCACGGGAGTTGGCTAAGGGTTCTGGACGTCCTATAACTTATCTAGACATCCAGATAAGGGTTGGAACTAGGGTTTTAAGGTTTCCTAGGGTGCGGTAACCTAATCTAAGGGTGGCTAAGGCTTGGGGGAAGTCTCTAGGCTATCTTAGAGCTATGATGGACCTAAGCTTTTCACATTTTACTGCTTTATTCCTACTTAATAGAATAGCATACCTTAACTCCCTTACATCATTATTCCCTATATCTAATCTAAGTCTTCTGCTCTAGTCCTGCTGTAACACCCATTATTCCTGATCTAGCTTCAGATCCAACACTAGATCCAGCTCCAAATCTGCTTATTGCCTGCAATTGACATAATGCACTTAATCAGCACATTATAACATTATTTTATGCATAACTAAAGTAAAGCAGTAAAGATGCAGATAATGCTTGTGCATGCATAAATTACCCTAACTTATGCTAAGTTCTAGCCTAATTTAGGTCAATTAAGACCTATGATTGCTGCGCAATCAATGATAACCCGATGGAGGAACCCGGCCTTAGAATTTGGAGTGAATCACAGGGGGATCATGTGTTATTCAAGAACTTACCCCCTGAGGATATAAATAATCAGGTGAAATCCGGACTCCTCCCTACTTTTGATTTTGAGAGTCATCCTCCGCAAAACCAAAAGTTGATATTGGAGGAGGATGAACACAACAGTGAGAAGCCTAGGAGAGACTCTTAGGGATAATACACATCAATTGAGGATTTATCCCCCGAGAAGAACAAAGAATTGAGTGATACAAGCTTACTCCAAAATATTAAGACTGATCCTCCTTCAGAAATAATTGAGGATACTGATCCAACTCCTCTCTTTACTGGTGAATAACATATACACCCTAATAAAAACTCAAGCGAACCAAAAGAATCTGGGGATGAAATTAATGATAATGATTCTGTTGCTTCGACCTTGCCATCAAAGGAATTTAATTTGGAGTCCACCATTGATTCACATATACTAGAAGGTGAAAATATGACTTTAATCATTAATGATAAGCAAGGTGACGTTAATTTTTCTACAATAATTTTTAGGGATAATACATAAGTTGAATCGTTGTTGGAATTGGACTCGACATAGACTAAGCCCTCATTGGACTTAATCATTACCTTCCAACACCACAAACAACCCTTACACTCCCTAACCAATCCTTGGCTCAGATCTCTGCTCATATACATTCTTTCTGAGGAGAATATTAGGCCAGTACATCCTCGAGGGAAATGACAAGTTTGGATTGATGCCTGTACTTTCACTTTCGCCATTTAAGGGTTTGAAATTATTATGTTTATATCTTTTAAAACCCTTCCTGCTTTGGAGGACCCTTGTTATCCTCCACTTATTCCTTTTCGGGAGGTCCCTTTTCATGTTCCTTTCGTTATTCCTAGACCTCCTCAGGTAGCCTATGAGGTTCTCTGTTTTCACGTCTTCTGGCGAGCCTTTGGAATCACCCTGCATCATCAGCTCGCCAACATCCGTGGCTACTTGTTTTCTAGGCCTGTGCTGCTATGGATATTTTTTAGGCCTAGCTCTTTCTGTTTGGAACCAGACTTTTAAAAAAAACCTATAAGTCTAGCTACCGATAAAAAATACAGAGTTTATTGGGAGGCAACCCAACGCTCAGAATAACACCATCATCAGGTGATTTCCTTCCTCTCTCCCCCTATTACAATTTTACAATGAGGATATTGTAGGATTTAGGAATGGGGGGGTGCATTTTGCATTTTAGGAAGTATTCATGCATTTAGGTTACGTGCATTAGCATAAAAAAAAAATTCTTGAGCTGAATTGGTTAGTCCCTAGCAAAACATCTTTGCATGTAGGTATCATTGAAGATTTTCTTCTTAAATTGTTTCTTAAGTTTAGAATCCAGTACAGTTACTTCACATGCACGTAGACTGGGTAATGGATCTTTGAAGAAAATCAATAAGCATTTTTAATCTACTGAACCCTTGGATAGTTAATAGGGAGTCAGGCATACCATCTTTTATTAAATCCACCTCATATTTGTGAGAAGAAAGTAGAGAGACTACTGGTGCGCTAAGTCTAGTGCAAGTACTCTTAAGTTCTGGACAATTAGATGAGGATACCTCATAGTTAGTGATGAGAACCTCATCATGAGCCATAACTAGCTCATTTTGACCCAATAAAGAAGATAAAAGCTCCTACATAACCTAGAAGAAGGCTTAACTGAAGGAATAAGTGCTCTGAGAAGAAAACATGAAATAAAGGTTAAAACTGTAATTTCACCATTGCAGTACATAAATGGGATTTCTCAGAGACAAAACATAGGTCAAATGGTCTAAGTGAGATAAAAATTGGGTTGAGTCAATCAGAAATGGGTTTATATGCAATCTAGGAATTAAATGACACTTGGTAACCCTAAAACAGACTCGCTTAAAATTAACAAGGTACTGGTCAGGATAAAAATCAATTAAACCCTCTAAAAATCATGGAAAAACATCCTCTAGGGTTTAGAACACTTAATTTGGCCTTTGGAACCCAGTTTGACCTAGATTAGGGTCCTAGCTCTTCAATTAACCTAATTTGGGTTTTTATGCAAAATATCCAGTCAAACAAGGTCAAACCTAAAATCCAACTTCACCATTGGATTCCCTAGGTCCAAATTAGGTTCATACCAAAATTTGGACCTAAGGGGAGGTCATCTTGACCTACTTTGCAATTTAGTACACCCAAATCATAATTTGGTCCCTATCTTTTGAATATCTTTGCAGAGAGCCCCCTAAGTTCCTCGCCACCTTTGCAATCAGGTCCTGCTGCCATTGTTAGGGCAGAACCGATCTCCGGCGAGGTTTAGAGAGGGATTCCTCTCTAATCCCTCAGAGATTCCCTCCCAAAAATGGAAGGGAGATTCTCTGAGGAATTCCCTTCCTTCTAAAGCCAATTACAATCTCTGGTGTGAACCCAATCTCTCGTGCGAACGCACGAGAGATTTGGGTATCCACCCTCTTTCCATCTCCGGCGAGCCAGCAGAGATTGATTGCGCTATCTCCACGCGCTAGAAGATTCGGCCAACACCTATAAAAGGCTCCCCAGACCCGGCCGCAGATCCTCAGCTTGATTTCGACGGAGATTCCCCCAAATTTCCCTCTCTCCCATCTCTGGCCAAGAGACCCGCAAGCTCCGGCGACCTCCTCCCCTCCTTCTCGTCACTCTGCTGCCATACCAGCAGCAGAGTCAACTCCGCCTCTTCCACCCGCGTCGCGCAGTACCAGGCGCGCGTGCCCCTAACCTCGTCTTCGTCGCCACTCCCTCCCTCAGGGTGCTTCTTCCCCGACGACGGCAGTTACGCATCGTCCACCCCGCTGCCTCCCTTCCTTCCAAACCACTCCAGATACCTTCTCCATCCTCTCCTCTCTTTTTTCTCCCTATTATTTTAGTTAATTACCCCCCCCCCCGACAGTGCCTGACCACCTCCACCTTCCTCGCCTCCGACCAACCTCCGGCGAGCCGCTCCCACCACTCCGCCCCTCCACACAGCTCGCCAACCCTCTCGTAAGCTCCGACTCACCACCAGGAGCAACTTCCTCCCATCCATCATCCTTCTACACCTCCACCACAGTCCCCCGAACAACCCCACACTTCCGATCACAAGTTGACCTAGGCACGCACACCTAGGCCGTCCTGCGGCCTGCAGCACCGTGCACCATCTTCGTCATGCCACGGCGAAGGTGCCCAGCTAGTCTGATTAGGCCAATAGGTCGTGCTCGTGTTCGACAGGTTCAGCTCCTACTGCCATTGACGGTCGAAGCAGCTCCAGGTGCAGCAGCTCCAGACACAGCAGCTCCAGGCTCCAGGCACGACAGGCTCGCGTGGGTGTTGCAAAGCAATCAGGGCCTGCAAGGCGCGCTGCGAAGCTCCCAGCCTTGGCAATTGCACGAGGCCTCCTCTGAGGGCGCGTGCGAAATTGGGGCGGGACAGATAGTCCCACATCGGCGAAATGCAGCGCGCAGGTATGGTTTAAATTGTTTTTGTGTTTTATGCTTACCGCCTCCGAAAGCACAGGGGTGAGGTCCCTCACCTGACCCACGCCTGCCTCGTCCGCGGTTTCACCTCGCGAATCTGGCAGGATCCGACCCAACCTTAACCTATGCACTCCTCACGCATCACCCACCTGCAGGTGCGCCTGGTCCCGGGTGCGAATCCAACCCGATTACCCGTGTGGCTCTGGGAGAGCATCCTTGAGCGAGTTGCAAAGAAAGAGAGAGATGTTTAGGTAGAGGGGCGGGGATAGGTTTTGCATTGGCTATGGTTTGTGCAGGAAAGAAGGAGCAGAGGAAGAAGCGAACACTTAGCCACTACAGTAAGGGAAGAAAAGAAGGAAGAAGAGGCTAAGTGTAGCAGAGGAAGAAGGAGAAGCCCTCGCAGAGAAGACAAGGAAGGAGAAAACTTCGAAGGAAGGCACAAAGAAGAAACAGGAGCAGAAGAAGAAGAAATTCTGAAGAAAGGAAGCTGAGCAAGGCAGAGATCTGAGAGAAGGAAGGACTGCAGAAAAGCCCAAAAAGAAAAGGAAGATGAGAGAGGAACAAAGAGGCAGGAAGAAGAAGCCTTTGCAAGAAAAGAAGCAGAGAAGACAAAGAAGAAGAAGGCAGAAGAGAGAAAGAAGATTACATTTAAGACGTCTGATATAGAAATCAGATGTCCAATTCTATTTTCTTTTAGAAATTCCTTTTATATAACTCTCTTTTAATCAATTACTTTCATTTAAAAGTTGTATTCTTTGGTTTTGAAAGTAATGAGATTGCTCCCTGTATTCGACCTCGGAGACTCTAGTTTTTCGAGTAATAAAATTCTCTATATTTGTTTGAACGTTTTGTCGGTTATACTACAACGTGATATTCTCTTTAAAACCCGCACAAAAGCGTACGAACAGTTAGGCATAGTTTTCACTCCATGTTCCTGTGTGCAAATATTGTGTGAATTCCTAAGAGTCACCAAATAAGGTAGATACATAGAGATTGAGTCATAATAAAACTATGAGTATGGTGGATGGTTACGATCGTCTTTCATAGAGTCCTCGGTTGAAGGAGGGTAGTAATGTCAAATGTTAGAAATACGATTATCCTATCCATCTTTTCCTAGTGCCGAGAGTAGGCACTTCCACCAAATAAGCCACACAATATTCTCTTGACCATCATCATTCCTAATAATGCCTCAAAAATAAAAGTATGCATCATTTTATGCTTAGTAGTTGAAATAAAATAAAATAAAATAAAATAACAAAAAGAAAAAGAAGAAACATTTATATTTAGAAAAATATGAAAAAAAAAGAAAAAAAAGAGAGAAAAGAAAAAGAAAAGAGTTCAAGTTTGTAGTTTTATCTTCGTATCATTTTTCATTATGTGACGATGTTTCTGAGGCAACAAAAACACCCATCGTGATCCACTAAATATGATCCATACTTACCTTTTAGTATTTTTGATCGCCCGAATACTGGCTGAGGACTTCTAACTTAGTTGTAGGGTTATTAGGACTTTACTTGAAGTGTGAAAGCCATGTGAGGCCACCAAACAGTAAGTACACTTACCAAATCTGGTGAGATTTGTGATTTCAGAAAGAAAAGAAGGAAAAGAGTGAGCACAAAGGAACATCAAGAGAGCACAGATGTTTAGCCTCTCTCTAAGTTGACTCATTTAAAAGTCTGGAGAGTTAGAGTCAATAGTACTAGAGTACATGTAGCTCCAGATGAGTGCATGCCACCAAATACGAATCCATTTAACTCAATATCTCCTACCTAAGCCAAAAAGCTGGGCTCAAATTATAGATTATTTTCTGTTTAATCCCTGAGGGAAGTAGTTGTCTATCCCGATAGAAATATTTACTAAAGGATAAGTACTGATGGCAATTTTACACGGTTTATTAAAATACGTCGTTGTAACGCGTAAAATCGATCAACTCTTAAATTTATATTCCTAGATAGGAGAGTATCTAGGGTCGTCCAACGAGGCAATAGGTTTGTAATAGTGATTCTCTTGCTCAAAATACAAATCTCAACTTTCTTTTTGGTATTTTTTTCAATATATCTTTTTTTTTTTGTTTTTAAGCTAAGGCAACATGCGAACTGGTGGCGGAAAAGGTGATTTACACTTCAATTTAAATACTACTTCTATGTGGCAAGTAGAGCCTCTCCCTAAGCTCACTCTAGGCAAGTGGAGGCCTAGAATAATTAGGGAGAGGGAGTGAACAATGCTAAAAAAAATAAATCAAGTAGAAATGCAAAATAGAAAATTGCAAAGAATGCAACTTAGATTGACGAAAAGTGTTTTACAAAAAAAACCTAGTAGAGGAATGCTTCTACTACTAGAAAAATTAAAATAAAGAAAAGCAAACACAAATCCTCTAGATAGATGGTGAAGAAGAGGGCTTCTTGCTCCAAGGTTGGTGGCTCCCAATCTTGAAAAGACTCCTTCAACTCCTTCCTTGCAGTGCTCCGCCAAGGTGATGTCCTCCAAGGCAAGCCCTAAGGGGGCGTGCCCTAAGCTTCTCTCCAAGGGTGGACGTCCACCCTAGGTCCTTCTCCCTTGCCTGGTCGTCCTCCTTGAAGTGGAAGAGTCCTCCTCCTTGGCGTGGCCCAAGTTGAAGAGAGTAGGGAGAAGAAGGCACCAAAAGGGCTGGTGATGTGCCCCTTTAATCTCCTTCTCTACTCCTTCTCCTTGGGCGTAGGTATAGGTGGATGTAGGTAGAAAAATACACTAATGGAGGATGATCTAAAATGGTTGTAGGTGGTGGGTTTATATAGAGTAGGAAGAGGGGCTAAGGTGACTCTTGGAATGGAGGGCTAAGATAGAGAGATGGAGGTGGTTGGGGATCCTAAGGCTAAGGGCAATTGGCGCCAACTCAAGGGGTGTTAAGGGGGTGGTTATGGTGGTGTTGGTGGCTTTTGGTGGTGGAGAGACACGACCATTTTTGCACCATCCTAGGGTCTTCTAGAAGGGGGGTTAGGTGGATGGTGGAGATGGATTTAAGGAGAGGTGTATGGTGGAGATGAAGGGAATTTTGGAGGGAAAGTTGGCACCAAAAGGGAAGGGTTCTACAAGGTCATTTTGGAGGGAAAATAGGTGGCTTTTGGTAGTGGTGATGGGGTGAAGGGGTGTTATGGTGGTGGCGCCAACTTGGAGTAGGATAGCTAGCTTAGGTGAGCTTAGTTGATGGAGCTAGCTAGGGTTGACTTTGAAGGTGGTGGATGGCCAAGGAGCTGGTTGCTAGCTAAGCTAGCTAAGCTAGCTTAGCTAAAGGTGGAGTAGAGGAGAAGGTGTTGGAGCTAGGGTTTGGAGGGAGGAGCTGAGGAGGAGAAGTTTGGAGCTGAAATTGGAGCTGGCTGCTGCTGAAGAGGCTGGCATGGAGCTACTCTAGCTGGCTTAGCTTGCTAGTTCTTTGCTAGTTTCTAAGCCAAGCTAAAGTAAGCTAGCTTCTACCATGATGAGTTGAGGTGAGCTAGGTCTGGTGCTCCCGGGGAGACTTAAGCTGGTTGAGGCAGCTAAGGTAGCTTAGCTCAACTGAGTTGAGCTAAGCTAAGTCCCCAGGAGCTGGACTTGAGCTTCCTGAGCTGGGATGAGTTCTTCTTCAGCTGGCTGGAGTTGAGTGGAGCTGGATATAGCTGGATCTGAGCTGGGGTGAACTCCTGTCAACTCAGCTGAGCTAGCTAGAGCTCCCTGTGGACTAGTGGGAGCTGAGATGAGCTAGACTCAGCTAAGTTGAGCTAGATCTGAGCTGACTTGAGCTAGGGTGAGCTAAGATGAACTCTCTTGAGCTGCCATTCAACTGAGATTAGCTGAATGGAGCTGGGATGAGCTAACCCTAGTTCAAGTAAGCTAGGTTCCAGCTGTGGTGAGCTGGATCAAGCTGAGTTCCAGCTAGTCTGGGCTTCTCCTTCACCATTTGCCTTCTTGAGTGCTAGGGTTTTAAGGATCTGTGTATTTGTACATCCCTAACACTCACAAAAACACATTAAAAAGACAATAAAAAAATGCAATGCATGCCTAACCTAATTTATGCCTAAATGCAGCCCAAAAACCCGTTTGCGGAGTAAAATCCTAAGAGCTAGGTTTGTGTTAATGCATAAGAATGATGATAAACTGGCATTTATCAAGTACGAACTGCAAATATAAGTTGTCTATTTTCACTTGGATCCGTTACCTAGGCTATTATCACTTCACATTTATCTAGATCTCTAAATTTTTGGAATAAGGAAAGAAAACATATTTTAATTACTTCTATTATTTTTCATTTTTCCTCGGGACTAGCAAAACTTAGGTATGGGGTTATGTGATAAGTCCACTTTAGTGGATCATTACTTGGCTTAAGTACTCTTTAATTAGTTATCCTTAATTATTAATTGAGTAGGAGTTAAATGGCAATTTACCTTAGTCTGCATTTAATTTTATGCTCTAATTTTATGTTTAATAACATATGTTATGATAATGTAATTTATTTGGTCAATGTAGGCTAGGTACAAGAGTCAGATGCCCATTTTTTGCTTCTATAATACATCTTGAGCTTTGATTAGACGTCTGGAACTGTTATTACAAACTCACGGGCATTACATTTTTTTTAAGACGTCTGATGCTCTGATCAATCATCTAATTAAGAACTGTCAAAGCCTATCCTACCGTTCCAACCACTCGCGAGGATCCGGCAGAAGAAACAAACTGAGGAGATCTCGGCAGAAGAAAGGGCCATAGCACTTTTAAAAGAATGATTTGTTCCCCTAGTGGGGGATCCTCTCCTCCATCCTCTCCACCGTGAAGGAGGCGTGCACTCAATGGTCGAAACGTACACCGTGAACTTCAAGCGTGCACTATGGCCCCAGCTTCCCCAACATTGCCCTCTGATGAGAGCCTCATCATGAGCCATAACTAGCTCATTTTGACCCAATAAAGAAGATAAAAGCTCCTACATAACCTAGAAGAAGGCTTAACTGAAGGAACAAGTGCTCTGAGAAGAAAACATGAAATAAAGGTTAAAACTGCAATTTTACCATTGCAGTACATAAACGGGATTTCTCAGAAGCAAAACATAGGTCAAATGGTCCAAATAAGATAAAAAGTGGGTTGAATTAATCAGAAATGGGTTTATGTGCAATCTAAGAATTAAATGACACTTGGTAACCCTAAAACAGACCCGCTTAAATTAACAAGGTTCCGGTCAGAATAAAAATCAAGCAAACCCTCTAAAAATCATAGAAAAACATCCTCTAGGGTTTAGAACACTTAATTTGGCCTTTGGAACCTAGTTTGACCTAGATTAGGGTCTTAGCTCTTCAATTAACCTAATTTGGGTTTTTACGCAAAATGTCCAGTCAAACGAGGTCAAACCTAAAATCCAACTTCACCATTGGATTCTTTAGGTCCAAATTAGGTTTGTACCAAAATTTGGACCTAAGGGGAGGTCATCTTGACCTACTTTGCAAGTTAGTACACCCAAATCACAAATAGGTCCCTATCTTTTGAATATCCTTGCAGAGAGCCCCCTAGGTTCTTCGCCTTCTTTGCAAACCGGTCCTGCCTCCATTGCTAGGGCAGAACCGAGCTCCGACGAAGTTTCGAGAGAGATTGCTCTCTAATTCCTCAGAGATTCTCTCCCAGAAATGGAAGGGAGATTCTCTGAGGAATTCCCTTCCTTCTAAAGCCAATCAAATTCGTTGGCGTGAACCCAATCTCTCGTGCGAACGCACGAGAGATTTGGGTATCTTTCTTCCTTCCAACTCCGGCGAGCTGGCTGACCTAATTGCGCGTTTTTCACGCACTGATAGGAGCGGCCAGCACCTATAAAACACCCCCCGGACCCGGCCGCTCATCTCAAGCTTGATTTTGACGGAGATCCCCTCCAAATTTCTTCTCTCCCATCTCCGGCCAAACGACCCACAAGCTCCGGCGACCGCCTTCCCTCCTTCTCGTCACTCTGCTGCCATACCAGCAGCAGAGTCCTCTCCGCCTCTTCCTCCTGCGGCGCGCTGTACCCTGCGCGCAAGCTCCTGACCTCATCTTCGTCGCCGCTTCCTCCCCCAGGGTCTTTCTTCCCCGACGACGGCAGTCACGAGCCGTCCTCTCCGCCGCCTCCCTTCCCTCCAGACAACCCCAGATACGTTCTCCACCCTCTCCTCTCTCTTTTCCCCCTGTTATCTCCCTTGATCGACCTTCGACAGACGCTAACCACCTCCATCATCTTCGCCTCCGACCACACTCCGGCGAGCCGCCCACACCACTCCAGCCCTCCACACGGCTCGCCAACCACCTCGAAAGCTCCGCCTCACCTCCAGGAACACACTCCACCCTACCACTGCCACTCCACAATCACCCCCCGACCAACCCACCATCTCCGGCCACAGGTTGACCTAGGCACGCACGCCTAGGCCGACCTGCGGCCTGCAGCACTGCCCACCGCCTTCGCCGTGCCACGGCGAAGGTCTCTAGCTATTCTGATTTGGCCGAGAGGCGCGTTTTGTGTATGACAGGGTTTGAGCCGCAGCCGCCATGGACGACCTCTGATGAAGCTCCCACGAAGCTCCAGGCACCCGGTCTTCCAGGCTACAGGTGCTGCATACTAGCGCGAGTGTCGCGAGGTGAACGAGTCCAGCCAAGGAGCGCTAGCAGAGCCAGCAGCTGCGGGGCAATCGCACGATGAGGCTTCTGCAGGCGCGCGTGAAGGCGAGACCAGATAGTCCCACATCGTGGGATTGCAACCCTCAGGTACCATATAAGTTGTTTTTGTGTTTTACTCTTATCGCCTCAGTAAGCACAGGGGTGAGGTCCCTCACTGACCCCACCCGCCTCTTCCGCGGCCTGACCACGCGGACCTGGCGAATCCGACCCGACCTAGACCTACGCACTCCTCGCGCATCACACACCTGCAGGTGCGCCTGGTCCCGGGTACGACCCGACCCGATTAAGACTGTGGCTTTGGTAGAGCGGTTTGAGTGAATTGCTTGAGAGAGAGAGACGCGCGGGTAGAGGGAGAAGGGTTAGGTTTTGCTCCTGTGCAGGCAGGCTGATCGCAGGAGAAGGACTTGGCCACTGCAGAAGAAGGAAAAGCAAGCCAAAGAAGAAGAAGAAGGCAACGAAGAAGGGAGGAGCAAGACAGAAGAAGAAGAAAGAAAGAAGTCTTCGCAGGAGAAGAAGGAAAGCAGAAAGATTAGAAGTCTTCGCAGAGAAGAAGAAGAAGGACAAGGGAAGATTGCAAAGAGATCAGAAAGGCAAAGCAGAAGAAGGAAGAGAGAAAGAAAGATCACATTTAAGACGTCTGATACATAAATCAGACGTCTAATTCTATTTTTTTTACATCTTTTTTAAAACTCTTTGAATCAATTATATTTGCATTTAACAGTTGTATTCTTGGGTTTTACAAAGTACTGAGTTTGCTCCCTATGTTCGACCTCGGATACTCTAGTTGTTCGAGTAATAAAATTATTTATATTTGTTTAAACGTTTTGTCGGTTCTACTGCAACGTAATACGCCTTTAAATCCGCACAAAAATGTTGACAACATTTTGGCGCCGTTGCCGGGGAGCAACGGGCACTTTTAAAGCTTTTGAGTACAACTTTTCTATCTAATATCTGACTTAACTTCTCTTTTGTTGTGTTCAATCAGGGAAAGCAAAACAAAAAGGAAAGAATAGCAACTGCACAACAGACTGGAACAGGTAATCTCCATAAGCCCTCTCCCTTAACCCTCTCACAATCTAAAAAAAAAAGAAAAAAAAAGGAGAGAAATCAACTTAGGGCTACCTGTCTTATATTTAGTAACTCATCAAGTTGCCTGATTTTCATTTCAACATATTTTTGTCTGTCATCCAACTAAGGCAACTAGGGCTAAAACTTTCTTGATTGAGCCCTAGGTGCTAATTTCTAAGGCAACTAAATTGGACCCATTAGAGCCAAGTTAGGATTGCAAAGCTAGGGTTTTTAGAGACACATCTTCTCTAAAACAAAGAAACAAACTTTCCAAAAAGAAGTGTGCCTAAACCGTGTTTGAAAAGATTTATACAAGAGGAACCCTAAGCAAATTAGGCTGATAATCCATTTGAACCATAAAAGGAAGGACCTAAAAGCTCTCAAAGGAACAAGAGGTGAAGTTGATCCCTCGAGTCAACCAACCTTAATATTAGGTCACTTTTTGCACTCAAAATACTTAAAAGTTCAAGTGGAACATTAAGCACCTTGATCTTAAAATAAAAAAGGTAGACTTAAGAGGTCAAGATCCCCATTCTGGTCTACCTGGAACCGCAGTGACAAGAGAGGTCGGGTGGGGGAAACCCTGTAACCCGTGGGGACGCTCTACCGTGTAGGGGTCTTTGCGGGACTCTCCCTCTCTAGCTGCCTAGGTATTTCTCAGGTGGATGATCTTCTGATCCAGGGGTCCATCTGCCCCGAACCTCTATAGTCACCCAACAATTCTTGGGTGTCTTGATTGGGTCCAGCACCTTCTAATCTCATCACATCTTCCGGTGCATGTTTGGTAGGAGGTCCTTAAGACCACCTTTAAGACCTCCTCTAGAAATTCATTCTCGCCGAGGCCAAGCCACGACGCCCTTGTTTGTGCAGCAACCCCACCACATAAATCTTTCATCTGATTCAGACCCTGATTCTCCTTCTTCTCCCATCATGGCACAACCCATTGAAGAGGAGAATAACCTTGAACACCAACTTCAACGCTTGAACGATCTCTTTCAGAACTTTGTAAACCCACCACAGCGACCTATGATGCGAGATCACTATAATCCCGCTGCAGTGGCAATCGAACCCCGAGTACGAATCCCAATTGGAGGACCCGATTCTGATCTAAAGCCCAATATGATTCATGCCATACCAAAGTTCCATGGGCTTAACTCTGAGGATCCATTCCAACACATTAAACAACTCAAGCATCTGGCCCAGACCTTCGGGTCAGATGTACAAAACCGGGATATCCTACTCATGAAAATGCTTTCGTTCTCCCTCTTGGACAAGGCCGCGCACTGGTATCAGACTCAGACCCGCCCAATCAACACTTGGGAGGAATTACAGTCCGAATTTTTGAAAAAATTCTTCCCTGTTGGCCGGACGAATGCCTTGCGCCACCAGATCACTCATTTCACTCAACAACAGGGAGAACCTCTTCACGAAGCTTGGGATCGATTCCTAGATCTCATGCGAAGTGTCCCCATCACGGAGTTCCTAAGTGGGAACAAGTCCAGTCTTTTTACCAGGGACTCCGTGAGGATATTCGTCTAATCGTCAATGCAACATGTGGAGGAAACATCATGGGCCAACACGAGGACACGGTATGGGAGATTCTCGAAAACATGTGCGAGAACTCCATAAACAATGACTCCTTGGGCTTATTCGACAGGACGAATGCCCGCGCATCGACGAATCTAAGAGGGACACATGAGACGCATGACCTGTCCACTTCTGTTGACCTGGAATTGATGGCCAGTCGGTTGGACAAGGTCTCTATCATAGAAAAGAAGGTGGACGAGCTAACTCGACATTTGCAGCAAGCCACCTCTGCACAAAACTCTTTTGCACGACCTCCTCTGGCAAGGGAAACAGTGCAAAACATCTATCACCAACCTGCCAAGGGGATGGGCCCCTATCCACCCCCGTCTACCTCCCAGACCGGAGTGACCTCCGATCCCTTCTACTCGAGTTGGGGGAACTCTGAACCCTCGTATTCTGACTTTCCTGAGGTTCCTCAGAACTGCGAGGACCTCAACGCCATCCAGAATGACCCATACTCCAATACCTACAACCCTGGATGGAGAAATCATCCTAACTTTCAGTGGGTGGGAAATTCTCAAAAACCACCATATCAACCCTGCCCACAAGCTCCTCGTCCATATCAGTCGCCTCAGCCTCGGCCCAATCCCACCTACCAATCCGGGCAAAATCAGGATCAACTGACTCTTATCCTTCAAACGCTGGCTGACATTCAAAATACGAATGCGGCAATGCAAAAACAGCACAAGGACGAGATCACAGAGGTTCGCAACCAACTGGCCCAGATGGCAAATTCTCGCCAACCTGGCACCCTTCCTTCGCAACCTCTGCCCAACCCAAATAATGTGCCGACCCAGAGGCGCATTATGAATCCAAATCCAGGCCACGCACATTTGATTTATCAGGCCCCTGCTACTCCATCACCAGACGGGATGGAGGCTTCTACATCTTATGCAGAATTTCAGCAGCAGCCACCTCTCCTACCTAACCCAAACCAAAGTCAGGCTGGATTAAACTCTGTAACAACACGTAGTGGTAAAACAACACAAGACCCACATTATCTGAACCACTCCAAGCCTGATAATCGCCAAGACCCTAGGGTAGTCATCCAAGATACTACTATCCCAGATCAAGAACCTGGACCTATCCTAGAGGAACCAGCTAGGATCCCATATCCTGAGGCCTTGACCAAAGGAAAAAGGACAACCAAACCTGTGGCTCCTGAGGAGGATCTGGTCATGCTCTTTGAACAGGTCCAGATAAACATCCCGTTGATGGATGCAATCCGCCACATACCGGCTTACGCAAGATTCTTGAAAGACATATGTACACCTAAACGTAAGCCGCGAACCAAGGATGGGAATCCGATCGTACTGTCAGAGCAAGCCAGCTCTGTCATCCTGAGCAAACTCCCACCCAAGGCTAAAGACCCAGGAACCCCCTTGATTTCTTGTAAAATTGGTGAAACCCAACTTGATAGAGCCCTACTAGACCTAGGTGCCTCCATAAATTTAATACCTACATCCCTCCTTGACCACCTTGAAGAATCTGAACTTAAACCCACTGAGGTGACATTGCAGTTAGCCGATCGATCCATCAAGTCACCCAAAGGAATACTCGAGGATGTCATTGTTAGGGTACGAGATTTTTATTTCCCAGTGGACTTCATAGTACTGGACATGGATGCACCTAAGAACCCAAGGGACACACCAATCATATTAGGGAGACCCTTTTTGGCCACTGCTAGGGCCAATATAAACTGCGAAGAGGGCCAGATAGAATTAAAATTTGGGAATCAAAATCTGAAGATTGACATTTTCAAAGCCCAACAAGGGATTAATTGCGGGGTTATAGAGGAAATTTGTGATGTCAAAGCCGTGGTTGATGAACTGCATATAGAGGACAACCTGATTATTCCTGATCAACCACTAGAAAATCAAAAACCGCTAACAGAGGAGTGCGAACACGATCTAGACACACCTATGACTCCTACCATTGCTCCCGATACAAACCCTGAACCACCCGCTGCTGCTGACAATCCTGTCATGGAACTCAAGCCCCTTCCCGAACATCTAAAATATGTCTTTTTGGATTCAAATCAAACGTTTCCTGTGATTATCAATTCTCGACTCACACCTGACCAGGAACTCCGTTTGATTTCTGTTCTTCAGCAACATCGTAGAGCCATTGGATGGACTCTAGATGATTTGACTGGTATAAGCCCTTCATACTGCACGCATCGAATCTACACAGAAGAAGGCTCACGACCTTCAAGAGAAATGCAAAGGCGCCTAAACCCTAACCTACAGGAGGTCGTGAAAAAGGAGATCATTAAGTGGTTAGATGCAGGGATCATCTACCCGATCTCCTACAGTCGTTGGGTGAGTCCAACACAAGTGGTACCTAAGAAGGCAGGACTTACCATCATCACGACTGAAACCGGGGAAGTCATTCCTACCCGAATAGCTAATTCGTGGAGAGTCTGCATTGATTACAGAAGACTAAATTCCTCCACGAAGAAGGATCATTTCCCACTGCCGTTTATTGATCAGATCCTCGAGAAACTAGCGGGAAATAGATTCTTCTGCTTTCTTGACGGGTACTCCGGTTACAATCAGGTGGCAATCCATCCAGAGGACCAAGAAAAGACCACATTCACCTGCCCCTTCGGGACGTACGCGTTTCGAAGGATGCCGTTCGGTCTCTGCAATGCACTTGCAACTTTTCAGCGGTGCATGCTTGCCATATTCTCAGATATGGTAGGTGATTATCTGGAAGTCTTCATGGATGACTTTTCAGTTTTTGGACAATCATTTGACGATTGCCTCCAACACTTGGTCCATATACTCAGGCGGTGCATCGAGGTGAATTTGGTTCTTTCCTGGGAAAAGAGCCATTTCATGGTGCCTGAGGGAATTGTCCTGGGACATTTAATCTCAGAGAAAGGCATCCAAGTGGATCGAGCTAAGGTTAACCTGATTTCCAAGCTCCCTATGCCTAGCTCGATTAAGGACATCCGATCTTTTTTGGGGCACGTCGGTTTCTACCGTCGATTCATCCCTGATTTCTCCAAAATCGCGCGCCCCCTGACCAATTTGCTTTCCAAGGATGTGCCTTTCGGAATTTCCAAGGAATGCACTCAAGCATTTGAGATCCTACGTGACCGAGTCACCCAAGCCCCAATCCTACAGTCCCCTGATTGGTCTCAACCCTTTGAGATCATGTGCGATGCATCTGACTTCGCTGTAGGAGCAGTTTTGGGGCAGAAAATTGACGGGAAACCTGTGGTCATTTACTACGCCAGCAAAACACTGGATGAGGCTCAGCGTAACTATACAGTTACTGAGAAAGAGCTGCTGGCCGTAGTATTTGCCCTGGAAAAATTCAGATCATACCTTCTGGGTTCCCGTGTTATCATATACTCGGATCACACAGCTGTGAGGCATCTCCTGGCCAAGAAGGACGCGAAACCTCGATTAATCCGCTGGATCTTGCTGTTGCAAGAATTTGACCTCGAGATTCGCGACAAGGTGGGAAAGCACAATGTGGTAGCTGATCACTTATCCCGCCTTCCTTCTGAAATTATTGATCCTTCCGGACCTATTACAGAACATTTCCCTGATGAGCACCTCCTGACTATCAGTACAAGACTTCCATGGTTCGCCGATATTGTTAATTACCTGGCATCACATCAGATTCCGCCCGATTGGTCGAAGGCCAAAAAGGACAAATTGCGTTCCGATGCCAAGTATTACCTATGGGAAGACCCGTATCTCTTCCGCATTGGTGCTAATCAGATAATCTGACGATGCGTCACGGAAGTGGAAATCAAAGACATACTCTCATTCTTCCATGACCAGGTGATGTAAACACATTTACACTACTTAAAATGTCTATTTATGCATGTTCTTAAGCATAGGATTGCATTTCATGATATAAATATTGCATTACATGCATCATCTTGCATTTAGAGTAGTTTGAATAAAATGGAGGTTAATTGTCTCCTTTTATGTGCTTGGACAGGGCAAATATTTTATCGGGGCCTCGGATCAAAGATCTAACCGTATGGATATGATCAGGGCGACGATTGGAGTTCAACGACTCCAAGATCGCCCTAATCAGGCATCCGTAGCATCAGATAGAGATCGGGGAACCCTAGAAGATCAAGGGCTAGGATGGTGTAAATCCGCACTTCAGATGGCAAATCCGACCACACGGATGAATTCGGATCGACGATCGCAGCCCAACGACACAAAAATCGAGTCAATTCGACATCCGTGGCACCATCTACAACTTCCAGAAGATGGACGGCTAAGATGGCGCCACGTGGCGCCATCTCAGCCGCCCAATCGGCCGCATGCGTCTGGTGAAGACCGCGCACCGTCTCCTCTCCGCCGTTGGATCTCGATCCAACGGCTGCGGTCGCTCGCGTTTAAAAACGTCCGCGCGACCATTTCGCCCGCGTAGCGCAGCGGCGACGCAGCTGCGGGCGAAGCGGAGGTCGCGGGTTCGAGCCCCGGTGAGGAGGTGGAAGGCGCGGGCGAGCGGGCGCGCACGAGCGTCAGATGAAGATCCAACGGCCGCGCGCGCCCGATAGCGCCGACGCGCAATTGGACGCTCTGGTGAACGCGCGATCACACGCGGGCGGTGCGCTACGCAGCGGGCGCGGACGCGTTCTAAGCCGTCCGATCTCGCGATCGGACGGCTGAGACGACGCGGACGTGCATATGCGTTACGCGCGCGGCCAGCCGAGCGGGTGCGTGTGGGCGCGGCGGCGACGGCGACGGCGGGGCTTTAGCGACGGTTTTATCCGTCACTAAAGACCCCTTATTTATTATTTTGAAGATGTAATGTCCATTTTGCCCCCACTCCTTGCAACTATAAAAGGAGACCCCCTCCATACGAAATTTTCATCCCTTCCTTCTCCTCTCTACCTCTCCAAAGCTCAAGAGAAGCTTGTCCCACACCCGGGATGCTTCTCGCGAGATAAAGTCCAAATTTTCGTCCCCTTTCGGAAGTGGATCCCGCGATGACGACGGCGTGCTGCTTCGTTCCCGTTCTTCTGCTTCGTCCTCCTTCGTCCCGCTTCGTTCTCCTTCGTCCAGGCGTCGTCCCGTCCGGCTCATCCTCCAAGCGACCGTCGAGGAGGATTCTCTCTCCCTATTCTTTTTACTGCTTTCTAGTATAGATTTACTGCTTTCTAGAGTAGTCTATTCGTCCTCCGAGCGATCGTCGAGGAGGACATTTCTCCCTCCATTCTTTTAATGCTTTCTAGAGTAATTGTTTTATGTTTTCTAGTTGTAACGAACAAACTCTTTTATGATAAATTCCTTGTCTATTCTACATCTCATTTTGATTTCCATGTATAGTATTCTTTCTCTCTCTCTTACTCCCTCTCTCTCTTTTATTTGTTGTAGATACTTTGATAGTTTAAATTGAATTTCTTCGTGACAAAATAAAAAGAAACGTGAAGTTTTTAAATCAAACGTTCGCCTCCCTGTGTTCGACCCAGAATTTTAATTTCGGTATAAATTTTATTTGTTGAATACGAATCCTTCGCTTTCGAACTACAACGACAGGTTTTCCAAAACCGAACACGTTAGCGTAGCTTCGTAAAATAATCGTTCAACATTTTGGCGCCGTTGCCGGGGAGGCAACGCTCTTTGATTTCTCTTCGCATTTTGTAACTTACAAATCATTTACCTCACTTTTCTCCTTTCTTATTGTAATTGCAGGTACTCTTTCGAGACAGGCAAAAGCGGTAGATCGGAGTAAAGTGCTGTGAAAGGTTTTGTAAGTTATCCCGCACCTCCCACCCATTAGATTTCATTTCATCACATAATAATTCAAACATCAATCAACCTAGGTGTTCTTATAAACTCTAAGGTTAGATTGTTTGTTGTTTGACATCCATACTCACTCCAACCCCCACATTAAAAAAAGAAAAAAATAAAAAAAAATCTCACAGAGGTACACAACCTCATCTGATTTTCTAACTCAACCGGTAAACCAATCTTAGGAGCCGGTACACACATCCAAACACATAATTGAGTAAGAAATCAGATTAGGTAATCATTTGTGTGCCTAATTAGGTGGTGCATCAGGCCAGTTGTTTGAGTTGTTTGGGTCGCACCACTTCAAATAAAATCAACTCATCAAGTAGCTGCCAATTAGGATCAACTCTTAGGGATCTACCAGGCACTCCACATTCTTTTTAAACTTTAAAGGAAAATATCTTCACCTGTGCTTGCAAAACCTGGTGTGCCAATGAAACTTGATTGAAAACACCTAAAGTTGAATCCTAAAAGCTACTAAGCAAGATTTGAACCTTAAAATTCACCACATCAAAAATAATCTTGCTTGAAAACCACTGGTTGTGCACGCACACACAAATCAATCAATCATTAAGGGCACAACCCATTTAAAGGGCCCATCACATTCCAAAGCACATTCAAACCTAGCCCTAAATAAAACAGAGTAGACGTTGGCCTTAAGGATTGGACTCGCTCTTCAGAACTCAGAATGAGATTATTTTCGATTAGTCTGTTTCTACTGTTCAATCTGATGTCTAGCTAGGGGAGCAGAGTCAAACGATCGCGGCTGGGGGGTACACTAGGAACCGGAGGCGCAAGCCGAAGGAAGAACCTTCTCCCCAGTCCCTCCTTCTAACTGGTTGGATTGAACAGACAGAAGTAGATCAAATCGTTCCTTTATCTCAAAATGGGTTTTGAGAGTCTGTAGGTCTGTAGACTAACCCATTTAAGGACAGGTTTGATTGTTTGTATTGCAGGGCACCTTTCTTCCTCCCGTGTCTCATGAATCCTTCCACATATTTCACGCATTCCCGCTCTTTCCCTCCTGTTGTAAATTATCCTCAACATGACGATTATCCCAACTCGTATTGTAATCGACCATCAGTTAGTTGGGATAATTCGGATTGGGGATACAATTCCGGACCCCCGTGTTTAGGGTCTAACCCTGAACACTTTGATTCTCAATTCTATCCTTCTCAGAGTTGCATCGATTATAGATCGTCCTCCTTTCATGAACAACCTAATGCGATCTACAATCAAGAAGGATACACTGATCCTTACCCATCCTCTGATTTCACTGCCTTTAGGTCATCTCCATCTTTTGAACAATCTGAAATGACCTATTATCAGGATGGGTATAACGAATCTCAATTCGTTAATTCCTCTACATTGATGTCAAACCCGCCCAACCCTGAACCAACTCATTTGGTTCAGGTTAATCAGGTTCAAGATAAGGTTCTGGCTAACTTGAGGAATATCATTCAATCTTTAGAAGTTCAGTCAATACCTTGCATTGAGAGATTGGAGCCCCTGATTGAAATGATTGATGATTTAAACAAGTCTTTGTTGGATTGGCTCCAGGATGTTAAGGATAAGAACCCGGGTGAGTTTCTACTTGGGAAATTAGCGAAATTGAGGATGAGATTCGTGGTTGCTTTGATTCAATCTTGGAATAATTCCCAAGATGAACTCTCTTCAGGAAAGCCAATGACAGAACCCGCTCAGGCACCTGTTGGGGGGGACACGTGTTACGAAGCTGACCAGATTGAATTAAAACAACCAATTAAGGATGATTTGATTTCTTCACCTGAAATCCCTGAGCCGGGTTACGAGGAAACGTATGTCTCCTTGGAACGCAAAGTGACAAATGATTTTGGGACATACATTGATACGGATCCTGATGGTGAAGATTCAAGTTTCGAAGTCTCACACGAGTTTTCAGATCACGATTTTTGTGAGACGATTGGGCCTGAGGAATCTGATAGATCATTTGATAGCCCAATAACTGAGGAAACTGATCTTATTAGGGCACACGATACAGATCGAGAATCGCATTTTCTGGAGGAATCAATTCAATGCCCTGATTATCAGTTACACCCTGTTGAGCTTATTGATGATTCTAATTCTGAGATAATTAGACCCAAGTCAATTTTGATTTTGCCACATCATCTAGACTTGGAGATTTCAGACGGGGTGATGAATATACAAGAGGTCTTGGAATTTGATACACTTAATGAGGAGGATAGGAGCGGGGAAGTTCTAATTTGGGAAGTTAATTTTGGAGGATATGGAAGATTGAGTCGAAGGGTTCCTTTTAAGCTGAAACCATCAAATCAGAACCCTTACGACAGTTGTTTCGAGGATGTCAAACTCAAGCACACATTTAACGATTATCCTTTTGAGCTTCAATTCTCTGTAACCCGACATTTTGGCCTTGGGTTGCATCCTCACAAATCGCAGGCCCGACCCCGCTTGCATTCTGATTTTAGGTTTTGGGTAATTTTTATCCAGAACCTAAGATATTCTCGATTATGGGGTGTGGGTCTGCACCACAATCTGGTCCACATCTGTGGACCTCTGTTGACAGGTCGGAGGATTCTTCTGTTTATTCTAATTTTGACTTGCACTTCTGAATTCTTCATTTCTTTTCTTTGTATAGTGTGCCTAACTGAAGGCACTAAACTCAGCACATATACAGTTCTTTTTCATTTTCATCTCGGAGCGGACCCGATATCCACGCAATTCAGGTGCTTTCTACACTTTTCCACTCTGTTTTATGTCTTTTTAATACAATGAGGACATTGCATTAGATAGGCATGGGGGGGTGGATATTTATCTTTGAATTCATTCGTCAGCTCCGTAGATTTGTTTTATTAAAAAAAAAATCGAAATTAGGAAAGAGAATTTGGGTTTAAGAAAATTTTCGATCTTAAGAAATACTATATTATGGTTTGAACACAATGACCCTTCAGGTCTTTGGACTTAATCAGCCTATGTATCCACTAAAATGTGGATTTGTTTTTTGAGTTCTCGCCAACCTGAATTTTATTATAATTGGAATAAATAAGTTTGGGTGATAAGTACACGACTTGTCAACCCGCCCTCTGATTTAAGGGAATTTTGAGTTTTAAGCATCTACACACTTTCTTTGCACTGACTCGTTGTTTGGCGATTTTAACGGAAATTGGGTAGCTAATGAACCTTCTAGGGTGATATGGCTGGCAAGTTATCGTGAGTAACAGCCCATAGGTAGGTTGTCCAGAGCCCAGTCACTGACCTTTCTCTTTTTGCTTCCTTTAGGTAAATCTTAGACCAGGGAAGCCACCTACTTAAAAAAAAAAAAATCAAAAAGGAGAAAAGAACAAAAAGAAATAAGCCACACTTCGCCGCACGAGTATGGCTGGCAAGTTGTCGGTGGTAACAGCTCATCGACCGGTTGTCCAGAACCCAGCTCAGAAAATGCACTAAAAATTCCCAAAACACTTAGGAAGAAGCGGAGAAGTAGAATAAACCGGGGAGATATACACTGGATTCACCCTTGTGTTGACCCCGTTAAAAAATAAAAGTAGGGAGAAAGCTACCGGTTGTAAAGATACACCTTTAGGCAGAATTCTTTTTGAGGTCACCTAAAGGCGTAGAAATCCGAAGTCCGTTTTAATTGCCAGTCAACGAGTCTATCACAATCACAATAAGATGCTTAAAACTTAGGGTTCTCATCAAATCTTGGGTGAGTTGAATGGCCGTAGAAAGCCACTCTTAAACCCTAAAATTTGAAAATTCAAAAAAAAAAAAAAAAAAGTAAAAACAGAAAAAGAAATTTTTCTTTGAATAAGGCGAGGCTTGAGGCGGTCTGCATTTTGGCTGATACCCGGGCACTGTTGTGTCTTTGAAAGTTCAGTTCTTAAGTAGACAATTTCTTAATGATTGAAAATAACTCAGGTCCAAATAATCTAACCTAATTCTTTTATAAATAGCATATAGTTTTTGCTAGGGACTAGCAAAAGATAGGCATGGGGGTATGATGTAAACACATTTACACTACTTAAAATGTCTATTTATGCATGTTCTTAAGCATAGGATTGCATTTCATGATATAAATATTGCATTACATGCATCATCTTGCATTTAGAGTAGTTTGAATAAAATGGAGGTTAATTGTCTCCTTTTATGTGCTTGGACAGGGCAAATATTTTATCGGGGCCTCGGATCAAAGATCTAACCGCATGGATATGATCAGGGCAACGATTGGAGTTCAACGACTCCAAGATCGCCCTAATCAGGCATCCGTAGCATCAGATAGAGATCGGGGAACCCTAGAAGATCAAGGGCCAGGATGGTGTAAATCCGCACTTCAGATGGCAAATCCGACCACACGGATGAATTCGGATCGACGATCGCAGCCCAACGACACAAAAATCGAGTCAATCCGACATCCGTGGCACCATCTACAACTTCCAGAAGATGGACGGCTAAGATGGCGCCACGTGGCGCCATCTCAGCCGCCCAATCGGCCGCATGCATCTGGTGAAGACCGCGCACCGTCTCCTCTCCGCCGTTGGATCTCGATCCAACGGCTGCGGTCGCTCGCGTTTAAAAACGTCCGCGCGACCATTTCGCCCGCGTAACGCAGCAGCGACGCAGCTGCGGGCGAAGCGGAGGTCGCGGGTTCGAGCCGCGGTGAGGAGGTGGAAGGCGCGGGCGAGCGGGCGCGCACGAGCGTCAGATGAAGATCCAACGGCCGCGCGCGCCCGATAGCGCCGACGCGCAATTGGACGCTCTGGTGAACGCGCGATCACACGCGGGCGGTGCGCTACGCAGCGGGCGCGGACGCGTTCTAAGCCGTCCGATCTCGCGATCGGACGGCTGAGACAACGCGGACGTGCATATGCGTTACGCGCGCGGCCAGCCGAGCGGGCGCACGTGGGCGCGGCGGCGACGGCGACGGCGGGGATTTAGCGACGGTTTTATCCGTCACTAAAGACCCCTTATTTATTATTTTGAAGATGTAATGTCCATTTTGCCCCCACTCCTTGCAACTATAAAAGGAGACCCCCTCCATACGAAATTTTCATCCCTTCCTTCTCCTCTCTACCTCTCCAAAGCTCAAGAGAAGCTTGTCCCACACCCGGGATGCTTCTCGCGAGATAAAGTCCAAATTTTCGTCCCCTTTCGGAAGTGGATCCCACGACGACGACGGCGTGCTGCTTCGTTCCCGTTCTTCTGCTTCGTCCTCCTTCGTCCCGCTTCGTTCTCCTTCGTCCAGGCGTCGTCCCGTCCGGCTCGTCCTCCAAGTGACCGTCGAGGAGGATTCTCTCTCCCTATTCTTTTTACTGCTTTCTAGTATAGATTTACTGCTTTCTAGAGTAGTCTATTCGTCCTCCGAGCGATCGTCGAGGAGGACATTTCTCCCTCCATTCTTTTAATGCTTTCTAGAGTAATTGTTTTATGTTTTCTAGTTGTAACGAACAAACTCTTTTATGATAAATTCATTGTCTATTCTACATCTCATTTTGATTTCCATGTATAGTATTCTTTCTCTCTCTCTTACTCCCTCTCTCTCTTTTATTTGTTGTAGATACTTAGATAGTTTAAATTGAATTTCTTCGTGACAAAATAAAAAGAAACGCGAAGTTTTTAAATCAAACGTTCGCCTCCCTGTGTTCGACTCGGAATTTTAATTTCGGTATAAATTTTATTTGTTGAACACGAATCCTTCGCTTTCGAACTACGACAGGTTTTCCAAAACCGAACACGTTAGCGTAGCTTCGTAAAATAATCGTTCAACACCAGGCATGCGGTGGACATTTTTCGGGACATAAAACCGCATCGAAAGTCCTCCAGTGTGGTTTCTACTGGCCCACAATTTTCAAAGATGCATACGATCACTGTAAGGCATGTTCCCGTTGCCAGACTCTAGGCAACATGAGCCATAGAGACATGATGCCTCTACAGCCGATCTTGGTATGCGAAATTTTTGATATTTGGGGGATTGATTTCATGGGACCCTTTCCTACCTCGGATGGCTTCGAATACATTTTACTCGCAGTTGATTATGTTTCCAAGTGGATAGAAGCCATTCCGACCCGAACCAACAATCATAAAGTCGTTATAAAATTCCTTCATCAAAACATTTTCTCAAGGTTCGGGATTCCGCGTGCTATAATTTCCGACGGAGGGACCCATTTTACGAACGCTCAGTTCAGGTCACTAATGATCAAATACGGGGTGTCACACCGAATCTCTACTCCTTACCACCCCCAAACTAATGGTCTAGCTGAGCTATCTAACCGAGAGATCAAGAAGATCCTTCAGGTTACTGTTCGACCTGATAGAAAAGATTGGTCTTCTCGGCTTCCGGAAGCATTGTGGGCCTATAGGACCGCCCACAAGACCCAATTAGGAATGTCTCCCTTCAGACTAGTGTACGGGAAGGCATGTCACCTCCCCGTCGAATTGGAGCATAAAGCCTATTGGGCAGTACGGACCTGTAATCTCGACCTTTCTAAGGCTGGAACCCACAGAAGATTTCAAATGAGCGAGATCGATGAATTACGCCACGACGCGTATGAGAACTCGCGAATTTACAAAGAACGGGTTAAAGCTTTTCACGACAAACACATTTCTAGAAAGGTCTTTCATCCTGGTCAAAAAGTTTTACTCTTTGAAGCTCGACTCAAACTATTCCCAGGAAAGCTAAGATCCAAGTGGGTCGGACCCTACCTAGTCCGCCAAATCTTCGGAAATGGAGCTATTGAAATCAGCCCACTCAGCCACGATTCTGAACCCTTTGTCGTGAACGGGCAGAGACTCAAGCCGTTCATTGACATGACCGATATAGATTTGACTGAGTCATCCTTTACCCTCCTTTCCTCTTGAGCTCATTGCACCCAGCCGATGGCGTAAAACTCAGCGCTTAACGGGAGGCAACCCGTCATTCTTTGAAAAACCTGAAACCGTTTCTGACATCGCTATACGGAACTCATATTGCACTTTAGGGTTCATCCATTAGAACAGCCGACTTCACCTCAGGTATACCTACCCGAGATTAGAAATCGTTCGCAACAAGTCGCTTCGACCCATTCACTCACCACACACCTGTCCTAATACATGAACTAAGCTGAATTCGAACCCACCTAATTTACAATGGGGACATTGCAAATCTTAGGCATGGGGGGGTATGAAAGTGCAAAATGTCAGAAAATTCATATCAAGAAAGGGTTTCACGTAAAAAAAAAAAAAAAGACTTGATAGAGGGGAGGAACAATTCAGGGTCATACAAATGGGAGGAGGAAAAGAAAGAAAAATGACAAAAAGGAGCAAAATGAAAATGAAAAGAAATAGTCATTAGTAAAAGGTTAAGGGGTTAACTGAAGTTCTAGACAAAAAAAAAAAAAAAAAAACGGGAACAGAAAAGTGCTATGGAGACATAACAAGAGATTAGCGGGAACGCTGGTCTTAGGCCTCTTGGGCTAGATTTTTAGCTTAAAAATTCACGTATCCGTTAAAATCTGGATAGTCCTCAAGAGGTTGAGGAAAATGCAAAGCTTAAGTATTAGGTCTAAGGCTTAGGAAGTATTCGGCCTCGTTAACTGACCTCCGGTTTGCGGGATTCGGTAACCTAAGCACCCAAATTCACACACAGTCTGGTTCAGTGCGCATAAATATTCAAAACACGCAAGAGCGTTTAATGTTCTGAAAAAGTCATCTAGATTAGGAGCGGCCAATCAACACAAGTTGATTTGGACAAGTTCCCAGCGCGGAGAGGCGGGAAATTCCCCTCGAAGATGCGTAACAACATATCGTCTCCTCGGTGCTTGTCTCTTAGGATATTTAAATATCCTACTGGGGGCATGTAAGCACTCTGCTGGTTCAGATACCATGGGTGGCATTATCACGAAATGTCGATCGCCAGGGTCTGAATTGGGCCACGGAACGCCATGGGCGGGATTATCTCGAAATCTCAAAAGCCAGGGTTCCGGGGGTTGCCATGGGCGGGATTATCTCGAAATCTCGAAAGTCAAGGACCCTTGAGGATTGATGATGGGGACGAGGAATCCGATACAGACCGTGTTAAGAAGCTAATCCGAAGCTAGAAATAAAAAGAAAAGAGAGAGAAAAGCTCTCCAAACAAATAAATCCTCTATCTCTCTTACAAAAAAAAAAAAACGCACTGCAAACTGAGCTTAGGCTAAAAATGTCTCAAGCACGGGTGCTTTAACCGCAGAGTCCAACAAACCCTAGGATAGTTTTTGTGGGCCGTAGAAACCTTTGCGAAGGACTGAGGCTAAAGCAGAACAGGTCCAGATTTTGGTTGGTACTTGAGTACCTCTAGGCCTATTGTCGGCATTCCTACCTAATCACAAAAGAAGCACTTATCATAACTAAGGACACTTTGGGTCTAGAATGGAAGTTAAAACTTTGAAATTTTGCTAAGGGACTAGCAAAAGCTAGGCATGGGGGTATGATGAGAGCCTCATCATGAGCCATAACTAGCTCATTTTGACCCAATAAAGAAGATAAAAGCTCCTACATAACCTAGAAGAAGGCTTAACTGAAGGAACAAGTGCTCTGAGAAGAAAACATGAAATAAAGGTTAAAACTGCAATTTTACCATTGCAGTACATAAACAGGATTTCTCAGAAGCAAAACATAGGTCAAATGGTCCAAATAAGATAAAAAGTGGGTTGAATTAATCAGAAATGGGTTTATGTGCAATCTAAGAATTAAATGACACTTGGTAACCCTAAAACAGACCCGCTTAAATTAACAAAGTTCCGGTCAGAATAAAAATCAAGCAAACCCTCTAAAAATCATAGAAAAACATCCTCTAGGGTTTAGAACACTTAATTTGGCCTTTGGAACCTAGTTTGACCTAGATTAGGGTCTTAGCTCTTCAATTAACCTAATTTGGGTTTTTACGCAAAATGTCCAGTCAAACGAGGTCAAACCTAAAATCCAACTTCACCATTGGATTCTTTAGGTCCAAATTAGGTTTGTACCAAAATTTGGACCTAAGGGGAGGTCATCTTGACCTACTTTGCAAGTTATTACACCCAAATCACAAATAGGTCCCTATCTTTTGAATATCCTTGCAGAGAGCCCCCTAGGTTCTTCGCCTTCTTTGCAAACCGGTCCTGCCGCCATTGCTAGGGCAGAACCGAGCTCCGACGAAGTTTCGAGAGAGATTGCTCTCTAATTCCTCAGAGATTCTCTCCCAGAAATGGAAGGGAGATTCTCTGAGGAATTCCCTTCCTTCTAAAGCCAATCAAATTCGCTGGCGTGAACCCAATCTCTCGTGCGAACGCACGAGAGATTTGGGTATCTTTCTTCCTTCCAACTCCGGTGAGCTGGCTGACCTAATTGCGCGTTTTTCACGCACTGATAGGAGCGGCCAGCACCTATAAAACACCCCCCGGACCCGGCCGCTCATCTTAAGCTTGATTTTGACGGAGATCCCCTCCAAATTTCTTCTCTCCCATCTCCGGCCAAACGACCCACAAGCTCCGGCGACCGCCTTCCCTCCTTCTCGTCACTCTGCTGCCATACCAGCAGCAGAGTCCTCTCCGCCTCTTCCTCCTGCGGCGCGCTGTACCCTGCGCGCAAGCTCCTGACCTCATCTTCGTCGCCGCTTCCTCCCCCAGGGTCTTTCTTCCCCGACGACGGCAGTCACGAGCCGTCCTCTCCGCCGCCTCCCTTCCCTCCAGACAACCCCAGATACGTTCTCCACCCTCTCCTCTCTCTTTTCCCCCTGTTATCTCCCTTGATCGACCTTCGACAGACGCTAACCACCTCCATCATCTTCGCCTCCGACCACACTCCGGCGAGCCGCCCACACCACTCCAGCCCTCCACACGGCTCGCCAACCACCTCGAAAGCTCCGCCTCACCTCCAGGAACACACTCCACCCTACCACTGCCACTCCAGCCCTCCACAATCACCCCCCGACCAACCCACCATCTCCGGCCACAGGTTGACCTAGGCACGCACGCCTAGGCCGACCTGCGGCCTGCAGCACTGCCCACCGCCTTCGCCGTGCCACGGCGAAGGTCTCTAGCTATTCTGATTTGGCCGAGAGGCGCGTTTTGTGTATGACAGGGTTTGAGCCGCAGCCGCCATGGACGACCTCTGATGAAGCTCCCACGAAGCTCCAGGCACCCGGTCTTCCAGGCTACAGGTGCTTCATACTAGCGCGAGTGTCGCGAGGTGAACGAGTCCAGCCAAGGAGCGCTAGCAGAGCCAGCAGCTGCGGGGCAATCGCACGACGAGGCTTCTGCAGGCGCGCGTGAAGGCGAGACCAGATAGTCCCACATCGTGGGATTGCAACCCTCAGGTACCATATAAGTTGTTTTTGTGTTTTACTCTTATCGCCTCAGTAAGCACAGGGTTGAGGTCCCTCACTGACCCCACCCGCCTCTTCCGCGGCCTGACCACGCGGACCTGGCGGATCCGACCCGACCTAGACCTACGCACTCCTCGCGCATCACACACCTGCAAGTGCGCCTGGTCCCGGGTACGATCCGACCCGATTAAGACTGTGGCTCTGGTAGAGCGGTTTGAGTGAATTGCTTGAGAGAGAGAGACGCGCGGGTAGAGGGAGAAGGGTTAGGTTTTGCTCCTGTGCAGGCAGGCTGATCGCAGGAGAAGGACTTGGCCGCTGTAGAAGAAGGAAAAGCAAGCCAAAGAAGAAGAAGAAGGCAACGAAGAAAGGAGGAGCAAGACAGAAGAAGGAAAGCAGAAAGATTAGAAGTCTTCGCAGAGAAGAAGAAGAAGGACAAGGGAAGATTGCAAAGAGATCAGAAAGGCAAAGCAGAAGAAGGAAGAGAGAAAGAAAGATCACATTTAAGACGTCTGATACATAAATCAGACGTCTAATTCTATTTTTTTTACATCTTTTTTAAAACTCTTTGAATCAATTATATTTGCAATTAACAGTTGTATTCTTGGGTTTTACAAAGTACTGAGTTTGCTCCCTGTGTTCGACCTCGGATACTCTAGTTGTTCGAGTAATAAAATTATTTATATTTGTTTAAACGTTTTGTCGGTTCTACTGCAACGTAATACGCCTTTAAATCCGCACAAAAACGTTGACAACACCCTCGCCGCCGTCTCACACACAGTGATAGCGTGTGTGTATCACCAATGCACACCATCAGCCACCCAGCCTTCCCTTTCCTTTTCTTCAACCTCCTGCATTCTAGCACACCTTCACCTTTCTCTCCTGTTACAACCAACGACACCTCCACCATCCTCACACCAACCGTTGGCCTTCCCCCTCGCCGCAACTGCCAGCAACTCCACAGCCACCTCTCACTGCAGCCCAATTCCACTGTCCACCACCATCAACATCCCCACGCCATCCACTCCCTCTTCGTTTCCTTCTTCTCAACCACCACGCCTTCTCCTTCATACGCAGCAAGGAACCCATAGCCACCATCATCGCACAACACCCTTCTCAACATGCCAACGACCTCCTACCTCACCACCAACATCGTCGGTGCCCTCTTCGAGCGTACCTGCACCCACGCCGGTCATGCAAGATGCCAGCAGCACCCACCGCTGCTGACCTCCGCTCTGCCTTCCAAACATGTCCGACCATCCCAGGCCTCGCCTCCACCATCCGCGTGCTCCTCTCCTCTGGTGGAGCTCCTCAACCAAGGTAAACGGTCGCAAACCCTCCACGTGCACATGGAGGAGAGAAGGGAAATCCCCTATTTCCTCTCACATTAGAAATTACAAATATTGCCATTGCAGCTTCTACTATTCACTTATTTGTCAATTTAATATATTGCAGTAAATTTGCATGAATATCCCTCATGTTTATTTGAATTATGAATAGTTGCATTTATCTTTTAAATAACAAAGTATGGGATATTGATTATAAGGAACGGGTTCGATTTTGATTTATATTGACGATATTTGTCAGTACTAAGATTACGATTCATGTATCCTATAGTGGTGATTTTGCATGTAACCTCCCTATATTCTTGAGTAATTACATAAATAATAATTTATGTTGAAATTGAATTGCAATAACTAGTATGCACGCTCATTGAGATTCCCAAATAAATAAAGCACTCCTTACTAGTCCAATAGGTTATTTCCTCCCTGTGGACACGCCCTAACTCTTCGTGATTAATTTTGAATTACTAAATATTTTTTAAAAGTGATTTTCTACCACGTAATGAACTATAACCACACATCATTTTATGTTAAATTATTATCGAAAGCGAAGATCGCTCTTTCACCTCTTCCCACCTCCCCCCTCACCACCATTGCCCACCTCTAGTACCCTCCTCCTCGATCTTCCCTCCCTTCCTCCAGCACCACCCACAACTCCTACTCATCCTCCTCCTCACATTCACAATCATTAACACATTCAAAACAAACTAATTAAAACATATAATTTGAAAACATTCATTAACACACATTCACTCACACAAAATAATATAATCAAACTAAATATACATGTGGGCACAATTGCATAAGAATACTAATTAAAACATACAATCAAGACATACTAAATTAAAAAAAATATAGTGACATGGTTGTGGGGGTGGTGGTAGGGAGGAGGTGGGAGGAAGAGTATGAGTTGGTGGTGATGCTAGGGAGAGGGAAGGGGGTGGTGGTGTTGGTGGTGAGGGGAGGGGGTGGCAGGTTGTGGTGGTCCTGGTGGTGTTGGTGGCAATGGCTGTAGGGGGAGTGGCCGTGGTGGTAGGGGGTGGTGGTGTTGGTGGTGGTGGTGGCGGCAGAGGTGGTGGCGACAAGCGGTGGTGGTGGCCGCAGGGGGTGTTGGTGCTGTGGGTGGTGGTGGTAGAGGTGCTGGTGGTGGCGGTAGAGGTGGTGGCAGTAGGTGGTGGTGCTGCGGGTGGCGGCTGGTGGTGGTGGTGCTAGTGGTGGGCGAGGGGGAGTAGGCCTTAGGCCAGCGATGAGGGGGAGGGGAAGGAGGAGGCGGGCAGAGGAGGAAGAAGAGGAGCAGCCTGGCTACCCGTTAAGGTCGCAAAGGAGGAGCCGAGGCAGAGGAGCCGCAGCGACGCTCGCAGAGGAGAAGCTGAGGGGAGGAGGTCTCATGGAGGGGAGGGGCGGGAGGAGGTCGCGAGGTGGAGGAGGCTGCTTCAAATTTAGGACGAAAGGGGAGGGAGTCGGGTTCGCACTAGGGATTTAACTAAACATTTTCAACCGTTCCTAATAAACCATCGGCAATACAATTATTACTGATGGTTAATAACGGTTGACAATAATTTATTTTCCAACTGATAAGGTCAAATGGTCAACGATAGACTTTCAAAATTTAACCGCCCGCCCTCGTGGGTTATGAAATCATTATCGTCGATGGTTAATATGGAAATGGTTGACTATATTATTATTTCGACCGTTTATAATGGTAAAAAATGATGCCAACCAGACGTCTTAACTATACTTCAATTTCTCGACCGTTATATATTACACAGTTGAGGAATTATTTATCCTCGACCATTTATATAGAAACATTTGAGTAAATTTTTATTGTCGACCGTTTATAACAGTCGAGAATGATCTCAACCTCCTCGACTATTTTCCAGATTGTAAAGTTAATGACCGGATATTTGACAACCGTTCGTATTAAAATGGTCGAGAATAACAGTATTGCTGACGATTACTTGAACGGTCAAAAATATCTATCGCGAACAATTCTTTTTCTACTAGTGCAAGCAGCCATCGAGGGGGATAATTTCTCATCCCCTTCTCTTTTATCGTTTTATAGTGTAGATTTCCTACTTTCTAATATAGCAAGTGATGTAATGAGCATGTTTCTATCATTATGAAATATTTGTTTATTCTCTCCTTATTTTCTCTTTATTTGTATTATTCTTTCTCTCTTTTCTATTAATTATTCTTCAAGTAGAATAGGTAGTAGATTAATTTCAACCAGCTAATCTGCTTTCGTGATAACAAATCCAACGCGGTTTTTATCAAACGTTCTCCTCCTCTTGTTTGATCCGAGACTCACCAGAGTTTCAATTAAAATTATCTGTTTGACGGATTTTTATGCGACTGCAACGATTGATTTTCAAAACTCAAATTCTTAACGTAGAAATATCGTACAACAGTGACACCACTGCGTTGATCACCGACTAGAGTAGTCATTCAGTCGTTGTGTTGTTCGGTTGCGTCACCTCGTCATCTGACTATGTCCCCTCATCGCTCAGATGTTCGTCGTGTGATGTCCCCTCACCGATTATCAATTGCTGCTACAGGGGTGCATGGCATGGATGCAGATGTCATTGTTGTTCTGCTGTTGTTGTGTTGATTTTGGTGTGTGGGTAGGGATTTGTCAGAATTTTTCTTGTCCTTTTAGTGTAGCTTTGTTTTGTGTCGAGAGATCATGCGAGACATGGCACTTCACACAACAAAGAGTTGTCCAATTTTCTTCTAATGCCTAGCTTGCCTAATCATTATCGTATCCTTAAGCAATCCCAACTGATGCATGATTCCATATTTGTGACATCTCTTTTTTATTTCTTATTTTAATTTGATGTTTCAGATTTTTTAATTTCCCCTTTGGAGGGGTTGAGTTCCACTTCTTTTTTAAGTGACAGGTTTCTCCTCTATTCCTGACTTATGCATATAATTTTCATCCCGGTTAATAAAGTTTCAATCTTAAAAAAAAAAAAAATAAAAGGAAACCACAACATGCATGCAGGTGTGCAAGTGTTTAGCCAAATTTGTACGCTTGTCACTATTTAATTTAATGCGTCGTGAGAGTCACAAAGTCCACGAATTATATATAGACGGTTATCCGTGAGGATGACATTAATAAGCACGACCGTAACTTAACTATTTATTAGTCTGAGGCATATGCACTTGGAAATCCCTATAAATACTCTCCCTCGGAGCCCCAACCAAAGCATCGAAAACCTTCTCTTCTATCTCAAAGCTAAGACATGGCTGCTATCAAGGTGGTGGCTGTTTCCTTCTTGGTCTTGCTCCTTGTGAGCATGGCCTCTGCTGGTAGGTATGGTTCAGGCTACGGATCGGGAAGTGGGTACGGAAGTGGGTATGGTAAAGGACGAGGCGGAGGTGGTGGAGGAGGAGGAGGAGGTGGTGGTGGTGGTGGTGGTGGAGGACGCGGTGGAGGATACGGATCTGGGTATGGCTCTGGATCTGGATATGGTCACGGACGTGGAGGCTATGGTGGTGGTGGCGGTGGAGGTGGTGGGGGTGGAGGAGGTGGTGGACGTGGTGGAGGATACGGTTCCGGATATGGCTCCGGTTCTGGATATGGCAGTGGGCGAGGTGGAGGAGGAGGTGGGGGTGGCGGTGGCGGAGGTGGTGGCGGTGGAGGCCGCTATTAAAGCTCTGCTTAAAGACTCCATCTTCTCCCAAATGACTCTGCGACATATAGTTGTTTGTGCTCGTGTCAATCTCTGTATCCCAATCAACGTATTATCTAAATAAATGTTTCAAAAGGCATGATAATAAAAATAAAGTAATTTATAGCCATTTTAATTGCATGTCTATTTCATCTTCAATTCTCCAAACTACCTCCAAGCCCTCGCGTTTCTTGAAATCAACCTACAATATTGAGGCGAAGGAAATCCAGGAACTTGTTGCTTCCGACTTCCAACAGTATGTGATCAGTGTGAAGCAAAGAATATTGAGATCGATAAGTTCAAATTGTTTGGCATACGATTTCAATTTTCGTAGCTAGAAGTTACGAATGTTATTCACAGGCTAATGGTGACCTTAAGCCAATTAAAAGCAAAGGTAAAAGTCTTTTGACGTCCAGTACATGCTAACTTCTGATGCTTATTCCCAAAGTCAGTACCTACGCGAAGAAAGTAGTCCACCGGCTCTCATATATATATATATATATATATATATATATATATATATATATATATATGTATATAATGTATTTCCCATGCACGTTGACATTGCTTCCTTTCTTTAATCAAAATTTATTCGAAAAAGGAATTCCAAATTCATGTCATGCATGATGGGCAAGTCAGAAGCATGTTACGTATACATATCCAATAATATGTTAATGTACGTACAGCTGTATTTAATATCAAAAAGTCTAAAAAAAGAACGAATATTATGTGTAGGCCACTCCTCACTTTAAAAAATCACAACCATGAGATATGGATGTTTCTTTATTTTTAACTAAAATACACACGTGTAAAATGATATTAGAGTAGATTTTGGTAGGTTTACATAGTTTCAAAATGATTTTGGATCAATGTAAATGATATTAAAAGTGATTTTGATGATTTTGTATTATATTGATATAATATGATTTTATATTGGTATAAAATATTTGTGAAGGTGAATTTGATTATTTCGCATCGATGTAAAATAATTTTGATGACAATTTTTTTTGTTTGTACTATTGTATTTTGACTTTACATTTGTGCATTTTTTATTTTACTACGATGTAGATTTTGACTAGAAATTGGAGTTAAAGTCTTTAACTTTCACATATTTTTCTTGTAAAAAAAAAGAAAGTCTTTAACTTTCATAGACATGTAAATATTGACGCTCGTATTGTTAGAATTGATAAAGATCTACTTATAGACAATTCTATAGATACCAATATAATTCAAGACAATGTTCAGGGTGTCACTTTAGAAGAGTAAACTCAAACACCTCAAGAACTCGTGCCATTAGGAGGGTCCATTAGAGAGAAAAGGAACATAATATCAAGTGATTATTTTATATTTCTTCAAGAACACGAGGTAGACATTGGCGTGATGGAAGATAATCCAATCAACTTCTATCAAGAAATTCAAAGTCAAAACTCTCATAAGTGGCTTCATGCAATTTATGAGGAAATTAAGTTAATGAAAAACAATAACGTTTGGAATCTTGCCCCATTATCAGAAGGTGCAAAACTCGTTGGTTGTAAATGGATATTTAAAATCAAGTAGGATTCAAAGGTAATGTGGAAACATATGAGTGTGTTTTGTTACTAAGGGCTAGTTTGGATGGAGGGATAGATTTCATGGGATAACTTTTTTGCAAATAGGTTATCTGTCGTTTTTGTTTGGAAGTCGTAAAGGTTATCCTGATGGGTTAACCTATGGTTGTTTGAAAAGTTTTTGTGTTAACCTGCGAAAATATATGGGATAACCCACAAAAATAACTTATCCCACAACAACCCTAGAATAACTTATCCCGAGTTAAGTCCTCTTAACCCAGGTCAAAATATCATTCTCACCAAACAAGGTTAACCCTTATTTTGATGGATTATCCCCCTTACCAAACTAGGCCTAAGGATTTTACCCAAGAGGAAGGCATTGATTATAAAGAGACCTCTTTGATTTCCTCAAAGGATACTTTTGCATTATAATGTCATTGGTAGCTCATTTTGATCTTGAGTTACATCAGATGGATGTAAAGACGATATTTCTCAATGGAGACATTGATGAAACGATTTATATGGTGCAACCCAAAAACCTTGTGTCAAGAGACTCAAGAAGACGGTTTGAAAACTCAAGAACTTGATCTATGGACTCAAATAGCTAGGCTTCAAGGCAGTGGTATTTTAAGTTTCATCAAGTGATCACCACGTATGGGTTTTGAGATGAATTTGGCGGATGAGTGTATATGCCATAAATTAATTTAGTGGGAGTAAGTTCATTTTCTTAGTCTTATATATCGATGAAATACTTCTTGCCACTAATGATACAAGCATTTTAATAGACATAGAGAAATTTCTGACAAAGCATTTTGACATGAAATTAAGATCTTGGAGATGCCTTTTGTATTAGATATTGAGATACATCAAGATCGTTCTCGGTATGTCCTTGATTTGTTGCAAAGGAGCTATATTGAAAAGATGCTCAAAAGATATGGCATGCAGAACTATAGGCCAATGGGTACACTTGTGCCTAAAGGAGACAATCTTAGTCTCAATTAATGTCTTGAAAATGAATTTAAGAAACAGGAGATACAAACAATTCCTTATACATCAACAGTTTGTATACACCGAAACATGACATATAACAGGAGGGAATATAACAGTAGAGAATATCCCATCCTACCTTTCTTTCGATCCTACCTTCCTTCCTAGAATATCCCAATCTATCTCTCCAAACATCTCATAATTTGACATATATTTTTCGTAAATGCAAAAACTCCATAATCCCAATTTTATTCCATAGTTTCATCACTTAAAAAATTAATTTGTGAAAATTAATCCCTTAAAATAAATGATATCCTGAGAAGAAAATAATCCACCGACTCCACTAAAATGGTTCAATTGATCCAAAGTTGACAATGTGTTTCCATGTCGGCATTTCTTACCCTTTTAGCTAAAATTCAGCTGATAAATACCTAAAAAAAGTAAATTCCAAATTTAATTTTGGTTGGACAAGTCAAAAGTGTGTTATGCCATGATATCTTGAAAGTGCACGCAATAATAGTTTGGTATAGTCTTCTGATAAACAATGTTGACAAAATAACTAACACCAAGTCCAAAAATATAGAAATCTAAGATTAATACGAGCATGTGGAAATTATCTATTCAACTCGATTGCTTTTGGTCCCATGGTTGGAAAAAAGTGGAAAATTCAAAAAAAATCTACCTATATGTTCCTATATATAAATTATTGATATAGGAACATACTTACATGTATTCCTACAAAATCAATACCCTAGAGACATTTAGAATTAAGCAATATTGATATATATCCAAGCAAAAAAAATTGAAGGAATGCCCGTATAAGACGCAAGCTTTAGCAAATAACTATTACCATATAGCATTAGAAATAAGAGATATTATGTTATGGCTCGAAAATTCTTATTTAGATTGAATAACGAAATTGTTAGAAATCTATCAAAAATAATCACAGTACGTAAATCTCTTCTTCCTTAACTTTCTTATCCCAAGCAAGTACTCTCGGTCAACAATAGTGGATAAGGCTACATATCTTTTGCAAAAAGGGAAAAAAAGGCTAAATATCTGGTTTAATTCTCCATGCATGTACGTACTTTAATTACAAAAATACAAAAATCTTATCGTATGAAAAATGATTCCTTTTTATTGTCGGTAATTGGTTACTGTAGCATATTGTTTAATTTACTTTTTTTTCAATATGTACACTCGATTAAGTTTAAGAAACAAATCTAACTATTAAAGTACTTTGTAACAATCTATTGGATTGATCATGTATTAAGGACAACACCTAATATTTGACGAATTCAAAAAATAGATTATAGAAATCACGACATAAATACATGTGTTTACCCAAATTTGTACGTTTATCAGTTATCACTATTTAATTTAATGCATTGTGAGAGTAAGGAAGGAAACACTTTGCCCCTTTGGTGCATGAGTAAGAAAGGTTGGGTTAAGCTCTTTTACCCGACCTCCCTCTTGAATGAAAAAGTGTCGAACTCCGTCAATAATGTTCAACTGGATTATATTCTAGAACTTGCGGAAGAAGACATTGCATCCATCCGAACTTTGGCGCCTTATCCAGTTCAATAAACCACATAGCATCTTTGATCTCAACATCAGAAGGAATGGAAGTAAGATTGCCATTATCTCCGGGAACAAGCGGGTAGGGGACTGGCAGTGGAGGTTCCCAACCGGAGGTGCATCCGAATCCTGGGCATTGGAGTAGTAATTAATGTACTCAACAGCATGGAATGAACCCCGAAGTTTACAGCCCACGGCAAACGTCCCAAGGGAAAAGTGTACCAATGGGCTCACCCTCAATTCCGTTAGGATGACCCAAAAAGAGATGATTAAAACGACAAAGATCGGGATGGAGTTATTATAATTTTGGATGTAGCGATATGAATCGTATATAAAAATACAAATTACAAGAAAGGCATTTATCACATTGCATTTCGTGTAGTTTATTTGGATATTACATGCTTAGGAGGAGAATTTTTGAAATATGTAGTAGCGACTACCTCCATAACCAGATCCATAACTAGAATATGTGTCCTGAAACTATTGCTGTCAATTGGATCCGTCTCTCTCATGATTTTAAAATTAATGCTGTAGTTATTTCTTGTGGGATGTCTTCAAAGATGGGTTGGATCATGAGGGACCAATATAGAGAATGCATTAAAGCTGCTGCTAGAATTATCTTCTCAAATTTTAAAGAGAAATCTATGATGCTTTCCTTCATCCATGTGCTCATGAATGTTGAGGACTCTTCTACGGTGCACTTCGAATTGGACTCTATTCTATTGGAATTTTGGTGGACAAGAAAGATGACCCTTCCCTGGATTCTTAGGCAGGATTTTAGTTCTCTTCAGGTCTACAGGAATTGCATCGACGCCATCCGTTATATTTCCCCTGTTGCGAATACTCTTGCCTCCTATTTTGCGGCTTCTACCTCTAGAAGATGGATGATCACCACCAACTATATTCAGCTCTCCACTAAGGCTAAGGGCCTAATCAGGCTTGACAAGCTGCAATTCCCTTATATTTACTCTTCTATCTGATTCTCGTCAAGCCTTTGTTTTGCTTTTTGCTTTGTTTTGTATTAGTTTGTACTAGGTCACAAGTCGTGGCCATCCTTTCCTTGTACTTTGCAGGTTTTGGTTTAGTCCTCCTACCTTTTTATTATCCTAGGGAGTGGAGGATGAATAAAATCGACTCCTAATTTATTAAAAAAAAAAAAAAACTACCGTTGGATCCTCCTCCTCCAGCTCCAACTCCACCGCCATCATCACTACTCCTATACCTTCCCACTTATATCTGTAAAATACTATTTGAGTGGAGTTTCACATAAATAATTATTTAAAAATATAAAAAATAATATAATTTTATACAAGTAAAAAAAAGTCTTGTAAAGTATAATTATTCTTTTTTCAATTATGTAAATGATGGGGTTATCTAATTTAACTTTTGTTTATATCAAAAGATATTTAAGTCATCATAGGTACACATCTAACCAAAATGATCTAGCTGTATGCATTGCAAATATTTAGCTTTAATATTCAACATATATAGCATATGACAAGTCAACTAAATGTAATCAAATAGGAGAAAATTACAGTAAAAAATAAAAATACTTATCTTGTGTATTCATATTTAGTTATAATTTAGATGTTCACGCTTTCTCTATCGTAAGAAGTCAATAGTTCATATCCAGTTTGAACGAGATTGAAGGATTGTATTGCACAACTTATAATTACATGGAACATGGGGGTTAAGGTTTTGTTGGTTAAAAAATAGTAAAAGCTGCGAATATTTATTTAGTGTTTAATGTATGATACATATATGATATATATTTTGATATAAAATATGAATATATATACATATATGATATATATTAATGTAATTAAGTCAACATATTAGAGGTTAAAGTGACCCCATAAATGAGTCAATGGACTAAGCTGGGTTTGGATCACCTTGAGTCAAAATGTAATCCATTTAATAAATGGGTTATATTTATATTTCAAGTCTAATCTAACCTAATTTCTAATTCAAACTTAAACCAATACAATTAAGCTAAATTGCTACGAACGCGCGGCTTCAGACGTCTTTTAAGACGTCTGGGAGGTGGCCCAGACATCGGACCAAACGTCTGGAACCCTTTCCAGACGTCTGGGATTCGATTTTTTTCGACACGTGCGGTTTCGTCTGCGCGCCTGAGCGCGCAGACCTGCGAATGCACCCCCTCTCTTTTTCCCTCTCCCTCCTGCGGGCACAGGCTGTGCCCCTCTCTCTCGCTCTCTCTCTCTCTCTCTCCCCGTGCGGCTTTAAAAAGCCTCGCCCTCACTCTCACCTCCGCCCCCTTCCTCTTCTCCTTCCAGCCGGTGTGCGAGTGCGAGAGCGAGTGAGCGAGCGGCGGCGGTGGCAGCCGCGACGAGTGCGGGAGGAGGTGCTGCGTGAGAAGAGGAGGCGCTCGGCCATGAGGGTGAGCTTGCCGGGGCTGCTAGAGCCGGCCGGCGGGAGAGCAGCAAACGCGGGGTGACGCGGGAGGCCTGCTGCAGCTCGAGCAGCAGGCAAACGGGGCACGGCGCGGCCGTGCGTCGCGGGCGGAGGGCGAGTCGCGCTTTGATTCTGGAAGTTTTTCCAGAATCAGATGTCTGGGTTTCCAACCAGACGACGGGGAAGACGTCTGGAGTACGGTCCAGATGTCTGAAAGGTAAGTTATTTTCGTACCTTCTTCCTTTTCTTCGGCCGTCCGTACTGAGAGAGAGAAATGTGTACGCGCAGGTTCTGGATTCGCCATCCAACGCAAATCAGACGTCTGGCTGCAGTGCCAGACGACGGGAACAACTTCCAGACGTCCGGGGTGACCATCGGATGTCTGGGAACTAGGCCAGATGCCCCCGCAGGCTTCTAGACGCCTGAGAGACCACGCAAGACAAGGTACCATCTGATCCCCATTTTTAAGACATCTGGAAGAAGTTCCAGACGTCTGATTTTGCACTATTTCGTTGTTTTCGACCCTTTTAGGACCCGTTCGGAGTCCGTTTTCCGCGTTTCGAGTTACACACTTTTCGAAATTAAATCCTCTACCCGTCTACAGTAGTTGTATACTGTTTTGAGAAACTCCTTGTGTTTGATCCTTGTGATAGGACCCCGTTCCGTTGTAGTCTCAGGGGTTGCGGAGGTACGCAGGATTCCCGACCATGCCCCCAGTACGCCTGATGTAACCGGTAGAGTGGCTTTTAAGTTTATTAGTATAATCTGTTAAATTACGGAACCATAAATAGAACCTAGGACATTGCATGAATCCTAGGAATGAGAAACTAGAATGAACGGTAGATCCTAGGGTGTTGCATGAATCCTAGGGCTGGAAAACTAGATTGTATGATAGATCCTAGGGTATGGCATGAATCCTAGGATGGGAAGAACTAGTGGAATATATGAATACTGCAGTCTTGGAAAATGTGGAAAGGAAATAATAGCTACCTGTAAATTGGTTTAACAGCTGCCTGTTATGAATAAATGAGCATGTCTGAGAATATGGGATGTATGAACGTGAAACTGGAAAGGTGAAACCTGAATGTGCTGAGTTAAAAGAACTGGAACCCTACGGGGGATTAGGAGTGGAACTCTTGGAAAGAGAAAGGAATGGAACTGAGAAAGAAAGACGTGGTAGTGTGCTGTCTCTTGGGTACGTAGTACCAAGGGAAGTACCTGTACCTGTTTATTGCAGAGCGGAGCCAGCCGCCCCAGGGACCCGGGGTTAGGACTGGCCACTTTGTACAGACTTGCTGGCCCTCGTATACGTAGTACCGAGGAGAGCTACTAGTGTAGGGAGGTACTAGCTACCCTGCGGGCCCCGGGGTTCTGCTAGCCTCCTACACCGACTTGTTAGGCCCACTGAGCAAACCAGGGTAGTCAGGCGAGGGTGCGCGGACTGTGGAGGGGCAAGGCCCCTGTTTGGTTACTGTGGGGGGGTTCGACCCCTGTTACTGAGAGGGCTCTACCCTGTGCTGGTTCCGTGCTGTGCTTTGGGCGCACCCGTTAATGGAAACGACTGACCGTGTGCCAGTGCGGGTTAGCTACCTGTGCGTTTATCGCGCGTGCCGTAGTCACCGTTACGCCTGTCCGTGACCTTGGGGTGGTTGACTGAGAGTAGGATCACCACGGGAGACTCTCCCGGCCAGGAGAGCACCACGTGCTACTTCTACTTTTTGGAAAAGACTGCGATCAAGATCGTTCCCACGAGGAACATTCGAGATCAAGTGAAGGATCTGAGAAATAGATAAATTTTGAAACAATAGAAAGACGTAAATAAAGGAAGAAAGAAAAGTAAAACAGCTACTGTACACTTTACTGTTTCTTTAGTTTAGCTGCCACTCTACTCAGCATTTTGCTGACGTGTTACACTCGTTACCTTTCAGGACCAGGTGTTGAGCAGCCAGGGTCAGCGACTGCAGAGGACGCTGGGCCGAGTAGGATCCAGTAGAGTTACCCCTGTTCTCTTGTACCTCTTTTTGGTTCCACTGTAGTGAGTAGTTCTTGTTACCACTGTACTTTTCTTTACCTGCAGTTCATATTATGTTATGAATGTTGTTCTACTGTTGTAGTGGTATATACTGCAGTGGTTTCTTTCCTTACTGCTGTATTTTCTTACTGTTAGTTATATTCATGCTGAATGTGGTTTATTTTACTGCTCTTTTGGTTACTTCCTCGTTGGACGACCAGGTCTTGGGATATGTCGAGTCGGTCTGGTTCTCGTGTCTCTTAGGGACTCGGGAATCGGGTCGTTACAAGATGGTATCAGAGCAACGTCATCCTGAGAAGTGAATCAACTGACTGGAAAATAACCAATTCACATGTCTATAACTAGAGTAGCCACCACAACATACCTTTTGACGTGAACTCTTAGACGTTTTCGTTAGGTATCGTTCCGTATTGACGTGTTTCATTTTGTTTCGTGTCTCCATTGTAGGAGATGCCTCGTCGTGGAACTAGGAGGGTGGGCCGCGAGCGCGGCCGAGGTCGGGGCCCGAGGGACAGATGTGTCGGGCTTGGAGTACATACTATCCCTCCTCTTCTCCTGAGCATACCATCTCCAGACCTCGTCTAACTAATTCGAGAGGTGGTTCAAGAAGAATTTCAGCTTCCACCCACATCGCCACCCCCTCCTCCCCCTTCCGAGTGTACGACAGGGGAGTTGGTGGTGGAACGAGATTTCCGCCGTCACACTAGGCGTGTTAGGAGAACTCAAAGGAGACACGTGGCGTCTGCAGGAGAGCCGTCATGTTTTGCAGGGCCATCCATGGCCTTTGGGGGCCCTCGACAGGGGCCAGTCGCCAGCACCAGACCCCCGCCCAGCCAACAGCAGGGACCCACAGAGGGCGGGATTCAGGTTCCCCTCTGTTACCAGTGTGGCCAGCCGGGCCGCATCAGGAGGGACTGGCCGTCTAGGGCAGGAGGTCAGCAGATACTTCCCGCGCAGAGCACTGGAGGGCGCGCAGGAGGCCGCGGTTACCAGGCGCGAGGAGGAGGACAGCAGTCACGAGGAGGGTACCGGCCAGCACCTGCCCGTCCGACGTAGAGTGTGGTTGCTTCGTCCTCACCTAGAGCTGAGGGGCATATCAATGCCCTGACACATAGGGATGCCAGAGCTTCGGGCTCGATAGTGGCAGGTATGGTTTCAGTTTCCAGTAGACTCGTTTACACACTTTTCGGTTCCGACGCTACGCACTCGTTTGTCGTAGCCAGTTTCGGAGTTAGTTTGGAATAGGATTATACGGTGTTAGAGAATCCGTTCGCAATCAGAGGTCTGAGTGGTCAGCTGTTTGTAGCTGAGGAGGTGTACACGGATTGCGAGGTCAGCGTTGGGGGACATAGCTTGCCAGCTGATTTGATTATGATACAGATGGAGGACTTTGGTGTGATTCTGGGGATGGACTGGCTGTACGCTTACCACGCTTTGGTAGACTGTTTTGAGAGGAAGATTCTCTTCTCCATGCCGGAGTTGCCTTCTTTCGAGTTTCACGGACAACCAGTGGACGGAGGCTTCAGGTGCATTTCGGCACTTTGGGCGGCGAGACTTTTGAGCCAGGGGTGTGAGGGCTTCCTAGCTTGTGTGGTGGCAGAGCCCAGCCCTGTGACAGACTTCCAGAGCATCCCGGTGGTCAGAGAGTACCCTGACGTGTTTCCAGACGAGTTACCAGGACTACCACCCGAGCGTGAGATCGAGTTTGAGATCTCACTAGTACCAGGGACCAGCCCCATCTCCACTGCGCCATACAGGATGGCACCGCTTGAGCTACGAGAGCTTACGTCTCAGTTGCAGGACCTTTTGGAGAAGGGTTTCGTGAGGCCCAGTGCGTCTCCCTGGGGAGCCCCGGTACTGTTTGTGAAAAAGAAGGATGGTATCCTACACCTTTGTGTGGACTACCGACAGCTGAATAGGGTCACCATCAAGAACAGATATCCGCTGCCGAGGATCGACGACTTGTTTGACCAATTGCGGGGTGCCACGGTGTTCTCCAAGATCGACTTGAGGTCGGGATACCACCAGTTGAGGATCAGGGAGACCAACGTCTCCAAGACAGTTTTCCGTACTCGGTACGGACACTACGAGTTTTTGGTCATGCCATTTGGGCTGACCAATGCCCCCGCTGCTTTTATGGATCTAATGAACTGGGTGTTTAGACCGTACTTGGACCAGTTCGTGGTGGTTTTCATAGATGATGTACTCATCTATTCTAGAGATCAGACGCAGCACGGACAGCACTTGCGGATGGTTCTGGACACTCTGAGACGACGTAGGCTATACACCAAATACAGCAAGTGCCAGTTCTGGTTGAGGGAGGTGACCTTCTTAGGTCATGTGATCTCTGGAGACGGCTTGGCGGTGGACCCAGCCAAGGTCGAGGCAGTACTCATGTGGGAGAGACCGCATTCAGTCACTGAGATTCGCAGTTTCCTAGGACTGGCAGGCTACTACAGACGATTTATCAGAGGGTTTCCACAGATCGCGCTTACTATGACACAGTTGACCTGGAAGGACGTGCCCTTCGCTTGGACAGACGCCTGTGAGGCGTGTTTTCTGGAGCTGAAGGAGAGGTTGACATCAGCTCCCGTGCTCACCATCCCTGACAGTAGTGGCGGGTTCATTGTGTACACGGACGCCTCCTTGCAGGGGTTAGGAGGTGTGCTCATGCAGAAGGGTCACGTTGTCGCTTACGCTTCGCGGCAACTGAAGCCACATGAGCATACCTACCCTACCCACGACCTAGAGTTGACAGCTATTGTCTTCGCGCTGAAGACCTGGAGGCACTACTTCTACGGTGAGACCTTTGAAATTTTCACAGATCACAAGAGCCTCAGATACCTTTTTGATCAGAAGGAGCTCAACATGAGATAGAGACGTTGGTTGGAGCTCCTGAAGGACTATGACTGTAGCATCTCCTACCACCCGGGAAAGGCCAATGTGGTGGCTGACGCCTTAAGCCGTAAGGCGCCCGCACACTTGGCCAGTTTACAGTTACAGAGTTGGAGCCTTTTGGAGGAGGTGGGCAGTTGGCGACCCCTGGACAAGGTACCATCTGATCCCCATTTTTAAGACGTCTGGACTTCTTCCAGACGTCTGGACTTCTTCCAGACGTCTGATTTTGCACTGTTTCGTCGTTTTCGACCCGTTTAGGGCCCGTTCGGAGTCCGTTTTCCGCATTTCTAGTTGCGTGCTTTTCGAAATTAAATCCTCTACCCGTCTACAGTAGTTGTATACTATTTTGAGAAACTCCTTGTGTTTGATCCTTGTGATAGGACCCCGTTCCGTTGTAGTCTCGGGGGTTGCGGAGGTACGCAGGATTCCTGACCACGCCCCCAGTACGCCTGATGTAACCGGTAGAGTGGCTTTTAAGTTTATTAGTATAATCTGTTAAATTATGGAACCATAAATAGAACCTAGGACTTTGCATGAATCCTAGGAATGAGAAACTAGAATGAACGGTAGATCCTAGGGTGTTGCATGAATCCTAAGGCTGGAAAACTAGATTGTATGATAGATCCTAGGGTATGGCATGAATCCTAGGATGGGAAGAACTAGTGGAATATATGAATACTGCAGTCTTGGAAAATGTAGAAAGGAAATAATAGCTACCTGTAAATTGGTTTAACAGCTGCCTGTTATGAATAAATGAGCATGTCTGAGAATATGGGATGTATGAACGTGAAACTGGAAAGGTGAAACCTGAATGTGCTGAGTTAAAAGAACTGGAACCCTACGGGGGATTAGGAGTGGAACTCCTGGAAAGATAAAGGAATGGAACTGAGAAAGAAAGACGTGGTAGTGTGCTGTCTCTTGGGTACGTAGTACCAAGGGAAGTACCTGTACCTATTTAGTGCAGAGCGGAGCCAGCCGCCCCAGGGACCCGGGGTTAGGACTGGCCACTTTGTACCGACTTGCTGGCCCTCGTGTACGTAGTACCGAGGAGAGCTACTAGTGTAGGGAGGTACTAGCTACCCCACGGGCCCCGGGGTTCTGCTAGCCTCCTACACCGACTTGTTAGGCCCACTGAGCAAACCAGGGTAGTCAGGCGAGGGTGCGCGGACTGTGGAGGGGCAAGGCCCCTGTTTGGTTACTGTGGAGGGGTTCGACCCCTATTACTGAGAGGGCTCTGCCCTGTGCTGGTTCCGTGCTGTGCTTTGGGCGCACCCGTTAATGGAAACGACTGACCGTGTGCCAGTGCGGGTTAGCTACCTGTGCGTTTATCGGTCGTGCTGTAGTCACCGTTACGCCTGTCCGTGACCTTGGGGTGGTTGACTGAGAGTAGGATCACCACGGGAGACTCTCCTGGCCAGGAGAGCACCACGTGCTACTTCTACTTTTTGGAAAAGACTGCGATCAAGATCGTTCCCACGAGGAACATTCGAGATCAAGTGAAGGATCTGAGAAATAGATAAATTTTGAAACAATAGAAAGACGTAAATAAAGGAAGAAAGAAAATTAAAACAGCTACTGTACACTTTACTGTTTCTTTAGTTTAGCTGCCACTCTACTCAGCATTTTGCTGACGTGTTACACTCGTTACCTTTCAGGACCAGGTGTTGAGCAGCCAGGGTCAGCGGCTGCAGAGGACGCTGGGCCGAGTAGGGTCCAGTAGAGTTACCCCTGTTCTCTTGTACCTCTTTTTGGTTCCACTGTAGTGAGTAGTTCTTGTTACCACTGTACTTTTCTTTACCTGCAGTTCATATTATGTTATGAATGTTGTTCTACGGTTGTAGTGGTATATACTGTAGTGGTTTCTTTCCTTACTGCTGTATTTTCTTACTGTTAGTTATATTCATGCTGAATGTGGTTTATTTTACTGCTCTTTTGGTTACTTCCTCGTTGGACGACCAGGTCTTGGGATATGTCGAGTCGGTTCGGTTCTCGTGTCTCTTAGGGACTCGGGAATCGGGTCGTTACAAGATGGTATCAGAGCAAGTTCATCCTGAGAAGTGAATCATCTGACTGGAAAATAACCAATTCACATGTCTATAACTAGAGTAGCCACCACAACATACCTTTTGACGTGAACTCTTAGACGTTTTCGTTAGGTATCGTTCCGTATTGACGTGTTTCATTTTGTTTCGTGTCTCCATTGTAGGAGATGCCTCGTCGTGGAACTAGGAGGGTGGGCCACGGGCGCGGCCGAGGTCGGGGCCCGAGGGACAGATGTGTCGGGCTTGGAGTACATACTATCCCTCCTCTTCTCCTGAGCATACCGTCTCCAGACCTCGTCCAACTAATTCGAGAGGTGGTTCGAGAAGAATTTCAGCTTCCACCCACATCGCCACCCCCTCCTCCCCCTTCCGAGCGTACGACAGGGGAGTTGGTGGTGGAACGAGATTTCCGCCGTCACACTAGGCGTGTTAGGAGAACTCAAAGGAGACACGTGGCGTCTGCAGGAGAGCCGTCATGTTTTGCAGGGCCATCCGTGGCCTTTGGGGGCCCTCTTCAGGGGCCAGTCGCCAGCACCAGACCCCCGCCCAGCCGACAGCAGGGACCCACTGAGGGCAGGATTCAGGTTCCCCTCTGTTACTAGTGTGGCCAGCCGGGCCGCATCAGGAGGGACTGGCCGTCTAGGGCAGGAGGTCAGCAGATACTTCCCGCGCAGAGCACTGGAGGGCGCGTAGGAGGCCGCGGTTAACAGGCGCGAGGAGGAGGACAGCAGTCACGAGGAGGGTACCGGCCAGCACCTGCCCGTCCGACGCAGAGTGTGGCTGCTTCGTCCTCACCTAGAGCTGAGGGGCGTATCAATGCCCTGACACACAGGGATGCCAGAGCTTCGGGCTCGATAGTGGCAGGTATGGTTTCAGTTTCCGGTAGACTCGTTTACACACTTTTCGATTCCGACGCTACGCACTCGTTTGTCGTAGCCAGTTTCGGAGTTAGTTTGGGCCAAGATTATACGCTGTTAGAGAATCCGTTCGCAATCAGAGGTCCGAGTGGTCAGTTGTTTGTAGCTGAGGAGGTGTACACGGATTGCGAGGTCAGCGTTGGGGGACATAGCTTGCCAGCTGACCTGATTATGATACAGATGGAGGGCTTTGGTGTGATTCTGGGGATGGACTGGCTGTCCGCTTACCACGCTTTGGTAGATTGTTTTGAGAGGAAGATTCTCTTCTCCATGCCGGAGTTGCCTTCTTTCGAGTTTCACGGACAACCAGTGGACGGAGGCTTCAGGTGCATTTTGGCACTTTGGGCGGCGAGACTTTTGAGCCAGGGGTGTGAGGGCTTCCTAGCTTGTGTGGTGGCAGAGCCCAGCCCTGTGACAGACTTCCAGAGCATCCCGGTGGTCAGAGAGTACCCTGACGTGTTTCCAGACGAGTTACCAGGACTACCACCCGAGCGTGAGATCGAGTTTGAGATCTCACTAGTACCAGGGACCAGCCCCATCTCCACTGCGCCATACAGGATGGCACCGCTTGAGCTACGAGAGCTTACGTCTCAGTTGCAGGACCTTTTGGAGAAGGGTTTCGTGAGGCCCAGTGCGTCTCCCTGGGGAGCCCTGGTACTGTTTGTGAAAAAGAAGGATGGTATCCTACACCTTTGTGTGGACTACCGACAGCTGAATAGGGTCACCATCAAGAACAGATATCCGCTGCCGAGGATCGACGACTTGTTTGACCAATTGCGGGGTGCCACGGTGTTCTCCAAGATCGACTTGAGGTCGGGATACCACCAGTTGAGGATCAGGGAGACCGACGTCTCCAAGACAGTTTTCCGTACCCGGTACGGACACTACGAGTTTTTGGTCATGCCGTTTGGGCTGACCAATGCCCCCGCTGCTTTTATGGATCTGATGAACTAGGTGTTTAGACCGTACTTGGACCAGTTCGTGGTGGTTTTCGTAGATGATGTACTCATCTATTCTAGAGATCAGACGCAGCACGGATAGCACTTGCGGATGGTTCTGGACACTCTGAGACGACGTAGGCTATATGCCAAATACAGCAAGTGCCAGTTCTGGTTGAGGGAGGTGACCTTCTTAGGTCATGTGATCTCTGGAGACGGCTTGGCGGTGGACCCAGCCAAGGTCGAGGCAGTACTCATGTGGGAGAGACCGCATTCAGTCACTGAGATTCGCAGTTTCCTAGGACTGGCAGGCTACTACAGACGATTTATCAGAGGGTTTCCACAGATCGCGCTTACTATGACACAGTTGACCCGGAAGGACGTGCCCTTCGCTTGGACAGACGCCTGTGAGGCGTGTTTTCTGGAGCTGAAGGAGAGGTTGACATCAGCTCCCGTGCTCACCATCCCTGACAGTAGTGGCGGGTTCATTGTGTACACGGATGCCTCCTTGCAGGGGTTAGGAGGTGTGCTCATGCAGAAGGGTCACGTTGTCGCTTACGCTTCGCGGCAACTGAAGCCACATGAGCATACCTACCCTACCCACGACCTAGAGTTGGCAGCTATTGTCTTCGCGCTGAAGACCTGGAGGCACTACTTCTACGGTGAGACCTTTGAAATTTTCACAGATCACAAGAGCCTCAGATACCTTTTTGATCAGAAGGAGCTCAACATGAGATAGAGACGTTGGTTGGAGCTCCTGAAGGACTATGACTGTAGCATCTCCTACCACCCGGGAAAGGCCAATGTGGTGGCTGACGCCTTAAGCCGTAAGGCGCCCGCACACTTGGCCAGTTTACAGTTACAGAGTTGGAGCCTTTTGGAGGAGGTGGGTAGTTTGCGACCCCTGGAGTTACGGGGGCACTGTGGGGCAGTGACGGTGACACGACAGACTAGGCCAGAGCTGATAGATTGCATCATCACAGGACAGATGGCCGATCCGTACTTGCAGTCCTTGCGTGATAGAGTACTGTCAGGAGACCCAGGGGACTTCTCTTTCACAGACCAGGTGCTGCGCCTGAGGGGACGGTTGTGCATTCCCAGAGACGAGGAGCTATTGAGAGAGCTCCTGATTGAGGCACACGGTTTCAGATTCACCATACATCCCGGAAACACGAAGATGTACCACGACTTGAGACGCGAGTTTTGGTGGAGGGGGATGAAGCGGGATGTGGGTGAATCCGTGCAGCAGTGCTTAGTGTGTCGGCAGGTGAAAGCCGAGCATCAGAGGCTTGCAGGGCCGCTACAGCCGCTTCCAGTGCCAGAGTGGAAGTGGGAGAGCATCACCATGGACTTCGTGGTGGGCTTACCTATTACCCAGCGAGGACACGACGCTGTCTGGGTAATTGTGGATAGACTGACGAAGACGGCACGATTCCTGCCGATCCGAGTCACTTTGGGACCAGCACAGTTGGCAGAGAGGTATATCCGCGACGTGGTACGACTACAAGGAGTTCCGCGGGAGATCGTATCCGATCGGGATACCCGCTTTACGTCCCAGTTTTGGGCTGAGTTTCAGCAGGCCCTGGGGACGCGGTTGAGGGTTAGTACAGCTTACCACCCCCAGACGGACGGACAGTCCGAGCGCACGATATAGACACTTGAGGACCTTTTGCGTGCCTGTGTATTGGACTGGAGGGGCTCTTGGGAGGAGCACCTGCCCCTGGTGGAGTTTGCATACAACAACAGTTATCACTCGAGCATCGGCATGGCTCCCTACGAGGCTCTGTACAGACGGAGGTGTACGGCACCCTTGAGTTAGGTTGAGGTGGGGACCAAGTGGGAGGTTGGCCTCACGTTGATCCGGCAGAGTCAGGCGGTAGTCGAGCAGGTCCATAGGCGACTCTGCACTGTCAGGAGCAGACAGAAGAGCTATGCGGATCGGAGATGCAGAGAGGTGCAGTTTGAGGTTGGGGACCACGTCTTTCTCCGTGTTTCGCCCATGAAAGGCCTGCAGCGGTTTGGGGTGAGAGGGAAGCTCGCGCCGAGGTTTGTGGGGCCTTTTGAGGTCCTGGAGCGGGTTTGACCCGTTGCTTACAGGCTTGCCCTCCCTCCCCAGCTTTCTAGTGTGCACGACGTGTTCCACGTGTCCAACCTCAGGAAATACGTAGCCGATCCCAGTCACGTACTGAGTCACGAGAGCGTCGAGGTGGGCGACGACCTGACCTACCCCGAGCGGCCAGTGCAGATTCAAGACCGAGCCGTCCGCAGTTTGAGACGAAATCAAGTACCCCTGGTAAAGGTTTTGTGGAGGAGCCAGCGGTACGAGGAGGCTACCTGGGAGCCTGAGGCGGCAATGCGGGAGCGGTACCCGGAGCTCTTCGCGGGTACGTCTTTTCGAACTGGCTTCGGTTCTCTTTGAGTTTGTTATGGTTACTATGACGTTTTTCCCGCACCCTAGTTAACGCAAGTTTCGGGGACGAAACTTTCTTTGAGTTTGTTATATTGTTACGAACGCGTGGTTTCAGACGTCTTTTAAGACGTCTGGGAGGTGGCCCAGACGTCGGACCAGACGTCTGGGATTCAGTTTTTTTCGACACGCGCGGTTTCGTCTGCACGCCTGAGCGTGCAGACCTGTGAACGCACCCCCTCTCTTTTTCCCTCTCCCTCCTACGGGCGTAGGCTGCGCCCCTCTCTCTCGCTCTCTCTCTCTTTCTCTCCCCACGCGGCTTTAAAAAGCCTCGCCCTCACTCTCACCTCCGCTCCCTTCCTCTTCTCCTTCCAGCCGGTGCGCGAGTGGGAGCGTGAGTGAGCGAATGGCGGCGGTGGCAGCCGCGGCGAGTGCGGGGGGAGGTGCTGCGCGAGAAGAGGAGGCGCTCGGCCGTGAGGGCGAGCTTGCCGGGGCTGCTAGAGCCGGCCGGTGGGGGAGCAGCAGACGCGGGGTGACGCGGGAGGCCTGCTGCAGCTCGAGCAGCAGGCGGACGAGGCGCGGCGCGGCCGTGCGTTGCAGGTGGAGGGCGAGTCGCGCTCTGATTCTGGAAGTTTTTCCAGAATCAGACGTCTGGGTTTCCAACCAGACGACGGCGAAGACGTCTGGAGTACGGTCCAAACGTCTGAAGGTAAGTTATTTTCGTACCTTCTTCCTTTTCTTCGGCCGTCCGTACTGAGAGAGATAAATGGGTACGCACAGGTTCTGGATTCGCCATCCAACGCGAATCAGACGTCTGGCTGCAGTGCCAGACGACGAGAACGACTTCCAGACGTCCGGGGTGACCATCGGACGTCTGGGAACTAGGCCAGACGCCCCCGCAGGCTTCTGGACGTCTGAGAGACCGCGTAGGACAAGGTACCATCTGATCCCCATTTTTAAGACGTCTGGACTTCTTCCAGACGTCTGATTTTGCACTGTTTCGTCGTTTTCGACCCGTTTAGGGCCCGTTCGGAGTCCGTTTTCCGCATTTCTAGTTGCGTGCTTTTCGAAATTAAATCCTCTACCCGTCTACAGTAGTTGTATACTATTTTGAGAAACTCCTTGTGTTTGATCCTTGTGATAGGACCCCGTTCCGTTGTAGTCTCGGGGGTTGCGGAGGTACGCAGGATTCCTGACCACGCCCCCAGTACGCCTGATGTAACCGGTAGAGTGGCTTTTAAGTTTATTAGTATAATCTGTTAAATTATGGAACCATAAATAGAACCTAGGACTTTGCATGAATCCTAGGAATGAGAAACTAGAATGAACGGTAGATCCTAGGGTGTTGCATGAATCCTAAGGCTGGAAAACTAGATTGTATGATAGATCCTAGGGTATGGCATGAATCCTAGGATGGGAAGAACTAGTGGAATATATGAATACTGCAGTCTTGGAAAATGTAGAAAGGAAATAATAGCTACCTGTAAATTGGTTTAACAGCTGCCTGTTATGAATAAATGAGCATGTCTGAGAATATGGGATGTATGAACGTGAAACTGGAAAGGTGAAACCTGAATGTGCTGAGTTAAAAGAACTGGAACCCTACGGGGGATTAGGAGTGGAACTCCTGGAAAGATAAAGGAATGGAACTGAGAAAGAAAGACGTGGTAGTGTGCTGTCTCTTGGGTACGTAGTACCAAGGGAAGTACCTGTACCTATTTAGTGCAGAGCGGAGCCAGCCGCCCCAGGGACCCGGGGTTAGGACTGGCCACTTTGTACCGACTTGCTGGCCCTCGTGTACGTAGTACCGAGGAGAGCTACTAGTGTAGGGAGGTACTAGCTACCCCACGGGCCCCGGGGTTCTGCTAGCCTCCTACACCGACTTGTTAGGCCCACTGAGCAAACCAGGGTAGTCAGGCGAGGGTGTGCGGACTGTGGAGGGGCAAGGCCCCTGTTTGGTTACTGTGGAGGGGTTCGACCCCTATTACTGAGAGGGCTCTGCCCTGTGCTGATTCCGTGCTGTGCTTTGGGCGCACCCGTTAATGGAAACGACTGACCGTGTGCCAGTGCGGGTTAGCTACCTGTGCGTTTATCGCGCGTGCTGTAGTCACCGTTACGCCTGTCCGTGACCTTGGGGTGGTTGACTGAGAGTAGGATCACCACGGGAGACTCTCCTGGCCAGGAGAGCACCACGTGCTACTTCTACTTTTTGGAAAAGACTGCGATCAAGATCGTTCCCACAAGGAACATTCGAGATCAAGTGAAGGATCTGAGAAATAGATAAATTTTGAAACAATAGAAAGACGTAAATAAAGGAAGAAAGAAAATTAAAACAGCTACTGTACACTTTACTGTTTCTTTAGTTTAGCTGCCACTCTACTCAGCATTTTGCTGACGTGTTACACTCGTTACCTTTCAGAATCAGGTGTTGAGCAGCCAGGGTCAGCGGCTGCAGAGGACGCTGGGTCGAGTAGGGTCCAGTAGAGTTACCCCTGTTCTCTTGTACCTCTTTTTGGTTCCACTGTAGTGAGTAGTTCTTGTTACCGCTGTATTTTTCTTTACGTGCAGTTTATATTATGTTATGAATATTTTTCTACTGTTGTGATGGTATATACTGTATTGGTTTCCTTTCTTATTGGTGTATTTTCTTACTGTTAGTTATATTCATGCTGAATGTGATTTAGTTTACTACTTTTTTGGTTACTTTCTCTTTGGATGACCAGGTCTTGAAATTAGTCGAATCGGTTCGATTCTCGTGTCTCGTAGGAACTCGAGAATCGGATCATTACATAAATGTAGACAACCTAATCCAATACTCATCCTTACTCACAAAGAGCAAGATCACAAAGGAAACAACCACCACCTTAGAAGTAGTCATATCCTAATCTTGAAATGGAAGCGTTTTCGAAGCACTATAGATAGCGCTACGAAAGCATGTGTTTATAGTTAGCGCTACAATAACATCTATTAATACAATTAAAGGGCGCGTACGCCCAACAGTCAATCCCACTCTCCACGTTGAATCCCTCTTCCACGTGAATCTATTTTTGCTATTCTCTCTCTTTGATGCACACTCTATTTTGGTTTTGCAATTATTTAAAAGGGCAGGTAGAATGAAAATAGTGAAATGGGTATTAATGATGTGAAGCTTTTTGAAAATAATAACATCTATTATCTATATCTATACTATTAATTTAAAGAAAGCGCGATTGCCCATTACCCAAGAGGTTTCCCTCCACCCCGTCCCTTCCCCCAACATAATCCCCTCCCATCCTAGCTTATTCCTAGACGTCAAATTTTAAGCCCCACCGTACATAATAATAATATTAAATACTCTCAAAATAATATTAACTTACACCCAAAATCAAGATTTCTGATGCAAATTATCTGATATACATGAGAGTATCATCCTGAATGTTACTCATCTCTCATATGTTGATTCCTCCTTCCATATATAAATATATATTCACTTATTAATATGGATTTCATTTTTTTTACAAAATTATATATATATATATTCTATTTTTAATCACGGAAAGAGACTATGTATCATATTAATTATGAAAAAACATAACAAAGGATCCAGGGAGGGATAATTCATTAGGATTGAGTACATTTTAAATATCAATTGGTGATCGTAAATTGTAGATTTATATATTGTTAGATGTTAGTACAAATAAATCTAAATAATAATTTACATGGTTCAAATAAATTTTATATGAAATTAATTCATGTAATACATCTTGCTTTTAAAATGTTAACCATTGATTGTATGTTGTAAATGTATATATGTTGAATGATGGTGTAAAAAAAATCTATAGAATAATTTATAAAGTGTTTTATGATTGTTCAAATAAATCTTATATGAAATTAGATCATTCAAATGCACCTTACAAGAATTTTTTTATTACAAGCATGTGAACTATATTTTCCACACTTTGAATAATTTTACTCTCAACACCTAAAATTATCCCACCGAAAAACTCCCCACCTTTCCCTTAAAACAATCCTACGAAAGGGAATTATCTCTTCTTCATTTTTGGTTACCTCCCCCTCCTAGACCTCTTAGTCCTCCTCTCCTCCTCTCTTCAATTCCCGTAATTCCCTCCAAAATCAATTAAATGATTGTCTAGAAAAATTATGCAAGACTATTATTGTATTTTTAAAGAAATTTTGATAATATTTTCATAGTTTATATTATTATTAATTATCAAATTAGTAAATAAAAATTAAATTATAAATTAAATATCATTTGCATGAACTCTTTCAATATTTAATTAAATCATATACTGTAATTAAATATTAAAAAATTTTATGTATTCTTGCAACCAAGTGCAGGTATTATCACCGATGAGTAAATAAAGAAAAGGTTATTATAAAAAATATTATACATAGAAATCTTTAGATTGGAAGGTGGTCATCCAACCACTCACTCCACCGTGTCTCTCCTGTCACTGGAGGAGCCAATCCAAAGCTGGACACATGAAAATCTAAGAAGGAGAATCAAGTGGGAGTCAATTTGTCCCGTTCCACGATGCACGCTTTACATAAATCAAGTTTATGAAAAATTTGGCCTTTGGCTTTTTCTTATTTTTTTTTAAAGAAAGAGCTTTTTGGTTCTTTTAGGAAGAACTCCGTCTTGGATACTACTGATGCACGCGTATATGATAGAGACGAGTAGTAATTCCAAGTGATGATGAAAATAGAGTCCTACTTCAGTTAAATTAGGATGGTACTTAAAAAATGATAACTTTCATCTTAAAAGAGATAAGTGAGGTATCTATCTTTTTTTTCTAATTATTCAAATAATATTTACAAACTTGAATTTATATCTTCTATTAAAGTAATCTTGATGTTCTACCAACTGGGTTATCCTAGGTAGGCGTCTAGGATGATTCTTAAATCATCAATGAAAGAATCTTTTTTTTCACCAGATGATTTGCATGTATTTGGACAAATATATCATAGTAATCCAAGTTCAAATTTCAAATTAGTGCAAACCAATTCTCTCCTTAAAATTTACTCTGTTATTACTGACCGCTGTTAATTTAGCAAAATGAAAATTAGACTAGTGTATTTTAAGACAAAGACCTGATAGATCAGAAAAAAAATCCACCAAATTTCTCCCTGTGATCACGTGTTGGCATATATATATATATATATATATATTGGCATGCGTATTACTTTGACGTCTCAATTTTGCATGTTGTACTACTGGACTTCTGATTTGCCTTTGACCAGCCCATTGGTACGAAATGAATTGGTAATCTTATTCTGTTGGCCGTGATTCAAGGATTCATGAAAATAATTAGGAACAAAACGATAATTAATTAACGTGCATGGTGATTTCGCCTTGACGGAGTCTATATATTCAACAAGTGTAAGCAGAAAGGAACATGCATGTGGCGTCGAGCTCCTCTTCTCGGCAGCAAAGAAATAATTAGAAACAAGTCGATGCAGCTGTTGATTTTGAAAGTTAGACGTAGTACTTTGGGAGAAGTTGAGCAACAATTGTAGCATGTTGATTGGGTTTGGTGAGAAATTATTAGTAACCTTGACCGCATGTAGTTTAAGTCCAAAGGGATCAAATGCCGTTGAACCACCATTCTCGAACTTTGGATAGGAAATATATTTCATTGGTCGAAGAAAAGGGCAAGAATTCGTTACTGAGGATACACTCCGGAGGGAAGGTAGAATAAAAAATTCTGAATACCTTCAAAAGTGAAAAGTTACTTTTAGTATAAATAGAGGGAAGTAAAAATATAAAGAATCAAATAGATAATAAATAAAGAAAAAAGAAAAACAAATACCTCAGAAACACTCTTCACTTAGTGGTGTATTAAGGTCAGTTGTTTGAGTTTTTTGAGCTGTACGACTCTATTTAAAATCAACTTATCAAGTAGTTTCCCTTAGGGTTTACAATTTAGGTAAATACCAGACACTTTATTTTACTTTTTATTTCAAAAGGAAAAGATCTTCACCTGTGTTTTAAAAATCTGGTTTGCCTCTTGAGCTTGATTGAATTTACCTAATTCTAAATCCTAAAAGCTACTTAAGCAAGATTTGAACCTTAAAATTCACACATCCAAATAATCTTGCTTGAAAACCCTAGTTGTGCATGCACTTACATATATTCAATCAATCATTAAGGACACAACCCATTTTAAGGGCCCACCACATTCTATAAGCACTACAATCCTAAGCCTAAGTTAAAATTGATTAGACGTTGGCCTTAAGGACTGATTCACTCTTTGGGGCCTAGATTGAGATTGTTCATGATTAACCTGCTTGTACTAGTCAATTTGATGTCTAGATAGGAGAGTAGAGTCAAACGACTACGGTTGGGGGATACATTAGGAACATGAGGCGCAAGCCGAAGGAAGAACCTTCTCCCCAGCCCATCCTTCTAACTGGTCAAATTGACTGAATACAAGTAGAGTAAATCATCTATAATCTTAAAATGGATTCTGAGAGTCTGTATATCCTTAGGCTATTCAACTTAAGGACATGTTTGTTTTGTTGTGTTGTATGGTTCTTATCTCTAGTCCTTCTGACCTCTTCCTAGTTTATGCTTGGAAGGAGGTTATTGAATCCCTGATTGGAAGGACCATTAGATCATTCTAGGAAGCGTAGATTGAATTTTGGCCAAATTGATCCCATGGTCGATCAACAACCTCTTTTGCCTCATAATCAACAAGAGATGTTTCAAAGGCAGCTAGAACAAATGCAGAGAATGCAAGAATGATTCTAGAGAATGCGGGGTGCTCAACCCTTGAAGGATTTTTATGATCCTTCAAATTACGGGGAACATCCTGACGTCCAGATTCCAGCCAGAGATGCAGAAATCAAGCCCCAAGTGTTAGGCTTGATCAAACATTTTTATGGGCTTGGCTCTAAAGACCCATTTCAGCATTTGGAGGAGTTTATCCACCAAAGCACGAAACGTGAATGAAGAGCAAATGATAAGCACATATAAATTCATTATAAAATGCTTATTTATAATAGTTCCTAGGCATAGCATTGCATATCATGATATAAATAATGCACAAACATTCATTGCATTACATCTAGGATAGTTATATATTATATACATTAATTCCATCATTTTACATGGACAGGAGGCAATGCGACATCTTTACGGGTTTTGGATGAAGAATCCGACCATACGGATGGATTCAGGGCAACGATTGCAGTACGTCAGCGTGGGAATCGCCTAGATCTGAGCTCTATAGCACCCTCCGCAAGAAGAAGAAGATGGATGGCCTAGATGGCGCCACGTGGTGCCATCCAGGTTGCCCCACTTGAGCCAAGGTGCCCCCAAGCCAACCGCAAGATCATATCTCAGTCGTTGGATCTTAATCCAATGGCTAAGATGTGCGCTCCATGGCTGAAGAAGCACCTCATCTCAGCTAGCCTTATGCTGATCAAGCAAGGAGTCATCTCGACCGTTGGATCTCCATTCAACGGTCGTGGGCGTGGAAGCTCAAATAAAAAACAGAACACATGACAACCCTCAGCACAGTGGTCTGCACCTCCACTCTCAACGAGCGACCATGCGTTCGAAGCCCCGCGCGCGGACATTATCCACTGAAGTGCATGCGAGAGGAAATTGAGTCGTCGATGGAAGATCGGGCGACGAAGGAAGCAGCTACGTGGATGCACAGTTGAGCACGAATGCTGCATGCGGGCGCCAATGCACATCGAAACACACCATTTGACGCGTGCGGCATCCGACGGCTAATGGCCAGGCACGCGATTTGCGGGCGCATCTCGACCGTGCGATGTGGCATCCAATGGCAGCCAGCGCACGTGCCAGCGATTCGAAATTCAAACTTTGGCAAGTGCGCGCTCTCCTCTCGCAATCACAGTCGTCCATGCTTGATCCAGCGGTTGAAGATTGCTGATTAGCCCATAGTTGTGGGCTATTTAAGTATTTAAGTGCCTACACATTAGGTTAATTCTAACATTTATTTAGTATAAATTAGGATGTAAATAGATTAATTCATAGTTTTAATCTAATTACATAATCCATACATTGCATTCATATCTTAAGTGCATTTAGAATTAGCTTAGAATAGCATTCATCTAATTAGATAACCAATTAGGTACATTGTTTTCATTAACATAGAAATTGAGGGTCTATACATAAATAATCCTAATATTTTAACATTATTTTCTTTATTCTTCTTCTTTCAGAACGGCTGGGTGCCGCTCCAACGCCTGGCTGGTGCAGTGATGAAGCCATTCAAGGGGGAGCGGATGTGGTGGATCTGGTCGGCGGCTGATTTCAAACTTGTTCAGGCCACTACAAAAGGAGCAGGGAGGCAGCCGAGCTCAGGAGGCCTCCGCCACTGACCCACCACTGTGCAGAGAGAACCTCTCTCTTCCACTCCACACTGCCGGCCTCTACCGTGGCGGCGAGTCTCCACTACCGTGGGCGTGTGGTGTGACAGGCCACACCGCCATCCGGAGCTCGCCCGCATTACCGTGAGCACCTTAGCGTGCAATTCCCTCGCCGTCGTCACCAACCACCACCGCCGCAACCACCGTCACTGCAATCACCTTCTCATTCACTTAAGACGTCCTGAAAATTTCCCGGACGTCTGAAGGTACCCGATCACCTGCGATCACCCGCCCATCTCACTGTTCACGCCCGCACCACCACCCCCGCGCCTGCGCCTTCATCCGTGCGCACCCACGCCTGCACCCTCCACCGCTCACCGACTGCAGACCTACGCACGCCTACAGATCAGCCCACGCCACCTTCCCCGCGCCCATCAGCCTGCAGCACACCCGCGCCCACCATCAACCGCGCCTGCAGACCACCGCCCACGCCAATCGCGCCAGCGCCCTCCGCAGACCCTCCGCAGCGCACGCCATCCTCCAACCGCACTGCAGCACCCTCCGCTGCGCTTGCAGAACTGCCTGCAGCGCCCTCTTCCCTGCGCCTGCAGACGAACGCCTGCCACGCCAACCGCAGCAGTGCCCACGGCAGCGGCAGCAGCCACCCTCGCAGCAACAGCAGGCGGCGGACTTCACACCAACAGGCTGCGCAAGCTGCCGGCTGCAGCACCTCCGCCGGAGCTCGTCCGGCCACCTCCGACCGCCGCGCGACTCGCCGCCACCACCGATTCGAAGCCCTTGATCCAAGGGACCTCCTCCGAGCTTCCCGCGCCCGGCCATCGCTTCTCGTCGCGCAAGACAACGGGGAAAAATTCCCCTGTTTTGCTACAGTAAAACGTTAATTAAAATTTACATTTTCTGCCATTGCCACATTTTAGTCATATTCTATTGACTCTGCATTGCGGAAAATATCCTGTAGTTTCTCATAATTGCAATTTCAGCATTGTTTCTTGCTTAAACCTTAATCTAAAGGCAATCTTGGCTTGGTTCTTGTCCAAATTGACTACGAACAAACATTTTTAAGTGGTGCGAATTTTAATACGTTATTGCCTCCCTGTGGATACGACCCGCTCCTCTGCGAGTGGTTATTTCTTGTTAAAAATTGATTAGTCGATTTTTCCACCACATTAAACTACAAAGGACTTAAAAGCGAAAGATCGAACAGTCAAATGGCGCCGTTGCCGGGGAGGCAACAGACGCAATAATTTTGCATAATTTTATTTTGATTATTTGTCAATTGCATAGAGATTTGACCATTCATTATTTTCTTTTCTGTGCGAGAAAATTTGTGCAAGAATCAGCCAGTGTGAGAGGCGACCCTTGACGTCGCCAGACGAGAATTGGGCGAGCCATTTTTAAACGGAGGAGAAGGACGAGGACGCGACGGACACCATTTAGTCATTAGTTTAATTAGAATAGAATTAAGATTGTAGACTTAATTTTTCATTACAGTTAGTTTGAAACCCTTGTTCTAGGGCAAATTTTGAGGGGTTTGTTCCCCGATTTTGTTTTGGACCCATGTTGGGTAATTTTTGGGAGCCTGTTCCCTTTTCTTTAGATTTAGGTTTATTTATTTTTATTATTTCTTTTATTTGCTTGTGCATAAGTAGTTCTAAAAAAAAACAGAAAAAGAAAAAAATGAGCTGCCTACTAGAAGCTGCCTGCCCTAGGACGAACCATTTAGGTCTATATGAGCAGCCTCTAGATTTGCTTTTCTGCATTGCGTGCATTTTTGCATCGAAGATCGCTGGAGGCAAGGTACTCATTCTCTTACTTTGCATCCTATTTTTGATCACGCATTGCATTTGGGATTTAATGCGAAGATCACCTAATCTGTACTGAATAAATCTAAGTGGTCACATTTTTTTTAGAAAAAGGACTAATTAAAGGAAGGACATTTTAAAAACCAAGGATTTCATTTTCAAACTTGGCGTGCGATTCAAAGTTCAAAATCTTTTACGGTGTATGCACACTTATTTCACTTGCACCACGACACGCTTCTAGACACTCCTTAGGTTTGGAAATACTAGGACAAGAGCCCTCCTTTCGTTGGATTCTGAAGTGTTCGGAACTTGAGATCAAAGGTTTTGTAAATCCAAAGAGGGGGATACCCTGTCATGGATTTTTGGGGGTAGTTGAGGAGCACCGCGAAAGCACAGCTTCAAAGGAAGGCTTAGGCCTACTTGCATCCCTCGATCTTCTGTCTTTGGATTTACTTGACCATTTGAGATTTAGGGAAGAACACCTAAGCTCCAACTAGGTCTTTTTAGGCGAGCCGTAGGTAGACAATAGGCGCGTAAATTGATTGAACAAATTATATTGTCACCTGCAATCTGACTTAAAATCAAAAGCCTAAATTGGGAAAGACCTAAAAGGTCCTTTTTGAATTGTGTCTTGCTTGGGGAATTCTGATTGAAGTGTGATTTAGAATGGACCACATTGATTTTCATCCTTTCACATCTTGCCCACACCCTCACCCCCACTCTGCATCCTTCGATCCTAGACGCCGAGATGGTCCATTCCTCGATGGACATAATGACAATCATTGGGATCCGTTTTACTCCTATTATAGGAGTATTGGCCTAGTTAAGCCCCAAATTGGTGAGCAGAACTCAGGAGCGGGATTTGCTTTGCCCAATATCCCACATACCAAAGAAATACCCAACCCACCCTCCCTGAAAACTTATAATGGTTGGACAAACACTCCTGGGTACTATAAGCCTGAGCCTGACTTCTCTTATGATAGAAATGACCTCTCCTCTTTGAAGATGGAAATACAGAAAATGCAAAATGAAATGAGTGAATTGTTAGGAGAATCATTGAGAGCAGGACAACAAGAAAGAGATGAAATTAGCCACCCAATCTGCCCCATTGATGATGACGTACACCCCTCTACAATAGATGCATCTCCCATGGGAAAGCTACACTTTAAGTTGAAGGGAAATTCTAGGGAGAATAGCTACTTTTCGAGGATCGATTTTGAAACCTCCCCATTAGATGACACTTCCTTGAGAGATCTACACTTTAGGTGGGAGGAAAATACACATGAAAGTAGCTATGCATTGGATGAAGAAAGGTGGCAACCCGAGGAAGATGATGATAAGGTTGAGTATCCACCTGAATTATATTGGAGTCAAAAGAAGGGAATGATGGTACCATTGGAAGACCTCGACCCAGATGATAGTATTTTCGTGACATTTGATGAAGTGGGTCAAAGTCAAGTTGTTAATCCTACCCTCCCTTCTGATCACGATATGGAACTCAAACCCACCCTTAGGGAACCTAACCCTAAAGAAATTGACTCATTTGAGGAGTCTGATGTAACCAATGTAAATAATTTACCTCAGATAGAGCACCCTAGGGGATCTACTGAGATATTAAATGATTCTAGACCTCGGGTACATGATGAATTGTGTGATGAGGAGGAAGACGAATTATATGAGGAACCTACATTCAAGATTTGGAGTGACACTAAGGGTGATTATGTCTTATTTGAAGAGTTAGCCCCTGAGGATGTCACAAATTTGACCAAATTAGGTTTCCTTGGCACACCCATTGATGATATTTCTCCTCATGATAAAATGATGGAAAATTTGGAAGCAATTTCTAAGATTTATGTGGATTCACATATAGACTCCGGGGAAGATTTGAGTAAAGAACAAAAACCCGGGGATGACATTGATAGGACAATCCCTAGATCTGTTGCTTCCAACCTGCCTTCATTCACTTCGAAGTCACCCTCTGATTCGCTTATATCTGAAAGCGAAATTGTGACTCCTTATGAAGAGCAGGAAGATCCACGTGATGGTGCAAGGAATGCTAGGGATGAAATTGAGGATTTAGAAAGAGTGTTTGGGATGGACACCAAGCTGATTAAACCCAACCTAGATCTTATGGCCATCCCACAACCTCGTAACTTGGACACCTTAGACGATCCTTGCCTTAGAGAATTGCTCATTTTTGTTCTGACTAGGGGGCTTAACAGACCAATATTTTCTGTAATGGAGTATCGGGTATGGATTGATGATTTCTTTAGTCAGTCCATTACCCTGGGGGTTTATCTCTATACCATTCCTTCCCCATTCTTTTTGGAGGATCCTTGTCATCCTACCCCTACCCCTTTGGAGGTTATTTTAACTGTTTATCCTTTAGAACCTCTTCTGGTGACCTGGGAAGATTTCATTCCCATTTTAGTTGGGCGAGCATTTGCTATCGGGATTCATCATCAGCTCGCCAACATCCTAGGTTACCTATTTTTTAGGCCAACTTTGCTTTGCTCATTGTTAGGGCCTATTTCTGCAATTCTTGAACCTGATTTGCAGGTTCTTCGGCTATTCAGCCTAGCTTTGACCCAGGTAATATCCTTCTATGCAATGAGGACATTGCAGATTTTAGGCATGGGGGGGTGTACTTGGGGATATACATAGCATAATTGCATACATTTGTACATATAAAAAAAAAAAAAGAAGAAGTTTTGAGCTTAACTGGCTAAGTCCTGCATTCTTAAGCAAATCAGAACTCTAGCGTAGACTAAATTAATTCTAGGGTCAAACTTTAGAAGCTAAATAAGCTACTAGCTTTAGACCTTTAGGGTCCTTTGTGGACTTAAAAACTTAAGTAGGAGTTTAGTTGCGGACCATTCTTCAAGAGGTTGAGGAAGGGAAGCTAGGGTGTGAGTTAAAAGGTGGGGTAGTACCTAGAGTCTTATTCTACCTTTTGGTTTACGGGTCCTTGTAACCCAAGCATCCAAATTTTTCACACTTGGTCTGGTAATTAACTTAATTTCTGAAAAGAGATTTGGTTCTCTTAGTTTTGACTTAAGAAAGGCTTGAAAACACATTTTGATTGGAAGAGTTCCCGCCGCAGGAGAGGTGGAGTATATACTCACCTTGAGGATGCGATGGTAACATATTACCTCATCGGCGCTTGTCTCTTAGGATATCCATCCTACTGGGGGCATGTAAGCGCATTGCGTGGTTCAGGTACCATGGGCGGCCCTATCTCGAAGTGCCGATTGCCATAGGCCTGAATTCGCTTAAGAAATCCATGGGCGATACTATCTCGAAGTGTCGATTGCCAGTAGTTCTTAGGGTCGTTATGGGCGGTGCTATCTCGAAGCATCGAAAGCCAGGCACCCTTCGAGGTATGGTAATGGGGACAATGAATCCGACACCGACCGTGTTGATAGGTGATCTGAGGTTAGACTTAGAAGAATCAAACAAAAAAAAAAGTATATATATTAAAAAAAAAAAATTCCTTTAACTCAAATAACTCGGACCAATGCACAAGCACGGATGCTTTAATCTCAGGGATTAATAAACTTTAGGGTAGAGTCAGAAATCAGGGAAACTTGTGCCTGCCACTCGTCTTTAGCCGACCTAGTCTGTAACTTAGCAACTACTTAGGAACCTTGGATCTAGAGCCTGAACTTAATATGCTTCTAAAGGAAGACAAAGTGAGTTGACTCGTCTACTTGGAGTGCTAGGTTTCGTTTAATTTTGCTAGGGACTAGCAAAAACTAGGCATGGGGGTATTTGATTAGCCCATAGTTGTGGGCTATTTAAGTATTTAAGTGCCTACACATTAGGTTAATTCTAACATTTATTTAGTATAAATTAGGATGTAAATAGATTAATTCATAGTTTTAATCTAATTACATAATCCATACATTGCATTCATATCTTAAGTGCATTTAGAATTAGCTTAGAATAGCATTCATCTAATTAGATAACCAATTAGGTACATTATTTTCATTAACATAGAAATTGAGGGTCTATACATAAATAATCCTAATATTTTAACATTATTTTCTTTATTCTTCTTCTTTCAGAACGGCTGGGTGCCGCTCCAACGCCCGGCTGGTGCAGTGATGAAGCCATTCAAGGGGGAGCGGATGTGGTGGATCTGGTCGGCGGCTGATTTCAAACTTGTCCAGGCCACTACAAAAGGAGCAGGGAGGCAGCCGAGCTCAGGAGACCTCCGCCACCGACCCACCACTGTGCAGAGAGAACCTCTCTCTTCCACTCCACACTGCTGGCCTCTACCGTGGCGGCGAGTCTCCACTACCGTGGGCGTGTGGTGTGACAGGCCACACCGCCATCCGGAGCTCGCCCGCATTACCGTGAGAACCTTAACGTGCAATTCCCTCGCCGTCGTCACCAACCACCACCACCGCAACCACCGTCACTGCAATCACCTTCTCATTCACTTAAGACGTCCTGAAAATTTCCCGGACGTCTGAAGGTACCCGATCACCTGCGATCACCCGCCCATCTCACTGTTCACGCCCGCACCACCACCCCCACGCCTGCGCCTTCATCCGTGCGCACCCACACCTGCACCCTCCACCGCTCACCGGCTGCAGACCTGCGCACGCCTGCAGATCAGCCCACGCCACCTTCCCCGCGCCCATCAGCCTGCAGCACACCCGCGCCCACCATCAACCGCGCCTGCAGACCACCGCAGCCATCTCCACGCGCCTGCAGACCACCGCCCACGCCAATCGCGCCAGCGCCCTCAGCAGACCCTCCGCAGCGCACGCCATCCTCCAACCGCGCTGCAGCACCCTCCGCCGCGCTTGCAGAACCACCTGCAGCGCCCTCTTCCCTGCGCCTGCAGATGAACGCCTGCCACGCCAGCCGCAGCAGTGCCCACGGCAGCGGCAGCAGCCACCCCCGCAGCAGCAGCAGGCGGCGGACTTCACGCCAACAGGTTGCGCAAGCTGTCGGCTGCAACACCTCCGCCGGAGCTCGTCCGGCCACCTCCGATCGCCGCGCGAGTCGCCGCCACCACCGATTCGAAGCCCTTGATCCAAGGGACCTCCTCCGAGCTTCCTGCGCCCGGCCATCGGCTCCTCGTCGCGCAAGACAACGGGGAAAAATTCCTCTGTTTTGCTACAGTAAAACGTTAATTAAAATTTACATTTTCTGCCATTTCCACATTTTAATCATATTCTATTGACTCTGCATTGCAGAAAATATCCTGTAGTTTCTCATAATTGCCATTTCAGCATTGTTTCTTGCTTAAACCTTAATCTAAAGGCAATCTTGGCTTGGTTCTTGTCCAAATTGACTACGAACAAACATTTTTAAGTGACGCGAATTTTAATACGTTATTGCCTCCCTGTGGATACGACTTGCTCCTCTGCGAGTGGTTATTTCTTGTTAAAAATTGATTAGTCGATTTTTCCACCACATTAAACTACAAACGACTTAAAAGTGAAAGATCGAACAGTCAATTGCCATGCCTTTAACAGCTATGAGTGTGAGTGTTGGGCGCGGGCTTTACAACGGCAGAGGAGTGGGCCTTTAGTGACACTTGCAGCTGTCACTAAATGGCCTACGCAATGCGTGTGCCAACCCAAGCAATGAAGAGGCACGGATCTTCAGTGACAGCTCAAGCGACCTTTAGTGATGCTTATGGCTGTCACTGAATGCCTGTGCGCAGAACTCTCTCCTTCCCTCCACTATATAAACACCCCTACACCTCCCATTCGTCTTCATCTCTACCTACTCTACTCCCACCTACTCCCAAGCTCTAGCAAGCCTACCAATGCTCCATTAGAGCTTGTTCTCAAGCTCTCAAGGCTCCTATTAGTGTAGCAAACCTCTTCCTCACCAAATATTCATCCATCTTCCCATCCCCATTCATAGGTCACCTTGGAGCCATCCTCTCAGCTCCATTCTGGTAGCAGATCATCTCCATCTTCTCACCTCCATTCTGGAGCCATGCTGAAGCTTTCATCTACCCGACGTCCTCCTGCATCTCACCTCCATCGTCCCGCTCCTCACCTCCTTCGTCCGAGCTTCTGCGAGATGCCATCGTCTCGTCGAACAGCCGATTCACGAGATTTCCTCTCACCTCCCTCTCTTTTTATGCTTTTGTAGATTATTGTAATAGACATTAATGCAATACATCACATTTGATTCCATCTCTATCTTGTGATTGCTTGTCTTTTATTTCAAAAGCAAAAAAAACAACAAAACCAAAAACAAACAAAACGAAGCGCGATTTTCAGTTAAAGTAAACGTCGCCTCCCTGTGTTCTACTCGGGACTCCCTTAGAGTTTCGGTATAAATTTTATTTAACCACGTGTTTTGCAACTATGACGACGGGTTACTTGTAACCCCGATTTCTAACTTGCGAAACCCTTGCGATCATTTTGGCACCATTGCCGGGGAGGCAACGGAATTTACTTTTTTGTTTTCTATGCTTCTTTGCATTTACAAAGCACTAACCCCGCTTGTCTTTGATCTACTGTCATGCAGGTACCCTAGCATGGAGATCCAAGTGTGGCAGACCGAAGTAAAGTGCTGGTAGAGTACTCCGTAAGTGTCCCCCACATTCCCCCCACTAGTTCATTCTGCCACACTCATAACCAAGACTTAATCTACTTAGGTGTTTGCATAAACCCTAGGATAGAATTGTTTGTCTTGTTTGCCACCTTCACCCATCTCACCCACATCTTATAAAAAAATAAAAAGATATTTTTTGTGGGACGAATCAATTTACACACTTTATACACCCACATCAAAGGCACATAATCGGACTTGATTTTCATCTACTTAACCGGGCTTTCGACCTGTGGACCCGGTACATGAATTCAACACATAAAAGAGTAGAAATCATGTCAGGTTAATCACCTTTTTGTGTGCCTTAATCAGTGGTGCATTTGAGCCAATTGATTGAATTGTTTGGGCCGCACCACCTAATCTAAAAGAGGTTCATTTTCTAGCTGCCCCATAGGATTCAATAACTAGGTCAAGCCAGGCACTCCATATTTTTCTTGATTTCTAAAGGAAAATACTTAAACACGTGCTTTCGAAAATGAACTTTGTTTGCCTCACAAAACTTGGTTGAAAATACCTAATATTTGAATCCAAAAACTATTAAGCAAGATTCGAACCCTAAAACTCACCTCATCATTAATAATTTTGCTTGTAAACCTCTTGGTTGTGCACATTCACACATTCTCAAACAAATCATTAAGGGAACAACCCATTAAGGGCCCATCACATTCCAGAGCACCAATTTCCCAAGCCTAACTAAAATCAATTTGACGTTGGCCCTAAGGATTCATTCGCTCGTCGGGATCCAGATTGAGATTATTCATGATTAACCTGCTTATACTAGTCAATCTGATGTCTAGCTAGGGGAGTAGCGTCAAACGACCGCAGTTGGGGGGTACACTAGGAACCGGAGGCGAAGCCAAAGGAAGAACCTTCTCCCCAATCCCTCCTAACTAGTCGGATTGCCTGGACATAAGTAGAGTAAATCGTCCATAATCTTAGGACGGATTCTGAGAATCAGTAGACCTTAGGCTGCCCCATCGAAGAACAAACTTGTATTCTTGTGCTGCAGGGTTCCCTCTTTTCCTCGTCCTTCCGACTTCCTTCTAATGTATGCTTGGGAGGAGGTCATTGAACCCTAGATTTGAAGGACCTTTAGACCATTCTAGGAGGTGGAGATTGAGCTATAGCCAAGCAGATCCCATGGTTGATCAACAACCACCTTCCTCGCCCCCGAACCAATAGGAGCTGATTCAAAGGCAGTTGGAAGAATTGTAGTAGATGCAGCAATGGTTTCAACGTATGCATGGTCAGGGCGCTTGGCCCTTGAAGGATTTTTACGATCCTTCAAACTTTGGGGAACATCCCAGCATCATGATTCTCGTTGGAGACATAGAAATCAAGCCCCAAGTCTTAAGTTTGATTAAGCATTTCCATGGGCTTAGCTCGGAGTACCCATTCCAGCACCTGGAAGATTTGACCACTTTGGTTCAGACCACCAGAGCAAGGAATGTGAACGAAGAGCAAATGATCATGAGGCTTTTCCCCCACTCTCTTAGGGATAAGGCCGCACATTAGTACCGGACTATAGGAAGGCCAATTGAAACATGGACTGCTCTTAAGTCGGCATTTTTGAAGAAATTCTTCCCTATCGGAAGGACTAATGCCTTGCGACAGGTGATTACCACTTTCGCCCAACAATCGGGGGAACCGTTTCATGGTGCCTAGGAGCGATTCCAGAAACTTTTGAGGAAGTATCCACACCACGAGATACCGAAATGGCAACTCGTGCATATTTTCTATCATGGGTTGGTTGAGCAACTCTGTAATCATGTGGACGCTTCCTGCGGAGGCAATTTCCTCAACAGGGATGCAGATAGCGCATACGACCTGTTTGAGGAAATGAGCGAGAACTCAATTAATCACGCCTCCATGGATGCATTCAACTGGTCCCAACAACCTAGGTCAAGTGCTAATGAGATCTAGGATTCTCATTCATTTGACATGGAATTAATTTGTAATAAACTGGATAAAATGGGCTTGGTTGCTAAGAAAATGGAAGAATGGATGTCTGGGAATTTAGGAAACACTTCTATACCCACTCAATCCCAAAATTTGGGATTCCCTTCCTCACGAGCTCCCACAGGGCAAGAATTCGTGAACCAACTTGATTTGGCTCAACCTGTGAGACAGGATTTCCCGGAACCTTATGGGTTCCAAATTGGGGCCTTTGATTCCAGTCTTTCTGATCCTTCCTTTTCTCCATCCTCGTCTTATGAGGATGCATATGCAATGCAGGAGAATGTTAGGTCCAACCCATATTCCAACACTTATAACTCAGGATGGAGGAACCACCCTAGCTTCTCCCAGAAAAATTAGGGGCAACAGGCCCAAACTCAACCCAGCAACTATGCATCTCAAAAACCTATGGGTCAGGGTCAAGTATACACCCAGTTGCTCTCGAGGCCGGTTACTCAGCCATCTCGGAATGCCCAATAATCCGCAGGGCAGGCTAATTTAAACCGGCAGATGGTGGAAATGCAAGGGTCCATACTTCAGCTTATGCAGCAAATGAAGACATCATTGGATAACTTGCAATCCGGGTTAATTGCTAACACCTGACAACCTAGATCTCTACCATCCCAACCCGTACTCAACCCGCGTAATGTGCAAAATCAGGGCAATAGAGCCCAAGGGTACGAGAATCAAAGGGACTCACACGCACATGCTCAGGTGGTTGAGCAAGGTCCCTCATCTTCTTCTGGTTACATGACTAACCAAGGACCTCCAATCTTCACTGACCCACCTCAGGACCCAAACCCGTTTGCCTCTGCAAACTCTGTCACCTTGAGAAGTGGAAAGAAAACTCAGGATCCTAAATTACCTTCTAGATGCCAAAACCCTGGGGAGCTTGAGAGAGAAGAGGAGGAGATTGAAGAAGACAATAAGGCCCAGGGACCAGAAATTGAAAATCCCACCCATATCCCATTCCTTGAAGCCCTATTGAAAACCAAGAAGAAGAAAACCCTAGATAGCAATGAGGAGCTCCTGGATTTATTCAGGAGTGTAGAGATTAATATTCCGCTCCTCGATTCTATTAAGCACATCCTGGTTTATGCTAAATTTTTGAAAGAACTATGTACCTAAAAGCGTAAACTGAGAGAACCCACTCCGAGGAAGGTGATTCTCTCTGAGTAGGCAAGTTTTGTGATCTTGCATCACCTTCTCAAAAGAAGAAAGATCCAGGTGCCCCCTTGATCTCACGCATTATTGGGGAATGCACTTTTGATAGGGCACTATTGGATCTAGGTGCATCCATTAACCTAATCCCGACTTCTCTTTATGAGAGGTTTGGGTTAGGCGAATTAAGGCCAACCTCAGTAACACTACAATTAGCGGACCGATTGGTCACCACATCGAGAGGCGTTATTGAGGATGTAATTGTCAAGGTCATGGATTTCTATTTTCATGTAGATTTCCTAGTCCTTGACATGGAAGTACCTAATGATTTGAGGAACACGCCCATCATTCTGGGGCGTCCGTTCCTAGCTACTGCCAAGGCCAACATAAGCTGTGAAAGTGGTAGTATGGAGATCACCTTTGGGGATAAGAAATTAACTTTGGATATTTTTAAGGCGATAAGAGGATTTGAGGATTGTGAATTCATTGAGGAGCTCGAGGATCAGGATCTTGAGACTTGTATGGCAATCAGTGCACTCAAGGACTCCACTAGCTTTAGCGAACCCATCCCACAACCCTCCTCTGTGGTAGACCTGCCACATCCTGAAGAGGTTGTTGATTTTGTTCATTCCCAGCCTTTTCCACTGGATCAGCTTGATGAATCTTCATCAGCATCCTCCCTACCTTCTATTCTAAACCTACCCCAACTGGAATTAAAATCATTGCCCAAAAATTTGAAATATGAGTTCTTAGGACCTGAGAACAAGCTCCCTGTGATTATTAGGACTGATTTGACTAAGGAGCAAGAATCGAGGTTAATTAAGGTCCTTAAGAATAACAAGGAGGTAATTGGTTGGACCATCCACGACCTTAGGGTGATCGAGCCATCTTATTGTAATTATCGTATTTTCATGGAAGATGGATCCCGCCCTTCTCGCGAAATGCAAAGGAGACTAAACCCAAATATGCGAGAAGTGGTCAAGAAGGATATAATCAAGTGGCTCGATGCTAGGATTATTTACCCAATCTCAGATAGTCCGTGGGTTAGCCCTGTTCAGATTGTACCCAAGAAGACGGGAATAACTATTACGACTAATGAGAAAGGGGAAACCTTCACCACTTGTTCATCTTCTGCTTGGAGAGTCTGTATTGACTATAGGAAGCTGAACACAGCCACTAAAAAGGATCAGTTTCCCTTGCCATTCATCAATCAAATCTTTGAAAGGTTAGTTGGGCAAAAATATTTTTTCTTCCTGGAAGGTTATTCGGGATATAACCAAGTCCCTATCCATCCCAAAGACCAGGAAAAGACAACTTTCACATGTCCCTACGGAACCTTTGCATTCCGTAGAATGCTGTTTGGACTTTGCAATGCACCTGCGACTTTTCAAAGGTGCATGCTGGCTATCTTTTCTGACATGGTGGGAGATTGTCTTGAGGTGTTCATGGATGATTTCTCCATTTTCAAAGATTCTTTTGAATCCTACCTGGCTAACTTGGAACTGATCCTCCGGAGATGCATCAAAACACGGCTGGTCCTTAACTGGGAAAAGAGCCACTTTATGACTCAGGAAGGCATTGTCCTGGGTCATGTGGTCTTTAGTCGGGGTATTGAAGTTGATAGAGCTAAGGTGGATGCAATCTCTAGACTTCCTCGACCTACATCCATAAAATAGATTCGCTCTTTCCTTGGGCATGTGGGTTTTTACAGAAGATTCACTGAGGATTTCTCGAAGGTTGCTCAGCTCTTGAGTAACCTTTTGGCCAAAGACACGCCGTTCGAGTTTGATGAATCATGCCGTAAGGCATTTGATTTGTTGAAAATGGCAGTCACCTGTGCCCTGGTGTTGCAACCACCAGTCTAGATAGCCCCATTTGAGATTATGGCTGACGCATCTGATTATGCCATCGAGGCTATCTTGGGTCAAAAGATTGAGAAAAAGCCCTCTGTGATTTACTACTCTAGCAAGACTCTAGATGAGGCCTAGAGGAACTACACGTTACTGAAAAAGAATTGCTAGCCATAGTTTTCACTTTAGAAAAATTCAGGGCTTATCTATTAGGTTCTCGTGATATCATTTATACCGACTACTCGGCCTTGAAACATCTCTTGGCCAAAAAGGATGCCAAACCCCAGCTTATTCGCTAGATTCTGCTGCTTCAAGAATTCAATCTTGAAATCAGGGATAAAGCTGGGGCACAAAATGTAGTGGCAGATTACCTCTTGAGAATCCTAATTGATTCTCCTCATCCGGATGTCTCGATCTCTGATACTTTTCCAGATGAGACTATCCTCACAGTCTCGAGTATTCGAACCCCCTGGTTTGCGAATATTATCAATTATTTGGCCATTGGTCAAATCCCCCAGGATTGGATAAAATAACAACGGGATAGACTTGTGTCTGAGGCCAAATATTATTTTTGGGATGATCTCGAACTGTATCGCATCGGCGTAGACCAGATTATTCGTCGATGCATCCTGGAAATTGAGTTCCATAGCATACTCGAGTTCTACCACACATCTGCATGTGGTGGACACTTTTCCGGGAAAAAGACGGTCGCAAAAATCTTGCAATCCGGATTCTATTGGCCGTCATTATTTAAGAATGCCTAGGAATTCTCAAAGTCATGCACCCAATGCCAGATACTCGGGAACATGGCTAAGAGAGATATGATGCCCTTGAACCCAATTCTTTTCGTCGAAATTTTTGACATTTGGGGCATCGACTTTATGGGACCCTTCCCTCCTTCATTTGGACACCAGTATATTCTGGTCACTATTGATTACGTGTCCAAGTGGATTGAGGCAATTCCCACCTGGACCAATGACCACAAGGTGGTCATAGATTTTGTGAAGAAAAATATCTTCAGTCGATTTGGGGTTCCTAGGGCAATTATCTGTGATGGTGGCACACATTTCACTCATGCCTAGTTTCAGAATTTACTAGGGAAATACGGGGTGAATCATCATATTTCCACGCCTTACCACCCTCAGACGAACGAACAGGCCAAGGTCTCCAATTGGGAGATTAAGAACATTTTGCAGAAAACCGTTAGGCCTAATAGGAAAGATTGGACCCAGAAAGCTAGATGATGCACTTTTGGCTTACCGTACGGTGTACAAAATGCCTATCGGTATGTCTCCGTTCCATCTAGTGTTTGGTAAGGCGTGTCACTTACTCATAGAACTTGAACACAGAGCATTTTGGGCCATCAAGAAATGTAATGTGGACCTTGAGTTCGCCGGGAAAACTAGGAAACTCCAATTATCTAAGTTGGAGGAGCTTTGAAATGATGCTTGTGAAAATGCCAGAATCTATAAGGCAAGGACCAAAGCTCTCCATGACCAGATGATTTCACGTAAGAGCTTTGAGCCGTACCAGAAGGTCTGGCTTTTTGATTCTTGATTGAAGCTTTTCCTTGGAAAACTTAGGTCTAAGTGGGACGACCCGCTCGTTATTGAGTGGATTTTCCCTAATGGGGCCATCGAAATCTCTGACCCAAAGACGGGTAATATTTTCAAGGTCAACGGACAGCGTCTCAAACCCTTTGTTGACCATGTGCTCCTTGAACCCATCTCAGACAAGGTTGCTCTTACCTTGCCTTAACCACCATGGGCCGAACATCGCCCAGCTGAAGGCACTAAACTCAGCACATGTAAAGATTGTTCCAAGCTGACCAGAGTCTCATGGAAACCAGGTGCTATTCTTCCACTTCTATTCTCCTGCATGCTTTCATTTTGAACAATGAGGACATTGAAATAGATAAGCATGGGGGGTGGAAATATCTTATAATCATTTTGTTCGTTGTAACAGTAATTTCCTGCTTTCTTCGATTCTATTAAAAAGAAAAAATTAGAATTAGAAGACGAGAACTTAGGCATTAGGAGTTGTAAACTTTAGGTATTGATACTTTGAGACCTGAACACTTAGACTCTTCAGGTCTTCGGGCTTAATTAGCCCGGGTGTCCACACAAATGTGGACTTAGTCTTGAGTTCTCGCCAATTCAAATTCATTTTTAATTTGGCTAATAAATTGGGATGATAAGTATGCAACTTATCAACCTGCCCTCTGATTTGGGGGGACTCTAAGTCTAAGCATCTACACACATTTTTTTGCACTGACTCACTTTTCGATGGTTTCTTCGAAAATTAGGTAGCTAATGAACTATCTAGGGTGTTATGGCTGGCAAGTTGTTGGTGGTAACAACTCATTGGCCGGTTGTCCAGAGCCCAGTCATAAGACCATTTTCATTGTACTGCCTTTAGGTAAATCTTAGATCAGGAAAGCCACCTACTTAAAAAAAAAGAAAAAAGAAGAAAAGAAAATTAATATATATAGAAAAAAATAGAAAAAGGAGAAAATAAAATTAAAAAAAAAATCACACTTCATCGCACGAGTATGGCTGGCAAGTTGTCGGTGGTAACAACTCATCGGTTGGTTGTCCAGAACCCAGCTCACAAAAAGAAATGCACAATAATTCCCAAAACACTTAGGGAAGAAGCAGGGAAGTAGATTATACCGGGGAGATATACACTGGGTTCGCCCTTGTGTTGACCCCATAAATAAAAGAAATAGGGAGAAAGCTACCGTTCGAAAAGATAAACCTCTAGGCAAGGTCACCTAGGGTCGTAGAAATCTGAAGTCCATTTTAATGGCCGTCTAGTGAGTCTTTCACTATTTTCATAAGATACTTAGCACTTAGAGTCCTTTTCGAGTGTTGGGCGGATTGGGTAGCCATAAAAAGTTATCCCGGAACTCTCAAACTCCAAAACTAAAAAAAATTAGAAAAGAAGAAAAACAAGAAAAAATTTTGTATCTTCTCTTCTCAAATAAGCCGAGGGCTTAGACGGTTTGCATTCTGGCAGGCACCCAAGCATTGTTGAGTTTTTGTAATTAGGTCTTGGGGTTGAGACTTTCTAAAGCAATCAACGAATTTTTCCTAAATACTCGAATCTTGATTCTACTTTTATACATAGCATTTAGGTTCATTTTTTGCTAGGGACTAGCAAAAAGTAAGCATGGGGGTATGATAAGCACATATAAATTTATCATAAAATGCTTATTTATAATAGTTCCTAGGCATAGCATTGGATATCATGATATAAATATTGCACAAACATCCATTGCATTGCATCTAAGATAGTTGTATATTATGTACATTAATTCCATCATTTTACATGGCTAGGAGGCAGTGCGACATCTTTACGGGCTTCGGATGAAGAATTTGACCATACAGATGGATTCAGAGCAACGATCGCAGTCCGTCAATGCAGGAATCGCCCAAACCTGAGCTTTATAGCACCCTCCGCAAGACGAAGAAGATGGACGGCCTAGATGGCACCACGTGGTGCCATCCAGGCCACCCCACCTGAGCCAAGGCGCCCCCAAGCCAACTGCAAGATCAGATCTCAACTGTTGGATCTCAATCCAATGGTTGAGATGTGCGCTCCACGGCTAAAGAAGCGCCTCATCTCAGCTAGCCTCACGCAGATCAAGCAAGGAGTCATCTCGACCGTTGGATCTCCATCCAACGGTCGTGGCCATGGAAGCTCAAATAAAAAATAGAACACATGACGACCCTCAGCACAGTGGTCTGCGCCTCCACTCTCAATGCGCAGCCTTGAGTTCGAAGCCCCGTGCGCGGACTTTATCCACTGAAGCGCATGCTAGAGGAAATTGAGTCGTCGATGGAAGATTGGGCGGCGAAGGAAGTGGCTACGTGGACACACAGTTGAGTGCGGACGCTACATGCGAGCGCCAACGCACATCGAAATGCACCATCTGACATGAGTGGCATTCGACGACTGATGGCGAGGCGCGCGATCTGCGGGCGCGTCTCGACCGTGAGATGCGGCATCCAACGGTGGCCAGTGCCCGCGCCAGCGATTCAAAATTCAAATGTTGGCAGGCGTGCGCTCTCCTCTTGCAATCACAGTTGTCCGCGCCTGATCCAACGGTTGACGATTGCCGCACATTTAACAGCTGTGAGCGTGAGCGTTGGGCGCGGGCTTTACAACGACAGAAGAGTGGGACTTTAGTGACAGTTGCAACTGTCACTAATTGGCCTGTGTAGTGTGTGCGCCAGCCCAAGCAATGAAGAGGCGCAGATCTTTAGCGACAGCTCGAGCAGCTTTTAGTGACTCTTATAGCTGTCACTGAATGCTTATGCATGGGACTCTCTCCTTTCCTCCACTATATAAACACCCCTACACCCCCCATTCCTCTTCATCTCTACCTACTCTACTCCCACCTACTCCCAAGCTCTAACAAGCCTACCAGCGCTCCATTAGAGCTTGTTCTCAAGCTCCCAAGGCTCCTATTAGTGTAGCAAACCTCTTCCTCACCAAATATTCATCCATCTTCCATCCCCATTCATAGGTCGCCTTGGAGCCGTCCTCTCTCCTTCATTCTGGTAGCAGATCATCTCTGTCTTCTCAACTCCATTCCGGAGCCACACCAAAGCTTTCCTCTACCCGACATCCTCATGCATCTCACCTCCATCGTCCCGCTCCTCACCTCCTTCGTCTGAGCTTCTGCCAGGCGCTGTCGTCTCACTGAATAGCCGATTCAAGAGATTTCCTCTCACCTCCCTCTCTTTTTATGCTTTCGTAGATTATTGTAATAGACATTAGTGCAATACATCACATCTGATTCCATCTCTATCTTGTGATTACTTGTCATTTATTTCAAAAACAAAAAAAAATAACAAAACGAAGCATGGTTTTCAGTTAAAGTAAACGTCGCCTCCCTGTGTTTGACCCGAGACTACCTTGGAGTTTCAGTATAAATTTTATTTGACCACGTGTTTTGCAACTACGATGATGGGTTACTTGTAACCCTGATTTCTAACTCGCGAAACCCTTGCGATCAATGATCATGAGACTCTTTCCCCACTCTCTTAGAGATAAGGCTGCTCATTGGTACAAGACCATAGGAAGGCCGATAGCAACTTGGAATGATCTTAAATTGGCTTTCTTAAAGAAATTATTACCAGTTGGGCATACCAATGCACTGAGGGGGGTGATTACTACTTTTGCCCAGCGGCCGAGGGAGCAGTTTCATGTTACCTAGGAGCGATTCCAAGACTTATTGCAGAAGTGTCCACATCACGAGGTGACGAAATGGTAATTCATGCAGATCTTTTACCATGGGTTGACTGAGCAACTCAGAAATCACATGATGCTTCTTGCAGAGGCAATTTTCTCAACAAAGATGCAGATAGTGCGCATGATTTGTTTAAGGAAATGAGTGAAAATTCAATCAATCATGCCTCCATGGATACATTTAACAGGTCCCAACAACCCAGATCGAATGTTAATGAGGTCCATGACTTTCATTCATTCGATATGGAACTGATTTGTAATAAATAAGATAAGGTGGACTTGGTTACCAAAATGATGGAGGAGTGGATGGCAGAAAACTTTGCAAACAATTCTCGATCCACTCAATCCCAGAATTTGGGATTCCATTCTTCGCGAGCTCCTTCTAGATCGGAGTTCGTGAATCAACTGGATGTGGCTCAACCTGTGAGCCAGCATTGCTCGGAACCCCACGGGTTCCCAACTAAGGCCTTTGATCCCAGTTTCTCTAATCCCTCTCTTTCTCTCCATCCTTGCCCTATGAGGATGTCTATGCTGTACAGGAGAACGTTAGGTCCAACTCATATTCCAATGCTTATAATCCGGGTTGGAGGAACCACCCTAACTTCTCCTGGAAAAATCTGGAGCAGCAGACCTAATTCCGACCCAGCAATTATGCTCCACAAAGACCAATGGGTCATGGTCATGTTTATACTCAGTAGCCCCCGAATCAGGCAAATCAGCTAGTTTGGAATGCTCGTCAACCCGTAAGGTAGGCTAATCTGAATTGTCAGATGGTAGAGATGCAAGGATCTATGCTCCAGCTCATGCAACAAATGAAAACCTTGCTGGACAACTTGCAAACCAGGCTCATTGCTAACACCCATCAGCCCGGATCTTTGCCATCTCAAACATACCCAACCCGCGCAACATACAGAATCCGAGCAATCAAGCCCAAGGGTATCGGAATCAGAGGGACCCACACACACATGCTCAGGTGGTTGAGCAGGGTCCTTCCTCTTTTGCTTCTTCATCAAATATGGGGTTTTTAGGTAATCAAGCCCCTCCGATCTTTCCTAACCCTCCTCAAGACTCAAACCCGTACGCATCTGCCAACTCCGTTACTTTGAGGAGTGGAAGGCAAACCCTGGACCCACACCTACCCTACTCTAGTCAAGAAAATCTTGGTGTGCCTGAGGAAAGGAAGGAGAATTTTGAAGAAGAAATCAAGGCTCAGGAACTTGATTTCGAAGATCTGACTCATGTTCCTTTTCCTAAGGCCTTGATTAAACCCAGGAAAAAGAAACCTGTTGATAGTAATGAGGAGCTTTTGAATATATTCAAGAATGTTAAAATCAATATCCCCCTCCTCGATGCTATCAAACACATACCGGCTTATGCTAAAATCTTAAAGGATTTATGCACCCAAAAGCGTAAGCCGAGGGAATCTGTTACGAGGAAGGTGATACTCTCTGAGCAAGCTAGTTCTATTATCTTGCATCACCTTCCTCCGTAAAAGAGAGATTCAGGTGTCCCTTTGATTTCATGTGTTATTAGAGATTACACCTTTGATAGGGCACTCCTGGATCTAGGTACATCCATTAACCTAATTCCGACTTCTCTTTACGAGAAGTTCAGATTAGGTGAACTTCGGCTGACCTTAGTAACACTGCAGTTAGCGGACCGTTCGGTCACAAATCCGAGATGCATTATTGAGGATGTTGTTGTCAAAGTTAAGGACTTCTATTTTCCTGTAGATTTCCTTGTCCTTGACATGGATGTTCAAGAAAATTTAAGGAACACGCCCATCATTCGAGGCCATCCATTCCTAGCTACTGCTAGGGCCAATATCAACTATGAGAGTGGAAGAATGGAAATCACCTTTGGGTATCGAAAATTGAAACTGGATATTTTTAAGGTGATTAACAAATTTGAGGATTGTGGATATGTTGAGGAACTCGAGGAAGATAACTTGAATATTGAGACATGTATGGCTGTTTCTACAATTGAAAGTTCCTCCTGTCTCGATGAATCCAACCTGCAACCCTCTGTGGCAATCCTGCTTCATTCTGAAGAGGTTATTGATTTTGTTCACTCTCAACCTCTTCCTCTTGATGAATCTTCATCAGCATCATCCTTACTTTCCATCCTACACTTGCCTTAGCTTGAATTGAAACCATTGTCTGAGAGTTTGGAATATCAATTTTTGGGACCTCAAAAGACACTCCCTATGATTATCAATGCTAGATTAAATAAGGAGCAGGAGATTAAATTGATCAAGGTCCTAAAGGAACACAAGGAGGCAATTGGTTGGACCATCCATGACCTTAGGGGGATTGAGCCATCTTATTGCAAGCACAGAATTTTCATGGAAGATGGATCCTGCCCTTCTCGCCAGATGCAGAGGAGACTAAACCCTAATATGCGAGAAGTGGTCAAGAAAGAAATAATTAAGTGGCTCGACGCAGCAATCATTTATCCAATCTCAGATAGTCCTTGGGTAAGTCCCGTGCAAATTATTCCCAAGAAAGCCGGAATTACCGTTGTGACTAACGAGAAAGGAGAGTCTGTCACAACTCGTTCAGCTTCCTCCTGGAGAGTGTGTATCGATTACAGGAAGCTAAACACAGCCACGAAAAAGGATCATTTCCCTTTGCCCTTCATTGATCAAATTCTTGAAAGACTAGCTAGGCAAAAGTACTTCTATTTCCTAGATGGTTACTCGGGATACAATCAAGTCCCTATCCATCCCGAAGATCAGGAAAAAATGACTTTCACCTGTCCCTACGGAACCTTTGCTTTCTGTAGAATGCCATTTGGCTTATGCAATGCACCTGCAACTTTTCAAAAGTGTATGCTAGCCATATTCTCTGACATGGTGGGAGAGTTTTTGGAAGTCTTCATGGGCGATTTCTCTATTTCTGGAGAATCATTTGATTCTTGCCTGGCTAATCTCGAATTGATCCTTAAGAGATGCATCAAAACAAGATTGTTCCTTAGCTGGGAAAAGAGCCATTTCATGACACAAGAAGGTATCATCTTGGGTCATGTAATCTCTGAACAGGGAATTGAAGTTGACAAAGCTAAGGTTGATGCTATTGGTCATCTGTCAAATCCCGATGCTATTGGATCCACCTCCCACATCTGTCAAATAAAGTCGATCATTTCTTGGTCATGTGGGATTCTATTGAAGGTTCATCAAGGATTTCTCCAAGGTTGCTTACCCTCTGAGCAACTTTCTCGCCAAGATACGTCGTTTGAATTCGACGAATTATGCTGCAAGGCATTTGATTTTCTTAAAATAGCAGTCACTTGGCTCCAATGCTGCAACCACCGGTTTGACAGCCCCATTTGAGATCATGACCGATGCTTCTGATTATGCGGTCAGGGCTATTTTGGGTCAAAAGATCGACAGAAAGCCCCCTGTCATCTACTACGCTAGCAAAATTCTAGACGAAGCCTAGAGGAATTATACCGTTATTGAGAAGGAGTTGCTAGCTGTTGTATTTGCTTTGGATAAATTAAGGGCTTATCTCTTAGGGTCTCACATCATAATTTACACTAACCACTAGGCCTTGAGACATCTCTTGGCCAAAAAGGATGCCAAACCTCGGCTCATTCAATGGATTCTTCTGCTTCAAGAATTTGATCTTGAAATCAAAGATAAATCCGAGGCATAGAATGTGGTGGTAGATTATCTTTTGAGACTTCTAAGTGATTCTCCTCTTCCGGATATTCCGATTGCTGATACTTTTCTGGACGAGACTATTCTTGCAGTGTCAGGTGTCCAAACCCCGTGGTTTGCAGACATAGTAAACTATTTGGTCGTTTGTTAAATTCCTCAAGATTGGACCAAGCAATAACGAGATAGACTCAAATCTGAGGCCAAATATTACTTCTAGGAGGATCCTGAATTGTACCGCATCGGCTCTGATCAGATTATTCACCGATGTGTTTAGGAGAATGAATTCCAAAGTATACTTGAGTTTTGCCATGCATCTGCGTGACGTGGACATTTCTCCGGGAAAAAGACGGCCGCAAAAATATTGCAATCTGGATTCTATTGGCCGTCTTTATTCAAGGATGCCTAGGAATTCTCGAGGTCATGTTCCCGATGCCAGGCACTTGGGAGCATAGCCAAGAGAGATATGATGCCGCTAAACCCAATCCTTCCCGTCGAAATCTTCGACGTTTGGTGCATCAATTTCATGGGACTCTTCCTCCCTTCATTTCGACACTAGTACATTCTTATTGATGTTGATTACGTGTCCAAGTGGATCAAGGCTATTCCTACCCGAACCAATGACCACAAAGTGGTCATTGATTTCATCAAAAGGACATCCTTAGTCGGTTCAGGATTCTGAGGGTCATCATCAGCGATGGTAGTACTCACTTCACAAATGCCCAGTTCCATAGTTTACTGGCAAAATACGGGGTAGATCACAGAATCTCCACACCTTACCACCCTTAGACGAACGGACAGGCCGAGATCTCCAATCGGGAGATCAAGAGCATCTTGTAGAAGACGGTTAGGCCTAATTGAAAAGATTGGACTCAAAATCTTGAGGATGTTCTTTGGGCCTACCGTACGACATACAAAATGCTTATCAGCATGTCACCTTTTCATCTTGTGTATGGAAAGGCGTGCCATTTACCCGTAGAGATTGAACATTGATCATTTTGGTCAATTAAGCAATGCAACTTTGATCTAAGTTTAGCTGAAAAAACCAGGAAGCTCCAACTATCTGAGTTGGAGGAGCTTAGAAATGATGTGCACGAGAATTCCAAAATCTATAAGACTTGGACCAAAGCTCTTCATGACCAACTGATTTCCCGTAAGAGCTTTGAGCCAATCTAGAAGGTCTGGCTCTTTGATTCTCGACTTAAGCTCTTTCTCAACAAGCTTAGGTCAAATTGGAACGGCTCGTTCATCATCGATTGAATATTTCCCAACGAAGCCATTGAGATCTCTGACCCAAAGATGGGTAATTGTTTTAAGGTCAACGGACAACGTCTGAAACCTTATGTTGATCGCGTTATTCTAGAACCCATCTCCGATAAGGTTGCTTTAGCCTTAATGTAATTTCTTTGGCTGGACTTCGCTTAGTTGATGGCATTAAACTTAGCACTTGTACTGTTTGACTCAAAGCTAACCTGAGCATCATGGAATATAGGTGATATTTTCTTCATTCTACTCTGCTTCTCATGCATTTTATTTTCAATGAGGACATTGCATCAGCTAGGGATGGGGGGGTGGATTCATTTCTGAATCATTTTGTTGACTCTGTGGAATTCTTGTAAATTCTACTTATTTTTTTATTTAAAAAAATTGAATTAGGAAAGAATAATTGGGTATTAGGATTTTTCAACCTTAGGGAATAATACAATATGATCTGAACACTAAGATCCTTCAGGTCTTCGGGTTTAATCAGCCTGGGTGTCCGCTAAAATGTGGACTTGTTTCTTGTGTTCTCGCAATTCTAAATTCAGATTTTAATTGGTTAAATAAGTTGGGGTGATAAGTACATGACTTATCAACCCGCCATCTGATTTAAGGGGATTTTAAGTCTAAGCATCTACACACTATTTGCACTGACTCGCTTTTCGACGGTTTTAATGGAAATTGGGTAATTAATGAACCTTCTAGGGTGGTATAGTTGGCAAGTTATCATGGGTAACAACCCATTGGTAGGTTGTTCAGAGTCCAGTCACACGACCATTCTTTTCCTACTGCTTTTAGGTAAATGTTAGATTAGGGAAGCCACCTACTTAGAAAAAAATAAAAATATAGAAAAATATTCAAAAATCAAAAAGAAAAGAAGAAAAGAAAAGAAAAAAAGAAATAAGCCACACTTCACCGCATGAGTATGGCTGGCAAGTTATCGTGGGTAACAGCCCATTGGTAGGTTGTCCGAAACCCAGCATAAGAAATGCATGTATAATTTCAAAACACTTAGGAAGAAGCGGAGAAGTAGAATAAGCTAGGGAGATATACATTGGGTTCGCCTTTGTGTTGACCCCGTAAAATAAAAATAGGGAGAAAGCTACCGGGAAAATAGATACACCTTTAGGTAGAATTTCTTTTCAAGGTCACATAGGGGCGTAGAAACCCAAAGTCCGTTTTAATCACCGATCAGTGAGTCTATCACATTTCACACATAAAGATGCTTATAACTTAGGATTCTCTTCAAGTCTTGGGTGGGTTGAGTGGCCGTAGAAAGCTACTCGGAAACCCTGAACTCAAAAATCCAAAACAAATTAGAAAAGAGGAAAAGAAGAAAAAGATCCTTCTTTGAATAAGGTGAGGACTTGAGGCGATCTGCATTTTGGTAGACACCCGAGCGTTGTTGTGTTTTTATACTTCAGGTCCTTAGTAAAAATCTCGTAGTGTTGAAGAATAACTTTTTCCCAAGAAATCTGACCTAATTCTTTTATAAATAGCATATAGTTTTTATTAGGGACTAGCAAAAGATAAGCATGGAGGTGTGCTATGCATAGATCTGAATAGCCAAAAATGTCTATTAATGCATGTTCTTAGTATCATATAAGCATCATGCATTGTAAATATTGCATAACATGCATCAACATGCATTTAGGTTAAATTATACAAATTAGGTTAAATCTGACCTAATTCTTTTATAAATAGCATATAGTTTTTGCTAGGAACTAGCAAAAGATAGGCACTGGGGTGTGATGTGCATACATCTGAATAGCAAAAAATGTCTATTAATGTATGTTCTTAGTATCATATAACCATCATGCATTGTAAATATTGCATAACATGCATCATCATGCATTTAAGTTAAATTGCATCATCTTCTTGGTGGTTAGGGACAGACAATATTTAATCGGGGACTCGAATTGAAGATCCAACCGTACGGATTTGATCAGGGTGACGATCGGAGTTCAATAACTCCAAGATCGCCCTGATCGAACTTCCATAGCATCAGATATAATTTGAGGAAGTTTAGAGATGAAGTGTCAAGATGGTGTAAATTCGCACTTCAAATGACAAATCCAACCGCACGGATGGGTTTAGATCGACAATCGCAGCCCAACGATGCGAAAATCGATCCAATCCGACATCTGTGGCACCATCAACAACACATAGAAGATGGATAGCCAAGATGGCACCACGTGGCACCATCTCAATCGCCCAAGTCGCCTAAGGTAACCTACAAGACTTCCTCTCCACCTGCTCAAGCAAATCCCAATCGTCGATTGGCTGAGATTCAATCTTAGCTTCTCTTGATAGAGATAAAGAGATTAAATGCTCAAGTGATCTCGACCATTGGATGTTGATCTAATGGTCACAAGCGCTTGAGTGTTAAATCAAAAGTGCGACAAAGAATGGCTGATAGCGCAGTGGTTAAAAACATTGCGCGCACAGAGGTCACGCATTTGAATCGAGCGTAGCGCCCCTCTTCTTCGCGCGCGAGCGTGAAATCAAGCCGCTAGATCAAGCGCCAATGGCTTTGATGGATCAATTGGCCGCACACGTAAGATGACGCCTGATCCCACACCTGATCTCACGTGTGGGAGGCGCGATTTGTAAAGGCGCGAGATTGCGCATTCTGGGTCGTTGATTCCTCATTGGACGATTGAGAGAGCGCAGACGTGCGTGAGTGTTGTTGAGCGTGGGAGAGGAAGAGGCAGCACGTTCGCGCGAGCTAAGGCCCGGTTCAGGGTCTTTAGTGATGCTTAAATCCATCACTAAAGGCCCCTACATTAATGTTTTTAACTTGAAATGACCTTTTTGCCCCCAACCTCTACACCTATAAAAAGGCCTACGTCCCCCACATTTCATTTATCCCTTCCTTCACCTCTCTCCATCTCCAAAGCTCTAAAGAAGCTTGTCCCAAACCCGGGATGCACCTCTAGAGTTAAAAGCAAAGTTTCTCACCCCCATTTTGGAAGTAGATCTCGCGACGATGAGGCCCGGCCTCGCCCCCGGTTCTTCCCGCTTCGTTCTCCATCTTCTGTCTTCACACTCTGTCTTCCAAGCGTCACCCCGTCCGGCTCATCCTCTAAGCAGCCGTTGAGGAGGATAACTTCTCACCTCTTTTCTCTTTACTGCTTTCTAGAGTAGATTTTACTGCTTTCTAGTAGTAATATTTCCCGCTTTCTAGTTGTAAAAATATTATCCATATTATTAAGTGTTTGTTCTCTCTCTTATTGTTAATATCAAATTCAGTGCGATTATCTCTCTTTTTAAAAAAAATATATATATATAGTCACGGATTTCAAATCGATGTAGCATCTCTGTATTCGACCCGGAATTCTTTTCGAGTTTCGGTAAAATTTATTTGTTAACGGATTTCTTCGCAAATCACACTACAACGACAGGTTTTCCAAACGTAAATCTATTTGCAATGATTTCTAGTCGAACATTTTGGCACAGTTGCTGGGGATCGAACCCAAGTTGCTCGCATGACAAGTGGGAATACTTACCACTATACTACGATGATGGGTTTTCCAAACTCAAATCTATTTATGATGTTTTCAGCTCCAACACCCCCCCCACACCTTTTTTTCTTTTTGAGGGATGTAGCAAACACATTATTGGAATGAAAGAAAGAATTCCTTCTTTATTGCTCATGGGCGGTTATCTATGGCACATTCGCAAGTTACTCACGTGCCAAGTGCAGGGGATATCCCTACGGTCTAGGGATTTTAATTCATAAAGTCGCCTGGACTATTTTTACGAACATTGTAAGGCCCTTCCCATGAAGGGTCCAACTTCTCGTCCGATTGGGTTGGCATGGAGACTTCACACTTACGTAGAACCAAGTCTCCCTGTGAGAACTTTCGTGCCTTTACACTCTTATTGTATGAGGCTACTGTGGCTTCTTTGCACTTGAGGGCCGTCTTGGAGGCTTTCTCCCTTACCTCGTCTAGGAGATCGAGAAATAAGTAGACTTGATCATCGTACGTAGTCGGGTTGTAAAGTTGCGTTCTGTAGGTGGGGAGGACTATTTTGATAGGTAGCCAGGCTTCCATGTCATATACCAAGCTGAATGATGTGTAGCTTGGAGAAGTCCTCTAGCAAGTCCTATATCCCCAAAGAACTTCTGAAAGTTCCTCAGCTCATCTCCCTTTAGCTGAATCCAGCCGATGTTTAAGCGTTGAGATGATGGTGAGATTGATTACCTCGGATTGTCCGTTTTCCCGAGGATGTCCTACTAACGTAAAGAATAGATGGATGTCCCTACTGGTGCAAAATTCCTTGAACTTTTTGCAAGCGAACTGGATTCCATTGTCCGTGACTATGTAGTGGGGCACCTTGTACCAAGCTATGATGCTCTTTCGGATGAAGGATATAATCCTATTAGCCGTAGGGCTAGCTGTTGAATGGCGGATGACTACGCTATCGGAGTTGGTTTTGAAAACCTGTCATTGTAGTTCGAGTAGCGAAGAAATCTGTTCAACAAATAAAATTTATATCGAAAAATCTATAAAGAAATTCCGGGTCGAACACAGGGAGGCTCGTCGATCAAAATTCGTAATTATATTTTTTTGTATTTTTATGTAAAGGGCGAAATAATTATAATGGAATTAATATAGATAATAAGAGAGAGAGAGAGAGAAAAGGAACAATCACTTGATACTGCATAATGTTTTTACAACTAAGAAAGCGAGAAACTATTACACTAGAAAGCGAGAAATTATTACAACTAGAAAGTAGGAAAATTCTACTCTAGAAAGTAGTAAAAAGAATGGGAGAGAAAAGTTATCCTCCTCGACGATCTTTGGAGGATGAGCTAGACGGGACAACACCTGGATGATGAGGAACGGAGAGGGAAGAAGGAGGACGAAGCAGGAGGAACGGGAATGAGGTAGCCGTCGTTGTCGTCGTGGGATCCACTTTCGGAACGGGGGCGAAAACTTGGTTTTAGCTCTTGAGGAGCATCTCGGGTGTGGGACAAGCTTCTCTTAAGCTTTGGAGAGGGAGAGAGGAGAAGGAAGGGATGAGAAATCCGTGTGGTAGGGGTCTCCTTTTATAGTTGCAAGGAGTGGGGGCATTTTGGACATTACAACATGAAAAACATTAATTCAGGACCTTCGATGTGCGTGCGCCGCTCGCGCGCCCCTTCGCCTTCGTGCTCTCAATGCTTTCACACGCCCACGCGCGCTCAGCTATCCGATCAAGAGATCGGATGGCTCAAACCACCCTCGCCAGTGCCACGTGCCCGTGTGCTATCGGCCGTTTGCGCTGCACGTCTGATCGCACGTGGGCGCTATTGGTTGATCGGCGCCACTCGATGCGAATCGTGCGGTTCCAATCGCGCACCCGTGCGCTCGCTTGTTCTGATTTGGCAGCCAGGCGGGATTCAAACCCGCACCCATTGACTTGCGAAGGGTGCTGGACCAACGCGCTGCGTGGCCAACTTCGTCTCGTTTAGAGATTAAGTATGTGCGATCGGCGACCGTTGGATGGAGATCCAATAGCCTAGATCATCCATGCCTTTGTCTTTAGATATTGAATGGAGGGGGGCGATCGGTGCTGGGTGGCTATGATGGCGCCACGTGGCGCCATATAGGTCGTCCATCTTCTAAGTGTTATAGATGGTGCCACGGGTGTCGGATTGGATCAATTTTCATGCCGTTAGGCTGCAATCGTCGATCTGAACCCATCTATGTGGGCGGATTTGTCGCCTGTGGTGCGGATTAACACCATCTTGGCCCTTGATCTTTAGGGTTCCTCGGTCTCTATCTGGTGCTACGGATGTCTGATTAGGGCGATCTTGGAGTCGTTGAACTCCAATCGTCGCCTTGATCAGATCCGTATGGTTGGATCTTCAATCCGATGCCCCGATTAAAAGGTCACCCTGTCCCTAACCATAAAAGGAGATAATTACTATACAATTTATACAACTTAATCTAAAAGCATGATTATGCATGTTATGCACTATTTACAATGTATAATGCTAATGTGATACTAAGAACATGCATTAATAGACATTTTAGGTTAATCAGATGTATGTATGTCACTGGCCATGGCCTCTGCTTCAACCTACTTGGAAAAGTAGTCGACGACTACGAAGATGAACTGTTTTTGAGCTGGCACTGGCCGAAAAGGATCGACGAAATCCATGCCCCATTTTACAAAGGGGATGGGTGACATAATGATTGTGCAGCAATCATAGGTCTTAATTGACCTAGATTAAGCTAGGACTTAGCATAAGTTAAGGCTATTCATGCATACAAAAGCATTATCTGCATCTTTACTGCCCTTCTTTAGCTATGTATGAAATAACGTTATAATGTGCTGATTAAGTACATTATGTCGATTGCAGGCAATAAGTAGATCTAGAATTGGATCTGGAGCAGGATCTGAAGCTGGATCTGAAATAATGGGAGTTGTAGCAGAGCTGGAGCAGAAGGCCTAATTTAGATGTAGGAATAATAATGTAAGGGGATTAAAGGTTTTCTATTCTATTAAGTAGAAATAAAGCAGTAAAATGTGAAGAGCTTAGGTCCATCCTAGCCCTAGGATAGCCTAGAGACCTCCCCAAGCCTTAGTCACCCTTAGATTAGGTCACAACACCCTAGGAAACCCTAAAACCCTAGTTCCAACCCATATCTGGACATCCAGATAAGTTATAGGACGTCCAGGATCCTTAGCCATCTCCCGCACACCTCAAACCCACTTCTGCAGTGTTATTGGACATCCAAACACTTTGTTAGATATCCAATTTCTGCAGAATACCCAAAATAGAACCCAAAATCCCTCCTGACTCTAATTAGACGTCCAGACAGCAAGTCTGGACTTCTGATTTTTGAGTATAAGATGTTTGACACTATTATTAGACGTCTGATACTGCTCTCCAGTTCCTGTTTTGAGATTTAAGCCTTGATCTTGGATCTCTAGGTCCCTAAACCCAATTCCAACCCCATAGGAACCTAAATTAAGGTGCCCTAACCCTAGTACATCACCTTTAGACCTCCCTAAGGACATAATTAGGTCCTCACTAAACCAATTGACTTGGATCTTAGTAAATTCCATCAGCTTATTCAATTGGACTCATTGAGTCCAATTGAGCCCTGATCTCAGCACACACTGTCCAATTGGACTCAGTGAGAGTCCAATTGACCTAGACCTAAATTAATTGAGTTGTTTCACTCTCAATTAAGTTTCCACACACCCAATTAAACTTGTATTAAGTTTAATTGCACTTTACCTTAGTGAATTAGGGTTTACAACCCTAATTTGAGACCTATCTTGACCTAAATCCACTAGAACCTAACCTAATCAACCTAGCCACATAGGTTTCGACCCACACACACCCACACACACCATCCACACGAAAATACCTAGCCTAGAGTTCTCTAGAACTCTCTACCATGTGTGGTTGCCTTGGTTACTAAAATTAGCAACCAAGAGCCATTAAATTTTTAGATCCACATTTGGTGGATCTAAAAACCACCATCCACCCTCTCTCTCTCACTCTCCCACGAGCTCCCACCATAGGCCTCTCTAGAGAATTCCATAATTCTCTAGAGAGCTTCCCTTAGGTCTATAAAAAGACCTAAGGGGTGGCCATTTGCACCCATTCACATCCCTTGGCTTCATTGGCACCACTCACTCCATTGGTGCCATTCACGCCCACTTCCACTTAGCTAGCCACTCCACCTCCACGAGCTCACTACCACCACCATGGAGGACATCATGCTGGGATGCGAGATCAACCCGACCTCTCTCCAAGGGTCGGCCTAAGCTACATTGGCCACCCCTCATTCTTCTCCCGACCACTCCAAGGCCATCGGGGACCACCCCTGAATGCCCTCTATTCTGCTAGATTTAGTTTATGCTCTCCATAATTTTTATTGCTTTTATTACTGCTTAGTAGTGTAGTCTTAACTTCTTCCCCAATGATGCATGCAAAATCCCCCCATCGATTCTTGTATGCAGTCATTTTCTAGTAGCTAGGTTTAAATTTCAAGCATTTATGTATAAGCTTTCCTCTAAAGTTCTTGTTGCAAACAACTCTCCCATTGAATGAATGAAAAATGCTTTTATATATATATCTCCATATTGTGAAATCACCACGAGCTTATTGATTGCTATCATATTTGCGTGATTCATGTTGCCTGTTTCTAACTCCTAATATTCTTGCAACTAAGCACGTCATACCTAAATACATAATAATCACGAACCGGCATGCATTTCTAAATAAAGTAGAGCGGTAAAAAGATCGATTTCAAAAGTGAAAGCAACGCCTTCCAGAAACGAATGACCGGGACTCAAAGTCTCGTTATCTTTAGAAATCATTTTTTTGATGAACGTTTTTACGTGACTATACTACGATTCCGATGACTTTCAAATGCGCGAGAACGCCTCTCGTCAAATGGCGCCGTTGCCGAGGAGGCAACGTAATTTTCTATGATTTCGATCTTGAAACTATCATTGACAAATCTCTCTCTACTTTGTTTTTGATTTGTAGGAAAAATAGAAAAGAATGGGATCTGCGGACACATCGAGCGTGGCAAAGAAAAATCAGGTGCACATCATCTATCTTAGATTATGTTTATTTTTTGAAACATAGGATTATATCTACTTTCTGTAATTTCTTTTGTGAAAAAAAAAGAAAAAAAAAGATTTTATTCATTTTCGTGAAAAGAGAAAAAAATCAAAAAGAAAAAAATTTTGGAAAAAAATCTAGATTAGGTTTCCTTTTGAATCTAGGTTAGTTGAAAAAAAAAGATATTTTCGTTGAATCTTTTTAAAAAATTCTTTTTGAAAAGAAAAACGTGCAAGAGCTTTGAAAAAAAAAAATCTTTTTGATGGAAGGCTTAAATTTAAAATTCAAACCTCTTTAAAAGAGCTTTTCCACCATCTCTTGATTTTCGGCCAGATTTCAAGCTCGATTTAAAAATTCGATTGCCGAAAAATTAGTTAGCGAAAAATTCTGAAATTCATGATAAACTTGCATTTTCAAACCATCTTTCAAATGCCACCATTACTTTGAAAAAATTCCAAGTATACGATTTTTAAAAAATTCACGAAGTGCACGGGGGTCAGACTGACCCAGATTCAAAATTTTCCAAATTTCAAAAAGCGATTCCGAGCAATCTGCGAATATGTTTTGACTAAAAATGATGGGGTTTGAAAGCTGACATCATTAGCTTTATTTTCCATATTTTTCCCAAATTTTTGAAGATCATTTGATACTGTTTCAAAGCGAGAAACCGACCAGGGTCAAAATTCCAAACCTGACCCCTTGATATTCAAAATTCCCTAAAAATTTGATTGAAACAGTAAAAATTCAAAAAAAATATTCTCTAAAAAAAAATTGAAAAAGGAATCTTTTCACAAAATTTCAAATTAATTGGATTCCAATTATCATCAGAGAACCAACTTTACTTTTGTGGTCTGCTAAAACAAAAAAAAACCCTAGAAGTGCATGCAACTAGGTTAAACCCTTAGGGTTACAACTAGAGACCACACGTTGGGCTAACTAAACTTAATCTAGTCTAGTTAGCTGGTGAGCTTGGTCACCTTGTGGGCCACTCACCACAAACCCCACTGAAGAAAATGGCTTAAAATTAACTTTAAAATACGAAATCAACCCGAGTTCGTTGTCGTACTACTGGGTGAATTTAATCTCTCTTGCCAAACTTGGTGACTAAGTCTGTGGGGTAGTGTCAAACGATCGCGACTCGGGGGTCAACGGAACCGGAGGCGTAAGGCAAAGGAAGAACCTTCTCCTTAGTCCCCTCGTAACCAGACTGGCTGGGTTAGCTTGAGAGGTGGGATTCACTTTCATTCGATTGTATGACGAACTTATCTTCAGGAATTCAAATCCCTAACGAAAAATCTGGTCACCTGATCTATAAGGACCATTTGATTGACAGGGCCTTAGCCTTGTCCTGCGTGGCTACACTAACCCAAGGGTTGGGTGGTGTATGCACGGAAGGAGGTCACTTTGACCTCGCTTGGTTGGACCTTGGGAGCCACTCCCAAGGAGGCGAGTCACCTCTCCCGGACCATCTTCTCCCCCCATTTCTTCTACTCCAAGAGCCACCATGGCAAATCCTAAACCTGGACCTAGACCGGGTCAGGACATCAAGAAGCTGGACCCAACGGCTCGTCTGGAAGCCCGGGTCACCGAATCTGAGGAGTGGCATCAGCAGAGCATGGATCGTATTCTGACGGCGCTTGACAGGATGTAGCACCCGCCACGAGGAGAACAATTGTGGGATTTCTACGACCCAGCCGCACCTATCGTCGCACCGCTAGTCAGAATTCCCGTAGGCAAAGATGCGTTTGAGCTCAAGCCCAATGTAATTGGGTTGATCAGCACTCATTTCTACGGGAACTCAAGCGAAGATCTGTTCCAGCACCTTGAGGACCTGAGTCGACTCACTGAAATGATCCGACCCAGGAATGTTGATCTCGAGATTGTTCTAATGAAGCTTTTCCCATTCTCGCTAAGGGACAAAGCCTCATACAGGTTCAAGACTATTGGGAAGCCAATTGGAACCTGGCCAGAATTACGACGTGAATTCCTGCAAAAGTTCTTCCCAATTGGTCGAACAAATGCAATGCAGCGTGCAATCACGACTTTCTCCCAGGGAGCTGAGGAGAAATTGTTGGTGCTAGAGCACCACGATCATTTGTTTTGATGATAACAAAACACGTGTCATTTAACATTTGCACTTGGAGTCTTAGATTTCAGGCAAATTGCAAATGGAGACGTGATTAGACGGAGTTCGAGCTCGCATCCAGGACGGATTGGAGCTTGATGGAGAACAGAGGAGATTCGCGAGGAGCGATAGATTGAAGATGGAAGGACAAGAAGAATATGATAGAATTCTGTTTATTTCTTTCATGTACTTTTATCTTTATTTCCTTGCTCTTTTTGTTCCTTAGAACATCATGTTAAAGAGCCTCAAAGTACTCTAACAGTAGTCCTAGGAACACCTGCACAACCCTAGGATGCTTAGGTTTTCTGTAGAGAACTTAGAAAACCAATATAGGGTTCAAACATCCTTTTCAGACGTCTAATCTGAAAATCAGGCATCTGATAATGAGTTTTAAGACGTCTGACTGTTGACTCAGACGTCCGATAACATTTAAGATTGACTTAGTTAGTTTTGTCTGATGAAATCAAATGTCCAGACCTTAGTCTAGATGTCTTAGAAGACGTCTGATGATTTTGCCAGACGTCCAATTAGTGGATCGTTGGCTGGCTTAGCAAACACTGAAGGATATGACAGTTAGAGCCTTATGAGACGTCCGTAAGTGTTTCCAGACGTCTGATACATGACTGTTTTGCCTCGGTTGACCCAAAATCTCTTTTCAGAGATCTTATAGCCGTTGCAATCTCTTGGAAATCCATTCCTGCTAAAAAAGTAGGTTTCCAGATGTCCAGACTTAATTCCAGACGTCCTGTGTGTCATCTGATGGACTTGCACTAGAACCTTGTTTAGATCTGATTCAAGTCAGTAAGGAAACTCGCCTAAAATCAGACGTCTGACTTTGCTCCTAGACATCTTAAACTGGTTTTCCAGACGTTCAATGCTAGGATCAGACGTCTGATAACCCTATCAGTGAAATGATTATTCCTGTTTTCGGCCTGGTTCTCTTGGGCTTTGCACCCAACGGCTATGGAAGCTTTCCAAAGCCTTCCTAAGGCCTCTATAAATAGAGGGGAGCCTCTTCCACTCTCATATACACCTAGACACACTAAGAACAAGCATTTCCACTCTTTGGTGTCCAAGAGAAGCTCTTGCTCTCCAAGCTCAGGTTCTTCATCTAGAGAGCATCAATCATTTGCGCACCCGCTCTTCCGCCGTAGTTCACGAGAGCACCGTTACGCCGTCGCGTGGCTCACACACCCGCATCATCGATTCGGCGCACTTCCATAAAAGGGGATTTTCCTAATTCCTATAGAAGGTAGGTTTAAATCTTTGTTGGCTCTATAGGATTATTGTTATTTATCTTTGTTACTTTGGTTGGGTATTCGCTTTGCGAATTCCCATCTCCTTCGTGAGACAAAATCCTTCTCGTGAAGAGAAGGGGTTTGAGGTACGCTACCCTCGTATAAAGTAGTGTGGTTGTAATTGAGGTTGAATCATCCTCGTTTAAGTGATTCGTTTAGTGGATTTGATCAACTTGGTTGATCAGTAAATCCTAACTTGAGAGGGTTAGGTGGTGGTTTTCACCCGATTTGGGTTTCCACTTAAAAATAATTGTGTACATTATGTGATTGAATTTTTTGAGATTGTTTATATTCTATTCCACAATTTATTACGTCACCCCCTTCTACAAGGGGAGACTACAGAAATTACATGAAGCATGGGACAGATTTCACGACCTTCTCCGGAAATGCCCGCATCATGGTATACCCAGATGGCACTTAGCTCAGATTTTTTACCATGGGCTAGATGACACACATCGGTATTTGGCCGATGCATCTAGCGGCGGGAATTTTCTCGCAAAAGACGAGAACAACGCATTTGAGCTATTCGAATCATTAGTGGAGAACTCGATCAATGCCACATCTATGAACCAGTTCCAACGGCCTGGTCAGCAGCGGGTTGGTGTCCACGAGGCTCACACCGAGTCTATTCGAGTCGACATGGATATCATCGTCAAGTAGCTGGATAGAATGAACTTAATCGAGAAGAAGATTGACCAGATTAGCCAGGGTCAATTTAACTTGAGCTCTGCTACCTTACGACCCTCCTATTCACCCCGAGCCCCTCCTGCTCGAGTTAATCTACTCACTCAGGATGCATCTTCTCTGTATTTACGAGATCCCACATATCAGGATCCCGTGAATAATCCAGATCTGGCACCTTTCGACCAGGGTTACGCACCACCCGATGATTATAATGCGTATCCCCTTAACGGATATACGTCTCAGACATCTTCGGCCTACGAGGACGTCAGCACTATCCAAGGATACGGGCGTAATAACCCGTATTCAGAGATGTATAACCATGGTTGGCGCCAGCTTTCGAACTTCTCTTGGTTTGGTAATTCACAGAAACCACATCAAGATCCACACTACCAGACCAGGCAATACGGGAATGCGCAAAACATGTACCCTAGGCAGCAGCCATTCCTGCCTTAGCAACAGCAACCCCGCTCGCTATACCAGCCGCTGCACCAAGTTGCCAACCACCCTCCAAAGCAGGCCGACCCTTTGGAGGCACTGAAAGTGGAGTTGCAAGAAGTAATGAGGAAGTCTACACAAGATAGCTTGCAGATTATGAAGGCGATGGCTGATCAGATCCAGACCATACAGAACACGCAGAACCAGTTGTTGCAGGAGCATAGGACTTAGGGAGCCTTGCCCTCCCAACCCGTCCCAAATCCTCGATATGTGCAGAACCATGGTGCCTCGCCTAGGTTTTAGGCACCGCAGGGACAGGCACACGCCATACTACAGTCGCCTCCTGCACCACCTGGTTACGCCCATGGCTAGCCGCCTTTGCAGAATCCCGTGTATTCTGCCCCATCCGCTCCCCCACCACCTCATGAATAGCAAGCAGACGCACACGCTGCCTCATTGCGGAGCGGAAGGAAGACATTCGACCCACCACCTAGGCAGGCGGGTTCTGATTTTTCCCACCCTTTGCCGCAGGCAGATTCGACTCCATCATCTCAAGAGCCACCTGCGGTAGATAAGGGTAAGAGGCCATTTAGCCCTGAGATCCCTATCCCTTTTCCTACGGCTCTGACACAAAATGCAGTACGGAAAAAGGACACGCGGAATTTCAAGAACTTGAAATTGATGTTTAAGAAAGTACATATTCAGGTCCCCCTCTTCGAGGCTATCGATCACATTCCCGCTGTCGCTAGGTTCTTCAAGGATTATTGTACTCCGAAGCGACAACCGAGAATTGGACGATAGGCAGTATTGTCGAAAGAAGCTAGCATCGTGATTCTAGCTGACTTACCGCCAAAGAAGAAAGACCCTGGCACCCCACTCATATCCTGCTTCTTGCAGGATTCTCCATTTGATCGGGCCCTTTTAGATTTGGGTTCGTCCATCAACTTAACTCCCACCGCCGTATTTGATTAATTTCGATTTGCGAAGTTAAAACCCACCTTGGTTACGATTCAGCTGGCTGACAGATCAGTTAAAACACCGAGGGGGGTGGTTGAGAACGTGATCATGAAAGTCCGCGGGTTCTGCTTTCCCGCAGATTTTTTCGTTCTTGATATGGAAGTTCCTTCTAATCTCTGACATGCACCAATTATTTTGGGTCGCCCATTTCTGGCAACAGCCTGAGCGAACATCGATTGTGCATCTGGGTGTATGGAGATTGCCCTAGGTAATGAGCGACTTTGACTTGACATATTCATGGCAGCAAAGAACTTTGACTGTGATCGAATAGAGGAGGATGGTGAAGATGAAAATTCGGCATACTATGGTAACATTGGGCTCCTTTGTGACGACCCAATGTCTCATTCGTCTACACTATCAGTGTTCTTGGACCTCGATCCACATGGGACTAAGACCACTGCACTACACATATCCCCCTGAGGATCTGACTGTTTAGGGTGTGCTTCTGACCACAGCACCCTTGAATCCAGCTATCCTGATCCATACATTACTGAATCGCCCCTATTGTTGACAGACGTGACTACAGCCAACGGGTTTCCCGTTAACGTAGTCACAGCCGATTATTTCACGAGGAGCGAATCAGCGGGAATTCACGTGCACACAGATTAGCAGATTCCTACCTTCAAGTTTGCTCCTCCCACTCCCATTTTTGACTCAGACCCAGTCGTGATCAAATTAAAGCCCATACCCACTCCGCACTTTCTTATAGCTAGACTTTTTGGAGTAGGGGTGCACAATCAGCTGGTCCGCATCTCCGGACCACTGATTCTAGGAGCATACGAGCACATCTTTCTCTTAGTTTTGACCGGCTCCTATGCAAGAACTGATACATCTGATTGAGTTTTCGCCCAGCTGGAGGCGTTAAACTCAGCATCTACCACACATTCATCCATCACCTTATACATACTCGCTTTATACATAGCATATTTTTCTTGTAGCATATTTCCTTTTTGTATATTGCATGTTAACAGGTTGGCCGATGCTGAATGTATATTTTCAGGAGCAATTCCAGGTGACTTCTACCCACTCATCCTCTGTCAGATTTATTTTCTCTTATATTCATGCATGAGGACATGCAAGAACCTAGGCATGGAGGGGGGTAGATATAGAAAAACTGAAAAAATTTTTATGCCAACACTTAGGAAAACCTCGGAGCTGCATGTAAAATGTACTTTAGGACCTTAAATAAAAGAACAACCGTCTCCACCTCCAGTGCTCGCATTGGAGCTAGAAATTGTTCGCAACAGCCACTTCTGACTCACCTGCTCACCTTTTATTCTAAATTTAGGGTTAAGCTGATTGTAACTGAAGTGTCGGTTGGTGTGACGACCGGGTTTTGGTTTTGTTATAACGTTGTAGTATAGCTGGTTATTACCAACATTTCACATATATAAATTTTTTACTCGGAAAATAAAAGAGTTCCCGAGGTCGAACTCAGGGAGCAAGTTGTATTCTAGAGATATACATGTTTCTTTTACAAAATAAAGAAAGAGAGAGGGAAAGAATTTGTTGTTCTCTTTGTTTTCTCCTCGTGATGCTCTTCTTTCTTTCTTTCTTCAGATCTCCTTCTTCTTCTTCTTTGTTCTGCAGCAGAGGTGATGCTCCTCTTCAGATCTCCTTCTTCTTCTTCCTTGGTTTCTGTCTTGGCCTCTCTTCTTCTTTTTCTGCAGTCTCTTCTGTGAAGGTTTCTTCTTCCTTGGCTCTGCTGCACTTCTTCTCTGCAGCCTTTCCTCTTCTTCTGCCTTGCTCAGCCTCTTCTTTAGAGTTTCTTCTTGTTTTTCCTCCCTGCGGCTAAGTGTCAGCTTCTTCTTTTCTTTTCAGCCAGGGACGTCACGCGAAGCTTTCTTCCTTAGCTGCTTCAGGCCGTCGTCTGATTTCCAAATCAGACGACTTAACTACCTGTTGCTACAGTTAGCTTCCTTCTTCTTCCGCGGGTCTTCTTCTTCGCCTGTGCCTGCACACTTCAGAGTTTTTCGTCAGAGGCAAAACCTACTCTACCCTCCCCCCCCCGCGTCTCTCTTTCTCTCTGAAACCACTCTTGGGAAAGCTCTCCCAGAGCTACCGGGTAACCGGGTTCGGGTCAGGCCCGGGTCCAGGCCCACCGGCGTGCGTGGTGGGCGAGGAGTGCAGGTCAGTCTTAAGTCGGGTCGGGTCGGTTCGGGTCAGGTCCGCGGGGCGTGAGCGCGGACGAGACCGGGTAACCGGGCGGGTGAAGGGGACCTCACCCCGTGTGCTGAGGCAGTAAGCCTTCAGCACTTTTGCATCTTATGTCGCTGCGGCTCTTCAGGCGTTTCCGAGGTGGGACTAAACGGCCCACCTCAATTGCGCGCCCGCAGCGGGGAATTCAGCAGGAGATGGCGGCGTCACGCGAAGCTTTCTTCCTTAGCTGCGAACCTGGTGTTTTGCCAAAACTCCTCGCAAGGCCTGGGAGTGAATCTGGGCTTGGCGCTGAGCGTGGCGCGCCTGTAGCTGCAGGCGGAAGCAGTTCCTCCTGCGCGTCAATGGCGGCGGAGGTCGGGTGGCCTGTTCACAAGAAAACGGCCTCTCGGCCTAATCAGAGAGTGCCAGGAGCTTCGCCAGGGTGCGGCGAAGCTCGTGTGGGTGGTGGCGAGGCGCGGGGCGGCGTGCGAGGGCTGCCCTAGGTCGGACTGTGGGTCGGAGGATGGGTCTGTTCGGTGGGGTTGCAGAGGGTGATGTGGAGGGAGTGGCAGGGCGGAGGTTGATCAGGGTGAGGAGGCGGAGGTCCTGCGGTGGTCGGCGAGCCGTGTGGGTCGCTGAGGCGATGGGAGCGGCTCGCCGGAGGGTGGTCGGAGGCGAAGGGGGTGAAGGTGGTCAGAGTCGGTCGAGGGCTTAATTGACTAAATTGAAAGCGGGGAGAGAAAGAGGAGAAGGGGAGTAGTTCTAACTTACTTGCAGGGACGAAGGGGGAGGAGCAGGGCGACAGTCGTATCGACTGTCACCAGAGAAGACGATGCCCAGTGGGGGGAGGACGGCGGTGACGACGGGGCAGAGGCAGCGCGCGCCGGTATTGCGCGACGCGGGAAGAGCAGGGGAAGAAGTCTCTGCTGCTGGTATTGCGGCAGAGCGAAGAGGAGGAGGAGGAGGAACCGCCGGAGCTGGTGGGCGTCTGCCGAAGGGAGAGGAGAAGAAAGTTGGGGATTTTCTCCGTCAGATCCAGGCTGGGAAGAACGGTGGAGCGACGGGGGGTATTTATAGGGATCAAACAAGGAGGAAGGCGGAGGGAGACGACGTGTCTCCCTCGCCGGAGGATGGCCGGAAGCAAGAACCCATACCGTCCGTGCGTTCGCACGGCCGGTATGGTGGGTTATAACGACCAGGGGGGTGTCCCTGCGACGGCTGACGACGCAGGGCACCCCCGGTTTACTTGCCAGGTCCCCCACCTCACCCTGCTCGGCGCCATGCTCCGCGCAAGGTCGCCGAAGCATGGTGCTGGCAGGTTTTGCAGGAGGGACCTGATTGCAAAGAACGAAGGAGAGTTAGGGGCCAAAATGCGAGGGTTCAAAAGTTGAGGGCCAAAGAGTAAATATATGAGGACCAAAGTGTAAAGTCGGTCAAGGAGGTTTCTTCTTAGGCTCAAGTTTTTATACATGACTAATTAGGACCTAAGGAATCTGATGGTGAATTTCATTTTCATATTAAACCTTGTTTGACTGGTCAATTTGCGCAAAATCCCAAATTAAGTTATTAATTGGGCATGGTTCTCAATGTAGGTCAAAATGGGTTCTAAAGGCCAAATTGAAGGTTCTAAACCCTAGAGATTATTTTTCTATGAATTTTAGAGGGTTTATTCTATTTTTACTTTGCCTCGAACCTTGTGAATTGAAGTGGGTTGTTTTAGGGTTACAGATTTATCATTTAGTTTCTTGGAATTGCTGTAGCCCTTGCTAGATCATTTCATCCCACTTTTATTCTTATTAAGCTGCTTTGACCTATGTTTGGGCCCTGAATCACCCTGTATGCAGATTATACTGGTAAAATTGCATTTTTACCCCTTATGACTTATTTTCTTCTCAAACTCAGGATTCTCTGAGTTAAGCCTTTCCTTGAGATATGTAGGAGCTTTTATCCTTTGTATTAGGTCAAAATGAGCTAGTTATGGCTCATGATGAGGTTCTCATCATACCCCCATGCCTAGCTTTTGCTAGTCCCTTAGCAAAAACTTAAGGTTTCAACCCTTGTTCTAGACCATGAAGTTTTTAATAGTTTTAGATAAGTGCCTTTTTTATTTGAGCATAGATTAGGTTAGAATGCTGACCATAGGCCTAAAAGGTACTCTAGTACCAATCAAGATCCAAATCTGTCTAGCCTTAGCCTCAGTCTTTTAGCAAAGGTTTTTAAGGCCCACAAGAACTAATCTAAGGTTTATTGGACTTCGTGGTTAAAGCACCCGTGCTTGAAATGATTTTAGCCCTGGCTCAGTTCGCAGTGCGTTTTGTAAGAGAGAGATAGAAAGTTTTTCTGTTTGGAGAGTTTTCTCTCTCTTTTTCTTTTTAGTTCTAGCCTAGGATTGGCTTTTCAACACGGTCTGTATCAGATTCCTTGCTCCCATCATCAATCCTCAAGGGTTCCTTGCGATCGATGCTTCGAGATATCACCGCCCATGGCAACCCCCGGAACCCTGGCTATTGAGATTTCGAGATAATCCCATCCATGGTATTCCGTGGCCGAATCCAGACCCTGGCAATTGACACTTCGAGATAATGCCATCCATGGAATCTGAACCAGCAGAGTGCTTACATGCCCCCAGTAGGATATGTAAATATCCTAAGAGACAAGCACCGAGGAGATGATATTTTGTTACGCATCTTCGAGGGGATTTCCCACCTCTCTGCGCTGGGAACTCGTCCAAATCAACTTGTGTTGATCGGCCGCTCCTATTCTAGGTGTTCTTTTCAGATTTTTGCGACGCTTCTGCGTGATTCTGATTTTTACGCTTACTGAACCAGGCTGTGTGTGAGGTTAGGGTGCTTAGGTTACTGAGTCCCGTAAACCAAAAATTAGTTAACGAGGCCGAATACTCCCTAAGCCTTAGACCTAATACTTCAGCTTTTCATTTTCCTCAACCTCTTGAGGAGTGTCCAGATCTTAATGGGTACTAAGAGTCTATTCAAGAATGCCTAAGGTTTGCATTCTTACTAATCTCATTGTGCACTTTTCAGTTATTTTCTTGAATGAGGTCTAGAACTTAGGTTAATTCCTTAGTTCCTTACTAATGACTATCAACTTTTCTTATAATTTTGTGCTCCTTTTTCATTTTGTTTCTCATCTCCTTCTCCTTCAGAAAATTCTTTCTCCTCTTTTCCTCTTATTCTTTTTCAAAAAATTTTTAATTTTTATGGTGTTTTTGGCATATGTGAATTTTTTGTTTGAAACCTTTTCTTACGAGTTTTTGCACTTTCCTACCCCCCCATGCCTAAGATTTGCAATGTCCTCATTGTAACCTAGGAGTTTTTATTCAACTAAGTTCATACATTAGGATAGCTGTTTTGATGGGTGAATGGGTTGGGGTGACTGTTGCGGACGATTTCTAATCTCAGATGCAAGCACCTGAGGTGGGGTCGGCTGTCCTAAAGTGTGAACTTCAAGTGGAAAAAGCTGTCAGAAGAAGTTTCAGGTTTTCAAAGAGAATGACGGGCTGCCTCCCGTTGAGTGCTAAATTTGATGCCTTCAGCCAAGCGGGAAATGCGATGGAGAGGGGATGGTCAAATCAGCGGAGTTTTGTACGACAAGCACCTTGATTAAGAGCCTGGTTGGTCCAACCAGGTGCTTGTTCAGATCAACAGGCTGATGATGCAGCCCAAACCCAATCAATCTGGTGGGTTGATAGATGTGGATAAAAAGGTGTGGTGCCCACCATAAACTATGAAGCTCAGATGGATGTGGAAGTGTAAACGCAGGGTTTGGCTTAGCCGAATCAGCCTGGTCAGAGTAGGGACCCGTAGGATAATCAGTGGTTGATGCAGGAACCCTACAGGGGTGATCAGAGAATGATAGAGCATGGTATGTAGTCTGATCAATGTTCGAAACCCGATGTGGAAATGCAATCGGCTCGGTGAGAGGTGAATCTGCATAGAAATTGAGTCCGGTTGCGGGTCGGGGTTTGGGAGAGGTTTTGATTCGTTCTATGTGTGCGGAAGAGGTAGCCATTGTGTACGAGGGCTCTTCTAGAAACAGATGATAGGTGGTTTTCTGTAGAGAGTCCTCTGGGTAACTATCAAATGCCGGAAGAGTGTCTGTAGGATGAAAGGAATTGGATTCAAGAAAAAATTTGGATTCTTGGTTGTAATCACTCTTGGCATTTTCTATTTTTGGTTCCTGAGGATCGAAAAGGAATGATTCTGTGTTATCAGTGATCTCGGAAATCAGGACCTCAGAGTCGGAGTCAGAGTCATGTGAACTGAGGTCGTAGATGGGCCTGGCGTGTTCAGGAAGGAAAGTCTCTCCGTAATTATAGTCTGATCTGAAATTGTCGGAGAGTTGGCGAAAATGAGATTCATGATCATGAATTCCACCACAGCAAAAATCATCAGATGTGGAATCAGCAGCCTGACTGGGTTCTAGCCTATATGTCAATTCTGGGCCCAAAAAGGTGTTCTGTTCAAGCTCGAAGCTGGTAGGATAGACCCCATTAAAATCTTGCTCATCCAACTCCTCAGTTTCTGTATCATAAATTGGCATGTTTTCTGAAAAATCGATCAGATTTCCTGAGGATGTTGGAGAGGGATATTCATCAAATAGAGGCCCGGAATCATATTCTGTAAAAATTTGATCTTTCTCATAAGGGGCCTCATAATCTTCCCAATAAGTTTCAGATCTAGGTTCTAGGCTTAGGATGTGGGTAGAATTATTAGAACCTAAGTCCGAATAACCTTGGAGGGTCACCTTATCAAAACAAGGGGTGGAATTTATACCCTCCAGAGGTTCAATTCTACTCTTGTTATTGCAGGAGTCTTGGAGTTCTAAGCTTGGTGATTCATGGCCTAGGGTTGGCTCAGCATTGTTTTCTCCTGCAACTTCCCAACCTATTTTAATGCTATCTTCTATTTGGGTTGGGATTTTACAACCACTTTGTGCCTCAATCCCGAGATTTGGGAAACTGAATTGTTCCTTAGTACTGTTCCAAGATGGTTCATCCTCTGTTTCTGGTATATACGGGTATTTCTGGTTGATAATTTGTTCTACTGATTTCATCATTTCTACCCGTTTTATAAGGGCATCTTGGTGTTGTTCCCAAAGTACAGGATTTGTCAAGCATTGAAGGTATTCAGATTGGTGTAATTTTTCCATCTCAATGTATCCTGTCATGAGCATATCTCGGGTTGATCCTTTTGAAATTCCAGTCAATAGAATTTGGGCACAGTTTATGATGAAGGATGTGGTTGTTGGGACATCAACCTGAATATCTCCTATTGGTGTTGAGGTTTTTTCTTCTTTTTCATAGAATTTTATGGCATCCTCGATCATTTTATCTTTCATAGATCTCCGATATTCAGGTTTCTTGAATGGTAGTCTTAGGTGGTTTGGCTGCATATTTGGATTAGGTGGTGGAATCAAGATGTGGAATCAAAGGCTTCGATGTAGACTCATGTTGTGCCAAGATGGAAGAAGGGAGTATCAGAGGAAAGTTTAATGTGGTGGTGCTGCATAAACAAGGGAACTGAGGCCTAACCTCAGGGCAAGTGAATTCCTAAAGGAGGTTTCAAGGACCTCCTTCCAAGCATATACTGAAGGATGTGATGAGATTAAAAGGTGCTGGACCCAATCAAGGCACCCAAAAATTGTTGGGTGACTATAGAGATTCGGGGCAGATGGACCCCTTGATCAGAAAGATCGTCCACCTGAGAATTACCTAGGCAGCCAGAGAGGGAGAGTCCCGCGAAGACCCCTACACGGTAGAGCGTCCCCACGGGTTACAGGGTTTCCCCCACCCGACCTCTCTTGTCACTGCGGTTCCAGGTAGACCAGAATGGGGATCTTGACCTCTTAAGTCTACCAATTTTAAGATCAGGGTGCTTAAGGTTTCACTTGAACTTTAGTCCTTTTAAGTGCAAAGAGTGACCTAATTTAAGGTTGGTTAACCCAAAGGGGTCAACTTTACCTCTTGTTTTCTTTGAGAGCTTTTTTGGGTCCTTTCTTTTAGGGTCCAAGTGTTTAAAGAGAGAGCCAATTGTTTAGGATTTTTCTTGTTAATTATTTTCAATCAAGGGCTTGGGCACACCTCTTTTGGATTTCCTCAATTCTTGATTAAGGGGTGTGTCTCTACTGAAATCCTAATGTTTGACCTTATGTCTACTTGGTCCATTTAACTCTTTGTTGGCCAATTAGGGCTCAAGCAAGAATGTGTTAGCCCTTAAATACCCTTAATAGTGTGCAGGAGTGATGAGTTGAAAACATGCAACTCTTTATGGTTACTAAGTATGGAAGACAGGTTAGCCCTATATTGCTTGTTCTTTTCTTTTCTTCCTCTTTAGAGTTTTAGGGGTTAATAGTGAGAGGAAAAATTTACCTGTCTTCGGAGTGGTTGTCGTGTGGTTGCTTGTCTTCTTGAGTTCCTGTAGCTGCACAAAAGAGAGGAGATTATCAGAAATTAAAAGAAACAGGAATGTTTACCTCTAGAATAGCCGTTGCTCCCCGGCAACGGCGCCAAAATGAAGTGTCGGTTGGTGTGACGACCGGGTTTTGGTTTTGTTATAACGTTGTAGTATAGCCGGTTATTACCAACATTTCACATATATAAATTTTTTACTCGGAAAATAAAAGAGTTCCCGAGGTCGAACTCAGGGAGCAAGTTGTATTCTAGAGATATACATGTTTCTTTTACAAAATAAAGAAAGAGAGAGGGAAAGAATTTGTTGTTCTCTTTGTTTTCTCCTCGTGATGCTCTTCTTTCTTTCTTTCTTCAGATCTCCTTCTTCTTCTTCTTTGTTCTGCAGCAGAGGTGATGCTCCTCTTCAGATCTCCTTCTTCTTCTTCCTTGGTTTCTGTCTTGGCCTCTCTTCTTCTTTTTCTGCAGTCTCTTCTGTGAAGGTTTCTTCTTCCTTGGCTCTGCTGCACTTCTTCTCTGCAGCCTTTCCTCTTCTTCTGCCTTGCTCAGCCTCTTCTTTAGAGTTTCTTCTTGTTTTTCCTCCCTGCGGCTAAGTGTCAGCTTCTTCTTTTCTTTTCAGCCAGGGACGTCACGCGAAGCTTTCTTCCTTAGCTGCTTCAGGCCGTCGTCTGATTTCCAAATCAGACGACTTAACTACCTGTTGCTACAGTTAGCTTCCTTCTTCTTCCGCGGGTCTTCTTCTTCGCCTGTGCCTGCACACTTCAGAGTTTTTCGTCAGAGGCAAAACCTACTCTACCCTCCCCCCCCCGCGTCTCTCTTTCTCTCTGAAACCACTCTTGGGAAAGCTCTCCCAGAGCTACCGGGTAACCGGGTTCGGGTCAGGCCCGGGTCCAGGCCCACCGGCGTGCGTGGTGGGCGAGGAGTGCAGGTCAGTCTTAAGTCGGGTCGGGTCGGTTCGGGTCAGGTCCGCGGGGCGTGAGCGCGGACGAGACCGGGTAACCGGGCGGGTGAAGGGGACCTCACCCCGTGTGCTGAGGCAGTAAGCCTTCAGCACTTTTGCATCTTATGTCGCTGCGGCTCTTCAGGAGTTTCTGAGGTGGGACTAAACGGCCCACCTCAATTGCGCGCCCGCAGAGGGGAATTCAGCAGGAGATGGCGGCGTCACGCGAAGCTTTCTTCCTTAGCTGCGAACCTGGTGTTTTGCCAAAACTCCTCGCAAGGCCTGGGAGTGAATCTGGGCTTGGCGCTGAGCGTGGCGCGCCTGTAGCTGCAGGCGGAAGCAGTTCCTCCTGCGCGTCAATGGCGGCGGAGGTCGGGTGGCCTGTTCACAAGAAAACGGCCTCTCGGCCTAATCAGAGAGTGCCAGGAGCTTCGCCAGGGTGCGGCGAAGCTCGTGTGGGTGGTGGCGAGGCGCGGGGCCGCGTGCGAGGGCTGCCCTAGGTCGGACTGTGGGTCGGAGGATGGGTCTGTTCGGTGGGGTTGCAGAGGGTGATGTGGGGGGAGTGGCAGGGCGGAGGTTGATCAGGGTGAGGAGGCGGAGGTCCTGCGGTGGTCGGCGAGCCGTGTGGGTCGCTGAGGTGATGGGAGCGGCTCGCCGGAGGGTGGTCGGAGGCGAAGCGGGTGAAGGTGGTCAGAGTCGGTCGAGGGCTTAATTGACTAAATTGAAAGCGGGGAGAGAAAGAGGAGAAGAAGGGGAGTAGTTCTAACTTACTTGCAGGGACGAAGGGGGAGGAGCAGGGCGACAGTCGTATCGACTGTCACCGGAGAAGACGATGCCCAGTGGGGGGAGGACGGCGGTGACGACGGGGCAGAGGCAGCGCGCGCCGGTATTGCGCGACGCGGGAAGAGCAGGGGAAGAAGTCTCTGCTGCTGGTATTGCGGCAGAGCGAAGAGGAGGAGGAGGAGGAACCGCCGGAGCTGGTGGGCGTCTGCCGGAGGGAGAGGAGAAGAAAGTTGGGGATTTTCTCCGTCAGATCCAGGCTGGGAAGAACGGTGGAGCGACGGGGGGTATTTATAGGGATCAAACAGGGAGGAAGGCGGAGGGAGACGACGTGTCTCCCTCGCCGGAGGATGGCCGGAAGCAAGAACCCATACCGTCCATGCGTTCGCACGGCCGGTATGGTGGGTTATAACGACCAGGGGGGTGTCCCTGCGACGGTTGACGACGCAGGGCACCCCCGGTTTACTTGCCAGGTCCCCCACCTCACCCTGCGCGGCGCCATGCTCCGCGCAAGGTCGCCGGAGCATGGTGCTGGCAGGTTTTGCAGGAGGGACCTGATTGCAAAGAACGAAGGAGAGTTAGGGGCCAAAATGCGAGGGTTCAAAAGTTGAGGGCCAAAGAGTAAATATATGAGGACCAAAGTGTAAAGTCGGTCAAGGAGGTTTCTTCTTAGGCTCAAGTTTTTATACATGACTAATTAGGACCTAAGGAATCTGATGGTGAATTTCATTTTCATATTAAACCTTGTTTGACTGGTCAATTTGTGCAAAATCCCAAATTAAGTTATTAATTGGGCATGGTTCTCAATGTAGGTCAAAATGGGTTCTAAAGGCCAAATTGAAGGTTCTAAACCCTAGAGATTATTTTTCTATGAATTTTAGAGGGTTTATTCTATTTTTACTTTGCCTCGAACCTTGTGAATTGAAGTGGGTTGTTTTAGGGTTACAGATTTATCATTTAGTTTCTTGGAATTGCTGTAGCCCTTGCTAGATCATTTCATCCCACTTTTATTCTTATTAAGCTGCTTTGACCTATGTTTGGGCCCTGAATCACCCTGTATGCAGATTATACTGGTAAAATTGCATTTTTACCCCTTATGACTTATTTTCTTCTCAAACTCAGGATTCTCTGAGTTAAGCCTTTCCTTGAGATATGTAGGAGCTTTTATCCTTTGTATTAGGTCAAAATGAGCTAGTTATGGCTCATGATGAGGTTCTCATCAGTAACCCAATACAGGAATTTCACGAAGTACAAATTATACGAGATTACATGTTTATAGCATATATACATATTGCATTCATGAATAAGATTATTTTATTAAGAGAATGCATTAGGAATTTTATCCTTTAGTTGATTCTTGTAATCTGGAATCCAGCACAACTTTTCACACACATGTAGAATTTGCAATGGATTCACGGGGAAGGCTGATAAACATCTTCAGTCTGTCGAGAAGTAGTGCTTCTTTTCCTGAACCCCTGGACAGTGTTTTGGGAGTCAGGTAGATTTTCTTCCAAAAATCCACCAAATAGTGTGAGAGAGTAGAGTGTATTGGTGCTCTAAGATTAGTGCAAGGAGTCTGGAATCCTAGATAATTAGGTGATGATGCTCTGAGATTAGACATAGTTTTCGCTCTCGGTTCTCGCGTATACATTTTTGGGCGAAATTTTGAGAGCCACCAAATAAGGCAAATACGTGGAGAGCGAGTTTTCATAAAACTAGGGTTAAGGTGGATGGCTACGACCATTCTTTACGGAATCCTCAGCTGAAGGAGGGTATTGATGTCAAGGTCAGAAATACATCGTCCTTTCCATCTCTCCTGGTGCCGTGAGTAGGCACTTCCACCAAATAAGCCACCCAATGCCTTTTGAGTACCACCAATCCCTAATAATGCCTTCTCAATAAAGTTCATGGATGCATGCCAATTGTGTTATGTTGAAAAAAAAAATGATGAAAAGAATGAAAACTGAAAAAAATTAGAAAAAGAAGAAAAAAGAAGAAAAGAATGAATATTTAGTGTTTATTTCATCGAGGCAATACCACCAAATAAAATTGAGCTCCACCAAATATGGCTTTAATCTATTTTTCTTGTGTTTCAGACCGCCTGAATACTGGCTGAGGAATCTTGACTTAGTGTTATGGTTATGAGAACTCAATTAAAGTGTTAATGCCTAATGAGACCACCAAATACAGATTGTATATGTGAATCCGGTGAGGTTGTGAGCTCTAAGAAAAAGAAAGAAAAGGAAAAGAAAAGAGTGAATACAAAGGAATCAAAAGGGAGCATAGTTTTTCTCTTCTTTCTTTGAGTTGAGTTACTTAATAATCCGGGAATCTAGATTCTGTAGTACTAGTCTCTATGTAGCACCAAGTGGGAATGAGCCACCAAATATATAATCTTTTCCCTCAGAGATTCTCTACCTAAGCCTAAAGCCAGGGTGAAATTCATAGAATATCTTGAATACCCCAAGGGAAGAAGTCCACCTATCCCGCTAGAATTTTTGCTAGGGGTCAAGTACAGGCTTTAGAGGTGTATTAGTTTTCACTCGAATCAGTTGCAGAAGTTACATAGTTGCACTTTCAGGATCGTCTTGATTTCTAGAGCACAGGATGAAAACAAAAAGGAGAAAAATCTCTATGCATACACTTGATAAAATAATCAATCCTTTAGGGACCCTTTCTGTAAATAAATTAGTCTTGCATTTGCTAGGGACTAGCAAGATTTAGGCATGGGGGTATGATTGTGCAGCAATCATAGGTCTTAATTGACCTAGATTAAGCTAGGACTTAGCATAAGTTAGGACTATTCATGCATACATATGCATTATCTGCATCTTTACTGCCCTTCATTAGCTATGCATGAAATAACGTTATAATGTACTGATTAAGTGCATTTTGTCGATTACAGGCAATAAGTAGATCTGGAACTGGATCTGGAGCAGGATCTGAAGCTGGATCTGAAATAACGGGAGTTGTAGCAAAGCTGGAGCAAAAGGACTAGTTTAGATGTAGGAATAATAATGTAAGGGGGTTAAAGGTTTTCTATTCTATTAAGTAGAAATAAAGTAGTAAAATGTGAAGAGCTTAGGTCCATCCTAGTTCTAGGATAGCTTAGAGATCTCCCTAAGCCTTAGCCACCCTTAGATTAGGTCAGAACACCCTAGGAAGCCCTAAAACCCTAGTTCCAACCCTTTTCTGGACGTGCAAATAAGTTATAGGACATCCAGGATCCTTAGCCATCTCCCACACACCTCAAACCCACTTCTATAGTGTTATTGGATGTCCAGACACTTTGTCAGACATCCAATTTCTGTAGAATACCCAAAACAGAACCCAAAATCCCTCCTGACTCTGATTGGACGTCCAGACAACAAGTATGGATTTCTGATTTTTGAGTATAATACGTCTGACACTATTATTAGACGTCTGATACTGCTCTCCAGTTCCTGTTTTGAGATTTAAGCCTTGATCTTGGATCTCTAGGTCCTTAAACCCAATTCCAACCTCATAGGAACCTAAATTAAGGTGCCTTAACCCTAGCACATCACCTCTAGACCTCCCTAAGGACCTAATTAGGTCCTCACTAAACCTAATTGACTTGGATTTTAGTCAATTCCATCAGCCTATTCAATTGGACTCCTTGAGTCCAAATGAGCCCTAATCTCAGCACACACTGTCCAATTGGACTCAGTGAGAGTCTAATTGACCTAGACCTAAATTAATTGAGTTGTTTCACTCTCAATTAAATTTCCACACACCCAATTAAAATTGTATTAAGTTTAATTGCACTTTACCTTAGTGAATTAGGGTTTACAACCCTAATTTGAGACCTACCTTGACCTAAACCCACTAGAACCTAACCTAATCAACCTAGCCACCTAGGTTTCGACCCACACACACCCACACACACCATCCACACGAAAATACCTAGCTTAGAGTTCTCTAGAACTCTCTACCATGTGAGGTTGCCTTGGTTGCTAAAATTAGCAATCAAGAGCCATTCAATTTTTAGATCCACATTCGGTGGATCTAAAAACCACCATCCACCCTCTCTCTCTCACTCTCCCACGAGCTCCCACCATAGGCCTCTCTAGAGAATTCCATAATTCTCTAGAGAGCTTCCCTTAGGTCTATAAAAAGACCTAAGGGGTGGCCATTTGCACCCATTCACATCCCTTGGCTTCATTGGCACCACTCACTCCATTGGTGCCATTCACGCCCACTTCCACTTAGCTAGCCACTCCACCTCCACGAGCTCACTACCACCACCGTGGAGGACATCATGCCGGGATGCTGGATCAACCCTACCTCTCTCCAAGGGTCGACCTAATCTACATTGGCCACCCCTCATTCTTCTCCCGACCACTCCAAGGCCATCGGGGACCACCCCTGAATGCCCTCTATTCTGCTAGATTTAGTTTATGCTCTCCATAATTTTTACTGCTTTTATTACTGCTTAGTAGCGTAGTCTTAACTTCTCCCCCAATGATGCATGCAAAATCCCCCTATTGATTCTTGTATGCAGTCATTTTCTAGTAGCTAGGTTTAAATTTCAAGCATTTATGTACAAGCTTTCCTCTAAAGTTCTTGTTGCAAACAACTCTCCCATTGAATGAATGAAAAATGCTTTTATATATATATCTCCATATTGTGAAATCACCATGAGCTTATTGATTGCTATCATATTTGCGTGATTTATGTTGCCTATTTCTAACTCCTAATATTCTTGCAACTAAGCATGTCATACTTAAATACGTAATAATCACGAACCGGCATGTGTTTCTAAACAAAGTAGAGCGCTAAAAAGATCAATTTCAAAAGTGAAAGCAACGCCTCGTAGAGACGAACGACCGAGACTCAAAGTCTCGTTATCTTTAGAAATCATTTTTTTGACGAACGTTTTTGCGCGACTATACTACGATTCCGACGACTTTCAAATGCATGAGAATGCCTCTCGTCATATAACAGGCACCAGCTTTCCAGGTGGTAAGTGGTGCAGGGTGGAGAATCAATATCACTTGTCGCACTTACGCTCGAAGGCTCTGCATTGTAGCTTCATTTGGGGCTAGAAGTATTGGCTGCCTGGAATAATCTAGCTGAGAGCGCTTTGTACCCTTCGTGGTTCCCGCAAGTGCCTTCATGGGCTTCTTGTAAGGCCTGAGTTACCTCGTCCTGGGTTAGGAAGTGTAGTAGGGGGTGGAATACCTTCATTAGTACAACTTCCCCTCAATCACAGTGTACTTGGAGGCCTTAAGGTGGAAGGCCTTGGGTTGGGGTTCTCCCGGGGGCAACTAGCCAGAGCTCAAGTAAGCAACAATAGGCATCACCTAGGTGGTGGATGGCTTTATCGTGAGCATTCTATGAGCGAAGAGAGTTGGCTCTTTTAGAGTCTACAGGCAGATGTCCTCGTCTTGTTCTTAAGAGATGGTGATGGCGAGTTTTGCCAACGCGTCTACCCCTGACGGATAGGGCCCTCCAATGGATAGGGCCAGCTGTGCCTCGTCTGCTCGTATGCAGGCTAGTGGGACAGTCAAATTCGTCTGCGTAGGGGATTCTCTTGGATGTAGGCTGGTCAGATCTCCAAGCCTGCCTGTATCCAAGCTTCTCTGGGCCAGATCATTCCTTTTGGGCCTATTGCAGGTTTTGGGTTCGATGGCATTTTTTACCTCTCATCATATGCCCCTTACTCTTAAGCTAGCGACTGCTTGCTGAGAGAGTAATACTTGGAGAAGAAACTCCACGATAGGTGATGCCGCCAAATGTAGTTCAGACTAACCTTAACTGCATTCTCAATAGCCTCCACTAAAGGGCACTTCAGGAACGGAGCTAAGACTAGTTGGTATATTGGAGAAAAGCGAGAAGATGCTACCAAAATTTCTCCAAACATTAGCTACATGCAAGAAGTAATCCTATGTTGCGAACAAATCTTCAAGGACCCTCTTTAGCATAGGATCTTCATCCAACTAAAGACGATTGAGTCTTATGCCATGCTATAAAGACAGTGCATCGTGCATGTAAGTGAAGTACACACACCGCATTATCCATATAACATGATCATAAGTTTCGACGAGCAAACATTTTGACACAGTTATATCTCTCTCACAACATATACCTTAGGGGTTAGAACTCTTATTATTTAGCATCAGGTGTATCTAAATTTGTGCAAGTGTATATATCTAAATTTAATCAATTCCAAAATTAATTTATAAATTTCTCCACACCTAATTGCCTTTATCATCTTCCTCCCTCTCCTTTCTCTTATAAATCGAAAGCCTAAATTAAGCTAAATTAAATTTATGGAACCCTAAACCCTAAACCATAAACCATAGAAGCTGTAACACCTAAACCATAAAAACCCTAAACCCTAATCCTAAAAATCCTAAAACCTAAATCCTAAAAATCCTAAACCCTAAAATCCCTAACACTAAAAACCCATAACTCTAAATCCTAAACCCTAAACCCTAAAAACCCTAAATCCTAAAACATAAAACCCCTAAACCCTATAAACACTAAAACCTAAGCCCTAAAAACACTAAACCCTAAACCCTAAAACACAAAAACCTATAACATAAAAACCCTAAACCCTATAAACACTAAAACCTATGCCCTAAAAACACTAAACCCTAAACTCAACAAACACTTAAACCTAAACCTTAAGATTATTAAACCCTTAACCCTATAACCTAAACCCTTAACACGAAACCTTAAACCCTATAACCTAAACCCTTAACACGAAACCCTAAATCCTATAACCTAAATCCATAACTCAAAACTTAATAATGAACCAAACATTCATGCCTAACATTGCACAATAATTTAACTAAACATTCATATCAACAATAATAATTTAAACATTGAACATTTTAAACTAAATTTAACTAAACACTGATAATTTACCTAAACATTGAAGCATACATTGTTGTTGAACGGTATTTTTCGAATCGCTACGCTTACAAGATTGGTTTTGGAAAACTTGTCGTTGTAGTTCAAAAAGCGAAGAATTCGTGTTCAAAAAAAAAAATTTATACCGAAAATAATTCCGGGTCGAACACAGGGAGGCTACGTTGATCTATATTCGCAATTATATTTTTTTAGGATTTTTGTTAAGCAAGGCGATATAATTACAATGGAGCTATCAGACTAAGAGAGAGAGAGAGAGAGAGAAAGAGAACATTCATTCAATATTTCAACTATTTATAAAAGTTACACTAGAAAGCGGAAAATCAATTACACTATAAAGCAGGAAAATTCTACACTAGAAAAGCTGTAAATAAGAATGGGAGAGAGAAGTTATCCTCCTCGACGATTGCTTGGAGGACGAGCCGGACGGGACGACGCCTGGATGAAGGAGAACGAAGCAGGACGAAGGAGGACGAAGCAGAAGAACGGGAACGGAGCAGTACGCTGTCGTCGTCGCGGGATCCACTTCTGAAGGGGAACGAAAATTGGACTTTATCTCGCAAGAAGCATCCCGGGTGTGGGACAAGCTTCTTTTGAGCTTTAGAGGGGTAGAGAGGAGAAAGAAGGGATGAGAATTTCGTATGGAGGGGGTCTCCTTTTATAGTTGCAAGGAGTGGGGGCAAAATGGACATTATAACTTCAAAATAGTAAATGAGGGTTCTTTAGTGACGGATAAATCCGTCACTAAAGCTCCCTTCGTGGGCGACGTGGGCGGCTCGTGTGCGCCCGCTTACCTGCTCGCGCACGCAACGCCCGCGCACGTCCATTGATTTCCAGCCGTCCGATCGCGAGATCGGACGGCTTAAGATGCGTCCGCGCCCGCGCGCTGTGCGCGTCTGATTGTGCATTCAATCGCTCGTCCAATTGCGCGTCGACTCTATTGGGCGCGCGCGGCCGTCCGATGTCCATCCGACGCTCCACCCGCGCCCAATCGCTCGCGCCCGCCTCTCCTCGCTGCGGATCGAACCCGCGCCCCGCGCTCGCGATAGCGCGCTCGACCGCTGCGCTATGGGGTGCGGATGGTCGAGCGGGCGTTTTTAAATGCGAGCGCCCACAGCCATTGGATTAAGATCCAACGGCAGAGAGCGATTGGGCGTTGGGCTTTCACAAGACGCAAGCGGCCGTTTGGGCGGCTGAGATGGCACCACGTGGCGCTATCTTGGCCGTCCATCTTCTGGAAGTTGTAGATGGTGCTACGGATGTCGGATTGACTCGATTTTTGTGTCGTTAGGCTGCGATCGTCGATCCGAATTCATCCGTGCGGTTGGATTTATCATATGAAGTGTGGATTTACACCATCCTGGCCCTTGATCTTCTAGGATTCCCGGGTCACTATCTGATGCTACGGATGCCTCATTAGGGCGATCTTGGAGTCGTTGAACTCCAATCATCGCCCTGATCACAACCATACGGTTGGATCTTTGATCCGAGGCCCCGATAAAATGTTTGCCCTGTCCATTTTAATCAATTAACCTCCATTTTATTCAAACTACTCTAAATGCAAGATGATGCATGTTATGCAATATTTATATTATGAAATGCAATCCTATGCTTAGGAACATGCATAAATAGACATTTTAAGTAGTGTAAATGTGTTTACATCATACCCCCATGCCTATCTTTTGCTAGTCCCTAGCAAAAACTATATGCTATTTATAAAAGAATTAGGTTGGATTATTTGGACTTAAATTATTTTCAATCATTAAGAAATTGTTTACTTAGGAACTGAACTTTCAAAGACACAACAGTTCCCGGGTATCAGCCAAAATACAGACCGCTTCAAGCCCTCGCCTTATTAAAAGAAAAATTTCTTTTTCTCTTTTTCTCTTTTCTAATTTTTTTGATTTTCAAATTTTTGGGTTTAAGAGTGGCCTTCTACGGTCATTCAACTCACCCAAAATTTGATGAGAACCCTAAGCTTTAAGCATCTTATTGTGATTGTGATAGACTCGTTGACCGGCAATTAGAACGGACTTCGGATTTCTACGCCTCTAGGTGACCTAACCAGAATTCTACCTAAAAGTGTATCTTTACAACCGGTAGCTTTCTCCCTACTTTTATTTATTTATTTTTTTTATGGGGTCAACACAAGGGTGAATCCAGTGTATATCTCCCCGATTTATTCTACTTCTCCACTTCTTCCTAAGTGTTTTGGGAATTTTTGGTGCATTTCTGAGCTGGGTTCTGGACAACCGGTCGATGAGCTGTTACCACCGACAACTTGTCAGCCATACTAATGCAGCGAAGTGTGGCTTATTTCTTTTTGTTCTTTTCTCCCCCTTTTTTTTTTTTAAGTAGGTGGCTTCCCTAGTTTAAGATTTACCTAAAGGCAGCAAACTAAGAAAGGTCCAGTGACTGGGCTCTGGACAACCTACCTATGGGCTATTACCCACGATTACTTGCCAGCCATATCACCCTAGAAGGTTCATTAGCTACCCAATTTCCGTTAAAATCGTCGAACAACGAGTCAGTGCAAAGAAAGTGTGTAGATGCTTAAAACTTAAAATTCCCTCAAATCAGAGGGCGAGTTGATAAGTCATGTACTTATCACCCAAACTTATTTACTCCAATTATGAAAGAATTAAGATGGCAAGGACTCAAAAACAAATCCACATTTTAGTGGATACACAGGCTAATTAAGTCCAAAGACCTGGGGGTCTTTGTGTTCAGATCCTAATGTAAAATTTATTAGGATTGAAAAGTCCTAATGTCCAACTAATCCTTCCTAATTTTTTTTTTTAATTTTTTAAATAAGAAGAGAGACAATTTACATGGATTTCACAAGGTTGACCAAATAATTCAAGAATGAATCCACCCCCCCATGCCTAGCTAATGCAATGTCCTCATTGAAAAAGAGACATGAAAGAAAGGGTAGAATATGAAAGATGTCACCTGGATATGAAGCTCGTATCAGCCTTGTGTCATATGTACAATTGCTGAGTTTAATGCCGTCAGCTAGGCGAAGTCCAGCCAAAGAAGTCATAGAATGGCTAGAGCAACAGAGTCTGAGACGAGTTCTGGAAGATTATGGTCAACAACAGCCTTTAAACGTTGATCGTTGACTTTAAAGGTGTTACCCGTCTTTAGGTCAGAAATCTGAACGGCACCATTAGGAAAAATATGATCAATTATGAATGGGCCATTCCATTTAGATCTAAGTTTACCAGGAAAGAGCTTAAGTTTAGAATTAAATAACCAGACCTTCTGGTTTGGCTCAAAGCTCTTGCGGGAAATCAATTGATCATGTAGAGCTTTGGTCTAAGCCTTGTAGATCTTGGCATTCTCATAAGCATCATTTCTAAGCTCCTCCAACTCAGATAGTTGGAGTTTCCTGGTCTTTCCAGCTAGATTCAGATCTAAATTACAATGTTTGATTGCCCAGAATGCCCTGTGTTCAATCTCTACAGGTAGATGGCATGCCTTTCCATACACCAAACGGAATGGAGACATGCTGATGGGCATTTTATACGCCGTACGGTAGGCCCAAAGAGCGTCCTCAGGCTTTTGAGTCCAATCCTTACGATCAGGCCTAACCGTTTTTTGCAGAATGTTCTTGATCTCTCGATTGGAGATCTCGGCTTGTCCATTTGTTTGGGGAAATTCGATGATTAACCCCATATTTGGCCAATAAATTCCGGAATTGGGCATTAGTAAAATGAGTGCCACCATCACTGATGATAGCCCTCGGAATCCCGAACCTACTGAAGATATTTTTCTAGACAAAATTGATGACCACCTTGTGGTCATTGGTTCGGGTGGGAATTGCCTCAATCCATTTGGACACATAATCAACAGCAACAAGAATGTACTAATGTCCAAATGAAGGGATAAAGGGTCCCATGAAATCGATGCCCCAAACATCGAAAATTTCTACAGGAAGAATAGGGTTTAAGGGCATCATGTCTCTCTTAGTTATGTTCCCGAGTGACTGACATCGAGAACATGACCTTGAGAAGTCCTGGGCATCCTTGAATAAAGATGGCCAATAGAAGCCAGATTGCAAGATTTTTGCAGCCGTCTTTCTTCTGGAGAAATGTCCACCACACCCAGATGCATGGCAGAACTCGAGTATACTGTTGAATTCATTCTTCGGTATGCATCGGCGAATAATCTGATCAGAGCCGATGTGATACAGTTCAGGGTCCTCCCAAAAGTAGTATTTGGCCTCAGATTTGAGTCCATCCTGTTGTTGCTTGGTCCAATCCTGGGGGATTTGACCAACGGCCAAATAGTTAACAATGTCAGCAAACCATGGGGAGTGGACACCTAAAACTGTAAGAATGGTTTCGTTCAGAAAAGTGTCAGCAATCGGAATGTCCGAACAAGAAGAATCACCTAGGAGTCTCGACAAATGATCCGCTACCAGATTTTGCACCCCGACTTTATCCTTGATTTCAAGATCAAATTCTTGAAGAAGAAGAATCCAACGAATAAGCCGGGGTTTAGCATCCTTTTTAGCCAAGAGATGTCTCAAGGTCGAGTGGTCGGTATAAACAATAACATGAGACCCCAAGAGATAAGGCTTGAATTTTTCCAAAGTAAATACTACAGCTAATAATTCCTTTTCAGTAACAGTGTAATTCCTATGGGCTTCATCCAGAGTTTTACTAGTATAGTAAATGACAGAGGGCTTTCGGTCAATTTTCTGACCCAGGACAGCCCCGACTGCGTAATCAGAAGCGTCGGTCATGATCTCAAAAGGGGCTGTCCAAATTGGTAGTTGCAAAATTGGAGCACAGGTGACTGCCATTTTCAGAAAATCAAATGCCTTTCGGCATGATTCCTCAAAAACAAACGGCGTTTCTTTGGCAAGAAGATTGCTCAAAGGACGAGCAACCTTCGAGAAATCCTTGATGAATCTTCGATAAAATCCCGCATGGCCAAGAAATGATCTGATTTGTTTAACAGATGTGGGATGAGGAAGTTTAGCGATAGCATCAACCTTAGCTTTGTCCACTTCAATTCCCCATTCAGAGATTACATGACCCAAAACGACGCCCTCTTGGGTCATGAAATGACTCTTTTCCCAGCTAAGGACCAGTCGTGTCTTGATACATCACTTAAGAATTATTTCCAAATTAGCCAAACATGAGTCAAATGATTCTCCGAAAATAGAGAAATCATCCATGAAGACTTCCATAAACTCTCCCACCATGTCGGAAAATATGGCTAGCATACACCTTTGAAAAGTCGCAGGTGCATTGCATAACCCGAAAGGCATCCTACGAAAAGCAAAGGTTCCGTAGGGACATGTGAAAGTAGTTTTTCCTGATCCTCGGGACGGATAGGAACTTGATTATATCCGGAGTAGCCATCAAGAAAACAGAAGTACTTCTGCCCAGCTAATTTTTCCAAGATTTGATCAATGAAGGGTAAGGGAAAATGATCCTTTTTAGTGGCTGTGTTCAGCTTCCTGTAATCAATACAAACTCTCCAAGAGGAAGCTGAACGAGTTGTGAGAGATTCACCTCTCTCATTAGTCACAACAGTAATCCCGACTTTCTTTGGAACAATGTGAACGGGACTTACCCAGGGACTATCAGAGATTGGATAAATAATTTCTGCATCGAGCCACTTGATGATTTCCTTTTTGACCACTTCTAGCATATTTGGATTCAATCTCCTCTGCATCTGGTGAGAAGGGCGGGATCCATCTTCCAAAAATATTCTATGATTACAGTAAGATGGCTCAATCCCCCTAAGGTCATGAATGGTCCAACCAATTGCCTCCTTATGTTCCTTTAGAACCTTAATCAATTTAATCTCTTGCTCCTTTGTCAATTTAGCACTAATAATCACAGGGATGTATTCTGCGGTCCCAAGAATTGATATTTTAAATTCTCAGGCAATGGTTTCAATTCAAGCTGGGGTGGGGTAATGATTGATGGTAGGGTAGATGTTGAAGATTCAACAAGAGGAAGAGGTTTTGAGTGAACAAAATCAGTAACCTCTTCCGAAGATGTCAGGTCAGAGGGTTGCGGGTCAAATTCATCAACCAAAGAGGAACTTTTAATTGAAGAAACTGTCAAACAAGTTTCAATATTAACATAATCCTCACCAAGTTCCTCAATAAATCCACAATCCTCAAATTTGTTGATCGCCTTAAAAATATCCAATTTTATTTGTTGGTCCCCAAAGGTGATTTCCATGCTACCGCTTTCACAATTAATGTTGGCCTTTGCGGTAGCCAGGAACGAACGCCCCAGAATGATGGGCGTGTTCCTCAGATTATCTGGTACATCCATGTCAAGGATAAGGAAATCTACAGGAAAATAGAAATCCTTGACATTTGATCTGGGTTGCTGGGACCGGTTAAAAGTATCCATGGAGGCATGATTAATTGAATTCTCACTCATTTCCTCAAATAATCATGTGCACTATCTGCATCTTTATTGAGGAAATTGCCTTCGCAAGAAGCATCCACATGGTTTCTGAGTTGCTCATTCAACCCATGATAGAAGATCTGCACGAGTTGCCATTTCGACACCTCGTGGTGTGGACACCTCCGCAATAAGTCCTGGAATTGCTCCCAGGCCACATGAAACTACTCCCCAGCCGCTGGGTAAAGGTAGTGATTGACCATCTCAAAGCATTGGTACGACCGACTGGGAAGAATTTCTTCAGTAAGGCTGATTTCAACTCATTCCAAGTTGTAATTGGTCTTCTTATTGTCCTATACCAATGCGTGGCTTTATCCCTAAGAGAGTGGGGGAAGAGCCTGATGATCATTTGCTCCTCGTTAACGTTTCGAGCCCTGGTGGTCTAGACCAAAGTGGTCAAATCCTCCAAGTACTGAAACGGATCTTCGGAGCCAAGCCCATGATAATGTTTAATCTGGCTTAACACCTGGGGCTTGATTTCTACGTCACCGGCTGGAATCTGGACGCCAGGACGTTCTCCGTAATTCGAAGGATCATAAAAATCCTTCAAGGGCTGAGCACCCTGCATTCTCTGGAACCATTCTTGCATTCTCTGCATTTGTTCCAGCTGCCTTCTAAATTCTTCCTGTGGATTTTCAAGCAGAGGAGGCTGTTGTTCGGCCATGTGATCAAATTGACCAAAATCTAACTTACGCCTCCTAGAATGTTCTACCGGTCCTTCCAATCGGGGATTCAATGACCGTCTTCCCAGCATAAACTAGGAGAAGGTCGGAAGGACTGGGGATAGGGACCCTGCAGCACAACAAAACAAGGCTGTCCTTAAGTGGGGTAGCCTAAGGATCTACTGACTCCCAAAAACAGCCTTAAGACTGTAAGTGATTTACTCTACTTGCATCTATTTAATCCAACCAGTTAGAAGGAGGGACTGGGGAGAAGGTTCTTCCTTTGGCTTTCGCCTCCGGTTCCTAGTGTACCAACTCAATTTTATTAAGGCCTGGGATTGTGGTGCTTATGGAATGTGATGGGCCCTTACAATGGGTTGTGCCCTTAATGATTGATTGAGATTTGTGTAAGTGCATGCACAACCAAGGTTTTCAAGCAAGATTATTGATAATGCGTGAATTTTAATGTTCAAATCTTGCTTAAGTAGCTTTTAGGGTTTCAAATTAGGTGAATTGCAATCAAGTTTCTAGGAAAACCAAGTTGTAAAACACAGGTGAAGATTGTTTTCCTTTAAAATCAGAAAGGAAGTGGAGTGCCTGGAATATACCTAGATTGAAAACCCTAAGGATGAGCTACTTGATGAGTTGGTTTTAAAATAAAGTGGTGCGGCCCAAACAACTCAAACAACTGGCCACAAATGCACCATTAAGTTAGGCACTCAAAGATGATTAACCTAGAATGATTTCTACTCTGTTATGTGTTGCTTTGTGTGTACCGGTTCCACAGATCAGAATCCGGTTGAGTAGAAAACAAATCAAGTTGATCAAGTGCCTTGAATGTGGGTGTGTGTTGTGTGTTTGTTGAATATTACCCCACAAGATTATCTTTTTGTTATTTTTTTATAAATGAGGGTGGAATGAATGTGAGTGAAAATCCAAACAACCAAACTATTCCTAGGATTTATGTAAACACCTAGGTTAATTGGGATTTGGATTTAATGTGGCGAATGAAATCTATGGAGGGGGAAAGAATGGGGGAGCACTTACAGTTGTCTTCAACTGCACTTTACTCCAGTCTACTGCTTGTTGATTCCTTGATGGAGGTCTCTGCAAAACAATAGACACAAGAGAAAGCTAGTTAGAAAACAAATAAAGTGCAAGAAATGCGAAGAAAAGATCGGAAATCGTTGCCTCCCCAAAAACGACTCCAAAATGTTGAACGGTATTTTTCGAATCGCTACGCTTACGAGATTGGCTTTGGAAAACCTGTCGTTGTAGTTCAAAAAGCGAAGAATTCATGTTCAACAAATAAAATTTATACCGAAAATAATTTCGGGTCGAACACAGCGTGGCTACGTTGATCTATATTCGCAATTATATTTTTTTAGGATTTTTGTTAAGCAAGGCGATATAATTGCAACGGAGCTATCAGACTGAGAGAGAGAGAGAGAGAAAGAGAACATTCATTCAATATTTCAACTGTTTATAAAAGTTACACTAGAAAGCAGAAAATCAATTACACTATAAAGCAGGAAAATTCTACACTAGAAAAGCTGTAAATAAGAATGGGAGAGAGAAGTTATCCTCCTCGACGATTGCTTAGAGGACGAGCCGGACAGGACGACGCCTGGACGAAGGAGAACGAATCAGGATGAAGCAGAAGAACGGGAACGGAGCAGCACGCTGTCGTCGTCACGGAATCCACTTCCGAAGGGGAACGAAAATTGGACTTTATCTCGCAAGAAGTATCCCGGGTGTGGGACAAGCTTCTTTTGAGCTTTGGAGGGGTAGAGAGGAGAAAGAAGGGATGAGAATTTCGTATGGAGGGGGTCTCCTTTTATAGTTGCAAGGAGTGGGGGCAAAATGGACATTATAACTTCAAAATAGTAAATGAGGGGTCTTTAGTGACGGATTTAGTGACGGATAAATCCGTCACTAAAGCTCCCTTCGTGGGCGACGTGGGTGGCTCATGTGCGCCCGCTCGGCTGTTCGCGCACGTCCATTGATTTCCAGCCATCCGATCGCGAGATCGGACGGCTTCAGATGCGTCCGCGCCCGCGCGCTGCGCGCGTCTGATTATGCGTTCAATCGCGCGTCCAATTGCACGTCGACTCTATCGGGCGCGTGCGGCCATCCGATGTCCATCCGACACTCCACCCGCGCCCAATCGCTCGAGCCCGCCGCTCCTCGCCGCGGATCGAACCCGCGCCCTGCGCTCGCGATAGCGCGCTCGACCGCTGCGCTATGGGGAGCGGATGGTCGAGCGGGCGTTTTTAAATGCGAGCGCCCACAGCCGTTGGATTAAGATCCAACGGCGGAGAGCGATTGGGCGCGGGGCTTTCACAAGACGCAAGCGGCCGTTTGGGCGGCTGAGATGGCGCCACGTGGCGCTATCTTGGCCGTCCATCTTCTGGAAGTTGTAGATGGTGCCACGGATGTCGGATTGACTCGATTTTTGTGTCGTTGGGCTGCGATCGTCGATCCGAATTCATCCGTGCAGTCAGATTTATCATATGAAGTGCAGATTTACATCATCCTGGCCCTTGATCTTCTAGGGTTCCCGGGTCACTATCTGATGCTACGGATGCCTGATTAGGGCGATCTTGGAGTCGTTGAACTCCAATCGTTGCCCTGATCACATCTATACGGTTGGATCTTTAATCCGAGGCCCTGATAAAATATTTTCCCTGTCCAAGCACATAAAAGGAGACAATTAACCTCCATTTTATTCAAAGTATTCTAAATACAAGATGATGCATGTAATGCAATATTTATATCATGAAATGCAATCCTATGCTTAAGAACATGCATAAATAGACATCTTAAGTAGTGTAAATGTATTTACATCAATTGTAATTGCATTCATAATTAAATTTCTAACTTAAGTAATACATTGAAAAAGTTAAAATTAATCTAAACCTAAGTGAGGAAATTGGGGAGGGAGACGAGGGGAATGGGTTAGGAGGTGGTGGTGGTGGTGCTGGCGGCGGCAGGAGGTGTTGGTGTTGGCGGAGGTCCGGTAACAATGGGAAGGGGAAGGTGCTGGTGGTGGTGGCGACAAGGGGAAGGGGTGATCATCGAGGGTAGGGGGAGGGTGATGGAGGAGGTCTTGCGACGAGAAGAGGAGGGGGTGACAAAGGTTTATAAGAGCCCTTACCTAGGGGGAGCATCGGAGGACGTCCATGCATTAGTCAGCGAGAGGTGCTATGCTGGAGTCGATGGATGAGGAGAACTCGTTGCCGAAGGATGGGTCGTCGTCTCTGCACGATGGGAGAAAAGAGGAAAGGGGAGGAGTTGGGTTTGCGCACGAGGGATTTAGGAACATCAATCTCGACGGTTTAATCTAAAACATTGAGAATGAGTTTAAAAAATAATCGACGATTTTAAAATAGGACTATTATCGATCGTTTTATGATTATCGACGAGTATAATATTATTCTTGTCGATTATAAATCGACAAGAATGTTCTTAATCACTCTGTCATCATAGATAAGTGAGAAAGGTATTGATCGGATTTTTAACAATTGTTTCATCTTATTCTCGACAGTGGTATAACCGTTGAATTTGCATCATCGAAAATAATATATTTTTTATTAATATATCAATTGAATATTTGAAGAATTAGGATAAAGGATAATTCATATTGCAATAGAAGATTTTACATTAATATTTTGTCCTTTCTTTATAACGATGAAATGATAAAAGATATCATGGGAAAATTATAACAGCAAAATATACATAGAAGGCATTTACTCGAAAAATTACAACTGCAATAAGATCAGGTACTGAATATATATATAATAATTCACTTAAAAACATGCTTTGATATACTACACTTAAAAACACATGCTTTAAAAATAATATACAAAGAAAACAACACTCTTTGTGAATAAAAATTTCAACTTTCCTGTCAAAAATAATTAAGATCGATCCTTTTAAGTCCTTGTTTTAATCTTTTTATCCTTTGAGCAGGTGCAAACTTCTTCGATATATTCATGCATTATCGATCATTTTCAATTTTTGATATGATTCTTTCGTGAAGAGAACTTGTTTTGTCGATTAAGACGTGAGTAATCTTCATACGTACGTTCGCTTATAATTGCCAAAGATTGCTTTCGAGTTCGGCAAGAATTTCTTTCTTCCCCGTCCGCCCCCCATCACACGTCGGTCAGTGTGAATCCAAGAGATTAATAGAGTGAGCAACAAGTCAGAATTGTCAGGCAACGCGCTTTATTTCGATTGTTTTGGCCAGAAACTATGGATGCCATTCTATACGTTAGATGGTGGCCCAAAGGAAAACAACTGTTGACAAGAACCCATCTCCAGTATTCTCCACCTCATATCTGCCGACCCTATCTCTAAACTCAAAAACTTGGACACCATTTGCTTTGAGGGATCGGGACAATAGTTCCTTATTCGGTGAATTTCATCCCGAAATTAATTATCCCATTTTAGGGTAGGAGAATAATCTTAGGATTATCCCATCCTACCTTCCTTCGTAGGATTGGATATTCTACTCTCTTGTGAGAAAATATCCCAATCTATCTCTCCAAATATCTTATAATTTATATTTTTCCTAAGTGTAAAAATTTCATAATTTTAAGTTTATCATATAATTTCATCACTTTCAACATTAATTTATGAAAATTAATCTCTTAAAGTAAACGATACCTCAAAAAGAAAATAATCCACAACTCCACTAAAATGATTCAATCGATTCAAAGTTTGACAATGCATGTGTTTTCATGTCGGCATTTCTTTCTCTTTCAGCTAAAGTTCAGCTGATAAATTTCTAGAAAAAATAAATTCCATATTAATTTTACGTTGGAGAAGTCAGAAGTGTGCTATGCCATAATATTTTGGAAGTGCACGCAATAATAATTTGGAATGATCTTCTGGTAAATAATGTTGACAAAATAGCTAGTGACAAGTCTAAATATATAGAATCAAAGATTGATTAATACTAGCACGTGGAAATTATCTATTCTAACTCGATTGACTTTTAGTCATATGATTGGAAAAAAATAAAAAATGAAAAAAAATTTATGTATATGTTCCTATATATAAATTATTGATATGAGAATATGCTTATATGTATCCCTACAAAATTAATACCCTCCGTATAAGGACATTTAGGATTAAGCAATATTGATATATATCCAAGCAAAGGAGATAAGAGGAATGCCAAAATAAGATGCAAGCTTTAGGAAATAACTATTACTATATAACATTAGAAATAAGATATATTATATTATGGCTCGAAACTTGTTTCTAAGATTGAGTAACGAAATTATTAGAAATAAATTAAAAATAATCACAGAACGTAAATCTCTTCCTTCACCTTCTTATTTCAAGCAAGTAACCTCTGTCAACAACAGTGGATAAGGCTACATATCTTTTGCAAAAAAAGATAAAAAAAGGCAACGTATCTTATTTAATTCTCCATACATGTACATACTTTAATTACGAGAATACAAAAATACTACTGTATAAAAAATGATTCCATTTTATTGTTGGTAATTAGATACTGTATTACATAGTTTAATTGACTTTCTTCAATCCACGTACCCGAATAAGTCAAAGGAAAAAATCTAGTTAATGAAAGACTTTGTAACAATCTATTGTATTGATCATGCATTCACGGACAACACCTAATATTTGGTGAATTCAAAAAATCAATTATAGAAATCACCACATGCATGCATGTGTTGACCTAAATTTGTACGCTTATCACTATTTAATTTAATGCGTCGTGAGAGTCACAAAGTCCACGAATTATATATATTTCCCGGAAGGTTCTCCATGAGGATGAGATTAGCACGTAATTTAACTCTCTATTAGTCTGAGGCACATGCACTTGGAAATGCCTATAAATACTCCCCGTCGGAGCCGCAAGCAAAGCATCGAAAACTCTTCTCTTCTATCTCAAAACTAAGACATGGCTGCTATTAAGGTGGTGGCTGTTTCCTTCTTGGTCTTGCTCCTTGTGAGCATGGCCTCTGCTAGTAGGTATGGTTCAGGCTACGGATAGGGAAGTGGGCACGGAAGTGGGTATGGTAAGGGACGAGGCGGAGGTGGTGGAGGAGGTGGTGGTGGCGGTGGTGGTGGTGGAGGACGTGGTGGAGGACGTGGTGGAGGATACGGATCTGGGTATGGCTCTGGATCTGGATATGGTCACGGACGTGGAGGCTACGGTGGCGGTGGCGGTCGAGGAGGTGGGGGTGGAGGAGGTGGTGGACGTGGTGGAGGATACGGTTCCGGATATGGCTCCGGTTCTGGGTATGGCAGTGGTCGAGGTGGAGGAGGAGGTGGGGGTGGCGGTGGCGGAGGTGGCGGTGGGGGCCGCTATTAAAGTCTCCTATCTTATCCAAAATAGCGTCATACCATATATGGTTGTTTGTACTTATGCCAATCTCTGTATCCCAATCAATGTAGTATCTAAATAAATGTTTCAAAAGGCATGATAATAAAAAAAGCAGTTTATACTATTAATCTTATGATTTAGCCATTTTAATTTGCATGTTTATTTCATCTTCAACTGGCCAAACTACCTTCAAGCCCTCACGTTTCTTGAAATCAACCTACAATATTGAGGCGAAGGAAATCCAGGAACTTGATGCTTCCGACTTCCAACAGGATGTAATCAGTTTGAAGCAAAGAATATTGAGATCAATAAGTTCAAATTGTTTGGCATACGATTTCAATTTTCGTAGCCAGAAGCTACGTATGTTGTTCACAGGCTAATGGTGACCTAAAGCTAATTAAAAGCAAAGGTAAAAGTCTTTTGAAGTCCAATGTATGCCAACTTCTGACGTTTATTCCCAAAGTCAGTAACTACGTGAAGAAAGTAGTCCACCGGCTCTCATATATGTATATAGAATGTGTTCCCATGGACGTCGACATTTCCTTTTTTTAATCAAAATTTATTGGAAAAAGAAATTCCAAATTCATGTCATGCAGGATGGGCAAGTCAGAAGCATGTTATGTATACATATCCAATAATATATTACAACGTATATATTGATGTAATCCTCAACGTACAGTTGTATCTAATATCAATAAAATCCAGAAAAAAAAAAAGTGGTAGGTCACTCCCCACTTTAAAAAGTCAAAACTATGTGAGTTAATACACATATAGATATTTTTTTATTTTAAACTAAAATCCAATGATGTAAAATGATATTGAAGTCGATTTTGGTAATTTTACGTAGTTACAAGGGTAAATGATATTAAAGTTGATTTTAGTGATTTTACACTACTTCGATATAATATGAATTTGCATTGGTGTAAAATACTTTTGAAGGTGAATTTAGTTATTTTACATCGATGCAAATTAATTTTGATGATGATTTTTTTTGTTAATTTTGTATTGATGTTCTTTTTTTTTCTACTATGGTGCAGTTTTTGAAAAGAGATCGAATTGAAAGTCTTTAACTTTCATGTATTTTTCTTGTAAAGAAAAAGAAAGTCTTTAACTTTCATAGGCACGTAAATATTACCCTTCGTATTATTAGAATTGATAAAGATCTAGTTATAGACAATTCCATAGACACCAATATAATTCAAGACAATGTTTAGGGTGTCACTTTAGAAGAGTAAACTTAAATACCTCAAGAACTCATGCTATAAGAAGGTCTACTAGAGAGAAAAGGAATGCAATATCAAGTGATTACATTGTATTCCTTCAAGAACACGAGGTGGCATTGGCATGATAAGATATGATCCAATCAACTTTTATCAAGAAATACAAAGTCAAAACTCTCATAAGTGACTTCATGCAATTTATGAGAAAATTAAGTTAATGAAAGATAATGACATTTAGGATCTTGTCCCATTACTAGAAGGTGTGAAACTTGTTAGTTGTAAATAGATATTTAAAACCAAGTAGGATTCAAAGGTAATGTGGAAACATATAAGCTGTATCTTGTTACTAAGGGTTTTATCCAAGAGGAAGGCATTGATTATAAAGAGACCTCTTCGAATTCCTCAAAGGATTTCTTTCGTATTATAATGTCATTGGTGGCTCATTTTGATCTTGAGTCACATCAGATGGATGTAAAGATAATATTTCTCAGTGGAGACATTGATGAAATGATTTATATGGTGCAACTCGAAAACTTTGTGTCGAGAGACTCAAGAAGATGGTTTGCAAACTCAAGAAATCCATCTATGAACTCAAATAGGCTTCAAGGCAGTGGTATTTCAAGTTTCATCAAGTGATCACCTCGTTTGGTTTTGAGATGAATTTGGCAGATGAGTGTATAAGCCATAAATTAATTTAGTGGGAGCAATTTCATTTTCTTGGTCTTATATGTCGATGAGTGAAACGACCCAGCACCCCCTTTAGTCATTTAAGACGTCTGGGATGTTCACCAGACGTATGAACATGCTTTTCAATGCGGAACATACGTATGCCACACTTCCTCCCTCACCGCACCTCCTCCTACAATGTCACTCCGTGCCATGCCTCGCCTTTCCGCCCCCCTCACCTCCTCTCCCTTTATAAACCTCTCCCCCCTCCTCTTCGTTGCCCACCCCATAGCGAGAACAGAGCGAGGGTGAGAGCGAGTGAAGAGCGGAGAGCCCGAGTGAGAGGAAGTGCGATTGCGGAGGGGGAAGCGCCGTTTTGCTGCAGCACCTGCAGGAAATGGGAGCCAGAGCGGTTTCGCGGAAGTCATTTTTCCACGGAATCAGATGGCTGGGGAGACACCCAGATGTCCTACCGGACGTCCGAAGGTAGAGCAAGACGTCTGGTCGAGATCTACTTTCCGTACGTTTCCTCTCCGACAAGTCTTGACAGCGTACATGTATGTGTCAGAAGGCAGGAGCGTAGCCGAGGTAGTTTCAGACATCTGGGAGCATCCCCAGACGTCTGACAAAGTCCTTGGACGTCGGCATTGAGTTCCAGACGTCTGATAGCGGAACACCGAGAGAGGTATCCCTGAGAACTATTTTAAGACGTCTGGGACCTTTCCCAGACGTCTAATTTTTGTCTGACGGCATGTTTTAGGCTATGTAAGGCCCTTTTATTATCGTTTTTCCACAAACAAACCATCTCTGTTTTCCGTACGAGTTTCTCTGTATAATGATACCTTGTTTATATCCTTCTGAACCTTTTGGCCCATCAATCCATGTTTTAGGTCTCCAGTCCGTCGGATGTACGGGACCTGTGGAGACGTCAGGAGCCACTGTACGAGCCCCCATTCCACCCGGTTACCCAGGTAGAGTGGTACAACCTTAAATCTCTAATTTAATACATGCAAGTAAGTAATCCTAGGACTTGAGATGAACCCTAGGAAGGAATAAACGTATACTTGAAAATAAATTCTTGAACCCTAGGTCTTGGTATGAACACTAGGGTTAGAAGAAACGTAATGTGAATGATTGAGTAATCAAAAGCTGCCTATTTTAGCTAAAATGGACCCCTATTGTAATAAAATGGAAATTGAACTGTTTGTTTCGAACATTCCAACCCGGATGTGAAAAAGAAACTCCTGTACGAACCCCACGAGGAATGTAAACAAGAACACCGTACCATGGAGAACCGGTTGGTTCTGGGAATTTACTGCCTATGGGCAGCTGTTAAGGGAGGTAAGCTGACCTTCGTGTATGTGGTACTGAAGAGAGCAACTATCCTTTGTAGTGTAGAGGGGAGCTTGCCGCCCTTGGGTTGGGAGCCGGGGTGGGTTTGGCCACTCTACGACGACTCTTACTGGCCCTCGTGTACGTGGTACCGAGGTGAGCTACTTAGTGTAGGGGGAGCTATCCACCCCAGGGGGTCTGGAGCTAGGTATGGCCACCCTACATCGACTCTCGTCAACCCATTGGGCAAACCGGGGTAGTCGGACAAGGGTACGTGGACTGAGGAGGGGCAAGACCCCTATTCTATTTTGAGAGGGCAAGGCCCTATACTATTTCGCACTGTATGTTGAGGCATACCTGCTAGCAGAAACGACTGACCGTGTGCCTGTGCGGGGTAGCTGCTTGCGTGCTTATCATGTGTGCCGTAGTCACCGCTACGTCATGATCGTGACCTTGGGGTGGTAGACCGAGTATAGGACTACCACGGTGGGACTCCCCTGGCCAGGAGAGTGCCACGTGGGCATCCTATATCACGAGAAGCTGCAAGCAAAATTGTTCCTATAGGGATCAAGAAGATTAATTAACAAATCCTAATTAGAGATCTCTACGCACCCACATGTATAATATAATTGGAAAATGGAAAATTTTATGTTAACTACTTGTTAAATGCATGTTACTTCTTAGCCACCACTCTACTCAGCGTTAGCTGACTCCAGTTAAATAAATTCTGTACAGGTTAAGGATTTGAGCAGCCCGAGCCACTGGCTGCTGAGGACGCTGGGCCTAGTCGAGCCTAGCTTTAGTTCTTCTATTTTATAGTGAGTTTCTATAGCTTTGTCTTCTGTTACATGTACTCGTTTTGTTGTGATGGCTATATTATGACATAATATTACTATTCCTTTTCCCCTGTTGTAAATTTCTTTCTGCTTAGCTACTGTACTTGTGTGATTGTGGTTTGATGAATGTTACTTGGTTATTTCTTGTTGGACGACTAGGTCTTGGGATTAACTGAAGCAAGTCGATCTCAGATCCTGTAGGGATTTGGGACCAGGTCGTGACAATGAGATACTTCTTGCCACTAATGATATGAGCATTTTAATAGACATCAAGAAATTTCTTATAAAGTATTTTGACATGAAAGATCTTGGAGATGCCTCTTTTGTATTAGATATTGAGATATGTTGGTATCGTTCTCAACATATCCTTGATTTGTTGCAAAGGAGCTATATTGAAAAGGTGCTCAAAAGGTGTGCCATGCTGTTGAACGCTTACGAATCGCTACGTTAACGTGTCCAGTTTTGGAAAACCTGTCGTTGTAGTTCGAAAGCGAAGAATTCGTGTTCAACAAATAAAATTTATACCGAAATGAATTCCGGGTCGAACACAGGGAGGCTATGTTGATCTATATTTGCAATTATATTTTTTTAGGATTTTTGATAAGCAAGGCGATATAATTTCAATGGAGCTATCAGACTAAAAGAGAGAGAGAGAGAGAAAGAGAACATGCATTCAATATTTCAACTATTTATATAATCAAACTAAATAAAAGTCACACTAGAAAGCGGAAAATCAATTACACTATAAAGCAGGAAAATTCTACACTAGAAAAGCTGTAAATAAGAATGGGAGAGAGAAGTTATCCTCCTCGACGATTGCTTGGAGGACGAGCCGAACGGGACAACGTCTGGACGAAGGAGAACGAAGCAGGACGAAGGAGGACAAAGCAGAAGAATCGGAACGAAGCAGCACGCCGTCATCGTCGCGGGATCCACTTCCGAAGGGGAACGAGAATTTAGACTTTATCTCGCGAGGAGCATCCCGGGTGTGGGACAAGCTTCTCTTGAGCTTTGGAGGGGTAGAGAGGAGAAGGAAGGGATGAAAATTTCGTATGGAGGGGGTCTCCTTTTATAGTTGCAAGATGTGGGGGCAAAAATGGACATTACAACTTCAAAACAATAAATGAGGGGTCTTTAGTGATGGATAAAATCGTCGCTAAAGCCCCCAACGTGGGCGTAGCTTCCGCGCCCACGCGCGCCCGCTCAGCTGCCCGCGCGCGCAACGCTTGTGCACGACCGCTGGTTCTTAGCCGTCCGATCTCGCGATCGGACGGCTTAGATCGCGCTTCACCTGCTGCAGCCCGCCCGCCTGGCGCGTCCGATTGCGCGTCCGCGCTGCGCGTTCAACTGTGCGTCAGCGCTATCGGGCGCACGCGACCGTCCGATCTCCATCTGATGCTCCACGCGCCCAATAGCTTGCGCCCAATTTGAGGCTCGCGGGACTCGATCCCGCGACCTCCGCTTCGGCCGCGGCAGCGTCACCGCTGCGCTATGCCTTCGAAATGGTTGAGCGGATGAATTAGCCAGCCGCATTCACAGCCGTTGGATCTTGATCTAACGGCGGAGAATCGTTGCGCTGATTGAAGAAGAAGAGGTGCGGTGGTGCTGGAGGCCGTTTGGGCGGCTGAGATGGCGCCACGTGGTGCCATCTTGGTCGTCCATCTTCTGGAAGTTGTGGATGGTGCCACGGATGTCGGATTGACTCGATTTTTGTGTCCTTGAGTTGCGATCGTCGATCCGAATTCATCCGTGCAGTCGGATTTGTCATCTGAAGTGCGGATTTTCACCATCCTGGCCCTTGATCTTCTAGGGTACCCTGGTCATTATCTGATGCTACGGATGCCTGATTAGGGCGATCCTGGAGTCGTTGAACTCCAATCATCGCCTTGATCACATCCATACGGTTGGATCTTTGATCCGAGGCCCCGATAAAATGTTTGCCCTGTCTAAGCACATAAAAGGAGACAATTAACCTCCATTTTATTCAAACTACTCTAAATGCAAGATGATGCATGTTATGCAATATTTATATCATGAAATGCAATCCTATGCGTAGGAACATGCATAAATAGACATTTTAAGTAGTGTAAATGTGTTTACATCATACCCCCATGCCTATATTTTGCTAGTCCTTAGCAAAAACTATATGCTATTTATAAAAGAATTAGGTTGGATTATTCGGACTTAAATTATTTTCAATCATTAAGAAATTGTCTACTTAGGAGCTGAACTTTCAAAGACACAACAGTGCCCGGGTATCAGCCAAAATGCAAACCGCCTCAAGCCCTCGCCTTATTAAAAGAAAAATTTCTTTTTCTCTTTTTCTCTTTTCTAATTTTTTTGGATTTTCAAATTTTAGGGTTTAAAAGTGGCTTTCTACGGCCATTCAGCTCACCCAAGATTTGATGAGAACCCTAAGCTTTAAGCATCTTATTGTGATTGTGATAGACTCGTTGACCGGCAGTTAAAGCGGACTTCGAATTTCTACGCCTCTAGGTGACCTAACAAGAATTCTGCCTAAAGGTGTATCTTTACAACCGACAGCTTTCTCCCTACTTTTATTTTTTTACGGGGTCAACACAAGGGTGAATCCAGTGTATATCTCCCCGATTTATTCTACTTCTCTACTTCTTCCTAAGTGTTTTGGAAATTTTTAGTACATTTTCTGAGCTGGGTTCTGGACAACCGGTCGATGAGCTGTTACCACCGACAACTTGCCAGCCATACTCATGCGGCGAAGTGTGGCTTATTTATTTTTATTATAATAGAATTAAGATGGCGAGGACTCAAAGATAAATCCACATTTTAGTGGATACACAGGCTAATTAAGTCCAAAGACCTGAGGGGTCTTTGTGTTCAGATCCTAATGTAAAATTTCTTAGGATTGAAAAGTCCTAATGTCCAACTAATCCTTCCTAAATTTTTTTTTTTTAAATAAGAAGAGAGACAATTTATATGGATTTCATAAAGCTGACCAAATAATTCAAGAATGAATCCACCCCCCTATGCCTAGTTGATGCAATGTCCTCATTGAAAAAGAGACATGAAAGAAAGGGTAGAATATAAAAGATGTCACCTGGATATGAAGCTCGTATCAGCCTTGTGTCATATGTACAACTGCTGAGTTTAATGCCGTCAGCTAGGCCAAGTCCAGCCAAAGAAGTCACAGAATGGCTAGAGCGACAGAGTCCGAGATGGGTTCTGGGAGATTCCGGTCAACAACAGGCTTCAAACGTTGACCGTTGACTTTAAAGGTGTTACCCGTCTTTGGGTCAGAAATCTAAACGGGACCATTTGAAAAAATCTGATCAATTATGAATGGGCCATTCCATTTAGATCTAAGTTTGCCAGGAAAGAGCTTAAGTTTAGAATCGAATAACCAGACCTTTTGGTTTGGCTCAAAGCTCTTGCGGGAAATCAATTGATCATGTAGAGCTTTGGTCCGAGCCTTTTAGATCTTGGCATTCTCATAAGCATCATTTCTAAGCTCCTCCAACTCAGATAGTTGGAGTTTCCTGGTCTTCCCAGCTAGATTCAGATCTAAATTGCATTGTTTGATTGCCCAGAATGCCCTGTGTTCAATCTCTATGGGTAGATGGCACGTCTTTCCATACACCAAACGGAATGGAGACATGCCGATGGGCGTTTTATACGCTGTACAGTAGGCCCAAAGAGTGTCCTCAATCTTTTGAGTCCAATCCTTGCGATTAGGCCTAACCGTTTTTTGCAGAATGTTCTTGATCTCTCAATTGGAGATCTCGGCTTGTCCATTCGTCTGGGGATGGTAAGGTGTGGAAATACAATGATTAACCCCGTATTTGGCCAATAAATTCTGGAATTGGACAGTAGTAAAATGAGTGCCACCATCACTGATGATAGCCCTCGGAATCCCGAACCTACTGAAGATATCTTTCTAGACAAAATTGATGACCACCTTGTGGTCATTGGTTCGGGTGGGAATTGCCTCAATCCATTTGGACACATAATCAACAGAAACAAGAATGTAATGATGTCCAAATGAAGGGATAAAGGGTCCCATGAAATCGATGCCCCAAACATTGAAAATTTCGACAGGAAGAATAGGGTTTAGGGGCATCATGTCTCTCTTAGTTATGCTCCCGAGTGCCTGGCATCGAGAACATGACCTTGAGAAATCCTGGGCATCCTTGAATAAAGACGGCCAATAGAAGCCAGATTGCAAGATTTTTGCAGCCATCTTTTTCCCGGAGAAATGTCCACCACACCCAGATGCATGGCAGAACTTGAGTATATTGTTGAATTCATTCTCCAGTATGCATCGGCGAATAATCTGATCAGAGCCAATGCGATACAGTTCAGGGTCCTCCCAAAAGTAGTATTTGGCCTCAGATTTGAGTCTATCCCGTTGTTGCTTGGTCCAATCCTGGGGGATTTGACCAACGGCCAAATAGTTAACAATGTCAGCAAACCATGGGGTGTGGACACCTAAAACTATAAGAATGGTTTCGTCCGGAAAAGTGTCAGCAATTGGAATGTCCGGACAAGAAGAATCACCTAGGAGTCTCGACAAATGATCCGCCACCACATTTTGTACCCCAATTTTATCCTTAATTTCAAGATCAAATTCCTGAAGAAGAATCCAACGAATAAGCAGGGGTTTAGCATCCTTTTTAGCCAAGAGATGTCTCAAGGCCAAGTGGTCGGTATAAACAATAACATGAGACCCCAAGAGATAAGCCTTGAATTTTTCCAACGCAAATACTACAACTAGTAATTCCTTTTCAGTAACAGTGTAATTCCTCTGGGCTTCATCCAGAGTTTTACTAGCGTAGTAAATGACAGAGGGCTTTCGATCAATTTTTTGACCCAGGACAGCCCCGACCGCGTAATCAGAAGCGTCGGTCATGATCTCAAATGGGGCTGTCCAAATTGGTGGTTGCAAAATTGGAGCACAGGTGACTGTCATTTTTAGGAAATCAAATGCCTTTCGACATGATTCGACAAAAACAAACGGCGTTTCTTTGGTAAGAAGATTGCTCAATGGGCGGGCAACCTTCGAGAAATCCTTGACGAATCTTCGATAAAATCCCACATGGCCAAGAAATGATCTGATTTGTTTAACAGATGTGGGAGGAGGAAGTTTCGCGATAGCATCAACCTTAGCTTTGTCTACTTCAATTCCCCGTTCAAAGATTACATGACCCAAAATGATGCCCTCTTGGGTCATGAAATGACTCTTTTCCCAGCTAAGGACCAGTCGTGTCTTGATACATCGCTTAAGAATCATTTCCAAATTAGCCAAACAAGAGTCAAATGATTCTCCGAAAACAGAGAAATCATCCATGAAGACTTCCATAAACTCTCCCACCATGTTGGAAAATATGGCTAGCATACATCTTTGAAAAGTCGCAGGTGCATTGCATAACCCGAAAGGCATCCTACAAAAAGCAAAGGTTCCGTAGGGACAGGTGAAAGTAGTTTTTTTCCTGATCCTCGGGATGGATAGGAACTTGGTTGTATCCTGAGTAGCCATCAAGAAAACAGAAGTACTTCTGCCCAACTAATTTTTCCAAGATTTGATCAAAGAAAGGCAGGGGAAAATGATCCTTTTTAGTGGCTGTGTTCAGCTTCCTGTAATCAATATAAACTCTCCAAGAGGAAGCTGAACGAGTTGTGACAGATTCTCCTCTCTCATTAGTCACAACAGTAATCCCGGCTTTCTTTGGAACAATCTGAATGGGACTTACCCAGGGACTGTTAGAGATTGGATAAATAATTCCTGCATCGAGCCACTTGATGATTTCCTTTTTGACCACTTCTCGCATATTTGGATTCAATCTCCTCTGCATCTGGTGAGAAGGGCGGGATCCATCTTCCAAAAATATTCTATGATTACAGTAAGATGGCTCAATCCCCCTAAGGTCATGAATGGTCCAACCAATTGCCTCCTTATGTTCCTTTAGAACCTTAATCAATTTAATCTCTTGCTCCTTTGTCAATTTAGCACTAATAATCACAGGGATGTATTCTGCGGTCCCAAGAATTGATATTTTAAATTCTCAGGCAATGGTTTCAATTCAAGCTGGGGTGGGGTAATGATTGATGGTAGGGTAGATGTTGAAGATTCAACAAGAGGAAGAGGTTTTGAGTGAACAAAATCAGTAACCTCTTCCGAAGATGTCAGGTCAGAGGGTTGCGGGTTAAATTCATCAACCAAAGAGGAACTTTCAATTGAAGAAACTGTCAAACAAGTTTCAATATTAACATAATCCTCACCAAGTTCCTCAATAAATCCACAATCCTCAAATTTGTTGATCGCCTTAAAAATATCCAATTTTATTTGTTGGTCCCCAAAGGCGATTTCCATGCTACCGCTTTCACAATTAATGTTGGCCTTTGCGGTAGCCAGGAACGAACGCCCCAGAATGATGGGCGTGTTCCTCAGATTATCTGGTACATCCATGTCAAGGATAAGGAAATCTACAGGAAAATAGAAATCCTTGACCTTAACTATAACATCTTCAATAACGCCTCACGGGTTTGTGACTGAACGGTCTGCTAACTGTAGCATTACTGAAGTTGGCCGAAGTTCACCTAACCCAAACTTCTCATAAAGAGAAGTCGGAATTAGGTTGATGGATGCACCGAGATCCAAAAGTGCTCTATCAAATGTGTAATCTCCGATAACGCAATAAATCAAAGGAGCACCAGGATCTCTCTTTTTCTGAGGGAGGTAGTTCAGGATAATAGAATTATCTTGCTCGGAGAGTACCACCTTCCTCAGAATAGATTCTCTCGACTTACGCTTTTGTGTACATAATTCCTTTAAAAATCTTGCATAAGCCAATATGTGTTTGATAGCATCAAGGAGCGGGATATTGATCTCAACATTCTTAAATAAATTCAGAAGCTCCTCATTACTATCAACAGACTTCTTCTTCTTTGCTTTGGTTAAGGCTTCAGGAAAAGGAACATGAGTCAGATCTTTGGAATCAGGTTCCTGAGCCTTGATTTCTCCTCTAGAATTCTCCTCTCTCTCCTCAGATTCTTCAGGATTCAAAAGATCAGAATAGTGTGGTTGTGGATCCTGAGTCTTCTTACCACTCTTTAAAGTTACAGAATTTGCAGAAGCGTAAGAATTTGGGTCTTGAGGAGGATTAGGAAAGATTGGAGGGGCTTGATTGACCATGAATTGTTGATTTGCAGAAGAAGAAGACGAGGAACCCTGCTCAACCACCTGAGCATGTGTGTGCGGGTCCCTCTGATTTCCGTACCCTTGGGCTTGATTGCCCGAATTCATAATGTTTCGCGGGTTGGGTACGGGTTGGGATGGTATAGATCCGGGTTGACGAGAGTTAGCAATGAGCCCGGATTGCAAGTTGTCTAGCGAGTTTTTCATTTGCTGCAAGAGCTGAAGCATAGATCCTTGCATCTCTACCATTTGATGGTTTAAATCAGCTTGCCCTGCGGGTTGATGGGCATTCCAAACTGGCTGATTGACCTGATTTGGAGGCAACTGAGTATATACTTGACCCTGACCCATTGGTCATTGCGGAGCATAGTTTCCGGGTCGGAATTGGGTCTGTTGCCCTGGATTTTTCCAAGAGAAGTTAGGGTGGTTTCTCCAACCTGGATTATAGGCATTCGAGTAGGGGTTAGATCTAACATTCTCTTGTACCGCACAGACATCCTCATAGGGTAAGGATGGAGAGAAAGAAAGGGAAGGATCAGAAAAACTGGGATCAAAGGCCCCAGTTGGGAACCCATGGGGTTCCGAAAAATGCTGACTCATAGGTTGAGTCGCATCGAGTTGATTCACGAACTCCCGTCCAGAAGGAGCTCGTGAGGAATGGAATCCCGAATTTTGGGATTGAGTGGATTGAGAGTTGTTCATAGAATTGCCAGCCATCCACTCTTCCATTCTTTTAGCAACCAAGTCCACCTTATCAAGTTTATTACAAATCAATTCCATATCAAATGAATGAGAGTCATGGACTTCATTGACATTTGATCTGGGTTGCTGGGACCAGTTAAAAGTATCCATGGAGGCATGATTAATTGAATTCTCACTTATTTCCTCAAATAAATCATTTGCACTATCTGCATCTTTATTGAGGAAATTACCTTCGCAAGAAGCATCCACATGGTTTCTGAGTTGCTCATTCAACCCATGATAGAAGATCTGCACGAGTTGCCATTTCGGCACCTCGTGGTGTGGACACCTCCGCAATAAGTCCTGGAATCACTCCCAGGCCACATGAAACTGCTCCCCCGACTGCTGGGTAAAGGTAGTGATTGCCCGTCTCAAAGCATTGGTACGACCAACTGGGAAGAATTTCTTCAGAAAGGCCGATTTCAACTCATTCCAAGTTGTAATTGGTCTTCCTATTGTCCTATGCCAATGCGCGGCTTTATCCCTAAGAGAATGGGGGAAGAGCCTCATGATCATTTGCTCCTCATTAACGTTTCGAGCTTTGGTGGTCTGGACCAAAGTGGTTAAATCTTCCAAGTGCTGAAACGGATCTTCGGAGCCAAGCCCATGATAATGTTTAATCAGGCTTAACACCTGGGGCTTGATTTCTACGTCACCGGCTGGAATCTGGATGCCGGGACGTTCCCCGTAATTTGAAGGATCATAAAAATCCTTCAAGGGCTGAGTGCCCTGCATTCTCTGCATTTGTTCCAGCTGCCTTCGAAATTCTTCCTGTTGATTTTCAAGCAGAAGAGGCTGTTGTTCAATCATGGGATCAAATTGACCAAAATCTAACTTGCGCCTCCTAGAATGTTCTAACGGTCCTTCCAATCGGGGATTCAATGACCGTCTTCCCAGCATAAACTAGGAGAAGGTTGGAAGGACTGGGGATAGGGACCCTGCAGCATAACAAAACAAGGCTGTCCTTAAGTGGGGTAGCCTAAGGATCTACTGACTCCCAAAAATAGCCTTAAGACTGTAAGTGATTTACTCTACTTGCATCTATTTAATCCAACCAGTTAGAAGGAGGGACTGGGGAGAAGGTTCTTCCTTTGGTTTTCGCCTCCGGTTCCTAGTGTACCCCCCAGCCGCAATCGTTTGACTCTTCTCCCCTAGCTAGACATCAGATTAATCAGTACAAGTAGGTTAATAAAAAATAATCTCAGACTAGGCCCTGAAGAGCAAATAAAACCTTAAGGCCAAGGTCAACTCAATTTTATTAAGGCCTGGGATTGTGGTGCTTATGGAATGTGATGGGCCCTTACAATGGGTTGTGCCCTTAATGATTGATTGAGATTTGTGTAAGTGCATGCAAACCAAGGTTTTCAAGCAAGATTATTGATAATGCGTGAATTTTAATGTTCAAATCTTGCTTAAGTAGCTTTTAGGGTTTCAAATTAGGTGAATTGCAATCAAGTTTCTAGGCAAACCAAGTTGTAAAACACAGGTGAAGATTGTTTTCCTTTAAAATCAGAAAGGAAGTGGAGTGCCTGGAATATACCTAGATTGAAAACCCTAAGGAGGAGCTACTTGATGAGTTGGTTTTAAAATAAAGTGGTGCAGCCCAAACAACTCAAACAACTGGCCACAAATGCACCATTAAGTTAGGCACTCAAAGATGATTAACCTAGAATGATTTCTACTCTGTTATGTGTTGCTTTGTGTGTACCGGTTCCACAGATCAGAATCCGGTTGAGTAGAAAACAAATCAAGTTGATCAAGTGCCTTGAATGTGGGTGTGTGTTGTGTGTTTGTTGGAAATTACCCCACAAGATTATCTTTTTGTTATTTTTTTATGAATGAGGGTGGAATGAATGTGAGTAAAAATCAAAACAACCAAACTATTCCTAAGATTTATGCAAACACCTAGGTTAATTAGAATTTGGATTTAATGTGGCGAATGAAATCTATGGAGGGGGTAATAATGGGGGAGCACTTACAGTTGTCTTCAATTGCACTTTACTCTAGTCTACCACTTGTTGATTCCTTGATGGAGGTCTCTGCAAAACAATAGACACAAGAGAAAGCTAGTTAGAAAACAACATAAAGTGCAAGAAATGCGAAGAAAAGATCGAAAATCGTTGCCTCCCCGGCAACGGTGCCAAAATGTTGAACGCTTATGAATCGCTACGCTAACGTGTCCGGTTTTGGAAAACCTGTCGTTATAGTCCGAAAGCGAAGAATTTGTGTTCAACAAATAAAATTTATATCGAAATGAATTCCGGGTCGAAGACAGGGAGGCTACGTTGATCTATATTCGCAATTATATTTTTCTAGGATTTTTGATAAGCAAGGCGATATAATTAAAATGGAGCTATCAGACTGAAAGAGAGAGAGAGAGAGAACATGCATTCAATATTTCAACTGTTTATACAATCAAACTAAATAAAAGTTACACTAGAAAGCAGAAAATCAATTACACTATTAAACAGAAAAATTCTACACTAGAAAAGCTATAAATAAGAATGGGAGAGAGAAGTTATCCTCCTCGACGATTGCTTGGAGGACGAGCCGGACGGGAAGACGTCTGGACGAAGGAGAACGAAGCAAGACGAAGGAGGAAGAAGCAGAAGAACGGGAACGAAGCAGCACGTAGTCGTCGTCGTGGGATACACTTCCGAAGGGGAACGAAAATTTAGACTTTATCTCGCGAGGAGCATCCCGGGTGTGGGACAAGCTTCTCTTGAGCTTTGGAGGGGTAGAGAGGAGAAGGAAGGGATGAAATTTTCGTATGGAGGGGGTCTCCTTTTATAGTTGCAAGGAGTGGGGGTAAAAATGGACATTACCACTTCAAAACAATAAATGAGGGGTCTTTAGTGACGGATAAAACCGTCGCTAATGCCCCCAACATGGCCGTAGCTTCCATGCCCACGCGTGCTCGCTTAGTTGCCCGCGCACGCAACGCTTGCGCACGACCGCTGGTTCTTAGCCGTCCGATCACTAGATCGGACAGCTTAGATCGCACTTCACCCGCTGCAGCCCGCCTGCCTGGCACGTTCGATTGCGCGTCCGCGCCGCGCGTTCAATCGCGCGTCAGCGCTATTGGGCGCACGCGGCCGTCCGATCTCCATCTGACGCTCCATGCGCTCGATAGCTTGCGCTCAATTTGAGGCTCGCGGGACTCGATCCTGCGACCTTCGCTTCACCCGCGGCTGCGTCACCGCTGCGCTACGCCTTCGAAATGGTCGCGCGGATGAATTAGCCAGCCGCATTCACAGCCGTTGGATCTTGATCCAACGACGGAGAATCGACGCGCTAATTGAAGAAGAAGAGGTGCGGTGGTGCTGGAGGCCATTTGGGTGGTTGAGATGGCACTACGTGACGCCATCTTGGCCGTTCATCTTCTGGAAGTTGTGGATGGTGCCACGGATGTCGGATTGACTCGATTTTTGTGTCGTTGAGCTGCGATCATCGATCCGATTTCATCCGTGCAGTCAGATTTGTCATCTGAAGTGCGGATTTTCACCATCCTGGCCCTTGATCTTCTAGGGTTCCCCGGTCACTATCTGATGCTACGGATGCCTGATTAGGGCAATCTTGGAGTCGTTGAACTCCAATCATCGCCCTGATCACATCCATACAGTTGGATCTTTGATCCGAGGCCCCGATAAGATGTTTGCCCTGTCCAAGCACATAAAAGGAGACAATTAACCTCCATTTTATTCAAACTACTCTAAATGCAAGATGATGCATGTTATGCTTTATATCATGAAATGCAATCCTATGCTTAAGAACATGCATAAATAGACATTTTAAGTAGTGTAAATGTGTTTACATCACATGCAAAACTGTAGGCCAAGGTGCCTAAAGGAGAGTGTCAATTGTTATCCTCAGATATGAATTCAAGAAACAGGAGATGTAAACAGTTCCTTATGCATCAACCATTGGTAATATAATGGATGCCCAAGTTGTATACAACCAGGCGTGACGTACATTAAAGGAATGTTGGGTAGGTACTGAAAGCATTAGAGGGGTGTAATTAGTGCAAAAGGCGATAAAAGTAACACTAATTGAAATAATGCAGATATAAAAGATGATCAAGCAATTCAAAAATAAATCACCAACCACAACACAAGCATATATAGTGGAAACCCAAATCCATGTAAAAATCACTCCCTAGATCTCCCAATCTAGGATTTTTCCCCGAGTCACTCTCAGACTACTAACCATTACTTATGTGGTACCAAACCTTTTAAAAACCCTCTTGATATTCCAATCAGGAGTAAACCCCTCTCACTTGAGAGGAAAGGAGCTCACAATCTGGGCCCTCAGATTACAAGTAAATGATAGAAGAGAAACTAAATTAAAACAGATTTTTAGCTCCTATAGATAACCTTAAAAAGATCTGCAATCAATTAAATGAATAAACTTTCTAGGATGCTTAGAAAAACTTCCTTAGTGATTGTAGAAGTGTGGCACAAGAGGGAGTTGAAGGTGGTTGAGCTTTAGGAAATAACTATTACTATATAACATTAGAATTAAAAGATGCTGTGTTATGGCTCGAAAATTCTTGCTTAAATTTAATAATGAAATTGGTAGAAATGGATAAAAAATAGTCACAGTACGTAAATCTTTTTCTTAACCTTCTTATCTCAAGAAAGTAATCTCTATCAACAATAGTGGATAAGGCTACATATCTTTTTGCTACTGAGTACCTTCAGATTGAGATTGATTCCACACTTTTGTATTGCTGGTGGAAAGGCAAGGCTTCTGTTTCGTGAGAAGATTCAAAGTTTTCTTTTTGTTCACCTTTCAGCTAACCTACATTCATATAGATTGGCCTACTCTACTACAAGAGATTGAAAGATTTTAAATGGGTTCAATGAGCTTGACTACTGATCTCAAGGTCTTCTCCGCCTTGATAAAATTCAGATGCCAAATGTTATTCTCCGTAGTTAGGATTGCAGTTTGGCTTTGTGGTGGTTTTTGTTATTTTTGCTTTTTGTTGTTCTAATGTACTAAGTCATGAATCATGGATCATTTTATCTTGTACTAGGCGGATTTTGGTCTAGTACCCCCACTTCAGTTTTATTGCCTCCAGGGAGTAGAGGATAAATAAAATGAATACCATATTTGCTAAAATAAAAAAGGCTACATATCTTTTGAAAAAAAAGGGGGCTACATATCTTGTTTAATTATCCAATGCAAAAATGCTACCGTATGGAAAATGTTTTTCCTTATTATCGGTAATTGGGTATTGATAAACACCATTTTATCATCATTTTTATGCATTAAAACAAACCTAGCTCTTAAGATTTTGCTCCGCAAACGGGATTTTAGGCTGCATTTAGGCATCAATTAGGTTAGGCATGCATTGCACTTTTTATTATCTTTTTAATGTATTTTTGTGAGTGTTAGGGATATACAAATTGTCAAAACTCCAAAACCCTAGCACTCAGGAAGGCAACTGGTGAAGAAGAAGCTCAGACTAATTGGAACTCAGCTTGATCCAGCTCACCATAGTTGGATTCCAGCTCACTTAAACTAGGGTTAGCTCATCTTAGCTCCATTCAGCTAATCTCAGCTGAATGGTAGCTTAAGAGAGCTCATCTTGGCTCACCCTAGCTCATGTCAGCTCAGATCCAGCTCAACTTAGCTGAGTCTAGCTCATCTCAGCTCCCATTAGTCCACAGGGAGCTCTAGCTAGCTCAGCTGAGTTGACTGGAGTTCACCCCAGCTCAGGTCCAGCTACATCCAGCTCCACTCAACTCCGGCCAGCTGAAGATGACTTCATTCTAGCTTAGAAAGCTCAAGTCCAGTTCCTAAGGACTCAGTTTAGCTCAAATTAGTTGAGCTAAGCTACCTTACCTGCCTCACCTAGCTTGATCCTCCCCGGGAGCATTAGACCCAGCTCACCTCAGCTCCTTTCAGTAGAAGCCAGCTTGCTTTAGCTTGGCCTAGTAGCTAGCAAAGAACTAGCAAGCTAAGCCAGCTAAGGTAGCTCCTTGTAGCTCTCTTCAGCAGCCACCAGCTCTAGTGCAGCTCAAGATGACTACCTCCAGCTCTTCTCCCTGAAAACCCTAGCTCCAAATGCCTCCAACTCTACTCCCTACTAGCTAAGTTGCTTAACTTAGCTAGTTAACCTCCATGGCACCAAAACCTACTACCCTTAGTACCCTATTACCTAAACTCCAGCAAAAAGACCACCTACTCCTACTTTATTTTGGTGCCAACTATCCCTTCCATCACCACCCTACATCCACCATCAAAACCCATCTCTACCCTCCATTTTTCCTTCCAAAAATATCCAAGCACCCCTTCATTTCCCTCCAAAAAAACACCATAACCACCCCCCTTCCCATCCTATAAATACCCTACCCTACCACCACATAATTCCCATCCTCCATTAGTGTATTATTCCACCTACATCCAGCTACACCTACGACCAAGAAGAAGGAGTAGAGAAGAAGATTAAGGGGGCACATCACCAGCCCCTTTGCTGCCTTCTTCTCCCCACTTTCTTGAACTTGTGCCATGCTAAGGAGGAGGAGCATTCTAGTTCAAGGAGGACGGCTAGGCAAAGGAGAAGGACCTAGGGTGGACGTCCACCCTTGGAGGAGGAAAATTAAAGGTGGTAGCAACCACCTTGGACAACATCATTTGGAGGAGCATCTTACGACAAGGAGAAGAAGGAGTTCTCTTTTCAAGTCAAGGAGCTACTTGGCTTGGAGCAAGAAGCCCTCTTCTTCACCATCTATCTAGAAGATTTGTGTTTTATTTTTCTTGTATTTTCAAGTAGAGTAGAAGCATTCCTCTATAGGTTTTGTGTGAACAATTTTGCTTTAATTCAAATTGCCTTCTTTCAATTTTTGTTGCATAGCATTTTACAAGTTTTGCCAAGCATTTGTTTCACTCCCTCTCCCTAATTATTCTAGGCCTCCACGTACCTAGGGTAAGCTTAGGGAGAGGCTCTACCTGTCACCTTAGGGTTAGCTTTATTGAATTAGGTATTAGTTATTTTCCTGCTATCAACAAAATCTTGCATGCTGCCTTTATTTCAAAAATCTATAAAAAGTATATATTTAAAAGACCAAAAAGAAAGTTGATTTCCATTTCTAAGCAAGGGATTTTGATTTGCAAACTTGTCTCCTTGGACAACCCTAGATACCCCACTATCTAGGTTTTATGAATTTTAAAAGCGAATCCGTTTTTGTGCGTTGCAACGACTTAAAACCTCAATTTAACAAACCGTGCAAAAATGCGATCACTTTTTGGCGTCATTGCCGGGGAGGCACGTCTTTGCATTAATCGTTTTTCTCTTGCTTGAAGAGGATCTCATCCCCTTCTCTTTCTTTTCTCTTGTGTGTGCAGGTATTGCAGGAAGAAAGTGGGAATTTGAAAGTGAGAGCTCAAAGTTCCTTTTCTTCCTGTGGAATTCAGGTTGATTCTCTTTTCTGGTCACATAGTCAATTAAAACTACCAAAAAAATATTAAACTTGTCTTTCAGGATCCCAAACATCTTATTTAAGTGGAGTGGCATCCATTAAAATTCATTGTTTGCTTGTATGCTTCATTAAATACCACTCCAATCGAAGTGTTGGTGTTCTGATTTTCAGGTCCAGAATTCTATCTAGATATCAAAAATCAATTTCCAACACCACAGGTCTCCTAAAATTCTAAAATTTCACATAGTGATTCCAAATCAAGTTATAAATGTATGTTCAAAATTTTAGATTATTTGGCTTTGTATTTAATTTTTAAAACTTCATGGATTGCTGAGGGGTCACACCCTCTGAGCTTCCTATTTTGCTACTATCTATGAATTTTTAGAATTTTTATACTCATCCAATTTTTGTGAAATTTAGCTTTCTGGAATTTTTGTGTAATTCTACATCTCACATTAAATCACCAAAATTTTCTGAGGCCATTGGTAGTACAAAAATTCTAGAATACTCACAGGTATCATTTCTGAACTTTGACACTAGTACAAAGAAAAATTCAAAAAAAATATCAAAAAAATTTATAAAATCTTACAAAAATATTTTCTGGAATCCTTGTTTGATTCTCTTCAAATTAGTGGTGTTGTTTGAATTATTTGGACTACTACTTAATACAGAAAGCCTAAAAATAACTTATTGGTAGTTAAATTTCTATCCTATGATCAATTGGATTAGGGTTTCTTTTTCCTTTTTAGAGATAAACAACCAAAAGGAAACATATCCTCACCCATACAACTTGATTTCCTCTTGTTTGTGGAATCTCAAACTTTTTTGAAAACTTAATAAGAAAATCCTAAAAATACACTAAGTTAAATCTAATCCTAAAAGACAGAAATACAGAAATTGTGTGACAACTTACTTTTTAATTGGAATTACTTTCCAATTCCTGCACACACACAAAAAAATTGAAATAATAGGGCAATAACCCAATTAATGCCCTCCACATTCTATGTGTACACTAATATCCTAGACTTAATTAAAATTGATAGCAATTTGACCCCTAAGGTTTTCATCAACTTAGGCTTGCTATATAGCTCTTAAGTTTTCTATAGTTAATACCAATTCTGTCATCCTTATCTGGTGTCCACGCTGAGGGGCCGTGTCAAACGACCAGGCGCGGGTTTGTACAAGCACCTAGGGATTTCCTAGGAAACACTTGGCCCAAACCTCCCCTTAAACAACTTGGCTAGACTTGTTGACAGAATGGGTATTCACTAGTGATTACTTATTTCCTAGGTAGATCAAGTCTTAGGTTAATTTTTAGGGAGTCACATTTAAGTTAGATCTAGAATTTTGATTGTTTGATTGCACACCTTCTCTCATCTCTATCTCTTCTCCTCCCCTACCATTTCTTCCATTTTGCATGGGCGGCGGTCCAAAACTCTACACTTGGAGGGACCACTTGATTTTACCTCCCCAAAAAGACTTTTCCTGTATTCTTCCTCTTCTTTAAAAATGGAAAATAAAAATTAGTCCTCTAACTTGCATGCTAATTATTATTTCCCCAATCTTTCCACTCAGGAGCTTCTTAATCAGGTCCCCCTACCTAATTTCTATTCCCTAATGGCTCAGCTACAAGTTAAGCAACGACAGTTGCATAAGGATTTAACAAACCTAGAAACCAAGGGAGTCCTGCCACACTTGCCCAAGCTCCACACATTCCACATCTCACCCCTTCTCACATCCCAAAGAGACAAAATTTGCATACGACCCATGCTGAGTATAATCATTATTCTGAGGCTTTCTATGGTTCAATGGGGAATTATACATATCCAAATCATTGCCCCACTCAAAATGTTTCCACCTTCCAGGAGCAATTGCAAAATTCCTCTAATTTGAGGAATTATCTGACTCACTCCTGCACCAATCCAGTTCCTCACCAACAACAAAACCCATTTGGAGGGTATGGTTCAAATCAAACTTATCAATATGGACCATCTCAAGAAGACATCAATGCCCAAATGATGAAAACCTGCAGGAGATGCAAAGAAAAACTACGAAAATCACCTGTGTTGTTAATAATCTCAATGATCAAATTGGGGTTATTTCGACTCAAGGACCTGCAGAACATTCACCATCCCAGCCCACACCAAACTTTGTCAATCAAAGGAACCAACACCCGGGTGGATGCCAACATCAGAACCACACTGTTCATCCTCCTATTAACCCAATATCTCAGCACCAACCTAGTTTCTATCAACATCAGGCCCCTCCACCTCCTCCCAGTGATAACCAAACTGCATATGCAGATATGTTGAGGAGTGGGAACACCACCACTGATTTAGGGCCTTTAAATCAAATTGATGAAACCCACTCTCAGCCTATGCAAATCAACTCTCCTAACCCTTGTCAGGAAGAAGAAAAAGAAATCCCAAAAACACTCTCAAAAGCTGCAATTCAATCTTTTTGATCAAAAATCAGAGCCCTCTCACCAAGATATTTTGGATTTATTTGAGCAAGTCGAGAGAAATATCCCCCTCCTAGATGCCACCCCTGCCTTTGCTAAATTTTTGAAAGAAAAGTTTACTCCAACAAGGGAAGCTCAGAATCTAAGAAGGGTGGTCCTTTCTAAGACAGCAAGCTCAGTTGTTCAAAGCAAGCTACCTCTCACAAAAAAGGACTTGGGGGCATCTCTCATCTCAGTTGTCATAAATAACACCACCTTTTTTCGCACCCTTCTCGACTTAGGTACCTCCATTAATATCATTCCCCCAGTCATATTTGAGAAATCTCGATTCGGTGATTTTAAACCTACTAATGTTCAATTTCAATTGGGAGATCGATCTACCATTCAACTGCAGGAAATCATTGAGGATCATATTGTCAAGGTCTGGAATTGTCTAAATTTGATAAATTTTCTGGTCCTTGACATAGAGGTACCTGCAGCTGTCACTAACACCATTCTTGGAAGACCACTTCTGATTACTACAACAGCTAATATCAACTCTCACTCTGGGAAAATGAATATAAGTTGCGGTAACCAGATTTTCTCATTAAATTTATTTCAAGCTTCCAAAATGTCCATTGATCATAAAATTTTTGAGGACACTGATAATACAATGGAAGCAATTTGTGAGAAATCTTTGTTGATCAAATCCAACTTAGCTTTGACCACCATGGATCTAGATTTTATTGATTCCTATTATAAGGATGATTTTGTGGTCCGAGACTTTTCAGATCAACTAGGGTTTGACTTTTACTCTTTCAATCTTCCTGATTTTTCACCAAAAACATCAACACTAGCTTCACCCGCCCTACATCACATTGACTCCTTTCCCCCTCCCTTTCCATTGGACCTATCACCCGACCCACCAGAGTCTGGCATTTTACATGCACTTAAACCATGGCCAGATCCGGGTCATTCTTCCACTTTTCCATTTCATTTTGATCTCTATTTCTTTATCATTCATCTTTTTAGGGATCTTGAGGATAACACATTTCTTGAGGAAATTCAAGTGTCCAATTATTTACATGATTTTCCGTCTTCCGTGCATACCTTCACGCTTGGCTGAATGGCGTAAAAGATAGCACTGGATAGGAGGTAACCCATCATTTTTTTTTCCTGCTTTCCTTTTTCCTTTCTTTTTCCAGGTTTCGACCATCCTAAACCCGACCGCTCTTCATTAAGGTGATCCCTTTTTCTCTCCTAATGCATGAGGACATTGCATATCTTAAGCATGGGGGTGTTTTTAAAATTTGACGATCGATTTAGGATTTTCAAAACCTAAAAACATGCATTTTTCTTTAGTTATTTTATTTTCCTGCTTGCATACCTAAAAAAATATAAATGTTGAAAACTTTTTGAGGAAAAATTTTGAAATAGAGACTAAGGTTGAAAAACTCACTTTTGGTATAATGGGATTTAATTTTTTAACAAACTAGGGATGAGGATGCAGATCTGATCATTAGAATTTCAGGGTCTGTTTTTAGACTAGATCGGATATCCTTCTCTAAAATTCCACCTAAACTCATGATAGTTCCGGTGACTTGATCCTCTTTTGTAATTTGGAAAGTATCTGACTTAGTTTCTGATTCAAAAACTTGCATTTCTTACGGAACTTCCTGTGTCACATTTCACACACAAGCCAACACTTAAAAACAACTAAAAATTAGAAAAACTCCCTTGTTTAGACTTAGTAAAAGTCTGAAGCAGATCATTGGTTTGAGTTCCTACCGCCGAGAAGGAGGAAAATGCCTCCTTTGAGGACGCGATGTCAACATGTTACCACCTCGGCGCTACTCCATATCTATATTTCATATCTTTAGATGGAGCATTAAAGTGCATTTTAGCAGCTCAAGTGTCTTGGACGGTGCTCTACCTATAGTGTCGGAGCAAGAGCTTGAGTTTGCTTGGAGCGCCCCTTTACATCGCATTGTGTTTTGGGGTTGTGAGCTCCTAAGTGGTGTCATGGATAGTGCTATCCCGAAATACTGGCATCAGAGCCCACTCGAGGATTGGTAACAGGAATGACGATCCCGACACATCTGTTGTAAGACTAAGCTAAAAATAAGCATAGAAAAAAAAGTTTTAAACCAAAAACATGCCCTTAAAAATGTTGGCTTTTCACAAGCACGGACACAACGTTTTAAGGGATATTGCAAGCTGCGAATCAGATTCAAGAGACTAGAAAAATCCTAAAAACATAAATTTCAAGTCATCCGAATTAACAAGGGGTTAATTTGTGAATTTCTGCAGGACATATTGATCCCGTTTTGTCTAATTTTTGGATCCAAAAATAAATCCCGATGTTTATACTTAACAAATCCCATGCCTCCTGTGTTTAGATCAACCAAGGTCCCTTAATCTTTTTCTCCTCAAAAGTCGAAAAAAAGAAAGATTTCCCAAAAATTCTATTTTGTAAAAATTTAAGTTTTGCTAAGAGACTAGCAAAAGATAAGCATGGGGGTGTGATAAACACCAGTTTATCATCATTTTTACACATTAAAGCAAACCTAGCTCTTAGGATTTTGCTCCGCAAATGGGATTTTGGGCTGCATTTAGGCATCAATTAGGTAAGGCATGCATTGCACTTTTTATTATCTTTTTAATGTGTTTTTGTGAGTGTTAGGGATATACAGATTGTCAGAACCCCAAAACCCTAGCACTCAGGAAGGCAACTGGTGAAGAAGAAGCTCGGACTAACTGGAACTCAGCTTGATCCAGCTCACCATAGCTGGATTCCAGCTCACTTGAACTAGGGTTAGCTCATCTTAGCTCCATTTAGCTCATCTCAGCTGAATGGCAGCTTAAGAGAGCTCATCTTAGCTCACCCTAGCTCAGGTCAGCTCAGATCCAGCTCAACTTAGCTGAGTCTAGCTCATCTCAGCTCCCATTAGTCCATAGGGAGCTCTAGCTAGCTTAGCTGAGTTGATTGGAGTTCACCCTAGCTCAGGTCCAGCTACATCCAGCTCCACTCAACTCCGGCTAGCTGAAGATGACTTCATTCTAGCTTAGGAAGCTCAAGTCCAGCTCCCGGGGACTCAGCTTAGCTCAACTCAATTGAGCTAAGCTACCTTAGCTGCCTCACCCAGCTTGATCCTCCCCGGGAGCATTAAACCCAGCTCACCTCAGCTCCTTTCAGCAGAAGCCAGCTTGCATTAGCTTGGCTTAGTAGCTAGCAAAGAACTAGCAAGCTAAGCCAGCTAAGGTAGCTCCTTGCAGCTCTCTTCAGCAGCCACCAGCTCTAGTGCAGCTCAAGATGACTACCTCTAGCTCTTCTCCCTGAATACCCTAGCTCCAAATGCCTCCAACTCTACTCCCTACTAGCTAAGCTGCTTAACTTAGCTAGTCAACCTCCATGACACCAAAACCTACTACCCTTACTACCCTACTACCCTACTACCTAAACTCCAGCAAAAAGACCACCTACTCCTACTTTATTTTGGTGCAAACTATATCTTCCATCACGACCCTACATCCACCATCAAAACCCATCTCTACCCTCCATTTTTCCCTCCAAAATCAATGCCTTCTAGAAGGTATTTTTGGAGGGAAAACCAAGGCACCTCTTCATTTTCCTCCCATTTTTCCCTCCAAAAATATCCAAGCACCCCTTCATTTCCCTCCAAAAAAGCACCATAACCACCCCCCTTCCCATCCTATAAATACCCTACCCTACCACCACATAATTCCCATCCTCCATTAGTGTATTATTCCACCTACATCCAGCTACACCTACGGCCAAGAAGGAGTAGAGAAGAAGATTAAGGGGGCACATCACCAGCCCCTTTGCTGCCTTCTTCTCCCCACTTTCTTGAACTTGTGCCATGCCAAGGAGGAGGAGCATTCTAGTTCAAGGAGGATGGCCAGGCAAAGGAGAAGGACCTAGGGTGGACGTCCACCCTTGGAGGAGGAAAATTAAAGGTGGTAGCTACCACCTTGGACGACATCATTTGGAGGAGCATCTTACGCCAAGGAGAAGGAGTTGTCTTTTCAAGTCAAGGAGCTACTTGGCTTGGAGCAGGAAGCCTTCTTCTTCACCATCTATCTAGAAGATTTGTGTTTTATTTTTCTTGTATTTTCAAGTAGAGTAGAAGCATTCCTCTATAGTTTTGTGTGAACAATTTTGCTATAATTCAAATTGCCTTCTTTCAATTTTTGTTGCATAGCTTTTTACAATTTTTGCCTAGCATTTGTTTCACTCCCTCTCCCTAATTATTCTAGGCCTCCACGTGCCTAGGGTAAGCTTAGGGAGAGGCTCTACCTGTCACCTTAGGGTTAGCTTTATTGAATTAGGTATTAGTTATTTTCTGCTATCAACAAAATCTTGCATGTTGACTTTTTTTCAAAAATCTATAAAAAGCATATATTCAAAAGACAAAAAAGAAAGTTGATTTCCATTTCTAAGCAAGGGATTTTGATTTAAAAACTTTCCTCCTTGGACGACCCTAGATACCCCACTATCTAGGTCTTATAAATTTTAAAAGCGAATTCGTTTTTGTGCGTTGCAATGACTTAAAACCCCAATTTAACAAACCGCGCAAAAACACTATCAGGTATTGTAGTTCATAGTTTAATTTACTTTCTTCAATATGCACACTCGATTAACTCGAAGTAAAAAATCTAGATAATGGAAGACTTTGTAACAATCTATTAGATTGATCATGCATTCAAGGACAACACCTAATATTTGACGAATTCAAAAAATCGATTATAGAAACCCCAACATGCACCCTTCGTTTTGAGAACTACTTCTTCCCCATCCTTTTCTTGCGACTGAAAGCCTAAATCCCCTTGGGTCGGTTGGAGAGGGCTGATCGGAGCCTCCTCCACCTCTTGCAGCCCTCCCCCTTCCCTCCCTCGACCTTCCTCTACCTTGATCGAAATCGTCTCACGACATGCGGAACACTTGGAGCTCGCGTTCCTCGCTTGTGTCGCCTGTGGCCAACCATCCTCGTCGTTGACGGTCGCTGTTGTGGGGAGGTTGGCCATGGTGCTTGCAGTACTTGCGGACTGATGGTGCGCATGTAGGGTGCATGTGGGCTTTGTTTGTCCTCGAAGTTGGCAACTGATGTGCACACATCTAATTGGCCTAAAATGCCTATTTTTGCATGTTCCTAAGTTTATAGAAGCATCATACATTATAAATATTGCAAAACATGCATCATCATGCATTTAGGTTAGATTGTATATATTATAGGTTAATTTTCTCTTTTTTTGATTAGGGGACAGGACAATATTTATCGGGGCCTCGAATCGAAAATCTAACTGTACGGATCTGATTAGGGCGACAATCATAGTCCAAAGCCTCCGAGATGCCCCGATCAGATTTTCGTAGCATCAAATGCAGTCCGTGAATGATTAGAGGTCAAGGGGCAAGGTGGTGTAAAATCCGTACCTCAGATGCCAAATCCAACCGCACGGATGGGTTCAGATCGACGATCGCAACCCAATGGTGTGAAAATTAATCCAATCTAACAACCGTGGCACCTCCTATGAGCAAAAGAAGATGGTGGCGCCATCCAAGTTGCGAAAGGCACCGGCACTCTTCATCGTCATCAAAGATCGTGTGATCTCAACAGTTGGATCGAGATCCAACTGCTGAGAATGCGCGGACGATGAATTCAAAAGCGTGACAAAAGAAGCCCCATAGTACAGTGGTTAAGAACAACGCACACCAAAAGTCACGCATTCAAGTCTCGCCTTCACGCTCCTTCCTCGTGCACTCGAGCTCAATTCAGTCGACCAATCAGACGCCAACATCCCAGATCAACACATTGGATGAATGCGTGATTCGATGCCCGGTTGCATGCGCGATCAGACATGCCCCTCAACGCGTGCTCTTGAGCGATCTGGAGCGTGTGATCATGATCCAACGGCTCGCGAGGTGGCCATGTCACGCGACGCTTGGTGAGCGCAGCTCAACGTCTGATGGCCGATCGGCAACCACGTGGTGCGACATGGCTGCTTGGATCAAAGGCGAACGGTGGAGATTGAGGCACGACTTTAGCAACGCTTACCTTCGATGATGCACATAATTGTCACTAAATACCCTATATTAAATTCTAAGCTTGGAAAAAGACCTTTATGCGTCCCATTCCTACAACTATAAAAGGCCTATCCCTCCCACATATTTTCTCATCCCTTCCTTCTCTCACCTCCTCCAAAGCTCTACGAGCTCCTCCCAAACTCGAGATGCTCCATTAGAGCTACAGTAAAATAATTTCCCATCTTCTCACCCCCTTCGTGGAGCATCCTGCGGTTGTTCTCTTACTGCCGTTTGGGAAGCGGATCCCGCTGCAACGTCGCCTTGCTCCGTCCTCCATCCTCCAGCTTCATCCTCTTTCATCCAGCATCTCACCACCCTCGTTCGGGCACCCAGTCAATGTAGCTCGTCCTCCAAGCAGCTATCGAGGAAGATAATTTCTCATCCCCTTCTCTTTCATTGCTTTCTAGTGTAGATTTCCTGCTTTCTAGTATAGCACATAGATGTAATGAACATGTTTCTATCTTTATAAAATATTTGTTTATTCTCTCCCTATTTTCTCTTTATCATCTCACCACCCTCTTTCGAGCACCCAGTCAACGCGGCTCGTCCTCCAAGCAGCTGTCGAGGAAGATAATTTCTCATCCCCTTCTCTTTCATCGCTTTCTAGTGTAGATTTCCTGCTTTCTAGTATAGCACATAGATGTAATGAACATGTTTCTATCTTTATAAAATATTTGTTTATTCTCTCCCTATTTTCTCTTTATTTGTATTATTATTTCTCTCTCTTCTATTAATTATTTTTTAAGTAGAATAGCTAGTAGATTAATTTCAACAAGCTAATCTGCTTTCGTGATAATAAATCCAAAGCGATTTTTGATCAAGCGTTCGCCTCCCTGTATTTAACCTGGGACTCACCAAAGTTTTGGTTAATATTATCTGTTTGACGAATTTTTACGCGACTTCAACGATAGGTTTTCAAAACTCAAATTCTTAGCGTAAAAATGCTGTACAACATTTTAGCACCGTTGAAGGGGAGGCAAAGCTCTTTGATTTCCTACGTTTTCCGCTTTACTGATCATTTACCTTACTTTTCTCTTTTCTTACTGTGATTGCAGGTCCTCTCTTGAGGTGAGCAAAAGTAGTAGATTGGAGTAAAGTGATGTTAAAGGATCTATAAGAATACCCCACCTCCCACCCATTAGTTTTCATTCCATCACTTAATAACACAAACCCTAATTAACTTAGGAGCTCTCATAAACCCTAGTCTTAGTTTGGTTGTTTTGTTGTCATCTCCACCTGCCTCACCCTCCACTTATAAAAAAAAATCTAAAAAAATTTTCCATAGAGGTACTCAACCTCTTTTGATTCTTCATACTCAACCGATAACCTGATCTTTGGAACAGGTACGCTCATCAACATATAATTGAGTAGAAATCAGATTAGGCTAACCATTTTGTGTGCCTTAATTAGTGGTGTATTAGGCCACTTGTCTGATTTGTTTAGGCAGCACCACTTAACATAAAATTGATCCATCAAGTAGCTTACCTCTTAGGATTCAACTTTTAGAAATTAACCAGGCACTCCACATTCTTTTCAAGTTTTAAAGGACGACATCTTCACTTGTGCTTTCAAAAATTGGTATGCTAACTAAACCTTGATTAAATATACCTAAAGTTGAACCCTAAAAGCTACTAAATAAGGTTGAACCCTAAAAGACAAATCATCAATTAATCTTGTTTGAAAACCATTTGTTGTACACACATACATATTGAAACTGATCATTAGGGGCATAACCCAGATAAAGGGTCCATTACATTTCAAAGCACATTCAAATGTAAGCCTAATTAAAACAAAGTAGACGTTGGCCTTAAGGATTGGACTCACTCTTCGGGGCCCACATCGAGATTATTTTCGATTAATCTGCTTATACCATTCAATTTGATGTCTAGCTAGGGGAGCAGTGTCAAACGATTGCAGTTGGGGGGTATCAAAGGAACCTGAGGCGAAAGCCAAGGGAAGAACCTTCTCCCCAACCCCTCCCTCTAACTGGTTGGATTGACCGGAAAGAAGTAGATCAAATCGTTCTTTTCATCTCAAGACAGGTTCTGGGAGTTTGTAGATCTTTAGGCTATCCCACTTAAGGATAGGTTTGATTATATGTACTACAGGACACCTTTCTTTCTCCCACTTTCCCATGGATCCTTCCACATCCTACTCACATTTCCACTCCTACCCTCCTACCACTACTTATTCCCAAGATGATTATTATCCTAACCAGACTTATTCTCACCCATCTACTAGTTGGGATAATCCTGATTAGGGATACTGACGAGTCGATTCTTCGCTTTTAAAGTCATTTGTCACAAAAAATGACATGTCGTTTGTAGTTCTATGTGGTGGAAAAATTGACTAATCAACAATTAAAATAACCACTCACAGAAGAGCGGGTCGTGTCCACAGGGAGGAAATGATGCAATAAAATCTTGATTATTTCGTATTCTTTCAATCACATGCGAAATCCATAATCAAATCCAACATGAAATGCGATGGAAAGAAGATGCACAATAGCTCAAAAGTATAAGGGTATATGTGCAATTTTTCCTCACTAAAATATTCAATAAATATGTGATGATTTTATGTAATTTTCAATTGACATGTATTAGAGAAAATTTGTGCACATTTTAATTCTAAAACCAATGTTAAAGCATGTGAATATCAATAACCACGCAATTATCAGAAAGCATGAGTATGCAGTCACAATTTCACCATAATAAAATAATCATAAATTAAAATTGATTTTGGTTGCATTGGCATTCAAATGTAAATTTTAATTAAAACAAAAGCAAGGGATTTTACCTCTCTCCTCCTTGCGCATGGGATCGAGGAGAGACTCCCACAGGAGGTTTGCTGAAGCGAGGCCGTCGCGGTGGTGGCAGCGGTGCGTCGCGAGATGGTCGGAGTAGGCCTTCCGGAGCAGAGGAGTGGCGGTGGTGGAGGAGCTGCTGCTACCACGCGTAATGTAGATGCGTGGAGACGTGGAAGCGTGGGCGTTGGGAGCTCTGCAGAGTGCGTAGGCGCGCGTAGAGGTGTGGCGCTACAGGTGCTGCGTGCGGAGGTGGGTGCGCGTTCTACAGGTTGGAGCACGTGTGGTGAGGCGCGCATTTTGTAGGCTGGAGCGCGCTGGAGGTGGGCGCTACAGGCCCGTAGGGAGGTGTGCGCGCGGAGGTAGGCGCAGGCAGGGGGCTCTGCAGTAGCGTTGGAGGTGGGCGTACTGTGCTGAGTAGCTGCTGTTGCTACTGCTGAAGGTGCATAGGTGCACGCGGGGAGGTGTTGGAAACTGTGGTGTGCGGTGGTGGTTGCAGCTGCTGGAGGCGTGCTGGCCACGTGGGTGCGTGGTGGGCTCGGCCGCAAGTGGTAGCTGCTACTGGAGGTGTGCTGGTGAGGGGTTTTGTTGAAGTGGAGGGGAAACAGAACATATGAAATAAAAAGAAGATGGAAGGAGATATGGGAGTTCAGACGTCTGGGATCATTCCCAGACGTCTTAATTGGTGCGAGGATGAGGAACTGAAGGTGGTTGATGGCGGTGGTTGCTGGTAGTGGTTGCATGGCCCTCAGGCGCACGCTCGCAGTGATGCACAAGCCACAGATGGCACGGCGATCTGTCACCTTGCCTGCCCTCGGTGGAGTGGTCTTGTGCTCGCGGAAGGAGGCCGGTGGTGTGGAATGAACGAGAGATCAACTCTCTGCACAGTGGTGGGTCGGGGATGGTGGCCTCCTTTGCATGGCAGCTCTCCCTCCTCCTTTTGTAGCCATAGCCTTCGTTTCAAATTCAAAATGCCGTAGTGTAAATGTGATGCGCACGAGGAGGAGGCGGAGCAGAAGCCGGAGGAGTTACCTGTGCAAAGGAGAAAAAAAATAAAAGAATAAAATATTATGGTTATTTATGCATAAACCCTTAACTTCTATGTTAAATTAAAATAATGCATGCAATGCACCTAATTGGTTAACTAATTAAATGAATGCAATTCTAAGTTAATTCTAAATGCATTTAGTTATGAATGCAATGCATGAATTATGTAATTAAATCAAAAATATGAATTAATCTATTTACATCATAATGTATGCTAAATAAATGTTAGAATTAACTTAATGTCAAGGCACTTAAATACCTAAATAGCCCACAAACATGGGCTAATCAAATACCCCCATGCCTTGTTTTTGCTAGTCCCTAGCAAATCCAAGCAAAACCTAGCACTCCAAGTAAACTAGCTGATAATGGCGGATTTCCTAACAGAACCGTGGCTAGTCTTTGTTTGTTTTAGTGCTTATTACAGAAATATCGTTGTGGTATAGATAAAATATCTACGGTTGTCGTTGCCATTACAATTTTTTTTACTCGGAAATAGTTTCCCGAGGTCGAACTCAGGGAGCTACTGGAATTCTAGAAGTACAATGTTTCTTTATTACAAAAATAAGAGAGAGAGAGAGAGAGGGAGAAGTAGATTTCTGTCTCTTGGCTTTTTCTTCTTCTCTTCTTTCTCTCTTTGCTTGTCTTCTTCTTCTCTTCTTTCTTTTTTCTTCTTTGCAGGTCTTCTTCTTTCTTCTTCTCTTTATTTTCTTTCTATCTTCTTTGGAGCTTCATCCATAATATAATATCTCAGTCAGACGGCATAAATGGCGGTCTGCTACAGTGCTTCCCCTTTCTTCCTTCACTGCTTCTCCTTCTTCTCTTCTTCTTCTTCTTCTTCCTTGGCCTTCTGCCTTGCTCAGCTGCAAGGCTTCTTCTTCTTCTGCTCCACTTCTTCTTTCTACGGCCAAGTGTGAATCTTTTTCCTCGCACCCTGTCCCTGCACAAAGCAAAACCTAACCCTTCCCTCTACCCGCACGTCTCTCTCTCTCTCTGCAAATCGCTCATAGGAAGCTCTCCTAGAGCTGGGTTATCGGGTCGGGTAGCGTACCCGGGACCAGGCGTACCGGCGTGTATGGTACGCGAGGAGTGCGCAGGTGGTGTCGGGTCGGGTCCGCCAGATCCGCATGGTGAACTCGCAGACCGGGCGGGTGAGTGGGGTGCGGGACCTCACCCCAGGTGTCTTGAGGCGATTAAGAGAAAACACAAAATCAATTTAAATCAGCGCGGTGTTCCGAAAACTTACGATGTGGGACTATTCTGCTCGCCCTTCTCGCGCGCGCCCGCAGGAGAGCCACGACCTGGCCTCAGCAACTACGTCCTCGCCTCTCTTCGCAGATCTGCTCGTTGCCTTCGCCCAAGTCCCTGCAGCTCGCCTCAGCTGGGATCTTGCTGCTGTAGGGCCTAGAGCTCGCGTAGAAGCTCCTTCAGTCGTCATCAATGGCGGCTGGGGCTCCGACCCTGTTAGATAGAAACACGGCTTCTCGGCCTAATTAGACTATAGGGTGACCTTCGCCGTGGCACGGCGAAGGTGATGCGGGGTGTAGCAGGTCGCAGGACGGCCTAGGCGTGCGTGCCTAGGTCGACCTGTGACCAGAAAAGTGGGTGTGTTCAACGGGGCTTTGTGTGGGTGTGGAGTGGCAGTGAAGGGGCGGAAGTGGTTCAGTATGATGAGGCGGAGGTTTTGGGTCGGTCGGCGAGTCGTGTGGAGTGGCAGAATGATGGGGGTGACTTGCCGGAGGTTGGCCGGAGGCATGGAAGACGAGGGTGGTCAGGCGTTGTTGAGGGGCGATTGAACAAATTGAGTTGGGGAAAAGAAAGAGGAGAGTAAGGGAGATAACTGTTACCTACTTATAGGGACGAGGGGGGCTGGAGCAGGGAGGCAGTCATACCGACTGTTGCCGGAGAAGAAATACCTAGAGGGGGAGGGCGGCGGCGAGGAAGAAGCAGGAGGGCGTGCACTAGGTACGGCGCGACGCAGGAAGAGCAGGCGAAGGTGGCTCTGCTGCTGGTATTGTAGCAGAGCGACGAGACGGAGGAGGAGGAGCCGTCGGAGTTGGTGGGTGTCTGCCGGAGTGGGAAGAGAGGAATGATAGGGGTTTTCTTCATCAGGACCAAGCTACCAGAGTCGGCTAGCGACGCTGGTCCTTATAAAGGTGGTGGCGGAGGGGGGGCACAGGGAGGCGATGTGCCTCCCTCGCCGGAGAATGGCCAGGATTTTGACCCATACCTTCCGCGCATTCGCATGGAAGGTGTGGGCGAGGATAGACGGCATGGCGGTGTCCCTGCGACAGCAAACGTCGCAGGAAACACCGGGTTCATCCTGTAGGACGCCTCCCTCACCCTACGCGGCGCCATGCTCCGCGCAAAGTCGCCGGAGCATGGTGCTACGCAGAGACTTGCAGGAGGGACCTGTATCCAAAGAACGACAAAGAACCTAGGGGTCAAAATGCAAGGGTTTTGAAAGTTGAGTGTCAAAAAGTAATAGATGAGGACCAAATTGCAAAGTCGGTCAAGAAGGTCGCTTCTTAGGCTCAAGTTTTTATGCATGATTAAATGGAACCTAAGGATTCTAATGGTGAATTTTATTTCTAGGTCAGGCCTTGTTTGACCAGCCAATTTACGTAAAAACCCAAATTAAATCATTAATTGGGCATGATTCTCAATGTAGGTCAAAATGGGTTCCCAAGGACAAATTGAAGGTTCTAAGCCCTAGAGATTATTTTTCTATAAATTTTAGAGGGTTTATTCGATTTTTACCCTACCTTGAACCTCGTGAATTGAACTGGATTTGTTTTAGGGTTACAGAATGTCATTTAATTCCTTGGAGTTGCTGTAGCCCTTGTTGGATCAGATCATCCCACTTTCCTTCTTATTAGGTTAGTTTGACCTATGTTTGGATCCTGACTTATCCTGTTTACAGATTGTGTTGGTGAAATTGCATTTTTACCCCTTATGTCTTATTTTCTTGTTAGACTCAGAATTCTCTGAGTCAAGCCTTTCTTTGAGTTATGTAGGAGCTTTTTCTCGCATATTTAGGTTAGATTGTGCTAGTTAGGGTTCATGATGAGATTCTCATCATACCCCCATGCCTAGCTTTTGTTAGTCCCTTAGCAAAAACTTAATGTTTTAACCTTCGTTCTAGACCATGATTTTTTTAATAATTGCAGATAAGTGCTTTTTCATTTGAACTTAGATTAGGTTAGAATGCTGACCATAGGCCTAAAAGGTACTCAAGTACCAACTAAGATCCAGATCTGTCTAGCCTCAACCTCAGTCCTTAGCAAGGCCCACAAGAGCTAACCTAAGGTCTGTTGGACTTTGTGGTTAAAGCACCCGTGCTTGAAATGTTTTTAGCCCTGGCTCAGCTCGCAGTGTGTTTTGTAAGAGAGAGAGATAGAAAATTTTTCTGTTTGGAGAGTTTTCTCTCTGTCTTTTTTTTTCTCTTTTTAATTTTAGCTTAGGATTGGCTTTTCAACACGGTCTGTATCAGATTCCTTGCTCCCATCATCAATCCTCAAGGGTCCCTGGCAATCGATGCTTCGAGATAGCACCGCCCATAGCAACCCCCGGAACCCTGGCTATTGAGATTTCGAGATAATCCCATCCATGGAATCTGAACCAGCAGAGTGCTTACATGCCCCCAGTAGGATATGTAAATATCCTAAGAGACAAGCACCGAGGAGATGATATTTTGTTACGCATCTTCGAGGGGAATTTCCCACCTCTCCACGCTGGGAACTCGTCCAAATCAACTTGTGTTGATCGGCCGCTCCTATTCTAGGTGTACTTTTCAGAATTTTGCGACGCTTCTGCATGATTTTGATTTTTATGCTTACTGAACCAGGCCGTGTGTGAGGTTAGGGTGCTTAGGTTACTGAGTCCCGTAAACCAAAAGTTAGTTAATGAGGCCAAATACTCCCTAAGCCTTAGACCTAATGCTTAAGCTTTTCATTTTCCTCAACCTCTTGAGGAATGTCTAGATCTTAATGGGTACTAAGAGTCTATCCAAGAATGCCTAAAGTTTGCGTTCTTACTAATCTCACCATGCACTTTTCATTTCTTTTCTTGAATAAGGTCTAGAACTTAGGTCAATCCCTTAGTTTCTTACTAATGACTATCACTCTTTTCTTTCATTTTTGTGCTCCTTTTTCATTTTGTTTCTTTTCCTTCTCCCACAAAATTTCCTTTCTCCTCTTATTCTCTTATTCTTTTTTGAAATTTTTTTTTAATGGTGTTTTTGGCATATGTGAATTTTTTTTTGTTTAAAACCTTTTCTTACAAGTTTTGCACTTTTATACCCCCCCATGCCTAAGGTTTGCAATGTCCTCATTGTGACTTAGGGGGTTTTTATTTACTTAGTTCATTCCTTAGACAGATGTTTTGATGAGTGAATGGCTCGGGATGATTGTTGCGGACGATTTCTAATCTCAGATGCAAGCATCTGAGGTGGAGTCGGCTGTCTATAAGAGCGAACCTTAAGTGCACAAAGGTGTCAAAAAGGTTTTAGGTTTTCAAGGAAAATGACGGGCTGCCTCTTGTTAAGTGCTGAGTTTTACGCCATCGGCTGGGCGCAATAAGCTCAAGGGGAATGGAGGATATAAGATGATTCAGCCAAATCAGTAGAAGTTACATCAATGAACGGCTTGACTCTTTGACCGTTCACGATGAAATGTTCGGAGTCGTGGCTGAGCGGACTAATTTCGATGGCTCCATTTCCAAAAATCTGTCGGACCAAGTATGGTCCGACCCACTTGGATCGTAACTTTCCAGGGAAAAGTTTGAGTCGGGCATCAAAGAGTAGGACCTTCTGACCAGGATGAAAGATCTTTCTTGAGATATGCTTGTCATGGAAGGCTATAACCTGCTCCTTGTAGATTCACGAGTTCTCATACGCGTCTAAGCGTAATTCATCGATCTCACTAATTTGAAGTTTTCTGTGTGTTCCAGCCTTCGAAAGATCTAGATTACAGTTCCGTACTGTCCAATAGGCTTTATGCTCCAATTCGATGGGAAGGTGACACGCCTTCCCGTACACCAGTCTAAAGGGAGACATGCCTAATTGGGTTTTGTGGGCGGTCCTATAGGCCCACAAGGCTTCCGGAAGTCGGGACGACCAGTCCTTCCTGTCAGGTCGAACAGTGACCTGCAGGATTTTCTTGATCTCCCGATTTGATAGCTCAGCTAGACCATTAGTTTGGGGGTGGTAAGGAGTAGAGATTCGGTGAGACACCCCGTATTTGGTCATCAGTGACCTAAACTGAGCGTTTGTGAAATGGGTCCCCCCATCAAAGATTATAGCACGAGGAATCCCGAACCTTGAGAAAATGTTTTGATGAATGAATTTGAGAACGATTTTGTGATCATAGGTTCGGGTCGGTATGGCTTCGATCCATTTGGACACGTAGTCCACAACCAGCAGAATGTATTTGAAATCATTCGAAACAGGAAAGGGACCTATAAAATCAATCCCCTAAACATCAAAGATTTCGCATACAAGAATCGACTGCAAAGGCATCATGTCACGATGGCTCATGTTGCCCAAAGTCTGGCAACGAATGCATGCCTTGCAGTGACTGTATGCATCTTTGAACAGCGTGGGCCAGTAAAAGCGGCACTGGAGGACTTTTGATGCGGTTTTATGCCCAGAGAAATGGCCACTGCATGCCTGGTCATGGCAAAAAGAAAGAATATTGTTGATTTCCTCTTCCGGGACACATCTCCGGATGACTTGATCAGCACCTATGCGGAAAAGGTACGGGTCTTCCCAGATGTAATACTTGGTATCAGAACGCAATTTATCTTTCTTGGCCTTCGGCCAATCAGACGGGATCTGATGAGATGCCAAGTAGTTTACTATATCAGCAAACCATGGAAGTCTAGTACTGATAGTCAGCAGGTGCTCATCAGGAAAATGCTCCGTGATGGGTCCGGAAGGGTTGATAATCTCAGAAGGAAGATGGGACAAATGGTCGGCTACCACATTCTGCCTTCCCACCTTGTCGCGAATCTCAAGGTCGAATTCTTGCAACAGCAAGATCCATCGGATTAGTCGGGGCTTCGCATCCTTCTTGGCAAGGAGATGCCTTACAGCCGTGTGATCCGAGTAGATGATGACGTGGGAACCCAGGAGATACGATCGAAATTTTTCAAGGGCAAATACTACGGCTAGCAGCTCTTTCTCTGTAACCGTGTAGTTACGCTGAGCCTTGTCAAGTGTCTTGCTATCGTAATAGATGACCATGGGTTTCCCATCAGCTTTCTGCCCCAGGACCGCTCCTACAGCAAAATCAGATGCGTCGCACATGATCTCAAAGGGTTGAGACCAGTCAATGGATTGTAGGATAGGTGCTTGGGTGACTCGGTCACGAAGGTTTTCAAAGGCTAGTGTGCATTCCCTGGAGATTTCAAAGGGTGCATCCTTAGAGAGAAGAGAAGTCAAGGGACGCGCGATTTTTGAGAAATCAGGAATGAAACGACGGCAAAAACCGACGTGGCCCAGAAAAGAACGGATGTCCCTGATCAAGCTAGGCATAGGAAGGTGAGAGATCAGATCAACCTTAGCTCGATCCACTTGGATGCCCTTTTCCGAAATCAAATGTCCCAGGACAATTCCCTCAGGCACCATGAAATGGTTCTTTTCCCAGGAAAGAACCAAATTCACATCGATGCATCGCCTGAGTATCTGGACCAAGTGTTGCAGGCAATCGTCAAATGATGCTCCAAAAATTGAAAAGTCATCCATGAAGACTTCCAGATAGTCACCTACCATATCTGAGAATATGGCAAGCATGCACCACTGAAAAGTAGCGAGTGCATTGCAAAGACCGAAAGGCATCCTTCGGGATGCATATGTTTCGAAGGGGCAAGTGAACGTGATCTTTTCTTGGTCTTCAGGATGGATTGCCACCTGGTTGTAACTGGAGTACCCGTCAAGAAAGCAGAAGAACCTATTTCCTGTTAGTTTCTCGAGAATCTAATCAATGAAAGGCAGTGGGAAATGATCCTTCTTCGTGGAGGAATTGAGTCGGCGATAATCTATACAGACTCTCCACGAGTTGGCTAATTAGGTAGGAATGACTTCTCCGATTTCAGTCGTTATAGTGGTGAGTCCTGCCTTCTTGGGCATGACCTGAATTGGGCTCACCCAACGACTATCGGAGATCGGGTAGATGATCCCGACATCTAACCACTTGATGATCTCCTTTTTCACGGCCTCCTGCAGATTGGGGTTCAAGCGTCTCTGCATTTCACGAGAAGGTCGTGCGCCCTCTTCTAAATAGATATGATGAGTACAATACGAGGGACTTATTCCAGTCAAATCATCGAGAGTCCACCCGATGGCTCTGCGATGTTGCTGGAGGACAGCAATCAGACGGGATTCCTGTTCGGGATTGAGGTTGGAATTGATAATCACAGGAAGGGTCTGATTAGAACCCAAAAAGATGTATTTCAAGTGAGCAGGAAGGGGCTTTAGTTCGAGGATAGGGTTATCAGCAGCGGCGGATGGTTCAGAATAGACGTGAGGTTCAAGGGTAGGAGCTACTGGGTTGTCCAAATCTGGATTCGACTCCTCTATTTGCGGGTCAAGATCTTTCTGCGGTTGATGAGGTATAATCAGGTCATTCTGGAAGTGTGTTTCATCAACCAAAGCCCTAATGTCACAAATCTGTTCGATGACACTGCAATTGATTCCTTGTTGGGCCTTAAATATATCAATTTTCAGGGTTTGATTCCCAAATTTGAGCTCTATTTGGCCCTCCTCACAGCTAATGTTGGCTCTAGCAGTAGCCAAGAAAGGTCTCCCTAAAATGATTGGTGTATCCCTAGGGTTCTCAGGTGCGTCCATGTCTAAGACTATAAAGTCTACAGGAAAGTAGAAATCCCGCACTCTCACAATAACATCCTCGAGAATCTCTTTTGGTGACTTTATAGATCGATCTGCTAATTGTAATGTTACCTCAGTTGGTTTCAGCTCAGATTCTTCTAGATGGTTAAGTAAGGATGTGGGTATCAGATTTATGGAAGCACCTAAGTCTAGCAATGCTCTATCAAATTGTGTATCACCTATCTTGTAGGAAATCAGGGGAGTACCAGGATCTTTAGCCTTTGGTGGGAGTTTGCATAGGATTACAGAGCTGGCTTGCTCTAACAGAACAATTGGACTCCCACTCTTGGTTCGTGGCTTACGCTGGGGTGTACACACATTCTTTAAGAATCATGCATAAGCCGGTACATGGCGGATTGCATCCATCAAGGGGATGTTTATGTGGACCTGCTCAAAGAGCTTGACCAGGTCCTCCTCAGCTGCCACGGGCTTGGTAGTCTTCTTTCCCTTGGTCAAGGCCTCGGGAAACAAAACCTTGGTTGGTTCTTCTAGGATAGGTCCAGGTCTTTGATCTGAGACAGGGATAGGAACGTCCTGGATTACCGTCCTAGGCTTGGGATCACTACCAGGCTTGGCGTGGTTTGGATAAGGTGGATCTTGGGTTTCCTTACCACTACGGGTTGTCACGGAATTAAGTCCTGCCTGGTTTTGGTTGGGATTGGGTAAGATGGGCTGTTGATAGCCCGTAAAAGAAGTGGAAGCCTCCATCCCGTCAGGTGAAGGAACAGAGGGAGCCTGATAAATCATATGGGCTTGGCTCGAGTTTGGGTTCATAATGCACCGCTGGGTTGGCATGTTATTCGGGTTAGGAAGAGGTTGGGAAGGGAGAGTGCCTGGCTGGCGAGAATTTGCCAACTGGGCCAACTAATTTCGGACCTCTGTAAGCTCGTCCTTGTGTTGTTTTTGGATAGACGCATTCGTTCTTTGAATGTCAGCCAGAGTCTGAAGGATAAGGGACATTTGATCCTGATTTGGCCCTGATGGATAAGTAGGGTTGGGCCTAGGCTGAGGCGGCTGGTAAGGACGAGGGGGTTGTGGGCGGGGCTGAAAGGGTGGTCTTTGGGTTTGGGAATTTCCCACCCACTGAAAGTTGGGATGGTTTCGCCATCCAGGGTTATAGGTGTTGGAGAATGGGTCATTCTGGATGGCGTTGAGGTCCTCACAGGTCTGAGGAACCTCCAGAGAGTCAGAGAAAGGGGGAATGGAATTTCCTGGGCTGGCATAGAGAGGATCGGATGGTGGATATGGATCCATCCCAGGAGAAGATCGATGGAGAATGTTTTGCACAGTCTCCAGCGTGGAAGGAGGCTGTGCAAAGGAGATATGCGCAAAGGTGGCTCTCTGCAAGTGCTGAGTCAGCTCATCCACCTTCTTTTCAATGATTGAGACCTTGTCCAATCGACTGGCCATTAATTCCAGGTCGATTGATGCGGATAGGCCTTGCGTCTCATGTGCTCCCTTAAGATTCGTCGATGCGCAGGTATTCGTCCTGTCGAATAATCCCATGGAGTCATTGTTGATGGAGTTCTCGCACATGTTTTCAAGAATCTCCCACATGGTGTCCTCATGTTGACCCATGATATTCCCTCCGCAGGTTGCATTGATGAAAAGACGGATGTCTTCCCGGAGTCCCTGGTAAAAAGATTGGACTTGTTCCCATTTAGGAACTCCGTGATGGGGGCACTTTCTCATGAGATCCTGAAAGCGATCCCATGCCTCATGGAGAGGTTCCCCTATTTGCTGAGTGAAGTGAGTAATCTGATGGCGCAAGGCATTGGTCCGACCAACGGGAAAGAACTTTTTCAAAAATTCGGACTGAAGTTCTTCCCAAGTGTTGATCGGCCGGGTCTGAGTTTGATACCAATGAGCGGCCTTATCCATAAGAGAGAAGGAGAACATCTTCATGAGAAGAATATCCCGATTTTGTGCATCTGACCCAAAAGTTTGGACCAGATGCTTTAGATGCTTGATGTGCTGGAAGGGATCTTCGGAATTAAGCCCATGGAATTTAGGTATAGAATGAATCATATTGGGCTTTAATTCAGAATCAGGTCCTCCAGTCGGGATTTTGACTCGAGGCTCAATGGCTACCGCAACAGGATTATAATGGTCCCGCATCATAGGACGCTGTGGTGGGTGCACAAAGTTTTGGAAGAGGTCATTGAGTCGCTGGAGCTGGTGCTCCAGATTGTTTTCTTCCTCAACTGGCTGAGCCATGATGGGGGAAGAAGAAGAGCTTGGTTCAGAATCAGATGAGAGAATAATGGGGTGGGGTTGCTGTGCAAACACGGGCATCGAGGCTTGGCCTTGATGAGAGTGAATTCCTAAAGGAGGTCTTAAGGGTGGTCTTAAGGACCTCCTACCGTACATGCACTGTTGGAATAGATGAGTTTAGAAGGTGCTGGACCCAATCGAGACACCCAAAAATTGTTGGGTGACTATAGAGGTGCGGGGCAGATGGACCCCTTGATCAAAAAGACCGTCTACCTGAGAATTACCTGGGCAACCAGAGAGGGTGAGTCCCGCGAAGACCCCTACATGGTAGAGCGTCCCCACGGGTTATAGGGTTTCCGCCACCTGACCTCTCTTGTCACTGCGATTCCAGGTAGACTAGAATGGGGATCTTGACCTCTTAAGTCTACCTCTTTTACTTTAAGATCAAGGTGCTTAAGGTTCCACTTGAACTCTTAGGTATTTTGAGTGAAAAAGTGACCTAATTTTAATGTTGGTTGACCCAAGGGATCAACTTCACCTCTTGTTTTTGAGAACTTATTAGGTCTTGTTTTTTAGGGTTCAAGTGTTTAGAGAGCCAATTTGTTTAGGGTTTTTCTTAATAGGTATTTTCAACCAATGGCTTAGGCACACCTCTTTTTGGGAAGATTTTTTCTTTGTTAATGGAAGGTGTGTCTCTAGAAGCCCTAGATTTTCAATCCTTGAATTGGCTCTAGTTGGTCCATTTTAGTTGCCTCAAAATGTTAATATCTAGGGCTCAATCAAGAAGGTTTTAGCCCTAGTTACCTTAGTTGGATGGACAATTAAGCATGTGTTGAAATGAAAATTAGGCAACTCCGATGAATTACTATGTATGATGCAGGTAGCCCTAAGTTGATTTTAATTTTTGTTCCTTTTCAGATTTTAAGGGAGTTAAGAAAGGGCTAATGAAGATTACCTGGTCGTTGGAGTGTTTGTTGTGCGGCTGCTCTTCTCATTCTTTTACCTGCACAAGAGAGAGAAAAACATTAGCAATCTCTTAAAAGAAATTCAAAGCTTCTAGAATATCCGTTGCTCCCCGGCAACGGCGCCAATGATAATGGTGGATTTCCCGACAGAATCGTGGCTAGTCTTTATTTGTTTTAGTGCTTATTACAGAAATATCATTGTGGTATAGATAAAATAGCTATGGTTGTCGTTGCCATTACAATTTTTTTTTACTCGGAAATAGTTTCCCGAGGTCGAACTCAGGGAGCTACTGGAATTCTAGAAGTACAATGTTTCTTTATTACAAAAATAAGAGAGAGAGAGAGAGGGAGAAGTAGATTTCTGTCTCTTGGCTTTTTCTTCTTCTCTTCTTTCTCTCTTTGCTTGTCTTCTTCTTCTCTTCTTTCTCTTTTCTTCTTTACGTGTCTTCTTCTTTCTTCTTCTCTTTATTTTCTTTCTATCTTCTTTGGAGCTTCATCCGTCGTCTGATATCTCAGTCAGATGGCTTAAACGGCGGTCTTCTACAGTGCTTCTCCTTTCTTCCTTTGCTGCTTCTCCTTCTTCTCTTCTTCTTCTTCCTTGGCCTTCTGCCTTGCTTAGATGCAAGGCTTCTTCTTCTTCTGCTCCTCTTCTTCCTTCTGCGGCCAAGTGTGAATCTTTTTCCTCGCACCCTGTCCCTGCACAAAGCAAAACCTAACCCTTCCCTCTACCCGCACGTCTCTCTCTCTCTCTGCAAACCGCTCATAGGAAGCTCTCCCAGAGCCGGGTTATCGGGTCGGGTAGCGTACCCGGGACCAGGCGTACCGGCGTGTATGGTACACGAGGAGTGCGCAGGTGGTGTCGGGTCGGGTCCGTCGGATCCGTGTAGTGAACTCACGAACCGGGAGGGTGAGTGGGGTGCGGGACCTCACCCCAGGTGTCTCGAGGAGATTAAGAGAAAACACAAAATCAATTTAAATCAGTGCGGCATTTCGAAAACTTACGATGTGGGACTATTCTGCTCACCCTTCTCGCGTGCACCCGCAGGAGAGCCACGACCTGGCCTCAGCAGCTGCGTCCTCGCCTCTCTTCATAGACCTGCTCGTTGCCTTCGCCCAAGTCCCTGCAGCTCGCCTCAGCTAGGATCCTGCTATTGCAGGGCCTGGAGCTCATGTAGAAGCTCCTTCAGTCGTCGTCAATGGCGGCTGGGGCTCCGACCCTGTCAGACAGAAACACGGCCTCTTGGCCTAATCAGACCACAGGGTGACCTTCGTCGTGGCACGGCGAAGGTGATGCAGGGTGTAGCAGGTTGCAGGACAGCCTAGGCGTGCGTGCCTAGGTCGACCTGTGACCGAAAAAGTGGGTGTGTTCGACGGGTCTTTATGTGGGTGTGGAGTGGCAGTGAAGGGGCGGAAGTGGTTCAACGTGATGAGGCGGAGGTTTTGGGTCGGTCGGTGAGTCGTGTGGAGTGGCGGAATGATGGGGGCGACTCGTCGGAGGTTGGCCAGAGGCGTGGAAGACGAGGGTGGTCAGGCGTTGTCGAGGGGCGGTTGAACAAATTGAGTTGGGGAAAAGAAAGAGGGGAGGAAGGGAGATAACTGTTACCTACTTATAGGGACGAGGGGGCTGGAGCAAGGCGGCAGTCGTACCGACTGTTGCCGGAGAAGAAATACCCAGAGGGGGAGGGCGGCGGCGAGGAAGAGAGTAGGAGGGAGCGCTGGATACGGCACGACGCGGGAAGGGCAGGCGAAGGTGGCTCTACTGCTGGTATTGCAGCAGAGAGATGAGACGGAGGAGGAGGAGCCGCCGGAGCTGGTGGGTGTCTGCTGGAGTGGGAAGAGAGGAATGGTAGGGGTTTTTTCCGTCAGGACCAAGCTACTAGAGTCGGCTGGTGACGTTGGTCCTTATAACGGTGGTGGCGGAGGGGGGGCGCAGGGAGGCGACGTGCCTCCCTCGCCGGAGAATGGCCGGGATTTTGACCCATACCTTCCGCGCGTTCGCATGGAAGGTGTGGGCGAGGATAGACGGCATGGCGGTGTCCCTGCGACAGCAGACGTCGCAGGGAACACCGGGTTCATCCTGCAAGACGCCTCCCTCACCCTGCGCGGCGCCATGCTCCACGCAATGTTGCCGGAGCATGGTGCTGTGCAGAGACTTGCAGGAGGGACCTGTATGCAAAGAATGACGAAGAACCTAGGGGTTAAAATGTAAGGGTTTCGAAAGTTGAGGGTCAAAAAGTAATAGATGAGGACCAAATTGCAAAGTCAGTCAAGAAGGTCTCTTCTTAGGCTCAAGTTTTTATGCATGACTAAATGAGACCTAAGGATTCTAATGGTAAATTTTATTTCTAGGTCAGACCTTGTTCGATCGGCCAATTTATGTAAAAACCTGAATTAAATCATTAATTGGGCATGGTTCTCAATGTAGGTCAAAATGGGTTCCCAAGGCCAAATTGAAGGTTCTAAACCCTAGAAATTATTTTTATATGAATTTTAGAGGGTTTAGTCAATTTTTACCCTGCCTCAAACCTCATGAATTGAAGTGGATTTGTTTTAGGGTTACAAAATGTCATTTAATTCCTTAGAGTTGCTGTAGCCCTTGTTGGATCAGATCATCCCACTTTCCTTCTTATTAGGTTAGTTTGACCTATGTTTGGACCCTGAGTTACCCTGTTTACAGATTGTGTTGGTGAAATTACATTTTTACCCCTTATGACTTGTTTTCTTGTTAGACTCAGAATTCTCTGAGTCAAGCCTTTCTTTGAGTTATGTAGGAGCTTTTTCTTGCATATTTAGGTTAGATTGTGCTAGTTAAGGTTCATGATGAGGTTCTCATCACTAGCCAACCCAATCTGTCTTCCTTTAGAAACATATTAAGTTCAAACTTTAGACCTAAGGTTCTCAAGTAGTTGTTAAGTTATAGACTAGGTCAGCTAAGGACGAGTTGTAGGCACAAGTTTCCCTGATTTTTGACTCTACCCTAAGGTTTATTGATCCCTAAGATTAAAGCATCCATGCATGTGCATTGGTCTGAGTTATTTGAGTTAAAGGAAAAAAGGATTTTTTTGTGTTTGATTCCTCTAAGTCTAACCTCGGATTAGCTATCAACACGGTCTGTGTCGGATTTATTGCCCCCATCATCGTACCTCGAAGGGTGCCTGGCTTTCGATGTTTCGAGATAGCACCGCCCATAGAGACCCCAAGAACTCCTGGCAATTGACACTTCGAGATAGTATCGCCCATGGATTTCTAAGGCGAATTCAGGCCTATGGCAATCGGCACTTCGAGATAGGGCCGCTCATGGTACCTGAACCGCACAATGCACTTACATGCCCCCAGTAGGATGGATATCCTAAGAGACAAGAGCCGAGGAGGTAATATGTTATCATCGCATCCTCAAGGTGAGTATATACTCCACTTCTCCTACGGCAGGAACTCTTCCAATCAAATTGTGTTTTCAAGCCTCTCCTAAGTCAAAGCTAAAAGAAGCAAATCTCTTTTAAGAAAGGAATTAAGTTGATTACTTACATGAGACCAAGTGTATGAAATTTGGATGCTTGGGTTATAAGGACCCGTAAACCAAAAGGTAAAACAAGACTCCAGGTACTACCCCACCTTTTAACTCAAACCTTAGCTTTCCTTCCTCAACCTCTTGAGGAATGGTCTGCAACTTAGCTCCTACTGAAGTTTTTAAGTCCACAAAGGACCCTAAAGGTCTAAAGCTAGTAGCCCATTTAGCTTCTAAAGTTTGACCCTAGGACCAACTTAGTCTAACCTAGAGTTCTGATTTGCTTAGGAATACAGGACCTAGCCAGTTAAGCTCAAAACTTATTATTATTATTATGCACTATGCATGAATGAATGCAAAATGTAGACATGCTATAAACAAAAATGCCTCAGGTCCTCTCCCCCATGCCTGGTTCAAACAATGTCCTCATTGAAACAAAAATAGTTAAAGGAAGATATTACCTGAGGCGGAGAATGGTAGGAGCTAAGGCTCCTTAAGAGTGACCTCGTCAACTAGATGGCCATCCAAAGTAATGTATGGTTTTAACCGTTGACCATTGACGATAAAGGGAGTTGCTGAAGAGTAAGGGCTTTTAATCTCCATAGCTCCATGCAGAAACACTTTAGTGATTATGTAAGGCCCATCCCAACGAGATTTTAACTTCCCAGGAAAAAGCTTAAGTCTAGAATTGAAAAGTCAGACTTGTTGGTTGGGCTCAAAGGTCATTCGAAGTATATACTTGTCATGCAAGACCTTAGTTCTTTCTTTATAAGCTTGAGAGGTGTCATAAGCATCATTCCTCAGCTCCTCAAGCTCAGTTAATTCTAGAAGTCGTGCCTTACCCGCCTTCTCTAAATCCATGTTAACACTTCGAATAGCCTAAAGTGCCTTATGTTCCAACTCAACAGGTAAATGGCACGCTTTCCCATACATAATCCGAAAGGGAGAAGTACCCAAAGGGGTCTTATAGGTTGTTCGATATGCCCACAAAGCATCATCGAGCTTTTGGGATCAGTCTTTCCTATCAGGTCTAATAGTCTTTTCCAAAATATTTTTTATCTCCCTATTCAACACTTCAACCTGACCACTCGTCTGAGGATGGTAAGGGGTAGCGACCTTGTGAGTCACTCCCAGACTCATGATTAGCCGATTGAAGTGGTGGTTTCAAAAATGAGATCCCCCATCACTTATAATGGTCTTGGGGCAGTCGAAACGAGATATGATATTGGCCTTCACAAATTTCAAAACCACAGAGTGGTCATTTGTGCACGTAGGAATGGCCTCTATCCATTTAGAGACATAATCAATTGCCACCAAGATATATTCATAACCATGGGACGACGGGAAGGGGCCCATAAAGTCAATTCCCCACACATCAAAAATTTCAACAGATTGAATAGGGTGTTGAGGCATTTCATTCCTCTTCCCAATCGTTCCAGTCCGTTGACATCTAATACAAGCCTTAAAAAAATTATGAGAATCCTTAAATAAGGAAGGCCACCAAAAATCGGACTGGAGAACCTTAAAAGCAGTTTTCTTAGCACCAAAGTGTCCTCCATGATGAGTCCATTTTAATGGACAAATATTACGCCTAAGTAACTTTAATTATATCTTTTAGGTTTGTTAATAACTATATTAAGTTATAGAATGCTTGCATGCATCAAATTTAGGTTTACATCTATTCTATAACTTAATATGTTCTTTTTATGTGCAGGAAAAATAATTGGCAAAAGAATGAGGAGAAAAGGATAAATTATCCTTTTTCAAATAATCGGCGGCTGTTCTTTTCCCCATCCTCCGGGAACCCTCAACAGCTGCTGGCCAGAAATAGTTAAGGGATTTGAAAATCCCTTAACTCTCGTAGGCGCAAATGAGGAGAAGATAAAAAGAAGAGGCGGAGAAAGGAGAGAGGAGATCATCCAGGGAGAGAAGAACTTTCGCCATCTTCCCTCTTGTGGGGAACAACCCCAAGGGTGCACTGTGCACAACCTCTCCAACACCACTGCCAAAGCCTCCTCCCTGCGCACCCAAAGCTGCATCCCCTCAACTTGTACGCGCCTGTAGTCGCGCCGCACTAAGCCAAGCACCTCCAGCGCTCCCTGCAGGCGCGCAAGCCAGCACCATCTCAAGCACCCATCTCCCTTCCAGCGCCTCCTCTTTCCCTCTCTGGCATCGCACCATCCACACCACCAGATGCCCGCACCATCTGCAGGCGTGCCCCCTCCTCCAACGCACCAAGCCTGCACCTGCACAGTGCCTCTCCGCAGCCTGCAAACACCGCCCATCGCGTGCCTGCACCTTCCAGCACCCGCAGGTCCGCCTCCCTTCAGCGCATCCTCCTTGCCCGCCCCTACTGTAGGCGCGCCTTCATCGTCCCCGCAGGCACTGCACAAGCGTGCACCAGTGCTCACCTCCAATGCCGCAGGCGCTCGCGCCATCCTCACTGCCCTGCTAGATCCGCGCCCTTGCCACCAGACCGCTGCAGACGTGCATGGGCATGCACCAGCGCGTAGCCACCCGCCAACAGGCTGCCCTGCAGCAAGCCGCTCTGCCTTCTTCTCCAACAGGTCGGCGGTCCTCCTCCGCCCGTCGGCCGCCGCCGGCCACCTCTCGCCGTTCTGCCACCGCCATCGTGATCCCCACGTGTTGGTCAATCTTCCTCCATAGCAGCTCCATCGCCGGTGATCTCTCTCTCTCGCGAGGAGAGAGAGCAAATGCTCTATTTTAAAGTTAATTAAAATTTACATTCACTTCCATTGCCACAGAATTTGATTATTTATTTATTATTATTTTATTATGGCAGAATTGCACATGCACACTCATATTTCCTTATAATTGCATGTTATTGATATTCACTAGTTTTAAGATTGATTTTGGGATCAACACGTGCATCGATTCTCTCTAGTATATGACACGTGAAAATTACACAAAATCATCATATATTTATTGAAGATTTCAGTGAGGGAAAATGGCACATATACCCTTATCTTTTTAAGTTATTGCAAATCTACTTTCCTTCCCATTTTCTGTCAGATTTGAATAGGGATTTCGAGCTTATCCGAAAGAATATAAAATAATTAAGAGTTTATTGCATAATTACCTCCCTGTGGACATGACCCGCTCTTCTGTGAGTGGTTATTTTCATTTTTTTTATTAGTCAATTTTTCCACCACTTAAATACTACAATGCAAAGCGGAAAGTCGGCTCTTTCAAATTGGCGCCGTTGCCGGGGAGGCAATAGACGCAATAGATTTACTTCATTGATTGCGAAATTATCTAATCAATTTTTTTTACTATGCGAGGAATCTGAAAGGCGACAAGGCGCAATAGAGAGGCGACAGCAATCACGTGTTAAGCTACACGAGGAAAAGACGAAGGAGACCAAGATCCTGTTTTCATAGAGGATTCTCCGTCATCATAAATTTATTTCTATCTTTTCACCCTTGTAGTAATTGGGGCTAAATTTTTGGGGGTTTGTCCCCGCATTCTTTAGCTACTAGGGCTTACAATATTTTTGGTGCATGCATGATTATATTTTCTACTTGCCTGCTTTTAAAAACCAACAAAGAAAATATTGAGCTGCCTATTTAGAAGTTGCATGCCCTTAGGTGCACGCATTTAGGGGTGATTGAACAGCACATTAGATTTTATTATTGCATTGCAAGCATATTAGCACGAAGATTGCTGGAGACAGGTATATCTTTCTAACTTTTGCATCTAGCTCCTGTTCACGCATTTGCATTCAAATTTAAATTCAAGACCACCAAATTGTTTGAATTTACTAATTCAGTGGTCACATAACTAAAAGTGGAACTAATAATCAGATTCAACCCTAAAAGTAATTCACATTTGATCTGATTCTAAGGGACTTGTCTGCGATTTCAAAAGAAATTACAAAGATTTGCAGTGTGTTGCACACTTCTGACACTAAACACGCACATTAGGCACCGCACTAAGGCTCGATCCCTTAAGGCTATAGGCACCGATCTCTTTATTGGTGTAGACCCTCCTATTGTGCTTTGTGGTGGTGGTGATACTATCTTTTGACCGAGTGTTTTGATACTCCACGGAGGGGGACACCCCTTAAAGGAACAAAAGGATAGTTAAAGGGCACCGCATACGCATTGCCTCAAAGGAAGGGTCCGCCCTACTTGCATCCCTTTGTTCGTCCTTGGAGTAACTTCTCACTTAATCACCTGGGAGTATCATCCAAGCAAAGTATAGATCTTAGGGCACTCGAAGGTTGAATTAAGGCACGTAATTGTAGTGAAAAGCTTGTTTGGCCATTTATATTGACTAGTTCAACATCCACAATAAAGAAGGTTAAGATTTCAAGTCCACACCCCTCTTATACCACTTACGTGGGAATGGAGGGATAAGTCTTGATCTTTTGACTTATCTTTGGAGTGGAGGTTTAACTTACTCAATAAAAAAAATCTGAATTGTGTTTTGTATGCTTGGTAGACACTCTCTTGAGGGTAGTCTAGTGTTTGATCCTGAGCTTGAGAGAATTCTTAGGAGAGCTCACCTAGGAGAAGAAAAAGAAGGAATGGCTGAGCAAGGTGCAAATCAACAAAGGACCCTAAGGGACTATTTTATTCCTACTAACCAACCTGCACAAGCACTAAGACGACCGGCAGGGGATAATTCTTATGAGATCAAGAGCAGTACCATATCTTTATTTCCCTCTTTTTATGGTACTACTAGGGAGGACCCCTACCGGCATTTGGAGGAATTCACCGAGGTCTGTTCCACGGTGAAGCTTGAGGGCTTTACTGATGAAGCCCTGATGAGGACTTTACTGATGAAGCCCTGATGAGGACTCTATTTCTTTTCTCCCTAAAGGATAAGGCTAAGCACTGATATCATACCCTCGATGCAAGGGTAAATGATTGGGGCACCCTTAAGGGAGAATTTTTAAAAAAGTATTTTCCTATGAGTAAAACCAACCATTACAGAAGAGAGATTATGGGTTTTACTCAACAGGAAGGGGAGCAATTTCATGAGACTTGGGAGCACTTTAATGACCTTCTTAGGTTATGCCCCCACCATCAAGTGCCAAGATGGTAGTTGGTCGAAAGGTTCTATAATGGATTATCTGAAAGGCATAGGCAAACCATTGATGCAGCCTGTGTAGGAACCTTCATGACCAGAACTAAGGATGAAGCCTGGGCATTATTTGAAACATTAAGCGACAATCCATACATCTGTCCTCTGCCTATCAAGAAAGAAAACCATCAATCTTGCAGAGGAAGATAGAGGCCCATGAAGATGGGGCTTCTCATGATTTGGCTTATCAGATTCAACTATTGAATAAAAACTTTGATAGGCTTTTAGCAAACCCCGGCATGAACCCGCAAGCAGCCTCTATTTTTCAGGTTTCAAGAGAATGCTCCATTTGCCAAAGCACAACGCACGCCACTACGGAGTGCCATCAGGCAAACCAATTCCCTGAGTTGATTCAGGCTGACTTGAACGCAGCCCAAGGTTTCCGCCCCCCTCGCAATAACCCTTACTCCAACACTTATAATCCAGGGTAGCGAAACCATCCAAACTTCTCTTGGAAGCAAGCTGATGCTTCTAACTTAGGGAATACAAGACACTTACCTCCCCAGCCCACATACCAACCTTCTTATGAAAACCCTCCTCTAAATAAGCCCTCTAAGATGGATGAACTGAAGTCCATGATGAAAGTAATGCAAGAGCATTAGAATGTGGTTATCCAATCTCAAAATAAGATGATTACTGATATGCAATCTCAAATTGGTCATCTTACTGAGGCAGTTAGGCAACGTGATCTGGGGAAGTTGCCTAGCTCTTTTGAGGAGAACCCTAAGGGCAAGGGGGTTGTATTCAGGGAGCATGCCCAAGCAGTGATCATGTTGAGGAGTGGAAAAAAGATTGATAAGCCTGATAACACTCCTACGGTTACATCTCAAAATTCCCCTTCCACACCTGACCTGACTTCCATCTCACCCGAGGAAGAGCCACACCACTCTCCCTCACACAAAATCACCCACAATGAGGATGTCGTCCTTCCACCACCCCTTTCCCGCCATGACGACCCCTCTACCTAGAAGCCGAGGGTGCCCTATTTAGAGTGCCTATCTGCTCCTGGGGAATCTTCTGTTGGCTCGCCTGGAGCCAAGGATAGGACATAAGAGATTATGGATACTTTTAGGTAAGTCCAGATTAACTTGCCTCTGTTGGAAGCGATTAAACAGATTTCGTCCTATGCCAAGTTTCTGAAGGACCTGTGCACCCAGAAGCGCCGATCTAGGAAATAGGTCCAAACCAAGGTCATCCTGCCTAACCATGTTAGCTCGGTACTCCAGCATGGAACACCCCCAAAAATGAAAGACCTAGGGGCCTCGTCTATTTTAGTGGTTATAAGTAACCAACACATTGACGAGGCTCTACTCGATCTAGGTGCGGGGGTAAACATTCTACCGAGCTCTGTCTACGACCTTTTGGGAGGAGGAAAGTTGAAGCCTAGTCCAGTAATCCTTCAGGTTGCAGACAGATCACTTAAGACACCGCGAGGATTGTTGGAAGATGTCCTTGTGAGAGTGGAGGATTTCTTCTTCCCCGTTGACTTTCTGGTACTTGATACTGACCCATCTAATAAGCCCACAAAGCCATCTATTATTCTGGGATGCCCCTTCTTGGCCACAGCAAATGCCTCTATAAATTGTACATCCGGGGCACTTAAAATGGGCTTTGGGAACAAGAAGATCCGGTTGAATGTTTTTGATACTTACAAGCAACCCGAATTTGAAGATTGTTCTCAGATTGAGGTCGTTGATGAAATAATTGAAGAGACTACTCCAGCACTCTTATGTAGAGATCCCCTTCAGAAGGTCATATCTTAGGACCATCCCTCGATTATTAAAGAAACTGAAAGGAAAATGCCTGAACTAGAAGAGTTGCTGGGGGTACACACTGAGTCTTTGTCCCCACCCTGGACTGTGAAGGTACATCCGCTGCCTGAGGCAGGGACATCTCAACTAAAACCCTCAATCCAAAAGGCTCTTGAATTGGAGTTGAAACCCCTCCCGAGCACATTGAAATATGCTTTCCTTGGCCCTAATAACACGCTCCCCGTTATTATCTCCTCTGCATTATCTAAATTGCAGGAGGGAGCTCTGCTTGAGTGTTTACAAAGGCACAAGGAAGCAATTTCCTGGACAATTGCTGATATTAAGGGTGTTGATCCCTCTCTTTGCATGCATCATATATAAATGGACGAGTCCGTGAAGCCCTTCCGAGATATGCAAAGAAGGCTTAATCCAAAAATGCGGGAGGTTGTTAAAAAGGAGATTCTGAAATGGCGAGATGCAGGGATTATCTATCCCATTTCAAATAGTAAATGGGTCAGTCCTATTCACGTAGTTCCGAAAAAGGTAGGAATCACTGTGGAGGAGAATGACCAAGGAGAACTGGTGACCACTAGACCCTCAACTAGTTGGAGGGTTTGCATTGATTACCACCGTTTAAACACGGCTACCCAGAAAGACCATTTCCCCTTACCGTTTATCGATCAAATTCTGGAACAATTGGTAGGGAACAAGTACTTTTGTTTTCTTGACGGGTACTCTGGGTACAATCAGATAGCCATTTTTCCTTATGATCAGGAGCGTACCACCTTCACGAGTCCGTATGGCACTTTTGCGTTCCACCGAATGCCATTCGGGTTATGTAATGCTCCTGCCACTTTCCAACATTGTATGATGGCTATCTTTTCTGATATGATCGACGTGTTTGTTGAAATTTTCATGGATGACTTCTCAATTTATGGCTCATCGTTTGACCTATGCCTTTTGCACCTTGATAAAGTCTTTACCCGTTGCGAAGAGGCAAAGCTGGTGCTTAGTTGGGAGAAAAGCCACTTTATGGTCCAGCAAGGCATTGTGTTAGGGCATATAGTTTCCGAGAGAGGATTAGAGGTGGACACTGCAAAAATCGATTCCGTCTCTAAGCTTCCATTGCCCGCCAATGTTCGTCAGGTTAGATCTTTCCTTGGCCATGCTGGATTTTATAGGCGCTTCATTAGAGATTTTAGTAAAATCTCTAAGCCACTCTGCGACCAGTTAGCAAAGGATGTCTCCTTCAATTTTGATGATAGATGTGGCGAGGCTTTCCAAGCTTTGAAGAAAGCCCTCATTACCCCGCCGATTCTCCAAGCACCAGATTGGACCCTCCCGTTTGAGCTTATGTGCGATGCTTCTGATTTTGTAGTGGGAGAGATCTTAGGTCAAAGGGTTGATGGCAAACCTCATGTGCTGCATTATGCCAGCAAGACCCTTACGAATCCTCAGCAAAACTACACAGTCATTGAAAAGGAATTACTTGCTGTAGTATTTGCTTTGGAAAAGTTTCGATCTTATCTTTTGGGATCCAAGGTTGTGGTGTTCACTGATCATTCAGCCCTTAAGCATCTTCTGGCTAAAAAGGACACTAAACCTCGCCTAATTTGTTGGATTCTGCTACTCCAAGAATTTGACCTGGAAATTAAAGACAAGAAAGGTGTTGAGAATGTGGTAGCAGACCATATGTCTAGGATCCCTATTGAGGCATCAAACCCTACTGGCGGTATTCAAGAGACTTTCCCTGATGAGTTTCTAATTGTCGTGGAAGCTAAAACTCCTTGGTTCGCTGACATAGTGAACTATCTGGTCATGGGCATTACCCCCAGTACGTGGGACAAGCAAAAGCGAGACAGGTTTCTTGCTAATTAGAATAGGCCCTGACCCAAGCCTTTTACAATAGGCCCTGACCAGCTGTTTTGCCGTTGCGTCCCCGATGAAGAACAAAGAAGTGTTCTAAGTTTCTTCCATGACCTCCACTGTGGGGGACATTTTAGTGGGAAGAAGATTGCCCATAAGGTTCTTCAGTCTGGTTTTTGGTGGCCCACATTATTCCGAGATGCACATATGTATGTGGACGCATGTCTACGTTGCCAGTAGACGGGAACCATTGGAAAAAGGGATGAGATGCCCCAACAACCTATCCTCCCTGTTAAAATCTTTGATATTGGGGCATTGACTTCATGGGTCCCTTTCCTGTGTCCTTCGGATATGAATACATCCTTGTGGCTGTTGACTATGTATCAAAATGGATAGAAGCCACACCCACGCGAACCAATGACCATTCCGTGGTCTTGGGCTTTGTTAAGGCTAATATCATTTCTCTGTATAGGTGCCCAAGGACGATCATAAGTAATGGAGGACCTCACTTTAAGAATATACACTTCGCAAGACTACTCCAAAATTTGGGAGTCAATCACATGATAGCCACACCTTATCATCCCCAAACGAGTCGAAGTGTCTAATAGGGAGATTAAGTGAATTTTAGAAAAAACTGTCAAGCCTAATCAGAAGGATTGGTCTAAAAAACTAAATGATGCTCTTTGGGCCTATAGAACTGCGTATAAGACTCCCTTGGGCATGTCTCCTTTCCGTCTTGTTTACGGAAAAGTGTGCCACCTTCCCATTGAAATCCAACATAAAGCTTATTGGGCTATTAAAAACGTTAACTTAAATCTGGATAAAGCGGGAAAAGCACGTATGTTAGAATTAAGTGAGCTTGAGGAGCTTCGTAATGAAGCTTATGAAACTTCTCAAGCTTACAAGCAACGTACAAAAGTCTTCCATGACAAGCACATCATTAGAAAGACTTTTGAGCCCAACCAGTGGGTCTGGCTTTTCAATTCTAGACTTAAATTATTTCCTGGAAAGCTCAAGTCCCGTTGGGATGGGCCATATGTTGTTATCAATACTTTCCCTCATGGGGCTGTAGAGATTAGGAACCCTATTTCAGGTGCGAGCTTTAAAGTAAATGGCCAGCGACTTAAACCGTATATTACTCTTTCAGATGGCTAGGTTTTGGATGCACTTCGGCTTGAGGAGCCTTAGCTCCTCCCACTCTCCTCCTCAAGTGATATTCTTCTATGTCTACATTTTTCCAATGAGGACATTGTCAGTCTTTGGTATGGGGGGGTATAACCTGAGAATGTTTATAGCATTTATAAATATTTGCATACATATTCAAAAATAAAAATAAAAATAAAATAAAATAAAATAAAATTCCTCTTTTCTTAAGCTGAATGGGTTAGTCCCTAGTAAACTACATTTGTCATTGAAGGTTTTTCTTCCTGAATTATTTCTTAAGTTTAGAATCCAGTACATTTATTTCACGTGTACATAGACTTGGTAATGGATCCTTGAGGAAAACAATAAGTATTTGTAGTCCACTGAACCCTTGGACAGTTCATAGGGAGTCAGGCATACTATCTTCTAGTAGATCCACCTCATATTTGTGAGAAGAAGTAGAGAGATTACTGGTGTGCTAAGTCTAGTGCAAGGACTCTTAAGTTTTGGACAATTAGATGATGATACTTCAGAGTTAGGCGTAGTTTTCACTCCCTGTTCCTGTGTGTGTATTTTGTGTAAATTCCTGAGAGTCACCAAATAAGGTAGATACACAGAGATTGAGTCTTAATAAAGCTATAACTATGGTGGATGGTTACGACTGTCCTTCATAGAGTCCTCGGTTGAAGGAGGGTAATAGTGTCAAAGGTCAGAAATACGCCTGTCCTATCCATTCCTTCCCGATGCCGAGAATAGGCACTTCCATCAAATAAGCCACACAACTTCCTCTTGACCATCATCATCCCTAACAATGCCTCGTAAATAAAAGTCCGTATCGTGTTGTGTTGATTGAAAAAGAAACAAAAACAAGAATAAATAAAAAAAAGGGAAGAGAGAAAAGAAGAAGAAAAAGAAGAAATAGTTATATTAAAAAAAAAGTCCAAGTCTATAATGTAACATTGTTTCTGAGGCAACAGAACACCTATCGCGTTCCACCAAATATGACCCATACCTACCTTCTAGTATTTCTGATCGCCTGAATACTGGTTGAGGACTATAACTTAGTTGTAGAGTTATTAGGACTTTAATTGAAGTGTGGATGCCATGTGAGGCCACAAAATAGTGAGTACAATTTCTAAATCTGGCGAGATTTGTGATCTCAGAAAGAAAGAAAAGAGGGAGTACTGATGAGAGCCTTATCATGAGCCATAACTAGCTCATTTTGACCCAATAAACAAGATAAAAGCTCCTACATAACCTAGAAGAAGGCTTAACTGAAGGAACAAGTGCTCTGAGAAGAAAACATGAAATAAAGGTTAAAACTGCAATTTTACCATTGCAGTACATAAATGAGATTTCTCAGAAGCAAAACATAGGTCAAATGGTCCAAATAAGATAAAAAGAGGGTTGAGTCAATCAGAAATGGGTTTATGTGCAATCTAAGAATTAAATGACACTTGGTAACCCTAAAACAGACCCGCTTAAATTAACAAGGTTTCGGTCAGGATAAAAATCGAGTAAATCCTCTAGAATTCATGGAAAAACATCCTCTAGGGTTTATAACACTTAATTTGGCTTTTGGAACCTAGTCTGACCTAGATTAGGGTCCTAGCTCCTCAATTAACCAAATTTGGGTTTTTACGCAAAATATCCAGTCAAATGAGGTCAAACCTGAAGTCCAACTTTTCCATTGGATTCCTTAGGTCTAAATTAGGTTTATACCAAAATTTGGACCTAAGGGGAGGTCATCTTGACCAACTTTGCAATTTAGTACACCCAAATCACAAATAGGTCCCTATCTTTTGAATATCCTTGCAAAGAGCCCCCAAGTTCTTCGCCCCCTTTGCAATCCAGTCCTGCCGCCATTGTTAGGGCAGAACCGAGCTCCGGCGAGGTTCAGAGAGGGATTGCTCTCTAATCCCTCAGAGATTCCCTCCCAGAAATGGAAGGGGGATTCTCTGAGGAATTCCCTTCCTTCTAAAGCCAATCACAATCGCTGGTGTGAACCTAATCTCTCGTGCGAACGCACGAGAGATTTGGGTATCCACTTTCCTTCCAAATCTGGCGAGCCGGCAGACCTAATTACGTGCTCTCCACGCGCTGATAGGAGCGGCCAGCACCTATAAAACACACCCCAGACCCTGCCGCAGGAGGCAAGCTTGATTTTGAAGGAGATCCCCTCCAAATTCCCTCTCTCCCATCTCCGGCCAAACGACCCGCAAGCTCCGGCGACCTCCTCCCCTCCTTCTCGTCGCTCTGCTGCCATACCAGCAGTAGAGTCCTCTCCGCCTCTTCCTCCCGCGTCGCGCTGTACCCCACGTGTGTGCTCCTGACCTCATCTTCGTCGCCGCTTCCTCCCTCAGGGTCTTTCTTCCCCGACGACGGCAGTTACGAGCCGTCCTCTCCACCGCCTCCCTTCCTTCCAGACAACCCCAGATACATTCTCCATCCTCTCTCTCTTTTCCCCCTACTATTTTACTTGATTACCCCTCGACAGTACCTAACCACCTCCATCGTTCTCGCCTCCGACCGCCCTCCGGCGAGCTGCCCACACCACTCCGCCCCTCCACACTGCTCGCCTACCCCCTCATGAGCTTCGCCTCACCACCAGGAACCCATTCCACCCCATCACTGCCACTCCAGACCTCCACAAGCACCCCCCGACCAACCCACCATCTCCGGCCACAGGTTGACCTAGGCATGCACGCCTAGGCTGACCTGCAACCTGCAGCATCGCCCACCGCCTTCGCCGTGCTACGGTGAAGGTTTCCAGCTATTCTGATTGGGCCAATAGGCCGTTCTATTGGATGTCAGGTGTACGCTCCGGCCGCCATTAACAGCCGAAGCAGCAGGGAGCTTGGAGCAGCTTCGAGCATCAGGCTTCCCAGGCTGCAGGTGCAGCAGACTCTCGCGAAGGTCGCGAAGCGAACGAGGCCCGCCAGTCGCACAGAGGAGTCATCAGCTTGGGCAATCGAGTGATGAAAGCTCTGCGGGCGCACGTGAAGGCAAGACCGACCAGATAGTCCCACATCGTGGGATTGCAAAACTCAGGTATCCTATAAATTGTTTTTGTGTTTTCTTCTTACTGCCTCCGTAAGCACAGGGGTGAGGTCCCTCACTGCCCCCACACGCCTCGTCCACGGCATGATCTCGCAGATCTGGCAGATCCGACCTGACCTAAACCTACGCACTCCTCGCGCATCACAACTTGCCGGTGCGCTTGGTCCCGAGTACGATCCGACCCGAATATCCATGTGCCTCTGGGAGAGCGTCCCTGAGTGAACTGTTGAGAGATAGAGACACGCGGGTAGAGGGAAATGGGTAGGTTTTGCTCCTGTGCAGGCAGACTGAGAGTGGAGAGACTTAGTCGCAAGGAGAAGAGAAGAAGCAGAAGAAGAAACTGAGCGAAGGAGGGACCAAGGCAGGTCAGAAGAAGAGGAAAGAAGCCTTCGCAGGAGAAGAAGGAAGAGCAAGGCAGGAGCAAGCCAGAGAATGAAAGAAGAGGCCAAGTGAAGACTGCAAAGAGATCAGAAGAAAAAGAAGAAGAAAGAAGAAAGGCAAGGCAGGAGAAGAAGGAAGATACAGAAGCAGAAAGGAGAAGAAGAGAGAGAGAGAGATCACATTTAAGATGTCTGATACAGAAATCAGACATCCAATTCTACTTTTTTTCACAAATCCTTTTTCAAATTCTCTCTTTGAATCAATTATATTTGCATTTAATAGTTGTATTCTTTGGTTTTACAAAGTACTGAGATTGCTCCCCGTGTTCGACCTCGGATACTCTAGTTGTTCGAGTAATAAAATTCTTTATATTTGTTTAAACGTTTTGTCGGTTATACTACAACATAATACTCTTTAAATCCGCACAAAATCATTGACAACATTTTGGCGCTGTTGCCGGGGAGCAACGGGCACTTTTAAAGCTTTTGATTACAACTTTTCTATCTAATATCTGACTTAACTTCTCTCTTTTGTTGTGTTCAAGCTGGGAAAGAAAAACAAAAAGGAAAGAACAATAACTGCACAACAGACTCTCCAAGGAACAGGTAATCTCCATAAGCCCTCTCTCTTAACCCTCTCGCAATCTAAAAAGGAAGAAAAGAGAAAAATCAACTTAGGGCTACCTGTTTCATATTTAGTAACTCATCAAGTTGCCTGATTTTCATTTCAACATATTTTTGTCTGTTCATCCAACTAAGGCAACTAGGGCTAAAACTTTCTTGATTGAGCCCTAGGTGCTAATTTCTAAGGCAACTAAATTGGACCCACTAGAGCCAAGTTAGGGATTGCAAAGCTAGGGTTTTTAGAGACACATCTTCTCTAAAACAAAGAAACAAACTTTCCAAAAAGAGGTGTGCCTAAACCGTGTTTGAAACGATTTATACAAGAGGAACCCTAAGCAAATCAGGCTGATAATCCATTTGAACCATAAAAGGAAGGACCTAAAAGCTCTCAAAGGAACAAGAGGTGAAGTTGATCCCTTGGGTCAACTAACCTTAATATTAGGTCACTTTTGCACTCAAAATACTTAAAAGTTCAAGTGGAACATTAGGCACCTTGATCTTAAAATAAAAAAAGGTAGACTTAAGAGGTCAAGGTCTCCATTTTGGTCTACCTGGAACCGCAGTGACAAGAGAGGTCGGGTGGGGGAAACCCTGTAACCCGTGGGGACGCTCTACCGTGTAGGGGTCTTTGCAGGACTCTCCCTCTCTGGCTGCCCAGGTATTTCTCAGGTGGATGATCTTCTGATCCAGGGGTCCATCTGCCCCGAACCTCTATAGTCACCCAACAATTCTTGGGTGTCTTGATTGGAACCAGCACCTTCTAATCTCATCACATCTTTCGGTGCATGTTTGGTAGGAGGTCCCTAAGACCACCTTTAAGACCTCCTTTAGAAATTCATTCTCGTCGAGGCCAAGTCTCGACGCCCTTGTTTGTGCATCAACCCCACCACATAAATCTTTCATCTGATTCAGACCCTGATTCTCCTTCTTCTCCCATCATGGCACAACCCATTGAAGAGGAGAATAACCTTGAACACCAACTTCAACGCTTGAACGATCTCTTTCAGAACTTTGTAAACCCACCGCAGCGACCTATGATGCGAGATCACTATAATCCCGTTGCGGTCGCAATCGAACCCCGAGTACGAATCCCAATTGGAGGACCTGACTCTGAACTGAAGCCCAATATGATTCATGCCATTACCGAAGTTCCATGGGCTTAACTCTGAGGATCCATTCCAACACATTAAACAACTCAAGCATCTAGCCCAGACCTTCGGGTCAGATGTACAAAACCAGGATATCCTACTCATGAAAATGTTTTCGTTCTCCCTCTTGGACAAGGCCGCACACTGGTATCAGACTCAGACCCGCCCGATCAACACATGGGAGGAATTACAATCCGAATTTTTGAAAAAATTCTTCCCTGTTGGCCGGACGAATGCCTTGCGCCACCAGATCACTCATTTCACTCAACAACCGGGAGAACCTCTTCACGAAGCTTGGGATCGATTCCTAGATCTCATGCGAAAGTACCCCCATCACGGAGTTCCTAAGTGGGAACAAGTCCAGTCTTTTTATCATGGACTCCGTGAGGATATTCGTCTATTCGTTAATGCAACATGCGGAGGAAACATCATGGGCCAACACGAGGACACGGTGTGGGAGATTCTCGAAAACATGTGCGAGAACTCCATAAATAATGACTCCTTGGGCTTATTCGACAGGACGAATGCCCGCGCATCGACGAATCTAAGAGGGACACATGAGATGCAGGACCTGTCCACTTCTGTCGACTTGGAACTAATGGCCAGTCGGTTGGACAAGGTCTCTATTATAGAAAAGAAGGTGGACGAGCTAACTCGACATTTGCAGCAAGCCACCTCTGCGCAAAACTCTTTTGCACGACCTCCTCTGGCAAGGGAAACAGTGCAAAACATATACCACCAACCTGCCAAGGGGATGGACCCATATCCACCCCCGTCTGCCTCTCGGATCGGAGTGACCTCCGATCCCTTCTACTTGAGTTGGGGGAACTCTGAACCCTCGTATTCTGACTTTCCTGAGGTTCCTCAGAACTGCGAGGACCTCAACGCCATCCAGAATGACCCATACTCCAATACCTACAACCCTGGATGGCGAAATCATCCTAACTTTCAGCGGGCGGAAAATTTTCAAAGACCACCATATCAACCCCATCCACAAGTTCCTCGTCCATATCAGCCGCCTCAGCCTCGGCCCAATCCCACCTACCAATCCGGGCAAAATCAGGATCAACTGACTCGTATCCTTCAAACACTGGCTGACATTCAAAAGACGAATGCGGCAATGCAAAAACAGCACAAGGACGAGATCATAGAGGTTCGCAACCAACTGGCCCAGATGGCAAATTCCCGCCAACCTGGCACCCTTCCTTCGCAACCTCTGCCCAACCCAAATAACGTGCCAACCCAGAGGCACGTTATGAATCCAAATCCAGGCCACGCACATTTGATTTATCAGGCCCCTGCTACTCCATCACCAGACGGGATGGAGGCTTCAACATCTTATGCAGGATTTCAGCAGCAGCCACCCCTCCTACCTAACCCAAACCAAAATCAGGTCGAATTAAACTCTATAACAACACGTAGTGGTAAAACAACACAAGACCCACATTATCTGAACCACTCCAAGCCTGATAATCGCCAAGATCCTAGGGTAGTCATCCAAGATACTACTGTCCCAGATCAAGAACCTGGACCTATCCTAGAGGAACCAGCTAGGATCCCATTTCCTGAGGCCTTGACCAAAGAAAAAAGGATAACCAAACCTGTGGCTCCTGAGGAGGATCTGGTCAAGCTCTTTGAACAGGTCCAGATAAACATCCCGTTGATGGATGCAATTCGCCACATACCGGCTTATGCAAGATTCTTGAAAGACATATGTACACCTAAAAGTAAGTCGCGAACCAAGGATGGGAATCCGATCGTACTGTCAGAGCAAGCCAGCTCTGTCATCTTGAGCAAACTCCCACCCAAGGCTAAAGACCCAGGAACTCCCTTGATTTCTTGTAAAATTGGTGAAACCCAACTTGATAGAGCCCTACTAGACCTAGGTGCCTCCATAAATTTAATACCTACATCCCTCCTTGACCACCTTGAAGAATCTGAACTTAAACCCACTGAGGTGACATTGCAGTTAGCCGATAGATCCATCAAGTCACCCAAAGGAATACTCGAGGATGTCATTGTTAGGGTACGAGATTTTTATTTCCCAATGGACTTCATAGTACTGGACATGGATGCACCTAAGAACCCAAGGGACACACCAATCATATTAGGGAGACCCTTTTTGGCCACTGCTAGGGCCAATATAAAATGCGAAGAGGGCCAGATAGAATTAAAATTTGGGAATCAAAATCTGAAGATTGACATTTTCAAGGCCCAACAAGGGATTAATTGCAGGGTTATAGAGGAAATTTGTGATGTCGAAGCTGTGGTTGATGAACTGCATATAGAGGACAACCTGATTATTCCTGATCAACCACTAGAGAATCAAAAACCGCTAACAGAGGAGTGCGAACATGATCTAGACACACCTATGACTCCTACCATTGCTCCCGATACAAACCCCGAACCACCCGCTGCTGCTGACAATCCTGTCATGGAACTCAAGCCCCTTCCCAAACATCTGAAATACATCTTTTTGGATTCAAATCAGACGTTTCCTGTGATTATCAATTCTCGACTCACACCTGATCAGGAACTCCGTTTGATTTCTGTTCTCCAGCAACATCGTAGAGCCATTGGATGGACTCTAGATGATTTGACTGGTATAAGCCCTTCATACTGCACACATCGAATCTACACAGAAGAAGGCTCACGACCTTCAAGAGAAATGCAAAGACGCCTAAACCTTAAATTTCAGGAGGTCGTGAAAAAGGAGATCATAAAGTGGTTAGATGCAGGGATCATCTACCCGATCTCCGACAGTCGTTGGGTGAGTCCAATACAAGTGGTGCCCAAGAAGGCAGGACTTACCATCATCACGACTGAAACCGGAGAAGTCATTCCTACCCGAATAGCTAATTCGTGGAGAGTCTGCATTGATTACAGAAGACTAAATTCCTCCACGAAGAAGGATCATTTCCCACTACCGTTTATTGATCAGATCCTCGAGAAACTAGCGGGAAATAGATTCTTCTGCTTTCTGGACAGGTACTCCAGTTACAATCAGGTGGCAATCCATCCAGAGGACCAAGAAAAGACCACATTCACCTGCCCCTTCGGGACGTACGCGTTTCGAAGGATGCCATTCGGTCTCTGCAATGCACCTGCAACTTTTCAGCGGTGCATGCTTGCCACATTCTCAGATACGGTAGGTGATTATCTGGAAGTCTTCATGGATGAATTTTCAGTTTTTGGACAATCATTTGAGGATTGCCTTCAACACTTGGTCCATATACTCAGGCGGTGCATCGAGGTGAATTTGGTTCTTTCCTGGGAAAAGAGCCATTTCATGGTGCCTGAGGGAATTGTCCTGGGACATTTAATCTCGGAGAAAGGCATCCAAGTGGATCGAGCTAAGGTTAACCTGATTTCCAAGCTCCCTATGCCTAGCTAGATTAAGGACATCCGATCTTTTTTGGGGCACGTCAGTTTCTACCGTTGATTCATCCCTGATTTCTCAAAAATCGTGCGCCCCCTGACCAATCTTCTCTCCAAGGATGTGCCTTTTGAGATTTCCAAGGAATGCACTCAAGCATTTGAGATCCTATGTGACCGAGTCACCCAAGCCCCAATCCTATAGTCCCCTGATTGGTCTCAACCCTTTGAGATCATGTGCGATGCATCTGACTTCGCTGTAGGAGCGATTTTGGGGCAGAAAATTGACGGGAAACCTGTGGTCATTTACTACACCAGCAAAACACTGGATGAGGCTCAGCGTAACTATACAGTTACTGAGAAAGAGCTGCTGGCCGTAGTATTTGCCCTGGAAAAATTCAGATCATACCTTCTGGGTTCCCGTGTTATCATATACTCGGATCACACAGCTGTGAGGCATCTCCTGGCCAAGAAGGACGCGAAACCTCGATTAATCCGCTGGATCTTGCTGTTGCAAGAATTTGACCTCGAGATTCGCGACAAGGTGGGAAAGCACAATGTGGTAGCTGATCACTTATCCCGCCTTCCTTCTGAAATTATTGATCCTTCCGGACCTATTACAGAACATTTCCCTGATGAGCACCTCCTGACTATCAGTACAAGTCTTCCATGGTTCGCCGATATAGTTAATTACCTGGCATCACATCAGATTCCGTCTGATTGGCCGAAGGCCAAAAAGGACAAATTGCACTCCGATGCCAAGTATTACCTATGGGAAGACCCGTATCTATTCCGCATTGGTGCTGATCAGATAATCCGACGATGCGTCACGGAAGTGGAAATCAAAGACATACTCTCATTCTGCCATGACCAAGCATGCGGTGGACATTTTTCTGGACATAAAATCGCATCGAAAGTCCTCCAGTGTGGCTTTTACTGGCCCACAATTTTCAAGGATGCATACGATCACTGTAAGGCATGTTCCCGTTGCCAGACTCTGGGCAACATGAGCCATAGAGACATGATGCCTCTACAGCCGATCTTGGTATGCGAAATTTTTGATATTTGGGGGATTGATTTCATGGGACCCTTTCCGACCTCGGATGGCTTCGAATACATCTTACTCGCAGTTGACTATGTTTCCAAGTGGATAGAAGCCATTCCGACCTGAACCAACAGTCATAAAGTCGTTATAAAATTCCTTCATCAAAACATTTTCTCAAGGTTCGGGATTCCGTGTGGGATAATTTCCGATGGAGGGACCCATTTTACAAACGCTCAGTTCAGGTCATTGATGACCAAATATGGGGTGTCACACCGAATCTCTACTCCTTACCACCCCCAAACTAATGGTCTAGCTGAGCTATCTAACCGAGAGATCAAGAAGATCCTTCAGGTTACTGTTCGACCTGATAGAAAAGATTGGTCTTCTCGGCTTCTGGAAGCATTGTGGGCCTATAGGACCGTCCACAAGACCCAATTAGGAATGTCACCCTTCAGACTAGTGTACAGGAAGGCATGTCACCTCCCCGTCGAATTGGAGCATAAAGCCTATTGGGTAGTACGGACCTGTAATCTCGACCTTTCTAAGGCTGGAACCCACAGAAGACTTCAAATGAGCGAGATCGATGAATTATGCCACGACGCGTATGAGAACTTGCAAATTTACAAAGAACGGGTTAAAGCTTTTCACGACAAACACATTTCTAGAAAGGTCTTTCATCCTGGTCAAAAAGTTTTACTCTTTGATGCCCGACTCAAATTATTCCCAGGAAAGCTAAGATCCAAGTGGGTTGGACCCTACCTAGTTCGACAAATCTTCGGAAATGGAGCCATTGAAATCAGCCCACTCAGCCACGATTCTGAACCCTTTGTCGTGAACGGTCAAAGACTCAAGCCGTTCATTGACATGACCGATATAGAGTTGGCTGAGTCATCCTTTACCCTCCATTCCTCTTGAGCTCATTGCGCCCAGCCGATGGCGTAAAACTCAGCGCTTAACGGGAGGCAACCCGTCATTCTTTGAAAAAACCTGAAACCGTTTCTGACATCTCTATGCGGAACTCATATTGCACTTTAGGGTTCATCCATTAGAACATCCGACTTCACCTCAGGTATACCTACCCGAGATTAGAAATCGTTCGCAACAAGTCACTTCGACCCATTCACTCACCACACACCTATCCTAATACATGAACTAAGCTGAATTCGAACTCACCTAATTTACAATGGGGACATTGCAAATCTTAGGCATGGGGGGGATATGAAAGTGCAAAATGTTAGAAAATTCATATCAAGAAAGGGTTTAACAAAAAAAAAAAAAAGAGACTTGATAGAGGGGAGGAACAATTCAGGGTCATACAAATGAGAGGAGGAAAAGAAAGAAAAATGACAAAAAGGAGCACAAAATGAAAATGAAAAGAAATAGTCATTAGTAAAAGGTTAAGGGGTTAACTGAAGTTCTAGACCAAAAAAAAAAGTGCTATGGAGACATAACAAGAGATTAGCGGGAACGCTGGTCATAGGCCTCTTGGGCTAGATTTGTTAGCTTAAAAAATTCGCGTATCTATTAAAATCTGGATAATCCTCAAGAGGTTGAGGAAAATGCGAAACTTAAGTATTAGGTCTAAGGCTTAGGAAGTATTCGGCCTCGTTAACTGACCTCCGGTTTGCGGGATTCGGTAACCTAAGCACCCAAATTCACACACAGTCTAGTTCAGTGCGCATAAACATCCAAATCACGCGAAAAGCGTTTAATGTTCTACAAAAGTCACCTAGATTAGGAGCGGCCTATCAACACAAGTTGATTTGGACGAGTTCCCAGCGCAGAGAGGTGGGAAATTCCCCTTGAAGAGGCGTAACAACATATCGTCTCCTTGGTGCTTGTCTCTTAGGATATTTAAATATCCTACTGGGGGCATGTAAGCACTCTGTTGGTTCAGATACCATGGGTGGCATTATCACGAAATGTCGATCGCCAGGGTCTGGATTCGGCCACGGAACGCCATGGGCGGGATTATCTCGAAATCTCGAAAGCCAGGGTTCTAGGGGTTGCCATGGGCGGGATTATCTCGAAATCTCGAAAGTCAGGGACCCTTGAGGATTGATGATGGGGACAAGGAATCCGATACAGACCGTGTTGAGAAGCTAATCCGAAGCTAGAAATAAAAAGAAAAGAGAGAGAAAAACTCTTCAAACAAATAAATCTTCTATCTCTCTCTTACAAAAAAACGCACTGCAAACTGAACTTAGGCTAAAAATGTCTCAAGCATGGGTGCTTTACCCACGGAGTCCAACAAACCCTAGGATAGTTTCTGTGGGCCGTAGAAACCTTTGCGGAGGACTGAGGCTAAAGCGGAACAGGTCCGGATTTTGCTTGGTACTTGAGTACCTCTAGGCCTATTATCAGCATTCCTACCTAATCACAAAAGAAGTAGCACTTATCACTATTGACAGACATTTAGGGTCTAGAACGGAAGTTAAAACCTTGAAATTTTGCTAAGGGACTAGCAAAAGGTAGGCATGGGGGTATGATGAGAGCCTCATCATGAGCCATAACTAGCTCATTTTGACCCAATAAAGAAGATAAAAGCTCCTACATAACCTAGAAGAAGGCTTAACTGAAGGAACAAGTGCTCTGAGAAGAAAACATGAAATAAAGGTTAAAACTGCAATTTTACCATTGCAGTACATAAACGGGATTTCTCAGAAGCAAAACATAGGTCAAATGGTCCAAATAAGCTAAAAAGAGGGTTAAGTCAATCAGAAATGGGTTTATGTGCAATCTAAGAATTAAATGACACTTGGTAACCCTAAAACAGACCCGCTTAAATTAACAAGGTTCCGATCAGGATAAAAATTAAGTAAATCCTCTAAAAATCATGGAAAAACATCCTCTAGGATTTAGAACACTTAATTTGGCTTTTGGAACCTAGTCTGACCTAGATTAGGGTCCTAGCTCCTCAATTAACCAAATTTAAGTTTTTACTAAAAATGTCCAGTCAAACGAGGTCAAACCTGAAATCCATCTTCGCCATTGGATTCCTTAGGTCCAAATTAGGCTTATACCAAAATTTGGACCTAAGGGGAGGTCATCTTGACCTACTTTGCAATTTAGTACACCCAAATCATAAATAGGTCCCTATCTTTTGAATATACCCCAAGTTCTTCACCCCCTTTGCAATCCGGTCCTGCCGCCATTGTTAGGGCAGAGTCGAGCTCCGGCGAGGTTCAGAGAGGGATTGCTCTCTAATCCCTTAGAGATTCCCTCCCAGAAATGGAAGGGGGATTCTCTGAGGAATTCCCTTCCCTCTAAAGCCAATTACAATCGCTGGTGTGAACCCAATCTCTCGTGCGAACGCACGAGAGATTTGGGTATCCACTTTCCTTCCAAATCCGATGAGCTGGCAGACCTAATTACGCGCTCTCCACGTGCTGATAGGAGCGGCCAGCACCTATAAAACACCCCCCAGACCCTGCCGCAGGAGGCAAGCTTGATTTTGACGGAGATCCCCTCCAAATTCCCTCTCTCCCATCTCCGGCCAAACGACCCGCAAGCTCCGGCGACCTCCTCCCCTCCTTCTCGTCGCTCTGCTGCCATACCAGCAGCAGAGTCCTCTCCGCCTCTTCCTCCCGCGTCACGCTGTACCCCGCGTGCGTGCTCCTGACCTCATCTTCGTCGCCGCTTCCTCCCTCAGGGTCTTTCTTCCCCGACGACGGCAGTTACGAGCCGTCCTCTCCACCGCCTCCCTTCCTTCCAGACAACCCCAGATACATTCTCCATCCTCTCCTCTCTCTTTTCCCCCTACTATTTTACTTGATTACCCCTCGACAGTACCTAACCACCTCCATCGTTCTCGCCTCCGACCGCCCTCCGTCGAGCTGCCCACACCACTCCGCCCCTCCACACTGCTCGCCAACCCCCTCGTGAGCTTCGCCTCACCACCAGGAACCCATTCCACCCCATCACTGCCACTCCAGACCTCCACAAGCACCCCCTGACCAACCCACTCTCTCCGGCCACAGGTTGACGTAGGCACACACGCCTAGGCCGACCTGCAACCTGCAGCATTGCCCACCGCCTTCGCCGTGCTACGGTGAAGGTTTCCAGCTATTCTGATTGGGCCAATAGGCCGTTCTGTTGGATGTCAGGTGTACACTCCGGCCGCCATTAACAGCCGAAGCAGCAGGGAGCTTGGAGCAGCTTCGGGCATCAGGCTTCCCAGGCTGCAGGTGCAGCAGACTCTCGCGAAGGTCGCAAAGCGAACGAGGCCAGCCAGTCGCACAGAGGAGTCATCAGCTTGGGAAATCGAGTGATGAAAGCTCTGCGAGCGCGCGTGAAGACAAGACCGACCAGATAGTCCCACATCGTGGGATTGCAAAACTCAGGTATCCTATAAATTGTTTTTGTGTTTTATTCTTACTGCCTCCGTAAGCATAGGGGTGAGGTCCCTCACTGCCCCCACACGCCTCGTCCACGGCTTGGTCTCGCGGATCTGGTGGATTCGACCCGACCTAAACCTACGCACTCCTCGCGCATCACCACTTGCCGGTGCGCCTGGTCCCGGGTACGATCCGACCCGAATATCCATGTGCCTCGGGGAGAGCATCCTTGAGTGAACTGTTGAGAGATAGAGACGCGCGGGTAGAGGGAAATGGGTAGGTTTTGCTCCTGTGCAGGCAGACTGAGAGTGGAGAGACTTAGCCGCAAGGAGAAGAGAAGAAGCAGAAGAAGAAACTGAGCGAAGGAGGGACCAAGGCAGGTCAGAAGAAGAGGAAAGAAGCCTTCGCAGGAGAAGAAGGAAGAGCAAGGCAGGAGCAAGCCAGAGAACGAAAGAAGAGGCCAAGTGAAGACTGCAAAGAGATCAGAAGAAAAAGAAGAAAGAAGAAAGGCAAGGTAGGAGAAGAAGGAAGATACAGAAGCAGAAAGGAGAAGAGAGAAAGAGAGATCACATTTAAGACGTCTGATACAGAAATCAGACGTCCAATTCTACTTTTTTTTTACAAATCCTTTTCAAAATTCTCTCTTTGAATCAATTATATTTGCATTTAACAGTTGTATTCTTTGGTTTTACAGAGTACTGAGATTGCTCCCCGTGTTCGACCTCGGATACTCTAGTTGTTCAAGTAATAAAATTCTTTATATTTGTTTAAATGTTTTGTCAGTTATACTACAACGTAATACGCTTTAAATCCGCACAAAATCGTTGACAACAAGTACCCAGGAACATCAAGAGAGCACAGTTGTGTAGCCTCACTCAGAGTTGACTTGTCTAATAATCTAGAGATCTAGAGTCTGCAGTACTAGACTATAGGTAGCACCAGATGAGTGTGTGACACCAAATACAAATCCATGCAACTCGATATCTCTTACCTAAGCCAAACGTCGGGGTCAAATTATAGATTATCCTCTGCTTTATCCCCGAGGGAAGTAGTTGCCTATCCCGACGTAATATTTACCAAGGGTGAAGTACGAACTTCCAATGCAAATTGGCTCTTTCACTTGGATCTGTTACCTAGGCTATCAGCACTTCACATTTGTCTGGATTTCTAAAATTTTGAAGTAAGAAAAGAAGAAATCTTCTGATTACTTCTATTATTTTTCATTTTTGCTAGGGACTAGCAAATCTTAGGCATTGGGGTATTTGATGAGTACATTTTAATGGACTAATATTACACCTAAGTAACTTTAATTATATCTTTTAGGTTTTTTAATAACTATATTAAGTTATAGAATGTTTGCATGCATCATGATTTAGGTTACATCTATTCTATAACTTAATATGTTCTTTTTATGCGTAGGAAAATAATTGGCAAAAGAATGAGGAGAAAAGGATAAATTACCCTTTTTCAAATAACCGGCGGTTGTTCTTTTCCCCATCCTCCGGGAACCCTCAACAGCCTCCAGCCAGAAATAGTTAAGGGATTTGAAAATCCCTTAACTCTCTCAAGTGTAAACGAGGAGAAGTTAAAAAGAAGAGGCAGAGAAAGGAGAGAGGAGATCATCCAGGGAGAGAAGAACTTTCGCCATATTCCCCCTTGCGGGGAACAACCCCAAGCGTGCACTGTGCACAACCTCTCCAACACCACTGCCAAAGCCTCCTCCCTGCGCACCCAAAGCTGCATCGCCTCACCTTGCGCACGCTTGCAGCCACGCCGCACCAAGCCAAGCACCTCCAGCGCTCCCTACAGGTGCGCAAGCCAACACCATCTCAAGCGCCCATCTCCCTTCTAGCGCCTCCTCTTTCCCGCTCTGGCACCGCACCATCCACACCACCAGACGCCTGCGCCATCTTCAAGAGTGCCCCCTCCTCCAGCGCACCAAGGCTGCACCTACACAGCGCTTCTCCGCAGCCTACAAACACCGCCCACCGCGCGCCTGCACCTTCCAGCACCCGCAAGTCCGCCTCCCTTCAGCGCATCCTCCTTGCACGCTACTACTGCAGGCGCGCCTCCATCGTCCCCGCAGGCACTGCACAAGCACGCACCAGCGCTCCCCTCCAACGCCGCAGGCGCTCGCGCCATCCCCACTGCCCTACCAGATCCGCGCCCTCGCCACCAGATCGTTGCAGACGCTCATGGGCGCGCACCAGCGCGCAGCCACCCGCCAACAGGCCGCCCTGCAGTAAGCCACTCTGCCTTCTTCTCCAACATGCCGGCGGTCCTCCTCCGCCCATTGGCCGCCGCCGGCCACCTCTCGCCGTTCTACCACTGCCATCGTGATCCCCACGCGTCGGTCAATCTTCCTCCATAGCAGCTCCATCGCCGGTGCTCTCTCTCTCTCGCGAGGAGGAGAGAGAGCAAATGCTCTGTTTTGAAGTTAATTAAAATTTACATTCACTGCCATTACCACAGAATTTGATTTTTTATTTATTATTATTTTATTATGGCAAATTGCACATGCACACTCATATTTCCTTATAATTGCATGTTATTGATATTCACTAGTTTTAAGATTGATTTTGGGATCAACACGTGCACCGATTCTCTCTAGTATATGACACGTGAAAATTACACAAAATCATCATATATTTATTGAAGATTTCAGTGAGGTAAAACTGCACATATACCCTTATCTTTTTAAGTTATTACGAATCTACTTTCCTTCGCATTTTCTATCAGATTTGAATAGGGATTTCACGCTTATCCGAAAGAATATAAAATAATTAAGAGTTTATTGCATAATTGCCTCCCTGTGGACACGACCCGCTCTTCTGTGAGTGGTTATTTTCATTTTTTTTTATTAGTCAATTTTTCCACCACTTAAATACTACAACGCAAAGTGGAAAGTCAGCTCTTTCACTCCACAATGAAGTTCATGGAAAAAACTCAGCACACTTTGTTGTTCCTCTTCAGGTACACAATGTCTCAATACTTGGTCTTGTCCAATTCTAAATAATTATGGCTCTTCCCAATGAAAATATCTTGCTTGGGAAATGAATCTCTTTCTTTTCTGCCCATCCCACGAGCCAGGAGTTTGTCCAGTGACAAAGTAATTTACGGTATCTGCATACCAAGGTAAAGTTGGTGTTATCGCCATCAGAGTTTCATCGGGAAATGTCTCACGAATGTCTCCAGAAAGAGAGTCATTAAGAGGAAGGCGAGACAGGTGGTCAGCCACAACATTTTCTACTCCTTTCTTTTCACGTATCTCCAAGTCAAATTCTTGAAGGAGTAGGATCCACCTAATTAGACGTGGGTTAGAATCTTTCTTAGCAATTAGATGTTTCACTGCCGCATGATCAGTAAAAATAACCACCTTAGACCCAAGCAGATATGACCTAAACTTCTCTAGAGTAAAACCTATAGCAAGTAATTCTTTTTCAGTGGCGGTGTAGTTTTGCTGAGGTTCTATTAAAGTCTTGCTTGCATAATGCAGCACATGAGGTCTTCCCTCAACCCTTTGTCCAAGGACTGCTCCCATTGCATAATCCGAAGCATCACACATCAGCTCAAATGGGAGTGTCTAATCAGGAGCTTGGAGAATAGGCGCAGAGATCAAGGCCTCCTTCAGAGTTTGAAAGGCCTCGGCACACTTTGAATCAAAATTGAAGGAAGATTCCTTTGCCAACAAGTCACAAAGTGGCCTAGAAATTTTACTAAAATTTTTAATAAAGTGACTATAAAAGCTAGCATGGCCCAGAAAGGATCTAATCTGTTTGACGTTCGTGGGCAATGGGAGTTTGGAAATAGAATCAATCTTGGCTTTATCTACTTCTAAACCTTGGTCGGATACAACATGCCCAAGTTCAATTCCTTTCTGTACCATGAAATGACTTTTCTCCCAGCTGAGGACTAAACCAGTCTCCTTACATCGCTTCAACACATTCTCCAGGTGTTGGAGACACTGGTCGAAAGACGAGCCATAAATGGAGAAGTCATCCATAAACACTTCAACACACTCGTCAATCATGTCCGAAAAAATAGACATCATACACCGCTGGAAGGTTGTAGGGGCATTACATAATTCAAACGGCATACGCCTGAATGCAAAAGTACCGTAAGGACTCGTGAATGTCGTCTTCTCCTGGTCATCAGGAAAGACTGCCACCTGATTATACCCAGAATATCCATCGAGAAAGCAATAATATTTATTCCCTGCCAATTTCTCGAGAATTTGATCAATAAAAGCCAAGGGAAAGTGATCCTTCTGGGTAGCGGTGTTCAGCTTGCGGTAATCAATACAGACCCTCCATCTAGTTGAGGGTATAGTGACAACTTGTTCACCTTGGTCATTGAATTCCACAGTAAAGCCTGCCTTCTTTGGCACCACATGAATAGGACTTACCCATTTACTATCTTCAATGGGATATATGATCCCAGCGTCCAACCACTTCAGGATTTCCTTTTTTACCACCTCCCTCATATTAGGGTTCATACGTCTCTGCATGTCCCTAAATGGCTTGATGGAATCATCATTATAAATGTGGTGCATGCAGACTGTAGAGTCTATACCCTTAATGTCAGTAATGCTCCAAGCAATAGCTTTCTTGTGCCTAGACAAGCATTTAATCAGGGCTCCCTCCTGTGCCTCAGATAGCACAGCCAAAATGATAACAGGGAGTGTATCATTGGCACCTAGGAAAACGTACTTGAGAGTGTCAGGGAGGGGTTTCAACTCAAGGTCAGGGGCTTGTATGGTTGAGGGTTTCATAATAGATGTCCCTATCTCAGGTAGTAGATCTACCATAGGCAGAAATGATGGGGGAAGAGACTCAGCAGAAACACCCAGCAATTCCTCAAGTTCTAGTATATCCCCTTCACATTCCTCCAAGAGATGGGAATGCTCATTTAGCATGACATGCTGAAGGGGGTCATCAAATAACATTGCAGGGGTTGCCTTTTCAGTCAGGTCATTTATCACCTCAACTTGAGAATAATCCTCAAGTCTAGCTTGTTTGTAAGCATCAAACACATTAAGCCGAATTTTCCTATTCCCAAAGCCCATTTTCAATGCCCCAGTATTGCAATTAATTGAAGCATGCGAAGTTGCAAGGGGCGGCCCAAAATGATGGAGGGTTTGGTTGGCTTGTTGGTAGGGTCAGTGTCCAAAACTAAGAAGTCAACGGGAAAGAAGAAATCCTCCACTCTTACGAGGACATCTTCCAAAATTTCCCGTGGTGTCTTAAGTGATTGATCAGCAACTTGAAGGATTACAGGGCTAGGCTTCAGATTGCCTCCCCCAAGTTGTTCATAGACGTAGCTCGGAAGGATGTTCACCCCCGCACCCAGATCAAGTAGAGCCTCATCAATTTGTAAGTCACCAATAACTATAGAGATGTATGGGGCTCCTGGGTCCTTAAGTTTCGGGGGTGTGCCATGTTGAACAATTGAGCTAACAGAATCGGCCAGGACAACTTTTAATTGGACCTGTTTTCTAGATTGCTATTTTTTCGTGCACAGGTCCTTTAAGAAGCGGGCATAAGACGGAATCTGCCTGATAGCTTCAAGCAAAGGTAGGTTAATCTGCACTTGCTTGAAAGTTTCCATGATCTCATCCGTCTTATCTTTGGCTCCAGATGAGCTAGTAGAAGTCTTCCTAGAGGTGGATAAGCACTCTGGAAAGGGCACTCTCGATCTCTGGGTGGAAGGGTTGTCATGACGAGTAAGGGGTGGAACGGGGGCAACTTCTTCCGGTGAGGTGATTTCAAGTGGAGAAGATTTGGGCAAGTCTTCTCCGGTGGGGGTGAAAGTCGGGGTGGATGATTTTTTAGGGGGTGAGACTATAGGAGCATCGGGTTTGGAAATTTCTTTCCTACTCCTTAGAATAGTCACCGCCTGAGCATGCTCCCTAAAGACAATCCCTTTTCCTTTAGGATTCTCCTCAGCAGCACTGGGGAGCTTCCCAGTTTCCCTCTGTCTAACGGCCTCAACAAGGTGTCCTATTTGTGATTTCATCTCATGTATAGCCTTGTCATGAGATTGGATGTTGGCACTTTGACTTTCTTGCATAGTTTTCAACATCGCCTTCAATTCATCCATCTCAGAGGTCTTAGGTTGGGCAAAAGTCTGAGGTTGGTTCATTTGATGGTTTTAAAAGGATTGTGGTTTATAATTCCCTGAATTTGAGACATTTCCTTGTCTCCATGAAAAGTTTGGGTGGTTCCTCCATCCCTCATTATAAGTGTTGGAGAAAGGGTCATTACGAGGTCTAGGACGGAACCCTTGAGCGGCATTCAGATCCACTTGTACAAGCTCAGGGAATTGGGAGGCCAAATGGAAATCCATAGTGGTATGTGTATTGCCTTGGCAAATTGAGCATTCGGAAGCTTGGGATATGGAGGTGTTAGATATGAATGGACTCGGGTTCGACTTAAGCCTTTCCATGTTTTGATTCAATAATTGAATCTGATAGGCTAAATTCTGGGTGTCTCTTGCCTCATTCGCCTCCAACTTTCTTTGCATGAGAGTGGGCTTTCTATCCATGTAGGAAGAATTCAAGTGAATAGAATTCTCACTCAAAGTATCAAAAAGGTTCCAAGCTTCATCCTTAGTCTTAGATAGAAAGGTTCCTACACAAGCACCATCCATAGTTTGCCTATGCGAGTCATTAAGTCCGGTGTAGAACCTTTCAACCAGTTGCCATTTAGGCATCTGGTGATGTGGGCAAAGTCTCAGCAAGTCTTAGCACTGGTGAGGGGTTTTGTTGAAGTGGAGGGGAAACAAAACATAAGAAATAAAAAGAAGATGGAAGGAGATATGGGAGTTCAGACGTCTGGGATCATTCCCAAACGTCTTAACTAGCGTGGGGACGAGGAATTGAAGGTGGTTGATGGCGGTGGTTACTGGCAGTGGTTGCGTGGCCCTCAGGTGCACTCTCGCAATGATGCACAAGCCACAGATGGTGCGGCAGTCTGTCACCCCGCCTACCCGCGGTGGAGTGGTCTTGTGCTTGCGGAAGGAGGCCTATGGTGTGGAATGAACGAGAGGTCAACTCTCTGCACAGTAGCGGGTCAGGGATGGTGGCCTCCTCCACATGGCAGCTCTCCCTCCCTTTGTAGCCACAGCCTTCGTTTCAAATTCAAAATGCCGTAGCGTAAATGTGATGCGCAGGAGGTGGAGGCGGAGCAAAAGTCGGAGGAGTTACCTGTGCAAAGGAGAGAAAAAATAAAAGAATAAAATATTATGGTTATTTATGCATAAACCCTTAACTTCTATGTTAAATTAAAATAATGCATGCAATGCACCTAATTAGTTAACTAATTAAATGAATGCAATTCTAAGTTAATTCTAAATGCATTTAGTTATGAATGCAATGCATGAGTTATGTAATTAAATCAGAAATATGAATTAATCTATTTACATCCTAATGCATGCTAAATAAATGTTAGAATTAACTTAATGTCTAGGCACTTAAATACTTAAATAGCCCACAAACATGGGCTAATCAGATATAATTCCAGACCTCCGTGTTCAGGGTCTAACCCTGGACATCATGATTGTGACTTTTATCCTTCTCCAAGCTATAATGATTATAGATCTTCACCTCTATGTGATCAACATAACCCGATCTACAATCAAGAAGGATATCTGATGAGTTGCTACTCATCATAGCTAAATCGCCTAAGTTAAGCTGGAAACTAGGTTAAACACTATCAAATTAACATGTAAAAAGGGTTAAGTGTGGGAAATAGAGAAAATGACCTACAATATCAATTTTGTGTTAAAAATGCATAATTAGGTCATGAAATGAGATATTCTTTTAAATAAGATTAAATGGTGATTCAAGTGCAAATTGAACACACAAATAAATTTAAAAGTTCAAATCAAAATTATAGTTAACTTCCTAAATGTTCAATTAAGCTTATACAAAAACTTGATTGCATTTGGACCTCATTAGGGCCTTGCATTTAAAGATTCACATTTAGGTCCTTAATACATTACATTTCATTCATTAGGAAACCTTTAAGGACCTATTTGTAGGTCGCAGGGACCTATTTGCAAGCCTTAAAGGACCGCTCTATTATATCTTTTTACCACTTATGGGCTGCTGCGTAATTTTTCTACCCCTTCGCTGAGGGGATTCACTTGCAAAAGCACCAACACACCTGCAGCCGTTTACAAACACTGTAGCACGCAAGAACACGCGCTATCGTGATTGTTCATTCTCTACACCTCTTAATCTGCGGCTTACCTTGATTGGAAGCTTCGCGTGAATCGGCGCATGCGATCACCTCCTCACCCAAATCCCATCCAACGGCCACTTTTTGATTTAAGCTCGCATGCACACTCTCCTCAAATCCCCACCGCCCATGCCCTTGGAGACTAATCGCACCACCTTGGTGCTCTGATCCACTGTCACTCTACTTAAGGAGCTCTCCACTGCTGTGCGTGCGAGGGATCACTCCCTTCTACACCTCCGGAGCCGATCATTCTTCCCCTCCAGCTCTGCTCCCCATATTTCCCCTTTTCATGGCCATTAGTTGTGAAATTCCACTTCTTCCTCGACTCTCCTCGCCGCTAAGGACTTTGTAGCACCTGAGGGCAACCCAAAACACCACTAGCGAGTTTTCACTCTGCTGGAGCATTTCCTCCCTCCATTCTGCCTCTCCATACATCAAGAGGAGATCCAAAGGTCCCATTTTTCGATTTAGACTAGGTTTTAATGCTTTCTAGCTGTAGCATAGTTGTAGTGACTGATAGTGTAGTGTAGATTAGACAAGAGTAGATTAGTTAGAAATTCACTGGTGTGATGGTTAGCTTAGGAGTAGATTAGAGTAGAATTCGCTTTCTGCCTCCTCTGATTATTTCAGATCAGAGGAGATGATTTCACTCACCTCACTGATCACTGTTTTCTCCCTCTTCATATTTCCATTTCACTTTCTAATTTCCCCTGAATTTTAATCCGCAATCCACCCATCCATTTGGAGTCAAACCCTCATCTCGTTGTTCTCATGCTTTGAGTTGAGGATTTGCACTCAAATCCATCCAGGAGTCTCCCATTCATTTCAGAAATCCACAAAGACCCCTGATCTTGATTTAAAATGGAATTAGTTCGCTTGATTTGATTTTAATTTGATTTTCAATGCAAGATTGCGAGATTTTGATCCATTTGAGTTCTAAGGGATTTTTGATCGAGTGAACTGATATATTTTTGTGTTATTCAGTCCATGTCAATGAATCTGAGATGATTTTAATGATAGATTTTTCCTCAGATGAGCCATGGTTGTATTTGATTTTAATTGGAGACTTTGATGGTTTACAATGTGTGGGAGAGCTCAGGAGAATCAACTTTGTTGATTTGAGGCTCTACCTAGTATTTGTGAGTTGTTTTTGAGTGCGATTCTGATTTTTAACCTAAGGAATTTTCAATATTCCTTAAGGTTTCAAAGGTTTGGGATTCAAGTTTTTGGATTAAATTGACCGATTTAATCTCTTCCTTCATGTTGTCTATGGCATAAGGAAGGTATTAGATCAGTAGTTTTCTTTGGTTTGGAATGAAAAATATTGTTTGAGAATTTTTTATGTGGATCCTTTCACCTGAATTGATTGCAACATGATTTCCATGTATTGTCAGATTTTGTTTTAAGGATGCATACTGTTTGAGTTTTGAATCCCAAAATCCATCATATTAAAGTGTTGCATTAACAGCTACATTTCAAGGGTTTCCCAACCTTGAACTCCATGCAAATTATTCCTTAATTTGTACATTTTACATCTCTGATCAGACTTTCTCAAGTCTAATATGGGATTTATATGTACAGAATTAGGGACTAATCTGTTGGATTGGAAATCCAGACCCTGCAGTCGCTCTTGGATGTTTTCTTAAGATGTCTGGAGCTGTTAAAACAGTTCAACTAGCTGTTGTTCAGTGGCTACTACTGCTGTAAGCAGCATTGCTGCTAATGTGCTTGATTTCTGCTACTGATCTGCTGGTTTCTAGCAACAGCATTGCTACTATTTGAGGCTGTTGTTGCAGTTGTTGCTCCTGCTTATGGTATGAAACTCTTCGGATAGTAGGCTTAGGTGTATTATTCAAAATAGCTAACATGTTGTAAATGTTGTAATTTAGGTGTACAAGCTTTCCTGTACTGATTTTGATTTTAAAATTGCATTTGAATCCTTATATCTTGTGTCAAATCATTCATTGTCAACTAGTTTTTGTACCTAATTGTCCAACTATGGAAATTTTTGGAAATGGAGTTAAAAAGCTCGATTATGTGATTCCACATCCTTTAGTTAGTCTTTAGAACTCACTTGAGGCAGTCTACTACCTATCTATCCTTTAGAACTAGATTTAGGGTCTTATGTTCTTTTGAAAACACTTAAAAGACTCTAAAATGAGTTGAACTTGTAATTAAATAAAAATGATATAAAAAATCCAAAAAATTAAAATAAACCTATCTTAGTGAAGATTAGGTGAATTTTTACTCATATGACAAGTTTTAAGGCATTCTGAATCTTCGGCTTGGAAGAATATACAAGCGGACAGTTCATTATATCTTGAAACTAAATAAAAACTCCTAAACTAAAAAAATGACAAAAATAATCTATTCTTCTCATCTCTTTCTTTCTCTCTCATCTCCAACCTCTATAAAACACATAAAACCTATAAAAATCAGAAAATTCATAAAAACACCTAAAAATCACTATGTATAGTAGATTTATACTTGTAAATATAAGCTATATGGTAAGCTATATGTATATATATTATAAAATAGGTGTATAATAGGTATAATTAACTTATATATATATTATATATTGTAAGTTACATATTTAAGATTATTTAAACTGTACATAACTTAATTATATAATTATTTATTACTTATACTAACTTATAAGTACTATATCTTAAGTAAAATTATAAAACCCTGTATATAACTGTATTTACTATTTATACTATGTATACATATTTATATATGTATTATGTATATTAGAGACCTTGTGTCATAATTTAATTATGTATATAAAATAAATAATTAATTTATTAAGTTACAGCTAAGTTACTAGGTTAAATTAAAATAAACTAGCAATTTAAGTTAAAACTAAACTAAATTATACTGTACATTTGTATTAATGTATTTTAAGTAAATTAAACTAATTTAATTATATTTATAATGTATTATACTATTTAAATCTAATTTATATGTAAAATGATATGAAAATAGGTAGTTAAATGTAAATAAAATCAAAATAAATGTTGTAAAATACAATAAAAATATTTATTAAATACTTTAATATGTATATTAATACTGTAGATGGTCAATTAGACCATCAATTAAATAATTTATATGTAATTAAGAAATAAAACCTAGTAAACAATATGAATAAACTGTAAATTTACCTAATTTATTTATATAATAAATGTAATTAATTTTGCAAATTAATTGTACAATTATGTAGTACTATGTAAATACTTTAATATCATATAATTTATTTTTAATTTATAATAAATTATGACTCTCAAATCGAGGACTAAAACTGTAAAATCAAACTTTTGCGCTGGAAGCACAAGCGCCTGAAAGGGTGCTAAATAGTGCCACATCGGTAACGCACAAGCACTCTGAGTGCTTTAAATTGTTTTTCTTCCCTTCCCACTTCAGGCGTCAAGCGCTGGGCACCCTTATAACCCTATCCCCCTCTCCTCTGATCTAAGCATGGCATATGGCATTGTGAATTGTGATGATGGTGCACAATGTGTGGCTGGGAGCCATACACAGTGCGAGGGCTTGAATGAGCCCATTATTGAGCATAAAACGCAATTAAGAGGCCTAATTAACAAATTAGGGTGGCTCTTAGTAGAGGTCTGGTCCCACTCGAGAGGGTGCTGTATATCCCTCGGAAAGGTTGCTCGCCAACTTAAAACCTAATTTTTGAACTAAGTGAAGCCTAATGAAGGGATTAAGAAGAGAGAATGAGAAAAAAAAAAGCCAAGTGTCTGAGTGTTAGCCGTTCAGTGAGAGTGAATAAGAGAGCCTTGGTTAAGAAGAAGAACAGAGAAAGAAGTATGTACGACTGTGTATATGTATATGTATATATATATAAGTATATTGTAAATAATATGTATATGTATATTAAAGTATACATAGTATAACATATCTTTGAGCTATTATGTATATAAATAAAGAATAGCTTTAGTGACGTATATATATGTAACTGTATATAGATTTGTTAGTTAGTATAAGCAATGTACGCTTTATGTATTGTAAATATATTATGAAAGCTTTACTGACAGAATTATCCATCACTGTAGATAGAATAATTGTCACCATAGACCCATAAGTGTCACTATAGACCCTAGTTTTTATCTTAGGTTATGTACATAGTTTTTTTTCTAAGGTTTAGCAACATTTATATAGGTCACTGTACATACTATATATGTTAGTATATTAACTTAAGTTAGTATAGTATATATTATTAATTATTATTGTATATATATGTAAGTATTAGTATTATAAGTTATAAATAGATAGTATATAGTTTATATTTGTAGTGTTTGATGCTTATTTGTATATTTGTGTTTGAAATCATTTCAATACATTCTTTTGTACATAAATTAGTTTAATTCTTTCATTCATTAATTTATTCATTTATGATTGTACATAAAATTGATCTTTTAGGAATTTAAGAATAATATTGGACTTAGAGAGTGATGTATATCAATAACTACCTCCCAGTGAATGACCTGGATTAAACAGTAAAAGTTATGTAATTAAATAAAATTGACATAATAACGGTGTGTATTTGTGACATATACTACAACAACGACAAATTCTTTTTATATGAACCGCGATCGTGTCGCAATTAATATCCTGATTACAATTTTTACCCTCTTCCAGATTACACTGCATATAGGTCACTACCTCTCTTTGAACAACCAGAAATCACCTATTATTAGGGAGGGCACCAAGAACCTCAATTCCTTGACTCCCTTTGATTGAACCCAAACCCAACCAACCTAGAACCAAACTAGTTGATTCAGGTGAACTAGGTTCAAGATAGGGTGTTGGCTAACTTAAAGAATACTGATGAGAGCCTCATCATGAGCCATAACTAGCTCATTTTGACCCAATAAAGAAGATAAAAGCTCCTACATAACCTAGAACAAGGCCTAACTGAAGGAACAAGTGCTCTGAGAAGAAAACATGAAATAAAGGTTAAAACTGCAATTTTACCATTGCAGTAGATAAACGGGATTTCTCAGAGGCAAAACATAGGTCAAATGGTCTAAATGAGATAAAAAGTGGGTTGAGTCAATCAGAAATGGGTTCATGTGCAATCTAAGAACTAAAAGACACTTGGTAACCCTAAAACAGACCCGCTTAAATTAACAAGGTTCCGGTCAGAATAAAAAGCAAGTAAACCCTCTACAAATCATGGAAAAACATACTCTAGGGTTTAGAACACTTAATTTGGCCTTTGGAACCTAGTTTGACCTAGATTAGGGTCCTAGCTCTTCAATTAACCTAATTTGGGTTTTTACGCAAAATGTCCAGTCAAACGAGGTCAAACCTGAAATCCAACTTCACCATTGGATTCCTTAGGTCCAAATTAGGTTTATACCAAAATTTGGACCTAAGGGGAGGTCATCTTGACCTACTTTGCAATTTAGTACACCCAAATCACAAATAGGTCCCTATCTTTTGAATATCCTCGCAGAGAACCCCCTAGGTTCTTCGCCTTCTTTGCAAACCGGTCCTGCCGCCATTGCTAGGGCAGAACCGAGCTCCGGCGAGGTTCGGAGAGGGATTTCTCTCTAATCCCTCAGAGATTCTCTCCCAGAAATGGAAGGGAGATTCTCTGAGGAATTCCCTTCCTTCTAAAGCCAATCAAATTCGCTGGCGTGAACCCAATCTCTCGTGCGAACGCACGAGAGATTTGGGTATCTTTCTTCCTTCCAACTCCGGTGAGCCGGCTGACCTAATTGCGCATTTTTCACGCACTGATAGGAGCGGCCAGCACCTATAAAACACCCCCAGGCACCCAGCAGCACAGGGGGAGCTTGGTTTGGCCGAGGTTCCACCCCCAATTCCTCTCCTCCTGCCCGGCCAAACTCCCAGCAGGCTCCGGCGAGGCCCCCTCCCCTCCCTCTTCGCTCTGCCACAAAACCAGTGGCAGAGTTAACTTCCTGACCTTCCTCCGCGTCGCGCAGTATCAGCGCACGCCGCCTCAGCCCCGTCGTCGCCGTCGTCCTCCCCCACTGGGCATCATCTTCTCCGGCGACAGCAGGTACTGCTGTTCGCCCTCCGTCCCCTTTCGTCCTTACAGTTAGGTTAGAACTCCTCTCCATCCTCTCCTCTCTCTTTTCCCCCTGTTATCTCCCTTGATCGACCGTCGACAGACGCTAACCACCTCCATCGTCTTCGCCTCCGACCGCACTCCGGCGAGCCGCCCACACCACTCCAGCCCTCCACACGACTCGCCAACCACCTCGAAAGCTCCGCCTCACCTCCAGGAACACACTCCACCCTACCATTGCCACTCTAGCCCTCCACAATCACCCCCCGACCAACCCACCATCTCCGCCCACAGGTTGACCTAGGCACGCACGCCTAGGCCGACCTGCGGCCTGCAGCACTGCCCACCGCCTTCGCCGTGCCACTGCGAAGGTCGCTAGCTATTCTGATTGGGCCGAGAGGCGCGTTTTGTGTATGACAGGGTTCGAGCCGCTGCCGCCATGGACGACCTCTGATGAAGCTCCCACGAAGCTCCAGGCACCCGGTCCTCCAGGCTATAGGTGCTGCATACTAACGCAAGTGTCGCGAGGTGAACGAATCCAGCCGAGGAGCGCTAGCAGAGCCAGCAGCTGCGGGGCAATTGCACGACGAGGTTTCTGCAGGCGCGCGTGAAGGCGAGACCAGATAGTCCCACATCGTGGGATTGCAACCGTCAGGTACCATATAAGTTGTTTTTACGCTTTACTCTTATCGCCTCAGTAAGCACAGGGGTGAGGTCCCTCACTGACCCCACCCGCCTCGTCCGCGGCCTGACCACGCGGACCTGGCGGATCCGACCCGACCTAGACCTACGCACTCCTCGCGCATCACACACCTGCAGGTGCGCCTGGTCCCGGGTACGATCCGACCCGATTGAGACTGTGGCTCTGGTAGAGCGGTTAGAGTGAATTGCTTGAGAGAGAGACATGCGCGGGTAGAGGGAGAAGGGTTAGGTTTTGCTCCTGTGCAGGCAGGCTGAACGCAGGAGGAGAAGGACTTGGCCGCGAGAAGGAAAAGAAAGAAAGAAGAAGGAACGGCAGAGAAGAATAGAAGAGGAAGAAACAAGGCAGAGAAGAAGAAGCAAGAAAGAAGCCTTTGCAGGAGAAGAAAGAAAAGAGCAAGCCAGAAGCAAAGGCACAGAGAAGCCAAGTGAAGACTTTGCAGAGATTAGAAGAAGAAAAGAAAGAGCAAAGACTGCAGCAGAAGAAGAAGAATAATCAAGAAGAAAAGGAGAAATGCTTTTAAGACATCTGATCTTGTGATCAGACGTCCAATTTCATTTTTTTTTTTTTTTGCCCTAACTCCTTTTAATCGCATACATTCATACCTGAATTGATATTTTGAGTAAATTAGAGTGTTCAATTACATTTTGATTTAGTGGTAAGTTCCATTTGCTCCCTGTGTTCGACCTCGGATACTCCGGTCTTCGAGTAATAAAAACTTTGTATTTGTTCGAACGTTTTGTCGGTTATACTACAACATAATACGCTTTAAATCCGCACAAAAACGTTGACAACATTTTGGCGCCGTTGCCGGGGAGCACTGCACAATTTACCACTAGTCTCTACATTCTTTTTATCATACTGAACACTAACTTGCCCTACTTTTCTTTGATGTGATCTTTCAGGTACTTCATGAGAAAATCTCTCCCACAAGTCAACCACTGCAGGGCAAGTAATTTCTTTTCTTCCTTAATCATCCCCTAATCTTTGAAAGACAAAAGGAAGAAAATCAAGTTAGGAATCAATTGCCTTCTTTATATAGTAATCACCATCTCTAAGGCAAAACATTTCTTGATTTTGCGAAAATTTCTGCAAACATTCTTGAAGTTGGAGTGATTTTTTTTTCCCATCCCACAAATTCTTGTGCCTAATTGAAATAACGCTTAATCTCGGCGGACCACACACTTCTTGTTTATAAGTCCAAAGAGAACTTTTGAAAAAGAAAAAAAGAGGATTGGAAATAGAACCAAATTAGGGTTTCCACATTAGGGTCTTGAAGTGCTAGTCACACATGCCTGTGTAAAAGGAAATAAACCCTCCCGCATCAGTGTGCTACCCAAGCCCTTGATTGAAGAAAGTTAAATAAGACAAACCCTAAAATTGAGCTCTAAAATCACTTGAATCTTAAAATTTTCTTTTGACCTAATAACCTGGGAGTCAAATCAGGGTGATCTCTAGGCTCCGAGCTTAGAATCATTCTGCCATCTATAGGATAGGTCAGGTGAAGTGACCTCTTGGGTCAACCAACCTCTAAATTAGGTCACAATACCAAAGACATCTAAAGTTCAAGTGAGAACCCTAAAAGCACCTTTGAAATAAAAAGTGATAGACTTAAGAGGTCAAGGTCCCCATTCTGGTTTACCTGGAATCTCAGTGACAAGAGAGGTCGGGTGGGGGAAACCCTGTAACCCGTAGGGACGCTCTACCGTGTAGGGGTCTTTGCGGGACTCTCCCTCTCTGGCTGCCCAGGTAATTCTCAGGTGGATGACTTTCTGATCCAGGGGTCCATCCGCCCCAAACCTCCATAGTCATCCAAACATCTTTTGGGTGTCTTGATTGGGTCAAGAACATCTCTAGTCCTGCATCTTTTCACACACACTCATTTTCAGTGGGACTCGTTATTCAGATCTGATCGCTTCATAACACATCTTGAGTTAAACTCTGATCGTGATTCCACCACATGATCCAAATATGCAGTCGAACCACCTAGGACTACCAGTCGAGAAACCTGAATACCGGAGATCCATGAGAGATAAAATGATTGAGGATGCCATGAGATTTTATGAAATGAAGAAACCTCAACAACAGTAGGAAACATTCAGGTTGATGTCCCAACAACCACAACCTTTGTCATAACTTGTGCCCAAGTACTATTAGCAGAAGCCAACAAAGGATCAACCCGTGACTTGCTCATTACTGCATACATTGAGATAGAAAAATTGCATAATAGTGAATACCTTCAATGTATGACAAATCCTCGACTTTGGAAGCAACACCAAGATAGTCTTGAAAAACGGGAAGAGATAATGAGATTAATAAAACAAGTGATTGATCAGAAATACCCGTACATACCGCCAACAGAGGATGAACTATCTTGGGACAACATCGAGGATAAATCTGATCTCGGGTTTGGGGCACAAAATGGTTGTGGATTCCCAACCCAGATGGAGTATAATGCACCTGATATTGAAGAAGGTTGGGAAGCTCCAAATGCAGGAAAAGACCATGATGAACCCATTTTAGAATCCCAAGACTCCTGCAAGTATGAGAGTAGAACTGAACCACTCGAGGGTGTAAATTCCGTCCCTTATTCTGATAAGGTGGCCCTCGAAGGTTATTCAGACCTAGATTCTAGTAATTCCACCCACATCCTAAGCCTAGAACCTAGATCTGAAACCTATATTGAAGATTTCAAGGCCCCATATGAAGAAAATCAATCTCTTAATGAAGAATATGATTCTGGGCCTCGATTTGATGAATATCCCTCGTCAACCTCCTCAGAAGAACTAATCGAGTTTTCGGAAGTCATGCCAATCTACGATACAGAAACCGAGGACTTGGACGAGCAGGGTTTCGATTGGCTCTGCCCTACTAACCTTGAACCTGAGCCTCTACCAGATAGGGACACCTTTGTAAGCTCAGAATTAACATTTAGGCTAGATCCCAGTCAAGCTGCTGAATATACAACATTTGATTTATTCTATGGTGGAACTCGTGATCTAGAATCTCATTCAAACTTTGATTTTCGCAAACTCTCTGACGATCTCGAATCCGACCATAACATCGGAGAAAATCTGCCTCCTAATTATAACCTGTCAATCTTCTTTGAAGCCACCTGCTCCACATATACAGAACCAATCAAAACCCGTTCCCCATCCCGACCTGCAACCGGACTCAATTTCTATTCTGATTCACCTCTCACTGAGCCGATTGCAGATGATTCAACTCCGTATCTATACTGGGTATCGGACACTGATCAGACCACAACTCAGGAGCCTCCATCCTTTGACCGTCCCTGTAGGGATTCCACACCTTACATTGATTATTTTTCGGAACCCTACCCCCACCAGGCTGATTCGACTGAGCCCGAACTCAAGTTTTCACTTCCATATCTATCAGAACATCACGGCATTTGGTGGGTCCCACATCTGCTAATCTACGTCTATCAACCCACCAGACTTATTGGGTTTGGGCTGCATCATCAGCCCACTGATTTGAACAAGTACCTGGTTGGACCAACCAGGCTCTTAATCAAGGTGCTTGTTTTCCAAAACTCCATTGAGTTGACCACTCCTTCTCCACCCCATTTTTCGCTCGGCTGAAGGCATTAAATTTAGCGCTTAACGGGAGGCAACCCGTCATCTCAAAAATAGAGACCCGTCTGATTATCCGTCTGTACTCCACGTCTATTGCACCTTGAGTTCAGCCTTAGACAGTTGATCCCACCTCTGGTACACGTATCAGAACTTAAAATCATTCGCATCACTCATTCCCGACCCATTCACCCACCCGATATATCCTGTTCTAAGCCCCTGACCTCAACACTAATTCCCACCCTCTGTTTACAATGAGGACATTGCAAAACTTAGGCATGGGGGGGTGATAAAGTGCATACATACAAAACCAAGAAAAAATCAGAAGGACTCTCACAAAAAATTCACATATGTCAAAAACACAAAAAATTGAAAAATTACGAAAAAGAACAAAAAAAAAAATTGGGGAGGGAGGAAATGTTGTGAGCCATATAATCATAAGGAGGAGAAAAAGAGCAAAAATGAAGAAAGGAGCACAAAAGAAAAAAAAAAGAAAAAGTCATTAGTAAAAGATTAAGGAATTAACTGAAGTTCTAGACCAGATCAAGAAAAGAAACAAAAGAAAAAGTGCTAAGGAGACATAACAAGAGATTAGCGGGAACGCTGGTCTTAGGCCTCTTGGGCTAGATTTTTAGCTTAAAAATTCACGTATCCGTTAAAATCTGGATAATCCTCAAGAGGTTGAGGAAAATGTGAAGCTTAAGTATTAGGTCTAAGGCTTAGGAAGTATTCGGCCTCGTTAATTGACCTCAGGTTTGCGGGATTCGGTAACCTAAGCACCCAAATTCACACACAGTCTGGTTCAGTGCGCATAAATATTCAAAACACGCAAGAGCGTTTAGTGTTCTGAAAAAGTCACCTAGATTAGGAGCGGCCAATCAACACAAGTTGATTTGGACAAGTTCCCAGCGCGGAGAGGCGGGAAATTCCCCTCGAAGATACGTAACAACATATCGTCTCCTCGGTGCTTGTCTCTTAGGATATTTAAATATCCTACTGGGGGCATGTAAGCACTCTGCTGGTTCAGATACCATGGGTGGCATTATCACGAAATGTCGATCGCCAGGGTCTGGATTCGACCACGGAACGCCATGGGCGGGATTATCACGAAATCTCGAAAGCCAGGGTTCCGGGGGTTGCCATGGGCGGGATTATCTCGAAATCTCGAAAGCCAGGGACCTTTGAGGATTGATGATGAGGACGAGGAATCCGATACAGACCGTGTTGAGAAGCTAATCCGAAGCTAGAAATAAAAAAAGAAAAGAGAGAGAAAAGCTCTCCAAACAAATAAATCTTCTATCTCTCTCTTACAAAAAAACGCACTGCAAACTGAACTTAGGCTAAAAATATCTCAAGCACGGGTGCTTTAACCGCGGAGTCCAACAAACCCTAAGTTAGTTTCTGTGGGCCGTGGAAACCTTTGCAGAAGACTAAGGCTAAAGCGGAACAGGTCTGGATTTTGGTTGGTACTTGAGTTCCTCTAGGCCTATTGTCGGCATTCCCACCTAATCACAAAAGAAAAGGAGAAGCATTTATCATTATTGACAGACATTCAGGGTCTAGAACGGAAGTTAAAACTTTGAAATTTTGCTAAGGGACTAGCAAAAGCTAGGCATGGGGGTATGATGAGAGCCTCATCATGAGCCATAACTAGCTCATTTTGACCCAATAAAGAAGATAAAAGCTCCTACATAACCTAGAACAAGGCCTAACTGAAGGAACAAGTGCTCTGAGAAGAAAACATGAAATAAAGGTTAAAACTGCAATTTTACCATTGCAGTAGATAAACGGGATTTCTCAGAGGCAAAACATAGGTCAAATGGTCTAAATGAGATAAAAAGTGGGTTGAGTCAATCAGAAATGGGTTCATGTGCAATCTAAGAACTAAAAGACACTTGGTAACCCTAAAATAGACCCGCTTAAATTAACAAGGTTCCGGTCAGAATAAAAAGCAAGTAAACCCTCTATAAATCATGGAAAAACATACTCTAGGGTTTAGAACACTTAATTTGGCCTTTGGAACCTAGTTTGACCTAGATTAGGGTCCTAGCTCTTCAATTAACCTAATTTGGGTTTTTACGCAAAATTTCCAGTCAAACGAGGTCAAACCTGAAATCCAACTTCACTATTGGATTCCTTAGGTCCAAATTAGGTTTATACCAAAATTTGGACCTAAGGGGAGGTCATCTTGACCTACTTTGCAATTTAGTACACCCAAATCACAAATAGGTCCCTATCTTTTGAATATCCTCGCAGAGAACCCCCTAGGTTCTTCTCCTTCTTTGCAAACCGGTCCTGCCGCCATTGCTTGGGCAGAACCGAGCTCCGGCGAGGTTCGGAGAGGGATTGCTCTCTAATCCCTCAGAGATTCTCTCCCAGAAATGGAAGGGAGATTCTCTGAGGAATTCCCTTCCTTCTAAAGCCAATCAAATTCGCTGGCGTGAACCCAATCTCTCGTGTGAACGCACGAGAGATTTGGGTATCTTTCTTCCTTCCAACTCCGGCGAGCCGGCTGACCTAATTGCGCATTTTTCACGCACTGATAGGAGCGGCCAGCACCTATAAAACACCCCCAGGCACCCGGCAGCACAGGGGGAGCTTGGTTTGGCCGAGGTTCCACCCCCAATTCCTCTCCTCCTGCCCGGCCAAACTCCCAGCAGGCTCTGGCGAGGCCCCCTCCCCTCCCTCTTCGCTCTGCCACAAAACCAGTGGCAGAGTTAACTTCCTGACCTTCCTCCGCGTCGCACAGTATCAGCGCACGCCGCCTCAGCCCCGTCGTCGCCGTCGTCCTCCCCCACTGGGCGTCATCTTCTCCGGCGACAGCAGGTACTGCTGTTCGCCCTCCGTCCCCTTTCGTCCTTACAGTTAGGTTAGAACTCCTCTCCATCCTCTCCTCTCTCTTTTCCCCCTGTTATCTCCCTTGATCGACCCTCGACAGATGCTAACCACCTCCATCGTCTTCGCCTCCGACCGCACTCCGGCGAGCCGCCCACACCACTCCAGCCCTCCACACGGCTCGCCAACCACCTCGAAAGCTCCGCCTCACCTCCAGGAACACACTCCACCCTACCATTGCCACTCTAGCCCTCCACAATCACCCCCCGACCAACCCACCATCTCCGCCCACAGGTTGACCTAGGCATGCACGCCTAGGCCGACCTGCGGCCTGCAGCACTGCCCACCGCCTTCGCCGTGCCACGGCGAAGGTCGCTAGCTATTCTGATTGGGCCGAGAGGCGCGTTTTGTGTATGACAGGGTTCGAGCCGCTGCCGCCATGGACGACCTCTGATGAAGCTCCCACGAAGCTCCAGGCACCCGATCCTCCAGGCTACAGGTGCTGCATACTAACGCAAGTGTCGCGAGGTGAACGAATCCAGCCGAGGAGCGCTAGCAGAGCCAGCAGCTGCGGGGCAATTACACGACGAGGTTTCTGCAGGCGCGCGTGAAGGCGAGACCAGATAGTCCCACATCGTGGGATTGCAACCGTCAGGTACCATATAAGTTGTTTTTACGCTTTACTCTTATCGCCTCAGTAAGCACAGGGGTGAGGTCCCTCACTGACCCCACCCGCCTCGTCCGCGGCCTGACCACGCGGACCTGGCGGATCCGACCCGACCTAGACCTACGCACTCCTCGCGCATCACACACCTGCAGGTGCGCCTGGTCCCGGGTACGATCCGACCCAATTGAGACTGTGGCTCTGGTAGAGCGGTTAGAGTGAATTGCTTGAGAGAGAGACATGCGCGGGTAGAGGGAGAAGGGTTAGGTTTTGCTCCTGTGCAGGCAGGCTGAACGCAGGAGGAGAAGGACTTGGCCGCGAGAAGGAAAAGAAAGAAAGAAGAAGGAACGGCAGAGAAGAATAGAAGAGGAAGAAACAAGGCAGAGAAGAAGAAGCAAGAAAGAAGCCTTTGCAGGAGAAGAAAGAAAAGAGCAAGCCAGAAGCAAAGGCACAGAGAAGCCAAGTGAAGACTTTGCAGAGATCAGAAGAAGAAAAGAAAGAGCAAAGACTGCAGCAGAAGAAGAAGAATAATCAAGAAGAAAAGGAGAAATGCTTTTAAGACGTCTGATCTTGTGATCAGACGTCCAATTTCATTTTTTTTTTTTTTGCCCTAACTCCTTTTAATCGCATACATTCATACCTGAATTGATATTTTGAGTAAATTAGAGTGTTCAATTACATTTTGATTTAGTGGTAAGTTCCATTTGCTCCCTGTGTTCGACCTCGGATACTCCGGTCTTCGAGTAATAAAAACTTTGTATTTGTTCGAACGTTTTGTCGGTTATACTACAACATAATACGCTTTAAATCCGCACAAAAACGTTGACAACAAATACCATTGAATCTTTAGAAGTTCAGCCAACACCTTGCATTGAAAAATTGGATACTCTGATTCAAATGATTGATGATCTTAACAAATATTTGTTGGATTGCCTCCAAGATGTTAAGGATAAGGACCCGAGTGAGTTTTTACTTGGGAAGTTGTCAAAATTGAGGATGAGATTTGTAGTTGGTCTAGTCCAATCTTGGGATGATTCCTAGGATGAACCCCCTTTAGGAGAGCCAATGTCAAAACCCGCTCAGGCACCTGTGAGGGAGGACACATCTTACGAGACCAGGGATGACCAAATTGTTCTAGAGTAATTAGTTGAGGATGAATTGATTTCGTCACTCGAGATCCCTGAGCTAGTGTACGAGGAAAAATATGTCTCCATGGACCAAGAAATGATAAATGATTTTGAGACATGTAAATGCGGATTCGGAATTCTTTGATTTTGAAGGTGAAGAATCATTATGTGAAGTCTCACATGAGTTTGAAGGAAATGATTTTAGTGAGATAACTGGGCCTGAGGAATTCGATGAATCATTTGATGTCCCTATTGTTGGCAAGGCAAAATCGAGTTTATAAAATAAATGATGCATCGTAGTATAGTTGAAATTGCCTTGAAAACAAATAAATTTTATTACTCGAAGTTTAAATTCGAGGTCGAACATAGGGAGCAAATGGAGTTCATACACTAATCTCAATAATAGAGGCAATTTGAATGCTTAAAACTACTCAAAATATAATTCAAAATGTCAAGCATGAGTTTATGAATACTAAAATGTAGCATAAAAGAGAAATAGGGAAGAATAGGACTATAAAATTAGAGGTCTTAAAAAATGTTTGACTTTTCTTCTCTTCTTGCTTCTTCTCTTTCTCTTCTTGTCTTCTCTGTTCTTCTTGGCTTTGGTTCTTCCTTTGTCTGCGTCTTCTTTCTGCTTTGTCTTCTTCTTCCTCTTCCTCTTCCTTCTTTCTTCTGTTCCTTCTTTGGCTTCTATTCATTCCTGCCTTGGCCTTTGTCTTCTTCTCTATGCTCTAGCCTTCAACTCTTCTTCTTCCTTCTTTCTTTGGTTTCAGCTATGCCTTCCCTGCAGCCGTGCCTTCTCCTTCCTCTACGGTCTACTTCTCCTTAGCTTCTTCTTCCTTCCTTAGCAGCACCTTTGTCTTCCTCCTCTTTTCTTCCCTGGCTTCACCCTTCAGCTTCTCCTTCTTTTTCCTTTCCCTGCAAGTGCAAAACCTACCCCTACCTTCCCCATGAACGCTCCCTTTTCTCTCTTAGGCTCACTTTCCTAGAGCCATCTCGGGTAAACGGGTTGGGTCAACGCACTTGGGACCAAGCGCACCGGCGTGGGTGGTGCGCGAGGAGTGCATGGTAATCAAGTCAGGCTACCAGGTCCGTGTAGCGTGGGCATGGGAGAGGCATGGTTGGGAGAGTGGGACCTCACCTCGTGTCAGGAGGCGATAAGCCCCTGACACAATTTCATCTTATACTGCTTCGCTTGCTCAAAAATGCCCGAGGTGGGACTAAAAGTCCCACCCGCTTCCTCGCGCGCCCGCAGGGGATGCCTTGCTTAATTGCAATGACTACAATGCCCTAGGACTCCAATTGCTGGTGTGAGGGGTTCGCGAAGGGAGCCCATGCACCTGGGACCCTGCTTCCTGAAGCCTGGGGCAATAGGTGAAGGTTGCAAGCTTGCTTCAAGCCTGCTCTAATGGCGGTGGAGGTCAGAACCTACATTCAAGTAAAACGACTTGCAGCCTCATTAGAATACACAGGAGGCTTCGCCGTGGCACGACGAAGATGTCCGGTGGGTGGCATGGCGCGAGGCAGCCTAGGCGTGTGTGCTTAGGTCATTCTGTGGCCATGGTGATGGGTTTATTCGGGGGCAGTGTGTGGAGGTTATGGAGGCTAATGGAGAAGGGGGAATTGATCAGTGGAAGGTGGCAGAGCTTCTAAGGTGCTTGGCGAGGTGGATGGGTGCGTGGAGTAACAGAAGCACCTCGCTGGTGGTCTGCTGGAGGTCGAGACGATGGTGGTGGTCTGTGGTTGTCGAGGGATGGAAACTGAGATAGAGAAAGGGAAAATAAAGAGTAGAGGAAGGGGAAAGTATCTAACCTAGTTTAAGGATGAAAGGAGAGAGGATGGCGGATGGCACGTACCTGCCACCGCCGGAGACAAAGATTCCAGTGGAGGAGGATGCCGACGACGAGGAGGGTAGTTGGTGCGTGCGCAGGTATGGCGCGATGTGGACGACGGAGGTAGAGACAACTCTACCACTAGTATTGTGGAAGAGCGATGAGAGGAGGAGAAATAGGTCGCTGGAGCTTGCTGGGTGTCTAGCTGGAGGAGAAGAGAAGAAATTGAGGGGTTGTCTCTGGCCAAACCAAGCTGAGGATGGACGGGAGTTCCTGGGGTGTCTTTTATAATCGCAGGCAGAGGGCCTTGTGCTTTGAAGACAAGCTTCCAAGCACGAGCATCATCGCCGGACATGGAAGGTGAGAGATACCCAAATCTCTCATGCATTCACATGAGAGATTGGGTGGCAATTAGGGCTTGAGATTGTGTTCATATGATCGGGAATTCTTCAGAGAATCTCCCTTTCAAATTTGTGAGGGAGTCTCTGAGGAATCAAGGAGAAATCCCCCTTGAATCCTTGCCAGAGTAGCACTCCTCCGCTATAATGGTGAAGGGACCTAATTGCAAAGAATGACGAGGAAGATAGGGGGTATCTGCAAGGTTTTCAAAAGCTAGGGTCTAAAAGTAATTGGGTTGGACTGTTTTGCAAAGTTGGTCAAGGTGAGCTCCCCTTAGATCCAAATTTTGGTATAAACCTAATTTGGACCTAAGGAATCCAATGGTGAAGTTGTATTTTAGGTTTGATTGCGTTTGACTGAGTATTTTACGTGAAAACCCAATTTTGGGCAAAATTTAGTTAGGACCCATATTTAGGTCAAAATAGGTTCTAAAGGCCAAATTGAAGGTTCTAAACCATAGAGGATATTTTTTCATGAATTTTAGAGGGTTTAGTTGAATTTTATCTTGACCAAAACCTTGTTGAATTAAGTGGGTCTATTTTATGGTTACAAGAAGTCATTTAATTCTCAGATTTCACATTAACCATTTTCTGATTGAACCAACCCATTTTTTATCTTGTTAAGATCATTTGACCTATGTTTATCCTGTGAGAAATCATATTGTTGCACTTCAATGGTAAAATTATAGTTTTATCCTTTGTTTCTTGCTTTTCTCTCAAACTGGTTATTCCTTGAGTTAGGCCCCTCATTTGATTATGTAGGAGCCTTTGTTATCTTTTCTAGGTCAAAATGAGCTAGTTATGACTCATGATGGTGTTCCCATCATACCCCCATGCCTAGCTTTTGCTAGTCCCTTAGCAAAATTTTAAGATTTTAATTTCTGTTCTTGACCTTGAGTTCCTTTCACATATTATGATGGGTGCTTTTTTTTCTTTTTCTTTTTGATTAGGTTAGAGTGTCGACAGTAGGCCTAGAGGTACTCAAGTACCAACCAAGATCCATACCTGACCAGCTCTAGCTTCTGTCCTCCGCGAAGGTCTTTAAGGTCCGCAGGAACTATCCTAAGGTTTCTTGGACTCCGCGGTTAAAGCACCCAAGCTTGAGACATATTTTAGCCTCGGTTTAGTTTGCAGTGCATTTTTTGTAAGAGAGAGACAGAGGATTTATTTGTTTGGAGAGTTTACTCTCTCCTTTTCTTTTTATTTCTAGCTTCGAATTGGCTTCTTAACACAGTCTGTATCGGTTTCCTCATCCCCATCATCAATCCTCAAAGGTCCCTGCCAATCGATGCTTCGTGATAGCATCGCCCATGGCATTCTGTAGCCAAATCCAGACCTTGGTGATGTAAACACATTTATTGAGGGTAAAATGCCTATTCATGCATGTTCCTAGGCTTAGATTTGCATTTCATGTTATAAATATTACATAGCATGCATCATTCTACATTTAGAGTTGTATATAATTTAGGTTAATTGCATCCTTTTTGTGGTTAGGAGAGAAGGATATTTATTTCGGAGCCTCGGATTGACGATCCAACTGTACGGATCTGATCAAGACGATGATTAGAGTCCAACGCCTCTGAAATCACCTCGATCAGAGTCCCGAACCACCATATGCAGTCTAAGGAAGATCAACGGATAAGGGACAAGGAGACATAATTCGGAGCTTCAAATGAAAAATCCAATCACGTGGATGGATTCGAGTTGACGATCGCAGCCTAATGGCGCGAAAATCGACTCAATCGGACCTCTGTAGCAGCCCCTACAACAAGAAGATGGACAGCCCAGACTGCACCACGTGGTGCAGCCTAAGTCGCCTGCACATGCACGCAGCACCGCACATGCGCAGCAGCACAGGTGCATGCGTGGGCGCGAGCGCACGGCAAGGTAGGAGCGCGGCACCAGCACAGCGTGAGCTGGACCTACAGTGACACATGAGCTGGACTTACAACGATGCTTACAGCCATCAGTAATTCATCGCATGCCAGCAAAGCCAGCTGTGGGTGCTAGTGGGCATGAGCTGCCTACAGCGATGTTTCCTGCGACGGCTTGGATGTCACTAATGGTCCATACCTATTTTTGCCTCTTCTCCTCCACTATAAAAGGACCTACACCCCCTCCCTTCCAAGCCATCTCTACCTACTCTACTCCCACCTACTCCCAAGCTATAGCAAGCCTACCAACGCTCCATTAGAGCTTGTTCTCAAGCTCCCAAGGTGCCTATTAGTGTAGTGAACCTCTACCCCACCAAATACTCCTCCAACTTCCCATCTCCCTTCATAGGTCACCTTGGAGCCGTCCTCCCACCTCCATTCCAGTAGCAGATCAACTCCGTCTTTTCACTTCCATTCCAGAGCTACGTCGAAGCTTCGTCAACTCAACGTCCTCCAGCATCTCACCTCCATCATCCCGCTCCTCACCTCCTTCATCCGAGCTTCCGCCAGGCACCATCGTCTCACCGAACAGCCGATTCGGGAGATTTCCTCTCACCTCCCTCTCTTTATATGCTTTCATAGTTTCTTGTAATTGACTTTGGAAGTAATATATATAATATTTGTTCCACATCTCTATCTTGTGATACGTTTGCTTGTTTTCTTTTATTTCAAAAATACAAAAAAATAACAAAACCCCAAAAAACCAAAAAGAAACGAATTAAAGCGCAGTTTTCAATAAAGTAAACGTCGCCTCCTTGTGTTCGACCCGGGACTCTCTTGGAGTTTTGGTATAAATTTTATTTGATCGACGTGTTTTGCAACTACAGCGATGGGTTACTTGTAACCCCGATTTCTAACACGCAAAACGCGCGCGACCATTTTGGCGCTGTTGCCGAAGAGGCAACGAAATTTACTTTATTGTTTATTGCGTTTCTTTGCATTTACATAGCACTAACCCTACTTGTCTTTGATCTACTGTTTTGCAGGTACCCTAGCATGGAGATCTAAGTGCTGTAGACCAGAGTAAAGTGCGGGTAGAGTGTTTTGTAAGTGTCCCCTTCACCACCCCCACCTTAGTTTTCATTCCATAACCGAATAACTCAAACCCAAATCAACTTAGGTGCTTTTTATCAACCCTTGGATAGATTTGGTTGTTTGTTTGCCACCTCCACTCACCTCGCCATCCACATAAATAAAAAAAGATAAAAAAAATTATTATCTGATTGTGGGATTTTCTGAAAGCTACACACTTAACACCCACAACTTCTCACCCTAAGGTGCAGAATCACATCGATTCTACCACTTAACCAGGATCTGACCTTTGGAACCGGCACACTTAATTCAACACAGAAATAAGTGAGTAGAAATCTGAATAGGTCAAAAATTTCTGTGTGCCTTAACTAAGTGGTGCAATAGGCCAATTGCTTGAACTGTTTAGGCTACACCACTTAAGATAAAAATGATTCACCAAGTAGATTACCACTTAGGGTTGAACCAGGCACTCCACTTTTTTTTTTCTTTGATTTCTAAATGAATATATCATCACTAGTGCTTGCAAAACTTGGAGTGTTCTCCTAAACTTGATTGAATATACCTAAGATTAAACCCTAAAAGCTACTAAACAAGGTTGAACTCTAAAAGACACATCATCAAATAACCTTGTTTGCAAACCCTGGTTGTGCACACACACACAGTTTAACTGATCATTAAGGGCACAACCCATCTAAAGGGCCCATCACATTCCTGAAGCACCATTGTCCCAAGCCTAACTAAAATTGATTAGACGTTGGCCCTAAGGACTAGTTCACTCGTTGGGATCCAGATTGAGATTGTTCACGATTAACCTGCTTATACTAGTCAATTTGATGTCTAACTAGGGGAGTAGCGTCAAACGACCACGGCTGTGGGGTACACTAGGAATCGGAGGTGCAAGGTAAAAGAAGAACCTTCTCCCCAGTCCCTCCTTCTAACTGGTTGGATTGCCTGGACATAAATAGAGTAAATCATCTATAATCTTAGGATGGATTGTGAGAGCCTGTAGACCTTTAGGCTACCCAAACTAAGGACATGCTTGTATTTTTGTATTGCAGGGCTCCTTTCTCTTCTGATTTCCCTCCTTACTTCACCATGTACCCTTCCACATCCTACACACATTTCACATCCTATCCTCCTACCACCACTTATCCCCAAGATGATTACTATCCTGACTTGACTTGTAATTACCCATCCACTAGCCGGGATGACTTTGATTGGGGATATGAATCCGGACCTCAGTGTCCAAGGCCTAACCTTGGACAACAAGACTATGATTATTATCCTTCCCAGAGCAATAATGATTACGGATCTCCATCCTTTGATGACCAAACCAACCTGATCTACAATCAGGAAGGATATCATGAATATAACACCTACCCTCCCCAGTATTCCACTGAATATAGGTCACCACCATCCTGTGAACAACCTAGAATGACTTACTTTCAGGCAGGGACCCAAGAACCTTGACATCTTGACTCCCCTAGATTCAACCCAAACCCACCCAAACCTGAATCGAACCAGTCGGTTCAGGCGAACCAGATCCAAGATAGATTGTTGGCTAATTTGAGGAACACCATGCAATCTTTAGAAGCCCAGCCAAAACCATGCACTGAAGCACTAGAGCCTATGATCAAAATGATTGATAAACTTAATAGTTCTCTATTGGATTTGCTCAAAAGTGTTAGGGATAGGGACCTGGGTGAGTTTCTACTTAAGAAATTTTCGAGGTTGAGGATGAAATTTGTGGTTGCACTAATCAAATCTTGGGATGATTCTCGAGATGAACCCTCTTTAGGAGAGCCAATATCTGAACCCGCTCTGGTGCCTGTCGGGGGGGATACATATTCAGAGACTGGAGATGACCAGATTGATCTAGAGTAATGTTGAATGCTCGAATTGCTACGCTAACGTGTTTGGTTTTGGGAAACCTGTCATTGTAGTTTGAAAGAGAAGAACTCGTGTTCAACAAATAAAATTTATACCAAAATGAAAATTCTGGGTCGAACACAGGGAGACGGACTTTTGATTTAAAAACTACTCATTTCTTTTTATTTGTCATGAGGTAATTCAATTTAAAAATATCTAATTATTTACAATAAATAGAAGAGAGAGAGAGGGTAAGAGAGAGAGAATATTACACATAGAAATCAAAATGAGATGTAGAATAAACAAAGAATTTATCATTAAGGAGATTGTTCATTACAACTAGAAAGCATAACACAATTGCACTAGAAAGCGATAAATTTACTCTAGAAAGCATTAAAAGAATGGAGGGAGAAATGTCCTCCTCGACGAATGCTTGGAGGACGAACAGAACTACACTAGAAAGCAGTAAATCTATACTAGAAAGTAGTAAAAAGAATAGGGAGAGAGAAATCCTCCTCGACGGTCGCTTGGAGGACGAGCCAGATGGGACGACACCTGGATGAAGGAGGACGAAGCAGAAGAACGGGAACGGAGCAGCACGCCGTCGTCGTCACGGGATCCACTTCCGAAGGGGGACCAAAATTTGGACTTTATCTCGCGAGAAGCATCCCGGGTGTGGGACAAGCTTCTCTTGAGCTTTGGAGAGGTAGAGAAGAGAAGAAAGGGATGAGAATTTCGTGTGGAGGGGGTCTCCTTTTATAGTTGCAAGGAGTAGGGGCAAAATGGTCATTACATCTTTAAAATAATAAATGAGGGGTCTTTAGTGACGGATAAATCCGTCACTAAAGCCCCCAACGTGGGCATAGCACCCGTGCCCACGCGCGCCTCCTCAGCTACCCGCGCTCAATGCATCCGCCCACGTTCATCAGATCTCAGCTGTTCGATCGCGAGATCGGATGACTTAAGACGCGCTTGGCCCGCTCGCTGCGCGCCTGCCCTGTGCGTGCGATGCCGCGTGACGCCGCGCGTGCAATAGCGTGTGAATGCTATCGAGCGCACGCGGCCGTTGGATTGCGATCTGACGGTTGATAATAGCGTGCCCACTCGCTTCAGAATTCGCTTAGCGAGGCTCGAACGCGCACCAGCGCCTCACGATAAGGTGCTGGACCACTGCGCTGCCTCGCCCAAAAGGTCGCACGGATGATTTCAACGAGACACGTCCACAGCTGTTGGATCGAGATCCAACGGCAGAGAGGGAGGGGGTGCAGGGTCTTCAGAGAATGTATGCGGCCGTTTGGGCGGCCGAGATGGCACCACGTGTCGCCATCTTAGCCGTCCATCTTCTAGATGTTGTAGATGGTGCCATGGATGTTGGATTGACTCGATTTTTACGTCGTTGGGCTGCGATCATCGATCCGAATTCATCCGTGTGGTCGGATTTGTCATTTGAAGTGCAAATTTTTACCATCCTGGCCCTTGATCTTCTAGGGTTCCCCGATCACTATCGATGCTACGGATGTCTAATTAGGGCGATCTTGGAGTCGTTGAACTCCAATCGTCGCCCTGATCACATCCATATGGTTGGATCTTTGATCCGAGGCCCTGATAAATTATTTGTCCTATCCAAGCACATAAAAGGAGACAATTAACCTCCATTTTATTCAAACTATTCTAAATGCAAGATGATGCATGTTATGCAAATTTATATCATGAAATGCAATCCTATGCTTAAGAACATGCATAAATAGACATCTTAAGTAGTGTAAATGTGTTTACATCATACCCCCATGCTTATCTTTTGCTAGTCCCTAGCAAAAACTATATGCTATTTATAAAAGAATTAGGTTGGATTATTTGGACCTGAGTTATTTTCAATCATTAAGAAATTGTCTACTTAGGAGCTGAACTTTCAAAGACACAACAATGCCCGGGTATTAGCCAAAATGCAGACCTCCTCAAGCCCTCGCCTTATTAAAAGAGAAATTTCTTTTTCTCTTTTTACTCTTTTCTAATTTTTTTGGATTTTCAAATTTTAGGGTTTAAGAGTGGCTTTCTACGGCCATTCAACTCACCCAAGATTTGATGAGAACCCTAAGTTTTAAGCATCTTAATGTGATTATGATAGACTCGTTGACCAGCAATTAAAGCGGACTTCGGATTTCTACGCCTCTAGGTGACCTCAAAAAGAATTCTGCCTAAAGGTGTATCTTTACAACCGGTAGCTTTCTCCCTACTTTTATTTTATTTTTACGGGGTCAACACAAGGGTGAATCTAGTGTATATCTCCCCGATTTATTCTACTTCTCCGCTTCTTCCTAAGTGTTTTGGGAATTTTCAGTGCATTTATTGAGCTGGGTTCTGGACAACCGGTCGATGAGCTGTTACCGCCGACAACTTGCCAGCGAAGTGTGGCTTATTTCTTTTTTTCTTTTCTCCTTTTCTTTTTGATTGATTGATTTTTTTTTTCTTTGTTTTTTTAAGTAGGTGGCTTTCCTGATCTAAGATTTACCTAAAGGCAGCAAAAAGAGAAAAGTCCAGTGACTGGGCTCTAGACAACCTACCTATGGGCTGTTACCCACGATAACTTGCCAGCCATATCACCCTAGAAGGTTCATTAGCTACCCAATTTTCGTTAAAATCATCGAACAATGAGTCAGTGACAAGATAGTGTGTAGATGCTGGAAACTCAAAATTCCCTCAAATCAGAGGGTGGGTTGATAAGTCATGTACTTATCACCCAAACTTATTTACTCCAATTAAAATAAAATTCAGGTTGGCGAGAACTCGAAAAATAAATCAACATTTTAGTGGATACACGGGCTAATTAAGTCCAAAGACCTGAAGGGTCTTGTGTTTAAATCATAATGTAGTATTTCCTAAGATTGAAAATTTTCTTAAACCCAAATTCTCTTTCCTAATTTCGATTTTTTTTTATAAAAGAAAATAAAACAAATCTATGGAGCTGACGAATGAATTCATAATAAATATCCACCCCCCCATGCCTATCTAATGCAATGTCCTCATTGTATTAAAAAGACATAAAACAGAGTGGAAAAGCGTAGAACGCACCTGAATTGCATGAATGTCAGGTCCGCTCCGAGATGAAAATTAAGAAAAACTGTATATGTGCTGAGTTTAGTGCCTTCAGCTAGGCACACTATACAAGGAAAAGAAATGAAGAATGCACAAGTGTAGGTCAGAATCAGAATAAACAGAAGAATCCTCTGACCTATTAACAGAGGTCCACAGATGTGGACCAGATTGTGGTGCAGACCCATCCCCCATAATCAAGAATATCTTAGGTTCTGGATAAAAATTACCTAAAACCTAAAATCAAAATAAAAGCGGGGTCAGGCTTGCGATTTATGAGGATGCAACCCAAGACCAAAAAGTCGAGTTACAGAGAATTGAAGCTAAAAAGGATAATCGTTGAATGTGTGCTTGAGTTTGACATCCTCGAAACAAATGTCGTAAGGGTTCTGATTTGATGGTTTCAGCTTAAAAGGAACCCTTCGACTCAATCTTCCATTTCCTCCAAAGTTAACTTCCCAAATCAGAACTTCCCAACTCCTATCCTCCTCATTCCAAATGTTAAATTCCGAGACCTCTTGCATGTTAATCACCCCATCTGAAATCTCCAAGTCTAAATGATGTGGCAGAATTAGAATTGACTTGGGTCTAATTATCTCAGAAACAAAATTATCAATAAGCTCAATGAGGTGTAACTGATAATCAGGGCATTGAATTGATTCCTCCAGAAAATGCGATTCTGGATCCGTAATGTATGCCCTAATAAGATCAGTTTCCTCAGTTATTGGGCTATCAAATGATCTATCAGATTCCTCAAACCCAATCGTCTCACAGAAATTGTGTTTAGAAAACTCGCATGAGACTTCGCAACTTGAATCTTCACCATCAAAGAAATCAGGATCCGTATCAATGTATGTCCCAAAATCTTTTGTCACTTTCTGTTCCAAGGAGACATACGTTCCCTCGTAACCCAGCTCAGGGATCTTAGGTGAAGAAATCAGATCATTCTTAATTAGTTGCTTTAATTCAATCTGGTTAGCCTCGTAACACGTGTCCCCCCAAACAGGTGCCTGAGTGGGTTCTGTCATTGGCTTTCTTGAAGAGGGTTCATCCTGGGAATCATCTCATGATTGAATCAAAGCAACCACGAATCTCATCCTCAATTTCGCTAATTTCCCAAGTAGAAGCTCACCCGGGTTCTTATCCTTAACATCCTGGAGCCAATCCAACAAAGACTTGTTTAAATCATCAATCATTTCAATCAGGGGCTCCAATCTCTCAATGTAAGGTGTTGGCTGAACTTCTAATGATTGAATGATATTCCTCAAGTTAGCCAGAACCTTATCTTGAACCTGATTAACCTGAACCAAATGAGTTGGTTCAGGATTGGGCAGGTTTGACATCAATGCAGAGGAATTAACGAATTGAGATTCATTATATCCTTCCTGATAATAGGTCATTTCAGATTGTTCAAAAGATGGTGATGACCTAAAGGCAGTGAAATCAGAGGATGGGTAAGGATCGGTGTATCCTTCTTGATTGTAGATCGTATTAGGTTGTTCATGAAAGGAAGACTATCTATAATCGATGTGGCTCTGAGAAGGATAGAAATCACAATCAAAGTGTTCAGGGTTAGACCCTAAACACAGAGGTCCGAAACTGTATCCCCAATCTGAATTATCCCAGCTAACTGATGATCGATTACAGTACGTGTCGGGATAATCGTCATGTTGAGAATAATTCACAATAGGAGGGAAAGAGCGGGAATGCGTGAAATATGTGGAATGATTCATGAGACACGGGAGGAAGAAAGGTGCCCTGCAATACAAACAATCAAACCTGTCCTTAAATGGGTTAGCCAAAAGACCTACAGACTCCCAAAACCCATCTTGAGATAAAGGAACGATTTGATCTACTTCTGTCTGTTCAATCCAACCAGTTAGAAGGAGGGACTGGGGAGAAGGTTCTTCCTTCGGCTTGCGCCTCTGGTTCCTAGTGTACCCCCCAGCCGCGATCGTTTGATTTTGCTCCCCTAGCTAGACATCAGATTGAACAGTAGAAACAGACTAATCGAAAATAATCTCGTTCTGGGTTCTGAAGAGTGAGTCCAATCCTTAAGGCCAACGTCTACTCTGTTTTATTTAGGGCTAGGTTTGAATGTGCTTTGGAATGTGATGGGCCCTTTAAATGGGTTGTGCCCTTAATGATTGATTGATTTGTGTGTGCATGCACAACCAGTGGTTTTCAAGCAAGATTGTTTTTGATGCGGTGAATTTTAAGGTTCAAATCTTGCTTAGTAGCTTTTAGGATTCAACTTTAGGTGTTTTCAAACAGGTTTCGTTGGCACACCAGGTTTTGCAAGCACAGGTGAAGATGTTTTCCTTTAAAGCTTAAAAAGAATGTGGAGTGCCTGGTAAATCCCTAAGAGTTGAACCTAATTGGCAGCTACTTGATGAGTTGATTTTATTTGAAGTGGTGTGGCCTAATCAACTCAAACAATTGGCCTGATGCACCACTTAATTAGGCACACAAATGATTACCTAATCTGATTTCTACTCAATTATGTGTTTGAATGTGTGTACCGACTGCTAAGATCGGTTTACCGGTTGAGTAAGAAAATCAGATGAGGTTGTGTACCTCTGTGAGATTTTTTAATTTCTTTCTTTTTTTTAATGTGAGGTGTGGGGTGAGTAAGGGTGTCAAACAACAAACAAACTAACCTTAGAGTTTATAAAAACACCTAGGTTGATTGATGTTTGAATTATTATGTTGTGGAATGAAATTTAATGGGTGGGAGGTGGGGGATAACTTACAGAACATTCCGCAGCACTTTTCTCCGATCTATCGCTTTTGACTGTCTTGAAAGAGCACCTGCAATTACAATAAGAAAAGAGAAAGTGATGTAAATGATTTGTAAGTTACAAAACATGAAGAGAAATCAAAGATCGTTGCCTTCCCCGGCAACGGCGCCAAAATGTTGAACGCTCGAATTGCTACTTTAACATGTTTGGTTTTGGAAAACCTGTCATTGTAGTTTGAAAGCGAAGAACTCGTATTCAACAAATAAAATTTATACCGAAATGAAAATTTTGAGTCAAACACAGGGAGGCGGACGTTTGATTTAAAAACTACGCGTTTCTTTCTATTTGTCACGAAGTAATTCAATTTAAAATTATCTAATTATTTACAATAAATAGAAGAGAGATAGGGTAAGAGAGAGAGAATATTACACATAGAAATCAAAATGAGATGTAGAATAAACAAAGAATTTATCATTAAGGAGATTGTTCATTACAACTAGAAAGCATAACAAAATTGCACTAGAAAGCGATAAATTTACTTTAGAAAGCATTAAAAGAATGGAGGGAGAAATGTCCTCCTTGACGAATGCTTAGAGGACGAACAGAACTACACTAGAAAGTAGTAAATCTATACTAGAAAGCAGTAAAAAGAATAGGGAGAGAGAAATCCTCCTCGATGGTCGCTTGGAGGACGAGCCGGACGGGACGACACCTGGATGAAGGAGGATGAAGCAGAAGAACCGGAACGGAGCAGCACGCCATCATCATCGCGGGATCCACTTCCGAAGGGGGACGAAAATTTGGACTTTATCTCCCGAGAAGCATCCCAGGTGTGGGACAAGTTTCTCTTGAGCTTTGGAGAGGTAGAGAAGAGAAGGAAGGGATGAGAATTTCGTGTGGAGGGGGTCTCCTTTTATAGTTGCAAGGAGTGGGGGTAAAATGGTCATTACATATTTAAAATAATAAATGAGGGGTCTTTAGTGATGAATAAATCCGTCACTAAAGCCCCCAACGTAGGCGTAGCACCCGCGCCCACGCACGACTCCTCAGCTGCCCGCGCTCAACGCATCCGCCCACATTCATCAGATCTCAGCTGTCCGATTGCGAGATCGGATGGACTAAGACGCGCCTGGCCCGCTCGCTGCGCGCCCGCCCGGCGCGTGCGATGCCGCGTGACGCCGCGCGTGCAATAGCGCATGAATGCTATCGGGTGCTGCAGCCGTTGGATTGCGATCTGAAGGTTGATAATAGCGCGCCCGCTCGCTTCAGAATTCGCTTGGCGATGCTCGAACACATTCCAACGCCTCGCTATAAGGCGCTGGACCGTTGCGCTGCCTCACCCAAATGGTTGCGCGGATGATTTCAACGAGCCACGTCCACAGCCGTTGGATCGAGATCCAACGGCGGAGAGGCAGTGGGTGCGGGGTCTTCAGAGAATGTATGCGGCCATTTGGGCGGTCGAGATGGTGCCACGTGGCGCCATCTTGGCCGTCCATCTTCTGGATGTTGTTGATGGTGCCACGGATGTTGGATTGACTCGATTTTTGCGTCGTTGGGCTGTGATCGTCGATCTGAATTCGTCCGTGTGGTCGGATTTGTCATTTGAAGTGAGGATTTTTACCATCTTGGCCCTTGATCTTCTAGGGTTCCCCGGTCACTATCTGATGCTATGGGTGTCTGATTAGGATGATTTTGGAGTCGTTGAACTCTAATCGTCACCCTGATGACATCCATATGGTTGGATCTTCGATCCGAGGCCCTGATAAATTATTTGTCCTGTCCAAGCACATAAAAGGAGACAATTAACATCCATTTTATTCAAACTATTCTAAATGCAAGATGATGCATGTTATGCAATATTTATATCATGAAATGCAATCCTATGCTTAAGAACATGCATAAATAGGCATATTAAGTAGTGTAAATATGTTTACATCAAGTAACCCTTTGAGGATGAATCGATTGATTCACTCAAGATCCCCAAGTCTGGAAACGAAGAAAATTATGTCTCCTTGGATGATGAAATGACTTGTGATGTTGAGACATATACAAATGAGGATCATGAATTCTTTGATTTTGAGGATGAGGAATCTCTTAGTAAGCTTGAGGAGAATGGTTTTAGTGAGACATACGAGCTCGAGGAGTATGACGACCAATTTGGTAGCCCGACTATTGAAGATTTTGATTCGGTTGGGGCTAACTTGGAGGATCCGATACCCAACGACTCAATTAGTAGCCACATTCCTCAACCACACCCAAAGAGCTGAATGAACATACTTTTGAGATCATTGTGCCCAAGTCAATCTTGATTCAGCCAAAATTGTTGAACTTGGGTACTTTAGATGGGGTGTACAATGATTTGGAGGTCCTAGAAACCTTGATTTCAGAGGATAGGAAGTTGGAAATGAAAATTTGGAAAGTTAATTTTGAGGGAAAAACAAGTTTGGATATAAGGGTACCTATTGACCTGAAACCACCTATCTTCTATACGGACCCTTATGATATTTTTCATGTGCGACCCAAGCCTGGAATAACTGATTATTTTTTTGAGCTAGATGTTAAGTGGACAACCACACCTATTGAACCATCTTTACCCATTGTCCGACACTTTGGTCTTGAGTTTCACACCACTAAACCATAGGCCCAGTCCCGCAAACACAACAACCTTCAGTTCCAGGTGATTTTCATCCAGAACCAAAGAACCACTTGACCCTGGGGCATGGGTCTGCACCATAATCTCGTCCACATCTGTGGACATCTTCTGCAGGCAGGTTTTAAGATTAACCTTTTGATTTTGATTCTGACCAGCACTTGTGAATTCTCAATTTCTTCTTTGTATGTATTTTATGCCTAACTGAAGGCATTAAACTTAGCACATGTGTATACACTCTTCTCTCTGTGGAGCTGACCGGATTTTCACGACACTCAGGTGATGTTCTGTTTACTCTGCCCTTTTCATATCTTTATTTTTACAATGAGGACATTGCATCATTTAGGCATGGGGGGTGGATAATCAATTCCTGAAATCATTATGTTAACTCTGTAGAATTTCTTTTAGTTTCTTATAAAATTTAAAAGAAATTTTGAAAATTTGAATAAAAGATTAAAAAAAGAAAGAAATTAGGAAAAGAGAACTTAGGCATTTGGAAGTTATTAACTTTAGGAAATGATACGAGAGGACCTAAATACTTAGACTCTTCAGGTCTTCGGGCTTAATTAGCCTGGGTGTCCACTCGAATGTGGATTTAGTCTCTAGTCCTCGCCAATTAAAATTTATTTTAATTTGGTGAATAAATTGGGATGATAAGTATGCGACTTATCAACCAGCCCTCTAATTTAGGGGGACTTTAAGCCTAAGCATCTACACACATTTTTTTGCACTGACTCACTTTCCGGTGATTTTTACGGAAATTGGGTAACTAATGGACCGACTTGGGTGGTATGGCTGGCAAGTTATCGATGGTAACAGCTCATCGGCTGGTTGTCCAGAGCCTAGCCACAAGACCATTTTCATTGTACTGCCTTTAGGTAAATCTTAGATTAGGAAAGCCACCTACTTTAAAAAAAATACATAAAAAATAAAAAAAAAGAGAAGAGAAAAATAGAAATGGGAGAAAATAAAAAAATAAATAAAACCACACTTCACCGCACGAGTATGGTTGGCAAGTTGTCGGTGGTAATAACTCATCGGCCGGTTGTCCAGAACCCAGCTCACAAAAAAATGCACAATAATTCCCAAAACACTTAGGGAAGAAGTGGGGAAGTAGAATAAACCAGGGAGATATACACTGGGCTTGCCTTTGTGTTGACCCCACAAATAAAAGAAGTAGGGAGAAAGCTACCGATCGTAAACATAAACCTTTAGGCAAGTTCACCTAGGGTTGTAGAAACCCAAAGTCCGTCTTAACGGCCGTTTTGTGAGTCTATCACTTTTTCACAAAGATGCTTAGTACTTAGAGTCCTTTTCGAGTCTTGGATAGGTCGGGTAGCCGTAAAAAGTTATCCCGGAACTCTCAAACTCCAAAAGTACAAAAAAATTAGAAAAGAAGAAAAATAAAAAATATATATCTTCCCTTCTCAAATAAGGCTAGAACTTGGGTGGTTTGCATTCTGGCAGACACCTGAGTACTGTTGAGTTTTCGTAGTTTAGGACCTTAGTTGAAATTTTCTATTGTTAATAAACGACTTAGGCTTAAGCGATCTAATCCTAATTCTGCTTTTATACATAGCATATAGTTTAATTTTGCTAGGGACTATAAAAAGATAGGCATGGGGGTATGATGTAAACACATTTATTGAGGGTAAAATGCCTATTCATGCACGTTCCTAGGCTTAGATTAGCATTTCATGTTATAAATATTGCATAGCATACATCATTCTGCATTTAGAGTAGTTGTATATAATTTAGGTTAATTGCATCCTTTTTGTGGTTAGGAGAGAAGGATATTTATTTTGGAGCCTCAGATTGATGATCCGACCATACGGATCTGATTAAGACGACGATTGGAGTCTAACGCCTCTGAAATCACCTCGATCAGAGTCCCGTAGCACCAAATGTAGTCGGAGGAAGATCAACAGACATGGGACTAGGAGATATAATTCGGAGCTTCAAATGATAAATCTGACCACGCAGATGGATTCGGGTGGACGATCGCAGCCTAATAACGCGAAAATCGACTCAATCCGACCTCTGTAGCAACCCCTACAACAAGAAGATGGACGGCTTAGACTGCGCCACATGGCGCAGCCCAAGCCGTCAGCACATGCACGCAGCATCGCATGCTCACAGCAGCGCGGGTGCACGCGTGGGTGTGAAGGCGTGCACGCGCACGGCAAGGCAGGAGAGTGGCGCCATCACAGCGTGAGCTGGACTTGCAACGACGCAAGAGATGGACTTACAACGATGCTTATAGCCGTCAGTAGTTTATCGCATGCCAGCAAAGCCAACTGTGGGTGCCAACAGACATGATTTGCCTACAGCGACGTTTCCAGTGACGGCCTAGATGTCACTAATGGTCCCATACCTATTTTTGCCTCTTCTCCTCCACTATAAAAGGACCTACACCCCCTCCCTTCCAGGCCATCTCTACCTACTCTACTCCCACCTACTCCCAAGCTCTAGCAAGCCTACCAACGCTCCATTAGAGCTTGTTCTCAAGCTCTCAAGGTGCCTATTAGTGTAGCCAACCTCTGCCCCACCAAATACACCTCCAACTTCCCATCTCCCTTCATAGGTCACCTTGGAGCCGTCCTCCCACCTCCATTCTGGTAGCAGATCAACTCCATCTTCTCACCTCCATTTCGAAGCTACGATGAAGCTTTCCTCAACTCGGCGTCCTCTAGCATCTCACCTTCGTTGTCCCACTCCTCACCTCCTTCGTCCGAGCTTCTGCCAGGCGCCGTCGTCTCACCGAACAACCGATTCGGAAGATTTCCTCTCACCTCCCTCTCCTTATATTCTTTCATAGTTTCTTGTAATTGACATTGGAAGTAATATATATCATATTTGTTCCACATCTCTATCTTGTGATACGTTTTCTTGTTTTCTTTTATTTCGAAAATACAAAAAAATAACAAAACCCCAAAATACCAAAAAGAAATGAATCGAAGCGTGGTTTTCAATAAAGTAAATGTCGCCTCCCTGTGTTCGACCCAGGACTCCCTTCGAGTTTCGGTATAAATTTTATCTGATCGACGAGTTTTGCAACTACAACAATGGGTTACTTGTAACCGCGATTTCTAACACGCAAAATGTGCACGACCACCTGGCAATCGACATTTCGTGATAATGCTGCCCATGGCTTCTGAACCAGCAGGGTGCTTACGTGCCTCTAGTAGGATATGTAAATATCCTTGGAGACAAGCACCGAGGAGACGATATGTTACGCATCTTCGGGGGGAATTTCCTGCCTCTCCGCATCGGGAAATCGTCCAAATCAGCTTGTGTTGATTGGCCGCTCCTAATCTAGGAAACTTTTTTCAGAACATTTAAACGCTTTTGCGTGATTTTGATAGTTATGCACACTGAACCAAACTATGTGTGGATTAGGGTGCTTAGGTTACCGAGTCCCGTAAACTGAAGGTCAGTTAATGAGGTCGAATACTCCCTAAGCCTTAGACCTAATACTTAAACTTTGCATTTTCCCCAACCTCTTGAGGATTATTCAGATCTTAGTGGGTACTTGAACTTTTAAGCTTAAGATTCTAGCCCAAAAGCCTAAGATTAGCGTTCCTACTAATCTTTTTTTGTCTCATTAACACTTTTTTCCTATTTTTCTCTTTTCCTTGATGTGGTCTAGAATTTCGGTTAATCCCTTAATCTCGTACTACTGACTATCTCTTTGTCTTTTCATTTTGTGCTCCCTTTATCATTTTACTCTTTTCCTCATGTTTATATGGCCTCAAAATTTTCTTCCCTCCAATTTTTTTGTTCCTTTTCACAATTTTCTATTTTTTTTGGTGTTTTTTGACATATGTGATTTTTTTGTAAGAATCAATCTAACTTTTCTTGATTTCTGTATGTTTGCACTTTACCACCCCCCCATGCCTAAGTTTTGCAATGTCCTCATTGTAAATGGTGGGTGTAAAACAGTGTTGGGTTTAAGGACTTGGAACAGGATTTATTAAGTGGGCGAATGGGTCAGGAATGACTAATGCGGACGATTTCAAGCTCTGGTACATGTACCAGAGGTGGGATCGACTATTCTAAGACTAAACTCAGGGTGCAATAGACGTGAAGTACAAACGAATAATCAAATGGATCTCAGATTTTTGGAATGATTGGTTGCCTCCTGTTAAGCGCTAAATTCAATGCCTTTAGCCGAGTGGGAAATGGTATGGAGAGGGAGTGGTCAAATCAGCGGAGCTTTGTAGAACAAGCACTTTGATCAAGAGCCTATTTGGTGCAACTCGGTACTTGTTCAGATCCATAAGCTGATGATGTAGCCCAAACCCAATCAATCTGGTGGGTTGATAAATGTAGATCAAGAGATGTGAAACCCACCATATGCTATGGAGCTCGGATGGATGTGGAAGTGTGAATTCGGGGTTTGGCTGAGTCGAATTAGCCTAGTCAGAGTAGGGATCCGTAAAATAATCAGTGAATGATGCGGAAACCCTATAGGGTTGATCAGAAAATGATGGAGCATGGTCTTTAGCCTGATCAATATTTGAAACCCGGTATAGGTGTGGAGTCGAATCATTTGCAATTGGCTCAGTAAGAGGGGAATCAGAATAGAAATTGAGTTCGGTTGCAGGTTAGGGTTGAAAACAGGTTTGGATAGGTTCTGTATGTGCGGAAGAGGTGGCTTCAATGAGAATTGTGTATGAGGGCTCTTCTAGAAAGGAGTTACAGGTGGTTTCATGTAGAGAGTCCTCGTAGTAGCTCTCAAATTCAAAAATGAATGCCTGAAGAGTGTCTATAGGATGCAGGAAATTTGCGTCGAGGAAAGATTCAAACTCTGGGTTGCAGTCACTCTCGGCATTTTCTCATTTTGATTCCTGAGGATCGAAAAGAAATGATTCCATCTCACTGGAACCTGAACTTAAATCAGTGATCTCAAGATCAGGGACCTCAGAGTAAGAGTCAGAGAATGAATCATGTGAGCTGAGGTCATAGATTGGCTTATTGTATTTTGGAAATAGAGGTTCTCCAAAGTCATGGTAAGATTCGAAACCGTCAGAGATATTGCGAAAATCAAGTTCTGAATGAGATTCGAGATCATGGGTTCCACCACTGAGTAAATCACCTAATGTAGACTTAGTAGCCTAACTTGGGTCTAGCCTATATATAAATTCTGAGCTCAAAATGTGTTCTTATTTGGTCTAGTCTCAAGTTCTAGGCTTGTAGGAAAGACCCAATCAAAACCCCACTAGTCCAACTCCTCGATTTTTGTATTGTAGATTAGCATGACTTTTGAAAAATCGATCTGTATCTCTGAGGATGTTGGAGAGGGATATTCATCAAATAAAGGCCCGGAATCATATTCTTCATTGAAATTTTGATGTTCGACATACGGGGCCTTGTAATCTTCCCAATAAGTTTCAGATCCAGATTCTAGGCTGAGGATGTGGGTTGAATCACTAGAATCTAGGCCTGCATGACCTTCGAGGGTCACCTTATCAAAATAAGGGGCAGGATTTACACCCTCGAGAGGTTAAGTTCTACTCTCATCATTACAGGAGTCTCGAAATTCTGTGCTTGGTGCCCTGTTGTGGATCGTAAAGTGCATTTTGATAAAAAAATGCATCGTAGTATAGTGCGCAATATGATCAAACAAAAAATATTTATAAAAAGATAACAAGACTTTGAGTCCCAATCATTCATCTCTGGGAGGCGTTTATTCAAATCTAAAATCAATCTTTTATCGCTCTACTTGTTCAGAATCGCACGTCAGTTTCCAATCTTCGGATTAAAGTTTTGCCACTTCTATTGTGAACTCTGATTACGTGTGCATGTGTTAGATAGATAACGAAGGTGAAAGTATGAGTTTCAGTATGCACAATTCTAGTTATGTGGTGGCTATTTACGAAACAAGCATTGATAGTTAAATCTTCAATATTTTCTGGAACCGACATGCTTGTTGCAATATATAAAAATGAAAAGTAGGCAACTTGAATCACACAAAATAGATTTCAATCAATAATCTCATGGTGAATTTCAATATGGAGATATGTATATAAAAATATATCTTTCATTCATTCATTCTGGAGGGTGTTTGCAACATGGAATGTAGAGGAAAGCTTATAAAGGAAAGCTTGAAATTATAAATCTAACTAACAGAAAATGATCGCATACAGGAATCTATGGGGGGATTTTGCATGCATCATTGGGGAAGAATAAGAGCTACACTACTAAGCAGTAAATGAAAGCATGTAAATATGAAGAACTAGCTACTAATCTAGCAGAAAATAAGGGCATTCGGAGGTGAGCTCCGATGGCCTTTGAATGGCTAAGAGGAGAAGGAGGGGCGGTCAATGGTGCTTAGGCCGGCCCTTGGAGAGAGGTTGGAGAAGTGATCCAGCATCCTAGCGTGGAGATGGTGGTAGCCATGGTGCACAACTCATGGAGGTGGAATGGAGGTGAAGGTAACTAACCTAAGTGTGAATGAGTGCCAAGAATGGGATGGGTGTAAATGGCCACCCCTTAGGCCTTTTTATAGACCTAAGGAAGACTCTCTAGAGAAGTGTGGAACTCTCTAGAGAGATCCCCATAAGTGGCCGGCCAAATGAGAGAGAGAGGTAGTTCTTAGATCCATAAAAAGTGGATCTCAATTTGAATGGCTCTTGGTTGCTAATTTTAGCAACTAAGAGTGGCGCCACCTTTGGAAGAGAGTTCTAGAGAACTCTAGATGAGTGTGTGTGCATGAATGGGTGTGTGTGTGTGAGTGTGTGCCGTGCCCTATGTGGCTAAATGGTTTAGGTTAGGTCCTAAAGGGTTTAGGTTGGTGTAGGCCTAAAATTAGGGTTGCAAACCCTAATTGCTAAGGAGGAATTGCAATTAAAGTTAACATAAGTTTAATTGAATGAGTGTGAACCTGATTGAGAGTGAAATAACTCAATTAGGTTGGGCTTAGGTCAATTGGTCTCTCACTGAGTCCAATTGGACTTGTGTTGGTTGAGATCTGAGCTCAATTGGACCCTATGAGTCCAATTGACTTAGGCAATGGTAATTGACTATGATGTAAGTCAATTAGGTTTAGTTACGACCTAATTAGGTCCTTAGGGAGGTCTAGAGGTGATGTACTAGGATTAGGGTGCCTTAATTTAGGTTCCTATGGGGTTGGAATTGGGTTTAGGGACCTAGAGATCCAAGATCAAGGCTTGAATCTCAAAATAGGAACTGGAGAACAATTCCAGACGTCCAAAAATAGAATCAGACGTCTTATACTAAAAAATCACAAGTCCAAACTTGTTGTCTGGACGTCCAATCAGAGTCAGGAAGGATTCAAGGTTCTGTCTTAGGTATTCTGTAGAAATTGGACATTTGACCAAGTGTCTGGACGTCCAATAATACTGTAGAAGTGGGTTTAAAGTATGCGGGAGTTGGCTAAGGGTTCTAGACATCCTATAATTCATCTAGACGTCCAAATGGAGGTTGGAATTAGGGTTTTAAGGTTTCCTAGGGTGCGGTGGCTTAATCTAAGGGTGGCTAAGGCTTGGGGAAGTCTCTAGGCTATCCTCGGGCTAGGATGGACCTAAGTTCTTCACATTTTACTGCTTTATTCCTACTTAATAGAATATCATACCTTGACTCCCTTACATTATTATCTACTACATCTAATCTAGGTTTTCTGCTCCAGCTCTACTACAACACCAATTACTCTTGATCCAGCTTCAGATCCAGCTTATTACCTAAAATTGACATAATGCACTTAATCAGCACATTATAACATTATTTTATGCATAGCTAAAAAAAACCAGTAAAGATGCAGATAATGCTTATGCATGCATGAATTACCCTAACTTATGCTAAGTCCTAGCCTAATTTAGGTCAATTAATACCTATGATTACTGTGCAATCATGCCCCAGGATCTAAGGTTAGCTTAAAATCGTGTTCTCCTGTATTTGGAACTTCCCATCCTAATTCAAGATCAGGCATGTTGTATTCCATCTGGGTTGGGAATCCATAACAACTTTGTGCCTCAGATTTGAGATTTGGGAAATCGGATTGATCTTCAATACTATTCCAAGATAGTTCATCATCTATTTGGGGTGTATACGGGTATTGCTGATCGATAACTTGTTTCAATAATCTCATCATCTCTTCCCATTTTTCAAGATCATCTTGGTGTTGTTTCCATAGTATAGGATTTGTCATGCATTGAAGGTATTCAAAGTTGTGCAATTTTTCTATCTCAATGTATCCTGTTATGAGAATGTCTCGAGTTGATCCGTTTGTAACTTCTGTCAATAACACTTGGGCACAGTTTATGATGAAAGTTGTGGTTGTTGGCATACTAACATGAATGTATTCTACTAGTGTTGAGGTTTTGTATTTAATTTCATAGAATTCAAGCACATCCTCAATCATTCTATCTCTCATGGATCTCTGTGATTCAGGTTTCTTGAATGGTAGTCCTAAGTAACCAGGCTACATATTTGGATCAGGTGGTGGAATCAAGATGTAGAATTAGAATTCGGATTAAGATGTAGAATCAAGTCTTGAAGTGATTAGATATGAATAAAGAATGCCACTGAAAATCCATGTGTGTGCTTTAAAGAGAAGGGATGAGGGACTGGATGTGTGTTTGATCCAATCAAGGCACCCAAAGATGTTTGGATGACTATGGAGGTTCGGGGTGGATGATACCCCTCGATCAGAAAGTCGTCCACCTGAAAATTACCTTGGCAGCCAGAGAGGGAGAGTCCTGCAAAGACCCCTACACGGTAGAGCATCCCCATGGGTTACAGGGTTTCCCCCACCCGACCTCTCTTGTCACTGAGATTCTAGGTAGACCAGAATGGGGACCTTGACATCTTAAGTCTACCACTTTTATTTAAAAGGTGCTTAGGGTTCCACTTAAACTTTAGATGTTTTGGTTTTATGACCTAATTTCAAGGTTGGTTGACCCAACAAGGGGTCAATTTCACCTGACCTGTCCTAAAGATGGCAGAATGATTCTAGGTCAAGACCTAGAAATCACCCTTATTTGACTCCCCGATTATTAGGACCAAGGCTTTTAAGGTTCAAGTGATTTTAGAGTTTAATTTTAGGGTTTGTCTTGCTTAGATCCTTTCAATCAAGGGCTTGGGTAGCACATAGATGCAGGTAGGTTTGTTTCCTTTTATGCAAGCACGTGTGAACAAGCACTCCAAAAACCCTACTGTAGAGACCCTAATGTGGCTCTATTTCCAATCCCCTTTGATTTTCAGAAGTTCTCTTTGGACTTTGAACAAGAAGTGTGTAGTCCGCGGAGATTCAGAAATTAAGCGTGATGTCTAATAGGCACAGGAATTTGTGTAGGATCTCAAAAAATCGCTTCAACTTCAATATGATGTAAAAAATATTTCACAAATTAGGAAACTAGCCTTTTAAATGATAATTACTATAAAATGAAGGCAGTTGATTCCTAATTTGATTGCCTCTTTTTGTCTTCCTAGCATTGAGGAGATGGATTAGGGAAGAAGAAGGAAGTTACCTACCCTGGAGTGGTTGATTTGCGCGGGAGATCTCCTCGTGAAATACCTCGCAAAAATAGCAACAAAACAAATAAGGTAAGTTAGTGCTCAAATATAATCAAAAAATAATGCAGAGACTAGTGATTAATTGCACCTTGCTCCCTGGCAACGACACCAAAATGTTGACAAGGCGAAATCGAGTTTATAAAATAAATGATGCGTCATAGTATAGTTGAAATCGCTTTGAAAACAAATAAATCTTATTACTTGAAGTTTAAGTCCGAGGTCGAACACAGGGAGCAAATAGAGTTCATACATTAATCTCAATAATAGAGGCAATTTGAATGCATGAAACTACTCAAACTATAATTCAAAATGTCAAGCATGAGTTTATGAATACTAAAATGTAGCATAAAAGAGAAATATGGAAGAATTGGACTATAAAATTAGAGGTCTTAAAAACTGTTTGACTTTTCTTCTTTTCTTGGTTCTTCTCTTTCTCTTCTTTTCTTCTCTATTCTTCTTGGCTTTGGTTCTTCCTTTGTCTGTGGCTTCTTTCTCCTTTGTCTTCTTCCTTCCTTCTTCTTCCTCTTCCTTTCCTTCTTTCTTCTGTTCCTTCTTTAGCTTCTATTCCTTCCTGCCTTGGCCTTTGTCTTCTCTATGCTCTGGCCTTCAACTCTTCTTCCTTCTTTCTTTGGTTTCAGCTATGCCTTCCCTGCAGCCATGCCTTCTCCTTCCTTAGCTTCCTTTGTGGTCTTCTTCTCCTTAGCTTCTTCTTCCTTCCTTAGCTGCACCTTTGGCTTCCTCCTCTTTTCTTCCCTGGCTTCACCCTTCAGCTTCTTCTTTTTCCTTTCCCTGCAAGTGCAAAACCTACCCCTACCCTCCCCTGCGAATGCTCTCTCTCTTTTCTCTCTTAAGCTCGCTCTCCCAGAGCCATCTCGGGTAAACGGGTTGGGTTAACGGACCCCAAACCAGGCACACCAGCGTGGGTGGTGCGCGAGGAGTGCACAACAATTGGGTCAGGCAACTAGGTCCCCGTAGCGTGGGCATGGACGAGACATGGTGGGGAGATTGGGACCTCACCCCATGTCAGGAGGCGATAAGCCCCTGACATAATTTCATCTTATACCACTCCGCTTGCTCGAAAATGCCCGAGGTGGGACTAAAAGTCCCACCCGCTTCCTCACGCGCCCGCAGGGGATGCCTTGCTTAATTGCAGCGACTGCAATGCTCTGGGACTCCAATTGCTGGCGTGAGGGGTTTGCGAAGGGAGCCCACGCACCTGGGACCCTACTTCTTGAAGCCTGGGGCAGTAGGTGAAGGTTGTAATCTTGCTTCAAGCCTGCTCTAATGGTGGCGAAGGTTAGAACCTGTGTTCAAGTAAAACGACCTTGCAGCCTCATTAGAATATGCAGGAGGCTTCGTTGTGTCACGGCGAAGATGTCTCGGTGGGTGGCGTGGCACGGGGCGGCTTAGGCATGTGTGCCTAGGTCGTTCTATGGCCGTGGTGATGGGTTTGTTCGGGGGTAGTGTGTGGAGGTTATGGTGGTTAATGGAGAAGGGGGAATTGATCAGTGGAAGGTGGCGGAGCTTCTGAGGTGTTTGGCGAGGTGGATGGGTGCGTGGAGTGACGGAGGTGGAGACGATGGTGGTGGTCTGTGGTTGTCAAGGGGTGGAAACAGAAATAGAGAAAGGGAAAAAAAAGAGTAGAGGAAGGGGAAAGTATCTAACCTAGTTTAAGGATGAAAGGAGAGAGGATGGCAGATGGCACGTACCTGTTGCCGTCGGAGACGAAGATCCTAGTGGAGGAGGATGGAGACGAGGAGGAGGGTAGTTGGTGCATGCGCAGGTATGGCGCGACGCGAACGACGGTGGTAGAGACAAATCTGCCACTAGTATTGTGGTAGAGCGACGAGAGGAGGAGAAATAGGTCACCGGAGCTTGCTGGGTGTCTGGCTGGAGGAGAAGAGAAAAAATTGACGGGTTGTCTTCGGCCAAACCAAGCTGAGGATGGACGGGAGGACCTGGGGTGTCTTTTATAGTCGCAGGCAGAGGGCCTTGTGCTTAGAAGACAAGCTTCCAAGCACGGGCATCCTCATCGGACATGGAAGGTGAGAGGTACCCAAATCTCTTATGTATTCGCATGAGAGATTAGATGGCAATCAGGGCTTGAGATTGTGTTCATATGATCGGGAATTCCTTAGAGAATCTCCCTTTCAAATTTGAGAGGGAGCCTCTGAGGAATCAAGGAGAAATCTACCTCAAATCCTCGTCGGAGTAGGACTCCTCCACTGTAATGACGGAGGGACCTAATTGCAAGGAATGACGAGGAAGATAGGGGGTATCTACAAGGTTTTCAAAAGTTAGGGGTCTAAAAGTAATTGGGTTGGACTGTTTTGCAAAGTAGGTCAAGGTGAACTCCCACTAGGTCCAAATTTTGGTATAAACCTAATTTTGACCTAGGGAATCCAATGGTAAAGTTGGATTTTAGGTTTGACAGCATTTGACTGGGCATTTTACACAAAAACCCAATTTAGGGTAAATATTTAGCTAGGACCCCTATTTAGGTCAAAATAGGTTCTAAAGGCCAAAATGAAGGTTCTGAACCCTAGAGAGTATTTTTCCATGAATTTTAGAGGGTTTGTTTGAATTTTATCTTGACCAGAACCTTGTTGAATTAAGTGGGTCAGTTTTAGGGTTACAAGAAGTCATTTAATTCCCAGATTTCACATTAACCCTTTTTTGATTGAACCAACCCACTTTTTATCTTGTTAAGACCATTTGAACTATGTTTAGCCCTTGATAAATCCTATTGTTGCATTGCAATGGTAAAATTACAGTTTTATCCATTGTTTCTTACTTTTCTCTCAGACTGGTTATTCCTTGAGTTAGGCCCTTCATTTGGTTATGTAGGGGCTTTTGTTCTCTTTTCTAGGTCAAAATGAGTTAGTTAGGGCTCATGATGGTGTTCCCATCACCTATAATTGAGGAGATTGATCCTGTCGGGGCTAGCTTAGAAGATGTAAATCTTATTTTCATGGATGATTAAATTCATAGCCCCATTCCTTAATCACACCCCATTGAGCATAATGACGAATTGATTTTTGAGATCAGTAGACCCAAGTCAATTCTGATTCAGCAACAAATCTTGGACTTAGATATTTTATATGGGGATGATGACATTTGTGAGGTCCCAGAGATTATGATTATGGAGTATAGGAATTGGGAAATGAAGATTTAGGAAGCAAATTCCGGGGGAAGTAGAAATTTAAGTCTAAGGGTTCCTATAGATCTAAAACCACCAACCTTCTACTGGGACCCTTATGACGTTTTTGATTTCAAGGATGTGCAACCCAAGCACAAATTCATTAAATATCTTTTTGATCTTGATTTTCCTATTGTTCGATGTTTTGGACTTGGGTTACTGAAGTGATCGCTTATGGTTCGTATAAAAATATGTCGTTATTGTAGTATATGTCACAAGTACAAACCGTTGTTGCATCAATTTCATTTAGTTACATAACTTTTACTAGTTTATTCTAGGTCATTCACTGGGAGGCAGTTATTGATATACATCACTCTCTAAGTCCAATATTATTCTTTAATTCCAAAAAGATTGGTTCTATATACAATTATGAATGAATGAATTAATGAATGAAAGAATAAATTAATTTTATATACAAGAATGAATTATAAATGCTTGAAACAACTATTTACAATAAAGCATCAAACACCATAACTAAATACTATATTCTATCTATTTATATCTTATAGTAATAATTATTACATATTTATACAATAATATGTTATAAAATATATCATGCTAACTTAACTCAATATACTAACACCTAAAGTAACATATATAATATGTACGACTTACATAAGCGTCGCTAAACCATAGGAAAAATTATAAACATGAACTAAGGTCAAAATAAGGGTCTATAGTGACATTTATTATATCTACAGTGATGTATTTATCTTCCAGTAAAGCTCATATGTTATTTATATGCATATATGAGCTCAAACACTCTATATACTACGTATTCTATATTAACATATAATTTACAGTATACTATACTTACATACATATACACATATATTATATATATGTTACATATGTACAGATACAACACACACACACAGAAGCACAAGGCATCTCTTGTTCAACACTTAGTCATTTTTAAGGTTCTTTCTTCCCTCCACTTAGGTGATTAAGGCATGGTTACTATTCATCCTTAACAAAAATTAGGGTTTTGATTGGAGGGTAGCCCTTTTAAGGGATACACAGCACCCTCAAGGGGTAGGACCAGACCTCTACTAAGGCCACCCATAATTCATTATTAATCCCTCTTAATTTTGATTTATGCCCATTAATGGGACCATTCAGGCCCACGCACAGTGCCAGGCCCCTGGCTCACACCATTACAAAGTCTCATGCCAATATCTCATTCAAATGCTTAGAGGAAGGGAATGTATGCATGTGTGTGTGGCGCCCAATGCTCATGACGACTGAGTGTTGACCATCAAAAAATCATTTTAAAGCTCTGCAAGAGCTCTTCCACGCCCGATGTGGCGCTATTGTTAGTGCCCCACGGGTGCTGTAGCTGCGATGTACCAGCGATTGATTGGGTGTATTTGGCCCTCAATTTGAGGGCCATATATTCTTATGATTTAAAATTAAATTTTATGGTATTAAAGTATTTATATAGGGCTACATGATTATATAATTTACTTACAAAATTAATTATATTTATTATATAAATAAATTAGCTAAACTTTTTTTTTTCAGGTGAAAAGGAATGCGATCGAATCACCGATAGCAATCTAGGAGAGATTTTATTGATAAAAAGATAATAAAAAGGTTACATGAGTGAACCCCATTGGTGTATGAGATTCCAGCAATTATTGACAATATTATCTACATTCACTGGACTCTCCTGAAACAAGCTCTCATTTCTAGCTCTCCATATCGACCATAGAACTGCCACCATGGGCAAGTATGGGTTATTCGCCTTTAAGAAGGAACTCCAAAGGTTCTCCCACGTGGGAATAGATTCCATACACACCTTCCTCCATACATAATCTGTAATCATGCAAGTAGAAAAAATATGAATACTAGAATCATTATGCATCCCACACAAGTGGCAGAAGTGAGTGGGGGTTCCCATTCTCCTATGCCTCAAATCTCCAGTTATCAGACCATCTCTTTTGCATAACCACAAAAAAATTTGTACCTTGAATGGTACCTTCAATTTCCATAGCTTTTTCCCAACCTCATCCACTTCAGCCATTCTGGATGAATTGATAAGCTTATCATAAGCAGCTGTTGAGGAGAACGTACCCTCCCATTTGTATGTGTCATACTCCTCAAGTGTGGGTTTGAAAGCAGCAAGTTCCTGCATAAGATGTTCATTTTCTGCTCGTGTTCTTGTTTCATGACCATTCCACATCTCATTATTTAGTGACCAATTTTCAGAGGCCGTGTCCCAGTACTCATATACCACAGCATCTTTATCAGTAGTAGCTGAAAATGCAAGAGGGTACCTGTCTTTTATCACCCCACCAGGCAGCCAATTTTCCAACCAAAATTTGAAGCTTTTCCCATCACCTAAGATAGACTTGAAAAGACTCCAATTATCTACCAAGGCACGCACCACTGATGATAAAAAAGGAGATGGTTTATGTGAATTTAGGCAATTCTTCTCATCATTGGCCACCCCATAGCTATCCTGGATGATCTCTGTCCACATTTTTTTTTCCCCTTGAAGCAGCCGAACAGCCCACTTCAAAAGCAGGGCATCATTAAATTCTTTGAAGGACCTGATTCCCATGCTACCGAACTTCTTTGGCAAATAAATTGAATCCCACTTTACAGGTTGGAGGAAAGCCCCTTGATGAGAAGCCCCTTTCCAGAAAAACCACTTGCACATCATGTCAAGTTTTTTCCAAATTGATTTTGGGGCACTAAGAATAGAAAAGAAAAAGATTGGAATGGACGTGATGACTGAGTTCAGTAAAATATACCTCCCACCTTTTGATAAGTAGCGACTACTCCAGCCTTCTAATTTCGTAGCCACCTTTTCATATAGGAAGGACCAATCTACTTTCCTCAATTTTGTGCACTTTAGAGGTAACCCCAGGTATTTGACAGGCAGTGAAATCACAGGCGTGCCCAAGATGGTCGAGATGTCATTCTAGTCTATTCCATTCATACCAAAGCAAACCAAGGAGGACTTGCTTCCATTAAGTTTTAAGCCAGAAATCTCACCAAAAATTTTAACCATGTAGTATAGCACTTGCGCTTCCCTCTTCCCACCTTCCACAAAAGAAACAGTGTCATCCGCATATTGGAGAATGGGGCCCAAAGCCTTGTTGTTGAACATAGAGTGTCCCCTTATCAACCCATTAGCTACTACTTTGCATGCATATCTTGCCAATGTATCCACTATGAGATTGAAGATCAAGGGGGCAAGTGGGCATCCTTGCCTTACCCCACACTGAGGCTGAATCCAGGCTTGACATGGTTTCCCATTTATTAGAGGGGAGTAGGAAGCATTCGTGATGCATCTCTTCACCTATTGTATCAGGCGGGGGGGGGGGGGGGGGGGGGGGGGGGGGGAATTTTCTCCTTTTAAGAATTTCCCAAAAGTACGTGATGAGAGCCTCATCATGAGCCATAACTAGCTCATTTTGACCTACTAAAGAGAATAAAAGCTCCTACATAACTTATAAGAGGGCTTAATTGAGGAATAAGTGTTCTGAGAAGAAAACATGAAATAAAGGTTAAAACTGTAATTTTACCATTGCAGTACAGAGATGGGATTTCTCAGAGGCAAAACATAGGTCAAATGGTCTGAATAAGATAAAAAGTAAGTTGGTTCAGTCAGAAATGGGTTCATGTGCAATCTAGGAATTAAAAGACATATTGTAACCCTAAAACAGACTCGCTTAATTCAACAAGGTTTTGGTCAATATAAAAATCAAGTAAACCCTCTTAAATTCATGGGAAAATCCCCTAGGGCTTAGAACATTCAATTTGGCCTTTGGAACATATTTTGACCTAGATTAGGGTCCTAGCTCATCAATTGACCTAATTTGGGTTTTTACGCAAAATATCCAATCAAACGTAGTCAAACCTAAAATCCAACTTCACCATTGGATTCCTTAGGTCAAAATTAGGTTTGTACCAAAATTTGGACCTAAGGAGAGGTCATCTTGACCTACTTTGCAAATTAGTACACCTAATTACATTTCGGTCCCTATCTTTTGAAAGCCATTGCATAAACCCCCCTAACTTCCTCGCCACTCTTACAAGAAGTTCCCTCAGCCATTATTGGGGAGAAATCCTACTCCGGCGAGGAATAGAGAGGGAATACTCTCTGATTCCTCAGAGATCTCCTCCCAGATTTGGAAGGGAGATTCTCTGAGGAATTCCCTTCCATCTGAACTCAATCCTGATCCTTGATTTGCACCCAATCTCTCGTGCGAACGCACGACAAATTTGGGTCTCTTAATTGTTTCCATCTCCGATGAGTATTTCCGCTCTTGGAAGCTTGGCTTCCAAGCACAGGAGTCCTTGCCTGTGCCTATAAATTAACTCCCAACTCCAGCTGCACCTCCTCAGCTCGACTTGGCCGGAATTCCACCTCAATTTCCTCTTCTTCTCCTCCGACCAAGGGCTCCAGCTAGATCCAGCGAGCCCCCCTCCTCTTTCTCATCACTCTACCACAATACCAGTGGTAGAGCTGTTCTCCTCATCTTCCTCCGCGTTGTGCAACACCCGGGCGAGCCGCCCTAGCCCTGTCGTCGTCGCCGTCTTCCTCCACTGGACGCTTTCTTCTCTGCGATAGCAGGTACTGCCAGCCGCCCATTTCTCCCCCTTCGTCTACCTAGTTAGGTTAGAACTGTTCATCTCTATCCCCTTTTTCATTTCCCTCCTATTTCAGAAAATGTCCCTCGACCGCCGCTGTCCACCGCCATCTTCCTCATCTCCAGCCACCCTCCGGCGAGACGCTCCCATCACTCCGCAGCCTCACACGTCTCGCAAACCACCGCATAACCTCCACCACACTTCACTGAATATCCTCCACTCATCCACAGACCCCCTACACCACCACAACTACCCCCCGACCAAACCCATCTGTTCGGCCATAGAGTGACCTAGACACGCAAGCCTAGGCCGCCCCGTGGCTTGCCACCTACCGTCTCACCTTCGCCGTGACATGGCGAAGGTGCTCCTGTGATCTGATTGAGCCGCAAGGCCCTTTTTGTGTCAGGCAGGGTTCGAGCTCCAATCGCCATTAACGGTGACTCGAGGAGGTTGCAAGCTCGTCCCAGGCAGCAGTGCTCCAGGATTCCAGATCCAGCAAACTCGGGGAGGTCTTGCACACCCAGTTGTTCCAGCAAGTGACGCCACGAGACCTGCAGTTGCTGCAATTGGAGGCACAGTCTGCTCCGGGCGCTCGAGAAAGAGCGGTGAGCATTAGTCCCACCTCGGTAAGTCACAAAGCGCGTGAGTACTTTATATTGATTTTGTGCTATTGCTGGGTTGCCTCGAATACACTGGGGTGAGTTCCCTCCTCACCTAAACACAGCGTCTCGTCCGTGAGCTCATCACGCGGATCTGGTGCCACAACCCGACTACCCCCACTCCAGAGCACTCCTCACGCACCAAACCCACGCCGGTGTGCCTGGACCCGGGTGCGCGACCCGACCCGACCCGACTACCTGACTCTGGGAGAGCATTCTGAAGAGTGATATACAGAGAGAGAGTCGCGGGTGTGGGTAGAGGGGTAGGTTTTGCTATCTTTGGTTTGTGCAGGGAAGGAACTGAAGAAGGAAGCAGGGACTTAGCCGCTGCAAGTGAAGGAAAAGAAGAAGAAGGAAGGAAGCTTCGCAGAGGAAAAAGAGAAAGGCAAGTGTTGAGCGCACGAATCGCTACGCTAACGTGTTTGGTTTTAGAAAACGTGTCGTTGTAGCTTGAAAGAGAAGAATTCGTGTTCAACAAATAAAATTTATACCGAAAAGAATTCCGGGTCGAACACAGGGAGGCTACGTTGATCTATATTCGCAATTATATTTTTTATAGGATTTTTGATAAGCAAGGCGATATAATTACAATGGAGCTATCAGACTAAGAGAGAGAGAGAGAAAGAGAGAGAGAAAAAGAGAACATGCATTCAATATTTTAACTATTTATACAATCAAACTGAATAAAAGTTACACTAGAAAGCGGGAAATCAATTACACTATAAAGCAGGAAAATTCTACACTAGAAAAGCTGTAAATAAGAATGGGAGAGAGAAGTTATCCTCCTCGACGATTGCTTGGAGGATGAGCAAGACGGGACGACGCCTGGACGAAGGAGAACGAAGCAGGATGAAGGGGGACGAAGCGGAAGAATGGGAATGGAGTAGCACGCCGTCGTCATCGTGGGATCCACTTCCGAAGGGGGATGAAAATTTAGACTTTATCTCATGAGGAGCATCCCGGGTGTGGGACAAGCTTCTCTTGAGCTTTGGAGAGGTAGAGAGGAGAAGGAAGGGATGAGAATTTCGTATGGAGGGGGTCTCCTTTTATAGTTGCAAGGAGTGGGGGAGAAATGGACATTAGAACTTCAAAATAATAAATGAGGGGTCTTTGGTGACGAATAAAACCGTCGCTAAAGACCCCAACGTGGGCGTAGCTTCCGCGCTCACGCACGCCCGCTTAGTTGCTCGCGCGTGCAATGCCTACGCACGTTCAACGATCCTCGCGATCGAACGACTTAAGTCGCGCCTTCACCAGTTGCATTGTGCGCCTGCCCACGTGTGATCGTGCGTTACGCGCGGGCGTGCATGTGCGCGTCATCATGATTCAGTGCGCGTGGCCGTTGGATCGCGATCGTGTCTTCGATCGGTGGCGCGCCTCCGCTCCAATTTCAGCGTGGCGAGGCTCGAACGCGCGTCCCCGCTTCGCGTTAGAGCGCTCGACCAACGTGCTGGGGTCGCGTTTATGTCGAGCGGCTGACTTCAGTGCGAGCGCATCGCAGCCGTTGGATCTTGATCCAACGGCGGGGAAAGGCAGATGTGGAGACTGCCGAGATTGCATGCGGCCGTTTGGGCGGCTGAGATGGCACCACGTGGCACCATCTTAGCTGTCCATCTTCTAGAAGTTGTAGATGGTGCCACAGATGTCGGATTGACTCAATTTTTGCGTCGTTGGGCTGTGATCGTCGATCCGAATTCATCCGTGCGGTCGGATTTGTCATCTGAAGTGCGGATTTTCACCATCCTTGCCCTGTCCAAGCACATAAAAGGAGACAATTAACCTCCATTTTATTACTCTAAATGCAAGATGATGCATGTTATGCAATATTTATATCATGAAATGCAATCCTATGCTTAAGAACATGCAAAAATAGACATTTTAAGTAGTGTAAATGTGTTTACATCAGCAAGGTAGAGGGAAGAGGCGAAGCCAAAGAGAAGAGGAATTGAAGAAGAAAGAAGAAATAAAGAAAGGGAAGGACAAGCAGAAGAAGAAGAGAAGCTGAAGGCAAGGGAAGCAGAACCAAGGAAGGAAGAAGAAGACCCACAGAGAAAAGGAAGGAGAAAGAGAGGCAAGGAAGAAGACAGAGGAAAATAAGAAGAAAGAAGCAAGGCAAGAGAACTGCAGTGAAGAAACAAGGAAGAAGAAGCGCAAGGATGAAAATCAGAAGTCAGAAGAAGAACAAGGACAAGATAGGAGAAAACATATTTTTAAGACGTCTGATCCCATGATCAGACGTCCAAATTCCTTATTTTTGCCACAATTTACTCTTAAACTCATGCATATATATTTTGAATTAAGTTTTGAGTAACTCTAAGTGTTCAATTACATTCTTGAGATTAGCAATAAATTCCAATTGCTCCCTGTGTTCGACCTCGGATACTTAGGTTTTCGAGAAATAAACTTTTATTTGTTGACGACGCTTGGTCACCTATACTACGATGTAACTAACTGTTAAAACATGATCAAGACGTGTCAACAATACGGCCAGGAGATTGAGTCATGGGCTTTGGTGAAATCAACTTTCCATAGAAAGGCCTTGGACTTTCGCTTGTGACACCCCATCACCATCTCTTGTGCCATGATGAATGATTCCTGCAGAGACCTCCCAGGTAGAAAGGCAGATTGGACAGGCATTATCAAATCTTGTAGTACATCAAGAATTCTGTTGGCTAAAATCTTGCTGATAATAAGGTAGACGTTGTTTGACAAAGTGATGGGCCTATAATCTGAAAAATTCTTTGCACCCGACTTCTTTGGTAGCAAAAACAAGTAGGACTTATTCAGTCTCTCAAAACCAAAGTTGCCCATTTCAAATTCATGTATAACATCCATCACATCTTTTTTAAGGGCATTCCACATTTCTCTGTAAAAAATTACCTGAACCCTGTCCGGTCTAGGAGCTCCCTCATTATTCGAGTCTTTAATTGATTTCACTGTTTCTTGTTCAGAAATAGGAGCAATTAGCATGGCCATCTGATCATTGGTAACACTTGGGAAATCCACCGAAGCCATCCTCCGTGAACCTCTTGGTACAGCCTTGGCTAGCTCTTTAAAGTACTTGCCAACTTCACATCTGATTTCATTGATAGATGTGATAGTTCTCTCACCCATTTTAATAGATGAAATGAGATTAAACCTCCTCCTAGCATTGGCAGCAAGATGAAAGAACTCCGTGTTGGCATCACCTTCCTTGAGCCACAATTGTCTAGATCTTTCACGCCAGTCCATTTCTTTCTTCAAATCCTCCTCCCCAACAAACTGTTGGATCTGCTGTCTTTGTTCATGTTCCTGAGAACTTAGAGGCTACCTGCACTCCTTCAGATCCAGACTTTGGATCACTGCCAGTGCCTCCACCCTCCTCTGCTCTCTGATGGTTGCCACTGTTTGCCCATACTCTTTCAGCATAGAGCGCATGCCTGCCAACTTGGAAGCCAGTTGCTGTGTGGCCGAGCCATACACTACCTTGTTCTGCCACCAGCTGGATAACATCTCAGCAAAACCCTCCTCCCTAAACCAAGATTTCTTAAGTTTGAAGTATGATCCAATATCAATATTCACCCCACTGTCCTACACAATTGGAGTGTGGTCAGAAAATGGTTTGTCAAGGCTCATAGCACACGATAGTTGGAATCTATCCAACAGACTTGGATTACCAAAGAATCTGTCCAGCTGATGTCTGTCCACTGCCATTTCTCCAAGTGAACTCCACCCCACTGATAGGGTATTTAGTGACTCCCAATCTCTGCACAGCCAATTGGAATCAAGCCATAGCACTATCAGTTCTGCCCCCAGGTCCGTCATCACTTGAAAGAGGACAATTGAAGTCAACCCCTATGAACCATGGTACCTCTTGGACTCTTTGATGCAGTGTTGATAGATCTTCCCACAATTCTACCTGATCAGCAGCTGCACAGGGTCCATAGATGCAAGAGACAAACCACTTCAAATCACCTTGAAGATTTTGACATCTGCAGGTGAGCACATGTTTGTCACGAAAGACTTCAGTTACATTGAGACAAGATTTTCTCTACCATATGGCCATCCCACCAGACCTTCCAGCTGCACCCTTCCCCACACAGTTTGCTTTCCCTGACAGTCTAAGAAAGTCCCAGACCTGGCCACTCTCCTCCTCCAAATGTGTCTCTTCGATGAAAGCATAGTCAATTCCCCACTCAGAAAGATATCTGATTAGAGATGCCCTTCTCACCTTGTTGTGCAACCCATGCACATTCCATGTTAGAACTCTTATTCCTTGCACAGCTGATCCCCTTGAGCCAAACTGTCCACATACGCAACCATGATCGACTTTGCGACAGTTTCCTCCACTATAGGGGTTAAGTTCTCCTTCCTCCGCCTTCTGAGCATGTAAGGGGAGCAACCAAGCCCCCTTTTCTGATTTGTCCCACTCCCAAACTTCAGTTCACCAGGGACAATGAACTGCACTTGATTCACCTCCTTAAGGGCACTTCTACCACTGCTGACTACTATTTCCATACCTGATTTTACCTCCTCATTTCTAATAGAATTGCCTGAGTCCCTCTCTAAGACAACTGCATCAACCATGGACCCCTTGCCTTTGGCCACAAGGGTTTGGTTGCTGATTAGCCCATATTTATGGGCTATTTAAGTATTTAAGTGCTTAGACATTTAGTTAATTCTAACATTTATTTAGCATGCATTAGGATGTAAATAGATTAATTCATATTTCTGATTTAATTGCATTGCATTCATAACTAAATGCATTTAGAATTAACTTAGAATTGCATTCATCTAATTAGTTAACCAATTAGGTGCATTGCATGCATTGTTTTAATTTAACAAAGAAGTTAAGGGATTATGTATAAATAACCATAATATTTTATTCTTTTATTCTTTTTTCTCCTTTGCACAGGTAACTCCTCCAGCTTCGGCTTTGCCTCCTCCTCCTGCGCATCACATTTATGCTTCAGCATTTTGAATTTGAAATGATGGCCGTGGCAATAGAAGGAGGGAGAGCTGCCATGCTCCTGGAGACACTGCCCCACTCCACCACTGTGTACTCCATTCCACCACCGTGGTCTCCAAGGCCGAGCTCCACCACACCGTGGGTTGATAAGGTGACAGCTCGTCGTGCCAAGCTAGTGGACTCGTGCCAACACCATGAGCGTGTGTCCCTGATGGCCATGCTTCCATCACTGTGCCTCACCAAAATCAACATCACCACCTTCACTGCCACCACCAGCAACCACCACCGCAGTCGCCGCAACTCCATGCCCTGCATTTTCATCTCCCCCATCGGTTAAGACGTCCGGGAAGTTTCCTAGACATCTGAAGCTTGGCCCCATATCTTCTTCTTTCTTCTTCTTCCTCTGTTTCACTTCACCTTAAAAATAAACCCAACAACACGCCATCCCCACATGCAGCAGCAGCTGGCCTCTCCTCTAGCCCGCGCCATCACCAGCAGCTTCTCCTTGCTCCATCAGGCCCACCATCGCCTCCAGCCACACGCGCAGAGCATGCACCCCTCCAGCTGCATGCACCCGCACCTCCGTCGCGTGCCATCCAGCTGCACGCAGCCACCCGCAGTTCCAACAGTGCACCTAAGACCCCTGCTGTGCACCCACAAGCGCGCGCGCCACTTCCAGCCTGCGCGCACCTCTGTGCGTGCGCCTGCACTTCGTCGTGCCACCTCCTGCAACCCCGCGCAGCGCCTGCAACCCCGCACAACACCTACAGCCGCAGCCACACCCACGTCTGTGCGTGCCTGTGCTCTCTGCAGAGTGCCCGCGCGCCCACGCCTCCGCGTCTCCACGAGTCTGCAGTACCTCCAGCACTCGCGCGCACTGCTCTCCTTGCACCTGCATCACGCGTGGCAGTAGTAGCTCCTCCACCGCCGCCACTCCTCTCCTCCGGCAAGCCGGCTCCGGCCATCTCGCGATGCACCGCTGCCACCACCGCGACGGCCTCGCTTCAGCCAACCTCCTGTGGGAGTCTCTTCTCGATTGAACCTCTCTCCCATGCACAAGAAGGAGAGAGGTAAAATCCCTTGTTTTTGTTTTAATTAAAAATTACATTGAATGCCATTGCCACCAAAATCAATTTTAATTTATGATTATTTTATTATGGTGAAATTGTGACTGCATACTCATGCTTTCTGATAATTGTGTGGTTATTGATATTCACATGTTTTAACAATGGTTTTGGGATTAAAATGTGCACAAATTTTCACTAATACATGTCAATTGAAAATTACATAAAATCATCACATATTTATTGAATATTTCAGTGAGGAAAAATTACACATATACCCTTATATTTTTGAGTTATTGTGCATCTTCTTTCCATCGCATTTCATGTCAGGTTTGATTATGGATTTTGCACTTGATTGAAAGAATATGAAATAATCAAGATTTTTTTTTACATCATTGCCTCTCTGTGGATATGACCTGCTCTTCTATGAGTGGTAATTTTTATTATAATTATTTTGTTAAGCGATTTTCCACCACTTTGTTACTAAAACGACAGATCATCTTAATCACATTATTCGAAATTGAAAATCGACTTATCGGTTGCCACATCCCAAGACAGTAACATGATCCATAGGCATCAAGTCCCTCTCTGAGGTATCCATGTGACAATCCTTCCTCTTCTTTGATTCAGGGGCCTCATCTGATGATTCATGACCCAGCAATTCAACTTGTTGCACCTCCTCAGATCTAACCACAGATGTCTTAACATAGCCCTGTTCTGGTACCACAGATATCTGCCCAGCCACTGATAAGCAGATGAGCCACGAGGATCCCCCACACCTGGGAGTAATTCTGTTTGGTATTGACCCACTTTAAGGACTTTAGCCTCAAATCGAAGTGAACGGGCATCACCCTCCCCAATCATGATTTCAGAGTCTTCACAGATGCATGCAAAGCTTGCAACCATCTTGGCGACAACCCCTTTAGATCTCAAGTGCAGTGGCAACCCTTTGATCTCAAGAATCACCTTCCTAGTTCCCAACCTCTGGGGGGGGTGATCAGGGAGTGCCCCATCAAAGGGGGAGACCATCCTCCAGAGCCCATTGATATTTTCAAAGGAGCTCGATCGAAAGTGCAACCTTTCCACATCTATCATCCCCAGACCAAACATAAGAAAACAAGTCTGGGATAGCATTGCCACCTTCCAGCCTGATAACACAAGTTGCAGGGAACTCACCAGTTGTTGAAACCTCTCGATCGAGGGATTGTCGGTCATGATCTCACCAATCAGCACTCCCCTGAGCATGATCTCTGACGAGTCGATTCTTCGCTTTTGAAGTCGTTTGTAGTTTTATGTGGTGGAAAAATCGACTAATCAACAATTAATATAACCACTCAATTAGGAGCGAGTCGTGTCCACAAGGAGGCAATGACGTATTTAAACTCGCATCAGTTAAAAATAGTTAGTTTCGACGAGAATCGAGCCAAATCTTCCTTCAGATTAAGATAGTGTCAAGAGAACATGCTGAAATGGAAATTTTGAACAACTAAAGGATATTTTTTGCAATGCAGCTTTAATAAAATATCAATAAAAGTTGGCAATGGCAGAGAATGTAAATATTAATAAGCCTTTTACTATAGCAAAATAGGGGATCTTCTTCCCCTTGTCCGTGCGCGAGGAGGAAGGAACAGTCGGAGGTGTGAAGCTTGGAGGAGGATCTCTAGATCGAGGGCTTCGCAACGGTGGCGAGTTGCGAGGTGGCCGGAGTTGACCAGACGGAGCTCTGGTGAAGGTGAGTTCTGATGGCTGTTGAACTGCCGCAGGCCATGCGTGGGTGCTGCAGGTGGTGGGCAGGGGTGCTGCTGGTGGTGCATGCGGAGGCTACTGTTGCGGGCAATGAGGCCGCACGCATTGTTGGAGGCGCATTGGCGGCAGGTGCTGGAGCTACTAGCCGCATGCTGCAAGGAAGGCGCACGGCTGGTAGGCGGAAGGCTTTGCTGCAGGAGGTGAGGTGGGTGCGCTAAGGGTTGAAGGAGGGCACGCTGGAGTGGGCGTGCTGGAGGTGAGGCATGCTGGCAAGCTTGAACAGGTGATGCGCTCGCAAGCTGGGGATGGCGCTGGAGGCTGGAGGAGATGAAGAGGCGTGAATTGGATGAAGGGCATGCGTAGTGGATGCTGCAGGAGGTGGGCCGGAAGTGTGCAGCCGGAGGGACGCGGGCGTGAAGGAGATGAGGCGTAGCAAGGGCAGGCATCGTGGATGCTACAGGAAATGTGACGCAAGTGTACAGCCGGAGGGGCACGGGCGTGAAGTGAGCAGCCGGTTGCTGTTGTGTGTGGGGACGAAGCTTCAGACTTCTGGGAAATTTCCCGAACGTCTTAACTGACGGAGGGGATGAAAATGCAGTGGCTACGGTGGTGGTTGTTGGTGATGACAGCGAGGGTGGTGCACGCTGAGGTGTTCACTGTAATGCAGACGAGCTCCAGATGGCAGTGTGGCCTGTCACACCACATGCCCACGGTGGTGGAGGCTCATCGCCATGGTTGAGGCCGACGGTGGTGGAATGGACGAGAGATGAACTCTCTACATAGTGGTGGGTCAGGGGTGGAGGCCTACAGAGCTCGGCTGCCTCTTCCTCCTTTTGTAGCTACCTACATGAATTTAAATGGAGAGGTAGGAGCAGATCTACATTCTCCGCTAGTCGATGATTGTAGGCTTTAGTGCAGCAGCTGGTGGCGTTGCAGTGGCAGCCGAAGGAAATGCAGCCGTTGCTGAAAGAAGAAGAAGAATAAAAATAGTGATAAAATATTATGGTTATTTATATACAAACCCTCAACTTTTATGTTAACTTAAATTAATGCATGCAATGCACCTAATTGGTTAACTAATTAAATGAATGCAATTCTAAGTTAATTCTAAATGCGTTTAAATATGAATGTAATGCATGAATTATGTAATTAAATTAGAAATATGAATTAATCTATTTACATCCTAATTTAAGCTAAATAAATGTTAGAATTAACTTAATGTCTAGGCACTTAAATATTTAAATAGCCCACAAATATGGGTTAATCAAATACCCCCATGCCTAATTTTTGCTAGTCCCTAGCAAATCCAAGCAAAACCTAGCACTCAAAGTAGACTAGTCAACCCAATCAGTCTTCCTTTAGAAATATTTTAAGTTTAGACTCTAGACCTAAGGTTCCCAAGTAGTTGCTAAGTTACAGACTAGGTTGGCTAAAGACGAGTTACAGGCACAAGTTTCCCTGATTTCTGACTCTACCCTAAGGTTTATTGATCCCTGAGATTAAAGCATCCGTGCATGTGCGTTGGTCTGAATTATCTGAGTTAAAGGAAGAAGGATTTTTTTTTTGTTTGATTCCTCTAATTCTAACCTCGGATCAGTTATCAACACGGTCTGTGTCGGATTCATTATCCCCATTACCATACCTCGAAGGGTGCCTGGCTTTTGATGCTTCGAGATAGCACCGCCCATAATGACCCTAAGAACTCCTAGCAATCGACACTTTGAGATAATATCGCCCATGGATTTCTTAAGTGAATTCAGGCCTATGGCAATCGACACTTCGAGATAGGGCCGCCCATGGTACCTGAACCGCACAATGCGCTTACATGCCCTCAGTAGGATGTATATCCTAAGAGACAAGCGCCGAGGAGGTAATATGTTATCATCGCATCCTCAAGGTAAGTATATACTCCACCTCTCCTGCGGTGGGAACTCTTCCAATCAAATTGTGCTTTCAAGCCTCTCCTAAGTCAAAATTAAGAGAACCAAATCTCTTTTAAGAAAGAAATTAAGTTGATTACCAGGCCAAGTGTGTGAAATTTGGATGCTTGGGTTACAAGGACCCGTAAACCAAAAGGTAGAACAAGACTCTAGGTACTACCCCACCTTTTAACTCAAACCCTAGCTTTCCTTCCTCAACCTCTTGAGGAATGGTCCGCAACTTAACTCCTACTTAAGTTTTTAAGTCCACAAAGGACCCTAAAGGTCTAAAGCTAGTAGCTCATTTAGCTTCTAAAGTTTGACCCTAGAATTAACTTAGTCTAACCTAGAGTTCTGATTTGCTTAAGAATGCCAAACCTAGCCAATTAAGCTCAAAACCCTTTTTTTTTTTTTAATGCAAATGTATGCAATGAATGCACTATGCTATGTATATCCCCAAGTACAGCCCCCCATGCCTAAAATCTACAATGTCCTCATTGCATAGAAGGATATTACCTGGGTCAAAGCTGAAGGTTCCCTTCTAGGAGGGGTGACGTAAAAATATGCGGAAATAAAAATATAAAGCAATCTCACAAAAATCAATCGCACAATGTACACAGGTATTTTTAGGTGGAAACCCAAATCGGGTGAAAACCACCACCTAACCCTCTCGAGTTAGGATTTTCCGATCAACCTAGTTGATCAAATCCACTAACCGAATCACTTTGAAACGAGGGTGATTCAACCTCAGTACAACCACACTACAAGTACGAGGGTAGCGTTCCTCAACCCCTTCTCTCCACGAGAAGGATTTTGTCCCACGAAGGAGACGGGAATTCGCAAAGCGAATACCCAACCAAAATACAAAGATAAAATAAAACAACAGTCCTATAGAGCCAACAAAATTAAACCTAGCTTCTATAGGAAATAGGAAACTCCCCTTTGCAAGGAGTGCGTCGACGATGACGCGGTGCATGTGCCACGCGATGGCGCTACGTCGCTCTCGTTATCTACGGCGGGAGGGCGGGTGTGCAACGGTTGAATGCTCTCAAGAAAATGGAGCTTGAGCTTGGAGAGCAAGAACTTCTTGGACACAAGAGTGTGAAAATGTGTAGCTAAGTGTATCCAAGTGTATTTCTAAGTGTCTCTTATGTTTCTCTTCTTGTGTGTTTGTGTTACAAAGGTTCCCCTCTATTTATAGAGGCCTTAGGAAGGCTTTGGAAGGCTTGGAAAAGCTTCCATAGCCGTTGGGTGCAAAGCCCAAGAGAATCAGGCCGAAATCAGGACAATGATTGCATTTGACAGGGTTATCAGACGTCTAACTCTGGCATCAGACGTCTGAAGGCCACTTTAAGACGTCTGATTCCAAGGTCAGACGTCTGATTCTGTGCGGGTTTCTCCCTGACTTGAATCAGATCTAAACAGGGTTTTTGTGCAAGTCCATCAGACGACATATAGGACGTCTGGTACTATGTCTGGACGTCTGGAAACCTACTTTTACTGTGGGAATTGATTTCCAAACGTTGCAACGGCTAGAAAATCTCTGAGAAGAGATTTTGGGTCAGCCGAGGCAAAACGGTCATTTATCAGACGTCTGGAAAGTCCTATGGACGTCTGATAAGGCTCTAACGGTCATAATCTTGAGTGTTTTCTAAGCCAGCCAACGGTCCACTAACTGGACGTCTGGCAAAGTCATCAGACGTCTCCTAAGACGTCTGGTCTAAGGTCTGGACGTCTGATTTCATCAGACAGAACTAACTATGTCCAGCCTAACAGTTATCAGACGTCTGAAACAACAGTCAGACGTCTTAAAATTCTTTATCAGACGTCTGATTCGTGAATTAGACGTCTGGAAATTCTGTTTTAACCCTATATTGGTTTTCTAAGTGTTCTACAGAAAACCTAAGTATCCTAGTGTTGTGCAGGTGTTCCTAGGACTACTGTTAGGGTTCTTTGAGGCTCTTTAACATAATGTCTAAGGAAAATAAAGAGCAAGAAAATAAATACAAGAGATACATGAAAGGATAAAAAAGAATCTATCCTATTCTTCTTGTCTTCTATCTCCAATCTTTCGCTCCACGCGAACCTCCTCTGTTTTCCGTCAAGCTCCTCCAATCCGTCCTGGATGCGAGCTTGAACTCCGTCTAAACACGTCCACATTTGCAATTGACCTGAAATCTAGGACTCAAATTGCAAATGTTAAATAACACGTGTTTTGTTATCATCAAAACAAATGATCGTGGTGCTCTAGCACCAACAATCTCCCCCTTTTTGATGATGACAAAATCGTAAATAATGCATAAAAATCCTCCCCCTTTTTTACATTATCAAAAAGGTTTAATTGATTTTACATTTCCTATAACTCCCCCTTAAAACATGCTCTTCTATGAGTTTCTTTTAACAAAGGTAATACTCTCCCCTTTTTGTAACAACAAGATAGCTATTATTTTTCTCCCCCTTACTAAAGGAAATTTAGCTACCTTATTTCTCCCCCTTAAAAATTGACAATTAGCTCATCCTTTTTTTAACTCCCCCTATCTAAATGCTTATGATAAAAAGATAGGGTAAAGGGTTTTACCTCACCTACCATGGCCAATAAAATGGCCTGAATGGTGGTGGTGGATGCCACATCGGATGGGGCTCCCATCCGTAGCTTGGAGGCCCGGGCATCGGCGCCGGTCTCCAATCTGGTGGTCGACGTGCGGCGGGTCCGTCGTTTGTTCGCCGTCTCGTCGGTCTTCTTGTTCTCCTCCTTGGTCTACTCCTTGGTTCTCCCAACTTGAGTTGACCAGCCTTGAGCTTGTAGGTCCAGTCCTTTATGTTGTAGTCATCCCTGAATCCTACAAAACAAGATTCTAATTCTTTCTTCGGTATCCAAGTGAGCTTGGATCCGGATTTGTTAGAAGGTCTCCTTGATGGAGATCCTTTCTCAACCTTAGGGCTATAAAAATTATCAACTTTGTTGATTAATTTGTTAGAATTTTCCCTAAGACATGCGATTTCTTTTTCTATAATATCCATCTTAGTCTTTAAATCAGAAATTTCTAACTTTAGACTATTATTTTCCTCAATCAATTTATTATTTTCATTGATGAGGTCTTGATTTTCTAATAACAGGTTATTATCCTTAGGACTAGTCTCTATATCCTTGAGTTGTTTTTCTAACCTATCATTTTCATTTCTAAGAAAACTAAGGTTCTTCTTAATGCTTTTATTTTCTATCCTAAGTGATTTACTAATCTCAAAAAGTTCATTAAAAGCTTCTTGTAAATCCAGGTTTACCTCATTGTCGGAGTCGCTTTCGCTGTCGATGTCGCTTTCTCCGATTTCCATGAAACCAAGGCACGTGGTTTCCTTCTCTCCGAGATCTTCTTCCGAACTCGTCTCCTCATGAGTGCCTTCCAACCTCCTCCATATCTCGTGAGCGGTGGTGCACTCTTGGATTCGTTCGAATTCTTTCGGACTCAACGCACAATACAAGGCATTCATTGCCTTTGCGTTGAGTGAGAGCTCTAGAATCTGCACCTGCGAGTAGCCTCCTTGGGGTCGCTTCGGGATCTCGTATGAGGCTTCGCAACGTCCCCATAGAGCGAAGTCCGTGGCTTGAAGCCACATCCTCATCCTCAGCTTCCAGTAGCTGTAGTTGTTCCCGTCAAAGTAGGGCGGACGGGTTGTGGATTGTCCCTCCGAAATCCTACACGCGGAACTGCTTCCCTCCATCGATCTTCTTGCTCGTTTGTTACGCCGAAACAGCAAGACCTGCTCTGATACCAATTGAAGGTTCCCTTCTAGGAGGGGTGACGTAAAAATATGCGGAAATAAAAATATAAAGCAATCTCACAAAAATCAATCGCACAATGTACACAGGTATTTTTAGGTGGAAACCCAAATCGGGTGAAAACCACCACCTAACCCTCTCGAGTTAGGATTTTCCGATCAACCTAGTTGATCAAATCCACTAACCGAATCACTTTGAAACGAGGGTGATTCAACCTCAGTACAACCACGCTACAAGTACGAGGGTAGCGTTCCTCAACCCCTTCTCTCCACGAGAAGGATTTTGTCCCACGAAGGAGACGGGAATTCACAAAGCGAATACCCAACCAAAATACAAAGATAAAATAAAACAACAGTCCTATAGAGCCAACAAAATTAAACCTAGCTTCTATAGGAAATAGGAAACTCCCCTTTGCAAGGAGTGCGTCGACGATGACGCGGTGCGTGTGCCACGCGATGGCGCTACGTCGCTCTCGTTATCTACGGCGGGAGGGCGGGTGCGCAACGGTTGAATGCTCTCAAGAAAATGGAGCTTGAGCTTGGAGAGCAAGAACTTCTTGGACACAAGAGTGTGAAAATGTGTAGCTAAGTGTATCCAAGTGTATTTCTAAGTGTCTCTTATGTTTCTCTTCTTGTGTGTTTGTGTTACAAAGGTTCCCCTCTATTTATAGAGGCCTTAGGAAGGCTTTGGAAGGCTTGGAAAAGCTTCCATAGCCGTTGGGTGCAAAGCCCAAGAGAATCAGGTCGAAATCAGGAGAATGATTGCATTTGACAGGGTTATCAGACGTCTAACTCTGGCATCAGACATCTGGAAGGCCACTTTAAGACGTCTGATTCCAAGGTCAGACGTCTGATTCTGTGCGGGTTTCTCCCTGACTTGAATCAGATCTAAACAGGGTTTTTGTGCAAGTCCATCAGACGACATACAGGACGTCTGGTATATGTCTGGACGTCTGGAAACCTACTTTTACTGTGGGAATTGATTTCCAAGCGTTGCAACGGCTAGAAAATCTCTGAGAAGAGATTTTGGGTCAGCCGAGGCAAAACGGTCATTTATCAGACGTCTGGAAAGTCCTATGGACGTCTGATAAGGCTCTAACGGTCATAATCTTGAGTGTTTTCTAAGCCAGCCAACGATCCACTAACTGGACGTCTGGCAAAGTCATCAGACGTCTCCTAAGACGTCTGGTCTAAGGTCTGGACGTCTGATTTCATCAGACAGAACTAACTTTGTCCAGCCTAACAGTTATCAGACGTCTGAAACAACAGTCAGACGTCTTAAAATTCTTTATCAGACGTCTGATTCGTGAATTAGACGTCTGGAAATTCTGTTTTAACCCTATATTGGTTTTCTAAGTGTTCTACAGAAAACCTAAGTATCCTAGTGTTGTGCAGGTGTTCCTAGGACTACTGTTAGGGTTCTTTGAGGCTCTTTAACATAATGTCTAAGGAAAATAAAGAGCAAGAAAATAAATACAAGAGATACATGAAAGGATAAAAAAGAATCTATCCTATTCTTCTTGTCTTCCATCTCCAATCTTTCGCTCCACGCGAACCTCCTCTGTTTTCCGTCAAGCTCCTCCAATCCGTCCTGGATGCGAGCTTGAACTCCGTCTAAACACGTCCACATTTGCAATTGACCTGAAATCTAGGACTCAAATTGCAAATGTTAAATAACACGTGTTTTGTTATCATCAAAACAAATGATCGTGGTGCTCTAGCACCAACAAAAGCTGGGCTGAATAGCCAAAGAACCTGCAAATCAAGTTCAAGGATTGCAGAAATTGGCCCTAAAAATGAGCAAAGTAATGCTGACTTAGAAAATAGGTAACCTAGGATGTTGGCGAGCTGATGATGAATCCCGATAGCAAATGCTTGCCCAACTAGGATGGGAATAAAATCTTCCCAGGTCACCAGAGGAGGTTCTAAAGGATAAACAGGTATAACAACCTCCAAAAGGGTAGGGGGAGGATGACAAGGATCCTCCAAAAGGAATGGGGAAGGAATGGTGTAGAGATAAACCCCCAGGGCAATGGAATGACTAAAGAAATCATCAATCCATACCCGATACTCCATTATGGGAAATAATGGTTTGTTAAGCCCCCCGGTCAGAACAGAAGTGAGCAATTCTCTAAGGCAAGGATCATCTAGGGTGTCCAAGTTTTGAGGTTGCGGGATGGCCATAAGATCTAGGTTGGGTTTAATCAGCTCGGTGTCCATCCCTAACACTCTTTTTAAATCCTCAATTGCATCCCTAGCATTCCTTGCACCATCACATGTATCTTCCTGCCTTTCATCAGGAGTCACAATTTTGCCTTCAGACATAAGCGAATCAGAGGGTGACTTCGAAATAAATGAAGGCAGGTTGGAAGCAACAGATCTAGGGATTATCCTATCAATGTCATCCCTGGGTTTTTGTTCTTTATTCAAATCTTCCCTGGAGTCTATATGTGAATCCACATAAATCTTAGAAGTTGCTTCCAAATTTTCCATCATTTCATCATGAGGAGAAATATCATCAATGGTTGTGCTAAGGAAACCTAATTTGGTCAAATTTGTGACATCCTCAGGGGATAACTCTTCAAATAAGATATAATCACCCTTAGTGTCACTCCAAATCTTGAATGTAGGATCCTCATATAATTCGTCTTTCTCCTCATCATATGATTCATCATATACCCGAGGTCTAGAATCATTTAATATCTCAGCAGATCCCCTAAGGTACTCTATCTGAGGTAGATGGTTTACACCGGTAACATCGGACTCCTCAGATAGGTCAATTTCTTTAAGGTTAGGTTCCCTAAGGGTGGGCTTGAGTTCCATCTCGTGATCAGAAGGGAGGGTAGGATTAACAACTTGACTTCGACCCACTTCATCAAATGTCACGTAATACTATCATCTGGGTCGAGGTCTTCCAATGGTACCATCATTCCCTTCTTTTGACTCCAATATAATTCAGGTGGATACTCAACCTTATCATCATCTTCCTCGGGTTGCCACCTTTCTTCATCTAATGCATAGCTACTTTCATATGTATCTTCCTCCCACTTAAGGCGTAGATCTCTCAAGGAAGTGTCATTTAATGGGGATGTTTCAAAATTGATCCTTGAAAAGTAGCTATTCTCCCCAAAATTTCCCTCCAACTTAAATTGTAGCTCTCCCACGAGAGATGCATCTATTGTAGAGGGGTGTATGTCATCCTCAATGGGGTAGATTGGGTGGCTAATTTCATCTCTTTCTTGTTGGCCTGCTCTCGAAGATTCTCCTAACAATTCAATCATTTCGTTTTGCATTTTCTGTATTTCCATCTTCAAAGAGGAGAGGTCATTTCTATCATGAGAGAAGTCAGGCTTAGGCTTATAGTACCTAGGAGTGTCTGTTCAACCATTATAATTTTTCAGGGAGGGTGGCCTGGGTATTTCTATGGTGTGTGGGATATTGGGCAAAGCAAATCCTGCTCCTAGGTTCTGCTCACTGATTTGGGGCTTAACCAGGCCAATACTCCTATAATAGGAATAAAACGGATCCTAATGATTGTCATTATGTCCATCAAGGGATGGACCATCTCAGCGTATGGGATCAAAGAATACAGAGTGGGGGTGAGGGTGTGGGCAAGATGTGAAAGGATGAAAATCAATGTGGTCCATTCTAACTCACACCTCAATCAGAATTCCCCAAGCAAAACACAATTAAAAAAGGATTTTTAGGTCTTTCCCAATTTAGGCTTTTGATTTAAGTCAGATTGTAGGTGACAATACAATTTGTTCAATCAATTTACGTGCTTATTGTCGACCTACGGCTCACCTAAGAAGACCTAGTTGGAGCTTAGGTGTTCTTCCCTAAATCTCAAATGGTAGAGCAACTCCAAAGACGGAAGATCGAGGGATGCAAGTAGGCCTAAGCCTTCTTTTGAAGCTGTGCTTTCACGGTGCTTCTCAACTACCCCCAAAAACCCATGACAGGGTATCCCCCTCTTTAGATTTACAAAACCTTTGATCTCAAGTTCCGAACACTTCAGAATTTAACGATAGGAGGGCTCTTGTCCTAGTATTTCCAAACCTAAGGAGTGTCTAAAAGCGTGCCGTGGTGCAAGCGAAATCAGTGTGCATACACCGCAAAAGATTTTGGATCTTGAATCGCACGTTAAGTTTGAAAATCAAATCCTTGGTTTTTAGATGTCCCTCCTTTAATTAGTCCTTTTTCAAGAATATATGTGACCACTTGTTAGATCGCTTCAAGACAAATTTTGTGGTCTTCGAATTAAGTCCAAATGCAATGTGTGATCAAGAATAGGATGCAAAGTAAGAGAATGCGTATCTCGCTTCAAGCAATCAACGATGCGAGAATGCACGCAATGCAATGAAGTAAATCTAGAGGCTGCTCATATAGACCTAAATGGTTCATCCTAGGGGCAGGCAGCTCATTTATTATTATTATTTTTTTTTTCTTACTTATGCACAGACAAATAAAACTAAATAATCCACAAAATAAACTAAAAACCTAAATCTAAACAAAAGGGAACAGGCTCCCAAAAATTACCCAACACGGGCCTAAGACAAAATCAGGGAACAAACCCCTCAAAATATATCCCAGAACAAGGGTTTCAAACCAAATGTGCAATGACAAATTAAATCTAATGTCTTAATCCTACTCTAATTAAATTAGTGACTAGATGATCATCGCATTCTCGTCCTTCCCCTCCCTTGCAAGGTAGCTCGACCAATTTCTCCTCTAGTGACTTCAAGGGTCGCCTCTCACGATGGCTGATTCCTCACACAAATTTCTCGCACAGAAAAAAATAATAAATGGTCAAATCACTGTGCAATGAGAAATAATCAGAAATGAAGAAAACAGGTGAAATGATTGCGTCTGTTGCCTCCCCGGCAACGGCGCCATTTGACGAGTCGATTCTTCGCTTTTAAAGTCGTTTGTAGTTTTATGTGGTGGAAAAATTGACTAATCAACAATTAATATAACCACTCAATTAGGAGCGGGTCGTGTCCATAGGGAGGCAATGACGTATTTAAACTCACACCGATTAAAAACATATGTTCACAATTAGTTTCGACGAGAGTCAAGCCAAATCTGCCTTCAGATTAAGATAGTATCAAGAGAACATGCTGAAATGGCAATTTTGAACAACTAAAGGATATTTTTTGAAATGCAACTTTAATAAAATATCAATAAAAGTTGGCAATGGTAGAGAATGTAAATATTAATAGGCTTTTTACTGTAGCAAAACAGGGGATCTTCTTCCCCTTGTCTGTGTGCGAGGAGGAAGGAATGGCCAGAGGAGTGAAGCTCGGAGGAGGATCTCTAGACTGAGGGTTTCGCAACGGTGGTGGCGGCGAATTGTGAGGTGGCTGGAGCCGACCGGATGGAGCTCCGGTGAAGGTGAGTTCCGGTGGCTACTAAAGTGCCACAGGCCGTGCGTGGGCGCTACAGGTGGCATGCAGGGGTGCTGCTGGTGGTGCACGCGGAGGCTACTGTTGCGGGCAATGAGGCTGCACGCACTGCTGGAGGCACGTTGGCCGCAGGTGCTGGAGCTGCTGGCCACGCACTGCAAGGAAGGTGCACGGTTGGTAGGCGGAAGGCTCTGCTGCAAGAGTTAAGGCGGGTGCGCTAAGGGCTGAAGGAGGGTGCGCTGGAGTGGGTACGCTGGAGGTGAGGCATGCTGGCGAGCTTGTGCAGGTGATGCGCGTGCAGGCTGGGGATGGTGCTGGAGGCTAGAGGAGATGAAGAGCCGTGAAGTGGATGAAGGGCATGCGTGGTGGATGCTGCAGGAGGCGGGACAGAAGTGTGCAGCTGGAGAGACGCGGGCATGAAGGAGATGAGGCGCAGCAAGGGCATGTGCCATGGATGCTACAGGAGGTGTGGCGCAAGTGTGCAGTCGAAGGGGCATGGGCGTGAAGTGAGCGGCTAGTTGCTGTTGTGTGTGGGGACGAAGCTTCAGACGTCTGGGAAATTTCCCGGACGTCTTAACTGACAGAGGGGATGAAAATGCAGTGGCTGTGGCGGTGGTTGTTGGTGATGACGGAGAGGGTGGTGCACGCTGAGGTGTTCACAGTAATGTAGACGAGCTCCAGATGGCAGTGTGGCCTGTCACACCACACACCCACGGTGGTGGAGGCTCGTCGCCACAGTTGAGGCCGGCGATTGTGGAATGGACGAGAGATGAACTCTCTGCACAGTGGTGGGTCGGGGGTGGAGGCCTATAGAGCTCGGCTGCCTCTTCCGGAGAGGCGGGAGCAGATCCACATTCTCCGCTAGTCCATGAATGTAGGCTTTAATGCGGCAACTGGTGGGGTTGCAGCGGCAGCCAAAGGAAATGCAGCTGTTGCTGAAAGAAGAAGAATAAAAATAGTGATAAAATATTAGGATTATTTATATACAAACCCTCAATTTTTTTGTTAACTTAAATTAATGCATGCAATGCACCTAATTAGTTAACTAATTAAATGAATGCAATTCTAAGTTAATTCTAAATGCATTTAAATATGAATGCAATGCATAAATTATGTAATTAAATTAGAAATATGAATTAATCTATTTACATCCTAATTTATGCTAAATAAATGTTAGAATTAACTTAATGTCTAGGCACTTAAATATTTAAATAGCCCACAAATATGGGCTAATCAGTCTCCGCAGAGAAAATCTCCTCAGATAATGGAATCTACACTTCTATTGTATGACTACCAAGCGTTGGCGGTGGTGGTAGTCGGGGCTCCTTCACCGCTTCCTGAGCTGGGCGCTGAGGGGTCTTCTTTGTATGCAGCGGCATCACCCTAGGGCATGAATCGCGCTTGTGCCGTTCACCCCCACATGCCAGACAGACAAGAGGGTTTCTACACACCGCAGCCATGTGACCTCTTCATCTACATCTAAAGCACAAAACCTCTCCATTAGATCTCCTCCAGGCCCCTCTTGGAATGAATCTGAACACCCTACCTTCATGCGACTGCCATCCCCTCTCCCTCCTCCAGTTTCTCGATCTCCAGGTCCTCCACTCGCCCCCATCCCCAGCCCTAGCCGCTTCCTCGTCGTCACCTCCTATCGCCCAATGCCACGCACCTTCTCTCCCTCTCTCCCTCATTTTTTCTAAATTAGCTAAACTTTACAATTTATACATACTGATTTATAGGTTTATTTCTTAATTAACGTTCAAATTAGTTAATTAATTGTCTAATTGATCTTTTACAGAGTTAATATACATATTAAATTATTTAATACATATTTTTATTGTATTTTTCATAATTTATTTTAATTTATTTACATTTAAATAGGTGATTTCCGGGTGTTTTCAGATAATTTAAGTTATAAATAACATAATATATTATAAATATAGTTAAATTAGTGTAATTTACTTAAAATTAAATAATATAAATATACAATATAAGTTAGCTCAGTTATAACTTAATTTACTAATTTATTTTAATTCAACCTAATAACTTAGCTAGTAAATTAATAAAGTCATTATTTATTATATATACATAATTAAATTATGATACAGGGATTATAATATAAAAAATACATATATAAATATTTATATACAGTATCATTAGTAAATATAGTTATTTATAGGGTTTCATATATTTTCTTAAGTTATAGTACTTATAAGTTAGTATAAATAATAAATAATTATATGATTAAGTTATGTCCAGTTTAAATAATCTGAAATATTTAATTTACAATATACAATATATATGTAGGTTATTTACACCTATTAGATATTTATTTTACAATATATACACATATATCTTAGAGTATAGCTTATATTTATAAGTATATACATAATATACATGGTATTTTTGGGTATTTTTAGGGTTTTCTACTTTTTATGAGTTTTATATGTTTTATAGAGGTAGGGGATGAGAGAGAAAGAAAGAGATGGGAAAAAATAGAGTGTTTTTGGGATTTTTAAGAGTTGAGATCTTTTATTAAATTTTAAGGTAGACTGAATCGTCGGCTAGTATGTTCTACTAAGTCGGGGGTTCAGAATACCTTGAAACTTGGCATGCACTTAAAGATATAACTAATTATACTTGCTACATCTTTATTTTATATTTTTGGATTTTTATGGAGTTTTTATTTAATTTCAAATCTTGCACATTTTAGGCCTTAATAGGTGTGTTCAAGTGAATCCCAAGGCCTAAATTTCAATTATAAGGTCTAAAAGTTCAGTGGGATACCTTATATATGTTTAACAAGTAAATAGAAGATATTCCCACAGATGACCATGGTTTTCACTTCAATTTTCCATTCATTTTCCATGTTGGGCAATTATACATAAATTTTTTTTAAAAAAAATAGAAAGGAAAGCTATCGTGCACTGATAGCAATTCGGGAGAGCATTTTATTAATCAATATAAAACATGATTACAACAATAAATTTTAATTGGCAATAGAATTTAATGTCAAATTACAAGCATTCTAAAGGGATTAAAAAATACATTGGTTATACATGAAAGCTTGTACATAGATTCCTTTTAATAGTTTTATTTTCTACCTTAAGTGATTTGCTAACTTCAAATAATTCATTGAAAGCATCTTGTAAATCAGGATTTACCTCATTGTTACTGTTGTCACTGTCGCTATCACTTCCTATGGCCATGAAGCCCATGCAGGCGATTTCTTCCTCGGGGTTCTGCTCTTCTTCTTCCTCTGAGCTTGTGTCATCCCAAGTTGCTTGGAACACCTTCTTCTATGACAGGGGCCAGTTGCCAGCATCGGATCCCCGCCCAGCCACCAGTAGGGGTTGATTGAGGGAGGAGGTCGTGCCCCTCTCTACTACTAATGTGGCCAGTCGGGTCACATCAGGAGGTACTGCCCATCTAGGGTCGGAGCACAACAAATGCTCCCCACATCGAGCACTGGAGGCTGATCTGGCGGTCGCTGTCACCAGGCGCGTGGAGGAGGACAGCAGTTACAAGGAGGGTATCGGCCAACTGCTGCTCGCCCGAATTAGAGCGTGGCTGCTTCGTTTGCACCCAGGGCTGAGGGGCGCATCAACGCCTTAACACACAGAGACGCTAGGGCTTCGAGTTCTGTGGTGGCAAGTATGGTTACTTTTTTTGGCAGATTAGTCTACGTTCTTTTCGATTTTGGTGCCACACACTTTTTGTCTCCTCGAGTTTTGCCGTTAGTTTGGGGTCGGGCAATGTATTGTTAGAGGTTCCATTCCTGATTAGAGGGCCAGGTGGACAGTTGTTCATAGCAGAGGAGGTCTTTACATACTGCGAGGTCACTATAGGGGGATACAGTCTTCCTGCCGACCTAATAGTGATCCCGATGGAGGACTTTGGCATGATCCTATGGATGGACTAGTTGTCTTCCTATCACGCCCTGATGGACTATTTTGGGAGGAAGATCATCTTCATACCGGAGTTGCCTCCCTTTGAGTTTCACGGCCAGCCGGTGGATAGAGGCTTTAGGTGCATCTCCATGCTTTTGGCAGCGAAGCTTTTGAGCCAGGGTTGTGAGGGCTTCTTAGCTTGTGTGGTAATAGAGCCTAGCCTCGTGGCGGACTTTCATAGTATCATGGTGGTTTGCGAGTATCCTAACATTTTCCCAAAGGAGCTGCCAGGACTACCACCTGAGCGTGAGATCGAGTTTGAGATCTCACTAGTACCGGGGACCAGCCTTATTTCTACTACACCATATAGGATGGCACCACTTGAGCTATGAGAGCTCAAGTCACAGTTACAGGACCTGTTGGAGAAGGACTTTGTGAGGCCCAGTACGTCCCCGTGGGGAGCCCCTGTGTAGTTCGTAAAGAAGGACAGTACCCTGCGGCTTTGTGTCGACTACTGACAGCTGAATCGGGTCACCGTCAAGAACAAGTACCTGCTACCTCGTATCGACGACCTCTTTGACCAATTGAGAGATGCTACTGTGTTCTCTAAGGTAGATCTAAGGTAAGGTTACCACTAGTTGAGGATCAAGGAGATCGACATCTCCAAGATAGCTTTCCATACTCGGTATGGGCACTACGAGTTCTTGGTCATGCTGTTTGGGCTGACGAACGCCCCCGTAGCTTTCATGGACATGATGAATTGTGTTTTCAGGCCGTATTTAGAATAGTTTGTGGTGGTGTTCATCGACGATGTCCTAGTCTACTCCCGGGATCAGGCACAACATGGACAGCATTTATGTATGGTCCTGGGTACCTTAAGACGACGTAGGCTGTATGCCAAGTACAACAAGTGCGAGTTTTGTCTGAGACAGGTGACTTTCTTGGGCTACGTGATTTCAGGAGATGGATTGGTTATGGATCCAGCTAAGGTTGAGGCCGTACTCAGGTGGGAGAGGCCACGCACAGTGACAGAGATACGTACCTCTCTGGGACTGGCAGGCTAATACCGGTGGTTTATCAGAGGGTTCTCTCAGATTGCGCGTCCTATGACTCAGCTGACCCGGAAGGATGTTCCCTTTTCCTATACAAACGAGTGTGAGGCATGCTTCCAGGAGTTGAAGGAGAGACTGACTTCAGCTCCTATGCTTACCATCCCAGACAGCAGTGGCGAGTTCGTGGTTTACACTGATGCTTCATTGCAAGGGTTAGGTGGTGTGCTCATGCAGCGGGGTCACGTTGTCGCTTACACTTCGTGGCAACTGAAGCCTCATGAGCATAGCTACCCCACCCTGGACTTAGAGCTGGCAGCAGTTGTCTTCACGTTGAAGACATGGGGGCACTACCGGTATGGTAAGACATTCAAGATCTTCACAGATCACAAGAGCCTCAGGTACCTGTTTGATCAGAAGGAGCTCAACATGATATAGAGACGTTGGTTAGAGCTCTTGAAAGACTACGACTGCAGCATCTCCTACCACCCACAGAAGGCCAATGTGGTGGCCGACGCTGTTGAGAGAGGAAAACTAGGCGATAGAAGTTGGATTTGAAAAACCCGTCGTTGTAGTGCAATTTGTGAAGTAATCCATCAACAGATAAATTTTACCGATATTCGTAAAGAAATTTCGGGTCGAACACAAGGAAGCTACGTCGATCTTAAATCCGCGATTATATTTTTTTTTGGTATTTTTGTTTGAAAATGAGATAATTATAATGGAATTGATATAAATAATAAGAGAGAGAGAATAATCACTTGATATAATAATAATATTTTTACAACTAGAAAGCAGGAAATTCTATTCTAGAAAGCGATTAACAAGAAGGGAGAGAGATGTTATCCTCCTCGACGAATGCTTCGAGGATGAGCTGGATGGAGAGATGCCTGGAAGATGGAGGACGGAGCGGGATGAAGGAGGACGAAGCAGGAAGAAGTGGGAATGAGGCAGCACGTCATCGTCGTTGCAGGATCCACTTCCGAAATGGGGATGAGAAAATTGGATTTGGCTCTAGAATAGCATCTCAAGTGTGGGACAAGATTATCTGGAGCTTTGGAGAGGGAGAGAGGTGAAGGAAAGGACGAGAATATCGTAGGGTAGGGGTCTCCTTTTATAGTTGCAAGGATAGGGGGCAATTTGGTCATTACATAGTTAAAACATTAAATGAGGGGGTCAATAGTGACGAATTTAAGCATCACTAAAGGCCTCACGTTGCCGTAGCCTCATGCTCACGCCCGCCTCCTCGCCTGCCGTGCACTCAACGCCTACGCACGTCCAAGAAATCTCAGGCGTCTGATCGCGAGATCGGACGGCTCAGATCGCTCCTCGCCCGCTTCAGCTTTGCTTAACCGTGTGCCCGTGCATGCGATGCGGCATGCAGAAGCACATCATCATGCACGTGGCGATCCAAAGCTTCTCCATGTGCCACATCTCTGCTCCTCGCCCGCTCGATCGCCATCTGACGACTAAATTGCACCCGCTCCCGCGCACACGTTTGATTTGAGCAGCACTGCATTTTGAACGTGTGCCTCGCATCTCGCCCGCAGCTGGAAAACCGCTACACTACAGGTAGCGCTTTTTTGCATTTAGGAATTAGGCACGTGCACCTGTGGCCGTTGGATCAAAATCCAATAGCCCAGATCGTGCACACCTTATTCCTTAAGAAAATGATAGCGACGCCTCTGAGTAATTCCTGGCCGTTGGATCAAGATCCAATGTCTAGGATCGCTCAATGGAGAAACTTTGGAGATGCAGTGGCGGGTCTTAGGGCTGATTGGGCGGCTGAGATGGTGCCACGTGGCACCATCTTGGCTGTCCATCTTCTGTGTGTTGTAGATGGTGCCACGGATGTTGGATTGGACCGATTTTCACACCGTTAGACTGCGATTGTTGATTTGAACCCATCCGTGCGATCGGATTTGTCATCTGAAGTGCGATTTTGCACCATCTTGGCCCTTGATCTCTAGGCTTCCTCAAACTATATCTGGTGCTACGGATATTCGATTAGGGCTATCTTGGAGTCGTTGAACTCCCGTCATCGCTCTGATAAGATCCGTATGGTTGGATCTTCCATCCAAAGCCCTGATTAAAAATCACCCTATCCCTAACCATAAAAGGAGACAATTACTATACATTTTATACAATTTGACCTAAATGCATGATTATGCATGTTATGTAATATTCACAATGCATGATGCTAATATGACACTAAGAACATGAATTAATAGATATTTTTGGATATTTAGATGTATGCACATTGACGAGTCGATTCTTCGCTTTTAAAGTCGTTTGTCACATAAAATGACGCGTCGTTTGTAGTTCTATGTGGTGGAAAAATTGACTAATCAACAATTAATATAACCACTCAATTAGGAGTGGGTTGTGTCCATAGGGAGGCAATTGCCTAATTAAACTTGTTAATATCAAAAATGAATGTTCACTATTGATTTTGTCAGGAAATCAAGCCCAATCCGTCTTTAAATCAAGATAACAATGAGAAGTTATATTGAAATTACATTTATATGAAAGTGGAGGGATATTCAAGCAAAATAGCCATAATATAATATTAATTAAATAAAATTCCCTCTCTTGCAATGGCAAAGCAATGTAAATTTTAATTCATGTCAAAATAGAGGAAAGTTTCTCTTACTTTGTCATGCATGGGAAGGGGAATGGTGGCCGGCGAGGCTTTGAGGGAAGGTCGGCCGGCATGTTGGGAGTTCAATGATGGTGGCGGTGAGGTGGAAGACGGCCGGTGGTGGCCGGCGGCAGGCTGCTGGAGGTGTCGTTGTGGAGGCGCGCGCACACATGCAGGGAGGCACGGCAAACGTAGTTGCTGCTGCTGCAAGCCGTGAGGGGTGAGGTGCAGGCGGAGTGCATCTACTGCTGCATGCTGCAGGCGTGGCGAGTGCGCAAGCAGCGACGTGGCAAAGTGCAAGCACACGCACGGAGGTGCGTGCGGGCTGGAAGTGGGCGCACGCTCCTGCGGGTGTGCGGCAGGGGCTTAGGTGCATTGGCTGGATGTGCAGGCGATTGCTGAGGCACGGGAGGAGAGGGGTGTGCGATGCAGGTTGGGAGGCGCTACAGCTGGTGCGTGTGCACGCAGATGTGGATGCGCTAGAGGATGGAAGTGCGGTGGCATGCTTGACAGGGCTGAAGGTGGCTGCGGTGCAGCAACTGAGAGCTGCATGTGGAAGTGGCGAGGTTTTTGGGTTTGTTTTTAAGGTGAAGGGAAACACAGGAAGAAAAAGAAAGAAGAAGATATGGGGCCAAGCTTCAAACATCCGGGAAACTTCCCAGACGTCTTAACTGACGGGAGAGATGAAGATGTAGAGCATGGAGTTGCAGCTGCTGCGGTGGTGGTTGTTGTTGATGGCGGTGAAGGTGGTGATGTTGATTCTAGTGAGGCACGGTGATGGAAGCGTGGCCATCAGGGACACACGATCATGGTGTTGGCACGAGTCCACCGGCTTGGCGCGAAGAGCTGTCACCTCGCCGGCCCACGGTGTGGTGGAGCTCGGCCTTGGAGACCACGGTGGTGGAATGGAGTACACGGTGGTGGAGTGGGGTGGTGTCTCCCGATGCATGGCAGCCTCCCTCTCTTCCTTATCCCCGTCGAGGAGACCTGATCCACTTTTGGCGCTACTCCTTGATTGGGCATTTCACTGCAACAGCTGGAAGAAGAAATGCAGTTGTTGCTCATAGAAGAAGAATAAAATAATAATAAAATATTATCATTATTTATATACAAACCCTCAACTTTTATGTTAACTTAAAATAATTCATGCAATGCATTTAATTGGTTAACTAATTAAATGCATGCAATTCTAAGTTAATTCTAAATGCATTTAAATATGAATGCAATGCATGAATTATGTAATTAAATTAAAAATATGAATTAATCTATTTGCATCCTAATTTATGCTAAATAAATGTTAGAATTAACTTAATGTCTAGGCACTTAAATACTTAAATAGCCCACAAATATGGGCTAATCACACATCACACCCCCATGACTATCTTTTGCTAGTCCTTAGAAAAAACTACATGCTATTTATAAAAGAATTAGGATTGGATTACTTGGGCAAAAGTCATTTTCAACATTTAAGAAACTTTTACTTAGGACATGAACTTCCAAAGACACAACAACGCCTGGGTATCTACCAAAATGTAGATCGCTTCAAGCCCTTGCCTTATTCAAAGAAGGATCTCTTTTTCTCCTTTTTCTTCTTTTCTAATTTTTTGAATTTTTGAGTTTAGGGTTACAGAGTGGCTTTCTACGGCCACTCAACCCACCCAAGACTAGATGAGAACCCTAAGTTCTAAGCATCTTTTTGTGAATGTGATAGACTCGATCGGCAATCAGAACGAACTTCGGATTTCTACGCCCTTAGGTGACCTTAAAAAAATTCTGTCTAAAGGTGTATCTATACGACCGGTAGCTTTCTCCCTACTTTTCTTTTTATGGGGTCAACACAAGGGTGAATCCAGTGTATATCTTCCCGGCTTATTCTACTTCTCCGCTTCTTCCTACTTGTTTTAGGAATTAAACGTGCATTTCTTGAGCTAGGTTCTGGACAACCTACCAATGGACTATTACCCACAATAACTTGCCAGCCATACTCATGTGGTGAAGTGTGGCTTATTATTTTTTTTCTTTTCTCCTTTTATTCTTCTTTTTCTTTTCTTATTTTTTCTTTTTTTTTTCTTTTTGGACTTTCTTTTTCTTTTTTAAGTAGGTGGCTTCCCTGGTCTAAGATTTACCTAAAGGCAGTAGGAAAAGAATGGTCCAGTGGCTGGGCTCTGGACAACCTACCTATGGGCTGTTACCCACAATAACTTGCCAGCCATATCATCCTAGAAGGTTCATTAGCTACCCAATTTTCGTTAAAATCATCGAATAACGAGTCAGTGCGAATAGTGTATAGATGCTTAGACTTAAAATTCCCTCAAATCAGAGGGCAGGTTGATAAGTTGTGTACTTATCACCCAAACTTATTTAATAAAATTGAAATGTAATTCAAGATGGGGAGGACTCGATAAACAAATCCACATTTTAGTGGATACCCGAGCTGATTAAGCCCAAAGACCTGAAGGGTCTTAGTGTTTAGATCCTACTGTATTATTTCTTAAGATTGAAAAGTCTTAATGTCTAAATATTCTTTCCTAATTCAATTTTTGTTTTAAAAAATAAAGAGAAAATAAAAAGAATCAACGAAGCTAACAAGATGATTTAGAGATGAATATCCACCCCCCCATGCCTATCTAATGCAATGTCCTCATTGTATTAAAAAGGCATGAATAGAGTGGAATAGAGTAGAAAGCACCTGAATTGCGTGAATAACGGGTCAGCTATGAGATGAAAAGAACCTATATATGTGCTGAAGTTAATGCCTTCAGCTGGGCACACTATACAAATAAAGAAGAAGCAAAGAATTCACAGGTATGGGTCAGAATCAAAATAAAAAGATTCACCTCAGGACCTGCCAGCAGATGTCCACAGATGTGGACCAGATTGTGATGCAGACCCATACCCCATGGTCGAGTATATCTAAGGTTCTGAATAAAAATTACCCAGAACCTTAGATCAGTATGCAAGCGTGGTCGGGCCTGCAATTTGTGAGGATGCAACCCAAGACCAAAAAGTTAGGTCACAGGAAAATCAAGCTCAAAAGGATAATAAATAAATGTGTGCTTGGGTTGGACATTGATAAACGCTAGTTTATCATCACTCTTTTGCATTAAAACAATCCTAGCTCTTAGGGTTTTGCTTCGTAAACGGGTTTTTGGGGTTGCATTTAGTTATAAATTAGGATAGGCATGCATTGCATTTTTTTCTTGTCTTTTTAATGTGTTTTTGTGAGTGTTAAGGATGAATAGACATACAAATCCCTAAAATCCTAGCACTCAGGAAGGCAACTGGTGAAGAAGAAGCTCAGACTAGCTAGAACTCAGCTTGATCCAGCTCACCACAGCTGGAATCCAGCTCACTTGGACTAGGGTTAGCTCATCCTAACTCCATTCAGCTCATGTCAGCTGAATGGCAGCTCAAGAGAGCTCATCTTAGCTCACCCTAGCTCAGGTCAGCTCAGATCCAGCTCAACTTAGCTGAGTCTAGTTCATCTAAGCTCCCACTAGTCCATAGGGAGCTCTAGCTAGCTCAGCTGAGTTGATTGGAGTTCACCCCAGCTCAGGTCCAGCTACATCCAGCTCCACTCAACTCCAGCTAGCTGAAGATGAATTCATCCCAGCTCAGGAAGCTCAAGTCCAGCTCCCGGGGACTTAGCTTAGCTTAACTTAGTTGAGCTAAGCTACCTTAGCTGCCTCAACCAGCTTGATCCTCCCCAGGAGCACCAGACCCAGCTCACCTCAGCTCATTATGGTAGAAGCCATCTTACTTTATCTTGGCTTAGCAGCTAGCAAAGAACCGGCAAGCTAAACCAGCTAGAGTAGCTCCATGCCACCCCCTTCAACAGCTGCCAGCTCCATTTCAGCTCCAAACTTCTTCTGTCCAGCTCCTCTCTTCAAATCCTAGCTCCCATTGCCTCCTCCTCTGGTCCATTACTAGCTAAGCTAGCTTAGCTTAGCTTAGCTAGCATCCAACTCCTTGGCCATCCTCCACCTTCAACTTAACCCTAGCTAGCTCCACCAACTAAGCTTACCTAGTCTACCTAAGCTACCTAAACCTCTACTCTATTTTGGCTCCAAGATCGACACCTCTTAGCCCCTCAACTACACCCAAAAGACACCTTGTTTTGGCACCAAAATAACCTTCTAGAAGCCCTCCCCTTTGGCGCCAAAACATTCCCACATCATGGCCCTACAAATAACCCTACAACCTATCCCAGCCATCCACCTAATCCCCCCTTCTAGAAGCTTTCATGGTGGCACCAAAACCAATGCACCTCTCCATGGTTGGCGCCACCTTTAAGTGGCTCTTCACCACCATAACCACCACCATCACACCCCCCTACTTGGTGCCAACTCTCTGATGAGTGGCTACTCATCATAGCTAAAAGGCCAAAATTAAGCTAGACACTAAGCAAAACAATATCAAATTAACACATAAAAAGGGTTAAGTGTGGGAATTAAAGAAAAGACCTAAAACTTTTAATGTGTGTTAAAACCTCCTAATTAGGTCACAAAAATGAGATATTCTGAAAACTAAAGAACAAATGATGATCCATGCATCAATTGAACACATAAACAAGTTTGAAAAGATAAATCAGAAGTAAAATCAATGTCTTAAATATTCAATTAAGCACATGCAAAAATTTGAAAGCAATTGGACATCATTTAGGCTTAGAAATAAATAGATTACAATTAGGTCCTTCATGCATTACATTTCTACCCTTCAAAACTCCTTCTTGGACCTTTTTGCAAGCCGCAGGGACCCTTCTGTATGACTGCAAGGCCCTTCCAGTTATAGTTCTTCTCACTGTTGGACCTGCACGCTATTCTTCTACCCCTTCGTTTAAGGGTCTTCCTGCAAGTTTTCCCTCATTTCAGAGAGAAGCCTGTGTTCTTCACGCGCACTGTAGCACGCGAAGAACACAGCCATTCTCGACCGTCCATCGCAGTTTTGATCTCGATCTGCGGCTGGAATCAAATGGAACCTTCGCGCGATTCGGTGCGTGCGTTCACCTCTCTTCCCAGATCTCATCTGACGGTCAGATCTCTCTCTTGACTCGCCGCGCGCTCTACCCATCTCATCCTCACCGCCGGCCTAATTTTGATTAACCTCACCCTTGCGGTGATCTCAGTCACTGAGCTGCTATTTAAGCACCTCAGTGGTGTCGCGCGCAAAGGATCGCTCCCTCCTACATCTCTTAGCGATCAATTCTTCCACTCCACTCTCTCCTCCTCATCTAGACCCTGATTTCACAGCCACCGGCTGTGGAATCATCGCCTGCTCTCGACCCTCCTCGTCGCTAAGGACCTCGTAGCACCTGAGGACGACCCTGGAGTCTCACTAGCAGACTCTTCCCTCCGCTGGAGTCACCCTCCTCCTTTCTTCCTCCTTAGCCGCCGGCTAAGGACCCATAGGTCCCATTCTTCCTTTTAGTTTAGGTTTTTAATTCTGCACAAGTAGTGTTAGATTTAGCTTGCAGTAGTTTAGAATAGATTTAGTTTTAATTGTTAGTGTTTAATGTTAGCTGTAGTTAGATTAGTCTTAGGAGTAGAATTAGTATTAGATCCCCTCCCTCACCTCCTCTGATCAGTCCAGATCAGAGGGGAAGAATCATCTGTTCACTGTTCAATTTATCTCCCTCTTCATGTTTTGTTTTTCCATCATCCAGATTCTGATTCTTGTTTTTTTTTCCTTTTAACGACGAATTTTTCATCAATCACCCACACATCCTGACCCAATTTCAGATCTAATGGCGCACTGCCTCAGATCTGAAAGTGGCGTCACAAGCACCATTTGGGGCTTCTCACTCACTCCATTTGTTTCACAAAAGCCCCTCTGTTTTAAATGGATTGCCTCAGTTTGTCAGAGCACTTTTGATTTGGATTTTAAAGGATTTTTACTCTCTGAAATGTTTTGACAGATCTGACAAATTGAAGGGATTTTTGGTTTTCATTGTAGGCAAGGATTCTGAGAAGTTCTCTGGTGACAGAGAACCAATCAGAAGAGCCTTTCATAATTCTGTTTATACTTTGTTTTGAATGCATTCGCCAGCTTCCATTAAATTTCCTTAATGCATTCTTAGTCTCTTTTTGCTATTTCAGAACTGCCATGCACTATTTGTGTTGATGATCATTTCTGTATGGTGATTCTCTAACCTAAGGAGTTTTCCATACTCCTTAAGGTTGCAAGAAACTGGGATTGTGTTTCTTTGGTTTTAATTGATCGAGCTAAGTCTTCCTTCATGCTGTCTATGGCATTAGGAAGACTAACTCACGGCCATTTGAATGTTGATCTGAAAGGATGCTTCTGATATGGTTTTTCCTAATGAGTATTTGAGCTGAATTTACATGAGATTTTCGTGAGATTTAAACCCCTTTCAGATTTGGATTTCAACTCTGTAAATTGTAGTTTGTTTTGAATTTTATCTTACTCCCAGTTACACAGCAATATGCTGCATCTAGCAGCTACATTCCCCTCTTCTCTAAACTCCCTTCTTCTCTAAATTTCCCTCTTCTCTGTAGAATACTTCCCCCCTCTTCAAGTGGACTAACTGCAGCAGCAGTTAGCCATTTGACAGTGGCTTAAGCCACTGCCACTGTAAACAACACTAAAACAGCACATTCTTCTTTTCTCCATCTCCTCTGACAGTAGCTGCGGCTGCTGTCTAAACTCAAATAAAAACTCAATCAACTCTAATTCCCTAACTTTATACAAAAGCCTAATGGCATAGACTTATTTTAAAACTGTAAATACACCCATTCATAGTATTATAACTATAACTATAGCATATCAGTTAGATACATAGTTATACTGTAAATATGTATAAAATTTGTACAGAAATTCGTATACATATGTAATCTATGTAAAAATAGGTATATATACTAATCTATTATGCATGTATTTACTGATTTATGTATATATGTATGTACAGATTTATATTTACTGATTTAGTAGCTAAGTTAATAAGTTAGAGCAATAATCAAGTAAATAAATCTATAAACTTGGGAATATATATATATCTATATATTAAGTAATTTAAGTTAGTCAAAGTATAATTATACCTAGTATAACTTACTGTAACTTAGTTTTAATTTTAAACTACACAGAATTGCTATTTTAGCCTAAATAAAACATAAATAAATTCGTAAAAATACAATAAAAATATGTATTAAATACTTAAGTATGTAAGTTAAAACTGTTTAAGGTCAATTAGACCATTTACTAATTATTTTATAAGTAATTAACTATTTAATCACCTAAATCAACCTGTATAATCAGCCTAGTTTAGCGAATTTATTTGTATAGTAAATATATTTAAAATTCAAAATTAATTAATCAATTATGTAGTATTATGTAAATATTTTATTTACCATATTTTATTTTATTTTTTTTAATAATTTATGGCCCCCAAATCGAGGGCCAAAAACGCGCACAAACGCAGCTGCGTCTGGTTTCCAGCGCACGATGTGGCGCTGGAATAGCGCCACATCGTGTGCTGCAAAGCAAACGCAGCTATATAAATACAATTTATGTAATAGCTTAATCAGTCGTCATGGCGCCGGGCGCTCGAAACGCAATCCTTTGTCCGATAACCCGATTTGTAGTTCACTCTGGTATGTGATGATACTGAATGTGTGATGCATGTGTGGGGCTGGGAGCCCGAGCGTGCGAGTATGTCTGGCGTTGGGCTGAGGCCCTGCGCTGATACGAAAACGTAATTAAGCACCTAATCTGAGATTAGGGCGCGCTTAGTAGAGGTCTGGTCCCACCCGAAGGGTGCTGTGTATCCCTCGAAAAGCGCGCCCGCTAATTAAACACATTTTACACTAAGGACTCTCCACCGCAGCCTCTGAAATACCACACAGAACGAAATTGAAAGGACAGACGACTTAAAAGAAGGAACACACGAACAGTACATACAGCAGTAGAATAAGTAATGTACATACGTATAAGTAAACCCACATAATTACTAACAGAATAAAAGACACTATAAATGTCGCTAAAGACCTCAGTTTGCTTCTTTAGGTTGTATATAGTGTTTTCTGAGATATAGCGACATTTATATCTGTCACTAAAACTGATATATATGTCACTATAAATAAATGACTAGTAAGTTAAGTTTTTACACTATGGTATCCTAATGTAGTATGAACTAACATATTAGTGTTAATAGTATAACTTGTAAATACATAGTTTAGAGTATAATAATAGATTGTTTGATGCTTGTTCATAGTTAGCATTTTTGCAAGCACTTCTTAGCAACTAGGTAAATAAAACATTCATTCATTCTTTAAATGTAAAGTTTCTTTTTGAATAAGAAGACAATTTTGGAGATAATCAAAGAGTGACCGAATTAAGTTCAATAAACTGCCTCCCAGAGAACGACCTGGAACAAAACCAGTAAAAATTAAATAAATAAGCAAATGATAATAATGGTTGTAATGACTGGTACTCACCCATACTCACCACTATACGACATCCTTAATGTTATATTATACACCTTATACTACAACGACATGATCAACAATTATTACCAGCAAACATGTACAACAACCATCATCACTCTCCTTAGCCCTAGGATCACCTAACCACCCCCATCTTCCCATCTTAGCCATCCATCTCAAGAGTCACCTTAACCCTCTCATCCTACCCTATAAAAAGACCAACACCCACCACCTTACAACCCATCCTTGGCTAGCAAAATACCTCTCATATTCTACCTAAAGCTCATGCCCAAGAGAGAAGAAGAAGAAGATTAAGGAGATATTTTGTCCCCTTGGTGCCTTCCCCTTTTCCCTTCTCTCTTGTGCCCACGCCAGCCAAAGGAGAAGCCAGGCAAGGAAGACCTTTGGAGGAGGTCTTGAAGGTTGTCCATGCCCCCTTGGAGGAGATCTTAAGGGTGGTGCACGCCCACCCTTGGAGGAAAGAATTGAGGTGGAGAGCATCCACCTTAGAGGAGCATTGAAGGAAGGAGAAGGAGACCTTCTTTTCAAGCCAAGGAGCAGCTAAGCTTGGAGCAAGAGGACTCCCTTTTTCACCAGATTCTGCAAGAGGATTTGTGTTGTTTTTTATTGCTTTTATATTTTCCATTTTTAGTAGAAGCATTCCTCTACATGTTTTTGTAAAAAAACACAAATTCTACTAAATCAATTTGCCTTCTTTTCAATTTCTATTGCAATTACTTTGTCTTTGTTCAAGCACTTTTTTCACTTTCACTTCCTAATTACTCTAGGCCTCCACTTGCCTAGAGTGAGCTTAGGGAGGGGTCATATTTGTCACTTAGGTTTTAGCTTAGTGATTATAGGTGTTAGTTACTTTTTCATCAAAAATTAGTATTTTTCCCTCATTATTTGAAAACATAAAAATTATATATTTAAAATACCAAAAAGAAAGATTGAGTTTCCTTTAAAAGAAAGAGATTTGAATTGCAAACTTGCCTCCTTGGACGACCCTAGATACTCCCCTATCTAGGAATAGAAATTTAAAAGCGTATGCGATTTCGCATGTTACAGTGACTTTAAAAACCCTAATTACAAATCATGCGATCTTTTGCATCAGACATCCTCTAAAAATATGTTATAAGGGTCCTGGTAGAAGGTTGGGAGTTTTAGACAAGTTGGAACCCTTAGACTTGGTTTTTTGTTTCCTCCGAAATCGACTTCCCAAATCAACATTTCCCACTTTCTATCCTCTAGTTGAAATGACGAGTTGCTACGCTAACGTATTTGGTTTTGAAAAATCTATCGTTGTAGTTTGAAAGCGAAGAGCTCATGTTCAACAAATAAAATTTATACCGGAATAGAAATCCTGGGTTGAACTCAAGGAAACGGACGTTTGATTTAAAAATACGCGTTTGATTTATTTGTCATGAAGTAAATTAATTGATTAGAACTATCTAACTATTTACAATAAATAGAACAGAGAGAGAGAGAATAAGAGAGAGAGAGAATATTACAAACAAAAACCAAAAAGAGATGTAGAATGAACATGGAATTCATCATCAAAAAGATTGTTTGTTACACTAAACATTATGACTAGAAAGCAGAGAATGATTACACTAGAAAGTAGTAAATCTACTCTAGAAAGCAGTAAAACTACTCTAGAAAGTAGTGAAAGAATGGGGAGAGAGATATCCTCCTTGACGGTCGCTTGGAGGACGAGCCGAACGGGACAATGCCTGGAAGATAGGGAACGGAGCAGGACAAAGGAGGACGAAGTAGGAAGAACAGGAACTAGGCAGCACGTTGTTGTCGTCACGGGATCCACTTCCGAAACGGGGACGAAAATTTGACTTTATCTCTCGAGAAGCATCCCAGGTGTGGGACAAGTTTCTCTTGAGCTTTGGTGAGGGAGAGAAGAGAAGGAAGGGATGAGAATTTCGTGTGGAGGGGGTCTCCTTTTATAGTTGAAAGGAGTGAGAGTAATTTGGTCATTTTAATTTGAGAAACATTAAATCAGTGGTCTTTAGTGATGGATAAAACCGTCGCTAAAGCCCCATAGTGGGCGTAGTGAGGCGGAGCATGCATGCCCACTCACCTCTCGCGCGCTCAATGCCTTTCCACATTCAGCCGATCCTAGCCGTCCGATCATGAGATTGGACGACTTAACTCGCCCCTCACAGCACCTCCTCTGCGCGCAACGCCCACGTGCGATCTCACGTGAGGTGTACACGTGCAATAGCATGTAGGTGCTATTGAGCACCTGCAACCACTCTATCCTCATCCAACGCTCCACGTGCCCGCTCGCCTACCTCCTGCGATTCGATCCTGTGCCTCTCCTTCATGTATGCACTTTCACCCACTGCACTGTGGTGGAGAAATGGGCATGCGGTTGAGTTAAGGAGCAGCTACCAATGGAAGTTGGATGGCAATCCAATGGCCACGATTCAATGCACGGTAGAAGGATGCGATCAGCTCTAAACTCAGCTGGGCCAGTTTGGGCAACCGAGATGGCGCCACATGGTGCCATCTTGGCCGTCCATATTCTGGATGATGTAGATGGTGCCACGGTTGTCAGATTGAGTCAATTTTCGCACTGTTAGGCTGCAATCGTCGATCCGAATCCATTCGTGTGGTCAGATTTGCCATTTAAAGTGCAGATTCACACCATCTTGGCCCTTGATCTTCTATGGTTCCCAAATCTCTATCTGATGCTACAGATGTCTTATTAGGGCGATCTTGGAGTCGTTGAACTCCAATCGTCACCCTGATCACACCTGTATGGTTGGATCTTTGATCCGAGGCCCTAATAAAAAGTTTGTCCTATCCCTAAACATAAAAGGAGATAATTAACCTTTATTTTATTTAAACTAATCTAAATGAACGATGATGCATGTTATACAATATTTATAGTATGCAATGCAATTCTATACTTAAGATCATGCATAGATAGAGATCTTATGCAATTTGAACATGTTTACATCACCTCCATAATAAGGATTTCAAATTTTGGGACCTCCTACATATTAATCACCCCGTCTGAATTTTCGAAGTCAAAACGATGTGACTGAATCAAAATGGACTTGGGTTTAGTGATTTCAAAATCAAAATCGTCAGTAAACTCTGTGGGATGTGATTGAGGATCAGGGCTATGAATTGAATCCTTCAAAACAGGATCTGAATCTGCCATGCGAGCCCCAACGGGATCAAATTCCTCAATTTTAGGGCCATCAAATGATTTATCAAATTCCTCAGGCCCAGATATCTCACTAAAATCATGTTCTGTAAACTCATGGGAGACTTTGCATAATGATTCTTCACCTTCAAAATCAAAGAAATCTGAGTCCGCATTAATGTATGTCTCAAAATTATCAACCACTTTCTAATCCATAGGGACATACGTTTCCTCGTACCCCGACTTAAGGATCTCTGGTAAAGAAATCAAATCATCCTTATTTGATTGCTCTAGAACAACTTGGTCAAACCCGATCTTGCAACTCGTGTTCGCCCCAACAGGAGCCTGAGCGGGTTTTGACATTGGCTCACTTGATGGGGGGATATCCTGGGAATCATCCCAAGATTGAACTAAAGCAACCACAAATCTCATCCTCAATTTCGATAATTTCCCAAGTAAAAACTCACCCGGGCCCTTATCCATAATATCCTGGAGCCAATCAAGCAGATACTTATTTAGATCATCAATTACTTCAATCAGGGGCTCCAATGCTTCAGTGCAAGGTGTTGACCGAGCTTCTAAAGATTATATGGTGTTCCTCAAGTTAGCCAACACCTTTTCTTGGACCTGGTTAACCTGAATCACATGGTTCGGTTCAGGGTTAGGTGGGTGATGTAAGCACATTTACACTACTTAAGATGTCTATTTATGCATCTTCTTAAGCATAGGAATGCATTTCATGATATAAATATTGCATAACATGCATCATCTTGCATTTAGAGTAGTTTGAATAAAACTGAGGTTAATTGTCTCCTTTTATGTGCTTGGATAGGGCAAACATTTTATCGGGGCCTCGGATCAAAGATCCAACCGTATGGATGTGATCAGGGCGACGATTGGAGTTCAATGACTCCAAGATCGCCCTAATCAGACATCTGTAGCATCAGATAGTGATCGGGGAACCCTAGAAGATCAAGGGCCAGGATGGTGTAAATCCGCACTTCAGATGATAAATCTGACCACACGGATGAATTCGGATTGACGATCGCAGCCCAACGACACAAAAATCGAGTCAATCCGACATCCGTGGCACCATCTACAACTTCTAGAAGATGGACGGCCAAGATGGTGCCACGTGGCGCCATCTCAGCCACCCAAACGGTCGCTTGCATTATATGAGGACCGCGCACCTGCCCCCTCTCCGCCGTTGGATCTCGATCCAACGGCTGTGGATGCGGCTCTTTAAAGTCATCTGCGCGACCTTTTGGGCAAGGCAGCGCAGCGGTCCAGCGCCTTATCGCGGGGCGCTGGTGCGCGTTCGAGCCTCGCCAAGCGATTTCTGAGGCGGCGGGCACGCCTTCATCAACCGTCAGATTACAATCCAATGGCCACGCGCCCAATAGCGTTCACGCGCTATTGCACGGGCGACGTCACGCACGATCGCACACGCCAGGCGGGCGCAGCAGTGGGCGGAGATGCGTCTTAAGCCGTCCGATTTCGCAATCGGATGGCTGAGAATCAATGAACGTGCGATGGAGTTGAGGAAGCGGGCAGCTGAGGAGGTGCATGTGGGCACGGGAGCTACGTCCGCATTGGGGCTTTAGTGACGGATTTATCCGTCACTAAAGACCCCTCATTTATTATTTTAAAGTTGTAATGTCCATTTTGCCCCCACTCCTTGCAACTATAAAAGGAGACCCCCTCCATACGAAATTCTCATCCCTTCCTTCTCTTCTCTACCCCTCCAAAGCTCAAGAGAAGCTTGTCCCACACCCAGGATGCTTCTCGCGAGATAAAGTCCAAATTTTCGTCCCCCTTCGGAAGTGGATCCCACGACGACGACGGCGTGCTGCTCCGTTCCCGTTCTTCTGCTTCGTCCTTCTTCGTTCTACTTCGTTCTCCTTTATCCAGGCATCGTCCCGTCCGGATCGTCCTCCAAGCAACCTTCGAGGAGGATTTCTCTCTCCCTATTCTTTTTACTGCTTTCTAATATAGATTTACTACTTTCTAGTGTAGTTTTGCTCGTCCTCTAAGCAATCGTCGAGGAGGACATTTCTCCCTCCATTCTTTTAATGCTTTCTAGAGTAAATTTATCGCTTTCTAGAGTAATTGTTTTATGCTTTGTAGTTGTAAGAGTGAAATGAACAATCTCCTTAATGATAAATTCCTTATTTATTCTACATCTCATTTTGATTTCTCTGTGTAATATTCTCTTTCTCTCTTACTCTCTTGAATAAAATAGAGTAAATCATTTACAATCTTAAGGTAGGTTTTGGGAGTCAATAGATCCTTAGGCTACCCCACTTAAGGACAGCCTTGTTTTGTTGTGCTGTAGGGTTCCTATCTCTAGTCATTCCAACCTTCTCCTAATTTATGCTGGGAAGACGGTCATTGAATCCCTGATTGGAAGGACCATTAGAGTATTCTAGGAGGCGCAAATTGGATTTTTGTCAAATTGATCCCATGGCCGACCAACAGCCTCCTCTGCTTAGAAATGCATAGGAAGAATTTCGAAGGCAGCTGGAACAAATGCAGAGAATGTAGGAATGGTTCCAGAGAATGCAGGGTGCTCAGCCCTTGAAGGATTTTTATGATCCTTCAAATTACGGGGAACGTCCCAGCATCCAAATTCTAGCCGGTGACGCAGAAATCAAGCCCTAGGTGTTAAGCCTGATTAAACATTATCATGGGCTTGGCTCCGAAGATCCGTTTCAGAACTTGGACGACTTGATCACTTTGGTCCAAACCACCAAGGCACGAAACGTAAACGATGAGCAAATGATCATGAGGCTCTTCCCCCACTCTCTTAGGGATAAGGTCGCACATTGGTATAGGACAATAGGAAGACCAATTGCAACTTGGAATGAGTTGAAATCGGCCTTTCTGAAGAAATTCTTCCCAATCGAATGTACCAATGCTTTGAGACGGGCAATCACTACCTTTACCCAACGGTCGAGGGAGTAGTTTCATGTGGCTTGGGAGCGACTCCAGGACCTATTGCAAAGGTGTCCACACCACGAGGCGCTGAAATGGCAACTCGTGCAGATCTTCTATCATGGGTTGACTGAGCAACTCAGAAATCATGTGGATGCTTCTTGCAGAGGTAATTTCCTCAATAAAGATGCAGATAGTACACACGATTTATTTGAGGAAATGAGCAAGAATTCAATCAATCATGCCTCCATGGATACATTTAACCAGTCCCAGCAGCCCAGATCAAATGTCAATGAAGTCCATGACTCTCATTCATTTGATATGGAATTGATTTGTAACAAACTTGATAAGGTGGACTTGGTTGCTAAGAGAATGGAAGAGTGGATGGCTAGCAATTCTATGAACAACTCTCGATCCACTCAATCCCAAAATTCGGGATTCCATTCTTCACGAGCTCCTTCTGGACGGGAGTTCGTGAATCAACTCGATGTGGCTCAACCTGTGAGTCAGCATTTTTCGGAACCCCACGGGTTCCAAACTGGGGCCTTTGATCCTAGTTTTTCTAATCCTTCCCTTTCTTTCTCTCCATCCTCACCCTATGAGGATGTCTGTGCTGTACAAGAGAATGTTAGATCCAACCCCTACTCTAATGCCTATAATCCAGGTTGGAGAAACCACCCTAACTTCTCTTGGAAAAACCCGGGGCAACAGACCCAATTCCAACCCGACAACTATGCTCCGCAATGACCAATGGGTCAGGGTCATGTATATACTCAATTGCCTCCAAATCAGGTCAATCAGCCAGCTTGGAATGCCCATCAACTCGCAGGATAGGCAAATTTGAATTGATAAATGGTAGAGATGCAAGGATCCATGCTCCAGCCATGCAGCAAATGAAAACCTCGCTAGAAAACTTGTAGTTCGGGCTCATTGCTAACTCTCATCAACCCGGATCTCTACCATCCCAACCTATACCCAACCCGCGAAATATTATGAATTCGGGTAACCAAGCCCATGGGTACGGAAATCAGAGGGACCCACACGCACATGCTCAAGTGGTTGAGTAGGGTTCCTCCTCCTCCTCTTCTTCTTCCTTTGCAAATCAACAATTCTTGGCTAATCAAGCTCCTCCAATCTTTCGTAACCCTCCCAAGACCCAAATTCTTATGCATCTACAAATTCTGTCACCTCGAGGAGTGGTAAGCAGACTCAAGATCCACAACCACACTATTCTAATCTTCTGAATCCTGAAGAACCTGAGGAGAGAGAGGAGAATTCTGGAGGAGAAATCAAGGCTCAGGAACCTGATTCCAAAGATCTGACTCATGTTCATTTTCCTGAAGCCTTGATCAAATCAAAGAAGTCTGTTGATAGCAATGAGGAGCTTCTGAATCTATTTAAGAATGTTGAGATCAATATCCCGTTCCTTGATACTATCAAGCACATACCAGCTTACACAAGATTTTTAAAGGATTTATGTACACAAAAGCATAAGTCAAGAGAATCTGTTCCGAGGAAGGCGGTACTCTACGAGCAGGCTAGTTCTGTAATCCTGCACCACCTCCCTTAGAAAAAGAGAGATCTAGGTGCTCCATTGATTTCTTGTGTCATCAGAGATTACACATTTGATAGAGCACTTTTGGATCTGGGTGCATCCATCATCCTAATTCCAACTTCTCTTTACGAGAAGTTTGGATTAGGTGAACTTCGGCCAACTTCAGTAACGCTACAATTAGCAGACTGCTCGATCACAAATTCGCGAGGCGTTATTGAAGATGTTATAGTTAAGGTCAAGGATTTCTATTTTCCTGTAGATTTCCTTATCCTTGACATGGATGTACCTGATAATCTGAGGAACACGTCCATCATTCTTGGGCATCCGTTTCTGGCTACCGCTAAGGCCAACAATAATTGTGAAAGCAGTAGCATGGAAATCGCCTTTGGGGATCAACGAATGAAATTGGATATTTTTAAGGTGATCAATAAATTTAGGGATTGTGGATTTATTGAGGAACTTGAGGAGGATAATGAAAACATTGAAACTTACTTGATGGTTTCTTCAATCGAAAATTCCTCCTTTAATGACGAATTCGACCCGCAACCCTCTATGGCTGACCTGCCATCTTCTGAGGAGGTTATTGATTTTGTTCACTCACAACCTCTCCCTCTTGTTGAGTTTCAGCATCTACCTTACCATCAATCATCAACCCGCCCCAGCTTGAACTGAAACTATTGCCTGAGAATTTGAAATATCAATTTTTAGGACCTCAGATGACGCTCCCTGTGATTATCAGTGCTAAATTGACAAAGGAGCAAGAGATTAAATTGATCAAGGTCCTGAATGAACATAAGGAGGCAATTGGTCAGACCATTCATGACCTCAGGGGGATCGAGCCATCTTACTGCAATCATAGAATATTCTTAGAAGATGGATCCCTCCCTTATCGCCAGATGCAGAGGAGATTAAATCCAAATATGCGAGAAGTGGTCAAAAAGGAAATCATCAAGTGGCTCGATGCAGGAATTATTTATCCAATCTCTGATAGTCCTTGGGTAAGTCCCGTGCAAATTGTTCCGAAGAAAGCAGGGATTACCATTGTGACTAACGAGAGAGGAGAATCTGTCACAACTCGTTCAGCTTCCTCTTGGAGGGTTTGTATTGATTATAGGAAGCTGAACACAGCCACTAAAAAGGATCATTTTCCCTTGCCCTTCATCGATCAAATCTTGGAAAGATTAGCCGGGTAGAAGTACTTCTGTTTTCTTGATGGCTACTTGGGATACAACCAAGTTCCTATCCATCCCGAGGATCAAGAAAAAACCACCTGTCCCTACGGAACCTTTGCTTTCCATAGGATGCCTTTCGGGTTATGCAATGCACCTACGACTTTTCAAAGGTGTATGCTAGCAATATTTTCTGACATGGTGGGAGAGTTTATGGAAGTCTTCATGGATGATTTCTCTATTTTCGGAGACTCATTTGACTCTTGTTTGGCTAATCTGGAAATGATTCTTAAGCGATGTATCAAAACACGATTGGCCCTTAACTGGGAAAAGAGTCATTTCATGACCCAAGAAGGCATCGTTTTGGGTCATGTAATCTCTGAACGCGGAATCGAAGTGGATAAAGCTAAGGTTGATGCTATTGCTAAACTTCCTCCTCCCACATCTATTAAACAAATCCTATCATTTCTTGGCATTGTGGGATTCTATCGAAGATTCATCAAGGATTTCTCGAAGGTTGCTCGTTCCCTGAGCAATCTTCTTGTCAAAGAAACGCCGTTTGTTTTCGACGAATCATGTCGAAAGGCATTTGATTTCTTGAAAACGGCAGTCACCTTTGCTCCAGTTTTGTAACCACCAATTTGGACAACCCCTTTTGAGATTTGATTGATGCTTTTGATTACGTGGTCGAGGCTATCTTGGGTCAAAAAATTGATAGAAAGCCCTCTGTCATCTACTACGCTAGTAAAACTCTGGATGAAGCCTAGAGGAATTACACTGTTACTGAAAAGTAATTACTAGCTGTAGTATTCGCTTTGGAAAAATTTAGGGCTTATCTCTTAGGGTCTCATCTTATCATCTATACCGACCACTCGGCCTTGAGACATCTCTTGGCCAAAAAAGATGCCAAACCTCGGCTTATTCATTGGATTCTTCTACTTGAAGAATTTGATCTTAAAATAAAGGATAAAATCAGGGTACAAAATGTGGTAGCGGATCGTTTGTCGAGACTCCTAGGTGATTCCTCTCGTCCGGACATTCCGATTGCTGACACTTTTCCGAACGAAACTATTCTTACAGTTTTAGGTGTCCACACCCCATGATTTGCTAACATTGTTAACTATTTGGCCGTTGGTCAAATCCCCCAATATTGGACCAAGCAACAACGGGATAGACTCAAATTTGAGGCCAAATACTACTTCTGGGAGGACCCTGAGCTGTACCGCATCGGCTATGATTAGATTATTCGCCGATGTATACCGGAGAATGAATTCAAGAGTATACTCGAGTTCTGCCATGCATCTGGGTGTGGTGGACATTTCTTCGGGAAAAAGACGGCTGCAAAAATCTTGCAATCTGGCTTCTATTGGACGTCTTTATTTAAGGATGCCCAGGATTTCTCAAGATCATGTTCTCAATGTCAAGCACTCGGGAGCATAACTAAGAGAGATATGATGCCCCTAAACCCAATTCTTCCTGTCGAAATTTTCGATGTTTAGGGCATTGATTTCATGGAACCCTTTCTCCATTCATTTGGACATTAGTACATTCTTGTTGCTATTGATTATGTGTCCAAATGGATTGAGGCGATTCCCACCCAAACCAATGACCATAAGGTGGTTATCGATTTTGTAAAGGAAAATATCTTCAGTAGGTTCGGGATTCCGAGAGCCATCATTAATGATGGTAGCACTCATTTTACTAATGCCCAATTTTGGAATTTATTGGCCAAATACGGGGTTAATCACCGAATTTTCACACCTTACCATCCCCAGACGAATGGACAAGCCGAGATCTCCAATTGGGAGATCAAGAACATTCTGCAAAAAACGGTTAGGCTTGATCGCAAGGATTGGACTCAAAAGCTTGAGGATGCGCTTTGGGCCTACCGTACGACGTATAAAACGCCCATCGTCATGTCTCCATTCCGTTTAGTGTATGGAAAGGCATTCCATTTACCCGTAGAGATTGAACATAGGGCATTCTGGGTGATCAAACAATGCAATTTAGATCTGAATTTAGCTGGGAAGACCAAGGAAACTCTAACTATCTGAGTTGGAGGAGCTTAGAAATGATGCATATGAGAATGCTAAGATCTACAAGGCTCGGACCAAAGCTCTACATGATCAACTGATTTCCCGCAAGAGCTTTGAGCTGAACCAGAAGGTCTGGTTATTCGATTCTAAACTTAAGCTCTTTCCTGGCAAACTTAAATCTAAATGGAATGGCCCATTCATAATTGACCAGATTTTTCCAAATGGAGCCGTTCAGATTTCTGACCCAAAGATGGGTAACACATTTAAAGTCAACGGTCAACGTCTGAAGCCTGTTATTGACTGTATTCTTCCAGAACCTGTCTCAGACACGGTTGCTCTAGCCATTCTGTGACTTCTTTGGCTGGACTTCGCCTAGCTGACGGCATTAAACTCAGCAGTTGTACATATGACACAAAGCTGATACGAGCTTCATATTCAGGTGACATCTTTCATACTCTACACTTTCTTTCATGTCTCTTTTTCAATGTGGACATTGCATCAGCTAGGCATGGGGGGGTGGATTCATTTTTGAATCATTTGGTCAGCTTTGTGAAATTCATGTAAATTTTTTTTCTCTTCTTATTTATACATTAAAAAAAATTAGGAAGGAATAGTTGGACATTAGGACTTTTTAATATTAGGAAATTTTACATTAGGATCTGAACACAAAGACCCTTCAGGTTTTTGGACTTAATCAGCCCGTGTATCCACTAAAATGTGGATTTGTTTTTCGAGTCCTCACCAACCTTAATTCTATTGTAATTTGAGTAAATAAGTTTGGGTGATAAGTACATGCCTTATCAACCCACCCTCTGATTTGAGGGAACTTTGAGTTTTAAGCATCTACACACTTTCTTTGCACTGACTCATTGTTCGACGATTTTAATGAAAATTAGGTAGCCAATGAACCTTCTAGGGTGATATGGCTGGCAAGTTATCGTGGGTAACAGCCCACAGGTAGGTTGTCCAGAGCCCAGTCACTGTACCATTCTCTTTTTGCTGCCTTTAGGTAAATCTTAGATCAGGGAAGCCACCTACTTAAAAAAACAAAAGAGAGAGAGAGAAAAGGAGAAAAGAAAAAAAAAGCCACACTTCACCGCACGAGTATGGCTGGCAAGTTGTCGGTGGTAACAACTCATTGACTGGTTGTCCAGAGCCTAGCTTAATAAATGCACTGAAAATTCCCAAAACACTTAGGAAGAAGCAGAGGAGTAGAATAAACTGGAGAGATATACACTGGATTCACCCTTGTGTTGACTCCATAAAAATAAAAGTAGGGAGAAAGCTACTAGTTGTAAAGATACACCTTTAGGCAGAATTCTCTTTTTAAGGTCACCTAGAGGCGTAGAAATTCGAAGTCCGTTTTAACTACCGGTCAATGAGTCTATCACATTCACAATAAGATGCTTAGAACTTAAGGTTCTCATCAAATCTTAGGTGAGTTGAATGGCCGTAGAAAGCCACTCTTAAACCGTAAAACTTGAAAATCCAAAAAACATTAGAAAAGAGGAAAAAAAGAAAAAGAAATTTTTCTTTGAACAAGGAGAGGGCTTGAGGCAGTCTGCATTTCGGTAGATACTCGGGCACAGTTGTGTCTTTGAAAGTTCAAATCCTAAGTAGACATTTTCTTAATGATTGAAAATAAACTCAAGCCCAAATAATCCAACCTGGTTCTTTTATAAATAGCACATAGTTTTTGCTAGGGACTAGCAAAAGATAAGCATGGGGGTATGATGTAAACATGTTTATGATAGCGATTTCACGCGGTTTGTTAAAATACGTCGTTGTAACACGCGAATCCGCTTACGCTTTTAAAATTTATATCCTAGATAGGGGAGTATCTAGGGTCGTCCAAGGAGGCAAAAATTGCAATAATGATTCTCTTGCTTGGAATATAATCTCAACTTTCTTTTTAATATTTTTCAATATGTAAAATTTTTTTTGTATTTTGAAAAGACGAGGGCAAACTGCAGATTGTAGCGAAGAGAACTAACACCTACAAATGATTAACTAAAATCTAAAAGATAGAAATATCTTCTTCCTAAGCTCACTCTAGGCAAGTGGAGTCCTAGAGTAATTAGGAAGAAGAGGTGAAACAAGTGCTAGAACCAAAACAAACAACTGCAATAAAAAAAACTAAAAGAAGGCAATTTTGATTGAGTAGAATGAGTGTTCTTTTCATGGACAAGTAGAGGAATGCTTCTACTAGAATTAAACAATCTAAAAGCATGAAAAGAAACACAAATCCTCTTGTAACAATGGTGAAGAAGGTTGTCGTCTTGCTCCAAGCCTAGCTGCTCCTTGGCTTGAAAAGAGGGCCTCCTTCTTCTCCTTCCTTGAGAGCTCCTCCAAGGTGGAAGCTACCACCTTTAATGCCCTCTCCAAGGGGTGGGCGTGCACCACCCTCAAAAACTCCTTCAAGGTGGCGTGACCACCTTCAATATCTCCTCCAAGATCTTCCTTGCCTGGCTTCTCCTTTGGCTGGCGTGACCCAAGAGAGAAGGGAAGAGGGGAAGGCACCAAGGGGACAGAATATCCCCTTAATCTTCTTCTTCTTCTTCTCTCTTGGACGTGGGATTCTTGGTGGAATATGAGTGTGAAATGGCTAGCCAAGGATGGCTTGAATGGTGGTGGGTAGTGGTCTTTTTATAGGGTAGGATGGGGGGTTAAGGTACCCCTTGAAATGGAGGGCTAGGATGGAAGGATGAGGGTGGTTGGTGATCCTATGGCTAGGGTGAGTTGGCGCCACCCCAAGGGGTGTTAAAGGGGGTGGTTATGGTGGTGTTGGTGTCTTTTGGTGGTGGAGAGACACCCCCATGTTGGCGCCAACATGGGGTTTTCTAGAAGGGGGGTTAGGTGGATGGTGGAGATGGATTCAAGGAGGATTGTGTGGTGGAGATGAGGGGGGATTTTGGAGGGAAAAGTGGCGCCATTAAGGGGTGGTTATGGGAAGTTTTTGGCGCCACTTTTAGGTGTCTTTTGGAGGTGGTGGGTAGGTTAGGTTGGTGCCAAGTAGGTTAGCTTATGTGGAGCTTAGGTGGAGCTAGTTGGGTGGAGTTGGTAGGTGGGTTTTTGGGGTGGTACAAGCCAAGGAAGTTGAGCATAGCTAAGCTAAGCTAAGCTAAGCTGAGCTGAGCTAAGCTAGCTTAGCTAATGGAGGAGTAGAGGAGAAGGTGTTGGAGCTAGGGTTTGGAGGAGGGAGCTGAGGAGAAGAAGTCTGGAGCTGGAGCTGGAGCTGGCTGCTGCTGAAGAGGCTGGCATGGGGCTACTCTAGCTGGCTTAGCTTGCTAGTTCTTTGCTAGTTGCTAAGCCAAGCTAAAGTGAGCTAGCTTCTACCAAGATGAGCTAAGGTGAGCTAGGTCTGGTGCTCCCGGGGAGAATCAAGCTGGTTGAGGCAGCTAAGGTAGCTTAGCTCAACTGAGATGAGCTATGCTGAATCCCCGGGAGCTAGACTTGAGCTTCCTGAGCTAAGATGAATTCTTCTTCAGCTGGCTGGAGTTGAGTGGAGCTGGATGTAGCTGGATTTGAGCTGGGGTGAACTCCTGTCAACTCAGCTGAGCTAGCTAGAGCTCCCTGTGAACTAGTAGGAGCTGAGATGAGCTAGACTCAGCTAAGTTGAGCTGGATCTGAGCTGACTTGAGCTAGGGTGAGCTAAGGTGAACTCTCTTGAACTACCATCCAGCTGAGATTAGCTGAATGGAGCTGGGATGGGCTAACCCTAGTTCAAGTAAGCTAGGTTCCAGCTATGGTGAGCTAGATCAAGCTGGGTTCCAACTAGTCTGGGCTTCTCCTTCACCATTTGCCTTCTTGAGTGCTAGGGTTTTAGGGATCTGTGCATCTGTATATCCCTAACACTCACAAAAACACATTAAAATGATAATAAAAAAATGTAATGCATTCCTATCCTAATTTATGCCTAAATGCAACCCAAAAACACGTTTACGAAGTAAAATCCTAAGCGCTAGGTTAGTTTTAAAGCATAAAGATGACGATAAACTGGCGTTTATCAGTTTACACTACTTAAGATGTCTATTTATGCATGTTCTTAAGCATAGGATTGCATTGCATACTATAAATATTGCATAACATGCATCATCTTGCATTTAGATTAGTTTGAATAAAATGGAGGTTAATTGTCTCGTCTTATGTTCATGGACAGGGCAAACTTTTTATTAGGGCTTTGGATCAAAGATTCAATCGTACAGATGTAGCAGGGTGACGATTGGAGTTCAACGACTCCAAGATCGCTTTAATCAGACATCTGTAGCATCAGATAAGGATCGAGGAACCCTAGAAAAGCAAGGGCCAAGATGGTGTGAATCCACACTTCAAATGACTAATCCAACCACACGGATGGATTTGGATCGACGATCGCAGCCTAACGGCATAAAAATCGACTAAATCCGACAACTGTAGCACCATCTAAATCATCCAGAAGATGGACGGCCAAGATGGCTCCACGTGGCACCATCTCAGCCGCCCAACCGGTTGCTCTCAACCACTGAAGCTTCTAGCATCCTCGCCTCTCAGCTGTTAGATCAAGATCCAATAGCTAAGAGTGTTCTCAGACCAGCGCCTTCATTCTCTGAAGCCAAAGGAAGAAGCGATCCCAATCATTGGATCTCAATCCAACGGACCGGATCGCATGCTACGAAATTGCCCGCTCGCCCATCCACGCACGTAGCGTAGTGGGAAAAAGCACTATCGCGAGCAAGCAGTGTGCAATCGACACCTCGCGAGTGGGTGCCGAAGTGCGGGTGAGCGGGCTACGCGACCGTTCGATCGCGATCGAGCGGCTGCGGGCGCTCAATCCATCCAACGTGCTATTGCACGCCGACGCCTCACGCGGGCGGGCGCGCAGAAGAGGTGGGTGGAGGCGTGAGATCGGATGGCTGAGATCAGCTAGACGTGGAGCGCGCGTTACGCACGGTCGGCGAGCCACTACTCCCACGATGGGGCTTTAGCGATAGTTTTATCCGTCACTAAAGACCCCTGATTTAATGTTTTTGAGTTGTAATGACCAAATTGCCCCTACTCCTTGCAACTATAAAAGGAGACCCCCTCCACACGAAATTCTGATCCCTTCCTTCTCTTCTCTCCCTCTCCAAAGCTCAAGAGAAGCTTGTCCCACACCCGGGATGCTTCTCGCGAGATAAAGTCAATTTTTTGTCCCCTTTCGGAAGCGGATCCTGCGACGACGATGACGTGCTACCCCATTCCCATTCTTCCACTTTATCCTCCTTCGTCCTGCTCCGTCCTCCTTCGTCCAGGCGTCGTCGCATCCAGCTCATCCTCCAAGCTACCGTCAAGGAGGATATCTCTCTCCCCATTCTTTTTACTGTTTTCTAGATTAGATTTACTGCTTTTTAGAATAGATTTAATGTTTTCTAGTGTAATCATTTTCCCGCTTTCTAGTGTAATGAATAATCTTTCTAATGATGAAATTCCAAGTTCATTCTACATCTCTTTTTTGATTTTTGTTTGTAATATTCTCTCTCTCTTATTCTCTCTCTTCGATTTAGTGTAAATAGTTAGATAGTTCTAATCAATTACTTCGTGACAAATAAAATAAATGCATGTTTTTAAATGAAACGTCCGCCTCCCTGTGTTCGACCCGGATTTCCATTCCGGTATAAATTTTATTTGTTGAACACGATTCTTCGCTTTCATAACACGTTAGCGTAGCAACTCGGCATTCAACAATTATTTTTCACTTTTGCTCGAGACTAGTCAAACTTAGGCATGGGGGTATTTGATGAGTCCAATTTATTGGGCACTTAATTAGCTTAAGTACATTTAAATCATGCATCATTAGATTGCAAAAAGAATCAAGTAATAGTTTATCTTAATTAGAAGATATGTTGTTAAAAACTTCATACATATATATTTTTGTAGGGTCATGTATGCAAATATCCAAAATTCAACCATCGCAAGCAGTGCACTAGCTCTTACTGGCTTCCTTCTCGCCGGCCTCAATAGATCGGTCATCCAAATGAGTAGAATCTCACGCAACGACTTGTGGTACTACCTCATTGCTAATATTGTTGGAGACGATCTCAGGGAGGAAACAAAAAGATGTTCTAGGCATTTAAAAAGAGGAGGATGGCCGGAGGGGGGAACACATCATCCATCATCTTCCCCACCATCGCTACGGTGAAGGCTTACACTGCGGATATGGCGAACACCATGAACCACAGCGTGCTTTGACCTTGGTTCCATCTCCGTTCTCCGTTCATGCACGCAATGACAGTGCGTGCATGCCATCGCCTTCTCTAATACATCCCCGACGTTCTGGTGCACCATCAACCGTTCCCACAACCGACCATCGTGCTTCATCCTCTCCAGTGCGCCCTCTCCTCGCGTAGTGCCAACACACCTTGCGCATGCCCGTGCACAACTGCCATCGTCGACTTCCTCGTGTGTCCATGCTCACGCCAGTCTTCATGCGTGCGCAGCACCACCGTGCACTTGCGTAGCATCACCTTCACCCAACAGAGCCATGCCCAACCTCGCCTGCAGCCCGCACGTGTGCATAGCACCTTCCACGCGCTGCTTGCGTGTAAGCGGCATGTCCTCGCCCGCACTTGTGGGTGCACTAGCAGCAACCGCACGCCCGCGCTTCTTCTCGTGCATGCACACAGGCCTTCTTTTCCTTCTCCTCCTCCTTCTTATTCCTCTTCCTCTCTGCCAACCGAAGGAACCCAAAGCCACCAAAACGCAGCCATCAACTCTGACCACGAAGCTTCACGTTGGGATCTCCATCGGACTCGCCTCAACCCCACGAGGGCAGCCACACCCTCTAAAGGACGATAGTAGCCTGCACACGTTAGCAAGTAGCCGCCACCGCCGCCTGTCCTCCTCATCGTCGGTGCCAACTCTGGCCACCGTTTGCCACAGCACGACCGCCAACGGAACACCCTCGTTGTAGCCGACCTTCCTCGAGCTTCTCTCCTCCAGCCATCGCTCCATAAGCGTGCCATCGAGCAAGGGGAGACTCCCCTGTTTTGCTACAGGAAGAGACCAATTAATAATTACATCTTCTGCCATTGTCAAGACACATTTTTGGATTTTATTTGGTTATTAAATTAAGGTAAAATTGCAACAATGCACTTACATTTTCTTGAATTGACTTAACTTATGTTATTTGCATCATTTCACATTGAACTTGGATTAAGATTTACATAATTTCTCTCTAGTACATGTGCAATTCGAAATTACATAGATTGATCACATATTTATTAAATATTTTATTGAGGAAAAATTGTACATATAACCTTACATTCTCTAGTTATTTTGTGTCTTCTTTTTATCGCATTTCACATCGGATTTGACCACGGATTTCTCACTCGATTGGCCGAATGCAAGGGAAAAATATTCATGAATTTATTGATCTGTTCCTCCCTATGGATACGACATCCTAACTTTTCATGGTTAGTTTTATTTTTGTTCAGGATTTTCCACCACGTGATTCATTGCGATGACATATTTTTTTGATACATTATTTCTGCCAAGCGAAAAATACCAGACCAACTGGCCATCATTTCCAAGTCAACAAAAGAGGATAGGCCCGGCATCTTATGTCTTCCCCTTGGATTTATCAATGCACGGGCATTTGTCTGGTCGAACATGCCCATGGATTCATTATTGATGGAGTTCTCACACATATTCTCAAGAATCTCCCACACGGTGTCTTCGTGTTGACCCATGATGTTTCCTCCACAGGTCGCATTGACGAATAATCAAATGTCCTCACGGAGTCCCTGGTAAAAGGACTGGACTTGTTCCCATTTAGGAACTCCGTGGTGGGGGCACTTTCACATGAGATCCAGAAAATAATCCCATGCCTTGTGAAGCGGTTCTTCTGCTTGCTGCGTGAAATGTGTGATCTGGCGCCGTAGAGCATTTGTCCGACCAACAGGGAAGAACTTTTTCAGAAACTCAGATTGTAGTTCCACCCATGTGTTGATTGGATGCATTTGGGTTTCGTACCAGTGAGCAGCCTTGTCCATGAGAGAGAAGGAGAACATTTTCATGAGTAAGACATCCCGATTTTGAGCTTCTGACCTAAAGGTCTGGGCCAGATGCTTGAGTTGCTTGATATGCTGGAAAGGGTCCTCGGAATTACTTCCATGAAATTTGGGAATATCATGAATCATGTTGGGGTTGAGTTCAGTATCAGGACCTCCAGCTGGGATTTGTACTCAAGGTTCGATCACCACTGCAGCAGGATTGTAATGATCTCGCATCATAGGATGCTGTAGTGGGTTAATAAAGGCTTGGAATAGATCATTGAGGAGCTGAAGCTGATTTTCAAGATTGTTTTCTTCTGCTGGTTGCTCCATAATGCTGGATGAAGGAGATTTAGGTTCAGATGAATCAGAAGAAATATCGATCTAGTTGGGTTGTTGCACAAACAAGGAGGTCGAGGCTTGAACTTGACACGAATGAATAGCTAATGGAGGCCTCAAGGGTGGTCTTAGAGACCTCCTCCCGAACATGCACTGATGGATAAGATGAGGGATAGAATGTGATGGACCCAATCAAGACACCCAAAAATTTTGGATGACTATAAAGATTCAGGGCAGATGATAACCCTAAGTCAAAAAGCCGTCCACCTGACTATAGGGAGCAATTGGCAAAATAATTCTCAAGATCGTAATTCAAATGCAATATAAGCAATGTATAATAGAATTTCAAACAAGAATGATATATAAATGAAATTTGATGTCAATAATGCAAAAAGAATGGGGTAAAATGGTGATTTGAATCACCAATTGCCCCTCACAATTATATCAAATAACTCAATAGTACTAAGCAATTAAATGCCACGTAGGAAAAGTGCATAGTGCACTTCAAATGAAGCTTAGATAATCAAACGGATTAAATCATTCACTGCTTCTACTTCTTTTATGAGGCTTCTCTCTTCTTCTCTGTGCCCCTTTTCTTCTACAGCAACTCTTTCTTTCCTTCTTCTTCTTCTTCTTCTCCTGGCTGTGCCTTCTCTCTTCATTCTCTGCTGCTCAGGCTTCCTCGCCTTCCTTCTTCACACGCAAGGGGAAGGTTCCTTATACGGCTAAGTGTCGACCGTTGGTCTTGAGAGAAAAACCCCCTACCCCCGAATGCTTTCTGGTCGCTTCATGTTTCGTGTGTTTGAAATCGAGGTTACAAGTAACCTGTCGTCATAGTTGCAAAACATGTCGATCAAATAAAATTTATACTGAAACTCCAAGGGAGTCCCGGGTCAAACACAGGGAGGCGACATTTACTTTATTGAAAATCGCGCTTCATTTTGTTTCTTTTTTGTATTTTGGGGTTTTGTTTTTTTTTTTGTATTTTTGAAATAAAAGACAAGTAAACGTACCACAAGATAGAGATCTGGAATAAATCTGATATATATTACATCTAATGTCAGTTACAAGAAACTATGAAAGCATGTAAAGAGAGGGAGGTGAGAGGAAATCTCCCGAATCGGCTGTTCGGCGAGACGATGGCGCCTGGCGGAAGCTCGGATGAAGGAGGTGAGGAGCGAGACGACGGAGGTGAGATGCTGGAGGATGTCAGGTTGAGGAAAGCTTCGTCATGGCTCCGGAATGGAGGTGAGAAGACGGAGTTGATCTGCTACCGGAATGGAGGTGAGAGGATGACTCCAAGGTGACCTATGAAGGGAGATGGGAAGTTGGAGGAGTATTTGGTGGAGCAGAGGTTCGATACACTAATAGGCACCTTGGGAGCTTGAGAACAAGCTCTAATGGAGCGTTGGTAGGCTTGCTAGAGCTTAGGAGTAGGTGGGAGTAGAGTAGGTAGAGATGGCTTGGAAGGGAGGGGGTGTAGGTCCTTCTATAGTGTTGGAGAAAAGGCAAAAATCATATCTGGGTCTTTACTGACGTCCACAAATGTCGCTGTCGCTGAAGATCCGCCTTTCAGTTGTTCTTGCTAGCGCGCACGGCCCTTTAGTGACGTCCATAAACGTCACTACAGCTGTCATTGAAGATCCACCTATCAAATCCTCTTGCTGGCGTGCGCAAACCATTAGTGACAGCTGCAAGCGTCACTAAAGGTGCGTTGCTGAAGATCTGTGCGCCTCCCTGCTGGCGTGTGCTCCGCTGGCGCTGCGCGCTTCGTGCACCCATGTCGCGCGTGCGCTGGCGTGCGCTGGCATGCACGTATGCGTATGTTGCGCTGCTACTACTGCAGGCTACGTGGCTGCTGCTGAGCGGCCGGTGAAATTGGAAATTGGGGGGGTGCAGGGATTCGAAACCGTGACCCTCCTTTGCAAGCCAGCGCATCCACCGTTGCGGCAATCCTCCGCTTGTGTCGCATAGAGTGGTTTGGTGCGTCCGCCTCCCAGCCGTTGGATCTTCATCCAACAGCTAGGATTGAAGGGTACGGATGAAGGAGTTAGGCGGTGCTGCTGGTAGGTGTTGGGCGATCTGGATGGCGCCATGTGGCACCATCTGGGCCGTCCATCTTCTTCTTCTTATAGAGGGTGCTATGGTGCTCAGATCAAGATGATTTTCACAATGCTGAATTGCGATTGTCGCTCCGGATCCATTCGTGCGGTAGGATTTTTCATCCGAAAGCCGTATGGATGTCACATTGCCCCCTGACCGTTGATCTTCCTCGGGCTTAATGTGATGCTATGGGACTCCGATCTGGATGATTTCAGAGGTGTTAGTCTCCGATCATCATCCCAATCAGATTCGTATGGTCTGATCATCCATCCGAGGCCCTGAAATAAATCCTCTTTTCTCCTGACCATAAAAAGGACCTAATTAACCTAAAATATAAACAACTACTCTAAATGCAGAATGATGCAAGCTATGCAACATTTATATCATGATATGCAGTGCTAAGCCTAGGAACTATCACAAATAAGCATTTTACGATGAATTTATACGTGTTTATCACTTTCTCTCCTCTCTCTGGGATCCACCCTCCCAGGGCCTCAAGTTATTGGGTATTCGGGTAGAGCGCACTCGGGACCAGGGCTATCTGCCGTGAGTGGCAGCCGAGGAGTGCTTAGGTTAGGCGGGTGTATGAATCTGCCAGACCCACGTGTAAGGCATTGCAGGCGAGGCGCATGAGGGGCACAGGGACCTCACCCCCTGTGTTCTGTTGAGGCGAATAGCCTATGCGACCGATGTAAACATGTTCACATTGCATAAGATGTCTATTTATGCATGTTCTTAAGCATAAAATTGCATTGCATACTATAAATATTGCATAGCATACATCATCTTGCATTTAGATTAGTTTGAATAAAATGGAGGTTAATTATCACCTTTTATGTTCAGGGACAGGGAAAAATTTTTATTGGGGTCTGGGATCGAAGATCCAACTGTACAGTTTTGATTAGGGCGACGATTGGAGTTCAACAACTCCAAGATTGCCCTAATCTGACATCTGTAGCATCAGATAAAGTTCGGGGAACCCTAGAAGATCAAGGGACAAGATGGTGTGAATCCACACTTCAAACAACAAGCTCGACCGCACGGAAGGATTCGGATCGACGATCGTAGCCTAACAACGCGAAAATTGACTCAATCCGACAACCGTGGCACCATCTACATCATCCAGAAGAGGGACGGCCAGGATGGCACCACGTGGCACCATCTCAGCAGCCCAATCGGCTGCTACACCTGCCGCACCCTCTCTTCTTCGATAATTCTCCACCGTTGGATGCGAGCACGTTCGACCAACGTGCTACAAGCACGTTTGTGTCGCACTTACAATTCATGCGCACGCATCCACAGCCGTTGGATGCGCATCCAACGGCTGTGGATGCGTGCGCATGAATTGTAAGTGCGACACAAACGTGCTTGTAGCACGTTGGTCGAACGTGCTTTCACGAAGCATAGGCGAGCGTTCGAGTCACGAGGAGTGGGCGAGCGGGCACAAGGAGAGTTGGATCGTCATCGGTTGGCTGCGTTGCTCAATAGCGCCCACGCGCTAGTGCACGCTCGCGTGGAACGCGAGATTGCACACGGAGAGCACACGCTATGGAGGCATGACAAGGAGCGCTCTCAACCGTTCGATCTCATGATCGAATGATTGATATTTGAAGATCGTGGGTAGGCATTTAAAGAGAGGCAAGCAGGCACACGCGCGTCGCCCCACTATGCCCACGTTCGGACCTTTAGCGACAGTTTTATCCATCACTAAAGGTCCAGAATTAATGTTTTTCAAATTAAAAAGACCAAATTGCCCTCACTCCTTGCAAATATAAAAGGAGACCCCCTCTATACGAAATTCTCATCCCTTCCTTCTCTTCTCTCCCTCTCCAAAGCTTAACAGAAGCTTATCCCACACCCAGGATGCTTTTCAAGAGAAAAAGTCTAATTTTCGTCCCCCTTTCAGAAGTAGATCCCGCGATGATGACGACGTGATGCTTCGTTCCCGTTCTTCTAGCTTCGTTCTCCTTCTTCCTGCTTCGTTCTCCTTCTTCCTGCTCTGTTCCCCTTCTTCCAGGTGTCGTCCCATCTGGCTCGTCCTCCAAGCGATCGTTGAGGAGGATATCACTCTCCCCATTCTTTTTACTGCTTTCTAGAGTAGATTTGCTGCTTTCTAGAGTAGATTTACTACTTTCTAGTGTAATCATTTTCTGCTTTCTAGTCGTAATGAGTAGTAACAGTTAGTTGCGTCGTAGTATAGGTGGCCAAGCGTTGACAACAAATAAGAATTTATTACTCGAAAACCTAAGTATCCGAGGTCGAACACAGGGAGCAAATGGAATTTATTCATTAATCTCAATAATTTATTGAACACTTAGAATTACTCAAAACTTAATTTAGAATATAAATGCAAGAGTTTAAAATTCAAGTGTGGTAAAAATAGAGAAATTGGATATCTGATCATGGGATCAGACGTCTTAAATGATGGTTCTTCTCCTTGCAGCTTTCTTCTTCTTCCTTCTCTTTCTCTTCTTCACAGTGCCTCTCTGCCTTGCTCTTCCTTTTCCTTTCTTCTTCTTTCTATCTTCTCTTATTTGCTTTCTTCATTCTCTTCTTCCTCTGTGGGTCTTCTTCTTTCTTTCCTTCTTCAGCCTTAGCTTCCTTCGCTCTGCTTCCCTTGGCTTCAACCTTTCTTCTTCTTCTTCCTTCTTTTTCTTCTCTTGCTACGCCTCTTCCTCCCTTAGCTTCCTCTGACGTTCCCTTCTCTTTGGCTTCTTTCCTTCTTCCCTACACACACAGCACGAAAGAGCAAAACCTACCCCTCTACCCACCCCGCGCGTCTCTCTCTCTCTCTCTCCGTGTATCTCTCTTCAGTATGCTCTCCCAGAGTCGGGTTATCGGGTCGGTGGTGTGCCTGGGTCCAGGTGCACCGGCGTGGGTGTTGTGTGAAAAGAGTGCACGGATAAGCTAATCGGGTTGGGGTGCTAGGTCCGCGGGGGAGAATATCGTGGAGGAGGCGTGATAGGTGAGGGACCTCACCCCATGTGTATCTCGAGGTGAAGAACATAAAACAAAAAATCAATTTATTACCCACACCTCACTCACACGTTCACGAGGTGGGACTAAATGTCCCACCCGCTTTTGCGCATTCGCCCACAGGAGCTCCTTCTTCCAATTGCTGCAGCTGGAGTCCTCGCCAAACCAATTACCCTGCTATCTAAGTTTGCGCACACATCTGCTTCCTCTGGGACCCTGACACTTGGAGTGCACAGCCTGGGATGAAGCTCACGACCTCCTTGAGCCATCGCTAATGGTGGCAGGTGGTGAAAATCTGTCACACACAATCACGGCCTTGCGGCCCCATTAAAATACATGGGAAGCTTCGTCATGCGAAGGTGAAGGTGGGACGGTAGGTGGCAAGCCACGGGGCAGCCTAGGCGTGCATGCCTAAGTCGCTCCATGGCTGGGTTTATGGGTTAGGTCGTGATAAACACCAGTTTATCATCATTTTTATGCTTTAAAACTAACCTAGCTCTTAGGATTTTACTCCGCAAATGGGTTTTTGGGCTGCATTTAGGCATAAATTAGGATAGGCATGCATTGCATTTTTTATTATTGTTGTTTTAATGTGTTTTTGTGAGTGTTAGTGTTGAACGAGAATCTACGCTAACGTGTTTGGTTTTGGAAAACCCGTCGTTGTAGTTCGAAAGCGAAGGATTCGTGTTCAACAAATAAAATTTATACCGAAATAAAAATTCCGGGTCGAACACAGGGAGGCGAACGTTTGATTTAAAAACTTCGCGTTTCGTTTTATTTTGTCACAAAGAAATTCAATTTAAACTATCTAAGTATCTACAACAAATAAAAGAGAGAGAGGGAGTAAGAGAGAGAGAAGGAATACTATATGTGGAAATCAAAATGAGATGTAGAATAGACAATGAATTTATCATAAAAGAGTTCTTTCATTACAACTAGAAAACATAAAACAATTACTCTAGAAAGCATTAAAAGAATGGAGGGAGAAATGTCCTCCTCGACGATCGCTCGGAGGACGAATAGACTACTCTAGAAAGCAGTAAATCTATACTAGAAAGCAGTAAAAAGAATAGGGAGAGAGAAATCCTCCTCGACGGTCGCTTGGAGGACGAGCCGGACGGGACGACGCCTGGACGAAGGAGAACGAAGCGAGACGAAGGAGGACGAAGCAGAAGAATGGGAACGAAGCAGCACGTCGTCGTCGTCGCGGGATCCACTTCCGAAGGGGGACGAAAATTTGGACTTTATCCCGCGAGAAGCATCCCGGGTGTGGGACAAGCTTCTCCTGAGCTTTGGAGAGGTAGAGAGGAGAAGGAAGGGATGAAAATTTCGTATGGAGGGGGTCTCCTTTTATAGTTGCAAGGAGTGGGGGCAAAATGGACATTACATCTTCAAAATAATAAATAAGGGGTCTTTAGTGACGGATAAAACCGTCGCTAAAGCCCCGCCGTCGCCGTCGCCGCCGCACCCACGCGCGCCCGCTCGGCTGGCCTGCGCGCGTAACGCAGATGCACGTCCGCGTCGTCTCAGCCGTCCGATCGCGAGATCGGACGGCTTAGATCGCGTCCGCGCCCGCTGCGTAGCGCGCCGCCCGCGTGCGATCGCGCGCCCACCAGAGCGTCCAATTGCGCGTCGGCGCTATCGGGCGCGTGCGGCCGTTGGATCTTCATCCGACGCTCGTGCGCGCCCGCTCGCCCGCGCCTTCGACCCCCTCTCCGCGGCTCGAACCCGCGACCTCCGCTTCGCCCGCAGCTGCGTCGCCGCTGCGCTACGCGGGCGAAATGGTCGCGCGGACGTTTTTAAACGCGCGCGACCGCAGCCGTTGGATCGAGATCCAACGGCGGAGAGGAGACGGTGCGCAGTCTTCACAGGACTCCTGCGGCCGATTAGGCGGCTGGGATGGCGCCACATGGCGCTATCTTGGCCGTCCATCTTCTGGAAGTTGTAGATGGTGCCACGGATGTCGGATTGACTCGATTTTTGTGTCGTTCGGCTGCGATCGTCGATCCGAATTCATCCGTGTGGTCGGATTTTCCATCTGAAGTGCGGATTTACACCATCCTGACCCTTGATCTTCTAGGGTTCCCCGGTCTCTATCTGATGCTACGGATGCCTGATTAGGGCGATCTTGGAGTCATTGAACTCCAATCGTCGCCCTGATCATATCCATACGGTTGGATCTTTGATCCGAGGCCTCGATAAAATATTTGCCCTGTCCAAGCACATAAAAGGAGACAATTAACCTCCATTTTATTCAAACTACTCTAAATGCAAGATGATGCATGTAATGCAATATTTATATCATGAAATGCAATCCTATGCTTAAGAACATGCATAAATAGACATTTTAAGTAGTGTAAATGTGTTTACATCAGTTAGGGATGTACAGATTCACAGATCCCTAAAACCCTAGCACTCAAGAAGGCAATTGGTGAAGGAGAAGCCCAGACTAGTTGGAACCCAGCTTGATCCAGCTCACCATAGCTGGAACCTAGCTTACTTGAACTAGGGTTAGCTCATCCCAGCTCCATTCAGCTAATCTCAGCTGGATGGCAGCTCAAGAGAGTTCACCTTAGCTCACCCTAGCTCAAGTCAGCTCAGATCCAGCTCAACTTAGCTGAGTCTAGCTCACCTCAGCTCCCACTAGTTCACAGGGAGCTCTAGCTAGCTCAGCTGAGTTGACAGGAGTTCACCCCAGCTCAGATCCAGCTACATCCAGCTCCCCTCAACTCCAGCCAGCTGAAGAAGAATTCATCTCAGCTCAGGAAGCTCAAGTCCAGCTCCCGGGGATTCAGCTTAGCTCATCTCAGTTGAGCTAAGCTACCTTAGCTGCCTCAACCAGCTTGATTCTCCCCGATAGCACCAGACCTAGCTCACCTGCCTCAACCAGCTAGCTCACTTTAGCTTGGCTTAGCAACTAGCAAAGAACTAGCAAGCTAAGCCAGCTAGAGTAGCCCCATGCCAGCCTCTTCAGCAGCAGCCAGCTCCAGCTCCAGCTCCAGACTTCTTCTCCTCAGCTCCCTCCTCCAAACCCTAGCTCCAACACCTTCTCCTCTACTCCTCCATTAGCTAAGCTAGCTTAGCTTAGCTTAACTTAGCTATGCTCCAACTTCCTTGGCTTGTACTACCCCAAAAACCCACCTACCAACTCTACCCAACTAGCTCCACCTAAGCTCCACATAAGCTAACCTACTTGGCACCAACCTAACCTACCCACCACCTCCAAAAGACGCCTAAAATTGGCGCCAAAAACTACCCATAACCACCCCTTAATGGCGCCACTTTTCCCTCCAAAATCCCCCCCTCATCTCCACCACACAATCCTCCTTGAATCCATCTCCACCATCCACCTAACCCTCCTTCTAGAAGACCCCATGTTGGCGCCAACATGGGGGTGTCTCTCCACCACCAAAAGACACCAACACCACCATAACCACCCCCTTTAACACCCCTTGGGGTGGCGCCAACTAACCCTAGCCATAGGATCACCAACCACCCTCATCCTTCCATCCTAGCCCTCCATTTCAAGGGGTACCTTAACCCCCCATCCTACCCTATAAAAAGACCACTACCCACCACCATTCAAGCCATCCTTGGCTAGCCATTTCACTCTCATATTCCACCAAGAATCCCACGTCCAAGAGAGAAGAAGAAGAAGAAGATTAAGGGGATATTCTGTCCCCTTGGTGCCTTCCCCTCTTCCCTTCTCCCTTGGGTCACGCCAGCCAGAGGAGAAGCCAGGCAAGGAAGATCTTGGAGGAGATCTTGAAGGTGGTCACGCCACCTTGGAGGAGTTTTAAGGGTGGTGCATGCCCACCCCTTTGGAGAGAGCATTAAAGGTGGTAGCTTCCACCTTGGAGGAACTCTCAAGGAAGGAGAAGAAGGAGGCCCTCTTTTCAAGCCAAGGAGCAGCTAGGCTTGGAGCAAGAAGACAACCTTCTTCACCATTGTTACAAGAGGATTTGTGTTTCTTTTCTTTCTTTTAAATTGTGCAATTCTAGTAGAAGCTTTCCTCTACTTGTCCTTGAAAAGAACACTCATTCTACTCAATCAAAAATTGCCTTCTTTTAAGCTTTTTATTGCAGTTGTTTGTTTTGGTTCTAGCACTTATTTCACCTCTTCTTCCTAATTACCCTAGGCCTACACTTGCCTAGAGTGAGCTTAGGAAGAAGATATTTCTATCTTTTAGATTTTTAATCTTTTGTAGGTGTTAGTTCTTTTCGCTACAATCTGCCGTTTGCCCTCGTCTTTTCAAAATACAAAAAAAAATTACATATTGACAAATATTAAAAAGAAAGTTGAGATTGTATTCCAAGTAAGAGAATCAATTTTGCAACCATATTGCCTCCTTGGACGACCCTAGATGCTCCCCTATCTAGGATATAAATTTTAAAAGCGTAAGCGGATTCGCGTGTTACAACGACGTTAAAAACCCGCTTTTACAAATCACGCATATTTCGCTGTCACTTTTTGACGTCGTTCCCGGGGAGGCACGGCTTTGCATTAACTCATTTTCTCTTGCTTGAAGTGGATCTCATCCCCTTCTCTTTCTTTCTTTTGTGTGTGCAGGAACTACAGCGGGAAGGCGGGAATCTGGAAGAGAGAGCTCAAAGGTCCTTTTCTTCCTGCGAAAATTCAGGTTGGTTCCTCTTTCTGGTCACATAAATAATTAAAACTACCAAAAATATATTAAACTTGGCTTTCAGGACCCTCAACACTTAAATTAAGTGGAGTGGTGCATTTTAAAATCCATTGTTTGCTTGTATGCTTCTTTAACACCACTCCATTGCAAGTATTGGTGTTCTGTTTTTCGGGTCCAGATTTCTGTCCGGACTTGAAAAATCGATTCCTAACACCCCAGGCCTCCTAAAATCATAAAATTTCATAGAGTGATTCCCAATTAAGCTAGGAACATCTGTTCCAAATTTCAAATCAATTGGATTTGTATTTAATTTTTAAAAAATTCGTGGATTGCAGAGAGGTCATACCCTCTTATCTTCCTGTTTTGCTACTGTCCGCGAATTTTCAGAATTTTTATACTCATCCAATTTTTTTGAAATTTATCCTGTTGGAATCCCTGTGAAATTTTCCATATCATATAAAATCATAAAAAATTTCTGAGGTCGGTGGAAATACTGAAATGTCTATAATACCCACGGGTATTATTTCTGGACTTTGACACCAGTACAATTAAAAATTCAAAACTATTATCAAACAAATTCCTAAAATCTTACAAAAATCTTTTCTGGAATCCTTGTTTGATTTTCTTCAAAGTAGTGGTGTTGTTTGACTTGTTTGGACCACTACTTAATTCTGAAAGCTAAAAATAATTCATTGGTAGTTAAATTTCTGCCTTAGGGATAATTGGCTTAGGGTTTCTTCTTTCTCTTTAGAGACTCAATTAAAAGGAAATATACAATCACACATACAACTGGTCTTTCCTTTGATTGTGAACTTTCAAACTCGTTTGAAAACTTAAAGAGAAAAACCCTAAAATTCATTTAGTTAAATCACATCCTAAAAGAAAAAAATACAAAAAAATTGTGTGACAACTTGATTTTCATTGGAGCCACTCTCCAATTCCTGCACACACAAAAAAAAAAATCAAATAACAGAGCAACAACCCAATAAACGCCCTCCACATTCCGTGTGCACTATAGCATCCTAGACCTAATTAAAATTTGTAGCAACTTGACCCCTAAGGCTTTATCAACTTAGGCTTGCTATTTAGGTCTTAAGTTTTCTTTAGTTAGTACCAATTCTGTCATCTGTATCTGGTGTTCAAGCTGAGGGGCCGTGTCAAACGACCAGGCGCGGGTTTGTACAAGCACCTGGGGTTTTCCCTGGGAAACGTTTGGGCCCAAACCTCCCCTTAAGCAACTTGGCTAGATTTGTTGATAGAACGGGTACTCACTATTGACTACTTATTTCCTATATAGACCAAGTCTTAGGTTATTATTAGGGAGTCACATTTAAGTTAGGTCTAGTTTGTTTGTTTGATTGCACACTTTCTCTCATCTCTATCTCTTCTCCTCCCCTCCATTTCTTCCAAGTAGTGCATGCACGGGCGACGGTCCCAAAAGCCACACCTTGAGGGACCATCTGATTTCGCCCCCCGTAGCAAGAAATCATTGTTTTCTTCCCCCTCGTCTTCTAGAAAAATGGAAAACCCAGGAAGCAGTCAAAAAAATTCTGCTTCCACTTCTAACCCGTCAGCCGACCCACAAGCTGACTCCACCCTCCCTCACCTTCCTAACTTGGAGCAACCAGAAATATCAGCAGGGCCAGGTGGCCCTCCAATTATAACCCATAATACAAATCCCTTTGCATTAATGGTCGACCATTTGGCTCGGCTACAACAAAATCAAGAAGATCTAGCTAGGACTATCACGAACCTAGCTAATCAAGGACAAAATCCACCACCTCGCCAACAGCCTGTCGTTCCTCTTAAGGATTTCTATGATCCTTCCAATTATGAGGAAAGACCAGGGGTGGTCATACCACAAGGGGATTTTGAAATCAAACCCGCTATTCTAAACCTTATCAAGCATTTTCATGGTCTTCCAAGAGAGGACCCTTTTTGTCATCTCGAGGAATTAACTGTCCTCGCTCAAACCACTCGTTCCCGCCATGTGCAGGAAGACATGTGGTTAATGAGACTCTTTCCTCTCTCTCTCAAAGACAAAGCATCACATTGGTTTAGAACAGTTGGGCGTCCTATTACCACCTGGCCCCAATTAAAAAGTGCTTTTCTTAAAAAAATTTTTCCGATCGGTTGAACAAATGCATTAAGAAGATCTATAACGACCTTTCAACAAAAAATTGGTGAACCCCTCCATGAAGCCTGGGAAAGATTTCAGGAACTTCTAAGAAGTTGTCCCCACCATGAAATTCCACAATGGCAGCTAGTGCAGATCTTCTATCATGGATTAGAAGATCAATTAAAACGATTTGTGGATGCCTCATGTGGGGGCAATTTTCTTAACAAAGACGTCGAAAGTGCCTATCTTCTCTTTGAAGAAATGAGTGAAAACTCATTTAACATGACTTCAATGGACACTTTTGGCAGATCACAAAACCCCAAACATGGAGTCCATGAAATTGACTCCAAAACCACCTCTGTTCCAGTCACACAAGATGATTTATATATGTTAGCTCAACGACTGGACCAGATGCAAATTCACCAAAAGAAAATAGAAGAAAAGCTCACAAACAAACAAGCTCCACACGTCCACTCTCCACACACTAACCCCCCACACATTCTCCGAAGAGAGAATCTACACAATATCGATGCCACATCTGTTGACCAGCAATTCCCGGCTGATTTCCCGCAAGATTTAACCGGGAATTTTGACCAAAATATTGTTGATTCCACCTCGGAAAATATTTATGCTCTCCAGGAGCAATTTAGAAACCCCTCCAACATTTCCAATCAAAATTGGAGGACTAACCCGAATCACTCCTGGAAAAACCCGAATCCGATTCCTTTTCCCAAACAAAACTATTTTGGGAATTATGGGCAACCTTTGTATCAACCTGGACCATCCCAGGATGATATTAATAATCAGGTCATGAAAACTCTGCAAGGAATGCAGACTCAAATGACAGAAGTAACCCGCATGGTTACCAATTTACAACAACAAGTTAAGGTTACTCCTGATCATCGACCTATTGGGAATTTACCATCCCAACCCATGCCCAACCCAAACAATCAAAGGAGTCAATTCCAAGGTGGATATCACAGTCAACCTATTCATCCAGCACCTCAGCATCCGCCGGGTTTCAATAACAGCCAGGCTCCCCGTCCTCACCCTAGAAACAACCAGACTGCAAATGCAGTTACCTTGAGGAATGGGAAAACCACTCAAAATACCCTGCCTGTTAAAGAAACCCGCTCTAATGACACACAGATTAACTCTTCCCCTCCTATTGTTCAGGAACCAATTCACGCAAAACAGGGCAACCCTGCCCCATTTCCACAAGCCCTCCACTCTTCAAAAAGGAAAAAAACAAAATCTGAGCCCACTGAGAAGGAATTAATGGATTTATTTGGGCAAGTAGAAATTAATATCCCTATCCTAGATGCCATTAAGTATATCCTTGCCTATGCAAAATTCTTAAAAGATTTATGTACTCCAAAAAGGCAGCCCAAGAATTTAGGAAAGGTGATTCTTCCAGAGACAGTTAGCTCAGTTGTGCAGAGCCGACTGCCTCTTAAGAGAAAAGATCCCGGCGCCCCCCTAATCCAAGTTATCATTAATGATACCTCATTTGATCGCGCTCTGTTGGATCTTGGTGCCTCAATTAATCTTATCCCCACAATTATTTTTGAGGAATTTAAGATCGGTGAATTGAAACCTGTTGAGGTTACTCTCCAATTAGCCGACCGATCTACGATTAAACCAAGGGGAATTGTTGAAGATGTTCTTGTCCGGGTCAAAGATTGTCTATTCGCAGTAGACTTTTTAGTCCTGGACATAGAGGTACCTGAAGCACTTAAGTTTTCCCCCATTATTCTTGGAAGACCATTCTTGGCCACCGCCCGCGCCAATATTGATTGTGATTCTGGAAAGATGAAGATCATGTGTGGCGGTGAATCTGTAATCCTAGACATTTTTCAAGCCTCTAGGCGATTCCAGGAACCAGATTTCTTTGATGATTCGGATTCAGAAATAGAAAACATTGTGGAAGAAACATTGCAGATTTCCCAATTAGGTTCCTGTTTTGCTGTAAGTACGGTTCCTGAACAATCTACTTTTTCTCACCCTTCCACCTCAACTACACAACCAGCTAACATTCCAGCTGACCCTTTCACTCTCACCTCACCTCTAACCCACAAAGCAGAAACTCTTTCGGAACCGGGCCTACAATTGGAATTAAAACCTTTGCCCGATTCACTTAAATATGTTTTCCTGGGTCCAAATCAGACCCTGCCCCTGATTATAAATTCTGGACTCACCGGGGCACAAGAGCACAAACTTCTCCAGGTTTTGAGTAAATATCGAAAAGCTATTGGCTGGACCCTTTCTGATCTTAAAGGCATTCATCCGTCCTATTGTACGCACCGTATATTTTTAGAGGACGATTCTCGCCCCTCCCGCCAACCACAAAGGCGCTTGAATCCTAGTATGTAGGAGGTGGTAAAAAAGGAGATTATTAAGTGGCTGGATGCTGATATCATCTACCCCATTTCTGACAGCTCCTGGGTTAGTCCAACTCAAGTTGTCCCCAAAAAGGCTGGACTAACAGTTGTCACCAATGAAAAGGGGGAAAATATAGCCACTCGAACCGCTTCTTCTTGGCGCGTGTGTATAGATTATCGAAAATTAAACACCGCCACTAAGAAGGATCATTTCCCGCTCCCTTTTATTGATCAAATCTTGGAGCGGTTAGCCGGACGGGAATTTTACTATTTTTTGGACGGTTATTCTGGCTATAATCAAGTAGCGGTTCGTCCTGAGGACCAGGATAAAACAACTTTCACCTGCCCCTTCGGAACCTTTGCTTTCCAAAGAATGCCCTTCGGTCTTTGCAACGCACCTGCGACTTTTCAAAGGTGCATGCTTGCAATTTTTTCAGACCTGGTAGGTGAATGTTTAGAAGTTTTTATGGATGACTTCTCTATTTTTGGAGATTCTTTTGATCATTGCCTCAAAAATCTTGAAAGAACCCTCCAAAAGTGCATAGAAGTTAACCTGGTCCTCAGCTGGGAAAAATGCCATTTCATGGTCCAAGAAGGTATTGTCTTGGGCCATGTTATTTCTAAACAAGGAATTACGGTAGATAAAGCAAAAATAGATGCTATATCTAAGCTCCCACCGCCCACTACTGTCAAACAAATCAGATCCTTTTTGGGTCATGTGGGTTTCTATCGTCGAGTCATACAAAACTTTTCCCAAATCTCCAAGCCTTTAAGTCAGCTTCTTACTAAAGACCAGCCATTTGATTTTAATAATAAGTGCCTGGAGAGTTTTTTGAGGTTGAAGAAAGAGGTTACTGAGGCACCAATATTGCAGGGACCTGACTGGAATAGTCCCTTTGAATTAATGACAGATGCCTCAGATTTTGCTGTAGGGGCCGTTCTAGGGCAAAGAATTGGCAAGAAACCCGTTGTGATCTATTATGCTAGCAAAACCCTTGATGACGCACAACGGAATTACACGGTTACTGAAAAGGAACTTCTTGCCATTGTATTTGCCTTGGAAAAATTTAGATCTTATCGGTTGGGGTCACGTGTCACTGTTTATACAGACCACTCAGCAATTAAATATTTGCTGACTAAGAAAGATGCGAAACCCCGCCTTATCCGTTGGATTCTGCTGCTCCAGGAATTTGACCTGGAAATCAAGGATAAGGCGGGATTGCACAATGTAGTGGCCGATCATCTCCCTCGTCTTATGACAAATGACATAATGACCCCACCAGATCAGTTCCCTGATGAAAGTATTTTAGCTGCTACAACCCTCCCTTGGTTTGTGATAAACACCAGTTTATCATCATTTTTATGCTTTAAAACTAACCTAGCTCTTAGGATTTTACTCCGCAAACAGGTTTTTGCGCTGCATTTAGGCATAAATTAGGATAGGCATGCATTGCATTTTTTATTGTTGTTTTAATGTGTTTTTGTGAGTGTTAGGGATGTACAGATTCACAGATCCCTAAAACCCTAGCACTCAAGAAGGTAATTGGTGAAGGAGAAGCCCAGACTAGTTGGAACCCAGCTTGATCCAGCTCACCATAGCTGGAACCTAGCTTACTTGAACTAGGGTTAGCTCATCCTAGCTCCATTCAGCTAATCTCAGCTGGATGGCAGCTCAAGAGAGTTCACCTTAGCTCACCCTAGCTCAAGTCAGCTCAGATCCAGCTCAACTTAGCTGAGTCTAGCTCACCTCAGCTCCCACTAGTTCACAGGGAGCTCTAGCTAGCTCAGCTGAGTTGACAGGAGTTCACCCCAGCTCAGATCCAGCTACATCCAGCTCCACTCAACTCCAGCCAGCTGAAGAAGAATTCATCTCAGCTCAGGAAGCTCAAGTCCAGCTCCCGGGGATTCAGCTTAGCTCATCTCAGTTGAGCTAAGCTACCTTAGCTGCCTCAACCAGCTTGATTCTCCCTGATAGCACCAGACCTAGCTCACCTCAGCTCATTTTGGTAGAAGCTAGCTCACTTTAGATTGGCTTAGCAACTAGCAAAGAACTAGCAAGCTAAGCCAGCTAGAGTAGCCCCATGCCAGCCTCTTCAGCAGCAGCCAGCTCCAGCTCCTACACCAGACTTCTTCACCTCAGCTCCTTCCTCTAAACCCTAGCTCCATTACCTTCTCCTCTACTCCTCCATTAGCTAAGCTAGCTTAGCTTAGCTTAGCTTAGCTTAGCTATGCTCCAACTTCCTTGGCTTGTACTACCCCAAAAACCCACCTACCAACTCTACCCAACTAGCTCCACCTAAGCTCCACATAAGCTAACCTACTTGGCACCAACCTAACCTACCCACCACCTCCAAAAGACACCTAAAATTGGCGCCAAAAACTACCCATAACCACCCCTTAATGGCGCCACTTTTCCCTCCAAAATCTCCCCTCATCTCCACCACACAATCTCCCTTGAACCCATCTCCACCATCCACCTAACCCCCCTTCTAGAAGACCCCATGTTGGCGCCAACATGGTGGTGTCTCTCCACCACCAAAAGACTCCAACACCACCATAACTACCCCCTTTAACACCTCTTGGGTTGGCGCCAACTCTCCTTAGCCATAGGATCACCAACCACCTCCATTCTTCCATCCTAGCCCTCCATTTGAAGGGGCACCTTAACCCCCCATCCTACCCTATAAAAAGACCACTACCCACCACCATTCAAGCGATCCTTGGCTAGCCATTTCACTCTCACATTCCACCAAGAATCCCACGTCCAAGAGAGAAGAAGAAGAAGAAGAAGATTAAGGGGATATTCTGTCCCCTTGGTGCCTTCCCCTTTTCCCTTCTCTCTTGGGTCACGCCAGCCAAAGGAGAAGCCAGGCAAGGAAGATCTTGGAGGAGATCTTGAAGGTGGTCACACCACCTTGGAGGAGTTTTAAGGGTGGTGCACGCCCACCCCTTTGGAGAGAGCATTAAAGGTGGTAGCTTCCACCTTGGAGGAGCTCTTAAGGAAGGAGAAGAAGGAGGCCCTCTTTTCAAGCCAAGGAGCAGCTAGGCTTGGAGCAAGAAGACAACCTTCTTCACCATTGTTACAAGAGGATTTGTGTTTCTTTTCTTGCTTTCAAATTGTTCAATTCTAGTAGAAGCTTTCCTCTACTTGTCCTTGAAAAGAACACTCATTCTACTCAATCAAAAATTGCCTTCTTTTAAGCTTTTTATTGCAGTTGTTTGTTTTGGTTCTAGCACTTATTTCACCTCTTCTTCCTAATTACCCTAGGCCTACACTTGCTTAGAGTGAGCTTAGGAAGAAGATATTTCTATCTTTTAGATTTTTAATCATTTGTAGGTGTTAGTTCTTTTCGCTACAATCTGCCGTTTGCCCTCGTCTTTTCAAAATACAAAAAAATTTACATATTGAAAAATATTAAAAAGAAAGTTGAGATTGTATTCCAAGCAAGAGAAACATTATTGCAATTTTTGCCTCCTTGGACGACCCTAGATACTCCCCTATCTAGGATATAAATTTTAAAAGCGAAAGCGGATTCACGTGTTACAACGACGTATTTTAACAAACCGCGTAAAATCGCTATCACTTTTTGGCGCCGTTGCTGGGGAGGCACGGCTTTGCATCAACTCATTTTCTCTTGCTTGAAGTGGATCTCATCCCCTTCTCTTTCTTTCTTTTGTGTGTGCAGGAACTACAATGGGAAAGCGGGAATCTGGAAGCGAGAGCTTAAAGATCCTTTTCTTCCTACGAAAATTCAGGTTGGTTCCTCTTTCTAGTCACATAATTAATTAAAACTACCAAAAATATATTAAACTTGGCTTTCAGGACCCTAAACACTTAAATTAAGTGGAGTGGTGCATTTTAAAATCCATTGTTTGCTTGTATGCTTCTTTAGCGCCATTCCATTGCAAGTATTGTTGTTCTATTTTTCGGGTCCAGATTTATGTCCAGACTTGAAAAATCGATTCCTAACACCACAAGCCTCTTAAAATCATAAAATTTCATAGAATGATTCCCAATTAAGTTTGTAACATCTGTTCCAAATTTCAGATCAATTGGATTTGTATTTAAATTTTAAAAATTCGTGGATTACAGAGGGGTCACACCCTCTAATCTTCCTGTTTTGCTACTGTCCGCGAATTTTCATAATTTTTATACTCATCCAATTTTTGTGGAATTTAGCTTGTTGGAATCCTTGTGAAATTTTACATATCATATAAAATCATAAAAATTTTATGAGGTCGGTGATAATACTGAAAAGTCTATAATACCTACGGGTATTATTTCTGGACTTTGACACCAGTATAATTAAAAATTCAAAACTATTATCAAACAAATCCCTAAAATCTTAAAAAAATCTTTTCTGGAATCCTTGTTTGATTTTATTCAAAGTAGTGGTGTTGTCTAACTTGTTTTGACCACTACTTAATTCTGAAAGCTAAAAATAATTCATTGGTAGTTAAATTTCTATCTTAGGGATAATTGGCTTAGGGTTTCTTCTTTCTCTTTAGAGACTCAATTAAAAGGAAATATACAATCACACATACAACTTGTCTTTCCTTTGATTGTGAACTTTCAAACTTGTTTGAAAACTTAAACAGAAAAACCCTAAAATTCATTTAATTAAATCACATCCTAAAAGACAAAAATAAAAAAAAAAAAATTGTGTGACAACTTGACTTTCATTGGAGCCACTCTCCAATTCCTGCACACACACAAAAAAAAAATCAAATAACAGGGCAACATCCCAATAAACGCCCTCCACATTCCGTGTGCACTATAGTATCCTATACCTAACTAAAATTTGTAGCAATTTGACCCCTAAGGTTTCATCAATTTAGGCTTGCTATATAGGATTTAAGTTTTCTCTAGTTAATACCAATTATGTCATCTATATCTGGTGTTCAGGCTGAGGGGCCGTGTCAAACGACCAGGCGCAGGTTTGTACAAGCACCTGAGGATTTTCCTGGGAAACGCTTGGGCCCAAACCTCCCCTTAAGCAACTTGGCTAGATTTGTTGACAGAACGGGTATTCACTATTGATTACTTGTTTCCTAGGTAGACCAAGTCTTAGGTTAAATTCTAGGGAGTCACAATTAAGTTAGGTCTAGAATTTGATTGCTTGTGTGCACACTTCTCTCATCCCCATCTCTTCTCCTCCCCTGCCATTTCTTCCATTTTGCATGGGCGGCGGTCCAAAACTCCACACTTGGAGGGACCACTTGATTTTGCCTCCCCAAAAAAAGACTTTTCCTGCATTCTTCCTCTTCTCTCAAAATGGAAAATCAAAATTGGTCCTCTAACCCGCATGCTAATTTTTCTTTCCCCTATTTTTCCACCCAGGAGCTACTTAATCAGGCCCCTCCACCTAATCTCTACTCTATCATGGCTCAGCTACAAGTTAAGCAACAACAGTTGCATAAGGATTTAACAAACCTAGCCAACCAAGGGAGTCCTGCCACACCTACCCAAGCTCCACACATTCCACATCTCACCCCTTTAAACACCCGCAAGAGAGAAAATCTGCATAAATCTCGTGCTGAGTATAATTATTATTCTGAGGCTTTCTATGGTTCAACAGGGAATTATGTTTATCCCAATCATCACCCCACCCAAAATGTCCCTACTTTCCAGGAGAAATTGAAAAATTCCTCTAATAGGGGAAATTATCCGGCTCACTCCTGGACCAATCCGGTTCCACACCAACAACAAAACCCGTTTGGAGGGTATGATTCTAATCAGACTTATCAATCTGGGCAATCTCCAGAAGACATTAATGCCCAGATGATGAAAACCCTGCAGGAGTTACAAAGAAAAACAAAGGAAACAACCCATCTTATTAACAATCTCAATGATCAAATTGGGGATATTCCGACTCAAAAACCTGCAGGACACCCACCATCCCAACCCACACCAAACATTATTAATCCCAGGAACCAACACCCAGGTGGATACCAACATCAGAACCACATGGTTCAGCCTCCTATTAACCCAATATCACAGCACCAACCCAGTTTCTATCAAAATCAGCCCCCCCATCTCCTCCCAGTGACCACCAAGCTGCGTATGCAGAGACTTTGAGGAGTGAGGAAACCAACATGGATTTAAGGCCTTCACATTCAAATGATGAAACTGATTCTCAACCAATGCAGATTGACTCCCCTAACCTCAATAAGGAAGAAGAAAAAGAAATCCCAAAAACACCTGATTCAAACCCTATTTCCCACTCTCAAAAACTGCAATCCAACAATCCAAAATCAGAGCCCTCTGACCACAATCCTTTGGACTTATTTGAGCAAGTCAAGAGGAATATTCCCCTCCTAGATTCTCCCCATGCCTCTAAAAAATTTACTTCAAAAAGTCATGATCAGAATCTAGAAAGGTTGGTCCTTTCTAAGACAGCCAGCTCAGTTTTTCAGAGCATGCTGCCTTTCACAAAAAAGGACCAGGGCACATCGCTCATCTCAGTTGTCATAACTGACACCATTTTTTTTCGCGCCCCTCTCAACTTATGTACCTCTAGTAATCTCATCCCCCCAGTCTTATTTGAGGAATTTCGATTCAGTGATTTAAAACCTCCTAAGGTTCAATTTCAATTGGAAGATCGATCTACCATTCAACCGCGGGGAGTTGTTGAGGATAGTATTATCAAGGTCGAAAATTGTCTATTTCCGGTAAATTTTCTAGTCCTTAACATAGAGGTACCTAAGGCTCTCATTAATACCATTCTTGGAAGACCCCTTTTGATTACCGCAACATCTAATATCCATTCTCATTCTGGGAAAATGAATATAAGTTGTAGTAACCAGACCTTCTCATTAGATTTATTTCTAGCTTCCAAGAGGTCCACTGATCATAAAATTTTTAAGGATACTAATAATAAGATGGAAGCAGTTTTTGAAAAGTATATGTTGATCCAATCTCATTCAGCTTTGACCACTATTGATCTAGATTTTATTGATTCTTATTCTAAGGATAATTATGTGGTCCAAGACTTTCCAGATCAACTAGGGTTTAACTTTCCCCCTTTTCATCTTCCTGATTTTTCACCAAAAATATCCACACTAACTTCACACACCCTACATCTCATTGACTCCATTCCCCATCCCTTTCCATTGGACCTATCACTCGACCCACCAGAATTTGGCAATTTACAAGCACTTAAACCATGGCCAGATCCGGGTCATTTTTCCATTTCTCTATTTTATTTTGATCCCTTTATCTTTACCACTCATCTTTTTAGGGATCTTGAGGAAGACACTTTTATTGCGGACATTCAAGTGTCCAATTATTTACATGATTTTCCGTCTTCTGTGCATACCTTCACGCCCGGTTGAATGGCGTAAAAGATAGCACTGGATGGGAGGTAACCCATCATTTTCTTGCGTTCCTTTTTTTTTCTTCTTCTTTTTCCAGGTTTTGTTCATCCTAAACCCGACCGTCATCACTAAGGTGATCCCTTTTCCCTCCTAATGCATGAGGACATGGCATATCTTAAGCATGGGGGGGTGTTTTTAAATTTTTACGATCGATTCAGGATTTTCAAAACCTAAAAACATGCATTTTTGTTTAATTTATTTCTTGCTTGCATACCCAAAAAAAAAAATTAAATATATATATATATATAAATGTTCAAAACTTTTTGAGGAAAAATTTTGAAATCGGGACTAAGGTCGAAAATTTCACTTTTGGTACAATGGATTTAATCTTTAACAAACTAAGGATGATGATATGGATCTGATCATTAGAATTCCAGGGTCTATTTTAGACAAGATCAGATATCTTTCTATAAAATTCCACCTGAACTCATAATAGTTCAGGTGACTTGATCCTATTTTGCAATATGGAAATTATTTGACTTAGCTTCTGATTCAAAAACTTGCATGTTTTGAGAAACTTCTTGTGTCACTCTTCACACACAAGCCAACACTTAAAAATAACTAAAAATTTGAAAAACTCCCTTGTTTGGACTTAGTGAAAGTCTGAAGTAGATCATTGGTTTGAGTTCCCACCGCCGAGAAGGAGGAAAATGCCTCCTTTAAGGACGCGATGTCAACATGTTACCGCCTCAGCGTTGCTCCATATCTATATTTCATATCTTTAGACGGAGCATTAAAGCGCATTTTAGCAGCTCAAGTGTCTTGGACGGTGCTCTACCTATAGTGTCGGAGCAAGAGCTTGAGTTTGTTTGGAGCACCCCTTTTCACCGCATCGTGTTCTAGGGTTGTGAGCTCCTGGGTGGTGTCATGGACAGTGCTATCTCGAAGTACTGGCGCCAGAGCCCCCTCGAGGAATGGTAACGGGAATGATGATCCCAACACATCTGTTGTAAGACTAAGCTAAAAGTAAGCATGGGGGAGGAAAAAAAAAAAAAATATATATATATAAATTAACACGCCCTTATAAATGTTGGTTTTTCACAAGCACAGCCACAAGGTTTTAAAGGAATTTGCAAGTTGCGAATCAGATTCACGAGCCAGAAAAATCCTAAAAACAAACATTTCAAGTCATCTGAATTAACAAGGGGTTAATTTGTGAATTTTCTGAGGATATATTGATCCCGTTCTATCTAATGGTTGGATCCAAAAACAAATCCTGATGATTATCTTCAACAAATCCCGTATCTCCTGTATTTTAATCTACCAAGGTCCCTTAATCTCTTTTTCTCCTCAAAAGTCAAAAAAATTAGATTTCCCAAAAATTCCGTTTTCCAAAAAAAATTAATGTTTTGCTAAGAGACTAGCAAAAGATAAGCATGGGGGTGTGATAAACACCAGTTTATCATCATTTTTATGCTTTAAAACTAACCTAGCTTTTAGGATTTTACTCTGCAAACGGGTTTTTGGGCTGCATTTAGGCATAAATTAGGATAGGCATGCATTGCATTTTTTATTGTTGTTTTAATGTGTTTTTGTGAGTGTTAGGGATGTACAGATTCACAGATCCCTAAAACCCTAGCACTCAAGAAGGCAATTGGTGAAGGAGAAGCCCAGACTAGTTGGAACCCAGCTTGATCCAGCTCACCATAGCTGGAACCAAGCTTACTTGAACTAGGGTTAGCTCATCCCAGCTCCATTCAGCTAATCTCAGCTGGATGGCAGCTCAAGAGAGTTCACCTTAGCTCTCCCTAGCTCAAGTCAGCTCAGATCCAGCTCAACTTAGCTGAGTCTAGCTCACCTCAGCTCCCACTAGTTCACAGGGAGCTCTAGCTAGCTCAGTTGAGTTGACAGGAGTTCACCCCAGCTCAGATCCAGCTACATCCAGCTCCACTCAACTCCAGCCAGCTGAAGAAGAATTCATCTCAGCTCAGGAAGCTCAAGTCCAGCTCCCGGGGATTCAGCTTAGCTCATCTCAGTTGAGCTAAGCTACCTTAGCTGCCTCAACCAGCTTGATTCTCCCTGATAGCACCAGACCTAGCTCACCTCAGCTCATTTTGGTAGAAGCTAGCTCACTTTAGATTGGCTTAGCAACTAGCAAAGAACTAGCAAGCTAAGCCAGCTAGAGTAGCCCCATGCCAGCCTCTTCAGCAGCAGCCAGCTCCAGCTCCAACTCCAGACTTCTTCTCCTCAGCTCCTTCCTCTAAACCCTAGCTCCATTACCTTCTCCTCTACTCCTCCATTAGCTAAGCTAGCTTAGCTTAGCTTAGCTTAGCTTAGCTTAGCTATGCTCCAACTTCCTTGGCTTGTACTACCCCAAAAACCCACCTACCAACTCTACCCAACTAGCTCCACCTAAGCTCCACATAAGCTAACCTACTTGGCACCAACCTAACCTACCCACCACCTCCAAAAGACACCTAAAATTGGTGCCAAAAACTACCCATAACCACCCCTTAATGGCGCCACTTTTCCCTCCAAAATCTCCCCTCATCTCCACCACACAATCTCCCTTGAACCCATCTCCACCATCCACCTAACCCCCCTTCTACAAGACCCCATGTTGGCACCAACATGGTGGTGTCTCTCCACCACCAAAAGACACCAACACCACCATAACTACCCCCTTTAACACCTCTTGGGTTGGCGCCAACTCTCCTTAGCCATAGGATCACCAACCACCTCCATTCTTCCATCCTAGCCCTCCATTTCAAGGGGCACCTTAACCCCCCATCCTACCCTATAAAAAGACCACTACCCACCACCATTCAAGCCATCCTTGGCTAGCCATTTCACTCGCATATTCCACCAAGAATCCCACGTCCAAGAGAGAAGAAGAAGAAGAAGAAGATTAAGGGGATATTCTGTCCCCTTGGTGCCTTCCCCTCTTCCCTTCTCTCTTGGGTCACGCCAGCCAAAGGAGAAGCCAGGCAAGGAAGATCTTGGAGGAGATCTTGAAGGTGGTCACGCCACCTTGGAGGAGTTTTAAGGGTGGTGCACGCCCACCCCTTTGGAGAGAGCATTAAAGGTGGTAGCTTCCACCTTGGAGGAGCTCTCAAGGAAGGAGAAGAAGGAGGCCCTCTTTTCAAGCCAAGGAGCAGCTAGGCTTGGAGCAAGAAGACAATCTTCTTCACCATTGTTACAAGAGGATTTGTGTTTCTTTTCTTGCTTTTAAATTGTTCAATTCTAGTAGAAGCTTTCCTCTACTTGTCCTTGAAAAGAACACTCATTCTACTCAATCAAAAATTGCCTTCTTTTAAGCTTTTTATTGCAGTTGTTTGTTTTGGTTCTAGGACTTATTTCACCTCTTCTTCCTAATTACCCTAGGCCTACACTTGCCTAGAGTGAGCTTAGGAAGAAGATATTTCTATCTTTTAGATTTTTAATCATTTGTAGGTGTTAGTTCTTTTCGCTACAATCTGCCGTTTGCCCTCGTCTTTTCAAAATAGAAAAAAATTTACATATTGAAAAATATTAAAAAGAAAGTTGAGATTGTATTCCAAGCAAGAGAAACATTATTGCAATTTTTGCCTCCTTGGACGACCCTAGATACTCCCCTATCTAGGATATAAATTTTAAAAGCGAAAGCGGATTCGCGTGTTACAACGACGTTAAAAAACTGCTTTTACAAATCACTCGTATTTCGCTATCAGTTTGCACCCATTGCAAACTACTTAGCAACAGAACAAATCCCCGCTGATTGGCCAAAAACAAAACGGGATAAGTTCTTTGCTGATATTAAATATTATTTTTGGGAGGAGCCCGACCTTTTCCGCATTTGTGCCGATCAGGTTATTCGATGATGTGTCCCTGATTCTGAAATCCATGATATCTTAACACATTGTCACTCAATGGCCTGTGGCGGACATTTTTCGGGCAAGAAAACTGCAGCTAAAATCCTTAATGCAGGATTTTATTGGCCTAGCTTGCACAAAGATGCTCATGACTTCGTTCGGTCTTGTGTGCGTTGCCAGAGCATCGACAACATGACTCGAAAGGATATGATGCCCCTTAATCCTATTTTAGAGGTTGAAATTTTCAATGTTTGGGGCATCGACTTCATGGGACCGTTCATCAACTCTGGTGGGTATTTGTATATATTAGTCGCAGTAGACTATGTTTCTAAATGGATAGAAGCAATACCCACCCGCACTAGTGATCACCGTGTGGTTGTCGAATTTCTTAAGAAAAATATTTTCTCAAGATTCGGCATACCAAAAGCCATTATCAGTGACGGAGGCTCACATTTCACCCGCTCACAATTCCGTCACCTCCTTTCTAAATACGGGGTTAATCATAAAATTTCCACACCATATCACCCCCAAACTAATGGCCAGGCTGAAGTTTCTAACCGGGAAATTAAAAATATTTTACAAAAGACGGTTAGGTCCGACCGTAAAGACAGGTCCACCAAATTGGACGACGCTTTATGGGCCTACCGTACCGCTTTTAAAACTCCGCTTGGCATGTCTCCCTTCCGTCTGATTTTCGGGAAGGCATGCCATCTCCCGGTAGAATTAGAACATAGGGCTTTTTGGGCAATAAAACAACTTAATATGGATTTATCTGATGCCGGTAACCATAGAAAATTACAATTAACTGAATTGGAAGAATTACGTAATTTTTCCTATGAAAATGCGAGGATTTATAAAGACCGAACAAAGAAATTTCACGATAAATATATTGTTTGGAAACACTTTGACGTTAATCAACATGTTTGGCTTTTCGATGCGAGATTACGTCTTTTTCCTGGCAAATTAAAATCTAAATGGACCGGCCCCTTTTTTGTCCATAAAACATATCCATACGGCGCTGTTGACCTTTTTGATCCACAAACTAATTCGATATTTCAAGTCAATGGCCAGCGTTTAAAGCCCTATTTTGACCATACGCCTAAAATTCCATCTGAATCTTTTAATTTTACTGAGCCAACCACCCTTGATCACTAGTACACATCACGCCCGGCTGAATGGCGTAAAAGATAGCACTAGATGGGAGGTAACCCATCATTTTCTTGTTTTCCTTTTTTTTTTTTTCCAGGTTTTGTTCATCCTAAACCCGACCGTCATCACTAAGGTGATCCCTTTTCCCTCCTAATGCATGAGGACATGGCATATCTTAAGCATGGGGGGGTGTTTTTAAATTTTTATGATCGATTCAGAATGTTCAAAACCTAAAAACATGCAATTTTCTTTAATTTATTTCCTGCTTGCATACCAAAAAAAAAAAATTATATATATATATATATGTTTGAGGAAAAATTTTGAAATCAGGACTAAGGTCGAAAAATTCACTTCTGGTACAATGGGATTTAATCTTTAACAAACTAAGGATGAGGATTTGGATCTGATCATTAGAATTCCAGGGTCTATTTTAGACTAGATCAGATATCCTTCTCTAAAATTCCACCTGAACTCATGATAGTTCAGGTGACTTGATCCTATTTTGTAATATGGAAAGTATTTGACTTAGTTTTTGACTCAAAAACTTGCGGTTCTCGAGAAAATTCTTGTGTCAATTTTCACACACAAGCTAACATTTAAAAACAACTAAAAATTTGAAAAACTCCCTTGTTTGGATTTAGTAAAAGTCTGAATCAGGTCATTGGTTTGAGTTCCCACCGTCGAGAAGAAGGAAAATACCTTCTTTGAGGACGTGATGTTAACATGTTACCGCCTCGGCGCTGCTCTATATCTGTATTTCATATCTTTAGACGGAGCATTAAAGCGCATTTCAGCAGCTCAAGTGTCTTGGATGGTGCTCTACCTATAGCGTCGGAGCAAGAGCTTGAGTTTGCTTGGAGTGCCCCTTTTCACCGCATCGTGTTTTGGGGTTGTGAGCTCCTGGGTGGTGTCATGGACAGTGCTATCCCGAAGTACTGGCGCCAGAGCCCCCTCGAGGAATGGTAATGGGAATGATGATACCGACACATCTGTTGTAAGACTAAGCTAAAAATAAGCATGGGGGAGAAAAAAAAAAATAATAATAATAATAACACGTCCTTATTAAGGTTGGCTTTTCACAAGCACCGACACAAGGTTTTAAAGGAATTTGCAAGTTGCGAATCAGATTCACGAGCCAGAAAAATCCTAAAAACAAACATTTCAAGTCATCTAAATTAACAAGGGGTTAATTTGTGAATTTTCTGAGGATATATTGAACCCGTTCTATCTAATGGTTGGATCCAAAAACAAATCTTGATGTTTATCTTCAACAAATCCCATATCTCCTGTATTTTAATCTACCAAGGTCCCTTAATCTCTTTTTCTCCTCAAAAGTCAAAAAAATTAGATTTCCCAAAAATTCCGTTTTCCAAAAAAAATCAATGTTTTGCTAAGAGACTAGCAAAAGATAAGCATGGGGGTGTGATAAACACCAGTTTATCATCATTTTTATGCTTTAAAACTAACCTAGCTCTTAGGATTTTACTCCGCAAACGGGTTTTTGGGCTGCATTTAGGCATAAATTAGGATAGGCATGCATTGCATTTTTTATTATTGTTGTTTTAATGTGTTTTTGTGAGTGTTAGGGATGTACAGATTCACAGATCCCTAAAACCCTAGCACTCAAGAAGGCAATTGGTGAAGGAGAAGCCAGACTAGTTGGAACCCAGCTTGATCCAGCTCACCATAGCTGGAACCTAGCTTACTTGAACTAGGGTTAGCTCATCCCAGCTCCATTCAGCTAATCTCAGCTGGATGGCAGCTCAAGAGAGTTCACCTTAGCTCACCCTAGCTCAAGTCAGCTCAGATCCAGCTCAACTTAGCTGAGTCTAGCTCACCTCAGCTCCCACTAGTTCACAGGGAGCTCTAGCTAGCTCAGCTGAGTTGACAGGAGTTTACCCCAGCTCAGATCCAGCTACATCCAGCTCCCCTCAACTCCATCCAGCTGAAGAAGAATTCATCTCAGCTCAGGAAGCTCAAGTCCAGCTCCCGGGGATTCAGCTTAGCTCATCTCAGTTGAGCTAAGCTACCTTAGCTACCTCAACCAGCTTGATTCTCCCCGACAGCACCAGACCTAGCTCACCTTAGCTCATTTTGGTAGAAGCTAGCTCACTTTAGCTTGGCTTAGCAACTAGCAAAGAACTAGCAAGCTAAGCCAGCTAGAGTAGCCCCATGCCAGCCTCTTCAGCAGCAGCCAGCTCCAGCTCCAGACTTCTTCTCCTCAGCTCCCTCCTCCAAACCCTAGCTCCAACACCTTCTCCTCTACTCCTCCATTAGCTAAGCTAGCTTAGCTTAGCTTAAATTAGCTATGCTCCAACTTCCTTGGCTTGTACTACCCCAAAAACCCACCTACCAACTCTACCCAACTAGCTCCACCTAAGCTCCACATAAGCTAACCTACTTGGCACCAACCTAACCTACCCACCACCTCCAAAAGACACCTAAAATTGGCGCCAAAAACTACCCATAACCACCCCTTAATGGCGCCACTTTTCCCTCCAAAATCCCCCCCTCATCTCCACCACACAATCCTCCTTGAATCCATCTCCACCATCCACCTAACCCTCCTTCTAGAAGACCCCATGTTGGCGCCAACATGGGGGTGTCTCTCCACCACCAAAAGACTCCAACACCACCATAACCACCCCCTTTAACACCCCTTGGGGTGGCGCCAACTAACCCTAGCCATAGGATCACCAACCACCCTCATCCTTCCATCCTAGCCCTCCATTTCAAGGGGTACCTTAACCCCCCATCCTACCCTATAAAAAGACCACTACCCACCACCATTCAAGCCATCCTTGGCTAGCCATTTCACTCTCATATTCCACCAAGAATCCCACGTCCAAGAGAGAAGAAGAAGAAGAAGATTAAGGGGATATTCTGTCCCCTTGGTGCCTTCCCCTCTTCCCTTCTCTCTTGGGTCACGCCAGCCAAAGGAGAAGCCAGGCAAGGAAGATCTTGGAGGAGATCTTGAAGGTGGTCACGCCACCTTGGAGGAGTTTTAAGGGTGGTGCATGCCCACCCCTTTGGAGAGAGCATTAAAGGTGGTAGCTTCCACCTTGGAGGAACTCTCAAGGAAGGAGAAGAAGGAGGCCCTCTTTTCAAGCCAAGGAGCAGCTAGACTTGGAGCAAGAAGACAACCTTCTTCACCATTGTTACAAGAGGATTTGTGTTTCTTTTCTTGCTTTTAAATTGTGCAATTCTAGTAGAAGCTTTCCTCTACTTGTCCTTGAAAAGAACACTCATTCTACTCAATCAAAAATTGCCTTCTTTTAAGCTTTTTATTGCAGTTGTTTGTTTTGGTTCTAGCACTTATTTCACCTCTTCTTCCTAATTACCCTAGGCCTACACTTGCCTAGAGTGAGCTTAGGAAGAAGATATTTCTATCTTTCAGATTTTTAATCATTTGTAGGTGTTAGTTCTTTTCGCTACAATCTGCCGTTTGCCCTCGTCTTTTCAAAATACAAAAAAAAATTACATATTGAAAAATATTAAAAAGAAAGTTGAGATTGTATTCCAAGTAAGAGAATCAATTTTGCAACCATATTGCCTCCTTGGACGACCCTAGATGCTCCCCTATTGATGAGAGCCTCATCATGAGCCATAACTAGCTCATTTTGACCCAATAAAGAAGATAAAAGCTCCTACATAACCTAGAAGAAGGCCTAACTGAAGGAACAAGTGCTCTGAGAAGAAAACATGAAATAAAGGTTAAAACTGCAATTTTACCATTGCAGTAGATAAACAGGATTTCTTAGAGGCAAAACATAGGTCAAATGGTCTAAATGAGATAAAAAGTGGGTTGAGTCAATCAGAAATGGGTTCATGTGCAATCTAAGAACTAAAAGACACTTGATAACCCTAAAACAGACCTGCTTAAATTAACAAGGTTTCGGTCAGAAAAAAAAAAGCAAGTAAACCCTCTACAAATCATGGAAAAACATACTCTAGGGTTTAGAACACTTAATTTGGCCTTTGGAACCTAGTTTGACCTAGATTAGGGTCCTAGCTCTTCAATTAACCTAATTTGGGTTTTTACGCAAAATATCCAGTCAAACGAGGTCAAACCTGAAATCTAACTTCTCCATTGAATTCCTTAGGTCCAAATTAGGTTTGTACCAAAATTTGGACCTAAGGAAGGGTCATCTTGACCTACTTTGCAATTTAGTACACCCAAATCACAAATTGGTCCCTATCTTTTGAATACCGTTGCAGAGAACCCCCTAGGTTCTTCGCCTCCTTTGCAAACCGGTCCTGCCGCCATTGCTAGGGCAGAACCGAGCTCCGGCGAGGTTCGGAGAGGGATTGCTCTCTAATCCCTCAGAGATTCCCCCCCAGAAATGGAAGGAGGATTCTCTGAGGAATTCCCTTCCTTATAAAGTCAATTACAATCGTTGGTGTGAACCCAATCTCTCGTGCGAACGCACGAGAGATTTGGGTATCCTAACTCCTTTCCATCTCCGGCGACCAACCTCAGGCAATTACGTGCCCTTCACGCCCTGCACACCAAGTCCAGCGCCTATATAAGAACCCACAACTCCGGCCGAAGAGGCTGAGCTTGATTTGGCCGAGTTTCCCCCTTTAATTCCTCTCCTCCTGCTCGGCCAAATGCCCCAGCTAGCTCCGGCGAGCCCCCCTCCCCTCCCTCTTCGCTCTGCCACAAAACCAGTGGCAGAGTTAGCTTCCTGACCTCCCTCCGCGTCGCGCAGTACCAGCGCACGCCGCCTCAGCCCCGTCGTCGCCGCCGTTCTCCCCCACTAGGCATCATCTTCTCCGGCGACAGCAAGTACTGCTGTCCGCCTTCTGTCCCCTTTCGTCCTTACAATTAGGTTAGAACTCCTCTCCATCCTATCCTCTCTCTTTTCCCCCTGTTATCTCATCTGATTACCCCTCGACCGACGCTGACCACCCTCATCTTCCACATCACCGACCGAACTCCGGCGAGCCGCCCACACCACTCCGCCACTGCACACGGCTCGCCAACCACCTCGTGAGCTCCGCCTCACCACCAGGAACTCGCTCCACCCCACAACTGCCACTCCAGACCTCCATAACCACCCCCTGAACAACCCACAATCTCCGCCCACAGGTTGACCTAGGCGGGCATGCCTAGGCCGACCGGCAACCTGCAGCATCACCCACCGCCTTCGCCGTGCTACGGCGAAGGTTTCCAGCTATTCTAATTGGGCCAATAGGCCGTTCTGTGGAAGCTCAGGTGAACGCCCCGGCCGCCATTAACAGCCGAAGCAGCAGGAAGCTTGGAGCAGCAGCAGGCGTCAGGCTTCCCAGGCGGCAGGTGCAGCAGACTCTCGCAAGTGTTGCGAGGTGACTGAGTTCAGCAAGGAGCACCAGCAGGGCCTTCAGCGTGGGCAATTGCACACGAGAGTCTGCGGGCGCACGCAAAGGAAGGGCGGAACGTTTAGTCCCACATCGTGGAATCTCAAGGCACAGGTATGGTATAAAGAGTTTTTGTGATATACGTTTACTGCCTCGAAAGCACAGGGGTGAGGTCCCTCACTGACCCCACCCGCCTCGTCCGCGGCCTGACCACGCGGACCTGGCGGATCCGACCCGACCTAGACCTACGCACTCCTCGCGCATCACACACCTGCAGGTGCGCCTGGTCCCGGGTACGATCCGACCCGATTGAGACTGTGGCTCTGGTAGAGCGGTTAGAGTGAATTGCTTGAGAGAGAGACACGCGCGGGTAGAGGGAGAAGGGTTAGGTTTTGTTCCCTGTGCATGCAGGCTGATTGCAGGAGAAGGACGTGGCCGCTGCAGAAGAAAGGAGAAGCAAGACAAAGAAGAAGAAGAAAGCAAGACAAAGAAGGAGAAGCAAGACAAAGAAGAAGAAAGAAAGAAGTCTTCGCAGGAGAAGGAGGAAAACAGAAAGGTTAGAAGTCTTCGCAGGAGAAGAAGAAGAAGGACAAGGGAAGATTGCAAAGAGATCCGAAAGGCAAAGCAGAAGAAGAAAAAGAGAAAGAAAGATCACATTTAAGACGTCTGATACATAAATCAGACGTCTAATTCTATTTTTTTACATCTTTCTTAAAAACTCTTTGAATCAATTATATTTGCATTTAACAGTTGTATTCTTGGGTTTTACAAAGAACTGAGTTTGCTCCCTGTGTTCGACCTCGGATACTCTAGTTGTTCGAGTAATAAAATTATTTGTTTAAACGTTTTGTCGGTTCTACTGCAACGTAATACGCCTTTAAATCCGCACGAAACGTCCGTGAACATTTTGGCGCCGTTGCCGGGGAGCAACGGGCACTTGTAAAGCTTTTGAGTACAACTTTTCTATTTAATATCTGACTTAACTTCTCTTTTGTTGTGTTCAATCTGGGAAAGCAAAACAAAAAGGAAAGAATAGCAACTGCACAATAGACTGGAGCAGGTAATCTCCATAAGCCCTCCCCCTTAACCCTCTCACAATCTAAAAAACAAAAAAAGGGGAGAAGTCAACTTAGGGCTACCTGTCTTATATTTAGTAACTCATCAAGTTGCCTGATTTTCATTTCAACATATTTTTGTCTGTCATCCAACTAAGGCAACTAGGGCTAAAACTTTCTTGATTGAGCCCTAGGTGCTAAATTCTAAGGCAACTAAATTGGACCCATTAGAGCCAAGTTAGGATTGCAAAGCTAGGGTTTTTAGAGACACATCTTCTCTAAAACAAAGAAACAAACTTTCCAAAAAGAAGTGTGCCTAAACCGTGTTTGAAAATATTTATACAAGAGGAACCCTAAGCAAATCAGGCTGATAATCCATTTGAATCATAAAAGGAAGGACCTAAAAGCTCTCAAAGGAACAAGAGGTGAAGTTGATCCCTCGGGTCAACCAACCTTAATATTAGGTCACTTTTTGCACTCAAAATACTTAAAAGTTCAAGTGGAACATTAAGCACCTTGATCTTAAAATAAAAAAAAAGGTAGACTTAAGAGGTCAAGATCCCCATTCTGGTCTACCTGGAACCGCAGTGACAAGAGAGGTCGGGTGGGGGAAACCCTGTAACCCGTGGGGACGCTCTACCGTGTAGGGGTCTTTGCGGGACTCTCCCTCTCTGGCTGCCCAGGTATTTCTCAGGTGGACGATCTTCTGATCCAGGGGTCCATCTGCCCCGAACCTCTATAGTCACCCAACAATTCTTGGGTGTCTTGATTGGGTCCAGCACCTTCTAATCTCATCACATCTTCCGGTGCATGTTTGGTAGGAGGTCCTTAAGACCACCTTTAAGACCTCCTCTAGAAATTCATTCTCGCCGAGGCCAAGCCTCGACGCCCTTGTTTGTGCAGCAACCCCACCACATAAATCTTTCATCTGATTTAGACCCTGATTCTCCTTCTTCTCCCATCATGGCACAACCCATTGAAGAGGAGAATAACCTTGAACACCAACTTCAACGCTTAAACGATCTCTTTCAGAACTTTGTAAACCCACCACAGCGACCTATGATGCGAGATCACTATAATCCCGCTGCGGTGGCAATTGAACCCCGAGTACGAATCCCAATTGGAGGACCCGATTCTGATCTAAAGCCCAATATGATTCATGCCATACCAAAGTTCCATGGGCTTAACTCTGAGGATCCATTCCAACACATTAAACAACTCAAGCATCTGGCCCAGACTTTCGGGTCAGATGTACAAAACCGGGATATCCTACTCATGAAAATGTTTTCGTTCTCCCTCTTGGACAAGGCCGCGCACTGGTATCAGACTCAGACCCGCCCGATCAACACTTGGGAGGAATTACAGTCCGAATTTTTGAAAAAATTCTTCCCTGTTGGCCGGACGAATGCCTTGCGCCACCAGATCACTCATTTCACTCAACAACAGGGAGAACCTCTTCACGAAGCTTGGGATCGATTCCTAGATCTCATGCGAAAATGTCCCCATCACGGAGTTCCTAAGTGGGAACAAGTCCAGTCTTTTTACCAGGGACTCCGTGAGGATATTCGTCTAATCGTCAATGCAACATGTGGAGGAAACATCATGGGCCAACACGAGGACACGGTGTGGGAGATTCTCGAAAATATGTGCGAGAACTCCATAAACAATGACTCCTTGGGCTTATTCGACAGGACGAATGCCCGCGCATCGACGAATCTAAGAGGGACACATGAGACGCAGGACCTGTCCACTTCTGTTGACCTGGAATTGATGGCCAGTCGGTTGGACAAGGTCTCTATCATAGAAAAGAAGGTGGACGAGCTAACTCGACATTTGCAGCAAGCAACCTCTGCACAAAACTCTTTTGCACGACCTCCTCTGGCAAGGGAAACAGTGCAAAACATCTATCACCAACCTGCCAAGGGATGAGCCCCTATCCACCCCCGTCTACCTCCCAGACCGGAGTGACCTTCGATCCCGTCTACTCGAGTTGAGGGAACTCTGAACCCTCGTATTCTGACTTTCCTGAGGTTTCTCAGAACTGCGAGGACCTCAACGCCATCCAGAACGACCCATACTCCAATACCTACAACCCTGGATGGCGAAATCATCCTAACTTTCAGTGGGCGGGAAACTCTCAAAAACCACCATATCAACCCCGCCCACAAGCTCCTCGTCCATATCAGCCGCCTCAGCCTCGGCCCAATCCCACCTACCAATCTGGGCAAAATCAGGATCAATTGACTCTTATCCTTCAAACGCTGGCTGACATTCAAAAAACGAATGCGGCAATGCAACAACAGCACAAGGACGAGATCACAGAGGTTCGCAACCAACTGGCCCAGATGGCAAATTCTCGCCAACCTGGCACCCTTCCTTCGCAACCTCTGCCCAACCCAAATAATGTGCCGACCCAGAGGCGCATTATGAATCCAAATTCAGGCCACGCACATTTGATTTATCAGGCCCCTGCTACTCCATCACCAGACAGGATGGAGGCTTCTACATCTTATGCAGAATTTCAGCAGCAGCCACCTCTCCTACCTAACCCAAACCAAAGTCAGGCTGGATTAAACTCTGTAACAACACGTAGTGGTAAAACAACACAAGACCCACATTATCTGAACCACTCCAAGCCTGATAATCGCCAAGACCCTAGGGTAGTCATCCAAGATACTACTGTCCCAGATCAAGAACCTGGACCTATCCTAGAGGAACCAGCTAGGATCCCATTTCCTGAGGCCTTGACCAAAGGAAAAAGGACAACCAAACCTGTGGCTCCTGAGGAGGATCTGGTCAAGCTCTTTGAACAGGTCCAGATAAACATCCCGTTGATGGATGCAATCCGCCACATACCGGCTTACGCAAGATTCTTGAAAGACATATGTACACCTAAACGTAAGCCGCGAACCAAGGATGGGAATCCGATTGTACTGTCAGAGCAAGCCAGCTCTGTCATCCTGAGCAAACTCCCACCCAAGGCTAAAGACCCAGGAACCCCCTTGATTTCTTGTAAAATTGGTGAAACCCAACTTGATAGAGCCCTACTAGACCTAGGTGCCTCCATAAATTTAATACCTACATCCCTCCTTGACCACCTTGAAGAATCTGAACTTAAACCCACTGAGGTGACATTGCAGTTAGCTGATCGATCCATCAAGTCACCCAAAGGAATACTCGAGGATGTCATTGTTAGGGTACGAGATTTTTATTTCCCAGTGGACTTCATAGTACTGGACATGGATGCACCTAAGAACCCAAGGGACACACCAATCATATTAGGGAGACCCTTTCTGGCCACTGCTAGGGCCAATATAAACTGCGAAGAGGGCCAGATAGAATTAAAATTTGGGAATCAAAATCTGAAGATCGACATTTTCAAAGCCCAACAAGGGATTAATTGCGGGGTTATAGAGGAAATTTGTGATGTCAAAACCGTGGTTGATGAACTGCACATAGAGGACAACCTGATTATTTCTAATCAACCACTAGAAAATCAAAAACCGCTAACAGAGGAGTGCGAACACAATCTAGACACACCTATGACTCCTACCATTGCTCCCGATACAAACCCTGAACCACCCGCTGCTGCTGACAATCCTGTCATGGAACTCAAGCCCCTTCCTGAACATCTAAAATATGTCTTTTTGGATTCAAATCAAACGTTTCCTGTGATTATCAATTCTCGACTCACACCTGACCAGGAACTCCGTTTGATTTCTGTTCTCCAGCAACATCGTAGAGCCATTGGATGGACTCTAGATGATTTGACTGGTATAAGCCCTTCATACTGCACGCATCGAATCTATACATAAGAAGGCTCACGACCTTCAAGAGAAATGCAAAGGCGACTAAACCCTAACCTACAGGAGGTCGTGAAAAAGGAGATCATTAAGTGGTTAGATGCAGGGATCATCTACCCGATCTCCGACAGTCGTTGGGTGAGTCCAACACAAGTGGTACCTAAGAAGGCAGGACTTACCATCATCACGACAGAAACCGGGGAAGTCATTCCTACCCGAATAGCTAATTCGTGGAGAGTCTGCATTGATTACAGAAGACTAAATTCCTCCACGAAGAAGGATCATTTCCCACTACCGTTTATTGATCAGATCCTCGAGAAACTAGCGGGAAATAGATTCTTCTGCTTTCTTGACGGGTACTCCGGTTACAATCAGGTGGCAATCCATCCAGAGGACCAAGAAAAGACCACATTCACCTGCCCCTTCGGGACATACGCGTTTCGAAGGATGCCGTTCGGTCTCTGCAATGCACCTGCAACTTTTCAGCGGTGCATGCTTGCCATATTCTCAGATATGGTAGGTGACTACCTGGAAGTCTTCATGGATGACTTTTCAGTTTTTGGACAATCATTTGACGATTGCCTCCAACACTTGGTCCATATACTCAGGCGGTGCATCGAGGTGAATTTGGTTCTTTCCTGGGAAAAGAGCCATTTCATGGTGCCTGAGGGAATTGTCCTGGGACATTTAATCTCAGAGAAAGGCATCCAAGTGGATCGAGCTAAGGTTAACCTGATTTCCAAGCTCCCTATGCCTAGCTCGATTAAGGACATCCGATCTTTTTTGGGGCACGTCGGTTTCTACCGTCGATTCATCCCTGATTTCTCCAAAATCGCGCGCCCCCTGACCAATCTGCTTTCCAAGGATGTGCCTTTCGGAATTTCCAAGGAATGCACTCAAGCATTTGAGATCTTACGTGACCGAGTCACCGAAGCCCCAATCCTACAGTCCCCTGATTGGTCTCAACCCTTTGAGATCATGTGCGATGCATCTGACTTCGCTGTAGGAGCGGTTTTGGGGCAGAAAATTGACGGGAAACCTGTGGTCATTTACTACGCCAGCAAAACACTGGATGAGGCTCAGCGTAACTATACGGTTACTGAGAAAGAGCTGCTGGCCGTAGTATTTGGCCTGGAAAAATTCAGATCATACCTTCTGGGTTCCCGTGTTATCATATACTCGGATCACACAGCTGTGAGGCATCTCCTAGCCAAGAAGGACGCGAAACCTCGATTAATCCGCTGGATCTTGCTGTTGCAAGAATTTGACATCGAGATTCGCGACAAGGCGGGAAAGCACAATGTGGTAGCTGATCATTTATCCCGCCTTCCTCCTGAAATTATTGATCCGTCCGGACCTATTACAGAACATTTTCCTGATGAGCACCTCCTGACTATCAGTACAAGTCTTCCATGGTTCGTCGATATTGTTAATTACCTGGCATCACATCAGATTCCGCCCGATTGGTCGAAGGCCAAAAAGGACAAATTGCGTTCCGATGCCAAGTATTACCTATGGGAAGACCCGTATCTCTTCCGCATTGGTGCTGATCAGATAATCCGACGATGCGTCACGAAGTGGAAATCAAAGACATACTCTCATTTTGCCATGACCAGGCATGCGGTGGACATTTTTCAGGACATAAAACCGCATCGAAAGTCCTCCAGTGTGGTTTCTACTGGCCCACAATTTTCAAAGATGCATACAATCACTGTAAGGCATGTTCCCGTTGCCAGACTCTAGGCAACATGAGCCATAGAGACATGATGCCTCTACAGCCGATCTTGGTATGCGAAATTTTTGATATTTGGGGGATTGATTTCATGGGACCCTTTCCTACCTCGGATGGCTTCGAATACATTTTACTCGCAGTTGATTATGTTTCCAAGTGGATAGAAGCCATTCCGACCCGAACCACCAATCATAAAGCCGTTATAAAATTCCTTCATCAAAACATTTTCTCAAGGTTCGGGATTCCGCGTGCTATAATTTCCGACGGAGGGACCCATTTTACAAACGCTCAGTTCAGGTCACTGATGATCAAATACGGGGTGTCACACCGAATCTCTACTCCTTACCACCCCCAAACTAATGGTCTAGCTGAGCTATCTAACAGAGAGATCAAGAAGATCCTTCAGGTTACTGTTCGACCTGATAGAAAAGATTGGTCTTCTCGGCTTCCGGAAGCATTGTGGGCCTATAGGACCGCCCACAAGACCCAATTAGGAATGTCTCCCTTCAGACTAGTGTACGGGAAGGCATGTCACCTCCCCGTCGAATTGGAGCATAAAGCCTATTGGGCAGTACGGACCTGTAATCTCGACCTTTCTAAGGCTGGAACCCACAGAAGATTTCAAATGAGCGAGATCGATGAATTACTCCACGACGCATATGAGAACTCGCGAATTTACAAAGAACGGGTTAAAGCTTTTCACGACAAACACATTTCTAGAAAGGTCTTTCATCTTGGTCAAAAAGTTTTACTCTTTGATGCTCGACTCAAACTATTCCCAGGAAAGCTAAGATCCAAGTGGGTCGGACCCTACCTAGTCCGCCAAATCTTCGGAAATGGAGCTATTGAAATCAGCCCACTCAGCCACGATTCTGAACCATTTGTCGTGAATGGGCAGAGACTCAAGCCGTTCATTGACATGACCGATATAGATTTGACTGAGTCATCCTTTACCTTCCTTTCCTCTTGAGCTCATTACGCCCAGCCGATGGCGTAAAACTCAGCGCTTAACGGGAGGCAACCCGTCATTCTTTGAAAAACCTGAAACCGTTTCTGACATCGCTATGCGGAACTCATATTGCACTTTAGGGTTCATCCATTAGAACAGCCGACTTCACCTCAGGTATACCTACCCGAGATTAGAAATCGTTCGCAACAAGTCGCTTCGACCCATTCACTCACCACACACCTGTCCTAACACATGAACTAAGCTGAATTCGAACCCACCTAATTTACAATGGGGACATTGCAAATCTTAGGCATGGGGGGGTATGAAAGTGCAAAATGACAGAAAATTCATATCAAGAAAGGGTTTCAAAAAAAAAAAAAAAAAAAAAAGAGGGGAGGAACAATTCAGGGTCATACAAATGAGAGGAGGAAAAGAAAGAAAAATGACAAAAAGAGCAAAAATAAAGAAAGGAGCACAAAAGGAAAAGAAAAAGAAAAAGTCATTAGTAAAAGATTAAGGGGTTAACTGAAGTTCTAGACCGAGTCAAGAAAAAGAAAAGAAAAATGCTACAGAGATATAACAAGAGATTAGCGGGAACGCTGGTCTTAGGCCTCTTGGGCTAGATTTTTTGCTTAAAAATTCACGTATCCGTTAAAATCTGGACAATCCTCAAGAGGTTGAGGAAAATGCAAAGCTTAAGTATTAGGTCTAAGGCTTAGGAAGTATTCGGCCTCGTTAACTGACCTCCGGTTTGCGGGATTCGGTAACCTAAGCACCCAAATTCACACACAGTCTGGTTCAGTGCGCATAAATATTCAAAACACGCAAGAGCGTTTAATACTCTGAAAAAGTCACCTAGATTAGGAGCGGCCAATCAACACAAGTTGATTTGGACAAGTTCCCAGCGCGGAGAGGCGGGAAATTCCCCTCGAAGATGCGTAACAACATATCGTCTCCTCGGTGCTTGTCTCTTAGGATATTTAAATATCCTACTGGGGGCATGTAAGCACTCTGCTGGTTCAGATACCATGGGTGGCATTATCACGAAATGTCGATCGCCAGGGTCTGAATTCGGCCACGGAATGCCATGGGCGGGATTATCTCGAAATCTCGAAAGCCAGGGTTCCGGGGGTTGCCATGGGCGGGATTATCTCGAAATCTCGAAAGCCAGGGACCTTTGAGGATTGATGATGGGGACGAGGAATCCGATACAGACCGTGTTGAGAAGCTAATCTGAAGCTAGAAATAAAAAAAAAAGAGAGAGAGAAAAGCTCTCCAAACAAATAAATCTTCTATCTCTCTCTTACAAAAAAAACGCACTGCAAACTGAACTTAGGCTAAAAATATCTCAAGCACGGGTGCTTTAACCGCGGAGTCCAACAAACCCTAGGTTAGGTTCTGTGGGCCGTAGAAACCTTTGCAAGAGACTGAGGCTAAAGTGGAACAGGTCTGGATTTTGGTTGGTACTTGAGTACCTCTAGGCCTATTGTCGGCATTCCCACCTAATCACAAAAGAAAAAGGAGAAGCACTTATCATTATTGACAACATTCAGTGTCTAGAACGGAAGTTAAAACTTTGAAATTTTGCTAAGGGACTAGCAAAAGCTAGGCATGGGGGTATGATGAGAGCCTCATCATGAGCCATAACTAGCTCATTTTGACCCAATAAAGAAGATAAAAGCTCCTACATAACCTAGAAGAAGGCCTAACTGAAGGAACAAGTGCTCTGAGAAGAAAACATGAAATAAAGGTTAAAACTGTAATTTTACCATTGCAGTAGATAAACAGGATTTCTTAGAGGCAAAACATAGGTCAAATGATCTAAATGAGATAAAAAGTGGGTTGAGTCAATCAGAAATGGGTTCATGTGCAATCTAAGAACTAAAAGACACTTGATAACCCTAAAACAGACCCGCTTAAATTAACAAGGTTTTGGTCAGAACAAAAAAAGCAAGTAAACCCTCTACAAATCATGGAAAAACATACTCTAGGGTTTAGAACACTTAATTTGGCCTTTGGAACCTAGTTTGACCTAGATTAGGGTCCTAGCTCTTCAATTAACCTAATTTGGGTTTTTACGCAAAATATCCAGTCAAACGAGGTCAAACCTGAAATCTAACTTCTCCATTGAATTCCTTAGGTCCAAATTAGGTTTGTACCAAAATTTGGACCTAAGGAGGGGTCATCTTGACCTACTTTGCAATTTAGTACACCCAAATCACAAATTGGTCCCTATCTTTTGAATACCGTTGCAGAGAACCCCCTAGGTTCTTCGCCTCCTTTGCAAACCGGTCCTGCCGCCATTGCTAGGGCAGAACCGAGCTCCGGCGAGGTTTGGAGAGGGATTGCTCTCTAATCCCTCAGAGATTCCCTCCCAGAAATGGAAGGAGGATTCTCTGAGGAATTCCCTTCCTTATAAAGTCAATTACAATCGTTGGTGTGAACCCAATCTCTCGTGCGAACGCACGAGAGATTTGGGTATCCTAACTCCTTTCCATCTCCGGCGACCAACCTCAGGCAATTACGTGCCCTTCACGCCCTGCACACCAAGTCCAGCGCCTATATAAGAACCCACAACTCCGGCCGAAGAGGCTGAGCTTGATTTGGCCGAGTTTCCCCCTTTAATTCCTCTCCTCCTGCTCGGCCAAATGCCCCAGCTAGCTCCGGCGAGCCCCCCTCCCCTCCCTCTTCGCTCTGCCACAAAACCAGTGGCAGAGTAAGCTTCCTGACCACCCTCCGCGTCGCGCAGTACCAGCGCACGCCGCCTCAGCCCCGTCGTCGCCGCCGTTCTCCCCCACTGGGCGTCATCTTCTCCGGCGACAGCAAGTACTGCTGTCCGCCTTCTGTCCCCTTTCGTCCTTACAATTAGGTTAGAACTCCTCTCCATCCTATCCTCTCTGTTTTCCCCCTGTTATCTCATCTGATTACCCCTCGACCGACGCTGACCACCCTCATCTTCCACATCACCGACCGAACTCCGGCGAGCCGCCCACACCACTCCGCCACTCCACACGGCTCGCCAACCACCTCGTGAGCTCCGCCTCACCACCAGGAACTCGCTCCACCCCACAACTGCCACTCCAGACCTCCATAACCACCCCCTGAACAACCCACAATCTCCGGCCACAGGTTGACCTAGGCGGGCATGCCTAGGCCGACCGGCAACCTGCAGCATCACCCACCGCCTTCGCCGTGCTACGGCAAAGGTTTCCAGCTATTCTAATTGGGCCAATAGGCCGTTCTGTGGAAGCTCAGGTGAACGCCCCGGCCGCCATTAACAGCCGAAGCAGCAGGAAGCTTGGAGCAGCAGCAGGCGTCAGGCTTCCCAGGCGGCAGGTGCAGCAGACTCTCGCAAGTGTTGCGAGGTGACTGAGTTCAGCAAGGAGCACCAGCAGGGCCTTCAGCGTGGGCAATTGCACACGAGAGTCTGCGGGCGCACGCAAAGGAAGGGCGGAACGTTTAGTCCCACATCGTGGAATCTCAAGGCACAGGTATGGTATAAAGAGTTTTTGTGATATACGTTTACTGCCTCGAAAGCACAGGGGTGAGGTCCCTCACTGACCCCACCCGCCTCGTCCGCGGCCTGACCACGCGGACCTGGCGGATCCGACCCGACCTAGACCTACGCACTCCTCGCGCATCACACACCTGCAGGTGCGCCTGGTCCCGGGTACGATCCGACCCGATTGAGACTGTGGCTCTGGTAGAGCGGTTAGAGTGAATTGCTTGAGAGAGAGACACGCGCGGGTAGAGGGAGAAGGGTTAGGTTTTGTTCCCTGTGCATGCAGGCTGATTGCAGGAGAAGGACGTGGCCGCTGCAGAAGAAAGGAGAAGCAAGACAAAGAAGAAGAAGAAAGCAAGACAAAGAAGGAGAAGCAAGACAAAGAAGAAGAAAGAAAGAAGTCTTCGCAGGAGAAGGAGGAAAACAGAAAGGTTAGAAGTCTTCGCAGGAGAAGAAGAAGAAGGACAAGGGAAGATTGCAAAGAGATCCGAAAGGCAAAGCAGAAGAAGAAAAAGAGAAAGAAAGATCACATTTAAGACGTCTGATACATAAATCAGACGTCTAATTCTATTTTTTTACATCTTTCTTAAAAACTCTTTGAATCAATTATATTTGCATTTAACAGTTGTATTCTTGGGTTTTACAAAGTACTGAGTTTGCTCCCTGTGTTCGACCTCGGATACTCTAGTTGTTCGAGTAATAAAATTATTTGTTTAAACGTTTTGTCGGTTCTACTGCAACGTAATACGCCTTTAAATCCGCACGAAACGTCCGTGAACACCTATCTAGGATATAAATTTTAAAAGCGTAAGCGGATTCGCGTGTTACAACGACGTTAAAAACCCGCTTTTACAAATCACGCGTATTTCGCTGTCAGGTCGGGGGGCGTTTAGGGTGGTGTAGGTGGTCGATGGATGGGTGGATGATGTTCAGTGGACTGTGGCAGAGGTGAAGAGGTTGGTGGCGAGACGTGTGGAGGTGTGGAGTGACGAATGCATCTCGCTGGAGGTTGGCCGGAGATGGGGAAGATGGCGGGGAACAGTGGCTGTCGAGGGGTAATTCGTAAAATAGATTGAGGGGAATTGAAGAGGGGATAGAGATGAGGGATTCTAACCTAACTAAGTGGACGAAGGGGGAGAGATGGCGACAGGCAGTACCTGCTGTTGTCGGAGAAGACGGCGTCCAGTGGAGGGAGACGGTGGTGACGATGGGGCTAGAGATGCTCGCACGGGTGTTGCGCAATGCAAAGGAGGATGGTGAAGATAGCTCTGCAACTAGTATGGTGGCAGAGTGATGAGAAAGAGGAGGGCAGCTCGCTAGAGCTCGCTAGACTACTTGGCCGGAGGAGAAGAAGAAGAAATTGAGGTGAATCTTTGGCCAAGTCGAGCTGCCGAGGTGCGGCCAGGGTTGAGGATCCTTTTACAGATGCTAGCAGGGGTTCCTGTGCTTGGAAGACAAGCTTCCAAGTGCGCGAATCCTCACCGGAGATGGAATCAATTAAGTGACCCAAATCTCTCGTGTGTTCGCACGAGAGATTGGGTGCAAATCAGAGATTAAGATCAAGCTTAGATGGAAGGGAATTCCTTAGAGAATCTCCCTTCCAAATTTAGGAGGAGGTCTTTGAGGAATCAGAGAGTACTTGATTAGCCCATAGTTGTGGGCTATTTAAGTATTTAAGTGCCTACACATTAGGTTAATTCTAACATTTATTTAGCGTAAATTAGGATGTAAATAGATTAATTCATAGTTTGAATTTAATTACATAATCCATACATTGCATTCATATCTTAAGTGCATTTAGAATTAGCTTAGAATAGCATTCATCTAATTAGACAACCAATTAGGTATATTGTTTTCATTAACATAGAAGCTGAGGGTCTGTATATAAATGACCCTAATATTTTAACATTATTTTCTTTATTCTTCTCCTTGCAGGAACGGCTGGCTGCCGCTCCAACGCCGAACGGCCGCAGTGAAGAACCCAGTCAAGGGAGAGCGGATGTGGTGGATCTGGTCGGGCGGATGATTTCAAATGTGTGCAGGCCACTACAAAAGGAGGAGGGAGGCAGCCGAGCTCAGGAAGCCTCCACCACCGACCCACCACTGTGCAGAGAGAACTTCTCTCTTCCACTCCATACTGCCGGCCTCTACTGTGGCGGGGAGTCTCCACCACCGTGGGCGTGTGGTGTGACAGGCCACACCGCCATCCGGAGCTCGTCCGCATCACCGTGAGCACCTTAGCGTGCATCTCCCTCGCCGTCGTCGCCGAACACCGCCACCGAGCTACTGATTCAGCCACCCTTTCAGTAACTTAAGACGTCCAGGAAATTTCCCATACGTCTGAAGCTACCCGCTCACCTCCACCCACTCGCCTGCGTACCCATCTGCAATCCACCCGCACCCGCTCTCCACGCAGCGCCCTCCACCCGCTCACCTCCAACAGCCATGTCTTCCTTAGCCTGCTGCACCCTCCAAACGCACACGCTCCCACGCCTGCAGACTAGCCCACGCCACCTTCCAACTGCGCCCATCTCCACGCGCTCACCGGCTGCAACGCTCTCCATGCGCCTGCAGACCCGCGCACAGCAGCAGACCAGCCCACGCCATCCAACAACGCCTGTAGACCCGCGCAACCATCCTCAACCACGCCTGCGCCCTGTTCCTCGTGCCTGCGGACCAGCGACCGCTCTTCCCCGCGCGTACAGACCAGCGCCCGCCCTTCCCCGCGCCTACGTTCCCGTGCCCACGCCAGCAGCAGCAGCCACCCCCGCAGCTGCAGCGCACAGCAGACTTCATGCCAACAGGCCGCGTACGCTCACCGGCTGCAGCACCTCCGCCGGAGCTCGTCCGGCCACCTACGGACACCACGCGACTCGCCGCCACCACCGATTCGAAGCCCTCGGTCCAAGGGACCTCCTTCGAGCTTCCCGCGCCCGGCCATCCGCTCCTCGTCACGCATGACAAAGGGGAAAAATTCCCCTGTTTTGCTACAGTAAACCATCAATTAGAAATTACATTTTCTGCCATTGTCACTTTTTAATGATATTTTATTGATTCTGCATTGTGGAAAATATCCACTAGTTTCTCATAATTGCCATTTCAGCATTGTTTCTTGCTTAAACCTTAATCTAAAGGCAATCTTGGCTTGATTCTTGTCCAAACTAACTACGAACGAACGTTTTTAATTGGTGCCAATTTTAATACGTCATTGCCTCCCTGTGGATACGACCCACTCCTCTGCGAGTGGTTATTTCTTCTTAAATATTGATCAGTCGATTTTTCCACCAAATTAAACTGCAAAAGACTTAAAAGCGAAAGATTGATGAGTCAAATGGCGCCATTGCCGGGGAGGCAACAGATGCAATAATTTCGCCTAATTTTATTTTGATTATTTGTCAATTGCACAGAGATTTGACCATTTATTATTTTCTTTTCTGTGCGAGAAAAATTGTGCAAGAATCAACCAGTGTGAGAGGCAACCCTTGACGTCGCTAGACGAGAAGTGGACGAGCAATTTTGAAAGGAGAAGGATGAGCACGCGACGGACACCATTGTATTTAGTCGCTAGTTTAATTAGAATAGAATTAAGACTGTAGACTTAATTTTTCATTGCAGATAGTTTGAAACCCTTGTTCTGGGGCATATTTTGAGGGGTCTGTTCCCCGATTTTGTTTTGGGCCCGTGTTGGGTAATTATTCGGAGTCTGTTCCCTTTTCTTTAGATTTAGCTTTATTTTTTCCTTTTTATTATTATTACTTTTATTTGCTTGTGCATAAGTAGTTCTAAAAAAAAATAGAAAAAAAAAATGAGCTGCTTGCTAGAAGCTGCCTGCCCTAGGACGAACCATTTAGGTCTGTATGAGCAGCCTCTAGATTTACTTTTCTGCATTGCGTGCATTTTTGCATCATAGATCGCTGGAGGCAAGGTACGTATTCTCTTACTTTGCATCCTATTTTTTATCACGCATTGCATTTAGGATTTAATGCAAAGACCACAAAGTTTGTCTTGAAGCGATCTAACAAGTGGTCACATATATTCGAAAAAAGGACTAATTAAAGGAGGGACATCTAAAAATCAAGGACTTGATTGTAAAACGTGTTGTGCGATTCAAAATTCAAAATCATTTTGCGGTGAATGCACACTTATATCTGTTGCACCATAGCACTCATTTAGACACTCCTAAGTCTTGAAACGACTAGGACAAAGAGCCCTCCTATCGTTGGATTTTGAAGTGTTCGGAACTTGAGATCAAAGGTTTTGTAAATCCAAAGAGGGGGATACCCTGTCACGGATTTTTGGGGGTAGTTGAGGAGCACCGCGAAAGCACAGCTTCAAAAGAAGGCTTAGGCCTACTTGCATCCCTCGATCTTCCGTCTTTGGATTTACTTGACCATTTGAGATTTAGGGAAGATTACCTAAGTTCCAACTAGGTCTTTTTAGGCATTTTGAAGGTTGACAATAGGCGTGTAATTGATTGGGCAACTTGTTTTGTCACCTACAATTTGAACTAAAGTCAAAAGCCTAAATCTGTAAAGACCAAACAAGTCCGTTTGAATTGTGTTTGTAGTGCATGCTTGGTAGGCGTTCTCTTAGGAGACAACTTGTATTTGATCCTGAACCAGAAAGAATCCTAAGAAAAGACCTTCCAAGGGTAGAAATGGCTGGTCAAAGGAGCCTTAAGGAATACTTCATCCCAACCAACCAAGCTGGCCCAAGACTACGTAGACCTAGAGGGGACAATCCATATGAGATCAAAAGTAGTACCATATCCTTAATACCCTCCTTTTATGGTACTACTAGGGAAGACCCTTACAAGCATATCGAGGAATTCACCGAGGCCTGTTCCACGGTGAAAGTGCAGGGCGTTACTGATGACGCTCAAATGCGAACCCTCTTTCCCTTCTCCCTAAAGGACAAAGCCAAGTATTGGTATCACACCCTTGATAATATAAATACTTGGGATGCCCTGAAGAAGGAGTTTTTGAAGAAGTACTTCCCCATGAGCAAAACAAATCACTTTAGGAGGGAAATTATGAGTTTTGCTCAAAAGGATGGGGAAGCATTCCATGATGCGTGGGAGCACTTTAACAATTTGCTGAGACTTTGCCCACATCACCAGGTGCCTAAATGGCAATTGGTTGAAAGGTTCTACACCGGACTTAATGATTCGCATAGGCAAACTGTGGATGGTGCCTGTGCAGGAACCTTTCTATCTAAGACTAAGGATGAAGCTTGGAACTTATTTGATACTTTGAGTGAAAATTCTATTCACTTGAATTCTGCCTACATGGATAGAAAGCCCACTCTCATGCAAAGAAAGTTGGAGGCGAATGAAGCAAGGGACACCCAGAATTTAGCCTATCAAATTCAATTACTGAATCAAAACATGGAAAGGCTTATGTCGAACCCGAGTTCATTCACACCTAACACCTCCACATCCCAAGCTTCCGAATGCGTAATTTGTCAAGGCAATACACACGCCACTGTGGATTGCCACTTGGCCTCCCAATTCCCTGAGCTTGTACAAGCGGATTTGAATGCCGCTCAAGGGTTCCGTCCAAGACCTCGTAATGATCCTTTCTCCAACACTTATAATGAGGGATGGAGGAACCACCCAAACTTTTCATGGAGACAAGGAAATGTCTTAAATTTAGGGAATTACAAACCACAATCCTTTCAAAACCATCAAATGAACCAACCTCGGACCTTTGCCCAACCTAAAACCTCTGAGATGGATGAATTGAAGGCGATGTTGAAAACTATGCAAGAAAGTCAAAGTGCCATCATCCAATCTCATGACAAGGCTATACATGAGATGAAATCACAAATTGGACACCTTGTTGAGGCCATTAGACAGAGGGAGAGTGGGAAGTTTCCCAGTGCTGCTGAGGAAAATCCTAAAGGAAAAGGGATTGTCTTTAGAGAGCATGCTCAGGCGGTGACTATTCTGAGGAGTAGGAAAGAAATTTCCAAACCCGATGCTCCTATAGTCTCACCCCCTAAAAAAACATCCACCCCGACTTTCACCCCCACCGGAGAAGATTTGCCCAAATCTTCTCCGCTTGAAATCACCTCACCGGAAGAAGTTGCCCCCATTCCACCCCTTACTCGACATGACAACCCTTCCACACAGAGATCGAGAGTGCCTTTTCCAGAGCACTTATCCACCTCTGGGCAGACTTCTGCTGGCTCAACTGGAGCCAAAGATAAGACGGATGAGATTATGGAAACTTTCAAGCAAGTGCAGATTAACCTGCCTTTGCTTAAAGCTATCAGGCAGATTCCGTCTTATGCCCGCTTCTTAAAGGACTTGTGCACGAAAAAGCGGCAATCTAGAAAACTAGTCCAATCTAAAGTTGTCCTTCCTGATTCTGTTAGCTCAATTGTTCAACATGGCACACCCCCGAAACTTAAGGACCCAGGAGCCCCATATATCTCTGTAGTTATTGGTGACTTACAAATTGATGAGGCTCTGCTTGATCTGGGTGCGGGGGTGAACATCCTTCCGAGCTACGTGTATGAACAACTTGGGGGAGGCAATCTGAAGCCTAGCCCTGTAATCCTTCAAGTTGCTGATCGATCACTTAAGACACCACGAGGAATTTTGGAAGATGTCCTCGTAAGAGTGGAGGATTTCTTCTTTCCCGTTGACTTAGTTTTGGACACTGACCCTACCAACAAGCCAACCAAACCCTCCATCATTTTGGGCCGCCCCTTCCTTGCAACTTCCCATGCTTCAATTAATTGCAATACTGGGGCATTGAAAATGGGCTTTGGGAATAGGAAAATCCGGCTTAATGTGTTTGATGCTTACAAACAAGCTGGACTTGAGGATTGTTCTCAAGTTGAGGTGATAGATGACTTGATTGAAGAGGCAACTCCTGCAATGTTATGTGATGGCCCCCTTCAGCATGTCATGCTAAATGAGCATTCCCATCTCCTGGAGGAATGTGAAGGGGATATACTAGAACTAGAGGAATTGCTAGGAGTTTCTACTGAGTCTCTTCCCCCATCATTTTCGCCGAAGGTAGATTTGCTACCTGAGATGGGGACATCTATTATGAAACCCTCAACCATAAAAGCCCCCAACCTTGAGTTGAAACCCCTCCTTGACACTCTCAAGTATGTTTTCCTAGGTGCCAATGATACGCTCCCCGTTATCATTTCGGCTGTGCTGTCTGAGGCACAAGAGGGAGCCTTGATTGAATGCCTGTCTAGGCACAAGGAAGCTATTGCTTGGAGCATTGCTGACATTAAGGGTATAGACTCTACACTCTGCATGCACCACATTTATACTGATGATTCCATCAAGCCTTTTAGGGACATGCAGAGACGTCTGAACCCTAATATGAGGGAGGCTGTAAAAAAGGAAATCTTGAAGTGGTTGGACGCTGGGATCATATATCCCATTGTTGATAGTAAATGGGTCAGTCCCATTCATGTGGTGCCAAAGAAGGCAGGCTTTACTGTGGAACTCAACGACCAAGGTGAACAAGTTGTCACTAGACCCTCAACTGGATGGAGGGTCTGTATTGATTACCGCAAGCTGAACACCGCTACCCAGAAGGATCACTTTCCTTTGCCTTTTATTGATCAAATTCTCGAAAAATTGGCAGGGAATAGGTATTATTGCTTTCTCGATGGATATTCTAGGTACAATCAGGTGGCAGTCTTTCCTGATGACCAGGAAAAGACGACATTCACGAGTCCTTACGGTACTTTTGCATTCAGGCGTATGCCGTTTGGATTATGTAATGCCCCTGCAACTTTCCAATGATGTATGATGTCTATCTTTTCGGACATGATTCACGAGTGTGTTCAAGTATTTATGGATGACTTCTCCATTTATGGCTCGTCTTTCGACCAGTGTCTCCTACACCTGGAGAATGTGTTGAAACGATGTAAGGAGACTGGTTTAGTCCCCAGTTGGGAGAAAAGTCACTTCATTGTACAGAAAGGAATTGTACTTGGGCATGTTGTATCCGAGCAAGGTTTGGAAGTAGATAAAGCCAAGATTGATTCTATTTCCAAACTTCCATTGCCTACAAATGTCAAACAGATTAGATCCTTTCTGGGCCATGCTGGCTTTTACAGGCTCTTTATTAAAAATTTTAGTAAGATTTCTAGGCCACTTTGTGACTTATTGGCGAAGGAATCTTCCTTCAGTTTTGATTCAAAGTGTGCCGAGGCCTTTCAAACCCTAGAGGAGGCCTTGATCTCTGCGCCTGTTCTCCAAGCTCCTGATTGGATACTCCCATTTGAGCTTATGTATGATGCTTCGGATTATGTAGTGGGAGCAGTCCTTGGACAAAGGGTTGAGGGAAGGCCTCATGTGCTGCATTATGCAAGCAAGACTTTAATTGAACCTCAGCAAAACTACACAGTCACTGAAAAAGAATTACTTGCTGTAGTTTTGCTCTGGAGAAGTTTAGGTCTTATTTACTTGGGTCTAAGGTGGTTATTTTTACTGATCATGCAGCAGTGAAACATCTCATTGCTAAGAAAGATTCTAAGCCACGTCTGATTAGGTGGATCTTACTCCTTCAAGAATTTGACTTGGAAATACGTGAAAAGAAAGGAGTAGAAAATGTTGTGGCTGAACACCTGTCTCGCCTTCCTCTTAATGACTCTCTTTCTGAAGACATTTGCGAGACATTTCCTGATAAAACTCTGATGACGGTAACACCAACTTTACCTTGGATGCAGACATTGTAAATTACTTGGTCACTGGACAAACTCCTGGCTCTTGGGATGAGCAGAAAAGAAAGAGATTCATTTCTTAAGCAAGATATTTTCATTGGGAAGAGCCAAAATTATTTAGAATTGGACAAGACCAAGTATTGAGACGTTGTGTGACTGACGAGGAACAACAAAGTGTGCTGACATTTTGCCATGAACTTCATTATGGAGGACACTTTGGTGCTAAGAAAACTGCTTTTAAGGTTCTCCAGTCCGATTTTTGGTGGCCTTCCTTATTTAAGGATTCTCATAATTTTGTTAAGGCCTGTATTAGATGTCAATGGACTGGAACGATTGGGAAGAAAAATGAAATGCCTCAACATCCTATTCAATCTGTTTAAATTTTTGATGTGTGGGGAATTGACTTTATGGGCCCCTTCCCGTCGTCCCATGGTTTTGAATATATCTTGGTGGCAGTTGATTATGTCTCTAAATGGATAGAGGTTATTCCTACGCGCACAAATGACCACTCTGTGGTTTTGAAATTTGTGAAGGCCAATATCATATCCCGTTTCGGCTACCCCAAGACTATTATAAGTGATGGGGGACCTCATTTCCGAAACCACCACTTCAATCAGTTAATTAAGAGTTTGGGAGTGACTCACAAGGTTGCTACCCCTTACCACCCTCAGAAAAGTGGCCTGGTTGAAGTATCAAATAGGGAGATAAAAAATATTTTGGAAAAGACCGTTAGACCTGATAGGAAAGATTGGTCCCAAAAGCTCGATGATGCTTTGTGGGCTTATCGAACGGCGTATAAGACCCCTTTGGGTACTTCTCCCTTTCAGATTGTGTATGGAAAAGTGTGCCATTTACCTGTTTAGTTGGAACATAAAGCACTTTGGGCTATTCAAAGTGTTAACATGGATTTAGAGAAGGCAAGTAAGGCACGATTTCTAGAATTAAGTGAGCTTGGGAGCTGAGGAATGATGCTTATGACACCTCTCAAGCTTATAAAGAAAGAACTAAGGTCTTGCATGACAAGTTTATTCTTCGAAAGACCTTTGAACCCAACCAACAAGTCTGGCTTTTCAATTGCAGACTTAAGTTTTTTCCTAGGAAATTAAAATCTTGTTGGGATGGGCCTTACATAATCACCAAAGTATTCCCCCATGGAGCTGTGGAGATAAAAAATCCTTCCTCTTCAGCAACTCCCTTTATCGTCAACGGTCAACAGTTAAAACCGTACATAACTTTAGATGACCATCTGGTTGACGAAGTCACTCTTGAGGAGCCTTAGCTCCTACCATTCTCCGCCTCAGGTAATATCTTCCTTTAGCTATTTTTGTTTTCAATGAGGACATTGTTTGAACCAGGCATGGGGGAGAGGACCTGAGGCATTTTGTTTATAGCATATAAAAAAATAATAATAAAAAAAAAGAAGAGAGAAAAAGAGAGAAAATAAAAAAAAAGGGGTTTTGAGCTTAACTGGCTAGATCTTGCAGTCTTAAGCAAATCAGAACTCTAGGGTAGACTAAATTAATTCTAGGGTCAAACTTTAGAAGCTAAATGAGTTGCTAGCGTTAGACCTTTAGGGTCCTTTGTGGACTTAAAAACTTAAGTAGGAGTTAAGTTGCGGACCATTCCTCAAGAGGTTGAGGAAGGGAAGCTAGGGTTTGAGTTAAAAGGTGGGGTAGTACCTGGAGTCTTATTCTAACTTTTGGTTTACGGGTCCTTGTAACCCAAGCATCCAAATTTCACACACTTGGTCTGGTAATTAACTTAATATCTGTCATTCTGAAAAGAGATTTGGTTCTCTTAGTTTTGACTTAAGAAAGGCTTGAAAACACATTTTGATTGGAAGAGTTCCCGCCGTAGGAGAGGTGGAGTATATACTCACCTTGAGGATGCGATGATAACATATTACCTCCTCGGCGCTTGTCTCTTAGGATATCCATCCTACTGGGGGCATGTAAGCGCATTGCGCGGTTCAGGTACCATGGGCGGCCCTATCTCGAAGTGCCGATTGCCATAGGCTTGAATTCGCTTAAGAAATCCATGGGCGATACTATCTCGAAGTGTCGATTGCCAGGAGTTCTTGGGGTCGTTATGGGCGATGCTATCTCGAAGCATCGAAAGCCAGGCACCCTTCGAGGTATGGTAATGGGGACAATGAATCCGACACAGACCGTGTTGATAGCTGATCTGAGGTTAGACTTAGAAGAATCAAACAAGAAATATATATATATATAATCCTTTAACTCAAATAACTCAGACCAATGCACAGGCACGGATGCTTTAATCTCAGGGATCATTAAACTTTAGGGTAGAGTCAGGAATCAGGGAAACTTGTGCCTGCAACTCGTCTTTAGCCGACCTAGTCTGTAACTTAGCAACTACTTAGGAACCTTGGGTCTAGAGCCTGAACTTAATATGCTTTTGAAGGAAGACTAAGTGAGTTGACTAGTCTACTTAGAGTGCTAGGTTTCTCTTAATTTTGCTAGGGACTAGCAAAAACTAGGCATGGGGGTATTTGATTAGCCCATAGTTGTGGGCTATTTAAGTATTTAAGTGCCTACACATTAGGTTAATTCTAACATTTATTTAGCGTAAATTAGGATGTAAATAGATTAATTCATAGTTTTAATTTAATTACATAATCCATACATTGCATTCATATCTTAAGTGCATTTAGAATTAGCTTAGAATAGCATTCATCTAATTAGACAACCAATTAGGTATATTGTTTTCATTAACATAGAAGTTGAGGGTCTGTATATAAATGACCCTAATATTTTAACATTATTTCCTTTATTCTTCTCCTTGCAGGAACGGCTGGCTGCCGCTCCAGTGCTGAACGGCCGCAGTGAAGAACCCAGTCAAGGGAGAGCGGATGTGGTGGGTCTGGTCGGGCGGATGATTTCAAATGTGTGCAGGCCACTACAAAAGGAGGAGGGAAGCAGCCGAGCTCGGGAGGCCTCCACCACCGACCCACCACTGTGCAGAGAGAACTTCTCTCTTCCACTCCATACTGCCAGCCTCTACTGTGGCGGCGAGTCTCCACCACCGTGGGCGTGTGGTGTGACAGGCCACACCGCCATCCGGAGCTCATCTGCATCACCGTGAGCACCTTAGCGTGCATCTCCCTCGCCGTCGTCGCCGACCACCACACCGAGCTACTGATTCAGCCACCCTTTCAGTACTTAAGACGTCTGGGAAATTTCCCAGACGTCTGAAGCTACCCGCTCACTTCCACCAACTCGCCTGCGTACCCATCTGCAGTCCACCCGCACTCGCTCTCCACGCAACGCCCTCCACCCGCTCACCTCCAACAGCCACGTCTTCCTCAGCCTGCTGCACCCTCCAAACGCACACGCTCCCACGCCCGCAGCATCCTCCAACAACGCCTGCAAACCAACCCACGCCACCTTCCAACCGCGCCCATCTCCACGCGCTCATCGGCTGCAGCGCTCTCCATGCGCCTGCAGACCCACGCACAGTTGCAGACCAGCCCACGCCATCCAACAACGCCTGCAGACCCGCGCAACCATCCTCAACCGCGCCTGCGCCCTATTCCTCGCGCTTGTAGACCAGCGACCGCTCTTCCCCGCGCCTGTAGACCAGCGCCCGCCTTTCCCCGCGCCTGCGCTCCCGTGCCCACGCCAGCCGCAGCAGCGGCCACGCCAGCAGCAGCAGCCACCCCCGTAGCAACAGCGCACGGCAGACTTCACGCCAACAGGCCGCGTACGCTCACCGGCTGCAGCACCTCCACCGGAGCTCGTTCGGCTACCTCCGGCCGCCGCGCGACTCGCCACCACCACCGATTCGAAGCCCTCGGTCCAAGGGACCTCCTCCGAGCTTCCCGCGCCCGGCCATCCGCTCCTCGTCACGCAAGACAAAGGGGAAAAATTCCCCTGTTTTGCTACAGTAAACCATCAATTAGAAATTACATTTTCTACCATTGTCACTTTTTAATGATATTGTATTAATTCTGCATTGCGGAAAATATCCTCTAGTTTCTCATAATTGCCATTTCAACATTGTTTCTTGCTTAAACCTTAATCTAAAGGCAATCTTGGCTTGATTCTTGTCCAAACTAACTACGAACGAACGTTTTTAATTGGTGCGAATTTTAATACGTCATTGCCTCCCTGTGGATACGACCCGCTCCTCTGCGAGTGGTTATTTCTTCTTAAATATTGACCAGTCGATTTTTCCACCACATTAAACTGCAACCGACTTAAAAGCGAAAGATCGATGAGTCAGTACTCCCCCTCCATTCCTCGCCGGAGTAGGATTTCTCCCCATTAATGGTGGAGGAACCTGTTTGTAAGAGTGGCGAGGAAGTTAGGGGGGTATGTGCAATGGTTTTCAAAAGTTAGGGGCCAAAATGTAATTGAGTGTACTATTTTGCAAAGTAGGTCAAGATGACCACTCCTTAGGTCCAAATTTTTGGTATAAACCAAATTTGGACCTAACAAATCCAATGGTGAAGTTGTATTTTAGGTTTGACCACGTTTGACTAGATATTTTGCACAAAAACCTGAACTAGGTCAATTTATGAGCTAGGACCCCAATCTAGGTCAAAATAGGTTCCAAAGGCCAACTTGAAGGTTATAAACCCTAGGAGATATTTTTCCATGAATTTTAGAGGGTTTACTTTATTTTTATCTTGACCAAAACCTTGTTGAATTAAGCGAGTCTATTTTAGGGTTACAGAATGTCATTTAATTCTTGGATTGCACAATAACCCATTTCTGATTAAACCAACCCACTTTTTATCTTATTCAAATCATTTGACCTATGTTTTGCCTCTGAGAAAACTCATTTATGTACTGCAATGGTAAAATTATAGTTTTAACCTTTATTTCATGTTTTCTTCTCAGAAGACTTATTCCTTGAATTAAGCCCTTTTCTAGGTTATGCAGGAGCTCTTATTCTCTTTCTTAGGTCAAAATGAGCTAGTTAGGGCTCATGATGAGGCTCTCATCAAGTAGTGTAACAAACAATCTCTTTGATAATGAATTCCATGTTCATTCTACATCTCTTTTTGGTTTTTGTTTGTAATATTCTCTCTCCCTCTTCTATTTATTGTAAATAGACAAATAGTTTCTAATCAATTATTCTGCTTCATGACAAATAAAATAAATGCATTTTTTTAAATTAAACGTCCGCCTCCCTATGTTCGACCCAGGATTTCTATTCTGGTATAAATTTTATTTGTCGAACCCGAGTTCTGCGCTTTCAAACTACAACGACAGGTTTTCAAAATCGAATACGATAGCGTAGTAACTTGTAGCTTCAATGTTTTGGTGCCGTTGCCGGGGATGCAGCGCTCTTTGATTTTTTTTTTCACATTTTATAACTTACAAAGCATTTACCTCACTTCTCTCCTTTCTTATTGTGATTGCAGGTACTCTTTTGAGACGAGCAAAAGCAGTAAATTGGAGCAAAGTGCTGTTGAAGGTTTTGTAAGTTATTCCCCACCTCCCACCCATTAGTTTTCATTTCACCACATAATAACACAAACATTCATCAACCTAGGTATTCCTACAAACTCTAAGGTTAGTTTTGTTTATTTGTTTGACACCCACACCCGCCTTAACCTCCACATTTGAAAAGAAAAATAAAAAAAATCTCACAGAGGTACACAACCTCATCTAATTTTCAAAGTCAACCGGTAAACCGATCTTTGGAGCTGGTACACACATCCAAACATATAATTGAGTAGAAATTAGATTAGGTAATCACTTGTGTGCCTAATTAAGTGGTGCAACAGGCCAATTGTTTGAGTTGATTGAGTTGCACCACTTCAATTAAAATCAACTCATCAAGTAGCTGCCACAAAGGTTCAACTTTTAGGGATTTACCAGGCACTCCATATTCTTTTAAGTTTTAAAGGAAAACATCTTCACCAGTGCTTTCAAAACCAGGTGTGCCAACAAAACTTGTTTGAAAACACTTAAAGTTGAATCCTAAACCTACTAAGCAAGATTTGAACCCTAAAATTCACCGCATCAAAAATAATCTTGCTTGAAAACCACTGCTTGTGCACGCACACACACATCAATCAATCATTAAGGGCACAACCCAGATAAAGGGCCCATCACATTCCAAAGCACATTCAAACCTAGCCCTAAATAAAATAGAGTAGGCGTTGGCCATAAGGATTCGACTCGCACTTCAGAGCCCAGAATGAGATTATTTTTTATTAGGTTGTTTATACTGTTCAATCTGATGTCTAGCTAGGGGAGCAGAATCAAACGATCGTGGCTGGGGGGTACACTAGGAACCGGATGGACAAGCCATTTGCGTGAAGTGGGTAATTTGATGGCGCAAGGCATTGGTCCGACCAACGGGAAAGAACTTCTTCAAGAACTTGGACTGAAGTTCATCCCAATTGTTGATCGACCGAGTTTGTGTTTGGTACCAATGAGCGGCCTTGTCCATAAGGGAGAAGGAGAACATCTTCATAAGGAGAATATCCCGATTTTGCTCATCTGACCCAAAAGTCTGGGCCAGATGCTTTAGCTGTTTGATGTGCTGGAAGGGGTCATCAGAATTAAGCCCATGAAATTTAGGTATGGCATGAATCATATTGGGCTTTAATTCAGAATCAGGTCCTCCAGTCGGGATTCTGACTCGAAGCTTAATAGCCATCGTAGTAGGATTATAATGGTCCCACATCATAGTATGCTGCGGTGGGTGCACAAAGTTCTGGAAGAGGTCATTGAGTCGCTGGAGCTGGTGCTCCAGATTATTTTCTTCCTCAACTGGCTGAGCCATTGGGGAAGAAGAAGGTGAGTTAGGTTTGGAGTCGGAGGAGAGGTATATGTGAAGTGTTGATTGCACAAACAAGGGCACTGAGGCTCGACCTCGAGGAGAGTGAATTTCTAAAGGAGGTTTCAAGGACCTCCGAAGAAACATACACTGATGGAGAGGATGAGTTTAGCAGGTGCTGGACCCAATCAAGACACCCAAAATGTTGGGTGACTATAGAGGTGCGGGGCAGATGGACCCCTTGATCGAAAGATCATCCACCTGAGAATTACCTGGGTAGCCAGAGAGGGTGAGTCCCACGAAGACCCCTACACGGTAGAGCGTCCCCACGGGTTACAGGGTTTCCCCCACCCGACCTCTCTTGTCACTGAGATTCCAGGTAGACCAGAATGGGGATCTTGACCTCTTTAGTCTACCACTTTTAGTTAAGATCAAGGTGCTTAGGTTTTCACTTGAACTTTAGCCTTTTGAGTGCAAAGAGTGACCTAAGTTGAAGGTTGGTTGACCCAAGGGGTCAACTTCACCTGGTAGTTCCTTTAAGAGCTTATTAGGTCTTGTCTTTTAGGGTTCAAGTGTCTTTAAAGAGCTAATTTTCTTAGTGTTTCTTTGAATAGGTATTTTCAGACAATGGCTTGGGCACACTTCTTTTGGGATTTCTCAATTCTTGCTTTAGAAGTATGTCTCTAAAACCCTAATTTTGAGTCTTATGTTGGCTCTACTTGGTCCAGTTAGCTTCCTTTTGATATGGTAATTAGGGCTCAGACAAGAAGGTGTTAGCCCTAAATACCCTTAATAGTGTGTGCAGGAATAGTGGGTTGAAATTGAAACATGCAGCTTTGATGATTTACTAGGTATGAAAGACAGGTTATACCTATATTGCTTGTTCTTTCTTTTTCTTCCTCTTTAGAATTTATGGGTTAAAATGAGAGGATAGAAAATTACCTGTCCTCGGAGTGGTTGTTGTGCGGTTGCTTGTTGTTCTTGATTTCCTGTGCCTGCACACAAAAGAGAAGAGATTAGTAGAAACTAGAGATTTTATGGCTTCTAGAATAGCCGTTGCTCCCCGGCAACGGCGCCAAAAACTGGTGAAGCGTGTTTTGTCGTTATGGTTATTTATGGTTTACAGTCATTATAGTATATGACAAAATAGCTACCAGATTACTATAAATTTTTACCCAAATAACAAGCTTTCCCGAGGTTGAACTTAGGGAGGAACTATGATTCTAGAAGCATAAATGTTCACAATTATGTTACAAAAAATAATAAGAGAGAGAGAGAGAAAAGTTCTTTTGTTGGCTTCTTCTTCTCTCTTCCTCTTCTCTTTTCTTCTTCTGCTTTGGCCGTTCCTCTCTTCTTTTTCTTCTTTTCTTTCTCTTCTGCTCTGCTTCTTCTTCTTCTTCTTTCTTCTTTAACCTACGACTGTGGTGATCTTCTTCTTCTTTCTTTTCTCTTTCTCAGCCTGCCTTCTTCTTTCTTCTTGTTCTTCTTTCCTTCCTTGCGGCTGTGTCTTCTTTCTTTTTTCTCTTTTCTTCTTCTTCTCTACTTCTGCATCTTTTCTTTTCCTCTTCTTTCTGCTCTGGCCGCTGACCTTCCTTCCTCTTTTCTTATTCTTTTGGTTGTTGCCCTTCCGACGTCTGATGCGGTGCTTAGACGGCTTATCTGCGCATTTGCTACAGTTCTTTCCTTCCTTCTTCTTCAGCTCCTCTCCTTCCTTTCTTCTTCTTCAGCTGCTTAGTGCGGCTAAGGCTTCAGCCGCTCCTCTCTTCTTCTTTCTTTCTTCCCTACACGGATACACACCCATCAGTGCAAAACCTACCCCTTCCCCGCATCTCTCTTTCTCTCTGAATCTCTCTTAGGAATGCTCTCCCAGATCCGGGTAATCGGGTTCGGGTAGCGTGCTCGGGACCAGGCCCACCGGCGTGTGGTGGTGGGCGAGGAGTGCTTGGTCAGGTAGTCGGATCCAGCCCAGACCTGCGGGGCACGAGCGCGGGCAAGGGCGGGCGAGCACGTGGCGCGCCGCATGCATGTGAGGGACCTGACCCCTTGTATCGAAGGCAAACAGCCCGATACACTTTTTCAATTTAAGTGTGGGCGTGCAGCCACACACTTACGAGGTGGGACTAAAGTCCCACCTCCAGATTGCGTGTCTGTAGGCGAGGGAGTTACTGCCTATTGGGGAAGTTGAGAGGCTTGCGACCCAAATCGCAAGCCTGGGTGCCTTTGTGGAGTCAGTCCGCGCTGCCTGGGACTCGCGCCTGGGCTGGAGAAGGCATGGAGCTGCGAGTGAAGGAGCTACAGCAGCTCAACAATGGCGGCGAGGGGCTGCTGACCTGAAAACACAGTGATGGCCTCTCAGCCAAGTCAGATAACATGGGAGGCTTCGCTGGAGTGCGGCGAAGGCAGTACGGTGGTCGACGAGGCGCAAGAGCTCCTGTGGCGGTGGATCTAGTTCCGAATGTGTGCGTGGAAATGGGTCTGTTCGGGGGGTGGTTGGGTGGTGATTGGTGGTGTATGGAGTGGGGGAAATGGTCGAGTGGAGTGAGGGGGAGCTTCTAAGCTTGTCGGCGAGGGGCAAGGTGGTCTGTGGAAGTGGAATGGACTCGTCGGAGAAGGTGATCGGAGATGGAGCAGGTGGAGGTGGAAGTGGCGAGCGATGGAGTAAAAGGGAAAATCAGGAAGGGGAAAATGTAAGGGAGAGAGAGAGGAAGAGTTCTACCTATTTACTCGACGAAGGGGGAGAGGGAAGCGTCAGGCTCGTGCCTGCCGGAGCTGAGGATGAAGATGCCCAGGAGGAGGGTATCTACGACGAGGAGGCGGTCTGAGGGCGCCAGCTGGTATGGCCTGGCGTGGACGACAGGGCAGAGTAAACTCTGCTGCAGGTCGGGCAACAGAGTGACAAGGAGGTGGAGGAGAAGATCGCCGAAAGCAAGGGCGCTCTGACCGAAGGGGGAAGTGATGAAATGTGGGGTATTTCTCTGCCAGAGGAAGCTTGAAGGAGTCGGCAGACCTTGCCGCTCCTTATAATGGCCTTGGCGTGGAGAGGGGACCGAGGAGGCGACGTGCCTGCCTCGTCGGAGAGTGGCCGGAAAGGATACCCATGCCTTTCGTGCGTTCGCACGAGAGTCATGGTCGATGGCAAAGGTCATGGGCGAGTCCCTACGATAGAGGATGTCGCAGGGAACCCCCCGTCTATTCTAGAGGACGACCGCCCTGCCCTACGCGGCGCCATCCTTTGCGCAAGGTCGCCGGAGGTATGGCGCTGCGTAGAAATGGAAAGGAGGACTATTCTGCAAAGAATGATGAGAAGTTAGGGGGCTAAACGTAAGGGTTTCAAAAGGTAAGGGTCAAAAAGTAAATTAAGAGGACCAATTTGTAAAGTCAGTCAAGATGGTCTTTTCTTTGGCCCAAATTTTTATACCAGACTAATTTGAACCTAAGGATTTTAATGGTGAAATTTGATTTTATGTTGGACCATGTTTGACAGATCAATTTGCGCAAAAACCTAAATTAAGTCATTAATTGGGCATGGTTCTCATTTTAGGTCAAAATAGGTTGCAAAGGCCAAATTGAAGGTTCTAAACCCTAGGGGATATTTTTCTATGAATTTTAGAGGGTTTAGTTAATTTTTATCTTACCTCAAACCTCGTGAATTAAAGTGGATTTGTTTTAGGGTTACAGAATGTCATTTAATTCCTAGAAGTTGCTATAACCCTTTTCAGATCAGATCATCCCACTTCCCTTCTTATTAAGCTCGTTTGACCTATGTTTGGACCCTTAATTACCCTGTTTGCATACTGCATTGGTGAAATTACAGTTTTACCCCTGATGATTTATTTTATACTTTAACTCAGAATTCTCTGAGTTAAGCCTCTATTTGGGTTTTGTAGGAGCTTTTTCACACATATTTGGATTAGATTATGCTAGTTAGGGTTCATGATGAGGTTCTCATCATACCCCCATGCCTAGCTTTTTCTAGTCCCTTAGCAAAAATTTAAGGTTTCAACCCTTGTTCTAGACCATGAAGTTCTTAATGATTTCAGATAAGTGCTTTTTCTTTTGAAACCTAGATTAGGTCAGAATGCCAACCATAGGCCTAAAAGGTACTCTAGTACCAACCAAGATCCAGATCTTTCTAGCCTCAGCCTCAACCTCAGTCCTTAACAAAGGTTTTTAAGGCCTACAAGAACTAACCTAAGGCTTATTAGACTTTGTGGTTAAAGCACCCGTGCTTGAGATAATTTTAGCCCTAGCTCAGTTCGTAGTGCGTTTTGTAAGAAAGAGAGGTATAACATTTATATGTTTGGAGAGTTTTCTCTCTCTTTTTGTTTTTAATTCTAGCTTAGAATTGGCTTCTCAACACGGTCTATATTAGATTCCTTGTCCCCATCATCAATCCTCAAGGGTTCCTGGCAATCGATGCTTTGAGATAGCACCGCCCATGGTAATCCCCAGAACCCTGGCTATTGAGATTTTGAGATAATCCCATCCATGGTGTTCCGTGGTCGAATTCAGACCCCAGCAATTGACATTTCGTGATAATGCCATCCATGGAATTTGAACCAGCAGAGTGCTTGCATGCCCCCAGTAGGATATGTAAATATACTAAGAGACAAGCATCGAGGAGATGATATTTTGTTACGCATCTTCGAGGGGAATTTTCCCACCTCTCTACGCTGGGAACTCATCCAAATCAACTTGTGTTGATTAGCCACTCCTACTCTAGGTGAGATTTTCAGAATTTTTGCAACGCTTCTGCGTGATTTTGATTTTTATGCTTACTGAACCAGGCTGTGTCTAAATTTAGGGTGCTTAGGTTACTGAGTCCCGTAAACCAAAAGTTAGTTAACGAGGCCAAATACTCCCTAAGCCTTGGACCTAATACTTAAGCTTTTCATTTTCCTCAACCTCTTGAGGAATGTCTAGATTTTAATGGGTATTAAGAGTCTATCCAAGAATGCCAAGGGTTTGCATTCTTACTAATCTTATTGTGCACTTTCCATTTCTTTTCCTGAATGAGGTTTAGAACTTAGGTTAACTCCTTAATTTCTTACTAATGACTATCTCTTTTCTTTCATTTTGTGCTCCTTTTCATTTTGTTCCTTTTTTTTCTCCTCCTTTGTAGAATCCACAAAATTTCTTTCCTCCTCTCATTTTATTATTCTTTTTCAATTTCTTTTTTTAATTTTTATGGTGTGGCATATGTGAATTTTTTTGTTTAAAACCTTTTCTTACAAGTTTTGCACTTTCATACCCCCCCATGCCTAAGATTTGCAATGTCCTCATTGTAACTTAGGGGATTTTTATTCAACTTAGTTCATACATTAGGATAAATGTTTTGATGAGTGAATGGGTCGGGGTGAGAATTGCGGACGATTTCTAATCTCAGGTGCAAGCACCTGAGGTGGAGTCGGCTGTCCTAAAGGGTGAACCTTAAGTGTGAAAAGGTGTCAGAAAAGGTTTCAGGTTTTTTCAAAGAGAATGACGGGCTGCCTCCCGTTGAGCGCTGAGTTTTACGCCATCAGCTGGGTGCAATATGCTCAGGGAAAATGGAGGATAAATGACGATTCAGCCAAATCAGTAGAGGTTACATCAATGAACAGTTTGAGTCTCTGACCGTTCACGATGAAAGGTTCAGAATCATGGCTGAGTGGACTGATTTCGATGGCTCCATTTCCAAAAATCTGTCGGACAAGGTATGGTTTGACCCACTTGGATCGCAGCTTCCCAGGGAAGAGTTTGAGTTGGGCATCAAAGAGTAGGACCTTCTGACTAAGATGAAAGATCTTTCTAGATATGTGTTTGTCATGGAAGGACTTAACCCGCTCCTTGTAGATTCGTGAGTTCTCGTACGCATCAAGGCGTAATTCATCGATCTCACTGATTTGAAGCTTTCTGTGGGTTCCAGCCTTAGAAAGATCTAAATTACAGGTCCATACTGCCCAATAGGCTTTGTGCTCCAGTTCGACAGGAAGGTGATACACCTTCCCGTACACCAATCTAAAGGGAGACATGCCTAATTGGGTTTTGTGGGCAGTCCTATAGGCCCACAAAGCTTCCGGAAGTCGGGACGACCAATCCTTCCTATCAGGCCGAACAGTGACCTGCAGGATTTTCTTGATCTCCCGATTTGATAGCTCAGCTGGACCATTAGTCTGGGGGTGATAAGGAGTGGAGATTCGGTGAGACACCCAGTATTTGGTCATCAATGACCTGAACTGAGCATTCATGAAATGGGTCCCCCCGTCAGAGATGATAGAACGAGGAATCCCGAACCATGAGAAGATATTGTGATGAATGAATTTGAGAACGATTTTATGATCACAGGTTCAGGTCGGTATGGCTTCGATCCATTTGGACACATAGTCCACAGCCAGCAGGATGTACTCGAAGCCATCTGAAATAAGAAAGGGGCCCATAAAATCAATCCCCCAAATATTGAAGATTTCGCATACGAGAATCGACTACAAAGGCATCATGTCGTGATGGCTCATGTTGCCTAAAGTTTGGCAATGACTGCATGCCTTGCAGTGATTGTATGCGTCCTTGAACAGAGTGGGCCAACAAAAGCCACACTGGAGGATTTTCGATGCGGTTTTGTGCCTAGAGAAATGGCCACCGCATGGCTGGTCATGGCAGAAGGAGAGAATATTATTGATTTCACCTTCCGGGACACATCTCCGGATGATTTGGTCGGCACCTATGCAGAAGAGGTACGGATTTTCCCAAATGTAGTACTTGGCATCAGAGTGCAATTTATCTTTCTTGGCCTTCGACCAATCAGACGGGATCTGATGAGATGCCAAGCAGTTTACTATATTAACAAACCATGGAAGTTTAGTACCAATAGTCAGCAGGTGCTCATCAGGGAAATGCTCCGTGATGGGTCTAGAAGGTTTGATGATCTCAGAAGGAAGGTGGGATAAATGGTCAACTACCACATTTTGTATTCCCGCCTTGTCGCGAATCTCGAGGTCAAATTCTTGCAACAGCAAGATCCATCGGATTAGTCAGGACTTCGCATCCTTCTTGGCAAGGAGATGCCTCACAGCCGTGTGATCCGAGTAGATGATGACTTGGGAACCCAGGAGATAAGATCAAAATTTTTCAAGGGAAAATACTACGGGTAGCAGCTCTTTCTCCTTAACTGTATAGTTACGCTGAGCCTCGTCAAGTGTCTTGCTAGCGTAGTAGATGACCACGGGTTTCCCGTCAACTTTCTACCCCAGAACCTCTCCTACAGTGAAATCAGATGCATCGCACATGATCTCAAAGGGTTGAGACCAATCAGGGGATTGTAGGATCGGGGCCTGGGTGACTCGGTCATGGAGGTTTTCAAAGGCTTGAGTGCATTCCTTGGAGATCTCAAAGGGTACATCCTTAAAGAGAAGAGTAGTCAGGGGACGTGCGATTTTTGAAAAATCAGGAATGAAACGACGGTAAAAATCGACGTGCCCCAGAAAAGAGCGGATGTCCCTGATCGAGTTAGGCATAGGCAGTTGAGAAATTAGATCAACCTTGGCTCGATCCACTTGGATGCCTTTCTCAGAAATCAGATGTCCTAGGACGATCCCCTCAGGCACCATAAAATGGCTCTTTTCCCAGGAAAGAACCAAATTAACATCGATGCAACGCCTGAGTATATGAACCAAGTGCTAGAGGCAATCATCAAATGATGCCCCGAAAACTGAGAAGTCATCCATGAAGACTTCCAGATAATCACCTACCATATCAGAGAATATGGCAAGCTTGCATCGCTGAAAAGTCGCGGGTGCATTGTAGAGACCGAAAGGCATCCTTCGGAATGCATACGTTCCGAAGGGGCAGGTGAACGTGGTCTTCTCTTGGTCCTCAGGATGAATAGCTACTTGGTTATAACCGGAGTACCCATCAAGAAAGCAGAAGAATCGATTTCCCGCTAATTTCTTGAGAATCTGATCAATGAAAGGTAGTGGGAAATGATCCTTCTTCGTGGAGGAATTGAGTCATCGGTAATCTATGCAGACTCTCCACGAGTTGGCTAATTGAGTAGGTATGACTTCTCCATTTCAGTTGTAATGGTGGTGAGCCCTGCCTTTTTAGGCACGACCTGAATTGGGCTCACCCAACGACTGTCGGAGATCGGGTAGATGATCCCTACATCTAACCACTTAATGATCTCCTTTTTCACGACCTCCTGCAGATTGGGGTTTAAACGTCTCTGCATCTCACGGGAAGGTCGTGCGCCCTCTTCTGAATAAATATGGTGTGTGCAATAAGAGCGACTTATTCCAGTCAAGTCATCGAGAGTCCATCCGATGGCTCTACGATGTTGCTGGAGAACAGCAATCAGACGGGATTCCTAATCAGGGGTAAGTTTGGAATTTATAATCACAGGAAAAGTCTGATTAGAACCCAAAAAGATGTATTTCAAATGATCGGGAAGGGGTTTTAGTTCAAGGATGGGGTTATCAGCAGCAGCGGGTGATTCAGGGTAAGTGTGAGGTTCAAGGATAGGCGTTATGGGTTTGTCTAAATCAGGGTCTGACTTCTTTAATTGCGGTTCAAGATCTTTTTGTGGTTGATGAGGTATAATCAAGTCACTATCAAAATGCGTTTCATCAACCAAAGCCCTAATATCACAGATTTGTTCGATGATACCGCAATTGATTCCTTATTGGGCCTTAAAGATATCAATTTTGAGGGTTTGATTTCCAAATTTCAGTTCTATTTGGCCCTCCTCACAACTGATGTTGGCTCTAGCAGTAGCCAGGAAAGGTCTCCCTAGAATGATTGGTGTATCTCTAGGGTTTTCAGGTGCATCCATGTCTAAGACTATAAAGTCTACAGGGAAACAGAAATCCCGCACTCTTACAATAACATCCTCAAGAATCCCTTTAGGTGACTTTATAGATCGATCTGCTAATTGTAGTGTCACCTCAGTTGGTTTTAACTCGGATTCTTCTAGGTGGTTAAGTAAGGATGTGGGTATCAGATTTATGGAAGCACCCAAGTCTAGCAATGCTCTATCAAACTGGGTTTCACCTATTTTGTAGGAAATCAGGGGAGTGCCTGGATCTTTTGCCTTGGGTGGGAGTCTGCTTAGGATTACAGAGCTGGCTTGCTCTGACAGTACAATTGGACTCCCACTCTTGGTCCGCGACTTACGCTGAGGTGTACACACATTCTTTAAAAATCATGCGTAAGCCGGTACGTGGCAAATTGCATCCATCAAGGGGATGTTTATTTGGACCTGCTCAAAGAGCTTGACCAGGTCCTCCTCTGGTACCACAGGCTTGGTTGTCTTCTTTCCCTTGGTCAAGGCCTCGGGAAATGGAACCTTGGTTGGTTCTTCTAGGATAGGTCCAGCTCTTTGATCTGGGACAGGGGTAGGAACATCCTGGATTACTATCCTAGGGTTGGGATCACTACCAGGCTTGGAGTGGTCTGGATAGGGTGGATCTTGGGCCTCTTTACCACTACGAGTCGTTACAGAATTTAGTCCTACCTGGTTTTGGTTAGGGTTTGATAGGATGGGTTGCTGCTGGTAACCCGCATAAGAAGTGGAAGCCTCCATCCCGTCAGGTGAAGGAACAGAGGGGGCCTGATAAATTATGTGTGCTTGGCCTAGCTTTGGGTTCATAACGTGCCGCTGGGTCGGCACGTTATTCGAGTTAGGAAGAGGTTGAGAAGGAAGTGTGCCCAGTTGGCGAGAACTTGCCAACTGGGCCAGTTGGTTTCGAACCTCTGTAAGTTCGTCCTTGTGTTGTTTCTGAATAGCTGCATTCGTTCTTTGAATGTCAGCCAGAGTCTGAAGGATGAGGGACATTTGGTCTTGTTTTGGCCCTGATGGATAAGTAGGGTTGGGCCGTGGCTGAGGCAGCTGGTAAGGACGAGGTGGTTGTGAACGAGGCTGAAAGGGTGGTCTTTGAGTTTGGGAATTTCCTGCCCACTAGAAGTTGGGATGGTTTCGCCATCCAGGATTATAGGTATTGGAAAATGGATCATTTTGGATGGCGTTGAGGTCCTCACAGGTCTGAGGAACCTCCAAAGAGTCAGAGAATGAGGGAATGGAATTCCCCTGGCTGGTATAGAAAGGATCGGAGGATCCTCCGATCCGAGAATCAGATGGGGGCGGATACGGATCCATCCTAGGAGAAGGTAGGTGGAGAATGTTTTGCATAGTCTTCCGGGTGGAAGGAGGTTGTGCAAAAGAATTATGCACAGAGGTGGCTCGCTGCAAGTGCTGAGTCAGCTCATCCACCTTCTTCTCAATGATAGAGACCTTGTCCAATCGACTGGCCATCAATTCCAGGTCGACTGATGCTGATAGGCCCTACGTCTCATGTGCTCCCCTAAGGTTCGTTGATGCGCGAGTATTCGTCCTGTTGAATAATCCCATGGAGTCATTATTGATGGAGTTCTCGCATATATTTTCGAGAATCTCCCATACGGTGTCCTCATACTGACCCATGATATTCCCTCCGCAAGTTGCATTGACGAAAAGCCTAATATCTTCATGGAGTCCCTGATAAAAAGACTGGACTTGTTCCCATTTAGGAACTCTGTGATGGGGGCACTTTCTCATGAGATCCTGAAAGCGATCCCATGCCTCATGGAGAGGTTCTCCCGATTGTTGCTTGAAGTGGGTAATCTGATGGCGCAAGGCATTGGTCCGACCAATGGGAAATAACTTCTTCAAGAACTTGGACTGAAGTTCTTCCCAATTATTGATCGGCCAGGTCTGTGTTTGGTACCAATGAGCGGCCTTATCCAAAAGGGAGAAGGAGAACATCTTCATAAGGAGGATATCCCAATTTTGTGCATCTGACCTAAAAGTCTGGGCCAGAAGCTTTAGCTGTTTGATGTGCTGGAAGGGATCTTCAGAATTAAGCCCATGAAATTTAGGTATGGCATGAATCATATTGGGCTTTAATTCAGAATCAGGTCCTTCAGTCAGGATTCTGACTCGAAGCTCAATAGCCACCGCAGCAGGACTATAATGGTCCCGCATCATAGGACGCTGCGGTGGGTGCACAAAGTTCTGGAAGAGGTCATTGAGTCACTGGAGCTGGTGCTCCAGATTGTTTTCTTCCTCAATTGGCTGAGCCATTGGGGAAGAAGAAGGTGAGTTAGGTTTGGAGTCGGAGGAGAGGTCTATGTGAAGTGTTGAATGCACAAACAAGGGCACTGAGGCTCGGCCTCGAGGAGAGTGAATTTCTAAAGGAGGTTTCAAGGACCTCTTACCAAACATACACTAATGGAGAGGATGAGTTTAGCAGGTGCTAGACCCAATCAAGACACCCAAAATGTTGGGTGACTATAGAGGTGCGAGGCAGATGGACCCCTTGAACGAAAGATCGTCCACCTGAGAATTACTTGGGTAGCCAGAGAGGGTGAGTCCCGCAAAGACCCCTACACGGTAGAGCATCCCCACGGGTTACAGGGTTTCCCCCACCCGACCTCTCTTGTCACTGAGATTCCAGGTAGACAAGAATGGGGATCTTGACCTCTTTAGTCTACCACTTTTAGTTAAGATCAAGGTGCTTAGGTTTTCACTTGAACTTTAGCCTTTTGAGTGCAAAGAGTGACTTTATTTGAAGGTTGGTTGACCCAAGGGGTCAACTTCACCTGGTAGTTCCTTTGAGAGCTTATTAGGTCTTGTCTTTTAGGGTTCAAGTGTCTTTAAAGAGCCAATTTTCTTAGGGTTTCTTTGAAAAGGTATTTTCAGACAATGGCTTGGGTACACTTCTTTTGGGATTTCTCAATTCTTGCTTAAGAAGTATGTCTCTAAAACCCGAATTTTGAGTCTTATGTTGGCTCTACTTGGTCCAGCTAGCTTCCTTTTGATTTGGTAATTAGGGCTCAGACAAGAAGGTGTTAGCCCTAAATACCCTTAATAGTGTGTGCAAGAATAGTGGGTTGAAATTGAAAACATGCAGCTTTGATGATTTTCTAGGAATGGAAGACAGGTTATACCTATATTGCTTGTTCTTTCTTTTTCTTCCTCTTTAGAATTTAGGGGTTAAAATGAGAAGATAGAAAATTACCTGTCCTCGAAGTGGTTGTTCTGCGGCTGCTTGTTGTTCTTGATTTCCTGTGCCTGCACACAAAAGAGAAGAGATTAGTAGAAACTACAGATTTTATGGCTTCTAGAATAGCCGTTGCTCCCTGGCAACGGCGCCAAAAACTGGTGAAGTGTGTTTCGTTGTTATGGTTATTTATGGTTTACAATCGTTATAGTATATGACAAAACAGCTACCACATTACTACAAATTTTTACTCGGAATAACAAGTTTTCCCGAGGTCGAACTCAGGGAGCAACCATGATTCTAGAAGCATAAATGTTCACAATTATGTTACAAAAAATAATAAGAGAGAGAGAGAGAAAAGTTCTTTTGTTGGCTTCTTATTCTCTCTTCCTCTTCCCTTTTTCTTCTTCTGCTTTGGTCGTTTCTCTCTTCTTTTTCTTCTTTTATTTCTCTTCTGCTCTACTTCTTCTTCTTCTTTCTTCTTTAACCTGCGACTGTGGTGATCTTCTTCTTCTTTCTTTTCACTTTCTCAGCCTGCCTTCTTCTTTCTTCTTCTTCTTCTTCTTCTTCTTTCCTTCCTTGCGGCTGTGTCTTCTTTCTTTTTTCTCTTTTCTTCTTCTCTGCTTCTGCTTCTTTTCTTTTCCTCTTCTTTCTGCTCTGACCGCTGACCTTCCTTCCTCTTTTCTTCTTCTTTTGGCTGTTGCCCTTCCGACGTCTGATGCGGTGCTCAAACATCTTATCTGCGCATTTGCTATAGCTCTTTCCTTCCTTCTTCAACTCCTCTCCTTCCTTTCTTCTTCTTCAGCTGCTTAGTGCGGCTAAGGCTTCGGCCGCTCCTCCTCTCTTCTTTCTTTCTTCCCACGCGGATACACACCCATCAGTGCAAAACCTACCCGTACCCCTTCCCCGCGTCTCTCTTTCTCTCTGAATCTCTCCTAGGAATGCTCTCCCAGAGCCGGGTAATCGGGTTCGGGTAGTGTGCCCGGGACCAAGCCCACCGGCGTGCGGTGGTGGGCGAGGAGTGCTTGGTCGGGTAGTCAGATCTGGCCCAGACCCATGGGACGTGAGCGCGGGCGAGTGCGTGGCGCGCCGCGTGCGTGTGAGGGACCTGACCCCTATGTATCGAAGGCAAATAGCCCGATACACTTTTTCAATTTAAGTGTGGGCGCGTGGCCGCACACTTACAAGGTGGGACTAAAGTCCCACCTCCAGATTACACATCTGCAGGCGAGGGAGTTGCTGCCTATTGGGGCAGCTGCGAGGCTTGCGACCCAAATCGCAAGCCTGGGCGCCTTTGCGGAGTCAATCCGCGCTTCCTGGGACTCGCACCTGGGCTGGAGAAGGCATGGAGCTGCGAGTGAAGGAGCTGCAACAGCTCAACAATGGCGGCAAGGGGCTGCTGACCTGAAAACACAGTGACGGCCTCTCGACCAAGTCAGATAACCTGGGAAGCTTCGCCGGAGTGCGGCAAAGGCAGTTCGGTGGTCGGCGAGGCGCGAGAGTGCCTGTGGCGGTGGACCTAGGTCAGAATGTGTGCACGGAAATGGGTCTGTTTAGGGGGTGGTTGGGCGGTGAGTGGCAGTGTATGGAGTGGGGGAAATGGTTGAGTGGAGTGAGGGGGAGCTTCTGAGCTTGTCCGCGAGGGGTGAGGTGGTCTGTGGAAGTGGAATGGACTTGCCAGAGAAGGTGATCGGAGACGGAGTAGGTGGAGGTGGAAGTGGCGGGCGGTGGAGTAAAAGGTAAAATCAGGAAGGGGAAAATGTAAGGGAGAGAGAGAGGAAGAGTTCTACCTATTTACTCGACGAAGGGGGAGAAGGAAGCGTCCGACTCGTGCCTGCCGGAGCTGAGGACGAAGATGCCCAAGAGGAGGGTATCGGCGACGAGGAGGTGGTCTGAGGACGCCAGCTGGTACGGCCTGGCGCGGACAACAGGGCAGAGTAAACTCTGCTACAGGTAGGGTAGCAGAGCAACGAGGAGGAGGAGGAGAAGATCTTCGTAAGCTCGAGCGCTCTGACCGAAGGGGGAAGAGATGAAATGTGGGGTATTTCTCTGCTAAAGGAAGCTTGGAGTCTGCAGACCTTGCCGCTCCTTATAAAGGCCTTGGCGTGGAGAGGGGACCGAGGAGGCGACGTGCCTGCATCATCGGAGAGTGGTCGGAAAGGGTACCCATGTCTTTCGAGCGTTCGTACGAGAGGCATGGTCGATGGCAGAGGTCATGGGCGGGTCCCTGCGATAGAGGACGTCGCAAGGAACCCCCCGTCTGTTCTAGAGGACGGTCGCCCTGCCCTGCGCAGCGCCATCCTCCACGCAAGGTCGCCGGAGGTATGGCGCTACGCAAAAATGGCAGGGAGGACTGTTCTGCAAAGAACGACGAGAAGTTAGGGGGCTAAACGCAAGGGTTTCAAAAGGTAAGGATCAAAAAGTAAATTAAGAGAACCAATTTGTAAAGTCAGTCAAGATGGTCTTTTCTTTGGCCCAAATTTTTATACCAGACTAATTTGAACCTAAGGATTTTAATGGTGAAATTTGATTTTATGTTGGACCATTTTTGACAGATTAATTTGTGCAAAAACCTAAATTAAGTCATTAATTGGGCATGGTTCTCATTTTAGGTCAAAATAGGTTGCAAAGGCCAAATTGAAGGTTTTAAACCCTAGGGGATATTTTTCGATGAATTTTAGAGTGTTTAGTTGATTTTTATCCTACCTCGAACCTCGTGAATTAAAGTGGATTTGTTTTAGGGTTACAGAATGTCATTTAATTCCTAGAAGTTGCTATAACCCTTTTCAGATCAGATCATCCCACTTCCCTTCTTATTAAGCTCGTTTGACCAATGTTTTGACCCTTAATTACCCTATTTGCAAACTGCATTGGTGAAATTGTAGTTTACCCCTGATGATTTATTTTATTCTTTAACTCAGAATTCTATGAGTTAAGCCTCTCTTTGGGTTTTGTAGGAGCTTTTTCACACATATTTGGATTAGATTGTGCTAGTTAGGGTTCATGATGAGGTTCTCATTACCAGGGTACGAGGAAACGTATGTCTCCATGGACCAGAAAGTGATGGATGATTTTGAGACATACATTAATACGGATTTTGATTTCTTTGATTCTGATGGTGAAGATTCAAGTTGCGAAGTCTCACGCGAGTTGACAGAACACGATTTCTGTGAGATGATTAGGCCTGAGGAATCTGATAGATCATTTGATAGCCCAATAACTGAGGAAACTGATCTTATTGGGGCTCACATTATGGATCCAGAATCGCATTTTCTAGAGGATTCAATCCAATGCCCTGATTGTCAGTTACGCCCCATTGAGCTTATCGATGATTCTGTTTTTGAGATAACTAGACCCAAGTCAATTTTGATTGAACCACATCTTTTAGACTTGGAAATTTCAGACGATGTGATTAATATGCAGGAGGTTCCGGAATTTGACATTCTGAATGAGAGGGATAGGAGTTAGGAAATTTTGATTTAGGAAGCAATTTCCAAAGGAAATAGAAGACCGAGTCTAAGGATTCCATTTTATCTGAAACCATCAAACCAAAACCCTTATGACATTTGTTCTGAGGATGTTCAACCTAAGCATACATTCATTGATTATTCTTTCGATATCGAATTCTCTATAACTCGACACTTTGGGCTTGGGTTGCATCCTCATAAATCGCAAGCCCGACCCTGCTTGCATATTGATTTTAGATTTTGGGTAATTTTTATCCAGAACCTTAGATATTCTCGATTATGAGGTACGGGTCAGCACCACAATCTGGTCCACATCTGTGGACATCTGCTGGCAGGTCAGAGGTTTCTTCTTTTTATTCTAATTCTTTATCTCTCTTCTTTGTATAGTGTGCCTAGCTGAAGGCACTAAATTCAACAAGTATATAGTTTTTTTGTTTATCTCAGAGCGGACACGACATTCACGCAATTCAGGTGCTTTCTACTCTATTCCACTCTGTTTTATGTCTTTTTAATACAATGAGGACATTGCATTAGATAGGCATGGGGTGGTGGATATTCATCTCTGAATTTATTCGTCAGCTTTGAAGATTTATTTTATTTTCTTTTATTTATATATTAAAAAAAATATTAAAAAAATTTGAATTAGGAGCTTGGGTTTAAGAAAATTTTCAATCTTAGGAAATACTACATTAGGATTTGAACACAAAGACCCTTCAGGTCTTCAGACTTAATTAGCTTGTATATCCATTAAAATGTGGATTTGTTTTTTGAGTCCTCGCCATCTTAATTCTATCGTAATTGGAGTAACTAAGTTTGGGTGATAAGTACACGACTTATCAACCTGCCCTCTGATTTTAGGAAACTTTAAGCCTAAAGCATCTACACACTATCTTTTCACTGACTCGTTAATCAGTGATTCTAATGGAAAATTGCTTATTTTTGATAGTTCCTAGGCTTAGCATTGCATATCATGTTATAATTATTTCATAACATCCACTGCATGGCATTTAGGATAGTTGTACATTTTGTATATTAATTCCTTCACTTTATATGGCCAGGGGCAATGCGACATCCATACAGGTTTCGGATGGAAAATCCAACCGTACGGATGGATCCAAAGCGACGATCGTAGTTCGACAATGCGGGAATCATCTCCATCTGAGCACCGTACCACCCTCTACAAGAAGAAGAAGATGGATGGCTCAGATGGCGCCACGTGGTGCCATCCAGGCCGCCCAACACCGGCCAGTAGCACAGCCCAACTCCTTCATCCGTGCACTTCAATCCTAGCCGTTGGATCAAGATCCAACGGCTGGGAAGCGATTGCACCGAGCCGCTCCACACGACATAAGGGAAGGTTTGCCGCAATGTTTGGAGCGCCAGTTTGCAAAGGGGGGGTGCGGGTTCGAATCCCTGCAGCCCTCCAATTCGCAATTGGGCAGGCGCATGGAGCAGTAGCGCCAGTGCAAGGCAGCGCACGCACGCACGTTCACGACAGCGCATGGCAAGCACGCACGCTAGCACATAGCAAGCACGCACATAGCAGGGCGCGCGCGGTCAGCGCACGTGATGAGCGGGGCAGTGCAGCGTTGGTGCTAGCTTTCAGCGATAGCTGGGCTGACCTATAGCGACGCTTACAGCCATCGCTATTTCAATGCAAGCCAGCAGAGCCAGCTATGGGCGTGGGTGGAGGTAAGTTTTCTACAGCAACGTTTCCAGTGACGATCTGAAGGTGACTAAAGGTCCTTTATCCATTTTTAGCCTCTTCTCCTCCACTATAAAAGGACCTACACCCTCTCCCTTCCAAGCCATCTCTACCTACTCTACTCCCACCTACTCCCAAGCTCTAGCAGGCCTACCAATGCTCCATTAGAGTATGTTCTCAAGCTCACAAGGTGCCTATTAGTGTAGCGAACCTCTACCCCACCAAATACTCCTCCAACTTTCCATCTCCCTTCATAGGTCACCTTGGAGCCGTCCTCCCACCTCCATTCTGGTAGCAAATCACCTCCGTCTTCTCACCTCCATTTCGGAGCCACGCCGAAGCTTTCCTCAACACAACGTCCTCTTGCATCTCACCTCCTTCATCCCGCACCCCACCTCCTTCGTCTGAGCTTCCGCCAGGCGCCGTCGTCTCGCCGAACAGCCGATTTGGGAAATTTCCTCTCACACCCTCTCTTTTTATGCTTTCATAGTAGATTGTAATAGACATTGGATTGATATATATACCATTTTCGTTCCACATCTCTATCTTGTGATTCATTTGCTTGTCTTTTATTTCAAAAACACAAAAAAATAACAAAACCCTAAAATACCAAAAAGAAATGAATCGAAGCGCGATTTTCACGTAAAGTAAACGTTGCCTCCCTGTGTTCGACCCAAGACTCCCTTGAAGTTTTGGTATAAATTTTATCTGATCGACGTGTTTTGCAACTACGACGATGGGTTACTTGTAACCCCGATTTCTAAACACGCGAATCACGCCCGACCATTTTGGCGCTGTTGCCGGAGAGGCAACGGAATTTACTTTATTGTTTATTGTGCTTCTTTACATTTACATAGCACTAACCCTACTTGTCTTTGATCTACTATCTTGCAGGTACCCTAGCATGGAGATCCAAGTGCGGTAGATCGGAGTAATGTGCGGGTAGAGTACTCTATAAGTGTCCCCCACTTTCCCCCCCACTAGTTCATTTTGCCACAATCATAACCAAGACCTAATCTACTTAGGTGTGTGCATAAACCCTAGGATAGACTTTGTTTGTCTTGTTTACCACCTTCACCCATCTCACCCACATCTTATATATAAAAAATAAATAAAAAGATATTTTCTGTGGGACGAATCAATTTACACACTCTATACACCCACATTTGAGGCACATAATCGGACTTGATTTTCATATTCAACCGGGCTTCCGACCTGTGGACCTGGTACATGAATTCAACACATAAAAGAGTAGAAATCATATTAGGTTAACCACCTTTTTGTGTGCCTTAATCAGTGGTGCATTTGAGCCAATTGAATGAATTGTTTGGGTTGCACCACCTAATCTAAAAGAGGTTCATTTTCTAGCTGCCCCATAGGATTCAATAATTAGGTCAAGCCAGGCACTCCATATTTTTCTTGATTTCTAAAGGAAAATACTTGAACACATGCTTTCAACAACAAACTTGGTTTGCCTCACAAAACTTGGTTGAAAACACCTAATATTTTAATCCTAAAAGCTACTAAGCAAGATTCGAATCTTAAAACTCACCTCATCATTAATAATCTTGCTTGAAAACCTCTTGGTTGTGCACATTCACACATTCTCAAACAAATCATTAAGGGCACAACCCATTAAGGGCCCATCACATTCCAGAGCACCAATTTCCCAAACCTAACTAAAATCATTTTGACGTTGGCCCTAAGGATTCATTCACTCATCGGGATCCAGATTGAGATTATTCACGTTAACTTGCTTATACTAGTTAATCTGATCTCTAGCTAGGGGAGTAGTGTCAAACAATCGCGGCTGGGGCATACACTAGGAACTGGAGGCGCAAGTTAAAGGAAAAACCTTCTCCCCAGTCCCTCCTTCTAACTGGTTGGATTGCCTGGACATAAGTAGAGTAAATCGTCTATAATCTTAGGAAAAATTCTGAGAGCCAGTAGACCTTAGGCTACCCCATCTAAGGATAGGCTTGTATTCTTGTGCTGCAGGGTTCCCTCTTTTCCCCATCCTTTTGACTTCCTTCCAGTGTATGCTTGGGAGGAGGTCATTGAACCCTAGATTGGAAGGACCTTTAGACCATTCTAGGAGGCAGAGGTTGAGCTATAGCCAAGCAGATCCCATGGCTGATCAACAACTACCTCCCCCGCCTCCGAACCAGCAGGAGCTAATTCAGAGGCAGTTGGAAGAATTGCAGCAGATGCAGCAATGGTTCCAACGCATGCATGGTCAGGGTGCTCGACCCTTGAAGGATTTTTACGATCCTTCGAACTATGGGGAACGTCCCAGAGTCATGATTCCCACCGGAGACATTGAAATTAAGCCCCAAGTCTTAAGTTTGATTAAGCATTTCCATGGGCTTGGCTCAAAGGACCCATTCCAGCACCTGGAAGTTCTGACCACTTTGGTTCAGACCACCAGAGCAAGGAATGTGAACGAAGAGCAAATGATCATGAGGCTTTTCCCCCACTCTCTCAAGGATAAGGCCGCACAATGGTACCGGACTATAGGAAGGCTGATTGAAACTTGGGCTGCTCTTAAGTCAACTTTCTTGAAGAAATTCTTCCCTATCAGAAGGACCAATGCCTTACAACGGGTGATTACCACTTTCGCCCAGCGGCCGGGGGAACCATTTCATGGTGCCTGGGAGTGATTCTAGGAACTTTTAAGGAAGTGTCCACACCACGAGGTGCCGAAATGGCAACTCGTGCAGATTTTCTATCACGGGTTGGTTGAGCAACTCCGTAATCACGTGGACACCTCCTACAGAGGCAATTTCCTCAATAGGGATGCAGATAGCACATACGACCTATTTGAGGAAATGAGCGAAAACCCAATTAATCATGCCTCCATGGATGCATTCAACCGGTCCCAACAACCTAGGTCAAGTGCTAATGAGATCCAGGATTCTCATTCATTTGACATAGAATTAATTTGTAATAAACTGGATAAAATGGACTTGGTTGTTAAGAAAATGGAAGAATGGATGTCTGGGAATTCAGGAAACACTTCTTTACCCACTCAATCCCAAAATTCGGGATTCCATTCCTCACGAGCTCCCACGGGGCGGGAATTCATGAACCAACTCGATTCGGCTCAACTTGTGATCCAGGATTTCTCATAACCATATGAGTTCCAAACTGGGGCCTTTGATCCCTGTTTCTCTAACCCTTCCTTCTCTTCATCCTCATTTTATGAGGATGCATATGCAATGCAGGAGAATGTTAGGTCCAACCCGTATTCCAACACTTTTAACTTGGGATGGAGGAACCACCCTAACTTATCCTGGAAAAATCAGGGGCAACAGACCCAATCTCGACCTAGCAACTATGCATCTCAAAAACCCATGGGTTAGGGTCAAGTATACACCAAGTTGCCCCCAAGACCAGTTAATCAGCCATCTTGGAATGCCCAACAATCCACAAGGCAGGCTGATTTGAACTGGCAGATGGTAGAAATGCAAGGGTCCATGCTTCAGCTTATGCAACAAATGAAGTCATCCTTGGATAACTTGCAATCCAGGTTAATTGCAAACACCCGACAACCCAGATCCCTACCATCTCAACCGTACCAAACCTATGTAATGTGCAAAATCAGGGCAATAGAGACCAAGGGTACGGGAATCAAAGGGACCCACATACGCATGCTCAGGTGGTTGAGCAGGGCCCCTCTTCTTCCTCTTCTGGTTACATGACCAACCAAGGCCCTCCAATCTTCACTAATCCACCTCAAGACCTAAACCTTTATGCCTCTGCAAACTCTGTCACCTTGAGAAGTGGGAAGCAGACCCAGAACCCAAAATTACCTTCTAAAAGTCAAAATCCTGGGGAGCTTGAGAAAGAGGAGGCTGAAGAAGATAACAAGGCCCAAGGATCGAAAATTGAAAATTCCACCCATATCCCATTCCCTGAGGCCCTATTGAAAACCAAGAAGAAGAAAACCCTAGACAGCAACGAGGAGCTTTTGAATTTATTTAAGAGCATAGAGATCAATATTCCGCTCCTCAATGCTATTAAGCACATCCCGACTTACGCTAAATTCTTGAAAGAACTGTGTACCCAAAAGCATAAGCCGAGAGAACCCACTCCGAGGAAGGTGATTCTCTCTGAGCAGGCAAGTTCTAAAAATCCTGCATCACCTTCCTCAAAAGAAGAAAGATCCAGGTGTCCCCTTAATCTCATGCATTATTGGGGAATACAACTTTCATAGGGCACTATTGGACCTAGGTGCATCCATCAACCTAATCCCAACTTCTATTTATGAGAAGTTTGGGTTAGGTGAACTCAGGCCAACCTCAATAATGCTACAATTAGCGGACCAATCGGTCACCACACCGAGAGGTGTTATTGAGGATGTTATTGTCAAGGTCAAAGATTTCTATTTTCCTATAGATTTCCTCGTCCTCGACATGGATGTACCTAATGATTTGAGGAACACACCCATCATTCTGGAGCATTTGTTCCTAGCTACCGCCAAGGCCAACATAAACTGTGAAAGCGGTAGTATGGAGATCGCCTTTGGGGATAAGAAATTAACTCTGGATATTTTTAAGGAGATAAGAGGATTTGAGGATTGTGAATTCATTGAGGAACTCAAGGATCAAGATCTTGAGAATTGTATGACAATCAATGCACTCGAGGACTCCATTAGCTTTAGCAAACCCAACCCACAACCCTCCTCTGTGGTAGACCTGCCACATCCTGAAGAAGCTGTTGATTTTGTTCATTCCCAACCTCTTCCACTAGATCATCCTGATGAATCTTCATCAGCATCCTCCCTTCTTTCTATTCTAAACCCACCCCAGTTGGAATTAAAACCATTGCCCAAAAATTTGAAATATGAGTTCTTAGGACCTGAAAACACGCTCCCTATGATTATTAGTGCTGATTTGACTAAGGAGCAAGAATCGAGGTTAATTAAGGTCCTTAAGAACAACGAGGCAATTGGTTGGACCATCCACGACCTTAGGGGGATCGAGACATCTTATTGTAATCATCGTATTTTCATGGAAGATGGATCTCGCCCTTCTCGCGAAATGCAAAGGAGACTAAACCCGAATATGTGAGAAGTCGTCAAGAAGGAGATAATTAAGTGGATCGATGCTAGGATTATTTACCCAATCTCAAATAGTCCGTGGGTTAGCCCCATTCAGATTATACCTAAGAAGGCGGGAATAACCGTTACGACTAATGAGAAAGGGGAAACCTTCACCACTCATTTAGTTCTGCTTGGAGAGTCTGTATTGACTATAGGAAGCTGAACACTGGCACTAAAAAGGATCACTTTCCCTTGCCATTCATCGATCAAATCCTCGAAAGGTTAGCTGGGAAAAAATATTTTTGCTTCCTGGATGGTTATTCGAGATATAACCAAGTCCCTATCCATCCCGAAGACCAGGAAAAGACAACTTTCACATGTCCCTACGGAACCTTTGCATTCCGTAGAATGTCGTTCGGGCTTTGCAATGCATCTGCGACTTTTCAAAGGTACATGATGGCCATCTTTTCTGACATGGTGGGAGATTGTCTTGAGGTGTTCATGGATGATTTCTCCATTTTCAGAGATTCTTTTGAGTCTTGCCTGGCTAACCTAGAATTGATCCTTCAGAGATGCATCAAAACACGGCTGGTCCTTAGCTGGGAAAAGAGCCATTTTATGACTCAGGAGGGCATCGTCCTGGGTCACGTGGTTTCTAATCGGCGAATTGAAGTTGATAGAGCTAAGGTGGATGCTATCTCTAGACTTCCTCCACTCACATCCGTAAAACAGATTTGCTCTTTCCTTGGGCATGTGGGCTTTTATAGAAGATTCATTAAGGATTTCTCGAAGGTTGCTCGGCCCTTGAGTAACCTTTTGGCCAAAGATGCATCGTTCGAGTTTGATGAATCATGTTGTAAGGCATTTGATTTATTGAAAATGGCTGTCACCTGTGCCCCAGTATTACAACCATCGGTCTGGACAACCCTATTTGAAATTATGGCTGACGCATCTGATTATGCTGTCAGGGCTGTCTTGGGTCAAAAGATTGAGAAAAATCCCTCTGTGATTTACTACGCTAGCAAAACTCTGGACGAGGTCTAGAGGAATTACACCGTTACTGAAAAAGAATTTCTAGCCGTAGTTTTCGCTTTAGAAAACTTCAGGGCTTATCTGTTAGGTTCTCGCGTCATCATCTATACCAACCACTCGGCCTTGAAACATCTCTTGGCCAAAAAAGATGCCAAACCCCAGCTTATTCGCTAGATTCTACTGCTTCAAGAGTTCGATCTTGAAATCAGGGATAAAGCCAGGGCACAAAATGTAGTGGCGGATCACCTCTCGAGAATCCTAATTGATTCTCCTCATCTGGATGTTTCGATCTCTGATACTTTTCCAGATGAAACTATCCTCACAGTGTCGGGAATCCGAACCCCCTAGTTTGTGGATATTGTCAATTATTTGGCCATTGGTCAAATCCCCCAGGATTGGACCAAACAGAAATGGGATAGACTTGTATCTGAGGCCAAATATTATTTTTGGGATGATCTCGAGCTGTATCACATTGGCGCAGACTAGATTATTCGCCGATGCATCCTGGAAGTCAAGTTCCATAGCATACTTGAGTTTTGTCACACATCCGCATGTGGTGGACACTTTTCTGGGAAAAAGACAGCCGCAAAAATTTTGCAATCCGAATTCTATTGTCCGTCATTATTTAAGGATGCCCAGGAATTCTCTAAGTCATGCACCTGATGCCAGACACTCGGGAACATGGCTAAGAGAGATATGATGCCCCTGAACCCAATTCTTTCCGTCGAAATTTTCGACATTTGGGTCATCGACTTTATTGGACCCTTCGCTCCTTCATTTAGACACCAGTATATTCTGGTCGCTATTGATTACGTGTCCAAGTGGATTGAGGCAATTCCCACCCGGACCAATGACCACAAGGTGGTCATCGATTTTGTGAAGAGAAATATCTTCAGTCGATTCGGGGTTCCTAGGGAAATTATAAGTGATGGTGGCACACATTTCACTCATGCCTAGTTTTAGAATTTACTGGGGAAATACGGGGTGAGCCACCGGATTTCCACACCTTACCACCCTCAGACGAACGGATAGGCCGAGGTCTCCAATCGAGAGATCAAGAACATTTTGCAGAAAACTGTTAGGCTTGATAGGAAGGACTGGACCCAAAAGCTAGATGATGCTCTTTGGGCTTATCGTACAACGTACAAAATGCCTATCGGTATGTCTCCATTCCGTTTGGTTTTGGGAAGGTGATGTGAACATGTTTACACTACTTAAGATGTCTATTTATGCATGTTCTTAAGCATAGGATAGCATTGCATGCTATAAATATTGCATAACATGCATCATCTTGCATTTAGAGTAGTTTGAATAAAATGGAAGTTAATTGTCTCCTTTTATGTTCATGGACAGGAAAAACCTTTTATCAGGGCTTCGGATCAAAGATCCAACCATACAGATGTGATCAAGGCGACGATTGGAGTTCAACGACTCCAAGATCGCCCTAATCAGGCATCTATAGCATCAGATAGAGACTAGGGAACCCTAGAAGATCAAGGGCCAAGATGGTGTGAATCCACATTTCAAACGATAAATCCGACCGCACAGATGGATTCGGATCGACAACCGCAGCCTAACAGCGCAAAAATCGACTCAATCCGACAACCATGGCACAATCTACATCATCCAGAAGATGGATGGCTAAGATGGCACCACGTGGCGCCATCTCAGCCGTCCAACTGGCCCTCAAGACCGTCGCTGCCTCTCCAAAGGACATCCAGTGCACGATCCGGGCCGTTGGATCTTCATCCAACGGCTGTGGATGTGGCACCTTAAACCGTCCGCGTGAGCTTCTCGACTGCATAGCACAGCGGAGACGACGCTGCAGGCGAAGCAGAGGTCACGGGGTCGAGCCCCCACGAGCCTCAAATCAGGCATGTGCGAGCGGGCGCATGGAGCGTCGGACCGTGATCGAACGGTCGTGCGTGCCTGATAGCTCCCACCCGCTATTGCATGCGTGGCGAAGACGCAGCATCGTACGCGAGCGGGCGCGCGCGCGCCGCCCACTACGCCCACGTTCAGACCTTTAGCGACGGTTTTATCGATCACTAAAGGTCCTGAATTAATGTTTTAAGAGTTGTAATGACCAAATTGCCCCCACTCCTTGCAACTATAAAAGGAGACACCCTCCACATGAAATTCCCATCCCTTCCTTCTCTTCTCTACCGCTCCAAAGCTCAAGAGAAGCTTGTCCCACACCCGGGATGCTCCTCGCGATATAAAGTCAAATTTTCGTCCCTCGTTCGGAAGCGGATCCCACGACGATGACAACGTGCTGCCCCATTTCCGTTCTTCTACTTCATCCTCCTTTGTTTTGCTCTGTCCTTCTTTATCCAGGCATCATCCCGTCCGACTCATCCTCCAAGCGATCGTCGAGGAGTATAACTTCTCTCTCCCATTCTTCTTTACAGCTTTCTAGTGTAGAATTTTCCTACTTTCTAGTGTAGCTGATTTCCCACTTTCTACTGTAATTCTTATTTGGTTTTATTGTATAAACATTTTGAATTATTGAATGCATGTTCTCTCTCTCCCCCCCCCCCCCGTTTTTAGTCCGATTGTTGTTATGGCTTCATTGTAATTACATCCCCTCACTTTTGAAGAAAAATTCTAAAAAAAATATAATTGCAAATATAGATCGACGTAGCCTCCCTATGTTCGACCCAGAATTTCCATTTTGGTATAAATTTTATTTGTTGAACACGAGTTCTTCGCTTTCAAACTACAGCAACAAGGTTTTCAAAACCAAACACGTTAGGGTAGCAACTCGTACATTCAACATTTTGGCACCGTTGCTGGGGAGGCGACGATCTTTGATTTTTTTTCTTCGCGTTTTCTAACTTACAAATCATTTACCTCACTTCTCTCCTTTCTTATTGTGATTGCAGGTACTCTTTTGAGACAAGCCAAAGCGGTAGATTGGAGTAAAGTGCTGTGGAAGGTTTTGTAAGTTATCCCCCACCTCCCACCCATTAGATTTCATTTCACCACATAATAACACAAACATCAATCAACCTAGGTGTTTTTATAAACTCTAAGGTTAGATTGTTTGTTGTTTGACACCCACACTCGCCCCAACCCCCACATTAAAAAAGAAAAATAAAAAAAACTCACTGAGGTACACAACCTCATCTGATTTTCAAACTCAACCGGTAAACCGATCTTTGGAGCCGGTACACACATCCAAACACATAATTGAGTAGAAATCAAATTAGGTAATCACTTGTGTGCCCAATTAAGTGGTGCAACAGGCCAATTATTTGAGTTGATTGGATCGCACCACTTCAATTAAAATCAACTCATCAAGTAGCTGCCACTTAGGTTCAACTATTAGGGATTTACTAGGCACTCCACATTCTTTTTAAGCTTTAAAGGAAAACATCTTCACCTGTGCTTTCAAAACCTGGTGTGCCAACAAAACTTGTTTGAAAATACCTAAAGTTGAATCCTGAAAGCTACTAAGCAAGATTTGAACTCTAAAATTCACCACATCAAAAATAATCATGCTTGAAAACCACTGGTTGTGCACGCACACACAAATCAATCAATCATTAAGGGCACAACCCACATAAAGGGCCCATCACATTCCAAAGCACATTCAAACCTAGCCCTAAATAAAACAAAGTAGACGTTGGCCTTAAGGATTCAACTGGCTCTTTAGAGCCTAGAACAAGATTATTTTCGATTTGTTTGTTTCTACTGTTCAATCTGATGTCTAACTAGGGGAGCAAAATCAAACAATCGCGGTTGGGGGGTACACTAAGAATCGGAGGCGCAAGTCGAAGGAAGAATCTACTCCCCAGTCCCTCCTTCTAACTGGTTGGATTGAACAGATAGAAGTAGATCAAATCGTTCCTTTATCTCAAGACAGGTTTTGGGAGTCTGTAGGTCTGTAGGCTAACCCACTTAAGGACAGGTTTGATTGTTTTTATTACAGGGCGCCTTTCTTCCTTCCATCTCTCATGAATCCTTCCACATATTACACACATTCCCGCTCTTTCCCTCTTGTTTTGAATTATCCTCAACATGACGATTATCCCAACTCGTACTATCATCAACCATCAGTTAGTTGGGATAACTAAGATTGGGGATACAGTTCCGGACCTCCGTGTTTAGGGTCTAACCCTGAACACTTTGATTGTGATTTCTATCCTTCTCAGAGCCACATCGATTATAGATCGTCAACCTTTCATGAACAACCTAATACGATCTACAATCAAGAAGGATACACCGATCTTTACCCATCCTCTGATTACACTACCTTTAGGTCATCACCACCTTTTGAACAATCCGAAATGACCTATTATCAGGAAGGGTATAACGAATCTCAATTCGTTAATTCCCCTACATTGACCCCAAACTCGCCCAACCCTGAACCAACTCATTTGGTTCAGGGTAACCAGGTTCAAGAAAAGGTTATGGCTAACTTGAGGAATATTATACAATCTTTAGAAGTTCAGCCAATACCTTACATTGAGAGATTGGAGCCCCTGATTGAAATGATTGATGATTTGAACAAGTCTTTGTTGGATTGGCTCCAGGATGTTAAGGATAAGAACCCAAGTGAGTTTCTACTTGGGAAATTAGCGAAATTGAGGATGAGATTTGTGGTCGCTTTGATTCAATCATGGGATGATTCCTAGGATGAACCCTCTTCAGGAGAGCCAATTTCAGAACCCGTACAGGCACCTGTTGAGGGGGACACGTGTTACGAGGTTGACCAGATTGAATTAGAGCAACCAATTAGGGATGATCTGATTTCTTCACCTGAGATCCCTGAGCCGGGGTACGAGGAAACGTATGTCTCCTTGGAATAGAAAGTGACAGATGATTTTGAGACATACATTAATATGGATCTTGATTCTGATGGTGAAGATTCGATTTGCAAAGTCTCGCACTAGTTTACAGAACACGATTTTTGTGAGACGATTAGGCCTGAGGAATCTGATAGATCATTTAATAGCCCAACAACTGAGGAAACTGATTTTATTAGGGCTTAAATTATGGATCCAGAATCGCATTTTCTGGAGGATTTAATTCAATGCCCTGATTATCAGTTACACCCCATTGAGCTTATCGATGATTCTGTTTCTAAGATAATTAGACCCAAGTCAATTCTGATTCAGCCACATCTTTTAGACTTGGAAATTTCAGATGGGGTGCAAGAGGTCCTGGAATGTGACATGCTGAATGAGGAGGATAGGAGCTGGAAAATTTTGATTTGGGAAGCAAGTTCTGGAGGAAGTAGAAGATTGAGTCGAAGGGTTCCTATTAAGCTGAAACCATCAAACCAGAACCCTTATGACATCTGTTCTGAGGATGTCCAACCCAAGCACACATTCAGTGATTATCCTTTTGAGTTTGAATTCTCTGTAACCCGACTTTTTGGTCTTGGGTTGCATCCTCATAAATCGCAAGCCCAACCCCGCTTGCATACTGATTTTAGGTTTTGAGTAATTTTTATCCAGAACCTGAGATATTCTCGATTATGGGGTATGGGTCTGCACCACAATTTGGTTCACATCTGTGGACCTCTACTGACAGGTCAGAGGTTGCTTCAGTTTATTCTAATTCTAATCTGCACATGTGAATTCTTCATTTCTTTTCTTTATATAGTGTGCCTAGCTAAAGGTACTAAATTCAGCACATATATAGTTCTTTTTAGTTTTCATCTCGGAGCGGACCTAACATCGACGCAATTCAGGTGCTTTCTACGCTATTCCACTCTATTTTATGTCTTGTTAATACAATGAGGACATTGCATTAGATAGGCATGGGGGGGTGGATATTCATCTCGGAATTTATTCGTCAGCTTCATAGATTTGTTTTATTTTATTAAAAAAAATGGAATTAGGAAAGAGAACTTGGGTTTAAGAAAATTTTCAATCTTAAGAAATGCTACATTATGATTTGAACACAAAGACCCTTCAGGTCTTTTGGACTTAATCAGCCCGTGTATCCACTAAAATGTGGATTTGTGTTTCGAGTCCTCGCCATCCTAAATTCTATTTTAATTGGAGTAAATAAGTTTTGGCGATAAGTACACGACTTATCAACCCACTCTCTGATTTGAGGGAATTTTGAGTCTTAAGCATCTACACACTATCTTGTCACTAACTCGTTGTTCGGCGATTTTAACGAAAATTGGGTAGCTAATGAACCTTCTAGGGTGATATGGCTGGCAAGTTATTGTGGGTAACAACCCAAAGGTAGGTTGTCCAGAGCCCAGTCACTGGACCTTTCTCTTTTTGCTGCCTTTAGGTAAATCTTAGACCAGGGAAGCCACCTACTTTAAAAAAAAAAATCAAAAAAAAAAGGAGAATAGAAAAAAAAAGAAATAAACCACACTTCGCCGCATGAGTATGGCTAGCAAGTAGTCGGTGGTAATAGCTCATCGACCGATTGTCCAGAACCCATCTCAATAAATGCACTAAAAAATCCCAAAATACTTAGGAAGAAGCGGAGAAGTAAAATAAATCGGGGAGATACACACTGGATTCACCCTTGTGTTCACCTCATAAAAAATTAAAAGTAGGGAGAAAGCTACCGATTGTAAAGATACACCTTTAGGCAGAATTCTCTTTTTCAGGTCACCTAGAGGCGTAGAAATCCGAAGTCCATTTTAACTACCGGTCAACGAGTCTTTCACATTAACAATAAGATGCTTAAAACTTAGAGTTCTCATCAAATCTTTGGTGAGTTGAATGGCCGTAGAAAGCCACTCTTAAACCCTAAAACTTGAAAATCCAAAAAAATTAGAAGAGGAAAAAGAGAAAAAGAAAATTTTCTTTGAATAAGGCGAGGGCTTGAGGTGGCCTGCATTTTGGCAGATACTCGGGCACTATTATGTCTTTGAAAGTTCAGATCCTAAGTAGACATTTTCTTAATGATTGAAAATAACTCATGCCCAAATAATCCAACTTGATTCTTTTATAAATATCATATAGCTTTTTCTAGGGACTAGAAAAAGATAGGCATGGGGGTATGATGTGAACATGTTTACACTACTTAAGATGTCTATTTATGCATGTTCTTAACCATAGGATTGCATTGCATGCTATAAATATTGCATAACATGCAACATCTTGCATTTAGAGTAGTTTGAATAAAATGGAGGTAATTGTCTCCTTTTATGTTCATGGACAGGGCAAACTTTTTATCGGGGCCTCGAATCGAAGATCCAACCATACAGATGTGATCAGGGCGACGATTGGAGTTCAACGACTCCAAGATTTCCCTAATCAGGCATCTGTAGCATCTGATAGAGATTGGGAACCCTAGAAGATCAAGGGCCATGATGGTCTGAATTCGCACTTCAAACGATAAATCCGACCACATGGATGGATTCGGATCAACGATCGCAGCCTAACAGCGTGAAAATCGACTCAATCTGACAATCGTGGCACCATCTACATCATCCAGAAGATGGACGGCTAAGATGGCACCACGTGGCGCCATCTCAGCCATCCAACCAGCCCTCAAGACCGCCGCTGCCTCTCCAAAGGACATCCAGCGCACGATCTGGGCCGTTGGATCTTCATCCAACGGCTGTGGATGCGGCGCCTTAAATCATCCGCACGACCTTCTTAACTGCGTAGCGCAGCGGAGACGACGCTGCGGGCGAAGCAGAGGTCGTGGGGTCGAGCCCCCACAAGCCTCAAATCAGGCGCAGGCGAGCGGGCACGTGGAGCGTCGGACCACAATCGAACAGTCGCATGCGCCCACGCGCTATTGCACACGCGACGAAGACGCAGCATCGTACGCGGGCGAGCGCACGTTGCGGAGGTGGGCGTAGCACGATCTGAGTTGTCTGATCTTGCGATCGGACGGCTGAAGATGGCTGAACATGCGCGTGCATTGAGTACACGGGCAAGCGAGCGGGCGCACGCGCATCGCCCACTACGCCCACGTTCAGACCTTTAGCGACGGTTTTATCCGTCACTAAAGGTCCTGAATTAAAGTTTTAAGAGTTGTAATGACCAAATTTGCCCCACTCCTTGCAACTATAAATAGAGACCCCCTCCACATGAAATTCTCATCCCTTCCTTCTCTTCTCTACCTCTTCAAAGCTCAAGAGAAGCTTGTACCACACCCAGGATGCTCCTCGTGAGATAAAGTCAAATTTTCGTCTCCCGTTCATAAGCGGATCCCATGACGACGACGACGTGCTGCCCCTTTCCCGTTCTTCTACTTCGTCCTGCTCCGTCCTTCTTCGTCTAGGCGTCGTCCCATTCAACTCGTCCTCCAAGCGATCATCGAGGAGGATAACTTCTCTCTCCCATTCTTCTTTACAGCTTTCTAGTGTAGAATTTTCCTACTTTCTAGTGTAGCTGATTTCCCGCTTTCTAGTATAATTCTTATTTGGTTTTATTGTATAAACATTTTGAATTATTGAATGCATGTTCTCTCTCTCCCCCCCCCTTTTAGTCCGATTGTTGTTATGGCTTCATTGTAATTACATCGCCTCGCTTTTGAAGAAAAATTCTAAAAAAAATATAATTGCGAATATAGATCGACGTAGCCTCCCTACGTTTGACCCAGAATTTTCATTTTGGTATAAATTTTATTTATTGAACACGAGTTCTTCGCTTTCAAACTACAATGACAAGGTTTTCAAAACCAAACACATTAACGTAGCAACTCGTACATTCAACAGAAGGCATGTCACTTACCTGTAGAACTTGAACACCGGGCATTTTGGGCCATCAAGAAATGTAATGTGGACCTTGAGTTGGCCAGGAAAACTAGGAAACTCCAACTATCTGAGTTGGAGGAGCTTCGAAATGATGCTTGTGAAAATGCCAGAATCTATAAGGCAAGGACCAAAGCTCTCCATGACCAGATGATTTCACGTAAGGGCTTTGAGCCGAACCAGAAGGTTTGGCTTTTCGATTCTCGATTGAAGCTTTTCCCTAGTAAACTCAGGTCTAAGTGGGGCGACTCGTTCATTATTGAGCGAATTTTCCCTAATGGGCCGTCAAAATCTCTGCCCCAAAGACGGGTAATATTTTCAAGGTCGATGGACAGCATCTCAAACCCTTTGTTGACCATGTGCTCCTTGAACCCGTCTTGGACAAGTTTGCTCTTACCTTGCCATAACCACCGCGGGCTGATCATCGCCCAGCTAAAGTCACTAAACTCAGCACATGTAAAGACTGTTCCAAGCTGACCTGAGTCTCACAGAAACCAGGTGCTATTCTTCCACTTCTACTCTCCTGAATGCTTTCATTTTTTTCACAATGAGGACATTATAATAGCTAAGCATGTGGGGGTGGACATATTTCATAACCATTTTGTCAGCTATAACAGTGATTTCCTATTATTTGATTAAATAAAAAAATAAAAAAATGAAAATTTGAAAAGAAAATTAGAATTAGGAGACGAGAACTTAGGCATTAGGAGTTGTAAACTTTAGGAATTGATTCTTTGAGACCTGAATACTTAAACTCTTCAGGTCTTCGGGCTTAATTAGCCCGGGTGTCCACTCAAATGTGGATTTAGTCTAGAGTCCTCGCCAATTAAAATTTATTTTAATTTGGTAAATAATTTGGGATGATAAGTATGAGACTTATCAACCCACTCTCTGATTTGGGGGGACTTTAAGCCTAAGCATCTACACACAATTTGTTGCACTGACTTACTTTTCAGCAGTTTTTATGGAAATTGGGTAGCTAATGGACCGACTTGGGTGGTATGGCTAACAAGTTGTCTGGGTAACAGCTCATCGGCCGGTTGTCCAGAGCCCAACCACAAGATCGTTTTCATTGTACTGCCTTTAGGTAAATCTTAGATCAGGAAAGCCACCTACTTAAAAGAAAAAAAGGAAAGGAGAAAATTTTAAAAAAAAATTAAATAAACCACACTTCACCACACGAGTATGGTTGACAAGTTGTCGGTGGTAACAGCTCATCGGCCAGTTGTCCAGAACCCAGCTCACAACAAAAAAAAAAGTGCACAATAATTCTCAAAACACATAGGGAAGAAGCGGGAAAGTAGAATACATTGGGTTCACCCTTGTGTTGACCCCATATAAAAGAAACTAGGGAGAAAGCTACTGATCGTAAAGATAAACCTTTAGGTAAGGTCACCTAGGGTCATCTAGTCCTAAACTATTTTTCACAAGATGCTTAGCACTTAGAGTCCTTTTGGAGTCTTGGGTGGGTCGGGTAGCAGTAAAAAGTTATCCCGTAACTCTCAAACTCCAAAAGTACAAAAAAAAAGAAATTAGAAAAGAAAAAAAAAATTATCTTCTCAAATAAGGCGAGGGCTTGGACGGTCTGCATTCTGGCAGGCACCTGGGCACTGTTGAGTTTTTGTTATTAGGTCTTGGGGATGAGATTTTCTAAAGCAATCAATGAATTTTGCCTAATTACTCGAACCCTAATTCTACTTTTATACATAGCATTTACGTTAATTTTGCTAGGGACTAGCAAAAACTAAGCATGGGGGTATGATGAACACACATAAATTCATGATAAATTGCTTATTTTTGATAGTTCCTAGGCTTAGCATTGCATATCATGTTATAAATATTGCATAACATCCACTTCATGGCATTTAGGATAGTTGTATATTTTGTATATTAATTCCTTCATTTTATATGGCCAGGGGGCAATGCGACATCCATATGGGTTTCGGATGGATCCGGAGTGACAATCGTAGTTCGACAACGCGAGAATCATCTCCATCTGAACACCGTGGCACCCTCTACAAGAAGAAGAAGATGGACGGCTCAGATGGCGCCACGTGGCGCCATCCAGGCTGCCCAACACTGGCCAGCAACACCGCCCAACCCCCTCATCCGTGCCCTTCAATCCTAGCCGTTGGATCAAGATCCAACGGCTGGGAAGCGGTTGCACCAAGCCGCTCCACACGACAAAGGGAAGGTTTGCCGCAATGGTTGGAGCGCTGGTTTGCAAAGGGGCGGCGCGGGTTCGAATCCCCGCAGCCCCTCCAATTCGCAATTGGTCGGGTGCATGGAGCGGCAGCGCCAGCGCAAGGTAGTGCCGCGTGCACACGCACGATAGCGCATGGCAAGCACGCAAGCCAGCACATAGCAAGCACGCACACAGTAGGGCACGTGCGGTCAACACACGTGATGAGCGGGGCAGCGCGGCGCGGGAGCAAGGGCGGTTGGTGCCAACTTTCAGCAATAGCTAGGCTAACCTATAGCGACGCTTACAACCATCGCTATTTCATTGCAAGCCAGCAGAGCCAGCTATGGGCGTGGGTGGAGGTGAGCTATCTACAGCAACATTTCCAGCGACGATCTAGAGGTCACTAAAGGTCCTTTATCCATTTTTAGCCTCTTCTCCTCCACTATAAAAGAACCTACACCCCCTCCCTTCCAAGCCATCTCTACCTACTCTACTCCCACCCACTCCCAAGCTCTAGTAAGCCTACCAACACTCCATTAGAGCTTGTTCTCAAGCCCTCAAGGTGCCTATTAGTGTAACGAACCTCTGCCCCACCAAATGCTCCTCCAACTTCCCATCTCCCTTCATAGGTCACCTTGGAGCCGTCCTCCCACCTCCATTCCGGAAGCAGATCACCTTCGTCTTCTCACCTCCATTCCGGAGCCACACCGAAGCTTTCCTCAACACGATGTCCTCCTGCATCTCACCTCCGTCATCCCGCTCCTCACCTCCTTCATCCGAGCTTCCACCAGGCATCGTCGTCTCGTCGAACAGCCGATCCGGGAGATTTCCTCTCACCCCCTCTCTTTTATGCTTTCATAGTAGATTATAATAGACATTGGATTGATATATATACCATTTTCGTTCCACATCTATATCTCGTGATTCATTACTTGTCTTTTATTTCAAAAACACAAAAAAGTAACAAAACCCTAAAATACCACAAAGAAACGAATCGAAGCACGGTTTTCATGTAAAGTAAGCGTTGCCTCCCTGTGTTCGACCTGAGACTCCGTTGAAGTTTCGGTATAAATTTTATTTGATTGATAAGTTACTTGTAACCCTAATTTCTAAACACAAGAAACAAGCTCGACCATCAGTAAACCTCAATTAGCCAATCTGGAGCTTCTCACTTAATACTATAGGCTGAAGCTTAATTTTGACTCACCGGAGCTTAGCAGAGCTCCGATGAGTGCAGAAAAAGAACAAATTGCTCACAGAGTAAGAATTTGTGCCATTTTTAATCTGCAAGGGTTCCCGAGGTTGTAAGGAACCGCAGGGACTCAATTAATTCTCCATTTTCTTATTGGAATTAAGGTTTATCAGTGAATTTGATTTCTTAAAGAATCTAAGTAGTTAATGCTCAGGCCTTATTTTCCCACTCAATTGAGTGATCAAAATAAGTCAACAAATATTTACGATCATAAATATATATATAATTAAGGATTTTAACTACTCCTGAGCCACCATGGACAGCGAGCTCAGGAGCTTAATTGTAAATTGGGCGTTTAAGTTATATGTGGTAATTACTCATATTATAGTGTCAATTAGGATCCATAGGTTGTGAATAAGTGATGGAGAACCCTATGAAGGTGGTTCTAAACTCAGATACTGTCTCCATGGACAGCGATAGTAGCTGGTGAAGGTGAAGGTCATTTAGGCGAAACAGTGATCAAATAAATGTTTAAATGGGTTAGAAATGGTCGTGAAGGTTAAAGGAAGGTGGACAGTGATTTCAAAAGACTAAATTAAGGTTATAGTGAGCTCAAGAAGCTCACCGGAGTCGTGGAAGATGACAACTGTTTACGCAGCTAGATCGTGTTTTAACAGATATCTCGTTGTAATATAGATGAACTCTCCGCGAAAACAAATAAAAATTTATAACTCAAAAATCAAAGTATCCAAGGTCGAACACAAGGAGTAATTTGAGTATTCTAAAACTTGAGAACACAACTTTTGATAAAAAGCAATGACTAGTTCAATAAAAATGACAGGAAGATGTTATAGAGGAAATGCTCAAAAAGAATTGGATGTCTGATATTGCATCAGACGTCTTAAAATTGGCCTTCAGAATCTTCTCCTGTCTTTTCTTTGGCTCTGCTGTAGCTATGGTTTCCTGTTTCTCTGTTTCTTTTTCTTCCTTAGCTGCTCCTGCTCCTCTTCTTTTTCCTTCTCTTCTTGATTCTCTTCCTGCGGCTAAGTCCTGGCTTTGCCTCTTCTTAAGTTGCCTTCTTCTTTTTCTTCCTCTTCTTCCTTTGCTTTCTTGCTTCTCCTCTTTGTCTGCCCCTTGATCTCTCTCTTCTTCTTTCTCTTAGTCTACTGCACCTCTACTACAGGGTGTCCTTCTTCTTCTTCTTCTTCTTCACTTGCAGCGGCTAAGTCCCTGCTTCCTTCTCTTGCTGCCTCTTCCTGCACAAGCACCACGTAACAAAACCTATTTCCCTACCCTCCCCGCACGTCTTTCTCTCTCTAAATCTCTCTTCGGTATGCTCTCCCAGAGCCAGGTTATCGGGTCAGTCGCGTGCCCGGGTCCAGGTGCATCGGCATGGGTGTGGTGCGCAAGGAGTGCATGGTAGGATAGTCGAGTCGGGTTGCCAAGTCCGCGGGCTAATTCACGAAAGAGGCATGCATAGGTGAGGAGGGACCTCACCCCAGTGAATTGGAGGCGACCAAACAATAGCACAAAATCAACTTAAAGCACTCAAATAGCTTACGGCTTACCGAGGGGTGACTAAAAGTCCCACCCACTGCTGCTGGCAACTGCAGGAGAACATCTTCATTATTGGCGCAGCTGCAGGTCCCGCAGCACCCATTATCAAGCTGGGCTTGCGCACACTCTCAACCCGCACAATCTGGAAGCCTAGGAGCGGATGATTGTGGCCTGGAGCTGGAGAGCAGTCGAGCTTGAGTCGTCGCTATTGCCGGCTGGAAGCTTGACCCTGCACGACACAAAAGGAAGCTTGCAGGTCTATCAGACCACAGGAGGACCTTCGCCGTGTCACGGCAAAGGTGAGGCGATCGGTGGCAGGATGTGGGGTGGCCTAGGCTTGTGTGCCTAGGTTGCTCTGTGATCGGAGTTATGGGTTAGGTCGAGGGAAGCGTGGAGTGCGTGTGGCTTCTTGTGGATGGGTGGAAGGTGTTCAGTGGAGTGTGGCGGAGATTGTGAGGTGGGTGGCGATACATGTGGGGGTGCGGAGTGACGGAGGCGTCTCGCTGGAGGGTGGCCAGTAATAGGGAAGATGCGGGTAGACAGTGGCAGTCAATGGGTGTTGTGTGAAATAGAATGAGGGAAAAGAAAGAGTGGAAGACGAGGATCTTATCTGGACTAATTGGAGTGAAGGGGGGGCAGAGGAGACGGAAGGCTCGTTTGTGCCGTCGTCGGAGAAGACAGCCTTGAGTGAGATAACAGCGACAAGGAGGAGTACAGGAAGGCGTGCGATGGTGCGGCGCGACGTGGGAGGACGAGGCGAAGTGAACTCTACTACTGGTATGGCAGTAGAGCGACGAGAGGGAGGAGGAAGAATCGTCGGAGCTTGTGGGCCACTTGGCTGGAGAGAGGGGAGATGAAATCTAGGGGATTCTACAGCCAAAGCAAGTCTGAGAGATTCACAGAGGACCGGGGGTCCTTTTATAAGTGCTGGGCGAGCTTCTGGTGCATGGAGGGCAAGCCTTCTGCCACCGACTTCTCACCAGAGAAGGAAGGTAGTTGGAGCTCCAAATCTCTCGTGCGTTTGCACGAGAGATTGGATGGAAATAAAATATTGTGATTGAGCTCAGATGGAAGGGGATTCCTTAGAGAATCTCCCTTCCAAATCTAGGAGGAGATCTCTGAGGGATCAGGGAGTATTCCCCCTCCATTCCTCGTCGGAGAAGGATTCCTCCCCATTAATGGTGGAGGGACCTTTTTGTAAGAGTGGCGAGGAAGTTAGGGGGGTTTATGTAATGGTTTTCAAAAGATAGGGGCCAAAATATAATTGGGTGTACTAATTTGCAAAGTAGGTCAAGATGACCTCCCCTTAGGTCCAAATTTTGGTACAAACCTAATTTGGACCTAAAAAATCCAATGGTGAATTTGGATTTTAGGTTTGACCATGTTTGACTGGACTTTTTGTACAAAAACTCAAATTAGGTCAATTGATGAGCTAGGACCCTAATCTAGGTCAAAATAGGTTCCAAAGGCCAAATTGAAGGTTCTAAACCTTAGGGGATATTTTTCCATGAATTTTAGAGGGTTTAGTTAATTTTTATCCTGATTAGAACCCTGTTGAATCAAGCAAGTCTGTTTTAGGGTTACTAGATGTCATTTAATTCCTAGATTGCACATGAACCCATTTCTGATTGAACCAACCCACTTTTTATCTTATTCAGACCATTTGACCTATGTTTCTCCTCTGAGAAATCCCATTTATGTATTGCAATGGTAAAATTACAGTTTTACCCTTTATTTCGTGTTTGCTTCTCAGAACACTTATTCCTTCAATTAAGCCCTCCTCTAAGTTATGTAGGAACTTTTATTCTCTTTCTTGGGTCAAAATGAGCTAGTTAGGGATCATGATGAGGCTCTCATCATGCCCCCATGCCTAGCTTTTGCCTGTCCCTTAGCAAAATTTCAAGGTTTTAACTTCTATTCTAGACCAGTTGTGATAAGTGCTTTTCTTTTTCTTTTGTGATTAGGTTAGGCTGCCGACAATAGGCCTAGAGATACAATAGTCTTAGGCCAGCCGAAACGGGATATGATATTGGCCTTCACAAATTTCAAAACCACAGAGTGGTCATTTGTGCACGTAGGAATGGCCTCTATCCATTTAGAGACATAATCAACTGCCACCAAGATATATTCAAAACCATGGGACGACGAGAAGGGGCCCATAAAGTCAATTCCCCACACATCAAAAATTTCAACAGGTTGAATAGGATGTTGAGGCATTTCATTCTTCTTCCCAATCGTTCCAGTCCGTTGACATCTAATACAGGCCTTAACAAAATTATGAGAATCCTTAAATAAGGAAGACCACCAAAAATCGAATTGGAGAACCTTAAAAGCAGTTTTCTTAGCACCAAAGTGTCCTCCACAATGAAGTTCATGGCAAAAACTCAGCACACTTTGTAGTTCCTCTTCAGGCACACAACGTCTCAATACTTGGTCTTGTCCAATTCTAAATAATTTTGGCTCTTCCCAATGAAAATATCTTGCTTGAGAAATGAATCTCTTTCTTTTCTGCTCATCCCAAGAGCCAGGAGTTTGTCCAATGACCAAGTAATTTACAATGTCTGCATACCAAGGTAAAGTTGGTGTTACCTCCATCAAAGTTTCATCGGGAAATGTCTCGCGAATGTCTTCAGAAATAGAGTCATTAAGAGGAAGGCGAGACAGGTGGTTAGCCACAACATTTTCTACTCCTTTCTTTTCACGTATTTCCAAGTCAAATTATTGAAGGAGTAAGATCCACCTAATCAGACATGGCTTAGAATCTTTCTTAGCAATGAGATGTTTCACTGCTGCATGATCAGTAAAAATAACCACCTTAGACCCAAGTAAATAAGACCTAAACTTCTCTAGAGCAAAAACTACAGCAAGTAATTCTTTTTCAGTGACGATGTAGTTTTGGTGAGGTTCAGTTAAAGTCTTGCTTGCATAATGTAGCTCATGAGGTCTTCCCTCAACCCTTTGTCCAAGGACTGCTCCCACTGCATAATCCGAAGCATCACACATAAGCTCAAATGGGAGTATCCAATCAGGAGCTTGGAGAACAAGCGCAGAGATCAAGGCCTCCTTTAGAGTTTGAAAGGCCTCGGCACACTTTGAATCAAAACTGAAGGAAGATTCCTTTGCCAACAAGTCACAAAGTGGCATAGAAATCTTACTAAAATTTTTAATAAAGTGCCTGTAAAAGCCAGCATGGCCCAAAAAGGATCTAATCTGTTTGACATTCGTAGGCAATGGAAGTTTGGAAATAGAATCAATCTTGGCTTTATCTACTTCCAAGCCTTGCTTGGATACAACATGCCCAAGTACAATTCCTTTCTGTACCATGAAGTGACTTTTCTCCCAGCTGAGGACTAAACCAGTCTCCTTACATCATTTCAACACATTCTCCAGGTGGAGACACTGGTCGAAAGACGAGCCATAAATATAGAAGTCATCCATAAATACTTCGACACACTCATCAATCATGTCCGAAAAGATAGACATCATACACTGCTAGAAAGTTGCAGGGGCATTACATAATCCAAACAGCATACGCCTGAATGCAAAAGTACTGTAAGGACTCATGAATGTCGTCTTTTCCTGGTCATCAGGAAAGACTGCCACCTGATTGTACCCAGAATATCCATCAAGAAAGCAATAATACTTATTCCCTGCCAATTTTTTGAGAATTTGATCAATAAAAGGCAAAGGAAAGTGATCCTTCTGGGTAGCGGTGTTCAGCTTGCGGTAATCAATACAAACCCTCCAACCAGTTGAGGGTCTAGTGACAACTTGTTCACCTTGGTCGTTGAGTTCCACAGTAAAGCCTGCCTTCTTTGGCACCACATGAATGGGACTGACCCATTTACTATTAGCAATGGGATATATGATCCCAGCGTCCAACCACTTCAGGATTTCCTTTTTTACAACCTCCCTCATATTAGGGTTCAGACGTCTCTGCATGTCCCTAAAAGGCTTGATGGAATCATCAGTATAAATGTGGTGCATGTAGAGTGTAGAGTCTATACCTTTAATGTCAGCAATGCTCCAAGCAATAGCTTCCTTATGCCTAGACAGGCATTCAATCAAGGCTCCCTCTTGTGCCTCAGACAGCACAGCCGAAATGATAACGGGGAGCATATCATTGGCACCTAGGAAAACATACTTGAGAGTGTCAAGGAGGGGTTTAAACTCAAGGTTGGGGGCTTGTATGGTTAAGGGTTTCATAATAGATGTCCCCATCTCAGGTAGCAAATCTACCTTCGGCGGAAATGATGGGGGAAGAGACTCAGCAGAAACTCCTAGCAATTCCTCTAGTTCTAGTATATCCCCTTCACATTCCTCCAAGAGATTGGAATGCTCATTTAGCATGACATGCTGAAGGGGGTCATCACATAACATTGCAAGAGTTGCCTCTTCAATCAGGTCATCTATCACCTCAACTTGAGAACAATCCTCAAGTCCAGCTTGTTTGTAAGCATCAAACACATTAAGCTGGATTTTCCTATTCCCAAAGCCCATTTTCAATGCCCAAGTATTGCAATTAATTGAAGCATGAGAAGTTGCAAGGAAGGGAAGGCCCAAAATGATGGAGGGTTAGGTTGGCTTGTTGGTAGGGTCAGTGTCCAAAACTAAGAAGTCAACGGGAAAGAAGAAATCCTCCACTCTTACGAGGACATCTTCCAAAATTCCCTGTGGTGTCTTAAGTGATCGATCAGCAACTTGAAGGATTATAGGGCCAGGCTTCAGATTGCCTCCCCCAAGTTGTTCATACACGTAGCTCAGAAGAATGTTCACCCCCGCACCCAGATCAAGCAGTGCCTCATCAATTTGTAAGTCACTAATAACTACAGAGATGTATGGGGCTCCTGGGTCCTTAAGTTTCGAGGGTGTGCCATGTTGAACAATTGAGCTAACAGAATCAGGCAGGACAACTTTTGATTGGACCTGTTGATGAGAGCCTCATCATGAGCCATAACTAGCTCATTTTGACCCAATAAAGAAGATAAAGGCTCCTACATAACCTAGAAGAAGGCCTAACTGAAGGAACAAGTGCTCTGAGAAGAAAACATGAAATAAAGGTTAAAACTGTAATTTTACCATTGCAGTACATAAACAGGATTTCTCAGAGGCAAAAAATAGGTCAAATGGTCTAAATGAGATAAAAAGTGGGTTGAGTCAATCAGAAATGGGTTCATGTGCAATATAGGAATTAAATGACACCTGGTAACCCTAAAACAGACCCGCTTTAATTAACAAGGTTTCGGTCAGAATAAAGATCAAGTAAACCCTCTAAAAATCATGGAAAAACATCCTCTAGGGTTTGGAACATTTAATTTGTCCTTTGGAACCTAGTTTGACCTAGATTAGGGTCCTAACTCTTCAATTAACCTAATTTGGGTTTTTACGCAAAATGTCCAGTCAAACGAGGTCAAACCTAAACTCCAACTTCAGCATTGGATTCCTTAGGTCCAAATTAGGTTTGTACCAAAATTTGGACCAAATGAGAAGTCATCTTGACCTACTTTGCAATTTAGTACACCCAAATCACAAATTGGTCCCTATCTTTTGAATACTTGTGCAGATAGCCCCCTAGGTTCTTCGCCCCCTTTGCAAACCGGTCCTACCACCATTGCAAGGGCAGAACCGAGCTCCGACGAGGTTCAGAGAGAGATTGCTCTCTAATTCCTCAGAAATTCTCTCCCAGAAATGGAAGGAAGATTCTCTGAGGAATTCCCTTCCATTTAAGACCGATCTCGATCCCTGGTGTGAACCCAATCTCTCGTGCGAACGCACGAGAGATTTGGGTATCCTAACTCCTTTCCATCTCCGGCGACCAACCTCAGGCAATTACGTGACCTTCACGCCCTGCACATCCAGTCCAGCGCCTATATAAGAACCCACAATTCCGGCCGAAGAGGCTCAGCTTGATTTGGCCGAGTTTCCCCCTTCAATTCCTCTCCTCCTGCCCAGCCAAATGTCCCAGCTAGCTCCGGCGAGCCCCCCTCCCCTCCCTCTTCGCTCTGCCAGAAAACCAGTGGCAGAGTTAGCTTCCTGACTTCCCTCCGCGTCGCGCAGTACCCGAGCACGCCGCCTCAGCCTCGTCGTCGTCGCCGTTCTCCCCCACTGGGCATCATCTTCTCTGGCGACAGCAGGTACTGCTGTCCGCCTTCCGTCCCCTTTCATCCTTACAATTAGGTTAGAACTCCTCTCCATCCTCTCCTCTCTCTTTTCCCCCTGTTATCTCATCTGATTACCCCTCGACCGACGCTGACCACCCTCATCTTCCACATCACCGACCGACCTCCGGCGAGCTGCTTCCACCATTCCAGCCCCCCACACGGCTTGTCAACCACTTCGGGAGCTCCGCCTCACCACCAAGAACTCGCTCCACCCCACAACTGCCACTCCAGACCTCTATAATCACCCCCCGAACAACCCACCATCTCCGGCCACAGGTTGACCTAGGCACGCACGCCTAGGCCAATCGGCAACCTGCAGCATCATCCACCGCCTTCGCCGTAACACGGCGAAGGTCTCTAGCTGATCTGATTTGGCCGTGAGGCTCGTTTTGTGTATGACAGTGTTTGAGCCGCTGCAGCCATGGACGACCTCCGGTGAAGCTCCAACGAAGCTCCAGGCATCAGGCTTCCCAGGCTGCAGATGCAGGAGACTCACGCGAGTGTCGCGAGGTGAGTGAGCCCAGCACGGAGCGCCAGCAGAGCCATCCGCTTGGGCAATTGCATACGAGAGTCTGCGGGCGCGCGTGAAATCAGGGCGGAACGTTTAGTCCCACATCGTGGATTGCAGCACTCAGGTATGGTATAAATTGTATTTGTGCATTAGGCTGGTTGCCTTCGTAAGCACAGGGGTGAGGTCCCTCACTGACCCCACACCCGCCTCGTCCGCGGCTTGACCACGCGGATCTGGCGGATCCGACCCGATCTATGCCCCTATATGCACTCCTCGCGCATCGTCACCTGCAGGTGCGCCTGGTCCCGGGTACGATCTGACCCGATTATGGTTGTGGCTTTGGGAGAGCGTCCCTGAGTGAATCTCTTGGGAGAGTGAGAGAGACGCGTGGGTAGAGGGAGAAGGGTTAGGTTTTGCTCCTGTGCAGGCCAGGCTGAACACAGGACAAGGACTTGGCCGCTACAGAAGAAGAAGGAAAGGCAAGGCGAAGAAGAAAAGAAAAAGAAAGAAGCCTTCGCACGAGAAGAAGGAAAGCAGAAGAAGAAAGAGCATGACACAGAGAAGAAGAGAGGCAAAGAAACTATTAGAAGATCAAAAGAAGAAGAAGAAGGCTTCGCAAGACGAGAAGAAAAGGAGAAATACTTTTAAGACGTCTGATCTTGTGATCAGACGTCCAATTTCATATTTTTGTCCTAATTATTTTTAATTGCATACATTCACATTTGAATTGATATTTTGAGTAAATTAGAGTGTTCAATTACATTTTGACTAATAGTAAATTCCATTTTCTCCCTGTGATCGACCTCGGATACTCCGGTCTTCGAGTAATAAAATTCTTTATATTTGTTTAGACGTTTTGTCGGTTATACTACAACATGACATCCTTTAAATCCGCATAAAACGTCGACTAACATTTTGGCGCCGTTGCCGGGGAGCAATGCGCAATTTTCCACTAGTCTCTACATTCCTTTTATCATATTGAACACTAACTTGCCCTACTTTGCTTTGATGTGATCTTGCAGGTACTTCATGAGAAAATCTCTCCCGCAAGTCAACCACTCCAGGACAGGTAATTTCTTTTCTTCCTTAATCATCCCCTAATCTTTGAAAGACAAAAGGAAGAAAATCAATTTAGGAATCAATTGCCTTCTTTATATAGTAATCACCATCTCTAAGGCAAAACATTTCCAGATTTTGCGAAAATTTCTGCAAATATTCTTGAAGTTGGAGTGATTTTTTTTTTCCATCCCACAAATTCTTGTGCCTAATTGAAATAACTCTTAATCTCGGCGGACCACACAATTCCTGTTTATAAGTCCAAAGAGAACTTTTGAGAAAGAAAAAGAGGATTGGAAATAGAACCAAATTAGGGTTTCCACATTATGGTCTTGAAGCGCTAGTCACACATGCCTGTATAAAAGGAAATAAACCCCCCCGCATCAGTGTGCTACCCAAGCCCTTGATTGAAGAAAGCTAAATAAGACAAACCCTAAAATTGAGCTCTAAAATCACTTGAATCTTAAAATTTCTGGACCTAATAACCTGGGAGTCAAATCAGGGTGATCTCTAGGCTTCAAACCTAGAATCATTCTGCCATCTATAGGACAGGTCAGGTGAAGTTGACCCCTTGGGTCAACCAACCTCTAAATTAGGTCACAATACCAAAAACATCTAAAGTTCAAGTGAGAACCCTAAAAGCACCTTTGAAATAAAAAGTGATAGACTTACGAGGTCAAGGTCCCCATTCTGGTCTACCTGGAATCTCAGTGACAAGAGAGGTCGGGTGGGGGAAACCCTGTAACCCGTAGGGACGCTCTACTGTGTAGGGGTCTTTGCGGGACTCTCCCTCTCTGGCTGCCCAGGTAATTCTCAGGTGGATGATTTTCTGATCCAGGGGTCCATCTGCCCCGAACCTCCATAGTCATCCAAACATCTTTGGGTGTCTTGATTGGGTCAAAAACATCTCCAGTCCCTCATCTTTTCTCTTTAGCACACACACATTTTCAGTGGGACTCGTTATTCAGATCTGATCGCTTCATAACACATCTTGATTCCAACTTGATTCTACATCTTGACTCCACCACCTGATCCAAACATGCAGCCAAACCACCTAGGACTACCAGTCAAGAAACCTGAATATCAGAGATCCATGAGAGATAAAATGATTGAGGATGCCATGAAATTCTATGAAAATGAAGAAACCTCAACAACAGTAGGAAACGTTCAGGTTGATGTCCCAACAACCACAACCTTTGTCATAACTTGTGCCCAAGTACTATTAGCAGAAGCCAACAAAGGATCAACTCGTGAGTTGCTCATTACTGCATACATTGAGATAGAAAAATTGCATAATAGTGAATACCTTCAATGTATGACAAATCCTCGACTTTGGAAGCAACACCAAGATAGTCTTGAAAAATGGGAAGAGATAATGAGATTAGTAAAACAAGTTATTGATCAGAAATACCCGTATATATCACAAACAGAGGATGAACTATCTTGGGACAACATCGAGGATAAATCTGATCTCGGGTTTGAGGCACAAAATGGTTGTGGATTCCCAACCCAGATAAAGTACAATGTGCCTGATATTGAAGAAGGTTGGGAAGTTTCAAATGCAAGAAAATACAATGTTGAGCCCATTTTAGAATCCCAAAACTCTTGCAAGTATGAGAGTAGAACTGAACCTCTCGAGGGTATAAATTCCATCCCTTATTCTGATAAGGTGACCCTCGAAGGTTATTCAGACCTAGATTCTAGTAATTCCACCCACATCCTAAGCCTAGAACCTAGATCTGAAACCTATATTGAAGATTTCAAGGCCCCATATGAAGAAGATCAACCTTTTAATGAAAAATATGATTTTGGGCCTCGATTTGAAGAATATCCCTCGTCAACCTCCGTAGAGGAACGAATCGATTTTGCGGAAGTCATGCCAATCTACGACACAGAAATTGAGGAGTTGGACGAGCAGGGTTTCAATTGGGTCTGCCCTACTAGCTTAGAATCTAAGCCTCTACCAGATAAGGATACCCTTTTAAGCTCAGAATTAACATTTAGGCTAGATCCCAGTCAGGCTGCTGAATATACAACATGTGATTTATTCTATGGTGGAACTCATGATCTGGAATCTCATTCAAACTTTGATTTTCGCAAACTCTCCGACGATCTCGAATCTGACCATAACATCGGAGAAAATCTGCCTCCTGATTATAACATGTCAATCTTCTTTGAAGCCACCTGCTCCACATATACAGAACCAATCAAAACCCGTTCCCCACCCCGACCTGCAACCGGACTCAATTTCTATTCCGATTCACCTCTCACTGAGCCGTTTACAGATGATTCAACTCCATATCTAGACCAGGTATGGGGTACTGATCAGACCACAAATCAGGAGCCTCCATCCTTTGATCACCTCTGTAGGGATTCCACACCTTACATGGATAATTTTTCGGAACCCTACTTTGACCAGGCTGATTCGACTCAGCCTGAACCCGAGTTTTCACTTCCATATCCATCAGAACGTCACAGCATATGGTGGGTTTCGCATCTGCTGATCTACATATATCAACCCACCAGACTTATTGGGTTCGGGCTGCATCATCAGCCCGCTGATCTCAACAAGTACCTGGTTGGACCAACCAGGCTCTTAATCAAGGTGCTTATTTTCCAAAACTCCATTGATTTGACCACTCCCTCTCCACCCCATTTTCTGCTCGGCTGAAGGCATTAAATTTAGCGCTTAACGGGAGGCAACCCGTCATCCCAAACACAGAGACCCGTCTGATTATCCGTCTGTACTCCATGTCTACTGCACCTTGAGTTCAACCTTAGACAGTTGATCCCACCTCTGGTACATGTATCAGAGCTTGAAATCATTCGCATCAGTCAGTTCCGACCCATTCACCCACCCGATGTATCCTGTTCTAAGTCCCTGACCTCAACACTATTTCACACCCTCCGTTTACAATGAGGACATTGCAAAACTTAGGCATGGGGGGGTGGTAAAGTGCATACATACAAAACCAAGAAAAAATCAGAAGGATTCTCACACAAAAAATTTTGCATATGTCAAAAATGCAAAAAAAAAAAATTAAGAAAAAGAACAAAAAAAAATGGGGGGAGGGAGGAAATGTTGTGAGCCATATAATCATAAGGAGGAGAAAAAGAGCAAAAATGAAGAAAGGAGCACAAAAGGAAAAGAAAAAGAAAAAGTCATTAGTAAAAGATTAAGGAATTAACTGAAGTTCTAGACCAGATCAAGAAAAGAAACAAAAGAAAAAGTGCTAAGGAAACATAACAAGAGATTAGCGGGAACGCTGGTCTTAGGCCTTTTGGGCTAGTATCTTTAGCTTAAAAATTCACGTATCCGTTAAAATCTAGATAATCCTCAAGAGGTTGAGGAAAATGCGAAACTTAAGTATTAGGTCTAAGGCTTAGGAAGTATTCGGCCTCGTTAACTGACCTCCGGTTTGCGGGATTCGGTAACCTAAGCACCCGAAATTCACACACAGTCTGGTTCAGTGCGCATAAAACGTCCAAAACACGCAAGAGCGTTTAATATTCTGAAAAAGTCACCTAGATTAGGAGCGGCCAATCAACACAAATTGATTTGGACGAGTTCCCAGCGCGGAGAGGCAGGAAATTCCCCTCGAAGATGCGTAACAACATATCGTCTCCTCGGTGCTTGTCTCTTAGGATATTTAAATATCCTACTGGGGGCATGTAAGCATTCTACTGGTTCAGATACCATGGGTGGCATTATCACGAAATGTCGATCGCCAGGGTCTGAATTCGGCCACGGAACGCCATGGGCGGGATTATCTCGAAATCTCGAAAGCCAGGGTTCCGGGGGTTGCCATGGGTGGGATTATCTCGAAATCTCGAAAGCCGGGGACCCTTGAGGATTGATGATGGGGACGAGGAATCCGATACAGACCGTGTTGAGAAGATAATCCAAAGCTAAAAATAAAAAGAAAAGAGAGAGAAAAGCTCTCCAAACAAATAAATCCTCTATCTCTCTCTTACAAAAAACGCACTGCAAACTGAACTTAGGCTAAAAATGTCTCAAGCACGGATGCTTTAACCGTGGAGTCCAACAAACCCTGGGATAGTTTCTGTGGGCCGTAGAAACCTTTGCCGAGGACTGAGGCTAAAGCGGAACAGGTCCAAATTTTGGTTGGTACTTGAGTACCTCTAGGCCTATTGTCGGCATTCCTACCTAATCACAAAAGGAGAAGCACTTATCATTGTTGACAGACACTCAGGGTCTAGAATGGAAGTTAAAACTTTGAAATTTTGCTAAGGGACTAGCAAAAGCTAGGCATGGGGGTATGATGAGAGCCTCATCATGAGCCATAACTAGCTCATTTTGACCCAATAAAGAAGATAAAGGCTCCTACATAACCTAGAAGAAGGCCTAACTGAAGGAACAAGTGCTCTGAGAAGAAAACATGAAATAAAGGTTAAAACTGCAATTTTACCATTGCAGTACATAAACGGGATTTCTCAGAGGAAAAACATAGGTCAAATGATCTAAATGAGATAAAAAGTGGGTTGAGTCAATCAGAAATGGGTTCATGTGCAATCTAGGAATTAAATGACACCTGGTAACCCTAAAACAGACCCGCTTTAATTAACAAGGTTCCGGTCAGGATAAAAATCAAGTAAACCCTCTAAAAATATGGAAAAACATCCTCTAGGGTTTGGAACATTTGATTTGTCCTTTGGAACCTAGTTTGACCTAGATTAGGGTCCTAGCTCTTCAATTAACCTAATTTGGGTTTTTACGCAAAATGTCCAGTCAAACGAGGTCAAACCGAAAATCCAACTTCAGTATTGGATTCCTTAGGTCCAAATTAGGTTTGTACCAAAATTTGGACCTAATGAGAAGTCATCTTGACCTACTTCGCAATTTAGTACACCCAAATCACAAATTGGTCCCTATCTTTTGAATACCTGTGTAGATAGCCCCCTAGGTTCTTCGCCCCCTTTGCAAACCGGTCCTACCGCCATTGTAAGGGCAGAACCGAGCTCCGACGAGGTTCAGAGAGAGATTTCTCTCTAATTCCTCAGAAATTCTCTCCCAGAAATGGAAGGAAGATTCTCTAAGGAATTCCCTTCCATTTAAGACCGATCTCGATCCCTAGTGTGAACCCAATCTCTTTCTTCTTCTTCTTCTTCTTCTCTCTTGGACGTGGGATTCTTGGTGGAATATGAGAGTGAAATGGCTAGCCAAGGATGGCTTGAATGGTGGTGGGTAGTGGTCTTTTTATAGGGTAGGATGGGGGGTTAAGGTGCCCCTTGAAATGGAGGGCTAGGATGGAAGAATGGAGGTGGTTGGTGATCCTATGGCTAAGGAGAGTTGGCGCCAACCCAAGAGATGTTAAAGGGGGTAGTTATGGTGGTGTTGGTGTCTTTTGGTGGTGGAGAGACACCACCATGTTGGCGCCAACATGGGGTCTTCTAGAAGGGGGGTTAGGTGGATGGTGGAGATGGGTTCAAGGGAGATTGTGTGGTGGAGATGAGGGGAAATTTTGGAGGGAAAAGTGGCGCCATTAAGGGGTAGTTATGGGTAGTTTTTGGCGCCACTTTTAGGTGTCTTTTGGAGGTGGTGGGTAGGTTAGGTTGGTGCCAAGTAGGTTAGCTTATGTGGAGCTTAGGTGGAGCTAGTTGGGTAGAGTTGGTAGGTGGGTTTTTGGGGTAGTACAAGCCAAGGAAGTTGGAGCATAGCTAAGTTAAGCTAAGCTAAGCTAAGCTAAGCTAGCTTAGCTAATGGAGGAGTAGAGGAGAAGGTGTTGGAGCTAGGGTTTGGAGGAGGGAGCTGAGGAGAAGTCTGGAGCTGGAGCTGGAGCTGGCTGCTGCTGAAGAGGCTGGCATGGGGCTACTCTAGCTGGCTTAGCTTGCTAGTTCTTTGCTAGTTGCTAAGCCAAGCTAAAGTGAGCTAGCTTCTACCAAAATGAGCTAAGGTGAGCTAGGTCTGGTGCTATCGGGGAGAATCAAGCTGGTTGAGGCAGCTAAGGTAGCTTAGCTCAACTGAGATGAGCTAAGCTGAATCCCCGGGAGCTGGACTTGAGCCTCCTGAGCTGAGATGAATTCTTCTTCAGCTGGCTGGAGTTGAGTGGAGCTGGATGTAGCTGGATCTGAGCTGGGGTGAACTCCTGTCAACTCAGCTGAGCTAGCTAGAGCTCCCTGTGAACTAGTGGGAGCTGAGGTGAGCTAGACTCAGCTAAGTTGAGCTGGATCTGAGCTGACTTGAGCTAGGGTGAGCTAAGGTGAACTCTCTTGAGCTGCCATCCAGCTGAGATTAGCTGAATGGAGCTGGGATGAGCTAACCCTAGTTCAAGTAAGCTAGGTTCCAGCTGCGGTGAGCTAGATCAAGCTGAGGTGAGCTGGATCAAGCTGAGGTGAGCTGGATTAGGCTGAGTTCCAGCTAGTCTGGGCTTCTCCTTCACCAATTGCCTTCTTGAGTGCTAGGGTTTTAGGGATCTGTGCATCTATACATCCCTAACACTCACAAAAACTCATTAAAATGACAATAAAAAATGCAATGCATGCCTATCCTAATTTATGCCTAAATGCAGCCCAAAAACCCGTTTGCAGAGTAAAATCCTAAGAGCTAGGTTAGTTTTAAAGCATAAAAATGATGATAAACTGGCGTTTATCAGTGAGGTCCCTCACTGACCCCACACCCGCCTCGTCCGCGGCTTGACCACGTGGATCTGGCGGATCCAACCCGATCTATGCCCCTATATGCACTCCTCGCGCATCGTCACCTGCAGGTGCGCCTGGTCCCGGGTACGATCTGACCCGATTATGGTTGTGGCTCTGGGAGAGCGTCCCTGAGTGAATCTCTTGAGAGAGTGAGAGAGACGCGTGGGTAGAGGGAGAAGGGTTAGGTTTTGCTCCTGTGTAGGCCAGGCTGAACACAGGGGAAGGACTTGGCCGCTACAGAAGAAGAAGGAAAGGCAAGGCGAAGAAGAAAAGAAAAAGAAAGAAGCCTTCGCACGAGAAGAAGGAAAGCAGAAGAAGAAAGAGCAAGACACAGAGAAGAAGAGAGGCAAAGAAAAGATTAGAAGATCAAAAGAAGAAGAAGAAGGCTTCGCAAGACGAGAAGAAAAGGAGAAATACTTTTAAGACGTCTAATCTTGTGATCAGACGTCCAATTTCATATTTTTGTCCTAATTATTTTTAATTGCATACATTCACATTTCAATTTATATTTTGAGTAAATTAGAGTGTTCAATTACATTTTGACTAATAGTAAATTCCATTTGCTCCCTGTGATCGACCTCGGATACTCCGGTCTTCGAGTAATAAAATTCTTTATATTTGTTTAGACGTTTTGTCGGTTATACTACAACATGACATCCTTTAAATCCGCACAAAACGTCGACTAACACCTGTTTTCTAGATTGCCGCTTTTTCGTGCAAAGGTCCTTTAAGAAGCGGGCATAAGACGGAATCTGCCTAATAGCTTCAAGCAAAGGTAGGTTAATATGCACTTGCTTAAAAATTTCCATAATCTCATCCGTCTTATCTTTGGCTCCAAATGAGCCAGCAGAAGTTTGCCCAGAGGTGGATAAGCGCTCTGGAAAAGGCACTCTCGATCTCTGGGTGGAAGGGTTGTCATGTCGAGTAAGGGGTGGAACAGGGGCAACTTCTTCCGGTGAGGTGATTTCAAGCGGAGAAGATTTGGGCAAATCTTCTCCGGTGGGGGTGAAAGTCGGGGTGGATGATTTTTTAGGGGGTGAGACTATAAGAGCATCAGGTTTGGAAATTTCTTTCCCACTCCTCAGAATAGTCACCGCCTGAGCATGCTCCCTAAAGACAATCCCTTTTCCTTTAGGATTTTCCTCAGCAGCACTGGGAAACTTCCCAGTCTCCCTCTATCTAACGGCCTCAACAAGGTGTCCAATTTGTGATTTCATCTCATGTATAGCCTTGTCATGAGATTGGATGATGGCACTTTGACTTTCTTGCATAGTTTTCAACATCGCCTTCAATTCATCCATCTCAGAGGTTTTAGGTTGGGCAAAGGTCAGAGGTTGGTTCATTTGATGGTTTTGAAAGGATTGTGGTTTGTAATTCCCTTAATTTGAGACATTTCCTTGTCTCCATGAAAAGTTTGGGTGGTTCCTCCATCCCTCATTATAAGTGTTGGAGAAAGGATCATTACGAGGTCTTGGACGGAACCCTTGAGCAGCATTCAAATCCGCTTGTACAAGCTCAGGGAATTGGGAGGCCAAGTGGCAATCCACAGTGGCGTGTGTATTGCCTTGAAAAATTACGCATCCGGAAGCTTAGGATGTGGAGGTGTTAGGTACGAATGAACTCGGGTTTGACATGAGCCTTTCCATGTTTTGATTCAATAATTGAATTTAATAGGCTAAATTCTGGGTGTCCCTTGCTTCATCCGCCTCCAACTTTCTTTGCATGAGAGTGGGCTTTCTATCCATGTAGGCAAAATTCAAGTGAATAGAATTCTCACTCAAAGTATCAAATAAGTTCCAAGCTTCATCCTCAGTCTTAGATAGAAAGGTTCCTGCATAGGCACCATCCACAGTTTGCCTATGCAAATCATTAAGTCTGGTGTAGAACCTTTCAACCAGTTGCCATTTAGGCACCTGGTGATGTGGGCAAAGTCTCAGTAAATCATTAAAGTGCTCCCACGCATCATGGAATGCTTCCCCATCCTTTTGAACAAAACTCATAATTTCCCTCCTAAAGTGATTTGTTTTGCTCATGGGGAAGTACTTCTTCAAAAACTCCTTCAGGGCATCCCAAGTATTTATATTATCAAGGATGTGATACCAATACTTGGCTTTGTCCTTTAGGGAGAAAGGAAAGAGGGTCCGCATTTGAGCATCATCAATAACGCCCTGCAGCTTCACCGTGGAACAAACCTCGGTGAATTCCTCGATATGCCTGTAAGGGTCTTCCCTAGTAGTACCATAAAAGGAGGGTAGCAAGGATATGGTACTACTTTTGATCTCATATGGATTGTCCCCTCCAGGTCTACGTAGTGCTGGGCGAACTTGATTGGTTGGGATGAAATATTCCTTAAGGCTCCTTTGACCGGCCATTTCTACCCTTGGAAGGTCTTTTCTTAGGATTCTTTCAGGTTCAGGATCAAATACAAGTTGTCTCCTAAGAGAACGCCTACCAAGCATGCACTACAAACACAATTCAAAAGGACTTGTTTGGTCTTTACAAATTTAGGCTTTTGACTTTAGTTCAAATTGTAGGTGACAAAATAAGTTACCCAATCAATTACATGCCTACTGTCAACCTACGGCTCGCCTAAGAAGACCTAGTTGGAGCTTAGGTGTTCTTCCCTAAATCTCAAATGGTCAAGTAAATCCAAAGACGGAAGATCGAGGGATGCAAGTAGGCCTAAGCCTTGCTTTGAAGCTGTACTTTCGCGGTGCTTCTCAACTACCCCCAAAAATCCGTGGCAGGGTATCCCCCTCTTTGGATTTACAAAACCTTTGATCTCAAGTTCCGAACACTTCACAATCCAACGATAGGAGGGCTCTTGTCCTAGTCGTTTCAAAACTTAGGAGTGTCTAAATGAGTGCTGTGGTGCAATAGATATAAGTGTGCATTCACTGCAAAATGATTTTTAATTTTGAATCGCACACCACGTTTTACAATCAAGTCCTTGATTTTTAGATGTCCTTCCTTTAATTAGTCCTTTTTTTGAATATATGTGACCACTTTCTAGATCGCTTCAAGACAAACTTTGTGGTCTTTGAATTAAATCCCAAATGCAATGCGTGATAAAAAATAGGATGCAAAGTAAGAGAATGCGTACCTTGCTTCCAGCGATCTACGATGTAAGAATGCACGCAATGCAGAAAAGTAAATCTAGAGGCTGCTCATACAGACCTAAATGGTTCATCCTAGGGCAGGCAGCTTCTAGCAGGCAGCTCATTTTTTTTTTTTTTTTTAGAACTACTTATGCACAAGCAAATAAAAGTAATAAAAAAAACCTAAATCTAAAGAAAAGGGAACAGGCTCCCAAAAATTACCCAACACGGGCCCAAAACAAAATCGGGGAACAAACCCCACAAAATATGCCCCAGAACAAGGGTTTCAAATTAACTGCAATGTAAAATCAAATCTAAAGTCTTAATTCTATTATAATTAAACTAGCGACTAAATACAATGGTGTCCGTCGCGTCCTCGTCCTTCTCCTCCTTTCAAAATTGCTCGTCCAATTCTCCTCTGGCGACGTCCAGGGTCGCCTCTCACACTAGCTGATTCTTGCACAAATTTTCTCGCACAGAAAAGAAAATAATAAATAGTCAAATCTCTGTGCAATTGAAAAATAATCAAAATAAAATCAGGCGAAATTATTGCGTCTGTTGCCTCCCTGGCAACAGCGCCATTTGTCTCGTCGATTGTTCGCTTTAAAGTCGTTTGCAATTTAATGTGGTGGAAAAATTGACTAATCAATATTTAAAAAAAAGAAATAACCATTCGCAGAGGAGCGGGTCGTATCCACAGCAAGGCAATGACGTATTAAAATTCGCACCAGTTAAAAATGTTTGTTCGTAGTCAGTTTGGACAAGAATCAAGCCAAAATTGACTTCAGATTAAGGTTTAAGCAAGAAACAATGCTGAAATAGCAATTCTAAGAAACTAGAGGATATTTTCCGCAATGCAGAATCAATAAAATATGATTAAAAAGTGAATGGAAGAAAATGTAATTTCTAATTGGCAGGTTACTGTAGCAAAATAGGGGAATTTTTCCCCTTTGTCTTACGCGACGAGGAGTGGATGGTCGGGCACAGGAAGCTCGGAGGAAGTCCCTTGGACCGAGGGCTTTGAAGCGGTGGTGGCAGCGTGTCGCGCGGCGGCTGGAGGTGGCCGGACGAGCTCCAGCGGAGGTGCTGTAGCCGGTGAGCGCGCACGGCCTGTTGGCAGTAAGGATTGTCGCGCGTTGCTGCTGGCGTGGCTTCAGCTGGTGCTACCGCGCGTGTGGCTTCAGGTGGGTGCGCAAGCTGTTGCGCGTGGAGAGCGGGTGCTACTGGCAGTTCTGCAGGCGCGGGAGGAGGGCACTGCAGCCGGTGAGCGTGCGCGGTTGGAGTTCTGCAGGCTGAGCGGGTGCTGGTGCGGGTGCAGTTGGAGGTGAGCGGGTGGCTCTACAGGCGCGGGAGTGATGCGGGTGAGGTTCTGCAGGCGTTGGAGGAGGGTGCGGTAGGCTGAGGAGGGCGTGCATGGTTGGCGAAGGCTAATGGTGGGCGCGGGTGTGCTGCAGGTTGATGCAGGCGCGGGGAAGGTGTGCATGGTTGTGCGGGTGTGGTTGCGGTTAGCGTGGGTGCGCAAGCTGTTGCGCGTGGAGATGGCGTGGGCTGCAGGCGCGGGAAGAGTCTGCAGGCCACTTCAGACGTGTGCGGTGGAAGTGAAGTGGAGGACAAAGATTGCTCTGGATTGGGAGGTGGACTTCAGACGTCCGGGAAATTTCCCGGATGTCTTAAGTGACTGAAAGGGTGGTTGACGGTTGTTGCGGCGGTGGTGGTTGGTGACGACGGCGAGGGAGATGCACGCTAAGGTGCTCACGGTAATGCAGGCAAGCTCCGGATGGCGGTGTGGCCTGTCACACCACATGCCCACGGTGGTGGAGACTCGCCGCCATAGTAGAGGCCGACAGTATGGAATGGAAGAGAGAAGGTCTCTCTGTACAGTGGTGGGTCGGTGGTGGAGGCCTCCCGAGCTCGGCTGCCTCCCTCCTCCTTTTGTAGTGGCCTGCACAAATTTGAATTCAGCTGCCCGACCAGATCCACCACATCCGCTCCCCCTTGAATGGGTTCTTCACTGCGGCAGCTGGGCGTTGGAGCGGCAGCCAGCCGTTCCTGCAAGAAGAAGAATAAAGAAAATAATGTTAAAATATTAGGGCCATTTATATACAGACCCTCAACTTTTATGTTAATAAAAATAATGTACCTAATTGGTTATCTAATTAGATGAATGCCATTCTAAGCTAATTCTAAATGCACTTAAAATATGAATGCAATGCATGGATTATGTAATTAAATTAAAACTATGAATTAATCTATTTACATCCTAATTTATACTAAATAAATGTTATAATTAACCTAATCTGTAGGCACTTAAATACTTAAATAGCCTACAACTATGGGCTAATCAATCAGCACCAATGCGGAATAGATACGGGTCTTCCCACAGGTAATACTTGGCATCGGAACGCAATTTGTCCTTCTTGGCCTTCTGCCAATCGGACGGGATCTGATGTGATGCCAGGTAGTTCACTATATCTGTGAACCATGGAAGCCCTGTATTGATAGTCAGGAGGTGCTCATCAGGAAAGTGTTCTGTGATGGGTCTGGAAGGGTCAATTATTTCAGACGGAAGGCGGGACAAGTGATCAGCTACCACATTTTGCTTTCCTACTTTGTCACGAATCTCGAGGTCAAATTCTTGGAACAGCAAGATCCATCGGATTAATCGAGGTTTCGCATCCTTCTTTGCAAGGAGATGCCTCACAGTTGCATGATCCGAGTATATGATAACACGGGAACCCAGAAGGTACGATCTGAATTTTTCTAGGGTAAATGCTACAGCTAGCAGCTCTTTCTCAGTAACCATGTAGTTACGTTGAGCCTCGTCCAGTGTTTTGCTAGCGTAGTAAATGACCACGAGTTTCCCCTCAATTTTATGCCCCAAAACCGCACCTACAGCGAAGTCAGATGCATCTCACATGATCTCAAAGGGTTGAGACCAATCAGGGGACTATAGGATTGGGGCTTGGGTGACTCGGTCACGAAGGATCTCAAATGCTTGAGTGCATTCCTTGGAAATTTCGAAAGGTGCATCCTTGGAGAGAAGAGTAGTCAGGGGACGCGCGATTTTTGAAAAATCAGGGATAAATCGACCGTAAAAATCGACATGCCCAAAAAAAGATCGGATGTCCTTAATCAAGCTAGGCATAGGGAGCTTGGAAATCAGGTTAACCTTAGCTCAATCGACTTGGATGTCTTTCTCCGATATTAGGTGTCCCAGGACAATTTCCTCAGGCACCATGAAATGGCTCTTTTCCCAGGAAAGAACCAAATTCACATCGATGCATCGCCTGAGTATTTGGACAAGTGTTGGAGGCAATCATCAAATGATGCTCCAAAAATTGAAAAGTCATCCATGAAGACTTCCAGATAATCACCTATCATATCTGAGAATATGTCAAGCATGCACCGCTGAAAGGTTGCAGGTGCATTGTAGAGATCGAAAGGCATCCTTCGAAATGCGTATGTCCCAAAGGGGTAGGTGAACATGGTCTTTTCTTGGTCTTCTGGATGGATTGCCACCTGGTTGTAACCGGAGTACCTGTCAAGAAAGTAGAAGAACCTATTTCCCGCTAGTTTCTCGAGGATCTGACCAATAAACGGTAGTGGGAAATGGTCCTTCTTCGTGGAGGAATTGAGTATTCTGTAATCAATGCAGACTCTCCACGAGTTAGCTATTCGGGTAGGAATGACCTCTCTAGTTTCAGTCGTGATGATGGTGAGTCCGGCCTTCTTAGGTACAACCTGTATTGGACTCACCCAACGACTGTCGGAGATCGGGTAGATGATCCCTGCATCTAACCACTTGATGATCTCCTTTTTCACGACCTCCTGCAAGTTAGGGTTTAAACATCTCTGCATCTCTCGTGAAGGTCATGCACCCTCTTCTGTGTAGATTCAATGTGTGCAGTACGAGGGGCTTATGCCAGTCAAGTCATCGAAAGCCCATCCAATGACTCTACGATGTTGCTGGAGAACAGTAATCAGACGGGATTCCTGGTCAGGTGTGAGTCGGGAGTTGATAATCACAGGAAATGTCTGATTGGAACCCAAAAAGACGTACTTCTGATGCTCGAGAAGGGGCTTGAGTTCCATGACAAGATTATCAGCAGCAGCGGGTGGTTTAGGGTTTGTTTCAGGAACAAGGGTTGGAGTCATGGGTGTGTCTAGATCATGTTCGCACTCCTCTGTTTGTAGGTTTTGATCTTCTAGTGGTTGATCAGGGATAATCAGCTTGTCCTCTGTATGCGATTAATCAACCACAGCTCTGATATCACATATTTGCTCTATAACCCTGCAATTAATCCCTTGTTGGGCTTTAAAGATGTCAATCTTCAGAGTTTGATCCCCAAATTTTAATTCTATTTGGCTCTCTTCACAGTTTATGTTGGCCCTAGCAGTGGCCAAGAAAGGTCTCCCTAATATGATTGGTGTGTCCCTTGGGTTTTCAGGTGCGTCCATATCCAGAACTATGAAATCCACCGAGAAGTAGAAATCCCGTACCCTAACAATGACATCCTCGAGTATTCCTTTAAGTGACTTGATGGATCGATCGGCTAACTGCAACGTCACCTCAATCGGTTTAAGTTCAGATTCTTCAAGGTGGTCAAGGAGGGATGTAGGTATTAGATTTATGGAGGCACCTAGATCTAGCAAGACTCTATCAAAGTGGGTTTCACCAATTTTATAAGAAATCAGGGGAGTTCCTAGGTCTTTAGCCTTGGGTGGGAGTTTACTCAAGATGACAGAGCTGGCTTGCTCTGACAGTATGATCGGATTCCCACCCTTGGTTCTGAGGTTGCCCATGATTCACTGAGGAATTACAACTATCCAGATCTTAATCCCACTCAAAATATTTTTGCCATCCAGGAGCCCTTTAAAAATTCTTCCAATTAGAAAAATTACTCGAACTACTCCTGGAATAATCAGGTTTCTCCCCAACCATATCATTTTAATGGGTATGGGTCGAATCCAATCTTCCATCCTGGGCCATCTCAACAAGACATCAATGCCCAAATGATGCGAACCTTGCAGGAAATGCAAACAAAAATGACGGAAGTAACCCGCACCATCACAAATCTGAACAATCAGATTGGGGTTACTCCCACGCAAAGACTTGCAGGACATCTTCCGTCCCAACCCATGCCCAACCTTAATCACCAAGGGAACCATTATATGGGCAAACACCACACTATCCAAATCAGCCTCCTCCTAATCCACCACCTCAGCAACCTCCCAGGTTTCCGCAATCATAGGCCCCCCACCTCCTCCAAATAATAATCCGACTGCACATGCAGTTACTTTGAGGAGTGGGAAAACCACCACTGATCCTGGGCCTTCACACAAACCTGGTGAAATACCTATGCAAATTGACTCCCCACCTCCCCATCAGGAAGAAAAAGAAATACAAAAATCTCAAGACAAGATTCCTATCCCTTTCCCACAAGCTCTCCAACCCACCACCAACAAAAAAAAGAAATCTGAACCCACTACAGAAGAACTCATGGATCTATTTAGGCAAGTTCATATCAATATTCCACTCCTAGATGCCATCAAATATATACCTACCTATGCCAAATTTTTGAAGGAGATTTGTACTCCTAAAAGGCAGGCCAAAAATCTAGGACAGGTGCATCTTTCGGAGACAGTAAGCTCTGTCATACAAAGTAAGCTGCCTCCTAAGACGAAAGATCCGAGGGTGCCTTTAATTTCTGTAATTATTGATGACACTACCTTTAATCGCACCCTTCTTGATCTTGGTGCCTCAGTTAATATTATTCACATGAGTTTATTCGAAGAATTTTAACTCGGTGAATTAAAACCCGTCGAGGTCACCCTGCAATCTACAATCAAACCTCGTGGGATTGTCGAGGATGTTTTGGTCAAGGTCCAGAATTATGTCTTCCCTGCAGACTTTCTGGTTCTTGACATTGAGGTACCTGAATCATTACTGGACTCCCCAATAATCCTTGGATGCCCTTTTTTGGCCACTGCAAAGGCAAATATCAATTGCCACACAGGCAAAATGGATATCACTTGTGCAGGCCAAACTATCACTTTAGATATTTTCAAATCCTCCAGGAGATTCCATGATGATAACTTTTTTGAGGACTCAGATACGAAAATTTCCAATATGGTGGAGGAGACAATATTAATAGATACCCTTATCGACCACAATTTTTTTGAGGACTCTGATTCAGAATCAGTGGTCAGCGAAATCTGTGATCTGGAGACTTATCTTGACCCCAAATTTATTCCTGATACACCCCCTAAGCACCCTAACCCACCCACTATTCACGCACCTAATTTTTTCACACTAACTTCACCCAATCCTCACCATTCCTTCCCTGACTCCTTTCTTATGGACCTGCCACCAACCCTGCCCGAGTTTGGCATCCAACCTGATTTAAAACCATGGCCAGACTTGGGCTATACTTATCATTTTCCATCCAACTTTGATCCCAATATTGCTTCTAATCAATTTTCTAGGGATCTTGAAGAAGACACCTTTTTTGCGGGCATCCAAGTGTCCAATTATTTACATGATTTTTCGTCTTCCGTGCATACCTTCATGCCCGGCTGAATGGCGTAAAGGATAGCACTAGATAGGAGGTAAGCCATCATTTTTTCCTGCTTTCCTTTTTTCTTCTTTTTCCAGGTTTTGATCATCCTAAACCCGATCGTTCTTCATTAAGGTGATCCTTTTTCCCTCCTAATGCATGAGGACATGGCATATCTTAAGCATAGGGGGATGTTTTCAAATTTTGACGATCGATTTAGGATGTTCAAAACCTAAAAACATGCATTTTTCTTTAATTTATTTCCGGCTTGCATACCCAAAAAAAAAATGATGAAAAACTTTTTGAGGAAAATAATTTTTTGAAATCGAGACTAAGGTTGAAAAACTCATTTTTGGTACAATGGGATTTAATCTTTAACAAACTAGGGATGAGGATGTAGATCTCATCATTAGAATTTCAGGGTCTATTTCTAGACTAGATCAGATATCCTTCTCTAAAATTTCACCTGAACTCATGATAGTTCAGGTGACTTGATCCTATTTTGTAATACAGAAAGTATTTGACTTAGTTTCTGATTCAAAAACTTGCATGTCTTGAGAAACTTCTTGTGTCAATTTTCACACACAAGCCAACACTTAAAAACAACTAAAAACTTGAAAAACTCCCTTGTTTGGACTTAGTAAAAGTCTGAAGCAAATCATTGGTTTGAGTTCCCACCATCGAGAAGGAGGAAAATGCCTCCTTTGAGGACGTGATGTCAACATGTTACCGCCTCGCCGCTGTTCCATATCTATATTTCATATCTTTAGACAGAGCATTAAAGCGCATTTTAGCAACTCAAGTGTCTTGGACGGTGCTCTACCTATAGTGTCGGAGCAAGAGCTTGAGTTTGCTTGGAGTGCCCCTTTACACCGCATCGTGTTTTGGGGTTGTGAGCTCCTGGGTGGTGTCATGGACAGTGCTATCCCGAAGTACTGGTGCCAGAGCCCCCTCGAGGAATGGTAACGGGAATGATGATCCCGACACATCTGTTGTAAGACTAAGCTAAAAATAAGCATGGGGGCGAAAAAGAAAAAAGAAAAAAAAGTAATAATAAATAAATTAACACGCCCTCATAAATGTTGGCTTTTCACAAACACAGACACAAGATTTTAAAGGATTTTGCAAGTTGCAAATCAGATTCATGAGCCAGAAAAATCCTAAAAACAAAAATTTCAAGTCATCTGAATTAACAAGGGGTTAATTTGTGAATTTTCTGGAGGATATATTGATCCCGTTCTGTCTAATGGTTGGATCCAAAAATAAATCCTGATGTTTATCTTTAATAAATCATGTACCTCTTGTGTTTTAATCTACCAAGGTCCCTTAATCTCTTTTTCTAAAAAGTCGAAAAAATTAGATTTCCCAAAAATTTCGTTTTCCAAAAAATTGAAGTTTTGCTAAGAGACTAGCAAAAGATAAGCATGGGGGTGTGATAAATGCCAGTTTATCATCATTCTTATGCATTAAAACAAACCTAACCCTTAGGATTTTACTCCGCAAACAGGTTTTTGGGCTACATCTAGGCATAAATTAGGTTAGGCATGCATTGCATTTTTTATTGTCTTTTCGATATGTTTTTGTGAGTGTTAGGGATGAACAGATATACAGATCCCTAAAACCCTAGCACTCAAGAAGGCAATTGGTGAAGGAGAAGCTCAGACTAGCTAGAACTCAGCTTGATCCATCTCACCACAACTAGAACCTAGCTCACTTGAACTAGGGTTAGCTCATCACAGCTCCATTCAGCTAATCTCAACTGAATGGCAGCTCAAGAGAGTTCATCTTAGCTCACCCTAGCTCAAGTCAGCTCAGATCCAGCTCAACTTAGCTGAGTCTAGCTCATCTCAGCTCCCACTAGTCCACAGGGAGCTCTAGCTAGCTCAGCTAAGTTGACAAGAGTTCACCCTAGCTCAAACCTAGCTACATCCAGCTCCACTCAACTCCAGCCAGATGAAGAAGAACTCATCTCAGCTCAAGAAGCTCAAATCCAGCTCCCGGGGATTCAGCTTAGCTCAACTCAGTTGAGCTAAGCTACCTTAACCGCCTCAACCAGCTTGATCCTCCCCAGGAGCACCAGACCTAGCTCACCTCAGCTCATTATGGTAGAAGCCAGTTCACTTTAGCTTGGCTTAGCAGCTAGCAAAGAACTACCAAGCTAAGCCAGCTAGAGTAGCTCCATGCCAGCCTCTTTAGCAGCTGCCAGCTCCAGTTCCAACTCCAGACTTCTTTTCCTTAGCTCCTCTCTTCAAACCCTAGCTCCAATACCTCCTCCTCTACTCCATAGCTAGCTAAGCTAGCTTAGCTTAGCTAGCAACCATCTCCTTGGCCATCCACCACCTTCAAATTCAACCCAAACTAGCTCCACCAACTTAAGTCCTACCTAAGCTAGCTATCCTACTCAAGTTGGCGCCACCTCCTAGCCACCTCTTCACCCCATCATCACCACCAAAAGGCAACAATTTTGGCTCCAAAACCTAACCCTAACTACCCTTCTTTTTGGCGCAACATCCACCCCCACATCCACCATACACCTAACCCTACAACCCATCCTAGCCACCCACCTACCCGTCCTTCTGGAACCCTTCTTGGCGCCACCTAAGACCCCCTTCTAGAAGCCATTTTGGCACCAACATCAAGGGGTGCCACCACCCATAACCACCCCCAAGGTGTCCCTTGGGTTGGCGCCAATTAACCTTAGACATAGGATCCCCAACCACCTCCATCTCTCCATCTTAACCCTCCATTCCAAGAGTCACCTTAGCCCCCTTCCTATTCTATAAAAACCCACCTCCTACCACCATTTGAGAGGATCCTCCATTAGTGTATTTTGCTACCTATACCACCTACACCTACAGCTAAGAAGAAGGAGTAGAGAAGGAGATTAAAGGGGCACATCACCAGCCCTTTTGGTGCCTTCTTCTCCCCACTCTCTTCAACTTGGGCCACGCCAAGGAGGAGGACTTTTCTACTTCAAGGAGGATGGCTAGGAAAAGGAGAAGGACCTAGGGTGGACGTCCACCCTTGGAGAGAAGCTTAGGGCACGCCCCTTTAGGGTTTGCCTTGGAGGACATCACCTTGGCGGAGCATAGCAAGGAAGGAGTTGGAGGACTCTTTTCAAGATTGGGAGCTACCAAGCTTGGAGCAAGAAGCCCTCTTCTTCACCATCTATCTAGAGGATTTGTGTTTTATTTTATTTATTGCAATTTTTCTAGTAGTAGAAGCATTCCTCTACTAGGCTTTTTTGTAAAATACTTTTTCATTAATCTAGTTGCCTTCTTTGCAATTTCTTTATTTGCATTTCTAATTGCTTTGTGACCGGTCGATCTTTCGCTTTTAAGTCGTTTGTAGTTTAATGTGGTGGAAGAATCGACTAATCAATTTTTAACAAGAAATAACCACTCGCAGAGGAGCGGGTCGTATCCACAGGGAGGCAATAACGTATTAAAATTTGCGCTACTTAAAAATGTTTATTCGTAGTCAATTTGGACAAGAACCAAGCCAAGATTGCCTTTAGATTAAGGTTTAAGCAAGAAACAATGCTGAAATGGCAATTATGAGAAACTACAGGATATTTTCCGCAATGCAGAGTGAATAGAATATGATTAAAATGTGGCAATGGCAGAAAATGTAAATTTTAATTAACGTTTTACTGTAGCAAAACAGGGGAATTTTTCCCCGTTGTCTTGCGCGACGAGGAGCCGATGGTCGGGCGCGGGAAGCTCGGAGGAGGTCCCTTGGATCAAGGGCTTCGAATCGGTGGTGGCGGCGAGTCGCGCGGCGGTCGGAGGTGGCCGGACGAGCTCCGGCGGAGGTGCTGCAGCCGGCAGCTTGCGCAGCCTGTTGGCGTGAAGTCCGCCGCATGCTGCTGCTGCGGGGGTGGCTGCTGCGGCTGGCGTGTGCGTCTGGCGTGCGCGGTGGTCGGTTGGGCGGTCTGCAGCCGGTTGGCATGGGCGGTGGTCTGCAGGAGGGCGCTTGCGCGGTGGTCTGCAGGCGGTTGGCGTGTGCGGTGGAAGCTGGCGTGGGCGGAGGGTCTGCGGAGGGCGCTGGCGCGGTGGAAGCTGCAGGCGGTTGGCGTGTGCGGTGGAAGCTGCAGGCGGCTGTTGGAGGATGCTGCAGGCTGGTCTGTAGGCATTGGAGGAGAGCGCGGGCTGATCTGCAGGCGTGCGCAGGTCTGCAGCCGGTGAGCGGTGGAGGGCGCAGGCGTGGGTGCGCTGAAGGTTCTGCAGGCTGTTGAGCGGAGGCGTGGCTGTTGGAGAGTTGAGGCGCGTTTGAGCTGAAGGTTGACGGACGTGGGTGCGCTGAAGGTTCTGCAGGTGCGGGAAGGGGTCTGCAGGCGACTTCAGGCGTGTGCGGTGAAGTGAGCGGGTAACTTCAAACGTCTGGGAAATTCCCCAGACGTCTTAAGTTACTGAGAGGGTGGCTGAATCAGTAGGTTGGTGACGGTGGTCGGCGATGACGGCGAGGGAGTTGCACGCTAAGGTGCTCACGGTAATGCGGGCGAGCTCCGGATGGCGGTGTGGCCTGTCACACCACATGCCCACGGTGGTGGAGACTCGCTGCCACGGTAGAGGCCGGCAGTATGGAGTGGAAGAGAGAGGTTCTCTCTGCACAGTGGTGGGTCGGTGGCGGAGGCCTTCTGAGCCCGGCTGCCTCCGTGCTCCTTTTGTAGTGGCCTGAACAAATTTGAAATCAGCGGCCGACCAGATCCACCACATTCGCTCCCCATTGAATGCTTCATCACTGCAGTAGCCGGGCGTTGGAGCGGCAGACAGCCGTTCCGAAAGAAGAAGAATAAAGAAAATATTGTTAAAATATTAGGGTTATTTATATACAGACCCTCAACTTCTATGTTAATAAAAATAATGTGCCTAATTGATTATCTAATTAGATGAATGTTATTCTAAGCTAATTCTAAATGCACTTAAGATATGAATGCAATGTATGGATTATGTAATTGGATTAAAACTATCAATTAATCTATTTACATCCTAATTTATACTAAATAAATGTTAGAATTAATCTAATGTATAGGCACTTAAATACTTAAATAGCCCACAACTATGGGCTAATCAAATACCCCCATGCCTAGTTTTTGCTAGTCCCTAGCAAAATTAAGCGAAACCTAGCACTCTAAGTAGACTAGTCAACTCACTTAGTCTTCCTTCAGAAGCATATTAAGTTCAGGTTCTAAACCCAAGGTCCCTAAGTAGTTGCTAAGTTACAGACTAGGTCGGCTAAAGACGAGTTGTAAGCACAAGTTTCCCTGATTTCTGACTCTACCCTAAAGTTTATTGATCCCTGAGATTAAAGCATCCGTGCTTTTGCATTGGTCCGAGTTATTTGAGTTAAAGGAATTTTTTTTTTTTTAATATATATACTTTTTTTTTTTTTTTGATTCTTCTAAGTCTAACCTCAGATCAGCTATCAACACGGCCTGCGTCGGATTCATTGTCCCCATTACCATACCTCGAAGGGTGCCTGGCTTTCGATGCTTCGAGATAGCACCGCCCATAATGACCCCAAGAACTCCTGGCAATCGACACTTCGAGATAGTATCGCCCATGGATTTCTTAAGCGAATTCAGGCCTATGGCAATCGGCACTTCGAGATAGGGCCGCCCATGGTACCTGAACCGCGCAATGCGCTTACATGCCCCCAGTAGGATGGATATCCTAAGAGACAAGCGCCGAGGAGGTAATATGTTACCATTGCATCCTCAAGGTGAGTATATACTCGACCTCTCCTGCGGCGGGAACTCTTCCAATCAAAATGTGTTTTCAAGCCTTTCTTAAGTCAAAACTAAGAAAACCAAATCTCTTTTCAAAAATTAAGTTAATTACCAGACCAAGTGTGAACAATTTGGATGCTTGGGTTACAAGGACCCGTAAACCAAAAGGTAGAATAAGACTCCAGGTACTACCCCACCTTTTAACTCAAACCCTAGCTTCCCTTCCTCAACCTCTTGAAGAATGGTCCGCAACTTAACTCCTACTTAAGTTTTTAAGTCCACAAAGGACCCTAAAGGTCTAAAGCTAGTAGCTTATTTAGCTTCTAAAGTTTGACCCTAAAATTAACTTAGTCTACGCTAGAGTTCTGATTTGCTTAAGAATGTAGGACTTAGCCAGTTAAGCTCAAAACTTTTTTTTTTTTATATGTACAAATGTATGCAATTATGCTATGTATATCCCCAAGTACACCCCCCCATGCCTAAAATCTGCAATGTCCTCATTGCATAGAAGGATATTACCTGGGTCAAAGCTGGGCTGAATAGCCGAAGAACCTGCAAATCAGGTTCAAGAATTGCAGAAATAGGCCCTAAAAATGAGCAAAGCAAAGTTGGCCTAGAAAATAGGTAACCTAGGATGTTGGCGAGCTGATGATGAATCCCGATAGCAAATGCTCGCCCAACTAAAATGGGAATGAAATCTTCCCAGGTCACCAGAAGAGTTTCTAAAGGATAAACAGTTAAAATAACCTCCAAAGGGGTAGGGGTAGGATGACAAGGATCCTCCAAAAAGAATGGGGAAGGAATGGTATAGAGATAAACCCCCAGGGTAATGGACTGACTAAAGAAATCATCAATCCATACCCGATACTCCATTACAGAAAATATTGGTCTGTTAAGCCCCCTAGTCAGAACAAAAATGAGCAATTCTCTAAGGCAAGGATCGTCTAGGGTGTCCAAGTTACGAGGTTGTGGGATGGCCATAAGATCTAGGTTGGGTTTAATCAGCTTGGTGTCCATCCCAAACACTCTTTCTAAATCCTCAATTTCATCCCTAGCATTCCTTGCACCATCACGTGGATCTTCCTGCTCTTCATCAGGAGTCACAATTTCGCTTTCAGATATAAGCGAATCAGAGGGTGACTTCGAAGTGAATGAAGGCAGGTTGGAAGCAACAGATCTAGGGATTATCCTATCAATGTCATCCCCAGGTTTTTGTTCTTTACTCAAATCTTCCCCGAAGTCTATATGTGAATCCACATAAATCTTAGAAATTGCTTCCAAATTTTCCATCATTTTATCATGAGGAGAAATATCATCAATGGGTGTGCCAAGGAAACCTAATTTGGTCAAATTTGTGACATCCTCAGGGGCTAACTCTTCAAATAATACATAATCACCCTTAGTGTCACTCCAAATCTTGAATGTAGGTTCCTCATATAATTCATCTTCCTCCTCATCACACAATTCATCATGTACCCGAGGTCTAGAATCATTTAATATCTCAGCAGATCCCCTAGGGTGCTCTATCTGAGGTAAATTATTTACATTGGTTACATCAGACTCCTCAGATAGGTCAATTTCTTTAGGGTTAGGTTCCCTAAGGGTGGGTTTGAGTTCCATATCATGATCAGAAGGGAGGGTAGGATTAACAGCTTGACTTTGACCCACTTCATCAAATGTCACGAAAATACTATCATCTGGGTCGAGGTCTTCCAATGGTACCATCATTCCCTTCTTTTGACTCCAATATAAATTAGGTGGATACTCAACCTTATCATCATCTTCCTCGGGTTGCCACCATTCTTCATCCAATGCATAGCTACTTTCATGTGTTTTTTCCTCCCACCTAAAGTGTAGATCTCTCAAGGAAGTGTCATCTAATGGGGAGGTTTCAAAATCGATCCTCGAAAAGTAGCTATTCTCCCCAGAATTTCCCTTCAACTTAAAGTGTAGCTTTCCCACGGGAGATGCATCTATTGTAGAGGGGTGTACGTCATCGTCAATGGGGCAGATTGGGTGGCTAATTTCATCTCTTTCTTGTTGGCCTGCTCTCAAAGATTCTCCTAACAATTCACTCATTTCATTTTGCATTTTCTGTATTTCCATCTTCAAAGAGGAGAGGTCATTTCTATCATAAGAGAAGTCAGGCTTAGGCTTATAGTACCCAGGAGTGTTTGTCCAACCATTATAAGTTTTCAGGGAGGGTGGGTTGGGTATTTCTTTGGTATGTGGGATATTGGGCAAAGCAAATCCCTCTCCTGAGTTCTGCTCACTAATTTGGGGCTTAACTAGGCCAATACTCCTATAATAGGAGTAAAACGGATCCCAATGATTGTCATTATGTCCATCAAGGAATGGACCATCTCGACGTCTGGGATCGAAGGATGCAAAGTGGGGGTGAGGGTGTGGGCAAGATGTGAAAGGATGAAAATCAATGTGGTCCATTCTAACTCACACTTCAATCAGAATTCCCCAAGCAAGACACAATTCAAAAAGGACCTTTTAGGTCTTTCCCAATTTAGGCTTTTGATTTTAAGTCAGATTGCAGGTGACAATACAATTTGTTCAATCAATTTACGCGCCTATTGTCGACCTACGGCTCGCCTAAAAAGACCTAGTTGGAGCTTAGGTGTTCTTCCCTAAATCTCAAATGGTCAAGTAAATCCAAAGACGGAAGATCAAGGGATGCAAGTAGGCCTAAGCCTTCCTTTGAAGCTGTGCTTTCGCGGTGCTCCTCAACTACCCCCAAAAATCCGTGACAGGGTATCCCCCTCTTTGGATTTACAAAACCTTTGATCTCAAGTTCCGAACACTTCAAAATCCAACGAAAGGAGGGCTCTTGTCCTAGTATTTCCAAACCTAAGGAGTGTCTAGAAACGTGCCGTGGTGCAAGTGAAATAAGTGTGCATACACCGTCAAAGATTTTGAACTTTGAATCGCACGCCAAGTTTGAAAATCAAATCCTTGGTTTTTAAAATGTCCTTCCTTTAATTAGTCCTTTTTCTAAAGAAAATATGTGACCACTTGTTAGATTTATTCAGTACAGATTAGGTGGTCTTCGCATTAAATCCCAAATACAATGCGTGATCAAAAATAGGATGCAAAGTAAGAGAATGCATACCTTGCCTCCAGCGATCTTCGATGCAAAAATGCACGCAATGCAGAAAAGCAAATCTAGAGGCTGCTCATACAGACCTAAATGGTTCGTCCTAGGGCAGGCAACTTCTAGCAGGCAGCTCATTTTTTTTCTTTTTCTGTTTTTTTTTTAGAACTACTTATGCACAAGCAAATAAAAGAAATAATAAAAAAAAAATAAACCTAAATCTAAAGAAAAGGGAACAGGCTCCCAAAAATTACCCAACACGGGTCCAAAACAAAATCGGGGAACAAACCCCTCAAAATTTACCCCAGAACAAGGGTTTCAAACTAACTGTAATGAAAAAGTAAGTCTTCAATCTTAATTCTATTCTAATTAAATTAGCGATTAAATACAATGGTGTCTGTCGCGTCCTCGTCCTTCTCCTCCTTTCAAAATTGCTTGTCCACTTCTCGTCTGGCGACGTCAAGGGTCGCCTCTCACAGTGGCTGATTCTTGCATAAATTTTCTCGCACAGAAAAGAAAATAATGAATGGTCAAATCTCTGTGCAATTGACAAATAATCAAAATAAAATTAGGTGAAATTATTGCGTCTGTTGCCTCCCCAGCAACGGCGCCATTTGACCGGCCGATCTTTCGCTTTTAGGTCGTTTGTAGTTTAATGTGGTGGAAAAATCGACTAATCAATTTTTAACAAGAAATAACCACTCGCAGAGGAGCGGGTCGTATCCACAGGGAGGCAATAACGTACTAAAATTTGCGCTACTTAAAAATGTTTGTTCGTAGTCAATTTGGACAAGAACCAAGCCAAGATTGCCTTTAGATTAAGGTTTAAGCAAGAAACAATGCTGAAATGGCAATTATGAGAAACTACAGGATATTTTCCGCAATGCAGAGTGAATAGAATATGATTAAAATGTGGCAATGGCAGAAAATGTAAATTTTAATTAACGTTTTACTGTAGCAAAACAGGGGAATTTTTCCCCGTTGTCTTGCGCGATGAGGAGCCGATGGTCGGGCGCGGGAAGCTCGGAGGAGGTCCCTTGGATCAAGGGCTTCGAATCGGTGGTGGCGGCGAGTCACGCGGCGGTCGGAGGTGGCCGGACGAGCTCCGGCGGAGGTGCTGCAGCCGGCAGCTTGCGCAGCCTGTTGGCGTGAAGTCCGCCGCCTGCTGCTGCTGCGGGGGTGGCTGCTGCGGCTGCCGTGTGCGGCTGGCGTGCGCGGTGGTCGGTTGGGCGGTCTGCATGCGGTTGGCGTGGGCGGTGGTCTGCAGGAGGGCGCTTGCACGGTGGTCTGCAGGCGGTTGGCGTGTGCGGTGGAAGCTGGCGTGGGCGGAGGGTCTGCGGAGGGCGCTGGTGCGGTGGAAGCTGCAGGCAGTTGGCGTGTGCGGTGGAAGCTGCAGGCGGCTGTTGGAGGATGCTGCAGGCTGGTCTGTAGGCGTTGGAGGAGAGCGCGGGCTGATCTGCAGGCGTGCACAGGTTTGCAGCCGGTGAGCGGTGGAGGGCACAGGCGTGGGTGCGCTAAAGGTTCTGCAGGCTGTTGAGCGGAGGCGTGGCTGTTGGAGAGTTGAGGCGCGTTTGAGCTGAAGGTTGACGGACGTGGGTGCGCTGAAGGTTCTGCAGGTGCGGGAAGGGGTCTGCAGGCGACTTCAGGCGTGTGCGGTGAAGTGAGCGGGTAACTTCAGACGTCTGGGAAATTCCCCAGACGTCTTAAGTTACTGAGAGGGTGGCTGAATCAGTAGGTTGGTGACGGTGGTCGACGATGACGGCGAGGGAGTTGCACGCTAAGGTGCTCACGGTAATGCGGGCGAGCTCCGGATGGCGGTGTGGCCTGTCACACCACACGCCCACGGTGGTGGAGACTCGCTGCCACGGTAGAGGCCGGCAGTATGGAGTGGAAGAGAGAGGTTCTCTTTGCACAGTGGTGGGTCGGTGGCGGAGGCCTTCTGAGCTCGGCTGCCTCCGTGCTCCTTTTGTAGTGGCCTGAACAAATTTGAAATCAGCGGCCGACCAGATCCACCACATTCGCTCCCCATTGAATGCTTCATCACTGCAGCAGCCGGGCGTTGGAGCGGCAGACAGCCGTTCCGAAAGAAGAAGAATAAAGAAAATATTGTTAAAATATTAGGGTTATTTATATACAGACCCTCAACTTCTATGTTAATAAAAACAATGTACCTAATTGATTATCTAATTAGATGAATGTTATTCTAAGCTAATTCTAAATGCACTTAAGATATGAATGCAATGTATGGATTATGTAATTGGATTAAAACTATCAATTAATCTATTTACATCCTAATTTATACTAAATAAATGTTAGAATTAATCTAATGTATAGGCACTTAAATACTTAAATAGCCCACAACTATGGGCTAATCACTTTGTTTTTATCATTCTTCACTCCCTCTCCCTAATTATTCTAGGCCTCCACTTGCCTAGAGTGAGCTTAGGGAGAGGCTCTACTTGCCACTTTAGAAGTAGTATATTGAGTTGAAGTGTAAGTTACTTTCCCGCCACAATTTCGCATGTTGCCTTAAATAAAAAAAAACACAAAAATGACATATTGAAAAAGACCAAAAAGAAAGTTGAGATTTATATTCCAAGCAAGAGAATCCATTTTGCAAACATTTGGCCTCCTTGGACGACCCTAGATACTCCCCTATCTAGGAATATAAATTTAAAAGCGAAAGCGGATTTACGCGTTGCAACGACACTAAATTACCTAATTAACAAACCGCGTATTTTCGCAATCACTCATCCCATGTGTATATTGGCCGAGTCTGAGTTTGATACCAATGGGTAGCCTTGTCCAGGAGGGAGAAAGAAAATATTTTCTTAAGCAGAATATCCCAGTTTTGTGGACCTGACCCGAAGGTCTGGGCCAGATGCTTGAGTTGTTTAATGTGTTGAAATGGATCCTCGCAATTAAGCCCATGAAACTTTGGTATGACATGAATCATATTGGGCTTGAGTTTAGAATCAGGACCACCAACCGGGATTTGGACTCGAGGCTCGATCGCCACTGCAGCGGGATTATAGTGATCTCGCATCATTGGTCGCTGCGGTGGGTTTACAAAGTTTTAGAAGAGATCAGTCAGGCGTTGAAGCTGGTGCTCAAGATTGTTCTCTTCTTCAATAGGTTGTGCCATGATGGAAGAAGAAGGAGAACTTGGTTCTGAGTCAGATGAAAGGTTTATGTGGTGAGGTTGCTACACAAACAAGGGTGTCGAGGCTTGGCCTCGGCGAGAGTGAATTTCTAAAGGAGGTCTTAAGGGCCTCCTACAGAACATGCACCGAAGGATGTGATGAGATTAGAAGGTCTGGACCCAATCGAGACACCCAAAAATTATTGGGAGACTATAGAGGTTCAGGGCAGATGATACCCCTTAGTCAGAAAGGTTGTCCACTTGAGAAGTACCTGGGCAGCCAGAGAGGGCGAGTCCCACAAAGACCCCTACACGGTAGAGCGTCCCCACGAGTTACAGGGTTTCCCCCACCCAACCTCTCTTGTCACTGAGATTCCAGGTAGACCAGAATGGGGACCTTGACCGCTTAAGTCTACCTTTTTTACTTTAAGATCAAGGTGCTTAGGGTTCCACTTGAACTTTTAGGTCATTTGAGTGAAAAAGTGACCTAATTTTAAGGTTGGTTGACCCAAAGGATCAACTTCACCTCTTGTTCCTTTGAATGCTTTTAGGGTTCAAATGGATTAAGAGCCTGATTTTCTTAGGGTTTCCCTTGTATAGATCTTTTCAGACAAGGTTTAGGCACACCTCTTTTTGGAAAAAATTTTTTTCTTGTTTAAGAGAAGATGTGTCTATAAAAGCCCTAGCTTTGTAATCCTTAGGTTGGCTTTAGTTGGTCCAATTTAGTTGCCTCAAAAATTGGTATCTAGGGCTCAATCAAGAAAGTTTTATCCCGAATTACCTTAGTTGGATGAGCAGTTCAAGATGTGTTGAAATGAAAATCAGGCAACTTCGATGAATTACTAAGTATGAAACAAGTAGCCCTAGGTTGATTTTTCCTTGTTCCTTTTCAGACTTTGAGGAGGTTAAGAGAGAGGGCTAATGAAAGTTACCTGTTCCTTGGTGTGGCTGTTGTGCTGTTGCTCTTCTTTTCTCTACTTTCCCTGAGACAAACACAACAATGGAGATGAATTAAGTCAGTATTGGATCAGAAGTTGTGATCAAAAGCTTCAGAAGTGCCCGTTGCTCTCCGGCAATGGCGCCAAAATGTTTACGCAGCTAGATCATGTTTTAACAGATATCTCGTTGTAATATAGATGAACTCTCCGCGAAAACAAATAAAAATTTATAACTCGAAAATCAAAGTATCCGAGGTCGAACACATGGAGTAATCTGAGTATTCCAAAACTTGAGAACACAACTTTTGATAAAAAGCAATGACTAGTTCAATAAAAATGATAAGAAGATGTTATAGAGGAAATGCTCAAAAAGAATTAGACGTCTGATATTGCATTAGATGTCTTAAAATTGGCCTTCAGAATCTTCTCCTGTCTTTGCTTTGGCTCTACTACAGCTATGGTTTCCTGTTTCTCCGTTTCTTTTTCTTCCTTAGCCTCTCCTGCTCCTCTTCTTTTTCCTTCTCTTCTTGAATCTATTCCTGCGACTAAGTCTTGGCTTTGCCTCTCCTTAATTTGCCTTCTTTTTCTTCCTCTTCTTCCTTTGCTTTCTTGCTTCTCCTCTTTTTCCTTTGCTTTCTTACTTCTCCTCTTTTTCCTTTGCTTTCTTGCTTCTCCTCTTTGTCTGCCCCTTGATCTCTCTCTTCTTCTTTCTCTTGGTCTGCCACACCTCTACTACAGGGTGTCCTTCTTCTTCTTCTTCCCTTGCAGCGGCTAAGTCCCTGCTTCCTTCTCTTACTGCCTCTTCCTGCACAAGCACAACGCAACAAAACCTATTCCCCTACCCTCCCCATGCGTCTCTCTCTCTCTCTTTAAATCTCTCTTCGGTACGCTCTCCCAGAGCTGGGTTATCGGGACGGTCGCGCACCCGAGTCCAGGCGCATCGGCGTGGGTGTGGTGCGCGAGTGCACGATAGGATAGTCGGGTCGGGTTTCCAAGTCCGCAGGCTAATTCACAGACGAGGCGTGCATAGGTGAGGAGGGACCTCACCCCAGTGAATTGGAGGCGACCAGACAATAGCACAAAATCAACTTAAAGAACTCAAACAGCTTACGGCTTACCGAGTTGGGACTAAAAGTCCCACCCACTGCTGCTGGCAACTACAAGAGAACGTCTTCACTATTGGCGTAGCTGTAGGTCCCGCAGCACCCTTTATCAGGCTGGGCTTGCGCACACTCGCAACCCGCACAATCTGGAAGCCTAGGAGCGGATGATTATGGCCTGGAGCTGGAGAGCAGTCGAGCTTGAGTCGTTGCTAATGTCGGTTGGAGGCTTGACCCTGCATGACACAAAAGGAAGTTTGCAGGTCTATCAGACCACAGGAGGACCTTCGCCGTGTCACGGTGAAGGTGAGGCGATCGGTGGCAGGCCGCGGGGTGACCTAGGCATGCGTGCCTAGGTCGCTCTGTGGCCAGAGTTATGGGTTAGGTCGAGGGAAGCATGGAGTGCGCATGGCGTCCTATGGATGGGTGGAAGGTGTTCAGTGGAGTGTGGCGGAGGTTGTGAGGTGGGTGGCGAGATGTGTGGGGGTGCGGAGTGACGGAGGCATCTTGCCGGAGGGTGGTCGGAGATGGGGAAGCTGCGGGTGGACAGTGGCGGTCGAGGGGTGTTGTGTGAAATAGAATGAGGGAAAAGAAAGAGTGGAAGATGAGGATCTTATCTGGAGTAATTGGAGTGAAGGGGGGGCAGAGGAGATGGACGGCTCGTTTGTGCCGTCGTCGGAGAAGACGACCCTGAGGGAGATAACGGCGACGAGGAGGAGGATAGGAAGGCGTGCGCTGGTGCGGCGTGATGTGGGAGGAGGAGGCGGAGTGAACTCTGCTGCTGGTATGGCAACAGAGCGACGAGAGGGAGGAGGAAGAATCACTGGAGCTTGCAGTCTACTTGGCCGGAGAGAGGGGAGATGAAATCTGGGGGATTCTGTAGCCAAAACAAGTCTAAGAGATTCATAGAGGACCAGGGGTCCTTTTATAAGTGCTGGCTGAGCTTTTGATGCGTGGAGGGAAGCCTTCTGCCATCGACTTCTCGCCGAAGAAGGAAGGTAGTTGGAACTCCAAAACTCTGGTGCGTTCACACATGAAATTGGATGGAAATCAAATATTGTGATTGAGCTCAGATGGAAGGGGATTCCTTAGAGAATCTCCCTTCCAAATCTAGGAGATCTCTGAGGGATCAGGGAGTATTCCCCCTCCATTCCTCGTTGGAGAAGGATTCCTCCACATTAATGGTGGAGGGACCTTTTTGTAAGAGTGGCGATAAAGTTAGGGGGGTTTGTGTAATGATTTTCAAAAGATAGGGGCCAAAATGTAATTGGGTGTACTAATTTGCAAAGTAGGTCAAGATGACCTCCCCTTAGGTCCAAATTTTGGTACAAACCTAATTTTGACCTAAGGAATCCAATGGTGAATTTGAATTTTAGGTTTGACCATGTTTGAGTGGAATTTTTGCATAAAAACCCAAATTAGGTCAATTTATGAGCTAGGACCCTAATCTAGGTCAAAATAGGTTCCAAAGGTCAAATTGAAGGTTCTAAACCCTAGGAGATATTTTTCCATGAATTTTAGAGGATTTAGTTGATTTTTTTCCTAACCAGAACCCTGTTGAATCAAGCGGGTCTGTTTTAGGGTTACCAAATGTCATTTAATTCTTGGATTGCACATGAACCCATTTCTGATTGAACCAACCCGCTTTTTATCTTATTCAGACCATTTGACCTATGTTTTGCCTCTGATAAATCCTATTTATCTACTACAATGGTAAAATTACAATTTTACCCTTTATTTCGTGTTTGCTTCTCAGAACACTTATTCCTTCAATTAAGCCCTCCTCTAAGTTATGTAGGAACTTTTATTCTCTTTCTTGGATAAAAATGGGCTAATTAAGGCTCACGATGAGGCTCTCATCAACAACTAAAATTTTGACATTAACTCTAATCTAACTATCTAACTAGCTAAGCTATCCTATTCCTACTCCTACTCCTAATCTACTGTTACCTGGACGAAGGGGTCAATAGGGTTCCGCCGAAGGTTCATGGAGAACGAAGAAATTAGAGGAAGTAAAGAGGAATCTCTGGCGGGCAGATGTGAGCTAAGCAAAGGATTTCCTTAGTTGTAGCCTTTGTCCAGAGACGCGACTGATCACGACGGATCTCCTCAGCTGATCAGAATGGATGAATTTGGAGAATGAGATGGAAGGTTGCCGAAGTTGCAGACGAATAGCCTATTGGGTCAGTTCAGTGTTAGAAGAGGGAAGGGAGCCAACTTGAGAGAAATCAGAGGGGTGAGGGGGTATTTATAGTGGATGACGACGAAGAAAGTGGTGGAGTCTGGACGAAGAAGAAGCTTGAGGAGCTTAACCTCCGACATCATCTCCAACAATGATGAGGTTAACTCCCACCAGAAATTAGGATTTTCGGTTAATCCAAACCGATGGATGAAGATGGAGTGGTGAGCGCAGGCTCCAAGAGCTTGGAGAAGGAAGGATGATGTCGGTGGGGCGGTGATCGTGCGGTGGCGTTACTCTCCGTCGTTAGTCGTCAAAATAGATGAAGAAGAAGAAGAAGACGAAAAGGGACCTAAATGCCATGAAACTTAAGGACCTTTATGAAAATTAAGGACCCTATTGCAATGAGTTTTAAAGACCAAAATGTAAACCCAGGTTTTAAAGGTTTATTTTAACTTAGATCTTTTTCAACTTTTTATATATGTTAGCAAATAAGGTAAATATCATATTTTCACCTTGAATTTACATTTTTGACATTTTAAAGTTAATTTATTAGATTAAGTAATATTACTTAAGTTATTATATACTTAGGTATACATTATGTTTAAGTTACTTAACTTATTAATTAAGAAAATGATTAATAAGATTTCGAGTCCAATTATTGATTAGATTGTTAATAATGTTGATTGAATAATAAAATATCATTTTAAACTTATTTTAAGGTCCTTTACTAAATATCCCTTATTTTATAATTAACCCTTATATATTCATAACCTTAGCTAATTAACTGGGAAGACTAGTTAATTAGGGGAAATTAGAGATCATGATGAGTCTCTCATCAGATTTACTGCTTTCTAGTGTAATCATTTTTTGCTTTCTAGTCATAATGAGCAGTGTAACAAACAATATCTTTGATAATGAATTCCATGTTCATTCTACATCTCTTTTTGGTTTTTGTTTGTAATATTCTCTCTCTCTCTTCTATTTATTGTAAATAGATAGTTTCTAATCAATTATTATGCTTCGTGACAAATAAAACAAATGCATCTTTTTAAATCAAACATCCGCCTCCCTATGTTCTACCCAGGATTTCTATTTCGGTATGAATTTTATTTGTTGAACCCAAGTTCTGCGCTTTCAAACTACAATGACAGGTTTTCAAAACAGAATACGATAGCGTAGTAACTCGTAGCTTCAATAGCAACAAATTCAATTTATGTGGGTGCTGCCGTTCTTCAACTTCTGAGGTAGGACTAACCCCACCGCCTTCTTCTGCATGCAACTGCTGCTGATGGATTGGTCAATTGTAGGTGGACGAGTGGTTGTTGGGGTCATATAGTGCGTATTTGATTAGAAATGCGTCATAGTATAGTTGCGAAATACGATCAACAAAAATAATTTCTAAAGATAACGAGACTTGGAGTCCCAGTCGTTCATCTTTGGGAGGCATTTGTGGAAATGCAGATTTGAAATCAATCTCGCTCGCTCTACTTATTCAAAATCGCATGTCGATTTATGCTAAGTTCGTATTGATGCATGACATGCTGTTGCCAGAATATCAGAAATTGAAAACATGCAACTTTAACCACACCAAAAGATGATATTCAAGCACATGGTGATTTTCAACATATATATATAAAGAAGATGATAACAGAGTTGCAGAGCACCGGTAGCGGAATGCTTGTACAGGGAATGTAAAAACTAACAGCTAGTAGAAAACAACTGCATACATGAATCGACAAGGGATTATGCATGCATCATTTGGGGAGAAGTAAGGAGCTACACTACTAAGCAATAAATAAAGTATTAAATCTATGAAGAACTATAATCTAGTCTAGCAGAACTAAGGGCATTCAGAGGTAGGCTCTGATGGCCCTTGACTTGGTTGAGAAGAGAAAGAGGGGCGGCCCATGGCGCTTAGGTTGTCCCTTGGAGAGAGGTTGAGGAGGTGATCCAACATCTTGGCATGGAGATGGTGGTGGCTGGTTGGACCGTGTTTCACGTGTTTAGAAATAGAGGTTACAAGTAACCCGTCGTTGTAGTTGCAAAACACGTCGATCAGATAAAATTTATACCAAAACTCCAAGGGAGTCCCAGGTCGAACACAGGGAGGTGACATTTACTTTACATGAAAACCGTGCTTCATTTTGTTTCTTTTTGGTATTTTGGGGTTTTGTTATTTTTTTGTAATTTTGAAATAAAAGAGAACAAGCAAACGTATCATAAGATAGAGATCTGAAACAAATCTGATATATATTACTTCTAATGTCAATTACAAGAAACTATGAAAGCATATAAAGAGAGGGAGGAGAGAGGAAATCTCCTGAATCGACTGTTCGGTGAGACGACGGTGCCTGGCGGAAGCTCAGACGAAGGAGGTGAGGAGCGGGATGACGGAGGTGAGATGCTGGAGGACATCGGGTTGAGGAAAGCTTCGGCATGGCTCCGGAATGGAGGTGAGAAGACGAAGTTGATCTGATACCGGAATGGAGGTGAGAGGACAGCTCCAAGGTGATCTATGAAGGGAGATGGGAAGTTGGAGGAGTATTCGGTGGGGCAGAGGTTCATTACACTAATAGGCACCTTGGGAGCTTAAGAACAAACTCTAATGGAGCGTTGGTAGGCTTGCTAGAGCTTGGGAGTAGGTGGGAGTAGAGTAGGTAGAGATGGCTTGGAAGGGAGGGGTTGTAGGTCCTTTTATAGTGGTGAAGAAGAGGCAAAAATCATATCTGGGTCTTTACTAACATCCACAAACGTCGCTGCAGCTGTCACTGAAGATCTACCCTTCAATTGCTCTTGCTGGCACGCACGGGCCTTTAGTGACGTCCACAAACGTCGCTGCAGCTGTTGTTGAAGATTCGACCTTTAAACTCTCTCGCTGGCGTGCGCCAACCATTAGTGACAGCTGCAAGTGTCACTAATGGTGCATCGCTGGAGATTCGTTCCATTCCTTGCTGGCGCTGCACTCATCGCGCGCGCGTTGGCATGCGCTAGAATGCGCGGGCGCATCACGTTGGACTGCACGCTGCGCGGTGCGGCGCATGAGTGGCGAAATTGGAAATTGGGGGGGCTGCGGGGATTCGAACCCGCACCCCTTCGATGCAAATCGCTTCGTCAACCAGTGCGCCGCGTCGCCCATTATGTCGCAAGGAAGAAATCGGTGCAGACGCTTCCCAGCCATTGGATCTTGATCCAACGGCTAGGATTAACTGCGCAAATGATGAGGGAGAGTAGGCGGTGGCTGCTGGCCGGGTTTGGGCGGCCTGGATGGCACCACATGGTGCCATCTGGGCCATCCGGCTTCTTCTTGTAGAGGATGCCACGGTGCTCAAATCGAGATGATTCATGTGATGCCGAACTACAATCGTCACTCTGGATCCATCCGTATGGTCGATTTTCCATCCGAAACCCGTATGGATGTCGCATTGCCCCCTGGTCGTTGATCTTCCTCAGGCTTAATGTGATGCTACAGGACTCCGATCTGGACGATTTCAGAGGCATTAATCTCCGATCGTTGTCCCGATCAGATTCGTATGGTCTGATCATCCATCTGAGGCCCTGAAATAAATCCTCTTTTCTCCTAACCATTAAAAGGACCTAATTAGCCTAAAATATAAACAACTACTCTAAATGCAGAATGATGCATGCTATGCGATATTTATATAATGATATGCTGTGCTAAGCCTAGGAACTATCACAAATAAGCATTTTACGATGAATTTATATGCGTTTATCATACCCCCATGCTTATCTTTTGCTAGTCCCTAGCAAAATTAAATTACATGCTATGTATAAAATCAAAATAAGGATTAAATCGCTTAGGACTAAGTCGTTTACTAACAATAGAAAATTTCAACTAAGGTTCTAAACTACGAAGACTCAACAGTACCCAGGTGTCTGCCAGAATGCAGACCGCCCAAGTTCTCGCCCAACTTGAGAAGGGAAGAAATATATATTTTTTTTTCTTCTTTTATAATTTTTTTATACTTTTAGAGTTTGAGAGTTCCGGGATAACTTTTACGGCTACCCGACCCACCCAAGACTCGGAAAGGACTCTAAGTACTAAGCATCTATTGAACGTATACGAATCGCTACGCTAACGTATTTGGTTTTGAAAAACCTGTCGTTGTAGTTCGAAAGCGAAGAACTCGTGTTCAACAAATAAAATTTATACCGAAATTGAAATTCCGAGTTGAACACAGGGAGGAGGATGTTTGATTTAAAAACTACGTGTTTCTTTTTATTTGTCATGGAATAATTCAATTTAAAACTATCTAATTATTTACAATAAATAGAAGAGAGAGAGAGAAAGAGAGAAAGAGAATATTACACAGAGAAATCAAAATGAGATGTGGAATAAACAGGGAATTTATCATTGAGGAGATTATTCATTATAACTAGAAAGCATAAAACAATTACACTAGAAAGCAATAAATTTACTCTAGAAAGCATTAAAAGAATGGAGGGAGAAATATCCTCCTCGACGATTGCTTGGAGGATGAGCAAAACTACACTAGAAAGCAGTAAATCTATACTAGAAAGCAATAAAAAGAATAGGGAGAGAGAAATCCTCCTCGACGGTTGCTTGGAGGACGAGCCGGACGGGACGACGCCTGGACGAAGGGGAATGAAGCAGGACGAAGCAGAAGAACGGGAACGAAGCAGCATGCCGTCGTCGTCGCGGGATCCACTTCAGAAGGGGAACGAAAATTTGGACTTTATCTCGCGAGAAGCATCCAAGGTGTGGGACAAGCTTCTCTTGAGCTTTGGAGGGGTAGAGAGGAGAAGGAAGGGATGAGAATTTCGTATAGAGGGGGTCTCCTTTTATAGTTGCAAGGAGTGGGGGCAAACTGGACATTACAACCTTAAAATAATAAATGAGGGGTCTTTAGTGACGGATAAATCCGTCACTAAAGCCCCCAACGTGGGTGTAGCTTCCGAGCCTACGCGGGCCGCTTCAGCTGCCCGCGCGCTCAACGCACACCACTGCGCACTTTGATTCTCAACGCACACCCGCGCGCTCAACGCACACCACGCCCGAGCTTAACAACGCACTTTGATTCTCAACCGTCCGATCGCGAGATCGGACGGCTTAAGACGCATCTCCGCCCGCTGCGATGCGCCCGCCTGGCGCGTGCGATCGCACGTGATGCCGCGCGTTCAATCGCGCGTGAACTCTATTGGGCGCGCGCGGCCGTCTGATCGCGATCCAACGCCTGCCCATGCTCAATCGCCCGCGCCTCCAGCCCTCTACTGTGGCTCGAACCCGCGCCTGCCGGTCGCGTAAGCGCGCTCAACCGTTGCTCTACAGGGCATGGGTGGTCGAGCGGGCGCTTTTAAGCGCGGCCGACCACAGCCATTGGATCAAGATCCAACAGCGGAGAGCAAGCGGGTGCAGGGCCTTCGTAGAATGAGTGCGGCCGTTTGGGCGGCCGAGATTGCACCACGTGGCGCCATCTTGGCCGTCCATCTTCTGGAAGTTGTAGATGGTGCCACGGATGTCGGATTGACTTGATTTTTGTGTCGTTGGGCTGCGATCGTCGATCCGAATTCATCCGTGTGGTTGGATTTGTCATCTGAAGTGCGGATCTTTACCATCCTGGCCTTGATCTTCTAGGGTTCCCCGATCACTATCTGATGCTACGGATGCCTGATTAGGGTGATCTTGGAGTCGTTGAACTCCAATCGTCGCCCTGATCACATCCATATGGTTGGATCTTTGATCCGAGGCCCCGATAAAATGTTTGCCCTGTCCAAGCACATAAAAGGAGACAATTAACGTCCATTTTATTCAAACTACTCTAAATGCAAGATGATGCATGTTATGCAATATTTATATCATGAAATGCAATCCTATGCTTAAGAACATGCATAAATAGACATTTTAAGTAGTGTAAATGTGTTTACATCATACCCCCATGCCTATCTTTTGCTAGTCCCTAGAAAAAACTATATGCTATTTATAAAAGAATTAGGTTGGATTATTTGGACCTGAGTTATTTTCAATCATTAAGAAATTGTCTACTTAGGAACTGAACTTTCAAAGACACAACAGCGCCCGGGTATCAGCCAAAATGCAGACCGCCTCAAGCCCTCACCTTATTCAAAGAAAATTTTCTTTTTCTCTTTTTACTCTTTTCTATTTTTTTTTTTTGGATTTTCAAATTTTAGGGTTTAAGAGTGGCTTTCTACAGCCATTCAACTCACCCAAGATTTGATGAGAACCCTAAGCTTTAAGCATCTTACTGTGATTGTGATAGACTCGTTGACCGACAATTAAAACGGATTTCGGATTTCTACGCCTCTAGGTGACCTCAAAAAAAAAGACTTCTGCCTAAAGGTGTATCTTTACAACCGGTAGCTTTCTCCCTACTTTTATTTTTTACGGGGTCAACACAAGGGTGAATCCAGTGTATATCTCCCCGGTTTATTCTACTTCTCCGCTTCTTCCTAAGTCTTTGGGGAAATTTTAGTGCATTTACTGAGCTAGGTTCTGACGTGGTCTCGTGCGTGTGTGTTAAGAGGTATCGTTATAGTTGCACTTGATACGTCGGTTTTAAAAGAAGTAAATGGAGGTGAGTCCGAGTGTCGGTCTCAGGGAGGCGTGGAAATCGGATTTTGTTTACCACTTGTTGTCACGAAAAAGGCGAAGTTTTACTTGCGAAAGAGACGATTTTGAAAAGCGAGAGATAGAGAGAGTTTAGGGTTAGAAAGCTCTTGGTTTTGATCATGCACTTTAAACAGAAATTAAAATGGCGACTAAACAGAAAATAATTTCATTAAACATGCATTCATAGTTCATGGTTTACAACATTAAATACATGCTTCAACAAAAGCAAATGAAAGCTTAAAAGAGAGAGAGAGAGATGTAGAGAGAGAGTGGAGAGCGACGAGGTAGCCACGGCGGTGGAGGAGGCTCCGTCGGCGGATCGTCGTCTCCGACGATTACAAGAGTGCCTAAAACTAGCTAGGAGAGGAGTGGAGTAGTTGCAAGTGGGAGAGTATGCCTTGAATGGTGGTAGAAGGGGGTTTAAATAGAGTTAAGGGCTTCCTAAAAGAAGAATGTGCTTTAGCGACATCCAGAACGTCGCTAAAACCGATTCCAGATACATCGGTCAAGCCCTCCTGCCACCGGTCAGCTGGCCGCCCCGCTCTCTCTCCATGCGCGATCCGTGGACGTTCAACGAGAGCCGTCCGACCAAAGATCGGATGGCTGAGATCCTCCTGCGTCGGCGTTGAGATCGCGCCTCGGGCGCACGTGCGCGCGCGCGTGGGCGCTCGGGAGCTGTCATCGCGCCGTGTGGCGCGATCCTGGTCGCCCGCTGCTGATTGGGCGGCCCAATTTTGCCGCATCCTTCGCTCACGCTTGATTTTTGCTCCGCTAGATTCGAACGCGCGTCGCTGCGATGCGGGCGTGCGCGCTAGCCGTTGCGCCACGCCCGCAATTTGTCGCGGCGACCGCGGGCGAGCGTGCGGATCTCGGCCGTTCGATCGAAGATCAACGGCCGAGATTCATCCTTGGCTGGCTTGAGGGCGTGCGAGCGGTGGGGGCGGGGCGACGTGGTGCTTTCTGGGCCATTGATCTCCAGATCAACGGTCAGAATTTCTTGGGCCCATTGTGGGAGCTCCGGATGTCGGATTTGGCCGATCTTGAGTCCGTTGAACTCCGTTCGTCGTTCTGAATCCATTCGTGCGGTCCGATTGCTCATCTGGGGCCTGTTTTGACACATGCTTTACACAAATGGCCATTAATGTAGTTTATAAGCAATCTTAGTACTTGATGCATGCAATGCTCCTATTCTACTTTATGTTGTGCCTTTTATTCTAAAGATGGGCCATATTCAACCTAATTACTACCCCCTTGCGTGGTGTTATCATACCCCCATGCTTACTCCTTGATAGTCCCTAGCAAGGTTTATTTTAGCCTTTATTTCTTTGGAGAATTCAAGAAGTAATTGCTTAGTCACTTCATTATTTGTCAATAAGAGGAAATATACGAAAATCTTAATCTACAAAGACTAAGCAGCGCCCGGGTGTCTGCCAAAATACGAATCGCCCGAATCCTTGCTTTGTATATATAACTATACATATGTATACGTATATATCTATATATGTCCTTTTAGAATTTTCGGAATTCAGTGTGGGTTGGTAACTTTTTACGGCTACCCAACCCACCCAAAACTCGGTCAAAGCCCTAAGTGCTAAGCATCTTGGTGTGAATGTTGTGATAGACTCACTTAACGGTAATTGAGACAGACTTCGAGTTTCTACGCCTCTAGGTGACCGGAAAAAAAAAATAAATTTTTGCCTGAAGGTGTATTTGTTTGATTGGTAGCTTTCTCCCTACGTTCATTTACTTGGGGTCAACACAAGGATTTTCCAGTGTATATCTCCCCAGCTTGTACTACTTCCCCACTTCGTCCTTAGGTGTTTTGGTCTTTTTTTTGTGCAATTATTGAGCTGGGCTCTGGACAACCGACCAATGGGCTGTTACCCAGATCACTTGCTAGCCATACTTGTGCGGTGAAGTGTGGTTTATTTTCTTTTTTTTTCCCGTAGGTGGCTTCCCTAATCTCAAATGTACCTAGAGGCAACGAAAAAGAAATGGCCTGTGGCTGGGTTCTGGACAACCTGCCAATGGGTTGTTACCCACGACAACTTGCCAGCCATACCACCCTAAAGAGTTCATTAGCTACCCAATTTCCGTCAAAATCTCCGAGAAGTGAGTGTGCAAAAATGTGTGTAGATGCTTAGACTCAAAGTTTTCCTGAGTTAGAGGGTGAGTTGATAAGTCGTATACTTATTACCTTATTTATTAGGTGGATTAGAATAGCTTAAAGTTGCAAGGATTCGCCGCTAAATCCATATTTTAACGGACACCAGGGCTGATTAAGCCTGAAGGCCTGAAAAGTCTAAGTGTTTAAGTTCTTTTTGTATTATTTTCCACTATTGACAAGTTTCTAATGCCTAAGTTTTTCTTCCTAAATTCAATTTTTTTTTTAATCAATTAATTTATTCATTCAGACTGATTAATTAATCTCAGGATTATGCAATTTACCATCCCCCCATGCTTAAGTTGGACAATGTCCTCATTGGCAGATGCATGGATGCAGAAGGGTTCAAAAAGATAGTACTTGAGTGACGTAAACTACCAGATCAGTCTGAATCCGCTGGGTTGCCTCCCAGGAAGCGCTGAGTTTAACGCCTCCAGCTGGGTGGTGCACAAATAGGAATGGTTTGGGTCAAGGAGATATGTTCAAAATTAATCAGACCCAAAATCAGAAGTCCATAGATGCGAATAAGGTTGTGGTGGAGTCCCATTCCTAAGGGACGGGAATTCTGTATCATGCATGCCCATGTCAGAACATCTCTTAGTTTGTGGGCATGCAAACAAGTTGTTGTGGATGAACGCACCCCAAATATGACACTCCAGACACTAAAGATGTAGGTTTTATATTCAGCTTGTGTCCCCATAAAATTGTAATCCATCGAAAATGTATCAATTCCAGTGCATTCGGGTTGCGAGATTCTTATTCTGGTAGGGCAGGTAACAAAGTCCAGAGTTTCATACTGAGCCCTACAGCCAAGCATGAGGCCTCTCTCCAAAGACGAATCCATCTCTCCCGCAACTATGTTTTCATTGCTCATTTCCTCCAAGCCCTTGATCTCAAGAATATTTTCTTCAACCTCCTTTGTATCAGATTCACTGTTTGGGATTACATTAGAGGTAGGGTCAATTTCATCCTCTAGATCATATTCTTTCTCTCGGCCATCCTCCAAATTTGTGATGGGGATTCTAACTGATTCATAATCAATTTCTTTGAAATTGTAACTCCATTCTCCATCTCCGACGTTGGCTGCTACTCCCACTAGATTACTTGTCTTAGGCTGATTAGATTCAGATTCCAAGGCCTCTCCCCTCACCTTCTCAGTTTCCTCCTGATGTTTGTTCTCAATGCTCCCCAAATTGTGTTCCAAGGAATCCTTATTGTCCTTATCCACTGAGCTGTCCAACTCCTGAGGGGTATCAATGGTGGACTGAACCAAATCAGGATGACTGGGTGTAGTCCAATTGATCATGGTAGGTCCTTGCTTTATGAATTCCATGAATGGCATTGTGTGCAACAGCTTTCTTTGGCCTTCTTCCCCCAATTGTTGGAACAACTCCAACATGGCATGTTGCCCTTTAACCAATTCTTGATTCTGTTTGTGTAGTTCTAACTGGAGGTTATCAAGAATTGACATTGTGCCATTTGGTGTCCTTTGGATTTCCTCCTTGAAATCCAGGTTAAGAGAGTATGGTTGAGGTTGTGGATCAGAATCCATGTTGGTGTTTAGGTTCTTGGGTGGGTCCTCTATTCTATCATGTTCAGGGTCCAGTTCTTCAAGAGGAACCATTCTCTATTTGGTCCTACTCCAGAATAGTTGAGGTTCTAAGTCCTCCTCCAAGTCAGATTCTTCATCAGGGGACCAAATCAAAGGTTGATGATCCTGGGCTTGCCTAGATTTCTGATCATTTTCTGATTTCCATTTGTCCAGAACTCCTTCTAATCCAAAGGTCAAGTAGTCAAGGTTGTTGAATTCAGATGACCTTTCTTGGTTATTATCCTGAGATGGGTAGGGTTCTTGGTGTTCTCCTAAAGTGTAGGTCCTATCACAGTAGAGCAGGTCGGACCTAAATGAGGAGGCATCGTGAGGACAATCGAGATATGGAGCCCCATGATTTGAATCATACCCTTGGGTGGCTATGTTGGTTGTATTCCAATAAGAGGTTGGTGCGGTTTCGTCATAGTTGGGCCAAGAGGGATATTCAAGGTTGTACCCCCAACTTAGTGGTTGGTTAGCCCAAGTAGGCTGTGGGTAGGGTCCACTTGGGTTAGCATACAAATCCTGTTGGGGGTAGTTTGGGTAAGATGGATAGGCATTGAAATCCATGGTTTGGAAGAAATGGAGGGATGTGGGAAGAACAGATGCGAGAGAGTTGTGTCCTCAACCAAGCAAACAAGCCTAGTCCTTATGGTGTATTCCTTAGAAGACCTAGAAATCTCACAAAGGTTGATTAAGTCCGTAAGCACTGGACTCCCCTTCCCGAGGTTAATCTGGCCAGGTTGATTACGAGGGGATTGCAGGGAAGGTTCTTCCTTTGGCTTGCGCCTCCGGTTCCATAGACCCCACAACCACGGTCGTTTGACACTGCCCCGCAGCCTAGTCACCAGATTCTACCAAGGGAATGAAAGCCAAGTGCCTAGCAAACAAAACCTCACCTTTTGAGACTTAACTCAGTCCTGCCTAGGGCACGTCTACTCATTTTTAAAGGGCTAGGATAGTGCTTGTGCTTAGGGTGATGTGATGAGGCGTTGATTGGGGTGGTGCCTCTTAATTTTTCACTTTCAAAGTGTGTGCTTCTAGCAAAACATGGTTTTCAAGCAAGGATTTGTTAGGATGTGGTGTCTTTTAGTGTTTCATCCTTACTTTAGTACTTTTTAGGGTTGACGTGTCTTAATGTTTTCAAACAAGTTTCAGTGGGCACGTCAAGTTCTGCACACAATTTGATGAAAGTAGATTTCCTTTTTCTTCTGTAGAGGCTCTAAAACCCTAGTGTACCCATCGTAATGATCATGCAACTTCTATTAGATGAGTCAGTTTTAGGGTTGAGTGGTGCGGCCCAGGTCAACTCATGGTGGCTTCACAAACACCACTCAAGAAAGAAAAGAACACTCCAAGAATTTATTCAGCATATTAGAGTGTACATTTTTTTGTAGGGTGATGTGTTAAGAATGTGGGTCAAGCAATCATTCACCACGCTAATTTTTTTAGTTTTTTTTACAATTTTTTTTTTAGATTTTTCACGCAAGCAAACAATGAGAGACAGGTTACTCACTATCGGTCCTCGAGGCGCCTACTCCCTTGCTACCGTCGTGGAATGCGTCGCTTCACCATCCATGCGTCGAATTCCTGCAACCGTCAAGTAAAAAGGAAAATAGGGCATTAGACGATGTGAGAATGAGTGTGGAATGGAGGCGATAAAACAAATCCGTTGCCTCCCTGGCAACGGCGCCAAAAAATATCGTGGTCTCGTGCGTGTGTGTTAAGAGGTATCGTTATAGTTGCACTTGATACGTCAGTTTTAAAAGAAGTAAATGGAGGTGAGTCCGAGTGTCGGTCTCAGGGAGGCGTGGAAATCGGATTTTGTTTACCACTTGTTGTCATGAAAAAGGCGGAGTTTTTCTTGCGAAAGAGACGATTTTGAAAAGCGAGAGATAGAGAGAGTTTAGGGTTAGAAAGCTCTTGGTTTTGATCATGCACTTTAAACAGAAATTAAAATGGCGACTAAACGGAAATAATTTCATTAAACATGCATTCATAGTTCATGGTTTACAACATTAAATACATGCTTCAACAAAAGTAAATGAAAGCTTAAAAGAGAGAGAGAGAGAGGTAGAGAGAGAGTGGAGAGCGACGAGGCAGCCACGGCGGTGGAGGAGGCTCCGTCGGCGGCTCGTCGTCTCCGGCGATTACAAGAGTGCCTAAAACTAGCTAGGGGAGGAGTGGAGTAGTTGCAAGTGGGAGAGTATGCCTTGAATGGTGGTAGAAGGGGGTTTAAATAGAGTTAAGGGCTTCCTAAAAGAAGAATGTGCTTTAGCGACATCCAGAACGTCGCTAAAACCTCTTCCAGATACGTCGGTGAAGCCCTCCTGCCGCCGGTCAGCTGCTTGCCCCGCTCTCTCTCCATGCACGATCCGTGGACGTTCAACGAGAGCCGTCCGATCGAAGATCGGACGGCTGAGATCCTCCTACGCCCGCGCTGAGATCGTGCCTCGGGCGTACGTGCGCGCGCGCGTTTCTGCCCGGCGTGCGCGCGCGGGTGAGCGCTCGGGAGCTGTCATCGCACCGCGTGAGCGCTCAGGAGCTGGCCCAATTTTGCCGCGCCCTTCGCTCGAGCTTGATTTCTGCTCCGCGCGATTCGAACGCGCGTCGCTGCGATGCGGGCATGCGCGCTAGCCGTTGCGCCACGACCGCGCTTTGTCGCGGCGACCGCGGGCGAGCGTGCGGATCTCGGCCGTTCGATCGAAGATCAACGGCCGAGATTCGTCCTTGGCTGGCTTGAGGGCATGCGAGCAGTGGGGGTGGGGCGACGTGGCGCTTTCTGGGCCGTTGATCTCTAGATCAACGGTCAGAATTTCTTGGGCCCATTGTGGGATCTCCGGATGTCGGATTTGGCCGATCTTGAGTCCGTTGGACTCCGTTCGTCGTTCTGAATCCATTCGTGCGGTCTGATTGCTCATCTGGGGCCTGTTTTGACACATGCTTTACACAAATGGCCATTAATGAGTTTATAAGCAATCTTGGTACTTGATGCATGCAATGCTCCTATTCTACTTTATGTTGTGCCTTTTATTCTAAAGATGGGCCATATTTAACCTAATTACTACCCCCTTGCGTGGTGTTATCAGGTTCTAGACAACCGGTCGATGAATAGTTACCACCGACAACTTGCCAGCCATACTCGTGCGGCGAAGTGTGGCTTATTTCTTTTTTTTCTTTTCTCCTTTTCTTTTTGATTTTTTTTTCTCTTTTTTTTTTAAGTAGGTGGTTTCCCTGGTCTAGGATTTACCTAAAGGTAGGAAAAAGAGAAAGGTCCAGTGACTGGGCTCTAGACAACCTACCTATGGGTTGTTACCCACGATAACTTGCCACCCATATCACCCTAGAAGGTTCATTAACTACCCAATTTCTGTTAAAATCACCGAACGAGTCAGTGCAAAGAAAGTATGTAGATGCTTAAGACTCAAAATTCCCTCAAATCAGAGGGCGGGTTGATAAGTCGTGTACTTATCACCCAAACTTATTTACTCCAATTATGAAAGAATTAAGATGGCGAGGACTCGAAAGACAAATCCACATTTTGGTGGATACAAGGGCTGATTAAGTCCAAAGACCTGAAGGGTATCCAGGTGTATCCTTCTTGATTGTAGATCGTATTAGGTTGTGCATGAAAGGAAGACGATCTATAATCGATGTAGCTCTGAGAAGGATAGAAATCAGAATCAAAGTGTTCAGGGTTAGACCCTAAACACGGGGGTCCGGAATTGTATCCCCAATCCGAATTATCCCAACTAACTGATGGTTGATTACAATGCGAGTTGGGATAATCGTCATGTTGAGGATAATTCACGACAGGAGGGAAAGAGCGGGAATGCGTGAAATATGTGGAAGGATTCATGAGACACGAGAGGAAGAAAGGCGCCCTGCAATACAAACAATCAAACCTGTCCCTAAATGGGTTAGCCTAAAGACCTACAACTCTCAAAACCCGTCTTGAGATAAAGGAACGATTTGATCTACTTCCATCTGTTCAATCCAACCAGTAAGAAGGAGGGACTGGGGAGAAGGTTCTTCCTTCGGCTTGAGCCTCCGGTTCCTAGTGTACCCCCCAGCCGCGATAGTTTGACTCTACTCCCCTAGCTAGACATCAGATTGAACAGTAGAAACAAACTAATCAAAAATAATCTCATTCTGAGTTCTGAAGAGCGAGTTCAATCCTTAAGGCCAACGTCTACTCTGTTTTATTTACGGCTAGGTTTGAATGTGCTTTGGAATGTGATGGGCCCTTTAAATGGGTTGTGCCCTTAATTATTGATTGATTTGTGTGCGCGTGCACAACCAGTGGTTTTCAAGCAAGATTATTTTTGATGTGGTGAATTTTAAGGTTCAAATCTTGCTTAGTAGCTTTTAGGATTCAACTTTAGGTGTTTTCAAATAGGTTTCGTTGGCACACCAGGTTTTGCAAGCACAGGTGAAGATGTTTTCCTTTAAAGTTTAAAAAGAATGTGGAGTGCCTGGTAAATCCCTAAGAGTTGAACCTAATTGGCAGCTACTTGATGGGTTTATTTTATTTGAAGTGGTGCGACCCAATCAACTCAAATAATTGGCCTGATGCACCACTTAATTAGGCACACAAATGATTACCTAATCTGATTTCTACTCAATTATGTGCTGCTTTATGTGTAATGGTTCCACAGATCAGAACCCGGTTGAGTAGAAACAAATCAATTCGGTTAAGTGCCTTTAAATGTAGGTGTACGTTGTGTGTTTGTTGAAAATTGCCCCACAAAATTATCTTTTTTTTTTAAATATAAATGAAGGTGGAATGAATGTGAGTGAGAATCCAAACAACCAAACTATTCCTAGGATTTATGCAAACACCTAGGTTAATTGGAATTTGGATTCAATGTGGCGAATGAAATCTATGGAGGGGGAAAGAATGGGAGATAACTTACAAAACCTTCCACAGCGCTTTACTCCAATCTACCGCTTTTGCTCGTCTCAAAAGAGTACCTACAATTACAATAAGAAAGGAGAAAAGTGAAGTAAATGATTTGTAAGTTACAAAACATGAAGAGAAATCAAAGATCGTCGCTTCCCCGGCAACGGCGCCAAAATGTTGAACGTATACAAATCGCTACGCTAACGTGTTTGGTTTTGAAAAACCTGTCGTTGTAGTTCGAAAGCGAAGAACTCGTGTTCAACAAATAAAATTTATATCGAAATTGAAATTCCGGGTCGAACACAGGGAGGCGGACGTTTGATTTAAAAACTACGCGTTTCTTTTTATTTGTCACGGAATAATTCAATTTAAAACTATCTAATTATTTACAATAAATAGAAGAGAGAGAGAGAGTAAGAGAGAAAGAGAATATTACACAGAGAAATCAAAATGAGATGTGGAATAAACAAGGAATTTATCATTGAGGAGATTGTTCATTACAACTAGAAAGCATAAAATAATTACACTAGAAAGCAATAAATTTACTCTAGAAAGCATTAAAAGAATGAAGGGAGAAATATCATCCTCGACGATTGCGTGGAGGATGAGCAAAACTACACTAGAAAGCAGTAAATCTATACTAGAAAGCAGTAAAAAGAATAGGGAGAGAGAAATCCTCCTCGACGGTTGCTTGGAGGACGAGCTAGACGGGACGACGCCTGGATGAAGGGGAACGAAGCAGGACGAAGGAGGACGAAGTAGAAGAACGGGAATGAAGCAGCATGCCATCGTCATCGCGGGATCCACTTCTGAAGGGGAACGAAAATTTGGACTTTATCTCGCGAGAAGCATCCCAGGTGTGGGACAAGCTTCTCTTGAGCTTTGGAGGGGTAGAGAGGAGAAGGAAGGGATGAGAATTTTGTATGGAGGGGGTCTCCTTTTATAGTTGCGAGGAGTGGGGGCAAACTGGACATTACAACTTCAAAATAATAAATGAGGGGTCCTCCCCCAACATGGGCGTAGCTTCCGCGCCAACGCGCGCCGCTTCAGCTGCCCGCGCGCTCAACGCCATCGCACACACTTTGATTCTCAACCGTCCAATCGCGAGATCGGACTGCTTAAGACGCATCTCCGCCCGCTGCGCTGCGCCCACCTGGCGCATGCGATCGCGCATGATGCCGCACGTTCAATCGCACGTGAACGCTATTGGGTGCGTGCAGCCGTCCGATCGCAATCCAACACCCGCCCGTGCCTAATCGCCCGCGCCTCCAGCCCTCTGCTGCGGCTCAAACCCGTGCCCACCAGTCACGTAAGCACGCTCAACCGCTGCGCTACGGGGCACGGATGGTCGAGCGGACGCTTTTAAGCGCGGCCGACCATACCCGTTGGATCAAGATCCAACGGTGGAGAGCGAGCGGGTGCGGGGCCTTCGTAGAATGCGTGCGGCCGTTTGGGCGGCTGAGATGGCACCACATGGCACCATCTTGGCCGTCCATCTTCTGGAAGTTGTAGATGGTGCCACGGATGTCGGATTGACTTAATTTTTGTGTCGTTGGGCTGCGATCGTCGATCTGAATTCATCTGTGCGGTCGGATTTGTCATCTGAAGTGTGGATTTTCACCATCCTGGCCCTTGATCTTCTAGGGTTCCCTGGTCACTATTTGATGCTACGAATGCCTGATTAGGGCGATCTTGGAATCGTTGAACTCCAATCGTCGCCCTGATCACATCCATACGGTTAGATCTTTGATCCGAGGACCTGATAAAATGTTTGCCCTGTCCAAGCACGTAAAAGGAGACAATTAACCTCCATTTTATTCAAACTACTCTAAATGCAAGATGATGCATGTTATGAAATATTTATATCATGAAATGCAATCCTATGCTTAAGAACATGCACAAATAGACATTTTAAGTAGTGTAAATGTGTTTACATCAGCATCTTTGTTAAAAGGTGATAGACTCACAAAACAGCCATTAAGACGGACTTCGAGTTTCTACGACTCTAGGTGACCTTGCCTGTTCACGGGCGTTTCGTGCGGATTTAAAGCGTATTATGTTGTAGTATAACCGACAAAACGTTCGAACAAATACAAAGTTTTTATTACTCGAAGATCGGAGTATCCGAGGTCGAACACAGGGAGCAAATGGAATTTACTACTAGTCAAAATGTAATTGAACACTCTAATTTACTCAAAATATCAATTCAAGTGTGAATGTATGCAATTAAAAATAATTAGGACAAAAATATGAAATTGGACGTCTGATCTTGTGATTAGACGTCTTAAAAGTATTTTCCCTTCTTGATTTTCTTCTTCTTTCTATGCCTTGGCGAAGTCTCTCTTTCCTTCCTGTTTTTCCTTCTTCTTGTGCGAAGGCTTCTTTCCTTCTTCTTCTTCTGTAACAGCCAAGTCCTTCTCCTGCGTTCAGCCTGCCTGCACAGGAGCAAAACCTAACCCTTCTCCCTCTACCCGCGCGTCTCTCTCTCTCAGGAGATTCACTCAGAGCTGCTCTCCCAGAGCCACAGGCATTAATCGGGTCGCGGATCGTACCCGGGACTAGGCGCACCTGCAGGTGTGTGATGCACGAGGAGTGCGTAGGTCTAGGTCGGGTCGGATCCGCCAGGTCCGCGTTGTCAGGCCGCGGACGAGGCGGGTGGGGTCAGTGAGAGACCTCACCCCTGTGCTTACTGAGGCAATAAGAGTAAAACACAAAAACAACTTATATGGTACCTGAGGGTTGCAATCCCACGATGTGGGACTATCTGGTCTCGCCTTCACGCGTGCCTGCAGAAGCCTCGTCGTGCGATTGCCCCGCAGCTGCTGGCTCTGCTAGCGCTCCCTGGCTGGACTCGTTCACCTCGCGACACTCGCGCTAGTATGCAGCACCTGTAGCCTGGAAGACCGGGTGCCTGGAGCTTCGTGGGAGCTTCATCAGAGGTCGTCCATGGCGGCAGTGGCTCGAACCCTGTCATACACAAAACGCGCCTCTCGGCCCAATCAGAATAGCTAGAGACCTTCGCCGTGGCACTGCGAAGGCGGTGGGCAGTGTTGCAGGCCGCAGGTCGGCCTAGGCGTGCGTGCCTAGGTCAACCTGTGGCCGGAGATGGTGGGTTGGTCGGGGGGTGATTGTGGAGGGCTGGAGTGGCAGTGGTAGGGTGGAGTGTGTTCCTGGAGGTGAGGCGGAGCTTTCGAGGTGGTTGGCGAGCCGTGTGGAGGGCTGGAGTGGTGTGGGCGGCTCGCCGGAGTGCGGTCGGAGGCGAAGACGATGGAGGTGGTTAGCATATGTCGAGGGTCGATCAAGGGAGATAACAGGGGGAAAAGAGAGAGGAGAGGATGGAGAGGAGTTCTAACCTAACTGTAAGGACGAGAGGGGACGGAGGGCGAACAGCAGTACCTGCTGTCGCCGGAGAAGATGACGCCCAGTGGGGGAGGACGATGGCGACGACGGGGCTGAGGCGGCGTGCGCTGGTACTGCGCGACGCAGAGGAAGGTCAGGAAGTTAACTCTGCCACTGGTTTTGTGGCAGAGCGAAGAGGGAGGGGAGGGGGCCTCGCCGGAGCCTGCTGGGAGTTTGGCCGGGCAGGAGGAGAGGAATTGGGGGTGGAACCTCGGCCAAACCAAGCTCCAGATGAGCAGCCGGGTCCGGGGGGTGTTTTATAGGTGCTGGCCGCTCCTATCAGTGCGTGAAAAATGCGCAATTAGGTCAGCCGGCTCGCCGGAGTTGGAAGGAAGAAAGATACCCAAATCTCTCGTGCGTTCGCACGAGAGATTGGGTTCACGCCAGCGAATTTGATTGGCTTTAGAAGGAAGGGAATTCCTCAGAGAATCTCCCTTCCATTTCTGGGAGAGAATCTCTGAGGAATTAGAGAGCAATCTCTCTCGAAACTTCGTCGGAGCTCGGTTCTACCCTAGCAATGGCGGCAGGACTGGTTTGCAAAGAAGGCGAAGAATCTAGGGGGCTCTCTGCAAGGATATTCAAAAGATAGGGACCTATTTGTGATTTGGGTGTACTAAATTGCAAAGTAGGTCAAGATGACCTCCCCTTAGGTCCAAATTTTTGTACAAACCTAATTTGGACCTAAAGAATCCAATGGTGAAGTTGGATTTTAGGTTTGACCTCGTTTGACTGGATATTTTGCGTAAAAACCCAAATTAGGTTAATTGAAGAGCTAAGATCCTAATCTAGGTCAAACTAGGTTCCAAAGGCCAAATTAAGTGTTCTAAACCCTAGAGGATGTTTTTCTATGATTTTTAGAGGGTTCGCTTGATTTTTATTCTGACCGGAACCTTGTTAATTTAAGCGGGTCTGTTTTAGGGTTACCAAGTGTCATTTAATTCTTAGATTGCACATAAACCCATTTCTGATTAATTCAACCCACTTTTTATCTTATTTGGACCATTTGACCTATGTTTTGCTTCTGAGAAATCCCGTTTATGTACTGCAATGGTAAAATTGCAGTTTTAACCTTTATTTCATATTCTTCTCAGAGCACTTGTTCCTTCAGTTAAACCTTCTTCTAGGTTATGTAGGAGCTTTTATCTTCTTTATTGGGTCAAAAATGAGCTAGTTATGGCTCATGATGAGGCTCTCATCATACCCCCATGCCTAGCTTTTGCTAGTCCCTTAGCAAAATTTCAAAGTTTTAACTCCCATTCTAGACCCAAAGTGTCCTTAGTTATGATAAGTGCTTATTTTGTGATTAGGTAGGAATGCCGACAATAGGCCTAGAGGTACTCAAGTACCAACCAAAATCTGGACCTGTTCTGCTTTAGCCTCAGTCCTTCGCAAAGGTTTCTACGACCCACAAAAACTATCCTAGGGTTTGTTGGACTCTGCGGTTAAAGCACCCGTGCTTGAGACAATTTTAGCTTACGTTCAGTTTGCAATGAGTTTTTTTTTTTTTTTGTAAGAGCGAGATAGAGGATTTATTTGTTTGGAGAGCTTTTCTCCCTCTTTTCTTTTTATTTCTAGCTTCGGATTAGCTTCTCAACATGGTCTGTATCGGATTCCTCGTCCCCATCATCAATCCTCAAGGGTCCCTGGCTTTCGAGATTTCGGGATAATCCCGCCCATGGCAACCCCCGGAACCCTGGCTTTCGAGATTTCGTGATAATCTCGCCCATGGCGTTCCGTGGCCGAATCCAGACCCTGGCGATCGACATTTCGTGATAATGCCACCCATGATATCTGAACCAGCAGAGTGCTTACATGCCCCCAGTAGGATATTTAAATATCCTAAGAGACAAGCACCGAGGAGACGATATGTTGTTACGCATCTTCGAGGGGAATTTCCCGCCTCTCCGCGCTGGGAACTTGTCCAAATCAACTTGTGTTGATTGGCCGCTCCTAATCTAGGTGACTTTTTCAGAACATTAAACGCTCTTGCGTGTTTTGAATATTTATGCGCACTGAACCAGACTGTGTGTGAATTTGGGTGCTTAGGTTACCGAATCCCGCAAACCGGAGGTCAGTTAACGAGGCCGAATACTTCCTAAGCCTTAGACCTAATACTTAAGCTTCGCATTTTCCTCAACCTCTTGAGGATTATCCAGATTTTAACGGATACATGAATTTTTAAGCTAAAAATCTAGCCCAAGAGGCCTAAGACCAGCGTTCCCGCTAATCTCTTGTTATGTCTCCTTAGCACTTTTTCTTTTGTTTCTTTTCTTGATCTGGTCTAGAACTTCAGTTAATTCCTTAATCTTTTACTAATGACTTTTTCTTTTTCTTTTCCCTTTTGTGCTCCTTTCTTCATTTTTGCTCTTTTTCTCCTCCTTATGATTATATGGCTCACAACATTTCCTCCCTCCCCAATTTTTTTTGTTCTTTTTCGTAATTTTTCAATTTTTTTGTGTTTTTGACATATGTGAATTTTTTGTGAGAATCCGTCTGATTTTTTCTTGGTTTTGTATGTATGCACTTTATCACCCCCCCATGCCTAAGTTTTGCAATGTCCTCATTATAAACAGAGGGTGGGAATTAGTGTTGAGGTCAGGGGCTTAGAACAGGATATATCGGGTGGGTGAATGGGTCGGGAATGAGTGATGCGAATGATTTTAAGCTCTGATACGTGTACCAGAGGTGGGATCAACTGTCTAAGGCTGAACTCAAGGTGCAATAGACGTGGAGTACAGACGGATAATCAGACGGGTCTCTATTTTTGAGATGACGGGTTGCCTCCCGTTAAGCGCTAAATTTAATGCCTTCAGCCGAGCGAAAAATGGGGTGGAGAGGGAGTGGTCAAATCAATGGAGTTTTGGAAAACAAGCACCTTGATTAAGAGCCTGGTTGGTCCAACCAGGTACTTGTTCAAATCAGTGGGCTGATGATGCAGCCCAAACCCAATAAGTCTGGTGGGTTGATAGGTGTAGATTAGCAGATGTGGGACCCACCAAATGTAGTGATGTTCTGATAGATATGGAAGTGAAAACTCGAGTTCGGGCTCAGTCGAATCAGCCTGGTGGGGGTAGGGTTCCGAAAAATAATCAATGTAAGGTGTGGAATCCCTACAGGGACGGTCAAAGGATGGAGGCTCCTGATTTGTGGTCTGATCAGTGTTCGATACCCGGTATAGATACGGAGTTGAATCATCTGCAATCGGCTCAGTGAGAGGTGAATCAGAATATAAATTGAGTCCGGTTGCAGGTCGGGATGGGGAACGGGTTTTGATTGGTTATGTATATGTGGAGCAGGTGGCTTCAAAGAAGATTGACAGGTTATAATTAGGAGGCAGATTTTCTCCGATGTTATGGTCGGATTCGAGATCGTCGGAGAGTTTGCGAAAATCAAAGTTTGAATGAGATTCTAGATCATGAGTTCCACCATAGAATAAATCATATGTTGTATATTCAGCAGCCTGACTGGGATCTAGCCTAAATGTTAATTCTGAGCTTACAAAGGTGTCCCTATCTGGTAGAGGCTCAGGTTCAAGGTTAGTAGGGCAGAGCCAATCGAAACCCCGCTCGTCCAAGTCCTCGGTTTCTGTATCGTAGATTGGCATGACTTCCGAAAACTCGATTAGTTCTTCTGAGGAGGTTGACGAGGGATATTCATCAAATCGAGGCCCAGAATCATATTCTTCATTAAGAGATTGATTTTCTTCATATGGGGCCTTGAAATCCTCAATATAGGTTTCAGATCTAGGTTCTAGGCTTAGGATGTGGGTGGAATTACTAGAATCTAGGTCTGAATAACCTTCGAGGGCCACCTTATCAGAATAAGGGATGGAATTTACACCCTCGAGTGGTTCAGTTCTACTCTCATACTTGCAGGAGTCTTGGGATTCTAAAATGGGTTCATCATGGTCTTTTCCTGCATTTGGAGCTTCCCAACCTTCTTCAATATCAGGTGCATTATACTCCATCTGGGTTGGGAATCCACAACCATTTTGTGCCCCAAACCCGAGATCAGATTTATCCTCGATGTTGTCCCAAGATAGTTCATCCTCTGTTGGCGGTATGTACGGGTATTTCTGATCAATCACTTGTTTTATTAATCTCATTATCTCTTCCCGTTTTTCAAGACTATCTTGGTGTTGCTTCCAAAGTCGAGGATTTGTCATACATTGAAGGTATTCACTATTATGCAATTTTTCTATCTCAATGTAGCAGTAATGAGCAAGTCACGGGTTGATCCTTTGTTGGCTTCTGCTAATAGTACTTGGGCACAAGTTATGACAAAGGTTGTGGTTGTTGGGACATCAACCTGAATGTTTCCTACTGTTGTTGAGGTTTCTTCATTTTCATAAAATCTCATGGCATCCTCAATCATTTTATCTCTCATGGATCTCCGATATTCAGGTTTCTCGACTGGTAGTCCTAGGTGGTTCGGCTGCATATTTTGATCAGGTGGTGGAATCACGATCAGAGTTTAACTCAAGATGTGTTATGAAGCGATCAGATCTGAATAACGAGTCCCACTGAAAATGAGTGTGTGTGAAAAGATGCAGGATTGGAGATGTTCTTGACCCAATCAAGACACCCAAAAGATGTTTGGATGACTATGGAGGTTTGGGGCGGATGGACCCCTGGATCCGAAGATCGTCCACCTGAGAATTACCTGGGCAGCCAGAGAGGGAGAGTCCCGCAAAGACCCCTACATGGTAGAGCGTCCCTACGGGTTACAGGGTTTCCCCCACCCGACCTCTCTTGTCACTGAGATTCCAGGTAAACCAGAATGGGGACCTTGACCTCTTAAGTCTATCACTTTTTATTTCAAAGGTGCTTTTAGGGTTCTCACTTGAACTTTAGATGTCTTTGGTATTGTGACCTAATTTAGAGGTTGGTTGACCCAAGGGGTCAACTTCACCTGACCTGTCCTATAGATGGCAGAATGATTCTAAGCTCGAAGCCTAGAGATCACCCTGATTTGACTCCCAGGTTATTAGGTCAAAAGAAAATTTTAAGATTCAAGTGATTTTAGAGCTCAATTTTAGGGTTTGTCTTATTTAACTTTCTTCAATCAAGGGCTTGGGTAGCACCCTGATGCGGGAGGGTTTATTTCTTTTTACACAGGCATGTGTGACTAGCACTTCAAGACCCTAATGTGGAAACCCTAATTTGGTTCTATTTCCAATCCTCTTTTTTCTTTTTCAAAAGTTCTCTTTGGACTTATAAACAAGAAGTGTGTGGTCCGCCGAGATTAAGCGTTATTTCAATTAGGCACAAGAATTTGTGGGATGGGAAAAAAAATCACTCCAACTTCAAGAATGTTTGCAGAAATTTTCGCAAAATCAAGAAATGTTTTGCCTTAGAGATGGTGATTACTATATAAAGAAGGCAATTGATTCCTAAGTTGATTTTCTTCCTTTTGTCTTTCTAAGATTAGGGGATGATTAAGGAAGAAAAGAAATTACCTGCCCTGGAGTGGTTGACTTGCGGGAGAGATTTTCTCATGAAATACCTGCAAGATCACATCAAAGCAAAGTAGGGCAAGTTAGTGTTCAATATGATAAAAAGAATGTAGAGACTAGTGGTAAATTGCACATTGCTCCCCGGCAACGGCGCCAAAATGTTCACGGGCGTTTCGTGCGGATTTAAAGCGTATTATGTTGTAGTATAACCGACAAAACGTTCGAACAAATACAAAGTTTTTATTACTCGAAGACCGGAGTATCCGAGGTCGAACACAGGGAGCAAATGGAATTTACTAATAGTCAAAATGTAATTGAACACTCTAATTTACTCAAAATATCAATTCAAGTGTGAATGTATGCAATTAAAAATAATTAGGACAAAAATATGAAATTGGACGTCTGATCTTGTGATCAGACGTCTTAAAAGTATTTTCCCTTCTTGATTTTCTTCTTCTTTCTATGCCTTGGCGAAGTCTCTCTTTCCTTCCTGTTTTTCCTTCTTCTCATGCGAAGGCTTCTTTCCTTCTTCTTCTTCTGTAGCGGCCAAGTCCTTCTCCTGCGTTCAGCCTGCCTGCACAGGAGCAAAACCTAACCCTTCTCCCTCTACCCGCGCGTCTCTCTCTCTCAAGAGATTCACTCAGAGCTGCTCTCCCAGAGCCACAGGCATTAATCGGGTCGCGGATCGTACCCGGGACCAGGCGCACCTGTAGGTGTGTGATGCGCGAGGAGTGCGTAGGTCTAGGTCGGGTCGGATCCGCCAGGTCCGCGTTGTCAGGCCACGGACGAGGCGGGTGGGGTCAGTGAGGGACCTCACCCCTGTGCTTACTGAGGCGATAAGAGTAAAACACAAAAACAACTTATATGGTACCTGAGGGTTGCAATCCCACGATGTGGGACTATCTGGTCTCGCCTTCACGCGCGCCTACAGAAGCCTCGTCGTGCGATTGCCCCGCAACTGCTGGCTCTGCTAGCGCTCCTTGGCTGGACTCGTTCACCTCGCGACACTCGCACTAGTATGCAGCACCTGTAGCCTGGAAGACCGGGTGCCTGGAGCTTCGTGGGAGCTTCATCAGAGGTCGTCCATGGCGGCAGCGGCTCGAACCCTGTCATACACAAAACGCACCTCTCGGCCCAATCAGAATAGCTAGAGACCTTCGCCGTGGCACGGCGAAGGCGGTGGGTAGTGCTGCAGGCCGCAGGTCGGCCTAGGCGTGCGTGCCTAGGTCAACCTGTGGCCGGAGATGGTGGGTTGGTCGGGGGGTGATTGTGGAGGGCTGGAGTGGCAGTGGTAGGGTGGAGTGTGTTCCTGGAGGTGAGGCGGAGCTTTCGAGGTGGTTGGCGAGCCGTGTGGAGGGCTGGAGTGGTGTGGGCGGCTCACCGGAGTGCAGTCGGAGGCGAAGATGATGGAGGTGGTTAGCGTCTGTCGAGGGTCGATCAAGGGAGATAACAGGGGGAAAAGAGAGAGGAGAGGTTGGAGAGGAGTTCTAACCTAACTGTAAGGACGAAAGGGGACGGAGGGCGAACAGCAGTACCTGCTGTCGCCGGAGAAGATGACGCCCAGTGGGGGAGGACGACGGCGACGACGGGGCTGAGGCGGCGTGCGCTGGTACTGCGCGACGCGGAGGAAGGTCAGGAAGTTAACTCTGCCACTGGTTTTGTGGCAGAGCGAAGAGGGAGGGGAGGGGGCCTCGCCGGAGCCTGCTGGGAGTTTGGCCGGGCAGGAGGAGAGGAATTGGGGGTGGAACCTCGGCCAAACCAAGCTCCAGATGAGCGGCCGGGTCCGGGGGGTGTTTTATAGGTGCTGGCCGCTCCTATCAGTGCGTGAAAAACCCGCAATTAGGTCAGCCGGCTCGCCGGAGTTGGAAGGAAGAAAGATACCCAAATCTCTCGTGCGTTCGCACGAGAGATTGGGTTCACGCCAGCGAATTTGATTGGCTTTAGAAGGAAGGGAATTCCTCAGAGAATCTCCCTTCCATTTCTGGGAGAGAATCTCTGAGGAATTAGAGAGCAATCTCCCTCGAAACTTCGTCGGAGCTCGGTTCTGCCCTAGCAATGGCGGCAGGACCGGTTTGCAAAGAAGGCAAAGAATCTAGGGGGCTCTCTGCAAGGATATTCAAAAGATAGGGACCTATTTGTGATTTGGGTGTACTAAATTGCAAAGTAGGTCAAGATGACCTCCCCTTAGGTCCAAATTTTTGTACAAACCTAATTTTGACCTAAAGAATCCAATGGTGAAGTTGGATTTTAGGTTTGACCTCGTTTGACTGGATATTTTGCGTAAAAACCCAAATTAGGTTAATTGAAGAGCTAAGACCCTAATCTAGGTCAAACTAGGTTCCAAAGGCTAAATTAAGTGTTCTAAACCCTAGAGGATGTTTTTCTATGATTTTTAGAGGGTTCGCTTGATTTTTATTCTGACCGTAACCTTGTTAATTTAAGCGGGTCTGTTTTAGGGTTACCAAGTGTCATTTAATTCTTAGATTGCACATAAACCCATTTCTGATTAATTCAACCCACTTTTTATCTTATTTGGACCATTTGACCTATGTTTTGCTTCTGAGAAATCCCGTTTATGTACTGCAATGGTAAAATTGCAGTTTTAACCTTTATTTCATGTTTTCTTCTCAGAGCACTTGTTCCTTCAGTTAAACCTTCTTCTAGGTTATGTAGGAGCTTTTATCTTCTTTATTGGGTCAAAAATGAGCTAGTTATGGCTCACGATGAGGCTCTCGTCATTGCCTAAAGGTTTATCTTTACAATCGGCAGGTTTCTCCCTACTTTCTTTTATATGGGGTTAACACAAGAGCGAACCCAGTGTATATCTCCCCGGTTTATTCTACTTCCCCGCTTCTTCCCTAAGTGTTTTGGGAATTATTGTGCATTTTATTGTGAGCTGGGTTCTGGACAACCGGCCGATGAGCTGTTACCACCGACAACTTGCCAGCCATACTCGTGCGGTGAAGTGTGATTTTATTTATTTTTTTTATTTTCTCCCTTTTTTTTTTTAGTGTTTCACTTTTTTTTTCTAAGTAGGTGGTTTCCTGATCTAAGATTTACCTAAAGGCAGTACAACGAAAATGGTCTTGTGGCTAGGCTCTGGACAACCACTCGATGAGCTATTACCATCGACAACTTGCCAGCCATAGCACCCAAGTCGGTCCACTAGCTACCCAATTTCCGTAAAAATCGCCAGAAAGTGAGTCAGTGCAAAAAAATGTGTGTAGATGCTAAGGCTTAAAGTCCCCCCAAATCAGAGGACGGGTTGATAAGTCGCGTACTTGTCATCCCAAATTATTTACCAAATTAAAATAAATTTTAATTGGCGAGGACTCGAGACTAAATCCACATTCGAGTGGAAACCTAGGCTAATTAAGCTCGAAGACCTAAAGAGTCTAGGTGTTTAGGTCCTCTCGTATCATTTCCTAAAGTTAATAACTGCCAAATGCCTAAGTTCTCTTTTCCTAATTTCTTCTTTTTTTATATTTTTTTCAAATTTTCATTTTTTTTTAATTTTATAAGAAACTACAAGAAATTCTACGGAGTTAACATAATGATTTTAGGAATCGATTATCCACCCCCATGCCTAAATAATGCAATGTCCTCATTGTAAAAATAAAGACATGAAAAGTGCAGAGTAAACAGAACATCACCTGAGTGTCGTGAAAATCTGATCAGCTCCGCAGAGAAAAGAGTGTATACACACGTACTAAGTTTAATGCCTTCAGCTAGGCATAACATACATACAAAGAAGAAATTGAGAAATCACAAGTGCGGGTCAGAATCAAAATCAAAAGGTTGATACTGAAACCCGTCTGCAGAAGATGTCTACAGACATGGACGAGATTATGGTGCAGACCCATGCCCCAGGGTCGAGTGGTTCTTAGGTTCTGGATGAAAATCACCCAGAACCGAAGGTTGTTGTGTTTGCGGGGCCAGGCCTGCCATTTAGTGGTGTGCAACCCAAGATCAAAGTGTCGGACAATGGGTAAAGATGGTTCAATAGGTGCGATTGTCCACTTAACATCTAGTTCAGAAAAATAATTAGTTATTTCAAGCTTGCGTCGCACGTGAAAGAAATCATAAGGGTATATATAGAAGATAGGTAGTTTCAGGTCAATAGGTACCCTTATATCCAAACTTGTTTTTCCCTCAAAACTAACCTCCCAAATTTTTATTTCCAACTTCCTATCCTCTGAAATCAAGGTTTCCGGGACCTCCATATCATTGTACACCCCATCTAAAGTACCCAAGTCCAACAATTGTGGCTAAATAAGGATTAACTTGGGTACAATGATCTCAAAAGTATGTTCATTCAGCTCTTCGGGGTGTGGTTGAGGAATGGGGCTACTAATTGAGTCGTCGGGTATCGGATCCTCCAAGTTAGCCCCAACAGAATTAGAATCTTCAGTAGTTGGGCAAACAAATTGGTCGTCATACTCCTCGAGCCCATATGTCTCACTAAAATCATTCTCCTAAAGCTTAAGTGAGACTTCACTAAGAGATTCCTCACCCTCAAAATCAAAGAATTCATGATCCTCATTTGTATATATCTCAACATCACAAGTCATTTCATCATCCAAGGAGACATAATTTTCCTCATTTCCTGACTTGGGGATTTCGGGTGAATCAATCGGTTCATCCTCAAAGGGTTGCACTAGACCAATCTGGTCATCTCCAATCTCTGAATATGTATCCCCCCCGATAAGAGCCTAAGCGGGTTCAGACATTGGCTCTCCTGAAGAGGGTTCATCTTGAGAATCATCCCAAGATTTAACTAGTGCTGATGAGTCCATTTTAATGGACTAATATTAAGCCTAAGTATCTTTAATCGTACCATTTAGGTGTGTTAATAACTGCAATTAAGTTGTAGAATATTTGTATGCATCATGATTTAAGTTTATAACATTCTATAACTTAATATGTAATGATTTTGTTGTTTTTATGTGCAGGTATTATATTTAGAAAGAGAAAGGGTTGGGGAGCAAATTTCCCCAACAACCGGTGGGATCTTTTCCCTTTCCTCCGGCCAGCCGTGACTCTCCCCACAACGCCCGCCGGCCAAAAATAGAAAAGGGATTTGAAAATCCCTTGATTGGTGCATGCAGGGAGAGAGAGGAGCTAAAAAGATGAGGCGGAGAAAGGAGCGGGGAGGCAACTTCCCCCTTGCGGGGAAAAACTCTAGCGTGCACTGTGGATCTACAACTTCCCACCAAATGCCCGCAGGCGCTCCACTCCCTCACAGCACCTCCCTCCAGCTACACCTAGAGGTGCTATGCACCTTCACCACTGCCTCCAAGCCTGCTGTTGAACGAGAATCTATGCTAACGTGTTTGGTTTTGGAAAACCCGTCGTTGTAGTTCGAAAGCGAAGGATTCGTGTTCAACAAATAAAATTTATACCGAAATCAAAATTCCGGGTCGAACACAGGGAGGCGAACGTTTGATTTAAAAACTTCGCGTTTCTTTTTATTTTGTCACGAAGAAATTCAATTTAAACTATCTAAGTATCTACAACAAATAAAAGAGAGAGAGGGAGTAAGAGAGAGAGAAAGAATACTGTACATGGAAATCAAAATGAGATGTAGAATAGACAAGGAATTTATCATAAAAGAGTTCTTTCGTTACAACTAGAAAACATAAAACAATTACTCTAGAAAGCATTAAAAGAATGGAGGGAGAAATGTCCTCCTCGACGATCGCTCGGAGGACGAATAGACTACTCTAGAAAGCAGTAAATCTATACTAGAAAGCAGTAAAAAGAATAGGGAGAGAGAAATCCTCCTCGACGGTCGCTTGGAGGACGAGCCGGACGGGACGACGCCTGGACGAAGGAGAACGAAGCGGGACGAAGGAGGACGAAGCATAAGAACGGGAACGAAGCAGCACGCCGTCATCGTCGCGGGATCCACTTCCGAAGGGGGACGAAAATTTGGACTTTATCTCGCGAGAAGCATCCCAGGTGTGGGACAAGCTTCTCTTGAGCTTTGGAGAGGTAGAGAGGAGAAGGAAGGGATGAAAATTTCGTATGGAGGGGGTCTCCTTTTATAGTTGCAAGGAGTGGGGGCAAAATGGACATTACATCTTCAAAATAATAAATAAGGGGTCTTTAGTGACGGATAAAACCGTCGCTAAAGCCCCGCCGTTGCCGTCGCCGCCGCGCCCACGCGCGCCCGCTCGGCTGGCCTGCGCGCGTAACGCATACGCACGTCCGCGTCGTCTCAGCCGTCCGATCGCGAGATCGGACGGCTGAGATCGCGTCCGCGCCCGCTGCGTAGCGCGCCCGCCCGCGTGCGATCGAGCGTCCACCAGAGCGTCCAATTGCGCGTCGGCACTATCGGGCGCGCGCGGCCGTTGGATCTTCATCCGACGCTCGTGCGCGCCCGCTCGCCCGCGCCTTCGACCCCCTCACCGCGGCTCGAACCCGCGACCTCCGCTTCGCCCGCAGCTGCGTCGCCACTGCGCTACGCGGGCGAAATGGTCGCGCGGACGTTTTTAAACGCGAGCGACCGCAGCCGTTGGATCGAGATCCAACGGCGGAGAGGAGACGGTGCGCGGTCTTCACAGGACTCCTGCGGCCGATTGGGCGGCTGGGATGGCGCCACGTGGCGCTATCTTGGCCGTCCATCTTCTGGAAGTTGTAGATGGTGCCACGGATGTCGGATTGACTCGATTTTTGTGTCGTTCGGCTGCGATCGTCGATCCGAATTCATCCGTGTGGTCAGATTTTCCATCTGAAGTGCGGATTTACACCATCCTGGCCCTTGATCTTCTAGGGTTCCTCGGTCTCTATCTGATGCTACGGATGCCTGAAGAGGGCGATCTTGGAGTCGTTGAACTCCAATCGTCGCCCTGATCATATCCATACGGTTGGATCTTTGATCCGAGGCCCCGATAAAATATTTGCCGTGTCCAAGCACATAAAAGGAGACAATTAACCTCCATTTTATTCAAACTACTCTAAATGCAAGATGATGCATGTAATGCAATATTTATATCATGAAATGCAATCCTATGCTTAAGAACATGCATAAATAGACATTTTAAGTAGTGTAAATGTGTTTACATCATACCCCCATGCCTATCTTTTGCTAGTCCCTAGCAAAAACTATATGCTATTTATAAAAGAATTAGGTTAGATTATTTGGACCTGAGTTATTTTCAATCATTAAGAAATTGTCTACTTAAGAACTGAACTTTCAAAGACACAACAGTGCCCGGGTATCAGCCAAAATGCAGACCGCCTCAAGCCTCGCCTTATTCAAAGAAAAATTTCTTTTTCTGTTTTTACTCTCTTTTTTTTTTTTTTTTTGGATTTTCAAATTTTAGGGTTTAAGAGTGGATTTCTACGGCCATTCAACTCACCCAAGATTTGATGAGAACCCTAAGTTTTAAGCATCTTATTGTGATTGTGATAGACTCGTTGACCGGCAATTAAAATGGACTTCGGATTTCTACGCCTCTAGGTGACCTCAAAAAGAATTCTGCCTAAAGGTGTATCTTTACAACCGGTAGCTTTCTCCCTACTTTTATTTTTTAACGGGGTCAACACAAGGGTGAATCCAGTGTATATCTCCCCGGTTTATTCTACTTCTCCGCTTCTTCCTAAGTGTTTTGGGAATTTTTAGTGCATTTTCTGAGCTGGGTTCTGGACAACCGGTCGATGAGCTGTTACCACCGACAACTTGCCAGCCATACTCGTGCGGCGAAGTGTGGCTTATTTCTTTTTGTTCTTTTCTCCTTTTTGATTTTTTTTTTTTTTTTTTTTTTAAGTAGGTGGCTTCCCTGGTCTAAGATTTACCTAAAGGCAGCAAAAAGAGAAAGGTCCAGCGACTGGGCTCTGGACAACCTACCTATGGGCTGTTACCCACGATAACTTGCCAGCCATATCACCCTAGAAGGTTCATTAGCTACCCAATTTTCGTTAAAATCGCCAAACAACGAGTCAGTGCAAAGAAAGTGTGTAGATGCTTAAAACTCAAAATTCCCTTAAATCAGAGGGCGGGTTGACAAGTCGTGTACTTATCACCCAAACTTATTTATTCCAATTATAATAAAATTCAGGTTGGCGAGAACTCGAAAAACAAATCCACATTTTAGTGGATACATAGGCTGATTAAGTCCAAAGACCTGAAGGGTCTTTGTGTTCAGAACATAATATAGTATTTCTTAAGATCAAAAATTTTCTTAAACCCAAATTCTCTTTCCTAATTTTGATTTTGATTTTTTTTTATATATAAAATAAAACAAATCTACGGAGCTGACGAATGAATTCAAAGATAAATATCCATCCCCCCATGCCTATCTAATGCAATGTCCTCATTGTATTAAAAAGACATAAAATATAGAGGAAAAGCGTAGAAAGCACCTGAATTGCGTGGATATCGGGTCCGCTCCGAGATGAAAATGAAAAAGAACTGTATATGTGCTGAGTTTAGTGCCTTCAGCTAGGCACACTATACAAAGAAAAGAAATGAAGAATTCACATGTGCAGGTCAGAATTAGAATGAACAGAAGAATCCTCTGACCTGTCAGCAAAGGTCCACAGATGTGGACCAGATTGTGGTGCAGACCTACACCCCATAATCGAGAATATCTTAGGTTCTGGATAAAAATTACCCAAAACCTAAAATCAGAATGCAAGCGGGGTCGGGCCTACGATTTGTGAGGATGCAACCCAAGGCCAAAATGTCGGGTTACAGAGAATTGAAGCTCAAAAGGATAATCGTTAAATGTGTGCTTGAGTTTGACATCCTCGAAACAAATGTCGTAAGGGTTCTGATTTGATGGTTTCAGTTTAAAAGGAACCCTTCAACTCAATCTTCCATTTCCTCCAAAATTGACTTCCCAAATCAGAATTTCCCAGCTCCTATCCTCCTCATTCGGCATATCAAATTCCATGACCTCTTGTATATTCATCACCCCGTCTGAAATCTCCAAGTCTAGATGATGTGGCAAAATCAAAATTGACTTGGGTCTAATTATCTCAGAATTAGAATCATCAATAAGCTCAACAGGGTGTAACTGATAATCAGGGCATTGAATTAATTCCTCCAGAAAATGCGATTCTGGATCCGTATCGTGTGCCCTAATAAGATCAGTTTCCTCAGTTATTGGGCGATCAAATGATCTATCAGATTCCTCAGGCCCAATCGTCTCACAAAAATCGTGATTTGAAAACTCGTGTGAGACTTCGCAACTTGAATCTTCACCATCAGGATCCGTATCAATGTATGTCCCAAAATCATTTGTCACTTTGCGTTCCAAGGAGACATACGTTTCCTCGTAACCCGGCTCAGGGATTTCAGGTGAAGAAATCAAATCATCCTTAATTGGTTGTTTTAATTCAATCTGGTCAGCTTCGTAACACTTGTCCCCCCCAACAGGTGCCTGAGCGGGTTCTGTCATTGGCTTTCCTAAAGAGAGTTCATCCTGGGAATTATTCCAAGGTTGAATCAAAGCAACCACGAATCTCATCCTCAATTTCGCTAATTTCCCAAGTAGAAACTCACCCGGGTTCTTATCCTTAACATCCTGGAGCCAATCCAACAAAGACTTGTTTAAATCATCAATCATTTCAATCAGGGGCTCCAATCTCTCAATGCAAGGTATTGGTTGAACTTCTAAAGATTGAATGATATTCCTCAAGTTAGCCAGAACCTTATCTTGAACCTGATTAACCTGAACCAAATGAGTTGGTTCAGGGTTGGGCGGGTTTGACATCAATGTAGAGGAATTAACGAATTGAGATTCGTTATACCCATCCTGATAATAGGTCATTTCAGATTGTTCAAAAGATGGAGATGACCTAAAGGCAGTGAAATCAGAGGATGGGTAAGGATCAGTGTATCCTTCTTGATTGTAGATCGCATTAGGTTGTTCATGAAAGGAGGACGATCTATAATCGATGCAACTCTGAGAAGGATAGAATTGAGAATCAAAGTGTTTAGGGTTAGACCCTAAACACGGGGGTCCGGAATTGTATCCCCAATCCGAATTATCCCAACTAACTGATGGTCGATTACAATACGAGTTGGGATAATCGTCATGTTGAGGATAATTTACAACAGGAGGGAAAGAGCGGGAATGCGTGAAATATGTGGAAGGATTCATGAGACACGGGAGGAAGAAAGGTGCCCTGCAATACAAACAATCAAACCTGTCCTTAAATGGGTTAGCCTACAGACCTATAGACTCTCAAAACCCGTCTTGAGATAAAGGAACGATTTGATCTACTTCTGTCTGTTCAATCCAACCAGTTAGAAGGAGGGACTGGGGAGAAGGTTCTTCCTTCGGCTTGCGCCTCCGGTTCCTAGTGTACCCCCCAGCCGCGATCGTTTGACTCTGCTCCCCTAGCTAGACATCAGATTGAACAGTAGAAACAGACTAATCGAAAATAATCTCGTTCTGAGTTCTGAAGAGCGAGTCCAATCCTTAAGGCCAACGTCTACTCTGTTTTATTTAGGGCTAGGTTTGAATGTGCTTTGGAATGTGATGGGCCCTTTAAATGGGTTGTGCCCTTAATGATTGATTGCTTTGTGTGTGCGTGCACAACCAGTGGTTTTCAAGCAAGATTATTTTTGATGTGATGAATTTTAAGGTTCAAATCTTGCTTAGTAGCTTTTAGGATTCAACTTTAGGTGTTTTCAATCAAGTTTCATTGGCACACCAGGTTTTGCAAGCACAGGTGAAGATATTTTCCTTTAAAGTTTAAAAAGAATGTGGAGTGCCTGGTAGATCCCTAAGAGTTGAACCTAATTGGCAGCTACTTGATGAGTTGATTTTATTTGAAGTGGTGCGACCCAAACAACTCAAACAACTGGTCTGATGCACCACCTAATTAGGCACACAAATGATTACCCAATCTGATTTCTACTCGATTATGTGTTTGAATGTGTGTACCGGCTCCTAAGATTGGTTTACCGGTTGAGTTAGAAAATCAGATGAGGTTGTGTACCTCTGTGAGATTTTTTTATTATTATTTTTTTTAATCTGGGGGTTGGAGTGAGTATGGATGTCAAACAACAAACAATCTAACCTTAGAGTTTATAAGAACACCTAGGTTGATTGATGTTTGAATTATTATGTGATGAAATGAAATCTAATGGGTGGGAGGTGGGGGATAACTTACAAAACCTTCCACAACACTTTACTCCGATCTACCGCTTTTGCCTGTCTCAAAAGAGTACCTGCAATTACAATAAGAAGGGAAAAAAAAAGTGAGGTAAATGATTTGTAAGTTACAAAATGCGAAGAGAAATCAAAGAGCGTTGCCTCCCCGGCAACGGCACCAAAATGTTGAACGAGAATCTACGCTAACGTGTTTGGTTTTGGAAAACCCGTCGTTGTAGTTCGAAAGCGAAGGATTCGTGTTCAACAAATAAAATTTATACCGAAATCAAAATTCCGGGTCGAACACAGGGAGGCGAACGTTTGATTTAAAAACTTCGCGTTTCTTTTTATTTTGTCACGAAGAAATTCAATTTAAACTATCTAAGTATCTACAACAAATAAAAGAGAGAGAGGGAGTAAGAGAGAGAGAAAGAATACTGTACATGGAAATCAAAATGAGATGTAGAATAGACAAGGAATTTATCATAAAAGAGTTCTTTCGTTACAACTAGAAAACATAAAACAATTACTCTAGAAAGCATTAAAAGAATGGAGGGAGAAATGTCCTCCTCGACGATCGCTCAGAGGACGAATAGACTACTCTAGAAAGCAGTAAATCTATACTAGAAAGCAGTAAAAAGAATAGGGAGAGAGAAATCCTCCTCGACGGTCGCTTGGAGGACGAGCCGGACGGGACGACGCCTGGACGAAGGAGAACGAAGCGGGACGAAGGAGGACGAAGCTGAAGAACGGGAACGAAGCAGCACGCCGTCGTCGTCGCGGGATCCACTTCCGAAGGGGGACGAAAATTTGGACTTTATCTCGCGAGAAGCATCCCGGGTGTGGGACAAGCTTCTCTTGAGCTTTGGAGAGGTAGAGAGGAGAAGGAAGGGATGAAAATTTCGTATGGAGGGGGTCTCCTTTTATAGTTGCAAGGAGTGGGGGCAAAATGGACATTACATCTTCAAAATAATAAATAAGGGGTCTTTAGTGACGGATAAAACCGTCGCTAAAGCCCCGCCGTTGCCGTCGCCGCCGCGCCCACTCGGCTGGCCTGCGCGCGTAACGCATACGCACGTCCGCGTCGTCTCAGCCGTCCGATCGCGAGATCGGACTGCTTAGATCGCGTCCGCGCCCGCTGCGTAGCGCGCCCGCCCGCGTGCGATCGAGCGTCCACCAGAGCGTCCAATTGCGCGTCGGCACTATCGGGCGCGCGCGGCCGTTGGATCTTCATCCGATGCTCGTGCGCGCCCGCTCGCCCGCGCCTTCGACCCCCTCACCGCGGCTCGAACCCGCGACCTCCGCTTCGCCCGCAGCTGCGTCGCCGCTGCGCTACGCGGGCGAAATGGTCGCGCGGACGTTTTTAAACGCGAGCGACCGCAGCCGTTGGATCGAGATCCAACGGCGGAGAGGAGACAGTGCGCGGTCTTCACAGGACTCCTGCGGCCGATTGGGCGGCTGGGATGGCGCCACGTGGCGCTATCTTGGCCGTCCATCTTCTGGAAGTTGTAGATGGTGCCACGGATGTCGGATTGACTCGATTTTTGTGTCGTTCGGCTGCGATCGTCGATCCGAATTCATCCGTGTGGTCGGATTTTCCATCTGAAGTGCGGATTTACACCATCCTGGCCCTTGATCTTCTAGGGTTCCCCGGTCTCTATCTGATGCTACGGATGCCTGATTAGGGCGATCTTGGAGTCGTTGAACTCCAATCGTCGCCCTGATCATATCCATACGGTTGTATCTTTGATCCGAGGCCCCGATAAAATATTTGCCCTGTCCAAGCACATAAAAGGAGACAATTAACCTCCATTTTATTCAAACTACTCTAAATGCAAGATGATGCATGTAATGCAATATTTATATCATTAAATGCAATCCTATGCTTAAGAACATGCATAAATAGACATTTTAAGTAGTGTAAATGTGTTTACATCACCTGCACCGCGCATCCTCCTTCTCCACATTACGGGCCCGCAGGCGCGCGCTCATCTCCGGCCAGCCCGCAGGCGCACACCTCCACGTGCCTCTCTCCCCAGCACCACCAGGCATCCGCATCTGCAGACTGCAGCACCCGCGCTCAACCTGTAGGCGTCCGCTCGCATCTGCAGGCATCCGCTTGCGCCCCACTCCAGGCCGCACCATCTGCAAGCGCACCTGCAGCCGCTCCCTAGCGCAACACCGCAGGCTCCCTCACTGCGCGCCCGCACCTTCTAGCACCCGTAGACACCACACAAGCACACACCAGTGCTCCCCTCCAACGCCGCAGGCGTTCGCGCCATCCCCACTACCCTGCCAGGTCCACGCCCTCGCCACCAAACTACTGCAGACGCGCACGGGCGTGCACCAGTGCGCGGCCACCCGCCAATAGGCTGCTGATGAGAGCCTCATCATGAGCCATAACTGGCTCATTTTGACCCAATAAAGAGGATAAAAGCTCCTACATAACCTAGAAGAAGGCCTAAATGAAGGAATAAGTGCTCTGAGAAGAAAACTGTAATTTTACCATTGCAGTACATAAAAGGGATTTCTCAGAGGCAAAATATAGGTCAAATGGTCTAAATAAGATAAAAAGTGGGTTGAGTCAGTCAGAAATGGGTTCATGTGCAATTTAAGAATTAAATGACATTTGGTAACCCTAAAACAGACCTGCTTAAATCAACAAGGTTTCGATCAGGATAAAAATCAATTAAACCCTCCAAAAATCATGGAAAAATATCCTCTAGGGTTTATAACATTTAATTTGGCCTTTGGAACCTAGTTTGACCTAGAATAGGGTCCTAGCTAATTAATTGACCTAATTTGGGTTTTTACGTAAAATGTCCAGTCAAAAGAGGTCAAACCTAAAATCCAACTTCACCATTGGATTCCTTAGGTCAAAATTAGGTTTATACCAAAATTTGGACCTAAGGGGAGGTCATCTTGACCTACTTTGCAATTTAGTACACCCAAATCATAATTTGGCCCCTATCTTTTGAAAATCATTGCAGAGAGCCCCCTAATTTTCTCGCCATCTTTGCAATCAAGTCCTTCCGCCATTGTTAGGGCAGAATTGACCTCCGACGAGATTTAGAGAGGGAATACTCTTTGATTCCTCAGAGATCCCCTCCCAGAAATGGAAAGGAGATTCTCTGAGGAATTCCCTTCCATCTAAGGCCAATCACGATCTCTGGTGTGAACCCAATCTCTCGTGCGAATGCACGAGGGATTTGGGCATCCACCCTCTTTCCTTCTCCGGTGAGCCGTCGGAGATAATTGCACATCCCTCCACACACTAGAAAGTTCGGCCAGCACCTATAAAAGGATCCCCAAACCTGGCCGCTGATCTTCAGACTTGTTTTGGCGGAGATTCCCCCAAATTTTCCTCTCTTCCATCTCCGGCCAAGAAACCCGCAAGCTCCAGCGACCTCCTCCCCTCCTTCTCGTCGCTCTGCTGCCATACCAGCAGCAGAGTCAACACCGCCTCTTCCTCCCACGTTGCGCCATACCAAGCGCGCGTGCCCCTGACCTCGTCCTCGTCGCCGCTCCCTCCCTCAGGGTTCTTCTCCTCCGACGACGGCAGCTACGCGCCATCTACTCCCCTACCTCCCTCCCTTCCAGAACACTCCAGATACCTTCTCCATCTTCCCCTCTCTCTTTTCCCCCTTTTATTTCATTTAATTGCCCCCGACATTGCCTGACCACCCTCATCTTCCACGTCACCGACCGACCTCCGGCGAGCCGCCCCCACCATTCCACCCCTCCACACGACTAGCCAACCGTCTCATAAGCTCCGCCTCACCACAAGGAACAATCTCTGCCCATCCACCATCCCTCTACGCCTCCACCACAGCCCCCCGAACACCCCCACACTTCCGGTCACAGGTCGACCTAGGCACGCACGCCTAGGCCGTCCCATGACCTGCAGCACCGTGCACCACCTTCGCCGTGCCACGGCGAAGGTCCCCAGTTGGTCTGATTAAGCTGAGAGGCTTGTTCTATGTTTGCCATTCTTGCAGCCCCTGCCGCCATTGATGGGTGGAGCAGCTCCAGGTTCCAGCAGCTCCAAGCTTCAGCAGCTCCAGGCCTCAGGTGCAGTGGACTCGGGCAGTCAGTGCGAAGACATCTGGTCCAGTAAAGAGCGCAGCAACGTCCGCAGCCTTGGCAAACGAAAAAGAATCTTCTGCGGGCGCGCGCGGGAGTGGGGCAGAGCCAATAGTCCCACATCGGCGAAACGCGAAGTGCAGGTATACTTTAAATTGTTTTTGTGATATTACCTCGTTGCCTCCGAACTCACAGGGGTGAGGTCCCTCACCTTATCCCACGCTCGCCTCGTCCGCGGTTTCACCTCGCGGATCTGGTGGGCTCCGACCCGACCCAACCTGAGCACTCCTCGCGCATCACCCACCTACCGGTGCGCCTGGTCCCAGGTGCGAAATCCGACCCGAATACCCGTGGCTCTGGGAGAGCGGCCTTGAGTGAATTTCAAAGAGAGTTAGAGACGCGCGGGTAGAGGGACAGGGTAGGTTTTGCTTCCACCTCTCTGTGCAGGTAGGCTGAGCGTTGAGAGACTTAGCCGCAAGGAGAAAAAGAAGCAGAAGAAGAGGCTGAGCAAAGAAGAGAAGAGAGAAGAAGAAAGGACTGTAGAGAGAAGGAAGAAGACCAAGGAAGGAGAAGATTTCGCAGGAAAGAGAAGTTCAAGGAAGAAGAAGACCTGTAGATCAGAAGAAAAGAAGAAGGAACCTACGAAGAAGAAGGCAAAAGAGAGAAGAGCAAACAAAAATCAGAGAAGGCCAAGGCAAAATCAAAACAGGAAGAAGAATAGTTGCATTTAAGACGTCTAATATAGAAATCAGACGTCTAATCCTGTTATCTTTTAGCAATTCTTTTTATAACTCTCTCTCTTTGAATCAATTGTTCTTCATTTAAAAGTTGTATTCCTTAGTTTTAAAAGTACTGAGATTGCTCCCTCTGTTCGACCTCGGATACTCTAGTTTTTCGAGTAATAAAATTCTCTATTTGTTTGAACGCTTTGTCGGCTATATTACAACATATTATCTTTTAAAACCCGATCAAGCACGAAAAACATTTTGGCGCCGTTGCCGGGGAGCAACGGGCACTTTTAAAGCCTTTGATTACAACTTTTCTATTCAATATTTGACCTAACTCCTCTCTTTTGTTGTGTTCAAAACAGGGAAAGCAAAAAGGAAAGAAGAGCAGCTGCACAACAGACACTCCAAGGAACAGGTAATTTCCATAAGCCCTCCCTCTTAACTCTCTCAAAATCTGAAAAGAAAAAAAAAGAGAACAATCAACTTAAGGCTACCTGTTTCATATTTAGTAACTCATCAAGTTGCCTGATTTTCATTTCAACACATTTTTATCTGCTCATCCAACTAAGGTAACTAGGGCTAAAACTTTCTTGATTGAGCCCTAGGCGCTAAATTCTGAGGCAACTAAATCGGACCCACTAGAGCCAATTTAAGGATTAAAAAGTTAGGGCTTTTAGAGACACCTTATCTTAAACAAAGAAACAAATTTTCCCAAAAGAGGTGTGCCTAAACCTTATTTGAAAAGATCTACACAAGAAGAACCCTAAGCAAATCAGGCTTTTAATCCATTTGAACCTTAAAAGAAAAGGACCTAAAAGCTCTTAAAGGAACAAAAGGTGAAGTTGATCCCTTGGGTCAACCAACCTTAAAATTAGGTCACTTTTTCACTCAAAATACTTAAAAGTTCAAGTGGAACATTAAGCACCTTGATCTTAAAATAAAAAAAGGTAGACTTAAGAGGTCAAGGTCCCCATTCTGGTCTACCTGGAACCGCGGTGACAAGAGAGGTCGGGTGGGGGAAACCCTGTAACTCGTGGGGACGCTCACCATGTAGGGGTCTTTGCGGGACTCTCCCTCTCTGGCTGCCCAGGTATTTCTCAAGTGGACGACCTTTCTGACTAAGGGGTCCATCCGCCCCAAACCTCTATAGTCACCCAACAATTTTTGGGTGTCTTGATTGGGTCCAGCACCTTCTAATCTCATCACATCCTTCGGTGCATGTTCGGTAGGAGGTCCTTAAGGCCACCCTTAAGACCTCCTTTAGAAATTCATTCTCGTCGAGGCCAAGCCTCGACGCCCTTGTTTGTGCAGCAAACCCACCACATAAATCTTTCATCTGATTCAGACCCTGGTTCTCCTTCTTCTTCCATCATGGCACAACCCATTGAAGAGGAGAATAACCTTGAACACCAACTTCAATGCCTTAATGATCTCTTTCTGAACTTTGTAAACCCACCACAGCGACCTATGATGCGAGATCACTATAATCCCGCTGCGGCGGCGATCGAACCTCGAGTACAAATCCCAATTGGAGGACCTGATTCTGAACTGAAGCCCAATATGATTCATGCCATACCGAAGTTTCATGGGCTTAACTCTGAGGATCCATTCCAACACATTAAACAACTCAAGCATCTGGCCCAGACCTTCGGGTCAGATGTACAAAATTGGGATATCCTACTCATGAAAATGTTTTCGTTCTCCCTCTTGGACAAGGCCGCACACTGGTATCAAACTCAGACCCATCCGATCAACACATGGGAGGAACTTTAGTCTAAATTTTTGAAAAAATTCTTCCCCATTGGCCGGACGAATGCCTTGCGCCACCAGATCACTCATTTCGCTCAACAACCAGGAGAACCTCTTCATGAAGCATGGGATCGATTCTTAGATCTCATGCGAAAGTGCCCCCATCACGGAGTTCCTAAGTGGAAACAAGTCCAGTCTTTTTACTAGGGACTCCCTGAAGATATTCATTTATTCGTCAATGCAACGTGCGGAGGAAACATCATGGGTCAACATGAGGACACGGTGTGAGAGATTCTCGAAAACATGTGCGAGAACTCCATAAATAATGACTCCATGGGTTTATTCAACAGGACGAATGCCCACGCATCGACGAATCTGAGAGGGACACATGAGATGCAGGACCTGTCCAATTCCGTCGACTTGGAACTGATGGCCAGTCGGTTGGACAAGGTTTCTATCATAGAAAAGAAGGTGGATGAGCTAACTCGGCATTTACAGCAAGCCACCTCTGCGCAAAACTCTTTTGCATGACCACCTCTGGCAAGGGAAACTATGCAAAACATCTATCACCAACCTGCCAAGGGGATGGACCCATATCCACCCCCGTCTGCCTCTCGGACCGGAGTGACCTCCGATCCATTCTACTCGAGTTGGGGGAACTCTGAACCCTCGTATTCTGACTTTCCTGAGGTTCCTCAGAACTGCGAGGACCTCAACGCCATCCAGAATGACCCATTCTCCAATACCTACAACCCTGGATGGCGAAATCACCCTAACTTTCAGTGGGTGGGAAATTCTCAAAGACCACCATATCAACCCCGTCCACAAGCCCCTCATCCATATCAACCGCCTCAGCCTCGGCCCAATCCCACCTACCAATCCGGGCAAAACCAGGATCAACTGACTCTTATCCTTCAAGCACTGGCTGACATTGAAAAGACAAATACGGCAATGCAAAAACAGCACAAGGATGAGATCACAGAGGTTCGCAGCCAACTGGCCCAGATGGCAAATTCCCGCCAACCTGGCACCCTTCCCTCACAACCTCTGCCCAACCCAAATAACGTGCTAACCCAGAAGCACGTTATGAATCCAAATTCAGGCCAAGCACATTTGATTTATCAGGCCCCTACTGCTCCATCGCCAGACGGGATGGAAGCTTCGACATCTTATGCGGGATTTCAGCAGCAGCCACCCCTCCTACCAAACCTAAACCAGAATCAGGCAGGATTAAACTCTGTAACAACACGTCGTGGTAAAACAACCCAAAATCCACATTATCCAAACCACTCCAAGCCTGATAATAGCCAAGACCCTAGGATAGTCATCCAAGATACTACTGTCCTAGATCAAGAACCTGGACCTATCCTAGAGGAACCAACCAGGATCCCATTTCCTGAGGCTTGACCAAAGGAAAAAGGATAACTAAACCCGTGGCCCCCGAGGAGGATCTGGTCAAGCTCTTTGAACAGGTCCAGATAAACATCCCATTGATGGATGCAATTCGCCACATATCGGCTTACGCAAGATTCTTGAAAGACATATGTACCCCAAACGTAAGCCGCGAACCAAGGATGGGAATCCAATCGTACTGTCAGAGCAAGACAGCTCTGTCATCTTGAGCAAACTCCCACCCAAGGCTAAAGACCCAGGAACTCCCTTGATTTCCTGCAAAATTGGTGAAACCCAATTTGATAGAGCCTTACCAGACCTAGGTGCCTCCATAAATTTAATACCTACATCCCTCCTCAACCACCTTGAAGAATCTGAACTTAAACCCACTGAGGTGACATTGCAGTTAGCCGATCGATCCATCAAGTCACCTAGAGGAATACTTGAGGATGTCATTGTTAGGGTAAGAGATTTCTATTTCCCAGTGGACTTCATAGTACTGGACATGGATGCACCTAAGAACCCAAGGGACACACCAATCATATTAGGGAGACCCTTTTTGGCCACTGCTAGGGCCAACATAAACTGCGAAGAGGGCCAGAGAGAATTAAAATTTGGGAATCAAAACCTGAAGATTCACATTTTTAAGGCCCAACAAGGGATTAATTGCATGGTTATAGAGGAAATATGTGATATTAGAGCCGTGGTTGATGAATTGCATATAGAGGACAACCTGATTATCCCTGATCAACCACTAGAGAATCAAAACCCGCTAACAGAGGAGTGCGAACATGATGTAGACACACCTATGACTCCTACCCTTATTCCTGATACAAACCCCGAACTGCCCGCAGCTGCTGAAAATCCTGTCATGGAACTCAAGCCCCTTCCCGAGCATCTGAAGTATGTCTTTTTGGATTCGAATCAGACGTTTCTTGTGATTATCAACTCTCGACTCACAATTGACCAGGAACTCCGTTTGATTTATGTTCTCCAGCAACATCATAGAGCCATTGGATGGACTCTCGATGATTTGACTGGTATAAGCCCTTCATACTGCACACATCGAATCTACATAGAAGAAGGCGCACGACCTTCAAGAGAAATGCAAAGACGCCTAAACCCTAACCTATAGGATGTCGTGAAAAAGGAGATCATAAAGTGGTTAGATGTAGGGATCATCTACCCGATCTCCGACAGTCGTTGGGTGAGTCCAATACAAGTGGTGCCTAAAAAGGCAGGACTTACCATCATCATGACTGAAATCGGAGAAGTCATTCCTACCCGAATAGCTAACTCGTGGAGAGTCTGCATTGATTACAGAAGACTCAATTCCTCCACGAAGAAGGACCATTTCCCACTACCATTTATTGATCAGATCCTCGAAAAACTAGTGGGAAATAGGTTCTTCTGCTTTCTTGACGGGTACTCTGGTTACAACCAGGTGGCAATCCATCCAGAGGACCAAGAAAAGACCACATTCACCTGCCCCTTCGGGACGTACGCGTTTCAAAGGATGCCTTTTGGTCTCTGCAATGCACCTGCAACTTTTCAGCGGTGCATGCTTGCTACATTCTCAGATATGGTAGGTGACTATCTGGAAGTCTTCATGGATGACTTTTCAGTTTTTGGAGAATCATTTGACGATTGCCTCCACCTCTTGGTCCAAATACTCAGGCGGTGCATCGAGGTGAATTTGGTTCTTTCCTGGGAAAAGAGCCATTTCATGGTGCCTGAGGGAATTATCCTGGGACATTTAATCTATGAGAAAGGCATCCAAGTGGATCGAGCTAAGGTTAACCTGATTTCCAAGCTCCCTATGCCTATCTCGATTAAGGACATCCGATCTTTTTTGGGGCACGTCGATTTCTACCGTCGATTTATCCCTGATTTCTCCAAAATCGCGCACCCCCTGACCAATCTTCTCTCCAAGGATGTGCCTTTCGAAATTTCCAAGGAATGCACTCAAGCATTTGAGATCCTACGTGACCGAGTCACCCAAGCCCCGATCCTACAGTCCCCTGATTGGTCTCAACCCTTTGAGATCATGTGCGATGCATCTGACTTCGCTGTAGGAGAGGTTTTGGGGTAGAAAATTGACGGGAAACCTGTGGTCATTTACTACGCCAACAAAACACTAGATGAGGCTCAACGTAACTATACGATTACTGAGAAAGAGCTGCTGGCCGTAGTATTTGCCTTGGAAAAATTCAAATCATACCTTCTAGGTTCCCGTGTTATCATATACTCAGATCACACAGCTGTGAGGCATCTCCTTGCAAAGAAGGACGCGAAACCTCGATTAATCCGATGGATCTTGTTGTTGCAAGAATTTGACCTCGAGATTCGTGACAAGGCGGGAAAGTAAAATGTGGTAGCTGATCACTTGTCTCGCCTTCCTTCTGAAATAATTGACCCTTTCGGACCTATCACAGAATATTTTCATAATGAGCACCTCTTGACTATCAGTACAAGTCTTCCATGGTTCGCTGATATAGTTAATTACCTGCCATCACATCAGATTCTGCCCGATTGGCCGAAGGCCAAAAAGGACAAATTGTGTTCTGATGCAAAGTATTACCTATGGGAAGACCCGTATCTATTCCGCATTGGTGCTGATCAGAAATTCGATGATGCATCGTGGAAGTGGAAATCAAAGACATACTCTCATTTTGCCATGACCAGGCATGCGGTGGACATTTCTCAGGACATAAAACCGCATCAAAAGTCCTCCAGTGTGGCTTTTATTGGCCCACAATTTTCAAGGATGCATACGATCACTGTAAGGCATGTTCCCGTTGCCAGACTTTGGGCAACATGAGCCATCGAGACATGATGCCTCTACAGTCGATCTTGGTATGCGAAATTTTTGATATTTGGGGGATTGATTTAATGGGACCCTTCCCGATCTCGGATGGCTTCGAATACATCTTACTCGCAGTTGACTATGTTTCCAAGTGGATAGAAGCCATTCCGACCTGAACCAACAATCATAAAGTTGTTATAAAATTCCTTCATCAAAATATTTTCTCAAGGTTCGGGATTCCGCGTGCTATAATTTCCGACGGGGGGACCCATTTTACAAACGCTCAATTTAGGTCACTGATGACCAAATATGGGGTGTCACACCGAATCTCTACTCCTTACCACCCCAAAACTAATGGTCTAGCTGAGCTATCTAGCCAAGAGATCAAGAAGATCCTTCAGGTTACTGTTCGACCTGATAGAAAGGATTGGTCTTCTCGGCTTCCGGAAGCATTGTGGGCCTATAGGACCGCCCACAAGACCCAATTAGGAATGTCTCCCTTTAGACTAGTGTACAGGAAGGCATGTCACCTCCCCGTCGAGCTGGAGCATAAAGCCTATTGGGCAGTACGGACCTGTAATCTGGATCTTTCTAAGGCTGGAACCCACAGAAGACTTCAAATGAGCGAGATCGATGAATTACGCCACGACACGTATGAGAACTCGTGAATTTATAAAGAACGGGTTAAAGCTTTTCACGACAAACACATTTCTAGAAAGGTCTTTCATCTTGGTCAAAAGGTTTTACTCTTTGATGCCCGACTCAAATTATTCCCAGGAAAGCTAAGATCTAAGTGGGTTGGACCCTACCTAGTCCGACAAATCTTCGGAAATGGAGCCATTGAAATCAACCCACTCAACCACGATTCTGAACCCTTTGTCGTGAATGGTCAGAGACTCAAGCCGTTCATTGACATGACCGATATAGATTTGGCTGAGTCATCCTTTACCCTCCATTCCTCTTGAGCTCATTGCACTCAGCCGATGGCGTAAAACTCAGCACTTAACGGGAGGCAACCCGTCATTCTATGAAAAACCCGAAACCTTTTCTGACATCTCTATGCGGAATTCATATTGCACTTTAGGGTTCATCCATTAGAACAGCCGACTTCACCTCAGGTATCCCTACCCGAGATTAGAAATCATTCGCAACAAGTCACTTCGACCCATTCACTCACCACACACCTGTCCTAATGCATGAACTAAGCTGAAATCGAACCCACCTAATTTACAATGGGGACATTGCAAATCTTAGGCATGGGGGGGTATGAAAGTGCAAAATGTCAGGAAAATTCATATCAAGAAAGGGTTTCAATAAAAAAAAGACTTGATGGAGGGGAGGAACAATTCAGGGTCATACAAATGAGAAGAGGAGAAAAGTAAAATGACAAAAAGGAGCACAAAATGAAAATGAAAAGAAATAGTCATTAGTAAAAGATTAAGGGGTTAACTGAAGTTCTAGACCAAATCAAGAAAAAGAAAAAAAGTGCTAAGGAGACATAACAAGAGATTAGCGGGAATGCTGGTCTTATGCCTCTTAGGCTAGATTTGTTAGCTTAAAAATTCACACATCCGCTAAAATCTTGATAATCCTCAAGAGGTTGAGGAAAATGCGAAGTTTGAGTATTAGGTATAAGGCTTAGGAAGTATTCGACCTCGTTAACTGACCTCCGGTTTGCGGGATTTGGTAACCTAAGCACCCCAAATTCACACACAGTCTGGTTCAGTGCGCATAAACATCCAAATCACGCAAAAGTGTTTAATGTTCTGAAAAAGTCACCTAGATTAGGAGCGGTCAATCAACACAAGTTGATTTGGACGAGTTCCCAGTGCGGAGAGGCGGGAAATTCCCCTCGAAGATGCGTAACAACATATCGTCTCCTCGGTGCTTGTCTCTTAGGATATTTAAATATCCTATTAGAGGCATGTAAGCACTCTGCTGGTTCAGATACCATGGGCGGCATTATCACGAAATGTCGATCGCCAGGGTCTGAATTCGGCCACGGAACGCCATGGGCGGGATTATCTCGAAATCTCGAAAGTCAAGGACCCTTGAGGATTGATGATGGGGACAAGGAATTCGATACAGACCGTGTTGAGAAGCTAATCCGAAGCTAGAAATAAAAAGAAAAGAGAGAGAAAAGCTCTCCAAACAAATAAATCTTCTATCTCTCTCTTACAAAAAATGCACTGCAAACTAAACTTAGGCTAAAAATGTCTCAAGCACGGGTGCTTTAACCGCGGAGTCCAACAAACCCTAGGTTAGTTTCTGTGGGCCGTAGAAACCTTTGCGGAGGACTGAGGCTAAAGCGGGTCAGGTCCGGATTTTGGTTGGTGCTTGAATACCTCTAGGCCTATTGTCGGCACTCCTACCTAATCACAAAAGAAAAGGAGAAGCACTTATCATGATTGTTGACAGACACTCAGGGTCTAGAACAGAAGTTAAAACCTTGAAATTTTGTGAAGGGACTAGCAAAAGCTAGGCATGGGGGTATGATGAGAGCCTCATCATGAGTCATAACTAGCTCATTTTGACCCAATGAAGAAGATAAAAGCTCCTACATAACCTAGAAGAAGGCCTAAATGAAGGAAGAGTGTCCTGAGAAGAAAACATGAATTAAAGTTTAAAACTACAATTTTACCATTGCAGTACATAAACGGGATTCCTTAGAGGAAAAATATAGGTCAAATGGTCTAAAGAAGATAAAAAGTGAGTTGAGTCAATCAGAAATGGGTTCATGTGCAATTTAGAAATTAAATGACATTTGGTAACCCTAAAACAGGCCTGCTTAAATCAACAAGGTTTCGGTCAGGATAAAAATCAAGTAAATCCTCTAAAAATCATGGAAAAATATCCTCTAGGGTTTATAACACTTAATTTATCCTTTGGAACCTAGTTTGACCTAGAATAGGGTCCTAGCTCATTAATTGATCTAATTTGGGATTTTACGCAAAATGTCCAGTCAAACAAGGTCAAACCTAAAATCCAACTTCACCATTGGATTCCTTAGGTAAAAATTAGGTCTATACCAAAATTTGGACCTATGGGGAGGTCATCTTGACCTACTTTGCAATTTAGTACACCCAAATCATAATTTGACCCCTATCTTTTGAAAATCATTGCAGAGAGCCCCCTAATTTCCTCGCCATCTTTGCAATCAAGTCCTGCCGCCATTGTTAGGGTAGAATCGACCTCCGGCGAGATTTAGAGAGGGAATAATCTCTGATTCCTCAGAGATCCCCTCCCAGAAATGGAAGGGAGATTCTCTGAGGAATTCCCTTCCATCTAAGGCCAATCACGATCTTTGGTGTGAACCCAATCTCTCGTGCGAACGCACGAGGGATTTGGGTATCCACCCTCTTTCCTTCTCCTACGAGCCATCGGAGATAATTGCGCAGCCCTCCGAACAGTAGAAAGTTCGGCCAGCACCTATAAAAGGATCCCCAAACCCGGCCGCTGATCTTCAGACTTGTTTTGGCGGAGATTCCCCCAAACTTTCCTCTCTTCCATCTCCGGCCAAGAAACCCGCAAGCTTCGGCGACCTCCTCCCCTCCTTCTCATCGCTCTGCTGCCATACCAGCAGTAGAGTCAACTCCGCCTCTTCCTCCCACGTTGCGCCATACCAAGCGCACGTGCCCCTGACCTCGTCCTCATCGTCGCTCCTTCCCTCAGGGTCCTCCTTCTCCGACGACGGCAGCTACGCGCCGTCTACTCCCCTGCCTCCTTCCCTTCCAGAACACTCCAGATACCTTCTCCATCTTCCCCTCTCTCTTTTCCCCCTGTTATTTCATTTAATTGCCCCCCGACATTGCCTGACCACCCTCATCTTCCACATCACCGACCGACCTCCGGCGAGCCGCCCCCACCATTCCGCCCCTCCACACGACTCGCCAACCGTCTCATAAGCTCCGCCTCACCACAAGGAACAATCTCCGCCCATCCACCATCCCTCTACGCCTCCACCACAGCCCCCCGAACACCCCCACACTTCCGGTCACAGGTCGACCTAGGCACGCACACCTAGGCTGTCCCACGACCTACAGCACCGTGCACCACCTTCGTCGTGCCATGGCGAAGGTCCCCAGCTGGTCTGATTAAGCCGAGAGGCTTGTTCTGTGTTTGCCATTCTTGCAGCCCCTGCCGCCATTGACGGGTGGAGCAGCTCTAGGTTCTAGCAGCTCCAGGCTTCAGCAGCTCCATGCCTCAGGTGCAGTGGACTCGGGCAGTCAGTGCGAAGACATCTGGTCCAGCAAAGAGCGCAACGACGTCCGCAGCCTTGGCAATCGAAGAAGAATCTTCTGCGGGCGCGCACGGGAGTGGGGCAGAGCCAATAGTCCCACATCGGTGAAACGCGAAGCGCAGGTATACTTTAAATTATTTTTGTGATATTACGTCGTTGCCTCCGAATGCATAGGGATGAGGTCCCTCACCTTATCCCACGCTCGGCTCGTCCGCGGTTTCACCTCGCGGATCTGGTGGGCTCCGACCCGACCCAACCTGAGCACTCCTCGCGCATCACCCACCTGCCAGTGCGCCTGGTCCAGGGTGAGAAATCCGACCCAAATACCCGTGGCTCTGGGAGAGCGGCCTTGAGTAAATTTCAGAGAGAGTGAGAGATGCGCGGGTAGAGGGACAGGGTAGGTTTTGCTTCCACCTCTCTGTGCAGGCAGGCTGAGCGTTGAGAGACTTAGCTACAAGGAGAAAAAGAAGCAGAAGAAGAGGTTGAGCAAAGAAGAGAAGAGAGAAGAAGAAAGGACTGCAGAGAGAAGGAAGAAGACCAAGGAAAGAGAAGATTTCGCAGGAAAGAGAAGTTCAAGGAAGAAGAAGACCTGTAGATAAGAAGAAAAGAAGAAGAAGGAACCTAAGAAGAAGAAGAAGGCAGAAGATGGAAGAGCAAGCAAAAATCAGAGAAGGCCAAGGCAAAATCAAAACAGGAAGAAGAATAGTTTCATTTAAGACGTCTGATATAGAAATCAGACGTCTAATCCTATTATCTTTTAGCAATTCTTTTTATAACTCTCTCTCTTTGAATCAATTGTTCTTCATTTAAAAGTTGTATTCCTTAGTTTTAAAAGTACTGAGATTGCTCCCTATGTTCGACCTCGGATACTCTAGTTTTTCGAGTAATAAAATTCTCTATTTGTTTGAACACTTTGTCGGCTATATTACAACTTATTATCTTTTAAAACCCGATCAAGCGCGAAAAACAGCTGCCCTGCAGCAGCCACTCTGCCTTCTTCTCCAACAGGCTGGTGGTCCTCCTCCGCCCGTCGGCTGCCGCCGGCCACCTCTCGCTGTTCTGCCACCGCCATCGTGATCCCCACGCGTCGGTCAATCTTCCTCCATAGCAGCTCCATCGCCGGTGCTCTCTCTCTCGCGAGGAGGAGAGATAGCAAATGGTCTGTTTTGAAGTTAATTAAAATTTACATTCACTGCCATTGCCATAGAATTTGATTTTTTATTTATTATTATTATATTGTGGCAAAATTACGCATGCACACTCATATTCTCTGATAATTGCACATTCATGATATTCACCTATTTCAAGATTGATTTTGGGATTAACCTAAGCACTAATTTTCTCTAGTACATGTCATGTGAAAATTGCATAAAATCATCATAAATTTATTGAAGATTTCAGTGAGGGAAAACTGCACATATACCCTTATCTTTTTAAGTTATTGCGAATCTACTTTCCTTCGCATTTTATGTCAGATTTGAATAGGGATTTCGCACTTATCCGGAAGAATATAAAATAATTAAGAATTTATTACATAATTGCCTCCCTGTGGACACGACCTGCTCTTCTATGAGTGGTTATTATTATTTTTTATTAGTCAATTTTTCCGCCACTTAAATACTATAACGCAAAGCGAAAAGTCGACTCTTTCAAATTGGCGCCGTTGCTGGGGAGGCAACAGACGCAATAGATTCATGTTATTGCTTTTTTTTTTCAATATTATGAGTTGCGAAATCATCTAATCATTTTTATTATTATGCAAGGAATCTGACACGGCGACAGGGGTAGCAGAGCGACGACATTGAACCTGAACAACGCGCACGGCAGAGACGTGGTGGACCTTGACATCACCTGGAGGATGGCAACAAGAACACGTGGGCCTTGATCCCATGCATATAGGCTTACGGAGAAGCCTATTTTTGATTTAGGCAATAAATCTTAGTTAGATTTAGTTAGATAGACATTAGAATTTAAATTCTATCTTTTGGACCCTTGTTGGGTATTTTTGGGAACGTGTCGCCGGTTCCACTTTATTTCTTATCGCTCTTGTATGCAGGAGCGTATTTTTGGGAGTTTGTTCCCATTTTATTTAGATTATAGGTTTATTTGAGCTATTTTGAACTGCATTTCGATTAGTTAGTTAGATTAGGTCTGTTTGTTATTATTATTAAAATATATATATATATATATCGAACTGCCTACTAGAAGCTGCATATCTATAGGACAACCAACTAGGACTGAATGAGCAGCATCTAGTTTATTTCTATTGCATTGCATTCATTATTGCACGAAGAAAGCTAGAGTAAGGTACGTCTTCTCTTGAGCATTAATTACTTGTTATGCATATGCATTGAACCTAAATCTAAGACCACTAATGTGCTTGAATCAAATTAATTCAGTGGTCACTATAAAAATCAGGATTGTTAAGAGGTTGGACCTTAAAATCTGTGACTGAAAATTGTGTGCAAAAGGATCCTGTTGCGGAATTTCAAAAAATCAAAACACGATCGTATGCTTGCACACTTGAGACACTGTGCACCTCACACATAAGGTCACTAGATAAATTTCTACCTCTCCTCTTTTGCACCACAAGGGAAGTTAGTCGAAAATCAACAAGCCTATCCACCAAGCTACTTCGGTTCCTCGTGTGTGGGTTCGATTCGAGACTTCCATCCCTTGCGAGTCGGCTATAGGCACCAGCGAAGGTTGGCCTAGGAAGCGTAATTTTTTGCAAAACTTGTTTGGCCACCAACTAAACATATAACTCTAAGTCCTACAATCTACTAAAAATAGATCCCGTTGAATTTGAGTTTGCTTTGACAATAGAACTCTCTAGGAAGTTTTCTGCTTATATTCTGAATTTTGCTAAATCCTAAGAGAGTTAAAATTGTTTTGCTTTAAGAAATGGATTACTCTTACTCCTATCATTCAGATTATAAGAGTTAATACTTCCCATCTTTTAATCAGGATCCCATGTCCCGAGCGTATCCATCCTTTGATGGGAACATTGACAATTCATGGGATCATTCTCATTCTTATCCTGGGAGTACTGGCTTGATAACTCCCACTTTTGAGCAGAGCCTAGGAGCGGGATTTTCCAATTCTGAAATCCCTACTTCCATGCAAACACCCAACCTCCCACCCTTCATGATTTTTCGTATCGAGGTTGGACCGATATCCCTAGGCAACCAGAGCCTGAAATTGACTATCCTCCCCAACCTAATAATAGTAGCCTCTCCTCTTTTACGATAGAAATGCAAAAACAGCAAAAGGAAATAATGGAATCAATGGGAGAGATGTTGAGGAATAGTCAACAGTTAAATGAAGAAATAAGACAACTTAGCTACACGCTTCCCAATAATCCTAATCCCTACCCAATAAACCATGATCATGAAAATAATTCTGAGGAACCTAATGACAATAGGGATCCAATTTTAGGTAGCTATACTTAGACTCTCCCAATGAGACACGGCCACTAGAGGATAATGATCATAGTGATTATCCACCTGAATTATATTGCAGTCAAAAGCAAGGGAAGATGCTACCTCTTGAGGACCTTGACCCCAATGACAGTATTCTCCTTACCCCTACCAACCCAGGTCAAGGTTGTATTATTCCATCACTTCCCCTATTAATTATTTGGTGAAATCCCATTCTAGTGAGCCTACTCTTGACCCTCTACTTAGGCAATCAACACCTACCATTCAGCATCCTGAGGATTTAAATGTACCCAATAAAGGTGACCCTAAGGGAATAGAGGATGATCAATTTTGGTCTCAGGGATATGAAGATTCTAATTCAGAAGATGGGGATGCCCCAACAGAGGAACCTGGACTGAAAATCTGGAGTGAATCACAGGAAAATTATTTCACTTGAGGATTTAGCTCCAGAAGATAGAAATAATATGATTAAATCCAGATTCCTTCCTTCTTTTAAGAGTCGTCCTCCATCAAAACAGGAGTTGATATTAGAAGAGGACAAACAAAATAATGAGAAGTCTATGGGAGACTCTTGGGAACAAAACACGTCAATTGAGGATTTATACCTCGAGAAGAATGACGAATTCAATGATATAGGCTTCCTCCAAAATATTAAGACTGATCCTCCTTTAGAAATAATTGAGGATACTGATCCAACTCCTAATGAATCACATATACACCCCGACAAATATTTGAGTGAACCAAATGAATCTGGGGATGAGCTGAATGATAATGATTCTTACATTTTGACCCTGCCATCAAAAATTTATAATTTGGAGTCTACCCTTGATTCAAATATGACTCCAATCATTAATGCTAGGCAGGATAACTTGAAGTTGTCTACAACTATTAGGGAGTGTACACAATCTGAATCATTATTGGAATTGGACCTAACACCAACTAAGCCCTCATTGGACTTAACCATTACCTTACAACACTACAACCAACCCTTATACTCCCTAACCGATCCTTGGCTCAGATCTCTACTCATGTACATTCTTTCTGGAGAATATATCAGGCCATTACATCCTAGAGTAGAATGGCGAGTGTGGATTGATGCTTGTACTTTTACTCTCGCCATTCAAGGGTTTGAACTAATTATGTGTATATCTTTTGAAACCCATCCTGCTCTGGAAGATCCTTGTTATCCTCCACTTATTCCATTTCGGGAGGTCCCTTTTCATATTCCGTTTATTATTCCTAGACCTCCCAATGTAGCCAACGAGATTTTTTGTTTTCATTTCTTCTGGCGAGCATTTGGAATTACATTGCATCATCAGCTCGCCAACATCCGTGGTTACCTGTTTCCTAGGCCTGCACTGTTACGCATATTTTTAGGAACTATCTTTGTTTGTTTGGAACCAGACTTACAGGTTCCTTCTTAGTCTGGCTGCTAACAAAAAATGTAGCGCTTGTTGGGAGGCAACCCAGCGGTCTGAATAACACCATCTTCAGGTGATTTATTTCCTTTCTCCTCCTGTTTTAATTTTACAATGAGGACATTGTAGAATTTAGGCATGGGGGAGTGCATTTGCATTTTAGGAAGTATTCATGCATTTAGGTTAGTATAAAAAAAAATTTTAAAAAAAATCTTCTTTTCTTGAGTTAAATGGGTTAGTCCCCAGCAAAATACCTTTGTCATTAGAGGTTTTTCTTCCAGAATTATTTCTTAAGTTTAAAATCCAGTACATTTATTTCACGTGCACGTAGACTGGGTAATGGATCCTTGAGGAAAACCAATAAGCATTTGTAGTCCACTGAACCCTTGGACAATTCATAAGGAGTCAGGCATACTATCTTCCAGTAGATCCACCTCATATTTGTGAGAAGAAAGTAGAGAGATTACTGGTGCGCTAAGTCTAGTGCAAGGACTCTTAAGTTTTGGATAATTAGATGATGATACTTCAGAGTTAGGCGTAGTTTTCACTCTCTGTTCCTGTGTGCGTACTTTGAGTGAATTCCTGAGAGTCACCAAATAAGGCAGATACACAGAGATTGAGTCTTAATAAAGTTATAACTATGATGGATGGTTACGACCATCCTTCATAGAGTCTTCGGCTGAAGGAGGGTAATAGTGTCAAAGGTCAGAAATACGCCTGTCCTATCCATTCCTTCCCAGTGCCAAGAATAGGCACTTTCACCAAATAAGCCACATGTTCACGGACGTTTCGTGCGGATTTAAAGCGTATTATGTTGTAGTATAACCGACAAAACGTTCGAACAAATACAAAGTTTTTATTACTCGAAGACCAGAGTATCCGAGGTCGAACACAGGGAGCAAATGGAACTTACCACTAAATCAAAATGTAATTGAACACTCTAATTTACTCAAAATATCAATTCAGGTATGAATGTATGCGATTAAAAGGAGTTAGGGCAAGAAAATATGAAATTGGACGTCTGATCACAAGATCAGACGTCTTAAAAGCATTTCTCCTTTTCTTCTTGATTATTCTTCTTCTTCTGCTGCAGTTTTTGCTCTTTCTTTTCTTCTTCTAATCTCTGCAAAGTCTTCACTTGGCTTCTCTGTGCCTTTGCTTCTGGCTTGCTCTTTCCTTTCTTCTCCTGCGAAGGCTTCTTTCTTGCTTCTTCTTCTCTGCTGCTCCTTCTTCTTTCTTTCTTTTCCTTCTCGCGGCCAAGTCCTTCTCCTGCGATCAGCTTGCCTGCACAGGAGCAAAACCTAACCCTTCTCCCTCTACCCGCGCGTCTCTCTCTCTCAAGCAATTCACTCAAACCGCTCTACCAGAGCCACAGTCTTAATCGGGTCGGATCGTACCCGGGACCAGGCGCACCTGCAGGTGTGTGATGCGCGAGGAGTGCGTAGGTCTAGGTCGGGTCGGATCCGCCAGGTCCGCGTGGTCAGGCCGCGGACGAGGCGGGTGGGGTCAGTGAGGGACCTCACCCCTGTGCTTTCGAGGCAGTAAACCTATATCACAAAATCTCTTTATACCATACCTGTGCCTTGAGATTCCACGATGTGGGACTAAACGTTCCGCCCTTCCTTTGCGTGCGCCCGCAGACTCTCGTGTGCAATTGCCCACGCTGAAGGCCCTGCTGGTGCTCCTTGCTGAACTCAGTCACCTCGCAACACTTGCGAGAGTCTGCTGCACCTGCCGCCTGGGAAGCCTGACGCCTGCTGCTGCTCCAAGCTTCCTGCTGCTTCGGCTGTTAATGGCGGCCGGGGCGTTCACCTGAGCTTCCACAGAACGGCCTATTGGCCCAATTAGAATAGCTGGAAACCTTCGCCGTAGCACGGCGAAGGCGGTGGGTGATGCTGCAGGTTGCCGGTCGGCCTAGGCGTGCCCGCCTAGGTTAACCTGTGGCCGGAGATGATGGGTTGTTCGGGGGGTGGTTATGGAGGTCTGGAGTGGCAGTTGTGGGGTGGAGCGAGTTCCTGGTGGTGAGGCGGAGCTCACGAGGTGGTTGGCGAGCCGTGTGGAGTGGCGGAGTGGTGTGGGCGGCTCGCCGGAGTTCGGTCGGTGATGTGGAAGATGAGGGTGGTCAGCGTCGGTCGAGGGGTAATCAGATGAGATAACAGGGGGAAAAGAGAGAGGATAGGATGGAGAGGAGTTCTAACCTAATTGTAAGGACGAAAGGGGACAGAAGGCGGACAGCAGTACTTGCTGTCGCCGGAGAAGATGACGCCCAGTGGGGGAGAACGGCGGCGACGACGGGGCTGAGGCGGCGTGCGCTGGTACTGCGCGACGCGGAGGGAGATCAGGAAGCTAACTCTGCCACTGGTTTTGTGGCAGAGCGAAGAGGGAGGGGAGGGGGGCTCGCCGGAGCTAGCTGGGGCATTTGGCCGAGCAGGAGGAGAGGAATTGAAGGGGGAAACTCGGCCAAATCAAGCTCAGCCTCTTCGGCCGGAGTTGTGGGTTCTTATATAGGCGCTGGACTTGGTGTGCAGGGCGTGAAGGGCACGTAATTGCCTGAGGTTGGTCGCCGGAGATGGAAAGGAGTTAGGATACCCAAATCTCTCGTGCGTTCGCACGAGAGATTGGGTTCACACCAGGGATCGATATCGGTCTTAAATGGAAGGCAATTCTTCAGAGAATTCTCCTTCCATTTCTGGGAGGGAATCTCTGAGGGATTATAGAGCAATCCCTCTCCGAACCTCGCCGGAGCTCGGTTCTGCCCTAGCAATGGCGGCAGGACCGGTTTGCAAAGGAGGCGAAGAACCTAGGGGGTTCTCTGCAACGGTATTCAAAAGATAGGGACCAATTTGTGATTTGGGTGTACTAAATTGCAAAGTAGGTCAAGATGACTTCTCCTTAGGTCCAAATTTTGGTATAAACCTAATTTGGACCTAAGGAATCCAATGGAGAAGTTAGATTTCAGGTTTGACCTCGTTTGACTAGATATTTTGCGTAAAAACCCAAATTAGGTTAATTGAAGAGCTAGGACCCTAATCTAGGTCAAACTAGGTTCCAAAGGCCAAATTAAGTGTTCTAAACCCTAGAGTATGTTTTTCCATGATTTGTAGAGGGTTTAATTGCTTTTTGTTCTGACCGGAACCTTGTTAATTTAAGCGGGTCTGTTTTAGGGTTACCAAGTGTCTTTTAGTTCTTAGATTGCACATGAACCCATTTCTGATTGACTCAACCCACTTTTTATCTCATTTAGACCATTTGACCTATGTTTTTCCTCTAAGAAATCCTTTTTATCTACTGCAATGGTAAAATTGCAGTTTTAACCTTTATTTCATGTTTTCTTCTCAGAGCAATTGTTCCTTCAGTTAGGCCTTCTTCTAGGTTATGTAGGAGCTTTTATCCTCTTTATTGGGTCAAAATGAGCTAGTTATGGCTCATGATGAGGCTCTCATCACCACACAACTTCCTCTTGACCATCATCATCCCTAATAATGCCTCGTAAATAAAAGTCCGTATCGTGTTGTGTTGATTGAAAAAGAAACAAAAATAAGAAGAAATTAAAAAAAAAAAGGAGACAGAAAAGAAGAAAAAGAAGAAACAGAAAGAATAAAAAGAAGAAATAGTTATATTAAAAAAAAAAGTCCAAGTTTATGATGTAACACTATTTCTGAGGCAACAGAATACTTATCGCGTTCCACCAAATATGACCCATACCTACCTTCTAGTATTTATGATCACCTGAATACAAGTTGAAGACTCTAAATTAGTTGTAGAGTTATTAGGACTTTAATTGAAGTGTTGATGCCATGTGAGGCCACCAAATAGTGAATACAATTTCTAAATCTGGCGAAATTTGTGATCTCAGAAAGAAAGAAAAGAGGGAGTACCTAGGAACATCAAGAGAGCATAGTTGTGTAACCTCGCTCAGAGTTGACTTGTCTAATAATCTAGAGATCTAGAGTCTGCAGTACTAGACTATAGGTAGCACCAGATGAGTGTGTGCCACCAAATATAAATCCATGCAACTCGATATCTCCTACCTAAGCCAAACACCGGGGTCAAACTACAAATTATCCTCTGCTTTATCCCCGAGGGAAGTAGTTGCCTATCCTGACGCAATATTTACCAAGGGTGAAGTACGAACTTCCAATGCGAATTGGCTCTTTCACTTGGATCTGTTACCTAGGCTATCAGCACTTCACATTTGTCTGGATTTCTAAAGTTTTGAAGTAAGAAAAGAAGAAATCTTCTGATTACTTCTAGTATTTTTCATTTTTGCTAGGGACTAGCAAATCTTAGTCATGGGGGTATTTGATGAGTCCATTTTAATGGACTAATATTAAGCCTAAGTATCTTTAATCGTACCGTTTAGGTGTGTTAATAACTGCAATTAAGTTGTAGAATATTTGTATGCATCATGATTTAAGTTTATAACATTCTATAACATAATATGTAATGATTTTGTTATTTTTTTGTGCAGGTATTATATTTAGAAAGAGCAAGGGTTGGGGAGCAAATTTCCCCAACAATCGGCGGGATCTTTTCCCTTTCCTCCAGCCAGCTGTAACTCTCCCCTCAATTCCCGCCGACCAAAAATAGAAAAGGGATTTGAAAATCCCTTGATTGGCGCACGCGGGGAAAGAGAGGAGTTAAAAAGATGAGGTGGAGAAAGGAGAGGGGAGGCATCTTCCCCCTTGCGAGGAAAAACTCTAGCGTCCACTGTGGATCTATAACTTCCCACTGCACGCCCGCAAGCACGCCTCTCCCTCACAGCACCTCCCTCCAGCCGTGCCTAAAGGCACTGCGCACCTTCACCACCGCCTCCAAGCCTGCACCTCGCACCCTCCTCCACCTTGCGCGCCCGCAGGCGCTTGCTCATCTCCAGCCAACCCGCAGGCGCACACCTCCGCACGCCTCTCTCCCCAGCACCACCTAACGCCCGCATCTACAGACCGCAGCACCCGCGCTCAACCTGCAGGCATCGGCTCATGCCACACTCCAGGCTGCGCCATCTGCAAGGGCACCCACAGTTGCCCACTTCGCTTGCCTGCAACCGCGCCCTAGCGTAGCACCACAGGCTCCCTCACCACGTGCCCGCACCTTCCAGCACCTGCAGGCACTGCACAAGCGCACCAGCTCTCCCCTCCAACGCCACAGGCGTTCGCACCATCCCCACTGCCCTGCCAGGTCTGCACCCTCGCCACCAAACTACTGCAGACGCGCACCAGCGTGCGGCCACCCGCCAACAGGTTGCCCTGCAGCAGCCGCTCTGCCTTCTTCTCCAACATGCCGGCGGTCCTCCTCTGCCCATCGGCCGTTGCCGGCCACCTCTTGCCATTCTGCCACCGCCATCGTGATCCCCACGCGTCGGTCAATCTTCCTCCATAGCAACTCCATCGCCGGTGCTCTCTCTCGTAAGGACGAGAGAGAGCAAATGCTCTATTTTGAAGTTAATTAAAATTTACATTCACTGCCATTGCCATAGAATTTAATTTTTTATTTATTATTATTATATTGTGGCAAAATTGCACATGCACATTCATATTCTCTGATAATTGCACATTCATGATATTCACCTATTTCAAGATTGATTTTGGGCTTAACCTAAGCACTAATTTTCTCTAGTACACGTCATGTGAAAATTGCATAAAATCATCATAAATTTATTGAAGATTTCAGTGAGGGAAAATTTCACATATACCCTTATCTTTTTAAGTTATTGCAAATCTACTTTCCTTCGCATTTAATGTTAGATTTGAATAGGGATTTCACACTTATCTAGAAGAATATAAAATAATTAAGAATTTATTGCATAATTGCCTCCCTGTGGACACAACCCGCTCTTCTATGAGTGGTTATTATTATTTTTGGTTAGTCGATTTTTCCACCACTTAAATACTCTAACGCAAAGCGAAAAGTCCACTCTTTCAAGTGCAACCACAAATTTCATCCTCAACCTCAATAATTTTCCAAGAAGAAACTCACCCATGTCCCTATCCCTAACACTTTGGAGCAAATCCAATAGAGAACTATTAAGTTCATCAATCATTTTGATCATAGGCTCCAGTGCTTCAGTGCATGGTGTTGGTTGAGCTTCTAACGATTGTATAGTGTTCCTCTAAGTAGCCAACACCCTATCCTGGATCTGGTTCACCTGAACCGGCTGGTTCGGTTCAGGTTTAGGTGGTTTTGGGTTAAATCTAGGGGAGTTAAAATGTCGAGGTTCTCGGGTTTCTCCTAGGTAGTAGGTCATCTTGGGTTGTTCAAAGAAGGGTGATGACCTATTTTCAATGGAATACTGAGGAGGGTAGGTGTTATAATCATTATATCCTTCCTGATTGTAGATCGGGTTGGTTTGGTGATCAAAGGATGAAGATCTATAATCATTGTAGCTTTGAGAAGGATAATAATCATAGTCTTGTTGTCCAGGGTTAGGCCCTGGACACTGAGGTCCGAATTCATATCCCTAATCAAAGTCATCCCGACTAGTGGACGGGTAATTACAAGTGATGTCAGGATAGTAATCATCTTGGGGATAAGTGGTGGTAGGAGGATAGGATGGGAAATGCGTGTAAGAAGTGGAAAGGTACATGGTGAAGTAGGAGGGAAAACAGAAGAGAGAAAGGTGCCCTGCAGTATAATCAACCAAACCTGTCCTTATGTGGGTAGCCTAAAGACTTACAGACACCCAGGACCCGTCTTGAGATTATAAATGATTTAGTCTACTTTTATCTGGTCAATCCAACCAGTTAGAAGGAGGGACTGGGGAGAAGGTTCTTCCTTTGGCTTGCGCCTCCGGTTCCTAGTGTACCCCACAGTCGCGGTCGTTTGACGCTACTCCCCTAGCTAAACGTCAGATGGATCAACAAAAGGAGATTAATCGAAAAAAAAATCTCAGTCTGAGCCCCAAAGAGCGAATCAATCCTTAAGGCCAATGTCTACTCAGTTTTAGTTAGGCTTGGGATGATCGTGCTCTTAGAATGTGATGGGCCCTTAAGATGGGTTATGCCCTTAATGATCAGTTAAAATGTGTGTGCGTGCACAACCAAGGTTCTCAAACAAGGTTATTTAATGACGTGTCTTTTAGGATTTAACCTTGTTTAGTAGCTTTTAGGGTTTAATTCTTAGGTTGGTTCAATCAAGGTTTAGTAGAACACTCCAAGTTTTGAAAGCATGGGTGATGATATGTTCCTTTAAAAATAAAAAATAATGTGGAGTGCCTGGTTTAGCCTAAGAATCAACCCTAAGTGGCAAGCTACTGGATGAATCAATTTTAGATTGAGTGGTGCGGCCCAAACAACTCAATCAATTAGCTTGTTGCACCACTTAGTTAAGGCACACAAGAATGCTTAACCTGTTCAGATTTCTACTCACTTATGTGTATTGAGTTGAAGTGTATTGAGTCCACAGGTTAGATCCTGGTTAAGTGGTAGAATCAAAGTGATTGTGCGCCTTATGATAAGAAGTTGTGGGTGTTAAGTGTGTAGCTTTCAGTTAAATCCCACAAGAGAAGAATATTTTTTTTTAGTTTTTTTATATATCCGAATGGCGAGGTGAGTGAAGGTGGCAAACAAACAACCAAATCTATCCTAGGGTTTATAAAAAGCACCTAAGTTGATTTGAGTTTGAGTTATTAGGTTATGGAATGAAAACTAAGGTGGGGGCGGTGTGGGGGACACTTACAAAACACTCTACCCGCACTTTACTCCGATCTACCACACTTGGATCTCCATGCTAGGGTACCTGCAAGACAGTAGATCAAAGACAAGTAGGGTTAATGCTATGTAAATGCAAAGAAACGCAATAAACAATAAAGTAAATTCCGTTGCCTCCTCGGCAATGGCGCCAAAATGGTCGGGCCATGCTTCACGTGTTTAGAAATCGAGGTTACAAGTAACCCGTCGTTGTAGTTGCAAAACATGTCGATCAGATAAAATTCATACCGAAACTCCAAGGGAGTCCCGAGTTGAACATAGGGAGGCGACGTTTACTTTACTTGAAAATTGCGCTTCGTTTTGTTTCATTTTGGTATTTCGGGGTTTTGTTATTCTTTTGTATTTTTGAAATAAAAGAGAACAAGCAAACGTATCACAAGATAGAGATCTGGAACAAATCTGATATATATTACTTCTAATGTCAATTACAAGAAACTATGAAAGCATATAAAGAGAGGGAGGTGAGAGGAAATCTCCCAAATTGGTTGTTCGACGAGACGACGGCGCCTGGCGGAAGCCCGGATGAAGAAGGTGAGGAGCGAGATGATGGAGGTGAGATGCTGAAGGATGTCGAGTTGAGGAAAGCTTCAGCATGGCTCCGAAATGGAGGTGAGAAGACGGAGTTGATTTGCTACCGGAATGGAGGTGAGAGGATGGCTCCAAGGTGACCTATGAAGGGAGATGGGAAGTTGGAGGAGTATTTGGAGGGGTAGAGGTTCGTTACACTAATAGGCACCTTGGGAGCTTGAGAACAAGCTCTAATGGAGCGTTGGTAGGCTTGCTAAAGCTTGGGAGTAGGTGGGAGAAGAGTAGGTAGAGATGGCTTGGAAGGGAGGGGGTGTAGGTCCTTCATAGTGGTGGAGAAGAGGCAAAAATCGTATCTGGGAATTTACTGACGTCCACAAACGTCGCTGCAGCTGTCGCTGAAGATCCGCCCTTCAATTGCTCTTGCTGGCGCGCACGGGCCTTTAATGACGTCCATAAACGTCGCTGCAGCTGTCGCTGAAGATCTGGCCTTCAAACTCTCTCGTTGGCATGCGCCGACCATTAGTGACAGCTGCAAGCGTCACTAATGGTGCGTCGCTGGAGATTCGTTCCGTCCCTTGCTAGCGCTTCACGCATCACACACCCGTGTCGCATGCGCACTGGCGTGAGCTGGAATGCGTGGCACGTCACGCTGCGCTGCGTGCTGCACGGTGTGGCGCATGAGCGGCGAAATTGGAAATTGGCAGGGCTGCGGGGATTCGAACCCGCACCCCTTTGATGTGAACCGCTTCGTCAACCAGTTCGCCACGTCGCCCTTTATGTCGCGAGGAAGAAATCGGTGCAGACGCTTCCCAGCCATTGGATCTTAATCCAACAGCTAGGATTAATGGCGTAGATGATGAGGAAGAGTGGGCGGTGGCTGCTGGTCGGGTTTGGGCGGCCTGGATGGCGCCACGTGGCACCATCTGGGCCGTCTGTCTTCTTCTTCTTGTAGAGGGTGCCATGGTGCTCAGATCAGGATGATTCTTGCGATGCCGAACTACGATCGTCGCTCCGGATCCATCCGTATGGTCGGATTTTCCATCTAGAACCCGTATGGATGTCGCTTTGCCCCCTGGCCATTGATCTTCCTCGGGCTTAATGTGATTCTATGGGACTCCGATCTGGATGATTTTAGAGGCGTTAATCTCCGATCATCATCCCGATCAAATCCGTATGGTCTGATCGTCCATCTAAGGCCCTGAAATAAATCCTCTTTTCTCCTGACCATAAAATGGACCTGATTAACCTAAAATATAAACAACTACTCTAAATGCAGAATGATGCATGCTATGCGATATTTATATCATGACATGCAGTGCTAAGCGTAGGAACTATCACAAATAAGCATTTTATGATGAATTTATACGTGTTTATCAGTGGCCATGGTGAAGCTACTCGTGAAGGTGGAGTGGAGGTGGAATGAAGCTAAGCTAAAATGGAGCCAAGAGTGAATGGGTGCAAATGGCCATCCCTTAGGTCTTTTTATAGACTAAGGGAGACTCTCTAGAGAAGTGTGAACTCTCTAGAGAGAGCTCCAAGTGTGGCCATCCAAGGAGAGAGAGAGGGTGGTTCTTAGATCCACCAAAAGTGGATCTAAGAGAAGACTCATCCATGGTTGCTATTTTTGGCAACCAAGGTGGCGCCACCTTTGGAAGATCCTAGAATACTCTAGGTGGTGTGGGAGTGCGTGAATGGGTGTGTGTGGTCATGCCCTAAGTGGTTAGGTGGGTTAGGATAGGTTCTAATGGGTATAGGTCTAGGTTAGGTCTCAAATTAGGGTTGCAAACCCTAATTCACTAAGGCAAAGTGCAATTAAACTTAATACAGGTTTAATTGGGTGTGTGGAAACCTAATTGAGAGTAAAACAACTCAATTAAGTTAGGTCTAGGTCAATTAGACTCTCACTAAGTCCAATAGGACAGTGTGTGCTGAGATCAGGGTTCAATTGGACTCAATGAGTCCAATTGAATAGACTAAGATCCAAGTCAATTAGGTTTAGTGAAAACCTAATTAGGTCCTTAGGGAAGTCTAGAGGTGATGTACTAGGGTTAGGGCACCTTAGTTTAGGTTCCTAGGGGGTTTGAATTGGGTTTAGGGAGCTAGAGATCCAAGATCAAGGCTTGAATCTCAAAACAGGGTCTAGAGGGCAGTTCTGGACGTCTAATAATAGTGTCAGATGTCTTATAGTGAAAAATCAGAAGTCCAATCAGAGTCAGGAGGGATTCTAGGTTCTGTCTTGGGTATTCTACAGAAATTGAACGTCTAACCAAGTGTCTAGACATCCAATAACACTGCAGAAGTGGGTTTAAGATGTGCGAGAGTTGGCTAAGGGTTCTGGACGTCCTATAACTCATCTGGACGTCTAGATAGAGGCTAGAATTAGGGTTTTAAGGTTTCCTAGGGTGCGGTGACCTAATCTAAGGGTGGCTAAGGCTTGGGGAAGCTTTTAGGCTGTCCTAGGGCTAGGATAGACCTAAGTTCTTCACAATTTATTGCTTTATTCCTACTTAATAGAATAGCATACCTTAACTCTCTTACATTATTATCTACTGCATCTAATCTAGGTCTTCCGCTCTAGCTTTGCTGCAACACCAGTTATTCATTATTCTTCAGCTCTAGCTTAGATCTAGCTTCAGATCTAGCTTCTGATCAGCTTATTACTTGCAATTGACATAATGCACCTAATCAATACATTATAGCATTATTTTATGCATAGCTGAAAGAAAGCAGTAAAGGTGCTAGTAATGCTTATGCATGTATGAATTATCATAACTTATGCTAAGTCCTAGCCTAATTTAGGTAAATTAAGACCTATGATTGCTGTGTAATCATATCTCCATGCCTAAATCTTGCTAGTCCCTAGCAAAAGTATAACTAAATTATTCACAGAAGGGTCCCTAAGGGATTGATTATTTTATCAAGTGTATGCTTAGCGATTTTTCTCCTGTTTGTTTTCATCCTATGCTCTTGAAATCCAGACAAATGTGAAAGTGTAGCTATATAGCTTTTGTAACAGATTCGAGTGAAAAACTAATTCACCTTTAAAGCCTGTACTTGACCCCTAGTAAAAATTCTAGCGGGATAGGTAGACTTCTTCCCTAATTCTACCCTGGCTTTAAGCTTGGGTAGAGACTATTTGAGAGATACGGGTGTTTATTTGGTGGCTCACTCTCCGTTGGTGCTACATAGAGATTAGTACTTCAGAATCTAGATTCCTAGATTATCAAGTAACTCAACTCAATGAAAAACAAGAAAAACTATGCTCTTCTCTGGTTCCTTTGTATTCATTCTCTCTTACTCTCTTTTTCTTTTTTTCTTCTTTTAGAGCTCACAATCTTACCAAATTCTCACGTATGACCTGTATTTGGTGGTCTCACTAGACATTAACGCATTAATTGAGTTCCCATAACTCTAACACTAAGTCAAAATTCCTCAGCCAGATTCGAGCGATCAAAAGCACAAGAAAGGTGGGCTAAGGCCATATTTGGTGGATCTCAAATTTATTTGGTAGTATTGCCTCAATACAACTTAAATAAACACTAAATATTCACAAACTCTTTTTTTCTTGCTTTTTCTTCTTTTTCTATTTTTTTTCCTTTTTTTTCTTTTTTTTCATTTTTTTCTATGTATAAAAATCTTTTTTTTCAACATAACACAAACTAGCATACATTCATGAACTTTATTGAGGAGGCATTATTAGGGATTGGTGGTACTCAAGAGATATTGGGTGAATTATTTGGTGGAAGTGCCTATCCACGACATCGGGAGAGACGGATAGGACAGTGTATTTCTAACCTTGACATCAATACCCTCCTTCAGCCGAGGATTCGTAAAGAATGATCGTAACCATCCATCTTAGCCCTAGTTTTATGAAAACTCGCTCTCCGCGTATTTGCCTTATTTGGTGGCTCTCAATATTTCGCACAAAAATGTATACGCAGGAACCGAGAGCGAAAACTATGACTAATCTCTGAGTATCATCACCTAATTATCTAGGATTCCAGATTCCTTGCACTAATCTTAGAGCACCAGTACTCTCTATTCTCATCTCACACTATTTGGTGGATTTTTGGAAGAAAATATGCTTAGCTCCCAAAACACTGTCCAAGGGTTCAGGAAAAGAAGCACTACTTCTTCTCAACAGACTAAAGACATTTATCAGCCTTTACCGTAAATCCATTGCAAATTCTACATGTGTGTGAAAAGTTGTACTGGATTCCAGATTATAGGAATCAACTAGAGGATAAAATCCCTAATGCATTATCTTAATAAGATAATCTTATTCATGGATGCACTATGTATATATGCTATAAACAAGTAACCTCTTATATTCGTACTTCATGAAATTTTCCTTTTGGGTTACATTCAACTTGACCCTAAATTTAGAATAAGAGGTGAGCGGATGAGTCGGAAGTGGCTTTTGCAGACAATTTTTAGCTCCAATGCAAACATTGGAGGTGGAGTCAGTTGTTCTTTTATTTACGATCCTAAAGTACATTTGACATGTAGCTCCGGGGTTATCCTAAATGTTGGCATAAAAATATTTAGTTTTGTCGTATCTACCCCCCCATGCCTAAGTTCTTGCATGTCCTCATGCATGAATATAAAAGAAAATAAATACAGCAAGGAGCAAATGGGTAGAAATCACCTGGAATTGCTCCTGAAGATTAACGTTCAGCATCGGCCAACCTGACAGTATGCAATATGTGAAAAGGAAATATGCTAAAAGAAGAAAAAATGCTATGTATAAAAATGGTTATGTATAGGTGATGGATGCGGAGTAGATGCTGAGTTTGACGCCTCCAACTAGGCGAAAACTCAATCAGATGTATCAGTTCTTGCATAAGAGCTAGTCAAGATTAAGAGAAAGATGTGCTCGTATGCTCCCAGAATCAGTGGTCTGGACATGCGAACCAACTGATTGTGCACCCCTACTCCAAAAAGTCTAGCTATAAGAAAGTGTGGAGTGGGGGTGGAAAATAGAGGATAATTAGAGGGGGGGTCATGATGTTGATTCAGCTGATTTATCATGTCCCACAATTCAGAAGGAAGTTGCTGAGGGAGTAGATCAAAATGTATCTCAGAACCAGAATCTAAGTCATAGGGATCCTCATAATGATAATTGACATCAAAGATCATGCCCTCTCTAGGTTCTGGATCATATGGGGGTATCCGTGAAAGTAGAAGATCTGTGGGGAGGTCACTGAAATCCTCATCAGAAATTACTTCGTCCTCATCAGTACTTATCTCTGATTCATCGGAGGCTGACTCTTCAGGCTCGGAGTCAAGCCATCCATTAGATTGACTAGGATGGTAGGTGCATCCCCAGCTCATTCTGCTCAAAGCTTCACCCTCGTATGCATTGGGCTCCTTAGTAATTCCTGCCTCAGGTAGCATATCCATTTCTTCGATCAAAACATCCATAGCTACTTCTGGTCTTTGGATGTCAAGATCAGGGATAGAAAGTGTCATCTCAGAATCTCTAACATCCGAATTAGGTATATAGGTGAAAGAAGAAAAGTGAAAATCAGAAGATGTTGGCTCTAGCATAGGTTCACCTACAATGGGAAGTGGCCTAGACTGATCAATAGTGTCACATGTAATGTTTTCCTCAAGCTCCATATCCTCAAATGGATCTATGATAGCGAAAATACGCGGTTTGTTAATTAGGTCGTTGTAACGCTTAAATCCGCTTTCGCTCTTAAATTTATAATCCTAGATAGGGAAGTATCTAGGGTCGTCCAAGGAGGCAATATGGTTGCAAAATTGATTCTCTTGCTTGGAATATATCTCAACTTTCTTTTTGGTAATTTTCAATATACCATTTTTTTTATTTTTGAACTAAGGCAACATGCAAACTGATGGCGGGAAAAGTGTTTACACTTCCAATTAAGTAAACAACTCTAAAGTAGCAAGTAGAGCCTCTCCCTAAGCTCACTCTAGGCAAGTGGAAACCTAGAATAATTAGGGAGAGGAAGTGAAGAATGCTGAAAATAAGCAAATAGAAATGCAAACAAGATATGCGAAGAAAGCAACTAGATCATTGATAAAGTGTTTAACAAAAATGCCTAGTAGAGGAATGCTTCTACTACTAGATAATTGAAGTAAAAGAAAACACAAATCCTCTAAATAGATGGTGAAGAAGAGGGCTTCTTGCTCCAAGGTTGGTGGCTCCCAAGCTTGAAAAGAATCCTTCAACTCCTTCCTTGCAGAACTCCGCCAAGGTGATGACCTCCAAGGCAAGCCCTAAGGGGGCGTGCCCTAAGTTTCTCTCCAAGGGTGGACGTCCACCCTAAGCTTTTCTCCTTTGCCTGGCCGTCCTCCTTGAAGTGGGAGAGTCCTCCTCCTTGGCGTGGCTCAAGTTGAAGAGAGTGGGGAGAAGAAGGCACCAAAAGGGCTGGTGATGTGCCCCTTTAATCTTCTTCTCTACTCCTTCTTCTTGGCCGTAGGTATAGGTGGTTTAGGTAGAAAATATACTAAGGGAGGATGCCCAAAAATGGTGGTAGGTGGTGGCTTTTTATAGAATAGGATGGGGGGTTAAGGTGCCCCTTGAAATGGAGGGCTAGGATGGAAGGATGAGGGTGGTTGGTGATCCTATGGCTAGGGTGAGTTGGCGCCAACCCAAGGGGTGTTAAAGGGGGTGGTTATGGTGGTGTTGGTGTCTTTTGGTGGTGGAGAGACACCCCCATGTTGGCACCAACATGGGGTCTTCTAGAAGGGGAGTTAGGTGGATGGTGGAGATGGATTCAAGGGGGATTATGTGGTGGAGATGAGGGGGGGATTTTGGAGGGAAAAGTGGCACCATTAAGGGGTGGTTATGGGTAGTTTTTGGTGCCACTTTTAGGTGTCTTTTGGAGGTGGTGGGTAGGTTAGGTTGGTGCCAAGGAGGTTAGCTTATGTGGAGCTTAGGTGGAGCTAATTGGGTGGAGTTGGTAGGTGGGTTTTTGGGGTGGTACAAGCCAAGGAAGTTGGAGCATAGTTAAGCTAAACTAAGCTAAGCTAAGCTAAGCTAGCTTAGCTAATGGAGGAGCAGAGGAGAAGGTGTTGGAGCTAGGGTTTGGAGGAAGGAGCTGAGGAGAAGAAGTCTGGAGTTGGAGCTGGAGCTGGCTGCTGCTCAAGAGGCTGGCATGGGGCTACTTTAGCTGGCTTAGCTTGCTAGATCTTTGCTAGTTGCTAAGCCAAGCTAAAGTGAGCTAGCTTCTACCAAAATGAGCTGAGGTGAGCTAGGTTTGGTGCTCCCGGGGAGAATCAAGTTGGTTGAGGCAGCTAAGGTAGCTTAGCTCAACTGAGTTGAGCTAAGCTGAGTCCCCGGGAGCTGGACTTGAGCTTCCTGAGCTGGGATGAGTTCTTCTTCAGCTGGCTGGAGCTGAGTGGAGCTGGATGTAGCTGGATCTGAGCTGGGGTGAACTCCTGTCAACTTAGCTGAGCTAGCTAGAGCTCCCTGTGGACTAATGGGAGCTGAGATGAGCTAGACTCAGCTAAGTTGAGCTGGATCTGAGCTGACTTGAGCTAGGGTGAGCTAAGGTGAACTCTCTTGAGCTGCCATCCAGCTGAGATTAGCTGAATGGAGCTGGGAAGAGCTAACCCTAGTTCAAGTAAGCTAGGTTCCAGCTGCGGTGAGCTGGATCAAGCTGAGGTGAGCTGGATCAAGCTGAGGTGAGCTGGATTAGGCTGAGTTCCAGCTAGTCTGGGCTTCTTCTTCACCATTTGCCTTCTTGAGTGCTAGGGTTTTAGGGATCTATATATCTGTACATCCCTAACACTCACAAAAACATATTAAAAAGACAATAAAAAATGCAATGCATGCCTAACCTATTTAATGCCTAAAAGCAGCCCAAAAACCCGTTTGCGGAGTAAAATCCTAAGAGCTAGGTTTGTTTTAATGCATAAGAATGATGATAAACTGACGTTTATCACACCCCCATGCTTATCTTTTGCTAGTCTCTTAGCAAAACTTAAAACGGAATTTTTTGGGAAATCTAATTTTTTCGACTTTGGAGGAGAAAAAGAGATCAATGGACCTTGGTAGATTAAAAACACTGGAGGTACGGGATTTGTTTTTGGATTCAACCATTAGATAGAACGGGATCAATATATCTTCCAAAAAATTCTCAAATTAACCCCTTGTTAATTCAGATGACTTGAAATTTTTGTTTTTAGGAATTTTTTTGGCTCATGAATCTGATTCTCAACTTGCAAAATCCTTTAAAACCTTGTGGCTGTACTTGTGAAAAGCCAACATTTATAAGGGCGTGTTAATTTATTTATTTATATATATATATATATTTTTTTTTTTTTTCTCCCCCATGCTTATTTTTAGCTTAGTCTTACAACAGATGTGTCGGGATCATCATTCCCGTTACCATTCCTCGAAGGGGTTCTGGCGCCAGTACTTCGAGATAGCACTGTCCATGACACCACCCAGGAGCTCACAACCCCAGAACACGATGTGGTGAAAAGGGGCGCTCCAAACAAACTCATGCTCTTGCTCCGACACTATAGGTAGAGCACCGTCCAAGACACTTGAGCTGCTAAAATGCGCTTTAATGCTCCGTCTAAAGATATGAAATATAGATATGGAGAAATGCTGAGGCGGTAACATGTTGACATCGCGTCCTTAAAGGAGGCATTTTCCTCCTTCTCGGCGGTGGGAACTCAAACCAATGATCTGCTTCAGACTTTCACTAAGTCCAAACAAGGGAGTTTTTCAAATTTTTAGTTATTTTTAAGTGTTGGCTTGTGTGTGAAGAGTGACACAAGAAGTTTCTCAAAACATGCAAGTTTTTGAATCAGAAGCTAAGTCAAATAATTTTCATATTGCAAAATAGGATTAAGTCACCTGAACTATCATGAGTTTAGGTGAAATTTTATAGAAGGATATCTGATCTTGTCTAAAATAGACCCTGGAATTCTAATGATCAGATCCATATCCTCATCCTTAGTTTGTTAAAGATTAAATCCCATTGTACCAAAAGTGAATTTTTCGACCTTAGTCCCGATTTCAAAATTTTTCCTCAAAAAGTTTTGAACATTTTTATTTTTCTGGGTATGCAAGCAGGAAATAAATTAAACAAAGATGCATGTTTTTAGGTTTTGAAAATCCTAAATCGATCGTAAAATTTAAAAACACCCCCCCATGCTTAAGATATGCCATGTCCTCATGCATTAGGAGGGAAAAGTGATCACCTTAGTGAAGAACGGTCGGGTTTAGGAGGAACAAAACCTGGAAAAAGAAGAAAAAAAGGGAAAGCAAGAAAAAATGATGGGTTACCTCCCATCCAGTGCTATCTTTTACGCCATTCAGCCGGGCGTGAAGGTATGCACGGAAGACGTAAGATCATGTAAATAATTGGACACTTGGATGCCCGCAAAAAAGGTGTCTTCTTTTAGATCCCTAGAAAATTGATTAGAAATAATATTGGGATCAAAGTTGGATGGAAAATGATAAGTGTAGCCCGAGTCTGGCCATGGGTTTAAATTAGGTTGGGTGCCAAACTCAGGCTGGGTTGGTGGCAGGTCCATAAGAAAGGGGTCGGGGAAGGAATGGTGAGGATTGGGTGAAGTTAGTGTGGAAAAGTTAGGTGCGTGAATAGTGGGTGGGTTAGGGGGGTATCAGGAATAAATTTGGGGTCAAGACAAGTTTCTGGATCACAGATTTCGCCAACCACTGATTCTGAATCAGAGTCCTCAAAAAAATTATGGTCGGTAAGGGTATCTATTAACATTGTCTCCTCCACCATATTGGAAATTTCAGTATCTGAGTCCTCAAAGAAGTTATCATCATGGAATCTCCTGGAGGATTTGAAAATATCTAAAGTGAGAGTTTGGCCTGCACAAGTGATATCCATTTTTCTTGTGTGGCAATTGATATTTGCCTTTGCAGTGGCCAAAAAAGGGCGTCCAAGGATTATTGGGGAGTCCAGTAACGATTCAGGTGCCTTAATGTCAAGAACCAGAAAGTCTGCAGGGAAGAGACAATTTTGGACCTTGACTAAAACATCCTCGATAATCCCACGAGGTTTGATTGTAGATTGGTCGGCTAATTGCAGGGTAACCTCAACGGGTTTTAATTTACCGATCTGAAATTCTTCGAATAAACTCGTGGGAATAATATTAACTGAGGCACCAAGATCAAGGAGGGCGCGATTAAATGTAGTGTCATCAATAATTACAGAAATTAAAGGCGCCCCCGGATCTTTCATCTTAGGAGGCAGCTTACTCTGTATGACAGAGCTTACTGTCTCTGAAAGATGCACCTGTCCTAGATTTTTAGCCTGTCTTTTAGGAGTACAAATCTCCTTCAAAAATTTAGCATAGGCAGGTATATATTTGATGGCATCTAGGAGAGGAATATTGATATGAACTTGCCCAAATAGCTCCATGAGTTCTTCTGTAGTGGGCTCAGATTTCTTTTTTTTGTTGGTGGTGGGATAGAGAGCTTGTGGGAAAGGAACAGGAATCTTGTCTTGAGATTTTTGTTTTTCTTTTTCTTCCTGATGGGGAGGTGGGGAGTCAATTTGCACAGGTATCTTACCAGGTTCGTGTGAAGGCCTGGGGTCAGTGGTGGTTTTCCCACTCCTCAAAGTAACTGCATGTGCAGTCGGATTATTATTTAGAGGAGGTGGGGGGGCCTGTGATTGCAGAAACCTGGGCGGCTGCTGAGGTGGTGGATTAGGAGGAGGCTAATTTGGATAATGTGGATTTCTGCCCATATAATGGTTTCCTTGGTGATTAGGGTTGGGTATGGGTTGGGACGGAAGATGTCCTACAGGTCTTTGCGTGGGAGTAACCCCAATCTGATTGTTCAGATTTGTGATGTTGCGGGTTACTTCCGTCATTTTTGTTTGCATATCCTGCAGGGTTCGCAGCATCTGGGCATTGATATCTTGTTGGGATGGCCCAGGATGGAAGTTTGGATTCGACCCATACCCATTAAAATGATATGGTTGGGAGGAAACTTGATTATTCCAGGAGTAGTTCGGGTAAGTTTTCCAATTGGAAGAATTTTTAAAGGGCTCCTGGATGGCAGAAATATTTTGAGTAGGGTTAAGATCTGGATAGTTGTAATTCCCCAGTGAATCATGGGCAACCTCAGAATAATCAGCAGGGGTAGTGTTGAGATTGTGCAAATTTTCTCTTCGTGGAAAGTTAGGTTGGGTTAGATGTGGGTGTGGAGCTTGAGTTGATGTGTCCAGTCTTTCCTCAATTTTCTTTTGATTAATATGCATCTGGTCAAGTTTTTGAGCAATCAATTAAAGATCGTCTTGGGTGACAGGGATAGATTGAGTGCCTATTTCATGAACACCGAACTGCGAGTTTTGGGTTCTGCAAAATGTGTTCATGGAAGCTTGATTAAATGAGTTTTCACTCATTTCTTCAAATAGGTCATAGGCACTTTCAGCATCTTTATTTAAGAAGTTGCCGCCACACGAGGCGTCGACAAACTGTCGGATTTGATCTTCTAATCCATGATAGAAGATTTGCACGAGCTGCCATAAAGGAATCTCGTGGTGCGGGAAACTTCTTAAAAGGTCTTGAAATCTTTCCCAAGAATCATGGAAAGTTTCACCAGATTTTTGGTGAAAGGTCGTAATAGATCTTCGTAGGGAATTGGTACGACCTATGGGAAAGAATTTCTTGAGGAAGGCACTCTTGAGTTGAGGCCATGTTGTAATGGGTCGGCCAATGGTCCTGAACCAATAAGCGGCCTTATCTTTAAGAGATAATGGAAAAAGTCGCATCAGCCATATGTCTTCTTGCACATTTCGGGAACGGGTTGTCTGTGCAAGAAGAGTTAGCTCTTCAAGGTGGCTGAAAGGGTCTTCCCTAGGAAGGCCATGAAAGTGTTTAATTAGGTTCAGGACCGCAGGCTTGATTTCAAAGTCCCCCTCCGGTATGACCACCCCTGGTCGTTCCTCATAATAAGACGGATCATAGAAATCTTTTAGAGGAACAACAGGCTGCTGACGGGGTGGTGGGTTTGGCCTTGGATTGGCTAGGTTTTGGATATTCCTAGTCAATGTTTGTTGATTGGAATTTAATTTATTAATATGATCGGCCATTAATTTTAAAAGATCAGGTAGGGGGTCTTGATGTTGTGTGTGGGGCAACTCAAGATTAGGGAGCTCCAAGTGTGGGAAGTTACTGGTGGTTGGGTTTTGGGTGGAAGGGTTAGAATTAGGGTTAGTGGTGGGGTTAGAGGTGGACGTGGAAGGGTCAGTGGACCTATTTTGTTGTGTTTCCATTTTTTCAGGAGAAGAAGACAGAAAAAGTGGTCTTTTTGCGTGGGGGGCGAAATCAAATGGTCCTTCCAAGTGCGGATTTTGAGATCGTCGCCCGTGCATAAAATGGAAGAACGGGAGGGGAGGAGAAGAGAAAGAGATGAGAGAAAGTGTGCAATTCAAACAAACAAAAACTAGACCTAACTTAATTGTGACTCCCTAATAATAACCTAAGACTTGGTCTATATAGGAAATAAGTAATCAATAGTGAATACCCGTTCTATCAACAAATCTAGCCAAGTTGCTTAAGGGGAGGTTTGGGCCCAAACGTTTCCCAGGGAAAACCCCAGGTGCTTGTACAAACCCGCACCTGGTCGTTTGACACGGCCCCTCAGCCTGAACACCAGATATAGATGACAGAATTGGTACTAACTAAAGAAAACTTAAGACCTAAATAGCAAGCCTAAGTTGATAAAGCCTTAGGGGTCAAGTTGCTACAAATTTTAATTAGGCCTAGGATTCTATAGTGCACACGGAATGTGGAGGGCGTTTATTGGGTTGTTGCCCTGTTATTTAATTTTTTTGTGTGTGTGTAGGAATTGGAGAGTGGTTCCAATGAAAATCAAGTTGTCACACAATTTTTTTTGTATTTATGTCTTTTAGGATTCAATTTAATTAAATGAGTTTTAGGGTTTTTCTCTTTAAGCTTTCAAACAAGTTTGAAAGTTCACAATCAAAGGAAAGACAAGTTGTATGTGTGATTGTATATTTCCTTTTAATTGAGTCTCTAAAGAGAAAGAAGAAACCCTAAGCCAATTATCCTTAAGACAGAAATTTAACTACCAATGAATTATTTTTAGCTTTCTAAATTAAGTAGTGGTCCAAATAAGTCAAAAAACACCACTACTTTGAATAAAATCAAACAAGGATTCCAGAAAAGATTTCTGTAAGATTTTAGGAATTTGTTTGATAATTTTTTTGAATTTTTAATTGTACTGGTGTCAAAGTCCAGAAATAATACTTATGGGTATTATGGACTTTTCAGTATTACCACTGACCTCAGAAAATTTTTATAATTTTATATGATGTCTAAAATTTCACAAGAATTCCAGTAAGCTAAATTTATCAAAAATTCAATGAGTATAAAAATTCTGAAAATTTACGGACAGTAGCAAAACAGGAAGATTAGAGGGTGTGACCCCTCTGCTATCCACAAATTTTTAAAAATTAAATACAAATCCAATTGTTTTGAAATTTGGAACAGATGTTCCTAACTTAATTGGGAATATCTCTATGAAATTGTATGATTTTAGGAGGCCTGTGGTATTAGGAATCGATTTTTCAAGTCCGGATAGAAATCTGGACCCGAAAAACAGAACACCAATACTTGCAATGGAATGGTGCTAAAGAAGCATACAAGCAAACAATGGATTTTATAATGCACCACTCCACTTAATTAAAGTGTTTAGGGTCCTGAAAGCCAAGTTTAGTGTATTTTGGTAGTTTTTTTTTTTAACCTAAATGTGACAAGAAAGGGGAACCAACCTGAATTTTATGGGAAGAAAAGGATCTTTGAGCTCTTGCTTCCAGATTCCCGCCTTCCCGCTGTAGTTCCTGCACACACAAAAGAAAGAAAGAGAAGGGGATGAGATCCACTTCAAGAAAGAGCAAATTAATTAATGCAAAGCCGTGCCTCCTCGGCAACGGCGCCAAAAAGTGATAGCGAAAATACGCGGTTTGTTAATTAGGTTTTTGTAATGCGTAAATCCGCTTTCGCTCTTAAATTTATAATCCTAGATAGGGAAGTATCTAGGGTCGTCCAAGGAGGCAATATGGTTGCAAAATTGATTCTCTTGCTTGGAATATATCTCAACTTTCTTTTTGGTAATTTTCAATATACCATTTTTTTTATTTTTGAACTAAGGCAACATGCGAACTTATGGCGGGAAAAGTGTTTACACTTCCAATTAAGTAAACAACTCTAAAGTAGCAAGTAGAGCCTCTCCCTAAGCTCACTCTAGGCAAGTGGAAACCTAGAATAATTAGGGAGAGTAAGTGAAGAATGCTGAAAATAAGCAAATAGAAATGCAAACAAGATATGCGAAGAAGGCAACTAGATAATTGATAAAGTGTTTAACAAAAATGCCTAGTAGAGGAATGCTTCTACTACTAGATAATTGAAGTAAAAGAAAACACAAATCCTCTAAATAGATGGTGAAGAAGAGGGCTTCTTGCTCCAAGGTTGGTGGCTCCCAAGCTTGAAAAGAATCCTTCAACTCCTTCCTTGCAGAACTCCGCCAAGGTGATGACCTCCAAGGCAAGCCCTAAGGGGGCGTGCCCTAAGTTTCTCTCCAAGGGTGGACGTCCACCCTAAGCTTTTCTCCTTTGCCTGGCCGTCCTCCTTGAAGTGGGAGAGTCCTCCTCCTTGGCGTGGCTCAAGTTGAAGAGAGTGGGGAGAAGAAGGCACCAAAAGGGCTGGTGATGTGCCCCTTTAATCTCCTTCTCTACTCCTTCTTCTTGGCCGTAGGTATAGGTGGTTTAGGTAGAAAATATACTAAGGGAGGATGCCCAAAAATGGTGGTAGGTGGTGGCTTTTTATAGAATAGGATGGGGGGTTAAGGTGCCCCTTGAAATGGAGGGCTAGGATGGAAGGATGAGGGTGGTTGGTGATCCTATGGCTAGGGTGAGTTGGCGCCAACCCAAGGGGTGTTAAAGGGGGTGGTTATGGTGGTGTTGTTGTCTTTTGGTGGTGGAGAGACACCCCCATGTTGGCACCAACATGGGGTCTTCTAGAAGGGGAGTTAGGTGGATGGTGGAGATGGATTCAAGGGGGATTGTGTGGTGGAGATGAGGGGGGGGATTTTGGAGGGAAAAGTGGCACCATTAAGGGGTGGTTATGGGTAGTTTTTGGCACCACTTTTAGGTGTCTTTTGGAGGTGGTGGGTAGGTTAGGTTGGTGCCAAGTAGGTTAGCTTATGTGGAGCTTAGGTGGAGCTAGTTGGGTGGAGTTGGTAGGTGGGTTTTTGGGGTGGTACAAGCCAAGGAAGTTGGAGCATAGTTAAGCTAAGCTAAGCTAAGCTAAGCTAGCTTAGCTAATGGAGGAGTAGAGGAGAAGGTGTTGGAGCTAGGGTTTGGAGGAAGGAGCTGAGGAGAAGAAGTCTGGAGTTGGAGCTGGAGCTGGCTGCTGCTGAAGAGGCTGGCATGGAGCTACTTTAGCTGGCTTAGCTTGCTAGTTCTTTGCTAGTTGCTAAGCCAAGCTAAAGTGAGCTAGCTTCTACCAAAATGAGCTGAGGTGAGCTAGGTCTGGTGCTCCCGGGGAGAATCAAGCTGGTTGAGGCAGCTAAGGTAGCTTAGCTCAACTGAGTTGAGCTAAGCTGAGTCCCCGGGAGCTGGACTTGAGCTTCCTGAGCTGGGATGAGTTCTTCTTCAGCTGGCTGGAGCTGAGTGGAGCTGGATGTAGCTGGATCTGAGCTGGGGTGAACTCCTGTCAACTTAGCTGAGCTAGCTAGAGCTCCCTGTGGACTAATGGGAGCTGAGATGAGCTAGACTCAGCTAAGTTGAGCTGGATCTGAGCTGACTTGAGCTAGGGTGAGCTAAGGTGAACTCTCTTGAGCTGCCATCCAGCTGAGATTAGCTGAATGGAGCTGGGATGAGCTAACCCTAGTTCAAGTAAGCTAGGTTCCAGCTGCGGTGAGCTGGATCAAGCTGAGGTGAGCTGGATCAAGCTGAGGTGAGCTGGATTAGGCTGAGTTCCAGCTAGTCTGGGCTTCTTCTTCACCATTTGCCTTCTTGAGTGCTAGGGTTTTAGGGATCTATATATCTGTACATCCCTAACACTCACAAAAACATATTAAAAAGTCAATAAAAAATGCAATGCATGCCTAACCTATTTAATGCCTAAATGCAGCCCAAAAACCCGTTTGCGGAGTAAAATCCTAAGAGCTAGGTTTGTTTTAATGCATAAGAATGATGATAAACTGGCGTTTATCAATCTAGTTCCCTTATCATGGTTGGGTTATCTAACCCAAGAGGTATCTCCCAGGATTCAAGATAATCCAATTGTGGCTCAGTCCTAGAGATATCAGTCCTTTCCTTCTCAGTTTCCTAAATGGAGTTCTCAAACGGACTCATTCTGAGTATTTCCTACTCCTGTCTCATATCCAAGCTGGATTCTTCTTCCCCTAAATGATCTCTCAACATCTGCTCCTGAGAATCTCCTGTGTCCTTCCGATGTAGTCGTTTCAGATTCTTCGAGGTCTTCAAGGCTATTTTCCACTTGATATCTCAAAAGCAGTAGTTCTTGAGTTTCTCGATTTTGTCCAATTAGCCTTGTTATCCCTACTCTTCCCTGAAGGAGCTCCATCACAGCTTGTTGATACAGAATCCAACTATGTCATTGGTTCGGCTCAGTGATAGCTTGGATTTCGTGTGGATAGAATGCGGCCTTCTCATTAGTGCTAGCTACAGCTCTCTGTATTCTATAATGCGATCGCATATGCACTGGTACTTCTTCAGGGGTTCCAGGGGGTGAATTAGGTCTACGCATTGTTGAAGCTACGGGTTACTACGCTATCGAATTTGGTTTTGAAAACCTGTCGTTGCAGTTTGAATAGCGAAGAACTCGTGTTTAACAAATAAAATTTATACCAGAATAGAAATCCCGGGTCGAACTCAGGGAGGCTACGTCGATCTAGATTCGCAATTATATTTTTTTTCGTGCTTTTGTTGAAAAGCAGAGTAATTACAATGAAGCACTATAAACAATCAGAATGAGAGAGAGAGAGAGAGAGAAAACATTCACTTAATACTTCAAAATGTTTACACAATTAGGCAAGCGAGAAATTACACTAGAAAGCAGGAAAACTATTACACTAGAAAGCAGGAAAATTCTATTCTAGAAAGTAGGAAAAAGGAATGGGAGAGAGAAGTTATCCTCCTTGACGATCGCTTGGAGGACGAGCCGGACGGGACGACCTCTGGAAGATGAAGGACGGAGCGAGAAGGAGGAGGTAGAGGCAGGAAGAACAAGAATGGGGCAGCACATTGTGATCGTCGTAGAATCCGCTTCCGAAATGGGGGTGAAAATTTAACTTTATCTCTTGAGGAGCATCCCGGGTGTGGGACAAGCTTCTCTTGAGCTTTGGAGAGGGAGAGAAGAGAAGGAAGGGATGAGAATTTCGTATGTAGGGGGTCTCCTTTTATAGTTGCAAGGAGTAAGGGCAATCTAGTCATTACATGTTGAAAATCATTAATTCAGAACCTTTAGTGACGGATAAATCCATCACTAAAGGCATGAACGTGGCCGTAGTAGGCAGCGCGTGCGCTCGCTCGCCTCCCTGCGCTTCAACACTCGTCCACGATCTCTCAATCTCAACCGTTCAATCGTGAGATCGAATGGCTGAGAACGCATCCTCGCCCGCCTCAACAGCGCGCCTCATCGCGTGCGATGGCACGTTTCCTCGTCACGTCAGATGGAGCATCCAACTGATTGAGCACACACGGTCGCCCGATCTCCATCGTGCGGTCGATAGTGCCCGCTCATCCACGCCTAATTGAAGCGCCTCGCTGTTTCGAACCCGCGTCTTGAGGCGGCCAGGTGCTTTATCCACTGCGCTGCGCGCGTTGATTAGCGAGTGGCTCGTTTGCGTGGCGCGAGATTTGGACCGTTGGATCGAGATCCAACGGTCAAGACTTCTTCCTCTTTAGCTTCTGATGATGAAGGCGCCGGTCAAAGATCCAATCTCAACCGTTGGATCTTGATCCAATGTCGGAGAGGTGTTGGCGCTAAGGGTTTCAGCGGTTGCGTGTGGCCAGTTGGGCGGCCGAGGTAGTGTCACGTGGTGCCATCTTGGCCATCCATCTTCTGGGTGATGTAGATGGTGCCACGGGTATCCATTGGAGAGAGGTTGAGGAGGTGATCCAACATCTTGGCGTGGAGATGGTGGTGGCCATGGTGAAGCTACTCGTGAAGGTGGAGTGGAGGTGGAATGAAGCTAAGCTAAAATGGAGCCAAGAGTGAATGGGTGCAAATGGCCATCCCTTAGGTCTTTTTATAGACCTAAGGGAGACTCTCTAGACAAGTGTGAACTCTCTAGAGAGAGCTCCAAGTGGGGCCATCCAAGGAGAGAGAGAGGGTGGTTCTTAGATCCACCAAAAGTGGATCTAAGAGAAGACTCATCCATGGTTGCTATTTTTGGCAACCAAGGTGGCGCCACCTTTGGAAGTTCCTAGAATACTCTAGGTGGTGTGGGAGTGCGTGAATGGGTGTGTGTGGTCGTGCCCTAAGTGGTTAGGTGGGTTAGGATAGGTTATAATGGGTTTAGGTCTAGGTTAGGTCTCAAATTAGGGATGCAAACCCTAATTCACTAAGGCAAACTGCAATTAAACTTAATATAGGTTTAATTGGGTGTGTGGAAACCTAATTGAGAGTAAAACAACTCAATTAAGTTAGGTCTAGGTCAATTGGACTCTCACTGAGTCCAACTGGACAGTGTGTGCTGATATCAGGGCTCAATTGGACTCAATGAGTCCAATTGAATAGGCTAATGGAATTGATTGAGATCCAAGTCAATTAGGTTTAGTGAGGGCCTAATTAGGCCCTTAAAAAGGTCTAGAGGTGATGTACTAGGGTTAGGGCACCTTAATTTAGGTTCCTAGGGGGATAGAATTGGGTTTAGGGAGCTAAAGTTCCAAGATCAAGGCTTGAATCTCAAAACAGGGTCTGGAGGGCAGTTCTGGACGTCTAATAATAGTGTCAGACGTCTTATAGTGAAAAATCAGAAGTCTATACTTGTTGTCTGGACATCCAATCAGAGTGAGGGGGGATTCTAGGTTCTGTCTTGGGTATTCTGCAGAAATTGAACGTCTGACCAAGTGTCTAGACGTCCAATAACACTGCAAAAGTGGGTTTAAGATGTGCGAGAGTTGGCTAAGGGTTCTGGATGTCCAATAACTCATCTGGACGTCCAGATAGAGGCTAGAATTAGGGTTTTAAGATTTCCTAGGGTGTGGTGACCTAATCTAAGGGTGGCCAAGGCTTGGGGAAGCTTCTAGGCTATCCTAGGGCTAGAATGGACTTAAGTTCTTCACAATTTATTGCTTTATTCCTACTTAATAGAATAGCATACCTTAACTCCCTTACATTATTATCTACTACATCTAATCTAGGTCTTCCACTCCAGCTCTGCTGCAACACCAGTTATTCTTTATTCTTCAGATCTAGCTTTAGATCCAGCTTCAGATCTAGCTTCTGATCAGCTTATTACCTGCAATTGACATAATGCACCTAATCAGTATATTATAGCATTATTTTATGCATAGCTAAAAGAAAATAGTAAAGGTGCTAGTAATGCTTATGCATGGATGAATTACCCTGACTTATGCTAAGTCCTAGCCTAATTTAGGTCAATTAAGACTTATGATTACTACGCAATTAATGGTCAATGCTCCTAATTGACCAGCTGGTTGTGATCCTGGAAGAGTGTCATGCATCCTAGAGCAGATGCCTGGAGCTAGCAAGCCAAGAACACACTATGGAGCTTCTTCGAAGAAGCTCCAGCAATGGCAGATTCACCTATGGCCTGAAAAACAAGAATAAGGCCTAATGGCCACTTCAAAACAGTTCAGAACCTTCGCCGAACGTCGTGGAGTGCAACGGTGGTGATGGTGTGTTGTGAGTGCCAGTGAGGAGGTCTGACGACCTCGAGAAGGTTGCCCGGAGATGGGTTTGGAGGGGCAATCGACCTAACTAGGTTAGGGCTTTTGCTCCTAGGGTCGAGGCGGAGGTGTAGGGATGAACGGCGAGGGGTTTGGTGGTGTGTGGAGTGAGATGTGCCTCATTGGAGGAGTTGCCAGATGCGGAAGGGATGACGATGAATGGGCGGTAGCATGGTCGAAATTGAGTGTGGTTGGGATGAGAATGAAGTAGAGGAGTTATGGGACTTATCTAGGTAGTTAGTAGACGATGGGGAGTCGAGGTGGCATCGATTGTGGTATGGTCAGCATCGGGGAAGAAACTGCTCTGGTAAGCAGGAATCGGTGAGGAAGATGGAGGATGGGGCATCGACGGGAACGACACGACATAGAAGAGAGCAAGGGAGATAAATCCACCACTGGTATTACGCGCGGACGAAGGATGGAGTCGGAAGAGCTCACCGGACGTCGAGGAGCTTCGGCCGAATGAGGAGAGACGAACTTAAGGGGGAATCCGATCGAATTTGAGCGTGGAATCTTCGGTCTAATCTGAGAATCCTTTTATAGACCTCTGGAGGGAGTTTTTGGCTTGTGAAGAAAGCTTCCCAAGCTTGGAATTGGCTCAAAAGGAAGGAAATTCCTTGACGAACTTCCCTTTCAAATCTGAAAGGGATTCGTCAAGCAATCAAGGAGAACATGTCATATTTAGGTCGCCAAAATGTGTAGGAATAGGATTCATGGCGGCAGGGACCTATTTGAGGAAAATGATGATAAATATGGGGGCCATTTTGTAAGAAATTCAAAAGCTAAGGACCCATGTGGAATAAAGGAAATCAGATTTGGACCAAAGTGCAAACTAGGTTTAAACAATCTTAGATTGGGTCCAAATTTTGGTATAAACCTAATTTGGATCTAAAGAATCCAATGGTGAATTTGGATTTTGGTTTTGACCTAGTTTGCCTAGGGAATTTGCATAATTACCCAAATTAGGGAAAATATCAGTCGAGACTCTATTTTAGGTCAAGACGAGTTCTGATGATCAAATTGAAGGTACCAAATCATAGAGAATATTTTTTTATAAATTTTAGAGGGTTTATGTGAATTTTATCCTGACCAGAACCTTTGTAGATTAAGCAGGTCTATTTTTAGGGTTTCAGATGTTCATTAATTTCTGTAACGTATGAAAATCCTTTTCTTTCTGTATTAACATGCTTGTTGGACATTTAAGGCCATTTGACCTTTATCTAAACTATAAAAAAATTTGTGGTTATTTTGCATTCAAGATATGATGGTAAAACTACAGTTTTAACCCTGGTTTCTTGTATTTCCCTCAGAGTTGATTTGTAGTGAATTAGGGCTCTCTAGTGTTCCTTGATAATGACTAAATTGAGCTAGTTATGGCTCATGATGGTGTTCCCATCAGTTACTGTTCATCCTTAACAAAAATTAGGGTTTAGATTAGTAGGTAGCCCTTTCGAGGGATACACAGCACCCTCAAGGGGTGAGACCAGACCTCTACTAAGGTCACCCATAACTTATTATTAAGCCCTCTTAATTTTGATTTATGCTCTGATGGAAACACCATCATGAGCCATAAATAACTCAATTTAGTCATTATCAAAGAATAAATGCTCCTACGTAACTACTAGAGAGCCATAATTCATTGCATAATCATTCTTAGAGAAAGATAAGAAAACAAGGTTAAAACTGTAATTTTACAATCATATCTGAATGTAGAACAACCACGGGTTTTCTCAGGGGTTAATTAAGATTCAAATGGTCTTAAAAGTCTAACAAGTGGGTTAGAACAGACAGAAAAGGATTTTCACGTGTTTTGAGAATTAAATGACCTCTAAAATCCTAAAAACAGGCCTGCTTAGTTAACTGGAGATTTGGTTGAGATAAAACTCACCTAAACCCTCTAAAATTCATAGAAAAATATTCTCTAGGGTTTGGTACCTTCAAATTGACTATCAGAACCCATCTTGACCCAAAATAGAGTCTCAGACAGATATTTTTCCTAATTTAGGTTTTTGCATAATTACCTGGCGAAACTTGGTCAAAACCAAAATCCAACTTCACCATTGGATTCCTTAGGTCCAAATTAGGTTTGTACCAAAATTTGGACCCAATCTGAGACTATCTTGACCTAGTTGGCAATTTGGTCCTGTATGATTGTTTTATATCACACATATGCCCTTAACTTTCAAAATCCCTACAAAAAGGCCCCTAACTTTGTTATCATTTTTCAAATAGGTCCCTAATTCCATGAATCCTATTTCTACAAACTCTGACGACCTAAATTTGGCAAGTTCTCCCTGATTCCTTGACAAATCCCTCTCAAATTTGAAAGGGAAGTTCGTCAAGGAATTCCTTTCCTTTTGAGCCAATTCCCAAGCTCTCAAACTTTCCCAATCTATCATGCAAACACATGAGAGATTAGAGTATCCTAGAATTTCTATCTCCGACGAAGCTTTCCAAGCTTGCTTCCAAAGCCCAAAACGCCATCCTATGCCCTATATAAGCATGCCCAGATCAGGCCGAATTTCCCATGCTCATTCTCGACATGGAATACCCCGCCTTCTTCCATCCTCTCCAGCCAAGAAGCTCCACGACATCCAGTGACCTCCTTTGACTACATTCCTCATCCGTTCGCAATACCGCCGACCAATCTACATTTCTCTTCTTCCTCCGTGCGTCGCAATACCTGTAGCCGCTCCAATCTACATCTTCGTAGCCATCTCCCACTTATCGGAGCCTTCGTCTTCTCTAGAATCGGCGTACCCCCGGTAAGGAAAATCCTCCCGTTTCATCTTATTATCTTATGTTAGCTTAGCTCCTCTCTACGTCTAGGTTAGAATTCCCTCTCCTTATCCCCGTTTCAACCCCTCGACACCGTCGTAAGCCACCTTCGTCTCCATCTTCGACGATCACACCGGCGAAGTCATCCGCTCACTCCACTGCTCCAAACACTTCACCGCCTACCTCACAACCTCCGCCATATTCCACTCTTCAAACCCCAAATCCGTCGCCGAACAACCCACTTCTCTCCGACCTAATCCACCTTCGCCAGCCATCTCCGACCCCCCTTGCAGCACACCACCGCCACCATCACATTCGCCGCACTCATACGAAGCTCCTGAACTTGTTTAATAGGGTCAAGAGGGTATTTTGTATGTTTCAGGCCTTCAGGTCCTCTCCACCATTAACAAGTGAGTTCAAGCTCGCTTGAAGCTTGCTTCAGGTCTCGCATTCCCCAGGTCTCGACTCCAGCTACTGCAGAATCATCCCAGGATCACTCTTAGGTCATCTATTAGAGCGGTTGACCACAGCTTCGACTGCAATTGCAAGAAGGAGCTGCTGTTGCTGCTGCGCAAAGGAAGGGTGGGACTTTAGTCCCACCTCGGAAGTGGGCAACCAAACGAAGGTGCATAAATTGATTTTGTCATATAAGCTCTTCGCCTCCTAGCCAGGAGGTGAGGTCCCATACACCCTGATGTAAACACATTTACACTACTTAAGATGTCTATTTATGCATGTTCTTAAGCATAGGATTGCATTTCATGATATAAATATTGCATTACATGCATCATCTTGCATTTAGAATAGTTTGAATAAAATGGAGGTTAATTGTCTCCTTTTATGTGCTTGGACAGGGAAAATATTTTATCGGGGCCTCGGATCAAAAATCCAACCGTATGGATGTGATCAGGGCGACGATTGGAGTTCAACGACTTCAAGATCGCCCTAATCAGGCATCCATAGCATCAGATAGTGACCCGGGAACCCTAGAAGATCAAGGGTCAGGATGGTGTAAATCCGCACTTCAGATGATAAATGCAACTGCACGGATGAATTCGGATCGACGATCGCAGCCCAACGACACAACAATCGAGTCAATCTGACATCCGTGGCACCATCTACAACTTCCAGAAGATGGATGGCCAAGATGGCGCCACGTGGTGCCATCCCAGCCGCCCAAATGGCCGCTTCATCTTGTGAAAGCTCCGCGCCCGATCTCTCTCCACCATCAGATGGAGATCCAACGGCTGTGGTCGCTCGAGCTTAAAAGTGTCCGCACGACCATTTCGTCCGCGTAGCGCAGCGGCGACGCAGCTGCGGGCGAAGCAGAGGTCGCGGGTTCGAGTCGCAGTAAGGGGGTGGAAGGCGCGGGCGAGCGGGCGTGGACGAGCGTCAGATGGAGATCCAACGGCTGCGCGCACCCGATAGCGTCGACGTGCGATCAAATGCGCAATCAGAGTCGCGGGGGGGCGCGCTACGCAGCGGGCGCGGATGCGATTTAAGCCGTCCGATCTCGCGATCGGACGGCTGAAAAGCAACGAACGTGCGTGGCCGTTGAGCGCGCGAGCAGGCGAGGAGGCGCGGGCGAGCCGGCCACTACGCCCACGTTGGGGCTTTAGTGACGGATTTATCCGTCACTAAAGACCCCTTATTTATTGTTTTGAAATTGTAATGTCCATTTTTCCCCCAGTCCTTGCAACTATAAAAGAAGACCCCCTCCATACGAAATTCTCATCCCTTCTTTCTCCTCTCTACCCCTCCAAAGCTCAAGAGAAGCTTGTCCCACACCCGGGATGCTTCTCGCGAGATAAAGTCCAATTTTCGTTCCCCTTCAGAAGTGGATCCCGCGACAACGACGACGTGCTGCTCCGTTCCCGTTCTTCTGCTTCGTCCTCCTTCGTCCCGCTTCGTTCTCCTTCGTCCAGGCGTCGTCCCGTCCGGCTCGTCCTCCAACCAACCGTCGAGGAGGATTTCTCTCTCCCTATTCTTTTTATCGCTTTCTAGTATAGATTTACTGCTTTCTAGATTAATCTACTCGTCCTCCAAGCGACCGTCGAGGAGGACATTTCTCCCTCCATTCTTTTAATGCTTTCTAGAGTAAATTTATCGCTTTCTAGAGTAATTGTTTTATGCCTTCTAGTTGTAATCTCTTCAATGCAAAAATTCCTTGTTTATTCTACATCTCATTTTGATTTCTCTATGTAATATTCTCTTTCTCTCTTACTCTCTCTCTCTCTTCTATTTATTGTAAATAATTAGATAGTTCTAAATTGAATTATTCTGTAACAAATAAAAAGAAACGCGTAGTTTTTAAATCAAACGTCCGCTTCCCTGTGTTCGACCCGGAATTTTAATTTCGGTATAAATTTTATTTATTGAACACGAATTCTTCGCTTTCGAACTACAACGACAGGTTTTCCAAAACCGAACACGTTAGCGTAGCGTTCGTAAACATTCAACACACCCCCACGCACCCCACTATTGACACTGCTCACACGGGTCTGGTGCATCCGATTACTCGCCTAGCCAAGCACTCCTCGGCTACCACGCACGCCCAACAGCTCTAGTCCCAGGTGTATGTGTACCCAATAACACGACTATCCTGACTGTGGCCATGAGAGGGTGGATCCTAGAGAGAAAAGGAGAGGAAAGTGCACGGGGGCAAGGGGTTTCGCTCTCAGGACTAATGACGACACTTAGCCATTTAGAGAACCTCCCCATTACATGTGAAGAAGGAAGAAGGAGAGGAAGCTTGAGCAGAAGAGAGAGAAGAGAGAAGGCACAGCCAAAAAGAGAAGAAAGAAGGAGCTGAAGAAGAAGAGAAAACCCAGAGAAGAAAGAGTTGTAGAAGAGGAAAGGTGCTCTCTTGGCACTGTAGCAGAGAGCAGGATAAACCGTCTAATCGGCTAAGCAAACGTCTGAGTTCATTTGAAGTGCACTGTGCATTTATATTACGTTGAAGTGAGTTACTTAGTACTATTGAAATATTTGAGATAATTGGTGATTCACGGCGAATCGACCCTATTGCATCTAACACTGTAGCGGGGCATGGCAAATCGAGGCTAGGTCTCACGCCCGCTCTTTGAGAGTGCTTGACCTCACCGTTGCACCACACCTGCGGGTGTGATGCGAAGAAGAGTTGTGCCCGCGTGGTGAGGGCGGCCTCTCAGCCGTTGGATCTTCATCCAACGGCTGAGATCACTCGATGGGGTGGCCTTTGGAGATGTGCAGGCGAATTTGGGTGCTCCAGATGGTGCCACGTGGCAGCATCTGAACCGTTCACCCTTCACATGGCAACATCTGGACCATCCACCCTTCACTGCTTGCAGAGGATGCCACGGTGCTCAGATCGAGGTGATTTCTATGTTGTCGAACTGCGATCGTCGCTTCGGATCCATCCGTATGGTCAGATTTTTTATCCAAAGTTCGTAAGGATGTCGCATTGCCTCTTGACCATATAAAATGAAGGAATTAATATACAAAACATACAACTATCCTAAATGCCATGCAATGGATGTTATGCAATATTTATAATATGATATGCAATGCTAAGCCAAGGAACTGTCATAAATAAACAATTTATCATGAATCCATGTGTGTTTATCAATCACCTCCTCGCAGGTCTAAAAATTGATCTTCTTATTCTGATTCAAACCTGCACCTGTGAATTCATTATTTCTTCTTTATTTGTATAGTGTGCCTAGCTGAAGGCACTAAATTCAACATGTATACAGCCTATTTTCATCTCGGAGCTGACCGGGTAATCACGAAATTCATGTTTTTTTTACTCTACTCCACCCTGTTTCATGTCTTTTTAATACAATGAGGACATTATATTAGATAAGCATGTGGGGGTGGATATCATTATCTAAATCATCTTGTTAGCTCCGTAGATTCTTTTTATTTTCTCTTTATTTTTGAAAAAAAAAATTGAATTAGGAAAAGAGATCTTGGGCATTAGAGTTTGTCAACTTTATGAAATGATACGTTAGGACCTGAACACTTAGATTCTTCAAGTCTCCAGGCTTAATCACCTTGGGTGTGCACTAAAATGTGGATTTTATTCTCGAGTCCTCGCCATTTGAAAAATCAGTTTTAATTGGTTAAATAAGTTGAAGTGATAAGTACACGACTTACCAACCTGCCCTCTGATTTGAGGGAACTTTACGCCTAAGCATCTTCACGCACTTCATACTAACTCACTTTTTGGTTGTTTTAACGGAAATTGGGTAGCTAATGAACCTTATAGGGTGGTATGGCTGACAAGTTGTCAGTGGCAACAGCTCATTGGACGGTTGTCCAGAGTCCAGCCACACGACCATTCTCTTTCTACTGCCTTTAGGTAAATCATAGATCCGAGGAACCACCTACTTAAAAAAAATAGAAAAATTATACAAAAAGAGAAAAAAATTAAGAAATAGAAAAGAATAAAAAAAAGAAATAAGCTACACTTCACCGCATGAGTATGGCTGACAAGTTGTCAGTGGTAACAGCTCATTGACCGCTTGTCCAGAACCCAGCTCACGGAATGCACGTATAATTCCTAAACACTTAGAAAGAAGAGGGGAACTAAAATTAGCAAGGAAGATATACACTGGGTTCGTCTTTGTATTGACCCCATAAAAATAAGAAATAAGGAGAAAGCTACCAGTCAAAAAGAAACACCTTTAGGTAAAACTTCTTTTCAAGGTCACCTAAGGGCGTAAAAACTCGAAGTCCGTTCTGATTTCCAATCAGCGAGTCTATCACTTCACATACAAAGATGATTAGCACTTAAAGTTCTTTTCAAGTCTTGGGTAGGTTGGGTAGCCATAGAAAACTAACTCGAAACTTTAAACTTAAAAATAAAAAAAAAATTAGAAAAGAAGAAAAAGAAAAACAGTATACTTGGTTTTGATTAAGGCGAGGGCTTGAGCATTCTGTATTTTGGCAGACACCCGGACACGTTGAGTCTAGGTAGTTCGGGTCTTTAGGAAAAATTTCCTAGTGTTGAAAAATAACTTTTTCTTAAAAAATATGATCCCGATTCTTTAATAAATAGCATGTAGTTTTGCTAACGACTCGCAAAAGATACGCTTGGGGTTGTGATGTGCACATATCTAATTAGCCTAAAATGTCAATTTTTGTATATTCCTAGGTCTATAGAAGCATCATGCTTTATAAATATTGCATAACATTCATCATCATACATTTATGTTAGATTGTATAAATTATAAGTTAATTTTCTCTTTTTGTGGTCAGGAGACAGGGCAATATTTATCGAAACCTCGGATTGACGATCCAACCTTATGGATTTTATCAGGATGACGATCAAAGTCTAAAGCCTCCAAGATCGCCCCGATCGGATTTCCATAACATTAGATGCAGTCCGAGAAAGATTAGAGGTCAAAGGGTAAGGTGGTGTAAAATTCGTACCTCAAACGAAAATTCCAACCACATGGATGGGTTCGGATCGACGATCGTAGTCCAACGGTGTAAAAATCAATCCATTCGAGTCTCACCTCCACGCTCCTTCCTCCCACACTCGAGCTCAACTCAACAGTCTGATCAGATGCCAACGGCCCAGTTCATCGCATCGGATGAATGCGCGATTCGATGCCCAGTTGCATGCCCAATCAGACGTGCGCCTCAGCGCATGCTCGTGAGTGATCTGGAGCGTGCGATGGTGTTCCAACGGCTTGCGAGGTGGCCACGTCATGCGACTTGGTGAGGGCGACTCAACAGCTGAAGGCCGATCGGCGGCCACTTGTCGCAACATGGATGCTCGGATCAAAGGTGAACGGTGGAGATTAAGGCACGACATCAGCAATGCTTGCCTTCAGTGACGCGCATAATCATCACTAAAGGCCCTATATTAAATTCTAAGCTTGGAAAAAAACCTTTATGCCCCCCATTCCTACAACTACAAAAGGTCTACCCCTCTTACATATTTTCTCATCCTTTCCTTTCTTCTCTCACCTCCTCCAAAGCACTAAGACTCCTCCCAAACTTGGGATGCTCCATTAGAGCTAAAGTAAAATAAGTTTCCATCATCTCACCCACTTTGTGGAGTATCTTGTGGTTATGCTCGTACCGCTGTTTGAGAAGCGGATCTTGTTGCAACATCGCCCTACTCCGTCCTCCAGCTTCATCCTCTTTCGTACAGCATCTCACCACCCTCGTCCAGGTACCCCATCAACGCGGCTCGTCCTCCAAGCAACCATTGAGGAAGATAATTTCTCATTCCCTTCTCTTTTATCGCTTTCTAGTGTAGCACATAGATGTAATGAGCATGTTTCTATCATTTTGAAATATTTGTTTATTCTCTCCTTATTTTCTCTTTATTTGTATTATTCTTTCTCTCTCTTCTATTAATTATTCTTCAAGTAAAATAGGTAGTAGATTAATTTCAACTAGCTAATCTACTTTCGTGATAATAAATCCAACGTATTTTTTTATCAAACGTTCCCCTCCCCATATTTGATCTGGGACTCACCAGAGTTTCGGTTAAAATTATCCCTTTAACGGATTTTTACGTGACTACAACAATATGTTTTCAAAACTCAAATTCTTAGTGTAAAAATCCCGTACAATAGTGACGCTGCTACATTGATCACCTACCAGAGTAGTCATTCAGTTGTTGTGTTGTCCAGTTGTGTCGCCTCACCATTCGACTACGTCGCCTCGTCGCTCAGATGTTCATCGTGTGATGTCCCCTTGTTGATTATCAGTTGCTGCTACAGGGGTGCATGGCGTGGATGCAGATGTCGTTGTTGTTCTGCTGTTGTTGTGTTGATTTTGGTGTGTGGGTAGGGATTAGTCAATCTTTTTCTTGTCTTTTTAGTGTAGCTTTGCTTTGTGTCGAGGGATCATGTGAGACATTGCACTTCACACAACAAAGACTTGCCCAATTTTCTTCTGATGCCTGGCTTGCCTAATTATTGTCGTATCCTTAAGCATAATACAGTGATTGGGATTCCAATTGCAGGATGATTTCATATTTATGATGCTTCTTTTTTATTTCTTGTTTTAATTTGGTGTTTGGATTTTTAAATTTTTCCTTTTGAGGGGTTGAGTTTCACCTCTTTTTGAGATGAAGGATTTATGCATATAATTTTCTTAACCTGCTAATAAAGTTTCAATTTGAAAAAAAGAAAAAGGAAACCACAACGTGCATGCAGGTGTGCACGTGTATCACTATTTAATTTAATGCGTCGTGAGAGTCACAAAGTCCACGAATTTTATATATATATATATATATATATATATATAATATATCTGTTTCTCGGAAGGTTCTCCGTGAGGGTGACATTAATCAGCACGACAGTAACTTAACTATTTATTAGTCTGAGGCATAATGCACTTGAAAATCCCTATAAATACTCTCCCTCGGAGCCCCAACCAAAGCATCGAAAACTCTTCTCTTCTGTCTCAAAGCTAAGACATGGCTGCTATCAAGGTGGTGGCTGTTTCCTTCCTGGTCTTGCTCCTTGTGAGCATGGCCTCTGCTGGTAGGTATGGTTCAGGCTACGGATCGGGAAGTGGGTACGGAAGTGGGTATGGTAAAGGACGAGGCGGAGGTGGTGAAGGAGGAGGAGGAGGTGGTGGTGGTGGTGGTGGTGGTGGAGGACGCGGTGGAGGATACGGATCTGGGTATGGCTCTGGATCTGGATATGGTCACGGACGTGGAGGCTATGGTGGTGTTGGTGGTGGTGGTGGAGGTGGTGGGGGTGGAGGAGGTGGTGGACGTGGTGGAGGATACGGTTCCAGATATGGCTCCGGTTCTGGATATGGCAGTGGCCGAGGTGGAGGAGGAGGTGGCGGTGGCGGTGGCGGAGGTGGTGGCGGTGGAGGCCGCTATTAATGCTCTGCTTAAAGACTACATCTCCTCCAAAATGGTGCTCTACAACATATGGTTATTTGTGCTCATGTCAATCTCTGTATCCCAATCAATGTATTATCTAAATAAATGATGCAAAAGGTATGATAATTAAAATAAAGTAATTTATACTATTAATCTTATGATTTAGCCATTTTAATTGCATGTCTATTTCATCTTCAATTCTCCAAACTACCTCCAAGCCCTCGCGCTTCTTGAAATCAACCTACAATATTGAGGCGAAGGAAATCCAGTAACTTGTTGCTTCCGAGTTCCAACAGTATGTGATCAGTGTGAAGCAAAGAATATTGAGATCGATAAGTTCAAATTGTTCGGCATACGATTTCAATTTTCGTAGCTAGAAGTTACGAATGTTATTCACAGGCTAATGGTGACCTTAAGCGAATTAAAAGCAAAGGTAAAAGTCTTTTGACGTCCAGTACATGCTAACTTCTGATGCTTATTCCCAAAGTCAGTACCTACGCGAAGAAAGTAGTCCACCGGCTCTCATATATATATATATATAGAGAGAGAGAGAGAGAGAGTGTGTGTGTGTGTGTATTCCCATGCACGTCGACATTGCTTCCTTTCTTTAATCAAAATTTATTGGAAAAAGGAATTCCAGATTCATGTCATGCATGATGGCCAAGTCAGAAGCATGTTATGTATACATATCCAATAATATGTTAATGTACGTACAGTTGTATTTAATATCAAAAAATCCAAAAAACGAACGAATATTATGGGTAGGCCACTCCTCACTTTAAAAAATCACAATCATGAGATATGGATGTTTTTTTATTTTTAGCTGAAATCCACATGTGTAAAATGATATTGGAACTAAATTTTGGATCAATGCAAATGATATTAAAAGTGATTTTGATGATTTTATAGTATATTAATATAATATAATTTTACATTAGTGTAAAATATTTGTGAATGTAAATTTAGCTATTTCACATGGATGTAAAATAATTTTGACAACAATTTTTTTTTGTTTACACTAATACATTTTGATTTTACAATGGTACATTTTTTATTTTACTACGGCCCAGTTTTTGAAAAGAAATTGAAGTTAAAGTCTTTAACTTTCATGCATTTTTCTTGTAAAAAAAAAAAGAAAGTCTTTAACTTTCATAGACATGTAAATATTGCCACTTGTATTGTTAGAATTGATAAAGATCTTGTTATAGATAATTCCATAGACACCAATATAATTCAAGACAATGTTCAAGGTGTCACTTTAGAAGAGTAAACTCAAACATCTCAAGAACTCGTGCCATTAGGAGGGTCCACTAGAGAGAAAAGGAACGCAATATCAAGTGATTATATTATATTTCTTCAAAAACATGAGGTAGACATTGGCGTAATGAAAGATAATCCCATCAACTTCTATTAAGAAAGTCAAAGTCAAAACTCTCATAAGTGGCTTCATGCAATTTATGAGGAAATTAACCTAATGAAAGATAATGACGTTTGGAGTCTTGTCCCATTATCAAAAGGTGCAAAACTCATTAGTTGTAAATGGATATTTAAAATCAAGTAGAATTCAAAGGTAATGTGGAAACATATGAGTGTGTTTTCTTACTAAAGGCTAGTCTAGATGGAGGGATAGATTTCATGGGATAACTTTTTTGCAGATAGGTTATTTGTCATTTTTGTTTGGAAGTCATAACAGTTATCCTAATGGTTTAACCTGTGGCTGTTTGAAAAGTTTCTGGGTTAACATGCGAAAATACATAGGATAACCTGCAAAAACAACTTATCCCACATCAATCCTAGAATAACTTATCCCAAGTTAAGTCCTCTTAACCTGAGTTAAAATATCATTCTCACCAAACAAGATTAACCCTTGTTTTGATGGATTATCCCTCTTACCAAACTAGGCCTAAGGGTTTTACCCAAGAGGAAGGCATTGATTATAAAGAGACCTCTCCGATTTCCTCAAAGGATTTCTTTCGCATTATAATGTCATTGGTGGCTCATTTTGATCTTGAATTACATCAGATGGTTGTAAAGGTGATATTTCTCAATGGAGACATTGATGAAACGATTTATATGGTACAACCCGAAAACTAGGGGTGTACATAGGTCAAGTTCAACCCGAACCCAACTTGAACCCAACCTGATTTAGCTGGGTTGGGTTGAGGTTTTCCCAACCCAATAAAAAATAGGTTGGGTTGGGCTTGAGATCTAATAAACCCAACCCAACCCGCAACCCGTTTCAACCCAATATACACAAATGCACGAGAGTATCCATTAAAATTTTAAAGGAAAAAAAGCTACCATGTTTAAACTTGAAAGAAGACAAAAAGAACCCATGCAAATAATAATGCACACCACTCCCTCGATTTCTCTTTTCTCTCTCCCTATGTGCTCTCCATCGTGCGTTTCTTTTCAGTTTCCCTCTTGTTCACAAGCCATAAACTGAGTTTCCTCTTTCGTCATTGCCACCAACCTCTCTCGTAGCTCCCTCCTCGTTGGTGCCATTGTTCTCGTCATTATTACTCGAGGTTAGCATCTTCCTCCCTCCTCTCTTCCACCTCTACATTAGTGATAGCTATCACCTCCCATCACTAGAGCCACACTGCCACCGCCACCACTACCATCACCACACAACCCACTACCCCATTACTGTTCATCCATCGTTGTCACTACCTTCCCTCTGCCTAGCCTGAGCCTACTACTAGAGCCGCTGGCCCACTACCACCGATCCACCACCACCACACAACCCACCACCCCTCACGGACCATCTATCATTCTCTCTACCTTCCCCTTCGCCCAGCCTATCACTAGAGTCGCTACCACCACCACCATCACCACACAACCTACCACCCTCTCACCAGCCATCCTCCTTCACTATAGCCAATAGCCACCACATCCTCTTTTGGCCATTCTTCTCCCCCTCTGCCTTCCCTAAACTTAGCCTAAATTATTTGAAACTTTGGCGTTGGCATTTAAACTTTGATGCTTAAATTAGACATCATTATTTATGTTCTCATCTAATTCTTTGTTTAGACATAATTAAAAGGCATCTACATGTACATCTTGAATTTTTCCCTTACTAGTAAAAAATTATTTTGATTCCCATCTAATTCTTTATTTTAATTGGCTACATCTATAAAAAAAATTATATGTCTTGTAATATGCGTTTACTTTGCTATAGGAAAGAGATAATTGCTATTATACAACTATCAAGTTTTTTTTTTGTTTATACTTATTTTATTCACTTTTTTAGAATATATAAGTTATTTATAAGTTTAAAATGTTTTGTTATTAAGTATGAAATGTATAAAAAATGTGCAGGAGATAAACATAAGTTTTGAGTACTTTGACTAGTCAATAACTTGCTCAACCCGACCCAACCCGACTCGATTTTTATGGGTTGGGTTCGGTAGTGTAACAGGTTGGGTTGAATTGGAAAAATCCCAACTTGAAAACTATGGGATGGGTTTGGGTTGAGTCCTAACCCGATCCAACCCAACCCGTGTACACCCCTATCGAAAACCTTGTGTCAAGAGACTCAAGAAGATGGTTTGAAAACTCAAAAACTCAATCTATGGACTTAAATAGCTAGGCTTCAAGGTAGTGGTATTTCAAGTTTCATCAAGTGATCACCACATTTGGGTTTTGAGATAAATTTGGCGGATGAGTGTATATGCCATAAATTAATTTAGTGGGAGTAAGTTCATTTCGTTGGTCTTATATGTCGATGAGATAGTTCTTGCCACCAATGATACGAGCATTTTAATAGACATAGAGAAATTTCGTACAAAGCATTTTGACATGAAAGATCTTGGAGATGCCTTTTGTATTAGATATTAAGATACATCAAGATTGTTCTCGATATATTCTTGATTTGTTGCAAAGGAGAGCTATATTGAAAAGGTGCTCAAAAAGTATGGCATGCTGAATTATAGGCTAATGGGTACACTTGTGCTTGAAGGAGACAAGTTTAATCTCAATCAGTATTCATAAAATGAATTTAAGAAAAAGGAGATGCAAATAGTTCTTTATACATCAACCATTGATAGTATAATAGATGCCCGAGTTTGCATACGACCGAACGTTGCATACAACTGGAGAGGATATAATAGTAGAGAATATCCCATCCTACCTTCCTTCCTAGAATATCCCAATCTATCTCTCCAAACTTCTCATAATTTGACACATATTTTTTGTAAATGCAAACACTCCATAATCCCCAAATTTATTCTATAGTTTCATCACTTAAAAAATTAATTTGTAAAAATTAAACCCTTAAAATAAATGATACCTTAAGAAAAAAATAATCCACGGACTCCACTAAAATGGTTCAATTGATCCAAAGTTGACAATGTGTTTCCATGTCTGAATTTCTTGTCCTTTTAGCTAAAATTCAGCTGATGAATATCTAAAAAAAATAAATTCCAAATTTAATTTAGGTTGGAGAAGTCAAAAGTGTGTTATGCCAGGATACCTTGAAAGTGCACGCAATAATAATTTGGTATGGTCTTCTGATAAACAATGTTGACAAAATAGCTAATGCCAAGTCCAAAAATATAGAAATCTAAGATTTAACACGAGCATGTGGAAATTATCTATTCGACTCGATTGCTTTTAGTCCCATGGCTGGAAAAAAGTGGAAAATGAAAAAAAAATTTTACATATATGTTCCTATATATAAATTATTGATATAGGAACATACTTACATGTTTTCCTACAAAATCAATCCCCTTCGTATAGAGACATTTACAATTAAGCAATATTGATATATATATCCAAGCAGAAAAGATCGGAGGAATGCCCATATAATATGCAAGCTTTAGTAAATAACTATTACTATATAACATTAGAAATAAGAGATATCATGTTATGGCTCGAAAATTCTTGCTTAGATTGAATAACGAAAGTGTTAAAAATTGATAAAAAATAGTTGCAGTACGTAAATCTCTTCCTTAACTTTCTTATCTCAAGCAAGTACTCTCTGTCCACAATAATGGATAAGGCTACATATCTTTTGCAAAAAGGAAAAAAAAGGCTACATATCTAGTTTAACTCTCCATGCATGTACGTACTTAAATTACAAAAATATAAAAATGTTATTGTATGAAAAATGATTCCTTTTTATTGTCGGTAATTGGGTCCCGTAGTACATAGTTTAATTTATTTTTTTCAATATGCACATTCGATTAAGTCTGAGGAAAAAATCTAGCTATTAGAAGACTTTGTAACAATCTAGTGGAATGATCATGCGTTCAAAAGACAACACCTAATATTTGACAAATTCAAAAAATCGATTCCAGAAATCACAGCAAGCATGCATGTGTTTACCCAAATTTTTATGCTTATAGTTATCACTATTTAATTTAATGCGTCGTGAGAGTAAGGACGGAAACACTTTGCCACTTGGGTGCAAGAGTAAGAAAGGTTGGGTTAAGCTCTCTTACCCGACCTTCCCCTTGAAGGAAAAAGTTTCGAACCCCGTCAATAATGTTCAACTGGATTATATTCTAGAGCTTGCGGAAGAAAGCATTGCATCCATCGGAACTTGGCGCCTTATCCGATTCAATAGACCACATAGCATCTTTGATCTCAACATCAAGGAATGGAAGTAATTAAGATTGTCATTATCTCTAGGAACAAGCGAGTAGGGGACTGGCAGTGGAGGTTCCCAACCGGAGGAATGAACCCTTAAGTTTACAGCCCACGGCAAACGTCAAACGTCCCAAGGGAAAAGTGTACCAATGGGCTCACCCTCAATTCCGTTAGGATGACCCAAAAAGAGATGATTAAAATGGCAAAGACGGGGATGGAGTTATTATAATTTTGGATATAAAGATATGAATCATATATAAAAAAACACAAGTACAAGAAAGACATTTATCACATTACATTTCATGCACTTTATTTAGATATTACATGCTTGGGAGGAGAATTTTTGAAATATGTAGTAGTGGCTTCTTCCATAACCAGATCCATAACTAGATCCACCACCCCTACCTCTGCCTCCCCCTCTGCCACCATCACCTCTACCTCCTCTTCTACTGTAGCCACTTCCAGATCCATTAAGAATATGCATCCTAAAACTATTATTGTCAATTGGATTCGTCTCTCTCATGATTTTAAAATTAATGCTACAATTATTTGTTGTGGGACATCTTCCAAGATGGGCTGGATCATGAGGGATCAATATGGATAATTCATTAAAGCTACTGCTATTGGAACCATCCCCTTGATTTTTAAAGAGAAAGCTATCACTCTTTCCTTCATCCATGCACACAGTAATGTTGAGGACTCTTCTATGGTGCACTTGGAATCGGACTCTACTCTGTTGGAATTTTGGTGGACAGGAAAGATGGCCCTTCCCTGGATTCTTAGGTGGGATTTTAGTTCTCTTCAGGTCTACAGGAATCACATCGACACAATCCATTATATTTCCCCTGCTGCGAATACTCTTGCCACCTATTTTCCAGCTTCTACCTCTGGAGGATGGATGATCACCACCAACTATATTCGGCTCTCCATTAAGGCTAAGGGCCTAATCAGGTTTGACAAGCTGCAATTCCCTTATATTTACTATCACGACCTGACTCCGACTCCCTACAGAACCCAAGATCGACTCGTCTCGATGAATCCTGAGACCCAGTCGTCTAACGAGAAACAACCAAATGCATACTCATTCCACGACCACACAAGTAATGTAACTAAGCAAAAAATATATAACTGACAGTAAAAAAAAGATAACAGCAAACCACAAGATTATTACATGATACAGCGGAAATGTAATGTTATAAATATTGCCATCACAACAGGGAACTGGTAGAAATATAACTGAATATAACCACAAGCTACAGGTATTGACTACAACAAAACTCTATGCAGCGAAACAAAGGAAAGGAAACTATAGCTAGACTCGACTTAGCCCAGCGCCCTCAGTAGCCGGTGGCTTTGGCAGCTGGAAACGCTGACCTGAATATGGTTACAAAATCCGAGGTTAGCTAACGTTGAGTAGAGTGATGGTTAAGTCATTTACAAGCAACATAATTAAACAGTAACCAGCTAAACATACAATTGTCGGTTATTTATTTTCATCCGTTTCCAATTATCTAGTTTAAGTGTTTCTGAGTCGAGTACGCTAATTAGGTTCCATGACATTGCTCAATCTTCTTGCTCCCTTGGGGAATGATCTTGCTTGTAGTTTTCCGGCGATGCAGGATGTACACGTAGCACTCTCCTGGCCAAGAGAGTCCGCCGTGGTAGTCCTACACCCGGTCTACTATCCCGAGGTCACGGTTGCGATGTAACAGTGACTACAACACGCATGATAAGCGCATGGGTAGCTACCACACGCTGGCACGCAGTTAGTCATTTCCACTAGCGGCTACGCTCATATGTACAACACGGAGCAACACAGGGCCTTGTCCTCTCAGAACAGGGGTCACGCCCCTCCACAGTCTGCGTATCCTCATCCGACAATTCTAGTTTTCTCAGCAGGCCTAACAAGAGTCGGTGTAGGGTGGCTAGTCCTAATCCCAGGCCCCATGGAGCATCTAGCTCTCCCCAACACTAAGTAGCTCACCCCGGTACCACGTACGCGAGGGCCAAATAGGAGTCGACGTAGAGTGATCAATCCTAACCCCGAGTCTCAACCCAAGGGACGGATGGCTCTCCTCTACTCTAAAGAGATAGTTTCTCTCCTCGGTACCACGTACACGAGGGCCAGCTTACTTCCCTTAACCATGTCTGAACAACCGCCCGTAGGCAACATGTTCTAAAACCATCATGTTTTCCATACTACAGTAATCTTGGTTTCTTTCTAAATTCCCCATAGGGTTCGTACGTAGACTTTCTTATTTCCATGTCTCATTCGTTATATGTAGAACAGGAAACTCAAATTTTACCATCGATTACTCCGTACAGGTATGTATTTTCATTTATGACATGGTTCATTACAGGTAGTACAGGTAGCTCATGATTTATTTCTGTTCAGGAGCATCATAGTAACTCAATCATTCATTAACTACACATGCATTTCTTCCGGCCCTAGTGTTCATTTCACAACCTAGGGTTCAATCGAATAAATTCTAAAGTAGCATGCATTTGTCTTTTTTCAATCCTAGGGTTCATCTTATAACCTAAGGTTCAAATAATTCTACGCATGCAATTTAATTATTAACTCTGGGATTAAGGTGATGACCACTCTACCAGGGTAACCAGGTGGAATGGAGGCTCGTATGGTAGCTCTCGATATCTCCGCAGGTCCCATATACTCTACGGACTGGAGACCTATAACATGAATCGACAGGTCAAATGAGCTCAAAACTGCATAGACACTATATCATTACATAGAGAAACTCAAACGAAATCCAAAGACATTTCGTTTGAAAAATCCGACCCCGTTTGGGCCCTGAACAGGCTCAAAAATACCAACCCTAACCAAAATCAGATGTCTAGGAAGAGTCCCAAACGTCTTAAATGAACTCAAAGACTCACCTTACTCAAGGTGCCTTTTCCAAACGTCTGGAACTCCATGCAAACTTCTGAGGGTGTCTTTAGATCTCTGGAGACACTCCCGGATATCTAAAACCGCCTCGATCCTCACACTGACACACCTCCCCAACCCTTGACATACGTACGCACGGTCAGACTTGTCAGGAAGAGAAATAAATGAAAACTGTGTGCTATCAGACGTCTGGTATTACCTCCGAACGTCTGGCATGACGTCTGATGGTATATCCAAACGTCTGTCCTACGGAAAAATGATTCCGTAGAATCGTTTGCGAGCTTCTTATCGCCACAGAAGCTGCAGCAACTACAACACCTCCCATCTCCCTCACTGTAAGGACCCGTTACTTTTTAGCCTTTTAAGACGCCTGGAGTCTTAGTCAGATGTCTGTTCAGATGTCTGGACCCGTTTCCAGACGTCTAAAAGTGAAATTTTTGTACTACACACTACGCTCTGCATGCGGGCGGCTCGCAGAACTACTCCTTTCTCTCTCTCTCTTCCTCACCTTCCCCAAACCCTAAACCCCTCACCAACTTATATAAACCCCCCTCCCATCTCCTCTCCACTCCACACACTAGCCACCGCCACCATCAGTGCTTGTGCGGGAGCGGCGAGAGGGGGCGAGCGAGGGAGAGCGAGAGGGAGGAAGGACGAGAGCGTGGGAGGAGGAGAGGGCTTGGGGAGGTGGCCTCCCAACCCTCTGCAGCGGCTAGAGTTGCTACGGCGCGAGGCGAGCCTGCAGAGCGTGCTGCGGGGAGTTTCTAATACTAGAATTTTTCTGATATCAAATGTCTGGGTAGTCAACCAGATGACCGTGGCAGTAGTTGGATGTCCAAGTCTGAGACCAGACGTCTGCAAGCACTTTTATCGCAAGGTACATTCTTTTCCGCGGTTACGACCATGTAGGCCTCACCGTAAAAGCTGGTCAGGCCTGATTTTGGACCTGCAGTTTCATACGCAGGTAAAGGCCCTTAGGAAGGCGCGTGGAACTCTTTTCTACACGTTTTTGGACGTCTGATTGCACAACCAGACCTCCGGAGGTGAGTCCAGACGACTGGAGGCATTGTCTGATGTCTGGAACTGCCTTTAGACGATCGTAGAGAAGGTCTGGAAGTCTGAGGATACCGCAGGAACTTAAGGTAAGATCTGACACCTTTTAAGATGTCTGAGATTATTCCCAGACGTCTGATTTTGAACAGTAAGCACGTTTTTGACTTGTTTAGGGTCCGATCGAGGTCCATTTTACGCAAACGAAATACCTGTACTTTCCTTGCGAGTTCCTCTACGTACTAAAGCTTGTTTTATACTGTTCTGAACGCTACTTTTGTGATGTATTCTCTAGTATAGGGTTTCAGCCTGCTGCACATTAGGGGTCGCAGAGATGTCTGGGCCTACAGTTCAAGCCCCCATTACTCCCGAGTTTCCTAGTAGAGTGGTTTAATTCTGTTAATAATACTTAAATAAGAATGTGCTTGTGAAAATAGCCGAATGGAATCCTAGGATGTAGCATGAACCCTAGGGTAGAGAAATGAATGAGCCTGTTGTACTGTATGGTTTACATGCATGCGTGATTAAGACAATTGCTAGTAAATGCCTGTATTATAATTATGAGTTGCCTATTAGAATATGAGCTACCTATATTTAATGAACCACTACCTGTGAAATCACCCATTGCATGTATTGGGAATTAAATTATGGAAACACGAGCTGCCTGTATATATATGAGAAATGAATTATGAAACTTGAGATCTGGATTTGGATAATGAGGTGAACACAAGCATGAACCCTACGGGGAATTAGGAGTAGAACTCCTGTGGATAGAAGAAAATCTGGAAGGTAGACGGGAAGTGTGCTGACCCTTGAGTACGTGATACTAAGGAGAGTAACTGTCCCCTTTTGTGTAGAGCGGAGCTAGCCTCCCTTGGGTTGAGACCCGAGGTTAGGATTGGCTACTCTACACTGACTCCTGTTGGCCCTCACGTACGTGGTACCGAGGCGAGCTACTAGTGTAGGGAGGGAGCTAGCCACCCCACGGGGCTAGGGGTTCAGCTAGCCACCCTACACTGACTTGTTAAGTGATAAACACCAATTTATCATCATTTTTATGCTTTAAAACTAACCTAGCTCTTAGGATTTTACTCCGCAAATGGGTTTTTGGGCTGCATTTAGGCATAAATTAGGATAGGCATGCATTGCATTTTTTATTGTTGTTTTAATGTGTTTTTGTGAGTGTTAGGGATGTACAGATTCACAGATCCCTAAAACCCTAGCACTCAAGAAGGCAATTGGTGAAGGAGAAGCCCAGACTAGTTGGAACCCAGCTTGATCCAGCTCACCATAGCTGGAACCTAGCTTACTTGAACTAGGGTTAGCTCATCCCAGCTCCATTCAGCTAATCTCAGCTGGATAGCAGCTCAAGAGAGTTCACCTTAGCTCACCCTAGCTCAAGTCAGCTCAGATCCAGCTCAACTTAGCGAGTCTAGCTCACCTCAGCTCCCACTAGTTCACAGGGAGCTCTAGCTAGCTCAGCTGAGTTGACAGGAGTTCACCCCAGCTCAGATCCAGCTACATCCAGCTCCACTCAACTCCAGCCAGCTGAAGAAGAATTCATCTCAGCTCAGGAAGCTCAAGTCCAGCTCCCGGGGATTCAGCTTAGCTCATCTCAGTTGAGCAAAGCTACCTTAGCTGCCTCAACCAGCTTGATTCTCCCCGATAACACCAGACCTAGCTCACCTTAGCTCATTTTGGTAGAAGCTAGCTCACTTTAGCTTGGCTTAGCAACTAGCAAAGAACTAGCAAGCTAAGCCAGCTAGAGTAGCCCCATGCCAGCCTCTTCAGCAGCAGCCAGCTCCAGCTCCAGCTCCAGACTTCTTCTCCTCAGCTCCCTCCTCCAAACCCTGGCTCCAACACCTTCTCCTCTACTCCTCCATTAGCTAAGCTAGCTTAGCTTAGCTTAGCTTAGCTATGCTCCAACTTCCTTGGCTTGTACTACCCCAAAAACCCACCTACCAACTCTACCCAACTAGCTCCACCTAAGCTCCACATAAGCTAACCTACCCACCACCTCCAAAAGACACCTAAAATTGGCGCCAAAAACTACCCATAACCACCCCTTAATGGCGCCACTTTTCCCTCCAAAATCCCCCCCTCATCTCCACCACACAATCCTCCTTGAATCCATCTCCACCATCCACCTAACCCTCCTTCTAGAAGACCCCATGTTGGCGCCAACATGGGGGTGTCTCTCCACCACCAAAAGACACCAACACCACCATAACCACCCCCTTTAACACCCCTTGGGGTGGCGCCAACTAACCCTAGCCATAGGATCACCAACCACCCTCATCCTTCCATCCTAGCCCTCCATTTCAAGGGGTACCTTAACCCCCCATCCTACTCTATAAAAAGACCACTACCCACCACCATTCAAGCCATCCTTGGCTAGCCTTTTCACTCTCATATTCCACCAAGAATCCCACGTCCAAGAGAGAAGAAGAAGAAGAAGATTAAGGGGATATTCTGTCCCCTTGGTGCCTTCCCCTCTTCCCTTCTCTCTTGGGTCACGCCAGCCAAAGGAGAAGCCAGGCAAGGAAGATCTTGGAGGAGATCTTGAAGGTGGTCACGCCACCTTGGAGGAGTTTTAAGGGTGGTGCACGCCCACCCCTTTGGAGAGAGCATTAAAGGTGGTAGCTTCCACCTTGGAGGAGCTCTCAAGGAAGGAGAAGAAGGAGGCCCTCTTTTCAAGCCAAGGAGCAGCTAGGCTTGGAGCAAGAAGACAACCTTCTTCACCATTGTTACAAGAGGATTTGTGTTTCTTTTCTTGCTTTTAAATTGTTCAATTCTAGTAGAAGCTTTCCTCTACTTGTCCTTGAAAAGAACACTCATTCTACTCAATCAAAAATTGCCTTCTTTTAAGCTTTTTATTGCAGTTGTTTGTTTTGGTTCTAGCACTTATTTCACATCTTCTTCCTAATTACCCTAGGCCTACACTTGCCTAGAGTGAGCTTAGGAAGAAGATATTTCTATCTTTTAGATTTTTAATCATTTGTAGGTGTTAGTTCTTTTCGCTACAATCTGCCGTTTGCCCTCGTCTTTTCAAAATACAAAAAAAAATTACATATTGAAAAATATTAAAAAGAAAGTTGAGATTGTATTCCAAGCAAGAGAATCATTATTGCAATTTTTGCCTCCTTGGACAACCCTAGATACTCCCCTATCTAGGATATAAATTTTAAAAGCGAAAGCGGATTCGCGTGTTACAACGACGTTAAAAAACTGCTTTTACAAATCACGCGTATTGCGCCATCACTTTTTGGCGCCGTTGCCGGGGAGGCACGGCTTTGCATTAACTCATTTTCACTTGCTTGAAGTGGATCTCATCCCCTTCTCTTTCTTTCTTTTGTGTGTGCAGGAACTACAGCGGGAAGGCGGGAATCTGGAAGAGAGAGCTCAAAGGTCCTTTTCTTCCCGCGAAAATTCAGGTTGGTTCCTCTTTCTGGTCACATAAATAATTAAAACTACCAAAAATATATTAAACTTGGCTTTCAGGACCCTAAACACTTAAATTAAATGGAGTGGTGCATTTTAAAATCCATTGTTTGCTTGTATGCTTCTTTAGCACCATTCCATTGCAAGTATTGGTGTTCTGTTTTTCGGGTCTAGATTTCTGTCCAGACTTGAAAAATCGATTCCTAACACCACAGGCCTCCTAAAATCATAAAATTTCATAGAGTGATTCCCAATTAAGTTTGGAACATCTGTTCCAAATTTCAGATCAATTAGATTTGTATTTAATTTTTAAAAATTCGTGGATTACAGAGGGGTCACACCCTCTAATCTTCCTGTTTTGCTACTGTCCGCGAATTTTCAGAATTTTTATACTCATCCAATTTTTGTGAAATTTATCTTGTTGGAATCCCTGTGAAAGTTTACATATCATATAAAATCATAAAAATTTTCTGAGGTCGGTGGAAATACTGAAAAGTCTATAATACCCACGGGTATTATTTCTGGACTTTGACACCAGTACAATTAAAAATTCAAAACTATTATCAAACAAATTCCTAAAATCTTACAAAAATCTTTTCTGGAATCCTTGTTTGATTTTCTTCAAAGTAGTGGTGTTGTTTGACTTGTTTGGACCACTACTTAATTCTGAAAGCTAAAAATAATTCATTGGTAGTTAAATTTCTGTCTTAGGGATAATTGGCTTAGGGTTTCTTCTTTCTCTTTAGAGACTCAATTAAAAGGAAATATACAATCACACATACAACTGGTCTTTCCTTTGATTGTGAACTTTCAAACTCGTTTGAAAACTTAAAGAGAAAAACCCTAAAATTCATTTAGTTAAATCACATCCTAAAAGACAAAAATACAAAAAAATTGTGTGACAACTTGATTTTCATTGGAGCCACTCTCCAATTCCTGCACACACACAAAAAAAATCAAATAACAGGGCAACAACCCAATAAACGCCCTCCACATTCCGTGTGCACTATAGCATCCTAGACCTAATTAAAATTTGTAGCAACTTGACCCCTAAGGCTTTATCAACTTAGGCTTGCTATTTAGGTCTTAAGTTTTCTCTAGTTAGTACCAATTCTGTCATCTGTATCTGGTGTTCAGGCTGAGGGGCCGTGTCAAACGACCAGGCGCGGGTTTGTACAAGCACCTGGGGTTTTCCCTGGGAAACGTTTGGGCCCAAACCTCCCCTTAAGCAACTTGGCTAGATTTGTTGATAGAACGGGTATTCACTATTGACTACTTATTTCTTATATAGACCAAGTCTTAGGTTATTATTAGGGAGTCACATTTAAGTTAGGTCTAGTTTGTTTGTTTGATTGCACACTTTCTCTCATCTCTATCTCTTCTCCTCCCCTCCATTTCTTCCAAGTAGTGCATGCACGGGCGACGGTCCCAAAAGCCACACCTTGAGGGACCATCTGATTTCGCCCCCCGTAGCAAGAAATCATTGTTTTCTTCCCCCTCATCTTCTAGAAAAATGGAAAACCCAGGAAGCCGTCAAAAAAATTCTGCTTCCACTTCTAACCCGTCAGCCGACCCACAAGTTGACTCCACCCTCCCTCACCTTCCTAACTTGGAGCAACCAGAAATATCAGTAGGGCCAGGTGGCCCTCCAATTATAACCCATAATACAAATCCCTTTGCATTAATGGTCGACCATTTGGCTCGGCTACAACAAAATCAAGAAGATCTAGCTAGGACTGTCACGAACCTAGCTAATCAAGGACAAAATCCACCACCTCGCCAACAGCCTGTCGTTCCTCTTAAGGATTTCTATGATCCTTCCAATTATGAGGAAAGACCAGGGGTGGTCATACCACAAGGGGATTTTGAAATCAAACCCGCTATTCTAAACCTTATCAAGCATTTTCATGGTCTTCCAAGAGAGGACCCTTTTTGTCATCTCGAGGAATTAACTGTCCTCGCTCAAACCACTCGTTCCCACCATGTGCAGGAAGACATGTGGTTAATGAGACTCTTTCCTCTCTCTCTCAAAGACAAAGCATCACACTGGTTTAGAACAGTTGGGCGTCCTATTACCACCTGGCCCCAATTAAAAAGTGCTTTTCTTAAAAAAATTTTTCCGATCGGTCGAACAAATGCATTAAGAAGATCTATAACGACCTTTCAACAAAAAATTGGTGAACCCCTCCATGAAGCCTGGGAAAGATTTCAGGAACTTCTAAGAAGTTGTCCCCACCATGAAATTCCATAATGGCAGCTAGTGCAGATCTTCTATCATGGATTAGAAGATCAATTAAAACGATTTGTGGATGCCTCATGTGGGGGCAATTTTCTTAACAAAGACGCCGAAAGTGCCTATCTTCTCTTTGAAGAAATGAGTGAAAACTCATTTAACATGACTTCAATGGACACTTTTGGCAGATCACAAAACCCCAGACATGGAGTCCATGAAATTGACTCCAAAACCACCTCTGTTCCAGTCACACAAGATGATTTATATATGTTAGCTCAACGACTGGACCAGATGCAAATTCACCAAAAGAAAATAGAAGAAAAGCTCACAAACAAACAAGCTCCACACGTCCACTCTCCACACACTAACCCCCCACACATTCTCCGAAGAGAGAATCTACACAATATCGATGCCACATCTGTTGACCAGCAATTCCCGGCTGATTTCCCGCAAGATTTAACCGGGAATTTTGACCAAAATATTGTTGATTCCACCTCGGAAAATATTTATGCTCTCCAGGAGCAATTTAGAAACCCCTCCAACATTTCCAATCAAAATTGGAGGACTAACCCGAATCACTCCTGGAAAAACCCGAATCCGATTCCTTTTCCCAAACAAAACTATTTTGGGAATTATGGGCAACCTTTGTATCAACCTGGACCATCCCAGGATGATATTAATAATCAGGTCATGAAAACTCTGCAAGGAATGCAGACTCAAATGACAGAAGTAACCCGCATGGTTACCAATTTACAACAAGTTAAGGTTACTCCTGATCATCGACCTATTGGGAATTTACCATCCCAACCCATGCCCAACCCAAACAATCAAAGGAGTCAATTCCAAGGTGGATATCACAGTCAACCTATTCAGCCAGCACCTCAGCATCCGCCGGGTTTCAATAACAGCCAGGCTCCCCGTCCTCACCCTAGAAACAACCAGACTGCAAATGCAGTTACCTTGAGGAATGGGAAAACCACTCAAAATACCCTGCCTGTTAAAGAAACCCGCTCTAATGACACACAGATTAACTCTTCCCCTCCTATTGTTCAGGAACCAATTCACGCAAAACAGGGCAACCCTGCCCCATTTCCACAAGCCCTCCACTCTTCAAAAAAGAAAAAAACAAAATCTGAGCCCACTGAGAAGGAATTAATGGATTTATTTGGGCAAGTAGAAATTAATATCCCTATCCTAGATGCCATTAAGTATATCCCTACCTATGCAAAATTCTTAAAAGATTTATGTACTCCAAAAAGGCAGCCCAAGAATTTAGGAAAGGTGATTCTTCCAGAGACAGTCAGCTCAGTTGTGCAGAGCCGACTGCCTCTTAAGAGAAAAGATCCCGGCGCCCCCCTAATCCAAGTTATCATTAATGATACCTCATTTGATCGCGCTCTGTTGGATCTTGGTGCCTCAATTAATCTTATCCCCACAGTTATTTTTGAGGAATTTAAGATCGGTGAATTGAAACCTGTTGAGGTTACTCTCCAATTAGCCGACCGATCTACGATTAAACCAAGGGGAATTGTTGAAGATGTTCTTGTCCGGGTCAAAGATTGTCTATTCGCAGTAGACTTTTTAGTCCTGGACATAGAGGTACCTGAAGCACTTAAGTTTGCCCCCATTATTCTTGGAAGACCATTCTTGGCCACCGCCCGCGCCAATATTGATTGTGATTCTGGAAAGATGAAGATCATGTGTGGCGGTGAATCTGTAACCCTAGACATTTTTCAAGCCTCTAGGCGATTCCAGGAACCAGATTTCTTTGATGATTCGGATTCAGAAATAGAAAACATTGTGGAAGAAACATTGCAGATTTCCCAATTAGGTTCCTGTTTTGCTGTAAGTACGGTTCCTGAACAATCTACTTTTTCTCACCCTTCCACCTCAACTACACAATCAGCTAACATTCCAGCTGACCCTTTCACTCTCACCTCACCTCTAACCCACAAAGCAGAAACTCTTTCGGAACCGGGCCTACAATTGGAATTAAAACCTTTGCCCGATTCACTTAAATATGTTTTCCTGGGTCCAAATCAGACCCTGCCCCTGATTATAAATTCTGGACTCACCGGGGCACAAGAGCACAAACTTCTCCAGGTTTTGAGTAAATATCGAAAAGCTATTGGCTGGACCCTTTCTGATCTTAAAGGCATTCATCCGTCCTATTGTACGCACCGTATATTTTTAGAGGACGATTCTCGCCCCTCCCGCCAACCACAAAGGCGCTTGAATCCTAGTATGCAGGAGGTGGTAAAAAAGGAGATTATTAAGTGGCTGGATGCTGATATCATCTACCCCATTTCTGACAGCTCCTGGGTTAGTCCAACTCAAGTTGTCCCCAAAAAGGCTGGACTAACAGTTGTCACCAATGAAAAGGGGGAAAATATAGCCACTCGAACCGCTTCTTCTTGGCGCGTGTGTATAGATTATCGAAAATTAAACACCGCCACTAAGAAGGATCATTTCCCGCTCCCTTTTATTGATCAAATCTTGGAGCGGTTAGCCGGACGGGAATTTTACTATTTTTTGGACGGTTATTCTGGCTATAATCAAGTAGCGGTTCGTCCTGAGGACCAGGATAAAACAACTTTCACCTGCCCCTTCGGAACCTTTGCTTTCCGAAGAATGCCCTTCGGTCTTTGCAACGCACCTGCGACTTTTCAAAGGTGCATGCTTGCAATTTTTTTAGACCTGGTAGGTGAATGTTTAGAAGTTTTTATGGATGACTTCTCTATTTTTGGAGATTCTTTTGACCATTGCCTCAAAAATCTTGAAAGAACCCTCCAAAAGTGCATAGAAGTTAACCTGGTCCTCAGCTGGGAAAAAAGCCATTTCATGGTCCAAGAAGGTATTGTCTTGGGCCATGTTATTTCTAAACAAGGAATTGCGGTAGATAAAGCAAAAATAGATGCTATATCTAAGCTCCCACCGCCCACTACTGTCAAACAAATCAGATCCTTTTTGGGTCATGTGGGTTTCTATCGTCGATTCATACAAAACTTTTCCCAAATCTCCAAGCCTTTAAGTCAGCTTCTTACTAAAGACCAGCCATTTGATTTTAATAATAAGTGCCTGGAGAGTTTTTTGAGGTTGAAGAAAGAGGTTACTGAGGCGCCAATATTGCAGGGACCTGACTGGAATAGTCCCTTTGAATTAATGACAGATGCCTCAGATTTTGCTGTAGGGGCCGTTCTAGGGCAAAGAATTGGCAAGAAACCCGTTGTGATCTACTATGCTAGCAAAACCCTTGATGACGCACAACGGAATTACACGGTTACTGAAAAGGAACTTCTTGCCATTGTATTTGTCTTGGAAAAATTTAGATCTTATCTGTTGAGGTCACGTGTCACTATTTATACAGACCACTCAGCAATTAAATATTTGCTGACTAAGAAAGATGCGAAACCCCGCCTTATCCGTTGGATTCTGCTGCTCCAGGAATTTGACCTGGAAATCAAGGATAAGGCGGGATTGCACAATGTAGTCGCCGATCATCTCTCTCGTCTTATGACAAATGACATAATGACCCCGCCAGATCAGTTCCCTGATGAAAGTATTTTAGCTGCTACAACCCTCCCTTGGTTTGCACCCATTGCAAACTACTTAGCAACAGAACAAATCCCCGCTGATTGGCCAAAAACAAAACGAGATAAGTTCTTTGCTGATATTAAATATTATTTTTGGGAGGAGCCCGACCTTTTCCGCATTTGTGCCGATCAGGTTATTCGACGATGTGTCCCTGATTCTGAAATCCATGATATCTTAACACATTGTCACTCAATGGCCTGTGGCGGACATTTTTCGGGCAAGAAAACTGCAGCTAAAATCCTTAATGCAGGATTTTATTGGCCCAGCTTGCACAAAGATGCTCATGACTTCGTTCGGTCCTTTGTGCGTTGCCAGAGCATCGGCAACATGACTCGAAAGGATATGATGCCCCTTAATCCTATTTTAGAGGTTGAAATTTTCGATGTTTGGGGCATCGACTTCATGGGACCGTTCATCAACTCTGGTGGGTATTTGTATATATTAGTCGCAATAGACTATGTTTCTAAATGGATAGAAGCAATACCCACCCGCACTAGTGATCACCGTGTGGTTGTCGAATTTCTTAAGAAAAATATTTTCTCAAGATTCGGCATACCAAGAGCCATTATCAGTGACGGAGGCTCACATTTCACCCACTCACAATTCCGTCACCTCCTTTCTAAATACAGGGTTAATCATAAAATTTCCACACCATATCACCCCCAAACTAATGGCCAGGCTGAAGTTTCTAACCGGGAAATTAAAAATATTCTACAAAAGGCGGTTAGGTCCGACCGTAAAGACTGGTCCACCAAATTGGACGACGCTTTATGGGCCTACCGTACCGCTTTTAAAACTCCGCTTGGCATGTCTCCCTTCCGTCTGATTTTCGGGAAGGCATGCCATCTCCCGGTAGAATTAGAACATAGGGCTTTTTGGGCAATAAAATAACTTAATATGGATTTATCTGATGCCGGTAACCATAGAAAATTACAATTAACTGAATTGGAAGAATTACGTAATTTTTCCTATGAAAATGCGAGGATTTATAAAGACCGAACAAAGAAATTTCACGATAAATATATTGTTCGGAAACACTTTGACGTTAATCAACGTGTTTGGCTTTTCGATGCGAGATTACGTCTTTTTCCTGGCAAATTAAAATCTAAATGGACCGGCCCCTTTATTGTCCATAAAACATATCCATACGGCGCTGTTGACCTTTTTGATCCACAAACTAATTCGATATTTCAAGTCAATGGCCAGCGTTTAAAGCCCTATTTTGACCATACGCCTAAAATTCCATCTGAATCTTTTAATTTTACTGAGCCAACCACCCTTGATCACTAGTACACATCACGCCCGGCTGAATGGCGTAAAAGATAGCACTAGATGGGAGGTAACCCATCATTTTCTTATTCTCCTTTTTTTTCTTTTTCCAGGTTTTGTTCATCCTAAACCCGACCGTCATCACTAAGGTGATCCCTTTTCCCTCCTAATGCATGAGGACATGGCATATCTTAAGCATGGGGGGGTGTTTTTAAATTTTTATGATCGATTCAGGATGTTTAAAACCTAAAAACATGCAATTTTCTTTAATTTATTTCCTGCTTGCATACCAAAAAAAAAAAAATTATATATATATGTTTGAGGAAAAATTTTGAAATCGGGACTAAGGTCGAAAAATTCACTTCTGGTACAATGGGATTTAATCTTTAACAAACTAAGGATGAGGATTTGGATCTGATCATTAGAATTCCAAGGTCTATTTTAGACTAGATCAGATATCCTTCTCTAAAATTCCACCTGAACTCATGATAGTTCAGGTGACTTGATCCTATTTTGTAATATGGAAAGTATTTGACTTAGTTTTTGACTCAAAAACTTGCGGTTCTCGAGAAACTTCTTGTGTCAATTTTCACACACAAGCTAACATTTAAAAACAACTAAAAATTTGAAAAACTCCCTTGTTTGGATTTAGTAAAAGTCTGAATCAGGTCATTGGTTTGAGTTCCCACCGTCGAGAAGAAGGAAAATACCTTCTTTGAGGACGCGATGTTAACATGTTACCGCCTCGGCGCTGCTCTATATCTATATTTCATATCTTTAGACGGAGCATTAAAGCGCATTTCAGCAGCTCAAGTGTCTTGGACGGTGCTCTACCTATAGCGTCGGAGCAAGAGCTTGAGTTTGCTTGGAGCGCCCCTTTTCACCGCATCGTGTTTTGGGGTTGTGAGCTCCTGGGTGGTGTCATGGACAGTGCTATCCCGAAGTACTGGCGCCAGAGCCCCCTCGAGGAATGGTAATGGGAATGATGATACCGACACATCTGTTGTAAGACTAAGCTAAAAATAAGCATGGGGGAGAAAAAAAAAAAAATAATAATAATAATAACACGTCATTATTAAGGTTGGCTTTTCACAAGCACCGACACAAGGTTTTAAAGGAATTTGCAAGTTGCGAATCAGATTCACGAGCCAGAAAAATCCTAAAAACAAACATTTCAAGTCATCTGAATTAACAAGGGGTTAATTTGTGAATTTTCTGAGGATATATTGATCCCGTTCTATCTAATGGTTGGATCCAAAAACAAATCCTGATGTTTATCTTCAACAAATCCCGTATCTCCTATGTTTTAATCTACCAAGGTCCCTTAATCTCTTTTTCTCCTCAAAAGTCAAAAAAAATTAGATTTCCCAAAAATTCCATTTTCCAAAAAAAAAATTAATGTTTTGCTAAGAGACTAGCAAAAGATAAGCATGGGGGTGTGATAAACACCAGTTTATCATCATTTTTATGCTTTAAAACTAACCTAGCTCTTAGGATTTTACTCCGCAAACGGGTTTTTGGGCTGCATTTAGGCATAAATTAGGATAGGCATGCATTGCATTTTTTATTGTTGTTTTAATGTGTTTTTGTGAGTGTTAGGGATGTACAGATTCACCGATCCCTAAAACCCTAGCACTCAAGAAGGCAATTGGTGAAGGAGAAGCCCAGACTAGTTGGAACCCAGCTTGATCCAGCTCACCATAGCTGGAACCTAGCTTACTTGAACTAGGGTTAGCTCATCCCAGCTCCATTCAGCTAATCTCAGCTGGATAGCAGCTCAAGAGAGTTCACCTTAGCTCACCCTAGCTCAAGTCAGCTCAGATCCAGCTCAACTTAGCGAGTCTAGCTCACCTCAGCTCCCACTAGTTCACAGGGAGCTCTAGCTAGCTCAGCTGAGTTGACAGGAGTTCACCCCAGCTCAGATCCAGCTACATCCAGCTCCACTCAACTCCAGCCAGCTGAAGAAGAATTCATCTCAGCTCAGGAAGCTCAAGTCCAGCTCCCGGGGATTCAGCTTAGCTCATCTCAGTTGAGCAAAGCTACCTTAGCTGCCTCAACCAGCTTGATTCTCCCCGATAGCACCAGACCTAGCTCACCTTAGCTCATTTTGGTAGAAGCTAGCTCACTTTAGCTTGGCTTAGCAACTAGCAAAGAACTAGCAAGCTAAGCCAGCTAGAGTAGCCCCATGCCAACCTCTTCAGCAGCAGCCAGCTCCAGCTCCAGCTCCAGCTCCAGACTTCTTCTCCTCAGCTCCCTCCTCCAAACCCTGGCTCCAACACCTTCTCCTCTACTCCTCCATTAGCTAAGCTAGCTTAGCTTAGCTTAGCTTAGCTATGCTCCAACTTCCTTGGCTTGTACTACCCCAAAAACCCACCTACCAACTCTACCCAACTAGCTCCACCTAAGCTCCACATAAGCTAACCTACCCACCACCTCCAAAAGACACCTAAAATTGGCGCCAAAAACTACCCATAACCACCCCTTAATGGCGCCACTTTTCCCTCCAAAATCCCCCCCTCATCTCCACCACACAATCCTCCTTGAATCCATCTCCACCATCCACCTAACCCTCCTTCTAGAAGACCCCATGTTGGCGCCAACATGGGGGTGTCTCTCCACCACCAAAAGACACCAACACCACCATAACCACCCCCTTTAACACCCCTTGGGGTGGCGCCAACTAACCCTAGCCATAGGATCACCAACCACCCTCATCCTTCCATCCTAGCCCTCCATTTCAAGGGGTACCTTAACCCCCCATCCTACCCTATAAAAAGACCACTACCCACCACCATTCAAGTCATCCTTGGCTAGCCTTTTCACTCTCATATTCCACCAAGAATCCCACGTCCAAGAGAGAAGAAGAAGAAGAAGATTAAGGGGATATTCTGTCCCCTTGGTGCCTTCCCCTCTTCCCTTCTCTCTTGGGTCACGCCAGCCAAAGGAGAAGCCAGGCAAGGAAGATCTTGGAGGAGATCTTGAAGGTGGTCACGCCACCTTGGAGGAGTTTTAAGGGTGGTGCACGCCCACCCCTTTGGAGAGAGCATTAAAGGTGGTAGCTTCCACCTTGGAGGAGCTCTAAAGGAAGGAGAAGAAGGAGGCCCTCTTTTCAAGCCAAGGAGCAGCTAGGCTTGGAGCAAGAAGACAACCTTCTTCACCATTGTTACAAGAGGATTTGTGTTTCTTTTCTTGCTTTTAAATTGTTCAATTCTAGTAGAAGCTTTCCTCTACTTGTCCTTGAAAAGAACACTCATTCTACTCAATCAAAAATTGCCTTCTTTTAAGCTTTTTATTGCAGTTGTTTGTTTTGGTTCTAGCACTTATTTCACATCTTCTTCCTAATTACCCTAGGCCTACACTTGCCTAGAGTGAGCTTAGGAAGAAGATATTTCTATCTTTTAGATTTTTAATCATTTGTAGGTGTTAGTTCTTTTCGCTACAATCTGCCGTTTGCCCTCGTCTTTTCAAAATACAAAAAAAAATTACATATTGAAAAATATTAAAAAGAAAGTTGAGATTATATTCCAAGCAAGAGAATCATTATTGCAATTTTTGCCTCCTTGGACGACCCTAGATACTCCCCTATCTAGGATATAAATTTTAAAAGCGAAAGCGGATTCGCGTGTTACAACGACGTTAAAAAACTACTTTTACAAATCACGCGTATTGCGCCATCATTAAGCCCTCTAGGAAAATCGGGGTAGTCAGACGAGGGTGCGCAGACTATGGAGGGGCGAGACCCCTATTTGGTTCTGAGGGACGAGACCCCTGTTCTGAGAGGGCAAGGCCCTATACTGTTCCGTGCTGTACTTTGGGCGTACCTACTAGCGAAAATGACTGACCATGTGTCAGTGTGAGGTAGCTACTCGTGCGCTTATCACGCGTGCCGTAGTCACTGCTACGTCTTGACAGTGACCTCAGGGTGGTTAACTGGGTGTAGGACTACCACGAGAGACTCTCCCGGCCAGGAGAGCACCACGTGTACCTTCTACTCTACGGAAAAGACTACAATCAAGATCATTCCCACGAGGAACATGCAAAATTAAGAAATATCTGGATACTTTGAGAAATGGGTAACACTGGAACATATAAAACTGATAAATGGAAATGAGAATTAAACCTGTTGTTTTTTCTGTTCTGTACTTAGATAATATAGATACCACTCTACTTAGCGTTTGCTGACTTTGTCTTTTCATAACACTGTTCAGGACCAGGAGTTGAGCAGCCCGAGTTTCCGGTTGCAGAGGGTGCTGGGCCTAGTCAAGTCCAACCGTAGTTTTCTTCAACACTTCCTTTTCTTTTCTCTACTGTTGTAGTAAGTACTGGACTTTTAGTTACTGTTCTACTACTACTGTTTACTTTCTGCTTTCCATTGTTATTGTTGTTGTGGTGGTATGTACTGAACTAGCAGAGTTATTTTCATTTACTGCTTTATACGTTTCTTCTGCTTAGTTATATTGCATATGTGAATGTGGTTTACTTTCCTACTTTTGGTTATTTCTTGTTGGACGACTAGGTCTTGGGATTAGTCTAGGCGATCCGATCTCAGGTCCTGTACGGATCTGGGAACCAGGTTGTAACACTCACGAACTCTCTGCTCTCAGCCCTTCAATCTCCTCTGCTCTTCGCTCTCTCCTTCTCCTACTCCCTCTTGGCGGTGGTGTGGGAACGAATGGAGGAGGAGGGGGGGTTTATATGGAGGTGGGAGGTATGGGAAGAGGTAAGGTGGAGGGAATGGGGAGGGTGTCATCGTGGGGTCACTGATGGGGTGGCATGAGGGGTGAAGGGGATGGTGTACGGTGGGTTAGGGGAATGAGGTGAGGTACGGTGGGGTAAGGTGTGGGGAAAATTGTGGGTTTTCCCCTCGCAAGTTCCCTTTCTCCCTTGTACTCCCCTCAACTAAAACCCAGGGGGTTTAAAATTGCACCCATACTCCTAAAAATTTCTGAAAACGTCACACGATCCTAGGAAAGGGTCATTTCAACATAACAAACTTAAAGGAAGTTTCGTCCCCAAAACTTGAGCTAACTAGGGTATGAAAAATCAAACATAAATGTGCATAACAAACATAAAGAAGATCAAAATAGGTCAGAAGTGACGCACCCTCGAAAAGCTCCTAGTACTATTCTCGCATCGCCGCCTCAGGCTCCTAAGTGACCTCCTCATATCGCTGGCTTCTCCAGAAGACCTTCACCAGGGGTACCTCCTTCCGTCTCAGACTCTAGACAGCTCTGTCTAGTATCTGTACTGGCCTCTAAGGGTGGGTCAAGTCGTTCCCCTCCTCGATGTTCTCGTGGCTCAAAACATGGCTAGGGTCGGCGATGTATTTTCTGATGTTGGACACGTGGAACACGTCGTGCACTCCAGAGAGCTGGGGAGGAAAGGCAAGCCTGTAAGCAACAAGTCCTACTCGCTCCAAGACCTCAAAAGGCCCTACAAACCTCGGTGCTAGCTTCCCTCTCACCCCAAACCGCTACAAGCCCTTCATGGGAGAAACACGGAGGAAGACGTGATCTCCAATCTCAAACTGTACCTCCCTACGCTTCGTGTCAGCGTAGCTCTTCTGCCTGCTCTTGACAGTACGGAGTCGTCTGTGGATCTACTCGATCACCCCCTGACTCTGGCATACCAGCCTGGGACCAACTTCCCACTTGACCCCCACCTCAACCCAACTCAAGGGAGCAGTACACCTCCTCTCGTACAGATCCTCATACGGTGCCATGCCGATGCTTGAGTGGTAGCTATTGTTGTATGCAATCTCTACCAGGGGCAACTGCTCCTCCTAGGAGCCTCTCCAGTCCAGTACACAAGTGCGTAGGAGGTCCTCAAGGGTCTAAATGGTGCGCTCCGATTGTCCGTCGGTCTGGGGGTGATAGGCTATACTGAACCTCAGACGAGTCCCCAAAGCTTGCTGAAACTCCACCCAGAACTGGGAAGTGAAATGAGTGTCTCTGTCTAAAATAATCTCAAGAGTGACTCTGTGAAGGTGCACCACATCTCGGATGTAGCGCTCTGCCAACTGTGCTGGTCCAAAAGTGACTCAAATTGGCAGAAATCGTGTCGTTTTCGTCAATCTATCCACTATCACCCAAACTGCATTGTGTCCTCATTATTTCACAGGTAACCCCACTACCAGATCCATAGTGATGAGAACCTCATCATGAGCCATAACTAGCTCATTTTGACCTAATACAAAGGATAAAAGCTCCTACATAACTCAAGGAAAGGCTTAACTCAGAGAATTCTGAGTTTAAGCAGAAAACAAGTCATAAGGGGTAAAAATGCAATTTTACCAGTATAATCTGCATACAGGGTAATTCAGGGCCCAAACATAGGTCAAAGCAACTTAATAAGAATAAAAGTGGGATGAGATGATCTAGCAAGGGCTACAGCAATTCCAAGAAACTAAATGATAATCTATAACCCTAAAATAACCCACTTCAATTCACGAGGTTCGAGGCAAAGTAAAAATAGAATAAACCCTCTAAAATTCATAGAAAAATAATTTCTAGGGTTTAGAACCTTCAATTTGGCCTTCAGAACCCATTTTGACCTACATTGTGAACCATGCCTAATTAATAACTTAATTTGGGTTTTCGCATAAATGGACCGGTCAAACAAGGTTTAATATAGAAATGAAATTCACCATCAGATTCCTTAGGTCCTAATTAGTCATGTATAAAAACTTGAGCCTAAGAAGAAACCTCCTTGACAAACTTTACACTTTGGTCCTCATATATTTACTTTTTGGCCCTCAACTTTTGAACCCTCGCATTTTGGCCCCTAACTCTCCTTCGTTCTTTGCGTTCAGGTCCCCCCTGCAAAACCTGCCAGCACCATGCTCCGACGACCTTGCGCGGAGCATGGCACCGCGCAGGGTGAGGGGGAGAGCCTGGCAAGTAAACCGAGGGTGCCCTGCGTCGTCAGCCGTCGCAGGGACACCCCCCTGGTCGCTGTAACCCACCATACCAGCCGTGCGAACGCACGGACGGTATGGGTTTCCATCTCCGGCGTCCTCCGGCGAGGGAGACACGTCGTCTCCCTCCGCCTTCCTCCCTGTTTTGATCCCTATAAATACCCCCGTCGCTCCACCGACCTCGGCAGCTCGGATCTGACGGAGAAAACCCCCAACTTTCCTCTCCTCTCACTCCGGCAGACGCCCACCAGCTCCGGCGGTTCTTCCTCCTCCTCCTCTTCGCTCTGCCGCAATACCAGCAGCAGAGACTTCCTCCCCTGCTCTTCCCACGCCACGCCGTACCCAGCTGGCGCCTCTGCGGCTCTCTGCTCGCCGCCGCCTCTTCCCTTGGGCATCTTCTTCTCCGGCGACAGTCGATACGACTGTCGCCCTGCCCCGGCCCCTTTCGTCTCCGTAGCTAGGTCAGAACTCCTCCCCATCTCCCCCTCTTTCTTTTCCTCACTGTCTTTTATTTGATTAAACCCTCGACCGCTCCTGTTCACCCTCACCTTCTCCGCCTCCGGCCATCCTCCGGCGAGCCGCTCCCATCACCTCAGCAACCCACACGGCTCGCCGACCACCGCAGAACCTCCGCCTCCTCACCCTGATCAACCCCCGCCCTTCCACTTCCCCCACATCACCCTCTGCAACCCCACCGAACAAACCCATCCTCCGACCCACAGTCCGACCTAGGGCAGCCCTTGCACGCCGCCCCACGCCTCGCCACCACCCACACGAGCTTCGCCGCACCCTGGCGAAGCTCCCGGCACCTTCTGATTAGGCCGAGAGGCCGTTTTGCTGTGAACAGGCCACCCGACCTTCGCCGCCATTGCCGTGCAGAAGGAGCTGCTTCCGCCTGCAGCTGCAGGCGCGCCACCCCCAGATTCGACTCCTAGACCTTGCGAGGCGTTTCGACAAAGCATCAGGCTCGCAGCTGGGGCGAAAGCCTCGCGTGAAGCCGCGATCGCCCGCTGCTTTCTCCGCTGCGGGCGCTCAATTAGGGTGGGACATTTAGTCCCACCTCGGAAAAGTCTGAAGAGGCGCAGCGGTATAAGGCGCAAAAGTGCTGGAGGCTTACTGCCTCAGCACACGGGGTGAGGTCCCCTACACCCGCCCGGTTACCCGGTCTCGTCCGCGCTCACGCCCCGCGGACCTGGCCTGACCCGACTTAGACTGACCTGCACTCCTCGCCCACCACACACGCCGATGGGCCTGGACCCGGGCGCGACCCGTACCCGACTACCCGGCAGCTCTGGGAGAGCTTTCCCAAGAGCGGATTCTGAGAGAGAGAGACGCGGGGGGGGGGAGGGTAGAGTAGGTTTTGCCCTCTGACGTAAACTCTGAAGTGTGCAGGCATAGGTGAAGGACCGCGGAAGAAGAAGGAAGCTGAGGGAGACACTGTAGCAACAAGCAGTTTAAGTCGTCTGATTGGAAAATCAAACGACGTCCTGAAGGGAAAAGAAGAAAGAAGAAGAGACGACGTCCTGATAGGAAAAAGAAAGAAGAAAGAAGGAGATCTGAAGAACAACAGAAGAAGGCGAGGCAGAGGAGAACACAAAAGAACAAGGGAAGAATTGAAAGAAGAGAAGCACGAGAAGAAGATCTGAAGAAAGGAAAAGAAGAAAGAAAGGAAAAGAAGAAGAACAGGACCGCTCTGCAGAAGAAAAAGGAAGAGCAGGAACAGCTGAAAGAAAGAAGAAGAACATCACCACTGCAGATAAAGAAGAAGAAGATAACAGAAGATCTGAGACGAGGAGAAGCAAAGAGAAAAGAAGAAAAGACAACAAATTCTTTCTCTCTCTCTTTCTTTATTTTTGTAAAAGAAACTTGTACCCCTAGAATACAACTTGCTCCCTGAGTTCGACCTCGGGAACTCTTTTATTTTCCGAGTAAAAAAATTATATATTTGAAATGATGGCAATAACTGGCTATACTACAATGCTATAACAATAAAATCCGGTTACATCTGTCTCTCATTTTTGGCGCCGTTGCCGGGGAGCAACGGCTATTCTAGAGGTAAACATTCCTGTTTCTTTTTAATTTCTGATAATCTCCTCTCTTTTGTGCAGAAAACTACAGGAAATCAAGAAGACAAGCAACCGCACGACAACCACTCCGAGGACAGGTAAATTTTTCCTCTCGCTATTAACCCCTAAACTCTAAAGAGGAAGAAAAGAAAAGAACAAGCAATATAGGGCTAACCTGTCTTCCATACTTAGTAACCATAAAGAGTTGCATGTTTTCAACTCATTAGTCCTGCACACTATTAAGGGTATTTAAGGGCTAACACATTCTTGCTTGAGCCCTAATTACCCAACAAAGAACTAACTGGACCAAGTAGAGCCAACATAAGATTCAACAGTAGGGTTTTAGAGACACACTACTTAAATCAAGAATGGAGAAAATCCAAAAGAAGTGTGCCTAAACCATTGATTGAAAATACCTATTCAAAAGAAAACCTAAAACAATTGGCTCTCTAAACACTTGAACCCTAAAAGACAAGACCTAAAAGCTCTCAAAGAAAACAAGAGGTAAAGTTGACCCCATTGGGTCAACCAACCTTAAATTAGGTCACTCTTTGCACTTAAAAGACTAAAGTTCAAGTGAAACCTTAAGCACCCTGATCTTAAAATTGGTAGACTTAAGAGGTCAAGATCCCCATTCTGGTCTACCTGGAATCGCAGTGACAAGAGAGGTCGGGTGGGGGAAACCCTGTAACCCGTGGGGACGCTCTACCGTGTAGGGGTCTTCGCAGGGCTCTCCCTCTCTGGCTGCCAAGGTAATTCTCAGGTGGACGATCTTTCTGATCAAGGGGTCCATCTGCCCCGCACCTCTATAGTCACCCAACACATTTTTGGGTGTCTTGATTGGGTCCAGCACCTTCTAAACTTACCGCTTCCAACAGTGCATGTACGGAAGGAGGTCCCTAAGACCACCCTTAAGACCTCCTTTAGAAATTCGCTCTCGTCAAGGCCAAGCCTCGACGCCCGTGTTTGTGCTGCAACACCCTCACATTATTCTCTCTTCTGATTCAGAACCAAGTTCTTCTTCTTCCCCCATCATGGCTCAGCCAGTTGAGGAAGAAAATAATCTGGAACACCAGCTCCAGCGACTCAATGACCTCTTCCAAAACTTCGTGCACCCACCACAGCGTCCTATGATGCGGGACCACTACAATCCTGCTGCGGTGGCCATTGAGCCTCGAGTCAGAATCCCGACTGGAGGACCTGATTCCGAATTAAAGCCCAACATGATTCATGCTATACCTAAATTCCATGGGCTTAATTCTGAAGATCCCTTCCAGCACATCAAACAGCTAAAGCATCTGGCCCACACTTTTGGATCAGATGCGCAAAATCGGGATATTCTTCTCATGAAGATGTTCTCCTTTTCTCTTATGGACAAGGCCGCCCATTGGTATCAAACTCAGACCCGGCCGATCAACACTTGGGAAGAACTTCAATCCGAGTTTTTGAAAAAGTTTTTTCCCGTTGGTCGGACCAACGCCTTGCGCCATCAGATTACACACTTCACTCAACAATCAGGAGAACCTCTCCATGAGGCATGGGATCGTTTTCAGGATCTCATGAGAAAGTGCCCCCATCACGGAGTTCCTAAATGGGAGCAAGTCCAATCTTTTTACCAGGGACTCCGTGAGGACATCCGCCTTTTCGTCAATGCAACTTGCGGAGGAAACATCATGGGTCAACATGAAGACACCGTATGGGAGATTCTCGAAAACATGTGCGAGAACTCCATCAATAATGACTCCATGGGATTATTCGACAGGACGAATACCCGCGCAGCGACGAATCTTAAGGGAGCACATGAGACGCAGGGCCTGTCCGCATCAGTCGACCTGGAATTAATGGCCAGTCGATTGGACAAGGTCTCAATCATTGAAAAGAAGGTGGATGAGCTGACTCAGCACTTGCAGCAAGCCACCTCCGCGCGTAACTCCTTTGCACAACCTCCTTCCACACAGGAGACTGTGTAAAACATCCTCCACCGATCTTCCCCTGGGATGGACCCATATCCATCCCCATCTGATTCTTGGATCGGAGGATCATCTGATCCTTTCTACACCAGCCGGGGGAACTCCATTCCCCCTTTCCCTGATTCTCAGGAGGTTCCTCAGACCTGCGAGGACCTCAACGCCATCCAGAACGACCCATTCTCCAACACTTACAATCCTGGATGGCGAAACCATCCCAATTTTCAGTGGGTGGGAAATTCCCAAACCCAAAGACCACCTTTTCAGTCCCGCCCACAGCCCTCTCGTCATTACCAGCCGCCTCAGCCTCGGCCCAACCCTACTTATCCATCAGGGCCAAATCAGGATCAAATGTCCCTAATCCTTCAGACTCTGGCTGACATTCAAAAAACGAATGCGGCTATTCAAAAACAGCACAAGGACGAGCTTACAGAAGTTAAAACTCAACTGGCCCAGTTGGCAAATTCTCGCCAGCCAGGTACACTCCCTTCCCAACCTCTTCCTAACCCAAATAACGTGCCAACCCAGAAGCGCGTTATGAATCCAAATTTAGGCCACGCTCAATGGATTTATCAGGCCCCTACTGCGCCATCTCCAGACGAGATGGAAGCCTCAACTTCTTATGCGGGATTTCAGCAGCAGCCACCCCTCCTACCAAACCCAAACCAAAATCAGGCTGGATTAAATTCTGTAACAACACGTAGTGGTAAAACAACTCAAGACCCGCATTATCCAAACCACTCCAAGCCTGATAACCATGACCCTAGGATAGTTATCCAAGATACCGCTGTTCCGGATCCACAACCTGGACCTATCCTAGAAGAACCAACCAAGATCCCGTTTCCCGAGGCCCTGACCAAGGGAAAGAAGACCACCAAACCCGTGGCCCCTGAGGAGGACCTGGTCAAGCTCTTTGAGCAGGTCCACATAAACATCCCATTGATGGATGCAATCCGCCACGTACCAGCTTACGCACGATTTCTAAAGAATATATGTACACCCCAGCGTAAGCCGCGAACCAAGGGAGGGAGCCCAATTGTTCTGTCAGAGCAAGCCAGCTCTGTAATCCTTAGTAGACTCCCACCCAAGGCAAAAGATCCTGGGACTCCCCTGATTTCCTGTAAGATAGGTGGTACCCAATTTGATAGAGCATTGTTAGACTTGGGTGCATCCATAAACCTGATACCCACATCCTTACTTGACCATCTAGAAGAATCTGAGCTAAAACCAACCGAGGTGACATTACAATTAGCAGATCGATCTATAAAGTCACCAAAAGGGATTCTCGAGGATGTTATCGTAAGAGTGCGGGATTTCTATTTTCCAGTGGACTTTATAGTCTTAGATATGGATGCACCTGAGAACGCTAGGGATACACCAATCATTCTAGGGAGACCTTTCTTGGCTACTGCTAGAGCCAACATCAGCTGTGAGGAGGGCCAAATAGAGCTTAAGTTTGGAGATCAAACACTGAAAATTGATATATTTAAGGCCCAACAAGGAATTAATTGCGGCGTCATCGAACAAATTTGTGACATCAAGACTTTGGTTGATGAATCACACCTCCAGAATGACTCGATTATGCCTCATCAACCACAGAAGGATCTTGACCCGCAAACAGAGGAGTCGAATCCAGATATGAACAACCTAGTAACTCCCACCCTTGAACCTCACATCTATACTGAACCACCCGCTGCTGCTGAAAACCCCATCCTCGAACTGAAACCCCTTCCTGCTCACTTGAAATACGTCTTTTTGGGTTCTAATCAGACCCTTCCTGTGATTATCAATTCCAACCTCAGTCGTGAACAGGAATCCCGTCTGATTGTTGTCCTCCAGCAACATCGCAGATCCATCGGATGGACTCTCGATGATTTGACTGGAATAAGTCCCTCTTATTGTACTCATCATATCTATTCAGAAGAGGGCACACGACCTTCTCGTGAAATGCAGAGACGCTTAAACCCCAATCTGCAGGAGGTCGTGAAAAAGGAGATCATCAAGTGGTTAGATGCCGGGATCATCTACCCGATCTCCGATAGTCGTTGGGTGAGCCCAATTCAGGTCGTGCCCAAGAAGGCAGGACTCACCACTATAACGACTGAGACCGGAGAAATCATTCCTACCCGATTAGCCAACTCGTGGAGAGTCTGTATAGATTACCGCCGACTCAATTCCTCCACGAAGAAGGATCATTTCCCACTACCCTTCATTGATCAAATTCTCGAAAAACTTGCGGGAAATAGGTTCTTCTGCTATCTTGACGGGTACTCCGGTTATAACCAGGTGGCAATCCATCCTGAGGACCAAGAAATGACCACGTTCACCTGCCCCTTCGGAACATACGCTTTCCGAAGGATGCCTTTCGGTCTTTGCAATGCACCCGCTACTTTTCAGCGATGCATGCTTGCCATATTCTCAGATATGGTAGGTGATTATCTGGAAGTCTTCATGGATGACTTTTCAGTTTTCGGAGCATCATTCGACGATTGCCTCCAACACTTGGTCCAGATACTCAGGCGGTGCATCGATGTGAATTTGGTTCTTTCCTGGGAAAAGAGCCATTTCATGGTGCCTGAGGGAATTGTCCTGGGACACTCAATTTCGGAGAAAGGTATCCAAGTGGATCGAGCTAAGGTTAATCTAATTTCTCACCTTCCTATGCCTAGCTCGATCAGGGACATCCGTTCCTTTTTAGGGCATGTCGGTTTTTATCGACGATTTATCCCTGATTTTTCAAAAATCGCGCGCCCCCTGACCACTCTTCTCTCCAAGGATGTTCCTTTCAAAATTTCCAAGGAATGCACTCAAGCATTTGAAATCCTGCGTGACCGAGTCACCCAAGCCCCGATCCTACAGCCCCCTGATTGGTCTCAACCCTTTGAGATCATGTGCGATGCATCCGACTTTGCTGTAGGAGCGGTTTTGGGGCAGAAAATTGACAGGAAACCTGTGGCCATTTACTACGCCAGCAAAACACTCGATGAGGCTCAGCGTAACTATACGGTTACTGAGAAAGAGCTGCTAGCTGTAGTATTTGCCCTAGAAAAGTTCAGATCGTACCTTCTGGGTTCCCGTGTCATCATATACTCGGATCACTCAGCTGTGAGGCATCTCCTTGCAAAGAAGGACGCGAAACCTCGATTAATCCGATGGATCTTGCTGTTGCAAGAATTTGACCTTGAGATTCGCGACAAAGCGGGAAAGCAGAACGTGGTAGCTGATCACTTGTCCCGTCTTCCTTCTGAAATAATTGACCCTTCCAGACCCATCACTGAGCGTTTTCCCGATGAGCACCTGCTGACTATTGGTACTAGCCTTCCATGGTTTGCTAATGTAGTAAATTACTTGGCATCTCATCAGATCCCGTCCGATTGGCCGAAGGCCAAGAAAGACAAATTACGCTCCGATGCCAAGTATTACATTTGGGAAGACCCGTACCTCTTCCGCATAGGTGCCGATCAGATCATCCGGAGATGTGTCCCGGAAGGGGAATTCAACAATATCCTCTCTTTCTGCCATGACCAGGCATGCGGTGGCCATTTTGCCGGGCATAAAACCGCATCAAAAGTCCTCCAGTGCGGCTTTTACTGGCCCACACTGTTCAAAGACGCATACAATCACTGCAAGGCATGCAGTCGTTGCCAGACTTTGGGCAACATGAGCCATCGCGACATGATGCCTATGCAACCGATTCTAGTATGCGAAATCTTTGATGTTTGGGGGATTGATTTTATGGGCCCCTTTCCTGTTTCGGATGGTTTCGAATACATTCTGTTGGCTGTGGACTACGTGTCCAAATGGATCGAAGCCATACCGACCCGAACCTGTGATCACAAAATCGTTCTCAAATTCATTCATCAACACATTTTATCAAGGTTCGGGATTCCTCGTGCAATAATCTCTGATGGGGGGACCCATTTCACAAATGCTCAGTTTAGGTCACTGATGACCAAATACGGGGTGTCTCACCGAATCTCTACTCCTTACCACCCCCAAACTAATGGTCTAGCTGAGCTGTCTAATCGGGAGATCAAGAAAATCCTGCAAGTCACTGTTCGACCTGACAGGAAGGACTGGTTGTCCCGACCTCCGGAAGCATTGTGGGCCTATAGGACCGCCCACAAGACCCAATTGGGCATGTCTCCCTTTAGACTGGTGTACGGAAAGGCATGCCACCTTCCCGTAGAACTGGAGCATAAAGCCTATTGGGCAGTACGGAACTGTAATCTAGATCTTTCCAAGGCTGGGACCCACAGAAAACTCCAAATCAGCGAGATCGATGAATTACGCCTAGACGCGTACGAGAACTCGCAAATCTACAAGGAGCGGGTTAAAGCCTTCCACGACAAACACATCTCGAGAAAGATCTTTCATCCTGGTCAAAAGGTCCTACTCTTTGATGCTCGACTAAAACTCTTCCCAGGAAAACTGAGATCCAAGTGGGTCGGACCATATTTGGTCCGACAGGTTTTTGAAAATGGAGCAATCGAAATCAGTCCACTCAGCCACGATTCTGAACCTTTCATCGTGAATGGTCAGAGACTCAAGCCGTTCATTGATGTAACTTCTACTGATTTGGTTGAAGCATCTTATACCCTCCTTTCCCCTTGAGCTTATTGCGCCCAGCCGATGGCGTAAAACTCAGCGCTTAACGGGAGGCAGCCCGTCATTCTCTTTGAAAACCTGAAACTTGTTCTGACACCTTTTTGCACTTGAAGTTCACACTTTAAGACAGCCGACTCCACCTCAGGTGCGTGCATCTGAGATTAGAAATCGTCCGCAACAGTCACCCCGACCCATTCACTCATCTAAATTTCTGTCTTAAGGAATGAACTAAGTTAAATAAAAACCCCCTAGGTTACAATGAGGACATTGCAAATCTTAGGCATGGGGGGGGGTATGAAAGTGCAAAACTTGTAAGAAAAGGTTTCAAACAAAGAAATTCACATATGCCAAAAACACCATAAAAATTCAAAAAAAATTTCGAAAAAGAATAAAAGGAGAAGGAAATTTTGTGAAGGAGAAAAGAAACAAAATGAAAAAGGAGCACAAAATTATGAGAAAAGGTGATAGTCATTAGTAAGGAACTAAGGAATTAACCTAAGTTCTAGACCTCATTCAAGAAAATAACTGAAAAGTGCACAATGAGATTAGTAAGAATGCAAACCTTAGGCATTCTTGAATAGACTCTTAGTACCCATTAAGATCTGGACACTCCTCAAGAGGTTGAGGAAAATGAAAAGCTGAAGTATTAGGTCTAAGGCTTAGGGAGTATTTGGCCTCGTTAACTAATTTTTGGTTTACGGGACTCAGTAACCTAAGCACCCTAACCTCACACACAGCCTGGTTCAGTAAGCGTAAAAATCAGAATCACGCAGAAGCGTTGCAAAATTCTAAAAAGAACACCTAGAATAGGAGCGGCCGATCAACACAAGTTGATTTGGACGAGTTCCCAGCGTGGAGAGGCGGGAAATCCCCTCGAAGATGCGTAACAAAATATCATCTCCTCGGTGCTTGTCTCTTAGGATATTTACATATCCTACTGGGGGCATGTAAGCACTCTGCTGGTTCAGATTCCATGGATGGCATTATCTCGAAGTGTCAATTGCCAGGGTCTGGATTCGGCCACGGAACACCATGGATGGGATTATCTCGAAATCTCAATAGCCAGGGTTCCGGGGGTTGCCATGGGCGGTGCTATCTCGAAGCATCGATCGCCAGGAACCCTTGAGGATTGATGATGGGAGCAAGGAATCTGATACAGACCGTGTTGAAAAGCCAATCCTAGGCTAGAACTAAAAAGAAAAAGAGAGAGAAAACTCTCCAAACTGAAAAACTTTCTATCTCTCTCTTACAAAACGCACTGCGAACTGAGCCAGGGCTAAAATCATTTCAAGCACGGGTGCTTTAACCACAAAGTCCAATAAACCTTAGGTTAGTTCTTGTGGACCTTAAAAACCTTTGCTAAAGACTGAGGCTAAGGCTAGACAGATTTGGATCTTGATTGGTACTAGAGTACCTTTTAGGCCTATGGTCAGCATTCTAACCTAATCTATGCTCAAATAAAAAAGGCACATATCTAAAACTATTAAAAACTTCATGGTCTAGAACAAGGGTTGAAACCTTAAGTTTTTGCTAAGGGACTAGCAAAGGCTAGGCATGGGGGTATGATGAGAACCTCATCATGAGCCATAACTAGCTCATTTTGACCTAATACAAAGGATAAAAGCTCCTACATAACTCAAGGAAAGGCTTAACTCAGAGAATTCTGAGTTTAAGGAGAAAACAAGTCATAAGGGGTAAAAATGCAATTTTACCAGTATAATCTGCATACAGGGTAATTCAGGGCCCAAACATAGGTCAAAGCAACTTAATAAGAATAAAAGTGGGATGAGATGATCTAGCAAGGGCTACAGCAATTCCAAGAAACTAAATGATAATCTGTAACCCTAAAACAACCCACTTCAATTCACGAGGTTCGAGGCAAAGTAAAAATAGAATAAACCCTCTAAAATTCATAGAAAAATAATTTCTAGGGTTTAGAACCTTCAATTTGGCCTTCAGAACCCATTTTAACCTACATTGAGAACCATGCCTAATTAATAACTTAATTTAGGTTTTCGCATAAATTGACCAGTCAAACAAGGTTTAATATAGAAATGAAATTCACCATCAGATTCCTTAGGTCCTAATTAGTCATGTATAAAAACTTGAGCCTAAGAAGAAACCTCCTTGACCAACTTTACACTTTGGTCCTCATATATTTACTTTTTGGCCCTCAACTTTTGAACCCTCACATTTTGGCCCCTAACTCTCCTTCGTTCTCTGCGTTCAGGTCCCCCCTGCAAAACCTGCCAGCACCATGCTCCGGCGACCTTGCGCGGAGCATGGCGCCGCGCAGGGTGAGGGGGAGAGCCTGGCAAGTAAACCGGGGGTGCCCTGCGTCGTCAGCCGTCGCAGGGACACCCACCTGGTCGCTGTAACCCACCATACCGGCCGTGCGAACGCACGGACGGTATGGGTTTCCATCTCCGGCGTCCTCCGGCGAGGGAGACACGTCGTCTCCCTCCGCCTTCCTCCCTGTTTTGATCCCTATAAATACCCCCGTCGCTCCACCGACCTCGGCAGCTCGGATCTGACGGAGAAAACCCCCAACTTTCCTCTCCTCTCACTCCGGCAGACGCCCACCAGCTCCGGCGGTTCTTCCTCCTCCTCCTCTTCGCTCTGCCGCAATACCAGCAGCAGAGACTTCCTCCCCTGCTCTTCCCGCGCCACGCCGTACCCAGCTGGCGCCTCTCCGGCTCTCTGCTCGCCGCCGCCCCTTCCCCTGGGCATCTTCTTCTCCGGCGACAGTCGATACGACTGTCGCCCTGCCCCGGCCCCTTTCGTCTCCGTAGCTAGGTCAGAACTCCTCCCCATCTCCCCCTCTTTCTTTTCCTCACTGTCTTTTATTTGATTAAACCCTCGACCGCTCCTGTTCACCCTCACCTTCTTCGCCTCTGGCCATCCTCCGGCGAGCCGCTCCCATCACCTCAGCAACCCACACGGCTCGCCGACCACCGCAGAACCTCCGCCTCCTCACCCTGATCAACCCCCGCCCTTCCACTTCCCCCACATCACCCTCTGCAACCCCACCGAACAAACCCATCCTCCGACCCACAGTCCGACCTAGGGCAGCCCTTGCACGCCGCCCCACGCCTCGCCACCACCCACACGAGCTTCGCCGCACCCTGGCGAAGCTCCCGGCACCTTCTGATTAGGCCGAGAGGCCGTTTGGCTGTGAACAGGCCACCCGACCTCCGCCGCCATTGCCGTGCAGAAGGAGCTGCTTCCGCCTGCAGCTGCAGGCGCGCCACGCCCAGATTCGACTCCCAGACCTTGCGAGGCGTTTCGACAAAGCATCAGGCTCGCAGCTAGGGCGAAAGCCTCGCGTGAAGCCGCGATCGCCCGCTGCTTTCTCCGCTGCGGGCGCTCAATTAGGGTGGGACATTTAGTCCCACCTTGGAAAAGTCTGAAGAGGCGCAGCGGTATAAGGCGCAAAAGTGCTTGAGGCTTACTGCCTCAGCACACGGGGTGAGGTCCCCTACACCCGCCCGGTCTCGTCCGCGCTCACGCCCCGCGGACCTGGCCCGACCCGACTTAGACTGACCTGCACTCCTCGCCCACCACACACGCCGGTGGGCCTGGACCCGGGCGCGACCCGTACCCGACTACCCAGCAGCTCTGGGAGAGCTTTCCCAAGAGCGGATTCTGAGAGAGAGAGATGCGGGGGGGGAGGGTAGAGTAGGTTTTGCCCTCTGACGTAAACTCTGAAGTGTGCAGGCACAGGTGAAGGACCGCGGAAGAAGAAGGAAGCTAAGGGAGACACTGTAGCAACAAGCGGTTTAAGTCATCTGATTGGAAAATCAGACGACGTCCTGAAGGGAAAAGAAGAAAGAAGAAGAGACGATGTCCTGATAGGAAAAAGAAAGAAGAAAGAAGGAGATCTGAAGAACAACAGAAGAAGGCGAGGCAGAGGAGAACACAAAAGAACAAGGGAAGAACTGAAAGAAGAGAAGCACGAGAAGAAGATCTGAAGAAAGGAAAAGAAGAAAGAAAGGAAAAGAAGAAGAACAGGACCGCTCTGCAGAAGAAAAAGGAAGAGCAGGAACAGCTGAAAGAAAGAAGAAGAACATCACCACTGCAGATAAAGAAGAAGAAGATAACAGAAGATCTGAGACGAGGAGAAGCAAAGAGAAAAGAAGAAAAGACAACAAATTCTTTCTCTCTCTCTTTCTTTATTTTTGTAAAAGAAACTTGTACCCCTAGAATACAACTTGCTCCCTGAGTTCGACCTCGGGAACTCTTTTATTTTCCGAGTAAAAAAATTATATATTTGAAATGATGGCAATAACTGGCTATACTACAACGCTATAACAATAAAACCCGGTTACATCTGTCTCTCACATAGTGACACTCTCCCACTTCCACTTTGGCACGGGAAGTGGCTATAGTGGCCCTACAGGCCTCTGGTGCTCGACCATCATCTGCTGGCATACCAGTCACTACTAAACAAAACTACCAACAACCCGCTTCATCCCCCTCCACCAGAAATCATATCATAAGTTGTGGTACATCTTCGTATTCCCGGGATGTATGGTGAATTCGGACCCGTGTGCCTCAGTCAGGAGCTCTCTCAACAGCTCCTCATCTCTAGGAATGCACAAGCGTCCCCTCATACGCAGGACCCCGTCAGTGAAAGAGAACTCTCCTGGGTTCCCTGTCAATACCCGGTCTCGCAGTGTCTGCAGGTATGGATCCGTCATCTGTCTAGTAACAACATGATCTATCAGTTCTGGTCATGCCTGCCTCGCCACTACCACTGCCCCACAGTACCCCCAAGACTTCTGGGGTCGCCAACTGCTCACCTCCTCCATGAGTCTCCAACTCTATGCCTGTAGACTAGCCAACTGGACGGGCGACTTCCTACTCAAAGCGTCTACCACCACATTGGCCTTCCCTGGATGGTAGGAGATGCTATAGTCGTAGTCCTTCAGGAGCTCTAACTAGCATCTCTGTCTCAAAATAGGTATCTGAGGCTCTTATGATCAATAAAGATCTCGAACGTCTCTACGTACAAGTAGTGCCTCCTTGTCTTCAACGCGAAGACAACAGCTGCCAGCTCCAAGTCATGTGTGGGGTAGTTGTGCTCATGGGGCTTTAGTTACTGCGAAGCATAAGCGTCAACGTGGCTCCGCTGCATGAGCACACCACCCAATCCTTGCAACGAGGCATCGGTGTAGACCATGAATCCACCACTGCTGTCTGGAATGGTGAGTACAGGAGCTGAAGTCAGTCTCTCCTTCAGCTCTTGAAAGCATGACTCACACTCGTCTGTCCAGGAGAAGGATACGTCTTTCCGAGTCAACTGAGTCATAGGATGCACGATCTTCGAGAAAACTTAGATAAACTGCCTATAGTAGCCTGCCGGCCCCAAGAAACCGCGTATCCCTATCACTATACGTGGCTTCTCCCACTAAGGACGGCCTCAACCTTGGCTGGATCCACCGCCAACCCGTCTCTCGAGATCACATGACCCAAGAAGGTAACCTATCTCAACCAGAACTCGCACTTGCTGTATTTGGCGTACAGCCTGTGCCGTCTCAAAGTGTTCAGGACCATGTGGAGATGCTGTCCATGCTGTGCTTGATCTCGAGAGTAGACAAGCACGTCGTCGATGAATACTACCATGAACTGATCCAGGTACAGCTGGAAGACGCAGTTCATCAGATCCATGAAAGCGGCGGGGGCGTTGGTCAACCCAAACGGCATGACCAAGAACTCGTAGTGACCATACCACATGCGGAAGACTATCTTGGAGATGTCGATCTCCCTGATCCTCACTGTTGGTAACCCGACCTCAGATCTATCTTGGAGAACACCATGGCGTCTCTCGACCGATCGAAGAGGTCATCAATATGAGGTAGTGGGTGTTTTATGCACGAATTCTTCGTTGTTTAAGAGATGCATTGTAGTATAGGACAAAATCACTCAAAACAGATAATATTTATAACTCGAATGAAAGTCCGAGGTCGTTCGCTGGGAGCAAATATGAAATTCACGCACTAATCTCAATATATAATGTAAATGAGCATAATTAATTACTCCAAATCTAATAGACAATGTAGTACATGAGCATAAGATGAGTTAAAAAGAAATCTAGACAAAATAATGGTGATTTGGATCACCAATTATAAGTCTAGTGCATGGAGCAACTACTCAAATCAACTCAGAGGAAGGAATATGTAATCAAACATCTTAAAAGATGTTGCTACAGTACCCCTTTGTTATTTTTCCTCTGATGTTCTTCTTCATCTTCTTCTCTTCTACCTTAGTTCTATCTTCTCTCCTTCTTCTTCTTCTTTGGCTTCTCTTCTCTTGGCTTGTCTTCCTTCTCTTCTTTTTCTACGTGCCTTTTCTTCTTCACACACAGAGGGGGATCCTTCTTTAAATGTCTACGTATTAGCCATTCCTTTCTGTAGGAAAACCCTCCCCTACCCCACGCTCTCTTTCCTTCTCTCTCTGGGTTCCCTTCCTTCTTGCCTTCCCAAGGCCAATGTCAATGTTATCGGGTAATCGGGTATGCGTGCACCCAAATCCAGGGCTACCAGGGGTGTGTGGTAGCCGAGGAGTGAGTAGGCATAGGTCGGGTCGGGTCGGGTGTGCATGGGTGAAGGGGACCTCACCCCTGTGTCTCGAGGCGATAAGGCAGGAGCAGGAAAATAATATATGCGTGCGCGGCTACTCTTCTCTTTAACATTGTGGGACTAAATGCCCCACATCCTTCTCATGCATCTGCAACGAAGGTTTTCGAGCGATTGTCGAGCTGCAACTACTGGAGTCGTCAATTGAGGACCTGGGAGAGATCCTGGGATGCGTCCGTGCGACCTGGAGGTAGCAGCCACGAAGAACACGGCCGGAAGTGCGCAAATGGTGTCAGAGAAGATGGTGGCAGCGGCGACAATCCGATGAAGACCTGAAAGAGGAAATATGGGCTAAAAGCCCCGGTTAAAATGTTTAGGAGGTTTCACAAGGATGCGACAAGGGTGTGGGTGGCAGTAGCGAGCTGCGAAGGTGGTTGTAGGTGGCCGGCGAAGGTGACGTAGGTCGGAGAAGGTGGTTGTGTTCGGTGGGGATTTTGGATGAGCAATTGATGGAATTAGGAGGTGTTTTGTGTGGGAAGGCAAGGCGAGGTCGTAGGCTTGTCGGCAAAGTGTTTGGAGCAGTGGAGTGAGCGGAAGACTTCGCCGGAGTGGTCGCCAGAGATGGAGATGAAGGTGGCTTGCGATGGTGTTGAGGGATTGAAACGGGGATAAGAAGGGAGGAATCTAACCTAAAAGTGGAGAGAAACTAATCTAACCTAAGATAATTAGACGAAAGGGGAGGATTCTCCTTACCGGGGGTACGTCAGCTCTGGAGAAGAGGAAGGCTTCGGTGAGGTAAAAGTGGCGACGACGATGGGATGGAGGCTCCTGCTAGTACGGCCAAGATCGGATGAGAGAGAGGAAGGAAATCAGGCTGCTAGTATTGCGGACGGACGACAAAGGAGATCAAGAAGAGTCGCTAGAGCTTGCTAAGCTTCTCGGCCGAAGTGGAGAGAGGAAGGGGGGTTTCACGGTCGGAATCAAGCTTGGGGAACTTGGCAAGGTCTGTGGGTCCTTTTATAGGGGTCTAGAGGGCAAAAAGAGCTTGGAAGCCAAGCTTCCAAGTTTGGAATGTTTTTCCGAAAAAGGATGCCCAGTTCTTTCATGTGTTCACATTAAGATTTCGACGAGATCTGGAGCTTTGGATTTAGCTAAAAGGGAAGGCAATTACTTGACAAGTTTCCCTTTCAATTTTTTTTTTTGAAGCAGAGTTTCCCTTTCAATTTTAAGAGGGATTCGTTAAGAAATCACAGAGATCTTGCCAAATTAAGGTCGTCGGAGCTTTAGGATTAGGAGATGTGGGTGGCAGGGACCTATTTGAATAAGAAGATGATAAAGTTGGGGACCCAAATGTAATTTATTCAAAAGTTAGGGGCATATGTGTGAGAAAAAGAATTAGACAGGACCAAATTGCAAACTAGGTCAAGATGATCTCATATTGGGCCTAAATTTTGGTAAAAACCTAATTTGAACCTAAGGAATCCAATGGTGAAGTTATATTTTGGTTTCAACCTAGTTTGACTGGGTAATTTATGCAAAAACCCAAATTTAGGCAAATGTCACTTTGAGACTTTATTTTGGGTCAAGACGGGTTCTGATGGTCAAATTGAAGGTACTAAACTCTAGTGATGTAGACACAATTATTGAGGGTAAAATGCCTATTCACGCATGTTCCTAGGCTTAGATTTGCATTTCATGTTATAAATATTACATAGCATGCATCATTCTGCATTTAGAGTAGTTGTATATAATTTAGGTTAATTGTATCCTTTTTGTGGTCAGGAGAGAAGTATATTTATTTAGGAGCCTCGGATTGATGATACAACCGCACGGATTCGATCTAGATGACAATCGAAGTCCAACACCTCCGAAATCGCCTTGATCGGAGTCTCGTAGCACCATATGCAGTTCGAGGAAGATCAACAGCCAAGGGACTAGGTGACAAAATTTGGAGCTTCAAATGACAAATCTGACCGCACGGATGGATTCAGGTCGATGATCACAGCCCAATGGCATGAAAATTAACTCAATCCAACCTATGTAGTAGCCCCTACAATGAAAAGAAGATGGACGACCCAGATCACAGCACGTGGCGCAACCCAAGCCGCCCATGCGCACGCATGCATCACCGCACGAGCATAGCAGCGCGGTCACACGTGCATGGGCAGCGACATCGCATGCAAGCACGTAGCGCACGGAAGAGCGCGACACGGTGCGCAGAGCACGCGCCAGTGCAGCGACAGCGTGGGCACATGGGCTATCTTCAGCGACGTTTGCGGTGGATCTTCAGCGACGTTTATGACCGTCACTAAATGTCCTATATACAAATTTGATTCTTTCCTCCACTATAAAAGGACCCCTACCCCTCCCAATTTTCTTTATCTCTTCCTTTCTCCCTCTCACCACCTCCAAGGCTTTAGAGAGAGCTTGTCCTAAGCCCGGGATGCTCCTCTAGAGTAGAAAATCAAATAGTTTTCCCACCTCTCATCCCCATTCGTGGAGCATCCCGTGGCTATCGTCTCATCGCCCTTCGGGAAGAAGATCCTCGCCACGATGTCGTCCTGCCCCATCCTCCGTCCTCCAACTTCGTCCTCCTTCGTAGCGCTCCTCACCATCTTCTTCCAGGCGACGTCAGAGTGAGTCATCCTCTAAGCGACCGTCGAGGGGGATTTCTCTCACCTCTTTCTATCTTTTTACGCTTTCATAGTGTAGATTTTTTGCTTTCGTAGTTGTAACAAACAATTCTTGATAAATAGATGATTGTTTCTCTCTCTCTCCCCCTCACTCTCTTATATTTTTACAAGTAGATAAAGTTTTCATCAACCTAATCTCTTGCCCGATAAAATACCAAAAAAAAATTAGAAAAGATAAAAACGATAAAAACAAATAAAAGAGAAGCACGGATTTTTATAAAATCAAACGTTCGCCTCCCCATATTCGACCCGGGACTCACTTTTCGTGTTTCAATTATAAATTTTATCTGATAGACGTATTTTGTGAGCTACAATGACAGGTCCTCCAAACCTCGATTTTAATTCGTGAAGTGCGCCCTCATCATTTTAGCGCCGTTGCCGGGGAGGCAATGCTCTTTGGCTTTTTTTCGTGTTTTTTTACCTTACCTAACTTTTATCTCACTTTTTCTCTAATCTTCCTGTGATTGCAGGTACTCATCCGAGGCGAGCGAGAGCTGTTAGATCGGAGAAAAGTGCGAATGAAGGTTTTGTAAGTTTATCCCTACCACCCCCACCCACTAGTTCATTTCACCACACTAATAACTCAAACCCAAATCAACTTAGGTGCTTCTTATAAAACCTATGATTGATTTTGGTTGTTTATTTGCCACCTCCACTCATCTCACCCCCGCATATATAAAAAAATTAAAAAAAAATACTCTTCTCTTATGGGATTTTCTGAAAGCTACACACTTAACACCGACAACTTCTTACCCCAAGGTGCACAATCACATCGATTATACCACTTAACCGGGATCTAACCTATGGACCCAGTACACTTAACTCAACACAAATAAGTGAGTAGAAATTTGAATAGGTAAAACATTTCTGTGTGCCTTAACTAAGTGGTGCAATAGGCCAATTGATTAAACTGTTTGGGCCACACCACTTAAGATAAAAGCGTTCCATCAAGTAGCTTGCCACTTAGGGTTGATTCTTAGGGCTGAACCAGGCACTCCACATTATTTTTTATTTTTAAAGGAACATATCTACACCCATGCTTTCAAAACTTGGAGTGTTCTCCTAAACTTGATTGAATATACCTAAGAGTAAATCCTAAAAGACACATCATCAAATAACCTTGTTTGAAAACCTTGGTTGTGCACGCACACACATTTTAACTGATCATTAAGGGCACAACCCATCTAAAGGACCCATCACATTCCAAGAGCACAATCATCCCAAGCCTAATTAAAACTAAGTAGACGTTGACCTTAAGGATTGATTCGCTCGTTGAAGCTCAGACTGAGATTTTTTTTTTATTAATATGCTTCTGTTGGTCCATCTGATGTCTAGCTAGGGGAGTAGCGTCAAACAACAGCGACTGGGGATACACTAGGAACCAAAGGTGCAAGCTAGAGGAAGAACCTTCTCCCCAATCCTTCCTTCTAATTGGTTGGATTGACCGGATAAAAGTAGACCAAATTGTTTATAATCTCAAGATGGGTCCTGGGAGTCTGTAGGTCTTTAGGCTAACCCACCTAAGGATAGGGTTGATTGCTTGTACTGCAGGGCACCTTTCTCTCTTCTGTTTTCCCCCTTATTCTACCATGTATCCTTCCACTTCTTACTCGCATTTCCCATCCTACCCTCCTACCACCACTTATCCCTAAGATGATTACCATTCTGACTTGACTTGTAATTACCCATCCACTAGTCGAGATGACTTTGATATGGGATATGAATATGGACCTCATTGTCTAGGGCCTAACCTTGCACAACAAGACTATGATTATTATCCTTCCCAGAGCTACAATGATTATAGATCTTCATCCTTTGATCACCAAACCAACCCGATCTATAATCAGGAAGGATATAATGATTATAACACCTACCCTCCCCAGTATTCCACTGAATATAGGTCACCACCATCCTTTAAACAACCTGAAACGACCTACTATCAGGGAGGGACCAGAGAACCTCGATATCTTGACTCCCCTAGATTTAACCCGAACCCACCCAACCCTGAACCAAACCAGTCAGTTCAGGTGAACCAGATTCAGGATAGGGTGTTAGCTAATTTGAGGAACACTATACAATCTTTAGAAGCTCAACCAACACTATGCACTGGAGCCTATGATCAAAATGATTGATGAACTTAATAGTTCTTTATTGGATTTGCTCCAAAGTGTTAGGGATAGGGACCTGGGTGAGTTTCTTCTTGGGAAATTATCGAGGTTGAGGATGAAATTATGGTTGCCCTAGTCAAATCTTAGGATAATTCTCAAGATAAACCCCCTTCAGGAGAGCCAATGTGTGAACCCGCTCAAGCGCCTGTCGGGGGGATACATATTCTGAGATTGGAGATGACTAGGTTGGGCTAAAGCAACCCTTTGAGGATGAATCGAGTTTTTCACCCGAGATCCTAGAGCCAGGGAATAATGAAAAATATGTCTCCACGGACCATGAAATGACATATTTTGAGACATATATAAATGAGGATCATGGATTCTTTGATTCTGAGGGTGAGGAATCTCTTAGTGAAGTCTCACTTTAGCTTAAGGAAGATGATTTTAGTGAGACAAATGGGTTCGAGGAGCATGACGAACCATTTGATAGCCCAATCATTGAAGATTTTGATTAGGTTGGGGCTAACGTGGAGGATTCGAATCCTCATTTACTTGATGATTCAATCAGTGACCCCATTCCTCATCTGCACCCTGAAGAGCTGACTTTTGAGATCATTGTGCCCAAGTCAATCTTGATTCAGCCACGATTTCTGGACTTAGGAGAATCATATGGGGTGAATGATATGCTAGAGGTCCCGGAGCCTGAGTTCTTGATGTTGGAGGATAGAATTGTTGAAATAAAAATTTGGGAGACTAATTCTGAGGGAACTTTGATTTTGGATCTAAGGGTACCTATGGACCTAAAACCACCCACTTTCTATTAGGACTCTTACGATATCTTTCACGTGCAACCCAAGCTCGAAAAAGCTGATTATTTTTCTAAGTTGAATGTCAAGTGGACACCCAAATCCATTGAACCATCTTTACCCGTTATCTGACCCTTTGGCCTTGGGTTGCACACCACAAAATCGCAGTCCTGGCCCTGCAAGCTTAACAACCTTCAATTTTGGGTGATTTTCATCAAGAACCTGAGAACCACTCGACCTTGGGGCATGGGTCTGCACCATAATCTGGTCCACGTCTGTGGACATCTTCTATTGGTGGGTCTGAGAATCAATATTTTTATTTTGATTTTGACCCGCACCTGTGAATTCTCAATTTCTTCCTTGTATGTATTTTATGCCTAACTGAAGGCATTAAATTTAGCACGTGTTTATATTTCACGTTCTCTGCGGAGCTGACCGGATTCCTCGCAATGTTCAGGTGATATTCTATTTACTCTGCCCTTTTCATGTCTTTATGTTTGCAATGAGAACATTGCATCATTTAGGCATGGGGGGATGGGTAATCAATTCCTAAAATCATTTTGTTAACTCCATAGAATTTCTTTTAGTTTCTTATAAAATAAAATAAAAAATTTGAAAATTTGAAAAAGATAAAAAAAGAAAGAAATTAGGAAAAGAGAACTTAGGCATTTGGAAGTTATTAACTTTAGGAAATGATACGAAAGGACCTAAACACTTAGACTCTTCAGGTCTTCGGGCTTAATTAGCCCGAGTGTCTACTCGAATGTGGACTTAGTCTCAAGTCCTCGCCAATTAAAATTCATTTTAAGTTGTCAAATAAATTAGGATGATAAGTGTGCGACTTATCAACCTACCCTCTGATTTGCGGAGACTTGAAGCCTAAGTATCTACACACTTTTCTTACATTGACTCACTTTTCGGCGGTTTCTTCAAAAATTAGGTAGCTAATGAACTATCTAGGGTGGTATGGTTGGCAAGTTGTCAGTGGTAACAGCTCATCGACAGGTTGTCTAGAGCCCAGTCGTAAGACCATTTTCGTTGTATTGCCTTTAAGTAAATCTTAGATCAAGAAAGCCACATGCTTAAAAAAAAATAAAGAAAAGGAAAAAATATATATATAGAAAAAGGAGAAAAAATAAAAAAAATAAACAAAATCACACTTTACCACACGAGTATGGCTGGCAAGTTACCGTCGGTAACCGCCCATTGGCCGGTTGTCCAGAACCCAGCTCATAAAAAAATGCACAATAATTCCCAAAACACTTAGGGAAGAAGCAGGGAAGTAGATTAAACCAAGGAGATATACACTGGGTTCACCCTTGTGTTGACCTCATAAATAAAAGTAGGGAGACAGCTATCGTTCGAAAAGATAAACCTTTAGGCAAGGTCATCTAGGGTCGTAGAAACCCGAAGTCCGTTTTAACGGCTGCCTAGTGAGTCTTTCACTCTTTTCACTAGATGCTTAGCACTTAGAGTCCTTTTTGAGTCTTGGGCAGGTCGGGTAGCCGTAAAAAGTTATCCCAGAACTCTTAAACTCCAAAAGTACAAAAAAATTAGAAAAGAAGAAAAAAAAATGTATCTTCCCTTTTCAAATAAGGCGAAGACTTGGGCGGTTTGCATTTTGGCAGGCACCTAGGTACTATTGAGTTTTCGTTGTTTACGACCTTAGTTGAAATTTTCTATTGTTAATAAACGACTTAGGCTTAAGCGATCGAATCTTAATTCTGTTTTTATACATAGCATGTAGTTTAATTTTGCAAGGGACTAGCAAAAGATAGGCATGGGGGTATGATGTAAACACAATTATTGAGGGTAAAATGCCTATTCATGCATGTTCCTAGGCTTAGATTTGCATTTCATGTTATAAATATTGTATAGCATGCATCATTATGCATTTAGAGTAGTTGCATATAATTTAGGTTAATTGCATCCTTTTTGTGGTCAGGAGAGAAGGATATTTATTTCGGAGCCTCGGATTGACAATCCAACCATACAGATTTGATCAAGACGACGATCGGAGTCCAACGCTTCTGAAATCGCCTCGATCGAAGTCCCATATACATATGCAGTCCGAGGAAGATCAACGACCAAGGCACTAGGTGACATAATTTGGAGCTTCAAATGACAAATCCGACAGCGTGGATGGATTTAGGTTAATAATCGCAGCCCAACGGCGTAAAAATAGACTCAATCTGACCTATATAGCAGCCCCTACAGCGAAAAGAAGATGGATGGGCCAGATCGCGCCACATGGCGCAACCCAGGCCACCCATGCGCACGCACGCACCACCGCACGTGCACAGCAGCGTGAGCGCGCGTGTTACAGTGACAGTGCATGCAGGCACGCAACATGGCGCGTAGAGCGCGCGCCATTGTAGCAGCAGCGGCAGCATGGGCGTGTAGGCTGTCTTCAGCGACGTTTACGGCAAATCTTCAGCGACGTTTACGGTGAATCTTCAGCGACGTTTATGACCATCACTAAATGTCCTGTATACGAATTTGATTCTTTCCTCCACTATAAAAGGACCCCTACTCCTCACATTTTTCTTCATCTCTTCCTTTCTTCCTCTCACTACCTCCAAGGCTCTAGAGAGAGCTTGTCTTAAGCCTGGGATGCTCCTCTAGAGTAGAAAATCAAATAGTTTGCCCACCTCTCGTCCCCATTCATGGAGAATCCCGTGGCCATCCTCTCACCGCCCTTCGGGAAGAAGATCCTCGCCACAACGTCATCCAACCCCATCCTCCGTCCTCCGGCTTCGTCCTCCTTCATCCCGCTCCTCACCACCTTCCTCCAGGCGACGTCAGAAAGAGTTGTCCTCCAAACGACCGTTGATGGGGATTTATCTCACCTCTTTCTATCTTTTTACGCTTTCGTAGGGTAGATTTTCCACTTTCGTAGTTGTAACAAATAATTCTTGATAAATAGATGATTGTTTCTCTTGACCTAATCTCTTGCTCGATAAAATACCAAAAAAAATTAGAAAAGATAAAAATGATAAAAAAAATAAAAGAGAAGCGTAGATTTTTACAAAATCAAACGTTAGCCTCCCCGTGTTCGACCTCGGACTCACTTTTCGAGTTTCGGTTATAAATTTTATCTGATAGACGTGTTTTGTGAGCTACGACAACGGGTCCTCCAAACCCCGATTTTAATTCTCGAAGCGCGCCCTCATCACCTAAAGAATATTTTTCTATGAATTTTAGAAGGTTCAGGTGAATTTTATCCTAACCAGAACCTCAGTTAATTAAGCGGGTTTGTTTTTAAAGTTTTGGAAGTCATGTAATTCTGAAAATGTGTAAAAATCCTTTTCTGTCTGTAGTAACCCACTTTTTAGACTCTTAAGACCATTTGACTCTTAATTAACCTCTGTAAAAGCTGGCGGTTATTCTGCATTCATGATATGATGGTAAAATTGCAATTTTAACCCCAATTTCTTATATTCTCTCTGAAAAGATTTGCCATGAATTATAGCCTTCTGATGGTTATGTAGGAGCATTTAATGATGAAATATGACTAAATAAAGTTAGATATGGTTGATGATGGCATTATCATCATGCCCCCATGCCTAGCTTTTACTAATCCCTTAGCAAAATCTTATGGAGTTAACTCAAATTCTAGACCATGCCTTTTTATGCTCAGATTTTTGTTGTGTGCTTTCTTTTGTAGATTAGGTCAGAATGCTAATAGCAGGCCTAGGGGTACTCAAGTACGAACCAAGATCCGGACCTAGCCAGCTTTAGCCTCAGTCTGTCGCGAAGGTTTCTAAGGCCCACAGGAACTAACCTAAGGTTCCTTGAACTCCATGGTTAAAGCACCCATTCTTAAAATATGGTTATTCCAGGTTCAATTTGTAGTTGTTGGTGCTAGAGCACCACGATCATTTGTTTTGATGATAACAAAACATGTGTTATTTAACATTTGCACTTGGAGTCCTATATTTCAGGTCAATTGCAAATGTAGACGTGATTAGACGGAATTCGAGCTCGCATCCAGGACAGATTGGAGGAGCTTGATGGAGAACAGAGGGGATTCGCGAGGAGCGATAGATTGAATATGGAAGGACAAGAAGAATAGGATAGAATTCCATTTTATTCCTTTCATGTACATTTGTCATTATTTTCTTGCTCTTTATTTCCTTAGAAAATTATGTTAAAGAGCCTCAAAGTACCCTACAGTAGTCTTAGGAACACTGGCACAACCCTAGGATACTTAGGTTTTCTGTAGAGAACTTAGAAAACCAATATAGGGTTCAAACAAAGTTTCCAGACATCTAATTTCCAAATCAGACGTCTGATAAAGTGTTTTAAGACGTCTGACTATTGATTCAGACGTCTGATAACATTTAGGCTAGACTTCTTAATTCTGTCTGATGAAATCAGACGTCTAGACCTTAGACCAGACGTCTTAAGAGACGTCTGATGACTTTGCCAGGCGTCCAATTGATGGACCGTTGGCTCTCTTAGCATACACTCAAGATATGACCGTTAGAGCCTTATCAGACGTCCTTAAGCCCTTCCAGACGTCTGATAACTGACCGTTTTGCCTCGACTGACCCGAAAATCTCTTCTCAGAGATTTTCTAGCCATTGTAAATCCATTCCCACAAAAAAGTAGGTTTTCAGATGTCCAGACATAGTGCCAGACGTCCTGTATGTCGTCTGATGGACTTGCACTAGAACCCTATTTAGATCTGATTCATGTCAGGAAGGAACCCGCACGAAATCAGACATCTGACCTTGAAATCAGACGTCTTAAAGTGGTCTTCCAGACGTCTGATGCCAGAATTAGACGGCTGATAACCCTGTCAGTGCAATGATTGTTCCTGATTTCAGGTTGATTCACTTGGGCTTTGCACCCAACGGCTATGGAGCCTTTCCTAAGCCATCCAAAGCCTTCCTAAGGCCTCTATAAATAGAGGGGAACCTCTTGCACACCATCATACACCTAGAAACACAAGACACACACCTTGCAATACACTTTCAAACCATTTTGTGTCTCTCTTGCTCTTTAAGCTCTAGTTCTACATCTTGAGAGCATCAAGCTTTGCGCACCCGCTCTCCCGCCGTAGTTCACGAGAGTGACGTAGCACCGTCGTGTTGTTCACGCATCCGCGTCGCTGACACACTCCTTTCAAAGGGAAGCATCCTATTTCTTATAGAAGCCTAGGTTTAATATTACTTTGTTGGCTCTATAGGATTATTGTTATTTTATCTTTGTTATTTGGTTGGGTATTTGCTTTGCGAATTCCCGTCTCCTTCGTGGGACAAAATCCTTCTCGTGGAGAGAACGGGTTGAGGAACGCTACCCTCGCACTTGTAGCATGGTTGTAATTGTGGTTGAATCACCCTCGTTTAAAGTGATTCGTTTAGTGGATTTTGATCAACTTGGTCGATCGGAAAATCCTAACTCGAGAGGGTTAAGTGGTGGTTTTTACCCAGTTTGGGTTTCCACCTAAAATTCTTTGTGTACTTTGTGTGATTGTATTTTGTGAGATTGTTTATATTTTATTTCCGCAATTATTACGTCACCCCTCCTGCTAGGGACGAAATCTACAGTAGTGTGTTTTTGTAAGAGAGAGATAGAAGAATTTTTTTGCATTTTTGGAGAGTTTTCTATCTCTTTTATTTTCTTTATTTCTACTTTGGATTGGCTTACAACACAATGTGTATTGGATTCCTAGCTCCCATCTTCAATCCTCGCAGGGTCCCTAGCTTTCGATGCTTTGAGATAGTACCGCCCATGACATCCCCCAGAACCCTGGCTTTTGACACTTCAAGACAGTGCCATTCATGGCGTTCTGTAGCTAAATTCAAGCCTTGGCAATCGACATTTCAGAATAATCCTGCCCATGGCACCTAAATCAGTACAAGGTGCTTATATTCCCCCAGTAGGATATTTAGATATCCTAGGAGACAAGCACCGAGGAGAGGTTTGTTATTGCGCATCTTCTAGGGGAATTTCCCACCTCTCTGCACCGAGAACTTGTCCAAATCAACTTGTGTTGATAAACTGCTCCTAATCTAGGTAACCTTTCAGAACAGAATTAACGCATTTGGGTGATTTTGATAATTAAGCGCACTGAACTAAACTGTGTGTGGATTAGGGTGCTTAGGTTACCGAATCCCACAAATCAGAGGTTAGTTAATGAGGTCGAATAATCCCTAAGCCTTAGACCTAATACTTAAGCTTCTCATTTTCCTCAACCTTTTGAGAACTACCCAGATCTTAATGGATACTTGAATTTTTAAGCATAAAACACAGCCCAAGAGGCCTAAGATCAGCACTCATACTAATCTCTGTGTCTCTTAGCACTTTTGTCTTTTATTTATTTCTTTTTTCTTTTGATTTGATCTAGAACTTAAATAGATTTCATAATCTTTTACTAATGACTATCTCTTTTTATTTCAAATTGTTGCTCCTTTTTTATATTTAAAATCACCTCACTTTTCCTCCTCAAGAATGATATGCAATTAATTCACTCAAAATTTTCTCCCTTCTCCATCTTTTTGTTCTTTTTCAATTATTTTTATTTTTATTTTTTGATTTTTTGGAATATGTATTTTTTTTGTAAGAACCCTTCAGAACTTTAAATTTTTGTATATTTGCACTTTAACACCCCTCATGCCTAAGTTTTGCAATGTCTTCATTCTAAACGGAGGGTATGAAATAGTTAGGGTTCAGGGGTTAAAACAGGATAATCGGGTGGGCAAACGGGTCGGGATGACTGTTGCGAATGATTTCAAGCTCTGGTACGAGTACCAGAGGTGAAGTCGACTGTTCCAAACTGAACTCAAAGTGCAATAGACATGAAGTACAAAAGGATAATCAGAAGGATCTCGAGTTTTTGGAATGATGGGTTGTCTCCTATTAAGCACTAAATTCAATGCCTTCAACCGAGCAACCAATGGTATGGAGAAGGAGTGGTCAAATCATACGAGTTTTGTAGAACAAGGACCTTGATCAAAAGCCTGGTTGGTCCAATCAGGTGCTTGTTCAGATCAATAGGCTGATGATACAGCCCAAACCAAATCAATCTGGCAGGGTAATAGATGTGGATCAAGGGATGCGGTGCCCACTAGATACTGTGCAGTTCGGAATGATGTGGAAGTGAAAAATTAGGGTTTGGTTGATTTGGATCAGCCTGGTCAGAGTAGGGATCCTGAAATGAAAAAGAATTAGTGGATGTAGGAACCTTACGAAAGTGATCAGAGAAGGTTGGGGCGTGATTTATAGTTTAATCGATGTCCGAAACCCAATAAAAATGTGGAGGAGAATCATGTGCAACCGGCTCATTGAGAGGAGAATCAAAGTAGAAATTGAGTCCAATTGCAGGTGGAGGTTGGGTTCAAATCTGGGAAGGTTCTGCATGTGTAGAAGAGGTGGCTTCAAGAATAATTGTATGTGAGGGCTCTTCTAGAAAATGTTCAAAGGTAGGTGTATCTAGAGAGTCCTCATAGAGCTCATCAAAATCAAATGTAAATACTTAAAGAGTTCTTATAGGATTAAGGAAATCTGAGTGAAGAAAATATTCAAACTCTGGATTGTAGGCACTCTTGACAATTACCGTTTCTGATTCCTGAGGATCAAAAAGAAATGATTCCATCTCAATGGAACCTAATTTTGAATCAATGATCTAGGGATTAGGGACCTCAGATCAAAGTGAAGAATGGATCATGTATGCTGAGGTCATAGATTGGCTCGTAGTCATCAGAAAACAACAGTTCTCCAAAATAAGGGTAAGATTCGAAATCGTCGGAGAACTTGAGAGAATCATATTCTGAATTTGATTCTAGATCTGAGGTTCCACCACAAAACAAATCAAAAGATGTAGAATCAACAACCTGACTTGGATCTAACCTATTTTCATATTCCAAACTCAAAGAGGTGTCCCTATAATCACCTTTTTGCAACATGTTAATCAATTACTTCACAATCAAACACTATTGTCGAGTTTTTATCCCCGGCATCAATGCCAAAAAATATGATGCGATCGACCACAGTTCGTATAAAAAATCGTCGTTTGTTGTAGTATACGTCACAAATACAAACCGTTTCACGTCAATTTTATTTAATTACATAATTTTTACTAGTTTATTCCAGGTCATTCACTGGGTGGCAGTTATTAATATACATTACTCTCTAAGTCCAACATTATTCTTTAATTCCAAAAGGATCAATTTTATGTACATTCATAAATGAATGAATTAATGAATGGAAGAATTAACTAATTTATGTATTTAAATGATTGCAAACACAAAATTACAAACAAGCATCAAATACTATAATTAAATATTATATACTATTTATTTATAACTTATAATACTAATACTTATATATATATATACGATAATAAGTAATAATATATACTAAACTAACTTAGTATATTAATATATATAGTAACATGTATAATATGTACAGAGACAGATATAAACATCGCTAAACCACAGCAAAACTATGTATAGAGTCTAAGATAAAAACTAGGGTCTATAATGACACTTATTCTATCTACAATGACAGATAATTCTATCAGTAAAGCTATACTATTATTTATGTACATAAATAGCTCAAACATTGGTTATACTACGTATATGTATTATACATATTATTTATTTACAGTATACTCTATATATGTTATATATATTTGTATGTACACATTACACTTAGGCAGCATAACTCTTCTTTCTCTTTTACTTCTGTGTTTTAACTTAGCCATTTCTTTGTCCTCTTTTGTTCTACTTCTTTTCTACTTGGTCTCTCTGAGGGCTCTCTCAAACACTTGGATACACTCAGAAGTCTCTTCACACTTAGCCGCTCACTGAGGGCTTCAACACTTAGCCACAGAACACCCTTTTCTCTCTTCTTAATTAATCCCCTTATTAGGCCTTAGTTTAAAAATTAGGTTTATTAGCTAGTGGCGGCCTTTTCGAGGGATACATAGCACCCTCTCGGATGGGATCAGACCTTTACTAAGAGCCGCCCTAATTTGTTAATTAGGCCTCTTAATCATGGTTTATGCTCAGTAATGGGCTTAATCAAGCCCTCGCACAGTGCATGGCTCCCAGCCACACACCGCACACCGTTCACACATTAATGTCAAAGCCATAACATCATATATATGCTCGTAAGGGTATGGGGCATATGGTTTTCTCGCGCCCAGCACTTGACGACTGGTGAGCATACCTAACAAAAACAATTTAAGCGCCTCAGAGGTCTTTGCCACACATGATGTCGCACTATCTGCGCTGCGTCTCAGCGCTGGAATTCCAGCATGTTGTGCTCTGATTAAGTGATTTTGGCCCTCGATTTGAGGGCCATAATTTATTATAAATTAAAATTAAATTATGGGGAATTAAAGTATTTACATAGTACTACATAATTGTACAATTAATTTAGAAAATTAATTATATTTACTATATAAATAAATTAGGCAAATTTTCTAGTTTATACATACTGTATTTTAGGTTTTATTTCTTAATTACATATAATTAGTTAATGTATGGTCTAATTGACCTTATACAGTATTAATATACATATTAAGGTATATAATAAAGATTTTTATTGAATTTTACAACATTTATTTCAGTTTTATTTTCAATTAAATAGCTTATTTTGGGCTATTTTATATATAATTAGATATAACTAATATACTACAGTATAAATATAGTTAAATTAGCTTAATTTACTTAAAATACATTAGTACAAATATACAATATAAGTTAGTTCAGTTATAACTTAAATTACTAATTTATTTTAATTTAATCTAATAACTAAGCTATTAAATTAGTAAATTAATTATTTATTCTATATATATAATTAAATTATGGTACAAGGTTCATTATGTACATTATATATACATAAGTACGTATGTACAGTATTACTTATAAATGAGTTAATTTATTATGGTTTCTATAATTATGTAGCTTATAGTACATATAAGTTAATATAAATAATAGATAATATATGAATAGGTTATATATAATTTAAGTTATCTTAAATATTTAAGTTATGTTGTAGCATACATACAAAAGTTATATATACATATTATATACATATTATGCATTATGTACATAGATAGTTTAGTATATAACTTATATTTACATGTATATACATAGTATACAAGGTGTTTTTAGGTATTTTGAGGGTTTTTCTTCCTTTTATGGATTTTGTGAGTTTTATAGAGGTAGGAGGTGACAGAGAAAGAGAGAGATGAGAAGAATGGAATGTTTTTTATGTTTTTATATGTTAAGATCTTTTATTAAGTTTTAAGGTAGACTAAACCGTCGACCGGTATGTTCTACCAAGCTGATGGTTCAGAATGCCTTGAAACTTAGCATTTGTCTAAAAATATACCTAATCTTCACCAAGATGGGTTTTTATTTTATTTTATTTTTTATAGGATTTTTATTTATGTGCAAGTGAAGCACATTCTAGGCCTAAAGAGGATTTCCTAAGTGAACATAAGGCCTAAAAGTAAACTAAATATGCTGTACAAAAGGTTTATATAGTTAGACACATTCAGCAAATAACATAGAAAGTGCGCAAGTGATTAAATCTAATTTTCAACTTAATTTCATTCAATTTCTACATATGGGCAGATATATACATAAATAGCTAACAATGGAAGTTGATTAATGAATTACAAGCTATTCAAATAAAGTGTAAGGTTATTTACAATACATGAAAGCTTGTATAGGGAATTATACAACATAATGAAATAGGTCAAACATTTGAAAAGCTCAAGACTCCATCTACTGCCCTAACAATCTAGATAATCCAACAAACAGCTGCAGCAACAGCCACCATCTATAGCAAACAACAGTAGACAACAACTGCAGCAGTAGCTGCAGAACATTTCTAGACATTCTAGGAAAAGCCCAGATGTCTTAACTAGCTCAGATCATTGTTGCAGTGTCCAGAAATCAAAGAAAAAAAACATCTGCAGTAGATCTGGAACTTCAAATTCAGCTGATCAAACCTAAATTCAATATGAATTATCCCAGATCAGACTTAAGAAAGTTTGGTCAAGGATACTTCATATCCAAATTCAGATTATGATTAGCATTAAACATCAACTTGTATCAAATTTGGAATTGAAACTTTTATAGAAATGTAGCTGCTAAAGCAGCACTTTGATGTGATTGTTTGGGATTCAAAACACACAAAAACCTCTTAAAAATATGACAAGGACTAAAACAAACATGAAAAATCATTCTTGGATGTTAAACTCTAAATCAAAGTCCCTTGTCAACATTTTTCTTTCAAATCAAAGATAAATCTACTGATCTAACACCTTCCTAATGCTATAGACAGCATGTAGGAAGTGTTGGAATCAGTCCACTAAATTAAGCTGAATCCCAAAGTGTTGAAAACCTTAAGGGATATTGAAAATCCCTTAGGTGAAAATCAGATTCTCAGAAAACAGAAACATATTTTGGGTAGAGCCTCCAATCAACATAGTTGATTCTCCTTGGCTCTACAATACATTCAAGCCCATGAAAACCTTGAATCATGACAAATCTGATCATGGCTCATCTGAGGGGAACTTAACAGTCTCAGATTCACAGCCATGATCTCAATCACCCAAAAATAAATTGATTCACTTGATCACAAATCCTTGAAAACCAAAATGATTCAATATCTTGTGATCTTGCTTTAAAATTCAAATAAAAAATCGATCAAGTCAATCAATTCCATTTCAAATCAGATCAGGGACCTTTGTGAACAAACTGAAGTGAGTGGGAGACCCCTAGGTGGATTTAAGCGCAAATCCTCATCTCAAAGCTTGAAAACAATGGGATGGGGATTTGACTCCAAATGAATGGGTGAATTGCGGATTAAATTACGAGGAAATCAGAAGCGAAATGAAAACATGTAAAGGGAGAAAAACAATGATCAGTGTGTGGGTGAATTCGTCCCCTCTTATCTGAAGTGATCAGAGGAGGTGAAATTGTGGGATCTATGCTAATTCTACTTCTAAACTACACTACAAGCACGCATAGTAGATCAAATCTAATCTATATCTAAATTCTATTGCTAAACTATCTAATTACGCATAGTAAATCTAAAAAGCAGCTGTTGACAAGGCAAAATCGTCTCCGGTGACAGCGCCAAAATGTTTACACAGAGGAGCATGAAGTCGGGGTTTATAAGATAAATGATGCGTCGTAGTATGGTTGAAATCGCCTTGTAAACAAATAAGAATTTTTATTACTCGAATGTTAAGTCTAAGGTCGAACACAGGGAGCAAATGGAATTTATTCACTAACCTCAATCAATGTAATTCGAACACTTAAATCTACTCAAAATCTAATTCAGAGTATAATGCAGGAGTTTATGAATACTAAAATATAGCAATAAAAGAGAAATTGAGAAGATTGGATAAAAAGTATTGGATTCTTCTCTTGGTTCTCTCTTTAGCTTCCTTTTCTTCTTCCTTCTCTTCTTTCCTTAGCTTTTCCTCTTTCTTCTTCCTTTCTTCTGCGTGCTTGCCTTAGCTTCTCTTTCTTTTCCTCTCTGACTTTGGCTTCTTGTGCTTCCTTCTTCTTCCTTCTCTGCCGTCTCTTGTAATAATGCCTTTCTCCTTCTTTGTCTTCTTCTTCTACCTTGATTTCTCCTTCCTTCTTCTTCCTTGGCCTTGGCCTCTTTTCCTTAGCTTCCTCTTTCTTCTTCTTTATCTTCTTCTTCTTCCTTGATTTCTTTCCTTCAGCTTTGCCTTGCCCTTTTTCTTCAGCCGCACCCTTCTCTGCTACAGTGCCTTTTCTTTTCTTCCTTAGCTTCCTTAGCTTCAGCCCTTTTCTTTTCCTCCTTAGCTCCTCTGCGGCTCAGCTTCCTCTTCTTCCTTTCCCTACACACACGTGTGCAAAACCTAACCCCTACCCTCCCCGCGTACACTCTCTCTAATCTCTCTTAGGTTCGCTCTCCCAGAGCCAACCAATCAGGTATTCGGGTCGGGTTACGTGCACCCAGGTCCAGGCGCATCGGCGTAGGTGGTGCACGAGGAGTGCTGGGTAAACGGGTCAGGCAAGCCAGGTCCGCAGAGCGTGGGTCATGGACGAGGCAGGTGAGAGGGCGAGGGGACCTCACCCTGTGATTTGAGGCGATAAGCGTAAAACACAAAAACATTATAAACTACTCACCTGCACTAAAAACTATCGAGGTAGGACTAAAGTCCCACCCGCTTCTTCGCGTGTGCACAGGGAGAACGCCTGCCTAATTACTGCAGCTGCGGTCGATGTAGCCTTCGATTGCAAGGTGCGAAAGGGTCGTGGAATGTTTCCGTGCACCTGGGACTCTTCTGCCTGGAGCAACACGACCTGGAGCAAGCTTGCGAGCAAGATTTTCTCATGCTCCAATGGCGACAAGGGGTCAGACCAACAACTCACAAATACGGCCTTGCAGCCCTGTCAAAGCACATAGGTAGCTTCGCTGTGTCATGGCGAAGGTGGTCTGGTGGGTGGCGTGGCGCAAAATGGCCTAGGCATGCGTGCCTAGGTCAGACTGTGACCGTGAAAGTGCGTGTGATTAGTGAGAGTGTAGGGTGCATGTGGTGGTCAGTGAAGGGATGATGGCAGAGGTTCTGAGGTAGGTGGCGAGGCGTGCAGATGAGTGGAACAATGGATGCGTGTTAACGCGGCTTGATCGTGTTTTAACAGTTAGTTGCATCATAGTATAGGTGACCAAGCGTTGTTAACAAATAAAAATTTATTACTCAAAAACCTAAGCATCAGAAGTCGAACACAGGGAGCAAATGGAATCTATTCACTAATCTCAATAATGTAATTGAACACTTAATTACTCAAAACTTAATTTAGAATATATATGCATGAGTTTAAAAGTTAATTGTGGCAAAAATAAGGAATTTGGACGTCTGATCATGAGATCAGACATCTTAGAAAAAAAGATGTTTGTTCCTTATCTTGTTTGCTTTCTCTTCTTCTTCTTCTGACATTCTTCCTCTGATATTCTTCTGTTCTTCTTTGGCCGTGTGCTTCTTTCTTCTTTCTTCTTATTTTCCTCTGTCCTCTGCCTTGCCTCTCTTCTTCAGTGTCTTTCTCCTTTTTCCTTGCGGGTCTTCTTCTTCTTCTTTCCTTGGCTCTACTTCCCTTGGCTTCAGCTTTTCTTCTTCTTCTATTTCTGCTTGTCTTTCCCTTTCTTTCTTTCTTCTTCTTAGCTCTCTGACTTCCTCTTCTCTTTGGCTTTAGCTTCTTCCTTCTGCCTTGTCTTTCCTTCTCTTTTTTCGCTGTGACTAAGTGTCAGCTTCACTTCTCCTTCTCCTTCCCTGCACAAACCGAAGTGAGCAAAACCTACCCCTCTACCCACACCCGCATCTCTCTCTCTGTACATCACTATTCAGTATGCTCTCCCAAAGCTGAGAAATCAGGTCGGGTCACGTGCCCGGGTCCAGGTGCACCGGCGTGGGTATGGTGAGCGAGGAGTGCTCAGGAGGATAGTCGGGTCATGTTATCAGGTCCACGGGACGAAATCGCAGACGAGGCGTGTATAGATGAGGGACCTCACCCCATGTATGTCTCGAGGCAAAGGGCTAAGAACACAAAATCAACTTATTGCGCGCACCTCATTCAGACGTTTACGAGGTGGGACTAATGTCCCACCCGCTATTGCTTGCACGCCCGCAGGAGATCTTCCTTCCAATTGCAGCAGCTGCAAGCCTTGCAGCATCAATTGCTGGGACAACTGACTACGCGAGACTTCCTCGAACCTACTGGACCTGGGACCCTAAAGCATTTCAGCCTGGAGCAAGCTTTTGACCTCCTCGAGCAGTCGCTAATGGCGGCTGGTGCTCAGACCCTGTACGGCACAAAAGGGGCCTCGCGGCTCTATCAGACCACAGGAGGACCTTCGCCGTGTCACGGCGAACGTGAGGCAATCGGTGGCAAGCCACAGGGTGGCCTAGGCATGCGTGCCTAGGTCGCTCTGTGGCTATAGTTATGGGTTAGGTCGGGGGCATTTGTGGTGGTGTAAGCGACCTGTGGATGGGTAGAGGATGTTCAGTGGAGTGTGGCGGAAGTTGTGAGGTGGGTGGCGAGATGTGTGGGGTTTTGGAGTGACGGAGGCATCTCGCTGGAGGGTGGCCGGAGATGGGGAAGATGGCGGTGGGCCGTGGCTATCGAGGGGCATTTTGTGAAATAGGTTGAGGGGGATTGAAGAGGGGAAAGAGATGAGTAGTTCTAACCTAATTGAGTGGACGAAGGGGGAGAGAGGGCAGCTGGTAGTACCTGCTATTGCCGGAGAAGAAGGCATCCAGTGGAGGAAGACGACAGCGACAACGGGGCTAGGGATGCGCGCGCGGGTGTTGCACGATGCAGAGGAGGATGGGGATGACAGCTCTGCCATTGGTATTGTGGCAGAGCGATGAGAAAGAGGAGGGAGGCTCGCTGGAGCTCGCTAGACCCCTTGGCAGGAGGAGAAGAAGAGGAAATCAAGGTGGAATTCTGGCCAAGTAAAGCTTAGGAGGTGCGGCCGGAGTTGAGGATCAATTTATAGGCACTGGCAGGGGTTCCTGTGCTTGGAAGACAAGCTTCCAGCCGCGGGAATCCTCGCTGGAGATGGAATCAGTTAAGAGACCCAAAGCTCTCGTGCGTTCGCACGAGAGATTGGGTGCAAATTAGGGATTAGGATCGAGCTCAGATGGAAGGGAATTCCTCAAAGAATCTCCCTTCCAAATCTGGGAGGAGATCTCTGAGGAATCAGGGAGTATTCCCCCTCCATTCCTCGCTGGAGTAGGATTTCTCCCCATTAATGGTGGAGGGACCTGCCTGTATGAGTGGAGAGGAAGTTAGGGGGGTCTGTGCAATGTTTTTCAAAAGATAGGGACCAAAATGTAATTAGGTGTATTGATTTGCAAAGTAGGTCAAGATGACCTCCACTTAGGTCCAAATTTTGGAAAAAACCTAATTTGGACCTAAAGAATCCAATGGTGAAGTTGTATTTTAGGTTTGACCACGTTTGACTAGACTTTTTGCATAAAAACCCAAATTAGGTCAATTAATGAGCTAGGACCCTAATCTAGGTCGCAATAGGTTCCAAAGGCCAATTTGAAGGTTCTAAACCCTAGGAAATATTTTTTCATGAATTTAAGAGGGTTTATTTGATTTTTCACCTGACCAGAACCTTGTTGAATTAAGCGGGTCTATTTTAGGGTTACAGAATGTCATTAAATTCCTAGATTGCACATGAACTCATTTCTGATTGAACCAACCTACTTTTTATCTTATTCAGACCATTTGACTCATGTTTTGCCTCTGAGAAATCCTGTTTATATACTGCAATGGTAAAATTACAGTTTTAACCTTTATTTCATGTTTTCTTCTCAGAACACTTATTCCTTCAATTAAGCCCTTCTCTAGGTTATGTAGGAGCTTTTATACTCTTTCTTGGGTCAAAATGAGCTAGTTAAGGCTCATGATGAGGCTCTCATCATACCCCCATGCCTAGCTTTTGCTAGTCCCTTAGCAAAATTTCAAGGTTTTAACTTCTGTTCTAGACCCTAAGTGTCTGTCATCAGTTATGATAAGTGCTTTTCTTTTTCTTTTGTGATTAGGTTAGAATGCTGACAATAGGCCTAGAGGTACTCAAGTACCAACCAAAATCCGGACCTGACCCACTTTAGCCTCAGTCTTCCGCAAAGGTTTTTTAAGGCCCGTAGAAATTATCTTAGGGTTTGTTGGACTCCGCTGTTAAAGCACCCGTGCTTGAGACATTTTTAGCCTAGGTTCAGTTTGCAGTGCATTTTTTGTAAGAGAGAGATAGAGGATTTATTTGTTTGGAGAAGTTTCTCTCTCTTTTCTTTTTATTTCTAGCTTCGGATTGGCTTCTCAACATGGTCTGTATCGGATTCCTCGTCCCCATCATCAATCCTCAAGGGTCCCTGGCAATCGATGCTTCGAGATAGCACCGCCCATGGCAACCCCGAGAACTCTGGCTTTCGAGATTTCGAGATAATCCCGCCCATGGCGTTCCGTGGTCGTATTCAGACCCTGGCAATCGACATTTTGAGATAATACCGCCCATGGTATCTGAACCAGCAGAGGGCTTTCATGCCCCCGGTAGGATATTTAATATCCTAAGAGACAAGCACCGTGGAGACGATATGTTGTTACGCATCTTCGAGGAGAATTTCCCGCCTCTTCGCGTCGGGAACTCGTCCAAATCAACTTGTGTTGATCGGCCACTCCTAATCTAGGTGACTTTTTCATAACATTGAAACACTTATTTGCGTGATTTTGATATTTATGCGCACTGAACCAGACTGTGTGTGAATTGGGGTGCTTAGGTTACCGAATCCTGCAAATCGAAGGTTAGTTAAGGAGGCCGAATGCTTCCTAAGCCTTAGACCTAATACTTAAGCTTTGCATTTTCCCTAACCTCTTGATGATTATCCAGATCTTAGTGGATACGTGAATTTTTAAGCCTAAGAATCTAGCCCAAGAGGCCTAAGATCAGCGTCCCTACTAATCTCTTTTTATGTCTCCTTAGCACTTTTATTTTTCTCTTTTCTTGATCTGGTCTAGAACTTCAGTTAATTCCTTAATCTTTTACTAATGACTATCTCTTTTTCTTTCTTTTTCACTTTGTGCTCCTTTTTGTCATTTTTGCTCTTTTTCTCCTCCTTATAATTATGTGGCTCACAAAATTTCCTCCCTCCTCCATTTTTTTGTTCTTTTTCATAATTTTTCAATTTTTTGTATTTTTAACATATGTGAATTTTTTTGTGAGAATCCTTCTGAATTTTTCTTGGTTCTATATGTATGCACTTTATCACCCTCCCATGCCTAAGTTTTGCAATGTCCTCATTATAAACGGAGGGTGTGAAATAGTGTTGAGGTCAGGGATTTAGAACAGAATACATCGGGTGGGTGAATGGGTCGAGAATGACTGATGCGGATGATTTCAAGCTCTGGTACGTGTACAAGAGGTGGGATCAACTGTCTAAGGCTAAACTCAAGGTGCAATGGACGTGGAGTATAGACAGATAATCAAACGGGTATTTATTTTTTGGAATGACGAGTTGCCTCTCGTTAAGCGCTAAATTCAATGCATTCAGCTGAGCGGAACATGGGGTGGAGAGGGAGTGGTCAAATCAGCGAAATTTTGTAAACCAAGCACCATGATTAAGAGCCTGGTTGGTCCAACCAGGTGCTTGTTAAGATCAGTAGGCTAATGATGCATCCTAAACCCAATAAGTCTGGTGGGTTGATAGATGTAGATCAACAGATGCGAAACCCACCATATGCAATGTGGCTTGGATGGATATGGAAGTGAAAACTCGAGTTTGTGCAGAGTCGAATCAGCCTAGTCAGAGTAGGGTTCCGAAAAATAATCAGTGCATGGTGTGGAAACCCTACAGGGGTGATTAGAGAATGATGGCTCTTGTTTTTCAGTCTGATCGATACCCAATACCCGGCATAGATGTGGAGTTGAATCATTTGCAAATGGCTCAGTGAGAGGTGAATCATAATAGAAATTGAGTTCGGTTGAGGGTCGGGGTAGAGAACAGGTTTTGACCGGTTCTTTATGTGTGGAAGAGGTGGCTAGCTTGTTATAATTAGGAAGCAGATTTTCTCCGTTGTTATGGTCAGATTTGAATTCGTCGGAGAGTTTGCGAAAATCAAAATCTGAATGAGATTCACAACCATGAGTTCCACCATAGAATAAATCATATGCTGTAGATTCAGCAGCCTGACTGGGGTCTAGCCTATATGTTAATTCTGAGCTTAAAAAGGTGTCCTTATCTGGTAGAGGCTCAGGTTCTAAGCTAGTAGGATAGACCCAATTGAAACCCCACTCATCCAACTCCTCAGTTTCTGTATCGTAAATTGGCATGACTTCCGAAAAATCGATTAGTTCCTCTGAGGATGTTGGCGAGGGATATTCATCAAATAGAGGCCCAAAATCATATTCTTTATTGAAAGATTGATCTTCCTAATATGGGGCCTTGAAATCTTCCCAGTAGGTTTCAGATCTAGATCCTGGGCTTAGGATGTGGGTTGAATCACTAGAATCTAGGTCTAAATAACCTTCGAGGGTCACCTTATCAGAATAAGGGACAGAATTTACACCCTCGAGAGGTTTAGTTCTACTCTCATTATTGCAGGAGTTTTGGGATTCTAAGCCTGGTGATTCATGTTCTAGAGTGGGCTCAGCATCATGTTTTCCTGCATTTTGGAGCTTCCTAACCTTCTTCAATATTCGGCACATTGTACTCCATCTGGGTTGGAAATCCACAATCATTTTGTGCCTTAAACCCGAGATCAGATTTATCCTCGATGTTGTCCCAAGACGGTTCATCTTCTATTTGTGGCATATACGGGTACTTCTGGTTGATAATTTGTTTTACTAATCTCATTATCTCTTCCCATTTTTCAAGATCATCTTGGTGTTGCTTCCAAAGTCGAGGATTTGTCATACATTGAAGGTATTCAACATTGTGCAGTTTTTCTATCTCAATGTACCCAGTGATGAGCAAGTCACGGGTTGATCCTTTTGTGGCTTCTGCCAATAGTACTTGGGCACAAGTTATGATAAAGGTTGTGGTTGTTGGGACATCAACCTGAATGTTTTCTACTAGTGTTGAAGTTTTGTCTTCTTTATCATAGAATTTCAGGGCATCCTCAATCATCCTATCTCTCATGGATCTTCGATATTCAGGTTTCTTGAATGGTAGTCCTAAGTGGTTTGGCTGCATATTTGGATTAGGTGGTGGACTCAAGATGTAGAATCAAAGTTTGAATCAAGGTGTAGAATCAAGTTATGAAGCGATTAATATCTGAATAAAGAGTCTCACTGAAAATGTATGTGTGTGCTCTAAAGAGAAAAGATGAGGTACTGGAGATGTTTTTGACCCAATCAAGACACCCAAAGACGTTTGGATGACTATGGAGGTTCGGGGCGGATGATACCCCTGGATCAGAAGGTTGTCCACCTGAGAATTACCTGGGCAGCTAGAGAGGGAGAGTCCCGTAAAGACCCCTACACGGTAGAGCGTCCGCACGGGTTACAGGGTTTCCCCCACCCGACCTCTCTTGTCACTGAGATTCCAGGTAGACCAGAATGGGGACCTTGACCTCTTAAGTCTACCACTTTTATTTCAAAGGTGCTTTAGGGTTTTCACTTGAACTTTAGATGTTTTGATGTTGTGACCTAATTTGGAGGTTGGTTGACCCAAGGGGTCAACTTCACCTGACCTGTCCTAAAGATGGCAGAATGATTCTAGGCTTGGGACCTAGAGACCACCCTGATTTGACTCCCAATTTATTAAGTCCAAGATTTTAAGATTCAAGTGATTTTAGAGCTCAATTTTTCTTAGGGTTTGTCTTGTTTAGATCTCTTCAATCAAGGGCTTGGGTAGCACATTGATGTGGGAGGGTTCATTTCCTTTTATACAGGCGTGTGTGAACTAGCACTCCAAGGCCCTACTGTAGAAACCCTAATTTGATTCTATTTCCAATCCTCTTTTTCTTCTTGAAAAAGGTTCTCTTTGGACTTAAAAACAAGAAGTATGTTGTCCGCAAAGATTAAGCGTGATTTCTATTAAGCATAGGAATTTTGTGGGATATGATCTAAGAAATCACTTCCACTTCAATAAGTTTTGAAAAATTTTCGCAAAAATCAGGAAGCGTTTGCCTTAAAGATGGTGATTACTATAGAAAGAAGGTAATTGATTCCTAAATTAATTTCTTCCTTTTGTCTTTCAAGGATTAAGGGATGGTTTTAAGGAAGAAAAGAAATTACCTGCCCTAGAGTAGTTGATTTGTGGGAGGGATCTTCTTGTGAAATACTCTGCAAGATCACAACAAAGCAAAGTAGGGCAAGTTATTGTTCAATATGATAAAAAAGAATGCAGAGACTACTGATAAATTGCGTGTTGCTCCCCGGAAACGGCACCAAAATGTTAACGCGGCTTGATTATGTTTTAACAGTTAGTTGTGTCATAGTATAGGTGACCAAGCATTGTCAACAAATAAAAACTTATTACTCGAAAACCTAAGTATCCGAGGTCAAACACAGGGAGCAAATGGAATCTATTCACAAATCTCAATAATGTAATTGAACACTTAATTACTCAAAACTTAATTTAGAATATATATGCATGAGTTTAAAAGTTAATTGTGCAAAAATAAGGAATTTGGACGTCTGATCATGAGATCAGACATCTTAAAAAAAAAAGATGTTTCTTCCTTCTCTTGTCTGCTTTCTCTTTTTCTTCTGACTTTCTTTCTCTGATATTCTTCTGTTCTTCTTTGACCGTGTGCTTCTTTCTTCTTTCTTCTTATTTTCCTCTGTCTTCTGCCTTGCCACTCTTCTTCAGTGTCTTTCTCCTTTTTCTTTGCGAGTCTTCTTCTTCTTTCCTTGTCTCTGCTTCCCTTGGCTTCAGCTTTTCTTCTTCTTCTATTTCTGCTTGTCTTTCTCTTTCTTTCTTTCTTCTTCTTAGCTCTCTGACTTCCTCTTCTCTTTGGCTTCAACTTCTTCCTTCTGCCTTGTCTTTCCTTCTCTTTTTCCGCTGTGACTAAGTGTCAACTTCACTTCTCCTTCTCCTTCCCTGCACAAACCGAAGAGAGCAAAACCTACCCCACTACCCACACCCGCGCCTCTCTCTCTCTGCACATCACTGTTCAGTACGCTCTCCCAGAGTCGAGTAATCTGGTAGAGTCGCGTGCCCGGGTCCGGTGCATCGGCGTTGGTGTGGTGCGCGAGGAGTGCTCAAGAGGATAGTCGGGTTGGGTTACCAGGTCCGCGGGATGAAATCGCAGACGAGGCGTGTATAGGTGAGGGACCTCACCCCATGTGTGTCTCGAGGCAAAGGGCTAAGAACACAAAATAAACTTATTGCGCTCACCTCACTCAGACGATTATGAGGTGGGACTAATGTCCCACCCGCTGTTGCTCGCACACCCGCAGGAGATCTTCCTTCCAATTGCAGCAGTTGTAGTCCTTGCAGCGTCAATTGCTGGGATAGCTGACTGCGTGAGACTTCCCCGAACCTACTGGATCTGGGACCCTGAAGCGTTTCAGCCTAGAGCAAGCTTTCGACCTCCTCGAGCCGTCGCTAATGGCAGCTAGTGCTTAGACCCTACACAACACAAAAGGGGCCTTGCGGCTCTATCAGACCACAGGAGGACCTTCACCATGTCACGACGAAGGTGAGGCGATCAGTGGCAGGCCGTGGGGCGGCCTAGGCATACGTGCCTAGGTCACTCTGTGGCCGGAGTTATGGGTTAGGTCGGGGGGTGTTTGTGGTGGTGTAGGCGACCTGTGGATGGGTGGAGGATGTTCAGTGGAGTGTGGCAGAAGTTGTGAGGTGGGTGGCGAGACATGTGGGGTTGTAGAGTGACAGAGGCATCTCGCCGGAGGGTAGCCAGAGATGGGGAAGATGGCGGTGGACCATGGCTGTCGAGGGGCATTTTGTGAAATAGGTTGAGGGGGATTGAAGAGGGGAAAGAGACGAGTAGTTCTAACCTAATTGAGTGGATGATGGGGGAGAGAACGTGGCTGGCAGTACCTACTGTCGCCGAAGAAGAAGGCATCCAGTGGAGGAAGACGGCGGCGACGACGGGACTAGGGATGCCTGCGTGGGTGTTGCGCGACGTAGAGGAGGATGGGGAGGACAGCTCGGCCACTGGTATTGTGGTAGAGAGACGAGAAAGAGGAGGGAGGCTCGCCGGAGCTCGCTGGACCCCTTGGCAGGAGGAGAAGAAGAGGAAATCGAGGTGGAATTCCGGCCAAGTCGAGCTCAGGAGGTGCAGCCGGAGTTGAGGATCAATTTATAGGCACTGGCAGGGATTCCTGTGCTTGGAAGACAAGCTTCCAACCGCGAGAATCCTCGTCGGAGATGGAATCAGTTAAGAGACCCAAATCTCTCGTGCATTCGCATGAGAGATTGGGTGCAAATTAGGGATTAGGATCGAGCTCAGATGGAAGGGAATTCCTCAGAGAATCTCCCTTCCAAATCTGGGAGATCTCTGAGGAATCAAGGAGTATTCCCCCTCCATTCCTCGCCGGAGTAGGATTTCTCCCCATTAATGATGGAGGGACCTGCTTGTAAGAGTGGAGAGGAAGTTATGGGGGTCTGTGCAATGTTTTTCAAAATATAGGAACCAAAATGTAATTGGGTGTATTGATTTACAAAGTAGGTCATGATGACCTCCACATAGGTTCAAATTTTGGTACAAACCTAATTTGGACCTAAAGAATCCAATGGTGAAGTTGGATTTTAGGTTTGACCACGTTTGACTAGACTTTTTGCATAAAAACCCAAATTAAGTCAATTGATGAGCTATGACCCTAATCTAGGTCACAATAGGTTCTAAAGGCCAATTTGAAGGTTCTAAATCCTAGGGAATATTTTTCCATGAATTTAAGAGGGTTTATTTGATTTTTCACCTGACCAAAACCTTGTTGAATTAAGCGGATCTGTTTTAGGGTTACAGAATGTCATTAAATTCCTGGATTGCACATGAACCCATTTCTGATTGAACCAACCTACTTTTTATCTTATTCAGACCATTTGACCTATGTTTTGCCTCTGAGAAATCATGTTTATGCACTACAATGGTAAAATTACAGTTTTAACCTTTATTTCATGTTTTCTTCTCAGAACACTTATTCCTTCAATTAAGCCCTTCTCTAGGTTATGTAGGAGCTTTTATACTCTTTATTGGGTCAAAATGAGCTAGTTAGGGCTCATGATGAGGATCTCATCAATGCGCATTCGCCGGTGGTCGGTCGGAGGTGGAGAAGACGGTGGTGGTCTGCGACGTCGAGAGGTTGAAAGTAAAAATAAAGGGGAAATAAAGAGAAGAGAGAGGGGAAGAGATTTAACCTAACTAAGTGCACAAAAGGGGACAGGAGGATGGCGGACGACTCGTACCTACCGCCGCCGAAGAAGAAGGTCCAGTAGAGGGGTGATGGCGACTACGAGGAGGATGCAAGCGCGTGCGCAGTTATGGTGCAACACGAACGAAGGAGGCGGAGATTTCTCTACCACCGGTATTGTGGCAGAGCGACGAGAAGAGGGAGAATATATCGCCAGAACTCGCTGGATGCTTGGTCGGAGGAGAAGAGATGAAGTTGAGGGTTGTTCTCCTTCCAAACCAAGCTGGAATTGAGCGACTGGATTAGGGGTTCCTTTTATAGGCTATGTCAGAGGCTCTTGTGCTTGGAAGGCAAGCTTCCAAGTGCAAGAATCCTCGCTGGAGTAGGAATGTGAGAGATACCTATATCTCTCGTGCGTTTGCATGAGTGATTGGGTGCGAATCAGATCTTAGAATTACGTTCAGATGATAGGGAATTCCTCAAAGAATCTCCCTTTCCATTTTGAGAGGGAATCTCTGAGGGATTTGGGAGAAATCCTCCTCGAATACTCACTGGAGTAGGACTCCTCCACTGTAATGGTAGAGGGACATAATTGCAAAGAGTGGCAAGGAAGATAGGGAGGTCTGTGCAATGGTTTTCAAAAGATAGGGGTCTAAATGTAATTGGGTGGACTATTTTGCAAAATAGTTCAAGGTGATTTTCCCTTAGGTACAAATTTTGGTACAAACCTAATTTGGACCTAAGGAATCCAATTATGAAGTTGGATTTTAGGTTTGATCATGTTTGACTGGACATTTTACACAAAAATCCAAATTAGGACAAATAATTAGCTAGGACCCCTATTTAGGTCAAAATAGGTTCCAAAGGCCAAATTGAAAGTTCTAAACCCTAGGGGATATTTTTCCATGAATTTTAGAGGATTTAGGTGAATTTTATACAGACCCAAACCTTGTTAAATTAAGTGACTTTGTTTTAGGGTTACAGGATGTCATTTAATTCTCAGATCTCACAATAGCCCTTTTATGATTGAACCATCCCACTTTTCATCTTGTTAAGATCAATTGACCTATGTTTAGCCCCTAGGAAATCCCATTGATGTGCTGCAATGGTAAAATTACAGTACCCTTTATTTCTTATTTTCTTCTTAGAATAGTTATTCCTTGAATTAGGCCCTTCTCTAGGTTATGTAGGAGCTTTTGTTCTCTTTTCTAGGTCAAAATGATCTAGTTAGGGCTCATGATGGTGTTCCCATCAGCAGCCTAATATAAAAGGAGGAATGGGACCTTTGGATCTCCATTCGGTGGATGGAGAGGAAGAATGGAGGGAGGAAGTGCTCTAGCAGAGTGAAAACCCTCTAGTGGAGTTCTGGGTCGCCCTCAGGTGCTACGGAGTCCTTAGTGGTGATGAGAGTCAGGGAGAAAGTGGAAATTCACAGCTAGTGGCCATGAAAATGGGGAAATATGGGAAGGAGAGCTGGAGTGGACGAATGATTGGCTTGAGAGGTGTAGGAGGGAGCGATCTCTCACGCACGCAGCTGTGGAGCACCTTAAGTAGGAAAATCAGTGAATCAAAGCACCGAGGTGGTGCAATTAGGCTCCAAGGGCTTGGGTGATGGAGATTAGAGGAGGGTGCGCGTGTGAGCTAAAATCAAATAGCGGCCATTGGATCAGATCTGGGAGGAGAGGTGACTACACATGCCAAATCACGTAAAGATTCGATTCAAATCGAGCCACAGATCAAGAGGGTCTAGATGATGGATGGTGGGGATAGCACGTGTTCTTCACAGCTACAATGCACTGCGAGCTGCAGGTGGGCATTGTTCTAATGGTGTTTTTGCAAGGAACACCCCTCAATGAAGGGGTAGAAAAACTGTAGAGAGGCCCATTAGTGGTAAGGAAATCTATCAGAGCAGCCCTTAGAATGTTGCAAATAGGTCCCTGCAGGTATCAAAAGGGTCCTTGAAGGTTTTCTAGTGAACAAAATATGATGTATGAAGGACTTAGATGTGAATCCTTAATTGCAAGGCCTTAATGATGTCCAAATGCACCCAAGTTTTTATTGAAGCTCAATTGAACATTTTAGAAGATAATCACACTTTTGATTTGGAATTTTGAGCTTATTTATGTGTTCAATTTACACTTGGATCACTATTTAACCTTCTTTAACATAATATCTCATTTAATTACCTAATTATGCATTTTTAACACACAATTGATCTTTTAGGTCTTTTTCTCTATTTTCCACACTTAACCCTTTTTATATGTTAATTTGATAGTGTTTAACTTAGTTTCTTGCTTAACTTAGGTGATTTAGCTATGATGAGTCGCAACTCATCACCCTACTAGGCATGGGCTCAAGTTCTTGGCTCGTAGGGAAGACTAAATCAAATCCCAACTCTTCTAGTTCCTCGATTTCTGTATCGTAGATCGATGTGACTTCCGAAAAATCAATCTGTAACTCTGAGTCTGAAGAGGTGTACTCATCAAATATGGGCCCAGAATTGCAGTTCAGATTCAAAATCTGATTCTTATCACATGGGGCCTCATAATCATCCCAATAAGGCTTAGATCCAGATTCTCGGTTAAGGGTATGGGTTGGATCACTAGAATCTAGGTTGGGATTTACAGGGATGTCAGAATTGCTCTCGAGAGTCACCTTATCAGAATAAGGGATGGAATTTACACTCTCGAGAGGTTCTAATTCAATCTTAGTATCATGGTGTCTGGGAAATTTAAACTTGGTGAACCTGGCTCTTGTATCTCTAGGGCTGGCTCAAGATCGAGAATACCTGCAATTGGATCCTCCCAACCCTCATCAAGATTAGGAATGTCAATTTGTTCATAATTTGAATTAGATTTCATTTGGGTTGAGGGTCCATAACAACCTTGATTCTTTCCCTGGGATTCTGAAAATTTTGCTCCCCATGGGGATGCACTGGGCCTCACAAAGCCCTTCTCCAATAGATCTTGTAATTGAGACTTGAGCTCATGCAGCTCAAGTGGGGCCATCCTGTATGGTGTAGTAAAGATGGGGCCGGTCCCTGATACCAGTGAGATCTCAAACTTGATCTCACGCTCAGGTGGCAGTCCTGGTAGCTCCTATGGAAAGACGTCGGGTACTCACGGACCATCGGGATACTCTGTAAGTTGACCACAGGGCTAGGCTCTGTTACGACACAAGCTAGGAAGCCCTCACACCCCTAGCTCAGTAGCTTTGCTGCCCGAAGCGCGGAGATGCACCTGAATCCTTCATCTACTGGCTGGTCGTGGAACTCGAAGGGAGGCAACTCTGGTTTGGAGAAAATGATCTTCCTCCCAAAGCAGTCTACTAGGGCATGATAAGCAGCCAACCAGTTCATCCCTAGGATCATGTCGAAATCCTGCATCAGGATCACGATCAGGTCAATCGGAAGACTATGTCACCTTATAGCGACCTCACAATCAGTGAATACCTCCTCAGCGACAAATACCTATCCACCTGGGCCTCTGATCATGAATGGCTCCTCTAACAGTATACTGCCCAGTCCCAAGTTGATGACAAAACTCATAGAGACAAACAAGTGTGTGGCACCAAAATCGAAAAGCACGTAAATGAGCCTGTTGTTCTCACATTTTTGTGCAGGTTTAAAGTATATCACGTTGTAGTATAACTGACAAAACGTTTAAACAAATATAAAGAATTTTATTACTCGAAAAACTAGAGTATCCGAGGCCGAACACGGGGAGCAAGCTCAGTACTTTTTAAAACCAAAGAATACAACTGTTAAATGAAAAGGATTGATTCAAAGAGAGAATTTTAAAAAGGATTTGTGAAAGAAAAATAGAATTGGACGTCTGATTTCTGTATCATACGTCTTAAATGTAATCGCCTTTCTCTCTTCTTCTTCGTTGCTATTCTTCTTTGTAGCACTTCTTTCTCTTTCTACCTTTGCTTCTTGTCTTGCGAAGGCTTCTTCTTCCTGCCTTTGTTTCTTTTCTCTTATTTCTTCTCCTGCCTTGCCTTTCTTCTTTCTTCTTCTTCTTCTGATCTTTGTAGTCTTCACTTGGCCTCTCTTCGTTCTTCTCTTTCTTCTGCCTTGCCTTCCTTCTTCCTTCTCTTTGGATCTCTACGAAAGCTTCTCCTTCTTTTTCTGCTACACAGCCTCTTCTTCTTTCTTCACTTCCTGTTCTGCAGCTGCTAAGTGCTCGCTGCTTCCTTTGCTTCTTCCTTCCTGCACACACCACAGCCAAAGCAAAACCTACCCCCGTCCCTCTACCCAAGCGTCTCTCTCTCTCTCAAGCAATTCACTCAAGGACGCTCTCCCAGAGCCACACGGGTAGTCGGGTCGGATTCGCACTCGGGACCAGGCGCACCGGCAAGTGGTGATGCACGAGGAGTGCTCAAGGTTTGGGTTGGGTCGGATCCCACCAGATCTGCAAGGTCAAGCCGCGGACGAGGCGGGTGTGAGGGCAGGTGAGGGACCTCACCCCTGTGCTTACGGAGGGAATGAGAGTAAAACACAAAAATAATTTATACTATACCTGTGTTTTGCGATCCCATGATGTGGGACTATCTGGTCAGTCCTGCTTTCATGCGTGCCCGCAGAATTCTCGTCGTGCAATTGCCCCAGCTGCTGGCTTCGCAGCGCGACTTGCTGGCCTCAGTCACTTCGCAACACTCGCGTGCACCTGCTGCACCTGCAGCATGGAAGCCCTGGTGCCTAAAGCTGCTACAAGCTCCTCGCTGCTTCGACTGTCAATGGCAGCAGGAGCTACAACCTGTCACACACAAGAACGGCCTATTGGCCCAATCAGATTAGCTAGAAACTTTCACCGTGGCACGACGTAGGCGGTGGGCGGTGCTGCAGGTTGCAGGTCTGCCTAGGCATGCGTGCCTAGGTCAACGTGTAGCCGGAGGTGTGGGGTTGTTCGGGGGGCTACTGTGGGGGTCTGGAGTGGCAGTGGAGGGGTGGAATGAGTTCTTGGTGGTGAGGCGGAGCTCATGAGGGGGTTGGCGAGCCGTGTGGAGGGGCGGAGTGGTGTGGACGGCTTGCCAGAGGTCGGTCGGAGGCGAGGGGGTGGTTAGGCACTGTCGGGGGGTAATCAGATAAAATAGCAGGGGGAAAAGAGAGAGGAGAGGATGGAGAGGGTATTTGGGGTGATCTGGAAGGAAGGGAGGCAGCGGAGTGGACGGCGCGTAACTGCCATCGTCGGGGAAGAAGGACCCTGAGGAAGGGAGCAGCGATGAGGAAGAGGTCAGGAACACGCGCGCTTGGTACGGCGCGACGTGGGAGGAAGCGGCGGAGTTGACTCTGCTGCTGGTATGGCAGCAGAGCGACGAGAAGGAGGAGAGGAGGTCACCGGAGCTTGCGGGTCTTTTGGCCGGAGATGGGAGAGAGGGAAATTGGAGGGGATCTCCGCCAAAATCAAGCTTAGGTTCTGCGGCAGGGTCTGGGGAGCCTTTTATAGGCGCTGGCCGAACCTTCTAGCGCGTGGAGACCGTGCAATCACCTCCACCGGCTCGCAGGAGTTGGAAAGAGGGTGGATACCCGAATCTCTTGTGCGTTCACACGAGAGATTGGGTTCACACCAGCGATTGTAATTGGCTTTAGAAGGAAGGGAATTTCTCAGAGAATCCCCCTTCCATTTTTGGGAGGGAATCTCTGAGGGATTAGAGAGTAATCCCTCTCTAAACCTCGCCGGAGCTCGGTTCTGCCCTAACAATGGTGGCAGGACCGGATTGCAAAGGGGGCAAAATACTTAGGGGGCTCTCTGCAAAGATATTCAAAAGATAGGGACCAAATTATACTTTGGGTGTACTAAATTGCAAAGTAGGTCAGGATGACCTCTCCTTAGGTCCAAATTTTGGTACAAACCTAATTTGGACCTAAGGAATCCAATGGTGAATTTGGATTTTAGGTTTGACCTCATTTGACTGGATATTTTGCGTAAAAACCCAAATTAGGTTAATTAAAGAGCTAGGACCCTAATCTAGGTCAAACTGGGTTCCAAGGGCCAAATTAAGTGTTTTAAACCTTAGAGAATGTTTTTCCATGATTTTTAGAGGGTTTACTTGATTTTTATTCTGACCGAAACCTTGTTAATTTATGCGGGTCTGTTTTAGGGTTACCAAGTGTCATTTAATTCTTAGATTGCACATAAACCCATTTCTGATTGACTCAACCCACTTTTTATCTCATTTAGACCATTTGACCTATGTTTTGCCTCTGAGAAATCCCGTTTATGTACTGCAATGGTAAAATTGCAGTTTTAACCTTTATTTCATGTTTTCTTCTCAGAGCACTTGTTCCTTCAGTTAAGTCTTCTTCTAAGTTATGTAGGAGCTTTTATCTTCTTTATTGGGTCAAAATGAGCTAGTTATGGCTCATGATGAGGTTCTCATCACCTGTCAAAAACTGTAACCATACCTGCCACTACGGAGCCTGAAGCCCTAGCATCTCTGTGAGTCAGAGCGTTAACACATCCCTCAGCCCTCGGTGCAGAAGAAGCAGCCATGCTCTGGGCTAGGCGAGAAGTAGCTAGCCTGTACCCTCCTCGTGATTGCTGTCCTCCTCCTCGGGCCTGGTAACCACAGCCGCTAGATCAGCCTCCAGTGCTCGATTCTGGGAGTGTCTATTGTGCTCTGGCCCTAGATGGGCAGTCCCTCCGTATGTGACCCAGATCAACTTGGCGAGGTCTGGGGCCTGAACGCCCGGAAGGAAAGGTGGAGCTACCCCATCTTCGGCCATCGCTCGTCCTCCCCTACGACCATGCCCACGGCCACGACCACGTCCGCGACCCACCTCAAGAGTTCCCTGACGATGCAACTCCTACACAGATATCGAAGAAAAGACAAAACTATCAAGATAATACATTACGATGGCTATCCTAGCTACATGTACAGGCATGGTTACTTCCAGACCATTTGGTTCATTTCTCGGGAGGACCTTACTCTGATACCATCTTGTCACAACCTGACCTCAGCTCCCTACAAAACCTGAGACCGACTCGCCTCGACGAAACCCAAGATCCAGTCATCTAACGAGAAACAACCAAATGCATACTCATTCCACGACCACACAAGTAATGTAACTAAGCAGAAAATATATAACTAACAGTAAAAGAAAGAGAACAACAAACCACAAGATTATTACATGATACAGTGGAAATGTACTGTTACTGTTGAACGTTTACGAATCGCTACGCTAACGTGTTTGGTTTTGGAAAACCTGTCGCTGTAGTTTGAAAGCGAAGAATTCGTGTTCAATAAATAAAATTTATACCGAAAAGAATTCCGGGTCGAACACAGGGAGGCTACGTTGATCTATATTCGCAATTATATTTTTTTAGGATTTTTGATAAGCAAGGCGATATAATTACAATGGAGCTATCAGACTAAAAGAAAGAGAGAGAGAGAGAGAGAGAGAAAGAGAACATGCATTCAATATTTTAATTGTTTATATAATCAAACTAAATAAAAGTTACACTAGAAAGAGGAAAATCAATTATACTATAAAGCAAGAAAATTCTACACTAGAAAAGTTGTAAATAAGAATGGGAGAGAGAAGTTATCCTCCTCGACGATTGCTCGGAGGACGAGCTGGACGGGACAACGCCTGGACGAAGGAGAATGAAGCAGGACGAAGGAGGACGAAGCAGAAGAACAGGAACAGAGCAGCACGCTGTCGTCGTCGCGGGATCCACTTCCGAAGGGGAACAAAAATTTGACTTTATCTCGTGAGAAGCATCCCAGGTGTGGGATAAGCTTCTCTTGAGCTTTGGAGGGGTAGAGAGGAGAAGGAAGGGATGATAATTTCGTATGGAGGAGGTCTCCTTTTATAGTTGCAAGGAGTGGGGGCAAAATGGACATTACAACTTCAAAACAATAAATGAGGGGTCCTTAGTGACGGATAAATCCGTCACTAAAGCCCCAACGTGGGCGTAGCTTCCGTGCCCACGCGTGCCCTCTCAACTTCTCACGCGCGCAACGGCTTCCCACGTTCGTCGATTCTCAGCCGTCCGATCGCGAGATCGGACAGCTTAAGACGCATCTTTGCCCGCTGCTGCGCCCGCCTGGCGCGTGCGATCACGCGTGATGCCGCGCGTTCAATCACGCGTGAACGCTATTGGGTGCGTGCGTCCGTCCGATCGCGATCCAACGCCCTCCCGCACCCAATCGCTTTTGCCTGATTTGAGGCTCGCGGGACTCAATCCCGCGACCTCTGCTTCGCCCGCCGCTTCATCTCTACTGCGCTACGCCGTCGAGAAGGTCGCGAGGATGATTTTAAAGCGTCGCGTCCACACCCGTTGGATTGAGATCCAACGGCGGAGAGGGGGCGGGTGCGCGGTCTTCATGGAATGTAGGCGGCCGTTTGGGCAACCGAGATGGTGCCACGTGGTGCCATCTTGGCCGTCCATCTTCTGGAAGTTGTAGATGGTGCCACGGATGTCGGATTGACTCGATTTTTGTGTCGTTGAGCTGCGATCGTTGATCCGAATTCATCCGTGCGGTCAGATTTATCATCTGAAGTGCAGATTTTCACCATCCTGGCCCTTGATCTTCTAGGGTTCCTCGGTCACTATCTGATGCTATGGATGTCTGATTAGGGCGATCTTGGAGTCGTTGAACTCCAATCGTCGCCCTGATCACATCCATACGGTTGGATCTTTGATCCGAGGCCCCGAAAAAGTGTTTGCCCTATCCAAGCACATAAAAGGAGACAATTAACCTCATTTTATTCAAACTACTCTAAATGCAAGATAATGCATGTTATGCAATATTTATATCATGAAATGCAATCCTATGCTTAAGAACATGTATAAATAGACATTTTAAGTAGTGTAAATGTGTTTACATCATACCCCCATGCCTATCTTTTGCTAGTCCCTAGCAAAAACTATATGATATTTATAGAAGAATTAGGTTGGATTATTTGGACTTGAGTTATTTTCAATCATTAAGAATGAACACTGAGCTTCAATTATTTGCTAGTCCCTATCTTTTGTTACCCCGCACTGGCACGCGGTCAGTCGTTTCCTTTAGCGAGTATGCCCAAACGTACAGCACAGAACAGCACAGGACCTTGCCCTCTCATAACAGGGGTCTCGCCCCTCCACAGTCTGCGTACCCTCATCCAACTATCCCGGTTTGCCCAGTGGGCCTAACAAGAGTCGGTGTAGGGTGCCCAGTCCTAACCCCGGGCCCCATGAGGCGGCTAGCTCCCCCTACACTAAGTAGCACATCCCGGTACCATGTACGTGAGGGCCAAATAGGAGTTGACGTAGAGTAGCCAATCCTAACCCCAAGCCTCAACCCAAGGGGCAACTAGCTCCCCTTTACTCTAAAGGGATAATTGCTCTCCTCGGTACCATGTACACGAGGGCCAGCTCACTTCCCTTAACCAAGTTCTAACAGCCACCCGAAGGCAACATGTTCCAAAACCATTAGGTTTTCTGTACTACAGTAATCTTGGTTTCTTTCTAAATTCCTCATAAGGTTCGTACGTGGACTTTCTTATTTCCATATCTGGTTCATTATATGTAGAACATGCAACTCAAATTTCACCATCGATTACTCCGTACAGGTATGCATTTCCATTCATGACATGGTTCATTAGAGGTAGTACAGGCAGCTCATGATTTATTTCTTTTCAGGAAGCATCACGGTAATTCAATCATTCATTAACTACACATCATTCTTCCGACCCTAGTGTTCATTTCATAACTTATGGTTCAATCGAATATATTCTAAAGTAGCATGCATTTGTCTCTTTTCAGTCCTAGGGTTCATCTCACAACCTACGATTCAAATAATTCTACGCATGCAATTTAATTATTAACTCTGACATTAAGGTGAAAACCACTCTACCAGGATAACCGAGTGGAATGGAGGCTCGTACGGTAGCTCCTGATGCCTTCGCAGGTCCCGTATACTCTACTGACTAGAGACCTATAACATGGATCGACAGGTCAAACGAGCTCAAAACTACATAGACACTATATCATTACATAGAGAAACTCGAACGGAATCCAACGACATTTCATTTGCGGAAATCCGACTCCGTTTGAGCCCTGTACAAGCCCAAAAACACCAATCCTGATCAAAATCAGCCATTTGGGAAGAGTCCCAGACGTCTTAAATGAACTCAGAGACTCACCTTTCTTAGTACGCCTTTTTCTGACGTTTGAAACTCCGTGCAAAGTTCTGAGGGTGTCTTTAGATGTCTGGAGACACTCCCAGACGTCTGAAACTGCCTCGGTCCTCTCACCAACGCAACTCCCCAACCCCTGACATACGTACGCACTGTCAGACTTGTCAGAAAGAGAAATAAATGAAAACTGCACGTTTTTAGATGTCTGGTATTACCTCTGGACGTCTGGCAAGACTTCTGATGGTATATCCAGACGTCTGGTCCTACGGAAAATGATTCCACAGAATCATTTGCGAGCTTCTTATTGCCGCAGAAGCTGCAACTACAGCACCTCCCCATCTCCCTCACAAGCCTTCTGCTCTCAGGCCTTCGGTCTCCTCTACTCTCCGTTCTCTCTCCTTCTCCTGCTCCCTTTCGGTGGTGGTGTGGGAACGAATGGAGGAGGAGGGGGGGTTTATGAGGTGGGAGGTATGGGAAGAGGCAAGGTGGAGGTGGAGGGAATGGGGTGGGTGTCGTCGTGGGGTGACGGATGGGGTGGCATGAGGGGTGAGGGGGATGGTGTATGATAAGTCCACTTTAGTGGAAAAAATTAGAACCTAAGTACATGATCAATGAGATAAGAAATGAATTTAGAGTATCCATTATATTAGCAAAATTATATAAGAGGTAAATTCGTCATTTCATGCATTACATCATTATGAAAGGGTAATTTGGGTGAAATTCTACTCAATTTGGAATGCCATTTGATTTGTTACATGGAAGGAAAAATTCTCTACTTTCCACTAGAATTATTTTGTGTGGAAATCTGGTGCGAGAGGAAAAATCAAGAAAAGGAAAATAATAAAAGGGGAAATAAATTGACAGCTGTATCTCTCTCTCCCTCACGAATATCTCTCCCCCAAATTTCTCTCAATCTCTTTTTTTTTGGCAACATAAAATGACAATTTTGTTTCTCTCTGTCTCGCTAATCCTCTCTCTCATTCTCTTTATATAACAGGCAAAAAGAGGCATAGCGATTATCTCTCTCCTTTCTCCAGGAGAGGTTCTCCCTCTCCAATTATCTCCCCTCCACGGGGAAGCTCTCCCATCTCCACATCCTCTCTCAACCACCACCGTGTGCTACCACCATCGCGTCTCGCCTCTGACGACTCCATCATCGCGGTTGGTGGTGACAACACCGACACCCGCAACTGCGTCTCCGATTTCTCAACCGTGTGCCTCCTCTCCGCCACCGCGAGCTTTCCCAACATCCGACAGAGGGGGAAGGACTTAAGCTGTAACGACCCGATTCCCGAGTCCCTACGAGACACGAGAACCAGACCGACTCGACTAAACCCAAGACCTGGTCGTCCAACGAGGAAGTAACCAAAAGAGCAGTAAAATAAACCACATTCAGCATGAATATAACTAACAGTAAGAAAATACAGCAGTAAGGAAAGAACCACTACAGTATATACCACCACAATAGTAGAACAACATTCATAACATAATATGAACTGCAGGTAAAGAAAAGTACAGCGGAAACAAGAACTACTCACTACAGTGGAACCAAAAAGAGGTACAAGAGAACAGTGGTAACTCTACTGGACCCTACTCGGCCCAGCGTCCTCTGCAGCCGCTGACCCTAGCTGCTCAACACCTGGTCCAGAAAGGTAACGAGTGTAACACATCAGCAAAACGCTGAGTAGAGTGGCAGCTAAAATAAAGAAACAGTAAAGTGGACAGTAGCTATTTTAATTTCTTTCTTCCTTTATTTACGACTTTCTTTTGTTTCACAAATTATCTATTTCTCAGATCCTTCACTTGATCTCGAATGTTCATCGTGGGAACGATCTTGATTGCAGTCTTTTCCGAACAGTAGAAGTAGCATGTGATGCTCTCCTGGCCGGGAGAGTCCCCCGTGGTGATCCTACTCTCAGTCAACCACCCCAAGGTCATGGACAGGCGTAACGGTGACTACGGCACGCGCGATAAACGCACAGGTAGCTAACCCGCACTGGCACGCGGTCAGTCGTTTCCTTTAACGGGTGCGCCCAAAGCACAGCACGGAACCAGTATAGGGCAGAGCTCTCTTAGTAACAGGGGTCCAACCCCTCCACAGTAACCAAACAGGGGCCTTGCCCCTCCACAGTCCGCGCACCCTCGCCTGACTACCCTGGTTTGCCCAGTGGGCCTAACAAGTCAGTGTAGGAGGCTAGCAGAACCCCGGCGCCCGTGGGGTAGCTAGTACCTCCCTACACTAGTAGCTCTCCTCGGTACTACGTACACGAGGGCCAGCAAGTCGGTACAGAGTGGCCAGTCTTAACCCCGGGTCCCTGGGGCGGCTAGCTCTGGTCTACACTAAACAGGGGGACAGTCGCTCTCCTTGGTACTCCGTACTCAAGGTCCAGCTCACTTCCCCAATTCTATTCCATTCACTTTCCAGGAGTTCTACTCCTAATTCCCCGTAGGGTTCCAGCTCTTTAACTCAGCGCATTCCGGTTTCACCTTTCCAGTTTCACGTTCATACATCCCATATTCTTAATCACGTTTATTTATTCATAACAGACAGCTGTTAATTCAATTCACAGGCAGCTATTATTTCCTTTCCACATTTTCCAAGACTGCAGTATTCATACATTCCACTAGTTTTTCCGTCCTAGGATTCATGCCATATCCTAGGATCTATCATACAATCTAGTTTTCCAGCCCTAGAATTCATGCAACACCCTAGGATCTACCATTCAATCTATTTCTCATTCCTAGGATTCATGCAATGTCCTAGGTTCTATTTATGGTTTCATAATTTAACAGATTATACTTAAAGCCACTCTACCGGTTACAACAGGCGAACTAGGGGCGTGGTCGAGAATCCCGCGTGCCTCTGCAACCCCCGAGACTGCAACGGAACGGGGTCCTATCACAAGGATCAAACACAAGGAATTTCTCAAAACAGTATACAGCTACTGTAGACGGGTAGAGGATGTAATTCCGAAAAGCACGCAACTCGAAACACGGAAAACGGACCCCGAACTGGCCCTAAACGGGTCGAAAACGACGAAACAGTGCAAAATCAGACGTCTGGAACTTATTCCAGACGTCTTAAAAAGTGGATCAGGGGTTACCTTGCTCTGCGTGGTCTCTCAGACGTCCAGAAGCCTGTGGGGGCGTCTGGCCTAGTTCCCAGACGTCTGATGGTCACCCAGGACGTCTGGAAGTCTCTCCAGTCGTCTGGCACTGCAGCCAGACATCTGATTCGCGTTGGATGTGAATCTCAGACCCTACGCGTACCCATTTCCTCTCTCTCTTAGCACGGTCAATCGAAGAAAAGAAGAAGACGAAAAAACTTACCTTTCAGACATCTGGGCAGTCTTCCAGACGTCGTGCACGTCGTCTGGCTAGAAGCACAGACGTCTGATTCTGGAAAATTTTCCTGAACCAGGGCGCAACTCGCCCTCCACTCGCGACGCCCGGCTGCGTCGTGCCTCGTGCGCCTACTGCTCGAGCCGCAGCAGTCCTCCCGCGTCGCTCCACGCCTGCTGCTCCCTCCGCCGGTCGACCCTAGCAGCCCCGGCGGGCTCGCCCTCACGGTCGAGCGCCTCTCCCACGCGCAGCACCTCCTCCCACGCTCACCGTGGCTTTCGCTGCCGCTGCACCCTCGCGCTCGCTCTCGCGCACTGGCTGAAGGAGAAGAGGAAGGAGGCGGAGGTGACGGGAGTGAGGGAGAGGCGTGGCCCTTTTTAAGGCCACGCGAGGAGGAGAGAGAGAATGCGGCAGAGGCGTCTGCGGCCGCAGGAGAGAGGGAAAAGGAGGGAGAGAGAGAGAAAACGCAGGTCTGCACGCTCAGGCGCGCAGACGAACACAAGCGTGCCAAAATAATCGATTTCCAGACGTCTTAACCGACATCTGGAAGTGATTCCAGACGTCTGGTACGACGTCTGGGCCACCTCCCAGACGTCTTAAAAGACGTCTGGAGCGCGCGTTCGTAACAATATAACAAACTCAACGGAAGTTTCATCCCCGAAACTTGCGCTAACTAGGGTGCGGGAAAACGTCATAAATACCATAACAAACTCAAAGAGGACCGAAGCCGGTCCGAAAATACGTACCCGCGAAGAGCTCCGGGTACTGCTCCCGCATTGCCGCCTCAGGCTCCCAGGTAGCCTCCTCGTACCGCTGGCTCCTCCACAAGACCTTTACCAGGGGTACTTGCTTTCGTCTCAAACTGTGGACGGCACGGTTTAGAATCTGCACTGGCCGCTCGGGGTAGGTCAGGTTGTCGCCCACCTCGACGCTCTCGTGACTCAGTACGTGATTGGGATCGGCTACGTACTTCCTGAGGTTGGACACGTGGAACACGTCGTGCACACCAGAAAGCTGTGGGGGAAGGGCAAGCCTGTAAGCAACGGGTCCAACCCGCTCCAGGACCTCAAAGGGCCCCACAAACCTTGGCGCAAGCTTCCTTCTCACCCCAAACCGCTGCAGGCCCTTCATGGGCGAAACACGAAGAAAGACGTGGTCCCCAACCTCAAACTGCACCCCTCTGCGTCTCTGATCCGCGTAGCTCTTCTGTCTGCTCCTGACAGTGCGGAGTCGCTTGTGGATCTGCTCGACCACCTCCTGACTCTGTCAGATCAACCTGGGGCCAACCTCCCACTTGGTCCCCACCTCAACCCAACTCAAGTGTGCCGTACACCTCTGTCCGTACAGAGCCTGGTAGGGAGCCATGCCGATACTCGAGTGATACTGTTGTTGTATGCAAACTCCGCCAGGGGCAGGTGCTCCTCCCAAGAGCCCCTCCAGTCCAGTACACAGGCACGCAAAAGGTCCTTAAGTGTCTGTATCGTGCGCTCAGACTGTCCATCCGTCTGGGGGTGGTAAGCCGTACTAAACCTCAACCACGTCCCCAGGGCCTGCTGAAACTCAGCCCAAAACTGGGACGTAAAGCGGGTATCCTGGTCGGATACGATCTCTCGTGGAACTCCGTGTAGTCGTACCACGTCGAGGATGTACCTCTCTGCCAACTGTGCTGGTCCCAAAGTGACTCGGATCGACAAGAATCGCGCCGTCTTCGTCAGTCTATCCACAATTACCCAGACAGCGTCGTGTCCTCGCTGGGTAACAGGTAAGCCCACCACCAAGTCCATGGTGATGCTCTCCCACTTCCACTCTGGCACTGGAAGCGGCTGTAGCAGCCCTGCAGGCCTCTGATGCTCGGCTTTCACCTGCTGGCACACTAAGCACTGCTGTACGAATTCACCCACATCCCGCTTCATCCCCCTCCACCAAAACTCGCATCTCAAGTCGTGGTACATCTTCATGTTTATGGGATGTATGGTGAACCTGGAACCGTGTGCCTCAGTCAGGAGCTCTCTCAACAGCTCCTCGTCTCTGGGAATGCACAACCGTCCCCTCAGGCGCAGCACCTGGTCTGTGAAAGAGAAGTCCCCTAGGTCTCATGACAGTACTCTGTCGCGTAAGGACTGCAGGTACGGATCGGCCATCTGTCCTGTGATGATGCGGTCTATCAGCTCTGGCCTAGTCTGTCGCGTCACCGTCACTACCCCACAGTGCCCCCGTAACTCCAGGGGTCGCCAACTGCCCACCTCCTCCAAAAGGCCCCAACTCTGTAACTATAAACTGGCCAAGTGTGCGGGCACCTTACGGCTCAAGGCGTCAGCCACCACATTGGCCTTTCCCGGGTGGTAGGAGATGCTGCAGTCGTAGTCCTTCAGGAGCTCCAACCAACGTCTCTGTCTCATGTTGAGCTCCTTCTGATCAAAAAGGTATCTGAGGCTCTTGTGATCTGTGAAAATCTCGAAGGTCTCACCGTACAAGTAGTGCCTCCAGGTCTTCAGCGCGAAGACAACCGCCGCCAACTCAAGGTCGTGGGTAGGGTAGGTATGCTCATGGGGCTTCAGTTGCCGCGAAGCGTAAGCGACAACGTGACCCCTCTGCATGAGCACACCTCGTAACCCCTGCAAGGAGGCATCCGTGTACACAACGAACCCGCCACTACTGTCAGGTATGGTGAGCACGGGAGCCGTGGTTGATGTAAACACATTTACACTACTTAAAATGTCTATTTATGCATGTTCTTAAGCATAGGATTGCATTTCATGATATAAATATTGCATTACATGCATCATCTTGCATTTAGAGTAGTTTGAATAAAATGGAGGTTAATTGTCTCCTTTTATGTGCTTGGACAGGGTAAATATTTTATCGGGGCCTCGGATCAAAGATCCAACCGTATGGATATGATCAGGGCGACGATTGGAGTTCAACGACTCCAAGATCGCCCTAATCAGGCATCCGTAGCACCAGATAGAGACCGGGGAACCCTAGAAGATCAAGGGCCAGGATGGTGTAAATCCGCACTTCAGATGGAAAATCCGACCACACGGATGAATTCGGATCGACGATCGCAGCCGAACGACACAAAAATCAAGTCAATCCGACATCCGTGGCACCATCTACAACTTCCAGAAGATGGACGGCCAAGATAGCGCCACGTGGCGCCATCCCAGCCGCCCAATCGGCCGCAGGAGTCCTGTGAAGACCACGCAACGTCTCCTCTCCGCCGTTGGATCTCGATCCAACGGCTGCGGTCGCGCGCGTTTAAAAACGTCCGCGCGACCATTTCGCCGCGTAGCGCAGCGGCTACGCAGCTGCGGGCGAAGCGGAGGTCGCGGGTTCGAGCCGCGGAGAGGGGGTCGAAGGCGCGGGCGAGCGGGCGCGCACGAGCGTCGGATGAAGATCCAACGGCCGCGCGTGCCCGATAGCGCCGACGCGCAATTGGACGCCCTGGTGGGCGCGCGATCGCACGCGGGCGGCGCGCTACGCAGCGGGCGCGGGCGCGATCTAAGCCGTCCGATCTCGCGATCGGACGGCTGAGACGACGCGGACGTGCGTCTGCGTTACGCGCGCAGGTAGCCGAGCGGGCGCGCGTGGCGCGGCGGCGACGGCGACGGCGGGGCTTTAGCGACGGTTTTATCCGTCACTAAAGACCCCTTATTTATTATTTTGAAGATGTAATGTCCATTTTGCCCCCACTCCTTACAACTATAAAAGGAGACCCCCTCCATACGAAATTTTCATCCCTTCCTTCTCCTCTCTACCTCTCCAAAGCTCAAGAGAAGCTTGTCCCACACCCGGGATGCTTCTCGCGAGATAAAGTCCAAATTTTCGTCCCCCTTCGGAAGTGGATCCCGCGACGACGACGGCGTGCTGCTTCGTTCCCGTTCTTCTGCTTCGTCCTCCTTCGTCCCGCTTCGTTCTCCTTCGTCCAGGCGTCGTCCCGTCCGGCTCGTCCTCCAAGCGACCGTCGAGGAGGATTTCTCTCTCCCTATTCTTTTTACTGCTTTCTAGTATAGATTTACTGCTTTCTAGAGTAGTCTATTCGTCCTCCGAGCGATCGTCGAGGAGGACATTTCTCCCTCCATTCTTTTAATGCTTTCTAGAGTAATTGTTTTATGTTTTCTAGTTGTAATGAAAGAACTCTTTTATGATAAATTCCTTGTCTATTCTACATCTCATTTTGATTTCCATGTATAGTATTCCTTCGCTCTCTCTTACTCCCTCTCTCTCTTTTATTTGTTGTAGATACTTAGATAGTTTAAATTGAATTTCTTTGTGACAAAATAAAAAGAAACGCGGAGTTTTTAAATCAAACGTTCGCCTCCCTGTGTTCGACCCGGAATTCTTATTTCGGTATAAATTTTATTTGTTGAACACGAATCCTTCGCTTTCGAACTACAACGACGGGTTTTCAAAAAAACCAAACACGTTAGCGTAGATCCTCGCGTTCAACATTTTGGCGCCGTTGCCGGGGAGGCAACGCTCTTTGATTTCTCTTCGCGTTTTGTAACTTACAAATCATTTACCTCACTTTTCTCCTTTCTTATTGTAATTGCAGGTACTCTTTCGAGACAGGCAAAAGCGGTAGATCGGAGTAAAGTGCTGTGGAAGGTTTTGTAAGTTACCCCCCACCTCCCACCCATTAGATTTCATTTCATCACATAATAATTCAAACATCAATCAACCTAGGTGTTCTTATAAACTCTAAGGTTAGATTGTTTGTTGTTTGACATCCATACTCACTCCAACCCCCACATTAAAAAAAGAAAAAAATAAAAAAAATCTCACAGAGGTACACAACCTCATCTGATTTTCTAACTCAACCGGTAAACCAATCTTAGGAGCCGGTACACACATCCAAACACATAATTGAGTAAGAAATCAGATTAGGTAATCATTTGTGTGCCTAATTAGGTGGTGCATCAGGCCAGTTGTTTGAGTTGTTTGGGCCGCACCACTTCAAATAAAATCAACTCATCAAGTAGCTGCCAATTAGGTTCAACTCTTAGGGATCTACCAGGCACTCCACATTCTTTTTAAACTTTAAAGGAAAATATCTTCACCTGTGCTTGCAAAATCTGGTGTGCCAATGAAACTTGATTGAAAACACCTAAAGTTGAATCCTAAAAGCTACTAAGCAAGATTTGAACCTTAAAATTCACCACATCAAAAATAATCTTGCTTGAAAACCACTGGTTGTGCACGCACACACAAAGCAATCAATCATTAAGGGCACAACCCATTTAAAGGGCCCATCACATTCCAAAGCACATTCAAACCTAGCCCTAAATAAAACAGAGTAGACGTTGGCCTTAAGGATTGGACTCGCTCTTCAGAACTCAGAACGAGATTATTTTCGATTAGTCTGTTTCTACTGTTCAATCTGATGTCTAGCTAGGGGAGCAGAGTCAAACGATCGCGGCTGGGGGGTACACTAGGAACCGGAGGCGCAAGCCGAAGGAAGAACCTTCTCCCCAGTCCCTCCTTCTAACTGGTTGGATTGAACAGACAGAAGTAGATCAAATCGTTCCTTTATCTCAAGACGGGTTTTGAGAGTCTGTAGGTCTGTAGGCTAACCCATTTAAGGAAAGGTTTGATTGTTTGTATTGCAGGGCACCTTTCTTCCTCCCGTGTCTCATGAATCCTTCCACATATTTCACGCATTCCCACTCTTTCCCTCCTGTTGTAAATTATCCTCAACATGACGATTATCCCAACTCGTATTGTAATCGACCATCAGTTAGTTGGGATAATTCGGATTGGGGATACAATTCCGGACCCCCGTGTTTAGGGTCTAACCCTGAACACTTTGATTCTCAATTCTATCCTTCTCAGAGTTGCCTCGATTATAGATTGTCCTCCTTTCATGAACAACCTAATGCGATCTACAATCAAGAAGGATACACTGATCCTTACCCATCCTCTGATTTCACTGCCTTTAGGTCATCTCCATCTTATGAACAATCTGAAATGATCTATTATCAGGATGGGTATAACGAATCTCAATTCGTTAATTCCTCTACATTGATGTCAAACCCGCCCAACCCTGAACCAACTCATTTGGTTCAGGTTAATCAGGTTCAAGACAAGGTTCTGGCTAACTTGAGGAATATCATTCAATCTTTAGAAGTTCAGCCAATACCTTGCATTGAGAGATTGGAGCCCCTGATTGAAATGATTGATGATTTAAACAAGTCTTTGTTGGATTGGCTCCAGGATGTTAAGGATAAGAACCCGGGTGAGTTTCTACTTGGGAAATTAGCGAAATTGAGGATGAGATTCGTGGTTGCTTTGATTCAATCTTGGAATAATTCCCAGGATGAACTCTCTTCAGGAAAGCCAATGACAGAACCCGCTCAGGCACCTGTTGGGGGGGACACGTGTTACGAAGCTGACCAGATTGAATTAAAGCAACCAATTAAGGATGATCTGATTTCTTCACCTGAGATCCCTGAGCCGGGTTACGAGAAAACGTATGTCTCCTGGGAACACAAAGTGACAACTGATTTTGGGACATACATTGATACGGATCCTGATTTCTTTGATGGTGAAGATTCAAGTTGCGAAGTCTCACACGAGTTTTCAAATCACGATTTTTGTGAGACAATTGGGCCTGAGGAATCTAATAGATCATTTGATAGCCCAATAACTGAGGAAACTGATCTTATTAGGGCACACGATACAGATCCAGAATCGCATTTTCTGGAGGAATTAATTCAATGCCCTGATTATCAGTTACACCCTGTTGAGCTTATTGATGATTTTAATTCTGAGATAATTAGACCCAAGTCAATTTTGATTTTGCCACATCATCTAGACTTGGAGATTTCAGACGGGGTGATGAATATACAAGAGGTCATGGAATTTGATATGCCGAATGAGGAGGATAGGAGCTGGGAAATTCTGATTTGGGAAGTCAGTTTTGGAGGAAATGGAAGATTGAGTCGAAGGGTTCCTTTTAAACAGAAACCATCAAATCAGAACCCTTACGACATTTGTTTTGAGGATGTCAAACTCAAGCACACATTTAACGATTATCCTTTTGAGCTTCAATTCTCTGTAACCTGACATTTTGGCCTTGGGTTGCATCCTCACGAATCGCAGGCCCGACCCCGCTTGCATTTTGATTTTAGATTTTGGGTAATTTTTATCCAGAACCTAAGATATTCTCGATTATGGGGTGTGGGTCTGCACCACAATCTGGTCCACATCTGTGGACCTCTGCTGACAGGTCAGAGGATTCTTCTGTTTATTCTAATTCTGACCTGCACATGTGAATTCTTCATTTCTTTTCTTTGTATAGTGTGCCTAGCTGAAGGCACTAAACTCAGCACATATACAGTTCTTTTTCATTTTCATCTCGGAGCGGACCCGATATCCACGCAATTCAGGTGCTTTCTACGCTTTTCCACTCTGTTTTATGTCTTTTTAATACAATGAGGACATTGCATTAGATAGGCATGGGGGGGTGGATATTTATCTTTGAATTCATTCGTCAGCTCCGTAGATTTGTTTTATTTTAAAAAAAAAAAAAAAAAAAAAAAATCAAAATTAGGAAAGAGAATTTGGGTTTCAGAAAATTTTCGATCTTAAGAAATACTATATTATGTTCTGAACACAAAGACCCTTCAGGTCTTTGGACTTAATCAGCCTATGTATCCACTAAAATGTGGATTTGTTTTTCGAGTTCTCGCCAACTTGAATTTTATTTTAATTGGAGTAAATAAGTTTGGGTGATAAGTACACGACTTATCAACCCGCCCTCTGATGTGAGGGAATTTTGAGTCTTAAGCATCTACACACTTTCTTTGCACTGACTCGTTGTTTGGCGATTTTAACGGAAATTGGGTAGCTAATGAACCTTCTTGGGTGATATGGCTGGCAAGTTATCGTGGGTAACAGCCCATAGGTAGGTTGTCCAGAGCCCAGTCACTGGACCTTTCTCTTTTTGCTGCCTTTAGGTAAATCTTAGACCAGGGAAGCCACCTACTTAAAAAAAAAAAAAAAAAAAAAAATCAAAAAGGAGAAAAGAACAAAAAGAAATAAGCCACACTTCGCCGCACGAGTATGGCTGGCAAGTTGTCGGTGGTAACAGCTCATCGACCGGTTGTCCAGAACCCAGCTCAGAAAATGCACTAAAAATTCCCAAAACACTTAGGAAGAAGCGGAGAAGTAGAATAAACCGGGGAGATATACACTGGATTCACCCTTGTGTTGACCCCGTTAAAAAATAAAAGTAGGGAGAAAGCTACCGGTTGTAAAGATACACCTTTAGGCAGAATTCTTTTTGAGGTCACCTAGAGGCGTAGAAATCCGAAGTCCGTTTTAATTGCCGGTCAACGAGTCTATCACAATCACAATAAGATGCTTAAAACTTAGGGTTCTCATCAAATCTTGGGTGAGTTGAATGGCCGTAGAAAGCCACTCTTAAACCCTAAAATTTGAAAATCTAAAAAAAGAGAGTAAAAACAGAAAAAGGAATTTTTCTTTGAATAAGGCGAGGCTTGAGGCGGTCTGCATTTTGGCTGATACCCGGGCACTGTTGTGTCTTTGAAAGTTCAGTTCTTAAGTAGACAATTTCTTAATGATTGAAAATAACTCAGGTCCAAATAATCTAACCTAATTCTTTTATAAATAGCATATAGTTTTTGCTAGGGACTAGCAAAAGATAGGCATGGGGGTATGATGTAAACACATTTACACTACTTAAAATGTCTATTTATGCATGTTCTTAAGCATAGGATTGCATTTCATGATATAAATATTGCATTACATGCATCATCTTGCATTTAGAGTAGTTTGAATAAAATGGAGGTTAATTGTCTCCTTTTATGTGCTTGGACAGGGCAAATATTTTATCGGGGCCTCGGATCAAAGATCCAACCGTATGGATATGATCAGGGCGACGATTGGAGTTCAACGACTCCAAGATCGCCCTAATCAGGCATCCGTAGCACCAGATAGAGACCGGGGAACCCTAGAAGATCAAGGGCCAGGATGGTGTAAATCCGCACTTCAGATGGAAAATCCGACCACACGGATGAATTCGGATCGACGATCGCAGCCGAACGACACAAAAATCAAGTCAATCCGACATCCGTGGCACCATCTACAACTTCCAGAAGATGGACGGCCAAGATAGCGCCACGTGGCGCCATCCCAGCCGCCCAATCGGCCGCAGGAGTCCTGTGAAGACCACGCAACGTCTCCTCTCCGCCGTTGGATCTCGATCCAACGGCTGCGGTCGCGTGCGTTTAAAAACGTCCGCGCGACCATTTCGCCGCGTAGCGCAGCGGCTACGCAGCTGCGGGCGAAGCGGAGGTCGCGGGTTCGAGCCGCGGAGAGGGGGTCGAAGGCGCGCGCGAGCGGGCGCGCACGAGCGTCGGATGAAGATCCAACGGCCGCGCGCGCCCGATAGCGCCGACGCGCAATTGGACGCCCTGGTGGGCGCGCGATCGCACGCGGGCGGCGCGCTACGCAGCGGGCGCGGGCGCGATCTAAGCCGTCCGATCTCGCGATCGGACGGCTGAGACGACGCGGACGTGCGTCTGCGTTACGCGCGCAGGTAGCCGAGCGGGCGCGCGTGGCGCGGCGGCGACGGCGACGGCGGGGCTTTAGCGACGGTTTTATCCGTCACTAAAGACCCCTTATTTATTATTTTGAAGATGTAATGTCCATTTTGCCCCCACTCCTTGCAACTATAAAAGGAGACCCCCTCCATACGAAATTTTCATCCCTTCCTTCTCCTCTCTACCTCTCCAAAGCTCAAGAGAAGCTTGTCCCACACCCGGGATGCTTCTCGCGAGATAAAGTCCAAATTTTCGTCCCCCTTCGGAAGTGGATCCCGCGACGACGACGGCGTGCTGCTTCGTTCCCGTTCTTCTGCTTCGTCCTCCTTCGTCCCGCTTCGTTCTCCTTCGTCCAGGCGTCGTCCCGTCCGGCTCGTCCTCCAAGCGACCGTCGAGGAGGATTTCTCTCTCCCTATTCTTTTTACTGCTTTCTAGTATAGATTTACTGCTTTCTAGAGTAGTCTATTCGTCCTCCGAGCGATCGTCGAGGAGGACATTTCTCCCTCCATTCTTTTAATGCTTTCTAGAGTAATTGTTTTATGTTTTCTAGTTGTAATGAAAGAACTCTTTTATGATAAATTCCTTGTCTATTCTACATCTCATTTTGATTTCCATGTATAGTATTCCTTCGCTCTCTCTTACTCCCTCTCTCTCTTTTATTTGTTGTAGATACTTAGATAGTTTAAATTGAATTTCTTTGTGACAAAATAAAAAGAAACGCGGAGTTTTTAAATCAAACGTTCGCCTCCCTGTGTTCGACCCGGAATTCTTATTTCGGTATAAATTTTATTTGTTGAACACGAATCCTTCGCTTTCGAACTACAACGACGGGTTTTCAAAAAAACCAAACACGTTAGCGTAGATCCTCGCGTTCAACAGTGGTCAACCTCTCCTTCAGCTCCAGAAAACACGCCTCACAGGCGTCTGTCCAGGCGAAGGGCACGTCCTTCCGGGTCAACTGTGTCATAGGACGCGCGATCTGTGAAAAACCTCTGATGAAACGTCTGTAGTAGCCTGCCAGTCCCAGGAAACTGCGAATCTCAGTGACTGAATGCGGTCTCTCCCACCTGAGTACTGCCTCGACCTTGGCTGGGTCCACTGCCAAGCCGTCTCCAGAGATCACATGACCTAAGAAGGTCACCTCCCTCAACTAGAACTCGCACTTGCTGTATTTGGCGTACAGCCTACGTCGTCTCAGTGTGTCCAGAACCATCCGCAAGTGCTGTCCGTGCTGCATCCGATCTCGAGAATAGATGAGTACATCATCTATGAATACCACCACGAACTGGTCCAAGTACAGTCTAAACACCCGGTTCATCAGGTCCATGAAAGCAGCAGGGGCAGTGGTCAGCCCAAACGGCATGACCAAAAACTCGTAGTGTCCGTACTGGGTGCGGAAAGCTGTCTTGGAGATGTCGGTCTCCCTGATCCTCAACTGGTGGTATCCAGACCTCAAGTCGATCTTGGAGAACACCGTGGCACCCCACAATTGGTCAAACAAGTCGTCGATCCTTGGCAGCGGATATCTGTTCTTGATGGTGACCCTATTCAACTGTCGGTAGTCCACACAAAGGCATAGGGTACCATCCTTCTTCTTCACAAACAGTACCGGGGCTCCCTAGGGAGACAGACTGGGCCTCACGAAACCTTTCTCCAAAAGGCCCTGCAACTGGGACTTGAGCTCTCGCAGCTCAAGCGGTGCCATCCTGTATGGCGCGGTGGAGATGGGGCTGGTCCCTGGTACTAGTGAGATCTCAAACTCGATCTCACGCTCAGGCGGTAGTCCTGGTAACTCGTCTGGAAACACGTCAGGGTACTCTCTGACCACCGGGATACTCTGGAAGTCTGCCACAGGGCTGGGCTCTGCACCACACAAGATAGGAAGCCCTCACACCCCTGGCTCAAAAGTCTCGCCGCCCGAAGTGCCGAAATGCACCTGAAACCTCCGTCCACTGGCTGTCTGTGAAACTCGAAAGAAGGCAACCCCAGCATGGAGAAGACAATCTTCCTCTCAAAACAGTCTACCAAGGCGTGGTAAGTGGACAGCCAGTCCATCCCCAGAATCACTCCAAAGTCCTCCATCTGTATCATAATCAGGTCAGCTGGCAGGCTATGTCCCCCGATGCTGACCTCGCAATCTGTGTACACCTCCTCAGCTACAAACAGCTGACCACCCGAGCCTCTGATTACGAACGGATTCTCTAACAATGTAAAATCCTGGTCCAAACTAACTGCGAAACTGGCTGCGACAAACGAGTGCGTAGCGCCGAAATCGAAAAGTGTGTAAATGAGTCTGCCAGAAACTGAAACCATACCTGCTACCACCGATCCCGAAGCTCTGGTGTCCCTGTGTGTCAGGGCGTTGATACACCCTTCAGCTCTAGGTGCGAACGAAGCAGCCACACTCTGCGTCGGACAGGTAGGTGCTGGCCGGTACCCTCCTCGCGACTGCTGTCCTCGTCCTCGTACCTTGGAACCGCGGCCTCCTGTGCGCCCTCCAGTGCTCTGCGCGGGGAGTATCTGCTGACCTCCTGCCCTAGACGGGCAGTCCCTCCTGATGTGACCCGGCTGGCCACACTGGTAACAGAGGGGAACCCGACTCCCGCCCTTGGTGGGTCCCTGCTGTCGGCTGGGCGGGGGTCCGGTGCTGGCGACTGGCCCCTGTCGAGGGCCCCCAAAGGCCACTGATGGCCCTGTAAAACGTGACGACTCTCCTTCGGACGCCACATGTCTCCTCTCTCGGCGGCCCTGTGAAAAGTCTGGCTGAAAGGGCCTCTTTCGCCCGCTGTCAGTGTCTCGCGCGGATGGGTTGGTCTCCTCGTAAGTCATGGCTGCCTCCACCACCCTCGAAAACGTAGGCAGCTTTAGGGGTTTGACATACCCCCGAATCACAGGCCGGAGCCCCTCGGTGAACCTCCAAAGGCACTCCTCCTCTGTGGCTACTACTGTCGCTGCAAAGCGGGATAGCTCCAAGAAACGCGTGCGGTAGGCGCTCACCGTCATCGTCCCTTGGCGGAGAGTGTGGAACCCCCGCCTCCTCTGGTCCTGCCACGTCTGGGGAAAGTACTGCTCGCAGAAGAGGGAGACGAACCGATCCCAGGTCAGCTCGTCCCTCTCCTGTCCCCGGACCGCCCTCCACCACCTGTGTGCCGCACTCTCCAGCTGGTACGTGGCAAAGGCCACGCGGCACTCCACCGGGGGGCGAATGGTGTCGAAAATCTTCTCCAGCTGCTCAAGCCAGTCCTCTGCCTTGGTCGGGTCCTCATCCCCCTTGAAGGAGGGGGGCTTCAGCTTCCGGAACTGCCCGAAGAGCTCGGAGTGGCGCTGCAATGGGGATGCTGGTCCACCCCTAGGCAACGGTGCCTCGTGCACAGAAGTATCGGAGAAAGGTGGGGGCTGCGGCGGCCCATCCCCTCCCCCGTGTCCAGCGCCGCGTTCGTCGAGTGGTCCCACAGAGGACTCCCCCTCCACAGCCCCAGGGTGAGGCGCTCGGGGCGGTGGGTGGAGCTCCTCTCCTACAATGTCTCGTATCAGCTGGGCGAGGTCCTGGGCCTGGACGCCCGGGAGTAGTGGTTGGTTCACTGGGGTGTCGGCAACAACACGCCTACCTCGCAGACCTCGTCCTCAGCCGCACCCGCGGCTCGCCTCACTGGTCCCACGACAAGGCATCTCCTGCAAGGAGACGGGAAACAAAACGGAACACGTCACTACGGAACGATACCTAACGGAAACGTCTAAGAACTCATGTCAAAAGATATGTTGTGGTGGCTACCCTAGTTATAGACATGTGAATTGGTTATTTTCCAGTCAGTTGATTCACTTCTCGGGACGACCTTGCTCTGATACCATCTTGTAACGACCCGATTCCTGAGTCCCTACGAGACACGAGAACCGGAACGACTCGACTAAAGCCAAGACCTGGTCGTCCAACAAGGAAGTAACCAAAAGAGCAGTAAAATAAACCACATTCAGCATGAATATAACTAATAGTAAGAAAATACAGCAGTAAGGAAAGAACCACTACAGTATATACCACCACAACAGTAGAACAGCATTCATAACATAATATGAACTACAGGTAAAGAAAAGTACAGCGGAAACAAGAACTACTCACTACAGTGGAACCAAAAAGAGGTACAAGAGAACAGTAGTAACTCTACTGGACCCTACTCGGCCTAGCGTCCTCTGCAGCCGCTGACCCTGGCTGCTCAACACCTGGTCCTGAAAGGTAACGAGTGTAACACGTCAGCAAAACGCTGAGTAGAGTGGCAGCTAAACTAAAGAAACAGTAAAGTGGACAGTAGCTGTTTTAATTTCTTTCTTCCTTTATTTACGCCTTTCTATTGTTTCACAAATTATCTATTTCTCAGATCCTTCACTTGATCTCGAATGTTCCTCGTGTAAACGATCTTGATTGCAGTCTTTTCCGAATAGTAGAAGTAGCACGTGGTGCTCTCCTAGCCGGGAGAGTCCCCCGTGGTGATCCTACTCTCAGTCAACCACCCCAAGGTCACGGACAGGCGTAACGATGACTACGGCACGCGCGATAAACGCACAGGTAGCTAACCTGCACTGGCACGCGGTCAGTCGTTTCCATTAATGGGTGAGCCCAAAGCACAGCACGGAACCAGTACAGGGCAGAGCCCTCTCAGCAACAGGGGTCCAACCCCTCCACAGTAACCAAACAGGGGCCTTACCCCTCCACAGTCTGCGCACCCTCGCCTGACTACCCTGGTTTGCCCAGTGGGCCTAACAAGTCGATGTAGGAGGCTAGCAGAACCCCGGGGCCTGTGGGGTAGCTAGTACCTCCCTACACTAGTAGCTCTCCTCGGTACTACGTACACGAGGGCCAGCAAGTCAGTACAGAGTGGCCAGTCCTAACCTCAGGTCCCTGGGGCAGCTAGCTCCACTCTGCACTAAACAGGGGGATAGTCGCTCTCCTTGGTACTCCGTACTCAAGGGCCAGCTTACTTCCCCAATTCTATTCCATTCACTTTTCAGGAGTTCTACTCCTAATTCCCCGTAGGGTTCCAGCTCTTTAACTCAGCGCATTCCGGTTTCACCTTTCCAGTTTCACGTTCATACATCCCATATTCTTAATCACGTTTATTTATTCATAACAAGCAGCTGTTAATTCAATTCACAGGCAGCTATTATTTCCTTTCCACATTTTCCAAGACTGCAGTATTCATACATTCCACTAGTTTTCCCGTCCTAGGATTCATGCCATATCCCAGGATCTATCATACAATCTAGTTTTCCAGCCCTAGAATTCATGCAACACCCTAGGATCTACCATTCAATCTATTTCTCATTCCTAGGATTCATGCAATGTCCTAGGTTCTATTTATGGTTTCATAATTTAACAGATTATACTTAAAGCCACTCTACCGGTTACAACAGGCGAACTGGGGGCGTGGTCGGGAATCTCACGTGCCTCCACAACCCCCGAGACTGCAACAGAACGGGGTCCTATCACAAGGATCAAACACAAGGAATTTCTCAAAATAGTATACAGCTACTGTAGACGGGTAGAGGATGTAGTTCCGAAAAGCACGCAACTCGAAACTTGGAAAACGGACCCCTAACGGGCCCTAAAAGGGTCGAAAACGACGAAACAGTGCAAAATCAGACGTCTGGAACTTATTCCAGACGTCTTAAAAAGTGGATCAGGGGTTACCTTGCTATGCGTGGTCTCTCAGACGTTCAGAAGCCTGCGGGGGCATCTGGCCTAGTTCCCGAACGTCTGATGGTCACCCAGGACGTCTGGAAGTCTCTACAGTCGTCTGGCACTGCAACCAGACGTCTGATTCGCGTTGGATGCGAATCTCAGACCCTGCGCGTACCCATTTCCTCTCTCTCTTAGTACGATCAATCGAAGAAAAGAAGAAGATGGAAAAACTCACCTTTCAGACGTCTGGACAGTCTTCCAGACGTCGTGCACGTCGTCTGGCTAGAAGCACAGACGTCTGATTCTGGAAAATTTTCCAGAACCAGGGCGCGACTCGCCCTCCGCTCGCAACGCCCGGCCGCATCGCACCTCGTGCGCCTGCTGCTCGAGCCGCAGCAGTCCTCCCGCGTCACTCCGCGCCCGCTGCTCCCTCCGCCGGCCGGCCCTAACAGCCCCGGCGGGCTCGCCCTCATGGCCGAGCGCCTCTCCCACGCGCAGCACCTCCTCCCACGCTCACCGCGGCTGTCGCTGCCGCTGCACCCTCGCGCTCGCTCTCGCGCACTGGCTGAAGGAGAAGAGGAAGGAGGCGGAGGTGACGAGAGTGAGGGAGAGGCGTGGCCTTTTTTAAGGCTGCGCGAGGAGGAGAGAGAGAACGCGGCAGAGGCGTCTGCAGCCGCAGGAGAGAGGGAAAAAGAGGGAGAGAGAGAGAAAACGCTGGTCTGCGCACTCAGGCACGCAGACGAACACAAGCGTGCCAAAATAACCGATTTTCAGACGTCTTGACCGACATCTGGAAGTGATTCCAGACGTCTGGTACGACGTCTGGGCCACCTCCCAGACGTCTGGGCCACCTCCCAGACGTCTTAAAAGACGTCTGGAGCGCGCGTTCGTAACATAACCCGTCCAACAGACATCCGCCCAAGGACCTCACCCACGACTGCGTGCCCTCCACCATGACTCCTCCTCACGACAGCACTCACCATCAACTGCGAGCCGTCCATGACATCATCTTCCTTCCCCACCAACCGCGCTCATCCTCTCCACAGTCACACTACGCGACTGCAACTTCCACAATAGGAGGCGAGAACGCCCTCCACCCTCTCCATGTGCCAGTACACCCTCCTCAGCACAACGGCAGCAGCAGCAGAATCGCACGCGAGCCTCACTGCATGGCCACACCCGCGCACAGCCACGACCTCACGTGCAACCATTCACGCGTATGCACAGCAGACCTTGCACGTCCTTCCTGCTCAGCTGGTCAGCAACCTCCAGCGGCCAGGCTCGAGCCACGCCTTCGCACACAGCAAGCATGCAACCACCCTTGCGTGCGGCTGCAGCCTCCTTACGCGCGCGCACAGCGCTTGCGGGCACCTGCCTCACGCGTGCTACCACCAGCAGTACACATCCCTCACATGCAGCAGCGCCCTTACGTGCACGCCAGCAACATCGGGCCCTCCCCCTTACACGCAGGCAGCCCCGTCTTCCTCTTCTTCATCTTCCTCTCTAACAGACCGAAGGGAACCCAACATCAACACCGATTCCCCTCACGTGTAGCCACCTCCTTCAACCATTATCCTTCGCTCCGTCGATGCCGTGGAACTCGTCAGCCCTCACGAGCACGGCCACGCCCTCAGATCCGCCAACGACAAACCACACGATCGTCGGTGAGGCTCAACCGTCGCCGCTCCTCCTCGTCGCTAGTGTCAACTCCGGCCGCCATTCAGAGTGCCACCACCACCATCGGAAAGCTCTCGTCGTGGTTGACCTTCCTCGAGCTCCTCGGCCTCCGCCATCGTCTCCTCTTCGCACGACATCAAGAGGAAGAATTCCTCTGTTTTACTTTGTAATAAAAATTACCAAACATGCCATTGTCGAAAACACTATTACAATATTTGATTGATTAATCTATTTGATTGAAATTGCATGCATGTACTTAAGGTTTATATTATTTTTTTTATGCACTTAACTCTTATATGTTGAGTTTGACACATACATAAAATCTCATCAAGGCACTCACACGACCTAAAGGAGAAAGCCAAATTTTTTGAAATATAGTTATGTTACATGTCATTGCAAGTTATTTTATGAAAAAAAATTACATACATACCCCCTGCATTCTTAAATTATCACGTGTTCCTTCTTTTCACCTTGTTTCGCATCAGATTTGAGCACGGATTGCGTACTTGATTAAACAAATACAAAGAAAAAATATTTTACGAATTTATTGCACCTAATCCTCCCTGTGGATACGACCTGAAGTATGGTGTTATTTTAGTATTTTAGTAACTTTGATCGAGTTTTTTTTCAACCACATTATTTACTACGACACATATTTTCCTGACATCATATTTCTACAAGCGAAAAACTCTCGATCAGTGTATGATGGGTTAGGGGAATGGGGTGAGGTACGGTAGGGTAAGGTGTGGAGAAAATTGTAGGTTTTCCCCTCGCAAGTTCCCTTTCTCCCTTGTAATTCCCTCAACTAAAACCCAAGGAGCTTAAAATTGCACCCATACCCCTCAAAAATTCCAAAAACGTCACACGATCCTAGGAAAGGGCCATTTCATTTACTCTTCTATTTGATTCTCGTTAGGCCTTTGTTTTGCTTTTTACTTTGTTTTGTAGTAGTTTGTACTAGGTCACGAGTCGTGGCTGTCTTTTCCTTGTACGTGGCAGGTTTTGGTTTGATCCTTCTGCCTTTTTATTACCCTAGGGAGTGGGGAATGAATAAAATCGGCTCATATTTTTTTTTAAAAAAAAAGAAACCACTGTTGGATCCTCCTCCTCCAGCTCAACCTCCACCATCACCATCACCACTCCCATACCTTACCGTAGAGGTCATGCTCACAAGTAGGGATGAGCATTGGGTCAGGTCCTTGCGGGTTAGGTTTGGCTCAGCCCAAGCTCATTTAATAATGGGCTCAAAAGACAATCCAAGGCCTGATCCAATATAAAATTTCTTAGCCCAAGCCCGACCCAAACCAAAAGATAGTGGGCTTGGGCTGGGCCAACCTCGCCCATTTATTAATAGTGTAATTATTTATTTCATTTATATCCATAAAATACTATATAAGTGGAGTTTCACATCAATAATTATTTAAAAGTATAAAAAATAATATAATTTTGTATAAGTAAAAAAAATGTCTTATAAAGGATAATTCTCTTTTTTTCATTTATGTATATGATGGGGTTATTAGATTTATCGTTTATCTATATTAAAAGATCTTTAAGTCCTTGTAGGTACACATCTAATCAAAATGATCTAGCTGTATGCATTGTAAATATTTGACTTTAATATTTAACATATATAGCATATGATAAATCAACCAAATATTATCAAGTAAGGAAAAATTATAATAAAAAATAAAAATACCTACCTTATATATTCATATTTAATTTAAATTTAGATATTTATATTTTGTGTGAATAGTTGGTTCCTTTAGGAAGAACTCCCGTCTTGGGTGCTATTGATGCACGCGTATATGATGGAGACAAGGTGGGAAATTTCGCCTCTATTGCCAAAGAGATTCCTGGGGGGGTAGGCGAAAAAAGTTGCGTGTTGGGATAAGTTGGACGGATTTTTCTAACCGGAGGCTTAGGAGTCAATGTTTGAGCTTAGTTCAACGGTTTTGACCTCATTAAATTAGAAGGACGGGTAAGATTGTCGTTGGAAACTCTCACCCTTTCCGGAAGGTCGACGACATGGAGGGAACGGCAAGTGTAGTAATTCCAAGCGATGATGAAATTAGAGCCCTACTTCTGTTAAATTAGGATGGTACTTAAAAAGTGATAACTTTCATCTTAAAAGAGACAAGTGAGGCATCTACTTTTTTTTTTTCTACTTATTTGAGTGCTGTTAGAAACTCGAATCTATATCTTCTATTAAATTAATTTTGACGCCCTATCGATTTTGACGTCTACAATGATTCTTAAATCATTAATAAAAGAATTTTTTTTTCACCAGATGGTTTGCATGTATTTAGACAAATATATCATAGTAATCCAAATTCAAATTTTAAATTAGTACAAACCTATTCTCTGCTTAAAATTTACACTGTTATTACTGACAGCTATTAATTTAGCAAAAGGAAAATTAGATTAGTGTATAGATCAGGAAAAAATCAACCAAATTTCTCCGTACGATCACGTGTTGGCAGACATATATATATATATATATATATTTTGGCATTCATATTACTTTGACGTCTCAATTGTGCATGTTGTACTAATGGACTTCTGATTTGCCTTTGACCTGCCCATTGGTACGAAATGAATTGGGAATCTTATTCTGTTGGCCGTGATTCAAGGATTCATGAAAATAATTAGGAACAAAACGATAATTAATTAACCTGCATGTTGATTACGACTTGACGGAGTCTGTATATTCAACAAGTGTAAGCAGAAAGGAACATGCATGTTGCGTCGAGCTCCTCTTCTTGGCAGCAAAGAAATAATTAGAAACAACACGATACTGCTGTTGATTTTGAAAGTCAGACGTAGTACTTTGGGAGAAGTTGAGCAACAATTGTAGCATCTTAGTTGGATTTGGTGAGAAATTATTAGTAACCTTGACCGTACGTAGTTTAAGTCCAAAGGATCAAATGCTGTTGAACCACTGTTCTCAAACAGCAAGTTGACTTTTTTTTTTTAGACAGAAAATACATTTCATTGATAAAAGAAAGGAAAAAGTATCCGTTACAAAGGAAACACTTCGGAGGAAGGTAGAATAGAAAATCTTAAATATTTTTAAAAGGAAAAGATTACTCTTCGTATAAGGAAAGTAAAAACATAAAGGACTAAACGGATAACAAATAAAGAAAAAAAAAATGAAATACCTCACAACGATAATCGGCCGATGTGTTTTCTTTCACAACATCATCCTTTCTTTTTTCTTCTTTTTATTCCTTTATACCATTTTGCTACGAAAAGCGTGATCGGATCCATGATCTAACTCACCCCTGAAGTGGATTAACGAGTTTAATTTTTCTGCACAAAGTTTAATCCACATCGGACCAATTGGTGACAGATTGGTTTGAATGATTTTGCATCATCGTGGTCTAGCCAGTTTTCAGAAAAAAGAAAAAAAAAAAAAAAATATATATATATACCTTGGCGTGTGGTGGCTTAGAAAAGGAAAACGAAACAATTTTTGAACGATTTACACGTTTCTGCTCCATTGTTCAAACGATTTACATATTTGCTCCAATATTAATTGTCCGTGGATTCGTATTGATATCATCTGTCTTTTATATGCTATAGAATAATAAAAATGAAAAATCCATGCAGTGGATAGCTAGACATGCGGAAAGAAAAGAAGAGAAGCCAAGTGCTCTTGACGCCAAGAAAATCCGTTCCCTTTTTACCTTAATAATTTTTAACTAAAACCTTGCATGTAGAAAATGAATTTTGCTTGAAGGATACTTATATCCCAAAATAATTAAATTTCAATTTAAAGATGGTCAGTCAACTAGATAGAAAGTCACACGAATTGTTAATTAATTACTCGAGTAGGTATCGGAAGGTAACAAGTGCATAATGGATTATTAATTCATTGCAGAAGACGTACCTACAAAAAAAAAATACAAAAATTCATTTTAGAAGACATAGAAAGAAGTCAATCTTTTTATCTAGAATATCCAATTAATGTTGATGCATCACATCTTCTCTACTTGGCCCTTTCTCCAAAAATATTCCAAGTGCTCTCTTTCTTCTTCCTCTTTAACCGCCATGTGCCGCCCCTTCTTCCTTTTTCTCAACCACCGACCCTCGTCCTCCCTAACCATTGCTCCTCCTCCCCCTTTCTTGCTGGCCACCGCTGCTCTACCACATCACTCCTCCTCCCTTCTCTCTTCCTTCCGAGATTAAAATTTTATTTTTAGGTGGCTTTGATGTAATTAGAAATATTTCAACGAATATGAATGTAAAAGTCTTATTATTCTTTTTGGATAACCATCACTGGGAGCTACATATCAATCGCAATTACTGTCATTTATTGTACATTAGATGTAATGGTAAGAGCGCATATATATATATATATATATAATCACGAAAGTTTATAGAAATATGAATTTACCAATGAAATATTCGAGAGCATGGACGTGATTGGATACGTTTCTAGAGATATTATTATAAAAAATTCTTCTCTTGATGTTTTTTTTCCTTTTTAATGAAAAAATTATGATCACATCCACGATCTAGTTCATTCGTGCTGGTAACTTATACTTTAATTTTTTTTTTTGCGAGATTAACTTCCACTGAAAGAAAAGGGGGAAATCCAATGTAAGAGATGTAAAGAAAAAATAGAAACATCTATCTTACAAAAGGAGAAAAAAATTATCGTGTAGAACAAGAGAATGTCAAAATATCCCGCGAACGAGGGAATGTCAAAACACAAAATAACAAAATAAGAAATAAAGGAAAAAGAAAAAGATGCATCTTGAGTTTGGGAATCGGACAATCTCCCAAAGGAGATCAACCCTATGCTCGTAGAACTGGTAAAGCACTAATAGGCAACCCTGAAACCAAGTCAACAAACTTTACCAAAAAAAGCACGGGTCATACATGGTCCCCAATAACAAACAAGACAACACTAAAAAAGAAAAAGAATCAATCTACCCATCAACAACAAACAAAACACGCATCCACAATGACAAACAACAGCAGGCAAAACGAGACGACCATACCTCGCTGCGGCATTCATCCCACGTCCACTGGTAGCATGGAGAACGAATGTCGGTCATACACCGTCGTGCCAAAGCCACCTTCGCACGCCGACTGTACCCCATCGCACCGTAGCCACCTTCGCACGTCACACGCCACCTTCACCGTTGCAGGCCACCACGGTTGCCAACGAAGCTTGCTGCCCACGAAGAGCCTCGACAAAGCTCCCACCACCATAGCTTGCTTTGACCGATGTGGCCATAGCTACAAGCCACAAGTGGCTCTGCAAGTCTCGATCGTTGAAGATGGAGGGATTCAGAGGAGAGGGGAGGAGATCCGGTAGGAGGGGAGGGCCCCGATCAACCCCAAGTGGCTAATCGGGGCCTTACAGTAGCTAGGTCTTTTTTTTCACAAGCAGAGGGGAGATGAGAAGAGCGGAAGGTAGGGAGAGGGTAGGGGCCTAGATATACTTTAATTACTTTTATTCGATCGAAAATCCACCAAACAAAGTGATTGGTTTGAATGATTTTGCACATGCTTCCATCTCGACATGTGGTTTAATTTTCGAAAGCCTTGCTATTTAGGCAAGATTTTTTTTGTTTGCAAAAAATTTAGATATTTTGCTTGCTAAATGGAAATTTGTTTGCTAAAAATATGAGTTTTGAAAATCTATCATTGTAGTCACGTAAAAATTCGTCAAACAGATAATTTAACTGAAACTCTAGTAAGTCTCGGGTCGAACATGGGGAGGCATATGTTTGATCAAAAATCACGTTTGAATTATTGTTATGAAAGCAGATTAATTGGTTGAATTAAATCTACACTAATTATCTATTTAAAGAATAATTAATAAAAGAGAGAAAAAGAATAATACAAATAAAGAGAAAATAAGGAGAGGATGAACAAATATTTCATAGCCATAGATTTATTTTCATTACAACTACTTGCTATACTAGAAAGCGGGAAATCTAATTTAGAAAGCGATAAAGAGAAGACGGAGAGAAATTATCCTCCTCGACTGCTACTTGGAGGATGAGCCGTGTTGACGGGGTGCTCAGACGAGGGTGGTGAGATGTTGGATGAAAGAGGATGAAGACGAAGGATGGAGCAAGGCGACGTCGCAGTGGGATCTGCTTCCCAAACGGCGGTGAGAGGACAACCACGGATGCTCCACAAATGGGGGTGAGAAGGTGAAAAAATTATTTTTCTAACTCTAATGAAGCATCCTAGGTTTGGGAAAAGTTCATGGAGATTTGGAGGGGAAGAGAGAAGAAAGGAAGAGATGAAAAAAATGAGTAGTAGGTAAACGTCGGTGAAGGGTGCGCCTCTTCTCCTTTAGCTATTGAGCACACACCCCACATTTAGTGCAACTCAACCATTTTGCACCTCTTCCTCTTCAGGCGTTCCGTGCAGGCATAAGTGCGATTGCACGTGGATGCCTGCGTCATCGCATGTGTATGTGTGCGCAAGCATCCAGTAATGCCACGTCTCGCCTCCACAGCCATTCATCTTCAATTAAGAGACTCAATTGCATTCGCTCATTTTTCTTCGCAGATTTGGCTGTGGAGCGTGCCTCGCGTGGTGATGAATTGTGACTTGTCATAGCGAAAATGTCCAAGTTAAGCTAGAAACTAGGTTAAACACTATCGAATTAACACATAAAATGAGTTAAGTATGGGAAATAAAGAAAAAGACCTAAAACATCAATTTTGTGCTAAAAATGCATAATTAGGTCATTAAATGAGATATTCTATTGAAGAAGGTTAAATGGTGATCTAAGTATAAATTGAACACACAAATGAGCTCAAAATTCTAAATCAAAAGTAAAATTAACTTCTAATATATTCAATTAAGCTTCATTAAAAACCTGGTTGCATTTGGACATCATTAGGGCTTTGCATTTAAGGATTTGCATTTAGGTCCTTTACACATTACATTTTGTTCACTAGAAAAGCACTAAGGACCTACTTGAAGGCTGCAAGGACCCTTTTGTAAGGCCATAAGGACTGTTTTGAATTGATTCTTGATCACTTATGGGTCTACTTGATATTTTTCTACCCCTTCGTTTCGGGTTCTTTGCACAAAATCACCAAGAGGACTCATATCACCTGTAGCTCTTCGTGGAACACTGTTCACGCGAAGAACATGGCCAATCAGGGCCATCCATCTCATGGTCCTCTTGATATGCAACTTCTCCTCAATAGAAGCTTCGCTCAAATTTGCACATAACTTCACCTCTACCCTTAGATCTGATCTAGGGGCTAGGATTTGATTTAAACCTCGCGCATGCTCTCTCCTCTCCATCCAACCGTAGGTGCCCTAGGTAATTAATCGCACCACTACGGTGCCCTGATTCACTGATCACACTACTTAAGCACCTCACTAGCCTCGCGCACAAAGGATCGACCTCCTCTCCTACTTGCTTGAGATCGATTCCTTCGTCCTCTCCAGCTCTTCTAACCATTTCACTTGCCATATCAATGACAGTGGTGTGGTTTTTCACCTCCAATTCTTCCTCACCGCTAGGGATGACGTACGCCTGAGGATGACCCTGAAGCTCCTCTTGTGGGCTTTTCACTCGCTGGAGATCCCCCTCCATTCCTCCTCCTTAGCTGCCGGCTCTGGATCCAAAGGTCCCATTCCTATTATTAGATTAGGATTTACTGTTTTCTAGAGTAGTTGTAGTGATAATTAGAGTAATTCAGAAGTAGAAATTGTTTGTAGACTTGCTCTGATCTGATTGTGTGATTGTAGATAGCTTAGGAGTAGTGCAGTGTAGAATCCACACACACACCTCCTTTGATCAATTCAGATCGAAGGAGATGAATTCATATCACCCCACTGATCACTGATCTTCCCACTTACAACACCATTTCATGTTATGAATTTTCATCGTGTTTTAATTTGCAATTCCCTCCATCCATTAGAGTCAAACATTCATCTCATTGCTCTTTAGCTTTGAGATAAAGATTTGTGCTCAAAAACCACCTAAGTGTTTCTTCACTCATGTTATTTTGTTCACAAAGACCCCTGATCTGTTTTGAAAGGAATTGATTTACTTGATCTGATTTTAATTTGGTTTCCAATGCAAAATAGCAAGATTTTGATTAAGTTGGGCTTTAAAGAGTTGTTGATCAAGTGAATCGATATGTTTTTTAATAGATCAGTCCATAGCAGTGAATCTAAAATGATTTTGTTGGCGAATGATGTAAATGCATTTACACTACTTAAGATGTCTATTTATGCATGTTCTTAAGCATAGGATTGCATTTCATGATATAAATAGTGCATAACATGCATCATCTTAAATTTAAAGTAGTTTGAATAAAATGGAGGTTAATTGTCTCCTTTTATGTGCTTCAATAGGGCAAACATTTTATCAGGGCCTCGGATCGAAGATCCAACCATATGGATGTGATCAGGGCGACAATTGGAGTTCAACGACTCCAAGATCGCCCTAATCAGGCATCCGTAGCATCAGATAGTGACTGGGGAACCCTAGAAGATCAAGGGCCAGGATGGTGCAAATCCGCACTTCAAATGACAAATTCGACCGCACGAATGAATTCAGATCGACGATCGTAGCCCAACAAAGCAAAAATCGAGTCAATCCGACATCCGTGGCACCATCTACAACATCCAGAAGATGGATGGCCAAGATGGCGCCATGTGGCGCCATCTCGGCTGCCCAAAAGGCCGCATACAATCTTTGAAGTCCCCGCACCCGCTCCCTCTTCGTCGTTGGATCTCGATCCAACGGCTGTGGACAACCGCGCCTAAAAGCGCTCGCTCGACCATCCGCGCCTCGTAGCATAGTGGTCGAAGGCGCTGTCGCGAGCTGAGGACGCACGTTCGAGCCGCAGCGAGGAGGTGAAGGGCGCAGGTGAGCAAGCGCGGGCGTGCATCGGATCTTGATCGGAAGGCCGTCTGCGCTCAATTGAGATGGCGCGCTATTGCACGCGCGGCAAGGACGTGCCATCGTACGTGCTGGGAAGGCGCGCAGCAGTGGGCGAAGATGCATCTTAAGCCGTCCAATCTCTCAATCGGACGGCTGTGGATGAAAGAACGTGGACGGGCGTTGAGAAAGAGCGTAGCTGAGGAGGGGCATGTGGGCGCGGGTACTACGCACACGTTGGGGCTTTAGTGACGATTTTATCCATCACTAAAGACCCCTCATTTATTGTTTTAAAGATGTAATGACTCATTTGCCCTCACTCCTTGCAACTATAAAAGGAGACCCCCTCCATACGAAATTCTCATCCCTTCCTTCTCTTCTCTACCTCTCCAAAGCTCAAGAGAAGCTTGTCCCACACCCGGCATGCTCCCCGCGAGATAAAGTCCAAATTTTCATCCTCCTTCGGAAGTGGATCCCACGACGACGACAGCGTGCTGCTCCGTTCCCGTTCTTCTGCTTCATCCTCCTTCATCCTGCTCCATCCTCCTTCGTCCAGGCATCGTCTCATCCAGCTCGTCCTCCAAGCAATCATCGAGGAGGATAACTTCTCTCTCCCATTCTTATTTACAGCTTTTCTAGTGTAGAATTTTCCTGCTTTATAGTGTAGCTCATTTCCCACTTTCTAGTGTAACTTTTATTTAGTTTAATTGTATAAATAGTTTGAAATATTGAATACATGTTCGCTTTCTCTCTCTCTCTCTCTTTCTTTTAGTCTAATAGCTCCATTGTAATTATATCGCCTCGCTTTTCAAAAATTCAAAAAAAAAAAAATAATTTCGAATATAGATCAACGTAGCCTCCCTGTGTTTGACCCGGAATTCTTTTCGGTATAAATTTTATTTGTTGAACACGAATTCTTCGCTTTCAAGCTACAACGACAGGTTTTCCAAAACCAAACATGTTAGCGTAGTAATTCGAGCATTCAATATTTTGGCGCCGTTGCCGGGGAGGCAACGATTTCCGATCTTCTTTTCGCATTTCTTGCACTTTATTTGTTTTCTAACTAGCTTTCTCTTGTGTCTATTGTTTTGCAGAGACCTTCATCAAGGAATCAACAAGCGGTAGACTGGAGTAAAGTGCCGTTGAAGACAACTGTAAGTGCTCCCCATTCTTCCCCCTCCATAGATTTCATTCGCCACATTAAATCCAAATTCCAATCAACCTAGGTGTTTGCATAAATCCTAGGAATAGTTTGGTTGTTTAGATTTCCACTCACATTCATTCCACCCTCATTCATAAAAAAAAAATAAACAAAACGATAATCTTGTGGGGTAATTTTCAACAAACACACAACACACACCCACATTCAAGGCACTTAATCAACTTGATTTGTTTCTACTCAATCGGGTTCTGATCTGTGGAACTGGTACACACAAAGTAACACATAACATAGTAGAAATCGTTCTAGGTTAACCATTTTTGAGTGCCTTAGTGGTGCAATTGTGGCCAATTGTTTGAGTTGTTTGGGCTGCACCACTTTATTTAAAACCAACTCATCAAGTAGCTCCTCCTTAGGGTTTTCAATCTAAGTATATTCCAGGCACTCCACTTTCTTTTTGATTTTAAAGGAAAACAATTTTCACCTGTGTTTTACAACTTGGTTTGCCTAGAAACTTGATTGCAATTCACTTAATTTGAAACTTTAAAAGCTACTTAAGCAAGATTTGAACATTAAAATTCACATTATAAATAATCTTGCTTGAAAACCCTGGTTGTGCACGTACTTACACAAATCTCAATCAATCATTAAAGGCACAACCCATTGTAAGGGCCCATCACATTCCATAAGCACCACAATCCCAGGCCTTAATAAAATTGAGTAGACGTTGGCCTTAAGGTTTGATTCGCTCTTCAGGGCCTAGTCTGAGATTGTTTTTGATTAACCTACTTGTACTGATTAATCTGATGTCTAGCTAGGGGAGTAGCATCAAACGACCGCGGCAGGGGGTACACTAGGAATCGGAGGCGAAAGCCAAAGGAAGAACCTTCTCCCCAGTCCCTCCTTCTAACTGGTTGGATTAAACAGACGCAAGTAGAGTAAATCATTTACAGTCTTAAGGCGGGTTTTGGGAGTCAGTAGATCCTTAGGCTACCCCACTTAAGGACAACCCTGTTTTGTTGTGCTGCAGGGTCCCTATCCCCAGTCCTTCCGACCTTCTCCTAGTTTATGCTGGGAAGACGGTCATTGAATCCCTGATTGGAAGGACCATTGAAACATTCTAGGAGGCGCAAGTTGGATTTTGGCCAATTTGATCCCATGGCCGAACAACAGCCTCCTCTGCTTGGAAATCCACAGGAAGAATTTCGAAGGCAGTTGGAACAAATGCAGAGAAGCAGGAATGGTTCCAAGGAATGCAGGGCACTTAGCCCTTGAAGGATTTTTATGATCCTTCAAATTACGGGGAACGTCCCGGTATCCAGATTCCAGCCGGTGATGTAGAAATCAAGTCCCAGGTGTTAAGCCTGATTAAACATTATCATGGGCTTGGCTCCGAAGATCCGTTTCAGCACTTAGAGGGCTTGACCACTTTGGTCCAGACCACCAAGGCTCAAAATGTAAACGAGGAGCAAATGATCATGAGGCTCTTCCCCCACTCTCTTAGGGATAAGGCCGCGCATTGGTATAGGACAATAGGAAGACCAATTACAACTTGGAATGAGTTGAAATCGACCTTTCTGAAGAAATTCTTCCCTGTCGGTCGTACCAATGCTTTGAGACGGGCAATCAATACCTTTACCTAGTGGCCGGGGGAGTAGTTTCATGTGGCCTGGGAGCGATTCCAGGACTTATTACGGAGGTGTCCACACCATGAGGTGCCGAAATGGCAACTCGTGCAGATCTTCTATCATGGGTTGACTGAGCAACTCAGAAACCATGTAGATACTTCTTGCGGAGGCAATTTCCTCAATAAAGATGCAGATAGTGCACATGATCTATTTGAGGAAATGAGTGAGAATTCAATTAATCATGCCTCCATGGATACTTTTAACCGGTCTCAGCAACCCAGATCAAATGTCAATGATGTCCATGACTCTCATTCATTTGATATGGAATTGATTTGTAATAAACTTGATAAGGTGGACTTGGTTGCTAAAAGAATGGAAGAGTGGATGTCTGGCAATTCTATGAACAACTCTCGATCCACTCAATCCCAAAATTCGGGATTCCATTCCTCACGAGCTCCTTCTGGACGGGAGTTCGTGAATCAACTCGATGCGACTCAACCTATGAGTCAGCATTTTTTGGAACCCCACGGGTTCCCAACTAGGGCCTTTGATCCCAGCTTTTCTGATCCTTCCCTTTCTTTCTCTCCATCCTCACCTTATGAGGATGTCTGCGCTGTACAAGAGAATGTTAGATCCAAGCCCTACTAGAATGCCTATAATCCAGGTTGGAGAAACCACCCTAACTTCTCTTGGAAAAATCCGGGGCAACAGACCCAATTCCGACCTGGCAACTATGCTCCGCAACACCAATGGGTCAGGGTCAAGTATATACTCAGTTGTCTCCGAATCAGGTCAATCAGCTAGCTTGGAATGCCTGTCAACCCGCAGGGCAGGCTGATTTGAACCGTCAAATGGTAGAGATGCAAGGATCTATGCTCCAGCTCATGCAGCAAATGAAAAACTCGCTGGACAACTTGCAATCTGGGCTCATTGCTAACTCTCGTCAACCCGGATCTCTACCATCCCAACCCGTACCCAACCCACGAAACATTATGAATTCGGGCAATCAAGCCCAAGGGTATGGAAATCAGAGGGGCCCGCACGTACATGCTCAGGTGGTTGAGCAGGGTTCCTCATCTTCTTCTTCTGCAAATCAACAATTCATGGTCAATCAAGCCCCTCCAATCTCTCCTAACCCTCCCCAAGACCCAAATTCTTACGCATATGCAAATTCTGTCACTTTGAGGAGTGGTAAGAAGACTCAGGATCCACAACCACACTATTCTGATCTTTTGAATCCTGAAGAACCTGAGGAGAGAGAGGAGAATTCTAGAGGAGAAATCAAGGCTCAGGAACCTGATTCCAAAGATCTGACTCATGTTCCTTTTCCAGAAGCCTTAACTCAATCGAAGAAGAAGTCTGTTGTAGCAATGAGGAGCTTCTGAATTTATTTAAGAATGTTGAGATCAATATCCCGCTCCTTGATGCTATCAAGCACATATCGGCTGACGCAAGATTTTTAAAGGAATTATGTACACAAAAGCGTAAGTCGAGAGAATCTGTTCCGAGGAAGGTTGTTACGAACGTGGCCTCAAGACGGGTTTTTAAGACGTCTGGGAAGTGGCTCAGACATCTGACCAGACGTCTGGTATTAAATTTTTGTGGCATACGGGGTTGCGTCTGCGCGCATGCACGCGCAGACTACACCCGCCGCTCTCCTCTCTCTTTTTTCCCTCTCTCCTCCTGCAGGGAGCAGCTCCTTTCTCTCTCTCTCCCCACGCGGCCTTATAAGGTCCCTCGCCTTCTCCCTCACCCTCATCTCCTCAACTTTCCTCTTCTCCTTCTCCCTGTCGGTGCGAGAGCGCGAGCGAGCAAGTGAGCAACGGCAGCAGTGGCCGCGGCGAGTGTGCGGGAGGGGGTGTTGCGAGAAGAAGACGCTCGACCGTGAGGGCTCGAGCTTGCCGAGGCAGCTAGAGCCAGCCGGCGGGGGAGCAGCTGGCGTGGAGTGTCGCGGAGGGGCTGCTGCAGCTCGGGCAGCAGGCGGACGGGGCGCGACGCTGCCGAGCGTCACTGGGGGAGAGCGAGTCGGGCTCTGATTCTGGATAATTTTCCAGAATCAGACGTCTGGGCTTACGACCAGACGACGGTGAAGACGTCTGGAGGACTATCCAGATGTCTGGCCGGTAAGGTGATGTAAACACATTTACACTACTTAAGATGTCTATTTATGCATGTTCTTAAGCATAGGATTGCATTTCATGATATAAATATTGCATTACATGCATCATCTTGCATTTAGAATAGTTTGAATAAAATGGAGGTTAATTATCTCCTTTTATGTGCTTGGATAGGGCAAACATTTTTCGGGGCCTCGGATCAAAGATCCAATCATATGGATGTGATCAGTGTGACGATTGGAGTTCAACGACTCCAAGATCGCCCTAATCAGGCATCCGTAGCATCAGATAGTGACCCGAGAACCATAGAAGATCAAGGGCCAGGATGATGTAAATCTGCACTTTAGATGACAAATCCGATCACACGGATGAATTCGGATCGACGATCGCAGCCCAACGACACCAAAATCGAGTCAATCCGACATCCGTTGCACCATCTACAACTTCCAGAAGATGGACTGCCAAGATGTCGCCACGTGGCGCCATCTCAGCCGCCCAAATGGCCGCTTGCATTTTGTGAAGGCCCCCGCCCGATCGTTCTCCGCCATCAGATGGAGATCCAACGGCTGTGGTCGCTCGCGCTTAAAAGCGTCTGGCCGACCATTTCGTCTGCGTAGCGTAGCGACGACGCAGCCGCGGGAGAAGCAGAGGTCGCAGGTTCGAGCCGCGGTGAGGGGGTGGAAGGCGCAGGCGAGCGGGCGCGAACGAGCGTCAGATGGAGATACAACGGCTGCGCGGGCCCGATAGCGTCGACGCGCGATTGGACGCGCGATCGAACGCGCAATCAGACGCGCGGGGGGCGCGGAACGCAGCGGGCGCGGACGCGATCTAAGCCGTCCGATCTCGCGATCGGACTGCTGAAAATCAGTGGGCGTGCGCCGGCGTTGCACGCGCGAGCAGCCGAGCGGGCGCAAGCGAGCCGCCCATGTCGCCCATGAAGGGAGCTTTAGTGACGGATTTATCTGTCACTAAAGATCCCTTATTTATTGTTTTGAAGTTGTAATGTCCATTTTGCCCCTACTCCTTGCAACTATAAAAGGAGACCCCCTCCATACGAAATTCTCATCCCTTCTTACTCCTCTCTACCCCTCCAAAGCTCAAAAGAAGCTTGTCCCACACCCGGGATGCTTCTTGCAAGATAAAGTCCAATTTTCGTTCCCCTTCGGAAGTGGATCCCGCGACGACGACGGCGTGCTGCTCCGTTCCCATTCTTCTGCTTCGTCCTCCTTCGTCCTACTTCGTTCTCCTTCTTCCAGGCATCGTCCCGTCCAGCTCGTCCTCTAAGCAATCGTCGAGGAGGATAATTTCTCTCTCCCATTCTTATTTACAGCTTTTCTAGTGTAGAATTTTCTGCTTTATAGTGTAATTGATTTTCCACATTCTAGTGTAACTTTTATAAACTATTGAAATATTGAATGCATGTTCTCTTTCTCTCTCTCTCTCTCTTTCTCTCTCTCTCTCTCTCATAGTTTGATAGCCCCATTGTAATTATAACGCCTTGCTTAAAGAAAATCCTAAAAAAATATAATTGCGAAAATAGATCAACGTAGCCTCCCTGTGTTCGACCCGGAATTATTTTCGGTATAAATTTTATTTGTTGAACACGAGTTCTTCGCTTCCGAACGACAACAACAGGTTTTCCAAAACCAATCTCGTAAGCGTAGCGATTCGCAAAACACGTTCAACATACGGTATTTCTATCTTCTTCCTTTTTCGCGTGTACGGGCATGCGGCCGTCCACCGTGCCTTCGTTTGCGAACAGTCGTGCTGAGAGCAGGGTGGGTGCGTGCAGGTTTTGCTCGGGAGGGCGCAAGGACTCGCCATCCCACATGAATCGGACGTCTGGCCGTAGTGCCAGACGACGGGAAGGACTTCCAGACGTCCGGGGTGACCATCGGACGTCTGGGAACTAAGCCAGATGCCCCCGCAGGCTTTTGGATGTCTGAAGGACTACACAGAGCGAAGGTACACTCTGACCCACATTTTAAGACGTCTGGAAGAGGTTCCAAACATCTGATTTTGGGCAGTTTCGTCGTTTTCGACCCGTTAGGGCTCGTTCGGAGTCCGTTTTTCGCGTTTCGAGTTGTGTTCTTTCCATTATAAAATCCTCTACCCGTTTACAGTAATTATATACCGTTCTGAGAAACTCGTGTTTGATCCTTGTGTTAGGATCCTGTTCCATTGTAGTCTTGGGGGTTGTGGAGGCACGCGGGATTTCCAACCACACCCCCAGTACTCTCGTTGTAGCTGGTAGAGTGGCTTTTAATTATTTAGTATAATTTGTTACAATTGTGGAACAAGTAATAGAGTCTAGGGCATTGCATGAACCCTAGGACTGAGAAACTAGATTGAATGATAGATCCTAGGGTATTGCATGAATCCTAGGACTGAAAAACTAGATTGAATAATAGATCCTAGGGTACGGCATGAATCCTATGACTAGAAAACTAGTGGAATATATACATATATTACAGTCTTGGAAAAGTGGAAAGGAAATAATAGCTGCCTATAAATAAATAGCTGCCTGTCATGAATGAATAAATATGATTAAGAATATGGATTGTATGAAGTAAGACTGGAACAGTGAACCCTACAATGGCCAAACAAAAGAATACGAACCCTACGGGGAATTAGGAGTAGAACTCCTGGAAAGAGAATAGAACGAAACTGAGAAAGTGAAACATGAAAGTGTGTTGTCTCTTGGGTACGTGGTACCAACGAGAGCACACATTACCTCTTAGTGTAGAGGGGAGCTTGCCGCCCTCAGGTTGAGACCGGGGTGGGTTTGGCCATTGTACACCGACTTGCTGGCCCTTGCGTGCGCAGTACCGAGGAGAGCTACTAGTGTAGGGAGAGCACTAGCTACCCCACTGGCCCCGGGGTTCTGCTAGCCTCCTACACCGACTTGTTAGGCCCACTGGGCAAACCAGGGTAGTCAGGCGAGGGTGTGCAGACTGTGGAGGGGTTGGACCCCTGTTACTGAGAGGGCTCTGCCCTATACTGGTTCCATGCTATGTTTTGAGCGCACCCGTTAATGGAAACAACTGACCGCGTGCCAGTGCAGGGTAGCTACCCGTGCGCTTATCACGCGTGCCGTAGTCACCGTTACGTCTATCAACGACCTTGGGGTAGTTGACTGGGGGGTAGGACCACCACGGGGGACTCTCCTAGCCAGGAGAGCACCATGTGCTACTTCTACTTTTCGGAAAAGACTGCAATCAAAATCGTTCCCACGAGGAACACTCAAGATCAAGTGAAGGATCTGAGAAATAGATAAATTGTGAAATAATAGAAAGACGTAAATAAAGGGAGAAAGAAAATATAACAGCTACTGTACACTCTACTGCTTCTTTAGTTTTTAGCTGCCACTCTACTCAGCGTTTCGCTGACATGTTACACTCGTTACTTTTCAGGACCAGGTGTTGAGCAGCTAGGGTCAGCGGCTGCAGAGGACGCTGGGCTGAGTAGGGTCCAGTAGCGTTACCCGCAGTTCTTTTGTACTTTCTGCCACTGTAGTAAGTAGTTTCCTTGTTACTCCTTGTACTTCTTTATTGTAAACTTCATGTTATGTACATATTTGTTATTCTACTGTTGTGGTGGTGTATACTGTAGTAGTTCCTTTTCTTACTGCTGTATTTTGTTACTGCTAGTTATATTCATGCTGAATGTGGTTTATTTTACTGCTCTTTTGGTTACTTCCTCGTTGGACGACTAGGTCATGGGATTAGTCGAGTCGGTCTGATTCTCGTGTCTCGTAGGGACTCGAGAATCGGGTCGTTACAAAGGTGGTACCCTCCGAGCAAGCTAGTTCTGTTATCCTGCACTACCTCCCTCAGAAAAAGAGAGATCCTGGTGCTCCTTTGATTTCTTACGTTATCGGAGATTACACATTTGATAGAGCACTTTTGGATCTCGGTGCATCTATTAACCTAATTCCGACTTCTCTCTACGAGAAGTTTGGGTTAGGTGAACTTTGACCAACTTCAGTAATGCTACAATTAGCGGACTATTCGGTCACAAACCCGCGAGACGTTATTGAAGATGTTATAGTTAAGGTCAAGGATTTCTATTTTCTTGTACATTTCCTTGTCCTTGACATGGATGTACCGGATAATCTGAGGAACACGCCCATCATTCTGGGGCGTCCGTTCCTGGCTACTGCAAAGGCCAACATTAATTGTGAAAGCTGTAGCATGGAAATCGCCTTTGGGGACCAACGAATGAAATTGGATATTTTTAAGGCGATCAACAAATTTGAAGATTGTGGATTTATTGAGGAACTTGATGAGGATAATGATAATATTGAAACTTGTTTGACAGTTTCTTCAATTGAAAGTTCCTCTTTGGTTGATGAATTTGACCCGCAACCCTCTTTAGCTGACCTGACATCTTCGGAAGAGGTTACTGATTTTGTTCACTCACAACCTCTTCCTCTTGTTGAATCTTCAGCATCTACCCTACCATCAATCATCACCCCACCCCAGCTTGAATTGAAACCATTGCCCAAGAATTTGAAATATCAATTTTTAGGACCTCAGAATACGTTCCCTGTGATTATCAGTGCTAAATTGACTAAGTAGCAAGAGATTAAATTGATCAAGGTCCTAAAGGAACATAAGGAGGCAATTGGTTGGACCATTCATGACCTCAGGGGGATCGAGCCATCTTACTGTAATCATAGAATATATTTGGAAGATGATCCCACCCTTCTCGCTAGATGCAGAGGATATTGAATCCAAATATGCGAGAAGTGGTCAAAATGGAAATCATCAAGTGGCTCGATGCAAGAATTATTTATCCAATCTCTGACAGTCCCTGGGTAAGTCTCGTTCAGATTGTTCCAAAGAAAGCCGGGATTACTGTTGTGACTAATGAGAGAGGAGAACCTGCCACAACTCGTTCAGCTTCCTCTTGGAGAGTTTGTATTGATTACAGGAAGCTGAACACAGCCACTAAAAAGGATCATTTTCCCCTGCCCTTCATTGATCAAATCTTGGAAAACTTAGCCGGGTAGAAGTACTTCTGTTTTCTTGATGGCTACACGTGATACAACCAAGTTCCTATCCATCCCGAGGATCAGGAAAAAACTACTTTCACCTGTCCCTACGGAACCTTTGCTTTTCGTAGGATGCCTTTCGGGTTATGCAATGCACCTGCGACTTTTCAAAGGTGTATGCTAGCCATATTTTCCGACATGGTGGGAGAGTTTATGGAAGTCTTCATGAATGATTTCTCTATTTTTGGAGAATCATTTGACTCTTGTTTGGCTAATTTGGAAATGATTCTTAAGCAATGTATCAAGACACGACTGGTCCTTAGCTGGGAAAGGAGTCATTTCATGACCCAAGAGGGCATTGTTTTGGGTCATGTAATCTCTGAATGGGGAATTGAAGTGGACAAAGCTAAGGTTGATGCTATCGCTAAACTTCCTCCTTCCACATCTGTTAAACAGATCAGATCATTTCTTGGCCATGTGGGATTTTATCAAAGATTCATCAAGGATTTCTCGAAGGTTGCTCATCCTTTGAGCAATCTTCTTGCCAAAGAAACGTCGTTTGTTTTTGACGAATCATGCCGAAAGGCATTTGATTTCCTGAAAACGACAGTCACCTGTGCTCCAATTTTGCAACCACCAATTTGGACAGCCCCTTTTGAGATCATGACTGAGGCTTCTGATTACGCGGTCGGGGTTGTCCTAGGTCAGAAAATTGATTGAAAGCCCTCTGTCATTTACTACGCTAGTAAAACTCTGGATGAAGCCCAGAGGAATTACACTATTACTGAAAAGGAATTACTAGCTGTAGTATTTGCTTTGGAAAAATTCAAGACTTATCTCTTAGGGCCTCATGTTATCGTTTATACCGACCACTCGGCCTTGAGACATCTCTTGGCTAAAAAGGATGGTAAACCTTGGCTTATTCGTTGGATTCTTCTTCTTCAAGAATTTGATCTTGAAATCAAGGATAAAATCGGGGTACAAAATGTGGTGGCAGATCATTTGTCGAGAGTCCCAGGTGATTCTTCTTGTCCGGACATTCCGATTGCTGACACTTTTCCAGATGAAACTATTCTTACAGTTTTAGGTATCCACACCCCATGGTTTGCTGACATTGTTAACTATTTGGCCGTTGGTCAAATCCCCCAAGATTGGACCAAGCAACAATGGGATAGACTTAAATCTGAGGCCAAATACTACTTCTGGGAGGATCCTAGACTGTATCGCATCGGCTCTGATCAGATTATTCGCCGATGCATACCGGAGAATGAATTCAACAGTATACTCGAGTTCTGCCATGCATCTGGGTGTGGTGGACATTTCTCCGGGAAAAAGACAGTTGCAAAAATCTTGCAATCTGGCTTCTATTGGCGTCTTTATTCAAGGATGCCCAGAATTTCTCAAGGTCATGTTCTCGATGTTAGGCACTCGGGAGCATAACTAAGAGAGACATGATGCCCCTAAACCCTATTCTTCCTGTTGAAATTTTCGATGTTTGGGGCATCAATTTCATGGGACCCTTTATCCCTTCATTTGGACATCAGTACATTCTTGTTGCTGTTGATTATGTGTCCAAATGGATTGAGGCGATTCCCACCCGAACTAATGACCATAAGGTGGTCATCAATTTTGTTAAGAAAAATATCTTCAGTAGGTTCGGAATTTCGAGGGCTATCATCAGTAATGGTGGCACTCATTTTACTAATGCCCAATTCTAGAATTTATTTGCCAAATACGGGGTTAATCATCTAATTTCCACACCTTACCATCCCCAGATGAATGGACAAGTCGAGATCTCCAATCGAGAGATCAAGAACATTCTGCAAAAAATGGTTAGGCCTGATCGCAAGGATTGGACTCAAAAGCTTGAGGACGCTCTTTGGGCCTACCGTACAACGTATAAAACGCCCATCGGCATGTCTCCATTTCGTTTGGTGTATGGAAAGGCGTGCCATCTACCCGTAGAGATTGAACACAGGGCATTCTGGGCAATCAAACAATGCAATTTAGATTTGAATCAAGCTGGGAAGACCAGGAAACTCCAACTATCTGAGTTGGAGGAGCTTAGAAATGATGCTTATGAGAATGCCAAGATCTACAAGGCTCGGACCAAAGCTCTACATGATCAATTGATTTCCCGCAAGAGCTTTAAGCCAAACCAGAAGGTCTGGTTATTCGATTCTAAACTTAAGCTCTTTCCTGGCAAACTTAGATCTAAATGGAATGACCCATTTATAATTGATCAGATTTTTCCAAATGGTGCCATTCAGATTTCTGACCTAAAGATGGGTAACACCTTTAAAGTCAACGGTCAACGTCTGAAGCCTGTTGTTGACCATATTCTTCCAGAACCCATCTCAGACTTTGTTGCTCTAGCCATTCTGTGACTTCTTTGGCTGGACTTCGCCTAGCTGACGGCATGAAACTCAGCAGCTGTACATATGACACAAGGCTGATACGAGCTCCATATTCAGGTAACATCTTTCATATTCTACCCTTTCTTTCATGTCTCTTTTTCAATGAGGACATTGCATCAGCTAGGCATGGGGGGGTGGATTCATTTTTGAATTATTTGGTCAGCTTTGTGAAATCCATATAAATTATTTTTCTCTTCTTATTTATAAAAGAAAATCAAGTTTAGGAAGGATTAGTTGGACATTAGGACTTTTCAATTCTAAGAAATTTTACATTAGGATCTGAACACAAAGACCCTTTAGGTCTTTGGACTTAATTAGTCCGTGTATCCACTAAAATATGGATTTGTCTTTGAGTCCTCGCCATCTTAATTCTATTATAATTGGAATAAATAAGTTTGGGTGATAAGTACACGACTTATCAACCCACCCTCTGATTTGAAGGAATTTCTGAGTTTTAAGCATCTACACACTTTCTTTGCACTGACTCGTTGTTCAGCAATTCTAATGGAAATTGGGTAGCTAATGAACCTTCTAGGGTGATATGGCTGGCAGTTATCGTGGGTAACAGCCCATAGGTAGGTTGTCCAGAGCCCAGTCACTAGACCTTTTTCTTTTTGCTACCTTTAGGTAAATCTTAGACTAGGGAAGCCACCTACTTAAAAAAAAAATCAAAAAGAAAAGGAGAAAAGAAAAAAAAAAGAAATAAACCACACTTCGCCGCATGAGTATGGCTGACAAGTTGTTGGTGGTAACAGCTCATCGACCGGTTGTCCAGAACCCAGCTCAATAAATGCACTAAAAATTTCCAAAACACTTAGGAAGAAGCGGAGAAGTAGAATAAATCGGGGAGATATGCATTGGATTCACCCTTGTGTTGACCTCGTAAAAAAATAAAAGTAGGGAGAAAGCTACCAGTTGTAAAGATACACCTTTAAGCAGAATTCTTTTTAGGTCACCTAGAGGTGTAGAAACCCGAAGTCCGTTTTAATTGCTAGTCAACGAGTCTATCACAATCACAATAAGATGCTTAAAGCTTAGGGTTCTCATTAAATCTTGGGTGAGTTGAATGGCCGTAGAAAGCCACTCTTAAACCCTAAAATTTGAAAATCCAAAAAAATTAGAAAAAAATAAAAAGAGAAAAAGAAATTTTTCTTTGAATAAGGCGAAGGCTTGAAGCGGGTTGCATTTTGGCTGATACTCGGGCGTTGTGTCTTTGAAAGTTCAGTTCCTAAGTAGACAATTTCTTAATGATTGAAAATAACTCAGGTCCAAATAATCCAACCTAATTCTTTTATAAATAACATATAGTTTTTGCTAGGGACTAGCAAAAGATAGGTATGGGGGTATGATGTAAACATATTACATTGCTTAAGATGTCTATTTATGCATGTACTTAAGCATAGGATTGCATTTCATGATATAAATATTGCAGAACATGCATCATCTTCCATTTAGAGTAGTTTGAATAAAATAGAGGTTAATTGTCTCCTTTTATGTGCTTGGACAGGGAAAACATTTTATCGGGGCCTCGGATTGAAGATCCAACTGTATGGATGTGATCAGGGTGACGATTGGAGTTCAATGACTCCAAGATCACCCTAATCAGGCATCTGCAGCATCAGATAGTGACTGGGGAATCCTAGAAGATCAAGGGTCAGGATGGTATAAATCTGCACTTTAAATGACAAATCGGACCACACGAATGAATTCGTATCGACGATCGCAGCCCAACGACGCAAAAAATTGAGTCAATCCGAAATCCTTGGCACCATCTACAACATCCAGAAGATGGACGGCCAAGATGGCGCCACGTGGTGCCATCTCGGCCGCCTAAACGGCCGCATACAATCTCTGAAGTCCCCGCACCCGCTCCCTCTCTGCCGTTGGATCTTGATCCAATGGCTGTGGACAGCCGCGCCTAAAAGCACCCGCTCGACCATCCGCGCCTCGTAGCGCAGTGGTCGAAGGTGCTGTCGTGAGTTGAGGACACGCATTCGAGCCGCAGCGAGGAGGCGAAGGGAGCGGGTGAGCGGGTGCGGGCGTGCGTCGGATCTTGATCGGACGGCCGTCTGCGCTCAATTGAGATGACGCGCTATTGCACGCGCGGCAAGGACGCACCATCGTACGCGCTGGGAGGGAGTGCAGCAGCGGAAGAAGATGCATCTTAAGCCGTCTGATCTCGCGATCGGACGGCTATGGATGAAAGAACATGGGTGGGCGTTGAGAAAGAGTGCAGCTGAGGAGGCGCGCGTGGGCGCGAGTACTACGCCCACGTTGGGGCTTTAGTGATGGTTTTATCCATCACTAAAGACCCCTCATTTATTGTTTTAAAGATGTAATGACCAATTTGCCCTCACTCCTTGCAATTATAAAAGGAGACCCCCTCTATACGAAATTCTCATTCCTTCCTTCTCTTCTCTACCTCTCCAAAGCTCAAGAGAAGCTTGTCCCATAGCCGGGATGCTCCTCGCGAGATAAAGTCCAAATTTTTATCCTCCTTCGGAAGTGGATCCCGCGACGACGATGGCGTGCTGCTCCGTTCCCATTCTTCTGCTTCATCCTCCTTCATCCTGCTCCATCCTCCTTCGTCTAGGCATCATCTCGTCCGGCTCGTCCTCCAAGTAATCGTCGAGGAGGATAACTTATCTCTCCCATTCTTATTTACAGCTTTTCTAGTGTAGAATTTTCCTGCTTTATAGTGTAGTTGATTTCTCACTTTCTAGTGTAACTTTTATTTAGTTTGATTGTATAAACAGTTTGAAATATTGAATGCATGTTCTCTCTCTCTCTCTCTTTCTTTTAGTTTGATAGCTCTATTGTAATTATATCGCCTCGCTTTTCAAAAATTCAAAAAAAAAATATAATTGCGAATATAGATCAATGTAGACTCCCTGTGTTCGACCTGGAATTCTTTTCGGTATAAATTTTATTTGTTGAACATGAATTCTTCGCTTTCAAGCTACAACGACAGGTTTTCCAAAACCAAACACATTAGTGTAGCAATTCGAGCGTTCAACAGCGAACTTTTCCTTAGATGAGCCATGGTGGAATTGGGCTTGAATTGAGTCTTTCTATGATTTTCAAGGTGTGGGAGTACCAAGGAGAATCAACTTTGTTGATTTGAGGTACTCACATGTATTTGTGTGTAAATTGATATGTTTTAATTTTGATTTCATACCTAAGGGATTCTCAATATTCCTTAAGGTTTAAACATTTGGGATTCAGGTTAAATGGATTTAATGGGCTGAGTTGAACTCTCTCTTCATGCTGTCTATAGCATAAGGAAGAGATCAAATTAGTGTTCTCTCTTTGATTTAATATGGGAATCAAGGTTAGGATGGTTTTGAGTAAGGATACAATGTTTTCAACTAATTTCTAAGCTAATTCAAGTTCTATCAGATTTTGAGTTGGTCATTGTGTATTTTGAACCCCAATTTCACATATTAAAATACTGTATAGCAGCGACATTTTTGTTGGATTGATTTTCAATCTAATCCCATGATCTTTGTTATCTATGACAGAGATTATGGATTAGATTTGGCATCTAAGCAGCTACTGAAATTTCCATTTCAGAACTACTGAAAATGAGCCTTTCTTACTGGAATATGTTGGAACCTTGTTCCACATCATGTTTTGGTGTTAACAAAATTATTATGAATTAATGTTTGCAATTGAGTTCTTTTCAGATTTAGGTGAAGATCAAGGCAAACAGGAAATGATGGAGGCTTGATGAAAAGGAGAAGATCATGATAAGAAGGAGGAAAGATGACAAGGAAGAATCAAGGAGGAGAAGATCACGATAAGAAGGAGGCAAGATGACAAGGAAGAATCAAGGAGGTGAAGATCATCTTCGACCTTTAATGTTTCTAGTTTAGATTTTTTATTTATAGATTGTATATGCCTCTTAACAAAGGAATATAACTTAGATCGTAAAAATAATTAGAGATAAATTAGGATTAATATTGCGATCATTTTCAAAGAACGTAATTGATTAAATCACTTAAAAAAGGTACTTGTTAACCCATAAGTACCAGTACTAAAGTTTAGTATCGGTACATGTGAGTTACAGGTTTGGGTTTTGTCAAGAAACAAACCTGTACCCCGCGAGTACCGGTACTCATGATCAGTACCGGTACTGGAGGTAATGAGTACCGGTACTCATCATCAGTATCGGTACAAGTGGGTTACAGATTTGTGTTAGGAGTTTAAAACCCAAATTTGGAAGCAATGAGTACCGGTACCAAGTAGCCGTTGGCTCAAAAATGAACGGCTAGAAAATTAATTTTGGCTATATGAACATTGGGATTTAAACCCCAACGTCTAGTAGACGAATCCTTGAGGTCCTAAACTCTATAAATAAACCCTTGGACCCTTAGTTTGCATATGAGAAATAGAGAAGAAAAATTCTAGAGCTATATTTCATATTCTCACAATATTTTGAAGAAGGAATAGTTTGCTGCTATCAATTTCTCTACGCTTTTGCAAACACTTCGACGTGATTTCTTCACGCATCCACATCAAGGCATTCACGCTCATTCTAGGCTCTCAAATTTGTAACATTATATTTACATTTGTTGAGAGGCTTAGGAACTTAGTTGTAAGATCTTTCTTTCTTACACCTGTATTTTATTTGTTCTTGAGCATTTGATAGTTGAGTTGTAACAAACCCATTTTTGTACTTGGGTTGAGGTAACCTGTTAATTACCTCGGTTTAGTAAATTGATTCTCTTGGGGTCGAGAGAATCGGGTTAAAAGCTCTAAGTTGGGAGGCTTAGGTAGTGGAATACCCAAGGGAGGGGAACCACTATACATATTGTGCCTATTTCTGTGGTTTGATTGATTGTGCAAATTTTCTTGTTATTACTGATTTTGTGTTTGAGTTTTTGTGTGCATAGCCATATATCCTATCTTTAGATCCTACAAGTGGTATCAGAGCCAAGTTGCGAGAAGACGTGACAAATTGACTTGCAATGGCATCTTCAGTCAAGCGCACCGAAGGACAGTCATCCACTCGTCCTCCCTTCTTTGATGGGACGGACTATGGATACTGGAAGAGGAGGATGCAAATCTTCCTCAAAGCCATGGATAAAGATTCATGGACTCTCATTCAAGAGAGGTACATGGATTCGGAACCACTGGAAGGAGTTGAATGGACAGCTGAGCAAAAGGAAAAGAATACGGGAAACGCGAAGGCAATGAACGCACTCTATTGTGCATTATCAAGGGAAGAGTTCAACCAAATCTCCGCATGCGAGTCTACCTACGAGATTTGGAATACTTTGCAAATCACCTATGAAGGTACAAGCAAGGTAAAAGAAACACGTATTTCTATTTTACTAGAAAATTATGAGTGCTTCAGGATGGAAAAAGGAGAAACAATCAAGGACATGTACACAAGGTTTGGAGAGATCGTGAATCCAATGAAAAATCTAGGAGTCAAGCTGAAAGAGGAGTTGCTTGTAGGAAAGGTCTTGAGATCACTTACAAGCGATTGGTCTCCAAAGACCACAGCGATCCAAGAGGCAAAGGATCTATCCACTCTCCCCTTGGATGATCTAATTGGAAGCCTCATGGCATATGAAGTCCAATTGGAGAATATCAAGAAGGAGGAGAAGGCGACAACCAAGAAGAAAAGCATTGGTTTTAGAGCAATCAAGGAGGACTCAGACTCAACAACATCAGAATACGAAGACGAGGAGATGGAAATGCTTACTAGCAAATTCCAGAAATTCCTCAAGAAACAAGGTAAGCAAGTAAATAAAATTTCTTATAATATCATTTGTTATGAGTGCAAGAAGAAGGGTCACTTGCGAAAGGATTGCCCCTTAAACAAGAAGGAAGACAATAGGAAAGAAACAAAGGAGCTCAAGAAGAAGAAGAAGAAAGCATTTAAAGCAACATAGGATGATAGTGACTCCGACATAGACACCGACTCTAGCAAATCGGATGACGACGAGGTCGCTCATCTATGTTTGGCAGCAACTACGAAGATATGGACAATGAGGTAAACCCTGATTTCTCTTTTGAAGAATTATTAGAAGCTTATGAAGAACTATATCATAAAGCTAAGTTATTTAAAAAGGAAAATAAGGTTTTAAAAAATAATTATCAAACATTAGAAATAGATAAATCATGTTTAGAAATGGAATTAGAAATATTAAAAGAGACTAACAATCAGTTGCATGCAAAGATAGTAAAATTAGAAGATATTTATGAGTACTTTGAAGGTACTTTAAATAATCTCAAAACAACAACTAGGTTAAATACTAAATTTTGTGAAGCTATAAAATCAAAATTTCAGAATAAAAGGAATACACATACTAAATCACATGCACCTAGGCATGCATGGATGTATCAAACGGCTAAAAATCCCAAGAATTATAGATCTAACAATAAAAAGTTCTATAAATCTCAAGATTTGAAAGGTGCTAACTCTAAAGGACCCACAAGAAAATGGGTACCTAGAAAAGTTATTTGTTTGCAAGAGTAGATCAAAGTAATCAATGGGTGTTCAAGGCACATAATGGCACACTTCAACCTTTCTATAGGTTGAATGAAGACCAAGAATGTTGGACGAGAGATGCTTGGTACCCATAAGCTCCATTTTACTATTGGTAAATTTTATGGTATGATATTTCTTCATTTTTTTTGTGATTGACAAAAAAGGGGAGAAAAATAAAGGGCAAATAGTAATATTTTTAGGGGAAGCTTATATTGAGGGGGAGGATTAAAATGAAAAATTTTCCTTCATATAGCAATGTTAAATTTTTTAATTATCTATTTGCAAGATAGTTTTGTCAACACCAAAAAGGGGGAGATTGTTGGAACCTTGTTCCACATCATATTTTGGTGTTAACAAAATTATTATGAATTAATGTTTGCAATTGAGTTCTTTTCAGATTTAGGTGAAGATCAAGGCAAATAGGAAATGATGGAGGCTTGATGAAAAGGAGAAGATCATGATAAGAAGGAGGAAAGATGACAAGGAAGAATCAAGGAGGAGATCATGATAAGAAGGAGGCAAGATGACAAGGAAGAATCAAGGAGGAGAAGATCATCTTCAACCTTTAATGTTTCTAGTTTAGATTTTTTATTTATAGATTGTATATGCCTCTTAACAAAGGAATATAACTTAGATCATAAAAATAATTAGAGATAAATTAGGATTAATATTGCGATCATTTTCAAAGAACGTAATTAATTAAATCACTTAAAAAAGATACTTGTTAACCCACAAGTACCGGTACTAAAGTTTAGTACCGGTACATGTGAGTTACAGGTTTGGGTTTTGTCAAGAAACAAACCTGTACCTCGCGAGTACCGGTACTCATGATCAGTAACAGTACTGGAGGTAACAAGTATCGATACTCATGATCAGTACTGGTACAAGTGGGTTACAGATTTGTGTTAAGAGTTTGAAACCCAAATCTGGAAGCAATGAGTACCGATACCCATACTTTAGTACTGGTACCAGGTAGCTGTTGGCTCAAAACTAAACGGCTAGAAAATTAATTTTGGCTATATGAATGTTAGGATTTAAACCCCAACGCCTAGTTGACGAATCCTTGAGGTCCTAAACTCTATAAATAAACCCTTGGACCCTTAGTTTGCATATGAGAAATAGAAAAGAAAAATTCTAGAGCTATATTTCATATTCTCACAATATTTTGAAGAAGAAGGAATAGTTTGCTGCTATCAATTTCTCTACGCTTTTGCAAACACTTCGACGTGATTTCTTCATGCATCCACATCAAGGCATTCACGCTCATTCTAGGCTCTGAAATCGGTAACATTATATTTACATTTGTTGAGAGGCTTAGGAACTTAGTTGTAAGATCTTTCTTTCTTACACCTGTATTTCATTTATTCTTGAGTATTTGCTCGTTGGGTTATAACAAACCCATTTTTGTACTTAGGTTGAGGTAACTCGTTAATTACCTCGGTTTAATAAATTGATTCTCTCGGGGTTGAGAGAATCGAGTTAAAAATCCTAAGCTGGGAGGCTTAGTTAGTGGAGTACCCAAGGGAGGGGAACCACTATACATATTGTACCTATTTCTGTGGTTTGATTGATTGTGAAAATTTTCTTGTTATTATTGATTTTGTGTTTGAGTTTTTGTGCACATAGCCATATATCCTATCTTTAGATCCTACAGAATCCCCAACTCTGATTTAGTAAAATTGAGTGTTGGCTGCACAACAGCTTTAGAAATTAGTAAAGGCATCTGGAGCAGCTCATTGAGAGCTGCTGTGAGTTCTGCTGTGGCTGCTTGATTTCAGCAACTGCAACTGTTGCTGGTAGCTGCTGTTGGGCTAAATCAGTAGTACAGTGAGTTAGGAATTAATTTTGTTGTAGGGTTAACATGTTCTGTAATGTGAAATTTTTAGTGTATAAGCTTCCATGTATTGTTTTATGATTTTAAATCTCATCTGGATTGCTTGTAACCTTGTTTAAATCCTTCTTTGTTAGCTAACTACGTATGCTTAACTATCCACATTGAGTAATATATGGAAATGGAATTAAAAAGCTAGATTATATGATTTCACATCCTTTAGTTAGTGTTTAGAGCTTATCTGTGGCAGTCCACTGCCATTTCAGCCATCCATTTGAGATTTAGGGTCTTAGGTTCTTTTGAAAACACTTAAAAGACCCTAAAATGAGCTAAACTTGTATATAAATAACAATGATTTAAAAAATAAAATAAAATAAAATAAACCTGTCTTGGTGAAGATCAGGTATATTTCTAGGTGTACATTGAGTTTCAAGGTCATTTGAACCCTTGGTTTACTGGAACATACCAGCCGACGATTCAGTATACCTTTAGACTTAAAAAAAGAACTTTACCTACAAAAATACAAAAGACACACTCTCTCTCATCCATTTCTTTCTTTCTCACCTCTTACCTCTATAAAACACATAAAACCTTTAAAAAGAAGAAAAACTCCAAAAATATACAAAAATACCATGTATATTATGTATATACCTGTAAATACAAGCTATATAATAAGTTATACGTGTATATATTGTAAAATAGGTGTATAATAGGTATAACTAACTTATATATATTTTTTATAATGTAAATTAAATATTTAAGGTTATTTAAACTGTATATAACTTAATCATGTAACTATTTATTATTTATAGTAACTTATACATACTATAACTTAAGTAAATAAATAAAACCCTGTAAATAAATGTATTTACTAATGATACTGGGTATAGATATTTATATATGTGTTATGAACATAGTAAACCCGGTAACATAATTTAATTATATATATAATAAATAATTTATTTATTAAGTTACTAGCTAAGTTATTAATTTAAATTAAAATAAATTAGTAAATTAAATTATAACTGAGATAATTTATACTATATAGTTGTATTATAGTATTTTAAGTAATTAAACTAATTTAACTATATTTATAATGTATTATATTATTTATACTTAATTTATATGAATAACTTCTTGAATACACTTATTTAAATGTAAATAAATCAAAATAAATCATGTAAAATACAATAAAAATATGTATTAACTCTGCATTAAGTTAATTATAAAATTAATTAACTAATTTAACATGTAATTAAAATTTAAACAAGAATAACAATATGTATAAACTCTGAACTTTGACTAATTTATTTTTATAATAAATGTAATTAATTCTGTAAATAAATTATGTAATTAAGTAGACCTATGTAAATACTTCAAAACCATGTAATTTAATTTTAAATTATAATAATTTATGGCCCTCGATTAATCACCAAATCAGGACAGTCGCGTTGGAGCTGCAGCGCTGAAGAGGACGCTATTTAGCGCCACATCATAAGATGGCAAGCAGCTGCTGCAGTATAAGTTGTTTTTCTCTTTCAGCCTTCCCAGTTATCAAGTGCTCGGCGGTAAACAACCATCACCCTTTCCCCTTTGAGCATGAAATGAGATTGGCTTGAGATTTGAGTGTGCAGTGTAGGCTGGGAGCTTAGCACTATGCGTGGGCCTAATTGGACCCATTAGCGAGCATAAACCGAATTAAATGGGCTAATTAATCATCAGGGTGACCTTAGTAGAGGTCTGATCCCACCCGTTGGGGGTGCTGTGTATCCCTCGAAAAGGTCGCCCGCCAATAATAAACCTAATTATGTCATTAAGAACAATAATCAAGCTTTAATCACTAAGGGTAGAGGAGAAGTGATAGCCTGAGATGCAAGTGTTCTGAGAGAGGAAGAAGAAGGCGTGTTTGGGTCTAAGTATACCGTAAATAATATGTAAATAATATAATAATATGTATACATAGTATAGAGTGTTTAAGCTCATATATGTATATAAATAACATGTGAGCTTTACTGATAGACTTATACGTCACTGTATATAGAATAAATGTCAGTATAGACCCTAGCTTTTACCTTAGCTTATGGATATAGTTTTTCCTAAGGTTTAACGATGTTTGTATATGTCGCTGTACATATGTTATATGTTACTATAGATGTTAATATATTAAGTTAAGTTAGTATGATATATTTTATAACTTTTTATTGTATGAATATGTAAGTAGTAGTACTATTAGTTATAAATAGATAGTATATATGTAATTATAGTTTTTGATGCTTATTTGTACATAGTTGTTTTCAAGCATTGTGTTGATTTGTAAGTCATTTTTGTATATACAATTGATTCATTCTTTGATTATTTCTTTCATTCTTTCTTTATTGTACATGAAATCAATCTTTTTGGAATTAAAGAATGATATTGGACTTAGAGAGTGATGTATATCAATAATTTCCTCCTAGTGAACGACCTGGAATAAACCAGTAAAAATTAGGTAAATAAATAAAATTGATGCGACGATGGTTTGTATTTGTCACATATACTACAATAACAACCCCTTTTTTGTACGAACTGGTAGTCGACGCTTCACGTTGCTGAGAGGAGTGCACGATCGCTACGCTGTGCCTCCACATGAGTCTCAAGTGTGTTTTAGCGCTCCCTCATCCTTGGCCATCGGATGAGGATCCAACGGCTAAGGATGAGGGATCTTGGGCTTTAGCTAAGAGGAACGCGTGCCTTGATAAAATCTCAACCGTTGGATGCAGATCTAATGGCTGAGATGCGATGATCTTAGCATGAAGAGATGCTGCGGAAGGCTTGGGCTGGGGTTGGGCGGCCTGTAATGGTGCCACGTGATGCCATCATGGCCGTTCATCTTATTTGCTTTGTAAGTGGTGCCAAGGATGTCCGATTGGGTCGATTTTCATGCTGTTGGACTGCAATCGTCGATCCGAACCCATCTATGTAATTGGATTTGTCATCTGATGTGCGGATTTTACACCACCTTGGCCCTTGACCTTTTATCTTTCTCAAACTGCATCTGATGTTAGGAAGGTCTAATCGGGGCAATCTCATAGCTGTTGAACTCCGATCGTCGCCATGGTCAGATCCGTACGGTTGGATCTTCAATCCAAGGCCTTGATAAATATTGTCCTATTCCCTAACCACAAAATGGGAGAATTAACCTAAAATTTATCATCTTCATCACCCAAGCTCCATCTTCATCACATGAGTTTTGTACCACTGGAGGATCATCTTCATCACTCGAGCTCCATCTTCATTCTCATAAGCTTGCTTTGATCTTATTTTATTTTTCTAGTAGCATGTTATGTTGAGTCTCATTCAAGTTTGACAGTGAGCTTACCTTATCTCATGAGCTTTCTTGTTGTTACTCACATCTCCTTATGTTGTACTCACTTAATTTGTAAGGAAATTAAAAGCATGTTTCCTACTTGTATTTTGTTTTGATTCCCTTAGATGTGCGAGCTTGGCTGGTGTTTAATTACAAGCCACCCACCGTGGTGCTTGTGAGTTTACTCACCAACACCTTTCTATAGTGTCTAATTTCATAGATTCATTTGAGTAGGTAGCATCATCTCTTGTGATATTGATTTGTGATGGCATTTTCATTTTATACTCTTATCTCAAAAAGATAAAAAATTCAAAAGTGAAAAATACAAAATGAAATAAAAGGCATTTCAAGGTTAATTTTAAACATGGAGCGTCTTAGGATGACCTATATACTCTTTAGTTGTGGTTTATAAATTTTAAAAGTTGAATACTTGAGTTGCGCTACAACGATTTAAACTCAATCTTTTAGTGAGTCAGAAGCGATTTAGGTGATTCAGAAGCCAAGAAGAAGGAGGAGATCATGCTCTTCAAGTTTAGGTCTCCCTGTATTATAGGAATTGAGTTATAATTTTATATTCTTTAGAATATAAGGAGAGCACCAATCAGATCTCATATTAGCATAAAAATGGAGGGTTCATATGCAATTCTCACAAGAACATCACACATAGCCTAAATAGGTCAAATTATGTCTAACTCAGTCGGTTAGGGTTAATGCATGGTCCTAAATTCCTATGGGAACCCAAAAGTTCATTTTGGACAGTTAGAAGCCTTTTTACAGGCTATCTAACGTTAGGTATATGATGCCTAATGTTAGATAATAGGTTGAGTGAAAACTAGTCTATCAGGAACTAACAAACTTTACACTGAACTTTATATGTAACGTTAGGTAGTTGACTTAACATTAGATAGGAGTTACCTAAAGTTAGATAAGCCCTTTTGGGCCAATTTGGGTTCTTCCAGGAGATAGCAAACTTTGTTACTAACTGACCACCTAACGCTAAATAGTTCACTTAACGTTAGATCACTTTTACCTAATGTTAGATAAAGCACTTTTTGACCAAATCAGCTAGCCGTTGGCAAATTAACTTGGGAAATTTTTTAGCCGTTGAAGAGGGGCCTTATGCATACCTAAATTAGTCAAAACACCCCACTATATATATGAGATGATTTCTCACTCATACAACATTCAAAAAGGCACACACATAAGCTCACATTCAGCTCAAATCTCAGAATTTGTGTTCTTAATGGTGCTAGAAGCTCTCAACCTTGAATTGTATCTTGCTTAGAGCTCAACCACCTTCAACTCCCTCTTTTGCCACACTTCTACAATCACTAAGGAAGTTTTTCTAAGCATCCTAGAAAGGTCATTCATTTAATTTATTGCATATCCTTTTAAGGCTATCCATAGGAGCTAAAAATCTATTTTGATTCAGTTTTTCTTCTATCATTTACTTGTAATCTGAGGGCCTGAATTGCAGGCTCCTTTCCTCTCAAGTGAGAGGGGTTTATTCTTGATTGGAATATCAAGAGGGTTTGTAAAAGGGTTTAGTATCCCATAAGTGCTGTTCAGTATTCAGAGAGTGACTCGGGGCAAAATCCTAGATTGGGAGATCTAGGGAGTTATTTTTACTTGGATTTGAATTTCTACTATATATGTTTGTGTTGTGGTTGGTGATTTATTGTTGGATTTCTTAATCATCATCTATATCTGCTGATGTAAACACATTTACACTACTTAAGATGTCTATTTATGCATGTTCTTAAGCATAGGATTGCATTGCATGATATAAATATTGCATAACATGCATCATCTTGCATTTAGAGTAGTTTGAATAAAATGAAGGTTAATTGTCTCCTTTTATGTGCTTGGATAGGGCAAACATTTTATCAGGGCCTCGGATCAAAGATCCAACCGTACAGATGTGATCAGGGCGACGATTGGAGTTCAACGACTCCAAGATCGCCCTAATCAGGCATCTGTAGCATCAAATAGTGACTGGGGAATCCTAGAAGATCAAGGGCCAGGATGGTGTAAATCCACACTTCAAATGAAAAATCCAACCGCACGGATGAATTCGGATCGACGATCGCAGCCTAACGATGCAAAAATCAAGTCAATCCGACATCCGTGGCACTATCTATAACATCTAGAAGATGGACGGCCAAGATGGTGCCATGTGGCACCATCTTGGCCGTCGTGACGCCATCTCGGCCGCCCAAACACCCACATGCAACCGCTGAAGCCTCCGCATCCGCCCCTCTCCTAAACCGCTGCGCCTCAAATCGTTCCCGCGACCATCCGCGCTCCGTAGCGCAGCGGTCGCGAGGCGCTACGCGTTCACAAGACGCGGGTTCGAGCCGCAGTGAGGAGGCGAAGGGCGCGGGTGAGCGTCGGATCTTGATCAGGCGGCCGTCCATGCTCAATAGCATTGACGCGCTATCGCACGCCCGCGCCTCACGCAGCATCGCACGTGTTGGGGTAGGCGCATAGCAAGCGGGAGTAGGCGCAATCTAGGCCGTCCAATCTCGTGATCGGACGGCTGTGGACGGCTGAATGTGCGGCATGCGTTGAGAGCGAGTAGTCGAGCGGGACCGTGTGGGCAGTGGCCACTACGCCCACGTTGGGGCTTTAGTGATGGTTTTATCCATCACTAAAGGCCTTTTATTTAATGTTTTAAAGATGTAATGACAACTATGCCCCCACTCCTTGCAACTATAAAAGGAGACCCCCTCCACACGAAATTCTCATCCCTTCCTTCTCTTCTCTACCTCTCCAAAGCTCAAGAGCAGCTTGTCCCACACCCGGGATGCTTCTCGCGAGATAAAGTCCAAATTTTCGTCCCCTTTCGGAAGTGGATCCTGTGACGACAACGACATGCTGCCCCATTCCCGTTCTTCTGCTTCGTCCTCCTTCATCCTGCTTCATCCTCCTTCATCCAGGCGTCGTCCCGTTCGGCTCGTCCTCCAAGCGACTGTCGAGGAGGATATCTCTCTCCCTATTCTTTTTACTGCTTTCTAGTATAGATTTACTGCTTTCTAAAGTAGTTCTGCTCGTCCTCCAAGCAATCGTCGAGGAGGACATTTCTCCCTCTATTCTATTAATGCTTTCTAGAATAAATTTATCGCTTTCTAGTGTAATTATTTTCTGCTTTCTAGTTATAATAGTGAAACAAATAATCTCCTTAATGATGAATTCCCTGTTTATTTTACATCTCGTTTTGATTTCTGTTTGTAATATTCTCTCTCTCTCTTACTCTCTCTCTCTCTTCTATTTATTGTAAATAATTAGATAATTTTAAATTGAATTACTTTGTGATAAATAAAAACAAACGCGCAGTTTTTAAATTAAGCATCTCCCTCCCTGTGTTCGACCCGAAATTTCAATTTCGGTATAAATTTATTTGTTGAACACGAGTTCTTCACTTTCAAATTATAATGACAGGTTTTCCAAAACCTAACACATTAGCGTAGCAATTCGTACGTTCAACATTTTGGCACTGTTGCTGAGGAGGCGACAATCTTCGATTTCTATTCGTGTTTTGTAACTTACAAATCATTTACCTCACTTTTCTCCTTTCTTATTGTAATTGCAGGTACTCTTTCGAGATAGGCAAAAGCGGTAGATCAGAGAAAAGTGCTGTGGAAGGTTCTGTGAGTTATCCCCCACCTCCTACCCATTAGATTTCACTCCACAACATTATAATTCAAACATCAATCAACCTAGGTGTTTTTATAAACTCTAAGGTTAGATTGTTTGTTGTTTGACAGCCACACCTGCCCCAACCCCCACATTAAAAAAAGAAAAAGAAAATTAAAAAAAATCTCACAGAGGTACACAACCTCATCTAATTTTCAAACTCAACTGATAAACCGATCTTTGGAGCCGGTACACACATCCAAATATATAATTAAGTAGAAATCAGATTAGGTAATCATTTGTGTGCCTAATTAAGTGGTGCAACAGGTTAATTGTTTGAGTTGATTGGGCTGCACCACTTCAATTAAAATTAACTCATCAAGTAGCTGCCACTTAGGTTCAACTCTTGGGGATCTACCAGGCACTCCACATTCCTTTTAAGCTTTAAAGGAAAACATCTTCACCTGTGCTTGCAAAACCTGGTGTGCCAACGAAACTTGTTTGAAAACACCTAAAGTTGAATCCTAAAAGCTACTAAGCAAGATTTTAATTTTAAAATTCATCGCATCAAAAATAATCTTGCTTGAAAACCATTGGTTGTGCACGCACACACAAATCAATCAATCATTAGGGGCACAACCCATTTAAAGGACCCATCACATTCCAAAGCACATTCAAACCTATCCCTAAATAAAACAGAGTAGACGTTGGCCTTAAGGATTCGACTCGCTCTTCAGAGCCCAGAACGAGATTATTTTCGATTAGTATGTTTCTACTGTTCAATCTGATGTCTAGCTAGGGGAGTAGAATCAAACGATCGCGGCTGAGGGGTACACTAGGAACCGGAGGCGCAAGCCGAAGGAAGAACCTTCTCCCCAGTCCCTCCTTCTAACTGGTTGGATTGAACAGACAGAAGTAGATCAAATCGTTCCTTTATCTCAAGATGGGTTTTGGGAGTCTGTAGGTCTGTAGGCTAACCCACTTAAGGACAGGTTTGATTGTTTGTATTGCAGGGCGCCTTTCTTCCTCCTGCTTATCATGAATCCTTCCACATATTACACGCATTTCCGCTCTTTCCCTCCTGTTTTGAATTATCCTCAACATGACGATTATTCCGACTCGTACGGTAATCAACCATCAGTTAGTTGGGATAACTCGGATTGGGGATACAATTCCAGACCTCTATGTTTAGGGTCTAACCCTGAACACTTTGATTTTGATTTCTATCCTTCTTAGAGCCACATCGATTATAGATCGTCAATCTTTTATGAACAATCTAATACGATCTACAATCAAGAAGGATACACCAATCTTTACCCATCCTCGGACTTCACTGCCTTTAGGTCATCACTACCTTTTGAGCAATCTGAAATGACCTATTATCAAGAAGGGTATAACGAATCTCAATTCGTTAATTCTTCTGCATTGACCCCAAACCCACCCAACTCTAAATCAACTCATTTGGTTCAGGTTAACCAGGTTTAAGATAAGGTTCTGGCTAACTTGAGGAATATCATTCAATCTTTAGAAGTTCAGCCAATACCTTGCATTGAGAGATTGGAGCCCCTAATTGGAATGATTGATGATTTGAACAAGTCGTTGTTGGATTGGCTCCAGGATGTTAAGGATAAGAACCCGGGTGAGTTTCTACTTGGGAAATTAGCGAAATTGAGGATGAGATTCGTGGTTACTTTGATTCAATCATGGGATGATTCCTAGGATGAACCCTCTTCAGGAAAGCCAATGACAGAACTCTCTCAGGCACCTGTTGGGGGGGACACGTGTTACGAGGCTGACCAGATTGAATTAGAGCAACCAATTAAGGATGATCTGATTTCTTCACCTAAGATCCCTGAGCTGGGGTACGAGGAAACGTATGTCTCCTTGGAACAGAAAGTGACAAATGATTTTAGGACATACATTGATACAGATCCTGATTTCTTTGATGGTGAAGATTCAAGTTGCGAAGTCTCACGTAAGTTTTCTGAACACGTTTTATGTGAGACGATTGTGCCTGAGGAATCTGATAGATCATTTGATAGCCCAATAATTGAGGAAACTGATCTTATTAGGGCACATATTGCGGATCCAGAATTGCATTTTCTGGAGGGTTCAATTCAATGCCCTGATTGTCAGTTACACCCCGTTGAGCTTATCAATAATTCTATTTCTGAGATAATTAGACCCAAGTTAATTTTGATTCTGCCACATCATTTAGAGTTGGAGATTTCAAAAGGGGTGATTAACATGCAAGAGGTCTTGGAATTTAACGTTCTAAATGAGGAGGATAGGAGCTGGAAAGTTCTGATTTGAGAAGTTAACTTTGGAGGAAATGGAAGATTGAGTTGAAGGGTTCCTTTTAAGCTGAAACCATCAAATCAGAACCCTTACGACATTTGTTTTGAGGATGTCAAACCCAAGCACACATTCAACGATTATCCTTTTGAGCTTGAATTCTCTGTAACCTGACTTTTTGATCTTGGGTTGCATCCTCATAAATTGCAGGCCCGACCCCACTTGCATTCTAATTTTAGGTTTTGGGTAATTTTTATCCAGAACCTAAGATGTTCTCGATTATGGGGTATGGGTCTGCACCACAATCTGGTCCACATCTGTTGACATCTACTGACAGGTCGGAGGATTCTTCTGTTTATTTTGATTCTGACCTGCACTTGTGAATTCTTCATTTCTCTTCTTTGTATAGTGTGCCTAGCTGAAGGTACTAAACTCAGCACATATACAGTTCTTTTTAGTTTTCATCTCGGAGCGGACCTGACATTCACGCAATTCAAGTGCTTTCTACACTATTCCACTCTGTTTTATGTCTTTTCAATACAATAAGGACATTACATTAGATAGGCTTGGGGGGGTGGATATTCATCTCTGAATTCATTCGTTAGCTCCGTAGATTTGTTTTATCTTCTTTTATTAAAAAAAAATTGAATTAGGAAAGAGAACTTAGGTTTAAGAAAATTTTCAATCTTAGGAAATACTACATTATGATTTAAACACAAAGACCCTTCAAGCCTTTGGACTTAATCAGCCCGTGTATCCACTAAAATGTGGATTTGCTTTTCGAGTCCTCTCCAACCTAAATTCTGTTTTAATTGGAGTAAATAAGTTTGGGTGATAAGTACACGACTTATCAACCCGCCCTCTGATTTGAGGAAATTTTGAGTCTCTCTACACATTTTCTTTACACTGATTCATTGTTCGACGATTTTAATGGAAATTAGGTAGCTAATGAACCTTCTAGGGTGATATGGCTGGCAAGTTATCGTGGGTAACAGCCCATAGGTAGGTTGTCCAGAGCCCAGTCACTGGACCTTTCTCTTTTTGCTACCTTTAGGTAAATCTTAGACCAGGGAAGCCACCTACTTAAAAAAAAAAATCAAAAAGAAAAGGAGAAAAGAAGAAAAAAAAAGAAATAAACCACACTTCGGCGCATAAGTATGGCTGGCAAGTTGTTGGTGGTAACAGCTCATCGACCGGTTGTCCAGAACCCAGCTCAATAAATGCACTAAAAATTTCCAAAATACTTAGGAAGAGGCGGAGAAGTAGAATAAATCGGGGAGATATACATTGTATTCACCCTTGTGTTGACCCCGTAAAAAAATAAAAGTAGGGAGAAAGCTACCGGTTGTAAAGATACACCTTTAAGCAAAATTCTTTTTAGGTCACCTAGAGGCATAGAAATCCGAAGTCCGTTTTAATTGTCGGTCAACGAGTCTATCACATTCACAATAAGATGCTTAAAACTTAGGGTTCTCATCAAATTTTGGGTGAGTTTAGAAAGCCACTCTTAAACCCTAAAATTTGAAAAAAAAAAAATTAGAAAAGAGGAAAAAGAGAAAAAGAAAATTTTCTTTGAATAAGGCTAGGGTTTGAGGTGATTTGCATTTTGGCAGATACTCAGGCACTGTTCTGTCTTTGAAAGTTTAGATCCTAAAAACTCATGCCAAAATAATCCAACCTAATTCTTTTATAAATAGCATATAGTTTTTGCTAGGGACTAGCAAAAGATAGGCATGGGGGTATGATGTAAACACATTTACACTACTTAAGATGTCTATTTATGCATGTTCTTAAGCATAGGATTACATTGCATGATATAAATATTGCATAACATGCATCATCTTACATTTAGAGTAGTTTGAATAAAATGGAGGTTAATTGTCTCCTTTTATGTGCTTGGATAGGGCAAACATTTTATCAGGGTCTCGGATCGAAGATCCAACCATACAGATGTGATCAGGGCGACGATTGGAGTTTAACGACTCCAAGATCTCCCTAATCAGGCATCTGTAGCATCAAATAGTGACCGGGGAACCCTAGAAGATCAAGGGCCAGGATGGTGTAAATCCACACTTCAAATGAAAAATCCGACTGCACGGATGAATTCGGATCGACGATCGCAACCTAACAATGCAAAAATCAAGTCAATCCGACATCCGTGGCACCATCTACAACATCCAGAATATCGACGGCCAAGATGGCGCCACGTGGTGCCATCTCGGTCGCCTAAATGCCTGCATGCAACCGCTGAAGCCTCCACATCCGCCCCTCTCCGCCGTTGGATCTCGATCCAACGGCTATGAACGGTTACGCCTCAAATCGTCCACACGATAATCCACGCTCCATAGCGCAGCAGTCGCGAGGTGCTGCGCGTTCACAAGACACGGGTTCGAGCTGCAGCGAGGAGGCAAAGGGCGCAGGCGAGCGGGCGCGAGCGTGTGTCGGATCTTGATCGGGCGGCTGTTCGTGCTCAATAGTGTTGACGCGTTATCGCACACCCGCACCTCACGCGGCATCGCACGCGTTGGGGCGGGCGCACAGCGAGCGTGCGAAGGCATAATCTGGGTCGTCCGATCTTGTGATCAGCCGGTTGTGGACGGCTGAACGTGCAGCATGTGTTGAGAGCGAGCAGTCGAGTGGGCGCGTGTAGGCAACGGCCACTATGCCCACGTTGGGGCTTTAGCGACGGTTTTATCCGTCACTAAAGACACCTTATTTAATGTTTTAAAGATGTAATGACCAATTTGCCCCCACTCCTTGCAACTATAAAAGGAGACCCCCTCCACACAAAATTCTCATCCCTTCCTTCTCTTCTCTACCTCTCCAAAGCTCAAGAGAAGCTTGTCCCACACCCGGGATGCTTCTCGCGAGATAAAATCCAAATTTTCTTCCCCCTTCGGAAGTGGATCCCACGACGACGACGACGTGCTACCCCGTTCCTGTTCTTCTGCTTCGTCCTGCTTCGTCGTCCTTCATCCAGGAGTCATCCCGTCCGGCTCGTCCTGCAAGCGACCGTTGAGGAGGATATCTCTCTCCCTATTCTTTTTACTACTTTCTAGTATAGATTTACTGCTTTCTAAAGTAGTTCTGCTCGTCCTCCAAGCAATCGTCGAGGAAGACATTTCTCCCTCTATTCTATTAATGCTTTCTAGAATAAATTTATCGCTTTCTAGTGTAATTATTTTCTGCTTTTTAGTTGTAATAGTGAAACAAATAATCTCCTTAATGATGAATTCCCTGTTTATCCTACATCTCGTTTTGATTTTTGTTTGTAATATTCTCTCTCTCTCTTACTCTCTCTCTCTTCTATTTATTGTAAATAATTAGATAATTTTAAATTGAATTACTTTGTGACAAATAAAAACAAATGCGCAGTTTTTAAATCAAGCGTCCGCCTCCCTATGTTCGACTCGGAATTTCAATTTCGGTATAAATTTATTTGTTGAACACGAGTTCTTCGCTTTCAAACTATAATGACAGGTTTTCCAAAACCTAACACGTTAGCATAGCAATTCGTACGTTCAACATCTGTAGTAGTATTACTTTTACCACCTTTAGCATTAATCACCCCTCCCTCTAGTGCTTTCAATACTTGCCCAACATTCCTTTAATGTATGCCACGTCCGGTCGTATACAAACTTGAGCATCCATTATACTGCCAATCCATTATATTTCCAACGGTTCATGCATAAGAAACTATTTGCATCTCCTGTTTCTTGAATTCATTCTAAGGACACTGATTGAGATTAAACTTGCCTCCTTTAGGTACAAGTGTATCCATTGGCCTACAGTTTTGCATGCCATACCTTTTGAGCACCTTTTCAATATAGCTCCTTTGCAACAAATTGATGATATGTCGAGAACAATCTTGATATATCTCAATATCTATTACAAAAGAGGCATCTCCAAGATCTTTCATGTCAAAATGCTTTGTAAGAAATTTCTCTATGTCTATTAAAAGGCTCGTATCATTAGTGGCAAGAAATATCTCATTGACATATAAGACCAAGAAAATGAACTTGCTCCCACTAAATTAATTTATGACATATACACTCATCCACCAAATTCATCTCAAAACGAAATGTGGTGATCACTTGATGAAACTTGAAATACCACTGCCTTGAAGCCTATTTGAGTCCATAGATTGATTTCTTGAGTTTTCAAACCATCTTCTTGAGTCTCTCGACACAAGGTTTTCGGGTTGACCATATAAATCATTTCATCAATGTCTCCATTGAGAAATATCATCTTTACATCCATCTGATGTAACTCAAGATCAAAATGAACCACCAATGACATTATAATGTGAAAGAAATCCCTTGAGGAAATCGAAGAGGTCTCTTTATAATCAATGCCTTCATTTTAGGTAAAACCCTTAGTAGCAGACACACCTTGTATGTTTCCACATTACCTTTAATTCCTACTTGGCTTTAAATATCCATTTATAACCAATGAATTTTGCATCTTCTAATAATGGGACAAGATCCCAAACGTCATTATCTTTCATTGACTTAATTTCCTCATAAATTGCATGAAGCCACTTATAAGAATTTTGACATTGCATTTCTTGATAGAAGTTGATTGGATTATCTTCCATCACGCCAATGTCTACCTCGTGTTCTTGAAGGAATACAATGTAATCACTTGATATTGCGTTCCTTTTCTCTCTAGTGGACCTTCCTAATGACACGAGTTCTTGAGGTGTTTGAGTTTACTCTTCTAAAGTGACACCCTGAACATTGTCTTGAATTATATTAGTGTCTATGGAATTGTCTATAACTAAATCTTTATCAATTCTAACAATACAAATGGGAATATTTACATGTCTATGAAAGTTAAAGACTTTCTTTTTTTTACAAGAAAAATACATGAAATTTAAAGACTTTCACTCCAATTTCTTTTCAAAAATTACACTATAGCAAAATAAAAAATACCAATGCAAAATCAAAATACACCGATTGAAACAGAAAAAATTATCATCAAAATTATTTTACATCGATACAAAACAGTCAAATTCATTTTCATAAGTATTTTACACCAATGTAAAAATATATTGTATTGATGTAATACAAAATTACCTTTAATGTCATTTGCATTAATCTAAAATCATTTTAAAATTATGTAAAACCACCAAAATCAACTCCGATATCATTTTAGACCATTAAATTTTAGTTAAAAGTAAAAAAACATCCATACGTGTATTAACTCTCATGGTTGTGATTTTAATATTCGTTCTTTTTTAATTTTTTTGTACTAAATACAACTGTACGTTGAGGATTACATCCATACATTAATATATTATTGGATATGTATACATAACATGCTTCTGATTTGCCCATCATCCATGACATGAATTTGGAATTCCTTTTTAATAAATTTTGATTAAAAAAGGGAAGCAATGTCGACGTGCATGGGAATACATTCTATATATATATATATATATATATATATATATATATATATATGAGAGCCGGTGGACTACTTTTCTTCACGAAGTTGCTGACTTTGGGAATAAGCATCAGAAGTTAGCATATATTGGACTTCAAAAGACTTTTACCTTTGCTTTTAATTAGCTTTAGGTCACCATTAGGCTGGGAATAACATCCGTAACTTCTAGCTACGAAAATTGACATCGTATGCCAAGCAATTTGAACTTATCGATCTCAATATTCTTTGCTTCACACTGATTACATCATGTTGGAAGTCGGAAGCATCAAGTTCCTGGATTTCCTTCGCCTTAATATTGTAGGTTTCTTTCAAGAAACGCGAGGGCTTGAAGGTAGTTTGGAGAATTGAAGATGAAATAGACATGCAATTAAAATGGTTAAATCATAAGATTAATAGTATAAATTGCTTTGTTTTTATTATCATGCCTTTTGAAAAATTTATTTAGATAATACATTCATTGGGATACAGAGATTGACACGAGCACAAATAACTATATGTGGTAGCGCACCATTTTGGAGAAGATGTAGTCTTTAAGCAGAGCTTTAATAGCGGCCTCCACCGCCACCACCTCCGCCACCGCCACCCCCACCTCCTCCTCCACCTCGGCCACTGCCATATCCAGAACCGGAGCCATATCCGGAACCGTATCCTCCACCACGTCCACCACCACCTCCACCCCCACCACCTCCACCGCCACCACCACCATAGCCTCCACGTCCGTGACCATATCCAGATCCAGAGCCATACCCAGATCCGTATCCTCCACCGCGTCCTCCACCACCACCACCACCTCCTCCTCCTCCTCCTCCTCCACCACCTCCGCCTCGTCCTTTACCATACCCACTTCCGTACCCACTTCCCGATCCGTAGCCTGAACCATACCTACCAGCAGAGGTCATGCTCACAAGGAGCAAGACCAAGAAGGAAACAGCCACCACCTTGATAGCAGCCATGTCTTAGCTTTGAGATAGAAGAGAAGAGTTTTCGATGCTTTGGTTGGGGCATCGAGGGGGAGTATTTATAGGGATTTCCAAGTGCATATGCCTCAGACTAATAAATAGTTAAGTTACGTTACGTGCTGATTAATGTCATCCTCACGAAGAACCTTACGGGAAACATATATATATATATATATAATTCGTGGACTTTCCGACTCTCACGACGCATTAAATTAAATAGTGACAAGCGTACGAATTTGGGTAAACACCTCCATGCATGTTGTGATTTCTATAATCGATTTTATGAATTCGTCAAATATTAGGTGTTGTTCTTGAATGCATGCATCCATGATTACTTCAATAGATTTTTTTTCTTTTTTAGTAATTGATAATGTACTAACCTGTAAAAAAGAGGTTAACCGACCAAGGGGTGGCATTAGTTGAAATACAAGAGCTATAAGACTAGAAATAACAAATTTGGCGAGAGAGTTTTGATTCTACCTAACTTTGATAGCACGTGCAAAGAACCTCGTGCTTCGATCTTCAAGAATAAGCTAGTCACATAAGCTCCTTTGCTTCAAATAGTACTCTTCCTCAGGTCTGAGTTGTGCCAACTCAGAGCGAATGCGTCGATCCTCCATTTGGGCTTCGACATCTGCAAGATTCTACATGAATACAGAGTGGACGTTATCTAGCTCAAGAGATAGGTTAGAAATATGATTGCTCCGAGAGCGACCCTGACACTCCCAATTTTTAAGAGTATATTTGACTCACTTGAGTTTTGTAGCACATCGAAAAAGGGGGTTTACCTCGACTTCTCCCCTCCCTTCTTCAACAAGGGGAAGAAAGAGTTCCGCTTTGGCCAATAGTTAAGGAACTGAAATGGTTTCTTGAGGGGGTAATCGAAAGGAGCATACAAGCATGATCGCTGAGATTGGAATGAATGTACTCCACCCTCACGAGTTGGAAGAGATTTGCTCAATGTGCATTTGTTAATCCTTGATCAAGTTTGCAAGCAACGTGATTTCCTCCCGTGTCGAGGTCACTCCATGGGAGTGGGTTCCCACATGTAGCAATCTCAATAGATTGTTAGAAAGTCTTCCACTAGCTATATTTTTTCCTTCGACTTAATCGAGTGTAAGTATTGAAGAAGGTAAATTAAATAAAACACTACACCCAATTACCAACAATAAGAAGGAATGATTTTTCACGGGATAACATTTTTTTACTTTTGTAATTAAGTACGTACATGCATAGAGAAACAAGATATGTAGCCTTATGCACTATTGTTGATAGAGATTAATTACTTGCTCATGATAAAAAGGTTGAGGAAGAGATTTACATACTGTGACTATCTTTTGTCCATTTCTAACAATTTTGTTATCCGACCTAAGTAAGAATTTTTGAGCCATAACATAATCTCTCTTATTTCTAATGTTATATAGTAATAGTTATTTGCTAAACCTTGCATCTCATATGGGCATTCCTCCAATCTCTTATGTTTGGATATATATCACACTACAATAAAAAGTGTTAAAGGTGACAAATATTTTTTTAAGATGATGACGGATAAATCGTTGTTGTATGACATACCAATGAATAATTTATTTGTTATCATATTTATTACTATATGAGCCGTTGTTAAATCTACAACAAGTAATATATTTATTGATAAATTTAAACAATGAATGAAATCATTGCTAAAATCGTCATATACTTTAAATTTAGCAATGAATTTTTTCATTGTCTTTACTTTCTTATAATAATAATTTTTTTCATTATCTTGTGAAGAATATACCAATGATTAGTTCATCACAATGTAAGAAGAACAAAAATTTATTAATCATCCCTTAAAACATTCCTAATGTATCATACTTGTAATTTATTTTGATTATCTATAAAATGAAAATTATTTTACAATATCCATCAAAATATTCCTCACTAATTGAAATTTTTCAATAAAAAACTTATAGAAAATATACCCAAAAAATTATGGACAAGTTTCATTGCAGCATATATTTGAAGGAACTAAAAAATTTACTTTATTTCCATGATAAAGGAATGAAAAATAATCTAACAACCTAAAATAGTCAAAAGGTTGAAATAACTGTTAAATTTCTCTAAAATAGAGTTTCCACCCGAGACATGATCTACATAAAAATGTCTAGTAAATCAAAGTTTTGCCTTATGAACAAAAGACAGAAGAAGGCACACGTATAACATGTTTTGTCAAGTTAGGTTGCTTGCTCAAGAAGAGAAGAAAATCTCGTCACTACATCCTCAGAAGGAGCCCGCATGACAAAAAGGCATTGCTCTGTAAAAGAAAAAAGAGAGAAAAATGTTCATTGTAATCATTCCCACTAAGCATCCAACTATACTAATAATGACAGACTTTCAGCACTAATGTCAGTGTACGTAAAAATAGATTAACATGTTGGAAAACAATTGCCAAATTAAAAATTTTAAAGATATAGTAGATATGGATTAACAAGGATGACATTAGAGATTAAATGCCAACAAGAGGAAGGAAAACATCAAAGTTTTAATGGGAAAGAAGTTATATATGTTGTCTTTAGAATGAAATGTACATGCATCTAACAAGTTTCAATGACATTTTGATGCTTATTCTAAACATTGCAATACTTGAAAGCACGCATCAAGGCAATCACATTCCACCTATTGTGAAGTACATCAAAAAATATCGTATTTGAAGTCATCGAATGGACATCAAATGAACAAAGCGCTTAAAGGTTCAAATGAGAACTGTTTATTGAGGTGCAAGGATACGAACGTACATCATTTTTTCCAAAGACTTACGAAAACGATAGATGGGAAACCAACAAGCAATCAAAAAGAAATGATTTTGATAAAGGTGTTGAATTGAAATGGGTGGAGTAAAGTTGGAAAAATGAGAGACAATCTCAACAAATTCTATTTTCTACATGTTTGAGATTTGGACATTAAAATAACCACCCAACCAATTCGTGCCACAGAACACAACTACTTTAGAAGAAAGAGATGGGAAAAACAAAATTGAAGTGTCATTAAAAATGGTTTACTATATAAAAGCAAAATTGAACAGCCTTTGGAGAGTTGACCGTCGTTGTAGAATTAGGTCCAACACCGATGGTTTTTACCGTTAATATAGCCTATAGCGACACCTCTTAACAAGATGCCTAAGCTGATCATCGGAATAGGCCTATGGAGCTATAGCGATGGTATTTAGGACCTACACCGATGATTTTTGATCGTCCGTGTAGGTATAAACTGTTGTAGTGATATCATTTCAAGATTTGGATAGCATGGATATGTTACTTGCAACCATGTAACCTAGTCCATTCTATCAGACTATCGTAATCTTATAAAAGAATAAGAGAAAACCATACACCCTTTACCCATGAATATATGAGTTTCAACATCAAATCGCTTGGATTAGAATGCTAACCAAAATCAAGCTACATGCAATGACTTTGAAGATTTATTATATTGTAGAAAATAAAAGAAAGGTTTAACAATGAAAAGGAATGGAACTCTAGAGAGCAAAAGATCAACCTCACCACTTTGTTTGCTACGTACATCTCAAGGAAACATCTATAGCCAATTACTCAAATTTCAATCCTACATAGTCTAATTCAGCTCATGACATCACAAAGGCATGGTTTTGGAAAGGAAAGAATTCAGAAAAATAAGAGACTAAGATCAAGGAAAGGATAGAACAATACTGACAGAACCACCTTGAAACCAAAACACCACATTAAAATGAATCATGTAGAGAAAAGAGACGTAAATGATAAGAAACCAATTCTATCTGCTATACCTTTACAAAATTTCCTGCACAGTATCATGCAAAGTAGAGTACCTATGCACAAGATCATGTAAAGTAGCTTACTTGCAACAAGCTAAGCATAATTATTCCTCTAACTCCCACCCTGACCACACATGTAACGTGATTCATCTTGTCATGGTACCATTTTTTTTAAAGTTGTTATCATTCCTTTCATAAAAGCAAAACAAAAGAGAACCAAAAAGACATCGAAACACATTTTCAGTTCATAAAGATGCAATCAGTTGCAATCCAAATCAGCTCAAACCATGTGATTAAAAGAACAATTCAAGCCCCAATGCTTTTGGACAAATGGAGAAATGCTGAAAAGCAAGCCCTTCAAAAATTGGAGTAAATGAAATCGACAAATACCATGGAACATAAAGGTGTTTCAATACATACCTGAGGTGGAACATTCAAGAATTATGGCATCGATGGGAAAGGTGAGAAGATGTACAAAAATTGAATGGAGTTTCAAGACCTACCTGTAAGGGCATTTGTTCTTGTAAGATAAAGAAAATAATGGAATCCACCGGAAAAAAAAAGCAAAGTTCTCAAAAAAATCAAGAAGTCACGTAGCAAATGTCAAAATTATAGTAAAGACTAAGACATCACCACAGTAAAAATAATATAAAAATCTAAGCCATCTCAACACAAAGATGCAAAGCTAGATGCAGTCCAATCTATAAAAACCAATGGCAAAATTTTACAGAATCATTTTAAAAAAAGGTACATAGAATCAGGAAAAGGTTCAAATTGCAGTACATCCAAAATGAAAATTTTTCTTCTCCACAGCCATGTGACTATTTACAACATAATTGCACCGGGTACCGGATTTTTTTTTAAAGCATCTCTCTCAAAGCTATTTAACTTCATTCCTTTTTTACCATTTGAAAAATGAAAATCACTTCTATTTGAAAACTCATTCAAATGATATCTACACAAGATCATTCGGTTAATGACAATTATTTTGGATGCCTTTTTCAAATACGACATGAGATAAATAAATTGCAACATTATTAGATGGGAGAGCATGTTACATTATGCATACATGAGTTCTTTAAAATTAGACACTACACTATAAGTAGAACACTGACCTAGATCAGTTATTAGCATAGCTATGTTACATCTTAGCAGTAAAACATTACCTTCCTTACCTTATCTTTCACAGTTGGTAGAGGCTTTACATAGGAACCATATGTTACAATTACAGAGTGGGTATGAATTTGAAACCTCTAGTGACGTACCGTGATCTGCTTTGGTGTCAATTGTAGTAGCCCAACTACAACAACAATATCCATGGATGCTTTTATCAAAGCTAAGATCCTTGCATTACATTGAGGGATCGCTTTCCAATATTCCTTATTCTGCATTGCATGCATAAGCACATTTTTATTAACTCATGTCTAGGGTAGATTGCAAATTTAGTGGAATCCTATAGGTGATCTTAAGGATATAAACATATTTGGCATTAATCGATTCCATCAACATCTTTCTCTAGTTCACTCATTTTGTTTGAGAGCCCCACAAGGTCAGCAAGCTGAAAAATTCATGATGAAAGTCATTTTTTGGCATGCGAGTATTCACATGATATTTCTATATCTAATGACCCATGACAGACCACAATCATTTTGCCAACAATACAAAGAACTCCTCCCAAAATGAGATCCATTTTTTCTTTATTCTGATAAATGTCATAAATGGTTGTCAGTGAGGAATATTACTCGATTAACCATTAACACAAAGGGGCCAAAAAGTTTAACCATTACTCAACTAACCTAGCAGTTCTAAGTTACAAACATCTAAAGGGGGCAAAAAGGAAAAAAAATCCCAATTTCAACTTTTGACATCACTGTGTTGACTTATTTTGCACTCAACTTTAAAGACACACAAAGCATCACATTCGAACTTGAAACACTGGTCAAAGCTACTATCTTTACCAAGGAAATCGTCAATGCTAGCAATGAAAAAATGGCTCCAAAAGAAAGAAAGAAAAAAAAAAGCTCTTTGCATCTCATTTGAAATGTCTTCGAAAGATTTCAAAAAAAAAAGAAAATATGTACCAATCACTAGCGGCCTTCCATGAAATCATATGTTCACTTGCCTCATTACGACATAGTGACCCTATCCCTAATCCCTACCACTAATACCATTAACTAAAATTGATGTGACCTCAATCTACACCATGCGACATTCTCTTCACAGCTGCGGGCATCCGATGAGAGATCCAGCTTCAATCAGAAGGCACTGCACATAATAATAATAATAATAATAATAATAATAATAATAATAATAATAATAACAGCAACAAAATCAGTGATACCATCCCCTCATAGTCTCCTTCGGGAGAAATATTATGAAAGTCCCTAGAAGGTCCTCGATATCTACATTCTCTGCAACAGAACAAAGGGTCAAGAAACTATAAAGGTGCTGCAAACACTTTTTTCTGAATGTTGCCCACCTAAGGAAACATTAAAAGTCCCAACAAAGAAGATTGAAGGTACAATAAGATAGCTTGGGTTAGAAAGGAGATGGGCAGAAATTATAAAAGCTTGTTTGAGGAATATTTAAAAGAGTAGAATTATGAATGGAATTACCTGGAATTGGAAACTATGCTGCCAATGCATATGCTATATTTTTCCTGGTCGATGGCAACAAGTAATGCCCTTTGATAAGAAGTTGGACCTTTATTGGAAGTTGAATAAATGAGGTGGAAAAAAATAAGGAATTGTAGGGGCTATATCGGTGGTGGGAGATAGAGAGAGAGCAAGGTATGGATGCTGTCTCCATTTTGCATGATGGTCCAACTTCTTAAAAAATGATGCTAACACTGATTGACACCATAGCAAGGGATTCGTCATTTTGCTTCACCTTTTGCGCTTATAACTTGTTTTTTAGGGTACATATCTAAGTATTGCTTTGGGAATGGTATTTAAATGGATGGCGAATTCGACTAAAAAAAAAGTGATGATACTTATCAGAGTTAAGTTGTAAAGGCTATCAAATTCAGGAAAATTCACTTACTTATATCCCTATATGGAATTATATGCCTTACCCTATATTGCAAATTATGCTCCTACCAAATAGATAAAGGGTAGTCGTTTGGATTCTTAGTGAAATAAGCTGGAGTGTACAACCCAAACACATTGGTTGTTTACACATTACCTAGGGAAAAGATAACAGATCTCACATCTTAGTTGAGTAGCTATGATCGTCTACTACAAAGTTGCATAGGTAAACAAAAAATTTAAGAGAATCTTGGTTCTAAGTAAAATAATTCCATAGACAACTCCTGGTACCGGTTCTGTAGCTTCACTAGTGGGTTCTACTGCTGTTGCAAGGGAGGCGGTGGAGCCATCACCACGCCCTGTGGCTGTTGCTGTTGATGCTTCCTTTCCATCGCCACTAGCCAAGTGTTGGGGGCAGAGAGAGGGAGAGAGATATTCAAAAGATCCATTCACTGCAGAACAACGAAATCAAAACCACCACAAACCATCGCCTCCGACATAATCGAGATGATCAAACAACGTCACGCTACAAAAATTGAGATTCGGCTTCAATCTCGAAACCCTAAGGTTGATATCTTGCAAAATCAAACAGAAACAAAGCGGATCATTGACAATTGGATGGAGTGGATGCACATATCAAGATCTAAAGGACGAGAACGAGGAGATGAGATCCAAATCCAAATCTAGCGACTTGGACGAAGAACGAGGAGGGGAATGTGCTGGGAGATGACCTCTCGCTTCCTCGTTCCCTTCTCCTCGGGGCTCTCTTCGTCTCCCTCTCAAATTGCCACTGAAGGGGATGCGAGGGAGAGGACTATACATATACGCATCAGGAAGTTAGTATCGATTGGGTTAGTTGTCGGTGATGTACCCGTAGCCAATGTTCCTTCTTGAGCATTGCTGCCCTCCCACTATCGTCCACGTGGTCACGCCGAAATGAGGAAGGGGTTCCTCCTCCGTCATTGCCATTGCCATTGAGAGAAAGTGGGAAGGGAGGGAGAGGCAGAGTGGGAAAAGGGAAGACAACTCTCACGTGATGGGAAAAATTGTAAATAACTTCCCATGCTTTTGCAGAAGTATAAGGAGATGACAACGATTATTCGCCGTTATCCAAAAATGTTGACGCTAATTTTTTTCGTTGTCCCAATAGATAATGACGATTATTGAAATTCTAAAAGACATAGCAACGGATAATTAAAATCATTGTTACATTTAAATATAACAATAAATATCATAAATTATTGTTATTTATTCATTACCTAATATAACTTTTATCGTAGTGTCAATATTGCTTAATTCTAGATTAAAAGTCAATTGATTTGAATAGATAATTTCAACATGCTAGCATTAATCAATCTTTGATTCTATACTTTTGGACTTAGGCACCGGCTAGTTTGTCAACATTGTTCACCAGAACACTATACTAAATTATTATTGCGTGCACATCCAAGATATTATGGCATAACACACTTTTGACTTGTCCAACGTAAATTGAATTTGGAATTTTTTTTTCTAGGTATTTATCGGTTGGAATTTAGCTAAAAGAGAAAGAAATGCCAACATGAAAATACATTGTCAACTTTGGATCGACTTAACAATTCTAGTGGAGTCGATGGATCATTTCCTTCCTAAGCTATCATTTATCCTTGAGGATTCATTTTGACAAATTAATTTTGTAAGTAATGAAATTATAGGATAAATATGAGATTGTGAAGTTTTTATAATTAGGAGAAGCATAGGTCAAATTATTAGATATTTGAGAGGATAAATAGGGATATTCTCTTGCAGGAGAGGGAAATATCCAATTTTACAGAGGAAGATGAGATGGGATAATCTTAAGATTGCTCTCCTATCCTGATGATAACATCATCATGAGCCATAACTAGCTTTAATTAGTCATAATCAAGTGACAAATGCTCTTACATAGTCACCTGAGAGTCATACTTCCATTCAGATCCATTTTGAGAGAAAAATAATAAAATATGGTTAATTCTGCAGTTTTAACAGCATACTATGAAAGCAGAGTAACCACGGGATTTTCTAGGGGTTAATCTAAAATCTAATGAGCATTAAAGTCTAATAAGAGGGTCCACATAGATAGAAAAAGGATTTCACGCATTTCAAGAACTAATACAGCACCTAAAATCCTAATTTCAGACCCACTTAAATTATAGAGGTTTGGGTCAAGATAAAATTCATCTAAATCTCCTAAAATTTATATTAAAATGTTTTATGAGGTTTGGTATCCTTGATTTAACCATCTGAACTTATTTTGACCTTGAACAGAGTCTCAGAAGGATTTCTACCCAAATTTGGATTTCTATGCAAATTTTTTAGTCAAAATTGGTCAAAACTCAAATCTAAATTCATCATCATATTTCTTGAATCCAAATTAGGTTTGTACCAAAATTTGGGCCAAATCAGAGTCCATCTTAACCTAGTTTGCATTTTAGTCCCTTAAAACTCTATTCTTTACATCCAAGCCCTAACTTTTGAAAAGTCCTTGCAAATGGATCCCTAACTTCCTCATCTTCCTTGAAAATAGGTCCTTACTGCCATTGGAGATCAACCGACCTCCAAGAATCTTTTGACCGCACCTAATCCTACTGAAATCAACACCAAATCCCACTAAATTGGTGGGATTGGTGTTCACATTGCGAGGAATCCTTTGAAGGTAATTTGGGATCCCAAATCACACTAAATAGCCCTAGAGAACCCACGAGATTCATGGGTGTCTTTTGCCTCAATCACAAGCCAAATTAGGCTTGTTTCTTGATCTAGAGCTTGGTTAGGAGCTTTATAAAAGCTCCAGAACCTCATACCATGCTCCTTAGTCAAGTTTGGGCCTAAAATCCTTCAGGTCTTCCCTTCTCTGGTCGCCCTCCAGCTTAACTCTGACGACCCTCCTTGACAGCTTCTTCAGGCCAGCCAACAGCCAAATTGGCTCGGCCATGACCTTCCTCTCCTTCCTCCGCCTCTCGCCGACCAAAGCAGAGGCCACCTACCCCTTCATCGGCGCTGCTTCTTCTCAACGGAGTTCTCTTCGTCTCCGACTCCAGCCAATCATAGCCGATGCCAAATCCTCCCCACTTCATCCCTAATTTAGGTCTAACTTCTCCCTCCTCTTCTCCTAAATCTCCCCAACTTATCCCTCTGTCCTCCTTTGCTTCGACCAAACTCTGGTGTGGTTGCTCGCACTCCACAAACCACCAAATGCCATGCCACCGATCTCACAACCTTCGCTTCACCTCCGCAAACAAAACCCCTCAAGAAATTTAGGGGATTGCCTATCTAAACTCTCCATCGAACATCACCTCCACTGCACCTCTTCCCTAACTTTTCCAGGCCATTACACACACCCATACACCACACAAACACCGCCATCACCTTCGTCGTCCTTAGGCAACCCTCCTAAGCTATTTTGACGCAGCCGTGAGGCCTTATTCTTTGTTTCAGGGGGTCATCATCATTCGTCGTCGCCGCCATCATCTCCGACTCCGTCACGCCTCATCTAACTCGCGTTGACTTCATCACAACTCCCATCAGGCGCGGGTTAGTACCACGAAGGTATCAGGACTTCCATTTAGCCAGGACAATAGCAAGCACACTTTCAATTTCAACAAGCTTCACTTACTGCTATACGCAAATGGAGGTAGGGACAATAGTCCCACCTCGTATGCTGACGGGCTCACGAAGACACTTAAGAAGAATTTGTGCATTAGCTCGGTTGCCCAAGATCACCGGGGGTCAGGTCCCCGCTTCATGTGCCTCCTTGCACCTTCATGCCTCGCCCGTGCAAATAGCATGTGGGTCTGGCCACCATTCATGACCCGATTACCCGACACCTTACCCAATTAAAACCCTAGTTATCTGAGAGAGAAGGAAGAGGTTTTGTGAGGAGGAGGGGGGTGGGTTTTGCTCTGCATGCCTTGGCCCTGTGCTGAGGAGAGAGGCTAACACTTAGCCATGTGCCATGCTTAAAGGAGAAGGCTGTGAAGTAGAAAGGCCTGTGCTTGTGAAGGCTTTGAAGAGAATTGGCCTTTGCATGTGTTCTAAGAGAGAAAAGCCTTGTTATTGAAAGGCCTTGAGAAGGTTGGCTGATGATAACGTCATCATCACTGATATCTAACTTTAATTAGTCATAATCCATTAAGAAAAGCTCCTACATAACCATTAAAGGACCATAATTCACTGTACATCATGTAACGAACGCACGCTTCAGACGTCTTTTAAGACGTCTGGGAAGTGGCCCAGACGTCTGACCAGACGTCTGGAACCACTTCCAGACGTCTGGGAATCGGTTATTGTTGGCACGCGCGATTCGTCTACGCGCCTGAGCGCACAGAGCTGCGAAAATTCCCTCTCCCTCCTGCGCCCTCTGTCGCGCTCTCTCTCTCCTCCTCGCGTGGCCTTAAAAGGCCATGCCCTCTCCCTCACTCCCGTCGTCTGGCTATCAGCCCAGATGTCCTGGGTGACCATCGGACGTCTGGGAACTAGGCCAGACGCCCCCGCAGGCTTCTGGACGTCTGAGAGCCCACGCAGAGCGAGGTAATTCCCTGATCCACTTCTTAAGATGTCTGGAAGAAGTTCTAGACATCTGATTTTGCATTGTTTCGTCGTTTTCTACCCGTTTCGGGCCCGTTCGGGCTCCGTTTTCCGCATTTCAAGTTGCGTTCTTTTCGGAATTACATCCTCTACCTGTCTACAGTAGCTGTATACTATTTTGAGAAGTTCCTTGTGCTTGATCCTTGTGATAAGACCCCATTCCGTTGCAGTCTCGGGGGTTGCGGAGGCACGCGAGATTCTCGACCATGCCCCCAGTTCGCCTGTTGTAACCGGTAGAGTGGCTTTAAGTATAATCCGTTAAATTATGAAATCATAAATAGAACCTAGGACATTGCATGAATCCTAGGAATGAGAAATAGATTGAATGGTAGATTCCTAGGGTGTTGCATGAATCCTAAGGCTGGAAAACTAGATTATATGATAGATCCTAGGATATGGCATGAATCCTAGGATGGGAAAACTAGTGGAATGTATGAATACTGCAGTCTTGGAAAATGTGGAAAGGAAATAATAGCTGCTTGTGAATTGAATTAATAACTGCCTATTATGAATAAATGAACATGATTAAGAATATGGGATGTATGAACATGAAACTGGAATGGTGAAATTGGAATGTGCTGAGTTAACGAGCTGGAATCCTACGGGGAATTAGGAGTAGAACTCCTGAAAAGTGAATGGAATAGAATTGGAGAAGTGAGGTGGCCCTTGAGTACGGAGTACCAAGGAGAGCGACTGTCCCCCCTGTTTAGTGCAGAGCGGAGCCAGCTACCCCAGGGACCCAGGGTTAGGATTGGCCACTCTGTACCGACTTGCTGGCCCTCGTGTACGTAGTACCGAGGAGAGCTACTAGTGTAGGGAGGTACTAGCTACCCCACGGGCCCCGGGGTTCTGCTAGCCTCCCACACCGACTTGTTAGGCCCACTGGGGCAAACCAGGGTAGTCAGGTGAGGGTGCGCGGACTGTGGAGGGGCGATGCCCCTATTTGGTTACTGTGGAGGGGTTGGACCCCTGTTACTGAGAGGGCTCTGCCCTGTACTGGTTCCGTGCTGTGCTTTGGGCGCACCCGTTAACGGAAATGACTGACCACGTGCCAGTGTGGGTTAGCTACCCGTATGTTTACCGCGCGTGCCGTAGTCACCGTTACGTCTGTTAGTGACCTTGGGGTGGTTGACTGAGAGTAGGATCACCACGGGGGACTCTCCCGGCCAGGAGAGTACCACGTGCTACTTCTACTGTTCGGAAAAGACTGCAATCAAGATCGTTCCCACGAGGAACATTCGAGATCAAGTGAAGGATCTGAGAAATAGATAAATTGTGAAACAATAGAAAGACGTAAATAAAGGAAGAAAGAAAATTAAATAGCTACTGTACACTGTACTGTTTCTTTAGTTTAGCTGCCACTCTACTTAGCGTTTTGCTGACGTGTTACACTCGTTACCTTTCAGGACCAGGTGTTGAGCAGCCAGGGTCAGCGGCTGCAGAGGATGCTGGGCTGAGTAGGGTCCAGTAGAGTTACCACTGTTCTCTTGTACATCTTTTTGTTCTGTTATAGTGAGTAGTTCTTGTTCCGCTGTACTTTTCTTTACCTGCAGTTCATATTATGTTATGAATGTTGTTCTACTGTTGTGGTGGTGTATACTGTAGTGGTTTCTTTCCTTACTGCTATATTTCCTTACGGTTAGTTATATTCATGCTGAATGTGGTTTATTTTACTGCTCTTTTGGTTACTTTCTCGTTGGACGACTAGGTCTTGGGATTAGTCGAGTCGGTCCGGTTCTCGTGTCTCGTAGGGACTTGGGAATCGGGTCATTACAAGATGGTATTAGAGCAAGGTCGTCCCGAGAAGTGAATCAACTGACTGGAAAATAATCAATTCACATGTCTATAACTAGAGTAGCGACCACAACATATCTCTTGACATGAGCTCTTAGATGTTTTCGTTAGGTACTGTTCCATACTGACGTATTTCGTTGTTTTGCGTTTCCTTGTAGGAGATGCCTCGTCGTGGAACTAGGAGGGTGGGCTGCGGGCGTGGCCGAGGTTGGGGCCCGAGGGACAGATGTGTCGAGCTTGGAGTACATACTACCCCTCCTCTTTTCCTGAGCATACCATCTCCGGACCTCGTCCAACTAATTCGAGAGGTGGTTCGTGAAGAATTTCAGCTTCCATCCACATCGCCACCCCCTCCTCCCCCTTCCGAGCGTACGACAGGGGAGTTGGTGGTGGAACGAGATTTCCGCCGTCACACTAGGCGTGTTAGGAGAACCCAAAGGAGACATGTGGCGTCCGCAGGAGGGCCGTCACGTTTTACAGGGCCATCAGTGGCCTTTGGGGGCCCTCGACAGGGGCCAGTCGCCAGCACCGGACCCCCGCCCAGTCGACAGCAGGAACCCACTGAGGGCGGGAGTCGGGTTCCCCTCTATTACCAGTGTGGCCAGCTCGGCCACATCAGGAGGGACTTCCCGTTTAGGGCAGGAGGTTAGCAGATACTTCTCGTGAAGAGCACTGGAGGGAGCGCAGGAGGCCGTGGTTACCAGGCGCGAGGAGGAGGACAGTAGTCACGAGGAGGGTATCGGCCAGCACCTACCCGTCCGACGCAGAGTGTGGCTGCTTCGTCCGCACCTAGAGCTGAAGGGCGTATCAACGCCCTGACACACAGGGATGCCAGAGCTTCGGGATCGGTGGTAGCAGGTATGGTTTCAGTTTCTGGAAGACTCGTTTACACGCTTTTCGATTCCGGCGCTACGCACTCATTTTTCGCAGCCAGTTTCACAGTTAGTTTGGACAAGGATTATACAGCATTAGAAAATCCGTTCGTAATCAGAGGTCCGAGTGGTCAGCTGTTTGTAGCTGAGGAGGTGTACACGGATTGCGAGGTCAGCGTCGGGGGACATAGCCTGCCAGCTGACCTGATTATGATACAGATGGAGGACTTTGGAGTGATTCTAGGGATGGATTGGCTGTCCGCTTACCACGCCTTGGTGGACTATTTTGAGAGGAAGATTGTCTTCTCCTTGTCGGAGTTGCCTTCTTTCGAGTTTCACGGACAGCCAGTGGACGGAGGTTTCAGGTGCATTTCGGCACTTCGGGCGGCGAGACTTTTGAGCCAGGGGTGTGAGGGCTTCCTAGCTTGTGTGGTGGCAGAGCCCAGCCCTGTGGCAGACTTCCAGAGTATCCCGGTGGTCAGGGAGTACCCTGACATGTTTCCAGACGAGTTACCAGGACTACCACCCGAGCGTGAGATCGAGTTTGAGATCTCACTAGTACCAGGGACCGGCCCCATCTCTACCGCGCCATACAAGATGGCACCGTTTGAGTTGCGAGAGCTCAAGTCCCAGTTGCAGGACCTTTTGGAGAAAGGTTTCGTGAGGCCCAGTGCGTCTCCCTGGGGAGCCCCGGTACTGTTTGTGAAGAAGAAGGATGGTACCCTACGCCTTTGTGTGGACTACCGACAGCTGAATAGGGTCACCATCAAGAACAGATATCCGCTGCCAAGGATCGACGACTTATTTGACCAGTTGCGGGGTGCCACGGTGTTTTCCAAGATCGACTTGAGGTCTGGATACCAGCAGTTGAGGATCAGGGAGACCGACGTCTCCAAGACAGCTTTCCGCACCCGGTACGGACACTACGAGTTTTTGGTCATGTCGTTTGGGCTGACCAATGCCCCCGCTGCTTTCATGGACCTGATGAACTAGGTGTTTAGACCGTACTTGGACCAGTTCGTGGTGGTTTTCATAGATGATGTACTCGTCTATTCTAGAGATAGGACCCAGCACGGACATCACTTGCGGATGGTTCTGGACACTCTGAGACGACGTAGGCTGTACACCAAATATAGCAAGTACGAGTTCTGGTTGAGGGAGGTGGCCTTCTTAGGTCATGTGATCTCTGGAGACGGCTTGGCGGTGGACCCAGCCAAGGTTGAGGCAGTACTCAGGTGGGAGAGACCGCGTTCAGTCACTGAGATTCGTAGTTTCCTGGGACTGGCAGGCTACTACAGACGATTCATCAGAGATTTTTCACAGATTGCACGTCCTATGACACAGTTGACCCGGAAGGACGTGCCCTTCGCTTGGACAGACGCCTGTGAGGCGTGTTTTCTGGAGCTGAAGGAGAGGTTGACCTCGGCTCCCGTGCTCACCATCCCTGACAGTAGTGGCGGGTTCGTTGTGTACACGGACGCCTCCTTGCAGGGGTTAGGAGGTGTGCTCATGCAGAGGGGTCACGTTGTCGCTTACGCTTCACGGCAACTGTAGCCCCATGAGCATACCTACCCTACCCACGACCTAGAGTTGGCAGCTGTTGTCTTCGCGCTGAAGACCTGGAGGCACTACTTGTACGGTGAGACCTTAGAGGTTTTCATAGATCACAAGAGCCTTAGATACCTTTTTGATCAGAAGGAGCTCAACATGAGACAGAAACGTTGGTTAGAGCTCCTGAAGGACTACGACTGCAGCATCTCCTACCACCCGGGAAAGGCCAATGTGGTGGCTGACGCCTTGAGCCATAAGGCGCCCGCACACTTGGCCAGTCTACAGTTACAGAGTTGGAGCCTTTTGGAGGAGGTGGGCAGTTGGCGACCTCTAGAGTTACGAGGGTACTGTGGGGCAGTGACGGTGACACGGCAGACCAGGCCAGAGCTGATAGACCGCATCATCACAGGACAGATGGCCGATCCGTACTTGCAGTCCTTGCACGACAGAGTACTGTCGGGAGACCCGGGGGACTTCTCTTTCACAGACCAGGTGCCGCGCTTGAGGGGACGGTTGTGTGTTCCTAGAGACGAGGAGCTGTTGAGAGAGCTCCTGACTGAGGCACACGATTCCAGATTCACCATACATCCTGGAAACACGAAGATGTACCATGACTTGAGATGCGAGTTTTGGTGGAGGGGGATGAAGCGGGATGTGGGTGAATACGTGCAGCAGTGCTTAGTGTGCCAGCAGGTGAAAGCCGAGCATCAGAGGCCTGCAGGGCCGCTACAGCCGCTTCCAGTGCCAGAGTGGAAGTGGGAGAGCATCACCATGGACTTGGTGGTGGGCTTACCTGTTACCCAGCGGGGACACGATGCAGTCTGGGTAATAGTGGATAGACTGACGAAGACGGCGCGATTTTTGCCGATCCGAGTCACTTTGGGACCAGCACAGTTGGCAGAGAGGTATATCTGGGATGTGGTACGACTACACGGAGTTCCGCGGGAGATCGTATCCGACCGGGATACCCGCTTTACGTCCCAGTTTTGGGCTGAGTTTCAGTAGACCTTGGGGACGCGGTTGAGGTTTAGTACAGCTTACCACCCGCAGACGGACGGACAGTCTGAGCGCACGATACAGACACTTGAGGACCTTTTGCGTGCCTATGTACTGGACTGGAGGGGCTCTTGGGAGGAGCACCTGCCCCTGGCGGAGTTTGCATACAACAACAGTTATCACTCGAGTATCGGTATGGCTCCCTACGAGGCTCCATACGGACGGAGGTGTACGGCACCCTTGAGTTGGGTTGAGGTGGGGACCAAGTGGGAGGTTGGCCCCAGGTTGATCCGGTAGAGTCAGGAGGTAGTCGAGCAGATCCACAGGCGACTCCGCATTGTCAGGAGCAGACAGAAGAGCTACGCGGATCGTAGACGCAGAGAGGTGCAGTTTGAGGTTGGGGACCACGTCTTTCTTCGTGTTTCGCCCATGAAGGGCCTGCAGCGGTTTGGGGTGAGAGGGAAGCTCGCGCTGAGGTTTGTGGGGCCCTTTGAGGTCCTGGAGCGGGTTGTACCCGTTGCTTACAGGCTTGCCCTCCCCCCGTAGCTTTCTAGTGTGCACGACGTGTTGCACGTGTCCAACCTCAGGAAGTACGTAGCCGATCCTAGCCACGTACTGAGTCACAAGAGCGTCGAGGTGAGCGACGACCTGACCTACCCCGAGCGGCCAGTGCAGATTCTAGACCGAGCCGTCCGCAGTTTGAGACGAAAGCAAGTACCCCTAGTAAAGGTTTTGTGGAGGAGCCAACGGTACGAGGAGACTACCTGGGAGCCTGAAGCGACAATGCAGGAGCGGTACCCAGAGCTTTTCGCAGGTACGTCTTTTCGGATCGGCTTCGGTCCTCTTTGAGTTTGTTATGGTTATTTTGACATTTTCCCGCACCCTAGTTAGCGCAAGTTTCGGGGACGACACTTCCTTTGAGTTTGTTATATTGTTATGAACCGTGCTTTCAAACGTCTTTTAAGACGTCTGGGAGGTGTCCCAGACGTCGTACCAGACGTCTGGGATTCATTTTTCTGCATGCAGACTTGCTCCGCCTCTTCTTTTTCCCTCTCCCTCCTACGCCCTCTGTCGCGCGCTCTCTCTCTCCTCCTCACGCGGCCTTAAAAGGCCACGCCCTCTCGCTCACTCCCGTCACCTCCGTCTCCTTCCTCTTCTCCTTCCAGCCAGTGCGCGAGAGCGAGCGCGAGGGTGAGCGGCGGCGGCGACAGCCGCGGCGGGTGCGGGAGGAGGTGCTGCGTGGGGGAGGAGGCATCGGCCATGAGGGCTCGAGCCTGCCGGGGCAGCGGGAGCCGGTCGGTGGGGGCGCAGCGGGCGCGGAGTGGCGCGGGAGGCCTGTTGCAGCTCGAGCAGCAGGCGGAGCACTCGCGGAGCGGCCGGGCATCGCGAGCGGAGGGCGAGTGGCGCCCTGGTTCTGGAAACTTTTCCAGAATCAGACATCTGGGCTGATAGCCAGACGACGGGCACGACGTCTGGAAGACTGTCCAGACGTCTGAAAGGTGAGTTATTTCCGTCTTCTTCCTTTTCTTCGACTAACCGTACTGAGAGAGAGAGAGATGGGTACGCGCAGGTTCAGTGATTCACCATCCAACGCGAATCAGACGTCTGGCTGTAGCACCAGACGACGGGAATGACTTTCAGACGTCCTGGGTGACCATCGGACGTCTGGGAACTAGGCCAGACGCCCCCGCAGGCTTCTGGACGTCTGAGAGCCCACGCAGAGCGAGGTAATTCCCTGATCCACTTTTTAAGACGTCTGGAAGAAGTTCCAGACGTCTGATTTTACACTGTTTCGTCATTTTCGACCCGTTTCGGGCCCGTTCGGGCTCCATTTTCCGCGTTTCAAGTTGCGTTCTTTTCGAAATTACATCCTCTACTTGTCTACAGTAGCTGTATACTATTTTGAGAAGTTCCTTGTGTTTGATCCTTGTGATAAGACCCCATTCCGTTGCAGTCTCGGGGGTTGCGGAGGCACGCGGGATTCCCGACCACGCCCCCAGTTCGCTTGTTGTAACCAATAGAGTGGCTTTAAATATAATCTGTTAAATTATGAAACCATAAATAGAACCTAGGACATTGCATGAATCCTAGGAATGAGAAATAGATTGAATGGTAGATTCCTAGGGTGTTGCATGAATCTTAGGGCTGGAAAACTAGATTGTATGATAGATCCTAGGATATGGCATGAATCCTAGGACGGGAAAACTAGTGGAATGTATGAATACTGCAGTCTTGGAAAATGTGGAAAGGAAATAATAGCTACCTGTGAATTGAATTAACAGCTGCCTGTTATGAATAAATGAACATGATTAAGAATATGGGATGTATGAACGTGAAACTGGAATGGTGAAACTGGAATGTGCTGAGTTAAAGAGCTGGAACCCTATGGGGAATTAGGAGTAGAAATCCTGGAAAGTGAATGGAATAGAATTGGGGAAGTGAGGTGGCCCTTGAGTACGGAGTACTGACTGTTCGATCTTTCGCTTTTAAGTCGTTTGTAGTTTAATGTGGTGGAAAAATCGACTAATCAATTTTTAACAAGAAATAACCACTCGCAGAGGAGCGGGTCGTATCCACAGGGAGGCAATAACGTATTAAAATTCGCGCCACTTAAAAATATTTGTTCGTAGTCAATTTGGACAAGAACCAAGCCAAGATTGCCTTTAGATTAAGGTTTAAGCAAGAAACAATGCTGAAATGGCAAGTATGAGAAACTACAGGATATTTTCCGCAATGCAGAGTCAATAGAATATGATTAAAATGTGGCAATGGCAGAAAATGTAAATTTTAATTAACTTTTTACTGTAGCAAAACAGGGGAATTTTTCCCCGTTGCCTTGCACGACGAGGAGCCGATGGCCGGGCGCGGGAAGCTCGGAGGAGGTCCCTTGGATCAAGGGCTTCGAATCGGTGGTGGCAGTGAGTCATGCGGCGGTCGGAGGTGGCCGGACGAGCTCCGGCGGAGGTGCTGCAGCCGGCAGCTTGCGCAGCCTGTTGGCGTGAAGTCCGCCGCCCGCTGCTGCTGCGGGGGTGGCTGCTGCCGTCGCCGTGGGCACTGCTGCGGCTGGCGTGGCAGGCGTTCGTCTGCAGGCGCGGGGAAGAGGGCGCTGTAGGCGGTTCTGCAAGCGCGGCGGAGGGTGCTGCAGCGCGGTTGGAGGATGGCGTGCACTGCGGAGGGTCTGTGGAGGGCGCTGGCACGATTGGCGTGGGTGGTGGTCTGCAGGCGCGTGGAGATGGCTGTGGTGGTCTGCAGGCGCGGTTGATGGTGGGCACAGGTGTGCTGCAGGCTGATGGGCCCGGGGAAGGTGGCGTGGGCTGATCTGCAGGTGTGCGCAGGTCTGCAGCCGGTGAGCGGTGGAGGGTGCAGGCGTGGGTGCGCTGAAGGGTCTGCAGGCTGTTGAGCGGAGGCGTGGCTGTTGGAGAGTTGAGGCGCCTTTGAGCTGAAGGTTGACGGACGTGGGTGCGCTAAAGGTTCTGCAGGTGCGGGAAGGGGTCTGCAGGCGACTTCAGGCGTGTGCGGTGAAGTGAGCGGGTAACTTCAGACGTCTGGGAAATTCCCCAGACGTCTTAAGTTACTGAGAGGGTGGCTGAATTAGTAGGTCGGTGATGGTGGTCGGTGATGACGGCGAGGGAGTTGCACGCTAAGGTGCTCACGGTAATGCGGGCGAGCTCCGGATGGCGGTGTGACCTGTCACACCACACGCCCACGGTGGTGGAGACTCGCCGCCACGGTAGAGGCCGGCAGTGTGGAGTGGAAGAGAGAGGTTCTCTCTGCACAATGGTGGGTCGGTGGCGGAGGCCTCCTGAGCTCGGCTGCCTCCCTGCTCCTTTTGTAGTGGCCTGAACAAGTTTGAAATCAGCCGCCGACCAGATCCACCACATCCGCTCCCCCTTGAATGGCTTCATCACTGCAGCAGCCGGGCGTTGGAGCGGCAGCCAGCCGTTCTGAAAGAAGAAGAATAAAGAAAATATTGTTAAAATATTAGGGTTATTTATGTACAGACCCTCAACTTCTATGTTAATAAAAACAATGTACCTAATTGGTTATCTAATTAGATGAATGCTATTCTAAGCTAATTCTAAATACACTTAAGATATGAATGCAATGTATGGATTATGTAATTAGATTAAAACTATGAATTGATCTATTTACATCCTAATTTATACTAAATAAATGTTAGAATTAATCTAATGTATAGGCACTTAAATACTTAAATAGCCCACAACTATGGGCTAATCAAATACCCCCATGCCTAGTTTTTGTTAGTCCTAGCAAAATTAAGCGAAACCTAGCACTCCAAGTAGACTAGTCAACTCACTTAGTCTTCCGTCAGAAGCATATTAAGTTCAGGCTCTAGATCCAAGGTTCCTAAGTAGTTGCTAAGTTACAGACTAGGTCGGCTAAAGACAAGTTGCAGGCACAAGTTTCCCTGATTTCTGACTCTACCCTAAAGTTTATTAATCCCTGAGATTAAAGCATCCGTGCTTGTGCATTGGTCCGAGTTATTTGAGTTAAAGGAATTTTTTTTTTTTTAATATATATACTTTTTTTTTTGTTTGATTCTTCTAAGTCTAACCTCAGATCACCTATCAACACGGTCTGTGTCGGATTCATTGTCCCCATTACCATACCTCGAAGGGTGCCTGGCTTTCGATGCTTCGAGATAGCACCGCCCATAACGACCCTAAGAACTCCTGGCAATCGACACTTCGAGATAGTATCGCCCATGGATTTCTTAAGCGAATTCAGGCCTATGGCAATCGGCACTTCGAGATAGGGCCGCCCATGGTACCTGAACTGCGCAATGCGCTTACATGCCCCCAGTAGGATGGATATCCTAAGAGACAAGCGCCGAGGAGGTAATATGTTACCATCGCATCCTCAAGGTGAGTATATACTCCACCTCTCCTGCGGCGGGAACTCTTCCAATCAAAATGTGTTTTCAAGCCTTTCTTAAGTCAAAACTAAGAGAACCAAATCTCTTTTCAGAAATTAAGTTAATTACCAGACCAAGTGTGAAAAATTTGGATGCTTGGGTTACAAGGACCCGTAAACCAAAAGGTAGAATAAGACTCCAGGTACTACCCCACCTTTTAACTCAAACCCTAGCTTCCCTTCCTCAACCTCTTGAAGAATGGTCCGCAACTTAACTCCTACTTAAGTTTTTAAGTCCACAAAGGACCCTAAAGGTCTAAAGCTAGTAGCTTATTTAGCTTCTAAAGTTTGACCCTAGAATTAACTTAGTCTACCCTAGAGTTCTGATTTGCTTAAGACTGCAAGATCTAGCCAGTTAAGCTCAAAACTTTTTTTTTTTTTTTGTTCTCTTTTTTTTTTCCCTTTTTTCTCTATTTTTTTTTTTTTATAAATGCATGCTATAAACAAAATGCCTCAGGTCCTCTCCCCCATGCCTGGTTCAAACAATGTCCTCATTGAAAATCAAAAATAGCTAAAGGAAGATATTACCTGAGGCGGAGAATGGTAGGAGCTAAGGCTCCTCAAGAGTGACTTCGTCAACTAGATGGCCATCTAAAGTTATGTACAGTTTTAACCGTTGACCGTTGACGATAAAGGGAGTTGCTGAAGAGGAAGGATTTTTGATCTCCACAGCTCCATGGGGGAATACCTTGGTGATTATGTAAGGCCCATCCCAACGAGATTTTAATTTCCCAGGAAAAAGCTTAAGTCTGGAATTGAAAAGCCAGACTTGTTGGTTGGGTTCAAAGGTCTTTCGAAGAATAAACTTGTCATGCAAGAGCTTAGTTCTTTCTTTATAAGCTTGAGAGGTGTCATAAGCATCATTCCTTAGCTCCTCAAGCTCACTTAATTCTAGAAATCGTGCCTTACCTGCCTTCTCTAAATCCATGTTAACACTTCGAATAGCCCAAAGTGCTTTATGTTCCAACTCAACAGGTAAATGGCACGCTTTTCCATACACAATCCGAAAGGGAGAAGTACCCAAAGGGGTCTTATAGGCCGTTCGATAAGCCCACAAAGCATCATCAAGCTTTTGGGACCAATCTTTCCTATCAGGTCTAACGGTCTTTTCCAAAATATTTTTTATCTCCCTATTTGATACTTCAACCTGGCCACTTGTCTGAGGGTGGTAAGGGGTAGCAACCTTGTGAGTCACTCCCAAACTCTTAATTAACCGATTGAAGTGGTGGTTTCGGAAATGAGGTCCCCCATCACTTATAATAGTCTTGGGGCAGCCGAAACGGGATATGATATTGGCCTTCACAAATTTCAAAACCACAGAGTGGTCATTTGTGCGCGTAGGAATGGCCTCTATCCATTTAGAGACATAATCAACTGCCACCAAGATATATTCAAAACCATGGGACAACGGGAAGGGACCCATAAAGTCAATTCCCCACACATCAAAAATTTCAACAGATTGAATAGGATGTTGAGGTATTTCATTCTTCTTCCCAATCGTTCCAGTCCGTTGACATCTAATACAGGCCTTAACAAAATTATGAGAATCCTTAAATAAGGAAGGCCACCAAAAATCGGACTGGAGAACCTTAAAAGCAGTTTTCTTAGCACCAAAGTGTCCTCCACAATGAAGTTCATGGCAAAATGTCAGCACACTTTGCTGTTCCTCTTCAGGCACACAATGTCTGAATACTTGGTCTTGTCCAATTCTAAATAATTCTGGCTCTTCCCAATGAAAATATCTCGCTTGAGAAATGAATCTCTTTCTTTTCTGCTTATCCCAAGAGCCAGGAGTTTGTCCAGTGACCAAGTAATTTGCAATGTCTGCATACCAAGGTAAAGTTGGTGTTACCGCCATCAGAGTTTCATCGGGAAATGTCTCGCGAATGTCTTCAGAAATAGAGTCATTAAGAGGAAGACGAGACAGGTGGTCAGCCACAACATTTTCTACTCCTTTCTTTTCACGTATTTCCAAGTCAAATTCTTGAAGGAGTAAGATCCACCTAATCAGACGCGGCTTAGAATCTTTCTTAGCAATGAGATGTTTCACTGCTGCATGATCAGTAAAAATAACCACCTTAGACCCAAGTAAATAAGACCTAAACTTCTCCAGAGCAAAAACTACAGCAAGTAATTCTTTTTCAGTGACAGTGTAGTTTTGCTGAGGTTCAGTTAAAGTCTTGCTTGTATAATGCAGCACATGAGGTCTTCCCTCAACCCTTTGTCCAAGGACTGCTCCCACTGCATAATCCGAAGCATCACACATAAGCTCAAAGGGGAGTGCCCAATCAGGAGCTTGGAGAACAGGCGTAGAGATCAAGGCCTCCTTTAGAGTTTGAAAGGCCTCGGCACACTTTGAATCAAAACTGAAGGAAGATTCCTTCGCCAATAAGTCACAAAGTGGCCTAGAAATCTTACTAAAATTTTTAATAAAGCGCCTGTAAAAGCCAGCATGGCCTAGAAAGGATCTAATCTGTTTGACATTCGTAGGCAATGGAAGTTTGGAAATAGAATCAATCTTGGCTTTATCTACTTCCAAACCTTGCTCGGATACAACATGCCCAAGTACAATTCCTTTCTGTACCATGAAGTGACTTTTCTCCCAGCTGAGGACTAAACCAGTCTCCTTACATCATTTCAACACATTCTCCAGGTGCAGGAGACACTGGTCGAAAGACGAGCCATAAATAGAGAAGTCATCCATAAATACTTCGACACACTCGTCAATCATGTCCGAAAAGATAGACATCATACACCGCTGGAAAGTTGCAGGGGCATTACATAATCCAAACGTTATACGCCTGAATGCAAAAGTACCGTAAGGACTCGTGAATGTCGTCTTTTCCTGGTCATCAGGAAAGACTACCACCTGATTGTACCCAGAATATCCATCGAGAAAGCAATAATACTTATTCCCTGCCAATTTTTTGAGAATTTGATCAATAAAAGGCAAAGGAAAGTGATCCTTCTGGGTAGCGGTGTTCAGCTTGCGGTAATCAATACAGACCCTCCAACCAGTTGAGGGTCTAGTGACAACTTGTTCACCTTGGTCGTTGAGTTCCACAGTAAAGCCTGCCTTCTTTGGCACCACATGAATGGGACTGACCCATTTACTATCAGCAATGGGATATATGATCCTAGCGTCCAACCACTTCAGGATTTCCTTTTTTACAACCTCCCTCATATTAAGGTTCAGACGTCTTTGCATGTCCCTAAAAGGCTTGATGGAATCATCAGTATAAATGTGGTGCATGCAGAGTGTAGAGTCTATACCCTTAATGTCAGCAATGCTCCAAGCAATAGCTTCCTTGTGCCTAGACAGGCATTCAATCAAAGCTCCCTCCTGTGCCTCAGACAGCACAGCCGAAATGATAACTGGGAGCGTATCATTGGCACCTAGGAAAACATACTTGAGAGTGTCAGGGAGGGGTTTCAACTCAAGGTTGGGGGCTTGTATGGTTGAGGGTTTCATAATAGATGTCCCCATCTCAGGTAGCAAATCTGCCTTCGGCGGAAATGATGGGGGAAGAGACTCAGCAGAAACTCCTAGCAATTCCTCTAGTTCTAGTATATCCCCTTCACATTCCTTCAAGAGATGGGAATGCTCATTTAGCATGACATGCTGAAGGGGGTCATCACATAACATTGCAGGAGTTGCCTCTTCAATCAGGTCATCTATCACCTCAACTTGAGAACAATCCTCAAGTCCAGCTTGTTTGTAAGCATCAAACACATTAAGCCGGATTTTCCTATTCCCAAAGCCCATTTTCAATGCCCCAGTATTGCAATTAATTGAAGCATGGGAAGTTGCAAGGAAGGGGCGGCCCAAAATGATGGAGGGTTTGGTTGGCTTGTTGGTAGGGTCAGTGTCCAAAACTAAGAAGTCAACGGGAAAGAAGAAATCCTCCACTCTTACGAGGACATCTTCCAAAATTCCCCGTGGTGTCTTAAGTGATCGATCAGCAACTTGAAGGATTACAGGGCTAGGCTTCAGATTGCCTCCCCCAAGTTGTTCATACACGTAGCTCGGAAGGATGTTCACCCCCGCACCCAGATCAAGCAGAGCCTCATCAATTTGTAAGTCACCAATAACTACAGAGATATATGGGGCTCCTGGGTCCTTAAGTTTCGGGGGTGTGCCATGTTGAACAATTGAGCTAACAGAATCAGGCAGGACAACTTTAGATTGGACCTATTTTCTAGATTGCCGCTTTTTCGTGCACAAGTCCTTTAAGAAGCGGGCATAAGACGGAATCTGCCTGATAGCTTCAAGCAAAGGCAGGTTAATCTGCACTTGCTTGAAAGTTTCCATAATCTCATCCGTCTTATCTTTGGCTCCAGATGAGCCAGCATAAGTCTGCCCAGAGGTGGATAAGCGCTCTGGAAATGGCACTCTCGATCTCTGGGTGGAAGGGTTGTCATGTCGAGTAAGGGGTGGAACGGGGGCAACTTCTTCCGGTGAGGTGATTTCAAGCGGAGAAGATTTGGGCAAATCTTCTTCGGTGGGGGTGAAAGTCGGGGTGGATGTTTTTTTAGGGGGTGAGACTATAGGAGCATCGGGTTTGGAAATTTCTTTCCCACTCCTCAGAATAGTCACCGCCTGAGCATGCTCCCTAAAGACAATCCCTTTTCCTTTAGGATTTTCCTCAGCAGCACTTGGAAACTTCCCAGTCTCCCTCTGTCTAACGGCCTCAACAAGGTGTCCAATTTGTGATTTCATCTCATGTATAGCCTTGTCATGAGATTGGATGATGGCACTTTGACTTTCTTGCATAGTTTTCAACATCGCCTTCAATTCATCCATCTCAGAGGTTTTAGGTTGGGCAAAGGTCTGAGGTTGGTTCATTTGATGGTTTTGAAAGGATTGCGGTTTGTAATTCCCTGAATTTGAGACATTTCCTTGTCTCCATGAAAAGTTTGGGTGGTTCCTCCATCCCTCATTATAAGTGTTGGAGAAAGGATCATTACGAGGTCTTGGACGGAACCCTTGAGCGGCATTCAAATCCGCTTGTACAAGCTCAGGGAATTGGGAGGCCAAGTGGCAATCCACAGTGGCGTGTGTATTGCCTTGACAAATTACGCATTCGGAAGCTTGGGATGTGGAGGTGTTAGGTGTGAATGAACTCGGGTTCGACATAAGCCTTTCCATGTTTTGATTGAGTAATTGAATTTGATAGGCTAAATTCTAGGTGTCCCTTGCTTCATTCGCCTCCAACTTTCTTTGCATGAGAGTGGGCTTTCTATCCATGTAGGCAGAATTCAAGTGAATAGAATTCTCACTCAAAGTATCAAATAAGTTCCAAGCTTCATCCTCAGTCTTAGATAGAAAGGTTCCTGCACAGGCACCATCCACAGTTTGCCTATGCAAATCATTAAGTCTGGTGTAGAACCTTTCAACCAGTTGCCATTTAGGCACCTGGTGATGTGGGCAAAGTCTCAGCAAATCGTTAAAGCTCTCCCACGCATCATGGAAAGCTTCCCCATCCTTTTGAGCAAAACTCATGATTTCCCTCCTAAAGTGATTTGTTTTGCTCATGGGGAAGTACTTCTTCAAAAACTCCTTTTTCAGGGCATCCCAAGTATTTAAATTATCAAGGGTGTGATACCAATACTTGGCTTTGTCCTTTAGGGAGAAGGGAAAAAGGGTCCGCATTTGAGCGTCATCAGTAACGCCCTGCAGCTTCACCGTGGAACAGACCTCGGTGAATTCCTCAATATGCCTGTAAGGGTCTTCCCTAGTAGTACCATAAAAGGAGGGTAGCAAGGATATGGTACTACTTTTGATCTCATATGGATTGTCCCCTCCAGGTCTACGTAGTGCTGGGCCAGCTTGGTTGGTTGGGATGAAATATTCCTTAAGGCTCCTTTGACCGGCCATTTCTACCCTTGGGAGGTCTTTTCTTAGGATTCTTTCCGGTTCAGGATCAAATATAAGTTGTCTCCTAAGAGAACGCCTACCAAGCATGCACTGCAAACACAATTCAAACGGACTTGTTTGGTCTTTACAGATTTAGGCTTTTGATTTTAAGTCAGATTGCAGGTGACAATACAATTTGTTCAATCAATTTACGCGCCTATTGTCGACCTACGGCTCGCCTAAAAAGACCTAGTTGGAGCTTAGGTGTTCTTCCCTAAATCTCAAATGGTCAAGTAAATCTAAAGACGGAAGATCGAGGGATGCAAGTAGGCCTAAGCCTTCCTTTGAAGCTGTGCTTTCGCGGTGCTCCTCAACTACCCCCAAAAATCCGTGATAGGGTATCCCCCTCTTTGGATTTACAAAACCTTTGATCTCAAGTTCCGAACACTTCAGAATCCAACGAAAGGAGGGCTCTTGTCCTAGTATTTCCAAACCTAAGGAGTGTCTAGAAGCGTGCCGTGGTGCAAGTGAAATAAGTGTGCATACACCGTAAAAGATTTTGAACTTTGAATCGCACGCCAAGTTTGAAAATGAAATCCTTGGTTTTTTAAAATGTCCTTCCTTTAATTAGTCCTTTTTCTAAAAAAAATGTGACCACTTGTTAGATTTATTCAGTACAGATTAGGTGATCTTCGCATTAAATCCCAAATGCAATACGTGATCAAAAATAGGATGCAAAGTAAGAGAATGCGTACCTTGCCTCCAGCGATCTTCGATGCAAAAATACACGCAATGCAGAAAAGCAAATCTAGAGGCTGCTCATACAGACCTAAATGGTTCGTCCTAGGGCAGGCAGCTTCTAGCAGGCAGCTCATTTTTTTCTTTTTCTATTTTTTTTAGAACTACTTATGCACAAGCAAATAAAAGAAATAATAAAAAAAAATAAACCTAAATCTAAAGAAAAGGGAACAGGCTCCCAAAAATTACCCAACACGGGTCCAAAACAAAATCGGGGAACAAACCCCTCAAAATTTGCCCCAGAACAAGGGTTTCAAACTAACTGTAATGAAAAATTAAGTCTACAATCTTAATTCTATTCTAATTAAACTAATGACTAAATGGTGTCCGTCGCGTCCTCGTCCTTCTCCTCCGTTTAAAAATGGCTCACCCAATTCTCGTCTGGCGACGTCAAGGGTCGCCTCTCACACTGGCTGATTATTGCACAAATTTTCTCGCACAGAAAAGAAAATAATGAATGGTCAAATCTCTATGCAATTGACAAATAATCAAAATAAAATTAGAAAAAATTAAGTCGTTTGTAGTTTAATGTGGTGGAAAAATCGACTAATCAATTTTTAGCAAGAAATAACCACTCGCAGAGGAGCGGGTCGTATCCACAGGGAGGCAATAACGTATTAAAATTCGTGCCACTTAAAAATGTTTGTTCGTAGTCAATTTGGACAAGAACCAAGCCAAGATTGCCTTTAGATTAAGGTTTAAGCAAGAAACAATGCTGAAATGGCAATTATGAGAAACTACAGGATATTTTCCGCAATGCAGAGTCAATAGAATATGATTAAAATGTGGCAATGGCAGAAAATGTAAATTTTAATTAACGTTTTACTGTAGTAAAACAGGGGAATTTTTCCCCGTTGTCTTGCGCGGCGAGGAGCCGATGGCCGGGCGCGGGAAGCTCGGAGGAGGTCCCTTGGATCAAGGGCTCCGAATCGGTGGTAGTGGCGAGTCGCGCGGCGGTCGGAGGTGGCCGGACGAGCTCCTGCGGAGGTGCTGCAGCCGGCAGCTCGCGCAGCCTGTTGGCGTGAAGTCCGCCGCCTGCTGCTGCTGCAGGGGTGGCTGCTGCCGCTGCCGTGGGCACTGCTGCGGCTGGCGTGGAAGGTGTTCGTCTGCAGGCACGGGGAAGAGGGCACTGCAGGCGGTTCTGCAAGCGCGGCGGAGGGTGCTGCAGCGCGGTTGGAGGATGGCGTGCGCTGCGGAGGGTCTGCAGAGGGCGCTGGCGCGATTGGCGTGGGCGGTGGTCTGCAGGCGCGTGGAGATGGCTGCGGTGGTCTGCAGGCGCAGTTGATGGTGGGCACAGGTGTGCTGTAGGCTGATGGGCGCGGGGAAGGTGGCGTGGGCTGATCTGCAGGCGTGCGCAGGTCTGCAGCCGGTGAGCGGTGGAGGGTGCAGGCGTGGGTGCGCTGGAGGTTCTGCAGGCTGTTGAGCGGAGGCGTGGCTGTTGGAGAGTTAAGGCGCGTTTGAGCTGAAGGTTGACGGAGGTGGGTGCGCTGAAGGTTCTGCAGGTGCGGGAAGGGGTCTGCAGGCGACTTCAGGCGTGTGCGGTGAAGTGAGCGGGTAACTTCAGACATCTGGGAAATTCCCCAGACGTCTTAAGTTACTGAGAGGGTGGCTGAATCAGTAGGTCGGTGATGGTGGTCGGCGATGACGGTGAGGGAGTTGCACGCTAAGGTGCTCACGGTAATGCGGACGAGCTCCGGATGGCGGTGTGGCCTGTCACACCACACGCCCACGGTGGTGGAGACTCGCCGCCACGGTAGAGGCCGGCAGTGTGGAGTGGAAGAGAGAGGTTCTCTCTGCACAGTGGTGGGTCGGTGGCGGAGGCCTCCTGAGCTCGGCTACCTCCCTGCTCCTTTTGTAATGGCCTGAACAAGTTTGAAATCAGCTGCCGACCAGATCAACCACATCTGCTCCCCCTTGAATGGCTTCATCACTGCAGCAGCCGGGCGTTGGAGCGGCAGCCAGCCGTTCTGAAAGAAGAAGAATAAAGAAAATATTGTTAAAATATTAGGGTTATTTATGTACAGACCCTCAACTTCTATGTTAATAAAAACAATGTACCTAATTGGTTATCTAATTAGATGAATGCTATTCTAAGCTAATTCTAAATACACTTAAGATATGAATGCAATGTATGGATTATGTAATTAGATTAAAACTATGAATTGATCTATTTACATCCTAATTTATACTAAATAAATGTTAGAATTAATCTAATGTATAGGCACTTAAATAATTAAATAGCCCACAACTATGGGCTAATCAAGTACCAAGGAGAGCGACTGTCCCCCCTGTTTAGTGCAGAGCGGATCCAGCCGCCCCAGGGACCCGGGGTTAGGACTGCCACTCTGTACCGACTTGCTGGCCCTCGTGTACGTAGTACCGAGGAGAGCTACTAGTGTAGGGAGGTACTAGCTACCCCATGGGCCCCGGGGTTCTGCTAGCCTCCCACACCGACTTGTTAGGCCCACTGGGGCAAACCAGGGTAGTCAGGCGAGGGTGCGCGGACTGTGGAGGGGCGAGGCCCCTGTTTGGTTACTGTGGAGGGGTTGGACCCCTGTTACTGAGAGGGCTCTGCCCTGTACTGGTTCCGTGCTGTGCTTTGGGCGCACCCGTTAACGGAAACGACTGACCGCGTGCCAGTGTGGGTTAGCTACCCGTACGTTTACCGCGCGTGCCGTAGTCACCATTACGTCTGTCAGTGACCTTGGGGTGGTTGACTGAGAGTAAGATCACCACGGGGGACTCTCCCGGCCAGGAGAGCACCACGTGCTACTTCTACTGTTCGGAAAAGACTGCAATCAAGATCGTTCCCACGAGGAACATTCGAGATCAAGTGAAGGATCTGAGAAATAGATAAATTGTGAAACAATAGAAAGACGTAAATAAAGGAAGAAAGAAAATTAAACAGCTACTGTACACTATACTGTTTCTCTAGTTTAGCTGCCACTCTACTCAGCGTTTTGCTGACGTGTTACACTCGTTACCTTTCAGGACCAGGTGTTGAGCAGCCAGGGTCAGCGGTTGCAGAGGACGCTGGGCTGAGTAGGGTCCAATAGAGTTACCACTCTTCTCTTGTACCTCTTTTTGTTCCGTTATAGTGAGTAGTTCTTGTTCCGCTGTACTTTTCTTTGCCTGTAGTTCATATTATGTTATGAATGTTGTTCTACTGTTGTGGTGGTATATACTGTAGTGGTTTCTTTCCTTACTGCTGTATTTCCTTACGGTTAGTTATATTCATGCTGAATGTGGTTTATTTTACTGCTCTTTTGGTTACTTTCTCGTTGGACGACTAGGTCTTGGGATTAGTCGAGTCGGTCCGGTTCTCGTGTCTCGTAGGGACTTGGGAATCGGGTCGTTACAGAGGTGGAAGCAAAAACCTACCCTGCCCCTCTATCCGCACGTCTCTCTCTCTCTTTGAAATTCACTCAAGGACGCTCTCCCAGAGCCACGGGTAATCGGGTCAGATTTCGCACTCGAGACCAGGCACACCGGTGAGCGGGTGATGCGCGAGGTGTGCTCAGATTGGGTCGGGTCGGAGCCCACCAGATCCGCGAGATGAAACCGCAGACGAGGCGAGCGCTAGGTGAGGGACCTCACCGCTGTGCGTTCGGAGGCGAAGAGAAGATAACACAAATCCAATTTATATCATACCCGTGCTTTGTATTTCGCCGATGTGGGACTATTAGTCCTGCCCCGCTCTCGTGCGTGCCCGCTGAAGACTCTTCGTGCAATTGCCAAGGCTGCGGGCTTCGCTGCGCTCCTTGCTGGACCAGATGTCTTCGCACTGCTCGCCCGAGTCCGCTGTACCTGAGGGCTGGAGGTCCTGAAGCCTGGAGCTGCTCCGAAGCTGCTTCAACCGTCAATGGCGGCAGGGGCTGGAATACTGGCAAACACAAAACAAGCCTCTCGGCTTAATCAGACCAGCTGGGGACCTTCGCCGTGGCACGGCGAAGGTGGTGCACGGTGCCGCAGGTCGTGGGACGGCCTAGGCGTGCGTGCCTAGGTCGTCCTGTGACCGGAAGTGTGGGGGTGTTCGGGGGGCTGTGGTGGAAGCGTAGAGGGATGGTGGATGGGCGGAGGTTGTTCCTTGTGGTGAGGCGGAGCTTATGAGACAGTTGGCGAGGCGTGTGGAGGGGTGGAATGATGGGGGTGACTCGCCGGAGGTCGACCGGTGACGTGGAAGATGAGGGTGGTTAGGCAGTGTCAAGGGGCAATTAAATGAAATGTAAGGGGGAAAAGAGAGAGGGGAAGATGGAGAATGTATCTGGAGTGTTCTGGAAGGGAGGGAGGCAGCGGAGTGGACGACTCGTAGCTGCCGTTGTCGGAGAAGAAGAACCCTGGAGAAGGGAGCGGCAACGAGGACGAGGTCAGGGGAACGCGCGCTTGGTATGGCGCGACGCAGGAGGAAGAGGCGAAGTGGACTCTGCTGCTGGTATGGCAGCAGAGTGATGAGAAGGAGGGGAGGAGGTCACTGGAGTTTGCGGGTTCCTTGGCCGGAGATGGAAGAGAAGAAAATTTGGGGGAATCTCCGCCAAGACAAGTCTAAAATTCATCGGCCTGGTTTGGGGATTCTTTTATAGGTGCTGGCTGAACTTTCTAGTGCGTGGAGAGCGTGCAATCATCTTCGACGGCTCGCCGGAGAAGGAAAGAGGGTGGATACCCAAATCCCTCGTGCGTTCGCACGAGAGATTGGGTTCACACCAGAGATCGTGATTGGCCTTAGATGGAAGGGAATTCCTCAGAGAATCTCCCTTCCATTTTTGGGAGGGGATCTCTGAGGAATCAGAGAATATTCCCTCTCTAAACCTCGCCGGGGGTCGATTCTTCCCTAACAATGGCGGCAGGACTTGATTGCAAAGGTGGCTAGGAAATTAGGGGGCTCTCTGCAATGATTTTCAAAAGATAGGGGCCAAATTATGATTTGGGTGTACTAAATTGCAAAGTAGGTCAAGATGACCTCCCCTTAAATCCAAATTTTGGTACAAACCTAATTTTGACCTAAGGAATCCAATGGTGAAGTTGGATTTTAGGTTTTACCACGTTTCATTGGACATTTTGCGTAAAAATCCAAATTAGGTTAATTGATGAGCTAGGACCCTAATCTAGGTCAAACTGGGTTTCAAAGGCCAAATCAAGTGTTTTAAACCCTAGGGGATATTTTTCCATGATTTTTAGAGGGTTTACTTGATTTTTATTCTGATCGAAACCTTGTTAATTTAAGTAGGTCTATTTTAGGGTTACCAAATGTCATTTAATTCCTAAATTGCACATGAACCCATTTCTGATTGACTTAACCCACTTTTTATCTTATTTAGACCTTTTGACCTATGTTTTGCCTCTGAAAAATCCCATTTATGTACTGCAATGGTAAAATTACAGTTTTAACCTTTATTTCATGTTTTCTTCTCAGAGCACTTATTCCTTCATTTAGGCCTTCTTCTAGGTTATGTAGGAGCTTTTATCTTCTTTATTGGGTAAAAATGAGATAGTTATGGCTCATGATGAGGCTCTCATCATACCCCCATACCTAGCTTTTGCTAGTCCCTTAGCAAAATTTCAAGGTTTTAACTTCCGTTCTAGACCCTGAGTGTCTGTCAACAATCATGATAAGTGCTTCTCCTTTTCTTTTGTGATTAGGTAGGAATGCCGACAATAGGCCTAGAGGTATTCAAGTACTAACCAAAATCCGGACCTATTCCGCTTTAGCCTTAGTCCTTCGCAAAGGTTTCTAAGGCCCACAGAAACTAACCTAGGGTTTGTTGGACTCCGCGGTTAAAGCACCTGTGCTTGGGACATTTTTAGCCTAAGTTCAGTTTGCAGTGCGTTTTTTTTGTAAGAGAGAGATAGAAGATTTATTTGTTTGGGGAGATTTTCTCTCTCTTTTCTTTTTATTTCTAGCTTCGGATTAGCTTCTCAACACGGTCTGTATCGGATTCCTCGTCCCCATCATCAATCCTCAAGGGTCCCTGGCTTTCGAGATTTCGGGATAATCCCACCCATGGCAACCCCCAGAACCCTGGCTTTCGAGATTTTGAGATAATCCCACCCATGGCGTTCCGTGGTCGAATTCAGACCCTGGCGATCGACATTTCGTGATAATGCCGCCCATGGTATCTGAACCAGCAGAGTGCTTACATGCCCCCAGTAGGATATTTAAATATCCTAAGAGACAAGCATCGAGGCGACGATATGTTGTTACGCATCTTCGAGGGGAATTTCCCGCCTCTCCGCACCGGGAACTCGTCTAAATCAACTTGTGTTGATTGGCCGCTCCTAATCTAGGTGACTTTTTTAGAACATTAAACGCTTTTGCATGATTTGAATATTTATGCGCACTGAACCAGACTGTGTGTGAATTTGGGGTGCTTAGGTTACCGAATCCCGCAAACCGGAGGTCAGTTAACGAGGCTGAATACTTCCTAAGCCTTAGACCTAATACTCAAGCTTTGCATTTTCCTCAACCTCTTGAGGATTTTCCAGATTTTAACGGATACGTGAATTTTTAAGCTAACAAATCTAGCCCAAGAGGCCTAAGACCAGCGTTCCTGCTAATCTCTTGTTATGTCTCCTTAGCACTTTTTTTCTTTTTCTTGATTTGGTCTAGAACTTCAGTTAACCCCTTAATCTTTTACTAATGACTATTTCTTTTCATTTTCATTTTGTGCTCCTTTTTATCATTTTACTCTTTTCCTCTGCTCATTTGTATGACCCTGAATTGTTCCTCCCTTCCGTCAAGTCTTTTTTTTTTTTAATGAAACCCTTTCTTGATATGAATTTTCCTGACATTTTGCACTTTCATACCCCCCATGCCTAAGATTTGCAATGTCCCCATTGTAAATTAGGTGGGTTCGATTTCAGCTTAGTTCATGCATTAGGACAGGTGTGTGGTGAGTGAATGGGTCGAAGTGACTTGTTGCGAACGATTTCTAATCTCGGGTAGGGATACCTGAGGAGAAGTCGGCGGTTCTAATGGATGAACCCTAAATTGCAATATGAATTTCGCATAGAGATGTCAGAAAAGGTTTCAGGTTTTTCAAAGAATGACGGGTTGCCTCCCGTTAAGCGCTGAGTTTTATGCCATTGGCTGGGCGCAATGAGCTCAAGAGGAATGGAGGGTAAAGGATGACTCAGCCAAATCTATATCGGTCATGTCAATGAACGGCTTGAGTCTCTGACCATTCACGACAAAGGGTTCAGAATCATGGCTGAGTGGACTGATTTCAATGGCTTCATTTCCGAAGATTTGTTGGACTAGGTAGGGTTCGACCCACTTAGATCTTAGCTTTCCTGGGAATAATTTGAGTCGGGCATCAAAGAGCAAAACCTTTTGACCAGGATGAAAGACCTTTCTAGAAATGTGTTTGTCGTGAAAAGCTTTAACTCATTCTTTGTAAATTCGCGAGTTCTCATACGTGTCGTGGCATAATTCATCGATCTCGCTCATTTGAAGTCTTCTGTGGGTTCCAGCCTTAGAAAGATCTAGATTACAGGTCCGTACTGCCCAATAAGCTTTATGCTCCAACTCGACGGGGAGGTGACATGCCTTCCCGTACACTAGTTTGAAGGGAGACATTCCTAATTGGGTCTTGTGGGCGGTCCTATAGGCCCACAATGCTTCCGGAAGCCGAGAAGACCAATCTTTTCTATCAGGTCGAACAGTAACCTGAAGGATCTTCTTGATCTCTCGGTTAGATAGCTCAGCTACACCATTAGTTTGGGGGTGGTAAGGAGTAGAGATTCGGTGTGACACCTCGTATTTGGTCATCAGTGACCTGAACTGAGCGTTAATGAAATGGGTCCCTCTGTCGGAAATTATAGCACGTGGGATCCTGAACCTTGCAAAAATGTTTGATGAATGAATTTTATGACAACTTTGTGATTGTTGGTTCGGGTCGGAATGGCTTCTATCCACTTGGAAACATAGTCAACTGCGAGTAAGATGTATTCGAAGCCATCCGAGATCGAGAAGGGTCCCATGAAATCAATCCCCCAAATATCAAAAATTTCGCATACCAAGATCGGCTGTAGAGGCATCATATCTCGATGGCTCATGTTGCCCAGAGTCTAGCAACGGGAACATGCCTTACAGTGATCGTATGCATCTTTGAAAATTGTGGGCCAGTAAAAGCTACACTGGAGGACTTTTGATGCGGTTTTATGTCCTGAGAAATGTCCACCGCATGCCTGGTCATGGCAGAATGAGAGTATGACTTTGATTTCCACTTCTGCGACGCACCGTCGAATTATCTGATCAGCACCAATGCGGAATAGATACGAGTCTTCCCATAGGTAATACTTGGATCGGAACGCAATTTGTCCTTCTTGGCCTTTGGCCAATCGGACGGAATCTGACGTGATGCCAGGTAATTAACTATATCAACGAACCATGGAAGATTTGTACTGATAGTCAGGAGGTGCTCATCAGGAAAATGTTCTGTAATAGGTCCGGAAGGGTCAATTATTTCAGAAGGAAGACGGGACAAGTGATCAGCTACCACATTTTGCTTTCTCGCCTTGTCGCGAATCTCAAGGTCAAATTCTTGCAATAGCAAGATCCATCGGATTAATCGAGCTTTCGCTTCCTTTGCAAGGAGATGCCTCACAGCTGTGTGATCCGAGTATATGATGACACGGGAACCCAGAAGGTATGATTTGAATTTTTCTAGGGCAAATACTACAGTAAGCAGCTCTTTCTCAGTAACTGCATAGTTACACTGAGCCTCATCCAGTGTTTTGCTGGCGTAGTAAATGACCACAGGTTTCCCGTCAATTTTCTGCCCCAAAACCGCTCCTACAGCGAAGTCAGATGCATCGCACATGATCTCAAAGGGTTGAGACCAATCAGGGGACTGTAGGATTGGGGCTTGGGTGACTCGGTCATGTAGGACCTCAAATGCTTGAGTGCATTCCTTGGAAATTTCGAAAGGCACATCCTTGGAGAGAAGATTGGTCAGGGGGCGTGCGATTTTGGAGAAATCAGGGATAAATCGACAGTAAAAATCGACGTGCCCCAAAAAAGATCGGATGTCCTTAATCGAGCTAGGAATAGGGAGCTTGGAAACCAGGTTAACCTTAGCTCGATCCAATTGGATGCCTTTCTCCGAGATTAAATGTCCCAGGACAATTTCCTCAGGCACCATGAAATGGCTCTTTTCCCAGGAAAGAACCAAATTCACATTGATGCACCGCTTGAGTATTTGGACCAAGTGTTGGAGGCAATCGTCAAATGATGCTCCAAAAACTAAAAAGTCATCCATGAAGACTTCCAGATAGTCACCTACCATATCTGAGAATATGGCAAGCACGCACCGCTGAAAAGTTGCAGGTGCATTGCAGAGATCGAAAGGCATCCTTCGAAACGCGTACGTCCCGAAGGGGTAGGTGAATGTGGTCTTTTCTTGGTCCTCTGGATGGATTGCCACCTGGTTGTAACCAGAGTACCCGTCAAGAAAGCAGAAGAACCTATTTCCCGCTAGTTTTTTGAGGATCTGATCAATAAACGGAAGTGGGAAATGATCCTTCTTCGTGGAGGAATTTAGTCTTCTGTAATCAATGCAGACTCTCCACGAGTTAGCTATTCGGGTAGGAATGACTTCTCCGGCTTCAGTCGTGATAATGGTAAGTCCTGCCTTTTTAGGCACCACCTGTATTGGACTCACCCAACGACTGTCGGAGATCGGGTAGATGATCCCTGCATCTAACCACTTTATGATCTCCTTTTTCACGACCTCCTGTAGGTTAGGGTTTGGGCATCTTTGCATTTCTCTTGAAGGTCGTGAGCCTTCTTCTGTGTAGATTCGATGTGTGCAGTATGAAGGGCTTATACCAGTCAAATCATCAAGAGTCCATCCAATGGCTCTACGATGTTGCTGGAGAACAGAAATCAAACGGAGTTCCTGGTCAGGTGTGAGTTGAGAGTTGATAATCACAGGAAATGTCTGATTCGAATCCAAAAAGACGTACTTCAGATGCTCGGGAAGGGGCTTGAGTTCCATGACAGGATTTTCAGCAGCAGCGGGTGGTTCGGGGTTTGTATCAGGAACAAGGGTAGGAGTCATAGGTGTGTCTAGATCATGTTCGCACTCCTCTGTTAGCGGGTTTTGATTCTCTAGTGGTTGATCAGGGATAATCAGGTTGTTCTCTATATGCAATTCATCAACCATGGCTTTGATATCACATATTTCCTCTATAACCTCGCAATTAATCCCTTGTTGGGCCTTAAAAATGTCAATCTTCAGGTTTTGATTCCCAAATTTTAATTCTATCTGGCCCTCTTCACAGTTTATGTTAGCCCTAGTAGTGGCTAAAAAGGGTCTCCCTAATATGATTGGTGTGTCCCTTGGGTTCTTAGGTGCATCCATGTCCAGTACTATGAAGTCCACCGGGAAATAGAAATCTCTTACCCTAACAATGACATCCTCGAGTATTCCTTTAGGTGACTTGATGGATTGATCGGCTAACTGCAATGTCACCTCAGTGGGTTTAAGTTCAGATTCTTCAAGGTGGTCGAGGAGGGATGTGAGTATTAAATTTATGGAGGCACCTAGGTCTAGTAAGGCTCTATCAAATTGGGTTTCACCAATTTTACCGGAAAGCAAGGGAGTTCCTGGGTCTTTAGCCTTGGGTGGGAGTTTGCTCAAGATGACAGAGCTGGCTTGCTCTGACAGTACGATTGGATTCCCATCCTTGGTTCGCGGCTTACGTTTAGGTGTACATATGTCTTTCAAGAATCTTGCGTAAGCCGGTATGTGGCGAATTGCATCCATCAAGGGGATGTTTATCTGGACCTGTTCAAAGAGCTTGACCAGATCCTCCTCGGGAGCCACATGTTTGGTTATCCTTTTTCCTTTGGTCAAGGCCTCAGGAAATGGGATCTTAGCTGGTTCCTCTAGGATAGGTCCAGGTTCTTGATCTGGGACAGTGGTATCTTGGATAACTATCCTAGGGTCTTGGCTATTATCAGGCTTGGAGTGGTTCGGATAATGTGGGTCTTGGGTTGTTTTACCACTACGTGTTGTTACAGAGTTTAATCCGGCCTGATTTTGGTTTGGGTTTGGTAGGAGGGGTGGCTGCTGCTGAAATCCCGCATAAGATGTCGAACCTTCCATCCCGTCTAGCGATGGAGTAGCAGGGTCCTGATAAATCAAATGTGCTTGGCCTGAATTTGGATTCATAACGCGCTTCTGGGTTAGCACGTTATTTGGGTTGGGCAGAGGTTGCGAAGGAAGGGTGCCAGGTTGGCGGGAATTTGCCATCTGGGCAGTTGGTTGCGAACCTCTGTGATCTCGTCCTTGTGCTGTTTTTGCATTGCCGCATTTGTCTTTTGAATGTCAGCCAGTGCTTGAAGGATGAGAGTCAGTTGATCCTGGTTTTTCCCGGATTGGTATGTGGGATTGGGCCGAGGCTGAGGCGACTGATATGGACGAGGGGCTTGTGGACGGGGTTGATATGGTGGTCTTTGAGAATTTCTCGCCCACTGAAAGTTAGGATGATTTCGCCATCCAGGGTTGTAGGTATTGGAGAATGGGTCATTCTGGATGGCGTTGAGGTCCTCGCAGTTCTGAGGAACCTCAGGGAAGTCAGAATACGAGGGTTCAGAGTTCCCCCAACTCGAGTAGAATGGATCGGAGGTCACTCCGATCCGAGAGGTAGACGGGGGTGGATATGGGTCCATCCCCTTGGTAGATTGGTGATAGATGTTTTGCACAGTTTCCCTTGCCAGAGGTGGTCATGCAAAAGAGTTTTGCGCAGAGGTGGCTTGCTGCAAATGTCGAGTTAGCTCGTCCTCCTTCTTTTCTATGATAGAAACCTTGTCCAACTGACTGGCCATCAATTCCAAGTCGACAGAATTGGACAGGTCCTGCATCTCATGTGTCCCTCTCAGATTCGTCGATGCGCGGGCATTTGTCTTGTCGAATAAGCCCATGGAGTCATTATTTATGGAGTTCTCACACATGTTTTCGAGAATCTCCCACACCGTGTCCTCATGTTGACCTATGATGTTTCCTCCGCACATTGCATTGACGAATAAACTAATGTCTTCATGGAGTCCCTGGTAAAAAGACTGGACTTGTTCCCACTTAGGAACTCCGTGATGGGGACACTTTCGCATGAGATATAAGAATCGATCCCATGCTTCATGAAGAGGTTCTCCCGGTTGTTGAGTGAGATGAGTGATCTGGTGGTGCAAGGCATTCGTCCGGCCAACGGGGAAGAATTTTTTCAAAAATTCGGACTGAAGTTCCTTCCATGTGTTGATCGAACGGGTTTGAGTTTGATACCAATGTGCGGCCTTGTCCAAGAGGGAGAACGAAAACATTTTCATGAGTAGGATATCCCGATTTTGTACATCTGACCCGAAGGTCTGGGCTAGATGCTTGAGTTGTTTAATGTGTTGGAATGGATCCTCAGAGTTAAGCCCATGAAACTTCGGTATGGCATGAATCATATTGGGCTTCAGTTCAGAATCAGGTCCTCCAATCCAGATTCGTACTCGAGGTTCGATCGCCACTGCAGCGGGATTATAGTGATCTCGCATCATAGGTCGCTGCGGTGGGTTTACAAAGTTCTGAAAGAGATCATTAAGGCGTTGAAGTTGATGTTCGAGGTTATTGTCCTCTTCAATGGGTTGTGCCATGATGGGAGAAGAAGGAGAATCAGGTTCTGAATCAGATGAGAGATTTATGTGGTGGGGTTGCTGCACAAACATGGGCGTCGAGGCTTGGCCTCGACGAAAGTGAATTTCTAAAGGAGGTCTTAAGGGTGGCCTTAAGGACCTCTTACCGAACATGCACCGAAGGATGTGATGAGATTAGAAGGTGCTGGACCCAATCAAGACACCCAAAAATTGTTGGGTAACTATAGAGGTTCGGGGCGGATGGACCCCTTAGTCAGAAAGGTCGTCCACTTGAGAAATACCTGGGCAGCCAGAGAGGGAGAGTCCCGCAAAGACCCCTACACGGTAGAGCGTCCCCACGAGTTACAGGGTTTCCCCCACCCGACCTCTCTTGTCACTGCGGTTCCAGGTAGACCAGAATGGGGACCTTGACCTCTTAAGTCTACCTTTTTTATTTTAAGATCAAGGTGCTTAATGTTCCACTTGAACTTTTAGGCATTTTGAGTGAACAAGTGACCTAATTTTAAGGTTGGTTGTCCCAAGGGATCAACTTCACCTCTTGTTCCTTTGAGAGCTTTTAGGTCCTTTCTTTTAGGGTTCAAATGGATTAAAAGCCTGATTTGCTTACGGTTCCTCTTGTATAGATCTTTTCAAACAAGGTTTAGGCACACCTCTTTTTAGAAAAATTTGTTTCTTTGTTTAAGATAAGATGTGTCTCTAAAAACCCTAGCTTTTTAATTCTTAACTTGGCTCTAGTGGGTCCAATTTAGTTGCCTCAGAATTTGGTACCTAGGGCTCAATCAAGAAAGTTTTAGCCCTAGTTACCTTAGTTGGATGAGTAGATAAAAATGTGTTGAAATGAAAATCAGGCAACTTGAAGAGTTACTAAATATGAAACAGGTAGCCCTAAGTTGATTGTTCTCTCTTTTTTTTCTTTTCAGGTTTTGAGGGAGTTAAGAGAGAGGGCTTATGGAAATTACCTGTTCCTTGGAGTGTCTGTTGTGCAGCTGCTCTTCTTTCCTTTTTGCTTTCCCTGTTTTGAGCACAACAAAAGAGAGGAGTTAGGTCAAATATTGGATAGAAAAGTTGTAATCAAAAGCTTTAAAAGTGCCCGTTGCTCCCCAGCAACGGTGCCAAAATGTTTATCGCGCTTGATCGGGTTTTAAAAGATAACACGTTGTAATATAGCCAACAAAGCGTTCAAAGAAATAGAGAATTTTATTACTCGAAAATCGGAGTATCCGAGGTCGAACACAGGAAGCAATCTTAGTACTTTTAAAAACTAAAGAATACAACTTTTAAATGAAAAATAATTGATTCAAAGAGAGTTATAAAAAGAAACAGGATTGGACGTCTGATTTCTATATCAGACGTCTTAAATGCAACTATTCTTCTTCCTGTTTTGATTCTATCTTGGCCTTCTCTGATTTTTGCTTTCTCTTCTCTCTTCTGCCTTCTTCTTCGTAGGCTCTTCTTCTTCTTTTCTTCTGATCTACAGGTCTTCTTCTTCCTTGAACTTCTTTCTCTTCTTTTCTCTTTCCTGCGAAGGCTTCTTCCTTGGTCTTCTTTCTTCTCTCTGCAGTCCTTCTTTCTTCCTTCTCTTCTCTGCCTCGCTCAACCTCTTCTTCTACTTCTTCTTTTCTTCTTCCTTGCGGCTAAGTCTCTTTTCCTCAACGTTCAGCTTGCCTGCACAAAGAGGTGGAAGCAAAAACCTACCCTGCCCCTCTATCCACACGTCTCTCTCTCTCTTTGAAATTCACTCAAGGACGCTCTCCTAAAGCCACGGGTAATCGGGTCGGATTTCGCACCCAGGACCAGGCGCACCGGCGAGTGGGTGATGCGCGAGGTGTGCTCAGATTGGGTCGGGTCGGAGCCCACCAGATCCGAGAGATGAAACCACGGACGAGGCGAGCGCTAGGTGAGGGACCTCACCCTTGTGTGTTCGGAGGCGAAGAGAAGATAACACAAATCCAATTTATATCATACCCGTGCTTTGTATTTCGCCGATGTGGGACTATTAGTCCTACCTCGCTCTCGCGCGTGCCTGCTGAAGACTCTTCGTGCAATTGCCAAGGCTGTGGCCTTCGCTGCGCTCCTTGCTGGACCAAATGTCTTCGCACTACTCGCCCGAGTCCGCTGCACCTGAGGGCTGGAGGTCCTGAAGCCTGGAGCTACTCCGAAGCTGCTTCAACCATCAATCTCGACAGGGGCTGGAATACTGCCAAACACAAAACAAGCCTCTCGACTTAATCAGACCAGCTGGGGACCTTCGCCGTGGAACGGCGAAGGTGGTGCACGGTGCCGCAGGTCGTAGGACGGCCTAGGCGTGCGTGCCTAGGTCGTCCTGTGACCAGAAGTGTGGGGGTGTTCGGGGGGCTGTGGTGGAGGCGTAGAGGGATGGTGGATGGGCGGAGGTTGTTCCTTGTGGTGAGGCGGAGCTTATGAGATGGTTGGCGAGGCGTGTGGAGGGGCAGAATGATGGGGGTGACTCGCCGGAGGTCGACCGGTGACGTGGAAGATGAGGGTGGTCAGGCAGTGTCGAGGGGCAATTAAATGAAATGTAAGGGGGAAAAGAGAGAGGGGAAGATGGAGAATGTATCTGGAGTGTTCTAGAAGGGAGGGAGGCAGCGGAGTGGACGGCTCGTAGCTGCCATCGTCGGAGAAGAAGAACCCTGAGAAGGGAGCGGCGATGAGGGCGAGGTCAGGGGAACGCGCGCTTGGTACGGCGCGACGCGGGAGGAAGAGGCGAAGTGGACTCTGCTACTAGTCTGGCAGCAGAGCGACGAGAAGGAGGGGAGGAGGTTGTCGGAGCTTGCGGGTTCCTTGGCCGGAGATGGAAGAGAAGAAAATTTGGGGGAATCTCCGCCAAGACAAGTCTGAAATTCATCGGCCTGGTTTGGGGATTCTTTTATAGGTGCTGGCCGAACTTTCTAGTGCGTGGAGAGCATGCAATCATCTCCGACGGCTCACCGGAGAAGGAAAGAGGGTGGATACCCAAATCCCTCGTCCGTTCGCACGAGAGATTGGGTTCACACCAGAGATCGTGATTGACCTTAGATGGAAGGGAATTCCTCAGAGAATCTCCCTTCCATTTCTAGGAGGGGATCTCTGAGGAATCAAAGAGTATTCCCTCTCTAAACCTCACCGGAGGTCGATTCTACCCTAACAATGGCGGTAGGACTAGATTGCAAAGGTGGCGAGGAAATTAGGGGGCTCTCTGCAATGATTTTCAAAAGATAGGGGCCAAATTGTGATTTGGGTGTACTAAATTGCAAAGTAGGTCAAGATGACCTCCCCTTAGGTCCAAATTTTGGTACAAACCTAATTTGGACCTAAGGAATATAATGGTGAAGTTGGATTTTAGGTTTGACCACGTTTGACTGGACATTTTGAGTAAAAACCCAAATTAGGTTAATTGATGAGCTTGGACCCTAATCTAGGTCAATCTGGGTTCCAAAAGCCAAATTAAATGTTTTAAACCCTAGGGGATATTTTTCCATGATTTTTAGAGGGTTTAATTGATTTTTATTCTGACCGAAACCTTGTTAATTTAAGTAGGTCAGTTTTAGGGTTACCAAATGTCATTTAATTCCTAAATTGCACATGAACCCATTTCTGATTGATTCAACCCACTTTTTATCTTATTTAGACCTTTTGACCTATGTTTTGCCTCTGAGAAATCCCGTTTATGTACTGCAATGGTAAAATTACAGTTTTAACCTTTATTTCATGTTTTCTTCTCAGAGCACTTATTCCTTCATTTAGGCCTTCTTCTAAGTTATGTAGGAGCTTTTATCTTCTTTATTGGGTTAAAATGAGCTAGTTATGGCTCATGATGAGACTCTCATCAACCCCGTTGAGCTTATTGATGATTCTATTTTTGAGATAATTAGACCCAAGTTAATTTTGATTCAGTCACATCATTTAGACTTGGAGATTTTAGACGGGGTGATTAACATGCAAGAGGTCTCAGAATTTAACATGCTGAATGAGGAGGATAGGAGCCGCGAAGTTTTGATTTGGGAAGCTAGTTTCGGAGGAAGTAGAAGACAGAGTCGAAGGGCTCCTATTCATCTGAAACCATCAAACCAGGGCCCTTACGACATTTGTTTTGAGGATGTCAAACCCAAGCACACATTAAATGATTACCCTTTTGAGCTTCAATTCTCTGTAACCCGACTTTTTGGTCTTGGGTTGCATCCTCATAAATCGCAGGCCCGACCCCACTTGCATACAGATTTTAGGTTTTGGGTAATTTTTATTGAGAACCTAAGATATTCTCGATTATGTGGTATGGGTCTGCACCATAATCTGGTCCACATTTGTGGACCTCTGCTGACAGGTCGGAGGTTTCTTCTGTTTATTCTGATTCTAACCTGCACCTGTGAATTCTTCATTTCTCTTCTTTTTATAGTGTGCCTAGCTGAAGGCACTAAACTCAACATTTATACAGTTCTTTTTAGTTTCTATCTCGGAGCGGACCTGACATTCATGCAATTCAGGTGCTTTCTACGTTATTCCACTCTGTTTTATGTCTTTTTAATACAATGAGGACATTGCATTAGATAGGCATGGGGGGTGGATATTCATATCTGAATTTATCCGTCAGCTCCGTAGATTTGTTTATTTTTATTAAAAAAAATGTGGAATTAGGAAGGAAAACTTGGGTTTAAGAAAATTTTCAATTTTAAGAAATACTACATTATGATTTGAACACAAAGACCCTTCAGGTCATTGGACTTAATCAGCCGGTGTATCCACTAAAATGTGGATTTGTTTTTGAGTCCTTGCCAACCTAAATTCTATTTTAATTGGAGTAAATAAGTTTGGCTGATAAGTACACGACTTATCAACTCGCCCTCTGATTTGAGAGAATTTTGAGTCTTAAGCATCTACACACTATCTTGTCATTGACTCGTTGTTCGACGATTCTAATGAAAATTGGCTAACTAATGAACCTTCTAGGGTGATATGGCTGGCAAGTTATCGTGGGTAACAGCCCATAGGTAGGTTGTCCAGAGCCTAGTCACTGGACCTTTCTCTTTTTACTGCCTTTAGGTAAATCTTAGACAAGGGAAGCCACCTACTTAAAAAAAGAAAAATCAAAGAGAAAAGGAGAAAAGAAAAAAAAAGAAATAAGCCACACTTCGCCGCACGACTATGGCTGGCAAGTTGTCATTGGTAATAGCTCATCGACTGGTTGTCCAGAACTCAGCTCAATAAATGCATTGAAAATTCCCAAAACACTTAGGAAGAAGCTAAGAAGTAGAATAAATCGGGGAGATACACACTGGATTTACTCTTGTGTTGATCCCGTAAAAAAAAATAAAAGTAGGGAGAAAGCTACCAGTTGTAAAGATACACCTTTAGGCAGAATTCTTTTTGAGGTCACTTAGAGGCGTAGAAATCCGAAGTCCATTTTAACTGCCGGTCAATGAGTCTATCACATTAACAATAAGATGCTTAAAACTTAGGATTCTCATCAAATCTTGGGTGAGTTGAATGACCATAGAAAGCCACTCTTAAACCCTAAAACTTGAAAATCCAAAAATATTAGAAAAGAGGAAAAAGGGAAAAAGAAATTTTTCTTTGAATAAGGCGAGGGCTTGAGGCGGTCTGCATTTTGGTAGATACTCAGGCACTGTTGTGTCTTTGAAAGTTCAGATCCTAGGTAGACATTTTCTTAATGATTGAAAATAACTCAAGCCCAAATAATCCAACCTGATTCTTTTATAAATAGCATATAGTTTTTGCTAGGGACTAGTAAAAGATAGGCATGGGGGTTTGATGTGAACACGTTTACACTACTTAAGATGTCTATTTATGCATGTTCTTAAGCATAGGATTGCATTGCATGCTATAAATAGTGCATAACATGCATCATCTTGCATTTAGAGTAGTTTGAATAAAATGGAGGTTAATTTTCTCCTTTTATGTGCTTGGACAGGGCAAACTTTTTATTAGGGTCTCAAATCGAAGATCCAATCGTACAGATGTGATCAGGGGGACGATTGAAGTTCAACGACTCCAAGATCGCCCTAATCAGGCATCTGTAGCATCAGATAGTGACTAGGGAACCCTAGAAGATCAAGGGCTAAGATGGTGTAAATCCACACTTCAAACGACAAATCCAACCACATGGATGGATTCAGATCGACGATTGCAGCCTAACGACACAAAAATCGAGTCAATCTGACATCCGTGGCATCATCTACATCATCCAGAAGAAGGACGGCCAAGATGGCACCACGTGGCGCCATCTCGGCTGTCCAATCCCCCGCATGCATCCGTTGAAGCCCACTTATCCACCCTTCTCCGTCGTTGGATTGAGATCCAACGGCTACGATGCGCCCGCGATGAAGTCAGGCGCTCGACACAAATACGCCCCCAGCGTGTTGGTCGAGAGCTCTAACGCGAAGCGAGAGCGCACGTTCGAGCCTCACCACGCAAAATCTGGAGCGGGGGGTGAGCCTTCAATCGACCGTCAGTTCGTGATCCAACGGCCGCGCGTGCCCGATAGCACCGACGTGCTATTGCACGCGCGACGGTAACGTGGCATTGCACGCGATCGGGCGCGAGCTGAGGAGGCGGGCGTAGCGCGATCTGAGCCGTCCAATCTCGTGATCGAACAGCTGAGAATGGCCGGACGTGCACATGCGTTGAGCACGCGGGCAAGCGGGCGGGCGTGCGCGCGCCGCCCACTACGTCCACTTTCAGACCTTTAGTGATGGTTTTATCCGTCATTAAAGGTCCTAAATTAATGTTTTTAAAGATGTAATGACCAAATTGCCCCCACTCCTTGCAACTATAAAAGGAGACCCCCTCCACACGAAATTCTCATCCCTTCTCTTCTCTCCCTCTCCAAAGCTTAAGAGAAGCTTGTCCCACTCCCGGGATTCTTCTCGCGAGATAAAGTCAATTTTTCATCACCCTTTCGGAAGCGGATCCCGCGACAACGACGATGTGCTTCCCCATTCCCTTTCTTCTGCTTAATCCTCCTTCTTCCTCCTTCGTCCTCCTTCGTCCAGGCGTTGTCCCATCCGGCTCGCCCTCCAAGCGACCTTCGAGGAGGATATTTCTCTCTCCATTCTTTTTACTGCTTTCTAGAATAGATTTATTGCTTTCTAGAGTAGTTCTGCTCATCCTCCAAGCGACCGTCGAGGTGGATATTTCTCTCTCCATTCTTTTGATGCTTTCTAGAGTAAATTTACTGCTTTCTAGTATAATTATTTTATACTTTCTAGTTGTAATGTTTAGTGAAACAAACAATCTCTTTAATGATGAATTCCCTATTCATTCTACATCTCGTTTTGATTTCTGTTTGTAATATTCTCTCTCTCTCTTCTATTATTGTAAATAGGTAGATAGCTTTAATCAATTGAATTACTTCATGACAAATAAAATCAAACGCGTAGTTTTTAAATCAAATGTCCACCTCCCTATGTTCGACCCAGAATTTCAATTTCGGTATAAATTTTATTTGTTGAACACGAGTTCTTCACTTTTAAACTACAACGACAGGTTTTTCAAAACCAAACACGTTAGCGTAGCAACTCGCACGTTCAACACCCGCCGTTGGATCAAGATCCAACGACTGTGGATGCGCGCGCTTGATTTCATCCACGCGACTCTTTGGACGACGTAGCGCAGTGGTTCAGCGCCTTTTCGTGAGGCGCTGGCACGGGATCGAGTCGCAGCTAGCAGGCGTGGGGTGCGGGTGACCAGGCGTGGGGGAGCATTGGATCGCGATCGAACGGTCACGCGTGCCCGATAGTGCCCACGTGCTATTGTACGGGCGGCGGTAACGCGGCATCGCACGCGATCGAGCGTGAGCTGAGGAGGTGGGCGTAGCGCGATTTGAGTCGTCCGATCGCTGAGAATGGCTGGACGTACGCATGCGTTGCGCACGTGGGCAAGCGAGCGGGCGCACGTCACCCACTACGCCCAGGTTTAGACCTTTAGTGACGGTTTTATCCATCACTAAAGGTCCTGAATTAATGTTTTTAAAGATGTAATGACCAAATTGCCCCTACTCCTTGCAACTATAAAAGGAGACCCGCTCCACATGAAATTCTCATCCCTTTCTTCTCTTCTCTCCCTCTCCAAAGCTCAAGAGAAGCTTGTCCCACTCCTGGGATGCTTCTCGTGAGATAAAGTCAATTTTTCGTCCCCCTTTCGGAAGCGGATCCCGCGACGACGATGATGTGCTGCCTCATTCCCATTCTTCTGCTTTGTCCTCCTTCGTCCTGCTTCGTCCTCCTTCGTCCAGGCATCGTCTTGTCTGGATCGTCCTCCAAGCGACCGTCAAGGAGGATATTTCTCTCCCCATTCTTTTTTCTGCTTTCTAGAATAGATTTACTGCTTTCTAGAGTAAATTTACTGCTTTCTAGTGTAATTATTTTCTGCTTTCTAGTTGTAATGTTTAGTGAAACAAACAATCTCTTTAATGATGAATTTCCTATTCATTCTACATCTCGTTTTGATTTCTGTTTGTAATATTCTCTCTTCTTACTCTCTCTCTCTTCTATTTATTGTAAATAGTTAGATAGTTTTAATCAATTGAATTATTTCGTGACAAATAAAATCAAACGTGAATTTTTTAAATCAAACGTCCGCCTCCCTGTGTTCGACCCAAGATTTCCATTCCGATATAAATTTTATATGTTGAACACGAGTTCTTTGCTTTCAAACTACAACGACAAGGTTTTCAAAACCAAACATGTTAGCGTAGCAACTCGTACATTCAACACAACACTAAACTGCTCGCCATCACCTCCATCACTCTCCTTGCCCCACGGCGATGCTCCAGAACCCTCTAATTTGGGCTTAAAGCCCATATTTTGACATGTCAGGTTCTCGACGACCCAGCCACACTGCCACCATCTTCTTCAGCGTGGAGCACCACCATCCAACCTGCTCTGGCCTTGATAGCATGCCCAGGTGATGCGAAATCGTTCTAGGAACAACTCTGCAGCACCAATTGCACGAAGTACCCACTGCAGCAGCTCCAATTGCGAAGGATTTCCATTGACTACAGCTTCTCGCAAGACAGGGACATAGTCCCACATCGGTTGTAGAAGAGACATTTGTGCGGTATAAAAGGCAAAAGTGATAGCTGCTATTTGCCTGAGACACAAGGGGGGTCGAGTCCCTCGCATGCACAGCCCTGGCACCCTCGTCTGTGCCCACATGCATGCGGACCTGGACCCTTGACCCAATAAATCGTAATCGAATCCGACAATGCTCTGGGTTTGAGAGAAAGAGAAGAAAGAGAGAGAGGGGTAGGGGGTTTTTCTCTTTAGGGCAATCTCCCAGCAGTTAGCTGTTGGAGGGATTTCATCCTTATGCTGCGAAGGAAAGAAGAAGAGAGAGGAGAAGGCTCTGTGTAGAAGAAGAAGAAAGGAAAGAAAAAGAGAGAGGAGAAGGCTCTATGTAGGAGAAGAAAGGAAAGAAGAAAAGTAGAGAGGGAGACGAACAGTGCAAAAGCACTGTAGTAAGCAAAGAGTTAAGTCATCTATTCTATGAAGGTGATGTCTGATTTAGGTTGATGATGGTACTGTTGGAACATTTAACTACCTAAGTGGCATGGTTGAGGATACTGTAGCATTATTTGGGTTATTTGAATAAATTGAGATGCATGCTTAAATGTGGATCTAAAAGGATCATTTCCATTCTTTTTGTCTCACAGAATTCTTAATATACTCTTTCTTAGTTTTAAATATCATTTGAGTAGTTATTCTTCATTGAATATCATTCTTGGCTTACTTCTTATGCTCATGTATACATTCATTTCGATTAGCGTGTGAATTACAACACTTGCTCCCTGTGTTCGACCTCGGATTTCAATTCGAGTTATAAATTGTATTTGTTTGAGCATATTTGTCCTATACTACAACACAGATCTTAAACAACGACGGATTCACTACAACATTGGCACCCTTGTGTGCCTTTTGTGAAGCTCTAATATGTGAAGGTTAACACGTCCGATTGAGGTTGATTCTGATACTGTTGAATCATTTGAGTACCTAAGTTGAGTTGATTGAGAAAACTGTTGAATTATTTGAATGATATAAATGCTTGGGCATATGCTTAATTAAGATGAATAAGTGCTGATACAAATCACCATTATTTTATTTTTCTATTCTTTTTATCTCATGATCCTTTGATTACATTTGAATATTAATTATAGTAATCCATTTATTGTATATCTATTATTGTGCTCAATTTATTATACTTATTTATCTGAATGAAGATTAATAAGTGAATTCCATATTTGCTCCCTACGAATGACCTCGGACTCCAATTAGAATCTAAGTTTATAAATTTAAATGTTTTGTTATACGATTTAGGAGTATACTATAACGAACGCATCTTAAATCTCCAAATTTTCCCCACAGCATATCCTAAAATGAGATAATTAATTTCATATCTTGAATGGTGCCTTGTCGATCAAACAAAAGGTGGTATACAAAAAACTCCCCCTTTGTTGTGCTTACTGCCTTAAGATTGGCTATTTGCTCCTATCGTGCTCCTCCTTTTCCTTTTTAGGTCACTCTCGTGCGACCGCTTCCGGCAGACTAGAGGCAAAGCTCCATCAGATGGCTAACAACCCTCCCTTTACCCCGAAGGCCTATCCGAGACAAGGCTCTTCTCCTCCCCCACCGGTGGATAAGGGGGAGACTTCTAATCAGGCTGGTCCTTCCTCTCCCTCGGCTTCTTTGGGGGACCCTAGCCCCGTTGTTACCCTTGTGCGGGTCAAGAAGTAAAATAAGAAAAAGAGGAAACTCCACCTCAAATATAAGAAACATAAGGCTCCTCTTTCGATTGCAGACCTGACAGTTGAGGACAATCAGGAGATCCCTACATCTAATGCGGCCAAAGACATGTAGGTTTATCATTCCTCTCCTCTTCCTTCCAGTGTCGCTAATCCTGTGCTTGATGTGGAGCTTGCTTCCCTGCACAAATCGCTTGTTGTTGCTGGGTCCCATGATGTGCCTTCATTGGATTCACAGTTTTCTCATGTTTTTTTCGATCCTCTCGCCAACCGTGTATGCGTGGATTTGGTTTCCTGCCCTTTTGGTTATTTGCTTCTGTGGAATGTTAATGTGGTGGATTCTTGTCTTTCCATATCCCTCTCCAGGATCTCTGCTGAATCTTCTTCATTTTGCCTTTATGGTCCATCCTCCCAGTTTCTCTTATCTGTTCCTTCCGTCCCCAAGCCTTTTGTCGTTGAGCTTGAGATTTCTGGACCTTGCTTACCATCCTCCTCCTATTCCTTCCCTCAATCGATCTCCTGCACGAATGAATCCAGTTTCTTCTCCTAGGGAATTTATCTCCCCCTCCCCTCCCCCCCCCTTTGGATCTAGATCCTGAGCCTCTTAAGATTATGGAAATCTCTAATTTGGAAGGGCACTCTCTTACGTGTAATGATACAAACTTCATTGACATTTTAGACATCGACTCTCAAGGTTCCCTTGATTACCTTGCTCTCAAATCCCGCTGATGATTGCATCATCATGAGCCATAACTAACTTTAATTAGTCAGGATTAAGTGACAAAAGATCCTACATAGTCGTTTGAGAGCCATAATTCCTTACATATCCATTCTGAGAGAAGAACACTAAATAGAGTTAATTCTATAGTTTTAACATGATATTATGAAAGCAGAGTAACCACGGGATTTTTCAGGGGTTAATCTAAGGTCTAATGAGCATTAAAGTCTAATAAGAGCATCCACATAGACAAAAACATGGTTTCACTCACTACGAGAACTAATACAGTACCTGAAACCCTAATTTCTGACCCGCTTAAATTATAGAAGTTCTGGTCAAGATAAAATTCATCTAAATCTTTTAAAATTCATAGACAAATATTCTATGAGGTTTGGTATCCTTGATTTGACCATCTGAACCTATTTTGACCTTGAATAGAGTCTCAGACGAATTTCTGCCCTAATTTGGGTTTCTGCACAAATTGCCCAATCAAACTTGGTCAAAACTCAAATCCAACTTCACCATCAGATTCCTTGGGTCCAAATTAGGTTTGTACCATGTTATGACCCGATCCCAGCTCCGTACAAGACCCAAGATCGGCTCGCCTTAACTAGTCTCAAGACCTAGTCGTCCAACAAGAAATAACCAAAAGCAGAAAATATTCTACAACCACACATGCAATGTAACTAAGTATAAATATTTAAGAGGCAGTAATGGAAATCAAAACGAGAAGTCTCAAAAATATTACATGCCACAAGCGGAAAAGTACTATAACATACATAGCCATTACAACTACAACAGAGGGAAATATAACATGAATAGAATATAGCAAAAACAACTAATATGCTAAAGGTACTCACTACTACAAAAAGAACTCTGAAACAGAAAAGTAACAACTATGGCTTGGCTCGGCTGGGCCCAGCACCCTCTGCAGCCGGTGGAGCTGGCTACTCAACTCCTTAACCTGAACATGGTTATATAATTCGTAGTCAGCTAACGCTTAGTAGAGTGGTGGTTAAGTCATTTACATGCAATTTAATGTAAAGAAACAAGTAAATAACTATTCATTCATTTTCATTTATCTCAACTAGGTGTTTCTGATTCGTTTATTCTAATAAGGATCCACAACATTTCTTAATCCTCTTGTTCCCTAAGGGAGCAATCTTGATGTTGGAACCTTGTTCCACATCTTGTTTTGGTGTTAACAAAATTATTATGGATTAATGTTTGCAATTGAGTTCTTTTCATATTTAGGTGAAAATCAAGGCAAATAGGAAGTGATGGAGGCATGATGATGAGAGAGAGAAGATATGACAAGGAGGAGGCAAGATGACAAGGATGAGTCGAGAGGAGAAGAATATCTTCGACCTTTAGTTTTTTAGTTCAGCTTTTTTAGAATGTATACCTCTTAACAAAGGAATATAACTTAGATCGTAAAAATAATTAGAGATAAATTAGGATTAATATTGCGATCGTTTTCAAAGAACATAATTGATTAAATCACTTAAAAAGTTACTTGTTAACCCACAAGTACCGGTACTAAAGTTTAGTACCGGTACATGTGAGTTACAGGTTTGGGTTTTTTCATAGAAACAACATGTACCCTGCGAGTACCGGTACTGGAGGTAACGAGTACCGATACTAATGATTAGTATCAGTATAAGTGGGTTACAAATTTGTGTTAAGAGTTTGAAACCAAAATGTGGAAGCAACGAGTACCGGTATCCATATTTTAGTACCGATACCAGGTAGCCGTTGGCTTAAAACTGAATGGTTAGAAAATTAATTTTGGCTATATGAACATTGGGATTTAAACTCCAACGTCTAGTAGACGTCCCAACTAGGTCCTAACTCTATAAATAAACCCTTTGAACCTTAGTTTGCACATAAGAAAAGAGAGAAAGAAGCTTGCCATTCACTCTCTCTACATTCTTGCAAACTCAACGACGTGTTTTTTCTCACGCATCTACGAAGCGATTCACGTCCATCTTAGGCTCTCAAATTGGTATTCATTTTAATTATTGTTGGGAGGCATAGGAATTCTTGTTGTAAGAGTTCTCTTTCTTACACCAGTTTTTATTTGTATTTTGAGCTTGTTGCTCATTGGGTTGTAATAAACCCATTTTTGTACTTGGGTTGAGGTAACCCGTTAATTGCCTTGGTTTCGTAAATTGATTCTCTCGGGGTTGAGGGAATCGGGTTAAAAACCCTTAGCAGGGAGGCTTAGGTAGTGGAGTACCCAAGGGAGGGGAACCACTATACATATTATACCAATTTATGTCGTTTGATTGGTTGTGCAATTTTTCTTGTTATTACTGATTTTGTGTTTAAGTTTTTGTGCACATAGCAATTGTATCTTTAGATCCTATCAGGTGGTATCAGAGCCAACTTGCGAGAAGACATAACAAATCAACTCGCAATGGCATCTACATCAAGGCGCACAGAAGGATAGTCATCCACCTGTCCTCCCTATTTCGATGTGAAGGACTACGGGTATTGGAAGAGGAGGATGCAAGTCTTCCTCAAAGCAATGGATGAGGAGACTTGGACCCTCATTCGAGAGAAGTACTCAGATCTGGAGCGACAAGGAGTAGCGTGGACAACAGATTAGAAGAAAAGGATCGTGGGCAACGCAAAGGCAATGAACGCACTTTATTGTGCGTTATCAAGGGAAGAGTTCAACCAAATTTTGGCATGCGAATCTGCATACGAAATTTGGAACACTCTCGAGGTCACCTACGAAGGTACAAACGAGGTAAAGGAAACTCGTATCTCAATTCTAACTGAAAATTATGAGTGTTTCAGGATGACCAAAAGAGAAACAATCAAAGACATGTACACAAGGTTTGGGGAAATAGTTAACCCCCTAAAGAACCTTGGAGTGAAGTTCACGGAAGAGCAGCTTGTAAGGAAGATCTTAAGATCTCTTACAAGTGATTGGTCTCCAAAGACTACAGCCTTCCAAGAGACAAAGGACCTCTCCACTCTCCCCTTGGATGATCTAGTTGGTAGCCTTATGGCTTATGAAGTCCAACTAGAAAACATGAAAAAGAACGAGGAGGAGAAGATGTCTAGCAAAAGGAAGAATATTGCTTTTAGAGCAATTAAGGAGGAATCGGACTCAACAACATCGGAATCCGAAGATAAAGAGATGGAGATACTTGCAAGGAAGTTTCAGAGATTTCTTCAAAAGCAAGGTAAGAAAATCAATAAAGTTTCAACTAATGTTATTTGTTATGAGTGCAAGAGAAAAGGGCACTTGAGGAAGGATTGCCCTATGAATAAGAAGGAAAACAAAAGGATAGACACAAAAGAAGTCAAGAAGAAAAAGAGGAGAGCTTTAAAAGCAACATGGGCTGATAGCGACTCCGACATGGACACCGACTCTAGCGAATCGGATGACAACAAGGTCGCTCATCTATGTTAACCAGCAACTACGGAAGACACGGACAATGAGGTAAACCCTGATTTCCCTTTTGAAGAATTATTAGAAGCTTATGAAAAACTATATCATAAAGCTAAGTCAATTAAAAAGGAAAATAAGGTTTTAAAGAATAATTATCAAACATTAGAATTAGAAAAATCATGTTTAGAAATAAAATTAGAAACATCAAAAGAGACTAATAATCAGTTGCATGCAAAAAATAATAGAGCTAAAAGATATTTACGAGCATTTTGAGGGAACTTTAAATAATCTTAAAACAACTAGGTTAAATGCTGAATTTTGTAATACACTAAAATCAAAATTTTAGAGTAAAAAGAATGCACAAAATGAATCACGTGCACTTAGACATGCATGGATGTACCAAAAGGCCAAAAATCCCAAGAATTATAGATCTAACACAAGAAAGGTTTATAAATCTCAGGGTTTGAAAGGTACTAACTTGAAAGGACCCACAAGAAAAAGGGTACCTAGGAAAGATATTTTACATTGTTTTGCAGGAATAGATCAAAGAGATCAATGGATGTTCAAGGCACACAATGGAACATTTCAACCTTTTTATTGGTTGAAAGAAGACCAAGAACGATGGCCTAATGGAGCTTGGTACCCACATTCATCATTTTACTATTGGTAAATTTTATGGTATGATATTCCTTATCCTTTCATTTTTTGATGGTTGACAAAAAGGGGGAGAAAAATAAAGGGCAAATAGTAATATTTTTTTGGGGGAGCATATATTGAGGGGGAGGATTAAAGTAAAAGTTTTTCCTTCATATAACATTGTTAAAAATTATTTTTATTCTTATAATTATCTATTTGCAAGATAGTTTTGTCAACACCAAAAAAGGGGAGATTGTTGAAATCTTGTTTTGGTGTTAACAAAATTATTATGGATTAATGTTTGCAATTGAGTTCTTTTTAGATTTAGGTGAAGATCAAGGCAAACAGGAAGTGATAGAGGCATGATGATGAGAAAGAGAAGATGATGACAAGGAGGAGGCAAGATGACAAGGATGAGTCGAGAAGAGAAGAAGATCATCTTTGACCTTTAGTTTTTTTGTTTAGCTTTTTGAGAATGCATTCCTCTTAACAAAGGAATATAACTTAGATCATAAAAATAATTAGAGATAAATTAGGATTAATATTGCGATCATTTTCAATGAATGTAATTTATTAAATCACCTAAAAAGGTACTTGTTAACCCACAAGTATCGGTACTAAAGTTTAGTACCGGTACATGTGAGTTACAGGTTTGGGTTTTTTGATAGAAACAAACCTGTACCCTGCGAATACCGGTACTCATGATCAGTACCTGTACTGGAGGTAACGAGTATCGGTACTAATGATCAGTTCTGGTACAAGTGGGTTACAAATTTGTGTTAAAAGTTTACAATCCAAATCTAGAAGCAACAAGTATCGGTACCCATACTTTAGTACCGATACCAGGTAGCGGTTGGCTCAAAGCTGAATGGCTAGAAAATTAATTTTGGCTATATGAATGTTGGGATTTAAATCCCAATGTCCAATAGACGTCCCAACTAGGTCTTAACTCTATACATAAACCCTTAAACCCTTAGTTTGCACATAAGAAAAGAGAAGAAAAATTACTAGAGCTATATTTCAAATTTCCACCATATTTTCAAGAGAGAAAGAAGAAGCTTGCCATTTACTCTCTCTATATGCTTGCAAGCTCAACGACGTGTTTTTTCTCACGCATCTACAAAACGATTCACATCCATCCTAGGCTCTCAAATTGGTATTCATTTTAATTATTGTTTGGAGGCATAGGAATTCTTATTGTAAGAGTTCTCTTTCTTACACTAGTTCTTATTTGTATTTTGAGCTTGTTGCTCGTTGGGTTGTAATAAACCCGTTTTTGTATTTGGGTTGAGGTAACCCGTTAATTACCTTGGTTTAGTAAATTGATTCTCTCGGGGTTGAGGGAATTGGGTTAAAAATCCTAAGCTGGGAGGCTTAGGTAGTGGAGTACCCAAAGGGAGGGGAACCACTATACATATTGTGCCAATTTATTTGGTTTGATTGATTGTGCAAATTTTCTTGTTATTACTGATTTTGTGTTTAAAATTTTGTGCTCATAGCAATCGTATCTTTAGATCCTATCACTTGATTGCAGTTTATTCCGCGATGTAGGATGTACACGTGGCACTCTCCTGGCTGGGAGAGCCCCCGTGGTTGTCCTACACCCGATCTACCACCCCTAGGTCACGGTCGCGATGTAGCGGTGACTACGACACGCGTAATAAGCGCACGGGTAGCTACCCCGCATTGGCACGCGGTCATTCATTTCTGCTAGCGGGTACGCTCAAATGTACAGCACAGAACAAAACAGGGTATTGCCCTCTCAGAATAAGGGTCTCACCCCTCAACAGTTTGCGTACCCTCGCTTGACTATTTCTGTTTGCCCAGTGGGCCTAACATGAGTCGGTGTAGGGTGGCTAGTCCTAACCCCAGGCCCCATGGGGCGGATGGCTCTCCACCCTACACTAAAGCAACAAGAGTCTGTGTAGGGTGGCCATTCCTAACCTGGGGTCTCAACACAAGGGCGTCTGGTTCCCCTTACACTAAAGTAACAGGAGTCGGTGTAGAGTGGCCATTCCTAACTCCAGGTCTTAAACTAAGGGTGGCTAGTTCCCCCTACACTAAAGTGACAGTAGCTCTCCTCGGTACCATGTACATGAGGGTCAGCTCACTTTCCATGCAAAAGGGACAGTTGCTCTCCTCAGTATCGTGTACTCGAGGGCCAGCTCACTTCCCTCCTACATACGATATTCATTCCACATACGCGAGTTCCTTTCTAGTTCCCCGTAAGGTTCGTACATAGACTTTCTCATTTCTACATCCGATTCATTAAGTGCATACAGGAAGCTCAAGATTTCACAATTGATTATTCAGTACACCGCAAATATTTTCACATATCATGGTTCATTAAATGTGGTACAGATAGCTCATGGTTTACTACTGATGAGAGCCTCATCATGAGCCATAACTAGCTCATTTGGACCCGATAAAGAAGATAAAAGCTCCTACATAACCTAGAAGAAGGCTTAACTGAAGGAATAAGTGCTCTGAGAAGAATACATGAAATAAAGGTTAAAACTGCAATTTTACCATTGCAGTACATAAACGGGATTTCTCAGAGGCAAAACATAGGTCAAATGGTCTAAATGAGATAAAAAGTGGGTTGAGTCAATCAGAAATGAGTTTATGTGCAATCTAAGAATTAAATGACACTTGGTAACCCTAAAACAGACCTACATAAATTAACAAGGTTTCGGTCAGAATAAAAATCAAGTAAACCCTCTAAAAATCATGGAAAAATATTCTCTAAGGTTTAGAACACTTAATTTGGCCCTTGGAACCCAGTTTGACCTAGATTAGGGTCCTAGCTCTTCAATTAACCTAATTTGGGTTTTACGCAAAATGTCCAGTCAAACGAGGTCAAACCTAAAATCCAACTTCACCATTGGATTCCTTAGGTCCAAATTAGGTTTGTACCAAAATTTAGACCTAAGGGGAGGTCATCTTGACCTACTTTGCAATTTAGTACACCCAAAGAATAATTTGGTCCCTATCTTTTGAATATCTTTGCAGAGAGCCCCCTAAGTTTTTCGCCCCCTTTGCAATCCGGTCCTGCCGCCATTGTTAGGGCAGAACCGAGCTCCGGCAGGGTTTAGAGAGGGATTACTCTCTAATCCCTCAGAGATTCCCTCCCAGAAATGGAAGGGGGATTCTCTGAGGAATTCCCTTCCTTCTAAAGCCAATTACAATCGTTGGTGTAAACCCAATCTCTCGTGTGAACGCACGAGAGATTCGGGTATCCACCCTCTTTCCAACTCCGGCGAGCCGGCGGAGGTGATTGCGTAGTCTCCACGCGCTAGAAGGTTCGGCCAGCGCCTATAAAAGGCTCCCTAGACCCTGCCACAGAACCTAAGCTTGATTTTGACGGAGATCCCCTCCAATTTCCCTCTCTCCCATCTCTGGCCAAAAGACCCGTAAGCTCCGGCAACCTCCTCTCCTCCTTCTCGTCTCTCTGCTGCCATACCAGCAGCAGAGTCAACTCCGCCGCTTCCTCCCACGTCGCGCCGTACCAAGTGCGCGTGTTCCTGGCCTCTTCCTCGTCGCTGCTCCCTCCCTCAGGGTCCTTCTTCCCCGACGACGGCAGTTACGCGCCGTCCACTCCGCTGCCTCCCTTCCTTCCAGATCACCCCAGATACCCTCTCCATCCTCTCCTCTCTCTTTTCCCCCTGCTATTTTATCAGATTACCCTCCGACAGTGCCTAACCACCTCCATCGTCCTCGCCTCCGACCGACCTCCGGCGAGCCGCCCACACCACTCCGCCCCTCCACACGGCTCGCCAACCCCCTCGTGAGCTCCGCCTCACCACCAGGAACTCATTCCACCCCTCCACTGCCACTCCAGACCCCCACAGTAGCCCCCCGAACAAGCCCACACCTCCGCCTACAGGTTGACCTAGGCATGCACGCCTAGGCCGACCTGCAGCCTACAGCACTGCCCACTGCCTTCGCCGTGCCACGGCGAAAGTTTCTAGCTAATCTGATTGGGCCAATAGGCCATTCTTGTGTGTGACAGGTTGTAGCTCCTGCCGCCATTGACGGTCGAAGCAGCGAGGAGCTTGTAGCAACTTCAGGCACCAGGGCTTCCAGGCTGCAGGTGCAGCAGGTGCACGCAAGTGTTGTGAAGCGACTGAGGTCAGCAAGTCGCGCTGCAAAGCCAGCAGCTGGGCCAATTGCACGACGAGAATTCTGCGGGCGCGCGTGAAAGCAGGACTGACCAGATAGTCCCACATCGTGGGATCGCAAAACACAGGTATAGTATAAATTATTTTTGTGTTTTACTCTCATTGCCTCCGTAAGCACTGGGGTGAGGTCCCTCACCTGCCCTCACACCCGCCTCGTCCGCGGCTTGACCTCGCGGATCTGGTGGGATCTGACCCGACCCAAACCTTGAGCACTCCTCGCACACCACCACTTGCCGGTGCACCTGGTCCCGGGTGCGAATTCGACCCGACTACCCCTGTGGCTCTAGGAGAGCGTCCTTGAGTGAATTGCTTGAGAGAGAGAGAGACGCTTGGGTAGAGGGACGGGGGTAGGTTTTGCTTTGGCTGTGGTGTGTGCAGGAAGGAAGAAGCAAAGGAAGCAGCGAGCACCAGCTACAGAACAGGAAGAGAAGAAAGAAGAAGAGGCTGTGTAGCAAAAAAAGAAGGAGAAGCTTTCGTATAGATCCAAAGAGAAGGAAGAAGAAAGGCAAGGCAGGAGAAGATATAAGAGAAAAGAAACAAAGGCAGGAAGAAGAAGCCTGCACAAGACAAGAAGCAAAGGCAGAAAGAGAAAGAAGTGCAAAGGAGAAGAAGAGCAACGAAGAAGAAGAGAGAAAGGAGATTACATTTAAGACGTCTGATACAGAAATCAGACGTCCAATTCTATTTTTCTTTCACAAATCCTTTTTAAAATTCTCTCTTTGAATCAATCCTTTTCATTTAACAATTGTATTCTTTGGTTTTAAAAAGTACTGAGCTTGCTCCCCGTGTTCGACCTCGGATACTCTAGTTTTTCGAGTAATAAAATTCTTTATATTTGTTTAAACGTTTTGTCAGTTACTCTACAACGTGATATACTTTAAACCCGCACAAAAACGTGAGAACATTTTGGCGCTGTTGCCGGGGAGCAATAGGCACTTTTAAAGCTTTTGATTACAACTTTTCTATCTAATATCTGACTTAACTTCTCTCTTTTGTTGTGTTCAAGCAGGGAAGCAAAACAAAAAGGAAAGAACAATAACTGCACAACAGACTCTCCAAGGAACAGGTAATTTCCATATGCCCTCTCTCTTAACCCTCTGAAAATCTAAAAAGGAAAAAAAAGAGAAAAATCAACTTAGGGCTACCTGTTTCATATTTAGTAACTCATCAAGTTGCCTGATTTTCATTTCAACACATTTTTATCTGTTCATCCAACTAAGGCAACTAGGGCTAACCTTTCTTGATTGAGCCCTAGGTGCTAATTTCTAAGGCAACTAAATTGGACCAACTAGAGCCAAGTTAGGGATTGTAAAGCTAGGGTTTTTAGAGACACATCTTCTCTTAAATAAAGAAAAAAATTTTCCAAAAAGAGGTGTGCCTAAACCGTGTTTGAAAAGATCTATACAAGAGGAACCCTAAGCAAATCAGGCTGTTAATCCATTTGAACCATAAAAAAAGGACCTAAAAACTCTCAAAGGAACAAGAGGTGAAGTTGATCCCTTGGGTCAACCAACCTTAAAATTAGGTCACTTTTGCACTCAAAATACTTAAAGGTTCAAGTGGAACATTAAGCACCTTGATCTTAAAATAAAAAAGGTAGACTTAAGAGGTCAAGGTCCCCATTCTGGTCTACCTGGAACCGCAGTGACAAGAGAGGTCGGGTGGGGGAAACCCTGTAACCCGTGGGGACGCTCTACCGTGTAGGGGTCTTTGCAGGACTCTCCCTCTCTGGCTGCCCAGGTATTTCTCAGGTGGACGATCTTCTGATCCAGGGGTCCATCTGCCCCGAACCTCTATAGTCACCCAACAATTTTTGGGTGTCTTGATTGGGTCCAGCACCTTCTAATCTCATCACATCTTTCGGTGCATGTTCGGTAGGAGGTCCTTAAGACCACCCTTAAGACCGCCTTTAGAAATTCACTCTCGTCGAGGCCAAGCCTTGATGCCCTTGTTTGTGCAGCAACCCCACCACATAAATCTTTCATTTGATTCAGATCCTGATTCTCCTTCTTCTCCCATCATGGCACAACCCATTGAAGAGGAGAACAACCTTGAACACCAACTTCAACGCCTTAATGATCTCTTTCAAAACTTTGTAAACCCACTACAGTGACCTATGATGCGAGATCACTATAATCCCGCTGCGGTGGCAATCGAACCCCGAGTACGAATCCCAATTGGAGACCTGATTCGGAACTGAAGCCCAATATGATTCATGCCATACCGAAGTTCCATGGGCTTAACTCTGAGGATCCATTCCAACACATCAAACAACTTAAGCATCTGGCCCAGACCTTCGGGTCAGATTTACAAAATCGGGATATCCTACTCATGAAAATGTTTTCGTTCTCCCTCATGGACAAGGCCGCACATTGGTATCAAACTCAAACTCATCCGATCAACACATGGGAGGAACTGCAGTCCGAATTTTTGAAAAAATTCTTCCCCATTGGCCGGACGAATGCCTTGCGCCACCAGATCACTCATTTCACTCAACAACTGGGAGAACCTCTTCACGAAGCTTGGGATCGATTCTTAGATCTCATGCGAAAGTGCCCCCATCACGGAGTTCCTAAGTGGGAACAGGTCCAGTCTTTTTACCAGGGACTCCGTGAAGATATTCGCTTATTCGTAAATGCAACGTGTGGAGGAAACATCATGGGTCAACACGAGGACATGGTGTGGGAGATTCTCGAAAACATGTGCGAGAACTCCATAAATAATGACTCCATGGGCTTATTCGACAGGACGAATGCCCGCGCATCGACGAATCTAAGAGGGACACATGAGATGCAGGACCTGTCCACTTCCGTCGACTTGGAACTAATGGCCAGTCGGTTGGACAAGGTTTCTATCATAGAAAAGAAGGTGGACGAGCTAACTCGACATTTGCAGCAAGCCACCTCTGCGCAAGACTCTTTTGCACGACCTCCTCTGGCAAGGGAAACTGTGCAAAACATCTATCACCAACCTGCCAAGGGGATGGACCCATATCCACCCCTGTCTGCCTCTCGGACCGGAGTGACCTCCGATCCATTCTACTCGAGTTGGGGGAACTCTGAACCCTCGTATTCTGACTTTCCCGAGGTTCCTTAGAACTGCGAGGACCTCAACGCCATCGAGAATGACCCATTCTCCAATACCTACAACCCTGGATGGCAAAATCATCCTAACTTTCAGTGGGCGGGAAATTCTCAAAGACCACCATATCAACCCCGTCCATAAGCCTCTCGTCCATTTCAGTCGCCTCAGCCTCGGCCCAATCCCACCTACCAATCCGGGCAAAACCAGGATCAAATGACTCTTATCCTACAAGCACTGGCTGACATTCAAAAGATGAATGCGGCAATACAAAAATAGCACAAGGACGAGATCACAGAGGTTCGCAACCAACTGGCCCAGATGGCAAATTCCCGCCAACGTGGCACCCTTCCTTCGCAACCTCTGCCCAACCCAAATAACATGCTAACCCAGAAGCGCGTTATGAATCCAAATTCGGGCCAAACACATGTGATTTATCAGGCCCTCGCTACTCCATCACCAGATGGGATGGAGGCTTCAACATCTTATGCGAGATTTCAGCAGCAGCCACCCCTCCTACCTAACCCAAAACAAGCCGGGTTGAACTCTGTAACAACACGTAGTGGTAAAATAACCCAAGACCCACATTATCCGAACCACTCCAAGCCTGATAATAGCCAAGACCCTAGGGTAGTTATCCAAGATACTACTGTCCCAGATCAAGAACCTAGACCTATCCTAGAGGAACCAGCTAGGATCCCATTTCCTGAGGCCTTGACCAAGGAAAAAGAATAACCAAACCCATGGCTCCCGAGGAGGATCTGGTCAAGCTCTTTGAACAGGTCCAGATAAACATCCCGTTGATGGATGCAATCCGCCACATACCGGCTTACGCAAGATTCTTGAAAGACATATGTACACCTAAACGTAAGCCGCGAACCAAGGATGGGAACCCAATCGTACTGTCAGAGCAAGCCAGTTCTGTCATCTTGAGCAAACTCCCACCCAAGGCTAAAGACCCAGGAACTCCCTTGATTTCTTGTAAAATTGGTGAAACCCAATTTGATAGAGCCCTACTAGATCTAGGTGCCTCCATAAATTTAATACCTACATCCCTCCTTGGCCACCTTGAAGAATATGAACTTAAACCCACTGAGGTGACATTGCAGTTAGCCGATCGATCCATCAAGTCACCCAAAGGAATACTCGAGGATGTCATTGTTAGGGTAAGAGATTTTTATTTCCTAGTGGACTTCATAGTACTAGACATGGATGCACCTAAGAACCCAAGGGACACACCAATCATATTAGGGAGACCCTTTTTGGCCACTGCTAGGGCCAACATTAACTGCGAGGAGGGCTAGATAGAATTAAAATTTGGGAATCAAAACATGAAGATTGACATTTTCAAGGCCCAGCAAGGGATTAATTGCGGGGTTATAGAGGAAATATGTGATGTCAAAGCCGTGGTTGATGAATTGCATATAGAGGACAACCTGATTATTCCTGATCAACCACTAGAGAATCAAAAACCGCTAACAGAGGAGTGCGAACATGATCTAGATACACCTATGACTCCTACCATTGCTCTTGATGCAAACCCCGAACCACCCGCTGCTGCTGACAACCCTGTCATGGAACTCAAACCCCTTCCCGAACATCTGAAGTACGTCTTTTTGGATTCAAATCAGACGTTTCCTGTGATTATCAATTCTCGACTCACACCTGACCAGGAACTCCGTTTGATTTCTGTTCTCCAGCAACATCGTAGAGCCATTGGATGGACTCTCGATGATTTGACTGGTATAAGCCCTTCATACTGCACACATCGAATCTACACAGAAGAAGGTGCACGACCTTCAAGAGAAATGCAAAGACGCCTAAACCCTAACTTGCAGGAGGTCGTGAAAAAGGAGATCATAAAGTGGTTAGATGCAGGGATCATCTACCCGATCTCCGACAGTCGTTGGGTGAGTCCAATACAAGTGGTGCCTAAGAAGGCAGGACTTACCATCATCACGACTGAAACCAGAGAAGTCATTCCTACCCGAATAGCTAACTCGTGGAGAGTCTGCATTGATTACAGAAGACTCAATTCCTCCACGAAGAAGGATCATTTCCCACTACCGTTTATCGATCAAATCCTCGAAAAACTAGCGGGAAATAGGTTCTTCTGCTTTCTTGACGGGTATTCCGGTTACAATCAGGTGGCAATCCATCCAGAGGACCAAGAAAAGACCACATTCACCTACCCCTTTGGGACGTACGCATTTCGAAGGATGCCGTTCGGTCTCTGCAATGCACCTGCAACTTTTTAGCGGTGCATGCTTGCCATATTCTCAGATATGGTAGGTGATTATCTGGAAGTCTTCATGGATGACTTTTCAGTTTTTGGAGAATCATTTGACGATTGCCTCCAACACTCGATCCAAATACTCAGGCAGTGCATCGAGGTGAATTTGGTTCTTTCCTGGGAAAAGAGCCATTTCATGGTGCCTGAGGGAATTGTCCTGGGACATTTAATCTCGGAGAAAGGCATCCAAGTGGATCGAGCTAAGGTTAACTTGATTTCTAAGCTCCCTATGCCTAGCTCGACTAAGGACATCTGATCTTTTTTGGGGCACGTTGGTTTCTACCGTCGATTCATCCCTGATTTCTCCAAAATTGCGCGCCCCCTGACCAATCTTCTCTCCAAGGATGTGCCTTTCGAAATTTCCAAGGAATGCACTCAAGCATTTGAGATACTACGTGATCGAGTCACCCAAGCCCCGATCCTACAGTCCCCTGATTGGTCTCAACCCTTTGAGATCATGTGCGATGCATCTGACTTCGCTGTAGGAGCGGTTTTGGGGCAGAAAATTGACGGGAAACCTGTGGTCATTTACTACGCCAGCAAAACACTGGATGAAGCTCAGCGTAACTATACGGTTACTGAGAAAGAGCTGCTGGGCGTAGTATTTGCCCTGGAAAAATTCAGATCATACCTTCTGGGTTCCCGTGTTATCATATACTCGGATCATATAGCTGTGAGGCATCTCCTTGCTAAGAAGGACGCGAAACCTCGATTAATCCGATGGATCTTGCTGTTGCAAGAATTTGACCTCGAAATTCGCAACAAGGCGGGAAAGCACAATGTGGTAGCTGATCACTTGTCCCGCCTTCCTTCTGAAATTATTGATCCTTCCGGACCTATTACAGAACATTTCCCTGATGAGCACCTCCTGACTATCAGTGCAAGTCTTCCATGGTTCGCTGATATAGTTAATTACCTGGCATCACATCAGATTCCGCCCGATTGGCCGAAGGCCAAAAAGGATAAATTACGCTCCGATGCCAAGTACTACCTATGGGAAGACCCGTATCTATTCCGCATTGGTGCTGATTAGATAATCCGATGGTGCGTCGCGGAAGTGGAAATCAAAGACATACTCTCATTATGCCATGACCAGGCATGCGGTGGACATTTTTCTAGACATAAAATCGCATCGAAAGTCCTCCAGTGTGGCTTTTACTGGCCCACAATTTTCAAGGATGCATACGATCACTGTAAGGCATGTTCCCGTTGCTAGACTCTGGGCAACATGAGCCATCGCGACATGATGCCTCTACAGCCGATCTTGGTATGCGAAATTTTTGATATTTGGGGGATTGATTTCATGGGACCCTTTTCGACCTCGGATGGCTTCGAATACATCTTACTCGCAGTTGACTATGGTTCCAAGTGGATAGAAGCCATTCCGACCCGAACAAACAATCATAAAGTCGTTATAAAATTCTTCCATCAAAACATTTTCTCAATGTTCAGGATTCCGCATGCTATAATTTCCGATGGAGGGACCCATTTTACAAATGCTCAGTTCAGGTCACTGATGACCAAATACGGGGTGTCACACCGAATCTCTACTCCTTACCACCCCCAAACTAATGGTCTAGCTGAGCTATTTAACTGAGTGATCAAGAAGATCCTTCAGGTTACTGTTCGACCTAATAGAAAAGATTGGTTTTCTCGGCTTCCGGAAGCATTGTGGGCCTATAGGACCGCCCACAAGACCCAATTAGGAATGTCTCCCTTCAGACTAGTGTACGGGAAGGCATGTCACCTCCCCGTCGAGTTGGAGCATAAAGCTTATTGGGCAGTACGGACCTGTAATCTTGACCTTTCTAAGGCTGGAACCCACAGAAGACTTCAAATGAGCTAGATCGATGAATTACGCCGCGACGCGTATGAGAACTCGTGAATTTACAAAGAACGGGTTAAAGCTTTTCACGACAAACACATCTCTAGAAAGGTCTTTCATCCTGGTCAAAAAGTTTTACTCTTTAATGCCCGACTAAAATTATTCCCAGGGAAGCTAAGATCCAAGTGGGTCGGACCCTACCTAGTCCGACAAATCTTCGGAAATGGAGCCATTGAAATCAGCCCACTCAGCCACGATTCTGAACCCTTTGTCGTGAATGGTCAGTGACTCAAGCCGTTCATTGACATGACTGATATATAGATTTGGCTGAGTCATCCTTTACCCTCCATTCCTCTTGAGCTCATTGCGCCCAGCCGATGGCGTAAAACTCAGCACTTAATGGGAGGTAACCCGTCATTCTTTGAAAAATCCGAAACCTTTTCTGACATCTCTATGCGGAACTCATATTGCACTTTAGGGTTCATCCATTAGCACAGCCAACTTCACCTCAGGTATACCTACCTGAGATTAGAATCGTTTGCAACAAGTCACGTCGACCCATTCACTCACCACACACCTGTCCTAATGCATGAACTAAGCTAAATTCGAACCCACCTAAATTACAATGGGGACATTGCAAGTCTTAGGCATGGGGGGGTATGAAAGTGCAAAATGTCAGGAAATTCTTATAAAGAAAGGGTTTCATAAAAAAAAAAAAAGGCTTGATAGAGGGGAGGAACAATTCAGGGTCATACAAATGAAAGGAAGAAAAAAGAGCAAAATGACAAAAAGGAGCACAAAAGGAAAATAAAACGAAATAGTCATTAGTAAAAGATTAAGGGGTTAACTGAAGTTCTAGACCGAATCAAGAAAAAGAAAAGAAAAGTGCTACGGAGATATAACAAGAGGTTAGCAGGAACGCTGGTCTTAGGCCTCTTGGGCTAGTATCTTTAGCTTAAAAATTCACGTATCCATTAAAATATGGATAATCCTCAAGAGGTTGAGGAAAATGCGAAGTTTGAGTATTAGGTCTAAGGCTTAGGAAGTATTCGGCCTCATTAACTGACCACCGGTTTGCGAGATTCGGTAACCTAAGCACCCCAAATTCACACACAGTCTGGTTCAGTGTGCATAAACATCCAAATCACGCGAAAAGCATTTAATGTTCTGAAAAAGTCACCTAGATTAGGAGCGGTCAATCAACACAAATTGATTTGGACGAGTTCCCAGCGCGGAGAGGCGGGAAATTCCCCTCGAAGATGCGTAACAACATATCGTCTCCTCGATGCTTGTCTCTTAGGATATTTAAATATCCTAATGGGGGCATGTAAGCACTCTGCTGGTTCAGATACCATGGGCGGCATTATCGCGAAATGTCGATCGCCAGGGTCTGGATTCGGCCACGGAATGCCATGGGTGGGATTATCTCGAAATCTCGAAAGCTAGGGTTCCGGGGGTTGCCATGGGCGGGATTATCTCGAAATCTCGAAAGCCAGGGACCCTTGAGGATTGATGATGGGGACGAGGAATCTGATATAGACAGTGTTGAGAAGCTAATCCGAAGCTAGAAATAAAAAGAAAAGAGAGAGAAAAGCTCTCCAAACAAATAAATCTTCTATCTCTCTTACAAAAAAAAAAAAAAATGCACTGCAAACTGAATTTAGGCTAAAAATGTCTCAAGCATGGGTGCTTTAACCACGGAGTCCAATAAACCCTAGGTTAGTTTTTGTGGGCCGTAGAAACCTTTGCGGAGGACTGAGGCTAAAGCAGAACAGGTCCAGATTTTGGTTGGTACTTGAGTACCTCTAGGCCTATTGTCAGCATTCCTACCTAATCACAAAAGGAGAAGCACTTATCATTGTTGACAGACACTCAGGGTCTAGAATGGAAGTTAAAACATTGAAATTTTGCTAAGGGACTAGCAAAAGCTAGGCATGGGGGTATGATGAGAGCCTCATCATGAGCCATAACTAGCTCAGTTGGACCCGATAAAGAAGATAAAAGCTCCTACATAACCTAGAAGAAGGCTTAACTGAAGGAACAAGTGCTCCGAGAAGAATACATGAAATAAATGTTAAAACTGTAATTTTACCATTGCAGTACATAAACAGGATTTCTCAGAGGCAAAACATAGGTCAAATGGTCTAAATGAGATAAAAAGTGGGTTGGTTCAATCAGAAATGGGTTTATGTGCAATCTAAGAATTAAATGACACTTGGTAACCCTAAAACAGACCCGCATAAATTAACAAGGTTCGGGTCAGAATAAAAATCAAGTAAACCCTCTAAAAATCATGGAAAAACATTCTCTAGGGTTTAGAATACTTAATTTGGCCCTTGGAACCCAGTTTGACCTAGATTAGGGTCCTAGCTCTTCAATTAACCTAATTTGGGTTTTACGTAAAATGTCCAGTCAAACGAGGTCAAACCTAAAATCCAACTTCACCATTGGATTCCTTAGGTCCAAATTAGGTTTGTACCAAAATTTGGACCTAAGGGGAGGTCATCTTGACCTACTTTGCAATTTAGTACACCCAAAGCATAATTTGGTCCCTATCTTTTGAATATCTTTGCAGAGAGCCCCCTAAGTTTTTCGCCCCCTTTGCAATCCGGTCCTGCCGCCATTGTTAGGGCAGAACCGAGCTCCGGCGAGGTTTAGAGAGGGATTACTCTCTAATCCCTCAGAGATTCCCTCCCAGAAATGGAAGGGGGATTCTCTGAGGAATTCCCTTCCTTCTAAAGCCAATTACAATCGTTGGTGTAAATCCAATCTCTCGTGTGAACGCACGAGAGATTCGGGTATCCACCCTCTTTCCAACTCCGGCGAGCTGGCGGAGGTGATTGCGTGGTCTCCACGCGCTAGAAGGTTTGGCCAGCGCCTATAAAAGGCTCCCCAGACCCTGCCGCAGAACCTAAGCTTGATTTTGACGGAGATCCCCTCCAATTTCCCTCTCTCCCATCTCCGGCCAAAAGACCCGCAAGCTCCGGCGACCTCCTCTCCTCCTTCTCGTCGCTCTGCTGCCATACCAGCAGCAGAGTCAACTCCGCCGCTTCCTCCCACGTCGCGCCGTACCAAGCGCGCGTGTTCCTGACCTCTTCCTCGTCGCTGCTCCCTCCCTCAGGGTCCTTCTTCCCCGACGACGGCAGTTACGCGCCATCCACTCCGCTGCCTCCCTTCTTTCCAGATCACCCCAGATACCCTCTCCATCCTCTCCTCTCTCTTTTCCCCCTACTATTTTATCTGATTACCCCCCGACAGTGCTTAACCACCTCCATCGTCCTCGCCTCCGACCGACCTCCGGCGAGCCGCCCACACCACTTCGCCCCTCCACACGGCTCGCCAACCCCCTCGTGAGCTCCGCCTCACCACCAGGAACTCATTCCACCCCTCCACTGCCACTCCAGACCCCCACAGTAGCCCCTCGAACAACCCCACACCTCCGGCTATAGGTTGACCTAGGCACGCACGCCTAGGCCGACCTGCAGCCTGCAGCACTGCCCACCGCCTTCGCCGTGCCACGGCGAAAGTTTCTAGCTAATCTGATTGGGCTAATAGGCTGTTCTTGTGTGTGACAGGTTGTAGCTCCTGCCGCCATTGACGGTCGAAGCAGCGAGGAGCTTGTAGCAGCTTCAGGCACCAGGACTTCCAGGCTGCAGGTGCAGCAGGTGCACGCAAGTGTTGTGAAGCGACTGAGGCCAGCAAGTCGTGCTGCGAAGCCAGCAGCTGGGCCAATTGCACGATGAGAATTCTGCGGGCGCGCGTGAAAGCAGGACTGACCAGATAGTCCCACATCGTGGGATCGCAAAACACAGGTATAGTATAAATTATTTTTGTGTTTTACTCTCATTGCCTCCGTAAGCATAGGGGTGAGGTCCCTCACCTGCCCTCACACCCGCCTCGTTCGCGGCTTGACCTCGCGGATCTGGTGGGATCCGACCCGACCCAAACCTTGAGCACTCCTCGTGCACCACCACTTGCCGGTGCGCCTGGTCCCGAGTGCAAATCCGACCCGACTACCCCTGTGGCTCTGGGAGAGCGTCCTTGAGTGAGTTGCTTGAGAGAGAGAGAGACGCTTGGGTAGAGGGACAGGGGTAGGTTTTGCTTTGGCTGTGGTGTGTGCAGGAAGGAAGAAGCAAAGGAAGCAGCGAGCACCAGCTGCAGAATAGGAAGAGAAGAAAGAAGAAGAGGCTATGTAGCAGAAAAAGAAGGAGAAGCTTTCCTAGAGATCCAAAGAGAAGGAAGAAGAAAGGCAAGGCAGGAGAAGAAATAAGAGAAAAGAAACAAAGGCAGGAAGAAGAAGCCCGCACAAGACAAGAAGCAAAGGCAGAAAGAGAAAGAAGTGCAAAGGAGAAGAAGAGCAACGAAGAAGAAGAGAGAAAGGAGATTACATTTAAGACGTCTGATACAGAAATCAGACGTCCAATTCTATTTTTCTTTCACAAATCCTTTTAAAATTCTCTCTTTGAATCACTCATTTTCATTTAACAGTTGTATTCTTTGGTTTTAAAAAGTACTGAGCTTGCTCCCCGTGTTCGACCTCGGATACTCTAGTTTTTCGAGTAATAAAATTCTTTATATTTGTTTAAACGTTTTGTCGGTTATACTACAACGTGATATACTTTAAACCCGCACAAAAACGTGAGAACAACTACTTTTAGTAAGCATCACAGTAATTTAATCATTCAATACATGCACATTCATCTCTTTCATCCCTAGTGTTCATTTCACAACCTAGGGTTCAATCGAATATTTCTAAAGCATGCAGGATCAGAGAGAGAACCACTCTACTAGAATACACGGGTGGAATGGGAGCTCGAATCGTAGATCCCGTTGTCTCCGCGGGCCCCGTATACTCTATTGGATAGAGACCTATACAATTGACTAAACACATCAAACGGGTTCAAAACAGTATACGAGCAACACTAACGGGTAGAGAAACTCGAACGGAAACTAACGGTACTTCTTTTGCGTAAAATCGACTCCGTTTGGGCCCTAAACAGGCCAAAAATGTGCATACTGACTAAAATCAGACATCTAGGATTAGATCCAGACATCTTAAACAACCTCAGAATCTCACCTTGCTTTCCTACGGCTTCCTCAGATGTCCAAACCCCTTCGCAGCCGTATGAGGGAGTTCCCGAACGTCTGGCACTCCCTCCGATTTCTGGTAGTGTAGTCAGACGTCTGGCACTATCTCCAATGTCCTAAAGCACCTCGAAGGGCGTGCCACGCACCTTTCCAATGCCTGCACCTGCGTACGCACATGCCATTTCAAAAACACGGCACATATAAAGTTATGTACATGCAAAGCAGGCTCGTGCATGGTATGTACGTCGGCCCCTTCGTGCTGTCAGACATCTGACGCCAGCCTCGGATGTCGTGAGGATCCTCCAGACATTTGGATATGGTCCTAGACGTCTGATACTGCGGAAAATGGTTCCGCAGTACCCCCTGCGAGCTTTCTCCTCATGCTCCCGTTCGCCTACGGAGGCCGCAGCAGCTACTCTAGCGGTTGCAGGAGGTCGCGGAGCTCCTCTCCACGAGCTCCCTCGGCTACAACTCCAACTGCACCTCCTCTCCCGAGCTCCTCCGAGCTCCTCGCTCTCCCTCTCTCTCACCCACGTTTCTCCCTCTCTCCTCCTCTGTCTTGAGCTTCCTTCCTTCCCCTACTCGTGGCTGCAAGGGGACGGGGAGGGGGAAGAGGTCGCCGACAGGTGGTGGAGGACGAAGGTGGAGGTGGTGGAATGAAGGTGGAGGCGGTGGTAGTGTGGAGAGCTGGTGGAGATGGTAACGGTGGTGGGGGATTAAATAGGGAGTGGGTGAGGGTTTGTGAGGGGTGTGTGCGTGGGTGTGTGCTTGAGTGTGTGTTGTGTGGGAAGAGAGAGAGAGTGAAAATTGCATAATCTCCCCCATAGAACCTTTTTCTTCCCACAAGGCCCACACACCTAAACCCAGGAGGTTTAAAATTGCACTTACACCCCCACCTTTCCGAAAAACTACGAACGGCCCTTGGGAAGGGTCATTTCATACCAAAATTTAGGCCCAATCAGAGTCCATCTTAACCTAGTTTACATTCTGATCATTTAAAACTCTGTTCTTCACATCGAAGCCCCTAACATTTGAAAATCCTTGCAAATGGGTCCCTAACCTCCTTATCTTCCTTGCAAACAGGTCCTTGCTGCCATTGGAGGTCAACCGACCTCCAAGAAGCTTTTGACTGCACCTAATCCTACTCAATTCAACACTAAATCCCACCAAATTTGGTAGGATTGGTGTTCACATTGCGAGGAATCCTTTGAAGGCAATTTGGGATCCCAAATCATACCTGATTGCCCTAGCAAACCCACAAAATTAGTGGGTGTTTCCTGCGTCAAGCACGAGCCAATTTGGGCTTGTTTCCCTATCTAGAGCTCAACTAGAGCTCTATAAAAGCTTCTGGAGTTTCAAACCTTGCACTTTAGCTCGGATTGGCCTCATTTTGTCACCAATTTTCCTTCTTCGGTGACTCCTCTCTCTTCGGCATCTTCGCCTGCTGCTACATAATATATGCAGCAGGTTCTTCTTCCTCACCTTCCTTCGCTCCTCGCCAGCCACAGCAGGAGTCCCTAGACCCTTCTCGTCGTCGTTGCTCCAGTACTGGAGGCTTCACCTTCTCCGGCATCTGCTAATTATAGTTGGTGCCTTCCTTGCCCTTTCATCCAGTAACTTAGGTCCTATCTTCTCCTTCTCCTGAATCTCCCCAACTCATCCTTCTTCTATTTTAACCGCTGACAAGCCCTCTCCAACACCATCTTCCTCTGCTCCGGCGATGCTCCAGCAAACTCCTCCACTTGCTCCACTACACCAAACCACCTGCCTCCGGTCCCTACACCTTCTCTGTTCCTCGCCACCAAAACCCCTTAAGAGATTGAGGGCATTGGTCACTTAATACCTCCACCAAGCACCACCCTCACCGCATCACCTTCTGAACCTTGCCAGCACACCATACGCACCCTTACTCCATGAAACCACCACCAATGCACTCGTGATTGCGAAAATATGTGCTTTGTTAATTAGGTAATTTAGTGTCGTTGCAACGCGTAAATCCGCTTTCGCTTTTAAATTTATATTCCTAGATAGGGGAGTATCTAGGGTCGTCCAAGGAGGCAATATGTTTGCAAAATTAATTCTCTTGCTTACAAAATAGATCTCAACTTTCTTTTTGGTCTTTTTCAATATATCATTTTTATGTTTTTTGATTTAAGGCAACATGCGAAATTGTGGCGGGAAAGTGACTTACACTTCAACTCATTATACTACTTCTAAAGTGGCAAGTAGAGCCTCTCCCTAAGCTCACTCTAGGCAAGTGGAGGCCTAGAATAATTAGGGAGAGGGAGTGAAGAATGCTAAAAACAAAGCAATTAGAAATGCAACTAAAGAAATTGCAAAGAAGACAACTAGATTAATGAAAAATGTTTTACAAAAAAAGCCCAGTAGATGAATGCTTCTACTACTATAAAATTTCAATAAATAAAAGAAAACACAAAGCCTCTAGATAGATGGTGAAGAAGAGGGCTTCTTGCTCCAAGCTTGGTAGCTCCCAAGCTTGAAAAGAGTCCTCCAACTCCTTCCTTGCTATGCTCTGCCAAGGTGATATCCTCCAAGGCAAGCCCTAAAGGGGCATGCCCTAAGCTTCTCTCCAAGGGTGGACATCCACCCTAGGTCCTTCTCCTTTGCCTAGCCGTCCTCCTTGAAGTAGAAAAGTCCTCCTCCTTGGCGTGGCCCAAGTTGAAGAGAGTGGGTAGAAGAAGGCACCAAAAGGGCTGGTGATGTGCCCCTTTAATCTTCTTCTCTACTCCTTCTTCTTGGTCGTAGGTGTAGGTGGGTATAGGTAGAAAAATGTACTAATGGAGGATGCTCTCAAATGGTGGTAGGTGGTGGGTTTTTATAGAATAGGAAGGGGGCTAAGGTGACTCTTGGAATGGAGGGCTAAGATGGAGAGATGGAGGTGGTTGGGGATCCTATGGCTAAGGACAATTGGCGCCAACCCAAGGGACACCTAGGGGGTGGTTATGGGTGGTGGCACCCCTTGATGTTGGTGCCAAAATGGCTTCTAGAAGGGGGTCTTAGGTGGCGCCAAGAAGGGTTCTAGAAGGAGGGGTAGGTGGGTGGCTAGGATGGGTTGTAGGGTTAGGTGTATGGTGGATGTGGGGGTGGATATTGGTGCCAAAAAGAGGGGTAGTTAGGGTTAGGTTTTGGTGCCAAAATTGGTGCCTTTGGTGGTGATGATGGGGTGAAGAGGTGGCTAGGAGGTGGCGCCAACTTGAGTAGGTTAGCTAGCTTAGGTAGGGCTTAAGTTGGTGGAGCTAGCTAGGGTTGAATTGAAGGTGGTGGATGGCCAAGGAGCTGGTTGCTAGCTAAGCTAAGCTAAGCTAGCTTAGCTAGCTATGGAGTAGAGGAGGAGGTATTGGAGCTAGGGTTTGAAGAGAGCAGCTGAGGAGGAGAAGTCTGGAGCTGGAACTGGAGCTGGCAGCTGCTGAAGAGGCTGGCATGGAGCTACTCTAGCTGGCTTAGCTTGCTAGTTCTTTGCTAGCTGCTAAGCCAAGCTAAAGTGAACTGGCTTCTACCATAATGAGCTGAGGTGAGCTAGGTCTGGTGCTCCCGGGGAGGATCAAGCTGGTTGAGGCAGTTAAGGTAGCTTAGCTCAACTGAGTTGAGATAAGCTGAATCCCCGGGAGCTGGACTTGAGCTTCTTGAGCTGAGATGAGTTCTTCTTCAGCTGACTGGAGTTGAGTGGAGCTGGATGTAGCTGGGTCTGAGCTGGGGTGAACTCCCGTCAACTCAGCTGAGCTAGCTAGAGATCCCTGTGGACTAGTGGGAGCTGAGATGAGCTGGACTCAGCTAAGTTGAGCTGGATCTGAGTTGACTTAAGCTAGGGTGAGCTAAGATGAACTCTCTTGAGCTGCCATTCAGCTGAGATTAGCTGAATGGAGCTGGGATGAGCTAACCCTAGTTCAAGTGTGCTAGGTTCCAGCTGTGGTGAGCTAGATCAAGCTGAGTTCCAGCTACTCTGAGCTTCTCCTTCACCATTTGCCTTCTTGAGTGCTAGGGTTTTAGGGATCTGTATATCTATTCATCCCTAACACTCACAAGAACATATCAAAAAGACAATAAAAAATGCAATGCATGCCTAACCTAATTTATGCCTAAATGCAGCCCAAAAACCCATTTGCGGAGTAAAATCCTAAGAGCTAGGTTTGTTTTAATGCATAAGAATAATGATAAACTGGCGTTTATCAACTCGCCGTTCACCGGTGATCCTTCTGAGCTGCTCTGACGTAGCGGCAAGGCCATGTTCTCTATTTGAGGTGTTTGCCCTCGCTCCGCCATTGCCGCAATCATCTCTGACCTCGGCTGCAGATCTCCAACCATATTCTTCGTGGCTTCCACTCCCAGGTGTAAAGAGGCGCTCCAAGCAAACTCAAGCTCTTGCTCCGACACTATAGGTAGAGCACCATCCAAGACACTTGAGCTGCTAAAATGCGCTTTAATGCTTCGTCTAAAGATATGAAATATAGATATGGAGCAGCACCGAGGCGGTAACATGTTGACATCGCGTCCTCAAAGGAGGCATTTTTCTCCTCGGCGGTGGGAACTCAAACCAGTGATCTGCTTCAGACTTTTACTAAGTCCAAACAAGGGAGTTTTTCAAATTTTTAGTTATTTTTAAGTGTTGGCTTGTGTGAAGAGTGACACAAGAAGTTTCTCAAAACATGCAAGTTTTTGAATCAGAAGCTAAGTCATATACTTTCCACATTACAAAATAGGATCAAGTCACCTGAACTATCATGAGTTCAGGTGGAGTTTTAGAGAAGGATATCTGATCTAGTCTAAAATAGACCCTGGAATTCTAATGATCAGATCCATATCCTCATCCTTAGTTTGTTAAAGATTAAATCCCATTGTACCAAAAGTGAATTTTTCGACCTTAGTCCCGATTTCAAAATTTTTCCTCAAAAAGTTCTCAACATTTTTTTCTTTTGGGTATGCAAGCAGGAAAATAAAATAACTAAAGAAAAATGCATGTTTTTAGGTTTTGAAAATCCTAAATCGATCGTCAAATTTTAAAAACACCCCCCCATGCTTAAGATATGTCATGTCCTCATGCATTAGGAGGGAAAAGGGATCACCTTAGTGAAGAACGGTCAGGTTTAGGATGATTAAAACCTGGAAAAAGAAAAGAAGAAAAAGGAAAGCAGGAAAAAAAAAATGATGGGTTACCTCCCATCCAGTGCTGTCTTTTATGCCATTTAGCTAGGCGTGAAGGTATGCACAGAAGATGAAAAATCATGTAAAAAGTTGGACACTTGAATGTCTTTAATAAAAGTGTCTTCCTCAAGATCCCTAAAAAGATGAGTGGTAAAGATAAAGGGATCAAAATAAAATAGAGAAATGGAAAAAGGACCCCGATCTGGCCATGGTTTGAATTGATGATGAAGGCCAAACTCAGGTGGATCAGGTGGTAGGTCCAATAGAAAAGGGAGGGGAAAGGAGTTAGTGATATGCAAGATGGGTGAAGTTAGTGTGGATATTTTTGGTGAAAAATCAGGAAGATGAAAAGGGGGAAGTCAAACCCTAGTTGATCTGGAAAGTCTTGGACCACATAATTATCCTTAGAATAAGAATCAATAAAATCTAGATCAATAGTGGTCAAAGCTAAATGAGATTGGATCAACATATACTTTTCAAATACTGCTTCCATTTTATTATCAGTATCCTCAAAAATTTTATGATCACTGGACCTCTTGGAAGCTAGAAATAAATCTAATGAGAAGGTCTGGTTACTGCAACTTATATTCATTTTCCCAGAATGAGAATGGATATTAGATGTTGCGGTAATCAAAAGGAGTCTTCCAAGAATGGTATTAATGAAAGCCTTAGGTACCTCTATGTCAAGGACTATAAAATTTACCGGAAATAGACAATTTTGGACCTTGATAATACTATCCTCAACAACTCCCCGTGGTTGAATGGTAGATCGATCTTCCAATTGAAATTGAACCTTAGGAGGTTTTAAATCACTGAATCGAAATTCCTCAAATAAGACCGAGGGGATGAGATTACTAGAGGTACCTAAGTTGAGAGGGGCACGAAAAAAAATGGTGTCAGTTATGACAACTGAGATGAGTGATGTGCCCTGGTCCTTTTTTGTGAAAGGTAGCATGCTCTGAAAAACTGAGCTGGCTGTCTTAGAAAGGACCAACCTTTCTAGATTCTGATCATGCCTTTTTGAAGTAAATTTTTTAGAGGCATGGGGAGAATCTAGGAGGGGAATATTCCTCTCGACTTGCTCAAATAAGTCCAAAGGATTGTGGTCAGAGGGCTCTGATTTTGGATTGTTGGATTGCAGTTTTTGAGAGTGGGAAATAGGGTTTGAATCAGGTGTTTTTGGGATTTCTTTTTCTTCTTCCTTATTGAGGTTAGGGGAGTCAATCTGCATTGGTTGAGAATCAGTTTCATCATTTGAATGTGAAGGCCTTAAATCCATGTTGGTTTCGTCACTCCTTAGAGTCTCTGCATACGCAACTTGGTGGTCACTAGGAGGTGGGGGGGCCTGATTTTGATAGAAACTGGGTTGGTGCTGTGATATTGGGTTAATAGGAGGCTGAACCATGTGGTTCTGATGTTGGTATCCACCTGGGTGTTGGTTCCTGGTATTAATAAAGTTTGGTGTGGGTTGGGATGGTGAGTGTCCTGCAGGTCTTTGAGTCGGAATATCCCCAATTTGATCATTGAGATTGTTAATAAGACGGGTTGTTTCCTTTGTTTTTCTTTGTAACTCCTGCAGGGTTTTCATCATCTGGGCATTAATGTCTTCTTGAGATTGCCTAGATTGATAAGTCTGATTTGAATCATACCCTCCAAACGGGTTTTGTTGTTGGTGTGGAACCGAATTGGTCCAGGAGTGAGCCGGATAATTTCCCCCATTAGAGGAATTTTTCAATTTCTCCTGGAAAGTAGGGACATTTTGGGTGGGGTGATGATTGGGATAAACATAATTCCATGTTGAACCATAGAAAGCCTCAGAATAATAATTATACTCAGCACGAGATTTATGCAGATTTTCTCTCTTGCGGGTGTTTAAAGGGGTGAGATGTGGAATGTGTGGAGCTTGGGTAGGTGTGGCAGGACTCCCTTGGTTGGCTAGGTTTGTTAAATCCTTATGCAACTGTTGTTGCTTAACTTGTAGCTGAGCCATGATAGAGTAGAGATTAGGTGGAGGGGCCTGATTAAGTAGCTCCTGGGTGGAAAAATAGGGGAAAGAAAAATTAGCATGCGGGTTAGAGGACCAATTTTGATTTTCCATTTTGAGAGAAGAGGAAGAATGCAGGAAAAGTCTTTTTCTGGGGAGGCAAAATCAAGTGGTCCCTCCAAGTGTGGAGTTTTGGACCGCCGCCCATGCAAAATGGAAGAAATGGCAGGGGAAGAGAAGAGATGGGGATGAGAGAAGTGTGCACACAAGCAATCAAATTCTAGACCTAACTTAATTGTGACTCCCTAGAATTTAACCTAAGACTTGGTCTACCTAGGAAATAAGTAATCAATAGTGAATACCCGTTCACTCAATAAATCTAGCCAAGTTGCTTAAGGGGAGGTTTGGGCCCAAGCGTTTCCCAGGAAAATCCTCAGGTGCTTGTACAAACCCTCGCCTGGTCGTTTGACACGGCTCCTCAGCCTGAACACCAGATATAGATAACAGAATTGGTATTAACTAGAGAAAACTTAAATCCTATATAGCAAGCCTAAATTGATGAAACCTTAGGGGTCAAATTGCTACAAATTTTAGTTAGGTATAGGAATGTGGAGGGCGTTATTGGGATGTTGCCCTGTTATTTAGATTTTTTTGTGTGTGTGCAGGAATTGGAGAGTTGCTCCAATGAAAATCAAGTTGTCACAATTTTTTTGTATTTTTGTCTTTTAGGATTTGATTTAATTAAATGTATTTTAGGGTTTCTCTAGTTAAATTTTCAAAAAAGTTTGAAAATCCACAATAAAAGGAAAACAAGTTATATGGGTGATTGTATATTTCCTTTAAATTGAGTCTCTAGAGAGAAAGAAAGAAACCCTAAGCCATTGCCCTAAGACAAAAATTTAACTACCAATGAGTTATTTTTAGGCTTTCTGAATAGATAGTGGTCCAATCAATGCAACCAACACCACTACCTTGAGTGAAATCAAACAAGGATTCTAGAAAATATTTTTGTAAGATTTTAGGAATTTGTTTGATAATTGTTTTGAATTTTTAATTGTACTGGTGTCAAAGTCTAGAAATGATACCTGTGGGTATTTTAGACTTTTTAGTATTACCACTGACCTCAGAAAATTTTTATGATTTTATATGATTTGTAGAATTTCACAAGGATTCCAGAAACCTAAATTTCACAAAAATTGGATGAGTATAAAAATTCTAAAAATTCACAGACAGTAGCAAAAGAGGAAGATTAGAAGGTGTGACCCCTCTGCAGTCCACGAATTTTTAAAAATTAAATACGAATCTAATTGGTCTAAAATTTGGAACAGATGTTCCTAACTTAATTAGAAATCACTGTATGAAATTTTATAATTTTAGGAGGCCTGTGGTGTTAGGAATAAATTTCTAAAGTCCGTACAGAAATCTAGATCCAAAAAATAGAACACCAATACTTGCAATGGAGTGGTGTTAAAGAAGCATTCAAGCAAACAATGGATTTTATATGGACACCACTACACTTAATTAATTTGTTTATGGTCCTGAAAGCCAAGTTTGATATTTTTTGGTAGTCTTTTAGCCTAAATGTGACAAGAAAGGGGAACCAACCTGAAATCCACGGGAAGAAAAGGAACTTTTAGGCTTTCGCTTCTGAATTCCCGCTTTCCTGCTGTAATTCCTGCACACACAAAAGAAAGAAAGAGAAGGGGATGAGATCCACTTCAAGGAAGAGAAACTTAAGTAATGCAAAGCCATGCCCCCCCGGCAACGGCGCCAAAAAGTGATAGCGATTTTACGCGGTTTGTTAAATATGTCGTTGTAACACGCAAAATCGATCAACTCTTAAATTTATATTCCTAGATAGGGGAGTATCTAGGGTCGTCCAAGGAGGCCAAATGTTTGTAATAATGATTCTCTTGCTTGGAATAAATCTCAACTTTCTTTTTGGTATTTTTCAATATATCATTTTTTTCTTTTTTCAATTAAGACAACATGCGAAATGGTGGCGGGAAGGTAATTTACACTTTAATTTAACGACTACTTTCTAAGTGGCAAGTAATCCTCTCCCTAAGCTCACTCTAGGTAAGTGGAGACCTAGAATAATTAGGGAGAGGGAGTGGAAAATGCTAAACAAAGCAAGTAGAAATGCAAAATAGAAAATTGCAAAGAAGGCAACTTAGATTGATGAAAAGTGTTTTACAAAAAAGCCTAGTAGAGGAATGCTTCTACTACTAGAAAAATTAAAATAAAGAAAAGCAAACACAAATCATCTAGATAGATGGTGAAGAAGAGGGCTTCTTGCTCCAACGTTGGTGGCTCCCAAGCTTGAAAAGAATCCTTCAACTCCTTCCTTGCAGTGCTCCGTCAAGGTGATGTCCTCCAAGACAAGCCCAAAGGGGGCGTGCCCTAAGCTTCTCTCCAAGGGTGGACGTCCACCCTAGGTCCTTCTCCCTTGCCTGGCCATCCTCCTTGAAGTGGAAGAGTCCTCCTCCTTGGCGTGGCCCAAGTTGAAGAGAGTGGGGAGAAGAAGGCACCAAAAGGGCTGGTGATGTGCCCCTTTAATCTCCTTCTCTACTCCTTCTTCTTGGCCGTAGGTATAGGTGGTTTAGGTAGTAAAATACACTAATGGAGGATGATCTAAAATGGTTGTAGGTGGTGGGTTTATATAGAGTAGGAAGGGGGGCTAAGGTGACTCTTGGAATGGAGGGCTAAGGTGGAGAGATGGAGGTGGTTGGGGATCCTAAGGCTAAGGGCAATTGGCGCCAACTCAAGGGGTGTTAAGGGGGTGGTTATGGTGGTGTTAGTGGCTTTTGGTGGTGGAGAGACACCACCATTTTGGCGCCATCCTAGGGTCTTCTAGAAGGGGGGTTAGGTGGATGGTGGAGATGGATTTAAGGAGAGGTGTATGGTGGAGATGAAGGGAATTTTGGAGGGAAAGTTGGCGCCAAAAGGGAAGGGTTCTAGAAGGTCATTTTGGAGGGAAAATAGGTGGGTTTTGGTAGTGGTGATGGGGTGAAGGGGTGTGATGGTGGTGGCGCCAACTTGGAGTAGGATAGCTAGCTTAGGTGAGCTTAGTTGATGGAGCTAGCTAGGGTTGACTTTGAAGGTGGTGGATGGCCAAGGAGCTGGTTGCTAGCTAAGCTAAGCTAAGCTAAGCTAAGCTAAGCTAGCTTAGCTAAAGGTGGAGTAGAGGAGAAGGTGTTGGAGCTAGGGTTTGGAGGGAGGAGCTGAGGAGGAGAAGTCTAGAGCTGAAATTGGAGCTGGCTGCTGCTGAAGAGGCTGGCATGGAGCTACTCTAGCTGGCTTAGCTTGCTAGTTCTTTGCTAGTTGCTAAGACAAGCTAAAGTAAGCTAGCTTCTACCATGATGGGCTGAGGTGAGCTAGGTCTGGTGCTCCCGGGGAGACTCAAGCTGGTTGAGGTAGCTAAGGTAGCTTAGCTCAACTGAGTTGAGCTAATCTAAGTCCCCGGGAGATGGACTTGAGCTTCCTGAGCTGGGATGAGTTCTTCTTCAGCTGGCTGGAGTTGAGTGGAGCTAGATGTAGCTGGATCTGAGCTAGGGTGAACTCCTGTAAACTCAGCTGAGCTAGCTAGAGCTCCCTGTGGACTAGTGGGAGCTGAGATGAGCTAGACTCAGCTAAGTTGAGCTGGATCTGAGCTGACTTGAGCTAGGGTGAGCTCTTCTTCAGCTGGCTGGAGTTGAGTGGAGCTGGATGTAGCTGGATCTGAGCTGGGATGAACTCCTGTCAACTCAGCTGAGCTAGCTAGAGCTCCCTGTGGACTAGTGGGAGCTGAGATGAGCTAGACTCAGCTAAGTTGAGCTGGATCTGAGCTGACTTGAGCTAGGGTGAGCTAAGATGAACTCTCATGAGCTGCCATTCAGCTGAGATTAGCTGAATGGAGCTGGGATGAGCTAACCATAGTTCAAGTAAGCTAGGTTCCAGCTGTGGTGAGCTGGATCATGCTGAGTTCCAGCTAGTCTGGGCTTCTCCTTCACCATTTGCCTTCTTGAGTGCTAGGGTTTTAAGGATCTGTGTATCTGTACATCCCTAACACTCACAAAAACACATTAAAAAGATAATAAAAAAATGCAATGCATGCCTAATGTTGAACGATTTACGAAGCTACGCTAACGTGTTCGATTTTGGAAAACCTGTCGTTGTAGTTCGAAAGCGAAGGATTCGTGTTCAACAAATAAAATTTATACCGAAATTAAAATTCCGGGTCGAACACAGGGAGGCGAACGTTTGATTTAAAAACTTCGCGTTTCTTTTTATTTTGTCACGAAGAAATTCAATTTAAACTATCTAAGTATCTACAACAAATAAAAGAGAGAGAGAGAGTAAGAGAGAGAGAAAGAATACTATACATGGAAATCAAAATGAAATGTAGAATAGACAAGGAATTTATCATAAAAGAGTTCGTTCGTTACAACTAGAAAACATAAAACAATTACTCTAGAAAGCATTAAAAGAATGGAGGGAGAAATGTCCTCCTCGACGATCGCTCGGAGGACGAATAGACTACTCTAGAAAGCAGTAAATCTATACTAGAAAGCAGTAAAAAGAATAGGGAGAGAGAATCCTCCTCGACGGTCGCTTGGAGGACGAGCCGGACGGGACGACGCCTAGACGAAGGAGAACGAAGCAGGACGAAGGAGGACGAAGCAGAAGAACGGGAACGAAGCAGCACGCCGTCGTCGTCGCAGGATCCACTTCCGAAGGGGGATGAAAATTTGGACTTTATCTCGCGAGAAGCATCCCGGGTGTGGGACAAGCTTCTCTTGAGCTTTGGAGAGGTAGAGAGGAGAAGGAAGGGATGAAAATTTCGTATGGAGGGGGTCTCCTTTTATAGTTGCAAGGAGTGGGGGAAAAATGGACAATACATCTTCAAAATAATAAATAAGGGGTCTTTAGTGACGGATAAAACCGTCGCTAAAGCCCTCAACGTGGGCGTAGCCGCCGCGCCCACGCGCGCCCGCTCGGCTGCCCGCGCGTAACGCCTACGCACGTCGCTTGATTTTCAGCCGTCCGATCGCGAGATCGGACGGCTTAGATCGCGTCCGCGCCCGCTGCGTAGCGCGCCCGCCCGCGTGCGATCGCGCGTTACGCCCAGCGTCCAATCGCGCGTCGTCCTGATTGAGCGCGGGCAGCCGTTGTATCTTCATCTGACGCTCGTCCGCGCCCGCTCGCCCGCGCCTTCCACCCCCTCACCGCGGCTCGAACCCGCGACCTCCGCTTCGCCCGCAGCTGCGTCGCCGCTGCGCTACGCGGACGAAATGGTCGCGCGGATGCTTTTAAGCGCGAGCGACAGCAGCCGTTGGATCGAGATCCAACGGCGGAGAGGAGACGGTGCGCGGTCTTTACAAGACGCATGCGGCCGATTGGGCGGCTGAGATGGCGCCACGTGGCGCCATCTTGGCCATCCATCTTCTGGAAGTTGTAGATGGTGCCACGGATGTCGGATTGACTCGATTTTTGTGTCGTTGGGCTGCGATCGTCGATCCGAATTCATCCGTGTGGTCGGATTTGCCATCTGAAGTGCGGATTTACACCATCCTGGCCCTTGATCTTCTAGGGTTCCCCGGTCTCTATCTGATGCTACGGATGCCTGATTAGGGCGATCTTGGAGTTGTTGAACTCCAATCGTCTCCCTGATCATATCCATATGGTTGGATCTTTGATCCGAGGCCCCGATAAAATATTTGCCCTATCCAAGCACATAAAAGGAGACAATTAACCTCCATTTTATTCAAACTACTCTAAATGCAAGATGATGCATGTAATGCAATATTTATATCATGAAATGCAATCCTATGCTTAAGAACATGCATAAATAGACATTTTAAGTAGTGTAAATGTGTTTACATCACCTAACCTAATTTATGCCTAAATGAAGCCTAAAAACCTGTTTGCGGAGTAAAATCCTAAGAGCTAGATTTGTTTTAATGCATAAGAATGATGATAAACTGGCATTTATCATGCGCTGTCACCACATCGTCGATTAACGAGGAGTTCACGACGACACCACGGTGCACGTTGAGAGGGCCACAGTGCGCGCAGCTTCCACGGTGCAGGCGAGAGGGTTACGGTGGAGAGTGAGTGTTCTTCCTTCGGTGGTGGGTTGGAGCAGCTCTTTTTTAAAAACAAATCACCCGTCTGTTTCTCTGCGGCCGCCATCTACTCCAACCACTCGGTGAGAGTTGCGAGTGGTTGGAACAGAAGGATAAATGCTGGCAGCTTTCATCAATCATCTGAGTGATTCTTCAGACATCTTAAAATATGCAGACCTTAAGGGATCTATGATGATAATTCTTCTGACATCCAAATTGAGCTCCAGACGTCTTGTAGAGTGATTTTGACTGTCTGAATTGTACCTTTAGGTGTCTTATGCTGAGCTTGCATCCACCAAATGGTTATCATAACATATCATATGTTATTAAACATAAATTGGTGCATAATATGATATGTAGACTATGTTGAATTCCCACTTAATTCCTAATCAAATATCAACTAAGAACGACTAATTAAAGAGCACTTAGGCCAAATAATGGTCCACGAAAGTGAACTTATCAAATGCCCCCATGCTTAAGTTTTGGTAGTCTTGAGTAAAAGTGAAAAATAATTAAAGTAACCAAAAGATTTCTTCTTCCCTTATTCCAAAAATTTAGAGATCCAGACTAATGTGAAGTGATAGTAGCCTAGGTAATGGATCCAAGTGGAAAGCCAACTTATATTTAAAGTTCGTACTTAACCCTTGATAAAATTCTATCAGTGTAGGCAACTACTTCCCTCGGAGATAAAGTAGAAAATTATCTATAATTTGACCCCAGCTTTTTGGCATAAGTAGGAGATACTGAGTTAAAAGGATTCATATTTGGTGGCACACACTCATCTGGTGCTACATGTAATCTAGTACTACAGACTCTAGATCTCTAAACTATTAAACAAGTCAACTTAGAGAAAGGCTAAACACTATGCTCTCTTTGCGTTCCCTTGTGCTCACTCACTCTCTCTTTTCTTTTTCTCTTTCTTCCTTCTTTCTTTTCTGAGATCACATATCTTACCAGATTTTTGTAAATGTACTTATTATTTGGTGGCCTCACATGGCATTCACACGTCAATAAAAGTCTTAATAACTCTACAACTAAGTTAGAAGTCCTTAGCCAGTATTCGGGCAATCAGAAATACTGAAAAGTAGGTATGGGTCATATTTGGTGGATCGCAATAGGTGTTTCTGTTGTTGCCTCAAACATGGACACTTGATAAAATGAAGATAAAATTTTTTTTTAATATAAATATAAATATTTTTCTGTTCTTCTTTTTTTTTTATATAACTCCAACACAACATGATGCAGACTTTTATTTATGAGGCATTATTAACGATGATAATGGTCAACAGGATATTGTGTGGCTTATTTGGTGGAAGTGCCTACTCCCAGCATCAGGAAGGAATGGATAGGACAAGCGTATTTCTGACCTTTGATACTATTACCCTCCTTCAGTCGAGGACTCTATAAAGGACGGTCGTAACCATCCACCATAGTCATAGTTTTATCAAGACTCAATCTCTGTTTATCTGCCTTCTTTGGTGACTCTTAGGAATTCCCATAATGTACGTACATAGGAACAGAGAGTGAAAACTATGCCTAACTCTGAGGTATCATCATCTAATTGTTTAGAACTTAAGAGTCTTTACACTAAACTTAGCGCACCAGTAGTCTCTCTACTTTCTTCTCACAAATATGAGGTGGATCTATTAGAAGATTGTATGCCTGACTCCCTATTAACTGTCCAAGGGTTTAGTAGACTAAAAATGCTTATTGATTTTCTACAAAGATCCATTACCCAATCTACGTGCAAGTGAAGTAACTGTACTGGATTCGAAATTTCAGAAACAATTTAAGAAGAAAATCTTTAATGAAACTTCCTTGATAAGAACTTTTGCTCAGGACTAATCCAATTCAGCTCAAGAAACAAAAGATATTTTTTTTGGCTAATGCACTATCCTAGATGCATGAAAATATTTATAAATGCTATAAACATTCTTAGGTTATACCCCCCCATGCCTAAGACTGACAATGTCCTCATTGAAAAAAAATAAAATAAAGACATAGAAGAATATCACTTGAGGAGGAGAGTGGAAGGAGCTGAGGCTCCTCAAGCTGAAGTGCGTCCAAAACTTGGCCACCTGAAAGAGTAACATAAGGTTTAAGTCATTGGCCATTTACCTTAAAGCTTGCGCCAGAAGTAGGGTTCCAAATCTCAACATTTCCATGAGGGAAGGCATTGATAACAACATATGGCCCATCCCAATGGGACTTGAGCTTTCCTGGAAATAATTTAAGTCTAGAATTGAAAAGCCAGACCCACTGGTTGGGCTCAAAGGTCTTTCTAATGATGTGCTTATCATGGAAGACCTTTATACGTTGCTTGTAAGCTTGAGAAGTCTCGTAGGATTCATTACGAAGCTCCTCAAGCTCACTTAACTCCAGCATATGTGCCTTTCTCGCTTTAACCAAATTCAAGTTAACATTTTTAATAGCCCAATAGGCTTTGTGTTGGATTTCAACGAGAAGATGGAATGCCTTTCCGTAGATAAGACAGAAAGGAGACATGCCCAAGGGAGTCTTATACGTGGTTCTGTAGGCCCAAAGAGTATCATTTAGTTTTTTAGACAAATCCTTACGGTCGGACCTGACAGTTTTTTCTAAAATTTGTTTAATCTCCTTATTAAACGCTTCAACTTGTCCACTCGTTTGGAGATGGTAAGGTGTGGCTCTCATGTGGTTGACTCCCAAAGTTTGGAGTACTCTTATGAAGTGTACGTTCTTGAAGTGAGGTCCTTCATCACTTATGATCGTCCTTAGGCACTCGTGTCGAGAAATGATATTAGCCTTAACAAAACCCAAGACTACAGAATGGTCATTGGTTCACGTGGGTATGGCTTCTATCCATTTCGATACATAGTCCACAGCCACAAGGATGTACTCATATCCGAAGGACACAGGAAAGGGACCCATGAAGTCGATACCCCAAATATCAAAGATCTCAACAGGGAGGATAGGTTGCTGGGGCATCTCATCCCTTTTTCCGATGGTTCCCGTCTGCTGGCAACGTAGACATGCGCTCACATATGTATGTGCATCTCAGAATAATGTGGGCCACCAAAAGCCAGACTGAAGAACCTTATGGGCAGTCTTTTTTCCACTAAAATATCCTCTGTAGTGGAGGTCATGGCAGAAACTCAGAACACTCCTTTGTTCTTCGTTAGGGACACAACGGCGGAAAAGCTGGTCAGGGCCTATTCTACAAAGCTCAGGTTCCTCCCATTGATAAAATTTAGCGTTAGCAAGAAACCTGTCTCTCTTCTGCTTGTCCCAAGTACTGGGGGTGAGGCCCGTGACCAGATAGTTCACTATGTCAACGAACCAAGGAGTTTTGGCCTCCACGGTCATCGGAGACTCATTAGGAAAAGTCTCTTTGATACCGCCAGTAGGGTTTGATGCCTCAATAGGGATCCTAGATAGATGATCTGCTACCACATTCTCAACTCCTTTCTTATCTTTAATTTCCAGGTCAAACTCCTGGAGTAGCAAAATCCAACAAATTAGGGGAGGTTTGGCGTCCTTTTTTAGCAAGAAGATGCATTAAAGCTGAACGATTAGTGAACACCACAACCTTGGATCCCAAAAGATAAGATCGAAACATTTCCAAAGAAAACACTACAGCAAGAAGCTCCTTTTTAGTGACCGTGTAGTTTTGCTGAGGATCCGTAAGGGTCTTGCTGGCATAATGCAGCACATGAGGTTTGCCATCAACCCTTTGACCTAAGATCTTTCCCACTACGAAATCAGAAGCATCGCACATTAGCTCAAATGAGAGGATCCAATCTGGTGCTTGGAGAATCGACGCGGTAATAAGGGCTTTCTTTAAGACTAAGAAAGCCTTGCCACATCTGTCATCAAAATTGAAAGAAACATCCTTCGCTAACAGGTCATAGAGTGGCTTAGAGATTTTACTAAAATCTCTAATGAAGCGCCTATTGAAACTAGCATGGCCAAGGAAAGATCTAACCTGATGAACATTGGTGGGCGATGGAAGCTTAGAGATGGAATCAATTTTTGCGGTATCCACCTTTAATCCTCTCTCAGAAACTACATGCCCTACCACAATGCCTTGCTGGACCATAAAGTACTTTTCTTCTAGCTGAGCACCAGCTTTGCCTCTTCACAATGGGTTAAGACTTTATCAAGGTGCGAAAGGCATAGGTCAAATGACAAGCCGTAAATGGAGAAGTCATCCATGAAAATCTCAACAAACTCGTTGGTCATATCAGAAAAGATAGCCATCAAACATCGTTGGAAAGTGGCAGAAGCATTACATAACTTGAATGGAATTCGACGAAATGCAAATGTGCCATACGAACTCGTGAAGGTGGTACGCTCCTGATCGTCAGGAAAAATGGCTATTTGATTATAGAGTACTCGTCAAGGAAACAAAAGTACTTATTCCCTGCCAGTCATTCCAAAATCTGATTGATAAATGGTAAGGGGAAATAGTCTTTCTGGGTAGCCATGTTTAAATGATGGTAATCAATGCTAACCCTCCAACCAGTTGAGGGTCTAGTGGTTATCAACTCTCCTTGGTCGTTCTCTTCCACAGTGATTCCTGCCTTTTTGGGCACCACATGAATAGGATTGACCCATTTACTATCTGAAATGGGATAAATAATTCCTACATCCAACCATTTCAGAATCTCCTTTTTAACAACCTCCCGCATATTGGGGTTGAGCCTTCTCTGCATGTCTCGGAAGGGTTTCACGGACTCATTCGTGTATATATGATGCATGCAAAGGGAGGGATCAACACCCTTAATATCAGCAATTGACCAGGCAATTGCTTCCTTGTGCCTTTGTAAACACTCAAGCAGAGCTCCCTCCTGCGATTCAGATAATGCAGACAAGATAATAACAAGGAGCATGTCATTAGGGCCAAGGAAAGCATACTTCAATGTGCTCTGAAGGGGTTTCAACTCCAACTCAGGAGCCTTTTGGGTTGAGGGTTTAAGTTGAGATGTCCCTTCCTCAGGTAGCAGATCTACCTTCACAGTCCAGGGTGGGGACAGAGACTCTATGTGTATCCCCAGCAACACTTCTAATTTGGGTATTTCCCCTTTAGTTTCTTTAATAATCTGAAGATGGTCCTTAGATATGACCTTTTGAAGGGGATCTCTACATAGGAGTGCTGGAGTAGTCTCCTTAATTATTTCATCAACAACCTCAATCTGAGAACAATCTTCAAATCCGGATTGCTTGTAAGTATCAAAAACATTCAATCGGATCTTCTTGTTTCCAAAGCTCATTTTAAGTGCCCCTGATCTACAATTGATAGAGGCGTTGGCTGTGCCCAGGAAGGGGCATCCCAGAATAATGGACGGCTTAGTGGGCTTATTTGATGAGTGGGTATCTAGCACAAGAAAGTCAACAGGGAAGAAGAAGTCCTCCACTCTCACCAGGACATCTTCCAGTAATCCCCGTGGTGTCTTAAGCGATCTGTCTGCGACCTGGAGGATGACTAGACTAGGCTTTAACTCACCTCCTCCCAAAAGATCGTAGACAGAGCTCGGTAAAATGTTCACCCCTGCACCCAGATCGAGCAGCGCCTCGTTAATGTGCACTAAAATATATGGGGCCCATGGGTCTTTCATTTTGGGGGGTGTTCCATGTTGGAGAACTGAGTTAACATGGTTAGGCAGGATGACCTTAGCTTGGACCTGTCTCCTAGATCGGCGCTTTTGGGTGCATAGGTCCTTTAGAAACTTGGCATAGGATGGGATCTATTTGATAGCTTCCAACAGAGGCAAGTTGATTTGGACTTGCCTAAAAGTGTCCATAATCTCCTTCATCCTATCCTTGGCTCTAGGCGAGCCAACAGAAGATTCCCTAGGAGCAGATAGGTGCTCTGGATAAGGCACCCTCGGCTTCTGGGTAGAGGGGTCGTCATGGTAGAAGAGGGGTGGTGGATTGACGACATCCTCGGGGTGGGTGATTTCAAGCGAGGGAGACCAGTGTGTCTCTTCCTCGGTGGAGATGGAAGTCTGGTCTGGCGTAGGAGGGGAATCCTGAGACGTGACCATAGGAGTGCTATCAGACTTGTCGATTTTCTTTCCACTCAACATGGTCACAGCTTGGGTGTGCTCCCTGAATATGACCCCCTTGCCCTTTGGGTTCTCCTCAGAAGAGTTAGGTAACTTCCCCGGATCACTCTGCCTAATTGCCTCAGTAAGATGACCAATTTGGGATTGCATATCAGTAATCATATTATTCTAAGATTGGATGACCATATTCCAATGCTCTTGCATCGCTTTCATCATGGCTTTAAGTTCATCCATCTCAGAAGGCTTATTCTAAGGATGGTTTGCATAGGATGGCTGGTATATGGGTTGGGGAGGTAGGGGTCTTGCATTCTCTGAGTTGAAAGCATCACCTTGCTTCCATGAGAAGTTTGGATGCTTTTGCCACCCCGGATTATAGGTATTAGAATACGGGTTATTACGAGGAGGTGGGCAGAAACCTTGGGCTGCATTCAGGTCGCCCTGAATCAACTCAGGGAATTGATTTTCCGGTGGCACTCCGCAGTGGCGTGCGTTGTGCTTTGGCAAATGGAGCATTCACTTGAAGCCTGAAAGATAGAGGCTGCTTGGGGGTTCATGCTGGGATTTGCTAAAAGCCTATCAAAGTTTTTGTTCAATAATTGAATCTGATAAGCCAAATTCTGAGTAGCCCTGACTTCAGGGGCCTCTATCTTCCTTTGCAAAATTAATGGTTTTCTTTCTTGATAGGTAAAGGTCATATGTATGGAATTGCCACTTAGTGTTTTAAATAATGCCCAGGCTTCATCCTTAGTTTTGCTCATGAAGGTTCCTGCACAGGCTGCATCAATGGTTTGCTTATGCCTTTCAGATAATCCTTTATAGAACCTTTCGACCAACTGCCATCTTGGCACCTGATGGTGGGGGCATAACCTAAGAAGGTCATTAAAGCGCTCCCAAGTCTTGTGAAATTACTCCCTTTCCTATTGAGTAAAACCCATAATCTCTCTTCTGTAATGGTTGGTTTTACTCATAGGAAAATACTTTTTCAAGAATTCTCCCTTAAGGGTGGCCCAATCATTTACCCTTGCATCGAGGGTATGATATCGGTGCTTGGCCCTATCCTTTAGGGAGAATGGAAATAGAGTCCTCATCAGGGCTTCATCAGTAAAGCCCTGGAGCTTCACCATGGAACAGACCTCGGTGAATTCCTCAAGATGCCTGTAGGGATCTTCAAGATATGGTGCTGCTCTTGATTTCATATGGATTATCCACTCCAGGTCTTCGGATAGGTAGGGCTTGGTGGGTTGTAGGGAGAAAATAGTCTTTCAAGGTTCTCTGATTTTCACCAACCCTAATCTCTTCTTTAGGTCTTTCTTCGGCCATTTTTCTTCTTTCTTGGTTAGCTTTCCTTATAATTCTCTTAGGCTCAAGGTTGAAGAGAAGACTATTTCTAAGAGAGCGCCTACCAAGCATACACCAAGCAAACATAAGGTAAGAGGTCTTTTGTTGATTTAAAGTTCTTTAAGTCCTCTTCCAACTCTTCAGCTTGGCCAAATATAGTCAAGGCAGTTTTTCTCCATTCCCACGTAAGTGGTATAAGAGAAATGAGGCACTTGAAATTTCTGGTCAATGACTGTTAAGAAGGTTGAGGTTACTTTTAGTCCTTTTGGGTGATCAATCAAGTTGTCAAGCAATTACGCACCCTAAATTGACCTTCGAATGCCTTAAAGATGTATACTTTGTTGCGATGATATTCTCTAATGCTCAAGTAAAAAGGTACTCCAAGGATGGAACCAAGGGATGCAAGTAGGACGAACCCTTCCCTTGAGGCATTGTGTTAGCGGTGCTTCTTAACTACCCTTGAATTCCTTTAAGGGGTGTCCCCCTCCTTAGAGTATCAAATCACTCGGGCCAAAGTTAATATCACCGTTTCAAAGCGAGATAGGAGGGTTTGCACCGATAAAGAGATAGATGCCTATAGCCTTAAGGGTCCAAGTCCTAGTGCAGTGCCTATAGTGAGTGCTCAGTGCAGGAAGTGTGTGTTACACCGCGAAAAGTGATTTTTCTTTCGAAAATCGCAATCAATTTATTCAAACACTTCTTGTAATTTTATTTTTATTTTCGAGAAGCAATATGACCACTTGATTAATGTTTTCAAATCAGTTTAAGTGGTCTTCTTAAATTATGTTCAGATGCAATGTGTGTGCAGATAACTGATGCAGTAAGATAAGAAATTCGTACCTTGCTCCAGCACTCTTCTATGCAAAAATGCACGCAATGTAGTAAGAAAATCTAGATGCTGCTAAAGCAATCCTAGATGGTTGTCCAATGGATATGCAGCTTCTAGCGGACAGTTCGGATTTTTTTTTGTTAATAATAAATAGATACGCAATCCAAAGAACTAACTACCTACGAATAAACCTAGAATCTAAAGAATTGGGGACACTCCCACAAAAACTGGCCCTAGAGTACAAGGGCGAGAAAATAAATATTTAATACTAAGTTTATCAACCTAAATCTAAACCAAGATCTAATAACTAAATCAGGAAAGGCTCCTCCGTACGTCTTCACGTGCGTGGGATCAAGGCCCACAAGCACCCGTTGATGCCCCTTAGGTGGCGTCAAGGTCCACCAAGAATATCACCTCCGTCGTGCATTCCCGTCCGTTCGTTTCCACCAGATAGATGTACCTCGCACAGGAAAAAGAAATAGATCAATGAATATATAGTCCCAATTAGAAATCACTACGAACAAGAAATATGTACGAGTTTACTAGGCCCGTTGCCTCCCCGGCAACGGTGCCATTTGATATTAAAGATTTTCGCTTGATTAAAATAGCAATAGAATGATTTATCATTGTAATTTATGTGGTGGAAATCTCTCAATCAAAGATTAAAATAGATACTAATTTAAACCACAGAAAAGATGTTGTATCCCCAGGGAGGTTTAAGCCTAATAAAACTCACAAATTCCTTATCTCATTATTCCAACGTGATGTCGCCTACAATTATAGTTTAACATGCAATGTATGCGAAGCTAAAAGATTGAATAGATATGCAATCAGATAATAAAGTTAAAACTCAAGGGGTTGGCTGCAATTGCATTCAATATATCAAATATTTATTTAAAGATTAAAATCCCAACAATGGCATATCAATGTAATTACTAATTTAATCGAAAATAGAGCATTTCCCTTCTCTCCTCTTCGCGCACGTGGAGGAGCGGTCGCTGGCTAGCTGGAGCTCTGTGGCAGTGCATGGGAGAGAGACAGTCATGATGGTGGTGGTTGTTCGGCTGGTGGTTGCCGAACGTGGCCGCGGCAGGTGGATGGCCGGTGGCGTGGACAGCGTGGTTAGCGGCAGAGAAATTCGTGGATCGGCGTGTGAGCTGCACACGTGGTGGCAGTCTGTGAGGAAGAGGTCAGTGAGTTGCGTGGAGATCCTCGGTGGCGTTGGCGGAGAGATCGGGCGGCTGGAGATGGGCTGCAGCATGGACGGTGTGGCTGCTGCTTTGGGCTCCTTTGTGGGAGTTGCAGGGGAACGATGGATGAAGAAGAAGAGGAAGAAGAGGAAGACCCAGTTGTGGCGTGTGGGCGTGCACGCACGTGAAAAAGTGCGTGCGAGGGACGCGGCTTGGGCATGGCCGCTGGAGGTTGGTGGTAGTGATGGTCGGTGGCTGCTGCTATGTGCAAGGAGGAAAGACTGTGCGTGGTGTGCTGGGCATGCACAGGTGGTTGCTACAGTGGGGCAGTGCGCTGTCACCGCACCGCTGATCGACGAGGAGTTCGCAATGGCACCACGGTGCACGTTGAGAGGGCCACAGTGCACGTGGCTTCCACTGTGTAGGCGTGAGGGTCACGGTGGAGAGTGAGCATTCTTCCTTCAGTGGTTGGTTGGAGTGGCTCTTTCTTAAAAACAAATCCCTCGTTTGTTTCTCTACGGTCGCCATCTACTCCAACCACTCGACGAGAGTTGCGAGTGGTTGGAACAAAAGGATAAATGATGAGAATCTCATCATGAACCCTAACTAGTTTATTTTGACCTAAGAAAATGAACAAAAGCTCCTGCATAACCTAAAGAAAGGCCTAACTCAAGCGACCACTGATATGGAAAGAAAACATGAAACAAAGGGTAAAATCGTAATTTTACCATTACAGTTCATCAACGTAATTTCTCTAGGTCTATACATAGGTCAATTGGACTTAATAAGAGAAAAAGTTGGATGGTTCAATCAGAAAAGGGTTATTGTGAAATTTAAGAACTAAATGACATTCTATAACCCTAAAACAAATCCACTTAATTTCACAAGGTTCTAGTCAGGATAAAAATCAACTAAACCCTCTAAAATTCATGGAAAAATATCCCTTAGGGTTTAGAACCTTCAATTTGGCCTTTGGAACTTGTTTTGACCTATATTGGGGTCCAAGCTCCATATTTGACTTAATTTGGGTTTTTATCCAAAATGTCCAGTCAAACATGGTCAAACCTAAAATCCAACTTCACCAATGGATTCCTTAGGTCCAAATTAGGTTTGTACCAAAATTTGGACCTAAGGAAAGGTCATCTTGACCTACTTTGCAAAATAGTCCACCTAATTACATTTTGGCCCCTAACTTTTGAAAACCCTTGCGAAAACCCCCTCAACTTATTCGTCACTTTTTGCATTCCGGTCCATCTACCATTGCAGCAGAAGACCCATACTTCCAGTGAAGTTGCGAGGAGGATTTCTCCTCGCTTCCCCAGGGAGCTACTCTCAGATTTGAAAGGGGGGTTCTCTGCGAAATCCCCTACCGCCTGAGTAGCTCCCCATGCCTTGATTCGCACCATACCTCTCGTGCGAACGCTCGAGAGGTATGGGTATCGTACTCGCGATGACCTCCGGCGAGGATTTTGCTCGCCTTCCAAGCGTCTGACTCTCCATCCCTGCCTATAAATGAAGCTCCTGGTCCAGCTGCTTCTGGCAAGCTTGATTTGGCTTGAGAAAACCCCTAAATTCATCCTCCCTCGCCTCCGGCCAATAGCCCGCAAGCTTCGGCGATCCTTCCCCCCTCTTCTCGTCGCTTTGCCACCATACCAGTGGTAGAGTCTTCTCCGCCGTGCTCCTCTGCGTCGCGCTGTACTCGCGCGCACCTCTCCAACTCCTTCCTCATCGCCGTCATCCTCACCTAAGGGCCTTCGTCTCCGACGACGGCAGATACGAGTCATCTGCCTCCTTTCATCCATTAAGTAAGTTAGAACTCTTCCCTTCTCTCCCCTCTTTATTTCCCCTATCTTTATTGCTATTTTTATCCCCTCGATGCCACAGACCACCACCACCTTCTGCACCTCCGGCAGACCACCAGTGAGGCGCATCCACCGCTCCGCATCTCCACACGCCTCGCCAGACCCCTCATCAGCTCCGCCATCACCCACTGAGCATCATCCACTCCTCCATTACCCACCAACACCTCCATAAACACCCCTCGATCAAACCCATCTTCACCGCCCTGCGGCCACCCACCCACCCAGGCACCTTCGCCGTGCCACGGCGAAGCCCCCCATGTGGTTTAACGAGGCCGCAAGGCCGTCTTTGTGAATTTCAGATCCGACCACCTTCCACCATTGAAGTAGAAGCAAGGAGCTTGTATCCTTGCTCCAGGTCGTGTGCTCCAGGAGTCAAAGTCCCAAAAGGTGTGGTTGAGTGCGTGAACACATCCAGCTAAGAAATTGGCTCAGCGAGTGATTGCATGTGGCAATTGAGCAAAACACCTCACCTGCGGGCGCGAGCGAAGCGAGTGGAACTTTAGTCCCACCTCAGAAACACTCAGCACAGGTGCGCGATTTAAATTGATTTTGTGTTTTCTCCTTAGCGCCTCAAGTCACGGGGTGAGGTCCCTGCCTCGTCCGCGACCCACCCTTTTGTGGACCTGGCTGACCGACCTGATTAACCCTGCACTCCTCGCACACCACCCAGGCCGGTGTGCCTGGACCCGGGCGCGCGTAGCCCAACCTATGTACCCGATTGTCTGGCTCTGAGAAAGCGAAGAGAGAAATAGAGAGGGAGAGACGCAGGAAGAGTAGGGGATAGGTTTTGCGTGGTGGTGCTGTGCTGGAAAGAAGAAGGAGCTAAGGAAGGAAGAGGTAGCTGCTGAAGAGAGAAGAAGGAAGAGGAAGACGCGGCTGAAGAAGGACTTAGCCACAGGGAAGAAGAAAGAGGAGCAGCTGAAGACAGAGGAAAGAAAACCGAAGAAGAAGAAGAAGGAAAGAGAGGCACTGTAGCAGAGGAGCGGCAAAGGCTGAAGAAGAAAGACATGGCGGAAGAAGGAGGAATCAAGAACAGAAGAAGGAGCCGCAAAAGGAGACAGAAGGAGAAAATAGAAGACAGAGAGCAGAAGAAGGAGAGAGTGAAATCACTATAGCAACCGCAAGATAAGGCGTTTGACTCACAGAATCAGACGTCTAAAAAAGGAAAATCAGAGTAAGAAAGGAGGAGAAGGTGCGGCCAAGCGAGGAAAGCAAAAGGAAAAAAAAGAGAGAAGAAAAAAGGGAAGAAGTCACAGAGAGAGAAATCTATTTCTTTTTGCATTTTCTCTCTCTAGTTTTCATATACATTGGATTGCATTGACATCATCTTTTGAGTAATTTCAAAGTTGTGATTTTAGTTTCTAAAATACCAATTTGCTCTCTGAGTTCGACCTTGGATACTTTAATTTTCGAGTAAAATAAATTGTTATTTGTTCATAGCGCTTTTTCGACTATACTACAACAAGACTGATTTAAAATACGACAAAGCATTGCAACAACATTTTTTGGCGCCGTTGCTGGGGAGCAACAGGCATTTTAGAAGCTTTGATCACAACTTCTGATTCAATACTAGGGCTACCTGTTTCCATATTTAGTAATTCACAAAAGTTGCCTAATTTTTAGTTTCAACACATTTTGAATTGCACATCCAATTAAGATAACTAGGGCTAAAACCTTCTTGATTGAGCCCTAGATATCAATTTTTGAGGCAACTAAATTGGACCAAATAGAGCCAACTTAAGGATTACAAGCTAGGGTTTTAGAGACACATCTTCTTCTAAGGAAAGAATCAAAATTTTCAAAAAAAAAAGAGGTGTGCCTAAGCCTTGTTTGAAAAGATATATCCAAGAGAAACCCAAAGCAAATCAGGCTCTTAATCCATTTGAACCCTAAAAACAAGGACCTAAAAGCTCTCAAAGGAACAAAGAGGTGAAGTTGATCCTTTAGGTCAACCAAGCTTAAAATTAGGTCACTTTGCACTCAAAAGACCAAAAGTTCAAGTGGAACCCTAAGCGCCTTGATCTTAAGCAAAAAAGGTAGACTTAAGAGGTCAAGGTCCCCACTCTGGTCTACCTGTAATCTCAGTGACAAGAATGGTCGGGTGGGGGAAACCCTGTAACCCGTGGAGATTCTCTACCATGTAGGGGTCTTCGCGGGACTCTCCCTCTTTGGCTGCCAAGGTATTTCTCAGGTGGACGACCTTTCTGACTAAGGGCTATCATCCACCCCGAACCTCTATAGTCACCCAACATATTTTGGGTGTCCCGATTGGGTCCAGCACATTCTGATCTCATCAAATCCTTCGGTGCATGTTTGGTAGGAGGTCCTTAGGACCTCCTTTAGAAATCCACTCTCCCTAAGGCCAAGCCTCGACGCCCTTGTTTGTGCAGTGATGTAAACACAATTACACTACTTAAAAGGTCTATTTTTGCATGTTCATAAGCATAGGATTGCATTTCATGATATAAATATTGCATAAAATGCATCATTTTGCATTTAGAGTAGTTTGAATAAAATGGAGGTTAATTGTCTCCTTTTATGTGCTTGGACAGGGCAAACATTTTATCGGGGCCTCGGATCAAAGATCCAACCGTATGGATGTGATCAGGGCGACGATTGGAGTTCAACGACTCCAAGATTGCCCTAATCAGGCATCCGTAGCATCAGATAGAGATCGGGGAACCCTAGAAGATCAAGGGCCAGGATGGTGTAAATCCACACTTCAGATAACAAATCCGACCGCATGGATGAATTCGGATCGACGATCGCAGCCCAACGACACAAAAATCGAGTCAATCCGACATCCGTGGCACCATCTACAACTTCCAGAAGATGGATGGCCAAGATGGCGCCACGTGGCACCATCTCAACCGCCCAAACGGCCGCATGCATCTTGTTAAGACCGCGCACCCGTCTCCTCTCCGCTGTTGGATCTCGATCCAACGGCTGCGGTCGCTCGCGCTTAAAAGCGTCCGCGCGACCATTTCGTCCGCGTAGCGCAGCGGCAACGCAGCTGCGGGCGAAGCAGAGGTCACGGGTTCGAGCCGCGGTGAGGGGGTGGAAGGCGCGGGCTAGCGAGCGCGGACGAGCGTCAGATGAAGATCCAACGGCTGCGCGCGCTCAATCAGGATGACGCGCGATTGGACGCCGGGCGTAACGCGCGATCGCACGCGGGCGGGCGCGCTACGCAGCGGGCGCGGACGCGATTTAGGCCGTCCGATCTCGCGATCGGACGGCTGAGACTACGCGGACGTGCGTAGGCGTTACGCGCGCGGGCAGCCGAGCGGGCGCGCGTGGGCGCGGCGGTGACGGCCACGTCGGGGCTTTAGTGACGGATTTATCCGTCACTAAAGACCCCTTATTTATTATTTTGAAGATGTAATGTCCATTTTGCCCCCACTCCTTGCAACTATAAAAGGAGACCCCCTCCATACAAAATTTTCATCCCTTCCTTCTCCTCTCTACCTCTCCAAAGCTCAAGAGAAGCTTGTCCCACACCCGGGATGCTTCTCGCGAGATAAAGTCCAAATTTTCGTCCCCCTTCGGAAGTGGATCCCGCGACGACGACGGCGTGCTGCTTCGTTCCCGTTCTTCTGCTTCGTCCTCCTTCGTCCCGCTTCGTTCTCCTTCGTCCAGGCATCGTCCCGTCCGGCTCGTCCTCCAAGCGACCGTCGAGGAGGATTCTCTCTCCCTACTCTTTTTACTGCTTTCTAATATAGATTTACTCCTTTCTAGAGTAATCGCTTTATGCTTTCTAGTTGTAACGAACGATCTCTTTTATGATAAATTCCTTGTCTATTCTACATCTCATTTTGATTTCCATGTGTAGTATTCTCTCTCTCTCTCTTACTCTCTCTCTTCTATTTTGTTGTAGATACTTAGATAGTTTAAATTAAATTTCTTCGTGACAAAATAAAAACGAAACGCGAAGTTTTTAAATCAAACGTCCGCCTCCCTGTGTTCGACCCGGAATTTTAATTTCGGTATAAATTTTATTTGTTGAACACGAATCCTTCGCTTTCGAACTACAACGATAGGTTTTCCAAAACCGAACACGTTAGCGTAACTTCGTAATCGTACAACATTTTGGCGCCGTTGCCGGGGAGGCAACAATCTTTGATTTCTCTTCGCGTTTTGTAACTTACAAATCATTTACCTCACTTTTCTCCTTTCTTATTGTAATTGCAGGTACTCTTTCGAGACAGGAAAAAGAGGTAGATCAGAGTAAAGTGCTGTGGAAGGTTTTGTAAGTTACCCCCCACCTCCCACCCATTAGATTTCATTTCATCACATAATAATTCAAACATCATTCAACCTAGGTGTTCTTATAAACTCTAAGGTCAGATTGTTTGTTGTTTGACATCCATACTCACTCCAACCCCCACATTAAAAAAAAAAAAAAATCTCACAGAGGTACACAACCTCATCTGATTTTCAAACTCAACCGGTAATCCACTCTTAGGAGCTGGTACACACATCCAAACACATAATTAAGTAGAAATCAGATTAGGTAATCATTTGTGTGCCTAATTAAGTGGTGCAACAGGCCAATTGTTTGAGTTGATTGGGCCGCACCACTTCAAATAAAATCAACTCATCAAGTAGCTGCCAATTAGGTTCAACTCTTAGGGATTTACCCGGCACTCCACATTCTTTTTAAACTTTAAAGGAAAACATCTTCACCTGTGCTTGCAAAAACTTGGTGTGCTAATGAAACTTGATTGAAAACACCTAAAGTTGAATCCTAAAAGCTACTAAGCAAGATTTGAATCTTAAAACTCATCACATCAAAAACAATCTTGCTTGAAAACCACTGGTTGTGCACTCACACATGAATCAATCAATCATTAAGGGCACAACCCATTTAAAGGGCCCATCACATTCCAATGCACATTCAAACCTAGCCCTAAATAAAACAGAGTAGACGTTGGCCTTAAGGATTGGACTCGCTCTTCAGAACTCAGAACGAGATTATTTTCGATTAGTCTGTTTCTACTGTTCAATCTGATGTCTAGCTAGGGGAGCAGAGTCAAACGATCGCGGCTGGGGGGTACACTAGGAACCAGAGGCGCAAGCCGAAGGAAGAACCTTCTCCCCAGTCCCTCCTTCTAACTGGTTGGATTGAACAGACGGAAGTAGATCAAATCGTTCCTTTATCTCAAGATGGGTTTTGAGAGTCTGTAGGTCTTTAGGCTAACCTATTTAAGGATAGGTTTGATTGTTTGTATTGCAGGGCACCTTTCTTCCTCTCGTGTATCATGAATCCTTCCACATATTTCACACATTCCCGCTCTTTCCCTCCTGTTGTAAATTATCCTCAACATGACGATTATCCCAACTCGTATTGTAATCGACCATCAGTTAGTTGGGATAATTCGGATTGGGGATACAATTCCGGACCCCCGTGTTTAGGGTATAACCCTGAACACTTTGATTCTGATTTCTATCCTTCTCAGAGTTACATCGATTATAGATCGTCTTCCTTTTATGAACAACCTAATGCGATCTACAATCAAGAAGGATACACTGATCCTTACCCATCCTTTGATTTCACTGCCTTTAGGTCATCAACATCTTTTGAACAATCTGAAATGACCTATTATCAGGATGGGTATAACGAATCTCAATTCGTTAATTCCTCTACATTGATGTCAAACCCGCCCAACCCTGAACCAACTCATTTGGTTCAGGTTAATCAGGTTCAAGATAAGGTTCTGGCTAACTTGAGGAATATCATTCAATCTTTAGAAGTTCAGCCAATACCTTGCATTGAGAGATTGGAGCCCCTGATTGAAATGATTGATGATTTAAACAAGTCTTTATTGGATTGGCTCCAGGATGTTAAGGATAAGAACCCGGGTGAGTTTCTACTTGGGAAATTAGCGAAATTGAGGATGAGATTCGTGGTTGCTTTGATTCAATCTTGGAATAATTCGCAAGATGAACTCTCTTCAGGAAAGCCAATGACAGAACCCGCTCAGGCACCTGTTGGGGGGGACAAGTGTTATGAGGCTGACCAGATTGAATTAAAGCAACCAATTAAGGATGATCTGATTTCTTCACCTGAGATCCCTGAGCCGGGTTACGAGGAAACGTATGTCTCCTTGGAACACAAAGTGACGAATGATTTTGGGACATACATTGATACGGATCCTGATGGTGAAGATTCAAGTTGCGAAGTCTCACGCGAGTTTTCTGAACACGATTTCTGTGAGACGATTGGGCCTGAGGAATCTGATAGATCATTTAATAGCCCAATAATTGAGGAAACTGATCTTATTAGGGCACACATTACGGATCCAGAATCACATTTTCTGGAGGAATCAATTCAATGCCCTGATTATCAGTTACACCCTGTTGAGCTTATTGATGATTCTAATTCTGAGATAATTAGACCCAAGTCAATTTTGATTCTGCCACATCATTTAGACTTGGAGATTCCAGATGGGGTGATGAATATACAAGAGGTCTTGGAATTTGATACACTTAATGAGGAGGATAGGAGAGGGGAAGTTCTGATTTGGGAAGTTAATTTTGGAGGAAATGGAAGATTGAGTCGAAGGGTTCCTTTTAAGCTGAAACCATCAAATCAGAACTCTTACGACATTTGTTTCGAGGATGTTCAACTCAAGCACACATTCAACGATTATCCTTTTGAGCTTCAATTCTCTACAACCCGACATTTTGGCCTTGGGTTGCATCCTCATAAATCGCAGGTCCGACCCCGCTTGCATTCTGATTTTAGGTTTTGGGTAATTTTTATCCAGAACCTAAGATATTCTCGATTATGGGGTGTGGGTCTGCACCACAATCTGGTCCACATCTGTGGACCTCTGCTGACAGGTCAGAGGATTCTTCTGTTCATTCTAATTCTGACCTGCACATGTGAATTCTTCATTTCTTTTCTTTGTATAGTGTGCCTAGCTGAAGGCACTAAACTCAGCACTTATACAGTTCTTTTTCGTTTTCATCTTGGAGCGGACCTGATATTCACCCAATTCAGGTGCTTTCTACAATTTTCCACTCTGTTTTATGTCTTTTTAATACAATGAGGACATTGCATTAGATAGGCATGGGGGGGTGGATATTCATCTCTGAATTCATTCGTCAGCTCCGTAGATTTGTTTATTTTCTTTTATAAAAAAAATAAATAAAAATTTCAGAATTAGGAAAGAGAATTTGGGTTTAAGAAAATTTTCAATCTTAGGAAATACTACATTAGGATCTGAACACAAAGACCCCTCAGGTCTTTGGACTTAATTAGCCTGTGTATCCACTAAAATGTGGATTTGTCTTTGAGTCCTCGCCATCTTAATTCTATTATAATTGGAATAAATAAGTTTGGGTGATAAGTACACGACTTATCAACCCGCCCTCTGATTTGAGGGAATTTCGAGTCTTAAGCATCTACACACTTTCTTTGCACTGACTCGTTGTTCGGTGATTTTTACGGAAATTGGATAGCTAATGAACCTTCTAGGGTGATATGGCTGGCAAGTTATCGTGGGTAACAGCCCATAGGTAGGTTGTCCAGAGCCCAATCACTGGACCTTTCTCTTTTTGCTGCATTTAGGTAAATCTTAGACCAGGGAAGCCACCTACTTAAAAAAAAAAAAAAAAAAATCAAAAAGGAGAAAAGAACAAAAAGAAATAAGCCACACTTCGCCGCACGAGTATTGCTGGCAAGTTGTCAGTGGTAACAGCTCATCGACCGGTTGTCCAGAACCCAGCTCAGAAAATGCACTAAAAATTCCCAAAACACTTAGGAAGGAGCGGAGAAGTAGAATAAACCGGGGAGATATACACTGGATTCACCCTTGTGTTGACCCCATTAAAAAATAATAGTAGGGAGAAAGCTACCGGTTGTAAAGATACACCTTTAGGCAGAATTCTTTTTGAGGTCACCTAGAGGCGTAGAAATCCGAAGTCCGTTCTAATTGCCGGTCAACGAGTCTATCACAATCACAATAAGATGCTTAAAACTTAGGGTTCTCATCAAATCTTGGGTGAGTTGAATGGTCGTAGAAAGCCACTCTTGAACCCTAAAATTTGAAAATCCAAAAAAAAAAAATTAGAAAAGAGTAAAAAGAGAAAAAGGAATTTTTCTTTGAATAAGGCGAGGGCTTGAGGCGGTCTGCATTTTGGCTGATACCCGGGCACTGTTGTGTCTTTGAAAGTTCAATTCCTAAGTAGACAATTTCTTAATGATTGAAAGTGACTCAGGTCCAAATAATCCAACCTAATTCTTTTATAAATAGCATATAGTTTTTGCTAGGGACTAGCAAAAGATAGGCATGGGGGTATGATGTAAACACAATTACACTACTTAAAAGGTCTATTTTTGCATGTTCTTAAGCATAGGATTGCATTTCATGATATAAATATTGCATAACATGCATCATTTTGCATTTAGAGTAGTTTGAATAAAATGGAGGTTAATTGTCTCCTTTTATGTGCTTGGACAGGGCAAACATTTTATCGGGGCCTCGGATCAAAGATCCAACCATATGGATGTGATCAGGGTGACGATTGGAGTTCAACGACTCCAAGATCACCCTAATCAGGCATCCGTAGCATCAGATAGAGATCGGGGAACCCTAGAAGATCAAGGGCCAGGATGGTGTAAATCCACACTTTAGATGACAAATCCGACCGCATGGATGAATTCGGATCGACGATCCAAGCCCAACGACACAAAAATCGAGTCAATCCGACATCCGTGGCACCATCTACAACTTCCAGAAGATGGACGGCCAAGATGGCGCCACGTGGTGCCATCTCAGCCGCCCAAACGGTCGCATGCATCTTGTTAAGACAGCGCACCCGTCTCCTCTCCGCCGTTGGATCTCGATCCAACGGCTGCGGTCGCTCGCGCTTAAAAGCGTCCGCGCGACCATTTCGTCCGCGTAGCGCAGCGGCAACGCAGCTGTGGGCGAAGCAGAGGTCGCGGGTTCGAGCCGCGGTGAGGGGGTGGAAGGCGTGGGCGAGCGGGCGCGGACGAGCGTCAGATGAAGATCCAACGGCTGCGCGCGCTCAATCAGGACGACGCGTGATTGGACGCCGGGCGTAACGCGCGATTGCACGCGGGCGGGCGCGCTACGCAGCGGGCGCGGACGCGATTTAAGCCGTCCGATCTCGCGATCGGACGGCTGAGACTACGCGGACGTGCGTAGGCGTTACGAGCGCGGGCAGCCGAGCGGGCGCGCGTGGGCACGGCGGCGACGGCCACGTTGGGGCTTTAGTGACGGATTTATCCGTCACTAAAGACCCCTTATTTATTATTTTGAAGATGTAATGTCCATTTTGCCCCCACTCCTTGCAACTATAAAAGGAGACCCCCTCCATATGAAATTTTCATCCCTTCTCCTCTCTACCTCTCCAAAGCTCAAGAGAAGCTTGTCCCACACCCGGGATGCTTCTCGCGAGATAAAGTCCAAATTTTCGTCCCCCTTCGGAAGTGGATCCCGCGACAACGACGGCGTGCTGCTTCGTTCCCGTTCTTCTGCTTCGTCCTCCTTCGTCCCGCTTCGTTCTCCTTCGTCCAGGCGTCGTCCCGTCCGGCTCGTCCTCCAAGCGACCGTCGAGGAGGATTCTCTCTCCCTACTCTTTTTACTGCTTTCTAATATAGATTTACTGCTTTCTAGAGTAATCTCTTTATGCTTTCTAGTTGTAACGAACGATCTCTTTTATGATAAATTCCTTGTCTATTCTACATCTCATTTTGATTTCCATGTGTAGTATTCTCTCTCTCTCTCTTACTCTCTCTCTCTCTTCTATTTTGTTGTAGATACTTAGATAGTTTAAATTGAATTTCTTCGTGACAAAATAAAAACGAAACGCAAAGTTTTTAAATCAAACGTCCGCCTCCCTGTGTTCGACCCGGAATTTTAATTTCGGTATAAAGTTTATTTGTTGAACACGAATCCTTCGCTTTCGAACTACAACGACAGGTTTTCCAAAACCGAACACGTTAGCGTAGCTTCGTAATCGTTCAACATGCAGCAACCCCACCACATAGATCTTTCGTCTGATTCAGAACCAAGTTCTCCTTCTTCCATCATGGCACAACCTGTTGAAGAAGAGAACAACCTTGAGCACCAGCTTCAGCGCCTAAATGATCTCTTCCAAAACTTTGTGAACCCACCGAAGTGTCGTATGATGAGAGATCACTATAATCCCTCTCGATGGTAATCGAGCCTCAAGTCCGAATCCCGGCTGGAGGTCCTGATTCCGAACTCAAGCCCAATATGATTCATGCCATACCAAAATTCTATGGGCTTAACTTCGAGGATCCATTCCAGCACATTAAACAGCTCAAGCATCTGGCCCAAACCTTCGGGTCAGATGCACAAAATCGGGATATTCTGCTCATGAAGATGTTTTCTTTCTTCCTCATGAACAAGGATGCTCATTGGTATCAAACTCAGACTTGTTCGATCAACACATGGGATGAACTTCAGTCCGAATTTTTGAAGTTCTTTCCCGTTGGCCAGACAAATGCCTTGCGCCACCAGATCACTCATTTCACCCAACAAGCGGGACAACCTCTTCATGAGGCATGGGATCGATTCTTGGATCTCATGCGAAATTGCCCCCATCATGGACTTCCTAAATGGGAACAAGTCTAGTCTTTTTACCAGGGACTCCGTGAAGACATTCGATTATTCGTCAATGCAACCTGCGGAGGAAACATCATGGGCCAGCATGAGGACACGGTGTGGGAGATTCTCAAAAATATGTGCGAGAACTCCATCAACAATGACTCCATGGGCTTATTCGACCGGACGAATGCCCGCGCATCGACGAATCCTAGAGGAGCACATGAGACGTAGGGCCTGTCCGCATCCGTCGACTTGGAGCTAATGGTCAGTCGGTTGGACAAGGTCTCTGATGAACGCCAGTTTATCATCATTCTTATGCATTAAAACAAACCTAGCTCTTAGGATTTTACTCCGCAAACGAGTTTTTAGGCTGCATTTAGGCATAAATTAGGTTAGGCATGCATTGCATTTTTTATTGTCTTTTTAATATGTTTTTGTGAGTGTTAGGGATGTACAGATATACAGATACCTAAAACCCTAGCACTCAAGAAGGCAAATGGTGAAGGAGAAGCCCAGACTAGTTGCAACTCAGCTTGATCCACCTCACCACAGCTAGAACCTAGCTCACTTGAACTAGGGTTAGCTCATCCCAGCTCCATTCAGCTAATCTCAGCTGAATGGAAGCTCAAAAGAGTTCATCTTAGCTCACCCTAGCCCAAGTCAGCTCAGATCCAGCTCAACTCAGCTGAGTCTAGCTCATCTCAGCTCCCACTAGTCCACAGGGAGCTCTAGCTAGCTCAGCTGAGTTGACAGGAGTTCACCCCAGCTCAGATCCAACTACATCCAACTCCACTCAACTCTGGCCAGCTGAAGATGACTTCATTTCAGCTTAGGAAGCTCAAGTCCAGCTCTCAGGGACTCAGCTTAGCTCAACAAAGTTGAGCTAAGCTACCTTAGCTACCTCACCCAGCTTGATCCTCCCCGGGAGCATTAGACCCAGCTCACTTCAGCTCCTTTCAGTAGAAGCCAGCTTGCTTTAGCTTGGCTTAGTAGCTAGCAAAGAACTAGCAAGCCAAGCTAGCTAAGGTAGCTCCTTGCAGCTCTCTTTAGCAGCCATCAGCTCTAGTGCATCTCAAGATGACTACCTCCAGCTCTTCTCCCTGAAAACCCTAGCTCCAAATGCCTCCAACTCTACTCCATACTAGCTAAGCTAGCTAAGCTACTTAACTTAGCTAGTCCACCTCCATGGCACCAAAACCTACTACCCTACTACCGAAGCTCCAGCAAAAAGACCACCTACTCCTACTTTATTTTGGTGCCAACTATCCCTTCCATCACCACCCTACATCCACCATCAAAACCCATCTCCACCCTCCATTTTTTCCCTCCAAAATTGCCTTCTAGAAGGTAATTTTGGAGGGAAAACCAAGGCACCTCTTCATTTCCCTCCCATTTTTCCCTCCAAAAATATCCAAGCACCCCTTCATTTCCCTCCAAAAAAACACCATAACCACCCCCCTTCCCATCCCATAAATACCCTACCCTACCACCACATAATTCCCATCCTCCATTAGTGTAGTTTGCTACCTATACCACCTATACCTACAGCCAAGAAGAAGGAGTAGAGAAGGAGATTAAAGGGGCACATCACCAGCCCTTTTGGTGCCTTCTTCTCCCCACTCTCTTCAACTTGGGCCACGCCAAGGAGGAGGACTCTTCCACTTCAAGGAGGACGGCCAGGCAAGGGAGGACCTAGGGTGGATGTCCACCCTTGGAGAGAAGTTTAGGACACTCCCCCTTAGGGCTTGCCTTGGAGGACATCACCTTGGCGGAGCACAGCAAGGAAGGAGTTGGAGGATTCTTTTCAAGCTTGGGAGCTACCAACCTTGGAGCAAGAGGCCCTCTTCTTCACCATCTATCTAGAGGATTTGTGTTTGCTTTTCTTTATTTTAATTTTTCTAGTAGTAGAAGCATTCCTCTACTAGGCTTTTCTTGTAAAACACTTTTCATTAATCTAGATTGCCTTCTTTGCAATTTCTCATTTGCATTTCTACTTGCTTTGTTTTTAGCATTCTTCACTCCCTCTCCCTAATTATTCTAGGCCCCCACTTGCCTAGAGTGAGCTTAGGGAGAGGTTCTACTTGCCACTTAGAAGTAGTATTTGAATTTGAAGTGTAAATCACCTTCCCGCCACCATTTCGCATGTTGTCTTAATTCAAAAACAAAAAAAAGTGACATATTGAAAAATACCAAAAAGAAAGTTAAGATTTGTATTCCAAGCAAGAGAATCACTTTTGCAAACATTTGGCCTCCTTGGACGACCCTAGATACTCCCCTATCTAGGAATATAAATTTAAGAGTTGATCGATTTTACGCGTTACGACTTAATTAACAAACCGCGTAAAAATCGCTCACTTTTTGGCACCGTTGCCGGGGAGGCACGGCTTTTCATTAGTTAATTTTCTCTTGCTTGAAGTGGATCTCATCCCCTTCTCTTTCTTTCCTTTGTGTGTGCAGGAATCACAGCGGGAAGGAGGAAATCTGGAAGCGAGAGCTCAAAGATCCTTTTCTTCCCGTGAAATTCAGGTTGGTTCCCCTTTCTTGTCACATTTAGGCTAAAAGACTACCAAAAAATATTAAAATTGGCTTTCAGGACCATAAATACTTTAATTAAGTGGAGTGGTGCCCATATAAAATTCATTGTTTGCTTGAATGCTTCTTTAACACCACTCCATTGCAAGTATTGGTGTTCTATTTTTCGGGTCCAGATTTCTGTTCGGAATTGAAAAATGGATTCCTAACACCACAGGCTTCCTAAAATCATAAAATTCCATACAATGATTCCCAATTAAGTTAGGAACATCCGTTTTAAATTTCAGATTAATTTGATTTGTATTTAATTTTTAAAAATTCGTGGACTGCAGAGGGATCACACCCTCTAATCTTCCTATTATGCTACTGTCCACGAATTTTTATAATTTTTATACTCTTCCAATTTTTGTGAAATTTAGCTTACTAGAATCCTTGTGAAATTTTACACATCATATAAAATCACAAAAATCTTCTGAGGTCAGTGGTAATACTGAAAATTCCAAAATACCCACAGGTATCATTTCTAGACTTTAACACCAGAATAATTAAAAATTCAAAATAATTATCAAACAAATTCCTGAAATCTAACAAAAATCTTTTTTGGAATCCTTGTTTGATTTTATTCAAACTAGTGGTGTTGTTTTATTTGTTTGGACCATTACTTAATTCATAAAGCCTAAAATTAATTCATTGGTAGTAATTTTCTATCTTAGGGATAATTGGCTTAGGGTTTCTTTCTTTCTTTTTAGAGACTCACATTAAAGGAAATTAACCATCACCAATACAAATTGTCTTTCCTTTGATTGTGAAGTTTCAAACTTGTTTGAAAATTTAAAGAGAAAAATCCTAAAACACATTTAATTAAATCAAATCCTAAAAGACAAAAATACCAAAAAATTATGTGACAACTTGATTTTCATTGGAGCCACTCTCCAATTCTTGCACACACACCAAAAAAACTGAAATAACAGGGCAAAAACCCAATTAACGCCCTCCACATTTCGTGTGCACTATAATATCCTAGCCCTAACTAAAATTTGTAGCAATTTGACCCCTAAGGTTCCATCAATGTAGGCTTGCTATATAGGACTTAAGTTTTCTCTAGTTAATACCAATTCTGCCATCTATATCTAGTGTTCAGGCTGAGGGGCCGTGTCAAATGACCAGACGTGGGTTTGTACAAGCACCTGGGGATTTTCCTGGAAAATGCTTGGGCCCAAACCTCCCCTTAAGCAACTTGGCTAGATTTGTTGACAGAACGGGTATTTACTGTTGATTACTTATTTCCTAGGTAGACCAAGTCTTAGGTTAAATTCTAGGGAGTCACAATTAAGTTAGGTCTAGAATTTGATTGCTTGTGTGCACACTTCTCTCATCCCCATCTCTTATCCTCCCCTGCCATTTCTTCCATTTTACAGGGGCGACGGTCCAAAACTCCACACTTGGAGGGACCACTTGATTTTGGCTCCCCAAAAAAGACTTTTCCTGCATTCTTCCTCTTCTCTCAAAATGGAAAATCAAAATTGGTCCTCTAACCCGCATGCTAATTTTTCTTTCCCCTACTTTTCCACCTAGGAGCTACTTAATCAGGCCCCTCCACCTAATCTCTACTCTATCATGGCTCAGCTACAAGTTAAGCAACAACAGTTGCATAAGGATTTAACAAACCTAGCCAACCAAGGGAGTCCTGCCACACCTACCCAAGCTCCACACATTCCACATCTCACCCCTTTACACACCTGCAAGAGAGAAAATCTACATAAATCCCATACTGAGTATAATTATTATTCTGAGGCTTTCTATGGTTCAATAGGAAATTATGTTTATCCCATTCATTACCCCACCCAAAATGTCCCTACTTTCCATTAGAAATTGAAAAATTCCTATAATGGGGGGAATTATCCGGCTCACTCCTGGACCAATCCGGTTCCACACCAACAACAGAACCCGTTTGGAGGGTATGGTTCAAATTAGACTTATCAATCTAGGCAATCTCAAGAAGACATTAATGCCTAGATGATGAAAACCCTGTAGGAGTTACAAAGAAAAACAAAGGAACAACCCGTCTTATTAACAATCTCAATGATCAAATTGGGGATATTCCGACTCAAAGACCTGCAGGACACTCACCTTCCCAACCCACACCAAACTTTATTAATCCCAGGAACCAACACCCGGGTGGATACCAACAACAGAACCACATGGTTCAGCTTCCTATTAACCCAATATCGCAGCACCAACCCAGTTTCTATCAAAATCAGGCCCCCCCACCTCCTCCCAGTGATCACCAAGCTGCGTATGCAGAGACTTTGAGGAGTGAGGAAACCAACATGGATTTACGGCCTTCACATTCAAATGATGAAACTGATTCTCAACCAATGCAGATTGACTCCCCTAACCTCAATAATGAAGAAGAAAAAGAAATCCCAAAAACACCTGATTCAAACCCTATTTCCCACTCTCAAAAACTGCAATCCAACAATCCAAAACCGAAGTCCTCTGACCACAATACTTTGGACTTATTTGAGCAAGTCGAGAGGAATATTCCCTTCCTAGATTCTCCCCATTCCTCTAAAAAATTTACTTCAAAAGGGTATGATCAGAATCTAGAAAGGTTGGTCCTTTCAAAGACAGCCAGCTCAGTTTTTCAGAGCACGCTGCCTTTCACAAGAAAGGACCAGGGCACATCACTCATCTCAGTTGTCATAACTGACACCATTTTTTTTCGCGCCCCTCTCAACTTAGGTACCTCTAGTAATCTCATCCCTCCGATCTTATTTGAGGAATTTCGATTCAGTGATTTAAAACCTACTAAGGTTCAATTTCAATTGGAAGACCGATCTACCATTCAACCGTGGGGAGTTGTTGAGGATAGTATCATCAAGGTCCAGAATTGTCTATTTCCGGTAAAATTTCTGGTCCTTGACATAGAGGTACCTAAGGCTCTCGTTAATGCCATCATTGGAAGACCTTTTCTGACTATGGCAACAGCTAATATCAATTCTCATTTTGGGAAAATGAATATAAGTTGCAATAACCAAACCTTCTCATTAGATTTATTTCAAGCTTCCAAGAGGTTCATTAATCACAAAATTTTTGAGGACACTGATAATAAAATGGAAACAGTATTTGAGAAGTCTATGTTGATCAAATCTCATTCACCTTTGACCACTATTGGTCTAGATTTTATTGATTCTTATTCTAAGGATAATTATGTGGTCCAAGACTTTCCAGATCAACTAGGGTTTGACTTTCCCCCTTTTCATCTTCCTATTTTTTCACCAAAAATATCCACACTAACTTCACCCATCCTGCATCTCACTAACTCCTTTCCCCTCCCTTTTCTATTGGACCTACCACCTGATCCACTTGAGTTTGGCTTTCATCATCAATTCAAACCATGGCCAAACCCAGGTCCTTTTTCCATTTCTCTATTTTCTTTTGATCCCTTTATCTTTACCACTCATCTTTTTAGGGATCTTGAGGAAGACACTTTTATTAAAGACATTCAAGTGTCCAACTATTTACATGATTTTCCGTCTACCGTGCATACCTTCACGCCCGGCTAAATGGCGTAAAAGACAGCACTGGATGGGAGGTAACCCATCATTTTTTTTCCTGCTTTCCTTTTTCTTCTTCTTTTTCCAGGTTTTGATCATCCTAAACCTGACCATTCTTCACTAAGGTGATCCCTTTTCCCTCCTAATGCATGAGGACATGGCATATCTTAAGCATGGGGGGGTGTTTTTAAATTTGACGATCGATTTAGGATTTTCAAAAAAAACATGCAATTTTCTTTAATTTATTTCCTGCTTGCATACCCAAAAAAATAAAATAAAATAAAAATAAAAATGTTGAAAACTTGTTGAGGAAAATTTTGAAATCGGGACTAAGGTCGAAAATTTCACTTTTGGTACAATGGGATTTAATCTTTAACAAACTAAGGATGATGGCATGGATATGATCATTAGAATTCCAGGGTCTATTTTAGACTAGATCAGATATCCTTATTTAAAATTCCACCTGAACTCATGATAGTTCAGGTGACTTGATCCTATTTTGTAATGTGGAAAGTATTTGACTTAGCTTCTGATTCAAAAACTTGCATGTCTTGAGAAACTTCTTGTGTCTATTTTCACACACAAGCCAACACTTAAAAACAATTAAAAATTTGAAAAACTCCCTTGTTTGGACTTAGTAAAAGTCTGAAGCAGATCATTGGTTTGAGTTTCCACCGCCGAGAAGGAGGAAAATGCCTCCTTTGAGGACGTGATGTCAACATGTTACCGCCTCGGCGCTGCTCCATATCTATATTTCATATCTTTAGACAGAGCATTAAAGTGCATTTTAGCAGCTCAAGTGTCTTGGACGGTGCTCTACCTATAGTGTTGGAGTAAGAGCTTGAGTTTGCTTGGAGCTCCCCTTTTCACCGCATCATGTTTTGGGGTTGTGAGCTCCTGGGTGGTGTCATGGACAGTGCTATCCCGAAGTACTGGCACCAGAGCCCCCTCGAGGAATGGTAACGGGAATGATGATCCCGACACATCTGTTGTAAGACTAAGCTAAAAATAAGCATGGGGGAGAAAAAAAAAGTAATAATAAATAAATTAACACGCCCTTATAAATGTTGGCTTTTCACAAGCATAGACACAAGGTTTTAAAGGATTTTGCAAGTTGCGAATCAAATTCTTGAGCCAGAAAAATCCTAAAAACAAACATTTCAAGTCATCTGAATTAACAAGGGGTTAATTTGTGAATTTTCTGGAGGATATATTGATCCCGTTCTATCTAATGGTTGAATCCAGAAACAAATCCCGTACCTCTTGTGTTTTAATCTACCAAGGTCCCTTAATCTCTTTTTCTCCTCAAAAGTCGAAAAAATTAGATTTCCCAAAAATTTCATTTTCCAAAAAATTAAAGTTTTGCTAAGAGACTAGCAAAAGGTAAGCATGGGGTGTGATAAATGCCAGTTTATCATCATTCTTATGCATTAAAACAAACCTAGCTCTTAGGATTTTACTCCACAAACGAGTTTTTGGGCTGCATTTAGGCATAAATTAGGTTAGGCATGCATTGCATTTTTTATTATCTTTTTAATATGTTTTTGTGAGTGTTAGGGATGTACAGATATACAGATCCCTAAAACCCTAGCACTCAAGAAGGCAAATGGTGAAGAAGAGGCCCAGACTAGTTGGAACTCAGCTTGATCCAGCTCACCACAGCTAGAACCTAGCTCACTTGAACTAGGGTTGGCTCATCCCAGCTCCATTAAGCTAATCTCAGCTGAATGGCAGCTCAAGAGAGTTCATCTTAGCTCACCCTAGCTCAAGTCAACTCAGATCCAGCTCAACTCAGCTGAGTCTAGCTCATCTCAGCTCCCACTAGTCCACAGGGAGCTCTAGCTAGCTCAGCTGAGTTGACAGGAGCTCACCCCAGCTCAGATCCAACTACATCCAGCTCCACTCAACTTCGGCGAGCTGAAGATGACTTCATTCCAGCTTAGGAAGCTCAAGTACAGCTCTCAGGGACTCAGCTTAGCTCAACTCAGTTGAGCTAAGCTACCTTAGCTACCTCACCCAGCTTGATCCTCCCCGGGAGCATTAGACCCAGCTCACTTCAGCTCCTTTTAGTAGAAGCCAGCTTGCTTTAGCTTGGCTTAGTAGCTAGCAAAGAACTAGCAAGCCAAGCTAGCTAAGGTAGCTCCTTGCAGCTCTCTTTAGCAGCCACCAGCTCTAGTGCAGCTCAAGATGACTACCTCCAGCTCTTCTCCCTGAAAACCCTAGCTCCAAATGCCTCCAACTCTACTCCATACTAGCTAAGCTAGCTAAGCTACTTAACTTAGCTAGTCCACCTCCATGGCACCAAAACCTACTACCCTACTACCGAAGCTCCAGCAAAAAGACCACCTACTCCTACTTTATTTTGGTGCCAACTATCCCTTTCATCACCACCCTACATCCACCATCAAAACCCATCTCCACCCTCCATTTTTTCCCTCCAAAATTGCCTTCTAGAAGGTAATTTTGGAGGGAAAACCAAGGCACCTCTTCATTTCCCTCCCATTTTTCCCTCCAAAAATATCCAAGCACCCCTTTATTTCCCTCCAAAAAAACACCATAACCACCCCCGTTCCCATCCTATAAATACCCTACCCTACCACCACATAATTCCCATCCTCCATTAGTGTACTTTGCTACCTATACCACCTATACCTACGGCCAAGAAGAAGGAGTAGAGAAGGAGATTAAAGGGGCACATCACCAGCCCTTTTGGTGCCTTCTTCTCCCCACTCTCTTCAACTTGGGCCACGCCAAGGAGGAGGACTCTTCCACTTCAAGGAGGACGGCCAGGCAAGGGAGAAGGACCTAGGGTGGACGTCCACCCTTGGAGAGAAGCTTAGGGCACTCCCCCTTAGGGCTTGCCTTGGAGGACATCACCTTGGCGGAGCACAGCAAGGAAGGAGTTGGAGGATTCTTTTCAAGCTTGGGAGCTACCAACCTTGGAGCAAGAAGCCCTCTTCTTCATCATCTATCTAGAGGATTTGTGTTTGCTTTTCTTTATTTTAATTTTTCTAGTAGTAGAAGCATTCCTCTACTAGGCTTTTTTTGTAAAACACTTTTCATTAATCTAGATTGCCTTCTTTGCAATTTCTCATTTGCATTTCTACTTGCTTTGTTTTTAGCATTCTTCACTCCCTCTCCCTAATTATTCTAGGCCCCCACTTGCCTAGAGTGAGCTTAGGGAGAGGTTCTACTTGCTACTTAGAAGTAGTATTTGAATTTGAAGTGTAAATCACCTTCCCGCCACCATTTCGCATGTTGTCTTAATTCAAAAACAAAAAAAAGTGATATATTGAAAAATACCAAAAAGAAAGTTGAGATTTGTATTCCAAGCAAGAGAATCACTTTTGCAAACATTTGGCCTCCTTGGACAACCCTAGATACTCCCCTATCTAGGAATATAAATTTAAGAGTTGATCGATTTTACGTGTTACAACGACTTAATTAACAAACCGCGTAAAAATCGCTATCAGTCTCTATCATAGAGAAGAAGGTGGATGAGCTGACTCGGCATTTGCAGCGAGCCACCTCTGCGTAGAACTCTTTCGCATAGCCACCTCTCGAGAGGGAAACTGTGCAAAGCATCTATCACCGATCTTCTTAGGGGATGGACTCGTATCCACCCCCGTCTGACTCTAGGAGTGGAGGGACCTCCGATCCACTCTATTCTAGTCGGGGGAACTCTGAACCCCCATACTCTGACTTCCCTGAGGCTCCTCAGATTTGCAAGGACCTCAACGCCATCCAGAATGACCCATTTTCCAACACCTACAACCCTCGATGGTGAAATCATCCCAATTTCCAGTGGGCGGGAAATTCTCAGAATCAAAGACTACCTTATCAACCCCATCCACAAGCCCCTCATCCATATCAACCGCCTCAGCCTCGGCCCAACCCCACCTATCAATTTGGGCCAAACTAAGACCAAATGACTCTTATCCTTCAAACACTGGCTAACATTTAGAAAACGAATGCAGTAATACAAAAACAACACAAGAACGAGATCACTGAGGTTCGCAACCAACTCACCCAGATGGCGAATTCCTGCCAACCGGGCACACTTCCTTCACAACCTCTGTCGAACCCAAATAACGTGCCGACTCATAGGTGCATTATGAACCCAAATCCAGGCCACGCACATATGATTTATTAGGCCCCTTCTGTTCCATCACCTGACGGGATGGAAGCTTCGACATCTTATGCGGGATTTCAACAGCAGCCACCCATTTTAACAACCCCAAACTAGAATCAGGCAGGATAAAACTCCATAACAACCCGTAGTGGTAAAGCAACTTAAGACCCACCTTATCCAAACCACCCCAAGCATGGTAGTGAACCAAGCCCTAGGATAGTTATCCAGGATGTCCCTATCCCAGATCAAGAACCTGGACCTATTCTAGAGGAACCAACCAAGGTTCCATTTCCCGAGGCCTTAACCAAGGGGAAAAGGATAACCAAACCCGTGGCTCCTGAGGAGGATTTGGCCAAGCTTTTTGAATAGGTCCAGATAAACATCCCTTTGATGGATGCAATCCACCACGTATCGGCTTAAGCATGATTTTTGAAAGACGTGTGTACACCCAAGCGTAAGCTGCGAACTAAAAGTGGGAGTCCAATCATACTGTTAGAGCAAGCCAGCTCTGTAATCTTGAGTAAACTCCCACCCAAGGCTAAAGACCCAGTCACTCCCCTGATTTCATGTAAAATTGGTGAAACCCAGTTCGACAGAGCCTTGCTAAACCTAGGTGCCTCCATAAACCTAATACCTACATCCCTCCTTAACCACCTTGAAGAGTCTGAGCTTAAACTGACAGAGGTGACACTACAGTTAGCTGATCGATCCATCAAGTCACCTAAAGGAATACTCGAGGATGTCATTGTTAGGGTTCGGGATTTCTACTTCATAGTGGATTTTATAGTTCTAGATATGGATGCACCTGAGAACCCAAGGGATACATCGATTATACTAGGGAGACCTTTTCTAGTCACTGCTAGGGCCAACATAAGCTGTGAGAAGGGCCAAATAGAATTGAAATTTGGGAGCCAAACTCTAAATATTGACATCTTTAAGGCCCAACAAAGGATTAATTACGGTGTTATAGAACAAATATGTGATATCAAAGCAGTGGTTAATGAATCGCATATTAAGGACAACCTGATTATCCCCGATCAACCACAAGAAGATTAAAACCTGCAAATAGAGGAGTCTGAACCTGATTTAGATACACCCATAACTCCTACCCTTGGTCCTGACACACACCTCGAACCACCTGCTGCTGCTGATAATCCCGTCCTGGAACTCAAGTCCCTTCCCGATCATCTGAAATGTCTTTTTGGGTTCCAATCAGACGTTTCCTGTGATTATAAACTCCAAACTCACACCTGACCAGGAATCCTGTATGATTACTATTCTCCAGCAACATCGTAGAGCCATTGGATGGACTCTCGATGATTTGACTGGTATCAGCCCCTCTTATTGCACACACCATATCTACTCCGAAGAGGGTGCACGTCCTTCGCGAGAGATGTAGAGACGTTTAAACCTAATATGTAGGAGGTCATGAAAAAGGAGATCATTAAGTGGTTAGATGCAGGGATCATCTACCCGATCTTCGACAGTCGATGGGTGAGTCCAATCCAGGTTGTGCCTAAGAAGGCAGGGCTCATCACCATCACGATTGAAATCAGAGAGGTCATACCGACTCGTATAGCTAACTCGTAGAGAGTCTGCATTGATTACAGAAGACTCAACTCCTCCACGAAGAAGGATCATTTCCCACTACTGTTTATTGATCAAATCCTCGAAAAACTAGCGGGAAATAGGTTCTTCTGCTTTCTTGACAGGTACCCTGGTTATAACCAGGTGGCAATCCATCCAGAGGACCAAGGAAAGACCACATTCACCTGCCCCTTCGAGACGTACGTGTTTCGAAGAATGCCTTTCGATCTCTACAATGCATCCGCGACTTTTTAGCAGTGCATGCTTGCCATATTCTCAGATATGGTAGGTGATTGTCTGGAAGTTTTCATGGATGACTTTTTAGTTTTTGGAGCATCATTTGACGATTGCCTCCAGCACTTGGTCCAAATACTCAGGCAATGCATCGACGTGAATCTGGTTCTTTCCTGGGAAAAGAGCCACTTCATGGTGCCTGAGGGAATCGTCCTGGGACATTTGATTTCAGAGAAAGACATCCTGATCGATCAAGCCAAGGTTAACTTAATTTCCAAACTCCCTGTGCCTAGCTCAATCAGGGACATTCGATCCTTTCTGGGGCACGTCAATTTTTACCGTCGATTTATCCTTGATTTTTCGAAAATCGCATACCCCTTGACCACTCTTCTCTCCAAGGGTGTACTTTTCGAAATCTCCAAGGAATGCAGTCAAGCATTTAGGATCCTTCGTGACCGAGTTACTTAGGCCCCGATCCTACAGTCCCTTGATTGGTCTCAACCCTTTGAGATCATGTGTGATGCATCTGACTTCGCTGTAGGAGTGGTTTTGGGGCAGAAAATTGACGGGAAACCAGTGGTCATTTACTACACTAGCAAAACACTTGATAAGGCTCAGCATAACTGCACTGTTACTGAGAAAGAGCTGCTAGCCGTAGTACTTTCCCTAGAAAAATTCAGATCTTACCTCCTGGGTTCCCATGTTATTATCTACTTAGATCACATAGCTGTGAAGCATCTCCTTGCAAAGAAGGACGTGAAACCTTGATTAATCTGATGGATCTTACTATTGCAAGAATTTGACCTCGAGATTCGCGACAAAGCGGGAAGACAGAATGTGATAGCTGATCACTTGTCCCGCCTTCCTTCTGAGATCATTGACCCTTCCGGACCCATCACGAAGCATTTTCCTTATGAGCACCTCCTGACTATCGATATAGGGCTTCCATGGTTTGCTGACATAGTAAACTACTTGGCATCACATCAGATCCCGTCTGATTGGTCGAAGGCCAAGAACGACAAATTGTGTTCGGATGCCAAGTATTACTTTTGGGAAGACTCGTATTTATTCCGCATTGGTGCTGATCAAATTATCTGACGGTGTGTCACGGAAGCAGAAATCAAAGACATACTCTCTTTCTGCCATGACCAGGCATGCGGTGGACACTTTTCAGGACATAAAACCGCATCAAAAGTCATCTAGTGTAGCTTTTACTAGCCCACAATTTTTAAGGATGCATACAATGACTGTAAGGCATGTAACCATTGCCAGACCTTGGGCAACATGAGCCATCGAGACATGATGCCTTTACAGCCGATCCTGGTATGCGAGATTTTTGACATTTGGGGGATTGATTTTATGGGACCCTTCCCTATCTCGGACGGCTTCGAATACATTTTACTCGCTGTTGACTATGCGTCCAAATGGATCGAAGCCATTCCGACCCGAACCAATGATCACAAAGTCGTTATCAAGTTCATTCACCAAAACATCTTCTCATGGTTCGGGATTCCACATGCGATCATTTCTGATGAAGGGACCCATTTCACAAACGCTCAGTTCAGGTCACTGATGACCAAATATGGGTTGTCGCACCGAATTTCTACTCCTTACCACCCCCAAACTAATGGTCTAGCTGAGCTATCAAACCGGGAGATCAAGAAAATCCTCCAGGTTACTGTTCGACTTGACAGGAAGGATTGGTCATCCCGGCTTCTGGAAGCTTTGTGGGCTTATAGGACCACTCACAAGACCTAATTAGGCATGTCCCCTTTCAGACTGGTGTACGGGAAGGCATGTCACCTCCCCATCAAATTGGAGCATAAAGCCTATTGGGCAGTACGGAACTGCAACTTAGATCTTTCTAAGACTGGAACCCATAGAAAGCTTCAGATGAGTGAGATTGATGAATTACGCCATGACGTGTATGAAAACTCGTGAATACACAAGGAGCGGGTTAAAACCTTTCACGACAAGCACATATCTAGAAAGGTCTTTCATCATGGTCAAAAGGGTCTACTCTTTGATGCCTGATGATAAGATCGATGCAATATGGCTATGCGCACAAATACTTAAACAAACAAATCAGTAATAACAAGACAATTTGCATAAATAATCAAACCTCAAAAAACTGGCACAATATGTATAGTAGTTCCCCTCCCTTAGGTACTCTACTACCTAAGCCTCCCAGCTTGGGGTTTTTAACCTGATTCTCTCAACCCGAGAGAATCAATTTACTAAATCAAGGTAATTAACGGGTTACCTCAACCCAAGTACAATAACGGGTTTGTTACAACCCAACGAGCAACAAGCTCAAATACAAAAGAAGTATAGGTGTATGACAAAAAGAATCTTACAACTAGAACCTAAGCCTCTCAACAAATGTAAATATAATGTTATCGATTTGAGAGCCTAGAAAGGATGCAAATCATGTTGAATTGCATGAACAAAACACGTCAATGTGTTTGCAAACCCGTAGCACGATTAGAAAGCAGCAAACATGTTTTCTTCTCTTGAATATGTGGTGGAAAATATGAATTATAGCTCTAGGAATTTTCTTCGTATGCAAACAAAGAGTCCTAGGGTCATTTTATAGAGTTTAGGACCTAGGATACTCGTCTACTAGACGTTGGGATTTAATTCCCAACATTTATATTGTTGGAATTAATATTTCTGCCATTTTGTTTTGGGCCAACGCCTAGCTGGTACTGGTACTAAAGTACCTGTACCGATACTGGCAGGTCACTGCCACCAATACATGAGTCCTGTTACCGGTACTCATCATGGGTATTGATGTAAACACATTTACAATACTTAAGATGTCTATTTATGCATGTTCTTAAGCATAGGATTGCATGATAAAAATATTGCATAACATGCATCATCTTGCATTTAGAGTAGTTTGAATAAAATGGAGGTTAATTGTCTCATTTTATGTGCTTGGACAGGGCAAACTTTTTATCGAGGCCTTAGATCGAAGATCCAACCGTACGGATGTCATCAGGGTGACGATTAGAGTTCAACGACTCCAAGATCGCCCTAATCGGGCATCTGTAGCATCTGATAGTGATCGGGGAACCCTAGAAGATCAAGGGCCAAGATGGTGTAAATCCACACTTCAAATGACAGATCCAACCATACGGATGGATTCGTATCGACGATCGCAGCCTAACGACGCAAAAATCGAGTCAATCCGACACCTATGGCACCATCTACAACATCCAAAAGATGGATGCCCAATATGGCACACGTGGCACCATCTCAGTCGCCCAATCGCCCGCATGCAACCGCTGAAGCCCCCGCATTCGCCCCTCTTCGCCATTGCATCTTGATCCAACGGCTGTGAACGCATGCACCTCAAATTGTCCGCGCGACACAATCCTTCGCGTAGCGTAGCGGTCGCGAGGCGCTGCACGTTCACAAGATGCGAGTTCGAGCCACAGCGAGCAGGCGAAGGGTGCGGGCGAGCAGGCGCTGGTGAGCATCGGATCTTGATCGGGCCGCTACCCGCGCTCAATAGCGTCGATGCGCTATCGCATTCCTGCGCCTCACGCGGCATCGCATGCAGGCGGGCGCAAGTTGTGGGTGGGCGAAGGCGCGATCTGGGCTGTCTGATCTTACGATCGGACTGCTGTGGACGGCTGAACGTGCGGCATGCGTTGAGAGTGAGCAGACGAGCAGGCGCGTGTGGGCAGTGTCCACTACGCCCATGTTGGGGCTTTAGCGATGGTTTTATCACTCACATTCATTCCACCCTCATTTATAAAAAAACAACAAAAAGATAATCTTGTGGGGTAATTTTCAACAAACACACAACATACACCCACATTCAAGGCACTTAATCAAATTGATTTGTTTCTACTCAACCGGGTTTTGATATGTGGAACTGTTACACACAAAGCAACACATAAAAGAGTAGAAATCATTCTAGGTTAACTATGTTTGAGTGACTAACTTAGTGGTGCATTTGTGGCCAATTGTTTGAGTTTTTTGGGCCGCACCACTCTATTTAAAACCAACTCATCAAGTAGCTCCTCCTTAGGGTTTTCAATCTAGGTCTATTTCAGGCACTCCACTTTCTTTTTGGTTTTAAAGGAAAACAATCTTCACCCGTGTTTTACAATTTGGTTTGCCTTGAAACTTGATTGCAATCCACTTAATTTGAAACCCTAAAAGCTACTTAAGCAAGATTTGAACATTAAAATTCACGCATCACAAATAATCTTGCTTGAAAACCCTGGTTGTGCACGCACTTACACAAATCTCAATCAATCATTAAGGGCACAACCCATTTTAAGGGCCCATCACATTCCATAAGCACCACAATCCCAGGCCTTAATAAAATTGAGTAGACATTGGCCTTAAGGTCTGATTCACTCTTCAGGGCCTAGTCTGAGATTATTTTTGATTAACCTACTTGTACTAATTAATCTGATGTCTAGCTAGGGGAGTAGCGTCAAACGACCGCGGCTGGGGGGTACACTAAGAACTGGAGACGAAAGCCGAAGGAAGAACCTTCTCCCCAGTCCCTCCTTCTAACTGGTTGGATTAAACAGACGCAAGTAGAGTAAATCATTTATAGTCTTAAGGCGGGTTTTGGGAGTTAGTAGATCCTTAGGCTACCCCACTTAAGGACATCCTTGTTTTGTTGTGCTGCAGGGTCCCTATCCCCAGTCCTTCCGACCTTCTCCTAGTTTATACTAGGTAGACAGTCATTGAATCCCTGATTGGAAGGACCATTAGAACATTCTAGGATGGGCAAGTTGGATTTTGGTCAATTGATCCCATGGCCGAACAACAGCCTCCTTTGCTTGGAAATCCATAGGAAGAATTTCGAAGGCAGCTGGAACAAATGCAGAGAATGCAGGAATGGTTCCAGAGAATGCAGGGCGCTCAGCCCTTGAAGGATTTTTATGATCCTTCAAATTACGGGGAATGTCCTGGCGTCCAGATTCCAGCTGGTGACGTAGAAATGAAGCCCCAGGTGTTAAGCCTGATTAAACATTATCATGGGCTTGGCTCCGAAGATCCGTTTCAACACATGGAGGACTTGACTACTTTGGTCCAGACCACCATGGCTCGAAACGTAAACGAGGAGCAAATAATCATGAGGCTCTTCCCCCACTCTCTTAGGGATAAGGCCCCGCATTGGTATAGGACAATAGGAAGACCAATTACAACTTGGAATGAGTTGAAATCGGCCTTTCTGAAGAAATTCTTCCCAGTCGGACGTACCAATGCTGTGAGATGGGCAATCACTACCTTTACCCAGCGGCCGGGGGAGCAGTTTCACGTGCCCTGGGAGCGATTCCATAACTTATTATGGAGTTGTCCACACCACAAGGTGCCAAAATGGCAACTTGTGCAGATCTTCTATCATGGGTTGACTGAGCAACTGAGAAATCATGTGGATGCTTCTTGCGGAGGCAATTTCCTCAATAAAGACACAGATAGTGCGCATGATTTATTTGAGGAAATGAGTGAAAATTCAATTAATCATGCCTCCATGGATACTTTTAACCGGTCCCAGCAGCCCAGATCAAATGTCAATGAAGTCCATGACTCTCATTCATTTGATATGGAATTGATTTGTAACAAACTTGATAAGGTGGACTTGGTTGCTAAAAGAATGGAAGAGTGGATGGCTGGCAATTCTATGAACAACTCTCGATCCACTCAATCCCAAAATTCGAGATTCCATTCCTCACGAGCTCCTTCTAGATGGGAGTTCGTGAATCAACTCGATGCAGCTCAACCTGTGAGTCAGCATTTTTCGAAACCCCACGGGTTCCAAATTGGGCCTTTGATCCCAGTTTTTCTGATCCTTCCCTTTCTTTCTCTCCATCCTCACCCTATGAGGATGTCTGTGCTGTACAAGAGAATGTTAGATCCAACCCCTACTCGAATGCCTATAATCCAAGTTGGAGAAACCACCCTAAATTCTCTTGGAAAAATCTGGGGCAACAGACCCAATTCTGACCTGGCAACTATGCTTCGCAACGACCAATGGGTCAGGGTCAAGTATATACTCAGTTGCCTCCGAATCAGGTCAATCAGCCACTTGGAATGGCCATCAACCCGCAGGATAGGCTGATTTGAACCGTCAAATGGTAGAGATGCAAGGATCCATGCTTCAACTCATGCAGCAAATGAGAAACTCGCTGGACAACTTGCAATCCGGGCTCATTGCTAACTCTTGTCAACTCAGATCTCTACCATCCGAACCCGTACCCAACCCGCGAAATATTATGAATTCGGGCAATCAAGCCCATGGGTACGGAAATCAGAGGGACTCACACGCACATGCTCAGGTGGTTGAGCAAGGTTCCTCGTCTTCTTCTACAAATCAACAATTTATGGTTAATCAAGCCCCTCCAATCTTTCCTAACCCTCCCCAAGACCCAAATTCTTATGCTTCTGCAAATTCTGTAACTTTGAGGGGTGGTAAGAAGACTCAGGATCCACAACCACACTATTCTGATCTTTTGAATCCTGAAGAACCTGAGGAGAGAGAGGAGAATCCTAAAGGAGAAATCAAGGCTCAAGAACCTGATTCCAAAGATCTGACTCATGTTCCTTTTCCTGAAGCCTTAACCAAATCAAAGAAGAAGAAGTCTGTTGATAGCAATGAGGAGCTTCTGAATCTATTTAAGAATGTTGAGATCAATATCCTGCTCCTTGATGCTATCAAGCACATACCAGCTTACGCAAGATTTTTAAAGGAATTATGTACATAAAAGCTTAAGTCAAGAGAATCTGTTCCGAGGAAGGTGGTACTCTCCAAGCAGGCTAGTTCTATTATCCTGCATTACCTCCCTCAGAAAAAGAGAGATCCTGGTGCTCCATTGATTTCTTGCCTTATCGGAGATTACACATTTGATAGAGCACTTTTTGATTTGGGTGCATCCATCAACCTAATTCCGACTTCTCTTTACGAGAAGTTTGGGTTAGGTGAACTTCGGCCAAATTCAGTAATGCTATAGTTAGCAGACTGTTTAGTCACAAACTCGCGAGGCGTTATTGAAGATGTTATAGTTAAGGTCAAGGATTTCTATTTTCCTGTAGATTTCCTTGTCCTTGACGTGGATGTACCTGATAATCTGAGGAACACGCCCATCATTCCGGGGCGTTCGTTCCTGGCTATCGCTAAGGCCAACATTAATTGTGAAAGTGGTAGCATGGAAATCGCCTTTGGGTACCAACGAATGAAATTGGATATTTTTAAGGCGATTAACAAATTTGAGGATTGTGGATTTATTGAGGAACTTGATGAGGATAATGATAATATTGAAACTTGTTTGACAGTTTCTTCAATCGAAAGTTCCTTGTTGGATGATGAATTTGACCCACAACCCTCTATGGCTGACCTGACATCTTCGGAAGAGGTTATTGATTTTGTTCACTCACAACCTCTTCCTCTTGTTGAATCTTCAGCATCTACCCTACCATCAATCATCAACCCACCCCAGCTTGAATTGAAACCATTGCCTGAGAATTTGAAATATCAATTTTTAGGACCTCAGAATACGCTCCATGTGATCATCAGTGCTAAATTGAAAAAGGAGCAAGAGATTAAATTGATCAATGTCCTAAAGGAACATAAGGAGGCAACTGGTTGGACTATTCATAACCTCAGGGGGATCAAGCCATCTTACTGTAATCATAGAATATTCTTGGAAGATGGATCCCGCCCTTCTCGCCAGATGCAGAGGAGATTGAATCCAAATATGCGAGAAGTGGTCAAAAAGGAAATTATCAAGTTGCTCTATGCAAGAATTATTTATCCAATCTCTGATAATCCTTGGGTAAGTCCCGTTCAGATTGTTCCAAAGAAAGCTGGAATTACCATTGTGACTAACGAGAGAGGAGAATCTATCACAACTCGTTCAGCTTCCTCTTGGAGAGTTTGTATTGTTTACAGGAAGCTGAACATAGCCACTAAAAAGGATCATTTTCCCCTGCCCCTTATCGATCAGATCTTGGAAAAATTAGCTGGGCAGAAGTACTTCTGTTTTCTTGATGGCTACTCGGGATACAACCAAGTTCCTATCCATCCCGAGGATCAGGAAAAAACTACTTTCACCTGTCCCTATGGAACCTTTGCTTTTCGTAGGATTCCTTTCAGGTTATGCAATGCACCTGCGACTTTTCAAAGGTGTATGCTAGCCATATTTTTTGACATGGTGGGAGAGTTTGTGGAAGTCTTCATGGATGATTTCTCTATTTTCGGAGAATCATTTGACTCTTGTTTGGCTAATTTGGAAATGATTCTTAAGCGATGTATCAAAACATGATTGGTCCTTAGCTGGGAAAAGAGTCATTTCATGACCCAAGAGGGCATCGTTTTGGGTCATGTAATCTCTGAACGGGGAATTGAAGTGGATAAAGCTAAGGTTGATGCTATCGCCAAACTTCCTCCTCCCACATCTGTTAAACAAATTCGATCATTTCTTGGCCATGTGGGATTTTATCGAAGATTCATCAAGGATTTCTCGAAGGTTGCTCATCCTTTGAGCAATCTTCTTGCCAAAGAAACGCCATTTGTTTTTGACGAATCATGCCGAAAGGCATTTGATTTTCTGAAAACGGCAGTCACCTGTGCTCCAGTTTTGCAACCACCAATTTGGACAGCCCCTTTTTGTTGGTGCTAGAGCACCACGATCATTTGTTTTGATGATAACAAAACACATGTTATTTAACATTTGCACTTGGAGTCTTAGATTTCAGGTCAATTGCAAATGTAGACGTGTTTAGACGGAATTTGAGCTCGCATCCAGGACGGATTGAAGGAGCTTCATGGAGAACAGAGGAGATTCGCGAGGAGCGCTAGATTGAAGATGGAAGGACAAGAAGAATAGGATAGAATTTTGTTTAATCCTTTCATGTACTTTTATCTTTATTTTTCTTGCTCTTTTTATTTCCTTAGAACATTATGTTAAAGAGCCTCAAAGTACCCTAACAGTAGTCCTAGGAACACCTGTACAACCCTAGGATACTTAAGTTTTCTGTAGAATACTTAGAAAACCAATATAGGGTTCAAACAGAGTTTCCAGACGTCTAATTCCCAAATCAGACGTCTGATAAAGTGTTTTAAGACGTCTGACTGTTGATTTAGATGTCTGATAACTATTAGTCTGGACATTGTTAGTTCTGTCTGATGAAATCAGACGTCTTAGGAGACGTCTGATGACTTTGCCAGACGTCCAATTAGTGGACCGTTGGCTGGCTTAGCGAACAGTCAAGAATGTAACCGTTAGAGCCTTAGCAGACGTCCATAGGACTTTCCAGACGTCTGATAATTGACCGTTTTGCCTCGGCTGACCCAAAATCTCTTCTCAGAGATTTTCTAGTCGTTGCAACGTTTGAAAATCCATTCCCACAGAAAAAGTAGGTTTCCAGATGTCCAGACATAGTTCCAGACGTCCTATATGTCGTCTGATGGACTTACACAAGAACCCTGTTTAGATCTGATTCAAGTCAAGAAGGAACCTGCCCAAAATCAGATGTCTGACCTTGAAATTAGACGTCTTAAAGTGAACTTCCAGACGTCTGATGCCATAATTAGACGTCTGATAAGCCTGTCAGAACAATGATTGTTCCTGATTTCGGGCTGATTCTCTTGAGCTTTGCACCCAATGGCTATAGAACCTTTCCTAAGCCTTCCAAAGCCTTCCTAAGGCCTCTATAAATAGAGGGGAACCTTTGCAACACAAACATACACCTAGAGACACCAAGATACACAAGAAACACCTTGTAATACACTTTCCACTCTTTTGTGTCCTAGCTAGCTCTTGCTCTCCAAGCTCAAGCTCCATTCTCTTGATAGCATCAAGCTGTTGCACACCCGCTCTCCCACCGTTGTTCATGAGAGCGACGTTGCGCCATCGCGTGGCACACGCATCCGCGTCGTCGACGCACTCCTTTCAAAGGGAAGCATCCTATTTCCTATAGAAGCTTAGGTTAAATATTAATTTGTTGGCTCTATAGGATTACTTGTTTTATCTTTGTTATTTGATTGGGTATTCGCTTTGCGAATTCCCATCTCCTTCGCGAGACAAAATCCTTCTCGTGAAGAGAAGGGGTTGAGGTACGCTACCCTCGTCTAAGTAGCGTGGTTGTAATTGAGGTTGAATCAACCTCGTTTAAAGTGATTCGTTTAGTGGATTTTGATCAACTTGGTTGATCGGAAAATCCTAACTCGAGAGGGTTAGGTGGTGGTTTTCACCCGGTTTTGGTTTCCACCTAAAAATACTTGTGTACTTGTGTGAATGTCTATTTTGTGAGATTGTTTATATTTATTTCTGCAATTATTACGTCACCCCCTCCTGGTAGGGAAATTTCACTTTTGAGATCATGACTGACGCTTCTGATTACGCGGTCGGGGCTATCCTAGGTCAGAAAATTGATCAAAAGCCCTCTGTCATCAACTACGCTAGTAAAACTCTAGATGAAGCCCAGAGGAATTACACTGTTACTGAAAAGGAATTACTAGCTGTAGTGTTTGCTTTGGAAAAATTCAAGGCTTATCTCTTAGGGTCTCATGTTATCATCTATACCGACCACTCGGCCTTGAGACATCTCTTGGCCAAAAAGGATGCTAAACCCCAGCTTATTCATTGGATTCTTCTTCTTCAAGAATTTGATCTTGAAATCAAGGATAAAATCGAGGTACAAAATGTGGTAGCAGATCATTTGTCGAGACTCCTAGGTGATTCTTCTTGTCCGAACATTCCGATTGCTGACACTTTTCTTGATGAAACTATTCTTATAGTTTTAGGTGTCCACACCCCATAGTTTGCTAACATTGTTAACTATCTGGCCGTTGGTCAAATCCCCCAGGATTGGACCAAGCAACAACGGGATAGACTCAAATCTGAGGCTAAATACTACTTCTGGGAGGACCCTAAACTGTATCGCATCAGCTCTGATTAGATTATTCGCCGATGCATACCGGAGAATGAATTCAACAGTATACTCGAGTTCTGCCATGCATCTAGGTGTGGTGGACATTTCTCCGGGAAAAAGACGGTAGCAAAAATGTTGCAATCTGGCTTCTATTGGCCGTCTTTATTCAAGGACGCCCAGGATTTCTCAAGGTCATGTTCTCGATGTCAGGCACTCGGGAGCATAACTAAGAGAGATATGATGCCCCTAAACCCTATTCTTCCTGTCGAAATTTTTGATGTTTGGGGCATCGATTTCATGGGACCCTTTATCCCTTCATTTGGACATCAGTACATTCTTGTTGCTGTTGATTATGTGTCCAAATGGATTGGGGCGATTCCCACCCAAACCAATGACCACAAGGTGGTCATTAATTTTGTCAAGAAAAATATCTTCAGTAGGTTCGGGATTCCGAGGGCTATCATCAGTGATGGTGGCACTCATTTTACTTATGCCAAATTCCAGAATTTATTGGCCAAATACGAGGTTAATCACCGAATTTCCACACCTTACCATCCCCAAAGGAATGGACAAGCCGAGATCTCCAATCGAGAGATCAAGAACATTCTACAAAAAATGGTTAGGCCTGATCGCAAGGATTGGACTCAAAAGCTTGAGGACGCTCTTTGGGCCTACCGTACGGCGTACAAAACACCCATCGGCATCTCTCCATTCCGTTTGGTGTATGGAAAGGCATGCCATCTACCCGTAGAGATTGAACACAGGGCATTCTGGGGGATCAAACAATGCAATTTAGATCTGAATTTAGCTGGGGAGACCAGGAAACTCCAACTATCTGAGTTGGAGGAGCTTAGAAATGATGGTTATGAGAATGCCAAGATCTACAAGGTTCGAACCAAAGCTCTACATGATCAACTGATTTCCCGCAACAGCTTTGAGCCAAACCAGAAGTCTGGTTATTCGATTCTAAACTTAAGCTCTTTCCTGGCAAACTTAGATCTAAATGGAATGGCCCATTCATAATTGACCAGATTTTTCCAAATAGTACCTTTCAAATTTCTGACCCAAAGATAGGTAACACATTTAAAGTCAACGGTCAATGTTTGAAGCCTGTTCTTGACCGTATTCTTCCAGAACCCATCTCAGACTCAGTTGCTCTAGCCATTCTGTGACTTCTTTGGCTGGACTTCACCTAGCTGACGGCATTAAACTCAGCAGTTGTACATATGACACAAGGCTGATACGAGCTTCATATTCAGGTGATGAAACGCTGTGGGCAACCGGGTTTTATTGTTATAGCGTTGTAGTATAGCCAGTTATTGCCAACATTTCAAATATAAAATTTTTTACTCGGAAAATAAAAGAGTTCCCGAGGTCGAACTCAGGGAGCAAGTTATATTCTAGAGATATACATGTTTCTTTTACAAAAATAAAGAAAGAGAGAGAAAGAATTTGTTGTCTTCTTTTCTCTTTGTTTCTCCTCGTCTCAGATCTTCTTCTTCTTTGTCTGCAGAGGTGATGTTCTTCTTCTGCAGTGGTGATGCGCTTCTTCTTCTTTCAGCTGTTCCTGCTCTTCCTTTTTCTTCTGTCTTTCTTCAGATCTTCTTCTTTCTTCTTTTCTTTTTCCAGTCAGGACGTCGCCCCTCCTTCTTTCTTCTTTTCCCTTCAGGACGTCGTCTGATTTCCAAATCAGACGACTTAAACTGCCTGTTGCTACAGTGTCTCCCTCAGCTTCCTTCTTCTTCCGCGGTTCTTCTTCTTCACCTGTGCCTGCACACTTCAGAGCTTACGTCAGAGGACAAAACCTACTCTACCCTCTCCCCCCCGCGTCTCTCTCTCTCTGAAACCACTCTTGGGAAAGCTCTCCCAGAGCTGCCGGGTAATCGGGTACGGGTCGAGCCCGGGTCCAGGCCCACCGGCGTGCGTGGTGGGCGAGGAGTGCAGGTCAGTCTAAGTCGGGTCGGGTCAGGTCCGCGGGGCGTGAGCGCGGACGAGACCGGGTAACCGGGCAGGTGAAGGGGACCTCACCCCGTGTGCTGAGGCAGTAAGGCTAATGCACAAAATCAATTTAAACAGTGAAAAGGTTGTGAGGCTTACCGATGTGGGACTAAACGGAGACCTCTCCTCGCGTGCGCCTGCTGGGAGACCGCGGCCTAGCTTCTGCAGCTGCGGCTTCGATTTGCGTCGGTTGCTGGCTGGCTACCTTCGCAAGACTCCCCGTAATCCGCAGCAGCTGGAGACCTGGAGTCCTCAAGCCTGGAGCGCGGGAGAAGCTGCTTCAATGTGCGTTAATGGCGGTCGAACCTCAAAACCTGTCGGACACGAATATGGCCTCTCGGCCTGATCAAACCACTGGGGAACCTTCGCCGTGGCACGGCGAAGGTGTGGAGCTGCGCGGCAAGCCGCAAGGTGGTGTCTGGCGGCAGCCCTAGGTTGGACTGCAACCGGAGGAATGGGTTTGTTCAGGGGAGCGTTACGGAGGTGTGGAGTGGCAGTGGAGGGGTGGGGGGTGCTCAGTGTGATGAGGCGGAGGTTCGGTGAGGGTCGGCGAGGTGTGTGAGGCTGTGGAGCGATGGGAACATCTCGCCAGAGGGTGGCCGGAGACGAAGGGGGTGACGATGGTCAGGGTCGGTCGAGGGCTTAATTGAACAAATTGAAACCGGGGAAAGAAAGAGGAGAGGAAGGGAAGTAGTTCTAACTTACTTGCAGGGACGAAGGGGGAGCAGTAGGGCGACAGTCGTATCGACTGTCGCCGGAGAAGAAGATGCTCAGGGAAAGGGGCGGCGGCGAGCAGAGAGCCGTAGAGGCGCCAGCTGGGTGCGGCGTGGCGCGGGAAGAGCAGGGGAGGAAGTCTCTGCTGCTGGTATTGCGGCAGAGCGAAGAGGAGGAGGGGGAGGAACCGCCGGAGCTGGTGAGCGTCTGCCGGAGAGAGAAGAGAGGAAAGTTGGGGGTTTTCTCCGTCAGATCCGAGCTGCCCCGGTCGGTGGAGCAACGGGGGGTATTTATAGGGATCAAAACAGGGAGGAAGGCGGAGGGAGACGACGTGTCTCCCTCGCCGGAGGATGGCCGGAGACGAAAACCCATACCGTCCGTGCGTTCGCACGGCCGGTATGGTGGGCTACAGCGACCAGGGGGTGTCCCTGCGACGGCTGACAACGCAGGGCACCCCCGGTTTACTTGCCAGGCTTTCCCCCTCACCCTGCGCGGCGCCATGCTCCGCGCAAGGTCGCCGGAGCATGGTGCTGGCCGATTTTGCAGGGGGGATTTGAATGCAAAGAACGAAGGAGAGTTAGCGGCCAAAATGCGACGGTTCAAAAGTTGAGGGCCAAAAAGTAAGTATATGAGGACCAAAGTGTAAAGTCGGTCAAGGAGGTTTCTTCTTAGGCTCAAGTTTTTATACATGATTAATTAGGACCTAAGGAATCTGATGGTGAATTTCATTTCTATATTAAACCTTGTTTGACCGGTCAATTTATGCGAAAACCCAGATTAAGTTATTAATTGGGCATGGTTCTCAATGTAGGTCAAAATGGGTTCTGAAGGCCAAATTGAAGGTTCTAAACTCTAGAGATTATTTTTCTATGAATTTTAGAGGGTTTATTCTATTTTTACTTTGCCTCGAACCTCGTGAATTGAAGTGGGTTGTTTTAGGGTTACAGATTATCATTTAGTTCCTTGGAATTGCTGTAGCCCTTGCTAGATCATCTCATCCCACTTTTTTTTCTTATTAAGTTGCTTTGACCTATGTTTGGACCCTGAATTACCCTGTATGCAGATTATACTGGTAAAATTGCATTTTTACCCCTTATGACTTGTTTTCTCCTTAAACTCAGAATTCTCTGAGTTAAGCCTTTCCTTGAGTTATGTAGGAGCTTTTATCCTTTGTATTAGGTCAAAATGAGCTAGTTATGGCTCATGATGAGGTTCTCATCAGGTGACATCTTTCATATTCTACCCTTTCTTTCATGTCTCTTTTTTAATGACATTGCATTAGCTAGGCATGGGGGGGTGGATTTATTTTTGAATCATTTGGTCAGCTTTGTGAAATTCATGTAAATTATTTTTCTCTTCTTATTTATACATAAAAAGAAATCAAAATTAGGAAGGATTAGTTGGATATTAGGACTTTTCAATCCTAAGAAATTTTACATTAGGATCTAAACATAAAGACCCTTCAGGTTTTTGGACTTAATTAGCCCATGTATACACTAAAATGTGGATTTGTCTTTCGAGTCCTCGCCATTTTAATTTTATTATAATTGGAATAAATAAGTTTGGGTGATAAGTACACGACTTATCAACCCACCCTCTGATTTGAGGAAATTTTTTAGTTTTAAGCATCTACACACTTTCTTTGCACTGACTCATTTTTTGGCGATTCTAATGGAAATTGGGAAGCTAATGAATTTTCTAGGGTGATATGGCTGGCAAGTTATCGTGGGTAATAGCCTATAGGTAGGTTGTCCAGAGCTCAGTCACTGGACCTTTCTCTTTTTGCTGCCTTTAGGTAAATTTTAGACCAGGAAAGCCACCTACTTAAAAAAAAAAAAAATCAAAAAGAAAAGGAGAAAAGAAAAAAAAAATAAGCCACACTTCGCCGCACGAGTATGGCTGGCAAGTTGTTGATGGTAACAGCTCATCAACCGGTTTCCAGAACCCAGCTCAGTAAATGCACTAAAAATTCCCAAAACACTTAGGAAGAAGCGGAGAAGTAAAATAAACCGGGGAGATATACATTGGATTCACCCTTATGTTGACCCCGTAAAAAAAATAAAAGTAGGGAGAAAGCTACTGGTTGTAAAGATACACCTTTAAGCAGAATTCTTTTTAGGTCACCTAGAGGCGTAGAAATCCGAAGTCTGTTTTAATTGTCGGTCAACGAGTCTATCACATTCACAATAAGATGCTTAAAACTTAGGGTTCTCATCAAATCTTGGGTGAGTTGAATGGCCGTAGAAAGCCACTCTTAAACCCTAAAATTTGAAAATCCAAAAAAATTAGAAAAGAGGAAAAAGAGAAAAAAGAAAATTTTCTTTGAATAAGGCAAGGGCTTGAGGCGGTCTGCATTTTGGCAGATACTCGGACACTGCTGTGTCTTTGAAAGTTCAGATCTTAAGTAGACAATTTCTTAATGATTGAAAATAACTTATGCCCAAATAATCCAACCTGATTCTTTTATAAATAGCATATAGTTTTTGCTAGGGACTAGCAAAAGATAAGCATGGGGGTATGATGTAAACACATTTACAATACTTAAGATGTCTATTTATGCATGCTCTTAAGCATAGGATTGCATTGCATGATAATGACCAATCTGCCCCCACTCCTTGCAACTATAAAAGGAGACCCCCTCTACATGAAATTCTCATCCCTTCCTTCTCTTCTCTACCTCTCCAAAGCTCAAGAGAAGCTTGTCCTACACCCTGGATGCTCCTCGCGAGATAAAGTCCAAATTTTCATCCCCGTTCGGAAGTGGGTCCCGCGACGACGATGGCGTGTTGCTCCGTTCCCGTTCTTCTGCTTCATCCTCCTTCATCCTGCTCCGTCCTCCTTCGTCCAGGCATTGTCCCGTCCGACTCGTCCTCCAAGCGATCGTCGAGGAGGATAACTTCTCTCTCCCATTCTTCTTTACAGCTTTTCTAGTGTAGAATTTTCCTGCTTTCTAGTGTAGCTAATTTCCCACTTTTTAGTGTAATTTTTATTTGGTTTGATTGTATAAACATTTTGAAATATTGAATGCATGTTCTCTCTCTCTCTCTTTCTCTCTCTCTCTTCCTTTTAGTTTTATAGCTTCATTGTAATTATATCGCCTCGCTTTTCAAAAAATTCTAAAAAAAAATATAATTACGAATATAGATCGACGTAACCTCCTTGTGTTTGACTTGGAATTTAAATTTCGGTATAAATTTTATTTGTTGAACATGAATTCTTCACTTTCAAGCTACAACGACAAGGTTTTAAAACCAAACACGTTAGCATAGCAATTCGTACGTTCAACAGGTATCGATACTTGTGACTCTCAGGTTTAGAATTCCTTGGGCACAGTAACCTACCTGTACCGGAACTCATCATGGGTATCGGTACTTGTAAGGTTCAGGCTAGAATTAAACCTTCAACCTGTGGCCAACATGTACCGGTACTCATGGTTAGTACCGGTACTTGTTGTTCACAGTTTGAGATGAATTCTTAAACCTGTGCCTTGCAAATACTAGTACTGATGAACAGTATCGGTACTTGCTTACAAGTACCTATTTTAAGCAACTTAATCAATTACGTTATTCGAAAACGAATGCCGTATAAATCCTAATTTATCTCTAATTGATTTTACGATTTAAGTTATGATTCTTTTGTTAAGAGGCATACAATCTATGAAAATAAAATCTAAACTACAAAAACTAAGGTCGAAGATGATCTTCTTCTCCTCGACTCTTCCTTGTCATCCTCTATGACATGATCATGCCTCCATCATTTCTTGTTTTACTTGCTCCTTCACCTAAATATGAAAAACACTTAATAAAAACATTAATCCATAATAATTTTGTTAACACCAAAACAAGATGTGGAACGAGGTTCCAACACCTGACTTAAACTATTCCCAGGAAAGCTACGATCTAAGTGGATTGGACCATACTTAGTCCGACGAATCTTTGGAAATGGAGCCGTTGAGATCAGTCCACTTAGCCACGATTCTGAACCCTTCGTCGTGAATGGTCAGAGACTCAAACCATTCATTGACATGACCAATACAGATTTGGCTGAGACATCCTTTATCCTCCATTCTCCCTGAGCTCATTGCACCTAGTCGATGGCATAAAACTCAGCGCTTAACGGGAGGCAACCCATCATTCTTTGAAAAACCTGAAACCTTTCCTGACATTTCTATGCTGAATTCATATTGCACTTTAGGGTTTATCCATTAGAACAGTAGACTCCACCTCTGGTACCCGTACCCGAGTCTAGAAATCGTCCGCAACAGTCACCTCGACCCGTTCGCTCACCAAACACCTCTTCTAATGAATGAACTAAGCTGAATTCGAACCCACCTAATTTACAATGGGGACATTGCAAATCATAGGCATGGGGGGTATTAAAAGTGAAAAATGTATGAAAACTCATATCAAGAAAAGGTTTCAACAAAAAAATCACATATCATAAAAAAAAAACTGAGAAAGAGGAGAGAAAAATTTTGGGCTATACAAAATAGGAGGAAAAAGAGCAAAATGACAAAAAAGGAGTACAAAATGAAAAAGAAAGAGATAGTCATTAGTAAGAAATTAAGGGATTAACCAAAGTTCTAGACCACATCAAGAAAAGTAAAGAAAAGTGCTGAAGAGACACAAAGAGAGATTAGTAGAAACGTTGACCTTAGGCCTTTTTGGCTAGACTCTTAGTACCCGCTAAGATCTGGATAATCCTCAAGAGGTTGGGGAAAATGCAAAGCTTAAGTATTAGGTCTAAGGCTTAGGGAGTATTTGGCCCTGTTAATTGACCTTTGATTTGCTGGACTCGGTAACCTAACCACCCCAATCCACACACAGTCTGGTTCAGTACGCATAACTATCAAAATCACGCAAAAGTTGATGAGTCCATTAAAATGGACTAATATTAAGCCTAAGTATATTTAATCGTACAGTTTATGTGTGTTAATAATTGCAATTAAGTTGTAGAATATTTGTACGCCTTATGATTTAAGTTTATAACATTCTATAACTTAATTATTTTGTTGTTATGTGCAGGTAATAAAATGTAGAAAGAACAAGGGTGGGGGGATAAATTCCCCAACACATAACACCACGACTCTTTCCCCCCTCCCCCACCGGACATTGGGGTAATCTTCTTCTTCCACCGCCTTTCTCAACAACTATGATCGGGGATTTGGGAAAATCCCTGAACTCACGCGCAAGGAGAGAAGTTAAAAAGAAGAGGCGGGGAGAGAGGAAATCCATCCAGGAAGAGAAAAAAAAGCATGCACTGTGCCTTCTTCCCCTTGCGGGGAAAAACCTCACGCTAGTGTGCCTCTCCCTCCAACCACCACAGGCGCCTGCACCCAACCACGCGTCTCTCCCTTGCTGCAGGCACTCACCAACTGCCCGCACCACACAGCAGGCACTCGCATTGCCTGCAGGCTGCCCCCTGCTCACCGCACCTGCACGCCCTACAGCTTCCTGCCTTTAGCGCCATCTGCTCTCAACCGTGTGCCCCACTGCCTGCCTGCCCGCACACTAGTGCCCCCTTCAAATCAGAGCGCCCTACTGCTCGCCCTAGCCATCTGCAGGCACACCGCTTCACCAACGGTCGCACGCCTGCAAGCGCCTGCCCGTGCACCAGCGTGCGCACGCCCGCACGCCATCTCCAGCCACTGCAGGCGCTCTCTGCCCGCAGGCCATCTCCAGCTCCCCCCATCACCTTCCTCCCATGCCACAGCAGGCGCTCACGCCCTCTCTGCCTGCATGCTTGCAAGCACGCTCCACCACACATTTGCAGGCACACTAGCGCACGCACGCTCGCACACCAGCACGCGCAAGCCCTGCAGCAGCACCTCCGCCTTCTTGTTCAATAGGCTGGAGCTCCGGCCACCTCCGGCCACCTACGTCGCCACCGCTGCCACCACCAGAGAGCTCTCGACCTCGCCGTCCTCTTGAGCCTTGCATCAACCCTTACGGTGCTCTCCTTCTCTCGTAAGGAGGAGAGAGGAAAAAAGCCCTGTTGTCCCACTAATTAAAATTTACATTCAATGCCATTGCCACCAATTTGATTTTTTTTATTATTATTATATTATGGCAGAATTGCATTCAAACACTCATAGTTCTTTATAATTGCATGGTATTGATATTAACTAGTTTAAAGATTGATTTTGGGCTTAACTTAAGTACTAATTGTCTTTAGTACACATCACGTGAAAACTGCATGAATTCATCCTAAATTTATTGAGGATTTCTGTGAGGGAAAACTGCACTTATACCCTTAACTTTTTAGGTTATTGCAAATCTACTTTCCTTCACATTTTAAGTCCGATTTGAAAAGGGATTTCGCACTATCCGAAATAATATTAAATAATTAAGTATTGATTGCATCATTGCCTCCCTATGGACACGACCCGCTTTTCTGCGAGTGGTTATTTTCATTATTTTTTATTAGTCAATTTTTCCACCACTTAAATACTATAATGCTAAGCGAAAAGTCGACTACCAAAATTGGCGTCGTTGATGGGGAGGTAACAGATGCAATAGATTTACTTTATTATTTTTGAATCTTTTGAGTTGCGAAATTATCTAATCATTTTGATTATTGTGCAAGGAATCCGCCGACGCGACGAGGCGCAACAGAGCAGCGACAGCAACCACGAGTTAAGCCACATGAGGAAAAGACGAAGGAGACCAAGATCCTATTTCACAGAGGATTTTCCGTCGTCACAATTTAATTCTGTCTTTTCGCCCCTGTAGTAATTTTGGGCTAAATTTTTGGGGGTTTGTCCCCGCATTCTTTAGCTACTAGGGCTTACAATATTTTTAGTGCATGCGTGATTATATTTTCTGCTTGCTTGCTTTTAAAAACCAATAAAAAAATATCGAGCTGCCTATTTAGAAGTTGCATGCCCTTAGGTGCACGCATTTAGGGGTGATGGAGCAGCATATTAAATCTTATTATTGCATTGCAAGCATATTAGCATGAAGATTGCTAGAGACAGGTATATCTTTCTAACTTTTGCATCCAGCTTATGTTAACGCATTTGCATTCTAATTCAAGACCACCAAATTGTTTGAATTTACTAATTCAGTGGTCACATAACTAAAAGCGAAACTAATAATCAGATTCAACCCTAAAAGCAATTCACATTTTGATCTGATTCTAAGGGTCTTTTCTGCGATTTCAAAAGAAATTACAAAGATTTGTGAAAGGTCGACTTTTCGCTTAGCGTTATAGTATTTAAGTGGTGGAAAAATCGACTAATCAAAAATAATGAAAATAACCACTCGCAGAAGAGTGGGTCGTGTCCACAGGGAGGTAATAATGCAATCAATACTTAATTATTTAATGTTATTTCGGATAGTGCAAAATTCCTTTTCAAATTGGACTTAAAATGTGAAGGAAAGTAGATTTGCAATAACCTAAAAAGTTAAGGGTGTAAGTGCAGCTTTCCCTCACAGAAATCCTCAATAAATTTAGGATGAATTAGTGTAATTTTCATGTGATGTGTACTAAAGACAATTAGTACTTAAATCAAGTCCAAAATCAATATTTAAACTAGCCAATATTAATACCATGCAATTAGAAAGAACTGTGAGTGCTTGAATGCAATCCTGCCATAATATAATAATAATAATAATAAAATCGGTGGCAATGGCATTGAATGTAATTTTTAATTCTAACAAAAATAGAGCATTTGCTCTCTCTTCCTCGCGAGAGAGAGAGCGCCTGTGGGGCAGTTGCGAGGCTCAGGAGGACGGCGAGGACGGGGGCTCTCCGACGGTGAAAGCGGCGGCGACGGAGGTGGCCGGAGGTGGTCGGAGACTGTTGCTGTGCACGGCTGGCGGTGAAGTCTGTTGGGTGAGTCGCTGCGCCTGCTGCAGCGCGGGAGGCTGCGCTTGAGGTGGCTACAGGCTGTTGTGGATGGTCGGGTGCACTGGAGATGGGAGGAAGGCACGCGGCGTGCTTGCAGAGTATGGAGCAGGCACTGCAGGGTGGTATGATGCCTACTGTCTGCTTGCAGGAAGGTGGAACGGAGGGGCGCATTGGTGCGCGCGCGGGGAGATGGCGTGCGGGCGCCTTCAATAGCGAGCGGGCGGAGAGGAAGGCAGGGTCGTTTAAGGAGAGGATGCTGGGGTGCGCGGTGCTGCGCCTGCTGATGGGCGTGCGGGCTGCAGGGAGGAGGAGGCGCTGGTTCTGGAGAGGGCGGAGTGGGCAGAGGCGCTGCAGGGCATGAGCACCTACAACGTTGGAGATGGGAGGAGGGCTCGCGGCGTGCTTGCAGCGGATGCGGGTCTATCGCCTGCAGGTCTGGCGCAAAGAGGCGCTATGAGGCACGTGCGCGTGCGGTGGACTGGAGAACTGCCTGCAGGCAGTGTGGGCAGTTGGTGAAGGCGCGCGGTAGGGCAGGTGCGGTGAGGAGCGCCTGCAAGTGGCGCGGGTGATGGCGTGCAGTTGCCTACGGTGGCTGAGGTAGAGACGGAGTGGCATAGTGCTCGCCCTCTCCACAGTGGAGAAGAGAGAGCCGTTCTCTTTTTTCTCTGGATAGCCTTCTTCTCTCCCCGCCTCTTCTTTTTAAGTTCTCCCCTCACCGTGTGAGTTCAGGGATTTTCCAAAATCCCCGGTCATGGCTGTTGAGAAAGGCGGCGCCAGAAGTTTTGCCCAATGTCCGGCGGGGGAGGGGGGAAAGAGAGTTGTGGTTGTTTTGGGAATTTTATCCCCCCACCCTTACTCTTTGTGTATTTTATTACCTGCACATAAAAACAATAGAATCATGAAGTTATAGAATGTTATAACTTAAATTATGAGGTGTACAAATCTTCTATAACTTAATTACCATTATTAACACACCTAAATTGTATAATTAAAGATACTTAGGCTCAATAGTAGTCCATTTTAATGGACTCATCAATTTGCGGTGTGTTGCACACTTTTGACACTGAGCACGCACATTAGGCACTGCACTAAGGCTCGATCCCTTAAGGCTATAGGCACCGATCTCTTTATCGGTGCAGACCCTCCTATTGTGCTTTGTGGTAGTGGTGATACTATCTTTTGATCAAGTGTTTTGATACTCCACGGAGGGGGACACCCCTTAAAGGAATAAAAGGGTAGTTAAGGGGCACCGCATACGCATCGCCTCAAAGGAAGGGTTCGCCCTACTTGCATCCCTTTGTTCGTCCTTGGAGTAACTTCTCCCTTGATCACCTGGGAGTATCATCCAAGCAAAGTATAGGTCCTAGGGCACTCGAAGGTTAAATTAAGGCATGTAATTATAGTGAAAAACTTGTTTGGCCATTTATATTAACTAATTCAACATCCACAATAAAGAAGGTTAAGATTTCAAGTCCACACCCCTCTTATACCACTTACGTGGGAACGGAGGGATAAGTCTTGATCTTTTGACTTATCTTTGGAGTGGAGGTTTGACTTACTCAATAATAAAAAAATTCTAAATTGTGTTTTATATGCTTGGTAGACGCTCTCTTGAGGGTAGTCTGGTGTTTGATCCTGAGCCTGAGAGAATTCTTAGGAGAGCTCACCTAGGAGAAGAAAGAGAAGAAATGGCTGAGCAAGGTGCAAATCAACAAAGGATCCTAAGGGACTATTTTATTCCTACCAACCAACCTGCACAAGAACTAAGACAACTGATGAACACACATAAATTCAAGATAAATTGCTTATTTTCGATAGTTTTTAGACTTAGCATTGCATATCATGTTATAAATATTGCATAACATCCATTGCATGGCATTTAGGATAGTAGTATATTTTATATATTAATTCCTTTATTTTATATGGCCAGGGGGGCAATGCGACATCCATATGGGTTTCGGATGGAAAATCCGACCTAACGGATGGATCCGGAGTGACGATCTCAGTCCGGCATTGCAAAAAATCATCCCGATCTGAACACCGTGGCACCCTCTGCAAGAAGAAGAAGACGAACGGCCCAGATGGCACCAGAGAGTGGGCGGTGGCTGCTGGCCAGGTTTGGGCGGCCTGGATGGCGCCTAACTCAAGAGACCACTGATATGGAAAGAAAACACGAAACAAAGGGTAAAACTGTAATTTTACAATTTTAGTTTATAAACAGGATTTCTCAGGGTCTAGACATAGGTTAATTAGACTTAATAAGAGAAAAAGTTGGATGGTTCAATCAGAAAAAAGTTATTGCGAAATTTAAGAATTAAATGACATTCTGTAATCCTAAAATAAATCCACTTAATTTTACAAGGTTTTAGTCAGGATAAAAATCAACTAAACCCTCTAAAATTCGTGAAAAAATATTCCCTAGGGTTTATAACATTCAATTTGGCCTTTGGAACCTATTTTGACCTAGATTGGGGTCCAAACTCAATATTTGACCTAATTTGGGTTTTTATGCAAAATATCTAGTCAAACGTAGTCAAACCTAAAATCCAACTTCACCAATGGATTCCTTAGGTCCAAATTAGGTTTGTACCAAAATTTGGACCTAAGGGAAGGTCATCTTGACTTACTTTGCAAAATAGTCCACCCAATTACATTCTGACCCCTAACTTTTTGAAAGCCCTTGCGAAAACCCCCTCAACTTCTTCGTCACTTTTTGCATTCCGGTCTGTCTGCCATTGCAGCAGAAGACCCATACTTCCCCAGGGAGCTACTCTCAGATTTGAAAGGGGGGTTCTCTGCGAAATCCCCTACCACCTGAGAAGCTCCCCATGCCCTGATTCGCACCATACCTCTCATGCGAACGCTCGAGAGGTATGGGTATCGTACCCGTGGCAACCTCCGGTGAAGATTTTGCTCGCCTTCCAAGCATCTGACTCTTCGTCCCTGCTTATAAATGAAGCTCCAGGTCTAGCTGCTTCTAGAGAGCTTGATTTGGCCTGAGAAAACCCTTAAATTCGTCCTCCCTCGCCTTCGGCCAACAGCCCGCAAGCTCCGACGATCTGTCCCCCCTCTTCTCGTCACTCTGCCACCATACCAGTGGTAGAGTCTTCTCCGCCGTGCTCCTCCGCGTCGCGCCGTACCCGCGTGCTCCTCTCTGACTCCTTCCTCTTCGCCGTCATCCTCACCTCAGGGCCTTCGTCTCCGACGACGGTAGATACGAGTCATCCACCTCCTCCCTCCTTTCATCCGTTAAGTAGGTTAGAACTCTCCCCCTCTCTCCCCTCTCTATTTCCCCTATCTTTACTACTATTTTTATCCCCTCGATGCCACAGACCACCACCACCTTCTCCACCTCCGGTAGACCATCGGTGAGGCGCATCCACCGCTCTGCATCTCCACACGCCTCGTTAGACTCCTCATCAACTCTGCCATCACCCACTGAGCATCATCCGCCCCTCCATTACCTACCAACACCTCCATAAATGCCCCCCGATCAAACCCATCTTCACAACCACAGAGCGACCTAGGCACGCACGCCTAGGTCACCCCGCGGCCACCCACCCACCTAGGCACCTTCGCCGTGCCATGGCGAAGCCCCCGATGCGGTTTAACGAGGCAGCCAGGCCGTCTTTGTGAATTTCAGATCCGACCCCCCTTCCGCCATTGACGCAGAAGCAAGGAGCTTGTATCCTCGCTCCAGGTCGTGTGCTCCAGGCGTCAGAGTCCCAAAAGGCGCAGGTTGAGTGCGCGAACACATCCAGCCAAGAAATTGGCTCAGCAAGTGACTACAGCTGTGGCAATTGAGCGAAGCACCTCACCTGTTGATTCCACAGTAATCACAGGTCTTAATTGACCTAAATTAAGCTAAGACTTAGCATAAGTTAGGGTTATTCATGCATGCATACGCATTATCTGCATCTTTACTGCTTTCCTTTAGCTATGCATAAAATAATGTTATAATGTGCTGATTAAGTGTATTATGTCGATTGCAGGCAATAAGCAAATCTGGAGCTGGATCTGGAGCAGGATCTGAAGCTGGATCTGAAATAACGGGAGTTGTGGCAGAGCTGGAGCAGAAAGCCTAGTTTAGATGTAGGAATAATAATGTAAGGGGTTAAAGGTTTTCTATTCTATTAAGTAGAAATAAAGAAGTAAAATGTGAAGAGCTTAGGTCCATCCTAGCCCTAGGATAGCCTAGAGACTTCCCCAAGCCTTAGTGATGTAAACACATTTACACTACTTAAAATGTCTATTTATGCATGTTCTTAAGCATAGGATTTCATTTCATGATATAAATATTGCATTACATGCATCATCTTGCATTTAGAGTAGTTTGAATAAAATGGAGGTTAATTGTCTCCTTTTATGTGCTTGGACAGGGCAAACATTTTATCGGAGCCTCGGATCAAAGATCCAACCGTATGGATGTGATCAGGGCGACGATTGGAGTTCAACGACTCCAAGATCGCCCTAATCAGGCATCTGTAGCATCAGATAGTGACTCGGGAACCCTAGAAGATCAAGGGCCAGGATGGTGTAAATTCGCACTTCAGATGATAAATCCGACCACACGGATGAATTCGGATCGACGATCGCAGCCCAACGACACAAAAATCGAGTCAATCCGACATCCGTGGCACCATCTACAACTTCCAGAAGATGGACGGCCAAGATAGCGCCACGTGGCACCATCTCAGCCGCCCAAGCGGCCGCTTCATCTGTTGAAGGCCCCGCGCCCGAACGCTCTCCGCCGTTGGATCTTAATCCAACGGCTGTGGGCGCTTGCTTTTAAAAGCGTCTGCTCGACCATCTACGCCCCATAGCGCAGTGGTCGAGTGCGCTATCGCGAGCGCCAGGCGCGGGTTCGAGCCATGGCGAGGAGCGGCAGGCGCGGGCGATTGGGCGCGAGTGGAGCGTCAGATGGAGATCGTACGGCCGTGCACGCCCGATAGCGTCGACGCGCAATCGGACGAGCAATCAGACGTGCAGGCGGGCGCGCGATGCAGCAAGAGAAGGCGTGACTTAAGCCGTCCGATCTCGCGATCGGACGGCTGAGGATCGCTGGACGTACATGGACGTTGATGAGCAGGCAGCCGAGGAGGCACGCGTGGGCGTGGAAGCTACTCCCACGTTGGGGCTTTAGTGACGGATTTATCCGTCACTAAAGACCCCTTATTTATTGTTTTGAAGTTGTAATGTCCATTTTGCCGCCACTCCTTGCAACTATAAAAGGAGACCCCCTCCATACGAAATTCTCATCCCTTCTTTCTCCTCTCTACCCCTCCAAAGCTCAAAAGAAGCTTGTCCCACACCTGGGATGCTTCTTGCGAGATAAAGTCCAATTTTCATTCCCCTTCGGAAGTGGATCCCGCGACGACGACGGCATGCTGCTCCTTTCCCATTCTTCTGCTTCGTCCTCCTTCGTCCTGCTTCGTTCTCCTTCGTCCAGGCATCGTCCCGTCCGACTCGTCCTCCAAGCAATCGTCGAGGAGGATAACTTCTCTCTCCCATTCTTATTTACAGCTTTTCTAGTGTAGAATTTTCCTGCTTTATAGTGTAATTGATTTTCCACTTTCTAGTGTAACTTTTATTTAGTTTGATTATATAAACAATTGGAATATTGAATGCATGTTCTCTTTCTCTCTCTCTCTCTCTTTCTCTCTCTCTCTCTCTCTCTCTCTTTCTTTTAGTCTGATAGTTCCATTGTAATTATATCGCCTTGCTTATAAAAAAATCCTAAAAAAATATAATTGTGAATATAGATCAACGTAGCCTCCCTGTGTTCGACCCGGAATTCTTTTCGGTATAAATTTTATTTGTTGAACACGAATTCTTCGCTTTCGAACTACAACGACAGGTTTTCCGAAACCAAACACGTAAGCGTAGCGATTCGCGAAAAACCGTTCAACATTTTGGCGCCGTTGCCGGGGATGCAACGATTTTCGATCTTTTCTTCGCATTTCTTGCACTTTATTTGTTTTCTAACCAGCTTTCTCTTGTGTCTATTGTTTTGCAGAGGCCTCCATCAAGGAATCAACAAGCGGTAGACTGGAGTAAAGTGCAGTTGAAGACAACTGTAAGTGTTCCCCCATTCTTTCCCCCTCCATAGATTTCATTCGCCACATTAAATCCAAATCCCAATTAACCTAGGTGTTTGCATAAATCCTAGGAATAGTTTGGTTGTTTGGATTTTCACTCACATTCATTCCACCCTCATCCAAAAAAAAAGATTACAAAGAGATAATCTTGTGGGGTAATTTTCAACAAACACACAACACACACCCACATTCAAGGCACTTGATCAACTTGATTTGTTTTCTACTCAACCGGGTTCTGATCTGTGGAACCGGTACACACAAAGCAACACATAACAGAGTAGAAATCTTTCTAGGTTAATCATCTTTGAGTGCCTAACTTAATGGTGCATTTGTGGCCAGTTGTTTAAGTTGTTTAGGCTGCACCACTTTATTTTAAAACCAACTCATCAAGTAGCTCCTCCTTAGGGTTTTCAATCTAGGTATATTCCAGGCACTCCACTTTCTTTCTGATTTTAAAGGAAAATAATTTTCACCCATGTTTTACAACTTGGTTTGCCTAGAAACTTGGTTGCAATTCACTTAATTTGAAACCCTAAAAGCTACTTAACTAAGATTTGAACATTAAAATTCACGCATTATCAATAATCTTGCTTGAAAACCCTGGTTGTGCACGAACTTACACAAATTTCAATCAATCATTAAGGGCACAACCCATTGTAAGGGCCCATCACATTCCATAAGCACCACAATCCCAGGCCTTAATAAAATTGAGTAGACGTTGGCCTTAAGGTTTGATTCGCTCTTCAGGGCCTAGTCTGAGATTGTTTTTGATTAACCTACTTATACTGATTAATCTGATGTCTAGCTAGGGGAGCAGAGTCAAACGATCGCAGCTGGGGGGTACACTAGGAACCGGAGGCGAAGCCAAAGGAAGAACCTTCTCCCCAGTCCCTCCTTCTAACTGGTTGGATTAAACAGATGCAAGTAGAGTAAATCACTTACAGTCTTAAGGCTGATTTTGGGAGTCAATAGATCCTTAGGCTACCCCACTTAAGGACAGCCTTGTTTTGTTGTGCTGCAGGGTCCCTATCCCCAGTCCTTCCGACCTTCTCCTAGTTTATGCTGGGAAGACGGTCATTGAATCCCCGATTGGAAGGACCATTAGAACATTCTAGGAGGCACAAGTTAGATTTTGGTCAATTTGATCCCATGGCCGAACAACAGCCTCCTCTGCTTGAAAATCCACAGGAAGAATTTCGAAGGCAGCTGGAACAAATGCAGAGAATGCAGGAATGGTTCCATAGAATGCAGGGCGCTCAGCCCTTGAAGGATTTTTATGATCCTTCAAATTACGGGGAACGTCCCGGTGTCCAGATTCCAGCCGGTGACATAGAAATCAATCCCCAGGTGTTAAGCCTGATTAAACATTATCATGGGCTTGGCTCCGAAGATCCGTTTCAGCACTTGGAAGATTTGACCACTTTGGTCCAAAACACCAAGGCTCGAAACATTAACGAGGAGCAAATGATCATGAGGCTCTTCCCCCACACTCCTAGGGATAAAGCCGTGCATTGGTATAGGTCAATAGGAAGACCAATTACAACTTGGAATGAGTTGAAATCGACCTTTCTGAAGAAATTCTTCCCAGTCTGTCGTACCAATGCTTTGAGACAGGCAATCACTACCTTTACCCAGCGGCTGGGGGAGCAGTTTCATGTGGCCTAGGAGCGATTCCAGGACTTATTGCGGAGGTGTCCACACCACAAGGTGCCGAAATGGCAACTCGTGCAGATCTTCTATCATGGGTTGAATGAGCAACTCAGAAACCATGTGGATGCTTCTTGCGGAGGCAATTTCCTCAATAAAGATGCAGATAGTGTACATAATTTATTTGAGGAAATGAGTGAGAATTCAATTAATCATGCCTCCATGGATACTTTTAACCGATCCCAGCAACCCAGATCAAATGTCAATGAAGTCCATGACTCTCATTCATTTGATATGGAATTGATTTGTAATAAACTTGATAAGGTGGACTTGGTTGCTAAAAGAATGGAAGAGTGGATGGATGGCAATTCTATGAACAACTCTCAATCCACTCAATCCAAAAATTCAGGATTCCATTCCTCACGAGCTCCTTCTAGATGGGAGTTCGTGAATCAACTCGATGCGACTCAACCTATGAGTCATCATTTCTCGGAACCCCATGGGTTCCCAACTGGGGCCTTTGATCCCAGTTTTTCTGATCCTTCCCTTTCTTTCTCTCCATCCTCACCCTATGAGGATGTCTGTGCTGTACAAGAGAATGTTAGATCCAACCCCTACTCGAATGCCTATAATCCAGGTTGGAGAAACCACCCTAACTTCTCTTGGAAAAATCCGGGGCAACAGACCCAATTCCGACCCAGCAACTATGCTCCACAACGACCAATGGGTCAGGGTCAAGTATATACTCAGTTGCCTCCGAATCAGGTCAATCAGCTAGCTTGGAATGCCCGTCAACACGCAGGGCAGACTGATTTGAACCGTCAAATGGTAGAGATGCAAGGATCTATGCTCCAGCTCATGCAGCAAATGAAAAACTCGCTGGAAACTTGCAATCCGGGCTCATTGCTAACTCTCGTCAACCCGGACCTCTACCATCCCAACCCGTACCCAACCCGCGAAACATTATAAACTCGGGCAATCAAGCCCAAGGGTACAGAAATCAGAGGGACCCGCATGCACATGCTCAGGTGGTTGAGCAGGGTTCCTCGTCTTCTTCTGCTAATCAACAATTCATGGTAAATCAAGCCCCTCCAATCTTTCCTAACCCTCCCCAAGACCCAAATTCTTACGCTTCTGCAAATTCTGTCACTTTGAGGAGTGGTAAGAAGACTCAGGATCCACAACCACACTATTCTGATCTTTTTAATCCTGAAGAATCTGAGGAGAGAGAGGAGAATTCTAGAGGAGAAATCAAGGCTCAGGAACCTGATTCCAAAGATCTGACTCATGTTCCTTTTCCTGAAGCCTTAGCCAAAGCAAAGATGAAGAAGTCTGTTGATAGTAATGAGGAGCTTCTGAATTTATTTAAGAATGTTGAGATCAATATTCCGCTCCTTGATGCTATCAAGCACATACTGACTTACGCAAAATTTTTAAAGGAATTATGTACACAAAAGCGTAAGTCGAGAGAATCTGTTCCGAGGAAGGTGGTACTCTCCGAGCAGGCTAGCTCTGTTATCCTGCACTACCTCCCTCAGAAAAAGAGAGATCCTGGTGCTCCTTTGATTTCTTGCGTTATCGGAGATTACACATTTGATAGAGCACTTTTGGATCTCGGTGCATCCATCAACCTAATTCCGACTTCTCTTTATGAGAAGTTTGGGTTAGGTGAACTTCGGCCAACTTCAGTAACGCTACAGTTAGCAGACCGTTTGGTCACAAACCCACGAGGCGTTATTGAAGATGTTATAGTTAAGGTCAAGGATTTCTATTTTCCTGTAGATTTCCTTGTCCTTGACATAGATGTACCAGATAATCTGAGGAACATGCCCATCATTCTGGGGCGTCCGTTCCTGGCTACCGCAAAGGCCAACATTAATTGTGAAAGCGGTAGCATGGAAATCGCCTTTGGGGACCAACGAATGAAATTGGATATTTTTAAGGCGATCAACAAATTTGAGGATTGTGGATTTATTGAGGAACTTGATGAGGATAATGTTAATATTGAAACTTGTTAAACAGTTTCTTCAATTGAAAGTTCCTCTTTGGTTGATGAATTTAACCCGCAACCCTCTGACCTGACCTCTTCGGAAGAGGTTACTGATTTTGTTCACTCAAAACCTCTTCCTCTTGTTGAATCTTCAGCATCTACCCTACCATCAATCATTACCCCACCCCAGCTTGAATTGAAACCATTGCCCGAGAATTTAAAATATCAATTTTTAGGACCGCAGAATACGCTCCCTGTAATTATTAGTGCTAAATTGACAAAGGAGCAAGAGATTAAATCGATTAAGGTCCTAAATGAACATAAGGAGGCAATTGGTTGGACCATTCATTACCTCAGGGGGATCGAGCCATCTTACTGTAATCATAGAATATTTTTAGAAGATGGATCCCACCCTTCTCTCCAGATACAGAGGAGATTGAATCCAAATATGCGAGAAGTGGTCAAAAAGGAAATCATCAAGTGGCTCGATGCAAGAATTATTTATCCAATCTTTGACAGTCCCTGGGTAAGTCCCGTTCAGATTGTTCCAAAGAAAGCCAGGATTACTATTGTGACTAATGAGAGGTGAATCTGTCACAACTCGTTCAGCTTCCTCTTGGAGAGTTTGTATTGATTACAGGAAGCTGAACACAGCCACTAAAAAGGATCATTTTCCCCTACCCTTCATTGATCAAATCTTGGAAAAATTAACCGGGCAGAAGTACTTCTGTTTTCTTGATGGCTACTCGGGATACAATCAAGTTCCTATCCATCCCGAGGATCAGGAAGAAACTACTTTCACCTATCCCTACGGAACCTTTGCTTTTCGTAGGATGCCTTTTGGGTTATGCAATGCACCTGCGACTTTTCAAAGGTGTATGCTAGCCATATTTTCCAACATGGTGGGAGAGTTTATGGAAGTCTTCATGGATGATTTCTCTGTTTTTGGAGAATCATTTGACTCTTGTTTGGCTAATTTAGAAATGATTCTTAAGTGATGTATCAAGACACGACTGGTCCTTAGCTGGGAAAAGAGTCATTTCATGACCTAAGAAGGCATCGTTTTGGGTCATGTAATCTCTGAACGGGAAATTGAAGTGGACAAAGCTAAGGTTGATGCTATCGCTAAACTTCCTCATCCCACATTTGCTAAACAAATCAGATCATTTCTTGGCCATGTGGGATTTTATCGAAGATTCATCAAGGATTTCTCGAAGGTTGCTCGTCCTTTGAGCAATCTTCTTGCCAAAGAAATGCCGTTTGTTTTTAACGAATCATGCCGAAAGGCATTTGATTTTCTGAAAACGGCAGTCACCTGTGCTCCAATTTTGCAACCACCAATTTGGATAGCCCCTTTTGAGATCATGACCGACTCTTCTGATTACTCAGTCGGGGCTGTCCTGGGTCAGAAAATTGATTGAAAGCCCTCTGTCATTTACTACACTAGTAAAACTCTGGATGAAGCCCAGAGGAATTACACTGTTACTGAGAAGGAATTACTAGCTATTGTATTTGCTTTGGAAAAATTCAGGGCTTATCTCTTGGGGTCTCATGTTATTGTTTATACCGACCACTCGGCCTTGAGACATCTCTTGGCTAAAAAGGATGCTAAACCCCGGCTTATTCGTTGGATTCTTCTTCTTCAAGAATTTGATCTTGAAATCAAGGATAAAGCTGGGGTGCAAAATGTGGTAGCGAATCATTTGTCGAGACTCCTAGGTGATTCTTCTTATCCGGACATTCCGATTGCTGACACTTTTCCGAACAAAACCATTCTTACAGTTTTAGGTGTCCACACCCCATGGTTTGCTGATATTGTTAACTATTTGGCCGTTGGTCAAATCCCCCAGGATCGGACCAAGCAACAACAGGATAGACTTAAATCTGAGGCCAAATACTACTTTTGGGAGGACCCTGAACTGTATCGCATCGGCTCTGATCAGATTATTCGCCGATGCATACCGGAGAATGAATTCAACAATATACTTGAGTTCTGCCATGCATCTGGGTGTGGTGGACATTTCTCTGGGAGAAAGACGGCTGCAAAAATCTTGCAATCTGGCTTCTATTGGCCGTCTTTATTCAAGGATGCCCAGGACTTCTCAAGGTCATGTTTTCGATGTCAGTCACTCGGGAACATAACTAAGAGAGACATGATGCCCCTAAACCCTATTCTTCCTGTAGAAATTTTCGATGTTTGGGGCATCGATTTCATGGGACCCTTTATCCCTTCATTTGGACATCAGTACATTCTTGTTGCTGTTGATTATGTGTCCAAATGGATTGAGGCAATTCCCACTCGAACCAATGACCACAAGGTGGTCATCAATTTTGTCAAGAAAAATATCTTCAATAGGTTCGAGATTCCGAGGGCTATCATCAGTGATGGTGGAACTCATTTACTAATGCCCAATTCTGGAATTTATTGGCCAAATACGGGGTTAACCATCGAATTTCCACACCTTACCACCCCAAACGAATGGACAAGCCGAGATCTCCAATCGAGAGATCAAGAACATTCTGCAAAAAATGGTTAGGCCTGATCGTGAGGATTGGACTCAAAAGCTTGAGGACGCTCTTTGGGCCTACCGTACAGCGTATAAAATGCCCATCGGCATGTCTCCATTCCGTTTGGTGTATGGAAAGGTATGCCATCTACCCGTAGAGATTGAACACAGGGCATTCTGGGCAATCAAACAATGCAATTTAGATCTGAATCTAGCTAGAAAGACCAGGAAACTCCAACTATCTGAGTTGGAGGAGCTTAGAAATGATGCTTATGAGAATGCCAAGATCTACAAGGCTCGAACCAAAGCTCTACATGATCAATTGATTTCCCGCAAGAACTTTGAGCCAAACCAGAAGGTCTAGTTATTTGATTCTAAACTTAAGCTCTTTCCTGGTAAACTTAGATCTAAATGGAATGGCACATTCATAATTGATCAGATTTTTCCTAATGGTGCCGTTCAGATTTCTGACCCAAAGACGGGTAACACCTTTAAAGTCAACGGTCAACGTTTGAAGCCTGTTGTTGACCGTAATCTTCTAGAACCCGTCTCAGACTCTGTTCCTCTAGCCATTCTGTGACTTCTTTGGCAGGACTTCGCCTAGCTGACGGCATTAAACTCAGCAGTTGTACATATGACACAAGGTTGATACAAGCTTCATATCCAAGTGACATCTTTCATCAGCTAGGCATTGGGGGGGTGGATTCATTCTTGAATTATTTGGTTAGCTTTGTGAAATCCATATAAATTGTCTCTCTTCTTATTTAAAAAATAAATAAAAAAATTAGGAAGGATTAGTTGGACATTAGGACTTTTCAATCCTAAGAAATTTTACATTAGGATCTGAACACAAAGACCCCTCAGGTCCTTGGACTTAATTAGCCTGTGTATCCACTAAAATGTGGATTTGTTTTTGAGTCCTCGCCATCTTAATTCTATTATAATTGGAATAAATAAGTTTGGGTGATAAGTACACGACTTATCAACCCGCCCTCTGATTTGAGGGAATTTTGAGTTTTAAGCATTTACACACTTTCTTTGCACTGACTCGTTGTTCAGCGATTCTAACGGAAATTGGGTAGCTAATGAACCTTCTAGGGTGATATGGCTGGCAAGTTATCGTGGGTAACAGCCCATAAGTAGGTTGTCTAGAGTCCAGTCACTGGACCTTTCTTAGTTTGCTGCCTTTAGGTAAACCTTAGACTAGGGAAGCCACCTACTCAAAAAAAAGAGGAGAAAAGAACAAAAATAAATAAGCCACACTTCGCAGCACGAATATGGCTAGTAAGTTGTCGGTGGTAACAGCTCATCGACCGGTTGCCCAGAACCCAGCTCAGAAAATGCACTAAAAATTCCCAAAACACTTAGGAAGAAGCAGAGAAGTAGAATAAACCGGGGAGATATACACTGGATTCACCCTTGTGTTGACCCCGTAAAAAAAATAAAAGTAGGGAGAAAGCTACCGGTTGTAAAGATACACTTTAGGTAGAATTCTAGTTAGGTCACCTAGAGGCATAGAAATCCGAAGTCTGTTCTAATTGTCGGTTAACGAGTCTATCACAATCATAATAAGATGCTTAAAGCTTAGGGTTCTCATCAAATTTTGGGTGAGTTGAATGGCCGTAGAAAGCCACTCTTAAACCAGAAAATTTGAAAATCAAAAAAATTAGAAAAGAGAAAAAGAGAAAAAAAGAAATTTTTCTTTTAATAAGGCGAGGGCTTGAAGCGGTCTGCATTTTGGCTGATACCCGGGCACTGTTGTGTGTTTGAAAGTTCAGTTCCTAAGTAGACAATTTCTTAATGATTGAAAAATAACTCAAGTCCAAATAATCTAACCTAATTCTTTTATAAATAGCATATAGTTTTTGCTAGGGACTAGCAAAAGATAGGCATGGGGGTATGATGTAAACACATTTATACTACTTAAAATGTCTATTTATGCATGTTCTTAAGCATAGGATTGCATTTCATGATATAAATATTGCATTACATGCATCATCTTGCATTTAGAGTAGTTTGAATAAAATGGAGGTTAATTGTCTCCTTTTATGTGCTTGGACAGGGCAAACATTTTATCGGGGCCTCGGATCAAAGATCCAACCGTATGGATGTGTTCAGGGCGACGATTGGAGTTCAACGACTCCAAGATTGCCCTAATCAGGCATCCGTAGCATCATATAGTGACCCGGGAACCCTAGAAGATAAAGGGCCAGGATGGTGTAAATCCGCACTTCAGATGATAAATCCAACTGCATGGATGAATTCAGATCGATGATCGCAGCCCAACGACACAAAAATTGAGTCAATCCGACATCCGTGGCACCATCTACAACTTCCAGAAGATGGATGGCCAAGATAGCGCCACGTGGCACCATCTCAGCCGCCCAAGCGGCCGCTTCATCTTGTGAAGGCCCCGCGCTCGATCGCTCTCCGCCGTGGGATCTTAATCCAAAGGCTGTGGGCGCTCGCTTTTAAAAGCGTCCGCTCGACCATCCGCGCCCCATAGCGCAGTAGTCGAGCGCACTATCGCCAGCGCCGGGCGCAGGTTCGAGCCGTGGCGAGGAGCGGCAGGCGCAGGCGATTGGGTGCGGGTGGAGCGTCAGATGGAGATCGGACGGTCACGCGCGCTCGATAGCGTCGACGCGCGATCGGATGCGCAATCGGACGAGCAATCAGATGCGCGGGCGAGCACGCGATGCAGCGGGAGAAGGCACGACTTAAGCCATCCGATCTCGTGATCGGACGGTTGAGGATCGCTGGACGTGCGTGGACGTTGATGTGCGGGCAGCCGAGGAGGCACGTGTGGGCGAGGAAGCTACGCCCACGTTGGGGCTTTAGTGACGGATTTATCCGTCACTAAAGACCCCTTATTTATTGTTTTGAAGTTGTAATATCCATTTTGCCCCCACTCCTTGAAACTATAAAAGGAGATCCCCTCCATACGAAATTCTCATCCCTTCTTTCTCCTCTCTACCCCTCCAAAGCTCAAAAGAAGCTTGTCCCACACCCGGGATGCTTCTTGCGAGATAAAGTCCAATTTTCGTTCCCCTTCGGAAGTGGATCCCGCGACGACGACGGCGTGCTGCTCCGTTTCTGTTCTTCTGCTTCGTCCTCCTTCGTCCTGCTTCGTTCTCCTTCGTCCAGGCATCGTCCTGTCCTTCTCGTCCTTCAAGCAATCGTCGAGGAGGATGACTTCTCTCTCCCATTCTTATTTACAGCTTTTCTAGTGTAGAATTTTCCTGCTTTATAGTGTAATTGATTTTCCGCTTTCTAGTGTAACTTTTATTTAGTTTGATTATATAAACAATTGGAATATTGAATGCATGTTCTCTTTCTCTCTCTCTCTCTCTCTCTTTCTTTTAGTCTGATAGTTCCATTGTAATTATATCGCCTTGCTTATAGAAAGAAATCCTAAAAAAATATAATTGTGAATATAGATCAACGTATCCTCCCTATGTTCAACCCGGAATTCTTTTCGGTATAAATTTTATTTGTTGAACACAAATTCTTCGCTTTCGAACTACAACGATAGGTTTTCCGAAACCAAACACGTAAGCATAGCGATTCGCGAAAAATCGTTCAACACTTAGCCACCCATAGATTAGGTGACAACACCCTAGGAAGCCCTAAAACCCTAGTTCCAACCCTTCTCTGGACGTCTAGATAAGTTTTAAGACATCCAGGACCCTTAGCCAACTCTCGCACACTTCAAACCCACTTCTGCAGTGTTATTGGACGTCCAGACACTTTGTTAGACATCCAATTTTTGCAGAATACCCAAAACAGAACTCGAAACCCTTCTTGACTCTGATTGGACGTCCAGACAACAAGTCTGGACTTCTAATTTTTGAGTATAAGACGTCTGATTCTATAATTGGACGTCTGATACTACTCTCCAATTCCTATTTTGAGATTTAAGCCTTGATCTTGGATCTCTAGGTCCCTAAACCCAATTCCAATCCCATAGGAACCTAAATTAAGGTGCCCTAACCCTAGTACATCACCTCTAGACCTCCGTAAGGACCTAATTAGGTCCTCACTAAACCTAATTAACTTGGATCTTAGTCAATTCCATCAGCCTATTCAATTGGACTCATTGAGTCCAATTGAGCCCTGATCTCAGCACACACTGTCCAATTGGACTCAGTGAGAGTCCAATTGACCTAGACCTGACTTAATTGAGTTGTTTTACTCTCAATTAAGTTTCCACACACCCAATTAAACTTGTATTAAGTTTAATTGCATTTTACCTTAGTGAATTAGGGTTTATAACCTTAATTTGAGACCTACCTTGACCTAAACCCACTAGAACCCAACCTAATCAACCTAGCCACCTAAGTTTCGACCCACACACACCCACACACACCATCCACACGAACATATCTAGCCTAGAGTTCTCGAGAACTCTCTACCATGTGTGGTTGCCTTGGTTGCCAAAAATAGCAACCAAGAGCCATTCAATTTTTAGATCCACATTTGGTGTATCTAAAAACCACCATCCACCCTCTCTCTCTCACTCTCCCATGAGCTCCCACCATAGGCCTCTCCAGAGAATTCCATAATTCTCTAGAGAGCTTCCATTGGGTCTATAAAAAGACCCCATGGGTGGCCATTGGCACCCATTCAGTCCCTTGGCAATTACTCTCCATTGGTGCCATTCACGCCACCTCCACTTAGCCACTCACTCCACCTCCACGAGCTCACTACCACCACCATGGAGGACACCATGCCGGGATGCTGGATCAACCCTACCTCTCTCCAAGGGTTGGCCTAAGCTACATTGGCCGCCCCTCATTCTCTTCTCAACCACTCCAAGGCCATCGGGGACCACCCCTGAATGCCCTCTATTCTTTTAGCTCTAGGTCATGCTCTTCATAATTTTTATTGCTTTCATTTACTGCTTAGTAGAGTAGTCTTACTTCTCCCCCAATGATGCATGCGAAATCCCCCCGCTGATTCTTGTATGCAATCGTTTTCTGGTAGTTAGATTTAATTTTAAGCATTCATGTATAAGCTTTCCTCTAGATTTCCTTGTGCAACAACTCTCCCACGATGAATGAAATTTCATTTTATATATATATATCTCTTATGTGTTTGAAATCTCCATGAGCTGAATGATTATTTTATTTGCGTGATTTAAGTGCTTGTTCTTTAACCGCCTATATTTTGCGCACCAGAATATTAAGTAGAGCGGCTTTAAGATCGATTTCAAAAACTGAAACACGCCTCCCAGAGACGAACAACCCAGACTCAAAGTCTCGTTATTTTACAAAATAATATCTTTGTTGGATCGTATTTCGCAACTATACTACGACGCTTTTATCAAAAACGCGATCTACGATCTCCCAACAAAATGGGGGTGCGAGCGAAGCGAGTGGGACTTTAGTCCCACCTCGGAAACACTCAACACAAGTGAACGATTTAAATTGATTTTTTGTTTTCTCCTTAGTGCCTCAAGACACGGGGTGAGGTCCCCTCACCCATGCCCCCGCCTCGCCCATGACCCACGCTCTCGCGGACCTGGCTGACCGACTCGATTAACCCTGCACTCCTCGCGCACCACCCACGCCGGTGCGCCTGGATCCGAGCATGCGTAACCCGACCTGTGTACCCGATTGTCTGTCTCTGAGAAAGCGAAGAGAGAAATAAAGAGAGAGAAAGAGACGCGGGAAGGGTAGGGGATAGGTTTTGCATGGTGGTGCTCTGCAGGAAAGAAGGAGCTAAGGAAGGAAAAGGGAGCTGCTGAAGAGAGAAGAAGGAAGAGGAAGGCACGACTGAAGAAGGAGGCCAAAGTGAAGAAGGACTTAGCCGTAGGGAAGAAGAATGAGGAGCAGCTGAAGACAGAGGAAAGAAAACTGAAGAAGAAGAAGGAATGAGAGGCACTGTAGCAGAGGAGCGGTAGAGGCTGAAGAAGAAAGACAAGGTAGAAGAAGGAAGAAGAAGGAGGAATCAAGAATAGAAGAAGAATGAGCCATAGAAGAAGGAGACAAAAGGAGAAAAGAGAAGATAGAGAGCAGAAGAAGGAGAGAGTGAAATCATTGTAGCAACCACAAGATAAGGCGTTTGACTCACAGAATCAGACATCTAAAAAAGGAAAATCAGAGAAAGAAAGGAGGAGAAGGTGAAGCCAAGCGAGGAAAGAAAAAGGAAAAGAAAGAGAGAAGAAAAAAAAAGAAGGAAGAAGAAGTCACAGAGAGAGAAACCTATTTCTTTTTACATTTTCTCTATTTACTTTTCATATACATTGGATTGCATTGATATCATCTTTTGAGTAATTTCAAAGTTGTGATTTTAGTTTCTAAAATGCCAATTTGCTCGCTGAGTTTGACCTCGGATACTTTAGTTTTCGAGTAAAATAAATTGTTATCTGTTCATAACGCTTTTTCGACTATACTGCAACAAGACTAATTTAAAATACAATAAACACTGGTAGCTTTCATCAGATGTCTGAGTGATTCTTCAAATGTCTTAAAATATGCAGAACTTAAGGGATCTATGATGGTAATTCTTCAGACATCCAAATTGAGCTCCAGACGTCTTGTAGAGTGATTTTGATCGTCTGAATGGTACCTTCAGGTGTCTTATGCTGAGCCTGCATCCACCAAATGGTTATCATAACATATCATATGTTATTAAACATAAATTGGTGGATAATATGATATGTAGACTATGTTGAATTCCCACTTAATTCCTAATCAAATATCAACTAAGAACGACTAATTAAAGAGCACTTAGGCCAAATAATGGTCCACAAAAGTGGACTTATCAGCCCCCAACAGCACATATAAGCAAAAAGTGACGAGGCCTTATCGCCTTTGAGTCACTGGGGTCAGGTCCCTAACACACGCCTCCGCACACGCTATGCCTCATGTGCTCATCCACGCCCTCGCCCACACTCACGCCTCGTGGGTCTGGGTGGTGGATCTGATTACCCGCTACTCGGGTTTGGTCTGATTCTGAGAGAGAAGAGAAGAAGGGAGTTTGTGAGGAGGAGGGGGGAGGGTTTTGCTGCGCAAGCCTTTGCCTTGGCCCTTTGCTGAAGAGAGAGAGCCTTATACTTAGCCTCTGAAGAGTGTTAGCCATGCCTTGTGCTTGAGAAGGCTCTTGGTCTGTGAAGAGAATTGGCTCTTGCCTTGTGCTTAAGAGGCTGAAGAAGCACCCTTGTGTGCTTACCATGGTGATATGTTCTGAAAGTTAAGTCGTATGATACATATAGGTGACGTCTGATTTGGTTCTGATTACTGTCGGATTATTTAAGTATCTAAGTTAACGTTGATTAATTGATTGAAGGTCTTGTTGGGTTATTTGAATAAATTAAATATGATATGTATGCTTAACTAGAGGATCTAAATGGTGATCTAAATCACCACTTTTTAGATTTTCTCTATTCTTTTTGTCTCTACATTTTCTGAGATACACTGGATTACATTGAATATCGATCTGATCAGTTTTATTCATTGAATATCTATTATTGTGTTCAATTTATTGTGCTTATTGATTCTAAATGAAGATTAATGCATGAATTCCACATTTGCTCCTTGCGAACGACCTCGGACTCCAATTAGAATTTGAGTTTATAAATTTAAATGTTTTGTTGTGCAATTTAGGAGTGTACTACAACGAACGCATATTAAAATCACCTCGATTCATTACAATACCTACCCTTCTCACCTTGTCGCATATGAGGCACACTCTTCGTTGCATGCCAGAGGAGCCCGTGGAGGTGACAACGTGAGAGTCATTGGTAGGATGACCAAAAGCCGTTGTAAATCGCTATCTAGATCTTATTCCAAATGAAGGGTCTCTTCTGGAATTGTAGGGGTGTCATGAATCTCGCTACCATCAACCGCCTTAAATCTCTGATCCTCTTTGAACCTTTTGCTGATAGGTTGCTAGACATTATTTTTAGGAATTCTATTAGGTTCAACAACATCCTAGCTGATGCCCTCTCTCCCAATATCTAGTGCCTTTGACAGAATTCTATTGACCTCACACTTTTACACGCCATGCCTTAAGCCATCTCTATCAGCTGTAGAACTCATTCCTCCATGGTTTGCCTTACTGGTGTTTATGCCTCTTGTTCAACTTATTCCCACAAAGATCTTTGGGATCATATTTCTCTCATCCACCCCTCGCTCTCTGCTCCTTGGCTGATAGGTGGGGACTTCAATTGCATCCTTAGGGCTGATAAACGCCAGTTTATCATCATTTTTATGCTTTAAAACTAACCTAGCTCTTAGGATTTTACTCCGCAAACGGGTTTTTGGGCTGCATTTAGGCATAAATTAGGATAGGCATGCATTGCATTTTTTATTGTCGTTTTAATGTGTTTTTGTGAGTGTTAGGGATGTACAGATGCACAGATCCCTAAAACCCTAGCACTCAAGAAGGCAAATGGTGAAGGAGAAGCCCAGACTAGCTGGAACTCAGCCTAATCCAGCTCACCTCAGCTTGATCCAACTCACCTCAGCTTGATCAAGCTCACCGCAACTGGAACCTAGCTTACTTGAACTAGGGTTAGCTCATCCCAGCTCCATTCAGCTAATCTCAGCTGGATGGCAGCTCAAGAGAGTTCATCTTAGCTCACCCCAGCTCAAGAGAGTTCATCTCAGCTCAGATCCAGCTCAACTTAGCTGAGTCTAGCTCATCTCAGCTCCCACTAGTTCACAGGGAGCTCTAGCTAGCTCAGCTGAGCTGACAGGAGTTCACCCCAGCTCAGATCCAGCTACATTCAGCTCCACTCAACTCCAGCCAGCTGAAGAAGAATTCATCTCAGCTCAAGAAGCTCAAGTCCAGCTCCCGGGGACTCAGCTTAGCTCAACTCAGTTGAGCTAAGCTACCTTAGCTGCCTCAACCAGCTTGATTCTCCCCGGGAGCACCAGACCTAGCTCACCTCAGCTCATTTTAGTAGAAGCTAGCTCACTTTAGCTTGGCTTAGCAACTAGCAAAGAACTAGCAAGCTAAGCCAGCTAGAGTAGCCCCATGCCAGCCTCTTCAGCAGCAGCCAGCTCCAGCTCCAACTCCAGACTTCTTCTCCTCAGCTCCTTCCTCCAAACCCTAGCTCCAACATCTTCTCCTCTACTCCTCCATTAGCTAAGCTAGCTTAGCTTAGCTTAGCTTAGCTTAACTATGCTCCAACTTCCTTGGCTTGTACCACCCCAAAAACCCACCTACCAACTCCACCCAACTAGCTCCACCTAAGCTCCACATAAGCTAACCTACTTGGCACCAACCTAACCTACCCACCACCTCCAAAAGACACCTAAAAGTGGCGCCAAAAACTACCCATAACCACCCCTTAGTGGCGCCACTTTTCCCTCCAAAATCCCCACTCATCTCCACCACACAATCCCCCTTGAATCCATCTCCACCATCCACCTAACTCCCCTTCTAGAAGACCCCATGTTGGCGCCAACATGGGGGTGTCTCTCCACCACCAAAAGACACCAAAACCACCATAACCACCCCCTTTAACACCCTTTGGGTTGGCGCCAACTCACCCTAGCCATAGGATCACCAACCACCCTCATCCTTCCATCCTAGCCCTCCAGTTCAAGGGGCACCATAGCCCCCCTCCTATTCTATAAAAAGCCACCACCTACCACCATTTTTGGGGCATCCTCCCTTAGTATATTTTCTACCTAAACCACCTATACCTACGGCCAAGAAGAAGGAGTAGAGAAGGAGATTAAAGGGGCACATCACCAGCCCTTTTGGTGCCTTCTTCTCCCCACTTTCTTCAACTTGAGCCACGCCAAGGAGGAGGACTCTTCCACTTCAAGGAGGATGGCCAGGCAAATGAGAAAAGCTTAGGGTGGACATCCACCCTTGGAGAGAAACTTAGGGCACGCCCCCTTAGGGCTTGCCTTGGAGGTCATCACTTTGGCGGAGTTCTGCAAGGAAGGAGTTGAAGGATTCTTTTCAAGCTTGGGAGCCACCAACCTTGGAGCAAGAAGCCCTCTTCTTCACCATCTATTTAGAGGATTTGTGTTTTCTTTTACTTCAATTATCAAGTAGTAGAAGCATTCCTCTACTAGGCATTTTTGTTAAACACTTTATCACTTATCTAGTTGCCTTTTTCGCATATCTTGTTTGCATTTCTTTTTGCTTATTTTCAGCATTCTTCACTTCCTCTCCCTAATTATTCTAGGTCTCCACTTGCCTAGAGTGAGCTTAGGGAGAGGCTCTACTTGCTACTTTAGAGTTGTTTACTTAATTGGAAGTGTAAACACTTTTCCCGCCATCAGTTCGCATGTTGCCTTAGTTCAAAAATAAAGAAAAATGGTATATTGAAAATTACCAAAAAGAAAGTTGAGATATATTCCAAGCAAGAGAATCAATTTTGCAACCATATTGCCTCCTTGGACGACCCTAGATACTTCCCTATCTAGGATTATAAATTTAAGAGCGAAAGCGGATTTACGCGTTACAACGACGTATTTTAACAAACCACGTGAAATCGCTATCAAGGGCCGCTGCGAAAAGTGGGGGAAACCCGTTCCATGAGTCCCAAGCTGCTGATTTCCATTCCTGAAAGGACTCTCTTGGTCTTCTTGAATTCCCTATCGGTGGTAATCAACTCTCTTGGTGTAATGGTAGGAAGGGTAGCGTCAGGATTTACCAAAAACTAAACCGCATTTTTGTCTCCTCTTCTTGTCTCTCCCTCCTGCAAGAAGCTTGATATTTATCCAAAAGGAACTCGGACCATGCCCCCATCATCTTCTTGTTTCAGAATACTTCTCCTACCAAACCCCGCCCTTTTCACTGTCAAAATATGTGGACGTGTGATTCGGGTTTCAAAACTCTTGTTTCCAACATCTGGTCCTATTCAAGCATTGGCTCTTCCTCTAATCCTATCGATCTGTTTTATTTCAAACTCTACACTCTTAAGAAGTCCCTTCAACATTGGAACAGATAGACCTTTGGCGATATACATTCTTTTGTTGGGTCCCTTGAGACTTTTCATGACGATCTTGAGGCTAAACTCGCTTCACAATGGGACGAAGCCTCTGTCGTTGAGCTCTTGGATATTCGTATCCAGCTTGATGATGCCCTTGCAAAATTATTGGATTTCCTTGCTCAAAAAGCCAAAATCCACTGGATCCACCCTGGGGAGGGGAATAATGCCTTCTTTTTCACTTCCATCAAGAAGCATTTCATGAAACGTAATAACAACACTCTCACCTCTTCGATTGGGGATGGCTCCTAGGATCGAGTTGCGTCTAAGGCAACCTCCTTCCACAATCTTCTTTCTTCTGAAGGAATTGGTGATATTGACAACACGCTTCAGGCGATCCCCCATATTATTTCCACTTCGGACTCTGCTCTTCTTACCCAACTCGTCAAAACCAAAATCTGATTTTACTATCAGATTCCTTGTGTCCAAATTAGGTTTGTACCAAAATTTGGGTCCAATCAGAGATCATCTTAACCTAGTTTGCATTTCAGTCCAGTCTGACTCTTTTTCTCACATACACACCCTAGCTTTTTGAATTCCTTACAAATGGGTCCCTATCTTTGTTGTCATTCTTTGCAATCAGGGCCCTCCACCATTATCACGAAAGAACTACTCTGGCGACCTTTAATCAGAGATTTCTCTTTGATTTCTTGACGAATCCCTTCCAAAATTGGAAGGAGAATTCCTTGCGAAATCCTCTTCCATCTAAGCCACACATTGGGCTCTGATTCCTACTCAAAGGCTCATGCAAACCGTTTGAAAGACCGGGACTCCTATTTCATGAAGCTTCAAAGCTTCCAAGCTTGGTTTCCAAGCTTGGAAAGCTCCCTTGAGGCCTATAAAAGAACCCAAGACGCCTACCTTACCTCCTTAGCACAGTTTTGAGGCCAAATATTTCTTTTTCCTCCATCTCCGGCCAAGCTCCACCTTAGCTCCTGTAGCCTCCTTCCCCATCTTCCTAGGGACGGCCAATGGCCAAATTAGCATGTCCATCTTCTTCATCACCTTCCTCCACACCGCGCCAGCCATAGCGTGGGTTGTCTCCCTCCTTCCTCGCCACTGTCTCCCTCAATGGAGCAAGTTCCTTCTCCGGCGTCGGTCAATCAAAGCCAGCGCCATTCCTCACATTTCGACCATTAGGTTAAGGTAGTTAGGTCCCTTTTTAGTTCTTTAGGTTCTTTGCCATCTTCAAAACTCTGAATCAACCCTCGACGCCACCACCATCCACCTTCGTCTCCGTCTTCGGCCACTCCTCCGGCGAGGCTTTTCCACCACCACACGCCACCAAACACCTCGCTAACCCTCCCAAAAGCTCCACCGTTCATCCACCTTCAAAAGCCCTAACATAATTTCACCTATTAGCCATTCTACCACATCCTTGAACACCACCACCTATGCACTAACTCTCTGACGTTGCCACACTCACACACACTCTCTCGCATCACGTTGAGCCCCTCATCACACTCGCCACACCACAGCGAACCTCCTGAACTTGTTTTGATAGGACCGTAAGGCCATTTTTTGTGTTTAAGGTGCTCCACCGAACTACCACAACCGCCACCGTCTTCTCCGGTGTGTTCTTCACCTCCAGGCATTGCAACATCCTGTTGCAGCTCTTGATCGACGCAGACGACCTCCAAGTGTCTTGCTAGTCACCCAATCAAAGACTTCAGTGCCTGCAGCTACTCCAATTCAGCAAGAGGATCACTTGCAGCCTCGTGTGATGGAAGGGGGACTGGTTTAGTCCCACATCAGTGGGAGAAAAGGGCATGGTCTCACATAAATGTGTTTTGTGCCTAAGTCTTATCGCCTCAGACACTGGGGGTGAGGTCCCCTTCACCTGCGCACCCTTGTCCATGCCCACATGCACGCGGATCTGGACCCTTGACCCGATAACCCGTAACCGGATCCGACTATTCTCTGGGTTTGAGAGAAGAGAAGAGGAAAGGAAGGAAAGAGAGAGAGAGAGTGGGGGAGGGGAGGGTTTTTCTTTGAGTTGGTTCCCCTGTGCGACACCTAGTCGCCAAAAGCCTTGGCTCCCCTTGTGCGTGAGAAGGAAAGGAAGAAAACGAGAGTCGAAGAAGAAGAAGAAGAGAGAAAGAAGAGGAGGAGTTGAAGAAGAAGTCTCTTTATAGAGCACTATAGCAGGGTTGAACTTAAGTCGTCTAATGATAAATGCTCGACATCTGATTTGAGTTTATTTGAGATACTGTTGTATTATTTAAGTAATATGGTTAAGGTTGAATTAAAATATTGCATGCATGCTTAATTAAGGGGATTAGTGGTGATCTAAATCACCATTGTTTTTTATTTTCTTTCCTTTTTTGTTCCATACAATCTTTAGATACATTGAGCATCATTGAATATTTAATGTGACATATTAGTATTCATTGAATATCATTATTAGTTTGATTTCTTGTGCTCATTTATATATTCATCTTGATTAGCACGTGAATTGCAATACTTGCTCCCTGTGATCGACTTCAGACTCTTGTTTTAGGTTTTGAGTTATAAATATTATTTGTTGATCGAGCTATTTGGGAGATTTTGCTACAATGAAGAAACACTAAAAACTCCTGAAAACCTAAATAACACCCTTCACCTACCTTAGATGTCCTATCTTCACTGGCCGCGCCAAAATCTCATATTTCCAGCCTCTCATTGATAAAGTCCTCTCTAAACTTTCTGGTTGGAAAGCTAATCTCCTTTCGAATGCTGCCAGACTTCTTCTCATCAAACATGTTCTCACTTCTATCCCCATTCACATCCTGGCAACCATTGAGGTCCCCAAAACAGTCATCAGGAGAGTGGAGTTTGCTCTTGCTAATATCTTTTGGGGCTCTTCTGATTCTTCCAAGCATCATCACTAGATCACTTGGAACCAAATCTGCCACCCTACTCACTACGGAGGTCTTGGGGTCTGTAATATCTCCCTGGTCATCCATGCCTTTAGAATGAAATATGTCTGGGGCATTCTCTTTGGCGACTCTCCTTATGGTACCTTGATGAGAAATCTTTATGGTCATCTCTCCATCTCCTCTCCTCGCCTCCCTCCCAGACTCAAGCCTCTGGCGAAGCCTATAGGGACATGCTTCCTTTCCTTTGTTGGAATGTGAAGGAGGGTATGATCGACTTCTGGACGGATCTTTGGATTGGGGACTCGCCTCTCAAAGATTTCCTTCCCCTGGAAGTCTCTCCTGAGCCTATTTCGATCAAGGATGTTATCACAAACCCCTCTCAAGCCCAGTATCTTCACCATATCCCCAATCACATTTTGTACCAAATCTCGCACACCCTCTCGCTGACTCCAAGGACGAACATATTTGGTCTCCTTCCTCCCACGGCAACTTCTCGATGTCCTCTGCCTATCTCCTCAACTTCACGAACTCCACTCATCATCCGATCTACGAAACCCTGTGGAACCTCAAACTCCCCCTGTTATGACCTTCCTTACATGGAGAGTTATTCACAATAGGCTTCCTACAAATGATCAAATCCAACTTCGGGGTATTCCCTTGGCTTCTAAGTGTCTCTGTTGCTCCAATAATCCCAAAGTTGAAACCTTGTTCCATCTCTTTTACTCCAGTGATATTTCCTCGTGCATCTCTTCTTGGGCTTTCCATCTTGCACATCTTCATCCTATTTCCCCTGACCTTTTCTTGATATTCTTAAAGGGGACTCCCCTCAATATGGCTCCAGAGGCATCAAGGGCATCATCTTATTCATTTGATTCCACATTTGGTGGGCTAGGAATAAATGTAGAAACCAGGGTTTTGTCTTTAAGGCGATCCCTCACTTTCTTGAGCATAATTGGAGGAGGTTCAACATGATCTCCTGGTTCAGTTTTGTAACGAGCGCGTGCCCCAGACGCCTTTTAAGACGTCTGGGAGGTGGCCCAGACGTCTGTCAAGACGTCTGGGATCACATCCAGACGTCTGACCAGACGTCCGGGATAGTTTACAGACGTCTGGCGAACAGTTATGCTCGCACGGGATATTCGTCTGCGCGCCTGTGCGCGCAGACCTGCGATTCTGCCCTTTTTCTCTGCGGCTGCAGGCGGCTGCGACCGCCTTCTCTCTCCTCTCCGCGCGGCGTTAAAAGGAGGGGGGCGCGCCTCCCCTCCCGTCTCCACCATCTTCCTCCTTCTTCTCCTGCCTGTGCGCCAGAGCGAGCGGATGCGAGGGCGCAGCGGCAGCGGCAGCCGCAGTAAGCGCGAAGGAGCTGCGGCGTGCGAGGGCGGGGCTCTGCCGTGAGGGCGAGCTCGCCGGGAGCGGCTTGGCCGGCCGGCGGAGGGCGCAGGGGGCGCAGAGCGTCGCGGAGAGGGACCTGCTGTGGGAGGAGCAGCGGACGCGCGAGGTGCGACGCGGGCGGCGTCGCGAGCGGAGGCCGAGCAAGGTTCTGATTCTGGAAAAATTTCCAGAATCAGACGTCTGGATTGATATCCAGACGGCAAGGTCAACGTCTGTGAGATCATACAGACGTCTGAAAGGTGAGTTTCCGCTTTCTCCTTCCTTCTTGTCGACTGACCGTACTGAGGGAGGGGGTTGGCTGTGCGCAGGTTCGCTGATTCGCCATCCCTTGCGAATCAGACGTCTGGAAGTTGTACCAGACGGCGGGAGTGACCCCCAGACGTCCGGAGGGACCATCGGACGTCTGGGATCTAGGCAGACGTCCCCACAGACTTCTAGACGTCCGGGGAACCAAGCCGAACAGGTAATTCTCTGATCCACCGTTTAAGACGTCTGGAAGGAGTTCCAGACGTCTGATTTTGCACAGTATTGTCTTTCTCGACCCGTTTAGGACCCGTTTGGGCTCCGTTTTCCGCGATTCGAGTTGCGTTCGTTTCAGAATTTATTCCTCTACCCGCCTACAGTAGCTATACCCTGTTTTGAGACTCTCCTTGTGTTTGATCCTTGTGATAGGATCTCGTTCGGTTGCAGTCTTGAGAGTCGCGGAGGCGCGCGGGATTCCCGATCACGCCCCCATTACTCCCGTTGTACCTGGTAGAGTGGCTTTAAGTATTAATAAAATCTGTTAAAGTATGGAACCATAACTAGAACCTAGGGCATTGCATGAATCCTAGGAATGAGAAATATATGGAATGATAGCTCCTAGGTGTTGCATGAATCCTAGGGCCGGAAACTAGATTGTATGATAGATCCTAGGATATGGCATGAATCCTAGGATGGAAAAACTAGTGGAATGTATATCACTGCAGTCTTGGAAAAATGGAAAGGAGTATATAAAGCTGCCTGTAAATTTAATTAACAGCTGCCTGTTATGAACAAAGAAACATGTTTGAGATCATGGAATTTGAGAACGTGAATCTGGAAAGTGAAACATATGATGTTCTGAAATAAAGAGCTGGAACCCTACGGGAAATTAGGAGTGGAACTCCTGGAAAGAAAAAGGAATGGAACTGAGATGTAGTTTGTACTGTCTCTTGGGTACGTAGTACCAAGGGAAGTACCTGTACCTGTTTAGTGCAGAGTGGGGCCAGCCGCCCCAGGGACCCGGGGTTAGGATTGGCCGCTCTGTACCGACTTGTTGGCCCTCGTGTACGTAGTACCGAGGAGAGCTAGTAGTGTTAGGAGAGTACTAGCTACCCCACGGGCCCCGGGGTTCTGCTAGCCTCCTTCACCGACTTGTTAGGCCCACTAGGGCAAACCAGGGTAGTCAGGCGAGGGTGCGCGGACTGTGGAGGGGCAAGGCCCCGGTTTGGTTACTGTGGAGGGGTTGGACCCCTGTTACTGAAAGGGCTCTGCCCTGGTTCCGTGCTGTGCTTTGGGCGCACCCGTTAACGGAAACGACTGACCGCGTGCCAGTACGAGCTAGCTACCTGTGCGTTTATCGCGCGTGCCGTAGTCACCGTTACGTCTGTCAGTGACCTTGGGGTGGTTGACTGAGGGTAGGATCACCACGGGGGACTCTCCCGGCCAGGAGAGCACCACGTGCTACTTCTACTTTTGGAAAAGACTGCAATCAAGATCGTCCCACGAGGACATTCGAGATCAAGTAAAGGATCTGAGAAATAAATGAAATAGTAAGAAAAATTGAAAGATGTAAATAAAGGAAGTAATAGAACATAACAGCTCCTGCACACTTTACTGTTGCCTTTAGTTAGTTTGCCACTCTACTCAGCGTTTTGCTGACGTGTTACACTCGTTACCTTTTTCAGGACCAGGTGTTGAGCAGCCAGGGTCGGCGGCTGCAGAGGACGCTGGGCCGAGTAGGGTCCAGTAGAGTTACCACAGCCTTGTACCCCTTTTTGTTTCTGTTCTAGTGAGTAGTTTCTGTTTCCGCTATACCTTCTTTACCTGCAGTTTTTGTTATATGATAAATGTTGTTTTACTGTTGTGGTGGTGCCTACTGTAGTAGTTTCTTTCCTTACTGCTGTACTTTCTTACTGTTAGTTATATTCATGCTGAATGTGGTTTATTTTACTGTCTTTTGGTTACTTCCTCGTTGGACGACTGGGTCTTGGGATTAGTCGAGTCGGTCCGGTTCTCGTGTCTCGTAGGGACTCGGGAATCGGGTCGTTACACGTTTCTTCCATCCCACTTGTTTTTCCCTCTCTTGGGTTCGTCCCTCCCTGGGGTTTAAGGTCAACTTTTTCGCCTTCCGGTCCAATTCATACTCCTTTATAGCTTGGGTTGCTTGTGATCTATGGGTAACTTCTCTAAAGCGGCTGCGACCAAAATTCCCGCTCTCATCATCGATTTAGCTATTCTCAGCTCCATCCACCACTTCCTTAATTTTTGGCCCTATAGAAGCACTTCTGTTTATCTTAAAGGTTGATTCTTCCATGATTTACTTCTGGTGGAAAGGCAAGCTGAAAGTTTCTTAGAGGGCTTGTTGGCATTATAACCGTGCTTTTTGCCTCATGAACCACCACATGTCATTGCAATTCATTCACCCCTGTGTGAACAGCCTGGCTAATCTGCTAACCACTTCAGTAAAAGGGCCTTGGAGCTTCATCAATTTGGATCACCATGACCCCAAATCCAAAGGTATCATCATGCTGGACAAATCCATCTCCCCTACTTCATTGGTTGAGGTTTGGCTTGCTTCGTTCTACTTTCCATTTTCTATTTGCTGGTTTTTTCTGTACTAGGCCACAAGTCGTGGTACTCTTTCTTTGTACTAGGCAGGTTTTGGTCTAGTCCCCCTGACTCCTTTTTACTGCCTCCAGGGAATAGGGGATGCATAATATTGACTCCCGCTTTTCAAAGAAAAAAAGTTGAAGGAAAAAATATAGCTAATGGAAGACTTTGTAACAATCTATTGAGATTGCTACCAGTGGGAAGCCACTCACATGGAGTGACCTCAACATGGGAGGAAATCACATTGCTTGCAAACTTGATCAGGGATTAGCACATGCACATTGAGCAAATCTCTTCCCACTTGTGAGGGTGGAGCACATTCATTCCAATCTCAGCAATTACACTTGTATGCTCCTCTCAATTTCTCCCTCACAACTCAGGAAGAAACCATTCCAGTTCCTTAACTATTGGGCAAAGCGGAACTCTTTCTTTCCCTTCTTGAAGAGGCTTGGAGGGGAGAAGTGGAGGGAAACCCCCTTTTTCGATGTGTTGCAAAACTCAAGTGAGTCAAATATGCTCTTAAAGATTGGGAGTGTCAGGATCGCTCTCGAAGCAGTTGTATTTCTAACCTATCTCTTGAGCTAGATAATGTCCACTCTGTACTCATGTAGAATCTTGCAGACATCGAAGCCCAAATGGAGGATCAACACATTTGCTCTAAGTTGGCACAACTCATATGTGAGGAAGAGTACTACTTGAAGCAAAGTAGCTGATGTGACTGGCTCATTCTTGAGGATCAGAACACGGGGTTCTTTGCACGTGCTATCAAAGTTAGGTAGAATCAAAACTCTCTCGTCAAATTTGTTATTTCTAATCTTATAACTCTTGTATTTTGGCTAATGCTACCCCTTAGTCGGTTAGTCTTTTTTTTTTTTTTGGAGGTTAATACATTATCAATTACTTAAAAAAAAGAAACCTATTAGAATAATCATGGATGCTTACATTCAAGAACAGCACCTAATATTTGACGAATTCAAAAGAATCAATTATAGAAACCACATCATGCATGCAGGTGTTTACCCAAATTTGTACGCTTGTTACTATTTAATTTAATGCCTCGTGAGAGTTAGAAAGTCCACGAATTATATATATATAATATATCTGTTTCCCGTAAGGTTCTCCGTGAGGGTGACACTAATCAGCACGTAACGTAACTTAACTATTTATTAGTCTGAGGCATATGCACTTGGAAATCCCTATAAATACTCCCCCTCGATGCCCCAACCAAAGCATCGAAAACTCTTCTCTTCTATCTCAAAGCTAAGACATGGCTGCTATCAAGGTGGTGGCTGTTTCCTTCTTGGTCTTGCTCCTTGTGAGCATGACCTCTGCTGGTAGGTATGGTTCAGGCTACGGATCGGGAAGTGGGTACGGAAGTGGGTATGGTAAAGGACGAGGCGGAGGTGGTGGAGGAGGAGGAGGAGGAGGAGGTGGTGGTGGTGGTGGAGGACGCGGTGGAGGATACGGATCTGGGTATGGCTCTGGATCTGGATATGGTCACGGACGTGGAGGCTATGGTGGTGGTGGCGGTGGAGGTGGTGGGGGTGGAGGTGGTGGTGGACGTGGTGGAGGATACGGTTCCGGATATGGCTCCGGTTCTGGATATGGCAGTGGCCGAGGTGGAGGAGGAGGTGGGGGTGGCGGTGGCGGAGGTGGTGGCGGTGGGGGCCGCTATTAAAGCTCTGCTTAAAGACTACATCTTCTCCAAAATGGTGCGCTACCACATATAGTTATTTGTGCTCGTGTCAATCTCTGTATCCCAATGAATGTATTATCTAAATAAATGTTTCAAAAGGCATGATAATAAAAACAAAGCAATTTATACTATTAATCTTATGATTTAACCATTTTAACTGCATTTCTATCCCATCTTCAATTCTCCAAACTACCTTCAAGCCCTCGCGTTTCTTGAAATCAACCTACAATATTGAGGCGAAGGAACTTAATGCTTCCGACTTCCCACAGGATGTAATCAGTGTGAAGCAAAGAATATTGAGATCAATAAGTTTAAATTGTTTGGCATACGATTTCAATTTGCGTAGCGAGAAGTTACGGATGTCATTCACAGGCTAATGGTGACCTAAAGCTAATTAAAAGCAAAGGTAAAAGTCTTTTGAAGTCCAATATATGCCAACTTCTGTTGCTTATTCCCAAAGTCAGTAACTACGTGAAGAAAGTAGTCCACCGGCTCTCATATATATATATATTCCCATGCACGTCGACGTTGCCCTTTTTTTTTAATCAAAATTTATCGGAAATTTCAAATTCATGCCATGCATGTTGGGCAAGTCAGAAGCATGTTATGTATGCATATCCAATAATATATTAATGTATGGATGTAATCCTCAATGTACAGTTGTATTTAATATTAAAAATCTAAAAGTAACGAAAATTATGGGTAGGTCACTCCTGACTTTAAAAAATCACAACCATGTGAGTTAATGCACATAGGGATATTTTTTTATTTTTAGCTAAAATCCACCGATGTAAAATAAAATTAGAGTCAATTTTGGTAGTTTTACATAATTTTAAAATAATTTTGTAATAATATAAATGATATTAAAGGTAATTTTAGTGATTTTACACTGTATCGGTGTAATATGATTTTGTGTTGGTGTAAAATATTTCTGAAAATGAATTTGGTTATTTTACATCGATACAAAATAATTTTGATCATAATTTTTTTTGTTTGCACCAGTGTATTTTGATTTTATATTGATATATTTTTTATTTTGTTACGGTACAATTTTTGAAAAGAAATTGGATTAAAAGTCTTTAACTTTCATGTATTTTTCTTGTAAAATAAAAGAAAATCTTTAACTTTCGTAGACATGTAAATATTTCTATTCGTATTGTTAAAATTGATAAATATCTAATTATAGACAATTCCATAAACACCATTAATATAATTCAAGACAATGTTCAAGATGTCACTTCAAAAGAGTAAAATCAAACACCTCAAAAATTCGTGCCAATAGAAAGGTCCACTAGAGAGAAAAGGATTGCAATATCAAGTTATTACATTGTATTCCTTCAAGAACATGAGGTAGATATTGGCGTGATGGGAGATAATCCAATCAACTTCTATCAAGAAATAGAAAGTCAAAACTCTCATAAGTGACTTCATACAATTTATGAGGAAATTAAGTTAATGAAAGAAAATTATATTTGGGATCTTGTCTCATTATTAGAAGTTGCAAAACTCATTGGTTGTACATGAATATTTAAAATCAAGTAAGATTTAAAAATAATGTGAAAATATATAAGTGCATCTCGTTTCTGAGGGCTAATTTGGATGGAGAGATATATTTTATGGGATAACCTTTTTGAAAATGGATTATCGTTCATTTTTATTTGGAAGTCATAAATATTATCCTGATAGATTAACCTTTAGTTATTTAGAAAGTTTCTAGATTAACCTACCAAAATACATGAAATAATATATGAAAATAATTTATTCCACATCAAATAACCACTTTTATCCCATCGAAAATCCAGCAGACAAACTAACTGATCTGAATGATTTTACACCTGCTTTTGTCTTGACATATGGCTTAGTTTTCGAAACCTTTGCTGTTTAGGCTAAATTTTTTTTTTTTTTTTGCCAAAAATTTATTAATTTTGCTCAATTGTTCCTGAATCTGTTTTATACCTAGGAAATAAAAATGAAGAATCCACGAAGGAGTGGAGAGTCACGTCCAATGGATGCCAAGAAGAAACACCGTCCTTTCTGCTCATAAGTTTCAACTAAAAACATGCACGGAAAATGTAGGTTAAACTGCCCGCGGGAAGTGTATATCAAAAACTTATATTTTGATTTAAAAAGGCCGACCATTCACCTAAAAGAAAGTCATCCGAAATGTCTGTTAATTCCTTGATTGGGTGTTGAATGCTAAAGATTGAATAGTGGATCATTAATTTATTATGGAGGATATGTGGAAACGTCATCCCAAAGAGTGTGTGTGTGTGTGTGTGTATATATATATCCCGCATCTGACCCACGGCGATCCCCACAAACCGATGTCAATTCGTCCGCCGTGGGAAAGCTGTGTCCCCGCTCAAAGAAATTGTAAACTTAACATCCCAAGGCAATGATAGTTTGCTGTTTGTAATAAGTAGGTCCTTCCCATTTATCTAATCTTCCTTTAATTTATACGAAGAATCGGGCTGTTTAGGAGGACGGGGTATGGATTCGTTCATAATTTAGGATAAGGAAGGTGACTTCGTAATGTAATAAAAAGGAGTAAAAGGTGGTTGGATGAACCACCGACCTTTTTCATAAATTGACTCGACGCATGACATTGGTGTAGAGAACGTTGGATGATCAAATGATTCTTTTACAGAGTAAATAAGTTAGGTAGTCAGATCATCCAGCGACCTTGGTTACCAACCCCACCACATGTCGAAAGTCGCTCACCCGGCCTATATATATATATATATATATATATATATATATATATATGCTTTAGTTATATAGGAGAGAAATTATTAATTTATAAATTAAAATATTTTTTATCTATTATTTATTTGACAAACCCTTTATATTCATATGAATAAAAAATTAAATAGTATGACATTCCTTTTTTTTTTTGAGAGGTTAAAGTAATCCAATTTTGGAATTAAAATTTTAATTTTTATTTATCTTTCGTAATAATAATATTTCGGAACTTACAACGATAACTTAGCATATTGATTAAACTAACAATCACTAAAATATGTCTATGGGTAACTAATTATGTAGCTTGAATTGATCGAAGCTATATTTAATCGAAATATACATATAATTATTTTGAGAAGAAAAGAGTAATTGTTATTAAATTATAAAGCATCAAATACAACATTTGAAATATTTAGTTTAATATTTCTTACAACTCATTTTTTATAATTAATGTCGTCGAACAATATTACTTATAATATTACTAAATACACTATAAAAAATCCTCTATGTGGCTTACCTTTTCTTCCTCCGCATTCACCCCTACCTCGTGACGATTCTTCTTGTACAACCTTTCTTCTTTCTCTTTCAAGATTGTCACAATCTAGGTGAATAGACTTGCTGTAAACATTGGATCGGCCACATACGTTTCTTGTGTCGGGTACATAACCCTCATTGTCACTTTCAGTATCGTCACCTTCTTGTTGTTGCATTCGTGGTTCATTCTAAATAGGTGGAGGTCTTGAATGTTGATAGGTAAGCGTATATTGTAATGGAAGATCATGGTGAAATGGTGGTTTACATGAGCTCGGACTTAACATGGAATACCTTGACATGTATGGATTTTACATCAGATCTCCAAAAAACATATCTATAAAACTACCATGCTGACTCTCAAATGTAGAAAAATGTGGAACTTATGAATATCCTTCTCTAAACGGATTGTAAGTATATGATGGTTGAGAAGACTACATTGGGAGCTCACTGTAATGGGTCAGCAGCTAGCTACAATCCATCAGTTACTCGGTGTATTGCATCGAAGGATCAAGGCTAGGTAAACAGCGTCAGAGGAGGCTGGGTAAAGTGCGTCAGATGAGCTAAGTATATCAGAGGTTGGGTGTACTGCATCTGAGGTGGGCCAACATCCTCCTTTAAAACAGCATCCTCGGATTCACTTCCAGTCCCGTGGTCTTCAATATCTCGTAACTAATGCTCTTCTATCTTCTTCGTGAGTTGGTGAAGTAAGTCATTTATTTTCTTCTCTCTTATGTTTGAACATAAATGAGGTGTATTTAACCACCTCGTCCTGTATTCTTTTGATTTAAAGATAAGACTTGCCTAATATTAAGTAAAATAAATTATTATTTGCCAAAAATATAAATTTAAATTTCAGTAATTCATTTAAAATATAGCTTTCTCATCATTGGTTCCCCTTCTAAGTCATTATCTTCTAAGTAATCATTGCCCTCATCATCGTTGTTATCAACATTTTCGTTGTTTTCTATAAAATTTTGATGAGGTCTCTTGCTAGCTACAACATTTATAATGGTTGATATACCAGGATAACCAGGGCCATTATTCTCATTTTTATCACTTCCTCATTTAAATTACATTGATGAGCCTTAATGTTAAGATTAATAGTTCTGTGTTTTAAAACAACTTCTTCTACTAGATTTAACTGTTCTTTTAATATATGTTTCACTTCATTCATTAGAATATATTGCGAGAAACTTAACATCCTATGATATAATGAATACGAGTCACTACTTAAATCATAATTTGAATATGAAGCTATGCTTTCATATTAAGGGTATAGTGGTTGGCTTCTTAATGGCTTCACTACAGCATATAAGTTGATTGTACTATGCATGCTTTCCAATAACTCTAACATCATTTGACTTGATTTGTTATTTCAATACCATAAGGAAATAATCTACCATCTTCATTTATTCACTTGCATTTTAACCGAAGCTTATAATATGATTCAAAATATACAAAAATATTATACAGAGTAGATAATAAATTCAATAACCATCAATATAATCAATAATAGAATAAGTAGAAATCACTCTACCACCCAATAAATCATAAGTACCATAATATTGTCTGTCATATTTGCATAATTAATAAAATATAAAAGTGTTGTTTACTAATAAAAAAAAGTTAACCTCAAAATGACTTTTTTAGTTCAAAAAAATATTTTCACTTCTTTTCAAATGTTATATTATATATTATTTCACATGTATAATTTAATTTAATTTTTAAAAATGTTATGATTTTCATTTTTTTTCTAAATTTATAAAATTACGAACTCTTTTTAAAAGTTAATTACTTGTTAATAACTTAATCTTATTACTAATTTTTTGGTTAAAAATATTATTTTATTAATTTTCAAATATTATCATATGTAATTTATCAATTTATATTATATGAACATTATATTTTAAAACATATTACACATATATTTTACACTTCTTTACTATTTCATTTATCATTACTTTAAAATGATAATAATTTCTAATAACATATGTTCAACTTTAATCTAATTTACTTTTAATAAAATATTATATTTACATTTATATTTTACTAAAAAATAAATACATTAACGATAACAATCATTTAATAATTACTAAATAATATCATTATCATTATGAAAATTATATATTTCAATGTAATATAAACAAATTATTTAAAATACATATTACCTAGATAATATTTTGTAACATTTTCATTCATTTTTATCAATAAAATATAATTTTATCAGAAATAAAGAACAACAAATTTATTTAGCATTATTTCACATGATACGATTGACATAATTTTACATATTATGGTAGATTATAAAATTATTAATTAATAATATCTTATATATTATTATAAGAAACAAAATAAAAATAATTATTACCAATGTATATGTAATGACTACAACTAACTATTCTTTAAATAAAATTAGTTACCTTATTGTTAAAATGTCGATATTGCAGCGGATGGAGGAAAATTCAAAGCCTCAATGAGATTGCAATCTCAAATTTAAAGCTTCAATGAGATTGCAATCCAGAGTTTTAACGTGATTGCAATCTAGAATTTCAATGAGATTGGAATGAATGGAAGAAGAAATTTCTAAAAAGAGAGAGTAAGGAGGTTTGTGATGAGAAGATGGGGGTCATTTATATAGACGAATGACGAGGTAGGGGTAGTGGTGGCGTGGATAGCTATTTGGTGAGGGTCGTCGAATCTTTGACAGTGAACTCTACCTAACGCTCACATTCCATGACAGTCAGTGAGGGATCATTGGATGATTCAACAACCTATCAAAGGTTGTCGGATCATCCGGTGACCTCCACCTCCCTTTTTACCTCACCCATTGGAGCAATGGGGGGTGCATGAGAAATCACTGGATGATATACCGACCTCTATGATCAGTGACCCACAAAAATGCATGCTAACTTACCTATGTCATATAACAGGTGCCATGCAACGGCAACTGAGTAGTTCTTGCAGCAACTAATTGGAAAGCCAACACAAACTCAAAGGTACTCCACAACATAAGGTTGTGCTGCTAGACTATGTATAATCACTGGAGGAGAGGATTTTTAATTTAATTACATGTAACCGCATTTTGAGGAGAATATTTTTCTTTTCTTTCTCTCTCTTTTTCTTTTTTGTTTCAATTTTATTACATCGTAGTTCCTCCATAATTAAGCTTTGTCGTTTGTATTAATTCTACTCGATAGTCGAGACTCGACTAGATGCTAACCCCAGCGGCATCGATCTTTCCAAGTCCACAGCAACTTTTGAGGGATGCCTAACTAAATTGCGAGGGTAATTATTATTATCTAATTGTGATAGCCTGTAGGATCATTTGTGTAAATTAAAATCCTTTAAAGGACGCCATAATTTTGACATATGTCACTGAAATATATCTGTAACTCTTAGAACAAAGGCAGAGTCTTCTTTGTATAATTTGCAATTAAAATTAACACTCCAACGTGCCATTTACTTTTTCCAGCATTATAAAGAAAAGCCACGTGATTGTTATATAATATTCGAACGGCTGATATACATGATTAACCCTTACCGGCCCAAAGCCGACCCTGGCCCAAGATTGAATTAACAAATAAATAGAAAAACTAAAATATAAAAAAAATAGCCTGATGGTTTAACAACAATTAAAATGCGTGGACGAGCTAGTCTGTTTAACTTAACTTGTAATAATTAATTCAATATATATTATAGCTTCCTCTAACCAGACAAAATCCTTCTATCAACTCTCGCTTTGTTAGGTAGGAATTGAGATGCGGCACGCCATGTGCTTTCTTTATCCTTTACCTTTTATCTGTAACACATCCCGATGAAGTAAACCCTTCAATCACTGAAAGAGAGGATGGAGAAGAGTATACCATCCAATTCTCTATGCTGCGAGAATTGCTCAACTCTGAAATCTTTCTTGCCAAAATGTTAGTACGCTTGTGGAGAAAACCAAGAGAAGTTATAGTCTTTAAAAGAAGTTAGTTGTTAGAAATATATCTTGACCTGTCATGAAATTTGAAGGTTAAAGAAGCATAGGATTAGCTTCAATATGAGGGTTGATCCCATGGTCCTTACGTTAGGGAATAGCATGAAAGAGTGCTCTCAGAAGATTCGTTAGGTTAAACAAGGAAGCTGGTAGCAGCAGCCAGCAACAAATTCCCATTACTCCCACAAAGCATCAGGGCTGACAATAACATTAAGTTTGTACCCTTGCATTGGACGAATCCAATTGATAGAAAAAATAAAAAGATGATTAACACAAATCCAATTATGTAAACATGTCAATTATCTTTTCTTGTAGCTATTTGCTTGTTGAAAGTCATGAATTGTGGTCCCTCTTACCTGTAAAATTTGATATAGTCTCCCTGGTTCTTTCATCAACTTTTTTTTCTTAAAGTAAGTTTATTAGCGTAACTATGTATATGAACACCAATTTTCCATTATTTCTAAGGAGGATTGGATCTTAATACCTAGGTTAAGAGGACCTTCGTGGAGTGATCTGAGTCACTTAGTTGGCAACAAAAGCCAGCCAAGCAAAGAGGTTTCTCACTTGTAAGAAAAAGTTACATAGTGGATTGATGAGGGGAAAAAAATCACCTCCTGAATCTGGCTGCACGAAGGATTCGGCTACTCGACATAGTATAAAGATCCAATACTTCAACGCAGATCCATTTACCTGAGTCCATATATCCGACTGTTAGGCAGCCTGCGTCAGATTTGAGGAACAGCCAACCGACGGGTTGACCGCTGTAATCAGAGAAAAATCACACAAGTGCGACATCGGCATATATTTTAACGGTCGCTTGGTAGTTGCCTCGTTAAATATTATTAATAGCTAAGTCTTGAGATTGCGGGAATAGAAAAGAAGCCTGCAGTATGAGGAAGTTCACCCTATAAATATTCGGGTTGAAGTAGCTTTTATTGGTTCACGCAATTAGAGAAAAGAGAGAATAATGGAGAGTTTGTGCTACTAAATCATTAGTATAATTTGAGAGTACCATCCTCCTGCCAGATATACATCCCATTTCGGTGGAACTAAGTCATCAAACTCCTTACGTATATTCTATGCAATTGTGTGTTTAAGTCGAGGTTTCTATTCTAAAAACCTCAATCATGGACATACAAAGGCAAAAGTTGATCACACCTTTTTTTTTTGTTTTAAAAGTTGATCAAGCTTAGTTTACCAATCTCGATCCAAATTAAAGTCCAGCAACTAATAACACAATAGGCATGAGTTTAGTAAATCAATTTCACCTTGGCAAACTAGCTAGGTCGATTAGAGTTTTGGTAATGTTGGTTTGGTTCTTTTGCTGTAGAATCACTCCTCCTCGGCCTCGAGTTTGTTCGGCCTTTAGTTCCTCAGAGGAGTTGTTTGGTTACAGGAATTAAGAGTTTAATCCTTCGTTTGGCACCCTTAATTTTAAAATTATTTTATTTTAAAATTAAGTGTTTAACTTCTTGAGAAAGGTTGAATTATTTTATTTTTCATTTTTATCTCTTATACACCCAATTTAATTTTAATTTTTCACCTAAAACAAAAAGAAATGTCAAATTCTTCTCCTAATTACATTTTCTTCATATTCCTCTTATAATTCCAGTTTTTCGTTCCTCTACCCAAGGTAGGTTTATTTGACTAGTTGTTCGGGTCTAACTTTTCTCCCTTAATCAAGTCCCAACACACTTGAAGTTACTGGTTAATATTAGATATTGTATATTTGGATGTGAGATAAAATAATATAAGGATAGGATAAGTAGAGAGAGAGGTGGTAGTTTGGGTAGTGAAATAAGTGATCGATAAAATAATTGGTATATTGATGTGATGTTAATAGGTATTTATTTAGTATTAGGATATGAATATAAGTAGATTGATGTAATATAATATATATATTTTAATAAATATATTATGTTAAAGTAAATATATTTGAATAAGAGTGAAGGATGAATAAAATTTAACTCTTAAATTTAAAAAAAAAAATTAATATATATTATGTTGATGTCAGGTAAGAAATGATATAATTTAGATGAGAATGGGACAAATAATATCCCCAATGGTCCCAAAAGGATTAGGCCCTGGATGATCGATTGAGAGGGCATCGTATTCTTTTTCGAAGGAAAAGGAGAAAGTTTGTTTAGCTCCTTTTCGAAGGGAAGCAAACAGAGTAAAGCCTGGAAGTAGAACCGCTTCAGCAACGGAATACCCCAGGAAGCCGAAAGTAGCTTAGTGCGTGAATTACATGTTATGAAAATGAATAATTAGTAAATCCCTTTGTGCGTAAATTAGTAAATTCAACCATCATTTTTGGAATAATTAGTAAATTCAACCATTTCACATGGGATAATTACGTTTGTGCGTGAATAAATATTTGTAAATCATTCGAAGTCTAAAAAGAAACTTCTAGTTTTAGGTTTATCAGATATGAATTTGATTTTATTTATATATATGTAACTTCAAAATATGAGTTTCATTAAATCTTCAAACAATTTATATAATGAAAACGAATTAGAAAAATCATTTTAAACAAATTGATATATTATATGGAGATCTAATAATTTCATGTTTTATATATATATATCAAAGATGCATGTACCGTTGTATACTTTATATCTATGTGTATACCTTTGAGAATAACTATTGATCTTTTTCATATACACTTACAAATTGTGTAGGTTAAATAATAAATTTTTTTTTATGCTAATACCCATTTTCCTCCTCTCTTTTAACAAAGAAACCCCTCTTCTACCCCCTTTCTAACAAAGGAGGAGGGGGTAAGGTTGTTGGTGAAAGAAAAGAAAAGAAAAAGAGTATATATATTAGAAGGAAAAGGGTATATATGTAAAAAGATTCTTATTATTCGGTTCACAAAATTTGTAAGCATAAATGAAGAAGTCGCAAGATGGTTTTTGGGGGTATGAATGTAAGGATGCAGGTTGGAAAATACAAAAGCTAACGTATAGCATTGTGAACGTGGCACTCACTTGATATATCTCCTTTTTATGTAAAAAAATTATTCACACATGGTGGGGTCCACTACTGTTGAAATCAATAACAATCACTTTTGTACGGTTGCAAATCAATTAAATCACCTTCGGAATCACTTTACACCGGTATAAAACAACTTTGCACAAGTGCAATCTTACTTTGCACCAATGCAAAACTATTTTTTACTTTCGAAATAATTTTGCACCGGTACAATCTTACTTTGCACCGGTGTAAATTAGTTTAAAGTAAGATTCCACTGATGCAAAATTAAATTTTAAGTGTTTCTTTATCTATAACAAATGATTTTACACTTGCAATCCTAAATCCTAAACCCTAAAATGAAAAATCACCTTTCAATTGAAAAATCACTTATCATATTTGAAATCACTTTCCAAAAACCTAAACCCTGAACCCTAGATCCTAAGTCCTAAACCTATAGGTGAAATCACTTTGTACGTGTGAAACCACCCTTGGAATACACCTTAGAATAATTTATTACCGGTACAAAGTTATTTATCACCTGTGCGGTTTAGGTTAAAGTGGTGTGATGATTTTTCTGAATGTAGTAAGGTCCACCATCTAACAAACTTTACATTTTTTTATTTTATTTACATTAAATATCAATTATCAAGTGGACTCATATTCACAACATTGTGTAAAGCACGAGAATATGACTCACAAATTCTTCCACATTATTATTTATATTTTTCTACTTTTTGGCTAAATGTAAATACAAGAAATATAAAGGTATAAACATTTTTTTACAACACATATTCGTAGGGAAGTAGAAGTAAAATATAAGTTTACGAGTGTATAAATGTAACTAGAAAATATTTTTTAGGTATGAATATAAATATCCCCTTAAAAAATATTAAAAAGGGAAAATTTTTATTAGCAGCATGCTACAGTATTTCAGATAATTTGACGACATCGTTTACCGGTGCATCGTTGACTTGATAAATTTCTGTTGTGGTATTTTTACCCTTGCCAAAAGGGTCTAGTTCATCTATGTTGCATTGTATTGGACACTAGCATTCATATCAAATGTTTAAATTCAACTGCTAATCATTATTTCTAGAGGTCTTTATTAACATGAATTTTGATGGAAAAATATGTAGTTAGGGTTTGCATTAAGCTTTTTACTCATTGCCGCAGAGATTAGTTTCAAGGGACCGTGCACCGATGTTACCTCCCTTCTGGTAGCGGCCATGCAAATACACATAGCTCTAGCAACCTTCTAATGATAGCCTTCTTCTGCATCGACATTGTAGCAAGGTTTCTTCCAAACAAGTATAAACATACTGGGCTTTGCAAAAGCGTAACGACATTAATAAGAAACATTGGGAGAGTGCATGACAAGACATCACCTCCGTGAAGATTACCCACGCTCAGTGCTTCCTCTTCCTCCTCTTCCCTATCTTCCAGCAAGGATATAGAACAAGCATATATAGGAAGTACGCCCCACACATAAGGGTTGGTATTAATGCTTACATAGGCATTGCGAGACCTCCTTTGCATCTCTATGATTTTCTCCAACTTCCAGGTCAAATGACAGGGGTAGGGGAGCAACAACTCAAGGTGGCCATGAGAGGACTAAAGCAGCTTGCTTAGAAGGTTTCAAATAGGCACACTTGAGGCACCCAACCCGTTGCCCAGGGGTCACAAGGGAATGCCGGCCATACGTGAGGAAGGAGGGAAAAGCATGCAACATTAGAAGCCGGTAGGTATCCCAAACTAAAAGGGAAAACAACAGAAAAGTCGATCTATAGATGTGCTACAGTGGATGTTCCCACCTAGTGATGCAACTTAGCCTCGCAGGAAAGGCGATGTAGGGTTCACGAAAAGGTAAAGGATATCAGGAAGCGACATGAACATATAATACACAAATCAGGCAGGAGATTCTTCCAGTACGATAACTGCAGTCAAACAAAGATCGGATGCACCAATGATTATGGTTTCGCAAGTCGTACACAAAATTAAGTTGTCCTAAGTCGTGAGCACCATCGAAACCACAGCCCTCAAATCCTCCCTCACCTCTATGCTATATCTCGATAGAATAGAAGTGGAATAAATATAAAAGATATTTGATTGGAGAAATTATAATGATCGGTGGGATTGTAATGATTGACATGTTGGTTTTGTGAGAGATGAAAGAGAGTTAATAGGTTTTGATGTGATGAATTGTAATTATTTGATAATATTTTTTGAGTTATATATAGAAAAAAAGAATATTAATGGATTTTGATGTGATGGAAAAAGAGAATATATGTAAAAAAAAAAGAATTTCTTGGAACCCATGTACCTCTATCCTTATTCCTCTCCTAACCTACCAAATAATGTCTATTCCTATTCTAATCACACAACCAAACACTACCTAAAATTCAGGACTCTATCGTGGGATTGTCATAACACGGGGTTGAAGGGCCCAAACGAAGCATTTGAAGCCGTTAAAAGTGCCTACGGAACATAATCAGGGTTTCTTCCTTCTATTAATATTAATCGATAACTAACCAAATTTAGTGTTTGACATGACATTTTTATTTTATGTTCTGACAGGTTTATTCTATCATAGGGCATGCTACATCTTCAAAGCACAAAAGCACCGAACTTATCAGAAGAATTCCTAGTAACCACCTTTTCCATCTCCTTTCTTCCATCTTCTAAATAGATCCTTAATTCAAATATAGTTTATCATCCACAAGATTTAGAAAGAGATTAGCCCACTTTTAGGACACTGCATTTGAGAAAGCTACAAGCATGTAGATTCGCAACAACTAAAATCAGAAACAAGCAAATAAAGTAGTGCATACAACTAACTCGGTATGTATAAGGAACTGATCAATTGGATGAAAAAGTTGAAAAAGGAGAGAAGAATCAAGAAAGTGTGACTAAAATTAAGGGATAAACAGACGCACTTCTTTTGGTGAATTGGGCCTGACGACACCTCAATTCCCAAGTGAGACCCCAGATAGATCGATGCAACAGTAGGCTAATTTGGTCCACTGAACCTCTGCCTTTCAGGCTGGAAAACAGGTTTGCCCGATGCACATCCCAATTTATATGTATGAATGTTCTAAGCATTAATTAAACACAAGAAGCAACGTCATTCTACAAAATCTTACACTCTCGCATTAACTAGCAGTTTGTGTGTAGTAAAAACGAAAAGAGAGAGGACAAGAAGCCTGCATATATAATATTTCTTGTTACAATCGTTTATCCCTACGATATAACTTTTATTTTCCTATCAAATGCAACTTTAATCTTTTTCCGATGATATGATCTTAAAGTTGGACAATATGCCTTGAACAGCTGCTAGAGAAGCCTTTGCGTAAGCATTCTTTTCCTGGATTTCCGCGATTTCATGTTCATTCAATACGAGTTAACCGTACGTTAATTAAAAGTACTCGGAAGCATCAAGTTCCTGGATTTCCATCGCCTCAGTATTGTTGGTTGATTTCTGGAAACGTGAGGGCTTGAAGGTTGTTTGGACCATTCAAGAAATAAACACGCAATTAGAAAGGCTAAACAGTAAGATTAATATAGTATAAACTGCATGCTTCTTTTGTTACCATTGCCTCTTCAGACATTTATTTAGATACCATGTTGATTGGGATACAGACGTAGATGACACAAAGCACAAACAAGTACTACATATGGTAGAGCGTCGACATTTCCGAGAAGATCGAGTCTTTAAGCAGAGCTTTAATAGCGGCCTCCACCACCACCACCTCCGCCACCCCCACCTCCTCCTCCACCTCGACCTCGGCCACCGCCGTATCCAGAACCGGAGCCATATCCGGAACCGTATCCTCCACCACGTCCACCACCTCCTCCACCCCCACCACCTCCACGGCCACCGCCACCATAGCCCCCGTATCCCTGACCATATCCAGATCCCGAGCCATACCCAGATCCGTATCCTCTACCGCGTCCTCCACCACCACCACCGCCACCGCCACCTCCACCGCCTCCGCCTCCTCCTCTACTACCATACCCACTTCCGTACCCACTTCCTGATCCATAGCCTGAACCATACCTACCAGCTGAGGTCATGGTCACAAGAAGCAAGATCAAGAAGGACACAGCTACCACCTTTGAAGTAGCCATGTCTTGATTTTGGGATGGGAAGAATACACTGGTGGGGGCTCAGATGGGGGTGTATTTATAGCAATTTCCAGTCCCTTGGCAAATAGTTAAATAATAATATAATCTTATCCTAAGCGGGAACCTTCAAGGAAATGGGAAGTTTGTGGCCCCTTAATGATGCGTTGAAATAAGAAGATACATATATAATTTCATAAACAATTTGTGATTTCTATAATTAAATTTTTTGAACATGTCAAATACTGAGTTATCGTCCTTGAACATAGCAATCTGATTCGGATTGTTACAATGTCTTCCATTAGCTGGATTTTTTTTCTTCGGACGTAATCGATTGTGTATTGAAGAAGGTAAATTAAACTATGTAGTACTACACCCAATTACCAACAATGAAAAGGAACGGCTTTTCCTACGGTAGGATCCGTGTATTTTTGTAATTAATTAAAGTACATGGAGAAACAAGATAGCCTTATCCACTAGTGTTGATCGATGGAGATTAATTCCGTGAGATAAGAAGGTTGAGGGAGAGATCTTCATACTGTGATTACTTTTGATCCATTTCTAACAATTTAGTTAATCAATCTAAGCAAGAATTTTCAAGCCAAAATATAATGTCTCTTATTTCTAATGTTATATGGTAATAGTTATTTGTTAAAGCTTGCATCTCATCTAGACATTCCTCCAATCTTCTGCTTGGATATATATCAATGTTGCTTAATTATAAATGTCTCTAGCTACATGAAGGGTATTGATTTCGTAGGGCAACATGTAACCATGAAAACCCTAAGGACGTATGCCTATATCAACAATTTATAGGAACATATAACTAACTTTTTTTCTTTTTCTTTTTATATTTTCATGCCACATGACTAATAATCAATTGATTCGAATAGATAATTTCGACATGCTGGTATTAATTAATATTCTTCAATTTCTATATTTTTGTACCTAACACTATTTTCTCTGCATTGTTTACCAGCAGACCGTGCCAAATTATATATTATTGCATGCACTTCCATTGAGTAAAAGGTAAGAATTACTCTAAGGGCCAACCAACTACTAGCACGTGAAGGGCAACCAATAGATGAATGCTCATTACCATTTGGCAATACATTACAAGTAATTAATGTGAGTAGTTATATATATTGAGGGATCTTAGAGGTCGCCGTCAAAATTGCCGATAGCTACTAAAAATACTTGTAATCTACAGTGAATTTATTCAGTGAATTTATTTTGTACGGACAATTTCTTCTCTCGTAACATCTCTATTCTAAAGATCCGATGCAAAGGTCATTATATACACTTCGATCCCTCTTCTATGTTTAAAAGAAGTTAGAGGAAGGTTTGCATGCAAGTTCTTTGTAAATTATACGAGTAATTTAGAAACGGAAACAAATAAGCATCCGTAAGTGCTAATGACTAACTTAGAGATCTACGTATTCTAGTGGTTGCTTTTATATATAAGTCCCAAATCATTGCAAGGTAATTGCGTTAATTGGCATGCACTGTAGTTAGTGGAATATTGCAGCGGTACATGGAGCTAATTAAAATGTCTCCAAAGACGTGAAGAAAAGCTTTAATTAGAATTCTCTAGCGTAGAACAGGTTTGGGCAGTCTAGCCTTGTCATTTACGTTATTAAGTCCTTGAACTCAGCTTGGGAGGACTGACCAATCGATTATATATGTTCTTGCACAATTCAGATTAATTCTATAAATAGTTTAACTAGTTAGAGAGAGATTTTTCTCCAATATATATATATACACATGCACACCTCTATCTCCTCTCACGCAAATTTTATTGTACGAATTTCTTAAGATGTGGGGTCGAGGAGTAGTTTAGTTGATGTATTCCCTCCCTGTAAGTGCCTCTTTTTTGGGAGGTATAGGTTCAAGTCTCCATCCCCTCCTCATAAGTACCTCCCTCTTGGGAGGTTCCATGAGTGGTTGAACTCAGCTCCCGTTTCGGGTTGTGAGTCTGATTTTCCATGTGGTCAATTGTTTCGTCATCTACGGCAAACTATAGGTTCACATCTCCACTCCCAATCAAGTAATTCTTCGATTATTTAACTTGCCACTTATAGTAAGTTCGAGGTTCACATCTCCGACCCGATCAAATAATTCTTCGATCAATTGACTTACTACTTGCAATAAACTCTTAAGTTTACATCTCTACCTCTAATCAAGTGATTCGCTAACGAATACCTTTCAATATAATAAATCATGAAATCACCGCACCCTGAATCAATCAATAAAATATTAATTCTGATTATAAAATTATACTTGATGTATTCAAATGTAACAATCAAAAAATTATGATCAACAAAATTAAAAACAATAAAAAACTTCTTTCGACATGCCTACGTGTAACAAGACCAACGGAAGGCACACCGATCACACTTGAGAAATAAGGGATTAATATTCCAATCTCACGAAGGCAAGAGCGGGGATATAATTTATGCTGCATTCAATTTAAACTTAGTTGACTTGAACAGAGAGTACGCGTCAACACATAAATTTTAACCATTAGTACATATTTACATATTTAGATTTGACCCTATTTTTTCTGATACCGCTAACTAAATTAAAAACTATAACAGATTTAGATGGCATGAATTCAGCTATGTTCCTGTCCAATATAATGTGACTTTTTCCATCAAGAAGGAAAGGCTGCCACGTACAAGAGATTTCTTTTGCATATCGATTTTTTCATGCACTTGCAAGATATTTATCATTGGATGTTCATATATACAACATGTTTCCGACTTGCCCGCATATATGAAATGAATTCGGAATTCTCTTTTCCAATAAATGTTGATTAATGGCGGTGATTAAAAAAAAAGGAGAAAATGTCGACGTGCATGGGAACACATTCTCATCTTCGGATTAATTAAACTATATATAAATATATATGAGAGCCGGTGGATTATTTTTTTCACGTAGTTATTGACTTTGGGAAAAAGCATCAGAAGTTAGCTGGCATGTATTGGACTTCAAAAGACTTTGAGCTTTCCTTCCAATTAATTGCTTTAGGTCACCATTAGCCTGTGAATAACATCCGTAATTTCTAGCTACGAGGATTGAAATCGTATGCCAAACAATTTGAACTTATCGCTCTCAATATTCTTTGCTTCACACTGATTACATCCTGTTGTACTCTATGTGCAAAGGACGGTAAAATAAAATTCTTGTTTTAGGGACTGTAGTCAGCAATATGTTTCAAGAGTATGCAGGATCGATCACTTTTCCATTAATAAAATGCATGCTTTTGGTAAACGAAACTCATCAAAATTACTGGAACGCAGTAGATATTAACGATTCAGAGGCTTAGATCATGCAGAGAAAATGCAAACATTACATGGTTGCATGCATGTTTGCCATCTGGATCGAGGGTTTTCCCTAGTCTATGACCTATCTAACTCGGCTTTGGAGATTTGACTCGAGATATTCTCAATAGTAGATAACCAAGGAGGGTTAAACTAATTAAATTTAGAGTTTGACATTACATTGTTATTTTATGTTGCATCTTCAGAGCACAAAAGCACCGAACTTCTCAGAAGAATTTCTCATATATAACCTTCTTTCCCATCTCCGTTCTTCCATCTTTTAAAGAGATCCTTAATTCAAATATAGTGTATTATATATCCACAAGGTTTAGAAAGAGATTAGTTCACTTTTAGGGCACTGAATTAATTGGCAACGCTACAAGCATGTACATTCACAACAACTAGAATCAGAAACAAGAAAAGAAGTGCATATAGGGACTTAATTAAATGAAAAGTTGAAAGTGGAGAGAAGAATCAAGAAAGTATGACTAAAAGGGATAAACAGACGACCTTAAGGCCTTAATTTACACATATTTTGGTGAATTGGGCTTGACAAGACCTCAATTCCCAAGTGGGACCCGAGATGCAGCAACAGGCCTAAGGTCCAGAGTCCTTGATTTGTGAATAAGCCTCTGCTTTTCAGGTTGGGAAACAGGTTTGCCAAATGCACATCCCAATTTATTATACATGTATGCTGTAAGCATTAAATCTCAGGAAGCAACATCGTTCCACAAAATATTACTCCTGCAATATAACTGGCAGTTTGTGTGATGTAAAAACTAAAAGAGAGGGCAAGATGCCTGCACATATACCATTACTTGTCACAATCGTTTAGACGTGTACATCACGGCCTCATGACCCATTTGATCGATCTACAGGAGTGGGGGCATTAGGAAATCATGGCTACACCACGCATGCATGTCAGTTGATTAGATGCCAAAATATAATTCCATCCAACTTTGAATGAGTTAACTATATATTAATCTTCGTCTGATAATATGATCTGAAAGTTGGGCAATATGCTTTGAACTGGAAGAGAGCCTATCGGCAAGCATTCTTTTCGTCGATTTACTTTACTTATTTCATGTACATTCAATAAGAGTTAACCGTACGTTAAAAGTAGGAAGCATCAGGTTCCTGGATTTCCTTCCCCACAATATTGTAGGCTGATTTCAAGAAACGCGAGAGCTTGAAGGTAGTTTGGAGAATTGAAGATGAAATAGACATGCAATTAAAATGGGTAAATCATAAGATTAATAGTATAAATTGCTTTGTTTTTATTATCATGCCTTTTGAAACATTTATTTAGATAATACATTGATTGGCATACAGAGATTGACTGACACGAGCACAAACAACTATATGTGGTAGAGCGTCATTTTGGAGAAGATGAAGTCTTTAAGCAGAGCTTTAATAGCGGCCTCCACCGCCACCACCTCCGCCACCGCCACCCCCACCTCCTCCTCCACCTCGCCCACTGCCATATCCAGAACCGGAGCCATATCCGGAACCGTATCCTCCACCACGTCCACCACCTCCTCCACCCCCACCACCTCCACCGCCACCACCACCATAGCCTCCACGTCCGTGACCATATCCAGATCCAGAGCCATACCCAGATCCGTATCCTCCACCGCGTCCTCCACCACCACCACCACCACCACCTCCTCCTCCTCCTCCACCACCTCCGCCTCGTCCTTTACCATACCCACTTCCGTACCCACTTCCCGATCCGTAGCCTGAACCATACCTACCAGCAGAGGCCATGCTCACAAGGAGCAAGACCAAGAAGGAAGCAGCCACCACCTTGATAGCAGCCATGTCTTAGCTTTGAGATAGAAGAGAAGAGTTTTCGGTGCTTTGGTTGGGGCTCCAAGGGGGAGTACTTATAGGGATTTCCAAGTGCATATGCCTCAGACCAATAAATAGTTTAAGTTACGTTACGTGCTGGTTAATGTCATCCTCACGGAGAACCTTACGGGAAACAGATATATATATATATATATATATATATATAATTCGTTGACTTTCTGACTCTCACGACGCGTTAAATTAAATTGTGACAAGCGTACAAATTTGGGTAAACACCTGCATGTATGACGTGGTTTCTATAATTGATTTTTTGAATTCGTCAAGCATTAGGTGCTGTTCTTGAATGCATGCATCATGATTAATCCAATAGATGTTTTTTTTAGTAATTGAAAATATATTAAGCCAACAAAAAGAAGGCTAACCGACCAAGGGGGTAGCATTAGTTGAACTACAAATAACAAATTTGGCGAGAGAGTTTTGATTCTACCTAACTCTCCGATAGCATGTGCAAAGAACCCCATGTTCTAATGCTCTAATAGCGAGTGCATCGATCCTCCATTTGAGCTTCGACATCTGCAAGATTATGCATGAGTACAGAGTGGACGTTATGTCGCTCAAGAGACAGGTCAGACATACGACTGCTCCGATAGTAGTCTTAACAATCCCAATCTTTAAGAGCATATTTGACTCACTTGAGTATTGCAACATGATGTAAACACAATTACACTACTTAAAAGGTCTATTTTTGCATGTTCTTAAGCATAGGATTTCATTTCATGATATAAATATTGCATTACATGCATCATCTTGCATTTAGAATAGTTTGAATAAAATGGAGGTTAATTGTCTCCTTTTATGTGCTTGGACAGGGCAAATATTTTATCAGGGCCTCAGATCAAAGATCCAACCGTATGGATGTGATCAGGGCGACTATTGGAGTTCAACGACTCCAAGATCGCCCTAATCAGGCATCCGTAGCATCAGATAAGTGACCCGGGAACCCTAGAAGATCAAGGGCCAGGATGGTGTAAATCCGCACTTCAGATGATAAATCCGACCGCACGGATGAATTCGGATCGACGATCGCAACCCAACGACACAAAAATCAAGTCAATCCGACATCCGTGGCACCATCTACAACTTCCAGAAGATGGACGGCCAAGATGGCGCCACGTGGCGCCATCTCAGCCACCCAAACAGCCGCTGGCATTTTGTGAAGACCCCCGCCCGATCGCTCTCCGCCGTCAGATGGAGATCCAACGGCTGTGGTCGCTCGCGCTTAAAAGCGTCCGCGTGACCATTTCGTCCACGTAGCGCAGCGGCGACGCAGCTGCAGGCGAAGCGGAGGTCGCGGGTTCGAGCCGCGGTGAGGGGGTGGAAGGCGCGGGCGAGCGGGCGCGGGCGAGCGTCAGATGAAGATCCAACGGCTGTGCGCGCTCAATCAGGACGACGCGCGATTGGACGCCGGGCGTAACGCGCGATCGCACGCGGGCGGGCGCGCTACGCAGCGGGCGCGGACGCGATTTAAGCCGTCCGATCTCGCGATCGGAGGGTTGAGACTACGCAGACGTGCGTAGGCGTTACGCGCGCGGGCAGCCGAGCGGGTGCGCGTGGGCGCGGAGGCTACGCCCACGTTGGGGGCTTTAGCGACGGTTTTATCCGTCACTAAAGACCCCTTATTTATTATTTTGAAGATGTAATATCTATTTTGCCCCCACTCCTTGCAACTATAAAAGGAGACCCCCTCCATACGAAATTTTGATCCCTTCCTTCTCCTCTCTACCTCTCCAAAGCTCAAGAGAAGCTTGTCCCACACCCGGGATGCTCCTCGCGAGATAAAGTCTAAATTTTCGTCCTCCTTCGGAAGTGGATCCCGCGACGACGACGGCGTGCTGCTTCGTTCCCGTTCTTCTGCTTCGTCCTCCTTCGTCCCTCTTCGTTCTCCTTCGTCCAGGCGTCGTCCCGTCTGGCTCGTCCTCCAAGCAACCGTCGAGGAGGATTTCTCTCTCCCTATTCTTTTTACCGCTTTTTAGTATAGATTTACTGCTTTCTAGATTAATCTACTCGTCCTCCAAGCAATCGTCGAGGAGGACATTTCTCCCTCCATTCTTTTAATGCTTTCTAGAGTAAATTTATCGCTTTCTAGAGTAATTATTTTATGCTTTCTAGTTGTAATGAACAATCACTTCAATGCAAAAATTCCTTGTTTATTCTACATCTCATTTTGATTTCTCTGTGTAATATTCTCTTTCTCTCTTACTCTCTCTCTCTCTTCTATTTATTGTAAATAATTAGATGATTCTAAATTGAATTATTCTGTAAGAAATAAAAAGAAACGCGTAGTTTTTAAATCAAACGTCTGCCTTCCTGTGTTCGACCCGGAATTTTAATTTCGGTATAAATTTTATTTGTTGAACACGAATTCTTCGCTTTCGAACTACAACGACAGGTTTTCCAAAACCGAACACGTTAGCGTAGGTTCGTAATCATTCAACATTTTGGCGCCGTTGCCGGGGAGGCAACGATCTTTGATTTCTCTTCGCGTTTTGTAACTTACAAATCATTTACCTCACTTTTCTCCTTTCTTATTGTAATTGCAGGTACTCTTTTGAGGCAAGCAAAAGCGGTAGATTGGAGTAAAGTGCTGTGAAAGGTTTTGTAAGTTATCCCCCATTCTTTCCCCCTCCATAGATTTCATTCACCACATTGAATCCAAATTCCAATTAACCTAGGTGTTTGCATAAATCCTAGGAATAGTTTGGTTGTTTGGATTCTCACTCACATTCATTCCACCTTCATTTATATAAAAAAAAGTAAAAAGATAATTTTGTGGGGTAATTTTCAACAAATACACAATGTACACCCACATTTAAAGGCACTTAACCGAATTGATTTGTTTCTACTCAACTGGGTTCTGATCTGTGGGACCAGTACACATAAAGCAACACATAAAAGAGTAGAAATCATTCTAAGTTAACCATCTTTGTGTGCCTAACTTAGTGGTGCATTTGAGGCCAATTGTTTGAGTTGATTGGGCCGCACCACTTCAAATAAAATCAACTCATCAAGTAGCTGCCAATTAGGTTCAACTCTTAGGGATTTACCAGGCACTCCACATTCTTTTTAAACTTTAAAGGAAAACATCTTCACCTGTGCTTGTAAAACTTGGTGTGCCAACGAAACTTGATTGAAAACACCTAAAGTTGAATCCTAAAAGTTACTAAGCAAGATTTGAATCTTAAAATTCACCACATCAAAAATAATCTTACTTGAAAACCACTGGTTGTGCACTCACACACAAATCAATCAATCATTAAGGGCACAACCCATTTAAAGGGCCCATCACATTCCAAAGCACATTCAAACCTAGCCCTAAATAAAACAAAGTAGACGTTGGCCTTAAGGATTGGACTCGCTCTTCAGAACCCAGAACGAGATTATTTTCGATTAGTCTGTTTCTACTGTTCAATCTGATGTCTAGCTAGAGGAGCAGAGTCAAACGATCGCGGCTGGGGGGTACACTAGGAACCGGAGGCGCAAGCCGAAGGAAGAACCTTCTCCCCAGCCCCTCCTTCTAACTGGTTGGATTGAACAGACGGAAGTAGATCAAATCGTTCCTTTATCTCAAGACGGGTTTTGAGAGTCTGTAGGTCTTTAGGCTAACATATTTAAGGACAGGTTTGATTGTTTGTATTGCAGGGCACCTTTCTTCCTCCCGTGTATCATGAATCCTTCCACATATTTCACGCATTCTCGCTCTTTCCCTCCTGTTGTAAATTATCCTCAACATCACGATTATCCCAACTCATATTGTAATTGACCATCAGTTAGTTGGGATAATTCGGATTGGGGATACAATTCTGGACCCCCGTGTTTAGGGTCTAACCCTGAACACTTTGATTCTCAATTCTATCCTTCTCAGAGTTACATCGATTATAGATCGTCCTCCTTTCATGAACAACCTAATGCGATCTACAATCAGGAAGGATACACTGATCCTTACCCATCCTCTGATTTCACTGCCTTTAGGTCATCACCATCTTTTGAACAATCTGAAATGACCTATTATCAGGATGGGTATAACGAATCTCAATTCGTTAATTCCTCTACATTGATGTCAAACCCGCCCAACCCTGAACCAACTCATTTGGTTCAGGTTAATCAGGTTCAAGATAAGGTTCTGGCTAACTTGAGGAATATCATTCAATCTTTAGAAGTTCAGCCAATACCTTGCATTGAGAGATTGGAGCCCCTGATTGAAATGATTGATGATTTAAATAAGTCTTTGTTGGATTGGCTCCAGGATGTTAAGGATAAGAACCCGGGTGAGTTTCTACTTGGGAAATTAGCGAAATTGAGGATGAGATTCGTGGTTGCTTTGATTCAATCTTGGAATAATTCCTAGGATGAACTCTCTTCAGGAAATCCAATGACAGAACTCGCTCAGGCACCTGTTGGGGGGGACACGTGTTACGAAGCTGACCAGATTGAATTAAAACAACCAATTAAGGATGATTTGATTTCTTCACCTGAAATCCCTGAGCCGGGTTACGAGGAAACGTATGTCTCCTTGGAACGCAAAGTGACAAATGATTTTGGGACATACATTGATACGGATCCTGATGGTGAAGATTCAAGTTGCGAAGTCTCACACGAGTTTTCAGATCACGATTTTTGTGAGACGATTGGGCCTGAGGAATCTGATAGATCATTTGATTGCCCAATAACTGAGGAAACTGATCTTATTAGGGCACACGATACGGATCCAGAATCGCATTTTCTAGAGGAATCAATTCAATGCCCTGATTATCAGTTACACCCTGTTGAGCTTATTGATGATTCTAATTCTGAGATAATTAGACCCAAATCAATTTTGATTCTGCCACATCATTTAGACTTGGAGATTCCAGACGGGGTGATGAATATACAAGAGGTATTGGAATTTGATACACTTAATGAGGAGGATAGGAGCGGGGAAGTTCTAATTTGGGAAGTTAATTTTGGAGGAAATGGAAGATTGAGTCGAAGGATTCCTTTTAAGCTGAAACCATCAAATCAGAACCCTTACGACATTTGTTTCGAGGATGTTCAACTCAAGCACACATTCAACGATTATCCTTTTGAGCTTCAATTTTCTATAACCTGAATTTTTGGTCTTGGGTTGCATCCTCAGAAATCGCAGGCCCGATCCCGCTTACATTCTGATTTTAGGTTTTGGGTAATTTTTATCCAGAACCTAAGATATTCTCGATTATGGGGTGTGGGTCTGCACCACAATCTGGTCCACATCTGTGGACCTCTACTAACAGGTCAGAGGATTCTTCTGTTCATTCTAATTCTGACCTACACATGTGAATTCTTCATTTCTTTTCTTTGTATAGTGTGCCTAGCTGAAGGCACTAAACTCAGCACTTATACAGTTCTTTTTCGTTTTCATCTTGGAGCGGACCTGATATTCACGCAATTCAGGTGCTTTCTACACTTTTCCACTTTGTTTTATGTCTTTTTAATACAATGAGGACATTGCATTAGATAGGCATGGGGGGGTGGATATTCATCTCTGAATTCATTCGTCAACTCCATAGATTTGTTTATTTTCTTTTATAAAAAAAAGAAATAAATAAAAATTTCAGAATTATGAAAGAGAATTTGGGTTTAAGAAAATTTTCAATCTTAGGAAATACTACATTAGGATCTGAACACAAAGACCCCTCAGGCCTTTGGACTTAATTAGCCTGTGTATCCACTAAAATGTGGATTTGTCTTTGAGTCCTCGCCATCTTAATTCTATTATAATTGGAATAAATAAGTTTGGGTGATAAGTACACGACTTATCAACCCGCCCTCTGATTTGAGGGAATTTCGAGTCCTAAGCATCTAGACACTTTCTTTGCACTGACTCGTTGTTCAGTGATTTTTACGGAAATTGGATAGCTAATGAACCTTCTAGGGTGATATGGCTGGCAAGTTATCGTGGGTAACAGCCCATAGGTAGGTTGTCCAGAGCCCAGTCACTGGACCTTTCTCTTTTCGCTACCTTTAGGTAAATCTTAGACCAGGAAAGCCACCTACTTAAAAAAAAAAAAGAAAAAAAAATCAAAAAGGAGAAAAGAACAAAAAGGAATAAGCCACACTTCGCCGCACGAGTATGGCTGGCAAGTTGTCGGTGGTAACAGCTCATCGACCGGTTGTCCAGAACCCAGCTCAGAAAATGCACTAAAAATTCCCAAAACACTTAGGAAGAAGCGGAGAAGTAAAATAAACCGGGGAGATATACACTGGATTCACCCTTGTGTTGACCCCGTTAAAATATAAAAGTAGGGAGAAGGCTGCCGGTTGTAAAGATACACCTTTAGGCAGAATTCTTTTTGAGGTCACCTAGAGGCGTAGAAATCCGAAGTCCGTTCTAATTGCCGGTCAACGAGTCTATCACAATCACAATAAGATGCTTAAAACTTATGATTCTCATCAAATCTTGGGTGAGTTGAATGGTCGTAGAAAGCCACTCTTGAACCCTAAAATTTGAAAATCCAAAAAAAATTAGAAAAGAGTAAAAAGAGAAAAAGAAATTTTTCTTTGAATAAGGCGAGGGCTTGAGGCGGTCTGCATTTTGGCTGATACCCGAGCATTGTTGTGTCTTTAAAAGTTCAGTTCCTAAGTAGAAAATTTCTTAATAATTGAAAATAACTCAGGTCCAAATAATCCAACCTAATTCTTTTATAAATAGCATATAGTTTTTGCTAGGGACTAACAAAAGATAGGAATGGGGGTATGATGTAAACACAATTACACTACTTAAAAGGTCTATTTTTGCATGTTCTTAAGCATAGGATTGCATTTCATGATATAAATATTGCATTACATGCATCATCTTGCATTTAGAATAGTTTGAACAAAATGGAGGTTAATTATCTCCTTTTATGTGCTTGGACAGGGCAAATATTTTATCAGGGCCTCAGATCAAAGATCCAACCGTATGGATGTGATCAGGGCGACTATTGGAGTTCAACGACTCCAAGATCGCCCTAATCAGGCATCCGTAGCATCAGATAAGTGACCCGGGAACCCTAGAAGATCAAGGGCCAGGATGGTGTAAATCCGCACTTCAGATGATAAATCCGACCGCACGGATGAATTCTGATCGACGATCGCAGCCCAACGACACAAAAATCAAGTCAATCCGACATCCGTGGCACCATCTACAACTTCCAGAAGATGGACGGCCAAGATGGCGCCACGTGGCACCATCTCAGCCGCCCAAACGGCCGCTGGCATTTTGTGAAGGCCCCCGCCCGATCGCTCTCCGCCGTCAGATGGAGATCCAACGGCTGTGGTCGCTCGCGCTTAAAAGCGTCCGCGCGACCATTTCGTCCGCGTTGCGCAGCGGCGACGCAGCTGCGGGCGAAGCAGAGGTCGCGGGTTCGAGCCGCGGTGAGGGGGTGGAAGGCGCGGGCGAGCGGGCGTGGGCGAGCGTCAGATGAAGATCCAACGGCTGTGCGCGCTCAATCAGGACGACGCGCGATTGGACGCCGGGCGTAACGCGCGATCGCACGCGGGCGGGCGCACTACGCAGCGGGTGCGGACGCGATTTAAGCCGTCCGATCTCGCGATCGGACGGCTGAGACTACGCGGACGTGCGTAGGCATTACGCGCGTGGGCAGCCGAGCGGGCGCTCGTGGGCGCGGAGGCTACGCCCACGTTCGGGGCTTTAGCGACGGTTTTATCCGTCACTAAAGACCCCTTATTTATTATTTTGAAGATGTAATGTCCATTTTGCCCCCACTCCTTGCAACTATAAAAGGAGACCCCCTCCATACGAAATTTTGATCCCTTCCTTCTCCTCTCTACCTCTCCAAAGCTCAAGAAAAGCTTGTCCCCCGGGATGCTCCTCGCGAGATAAAGTCTAAATTTTCGTCCTCCTTCGGAAGTGGATCCCGCGACGACGACGGCGTGCTGCTTCGTTCCCGTTCTTCTGCTTCGTCCTCCTTCGTCCCTCTTCGTTCTCCTTCGTCCAGGCGTCGTCCCGTCCGGCTCGTCCTCCGAGCAACCGTCGAGGAGGATTTCTCTCTCCCTATTCTTTTTACCGCTTTTTAGTATATATTTACTGCTTTCTAGATTAATCTACTCGTCCTCCAAGTAATCGTCGAGGAGGACATTTCTCCCTCCATTCTTTTAATGCTTTCTAGAGTAAATTTATCGCTTTCTAGAGTAATTATTTTATGCTTTCTAGTCGTAATGAACAATCACTTCAATGCAAAAATTCCTTGTTTATTCTACATCTCATTTTGATTTCTCTGTGTAATATTCTCTTTCTCTCTTACTCTCTCTCTCTTCTATTTATTGTAAATAGTTAGATGGTTCTAAATTGAATTATTCTGTAAGAAATAAAAAGAAACGCATAGTTTTTAAATCAAACGTCTGCTTCCCTGTATTCGACCCGGAATTTTAATTTCGGTATAAATTTTATTTGTTGAACATGAATTCTTCGCTTTCGAACTACAACGACAGGTTTTCCAAAACCGAACACGTTAGCGTAGGTTCGTAATCATTCAACACAACACATCGAAAAAAGGGGGTTTCCCTCGACTTCCCTCCAAGCCTCTTCAACAAGGGGAAGAAAGAATTCTGCTTTGGCCAATAGTTAAGGAACTAGAATGGTTTCTTCCTGAGCTATGAGGGAGCAATCGAAAGGAGCATACAAGCGTGATTGCTGAGATTGAAATGAATGTACTCCACCCTCATGAGCGGAAAGAGATTTCCTCAATGTGCATTTGCTAATCCTTGATTGAGTTTGCTAGCAACGCGATTTCCTCCCATGTTGAGGTTATTCCATGGGAGTGGGTTCCCACGGGTAGCGATTTCATTAGATTGTTACAAAGTCTTCCACTAACTATATTTTTTCCTTCGACTTAATCGAGTGTGCATATTGAAGTAGGTAAATTAAACAAAACACTATACGCAATTACCGACAATAAAAAGGAATGAGTTTTCATGCAGTAGCTTTTTTTGTATTTTTGTAATTAAAGTACAGACATGCATAGAAAAACAAGACATGTAGCCTTATCCACTATTGTTGATGGAGATTACTTGCTTGAGATAAAAAGGTTGAGGAAGAGATTTACATTCTGTGACTATTTTTGATTCATTTCTAACAATTTTGTTATTCAACCTAAGTATAGAATTTTTGAGCCATAACATAATTAATCTCTCTTATTTCTAATGTTATATAGTAATAGTTATTTGCTAAACCTTGCATCTCAACTGGCCATTCCTCCAATCTCTTATGTTTGGATATATCAATATTGCTTAATTCTAAATGTCTCTATACCAAGGGTATTGATTTTGTAGGGATACATGTAATTATGTTCCTATATGAACAATTTATATATAGGAATATATACTTAAATTTTTTTCTTCCTTTTCCATTTTTTTCCAGCCATAGGACAAAAAGTCAATCGAGTTGAATAGATAATTTCAACAAGCTAGTATCAATCAATCTTCGATTTCTATATTTCTGGGCTTGGCATTGGCTAGTTTGTCAACATTGTTTACTAGAAGACTATACTAAACTCTCACCATCATTGGATCTCCTGGGATACTATTACTTCCCCTCAAAATTCTGAGGGCTTAGATATTAAAAATCTGTCCCTTTTTATCAAAGCCTTAAGAATAAAGAGGGTTTTGCAGATTATCCGTGACGACTCCGTCTTCTCTGGCCTTGTCCATGATCTACAGAAATCCAATAGCCTCTCTCTACTCCCTGCGAGATTTCGTAATCTTCTCCATGCCTATGAGGACATGAAACCTTTCATTAAGTAGGACATTCATGAAGGACAGGTGGATTTTTGGTTTGATATTTGGGTTGGGAATTCTGCCCTTAGAGATTTCCTTCCCGAGCATACGCTGGTTCAACGTACTCCTGTCAAAGATATCATCTCCTCTTTCTCTTCCAATCCTCTCAACATGCTCATTCCCTATCACATTTGGGAGCAAATTGATAATATCTCGATGGATGTTATAAAAGATAACCCTATCTGGACACCTCAATCCTCTAGCACCTTCTCGATTTCTTCAGCTTATCATTTGGTCTCTGGGTCTGCTGTTGAAGATCATAGTTTCAAAAGTTTATGGAGTCTTAAGCTTCCTTTGAGAATTTCCATTTGTGTCCGGCACGTCCTTTCCCATAAACTTTCCACTGATGATAACATCTCAAAGTTGGACTACTTGTTGGTCTCTAAATGCTCTTACTGCTTTCATAATCCGTCCATAGAGACCTTCATTCATGTCTTCTCTCACAACAAGCTGGTCTAAAGAATCTCTAAATGGGTGTTTCAAAAAAAATTTTTATCCCCTATTGATCCTGCTCTTTTCTTCTACATTATGGCTGCTCAATCTTCTCACAGACGAGGCAATACTATTAAAGCCATGATCTGTTTCATCTGGTACTATGTTTGGTGGCTTAGGAATAGAAATTACCATAACAATTTCTATTGGAGTGGCCTAGAGAGTTTCCTTGAGTATGGCTGGCTTAACTTTCAAATGTCTAGTTGGATTAGGAACCAAAAGCCTAAAAACTTGGTTCTCTCTTGGACTCATTGATAAACGCCAGTTTATCATCATTCTTATGCATTAAAACAAACCTAGCTCTTAGAATTTTTGCTCCGCAAATGGGTTTTTGGGCTGCATTTAGGCATTAATTAGGTTAGGCACCTGTTGTCAACGTTTTTGTGCGGATTTAAAGGCGTATTACGTTGCAGTAGAACCGACAAAACGTTTAAACAAATAATTTTATTACTCGAACAACTAGAGTATCCGAGGTCGAACACAGGGAGCAAACTCAGTACTTTGTAAAACCCAAGAATACAACTGTTAAATGCAAATATAATTGATTCAAAGAGTTTTTAAAAAAGATGTAAAAAAATAGAATTAGACGTCTGATTTATGTATCAGACGTCTTAAATGTGATCTTTCTTTCTCTCTTCCTTCTTCTGCTTTGCCTTTCTGATCTCTTTGCAATCTTCCCTTGTCCGTCTTCTTCTTCTCTGCGAAGACTTCTAAGCTTTCTGCTTTCCTTCTTCTCCTGCGAAGACTTCTTTCTTTCTTCTTCTTCTGTCTTGCTCCTCCTTTCTTCGTTGCCTTCTTCTTCTTCTTTGGCTTGCTTTTCCTTCTTCTGCAGCGGCCAAGTCCGTCTCCTGCGATCAGCCTGCCTGCACAGGAGCAAAACCTAACCCTTCTCCCTCTACCCGCGCGTGTCTCTCTCTCAAGCAATTCACTCAAACCGCTCTACCAGAGCCACAGTCTCAATCGGGTCGGATCGTACCCGGGACCAGGCGCACCGGCAGGTGTGTGATGGGCGAGGAGTGCGTAGGTCTAGGTCGGGTCGGATCCGCCAGGTCCGCGTGGTCAGGCCGCGGACGAGGCGAGTGGGGTCAGTGAGGGACCTCACCCCTGTGCTTACTGAGGCGATAAGTGTAAAACGCAAAAACAACTTATATGGTACCTGACGGTTGCAATCCCACGATGTGGGACTATCTGGTCTCGCCTTCACGCGCGCCTGCAGAAGCCTCGTCCTGCGATTGCCCCGCAGCTGCTGGCTCTGCTAGCGCTCCTTGGCTGGACTCGTTCACCTCGCGACACTCGCGCTAGTATGCAGCACCTGTAGCCTGGAAGACCGAGTGCCTGGAGCTTCGTGGGAGCTTCATTAGAGGTCGTCCATGGCGGCAGCGGCTCAAACCCTGTCATACACAAAACGCGCCTCTCGGCCAAATCAGAATAGCTAGAGACCTTCGCCGTGGCACGGCGAAGGCGGTGGGCAGTGCTGCAGGCCGCAGGTCGACCTAGGCGTGCGTGCCGAGGTCAACCTGTGGCCGGAGATGGTGGGTTGGTCGGGGGGTGATTGTGGAGGGCTGGAGTGGCAGTGGTAGGGTGGAGTGTGTTCCTGGAGGTGAGGCGGAGCTTTCGAGGTGGTTGGCGAGCCATGTGGAGGGCTGGAGTGGTGTGGGCGGCTCGCCGGAGTGTGGTCGGAGGCGAAGATGATGGAGGTGGTTAGCGTCTGTCGAAGGTCGATCAAGGGAGATAACAGGGGGAAAAGAGAGAGGAGAGGGTGGAGAACGTATCTGGGGTTGTCTGGAGGGAAGGGAGGCGGCGGAGAGGACGGCTCGTGACTGCCGTCGTCGGGGAAGAAAGACCCTGGGGGAGGAAGCGGCGACGAAGATGAGGTCAGGAGCTTGCGCGCAAGGTACAGCGCGTCGCGGGAGGAAGAGGCGGAGAGGACTCTGCTGCTGGTATGGTAGCAGAGTGACGAGAAGGAGGGAAGGCGGTCGCCGGAGCTTGTGGGTCGTTTGGCCGGAGATGGGAGAGAAGAAATTTGGAGGGGATCTCCGTCAAAATCAAGCTTAAGATGAGCGGCCGGGTCCGAGGGGTGTTTTATAGGTGCTGGCCGCTCCTATCAGTGCGTGAAAAACGCGCAATTAGGTCAGCCGGCTCGCCGGAGTTGGAAGGAAGAAAGATACCCAAATCTCTCGTGCGTTCGCACGAGAGATTGGGTTCACGCCAGCGAATTTGATTGGCTTTAGAAGGAAGGGAATTCCTCAGAGAATCTCCCTTCCATTTCTGGGAGAGAATCTCTGAGGAATTAGAGAGCAATCTCTCTCGAAACTTCGTCGGAGCTCGGTTCTGCCCTAGCAATGGCGGCAGGACCGGTTTACAAAGAAGGCGAAGAACCTAGGGGGCTCTCTGCAAGGATATTCAAAAGATAGGGACCTATTTGTGATTTGGGTGTACTAACTTGCAAAGTAGGTCAAGATGACCTCCCCTTAGGTCCAAATTTTGGTACAAACCTAATTTGGACCTGAAGAATCCAATGGTAAAGTTGGATTTTAGGTTTGACCTCGTTTGACTGGACATTTTGCGTAAAAACCCAAATTAGGTTAATTGAAGAGCTAAGACCCTAATCTAGGTCAAACTAGGTTCCAAAGGCCAAATTAAGTGTTCTAAACCCTAGAGAATGTTTTTATATGATTTTTAGAGGGTTTGCTTGATTTTTATTCTGACCGGAACCTTGTTAATTTAAGCGGGTCTGTTTTAGGGTCCAGCTACACTCAACTCCACTTAACTCTAGACTACTGAAGATGACTTCATTCCAACCTAGGAAGCACAAGTCCAGCTCCCGAGGACTCAGCATAGCTCAACTCAGTTGAGCTAAGCTACCTTAGCTGCCTCACCCAACTTGATCCTCCCCGGGAGCATCAGACCTAGCTCACCTCAGCTCAATTCAGCATAAGCTAGCTCACTTTAGCTTGGCTTAGCAGCTAGCAAAGAACTAGCAAGCTAAGCCAACTAGAGTAGCTCCATGCTAACCTCTTCAGCAGCTGCTAGCTCCATTTCAAGCTCCAGACTTCTCCTCCTCAGCTCCTCTCTTCAAACCCTAGCTCCAATACCTCCTCCTCTACTCCACTACTAGCTAAGCTAGGCTCCAGCTCCCTTGGCAATCCACCACCTAAAAACCCTCCTTAGCTAGCTCTACCAACTAAGCCCTACCTAAGCTCACCTAAGCTAGCTCCACTCTACTCCTTTGGCGCCACCACCTAGCCTACCCACTACCACCAAAATATACCACTAAATGACACCGAAACCACCTATAACTACCCTTGTTTTGGCGCCAAAAATTCCCTCCAAAAATCCCCCCATCCTAACCCTACACCTACCCATATAACCCATCCTAGCCACCCACCTACCCCTCCTTCTAGAACCCTACTTGGCACCACCTAAGCCCCCCTTCTAGAACCCATTTTGGTGCCAACTTCAAGGGGTGCCACCACCCATAACCACCACCTAGGTAACCCTTGGGTTGGCACCAATCACCCTTAGCTCTAGGATCCCCAACCACCCCCCATATCCTATCCCAGCCATCCATTCCAAGGGCCACCTATGCCCCCCTTCCTACACTATATATACCCACCTAACTTCCCACGTTTTCATCATCCTCCCTTTAGTATAATTCCACCCTACAACCACCATACCCACGGCCAAGGAAGAAGAAGAGAAGAAGATTAAGGGGGCATCCTACCGGCCCCCTTGGTGCCTTCTTCCCCTTTTCCTTCTCCCTTATGCCACGCCAAGGAGGAGGAGCACTCCCCCACTAGGAGAACAGCTAGGCAAGGAGGAGCAAGGGTGGTGCACGCTTACCCTTGAAGGAGATCATTGAAGGTGGTAGCTTCCACCTTGGAGGACATCATTTGGAGGAGCATCTCAAGGAAGGAGGAGTTGTCTTTTCAAGTCAAGGAGCTACTTGGCTTGGAGCAAGAAGCCCTCTCCTTCACCATTTTATCTAGAAGATTTGTGTTTTATTTTTCTTGTATTTTCAAGTAGAGTATAAGCATTCCTCTTTGGGTTTTGTGTAGACAATTTTCATTAAATCAAGTTGCCTTCTCTTAATTTTTTGTTGCATAGTTTTTACAAGTTTTGCCTAGCATTTGTTTCACTCCCTCTCCCTAATTACTTTAGGCCTCCACGTGCCTAAGGTGAGCTTCGGGAGAGGCTCTATTTGTCACCTTAGGGCTAGCTTTATTAAAATAGGTATTAGTTGTTTTCCCGCTATCAGCAAAACTCGCATGTTCCCGTTATTTCAAAACCCTAAAAAATGATATATTGAAAAAGACCAAAAAGAAAGGTAATTTCTACTTCCAAGCAAAAGACGTGAATTTTGCAAACATATTGCCTCATTAGACGACCTTAGATACCGCACTATCTAGGTCTTACAAATTCTAAAAGCAAATCCATTTTTACGCATTGCAACGACTTAAAACCCTAATTTAACAAATCATGCAAAAATGCGATCACTTTTTGGCACCGTTGCCGAGGAGGCACGGATTTGCTTTTATTACTTTTCTCTTGCTTGAAGTGGAATCTCATCCCTTTCTTTTTTTCTATCTCGTGTGTGCAGGAACTACAGGAAGCAAGCAGGAATTCTGGAAAGAACTCAAATCCCTTGTCTTCCCGTGGATTCAGGTTGGTTCCCTTTATCTTGTCACATAAAGCATTAAAATACTACCAAAATATATTAAACATGGCTTTCAAGACCCTAAATAACTTAATTAAGTGGAGTGGTGAAGTTAAAACTCGTTGTTTGCTTATATTCACCTTTAAACACCAGTCCATTTCAAGTGCCGATGTTCTATTTTTTAGATCCAGACTTGTGTCCAGGTTTGAAAAATCAATTTCGAACCCCACAAACCTCCTAAAATCATAAAATTTCACCCAGTGATTCCAAATCAAATAAGGAACATCTGTTCCAAATTTCAGATCAATTAAATTTTTATTTAATTTTTAAAAATCCGTGCACCATAGAGGGGTCACACCCATTATTCTTCCTGTTTTGTTACTGCCCATGAATTTTTAGATTTTTTATACTTAGCCAATTTTTATGAAATTTAACTTTTTGGAATTCTTGTAAAATTCCACACATCATATAAAATTACAAAAATTTTTTGAGGTTGGTGGTGGTACAGAAAGTCCAAAATACCCACAGGTATTATTTCTGGACTTTGACACCAGCATAAATAAAAATTCAAAACAATTATCAAACAAATTTCTAAAATCTTAAAAAAAACTTTTCTGGAATTCTTGTTTGATTTTCTTTAGAGTAATGGTGTTGTTTACCTTGTTTAGACTACTACTTAATACAGAAAGCCTAAAAATAACTCATTGGTAGTAATTTTCTACTTTAGGATCAAATTACATTAGGGTTTTCCTTTGTATTTCTAGAAAATCACTTTTAAAGGAAATTGACCATCACCCATACAACTTGTTTGCCTTTGATTGTGGAACTTTCAAACTTGTTTGAACATTTAAAAAGAAGAACCCTAAAATACATTAAATTAAATTGAATCCTAAAAGATAAAAATATAAAAATTGTGTGACAACTTATTTTTTTTATTGGAATCACTTTCCAATTCTTGCACACACTATAAAATTTGAAATAACAGGGCAATAACCCAATCAATGCCCTCCACATTCCATATGCACTATAGTATCTTAGACATAACTAAAATCCGTAGCAACTTGACCCCTAAGGTTTCATCAACTTAGGCTTGTTATATAGGTCTTAAGTTTTCTCTAATTAATACCAATTCTATCATCTATATCTGGTGTTCAGGCTGAGGGGCCATGTCAAACGACCAGGCGCGGGTATGTACAAGCACCTGGGGATTTTCCTGGGAAATGCTTGGGCCCAAACCTCCCCTTAAGCAACTTGGCTAGATTTATTTACAGAATGGATATTCACTGTTGATTACTTATTTCCTAGGTAGACCAAGTCTAAGGTTAATTTCTAAGAAGTTATAATTACGTTAGGTCTAGAATTTGATTGTGGTCATGCATGTTTCGCGTGTTTAGAAATCGAGGTCTCAAGTAACCTGTCCTCGTAGTTGCAAAACACGTCGATCAGATAAAATTTATATCGAAACTCCAAGGGAGTCCCGAGTCGAACACAGGGAGGTGACGTTTACTTTATTGAAAATCGCACTTCGATTCGTTTCTTTTTGGTATTTTAGGGTTTTATTTTTTTTTGTATTTTTGAAATAAAAGATAAGCAAATGAAGCACAAGATAGAGATGAGGAACGAAAATGGTATATATATCAATCCAATGTTTATTATAGTCTACTATGAAAGCATAAAAAGAGAGGGAGGTGAGAGAAAATCTATTGAATCGGCTGTTTGGTGAGACAACGGTGCCTGGCAGAAGCTCGGACGAAGGAGGTGAGGAGCAGGATGATGGAGGTGAGATGCAGGAGGATGTCGTGTTGAATAAAGGTTTGGCGTGGCTCCGGAATGGAGGTGAGAAGACGGAGGTGATCTGCTACCGGAATGGAGGTAGGAGGATAGCTCCAAGGTGATCTATGAAGGGAGATGGGAAGTTGGAGGAGTATTTGGTGGGGTAGAGGTTCGCTACACTAATAGGCACCTTGGGAGCTTGAGAACAAGCTCTAATAGAGCGTTGTTAGGCTTGCTAGAGCTTGGGAGTAGGTGGGAGTAGAGTAGGTAGAGATGGCTTGGAAGGGAGGGGTGTAGGTCCTTTTATAGTGGACGAGAAGAGGCTAAAAATGGATTAAAGGACCTTTAGCGACCTCCAGACCGTCGCTGGAAGCATTGCTGTGGATAGCTCACCTCCACTCATGCCCTTAGCTGACTCTGCTGGCTTGCAATGAAATAGCGACGGCTGTAAGCATCGCTGCAGGTCAGCCCAGCCGTCACTAAAAGCGGGCGTCAACCACCCTTGCCCCCGCGCAGTGCTGCCCCGCTCATCATGTACGCTGACCACGCGCGCCCAACTGTGTGCACGCTTGCCCTGTGCTGGCGTGCACGCTTGCCATGCGCTGGCGTGTGCGTGCGCACGCGCGCTGCCTTGCGCTGGCGCTATCGCTCCATGCGCCCGCCCAATTGAGAATTGGAGGGGCTACGGGGATTCCAACCCGCGCCCTCCTTTTGCAAACCAACGCTCCCACCATTGCGGCACACCTTCCATTGTGTCGTGTGGAGTGGCTTGGTGCATCCGCTTCCCAGCCGTTGGATCTTGATCCAACAGCTAGGATTGAAGGGTGAGGATGAAGGAGTTGAGTGGTGCTGCTGGCCGGTGTTGGGCGACCTGGATGGCGCCACGTGGTACCATCTGGGTCATCCATCTTCTTCTTGTGGAGGGTGCTACGGTGCTCTGATCAAGATGATTCCCACGATGCCGAATTGTGATTGTTGCTCCAGATCCATCCATACGGTTGGATTTTCCATCTGAAACCCATATGGATGTCGCATTGCCCCCTAGCCATATAAAATGAAGGAATTAATATATAAAATATACAACTATCCTAAATTCCATGCAATGGATGTTATGCAATATTTATAACATGATATGCAATGCTAAGCCTAAGAACTATAAAAAATAAGCAATTTATCATGAATTTATGTGTGTTCATCAGATTGCTTGTGTGCTGATAGCGATTTCACGCGGTTTGTTAAAATACGTCGTTGTAACGCGTAAATCCGCTTTCGCTCTTAAATTTATATTCCTAGATAGGGGAGTATCTAGGGTCGTCCAAAGAGGCAATATGGTTGCAAAATTGATTCTCTTGCTTGGAATAAAATCTCAACTTTCTTTTTGGTATTTTTCAATATATCATTTTTTTGTTTTAAATTAAGACAACATGCGGAATGGTGACGGGAAGGTGATTTACACTTCAATTTAAAATACTACTTCTAAGTGGCAAGTAGAGCCTCTCCCTAAGCTCACTCTAGGCAAGTGGAGGCCTAGAATAATTAAGGAGAGGGAGTGAGGAATGCTAAAAACAAGCAAATAGAAATGCAAACAAGAAATTGCAAAGAAGGCAACTAGATAATTAAAAAAAAGTGTTTAACAAAAATGCCTAGTAGAGGAATGCTTCTACTACTAGAAAATTGACATAAAAAAAGGAAAGCACAAATCCTCTAGATAGATGGTGAAGAAGAGGGCTTCTTACTCCAAGGTTGGTGGCTCCCAATCTTGAAAAGAGTCCTTCAACTCCTTCTTTGCAGTGCTCCGCCAAGGTGATGTCCTCCAAGGCAAGCCCTAAGGGGGCGTGCCCTAAGCTTCTCTCCAAGGGTGGACGTCCACCCTAGGTCCTTCTCACTTGCCTGGCCGTCCTCCTTGAAGTGGAAGAGTCCTCCTCCTTGGCGTGGCTCAAGTTGAAGAGAGTGGGGAGAAGAAGGCACCAAAGGGGCTGGTGATGTGCCCCTTTAATCTCCTTCTCTACTCCTTCTTCTTGGCCGTAGGTATAGGTGGATGTAGGTAGAAAAATACACTAAGGGAGGATGCCCCCAAATGGTGGTAGGTGGTGGGTTTTTATAGAATAGGAAGGGGGCTAAGGTGTCCCTTGAAATGGAGGGCCAAGATGGAATGATGGAGGTGGTTAAGGATCCAATGGCCAAGGGTGTTTGGCACCACCTTAAGAGGCACCAAGGGGGTAGTTATGGGGGTTGACACCCCTTGATATTGGTGCCAAAATGGCTTCTAGAAGAGGGTCTAAGTTGGCGCCAAGAAGGATTCTAGAAGGGGGGTTAGGTGGATGGCTAGGATGGCTTATGTGGGTAGGTGTAGGGTGGATTAAGGGCTGAAAGTTGGCGCCAATATAGAGGTGGTTAGGGGTAGTTTTTGGCGCCAACTTAAGGTGTCTTTTGGTGGAGATAATGGGGTGAAGGGATGGCTAGGAGGTGGCGCCAACTTGAGTAGAGTAGCTAGCTTAAGTAGGCTTAAGTTGGTGAAGCTAGCTAGGGTTGAATTTGAAGGTGGTGGATGGCCAAGGAGCTGGTTGTTAGCTAAGCTAAGCTAAGCTAAGCTAAGCTAAGCTAGCTTAGCTAATGGAGGAGTAGAGGAGAAGGTGTTGGAGCTAAGGTTTGGAGGTAGGAGTTGAGGAGGAGAAGTCTAGAGCAGGAGCTGGAGCTGGCAGCTGCTGAAGAGGCTGGCATGGGGCTACTCTAGCTGGCTTAGCTTGCTTGTTCTTTGCTAGTTGCTAAGCAAAGCTAAAGTGAGCTAGCTTCTACCAAAGTAAGCTGAGGTGAGCTAGGTCTGGTGCTCCCGAGGAGAATCAAGCTGGTTGAGGCAGCTAAGGTAGCTTAGTTCAACTGAGTTGAGCTAAGCTGAGTCCCCGGGAGCTGGACTTGAGCTTCCTGAGTTGGGATGAATTGTTCTTCAGCTGGCTGGAGCTGAGTGGAGCTGGATGTAGCTGGATCTGAGCTGGGGTGAACTCCTGTCAACTTAGCTGAGCTAACTAGAGCTCCCTGTGGACTAGTGGGAGCTGAGATGAGCTAGACTCAGCTAAGTTGAGCTGGATCTGAGCTGACTTGAGCTAGGGTGAGCTAAGGTGAACTCTCTTGAGCTGCCATCCAGCTGAGATTAGCTAAATGGAGCTGGGATGAGCTAACCCTAGTTCAAGTAAGCTAGGTTCCAGCTGCGGTGAGCTAGATCAAGCTGAGCTTTAGGCTAAGTTCCAACTAGTCTGGGCTTCTCCTTCACCATTTGCCTTCTTGAGTGCTAGGGTTTTAGGGATCTATATATCTGTACATCCCTAACACTCACAAAAACATATTAAAAAGACAATAAAAAATGCAATGCATGCCTAACCTATTTTATGCCTAAATGCAGCCCAAAAAACCCGTTTGCGGAGTAAAATCCTAAGAGCTAGGTTTGTTTTAATGCATAAGAATGATGATAAACTGGCGTTTATCATGTGCACACTTCTCTCATCTCCATCTTCTCCTCCCCTTCCGTTCTTCCATTTTATGCACGGGCGACAGTCTCAACATCCGCACTTGGAGGGACCATTTGATTGTGCCCTACGCGTAAAAAGATCGCTTTTTCTGTCTTCTTCTCACAATATGGAAAATCAACAAAATAGGTCCACTAACCCTTCCACTTCCACCTCTAATCCCACCTCTAACTATCACGACCCGGTTCCAAATCCCTACAGGATCTGAGACTGGCTCACTTTGATTTATCCCAAGATCTAGTCGTCCAACAAGAAATAACCAAGTAATATTTAGCAAACCACAATCACACAAGTACAGTAACTAAGCAAGAGAAAATTTCAACAGGTGGAAAGAGAACAATGATATTACGGCCATCACATCAAAGAGTACATGTAACAAAATACAAACTATAAAACTCACTAGCAGGCAGTAGAACTAAGACTAGGCTCGACCAGGCCCAGCATCCTTAGCAGCCGGTGGCTCGGGCTGCTCAAATCCCTGACCTGTACAGAATATATTTGACTGGAGTCAGCTAAAGCTGAGTAGAGTGGTGACTAAGAAGTAGTATGCATTAACATAATATTTTCCATTTTCTAATTATATTATATGGGTGGGTGCGTAGAGATCTCTAATTTAGGATTTATTAATTAATCTTCTGGTTCCCTATAGGAATGATTTTTGCTTGTAGCTTCCTATGATATAGGATGCCCACGTGACATTCTCCTGGCTGGGGGAGTCCCACCGTGGTAGCCCTATACTCGGTTTACTACCCCGAGGTCACGGTCGTGATGTAGTGGTGACTGCGGCACACGTGATAAGCGCGTGGGTAGCTACCCCGCACTGGCATGCTGTCAGTCGTTTCCGCTAGTGGGTACGCCTCAACGTACAATGCGGAACAGTGTAGGGCCTTGCCCTCTCAGAACAGAACAAGGGTCTTGCCCCTTCTCAGTCCGCGTACCCTCGTCCGACTATCCCAGTTTGCCCAACGGGCTGACGAGAGTCGGTGTAGGGTGGCCATACCTAGCCTCGGGCCCCCTGGGGCGGATAGCTCCCCCCTACACTATGTATCTCACCTCGGTACCACGTACACGAGGGCCAGTAAGAGTCGTCGTAGAGTGGCCAAACCTACCCTGGGTCCCAACCCAAGGGCGGGAAGCTCCCCTCTACACTACAAGGGATAGTTGCTCTCTTCGGTACTACGTACACGAAGGTCAGCTTACCTCCCTTAATAGCTATCCATAGGCAGCATTTTTTCTAAGAACCATCTGGTTCTTCGAGGTACGATATTCATGTTTACATTCCCCGTGGGGTTGGTACAAGAATTTCTTTATCACATCCGAGTTGGAATGTTCGGGATAACAGTTCAATTTCCATTTTATTACAGTAGGAGTCTATTTAGCTAAAAACAGGCAACTCTCGATTACTCAATTATTTACATGCAGTAGGGGTCCATTTTAGCTAAAAACAGGCAACTCTTGATTACGTAGTCATTTACATGCAGTTTCTTCTAACCCTAGTGTTCATGCTAAGACCTAGGGTTCAAGAATTTATACGTTTATTCTTTCCTAGGGTTCATCTCAAGCCCTAGGATTACTTACTCGCATGTATTAAATTAGAGATTAAGGTTGTAACCACTCTACCTGGGTAACCGGGTGGAATGGGGGCTCGTACAGTGGCTCCCGACGTCTCCACAGGTCCCATACTCCTGACGGACTAGAGACCTAAACACGAATTGATGGGCCAAAAGGTTCAGAAGGATGTAAACAAGGTATCAATATATAGAGGAACTTGTATGGAAAACAAAGACGGTTCGTTTGCATAAAAGTGATAATAATAGGGCCTTACACATCCCCAAAACACATTATCAGACGGAAATCAGATGTCTGGGAAAGGTCCCAGACGTCTTAAAATAGTTCTTCAGGGATACCTCTATTATTTTCTGCTATCAAACGTCTGAAACTCAAATTCGACGTCCAAGGACTTTGTTAGACATCTGGGAGTGCTTTCAGACGTCTGAAACTGTCTCGACTATGCTCCCACCCTCTGACACATACGCATGCTGTTAGGACTTGTCAGAAAGGAAAAGTACGGAAAGTAGATCTCTACCAGACATCTTACCATACCTTCGGACGTCTGGTGAGACGTCTGGGTGTTTCTCTGGCTCTCTAATTACACGGAGAAATGACTTCCGCAGAATCGCACTAGCTCTCCTTGCCTGCAGGTGCTGTAGTAGAATGCCGCTGCAGCCTTCGCCCTCGCGCTTCCTCTCGTTCGGCCCTCCACTCTCACTCGCTCTCAGCTGTGGAATGGCAACGAAGGGGAGGGAGAAGGGGTATATAAAGGGAGAGGAGGTGAGGGGAGTGGAGAGGCGAGCATGGGCGAGGAGTGGCGTCGCGGTGAGGCGCGGTGAGGGAGGGGGAGCATGGCGCTCGTACGTGTGCGCTAAAAGTATTTCCAGACGTCTGGTGGACTTCCTAGACATCTTGACAGACGTCTGATGAATATTTCAATCGTCCAGACAGACGTCTAATGAACACTCCAGATGTCTTAAATGGCTAAGGGGTGGTGGGTCGTTTCAACATAACAAACTTAAAGGAAGTTTCGTCCCCGAAACTTGAACGGAGCAGGGTGTGAAGAATATATTGCAGTAGGTATAACAAACTTAAAGAGGACTGAAGTAGGTCAAAAGAGTCATACCTTCGAAGAGTTCCGGGTACTGCGCTTGCATCGCTAACTCAGGTTCCCAAGTTGCCTCCTCATACCGCTGGCTTTTCCATAGAACTTTCACCAGGGATACTTCCTTCCGCCTCAATCTCCGAATGGCTCGGTCTAGTATCTGTATCAGCCTCTCGAGGTAGGTTAGGTCATTCCCCACTTCGATGCTCTCGTGGCTAAGGACATGGCCGGGGTTGGCGATGTATCTCCTAAGGTCGGACACATGAAAAATGTTGTGCACTCCGGTAGGCTATGGATCCTACCCACTCTAAGACCTCAAAAGGTCCCACATATCTCGGTGCAAGCTTCCCTCTCATCCCAAACCGCTGCAAACCTTTTGTCGATGAAACACGGAGGAAAGCGTGATCTCCAACCTCGAATTGTACCTCCCTATGCTTCAGATCAGCGTAACTCTTTTGCCTACTCCGAACAGAATGCAGTCGTCGATGGATCTGCTCGATCACCTCCTGACTCTGGCGTATCAGACGGGGGCTAACCTCCCATTTGGTTCCCACCTCTGCCCAACTCAAGGGGGTCGTACACTTTCTCTCGTACAGAGCTTCATATGGTGCCATGCCGATGCTCGAGTGGTAAGAATTATTTTATGCGAATTCTGCCAGCGGCAAATGCTCCTCCCATGAGCCTCTCCAGTCCAATGCACAAGAGCGCAAAAGGTCCTCAAGGGTCTGAATGGTGCGCTTTGACTGTCCGTCCATCTGGGGGTGATAGGCTGTACTAAATTTCAGACAAGTCCCCAAGGCTCACTTAAATTCACTCCAGAACTACGAAATGAAACGAGTGTCCCTATCTGAAATGATTTCGCAGGGAACCCCATGAAAGCGTACTATGTCTCTGATGTATCTTTCTGCCAACTGTGCTGGTCCATAAGTGACTCGGATTGGCAGAAACCGTGCTGTCTTCGTTAATCTATCCATAACCACCCAGACTGCATCATGCCCTCTCTGTGTCACGGGTAGCCCTACTACCAGATCCATAGTGATACTTTCCCACTTCCATTCTGGAATGGGAAGTGACTGCAATGGCCCTGCGGGCCTCTGATGTTCGGCCTTCACCTGCTAGCATGTCAGGCACTGCTGGACGAAAAGGCCAACATCCTGCTTCATGCCTCTCCACTAAAAATCACGTCGTAGGTCATGATACATTTTCGTGTTTCCGGGATGTATGGTAAATCTAGATCCATGAGCCTCAGTCAAGAGCTCCCTCAACAGCTTCTCATCTCTAGGAATGCACAAGCGTCCCCTCATACACAGAACTCCGTTAGTGAAAGAGAAATCTCCTGGGTTTCCTGCCAATACTTGGTCCCGCTGCACCCGTAAGTATGAGTCCGTCATTTGGTTAACCATGATGCGATCCACCAGCTCTGGTCGTGTCTGCCTTACAACTGTCACTGTCCCGCAATACCCCTGTGTCTCCTGGAGTCGCCAGCTGCTCAACTCCTCCATGAGCCTCCAACTTCGCGCTTGTAAGTAAGCCAAATGGGCGGGCGCCTTTCGTCTCAGGGCGTCAGCCACCACATTGGCTTTTCCTGGGTGGTAAGAGATGCTGCAATCATAGTCTTTCAGGAGTTCCAACCAGCGTCTCTGCCTCATGTTGAGCTCCTTCTGGTCAAACAAATACCTGAGGCTCTTGTGGTCAGTGAAAATCTCAAACGTTTCTCCGTACAAATAGTGCCTCCAGGTCTTCAACGCTAGGACAACTGCTGCCAGTTCTAGGTCGTGGGTGGGATAGTTATGCTCGTGGGGCTTCAGTTGCCGCGAAGCATATGCGACAACATGACCCCGCTGCATAAGTACACCCCCCAATCCCTGCAACGAGGCGTCTGTGTAAATGACAAATCCGCCGCTGCTGTTAGGGATGGTGAGTACAAGAGCTGAAGTCAACCTCTCTTTCAGCTTCTGAAAGCAAGACTCACACTCGTCGGTCCAGGTGAAGGGTACGTCCTTCCGAGTCAATTGAGTCAGAGGACGAGCAATCTACGAGAATCCTTGGATAAAGCGTCTGTAATAACCAGCCAGCCCCAGGAAACTACGTATCTCAGTCACCAAACGCGGTCTCTCCCACCTGAGTATTGCTTCTACTTTGGCTGGATCCACAGCTAAACCATCCTCTGAGATCACATGGCCCAGGAAGGTGACTTATCTTAACCAGAATTCGCATTTGCTGTATTTGGCATACAGTCTATGCCGTCTCAAGGTGTCCAAGACCATGAGAAGGTGTTTCTTATGCTGCGTCTGGTCTCGTGAATAAATAAGCACATCATCAATGAAAACAACCATGAACCGATCCAGATACGACCGGAAAACGTGGTTCATCAAGTCCATGAAGGCGGCAGGGGTGTTGGTCAATCCAAACGGCATGACCAAGAACTCATAGTGGTCGTACCGTGTACGAAAGGCTGTCTTTGAGACGTCGGTCTCCCTAATCCTCAGCTGATGATATCCTGACCTCAGATCTATTTTTGAAAATACTGTGGCATCCCTCAACTGGAATAAATAAGCACATCATCAATGAAAACAACCATGAACCGATCCAGATACGGCCGGAAAACATGGTTCATCAAGTCCATGAAGGTGGCAGGGGTGTTGGTCAATCCAAACGGCATGACCAAGAACTCATAGTGATCGTACCGTGAACGAAAGGCTATCTTTAAGACGTCGGTCTCCCTAATCCTCAGCTGATGATATCCTGACCTCAGATCTATTTTTGAAAATACTGTGGCATCCCTCAACTGGTCGAAGAGGTCATCGATGCGTGGTAACGGGTATTTGTTCTTGATGGTGACCCGGTTCTGCTGTCTGTAGTCAATGCACAGTCGAAGAGTACCATCCTTCTTTCTTACAAACAGGACAGGGGCTCCTGTTATGACCCGATTCCCGAATCTCTACAAAACACGAGAATCGGACCGACTCGATTGATCCCAAGACCCAGTCGTCCAACGAGAAAATAACCAAAAGAGCAGTAAAATAAACCACATTCATCATGCATGTAACTAACAGTAACAAAAGTACAGCAGTAAAGAAAAAAAAACTACTACAGTACACACCACCACAACAGTAGAGAATTAAACAGGTACATAAACATGATGCTTACAATAAAAGAGTATAATTGTAACAGAAAATACTCACTACAACAGAAGAAACGGTGCAGTAGGTACAACACAAGTAAAACTACTGGGCTCTACTAGGCCTAGCACCCTCTGCAGCCGCAGGCTCTGGCTGCTCAACACCTGGTCCTGAAAAGGTGACAAAGGTGACACGTCAGCGAAACGCTGAGTTGAGTGGCAACCAACTAGCTAAGAAAACAGTAAGGTGTACAAGTAGCTGTTATTTTTAATTTCTTTCTTTATTTTCTATTTACTCATTCTTGAACTATTCCTCAGATCATTCTCTTGATCTCGAATGTTCCTCATGGGAACGATCTTGGTTGCAGTCTTTTCCGAAAGGTAGAAGTAGCACGTGGTGCTCTCCTGGCTGGGAGAGTCCCCCGTGGTGGTCCTATCCTCAGTCAACCACCCCAAGGTCACTGACAGAAGTAACGGTGACTACGGCACGCGCGATAAACGCACGGGTAGCTACCCCGTACTGGCACGCGGTCAGTCGTTTCCATTAACGAGTGCACCCCAAAGCACAGCGCGAAACCAGTATAGGGCAGAGCCCTCTCAGTAATAAGGGTTTAGCCCCTCCACAATAACCAAACAGGGGTCTTGCCCCTCCATAGTCCGTGCACCCTCGCCTGACTACCCTGGTTTGCCCAGTGGGCCTAACAAGTCGGTGTAGGACGGCTAGCTGAACCCCGGGACCTGTGGGGTGGCTAGCTCTCTCCCTACACTAGTAGCTCTCCCCAGTACTGTGTACGCGAGGGCCAAAAGTCGGTACAAAGTGGCCAGACCTAACCCCGGGTCCCTGGGGCGGCTAGCTCCGCTTTGCACTAAACAGGAGGACAGTCGCTCTCCTTGGTACTCCGTACTCAAGGGCCAGCTCACTTCCCAATTCCATTTCATTTACCTTTCAGGAGCTCTACTCCTAATTCCGGGTAGGGTTCATGCTCATATTTCTTTAGCCAAGCCATTGTAAGTTTCATCAATCCAATTTTATTCTCATATAGCCCGTGTTTCCAACATCTAATATACATTCATATACAAGCAGTTGTTATCCAATTATAGGAAATTATCATTATTCTTTCTACTTTTCCAAGACTGCAAATTCATGTATTCACGACATTCATTTCAGTGTTTATGTTCCTAGGATTCATGCCATACCCTAGGATCTATCATTCAATCTAGTTTTCCAGTCTTAGGATCCATGCCATACCCTAGAATCTATCATTCAATCTAGTTTTCCAGTCCTAGGATTCATGCCATGCCCTAGGATCTATCATTCAATCTAGTTTTCCAGCCCTAGGATTCATGCCATACCCTAGGATCTATTATTTATCTTACAAGTGCATTAATGTTGATAACTAATCAAGGGGAGCCACCCTACCCGCAAAATCAAGAGTGATGGGGACGTGATCGATAGGTTCACGTGCCTCCGCAACCCCCAGATCCGCAACAAAACGAGGTCCTAACATAAGGATCAAACACAAGGAACTACTCAGAACAGGACACAAGTACTTTAAACAAGTAGAGGAACTAGCTCTGAGAAGAACGAAATTTTAAATGCGGAAAACGGACTTCGAACGGACCCTAAACGGGTCAAAAACAACTCTGCCCCAAATCAGATGTCTAGAACACCTTCCAGACGTCTTAAACGATGGTTCAGATCATACCTTGCTTCTACGCTGTTCTTCAGATGTCCAAGATCCCACTAAACCGTCTGGACCTAGTTCCAAATGTCCGATTATCACTCCGGATGTCTGGAGACCCTCTCCGCCATCTGGTGCTGTGCCCAAACGTCTGATTTACGTGGGAGGGCGTGCCCTTGTGTCTTCCCGAACGAAACTTGCATGCGTACGTAAACGATCACAACACGGCACGTCTCAGGTTTTTAGGCAGAACGGCCTGCATGGCCGCATCCGTAGAAAGGAAGAAGGATGAGAATATCATACCTTTCAGACGTCTGGATCTCACTCCAGACGTCCCCTGCGCCGTCTGGACGTAGGTCCAGACATCTGATTCTGGGAAATTGTCCCAGAATCAGGACCTCCTTGCCTTCTGCCTGCTACGCACGGCCGCGTCGTGCCACGCCCGCCTGTTGCCTGAGCTGCAGCAGCACCGAGGCAACTTCCCCCAGCACCACGCTCCCGCTGCGCACCCGCTAGCCGGCCCTGGGCTGCTCCGGCGAGTTCGCTCTCTCTTCCTCACTTGCTCTACCTCTTCTCCCTCTCGCTGCACCTTCTCCTCCACGCGCGCACCCGGCAGCAGTTGCTGCCCTCGCTCTCTCACTCTCACGCTAACTGGAAGAAGAAGGAGGAGACGGTGGAGTGGTGGTGAGGGAGAGGGAAGGGAGGAAGAGAGTATTTGAAGGCGTGGCGCGGTGGGGAAAGGTGTTTACAGGACGAGGAGGGAAGAGAGAGAAGAAAAGAGGGCAGCGGGTTCAGTCTGCGCGCTCATGCACGCAAACTCACCACTGTACGCCACAAAAATTAAATTCCAGACGTCTGGGAAGGCGTCCAGACGTCTGACTATACGTCAGGACCAACTCTCAGACGTCTTAAAAGCGTTTGATGTCGTGGGTCTTAACAACATAACAAACTCAGAGGAGGTTTCGTCCCCGAAACTTGCACTAAGTAGAGTGCGGAAAAGAATGATATATGCATAATAAACTCAAAGAGGACCGAAGTCGGTTCGAAAAGACGTACCCTCAAAGAGCTCCGGGTACCGCTCCCGCATCTCCGCCTCAGGCTCCCAGGTAGCCTCCTCGTACCGCTAGCTCCTCAACAAAACTTTCACCAGGGTACTTGCTTCTGTCTCAGACTCCGGACGGCTCTGTCGAGAATCTACACTGGCTACTCGGGGTAGGTCAGGTCATCACCCACCTCGATGCTCTCGTGGCTCAGGACGTGACTGGGATCGGCGACGTACTTCCTGAGGTTGGACACGTGGAACACATCGTGCACGCCAGAAAGCTGGGGAGGGAGGGCAAGCCTGTAAGCAACGGGTCCAACCCGCTCTAAGATCTTAAAGGGTCCCACGAACCTCGACGCGAGCTTCCCTCTCACCCCAAACCGCTGCAGGCCCTTCATGGGCGAAACACGAAGGAAGACGTGATCCCCAACCTCAAATTGTACCTCTCTGCGTTTCTGGTCTGCATAGATCTTCTGTATGCTCCTAACAGTGCAGAGTCGCCTATGAATCTGCTCGACTATCTCCTGACTCTGCCGGATCTGCCTGGGGCCAACCTCCTACTTGGTCCCCACCTCAACCCAACTCAAGGGTGCCGTACACCTCCGTCTGTACAGAGCCTCGTAGGGTGCCATGTCGATGCTCGAGTGATAACTGTTATTATATGAGAACTCCGCCAGGGGCAAGTGCTCCTCCCAAGAGCCCCTCCAGTCCAGTACACAAGCACGCAAAAGGTCCTCAAGTGTCTGTATCGTGCACTCAGACTGCCCGTTCGTATGGGGGTGGTATGCTGTATTGAACCTCAATCACGTCCCCAAGGCCTGCTGAAACTCAGCCCAAAACTGGGACGTAAAATGGGTATCCCGGTCCGATACGATCTCCCGCGGAACTCCGTGTAGACGTACCACGTCGCGGATATACCTCTCTGCCAACTGTGCTGGTCCCAAGGTGACTCGGATTAGCAAGAAACGTGCCGTCTTCGTCAATCTGTCAACGATTACCCAGACTGTGTCATGTCCTTGCTGGGTAACAGGTAAGCCCACCACCAAGTCCATGGTGATGCTCTCCCACTTCCACTCGGGCACTGGAAGTAGCTGCAATGGCCCTGCAGGCCTCTGATGCTCGGCCTTCACCTGCTGGCACAATAAACACTACTGTACGAATTCACCTACATCCCGCTTCATTCCCCTCCACCAAAAATCGCGTCTCAAGTCATGGTACATCTATGTGTTTTCGGGATGTATGGTGAATCTGGAACCGTGTGCCTCAGTCAGGAGCTCTCTCAACAGCCCCTCGTCTCTGGGAATGCACAAACGTCCCCTCATGCGCAGCACCTGGTCTGTGAAAGAGATTCTCCAGGGTCTCTTGACAGTACTTTGTCACGCAATGACTGTAAGTACGGGTCAGCCATCTGCCCTGTGATGATGCGGTCTATCAGCTCTGGCCTCGTCTGTCGTGTCACAGTCACTACCCCACAGAGCCCTAGTAACTCTAGGGGTTGCCAACTACCCATCTCCTCCAAGAGGATCCAACTCTGCGCCTGTAAATTGACCAAGTGGGCGGGCACCTTCCGGCTCAAGGCATCAGCCACCACGTGGCTTTTACCAGGTGGTAGGAAATGCTGCAGTCATAGTCCTTCAGGAGCTCCAACCAACGTCTCTGTTGACGCGACTGACTCGATCGTGTTTTAACAGTTATTGCATCGTAGTATAGGTGATCAAGCGTCGTCAACAAATAAAAGTTTTTATTACTCGAAAATCAAAATATCCGAGGTCAAACACAAGGAGCAATCGGAATTTGCTACTAATCTCAAATGTAACTTAACACTCTAATTTAGTCAAAAGTTTAATTCAAATGCATTTAAAGAGTAATCCAGGCAAGAGTAAAATTGGACGTCTGATCACAATATCAGACGTCTTAAAAGTGTTTTCCCTTCTTTGATTATTCTTCTTCTTCTGATCTTGCTTTCTTTCTTCTGCAGCCTTCACTTTGCTTCTTTCTTCTGTCTTCCTTATGTCTTCTTCTTCTTCCTTGGTCTTTCTTCTTTCTCTGCAGTCTCTCTTCTTCCTTCTCTTCTCTCTTCTGCGAAGGCTTCTTTTTCTGCTTCTTCCTTGCGGCTAAGTCTCTTCTCTTCAACTCTCAGCCAGCCTGCACAATGAGCAAAACCTACCCTGTTCCTCTACCCGCACGTCTCTCTTTCTCTGAGAATCACTCACACGACGCTCTCCCAGAGCCGCGGGTAATCGGGTCGGGTAGCGCACCCAGGACCAGGCGCACCGGCGTGAGGGTGATGCGCGAGGTGTGCTCAGAGAAGGTCAGGTCGGATCTCGCCAGATCCGCGAGGTGAAACCGCAAACGAGGCGAGCGTAGGTAAGGTGAGGGACCTCACCCCTGTGCTTTCGGAGGCGACGAGTGAATAACACAAAATCAATTTAAACCGTACCTGCGCCTCGTAGATTGCCGATGTGGGACTATCAGTCCCGCCCTACTCTCGCGCGCGCCCGCAGAACGCTCTTCGTCGATTGCCAAAGCTGCGGACTTCGTTGCGTTGTCCACTGGGTCAGATAGCTTCGCAGTGCTTGCCCGAGTCAGCTGCACCTGAAGCCTGGAGCTGCTTCGCGTCATCGTCAATGGCAGCAGGGGCTTGAAAACTGTCAGACACAAAACAAGCCTCTCGGCTTAATCAGATCACCGGAGGACCTTCGCCTTGTCACGGCGAAGGTGAAGGGCAAGGTGGCAGGCCGCGGGGCGGAGTGTGTTCAGTGTGGTGAGGCGGAACTTTTGCGACGGCCGGCGAGGCATGTGGGGCTGCGGAGCGACAGGGGCGCCTCGCCGGAGGGTGGCCGAAGATGAGGAAGGTGACGGTGGAAGGCGACGGTCGAGGGGTCGATTGAGTGAAATACAGTAAGGAAAAGAAAGAGGGGAATACGGGGAGTAGTTCTAACCTAATTGTAAGGACGAAGGGGACGGAGAGGCAGACAGTTGTACCTGCTGTCGCCGGAGAAGAAGATGCCCAGTGGAGGGAGGACTGCGTCGACGACGGGTCTGAGGCAGCGTGCACGGGTATTGCGCAACACGGAGGAGAATCAAGAAGAAGTCTCTGCCACTGGTTTTGTGGCAGAGCGAAGAGGAAGGGAAGGGAAAGCTCGTCGGAGCTTGCTGGGTACCCTGGCCAGGAAGGAAGAGACGAATCTGAGGTGAAACCCCGGCCAGGTCGAGCTGAAAATGAGCAGCTGGGTTTGGGGGTTCTTTTATAAGCATTGGGCCGTGTGTTCAAAGCTTGGAGGGCACGCTTTTGTCTCCGACGGCTCGCCGGAGAAGGAAAGTGGGTGGATACCCAAATCCCTCGTGCATTCGCACGAGAGATTGGGATCAAATCAAGGATCATGACTGGCCTCAGATGGAAGGGAATTCCTCAGAGAATCTCCCTTCCATTTCTGGGAGGGGATCTCTGAGGAATCAGAGAGTATTCCCTCTCTAATCCTCGCCGAAGAAGGATTATGCCCCAATAATGGTGGAAGGACCTGATTGCAAGGTTGGCGAGGAAGTTAGGGGGCTCTTTGTGATGATTTTCAAAAGTTAGGGACTAAAATGTGATTTAGGTGTACTGAATTGCAAAGTAGGTCAAGATGACCTCCCCTTAGGTCCAAATTTTGGTACAAACCTAATTTGGACCTAAGGAATCCAATGGTGAACTTGGATTTTAGGTTTGACCACGTTTGACTGGATATTTTGCGTAAAAATCTAAATTAGGTTAATTGATGAACTAAGACCCTAATCTAGGTCAAACTGGGTTCCAAAGGCCAAATTGAATGTTCTAAACCCTAGAGGGTATTTTTCCAAGATTTTTAGAGGATTTACTTGGTTTTTATCCTGACCGGAACCTTTTTGATTTAAGCGGATCTGTTTTAGGGTTATCAAATGTCATTTAATTCCTAGATTGAACATAAACCCATGTCTGATTGAATCAACCCACTTTTTATCTTATTTAGACCTTTTGACCTATGTTTTGCCTCTGAGAAATCCCGTTTATGTACTGCAATGGTAAAATTACAGTTTTAACCTTTATTTCATATTTTCTTCTCAGAGCACTTATTCCTTTATTTAGGCCTTCTTCTAGGTTATGTAGGAGCTTTTATCTTCTTTATTGGGTCAAAATGAGCTAATTATGGCTCATGATGAGGCTCTCATCAGTCTCTGTCTCATGTTGAGCTCCTTATGATCATACAGGTATTTGAGGCTCTTGTGATCTGTGAAAATCTCAAAGGTCTCACCATACAAATAGTGCCTCCAAGTCTTCAGCACGAAGACGACGGCTGTCAGCTCCAGGTCATGGGTAGGGTAGCTATGCTCATGGGGCTTCAATTGCCGCAAAGCATAAGCGACAATGTGACCCCTCTGCATGAGCACACCCCCTAACCCCTGCAAAGAGACGTCCGTGTACACAACGAACCCGCCACTACTGTCTGGGATGGTTAGCACGGGAGCCGAAGTCAGCCTCTCCTTCAGCTCCTGAAAACACGCCTCACAGGTGTCTATCCAAGTAAAGGGCACGTCCTTCCGGGTCAGCTGTGTCAAAGGACGTGCAATCTACGAGAAGCCCCTGATAAACCGCCTGTAGTAGCCTACCAGTCCCAAGAAACTACGAATCTCAGTAATCGTACGCGGTCTCTCCCACCTGTGCACTGCCTCGACCTTGGCTGGGTCCATAGCCAAGCCATCCCCGGAGGTCACATGACCTAAGAAGGTCACCTCCCTCAACCAGAACTCGCACTTACTGTATTTAGTGTACAGCCTACGTCGTCTCAGTGTGTCCAAAACCATCTGCACGTGCTGTCCATGCTGTGTCTGATCTCGAGAATAGATGAGCACATCATCAATGAATACCACTACGAACTGGTCCAAGTACGGTCTAAACACCCAGTTCATCAAATCCATGAATGCAACGGGGGCATTGGTCAGCCCAAACGGCATGACCAGAAACTCGTAGTGTCCGTACCGGATGTGGAAAGCTGTCTTGGAGACGTCTGCCTCCTTGATCCTTAACTGGTGGTATCCTGACCTCAAGTCGATCTTAGAGAATACCGTGGCACCTCGCAGCTAGTCAAACAAGTGATCAATCCTCGGCAGCGGATACCTATTCTTGATGGTGACCCTATTCAGCTGTCTGTAGTCCACATAAAGGCATAGGGTACCATTTTCTTCTTTACGAACAAAATCGAGGCTCCCCAGGGAGACGCGTTGGGCCTCACAAAGCCCTTCTCCAAAAGATCCTGCCACTGAGACTTGAGCTCTCGCAGCTCAAGTGGTGCCATCCTGTATGGCGTTGTGGAGATGGGGCTGGTCCCCGGTACCAGTGATATCTCAAACTCGATCTCACGCTCGGGCGGTAGTCCTGGCAACTCATCTGGGAACACGTCGGGGTACTCTCTGACCACCGGGATACTCTGGAAGTCTGCCACAGGGCTGGGCTCCGCCACCACACAAGCTAGGAAGCCCTCACACCCCTGGCTCAAAAGTCTCACCGCCCGAAGTGCAGAGATGCACCTGAAGCCTCCATCCACTAGCTGCCCGTGGAACTCGAAAAAAGGCTACTCCGGTATGGAGAAGACGATCTTCCTCTCAAAGCAGTCCACCAAGGCGTGGTAAGCAGACAACCAGTCCATCCCCAGAATTACGCCAAAGTCCTCCATCTGTATCATAATCAGGTCAGCAGGAAGGCTGTGTCCCCCAACACTGACCTCACAACCTATGTACACCTCCTCAGCTACAAACAGTTGACCACTCGAACCTCTGATCTCGAACGGATCATCTAACAGCACACAGTCCTACCCCAAACTAACCACAAAACTGGCTGCGACGAACGAGTGCGTTGCGCCAAAATCGAAAAGTGTTAAACAAGTCTGCCGGAAACTGAAACCATACCTGCCACTACTGATCCCGAAGCTCTGGCATCCCTGTGTGTCAGGGCGTTGATACACCCCTCAGTCATAGGTGTGGATGAAGCAGCCACACTCTGTGTCGGACAAGTAGCCGTTGTCCGGTACCCTCCCCGTGACTGCTATCCTCCTCCTCGCGCCTGGAAACCACGGCCTCCTCTCACCCTCCAGTGCTCGACACGGGAAGCATCTGCTGATCTCCTGCCCTAGACGGGCAGTCCCTCCTGATGTAGCCTGGCTGGCCATACTGGTAGCAAAGGGGGACTCCACTCCCGCCCTCAGTGGGTCCCTGCTGTCGGCTGGGCGGGGGTCCGGTGCTAGCAGCTGGCCCCTGTCGGGGGCCCCCAAAGGCCACTAATGGCCCCGCAAAATGTGACGGCTCTCCTGCGGGCACCACGTATCTCCTCTCTCGTCGGCCCTGTGAGAAGTCTGGATGATAGGGCCTCTTCCGCCCACTATCAGTGTCTCATGCGGACGGGTTGGTTTCTTCGTATGTCATAGCTGCCTCCACCACCCTCGAGAGCGTAGGTAGCTTTAGGGGTTTGACATACCCCCGAATCGCAGGCTGGAGCCCCTCGGTGAGCCTCCAAAGGTGCTCCTCCTCAGTAGCCACGGCTGTCGCTACGAAATGAGATAGCTCTAGGAAACGCATACGATGCGCACTCACGGTCATCGTCCCCTGGCAGAGAGTATGGAACTCCCACCTCCTCTGGTCCTGCCATGTCTGGGGAAAGTACTGCTCGCAGAAGAGGGTGACGAACCCGTCCTAAGTCAACTCGTCCCTCTCCTATCTCCTGATCGCCCTCCACCACCTGTGTGCCGCTCTCTCTAGCTGGTACGTGGCAAAGGCCACACGACACTCCATGGGGGGGCGAAGGTTGTCATAAACCTTCTCGATCTGCTTAAGCCAGTCCTCCACCTCGGTCGGGTCCTCATCCCCCTTGAAGGAGGGGGGCTTCAGCCTCCGGAACTGTCCGAAAAGCTCAAAGTGACGCTGAAGTGGAGATGCTGGTGCGCCTCCAGGTAAAGAAGTCTCATGCACGGAAGTGCCGGTGGAAGGTGGGGGCAATGGAGGCCCATCCCCTCCCCCACGTCCAGCACCATGTCTGCCGTGTGGTCCCACAGAGGACTCCCCCTCCGCAGCCCCAGGGAGATGCGCTCGTGGCGATGGGTGGAGCCCCTCTTGCACGATATCCCATATCAGCTGGGTGAGGTCCTAGGACTAGATGCCCGGGAGCAGTGGCTGGTCCACTGAGGCGTCGGGCTCGATGCGCCCGCCCCTCTGACCTCGTCCTCGGCCGCGCTCGCGGCCTGCCTCGCAACCTCCTCGTCAAGGCACTCCTGCAAGGAGACACGAACACGGAACAAAAAAGACGTCAATACGATTCAATATTAAATGAAGAAAGCTCAAAACAGATGTCAAAAGGTACATTGTGGTGGCTACTCTAGATACAGACACGTGAATTGGTTATTTTCCAGCCAGTTGGTTCACTTCTCGGGACGACCTTGCTCTGATACCATCTTGTTACGACTCGATTCCCGAATCTCTACGAGACACAAGAATCGGACTGACTCGACTGATCCCAAGGCCTAGTCATCCAACGAGAAAGTAACCAAAAGAGCAGTAAAATAAACCACATTCATCATGCATGTAACTAACAGTAACAAAAGTACAACAGCAAAGAAAAAAAATGACTATAGTACACACCACCACAACAATAGAGAATTAAACAGGTACATAAACATGATCTTACAATAAAAGAGTACAATTGTAACAGAAAATACTCACTACAACAGAAGAAACGGTACAGTAGGTACAACAGAAGTGAAACTACTGGGCTCTACTAGGCCCAGCACCCTCTGCAGCCGTAGGCTCTGGCTGCTCAACACCTGGTCCTGAAAAGGCGACAAAGGTGACACGTCAACGAAATGCTGGGTAGAGTAGCAACCAACTAGCTAAGAAAATAGTAAGGTATACAAGTAGCTGTTATTTTTAATTTCTTTCTTTATTTTCTATTTACTCATTCTTGAATTATTCCTCAGATCTTTCTCTTGATCTCGAAAGTTCCTCGTGGGAACGATCTTGATTGTAGTCTTTTCCGAAAAGTAGAAGTAGCACATGGTACTCTCCTGGCCAAGAGAGTCCCCCGTGGTGGTCCTACCCTCAGTCAACCACCCCAAGGTCACTAACAGACGTAACGGTGACTATGGCACGTGCGATAAATGCACGGGTAGCTACCCCGCACTGGCATGCGGTCAGTCGTTTCCGTTAACGGGTGTGCCTCAAAGCACAGCACGGAACCAGTATAGGGCAGAGCCCTCTCAGTAACAGGGGTCTAGCCCCTCCACAGTAACCAAACAGGGGTCTTGCCCCTCCACAGTCCGTGCACCCTCGCCTGACTACCCTGGTTTGCCTAGTGGGCATAATAAGTCGGTGTAGGACGGCTAGCTGAACCCCGGGGCTCATGGGGTGGCTAGCTCTCTCCCTACACTAGTAGCTCTCCCCAGTACTGTGTACGCGAGGGCCAAAAGTCGATACAAAGTGGCCAGACCTAACCCCGGGTCCCTGGGGTGGCTAGCTCAGCTTTGTACTAAACAAGGGGACAGTCTCTCTCCTTGGTACTCCGTACTCAAGGGCCAGCTCACTTCCCAATTCCATTCCATTTACCTTTCAGGAGCTCTACCCCTAATTACCTGTAGGGTTCATGCTGATATTTCTTTAGCTAGGCCATTTTAAGTTTCATCAATCCAGTTTTATTCTCATATAGCCTGTGTTTCCAACATCTAATATACATTCATATACAAGCAGTTGTTATCCAATTACAGGCAATTATCATTATTCTTTCTACTTTTCCAAGACTGCAAATTCATGTATTCACGACATTCGTTTCAGTGTTTCTGTTCCTAGGATTCATGCCATACCCTAGGATCTATCATTCAATCTAGTTTTCCAGTCCTAGGATTCATGCCATACCCTAGGATCTATCATTCAATCTAGTTTTCCAGCCCTAAGATTCATGCCATACCCTAGGATCTATTATTTATCTTACAAGTGCATTAATGTTGATAACTAATCAAGGGGAGCCACTCTACCCGCAAAACCAGGAGTGATGGGGGTGTGATTGGCAGGTCCACATGCCTCTGCAACCCCCAGATCCGCAACAGAACAAGGTCCTAACATAAGGATCAAACACAAGAAACTATTCAGAATAGGACACAAGTACATTAAACAAGTAGAGGAACTAATTCTGAGAAGAACGAAATTTTAAACGCGGAAAATGGACTTCGAACAGACCCTAAACGGGTCAAAAACGACAACTCTATCCCAAATCAGACGTCTCGAACACCTTCCAGACGTCTTAAACGATGGTTCATATCATACCTTGCTTTTGCACTATTCTTCAGATGTCCAGGATCCCGCTGAACCGTCTGGACCTAGTTCCAGACGTCTGATTATCACTCCGGACGTCTGGAGACCCTCTCCGCCGTCTAATGCTGTGCCCAGACGTCTGATTTACGTGGGAGGGCCTGCCCTTGCATCTTCCCGAACGAAACCTGCACGCGTACTTAAACGATCACAACACGGGATGTCTCAGGACTTTCGACGGAACGGCCTGCATGGCCGCATCCGCAGAAAGGAAGAAAAATGAGAATATTATAGCTTTCAGACGTTTAGATCTCACTCCAGACATCCCCTGCGCCGTCTTGACGTAGGTCCAAACGTCTGATTCTTGGAAATTTTCCCAGAATCAAGACCTCCTCGCTTTCCGCCTGCTGCGCACGGCCACGTCGTGCCACGCCTGCCTGCTGCCTGAGCTGCAGCAGCACCAAGGCAACTTCCCCTAGCACCACGCTCTCGCTGCGCACCCGCCAGCCGGCCCTGGGCTGCTCCGGCGAGTTCGCTCTCTCTTCCTCACGCGCTCTACCTATTCTCCCTCTCGCTGTACTTTCTCCTCCCCGCACGCACCAGGCAACAGCTGCTGCCCTCGCTCTCTCACTCTCACGCTAACTGGAAGAAGAAGGAGGAGACGGTGGAGTGGTGGTGAGGGAGAGGGAAGGGAGGAAGAGAGTATTTGAAGGCGTGGCGGGGTGGGGAAAGGTGTTTGCAGGATGGGGAGGGAAGAGAGAGGAGAAAAGAGGGCGACGAGTTCAGTCTACGCGCGCATGCGCACAGACTCACAACCGTACGCCGTAAAAATTAACTTCTAGACGTCTGGGAAGGCGTCCAAACATCTTAAAAGCGTTTGATGTCGTGGGTCTTAACAGCTCCCCACGAAGAGGCACTGGGCCTTATGAAGCCTTTCTTTAGCAGGTCCTATAGCTGTGTCTTGAGCTCTCGAAGCTCAAGCGGGGCCATTCGGTATGGTGCTGAAGAAATGGGGCCTATCCCTGGTATTAGTGAGATCTCGAACTCGATCTCGCACTCAGGTGGCAATCCTGGCAGCTCTTCTGGAAAGACGTCGGGGTACTCACAGACCACCGGAATACTCTGTATGCTGCTCACGGGGTCGGGCTCTGCTAGAACGCAAGCAAGGAGGCCCTCACATCCATGACTCGATAGTTTCTCTACTCGAAGTGCGGAGATGCATTGAATCCTCTGTCTACAGGCTGGTCATGGAATTTGAAGGGAGGCAGTCGTGGTATGGAGAAAACGATCTCCTTCCCGAAATAGTCTACAAGGGCGTGGTATGCGGCCAATCAATTCATCCCTAAGATTACACCGAAGTCATCCATCGGGATTACAATCAAGTCTATCGGGAGACTGTATCCCCTATCATGACCTCACAGTCAACAAGAACCTCCTCGGCAACAAATACCTACTCACCTAGTACTATAATCAGGAAGGGCTCTTCTAAAAGCACACTGCTCACTCCCGTGCAGATAGCGAAACTCGTAGAAACAAATGAGTGCATGGCTCCGAAATCGAAAAGAGTGTAGACAAGTCTGCCAGAAATAGTAACCATACCTGCCACTACAGAGCTCGAAGCTCTGGCATCTCCGTGAGTTAGGGCGTTAACACGCCCTTCAGCCCTTGGTGCAGAAGAAATAGGCGTGCTCTGGGTTGGGCGGGAGGTAGCTGACCGGTACCCTCCTCGTGACTGCTATCCTCCTCGAGGCTGGTGTTCGCAGCCGCCAGATCGGCCTCCAGTTCTCGGAGCTGGGAGCGTCAGCTGTGCTCCAGTCCTAGATGGACAATTCCTCCGTATGTGACCTGGCTGGCCACACTGATAGCAAAGGGGTACACTACTTCCCTTTGTCTGTTGTCCCTGCTAGTGATTGGGCGGGGGTCTGCTACAGTCGGCTGATCCCTGTCAGGGGCTCCCATAGGTCCCTGGTGGACCCACAGGATGGAATGGTTCTGCTGGTGCCTGGTGCCTCCTCTCCCGGTGACCTTGTGAGTTCTGCGAGTAGGGCCTCTTCCATCCTCCTCCATCAATATCTCGTGCAGACGGGTTAGTTTCTCCATAGGTCATGGCAGCCTCGATCACACGGGAGAAGGTAGGCAGCTTCAGGGGCTTCACGTACCCCCGAATGGCAGGTCGGAGACCCTCGGTGAATCTCCACAGGCGCTCCTCCTCTGTAGATGCGGCTGTCGGGGCGAAGCGTGACAGCTCCAGGAAACGCGTACGGTACGCGCTAACTATCATGGCCCCTTGGCAGAGAGTGTGGAACTCCCGCCTCCTCAGATCCTACCACGTTTGTGGGAAGTACTGCTCACTGAAGAGTGCCACAAACTGGTCCCACATCAATTCTCCCTCCTGTCCTTTGACCGCCTTCCACCACCGGTGGGCTACACTCTCCAGGTGATACATGGAGAAGGCCACGCGACATTCTGCAGGAGGACAGAGGGTGTCGAAGATCTCCATTTGTTCCAGCCAATCTTCTGCCTCAGATGGGCTTTCCTCCCCCTTGAAAGAGGGGGGCATCAGCTTCCTGAATTGGCTAAAGACCTCATGGCGTAACCGCAGCGGAGGAAGGGATGCACCTCTAAGCAAGGAAGACTCGTGCCCCGAAGTGTCTGAAGGGGGCGGTAGAGGATTACCCCCTCCCCCTACAGCTCATCCAGCGCCGTGGCGGCTTGCCTGCCCCACGGAAGATTCCCCCTCCGCATCCCCAGGAAGGGAAGGCTGAGGAGGAGGCTGATGGAGTTCCTCCCGGATAAGACTCCAGATCAGTTGGGCGAAGTGACTCTATCTTTGATTTATCCCAAGATCTAGTCATCCAACAAGAAATAACCAAGTAATATTTAACAAACCACAATCACACAAGTACAGTAACTAAGCAAGAAAAAATTTCAACAGGTGGAACAAAGAGTACATGTAATAGAATACAAACTATAAAACTCACTAGCAGGCAATAGAACTAAAACTAGGCTCAACCAGGCCCAGCGTCCTCAGCAACCAGTGGCTCGGGCTACTCAAATCCCTGACCTGTACAGAATATATTTGATTGGTGTCAGCTAAAGCTGAGTAGAGTGAAGTAGCATGCATTAACATAAAGTTTTCCATTTTCTAATTATATTATACGGGTCGATGAGTAGAGATCTCTAATTTAGGATTTGTTAATTAATCTTCTGGTTCCCTATAGGAACGATTTTTGCTTGAAGCTTCCCATGATATAAGACGCCCACGTGACACTCTCCTGGCTGGGGGAGTCCCACCGTGGTAGCCCTATACTCGGTCTACTACCCCGAGGTCACGGTCGTGACATTGCGGTGACTGCGGCACACGTGATAAGCGCACGGGTAGCTACCCTGTAACGAACGCATGCCCCAGACGTCTTTTAAGACGTCTGGGAGGTGGCCCAGACGTCGGACCAGACGTCTGGGGTCACTTCCAGACGTCAGACCAGACGTCTGGGATCGTTTCCAGACATCTGGAAATCGGTTATCTTTGACACGCGCGGGTCGTCTGCGCACCTGAGCGCGCAGATCCGCATATTCGCTTATTCCTTCTGCAGCGGCAGATTCCCCTGCCGCGCTCCCTCTCTCTCCTCCTCGCGCGGCCTTAAAAGGCCACGCCTCCCCTCGCTTCCGTCACCACCATCTCCTTCCTCTTCTCCTTCAGCTCCAGGTGCACGAGAGTGAGCGCGAGGGCAGCAGCGGCAGCCGCGGTGCGCGTGGGAGAGGTGCTCTGCCGTGAGGGCGAGCTCGCCGGGGCTGTTAGGGCCGACCGGAAAGGGGCGCGGGGCGATGCGGCCTGGGACTGCTGCGGTCCCAGCAGCAAGCACACGAGGTGCGACGAGGCGCGGCGTCGCGAGCGGAGGGCGAGTTGCGCCCCGGTTCTGGAAAAATTTCCAGAATCAAACGTCTGTGCTTATAGCCAGACGACGGGCACGACGTCTGGAGGACTGTCCAGACGTCTGAAAGGTGAGTTTTCCGTCTTCTTCTTCCTTCCTGTCGACTGACCGTACTGAGGGAGAGAGATGGGTGCGCGCAGGTTCGGTGATTCGCCATCCAACGCGAATCAGACGTCTGGCTCCAGTGCCAGACGGCGGGAACGACTTCCAGATGTCCGGGGTGACCATCGGACGTCTGGAAACTAGGCCAGACGCCCCCGCAGGCTTCTGGACGTCTGAGAAACCACGCAGAACATTGTAATTCTCTGATCCACTTTTTAAGACGTCTGGAAGAAATTCCAGACGTCTGATTTTGCACAGTGTCGTCGTTTTCGACCCGTTGAGGGCCCGTTCGGGTTCCGTTTTCCACGTTTCGAGTTGTGTTCTTTCCGGAATTAAATCTTCTACCCGTCTACAGTAGCTATACACTATTTTGAGACACTCCTTGTGTTTGATCCTTGTGATAGGACCTCGTTCCGTTGCAGTCTTGGGGGTCGCGGAGGCACGCGGGATTCCCGATCACGCCCCCATTACTCCCATCGTACCTGGTAGAGTGGCTTTAAGTATAACCTGTTAAATTGTGGAATCATAAATAGAACCTAGGACATTGCATGAATCCTAGGAATGAAAAACAGATTGAATGATAGATCCTAGGTGTTGCATGAATCCTAGGGCTGGAAAACTAGATTGTATGATAGATCCTAGGATACGGCATGAATCCTAGGATGGGAAAACTAGTGGAACAGATGAATACTGCAGTCTTGGAAAAATGAAAAGGAACAAATAGCTGCCTGTAATTGAATTAACAGCTGCCTGTTGAATAAATAGACGTGTTTGAGAACATGGATTGTGATAACGTGAAACTGGAAGGTGAAACTTAGACGTTCTGAGCTGGAACCCTACGGGGAAGTAGGAGTAGAACTCCTGGAAAGTAAATGGAATAGAATTGGGGAAGTGAGCTGGCCCTTGAGTACGAAGTACCAAGGAGAGCGACTGTCCCCCTGTTTAGTCCAGAGCGGAGCCAGCCGCCCCAGGGACCCGGGGTTAGGACTGGCCACTCTGTACCGACTTGCTGGCCCTCGTGTACGTAGTACCGAGGAGAGCTACTAGTGTAGGGAGGTACTAGCTACCCCACGGGCCCCGAGGTTCTGCTAGCCTCCCACACCGACTTGTTAGGCCCACTGGGGCAAACCAGGGTAGTCAGGCGAGGGTGCGCGGACTGTGGAGGGGTTGGACCCCTGTTACTGAGAGGGCTCTGCCCTGTACTGGTTCCGTGCTGTGCTTTGGGCGCACCCTTTAACGGAAACGACTGACCGCGTGTCAGTGCGGGTTAGCTACCCGTGCGTTTACCGCACGTGCCGTAGTCACCGTTACGTCTGTCAGTGACCTTGGGGTGGTTGACTGAGAGTAGGATCACCACGGGGGACTCTCCCGGCCAGGAGAGCACCACGTGCTACTTCTACTGTTCGTAAAAGACTACAATCAAGATCGTTCCCATGAGGAACATTCGAGATCAAGTGAAAGATCTGAGAAATAGATAAATCGTGAGATAATTGAAAGACTTAAATAAAGAAACTAACAGAACTTAACAGCTACTGTACACTCTACTGTTTCTTTAGTTTAGTTGCCACTCTACTCAGCGTTTTGCTGACGTGTTACACTCGTTACCTTTCAGGACCAGGTGTTGAGCAGCCAGGGTCAGCGGCTGCAGAGGACGCTGGGCCGAGTAGGGTCCAGTAGAGTTACCACTGTTTCTTGTACCTCTTTTTGTTCCGTTATAGTGAGTAGTTCTTGTTTCCGCTGTACTTTTCTTTACCTACAGTTCATATTTAGTTATGAATGTTGTTCTACTGTTGTGGTGGCATATACTGTAGTAGTTTCTTTCCTTGCTGCTGTATTTTCTTACTGTTAGTTATATTCATGTTGAATGTGGTTTATTTTACTGCTCTTTTGGTTACTTCCTCGTTGGACGACTAGGTCTTGGGATTAGTTGAGTCGGTCCGGTTCTCGTGTCTCGTAGGGGCTCGGGAACCGGGTCGTTACATACACATACCCTGCACTGACGCGCTGTCAGTTGTTTCCGCTAGCAGGTACACCTCAACATACAGTGCGAAATAATGTAGGGCCTTGCCCGCTCAAAATAGAACAGAGGTCTTGCCCCTCCTCAGTCATCGTACCCTCGTCCGACTACCCCGGTTTGCCCAACGGGCTGATGAGAGTCGGTGTAGGGTGGCCATACCTAGCCCTGGGCCCCCTGGGGCGGATAGCTCCCCCCTACACTAAGTAGCTCACCTCGGTACCACGTACATGAGGGCCAGAAATAGTCGTCGTAGAGTGGCCAAACCTACCCTGGGTCCCAACCCAAGGGCGGGAAGCTCCCCTCTACACTACAAGGGATAGTTGCTCTCTTGGTACTACGTACACGAAGGTCAGCTTACCTCCCTTAACAGCTGTCCATAGGCAGCAATTTTTCTAAGAACCATCTGGTTCTTTGAGGTACGATATTCATGTTTACATTCCCCGTGGGGTTGGTACAAGAATTTCTTTATCACATCCGGGTTGGAATGTTTGGGATAACAGTTTAATTTCCATTTTATTACAGTAGGGGTCTATTTAGCTAAAAACAGGCAGCTCTCGATTACTCAATTATTCACATGCAGTAGGGGTCCATTTTAGCTAAAAGCAGGTAGCTCTTGATTACACAGTCATTTACATGCAGTTTCTTCTAACCCTAGTGTTCATGCTAAGACCTAGGGTTCAAGAATTTATATGTTTATTCTTTCCTAGGGTTCATCTCAAGCCCTAGGATTACTTACTCACATGTATTAAATTAGAGATTAAGGTTGTAACCACTCTACCTGGGTAACCGAGTGGAATGGGGGTTCGTACAGTGGCTCCCGACGTCTCCACAGGTCCCGTACTCCTGACAGACTGGAGACCTAAACACGAATTGATGGGCCAAAAGGTTCAGAAGGATGTAAACAAGGTATCTTTATATAGAGGAACTTGTATGGAAAATAGACACGGTTCGTTTGCGTAAAAGCGATAATAACAGGGCCTTACACGTCCCCAAAACACGCTATCAGACGGAAATTAGACGTCTGGGAAAGGTCCCAGACGTCTTAAAACAGTTCTTCAGGGATACCTCTATTGTGTTCTGCTATCAGACGTCTGAAACTCAAATCCAACATCCAAGGACTTTGTCAGACGTCTGGGAGTGCTTCCGGACGTCTGAAACTATCTCGGCTACGCTCCCACCCTCTGACACATACGCATGCTGTCAGGACTTGTCAGAGAGGAAAAGTACGAAAAGTAGATCTCTACCAGACATCTTACCATACCTTCGGACGTCTGGTGAGACGTTTGGGTGTTTCTCTGGCCGTTTGATTCTGCAGAGAAATGACTTCCACGGAATCACCCTGGCTCTCCTTGCCTGCAGAAGCTGCAGCAGAACGCTGCTGCAGCCTTCGCCCTCGCGCTTCCTCTTGTTCGGCCATCCGCTCTTCACTCCGCTCTCACTCACTCTCAGCTGCGGAATGGCAACAAAGGGGAGGGGGAAGGGGTATATAAAGGGAGAGGAGGTGAGGGGAGCGGAGAGGTGAGCATGGGCGAGGAGTGGCGTCGTGGTGAGGTTTGGTGAGGCGCGGTGAGGCGCGGTGAGGGGGGAGCATGGCGCTCGTACGTGTGCGCTAAAAGTATTTCCAGATGTCTGGTGGACTTCCTAAACGTCTTGACAAACGTCTGATGAATATTTCAGCCATCTAGACAGATGCCTGGTGAACACTCCAGACGTCTTAAATGGCTAAGGGGTGGTGGGTCGTTTCACTAACCCCACTAATAACCCTAATTATGACCCTTCCACCCACAACCCCCTCACCTTTGACTTCTCGCACTTGGAGCTCCCTAATGCTGATTTGCCTCAATCACAATATCAAACCCCCCCGCTTGATCTCTTGGTAATGATGGCTGAGCAGATTGCTAAATTGAATGCCAATCAACAAACATTGACTAGGAACATCCAAAACCTAGCCAATCAAAGGCCAAACCCACCACCCCTTCAGCAGCCTGTTATTCCTCTAAAAGATTTTTATGATCCATCTTATTATGAGGAACGACCAGGGGTGGTTATACTAGAGGGGGACTTCGAGATCCAGCCAGCAGTCCTGAACTTGATTAAACACTTCCATGGCCTTCCTAGGGAAGACCCTTTCAGCCACCTTGAAGAGCTGACTCTTCTTGCATAAACAACCCATTCCCGAAATGTGCAAGAAGACCTATGGCTGATGAGACTATTTCCATTATCTCTTAAAGATAAGGCTACTTATTGATTCAGGACCATCAGCCCTACCCATCACAACTTAGCCTCAACTCAAGAGTGCTTTCCTCAAGAAATTCTTTTCCATAGGTCGTACTAATTCCCTGCGAAGATCTATTACAACCTTTCAACAAAAATCTTGTGAGACTTTCCATAAATCTTAGGAAAGATTTCAAGATCCCTTAAGAAGTTGCCCGCACCACAAGATTCCTTTATGGCAGCTAGTGCAGATCTTCTATCATGGATTAGAAGATCAAATCTGACATTTCGTCGACGTCTCGTGTGGCGACAACTTCTTAAATAAGGATGCTGAGAGTGCCTATGACCTTTTTGAAGAAATGAGTGAAAACTCATTTAATTAAGCTTCCATGAACACATTTTGTAGAACTCCAAACCCGTAGTTCAATGTTAATGAAGTAGGCACCCAAGCTATCCCTGTCACCCAAGATGATCTTCAAATGATCGCCCAAAAACTCGACCAGATGCACATTAACCAAAAGAAGATTGAGGAAAGACTTGCTACATCAACCCAAGCTCCACACAGTCCACATCTAACCCAACCTAACTTTCCACGAAGAGAAAATTTGCACAATTTCAACACTACTCCTGCTGATTATTACCAGTATTCTGAGGTTGCCCATGATTCACTGGGGAATTACAACTATCCAGATCTTAACCCCACTCAAAATATTTCTACCGTTCAGGAGCCATTTAAAAATTCTTCCAATTGGAAGAATTACCCGAACTACTCTTGGAATAATCAGGTTCCTCCAAAACCAAATCAATTTAATGGGTATGGATCTAATTTGACCTTTCATCCTGGGCCATCCCAATAAGACATCAAAGCCCAGATGATGAGAACCCTGCAGGACATGCAGACAAAAATGACGAAAGTAACCCGCACCATCACAAATTTGAACAATCAGATTGGGGTTACTCCCACTGAAAGACTTGCAGGACATCTTCCCTCCCAACCTATGCCCAACCCTAATCACCAAAGGAACCAATATCTGGCAGAAATCCACACTACCCGAATCAGCCTCCTACTAATCCACCACCTCAGCAGCCTCCCAGGTTTCCACAACCACAGGCCCCCCCACCTCCTCAAAATAATAATCCGACTGCACATGAAATTACGTTGAGGAGTGGGAAAACTACCATTGATCCTGGGCCTTCACAAAAACCTAGTGAAATCCCCATCCCTGTGCAAATTGACTCTCCACCTCCCCATCAGGAAGAAAAAGAAACACAAAAATCTCAAGACACGACTCCTATCCCTTTTCCACATGCTCTCTACCCCACCACCAATAGAAAAAAGAAATCTGAGCCCACCACAGAAGAACTCATGGATCTATTTGGGCAAGTTCAAATCAATATTCCTCCCCTAGATGCCATCAAATATATACCTACCTACACCAAATTTTTGAAGGAGATCTGTACTCATAAAAGGCAGGCCAAAAATCTAGGATAGGTACATCTTTCGGAGATAGTAAGCTCTGTCATACAGAGCAAGGTGCCTCCTAAGATGAAAGATCCAGGGGCGCCATTAATTTCAGTGATTATTGATGATACTACCTTTGATCACGCCCTCCTTGATCTCGGTGCCTCAGTTAATATCATTCCCACGATTTTAGTCGAAGAGTTTCAGATCGGTGAATTAAAACCCATCGAGGTTACCCTGCAATTAACCGACCGATCTACAATTAAACCTCATGGGATTGTTGAGGTTGTTTTGGTCAAGGTCCAAAATTGTGTCTTCCCTGCAAACTTTCTGGTCCTTGACATTGAGGTACCCAAATCTTTATTAAATGTCCCAATAATCTTTGGACAACCCTTTTTGGCCACTGCAAAGGCGAATATCAATTGCCACACAGACAAAATGGATATCAGCTGCGCAGGCCAAACTATCACTCTAGATATTTTTAGAACCTCCAATTGATTCCATGATGATAATTTTTTTGACTCAGAGACTGAAATTTCGAATATGGTGGAGACAATGTTGGTAGATACCTTTACCGACCATAATATTTTTGAGGAATCAGATTCAGAATCAGTAGTCGGTGAAATATGTGACTTGGAGACTTGTCTTGACCAAAAATCCATTCCTGATGAACCCTGATCACCCTGACCCGCCCACTCTTCCCTCACCCCACATTTCCACACTAACTTCACCCAATCCTCACCATTCCTTCCCCGACCCCTTTCATATGGACCTGCCACCAAACCCGCCCGAGTTTGGCATTCAACCTGATTTAAAACCATGGCCAGACTCAGGCTACACTTATCATTTTCCATCCAACTTTGATCCCTATATTTCCTCTAATCAATTTTCTAGGGATCCAAAGAAGACACATTTTTTGCAAGCATCCAAGTGTCCAATTATTTACATGATTTTCCGTCTTCCGTGCATACCTTCACACCGGATTGAATGACGTAAAAGATAGCACTGGATGGGAGGTAACCCATCATTTTTCCTACTTTCCTTTTTCCTTTCTTTTTCTAGGTTTTGACCATCCAAAACCCGACCACTCTTCACTAAGGTGATCCCTTTTCCCTCCTAATGCATCAGGACATAGCATATCTTAAGTATGGGGGGGTGTTTTTAAAATTTTGACGATCGATTTAGGATTTTCAAAACCTAAAAACATGCATTTTTCTTTAGTCATTTTACTTTCCTGCTTGCATACCCAAAAAAATAAAAATGTTGAAAACTTTTTGAGGAAAAATTTCGAATCGGGACTAAGATTGAAAAGTCACTTTTGGTACAATGGGATTTAATCTTTAACAAACTAGGGATGATGATATGGATCTGATCATTAGAATTTTAGGGTCTATTTTTAGACTAGATCAGATATCATTCTCTAAAATTTCACCTGAACTCATGATAATTTAGGTGACTTGATCCTCTTTTGTAATATGGAAAGTATCTGGCTTAGTTTCTGAATCAAAAAGTTGCTTTTCTTGTGGAACTTCCTGTGTCAAATTACACACACAAGCCAACACCTAAAAAAGACTACTAAAAATCAGAAAAATCCCTTGTTTGGCCTTAGTAAAAGTCTGAAGCAGATTATTGGTTTGAGTTCCCACCGCCGAGAAGGAGGAAAATGCCTCCTTTGAGGACACGATGTCAACATGTTACTGCCTCGGTACTGCTCCATATCTATATTTCATATCTTTAGACGAAGCATTAAAGCGCATTTTAGCAGCTCAAGTGTCTTGGACGGTGCTCTACCTATAGTGTTGGAGCAAGAGCTTGAGTTTGCTTGGAGCGCCCCTTTACACCGCATTGTGTTTTGGGGTTGTGAGCTCCTGGGTGGTGTCATGGATAGCGCTATCTCGAAGTACTGGCGCCAGAGCACCCTTGAGGTTTGTAATGGAAATGATGATCCCAACACATCTATTGTAGGAATAAGCTAAAAATAAGCATGGGAAAAAAAAGTTTTAAACCAAAAATATGCCCTTATAAATGTTGGTGATGATCGTTTGACGCAGTGTTTTAAAAAGATACGCGTTGTAGTATGTTGCGAAAAATGATTATCAATTTTATTTATTTATTACTCAAAATTTGAAAACATTCCGAGGTCGAACTTAGGGAGCAATTCGATCTTTAGAAACAGAAAAATCACAATTCTCAATAATGTAATGTTTTACAAAAAAAAACTAGAGAGTAAAAAGGAAATAGAATTTTTTTTTCTTCTTTGCTCTCTCTCTTTTCTTCTTTCCCTGTCTTCAGACATCTGATTCTGTGAATCAGACACCTTAAGTGGCATTTGCTACAGTGCACACCTTCTTCTTCTTCCTTTCTTCTCTTTGGCTGCTACTGCTCTGACTTTGGCTGCTTCTTCTCCTTGGCTTCTTCTTCTTCCCTTCCTTTCCTTTTTGCTTGGCTTTCCTCTTTGCGGCAGCTCCCTCCTTCTCTTTTCTTCTCTTCCTCGTTTGCACTTTCTTCTTCTTCAGCTCCTTCCTCTGCTTTCTTCTTCTTCAACTCCTGCTCCTTCTTCCTTGGCGCGACTAAGTCCTCATCTTCTTCTCTTCTTCAGTTGGCCTCTTCTCTTCTTCTTCCGCGTAGCTGCTTCCTCTTCTTCCTTCTTTCCTGCACAGGCACGAAGAAGCAAAACCTACCCCCTACCCTCCCAACGTTGCTCTCTCTCTCTATTTCTCTCTTCGGTTCACTCTCCCAGAGCCAATCAGGTATTTGAGTCGGGTCAGGCGCACCGGCGTGAGTGATGCGCAAGGAGTGCAGGGTTATCGGGTCAGCCAGGTCCACGTAGCGTGGGTCGCGGACGAGGCGAGTATACGGGCGAGGGACCTCACCCCATGTAGTTGGAGGTGATAAGCCTAATTCACTTTCTCAATTTAAGCTCCTCCTCCCGTTCGTCAGCTTCCGAGGTGGGACTAAATGTCCCACCTTCATTCTGTGAACTCCCGCAGCAGAAATCGCATGCTATTGTAGTAGATGCAAGGCCCCTAAGTGCCAATCGCTTGGCAGTGCGCGTGCGCGAGACTGAGCCACGCCTTCTGGACCTGGAGGCCTGGAGCGCTAGGGCCTAGAGAAGCTTCAAGTGAGCTTCAAGCTTCTGCGCCAATGGCGGAAGGGGCCACGACCCTGAAATCACAAGAACGGCCTTGCGGCCACATCAAATCACTTAGCAGGCTTCGCCGTGACACAACGAAGGTGACCCGAGGGTCAGCGTGACGTGAGGTTGCCTGTGCGTGTGTGCCTAGGGCACACTGTGTGCATGCAGGTGGGTGTGTTCAAGGGCAGGTTCCAGTGGGATGGCGGTCAGTGGAAGGGCGAAAGGTGATCAGTGGGAGGTGGCGAAGCTTAAGGACCGGTCTACGAGAGGCAAAACAGCCTGTGGAGGTGGAGTGGCCTCGCCAGAGTTGGTGGTCGGAGGTGGAGAGGGTGATGGTAGTCTGTGGTGTCGAGGGGTCGAAGGTGCAAATTAGGAGAGGGGAAATTAAGAGGGGAGTGAGAGGAACTTAACTGAGGTGTTTAGAGCGAAGGGGGGGAGCGGATGGCGAGCGGTTGGTACTGCCATCGTCAAAGACGAAGGTGCCCAGGGGAAGAAGACGGCGATGAGGAAGGGGGTCAGAGGGCACGCGCTGGTACGATGCGGCGCAGCGGAGGATGGCGGAGCTAGCTCTGCCACTGGTACGGTGGTAGAGCGATGAGAAAGGGAGGAAGAGTCACCGGAAGTTCTGGGCAGTCGGCCGGAGTTGGGAGGAGACGAATTGGAGGGAGATCTCTGGCCAATTTGTGCTTGGAGGAAGCAGCGTAGTCTGCCCTTCCTTAAATAGGCACAGGCCGGGCAGAAGGCGCTCGAGGGCGTCGGGAAAGTCACGCGGGAGGTAAGGCCGGTCGGGGACCCATACCTCTCTCACATTCGCACGAGAGGTATGGTAGGATTCAGGGCATGGGGAGCAGCCCATGCGGTAGGGGGCTCCATAGGGAGCTCCCCTTTCAAATCTGGGGGCAACTCCCCATGCAGGTGAGGCGTAAACCTCCGCGCGAAGTTGCCGGAGGTATGGCCCCTACTGCGAATGGCAGAGGGACCGAAGTGAAGAAAAAGATGAGAAAGTTGAGGGGGTAATCGCAAGGGTTTCAAAAAGTTGAGGGTCAGAAAGTAATTTTGAGGACCAAAATGCAAAGTGGGTCAAGACGACCTTCCCTTAGGTCCAAATTTTGGTATAAACCTAATTTAGACCTAAGGAATCCAATGGTGAATTTGGATTTTAGGTTTGACCACGTTTCACTGGACATTTTTCATAAAAATCTAAATTAGGTCAAAAATTTGGTATGGACCCCAATCTAAGTCAAAACAGGTTCCAAAGGTCAAATTAAAGGTTCTAAACCCTAGGGGATATTTTTCCATGAATTTTAGAGGGTTTAGTTGATTTTTATCTTGTCTAGAACCTTATGAATTAAAGTAGGTTTGTTTTAGGGTTACAGAATGTTATTTAATTCCTAAATTTCGTTATAACCTTTTTCTGACCAAACCATCCCACTTTTTCTCTTATTAAGTCCACTTGACCTAGGTATAGACCCTTGGAAATCCAGTTGATGCACTGCAACGGTAAAATTACAGTTTTACCCCTTGTTTCATGTTTTCTTCTCAGATTAGTAATTCCCTGAATTAGGCTTTCTTTTAGGTTATGTAGGAGCTTTTGTTCATTTTATTAGACCAAAGTAAGCTAGTTAGGGTTCATGATGAAGTTCTCATCATACCCCCATGCCTAGCTTTTGCTAGTCCCTTAGCAAAATTTTAAGGTTTTAACCTCTATTCTAGACCATGAGTTCCTTTCACCAATTTTGATAAATACTTTTTCTTTTCTTTTCTCTTTGATTAGGTCAAAATGCCAACAATGGACCCAAAGGTACTCTAGTACCAACCAAGATCTAGACCTGTTTAGCTTTAGCCTCAATCCTTAACAAAGGTTTTTAAGGCCCGCAGGAACTACCCTAAGGTTTATTGGACTCCGTGGCTAAAGCACATGTGCTTGAGATATAATTTTAGCCTTGGTTCAGTTTGCAGTGCATTTTTGGAAGAGAAAGGCAGAGGTTTTATTTGTTTGGAGAGTTTTCTCTCTCTTTTCTTTTTATTTCTAGCTTCGGATTGGCTTCACAACATGGTCTGTATCGGATTCCTCTCCCATCATCAATCCTCAAAGGTCCCTAGCATTCGATGCTTCGTGATAGCACCGCCCATGGTAACTCCCAGAACCCTGGTTTTCGAGATTTCGAGATAATCCCGCCCATGGCGTTCCATGGCCGAATTCAGACCCTGGCGATTGACATTTCGTGATAATGCCATCCATGGTATCTGAACCAACAGAGTGCTTACATGCCCCCAGTAGGATATGTAAATATCCTAAGAGGCAAGCACCGAGGAGACGATATGTTACGCATCTTCGAGGAGAATTTCTCACCTCTCCAGACCGGGAACACATCCAAATCAACTTGTGTTGATCGGCCGCTCCTAATCTAGGTAACATTTTCGGAACATTAAAAACGCTTTTGCGTTATTTTGATAGTTATGCACACTGAACCAGACTGTGTGTGAATTGGAGTGCTTAGGTTACCGAGTCCCGCAAACCGAAGGTCAGTTAATGAGGTTGAATACTTCTTAAGCCTTAGACCTAATACTTAAGCTTTGCATTTTCCTCAACCTCTTGAGGAATATCCAGATCTTAACGGGTACTAAGAGTCTAGCCAAAAAGGCCTAAGGTTAGCATTCTTACTAATCTTTTTGTGTTTCTTTAGCACTTTCTTTTTAGTTTTCTTTAATGTGGTATAAAACTTTGGTTAATTCCTTAATTTCTTACTAATGACTATCTCTTTCTTTTTCATTTTGTGCTCCTTTTTAGCATTTTGCTCTTTTTCTCCTCCTCCTTTTGTAAAGCCCACAAAAATTTCTTCCCTCCAATTTTTTTTGTTCTTTTTCAAAAAAATTTTTACTTTTTTGGTATTGTTTCAAAAATTTTTAATTTTTTTTGTGTTTTTGACATGTGATTTTTTGTTGAAACCTTTTCTTGTTATGAGTTTTCATTTATTTTGCACTTTCATACCCCCATGCCTAAGATTTGCAATGTCCTCATTGTAAATTAGGTGGGTTTTTATTCAGCTTGGTTCATTCATTAGGACAGGTATTGGGTGAGTGGATGGGTCGATGTGACTGTTGCGGACGATTTCTAATCTCTAGTACGAGTACCTGAGGTGGAGTCGGCTGTCCTAAAGGATGAACCTTAAAGTGCAAAGAAATGTCAGGAAAGGTTTCGGGTTTTCGAAAGAATGACGGGTTGCCTCCCGTTAAGCGCTAAGTTTTACGGCATCGGCTGGGCACAATGAGCTCAGGGAGAATGGAGGATAAAGGATGACTCAGCCAAATCTGTATTGGTTACGTCAATGAACGATTTAAGTCTCTAACCGTTCATGACAAAGGGTTTGGAATCATGGCTGAATGGACTAATCTCAATGGCTCCATTTCCAAAGATTTGTCGGACTAGATATGGTTCGATCCACTTGGATCGCAGCTTGCCTGGGAATAGTTTTAGTCGAGCATCGAAGAGTAGGACCTTCTGACCAGGGTGAAAGATCTTTCTAGATATGTGCTTGTCATGAAAGGCTTTAACCCGCTCTTTGTAGATTCACGAGTTTTCATACGCATCTAGGCATAATTCATCAATCGCGCTTATCTGAAGCTTTCTGTGGGTTCCAGCCTTAGAAAGATCTAGGTTGCAATTCCGTACTGCCCAATAGGCTTTATGCTCCAATTCGACGGGGAGGTGACACGCCTTCTCATACACCAGTCTGAAAGGTGACATGCCTAATTGGGTCTTGTGAGCAGTCTTATAAGCCCACAAAGCTTTCGGAAGTCGGGATGACCAATTCTTCCTGTCAAGTCGAACAGTAACCTGAAGGATTTTCTTGATCTCCCGATTTGATAGCTCAGCTAGACCATTAGTCTGGGGGTGATAAGGAGTAGATATTCGATGTGACACCCCGTATTTGGTCATCAGTGACCTAAACTGAGCGTTTGTGAAATGGATCCCTCCATCAAAAATGATTGTTCGCAGAATCCCAAACCGTGAGAAGATATTTTGGTGAATGAATTTAATAACGATCTTGAGATCACTGGTTCGAGTTAGAATGGCTTCGATCCATTTGAACACGTAGTCAACAGTGAGTAAAATGTACTCAAAGCCGTCCGAAATAGGGAAGGGGCCCATAAAATCAATCCCCCAAATATCAAAACTCTCGCATACGAGAATCGGCTGTAAAGGCATCATGTCGCGATGGCTCATATTGCCCAAAGTTTGGCAACGGTTACATGCCTTACACTGATTGTATGCGTCCTTAAAGATTGTGGGCTAGTAAAAGCCACACTTGAGGACTTTTGATGTGATTTGTGCCCAAAGAAATGGCCACCGCATGCTTGGTCATGGCAGAAAGTGAGTATGTCATGGATCTCATCTTCCGGGACACATCACCGGATAATTTGGTCAGCACCTATGCGGAATAAGTATGGGTCTTCCCAAATGTAATACTTGGCATCGGAGCGCAATTTGTCTTTCTTGGCCTTCGGCCAATCAGATGGGATCTGATGTGATGCCAAATAGTTTACTATATCAGCAAACTATGGAAGCCCTGTACCAATAGTCAGGAGGTGCTCATCAGGAAAGTGCTCCGTGATGGGTCCGGAAGGGTCGATGATCTCAGAAGGAAGGTAGGACAGTGGTCAGCTACCACGTTCTGTCTTCCCGCTTTGTCGCAAATCTTGAGGTCAAATTCTTGCAATAGCAAGATCCATTGGATTAATCGAGGTTTCGCGTCCTTCTTAGCAAGGAGATGCCTCACAGCTGTGTGATCCGAGTAAATAATAACGTAGGAATCCAGGAGATAAGATCTGAATTTTTCAAGGGTAAATACTACGGCTAGCATCTCTTTCTCCGTAACCGTGTAGTTACGCTGAGCCTCGTCAAGTGTCTTGCTAGCGTAGTAGATGACCATGGGTTTCCCGTCAATCTTTTGCCCCAAAATCGCTCCTACAGCAAATTCAGATGCATCGCACATGATATCAAAGGGTTGAGACCAATCAACGGCTGTAGGACTGGGGCTTGGGTAACTCGGTCACGAAGGATCTCAAATGCTTGAGTGCATTCCTTTGAAATTTTAAAAGGTACATCCTTAGAGAGGAGTGGTCAGGGGTGTGCGATTTTCGAGAAAGCAGGGATAAATCGATGGTAAAAATCGACGTGCCCCAGAAAAGATCGAATGTCCCTGATCGAGCTAGGCATAGGGAGTTTGGAAATCAAGTTAACCTTAGCTCGATCCACTTGGATGCCCCTCTCAGAAATCAGATGTCCCAGGACGATCCTCTCAGGCACCATGAAGTGGCTCTTTTCCTAGGAAAGACCCAAATTCACATCAATACATAGCATGAGTATTTGAACCAAGTACTGGAGGCAATCGTCAAATGATGCCCTAAATACTGAGAAGTCATCCATGAAGACTTCCAGATAGTCACCTACCATATCAGAGAATATGACAAGCATGCACCGCTGAAAAGTCGTGGGTGCATTGCAGAGATCGAAAGGCATCCTTCGAAATGCATACGTCCCGAAGGGGCAGGTGATCGTGGTCTTTTCTCGGTCCTCTAGATGAATTGCCACTTGGTTGTAACTGGAGTACCCATCAAGAAAGCAGAAGAATCTATTTCCCGCTAGTTTTTCAAGGATCTGATCAATAAACGGTAGTGGGAAATGATCCTTCTTTTGTGGAGGAATTGAGTCCTCAGTAAATAATGCAGACTCTCCACGAGTTGGCTATACAGGTCAGTATGACCTCTCCGATTTCAGTCATGATGGTGGTGAGCCCTGCCTTCTTAGGCACAACCTAGATTGGGCTCACTCAGCGACTGTCGAAGATCGGGTAGATGATCCCTGCATCTAACCACTTAATGAACTCCTTTTTCACGACCTCCTACAGATTAGGGTTCAGATGTCTCTGCATATCACGTGAAGGTCGTGCGTCCTCTTCGAAATAGATGTGGTGTGTGCAATAAGAGGGACTTATTCCAGTCAAATCATTGAGAGTCCAACCAATGGCTCTACGATGTTACTGGAGAACAGTAATCAGACGGGATTCCTGGTCAGGGGTGAGTCTGTAGTTTATAATCACAGGAAGTGTCTGATTGGAATCCAAAAAGATGTATTTCAAATGATCGGGAAGGGGTTTGAGTTCCAAAACGGGATTATCAGCAGTAGCTGGTGGTTCGGAGTGGGTGTGAGGAACAAGGGTAGAAGTTATAGGTGTATCTAGATCAAGTTCAAACTCCTCTAATTGCCGGTTTTGCTCTTGTTGTGGTTGATTGGGGATAATCAGGTTGTCCTTAAAATGCGGTTCATCAACCACGGTTCTGATATCACATATTTGTTCGACCACACCGCAATTAATCCCTTGTTGGGCCTTAAAGATATCAATCTTAAGGGTTTGGCTTCCAAATTTTAGCTCTATTTGGCCCTCCTCACAGCTTATGTTGGCCCTAGCAGTGGCCAGAAAATGTCTCCCTAGTATAATTGGTGTATCCCTTGAGTTCTCAAGTGCATCCATGTCTAGAACTATAAAGTCTACTGGGAGGTAGAAATCCCACACCCTAACAATAACATCCTCGAGAACTCCTTTAGGTGACTTAATGGATCGATCAGCTAACTGCAATGTCACCTCAGTCGGTTTAAGCTTGGATTCTTCAAGGTGGTTAAGTAGGGATGTGGGTATCAGGTTTATGGAGGCACCTAAGTCTAAAAATGCTCTATCAAATTGGGTTTCACCAATCTTACATGAGATCAAGGGAATGCCTGGGTCTTTTGCCTTGGGTAGGAGTTTACTCAGAATTACAGAGTTGGCTTGCTCTTATAGTACGATCGGACTCCCACTCTTGGTTCGCGGCTTACACTGGGGTGTACACACGTTTTTCAGGAATCATGCATAAGCCAGTACGTGGAGGATTGCATCCATCAAGGGAATGTTTATTTGGACCTACTCAAAGAGCTTGATCAGGTCCTCCTCAGGAGCCACGAGCTTGGTTGTCCTCTTTCCCTTGGTCAAGAACTCAGGAAATGGAACCTTGGTTGGTTCCTCTAGAATAGGTCCAGGTTTTTGGTCTGAAACAAGGATAGGGACATTCTAGATAACTATCCTAGGGCTTGGGTCACTACCAGGCTTGGAGTGATCTGGATAAGGTGGGTCTTGGGTTGCTTTACCACTACGGGTTGTTACAGAGTTTAATCCTACCTAGTTTGGGTTAGGGGTTGGTAAGATGGGTGGCTGCTGTTGATAACCCGCATAGGATGTTGAAGCTTCCATCCCGTCAAGTGATGGAACGGAAGGGGCCTGATAAATCAAGTGTGCTTGGCCTGGGTTCGGGTTCATAACGCGCCTCTGGGTCGGCACGTTATTAGGGTTTGGCAGAGGTTGTGAAGGAAGAGTGCCCAGTTGGCAGGAATTCGCCATCTGGGTGAGTTGGTTGCGGACCTCTGTGATCTCGTCCTTATTCTATTTTTGGATAGCCGCATTCGATCTCTAAATGTCAACCAGTGTTTGGAGGATGAGGGACATTTGGTCTTGGTTTGGCCTAGATTGATAAGTGGGGTTGGGCCAAGGCTAAGGCGGCTGATAAGGATGAGGGGCTTATGGACGGGATTGATAAGGTGGTCTTTGGATCTGAGAATTTCCCGCCCATTGGAAATTAGGATGGTTTCACCATCCAGGGTTATAGGTGTTGGAAAATGGGTCATTTTGGATGGCGTTAAGGTCCTCGCAGGTCTGAGGAGCCTCAAGAAAGTCGGAGTATGGGGGATCAGAGTTCCCCCAACAAGAATAGAAAGGATCAGAGGTCCCTCAGATCCTGGAGTCAGATGGGGGTGGATACGGGTCCATCCCAGGAGAAGATCGGTGGAAGATGTTTTGCATAGTTTCCCTTGCGGGAGTTGGCTATGTGAAGGAGTTTTGCGCAGAGGTGGTACGCTGTAAATGCTGAGTCAGCTCGTCCACCTTCTTCTCGATAATAGAGACCTTGTCCAACCGACCGGCCATCAGTTCCAAGTCGATGGATGCGGACATGCCCTGCGTCTCATGTGCTCCCCTAAGAGTTGTCGATGCGCGGGTATTCGTTCGGTCGAATAAACCCATGGAGTCATTGTTGATAGAGTTCTTGCACATATTCTCGAGAATCTCCCACACGGTGTCCTCATGTTGACCCATGATATTCCCTCCGCAAGTTGCATTGACGAATAATCTAATGTCCTCACGGAGTCCCTAGTAAAAAGACTAGACTTGTTCCCATTTAGGAACTCCGTGATGGGGGCACTTCCACATGAGATCCAGGAATTGATCCCATGCCTCATGAAGAGGTTCTCCCGTCTGCTGGGTGAAGTGAGTAATCTGATGGCGCAAGGCGTTTATCTGACCAACGGGAAAGAACTTCTTCAGAAACTCAGATTGAAGTTCATCCTAGGTGTTGCTCGAACAGGTCTGTGTCTGATACCAATGAGCCGCCTTGTCCATGAGGGAGAAAGAGAACATCTTCATGAGTAAGATATCCCGATTTTGCGCATCTGACCCGAAGGTCTAGGCCAGATGCTTGAGCTGTTTGATATGCTGGAATGGATCTTCAGAGTTAAGCCCATAGAATTTAGGTATGGCATGAATCATATTGGGCTTCAATTCAGAATCAGGTCCTCCAGCTGGGATTCTAACTCGAGGCTCGATTGCCACCGTAGTGGGATTATAGTGATCTCGCATCATGGGGTGCTGCGATGGGTTCATGAAATTCTGGAAGAGGTCATTAAGACATTGAAGCTGGTGCTCAAGATTATTTTCTTCTTCAACAGGCTGTGCCATGATGGAAGAAGAAGGAGAACTAGGTTCAAAATCAGAAGAAAGGTCTATGTGGAGGGGTTGTTGCACAAACAAGGGTGCCGAGGCTTGGCCTCAGGGAGAGTGGATTTCTAGAGGAGGTTTCAAGGACCTCCTACCAAACATGCACTGAAAGACTGGACGAGGTTAGAACGTGTTGGATCCAATCAAGACACCCACAATATGTTGGGTGACTATAGAGGTTCGGGGCGGATGATACCCCTGGATCAGAACGTCGTCCACCTGAGAATTACCTGGGCAGCCAGAGAGGGTGAGTCCCGCGAAGACCCCTACATGGTAGAGCGCCCCCACGGGTTACAGGGTTTCCCCCACCTGACCTCTCTTGTCACTGAGATTCTAAGTAGACCAAAATGGGGACCTTAACCTCTTAAGTCTACCACTTTTAGTTATGATCAAGGTGCTTAGGGTTCCACTTGAACTTTAAGCCTTTTGTGTGCAAGAGTGACCCAATTTAAAGGTTGGTTGATCCAAAGGATCAACTTCACCTCTTTGTTCCTGTAAGAGCTTCTTAGGTCCTTTCTTTTAGGGTTCAAGTAGATTAAGAGCCTGATTTGCTTAGGGTTTCTCTTGAATAGGTCTTTTCAAACAATGGCTTAGGCACACCTCTTTTTGGAATTTTTAATTCTTTGCTTAGAAGAGATGTGTCTCTAAAACCCTATCTTGAAATCCTAGGTTGGCTCTAGTTGGTCCAGTTAGTTGCCTCAGAAATGGGTAACTAGGGTTCAATCAAGAAGGTTTTAGCCATAGTTACCTTAAGTGGATTTACAATTAAAATGTGTTGAAAATCAAAAACAGGCAACTCTTGATTACCAGATGTGGAAAACAGGTAGCCCTAGATTGTTTTTTCTTTTATTTTTCCTCTTTAGATTGTGAGGGTCTTAAAAGAGAGGATTAAAAAGGTTACCTATTTTCTGGTGTGGTTGATGTGCGGCTGCTTGTCTTTTCTTGAGTTCCTTCCTGCAACAAAAACAACAAAAGAGAGATAAAGTCGATATAAGAACAAAAATTATGAATTAAAACTTCTAAAGTGCCCGTTACTCCCCGGCAACGACGCCAAAAAGTGATGATTGTTCGACGCGGTGTTTTAAAAAAATACGTGTTGTAGTATGTTGCGAAAAATAATTATCAATTTTATTTATTTATTACTCAAAATTTAAAAACATTCCGAGGTCGAACTTAGGAAGCAATTTGGTCTTTAGAAGCAGAAAAATCATAATTCTCAATAATGTACTGTTTTAAAAAAAAACTAGAGAGTAAAAAGGAAATAGAATTTTTCTTTTCTTCTCTCTTTCTTCTTTGCTCTCTCTCTTTTCTTCTTTCCCTGTCTTCAAACGTCTGATTCTATGAATCAGATGCCTTAAGTGGCATTCGCTACAATGCACGCCTTCTTCTTCTTCCTTTCTTCTCTTTGGCCGCTGCTGCTCTGACTTTGGCTGCTTCTTCTCCTTGGCTTCTTCTTCTTCTCTTCCTTTCATTTTTGCTTGGCTCTCCGCTTTGCGGCAGCTCCCTCCTTCTCTTTTCTTCTCTTCCTCTTTTGCTCTTTCTTCTTCTTCAGCTCCTTCCTCTGCCTTCTTCTTCAGCTCCTGCTCCTTCCTTGGCGTAGCTAAGTCCTCATCTTCTTCTCTTCTTCAGTTGGCCTCTTCTTCTTCTCTTCTTCCGCGCAACTGCTTCCTCTTCTTCCTTCTTCCCTGCACAGGCACGGAGAAGCAAAACCTACCCCCTACCCTCCCCACGTCTCTCTCTATTTCTCTCTTCAGTTCGCTCTCCCAGAGCCAATCGGGTATTCGGGTCGAGTCAGACGCACCGGCGTGGGTGATGCGCGAGGAGTGTAGGGTTATCGGGTCAACCAAGTCCGCGTAACGTGGGTCGCGGACGAGGCGGGTATACAGGCGAGAAACCTCACCCCGTGTAGTTGGAGGTGATAAGCCTAATTCACTTTTTCAATTTAAGCTCCTCCTCCCGTTCGTCAGCTTCCGAGGTGGGACTAAATGTCCCACCATCGTTCTGCGAACGCCTGCAGCAGAAATCACGTGCGATTGCAGCAGATGCAAGGCCCCTCAGCGCCAATCACTTGGCAATGTGCGTGCGCAAGACTAAGCCACGCCTTCTCGACCTGGAGGCCTGGAGCACTGGGGCCTGGAGAAGCTTCAAGTGAGCTTCAAGCTTCTGCGCCAATGGCGGAAGGGGCTGCGACCCTGAAATCACAAGAACAGCCTTGCGACCACGTCAAATCACTCAGCAAGCTTCGCCGTGACACGACGAAGGTGGCCCGAGGGGTCAGCGTGACGTGAGGATGCCTGTGCGTGTGTGCCTAGGGCACACTGCGTGAGTGCAGATAGGTGTGTTCAGGGGGAGGTTCCAGTGGGTATGGCGGTCAGTGGAAGGGCGAAAGGTGATCAGTGGGAGGTGGTGAAGCTTAGGGACCGGTCGACGAGGGGTGAAACAGCCTGTGGAGGTGGAGTGGCCTCGCCAGAGTTGGTGGTCGGAGGTGGAGAGGGTGATGGTAGTCTGTGGTGTCCAGGGGTCGAAGGTACAAATTAGGAGAGGGGAAATTAAGAGGGGAGTGAGAGGAACTTAGCTGAGGTGTTTAGAGCGAAGGGGGGGGAGCGGATGGCGAGCGGCTAGTACTGTCATCGCCGGAGATGAAGGTGCCTAGGGGAAGAAGACGGCGACGAGGAAAGGGGTCAGAGGGCGCGCGCTGGTACGGCACAGCGCGATGGACGACGGCGGAGCTGGCTCTGCCACTGGTACGGTAGCAGAGCGACGAGAAAGGAAGAGTCGCCGGAAGCTCTAGGTAGTCGGTAGGAGTTGGGAGGAGACAAATTAGAGGGAGATCTCTGGCCAATTTGAGCTTGGAGGAAGCGGTGTGATCTACCCTTCCTTAAATAGGCACAGGCTAGGCGAAAGGCACGCGAGGGCGGCAAGAAAGTCACTCCGAAGGTAAGGCCGGTCGGAGACCCATACCTCTCGCGCATTCGCATGAGAGGTATGGTAGGTTTCAGGGCATGGGGAGCAGTCCATGCGGTAGGGGGCTCCACAGGGAGCTCCCCTTTCAAATCTAGGGGCAGCTCCCCATGCAGGTGAGGCATAAACCTCCGCGCGAAGTCGCCGGAGGTATGGGCCCTGCTGCGAATGGAAGAGGGACCGAACTTAAGAAAAATGAGAAAGCTGAGGGGGTAATCGTAAGGGTTTCACAAAGTTGAGGGTCAGAAAGTAATTTTGAGGACCAAATTGCAAAGTGGGTCAAGACGACCTTCCCTTAGGTCCAAATTTTGGTATAAACCTAATTTTGACCTGAGGAATCCAATGGTGAAGTTGAATTTTAAGTTTGACCATGTTTGACTGGACATTTTTCACAAAAACCTAACTTAGGTCAAAAATTGGGTATGGACCCCAATCTAAGTCAAAACAAGTTCCAAAGGCCAAATTGAAGGTTTTAAACCCTAGGGGATATTTTTTCATGAATTTTAGAGGATTTAGTTGATTTTTATCTTACCTAAAAGCTTATGAATTAAAGTGGATTTGTTTTAGGGTTACAAAATGTCATTTAATTCCTAGATTTCGTGATAACCCTTTTCTGACCAAACCATCCCACTTTTTCTCTTACTAAGTCCACTTGACCAATGTCTAGACACTTAGAAATCCCGTTGATGCACTGCAATGGTAAAATTACAGTTTTACCCCTTGTTTCATGTTTTCTTCTCAAATTAGTAATTCCCTGAAATAGGCTTTCTTTTAGGTTATGTAGGAGCTTTTGTTCATTTTATTAGACCAAAGTAAGCTAGTTAGGGTTCATGATGAGGTCCTCATCAGTTGGCTTTCACAAGCATGGATGCAAAGTTTTAAAGGTTTTTGCAAGTTGCGAATCAGATCCAACAGCTAGAAAAATCCTAAAAATAAAAATTTCAAGTCATCTGAATTAACAAGGGGTTAATCTATGAATTTTTTAAAGGATATATTGATCCCGTTTTTGTCTAATTTTTGGATCCAAAAATAAATCCAGATGTTTATCCTTAAAAAATCCCGTACCTCTTGTGTTTGGATCAACCTATGTCCCATAATTTTCTTTCTCCTCAAAAGTCAAAAAAAATTAAATTACCCAAAAATTCCATTTCGTAAAAATTAAAGTTTTGCTAAGAGACTAGCAGAAGATAAGCATGGGGGTGTGATAAATGCCAGTTTATCATCATTCTTATGCATTAAAACAAACCTAGCTCTTAGGATTTTTGCTCCGTAAACGGATTTTTGGGTTGCATTTAGGCATTACTTAGGTTAAGCGCGCATTGCACTTTTCATTGTCTTTTTAATATATTTTTGTGAGTGTTAGGGATATACAGATTGCTAGATCCCTAGAACCCTAGCACTCAGGAAGGCAACTGGTGAAGGAGAAGCTCTCACCAGCTGGAACTCAGCTTGATCCAGGTCACCATAGTTAGAATTCAACTCAGCTGAACTAGGTTAGCTCATCCTAGCTCCATTCAGCTCATCTCAGCTGAATGGCAGCTCAAGAGAGCTCATCTTAGCTCATCCTAGCTCAGGTCAGCTCAGATCCAGCTCAACCTAGCTAAGTATAGCTCATCCCAACTCCCATGAGTCCACAGGGAGCTCTAGCTAGCTCAACTGAGTTGACTGGAGTTCACCTTAGCTCAGTTCTAACTACACTCAGCTCCACTCAACTCCATACTACTGAAGATGACTTCATTCCATCTTAGGAAGCTCAAGTCCAGCTCTCGGGGACTCAGCTTAGCTTAACTCAATTGAGCTAAGCTACCTTAGCTGCCTCACCCAGCTTGATCCTCCCCGAGAGCACCAGACCTAGCTCACCTCAGCTCAATTCAACACAAACCAGCTCACTTTAGCCTGTCTTAGCAGCTAGCAAAGAACTAGCAAGCTAAGCCAGCTAGAGTAGCTCCATGCTAACCTCTTCAGCAGCTGCCAGCTCCATTTCAATTTCCAGACCTCTCCTCCTCAGCTCCTCTCTTCAAACCCTAGCTCCAATACCTCCTCCTCTACTCCACTACTAGCTAAGCTAGCTTAGCTTAGCTTAGCTTAGCTAGGCTCCATCTCCCTTGGCAATCCACCACCTAAAAACCCTCCTTAACTAGCTCTACCAACTAAGCCCTACCTAAGCTCACCTAAGCTAGCTCCACTCTACTCCTTTTGGCGCCACCACCTAGCCTACCCACTACCACCAAAAGGCACCACTAAATGAAGTCGAAACCACCTATAACTACCCTTGTTTTGGCACCAAAAATTCCCTCCAAAAATCCCCCCATCCTAACCTTACACCTACCCATATAACCCATCCTAGCCACCCACCTACCCCTCCTTCTAGAACCCTACTTGGCGCCAACTAAGCCCCCCTTCTAGAACCCATTTTGGTGCCAACTTCAAGGGGTGCCACCACCCATAACCACCACCTAGGTAACCCTTGGGTTGGCACCAATCACCCTTAGCTCTAGGATCCCCAACTACCCCCCATATCCTATTCTAGCTATCCATTCCAAGGGCCACCTATGCCCCCCTTCCTACACTATATATACCCACCTAACTTCCCACATTCTCATCATCCTCCCTTTAGTATAATTCTACCCTACAACCACCATACCCACGGCCAAGGAAGAAGAAGAAGAGAAGAAGATTAAGGGGGCATCCTACCCGCCCCCTTGGTGCCTTCTTCCCCTTTTCCTTCTCCCTTGTGCCACGCCAAGGAGGAGGAGCACTCCCCCACTAGGAGGACAGCCAGGAAAGGAGGAGCAAGGGTGGTCCACGCCCACCCTTGAAGGAGATCATTGAAGGTGGTAGCTTCTACCTTGGAGGACATCATTTGGAGGAGCATCTCAAGGTAGGAGAAGGAGTTGTCTTTTCAAGTCAAGGAGCTACTTGGCTTGGAGCAAGAAGCCCACTTCTTCACCATTTTATCTAGAGGATTTGTGTTTTATTTTTCTTGTATTTTCAAGTAGAGTAGAAGCATTCCTCTTTGGGTTTTGTGTAGACAATTTTCATTAAATCAAACTGCCTTCTCTTAATTTTTTGTTGCATAGTTTTTACAAGTTTTGCATAGCATTTGTTTCACTCCCTCTCCTTAATTACACTAGGCCTCCACGTGCCTAGGGTGAGCTTGGGGAGAGGCTCTACCTGTCACCTTAGGGCTAGCTTTATTAAAATAGGTATTAGTTGTTTTCCTGCTATCAGCAAAACTCGCATGTTCCCATTATTTCAAAACCCTAAAAAATGATATATTGAAAAAGACCAAAAAGAAAGGTAATTTCTACTTCCAAGCAAGAGACGTGAATTTCGCAAACATATTGCCTTCTTGGGCAACCCTAGATACCCCACTATCTAGGTCTTACAAATTCTAAAAGCGAATCCGTTTTTGCACATTGCAACAACTTAAAATCCTATTTGACAAACCGTGCAAAAACGTGATCACTCATCCTCCGTCTGGTTTCAAGATTAATTTGGCGGCTAAATTTGATAACCTATGTCCTTTATTGGGTTGGATTATTCGAGATCATATTGGGAACTTCATTTATGGTGCCTCGTGTAAAACTTTGGTTATGTTTCATGAAGTGGGTATCATGAGAGTCGTACTTCATGACCTCTCCCTTCCTTTGGTTAACTTTCCTTTGCAAGTAGAAGTGGATTCTACTCTGTTATACTATTGGTGGAATGGTAAAGTCCAGGTAGCTTGGAAAGCATCCTGGGACTTTAACTATATTTTGTAAAAGAAAAATCAAATCAAATCTCTATATTATGTTTACCACACGGTTAACCTCTTGGCTTCCACGATTGCAAATGTTGCTGATGGCAGTTGGAGGATTTTTGAAGATTTTTCATATCTCCCACACAGACTTAAGGGGATTCACCGGTTGGATAGTATTTATTACCCTTATATTACTGCTTGATCCTTCCTGGCTAGGTTTTTTGGTGTTGGTTTGGGTCTCCCCTTTGCACCCTTGCCTCTTGTTGCTTGCTTTCGCTATTGTTGTTAGTTGTGGGTGCTTCTTTCTGTTGTTTTTGTACTAGGCCACAAGTTGTGGCCCCTCTTTTCCTGTATGGGACAGGTTTTGGTTTAGTCCCCCTGCCTCCCCTTTTTTGACCTCAAGGGACTGAGGGATGAATAAATTTGGTCCCGATTAAAAAAAAATTATTATTGGGTGCACATCCAAGATATTATGGCATAACACACTTTTGACTTGTCCAACGTAAATTGAATTTGGATTTTTTTTCTTTTAGATATTTATTTACTGGAATTTAGCTAAAAGAAAAAGAAATGCCTACATGAAAATACATTGTCAACTTTGGATCGACTGAACAATTCTATGGAGTCGGTGGATTATTTCCTTCCTAAGCTATCATTTATCCTAGGGGTTTCATTTTGACAAATTAATTTTGTAAGTGATAAAATTGTAGGATAAATATGCGATTACGAAATTTTTATAATTAGGAAAAGTATATCTAAAATTATTAGATATTTGAGAGGTTAAATGGGGATATTCTCTTGTAGGAGAGGGAAATATCCAATTTTACAAAGGAAGGTGAGATGAGATGATCTTAAGATTTCTCTCCTATCCTAAAATGGGACAATTAATTTTGGCATAAAATTCACCAAATAAGGATTTATTGTTCCAATTCCTTAAAGCAAACGATGCCTAAGTTTTTGAGTTTAGAGATAGGGACAGCAATAAGGCAGAGAATATTGGGGAAGGCTTCTTTCTCAAGTTGCTTTCTTTTGGGGTCAACTGGTACCTAAAGAGTACTAGATCAATAGTTTGAATTTTAGAACTCAACTGATCTAAATAAGTATTAGTACTCAACTTGTGTACTAATACTATATATATGAGCTTGAACCTTAGAATATGAAATATTTTGCTAGTACTCATCATATACTGGTACTAAAGATGAGTCCAGATACATGAGAGGTATTGGTTAAGGCACCAAAATCTTGACCTTTATCTTTAGTCAACAAGTATTGATACTGATCATTAATGCTGGTTCTTGTAGCATACAGATTTAGGTCATTTGAAGCACTGAGTGAAGCTGTAAGTTGTGTTCTGGTACTGATGCTTAGTAACGATACCCAATTGCTACAATTTCGAGCCTGAGATTATAGTTTCTAAAATTGTATGCTACATGTACTAGTACTAAAGATGTGTTCCGGTACTTGTAGCAGTTACTGTTAACTCAATAAAGTTTGGTTTGAAAAACCCATGTTGTAGTATAGGTGACTAGAGCGGGGTCAACATTTAAAATTCATACTCAAATTTTGAAAGTAATCCGAGGTTGTTCGTTAGAAGCAAATTAAATGCTCAACTTATCACTATCCAAATTTTGCAAAATTAAGCTCGGGAGCTAGATGTAGATAGTTGGTCCTTAAATTCAACCTTCTAGTTCAAAAGTTAATTATACGATTAATGCTAATGATTGGGATTTACTCTTAATGCTCAATTAAAGATAAGAAAATTAATGTGATTAAGCCTTGAGCAATCAAAGTGAATAATGTTAAGACATTGCCATTACGATTTATGTAGAAATAATTTCTCAACTAATCAAATACAAATAACAATAGGGTCCCTAAAAATATTCTTGTTTATCGCATTTTGATCCCTATGGGCTTACATTCTGGTCCCTATGGAATTGCAATTAGGCCCCTGCGGGATTTGATTTCTCTACAAAGGGGCCCTTATCAAGAGCAGGAGAGCTTCTCCTCTTCGACTCTAGCATGGCTCGATGGAGCAGCGTCGGAATTGAGCTCCAGTGGGTAGTTGATGAGAGCCTCATCATAAGCTATAACTAGCTCATTTTGACCCAATAAAGAAGATAAGAGCTCCTACATAACCTAGAAGAAGGCATAACTGAAGGAACAAGTGCCTTGAGAAGAAAACATGAAATAAAGGTTAAAAGTGCAATTTTACCATTGCAGTACATAAACAGGATTTCTCAAGGGCAAAACATAGGTCAAATGGTATAAATGAGATAAAAAGAGGGTTGAGTCAATCAGAAATGGGTTCATGTGCAATCTAGGAATTAAATGACACCTGGTAACCCTAAAACAGACCCTCTTTAATTAACAAGGTTTCGGTCAGAACAAAAAGCAAGTAAACCCTCTAAAAATCATGGAAAAACATCCTCTAGGGTTTGGAACATTTAATTTGGCCTTTGGAACCTAGTTTGACCTAGATTAGGGTCCTAACTCTTCAATTAACCTAATTTGGGTTTTTACGTAAAATGTCCAGTCAAACGAGGTCAAACCTGAAATCCAACTTCTCCATTGGATTCCTTAGGTCCAAATTAGGTTTATACCAAAATTTGGACCTAAGGGGAGGTCATCTTGACCTACTTTGCAATTTAGTACACCTAAATCACAAATAGGTCCCTATCTTTTGAATACCTTTGCAGAGAGCCCCCTAGGTTCTTCGCCTCCTTTGCAAACCGGTCCTGCCGCCATTGCTAGGGAAGAACCGAGCTCCGACGAAGTTTCGAGAGAGATTGCTCTCTAATTCCTCAGAGATTCTCTCCCAGAAATGGAAGGGGGATTCTCTGAGGAATTCCCTTCCTTATAAAGCCAATTATAATCGCTGGTGTGAACCCAATCTCTCGTGCAAACGTACGAGAGATTTGGGTATCCACCTTCCTTCCAACTCCGGCAAGCCGGCAGACCTAATTGCGCGCTCTCCACGCGCTGACAGGAGCGGCCAGCACCTATAAAATACCCCCCAGACCCTGCCACAGAAGGCGAGCTTGATTTGGCCGAGTGTCCACCCCCAATTCGTCTCCTCCTGCCCGGCCAAAAGTCCCAGCAAGCTCCGGCGAGCCCCCCTCCCCTCCCTCTTCGCTCTGCCACAAAACCAGTGGCAGAGTTAGCTTCCTGACTTCCCTCCACGTCGCGCAGTACCCGCGCACGCCGCCTCAGCCCCGTCTTCACCGCCGTTCTCCACCACTGGGCATCATCTTCTCCAGCGACAACAGGTACTGCTGTCCGCCTTCCGTCCCCTTTCGTCCTTACAATTAGGTTAGAACTCCTCTCCATCCTCTCCTCTCTCTTTTCCCCCTGTTATCTCATCTGATTACCCCTCGACCGACGCTGACCACCCTCATCTTCCACATCACTGACCGACCTCCGACGAGCCGCTTCCACCATTCCAGCCCCCCACACGGCTCGCCAACCACCTCGAGAGCTCCGCCTCACCACCAGGAACTCGCTCCACCCCACAACTGCCACTCCAGACCTCCATAATCACCCCCCGACCAACCCACCATCTCCGGCCACAGGTTGACCCAGGCACGTACGCCTAGGCCGACCTGCGGCCTGCAGCATCGTCCACCGCCTTCGCCGTGCCACGGCGAAGGTCTCTAGCTGATCTGATTGGGCCGAGAGGTTCGTTTTGTGCATGACAGTGTTTGAGCTCCTACCGCCATGGACGACCTCTGATGAAGCTCCAACGAAGCTCCAGGCACCTGGTCTCCCAGGCTACAGGTGCTGCATACTCTCGCAAGTGTCGCGAAGCAACCGAGGTGAGTGAGTCCAGCAAGGAGCGCCAGCAGAGTCAACAGCTTGGGCAATCGAGCGACAAAACTCTGCGGGCGCGCGTGAAGGCGAGACCAGATAGTCCCACATCGTGGGATTGCAACACTCAGGTACCATATAAATTGAATTTGTGCTTTATTCTCATTGCCTTCGTAAGCACAGGGGTGAGGTCCCTCACTGACCCCACACCCGCCTCGTCCGCGGCTTGATCTCGCGGATCTGGCGGATCCGACCTGACCTAAACCAACGCACTCCTCGCGCATCACACCACCTGCAGGTGCGCCTGGTCCCGGGTACGATCCGACCCGATTATGGCTGTGGCTCTGTGAGAGCGTCCCTGAGTGAATTGCTTGAGAGAGAGAGATGCGTGGGTAGAGGGAGAAAGGATAGGTTTTGCTCTGTGTAGGCACAGGCTGAACGTTGAGGAAGAAAGACTTGGTCGCGAGAAGGAAAAGAAAGAAGGAAGAAGGAAAGGCAGGAAGAACAGAAAAGACTAAAGAAGAAAGAAAGAAGCCTTCGCAGGAGAAGAAGGAGAAGAAAAGAAAGCAAACACAGCAGCAGAAAAAAAAAGAAACAGAGAGACTGCAGAGGAAGAAGAATAATCAAGAAGGAAAGGGAACATAATTTTAAGACGTCTGATCTTGTGATCAGACGTCCAATTTCATTTCTTTTTGTCCTAACTACTTTTAATCGCATACATTCATAGTTGAATTGATATTTTGAGTAAATTAGAGTGTTCAATTACATTTTGACTAGTAGTAAATTCCATTTGCTCCCTGTGATCGACCTCGGATACTCCGATCTTCGAGTAATAAAATTCTTTATATATGTTCAAACGTTTTGTCGGTTGTGCTACAACGTGATATATTTTAAACCCGCACAAAACGTTGACAACAGTAGTGAAGTCTAGCAGAAGGCGGAGCAGGGTCGTCGAACGACGGCTGATGTGATGGTGGTGGCGCATCGGTGGTTGGAGGCAATTGTAGTCACCGATGACAACGTCGGAGGGAGACAGGGGAAATGAGTCTTCGGTGAGGCCTATGTGGACGAAAAATGGGCACTTGCCCTCATCAAATACCATGGAACCTTCATTGGACCTCAACAAAGGTGGTGGGGGTGGTAATTTGGCGTAAAGAGGATAGTGGCGAGCCGCCGGCGTCGAGGAAGATGACGGAGGAGAACGGCGTTTAGCAAAGCTTGAGGAGTGTCAAATCTCTCAAAAAATTGAGGGCTTTTATTCCCTTGGGTGCGGCGGAGCTTGCGGAGTGGTTGGCGATTGGAGGCAGCAGCTATACCGAGCTGGAGGAGTTCGTCGGCGTGTTGTCGACCATGGAGAAGATGGAGGTGGTGGGAGGAGAAATGGAGATCAAATCCTATGTTTAGGAAGCCTAAATTATACTACGGAGAGAGAGAGAGAGAGAAGAGGCTTCCTAAGAGTGGATGAGAGGGTGGGCTGCGTAGGTGGCCAATTGATAGTAGCCTAATCTATTACCTTAATTGGCTTAATCTAGGCCTAACTCCTTAGTAAAATCATGTGTTAGGTTTATAAATACTGCATTTAGAGCATGCATGCATATGTAGGCTTTGTATTTACTTTATGAATAATTATCTAATTTTAGTCTTTTGTGAATAATGTAGGTAAAGACTTAGAACAATATGGAGCATTGAAGAATAAAAGCTGGATAGGAAAAGAAGCTGCAACAGAGCTAGGAGTTGATTAAAGAGAAAAGCTAAAATAAAAAAGGAATGAAGGCACAAGAACAGAAAAGGAAAGAGAGGGATTAGGATAACCATGCCCTATCCTTAAAACCCTAGGATAATCTTATCCCAATACATATCCCTAAACCAGCTCAAAACTAGATATTTAAGCACAAAAGACAAAAATATGGATAACATTATTCATGTACCTATCCACCGTATCCATAGACCTACCTTACTATCCATAACCCTAGTCCACCTATCCTATACCCAATCCTTGACCTAGAAACCGATTTAGGTCCATACCATATTGAATTGACTCAATTTGAGTCAATTGGGCTAGCTACTAGTCATTTGGGTCCATGGGACCTAATTGAACTAAACCTAAGTTGATTGGACTCAATTCAGTCTAATCATGCCTGACCTAAACCTATTAGAGCTAGTTACATCCAATTAGGTGCATTATAACCTAATTGGATGCAACCAACTTTGATTAGGTTCATTTGAAACCTAATTAGGTCAACCTAATTACATTTAGTAAGTCTAATTGGACCTAACCCAAATCCAATTGGGTATACTTACACCTAATTGGGTTCACCCCCATTTAGATTAGGTCACCATAGACCCAATTAGATTAGAACTCAACCCAACCTAGGTTGAACCAACCTACACCCTACAAAACCCACGAGCATGCATGCGCACACACGAACACACCCTTAGCTCACGTAAATCCCACTTCTCAATCCCATCTCTATCCCCATGCAACAATTCCACCAAAATCTCTCCACTAAATAATCCTATTCCACCGAACAAACCAAAACCCTTTACCTAAATCCCACGTAACCTTCCCACACAACACCAAACAACCCTTCCCTACTTAGCACAAACATTCCCCCAATGAAAAATCCATGCACATCCCACGTCAATCAACCTCCTATTAATTCAAAAAAAAATCCCATGCAAAAATCCCAGCAAAACGCATCCCAACAACCCACGTACGCCCACTGACCTAACCATGCACCACCCACACACGTAAACCCAATCCCATCCCTCCGAAATTTTTCCCCTCAAACACACATGCAACCACCAGATCCTACGTAACCCTCTCAAATCCCACTTCCACTGTTCTCTCATACCGCCAATCCCATGGCACCTCGCGTCAACTCAAAAAATCACTACCAAAGTCACCTATCTCCTCCAATTACCCAACAAACTCTTCCACTTAGTTATTTAAATCCTATCACTTATCCTTTAATCCTACCCATTGATCATTAACATATTAATCTTAGTCCTACAAATTGGTGATCCAAGGCAACTTAGATCAACCAATCATAGACCTCCATCATTCCTATAAAAAGATCTAGTCTCTACCACTTAGAATTAATTGACCACTTAGAAAAATAGTCTACAATAGTCCTCACCCTCTCTACCTTCAAGTCTCTAGTCTTCTTCTTCTTCCTCCCGACGCCCTAGATCTGAAGCTTCACTAGAAGCTTCGTACAACCATCCCTTAAGCGGCTTCACTCTCTCTCTCTACTCTTTCTTTAGTTTATTTATTTTAATTCATAGTTGTAATCTTGCTATAAATTTCATTTACAAGACTCTCTTCAAGATAGCAATAAAGTCTATTATTCTTGTGATATCTTGATTCTATCATTATTTGATTATCTACTTGAAAGGTTTAAAATATCGATTGCTTCCTTGTGTTCAACCTGGACTCCTTGTAGTTCAGTATTAAAAATTAATTGAATGCTTTATTTATGCGCTACAACGATCACATATCTTAATCACATAGATTTGGCAAGCATCACCGGTCGTGAGGAAGAAGGGCACGACAAAGAATTGGAGTGGAGAATGGGTATCGGGGGTCGAAGACGAGATGACAGGAAAGAAGAGCCCTCAACCAATTTCATTAGAGGGGTGACAAATGAAGAAGACAAAGGAGCCCCAATGGTGATTCAATGGCATTGGAAAAGAAGAATATAGGAGGGGTATTCCACGCCAAATTCACAAGAGGAAGAAGTGCAGTGCACTGCCATGCATCATAGAGCATTGGTCGTGAGAAATGCAGCGAGAACTTGCAGGGAGAAGCTCGGTTGGATGCGTGGGAGGCTGATTTTTGACCGCGAGTTTCAAGCTTGTGAGAGGGTCTTCGGTGACAAGATCTTCGCCAATGGATGCAAGGTTGGTTGGGGAATAAGTCCCTCAAGTTTCATGGAGTTCCAACAAGCGAGTCAATGAAAATTCATCCTCGGAACTTGCTCCGGAGCTCAGCTTGCAGCCGTGGTCATCAGATGGAGGAAGGAGATCACCTAAGGACCTGAAAGATATAATTTTGGACCAGATTGACACTATTGAAAAATGTGATATGCCATCGGTTCCTTTCCGTCGGTTAATAAAACTGACAGCAATATTATTTTTACCGTTGCTTATTAAAATAAGCGACAGTGAAGGCCTATACTCGACCATCGGTTGAAGAAAAGCGATTGAGTGCGTGGTCGTCACTAATATTCGATGTCGTTGTAGTAAGAGACAACAAATATTTTTTTACCATCAGTTGGTAGAATACGTGACAGCAAATATATTTTTATCGTCAGTTAGAGTAGTAAGCGACGACAAAGGAGTAGTATACAATTACATACCCCTCCCCTCCTCACCAACTCCTCGAAGAGCGATGGAGTTTTAATTGTGTTTTTGCCATCATTTGTTTAGAGAAGCGACGGCGAATGTATTTTTATCTTCCCAGACGTCCGGACATATTATCAGACGTCTGGCCTGTCATCTGGGCAACTTATCCTAGAACCTTGTTCCGATCTTGTGAAAACAAGAAGGAAAGCATCTTAGGATTAGAAAACATACGACATTTATCCCAAACATCTTATAATTGAAGCTTTGCCGTCGTTTAGAGGAAGAAGCGACAGCAAAAGGTCGGTTAACATTTTCAGCCAAAATTTGGGCACGAAGGACGGATTTAATTGATCCTTTGCCATCGATTTCTGACATAACCAACGGTAAAGATTTGTTCATCATACTTATGCACAGAGTCCTCTCCTCCCCGCACAACTCACAAAACCCTCACCGCTCCTCTCCTTATTCTCCTAGGCAACCGCCCTCCGTCGTCTGCCCGTCGCTCCTCACTCTCCATCAGTCACCAGCGCTCCTCTCCGCACCGACCCCTCCTATCGCCCCTCTTCCTCCTCCCCGAACCCCTCCTCCTCCTCTTCCTCCCTGACCCCTCCTGCCGGCCTCCTCCTCCACCCCGACCCCCTCCTGCCGACCGCCTCCTTCACCTTGCCCCCCTCCTATCGCCCCTCCTCCTCCTCTCCAACCCCCTCCTCCTCCTCCTCCCCCTCCTGCCATCCTCCTCCTCCTCCCTGACCCCTCCTGTCACCCTCCTCCTCCTTCCCGACCTCCTCCTACCGTCCCCCTCCTCCTCCCCGACCCCCTCCTCCTCCTCCTCCTCCTCCAACCCGAGCCCCTCATGCCGGCCTCCTCCTCCACCATGCTCCCCTCCTACCGCCTCCTCCTGCCGCCCCTCCTCCTCCTCCCTGACCCCCTCCTCCTCCCTCTCCTGCCATCCTCCTCCTCCTCCTTGCCACCCTCCTCATCCTGCAGGGAATGCCCCTGCCCTCCCTCCTCCTCCACCTGCCATCCCCCTCCTCCTCCTCCTCCTCCTCCTCCTCCTGCTACTGCACCTTCCCCCATCCTCCTCTTTTTCTTACTGCCACCCTCCTCTTCATCCCCCTCTGATCTTACTTTCCTTATATCAAATTAATATGTTGAGTTATTAATAACATAATGATTTATTATTTAATTTATTGTGTGTTATTGAATTTACAGATTGTTGGCGGTGGCCACGCTCGGTCACGCTCAAAAGCTGTAGTACATCAGAGGAATAATTTCATTTCTTTAAATATATTTTTATGATATTTGAGGACTATATTAGATGTGGGATGTGCCCACATAATGTCATTTGTGTGAATGTATGGTGGGGTGTGCCCTCATAATGTCGTTTGTTTAAATGTATGGTAGGGTGTACCCACTTTTATGCACTTTATGTTTTTATGTGATGCATTGTTATTGTAGGGTGTGCCCACTTTTATTATGTCTATTATTTTGATATGCAGGTTTATGAAAAAACTTAAAATTTAAGGGGAAACTATATCAAAATTTTTAAAATTCTTTAATGTTAAATGTATTGGTTGGTTGGGGATTTAGGATTAGGTTGGGCTTTGGTTAGGTTATGTTAGGATTTTGTTAGGTTATGTGCACAACCTCCAATTTCCACTCGCCGTGTACCCCTCGCACCACCATCCTTGTTGTCGCGAAGGGGATCTCTTTCACCATTGTCGTCCCACGAGTTGTTGTTGAGGTGGACGGTGGGGCGGAAAGCATCGAGGCGGATGTCGTCATCGTGTGGGGAGGGGAAGGGAAGGGGGGAAAGGGAGGGAGATGAATTGGAGCTCGATGGAGATGTCAAAGGAGGAGGGCGAGTTAGAGATGGAAAGACATCAACGAGGGAGTGAATGACAATGAGGGAGAGACGTGAACATGTTAGCGCTATGATGTCGAGGATCTTATGTTGAGGAGAGATGCCTGTGAGAGCCTCCTCTCCAGTTGCTTCCCTTCTTAGCTGCAAGTTGTTATACTTTATCAGCTACGCTCTCAAGTGCCGCAATCTACCAGCCAAAGCCCTCTTGGCGGGGGTGGTGGAGAAGTGGTCGCCCTCAAGCTTGCAGAGGAGAGAGGTAGAGTCGATGGTGGAGAAAGGACGCGCTCTAAGAGGGAGACGACGACGGTGATGCGGATGGCGAGGAGGTAGTCGAGTCGGAGGAGGGGTGGTGCTGGTGGGAGGACTCGCCGTTGCTGGGGGTGTAGGGGAGGGATCGGAGGGTGGAGGTGTCCCTGTTAGGACTCTGGTGAGGGGGTGGGTGGGAGGGGCGGACAAGGGAGGTCCGAGGGGGGCTAGGGGTGAAGGAGCGGTGGTGGAGTTTGCCCTCGTAGCTATCAGTCCAGGTGATGCTTTCTTCCATTTTTCTTGGACTAGGTCCTTAAAGCTCGATTCCGTAAGCCATGATTTTTCAAATTTGAAGTAAATGGACACCTACAAGCATTTGAGATGTTAATCTACAAAAAACTAAGCCCAGAAAATCCATTTCATGTGTACGATTAATCAAAACCAGTTGATCTCCAATCAAATTAATTCAAAGTCCATTTAGAAACTCTATCAGAGCTTCTGAACCATTTTTGAACCTTAACCATTTAAACAAATGCTTGAAATCCATAAATCACCTCAAATCTGGGTGATGAAAGTGTTCATCCCAAATTTGACTCAAAACAGTAAATCTTCATTCTAAGTTATCGCAAATAATCTGTGATATATCTAGAATTCAATTCAACTTATATTAGGAATCTTTATATCCTAGAAACCCTAATTGATCCCCTTCCTTACGCTACAGACAACGTGGAGGAAAATCACATTAGGTATTAAAATAAACTCAAAACCATTCATAGACCTTCATTTAAATCTCTCAAGAATTGTTCAAACTCTGATAGACAAATTAAAATAACTTTCAATTGCTCAAGATGTCGCCCAGGAAGGCATTTGATCTTATGTTCATATAATTTATTGTTCTGAAGCAACGTCATCCACTTTCTGTTCTATTTGATTTATTGTACATTTCTTTTTAGCATTTAATAAAAATAATTTTATTTCTTATCAGATGATTGCTTTTGTTTATGTCAATTTCTTTGCAATTATGAGTATTATTTTAGATGCACACATTTGCTAAAGAAGATATATGCACGCAAGGCCAAACATTAGGTATTTTAACCCTTAGGGTAAAAGTCCTAGTCAAATTGTATCCAAATTATATGCCCGTCAAGACTTATGATCATGTTATACAGACAATGCAAGAAGTGTATGTATACCTTACTTACATGCATGATGTGTTGTCTTTGTAGCATGCCATAAGACTCGATCGACTTTAGTTCGGTAAAGTATCGAACTAAAGAAGGTCCTTAAAGATTTGATCATAACTTAGTTTTGCTCGTTACATGTAATCTTGTGCAGTGAAACTTCAGTTGCTTCTTCCTGCTCTTCTTTGATATACCAACTAATCTTATCTAGTTTCCTATGGTGCCCTTAATTAGGTGTTAAAGGAAATCTAGCTAAGGTTAGTATTGGGAGGTATATTGTAGAAGTGTGGGGAGATGCTGTCGAAATTTCATCGCACTAAGGTTACATGTAACGAGCAAACCTAAGTTGTGATCAAATCTTTGAGGATGGGCTATAAAGTGAAAATATTAATCAAGATACACATCATTCGGTCATTTTCCTTCCTAATAAGTGATTTGTTTACATTAAATTTTATGTTACAATGGATAAATCTTGGATTGGATTGTGGGGTTCAGATTATATAAGATATAAGGATAGAGTAATTTCATTCCTGGATTGGGCCTTTGATGACGATAGGAAGATATTTAGGTGAGGAGGTCAATTTGAGAATATCTGTTGCCCAAGCAGAAGATGTTTGAATGGTTCCTTGCATGATTGTAATACTATGCTCAAGCACTTGATTTGTAATGAGTGGTGGCAGCATTACACTACTTGGGTAGCTCATGAAGAGGAGTTGACTGAGAAAGTCATAAACAATGAGAACACTATTGACGAAGAGATCGATGAGGAAATTGGTGATAGCGGAGGTGAAGAAATACAGGACATGTTAAATAAGATAAGAGTAGGAGAGAATATAAATACAGATGAGGAAGATCTATTCAGTTGTGATCCATTCTATGATGCTATTAAGGCGGCTGAGGATCATATTGCTCTAGGTGTTATGAAAATGTCAAAGTTGTGGTTTTTGTTTAAGATGTTTTAACTGAAGGTTATAAATAGAGCTAGTGTTAAATTCATGTCAGAAATACTTCAGTTTATTGCTGAGCTATTGAATAATCCTAATGGTTATTCGGCTTCATGGTATGAGGCAAGGAAACAAATTTGTAAGCTTGGTTTGGACTCTCAGAAGATCGATGCATGTCCGAATGACTGCATTCTTTTCAGAAATGAATTCGCAAACTTGAGTAACTGTTTAACGCAACGAAATCATGTTTAAAATGAAGCGTTGTAATATAGTCGAAATCGCTTTGAAAACAAATACAATTTTTATTACTCGAAAAGATTTCGAGGTCAAACACAGTGAGCAATATGGGATTTAGAAATCAGGATCACAATTCAAACTAAAAGAATTTGCAATAATATCAGAATCAATATGCAAAAAGATGGGAGTAAAATGGTGATTTAAATCACCAAATGCTCCTACAATATCAACTAAGGAACTCAATGTATATGTATGAAATGAGAGCTCCAATCTGTCAAAGTGATCTCTTCTTTGTCTTCTTTTCTTCTTCCTTCTCTGACTCTTCCTTTTTTCTGCAGCTTCTTCTCTTTCTTCAGCTACGGCTTCTTCTCCTTCTTCTTTTTCTCAGGCCTTCACTTCTTTCTCTCCTTTTTCCTCTATGCCTTTAGCTCTTCTTCTATGGCCCTTCAGTTCAGGCCTTCACCTCTTCTTTTCTTCTTCCTTCTCTGGTTTTCCTCTTCAGAATCTGGCTAAGTGTTAGCCAAAGTTCCTTGTAGCAAAACCCTCCCCCTACTCACGCAACTCTCCTCTCCCTTTCTCTTTTAGGATCCGCTCTCCCAGAGCCACGGGTAATCAAGTTATCGGATTCAGGTGCGTACCCGGGTCTAGGCTCACCGGCGTGCAGTGGTGAGCGAGAAGTGCAGGTCAGGTTATCGAGTCCAGGCCAGGTCCGCGGGTACGTGTCGCGACGAGGGCAGGTGAGCAGGTGAGAGGGACCTCACCCCGTGAACTGAGGCGAACAACTACCAACATAAAATCAATTTATGCAGGCGCACGGCTTCAGCAATTTCCAATGTGGGACTATCCGCGCCTTTCTTCTTCGCATGTCCGCAGCAGGGGTCTCCCTTCAATTGCCTCAACTCGTGAGGCTCACATCTTCAATTAACTACTGGGATGTGTTTGAGGGTCGATTCCGCACAACCTGGAGTAGAGACCTAGGACTGAAGCGCCTGGAACGAGCTTCAAGCAAGCTCAAAGCTTGCACGTCAATGGTGGCAAGGTTGAATTCCTGAAATCAACAAAACGGCCTTTCGACCACGTTAGAACGCTCAGGGAGGGTCGCCGGAGCACGGCGAATGTGATGGGGGTGTTTGTGTGGCGTGTGGATGTCTGTGAGTGCGTGGCGAGGTCGAACTGTGTCCATGAGTGGGTATGTTCGCGGGTGCATGTGAGTGAGTGGAGAGGTGAATAAAGAGAGGGGAAATGAGCAGAGAGGTGAGGCAATGGTCGTGGGCTTGTCGGCGAGGGATTTGGTGGTCTGTGGAGGTGGGATGGTCTCGCCAGAGGGGGTGGCCGGAGATGGAGGAGATGGAGTTGCGGAGAAGCGTCAGTGGTCAGATTTGGAAAATAAAGAGAGGAGAAGAAAGTAGGGGAGATAAGGAGCTTAGCTAGAAGATAGGTGGATGAAGTGGGGCAGCGATGGCTTCGGATGTGGTGTTGCCGACGCTGGAGACGAAGGCGGTTTCGGTGAGGGAGAAATGGCGAGGACAAACGGGAAGGGGCGTCTGCTGGTACGGCGAGACGCAGAGAGGAATAGGGAGGATGAATCCACTGCAGGTATGGTGAACGGACGACGAGGAGAAGTAGAAAAGGTCGCTGGATGTCGAGAAATCTTCGGCCATGAAAGAGAGAAGAATTTGAGAAGGATCTCGACCGATTTCGAGCGTAAGGAGTTCAGGGAGCTCTGAGGGTCCTTATAAAGGGTTTTAGGGGGCAGTTAGAGCTTCCCAAGCTTAGAAAGTCACCGGATTTAGGTAATTCTTAAGACCCAAATCTCTCATGCATTCGCATGAGAGATTTGGAAGGATTTAAATCACATGGACGGGTTCAGATTGAAGAGGATTCATCAAAGAATCTCCCTTCTAGTTTTGGAAGAGATTCGCCAAGCAATGAAGGAGAAATCTCCTATCAAAGATCGTCGGAGTAGGTTTCCTCCGCGATAATGGTGGAGGGACTTGATTGTGAAGACGATAAAGAAATTAGGGGGCTAAACGTAAGGATTTTTTAAAGTTGGGGGTATAAATGTAATCAGATAGGATCATTGTGCAAACTAGGTCAAGACAAACTCATCTTGGGTCCAAATTTTGGTATAAACCTAATTTGGACCTAAGGAATCCAATGGTGAAGTTGGATTTTGGTTTTGATCATGTTTGATTAGATAATTTATGTAAAAATCCAAATTATGGCAAATATCTGTCTAAGACTCCATTTTAGGTCAAGATGAATTCTGATGGTAAAATTGAAGGTACTAAACCCTAGAGAATATTTTTCTATGATTTTTAGAGGATTTAAGTGAATTTTACCTTGACCAGAACCTTGGTTAATTAAGTGGGTCTATTTTTAGGATTTCAAAAGTCATTTAATTCTCAAAACATACACAAACCCTTTTTTATCTGATCTAGCCCACTTGTTATCTCATTAAGACCATTTAACCTTTATCCAGCCCTTGAGAAAACCCATGGTTGTACTGCATTCATGATAAGATGCTAAAATTATAGTTTTAACCCTAGTTTCTTATTTTTCTCTCAGAATGGTTATACAGTGAGTTATAGTTCTCTTGCGGTTATATAGGAGCATTTATTGACTTAATTAAGTCAAAATGAGCTAGTTATTGCTCATGATGGTATTCCCATCAGTAACTGTCTTGAATGTGGACTTGAGAGATATAAGGAAAGTTAAAATGAAAGTAAGAGGAAACAACCTCAGAAGGTTCTTCGTTACTTCCCACTAGCACCTAGGCTTCAAAGTCTTTTTATATCAAGTAAAACTGCACGGTTGATGACGTGGCACCAGGATTGTAAATCTCAAGATGGAAGAATACGTCATCCTACTGATTCAAAGGAGTGGAAGAGATTTGATGAAAAAAACAATTCATTCGCTTTATAAGCAAGAAACGTGCGGTTGGGTCATACTTTTCAATTAAATATTACTTAATTTTAAAGTTATTTTAACCTAATTGTATCATTTTTATATTTTCAATCCACTACACGATGGGATGGAAATCTACAAGGTCAGCCACAGAAAGGCAACAGCTGAGATTGTTCATAAGTAGATTCATGACTCATACCAAGAGAAACTCGTAAGTTTCCTAAACTCAAAAAATTTATAACTTTATATATATATATATATTATAATAATATTTTTTATTACATTTAGGATCAAATGGTACAATTAGTACATCACCCCGCTAAAGAGACTTCCGACAGCGTCCAGCAGCCTTTGTATGCAGAGGAGGCATTGATGTAGACACAATTATTGAAGATAAAATGCCTATTCATGCATGTTCCTAAGCTTAGATTTGCATTCCATGTTATAAATATTGCATAGCATGCATCATCCTTCATTTAGAGTAGTATATATTTTAGGTTAATTACGTCCTTTTATGGCCAGGAGGGAAGGAGATTCATTTCAGGGCCTCGGATTGACGATCTGGATGTACGAATCTGATCAGGATAATGATCGGAGTCCAACACCTCTGAGATCATCCTAATCGGAATCCTGTCTCACCCTATGCAATCTGAAGAAGATCAATGGCCAAGGGGCAATGTGACATCCTTACAAGTTTCGGATGAAAAATCCGACCATATGGATGGATCCAGAGCAACGATCGTAGTTCAACAATGCGGAAATCACCTCGATCCGAACATCGTGGCACCCTCTGCAACAGAAAGAAGATGGACGACCTAGATGGCACCACGTGGTGCCATCTAGGCCACCCAACACTAGCCAGCAGCAACCATAGGCGCCCCCTCATCATCGTTGATCTCGCACCACAGTCATTGGATCAAGATCCAATGGCTGGGGTTCGTCCGCACCCTTAACACCCATGTCCTTCTCGAGACTCAATTGCACCCTTGTCTCGACAGTAGCATGGTTGGCTTGCAAAGAAGTGACGCCGGTTCGAAACCTGCCATGTATCATTCCGCATCCTACACGCATTTCCTATCCTCTCCTCCTACCACCACTTATCTCCAAGATGATTACTATCCCAACTTGACTTATAATTACCCATCCACTAACCGGGATAACTTTGATTGGGGATACGATACCGGACCTCAGTGTCCAGGGCCTAACCTTGGACAACAAGACTATGATTACTATCCTTCCCAGAGCTAAAATGATTATAGATCTTCATCCTTTGATCACCAAACCAACCCAATCTATAATCAGAAAGGATATAATGATTATAACACTTACCCTCCCCAGTATTCCACTAAATATAGGTCACCACTATTCTTTCAACAACCTAGAATGACCTACTATTAGGGAGCACCCCAAGAACCTTAATATCTTGACTCCCCTAGATTTGACCCAAACTCACCCAACCCTGAACCGAACCATTCGGTTCAGGTGAACTAGATCCAGAATAGGGTGTTGGCTAATTTGAGAAACATTATACAATCTTTAGAAGCTTAACCAACACCATGCACTGAAGCATTGGAGCCTATGATCAAAATGATTGATGAACTTAATAGTTCTATATTGGATTGGCTCCAAGATGTTAAGGATAAGGGCCTAGGTGAGTTTCTACTTGGGAAACTATCGAGATTGAAGATGAAATTTGTGGTTGCCCTAATCCAATCTTGAGATGATTCTTAAGAAGAACCCCCTTCAGGAGAGCCAATGTCTGAACCCGCTCAAGAGGCTATAGGGGGGATACATATTCTAAGACCAGAGATTACGAGGTTAGTCTAGAGCAACCAATTAAGGATGGACCGATTAATTCACCTGAGATCCCCGAGCCAGGGAGCGCAGAAAAATGTCTCCATGGATGAGGAAATGATAGATAACTTTGAGACATATATAATAAGGATCATGAATTCTTTGATTCTAAGGGTGAGGAATCTCTTACTGAAGTCTCACTTGAGCTTAAGGAGAATGATTTTAATGAGACAAACGGGCTCGAGGAGTATGACCGACAATTTGATAGCCCGACTATTGAAGATTCTAATTCGGTTGAGGCTAACTTGGAGGATCCAATGCTTGATGATTCAATCAGTGGCCCTATTCCTCAACCACACCCCAAAGTGCTGAATTATGGTATTCTTGAAATCACCAAACCCAAGTCAATCCTGATTGAGCCACAATTGTTGGACTTGACACTACAGGAAAATATATCAATTGTGATAGAAAATTACTATTAAAAAAACATCCACTGTCATCGCAAAAGTTTTTTTGAGATGTTAACGTTAACCATTACAAAAAATGACGTCTCAAAAAATTTTAATGTCACAAATGTGACGATTAAACATCGATCTTACGTGACAATTAATAACCATTACACATTTGCGATAGCTCAAATTTTTTTGACGCCATTTCACACAATTAATATAACGCTAAAATTTACGACATAGAAAACCATCACAAATATATATACCGTCACAAAATCCTTCATTAAACGTCACAAAAGATTTTTATTTACCTATTTTTAATTACAGCAATATAACATTACGACAATCATGATACCTGTTATAATTAATTTTTCTTTTGTCATTATTATTGTACCTATAATGTTAACAACACGTTATAGCAATATTAACACACATAACAAAAGAATATATTCACACATAAGTAATCAAAAAATACACTTCATTCATTCTTAATTCAAAATACTTAAATTCTTACAAGAAAAAGATACACACATCATACAATACATCTCATCCATAATGTAAACTAATCTAAAAACTAATCTTCATCTTCATCCTCGAACTCATTCGTGTTGATGGTCCTTATTGCCAGCAACCCTCCTGAAGCAAGCTTGCCATCTCCAGTGCTGGTGGTACTTGTGGAATTAAATTAAAAAGGTACTAATCCATCACTGTCGTGTATGGGCAAGCAAGAGCAAAGGAAAGCAATCTAAAAGGGATGTATACACATCCATGTGTGTGGGATTCATATTCCTATCTTTGTTGGGTCCATGTCAACAACAAATGTTAATCATCCTTGAAAAAAGCAAGCCATTAACAAACATAAATAACCCTCTAAGGAAGCAAGCAAAAAATCAAAAGATATACCTACATAGCATTGATGTCTAGTTCCTTGAGAACTAGCTAGGTTCTTTCTTTATCAAACATAGATAAAGGCTTTGGTCCAATGAGAATGCGATAGAAGTAACTGAAATCAAGTGTCAAGGAAAAATTAAGATTTTAACCAAATTAAAAAGGATGAGCAATGATTCAATAGTACACGCTAGAGAGAATGCAGGGTAGCTATAATCTATAGTCAAAAAAGGATGAGGTTAATTACAAAATTATAGGTTGAAAGTACCAATGGGCATGCTGGTTTTGAATGTTAGAAATATATTCATGTTTTTCACCAGAAACTCTTGGCTATGTATAGCGTTGAGGTGGGGGCAGCTTGGTCAATCCCAACCTAGTTGAGTGCTTTGGTGGTTGAGCAAGTAGGTACCCATCCAAAAGACCAGTTTTGAATCTTACCTTACTCAAAAGTTTGGTAGATCCCATCTGGAACAATCTTTTTGTCATTCTTTTTAACTGAAAAAAGACAACAAAAGTAATTCTTCTAGTATATAGTGATAAATTACCTTACGTCTAGTAGCTACGTACAACAGCACCCCAACTATATACATCTGCTACTCTACAGAACTTGAACTCCACAGCCATTCTCACAAATCTTTGTTGCTTGTTCCAATCCTAAAAACTTAATTGCATACTGTTCTTCCAGATCCTCTTCCTAAAAGCACCACTAGACAGCGTTCAAGACACCCAGCTGCAGTGAAGGTTGAGCTACACGACCTGGATTTGTCACAACCAACCAATATTTTGGATGTAGATCCCAAGTGTACTTTTAGCCTGCATATCATTTACAATGTTACAAAAGGATTCATTTGGTAAATTTTACAAAATAAAGGAATACAAATAAGGTGATCAATATTTCAACATTTATAGATGTCCAGAATGTCTCTTTTATCGGCATTTAAGTGATATGTTTAGATATGTCTCAAATAATAGAATTGTGCAAAGGCTTAATTTTCACTGCTACCAATTCTTTCCTTGATTGTGGACATTACAAAGTGAACAAAATAAATCCAAGACCAACTTCAAATGATTCAGATAATCTGTAACTCATCTCACCTTCTATGATAGGACTCCTAGGTTCATTCAGGGCATCTGATTCTGTTAAAGTCACCCTAGGGAATCCTGCACCTCTCTCACTAGCCTTTGAAAATTCAGAAGGCTAGAAATTCTCTCCTTGCTCTATATCTGCAGGCAATTAACCATAAATCTCTTTGAGTTGTAGAGACTATATTTCACACGGCCAACTAAAAAAGCTATTTACAAGGTTAGAAAAGGATTAATTTGGTAAATTTAATTACAAATTAAAGGAATACAAATAAGGTGATCACTGTTTCAAGATTTTTTTCCATGTGATAAACAGAAACAATTTTAGTCTCAAACTTTCTACAACAAGTTCAAAATTTGCTGGCTTAATCCAATTAGGAAATAGATGGCGCAGGATCGTGTTCTCAATGGGGACAGGTACTCCAAGAAGCTACAATTGCCAATCAGATGAGCATGTGCCAAAAAGAACAACCAGAACCCAAGTAATCCAAACTAGATGATAACCAGCAAACTAGATAATAACCAAGATCAGTATCCCATACCTTCCATGGAATGGTAGCTTTCCAACAATGCCAAGCTTCACTAAGATGTTGTAATATAGTTTTAGCTTTGTTCTGTTTAATTCCCTCTGTAAAAGAATAGGATAACAATTCCATCACCATTTAAGATAAATTACTCAATAGTAATTTATTTTAACTTAGAACATTCAAGTTTCATGTTAACAACCTCTGGAGCAAGTGACATGCTCTCTATCATCAGTTTTAGCAATCCCTGCCTCAAATTTTGCACAACCGATCCACAACTTGAGGTACTTTGTTCAGTCTAGTAAACGCTCATACAATTGACAGGTTCTCTCATACTCGCCTTCTGATATTTCAAAATCAATATAGGCCTATTCAGAATGAGATAAATGTCAGAAAATTGATGCTATGAAAAACTCATCATACTTAAATTTGACTTATATAAGAATTTCAATGGGTTAGCTTCCAGTAAATCCAAACCAATAACAACTTGCAGGCCTACTACCCACATCCTACCCACTTACTCATCAAGCAGTTATTCCAAAACAATGTTCATTCACCCACCAGGTACCCCATTTACAAATTGAGTACATGACTCATGCCACACACATTTAAATGAAAACTCAAACATATCAACAGGTTCAGTAATATTCGATCTCCAGATAACATAATTCAAAGATGTCTAGCACTAACTGAAACTGAATTGTTAATAAGAGATCATTATCAAACTAATAAGAATATCAAATTTGATGATGTCCTGATTCCATGAGTGAAACTTTTTTCTTTTTGAGATATAACCTAGAGAATTCCAAAAGATTCACATTTAGAATGCAATAACCACACTTCGTAATGGTTGATTCCATCGATCACCATTTTTCTTTGCTAGAGACTGATATTAGTAAAAGATTTACAGAGAAATGCATCAGGAGAATATTATACATGACAATTAGTTGAAGAAGGAAAATCTAAAGGGAGAAATCAAGAATTTTGGGCAAAAGAAATAAACTATACCACCTTTTTTTTAAAGAATAAACCATAGGGTGTCTTTGGGCCTTGAAGCAATTGTTGAGCAAGTTTGTGATGGAAGCACCTTGAGAATCTACTTGCTTCCAGAATTTCAATTGTTCAGCCTTTTGTTGCAGGGGTTCAAGTGCTTAACTAATTAATACTCTCTATAAATATGCAAGTTATGATCTCTCTGATTGCATTTTACATGGCAAGGAGCTGTATCACCATTTTGTTTTGTCCCCATCTATGGGAAGATGGCCAGCAATAGAAGCATTGCCTGAGCCTGAGATGCCAACAGATGATGCAAATGGTGAAGCTTTAGCTGAAAGTCGACCCATAACCTCAGCACAGAGGCTTGCAGCTTCATCTATTCCAAAGATGGTAGCAGATCCATTTCTTGAACAATCATTCACTCAAATTATTGAAGGTAGCAATGAAATCAACCAACAAGGTTGTGCCCTTTGCCATAAATTAGTAAAGGGATCGATATCAGTCTGCCTGTGGTAAGATCTTAGGTATTCAAACAAGGTCCTATGATTTGTCATTATTTGTGTGTAGAATCTTTAAGTGGACAATTACAGGCAGCCAAGGGAGGTGCAGATAGCAACACATTTCCAAGTTACTGCTGTGGGATTTGCCTTAATGCAAATTACTGAAGAACATGATGCCTTAATGCTCATAGAAGATATTAAACAAAAAGACACTAAGCTATAAATTTGCATGGGATTCCCTTTTCCCCCAATAATGTAAATTTTGCCTAACCCATACCAGACCAGAAAAGATGAGAGACAAATGAAGTAGTAATTTATGATTTTTTCAGCAATGACCAGCCAAATGAGGATGATAAATTCCAACAAAGCATTTGGACATCAATACATCTCCAATGTTTTCATATTGCCTCCTGAATTAGCTTTTGAATAGTTATGAAATGTCCAAATCCTGAGAATTAATGAATTCATAATGTTAACAAGCTTACAGATTATGCAAAATTGACAAGGCACAAACATCCAATGAGAATAAACTGAGAGAAAATGATTGGGAAAACTTTATCAGTGTTAAGGAGAGAAAGAATAAACCAAACAAGGAGAGGAGATATATTCCAGAAGTGCTGCCCATATCCACTGTTGAAGCAATCCACGACCGTCTGTGGATTCAGCTAACTCTCAGTTACTGAGAGTTATCAGACATAAACCCAAGCTAACTCTCAGTTACTCTGTAAGCTTGCCTTAACCTTCTTTCAATTACTTTCTTCTAAAGCTTCCTTGTATGGCTAATCAATTTAATACATCTATAATTTGAGCAATTGCACATGTCTCCTTTGTTCTTTATACAGGTATGACAATGTTTTTCCTCCATTCCTTTGGCATTCTATTGCCATGCAAAATAGCTTTAAATAATTTTTCCCCATCATTTTGAAACATAATTCTGTGAATTAATGCTCAGCATGTGACCAAATTGAAATCCCTACTTGAGGAACATTAAGGCAAATATGAGTGAAAAAATGCCAGGAACATGGACAGATGCTTCCAAGATTGATAAAATATGACAGATGCAGAAACAAGAATATCAAGAGACTTCAATTAAGTGGAAACCCATTTTCAAAGAACAGAAACACTACAACAGGCACCCTAACAAATACGATATTGCATTGATTTTTCTCAAAGAAATGAGGTACATGACTCTACATATGGACCCTCTCATCCCTTCACGACACATCTATAATAGGTGAGGTGGGGACTAGACATAAGATTCATATAAGCACTCCTAAATGGATCCTAACATGATGGATTAACCCAACAACCTCTCTTCTCTTGACAAATTGCCACACCATGATTTTGACAACCTATTTTAGGTACTTAATTCGTTCAAAAAAAAACTATTTAACATGTTTTTCTGAAAAAAATAAATTTACATTTCTTCCAAAGAGAGATAGAAAGTAAGTCTACAATATCATATGACATATTATGCAGTCATATCACATCTAATATAGAAAATTTAAAAGCAATGGCTAACCTTGAAAATGTTGTAGGAATTCTTCCCAATGTCATTGTCTGCAGCCTGATCACAGTAATATATCTCTAAGATGTAGTCTACTATCATAATGACACATTGGAATGTAACAATAAAAATAGCAACTTACCTAAGGGTCTTCAATAGAAAAAAGATAAGGCCGGTCTTTGTTTAGAAACCTGGAAAAAGGACACAATTGCTTGGATAAAGCTTCCAACGCAATTACTAATGTAGAGAATGATGATTGACGCCAAAAGGAAGACAAAGATGTGCTAGAGCAGCAGACAAGACCATAGAAAGATGTATACCCCTTGCTAGTTTTTAAGAAAAATGTGCCAGCTTTGTTGCAAGATACACCAACATCCCAAATGTTTAGTTTGCACCCATCTAAGCCAAAGAAATCAACCTGTTCAGAAATACACCATGTTACATGCATATACATGAAAATACAAACATTCACAACTTTTATACAAAACGATCTCAAATAGTGAGTGCTGCCATTCCAAAGCCAAATTAAAATAATATAACCCTGGTTCACATCTTTTTGACTTCAAGAAGGGAGATTCAAACATCTACTTCTCTCATTCTACTTTGTGATCACACTGCCATCATATTACAAGAATCAGATTTAAGAAGATCATCGCAACTGGTAGAACAAGTTAGTGTCTGGCAATCAAGCACAGCTCCGAGAAACACAGGGAAGAAAAGGAAAATGTAATGCACCGATGAGGGGTGAAATTACCTTGGAAAATCTATGTGATGTTGAATATTAGTCAAGCTGCAGGTGCCCCTAATTCAAAATGATTATTCCTCTTATTTGAGAGTTTATATCTTATTCTGAATATTTTCAACAGTTCCCTAATAAAAATTACTTCTTAGGACCAGAATATCCAGCTCTAGAGTTCATGAGCTAGGTCTCTGAGAACATTAAGCATCTGACAAGTGCTGATGTTTACGGATGCACATATGTCTAAGAACCTTAAAACTATGGGAGAAAAGACAATCTTGGAGCGCAGAGCAACTCCAAGAAAAGGGGGGAAAGGACAAGAACCTTCCGAGTATTACATTCAAGAAGACACCATTTGGCATCCAAAAACTCCAATTAGACCTATGAGAGTCTTCTTGGAGAGGATGCAACTAATTCATATTATCTAAGCTGACCTATGAGAGCTCTATTCGAAAGAACTCAATACCATGACAATCTAACAAGATCTGAGAGGAGCTTCTTGAGGAAGTTCTTGGAAATGAGACAGAAATTCAAGTTGGAGGCTGATAATGATATCGCATGAGGGGTTACAGAGTAACAACAGTATCTCAACCATATACATGAGGCAACAACTGATAGCTTAATAAATGATAACTCATACAATAAAGGGGGTGGACGTCGATGTAATCAAAAGATGCAGCAGTAGTGTGCAAGGACGGCAGTGGATGTGATCAGAAGGCACTCCTTTTTAATCCCAGCGCGAGTAGGTTGAGGTAAGGCACGACCACGGCGTCGACGAAGCACTCTGTTCACATGGCCCCATGCACCCTCGCACAGATGTCCTGCAGCCAGACATAGAGGAGGATGAGGGGGAGAAGCGACGAGGGAAGGAGGAGGTGGCGGCGTCTCCTCAGGAGCGCCGGAGCCCTAGGCAGTGGCGTCGCCCTGTTTTCACCGGAGCCCTTTCTCCTCCTCCGTCGCTCCTCACTCGTCGTGTGCTGGTGCCGCCTGTCCTCACCGTCCTCTCCCTCAATTCCCTCATGCGCAAGGGTGTTGCAGCCTATCGTTGGAGTGAAGGCGTCGGGAGCGGGGGTATCGCTAGACTTAGGGGTTATCACGAAAGGGATGAATGAGGGTTTCGGTGGGGGGGGAGGTTTGCCGCGAAGGGAAAAGGTAAAGGAGGGAATTTTTTTTGCATCGGCGGGAGAGTGCCCACCTCATTTTTTGTTTTATATTTGCAACACTAATTTTAGGTCTTTAAAAATATTGTAACTTAATTTTGTATAGGATGTATTGTTACCGTCTCAGAAAATGAATCTTTTGTGATAAAAAAATTTATCATTATAATCAACAGTTAAAAAAGCATAGCTTTCCTATAGCGTAGTTACTTTAGATGGGACATACAACGATTTGAAGGCCTCAGAAATATTGATTTTAGAGGGTAGAAATGTGGAAATTAAAATTTGGGAAGTTATTTTTGAGAGAACTATGATTTTGGATCCAATGGTTTCTATTGACCTAAAATTACAAATTTTTTACCAAGACCCTTATGATATCTTTAACGTGTGACCCAAGCTTGGAATAATTAACTATATTCCTGAGCTGAACATTAAGTGGACATCCGAACCTCTTGAACCATCTCTACCCGTTGTCCGACACTTTGATCTTGGGTTGCATACCACCAAACTGTAGGCCCGGCCCCACAAATACAATAATCTCCAATTTTGGGTGATTTTCATCCAAAACCTGAGAAGCACTCAACCCTGGAGCATGGGTCTGCATCACATTTTGATCCACATCTGTGGACATCCTTTTGCAGGTCACAAAATCAATCTTCTTATTCTAATTTTGACCTGCGTTTCTGAACTTTTAATGTCTTCTTTACTTGTGAACTGTGCCTAACTGAAGGCAATAAACTTAACACGTGTATATATTCCACGTTCTCTATAGAGTTGATCGGATTTTCACGAAATTCATGTGATATTCTATTTACTCCGCTTTTTTCATGTCTTTGTTTTTACAATGAGAACATTGCAACATTTAGGCATAGGGGGGTGGATACTTTATCCTGAAATCAATTTGTTAACTCCGTAGAATTTCTTTTAGTTTCTTTTTTTCAAAAAAAAAAATCAATTCAAAAAGACAAAAAAAAGAATTAGGAGAAGAGAACTTAGGGTTTTGGAAGTTATTAACTTTAGGAATTGATACGATAAAACCCGAACACTTAGACTCTTCAGGCCTTCGGACTTAATTACCTCGAGTGTCCACTCGAATGTGGACTTAGTCTCGAGTCCTCGCCAATTCAATTTCATCTTCAATCTAGTAAATAAATTAGGATGATAAGTACACGACTTATCAACTTGCCCTCTAATTTGAGTGGATTTTAAGTCTAAGCATCTACACACTATTCGCACTGACTCACTTTCCGTCAGTTTTTACGGAAATTGGATAGCTAATGAACTATCTAGGGTGGTATGGCTGGCAAGTTATTGTGGGTAACAACCCATTGACCGATTGTCCACAGCCCAGCCATAAGACCATTCTCTTCATACTGCCTTTAGGTAAATCTCAGATCATGGAAGCCACCTACTTAGGAAAAGGAAAAAAAAGAAAAAAAAAAAGGTACCCAAAAAGAAAAAAATAGAAAAAGGAGAAAATGAAAAAATAAAACTACACTTCACCGCACGAGTATGGCTAGCAAGTTACCGTGGGTAACAGCCCATTAGCCGGTTGTCCAAAGCCCAGCTCATAAAAATGCACAATAATTCCCAAAACACTTAGGGAAGAAGCGGGGAAGTAGAATAAACCGGGGAGATATACACTGGATTCACCCTTGTGTTGACCTCATAAATAAAAAAAGTAGGGAGAAAGCTGTCGTTCGAAAAGATAAACCTTTAGGCAAGGTCACCTATGGTCGTAGAAACCCAAAGTCCATTTTAACGGCCACCTAGTGAGTCTTTCACTCTTTTCACTAGATGCTTAGTAGTTAGAGTCCTTTTCAAGTCTTGGGCGGGTCAGTTAGCCGTAAAAAGTTATCTCGAAACTCTCAAACTCCAAAAGTCCAAAAAAAAAAAACTAGAAAAGAAGAAAAAGAAAAAAATGTATCTTTCCTTTTTCAAATAAGGCGAGGACTTGGGCGGTCTGCATTCTAGCAGAAACCCTTGTACTATTAAGTCTTCGTAGTTTAGGACCTTAGTTAAAATTTTCTATTGTTAATAAACAATTTAGGTCTAAGTGATCTAATCCTAATTCTGATTTTATACATAGCATGTAATTTAATTTTGATAGGGACTGACAAAAAATACGCATGAGGGTATGATGTAGACACAATTATTGAAGATAAAATGCCTATTCATGCATGTTCCTAAGCTTAGATTTGCATTCCATGTTATAAATATTGCATAGCATTCGTCATCTTGCATTTATAGTAGTTGTGTATATTTTAGGGTAATTACGTCCTTTTTATGGCCAGAAGGAAAGGAGATTCATTTCAAGGCCTCGGATTGACGATCCGAATATACGGACCTAATCAAGATGATGATTGAAGTTCAACGCCTCCGAGATCGTCCAAATCGGAATCCCATATCACCTTATGCGATCCAAGGAAGATCAATGGTTAAGAGGCAATGCGACATCCTTACGGGCTTCGGATGAAAAATTCGACAGTATGGATGGATTCGAAGCAACGATCGCAGTCCGACAGCGCGGAAATCACCTCAATCTGAACACCGTGGCACCCTCTGCAACAGAAAGAAGATGGATGGCCCAAATGGCGCCAGGTGGCACCATCTAGGCCGCCCAACACCGGCCAGCAGCAACCACAGGCGCCCCCTCATCATCGTTGATCTCGCACCACAGCCATTGGATCAAGATCCAACGGTTGGGGTTCGTCTGCGCCCTCAACACCCATGCTCTCCTCAAGACTCAACCGCGCCCTTGCCTCAACGGTAGCATGGTTGGCTTGCAAAGGAGCGACGCCAGTTCGAAACCCGCCATGCCCCTCTCCAATCTTCAATCAGGGGCGCCTGGAGCAAAAGGGTGCCAACACACCAGCCAGCGCACGTGCGCCCATCGCAGCGCGAGCGCAGCAGCACGTAGCAACGTAATGCCAGCGCGCACGCACGTGACACAGCGCGTGATGGGCGCGCAAGCATAGTAGCAGCGAGCGTGAGTTGGCGTGGACCTTCAGCGACAGCTTGGGTGGGCCTTTAGTGACACTTACATCCGTCACTAATTGCCTGTAGGCGCGAGGACAGCTGCGGGCGTGAGCGATGGGGGCGTAATCATCAGTGATAGCTGCAGGGGTCTTTAGTGACGCTTGCACCTGTCACTATAGCCCTCTACACTAATTTCTTCCTCTTCCCTCCACTATAAAAGGACCCCTACACCCCCCATTCCTCTTCATCTTTACCTACTCTACTCCTACCTATTCCTAAGCTCTAGTAACCTACCAAAGCTCCATTAGAGCTTACTCTCAAGCTCCAAAGGCCTCCTATTAGTGTAATATTCCTATTTCCCACCAAATATTCATCCTTCATCCCACCACCTTCATAGGTTGCCTTGAAGCTGTTCTCCCACCTCCATTTTGGTAGAAGATCGCCTCCGTCTCCTCACCTCCATTCCAGAGCCTCGGAGAAGCATTCCTCTACCCGGCATCCTCTCGTATCTCACTTCCGTCGTCCTACATCTCACCTCCTTCATCCAAGCTTCCACCAGGCGTCGTAGTCTAGCCGAACAGCCGATTCGGGAGATTTCCTCTCACTCCTATCTCTTTTATGATTTCATAGATTATTGTAATAAACATTTGCATGATATATCAGAGCTTTTCCATCTCTCTTATGATCTATCTTACTTGCTTCTTCTATAAAAGATAGTCCTGGTAACTCGTCTGGAAACACGTCAGGGTACTCTCTGACCACCGGGATGCTCTGGAAGTCTGCCACAGGGCTGAGCTCTGCCACCACACAAGCTAGGAAACCCTCACACCCCTGGCTCAAAAGTCTCGCCGCCCGAAGTGCCGAAATGCACCTGAAACCTCCGTCCACTGGCTGTCCGTGAAACTCGAAAGAAGGCAACTCTGGAATGGAGAAGACGATCTTCCTCTCAAAATAGTCCACCAAGGCATGGTAAGCGGATAGCCAATCCATCCCCAGAATCACTCCAAAGTCCTCCATCTGTAACATAATCAAGTCAGCTGGCAGGCTATGTCCCCCGACGCTGACCTCGCAATCCGTGTACACCTCCTCAGCTACAAACAGCTGACCACTCGGACCTCTGATTACGAATGGATTCTCTAACAGTGTAAAATCCTGGTCCAAACTAACTGCGAAACTGACTGCGACAAACGAGTGCATAGCGCCGGAATCGAAAAGCGTGTAAACGAATCTGCCGGAAACTGAAACCATACCTGCTACCATCGATCCCGAAGCTCTGGAGTCCCTGTGTGTCAAGGCGTTGATACGCCCTTCAGATCTAGGTGCGAACGAAGCAGCCACACTCTGCGTCGGACGGGTAGGTGCTGGCCGGTACCCTCCTCATGACTGCTATCCTCCTCCTCGTGCCAGGGAACCGCGGCCTCCTGCACGCCCTCCAGTGCTCTGCGCGGGGAGTATCTGCTGACCTCCTGCCCTAGACGGGCAGTCCCTCCTGATGTGGCCTGGCTGGCCACACTGGTAACAGAGGGGAACCCGGCTCCCACCCTCAGTGGGTCCCTACAACGAGGCATCTCCTGTAAGGAGACGCGAAACAAAACGGAACACGTCACTACGGAACGATACCGAACGGAAACGTCTAAGAACTCATGTCAAAAGATATGTTGTGGTGGCTACTCTAGTTATAGACATGTGAATTGGTTATTTTCCAGTCAGTTGATTCACTTCTCGGGACGACCTTGCTCTGATACCATCTTGTAACGACCTGATTCCCGAGTCCCTATGAGACACAAGAACCGGACCGACTCAACTAAACCCAAGACCTGGTCGTCCAACGAGGAAGTAACCAAAAGAGCAGTAAAAATAACCACATTCAACATGAATATAACTAACAGTAAGAAAATACAGCAGTAAGGAAAGAAACCACTACAGTATGTACCACCACAATAGTAGAACAACATTCATAACATAATATGGAACTGCAAGTAAAGAAAAGTACAGCGGAACAAGAACTACTCACTATAGTGGAACCAAAAAGAGGTACAAGAGAACAGTAGTAACTCTACTAGACCCTATTCGGCCCAGTGTCCTCTGCAGCCGCTGACCCTGGCTGCTCAACACCTGGTCCTGAAAGGTAACGAGTGTAACACGTCAGCAAAACGCTGAGTAGAGTGGCAGCTAAACTAAAGAAACAGTAAAGTGTACAGTAGCTGTTTTAATTTTCTTTCTTCCTTTATTTACGTCTTTCTATTGTTTCACAATTATCTATTTCTCAGATCCTTCACTTGATCTCGAATGTTTCTCGTGGGAACGATCTTGATTGCAGTATTTTCCGAATAGTAGAAGTAGCATGTGGTGCTCTCCTGGTTGGGAGAGTCCCCCGTGGCGATCCTACTCTCAGTCAACCACCCTAAGGTCACGGACAGGCGTAACGGTGACTACGGCACGCGCGATACACGCACAGGTAGCTAACCCGCACTGGCACGCGGTCAGTCGTTTCCGTTAACGGGTGCGCCCAAAGCACAGCACGGAACCAGTACAGGGCAGAACCGTCTCAGTAACAGGGGTCCAACCCCTCCACAGTAAACAAACAGGGGCCTCGCCCCTCCACAGTCCGCGCACCCTCGCCTGACTACCCTGGTTTGCCCCAATGGGCCTAACAAGTCGGTGTGGGAGGCTAGCAGAACCCCAGGGCCCGTGGGGTAGCTAGTACTCGCCCTACGCTAGTAGTTCTCCTCGGTACTACGTACACGAGGGCCAGCAAGTCGGTACAGAGTGGCCAGTCCTAACCCCGGGTCCCTGGGGCGGCTGGCTCCGCTCTGCACTAAACAGGGGGGACAGTCGATCTCCTTGGTACTCCGTACTCAAGGGCCAGCTCACTTCCCCAATTCTATTCCATTCACTTTCCAGGAGTTCTACTCCTAATTCCCCGTAGGGTTCCAGCTCTTTAACTCAGAACATTCCAGTTTCACCATTCCAGTTTCACGTTCATACATCCCATATTCTTAATCATGTTCATTTATTCATAACAGGCAGCTGTTAATTCAATTCACAGGCAGCTATTATTTCCTTTCCACATTTTCCAAGACTGCAGTATTCATACATTCCACTAGTTTTCCCGTCCTAGGATTCATGCCATATCCTAGGATCTATCATATAATCTAGTTTTCTAGCCCTATGATTCATGCAACACCCTAGGAATCTACCATTCAATCTATTTCTCATTCTTAGGATTCATGCAATGTCCTAGGTTCTGTTTATGATTTCATAATTTAACGGATTATACTTAAAGCCACTCTACCGGTTACAACAGGCGAACTGGGGGCGTGGTCGGGAATCCCGCGTGCCTCCGCAACCCCCGAGACTGCAACGGAACGGGGTCCTAGCACAAGGATCAAACACAAGGAACTTCTCAAAATAGTATACAGCTACTGTAGATAGGTATAGGATGTAATTCCGAAAAGAACGTAACTTGAAACACGGAAAACGGAGCCCGAACCGGCCTGAAACGGGTCGAAAACGACGAAACAGTGCAAAATCAGACGTCTGGAACTTCTTCCAGACGTCTTAAAAAGTGGATCAGGGAATTACCTCGCTCTGCGTGGGCTCTCAGACGTCCAGAAGCCTGCGGGGGCGTCTGGCTTAGTTCCCAGACGTCCGATGGTCACCCAGGACGTCTAGAAGTCGTTCCCGCCGTCTGGCACTGCAGCCAGACGTCTGATTCGCGTTGGATGCGAACCTCCGACCCTGCACGTACCCATTTCCTCTCTCTCTTAGTACGGTCAATCAAAGGGAAGGAAGAAGACGGAAAAACTCACCTTTCAGACGTCTGGACAGTTTTCCAGACGTCGTTCCAGTCGTCTGTCTAGAAGCACAGACGTCTGATTCTAGAAAATTTTCCAGAACCAGGGCGCCACTCGCCCTCCGCTCGCGACGCCCGGCCGCGCCGCGAGTGCTCCGCCTGCTGCTCGAGCTGCAGCAGGCCTCCCACGCCACTCCGCGCCCGCTGCGCCCCCGCCGGTCGGCTCCCGTTGCCCCGGCAGGCTCGAGCCCTCACAGCCGACGCCTCCTCCCCCACGCAGCACCTCCTCCCGCACCCGCCGCGGCTGTCGTCGCCGCCGCTGCACCCTCGCGCACTGGCTGAAGGAAAAGAGGAAGGAGGCGGAGGTGACGGGAGTGAGGGAGAGGCGTGGTCCTTTTAAGGCCGCGCGAGGAGGAGAGAGAGAGCGCGACAGAGGGCGCAGGAGGGAGAGGGAAAAAGAAGAGGTGGAGCAGGCATGCGCGTGCAGGCGAGCAGACGCAACGGTGTGCGCGCAGAAAAATGAATCCCAGATGTCTGGAAGTGATACCAGACGTCTAGTACGACGTTTGGGACACCTCCCAAACGTCTTAAAAGACGTTTGAAAGCACGGTTCGTAACAATAATCAACCTTAATAATGTCTTATTTGATCACTTTTAGGGTTAGTTTACTTAGGGGGTTAACGCCCGTTTACTTGAGGGGTTAACCCCTATAATCTTAACACTTATTTTGAAGGGTTAACACATGTTTTGCTAACACCAGTTCTAAGGGGTGTTAGCAAAACAGGTGTTAACTTTATAACTCCCCCACACCCAAATTCCACACTACAGAAACTAGTGTTAACTCCAGTTCAAGTAAACACCGCAAGAGTTAACACTACATCTTAACACCAATTTAAGTAAACAAAAACTATTGTTAACACTACCTTGTAAATAAATAGAAATGAGGGTTAACATTAGCTTCACATTTCTTAACACCAATTTCCTAAACCGCTCTGAAATAACTGATAGCTATCAATGCATGATTATACTCACATATTAGTCCATAATTTGGACTCATGGTCCAACAATCTCTCACTTAAACCATATGTGTATCTTGTATAATTATTTATTCTCAAATTGAGCTCAACTTTGCTGTCATAACATAAATGTATCACCAACCATTTCAGTCTATCAATCACACCAGACATAGGATCCAAGCAGCTTTTGGTAAAATTATTGTACCTAAACCAAGAACGATCACAAATGTTGATGTAATTAATAACTAGACAAAGACATGGATGCATAGCATGGAAATTTCTTGCAATGTGATCATAACATGCATATTTCCAACTTGTTCACCTCAGTGAGATAAAATCATAATCAAAATAGGAGTGAACATAAAACCTGAAAGCTTTATTGATTATGCAGAAAAAACTATATAAAGTTTACAAAAATGTACATTTCTATAAATTCGAAAACCAAAATGTCAATTACAAACAATGCAGTAGACATTACAAACACTCACTAAAATGGAATGTCATTAAATGATTACATAACACCTATATATACAAGCTATGTTCATGGAACATCTTGAGTGGCAGTCCTTTAATAAGCGAATCTGCAACCATAGAGTTTGTACCAATGTTCTCTATAGACAATAGTCCTCTCTATACTCTTTCTTCAACAACTAGGAATTTGATTTCAACATACTTCAACTTTATGGAGCTCCTGCTATTATTGAAATAAAGGACTTCAAATTTGTTGTCACATTATAATTTTAATGGCCTTTCAATGCCATCAACGGCATGTAGCCCCATGACAAAATTCTGTAGCCAAATTCCCTTATTGGATGCCTCATAACATGCTACGAATTCCACTGCTATAGTTGAAGAGGCAATCAGTGACCATTTTGCATTCTTTCAAGAAATAACACCTTTGGCAAGTAAGAAAACATATCCCGACGTAGACTTCTCGCTATCCTGGCACCATGCAAAGTCGGAGTCAATGAAACCAACGATCTCAAGATGCTTCGATATTTGAAATGTGAGCATATAATCCTTTTGCCTTTGTAAATATCTCAAGACCCTTTTCTCGCCACGGTGAAAGAACGCATTGATGGCGAGATTAGGACCTTAGAAATCACTTGTGGGACCAAAAGACTCATCTAAATATCTTTAAGGCCTCTAGGAGATTCAATGACTGCAACTAGTTGGGGGACATTGAGGAGGACGATTTAGTGGAGGAATCCATGTCCATCAACACCCTATGTTACGAACGCGTGCCCCAGACGTCTTTTAAGACGTCTGGGAGGTGGCCCAGACGTCGGACCAGACGTCTGGGATCACATCCAGACATCTGACCAAACATCTGGGATCGTTTCCAGACGTCTAGAAATCAGTTATTTTTGACACGCGCAGGTCGTCTGCGCGCTTGAGCGCGCAGACCCGCATATTCGTTATTCCCTCTGTGGCTGCAAACGCCCTGCCGCGTTTCTCTCTCCTCCTCGCGCGGCCTTATAAGGCCATGCGCTCCCTCCCATCACCTCCACCCCTTCCTCTTCTCCTTCCAGTGCGCGAGAGCGAGCGCGAGAGCGGGCGCGGGGTTGCTGCGGCGGCGACGGCCGCAGTGAGTGTGGAAGGGGTGCTGCGTGCGAGAGCGGCGCTCAACCGTGAGGGCGAGCTCGCTGGGGCTTCCAGGGCCGGCCGGCGGGGAGCGCAGCGGGCGTGGAACGACGCGGGAGTCCTGCTTCGGCTCGAGCAGCAGGCGCACGAGGGGCGATGCGAGCGGCGTCGCGAGTGGAGGGCGAGTTGCGCCCTGGTTCTAGAAAAATTTCCAGAATCAGACGTCTATGCTGATAGCCAGACGGTGGGGTCGACGTCTGGAAGACTGTCCAGACGTCTGAAAGGTGAGTTTTCCGTCTTCTCCTTCCTTCCTGTCGACCGACCGTACTGAGGTAGAGAGATGGGTGTGCGCAGGCTCGGTGATTCGCCATCCAACGCGAATCAGACGTCTGGCTGTAGTACCAGACGGCGGGAGTGACCTCCAGACGTCCGGGGTGACCATCGGACGTCTGGGAAACCACGCTGAATAAGGTAATTCTCTGATCCACTTTTTAAGACGTCTGGAAGAAGTTCCAGATGTCTGATTTTGCACAGTGTCGTCATTTTTGACCCGTTGAGGGCCCGTTCGGGTTCCGTTTTCCGCGTTTCAAGTTGCGTTCTTTCCGGAATTAAATCCTCTACCCGTCTACAGTAGCTATACACTGTTTTGAGACACTCCTTGTGTTTGATCCTTGTGATAGGACCTCGTTCCGTTGCAGTCTTGGGGGTCGCGGAGGCACGCGGGATTCCCGATCACGCCCCCATTACTCCCGTCGTACATGGTAGAGTGGCTTTAAGTATAATATGTTACATTATGAAACCATAAATAGAACCTAGGACATTGCATGAATCCTTGGAATGAGAAATAGATTGAATGGTAGATTCCTAGGGTGTTGCATGAATCCTAGGGCTGGAAAACTAGATTGTATGATAGATCCTAGGATATGGCATGAATCCTAGGACGGGAAAACTAGTGGAATGTATGAATACTGCAGTTTTGGAAAATGTGGAAAGGAAATAATAGTTGCTTGTAAATTCGTTTAAACAGCTGCCTGTTGTGAATAAATGAACATGATTAAGAATATGGGTTGTATGAATGTGAAACTGGAATGGTTAAACTGGAATGTTCTGAGTTAAAGAGCTGGAACCCTACGGGGAATTAGGAGTAGAACTCCTGGAAAGGGAATGGAATAGAATTGGGGAAGTGAGCTGGCCCTTGAGTACGGAGTACCAAGAAGAGCGACTGTCCCCCTGTTTAGTGCAGAGCGGAGCTAGCCGCCCCAGGGACCTGGGGTTAGGACTGGCCACTCTGTATAGACTTGCTGGCCCTCGCTACTAGTGTAGGGAGGTACTAGCTACCCCACGGGCCCCGGGGTTCTGCTAGCCTCCCACACCGACTTGTTAGGCCCACTGGGGCAACCAGGGTAGTCAGGCGAGGGTGCGCGGACTGTGGAGGGGCAAGGCCCCGGTTTGGTTACTGTGGAGGGGTTGGACCCCTGTTACTGAGAGGGCTCTGCCCTGGACTGGTTCCGTGCTGTGCTTTGGGCGCACCCGTTAACGGAAATGACTGACCGCGTGCCAGTACGGGTTAGCTACCTGTGCGTTTATCGTGCGTGCCGTAGTCACCGTTACGACTGTCAGTGACCTTGGGGTGGTTGACTGAGGGTAGGATCACCACGGGGGACTCTCCCAGCCAGGAGAGCACCACGTGCTACTTCTAGTCTTTGGAAAAGACTGCAATCAAGATCGTTCCCACGAGGAACATTCGAGATCAAGTAAAAGATCTGAGGAATAAATGAAATAGTGAGACAATTGAAAGATGTGAATAAAGAAAGTAATCGAACATAACAGCTACTGTACACTCTACTGTTGTCTTTAGTTTAGTTGCCACTCTACTCAGCGTTTTGCTGACGTGTTACACTCGTTATCTTTTTCAGGACCAGGTGTTGAGCAGCCAGGGTCAGCGGCTGCAGAGGACGCTGGGCCGAGTAGGGTCCAGTAGAGTTACCACGATTTCTTGTACCTCTTTTTGTTCCGTATAGTGAGTAGTTCTTGTTTCCGCTGTACTTTTGTTTACCTGCAGTTCATATTTAGTTATGAATGTTGTTATACTATTGTGGTAGTATATACTGTAGTAGTTTCTTTCCTTGCTGCTGTATTTTCTTACTGTTAGTTATATTCATGTTGAATGTGGTTTATTTTACTGCTCTTTTGGTTACTTCCTCGTTGGATGACTAGGTCTTGGGATTAGTTGAGTCGGTCCGGTTCTCGTGTCTCGTAGGGGCTCGGGAACCGGGTCGTTACAAGATGGTATCAGAGCAAGGTCTTCCCGAGAAGTGAATCAACTGACTGCAAAATAACCAATTCACATGTCTATAATTAGAGTAGCCACCACAACATATCTCTTGACATGAGCTCTTAGAAGTTTCGTTAGGTACCGTCTGTTTTGACGTTTTTCCATTTTGTTTCGCGTCTCCTTACAGGAGATGCCTCGTCGCGGGACTGGCAAGACTGGCCGCGGGCGCGGCCGAGGACGAGGTAGGCGAGGTGGACGTGCTGTTGTTGACATCTCGGTAGACCAGCCACCACTCCCGGGCATCCAGGCCCAGGACCTCGCCAAACTGATACGAGACATTGTACGAGAGGAGCTCCACCCACCGCCCCAAGAACCTCCTGGGGCTGCAGAGGGGGAGTCCTCTGTGGGACCACGCGACGGACACGGCGCTGGACACGAGGGAGGGGATGGGCCGCTGCCGCCCCCACCTTCCTCCGACACTTCTGTACACGAGGCACCTTCGCCTGGAGGTGCACCAGCACCTCCCCTACAGCGCCACTTCGAGCTTTTCGGGCAGTTCCGGAAGCTGAAGCCCCCCTCCTTCAAGGGGGATGAGGACCCGACCGAGGCAGAGGACTGGCTTGAGCAGCTGGAGAAGATCTTCAACACCCTTCGCCTCCCAGTGGAGTGCCGCGTGGCCTTTGCCACGTACTAGCTGGAGAGTGCGGCACATAGGTGGTGGAGGGTGGTCCGGGGATAGGAGAGGGACGAGCCGACGTGGGACCAGTTCGTCACCCTCTTCTGCAAGCAGTACTTTCCGCAGACGTGGCAGGACCAGAGGAGGCGGGAGTTCCACACTCTCCGCCAAGGGACGATGACTGTGAGCGCGTACCACACACGTTTCTTGGAGTTGTCCCGCTTTGCAGCTACAGCGGTAGCCACTGAGGAGGAGCGCCTTTGGAGGTTCACCGAGGGGCTTCGGCCTGCGATCCGGGGGTATGTCAAACCCCTGAAGCTGCCTACGTTTTCGAGGGTGGTAGAGGCAGCTATGACTTACGAGGAGACCAACCCGTCCGCGCGAGACACCGACGGTGGGCGGAAGAGGCCCTTCCAGCCAGACTTCTCACAGGGCCGGCGAGAACGGAGACACGTGGCGTCCGCAGGAGAGCCGTCACGTTTTACAGGGCCATCAGTGGCCTTTGGGGGCCCTCGACAGGGGCCAGTCGCCAGCACCGGACCCCCGCCCAACCGACAGCAGGGACCCACTGAGGGCGGGAGTCGGGTTCCCCTCTGTTACCAGTGTGGCCAGCCGGGCCGCATCAGGAGGGACTGCCCGTCTAAGGCAGGAGGTCAGCAGATACTTCCCGCGAAGAGCACTGGAGGACGCGTAGGAGGCCGCGGTTCCCAGGCGCGAGGAGGAGGACGGCTGTCGTGAGGAGGGTACCGGCCAGCACCTACCCGTCCAATGCAGAGTGTGGCTGCTTCGTCCGCACCTAGAGCTGAAGGGCGTATCAACGCCCTGACACACAAGGACGCCAAAGCTTCGGGATCGGTGGTAGCAGGTATCGTTTCAGTTTCCGGCAAACTTGTTTACACGCTTTTCGATTCCGGCGCTACGCACTCGTTTGTCGCAGCCAGTTTCGCAGTTAGTTTGGACCGGGATTATACACTGTTAGAGAATCCGTTCGTAATCACAGGTCCGAGTGGTCAGCTGTTTGTAGCTGAGGAGGTGTACACGGATTGCGAGGTCAGCGTCGGGGGATATAACCTGCCAGCTGACCTGATTATGTTACAGATGGAGGACTTTGGAGTGATTCTGGGGATGGATTGGCTGTCCGCTTACCATGCCTTGGTAGACTGTTTTGAGAGGAAGATTGTCTTCTCCATGCCGGAGTTGCCTTCTTTCGAGTTTCATGGACAGCCAGTGGACGGAGGTTTCAGGTGCATTTCGGCACTTCGGGCGGCGAGACTTTTGAGCCAGGGGTGTGAGGGCTTCCTAGCTTGTGTGGTGGCAGAGCCCAGCCCTGTGGCAGACTTCCAGAGCATCCCGGTGGTCAGAGAATACCCTGACGTGTTTCCAGACGAGTTACCAGGACTACCGCCGAGCGTGAGATCGAGTTTGAGATCTCACTGGTACCAGGGACCAGCCCCATCTCCACCGTGCCATACAGGATGGCACCGCTTGAGCTACGAGAGCTCAAGTCTCAGTTACAGGACCTTTTGGAGAAAGGTTTCGTGAGGCCCAGTGCGTCTCCCTGGGGAGCCCCGGTACTGTTTGTGAAGAAGAAGGATGGGACCTTACGCCTTTGTGTGGACTACCGACAGCTGAATAAGGTCACCATCAAAAATAGATATCCGCTGCCGAGGATCGACGACTTGTTTGACCAGTTGCGGGGTGCCTCGGTGTTTTCCAAGATCGACTTGAGGTCGGGATACCACCAGTTGAGGATCAGAGAGACCGACGTCTCCAAGACAACTTTCCGCACCCGGTACAGACACTACGAGTTTTTGGTCATGCCGTTTAGGCTGACCAATGCTCCCGCTGCTTTCATGGACCTGAGGAACCAGGTGTTTAGACCGTACTTGGACCAGTTCGTGGTGGTTTTCATAGATGATGTACTCATCTATTCTAGAGATCGGACGCAGCACGGACAGCACTTGCGGATGATTCTGGACACTCTGAGACGACGCTGGCTGTACGCCAAATACAGCAAGTGCGAGTTCTGGTTGAGGGAGGTGACCTTCCTAGGTCATGTGATCTCTGGAGACGGCTTGGCGGTGGACCCAGCCAAGGTCGAGGCAGTACTCAGGTGGGAGAGACCGCGTTCAGTCATTGAGATTCGCAGTTTCCTGGGACTGGCAGGCTACTACAGACGATTCATCAGAGGATTTTCACAGATTGCACGTCCTATGACACAGTTGACCCGGAAGGACGTGCCCTTCGCTTGGACAGACGCCTGTGAGGAGTGTTTTCTGGAGCTAAAGGAGAGGTTGACCTCAGCTCCCGTGCTCACCATCCCTGACAGTAGTGGCGGGTTCGTTGTGTACACGGACGCCTCCTTGCAGGGGTTAGGAGGTGTGCTCATGCAGAGGGGTCACGTTGTCGCTTACGCTTCGCGGCAACTGGAGCCCCATGAGCATACCTACCCTACCCACGACCTAGAGTTGGCAGTTGTTGTCTTCGCGCTGAAGACTTGGAGGCACTACTTGTACGGTGAGACCTTCGAAATTTTCGCAGATCACAAGAGCCTCAGATACCTTTTTGATCAGAAGGAGCTCAACATGAGACAGAGACGTTGGTTGGAGCTCCTGAAGGACTATGACTGCAGCATCTCCTACCACCCGGGAAAGGCCAATGTGGTGGCTGACGCCTTGAGCCGTAAGACGCCCGCACACTTGGCTAGTCTACAGTTACAGAATTGGAGCCTTTTGGAGGAGGTGGGCAGTTGGCGACCTCTAGAGTTACGAGGGTATTGTGGGGTAGTGACGGTGACACGGCAGACCAGGCCAGAGCTGATAGATCACATCATCACAGGACAGATGGCCGATCCGTACTTGCAGTCTTTGCGCGACAGAGTGCTGTCAGGAGACCCAGGGGACTTCTCTTTCGCAGACCAGGTGCTGCGCTTGAGGGGACGGTTGTGCGTTCCCAGAGACGAGGAGCTATTGAGAGAGCTCCTGACTGAGGCACATGGTTCCAGATTCACCATACATCCCGGAAACACGAAGATGTACCACGACTTGAGACGCGAGTTTTGGTGGAGAGGGATGAAACGGGATGTGGGTGAATTCGTGCAGCAGTGCTTAGTGTGCCAGCAGGTGAAAGCTGAGCATCAGAGGCCTGCAGGGCCGCTACAACCGCTTCCAGTGCCAGAGTGGAAGTGGGAGAGCATCACCATGGACTTGGTGGTGGGCTTACCTGTTACCCAGCAGGGACACGACGCAGTCTGGGTAATAGTGGATAGACTGACGAAGACGGTGCGATTCTTGCCGATCCGAGTCACTTTGGGACCAGCACAGTTGGCAGAGAGGTATATCCGGGATGTGGTACGACTACACGGAGTTCCGCGGGAAATCGTATCCGACCGGGATACCCGCTTTACGTCCCATTTTTGAGCTGAGTTTCAGCAGGCCTTGGGGACGCAGTTGAGGTTTAGTACAGTTTACCACCCCCAGACGGACGGACAGTCTGAGCGTACGATATAGACACTTGAAGACCTTTTGCGTGCCTGTGTACTGGACTGGAGGGGCTCTTGGGAGGAGCACCTGCCCCAGGCGGAGTTTGCATACAACAACAGTTATCACTCGAGCATCGGCATGGCTCCCTACGAGGCTCTGTATGGACGGAGGTGTACGGCACCCTTGAGTTGGGTTGAGGTGGGGACCAAGTGGGAGGTTGGCCCCAGGTTGATCCGGCAGAGTCAGGAGGTAGTTGAGCAGATCCACAGACGACTCCGCACTGTCAGGAGCAGACAGAAGAGCTACGCGGATCGGAGACGCAGGGAGGTGCAGTTTAAGGTTGGGGACCACGTCTTCCTTCGTGTTTCACCCATGAAGGGCCTACAGCGGTTTGGGGTGAGAGGGAAGCTCGCGTCGAGGTTCGTGGGGCCCTTTGAGGTCCTGGAGCGGGTTGGACTCATTGCTTACAGACTTGCCCTTCCCCCGCAGCTTTCTGGTATGCACGACGTGTTCCACGTGTCCAACCTCAGGAAGTACGTAGCCGATTCCAGTCACGTACTGAGTCACGAGAGCGTCGAGGTGGGCGACGACCTGACCTACCCCGAGTGGCCAGTGCAGATCCTAGACCGAGCCGTCCGCAGTTTGAGACGAAAGCAAGTACCCCTGGTAAAGGTTTTGTGGAGGAGCCAGCGGTATGAGGAGGCTACCTGGGAGCCTGAGGCGGCAATGCAGGAGCAGTACCCGGAGCTTTTCGCGGGTACGTCTTTTCGGACCGGCTTCGGTCCTCTTTAAGTTTGTTATGGTTAATTAGACATCTTTTCCCGCACCCTAGTTGGTGCAAGTCTCGAGGACGAAACTTCCTTTGAGTTTGTTATATTGTTACGAACGCGTGCCCCAGACGTCTTTTAAGACGTTTGGGAGGTGGCCCAGACGTCGGACCAGACGTCTGGGATCACATCCAGACGTCTGACCAGACGTCTGGGATCGTTTCCAGACGTCTGGAAATCAGTTATTTTCGACACGCGCGGGTCGTCTGCGCGCCTAAGTGCGCAGACCCGCATATTCGTTATTCCCTCTATGGCTGCAGACGCCCTGCCGCATTTCTCTCTCCTCCTCGCGCGGCCTTAAAAGGCCACGCGCTCCCTCCCGTCGCCTCCACCCCTTCCTCTTCTCCTTCCAGTGCGCGAGAGCGAGCGCGGGGTTGCTGCGGCGGCGACGGCCGCAGTGAGCGCGGAGGGGGTGCTGCGTGCGAGAGCGGCATTCAGCCGTGAGGGCGAGCTCGCCGGGGCCGTCAGGGCCGGTCGGCGGGGAGCGCAGCGGGCGCGGAACGACACGGGAGGCCTGCTGCGGCTCGAGCAGCAGGCGCACGAGGGGCGACACGGGGCAGCGTCGCGAGCGGAGGGCGAGTTGCGCTCTGGTTCTGGAAAAATTTCCAGAATCAGACGTCTGTGCTGATAGCCAGACGGCGAGGTCGACGTCTGGAAGACTGTCCAGACGTCTGAAAGGTGAGTTTTCCATCTTCTCCTTCCTTCCTGTCGACCGACCGTACTGAGCGAGAGAGATGGGTGTGCGCAGGCTCGGTGATTCGCCATCCAACGCGAATCAGACGTCTGGCTGTAGTACCAGACGGCGGGAGCGACCTCCAGACGTCCGGGGTGACCATCGGACGTCTGGGAGCTAGGACAGACGTCCCCGCAGACTTCTGGACGTCTGGGAAACCACGCTGAACAAGGTAATTCTCTGATCCACTTTTTAAGACGTCTGGAAGAAGTTCCAGACGTCTGATTTTGCACAGTGTCGTCATTTTCGACCCGTTGAGGGCCCGTTTGGGTTCCGTTTTCCGCGTTTCAAGTTGCGTTCTTTCCGGAATTAAATCCTCTACCCGTCTACAGTAGCTATACACTGTTTTGAGACACTCCTTGTGTTTGATCCTTGTGATAGGACCTCATTCCGTTGCAGTCTTGGGGGTCGCGGAGGCACGCGGGATTCCCGATCACGCCCCCATTACTCCCGTCGTACCTGGTAGAGTGGCTTTAAGTATAATATGTTACATTATGAAACCATAAATAGAACCTAGGACATTGCATGAATCCTTGGAATGAGAAATAGATTGAATGGTAGATTCCTAGGGTGTTGCATGAATCCTAGGGCTGGAAAACTAGATTGTATGATAGATCCTAGGATATGGCATGAATCCTAGGACGGGAAAACTAGTGGAATGTATGAATACTGCAGTTTTGGAAAATGTGGAAAGGAAATAATAGCTGCCTGTAAATTCGTTTAAACAGCTGCCTGTTGTGAATAAATGAACATGATTAAGAATATGGGTTGTATGAATGTGAAACTGGAATGGTGAAACTGGAATGTTCTGAGTTAAAGAGCTGGAACCCTACGGGGAATTAGGAGTAGAACTCCTGGAAAGGGAATGGAATAGAATTGGGGAAGTGAGCTGGCCCTTGAGTACGGAGTACCAAGGAGAGCGACTGTCCCCCTATTTAGTGCAGAGCGGAGCTAGCCGCCCCAGGGACCTGGGGTTAGGACTGGCCACTCTGTACAAACTTGCTGGCCCTCGCTACTAGTGTAGGGAGGTACTAGCTACCCCACGGGCCCCGGGGTTCTGCTAGCCTCCCACACCGACTTGTTAGGCCCACTGGGGCAACCAGGGTAGTCAGGCGAGGGTGCGCGGACTGTGGAGGGGCAAGGCCCCGGTTTGGTTACTGTGGAGGGGTTGGACCCCTGTTACTGAGAGGGCTTGCCCTGGACTGGTTCCGTGCTGTGCTTTGGGCGCACCCGTTAACGGAAACGACTGACCGCGTGCCAGTACGAGTTAGCTACCTGTGCGTTTATCGCGCGTGCCGTAGTCACCGTTACATCTGTCAGTGACCTTGGGGTGGTTGACTGAGGGTAGGATCACCACGGGGGACTCTCTCGGCCAGGAGAGCACCACGTGCTACTTCTACTTTTTGGAAAAGACTGCAATCAAGATCGTTCCCACGAGGAACATTCGAGATCAAGTAAAAGATCTGAGGAATAAATGAAATAGTGAGACAATTGAAAGAAGTGAATAAAGAAAGTAATCGAACATAACAGCTACTGTACACTCTACTGTTGTCTTTAGTTTAGTTGCCACTCTACTCAGCATTTTGCTGACGTGTTACACTCGTTACCTTTTTCAGGACCAGTGTTGAGCAGCTAGGGTCAGCGGCTGCAGAGGACGCTGGGCCGAGTAGGGTCCAGTAGAGTTACCACGATTTCTTGTACCTCTTTTTGTTCCGTATAGTGAGTAGTTCTTGTTTCCGCTGTACTTTTGTTTACCTGCAGTTCATATTTAGTTATGAATGTTGTTCTACTGTTGTGGTGGTATATACTGTAGTAGTTTCTTTCCTTGCTGCTGTATTTTCTTACTGTTAGTTATATTCATGTTGAATGTGGTTTATTTTACTGCTCTTTTGGTTACTTCCTCGTTGGACGACTAGGTCTTGGGATTAGTTGAGTCGGTCCGGTTCTCGTGTCTCGTAGGGGCTCGGGAACCGGGTCGTTACACCCTAAGAACCTTTGGAGACACTTCTACACATTTGGAAAACCTGACTGACTCGTCCACTCCTGACACAGTTGTATGCATAGTGGACGCGACCTCGGATCCCGCCCTTGATGCGGATCCCATTTTGGAACCCGGCCCACAAATGAAGCTAAAACCTTTGCTGGATTCCCTCAAGTACACCTTTTTGGGCCCAAACCAAACCTTTCCCGTGATTATTAGTGCCCATTTGACTTAGAACCAAGAGAAGAGACTGATTGAGGTGCTCAGGAGGAACAAATCTGCGAATGGTTGGACTTTAGAGGATTTGAGAGGCATTAGCCCGTCTTATTCCACACATCGAATTTTTCTAGAAGATGGGGCACAACCCTCTAGCGAATTTCAGAGAAGACTTAACCCAAACATGTGAGAGGTTGTGAAGAAAGAGATTGTGAAGTGGCTTGATGTTGGCATCATTTACCCGATTTCTGACAACCCATGGATTAGCCCTATCCAGGTGGTACCCAAGAAAGTAGGGCTGACTATGATTACAAATGACAAGGGTGAATTGGTTTTGACTCGAATCACTTCTTCGTGGTGTGTTTGCATAGATTCTCAGAAATTGAACACCACCATGAAGAAGAACCACTTTCCACTCCCTTTTATTGACCAAATCTTAGAGCGTTTAGCCGAATAGAAGTTCTATTGTTTCTTAGATGGATATTCCAGCTACAATCAAGTTGCAATTCAACCCAAAGATCAAGAGAAGACTACATTCACCTGCTCCTTTAGAACCTTTGCTTTCCCAAGGATACCCTTCGGATTGTGCAATGCTCCTGCTACATTCCAACGGTGCATGATTGCAATCTTTTCATACTTGATAGGTGAAAGTTTGGAGGTGTTTATAGATGATTTCTCAATTTTTAGGGATTCATTTGATTCATGCTTGACCAATCTTGAAAAAACCCTCCAAAAATGCATTTCGGTGAATCTAGTTTGAGTTGAGAGAAATCTCATTTCATGGTCCAAGAAGGTATCATTTTGGGTCACATTGTGTCTGAAAAAGGGATTACGGTAGATAACGCAAAGGTTGATGCTATTTCATGTCTTCCACTGCCCAATTGTGTTAAGCAAATTCGATCATTTCTAGGAATGTGGGTTTCTATCATCGATTCATTAAGGACTTTTCAAAGATTTCCAGACCTCTCAACAATCTTCTGACTAACGACCAACCTTCCCTTTTTTACCAGGCCTGCATGAATGCTTTTGAGACTTTGAAATAGGCTGTGACCAAAGCACCCATCATTCAACCCCCTGATTGGAATAAGCCTTTCGAGCTCATGACCGATGCTTCTGATTTCGCCATTGGGACAGTTTTGGGGCAAATGATTGATAGGAAGCCCCACGTGATCTACTATGCGAGCAAAACCTTGGATGAAGCACAGAGAAATTATACAGTCACGGAGAAAGAGTTGCTTGCTACCATGTTTGCATTGGAGAAATTTCGACCTTACCTTCTTAAGACTAAAATCACTATTTTTACCGACCACTCCGCTTTGAAATACCTACTTGATAAGAAAGATGCCAAACCCAACCTCATTTGTTGGATTCTACTTCTTCAAGAATTTGACTTGGAGATCAAAGACAAGGCAGGTACATAAAATGTTGTGGTTCCGATTTGTCCTGATTAACTAACTCAGAGATCTACCAGCCCCAAGATACCTTCCTGGATGAAACTCTTTTGGCTGTGACTGAAAAATCCCTCCCCTGGTATGTTGATCGTGTGAATTTCCTTGTCTCAGATTTGATTCCTCAAGATTGGCCCAAGGCCAAGAAAGACAAATTCTACTCCGAGATTAAACACTTCTTTTGGGAGGAAACTAACCTTTCCAAGATATGCCTAGACAAAATTATTAGGCGGTGTATGCCTGACTCTGAGATTCTAAGCATTTTACACCATTGCTACACCTCTGCCTATGGGGGACATTTCTCAAGAAAGAAAACTGCTGCCAAAATCTTACAGTCTGGATTTTTCTAGCCCTCACTATATAAGGACGCCCACAGTTTTGCACAAAAATGTACACAATATCAAACCACCAACACCATGAGCCAAAAGGATATGATGCCCTTAAACTCGATTCTAGAAGCTGAAATTTGGATTTCAATTCATTCTTCTTGTGGTTGATTACATTTCTAAATGGGTGGAAGCAATCCCTACAGGCACTAACAATCACAAGGTGGTTTTGAATTTTGTGAAAACTCATATTTTCTCACAATTTGGTATATATTCCAAGAAGCGGTGGGGGAACTCACTTCAAAAACATCCATTTCCATAACCTCCTAGCCAAGTACGGGGTCACTCACAAAATCTCTACCTCATACCATCCGCAAACCAATGGCCAGGCAGAGGTTTCAAATAGGGAAATTAAGAACATCTTGCAAAAAATAGTTCGACTAGATCGCAAGGACTGGTCCAATAAGTTGGATGATGCCTTGTGGGCCTACTGGACCGCCTTCAAGACTCCTATTGGCATGTCACCCTTCAAATTGGTCTACGGAATGGCATGTCACCTACCAATTGAGTTGGAACACAGGGCATATTGGGCTATAAAGGAACATAATTTTGATTTAGACAAGGTGGGCAAGAAAAGAAGAATGGACTTAATCAAACTCGAGGAAATACGCAATAACACATATGAGAACGCACGAATTTATACGGACCGAGCCAAGGCATATCATGATAAACACATTGCTCCTAAGTCCTTCTACCCTAATCAGAAAGTGTGGCTCTTTGACGTGCAATTGCGACTTTTCCTTGGGAAATTACAATCGAAATGGATAAGTACGTGCATCGCGGTTCATATTTTTAGTTCTAGGGTAATTACAACTAGTGATTCGAAAATAGGGCAGCAATTCAAAGTGAATGGGTAGTGCTTAATGAACCTATTCTCGTGTCTGATGAGATTCCACTTACCGATCCACCATCATCATGACACATCACTTCATTGGGCTGCAGGCATCAAATGTAGCACTTGTTAGGAGGCAACCATGATTTTGACGGATTTTTTTTCTTTTTTCTTCTTTTACATTCTATCACATTCCAGGTTTCCCCGCTTCACCTTGAGCTTGAACACTACAATCAGGTGCTATTTTCCTTGTCCAGCTTCATGCAATGGTGACATTACAAATCTTAAGCATGGGGTAGGAATAGTAGCTACATGATTACTCTTTTTTATATTTCATGAGGGGGAAACATCTGCATCATTCATTCATGAATACGTCATCTCATGTAAAAATAAAAATAATTAGCATATATCAAAAAAAAGAAAAAAGTAAAAATTGAAGGTATAAGTAATGGGATTGAATGTCGTAGAGGATGACGAAATTTTGGAGCTTTGAGATGAAAATCACTTTTGCGTGGTTAGATTTTAGGAGCCTAAGTCTAGATTTCTTTGGGCCAATGGCCTTAGTCAATTCAGTGTGACTCAAGGTTCGATTTTCAATCTCTTGAGGTGATCAATTGATTTTGGTGGGAGATGACCAATCCAGGCAGTAGTTGGCTTCGTACTTACCCTCTTAGAGTTGAGTAGTTGGGGAAATTGAGTGTCAAATCCCTTCACACACAGGTCATTCGGCAAGCACTAATAAAAGAACAACCACAAAAATGTCCTCTTAAGAAAAAAAAAAAAAGATTCCCTCTAAGTTCTGAATTAGGAAAGTCTTGAAACATAAGTTGATTGGAGGAGTTCCCACCGTAGAGAGGAGAAGCTTATGCTTCCCTTGAGGATGTGGTGCCAACACCTTGCACTTGTCTCTTAGGATATCTAAATATCCTACCGGGGGCATGTAAGTTCTTGTGCAGTTTGAGTGCCATGGGCGATGCCATCCCGAAGCATCAATTGCCAAGGGCTCAGATTCGCTATAAAATGCCATGGGCAGCACTATCACAAAGTGTCGAATGCCAGGGTTCTGTGGGGGCTACCATGGCCGGTGCTACCCCGAAGCATCAATTGCTAGGGGTCCCTCAAGGAATGGTGGTGGGGAACATAGAATCCAATACAAACCGTGTTACGAACCAATTCGAGGTTAGGCATAGAGGAATCACAAAAAAAAAACACAAAAATATTCTTCTCTTTCTATGTTGGCCATCATACCAACAACAATCCATTCGCAAGCTGAATAATGACCAAATATGCACAATGCACTGACACTTGATTTTTTCAAGACTAGGCAAACGAAAGGTTGAGTGCAAAGCCAATGAGGTTTGGATTTGGGAGTCTCAATCCAAGGTTAGTTGAGATCCATTGGAACAAGGTGGTCTTATCTTGGGAAGCACTAGAACGATGCTATCTAGATTGTGGCTCTAAAGATCTTTTCTCTGCTGCTTCAAAAAGAAAATCCCGCACCCTCTAACTTAAAAATTCGACCGAAAATCCCATGGACACTCCTCTCAACCAAAAAGAAGTATTGACTTTTGAATATCAAGTTTGCTAGAGGCTAGTAAAAGGTAGGCATGCGGTGGTGATCTAACCACATTTTGTATTGCCCATATTTATAATTTGCTAACTTCCCATTCATCTTAGTTTGATTTCATGAGTATATTGCATGCATTAGCATAAAATGCTTTTTAGATAGGCTTGCATCATAATTTGAATAATTCTGTGTTCTTTCACTGATTGACGATATTTGATGATCATATGATTGAAGGCCAAGGAGAAAAGAAAAGAAGAAGGAATTAAAGAATTTGAGCTAAATATTTGAACTCAGGAGACTTACAAACCCAAGGTTCCAGCTCAACAACGCAAAAAGAATTATCCTACATCAACACTCAATGAGCTCCTCTACTTCATTTCGTCAACCGAGAGCCACCTTTGCACATCTTCTATGACACATTTAAGTCTCTCTCCCCATTATGGATGCACATTTTACCACACCTAGATCCCTCCGCCAATTAATAGCCACCAACCCAATTCCAAGACATCATCATTAGATCTCAACACATCTACCCATAACCATAATTGTTGGAACACCTCCCTCCTTCCCTTTTTACCCCTCTCCACCTCTATATAAGGCCATCCATTCCATCCTTCCAAACTATCTTTGGCAATCCCATCTCTTGAGCACAAGGGGAGAAAGGGAGGGCCTAAGGGTTACCTATGTCCAAATTTTAGGCATTGAGAGGGAGTCATTCCACCACCCTTCAATTGCCAATCCACCATCATTTTATCACCATCATCCCACGCCAGCATTGGAGGAGATTCTTAGGAGCACGCTAAGGAGGAAGGAGGCCACAGGAGGAGGACATGTACCACTGGAGGGTCATCTTCATCACTTGAGCTCCATCTTCATTCTCATAAGCTTCCTTTGACCTTATTTTATTTTTCTAGTATCATGTTATGTTGAGTCTCATTCAAGTTTGGTAGTGAGCTTGTCTTATCTCATGAGCTTTCTTGTTGTTACTCTCATCTCTTTATGTTGTAAGCACTTAATTTGTAAGGAAATTAAAAGCATGTTTCCTACTTGTATTTTGTTTTGATTCCCTTAGATGTGTGAGCTTGGCGAGTGTTTAATTACAAGCCACCCACCGTGGTGCTTGTGAGTTCACTCACCAACACCTTTTTATAGTGTCTAATTTCATAGATTCATTTGAGTAGGTAGCATCATCTCTCATGATATTGATTCGTGATGGCATTTTCATTTTATCCTCTTATCTCAAAAAGACAAAAAAATTCAAAAGTGAAAAATACAAAAAGAAATAAAAGGCATTTCAAGGTTGATTTGAAACATCGAGCATCTTAGGATAACCCATATACTCTTTAGTTGCGGTTTATAAATTCTAAATGTTGAATACTTGAATTGCATTACAACGATTCAACTCAACCTTTTATAAGAAGCAATTTGAGTGATTCAGAAGCTAAGAAGGAGGAGATCATGCTCTTCAAATTTAGGTCTCCTTGTATTATAGGAATTGAGTTATAATTTTATATACTTTAGAATATAAGGAAAGGCCCAATCAAATCTCATATTAGCATAAACATAGGGGGTTCATATGCAATTCTCACAAGAAAATCACACATAGCCTAAATAGATCAAATTATGTCTAACTAACCTTGTTAGGGCTAATGCATGGTCCTGAATTCCTATAGGAACCTAATAGCTCATTTTGGATAGTTAGAAGTCTTTATATTGCAGGCTATCTAATGTTAGGTATTTGATACCTATTGTTAGATAATAGATTGAGTGTCAACCAGGCTATCAGGAACTAACGAACTTTACACTGAACTTTGTATATAACGTAAGGTAGTTGACTTAACATTAGATAGGAGTTACCTAAAGTTAGATAAGCCATTTTGGGCCAATTTGGGTTTCTCTAGGAGATAACAAACTTTGTACCTAACTGGCCGCTATTCAATGACTTGACCGACATCATCGATCATAATAAAGTACTATTGTCAAGTTTTTGTCCCCAGTTATAGCACCAAAAATGTAGTCGACGACTATCTATCTACAATAAAAATGTTATTTAAGATGTTGTTGTAGTATATTTGTCACAATAAAAATAGATGTCATGTCATTTTATTTAATTACAATTTTTACTAGTTAATTTCCAAGTCATTCACTTAAAGGTAGTTATTGATATACGTCACTCTGTATGTCCATAAATATTCTTTTATTTCAAAAATATTAATTTTACTACAACATGAATCAGTGAATCAATTAATGAATAAATTAGTTAGTTATAAACAAAATAATCAATTAATAATCACTATAATGCCTTAAACATATTCACAAATAACTGGCATAAAAAACTCTATTCAACTACACTAAGTTATATATAGTTACTTTAAGTAATACCTAAAAATAGGTATAAAAATAGCTACTAATATATACTATACTAAGTTAAATTAACATATTAATGTCTTTAGTAACATATATTCTATATGCAATAGCATATCATGTGTCGCTATAGCCTTAGTAAAATATATACACTACATAAGGCAAAAATAAATACTTATACTAACATTTATATAGATATACAGTGAGGGATATATTCGTCAGTAAACCTTAAGGTTATTTATATATATATAAGAGGTTCAAACAGTAGCTCTACTTATAATCTACATATATACACTACGGGCTTACGTATACACTATATATATACATATCTTATTTACTTTATTTAGATACATATATATATATGTTATACTTATATTATACATATATGTATACACATATACATATGCATATATACATGCACACACAACACACTCAAGCGCGCACACACATAGCCTTTAAACACTTAGGCGCCTATGCCTTTCTTTCTTTCCTTCTCTTCTCTCTTCACTTAGAAACTTGTTTAGGGCCTCTCTCTTACAGCAGTTGAATTCACTCTTCACCAACCCAAAAATTGGGTTTTTAATGGGTGGGCTAGCCCTTTTTCATGGGATACACAGCACCTTGAAGAGGTAAGACTAGACCACTACTAAGGGATCAACCCTAGTTCATTAATTGTGCATTTATATCCCATTATAGGCCCATGACAGGCCCAATTTGGGCCCAGCTACAGTGCATGGCCCCCGACCTGCCACTGTACAAATGCTCATGCAATGCTCATATAACATGCTCATAGTAATGGGTATGATATATGTTGGCGCCCGGCACCATGACAACTGGTAGGGCTTGAGCACAAAAGCGACTTATATCGCTTCAACAACTTCATAGCCCATGATGTGGGACTATAAAAAAGCGCCAAATTGGCGCTACACCACAAACGGCTATGTTTGAATTCCATGATTTTGGCTCTCGATTTGAGGGCCATAATTAGTTTCAATTTCTAATTAAAATATATCATTAGAAAGGCTACAAAATTATATAGTTAATTTAGTAAAATAACTTAATTATTTATATTTAAAAATTACCTAAATTTTCTACTATGTACACGTTAAATTAAGACTTATTCGTTAATTGGAGTTCAAATTAGTTAATTAATTATACAATTGACTTGATAAATAGTTAATTAACATATTAAGGTATTTATTATACATTTTAAATGTATTTTATATATTTTATTTCAATTTATTTACATTTAAATTCATGTTTAAGTTAGTTATGTACATAAATAATTTATAAATACTGTAGTTGATGTAAACACATTTGTATCACATAAACTATCTATTTATATTTGTTCTTAGGCATGGAATTGCATCTCATATTATAAATATTGCATTACATGCATCATCATGCATTTAGGTTAGTCTGTATAAAATATATGTTAATTGTCTCCTTTTATGCCTAGGGACAGGGCAACTTTTTAATCAGAGCCTCGAATCGAAGATCCAACTGTACGGATCTGATCAGGGCAACAATTGGAGTTCAATGACTCCAAGATCGCCCTGATCTGACATCCGTAGCATTAGATAGAGACCGAGGAACCCTAGAGATCAAGGGCCAAGATGGTGTTAATCCACACCTCAGACGACAAATCCAACCGCATGGATGGGTTCGGATTGACGATCATAGCCTAACGGCATAAAAATCGATCCAATCCAACAACCGTGGCACCATCTACAACACTCAGAAGATGGACGGCCTAGATGGCGTCATGTGGGACTATCATAGCCGCCCAGCACCGACTGCAGCTCTTCTTCTTCACCCGCTCGACAAATCTCAGCCATTGAATGCCCATCCAACGGCCAAGAACATGCCACGTCGCCGCTCATCCAGCGCCTCTCCTCATCTGAAGGTGCAATCAATGCTCAACCACGCACAAAACTCTCTACACGACACAAACTCACGCTCAGCGCAACGGTCGAGCGCACGACGCACGTTCGAGCCCACATTCGCTGCGAGTGGGTGTGCGATTGGAGCCGCGCGATTCACATCGAACGGCGCAGATCAACCAATAGCGCCCACGCGTGATCAGACGCGAGGCGCTAGCGATGGCAAGTTTAAGCCGTCCGATCAAGAGATCAGATGGCTGAGCATTCGCGAACGTGCGCGAGCATTGAAGAGCACGGAGGCGAGGGGGCGCGCGAGCGACGCGCGCACGTCGGCCACGTTCAAGCCTTTAGTGACGGATAAATCCATCACTAAAAGCCCTGAATTAATGTTTTTGAAATTAAAATGTCCAAAATGCCCCCACTCTTTGCAACTATAAAAGAAGACCCCTACCATATGGATTTCTCATCCCTTCCTTCTCCTCTCTCCCTCTCCGAAGCTTAAGAGAAGCTTGTCCCACACACGGGATGCTCCTCAAGAGCTAAAGCCAAGTTTTTGCCCCCGTTTCGGAAGCGGATCCTGTGACGATGACGACGTGCTGCCTTGTTTCTGTTCCTCCTACTTCGTCCTCCTTCTTCCCACTCCGTTCCTTGTCTTCCAGGCGTTGTCCCGTTCGAATCGTCCTCCAAGCGATGTTAAGGAGGATAACTTCTCTCTCCCATTCTTTTTACTACTTTCTAGAGTAGAATTTTCCTGCTTTTTAGTTGTAATAATTTTTCGCTTTCTAGTGTAATCATTTCTCACTTTCTTAGTTGTAAAAATATTTTGCAATATCAAGTGAATGTTCTCTCTCTCTCCCTCTCTCTTATTGTCTATATTGATTCCATTGTGATTATTTTGCCTTTTAAACAAAAATACAAAAATATAATTGCGAATTTTGATCAACGTAGCCTCCCTGTGTTCGACCTGGGATTTCTTTACAGATGTTTCGGTATAAATTTTATTTGTTGAACAGATTTCTTAGCTACTCGAACTACAATGACATGTTTTCAAAACCAATTCCGATAGCGTAGTCATCCGCCATTCAACAGTAGTATAGTACAAATATAGTATAAATAGGTTGGAAATACTTAACATAATACTATACAAGTATACATTATAAATTACTTCAGCATTAACTTAAATTGCTAATTTATTTTATTTTAAGTTAATAATTTACTCAAATAACTTAATAACTTAATTACCTACTATAGTTACCTAATTAAATTAATTTACAGGCACTATACAATATATATTACTTAGTTATGTATGTATGTATGTATAGTATTAGATATAATTATATACATATATATAGGTTTGTATAATTACTTAAGTTAATATACATTTAGATTATATAAATTAATATATAATTATACGATAAAGTTATATACAATAAATCATTCTAAATATTTAATTTAATATATAGATATAAGTTAATTATAGGCATTACTTACATATTGTACAATATGTACTTATAGCTTAGTTTTAAATTATATTTACAAGTATATACACACTATACAAGGTATTTTTGAGGATTTTTTGGTTTTTATAGTTTTTATATGTATAGTAGAGATAAGGGATGAGAGAGAAAAGGTGAGATGAGAGAGGGAATTTTCTTTTTGGTGTTTTTCATTTTAGGTTCTTTTATTAAATTCCAAAATAGACTGAGTCATCGGCTGATATGTTCTACTAAGCTGGGGGTTCATATTACTTTAAAACTTGACTCACACCTAGAAAAATACATGATCTTACTCAAGACAGGTTTATTTTAATTTTTTAATGATTTTTTTATGTATTTTATTTATTTACAAACTAACACAAAATGTGGCCTTAAAGAATATTTTAAGTGAAACCTAAGGCTTCTAAAAGCATTTTAAGGGTTGGAAAAGCTATTCATCCACTCAAATATGTCCAATACTTCACATAAACAATGCTCAAACCTTTAAATTTGATTTTCAATCCAATTCTCAACAAAAATTACATTTGGACAGTTAGGACCTTAATTATGTAACTGACAATAAATTTCAAAAGATTCATCCAAGCAATTCAAATTAAGTTACACTTCATTTCCAATATATGAATGCTTGTGACATGAAGTTCTTAGGATACAATCAATCTATAGTTCAACAGACTTTCAAATCCCATCAAAAACCCAACCAACAGGACTGAACTGCTACTACAGTAGCCTCTACTACAGTTACTCAAATTTTAGCAACTGAGAGCATCTGCGTCAAATCGACAGTTGAGCTGAGCTGCTACTTCTACAAATTTAGCTGGGTCTGATTCAAAACTCTAAAACCCAAGCCTTATTACTTACATCTCTCCACAGAAAATCTGGAAATCAGTTTATTCTCAATTGAAAGTCATAAATTCCAAAACCCTGATTTCATTCTCAAGTCATACTATAGACAGATGAGCATTTAGAATTGAATCAGAATTCTAAATTCTTGTAAAACAGACTCCAATCATCCATTTGTAAAGCATACAGGTCTTCATTCAAGCTTTGAAAACATCATCTAAGCTTTTAAATTTAGAATTAAATCATGTATGTCAAAAATCCATATAACCCTAGTTAGGGCCTTTGTTTTAGGATTTGCCTAGGTGATCTGATCACCAGGAGCTCCTAAACACTAGAGCTCATTGTTTAAGACCTTGGGCAATCCTGTAGAAGCTAATGGGTAATGGTTTAGGCCCCATCTTAGTGAATGTGAGCTTTCTAGGCCTAAACTACCTCAAAAACATAGCCACTTTGAAAAATTGGGTAAAGCTAGAATAATATTTAAAATCAAAGCATTGAAGTTCAACCCATTGCAATCAATCCAATTACTCAAAAATAAACTTAATTCACTTGATTGAAAAGCATTGAGACCAAATAGAATCTTGATTTCTTGATTAAGCATGAAAAACACATTCATATAATTCATGTGAATCCAGATCAATTAAATCAATGGTGAGGACATTGGTGATTATGTAGGCTGAATGGAATGCCCTCAAGTTGATGTTTGAGCAATTCAACAAATCTGAAAGCTAATGAGCTTCAGATCCATTGAGTGCTCTCGTGAGTGGGTGATTGGTGACAAAATTGTACATCAAGTGGGCGAACGTGATTATTGAAATGAAGAGGAAGAAAAATGGATCGCAATGGAGGTGGACAAACACCTCTCTGATCTGAATTGATCAGAGAGGGCGAGATCGATTCTAGGCCAATCTAATTTTAATCTACACTAATCTAAGCTAACACATCACTGAATTCATCATCTAAATTACATTTAACTAATCTATCTACACTAGCAAGCACTAAACCTAATCTAGCAAGCTGGAAAACTAATCTATGAAAGCGATAAATCTATCTAACAGACAAAGGAGGTGTCCAAGGTCCACCTGCCGGAGGTCGATAGCGACGAATGGAGGAGACCCTCAATTGACGAAGGAGATGTCTAAGAGCCTGGAGCTGATAGCTAGAGGCGATTGAAGGAGGGAGACAAGCCTACTCTGTCACCGTAGGTGAAGAATTGAGGTAAGAGAGCTGAGGGGATGGACAAAGGGAACCAATCAAGGGGAGGGAGCTGGTTGGTACCACGCGAGGCCAGTGAATGTTCCTATATAGGCGTGTGAGAGATCTGGGCACCGCGGTGGTGGATTTAGATGATTAGGACTTCCACAGTGGAGATGAGCTTTAGGAGGGCGGGAAGGTTCAAATAAAAGATGCACCGTTAGATGGGATCTGGACTGGGGGAGTGAAGCTATGCACAAAGGCATGCGAAATTTGGAGATGGTTTGACCGCAGGATCAAGAGCGCACGCAATCAACAGTAGCTATAGCTTGTGTTCTTTATGAGCTACAGTGCCTCGCAAAGAGCAGGTGCTTTAGGTCAATTGTACTTAGTCCCTTAAGGGAAAAGGGGTAGAAATATTGCGAGGAGACCCATAAGTAGCAAGAATTGATGCAGAGCGATCCCTAGTATATACAAAAAGGTCCCTTGCGGCTTACTAAATAATCCCTAAGACTTTTAATGTGAATGGAATGTGAAGGATGAAGGACCTATATGTAATCTAATGAATGCAAGGTCCTATTGATGTCCAAATGCCACAAGATTTTTATTGGAGCTTAATTGAACATTTAAGAACATGGTTTCACTTTCAATTTGATCTTTTGAACCAAAATATGTATTCAATTTGCAATTAGATCATCATTTTGTATTTGTGAATAGAATCTCTCATTTTGTGACCTAATTATGCATTTTTAACACAAATTAAATGTTTTAGGTGATTTCTGTTAATTCTCACACTTAACTCATTTCTTGTGTTAATTATGTAGTGTTTAACTTAGTTTCTAGCCTAACTTGGGCATTTTAGCTATGATGAGCCACACCTCATCAGCCACCTAACGCTAAATAGTTCACATAATGTTAGATCACTTTTACCTGACATTAGATAAAGTACTTTTTGACCAAATCAGTTAGCCATTGGCAAATCCAATTGAGAAACTTTTTAACCGTTGAAGAGGGGTCTTATGTACACCTAAATAAGCCCAAACACCCCACTATATATACGAGATGATTTTCCACTCTTTGGTGGTTAGAGAACACATATACAACATTCAAAAAGACATACACATAAGTTCACATTCAGCTCAAATATCAGAATTGGTGTTCTTAATGGTGCTTGAAGCTCTCAACCTTAAAGTGCATCTTGCTTAAAGCTCAACCACCTTCAACTCCCTTTTGTGCCACACTTCTACAATCTCCAAGGAAGCTTTTCAAACCATCCTAGAAAGCTTATTCATTTAATTGATTGCAGCTCTTTTTAAGGTTATCCATAGGAGCTAAAAATCTATTTTAATTCAGTTTTTCTTCTATCATTTACTTGTAATATGAGGGCCCAGATTGTGAGCTCCTTTCCTCTCAAGTGAGAGGGGTTTACTCATAATTGGAATATCAAGAGGGTTTTTAAAAGGTTTGGTACCCCATAAGTACAGGTTAGTAGTCCGAGCATGACTCAGGGAGAAATCCTACATTGGGAGATCTAGGGAGTGATTTTTACATGGATTTGGGTTTCCACTATATATGCTTGTGTTGTGGTTGGTGATTTATTTTCGAATTGCTTGATCATCTTTTATATCTGCATTATTTCAATTAGCATTACTTTAACCACCTTTTTGCACTAATTACCGCCCTCTAGTGCTTTCAGTACCTACCCAACATTCCTTTAATGTACGTCACGTCCGATCGTATACAACTTGGGCATCCATTATATTGCCAATGGTTGATGCATAAGGAACTGTTTGCATCCCCTGTTTCTTGAATTCATATCTGTTAAGACCCGTGCCATTAAAACCCTCTAAGATGTCTGGGAGTTGGATCAGACGTCTAGACATCTTCCCAGACGTCTGGAAACCAAATCTTTTGTCCACGTCCTCCAGTCTGCGCGTGTGCCGCATGCAGACTGTACGCAACCGCCTTTCTTCTCTCCCCTCTCACCGACGAAACCCTAACACGCACCTACTTAAACCCCCCTCCTCTCCCTCACGCCACCCCACTTCCATCCCCTTACTTCTTCCCCAGCAAGAGCGGTGAGTAGCAGGCAGCGCGCGGCGAGTGTGAGTAGCGTGGGAGGAGAGTAGCAGCGAGGGGGAAGAGAGGAGAGCACTTGAGCTCGCTAGAGAGCTCACCGGAGAAGCTCATGGCCGGTCGGGCGTGCGCAAGGCAGAGAGGTGCGCCGAGGAGGTTCTCCCCGACACTGCTGTAGCCAGAGTAGCGGGCGAGCGAGCGCGGCGTGGCCGCACGCGGCACAAAGAAGACGAAGGCAGCTTATGGTTCTGGGATTTTCCCAGAATCAGATGTCTGGATCTACATCCAGACAACGTAGACGACGTCTGGAGGAGGATCCAGATGACTGAGAGGTAAATCCCGCGACCTACACCTCCCTTTGCGGATACGGCCATGCAGGCCGTTCCGCCGAGGCACTGTTACGTGCCGTATTGAGAAGATTCGCATCGCGCATGCAGGATTCGCTTTGGGAAGGCGCGGGACATGCCCTCCCACGCAGTTCAAATGTCTGGGCAAGGCACCAGACGGCGGGGAGCGTCTCCAGACGTCTGGAACTAGGTCCAGACGGTTCAGCAGAATCCCTGGACGTCTGAGGAGTAGCGCAGAGTGAGGTATGGTTTTGGACTTCTTTTAAGACGTCTGGAAGGTGTTCCAGATGTCTGATTTGGATCAGGATTGCTGTTTTTGACCCGTTTAGGGTCTGTTTGAGGTCCGATTTTCGTAATTAAGATTCTGTTCTTCTTCGTATAAGTTCCTCTACTTGTTGGAATACTTTTATCATGTTTTGAGTGGTATCTTGTGGTTGATCCTTGTGTTAGGATCTCATTCCATTGCGGATTTGGGGGTTGTGGAGGCACGTGGACCTGCCGATCAAGCCCCCATTACTCCTGGTTTTGCAGGTAGAGTGGCTTCCCCTAGTTTAATTACAAACATGAATGCATATGTGGAATGAATGTTAGATCCTAGGGCATGGCATGAATCCAAGGACTAGAAACACTGGAATAATTGTATGGAATGTATGAATTGCAATCTTGGAGGAGTAATTAGCACAATAACAATTACCTGTAAATGAATAACAACTACCTGTGAAATGTAGAGTACTGTTGTTAGCAACTGTTGTATGTAAATTTCTGTTATTTACGATTAAATACGAGTTGCCTGTATATGAACTGGAATTGGAAGATTGAATGTTGGAAACATGAGCTACCTGCGAATAAACCTGGAAATGTGAACAATAAAGTTATATACTACACGTGTAGAATGTGAGAAACATGAGCATGAACCCTACGGGGAATTAGGAGTAGAGCTCCTGGAAATAAATGGAATGGAATTGGAAATGTGAATGGGGAAGTGAGTTGGCCCTTGAGTACGGAGCACCAAGGAGAGAGACTGTCCCCCTGTTTAGTGCAGAGCGGAGCTAGCCGCCCTAGGGTTGGGACCCAGGGTTAGGATTGGTCACTTTGCACCGACTTTTTGGCCCTCACGTACACAGTACCAGGGAGAGCTACTAGTGTAGGGAGAGAGCTAGCCACCCCACGGGGCCCGGGGTTCAGCTAGCCGCCTTACACCGACTTGTTAGGCCCACTGGGCAAACCAGGGTAGTCAGGCGAGGGTGCGTGGGCTGTGGAGGGGCGAGGCCCCTGTTTGGTTCTTAGGGGCTAGACCCCTGTTACTGAGAGGGCTATGCCCTATACTGGTTCCGTGCTGTGCTTTGGGTGCACCCGTTAACGGAAATGACAAACCGCGTGCCAATGCGGGATAGCTACCAGTGCATTTATCGCACATGCTGTAGTCATCGTTACGTCTGTCAGTGACCTTAGGGTGGTTGACTGAGTGTAGGACCACCACGAGGGACTCTCCCAGCCAGGGGAGCACCACGTGCTACTTCTACTCTTTGGAAAAGACTGCAATCAAGATCGTTCCCACAAGGAACATTCGAGATCAAGAAAGAGACCTGATAAATAAACCAAGTAATGAAAGAAAGAATAATTAGTTAAATAAAGAAAGAAATTGAAAACAACAGCTACCTGTCCACATTTACTATTTTAGTTAGCTGGTTGCCACTCTACACAGCGTTCACTGATTTCGTGTACTCATAATCTTTTTCAGGTCCAGGTGTTGAGCAGCCAAAGCCTACGGCTACAGAGGGTGCTGGGCCCAGTAGAGCCCGGTAGTTGTACCTTTTTGTTGTACCCCGTTTCCATTGTAGTGAGTAATTTTGTTACACTTCTGTACTCTTTTATTGTAAACCTTATATTCCTGTACCTGTTTTAATTTCCTACTATTGTGGTAGTGTGTACTGTAGTAGTTTACTTCTTTACTGCTGTACTTTTGTTACTGTTAGTTGCTTGCATGGTGAATGTGGTTTATTTTACTGCTTTTTGGTTATTTGCTCGTTGGATGATTGGGTCTTGGGATTAGTCGAGTTGGTCCGGTCTCGTGTCCTGTAGGGATTCGGGAACTGTATCGTAACAAGATGGTATCAGAGCAAGGTCGTCCCGAGAAGTGAACCAACCAGCTAGAAAATAGCTAATTCACGTGCTCGTAACTAGAGTAACCACCACAATGTACCTTTTGACATCTGTTCTGAGGTTCTTTCGTTGAATGTCGGTTAGAATTGACGTCTTTTCTGTTCTGTGTTCACGTCTCCTTGCAGGAGATGCCTCGATGAGGGGGCAGCGAGGCGGGCCGCGGACGAGGTCGGAGGGGCAGGTGCATTGAGCCCGACACCCCAGTGGACCAGCCACTACTTCCAGGCATTCAGGCCCAGGACCTCGCCCAGCGGATATGGGAGATCGTACGAGAGGAGCTTCACCCGCCTCCACAAGCGCTTCTCCCTGGGGCTGCGGAAGAGTCCTCTGTGGGACCACGAGACAGACACGGCGCTGGACGTGGGGGAGGGAGTGGCCCTCCACCTCCCCTACCTTCCTCCCGCACTTCCGAGCACGAGCCCTCCTTACCTGGAGGCGTACCAGTTTCTCCACTTCAGTGCCATTACAAGCTTTTCAGACAGTTTCGGAAGCTGAAGCTCCCGTCCTTCAAGGGGGATGAGGACCCAACTGAGGCGGAGGACTGGCTCGAGCAGATCGAGAAGGTGTTTGACACCCTTCGCCCCCTTGTAGAGTGCTGCGTGGTCTTTGCCACGTATCAGCTGGAGAGCGCAGCACACAGATGGTGGAGGGTAGGCAGAGGTCAGGAGAGGGCCGAGCCAACTTGGGACCAGTTTGTCACCCTCTTCTGCAAGCAGTACTTCCCCCAGACATGGCAGAACCAGAGGAGGCGGGAGTTCCACACTCTCCGCCAGGGGACGATGACCGTGAGCGCGTATTGCACGCGTTTCCTGGAGCTGTCCCATTTCGCCGCGATAGATGTGGCTACCGAGGAGGAGCGCCTTTGGAGGTTCACTGAGGGGCTCCGGCCTGCTATTCGGGGGTATGTCAAACCCCTGAAGCTGCCTACGTTCTCGAGGGTGGTGGTGACAGCCATGACATATGAGGAGACCAACCCGTCCGCACGTGACACTGACAGCGGACGGAAGAGGCCCTATCAGGCAGACTACTCATAGGGCCAACGAGAAAGGAAGCACGTGGCGCCCGCAGGAGAGTCGTCACGCTTTGCGGGGCCGTCAGTGGCCTTTGGGGGCCCCTAACAAGGGCTAGCTACCAGCACACGACCCCCGCCCAGCCGTCAGCAGGGACCCACTGAGGGCGGGAGTCGAGTTCCCCTTTGCTACCAGTGTGGCTAGCCAGGCCACATCAAGAGGGATTGCTCGTCTAGGGCTGGAGGTCAGCAGATGCTCCCTATGCCGAACACTGGAGGACAAGCAGGAGGCCGCGGTTCCCAGGTGCGTGGGGGAGGACAGCAGTCGCAGGGAGGGTACCGGCCAACGGTTACCCGTCCGGCGCAGAGTGTGGCTGCTTCGTCCGCACCTAGGGCTAAGGGGCGTATCAAAGCCCTAACACACAGAGACGCTAGAGCTTCAGGTCCAGTGGTGGCAGGTATGGTTACAGTTTCCGGCAGACTAGTTTACACGCTTTTTGATTCCGGTGCCACGCACTCGTTTGTCACTGCCAGTTTTGCTGTTAGTTTGGGGCAAGACTGTGTGTTGTCAGAGGATCCGTTTGTGATCAAAGGTCCAGGTGGTCAGCTGTTTGTAGCTGAGGAGGTTTACACAGGTTGTGAGGTCAGTGTTGGGGGACACAGCCTCCCCGCTGATCTGATTGTGATACAGATGGAGGACTTTGGTGTGATTCTGGGGATGGATTGGTTGTTCGCTTACCACGCCTTGGTGGACTGTTTTGAGAGGAAGATTGTAACGACCCGATTCCCAAGTCCCTACGAGACACGAGAACCGGACCGACTCGACTAATCCCAAGACCTAGTCATCCAACGAGGAAGTAACCAAAAGAGCAGTAAAATAAACCACATTCAGCATGAATATAACTAACACTAAGAAAATACAGCAGTAAGGAAAGAAACCACTACAGTATATACCACCACAACAGTAGAACAACATTTATAACATAATATGAACTGCAGGTAAAGAAAAGTACAGCGGTAACAAGAACTACTCACTACAGCGGATACAAAAGAGGTACAAAAGAGCAGTGGTAACTCTACTGGATCCTACTCGGCCCTGCGTCCTCTGCAGCCGCTGACCCTGGCTACTCAACACCTGGTCCTGAAAGGTAACGAGTGTAACACGTCAGCAAAACGCTGAGTAGAGTGGCAACTAAAACAAAAGAAACAGTAGAGTGTACAGTAGCTGTTATGTTCTGTTACTTTCTTTATTTACGTATTTCAATTGTCTCACGATTTCATTCATTTTGCAGATCCTTCACTTGATCTCGAATGTTCCTCGTGGGAACGATCTTGATTGCAGTCTTTTCCGAACAGTAGAAGTAGCACGTGGTGCTCTCCTGGCCGGGAGAGTCCCCCGTGGTGATCCTACTCTCAGTCAACCACCCCAAGGTCACGGACAGACGTAACGGTGACTACGGCACGCGCGATAAACGCACAGGTAGCTAACCCTCACTGGCACGCGGTCAGTCGTTTCCGTTAACGGGTGCGCCCAAAGCACAGCACGGAACCAGTACAGGGCAGAGCCCTCTCAGTAACAGGGCAGAGCCCTCTCAGTAACAGGGGTCCAACCCCTCCACAGTAACCAAATAGGGCCTTGCCCCTCCACAGTCCGCGCACCCTCGCCTGACTACCCTGGTTTGCCCAGTGGGCCTAACAAGTCGGTGTAGGTGAGCTACCAGAACCTCGGGGCCCGTGGGGTAGCTAGTACTCGTCCTACGCTAGTAGTTCTCCTCGATACTGCGTACACGAGGGCCAGCAAGTCGATACAAAGTGGCCAGACCTAACCCCGGGTCCCTGGGGTGGCTGGCTCCGCTCTGCACTAAACAGGGGGATGGTCGCTCTCCTTGGTACTCCGTACTCAAGGGCCAGCTCACTTCCCCAATTCTATTCCATTCACCTTCCAGGAGTTCTACTCCTAATTCCCCGTAGGGTTCCAGCTCTTTTAACTTAGCACATTCAAGTTTCACCTTTTCAGTTTCACGTTCATACATCCCATGTTGAACGATTACGAACCTACGCTAACGTGTTTGGTTTTGGAAAACCTGTCGTTGTAGTTCGAAAGCGAAGAATTCGTGTTCAACAAATAAAATTTATACCGAAAATAATTTCGGGTCGAACACAGGGAGGCTACGTTGATCTATTCCGCAATTATTTTTTTTTTTAAGATTTTCTTTAAGCAAGGCGTTATAATTACAATGGGGCTATCAAACTATGAGAGAGAGAGAGAGAGAGAAAGAGAGAGAGAGAGAGAGAGAGAGAGAAAGAGAGAGAGAGAGAGAGAAAGAGAGAGAGAGAGAACATGCATTCAATATTTCAATTGTTTATACAAGCAAATGAAATGAAAGTTACACTAGAAAGTGGGAAATCAATTACACTATAAAGCAGGAAAATTCTACACTAGAAAAGCTGTAAATAAGAATGGGAGAGAGAAGTTATCCTCCTCGACGGTCGCTTGGAGGACGAGCCGAACGAGACGACGTCTGGACGAACGAGAACGGAGCAGGACGAGGGAGGACGAAGCAGAAGAGCGGGAACGGAGCAGCACGCCATCGTCGTTGCGGGATCCACTTCCGAAGGAGGACGAAAATTTAGACTTTATCTCGCGAGGAGCATCCCGGGTGTGGGACAATCTTCTCTTGAGCTTTGGAGAGGTAGAGAGGAGAAGGAAGGGATGAGAATTTCGTATGGAGGGGGTCTCCTTTTATAGTTGCAAGGACTGGGGGCAAAATAAACATTACATCTTCAAAATAATAAATAGGGGTCTTTAGTGACGGATAAATCCGTCACTAAAGCCCCGACGTGGCCGTCGCCGCCACGCCCGCGCGCGCCAGCTCGGCTGCCCGCGTGCGTAACGCCTACGCACGTCCGCGAAGTTTCAGCCGTCCGATCGCGAGATCGGACGGCTTAAAATCGCGCCTTCACCGCTGCCGCCCGCCGGCCTGTGCGTGCGATCGCGCGTTACGCGGCGCACGATCTCCATCCGACGCTCCACGCGCCTCAATAACCCACGCCTCCAATCCACTCGCCGCGGCTCGAACCCGCTCCCCGCGCTCGCGTAAGCGCGCTCGACCGCTGCGCTGCGGGGCGCGGATGGTCGAGCGCACGTTTTAAGCGCCGGGTGGCCACAGCCGTTGGATCTCCATCTGACGGTGGAGAGCGATCGAGCGGGGGCCTTCACAAAATGCCAGCGGCCATTTGGGCGGCTGAGATGGTGCCACGTGGCGCCATCTTGGCCGTCCATCTTCGGGAAGTTGTAGATGGTGCCACGGATGTCGGATTGACTCGATTTTTGTGTCGTTTGGCTGTGATCGTCGATCCAAATTCATCCGTGTGGTCGGATTTGTCATCTGAAGTGCGGATTTACACCATCCTGGCCCTTGATCTTCTAGGGTTCCCCGGTCTCTATCTGATGCTACGGATGCCTGATTAGGGCGATCTTGGAGTCGTTGAACTCCAATCGTCGCCCTGATCATATCCATACGGTTGGATCTTTGATCCGAGGTCCCGATAAAATGTTTGCCCTGTCCAAGCACATAAAAGGAGACAATTAACCTCCATTTTATTCAAACTACTCTAAATGCAAGATGATGCATGTAATGCAATATTTATATCATGAAATGCAATCCTATGCTTAAGAACATGCATAAATAGACATTTTAAGTAGTGTAAATGTGTTTACATCATACCCCCATGCCTATCTTTTGCTAGTCCCTAGCAAAAACTATATGCTATTTATAAAAGAATTAGGTTAGATTATTTAGACCTGAGTTATTTTCAATCATTAAGAAATTGTCTACTTAGGAACTGAACTTTCAAAGACACAACAGTACCCGGGTATTAGCCAAAATGTAGACCGCCTCAAGCCCTCGCCTTATTCAAAGAAAAATTTCTTTTTCTCTTTTTACTCTTTTCTAATTTTTTTTGGATTTTCAAATTTTAGGGTTCAAGAGTGGCTTTCTACGACCATTCAACTCACCCAAGATTTGATGAGAACCCTAAGTTTTAAGCATCTTATTGTGATTGTGATAGACTCGTCGACCGGCAATTAGAACGGACTTCGGATTTCTACGCCTCTAGGTGACCTCAAAAAGAATTCTGCCTAAAGGTGTATCTTTACAACCGGTAGCTTTCTCCCTACTTTTATATTTTAACGGGGTCAACACAAGGGTGAATCCAGTGTATATCTCCCCGGTTTATTCTACTTCTCCGCTTCTTCCTAAGTGTTTTGGGAATTTTTAGTGCATTTTCTGAGCTGGGTTCTGGACAACCGGTCGATAAGCTGTTACCACCGACAACTTGCCAGCCATACTCGTGCGGCGAAGTGTGGCTTATTTCTTTTTGTTCTTTTCTCCTTTTTGATTTTTTTTTTTTTTAGGTAGGTGGCTTCCCTGGTCTAAGATTTACCTAAAGGCAGCAAAAAGAGAAAGGTCCAGTGACTGGGCTCTGGACAACCTACCTATGGGCTGTTACCCACGATAACTTGCCAGCCATATCACCCTAGAAGGTTCATTAGCTATCCAATTTCCGTAAAAATCGCCGAACAACGAGTCAGTGCAAAGAAAGTGTGTAGATGCTTAAGACTCGAAATTCCCTCAAATCAGAGGGCGGGTTGATAAGTCGTATACTTATCACCCAAACTTATTTATTCCAATTATAATAGAATTAAGATGGCGAGGACTCAAAGATAAATCCACATTTTAGTGGATACACAGGCTAATTAAGTCTAAAGACCTGAGGGGTCTTTGTGTTCAGATCCTAATGTAGTATTTCCTAAGATTGAAAATTTTCTTAAACCCAAATTCTCTTTCCTAATTCCGATTTTTTTTTTATAAAAGAAAATAAACAAATCTACGGAGCTGACGAATGAATTCAGAGATGAATATCCACCCCCCCATGCCTATCTAATGCAATGTCCTCATTGTATTAAAAAGACAAAACAGAGTGGAAAAGCGTAGAAAGCACCTGAATTGCGTGAATATCATGTCCGCTCCGAGATGAAAATGAAAAGGACTGTATATGTGCTGAGTTTAGTGCCTTCAGCTAGGCACACGATACAAAGAAAAGAAATGAAGAATTCACAAGTGCAGGTCAGAATTAATATAAACAGAAGAGTCCTCTGACCTATCAACAGCGGTCCACAGATGTGGACCAGATTGTGGTGCAGACCCATCCCCCATAATCGAGAATATCTTAGGTTCTGGATAAAAATTACCCAAAACCTAAAATCAGAATGCAAGCGGGGTCGGGCCTGCGATTTATGAGGATGCAACCCAAGACCAAAAAGTCGGGTTACAGAGAATTGAAGCTCAAAAAGATAATCGTTGAATGTGTGCTTGGGTTTGACATCCTTGAAACAAATGTCGTAAGGGTTCTGATTTGATGGTTTCAGCTTAAAAGGAACCCTTCGACTCAATCTTCCATTTCCTCCAAAATTAACTTCCCAAATCAGAACTTCCCCGCTCCTATCCTCCTCATTAAGTGTATCAAATTCCAAGACCTCTTGTATATTCATCACCCCGTCTGGAATCTCCAAGTCTAAATGATGTGGCAGAATCAAAATTGACTTGGGTCTAATAATCTCAGAATTAGAATCATCAATAAGCTCAACAGGGTGTAACTGATAATCAGGGCATTGAATTGATTCTTCCAGAAAATGCGATTCTGGATCCGTAATGTGTGCCCTAATAAGATCAGTGTTCTCAGTTATTGGGCTATCAATTGATCTATCAGATTCCTCAGGCCCAATCGTCTCACAGAAATCGTGTTCAGAAAACTCGTGTGAGACTTCGCAACTTGAATCTTCACCATCAGGATCCGTATCAATGTATGTCCCAAAATCATTTGTCACTTTGTGTTCCAAGGAGACATACGTTTCCTCGTAACCCGGCTCAGGGATCTCAGGTGAAGAAATCAGATCATCCTTAATTGGTTGTTTTAATTCAATCTGGTCAGCCTCGTAACACGTGTCCCCCCCAACAGGTGCCTGAGCGGGTTTTGTCATTGGCTTTCCTGAAGAGAGTTCATCCTGGGAATTTTTCCAAGATTGAATCAAAGCAACCACGAATCTCATCCTCAATTTCGCTAATTTCCCAAGTAGAAACTCACCCGGGTTCTTATCCTTAACATCCTGGAGCCAATCCAACAAAGACTTGTTTAAATCATCAATCATTTCAATCAGGGGCTCCAATCTCTCAATGCAAGGTATTGGCTGAACTTCTAAAGATTGAATGATATTCCTCAAGTTAGCCAAAACCTTATCTTGAACCTGATTAACCTGAACCAAATGAGTTGGTTCAGGGTTGGGCGGGTTTGACATCAATGTAGAGGAATTAACGAATTGAGATTCGTTATACCCATCCTGATAATAGGTCATTTCAGATTGTTCAAAAGATGGTGATGACCTAAAGGCAGTGAAATCAGAGGATGGGTAAGGATCAGTGTATCCTTCTTGATTGTAGATCGTATTAGGTTGTTCATGAAAGGAGGACGATCTATAATGATGTAGCTCTGAGAAGGATAGAAATCAGAATCAAAGTGTTCAGGGTTAGACCCTAAACACGGGGGTCCGAAATTGTATCCCCAATCCGAATTATCCCAACTAACTGATGGTCGATTACAATACGAGTTGGGATAATCGTCATGTTGAGGATAATTTACAACAGGAGGGAAAGAGCGGGAATGCGTGAAATATGTGGAAGGATTCATGATACACGGGAGGAAGAAAGGTGCCCTGCAATACAAACAATCAAACCTGTCCTTAAATAGGTTAGCCTAAAGACCTACAGACTCTCAAAACCCGTCTTGAGATAAAGGAACGATTTGATCTACTTCCGTCTGTTCAATCCAACCAGTTAGAAGGAGGGACTGGGGAGAAGGTTCTTCCTTCGGCTTGCGCCTCCGGTTCCTAGTGTACCCCCCAGCCGCGATCGTTTGACTCTGCTCCCCTAGCTAGACATCAGATTGAACAGTAGAAACAGACTAATCGAAAATAATCTCATTCTGGGTTCTGAAGAGCGAGTCCAATCCTTAAGGCCAACGTCTACTTTGTTTTATTTAGGGCTAGGTTTGAATGTGCTTTGGAATGTGATGGGCCCTTTAAATGGGTTGTGCCCTTAATGATTGATTGATTTGTGTGTGAGTGCACAACTAGTGGTTTTCAAGCAAGATTATTTTTGATGTGGTGAATTTTAAGATTCAAATCTTTCTTAGTAGCTTTTAGGATTCAACTTTAGGTGTTTTCAATCAAGTTTCGTTGGCACACCAAGTTTTAGAAGCACAGGTGAAGATGTTTTCCTTTAAAGTTTAAAAAGAATGTGGAGTGCCTGGTAAATCCCTAAGAGTTGAACCTAATTGGAAGCTACTTGATGAGTTGATTTTATTTGAAGTGGTACGGCCCAATCAACTCAAACAATTGGCCTGTTGCACCACTTAATTAGGCACACAAATGATTACCTAATTTAATTTCTACTCAATTATGTGTTTGGATGTGTGTACCGGCTCCTAAGATTGGTTTATCGGTTGAGTTTGAAAATCAGATAAGGTTGTGTACCTCTGTGAGATTTTTTTTTTTAATGTGGGGGTTGGGGTGAGTATGGGTGTCAAACAACAAACAATCTAACCTTAGAGTTTATAAAAACACCTAGGTTGATTGATGTTTGAGTTATTATGTGATGAAATGAAATCTAATGGGTGGGAGGTGGGGGGTAACTTACAAAACCTTCTACAGCACATTACTCCAATCTACCGCTTTTGCCTGTCTCGAAAGAGTACCTGCAATTACAATAAGAAAGGAGAAAAGTGAGGTAAATGATTTGTAAGTTACAAAACGCGAAGAGAAATCAAAGATCGTTGCCTCCCTGGCAACGGCGCCAAAATGTTGAATGATTACGAACCTACGCTAACGAGATTGATTTTGGAAAACCTGTCGTTGTAGTTCGAAAGCGAAGAATTCGTGTTCAACAAATAAAATTTATACCGAAAATAATTCTGGGTCGAACACAGGGAGGCTACGTTGATCTATTCCGCAGTTATATTTTTTTTTAAGATTTTCTTTAAGCAAGGCGTTATAATTACAATGGGGCTATCAAACTATGAAAGAGAGAGAGAGAGAGAAAGAGAGAGAGAGAGAGAACATGCATTCAATATTTCAATTGTTTATACAAGCAAACGAAATGAAAGTTACACTAGAAAGCGGGAATTCAATTACACTATAAAGCAGGAAAATTCTACACTAGAAAAGCTGTAAATAAGAATGGGAGAGAGAAGTTATCCTCCTCGACGGTCGCTTGGAGGACGAGCCGAACGAGACGACGTCTGGACGAACGAGAACGGAGCAGGACGAGGGAGGACGAAGCAGAAGAGCGGGAACGGAGCAGCACGCCGTCGTCGTCGCGGGATCCACTTCCGAAGGAGGACGAAAATTTAGACTTTATCTCGCGAGGAGCATCTCGGGTGTGGGACAAGCTTCTCTTGAGCTTTGGAGAGGTAGAGAGGAGAAGGAAGGGATGAGAATTTCGTATGGAGGGGGTCTCCTTTTATAGTTGCAAGGAGTGGAGGCAAAATAGACATTACATCTTCAAAATAATAAATAAGGGTCTTTAGTGACGGATAAATCCGTCACTAAAGCCCCGACGTGGCCGTCGCCGCCGCGCCCACGCACGCCCGCTCGACTGCCCGCGTGCGTAACGCCTACGCACGTCCGCGAAGTTTCAGCCGTCCGATCGCGAGATCGGACGGCTTAAAATCGCGCCTTCATCGCTGCCGCTCGCCTGTGCGTGCGATCGCGCGTTACGCGGGGCGTCCAATCGCGCGTCGGCACTATCGGGCACCCGTGACCGCACGATCTCCATCCGACGCTCCACGCGCCTCAATAACCCACGCCTCCAATCCACTCGCCGTGGCTCGAACCCGCGCCCCGCGCTTGCGTAAGCGTGCTCGACCGCTGCGTTGCGGGGCGCGGATGGTCGAGCGCACGTTTTAAGCGCCGGGCGGCCACAGCCGTTGGATCTCCATCTGACGGTGGAGAGCGATCGAGCGGGGGCCTTCACAAAATGCCAGCGGCCGTTTGGGCGGCTGAGATGGCGCCACGTGGCGCCATCTTGGCCGTCCATCTTCTGGAAGTTGTAGATGGTGCCACGGATGTCGGATTGACTCGATTTTTGTGTCGTTTGGCTGCGATCGTCGATCCAAATTCATCCGTGTGGTCGGATTTGTCATCTGAAGTGTGGATTTACACCATCCTGGCCCTTGATCTTCTAGGGTTCCCCGATCTTTATCTGATGCTACGGATGCCTGATTAGGGCGATCTTGGAGTCGTTGAACTCCAATCGTCGCCCTGATCATATCCATACGGTTGGATCTTTGATCCGAGGCCCTGATAAAATGTTTGCCCTGTCCAAGCACATAAAAGGAGACAATTAACCTCCATTTTATTCAAACTACTCTAAATGCAAGATAATGCATGTAATGCAATATTTATATCATGAAATGCAATCATATGCTTAAGAACATGCATAAATAGACATTTTAAGTAGTGTAAATGTGTTTACATCATCCCATATTCTCAATCATGCTCATTTATTCATAACAGGCAGCTGTTAAACCAATTACAGGTAGCTATTTGTTCCTTTCCATTTTTTTCCAAGACTTTAGTATTCATATATTCCACTAGTTTTCCCTGTCCTAGGATTCATGCCATATCCTAGGATCTATCATACAATCTAGTTTTCCAGCCCTGGGATTCATGCAACACCTAGGATCTATCATTCAATCTATTTCTCATTCCTAGGATTCATGCAATGTCCTAGGTTCTATTTATGGTTCCATAATTTAACAGATTATACTAATAACTTAAAAGCCACTCTACCGATTACAACAGGAGTACTGGGGGCGTGGTCGGGAATCCCGTGTACCTCTGCAACCCCCGAAACTACAACGGAACGGGGTCCTATCACAAGGATTAAACACAAGGAGTTTCTCAAAACAGTATACAACTACTGTAGACGGGTAGAGGATTTAATTCCGAAAAGCACGCAACTTGAAATGCGGAAAACGGACTCCGAACGGGCCCTAAACGGGTCGAAAACGACGAAACAGTGCAAAATTAGACGTCTGGAACTTCTTCCAGACGTCTTAAAAATGGGGATCAGATGGTACCTTGTCCTGCGTGATCTCTTAGACGTCTAGAAGCCTGCAGGGTCGTCTGGCCTAGTTCCCAGACGTCCGATGGTCACCCCGGACGTCTGGAAGTCGTTCCCGTCGTCTGGCACTGCAGCCAGACGTCTGATTCGCGTTGGATGGCGAATCCAGAACCTGCGCGTACCCATTTCTCTCTCTCAGTACGGACGGCCGAAGAAAAGGAAGAAGGACGAAAATAACTCACCTTTCAGACGTCTGGATAGTCCTCCAGACGTCCTCCCCGTCGTCTGATTCTGGAAAAATTTCCAGAATTAGGGCGCGACTCGTCCTCCGCTCACGACACACGGTCGCGCCTCGTCCGCCTGCTGCTCGAGCTACAGCAAGCCTCCCGCGTCACCCCGCGTCTGCTGCTCCCCCCACCGGCCGACCCTAGCAGCCCCGGCAAGCTCGCCCTCACGGCCGAGCGCCTCCTCTTCTCGCGCAGCACCTCCCCCCACACTCGCCGCGGCTGCCACCGCCGCCGCTCGCTCACTCTCGCATTGGCGCATCGGCTGGAAGGAGAAGAGGAAGGGAGCAGAGGTGATGAGAGTGAGGGAGAGGGCATGGCTTTTTAAAGCCGCGCGGGGAGAGAGAGAGCGAGACAGAGGGGGTAGCGCCTGCGGAGGAGAGGGAAAAAGGAGCGCATCTGCAGGTCTGCGCGCGCAGGCGCATAGACGCAACCGCGTGTGCCACCGAAATCGAATCCCAGACGTCTGGAAGGGGTTCCAGACGTCTGGTCTGACGTCTGGGCCACCTCCCAGACGTCTTAAAATACGTCTGAAGCCGCGCGTTCGTAACAAACATCGTCTTCTCCATACCAGAGTTGCCTTCTTTCGAGTTTCACGGACAACTAGTGGATGGAGGCTTCAGGTGCATTTCTGCACTTCGGGCAGCGAGACTTTTGGGCCAGGGGTATGAGGGCTTCCTGGCTTGTGTGGTGGCGGAGCCCAGCCCTGTGGCAGACCTTCAAAGTATTCCGGTGGTCAGAGAGTACCCCGATGTGTTCCCAGATGAGTTGCTAGGACTACCGCCCGCGCATGAGATCGAGTTTGATATCTCACTGGTACCGAGGACCAGCCCCATTTCTATAGCACCTTACAGGATGGCACCCCTTTGACGTGCCTTCGTGCGTGTGTGTTAAGAGGTGTCGTTATAGTTGCACTTGATACGTCGATTTTAAAAGAAGTAAACGGAGGTGAGTCCGAGTGTCGATCTCAGGGAGGCGTGGAAATCGGATTTTGTTTACCACTTGTTGTCAAGAAAAAGGCGGAGTTTTGCTTGCGAAAGAGACGATTTTGAAAAGTGAGAGATAGAGAGAGTTTAGGGTTAGAAAGCTCTTGGTTTGATCATGCACTTTAAATAGAAATTAAAATGGCAACTAAATGGAAAATAATTTCATTAAACATGTATTCATAGTTCATGGTTTACAATATTAAATACATGCTTCAACAAAAGTAAATGAAAGCTTAAAAGAGAGAGAGAGAGAGGTAGAGAGAGAGTGGAGAGAGACGAGGCAGCCACGGCGGTGGAGGAGGCTCCGTCGGCGGCTCGTCGTCTCCGACGATTACAAGAGTGCCTAAGACTAGCTAGGAGAGGAGTGGAGTAGGTGCAAGTGGGAGAGGATGCCTTGAATGGTGGTAGAAGGGGGTTTAAATAGAGTTAAGGGCTTCCTAAAAGAAGAATGTGCTTTAGCGACATCTAGAACGTCGCTAAAACCGCTTCCAGATACGTCGGTGAAGGCCTTCCGCCGCCGGTCAGCCGCCCGCCCCTCTCTCTCTTCAGGCGCGATCCGTGGATGTCGAACGAGAGCCGTTCGATTGATGATCGGACGGCTGAGATCCTCCCGCGCCTGCGCTAGGATCGCGCTTCGGGCGCGCGTGCGCGCGCGCGTTTCCGCCCGGCGTACGCGCGCGCGTGGGAGGTGGGGCGCTGTCGTCGCGTCGCGTGGCGCAATCCTAGCCGCTCACTTCTGATCGCGCGGCTCAATTTTGCCGCGCCCTTCGCCCGCAAGTGATTTCCTCTCCGCGCGATTCGAACGCGCGTCGCCGCGACGCGGGCGTGCGCGCTAACCGTTGCGCCATGCCTGCGCTTTGTCGCGGCGACCGCGGGCGAGCGCGCGGATCTCGGCCGTTCGATCGAAGATCAACGGCCGAGATGCGTCCTTGGCTGGCTTGGGGGCGTGCGAGCGGCGGGGGCGGGGCGACGTGGCGCGTTCTAGGCCGTTGATCTCCAGATCAACGGTCAGGATTTCTTGGGCCCATTGTGGGAGCTCCGGATGTCGGATTTGGCCGATCTTGAGTCCGTTAGACTCCGTTCGTCGTCCTGAATCTATCCGTGTGGTCTGATTGCTCATCTGAGGCCTGCTTTGACAAATGCTTTACACAAATGGCCATTAATACAGTTTATAAGCAATCTTGGTACTTGATGCATGCAATGCTCCTATTCTACTTTATGTTGTGCCTTCTATTCTAAAGATGGGCCATATTCAACCTAATTACTACCCCCTTGCGTGGTATTATCATACCCCCATGCTTACTCCTTGCTAGTCCCTAGCAAGGTTTATTCTAGCCTTTATTTCTTTGGCGAATTCAAGAAGTAATTGCTTAGGCACTTCGTTACTTGTCAATAAGAGGAACTATACGAAGATCTTAATCTACAAAGACTAAGCAGCGCCCGGGTGTCTGCCAAAATATGAATCGCCCGAATCCTTGCTTTGTATATATAACTATACTTATGTATATGTATATATCTATATATGTCTTTTTAGAATTTTTAGAATTCAGTGTGGGTTGGTAACTTTTTACGGCTACCCAACCCACCCAAAACTCGGTCAAAACCCTAAGTGCTAAGCATCTTGGTGTGAATGTTGTGATAGACTTACTTAACGGTAATTGAGACAGACTTCGAGTTTCTACGCCTCTAGGTGACCGGAAAAGAAAATAAATTTTTGCCTGAAGGTGTATTTGTTCGATTGGTAGCTTTCTCCCTACGTTCATTTTACTTGGGGTCAACACAAGGATTTTCCAGTGTATATCTCCCCGGCTTGTACTACTTCCCCGCTTCTTCCTTAGGTGTTTTTGGTCTTCTTTTTTTGTACAATTATTGAGCTGGGCTCTGGACAACCGACCAATGGGCTGTTACCCACGATCACTTGCCAGCCATACTTGTGCGGTGAAGTGTGGTTTATTTTCTTTTCTTCTTTTTCCCTTTTTTATTATTATTATTATTATTTTTTTTTTTTTTTTTTTTTACGTAGGTGGCTTCCCTAATCTCAAATGTACCTAGAGGCAGCGAAAAAGAAATGGCCTGTGGCTGGGTTCTGGACAACCTGCCAATGGGCTGTTACCCACGACAACTTGCCAGCCATACCACCCTAGAGAGTTCATTAGCTACCCAATTTCTGTCAAAATCTCCGAGAAGTGAGTCTGTGCAGAAATGTGTGCAGATGCTTAGACTCAAAGTTTTCCTGAGTTAGAGGATGAGTTGATAAGTCATATACTTATCACCTTATTTAGTAGGTGGATTAGAATAGCTTAAAGTTGCCAGGACTCACCGCTAAATCTATATTTTAACGGACACCAGGGCTGATTAAGCCTGAAGGCCTGAAAAGTCTAAGTGTTTAAGTTCTTTTTGTATTATTTCCCACTATTGACAAGTTTATAATACCTAAGTTTTTCTTCCTAAATTCAAATTTTTTTTTTTTATTCATTCAGACTGATTAATTAAGCTCAGGATTATGCAATTTACCATCCCCCCCATGCTTAAGTTGGACAATGTCCTCATTGGCAGATTCATGGATGCAGAAGGGTTTAAAAAGATAGTACCTGAGTGACGTAGACTACCAGATCAGTCTGAATCCGCTGGGTTGCCTCCCAGGAAGCGCTGAGTTTAACGCCTCCAGATGGGCGGTGCACAAACAGGAATGACTTGGGTCAGGAAGATATGTTCAAAATTAACCAAACCCAAAATCAGAAGTCCACAGATGCGAATAAGGTTGTGGTGGAGTCCCGTTCCTAAGGGGCGAGAATTCTGTAACAGATATATCATGCATGCCCGTGTCAGATCCTCTCTTAGTTTGTGGGCATGCAAACAAGTTGTTGTGGACGAACGCACCCCAAATATGACGTGCCAAACACTAAAGATGTAGGTCTTATATTCAGCTTGTGTCCCCATAAAATTGTAATCCATCGAAAGTGTATTAATTCTAGTGCATTCGGGTTGCGGGATCTTTATTCTGGTAGGGCAAGTAACAAAGTCCAGAGTTTCATACTGAGCCCTACAACCAAGCATGAGTCTTCTCTTCAAAGACGAATCCATCTCTTCCGCAACTATGGTTTCATTGCTCATTCCCTCCAAGACCTTGATCTCAAGAATATTTTCTTCAACCTCCTTTGTATCAGATTCACTGTTTGGGGTTGCATTAGAGGTAGGGTCAATTTCATCCTCTAGATCATATTCTTTCTCTCGGCCCTCCTCCAAATTTGTGATGGGGATTCTAACCGATTCATAATCAATTTCTTTGAAATTGTAACTCCATTCTCCATCTCCGACGTTGGCTGCTACTCCCACCGGATTACTTGTCTTGAGCCGATTAGATTCAGATTCCAAGGTCTCTCCCCTCACCTTCTCAGTTTCCTCCTGATGTTTGTTCTCAATGCTCCCCAAATTGTGTTCCAAGGAATCCTTACTGTCCTTATCCACTGAGCTATCCAACTCCTGAGGGGTATCAATGGTGGACTGAACCAAATCAGGATGACTAGGTGTAGTCCAATTGATCATGGTAGGTCCTTACTTTATGAATTCCATGAATGGCGTTGTATGCAATAGCTTTCTTTGGCCTTCTTCCCCCAATTGTTGGAACAACTCCAACATGGCATGTTGCCCTTTAACCAATTCTTGATTCTGTCTATGTAGTTCTAACTGGAGGTTATCAAGAATTGACATGGTGTCATTTGGTGTCCTTTGGATTTCCTCCTTGAAATCCAGGTTAAGAGAGTATGGTTGAGGTTGTGGATCAGAATCCATATTGGTGTTTAAGTTCTTGGGTGGGTCCTCTATTCTATCATGTTCAGGGTCCAGTTCTTCAAGAGGAACCATTCTCTGTTTGGTCCTACTCCAGAATAGTTGAGGTTCTAAGTCCTCCTCCCAGTCAGATTCTTCATCAGGGGACCAAATCAGAGGTTGATGATCCTGGGCTTGCCTAGATTTCTGAGCATTTTCTGATTTCCATTTGTCTAGAACTCCTTCTAATCCAAAGGTCAAGTAGGCAAGGTTGTTGAATTCAGATGACCTTTCTTGGTTATTATCCTGAGATGGGTAGGGTTCTTGGTGTTCTCCTAAAGTGTAGGTCCTATCACAGTAGAGCGGGTCGGACCTAAATGAGGAGGCATCGTGAGGACAATCGAGATATGGAGCCCCACAATTTGAATCGTACCCTTGGGTGGCTATGTTAGGTGTATTCCAATAAGAGGTTGGTGCAGTTTGGTCATAGTTGGGCCAAGAGGGATATTCCAGGTTGCATCCCCAACTTGGTGGTTGGTTAGCCCAAGTCGGCTGTGGGTATGGTCTACTTGGGTTAGCATACAAATCCTGTTGGGGGTAATTTGGGTAAGATGGATAGGCATTGAAATCCATGGAGGGATGCGGGAAGAACAGATGAGAGAGAGTTGTGCACTCAATCAAACAAACAAGCCTAATCCTTATGGTGTATTCCTTAGGAGACCTAGAAATCTCACAAAGGTTGATTAAGTCCGTAAACACTGGACTCCCCTTCCCAAGGCTAATCTGGCCAGGTTGATTACGAGGGGATTGCAGGGAAGGTTCTTCCTTTGGCTTGCGCCTCCGGTTCCATAGACCCCACAACCGCGGTTGTTTGACACTGCCCCGCAGCCTAGCCACCAGATTCTACCAAGGGAATGAAAGCCAAGTGCCTAGCGAACAAAACCTCACCTTTTGAGACTTAACTCAGTCCTGCCTAGGGCACGTCTACTCAGTTTTAACGGGTTAGGATAGTGCTTGTCTTAGGGTAATGTGATGAGGCGTTGATTGGGGTGGTGCCTCTTAATTTTCCACTTTTCAAGGTGTGTGCTTCTACAAAACAGGGTTTTCAAGCAAGAATTTTTAGGGTGTGGTGTCTTTTAATGTTTCATCCTTACTTTAGTGTTTTTTAGGGTTGACGTGTCTTAATGCTTTCAGACAAGTTTCAATGGGCACGTCAAGTTCTACACACAATTTGGTGAAAGTAGATTTCCTTTTTATCTTGTAGAGGCTCTAAAAACCCTAGTGTACTCATCCTAAAGATCGTGCAGCTTCTATTAGATGAGTTAGTTTTTAGGGTTGAGTGGTGTGGCCCAGGTCAACTCACGGTGGCTTCGCAAACACCACTCAAGAGAGAAAGAAAAGAACACTCCAAGAATTTGTCCAGTATATTAGAGTGTACATTTTTTTGTAGGGTGGTGTGTTAAGAATGTGGGTAAAGCAATCATTCGCCACGCCAATTTTTTCCAGTTTTTATGATTTTTTTTAGCTTTTTCACGCAAGCAAACAATGAGAGAGAGAGTACTCACTATCGGTCCTCGAGGCGCCTACTTCCTTGCTACCATAGTGGAATGCGTCGCTTTGCCGTCCATGCGCCGAATTCCTGCAACCGTCAAGTAAAAAGGAAAATAGGGCATTAGACGATATGAGAATGAAGGTGGAATGGAGGTGATAAAACAAATCCGTTGCCTCCCCGGCAGCGGCGCCAAAAACTGACGTGCCTTCGTGCGTGTGTGTTAAGAGGTGTCGTTATAGTTGCACTTGATACGTCGGTTTTAAAAGAAGTAAACGGAGGTGAGTCCGAGTGTCGATCTCAGGGAGGCGTGGAAATCGGATTTTGTTTACCACTTGTTGTCACGAAAAAGGCGGAGTTTTGCTTGCGAAAGAGACGGTTTTGAAAAGTAAGAGATAGAGAGAGTTTAGGGTTAGAAAGCTCTTGGTTTTGATCATGCACTTTAAATAGAAATTAAAATGGCAACTAAATGGAAAATAATTTCATTAAACATGCATTCATAGTTCATGGTTTACAATATTAAATACATGCTTCAACAAAAGTAAATGAAAGCTTAAAAGAGAGAGAGAGAGGTAGAGAGAGGGTGGAGAGCGACGAGGCAGCCACGGCGGTGGAGGAGGCTCCGTCGGCGGCTCGTCGTCTCCGGCGATTACAAGAGTGCCTAAGACTAGCTAGGAGAGGAGTGGAGTAGTTGCAAGTGGGAGAGGATGCCTTGAATGGTGGTAGAAGGGGGTTTAAATAGAGTTAAGGGCTTCCTAAAAGAAGAATGTGCTTTAGCGACATCCAGAACGTCGCTAAAACCGCTTCCAGATACGTCGGTGAAGGCCTTCCGCCACCGGTCAGCCGCCCGCCCCTCTCTCTCTTCAGGCGCGATCCGTGGATGTCGAACGAGAGCCGTCCGATTGATGATCGGACGGCTGAGATCCTCCCGCGCCTGCGCTAGGATCGCGCTTCGGGCGCGCGTGCGCGCGCGCGTTTCCGCCCGGCGTACGCGCGCGCGTGGGAGGTGGGGCGCTGTCGTCGCGTCGCGTGGCGCAATCCTAGCCGCTCGCTTCTGATCGCGTGGCTCAATTTTGCCACGCCCTTCGCCCGCAAGTGATTTCCGCTCCGCGCGATTCGAACGCGCGTTGCCGCGACGCGGGCGTGCGCGCTAACCGTTGCGCCATGCCTGCGCTTTGTCGCGGCGACCGCGGGCGAGCGCGCGGATCTCGGCCGTTCGATCGAAGATCAACGGCCGAGATGCGTCCTTGGATGGCTTGGGGGCGTGCGAGCGGCGGGGGCGGGGCGACGTGGCGCGTTCTAGGCCGTTGATCTCCAGATCAACGGTCAGGATTTCTTGGGCCCATTGTGGGAGCTCCAGATGTCGGATTTGGCCGATCTTGAGTCCGTTAGACTCCGTTCGTCGTCCTGAATCTATCCGTGCAGTCTGATTGCTCATCTGAGGCCTGCTTTGACAAATGCTTTACACAAATGGCCATTAATACAGTTTATAAGCAATCTTGGTACTTGATGCATGCAATGCTCCTATTCTACTTTATGTTGTGCCTTCTATTCTAAAGATGGGCCATATTCAACCTAATTACTACCCCCTTGCGTGGTGTTATCACCCTTGAGCTGCGAGAGCTCAAGACTCAGTTACAGGACCTTCTGGAGAAGGGCTTTGTGAGGCCCAGTGCGTCTCCGTGGGGGAGCCTTGGTATTGTTTGTGAAGAAGAAGGATGGTACCCTACGCCTTTGTGTGGACTACTGTTGACGCGCGACACTCGATCGTGTTTTAACAGTTATTGCGTCGTAGTATAGGTGATCAAGCGTCAACAAATAAAAGTTTTTATTACTCGAAAACTAGAGTATCCGAGGTCGAACACGGGGAGCAATCGGAATTTACTACTAATCTCAATGTAATTGAACACTTTAATTACTCAAAACTTTAATTCAAATGTAAATGCATGAGTTTGAAAAGCAATTATGGTAAAAAGAAAGAATTGGACGTCTGATCATGAGATCAGACGTCTTAAAAGATGTCTTTCCCTTCTTTGATTCTTCTTCCTCTGATCTTGCTTCTCTTTCTCTGCAGTCTCTCTCTTCTTCCTTCTCTTCTTTCTTCTTCGAAGGCTTCTTTTTCTGCTTCTTCTCTTCTTCTTCCTTGCTCAGCAGCCTTTCTTCTTCTTCTTCTTCTCTGCCTTGCTCAGCCTCTTCTTCAGAGTTTCTTCTTCTTCTGCTCCTTCTCTTCTCCTTCCTGCGGCTAAGTCTCTTCTCTTCAACTCTCAGCCTGCCTGTACAAGGGAGCAAAACCTACCCTGTCCCTCTACCCGCACGTCTCTCTCTCTCTCTTTGCAAATCGCTCTCAGGACGCTCTCCCAGAGCTGTGGGTAATTGGGTCGGGCTTCGTATCCGGGACCAGGAGCATCGGCGTGAGGGTGATGCACGAGGTGTGCTCGATAAGGTCGGGTTGGATCACGCCAGATTCGCGAGGTGAAACCGCGGACGAGGCGAGCGTGGGTAAGGTGAGGGACCTCACCTTACCCACGCTAGACCTCACCCCTGTGCATTCGGAGGCAACGAGAAGATAACACAAATTCACTTTATACTACACCTGCGCCTTGTAGATTTTCGATGTGGGACTATCAGTCCCGCCCTGCTCTTGTGCACGCCCGCAGAACGCTCTTTGCGCTCCGCTCAGTTGCAGCCTCAACTCTCTTCACTGGATAACTGGTTGCTTGCACGCAACTCACTCCACTCCACAACAGCCGAAATCCTGAAGCCACGGAGCCTGAGCGTGCTTGGAAGCTACTTCAACCGTTGTCAATGGCGGCTGCAGCTCCGATCCTGTCATGCATGAATACGGCCTATTGGCCTAATCAAACCACCTGCAGACCTTCACCATGGCACGGCGAAGGTGGTGCAACGTGCAGCAGGTCGCGGGGTGGCCTAGGCGTGCGTGCCTAGGTCGTCCTGTGATCGGAGGTGTGGGTGTGTTCGGGGGGCTGTTGTGGAGGCGTAGAGGGATGGTGGATGGGCGGAGGTTGCTCAGTGAGGTGAGGCAGAGCTTATGAGACGGTTGGCGAGTCATGTGGGGCTGCGGAGTGACAGGGGCGACTCGCCGGAGGTTGGCCGGAGGCGAGGAAGATGGGGTTGGTCAGCGACGGTCGAGGGTCGATTGATGAAATAAGGTGAGGGGAATGAAAGAGGGGATAGAGGAGAATAGTTTTAACCTAATTGTAGGGACGAAGGGGACGAAGAGGCGGACAGCTGTACCTGCTGTCGCCGGAGAAGAAGATGCCCAGTGGGGGAGGACGACGGCGACGACCGGTCTGAGGTAGCGTGCGCGGGTATTGCGCGACGCGGAGGAGAATCAGGAAGAAGTCTCTGCCACTGGTTTTGTGGCAGAGCGAAGAGGAAAGGAAAGAAAGCTTGCTGGGTACCCTGGCCGGGAAGGAAGAGACGAATCTGAGGTGAAACCCCGGCCAGGTCGAGCTAAAAATGAGCGGTCGGGTTTGGGGGTTCTTTTATAGGCATTGGGCCGTGTTTTCAGAGCTTGGAGGGCACGCCTTTGTCTCCGACAGCTCGCCGGAGAAGGAAAGTGGGTAGATACCCACATCTCTCGTGCGTTCGCACGAGAGATTGGGTTCACATCAGGGATCAAGACTGGCCTCAGATGGAAGGGAATTCCTCAAAGAATCTCCCTTCCATTTCTGGGAGGGGATCTCTGAGGAATCAGAGAGTATTCCCTCTCTAATCCTCGCCGGAGAAGGATTCTACCCCAATAATGGTGGAAGGACCTGATTGCAAAGGTGGCGAGGAAGTTAGGGGGCTCTCTGCGATGATTTTCAAAAGATAGGGACCAAATTGTAATTTGGGTGTACTGAATTACAAAGTAGGTGAAGATGACCTCCCCTTAGGTCCAAATTTTGGTAAAAACCTAATTTGGACCTAAGGAATCCAATGGTGAAGTTGGATTTTAGGTTTGACCACGTTTGACTAGATATTTTGCGTAAAAACCCAAATTAGGTTAATTGATGAACTATGACCCTAATCTAGGTCAAACTGGGTTCCAAAGGCCAAATTGAATGTTCTAAACCCTAGAGGATATTTTTCCAAGATTTTTAGAGGGTTTACTTGATTTTTATCCTGACCGGAACCTTGTTGATTTAAGCAGGTCTGTTTTAGGGTTATCAAATGTCATTTAATTCCTAGATTGCACATAAACCCATGTCTGATTGAATCAACCCATTTTTTTATCTTATTTAGACCTTTTGACCTATGTTTTGCCTCTAAGAAATCCCATTTATGTACTGAAATGGTAAAATTGCAGTTTTAACCTTTATTTCATGCTTTCTTCTCAGAACACTTATTTCTCCAATTAAGCCCTCTTCTAGGTTATGTAGGAGCCTTTATTCTCTTTATTGGGTCAAAATGAGCTAGTTATGGCTCATGATGAGGCTCTCATCAACTACAGACAGCTGAATAGGGTTACCATCAAGAACAAGTATCCGCTGCTGAGGATTGACGACTTGTTTGACCAGTTGCGAGGTGCCACGGTATTCTCCAAGATAGACTTGAGGTCTGGGTACCACCAGTTGAGGATCAAGGAGACAGATGTCTCAAAGACAGCTTTCTGCACCCGGTACGGACACTATGAGTTTTTGGTCATGCCGTTTGGGCTGACCAACTCCCCCGCTGCCTTCATGGATTTAATGAACCGAGTGTTCAAACCGTATCTGGATCAGTTCATGGTGGTATTTATTGATGATGTGCTCATCTACTCTCGGGATCAGGCGCAGCACGGACAACACTTGCGGATGATTTTGGACATACTGAGACGACGTAGGCTGTACGCCAAATACAGCAAGTGTGAGTTCTGGTTGAGGGAGGTGACCTTCTTGGGTCATGTGATCTCCGGGGATGGCTTGGCTGTGGACCCAGCCAAGGTTGAGGCAGTGCTCAGGTGGGAGAGACCGCGTACAGTGGCAAGGATCCGCAGTTTCTTGGGACTGGCAGGCTACTGCAGGCGGTTTATCAGGGGTTTCTCACAGATTGCATGTCCTATGACACAGCTGACCTGGAAGGACATGCCCTTTTCTTGGACAGATGCTTGTGAGGCTTGTTTTCAAGAGCTGAAGGAGAGGCTGACTTCGGCTCCCGTGCTTACCATTCCAGACAGCAGTGGTGGGTTCGTTGTGTACATGAATGCCTCTTTGTAGGGGTTAGGGGGTGTGCTCATGCAGAGGGGTCACATTGTCGCTTACGCTTCGCGGCAACTGAAGCCACATGAGCATAGCTACCCTACCCACGACCTAGAGCTAGCAACTGTCGTCTTCGTGCTGAAGACTTGGAGGCACTACCTGTACGGTGAGACCTTTGAGATTTTTACAGATCATAAGAGCCTCAAATACTTGTTTGATCAGAAGGAGCTTAACATGAGACAGAGACGTTGGTTAGAGCTCCTGAAGGACTATGACTGCAGCATTTCCTACCATTCGGGGAAAGCCAACGTGGTGGCTGACGCCTTGAGCCAGAAGGCGCCCGCCCACTTGGCCAGGTTACAGGCGTAGAGTTGGAGCCTCATGGAGGAGGTGGGCAGTTGGTAACCCCTAGAGTTACTGGGGCACTGTGGGGCAGTGACTGTGACCCGACAGACGAGGCCAAAGCTGATAGATCGCATCATCACAGGACAGATGGCCGACTCGTACTTGCAGTCGTTGCATGACAGAGTACTGTCAGGGGACCCTGGGGACTTCTCCTTTACAGACGAGGTGCTGTGCATGAGGGGACGTTTGTGCGTTCCTAGGGACGAGGAGCTGTTGAGAGAGCTCCTAACTGAGGCACACGGTTCCAGGTTCACCATACATCCCGGAAACACAAAGATGTATCATGATTTGAGACGTGACTTTTGGTGGAGGGGAATGAAGTGGGATGTAGGTGAATTCGTGCAGTAGTGTTTAGTGTGCCAACAGGTGAAGGCCGAGCATCAGAGGCCTGCAAGGCCATTGTAGCCACTTCTAATGCCAGAGTGGAAGTGGGAGAGCATCACCATGGACTTGGTGGTGGGCTTGCCCATTACCCAGCGATGACGCGACGCAGTCTGGGTGATCGTAGATAGATTGACAAAGACGGCACGTTTCTTGCCGATCTGAGTCACTTTGGGACCAACACAGTTGGCAGAGAGGTATATCCGCGACGTGGTACGTCTGCAGGGAGTTCCGCGGGAGATTGTATCCGATCGAGATACCCGCTTTACATCCCAGTTTTGGGCTGAATTTCAGCAGACCTTGGGGACACGGTTGAGGTTCGGTACAGCATACCACACCTAGACGGACGAACAGTCAGAGTGCACGATATAGATGCTTGAGGACCTTTTGCGTGCTTGTGTACTGGACTGGAGGGGCTCTTGGGAGGAGCACTTGCCCCTGGTGGAGTTTGCATATAATAACAGCTATCACTCGAGCATCGGCATGGCACCCTACGAGGCTCTGTACGGACGGAGGTGTACTGCACCCTTTAGTTGGGTTGAGGTGGGGACCAAGTGGGAGGTTGGCCCCAGGCTGATCTGGCAGAGTCAGGAGGTGATCGAGCGGATTCACAGGCGACTCCTCACTGTCAGGAGCAGGCAGAAGAGCTATGCAAATCGGAAATGCAGAGAGGTGCAATTTGAGGTCGGGGATCACGTCTTCCTTCGTGTTTCGCCCATGAAGGGCTTGCAGCGGTTTGGAGTGAGAGGGAAGCTCACGCCGAGGTTTGTAGGACCCTTTGAGATCCTGGAGCGGGTTAAACCCGTTGCTTATAGGCTTGCCCTTCCTCCCCAACTTTCTGGTGTGCACGACATGTTCCACGTGTCCAACCTCAGGAAGTATGTCGCCGATCCCAATCATGTTCTGAGCCACGAGAGCGTCGAGGTGGGTGACGACCTGACCTACCCTGAGCGGCCACTGCAGATACTCGATAGAGCCGTCCGGAGTCTGAGACAGAAGTAGGTACCCCTGGTGAAGGTCTTGTGGAGGAGCCAGCGGTACGAGAAGGCTACTTAGGAGCCTGAGGCGGCGATGCGAGAGCGATACCCGGAGCTCTTTGAGGGTACATCTTTTCGGACTGGCTTCCGTCCTCTTTGAGTTTGTTATGAGTATGTTGTTCTTTTTTTCGCACCTTAGCTAGCACAAGTTTCGAGGACGAAACTTCCTTTAAGTTTGTTATGTTATTAAGACCCGTGCTATTAAAACCCTCTAAGACGTCTGGGAGTTGGGTCAGACGTTTGGACATCTTCCCAGACGTCTGGAAACCAAATTTTTTGTCCACGTCCTCCAGTCTACACACGTGCCGCGCGCAGACTGTATGCAGCCGCCTTTCTTCTCTCCCCTCTCACCGACGAAACCCTAACCTGCACCTACTTTAACCCCCCTCCTCTCCTTCACGCCACCCCACTTCCATCCCCCTTCTTCTTCCCCAACGAGAGCGGTGAGCAGCAGGCAACGCGTGGCGAGTGTGAGCAGCGTGGGAGGAGAGGAGCAGCGAGGGGGAAGAGAGGAGAGCGCGCGAGCTCGCCGGAGAAGCTCACGGCCGGTGGGGCATGCGCAAGGCGGAGAGGTGCGCCAGGGAGGTTCTCCCCGACGCTGCTGTAGCTAGAGCAGCGAACGAGCGAACGCGGCGTGGCCGCACGTGGCACGAAGAAGACGAAGGCAGCTTCTGGTTCTGGGATTTTCCCAGAATCAGACGTCTGGATCTACATCCAGACGACGTAGATGACATCTGGAGGAGGCTCCAGACGACTGAGAGGTAAATCCTGCGACCTACACCTCCCTTTACGGATACGGCCAGGCAGGCCATTCCGCCGAGGCACTGTTACGTGCCATATTGAGAAGATTTGCGTCGTGCGTGCATGATTCGCTTCGGGAAGGCACGGGACATGCCCTCCCACGTAGTTCAGACGTCTGGGCAAGGCACCAGACGGCGGGGAGCGTCTCCAGACATCTGGAACTAGGTCCAGACGATTCAGCAGAATCCCTGGAAGTTTGAGGAGTAGCGCGGAGTGAGGTATGGTTCTGGACTTCTTTTAAGACATCTGGAAGGTGTTCCAGACGTCTGATTTGAATCAGGATTGTTGTTTTTGACCCGTTTAGGGTCCGTTTGAGGTCCGATTTCCGCAATTAAGATTTCGTTCTTCTTCATATAAGTTCCTCTACTTATTGAAATACTTTTATCATGTTTTAAGTGGTCTCTTGTGGTTAATCCTTGTATTAGGGCCTCGTTTCGTTGCGAATTTGGGAGTTGCGGAGGCACGTGGACCTGTCGATCAAGCCCCCATTACTCCTGGTTTTGCAGGTAGAGTGGCTTCCCCTAGTTTAATTACAAACATGAATGCATATGTGGAATGAATGTTAGATAGTAGGGTATGGCATGAATCCTAGGACTAGAAACATTGGAATAATTGTATGGAATGTATGAATTGCAGTCTTGGATAAGTAATTAGCATAATAACAATTACCTGTAAATGGATAATAGCTGCCTGTGAAATGTAGAGTACTGTTGTTAGCAACTGTTGCATGTAAATTTCTGTTATTTACAATTAAATACGAGCTGCCTGTATATGAATTGGAATTGAAAGATTGAATGTTGGAAACACGAGCTACCTGCGAATAAACCTGGAAATGTGAACAATAAAGTTATATGCTACACGTGTAGAACCTGAGAAACATGAGCATGAACCCTACGGGGAATTAGGAGTAGAGCTCCTGGAAATAAATGGAATGAAATTGGAAATGTGAATGGGGAAGTGAGCTGGCCCTTGAATACGGAGTACCAAGGAGAGCGACTGTCCCCTTGTTTAGTGCAGAGCGGAGCTAGCCGCCCTAGGGTTGGGACCCGGGGTTAGGATTGGTCACTTTGCACCGACTTTTTGGCCCTCGCATACATAGTACCAGGGAGAGCTACTAGTGTAGGGAGAGAGCTAGCCACCCCACGAGGCCCGGGGTTCCTTACACCGACTTGTTAGGCCCACTTGGCAAACTAAGGTAGTCAGGCGAGGGTGCGCGGACTGTGGAGGGGTGAGACCCCTGTTTGGTTCTTAGGGGCTGGACCCCCGTTACTGAGAGGGCTATGCCCTATACTGGTTCCGTGCTGTGCTTTGGGAGCACCCGTTAACTGTAACGACTGACCGCGTGCTAGTGCGGGGTAGCTACCTGTGCGTTTATCGCGCGTGCCGTAGTCACCGTTATGTCTATCAGTGACCTTGGGGTGGTTGACTGAGTGTAGGACCACCACGGGGGACTCTCCTGGCCAGGGGAGCACCACGTGCTATTTTTACTCTTCGAAAAAGACTGCAATCAAGATTGTTCCCACGAGGAACATTCGAGATCAAGAGTCCTGATAAATAAGTCAAGTGATGAAAGAAAGAATAATTAGTTAAATAAATAAAGAAATTGAAAACAACAGCTACCTGTCCACCTTTACTGTTTTAGTTAGCTGGTTGCCACTCTACTTAGCGTTCGCTGATTTCGTGTACTCATAACCTTTTTCAGGTCCAGGTGTTGAGCAGCCAGAGTCTACGGCTGCAGAGGGTGCTAGGCCCATTAGAGCCCAGTAATTGTACCTTTTTGTTGTACCCCGTTTCCGTTGTATTGAGTAATTTTGTTACACTTCTGTACTCTTTTATTGTAAACCTTATATTCCTGTACCTGTTTTAATTTCCTACTGTTGTGGTGGTGTGTACTGTAGTAGTTTACTTCTTTACTGCTGTATTTTTGTTACTGTTAGTTGCTTGCATAGTGAATGTGGTTTATTTTACTGCTTTTTGGTTACTTGCTCGTTGGACGACTAGGTCTTGGGATCAGTCGAGTTGGTCCAGTCTTGTGTCCTGTAGGGATTCGGGAACCGGATCGTAACAATATCTGAGGACAACGATTGAGACTCTCCTTTAGGCACCTTGGCCTACAGTTCTACATGCCATACCTTTTGAGCACCTTTTCAATATAGCTCCTTTGCAACAAATCGAGGATATGTCGAGAACGATCCCGATATATCTCAATATCTAATAGAAAAGAGACATCTACAAGATCTTTCATGTCAAAATGCTTTGTAAGAAATTTCTTGATGTCTATTAAAAGGCTCGTATCATTAGTGGCAAGAAGTATCTCATCGACATATAAGACCAAGAAAATGAACTTGCTCCCACTAAATTAATTTATGGCATATACACTCATCTGCCAAATTCATCTCAAAACCAAACGAGGTGATCACTTGATGAAACTTGAAATACCACTGCCTTGAAGCCTATTTGAGTCCATAGATGAATTTCTTGAGTTTGCAAACCATCTTCTTAAGTCTCGACACAAAGTTTTCGAGTTGCACCATATAAATCGTTTCATCAATGTCTCCACTGAAAAATATTATCTTTACATCCATCTGATGTGACTCAAGATTAAAATGAGCCATCAATGACATTATAATGCGAAAGAAATCCTTTGAGGAAATCGGAGAGGTCTCTTTATAATCAATGCCTTCCTCTTGGATAAAACCCTTAATAACAAGATGCACCTTATATGTTTCCACATTACCTTTGAATCCTATTTGGTTTTAAATATCTATTTACAACCAACAAGTTTCGCACCTTCTAGTAATGGGACAAGATCTTAAATGTCATTGTCTTTCATTAACTTCATTTTCTCATAAATTGCATGAAACCACTTATGAGAGTTTTGACTTTGCATTTCTTGATAGAAGTTGATTGGAACCTGTTATCATGCCAATGCCTACCTCGTGTTCTTGAAGGAATACAATGTAATGACTTGATATTGCATTTCTTTTCTCTCTAGTAGACCTTCCTATGGCATGAGTTCTTGAGGTATTTGAGTTTACTCTTCTAAAGTGACACCCTAAATATTGTCTTGAATTATATTGGTGTCTATGGAATTGTCTATAACTAGATCTTTATCAATTCTAATAATACGAAGGGTAATATTTACATGTCTATGAAAGCTAAAGGCTTTCTTTTCTTTTACAAGAAAAATACATGAAAGTTAAAGACTTTCACTCCAGTCTCTTTTCAAAAACTGCACTGTAGTAAAATAAAAAGCACATCAATGCAAAATCAACAATAAAAATCATCATCAAAACTAATTTACATCGATGCAAAATAGCTAAATTTACTTTCAGAAGCATTTTACATCAGTGCGATTTCATATTATATCAATGCAATGCAAAATCACTAAAATTATCTTTAATATCATTTACATTGATCTAAAATCATTTTGTAACTACATAAAATCACCAAAATCAATTTCAATATCATTTTACACCAGTGGATTTTAATTTAAAATAAAAAAACATCTATATGTGTATTAACTCACATAGTTGTGACTTTTTAAAGTGAGGTGTGACTTACCACATAATATTTGTTTTTTTTTTTTTGATTTTTTTTGATATTAGATACAACAGTACGTTGAGGATTACATCAATATATACGTTGTAATATATCATTGGATATGTATGCATGACATGCTTCTGACTTGCCCATCATGCATGACATGAATTTGGAATTTCTTTTTCCAATAAATTTTGATTAAAAAAAAAAGGAAACAATGTCGACGTCCATGGGTACACATTCTATATATATATATGGAGAGAGAGAGAGAGCCGGTGGACTACTTTCTTTACGTAGTTACTGACTTTGGGAATAAACGTCAGAAGTTCGCATATATTGGACTTCAAAAGACTTTTACCTTTGCTTTTAATTAGCTTTAGGTCACCATTAGCCTGTGAATAACATACGTAACTTCTAGCTACGAAATTTGAAATCATATGCCAAACAATTTGAACTTATTGATCTCAATATTCTTTGCTTCACACTGATTACATCCTGTTGGAAGTCGGAAGCATCAAGTTCCTGGATTTCCTTTGCCTCAATATTGTAGGTTGATTTCAAGAAACGTGAGGGCTTGAAGGTAGTTTGGACAATTGAAGATGAAATAAACAGGCAAATTAAATGGCTAAGTCATAAGATTAATAGTATAAACTACTTTTTTTATTATCATGCCTTTTGAAACATTTATTTAGATACTACATTGATTGGGATACAGAGATTGGCACAAGTACAGACAACCATATATGGTATGGCGCTATTTTGGATAAGATAGGAGTCTTTAATAGCGACCTCCACCACCACCACCTCCGCCACCGCCACCCCCACCTCCTCCTCCACCTTGGCCACTGCCATACCCAGAACCGGAGCCATATCCGGAACCGTATCCTCCACCACGTCCACCACCTCCTCCACCTCCACCACCTCGACCGCCACCGCCACCGTAGCCTCCATGTCCGTGACCATATCCAGATCCAGAGCCATACCCAGATCCATACCCTCCACCACGTCCTCCACCACCACCACCGCCACCACCACCTCCTCCACCACCTCCGCCTCGTCCTTTACCATACCCACTTCCCGATCCGTAGCCTGAACCATACCTACTAGCAGAGGCCATGCTCACAAGGAGCAAGACCAAGAAGGAAACAGCCACCACCTTAATAGCAGCCATGTCTTAGTTTTGAGATAGAAGAGAAGAGTTTTCGATGCTTTGGTTGGGGCTCCGACGGGGAGTATTTATAGGCATTTCCAAGTGCATATGCCTCAGACTAAGAGAGAGTTAAATTACGTGCTAATTTCATCCCCATGGAGAACCTTCCGGGAAATATATATAATCCGTGGACTTTTTGACCCTCACGACGCATTAAATTAAATAGTGATAAGCGTACAAATTCAGGTACACGCATGCATGCATGTTGTGATTCCTATAATCGATTTTTTGAATTCATCGAATATTAGGTGTTGTCCGTGAATGCATGATCAATACAATATATTGTTACAAAGTCTTTCATTAATTAGATTTTTTCCTTTGACTTATTCGAGTATGCGGATTGAAAAAAGTAAATTAAACTATGTGCTACGGTATCTAATTACCAACAATAAAAAGGAATCATTTCTTATACGGTAGCAATTTTGTATTTTTGTAATTAAAGTACGTACATGCATGGGGAATCAAATAAGATACGTAGCCTTTTTTTATCCTTTTTTGCAAAACATACGTAACCTTATCCACTATTGTTGACAGAGATTACTTACTTAAAATAAGAAGGTTAAGGAAGAGATTTACGTTCTGTGATTATTTTTGATCTATTTCTAACAATTTCGTTACTCAATCTTAGCAAGAAGTTTCGAGTCATAATATAATATATCTTACTTTTTAATATTATATAGTAATAGTTATTTCCTAAAGTTTGCACCTTATCTTGACATTCCTCTGATCTCTTCTACTTGGATATATATTAATATTAGTTAATTCTAAATGTCCCTGCAACGAGGGTATTGATTTTGTAGGGATACATGTAAGTATATTCTCACATCAATAATTTATATATAGGAACATATACGTAAACTTTTTTTCTTTCTATTTTTCTCCAACTATAGAACTAAAAGTCAATTGAGTTAGAATAGATAATTTTCACATGTTAGTATTAATCAATCTTTGATTCTATATTTTTGGACTTGTCACTGGCTTTTTTAAGTCAACATGGTTTACCGGAAGACCATATAAATTATTATTGCGTGCACTTCCAAGACATTGTGGCATAACACACTTCTGACTTCTCCATCGTAAAATGAATATGGAATTTATTTTTTCTAGAAATTTATCGGCTGAACTTTGGCTAAAAGAGAAAGAAATGCCGAGATGAGAACACATGCATTGTCAAAATTTGGATCGAATGAATCATTTTAGTGGAGTTGTGGATTATTTTCTTTTCGAGATATCATTTATTTTAAGAGATTAATTTTCATAAGTTAATGTTATAAGTGCTGAAATTATATGATAAATTTAAAATTATGAAATTTTTATATTTAGGAAAAATATAAGTCAAATTATAAGATATTTGAAGAGATTGATTGAAATATTTTCTCACAAGAGAGGAGAATATTCAATCCAACGAAGAAAAGTAGGATGGGATAATCCTAAAATTACTCTCCTACCCTAAAATGAAATAATTAATTTTGGGATGCAATTCACCGAATAAGGAATTATTGTCCCGATCCCTCAAAGCAAATGGTGCCCAAGTTTTTGAGTTTAGAGATAAGGTCGGCAGCAATGAGGTGGAGAATACTGGAGATGGGTTCTTGTCAACAGTTGTTTTCCTTTGGGTCACCATCTAACGTATAGAATGGCATCCATAGTTTCTGGCCAAAACAATCGAAATAAAGCGTGTTGCCTAACAATTCTGACTTGTTGCTCACTCTATTAATTTCTTGGATTCACACTGACCGGCGTGTGATGGGGGCGGGCGGGGAAGAAAGAAATTCTTGCCGAACTCGAAAGCAATCTTTGGCAATTATAAGCGTACGTACGTATGAAGATTAATCACTTCTTAATCGACAAAACAAGTTCTCTTCACGAAAGAATCATATCAAAAATTGAAAATGATCGATAATGCATGAATATATCGAAGAAGCTTGCACTTGCTCAAAGGATAAAAAGATTTAAAAAAGGACTTAAAAGGATTGCTCTTAATTATTTTTTGACGGGAAAGTTGAAATTTTTATTCACAAAGAGTGTTGTTTTCTATGTGTATTATTTTTAAAGCATGTATTTTTAAGTGTAGTATATCAAGGCATGTTTTTAAGTGCATTGTTATATATATTCAGTACCTGATCTTATTGCAGGTGTTGTAATTTTCAGAGTAAATGCCTTCTACGTACATTTTGCTGTTATAATTTTCCTATGAGATCTTTTATCATTTCAACGTAATGATAAAAAGACAAAATCATCAAACGTAAACTTTTCGATTGCGTTATTAGTCAATGTTTATCGTGATTCGTCCTTGCTCCAAATATCCAATAACTAAAAGACAATCGCGAAATACAAGCCTATCTGATTATCCTAAGAAACAAATAATTCGAGTCAATAAGTTACTAATATTAAATTAAATAGTTAAAATATAAAGAAATATAAAATTTAGCATATTTTACAATATATAAATATGATTCTTATCATACAGCCGATACTTGATGTAAAAAAAAATTTAACGTTGGATTTCGATGTAAAATGGCACTCAAGATAATTTTGGTGCTTTTGTAACATTGTAAAATAATTTTATATTTGCATAAAATTATTCAAAAAATAATTTTAATGATTTTACATGGTACCTACACAAAATAGTTTCACACTAATTTAAAATTATTCTGAAAGTGAATTTAATAATTTGATATCAATATAAAATAATTTTAAAAATAATTTCTATGATTTACAAGGATGTATTTTAATTTTATTTTGCTATCAAATAAATGGCAATATGTAATTTTTGTTTTGCTATCAAATAACTTTTTTTTTAGTGTAGTAATAGATTTTGTGAGAGATAGTAGACTCCATCACATATTGGCATTTATATTAATTTTTTAGTCGAAAGAGAGAGAACTTTACTTCTAAATTTACTATTTTATTTATCACCACGCATGACATCATGCATTTTTATACCTTCACCGAATTAAACATAGCTTCCATTGACTTGTCGTAGTTCGATCGTCACGGCTTGTGTTTGCATTATCCTTTGTTATTTATTTGATACGTTGGGGCATACTTTTTCCATCCATGGCAACTAAATAGTGGCTTCCGTGTACGATACGAAAATCAACTTGAAATGTTCAAACCTACCAAATGCACGCGAACTTCTTTTTTTTTTTTCCATCCGTGAGATTTCTATCCTTTCCCATGGATGATTACAGATAAAGAACCTTGGAGTAGTTGAACAAATATCAACGCATGAGCATGTGTTTCTTGAATAGGTTTCAAGTCGTTGTCGTTCTTCTCGAATATTTACCTGAAAACGTATCGATACCCAATGTTTTGGCAGAAGCTCGAATATTGTATATTGAGCAGCAGTTGTACCTGATCAACGTGTGTTCAATTGCATTTGACAAAAAAATCAAGTAATGCGAATCGTCATACGTATCTATTTCAAAGATCCGTCGGAAATATATATATATACACACTTCAATCCCTCTGGTGGTGTTTACTTTAAACTTGGGATTATTTTTTGAAGGTGTTTACCAAAAGAGGGGATAAGTTAGGAATAATTATTTGATTTATTAAGTTGAAGAAAGAAAAAGAGAGGAGGGGTGAGTTATTCCCTCTTCAAGCAACTTGGGTTGGCCAAACCAGCGCTGAGATGCCGCTCTTGGCCGTAAACAGGGGATATCCTCTGTTTTAAAACAGAGGGGGATGTCCCTTCACGTAAACGGATCCTTAGTTGTTGTAGCCAGCGAAGTCAAACAATTCAGATTGGTAAGAACGTGGTAAGGATTGTCTACGATGGAATTATTTTTCCCTAGGAAACGTGAGGAAGGCACCCTATTTCACAGTCAACGCCCAAGTGCAGCTCGACGAATACAACTTCCATATATGATACACATCTGTACCTTCTCTTCTCTGGAAAAAAATCATGGAAATCTGTACTTGAGTCGTTCGAAACCTGTCTATTAGCGTGTAGCAATAGCTGGCTTCGCGTCACTTCTTAGAAGCCAAAAAAACAAAAATCTCGTAGTAGAAGGTAACAATCATCTATGATATATACATATAGACAGCTAGATGCGCGTAGACACGTATAGTTGCATTAAAATAAATAGATAAAAAGATTATTTGTGTGCTTGTATAGGAAAGTAGAAAGCTACTTGTGCTTGCGTCTCGGCACGCACACTTACTTTCCAGCTCATGCTTATGATAATGCTACCAGTTCTTCTTTGTTGAACAAAGGCAAAGAAATAGGTAAATTGGTCTAATACCCTGTTATAAAACGCAAAGCATCTGCAACCCTTAAATTATGCAAACATCTCATAAGAAATAATTTCAGAAGCAGAGGCAAGTTGCTTTTGAAAGAAATTTACACTAGGGTGTAACATGCAGCAAAATATATGCACGTACTTTATGCCCAATCGGTATGTGAGTTTAGAGGCCCTCTTTCTCATACTCGAGTCAAAACCTAATCGGGAATTGTAACGAGCGCGTGCCCCAGACGTCTTTTAAGACGTCTGGGAGGTGGCCCAGACGTCTGTCAAGACGTCTGGGATCACATCCAGACGTCTGACCAGACGTCCGGGATAGTTTACAGACGTCTGGCGAACAGTTATGCTCGCACGGGATATTCGTCTGCGCGCCTGTGCGCGCAGACCTGCGATTCTGCCCTCTTTCTCTGCGGCTGCAGGCGGGTGCGACCGCCTTCTCTCTCCTCTCCGCGCGGCGTTAAAAGGGGGGCGCGCCTCCCCTCCCGTCTCCACCATCTTCCTCCTTCTTCTCCTGCCTGTGCGCGAGAGCGAGCGGACGCGAGGGCGCAGCGGCAGCGGCAGCCGCAGTGAGCGCGGAGGAGCTGCGGCGTGCGAGGGCGGGGCTCTGCCGTGAGGGCGAGCTCGCCAGGAGCGGCTTGGCCGGCCGGCGGAGGGCGCAGGGGGCGCAGAGCGTCGCGGAGAGGGACCTGCTGCGGGCGGAGCAGCGGACGCGCGAGGTGCGACGCGGGCGGCGTCGCGAGCGGAGGCCGAGCAGGGTTCTGATTCTGGAAAAATTTCCAGAATCAGACGTCTGGGTTGATATCCAGACGGCAAGGTCGACGTCTGTAAGATCATACAGACGTCTGAAAGGTGAGTTCCGCTTTCTTCTTCCTTCTTGTCGACTGACCGTACTGAGGGAGGGGGGTTGGCTGTGCGCAGGTTCGCTGATTCGCCATCCCTTGCGAATCAGACGTCTGGAAGTTGTACCAGACGGCGGGAGTGACCTCCAGACGTCCGGAGGGACCATCGGACGTCTGGGATCTAGGCAGACGTCCCCACAGACTTCTGGACGTCCGGGGAACCAAGCCGAACAGGTAATTCTCTGATCCACCGTTTAAGACGTCTGGAAGGAGTTCCAGACGTCTGATTTTGCACAGTATTGTCTTTCTCGACCCGTTTAGGGCCCGTTTGGGCTCCGTTTTCCGTGATTCGAGTTGCGTTCGTTTCAGAATTTATTCCTCTACCCGCCTACAGTAGCTATACACTGTTTTGAGACACTCCTTGTGTTTGATCCTTGTGACAGGATCTCGTTCAGTTGCAGTCTTGAGAGTCGCGGAGGCACGCGGGATTCCCGATCACGCCCCCACTGCTCCCGTTGTACCTGGTAGAGTGGCTTTAAGTATTAATAAAATCTGTTAAAGTATGGAACCATAACTAGAACCTAGGGCATTGCATGAATCCTAGGAATGAGAAATATATGGAATGATAGCTCCTAGGTGTTGCATGAATCCTAGGGCCGGAAAATTAGATTGTATGATAGATCCTAGGATATGGCATGAATCCTAGGATGGAAAAACTAGTGGAATGTATATTACTGCAGTCTTGGAAAAATGGAAAGGAATATATAAAGCTGCCTGTAAATTTAATTAACAGCTGCCTGTTATGAATAAAGAAACATGTTTGAGATCATGGAATTTGAGAACGTGAATCTGGAAAGTGAAACATATGATGTTCTGAAATAAAGAGCTGGAACCCTATGGGAAATTAGGAGTGGAACTCCTGGAAAGAAAAAGGAATGGAACTGAGATGTAGTTTGTACTGTCTCTTGGGTACGCAGTACCAAGGGAAGTACCTGTACCTGTTTAGTGCAGAGTGGGGCCAGCCGCCCCAGGGACCCGGGGTTAGGATTGGCCGCTCTGTACCGACTTGTTGGCCCTCGTGTATGTAGTACCGAGGAGAGCTAGTAGTGTTAGGAGAGTACTAGCTACCCCACGGGCCCCGGGGTTCTGCTAGCCTCCTTCACCGACTTGTTAGGCCCACTAGGGCAAACCAGGGTAGTCAGGCGAGGGTGCGCGGACTGTGGAGGGGCAAGGCCCCGGTTTGGTTACTGTGGAGGGGTTGGACCCCTGTTACTGAGAGGGCTCTGCCCTGGTTCCGTGCTGTGCTTTGGGCGCACCCGTTAACGGAAACGACTGACCGCGTGCCAGTGCGGGCTAGCTACCTGTGCGTTTATCGCGCGTGCCGTAGTCACCGTTACGTCTGTCAGTGACCTTGGGGTGGTTGACTGAGGGTAGGATCACCACGGGGGACTCTCCCGGCCAGGAGAGCACCACGTGCTACTTCTACTTTTGGAAAAGACTGCAATCAAGATCGTTCCCACGAGGACATTCGAGATCAAGTAAAGGATCTGAGAAATAAATAAAATAGTAAGAAAAATTGAAAGATGTAAATAAAGGAAGTAATAGAACATAACAGCTCCTGTAGACTCTACTGTTGCCTTTAGTTAGTTTGCCACTCTACTCAGCGTTTTGCTGACGTGTTACACTCGTTACCTTTTTCAGGACCAGGTGTTGAGCAGCCAGGGTCGGCGGCTGCAGAGGACGCTGGGCCGAGTAGGGTCCAGTAGAGTTACCACAGCTTTGTACCCCTTTTTGTTTCTGTTCTAGTGAGTAGTTTTTGTTTCCGCTGTACCTTCTTTACCTGCAGTTTTTGTTATATGATAAATGTTGTTTTACTGTTGTGGTGGTGCCTACTGTAGTAGTTTCTTTCCTTACTGCTGTACTTTCTTACTGTTAGTTATATTCATGCTGAATGTGGTTTATTTTACTGTCTTTTGGTTACTTCCTCGTTGGACGACTGGGTCTTGGGATTAGTCGAGTCGGTCCGGTTCTCGTGTCTCGTAGGGACTCGGGAATCGGGTCGTTACAGGAATGGTTTAGGCTTAGTTTACTTGGAGGGTTAATCCTTTAAAAGAGTGATTAACCTCCGTTTACATGGCTACTTAACCCCTCATTTGTTAATCCAGGTTTAGTAACTTTAATACGGATTTGTCTAACATCAGTTTCAACTAGTGTTAGCTAAATTCGTGTTAAAATTCTACACCACTTATGTCTCTAACATCTCTTATGTTTTATATACCTAACACCATCACCAAGTAAACGCAATAAGGGTTAACACTACAACTTAACACCAATTCAAGTAAACACAAACTGGTGTTAATATCAAAATACAAGTAAATACAATTGCGGATTAATATCAGTTTCACATTTCTTAACATTACTTTCCTAACCCCTCAAATAAGCTAGCTCTTAGAGATTCCAAATCCACTGATATTTTTAGATGAAGCTGGGAAAACCCATCTCAATTGGGGTGCATCTGGGTGGATCCCCTTTGAGGAGTGCCATATAATTAATTGGCTTCTCCAAATCAAATTTTGAGTTGGCTACTTCTTTTTCTTCCTCTTCTGTCCGAAGTCTAGATATGGCTTCTTTTCTCCACATCAGGTTAGCTTTCCTTAGCTTTCTTTTCCCTTCCTTATTCGAAGTCACTTATCTTCATATTCTACCCCTTAAATATTAGGTTTCCATTGTTCATGCCCCTTAACCAAAATTCTTATCTCTACCTCTGACAGTCACCTTTCCCTACATGATGATCCAATGGATCCAATATTCAAGTTTGCTCCCAGAATAATCAAGAGTTTCCTTTAAATACTTGCCTAATTTCTTGCGAAGCATGGATCATTTGATCGATGCACACCATTTGCAACATACGCTTGTTGTCATCCATTGCATGAAGTATCTCTGTTGAAGAATGATCCTGATCTGCTACTTGTGAGCTCCTTCTGTCTTTTGATTTTAGTTTTTGTTTTGTCTTTTGAGTTCAGCTGGTTTTCAGCTTATTGAGTTCCCCCGCGAGAGGTTGATGAATTTTCCTATGGTTGGTGTGTTCTTCTTCCTCATTCAATTGAAAAGAAAGAAAGAAAAAGAAAAAAATAATCCAGGGAGAAGCGAAGGTGATTAGGTGTTTATAAATCGTTTGAGAAGCAAAGTCTCCTCATTCACACTTTACTTTAGCATATCCATCACACAGAATTCAAAAGAAACTACGTACTAATTAGATGCCGACAAAGGGCTCTACCGTTGTGCCAACCTCTTGACTGGATCATATATAACATGGTATGCACTCGTTTTCATGAAGACTGGTTTGGCAATGTCACTAAGTTTTCATAAAGACTAGATTAATTTGCAAGGTGACTTTGTTTTCATGGTACGAGTGCAATACTACCTTTCTGTTTTCATCAAGACTGGATTTGCAATACAGTGACTTCATTTTCCTACTAGAGCTGCAGTAACTTTTGTTTCCTTGAAGACTGGAATTTTTTGGAAGGTGACTTAATTAGTTAATTTTCAGAATAGAAGTGCGGTAACTTTCACTTTCATGAAGACTGGACTTTACAAATAAAGTTACTTTGTTTTCAAACTCGGAGTGCAGAACCTTTCACTTTCACGAAGACTGGAACTTGCAAGGTTACTTAGTTTTCATACTTAGAAGCGTAGAAACTTTCGTTTTTTTAAAAGACAAGATTCGCAGAGTGACTTGGTTTTCAAACTAGAAGTTCTGTAACCTTCGTTTTCATGAAGACTAGATTTGCAGAGTGACTTCGTTTTCATATGAGAAGTGTGGCACCTTTTGTTTTTAAGATGTAGGTTAGGAAACGTAAAAGTTAACATAAAATTTGACGTATGGTAGTTTGAATGTGGTTCTTATTTGATTTTTTTTTTATGTAAAAAAATTATTGACACATGGTGAGGTCTATCACTGTTGAAATTAACAACAAATCACTTTTGTATAGGTATAAACCACTCAAATCACCTTTGGAATCACTTTACACCGGTGTCAAACTACTTTATATCGTTGCAATCTTATTTTGCACTGGTGCAAAATCACTTTTCAATTCAAAATAATTTTGCACCGGTGCAAAATTAACACATAGGTCAAAATCACCTTACACGAGTGTAAAATCACTTTGCATAGTTGAAACCACCCTTGGAATAGTTTTGCACCGATACAAAATGAGATTTCATCTGTGGAAAAACACCTTAAATAATTTATCCCCGATGCTAAATAATTTTGCACCGAAGTAAAATCACCCAAAATAATTTATCAACGATACAAAGTAGTTAATCACCAATGAAAAGTTGTTTATCACCTATACATTTAGATTAAAGTAGTGTAGTGTGGTAGTTCTTTTTAATATGTTTGGATCTACTACGTAATAAACCTTAGGCAGCGTTTGGATGTGGAATAAGAGGCATCATAAGGGTTAAGAGGCAGGATGGGATAGGAATAACACGGATTCCAAGAAACTCACTCTTCCAATATATATATTTTCTCTTTCCATCACATCAAAACCCACTAATATTCTCTTTTCCACATATAACTCAAAAAATACTACCTAATAATTAAAATCCATCACATCAAAACCCATTAACTCTCTCTCATCTTTCACAAAATCAACATATCAATTAATTACAATCACACCTACCAAATAAGTTCTATACTTATTATACTCATATTCTATCCCAATACAATACTAGTCCCCCACCAAACGTAATCTTATGTTATTTTATTTCTTTAAATTAAATATCAATTATAAAATAAACCCATATTCACACTGATACGTAAAATACGAGAACACTACGTTATCTTTTATGTTAGCATCTGCATTTTCCTGCTTTCTAACTTACTTTTATAAAGAACGGACTCGCAAAGCCATCTAGTTTTCCTATTTATTGTGATTTTAAGTAAATTTCCAACGCAACTACCTCCCAAGTCCTTTTCCGTATTTATTTTTAGTCACCATCGATGGATCAACAAGAAGAATGGCTCTCCCTCTGTTTTTGTATTTACACGATCAGTTGGATAAAGGAAAGAATAAAATTCTTGCTGAAGGGAAAGCAATCTTCGGCAGGTATCAAGAGTAGTATAAAGAGTAATTTTTTGAACAAGAATTAATTGTTCGATTTATGAAGGAATGGTGTACGTCACAAGTTGAAATTACATAGAAATTAATAACAAAAAGGATTACGTACTTAGAACAATTAAAGTTGGCTTATCATACAGCATATACGAAGTATGCATTGAAACATCAAAGAGAGGACCTGCTAAGAGTATGGTTGTTAATTGCTTTTGACACAAACAAATTCGGAAATTTTATTTACGAAGAGGGTACGTAATTTAGATACCACATTATGTAGAGAAAAGGGAAGTTACAACTAAACCACAAATCAGAGGACCTTTCAGAGGCTTAAATCCAAAAAAGTAGAGCGCCCAAGACAATTAGCCTTTTTTGGGGAAAAACAGCCAAGAAGCTGTTAGCTTCAACCAATAAAGTCCAGATCGATCTGGCAATCTTTGACAATGAACTTTGATTCTCGATTTTTTGGAGTTGATTTGGATTAACTTCCACGTTGACGTTTACGAAAATACATCAAAAAATAATTACAGACAAACTAGATTGAACCAGGGAGGTAGCAATGATGGGTAAAAGTCAGGCTTTTGGCTTCAGCTACTTGACAAGATTATTGATACGAGAAATCATGTGCGGGTTTAAAATCTTATTTTTAAGTCATTTTAACATATAAAATTCTGCCACTTTTAAATTTATAAAAATCGAGTATTTAAAAAATATTTAGTTCGTTCCAAGGGAAGTAAAAATACGAATTGAAATACTCTTGCTTGCGATAAGGAAATCTCTCTTTTGATTTTTATATATATATATATATATATATTTTTTGATTTTTTAATGAATCAAATTACACCAATAACAATTTAACTAAGGAGAATCAAAAGCGAGTTAAGCACTATGTGCCTAATGATGAGATGTGACTCATCATAATTAAAATGTTCAAGTTAAGGTGGAACTACGTTAAACACTACATAATTAACACAAAAAATGGGTTAAATGTGAAAATGAAAGGAAATGACCTAAAATATCCAATTTATGTTAAAAATGTAAAATTAGGTCACAAAATGAGATATTTTATTACTAAATGTAACTTGATAATCCAAGTGTAAATTGAACATATATTTGGGTTCAAAAGTTCAAATTAAAAGTGAGATCATGTTCCTAAATATTTAATTGAATTTCAATAAAAACTTTATTGTATTTAGACATCATTACGGTCCTGCATTATTGATATTACATATAAGTCCTTCATCCTTCACATTCCATTCACCTAAAAAGTCTTGAGAGCCTTTCTACAAGCCACCAGGGACCTCTTAGCAGACTCTAAGGACTGCTCTGCTATACATTTTTCAACTAATGAGCTTTTCTACAAGTTTTCTACCATTTTACCCTTAGTGGGCTTTCCTGTAAATGCACCAACATACCTGCAGCGCGAGGTGCATTGTGCACTCGAAGAACATGGCCCATCTGGGCTGTTGTTCCTTTGATCCCATGATCCTACGATCGATTCATCTCTAATATTCCTGTGCCGTTGCGTGGAGATCCATTCCCTCACCCAGATCCCATCTAACGGTGGGATTTGTCTCTAAAGCTTCCCATGCACCCTCCCTCTTCATCCCACCGTTGGTGACCTATCGAGTCTAATTGCACCTTGCGGTGCTCAGATTCACTCGCTCACCCATATAAATAGCTTTCCAGGATCGTGCAATGCCCATCGACTCCCTAACACCTTGAGCTGATCACCTTGGCCACATCTCCAGTTCTTCCTCATTCATCAGGGTCGTTTGTGACAGAAGTAGCTCTTCTTCCTTAATTTCGTCGCCACAGCAACCCGCTATGGATTTAGGGACCTCATTCATTGCTGGAGATCTTCTCATCCTCCTTCGTCGTTGTAGCAACCAATTGTAGCACAGGCATCCCATTTTTCCACTTAGCTAGGAATTTTAATGCTTTCATAGATTAGATTTACTATTTTCTAGGAGTAGAATTAGTTAGTAACTCACGGATGAACTGTTAGTTTAGATTAGATTAGTTTAGCTAGAATCAACTTTGCCCTCTCTAATTAATTTAGATTAGAGAAGTGTTTTTCCACGTCCATTTCGACTCATAAATCCCTCTCTTCACTCCACGATCCACATTCACTAGTCTACCTATGGTTTCAGTCGCCTGATCACTCCATTCATGTTAGCTGATTTAGATATGAAGTTTTCTAGCTTTTAGATCTAAATCACACTAAAAAATCACTTGAGGGTGATCTCATCCATATCATTAAGTCGCAATCACCCTCACTGCACTTTGATTTATGCTTATTTGGTTGTTTGGATCTGATTTGAGTTTTCAGGATTGAATGAGAATTTTTGAAGCAATCATGTTTTAATTGGGTTTGATTGACCAAATTGAGCTCACAACTATTTGCTTTGACTCATGAAGATAGGCATAATCTATTTTAATTGAGTTTTGATCATGAGAAGTGCTTATGCCTAAATTGATGTTTTGGATTGTGTTTTCATCAAACCAGGTAGTGAGGGAAGAGGACTTTTGATGCATTATTATGAAGCCCTCACAGTGACCGATCTGGTTTTTAAGCATTATCCAATCTTCCTAGACACCAATCAATGGTGTGTAGGATGGTTAGATGATCATATCATCAAAATAATGGCACACTAATGGCCTACTTAGGCAACATTGTTTCTTGACTTTCATTTGTTTTAATCCATCAGTTGTAGTCTAAAGAAAGACTTCCAGATCTATTTACAAACATTTGCAAAAAATAGTTTTGGTGTTCCATGGATTTTATCTCAATTTGGGGTACTGGGTTTGAATTCTTTCAATCTTTACACTTCAAGTTAACTTAGGAGTTTCATTAACTATTCTGAATAGAGATGATAAAAAGGAGTTTTGGAATGATGTTTGGAACCCATGTGAAATGCGTGAGTGATTTTTATCAATGGAGTTTGATTTGAGCATGGCATTTTGAATCTGGGTTTAATTTGAGTTTGCAACTCTGCATAACACTTCTGCAGCAGCAGTAGCTATTGCTGGGATTTTTTGAGACAGATATGATCATCAAAGGAGATTGTTAAGTTGATTGTGATTCCATAAACCTTAAATCAGACCTTGTAGGTCTGATCATTCAGCAGATCTACTGCAAAGAGCAACAACAACATTGAACAACAACAACTGTAGCTATACATGGACTGATTCCAAGAAATTTAAGGGAATTTTCAATGAAATTGAGTTGTTAATATGTGTGAATTATATAAAATTGCTTGTAAGCATTCATGTACAAGGTTTTGGTTTTAATTTCATCTAAATTACATGTAAACCTTGTTTTAAATCTCTTGTTAGCTACATGTATATTGTTTAAACCATCCAAATTGTGATTTAAGGAAAATCAAGATGAAAATAGTGTTTAATGTTTGAAACATCTTTCATGTGTGTGCTGAATATGTTTAAGTGGTTTTATGCTTGTTCCAGCACGTAAGATTGAATTATAAGGCTTATGTTCTTTATTGAAAACCTATTCTAAGCCACATTTGGACAAGATTAAAAATAGACGAAAAAATCTAAAAAGTGTAAATAAATAAAATAAACTTATCTTGAGTAGGATTAGGAATATTTCTAGGTGTTAGCCAAGTTTCAAAGTTTTCCGAACCCCCGACTTGGTATAACATACCAACTGATAGTTCAATATACCTTGAAATTGAATAAAAGAAGCAAAGCTAAAAAGATAAAAAAGAAACTATTCTCTCCTCATCTCACCCTTTCCCTCTCATCACTTACCTCTACTATATATATAAAAACTATAAAACCATAAAATTCCCAAAAATACTCAAAAATACCTTATACATTGTGTGTATACTTGTAAATATAATTAAAAACTAAGCTATATGTATATATTGTAAAATATATAAATAATGTATATAAATAACTTATAAATGTATTTTATATATTAAATTAAGTATTCAGAATGATTTATTGTATATATAACTTTATTGTATTACTATATATTAATTTATATTAACTTAAATGTATATAAACCTAATTAATTATAAAAACCTATGTATATGTAAATAATCATATCTCATACTATACATATGTATTTAACTAAATAATATATACCGTATGATACCTGTAAATTGATTTAATTATGTAATTACAATAATTAATTAAGTTAATTAGGTAAATTATTAACTTAAAATAAAATAAATTAGTAATTTAAGTTAATATTGAAGAAATTTATCATGTATACTTGTATAGTATTACTTTAAGAATTTTCAACCTAATTATATGGTATTTATAGTGTATTACAATATTTATAACTTAAATATGCATATAACTAACTTAAACATGTATTTAAATGTAAATAAATTAAAATAAAGTCTCTAAAATAAATTAAAAATGTCTAATAAATAATTTGTTATATAAATTATCTCTGCATAGAGTCAAATTCATAATTAACTTAACAATTTGCACATTAATTAACAAATTAAACCTTAATTAAACATATATAATTTCATAACTTTAACTAATTTTATTATATATCTAAATAAATTTTTTTTGTAAATAAATTGTACAATTATATAGCCTTTTATAAGGGCTTTGTAACTATGCAATTTAATTTAAAATAAGATTAAATTATAAATCATCAAATCAGAATGCCTGCTATGCAATTTCAGTGCTCATTTGCCCACAGCATTAGCACTACATTGTGTGGTGATATGCTAACGACGCCATATAAGTTGTTTTGGCGCTGGCAATCGCTTAGTCGTCATGCGCTGGACACCCATTACCCATTACCCATTCCTCTCTGACCATATACAATCATATATGATGATATTTAAACAATGGTGGGTTGGGAGCCACGCACTGTAGCTGGGCCCATATTGGTCTTATCTGTTGGAACCTTATTCCATATATTATTTTGGTGTTAACAAAATTACTATTGATTAATGTTTGTAATTGAGTGCTTTTTAGATTTAGGTGAAGATCAAGGCAAATAGGAAATGATAGAGGTATGATGATGAGAAGGAGAAGATCATGACATGAAGGTGGCAAGATGACAGGGAAGAATCGAGGACGAGAAGATCATCTTCGTCCTTTAGTTTTTAGTTTAGGTTTTTCTAATTTATAGAATGTATGCCTCTTAACAAAGAATCAACTTAGATCATAAAATTAATTAGAGATAAACTAGAATTTGTGTTACAATCTCTTTCAAATAACGTAATTGATTAATTCACTTAAAAAAGGTACTTATTAACCCATAAGTATTGGTACTAAAGTTTAGTACTGGTACATGTGAGTTATAGGTTTGGATTTTTTCAAAAAAGCAAACCTGTATCCCACGAGTACCAATACAAGTGGGTTACATATTTGTGTTAAGTGTTTGAAACCAAAATCTGGAAGCAATGAGTACCAGTACCAGTTACCCATTGACTCAAAACTAAACAGCTAGAAAATTAATTTTAGCAATATGAACATTGGGATTTAAACTCCAACATCTAGTAAACGACTGATGGGAACACCATCATGAGCCATAACTAGCTCATTTTGACCCAATGAAGAGAACAAATGCTCCTATATAACCAACTGAAGGTCATAATTCACTGCATAACGTTTCTAAGAGGAAAATAAAAAACTAGGGTTAAAACTGTAATTTTACCAATACAGTACAACCACAGGTTTTTCAAGGGCTAAACAAAGGTCAAATGGTCTTAATAAGATAACAAGTGGGTTGGATTTGACTAAAAAGGGTTTGTGTGAGTTCTGTGAATTAAATGACTTCTTGAAACCCTAAAACAAACCCACTTGATTAACTAAGGTTCTGGTCAGGATAAAATTCACTTAAGCCCTCTAAAAATCATAGAAAAATATTCTCTAGGGTTTAGAAGCTCCAATTTGGCCATTGGAACCCACTTGACCTAAAAAGAGGTCTCAGACAGATATTTACCCTAAATTGGATTTTTGCATAAATTACCCAATCAAACCTGGTCAAATCCAAAATACAACTTCACCATTGGATTCCTTAGGTCCAAATTAGGTTTGTACCAGAATTTGGACCTAAGGGGAACTCATCTTGACCTACTTTGCAAAAAGATCCAGTCTGATTACATTTCTACCCCTAACTTTCAAAAACCCTTACAATCAGCCCCCTAGCTCTCTCATCATCTTCACAAATAAGTCCCTCCGCCATTATAGCGGAGGAATCCTACTCCGACGAGCTTTGAAAGGAGGTTTCTCCTTGATTGTTTAGAGAATCTCTTCCAAAATTAGAAGGGAGATTCTTTGAGAAAATCCCTCCAATATGAACCCTGTTTGATGCCGTAATTTCTTCCCAATCTCTCATGCGAATGCATGAGAGATTTGGGTCTCATTTGAGTTTCCATCTCTAGCAACCCTTTCTTGCTTGGAATCTTGGCTTCCAAGCACAAATCCCTCTCCCATGAGCTCAGCTTGTTCCTCAGCTTGTAATTGGACCGGTTCCTCCTTTATTCTTCTCTCCTCGCTGGCCACAACCCTCCACAAGCTCCGGTGGCTTCTCCGTCGCTCTCTCATCGCCCAACCACAATACCAGTGATTGGGTTTACTCTGCCATAGTCGTCCACGTCGCGCAACACCGGCCGACGTCGCCTCTGCCTCATCTTCGTCACCGCCTCAGCTACGGAGGTCTTCGTCTTCCCCACGTCCAGTAACCATACCGGCGTGGGATTCCCATCCCTTTCATTCTTAGATTAGGTTTCTTAGGTTCCCTCTCTCTCCCACTTTCTTTCCCTCTCTTTATTTCTCAAAACCACCCACCGATGCCACTAACCATTGTCACCTTCTCCACCTCCGGCGATACATCCGACGAGGTGCTCCCGTCACTTCGCACCTCCATCCACCTCGCCAACCACCCTACGACCTCCGCCTCAACTCCCTGATCACATACCCTCACTCCAATCTCTCCATCGACCACCCAAACACCCCACCAAACACACCCACTCACATGCCCATAGTAAGCCTTAGACACGCCACCATAGCCATCCATACACCACGAAACCACTCCCAACATCTTCGCTGTGCTTCAATGATGATCCCTGAGCGATTTGACGTGGTCGCGAGGCTATGCTATTGATTTCAGGTTCAGGCCATGGTTCGCCATTACTGCCGAGCTTGAAGCAAGCTTCAAGCCATCCAAGCCTCGCTTTGTTCCAGGAGATAGCTTCAGGTTTGCGGACATGAGGACTGCACGAATCCAGGCTCTCAGTTGGAGTCGAGAGACTCTGCAGCCTTGCCAATTGGAAGCCTCATTTGCTGCTGCGGCACATGGAAGAAGGTGAGACATTTAGTCCCACCTCGGAAGAGGAAAGATGCTTGCACCAACATAAATTGATTTTGTGTTAGAGGCTCTTCGCCTCCAACACTGATGGTGAGGTCCTCCTCCCCCCTCTCACCGGACTTGTCCGCGACATAACTCGCAGACCTGGCCATGACCTAACTACCTGACCTATTCACTCCTCGCTCACCATACACGCTGGTGAGCCTGGACCCAAGTCTACTTTAGGTCTGATTACCTGACCGGTTAAGGCTTTGGGAGAGCGATTCTGAAATAGAAAAGAGAGAAAGAGAGAGGAGAGCTACACAGGGGAAGGGGGTTTTGCTCTGAGGAGTTTGCCCCAACACTTAGCCAATTCAGAGAAGAAGAAGAGGAGGTCAGGCAGAAAAGGAAGAAGGAGAGGAGCACCACAAGGCTTAAGGCAAAGCAAAGACGAAGAAGAAAGCCAAAGGTAGAGGAAGAGAAAAGGAAGAGAAGGCCAAAGACAGAGAAAGAGAAGAAGGAAGGAGAAGACAGAGAAGAAGGAAGAAGCTGAAGAAGAAGGAAGTTAGGCAGAAAGAGAAAGGAAGAGAAGGCCAAAGATAGAGAAAGAGAAGAAGGAAGGAGAAGACAGATGGTTGGGCGTGTTTCGCGAGTTAGAAATTGGGGTTACGAGTAACCCGTCATCATAGTTGCAAAACACGTCAATCAGATAAAATTTATACCGAAACTTCAAAGGAGTCCTGGGTCGAACACAGGGAGGCGACGTTTACTTTAACTGAAAATCGCGCTTTGATTTGTTTCTTTTTGATATTTTAGGGTTTTGTTATTTTTTTTGTGTTTTTGAAATAGAAGACAAGTAATCACAAGATAGAGATGGAATCAAATGTGATGTATTGCATTAATGTCTATTACAATAATCTACGAAAGCATAAAAAGAGAGAGAGGTGAGAGGAAATCTCCCGAATCGGCTGTTCGATGAGACGACGACTCCTGGCAGAAGCTCGGACGAACGAGGTGAGGAGCTGGACGATGGAGGTGAGATGCAGGAGGACGTCAGGTTGAGGAAAGCTTCGGTGTGGCTCTAGAATGGAGGTGGGATGTTATAACCGGGCATCAAGCGTCGTTTAAGACGTCTGGGAAGTGGTCCAGACGTCTGGAAGCCTTCCCAGACGTCTGGAATTAAATTTTTTCGGTGTACGGGTTCGCGTCTGCACGCATGCACGCGCAGACTGAACCTGCTGCCCTCCTTTTTCTCTTTTCTCTCCCTCCCTGCAGACGCAGCTTTTCTCTTTCTCTCTCCCCGCAGCTGCCTTCAAATACACCTCTCTCTCCCTCACCCTCACTCCACCGCCTTCTTCTTCTTCTTCCCCCTGTCAGCGAGAGAGCGAGTGGGTGAGAGCGGCAGCAGCAGCTGTTGCTTGTGAGGAGGAGGGGCTGTTGCGAGAGGGAGAGGGAGCTCGACTGCGAGGGTGCAAGCTTGTCGGGGCAGCCAGAGCCGACCGGCGGGTGTGCAGCAAGCGTGTGGTGCCGCGGAGGAGCTGCTGCAGCTCAGGTAGCAAGCGGGCGTGGCTTGACATGGCCGTGCGCTGCAGGCGGAGAGCGAGAAGGTTCTGATTCTGGGAAAATTTCCCAGAATCAGACGTCTGGACTTACGTCCAGACGATGCAGGAGACGTCTGGAGGAAGGTTCAGATGTCTGAAAGGTACGTTATTTTTATCTTCTTCTCCTTTCGCGTGTACGGCCATGCAGCCGTTCCGCCGAAGTCTTCTACATCCTTTCGTGATGAGAGTGAGCGTGTGCGTGCAGGACTTGTTCGGGAAGGCGCAAGGGCACGTCATCCCACATAGATCAGACATCTGGGCACAGCACCAGACGACGGAGAGGGTCTCCAGACATCCGGAGTGACAGTCGGACGTCTGGAAACTAAGTCCAAATGGTTCAGCGGGCTTCTGCACGTCTGAAGGACCACGCAGATCAAGGTATGACTTGAGCTGTCATTTAAGACGTCTGGAAGAAGTTCCAGACGTCTGATTTTGGGCAGACTTGTCGTTTTTGACTCGTTTAGGGTCCGTTCGGAGTCCGTTTTCCGCGTTTCAAGTTTCGTTCTTCTCAGATTTAGTTCCTCTACTTATTTACAGTGATTGTATACTATTCTGAGTAGCTCCTGGTATTTGATCCTTGTGTTAGAACCCCGTTCCGTTGCGGCTCTGGGAGTTGCGGAGGAGTGTGGGCTTGCCAATTACACCCCCAGTACTCCCAATTTTGCGGGTAGAGTGGTCCTTTCAATTATTTTCAAAAATTATGCATTTGTGAAATAATTAATAGAGTTTAGGGTATTGCATGAACCCTAGGATTGAAAAACTAGATTGAATGATAGATCCTAGGGTATTGCATGAATCCTAGGACTGGAAAACTAGATTGAATGATAGATCCTAGGGTATGGCATGAATCCTAGGATTGGAAAACTAGCTTGAATGCATATACATTGCCGTTTTGGAAAAGTAGAAAGGAAGCGATAACTGCCTGTAATTGGTTAACAGTTGCCTGATTACGAATGAATAATTACGGTTGGGAACATAGGCTATATAAATACAAAGTTGAAATGATGAAACCCAAATTGGCTGAGTTGAAAGAGCACGAACCCTACGGGGAATTAGGAGTAGAACTCCTGGAAAGTGAATGGACTAGAACTGGGGAAGTGAGCTGGCCCTTGAGTACGGAGTACCAAGGAGAGCGACTGTCCCCCTGTTTAGTACAGAGCGGAGCTAGCCGCCCCAAGGACCCGGGGTTAGGTCTGGCCACTTTGTACCGACTTTTGGCCCTCGTGTACACAGTACCGAGGAGAGCTACTAGTGTAAGGAGAGCACTAGCTACCCCACGGGCCTCGGGGTTCTGCTAGCCCTCCTACGCCGACTTGTTACGCCCACTAGGCAAACCAGGGTAGTCAGGCGAGGGTGCACGGACTGTGAAGGGGCAAGACCCCTGTTTGGTTATTGTGGAGGGGCTGAACCCCTGTTACTGAGAGGGCTTTGCCCTATACTGGTTCCGTGCTATGCTTTGGGCGCACCCATTAACGGAAATGACTGACTAGGTGCCAGTGCATGGTAGCTACCCGTGCGTTTATCGCGCGTGCCGTAGTCACCGTTATGTCTGTTAGCGACCTTGGGGTGGTTGACTGAGGGTAGGACCACCACGGGGGACTCTCCCGGCCAGGAGAGCACCACGTGTTACTTCTACTTTTTGGAAAAGACTGCAATCAAGATCGTTCCCACGAGGAACATTCAAGATCAAGAGAAGAATCTGAAGGATAACTCGATAACGAATAAACGGAAATATAAAGAAAGAAATTAAAAATATAATAGCTACTGTCCACCTTGCTGTTTCTTAACTTTTAGTTGCCACTCTACTCAGCGTTTCGCTGACGTGTCACCTTTGTTACCTTTTTAGGATCAGGTGTTGAGCAGCCAGAGTCGGCGGCTGCAGAGGGCGGTGGGCCTAGTAGAGCCCAGTAGTGTTACTTGTGTAGTACCCACTGTACTTTTCTTTCTGTTGTAGAGAGTAGTTTCTGTTACCCCTGTACTCTTTCATTGTAAGCTTCATGTTATGTACATGTTTATTTCTTTACTGTTGTGGTGGTGTATACTGTAGTATTTCTTTTCTTTACTGCTGTTATTTGTTACTGCTAGTTACATACATGATCAATGTGGTTTATTTTACTGCTCTTTTGATTACTTTCTCGTTGGACGACTGGGTCTTGGGATCAGTCGAGTCGGTCCAATTCTCGTGTCTCGTAGGGATTCGGGAATCGGGTTGTAACATGAGAAGATAGAAATGATCTACTATCGGAATGGGGATGGGAAGTTGGAGGAATATTTGGTGTGGCAGAGGTTCGCTACACTAATAGGCGCCTTGGGAGCTTGAGAACAAGCTCTAATGGAGCATTAGTAGGCTTGTTAGAGCTTGGGAGTAGGTAGGAGTAGAGTAAGTAGAGATGGCTTGGAAGGGAGGGGGTGTAGGTCCTTTTATTGTGTAGAAGAAGAGGCAAAAAATAGGTATGAGACCATTAGTGACATCTAGGCCGTTGCTGTAGGCAGCTCATGCCCGCTGGCGCCCACAGCTGGCTTTGCTACAGAGGTCGGATTGAGTCGATTTTCATGCCATTAGGTTGCGATCGTCGACTCGAATCCATCCGCGCGGTTGGATTTGTCATTTGAAGCTCCGTATTATGTCTCCTAGTCCCTTAGCCGTTGATCTTCCTCAGACTACATATGATGCTATGGGACTCCGATCGAGGCAATTTCAGAGGCGTTGGACTCCGATCATCGTCTTGATCAGATCCATACGGTCGGATCATCAATCCAAGGCTCCAAAATAAATATCCTTCTCTCCTAAGTACAAAAAGGATGCAATTAACCTAAATTATATACAACTACTCTAAATGTAGAATGATGCATGCTGTGCAATATTTATAACATGAAATGCAAATCTAAGCCTAGGAACATGCATGAATGGAAATTTTACCCTCAATAAATGTGTTTACATCAACAGAGAAAGCTAAGGAAAGAAAGAAGAGAAAGAAGAAGAGGGCTCGCAGAGGCAAAAGAAGAAGAAGAAGAAAAGAGAAATCAGAGAAAGAGATCAGAAGAAGAAAAGAAGGAAAAGCACTGTAGCCAGAGTCATTTAAGACGTCTGATTTTGCAATCAGACATCTAAATTTATATTTTCTTCTTTAATTAATTTGAGTAACTATTATCTGGTCTACAATTCATTTTACTCTTGACATACTCATATGCTCTACATTCATGATTAGTTTTTGAGTAATGATTTGTGTTCAAATTGCATTTATTGTTGAGATTAGTGTGTGAATCCCATTTGCTCCCTGTGTTCGACCTCGGAATATATTCGAGCACTAAAATTGTATTTGTTTTGAATGCTATTTTGGCTGTACTACAACGCAACACTCTTAAGCACCGATCCAGCACTCTCAACAATGACCCACTAAGGTCCTAACTCTATAAATAAACCCTTGGACCCTTAGTTTGCACATTAGAAAAAAGAAGAAAAATTCCTAGAGTTATATTTCAAATTTCCACCATATTTGAAGAGAAGAAAAGTGTTTGCTTCCCTCAAATCTCTCTACATTTTGCAAACTCCTCAACATGTTTTGTTCACGCATCCATAAAGCAAATATCATTCATTCTAGGCTCTCAAATCAGTAATATCATTTATATATATTTGTTGAGAGGCTTAGGTATTTAGTTGTAAGATTTCTTTTGTCTTACACCTGTTCTCTTATTTGTAATTGAGCTTGTTGCTCATTAGGTTGTAACAAACCCATTGTTGTAATTGGGTTGAGGTAACCAATTAATTACCTCATTTAGTAAATTGATTCCCTCAGGGTTGAGGGAATCAGGTTAAAAATCCTAAGCTGAGAGACTTAGGTAGTGGAGTACCCAAGTGAGTGGGGAACCACTACACATCTTGTGCCAATTTCTGTGATTGTGATTTGTGTAAATCTTTCTTGTTATTACCGATATTGTGTTTGAGTATTTGTGTGCGTAGCAATCTATCTTTAGATCCTATCACTATCATGGTACTAAAATCGAATGAAAATACAAGATAATCAAACTAGGGCTGGTCCCTAACAGTGGTTTGGTCCTACCTATATGGGGTGCTGTGTATCCCACAAAAAGGATCAGTCCACCCATAAAAAACCTAATTTTGGCCTAATGAACAGTGAACTGTGTATGCGTGAGCGAGATTATCCTAAAAACGACTAGGTGTTAAGGAAAGAGGAGAAGGAAGGAAGAGCAAAAAAGTTATTAAGTGTTGGACGTTGTGTATGTTGTGTATGCATATATATATATATAACATATGTATATGTATATAAATAATATAAATAAAATATATCAATAGTGTATACATATATAGATAATATCTGTATATATGTATAAGTAAAGTAGAGCTATTGTTTGAAGTCTTAAATGTGTATAAATAACATCAAGGCTTTAGTGATAAATATATCCGTCACTGTATATATGCATATATGTTAGTATAAGTAATTCTTTTTGCTTTATGTTGTGTATATATTTTACTATGGCTACATTGACATATATATATGTTACTGTATATATAGAATATGTTACTAAAGATATTATTATGTTAATATAACTTAGTATAGTATATATTAGTAGCTATTTTTGTACATATACTTAGATATTTCTTTGAGTAGTGTACATAATTAACAGAGCGTAGTCCTAATTGGCTTTTGTTGCTCGTTATTTGTAAATTTGTTGAAGGTATTGTAGTGTTTACTAATTTATTCTTTTGTATATAATTGATAAATTCATTCATTGTTTGATTCATTGATTTTTATTATAAATAAAATTAGCATTTTTGGAATAAAAGAATATTTTTGAACATAGAGAGTGATATATATCAATAACTGCCTCCCAGTGAACGACCTGGAAACTAGCCAGTAAATATTGTAATTAAATAAAATGGCGCGACATTTGTTTGCATTATGATGAATATACTACAACAACAACATCTAAAACACTGCTCTTATTGTAGACAGATAGTCGACGATCATATTTTTGATGTCGTTGCTGGGGACAAAACCTTGACAATAGTGCTTTATTATGATTGATGATGTCAGATATGTCATATGTCATCACCCAACTCTTCCAACTCACTCCAAGCATGGGTAACTTGAAGTAATGGAAGTGTAGAGACAAGGAAATAAAACTACAAAGCCAAATATGTAGAGGAAAGCTTGTATTGAAACTTGAATCTGATTACAAAATTGAAGAGCGCACAAGTGGGAGGGATTTCACACTTGTAATCTCTAAAGAAGTTGAACTAGCTAACCAATGCACAAATGAAACAAATGTTAAAACTAGAGAAAAAGTGGAAAGCTTATTAGAAGATGATGCTGTGGTGAAACCCTTGCTCCAACTTTGGTTGCCCCGAAATTGAAGAGTGCTCCCCCTCCAAGAACAGTCCTCCTCCCAGCAAACCCTAGATGGGCGTGCCTTCTCCTCAAGGTGGATGTCCACCCTAAATCCTCCTCCTTTTCTTGTGATGATAACATTATCATGAGCCATAACTAGCTTTAATTAGGCAGGATTAATTGACAAAAGCTCCTACATAATCACCTAAGAGTCATAACTCACTGAATATCCTTTCTGAGAAGAGTGCATTAAAATAGGGTTAATTCTGTACTTTTAACAGCATATCATGAATGCAGAGTAATCAAGGGGATCGCTAGGGGTTAATCTAAGGTCAAATGTTCATTAATGACTAATAAGTGGGTTCATGTAGATAGAAACGAGTTTTCGCGCATTGCGAGAATTAACAGTAACCCAAAACCCTAATTTCAGATCCACTTGAATTACTAAGGTTTTGGTCAAGATAAAATTTATCTAAACCTTCTAAAATTCACAAAAAAATATTCCATGAGGTTTGGTATCCTTGATTTCACCTTTTGAACCTATTTTGACCTAGAACAGAGTCTCAAAAAGAAAGTTGCCATAATTTGGATTTCTACGCAAATTATCCAGTCAAACTTGGTCAAAACTGATATCCAAATTCACCATCAGATTTCTTGGGTTCAAATTAAGTTTGTACCAAAATTTGGACTCAATTAGAGAACATCTTGACCTAGTTTGCATTTTAGTCTAGTCAGACTCTTTCTCTCTCAATTAGCCCCTCAATTTTTGAATTGTTTGCAGATTGGTCCCTAGCTTTCTCGTCATTTTTTGCAAATGGATCTCTGCTGCCATTAGTGTGAACACACCCAGCTTCGTCGAGATTTAAGCGAGAATTTCCTGCTCTATTCTCAATCAAACTCTCCCAAAATTGAAAAGGAGATTCCTTAAGGAATTCCCTTCCAAATAAACCCAGCCATGGACTCTAACTCCTTCCCAATCTCTCATGCGAATGATCGGGTTTTCACGTGGTTTGTAAAATGCAATTTTATAAGTCGTTGCAACGTGTAAAATCGATTCGCTTCTAAAATTTGTAAACCTAGATAATGAAATATCTAGAGTCGTCCAATGAGATAATTTTTGTAATTTTAGATCTCTCACATGAAAGTAAAAATCAACTTTCTTTTTGTATTTTTGTATATATATTTTTGTGATTTTTGAAATAACGGGTAATCGCACTTTTAAAGAGGGAAAGAGACTTACACCTATAAGCTAAATCTAAGGTGACAAGTATAGCCTCTCTCTAAGCTCACCCTAGGCATGTGAAGGCCTAGAGTAATTAGGGAGAGGAGGTGAAAAAAAGTGCTAGAACAACAAACATAAAAATTGCGATAAAATTGGAAAGAAGACAACTTTGATTTGTTGGAAATGCATTTTACAAAGACTTATAGAGGAATGCTTCTACTTGAATTGGAAAATACAAAAGCAATAAAAACACGAATCCTATGATGGTAATGGTGAAGAAGAGAGTCTTCTTGATCTAAGCCTAGTTTCTCCTTGGCTTGAAAGGAAGAATTTCTTCTTCTCCTTCCTTGAACAGCTCCTCCAAAATGGTGTCTTCCTCTTTGGCACGCCCTAGGGGAGGGTGTGCTCTTGCTCCTTTAAGGGTGGACGTCCACCCTAGATTCTTCTCCTCTGCCTGGCCGTCCTCCTTGAATGGAAAACGTCCTCCTCCTTGGCGTGGCACAAGAAGAAGAAATGAGAAAGCACCAAGGGGGCGGGTATGTTGCCTCCTTAATATTCTTCTCTCCTCCTTGGCCGTGGGCTATGGGTGGATTAGGTAGAATATAAACTAAGGGAGGATGAGTTTTTAGTGGTGGTTAGGAGGGTTTTGATAGAGGTGGAGAAGGGGGTAGTTGGCGTGGGTTAGATGTAGGGCTAATATGGGTTTTAGGAGGTGGTTAAGGATCCTAGGGTGGAGGGAGGTTGGTGCCAACTCAAGGGGCTTGTAGGGTGGTAGTTATGGTGGTGTTGGTGGCTTTTGGTGGTGGAGAGGCACCACTAAATTGGCCCCAACCTGGAGGCTTCTAGAAGGATTCTTAAGTGGAGGGCTAAGATGATTTGTGGGCTTAGGTGTAAGGATGGGATGAAATGGTTTTTGGAGGGAAAAGGTGGCGCCAACTTGGAGTAGGAGTAGGTAGCTAGCTTAGGTGGACTAGTTAGGTGGTGAGGTGGAGTTAAGTTGTAGGTGGTGGATGGCCAAGGGAGCTGGAGCTTAGCTAAGCTTAGCTAGCTTAGCTAGTAGGGAGTTGGGTAGGAGGCAAAGGGAGCTAGGGTTTTGAGGAGAGGAGCTGAGAAGTTGATGCTTGTTACGAACGCGCGGCTTCAGACATCTTTTAAGACGTCTGGAGGTGGCCCAGACGTCGGACCAGACGTCTGGAACCCCTTCCAGACGTCTGGGATTCGGTTTCTGCGGCACGCGCGGTTTCGTCTACGCACCTGTGCGCGCAGACCTGCAGATGCTCTTTTTCCCTCTCCTCCGCAGGCGTTGCCCCCTCCGCCTCGCTCTCTCTCTCTCCCCGCGCGGCTTTAAAAAGCCATGCCCTCTCCCTCACTCTCATCACCTCCGCTCCCTTCCTCTTCTCCTTCCAGCCGGTGCGCGAGTGCGAGCGTGAGCGAGCGGCAGCGGTGACAGCCGCGGTGAGTGCGGGAGGAGGTGCTGCGCGAGGGAGGGAGCAGCGGAGGCTCGAGCCTGCCGGGGCAGCGGGAGCCGGCCGGCGGGGGCGCATCGGGCACGGAATGACGAGGGAGGCCTGCTGCAGCTCGAGCAGCAGGCGGACGAGATGTGGCGCGGCCAAGTGTCGCGAGCGGAGGGCGAGTTGCGCCCTGGTTCTGGAAATTTTTCCAGAATCAGACGTCTGGGCTTCCAACCAGACGACGGGGAAGACGTCTGGAGGAATGTCCAGACGTCTGGTAAGTAAGTTATTTTCGTACCTTCTTCTTTCCTTCGACCGTCCGTACTGAGCACGAGGAATGGGTACGCGCAGGTCCTGAGATTCGCATCCAATGCGAATCAGACGTCTGGCAGTGGTGCCAGACGACGGGAGAGACTTCCAAACGTCCGGGGTGACCATCAGACATCTGGGAACTAGGCCAGACGCCCCCGCAGGCTTCTGGACGTCTGAGAGAGCACGCAGAGCAAAGGTAACCTCTGATCCACTTTTTAAGACGTCTGAAAGAGGTTTTAGACGTCTGATTTTGCACTGTTCGTCGTTTTCGACTCGTTTAGGGCCCGTTCGAAGTCCGTTTTCCGCGTTTCGAGTTACGTGCTTTTCGAAATTAAATCCTCTACCCGTCTACAGTAGTTGGATACTATTTTGAGAAACTCCTTGTGTTTGATCCTTGTGATAGGACCCCATTCCGTTGCAGTCTCGGGGGTTGCGGAGGTACGCGGGATTCCCGAACACGCCCCCAGTACGCCTGTTGTAACCGGTAGAGTGGCTTTTAAGTTTATTAGTATAATCTGTTAAATTATGGAACCATAAATAGAACCTAGGGTGTTGCATGAATCCTAGGAATGGGAAACTAGAATGAATGGTAGATCCTAGGGTGTTGCATGAATCCTAGGGCTGGAAAAACTAGATTGTATGATAGATCCTAGGATATGGCATGAATCCTAGGATGGGAAAACTAGTGGCATATATGAATACTGCAGTCTTGGAAAATGTGGAAAGGAAATAATCGCTACCTATAATTGGTTTAACAGCTGCCTGTTATAAATAAATACACGTGATTGAGAACATGGATTGTATGAACGTGAAACTGGAAAGGTGAAACCTGAATGTGCTGAGTTAAAAGAGCTGGAACCATACGGGGAATTAGGAGTAGAACTCCTGGAAGGTGAATGGAATAGAATTGGGGAAGTGAGCTAGCCCTTGAGTACGGAGTACTAAGGAGAGCGACTGCCCCCCTATTTAGTGCAGAGCGGAGCCAGCCGCCCTGGGGACCCAGGGTTAGGTCTGGCCACTTTGTACCGACTTGCTGGCCCTCATGTACGTAGTACCGAGGAGAGCTACTAGTGTAGGGAGGTACTAGCTACCCCACGGGCCCCGGGGTTCTGCTAGCCTCCTACACCGACTTGTTAGGCCCACTGGGGCATACCAGGGTAGTCAGGCGACGGTGTGGGGACTGTGGAGGGGCAAGGCCCCTGTTTGGTTACTGTGGAGGGGTTGGACCCCTGTTACTGAGAGGGCTCTGCCCTGTACTGGTTCCGTGCTGTGCTTTGGGCGCACCCGTTAACGGAAACGACTGACAGTGTGCCAGTGCGGGTTAGCTACCTGTGCGTTTATCCCGCATGCCGTAGTCACCGTTACGCCTGTCCGTGACCTTGGGGTGGTTGACTGAGAGTAGGATCACCACGGGGGACTCTCCCGGCCAGGAGAGCACCACGTGCTACTTCTACTTTTTGGAAAAGACTGCAATCAAGATCGTTCCCACGAGGAACATTCGAGATCAAGTGAAGGATCTGAGAAATAGATAAATTTTGAAACAATAGAAAGACGTAAATAAAGGAAGAAAGAAAATTAAAACAGCTACTGTATACTTTACTGTTTCTTTAGTTTAGCTGCCACTCTACTCAGCGTTTTACTGACGTGTTACACTCGTTACCTTTCAGGACCAGGTGTTGAGCAGCCAGGGTCAGCGGCTGCAGAGGACGCTGGGCCGAGTAGGGTCCAGTAGAGTTACCACTGTTCTCTTGTACCTCTTTTTGTTTCACTATAGTGAGTAGTTCTTGTTACTGCTGTACTTTTCTTTACCTGCAGTTCATATTATGTTATGAATATTGTTCTACTGTTGTGGTGGTATATACTGTAGTGGTTTCTTTCCTTACTGCTGTATTTTCTTACTGTTAGTTATATTCATGCTGAATGTGGTTTATTTTACTGCACTTTTGGTTACTTCCTTGTTGGACGACTAGGTCTTGGGATTAGTCGAGTCGGTCTGGTTCTCGTGTCTCGTAGGGACTCGGGAATCGGGTCGTTACAATGCTTGAAGCTGCATAGGAGGTAGTGGCTGCTGAAGAAGATGGCAAGGAGCTACTTTAGCTGGCTTATTTTGCTAGTTCTTTGCTAGCTGCTAAGCCAAGCTAAAGTAAGTTGGCTTCTGCAAAGGTATGCTGAGGTGAGCTGGGTTTGATCTTCCCGGGGAGGACCTAGCTAGCTGGAGTAGCTAAGGTATCTTAGCTCAACTAAGTTGAGCTAAGCGGAGTCCCTAGGAGCTGGACTTGAGCTGGCTTGAGTTAGGTGAAGTCATCTTCAGCTGGCTTGAGTTGAGTAAAGCTGGAGGTAGCTGGACTTGAGCTGGGGTGGACTCCAGTCAACTAATCTGAGCTACCTAAAGCTCCTAGCGAACTGATGGGAGCTGAGATGAGCTAGATTCAACTAAGTTGAACTGGATCTGAGCTGACTTGAGCTAGGGTGAGCTAAGATGAGCTATCTTTAACTATCATTCAGTTGAGATGAGCTGAATGGAGCTAGAATGAGCTAACCCTAGTCCAAGTGAGCTGGTATACAGCTATGGTAAGTTGGATTAGGCTGAGTCCTAGCTAGTTTGAGCTTCTCCTTCACCACTTGCCTTCCTGAGTGCTAGGATTCTGTGAATCTGACAATCTGATTAACCCTAACACTCAAATAAACACATCAAAAAGACAATAAAAGGTATAATGCATGCCTAACCTAATTTATGCCTAAATGCAGCCCAAAAACCCATTTGCGGAGTTAAAATCCTAAAAGCTAGGCTTGTTTTAATGCATAAGAATGATGATAAACTAGCGTTTATTAGCAAACGCATAAAAGATTCGGGTATCCCATGTGTGCAAAATAGTCGGAGCATGAAAGCTTCTTTCCTTGCTTGGGAACATCCCCTAAGGCCTACAAAAGCTCCCTCAAGCATTTCCACTTCTCCTTAGCTAGGTTTAAGGCCAAAACAACATCTTCCTCCACTCCCACGGCCGGCTCTGACCTACGCTCCGACGGCCCTCTCGATCTCCCTCATTCGCACCTCCAACAACCAAATTGGAAGCACAACAATCTTCCTCATCTTCTTCTGACGGTGGCCAACCAAAGCTCCGACGTCTTCAACCCTTTCTTCGTCATCATTCATCCACTAGAGCATTCTTCTTCTCCGACGTCGGCCAATCAAAGCTGGTGCCAGGTTCTTCCTCATTGTCCATAATTAGGTTCACTCTCTCTCTTCCTCCCTAGGTTCAATCTATCTCTTTTTCCCTTTAATTCGACCACCAACTCGCACGCTCCATCTCCATCTTCCCCACGACCGGCCGAGCTCTGGTGAAGCCTCCCCAACGCTATTGATGTAAACATATTTATATTACATAAAATGTCTATTTATGCTTGTTCTCAAGCATAGAATTGCATTACATACTATAAATATTGCATAGCATGCATCATCTTGCATTTAGATTAGTTTGAATAAATGAAGGTTAATTGTCTCCTTTTATGTTCAGGGACAGGATGACTTTTTATCGGGGCCTCAAATCGAAGATCCAACCGTACAGATTTGATCAGGGTGACGATTGGAGTTCAACGACTTCAAGATCACCCTAATCGGATATCCGTAGTATCAAATAAAGACTAAGGAACCCTAGAAGATCAAGGGCCAAGATGATGTGAATCCGCATTTTAGATGACAAATCCAACTGCACGGATGGATTCAGATCGACGATCACAACCTAACAACGCGAAAATTGACTCAATCCGATAATTGTGGCACCATCTACATCATCCAGAAGATGGACAGCCATGATGGCGCCACGTGGCACCATCTCGGCCACCCAGACTGGCCCAGCCAATCTTGGTGACCGTCGCATCCTCACCGGGCGATGGATCTTGGCCGTTGGATTGCCATCCAACGACCATGGACAACCGTGCCTTAAAGTGTCTGTGCGACGACTTCACCACTGTAGCGTAGTGGTCCAAGGTGTTATCACGAACAAGAGGCACAGGTTCGAACCCCCACGAGCCTCAATTTGGGCTGTCTGATCTTGGATGAGCGGCAGCGAGGGCGGAGACAAGCCATGCTCAGAGGCTGCGTTGCAGGACGTGCGATTGGACAAGCTAGGTGCGCATTGAGGCACTGTGGTTATCAATCTTAAGCTGTCCGATCTTACGATCAGACGACTAAAGATTGATGAATGTGGGCGGTGCCTGAGAGGAGCAAACGATAGGCGCGGTGCACGTCGCCCACGACCTGGGCTTTAGTTACGCTTAATTCCGTCACTAAAGGCCCCTCATTTAATATTTTGAAATTGTAATGTCCATAATGCCCTCACTCCTTGCAACTATAAAAGGGGACCCCCTCCATACGAAATTCTCATCCCTTCCTTCACTTCTCTCCCTCTCCAAAGCTCAAGAGAAGCTTGTCCTACACTCAGGATGCTCCTCGAGAGATAAAGTCAAAATTTTGCCCCCATTTCGGAAGCGGATCCCGCGACGACGACAACGTGCTGCCTCGTTCCCGTTTCTCCTACCTCGATCTCTTTCTTCCCGCTCCGTCCTCCGTCTTCCAGGCGTCGTCTCGTCTGGCTCGTCCTCCAAGCAATCGTCGAGGAGGATAACTTCTCTCTCCCATTCCTCTTTTCAGCTTTCTAGAGTAGAATTTTCCTGCTTTCTAGTGTAATAGATTCTCCGCTTTCTAGTGTAATTTTTCTCTGGTTTAATTGTATAAACATTTTGAAATATTAAGTGCATGTTTTCTCTCTCTCTCTCTCTCGTTTATTCTGAGTGTTTATATTGCTTCATTGTAATTACGTCGCTTTGCTTTTCAATAAAAACCCTAAACAAGATAATTGCGAATATAGATCGACATGGCCTCTCTGAGTTCGACCCGGGATTTCTATTCTGGTATAAATTTTATTTGTTGAACGAGAGTTCTTTGCTTTCAAACTATAATGACAGGTTTTCAAAACCAAATACAATAGCGTAGTAACCCACAGCTTCAACAGCTGTACACCACCAAACGCTGCCACTCCACCTCCAAAAGCTCCGCCTCACCTCACCGCACAAAACCCCTCACCTATTTCCTCGATTCACCCACCAAAAATGCCCACCAAACACACCCCTCGCCGTTCACCCCTTCCACCTCCGTCCGGCCACCACACGCCATAACTCACCACAAAACCACCATCACCACCTTCGCCATCACTTGGCGATTCTCCTGAGAAGTTTTAACATGGCCGTGAGGTTGTATCTTGTGTTTCAGGTACCCTCCGTCCTATGCCATCGCCTTCATCCTCTCTGACGACGTCCGCCATCCACCCTGCTATCTCTTCCAATAACTGCGGACGAGGATCACGAAGCCTTCCTATTTCTCACTCTAGGGCTTCAGCGCCAGCAACACACCAATTCGATGAAGTTTCACTTATAGCTGCACGCGAAGAAGAGGATAGGACAGTAGTCCTACCTCGTGGAGTGAAAGGCACACATGCACACATAAGATGAATTCGTGCTAAGGCCTTATCGCCTAGTCACAAGGGGTCAAGTCCCATATATGCCCTCACACCCGATAACCTGCCTACTATTCACTCCTCGCTTACGACACCACCACCGCATGCCTGGACACTATTCTAGACTCGGTTACCCATGTATGGCTCCGAATATACCCTGGTCTTGAGAGAGGAGGAAGAGGGAATTGGGAGAGAGAGGGGGAGGGTTTTGCTGTGCACTCCTCTACCTTATGCTGAAGAGAAAGAAAAGCCCCAGTGCGACACTTAGTCACTGAATGGAGTTGGTTCCCCTGTGCTATGAAGAAGAAGAAAGGGAAGGCTTGTGAAGAAGAAGAAGAAGAAGAAGAAGAAGAAAAGGAAGGACAAGCTGAAGAAGAAAGGCTCCATGAAGAGCCTTGTGCTAGAGACACTTAAGCTGTCTAAAGAAGGAACCCAATGTCTGATCTGAGTTAATGATAACACTGTTATATTATTTAAGTACTACATTTTACAATTGAATTCTGATTAAAATAATTGAGTAATTGAATGCATGCTTAATTAAGAGAATAAGTGATGATTCAAATCACTATTGTTTTGATTCTCTTTTCTTTTTTATTCGTGATCTTCTGAGATATTAGAATTACATTGAATATCAATCTGATCAGTTTCATTCATTGCATATCTATTTTGTGATCATTTGATTGTATTCATTGATTCTAAATGAGATTAATGTTGTGAATTCCGCATTTGCTTCTTGTTTTCGACCTCGGACTCTTCTTTGATTCTGAGCATATAAATTTAATTATTTTCGAGCGATTTAGGCTTTACTACAACAAAATGACTTAAAACTCCTCGATAGCCCGATTAAATAGCCTGGTCATCCCCTTGATGTGTCCTCCTTGGCTTGGGCACAAGAAAGAAGAGAAGAAAAGGAAGGCACCAAGGAGGCGGGTGTGTCTCCTTAATCTTCCTTTCTCCTTCTTCTCTCATGGTCGAGTATAGGTTAGGATATAGGTTGGTAATGCTAGGATATAATGTATCCAAGGTTGAATTTTTTTGTGGTAGACATGGGATTTTTATACGAAGGGAAAGGGGGGTTCGCGTGGAGTTTAATGGAGGACTAGGATTAGGTTTTGGAGGGTGGTTGGTGGATGTAGGGCTAAGATGGTTTGGCGCCATGTGTAAGGTTGCCTAGGCAGGTGGTTAAGGGTTGGAGGGGCACCATAGGTGGTGCCTGCCATGGAGAGTTGCCATGGTTTTGGCGCCAACTACGAAGGGTTTTAGAAGGTTAGCTTTTGGAGTGTTATGACCCGATTCCTGAATCCCTACAGGACACGAGATCGGACCGACTCGACTGATCCCAAGACCCAGTTGTCCAACGAGGAAGTAACCAAAAAGCAGTAAGAATAAACCACATTCACCATGCAAGCAACTAACAGTAACAAAAGTACAGTAGTAAAGAAGTAAACCACTACAGTACACACCACCATAACAGTAGAGAAATTAAACAAGTACAGGAATATAAAGTTTACAATAAAAGAGTATAGAAGAGTAACAAATTACTCACTACAACGGAACGGGTACAACAAAAAGTACAACCACTGGGCTCTACTGGGCCCAGCACCCTCTGCAGCCGTAGGCTCTGGCTGCTCAACACCTGGACCTGAAAAAGGTTATGAGTACAACACATCAGCGAACGCTGAGTATAGTGGCAACCAGCTAAGTAAAAATAGTAAAGGTGGACAGGTAGCTGTTATTTCAATTTATTTCTTTATTTAACCAATTATTCTTTCTTCCATCACTTGGTTTATTTATCAGGTCTTTTTCTTGATCTCGAATGTTCCTTGTGGGAACGATCTTGATTGCAGTCTTTTCTGAAGAGTAGAAGTAGCAAGTGGTGCCCTCCTGGTCAGGAGAGTCCCCCGTGGTGGTCCTACACTCAGTCAACCACCCCAAGGTCGCTGACAGATGTAATGGTGACTATGGCACGCACGATAAATGCACGGGTAGCAACCCCACACTGGCACGCGGTCAGTCATTTCCGTTAACGGGTGCATCCAAAGCACAACACGGAACCAGTATAGGACATAGCCCTCTCAGTAACAGGGGTCTAGCCCCTAAGAACCAAACAGGGGTCTCACCCCTCACAATCCGCGCACCCTCGCCTGACTACCCTGGTTTGCCTAGTGGGCCTAACAAGTCGGTGTAGGATGGCTAGCTGAACCCCGGGCCTCGTGGGGTGGCTAGCTCTCTCCCTACACTAGTATTTCTCCCCGGTACTGTGTACGCGAGGGCCAAAAAGTTGGCACAAAGTGGCCAGTCCTAACCCCGGGTCCTAACCCTAAGGCGGTTAGCTCCGCTCTGCACTAAATAGGGGGACAGTCGCTCTCCTTGGTATTCCGTACTTAAGGGACAACTTGCTTCCCCATTCACATTTCTAGTTCCATTCCCTTTTATTTTCTAGGAGCTCTACTCTTAATTCCCCGTAGGGTTCATGCTCATGTTTCTCAGGCCAAGACATACTAGGTTTCATCATTTCAGGTTCATTTGCAGGTAGCTCGTGTTTCCAACGTTCAATCTTTCATTTCCAATTCATATACAGGCAGCTCGTCTTTAATTACAAACAACAGAAATTACATGCAGCAGTTGCTAAAGACAGTACTTTACGTTTCACAGGCAGCGGTTATCCAATTACAGGCAATTGTTCTTTATTCTATTTACTCATCCAAGACTGCAATTCATGCATTCCATATAATTATTCCAGTGTTTTTAGTCCTAGGATTCATGCCATACCCTAGGATCTAATATTCATTCCAGATACGCATTCATGTTTGTAATTAACTAGGTGAAGCCACTCTACCAGCAAAACCAGGAGTAATGGGGGCTCGATCGGTAGGTCCACGTGCCTCCGCAACCCCAAAATACATAACGGAATGAGGTCCTAGCACAAGGATCAACCATAAGAAACCACTCAGAACATGATAAAAGCATTCCAACAAGTAGAGGAACTTATACGAAGAAGAACGGAATGTTAATCGCGGAAATTGGACCTCAAACAGACCCTAAACGGGTCAAAAACGACAATCTTGACTCGTATCAGACGTCTGGAACACCTTCTAGACGCCTTAAAAGGAGTCCAGAACCATACCTCACTCTGCGCTGCTCCTCAGTTGTCCAGGGATCCTGCTGAATTGTCTGGACTTAGTTCCAGACATCCGACCACCTCTCCAGACGTCTGGAGACTCTCCCCGCCATCTAGTAACTTGCCCAAACGTCTGAACCGCGTGGGAGGGTGTGTCCCGTGCCTTCCCGAAGCGAATCCTACACACGCAACGTAAATCTCCTCAATACGGCACATATCAGTGCCTTGGCGGAACGGCCTGCATGGCCGTTTTCGCAAAGGGAGGCAAAGGGCGCAGGATTTACCTCTTAGTCGTCTGGAGCCTCGTCTAGACGTCGTCTGGATGTAGATCCAGACGTCTGATTCTGGGAAAATCACAGAACCAAAAGTTACCTTCATCTTCTTCGTGCTGCATGCGGCCACGTCGTGCTTGCTCGTCCGCTGCTCTAGCTGCAACAGCGTCGGGGGGGAAACCTCCCTGGCGTACCTCTCCACCGTGCACATGCCCGACCGGCCGTGAGCTTCTCCGGCGAGCTCTCTCACGAGCTCGCGTGCTCTCCTCTCCGCCGCTCCGCTCGCTGCACTCGCCACTCTTGCTCTTGCTGGAGGAAGGAGAAGGTGGCTGGAAGTGGGGTGGTGAACGAGGGAGAGGAGAAGGGTTTAAGTAGGCGCGAGGTAGGGTTTTGTCAGTGAGAGGGGGGAGAAGAAGGCGGCTGCGGACAGTCTACGTGCTGCACGCGCGCAGACTCGAGGACGTATGCACACAAAAATTGATTTCCAGATGTCTAGGAAGATGTCCAGACGTCTGATCTAACTTCCAGACGTCTTAGAGGGCTTTAATAGCACGGGTCTTAACAACCTAACAAACTCAAAGGAAGTTTCGTCCCTGAAACTTGGGCTAGGTAGGGTGTGGAAAAAGTACAACATATGCATAACAAACTCAAAGAGGACCGAAGCCGGTCCGAAAAGATGTACCCTCAAAGATCTCCGGGTACCGCTCTCACATCGCCGCCTCAGGCTCCCAAGTAGCCTCCTCTTACCGCTGGCTCCTCCAAAAGACCTTCACCAGGGGTATCTGCATCCGTCTCAGTCTCCGGACGGCTCTGTCGAGTATCTGCACTGGGCGCTCAGGATAGGTCAGGTCGTCACCTACCTCGACGCTCTCGTGGCTCAGAATGTGACTAAGATCGGCAACGTACTTCCTGAGGTTGGACATGTGGAACACGTCGTGCACACCAGAAAGATGGGGAGGAAGGGCAAGCCTGTAAGCAACGGGTCCAACCTGCTCCAGGACCTCAAAGGGTCCCACAAACCTCGGCATGAGCTTCCTTCTCAACCCAAATAACTCCAGGCCGTTCATGGGCGAAACCCGGAGGAAGACGTGACCCCCAACCTTAAACTGCACCTCTCTGCATTTTCAATCTGCATAGCTCTTCTGCCTGCTCCTGATAGTGCGGAGTCACCTGTGAATCTACTCGATCACCTCCTGACTCTGCAGGATTAACCTGGGGCAAACCTCCCACTTGGTCCCCACCTCAACCCAACTCAAAGGTGCAGTACACCTCCGCTCGTACAGAGCCTCGTAGGGTGCCATGCCGATGCTCGAGTGATAGCTATTATTATATGCAAACTTCGCCAGGGGCAAGTGCTCCTCCCAAGAGCCCCTCCAGTTCAGTACACAAGCACGCAAAAGGTCCTCAAGTGTCTGTATCGTGCGCTCTGACTATCCGTCCGTTTGGGGTGGTATGCTATACTGAACCTCAACCGTGTCCCTAAGACCTGCTGAAACTCAGCCCAAAACTGGGACGTGAAGCGGGTATCCCGATCGGATACAATCTCTCGCGAAACTTCGTGCAGACGTACCACGTCGCGGATATACCTCTCTGCCAATTGTGCTGGTCCCAAAGTGACTCGGATCGGCAAGAAACGTGCCATCTTCGTCAATCTGTCTATGATCACCCAGACTATGTCGTGTCCTCCCTGGGTAATGGGCAAGCCCACCACCAAGTCCATGGTGATGCTCTCCCACTTCCACTCTGGCACTGGAAGTGGCTGCAACGGCCTTGCAAGCCTCTGATGCTCGACCTTCACTTGCTAGCACACTAAACACTGCTGCACAAATTCACGTACATCCCGCTTCATTCCCCTCCACCAAAAGTCGCATCTCAAATCATGGTACATCTTTGTGTTTCCGAGATGTATGGTGAACCTGGAACCATGTGCCTCAGTCAGGAGCTCACTCAACAGCTACTCGTCCCTAGGAATGCACAAACTTCCCCTCATGCGCAGCACCTTGTCTGTAAAGGAGAAGTCCCCAGGGTTTCCTGACAGTACTCTGTCACGCAATGACTGCAAGTACGGGTCGGCCATCTGTCCTGTGATGATGCGGTCTATCAGCTCAGGCCTCATCTGTCGTGTCACAGTCACTGCCCCACAGTGCCCCAGTAACTCTAGGGGTCGCCAACTGGCCATCTCCTCCATGAGGCTCCAACTCTGTGCCTGTAAACTGGCCAAGTGGGCGGGTGCCTTCAGGCTCAAGGCGTCAGCCACCACGTTGGCCTTCCCCGGATGGTAGGAAATGTTGCAATCATAGTCCTTCAGGAGCTCTAACCAACGTCTCTGTCTCATGTTGAGCTCCTTCTGATCAAACAAGTATCTGAGGCTCTTATGATCTGTGAAAATCTCAAAGGTCTCATCGTACAGGTAGTGCCTCCAAGTCTTCAGCACGAAGACGATAGCTGCAAGCTCCAGGTCGTGGGTAGGGTAGCTATGCTCATGGGGCTTCAGTTGCCGCGAAGTGTAAGCGACAACGTGACCCCTCTGCATGAGCACACCCCCTAACCCCTGCAAAGAGGCTTCCGTGTACACAACGAATCCACCACTGTGGTCTGGGATGGTGAGCACGGGAGCCGAAGTCAGTCTTTCCTTCAGCACCTGAAAACATGCCTCACAAGCTTCTGTCCAAGAAAAGGGCACGTCCTTCCGGGTCAGCTGTGTCATAGGACGTGCAATCTACGAGAAACCCCTGATAAACCGCCTGTAGTAGCTTGCCAGTCCCAAGAAACTGCGGATCTCTGTAACTGTACGCGGTCTCTCCCACCTGAGCACTGCCTCAACCTTGGCTGGGTCCACAGCCAAGCCATCCCCGGAGATCACATGACCCAAGAAGGTCACCTCCCTCAACTAGAACTCGCACTTGCTGTATTTGGCGTACAGCCTACGTCATCTCAGTGTGTCCAAAACCATCCGCAAGTGCTGTCCGTGCTGCGCCTGATCTCGAGAATAGATGAGCACGTCGTCAATAAATACCACCACGAACTGATCCAGATACGGTTTGAACACCCGGTTCATCAAATCCATGAAGGTAGCGAGGTCGTTGGTCAGCCCAAACGGCATGACCAAAAACTCGTAGTGTCCGTACCGGGTGCGGAAAGCTGTCTTGGAGACGTCTGTCTCCTTGATCCTCAACTGGTGGTACCCAGACCTCAAGTCTATCTTGGAGAATACCGTGGCACCTCGCAACTGGTCAAACAAGTCGTCAATCCTCGGCAGCGGATACCTATTCTTGATGGTAACCCTATTCAGCTGTCTGTAGTCCACACAAAGGCGTAGGGTACCATCCTTCTTCTTCACGAACAATACCAAGGCTCCCCACGGAGACGCACTGGGCCTCACAAAGCTCTTCTCCAGAAGGTCCTGCAACTGGGACTTGAGCTCTCGTAGCTCAAGTGGTGCCATCCTGTAAGGCGCTGTAGAAATGGGGCTGGTCCCCGGTACCAGTGAGATCTCAAACTCGATCTCACGCTTGGGCGGTAGTCCTGGCAACTCATCTGGGAACACGTCAGGGTACTCTCTGACTACTAGGATACTCTAAAAGTCTGCCACAGGGTTGGGCTCCGCCACCACCCAAGCCAGGAAGCCCTCACACCCCTGGCCCAAAAGTCTCGCTGCCAGAAGTGCAGAAATGCACCTGAAGCCTTCGTCCATTGGCTGCCCATGAAACTCGAAAGAAGGCAACTCCAGTATGGAGAAGACGATCTTCCTCTCAAAATAGTCCACCAAGGCGTGGTAAGCGGACAGCCAGTCCATCCCCAGAATCACGCTAAAGTCCTCCATCTGTATCATAATCAGATCAGTGGGGAGGCTGTGTCCCCTAACACTAACCTCACAACCTGTGTAAACCTCCTCAACTACAAATAGCTGACCACCTGGACCTCTGGTCACAAACGGATCCTCTAGCAACACACAGTCCTGCCCCAAACTAACAGCAAAACTGGCAGCGACAAATGAGTGTGTGGTGCCGGAATCAAAAAGCGTGTAAACTAGTCTGCCGGAAACTGTAACCATACCTGCCAACACTAATCTTGAAGCTCTGGCGTCTCTGTGTGTCAGAGCATTGATACGTCCCTCAGCCCTAGGTGCGGACGAAGCAACCACACTCTGAGTCGGGCGGGTAGTCGTTGGCCGGTACCCTCCCTGCGACTGCTGTCCTCCCCCTCGCGCTTGGAAACTGCGGTCTCCTGCTCGTCCTCTAGTGCTCGAAGCGAGGAGCATCTACTAACCTCCAGCCCTAGACGGGTAGTCCCTCCTGATGTGGCCCGGCTAGCCACACTGGTAGCAAAGGGGAACTCGACTCCCGCCCTCAGCGGGTCCCTGCTGACGGCTGGGAGGGGGTTCGATGCTAGCAGCTGGCCCTTGTCGGGGGCCCTCAAAGGCTACTGACGGCCCCGCAAAGCGTGACTGCTCTCCTGCAAGCGCCACGTGCCTCCTCTCTCGTTGGCCTTGTGAGTAGTCTGGCTGATAGGGCCTCTTCAGTCCGCTATGAGTGTCACGGGCGGACGGGTTGGTCTCCTCATATGTCATGGCTGCCTCCACCACCCTCGAGAGCGTAGGCAGCTTCATGGGTTTGACATACCCCCGAATAGCAGGTTAGAGCCCCTCGGTAAACCTCCAAAGGCGCTCCTCCTCGGTAGCCACAGCTGTCGCGGTGAAACAAGACAACTCCAGAAAACGCGTGTGATACGTGCTCACGGTCATCGTCCCCTAGCGGAGAGTGTGGAACTCCTGCCTCCGTTGGTCCTGCCACGTCTGGGGGAAATACTGCTCGCAGAAGAGGGTGACAAACTGGTCCCAAGTCGGCTCGGCCCTCTCCTGACCTCTGACTACCCTCCACCACCTGTGTGCCGTGCTCTCCAGCTGGTACGTGGCAAAGGCCACGCGGCACTCCACGGGGGGGCGAAGGGTGTCAAACACCTTCTCGATCTGCTCGAGCCAGTTCTCTACCTCGGTCGGGTCCTCATCCCCCTTGAAGGAGGGGGGCTTTAGCTTCCGAACTGTCCGAAAAGCTCGGAATGGCGCTGAAGGGGAGGAACTGGTACGCCTCCAGGTAAGGAGGGCTCATGCTTGGAAGTGCCGGAGGAAGGTGGGGGCGGTGGAGGGTCACCCCCTCCCCCACGTCCAGCGTCGTTTCTATCTCGCGGTCTCACAGAGGACTCCCCCTCCGCAGCCCCAGGGAGAGGCGCTCGTGGAGGAGGGTGAAGCTCCTCTCGTACGATCTCCAGTATCAGCTGGGCGAGGTCCTGGGCCTGAATGCCCGAAAGTAGTGGCTGGTCCACTGAGGCGTCGGCTCAATGTGCTCGCCCCTCCGGCCTCGTCTTCGGCCGCATCCGCAGCTCGCCTCGCTGCCCCCTCGTTGAGGCATCTCCTGCAAGGAGACGCGAACACAGAACAAAAAAGTCATCAATTCTAACCGACATTCAATGAAAGAACCTCATAACAGATGTCAAAAGAGATATTATGGTGGTTACTCTGGTTACAAGCACGTGAATTGGTTATTTTCCAGCTAGTTGGTTCACTTCTCGGGATGACCTTGCTCTGATACCATCTTGTTATGACTCGGTTCCCGAATCCCTATAGGACACGAGATCGAACCGACTCGACTGATCCTAAGACCCAGTCGTCCAACGAGGAAGTAAACAAAAAGCAGTAAGAATAAACCACATTCACCATGCAAGCAACTAACAATAACAAAAGTACAACAGTAAAGAAGTAAACTACTACAGTAACACCACCACAACAGTAGAGAAATTAAACAGGTACAGGAATAGAAAGTTTACAATAAATGAGTATAGAAGAGTAACAAATTACTCACTACAACGGAACGAGTACAACAAAAAGTACAACTACTGGGCTTCACTGGGCCCAGCACCCTCTGCAGCCGTAGGCTCTGACTACTCAACACCTGGACCTGAAAAAGGTTATGAGCACAACACGTCAGCGAACGCTAAGTAGAGTGGCAACCAGCTAACTAAAAATAGTAAAGGTGGACAGGTAGCTGTTGTTTCAATTTCTTTCTTTATTTAACTAATTATTCTTTCTTCCATCACTTATCTTATTTACCGGGTCTTTTTTTTTTATCTTGAATGTTCCTTGTGGGAACGATCTTGATTGCAGTCTTTTCTGAAGAGTAGAAGTGGCACGTGGTGCTCTCCTGGCCAGGAGAGTCCCCCGTGGTGGTCCTAAACTCAGTCAACCACCCAAGGTCATTGACAGACGTAACAGTGACTACGACACGCGCGATAAACGCACGGGTAGCTACCCCGCACCTGGCACACGGTCAGTCATTTCCGTTAACAGGTGCGCCCAAAGCACAGCACGGAACTAGTATAGGGCATAGCCCTCTCAGTAACGGGGGTCTAGCCCCTAAGAACCAAATAGGGGTCTTGTCCGTCACAGTCCTCGCACCCTCGCCTGACTACCCTGGTTTGCCCAGTGAGCCTAACAAGTCGGTGTAGGACGGCTAGCTGAACCCCAGGCCTCGTGGGGTGGCTAGCTCTCTCCCTACACTAGTAGCTTTCCCTGGTAATGTGTACGCGAGGGCCAAAAAGTCGGTACAAAGTGGCCAATCCTAACCCCGGGTCCTAACCCTAGAGCGGCTAGCTCCACTCCACTAAACAGGGGGACAGTCGCTCTCCTTGGTACTCCGTACTCATGGGCCAACTCACTTCCCCATTCACATTTCTAGTTCTACTCCCTTTTATTTTCCAGGAGCTCTACTCCTAATTCCCCGTAGGGTTCATGCTCATGTTTCTCAAGCCAAGCTATACTAGGTTTCATCATTTCAGGTTCATTCGCAGGTAGCTCGTGTTTCCAACATTTAATCTTTCATTTCCAATTCATATACAGGCAGCTCGTCTTTAATTACAAAGAACAAAAATTACATGCAATAGTTGCTAACAACAGTACTTTACGTTTCACAGGCAGCGGTTATCCAATTACAGGCAATTGTTCTTTATTCTATTTACTCATCCAAGACTACAATTCATGCATTCCATATAATTATTCCAATGTTTTTAGTCCTAGGATTCATGCCATACCCTAGGATCTAATATTCATTCCAGATACGCATTCATGTTTGTAATTAACTAGGGGAAGCCACTCTACCAACAAAACCAGGAGTAATGGGGGCTCGATCGGTAGGTCCACGTGCCTCTGCAACCCCCGAATCCGCAACAGAACGAGGTCCTAGCACAAGGATCAACCACAAGAAATCACTCAGAACATGATAAAAGCATTCCAACAAGTAGAGGAACTTATACGAAGAAGAATGAAATCTTAATCGTGGAAATCAAACCTCAAACGGACCCTAAACGGGTCAAAAATGATAATCCTGACTCGTATCAGACGTCTAGAACACCTTCCAGACATCTTAAAAGGAGTCCAGAACCATACCTCACTCTACGCTTGTCCTCAGTCATCCAGGGATCCTGCTGAATCATCTAGACCTAGTTCTAGACGTCCGACCACCTCTCCGGACGTCTGGAGACTCTCCCCGCCGTCTGGTGCCTTTCCTAGACGTCTGAACCGTGTGGGAGGGCGTGTCCCGCGCCTTCCCAAAGGGAATCCTGCACGCGCAACATAAATCTCCTCAATACGGCACGTATCAGTGCCTCGGCGGAACGGCCTGCATGGCCATATCCGCAAATGGAGGCATAGGGCACAGGATTTACCTCTTAGTCGTCTAGAGCCTCCTCCAGACATCATCTACGTCGTTTGGATGTAGATCCAAACGTCTGATTCTGGGAAAATCCCAGAACTAGAAGTTCCCTTCGTCTGCTTCGTGCTACACGCGGCCGCGCCGTGCTAGCTCGTCCGCTGCTCTAGCTGCAGCAGCGTCGGGGGGGAAACCTCCCCGGCGTACCTCTCCGCCGTGTGCACGCCCGACCGATCGTGAGCTCCTTCGGTGAGCTCTCTCGCAAGTTCACACACTCTTCTCTCCTCTCCTCACACTGCTCCTCCTCTCTGCCGCTCCACTCGCTGCACTCGCCTTTCTCGCTCTCGCTGGAGGAAGGAGAAGGTGGCTGGAAGTGGGGTGGTGAACGAGGGAGAGGAGAAGGGTTTAAGTAGGCGTGGGGTAGGGTTCTGTCAGTGAGAGGGGAGAGAAGAAGGCGGCTGCGCACGGTCTGCGCACGGCACACGCGTAGACTTGAGGACGTACGCACACAAAAAATGATTTCCAGACGTTTGGGAAGATGTCCAGACGTCTGATCCAACTTCCAGACGTCTTAGAGGGCTTTAATAGCACGGGTCTTAACGTGCAAGGAAAAAAAGAAGGGTGAGATGGGTTTTAGGCTTAGGTGTAGGGTTGAGTTTAAGGGAAGTTTGGAGGGAAAAAGTGGCACCAAGTATGGGGTGGTTATGGGGGATTTTTGCACCACTTTTATGGTGGCTTTGGTGGTGGTGGTGGGGTGAAAGGGTAGGTTTAAGTTGGCACCAAAACGAGTAGGACTAGGAACCTTAGGTGGACTCAGGGTTAGGTGTATTTGATGGAGCTAGCTAGGTAGGGTTTAAGGTGTTGGTTGGTCAAGGTAGGGGAGTAGGACCTGAGCTAAGCTAGCTTAGCTAGTAGAGTAGTAGAGGAGGAAGTAGGAGGATTAGGGTTTATTGAGGAGGAATTGAAATGGAGTAGCATTAGAGCTTGCCAGACTAAATTGCTACTGAAGATAACTGAAGTAAAGCTCAATAGCTAGCTTAGCTAGTTAGTTCTTTGCTAGCTGCCAAGCTAAGCCAAGTTGAGTTGGTTTTCTTCTGTCTTGAGTTAAGGTGAGTTGGAGCTAGTCTTCCTGAAGACTACCCAACTAGCTTAGGTATCTAGCTGATAATAACGTCATCATCAGCCATATCTAGCTTTAATTAGTCACAATCAAGGAATAACTGCTCCTACATAATCACCAAAAGAGCCCTAAATACTACATAATCATTCTGAGAGACATACAGTAAAACAGGGGTAAAAATGCAGTTTAACAGTATATCTCAATTGAAGAACAATCACAGGATCAGGGGTTAATTAAAGGTCAAATGGTCATCATTGTCTAACAAGAAGGTCTGTGCAGACAGAAATGGGTTTTTGCGCGTTTCGAGAATTAAATGACATCTAAAACTTTAAAAATAGACTCACTTAATCTACTGAGGTTCTGGTCAAGATAAAATTCACCCAAACCCTCTAAAATGCATATAAAAATATTCTATAGGGTTTCGTACCTTCAATTTGACCATTAGAAACCATTTTGACCTAAAATACAGTCTCAGACAAACAGTTGCCATAATTTGGGGTTACCAGTCAAAATTGGTCAAAATATAAATCCAACTTCACCATTAGATTCCTTAGGTCCAAATTAGGTTTGTACCAAAATTTGGACCCAATCTGATATCATCTCGACCTAGTTTGCAATTTAGTCCTGTCTGACTCTTTTCTCTCACACACATGCCCCTAACTTTCAAAATCCTTACAAATAGGCCCCTATCTTTGTCGTCACTCTTTGTAAATTGGTCCCTCCACCATTATCATGAAGGAATCCTTCTCCGGAGACCTTTAATTGAAGAGAACCCATTCTTTGATCAATGAATCGCTTCCAAAATTGGAAGGGAGATTCCTTATGAAGTTCTCTTTCCAACACACCTGACCTTGAATCCTATAACCTTCCCAATCTCTCATGCGAACGCATGAGAGATTTGGGTATCTCTTGAGTTTCCAACTCCATCGAGCTTTCTAAGCTCGCAAAGCTTGATTCCCAAGCTTAAACCGACTCCCTGAGGCCTATATAAGGATCCCCATGGCAAACCATTTTCCTCACGCTAACTTTTGGCCGGAAATCCCACTCCTTCCTCCCTCCTCTCAGGCCAAAAGACTCCATGACGGCCGGTGATCTTCTCTGACTTCCCTCGTCGTCCATACGCAATACCAGTGACGGATTTCCAGCGGGTGCCTCAATTTCTCGCGGGTACCTCAATTTCCCTCATCGTCACCGCTTCTACCCCACCGGAGAGTTCTTCTTCTCCGACGCTGACGTACCCCCGGCAAGTCGTTCCCCCCCGTTCGTCCGTTAGATTAGGATTAGAATAATTCCCTTAGACTCATAGATTAATTCTCCCCCTCTTAACTCTTGTTTCGACCCCTCGACTAGACCGCCCACCACCTTGGTCTCCACCTCTGACGACCCCTCTGGAGAGGACTTTCGCGTTCTACACACCTCCATCCTCGTCACCGACACGCCCATAACCTCCGTTGTACTCCACTCATCAAAAGCCCTCTATCTATTTGCCTTCCCATCCACCCAAAACACCCACTGAACAAACCCACTTCCTCTGGCCATCTCCGCCTCCATCTGGCCACTACACTGACTCCCACTCCACAAAACCACCACCGCTACACTCCACGTCATCCAGCGATGCTTCCTGAGTTGTTTTGACTTGGCCGAGAGGCCATCTTTTGATTTCAGGTACCCGCTCCTTCGTCGCCATTGACGGAAGCTTCAAGCTTGCTAGAAGCTTGCTCCAGGTCTCCCTTGTCCTAGGCTCCAGGCCTTGGTCGTGTGGAAGGTGAAATTGCACTAGAGGGGGGTGAATAGTGAAATTATAGAGTATCGTAATACAAAAAAATTCAATCACACAATATACTCAATTATTTTTAGGTGGAAACCCAAGATGGGTGAAAACCACCACCTAAGCCAATCTCTTGACTTAGGATTTTCGATCACAAGGTGATCAATCCACTAACCACACTACTTAAACGAGGGTAGTGTACCTCAATTACAATTCCCACCTCCGATCCCTAAACGGAGGTTTCTCTCTTCAAAATGAAGAGACGGGGACCCGACAGGCCGGATACCCAAAGTATAGAAATTAAGAAGTAAAAATAACACCTATAGAGCACCCCAATAATTTAGTTGCTTTCTTATCTACTAAGCATGAAAAGAACTCCCTGATGATTTGCAGAACGGAGCGAGCCAGGAGTATGGATTTGCCCTTTGATCAGAGTATTAGCACAGCACAAGGGAAAGATGGAGCTTTAGAGTAGTGAGCAAGAGATTTTTCTAATGGAATTATATCTCAAGAGGTGTGTGTTGCCTAAGAGGAGTTGTAGTCTATTTATAGGCAAGTTTGGAACCTTCAAGAACACTTGGGAGAGCTCTTCTAGCCGTTGGAAACAAATCCCAAGAGTTTAGGACGAAATCCACACAAAATCAGGGCAATGATGAGTCTGACAGCAACATCAGACGTCTAATTATAGTATCAGAAGTCTTACAGGACGTCTGATTTTTCCTATGGTCGTCTAATATTGCAGGACATCCTTAACTGACTCTTTTGGATCAAAAGAAGGACGTCTGATATTATCTCATAAGACGTCTGATTATTTCATTGGACGTCTAATGAATGGTGCATTCATTCCTGTTATCATCAGATCCAAACAGGGTTCTAGGTTTAGAGGATCGGACGTTGTTATGGACGTCTGATAACATTACCTGTTCGTCGCGCTTTTGTGCGGTTTGTTAAAAGATAATATCGCGTTGTAGTATAGCCGCTAAAGCGTTCAAAACAAATAAAGATTTTTATTACTCGAAAACCGGAGTATCCGAGGTCGAACACAGGGAGCAAATGGAATTTACTACTAGTCAAAATGTAATTGAACACTCTAATTTACTCAAAATATCAATCCAAATGTGAATGTATGCAATTAAAAGTTATTAGGACAAAAATATGAAATTGGATGTCTGATCACAAGATCAGACGTCTTAAAAGTGTTTCTCCTTTTCTTCTTTTTCTGCAGTCTCTCATTTTCTTCGTTTCGCTTCTCTCTGCTTTCTTTCTTGTCTTGCGAAGCCTTCTTCTTCTTCTTTTGATCTTCTAATCTTTTCTTTGCCTCTCTTCTTCTCTGTGTCTTGCTCTTTCTTCTTCTGCTTTCCTTCTTCTCGTGCGAAGGCTTCTTTCTTTCATCTTCTTCTCTGTCTTGCTCGTTCTTTCTTTTCTTCTTCGCCTTGTCTTTCCTTGTTCTTCTTCTGTAGCGGCCAAGTCCTTCTCCTGCGTTCAGCCTGGCCTGCACAGGAGCAAAACCTAACCCTTCTCCCTCTACCCACGCATCTCTCTCTCTCAAGCAATTCACTCACGGACGCTCTCCCAGAGCCACATCCATTATCGGGTCGGATCGTACCCGGGACCAGGCGCACCTGCAGGTGGTGTGATGCGCGAGGAGTGCGTAGGCTTAGATCGGGTCGGATCCGCCAGATCCGCGTGGTCAAGCCGCGGACGAGGCGAGTGTGGGGTCAGTGAGGGACCTCACCCCTGTGCTTTCGAGGCAGTAAAGCTATATCACAAAAACTCTTTATACCATACCTGTGCCTTGAGATTCCACGATGTGGGACTAAAGGTTTCGTCCTTCCCTCACGCGCGCCCGCAAATTCTCGTGTGTAATTGCCCACGCTGAAGGCCCTGCTGGTGCTCCTTGCTGAACTCAGTCACCTCGCAACACTTGCGAGAGTCTGCTGCACCTGCCGCCTGGGAAGCCTGACGCCTGCTGCTGCTCCAAGCTTCCTGCTGCTTCGGCTGTTAATGGCGGCCGGGGCGTTCACCTGAGATTCCACAGAATGGCCTATTGGCCCAATCAGAATAGCTGGAAACCTTTGCCGTAGCACGGCGAAGGTGGTGGGTGATGCTGCAGGTTGTCGGTCGGCCTAGGCGTGCGCGCCTAGGTCAACCTGTGGCCGGAGATGGTGGGTTGGTCGGGGGGGTGCTTGTAGAGGTCTGGAGTGGCAGTGATGGGGTGGAATGGGTTCCTGGTGGTGAGGCGAAGCTCACGAGGTGGTTGGCGAGCCGTGTGGAGTGGCGGAGTGGTGTGGGCGGCTCACCGGAGTGCGGTTGGAGGCGAGGAAGATGGAGGTGGTTAGGTACTGTCGAGGGGTAATCAAGTAAAACAGTTGGGGGAAAAGAGAGAGGAGAGGGTAGAGAACGTATCTGGGGTTGTCTGGAGGGAAGGGAGGCGGCGGAGAGGACGGCTCGTAACTACCGTCGTCGGGGAAGAAAGACCCTGAGGGAGGAAGCGGCGACGAAGATGAGGTCAGAAGCGCGCGCGCGGGGTAAGCGCGACGCGGGAGGAAGCGGCAGAGAGGACTCTGCTGCTGGTATGGCAGCAGAGCGACGAGAAGGAGGGGAGGAGGTCGCCGGAGCTTGTGGGTCGTTTGGCCGGAGATGGGAGAGGGAGGAATTTGGAAGGGATCTCCGTCAAAATCAAGCTTAGCCTCTTCGGCCGGAGTTGTGGGTTCTTATATAGGCGCTGGACTGGGTGTGCAGGGCGTGAAGGGCACGTAATTGCCTGAGGTTGGTCGCCGGAGATGGAAAGGAGTTAGGATACCCAAATCTCTCGTGCGTTCGCACGAGAGATTGGGTTCACACCAGGGATCGATATCGGTCTTAAATGGAAGGCAATTCTTCAGAGAATTCTCCTTCCATTTCTGGGAGGGAATCTCTGAGGGATTAGAGAGCAATCCCTCTCCGAACCTCGCCGGAGCTCGGTTCTGCCCTAGCAATGGCGGCAGGACCGGTTTGCAAAGGAGGCGAAGAACCTAGGGGGTTCTCTGCAACGGTATTCAAAAGATAGGGACCAATTTGTGATTTGGGTGTACTAAATTGCAAAGTAGGTCAAGATGACCTCTCCTTAGGTCCAAATTTTGGTATAAACCTAATTTGGACCTAAGGAATCCAATGGCGAAGTTGGATTTCAGGTTTGACCTCGTTTGACTGGATATTTTGCGTAAAAACCCAAATTAGGTTAATTGAAGAGCTAGGACCATAATCTTGGTCAAACTAGGTTCCAAAGGCCAAATTAAGTGTTCTAAACGCTAGAGTATGTTTTTCCATGATTTGTAGAGGGTTTACTTGCTTTTTGTTCTGACCGGAACCTTGTTAATTTAAGCGGGTCTGTTTTAGGGTTACCAAATGTCATTTAGTTCTTAGATTGCACATGAACCCATTTCTGATTGACTCAACCCACTTTTTATCTCATTTAGACCATTTGACCTATGTTTTGCCTCTGAGAAATCCTGTTTACGTACTGCAATGGTAAAATTGCAGTTTTAACCTTTATTTCATGTTTTCTTCTCAGGGCACTTGTTCCTTCAGTTAGGCCTTCTTCTAGAGTATGTAGGAGCTTTTATCTTCTTTATTGGGTCAAAATGAGCTAGTTATGGCTCATGATGAGGCTCTCATCATTACCAGACATCTGGAAACCTAAATACTCTTCCTTCCTCCTTCTGCCAAAAGATTATGTGGCCGTAGAAAGATACTCACAGAAAATCATGGCCAACGGTTCAAAGGAAGACGTCCGTAAATGTGTCCAGACGTCTGGAAATTCTTTTTCCTACCAAGGTCTAACGGTTAGTATGAGGACGTCTGGGTAAAGAATCAGACGTCTGTGAAAGGTTATCGTCGTCTGAAAGTGAAGTCCTTCGACTGATGTTTATGAGGAGATAACAAAGGCAGAAATATTTGAAATTAGATGTCTGATACACATATCAGACGTCTTAAAGTGGAAAATCAGACGTCTGGAATTTGTCATGGACGTCTGATAAAAGTATAAGTGTTGGGTTTTGTTTCTAATTTATCCTAAGTGTAGAGAGCCTAAGTTAGCTATTTATAGGTTTTGTTCGGGGGCTCTTTACAATATTTCTAGACTCAAATAAAATGAAAATTACAACCTTTGAAAGTTTACATGAAAAAGCCTAAGACCCAATACTTATGCTACTCGTCTTTACGCTTTTAATCTCCCGTCTTGGAAAGCTTTTTGAAATCCTGCAAATATGTTATTACAGAGAGAAAATAATATGCTACGCTTTATTTTTTATTTCATTTTCTTCATTTTGTAAAATCATCAAAATATTGTATACGAGTGGTTGAACTAACAATCTCCCCCTTTTTGATGATTTTCAAAATATAGCTGTAGGTTCCTATTTCCTCCCCCTAAAGGTTGTACTTGGTAGTCTTTATCTATTTAGGAAGTTTTTATATTATTCCTTAAGTTCTTACCTACATTCTTCTCCCCCTTTTTGAATATCATCATGAAGGGTTGTTAAAGGGAGTTGAAATCCAAACTACAAGAGTGATATCTACAAAGTAGAGTGCATGAGTAAAATTGCATGTTTAAAAGATGACAAGGCATTAAGGAAAATTGATTAGGAATAGAAATATTTAAGCATGGACTAGCTATTTGTTCCCAAAAATATTAAGTACGGGGTCAAGGCCCCTTAATACAAGCTTAGAATAAAAGACAGAAAAATAGAGGCACTAAAACTATTCTTCTTGATCTTGGCGGCGGCGGCGACGAGCGGGTCCTTGTCCTATCTGCAAATTTTGAACATCTGATCTAAGTTCGTCGATGTCGCGGCGCATGCTTCTCATATAGGTGTACATCTCGCCGGTTCGACGCAGCAGGAGGGAGATGCCGGAGGAGAGGGAATCTGTGGCTGGATCCCATGCTTCATCAAAGCTCGAGCGGGGAGCTTCTATTTGAAGGGGCCGTGGTTCATGGAAGTCTGGAAAGGGTGGAAGGGGCTCTTCTTCCATGGGTTCGTCGGCGGGCTCAAGATGCTCTCTAAGTATATGCATCTTGGCGGCTGTGGCCCGGTTGTAAGGCTCAATTTTCTTGTCAACTACTTGGTCAGTTATGGAAATCCGATGGGATGAAAAGATTTTGGATAGAATAGACCCAAACGGAAGTGATGCCCCATGGTCCTCATTCATGACGTGAATAATGAGGCGGCAATAATTGAAAGGAATATGACGAACGGCCGCAAAAAGGAGCACCTTCTGTTGGCGCGAGATGTAATCAAAACCTCCCGATTTGTTTAGGAGGTCCCACTCAAAAATGCGAGAGAGTAGACGTGGAAGGGGTTTTAGATTTTTGCACGGTAGAGTGCCAAGGTTTTCAACATATTTTTCCGGGAGAACTAACTCTTAATTGATGATTTCTGGGTCGTATTGCCTCAGAATGTCATTGAAATCATTTCCCTCATTGGGGATGGCTAGAAGGTCGGAGATAGTTTCGGATGTGATGTGTATTTCACGACCAAATAGGCGGGTATGGAGTTCAAGTTCATCGTTGCTGTAGTCCTCAACGATGTTGGCATAAAAGAGATGGCAAAGATCAGGGAACACACCAAGAGTTCCAATGCCGGAGTGGAATTGACGGTCAAAATATTGGAAAAGATGGAGAGTTTGGAAGTGTTCCCGAAGGTTCAAATGGGCAAAATCATTCCAAACAATAAAACGAGGGCATTTAACTTTGGCAGTCGCGAAACGACGAAATCGCTGCCTAGCGATGTCACCCCGCAATTGATCTGCCAAATAAGTGGAAGAGGAACTGGAAGATCCCTCAACTTGCTTCCTACGGGGAGGCATATTTGGTGGAATGGGCGGTTAGGTTTAGGAAAAAAAAATGAGTGGTGTTTCGAGGATAGAATACCTGCAAAAAAGAAACAACCATATAAGAACATTCAACCAACCAAACAACATTCACCCAAAACATAGTTTCAAACACTGCAATCATCATTGAAAAAATATGTGGCAGTATGCCTTGAGGCAATACAACCTGCCATGTAGTTGTGGCAATATACCTTTGGATGCAAGCCACTATAATGTCGGCTTGAACCTCATGAGGTAATACCCTTGCCATGGAAGATGCAGCTAGGGCTAACAGGGTTTTCTTGACCGAGGGTTAGGGTTCTAAGGCTGATAATGATATGAAATGCACATGTAGGTCAAGTGAATCAAGAAGGAGAACTAGATGCTACAAGATGCTGCAAGGTCGTGGGTAAAAGATCATGGAGACGCCCTAGGAGTGGAGAGGATATACCCACGGGAGGAGGGAAGCCTCTAAATGCACGGTCGAGAGGCAGGGAGGACGCGCGCAGAGGAGCAGCAGTACCGTCAGTCGTCGAAGAGGCGCGACGGTCGTCTGGCGGCGAGCAGAACTTCGCCAACTGCTGCTGTGGGCCGTCGGGTGTGAGGGAGAGCGGCGCACAGATTTTGTGTGGGGTAGGGATTTTGGACAGGAGAGTGGGACCTTTGCGAAGGGGATCTTATATCCCAAGGTCACGTAGCAAGTCTCCCCCTGAAGTTGGGGAGATTTGCATTTCAAACCGTCCAGAGAAAAGCCGCGACGCGCAGATTTTTCCCCGATCAGACGTCTGGAAACTACGTCAGACGTCGGGATTTGCCAAAGGGATTTTAGCCATTTTAGGGAGACGTCTGTTTTATTCATTAGACGACAAATAAGACGACTAATTATATAACTAGACGTCCGATTTCTGCAGGAATCCTCCCCAGGAAAATATTTATTCTCCAGGTTGTCGTCTAATTTCTTCCTCAGACGACAAGAAAGATGTCTAAATATAATATTAGACGTCCGATTTTTGCAGATAGACCTTCCTGGATTTTTGTCTAAAGTTACAGGGTCGTCCGCTTTTCCTGTCAGACAACCTCTACGACGTCTAACCACAGATTCAGACGTCCGACAGGTAGTACATGTTCTGTCTCCGAGATAGACGTCTGTCAACACATTTGGACGACACTTCAGACGTCTGTTTTGTGTACCAGACATCTGATATGACTGTTTTGTTATATAAAATCATCATCTGTCCCAGATGTTTAGACGACGAATTTTAATGTATAAGACGTCTGATGATTTAATTAGACGTCTACTATTGGACAGAATGTGTATTTAGATGTTTGAACTGAGAATGAAGGCTTCTAACTTAGTGAAATCAAAGTTCTATCTATGCTCATGACAAAAGAGGTTCCATTAAATCACTAAATTCTTCAAATATCACTTAGCTTACATATGCCTAGTTTCCTACGTATATAATTAAAGCGATCATAATTCAAAGGTTTAGTGAAAATATCAGCTAATTGCAGTTCAGTACAAATAAATTCAACTTCGATTTCTCCCTTAAGTACATTATCTCTCAAGAAGTGATGTCGAACATCAATATGTTTTGTGCGAGAGTGATGTACGGGGTTTTTCGAGAGGTTGATAGCACTAGTATTGTCACATAATATTTTTATCTTATTAAATATCAAGTTAAAATCCTTCAAATTATTTTTCATCCAAAGCACTTGGGAACATGCTAGTGCGGCGGCTATGTATTCAACTTCTGTAGTTGATAAAGCTACACTAGATTGTTTCTTTGAGAACCAAGAGACTAGTGATTCGCCTAAGAATTGGCACGTCCCACTAGTACTCTTCCTATTGGTGTGGCTACCTGCGTAGTCCGCATCGCAGTATGTAACTAAGTTGAATTGTGGACTCCTAGGGTAGAATAAGCCATAATCAGATGTGTCAACTAGATATCTAAATATTCGTTTTACAGCATTTAGGTGTGATTGTTTAGGGTTTGATTGAAACCTAGCGCATAAGCAGGTACTAAACAAAATATCAGGTCTACTGGAAGTTAAATACAGTAAAGATCCAATCATGCTACGATAGAGCTTTTGATCTATGGGCGTACCTGATTCGTCCAAGTCTAGGGAAGTTGTGACACTCATAGGAGTGTTCTTCCCTTTACTTTTGTTCATATCAAATCTCTTCAGCATCTCCTTTGTGTATTTTGATTGACACACAAAGGTTCCAATTTTGAGCTGAGTGATTTGCAAGCCCAAGAAAAACTTGAGCTCACCCATCAAACTCATTTCGAATTCTTCCTGCATAATTTCTGAAAACTTTCTACACATAGATTCATTAGTAGCACCAAATATAATATCATCTACATATATTTGAACTAATAAAATGTCTTTTCCTTTTCTTTTAATGAATAATGTGGAATCAGCTTCCCCTATTGAGAATTTTGCATTTAACAAGTAGTCTTTGAGCCTTTCATACCAAGCTCTAGGAGCTTGCTTTAGACCATATAGTGCCTTGTTTAATTTGTAGACAAAATGAGGCTTATCATGAGACTCAAAACCAGGAGGTTGTTTTACAAAAACTTCTTCCTTAATGAATCCGTTAAGAAACGCGCTCTTAACGTCCATTTGAAAGAGTTTAAAGCCAAGAAAGGCGGCATAAGCAAGAAACATGCGAATTGATTCGAGTCGAGCTACGGGAGCGTAGGTCTCATCAAAATCAATTCCTTCTTCTTGGTTGTACCCTTGTGCTACCAACCGAGACTTGTTTCGAATAACTATACCGGATTCATTCAACTTGTTCCGGAATACCCATTTGGTACCTATTACCGTTTGCCCTTCAGGCTTGGGTACTAGATCCCAAACTTCATTCCTTTGGAATTGGTTGAGTTCCTCCTGCATGGCCATCATCTAAGTTTCTTCGGAGCACGCTTCCTCGACACTCTTCGGTTCAACTTTAGATACAAAGGCGGAGAGACCAAAGGAGCAACTAAAGCGAGATCGGGTTTTAACGCCATTAGAAACACTTCCAATGACTTGACTTTCGGGATGATCCCTTTGATATATCCAATCTTTTGGAAGATTATGGATATTGGAGTTTGGAATGTTAGACACATCATTAGTAGAATCATCTTCATCATCCATATTGACTCGGTCAATGGAGGAATGAGGAGATTCATCGAAGGAGACATGAAGGGTTTCCTCCACTATTAATGTGGTCTTGTTAAAAACCCGATATGCCTTACTACGTGAGGAATAACCAATAAAGATGGCTTCTTCACCTTTGGCATCAAATTTATCTAAATTAGAGCGGGTATTCAAGACAAAACATCGACATCCAAAAACTTTAAAATAACTAATTTTGGGTATTTTCCCATAGTATAGTTCAAAACAAGTTTTTCGCAATCCGGATCGAATTAAGGTGCGATTTAACACGTAACAAGCCGTGTTAACCGCCTCAACCCAAAAGTACTTCGGTAACCCCGAGTCTATGAGCAATGTTCGAGCACACTCTTGAAGAGTACGGTTCTTTCTCTCAACCACCCCATTTTGTTGAGGTGTTCGAGGAAAAGAGAACTCATGAGCAATACCATGCTCTTGACAAAATCATCAAACAAGGAATTTTCAAACTCGCCCCCATGATCACTACGGATACGAGTGATTTGGTAGCCTTTTTCAGTTTGAATTTTCCTACAAAAAATAGAAAAGACGGAAAACACTCCTTCTTTAGATCTCAAGAAGGAGACCCATGAAAACCTCGAAAAATCATCTACAATTACAAGGCAATATTTGCATCCACTGAGGCTCTCATATTTTGTTGGTCCAAACAGATCTAGGTGAAGTAGTTCTAAAGGTCTTGATGTGGATATAACTTCTTTGCTTTTAAAACTAGATTTTATAATCTTACCTAATTTACATGAATCACAAATAAGCTCATTTAAAAATTTTCTTTTAGGAAGACCTCGGACTAGTTCATGTTTAGCTAATTTTTGAACCAGCTTCATATGAACATGTCCTACTCTTTTATGCCATATACTTAACTCATCATTTGCTACAAGACATTCATAAGTGCCATTTTTATCAAATTCTACGACATAAATGTCTTTAAATCTAGTTCCCTTAAGAAGTGTTTCATTGGTTAATACATGCATAATTTCAAACATTTTAGAAGTAAACACTACTTTAAAGCCCTTATCACATATTTGACTTACACATAAAAGATTATGTTTTAGTCCTTTAACTAGAGAAACATTTGAGATGGGAGAGAGAGGGTTACCTATTTTACCAAGGCCAATAATATGACCCTTGTGGTTATTGCCAAATGTAACTGTTCCTCCATCCGTAGGTTGGAGGTCCAAAAATAGGCGCTTGTCTCCTGTCATATGTTTGGAGCATCCGGAGTCCATCACCCATCGGCCTCCTTGGTGGTGGTGGTCTCCTTGTCTTCCTCCTTGTAGACCTTCTTCCTCCTACAAAAGATCTTTGATGGTGACTTGGTGTTTCTATAGGTCTTTCTAGTTTGAGTCGTCCATCCTTCATTTTGTATATCCAATTTTTGACATTATGATGTCCTTTCATCCTTACAAAACAAAGTGAGAGTTGTCTTTTCGGTATCCATTGTAAAGTGGATCCGTATTTGTTAGCGGTCTCCTTTAGAGGAGGATCCTTTTTCGGCTCACTTTGACTAGGTTCATAAAAGCCTAATCCAAATTTACTTGAGGAAGGTTTTTGATGGGCAATGAGTTTGTCCAAGTTATCTTTCCCCTTTGTAAATTTGGATAGGTCCTCAAGAAGTTGGTTTGACTTTTCTTTGAGATGATTTATCTCTATTTTCATTATGTCTAGTTTATCTTCTAATGCTCTAATTTCTACTCTAAGTAAGCCATTTTCATCCTTTTTAAAGGAGTTTGATTTTTCAAGCACATGGATTTTGTCGAGTAATTCTTCTCTATCTAAAAATTTTTGTTCACTCATTGCTGTATACAAATCATTTGTTAATGACTCTTTCTCAATCATTAGATTTCTTATTTGCATATTTAAAGCAATGGTTTCTTTTGTAAGAATTAGATTCTTTTCTTCAAGATCATTGATTAATCTCTTATTTTCTAGGTTTTCTTCTTTTAAAGCCTTGCTTTGGGTTTTTGTTTTCTTAAGATCTACATATAGTGAATCAAAGGCATCTTGTAATTCATCTAAAGAATAGGAGTTTACCTCAGGTTCCTCAGATTCTGACTCAGAACCATCATTTGTTGCCATTAATCCCAAGCATGCCGTTTCTTCATTTGTTTCCTCCTCCTCTTCTTCTTCGGAGGTGGAGTCATCCCACGTTGCTTGAAACTCCTTCTTCTTGAATCCTTTTGGTTTGGAGATCTTCTTGTAGTCAGAAGGCTTCTTGGGTTTCTTCTCATCATCCCTTTTGAGTAAGGGACAATCTTTCCTTATGTGACCTCTCTTTTTGCAATTATAGCAAATTAGACGATCTTCTTCTCTTTTCCTTCCCTTGATCTCTCTTCTATTTCTGAGAAACTTTTTAAACTTTTTAGCTAATAAAACAAATTCTTCATCATCGGTACTTACCTCATCATCCGAAGTAGCTTTGAAGGCTAAGGTCTTCTTCTTTGGCTCCGATGAGATTGATTTCTTCTTTTGCTCCATTTTTGATTCGTAAGCCATGAGATTCCCAAGTAGATTTTCCATGTCTAGATCCTCTACTTGGTTGGCTTCTTCTATTGCCGTTACCTTTTGCTCCCACTCGGGTCCAAGGGAGCGAAGGAGTTTCCCTTGAAGCTCCCCCTTTATAAATGTCTTTCCCAAAGACTTGAGGTTATTCACGATTAACGTGAATCGAGTGTACATGTCCCCAAGTTTTTCATTCTCCTTCATAGAGAAAGCTTCGAATTCCTGCGATAACAAGTTTATCTTTGAGGATTTAACTTTAGATGTACCTTCGTGAGTTACATCCAAGGTTCTCTAGATCTCATGGGCGGTTTCGCATTGGTTGATGCGGTTGAATTCCTCCGAGCTGAGAGCGCAGTAGAGTGAGTTCATTGCCTTGGCATTCAGTCCAAGGTGATGGATTTGCTCCACTGTGTAACCTATTTCTGGTTTCTCAGGAATGACGTATGCGGATTCGCATTTCTCCCAAATGGAGAAATCGTTGGCTTGAAGCCACATCTTCATTCTCAGCTTCCAGTAAGTGTAGTTGGTTCCTTCGAAGAGTGGTGGTCGAGTGGTGGATTGCCCCTCCAATCTGCTTGTGGAAATGGCCTTCCCCTCCATGTGATCTTTCCGCGGATGTTACTCCTGTAGGCGGAAAACCTGCTCTGATACCAAATGAAATTGCACTAGAGGGGGGTGAATAGTGAAATTATAGAGTATTGTAATACAAAAAAATTCAATCACACAATATACTCAATTATTTTTAGGTGGAAACCCAAGATGGGTGAAAACCACCACCTAAGCCAATCTCTTGACTTAGGATTTTCGATCACAAGGTGATCAATCCACTAACCACACTACTTAAACGAGGGTAGTGTACCTCAATTACAATTCCCACCTCCGATCCCTAAATGGAGGTTTCTCTCTTCAAAATGAAGAGACGGGGACCCGACAGGCCGGATACCCAAAGTACAGAAATTAAGAAGTAAAAATAACACCTATAGAGCACCCCAATAATTTAGTTGCTTTCTTATCTACTAAGCATGAAAAGAACTCCCTGATGATTTGCAGAACGGAGCGAGCCAGGAGTATGGATTTGCCCTTTGATCAGAGTATTAGCACAACACAAGGGCAAGATGGAGCTTTAGAGTAGTGAGCAAGAGATTTTTCTAATGGAATTATATCTCAAGAGGTGTGTGTTGCCTAAGAGGAGTTGTAGTCTATTTATAGGCAAGTTTGGAACCTTCAAGAACACTTGGGAGAGCTCTTCTAGCCATTGGAAACAAATCCCAAGAGTTTAGGACGAAATCCACACAAAATCAGGGCAATGATGAGCCTGACAGCAACATCAGACGTCTAATTATAGTATCAGACGTCTTACAGGACGTCTGATTTTTCCTATGGTCGCCAAATATTTCAGGACATCCTTAACTGACTCTTTTGGATCAAAAGAAGGACGTCTGATATTATCTCATAAGACGTCTGATTATTTCATTGGACGTCTAATGAATGGTGCATTCGTTCCTGTTATCATCAGATCCAAACAGGGTTTTAGGTTTAGAGGATCGGACGTCGTTATGGACGTCTGATAACATTACCAGACGTCTGGAAACCTAAATACTCTTCCTTCCTCCTTCTGCCAAAAGATTATGTGGCCGTAGAGAGATACGCACAGAAAATCATGGCCAACGGTTCAAAGGCAGACGTCTGTAAATGTGTCCAGACGTCTGGAAATTCTTTTTCCTACCAAGCTCTAACGGTTAGTATGAGGACGTCTGGGTAAAGAATCAGATGTCTGTGAAAGGTTATCGTCGTCTGAAAGTGAAGTCCTTCGACTGATGTTTATGAGGAGATAACAAAGGCAGAAATCTTTGAAATTAGACATCTGATACACATGTCAGACGTCTTAAAGTGGAAAATCAGACGTCTGGAATTTGTCATGGACGTCTGATAAAAGTATAAGTGTTGGGTTTTTGTTTCTAATTTATCCTAAGTGTAGAGAGCCTAAGTTAGTTATTTATAGGTTTTGTTCGGGGGCTCTTTACAATATTTCTAGACTCAAATAAAATGAAAATTACAACCTTTGAAAGTTTACATGAAAAAGCCTAAGACCCAATACTTATGCTACTCGTCTTTACACTTTTAATCTCCCATCTTGGAAAGCTTTTTGAAATCCTGTAAATATATTATTACAGAGAGAAAATAATATGCTATGCTTTATTTTTTATTTCATTTTCTTCATTTTGTAAAATCATCAAAATATTGTATACGAGTGGTTGAACTAACAGAAGGGTCCAAGTTGAGAGACAAGGCATCAATTGGAAGCCTTCTCCTCAGTAGTTGCTCTGATTAAAGGAGATTCCATCCTCCAGTAGACGCATGAAGAAGAGGGAGGGATTTAGTCCCACCTCGTGAAGAGAAGAAGCGGTGTACGCGCATAACTTGAATTTCTCTCACAGACTTATTGCCTCGACACATGGGGGGTGAGGTCCCCCTCACCCCTTTACGCCTCGCTCGTGACACTACCACGCGGGCCTGGTCCGAACCCGATTACCTGCCTAAGCCTTACACCTCGACTGCTACCCACTGCAAGCATCCCTGGTCTCCGGTGCGCTTATGCCCAATTACCCGAATGCTAGGTTGTCCCTTGAGATAGAGAAGGAAGGTAGAGAGAGAGAGAGAGAGCGTGCAGGGTTAGGGGGTTTTGCTCTTGCAGACACTTGTGCGACACTTAGTCGTGAGAAGAGGAAAAGAGACTGAGCCAAAGAAAGGAAGTAATGTGAAGAAGAAGGAAGAAAAGAGGCAAGGCAGAAGAAGAGGAGGATCGCAAAGAAAAGAAGAGAAAGAAGAGAAGCCACAAAAGACCTAAGGCAGAGAGAGAAAGAAGAAGAGGAGTTGAGAAAGGAAGAAGAGAAGGAGAATCAAAGACCAAGTGCTCATGCACTGTAGCAATTGCTTTTGCACTGTTGAAATATTAAGTGGTTTGACACTGTGCATTTATTTAGATTATTAAGTAAATAGTATATATGTATCTAGACTAAATAAATTGGTGATCTAAATCATCATTCTTTTATTCTAGATCTCTTTTTGCTTTTTCAGACTGTTGAAATACTCATGTTCTACGTAGATGATCAATTTTGAGTAATTGTTATGCATTTTGATGTGCATACATCTGATTAACCTAAAATTCTATTAATGCATGTTTTTAGTGTCATATTAGCATCATACATTGTAAATATTGCATAACATGCATAAGCATGCATTTAGGTTAGTTTGTATAAAATGTAGGCTAATTGTCTCCTTTTATGGCCAGGGACAGGCAACTTATTAATTAGGGCCTCGAATCAAAGATCCAACCGTATGGGTCTGATCAAGGCGACGATTGGAGTTCAACGACTCCAAGATCGCCCTAATCGGACATCCGTAGCACCAGATAGTGACTGAGGAACCCTAAAGATCAAGGGCCAAGATGGTGTTAATCCGCACCTCAGACGACACATCCGATCACACGGATGGATTCGAATCGATGATTGCAGCCTAACAGTGTGAAAATTGATATAATCCGATACCCGTGGCACCGTCAACAAAACTCAGAAGATGGACGGCCAAGATGGCGCCACGTGGCGCCATCCCAGTTGCCCAATCAGCCCTCAGGACCGCTGCTGCATCTCCAAAGGGTTTCCAACGCACGATTTGGGCTATTGGATCTTGATCCAACTGCCGCAAGCACGCGCGCCTTAAATCATCTGCATGACACAAACAAAGGCATAGCGCAGCGGTCAAGCGCCCCTTCGCGAGCGAAGGGCACGCGTTTAAGCCGCACTGAGCACGTCAATTTAGACGGGTGCGGGCGCGGGCACGATTCAACCGTTAGATGAAGATCAGGCAGCCAAGGGGCACAGGTGTGGAGCGCGGAGGAATCGTTGATTGCGTACGTGCGCGATGACGCGTGTCTGCATGCCTCATCACACGCGGGCGTGCTGCATAAGCATTTTGAATGGGCGCTGTGAGGATTGATGTCGACCGTCCGATCGTGAGATCAATCAAACATGCGCGAGCGCGTTTAGGCGCGGAAGGCGGGGAGGTGCATGTGGTGCGCGCACGTTGGCCACGTTCAGGCCTTTAGTGACAGATAAATCCGTCACTAAAGGCCCTGAATTAATGTTTTTGAAATTAAAATGTCCAAAATGCCCCCACTCCTTGCAACTATAAAAGTAGACCCCTACCCTACGAATTTCTCATCCCTTCTCCTCTCCCCCTCTACAAAGCTTAAGAGAAGCTTGTCCCACACCCGGGATGCTCCTCAAAAGCTAAAACCAAGTTTTCACCCCAATTTCGGAAGTAGATCCCGCGACGACGACGACGTGCTGCCTCGTTCTCGTTCTTCCGACTTCATCCTCCTTCCCGCCTCGTCCTCTGTCTTCCAGGCGTCGCCTCCATCTGACTCGTCCTCCAAGCATTCGTCGAGGAGGATAACTTCTCTCTCCCTTCTTTTACCGCTTTCTAGAGTAGAATTTTCTGCTTTCTAGTTGTAACAGTTTTTCGCTTTCTAGTGTAATCATTTTCCGCTTTCTTAGTTGTAAAAGCATTATTTAATACTAAGTGATTGTTCTCTCTCTCTCTCTTATTGTTTATAGCAATTCCATTGTGATTATTTCGCCTTTTAAACAAAAATATAAAAAAATATAATTGCAGATTTTGAAATCGACGTTGCCTCCCTGTGTTCAAACCAAAACTTCTTTACGGATTTTTTAGTATAAATTTTATCTATTGAACGGATTTCTTCGTGACTCGAACTACAACGACGGGTTTCGAATCCAATTGTGAACGTGTAGTTTTCCGTCTTCAACACATTGCAATATCATTCTTGGCTTAGTTATTGTGCTCATATATATATTAACTAAGATTAGTGCATGAATTCCATATTTGCTCCCAACGAACAACCTTAGACTTCATTTCTGACATTCTAAGCTTATAAATTTTATTTGTTGTTCGATTTATTATGGATTTCAAACTACGATGACAATACTTTGATTTAAATCCTCGATAGATCGTTCACAACATTTTGGCACTGTTGCCAGGGAGCAACTCACAATTCACCACTATTCTCTTGCTATATTTTGATTATATTTGAGCACTAACTTACCTTGTGTGATTTCTTGTGATTTTGCGAGGTATATCACGAGGCGATCTTCCACGCAAAATCTCTCCAGGGCTGGTAACTTTTCTATTCTTGCCTAATCAACCTCTTAATCTTGGGAAGACAAAAAAAAGAAACAATCAATTAGGAATCACCTGCCTTATTTTTATAGTAATCATCATTTAAAAAGGCAAGTTTCTTAATTTACGAACAAATTTCATATTTGATTGAAGCTTGAGGCGATTATGTTAGAGATTCCCATCCTTAATTGCCTATACCTATTAGGGATCACGCTTAATTCCTAAATCACTTTAGGCTCACACATCTTCTTGCTTACAGCCCAAGGTGAACAATTGGAGATCAACTGGACTTGGATTAAAGCTAATCAGGGTTTCAATTTTAGGGTTTTGGAGTGCTAGTTCACACTTTCCTGCATAAAAGGAAACAAACCCACCTGCATTTGTGTGCTACCCAAACCCTATTTGAAAAAAAAAATCTAATCAACAAAAACCTTAAATATCAGGCTCTAAATTCACTTGAACCCTAAAGCCCTTGGACCTAATAACTTGAGAGTCAACTCAGGGTGATTTCTAGGTCTTGACCTAGATTTCATTCTGCCATCCTTAGGGCAAGTTAGGTGAAGTTGACCTACATTGTGGGCCAACCAACATCCAAATTAGGTCACAAGTCAAATCAACTTACAATCAAGTGAAAGCACAAATTAAGGATTAAAATTGGTAGACCTAATATCTTAAGTTCATACATTCCGGTCTACTTGGAACTGCAATGACAAGGAAGGTCGGGCGGGGGAATCCTTGTAACCCGTGGGGACACTCAACCATGTAGGGGTCTTTGCGGGGCTCTCCCTTCCTGGCTGCCCAAGTACTTCTTGGGTGTGCGAATTTCTGATTCAGAGGTATCATCCGCCTTGAAACTACCTTAATCATCCAAAAATCTTTGAGTACCTTGATTGGGTTAAATTTCACATCCAGTCCCTCATCTTTTCTATTAGAGCACACACACAGGAAGGCCCTTAGGTTTTTAACCTAAGATACCCCTTTAGATCTTCTTGGGAATTTCTAATTTGATCTAATCAACTTCAAATCTAATCTTGAGTTTGATTCTACATCTTGATTCCACCACTTAATTAAAAAATGTAGCCTGGATATATAGGAAGACTGTTTATGAAACCTGAGTCTCGAATGAGCATGAAAAAAAAAGATACTTGAGAATGCCTATAGACACCATAACGAATATTGTAAAAGGGACATTCAGGATAAATTCAAGAAAACAATGGACCACATTTTGAACCGTATGGAGATGATATGGATACAACTAAACCACGGTTCAACCCTGGATGATCTCTTAGTAGAACACATGGAATTGGTGAAATTACACAATAATGATTATCTGTAATATTGGTCAAATCCTTCAGTTCCGGAAGAACTCCAGAATTTTTTGGAAAAATAGAGAGAATTGCTGAATAATTTGTATAGATCCATCGATAAAAAATACTCGTCAGAAGTTAAGATGACATCTTAGAGTAATTCCAGTAATCCATGTAATTTCCCAAATCCTGGATTTGATGATCAAGATTGTTATGGACCCCCAACCCAAATGGAATCTAATTCAAATTACGAACAAATTGACATTCCTGATCTTGAGAAGGGTTGGGAGGATCCAATTACAGCTGTTCACAATTTTGATCCAGCCCTAAAAATTCAAGATCCTGGTTCACCAAGCATAGATTTCCCAAATACCTGTGATAATAAGATTGAGTCAGAACTTCTCGAGGGTTTAAATTCCGTCCCTTATTATGATAAGGTGACGCTCGAGAGCTATTCTGACATCTGATTAGCCCATATTTGTGGGCTATTTAAGTATTTAAGTGCCTAGACATTAAGTTAATTCTAACATTTATTTAGCATAAATTAGGATGTAAATAGATTAATTCATATTTTTGATTTAATTACATAATTCATGCATTGCATTCATATTTAAATGCATTTAGAATTAACTTAGAATTGCATTCATTTAATTAGTTAACCAATTAGGTGCATTGCATGCATTATCTTAAGTTAACATAAAAGTTAAGGGTTTGTATATAAATAACCACAATATTTTATTATTATTTTATTCTTCTTCTATGAGCAACGGTTGCATTTCTTCCTCCAGTTGCTGCATTGATGAGCCCAATCAAGGAGTAGCACCAAAACTGGATCTGGTCTCCTCGACTGGGATAAGGAAGAGAGGGAGGCTGCCATGCTTGAGAGGCCACCATCCCCAACCCACCACTGTGTAGAGAGTTGACCTCTTGTCCGCTCCACCACCACTGGCCTCAACCATGGCGACGAGCCTCCACCACCGTGGGCATGTGGCTTGACAGGCCACACCGCCATCTGGAGCTCATTTGCATTATTGTGAGCACCTCAACGTGCACCACCCTCACCACCATCACCAGCATCCACCACCACAGTCGCCGCAACTTCATGCCCCCGTCCGTTAAGAGGTCTGGGAATGTTCCTAGACGTCTGAAACTCCTACAGCATCACCTCCATCTTCTTCCCCCATCCTTTGTTTTTCCTCCACTCCACCAAAAGGAACCCAAAAACCACGCTACCTCCACGTGCAGCTCTCAACTGCTGCACACACCTGCCTGTTCCCCACCGCAGCCACCTTCAGCCCTGCCAAGTGCCACCCGCGTCCATCCTCTAACGCATCCACCTCCAGTGCACACACCAACACTACGCGCCATCTGCCTGCGCGCGCCTTCACCAGTAGCACCTGTAACCCATCGCGTGCCCTCACTTGATCTCCAGCGCACCCTGCAGCGCCTCAGCCACTACACGCGCCCGCGCCATCACCCACAGCGCTCCCTGCAGTACCTGCAGCCGGTGCCACCACCACGCCTGAGTGCGCCTGTGCGCTCTACAGAGCGCCCATGTGCCCACGCCTTCGCTCCTCCGCGCGCTTGCAACACCCCCAGCACCCGCGTGCACTGCTCTCCTTGCACCTGCAGCACGCGTGGCAGCAGCAGGCTCCTCCACCACCGCCACTCCTCTCCTCCGACAGGCTGGCTCCAGCCATCTCACGATGCACCGCTGCCACCACCGCGAAGGCCTCACTTCAGCCGACCTCTTGTAGGGGTAGCTCCTCGATTGAACCTCTCTCCCATGCGCAAGGAGGAGAGAGGTAAAATCCTCTGCTTTTGCCCTAATTAGTAATTACATTCCATGCCATTGCCAGGAAAATGAATTTTAATTTAAGATTATTTTATTGTGGTGAAATTGTGACTTCATACTCATGCTTTCTGATAATTGTATGGCTATTGTTATTCACATGTTTTAACATTGGTTTTGGATTAAAATGTGCACAAATTTTCTCTAATGCATGTCAATTGGAAATTACATAGAATCATCACATATTTATTGAATATTTCAGTGAGGAAAAATTGCACATCTACCCTTATATTTTTGAGTTATTGTGCATCTTCTTTCCATCGCATGTCATGTTAGATTTGATTATGGATTTCGCACTTGATTGAATGAATACGAAATAATCGAGATTTTATTGCATCATTGCCTCCGTGTGGACACGACCCGCTCTTCTGCGAATGATTGAACGAACTACAAAAGACGCTTCATTTTATGTGACAAACGACTTTAAAAGCGAAGAATCGACTTGTCAACATCCTTATAGAGCACAACCTAGATTCTAGTGATCCAACCCACACCCTTAACCTAGAATCTGGATTCAAGCCTTTTTGGGATGATCATGAAGCCTAATATGATGAAATTCAGATTTTGAATTTGGATCATGATTCTGATGAGTAGACCTCTCCAACCTCCTCAGAGATACAGATTGATTTTTTAGAAGTCACTCTAATCTATGACATAGAAACTGAGGAGTTAGAAGAGTTAGGAATTGATTGGGTCTATCCTACAAGCAAAGAACCCGAGCGTATGCCTAATAGGGACACCTTTTTGAGCTCAGAATTTGAAAATAGGTTAGATCCAAGTCAGGTTGCTTGTTAACACGGCGAAATCGAGTTTTAAAATAAAGCGTTGTAATATAGTCGAAATCGCTTTGAAAACAAATAAATTTTATTACTCGAAAAAGTTCCGAGGTCGAACATAGGGAGCAATATGGGAATTTAAAGCTTAAGATCACAATTTAAAGTAAAAGAATTTGCAATAATAACAAAATCAAGATGTAAAAAGATGGGAGTAAAATGGTGATTTAAATCACCAAATACTCCTACAATATCAACTAAGGAACTCAATGTATATGTACGCAATCAAACCAAACCGTCATCTGATTATAAAATTAGACGACTTAAACTTCTATTTTTCTTCTTTTCTTCTGCTTCTCTTCCTTTTCTTCTCATGTGGCTCTTCTTCTTCTTCTCTTTTATACTTTGGCTTCTTAAGGCTTCTCCTTCTTCCTTTTGCACACAGGGGAAGGGCTTCTTCAATTGGCTAAGTGTCAGCCAGACTCTCCTAAGAGCAAAACCCTCCCCCTACCCCGCACGCAAGTTCTCCTTCTCTTTCCCTCTTAAGCTCTGCCCTCCCAGGGCCTCTGTAAGGATAGTCGGGTTATCAGATCGTACGCACCCAAGTCCAGGCTCACCGGCATGCCGTAGTGAGCGAGGAGTGTACGTCAATCTAGGTGGGTAAATGGGTCGGCCAGATCCATGGGGGATAGAGTCACGGATGAGGCGCAGGTGTGTGTGGGTGAGAGGGACCTCACCCCATGTTATGAGGCGAATAGCCTCTAACACTTTTTCAATTTATGCGACAGCAATCGCTCGTGAGTCTCCGATGTGGGACTAAACACGTCCCTCTTCTTCTCGCAGCCAGCAGCAAGGTATCTTCGTTCAATTCGCGCAAGGGAAGCAGTCAATGCTCCAATTGTCTAGTCAAGAATGAAGCTGAGTCGATTCCGTAGCCGCTGGAGTTGAGTCCTGGAGCTGCAGGTGAAGAGCAAGCTCTGAAGCTTGCTTTAGAGGTATGCGTCAATGGCGGAGAGGGGTTGTACCTGAAATCAGGAATATGGCCTTTCAGCTCGGTCAGAACATTCAGGGAGTATCGCCGGACGATGGCGAGTACAACTGTGGTGGTGGCATCACGTGCAAGTGGATGTGGAAGTCTGTCGACCTCGCGGATTGTGTGTGAGAGTGCGTGTGTTCGGGGGTGCAGTGGAGAGGCTAATAGTCTCGAAGACCAGAGGACTTTTGCTCTCTGGGACACAACAGAGGTGTAGGGATGAATGGTGACCGGATTGATGGAGCGTGGTGACCGGATTGATGGAGCGTAGTGGCCGTGCGAGCTCGTCGGAGGTACGCTGACGAGGTGGAAGACGGAAGATGGTGAGTGATGAGAGCCTCATCATGAGCCATAACTAGCTCATTTTGACCCAATAAAGAAGATAAAAGCTCCTACATAACCTAGAAGAAGGCCTAACTGAAGGAACAAGTGCTCTGAGAAGAAAACATGAAATAAAGGTTAAAACTGCAATTTTACCATTGCAGTAGATAAACAGGATTTCTTAGAGGCAAAACATAGGTCAAATGGTCTAAATGAGATAAAAAGTGGGTTGAGTCAATCAGAAATGGGTTCATGTGCAATCTAAGAACTAAAAGACACTTGGTAACCCTAAAACAGACCCGCTTAAATTAACAAGGTTCCGGTCAGAACAAAAAGCAAGTAAACCCTCTACAAATCATGGAAAAACATACTCTAGGGTTTAGAACACTTAATTTGGCCTTTGGAACCTAGTTTGACCTAGATTAGGGTCCTAGCTCTTCAATTAACCTAATTTGGGCTTTTACGCAAAATATCCAGTCAAACGAGGTCAAACCTGAAATCTAACTTCTCCATTAGATTCCTTAGGTCCAAATTAGGTTTATACCAAAATTTGGACCTAAGGAGAGGTCATCTTGACCTACTTTGCAATTTAGTACACCCAAATCACAAATTGGTCCCTATCTTTTGAATACCGTTGCAGAGAACCCCCTAGGTTCTTCGCCTCCTTTGCAAACCGGTCCTGCCGCCATTGCTAGGGCAGAACCGAGCTCCGGCGAGGTTCGGAGAGGGATTGCTCTCTAATCCCTCAGAGATTCCCTCCCAGAAATGGAAGGAGAATTCTCTGAAGAATTGCCTTCCATTTAAGACCGATATCGATCCCTGGTGTGAACCCAATCTCTCGTGCGAACGCACGAGAGATTTGGATATCCTAACTCCTTTCCATCTCCAGCGACCAACCTCAGGCAATCACGTGCCCTTCACGCCCTGCACACCAAGTCCAGCGCCTATATAAGAACCCACAACTCCGGCCGAAGAGGGGAAGCTTGATTTTGACGGAGATCCCCTCCAAATTTCTTCTCTCCTATCTCCGGCCAAACGACCCACAAGCTCCGGCGACCGCTTTCCCTCCTTCTCGTCACTCTGCTGCCATACCAGCAGCAGAGTCCTCTCCGCCTCTTCCTCCCGCGACGTGCTGTACCCTGCGCGCAAGCTCCTGACCTCATCTTCGTCGCCGCTTCCTCCCCCAGGGTCTTTCTTCCCCGACGACGGCAGTCACGAGCCGTCCTCTCCACTGCCTCCCTTCACTCCAGACAACCCCAGATACGTTCTCCATCCTCTCCTCTCTCTTTTCCCCCTGTTATCTCCCTTGATCGACCCTCGACAGACGCTAACCACCTCCATCGTCTTCGCCTCCGACCGCACTCCGGCGAGCCGCCCACACCACTCCAGCCCTCCACACGGCTCGCCAACCACCTCGAAAGCTCCGCCTCACCTCCAGGAACACACTCCACCCTCCCACTGCCACTCCAGCCCTCCACAACCACCCCCCGACCAACCCACCATCTCCGGCCACAGGTTGACCTAGGCACGCATGCCTAGGCCGACCTGCGGCCTGCTGCACTGCCCACCGCCTTCGCCGTGCCACGGCGAAGGTCTCTATCTATTCTGATTTGGCCGAGAGGCGCGTTTTGTGTACGACAGGATTCGAGCTGCTGCCGCCATGGACGACCTCTGATGAAGCTCCCGCGAAGCTCCAGGCACCCGGTCTTCCAGACTACAGGTGCTGCATACTAACGCAAGTGTCGCGAGGTGAACGAATCCAGCCGAGGAGCGCTAGCAGAGCCAGCAGCTGCGGGGCAATCGCACGACGAGGTTTCTGCAGGCGCGCGTGAAGGCGAGACCAGATAGTCCCACATCGTGGGATTGCAACCGGCAGGTACCGTATAAGTTGTTTTTACGCTTTATTCTTATCGCCTCAGTAAGCACAGGGGTGAGGTCCCTCACTGACCCCACCTGCCTCGTCCGCGGCCTGACCACGCGGACCTGGCGGATCCGACCCGACCTAGACCTACGCACTCCTCGCGCATCACACACCTGCAGGTGCGCCTGGTCCCGGGTACGATCCGACCCGATTGAGACTGTGGCTCTGGTAGAGCGGTTAGAGTGAATTGCTTGAGAGAGAGACACGCGCGGGTAGAGGGAGAAGGGTTAGGTTTTGTTCCCTGTGCAGGCAGGCTGATTGCAGGAGAAGGACTTGGCCGCTGCAGAAGAAGGAGAAGCAAGACAGAAGAAGAAGAAAGAAAGAAGTCTTCGCAGGAGAAGAAGGAAAACAGAAAGGTTAGAAGTCTTCGCAGGAGAAGAAGAAGAAGGACAAGGGAAGATTGCAAAGAGATCCGAAAGGCAAAGCAGAAGAAGAAAAAGAGAAAGAAAGATCACATTTAAGACGTCTGATACATAAATCAGACGTCTAATTCTATTTTTTTTACATCTTTCTTAAAAACTCTTTGAATCAATTATATTTGCATTTAACAGTTGTATTCTTGGGTTTTACAAAGTACTGAGTTTGCTCCCTGTGTTCGACCTCGGATACTCTAGTTGTTCGAGTAATAAAATTATTTGTTTAAACGTTTTGTCGGTTCTACTGCAACGTAATACGCCTTTAAATCCGCACAGAAACGTTGACAACAGTGAGGCGAGTCGGCAGTCATAATGAGGCGGTGAGGGTTTGAAAACGAAGAGGGGAAGTCGAGGAGTCATTGAGGAAAGGAGGAGGACGAAGGGGAGCGGGATTGGCACCGAGTGAGGTGCGGCTAGCGCCGGAGATGAATATGGTCAGAGGGAGGCGATTGGTGAGGATGAAGGGGGCAGGAGCGTCGGCGGGTGCTGCGCGACGCGGAAGAAGTTAAGGATGAAGAATCTGCCATAGGTATGGCGGTCAGACAATGAGAGAAGACAAGGAGAATCATTGAAGCTTGAAGAGCAAATCAGCCGGAGGAGGGGAGAAGAATTTGAGGGATTCTCTGACCGAATTCAAGCTTGAGAAGTTCGTTGTGATCTGGGGAGTCTTTTATAGGTCAACAGAGGTTGGTTAGAGCTTGGGAAGCAAGCTTCCCAAGCTTGGAAAGGTCACTGGATTGGGAAATTTCTTGAGACCCAAATCTCTCATGCGTTCGCATGAGAGATTGGGTAAGTCATAGGGCTTAAGATTGGGTTCAAAAGGAAGTAAATTTCTTGACGAACTTTCCTTTCAAATTTGAAAGGGATTCGTCAAGAAATCAGGGAGTTCTTTCCATTTTAAGGTCGCTGGAGCAAGTAGAAATAGGATTAATGGAAGCAGGGACCTTTTTGTGAGAACATTGATAAAATTAGGGGCCTATTTGAAAGGATTTTGAAAGTTAATGGTACAAATGAAATTAGATAGGACCAATTTGTAAACTTGGTCAAGACAAACTCATCTTGGGTCCAAATTTTGGTACAAACCTAATTTGGATCTAAGGAATCCAATGGTGAAGTTGGATTTTGGTTTTGACCATGTTTGATTGGGTAATTTATGCAAAAACCTAAATTAGGCCAAATGTCTGTCTGTGGTTCTATTTTGGGACAAAATGGGTTCTGATGGTCAAATTGAAGGTTCCAAACTCTAGAGAATATTTTTATATTAATTTTAGAAGGTTTAGGTGAATTTTATCCTGATCATAACCTCAGTTAATTAAGTGGGTCTGTTTTTAGGGTTTCAAAAGTCATTTAATTCTCAGAACATGTGCAAACCCTTTTTTTGTCTGTCCTAACCCACTTGTTATCTTTTTAAGATCAATTGAACTTCATTCAACGCTTGAGAAAAACCTTGGTTGTACTACATTCATGATGAGCTGGTAAAATTGTAATTTTAACACTAGTTTCTTATTTTCCTTCAGAATGATTATGCAATGACTTATGACTCTCTGACGGTTATGTAGGAGCATTTATTGACTTAATTGGGTCAAAATGAGCTAGTTATGGCTCATAATGGTGTTCCCATTATTGCTGCTTCTCTACATCTTGATTTACTTAGTGGTGGAACCTCCAATCCCGAATCAGATTCAGAACACGATTCTTGCAAGTTCTCCAACAATTTTAAATCTTACCCTGATTTCGGAGAACTGTTGTTTCCTGACAAATCCAAACCAATTTATGACCTTATAGACTTCAACCCATCCTTTGATTCTGACACTGAGGTCATTGATTTGAAAGAAACCACCTCTTCCATAGCATATACAGAGCCTTCCAAAACCTATTTCCAACCTTGACCTGCATTCAGACTCAATTTCTACTCTGATTCTCCTCTCAATGAGCCGATTACACATGATTCTCCTCCACATTTCAATCGGGTTTCGGACTTCGATCAGACTGATAATCACGGCCCATCCTTCTCTGATCACTCCCTTATGGTTCCTAACCAGGCTAATCCGGTTCAGCTAAACCCTAGCTTTTCACTTCCATATCTATTTGAGTCACAGAGTATATGGTGGGTTCTGCATCTACTAATTCACATCTATCAACCCACCAGATTGGTGGGTTTGGGCTACATCATCAGCCTGTTGACTTGAACAAGCACCTGGTTGGACCAACCAGGCTAATGATCAAGGTGCTTGTTCTACAAAATTCGTCTGATTTGACCACTCCTTCTCCATACCATTTTCTGCTCGGCTGAAGGCATTAAATTTAGCACTTAACGGGAGGAAACTCATCATTCCAAAAAATCTAAGATCCTTCTGATTATCCTTTTATACTTCACGTCTATTGCACTTCGAGTTTAGTTTTAGAACAATCAACTCCACCTTTGGTACTTGTTGAACGCACGAATCGAATTGCTAACGTGTTCGGTTTCGGAAAACCTGTCGTTGTAGCTTGAAAGCGAAGAATTCGTGTTCAACAAATAAAATTTATACCTAAATGAAAATTCAGGGTCAAACACAGGGAGGCGGACGTTTGATTTAAAAACTACGCGTTTCTTTTTATTTGTCACGAAGTAATTCAATTTAAAACTATCTAATTATTTACAATAAATAGAAGAGAGAGAGAGAGTAAGAGAGAAAGAGAATATTACAAAGAGAAATCAAAATGAGATGTAGAATAAACAAAGAATTTATCATTAAGGAGATTGTTCATTTCACTCTTACAACTACAAAGCATAAAACAATTACTTTAGAGAGCGATAAATTTACTCTAGAAAGCATTAAAAGAATGGAGGGAGAAATGTCCTCCTCGACGATTGCTTGGAGGATGAGCAAAACTACACTAGAAAGCAGTAAATCTATACTAAAAAGCAGTAAAAAGAATAGGGAGAGAGAAATCCTCCTCGACAGTTGCTTGGAGGACGAGCCGGACGGGACGACGCCTGGACGAAGGAGAACGAAGCAGGACGAAGGAGGATGAAGCAGAAGAATGGGAACGGAGCAGCATGCCGTCGTCGTCACGGGATCCACTTCCGAAGGGGGACGAAAATTTGGACTTTATCTCGCGAGAAGCATCCCGGGTGTGGGACAAGCTTCTCTTGAGCTTTGGAGGGGTAGAGAAGAGAAGGAAGGGATGAGAATTTCGTATGGAGGGGGTCTCCTTTTATAGTTGCAAGGAGTGGGGGCAAAATGGACATTACAACTTTAAAATAATAAATGAGGAGTCTTTAGTGACGGATAAATCCGTCACTAAAGCCCCCAACGTGGGCATAGCTCCCGCACCCACGCGCGTCGCCTCAGCTGCCCGCTTCCTCAACGCATATGCATGTTCTTCGATTCTCAGCCGTTCGATCGTTAAATCGGATGGCTTAAGATGCATCTCTGCCCGCTCGCTGTGCGCCCGCCTGGCGCGTGCGATCGCGCATCCATGCCGCGCGTTCAATCGCACGTGAACACTATCGGGCACGCGCGGCAGTCCGATTAAGATCCAACGCCTGCCCGCGCCCAATCGCTCGCGCCTTCCAGCCCTTCGCTGCGGCTCGAACCCGCGCCTGCTGCTTGCGTAAGCGCACTCGATTGCTGCGCTACGAGGCACGGATGGTCGAGCGGACGCTTTTAAGCGCGGCTGACCACAGCCGTTGGATCAAGATCCAATGGCGGAGAACGAGAGGGTGCGGGCTCTTCAGAGGTTGCATGCGGCCGTTTGGGCGGCCGAGATGGCGCCACATGGTGCCATCTTGGTCGTCCTTCTTCTGGAAGTTGTAGATGGTGCTATGGATGTCGGATTGACTCGATTTTTGTGTCGTTGGGCTGCGATCGTCGATCCGAATTCATCCGTGTGGTTGGATTTGTCATCTGAAGTGTGGATTTACACCATCCTGGCCCTTGATCTTCTAGGGTTCCCCGGTCACTATCTGATGCTACGGATGCCTTATTAGGGCGATCTTGGAGTCGTTGAACTCCAATTGTCGCCCTGATCACATCCATACGGTTGGATCTTTGATCCGAGGCCCAGATAAAATGTTTTCCCTGTCCAAGCACATAAAAGGAGACAATTAACCTCCATTTTATTCAAACTACTCTAAATGCAAGATGATGCATGTTATGCAATATTTATATCACGAAATGCAATCCTATGCTTAAGAACATGCATAAATAGACATCTTAAGTAGTGTAAATGTGTTTACATCAGTACTCATACCAGAGCCTAAAATCATCCGCAACAGTCACCCCGACCCGTTCACCAACCCCATTATCCTGTTCTAATCCCTGAACCCAAACTGATTTCATACCCTCCAATTTACAATGAGGACATTGCAAAACTTAGGCATGGAGGGGTATTAAAGTGCAAACATACAAAAATTCAAAGTTCTGAAGGGTTCTCACAAAAAAATACATATTCCGAAAAATAAAAACAAAAAAAAGAAAATTTTAAAAGAATAAAAAATGGAGAAAGGGGAGGAAATTTTGAGAATTAAATGCAAATCATTCTTGAGAGGAAAAGAGGAGGTGATTTAAATGTCAAAAAGGAGCAACAATTTAAAATAAAAAGAGATAGTTATTAGTAAAAGATTATGGAATCTATTTAAGTTCTAGACCAAATCAAAAGAAAGAAATAAAAGTCAAAAAGTGCTAAGAAACACGAAGCTTAGTATGAGTGCTGATATTAGACCTCTTGGGCTTGTTTTAGGCTTAAAAATTCATGTATCCGTTAAGATCTGGATAGTCCTCAAAAGGTTGAGAAAAATGCGAAGCATAAGTATTAGGTCTAAGGCGTAAGGAGTATTCGGCTTCGTTAACTGACCTCTGATTTGCAGGACTCAATAACCTAAGCACCCTAATCCACACACAGTCTGGTTCAGTGCGCTTAATATCAAAATCACGCAAATGTGTTAATTCTGTTCTTGAAAAGCCACCTAGATTAGGAGCGACTTATCAACACAAGTTGATTTAGATGAGTTCCTGGCGTAGAGAGGTGGGAAATTTCCTTCAAAGATGCGTAATAACATACCGTCTCCTCAGTGCTTGTTTTCTAGGATATCTAAATGTCTTACCGGGGGCACGTAAGTACCTTGTGCTGATTCAGGTGCCATGGGTAGGATTATCCCGAAATGTCAATTTCCAGGGCCTGAATTTAGCTATAGAACACCTTGGTGACACTATCTCGAAGTGTTGAAAGCCAGGGTTCTGGGGGTTCCATGGGCAGTGCTATCTCGAAGCATCGAAAGTCAGGAACCCTGTGAGGATTGATGGTGGGAGCTAGGAAGCCGATACAGGCCATGTTGTAAAGCCAATTCTAAGCTAGAAATAAGGAAGAAAAAGAGAGAAAACTCTCCAAAAATGCAAAAATTATTCTGTCTCTCTCTTACAAAAATGCACTGCAAACTGAACCTGGACTAAGCATGTTTTAAGCATGGGTGCTTTAACCGCGGAGGTCAACGAATCTTAGGTTAGTTCCTATGGGCCTAAGAAACTTCGCGGCATACTGAGGCTAAAGCTGGTCAAGTCTGGATCTTGGTTGGTACTTGAGTACCTCTAGGCCTATTGTTAGCATTCTGACCTAATCTACAAAAGAAAACACACAACAGAGTTCTGAGCATAAAAAGGCATGGTCTAGAATTTGAGTTAATTCCATGAGATTTGGCTAAGAGATTAGCAAAAATTAGGCATGGGGGTATGATGATAACATTATCATTAGCCAAATCTAGCTTTAATTAGTCATTATCAAGGAATAAATGCCCCTATATAACCGCCAGATAAGCCTTAATTCACTGCATAATCATTCTAAGAGAAATACAGTAAAATCGAGGTAAAACTATAATTTTAACAGCAAATATCAATTGTAGAACAATCACAAGATTCTTTAAGGGTTGATTAAAGGTTAAATGGTCATAATTGTCTAACAAGAAGGTCCGTGTAGATAGAAACGGATTTTCATGCGTTTCAAGAATTAAATGACATCTAAAACCCTAAAAACAGACCTACTTAATCTACTGAGGTTTTGGTCAAGGTAAAATTCACCCAAATACTCTAAAATTCATAAAAAAATATTCTCTATGGTTTGGTACCTTTAATTTGACCATCAAAACCCATTTTGACCTAAAACAAAGTCTCAGACAGACAGTTTCCCTAATTTAGGTTTTTGCATAAATTACCTAGAAAAACTTGGTCAAAACCTAAATCCAACTTTACCATTGGATTCCTTAGGTTCAAATTAGATTTGTACCAAAAATTTGGACCCAATCTGAGATCATCTTGACCTAGTTTTCAATTTAGTTTTGTCTAACTCTTTTCTCTCACACACATGCCCCTAACTTTCAAAATCCTTACAAATGGGCCCCTATCTTTGTCGTCACTCTTTACAAATAGGTCCCTCCACCATTATCGCGAAGGATCCTTCTCCGGAGGCCTTTGATTGAAGAGAACTCCCTCTTTGATCAACGAATCGCTTCCAAAATTAGAAGGGAGATTCCTTATGGAGTTCTCATTCCAACGCACCTGACCTTAAATCCTATAACCTTCCCAATCTCTCTTGCGAACACATGAGAGATTCAGGTATCTCTTGAGTTTCCAACTCCGTCGAGCTTTCCAAGCTCGCAAAGCTTGATTCCCAAGCTTAAACCGACTAACTGAGGCCTATATAAGGATCCCCATGGCAAACCATTTTCCTCACGCTCGCTTTTGGCCGAAAATCACCCTCCTTCCTCCCTCCTCTCCAGCCAAAAGACTCCATGATATCCAGCGATCTTCTCTGACTTCCCTCGTCATCCGTACGCAATACCAACGACGGATTTACCTTTCTCCCCCTCGTCCGCATCGCGCCATACCAACGGGTGCCTCAATTCCCCTCGTCGTCGCTGCTTCTACCCCACCAAAGAGTTCTTCTCCGACGTCGACGTACCCCCAGCAAGTCCTTCTCCCCCGTTCGTCCGTTAGATTAGGATTAGAATAATTCCCTTAGACTCATAGATTAATTCTCCTCCTCTTAACTCTTGTTTCGGCCCCTCCATTACAGCACCCACCACCTTCGTCTCCACCTTCGACGACCCCTCCAGCGAGGACCTCCGCGCGCCACACACCTCCATCCTCCTCACTAACACGCCCAAAACCTCCGCCGTACTCCACTCATCAAAAGCCCTCTATCTATTTGCCTTCCCATCCACCCAAAACACCCACTGAACAAACCTACTTCCTCCAGCCATCTCCACCTCCATCCGGCCACTACACCGACTCCCACACCACAAAACCACCACCACTACACTCCACGTCATCCGGCGACACTTCCTGAGTTGTTTTGACTTGGCCGAGAGGCCATCTTTTGATTTCAGGTACCCGCTCCTTAGTCACATTGACGGAAGCTTCAAGCTTGCTAGAAGCTTGCTCTAGGTTTCCCTTATCCCAAGCTCCAGGCCCAGGTCGTGTGGAAGGGCTCCAAGTTGTTAGATAAGGCTTCAATTGGAAGCCTTCTCCTCAATAGCTGCTCCGATTGAAGGAGATTCCATCCTCCAGCAGATGTGCGAAGAAGAGGGAGGGATTTAGTCCCTCCTCATGAAGAGAAGTGGTGTGCACGCGTAAGTTTAATTTGCCGCACGGGCTTATCACCTCGACACTTTAGGGGTAAGGTCCCCTACACCCCTTCATGCCTCTCCCGTGACACCACCACGCAGGCCTGGTTCGAACCCGATTACCCTCATAAGCCTCACACCTCAGCTGCTACCCACTGAAGGCAGCCCCGGTCTCGGGTGTGCTTATGCCCGATTACTCGAATGCCCAGTTGTCCCTTGAGAAAGAGAAGGAAAGTAGAGAGAGAGTGTGTGTGGGGTTAGGGGGTTTTTCTCTTGCAGACACTTGTGCGACACTTAGTCGTGAGAAGAGGAAAAGAAATAAAGCCAAAGAAAGGAACTAAAGTGAAGAAGAAGAAGGAAGAAAAGAGGCAAGGCAGAAGAAGAGGAGGACCGCAAAGAAAAGAAGAGAAAGAAGAGAAGCCACAAAAGAGCAAATGTAACGACCCGATTCCCAAGTTCCTACGAGACACGAGAATCGGATCGACTCGACTAATCCCAAGACTTAGTCGTCCAACGAGAAAGTAACCAAAAGAGCAGTAAAATAAATCACATTCAACATGAAATATAACTAGCAGTAACAAAATGCAGCAGTAAGAAAAAGAATTACTACAGCATGTACCACCACAACAGTAGAACAACATTTATAACATAACAAGAACTGCGAGTACAGAGAGTAACAAAAACTACTCACTACAGTGGAACAAAGAGGGCACAAAAGAACAGTGGTAACTCTACTGGACCCTACTCGGCCCAGCGCCCTCTGTAGCCGCTGACCTTGGCTGCTCAACACCTGGTCCTGAAAATTAACGAGTGTAACACGCTAGCGAAACGCTGAGTAGAGTGGAAGCTAAACTAAAGAAGCAGTAAAGTGTACAATAGCTGTTTTATTTTCTTTCTTCCTTTATTTATGTCTTTCTATTGTTTCATAATTTATCTATTTCTCAGATCCTTCACTTGATCTCGAATGTTCCTCGTGGGAACGATCTTGACTGCAGTCTTTTCCGAACAGTAGAAGTAGCACGTGATGCTCTCCTGGCCGGGAGAGTCCCCCGTGGTGATCCTACTCTCAGTCAACCACCCCAAGGTTACTGACAGACGTAACGGTGACTACGGCACGCGCGGTAAACGCACAGGTAGCTAACCCGCACTGGCACACGGTCAGTCGTCTCCATTAACAGGTGCACCCAAAGCACAGCACGGAACCAGTATAGGGCAGAGCCCTCTCGGTAACAGGGGTCCAACCCCTCCACAGTAACCAAACAGGGGCCTTGCCCCTCCACAATTCGCGCACCCTTGCCTGTCTACCCTGGTTTGCCCAGTGGGCCTAACAAGTCTGTGTAGATGAGCTAGCAGAACCCCGGGGCCCGTGGGGTAGCTAGTACTCACTCTACACTAGTAGCTCTCCTTGGTACTGTGTACACGAGGGCCAACAAGTCGGTACAAAGTGGCCAGACCTAACCCCGGGTCCCTAGGGTGGTTGGCTCCGCTCTGCACTAAGCAGGTAATAGGTGCTTCCCTTGGCACTACGTACCCAAGAGACAACGCACCTCCACATCTTTCTTTTTCAGTTCCATTACATTCTCTTTCCAGGAGTTCTACTCCAAATTCCCTGTAGGGTTCCAGCTCTTTTAACTCAGCACATTCAGGTTTCACCTTTCCAGTTTCACGTTCATACAACCCATATTCTCAAGCATGTTCATTTATTCATAACAGGCAGCTGTTAAATCAATTTACAGGCAGCTATTATTTCCTTTCCACATTTTCCAAGACTGCAATATGTATATTCATTTCGCTAGTTTTCCAGTCCTAGGATTCATACCGTACCCTAGGATCTATCATTCAATCTAGTTTCCCAGCCCTAGGATTCATGCAATACCCTAGGATCTATCATTCAATCTGGTTTCTCATTCCTAGGATTCATGCAATGCCCTAGGTTCTATTAATTGTTCCATAATTGTAACAAAATATGTTAATAATTTCTAAAGCCACTCTACCAGCTACAACGGGAGTACTGGGGGCGTGGTCGGAAATCCCGCGTGCCTCCGCAACCCCCGGGACTGCAATGGAACGGGGTCTTAACACAAGGATCAAACACAAGGAGTTTCTCAGAACAGTATATAATTACTGTAAACGGGTAGAGGATTTTATTACGAAAAGAACGCAACTCGAAATGCGGAAAACAGACTCCGAACGGGTCCTAAACGGGTCGAAAACGACGAAACAGTCCAAAATTAGACGTCTGGAACCTCTTCTAGACGTCTTAAAATGTGGGTCAGATGGTACCTTTGTTCTGCGTAGTCTCTCAGATGTCTAGAAGCCTGCGGGGGCATCTGGCCTAGTTCCCAAATGTCCGATGGTTACCCCGGACATCTGGAAGTCGTTCCCGTCTTCTGGCACTGCGGCCAGACGTCTGATTCGCATTGGATGCGAATCTCAGAACCTGCACGTACCCACTCCTCGTGCTCAGTATGAACGGTCGCAGAAAAGGAAGAAGGACGAAAATAACTTACTTACCAGACGTCTGGACAGTCCTCCAGACGTCTTCACCGTCGTTTGGTTGGAATCCCAGACGTCTGATTCTGGAAAAATTTCTAGAATCAGAGCTCGACTCGCCCTCCGCCCACGACGCACGGCTGCGCCGGCCTCTTCCGCCTGCTGCTCGAGCTGCAGCAGCCCTCCAGCGACGCTCCACGCCCGCGGCTCCCTCGCCGGCCAGCTCTAGCTGCCCCGGCGAGCTCGAGCCCTCACGGCCGAGCGTCTCCTCCCTCACGCGACACCTCCTCCCGCACCCCCGTCGTGGCTGCTGCTGCCGCCGCTCGCTCGCTCTCGCACCGGCTGGAAGGAGAAGGGAACAGAGGAGATGAGAGTGAGGGAGAGGGCGAGGGCCCTTTTTAAAGCCGTGCGGGGAGAGAGAGAGAGGGGGGCAGCGCCTACACCTGTGGAGGTGAGAGGGGAAAAGAGGGCATCTGCAGGTCTGCGCGCGTAGGCGCGCAGACGAAATCCACCATGCCACGGAAATTAAATCCCAAACATCTGGAAGGGGTTCCAGACGTCTGGTCAGACGTCTGGGCCAGCTCCCAGACGTCTTAAAGGACGTTTTGAAGCTACGTTTGTAACAGCCAAGGCAGAGAAAGAAAGAAGAAGTGGAGTTGAGAAAGGAAGAAGAGAAGGTGTATCAAGGAAGACCAAGTGCTCATTCACTGTAGCAATTGCTTATGCACTGTTGAAATATTTAGGTGGTTTAGCACTGTGCATTTATTTAGATTATTAAGTAAATAGTATATATGTATCTAGACTAAATAAATTGGTGATCTAAATCACCATTCTTTTATTCTAGATCTCTTTTTGCTTTTTCAAACTGTTGAAATACTCATGTTCTATGTAGATGATCAATTTTTAGTAATTGTTATGCATTGCAGTATCATTCTTGGCTTAGTTGTTGTGCTCATATATATATTAATTAAGATTAGTGAATGAATTCCATATTTGCTCCCAGCGAACATCCTTGAACTTCATTTCTGACATTCTGAGCTTATGAATTTTATTTGTTGTTCGATTTATTACGGATTTCAAACTACGATGATAATACTTTGATTTAAATCCTTGATAAATCATTCACAACACTAGCTTAGGTCAAGTAGCTCAACTCAACCAAGTTGAGCTGATCTGAGTCTTCGAGAGCTGGAGTTGAGCTGACCCAAGTTGGTTGAGGGCTTCTTCAGCTGACTAGGCTTAACTAGCTGATGGCAGTAGCTACCCCTGGTCAAATAGAGCTTCCAGGAGTTGGATGGAGCTAAGAGGAGTTGGGATCAACTAAGTTGAGTGATGGGAACATCACCATGAGCCATAACTAGCTCATTTTGACCCAATTAAGTAAATGCTCCTACATAACCGCCAGAGAGGCACAAGTCATTGCACATTCATTGTGAAAGAAAAATAAGAAACTAAGGTTAAAATTATAAATTTACCAGCTCATCATGAATGCAGTACAACCAAGGGTTTTCTCAGGGATTGAATGAAGGTCAATTGGTCTTAAAAAGATAACAAGTGGGTTAGAACAATCAAAAAAGGGTTTGCATTTGTTATGAGAATTAAATGACTTTTAAAATCCTAAAAATAGACCTGCTTAATTAATCGAGGTTCTAGTCAGAATAAAATTCACCTAAACCCTCTAAAAATCATATAAAAATATTCTCTAGTGTTTAGAACATTCAATTTGACTATCAAAATCCGTTTTGACCCAAAACAGAATCACAAATAGACATTTGCCCTAATTTGGGTTTTTGCATAAATTACCCAGTCAAACATGGTCAAGGGCGGCTGCTGGCTTGGGCACCTGCGGGCGGTTGAAGGTTTGGCGCTGTGGCATGATGGCACGCAAGGGCAGTGAGCGCTTGGGGGCGTTGGGAGGGTAGGTGCAGCGATGGAAGGTGGCGCTTGGTGCAGGCGCGGTGAGAGCGCAGGCCTGGTGTGGTGACAACGCAGGTACAGGTGAGGGCCTGCTATGGTGGCAGTGCTGGTGGGGGCGCACGAGAATGCTGGATGCAGGGTGCAGGTTGCCTCTTGTGTGCGATGGGAGGCTTGGGCGCAGGCTGCCTGTAGGGCTGCAAGGGAGGCAATGGAGGGCGTTGGTGCACAGTGCACGCAGTGCTCACAGTGTCTGCCCTCTCCACGGTTGGGAAGGTGGAGATAATTCCCCACCAAGGGGGATGAAGATCGTTTGCCCAGCCTCTCTATTTTTTTATCTCCTCTCCCCATGTGAGTTAAGGGATTTTTAAATCCCTTACTAAATTTGGCCTTCGGCTGTTGAGGAGCTGTTGAGGATGGTCGAAAGACTCAGTTAAGGCCGGCGGTTGTTGGGGAGGGGAGAATTTAATTCACCCCCCTCATCTCTTGCAATTTATTCCTACAAAACAAAACATAAAATAATTACATACTAAATTATAGAATGCAATAAAATAGATAAAAACTCAAGTAATGATGCATGTACTTATTTAATGACCTAATGTAATTATTAACAAACATACTATGTTAGAATTAAGTACTTTGGCGTAACAATAGTCCATTAAAATGGACTCATCAAATACCCCCAAGCCTAAGATTAGCTAGTTAGTGTCTAATGATGACACCGAAGCTTAGCCAGTCTTTTGTTTGTTCTTATTATAGTAATGTCGTTGTGGTACAGATAAATTAGCTACAGTTTGTCGTCATTTCCACTATTACAATTTTACTCAGAAATGTTTTTTCTTCCGAGGTCGAACTCAGGGAGCTACTAGAATTCTAGAAGTACAATACTTCTTTATTACAAAAATAAGAGAGAGAGAGAGAGGGAGAAGTAGATTTTGTTTCTTGGCTTTTTCTTCTCTTCTCTCTCTCTTTGCTTGTCTCCTTTTTCTTCTCTTCTTCACAGTTCTTGATCTTCTTTATGTCTTCTTCTTCTCTTCTTTGTCTTCTTTCTTTCTTCTTCTTTCTTCCTACTTCTCTTTTCTTTCAGCTGGGGCACCTTTTCTTTTCTTTTTCTTCTTTGCTTTGTTTGCAGAGCTACATCCGTCGTCTGATTTCTCAGTCAGACGGCTTAAGTGGTGTCTGCTACAGTGCTTCCTTTGTGCTTCTCCTTCTTCTTCCTGCGGTCTTCTCCTTCTTCCTTCTTCTTCCTGCGGTCTTCTTCTTCCTTCTTCCTTGGCCTTCTCCTTCTTCCTTGGCCTTCTTCTCTCGCACCCTGTCCCTACACAAAGAGCAAAACCTACCCTGTCCCTCTACCCGCACGTCTCCCTCTCTCTGTAAACCACTCACAGGACGCTCTCCCAGAGCTGCGGGTAATCGGGGCGGGTTTCGTGCCCGTGACTAGGCGTACCGGCGTGTTTGGTACGCGAGGAGTGAGCAGGTAGTGTCGGGTCGGGTCCGCCGGATTCGCGTGATGAGCTCGCGGACCGGGCGGGTGAGTAGGTGCGGGACCTCACCCCAGTGCTTTCAGAGGCGACCAGTAGAAAACACAAAAACAATTTATACTGCTGCGGGGTTTGGTAAACTCACGATGTGGGACTATCCTCTACACTCTTTTCGCGTACGCCTGCAGCAGACCGCAGCATCGCTTCTCAGCTGCAGGCTCTATTCGCTTTGATTGCTGGGTTAGCTGCCTTCGCACTACCCTCCCGACTTCGCAGCACCTGGAGCCCTGGGGTTCTGAAGCCTGGAGTGCGCGTGGAGCTGCTTCAATGCAATGTCAATGGCGGCCGGGCGTCGAACCTGCAAGACACGAAAAGGGCCTCTTGGCCTAATCAGATTAGCGGGGGACCTTCGCCGTCTTGGCCTAATCAGATTAGCGGGGGACCTTCGCCGTGGCACGGCGAAGGTGGTGCAGGGTGCAGCAGGTCGTGGGGTGGCGTCTGGCGGTGGGGCTAGGTCGGACAGCGACCGGAAAAATGGGTCTGATCGGGGGAGTGTGGTGGGGGTGTGGAGTGGCAATGGGTGGGCGGAGGTTGTTCAGCGTGATGAGGTGGAGGTTCTGTGAGGGTCGGTGAGGCGTGTGGGGCTGCGGAGCGATGGGAGCGTCTCGCCGGAGGGTGGCCGGAGATGAGGAAGGTGGCGGTGGACAGGAGTGGTCGAGGGTTAATTGAATGAAAGACAGTGAGGAAAAGAAAGAGGGGGAGATGGGGAATAGTTCTGACCAATTACAGGGACGAAGGGGCCGGAGCAGGGCGGCAGTCGTATCGATTGTCGCCGGAGAAGAAATACCCAGAAGGGGAGGGCGGCGGTGAGGAAGAGAGCGGGAGGGCGCGCGCTGGGTACGGCGCGATGCGGGAAGAGCAGGCGAAGGTGGCTTTGCTGCTGGTATTGCAGCAGAGTGACGAGACGGAGGAGGAGGAGCCGCTGAAGCTCGTGGGTTTCTGCTGAAGTGGGAAGAGAGGAAAGGTGGGGGTTTTTCTCCGTCAGGACCGAGCTACCCCCATGGACTGGTGACGCTGGTCCTTATAAAGGCGAAGGCGGAGGGGTGGGCGCAGGGAGGCGATGTGCCTCCCTCGCCGGAGAGTGTTCGGAATTGTGACCCATACCTTCCGCACATTCACACGGAAGGTGTGGGTGAGGGCAGAGGTCAAGGTGGTGTCCCTGCAACAGCAGACGTCGCAGGGAACACCTGGTTCAACTGGCAAGTACCCTCCCTCACATTGCGTGGCGCCATGCTCTGCGCAAAGTCGCCGGAGCATGGTGCTGCTCAGAGATTTGCAGGAGGGACCTGTATGAAAAGAACGACGAAGAACCTAGGGGTCAAAATGCAAGGGTTTTGAAAGTTGAGGGTCAAAAAGTAATAGATGAGGACCAAAATGCAAAGTTGGTCAAGAAGGTCTCATCGTAGGTTCAAGTTTTTATGCATGACTAAATGGGACCTAAGGATTCTAATGGTGAATTTTATTTCTAGGTCAAACCTTGTTTGACCGATCAATTTACGTAAAAACCCAAATTAAATCATTAATTGGGCATGATTTTCAATGTAAGTCAAAATGGGTTCTCAAGGCCAAATTGAAGGTTCTAAACCCTAGAGATTATTTTTCTATGAATTTTAGAGGGTTTAGTCAATTTTTACTTTGCCTCGAGCCTCGTGAATTGAAGTGGGTTTATTTTAGGGTTACAGAATGTCATTTAATTCCTTGGAGTTGCTGTAGCCCTTATTGGATCAAATCATCCCACTTTCCTTCTTATTAGATTAGTTTGACCTATGTTTGGACCCTGAGTTACTTTATTTATAGATTGTGTTGGTGAAATTGCATTTTTACCCCTTATGACTTATTTTCTTCTTAAACTCAGAATTCTCTGAGTCAAGCCTTTCTATGAGTTATGTAGGAGCTTTTTCTCGAATATCTAGGTTAGAGTGTGCTAGTTAGGGTTCATGATGAGGTTCTCATCACTAGTCCCTAGAGAAAAGAAAAAAATAATAGAAGTAATCAGAAGATTTCTTCTTTTCTTATTTCAAAACTTTAGAAATCCAGACAAATATAAAGTGATGATAGCCTAGGTAACAGATCTAAGTGAAAAGCTAATTCGCATTTGCAGTTCGTACTTCACCCTTGGTAAATATTGCTGTCAGGATAGGCAACTACTTCCCTTGGGGATAAAGTAGAAGATAATATGTAATTTGACCCCGGCTTTTGGCTTAGGTAGGAGATATTGAGTTGAATGTATTTGTATTTGGTGGCACACACTCATCTGGTGTTACATGTAATCTAGTACTACAAACTCTAGATTTATAGACTATTAGACAAGTCAACTCTAAGAGAGGCTAAACAACTGTGCTCTCTTGATGTTCCTAGGCACTCACTCTTTTCTTTCTTTTCTTTCTGAGATCACAAATCTCGCAAGATTCAGTAATTGTACTCACTGTTTGGTGGCCTCACATGGCATCCACATTTCAATTAAAATCCTAATAATTCTACAACTAAGTTAGAATCCTCAAGTAATATTCGAGCGATCAGAAATACTAAAAGGTAGGTATGGGTCATATTTGGTGGAACGCGATAAGTGTTTTGTTTCCTCAGAAACAATGTTACAACGATAACCCTAGACTCTTTTCTTTTTCTTTTCTCTCTCTTTTCTTATTTTTTTCTTATTTTTTTCTTTTTTTTCACTTTTTTTTTCCTGTTTGTTTCTTCTTCTCTTTCTCTTTCTTTTTCTTTTTCTTTCTTTATTAATCAACACAACACGACACAGACTTTTATTTATGAGGCATTATTAGGGATGATGATGGCCAAGAGGATATTGTGTGGCTTATTTGGCGGAAGTGCCTATTCTTAGCACCGGGAAGGAATGGATAGGACAAGGTATTTCTGACCTTTGACACTATTACCCTCCTTCAGTCGAAGACTCTATGAAGGACGGTCGTAACCATCCACCATAATCATAGCTTTATTAAGACTCCATCTTTGTGTATCTGCCTTATTTGGTGACTCTCAGGAATTCACACAAAGTACGCACACAAGAATAGAGAGAGAAAACTACGCCTAACTCTGAAGTATAATTATCTAATTATCCAAAACTTAAGAGTCCTTGCACTAGACTTAGTGCACCAGTAATCTCTCTACTTTCTTCTCTCAAATATGAGGTGGATCTACTAGAAGATAGCATGCCTGACTCCCTATTAACTGTCCAAGGGTTCAGTAGACCACAAATGCTTATTGGTTTTCCTCAAGGATCCATTACCAAGTTTACGTGAAATAAATGTACTGGATTCTAAACTTAAGAAATAATTCAAGAAGAAAAACCTCCAATGACAAAGATATTTTGCTAGGGACTAACCCATTCAGCTCAAGAAAAGAGAATTTTTTTTATATGCTAACCTAAATGCATGAATACTTCCTAAAATGCAAAATGCACCCCCCATGCCTAAATCCTACAATGTCCCCATTGTAAAATTAAAACAGGGGGGAAAGAAAAGAAATCACCTGACAACGATGTTATTCAAAACGCTAGGTTACCTCCCAACAAGCGCTGCATTTTCTGTCAGCAGCCAGACTTAGAAGGAACCTGTAAGTCTGGTTCTAGATAGAAAAGGTTAGGCCTTAAAAATATGCATAACAGTGCGAGCCTAGAAAATAGGTAGCTACGGATGTTGGCGAGCTGATGATGCAACGTAATCCCAAATTCTCGTCAGAAGTATGAAAGCAGAAAGCCTCGTTGACTACCTAGGGAGGACTAGGAATAACAAAAGGAATATGAAAAGGGACCTCCCGAAATGGAATAAGTGGAGGATAACAAGGATCCTCCAGAGCAGGACGAGTTTTAAAAGATATAAACATTAATATTTGAAACCCTTGAATGGCAAGACTAAAAGTACAAGCATGAATCCATACTCGCCATTCTATCCAAGGATGTACTGGCCAGATAAGTTCTCCAGAAAGAATGTACATGAGCAGAGATCTGAGCCAAGGATCGGTTAGGGAGTATAAGGGTTGTTTGTAGTGTTGGAAGGTAATGCTTAAGTCCAATGAGGGCTTAGTCGGTTTCAGGTCCAATTCCAACAATGATTCAGATTGTGTATACTCCATAACAGTTGTAGACAACTTCACGTTACCCTACCTAGCATTAATGATCGGAGTCATATTTGAATCAAGGGTAGACTCCAAATTATAACTCTTTGATGGCAGGGTCAAAATATCAGAATCATTATCATTAAGCTCATCCCCAGATTCGTTTGGTTCATGCAAATTTTTGTCGGGGTGTGTATGTGATTAATTAGTGAAGACAGGAGTTGGATCAGTATCCTTAATTATTCCTAAAGGAGGATCAGTCTTAATATTTAGAGCAAGCCTATATCATTGAATTCGTTATTCTTCTCGGGGTATAAATCCTCAATTGACGTGTCTTGTCCCCGAGAGTCTCCCCTAGGCTTCTCACTATTTTGTTTGTCCTCCTCTAATATCAACTCCTGTTTTGATGGAGGATGATTCTCAAAAGAAGGGAGGAATCTGGATTTCACCATATTGTTGATATCCTTTGGAGGTAAATCCTCAAATAATAAATAATTCCCCTGTGATTCACTTCAGATTTTCAGTCTAGGTTCCTCTATTGGGGTACCCTCATCCTCTGAAATAGACTCTTCATATCCCTGAGACCAAAATTGATCTAATTCATCCTCCATTCCCTTAGGGTCACCTTCATTGGGTTCATTTAAATCCTAAGGATGCTGAATGGTAAGTGTTGATTCCCTAAGTGGAGGGTTAGGAGTAGGCTCACTAAGGGTAGAATAGGATTCCACCAAATAATCAATAGGGGAAGTGATATGTACAATACAACCTTGACCCAGGTTGGTAAGGGTAAGGAGAATACTGTCATTGGGGTCAAGGTCCTCAAGAGGTACCATCTTCTTTTGCTTTTGACTCCAATATAGCTCGGGTGGATAATCACCATGATCATTCTCCTCTAGTGGCCGTGTCTCATTGGGAGAGTCTAAGTGATAGCTACATAAAATTGGATCCCTATTGTCATTGGGTTCCTCCGAATTATTTTCATGATCATGATCGTCTGGGTAGGGATCAGAATTAGTGGGAAGCACGTAGCTAAGCTATCTTCTTTCTTCATTTAACTGTTGACTGTTCCTCAACATCTCTCCCATAGATTCCATCATTTCCTTTTGTTGTTTTTGCATTTCTATCATAAAAGAGGAGAGGCTACTATTATCAGGTTGGGGATGATAGTTAATTTCAGGCTCTGGTTGCCTAGGGGAATTGATCCAACCTTGATACGGAAAATCATGAAGGGTGGGAGGGTTGGGTGTTTGCATGGAAGTAGGGATTTCAGGGTTGGAAAATCCCGCTCCTAGGCTCTGCTCAAAAGTGGGAGTTATCAGGCCAGTACTCCCACGATAGGAATATGAATAATCCCATGAATTGTCAATGTACCCATCAAAAGATGGATACACTCGAGGCATGAGATCCTGATTAAAAGATGGGAAGTATTGACTCTGATAATCAAAATGATAGGAGTAAGGGTGATCCATTTCTTTAAGCAAAACAGTTTTAACTCTCTTAGGGTTTAGAAGAATTCAGAACACGAGCAGAAATTTTCTAAAGAGTTCTACTGTCAAAGCAAACACAAATTCAGTGGGATCTGTTTTTAGTAGATTGTAGGTCATAGAATTAAATGTTCAGTTGGTGGCCAAAGAAGTTTTGCACAAATTACACTTCCTAGGCCAACCTTCGCTGGTGCCTATAACCTACTCGCAAGGGATGGAAGTCTCGAATCAAGCCCACACACGAGGAACCGAAGTAACTTGGTGGATAGGCTTATTGATTTTCGACTAACTTCCCTTGTGGTGAAAAAGAGGAGAGGTAGAAATTTATCTAGTGACCTTATGTATGAGGTGCACAGTGTCTCAGGTGTGCAAATATACAATCGTGTTTTGAGTTTTGAAATTTCGCAAACAAGATCCTTTTGCACACAATTTTAAGTCACAGATTTTAAAGTCTAACCTCTCAGCAGTCCTAATTTTTGAAGTGACCACTGAATTAATTTGATTCAAGCACTTTAGTGGTCTTACATTTAGGTTCAATGCATATGCATGACAGATAATTGATGCTCAAGAGAAGACGTACCTTACTCCACCTTTCTTCGTCCAAGAATGTATGCAATGCAGGAAAAATAAACTAGACGTTGCTCATTCAGTCCTAGATGGTCGTCCTATAAATATGCAGCTTCTAGCAAGCAGTTCAATTTTTTTTTTTAATAATAATAAGCAAACAGACCTAATCTAACTAACTGACATGCAGTTCAAACAATTCAAATAGTCCTATAATCCAAATAAATGGGAACACGCTCCCGAAAATACTCTCCCGCATACAAGAGCGATAAGAAATAAAGAAGCACTGGGAACACGTTCCCAAAAATACCCGACAAGGGTCCAAAAGACAGTAATTAAATTCTAGTATCTGTCTAAACTAAATCTAAACTAAGATCTACTGACTAAATCAAAAATAGGCTTCTCCGTAAGCCTATGCACGTGGGATTAAGGCCCACGTGTTCTTGTTGCTAGCCTCCAGGTGGCGTCAGGGTCCACCAAAAAGATCGTCTCCGCCGTGCGCGTCGTTCAGGGTCAATGTTGTCGCTCTACTGCGCCTGTCGTCGTGTCAGATTCATCGCACAATAAAAAATTGATCAGATAACTGCGCAACTCAGAATATTCAAAAATAATGAAGTGAATTTATTGCATCTGTCGCCTCCCTGGCAACGGCGCCATTTTTGACGGAGAGATTTTCGCTTAGTTGTGATAGCAATAGAGGATATGTCATTGTAACTAATGTGGTGGAAATCTCTCAATCAAAGATTAACATAGATATGAATTTAAACCACAATAAAGGATGTCGTATCCACAGGGAGGAATAGACCAATAAATTCACGAGTCGAGGAATACACAGTTCGCAGACTCTTCTGTAACTTTAATGCGAGGAATATGCTATTTTAAATGAAGCTTGCAATTTCCTTAAAGGTTCAGGGATATTTATGCAGTTTTCACGTCAGGAATTAAGCTCCAAAAATATGTGTATGATGCATGTGTAATGGCATATCATATAAATTCAACTTGCATGAAAATTTGATTTGAAATTCAATGTAGAATCATGCATATAACATAAGTAAAGTAATTTCAGGAAAGTCTGAGTGCATCAATGCAATGTGGCCTGAATAAAATATGAATATATAATTGGCACTGGCATTGAATGTAATTGTTAATTGAGAGGAAAACAGAGGATTTCTCCTCTCTCTTCCTCGTGTGGGCTGCCGTGCATGGTTGGTGACGAGAGTCGACGGGGAGGTGCGCCTCGACGAGGGTTACGCAATGGCGATGACGCAACGGCCGGAGGTGGCCAACGGCGGTCGGGCGGAGGAGAATGGCCGCCGGCTTGCTAGAGGAGGAGGCCTCTCTTGGAGAAGAGGAACAGTGCTGCTGTAGCCCGCGCGACTACGTGCGAGGCGCGCGCGCGCAAGGGTGCTAATGGTGGCACTGGAGTGGTCCTTTGCAGTGCCTGTAGGGTGTGGCTGTGGTCCTGCGGTCACCTGCGGGTGGCTGCGGTGCAGCACAGGGGCACCTGCGGGCGATGGCACAGGTGCGGGCACTTGCAGAGGGCGCGGGTGGCTGGGCACAGTGCCTGCGAGCATTGGTCGTGGGTGCAGCGCCTGCAGGATGCTTGGTAGTAGAGATGGAGGGTGCTTGGTGTGGCGCGGTGCAAGCTGGAAGGGCGCTTGGAGTGAGGCACGCTACTGCTTGCAGGCGCTGGTGCAGCGAAGGTGGCTCTGAAGGGTGCGTAGCGCCTGTGGGCGGCTGCTGGCTTGGGCGCCTGCGGGCGGTTGAAGGTTTGGCACTGTGGCATGATGGCACTGTTGAACGTTTACGAACCTACGCTAACGTGTTCGGTTTTGGAAAACCTGTCGTTGTAGTTCGAAAGCGAAGAATTCGTGTTCAACAAATAAAATTTATACCGAAATTAAAATTCCGGGTCGAACACAGGGAGGCAGACGTTTGATTTAAAAACTACGCGTTCCTTTTTATTTGTTACAGAATAATTCAATTTAGAACCATCTAATTATTTACAATAAATAGAAGAGAGAGAGAGAGTAAGCGAGAAAGAGAATATTACACAGAGAAATCAAAATGAGATGTAGAATAAACAATGAATTTTTGTATTGAAGAGATTGTTCATTACAACTAGAAAGCATAAAACAATTACTCTAGAAAGCGATAAATTTACTCTAGAAAGCATCAAAAGAATGGAGAGAGAAATGTCCTCCTCGACGGTTGCTTGGAGGACGAGTAGATTAATCTAGAAAGCAGTAAATCTATATTAGAAAGCGGTAAAAAGAATAAGGAGAGAGAAATCCTCCTCGACGGTTGCTTGGAGGACGAGCCGGACGGGACGACGCCTGGACAAAGGAGAACGAAGCGGGACAAAGGAGGACGAATCAGAAGAACGGGAACGAAGCAGCACGCCGTCGTCGTCGCGGGATCCACTTCCGAAGGGGAACGAAAATTGGACTTTATCTCGCGAGAAGCATCCCGGGTGTGGGACAAGCTTCTCTTGAGCTTTGGAGGGGTAGAGAGGAGAAAGAAGGGATGAAAATTTCGTATGGAGGGAGTCTCCTTTTATAGTTGCAAGGAGTGAGGGCAAAATGGACATTATAAGTTGAAAATAGTAAATGAGGGGTCTTTAGTGACAGATAAATCCGTCACTAAAGCCCCTAACGTGGGCGACGTGGGCGGCTCGCGTGCGCCTCCTCGATGCTCGCGCCCTCAACGGCTTCACACGTCCGCGAAGTCTCAAATCGCGCCTTCATCGCTGCCGTCCGCCCGCCTGTGAGTGCGATTGCACGTTCACGCGCGCGGCCGTTGGATCGCGATCGTGCGGTCGATTGGAGGTGCGCCACCGCTCCAATTTCTGCGTGGCGAGGCTCGAACGCGCGTCCCTGCTTCGCGTTAGAGCGCTCGACCGCTGCGCTGCGGTCGCGTTTGTGTCGAGCGCCTGACTTCAGCGCGGGCGCGTCGCAGCCGTTGGATCGAGATCCAACAGCGGAGAGGAGACGGGTGCGCGGTCTTCACAAGATGCAAGCGGCCGTTTGGGCGGCTGAGATGGCGCCACGTGGCACCATCTTGGCCGTCCATCTTCTGAAAGTTGTAGATGGTGCCACGGATGTCGGATTGACTCGATTTTTGTGTCGTTAGGCTGCGATCATCGATCCGAATTCATCCGTGCGGTCGGATTTGTCATCTGAAGTGCGGATTTACACCATCCTGGCCCTTGATTTTCTAGGGTTCCCCAGTCTCTATCTGATGTTACGGATGCCTGATTAGGGCGATCTTGGAGTCGTTGAACTCCAATCGTCGCCCTGATCACATCCATACGGTTGGATCTTTGATCCGAGTCCCCGATAAAATGTTTGCCCTGTCCAAGCACATAAAAGGAGACAATTAACCTCCATTTTATTCAAACTACTCTAAATGCGAGATGATGCATGTTATGCAATATTTATATCATGAAATGCAATCCTATGCTTAAGAACATGCATAAATAGACATTTTAAGTAGTGTAAATGTGTTTACATCATACCCCCATGCCTATCTTTTGCTAGTCCCTAGCAAAAACTATATGCTATTTATAAAAGAATTAGGTTAGATTATTTGGACCTGAGTTATTTTCAATCATTAAGAAATTGTCTACTTAGGAACTGAACTTTCAAAGACACAACAGTGCCCGGGTATCAGCCAAAATGCAGACCGCCTCAAGCCCTCGCCTTATTCAAAGAAAAATTTCATTTTCTCTTTTTACTCTTTTCTAATCTTTTTGGATTTTTAAATTTTAGGGTTCAAGAGTGGCTTTCTACGACCATTCAACTCCCTCAAGATTTGATGAGAACCCTAAGTTTTAAGCATCTTATTGTGATTGTGATAGACTCGTTGACCGGCAATTAGAATGGACTTCGGATTTCTACACCTCTAGGTGACCTCAAAAAGAATTCTGCCTAAAGGTGTATCTTTACAATCGGTAGCTTTCTCCCTACTTTTATTTTTTTAACGGGGTCAACACAAGGGTGAATCCAATGTATATCTCCCCGATTTATTCTACTTCTCCGCTTCTTCCTAAGTGTTTTGGGAATTTTTAGTGCATTTTCTGAGCTAGGTTCTGGACAACCGGTTGATGAACTGTTACCACCGACAACTTGCCAGCCATACTCGTGCGGCGAAGTGTGGCTTATTTCTTTTTGTTCTTTTCTCATTTTTGATTTTTTTTTTCTTTTTTTTTTTAAGTAGGCGGCTTCCCTGGTCTAAGATTTACCTAAAGGCAGCAAAAGGAGAAAGGTCCAGTGACTGGGCTCTAGACAACCTACCTATGGGCTGTTACCCACGATAACTTGCTAGCCATATCACCCTAGAAGGTTCATTAGCTATCCAATTTCCGTAAAAATCGCCGAATAACGAGTCAGTGCAAAGAAAGTGTGTAGATGCTTAAAACTCAAAATTCCCTCAAATCAGAGGATGGGTTGATAAGTCGTGTACTTATCACCCAAACTTATTTATTCCAAATATAATAGAATTAAAATGGCGAGGACTCAAAGACAAATCCACATTTTAGTGGATACACAGGCTAATTAAGTCCAAAGACCTGAGGGGTCTTTGTGTTCAGATCTTAATGTAGTATTTCTTAATATTGAAAATTTTCTTAAACCCAAATTCTCTTCCTAATTCTGATTTTTTTTTATATATATAAAAGAAAATAAAACAAATCTACGGAGCTGACAAATGAATTCAGAGATAAATATCCACCCCCCCATGCCTATCTAATGCAATGTCCTCATTGTATTAAAAAGACATAAAACAGAGTGGAAAAGCGTAGAAAGCACCTGAATTGCGTGAATGTCATGTCCGCTCTGAGATGAAATCGAAAAAGAACTGTATATGTGCTGAGTTTAGTGCCTTCAGCTAGGCACACTATACAAAGAAAAGAAATGAAGAATTCACAAGTGTAGGTCAGAATTAATATAAACAGAAGAATCCTCCGACCTAACAACAGCGGTCCACAGATGTGGACCAGATTGTGATGCAGACCCATCCCACATAATCGAGAATATCTTAGGTTCTGGATAAAAATTACCCAAAACCTAAAATCAGAATGCAAGCGGGGTCGGGCCTGCGATTTATGGGGATGCAACCTGTTGAGCGCGAATCTACGCTAACGTGTTTGGTTTTGGAAAACCCGTCGTTGTAGTTCGAAAGCGAAGGATTCGCGTTCAACAAATAAAATTTATACCGAAATAAGAATTCCGGGTCGAACTCAGGGAGGCTACGTTGATCTATATTCGCAATTATGGCTTTTTTAGGATTTTTGATAAACAAGGCGAAATAATTACAATGGAGCTATCAAATTGAGAGAGAGGGAGAGAAAGAGAGAGAGAAAGAGAACATGCATTCAATATTTCAATTGTTTATACAAGCAAATGAAATTAAAGTTACACTAGAAAGCGGGAAATCAATTACACTATAAAGCAGGAAAATTCTACACTAGAAAAGCTGTAAATAAGAATGGGAGAGAGAAGTTATCCTCCTCGACGGTCGCTTGGAGGACGAGCCGGACGGGACGACGCCTGGACGAAGGAGAACGAGGCGGGACGAAGGAGGACGAAGCAGAAGAACGGGAACGAAGCAGCACGCCGTCGTCGTCGCGGGATCCACTTCCGAAGGGGGACGAAAATTTGGACTTTATCTCGTGAGAAGCATCCCGGGTGTGGAACAAGCTTCTCTTGAGCTTTGGAGAGGTAGAGAGGAGAAGGAAGGGATGAAAATTTCGTATGGAGGGGGTCTCCTTTTATAGTTGCAAGGAGTGGGGGCAAAATGGACATTACATCTTCAAAATAATAAATAAGGGGTCTTTAGTGACGGATAAAACCGTCGCTAAAGCCCCGCCGTCGCCGTCGCCGCCGCACCCACGCACGCCCGCTCGGCTGGCCTGCGCGCGTAACGCAGACGCACGTCCGCGTCGTCTCAGCCGTCCGATCGCGAGATCGGACGGCTTAGATCGCATCCGCGCCCGCTGCCGAGCGCGCCGCTCGCGTGCGATCGCGCGCCCACCAGAGAGTCCAATTGCGCGTCGGCGCTATCGGGCGCGCGCGGCCGTTGGATCTTCATCCGACGCTCGTGCGCGCCCGCTCGCCCGCGCCTTCGACCCCCTCTCCGCGGCTCGAACCCGCGACCTCCGCTTCGCCCGCAGCTGCGTCGCCGCTGCGCTACGCGGGCGAAATGGTCGCGCGGACGTTTTTAAACGCGCGCGACCGCAGCCGTTGGATCGAGATCCAACGGCGGAGAGGAGACGTTGCGTGGTCTTCACAGGACTCCTGCGGCCGATTGGGCGGCTGGGATGGCGCCACGTGGCGCCATCTTGGCCGTCCATCTTCTGGAAGTTGTAGATGGTGCCACGGATGTCGGATTGACTCGATTTTTGTGTCGTTCGGCTGCGATCGTCGATCCGAATTCATCCGTGTGGTCGGATTTTCCATCTGAAGTGCGGATTTACACCATCCTGGCCCTTGATCTTCTAGGGTTCCCCGGTCTCTATCTGATGCTACGGATGCCTGATTAGGGCGATCTTGGAGTCGTTGAACTCCAATCGTCGCCCTGATCATATCCATACGGTTGGATCTTTGATCCGAGGCCCCGATAAAATATTTGCCCTGTCCAAGCACATAAAAGGAGACAATTAACCTCCATTTTATTCAAACTACTCTAAATGCAAGATGATGCATGTAATGCAATATTTATATCATGAAATGCAATCCTATGCTTAAGAACATGCATAAATAGACATTTTAAGTAGTGTAAATGTGTTTACATCATACCCCCATGCCTATCTTTTGCTAGTCCCTAGCAAAAACTATATGCTATTTATAAAAGAATTAGGTTAGATTATTTGGACCTGAGTTATTTTCAATCATTAAGAAATTGTCTACTTAAGAACTGAACTTTCAAAGACACAACAGTGCCCGGGTATCAGCCAAAATGCAGACCGCCTCAAGCCTCGCCTTATTCAAAGAAAAATTTCTTTTTCTGTTTTTACTCTCTTTTTTTAGATTTTCTAATTTTAGGGTTTAAGAGTGGCTTTCTACGGCCATTCAACTCACCCAAGATTTGATGAGAACCCTAAGTTTTAAGCATCTTATTGTGATTGTGATAGACTCGTTGACCGGCAATTAAAACGGACTTCGGATTTCTACGCCTCTAGGTGACCTCAAAAAGAATTCTGCCTAAAGGTGTATCTTTACAACCGGTAGCTTTCTCCCTACTTTTATTTTTTAACGGGGTCAACACAAGGGTGAATCCAGTGTATATCTCCCCGGTTTATTCTACTTCTCCGCTTCTTCCTAAGTGTTTTGGGAATTTTTAGTGCATTTTCTGAGCTGGGTTCTGGACAACCGGTCGATGAGCTGTTACCACAGACAACTTGCCAGCCATACTCGTGCGGCGAAGTGTGGCTTATTTCTTTTTGTTCTTTTCTCCTTTTTGATTTTTTTTTTTTTTTTTTTTAAAGTAGGTGGCTTCCCTGGTCTAAGATTTGCCTAAAGGCAGCAAAAAGAGAAAGGTCCAGTGACTGGGCTCTGGACAACCTACCTATGGGCTGTTACCCACGATAACTTGCCAGCCATATCACCCTAGAAGGTTCATTAGCTACCCAATTTCCGTTAAAATCTCCAAACAACGAGTCAGTGCAAAGAAAGTGTGTAGATGCTTAAGACTCAAAATTCCCTCACATCAGAGGGCGGGTTGATAAGTCGTGTACTTATCACCCAAACTTATTTATTCCAATTATAATAGAATTAAGATGGCGAGAACTCAAAGACAAATCCACATTTTAGTAGATACACAGGCTAATTAAGTCCAAAGACCTGAGGGGTCTTTGTGTTCAGATCCTAATGTAAAATTTCTTAGGATTGAAAAGTCCTAATGTCCAACTAATCCTTCCTAATTTTTTTTTTTTTTTTTTTTTTTTTAGAAAGAGAGCAATTTATATGGATTTCACAAAGCTGACCAACTAATTCAAAAATGAATCCACCCCCCCATGCCTAGCTGATGCAATGTCCTCATTGAAAAAGAGACATGAAAGAAAGGGTAGAATATGAAAGATGTCACCTGGATATGAAGCTCGTATCAGCCTTGTGTTATATGTACAACTGCTGAGTTTAATGCCGTCAGCTAGGCGAAGTCCAGCCAAAGAAGTCACAGAATGGCTAGAGCAACAGAGTCTGAAACGGGTTTTGGAAGATTATGGTCAACAACAGGCTTCAGACGTTGACCGTTGACTTTAAAGGTGTTACCCGTCTTTGGGTCAGAAATCTGAATGGTACCATTTAGAAAAATCTGATCAATTATGAATGGGCCACTCCATTTAGATCTAAGTTTACCAGGAAAGAGCTTAAGTTTAGAATCGAATAACCAGACCTTCTGGTTTGGCTCAAAGCTCTTGCGGGAAATCATTTGATCATGTAGAGCTTTGGTCCGAGCCTTGTAGATCTTGGCATTCTCATAAGCATCATTTCTAAGCTCCTCCAACTCAGATAATTGGAGTTTCCTGGTCTTCTCAGCTAGATTTAGATCTAGATTGCATTGTTTGATTGCCCAGAATGCCCTGTGTTCAATCTCTACGGGTAGATGACACGCCTTTCCATACACCAGACGGAATGGAGACATGCCGATAGGTGTTTTATACGCCGTACGGTAGGCCCAAAGAGCGTCCTCAAGCTTTTGAGTCCAATCCTTGCGATCGGGCCTAACTGTTTTTTGCAGAATGTTCTTGATCTCTCGATTAGAGATCTCGGCTTGTCCATTCGTTTGGGGATGGTAAGGTGTGGAAATTCGATGATTAACCCCGTATTTGGCCAATAAACTCCGGAATTGGGCATTAGTAAAATGAGTGCCACCATCACTGATGATAGCCCTCGGAATCCCGAATCTACTGAAGATATTTCTCTTGACAAAGTTGATGACCACCTTGTGGTCATTGGTTCGGGTGGGAATTGCCTCAATCCATTTAGACACATAATCAACAGCGACAAGAATGTACTGATGTCCAAATGAAGGGATAAAGGGTCCCATGAAATCAATGCCCCAAACATCGAAAATTTCGACAGGAAGAATAGGGTTTAAGGGCATCATGTCTCTCTTAGTTATGCTCCCGAGTGCCTGGCATTGAGGGCATGACTGTGAGAACTCCTGGGCATCCTTGAATAAAGACGGCCAATAGAAGCCAGATTGCAAAATTTTTGCAGCCGTCTTTTTCCCAGAGAAATGTCCACCACACCCAGATGCATGGCAGAACTCAAGTATACTGTTGAATTCATTCTCCGGTATGCATCGGCGAATAATCTGATCAGAGCCGATGCGATACAGTTCAGGGTCCTCCCAAAAGTAGTATTTGGCCTCAGATTTGAGTCTATCCCGTTGTTGCTTGGTCCAATCCTGGGGGATTTGACCAACGGCCAAATAGTTAACAATGTCAGCAAACCATGGGGTGTGGACACCTAAAACTGTAAGAATGGTTTCGTCCGGAAAAGTGTCAGCAATCGGAATGTCCGGACAAGAAGAATCACCTAGGAGTCTCGACAAATGATCCGCCACCACATTTTGTACCCCGGTTTTATCCTTGATTTCAAGATCAAATTCTTGAAGAAGAAGAATCCAACGAATAAGCCGGGGTTTAGCATCCTTTTTAGCCAAGAGATGTCTCAAGGCCGAGTGGTCGGTATAAACAATAACATGAGACCCTAAGAGATAAGCCCTGAATTTTTCCAACGCAAATACTACAGCGAGTAATTCCTTTTCAGTAACAGTGTAATTCCTCTGGGCTTCATCCAAAGTTTTACTAGCGTAGTAAATGACAAAGGGCTTTTGATCAATTTTCTGACCCAGGACAGCCCCGACCGCGTAATCAGAAGCATCGGTCATGATCTCAAATGGGGTTGTCCAAATAGGTGGTTGCAAAATTGGCGCACAGGTGACTGCCGTTTTTAAGAAATCAAATGCCTTTTGGCATGATTCGTCAAAAACGAACGGTGTTTCTTTGGCAAGAAGATTGCTCAAAGGGCGGGCAACCTTCGAGAAGTCCTTGATGAATCTTCGATAAAATCCCACATGGCCAAGAAATGATCTGATTTGTTTAACTGAAGTGGGAGGAGGAAGTTTAACGATAGCATCAACCTTAGCTTTGTCCACTTCAATTCCCCGTTCAGAGATTACATGACCCAAAACGATGCCCTCTTGGGTCATGAAATGACTCTTTTCCCAGCTAAGGACCAATCGTGTCTTGATACATCGCTTAAGAATCATTTCCAAATTAACCAAACAAGAGTCAAATGATTCTCCGAAAACGGAGAAATCATCCATGAAGACTTCCATAAACTCTCCCACCATGTCGGAAAATATGGCTAGCATACACCTTTGAAAAGTCGCAGGTGCATTGCATAACCCGAAAGGCATCCTACGAAAAGTAAAGGTTCCGTAGGGACAGGTGAAAGTAGTTTTTTCCTGATCCTCGGGATGGATAGGAACTTGATTGTATCCCGAGTAACCATCAAGAAAACAGAAGTACTTCTGCCCGGCTAATTTTTCCAGGATTTGATCAATGAAGGGCAGGGGAAAATGATCCTTTTTAGTGGCAGTGTTCAGCTTCCTGTAATCAATACAAACTCTCCAAGATGAAGCTGAACGAGTTGTGACAGATTCTCCTTTCTCATTAGTCACAACAGTAATCCCGGCTTTCTTTGGAACAATCTGAACGGGACTTACCCAGGGACTGTCAGAGATTGGATAAATAATTCCTGCATCGAGCCACTTGATGATTTCCTTTTTGACCACTTCTCGCATATTTGGATTCAATCTCCTCTGCATCTGGCGAGAAGGGCGGGATCCATCTTCCAAAAATATTCTATGATTGCAGTAAGATGGCTCGATCCCCCTAAGGTCATGAATGGTCCAACCAATTGCCTCCTTATGTTCCTTTAGAACCTTAATCAATTTAATCTCTTGCTCCTTTGTCAATTTAGCACTGATAATCACAGGGAGCGTATTCTGAGGTCCTAAAAATTGATATTTCAAATTCTCGGGCAATGGTTTCAATTCGAGCTGGGGTGGGGTGATGATTGATGGTCGGGTAGATGCTGAAGATTCAACAAGAGGGAGAGGTTGTGAGTGGACAAAATCAGTAACCTCTTCCGAAGATGTTAAGTCAGAGGGTTGCGGGTCAAATTCATCAACCAAAGAGGAACTTTCAATTGAAGAAACTGTCAAACAAGTTTCAATATTAATATTATCCTCATCAAGTTCCTCAATAACTCCACAATCCTCAAATTTATTGATCGCCTTAAAAATATCTAATTTCATACGTTGGTCCCCAAAGGCGATTTCCATGCTACCGCTTTCACAATTAATGTTGGCCTTTGCGGTAGCCAGGAACGGACGCCCCAGAATGATGGGCGTGTTCCTCAGATTATCTGGTACATCCATGTCAAGGACAAGGAAATCTACAGGAAAATAAAAATCCTTGACCTTAACTATAACATCTTCAATAACGCCTCGCGGGTTTGTGACCGAACGATCCGCTAACTGTAGCGTTACTGAAGTTGGCCGAAGTTCGCCTAACCCAAACTTCTCGTAAAGAGAAGTCGGAATTAGGTTGATGGATGCACCGAGATCCAAAAGTGCTCTATCAAATGTGTAATCTCCGATAACGCAAGAAATCAAAGGAGCACCAGGATCTCTCCTTTTCTGAGGGAGGTAGTGCAGGATAACAGAACTAGCCTGCTCGGAGAGTACCACCTTCCTCAGAACAGATTCTCTCGACTTACGCTTTTGTGTACATAATTCCTTTAAAAATCTTGCGTAAGTCGGTATGTGCTTGATAGCATCAAGGAGCGGGATATTGATCTCAACATTCTTAAATAAATTCAGAAGCTCCTCATTGCTATCAACAGACTTCTTCTTCTTTGCTTTGGTTAAGGCTTCAGGAAAAGGAACACGAGTCAGATCTTTGGAATCGGATTCCTGAGCCTTGATTTCTCCTTTAGAATTCTCTTCTCTCTCCTCAGATTCTTCAGGATTCAAAAGATTAGAATAATGTGGTTGTGGATCCTGAGTCTTCTTACCACTTCTCAAAGTGACAGAATTTGCAGAAGCGTAAGAATTTGGGTCTTGAGGAGGGTTAGGAAAGATTGGAGGGGCTTGATTGACCATGAATTGTTGATTTACAGAAGAAGAAGATGAGGAACCCTGCTCAACCACCTGAGCATGCGCGTGTGGGTCCCTCTGATTTCCGTACCCTTGGGCTTGATTGCCCGAATTTGTAATGTTTCGTGGGTTGGGTACGGGTTGGGATGGTAGAGATCCGGGTTGGCGAGAGTTAGCAATGAGCCCGGATTGCAAGTTGTCCAGTGAGTTTTTCATTTGCTGCATGAGCTGGAGCATAGATCCTTGCATCTCTACTATTTGATGGTTCAAATCAGCCTGCCCTGCGGGTTGACGGGCATTCCAAGCTGGCTGATTGACCTGATTCGGAGGCAACTGAGTATATACTTGACCCTGACCCATTGGTCGTTGCGGAGCATAATTGCTGGGTCGGAATTGGGTCTGTTGCCCCGGATTTTTCCAAGAGAAGTTAGGGTGGTTTCTCCAACCTTGATTATAGGCATTCGAGTAGGGGTTGGATCTAGCATTCTCTTGTACAGCACAGACATCCTCATAAAGTGAGGATGGAGAGAAAGAAAAGGAAGGATTAGAAAAACTGGGATCAAAGGCCCCAGTTGGGAACCCATGGGGTTCCGAAAAATGCTGACTCATATGTTGAGTCGCATCAAGTTGATTCACGAACTCCCGTCCAGAAAGAGCTCGTGAAGAATGGAATCCCGAATTTTGGGATTGAGTGGATTGAGAGTTGTTCATAGAATTGCCAGCCATCCACTCTTCCATTCTTTTAGCAACCAAGTCCACTTTGTCAAGTTTATTACAAATCAATTCCATATCAAATGAATGAGAGTCATGGACTTCATTGACATTTGATCTGGGTTGTTGGGATCGGTTAAAAGTATCCATGGAGGCATGATTTATTGAATTCTCACTCATTTCCTCAAATAAATCATGTGCACTATCTGCATCTTTATTAAGGAAATTGCCTCCGCAAGAAGCATCCACATGGTTTCTGAGTTGTTCAGTCAACCCATGATAAAAAATCTGCACGAGTTGCCATTTCGGCACCTCGTGGTGTGGACACCTCCGCAATAAGTCCTGGAATCGCTCCCAGGCCACATGAAACTGCTCCCCCGGCCGCTGGGTAAAAGTAGTGATTGCCCGTCTTAAAGCATTGGTACGACCGACTGGGAAAAATTTCTTCAGAAAGGCCGATTTCAACTCATTCCAAGTTGTAATTGGTCTTCCTATTGTCCTATACCAATGCGCGGCCTTATCCCTAAGAGAGTGAGGGAAGAGCCTCATGATCATTTGCTCCTCGTTTACGTTTCGAGACTTGGTGGTCTGGACCAAAGTGGTCAAGTCCTCCAAGTGTTGAAACGGATCCTCGGAGCCAAGCCCATGATAATGTTTAATCAGGCTTAACACCTGGGGCTTGATTTCTACGTCACCGGCTGGAATCTGGACGCCGGGACGTTCCCCGTAATTTGAAGGATCATAAAAATCCTTCAAGGGCTGAACGCCCTGCATTCTCTGGAACCATTCTTGCATTCTCTGCATTTGTTCCAGCTGCCTTCGAAATTCTTCCTGTGGATTTCCAGGCAGAAGAGGCTGTTGTTCGGCCATGGGATCAAATTGACCAAAATCTAACTTGCGCCTCCTAGAATGTTCTAATGGTCCTTCTAATCTGGGATTCAATGACCGTCTTCCCAGCATAAACTAGGAGTAGGTCGGAAGGACCGGGGATAGGGACCCTGCAGTACAACAAAACAAGGCTGTCCTTAAGTGAGGTAGCCTAAGGATCTACTGACTCCCAATACCAGCCTTAAGACTGTAACTGATTTACTCTACTTGCGTCTGTATAATCCAACCAGTTAGAAGGAGGGACTGGGGAGAAGGTTCTTCCTTTGGCTTTCGCCTCCGGTTCCTAGTGTACCCCCCAGCCGCGGTCGTTTGACGCTACTCCCCTAGCTAGACATCAGATTAATCAGTACAAGTAGGTTAATCAAAAACAATCTCAGACTAGGCCTTGAAGAGCGAATCAAACCTTAGGGCCAACGTCTACTCAATTTTATTACAGCCTGGGATTGTGGTGCTTATGGAATGTGATGGGCCCTTATAATGGGTTGTGCCCTTAATGATTGATTGAAATTTGTGTAAGTGTGTGCACAACCAGGGTTTTCAAGCAAGATTATTTATAATGTGTGAATTTTAATGTTCAAATCCTGCTTAAGTAGCTTTTAGGGTTTCAAATTAGGTGAATTGCAATCAAATTTCTAGGCAAACCAAGTTGTAAAACACGGGTGAAGATAGTTTTCCTTTAAAATCAGAAAGAAAGCGGAGTGCCTAGAATATACCTAGATTGAAAACCCTAAGGAGGAGCTACTTGATGAGTTGGTTTTAAATAAAGTGGTGCGGCCCAAACAACTCAAACAATTGGCCACAATTGCACCACTAAGTTAGGCACTCAAAGATGGTTAACCTAGAATGATTTCTACTCTGTTATGTGTTGCTCTGTGTGTACCGGTTCCATAGATCAGAACCCGGTTGAGTAGAAAACAAATCAAGTTAATCAAGTGCCTTGAATGTGGGTGTGTGTTGTGTGTTTGTTGAAAGTTACCCCACAAAATTATCTTTTTGTTATTATTATTTTTTTTTTTTATGAATGAGGGTGAAATGAGTGTGAGTAGAAATCCAAACAACCAAACTATTCCTAGGATTTATGCAAACACCTAGGTTAATTGGAATTTGGATTTAATGTGGCGAATGAAATCTATGGAGGGGGAAAGAATGGGGGAGCACTTACAGTTGTCTTCAACTGCACTTTACTCCAGTCTACCGCTTGTTGATTCCTTGATGGAGGTCTCTGCAAAACAATAGACACAAGAGAAAGCTAGTTAGAAAACAAATAAAGTGCAAGAAATGCGAAGAAAAGATCGGAAATCGTTGCCTCCCCGGCAACGGCGCCAAAATGTTGAGCGCGAATCTACGCTAACGTGTTTGGTTTTGGAAAACCCGTCGTTGTAGTTCGAAAGCGAAGGATTCGCGTTCAACAAATAAAATTTATACCGAAATAAGAATTCCAGGTCGAACTCAGGGAGGCTACGTTGATCTATATTCGCAATTATGGTTTTTTTAGGATTTTTGATAAACAAGGCGAAATAATTACAATGGAGCTATCAAATTGAGAGAGAGGGAGAGAAAGAGAGAGAGAAAGAGAACATGCATTCAATATTTCAATTGTTTATACAAGCAAATGAAATTAAAGTTACACTAGAAAGCGGGAAATCAATTACACTATAAAGCAGGAAAATTCTACACTAGAAAAGCTGTAAATAAGAATGGGAGAGAGAAGTTATCCTCCTCGACGGTCGCTTGGAGGACGAGCCGGACGGGACGACGCCTGGACGAAGGAGAACGAGGCGGGACGAAGGAGGACGAAGCAGAAGAACGGGAACGAAGCAGCACGCCGTCGTCGTCGCGGGATCCACTTCCGAAGGGGGACGAAAATTTGGACTTTATCTCGTGAGAAGCATCCCGGGTGTGGGACAAGCTTCTCTTGAGCTTTGGAGAGGTAGAGAGGAGAAGGAAGGGATGAAAATTTCGTATGGAGGGGGTCTCCTTTTATAGTTGCAAGGAGTGGGGGCAAAATGGACATTACATCTTCAAAATAATAAATAAGGGGTCTTTAGTGACGGATAAAACCGTCGCTAAAGCCCCGCCGTCGCCGTCGCCGCCGCACCCACGCACGCCCGCTCGGCTGGCCTGCGCGCGTAACGCAGACGCACGTCCGCGTCGTCTCAGCCGTCCGATCGCGAGATCGGACGGCTTAGATCGCATCCGCGCCCGCTGCCGAGCGCGCCGCTCGCGTGCGATCGCGTGCCCACCAGAGAGTCCAATTGCGCGTCGGCGCTATCGGGCGCGCGCGGCCGTTGGATCTTCATCCGACGCTCGTGCGCGCCCGCTCGCCCGCGCCTTCGACCCCCTCTCCGCGGCTCGAACCCGCGACCTCCGCTTCGCCCGCAGCTGCGTCGCCGCTGCGCTACGCGGGCGAAATGGTCGCGCGGACGTTTTTAAACGCGCGCGACCGCAGCCGTTGGATCGAGATCCAACGGCGGAGAGGAGACGTTGCGTGGTCTTCACAGGACTCCTGCGGCCGATTGGGCGGCTGGGATGGCGCCACGTGGCGCCATCTTGGCCGTCCATCTTCTGGAAGTTGTAGATGGTGCCACGGATGTCGGATTGACTCGATTTTTGTGTCGTTCGGCTGCGATCGTCGATCCGAATTCATCCGTGTGGTCGGATTTTCCATCTGAAGTGCGGATTTACACCATCCTGGCCCTTGATCTTCTAGGGTTCCCCGGTCTCTATCTGATGCTACGGATGCCTGATTAGGGCGATCTTGGAGTCGTTGAACTCCAATCGTCGCCCTGATCATATCCATACGGTTGGATCTTTGATCCGAGGCCCCGATAAAATATTTGCCCTGTCCAAGCACATAAAAGGAGACAATTAACCTCCATTTTATTCAAACTACTCTAAATGCAAGATGATGCATGTAATGCAATATTTATATCATGAAATGCAATCCTATGCTTAAGAACATGCATAAATAGACATTTTAAGTAGTGTAAATGTGTTTACATCACAACCCAAGACCAAAAAGTCGGGTTACAGAGAATTGAAGCTCAAAAGGATAATCGTTGAATGTGTGCTTGGGTTTGACATCCTTGAAACAAATGTCGTAAGGGTTCTGATTTAATAGTTTCAGCTTAAAAGGAACCCTTCGACTCAATCTTCCATTTCCTCCAAAATTAACTTCCTAAATCAGAACTTCCCCCCTCCTATCCTCCTCATTCAGCACATCAAATTCCAGGACCTCTTGTATATTCATCACCCCATCTAAAATCTCCAAGTCTAAATGATGTGGCAGAATAAAAATTGACTTGGGTCTAATTATCTCAGAATTAGAATCATCAATAAGCTCAACAGGGTGTAACTGATAATCAGGGCATTGAATTGATTCTTCCAGAAAATGCAATTATGGATCCGTAATGTGTGCCTTAATAAGATTAATGTTCTCAGTTATTGGGCTATCAATTGATCTATCAGATTCCTCAGGCCCAATCGTCTCACAGAAATCGTGTTCAGAAAACTCGCGTGAGACTTCGCAACTTGAATCTTCACCATCAGGATCCGTATCAATGTATGTCCCAAAATCATTTGTCACTTTGTGTTCCAAGGAGACATACTTTTCCTCGTAACCCGGCTCAAGGATCTCAGGTGAAGAAATCAGATCATCCTTAATTGGTTGTTTTAATTCAATCTGGTCAGCCTCGTAACACGTGTCCCCCCAACAGGTGCCTGAGCGGGTTCTGTCATTTGCTTTCTTGAAGAGAGTTCATCCTGGGAATTATTCCAAGATTGAATCAAAGCAACCACGAATCTCACCCTCAATTTCGCTAATTTCCCAAGTAGAAACTCACCCGGGTTCTTATCCTTAACATCCTGGAGCCAATCCAACAAAGACTTGTTTAAATCATCAATCATTTCAATTAGGGGCTCCAATCTCTCAATGCAAGGTATTGGCTGAACTTCTAAAGATTGAATGATATTCCTCAAGTTAGCCAGAACCTTATCTTGAACCTGATTAACCTGAACCAAATGAGTTGGTTCAAGGTTGGGCTAGTTTGGGCTCAATGCAGGGGAATTAACGAATTGAGATTCGTTATACCCTTCCTGATAATAGGTCATTTCAGATTGTTGAAAAGATGGTGATGACCTAAAGGCAGTGAAATCAGAGGATGGGTAAGGATCAGTGTATCCTTCTTGATTGTAGATCGTATTAGGTTGTTCATGAAAGGAGGACGATCTATAATCGATGTAGCTCTGAGAAGGATAGAAATCAGAATCAAAGTGTTCAGGGTTAGACCCTAAACACGAGGGTCCGGAATTGTATCCCCAATCCGAATTATCCCAACTAACTGATGGTCGATTACAATACGAGTTGGGATAATTGTCATGTTGAGGATCATTTACAACAGGAGGGAAAGAGCGGGAATGTGTGAAATATGTGGAAGGATTCATGATACACAGGAGGAAGAAAGGTGCCCTGCAATACAAACAATCAAACCTGTCCTTAAATAGGTTAGCCTAAAGACCTACAGACTCTCAAAATCCGTCTTGAGATAAAGGAACGATTTGATCTACTTCCGTCTGTTCAATCCAACCAGTTAGAAGGAGGGACTGGGGAGAAGGTTCTTCCTTCGGCTTGCGCCTCCGGTTCCTAGTGTACCCCCCAGCCGCGATCGTTTGACTCTGCTCCCCTACCTAGACATCAGATTGAACAGTAGAAACAGACTAATCGAAAATAATCTCGTTCTGGGTTCTGAAGAGCGAGTCCAATCCTTAAGGCCAACGTCTACTCTGTTTTATTTAGGGCTAGGTTTGAATGTGCTTTGGAATGTGATGGGCCCTTTAAATGGGTTGTGCCCTTAATGATTGATTGATTCGTGTGTGAGTGCACAACCAGTGGTTTTCAAGCAAGATTGTTTTTGATGTGGTGAATTTTAAGATTCAAATCTTGCTTAGTAGCTTTTAGGATTCAACTTTAGGTGTTTTCAATCAAGTCTCATTGGCACACCAAGTTTTGCAAGCACAGGTGAAGATGTTTTCCTTTAAAGTTTAAAAAGAATGTGGAGTGCCTGGTAAATCCCTAAGAGTTGAACCTAATTGGCAGCTACTTGATGAGTTGATTTTATTTGAAGTGGTGCGTCCCAATCAACTCAAACAATTAGCCTGTTACACCACTTAATTAGGCACACAAATGATTACCTAATCTGATTTCTACTCAATTATGTGTTTGGATGTGTGTACCAGTTCCTAAGATTGGATTACCGATTGAGTTTGAAAATCAGATGAGGTTGTGTACCTCTGTGAGATTTTTTTTTTTTTTTAATGTGGGGGTTGGGCTGAGTATGGGTGTCAAACAACAAACAATCTAACCTTAGAGTTTATAAAAACACCTAGGTTGATTGATGTTTGAGTTATTATGTGATGAAATGAAATCTAATGGGTGGGAGGTGGGGGGTAACTCACAAAACCTTCTACAGCACTTTACTCCAATCTACCGCTTTTGCCTGCCTCGAAAGAGTACCTGCAATTACAATAAGAAAGGAGAAAAGTGAGGTAAATGATTTGTAAGTTACAAAACGCGAAGAGAAATCAAAGATCGTTGCCTCCCCGGCAACGGCGCCAAAATGTTGAACGTTTACGAACCTACGCTAACGTGTTCGATTTTGGAAAACCTGTCGTTGTAGTTCGAAAGCGAAGAATTCATGTTCAACAAATAAAATTTATACCGAAATTAAAATTCCAGGTTGAACACAGGGAGGCAGACGTTTGATTTAAAAACTACGCGTTTCTTTTTATTTGTTACAGAATAATTCAATTTAGAACCATCTAATTATTTACAATAAATAGAAGAGAGAGAGAGTAAGAGAGAAAGAGAATATTACATAGAGAAATCAAAATGAAATGTAGAATAAACAAGGAATTTTTGTATTGAAGAGATTGTTCATTACAACTAGAAAGCATAAAACAATTACTCTAGAAAGCGATAAATTTACTCTAGAAAGCATCAAAAGAATGGAGAGAGAAATGTCCTCCTCAACGGTCGCTTGGAGGACGAGTAGATTAATCTAGAAAGCAGTAAATCTATATTAGAAAGCGGTAAAAAGAATAGGGAGAGAGAAATCCTCCTCGACGGTTGCTTGGAGGACGAGCCGGATGGGACGACGCCTGGACGAAGGAGAATGAAGCGGGACAAAGGAGGACGAATCAGAAGAACGGGAACGAAGCAGCACGCCATCGTCGTCGCGGGATCCACTTCCGAAGGGGAACGAAAATTGGACTTTATCTTGCGAGAAGCATCCCGGGTGTGGGACAAGCTTCTCTTGAGCTTTGGAGGGGTAGAGAGGAGAAAGAAGGGATGAAAATTTCCTATGGAGGGGGTCTCCTTTTACAGTTGCAAGGAGTGAGGGCAAAATGGACATTACAAGTTGAAAATAGTAAATGAGGGGTCTTTAGTGACGGATAAATCCGTCACTAAAGCCCCTAACGTGGGCGACGTGGGCGGCTCGCGCGCGCCTCCTCGCTTGCTCGCGCCCTCAACGGCTTCGCACGTCCGCAAAGTCTTGCGATCGGACGGCTTAAAATCGCGCCTTCACAGCTGTCGCCTGCCCGCCTGTGAGTGCGATTGCGCGTTCACGCGCGCGTCCAATCGCGCGTCGGCGCTATCGGGCACGCGCGGCCGTTGGATCGCGATCGTCCGGTCGATTGGAGGCGCGCCACCGCTCCAATTTCTGCGTGGCGAGGCTCGAACGCGCGTCCCTGCTTCGCATTAGAGCGCTCGATCGCTGCGCTGCGGTCGCGTTTGTGTCGAGCGCCTGACTTCAGCGCGGGCGCGTCGCAGCCGTTGGATCGAGATCCAACGGCGGAGAGGAGACGGGTGCGCGGTCTTCACAAGATGCAAGCGACCGTTTGGGCGGCTGAGATGGCGCCACGTGGTGCCATCTTGGCCGTCCATCTTCTGGAAGTTGTAGATGGTGCCACGGATGTTGGATTGACTCGATTTTTGTGTCGTTAGGCTGCGATCGTCGATCCGAATTCATCCGTGAGGTCAGATTTGTCATCTGAAATGCAGATTGACACCATCCTGGCCCTTGATTTTCTAAGGTTCCTCGGTCTCTATCTGATGCTACGGATGCCTGATTAGGGCGATCTTGGAGTCGTTGAACTCCAATCGTCGCCCTGATCATATCCATACGGTTGGATCTTTGATCTGAGGCCCCGATAAAATGTTTTCCCTGTCCAAGCACATAAAAGGAGACAATTAACCTCCATTTTATTCAAACTACTCTAAATGCGAGATGATGCATGTTATGCAATATTTATATCATGAAATGCAATCCTATGCTTAAGAACATGCATAAATAGACATTTTAAGTAGTGTAAATGTGTTTACATCAGGCACACAAGGGCGGTGAGCGCTTGGGGGCATTGGGAGGGCAGGTGCAGTGGTGGAAGGTGGCGCTTGGTGCAGATGCGGTGAGAGTGCAGGCCTAGTGTGGTGAGAGCGCTGGTACAGGTGAGGGCGCGCTACGGTGGTAGCGCTGGTGGGGGCACACGAGAATGCTGGATGCAGGGCGTAGGCTGCCTCTTGCACTCGGTGGAGGGCTTGGGTGCAGGCTGCCTGCAGGTCTGCAAGGGAGGCGATGGAGGTCGTTGGCTCACAATGCACGCAGTGCTCACAATGTCCGCCCTCTCCACGGTTGGGAAGGTGGAGATAATTCCCCGTCACGGGGAGAAGAAGATCCGAAGATGAAGATCCTTTGCCCAGCCTCTCTATTTTTTTTATCTCCTCTCCTCGCGTGAGTTAAGGGATTTTTAAATCCCTTACTAAATTTGGCCTTCGGCTGTTGAGGAGCTGTTGAGGCTGGGCGGAAGACTCAGTTGAGGTCGACGGCTGTTGGGGAGGGGAGAATTTAATTCACCCCCCTCATCTCTTGCAATTTATTCTTACAACAACAAAACATAAAATAATTACATACTAAATTATAGAATGCAATAAAATAGATAAAAACTCAAGTAATGATGCATGTACTTATTTAATGACCTAATGTAATTATTAACAAACATACTATGTTAGAATTAAGTACTTAGGCATAATAATAGTCCATTAAAATAGACTCATCAGCATTCCTAGCTTGAAAGCTTGGCTTCCAAGCTCAAAACTCTCTCTAGAGCCTTATATAAGGACCCTCATACCTTGCCAAGTTCCGAAGACTCGTTTTTGACTAGAGTTACCCCAAGCTCTTCCCTCCTCTCTGACTGAAAAACTCCATGAGCTCCGATGATATCTTTGACCACCTTCCTCGTCTGTTCTCACAAAACCAGCAATGGATTCCTCATCCCCAAATTCTTCCATGTGCCGCAATATTGGTGGCCATCTCCTTTCCACGTCTTCATCGCCACTCCTTCCTACCGGAGAAGTCATCTTCTCCGATGCCGGCCATACCAGCCGGTGTCGTCCTTCCCCATTTCGTCCACTTAGAATAGGTAGTTAAGTCTCTCTAGGTTCCTAGGTTAATTACCTACCCAAAACACCAAAAATATCCCCTAGAAGCACCCGTTCACCTTTATCCTCTCCACCTCCAGTCGCCCTCCGGCAAGGTCATCCACTCGTTACACAACTCCATCCACCTCACCGACACTCCCAAAAGCTCTACCACTCATTCCCTCACAAAACCCCTCTCCTATTTCATCCTATTAACCTCTCACAACCACCACCAAACAAACCCATCACCGGCCTCTGTCCTCGATTCCGTCCGACCACCTCGCACCTCCATCCTCCATGAAACCACCGCCATTACATTTGCCAATGTCCAGCGAATCTTCTGAGGTGTTTTGACGAGGCCGAAATGCCTTATTAGCTATTTCAGGTCCCACGTCGACGCTCGGTCGCCGTGCCTTATCTCCGACATCGTTCATGGTGTTCTAACTCTGAAGAGCTTAGGTGATACCTCCAAGTCGTGCGAAAGGCTCCTAGTCATCTCCCTAGGTGGTCAATTGGGAGAATTGACCGCTCCAAGGACGTCAATTTGATGCCACATGCTGTTGTTGTTTGCTCACGTGAAGAGGCCTGTGGGAATAATCCCACATCGTGGAAATACAACTGCACGCCTATGCATAAAAGGAATTTGTGTTTGGGGCTTGTTGCCTCAAGATACACGGGGTGAGGTCCCTCTCACCCACACACGCCTCATCCGTGATCTCTGCCCGTGGACTTGGGGTAACCTGTTAACTTGCCTAACCCTCACTCCTCTCTCATCACCCACTATCGATGAGCTTGGACCTAGGTATGCTAGGTCCGATAACCTGATTATCCTGTGGCTCTGGGAGAGTGGATCCTAAAGAGAGAAAGAGAGAGCGCGGGGGCAAAGGGGGGGTTTTGCTCTTACCGACACTTGTGCGACACTTGGTCATGAGGAGAAGAAAGGCAACGGGACCATAGAAAGAATAGGAAGAGGAGGACTGTGGAAGAAGAGAAGGGCCAAAGCTGAAGAAGAACAGAAGACCTAAACTAAGAAGAAGAAGGAAGGAAGAAGGTTTGGACAGTGTGAAAAAGAAGAAGGAAGGAAGAAGGTCTGGACAGTGCGAAGAAGAAGAAGAAGGAAAGCAAGAAGAAATAGAAGAAAAATTATAAAGGGAGTACTGTAGCAACGTCTTTTAAGACGTCTGATTGAGAAATCAGATGTCTGATTTCATATTCCCTCCTTTGATTAAAGATTTGAGTGATTATTCTATGTGTTAGGCTTATAATTGGTGATCCAAATCACCATTATTTTGTCTAGATTACTTTTTGACTCATCATATACTCATATTTACATTGCATATTAGATTTTAAGTAATTAATTGTGCTCATTTACATTAATTATTAAGATTAGTGTGTGAATTCCTATTTGCTCCCTGTGTTCAACCTCGAAACCTTTTCGAGTAATAAAATTTATTTGTTTGAGCGCTATTTTGGCTATACTACAACACGACAATCTCAAACACCGATTTAGTGAGCGATCATTGAGCTAGCCTGAGCTTCCAATTAGTTAAGGTGAGATGAATGGAGCTGAGCTATCTTCAACTAGGTTGAGTTGGTATCGAGCTAAAGTCAACTGAGTTGAGCTAGCTTAAGCTACCATCCATTTGAAATGAGATGAATCCATTTGTGAAGAGCTGGATTCATCTAGGATCCAGCTGAATTTGAACTTCCTCTTCATCTTCTGCCTTCCAAAGTGCTAAAGTTTGTGGAATCTGACTCTATGCATATCCCTGACACTCAAATAAACACATTAAAAATACAAAAACTATGCAATGCATGATCAAAACATTATCATGAGGCATAACTAGCTTTAATTAATCAAAATCAATTGACAAATGCTCCTACATAATCGCTTGAGAATCGTAATTCCTTGCATATCCTTTCTGAGAAGAATGCATTAAATCAAGGTTAATTCTGTAGTTTTAACAACACATTATGAATGTAGAATAATAAAGGGATTTGCCAGGGGTTAATATAAGCTGTAATAAGCATTAAAGTCTAATAAGAGGGTCCATACAGACAGAACAGGGTTTCATGCACTTCGAGAACTGATTCATAACCTAAAACCCTAATTTCAAACCTGCTTGAATTACTGAGGTTCTGGTCAGGATAAAATTCATCTAAACCTTCTAAAAGTCATAGAAAAATATTCCATGAGGCTTAATATCCTTGATTTGACCTTTGGAACATATTTTGACCTTAAACAAAGTCACAGATATAATTATGCCCTAATTTGAGTTTTTGCATAAATTGCCCAGTCGAACTTGGTCAAAATTGAAATCCAACTTTACCACTAGATTCCTTGGGTCCAAATTAGATTTTTACCAAAATTTGGGCCCAATTAGAGTCCATCTTGACCTAGCTTGCATTTTAGTCCAGTCAAACTATTTCTCTCTTAGATATGCCCCTATCTTTTGAAATCCTTGCAATTAGGTCCCTAAATTTTTCATCATATTTGTTGTGAGGTCCCTGTCGCCATTAGTGTGAATAGAAGCTTTACCGTTGAGATTCGAGTGGGGATTTCTCGCTCGATTCTCAATCAAACACTTCTAAAATTGAAAGGGAAATTCCTTGAGGAATTCCCTTCCAAATGAACCTAGCCATGGACCTTGATTCATTCCCAATCTCTCATGCAAACACTTGGAAGATGTGGGTATCCGATTTGCGTGAAATAACTGGAGTTTGCGAGCTTGTTTCCGAGCTTGGAACTCCTCTCTTAGGCCTATAAAAGGACCCAAGACAAGAATCCTTGCTCCTTAACTAGGTACAGGGCCAAAAATCCTCTTTTATGTAGACACATTTATTGAAGATAAAATACCTATTCATGCGTGTTCGTAGGCTTAGATTTGCATTTCATGTTATAAATATTACATAGCATGCATCATTCATCAATTAGAGTAATATATATTTTAGGTTAATTAGGTCCTTTTTATGGTTAGGAGAGAAGATGATTTACTTCAAGGCCTCGGATGGATGATTGGGCCATACGAATTTGATTAGGACGACGATTGGAGTCTAACGCCCTCGAAATTGTCTAGATCGGAGTCTCGTAGCATTATATGAAATCTAAGGAAGATTAATGACCAGGAGGGCAATGTGACACCCTTACGAGCTTCGGATGAAAAATCTGACCATATGAATGGATCCAGAGCGACAATTGCAATCCGGCAGCACAGGAATCATCTTGATCTGAGCACCGTGGCACCCTCTGCAAAAGACAGAAGATGGACGGCCCAGATGGTGCCACGTGGCGCCATCCAAGCGACCCAACACCGGCCAGCAACAACTGGCCACACCATTCATCTTCCATGCCTTTGAATCTAGTTGTTGGATCTTGATCCAACGGCTGGGATGCCTCCACGCCCGCAGCACTCAATTCGTCTTTGAGACACAAAAGTGCCTACAGCGCATTGGTCCCAAGGGGTGCTCTCAAGCTGTAGGCGCGTGGTCGAATCCCCGCAAGCGCACGCAATCAATAGTGTGAGCACGAGCTCCAAATTGGGCCACAAGATCTTCATCGAACGACGCAAGAGGCTCCACCTGGATGCACGAATGATTGCGGATACACCCGCGCCATCCAACACCATCTGAGCGCGTGAGTAATGATCATGGTCGTTGTAACATGTTCATAATGAAGCATGGTGTAAGGTGTATTGATGGATGAAAATACCATTAGTGTTATTGTAGTAGATTGTATGGAATACCAGTCATTATTACGACCATTATTATTTACTTACCTAATTTTTACTGGTTTTATTCCAGGTCGTTCACTGGGAGGCAATTATTGATTTACATCGCTCTCTAATCTCAAAATTATCCTTTAATTCCAAAAAGAAGTTTTACATCTAATAAAGAATGAATGAATGAAGACTTGGTTTGCCTACTCACAAAGAATTAATCAAAATGCTTGCAAAAATTAACTATAAACAAGCACCAAACACTTCATCACTATATTCTAAACTATCTCTTTATAAGTTATAGTATTAATACTTACATAAAAGTACACTACCAACTAAGATTACATAGTATACTAATTTAATTTACTAATCTGACACCTACAGTAACACATACAATAGCTATAGTGATAGATGTAAATGTCGCTAGACCCCAGAAAATACTATATACAAGCTTAAAGAGGGAAACCAGGGCCTGTAGCGACGATTATGGCGATGTTTTATTCTGTCAGTAAATGTATGAATTTATTTACATAAAAGTAATTGGCTATACTACATATACATATGTATATATATATATTAGTCCTTTGTATCTGTATTCTCTCTTTGATTTCACTATACGTATTTACATATTCTCTTTCTCTCTCATTCCACACTACTCTTCTTCTGTTATTCTTCTTCTTCTTTGTTTTATTCTGCGTTAACAATCTTCACACACTACGGCATATAGCTGATTAGCTACTGTCATTAGTCCTCTTAATTAATCAAAAAATGTGTTTAATTTATGGGCATGCTTTTCGAGGGATACACAGCACCCAGAGGGTGGGACCAAACCTCTACTAAGCACGCCCTAATTGTCATTAGGTCGGTTAATTCTGTTTTATCAAGCTCAGAACAGGGGCTTTCTCAGCCCGCGCACACACACACACCCCCGGGTCCCCGACCCCACATGCTCATTCAACTGCTCAAGTTCATGCTCGGAAGATATAAGGCTTCATTGTTTCGAGCACCCAGCGCCTGTGACGACTACGTTATAATATAACAAATTATATTTATATAACAGCGTGCACTTTGCAGCGCACGATGTGGCGCTATTCGAGCGCTGCATCTGCACTGAAAATGTGCGCGGCTGCTCGCCAAAGGTGATTTTGGCCCTCAATTCGAGGGCCATAATTTATTTTAAAATAAAAATAAACTATGGGAAAATGAAATATTTATATAATACAATACAATTGTACACTTAGTTTGAAATTTTAATTATATTTACTATATAAATAAATTCACTAAAGTATACAGTTTTTACACACTGCTTTTGATGTTTAATTCTTTAATTACTTATAAATTAGCTACCATATGGTTTAATTGACCTTATTCAGAGTTAGTATACATGTATAAGTATTTTATAAACATTTTTATTATATTTTTCAGAATTAATTTTTGTTCTATTTACATTTAAATAGCAGATTTGAACTGTTTTACTTATAAATTAAGTTGAAATTATATAATAAGATATAAACATACGTCAATTAGCTTAAATTACTTAAAGTACATCAGTCTAAGTATACAAATTCAGTTAACTTAATTATAACTCTAAATTACTAATTTATCTAATTTAATCTAATAACTTAGCTATTAACTTAATAAATTCATTATTTATTATGTATAAAGAATTAAATTAAGGTACATGGTTTTATTTACTTATAATCTACATATACATATGTGTATACAGTTTTATAGCTTAATATTATTATTTATACTATCTGTTGATTTATTTAATCTAAGAATACATATAAGTTAGTTTAATTAATAAATAGTTACATAATTAATATATATACAATATAATCTAACTTAAATACCCAATTTACAGTATGCCATATATACATAAATTATTCGTACATTTTATATACATATGCTACTTATTTACATAGATAACCTAGTATAAAGCTTATATTTACAAGGGTATACTTAATATACAAAGTATTTTTTTAGGTCATTTTGGAGTTTTTCACTTTTTATGATTTTTATACATATTATAGAGATGAGGGATGAGAAGGGAAGAATTAGTTGAGGAGAAAGAGGTGTTTTTGATTTTTTTTAGATATGACTCTTATTATTAAGTTTCATGGTATATAAATCCATCGACTGGCAAATTCTACCAAGTCGAGGGTTTTGCATACAAAGAAACTTGGCATATGGTTAGAAAACTTTTTGATCTTCGATCAGACAATTTTATTTTAATTTTTTTAGAATTTTTACTGATTTTTATTGAATTTTAAATCTCATCCAACCTAAGCCTTTCAACAGATTTCTAAGGGATCCTAAAGGCTTAGGATGGATCTTAAAAGATGTGAAAAGGCAGTGACTGCCTTATTTTCATTCAGCATGAAATCTGGAAAGTATTGTATGTTGGTGCTAGAGCACCACAATCATTTATTTTGATGATAACAAAACACGTATTATTTAACATTTGCACTTGGAGTCTTAGATTTCAGGCCAATTGCAAATGGATACGTGATTAGACGAAATTCGAGCTCGCATCCAGGATGGATTGGAGGAGCTTGACAGAGAACAGAGAAGATTCGCGAGGAGCGATATATTGAAGATGGAAGGATAAGAAGAATAAGATAGAATTCTGTTTATCTCTTTCTTGTACTCTTGTCTTTATTTTTTCTTGCTCTTTATTTCCGTAGAACATTATGTTAAAGAGCCTCAAAGTACCCTAACAGTAGTCCTAGGAACACCGGCACAACCCTAGGATACTTAGGTTTTCTGTAGAGGACTTACAAAACCAATATAGGGTTTAAACAGCATTTCCAGACGTCTAATTCCCAAATCAGACATCTGATAAAGTGTTTTAAGACGTCTGACTGTTGATTTAGACGTCTGATAACACTTAGGCTGGACATTGTAAGTTCTGTCTAATGAAATCAGACGTCCAGACCTTAGACCAGACGTCTTAAGAGACGTCTGATGACTTTGCCAGACGTCCAATTAGTGGACCGTTGGCTCTCTTAGCAAACACTCGAGGATATGACCGTTAGAGCCTTATTGGACATCCTTAAGCCCTTCCAAACGTCTGATAATTGACCGTTTTACCTCGATTGACCCGAAAATCTCTTCTCAGAGATTTTGTAGCCGTTGCAAATCCATTCCCACGAAAAAGTAGGTTTCCAGACGTCCAGACATAGTGCCAGACGTCCTGCATGTCGTCTGTTGGACTTGCACAAGAACCCTGTTTAGATCTGATTCAAGTCAGGAAGGAACTCGCCCGAAATCAAACGTCTAACCTTGAAATCAGACGTCTTAAAGTGGTCTTCCAGACGTCTGATGCAGAATTAGACGCCTGATAACCCTGTCAGTGCAATGATTGTTCTTGATTTTGGGTTGATTCACTTGGGCTTTGTACCCAACGGCTATGGAAGCTTTTCTAAGCCTTCCAAAGCCTTCCTAAGGCCTCTATAAATAGAGGGGAGCCTTTACACACCAATACACACCAAGACACACCTAGCTACACACTTTCACACTCTTTTGTGTCCAAAAAGACTCTCTTGCTCTCCAAGCTCTAATTCTTCATCTTGAGAGCATCAAGCTTTGCGCACCCACTCTCCCGCCGTAGTTCACGAGAGCGACGTAGCGTCGTCGTGTTGTTCACGCATCCGCGTCACCGACGCACTCCTTTCAAAGGGGAGTTTCCTAATTCCTATAGAAGCTAGGTTTAAAATTACTTTGTTGGCTCTATAGGATTATTTGTTATTTTAATCTTTGTTATTTGGTTGGGTATTCGCTTTGCGAATTCCCGTCTCCTTCGCGAGACAAAATCCTTCTCGTGAAGAGAAGGGGTTGAGGAACGCTACCCTCGCACTTGTAGCGTGGTTGTATTTGAGGTTGAATCACCATCGTTTAAAGTGATTCGTTTAGTGGATTTTGATCAACTTGGTTGATCGGAAAATCCTAACTCGAGAGGGTTAGGTGGTGGTTTTCACCCGGTTTGGGTTTCCACCTAAAAGTACTTGTGTACTTGTGTGATTGTCTATTTTGTGAGATTATTTATATTTATTTCCGCAATTATTACGTCACCCCCTCCTAGTAGGGAATTTCATTGTACCCATTTTAATACATTCCTCAATTTATATTCCCTTTAAGTCATGTGTTGGACAGTTAGCTCTAAACTAAACTCGCTGACAGCATTTAGAAGAGATATAACAAGCATTCACAAAAATTAAAATTCAATTATTTATACAGGGAAGCTTGTATACACAAGGAATAAAATACAACTATATGTCAGCTATGTTCAAAATACACTCTACAGGGTTTTAAATCACATTCTATCCGCTACAATTTAAGACAATCAAACAGCAGCAGCATGGATTTTACATACCAACCCTGCAGAAACTCAGATCTGATTCCAGATGGTCTAACTGCTTGTAACGAACGCGTGCCCAAGACGCCTTTTAAGACGTCTGGGAGGTGGCCCAGACGTCTGACCAGACGTCTGGGATCACATCCAGACGTCTGACCAGACGTCCGGGATAGTTTCCAGACGTCTGGAGAACAGTTATGTTCGCACGGGAGATTCGTCTGCGCGCCTGTGCGCGCAGACCTGCGATTCCTCTCTCTCTCTCTGCGGCTGCAGGCGCGCTGCGACCACCTTCTCTCTCCTCCTCGCGCGGCCTTAAAAAGGGGCGCGCCTCCCCTCCCGTCTCCACCGCCTTCTTCTTCTTCTCCTTCCTGTGCGCGAGAGCGAGCGGACGCGAGGGCGGCAACGGCGGCCGCAGTGAGCGCGGAGGTGCGGCGTGCGAGGGCGGAGCTCTGCCGTGGGGGCGAGCTCGCCGGAGCGGCTTGGCCGGCTGGCGGAGGGCGCAGGGGGTGCGGAGCGACGCGGAGAGGGATCTGCTGCGGGCTGAGCAGCAGACGCGCGAGGTTCGACGCGGGCGACGTCGCGAGCGGAGGCCGAGCAGGGCCCTGATTCTGGAAAAATTTCTAGAATCAGACGTCTGGATTTATATCCAGACGGCAAGGTCGACGTCTGTAAGATCATACAGACGTCTGAAAGGTGAGTTTCCGCCTTCTTCTTCCTTCTTGTCGACTGACCGTACTGAGGGAGGGGGTTGGCTGTGCGCAGGTTCGCTGATTCGCCATCCTTTGCGAATCAGACGTCTGTAAGTTGTACCAGACGGCGGGAGTGACCTCCAGACGTCCTTAGTGACCATCGGACGTCTGGGATCTAGGCAGACGTCCCTGCAGACTTCTGGACGTCTGGGAAACCACGCTGAACAGGTAAATTCTCTGATCCACCATTTAAGACGTCTGGAGGGAGTTCCAGACGTCTGATTTTGCACAGTATCATCTTTTTCGACCCGTTTACGGCCCGTTCGGGCTCCGTTTTCCGCGATTCGAGTTGCGTTCTTTTCAGAATTAATTCCTCTACTCGTCTACAGTAGCTATACACTATTTTGAGACACTCCTTGTGTTTGATCCTTGTGATAGGACCTCGTTCGGTTGCAGTCTTGAGAGTCGCGGAGGCGCGCGGGATTCCCGATCACGCCCCCATTACTCCCGTTGTACCTGGTAGAGTGGCTTAAGTTATTAATAAAATCTGTTAAAGTATGAAACCATAACTAGAATCTAGGACATTGCATGAATCCTAGGAATGAGAAATGTATGGAATGATAGCTCCTAGGTGATGCATGAATCCTAGGGCTGGAAAACTAGTTGTATGCTAGATCCTAGGATGTGGCATGAATCTTAGGATGGAAAAACTAGTGGAATGTATAATACTGCAGTCTTGGAAAAAATGGAAAGGAATATAAAGCTGCTTGTAAATTGAATTAACAGCTGCCTGTTATGAATAAAGAAACATGTTTGAGATCATGGATTTTGAGAACGTGAATCTGGAAAGTGAAACATATGATGTTCTGAGATAAAGAGCTGGAACCCTACGGGGAATTAAGAGTGGAACTCCTGGAAAGAAAAAGGAATGGAACTGAGATGTAGTTTCTACTGTCTCTTGGGTACGCAGTACCAAGGGAAGTACCTGTACCTGTTTAGTGCAGAGTGGGGCCAGTCGCCCCAAGGACCCGGGGTTAGGATTGGCCGCTCTGTACCGACTTGTTGGCCCTCGTGTACGTAGTACCGAGGAGAGCTAGTAGTGTTAGGAGAGTACTAGCTACCCCACGGGCCCCGGGGTTCTGCTAGCCTCCTTCATCGACTTGTTAGGGCCACTAGGGCAAACCAGGGTAGTCAGGCGAGGGTGCGCGGACTGTGGAGGGGCAAGGCCCCGGTTTGGTTACTGTGGAGGGGTTGGACCCCTGTTACTGAGAGGGCTCTGCCCTGGTTCCGTGCTGTGCTTTGGGCGCACCCGTTAACGGAAACGACTGACCGCGTGCCAGTGCGGGCTAGCTACCTGTGCGTTTATCGTGCGTGCCGTAGTCACCGTTACGTCTGTCAGTGACCTTGGGGTGGTTGACTGAGGGTAGGATCACCACGGGGGGACTCTCTCGGCCAGGAGAGCACCACGTGCTACTTCTACTTTTGGAAAAGACTGCAATCAAGATCGTTCTCACGAGGACATTCGAGATCAAGTAAAAGACCTGAGAAATAAATGAAATAGTGAGAAAAATTGAAAGATGTGAATAAAGGAAGTAATAGAACATAACAGCTACTGTACACTCTACTGTTGCCTTTAGTTAGTTTGCCACTCTACTCAGCGTTTTGCTGACGTGTTACACTCGTTACCTTTTTCAGGACCAGGTGTTGAGCAGCCAGGGTCGGCGGCTGCAGATGACGCTGGGCCGAGTAGGGTCCAGTAGAGTTACCACAGCCTTTTTGTACCCCTTTTGTTTCTGTTCTAGTGAGTAGTTTTTGTTTCCGCTGTACCTTCTTTACCTGCAGTTCTTGTTATATGATAAATGCTGTTTTACTGTTGTGGTGGTACCTACTGTAGTAGTTTCTTTCCTTACTGCTGTACTTACTTACTGTTAGTTATATTCATGCTGAATGTGGTTTATTTTACTGTCTTTTGGTTACTTCCTCGTTGGACGACTAGGTCTTGGGATTAGTCGAGTCGGTCCGGTTCTCGTGTCTCGTAGGGACTCGGGAACCGGGTCGTTACACTGCTGCTGCTGTTAGTCCATTTGGGATGAAATCAGATTTAGGAGAGAAGGAGAATGTAGCTGCAAAGTGCACCAACTTGTTGTAACCTCTGGGATTAAAATCATAAATCCAAACTAAAAAAAAAAACTCTCTCAACCCCATCTGACAAGGGTTTCACTTCTCATTAAAAAAACACTGAATATCCTAATTCAAATGTAAGAACCCTTATCAAAAAATTCACATCAGATTAAATCAACAAAAATACTAATCTAACTCTTCCTAATGCTATAGACAGCATGTAGAAAGAGTTAAATGAATCAATTAAAATCCCTAATTCAAATCCCAGGTTCTGAAACCTTAAGGAGTATTGAGAACTCCTTAGGTTAGGAAATCATCAATGCTTTCATCCAACACAAACTCATGGATACAAGATAAAACTTCAAATCACCACAGTGATTTTCCTTAGTTCTATCTTGCATTCAATGCATTAAAACCCTTATAAAACTCAGATCAGAATATGGCTCTTCTGAGATGAATTTTGACATCCGAAACATCTCAGATTCCTTGCCAAACAATGAACAAAAATCAGAAATTTTCAATTTGTCAGATCAAAACAGTCAAAACCCAATTGAGTGAAAATCCTTGAAATCCAAGTTAAAGAAAAATACGACAAACTGATTACTTCAAGCTCAGACTAGGGGCTTTTGTGAACAAAAGTGAGCTGAATGGGAAGCCCCCTTATGTGCTTTTTGATGCCAATTTCAGATCTGAGGTTAAAAACCAATCAGATCTGAAATTAGGTCTGAATGCATGGGTGAAATGTGAGAAACAAGTCATGGAAATCATAAGCGAATATGAAAATATGGAGAGGGAGAGAATTTGTGATCATGACTGTGTGAAACCTTCCCCTCTGATCTGGAATTATCAGAGGAGGTGAGAAGGGAAATTATAGTCTAAATCTACTGCTACAGCTACTCTATCATAACAGCGAAATTAAATACTACAAATTACGTTAATTCTACTCTAAACCTACTTAACTACAGCTACAATTAATTTGCAGAATGATAAACCTACTCTAACAGGAAGAATGGGACCTATGGGTCCTTAGCCGGTGGCTAAGGAGGAAGATGACTCCAGCGGAGGGAAGAGTCTGCTAGTGAGGCTCCAGGGTCGTCCTTAGGTGCTACGAGGTCCTTAGCGATGAGGAGGTCGAGAAGAAGGTGGCAATTTCACAGTGGGTGGCTGTGGAATCAGAGGATTGATGGGGAGGAGGAACTGGAGTGGACGAACGATCGCTAAGAGATGTAGGAGGGAGCGATCCTTTGTACGTGCAACCACTGAGGTGCTTAAGTAGCAAACTCAGTGGCTGAGATCACTGCGCGGGTGAGGATAACCGATAAGGTAACCGGCGGCGGGGATGAGAGGAGAGGAGCGTGCGGTGAGCCAATCTCAAAATCTAACCGTTAGATGGGATCTGGGGAGAGGGGTGAGCGCACGCGCCGATTCGCGCGAAGCTTCTATTCAAATCCAACCACAGATCGAAATCGCGAGAAGCAACGGACGACCGAGATCTACCGCGTTCTTCGCGCGTTATAGTGTGTGCGAAGAGCAGCAGGCCGACCTTTGAAATGTTGGAAAAATTGCAGGGAAGACCCCTGTACGAAGGGGTGGAAAATTTACGTGCAGGCCCATAAGTGAAGAGAATTGCAATAGGATGGACCCTGCAGCCTTTCAAAAGGGTCCTTGTGGTTTACAAGTAGGTCCAAAAAGGAATTTTAAAGATAAGAATGTGATGCATGAAGGACCTAAGTGTAAACTGCATATTACATAGGCTAAATGATGTCCAAATGCCTTCAAATTTTTATATGTGCTTAATTGAACATTTAAGACATTAATTATACTTTTGATTTGGCCTTTCAAACTTATTTATGTGTTCAATTAACGCATGGATCACCATTTGTTCTTTGCTTTCAAAATATCTCGTTTTATGACCTAATTATGAAATTTTAACACAGAGTAAAGGTTTTAGGTCTTTTTCTTTGATTCCCACACTTAACCCTTTTTATCTGTTAATTTGATATTGTTTTGCTCAGTGTCTAACTTAACTTTAGCTTTTTAGCTATGGTAAGTAGCCACTCATTAGCGAGCGCCAAATTGGGCCACACAATCTTCATCGAACGGCGTAAGAGGCTCCACGTGGACTCACGGATGATAGTGGATACATCTGCGCCATCCAATGCCATTTGAGCTCGCGATCCTTGCGCGATTGCGATTGTCAATCGAGCATCTGACAACGAGAAGGTGGGTGCGCGAGCAAAGCTACAAGCGAGCATAAGCTGGAGGCTACAGTGATAGTTGCACGAGCCTTTAGTGACGCTTGTAGCTATCACTAATGGCCTACGCTATGTGAGTGCCAGCAAAGGAATTGAAGAGCGCCAGCAAGCTTTCGCGACATTTGGGGGATTGGCTGGCGTGGATCTACAGTGACGCCTTTGATGTCATTAAATACCCTCTACACAAATTGCCCTCTTCCCTTCATTATAAAAGGACCCCTACACCTCCCCTTCCTCTTCATCTCTTCCTTTCTTCCTCTCACTACCTCCAAGGCTCTAGAGAGAGCTTGTCCCAAGCCTGGGATGCTCCTCTAGAGTAGAAAACCAAATATTTTCCCTCCTCTTATCCCCTTCATGGAGCATCCCATGGCCATTTTCTCACCTCCCTTCGGGAAGAAGATTCTCGCTACGACACCATCCTGCCCCACCCTCCGTCCTTCAGCTCCATCCTCGTTCGTCCCGCTCCTCACCACCTTCCTCCAGGCAACGTTAGAGCGAGTCGTCCTCCAAGCGACCGTTGAGGGGGATTTCTCTCACCTATCTCTATCTTTATTGCTTTCGTAGTATAGTTTTCCCGCTTTCCTAGTTGTAATAAACATTTCATTATAAAAATACGTGATTGTTTCTCTCTCTCTGTCTCTCTCTTTTTATTTTGCAAGTAGATTAGTTAGATTTCATTGACCTAATCTCTTATCCTATTAAAAATACCAAAAAAATTATAAAAGAAAAAAATGACAAAAACAAATAAAAGCGAAATGTGTATCTTTCAAAACCAAACATTCGCCTCCCCTTGTTCGACCCGGGACTCACTTTTTGAGTTTTGATTATAAATTTTATTTGATCGACGGATTTCCTCGTGAGTCGAACTACGACGATGGGTTTTCCAAACTCCAAAACCTTTCCGCTAGAATCTCCACCGTTATCACTCTTCTTTCCTTATCTCTGGCCTCCTCTGACCTAGACTTCGGCAGCTTCCCTCCCCATCATCCTACGGACAGCCAACAGCCAAATTGGCCTATCCTTCTTCCTCATCATCCTCCATGTCTCGCAAGCGACAACGAGGGCTACCTCCCCTTCTCCTCGCCGCCATCTCCCTCAATGTAGCAAGCTCCTTCCACGACGTCGGCAATCACACCAGCGCTAGTAATCCTCCCCGTTCATCCTTTAGAATAGGTTCAAACTTCTCCTCGCCCTCTCCAAATCTTTTCTAGCTCCTTCCCCGATCGTTTCATCCAAAAACCACGCCTCTCCCCCATCATCTTCCTCCACACCAGCGAAGCTCTGGCGATGCTGCCCGCAGTTCACTTTGCATGAAACATTTCGCTACCACCTTCATAAGCTTCGCCTCGCTTCCACCAACGAAACCCCTCTTCCTATTTCCCGTTCCACCCACTCCAACACTCCATCAAACTCACCCACCTCCAAGCACCTTCCCTGAGTTCTCCTCACCACCATCAAACTCCCATGCCATACAAACACGACCACCACCTTCGCCTTCACTTGGCGATCCTTTTGAGATGCTTTGACGTGGCCACAAGGCCGTTCTTTATGTTTTAGGTCATCGCCATTCATCGCTGTCGCCGCTGTCTTCCTTGATGACGACCACCATGCTCCGACCTGTTCCAACCCTGCTACCATGCCCAGGCGATGCGGCTTAGCTCCAGGACCCTGCTTGGATCTTCAATCGCAGCAGCAAGCCTCCGCAACCGTTCCAATTAGAGAAACCTCTTTTGCAACTCCTACGCGAAGAGTAAGGGACATTTAGTCTTACATCGGTGGATGAGAAACCACTTGAGCGGTATAAGTAGATTTTGTGAAGAGCGCTATCTGCCCAAGCACATGGGCGGTTGTGTCCCTAACGCACATGCATCCTCGCTCCTCACGCCTCGCCCATGCACACGCACACGGGTCTAGCCACTTCCTAGGATCCGATTACTCGATAAGGTAACCCGAGTATACACCTGGGTCTTTGAGAAAGGAAGAGGAAGGATTTCTGAGAGAGAGGGGGGGATGGGTTTTGCTGCGCTACCCTTGTGCCCCTGTGCGACCCTTAGCCTCTGAAGAAGAAAGGCCATGCTCTGTGATTGAAGAAGAAGGCTTTGAAACCTTAAGTCTCTGAAGGCTCTGAGAAAGAACAAAGGAGAGATGGAGGACTCTCTTAAAAGCCTCTGTGCTATGCTCTGATAAGGCTTCTGGTCATCAGACCCGACGTCTGATTTGGTTGTGAACATTGTGGTATTATTTGAATGATTGATTAGAGTTACTGTTGAATTATTTGAATACTTTGGATGCATGCTTAAATTAAGAGGATATACATGGTGATTTAAATCACCATTATTTTTTATTCTCTTATTCTTTTTGTCCCATCATGCATCGGTTCTCATTAAATATATTTCTGCATATATTATTAATTGAATATCTCTATTGTGCTTCGTTTATTGTGCCCATTATTCAATTCAAGATTAGTGTTGTGAATTCCATATTTGCTCCCTGCGAACAACCTTATACTCTATTTTCTGAATTTAAATGTTTGTTGTAAGATTTTGTAAACTATACTACGACGCATTTATTTAACACTAGATGAAACCCTAACAACAATGCATGCCTAACCTAGGAGAATGCCTAAATGCAACCCAAAAATCCGATTGTGGAGTTAAAATCCTAAGAGATAGATATGTTTTAGGATATAAGAATGATGATAAACTGACGTTTATCAATTATCTTTCGCAGCAATCCATGTAATGAGAGAAGAAAATTTTTCTATTAACAAACAACCTAATAGGTCAAATAAAAAGCTCCTAAAGCCCATTAAGAGATGGGGATAACTTTTTACGTGGATAAAGTGTACAAAATCCCGCCTAGATGCTGACAGGCAAAAGAGCCTTGTCTGACAAAATAGCCTTACCCGACAAGTGCTAGCCAGTTTGACTTGATGAATCCTTCTTGGCTAGCTTAACAGGTTCGACAGAAAGCGTCCACCGGGTAGACCTTGCCGATCTAACAAGATGCTTACTTGACAAGCTTGTACCCATCTGATAAGATTAGCCGGTAAGCTTTGTTTGCCTGTCTGCAAAATCAAGCGATTTCTTCTTCAAGAGGCTTGAGGGCATAGTGGCGGCTACCTTAATTTCTGAAAGCAGATATGTGGAAGTTATTTTAAGTTGCCCACTTCCATGACCTTGACCTCCAATACTAGGGAATCCTGTTGTATGCCACGTGGATTGTTTATACATGTGACCCATAAATACCTGAGTTGTTGGAAAAATGGGTGCACATGTATATAAAGCAAGAGAACACGAATTATATTATGTAACGACAAATATATAGTGAAATTTGAGAGTTTACCGACTCTTCAGACATGTGCACCGTTAATTGTATGTAGAATTGAGTAACCAATTTCCTTGTCATTTTTTTATGTACAATTATTTGATTTAGCGAACCAGCTAATCTTATTCTCGAATCTAAATAGGACCCATCTTAATAGACTCAGATCGCCATGTAACTTCATCATTTTTCCTAATTAAGACAAATGGCTGCATCATTAGCGGCAACGTCAAAATAAGTTGCCAACAGTTAAAGTGCCAAGACCAAATGCGGATCTTTTTCCTCACTGACAGTAATATCAAGAAGAGAGGTATTGATCATTGTTTCAAACTGGTTAACCAGTTCTGCTTTACGTACGTGTTCATAACTTGGGTTGGTTCCAAAACTCCCTGTGCTCGGCCCCTCCCTGACGACCTCCACCTTCGTCCCATTGCTACTTTTATTTTAGTTCTCATATTCCTCTTATTTTCTTAACCGAACTTGTCGAATTCCTTGTTTCAAGCTTAAAACTGTTGTTGCTATAGTAAATGGGGGAGGCGATGAGAACTTGGATTCTTAGAGACTTAATTAAGAGGGGAAGATGCATATGCTCCAGATGGGAGAATCGTACTTCCAACCATTGAAATTGATTACTAGTAGGCGAGCAGAAGGAGCAATCTGCTTTGGAAGCCAAAAGGGAAGAACTTCACTTATAGGTTAGGACATAACAGGAGATAAAGAAGGGGCATAAATAATTAGAAATAGCAAATTGTTTGATAAAGCTTAATCCGAGGAGCATTTACGTTAAAATATATATCATAAGGTATCTATGTGAAAATCCTTATTCAAAAATGTAAATGAGATCTACCACTGTACTTAATACATTGATAACTAAGTTTTAGCATCAAAATACCACATGGATTTGACCCTATAATACTATTGACTTAAGTTGAAGTCCAACTTTTTTTTTTTTGTTGTTTTTGCAAGTGAATTAAGTCTAACTTTTGTTAAATGTCTCATTTCCTTTTATATATATATATATATATATATATATATATATATATATATATATATATATATATATATATATATATATATATATATATTGTAACGAGCGCGTACCCCAGACGTCTTTTAAGACGTCTGGGAGGTGGCCCAGACGTCTGTCAAGACGTCTGGGATCACATCCAGACGTCTGACCAGACGTCCGGGATAGTTTACAGACGTCTGACGAACAGTTATACTCGCACGGGATATTCGTCTGCGCGCCTGTGCGCGCAGACCTGCGATCCGCATCTTCTCTGCGGCTGCAGGCGACTGCGGCCGTCTCTCTCCTCCTCTCCGCGCGGCGTTAAAAGGGGGAGGGGGCGCGCCTCCCCTCCCGTCTCCACCATCTTCCTCCTCTCCTGCTGCGGGCGGAGCGAGCGGACGCGAGGGCGCAGCGGCAGCGGCGCAGCAAAGGCGCGGAGGAGCTGCGGCGTGCGAGGGCGGGACTCTGCCGTGAGGGCGAGCTCGCCGGGAGCGGCTTGGCCGGCCGGCGGAGGGCGCAGGGGGCGCAGAGCGTCGCGAAGAGGGACCTGCTGCGGGCGGAGCAGCGGACGCGCGAGGTGCGACGCGGGCGGCGTCGCGAGCGGAGGCCGAGCGAGGTTCTGATTCTGGAAAAATATCCAGAATCAGACGTCTGGACTGATATCCAGACGGCAAGGCCGACGTCTGTGTGATCATACAGACGTCTGAAAGGTGAGTTCCGCTTTCTCCTTCTTCTTTTGTCGACTGACCGTACTGAAGGAGGAGGGTTGGCTGTGCGCAGGTGTTCGGATTCGTCATCCTTTGCGAATCCGACGTCTGGAAGTTGTACCAGACGGCGGGAGTGACCTCCAGACGTCCGGAGAGACCATCGGACGTCTGGGATCTAGGAGAGACGTCGCCACAGACTTCTGGACGTCCGGGGAACCACGCCGAACAGGTAATTCTCTGATCCACCGTTTAAGACGTCTGGAAGGAGTTCCAGACGTCTGATTTTGCACAGTATTGTCTTTCTCGACCCGTTTAGGGCCCGTTTGGGCTCCGTTTTCCGCGATTCGAGTTGCGTTCGTTTCAGACTTTATTCCTCTACCCGCCTACAGTAGATATACACTGTTTTGAGACACTCCTTGTGTTTGATCCTTGTGATAGGACCTCGTTCGGTTGCCGTCTTGAGAGTCGCGGAGGCGCGCGGGATTCCCGACCACGCCCCCATTACTTCCGTTGTACCTGGTAGAGTGGTTTTAAGCATTAATAAAATCTGTTAAAGTATGGAACCATAACTAGAACCTAGGGCATTGCATGAACCCTAGGAATGAGAAATGTATGGAATGATAGCTCCTAGGTGTTGCATGAATCCTAGGGCCGGAAAACTAGATTGTATGATAGATCCTAGGATATGGCATGAATCCTAGGATGGAAAAACTAGTGGAATGTATATTACTGCAGTCTTGGAAAAATAGAAAGGAATATATAAGCTGCCTGTGAAATTAATTAACAGCTGCCTGTTATGAACAAAGAAACATGTTTGAGATCATGGAAATTGAGAACGTGAATCTGGAAAGTGAAACATATGATGTTCTGAGATAAAGGGCTGGAACCCTACGGGGAATTAGGAGTGGAACTCCTGGAAAGAAAAGGAATGGAACTGAGATGTAGTTGTACTGTCTCTTGGGTACGCAGTACCAAGGGAAGTACCTGTACTTGTTTTAGTGCAGAGTGGGGCCAGCCGCCCCAGGGACCCGGGGTTAGGCTTGGCCGCTCTGTACCGACTTGTTGGCCCTCGTGTACGTAGTACCGAGGAGAGCTAGTAGTGTTAGGAGAGTACTAGCTACCCCACGGGCCCCGGGGTTCTGCTAGCCTCCTTCACCGACTTGTTAGGCCCACTAGGGCAAACCAGGGTAGTCAGACGAGGGTGCGCGGACTGTGGAGGGGCAAGGCCCCGGTTTGGTTACTGTGGAGGGGTTGGACCCCTGTTACTGAGAGGGCTCTGCCCTGGTTCCGTGCTGTGCTTTGGGCGCACCCGTTAACGGAAACGACTGACCGTGTGCCAGTACGGGCTAGCTACCTGTGCGTTTATCGCGCGTGCCGTAGTCACCGTTACGTCTGTCAGTGACCTTGGGGTGGTTGACTGAGGGTAGGATCACCACGGGGGACTCTCTCGGCCAGGAGAGCACCACGTGCTACTTCTACTGTTGGAAAAGACTGCAATCAAGATCGTCCCACGAGGACATTCGAGATCAAGTAAAGGATCTGAGAAGTAAATGAAATAGTGAGAAAAATTGAAAGATGTAAATAAAGGAAGTAATAGAACATAACAGCTACTGTACACTCTACTGTTGCCTTTAGTTAGTTTGCCACTCTACTCAGCGTTTTGCTGACGTGTTACACTCGTTACCTTTTTCAGGACCAGGTGTTGAGCAGCCAGGGTCGGCGGCTGCAGAGGACGCTGGGCCGAGTAGGGTCCAGTAGAGTTGCCACAGCTTTGTACCTTCTTTTGTTTCTGTTCTAGTGAGTAGTTTTGTTTCCGCTGTACCTTCTTTACCTGCAGTTTTTGTTATATGATAAATGTTGTTTTACTGTTGTGGTGGTGCCTACTGTAGTAGTTTCTTTCCTTACTGCTGTACTTTTTACTGTTAGTTATATTCATGCTGAATGTGGTTTATTTTACTGTCTTTTGGTTACTTCCTCGTTGGACGACTGGGTCTTGGGATTAGTCGAGTCGGTCCGGTTCTCGTGTCTCGTAGGGACTCGGGAACCGGGTCGTTACAAGATGGTATCAGAGCAAGGTCGTCCCGAGAAGTGAATCAACTGATTGGAAAATAACCAATTCACATGTTTATAGCTAGAGTAGCCACCACAACATATCTCTTGACATGAGCTCTTAGAAGTGTTGTTAGGTACCGTCTGTTTTGACGTTTCCGTTTTGTTTCGCGTCTCCTTGCAGGAGATGCCTCGTCGTGGGACTGGCGAGACTGGCCGCGGGCGCGGCCGAGGGCGAGGACGGCGAGGTGGACGTGCTGTCGTTGACGTCTCGGTGGACCAGCCACCACTCCCTGGCATCCAGGCCCAGGACCTCGCCCGACTGATACGGGATATTGTACGAGAGGAGCTCCACCCACCGCCCCGAGCACCTCCTCCTGGGGTTGCAGAGGGGGAGTCCTCTGTGGGACCACGCGACGGACGCGGCGCCGGACACGAGGGAGGGGATGGGCCCCTGCCGCCCCCACCTTCCTCCGACACTTCTGTACACGAGGCACCTTCGCCTGGAGGTGCACCAGCACCTCCCCTACAGCACCACTTCGAGCTTTTCGGGCAGTTCCGGAAGCTGAAGCCCCCCTCCTTCAAGGGGGATGAGGACCCGACCGAGGCAGAGGACTGGCTTGAGCAGCTGGAGAAGATCTTCGACACCCTTCGCCCCCCGGTGGAGTGCCGCGTGGCCTTTGCCACGTACCAGCTGGAGAGTGCGGCACACCGGTGGTGGAGGGCGGTCCGGGGACAGGAGAGGGACGAGCCGACGTGGGACCAGTTCGTCACCCTCTTCTGCGAGCAGTACTTTCCCCAGACGTGGCAGGACCAGAGGAGGCGGGAGTTCCACACTCTCCGCCAAGGGACGATGACCGTGAGCGCGTACCGCACGCGTTTCTTGGAGCTGTCCCGCTTTGCAGCGACAGCGGTAGCCACTGAGGAGGAGCGCCTTTGGAGGTTCACCGAGGGGCTCCGGCCTGCGATCCGGGGGTATGTCAAACCCCTGAAGCTGCCGACGTTTTCGAGGGTGGTAGAGGCAGCCATGACTTACGAGGAGACCAACCCGTCCGCGCGAGAGACCGACGGCGGGCGGAAGAGGCCCTTTCAGCCAGACTTCTCACAGGGCCGGCGAGAACGGAGACACATGGCGTCCGCAGGAGAGCCGTCACGTTGTGCAGGGCCATCACTGGCCTTTGGGGGCCCTCGACAGGGGCCAGTCGCCAGCACCGGACCCCCGCCTAGCCGACAGCAGGGACTCACTGAGGGCGGGAGTCGGGTTCCCCTCTGCTACCAGTGTGGCCAGCCGGGCCACGTCAGGAGGGACTGCCCATCTAGGGCAGGAGGTCAGCAGATACTTCCCGCGCAGAGCACTGGAGGGCGCGCAGGAGGCCGCGGTTTCCAGGCGCGAGGAGGAGGACCGCAGTCGCGAGGAGGGTACCGGCCAGCACCTACCCGTCCGACGCAGAGTGTGGCTGCTTCGTCCGCACCTAGAGCTGAGGGGCGTATCAACGCCCTAACACACAGGGACGCCAGAGCTTCGGGATCCGTGGTAGCAGGTATGGTTTCAGTTTTTGGCAGACTCGTTTACACGCTTTTCGATTCCGGCGCTACGCACTCGTTTGTCGCAGACAGTTTCGCAGTTAGTTTGGACCAGGATTATACATTGTTAGAGAAACCGTTCGTAATCAGAGGTCCGAGTGGTCAGCTGTTTGTAGCTGAGGAGGTGTACACGGGTTGCGGGGTCAGCATCGGGGGACACAGCCTGCCAGCTGACCTGATTATGATACAGATGGAGGACTTTGGGGTGATCCTGGGGATGGATTGGCTGTCCGCTTACCACGCATTGGTAGACTGCTTTGAGAGGAAGATTGTCTTCTCCATTCCGGAGTTGCCTTCCTTCGAGTTTCACGGGCAGCCAGTGGACGGAGGTTTCAGGTGCATTTCGTCACTTCGGGCGGCGAGACTTTTGAGCCAGGGGTGTGAGGGCTTCTTAGCTTGTGTGGTGGCAGAGCACAGCCCCGTGGCAGATTTCCAGAGCATCCCGGTGGTCAGAGAGTACCCCGACGTGTTTCCAGACGAGTTACCAGGACTACCGCCCGAGCGTGAGATCGAGTTTGAGATCTCACTAGTACCAGGGACCAACCCCATCTCCACCGCGCCGTACAGGATGGCACCGCTTGAGCTGCGAGAGCTCAAGTCTCAGTTGCAGGACCTTTTGGAGAAGGGTTTCGTGAGGCCCAGTGCGTCTCCCTGGGGAGCCCCGGTACTGTTTGTGAAGAAGAAGGATGGGACCCTACGCCTTTGTGTGGACTACAGACAGCTGAATAGGGTCACCATCAAGAACCGATATCCGCTGCCGAGGATTGACGATTTGTTTGACCAGTTGCGGGGTGCCACGGTGTTTTCCAAGATCGACTTGAGGTCTGGATACCACCAGTTGAGGATCAGGGAGACCGACGTCTCCAAGACAGCTTTCCGCACCCGGTACGGACACTACGAGTTTTTGGTCATGCCGTTTGGGCTGACCAATGCCCCCGCTGCTTTCATGGACCTGATGAACCGGGTGTTCAGACCGTACTTGGACCAGTTTGTGGTGGTTTTCATAGATGATGTACTCATCTATTCTAGAGATCGGACGCAGCACGGATAGCACTTGCGGATGGTTCTGGACACTCTGAGACGACGCAGGCTGTATGCCAAATACAGCAAGTGCGAGTTCTGGTTGAGGGAGGTGACCTTTTTGGGTCATGTGATCTCTGGAGACGGCCTGGCGGTGGATCCCGCCAAGGTCGAGGCAGTGCTCAGGTGGGAGAGACCGCGTTCAGTCACTGAGATTCGCAGTTTCCTGGGACTGGCAGGTTACTACAGACGGTTCATCAGAGGGTTTTCGCAGATTGCACGTCCTATGACACAGTTGACTCGGAAGGATGTGCCTTTCACTTGGACGGACGCCTGTGAGGCGTGTTTTCTGGAGCTGAAGGAGAGGTTGACCTCGGCTCCCGTGCTCACCATTCCTGACAGTAGTGGCGGGTTCGTCGTGTACACGGACGCTTCCTTGCAGGGGTTAGGAGGTGTGCTCATGCAGAGGGGTCACGTGGTCGCTTACGCTTCGCGGCAACTGAAGCCCCATGAGCATACCTACCCTACCCATGACCTAGAGTTGGCAGCTGTTGTCTTCGCGCTGAAGACATGGAGGCACTACTTGTACGGTGAGACCTTCGAGATTTTTACAGATCACAAGAGCCTCAGATATCTTTTTGACCAGAAGGAGCTCAACATGAGACAGAGACGTTGGTTGGAGCTCCTGAAGGACTACGACTGCAGCATCTCCTACCACCCGGGAAAGGCCAATGTGGTGGCTGACGCCTTGAGCCGTAAGGCGCCCGCACGCTTGGCCAGTCTACAGTTACAGAGTTGGAGCCTTTTGGAGGAGGTGGGCAGTTGGCGACCTCTAGAGTTACGAGGATACTGTGGGGCAGTGACGGTGACACGGCAGACCAGACCAGAGTTGATAGACCGCATCATCACGGGACAGATGGCCGATCCGTACTTGCAGTCTTTGCGCGACAGAGTACTGTCAGGGGACCCAGGGGACTTCTCTTTCACAGACCAGGTGTTACGCTTGAGGGGACGGCTGTGCGTCCCCAGAGACGAGGAGCTGTTGAGAGAGCTCCTGACTGAGGCACACGGTTCCAGATTCACCATACATCCCGGAAACACGAAAATGTACCATGACTTGAGACGCGAGTTCTGGTGGAGAGGGATGAAGCGGGATGTGGGTGAGTTCGTGCAGCAGTGCTTAGTGTGCCAGCAGGTGAAAGCCGAGCATCAGAGGCCTGCAGGGCCGCTTCAGCCGCTTCCAGTGCCGGAGTGGAAGTGGGAGAGCATCACCATGGACTTGGTGGTGGGTTTACCTGTTACCCAGCGAGGACACGACGCGGTCTGGGTAATAGTGGATAGGTTGACGAAGACGGCACGATTCTTGCCGATCCGAGTCACTTTGGGACCAGCACAGTTGGCAGAGAGGTATATCCGTGATGTGGTGCGACTACACGGAGTTCCGCGGGAGATCGTATCCGACCGGGATACCCGCTTTACGTCCCAGTTTTGGGCTGAATTTCAGCAGGCTTTGGGGACGAGGTTGAGGTTTAGCACGGCTTACCACCCCCAGACGGACGGACAGTCGGAACGCACGATACAGACACTTGAGGATCTTTTGCGTGCCTGTGTACTAGACTGGAGGGGCTCTTGGGAGGAACACCTGCCCCTGGCAGAGTTTGCATACAACAACAGTTATCACTCGAGCATCGGCATGGCTCCCTACGAGGCTCTGTACGGACGGAAATGCACGGCACCCTTGAGTTGGGTTGAGGTGGGGACCAAGTGGGAGGTTGGCCCCAGGTTGATCCGGCAGAGTCAGGAGGTAGTTGAACAGATCCACAGACGACTCCGCACTGTCAGGAGCAGACAGAAGAGCTACGCAGATCGCAGACGCAGAGAGGTGCAGTTCGAGGTTGGGGACCACGTCTTTCTTCGTGTTTCGCCCATGAAGGGCTTACAGCGGTTTGGGGTGAGAGGGAAGCTCGCGCCGAGGTTCGTGGGGCCCTTCGAGGTCCTGGAGCGGGTTGGACCCGTTGCTTACAGACTTGCCCTTCCCCCGCAGCTTTCTGGTGTGCACGACGTGTTCCACGTGTCCAACCTCAGGAAGTACGTAGCCGATCTCAGCCACGTACTGAGTCACGAGAGCGTCGAGGTGAGCGACGACCTGACCTACCCCGAGCGGCCAGTGCAGATCCTAGACCGAGCCGTCCGCAGGTTGAGACGAAAGCAAGTACCCCTGGTAAAGGTTTTGTGGAGGAGCCAGCGGTACGAGGAGGCTACCTGGGAGCCTGAGGCGGCAATGCGGGAGCGGTACCCAGAGCTTTTCGCGGGTACGTCTTTTCAGACCGGCTTCGGTCCTCTTTGAGTTTGTTATGGTTATTTGGACATCCTTTTTCCGCACCCTAGTTGGCGCAAGTTTCGGGGACGAAACTTCCTTTGAGTTTGTTATATTGTAACGAGCGCGTACCCCAGACGTCTTTTAAGACGTCTGGGAGGTGGCCCAGACGTCTGTCAAGACGTCTGGGATCACATCCAGACGTCTGACCAGACGTCCGGGATAGTTTACAGACGTCTGACGAACAGTTATACTCGCACGGGATATTCGTCTGCGCGCCTGTGCGCGCAGACCTGCGATCCGCATCTTCTCTGCGGCTGCAGGCGACTGCGGCCGTCTCTCTCCTCCTCTCCGCGCGGCGTTAAAAGGGGGAGGGGGCGCGCCTCCCCTCCCGTCTCCACCATCTTCCTCCTCTCCTGCTGCGGGCGGAGCGAGCGGACGCGAGGGCGCAGCGGCAGCGGCGCAGCAAAGGCGCGGAGGAGCTGCGGCGTGCGAGGGCGGGACTCTGCCGTGAAGGCGAGCTCGCCGGGAGCGGCTTGGCTGGCCGGCGGAGGGCGCAGGGGGCGCAGAGCGTCGCGAAGAGGGACCTGCTGCGGGCGGAGCAGCGGACGCGCGAGGTGCGACGCGGGCGGCGTCGCGAGCGGAGGCCGAGCGAGGTTCTGATTCTGGAAAAATCTCCAGAATCAGACGTCTGGACTGATATCCAGACGGCAAGGCCGACGTCTGTGTGATCATACAGACGTCTGAAAGGTGAGTTCCGCTTTCTCCTTCTTCTTTTGTCGACTGACCGTACTGAAGGAGGAGGGTTGGCTGTGCGCAGGTGTTCGGATTCGTCATCCTTTGCGAATCCGACGTCTGGAAGTTGTACCAGACGGCGGGAGTGACCTCCAGACGTCCGGAGAGACCATCGGACGTCTGGGATCTAGGAGAGACGTCGCCACAGACTTCTGGACGTCCGGGGAACCACGCCGAACAGGTAATTCTCTGATCCACCGTTTAAGACGTCTGGAAGGAGTTCCAGACGTCTGATTTTGCACAGTATTGTCTTTCTCGACCCGTTTAGGGCTCGTTTGGGCTCCGTTTTCCGCGATTCGAGTTGCGTTCGTTTCAGACTTTATTCCTCTACCCGCCTACAGTAGATATACACTGTTTTGAGACACTCCTTGTGTTTGATCCTTGTGATAGGACCTCGTTCGGTTGCCGTCTTGAGAGTCGCGGAGGCGCGCGGGATTCCCGACCACGCCCCCATTACTTCCGTTGTACCTGGTAGAGTGGTTTTAAGCATTAATAAAATCTGTTAAAGTATGGAACCATAACTAGAACCTAGGGCATTGCATGAACCCTAGGAATGAGAAATGTATGGAATGATAGCTCCTAGGTGTTGCATGAATCCTAGGGCCGGAAAACTAGATTGTATGATAGATCCTAGGATATGGCATGAATCCTAGGATGGAAAAACTAGTGGAATGTATATTACTGCAGTCTTGGAAAAATAGAAAGGAATATATAAGCTGCCTGTGAAATTAATTAACAGCTGCCTGTTATGAACAAAGAAACATGTTTGAGATCATGGAAATTGAGAACGTGAATCTGGAAAGTGAAACATATGATGTTCTGAGATAAAGGGCTGGAACCCTACGGGGAATTAGGAGTGGAACTCCTGGAAAGAAAAGGAATGGAACTGAGATGTAGTTGTACTGTCTCTTGGGTACGCAGTACCAAGGGAAGTACCTGTACTTGTTTTAGTGCAGAGTGGGGCCAGCCGCCCCAGGGACCCGGGGTTAGGCTTGGCCGCTCTGTACCGACTTGTTGGCCCTCGTGTACGTAGTACCGAGGAGAGCTAGTAGTGTTAGGAGAGTACTAGCTACCCCACGGGCCCCGGGGTTCTGCTAGCCTCCTTCACCGACTTGTTAGGCCCACTAGGGCAAACCAGGGTAGTCAGACGAGGGTGCGCGGACTGTGGAGGGGCAAGGCCCCGGTTTGGTTACTGTGGAGGGGTTGGACCCCTGTTACTGAGAGGGCTCTGCCCTGGTTCCGTGCTGTGCTTTGGGCGCACCCGTTAACGGAAACGACTGACCGCGTGCCAGTACGGGCTAGCTACCTGTGCGTTTATCGCGCGTGCCGTAGTCACCGTTACGTCTGTCAGTGACCTTGGGGTGGTTGACTGAGGGTAGGATCACCACGGGGGACTCTCCCGGCCAGGAGAGCACCACGTGCTACTTCTACTGTTGGAAAAGACTGCAATCAAGATCGTCCCACGAGGACATTCGAGATCAAGTAAAGGATCTGAGAAGTAAATGAAATAGTGAGAAAAATTGAAAGATGTAAATAAAGGAAGTAATAGAACATAACAGCTACTGTACACTCTACTGTTGCCTTTAGTTAGTTTGCCACTCTACTCAGCGTTTTGCTGACGTGTTACACTCGTTACCTTTTTCAGGACCAGGTGTTGAGCAGCCAGGGTCGGCGGCTGCAGAGGACGCTGGGCCGAGTAGGGTCCAGTAGAGTTGCCACAGCTTTGTACCTTCTTTTGTTTCTGTTCTAGTGAGTAGTTTTGTTTCCGCTGTACCTTCTTTACCTGCAGTTTTTGTTATATGATAAATGTTGTTTTACTGTTGTGGTGGTGCCTACTGTAGTAGTTTCTTTCCTTACTGCTGTACTTTTTACTGTTAGTTATATTCATGCTGAATGTGGTTTATTTTACTGTCTTTTGGTTACTTCCTCGTTGGACGACTGGGTCTTGGGATTAGTCGAGTCGGTCCGGTTCTCGTGTCTCGTAGGGACTCGGGAACCGGGTCGTTACATATATGTAATACACTAAAAATAATGTCCCATTGTAAACTCATGAGATTAAGTAATGGAATACACATAAAAATTGATGATTACTTGTAATAAAATGGATTTAAGCATTTTTTGTAGTTAATTACTTTGGTCCATTAAGCCTATATCGATCCAATAAATATTCAATGTCTTTGTCCTGGCGTTGTTTAAGTTAAGTCATTACAATATACTATAGTATAGGGGCCCAATTTGAATTATTTAGATCAAAGAGCTTGGTCAATGATCCAGCTTCCTTGCCAGAATGCAGGCGTCCACTTTGCCATTACTCGTGTGGATAATCTTGGATATACGACATGCTAGCAAAGGTGCAAATGGTAGGATCTATATTACACTTTTTAGCATACGCTAGTATATAGGCCTTAGTTTCTCCTACCATCTTTTTAAAATTTTGCTAGCTTCTTCAACTTATACAGAAAGATAACCATCTTTTTAAAAAAATATTCCCTTTTTATTATCAATTAGTTTGACTTTGTCAAAATGTTACTTTTTTCGTTACATTTTAGAAAGTTTCCTATCCTAATGTTGTAAATTAACATTAACTTCAATTTTTAATTTTCTCCGTCACCTTGCCAACTTCGCTTATCATTGACCGGCTTCCTTTACTTCTATCCTACCAGCACATAATTAATAGCTCTTTGTGTTATTTTCGAAAGGGCGTTGTTTGCCGCGTAGAAAATGACACAACAAATATCACCAGTGGAAGGTGTGAGCTGTGAGATTTGAAAATTTGGGCAAAGACAGATCAGTCAAACACCTAGTGGTGAGGCCCACGTCTAGGAGTGGAGAGGGAGGGCATTGTTGATGACCCTTTCGGTACTTAATTAGGAAATAAAAATTTTTATTACAAGTTTAATTCGTTAAAGGTCCTCTTGGACCAAAATAGGTTCAATAGAAAATCCTAAATAACTCAAGAGACCTTGAATAAATCAGGTGATTTGGTTTACTTAGGTGGATGCGTCAACAGGCATAAGTCATTCACACCTATCAGCCAACGGATAGGGCTATCCTACTCAACACAACCTCAAGTTGCTTGTAGATTCAGGTGTACACTTTTACCCCTGCCTAGGTATTAGGTGAAATATTTTTTACTAGTTAGCCGCCGACAAGGTGACGATTGCCAATGCACCCATGACTCTTTGATTGGCAAAATTGTAATGTCACGGTAATTTCTCTTGACCGACCACTCGACCTACAATGATCCTCACTTTCGAAGGGTCCTGTGAGGATACTCGTCAAAGGAGTAGGTACACGCACATAGAGAGATAGAGATTGCATTACTTCTTGTACTCAACTAAGGAATTAGTGATGCTTAAAAGTAAATTTACTCTCTCCATACGTTCACCATTTTCAAGTAAAATTAGGAAACCAATCCACTTATCTCTCATATATATTTACTTGATCTACTTTTATCTGTGAACCCAAATAAGGTCTATTAAAATAGACTCCGATCGATATCTCAAACCTTTTTTCTTTGTCGAAATCATCCTGAATGTTTTCAATCCAAGAGCCTAAAGGTACCGAACTCCAAGTTGAAATGGTGGTGGCCAAGGACACTTGGTTGATGTTTATCGATGGGCAATTTTTTACCCACAAACAAAGTGGCGTCCGACATATACCCTGTAGACAGAGCATGTGAACGGTGAAACTCTGCGTCCACATTCCCAGCTGATTTGGGAACACGTACGGTATAGGCAGGATGCTACAATTTGGGAGCTAAGTGGTGGACGTGGAAGCCTAAGCTTAACATTCGATAAACTCGACGAAATCGCAAAGGATTCTGGGTGTCTATATATATATGTCCAACTCAATTGTAACACGGGCAAGGGACTTTGAATAAATCAGATTAAAGTTTCGATGCCAAAAAGTAATTTCGTCTGACTTTGAATGAGTTAATTACTATTAACCTTCCTCTGATAATTATATGATCTTAAAGTTAGATAATATGCGTTGAGTTGGTAGGGAAGCCTTTGGGCACGTGCAACCATTCTTTTCCTGGATTTCATGTTCATTAACCGCACGTTAAAAGTCGGAAGCATCGAGTTCTTGGATTTCCTTCGCCTCAATATTGTAGGTTGAATTCAAGAAACGTGAGGGTTTGAAGGTAGTTTAGACAATTGGAGAAGAAATGAACATGCAGTTAAAATGGCTAAATCATAAGATTAATAGTATAAACCGCTTCTTTTATTATCATGCCTTTTGAAACATTTATTTAGATTACACATTGATCGGGATACAGAGATTGACACGAGCACAAACAACTATACGTGGTAGAGCGTCATTTTGGAGAAGATGGAGTCTTTAAGCAGAGCTTTAATAGCGGCCTCCACCGCCGCCACCTCCGCCACCGCCACCCCCACCTCCTCCTCCTCCTCGCCCACTGCCATATCCAGAACCGGCGCCATATCCGGAACCGTATCCTCCACCACGTCCACCACCTCCTCCACCCCCACCACCACCACCGCCACCGCCACCGCCACCATAGCCTCCACGTCCGCGACCATATCCAGATCCAGAGCCATACCCAGCTCCGTATCCTCCACCGCGTCCTCCACCACCGCCACCACCACCTCCTCCTCCTCCTCCTCCACCACCTCCGCCTCGTCCTTTACCATACCCACTTCCGTACCCACCTCCCGATCCGTAGCCTGAACCATACCTACCAGCAGAGGCCACGCTCACAAGGAGCAAGACCAAGAAGGAAACAGCCACCACCTTGATAGCAGCCATGTCTTAGCTTTGAGATAGAAGAGAAGAGTTTTCGATGCTTTGGTTGGGGCTCCGACGGGGAGTATTTATAGGCATTTTCAAGTGCATATGCCTCAGACAAATAAATAGTTGAGTGACATTACGTGCTAATTAATGTCATCCCCACGAAGACCCTTCCGGGAAACAGATATATATGTATCTTTGCGGACTTTGCGACTCTCACGATATATGCATTAATATTAAAATAGTAATAAACGTATAAATTTGGGTAAACAAGCATGTTGTGATTTCTATAATAGATATTTTGAATTCGTCTAATACGTGCTATCCTGGAAGCCCACATACTCTACCAGTAAACCACTCAACTGGGTTGTATGTTGATCATAAATTTGGGTCAAACAACTGAAATCTATTAAATGGGATTGGATCCTTTAGCTTTTCATAGAAAGTTAATGCCCAACCTTTGGCTATGAGGTGCTTATGGAATCCGGGTTATCCAACTGACTTCGGGTTAGCCCAAAAACTTGATAGAAGAGAAGTCCCTTTTGGTTGGCCTCCTTTTCACCCCTTATAGGGACGATATCCTATGTTGCTAACCCTCCATATCTAGGATACCGAATAACGGTATCTCGTTTTTGCACCTAAATGGGAAAGGAGGTTACCTTTATTTTTATTTCACCGACCTGAATAAGTTAACACTAATGTTGTCAGAGGCATCGTACCAAAGGGCTATCCGACCAAGTGCTCTCAATTTTTTTTCTTTTATCTTTTATCTTTTTAATGAGAGAGATTCTTCGTGCGTGCATCTTTCCTTACATTTACATTTAAAATTTTTAAGTAAATGTCATTATAAATTTTCAAAAAAGTTTTTCACTTCATTGCAACTATTAATATTAATATCATTATAAAATTTATATCGTTAACGTAAATATCATACCGTTATCTTATCGTTAATCTACCATCTAGGGTTAAAAAAGAGGTGACTTTAGTTAAGCTACACAAATGGATTTGAGTTTGGAAAATCTGTCGCTGTAGTGTGATTTGTGAGCAAAACCGTCAACTAATAAATTTAAACAAATTCGAAAAGAATTCTAAGTCAAACATAGGGAGGCGGACGTTTGATTAAAAATCACGTTTGTTTTATTTGTCACGAAGTGGATTAGTCAGTCGAATTGAATCTAAACTAGCTATCTACTTAAAGAATAAATAATAAAAGAAAGAGAGAATATTACAAATAAAGATAAAACAAAGATAGAATAAACATGGATTTTATTACCATAGAATAATGTTCATTACAACTACTTGCTCAACTACTCGCTACATTAGAAAGCAGGGAATCTACACTAGAAAGAAGTAAAAGAAGGTGAAGAGAAGTTATCCTCCTCGACGGCTACTTGGAGGACGAGCCATAACGACGGAGTGCTCAAACGAAGGTGGTGAGATGCGGGATGAAGGAGAATGATGAAGGATGATAGAAAACGGGGCAGGATGACCTCGTAGTGGGATCCGCTTCCCGAATGACGGTGAGAGGACCACCGCGGAATGCTTCACGAACAGGATGAGAAGGTGGAAAAATTATATTTTTAACTCTAATGAAGCATCCTAGGTTTGGGACATGCTCTTAAAGCTTTAGAGGGGGTGAGAAAAGAGAAGGGATAAAGAAAGTGTGGGAGTCGTAGGGCTATTTATAGGTGAAGTTTGAATGAGCAAAAAGGTCATTTTATGTATAAAACATTAATTCAAGACCTTTAGTGACGAATTTAAACGTCACTAAACCCCTGAACGTGGGCGTAGGTGCCGCTCGCGCGTGCCTCTTCTTCTCCTCGAGCCAAAATGCCTACACACAATCTCTGATTCTCAGTCGTCCAATCAAGCGATCAGACGGCTTAAAAGCCATCCTGCTGCTTCTGCTTCAATGCGCGCAATGCCCGTGCATGCGATTGCGTGTGGGCTTAGGCATCCGATCTCACGTGCACCTGCCTGCACATCTGGTGAGGCCATGTAGTCGCCTCCACCGCCGCCCGATCGCCATCTAACGAACGAAATCAACCGCGCCTTGCCTGCGCCTTCAATTTGAGGTGCGGGGGGCCTCGACCTCGTGACCTCCGCTTTGCGAACACGCGCTCGCCCAATGCGCTACGCACACATTTAAGGCAAGTTTACGCATTTAGGTGCGAGCTCTCTCAGTCGTTCGGTCTTGATTCAATGGCTGAGATCGTCCGCACGGTTGAGGAGAGAGAGGGCAGCGATGGTTCCTTGGGCTGGTTGGGTGGCTAGGATGGTGCCATGTGGCGCTATCGTGGCTGTCCATGTTCTATGTCTTGTAGATGGTGTCACGGATGTCAGATTGGACCAATTTTTGCACCATTGGGCTGCGATCGTCAATCTGAACCCATCCGTGCGGTCGGATTTGTCATCTGAGTTACGGATTTGCATCACCTTAGCCCTTGACCTATGATCTTCCTCGAACTGCATCCGATTCTACAGAAGTACGATCGGGGAGATCTTGGAGTCGTTGAACTCCAATCATCATCTTAATCAAATCCGTACGGTTGGATCTTCAATCCAAGGCCCCGATTAAGTGTCACCCTATTACCTGACTACAAAAAGGGAAAATTAACGTAAACTTTATACAACTCAACCTATTTGGCGCTATCAATACTTTAATCTCTAGTCCAACCGAACCGTTTTGTGGGAGCCAATGGATTGCGTCTATCGTGGAGCTTTTGACTTAGCAGATGGCAACAACAACGAGGCATATATTGGATCAGATTTGCTCACAATATTATTGCATTTTTATTTTCTATTTTTTTGACTTTTGAGCCATCGTTCTGCCTCCGTCGACCCTGAGAACGAACGACATCCACAGTTTCCAGCTAAAAACATGAAACTACTTGTGTTGCCGAAAAATTTCAACTTGTCGCTCTCGGTACCGTTGCTGAACTCACGATAACTACGTACGTCCTGTTGCACTTTTGAAGGTCGGCAAAAAATAAAATTTAATCGAAATAAAATTCATGGATTAATTTAATGTCCCCCATCTAGAACTAACTTGGAGAAGGAAAAGGAATGCTTTCTGCAACCTACAAACCTGCCCACAGGATGGTACCGGGTCTTCTCCCAATCTTCCATGTCGTAGTTAGATCTAATGGTAAGCGAGAGGTGGATAGGATGGCCGGCTTCCCTCCTGTGTAAGGAAACAAATCTTATTTTGGGGAATTCTACGCACACATTTGGAAAAAGAGATTTTGATATTTATGTTTCCTCGAATCTTTGTCGATTACAACTGTACCTTCATTGACCTTTTTTCAGCGACGTTTTCTAAATACCCGCCACTATTATCATTTAGCGACGATGATACAAATGTCGTAAATATGCTTGTAGCCCTATAAACACTATTAGTGATGATTTCTAATTTAACCAACATTGAATTAGATATCTGTGATGATTATGCAGTCGCTGTTATAGAGCCCTTAGCATTTTTCGTGACCGTAGAAAGTAAAATTGTTGCTTATATATATATGTATATAAACGATCATTATCAAAGTCATCACCCAATATCTTCCACCAAAATAATTACAATCCACTTCTGAATTGTTGCTATTGACAATTTAATTTATAATTGTCGTAAAACACGTCTTTTTTTTATAGTGTAATAACGAACTGTAAGCAGGTAAAAGGTGTAATTGGCAAAAACTGTAATAAATGTAGAACTCCTTTAAAATAACATCATTCAGATACGATATGCATGAAAATTTATTTCATTCTTTTCGCCAGCAAGATTCTATCTCTCACTTTTGCAAATCAAGAGATGGTAGGCAAAGTCGATCACAAGAACAAAGCGGTCACCAATCTCTGCCCATCACATAAATCAAGTGAATGCCCTACACTTGAACAGAGAATGAATGGTTCGGAAAACCTATTTTCGTTCCACACTTAGTCTTACTCTTTCATTATTTTGATTACCTTTTAAAAAAATTCTCTTGTTAACTATTACTTAAATTCCTCCATCACGTTTCCTGATGCTGCACACGTCGTTGAATAATTTAACCATTGCTCTCTTATCGGCTTACAGCTGAAGTTTCGATAGCTCTGCTTTACTTCGGAAAGGGGATCTATTCAGTCGTAACCCCAAAAGCAGTAGATGGTGGTGAACACGCATGTCATGTTAAGTATTTAATTTATTATTTAACATGATATTTACTTACATCGAATTAGGTAGATTTAACTTAAAGATAAAATTATTTTACTTTATTTATAAAATAATTTTAACTTATTAAAATATTTAAATAAATTAAATTACTTATTTCATTATTTATTATATATTTTTTTATTTTTTTAATTATTTCACAAATTTATTATTCTTAACGAACCGGGTCAACCAACATAAGTAGCCGGCGGTGTTACGTGGAGAATATGTACGGATGCAATTTGATGGTGGCACCAAAATAGGCTTGTGGGCTTACTACTAGTAGGGGTGGAGTGGAGTCCTCAACCGACAGAGGCAACATGAAATTACTAATTAATTGATTATGCATCTAGTCGAAAAATGATGGACTTAGTTGAATCAACATAAGTTCACGAAAATGTGATTCCATCTGATGTTTAAAGAGGAAATTAAACTTGTCATCTTCCTCTGATTATACATACGATCCCAAAGTTGGACTGCAATGAGAGATGAAATGGTGGTAGAGCGCATGGGCAAGCACTAAACTCTCGGACTTCTTTGATGTCATACTCATTGAACACGAGTTAACCAGCGTTCGGAATGCTCACCTTCTTTAGGTACTCATGGGCTAATTTTAACAACACCGTGAGAGAAAGCTTAACTCAGTGCATAATTAAAGAAGTGAAAGCGCAAGATGGCTAAGCAATAAAGGACCTAATAGTATAAGCAACATGTTTACGTATTACCGTACGTGCATTTCCACGCACTTACTTAGATATTAAATTTGGGACAGATAATCACAATTAATGGGTACAAAAAAAACAATAGGTACAATATTACTTTAATTTCGAGAGGTGAGTTCATGAATCCTTGGGAGCGGCCTCCACCGTAACCAGGGAAATAGCCAGACCTATATCCAAGATCCGCCTCCGCTACCTCCCCCACCACCTCTTCCACCGGCACCACCACACCCCCCCCCCCCCCCCCCCCCCCCACTGCAGCCACAGCCATACCCAATTCCATATCCATGGCATGATCCATAACCACCATCGGATGCACTCGCTCCACCATTGTCACCACAATACCTAGTGGCAGATCTAGGTCATGCAGATAGGAAGCAAGACCAAGAACGAAACAACCACCACCTTAGAACTAACCTTGTCTTTTGAAATGTGAGAGCTTTTGATGCCCTAGTTAATGTTAAGATAGGCATGTGATGTGAGATAAAAAAAAATCTTAAATAAACTCAATAAGCCTAGCATGTTAGAATAATAGAGACACTTTAAATGAGTCTAGTAGCACATAACCCACAAAGACTTCTTAGTCGAGTAAATATCTGACCATGAGAATGGGTGGGTATACCCACCAAACTAATCTTTCCCTACTTCATTAATGAAAGCAGGTAGTAAGAGGATAAGTCCTCTTGCATTCCCTCACCGGATCTAGCAGAATCAATCCGCTAGAAGCCTTGAGCTGAGATGACTGATAAACCTAACAAATGTGGCCAACACATGGCACGCACGGTCAGCTATCATATCCGACTAAGTGCACGTTCAATTGGTTGAATGACACCAGTTACGTTAATTCAAGTGTTTCAACAAGCATAGCTTACGTATCACGGAACGATCAATAATCAATGGCCTTCCACCCACGACGGCCAAGATCGATCCAAGAATCTCGCTATCACAACTATCTAAAAGTTATGAGCCTATCACTAATATATAAGGTACAATCCTCATCATGATGGATCACGTGCATTGAGAGAATTTTCTCGTAATAAAATTACCCGAGTAAAATTTGTGTTAAGTTATCTTATTTTGTTTAGGTGTATACCTTTCGGGTGAAATTAGTTTACGAAACTTACTTATCTCTTGATTTGCATTATTCGTAGTGAGTGATCCTTTCTCTCTTTGTTTCGAGGTCAACAATATTCAATAAATAAAAAAGGCACCGATCAGCATCTATCTGTAGATGTTGTTGTGGTAGGTGTTGATGTATTTCACAAATGTTGGGGATATCTCACGTAAATAATTGCTAAGGTTGTTACCATGCTTGTAACATATTGCACTGCTCTCTCTATAAATATACGGGCTGCTGTGCGTGCGGCGACACGTAGGCTCTCACCTCATTTACCATTTGGACATTGTAACAAAAGAAGTCTGCCGGTGCCTCGATAAACATATTATAATCTCTATCCGACAATTCAAAGTTTTCGGGAGGTCAGCCAATTTTCGATTGTGGGATATATATATATATATATATATATATATATATATATATATATATATATATATATTGTTTTCTGTTTTAAAATCTTCTCAATTTACAAGATATTTTTTCTTTTTTTTTTAAGAGATAGATATTTTTAGATATTTTTAATGAAAGTTGTCCTTCGCAAAAATAAAAATTAAAAACTTTCAGGAAAAAAGCATACCTAAAGTTTGCGGCTTTCACGATGTACACATTGACAGAGGAATAGACGTCTAAGTTTAAATGGAAGCAAGCATATAAATTAAAGTACAAACAACTTGTCATTTCTGTGGTCATTTCGGAATTCGTCGAATACCGTGTTGCATCTTATAATTCGTAAGATCAGTTGAACCACCTCATGGAGATTTGTTGACTTTAGATTGCCAAAAGCAATGCAAGCAAAATCCAAGGCGACCTGTTGTCAACTTGTCCCTTGTTTTCGTCATTTTGAGCTTACCATCATCGTGCACGAAGGAAAAAGGCAGTGCAGCATAAGGAAAACGAATCTCAATTTCATCAAGTGGGTAATCCGTAGGTAAACGCCTTTTGTTGTTTTTTTCTGCAACTCCGGATTGGGTGTATCAGGGATCTTTTCCCTCCCATTCTTTCTTGTGGGCCTAAAGTGGGCATCTCCTAAGCAGTGGCCCAACCGAGATTCGAAATCGAAGGCCCAACAACAAGAAGCGTGAGCTCCGTTTAGATCCCTGGTTTTCTGCCGTTAAATGCTCTTTTGGTACCGCTCCGCGGGCTTCTTCGCATTAGGTGAACATAAAAAAGTCCTACCTTTGATTTCATGGTTATGACAGTTCTTTGAACGGCCCTCCTGGTACTATAATTCCATTCACGTGTATATCTAACGTTTAACAAATAATAATAATAATAATAATAATAATAATAATAATAAAGTAAAATACAGATTTCGATATGAAAAGTGATGGATGAAAATTTGTGGATGTTGTTCTCATACTTCATACAGTATTGTAAATGTGAGTTCAACTTGATAATTAATATTTAATGTAAAGAAATAAAAGAGCGTAAAATTTGTTATATGGTGTGAGTCACCACATTCAAAAAAGCGACTACATCACTTTAACTTAAAACATATAGGTGATAAATAACTTTATACCGGTGTAAAATTACACCAGTGATAAATTATTTTAAAGTATCTTTGCACTGGTGAAATCTCATCTTGCATCTGTGCAAAATTATTCCAAGGGTGATTTCGCTAGTGCAAAGTAATTTTGCACCTATGCAAAGTGGCTTTACTTGACCTACAGTTTTACGATTTAGGGTTTAGGATTTAGGATTTAAGTTTATGGAAAGTGATTTCACGTATGAGAAGTGATTTTTCACTTGAATGGTGATTTTTCCACCTTAAGGTTTAGGGTTTAGTCTTTAGTGTTTAGTGTTTAGCGATAAACCCTAAACACTAAAAACTAAACCCTAAATCCTAAGGTATAAAAATCACATTTTAAGTGTAAAATCACTTGTTATAGGTAAAGAAACACTTATAATTTAATTTTCAATCGATGCAATCTTACTTTACACCATTATAAAATTATTTTGAAGTTAAAAAGTAATTTTGCATCGATGCGAAAAAAGATTACATCGATGCAAAGTAGTTCAAAGTAAGATTGTAACGGTGCAATCTTATTTTACACTAATGCAAAATTATTTTGAAGGTAAAAAGTGATTTTGCACAAGTGTAAAGTAGTTACGAAGGTGATTTGAGTAATTTGCACCTATACAAAAATGGCTTGTTATCGGTTTGAACAGTGGTGGATCCCACCATGTGTCAGTACTTTATGCCCAAGTGAGGACCGCATTCATATTGCTCTGCATCAATTTTTATGTTAGCTTTTACATTTCCTAACTCGCAGCAAACAAAAAAGGCTTCGTCAGATTTAAAAAACTCATTACCATACCTATAACCGATGTAGGCTGCTTGCACGCTAAATCGATGTTTTAAGATTGTCGCGTTGTAATATAGTCAAAATAACGCTCAAATAAATAAATTTATTACTCGAAAAAGTTTCGAGGTCGAACACAGGAAGCAATATGGACTTCAAAATTGAAGATCACAATTTAAATCAAGAATAGATATTGTAATAAGAATAATGTCAGGATCCATATGCAAAAAGAATGGAGTAAAATGGTGATTTAAATTATCAATTACTCCTTACAAATAACACTTAAATCAAGCCTCAAGTATATGCAATCAAAGGTATCTACATCTTAAATAGCCCTGTGTTACAGTACTAGAGACTCAAGGGTCTCTTTACTTCCTTCTCTGGACTTCTGCTGTTCTTCTTCTTTTGCTCCTCGCTCTTCTTCTCTTCCTGTGCGACACCTTCTTTTCTTCTTCTTCTGCTCAAGCCTTCTTCTTTATTTCCTTCTCTGTCTTTCTTGCTTCTTCAATTCTTCTTCTTCCTTCAATCCTTTTTTCTTTCTCTGTTCTCCTTCTTCACACAGAGGGGGAAGGCTTCTTGAATTCGGCTAAGTGTCAGCCAGGTCTCATCAGGAGCAAAACCCTCCTCCTACCCATGCAAGCTCTCTTTCTCTCTTTCTCTCCTCTTAGGCTCCGCCCTCCCAAAGCTTTTCAGGGTATAGTTGGGTAATCGAGTAGGTGCATGCCTGGGTCCAGGGCTACGAGCGTGGTCGCAACCGAGGAGTGAAGGCTTAGGCGGGTCGGGTGCAGCAGGTCTGCGGTCGATGTGTCGTGGATAAGGCGCAGGTGTGCGTGGGTGAGAGGGACCTCACCTCGTGTTTGGAGGCGTTAAGGCTATAGTAGGAATTCAACTTATGCACCTTTGCCGCTTCGTTTGTTTCCGATGAGGAACTAATTTGCACCCACTTCACTCGCGTACGCTGCTGCTGCTTCCTTCGCCCAATTCACGCGTATGGAGTGGTCAAAGGCTCCAATTGACCATGCAAGGACGTTCCTGGAGGTAGTCCGCTCTGTCTGGAGTTGAAGACCTGGAGCTGCAGGTCTGATTAGAGCTTCAAGCAAGCTAGAGACGTGCTGCGTCAATGGCGGAGGAGGCTTGATGAGAACCTCATCATGAGCCATAACTAGCTCATTTTGACCTAATAACAGAGAATAAAAGCTCCTGCATGACTTAGAAGAGGGCTTAATTGGAGGAATAAGTGTTCTGAGAAGAAAACATGAAATAAAGGTCAAAATTGTAATTTTACCATTACAGTACATAAATAAAAATTCTCAGAGGCAGAGCATAGGTCAAATGATCTAAATAAGATAAAAAGTGGGTTGAATCAATCAGAAATTGGTTCATGTGCAATCTAGGAATTAAATGACATTTGGTAACCCTAAAACAGACCTGCTTAATTCAACGAGGTTTCGGTCAGAATAAAAGTCAAATAAATCCTCTAAAAATCATGAAAAAATATCCCTTAGGGTTCAGAACATTCAAATTGGCCTTTGGAACCTATTTTGACCTAAATTAGGGTTCTAACTCATCAATTGACCTAAATTGGGTTTTTACGCAAAATGTCCAGTCAAACGTGGTCAAACCTAAAATCCAACTTCACCATTGGATTCTTTAGGTCAAAATTAGGTTTTTACCAAAATTTAGACCTAAGGGAAGGTCATCTTGACCTACTTTGCAAAATAGTGCACCCAATTACACTATGGCCCCTAACTTTTGAAAACTCTTGCGAAAACCCCCCCAACTTTTGTTGTCACTTTATGCATTCCGGTCCTTCTGCCAATGCAGCAGAAGACCCATACTCTGGCGAAGCTTCGAGGACGATTTCTCCTCGATTCCCTAGGGAGTTGCTCTCTGATGTGAAAGGGGGGTTCCCTGTGAAGTCCCTTACCGCCTGAGCAGCTCCCCATGCCCTGTTTCGCACCATACCTCTCATGCGAACGCTCGAGAGGTATGGGTGTTGTACCTGCGGCGACCTCCGATGAGAGCTTCGCTCACCCTCCGTGCATCTACCCCTCTACCACCACCTTTATAAAGACCAGCGTCGCCAGCCGTTTCTCCCAACTCGGTCTTGATGGAGAAAAACCCCCCATCTTTCCTCTCTTCCCACTCTGAAAAAAACCCACCAGCTCCGACGGCTCCTCCTCCTTCGTCTCGTCGCTCTGCTGCAATACCAGCAACAGAGCCACCGTCGCCTGCTCTTCCCGCGTCGCGCCGTACCCAGCGCGCGCCCTCCCTCTCTCTTCCTCGCCGCCGTCCTCTCCCTCTGGGTATCTTCTTCTCCGACGACAGTCGATACGACTACCGCCCTGCTTCGGCCCCTTCGTCCCTGTAATTAGGTCAGAACTATTCCCCATCTCCCCCTCTTTCTTTTCCGCACTGTCTTTCATTTGATTAACCCTCGACCGCTCATGTACACCGTCACTTTCCTCGTCTCCGGCCACCCTCCGGCGAGACGCTCCCATCGTTCCGCAGCCCCACATGCCTCGCCGACCCTCACATAACCTCCGCCTCATCACGCTGAGCAACCTCCGCCCACCCACTATCGCTCTACACCCATTCAACGCTCCCCCGAACACACCTACACCTCCGGTCACAGGACGACCTAGGCACGCACGCCTAGGCCACCCCACGACCTGCTGCACCTTGCACCACCTTCGCCGTGCCACGGCGAAGGGCCCCCGCTGATCTGATTAGGCCGAGAGGCCCTTTTCGTGTCTGGCAGTTTCGACGCCCGGCCGCCATTGACGCTGCATTGAAGCAGCTCCACGCACGCTCCAGGCTTCAGAACTCCAGGGCTCCAGGTGCTGCGAGGTCGGGAGGGTAGTGCGAAGGCAGCTAACCCAGAAATCAACGCGAATAGAGCCTGCAGCTGAGGAAGCGAAGCAGCGGTCTGCTGCGGGTGCGGGCGAGAAGAGCACTGAAGATAGTCCCACATCGTGAGTTTACTAAACCCCACAGTAGTATAAATTGATTTTGTGCTTTCTACTGGTCGCCTCCGAAAGCACAGGGGTGAGGTCCCGCACCCACTCACCCGCTCGGTTAGCGAGCTCATCACGCGGATCCGGCGGAACCGATCGGACCAAATCTGAGCACACCTCGCGCATCACCCACAAACCGGTGCGCCTGGTCACGGGCACGAAACCCGAACCGTTTACTCGCGGCTTTGGGAGAGCATCCTATGAGTGCTTTACAGAGAGAGAGAGACGTGCGGGTAGAGGGACAGGGTAGGTTTTGCTCTTTGTGTAGGGACAGGGTGAGAGAAGAAGATCGCAGCTGAAAGAAGAAAGAACAAGAAAGAATGAGAAGGCCACGAAACAAAGCAGAAGAAGACAGCAGAAGAAGGAAGAAGGAGAAGACCAAAGAAGAAGGACTGCAAAAGGCCAAGGAAAAAGAAAGAAGAAGAAGCAACAAAGGAAGAGAGGGGAAGCACTGTAGCAGACACCATTTAAGCCATCTGACTAAGAAATCAGACGACGGATGAAGCCCTGCAGACAAAGCAAAGAAGAAGAAGAAGAAAAGAAAAGGTGTCGCAGCTGAAAGAAAAGAGAAGGAAGAAAGAAAGAAGAGAGGAAGAAGAACTGAAGAAGATCCAGAACGGTGAAGAAGAGAAGAGAAGAGAAAGAAAGAAGACAAGTAAAGAGAGAAAGAAGAGAAGAAGAAAAAGCCAAGAAACAGAAATCTACTTCTCCCTCTCTCTCTCTCTTATTTTTGTAATAAAGAAACATTATACTTCTAGAATTCCAGTAGCTCCCTGAGTTTGACCTTGGGAAAACTATTTCCGAGTAATAAATTTTCTATTATAATGGAAACCGTAGCGATCTTATCTTATACTACAACGACTCTACTATAAAAGACGCGCTGCGGGGCCCCGTTAACAATTTTGGCGCTGTTGCCGGGGAGCAACGGCTATTCTAGAAGCTTTAAAATTCTTGTAAACAATTGCTAATCTTTTTCTCTCTCTTGTTTGCAGGTAAAGGGAAAGAATTGGAAGAGCAGCCGCACAACAAACACTCCAACAAAATAAGTAATCTTCATCAGCCCTCTCTTAAACTCCCTTGAAATCTGAAAAGAAACAAAAAGGGGAATCAACTTAGGGCTACCTATGTTGTACTTAGTAATTCCTCAAAGTTGCCTAAATTTTTCATTTCAACACATTTTAACTGTCCATCCAACTAAGGTAACTAGGGCTAAAACCTTCTTGATTGAGCCCTAGATACTACATTTTTGAGGCAACTGAAATGGACCAACTAGAGCTAACTCAGGAATTGAAAAGCTAGGATTTTTAGAGACACACCTTCTATTAACAAAGAAAAGATCTTCCCAAAAAGAGGTGTACCTAAACCTTGTTTGAAAAGATCTATACAAGAGGAATTCTAATCAAATTAGGCTCTTAAATCCATTTGAACCTTAAAAGAAAGGACCCAAAAGCTCTCAAAAGAAACAAGAGGTGAAGTTGACCCCTTGGGTCAACCAACTTTAAAATTAGGTCACTTTCTCACTCAAAATACCTAAGAGTTCAAGTGGAACCTTAAGCACCCTGATCTTAAAGTAAAAGAGGTAGACTTAACAGGTCAAGGTTCCCATTCTGGTCTACCTGGAACCGCAGTGACAAGAGAGGTCGGGTGGGGGAAACCCTGTAACCCGTGGGGACGCTCTACCGTGTAGGGGTCTTCGCGGGACTCACCCTCTCTGGCTGCCCAGGTAATTCTCAGGTGGACGATCTTTTTGATCAAGGGGTCCATCTGCCCCGTACCTCTATAGTCACCCAACAATTTTTGGGTGTCTTGATTAGGTCCAGCACCTTCTAAACTCATCTATTCCAACAATGCATGTACGGTAGGAGGTCCTTAAGACCACCCTTAAGACCTCCTTTAGAAATTCACTCTCGTCAAGGCCAAGCCTCGATGCCCGTGTTTGTGCAGCAACCCCACCACATTATTCTCTCATCTAATTCAGAACCAAGCTCTTCTTCTTCCCCCATCATGGCTCAGCCAGTTGAGGAAGAAAACAATCTGGAGCACCAGCTCCAGCGACTCAATGACCTCTTCCAAAACTTTGTGCACCCACCGCAACGTCCTATGATGCGGGACCATTATAATCCTGTTGCGGTGGCCATTGAGCCTCGAGTCAGAATCCCGGTTGGAGGACCTGATTCCGAATTAAAGCCCAATATGATTCATGCTATACCTAAATTTCATGGGCTTAATTCCGAAGATCCCTTCCAACACATCAAATAGTTGAAGCATCTGGCCCAAACTTTTGGGTCAGATGCACAAAATCGGAACATTCTTCTCATGAATATGTTCTCCTTCTCTCTTATGGACAAGGCCGCTCATTGGTATCAAACTCAGACCCAGCAGATCAACACTTGGGAGGAACTTCAATCCGAATTTTTGAAGAAGTTCTTTCCTGTTGGCCAGACCAATGCCTTGCGCCATCAGATTACTCACTTCACTCAGCAAACGAGAGAACCTCTCCATGAGGCATGGGATCGCTTTCAGGATCTCATGAGAAAGTGCCCCCATCATGGAGTTCCTAAATGGGAACAAGTCCAGTCTTTTTACCAGGGACTCCGTGAAGACATCCGTCTTTTTGTCAATGCAACCTGCGGAGGAAATATCATGGGTCAACATGAGGACACCGTGTGGGAGATTCTCGAAAACATGTGCGAGAACTCCATCAACAATGACTCCATGGGATTATTCGACAGGATGAATTCCCGCGCATCGACGAACCTCAGGGGAGCACATGAGACGCAGGGCCTGTCCGCATCAGTCGACCTGGAATTAATGGCCAGTCGATTGGACAAGGTCTCAATCATTGAGAAGAGGGTGGATGAGCTGACTCAGCACTTGCAGCGAGCCACCTCTACGCGTAACTCCTTTGCACAACCTCCTTCCACACAAGAGACTGTGTAAAACATTCTCCACGGATCTTCCCCTAGCTTGGATCCATATCCATCCCCATCTGATTCTCGGATCGGAGGGTCATCCGATCCTTTCTACACCAGCCTGGGGAATTCCATTCCCCCTTTCTCCGATTCTCTGGAGGTTCCTCAGACCTGCGAGGACCTCAACGCCATCCAGAACGACCCATTCTCCAACACCTACAACCCTGGATGGCGAAACCATCCCAATTTTCAGTGGGCGGGAAATTCCCAAACCCAAAGACCACCCTTTCAGTCCCGCCCACAGCCCCTCGTCATTGCCAGCCGCCTCAGCCTCGGCCCAACCCTACTTATCCATCAGGGCCAAATCAGGATCAAATGTCCCTTATCCTTCAGACTTTGGCTGACATTCAAAGAACGAATGCGACTATCCAAAAACAACACAAGGACGAACTTACAGAGGTTAGAAATCAACTGGCCCAGTTGGCAAATTCCCGCCAGCCAGGCACACTTCCTTCCCAACCTCTTCCTAACCCGAATAACGTGTCGACCCAGAAGCGCGTTATGAATCCAAATTTAGGCCACGCACAATTGATTTATCAAGCCCCTACTGCTCCATCGCCAGACGGGATGGAAGCTTCGACATCTTATGCGGGATTTCAGCAGCAGCCACCCCTCTTACCAAACCCAAACCAAAATCAGGCCGGATTAAATTCTGTAACAACACGTAGTGGTAAAACAACTCAAGACCCACATTATCCGAACCACTCCAAGCCTGATAATAACCAAGACCCTAGGATAGTTATCCAAGATACCACTTTCCTAGATCAAGAACCTGGACCTATCCTAGAAGAACCAACCAAGGTCCCATTTCCCGAAGCCTTAACCAAAGGAAAAAGAATAACCAAACCCGTGGCCCCTGAGGAGGATTTGGTCAAGCTCTTTGAGCAGGTCCACATAAACATCCCCTTGATGGATGCAATCCGCCATGTACCGGCTTACGCACAATTCTTAAAGAATGTGTGTACACCCCAGCGTAAGCCGCGAACCAAGAGTGGGAGTCCAATTATTCTGTCAGAGCAAGCCAGCTCTGTAATCCTAAGCAGACTCCCACCCAAGGTTAAAGATCCTAGTACTCCCCTGATTTCCTGTAAGATAGGTGATACACAATTTGATAGAGCATTGCTAGACTTGGGTGCTTCCATAAATCTGATACCCACATCCTTACTTAACCATCTAGAAGAATCTGAGATGAAACCAATTGAAGTGACATTACAATTAGCAGATCGATCTATAAAGTCACCAAAAGGGATTCTCGAGGATGTTATTGCGAGAGTGCGGGATTTCTACTTTCCTGTAGACTTTATAGTCTTAGACATGGACGCACCTGAGAACCCTAGGGATACACCAATCATTTTAGGGAGACCTTTCTTGGCTACTGCTAGAGCCAACATTAGCTGTGAGGAGGGCCAAATAGAGCTCAAATTTGGGAATCAAACCCTGAAAATTGATATATTTAAGGCCCAACAAGGAATCAATTGCGGTGTCATCGAACAGATTTGTGACATTAGGGCTTTGGTTGATGAAACACACTTCCAGAATGACCTGATTATACCTCATCAACCGCAGAAAGATCTTGACCTGCAAATAGAGGAGTCGAATCCAGATTTGGACAACCCAGTAGCTCCTACCCTTGAACCTCACGTCTATTCTGAACCATCCACCGCTGCTGATAACCCCATCCTCGAACTAAAGCCCCTTCCTGCTCACTTGAAATACATCTTTTTGGGTTCTAATCAGACCCTTCCTGTGATTATCAATTCCAACCTCAATCCTGAGCAGGAATCTCATCTGATTGCTGTCCTCCAGCAACATCGCAAAGCCATCTGGTGGACTCTCGATGATCTGACTGGAATAAGTCCCTCGTATTGTACTCATCATATCTATTCAGAAGAGGGCGCACGACCTTCTCGTGAAATGCAGAGATGCTTGAACCCCAATCTGTAGGAGGTCGTGAAAAAGGAGATCATCAAGTGGTTAGATGCCGGGATCATCTACCCGATCTCCGACAGTCGTTGGGTGAGTCCAATACAGGTGGTGCCTAAAAAGGCAGGACTTACCATCATCACGACTGAAGCCAGAGAAGTCATTCCTACCCGAATAGCTAACTCATGGAGAGTCTGCATTGATTACAGAAGACTCAATTCCTCCACGAAGAAGGATTATTTTCCACTACCGTTTATTAATCAGATCCTCGAGAAACTAGCGGGAAATAGGTTCTTCTGCTTTCTTGACGGGTACTTCGGTTACAACCAGGTAGCAATCCATCTAGAGGACCAAGAAAAGACCACATTCACCTGCCCCTTCGGGACGTACGCGTTTCGAAGGATGCCTTTCGGTCTCTGCAATGCACTTACAACTTTTCAGCGGTGCATGCTTGCCATATTCTCATATATGGTAGGTGACTATCTGGAAGTCTTCATGGATGACTTTTCAGTTTTTCGAGCATCATTTGACGATTGCCTCCAACACTTGGTCCAGATACTCAGGTGATGCATCAATGTGAATTTGGTTCTTTCTTGGGAAAAGAGCCATTTCATGGTGCTTGAGGGAATTGTCCTGGGACATTTAATTTCGGAAAAGGGCATCCAAGTGGATCGAGCTAAGGTTGATCTGATCTCTCTCCTTCCTATGCCTAGCTCGATCAGGGACATCCGTTCTTTTCTGGGGCACGTTGGTTTTTACCGTCATTTCATTCTTGATTTCTCAAAAATCGTGCACCCCTTGACTTCTCTTCTCTCTAAGGATGTACCCTTTGAAATCTCCAGGGAATGCACACTAGCCTTTGAAAACCTTCGTGACCGAGTCACCCAGGCACCAATCCTATAGTCCCCTGATTGGTCTCAACCCTTTGAGATCATGTGCGATGCATCTGACTTCGCTGTAGGAGCGGTTTTGGGGCAGAAAATTGACGGGAAACCTGTGGTCATTTACTACGACAGCAAAACACTGGATGAGGCTCAGCGTAACTATACGGTTACTGAGAAAGAGCTGCTAGCTGTAGTATTTGCCCTAGAAAAATTTAGATCATATCTTCTGGGTTCCCGTGTCATCATATACTCGGATCACACAGCTGTGAGGCATCTTCTTGCAAAGAAGGACGCGAAACCTCGATTAATCCGATGGATCTTGCTGTTGCAAGAATTTGACCTTGAGTTCGCGACAAAGTGGGAAAGCAAAATGTGGTAGCTGATCACTTGTCCCGTCTTCCTTATGAAATAATTGACCCTTCTGGACCCATCACAGAGTATTTTCCCGATGAGCACCTGCTGACTATTGGTACTAGCCTTCCATGGTTTGCTAATATAGTAAATTACTTGGCATCTCATCAGATCTCGTCTGATTGGCCGAAGGTCAAGAAAGACAAATTGCGCTCTGATGCCAAGTATTACATTTGGGAAGACCCGTACCTCTTCCGCATAGGTGCTGATCAAATCATCCGGAGATGTGTTCCAGAAGAGGAAGTCAATAATATTCTCTCTTTCTGTCATGACCAGGCATGCGGTGGCCATTTCTCTAGGCATAAAACCGCATCAAAAGTCCTCCAGTGCGGCTTTTACTGGCCCACATTATTCAAAGACGAATACAGTCACTGCAAGACATGCAGTCGTTGCCAAACTTTGGACAACATGAGCCATCACGACATGATGCCTTTGCAGCCGATTCTCGTATGCGAAATTTTTGATGTTTGGGGGATTGATTTTATGGGCCCCTTTCCTGTTTCGGATGGTTTCGAATATATTCTACTGGCTGTGGACTACGTGTCCAAATGGATCGAAGCCATACCAACCCGAACCTGCGATCACAAAATCGTTCTCAAATTCATTCGTCAAAACATTTTCTCAAGGTTCGGGATTCCTCGTGCTACAATCTCTGATGGGGGGACCCATTTCACAAACGCTCAGTTTAGGTCACTGATGACCAAATACGGGGTGTCTCACCGGATCTCTACTCCTTACCACCCCCAAACTAATGGTCTAGCTGAGCTGTCAAATCAGGAGATCAAGAAAATCCTGCAGGTCACTGTTCGGCCTGACAGGAAGGACTAGTCGTCCCGACTTCCGGAAGCATTGTGGGCCTATAAGATCGCCCACAAAATCTAATTAGGCATGTCTCCCTTTAGACTGGTGTATGGGAAGGCGTGTCACCTTCCTGTCGAACTGGAGCATAAAGCCTATTGGGCAGTACGGAACTGTAAGCTAGATCTTTCGAAGGCTGGAACCCACAGAAAGCTTCAAATCAGCGAGATCGATAAATTACGCCTAGACGTGTATGAAAACTCACGAATCTACAAATAGCGGGTTAAAGCCTTCCATGACAAGCATATCTCGAGAAAGATCTTTCATCCTAGTCAAAAGGTCCTACTCTTTGATTCCCGACTCAAACTTTTCCCTCGAAAGTTGCGATCCAAGTGGGTCGGACCATACTTGGTCCGACAGGTTTTTGGAAATGGAGCCATTGAAATTAGTCCGCTCAGCCATGATTCCAAACCTTTTATCGTGAACGGTCAGAGACTCAAATCGTTCATTAATGTAACTAATTTGGCTGAATCATCTTATATCCTCCATTCACCATGAGCTCATTGCGCCCAGCTGATGGCGTAAAACTCAGCGCTTAACGGGAGGCAATCCGTCATTCTTTGAAAAACCCGAAACCTTTTCTGACATTTCTATGCGGAATTCATATTAGGATTCATCCATTAGAACAGCCGACTTCACCTCAGGTATCCCTACCCGAGATTAGAAATCGTTCGCAACAAGTCATTTCGACCCGTTCACTCACGATACACCTGTCCTAATGCATTAACTAAGCTGAAATCGAAACCCCCTAAGTCACAATGAGGACATTGCAAATCTTAGGCAGGGGGGTATGAAAGTGCAAAACTTGTAAGCAAAGGTTTCAAACAAAAAAATTCACATTCGCCAAAAACACCATAAAAATTAAAATAGAATAAAAAAAAAGACTTGAAGGAGGGGAGAAACAATTCAGGGTCATACAAAATGAGAGGAGGAAAAGAGTAAAATGCCTAAAAAGGAGCACAAAATGAAAAAGAAAAGAAAAAGTCACTAGTAAAAGATTAAGGAATTAACGGAAGTTCTAGACCATATCAAGAAAAGAGAAAAAGTGCTAAGGTAACATAACAAGAGATTAGTGGGAACGCTAATTTTAGGCCTCTTGGGCTAGATTCATTAGCTTAAAAATTCATGTATCTGTTAAAATCTGGATAATCCTCAAGAGGTTGGGGAAAATGCGAAGCTTAAGTATTAGGTCTAAGGCTTAGGAAGTATTCGACCTCGTTAACTGACCTTTGGTTTGCGGGATTCGGTAACCTAAGCACCCCAAATTCACACACAGTCTGGTTCAGTGCGCATAAATATCCAAATCACGCAAAAGCGTTTAATGTTCTGCAAAAGTCACCTAGATTAAGAGCGGCCAATCAACACAAGTTGATTTGGACGAGTTCCCGACACAGAGAGGCAGGAAATTCCCCTCGAAGATGCGTAACAACATATCGTCTCCTCAGTGCTAGTCTCTTAGGATATTTAAATATCCTACTAGGGGCATGTAAGCACTCTACTACTTCAGATACCATGGGTGGCATTATCACGAAATGTCGATCGCCAGGATCTGAATTCGGCCACGGAATGCTATGGGCGGGATTATCTCGAAATCTCGAAAGCTAGGGTTCTAGGGGTTGCCATGGGCGGGATTATCTCGAAATCTCGATAGCCAGGGACCCTTGAGGATTGATGACGGGGACGAGGAATCCGATACAGACCGTGCTGAGAAGCTAATCCGAAGCTAGAAATAAAAAAAAAAGAAAAGAGAGAGAAAAAGCTCTCCAAACAAATAAATCTTCTATCTCTCTCTTACAAAAATGCACTGCAAACTGAACCTAGGCTAAAAATGTCTCAAGCATGGGTGCTTTAACCGCGGAGTCCAACAAACCCTAGGTTAGTTTCTGTGGGCCTTAGAAACCTTTGCGGAAGACTGAGGCTAAAGTGGATCAGGTCCGTATTTTGGTTGGTACGTGAGTACCTCTAGGCCTATTGTCGGCATTCCGACCTAATCACAAAAGAAAAGGAGAAGCACTTATCATAATTGTTGACAGACACTCAGGGTCTAGAATGGAAGTTAAAACCTTGATATTTTGCTAAGGGACTAGCAAAAGCTAGGTATGGGGGTATGATGAGAACCTCATCATGAGCCATAACTAGCTCATTTTGACCTAATAACAGAGAATAAAAGCTCCTACATGACTTAGAAGAGGGCTTAATTGGAGGAATAAGTGTTCTGAGAAGAAAACATGAAATAAAGGTCAAAACTGTAATTTTACCATTACAGTACATAAGCGAAACTTCTTAGAGGCAGAGCATAGGTTAAATGATCTAAATAAGATAAAAAGCGGGTTGAATCAATCAGAAATGGGTTCATGTGCAATTTAGGAATTAAATGAAATTTGGTAACCCTAAAACAGACCCGCTTAATTCAACAAGGTTCCGATCAGAATAAAAGTCAAATAAACCCTCTAAAAATCATGAAAAAATATCCCCTAGGGTTTAGAACATTCAAATTGGCCTTTGGAACCTAGTTTGACCTAAATTAGGGTCCTAGCTCATCAATTGACCTAAGTTAGGTTTTTACACAAAATATATAGTCAAACGTGGTCAAACCTAAAATCCAACTTCACCATTGGATTTCTTAGATCCAAATTAGGTTTTTACCAAAATTTGGACCTAAGGGAAGGTCATCTTGACCTACTTTGCAAAATAGTCCACCCAATTACACTATGACCCCTAACTTTTGAAAACTCTTGCGAAAACCCCCCCAACTTTTGTTGTCACTTTCTGCATTCCGATCCTTCTACCAATGCAGCAGAAGACCCATACTCTGGCGAAGCTTTGAGGACGATTTCTCCTCGATTCCCTAGGGAGTTGCCCTCTGATGTGAAAGGGGGGTTCCCTGTGAAGTCCCTTACCGCCTGAGCAGCTCCCCATACCCTGTTTCGCACCATACCTCTCGTACGAATGCTTGAGAGATATGGGTGTTGTACCTGCGACGACCTCCGGTGAGAGCTTCGCTTACCCTCCGTGCATCTGCCCCTCTGCCACCACCTTTATAAAGACCAGCGTCGCCAGTCGTTTCTCCCAGCTCGGTTCTGACGGAGAAAAACCCCCCATCTTTCCTCTCTTCCCACTCTGACAGAAACCCACCAGCTCCGGCAGCTCCTCCTCCTCCGTCTCGTCGCTCTGCTGCAATACCAGCAGCAGAGCCACCTTCGCCTTCTCTTCCTGCGTCGTGCCGTACCCAGCGCGTGCCCTCCCACTCTCTTCCTCGCCGCCGCCCTCTCCCTCTGGGTATCTTCTTCTCCGACGACAGTCGATACGACTGCCGCCCTGCTTCGGCCCCTTCGTCCCTGTAATTAGGTCAGAACTATTCCCCATCTCCCCCTCTTTCTTTTCCGCACTGTCTTTCATTTGATTAACCCTCGACCGCTCATGTCCACCGTCACTTTCCTCATCTCCGGCCACCCTCCGGCGAGACGCTCCCATCGCTCCGCAGCCCCACATGCCTCGCCGACCCTCACATAACCTCTGCCTCATCACGCTGAGCAACCTCCGCCCACCCACTGCCGCTCTACACCCATTCAATGCTCCCCCGAACACACCTACACCTCCGGTCACAGGACGACCTAGGCACGTACGCTTAGGCTGCCCCACGACCTGCTGCACCTTGCACCACCTTCGCCGTGCCACGGCGAAGGGCCCCGCTGATCTGATTAGGCCGAGAGGCCCTTTTCGTGTCTGGCAGTTTCGATGCCCAGCCGCCATTGACGCTGCATTGAAGCAGCTCCACACACTCTCCAGGCTTCAGAACTCCAGGGCTCCAGGTGCTGCGAGGTCGGGAGGGTAGTGCGAAGGCAGCTAACCCAGAAATCGACGCGAATAGAGCCTGCAGCTAAGGAAGCGAAGCAGCGGTCTGCTGCAGGCGCGAGCGAGAAGAGCGCTGAAGATAGTCCCACATCGTGAGTTTACTAAACCCCGCAGTAGTATAAATTGATTTTGTGCTTTCTACTGGTTGCCTCCGAAAGCACAGGGGTGAGGTCCCGCACCCACTCACCCGCCCGGTTCACGAGCTCATCACGCGGATCCGGCGGAACCGACCGGACCAAATCTGAGCACACCTCGCGCATCACCCACAAACCGGTGCGCCTGGTCACGGGCACGAAACCCGAACCGTTTACTCGTGGCTTTGGGAGAGCATCATGTGAGTGCTTTACAGAGAGAGAGAGACGTGCGGGTAGAGGGACAGGGTAGGTTTTGCTCTTTGTGTAGGGACAGGGTGAGAGAAGAAGATCGCACCTGAAAGAAGAAAGAACAAGAAAGAAGGAGAAGGCCACGAAACAAAGCAGAAGAAGACAGCAGAAGAAGACAGCAGAAGAAGGAGAAGACCAAAGAAGAAGGACTGCAGAAGGCCAAGGAAAAAGAAAGAAGAAGAAGCAACAAAGGAAGAGAGGGGAAGCACTGTAGCAGACACCATTTAAGCCGTCTGACTAAGAAATCAGACGACGGATGAAACCCTGCAGACAAAGCAAAGAAGAAGAAGAAGAAGAAAAGAAAAGGTGCCGCAACTGAAAGAAAAGAGAAGAAGGAAGAAAGAAAGAAGAGAGGAAGAAGAGAAGAAGAAAAATCCAAGAAACAGAAATCTACTTCTCCCTCTCTCTCTCTCTTATTTTTGTAATAAAGAAACATTATACTTCTAGAATTCCAGTAACTCCCTGAGTTCGACCTCGGGAAAACTGTTTCTGAGTAATAAATTTTCTATTGTAATGGCAACCGTAGTGGTCTTATCTTATACTACAACGACTCTACTATAAAAGACGCATTGCGGGGCCCCGTTAACAAGGTTGCAACCTGAAATCCAAGAATAAGGGCCTCACGGCCGCGTCAGAAGGCTCAGCAGATTCGCCGTGGAGTGGCGAGTGTGGTGGTAGTTGTGTGGCGCGGCGTGAGTGAGGGTGGAGGTCGAACGGTGACGGAGAAGGGTGCAGAATAGTAGGTTGTTCGGTGGAGCGTTAGAGGGGGCAATAGGGTGAAATAGGAGAGGGGAAAGGAGCGGAGAGGTGTGGCGGAGGTTTTGAGGGAGTCGGCGAGGAGTCTGGTGGCATGTGGAGTGAGATGTCCCTCACTGGAGGTGTGGCCGGAGTGGTGGAAGATGAAGTCGCGGAAGCGTGGTCAAGGGTGAAACGGCATGTCGATAGTGTTGGTGTGATAAGGAAGAGGTTAGGGAGTAGTTGAGGGTACTAACGGATGAAGTGGGAAGGAGGAGGCACCGGTTGTGATGTTGCCGGCACCGGAGAAGAGAATAGCTCCAGAGAGAGAGGAACCGCAAGGAAGAGGGAGCTTAAGGCGTCGACTGGTACGGATCGAGCCACACCAGCTGACGTCGGAAGAAGCGAGGAGGATATCTCCGCTGCTGGTATTGCAAACGGAGGACGAAGATGGACAAAGGGGCTCACTGGACATCGAGGAGCTTTCGGCAGAGAGAGAGGAATTAGTGGGGACTCTTGGCCGATTTCGGGCGTGCGGACGGTATGATCAGGAAGTTCTTTTGTAGACCTCAGGAGGAATTAGTGGGGACTCTTGGAAAGCTCATTGGAGTTGGGAAATCCTTTGATACCCAAATCTCTCATGCGTTCGCATGAGAGATTTGATAAGTTTTAGGGCGTGGGATTAGGTTCAAAAGGAAGGGAATTTCTTTACAAACTTCACTTTCAAATTTGAAAGGGATTCGTCAAGAAATTAAGGAGTTCTTTCCAAATTAAGGTTGCCAGAGCGAGTAGGAATAGGTTTAATGGTGGTAGAGACCTTTTTGTGAGAACGATGACAAAGTAGGGGTCTGTTTAAAAATATTTTGAAAGTTAAGGGCATAAATGTAATCAGACAGGACCAAGTTGTAAACTAGGTCAAGACAAACTCATCATGGGTCAAAATTTTGGTACCAACCTAATTTGAAACTAAGAAATCCATTGGTGAAGTTGAATTTTAGTTTTGACCACGTTTGACTGGGTAATTTATGCAAAAACCTAAATTAGGGTAAATGTCTGTCTGAGACTCTATTCTGGGTCAAAATGGGTTCTAATGGTCAAATTAAAGGTTCCAAACCCTAGAGAATATTTTTATATGAATTTTAGAAGGCTTAGGTAAATTTTATCCTGACCAGAACCTCAGTTAATTAAGCAGGTCTGTTTTTAGGGTTTCAAAAGTATTTAATTCTCAAAACATGTACAAACCCTTTTCTTCTTATTTTACCCAACTTGTTATTCTTTTAAGACCATTTGACCTTCATTCAACCCCTGAGAAAATCCGTAGTTATTCTGCATTCATGATGTGTTGGTAAAATTACAGTTTTAAACCTAGTTTTTTTTTTCCCTCAGAATGATTATGTAGTGATTTATGACTTTGTGACAGTTATGTAGGAGCATTTAATGACTTAATTGGATCAAAATGAGCTAGTTATAGCTCATGATAGTGTTCCCATCATAGGCCTCGAGCATTTCCCTAGGGGCCCTAGGGGCTGTTTGGTTGGCGGAATAAAAGAGGAATTAAGGTCGAATTCTACGTTTGGCAGCTTTTATTCCGACGTCGGTAGATTCTGGAATTGAGGGGTGGATTCCAGAATAAAGGAATTCCGCCGAGGAGGTGGAATTCATTTATTCCATTGGTTCATTATGGCTCTCTAATTTCCCTTTCTCAACTTCGCCGCATAAAATTCTTTTATTCATCCTACCAAATACCTTACACGAAATAAATACTTCTAATTCTTTGATGTGACAATAAACACAACCGAATAATTAGTCAAAATGAAAACCCCTAATTTCCTCTACTCTTTTACATCTTTTTTTATCCCTCCTAATTATTCATCCAATCAAATAAACTCCTAGGGATCGAGTAAGTTCCACAAATTCTTCCTCTTGAAACCAATTAGTAGTGGATCAGATGTACCTGAACTCTAATTCTAGGATTTAATTGGGACCCGATTAAGCATTGCTTTTCAAGTTTAATGACAAGTATCTTTTACATAATACGATAAGGTGACCCTACAAGGAAAATGATTTTTTGGATGTTTATTTTCTTAAATGTTTGAATAATTATGGTGTTAGTTAGACATTTAATAAAATAAATATTAAATTAGATTTATTATGAGATATTCTCTCAAGATATTTATTCTTAACATTGTGATGTTTGTTCCATATATTAAGTTAAGTTTATCTAAATGTCTAAAAAAATATGTCACAATGGACCAAACTTAATATTTATTTTGGGTAAATATCAAGCTAGTATTAAAATTCTTTGAACTTTTAGGAGATAAATGTTGAGAAAGATCTTTACTCTCGTAGTGAGAACCATGAGGCAGGTAGGGAATTTTATCATTAGCCATAATGATGCAAGCACTTGTCTCAGTGTCCTTTGCTTTTGGTTTCCAATATTTCTGCAAAGATGGTTGTGTCATTGCGTAACATTTCCCATGCATTACTAGTTTGCATGGAAAATTTAATTTTAAGGATGTGGGTTAGGAAATGTAAAAATTGATGTACAGTAATATAAACGTGATCCCACCCTATGTCTCCTTTTTTATGCACAAAAAATGTTGCACATGGTAGGATCTATCATTATTGAAATCAATAATAAATCACTTTCGAAATCACTTTGTATTGGTGCAAAATTACTTTGCATGGGTGTAAAGTAAGATTGCACTGGGGCAAAATTAAATTCCAAGTGTTTCTTAACCTATGACAAGTGACTTTTCACTTGAAAGGTAATTTTTCACCTTAGCGTTTAGGATTTAGTCTTTAATGTTTAGGGCTTAAGGTTTAGGTTTTAGTCTTTAATGTTTAAAGTTTAGCGAAACCTTAAATCCTAAACCCTAAACCCTAAGGTAAAAAATCACTTTTCATACGTGAAATCACTTTCCACAAACCTAAACTCTAAACCCTAAATCCTAAATTCATAAGTTAAAATCACTTTGTGCGGGTGCAAAATCACTTTGGACAAGTGAAACTACCATTGGAATAATTTATCACGGGTGTACAATGAGATTGTACTGGTGTAAAGACACCTTAGAATAATTTATCACCGGTGCAAAGTAGTTTATGTTATAACCCGAACCTAACTCCAAGTGGAACCTGGAGTTGGAGCGCCTTGACTAACCCAAGATTAAGTCGTCCAACGAGAAATAGCATTACAAAAGAAAATAATCTACACATGTAACATAACTAGAACTTTTAAATAAATGACAAGAATCTATAAGTAAAATCGTAAACGATATCACAAGAAAAAGAAAGATCCTTAACATAGCCATCACAACCATAAATGAAAAATGGAACAAAACTAATGGTTCTAACCCAGAGTACTCACGATAGTAGTAGAAAAAGTCCAACTACAGTAGAAATGAAAATAGACTAAAGTTAAACTCGACTAGGCTGATCTTGCGAATTAAAAGACATACCGATGAGTGGGAAGAAAGAAATAATTTCCCAATCACAAATTTGTGCTTCACTCGTTAACATGCACAAAACTATATATATATATATATAAAGGATAATGGGCAGCACATATATACACATGGAATCGTACCCAAATTCCAGCAACCAACAAGGATGTAAGACCAATTAAGTTGCAGACAGAACATATTACTGCTAAACTTCACCAGTACAAAGACAAGAGGAGAGACTCTAGACATGCGGAAAGAGCTTTATACCATAAAAAGATATTGTCCACTTTGCATGCAGGGGACTAAGGAGGAGGTTTGCGGCGACGCCTAGACTGTGGTCAGGGAGGAGGATATCCAGTAGGCCTCGGGATCGGATGGGGACGACTACGACGAGGTGGTAGATGTCGAACACTTGGTCGATTTGCCCGTAGCAGTCGAGGAAAATTAGCTCGTGAAGTCTGTGGAGGCAGTGGTTGGTCAAGGCTGCTCTTGGAGCTCCTGGAATAAAGCCATAGCAAGACGAGCTGTTGACACGATCAATAACTTGTACATGGGAGTCTCCATGTTCTCCTTCCTTCCGATGCAGCATGGGGAATTTGTTGGCGCACTAATTAAATATGCGCCCTGTGTCATATATATATATATATATATATATATATATATATATATATATATATATATATTTGTGTCGTATTTATACTGTGACCTATGCACCCAAGTTGAAGGATGGTACGTAAAGAATAGTAGTTGAACTATAACTGTCATAACTGTGCTAACTGTCTTTGTGACAGCAATTATTGCAGTTGAATACCACTCTTGTATAAATAATAATAAAATGATGAGAGGGGTTGGGTTGTGGAATAGCTAAACCCCTTCCAGACTCTCTTTTCTCTTCCTCTGTTCTTCTTTCTTGTCCTCTGTTCTTCCCCTGCTCTCTCCACGTTGGCTGTTACTCGTTTCCAGAGTAGAGCACAACCTTACTCTTCTTCTTCCATTCCCTTTAATAATTATTCTGCTAACAAATTGGTGTCTGAGCCAACCTCAGGCCCCTTCACTACCATGTTGCCTGAGGAGATCAAGGCTATGCACAAGTTTTTCTCAAATACAGTCGACCGTGCCATCAACCAACTTCGAATGGAGCTTCATTCTGAAATACAGCAGCAGATAAAGGATGTTCCTTCCGGTTCTTCTAGCCATGAAAAACCTAGACCATTGCCAGAGACAGGTTCTTTGTTACAAGTAAAAGGGAAGAGTTTAGACTTTCCAAATTATAATGGTTCTTCTGATCCTATGCCTTGAAAGTATAAATCCAAGCAATACTTTGCGTTTTATAACATTCCTGCACCTCAGAAATTGCCCCTTGCTTCTTTCCATCTAAATGGCCATGCTTTACAGTGGTATTGGTGGTGTACCAGCACCAAGGGTGATTTAGATTGCGATTCCTTTGTTTCTGCACTTTTGGCATGATTTACACTTGACATTCTCAAAGATTTGCATGGTGCTTTGAGTTAGGGGTGGACACAGGTCGGGTTCAATCGAAACCCAACTTGAACCTAACCCGATTGGGCTGTGTTGGGTTGGGTTGTGACTTCGAGTGGGTTGTGTTGAGTTAAGTTGAGATTTTCCTAACCCAATAAAAAATGTGTTGGGTTGGGTTGGGTTTGATGTCTAATAAACCTAACCAAACTTGCAGCCCAATTCAACCCAATACATACACACACACACAAGAGTATCCAATAAAATTTTAAAGGAAATAAAAGTTACTCTGTTTAAACTTGAAAGGAGACAGAAAAAACCACGCACATAACGCACTCCACTCCCTAAATTTCACTTTTCCCTCTCCCTATGTACTCTCCATCGTGCATTTCTTTTCAGTTTCCCTCTTGCTTGCAAACCCTAAACCAAGCTTTCTCCCTCATCATGGCCACCAACCTCTCTCGCAGCTCTCTTCTCATTGTCGCCATTGTTCTCGTCATTACTACTCAAGGTTAGCATCTTCCTCCCTCCTCTCTTCTTCCTTTACATTTGTGACAGCCACCAACTCCCTCCACTAGAGCCACTGCCATCACCACCACCACCACCATCATCACCACACAGCCCACCACCCCTTCACCGGCCATCCATATATTGTCGTCACTACCTTCCCTCCGCCAAACCTAAGCCTACTATCAAAGTCAGTGGTCCACTACCATCGATCCACCACCACCACACAGCCCACCACCCTTCACCGACCATATACCATCCTCTCTACCTTCACCTTCACCCAGCTTATCACTAGAGTCGTTATCACCACCACACAATGTTATGACCCCAGCATCAAATGTCGTTTAAGACGTCTGGGAATTGGTCCAGACTTCTGGTCAAACGTCTGGACCAATTTCCAGACGTCTGGAATTTAATTTTTTTGGCGTACGGGTTCGCGTCTACGTGCATGCGCGCGCAGATTGAACCGCCGCCCTCCTTTCTTCTCTTTCCTTCCTCCCTGCAGATGCAGCCATCTTTTTCTCTCTCTCTCCCCACGGCAGCCTTCAAATACCCCCTCTCCTCTCCCTCACCCTCACCCTCACTCCACCGCCTTCATCTTCTTCTTCTTCCTGTTAGTGAGAGAGTGAGCGGGCGAGGGCGGCAGCAGCTGCTGCCGTGAGTTGTGGGGAAGAGGGGTTGCTGCGAGAGGGAGAGAGCTAGATCGCGAGGGTGCGAGCTCGCCGGAGCAGTCATGGCCGGCCGGTGGGTGCGCAACGGGAGCGTGGTGTTAGGAAGGAGCTGCTGCAGCTCAGGCAGCAGGCGATCTCGGTGCGGCACGGCTGTGCGCAGCAGGCAGAGGGTGAGTAGGTCCTGATTCTGGGAAAATTTCCCAAAATCAGACGTCTGGACATACGTCCAGATGACGCAGGAGATGTCTTGAGGAAGGTCCAGACGTCTGAAAGGTACGATATTTTTCCTCCCCTTATTCTTTCGCGTGTACGGCCATGCAGCTGTTCCGCCGAAGGGTTCTGCTTCGTTCCGTGTTGAGGACGATTGCGTATGTGTGCAGGTCTCATTCGGAAAGGCGCAAGGGGACGTCCTCCCACACAGACCGGACGTCTGGGCACATCACCAGACGATGAAGAGGGTCTCCAGACGTCCAGAGTGACAGTTGGACATCTGGAAACTAAGTCCAGACGGTTTAGCGGGTTTCTGGACGTCTGAAGGACCGCGCAGGATCAAGGTATGACCTGAGCCATCGTTTAAGATGTCTGGAAGAAGTTCCAGACGTCTGATTTTGAGCAGACTTGTCGTTTTTGACCCGTTTAGGGTCCGTTCAAAGTCCGTTTTCCGCATTTCAAGTGTCGTTCTTCTCATATTTAGTTCCTCTACCTATTTACAGTAATTGTATTCTATCCTGAGTAACTCCTTGTAATTGATCCTTGTGTTAGGATCCCATTCCGTTGCAGCTCTGGGGGTTGCGGAGGCGTGCGGGCTTGCCAATCACGTCCCCAGTGCTTCCAGTTTTGCGGGTAGATTGGCCCCTTTAATTATTTATCAAAAATTATGCACTTGTGAAATAATTAATAAATTCTAGGGTATTGCATGAATCCTAGGACTGAAAAACTAGATTGAATGATAGATCCTAGGGTATTGTATGAATCCTAGGATCGAAAAACTAGATTGAATGATAGATTCTAAGATATGGCATGAATCCTAGGACTGGAAAACTAGATGGAATATATATATTGCAGTCTTTGAAAAGTAGAAAGGAAAATGATAACTGCCTGTAATTGGTTAACAGTTGCCTGTTTATGAATGGATAATTACTATTGAGAACATGTGCCATATGAATATAAAGCTGAAATGATGAAGCCTAAATTGGTCGAGTTAAAGAAAAATGAGCATGAACCCGACGGGGAATTAGGAGTAGAGCTCCTTAGAAGTGAATGGAATAGAATTGGGGAAGTGAGCTTGCCCTTGAGTACGAAGTATTAAGGAGAGAGACTGTCCCCCTGTTTAGTGCAGAGCGGAGCTAGCCGCCCCAGGGACCTGGGGTTAGGTCTGACCACTTTGTATCGACTTTTGGCCCTCGTGTACACAGTACCGAGGAGAGCTACTAGTGTAGGGAGAGCACTAGCCACCCCACGGGCCCCGGGGTTCTGCTAGCCTCCTACACCGACTTGTTAGGCCCACTGGGCAAACCAGGGTAGTCAGGCGAGGGTGTAGGGACTGTGGAGGGGCAAGACCCCTACTTAGTTACTGTGGAGGGGCTGGACCCCTGTTACTGAGAGGGCTCTACCCTATACTGGTTCCGTGCTGTACTTTGGGCGCACCCGTTAACGAAAACGACTGACCGGGTGCTAGTGCGAGATACTTACGCATGCGTTTATTACGCGTGCCATAGTCACCGTTATGTCTGTCAGTGACCTTGGGGTGGTTGACTGAGGGTAGGACCACCACGGGGGACTCTCCCGACTAGGGAAGCACCACGTGTTACTTCTACTTTTCGGAAAAGACTGCAATCAAGATCGTTCCCACGATGAACATTCAAGATCGAGAGAAAGATCTGAGAAATAATTCAATAATGAGTAAATGGAAAAAAATAAAGAAAGAGATTAAAAATATAACAGCTACTGTCCACCTTACTATTTTTCTTAACTTTTGGTTGCCACTCTACTCAGTGTTTCACTGACGTGTCACCTGTGTCACCTTTTCAGGACCAGGTGTTGAGCAGCCAGAGCTGGTGGCTACAGAGGGTACTGGGCTTAGTAGAGCCCAGTAGTTTTACTTGTGTAGTACCCACTGTACTTTCCTTCTGTTGTAGTGAGTATTTTCTGTTACCACTGTACTCTTTTATTGTAAGCATCATATTTATGTACCTGTTTATTTCTTTACTGTTGTAGTGGTGTATACTATAGTAGTTCTTCCCTTTACTGCTGTATTTTGTTACTGCTAATTATATACATGGTGAATGTGATTTATTTTACTGCTCTTTTGGTTACTTTCTCGTTGGACGACTAGGTCTTGGGATCAGTCGAGTCGGTCCGATTCTCGTGTCTTGTAGGGATTCGGGAATCGGGTCGTAACACACAACCTACTACCCCCTCACCGGTCATCCTCCTTCACTATAAACAATACCCACCACCCCCTCTCTCGGCCATCCTCCACCCTCTCTGTCCTCCCTTAATTTAGCCTAAATTATTTGAAACTTTAACATAGGCATTCAAACTTTGCCGCCTAAATTATACATCATTATTTAGGTTTTCATTTAATTCTTTATTTAGACAAAATTAAAAGATATCTACACGTACATCTTGAATTCTTTCCTTATTAGTAAAAAAATATTTTGATTCTTATTTAATTTTTTGTTTTGAATGCCTATATCTATGAAAAAGATTACATTGATAAGATAATCATCTTGTAATATACATTTACTTTTCTACAGGAAAGAGGCAATTACTATTATATAACTACCAAGTTTTTTTTATTTTTACCTATTTTATTCACTTTTTTAGAAGATATAAGTTATTTATAAGTTTAAAATATTTTGTTATTAAGTATGAAAGACATAAAAAATATGCAAGAGATAAACATAAATTTTGAGTCTTTGGACTAGTTAACAACTCGCTCAACCCGACTCAACTGACTCGATTTTTATGGGTTGGGTTGGGTTGGATTCGGTAGTGTAATAGGTTGAATTGGATTGGAAAAAACCCAACCCGAAAACTATGGGTTGGGTTAGGGTTGAGTCCCAACCTGACCTAACTCGACTCTTGTATAAGGATGCAAGTTTCGCTAAACCTGACCCAAACCCGATCCAATCCTACCTGAAAAGAATGGGTAAACCCAACCTGAACCCGATCGGGTTCGAGTATCTATTTTATCTAAAAAACTCGACCGAGTTGGGGTATGGGTATGGGTATAAATCTATACCTGATTATCTTACCCGAATACTAAATAAAATCTTCATTTACCCAAGATATATGTCAGTTCCACCCTAAGTCCCTCATTCTCTCAACTTTAATCTTCTTCATGATTCCCTCCATGATTTTGAAGGTTGGAAATACTTCTGAATCTTCCATTAAACATTTATTTTGGGGAGGGGGATTTTTTGTTTGAAATGTACTTGCATTTAGTCTTTCCTTGTATTTTTATTTTTGATATATTTCCTTTGAAATACTCTTTTTGTAATAATTTTAGTGGAAATCAATAAAATTAGAGTAACCCAAGTTCCTATGTTGAGAGCTTACTAAAAATAAATAATTTGGTATTATAGATTTTTCCTCTTTTTTGACTCTAATTTGACACTATTTGATTATAAGATCAATTTATAAATAGGTACCCGATAGATAGATAGGAATAGGTATGAGTTTGAATTTTTATACTCGATAGATAAATGGGTAAGACATGGATATGGACTTTATAAATGAATATAAATATAGGATTAGTCAAATCTGACCTAAATCCAACCCATTTACATCTCTACCCGTGCACACCCCTACTTTGAGTAAATTGAAACAGACAGACTTACTTGCTGATTTTGTTAAAGAATTGGAGAGGTTATCAAACAAAGTAAAAGGTGTTCCTAAAACTCATATGTTGGGCACTTTTATTAGCAGTTTGAGAGATGATTTCCTTCTAATAATCCTTCTCCTAACATAGTCCACCTTTGAAACGTCTGAGGTTGATTAAAAATCTGGACACCAACGTAGAGGTTGCTCCAAAAAAGGGTGAATGCTTCTAGGAAAGTCTGGACATTTATCCCTCCAACGTATGCAAAAAGACTCTAAACATTTTGGTAGGTAAGTTAAAGGGGGATTAAGTTTTTGTTTGGCTCCATTTAAACTGTTTATCACTTTTATCGGGTTAAAAGAGATTTAATTGAAGATAAAGTTATTTCACCTCTTATGTAAATTAATATTAATCCGATAAATCTCTCAAATAAATTAATTAATTTATTCCACCATTCTATTATATTCCAATCCACTCCATTTTCATCCACTTATTTCAAAAATATAATTTTCTTACCGAACATCACCTGTGTATTTGCAAGGAACTTTCTCTAACTCTGGAGGGACGGAAGTTTGCTGTAAGTCCATCCAAATCATTATTTTTTCATCAACCAACCTTAATGTGGATCACAGGGTCAAAACCTCTATGCCCACTAGGTGTAAAGATAAAAATAAACGTGCAAGATTTGAGGATATAAGTGGAGCGGAGAAAGATAAGACGTACAGATGTGAAGCACAATCTTAAGCTTGGGATATGAATTGCTATACCTAAAAGTGTTGATATGGTGATAAATCACTTGATCAGGGAAGGAAACATAACCCAAAGTGGAGACCGTAAGGGGAGGAAATGGGGACTTAAACTCATGACCCTAAAGAGTGAGGCACTTATCGGGGAGGGGAATCGACCCCTCCTGGTGACCAAATCAATTAAGTTTAACTTATGGATTAAGAATTCTATATATCAGGTCATAATGGAAACTCTATCCAATGCTTTAATGCAACAAAAAGTTTCCGATCAGATCTGCTTAGGGCTATAACTTACTTGGAAAGTTAGAAAACCTAGATTTTGCAAAGTACAACTTGGGTTGATCCCATTTCCATTTATGTTGCAAAATAAGGGCTTTTGTTTACTTGAGGTTAGTGTGAGAGACATGTGAGAGGATTTAGAGCAAGTCGGAGCTGTTCACCACGGGGGAAAATTTTAGCTCGGCGAGACTTTGTTCCCGACTTGACTTAGGTTAATCCAACCACATCGAGATTCCTTAGTCCATATCCTTTTGAATGATCCATGCTACACTGGATTGGGCCACAGAGAGTTGACCTTGCCGTCCTCTAGTTTCACGTCTTCCAAACTTGGTCCCAAGGTAAAGGTTCCAGTTGAATGAAACTAATCTTGGAGTTGACTATATATAGAGGATCAGCCAGAAGGTCAATTTGTAAGTTGGGCGGATTGTTCACCTCCCACAATCGTACGTAGCTACTTTTATCTGCTTGTTTATCGAAGGGTGCCATGCACTAAAGAAGACTGCTCCCAACGTAACCGATCGAGCTTCTTCGAGTGCTTGCTCCCTTTTGTTTTGCAAGGCATTGATCGTTCCATCGCTAAGCTTCGTTTGTGATATACACTTATCGTCATCCATTACGGTAGGAGTGTACACGGGTTGGATTCAATCTGAACCCCACCTGATTAGGTTGGGTAGGGTTGCGACTTAGATTGGATTACGTTGGGTTGAAATTTTCCCAACCCAATAAAAAATGGGTTGAGTTGAATTTGAGGTCTAATGAACCTAACCCAACTCGCAATCCAATTCAACCCGATATGCATACACACACACACATACACGAGAGAGTATCCATTAAAATTTTAAAGGAAAAAAAGCTACGTTGTTTAAACTTGAAAGAAGACAAAAAAAATCAACGCAAATAACATATGTCACTCCCTCAATTTCACTTTTCCCTCTCTCTGTGTGCTCTCCATCATGCGTTTCTTTTCAATTTCCCTCCCACTCGCAAGCCCTAAATCGAGCTTCCTCCCTCGTCGTCGCCATTGTTCTCGCTATTATCACTCGAGGTTAGCATCTTCCTCCTTTCTCTCTTCCTCCTCTAAATTAGTGATAGCCACCACCTCTCTTCACTAGAGCCACTGCCACCGCCACCACCACCATCACCACACAACCCACCACCCCCTCACCGGCCACTCATCGTCATCACTACCTTCCCTCTGCTTGACCTGTGCCTATCACTAGAGTCGTTGACCGACTACCACCGATCCACCACCCCCACACAACCCACCACCCCTCACTGACTATCCACAATCCTCTCTACCTTCCCCTCTGCCCAACCTATTACTAGAGTCGCTACCACCACCACCACCACCACCACACAACCTACCACCCCCTCACCGATCATCCTCTTTCATTATAGCCAATAACAGCCACCCCCTCTCTCAACCATCCTCTTCCCGCTTTGCATTTCCTTAATTTAGTCTAAATTATTTAAAACTTCGACGTAGACATTCAAACTTTGACGTTTAAATTAGACATTATTATTTAGGTTCTCATTTAATTCTTTGGTTAGATAGAATTAAAAAACATCCACGCGTACATCTTGAATTTTTTCCTTATTAGTAAAAAATTATTTTGATTATTGTCTAATTCTTTATTTTAAATGCCTATAAAAAAAATTACATTGACAAGATAATCATTTTATAATATGTATTTATTTTTTTACAAGAAAAAGGTAATTACTATTATACAAGTATCAAGTTTTTTTATTTTTTACTTATTTTATCTATTTTTTTAAAAAATATAAGTCGTTCGTAAGTTTAAAATATTTTGTTGCTAAGTATAAAAGATATAAAAAATATGCAGAAGATAAATATAAGTTTTGAATCATTTAACTAGTCAACAACTCGTTCAATCTGATTCAATTTTTATGGGTTGGATTGGGTTCGATTCGATAGTGTAACGGATTAGGTTGGGTTGAAAATCTTTCAACCTGAAAATTATAGGTTGTATTTGAATTAAATCTCAATCCAACACATGTACACCCATATATTACTGAAAGCACCGGTACCGAAGAATGACCCCCTATGGTACTAATTTGGAGTTCCTTTCATCTTTTGATTCTTCATTTTTTTTTTGTTTTATCTTTTGTTCAGGAGTTTAGATCTTTAGCCTGATGAATTACCCCGTGATGAGCCATTGAATTTTCCTATAGTAGATGTATTCCTCCTCTTCCTCTAATTAATGGAATTGATGCTGTTTGATTCGAGGAATAAAATTTTAAGAAATTCTATATAAAATTAACGTTTTGTAAAATAAGTAAAGAAATAAAAAGTTAGACGTTCCATTGAAGAAAAGAGGAGCGAAACATAATTATTACATGAGCTCTCTAAAATAATTTTATACTAACATAAATAGATCTATTTTAATGTAATTTTCTCTCAAATTTTCTCGATCAAACGGAAAAGATATTACCTTATTCTCCTAAATAAGTTGATCGTAAAAAATTTAATATACTAAAAATTATGGAAAAAAAAAGCTGAGGGGACGTTCAGGTGATTGGAATGCGCAGTCAGAGAAGCAGAGTCTCCTTGTTCACACTTACCTTCTCCCCACCATGTCCATCAATAGAATTCAAAAGAAACCACCCATTGACTGGACCATACTATTCCTTGAACGAAACAAAGCAACTATCATATACAGATCTATTCCACATCATGACATCATAGACAATCTTGAAAATGATATGCAATAGATGGCCACATATATCTGACGTAGAGATATAATGGGAAGAGACCGCTCTTTACTAGAATCTTAAAATTCTAACCTCATGCTTTCCCGATCATATTTGGGGTTCCTCCTTGAACTTAAGTTAAACACTCTAGATTGGAATTTTCTGATTGACAAATTCCTAAAAAACTTGTAGGTTGGAAAGCAAGATGCTTATTCTTACCTTCATCCTTGACAACTTAATTATATCATGACTTCCCTTAAAATTCCCATAAACATCATACAAAAATTGATGCCACGAGGAAACCTTGGAAAACCATGGAGAATAAACCTCCACTTTGCAAATTTGGAAAGGTAGACCCAAATCCAATTATGGTTGTGGATGTCACTGTGTTAAAGGTTGTGGGAGTGAATATACTCTCTCAAATATCGCGCCTATGTATTTATAACAAAGATTGTTACACAGTTGCAGCTGCAGATAAGTACATATTGCACGAATACAAACAGTTGTACACGCTGACATCACCCATCAAATCGAAGCTATAGAGAAGAGCTCCACGGAATGGTTGAAGTTTGTGATGTGATTGTTCAAAATGAGTTATGGACAAAGGTTTTGTGAACAAGTCAGCAAAATGGACAAAACCTAGAATAAATCAAACTTGAAGTTGCTTAGATGTAACTTGATTCTTTACAAAATGATAATCAATCTCTATATATTTTATCCTTGTATAAAACACTAGATTGGATGTCATATAGGTTGCTCCTATATTATCACACTATAATATTGGACATAATGAAAGGCAAATTCCAAGTTCGTGAAACAAGGAGATTATCCAAGTTATTTAAGTAATTGCATTAGCAAGGGCTCAATATTCAACTTTAATACTAGATTAGGCTGCTATTAGTTGCTTTTTAATTAGTGGACCATGAAATCAAATTTTCTCCCAAGTAGATCGCATAACTTGAAGCAAAGCGTCAATCATCAAGAGAGCTTCCCCAGTCTGCGTATGTGTAGGCCTGTGGATGAAACAGATGATGGCCTGTAGATCAACATTGTACATGTAAAGTCTGTTCTAGTCTCTCCCTTCTTTAATATTCATCTTTTAGGTTAGTGTACTCTCTCATAGTTGCCAAGTTGATTAATCACGAAGAAGAGGTTGCCTCAAAAGTTGTCACGGAGATCCATTTATATCAAGGATCATTAACACGTCCTTTTTTTTTTTTTATCCTCTGGAGGAAGGCTAAAAAGAAGTTATCATTCATCAATAATGTCCAAAAGAAACAAAAAGAGTTCGGAACCAGCTGAAAGACTCACACATCTCAAAGGTTCAAAGGTCCAGCCAGAAATAAAAGTTGATCTAATTAATTATACAAAGCAAAAATAAAGCCAAAGAAAAAAAAAGCCCGCCTTTACCCCATCCATCTCTCCCAGAGTCAAACGACAGAATTAAAAGGCATACTGATTGGTGGGAAGCGCGCGCGCGTGGAACTATACACAAATTCCAGCAATCAATAAGGATGTAAGACCAATTAAGTTGCAGATTGAGCATATTACTTTTCTTTTTCCCCCAAAAATAAACATTTTATTTCAAGAGAAGTTCCTGATACAAAGAGATGTGTCCCATGTGAGACGGAAAAATATAGAGAATTCTTAACTATGAAGAGAATTCGTATTACTGCTGAACATCACCGGTGCAGAGACCAAAAGGAGAGACTGTAGACATGCAGAAAGAGCTTTATACCATATAAAGATATTATAAACATTGCATGCAGGAGATTAAGGAGGAGCTTTGCAGTTTGGAGTATACGGTGGGCAAGGATATCCACCAGGCTTCAAGGGCTGATAGGGACGACGACGACGTAGTCGTTTTGTCAATGGCGGCGGTGGAGCGAAATTAGCTGCAGGTGAAGTATGTGGAGGCAGTGATTGGGCAATGGCAAGGCTGCTCTCGGAGCTACTGCAACAAAGCCATAGCAAAACAAGAGTAGCTGACATGATCAACAACTTGTAGATGCGAGTCTCCATGTTCTCCTTCCTTCCTATGCAGCAGCACGGTAGGGAATTTGTGCGCACGTTAATTAAATACGTACCCTGTGTCATATATATATATATATATATATATATATATATATATATATATATATATATATATATATACATATTTGTGTCGTATTCATAGTGCGACCTATGAAGCCAAGTTGAAGGATAGTCCGCCTTAATGAAACTTCCATGAAATTCTTCCTGACACGACCTAAACACCGACGTAGAGGTACTTGTTCCTAGAATAGGGTGTGGAAATCTGGGCATTTATTCCCCCCAGCGTATGCAGAATGAGTCTTCGAATGTATTGGTAGGTTGCTTAGGGTGGGCGGGGGGTGTTAGGTTCCTTTTTGACCCCACTTAACTTGACTATCACTTGTGTTGAGTTAAGGGTGATTTAATTTAAAGTAAAATTATTTTATTTATTTTTATAAAATAACTTTAACCCATCAAATTTCTCAAATAGATTACTTATTCCACAATTCTATTCTAATTCACTCTTTCATATTCCTCTTTTTATTCCACAAATTTATTTTACTTATCAAACAATAGTTGTGTCCTATAAGAGGGTTTCCTTAACTCTAGAGGGGCAAAATTGTGTCCTATAAATCCATCCAAATCATTATCTTTTCGTCAAGTAACTTTTTGGATCACATAATCATTCCTGCATTGATATTTTAAATTTTAAATCCTAAATTGACACCCATATGAGTTGAATGTATTAATTGGCATCACATGTGACATGGAAGATGCTACTTAGACGTGAAGATAAAAATAAACGTAAAAGGTTCGAGGATATAGGTGGAGTGGAGGAAGATAAAGCGGTAAAGATGTGACAATCTATTTGGTAATGAAAATCATTAATAAGAATAAAAATCAAAAGTAGGAGTAAAAGAAGAATTTTAGTATTTAGTTGAAGTTATCCTCTTGTTTAAAATTTTGATGAAAAAAATTAATTGAAAAGAGAAGTTAAGTAAAAATAACAAGACAAGTTAAATAATTTTATGAGGAGGTAAAAGTTTATAAACCTAAAATCAAGGCCTCAATTCCAATACCCGTGGATTCTGAAAGTGGACATCCCAAACAAAAAATGTTATCAATATACTATCTCTTCGTCCTTTCCCACCATTAGAGTGTCTGGGTGTTAAATGGAGTTTGGGGAGAGGTTTCAGTAAAGAAACTAATATACTATCTTAATATAAAGTATGACCCGTGAACTTGGCACCGTAGATGTCATTGCTCCACTGAAAAATATTATCAATACAAGTTTTGCACATTATTGATTGCGGTCAGCCATTATCATAGTTGGTTAGCAACGTTCGCTGGCGTAGATTTATTGATTTTTTGTTCCTATTTTTACTTTATTTTAAACATATCATTTCTTAAATACAAAGTGTATATTTTATTTGCTAATTACAAAAATATTATATCTTTTATGCAAAAATTATAGTGAGATCTTACTTAATTAGCTTATAAAATTATTGAAGTTAAATTTTCTTTTTATTTTACTTAAAATCGTAAATATATCATTACCTAGAGTATAAAGGATATATTTCACTCACTAATTGCAAGAGGTTTCTATTTATGCAAAAATTACAGTGACACCCTAATTGGTTTAAAATTTATTGAAATTAATTTTTCTTTTTTTCTTATTTAAAATTTTAAACATATTATTGGTTACAGTATAAAGCATATATTTCAATCTCTGATTGCAATAAGATCCTGCAAAAATATGAAATTTCATATTTTTAAGTTCGGTACATGCTTTAAGAGAAGAAACTTTAGTTTCAAGAAATGATATTTTTTGCAAAAATGGAACCATTTTAAAGGAATTACTCTTAAAATAGATTGAAAGGTTTTGCTTTAGAAACAAACATAAATTTCTCATTCTTATTGTATAACACTTTTTACTTTTTTTTATTCAAATAAAAAAGTGATTGCTGATGGATGTCATTGATTTCACAAATCCGTAAGGTTTTTGTTATAAAAGTTCAAAACAAATAGATGGAAATAATCCATTGAGTTAAATTAAAAATTTATTGCAATAATAATTTTTTATTTTTCTTATTTTAGATCTATTATCATCCATACTAGGGTAACTATAGATATTTGGAGGCCATTGAGCCTTTAATTGACCTAGAAATTGATTTTCCTTTCTATTTTCATTGAAAATTTTAAACATATCATTATTTAGAGTACAAAATATATATTTTACTTGCTAATTACATGGATAGGCTATTTTTTATACAAAAATTGTAGTGAAACCCTAATTGTCCTATAAATTTATTAAAAGTGATTTTTTATTTTTTATTTTTATTTAAAATTTTGAAAAATCATTACCTAAAAGGCAAAGCATATATTTCACTCACTAAATGTAAGAAGACCCTATTTTTTATACAGAAATTGCAGCGACACTCTAATTGGCTTTATAAATTTATTACAATTGATTTTTATTTGTTACTTATTTAAAATTATAAACATATCGTTGCCTACTATATAGAGCATATATTTTACTCACTAATCGCAAGAAGATCCTACGAAAAAATGAAAATTCATATTTTTAAGGTGGGTACATACTTAAAGAAAAGAAACCTCAGTTTCACAAAATGATATCCTCATCTACATAAACGGAACCATTTTAAAGGAAATAATCACATGATAGATGGAAAGATTTTTTCTTAAGAACAAATATAAGTTGCTTATTCTTATTGCATTACTCCTTTTACATTTTTTTACGCACATCAAAAAGTAATTATTGATGTATGTCTTTGATTTCACAAAATCCATAAGGTTTTCGATATAGAAATTTAAACAAATAAATGGAAATCCATTTCATCTAATTGGAAATTTATTGAAATTGATTATTTTTCTTTTCTTATTTCAATTTTTGGATCTATTATCATCTATAGTAGGTAACTATAGATATTTTTGAGGCATTGGAGCCATTAATTAGCCTAGAAATTAACTTTTCTTTTTATTTTTATTTAAAATTTTAAACATATCATTCTCTAGAGTACAAAATGTATATTTTACTTGCTAACTACAAAAAGACCTTATTTTTTTATGCAAAAAATTGTAGCAAAATCCTAATTATCCTATAAATTTATTCAAATTGATTTTTTTTGTTATTATTTAAAATTTTAAATATATCATTACTTAAATTACAACGAGACCCTAATTGACTTATAAATTTATTGAAAGTGATTTTCCTTTTATTATTTAAAATTATAAACATATCATTGACTACAGTATAAAGTATATATTTTACTTTCTAATTGCAAAAAGATCCTGCAAAAATTTGACATTGCATATTTTTATTTTAGGTATATACTAAAAGAGAAGAAATCTTAGTATCAAGAAATAATATCTTCTTCTACAGTAACAAAACCATTTTGAAGAAAGTAATACTAGAATAGATGGAAAGGTTTTACTTTACAAACAAATATAAATTTCTCATTCTTATTTTATTTATTTGCTCAAATAAAAAAGTGATTGTTGATGGATGTCTTTGATTTCACAATATTCATGAAGCTTTTGGTATAGAAATCCAAACAAATATATGGAAACTTGTTGCATCTAATTGGAAATTTATTGAAATCATAGTTTTTATTTTTCTTATTCCAAATTTTCGATCTATTATCATCAATACTAGAGTAATTGTGGATATTGTTATCTACCAATGTTTAAAGAGCATTCTTGGCGAAAAGAAAATTCCTCTTGCCGCAATTTGTAAGCCTTAAAATTTATCTATAAAAATATCTTTTGAAGGCCTTGAACATATACACAATCTCTCTCTCGCTCTCCCTCTCTCTTGCTATTACTTTCAAACATTCTTGAGAGATTATTTGCATACAAAGTGCTCATTTCTCAATCCCATTTACGAAAAGCTCTCGTACTCTATTTCCTTTGCACTCAACACTCTCGTTCCGACTTAAGTATAAGAGAGTATTCCTAAGTCCTATTGCATTTATTCACTTACACATTAGCTCCATAAGACTATTGTACATTTATTTTTAGTTGTTATTCTATATTAGGTACTTAAGTTTTAAGTTTTCCATTCTTCTTCATATAAGAGGAACAAAACCCTCTTTGAGCTAGTCCAAGGGAGGTTGATGTACTAAAGAAACACAACATTTGTTTCTAGTGGTGTGGTTGTAGTGATTCCTATGATGTTAGAGGTAAAATTTTAGACAGGGATATCTAAGTAGAGATTTTTCTCGATTTGGATTTCCTATATAAATTTTTGTGTGTATTTGTGGTTGGTGAATATTTTTTATTTTCTTATATTTTCTTTCAAGCACAAATCACCTGCCCCCCCCCCCCCCCCCCCCCCCCCCCCCCCCCCCCCACCCTCCTCCTTGTGGGAATTTCACCAATGATGTTGCTTCTCCTACAATCCACACTCCTTATGTCGTGCATCAAAATTACATGATCTAAATCAAATTTACATCAATTTGGATAGGGAAAGCTAAATCATGACCCTCCCCTTCCCGGAAGCATGACATGCGAGCATAGGGGATCAATAGCTCGAAGAACTCATAGCCCTATCTAGTGAAATGTACAATTCTTACCTCGAAATTGAGTTCCTTGGAAGGTGTAGAGGCTCTCTCCTACTTTCAAACCTCCCAGACTTGCTCACCAACTCCACCAATCTACTCCACCCCCAGCGATGGTGGAAGCTTCTTCTCCCAACAAGACAATGGCAACGAATAATTTAGGAATAAATGATCCAATGGATCTCTACGTGGGTGTTTTATGATGGGGAAATATTACCAAGTAGCCCCCTCCACTTCTATCTATTTACATCCACCTTACCATCAATTTAATCTTCTTACTTTCATGTCCTTTCAACCTCTTTTGTTATTTTGACACCCAACTTGCTTTCCTTTCAAACAAGAGTCCCTCCATGAACTAAATACATGATCGCACTTTTGTTTTTAACCTTGATAAGCTTATCAAGCCCTTAATAAATGTTCATAGGCTCCTTATTTGAAACCCATATAATTTCAATCAATAACTTTCATTAGTGGATAATACACCTTTAATAAAAATGAATTTCTAATTAGAGTGCAATTAACAACGGGGTTGTACATGGACTAAGTTATAGGAAGGATACGAGAGATTCTCTAGAGGCTATCTTGTATCGGTTGCACTGCAACGAGATTGCCTTGTGCCTTTCAAGGCATTAACTGGGAATAATAGAGACTGTAGCTGTTGAGGGCAACACATATTGAAACAACCCACCACCCCTTGGCTATTTAAGACGTCTGGGATGTTCATCAGATGTCTGTCTAGACATCTGGGATGTTCATCAGACGTCTGTCAGGACATCTAGGATATCCCTCACACGTCTGGAAATACTTTTAGCACACAGTGTACGAGCGCCATGCTCCCTCCCTCACCGCACCTCACTGTGACGCCACTCCTCGCCCATGCTCGCCTCTCCGCTCCCCTCACCTTCTCTCCCTTTATATACCTCTTCCCCCTCCCCTTCATTGCCATTCCGCAGCTGAGAGCTAGGGAGAGAGAAGTGAAGAACGGAGAGCCGAGCGAGAGGAAGCGCGAGGGCGAAGGCTGCAACGGCGTTCTGCTGCAGCATCTGCAGGCAAGGGGAGCCAGAGCGGTTCTGCGGAAGTCATTTTTCGCAGAATCAGACAGCTAGAGAGACACTCAGATGTCTCACCAGACGTCCGAAGGTATGGCAAGATGTCTGGTAGAGATCTACTTTCCGTACTTTTCCTCTCTGACAAGTCCTGACAACGTACGCATTTGTGTCAAAGGGCGGGAGTGTAGCCGAGGCAGTTTCAGACGTCCGAGAGCACCCCCAGACGTCATATAAAGCCCTTGGACGTCGGCTTTAAGTTCCAGACGTCTGATAATGGAACACAATAGAGGTATCCCTGAAGAACTATTTTAAGACATCTGGGACCTTTCCCAGACGTCTGATTTCCATCTGATAGCGTATTTTGGGGTCGTGTAAGGCCCTATCATTTCACTTTTTCGCATACAAACCGTCTCTGTCTTCCATACGAGTTTCTCTGTATAATAATACCTCGTTTATATCTTTCTGAACCTTTTTGCCCATCAATCCATGATTTAGGTCTCCAGTCCGTCAGGTGTACGGGACTTGTGGAGACGTCGGGAGCCACAGTACGAGCCCCCATTCCACCCGGTTACCCAGGTAGAGTGGTCACAACCTTAATCTCTAATTTGATACATGTAAGTAAGTAATCCTAGGGCTTGAGATGAACCCTAAGAAAGAATAAACGTATAAATTCTTAAACCCTAGGTCTTAGCATGAACACTAGGGTTAGAAGAAACTGCATGTGAATGACTGTGTAATCAAGAGTTGCCTGTTTTTAGTTAAATAGACCCCTATTGTAATAAAATGGAAATTGAACTGTTATCCCGAACATTCCAACCCTGATGTGATAAAGAAATTCCTGTACCAACCCTACGGGGAATGTAAACATGAATACCATGCCTCGAAGAACCAGATGGTTCTTGGAAAATTGCTGCCTATGGACAGCTGTTAAGGGAGGTAAGTTGACCTTCATGTACATAGTATCGAAGAGAGCAACTATCCCTTGTAGTGTAGAGGGGAGCTTGCCGCCCTTGGGTTGGGACCCAGGGTAGGTTTGGCCACTCTATGACGACTCTTACTGGCCCTCGTGTACATGGTACGGAGGTGAGCTACTTAGTGTAGGGGAAGCTATCTGCCCCAGGGGGCCCAGGGCTAGGTATGGCCACCCTACACCGACTCTCGTTAGCCCGTCGGGCAAACCGGGGTAGTTGGACGAGGGTACGCGGACTGAGGAGGGGCAAGACCCCTGTTCTATTCTGAGAGGGCAAGGCCCTACACTGTTCCGTACTGTACGTTGAGGCGTACCTGCTAGCGGAAACGAGTGATCGCGTGCCAGTACGGGGTAGCTACCCACGCTCTTATCACGTGTGCTGCAGCCACCGCTACGTCACGACCGTGACCTCGGGGTAGTAGACCGAGTATAGGGCTACCACAATGGAACTCCCCCGGCCAAGAGAGTGCCACGTGGGCATCCTATATCACGGGAAGCTGCAAGCAAAAATCGTTCCTATAGGGAACCAGAAGATTAATTAACAAATCCTAATTAGAGATCTCTATGCACCCACCCATATAATATAATTAGAAAATGGAAAAATTTATATTAATGCATGCTACTTCTTAGTTGCCACTCTACTCAGCTTTAGCTAACTCCAGTCAAATATATTTTGTACAGGTCAGGGATTTGAGTAGCCTGAGCCACCGGCTGCTGAGGATGCCGGGCTTAGCCAAGCCTAGCCTTTAGTTCTACTGCTTGATAGTGAGTTTTATAGTTACATGTACTTGTTGTTATGATAGCTGTAATATCGCTGTTCTCTTTCCACCTGTTGAAATTTTCTCTTGCTTAGTAGTAACTACCGGTGGTGCGTGTTTTGTCGTTAAGGTTATATATGGTTTACAAGCATTGTAGTATATGACAAAACAGCTACCAGATTACTACAAATTTTTACTCGGAATACAAAGTTTTCACGAGGTCGAACTCAGGGAGCAACTAGAATTCTAGAAGTATAAAAGTTCTCAATTTGGTTACAAAAATAAGAGAGAGAGAGAGTTCTCTTGGCTTCTTCTTCTTCTTCTCTCTTCCTCTTCTTTCCGTCCTTCTTTTTCTTTCAGCTGATCTCCTCTTTCTTTGCTTTCTCCTGTAGAGTCTTCCTTTCTTCTTCTTTCTTTTCTTTTCTTTTCTTTCTTCTTCTTCTTCTGCGGCTGTGCTGATCTTCTACTTCTCTGGCTTCTTCTTCTTCTTCAGCCTTCTTCTTCTGCTCTGGTCATTCCTCTTCTTCTTCTTCTTTCTTCCTTCTTTCTTTTCTTTCTTCTTTTTCTTTCTTTCCTTGCGGATGTGTCTTCTTTCTTCTCTCTCGTTTCTTCTTCTTTTCTTCCAGCCTTCTGCATCTGTTCTTCTTTTCCTCTTCTTTCTGCTCTGGCCGCTGCCATTTCATCGTTTGACTTGATGCTCAGACGACTTAACTGTGAGTTTGCTACAGTGCAGCTTCTTCTCTTCTTCTTCAGCTCCTCTCCTTCCTTTCTTCTTCAGCTGCTCAGTGCGGCTAAGGCTTCGGCCACTCCTCCTCTCTTCTTCTTAGCTTGCTTCTTCTTCTTTCTTTCTTTCTTTGCTGCACGCACACACAGTGGTCAGTGCAAAACCTACCCCTACCCCTTCCCTACGTCTCTCTCTTTCTTAGAATCTCTCCTAGGACCGCTCTCCCAGAGCCAGGTAATCGGGTTCGGGTAGCGCGCCCGGGACCAGGCCTACCGGCGTGCGGTGGTGGGCGAGGAGTGTGTGGTCGGGTAGTCGGATCCGGCCCAGACCTGCGGGGCGTGAGCGCGGGCGAGGGTGAGCAAGCGCGTGCGCGCTGCGTGCGGGTGAGAGGGACCTAACCCCTGTGTATCGAAGGCAACAAGCCTGATGCACTTTTTCAATATAAGTGTGGGCACGCGGTCGCACACTTACAAGGTGGGACTAAAGTCCCACCTCCAAATCACGCGCCCGCAGGCGAGGGAACTGCTGCCAATTTGGGCAGCTGTGAGGCTTGCGACCCAATTGCAGGCCTGGGCATGTTCGCAGACGCAATCCGCACCACCCGGGACTCGCGCCTGGGCTGGAGGAAGCCTGGAGCTGCGAGCGAAGGAGCTGCAGCAGCTCAGCAATGGCGGCGAGGGGGCTCTGACCTGAAAGCAAAAAGACGACCTCCCGGCCACATCAGAAAATGTGGGAAGCTTCGCCGGAGTGTGGCGAAGCCAGTGCGGGGGTCGGCGAGGCGCAAGAATGCGTGTGGAGGTAGACCTAGGTCAGACTGTGCGTGGGAAGATGGGTTTGTTCGGGGGGCGGTCGGGCGGTGATTGGCAGTGAATGGAGTCAGGGGAATGGTCAGGTGGAGTGAGGGGGAGCCTCTAGGCTGGTCGGCAAGGGGTGAAGATGTCTGTGGCAGTGGGATGGCCTCGCCAAAGAAGGTGACTGGAGATGGGGAAGATGGAGTTGGGTAGTGGCGGTCGGGTGGTTGAAATGGCAAATTAATAGGGGGAAAATACAAGGGAGAGAGAGAGGAAACTCTGTACCTAGTTACTCGATGAAGGGGGAGAGAGCAGCACCTAGCTCGTGCCTACCGGAGTTGGGGACGAAGATGCCCAGGAGGAGGGTATCGGCGACGAGGAGGCAGTCGAAGAGTGCCAACTGGTACGGCCTAGCGCGGACGACAGGGCAGAGTAAACTCTACTGCAGGTAGGGCAGCAGAGCGACGAGGAGGAGGGGGAGGAGATCACCAGATGCTTCGGGCACTCTGACCGGAGGGGAAAAGATAAGTGGTGGGGTATTTCTCTACCAGAGGAAGCTTGAAGGAGTCGGCAGACCTTGCCGCTCCTTATAAAGACCTTGGCGCGGAGAGGGAAACGAGGTGGCGACGTGCCAGCCTCGTCGGAGAATGGCCGGAGAGGATACCCATGCCTTTCGTGCGTTCGCACGAGAGGCATGGTTGATGGCAGAGGGCAGGGGAAGGTCCCTGCGACAGAGGACGTCGCAGGGAACCCCCCGTCTGTTCTAGAGGACGGCCGCCCTGCCCTGCACGGCGCCATCCTCCGCGGAAGGTCTCCAGAGGCATGGCGCTGTGCAGAAGTGGTAGGGAGGACTGTTCTGCAAAGAATAACGAGAAGTTGGGGGCCTAAACGTAAGGGTTTCAAAAGATAAGGGTGAAAAAGTAAATAGAGAGGACCAATTTGTAAAGTCGGTAAAGATGATATTTTCTTAGGCTCAAGTTTTTATACCAGAGTAATTTGAACCTAAGGATTTTAATGGTGAATTTTTATTTTTGGTTGGACCATGTTTGACTAGTCAATTTGCGCAAAAGCCCATATTAAGTCATTAATTGGGCATGGTTCTCTTTTTAGGTCAAAATAAGTTTCAAAGGCCAAATTGAAGGTTCTAAACCCTATGGAATATTTTTATATGAATTTTAGAGGGCTTATTTGATTTTTATCCTACCACGAACCTCGTGAATTGAAGTGGGTTTGTTTTAAGGTTATAGAATGTCATTTAATTCCTAGAAGTTGGTATAACCCTTTTCAGATCAGATCATCTTACTTCCCTCATTGTTAAGCTTGTTTGACCTGTGTTTGGACTCTTAATTACCCTGTTCGCATACTGCATTGGTGAAATTGCTGTTTTACCCCTGATGATTTATTTTATTCTTTAACTCAGAATTCTCTGAGTTAAAGCCTCTCTTTGGGTTTTGCAGGAGCTTTTTTTCACACATATTTGGATTAGAATGTACTAATTAGGGTTCATGATGATGTTCTCATCATACCCCATGCTTAGCTTTTGCTAGTCCCTTAGCAAAATTTTAAGGTTTCAACCCTTGTTCTAGACCATGAAATTCTTAATGATTCTAGATAAGTGCTTCTTCTTTTGAAACCTATATTAGGTCAGAATGCCAACCATAGGCCTAAAAGGTGCTCTAGTACCAACCAAGATCCAGATCTATCTAGCCTCAGCCTCTGTCCTTAACAAAGATTTTTAAGGCTTACAAGAACTAACCTAAGGTTTATTGGACTTTGTGGTTAAAGCACCCGTGCTTGAGATAATTTTAGTCCTGGCTCAGTTCGCAGTGCGTTTTATAAGAGAGAGAGGTAAAAGATTTATATGTTTGGAGAGTTTTCTCTCTCTTTTTCTTTTTAATTCTAGCTTAGGATTGGCTTTTCAACATGGTCTGTATCAGATTCTTTGTCCCCATCATCAATCCTCAAGGGTTCCTGTCAATCGATGCTTCGAGATAGCACCACCCATGGTAACCCCCAGAACCCTGGTTGTTGAGATTTCGAGATAATCCCATCCATGGTGTTCCGTGGCCGAATTTAGACCCTGGCAAATGACATTTCATGATAATGCCATCCATGGAATCTGAACCAGCAGAGTGCTTACATGCCCTCAATAGGATATGTAAATATCCTAAGAGACAAGCACCGAGGAGATGATATTTTGTTACGCATCTTCGAGGGAAATTTCCCACCTCTCCACGCTGGGAACTCGTCCAAATCAACTTGTGTTGATCGGCCGCTCCTACTCTAGGTGTCATTTTCAGAATTTTTGCAACGCTTCTGTGTGATTTTGATTTTTATACTTACTGAACTAGGCTGTGTGTGAAGTTAGGGTGCTTAGGTTACTGAGTCCCGTAAACCAAAAGTTAGTTAACGAGGCCAAATACTCCCTAAGCCTTGGACCTAATAATTAAGCTTTTCATTTTCCTCAACCTCTTGAGGAATGTCTAGATCTTAATGGGTACTAAGAGTCTATCCAAGAATGCCTAAGTTTCACGTTCTTACTAATCTCACTGTGCACTTCTCATTTCTTTTCCTGAATGAGGTCTAGAACTTAGGTTAATTCCTTAATTTCTTACTAAGGACTATCACTTTTCTTTCATTTTGTGCTCCTTTTTTTTCATTTTGTTCCTTTTTCTTCTCCTCCTCCTTTGTATAGTCCACAAAATTTCTTTCCTTCTCTTATTTTATTATTCTTTTTCAAAAAAATTTTTTATTTTTTATGGTGCTTTTGGCATATGTGAATTTTTTTGTTTAAAACCTTTTCTTACAAGTTTTGCACTTTCATAACCCCCATGCCTAAGATTTGCAATGTCCTCATTGTAACTTAGGAGGGTTTTTATTCAACTTAGTTCATACATTAGAACAGATGTTTTGATGAGTGAATGTGTTGGGGTGACAATTGCGGACGATTTTTAATCTCAGGTGCAAGCACCTGAGGTGGAGTCGGCTGTCCTAAAGGGTGAACCTTAAGTGCGAAAAGGTGTCAGAAAAGGTTTTTTCAAAGAGAATGACAGGCTGCCTCCCGTTGAGCACTGAGTTTTACGCCATCGGCTGGGTGCAATATGCTCAGGGAAAATGGAGGATAAATGATGATTCAGCCAAATCAGTAGAGGTTACATCAATGAACGGTTTGAGTCTTTGACTATTCACGATGAAAGGTTCGGAATCATGGCTGAGCGGACTGATTTCGATGGCTCCATTTCCAAAAACCTGTCGGACCAAGTATGGTCCAACCCACTTGGATCGCAGCTTCCCAGGGAAAATTTTTAGTCGGGCATCAAAGAGTAGGACCCTTTGACCAGGATGAAAGATCTTTCTTGAAATGTGCTCGTCGTGGAAGGCTTTAACCCGCTCCTTGTAGATTTGCGAGTTCTCATATGCATCAAGGCGTAATTCATCGATCTCGCTAATTTGAAGCTTTCTGTGGGTTCCAGCCTTAGAAAGATCTAGATTACAGCTCCGTACTGCCCAATAGGCTTTGTGCTCCAGTTCGACAGGAAGGTGACACGCCTTCCTGTACACCAGTCTAAAGGGAGACATGACTAATTGGGTTTTGTGGGCAGTCCTATAGGCCCACAAAGCTTCCGGAAGTCGGGACGACCAGTCCTTCCTGTCAGGCCGAATAGTGACCTGCAGGATTTTCTTGATCTCCCTATTTGATAGCTCAGCTAGACCATTAGTCTGGGGGTGATGAGGAGTGGAGATTCGGTGCGACACCCCGTATTTGGTCATCAATGACCTGAGCTGAGCATTCGTGAAATGGGCCCCCCCGTCAGAAATGATAGCATGAGGAATCCTGAACTGTGAGAAGATATTGTGATGAATGAATTTGAGAACGATTTTATGATCACAGGTTTGGGTTGGTATGGCTTCGATCTATTTGGACACATAGTCCACAGCTAGTAGAAGGTACTCGAAACCATCCGAAATAGGAAAGGGGCCCATAAAATCAATCCCCCAAATATCGAAGATTTCGCATACGAGAATCGGCTGCAAAGGCATCATGTCGCGATGGCTCATGTTGCCCAAAGTTTGGCATCGATTGCAGGCCTTGCAGTGATTGTATGCATCTTTAAACAGAGTGGGCTAATAAAAGCCACACTGAAGGATTTTCGATGCGGTTTTGTGCCCAGAGAAGTGGCCACCGCATGCCTGGTCATGGCAAAATGAGAGAATATCATTGATTTCACTCTCCGGGACACATCTCCGGATGATTTGGTCGGCACCTATGTGGAAGAGGTACGGATCTTCCCAAATGTAGTACTTGGCATCAGAGCGCAATTTGTCTTTCTTGGCCTTTGGCCAATCAGACGGGATCTGATGAGATGCCAAGTAGTTTACTATATTAGCAAACCATGGAAGTCTAGTACCAATAGTCAGTAGGTGCTCATCAGGGAAATGCTCCGTGATGGGTCCAGAAGGGTTGATGATCTCAGAAGAAAGGCAAGACAAATGGTCAGCTACCACATTCTATCTTCCCGCCTTGTCGCGAATCTCGAGGTCGAATTCTTGCAACAGCAAGATCCATTGGATTAGTCGAAGCTCCGCGTCCTTCTTGGCAAGGAGATGCCTCACAGCCGTGTGGTCCGAGTAGATGATGACGTGGGAACCCAGGAGATAAGATCGAAATTTTTCAAGGGCAAATACTACCGCTAGCAGCTCTTTCTCCGTAACTGTGTAGTTACACTGAGCCTCGTCAAGTGTCTTGCTAGCGTAGTAGATGACCACGGGTTTCCCGTCAACTTTCTGCCCCAGAACCGCTCCTACAGCGAAATCAGATGCATCGCACATGATCTCAAAGGGTTGAGACCAATCAGGGGATTGTAGGATCGGGGCCTGGGTGACTTGGTCACGGAGGTTCTCAAAGGCTTGCGTGCATTCCTTGGAGATCTCAAAGGGTACATCCTTACAGAGAAGAGTAGTCAGGGGGTGCGCGATTTTCGAAAAATCAGGAATGAAACGACGGTAAAACTCGACGTGCCCCAGAAAAGAACGGATGTCCCTGATCGAGCTAGGCATACACAGACGAGAAATTAGATCAACCTTGGCTCGATCCACTTGGATGCCCTTCTCAGAAATCAGATGTCCTAAGACAATCCCCTCAGGCACCATAAAATGGCTCTTTTCCCAGAAAAGAACTAAATTAATGTCGATGCAACGCCTGAGTATATGAATCAAGTGTTGGAGGCAATCATCAAATGATGCCCCGAAAATTGAGAAATCATCCATGAAGACTTCCAGATAATCACCTACCATATCAGAGAATATGGCAAGCATGCACTGCTAAAAAGTCGCGAGTGTATTGCAGAGACCGAAAGGCATCCTTCTGAATGCATACGTTCCGAAGGAGCAGGTGAACGTGGCCTTCTCTTAGTCCTCAGGATGAATAGCTACTTGGTTATAATCGGAGTACCCGTCAAGAAAGCAGAAGAATCGATTTCCCGTTAATTTCTCGAGAATCTGTTCAATGAAAGGTAGTGGGAAATGATCCTTCTTCGTGGAGGAATTGAGTCCTCGGTAATCTATGCAGACTCTCCACGAGTTGGCTAATCGGGTAGGTATGACTTCTCCGGTTTCAGTCGTAATGGTGGTGAGCCCTGCCTTTTTAGGCACAACCTGAATTGGGCTCACCCAACGATTGTTGAAGATCGGGTAGATGATCCCAGCATCTAACTACTTGATGATCTCCTTTTTCATGACCTCTTGCAGATTGGGGTTTAAACGTCTCTGCATCTCACAGGAAGGTCGTGCACCCTCTTTTGAATAAATATGGTGTGTGCAATAAGAGGGACTTATTCCAGTCAAGTCATCGAGAGTCCATCCAATGGCTCTGCGATGTTGCTGGAGAACAGCAATCAGATGGGATTCCTGATCAGGAGTAAGTTTGCAATTTATAATCACAAGAAAAGTCTGATTAGAACCAAAAAAGATGTATTTCAAATGATTGGGAAGGGGTTTCAGTTTAAGGACGGGGTTATCAGCAATAGCGGGTGGGTCAGGGTAAGTGTGAGGTTCAAGGATAGGAGTTATGGGTTTGTCTAAATCAGGGTTTGACTCCTCTAATTACGGTTCAAGATCATTTTGTGGTTGATGAGGCATAATCAGGTTATCATCAAAATGTGTTTCATCAACCAGAGCCCTGATATCGCAGATTTGTTCGATGACACCGCAATTGATTCCTTGTTGGGCCTTAAAGATATCAATTTTGAGGGTTTGATTTCCAAATTTCAACTCTATTTGGCCCTCCTCACAACTGATGTTGGCTCTAGCAGTAGCCAGGAAAGGTCTCCCTAGAATGATCAGTGTGTCCCTAGGGTTCTCTAGTGCGTCCATGTCCAAGACTATAAAGTCTACAAGGAAATAGAAATCCCGCACTATTACAATAACATCCTCAAGAATCCCTTTAGGTGACTTTATAGATCGATCTGCTAACTGTAGTGTCACTTCAGTTGGTTTTAGGTCAGATTCCTCTAGGTGTTTTAGTAAGGATGTGGGTATCAGATTTATGGAAGCACTGAAACGTCGCGGCAACCGGGTTTGAGGGTTTTGGTTTTGTTATAACGTTGTAGTAAAGCCGGTTATTACCAACATTTCAAATATAAATTTTTTACTCGGAAAATGAAAGAGTTCCCGAGGTCGAACTCAGGGAGCAAGTCGTATTCTAGAGATATACATGTTTCTTTTACAAAATAAAGAGAGAGGGAAAGAATTTGTTGTGATGTTCTTCTTTCTTTCTCTTTCTTCAGATCTCCTTCTTCTCCTTCCTTGGTTTCTGTCTTGGCCTCTCTTCTTCTTTTTCTGCAGTCTCTTCTGTGAATGTTTCTTCTTCCTTTCTTTCTTCAGATCTCCTTCTTCTTCTTCCTTGGCTGCAGAGCTTCTACCTTCAGCTACTAAGTCTTCCTTTCTTCTTCTTCTGCTTTGGCCGTTGCTCTTCTTTTCTTTCTTTCTTCAGCCTGCCGTCTTTCCTGCTCTGGCTGCTGACCTTCCGTCGTCTGACCCGGTGCTTCGACGACTTAACTATGCATTTGCTACAGTGCAGCTCCTTCTTCTTCGCCTGCACTTCTTCTTCCGCGGGTCTTCTTCTTCGCCTGCACACTTCAGAGTTTCTCGTCAGAAGCAAAACCTACTCTACCCCCCCCCCCCCCCCCCCCGCGTCTCTCTTTCTCTTTGAAACCACTCTTTGGAAAGCTCTCCCAGAGCTACCGGGTAACCGGGTTCGGATCAGGCCCGGGTCCAGGCTCACCGGCGTGCGTGGTGGGCGAGGAGTGCAGGTCAGTCGAGTCGGGTCGGGTCGGTTCGGGTCAGGTCCGCGGGGCGTGAGCGCGGACGAGACCGGGTAACCGGGCGGGTGAAGGGGACCTCACCCCGTGTACTGAGGCAGTAAGGCTACTGCACTTTTGCATCTTATGTCGCTGCGGCTCTTCAGGCGTTTCCGAGGTGGGACTAAACGGCCCACCTCAATTGCGCGCCCGCAGCGGGGAATTCAGCAGGAGATGGCAGCGTCACGCGGAGTTTTCTTCCTCGGCTGCGAACCTGGTGTTTTGCCAAAACTCCTCGCAAGGCCTGGGAGTGAATCTGGGCTTGGCGCTGAGCGTGGCGCGCCTGTAGCTGCAGGCGGAAGCAGGTCCTCCTGCGCGTCAATGGCGGCGGAGGTCGGGTGGCCTGTCCACAAGAAAACGGCCTTTCGGCCTAATCAGAGAGTGCCAGGAGCTTCGCCAGGGTGCGGCGAAGCTCGTGTGGGTGGTGGCGAGGCGCGGGGCGGCATGCGAGGGCTGCCCTAGGTCGGACTGTGGGTCGGAGGATGGGTCTGTTCGGTGGAGTTGCAGAGGGTGATGTGGGGGAAGTGGTAGGGCGGAGATTGATCAGGGTGAGGAGGTGGAGGTCCTGCGGTGGTTGGCGAGCCGTGTGGGTCGCTGAGGTGATGGGAGCGGCTCGTCGGAGGGTGGTCGGAGACGAAGGGGGTGAAGGTGGTCAGGGTCGGTCGAGGGCTTAATTGACTAAATTGAAAGCGGGGAAAGAAAGAGGAGGAGAAGGGGAGTAACTCTAGCTTACTTGCAGAGACGAAGGGGGAGGAACAGGGCGACAGTCGTATCGACTGTCGCCGGAGAAGACGATGCCCAGTGGGGGGAGGACGGCGGTGACGACGGGGCAGAAACAGCGTGCGCCGGTATTGCGCGACGCGGGAAGAGCAGGGGAAGAAGTCTCTGCTGCTGGTATTGCGGCAGAGCAAAGAGGAGGAGGAGGAAGAACCGCCGGAGCTGGTGGGCGTCTGCCGGAGTGAGAAGAGAGGAAAGTTGAGGGTTTTCTCCGTCAGATCCGAGCTGCCCTGGTCGGTGGAGCAGCGGGGGGTATTTATAGGGATGAAACAGGGAGGAAGGCGGAGGGAGACGACGTGTCTCCCTCGCCGGAGAATGGTCGGAACACGAACCCATACCGTCCGTGCGTTCGCACGGCCGGTATGGTGGGCTACAATGACCAGGGGGGTGCCCCTGCGACGAATGACAACGCAGGGCACCCCCGGTTTACTTGCCAGGTCCCCCACCTCACCCTGCGCGGCGCCATGCTCCGCGCAAGGTCGCCGGAGCATGGTGCTGGCAGGGTTTTGCAGGAGGGACCTGATTGCAAAGAACGAAGGAGAGTTAGGGGCCAAAATGCGAGGGTTCAAAAGTTGAGGGCCAAAGAGTAAATATATGAGGACCAAAGTGTAAAGTCGGTCAAGGAGGTTTCTTCTTAGGCTCAAGTTTTTATACATGACTAATTAGGACCTAAAGAATCTGATGGTGAATTTCATTTCCATATTAAACCTTGTTTGACCGGTCAATTTGCGCAAAAACCCAAATTAAGTTATTAATTGGGCATGGTTCTCAATGTAGGTCAAAATGGGTTCTAAAGGCCAAATTGAAGGTTCTAAACCCTAGAGATTATTTTTCTATGAATTTCAGAGGGTTTATTCTATTTTTACTTTGCCTCGAACCTTGTGAATTGAAGTGGGTTGTTTTAGGGTTACAGATTATCATTTGGTTTCTTGGAAGTGCTGTAGCCCTTGCTAGATCATTTCATCCCACTTTTATTCTTATTAAGCTGCTTTGACCTATGTTTGGGCCCTGAATTACCCTGTATGCAGATTATACTGGTAAAATTGCACTTTTACCCCTTATGACTTATTTTCTTCTCAAACTCAGGATTCTCTGAGTTAAGCCTTTCCTTGAGATATGTAGGAGCTTTTATCCTTTGTATTAGGTCAAAATGAGCTAGTTATGGCTCATGATGAGGTTCTCATCATACCCCCATGCCTAGCTTTTGCTAGTCCCTTAGCAAAAACTTAAGGTTTCAACCCTTGTTCTAGACCATGAAGTTTCTAATGGTTTTAGATAAGTGCCCTTTTTTGTTTGAGCATAGATTAGGTTAGAATGCTGACCATAGGCCTAAAAGGTACTCTAGTACCAATCAAGATCCAAATCTGTCTAGCCTTAGCCTCAGTCTTTTAGCAAAGGTTTTTAAGGCCCACAAGAACTAACCTAAGGTTTATTGGACTTCGTGGTTAAAGCACCCGTGCTTGAAATGATTTTAGCCCTGGCTCAGTTCGCAGTGCGTTTTGTAAGAGAGAGATAGAAAGTTTTTCTGTTTGGAGAGTTTTCTCTCTCTTTTTCTTTTTAGTTCTAGCCTAGGATTGGCTTTTCAACACGGTCTGTATCAGATTCCTTGCTCCCATCATCAATCCTCAAGGGTTCCTGGCGATCGATGCTTCGAGATAGCACCGCCCATGGCAACCCCCGGAACCCTGGCTATTGAGATTTTGAGATAATCCCATCCATGGTATTCCGTGGCCGAATCCAGACCCTGGCAATTGACACTTCGAGATAATGCCATCCATGGAATCTGAACCAGCAGAGTGCTTACATGCCCCCAGTAGGATATGTAAATATCCTAAGAGACAAGCACCGAGGAGATGATATTTTGTTACGCATCTTCGAGGGGATTTCCCGCCTCTCTGCGCTGGGAACTCGTCCAAATCAACTTGTGTTGATCGGCCGCTCCTATTCTAGGTATTCTTTTCAGATTTTTGTGATGCTTCTGCGTGATTCTGATTTTTACGCTTACTGAACCAGGCTGTGTGTGAGATTAGGGTGCTTAGGTTACTGAGTCCCGTAAACCAAAAATTAGTTAACAAGGCCGAATACTCCCTAAGCCTTAGACCTAATACTTCAGCTTTTCATTTTCCTCAACCTCTTGAGGAGTGTCCAGATCTTAATGGGTACTAAGAGTCTATTCAAGAATGCCTAAGGTTTGCATTCTTTACTAATCTCATTATGCACTTTTCAGTTATTCTCTTGAATGAGGTCTAGAACTTAGGTTAATTCCTTAGTTCCTTACTAATGACTATCACTTTTTCTCATAATTTTGTGCTCCTTTTTCATTTTGTTTCTTTTCTCCTTCTCCTTCACAAAATTTCCTTTCTCCTCTTTTCCTCTTATTCTTTTTCGAAAATTTTTTTAATTTTTATGGTGTTTTTGGCATATGTGAATTTTTTTGTTTGAAACCTTTTCTTACAAGTTTTGCACTTTCATACCCCCCCCATGCCTAAGATTTGCAATGTCCTCATTGTAACCTAGGGGGTTTTTATTTAACTTAGTTCATTCCTTAAGACAGAAATTTGGATGAGTGAATGGGTCGGGGTGACTGTTGCGGACGATTTCTAATCTCAGATGCACGCACCTGAGGTGGAGTCGGCTGTCTTAAAGTGTGAACTTCAAGTGCAAAAAGGTGTCAGAACAAGTTTCAGGTTTTCAAAGAGAATGACGGGCTGCCTCCCGTTAAGCGCTAAATTTGATGCCTTCAGCCAAGCGGGAAATGCGATGGAGAGGGGATGGTCAAATCAGCGGAGTTTTGTAAGACAAGCACCTTGATTAAGAGGCTGGTTGGTCCAACCAGGTGCTTGTTCAGATCAACAGGCTGATGATGCAGCCCAAACCCAATCAATCTGGTGGGTTGATAGATGTGGATAAAAAGGTGTGGAGCCCACCATAAACTATGAAGCTCAGATGGATGTGGAAGTGTAAACGCAGGGTTTGGCTGAGCCGAATCAGCCTGGTCAGAGTAGGGACCCGTAGGATAATCAGTGGTTGATGCAGGAACCCTACAGGGGTGATCAGAGAATGATAGAGCATGGTATGTAGTCTGATCAATGTTCGAAACCCGATGTGGAAATGCAATCGGCTCGGTGAGAGGTGAATCTGAATAGAAATTGACTCCGGTTGCGGGTCGGGGTTTGGAAGAGGTTTTGATCCGTTCTGTGTGTGCGGACGAGGTGGCCATTGTGTACGAGGGCTCTTCTAGAAACAGATGATAGGTGGTTTTCTGTAGAGAGTCCTCTGGGTAACTATCAAATGCCGGAAGAGTGTTTGTAGGATGAGAGGAATCGGATTCGAGAAAAAATTTGGATTCTTGGTTGCAATCACTCTTGGCATTTTCTGTTTTTGGTTCCTGGGGATCGAAAAGGAATGATTCTGTGTTATTAGTGATCTCGGGAATCAGGACCTCAGAGTCGGAGTCAGAGTCATGTGAACTGAGGTCGTAGATAGGCCTGGTGTGTTCAGGAAGGGGAATCTCTCCGTAATTATAGTCAGATCTGAAATTGTCGGAGAGTTGGCGAAAATGATCATGAATTCCACCACAGCAAAAATCATCAGATGTGGAATCAGCAGCCTGACTGGGTTCTAGCTTATATGTCACTTCTGGGCTCAAAAAGATGTTCTGTTCAAGCTCTAAGCTGGTAGGATAGACCCCATTAAAACCTTGCTCATCCAACTCCTCAGTTTCTGTATCATAAATTGGCATGTTTTCTGAAAAATCGATCAGATTTCCTGAGGATGTTGGAGAGGGATATTCATTAAATAGAGGCCCGGAATCATATTCTGTAAAAATTTGATCTTTCTCATAAAGGGCCTCATAATCTTCCCAATAAGTTTCAGATCTAGGTTCTAGGCTTAGGATGTGGGTAGAATTATTAGAACCTAAGTCGGAATAACCTTCGAGGGTCACCTTATCAAAATAAGGGGCGGAATTTATACCCTCAGAAGGTTCAGTTCTGATCTCATTATTGCAGGAGTTTTGAAATTCTAGGCTTGGCAATCCATGGTCTAAGTTTGGCTCATCATTGTGTTCTCCTGCAATATCCCAACCTAATTCAACATTGTCTTCTATTTGGGTTGGGATTTCACAACCACTTTGTGCCTCAATCCCGAGGTTTGGGAAACTGGATTGATTCTTAGTATTGTTCCAAGATGACTCATCCTTTGTTTCTGGTGTATACGGGTATTTTTGGTTGATAGTTTTTTCTAAAAGTCTCATCATCTCTACCCGTTTTTCAAGAGCATCTTGGTTTTGTTCCCAAAGTACAGGATTTGTCAAGCATTGAAGGTATTCAGATTTGTGTAATTTGTCTATCTCAATGTATCCTGTTAGGAGAACTTCTCGGGTTGATCCTTTTATGGCTCCTGTCAATAAAGTTTGGGCACAGTTTATGATGAAGGCTGTGGTTGTTGGGACATCAACCTGAATATCTCCTATTGGTGTTGAGGTTTTTTCTTCTTTTTCATAGAATTTTATGGCATCCTCGATCATTTTATCTTTCATAGATCTCCGATATTCAGGTTTCTTGAATGGTAGTCTTAGGTGGTTTGGCTGCATATTTGGATTAGGTGGTGGAATCAAGATGTGGAATTAGAGGCTTCGATGTAGACTCATGTTGTGCCAAGATGGAAGAAGGGAGTATCAGAGGAAAGATTAATGTGGTGGTGCTGCATAAACAAGGGAACTGAGGCCTAACCTCAGGGCAAGTGAATTCCTAAAGGAGGTTTCAAGGACCTCCTTCGAAGCATATACTGAGGGACTGGATGAGATAAGCAGGTGCTGGACCCAATCAAGACACCCAAAAATTTGTTGGGTGACTATAGAGGTGCGGGGCAGATGGACCCCTTGATCAAAAAGATCGTCCACCTGAGAATTACCTGGGCAGCCAGAGAGGGAGAGTCCCGCGAAGACCCCTACACGGTAGAGCGTCCCCACGGGTTACAGGGTTTCCCCCACCCGACCTCTCTTGTCACTGCGGTTCCAGGTAGACCAGAATGGGGATCTTGACCTCTTAAGTCTACCAATTTTAAGGTCAGGGTGCTTAAGGTTTCACTTGAACTTTAGTCTTTTTAAGTGCAAAGAGTGACCTAATTTAAGGTTGGTTGACCCAAAAGGGGTCAACTTTACCTCTTGTTTTCTTTGAGAGCTTTCAGGTCTTGTCTTTTAGGGTTCAAGTGTTTAAAGAGAGAGCCAATTGTTTAGGATTTTTCTTGTTAATTATTTTCAATCAGTGGCTTGGGCACACCTCTTTTAGATTTCCTCAATTCTTGATTAAGGGGTGTGTCTCTACTGAAATCCTAATGTTTGACCTTATGTTGGCTCTACTTGGTCCATTTAACTCTTTGTTGGGCAATTAGGGCTCAAGCAAGAATGTGTTAGCCCTTAAATACCCTTAATATTGTGCAGGAGTGATGAGTTGAAAACATGCAACTCTTTATGGTTACTAAGTATGGAAGACAGGTTAGCCCTATATTGCTTGTTCTTTTCTTTTCTTCCTTTTTAGAGTTTTAGGGGTTAATAGTGAGAGGAAAAATTTTACCTGTCTTCGGAGTGGTTGTCGTGTGGTTGCTTGTCTTCTTGAGTTCCTGTAGCTGCACAAAAGAGGAGATTATCAGAAATTAAAAAAAAAACAGGAATGTTTACCTCTAGAATAGCCGTTGCTCCCCGGCAACGGCGCCAAAATGAAGCGTCGCGGCAACCGGGTTTGAGGGTTTTGGTTTTGTTATAACGTTGTAGTAAAGCCGGTTATTACCAACATTTCAAATATAAATTTTTTACTCGGAAAATGAAAGAGTTCCCGAGGTCGAACTCAGGGAGCAAGTCGTATTCTAGAGATATACATGTTTCTTTTACAAAATAAAGAGAGAGGGAAAGAATTTGTTGTGATGTTCTTCTTTCTTTCTCTTTCTTCAGATCTCCTTCTTCTCCTTCCTTGGTTTCTGTCTTGGCCTCTCTTCTTCTTTTTCTGCAGTCTCTTCTGTGAATGTTTCTTCTTCCTTTCTTTCTTCAGATCTCCTTCTTCTTCTTCCTTGGCTGCAGAGCTTCTACCTTCAGCTACTAAGTCTTCCTTTCTTCTTCTTCTGCTTTGGCCGTTGCTCTTCTTTTCTTTCTTTCTTCAGCCTGCCTTCTTTCCTGCTCTGGCTGCTGACCTTCCGTCGTCTGACCCGGTGCTTCGACGACTTAACTATGCATTTGCTACAGTGCAGCTCCTTCTTCTTCGCCTGCACTTCTTCTTCCGCGGGTCTTCTTCTTCGCCTGCACACTTCAGAGTTTCTCGTCAGAAGCAAAACCTACTCTACCCCCCCCCCGCGTCTCTCTTTCTCTCTGAAACCACTCTTCGGAAAGCTCTCCCAGAGCTATCGGGTAACCGGGTTCGGATCAGGCCCGGGTCCAGGCCCACCGGCGTGTGTGGTGGGCGAGGAGTGCAGGTCAGTCGAGTCGGGTCGGGTCGGTTCGGGTCAGGTCCGCGGGGCGTGAGCGCGGACGAGACCGGGTAACCGGGCGGGTGAAGGGGACCTCACCCCGTGTACTGAGGCAGTAAGGCTACTGCACTTTTGCATCTTATGTCGCTGCGGCTCTTCAGGCGTTTCCGAGGTGGGACTAAACGGCCCACCTCAATTGCGCGCCCGCAGCGGGGAATTCAGCAGGAGATGGCAGCGTCACGCGGAGTTTTCTTCCTCGGCTGCGAACCTGGTGTTTTGCCAAAACTCCTCGCAAGGCCTGGGAGTGAATCTGGGCTTGGCGCTGAGCGTGGCGTGCCTGTAGCTGCAGGCGGAAGCAGGTCCTCCTGCGCGTCAATGGTGGCGGAGGTCGGGTGGCCTGTCCACAAGAAAACGGCCTTTCGGCCTAATCAGAGAGTGCCAGGAGCTTCGCCAGGGTGCGGCGAAGCTCGTGTGGGTGGTGGCGAGGCGCGGCGCGGCATGCGAGGGCTGCCCTAGGTCGGATTGTGGGTCGGAGGATGGGTCTGTTCGGTGGAGTTGCAGAGGGTGATGTGGGGGAAGTGGTAGGGCGGAGATTGATCAGGGTGAGGAGGTGGAGGTCCTGCGGTGGTTGGCGAGCCGTGTGGGTCGCTGAGGTGATGGGAGCGGCTTGCCGGAGGGTGGTCGGAGACGAAGGGGGTGAAGGTGGTCAGGGTCGGTCGAGGGCTTAATTGACTAAATTGAAAGCGGGGAAAGAAAGAGGAGGAGAAGGGGAGTAACTCTAGCTTACTTGCAGAGACGAAGGGGGAGGAACAGGGCGACAGTCGTATCGACTGTCGCCGGAGAAGACGATGCCCAGTGGGGGGAGGACGGCGGTGACGACGGGGCAGAAACAGCGCGCGCCGGTATTGCGCGACGCGGGAAGAGCAGGGGAAGAAGTCTCTGCTGCTGGTATTGCGGCAGAGCGAAGAGGAGGAGGAGGAAGAACCGCCGGAGCTGGTGGGCGTCTGCCGGAGTGAGAAGAGAGGAAAGTTGAGGGTTTTCTCCGTCAGATCCGAGCTGCCCTGGTCGGTGGAGCAGCGGGGGGTATTTATAGGGATGAAACAGGGAGGAAGGCGGAGGGAGACGACGTGTCTCCCTCGCCGGAGAATGGTCAGAACACGAACCCATACCGTCCGTGCGTTCGCACGGCCGGTATGGTGGGCTACAATGACCAGGGGGTGCCCCTGCGACGACTGACGACGCAGGGCACCCCCGGTTTACTTGCCAGGTCCCCCACCTCACCCTGCGCGGCGCCATGCTCCGCGCAAGGTCGCCGGAGCATGGTGCTGGCAGGGTTTTGCAGGAGGGACCTGATTGCAAAGAACGAAGGAGAGTTAGGGGCCAAAATGCGAGGGTTCAAAAGTTGAGGGCCAAAGAGTAAATATATGAGGACCAAAGTGTAAAGTCGGTCAAGGAGGTTTCTTCTTAGGCTCAAGTTTTTATACATGACTAATTAGGACCTAAGGAATCTGATGGTGAATTTCATTTCCATATTAAACCTTGTTTGATCGGTCAATTTGCGCAAAAACCCAAATTAAGTTATTAATTGGGCATGGTTCTCAATGTAGGTCAAAATGGGTTCTAAAGGCCAAATTGAAGGTTCTAAACCCTAGAGATTATTTTTCTATGAATTTCAGAGGGTTTATTCTATTTTTACTTTGCCTCGAACCTTGTGAATTGAAGTGGGTTGTTTTAGGGTTACAGATTATCATTTGGTTTCTTGGAAGTGCTGTAGCCCTTGCTAGATCATTTCATCCCACTTTTATTCTTATTAAGCTGCTTTGACCTATGTTTGGGCCCTGAATTACCCTGTATGCAGATTATACTGGTAAAATTGCACTTTTACCCCTTATGACTTGTTTTCTTCTCAAACTCAGGATTCTCTGAGTTAAGCCTTTCCTTGAGATATGTAGGAGCTTTTATCCTTTGTATTAGGTCAAAATGAGCTAGTTATGGCTCATGATGAGGTTCTCATCAAGCACCCAAGTCTAGCAATGCTCTATCGAATTGGGTTTCACCTATTTTGCAGGAAATTAGGGGAGTACCTGGATCTTTTGCCTTGGGTGGGAGTCTGCTTAGGATTACAGAGCTGGCTTGCTCTGATAGTACAATTGGACTCCCACTCTTGGTTCGCAGCTTACGCTGAGGTGTACACACATTCTTTAAAAATCGTGCGTAAGCCGGTACATGGCGAATCGCATCCATCAAGGGGATGTTTATTTGGACATGCTCAAAGAGCTTGACTAGGTCCTCCTCAGGAGCCACGGGCTTGGTTGTCTTCTTTCCCTTGGTTAAGGCCTCGGGAAATGGAACCTTGGTTGGTTCTTCTAGGATAGGTCCAGGTCTTTGATTTGGGATAGGGATAGGAACGTCCTGGATTACTGTCCTAGGGTTTGGATTGCTACCAGGCTTGGAGTGGTCTAGATAGGGTGGATCTTGGGTCTCCTTACCACTACGGGTTGTTACAGAATTCAGTCCTGCCTGATTTTGGTTAGGGTTTGATAGGATGGGTTGCTGCTGGTAACCCGCATAAGAAGTGGAAGCCTCCAACCCGTCAGGCGAAGGAACAGAGGGGGCCTGATAAATCATGTGTGCTTGGCCCGGGTTTGGGTTCATAACGCACCGTTGGGTCGGCACGTTATTCGGGTTAGGAAGAGGTTGAGAAGGAAGTGTGCCCGGCTGGCGAGAATTTGCCAACTGGGCCAGTTGGTTTCGAACCTCTGTAAGTTCGTCCTTGTGTTATTTTTGAATGGCCGCATTCATTCTTTGAATGTCAGCTAGAGTTTGAAGGATGAGGGACATTTGGTCTTGGTTTGGCCCTGATGAATAAGTAGGGTTGGGCCGAGGCTGAGGCGGCTGGTAAGGATGAGGTGGTTGTGGACGGGGCTGAAAGGGTGGTCTTTGGGTTTGGGAATTCCCCGCCCACTGGAAGTTGGGATGGTTTCGCCATCCAGGATTGTAGGTGTTGGAGAATGGATCATTCTGGATGCCGTTGAGGTCCTCGCAGGTCTGAGGAACCTCCAAAGAGTCAGAGAAAGGGGGAATGGAATTCCTCTGGGTAGTATAGAAAGGATCGGAGGATCCTCCGATCCGAGAATCAGATGGGGGTGGATATGGATCCATCCCAGGAGAAGGTCGGTGGAGAATGTTTTACACAGTTTCCCACGTGGAAGGAGACTGTGCAAAAGAATTATGCGCAGAGGTGGCTCGCTGCAAGTGCTGAGTCAGCTCGTCCACCTTCTTCTCGATGATAGAGACCTTATCCAATCGACTGGCCATCAGTTCCAGGTCGACTAATGAGGATAGGCCCTGCGTCTCATGTGCTCCCCTAGGGTTCGTCGATGCGCGGGTATTCGTCTTGTCGAATAATCCCATGGAGTCATTATTGATGGAGTTCTCGCACATATTTTCGAGAATCTCCCACACGATGTCCTCATGCTGACCCATGATATTCCCTCCACAAGTTGCATTGACGAAAAGCCTAATATCCTCACGGAGTCCTTGGTAAAAAGACTGGACTTGTTCCCATTTAGGAACTCCATGATGGGGGCACTTTCTCATGAGATCCTGAAAGCGATCCCATGCCTCATAGAGAGGTTCTCCCATTTGCTGAGTGAAGTGGGTAATCTGATGGCTCAAGACATTGGTCCGACCAACGGGAAAGAACTTCTTCAAGAACTCAGACTGAAGTTCTTCCCAATTGTTGATCGGCCGGGTCTGTGTTTGGTACCAATGAGCGGCCTTGTCCATAAGGGAGAGGGAGAACATCTTCATGAGGAGAATATCCCGATTTTATGCATCTGACCCAAAAGTTTGGGACAAATGTTTTAGCTGTTTAATGTGCTGGAAGGGGTCTTCAGAATTAAGCACATGAAATTTAGGTATGGCATGAATCATATTGGGCTTTAATTCAGAATCAGGTCCTCCAGTCGGGATTCTGACTCGAGGCTCAATAGCCACCACAGCAGGATTATAATGGTCCCGCATCATAGGATGCTGCGGTGGGTGTACAAAGTTCTGGAAGAGGTCATTGAGTCACTGGAGCTGGTGCTCCAGATTGTTCTCTTCCTCAACTGGCTGAGCCATTGGGGAAGAAGGTGAGTTGGGTTCGAAGTCGGAGGAGAGGTCGATGTGAAGTGTTGTTTGCTCAAACAAGGGCACTGAGGCTCGGCCTCAAGGAGAGTGAAGTTCTAACGGAGGTTTGAAGGACCTCCTACCAAACATACACTGATGGAGAAGATGAGTTTAGTAGGTACTGGACCCAATCAAGACACCCAGAATGTTGGGTGACTATAGAGGTTCGGGGCAGATGGACCCCTTGATCGAAAGATCGTCCACCTGAGAATTACCTAGGCAGCCAGAAAGGGTGAGTCCCGCGAAGACCCCTACACGGTAGAGCGTCCCCACAGGTTACAGGGTTTCCCCCACCTGACCTCTCTTGACATTGAGATTCCAGGTAGACCAGAATGGGAATCTTGACCTCTTAAGTCTACCACTTTTAGTTTAAGATCAAGGTGCTTAGGTTTTTACTTGAACTTTAGCCTTTTGAGTGCAAAGAGTGACCTAAGTTGAAGGTTGGTTGACCCAAGGGGTCAACTTCACCTGCTAGTTCCTTTGAGAGCTTATTAGGTCTTGTCTTTTAGGGTTCAAGTGTTTTTAAGAGCCAAATTGCTTAGGGTTTCTGTGACTAAGTATTTTCAATCAATGGCTTAGGCACACTTCTTTTGGGATTTCTCAATTCTTGCTTAAGTGTGTCTCTAAAACTCTAATGTTAAATCTTATGTTGGCTCTAATTGGTCCAGTTAGCTCCTTGTTGGGTAATTTAGGGCTCAGGCAAGAAGGTGTTAGCCCTTAAATACCCTTAATAGTGTGTGCAGAAATAGTGGGTTGGAATTGAAAAACATGCAGCTTTTGATGTTTTACTAGGTTTATACCTATATTGCTTGTTCTCTTTTTTTTTTCTTCTTCTTTAGAATTTTAGGGGTTAAAATGAGAGGATAGAAAATTACCTGTCCTCGGAGTGGTTGTTGTGCGGCTACTTATTGTCCTCTTGATTTCCTGTGCCTGCACACAAAAAGAGAAGAGATTAATAGAAACTCAATAGAGAATTTATAGCTTCTAGAATAGCCATTGCTCCCCGGCAACAGCGCCAAAAATAGTAACGGCCGGTGATGAGTGTTTTGTCGTTAAGGTTATATATGGTTTACAAGTATTGTAGTATATGACAAAACAGCTACCAGATTACTACAATTTTTACTCGGAATACAAAGTTTTCTCGAGGTCGAACTCAGGAAGCAACTAGAATTCTAGAAGTATAAAAGTTCTCAATTAGGTTACAAAAATAAGAGAGAGAGAGAGAGAGTTCTCTTGGCTTCTTCTTCTCTCTTCCCCTTCTTTCCGTCCTTTTTCTTTCAGCTGATCTCCTTCTCTTTCTTTGCTTTCTCCTGCAAAGTCTTCCTTTCTTCTTTCTTTTCTTTTCTTTCTTCTTCTTCTTCTTCTGCGGCTATGGTGATCTTCTTCTTCTCTGGCTTCTTCTTCTTCTTCAGCCTTCTTCTTCTGCTCTGGTCATTCCTCTTCTTCTTCCTTCTTTCTTTTCTTTCTTCTTTTTCTTTCTTTCCTTGCAGATGTGTCTTCTTTCTTCTCTCTCTTTTCTTCTTCTTTTCTTCCTGCCTTTTGCATCTGTTCTTCTTTTCCTCTTCTTTCTGCTCTGGCCGCTACCCTTCCGTCGTCTGACTTGATGCTCAGATAACTTAACTGTGGGTTTGCTATAGTGCGGCTTCTTCTCTTCTTCTTCAGCTCCTCTCCTTCCTTTCTTCTTCAGCTGCTCAGTGCGGCTAAGGCTTCGGCCGCTCCTCCTCTCTTCTTCTTAGCTTGCTTCTTCTTCTTTTTTTCTTTCTTTCCTGCACGCACAGACAGTGGTCAGTGCAAAACCTACCCCTACCCCTTCCCCGCGTCTCTCTCTTTCTCAGAATCTCTCTTAGGACCGCTCTCCCAAAGCCGGGTAATCGGGTTCGGGTAGTGCGCCTGGGACCAGGCCCACCGGCGTGCGGTGGTGGGTGAGGAGTGAGTGGTCGGGTAGTCAGATCCAGCCCAGACCCGCGGGGTGTGAGCGCCGGCGAGGGAGACCGAGCGCGTGGCACGCTGCGTGTGGGTAAGAGGGACATGACCCCTGTGTGTCGAAGGCAACAATCCCGATGCACTATTTCAATATAAGTGTGGGCGCGTGGCCGCACACTTACGAGGTGGGACTAAAGTCCCACCTCCAAATCACGCACCCGCAGGCGGGGGAACTACTGCCAATTGGGGCAACTGCGAGGCTTGCGACCCAATTGCAGGCCTGGGCGTGTTCACAGACGCAATCCTCACCACCTGGGACTCGCACCTGGGCTGGAGGAAGCTTGGAGCTGCGAGCAAAGGAGCTGCAGCAGCTCAGCAATGGCGATGAGGGGGCTTTGACTTGAAAGCAAAAAGACGGCCTCCTGGCCACATTAGAAAACGTGGGAAGCTTCGCCGGGGTGTGGCGAAGCCAGTGCGGGGGTCGGCGAGGCGCGAGAACGCGTGTGGAGGTAGACCTAGGTCAGACTGTGCGATGGAAGATGGGTTTGTTCGGGGGGAGGTCGGGCGGTGATTGGCAGTGAATGGAGTGGGGGGAATGGTCAAGTGGAGTGAGGGGGAGCCTCTAGGCTAGTCGGCAAGGGGTGAAGATGTCTGTGGCAGTGGGATGGCCTCGCCGGAGAAGGTGACCGGAGATGGGGAAGATGGAGTTGGGCAGTGGCGGTCGGGTGGTTGAAATGGTAAATTAATAGGGGGAAAATACAAGGGAGAGAGAGAGGAAACTCTGTACCTAGTTACTCGACGAAGGGGGAGAGAGCAGCGCCCGGCTCGCACCTGCCGGAGCTGGGGATGAAGATGCCCAGGAGGAGGGTATCGGCGACGAGGAGGCAGTCGGAGAGCACCAGCTGGTACGGCCTAGCGCGGACGACAGCGCAGAGTAAACTCTGCTGCAGGTAGGGCAGCAGAGCGATGAGGAGGAGGGGGAGGAGATCGCCGGAAGCTTCGGGCACTCTGACCGGAGGGGAAAAGATGAGAGGTGAGGTATTTTCCACCAGAGGAAGCTTGAAGGAGTCGGCTGACCTTGCCGCTCCTTATAAAGACCTTGGCGTGGAGAGGGAAACGAGGTGGCGATGTGCCAACCTCGCCGGAGAATGGCCGGAGAGGATACCCATGCCTTTTGTGCATTTGCACGAGAGGCATGGTTGATGGCAGAGGGTAGGGGAAAGTCCCTGCGACAGAGGACGTCGCAGGGAACCCCCCATCTGTTCTAGAGGACGACCGCCCTGCTCTGTGCGGTGCCATCCTCCGCGGAAGGTCGACGGAGGCATGGCGCTGTGCAGAAGTTGCAGGGAGGACCGTTCTGCAAAGAACGACGAGAAGTTGGGGGCCTAAATGCAAGGGTTTCAAAAGATAAGGGTCAAAAAGTAAATAGAGAGGACCAATTTGTAAAGTCGGTCAAGATGGTCTTTTCTTAGGCTCAAGCTTTTATACCAGAATAATTTGAACTTAAGGATTTTAATGGTAAATTTTGATTTTTGGTTGGACCATGTTTGATCGATCAATTTGCGTAAAAACCCAAATTAAGTCATTAATTGGGCATGGTTCTCATTTTAGGTCAAAATAAGTTTCAAAGGCAAAATTTAAGGTTCTAAACCGTAGGGAATATTTTTCTATGAATTTTAGAGGGTTTAGTTTATTTTTATCTTACCTCCAACCTCATGAATTGAAGTGGTTTGTTTTAGGGTTATAGAATGTCATTTAATTCCTAGAAGTTGTTATAACCCTTTTCAGATCAGATCATCCCACTTCCCTCATTGTTAAGCTTGTTTGACCTGTTTTTGGACCCTTAATTACCCTGTTTGCATGCTACATTGGTGAAATTGTAGTTTTGCCCTTGATAATTTATTTTATTCTTTAACTCAGAATTCTCTGAGTTAAGCCTCTCTTTGGGTTTTGCAGGAGCTTTTTTTCACACATATTTGGATTAGAATGTGCTAGTTAGGGTTTATGATGAGGTTCTCATCACTTAGTTACTGTACTTGTGTGATTGTGGTTTGTTAAATATTACTTGGTTATTTCTTGTTGGACGACTAGATCTTAGGATAAATCAAAGCGAGCCAGTCTCAGATCCTTTAGGGATTTGGGACCGGGTCATGACAAATGATATCAAAGCAAGGTCGTCCCGAGAAATGAACCAAGTAGTCTGGAAAACACCACACTTGTACATGTAACTAAGATAGCCATCACAACATTTTTTCTCCTGGTTATTGTATCTGAGTCTCACGTCTCCTCTTTGATCCAACAGACACCAAAAATCTCATTCTTCCTCGATCTGTGAGTAGGAAATGCCTCGCCAGGCAGCTATTGAGGTAGGCCGCGAACGTGGTCGTGGTCGCGGGCGTGGTCACAGGGGAGGATGAGCGATGGCTGAAGATAGAGCCACTCCACCTCTCCTCCTGGGCATCTAGGCCTCGGACCTCGCCCAATTGATCCGGAGTCTTATCCGGGAGGAGATTCATCAGCGTCCTCCTCAGCCTTCCCTTCCGGGAGATGCAGAGGGGGAATCCTCCGTGGGGCAGGCAAGCCGCCACGGTGCTAGACGAGCAGTAGAGGGAGGGGGTGATCCTTTACCGCGCCCTTCAGACACTTCGGGGCACGAGTCTTCCTTACCTGAAGGAGCACCCCTTCCTCCACTGCGGCTACACCATGAGGTCTTCAGCTAATTCCAGAAGCTGAAGCCCCCCTCTTTCAAGGGGGAGGAAAGCCCATCTAAGGCAGAAGATTGGCTGGAACAAATGGAGAAGATCTTCGACACCCTTTGTCCTCCTGCAGAATGCCGCGTGGTCTTCGCCACGTATCAGCTGGAAAGTGTAGTCCACAGGTGGTGGAAAGCGGTCAGAGGATAGGAGGGAGAGCTGACGTGGGAACGGTTTGTGGCGCTCTCAGTGAGCAGTACTTCCCACAAACATGGCAGGATCAGAGGAGGCGGGAGTTCCACACTCTCCGCCAAGGAACAATGACAGCGCGTAACGTATGCGTTTCCCGGAGTTGTCACACTTCGCCCCGATAGCTGCATTGACCGAGGAGGAGAGCCTGTGGAGATTCACCGAGGGTCTTCGACCTGCCATCCGGGGGTACATGAAGCCCCTGAAGCTGCCTACCTTCTCCCGTGTGGTCGAGGCTGCCATGACCTACGAGGAAACCAACCCGTTCGCCCGAGATATTGATGGAGGAGGACGAAAGAGGTCCTACCCGCAGGAGCACTCACAGGGTCACCGGGAGAGGAGGCACTAGACACCAACAGGGGAACCTTTCCGTTCTGTAGGTCCACCAGGGACCTATGGGGGTCCCCAACAGGGATCAGCCGACTGCAGCAGACCCCCGCCCAGTCACCAGTAGGGATAATAGACAGAGGGAAGTCGCGTACCCCTCTGCTATCAGTGTGGCCAGCCAGGTCACATATGGAGGAATTGTCCATCTAGGACTGGAGCACAGCCGACGCTCCCAACTCCAAGCACTGGAAGCCGATCTGGTGACCGTAGACAGCAGCCCTGAGGAGGAGGACAACAATCACGAGGAGGGTACCAGCCCGCTGCCACCTGCCCGACCTAGAGCACGGCTGTTTCTTCTGCACCAAGGACTGAGGGGCGTGTTAATGCCCTAACCCACGGAGATGCCAGAGCTGCGGGCTCTGTAGTAGCAGGTATGGTTACTATTTCTGGCAGACTCATCTACACTCTTTTTGATTCCGGAGCCAGTTTCTACGAGTTTCGCTGTCTACACGAGAGTGAGCAGTGTGCTTTTAGAGGAGCTTTTCCTGATTAGAGGACCAGGTGGGCAGGTATTTGTTGCCAAGGAGGTTCTCGCTGACTGTGAGGTCATGATAGGGGGATACAGTCTCCCGATAGACCTGATCATGATCCCGATGGATGACTTCAGTGTAATCTTAAGGATGAATTGGTTCACAGAACACTTTCCTGATGAACACCTCCTGACTATCAATACAGGATGTTACGACCGCGTGGCTTCAGACGTCTTTTAAGACGTCTGGGAGGTGGCCCAGACATCGAACCAGATGTCTGGAACCCCTTCCAGATGTCTGGGATTCGGTTTCGGCGGCACGCGTGGTTGCATCTGCGCGCCTGCGCGCGCAGACCTGCGGGTGCCTTTTCCCCTCTCTCCTGCGGCCGCAGGCTGCGCCCTCTGTTTCGCTCTCTCTCTCCTCCCCGTGCGGCTTTAAAACACCACGCCCTCTCCCTCACTCTCATCACCTCCGCCCCCTTCCTCTTCTCCTTCCAGCCGGTGCGTGAGTGCGAGCGCGAGTGAGCGGCGGCAGCGACAGCTGCGGTGAGTGTGGGAGGAGGTGCTGCGCAAGGGAGGAGGCGCTCGGCCGTGAGGGCGAGCTTGCCGGGGCTGCTAGGGTCGGCCGGCGGGGGGAGCAGCAGACGCGGGGTGACGCGGGAGGCCTGCTGCAACTCGAGCAGCAGGCGGACGAGACGCGGCGCGGCCGTGCGTTGCGAGCAGAGGGCGAGTCTCGCCCTGATTCTGGAAATTTTTCCAGAATCAGACGTCTGGGCTTCCAACCAGACGACGGGGAGGACGTCTGGAGGACTGTCCAGACGTTTGAAAGGTGAGTTATTTTCGTCCTTCTTCCTTTTCTTCGGCCGTCCGTACTGAGAGAGAGAAATGGGTACGCGCAGGTTCTGGATTCGCCATTCAACGCGAATCAGACGTCTGGCTGCAGTGCCAGACAACTGGAACGACTTCCAGACGTCCAGGGTGACCATCGGACGTCTGGGAACTAGGCTAGACGCCCCCGCAGGCTTCTGGACGTCTGAGAGACCATGCAGGACAAGGTACCATCTGATCCCCATTTTTAAGACATCTGGAAGAAGTTCCAGATGTCTGATTTTGCACTGTTTCGTCATTTTCGACCCGTTTAGGGCCCGTTCGGAGTCCATTTTTCGCATTTCGAGTTGCGTTCTTTTCGGAATTAAATCCTCTACCCGTCTACAGTAGTTGTATACTGTTTTGAGAAACTTCTTGTGTTCGATCCTTGTGATAGGACCCCGTTCCGTTGCAGTCTCGGGGGTTGCGGAGGCACGCGGGATTCCCGACCACGCCCCCAGTACTCCTGTTGTAACTGGTAGAGTGGCTTTTAAGTTTATTAGCATAATCTGTTAAACTATGGAACCATAAATAGAACCTAGGACATTGCATGAATCCTAGGAATGAGAAACTAGATTGAATGATAGATCCTAGGGTGTTGCATGAATCCTAGGGCTGGAAAACTAGATTGTATGATAGATCCTAGGGTATGGCATGAATCCTAGGATGGGAAAACTAGTGGAATATACGAATACTGCAGTCTTGGAAAAGTGGAAAGGAAGAAATAGTTGCCTGTAAATTGATTTAACAGCTGCCTGTCATGAATAAATACACGTGATTGAGAACATGGATCGTAAGAACGTGAAACTGGAAAGTGGAACCTAGATGTTCTGAGTTAAAAGAACTGGAACCCTACGGGGAATTAGGAGTGGATCTCCTGGAAAGAGAAAGGAATGGATCTGAGAAAGAAAGACGTGGTAGTGTGCTGTCTCTTGGGTACGTGGTACCAAGGGAAGTACCTGTTACCTGTTTAGTGCAGAGCGGAGCCAGCCGCCCCAGGGACCCGGGGTTAGGTCTGGCCACTTTGTACCTGTAACGAATGTGTGCCCCAGACGTCTTTTAAGACGTCTGGGAGGTGGCCCAGACGTCGTACCAGACGTCTGGGATCACAACCAGACGTCTGGGATCGTTTCCAGACGTCTGGAAATCCGTTATTTTCGACACACGCGAGTCGCCTGCGCGCCTGAGCGCGCAGACCGCATATTCCCTCTTTTTCTCTCTGCGGCTGCAGGCGGCCTGCCACCTTCTCTCTCCTCCTCGCGTGGCCTTAAAAGGGCCACGCCTCCCCTCCCGCCTCCACCGTCTACTCCTTCTTCTCCTTCCTGTGCGCGAGAGCGAGCGGACGCGAGGGCGACAGTGGCGGCCGCAGTGAGCGCGGAGGTGCGGCGTGCGAGGGCGGAGCTCTGCCATGAGGGCGAGCTCGCCGAAGCGGCTTGGCCGGCCGGCGGAGGGCGCAGGGGGCGCGGAGCGACACGGAGAGGGACCTGCTGCGGTCTGAGCAGCAGGAGCGCGAGGTGCGACGCGGGCGGCGTCGCGAGCGGAGGCCAAGCAGGGTCCTGATTCTGGAAAAATTTCCAGAATCAGACGTCTGGATTGATAGCCAGATGGCAAGGTCGACGTCTGTAAGATCATACAGACGTCTGAAAGGTGAGTTTCCGCCTTCTTCTTCCTTCTTGTCGACTGACCGTACTGAGGGAGGGGGTTGGCTGTGCGCAGGTTCGCTGATTCGCCATCCTTTGCGAATCAGACGTCTGGAAGTTGTACCAGACGGCGGGAGTGACCTCCAGACGTCCGGAGGGACCATCGGACGTCTGGGGCAGACGTCCCCGCAGACTTCTGGACGTCTGGGAAACCACGCTGAATAGGTAATTCTCTGATCCACTTTTTAAGACGTCTGGAAGGAGTTCCAGACGTCTGATTTTACACAGTATCGTCTTTTTCGACCCGTTTAGGGCCCGTTCGGGCTCCGTTTTCCGCGATTCGAGTTGCGTTCTTTTCAGAAGTAATTCCTCTACCCGTCTACAGTAGCTATACACTATTTTGAGACACTCCTTGTGTTTGATCCTTGTGATAGGACCTCGTTCGGTTGCAGTCTTGAGAGTCGCGGAGGCACGCGGGATTCCCGATCACGCCCCCATTACTCCCGTTGTACCTGGTAGAGTGGCTTAAGTTTATTAATAAAATCTGTTAAAGTATGGAACCATAACTAGAAGCTAGGACATTGCATGAATCCTAGGAATGAGAAATGTATGGAATGATAGCTCCTAGGTGATGCATGAATCCTAGGGCTGGAAAACTAGTTGTATGCTAGATCCTAGGATGTGACATGAACCCTAGGATGGAAGAACTAGTGGAATGTATAATACTGCAGTCTTGGAAAAAAAATGGAAAGGAATATAAAGCTGCCTGTAATTTGAATTAATAGCTGTCTGTTATGAATAAAGAAACATGATTGAGATCATGGATTTTGAGAACGTGAATCTGGAAAGTGAAACATATGATGTTCTGAGATAAAGAGCTGGAACCCTACGGGGAATTAGGAGTGGAACTCCTGGAAAGAAAAAGGAATGGAAACTGAGATGTAGTTTGTACTATCTCTTGGGTACGCAGTACCAAGGGAAGTACCTGTACCTGTTTAGTGCAGAGTGGGGCCAGCCGCCCCAGGGACCCGGGGTTAGGATTGGCCGCTCTGTGATTAGCCCATAGTTGTGGGCTATTTAAGTATTTAAGTGCCTATACATTAGGTTAATTCTAACATTTATTTAGTATAAATTAGGATGTAAATAGATTAATTCATAGTTTTAATCTAATTACATAATCCATACATTGCATTCATATCTTAAGTGCATTTAGAATTAGCTTAGAATAGCATTCATCTAATTAGATAACCAATTAGGTATATTGTTTTTATTAACATAGAAGTTGAGGGTCTATACATAAATAACCCTAATATTTTAATAATATTTTCTTTATTCGTCTTCTTTCAGAACGGCTGGCTGCCGCTCCAACGCCCGGCTGCTGCAGTGATGAAGCCATTCAAGGGGGAGCGGATGTGGTGGATCTGGTCGGCGGCTGATTTCAAAATTGTTCAAGACACTACAAAAGGAGCACGGAGGCAGCCGAGCTCAGAAGGCCTCCGCCACCGACCCACCACTGTGCAGAGAGAACCTCTCTCTTCCACTCCACACTGCCGGCCTCTACCGTGGCGGCGAGTCTCCACCACCGTGGGCGTGTGGTGTGACAGGCCACACCGCCATCCGGAGCTCGCCCGCATCACCGTGAGCACCCTAGCGTGCATCTTCCTCGCCGTCGTCGCAAATCACCACCGCCGAGCCACTGTGCAATCACCCTTTCAGTCACTTAAGACGTCCGGGAAATTTCCCGGACGTCTGAAGTCCACCCCCACTCCAGCAGCAATCTCCGTCCTCTCACTTCACTTCCACCACCCACGCCGCAGCAGCCCGCTCATCTCCAACCGCATGCAAGGCGTGCACAACCTCCAGCCCTCACGCCCGCTCACGCCACCTTCCCTGCACCTGCAGCCTTCGCCATCTCCACGCGCAACCACCGGCGCACCCGTCTGAAGTTACCCGCTCACTTCACCGCACACGCCTGAAGTCTCCTGCAGACCACCGCCCACGCACAACCGCGCCAGCGCCCTCCTGCAGACCCTCCGCTCACGCCATCTCCACACACTCACCGGCTGCAGCGCCCTCCTCAAACCGCGCCTGCAGACTCGCACAACCGAGCACGCCTCCTCCCGCGCCTGCCGTTTGCAAGCGCCATTCACTTGCGACTGCAGAGTCCTTCGCCCACGCGCCTGCACCCTCCAACAGCGCCTGCAGTCCACGCCGTTCACCACTGCGCCTGCAGAACCGCCAGCAGCGCCCTCCGCAGACCCTCCGCAGCGCACGCCATCCTCCAACCGCGCTGCAGCACCCTCCGTCGCGCTTGCAGAACTGCCTGCAGCGCCGGCAGACGAACGCCTGCCACGCCAGCCGCAGCAGTGCCCACGGCAGCAGCAGCAGCCACCCCCGCAGCAGCAGCAGGCGGCGGACTTCACGCCAACAGGCTGCGCAAGCTGCCGGCTGCAGCACCTCCGCCGGAGCTCGTCCGGCCACCTCCGACCGCCGCGCGACTCGCCGCCACCACCGATTCGAAGCCCTTGATCCAAGGGACCTCCTCCGAGCTTCCCGCGCCCGACCATCGGCTCCTCGTCGCGCAAGACAACGGGGAAAAATTCCCCTGTTTTGCTACAGTAAAACGTTAATTAAAATTTACATTTTCTGCCATTGCCACATTTTAATCATATTCTATTCACTCTGTATTGCGGAAAATATCCTGTAGTTTCTCATAATTGCCATTTCAGCATTGTTTCTTGTTTAAACCTTAATCTAAAGGCAATCTTGGCTTGGTTCTTGTCCAAATTGACTCCGAACAAACATTTTTAAGTGGCGCGAATTTTAATACGTTATTGCCTCCCTGTGGATACGACCCGCTCCTTTGCGAGTGGTTATTTCTTATTAAAAATTGATTAGTCGATTTTTCCACCACATTAAACTACAAACGACTTAAAAGCGAAAGATCGACCGGTCACTCTGTACCGACTTGTAGGCCCTCGTGTACGTAGTACCGAGGAGAGCTAATAGTGTAAGGAGAGTATTAGCTACCCCACGGGCCCCGGGGTTCTGCTAGCCTCCTTCACCGACTTGTTAGGCCCACTAGGGCAAACCAGGGTAGTCAGGCGAGGGTGCGCGGACTGTGGAGGGGCAAGGCCCCGGTTTGGTTACTGTGGAGGGGTTGGACCCCTGTTACTGAGAGGGCTCTGCCCTGGTTCCGTGCTGTGCTTTGGGCGCACCCGTTAACGGAAACGACTGACCGCGTGCCAGTGCGGGATAGCTACCTGTGCATTTATCGCGCGTGCCGTAGTCACCGTTACGTCTGTTAGTGACCTTGGGGTGGTTGACTGAGGGTAGGATCACCACGGGGGACTCTCCCGGCCAGGAGAGCACCACGTGCTACTTCTACTTTTGGAAAAGACTGCAATCAAGATCGTTCCCACGAGGACATTCGAGATCAAGTAAAGGATCTGAGAAACAAATGAAATAGTGAGAAAAATTGAAAGATGTGAATAAAGGAAGTAATAGAACATAACAGCTACTGTACACTCTACTGTTTCCTTTAGTTAGTCTGCCACTCTACTTAGCGTTTTGCTGACGTGTTACACTCGTTACCTTTTTCAGGACCAGGTGTTGAGCAGCCAGGGTCGGCGGCTGCAGAGGATGCTGGGCCGAGTAGGGTCCAGTAGAGTTACCACAGCCTTTTGTACCTCTTTTGTTTCTGTTCTAGTGAGTAGTTTTTGTTTCCGCTGTACCTTCTTTACCTGCAGTTCTTGTTATATGATAAATGTTGTTTTACTGTTGTGGTGGTACCTACTGTAGTAGTTCTTTCCTTACTGCTGTACTTTCTTACTGTTAGTTATATTCATGCTGAATGTGGTTTATTTTACTGTCTTTTGGTTACTTCCTCGTTGGACGACTAGGTCTTGGGCTTAGTCGAGTCGGTCCGGTTCTCGTGTCTCGTAGGGACTCGGGAACCGGGTCGTTACAGTACCGACTTGCTGGCCCTCGTGTACGCAGTACCTAGGAGAGCTACTAGTGGAGGGCGAGTACTAACTACCCCACGGGCCCCGGGGTTCTGCTAGCTCACTTACACTGACTTGTTAGGCCCACTGGGCAAACCAGGGTAGTCAGGCGAGGGTGCGCAGACTATGGAGGGGAAAGGCCCCTGTTTGGTTACTGTGGAGAGGTTGGACCCCTGTTACTGAGAGGGCTCTGCCCTGTACTGGTTCTGTGCTGTGCTTTGGGCACACCCGTTAATGGAAACGACTGATCGCATGCCAGTGCGGATTAGCTACCTGTGTGTTTATCGCGCGTGCCGTAGTCACCGTTACGCCTGTCCGTGACCTTGGGGTGGTTGAGTGAGAGTAAGATCACCACGGGGGACTCTCCCGGCCAGGAGAGCACCACATGCTACTTCTACTTTTTGGAAAAGACTGCAATCAAGATCATTCCCACGAGGAACATTCGAGATCAAGTGAAGGATCTGAGAAATAAATGAAATCGTGAGACAATTGAAAGACGTAAATAAAGAAAGTAACGGAACATAACAGCTACTGTAAACTCTACTGTTTCTTTTGCTTTAGTTGCCACTCTACTCAGCATTTTGCTGACGTGTTACACTCGTTACCTTTCAGGACCAGGTGTTGAGCAGCCAGGGTCAGCGGCTGCAGAGGACGCTGGGCCGAGTAGGGTTCAGTAGAGTTACCACTGTTCTCTTGTACCTCTTTTTGTTTCACTGTAGTGAGTAGTTCTTGTTACCGCTGTACTTTTCTTTACCTGCAGTTCATATTATGTTATGAATGTTGTTCTACTGTTATGGTGGTATATACTGTAGTGGTTTCTTTCCTTACTGCTGTATTTTCTTACTGTTAGTTATATTCATGCTGAATGTGGTTTATTTTACTGCTCTTTTGGTTACTTCCTCGTTGGACGACTAGGTCTTGGGATTAGTCGAGTCGGTCCGATTCTCGTGTCTCGTAGGGACTCGGGAATCAGGTCGTTAACAGGCCTTCCATGGTTCGCAGATATAGTGAATTACCTGGCATTACATCAGATTCCGTCCAATTGGCCGAAGGCCAAGAAGGACAAATTGCGTTCTAATGCCAAGTATTACCTATGGGAAGACCTGTATTTATTCCGCATTGGTGCTAATCAAATAATTCGACGGTGTGTCGTGGAAGTAGAAATCAAAGACATACTCTCCTTTTGCCTTGACCAGGCATGCGGTGGACATTTCTCAGGGCACAAAACCGCATCAAAAGTCCTCCAGTGTGGCTTTTACTGGCCCACAATTTTCAAGGATGCATACGATCACTGTAAGGCATGTACCCGTTGCCAAACCTTGGGCAACATGAGCCATCGAGACATAATGCCTATACAGTCGATCCTGGTATGCGAAATTTTTGACATCTGGGGGATCAATTTCATGGGACCCTTCCCGATCTCGAATGGCTTCGAATACATCTTACTCGCCGTTGACTACGTGTCCACGTGGATAGAAGCCATTCTGACCCGAACCAATAATCATAAGGTTGTTATCAAATTCATTCATCAAAACATCTTCTCAAGGTTTGGGATTCCACGAGCAATAATCTTCGACGGAGGGACCCATTTTACAAACGCTCAATTCAGGTCACTGATGACCAAATACGGGGTGTCGCATCGAATCTCTACTCCCTACCACCTCCAAACTAATGGTCTAGCTGAGTTATCAAACCAAGAGATCAAGAAAATCCTTCAGGTTACTGTTCGACCTGACAGGAAAGATTGGTCTTCTCGGCTTCCGGAAGTATTGTGGGCCTATAGGATCGCCCACAATACCCAATTAGGAATGTCTCCCTTCAGACTGGTGTACGGGAAGGCACATCACCTCCCCGTTGAATTGGAGCATAAAGCTTATTGGGCAGTATGGAATTGCAATTTAGATCTTTCTAAAGCTGGAACCCACAGAAGGCTTCAAATAAGCGAGATCGATGAATTACGCCACGATGTGTATGAGAACTAGCGAATTTACAAAGAACGGTTAAAGCATTTCATGACAAACACATTTCTAAAAAGATCTTTCATCCTGGTGAAAAGGTTTTACTCTTTAATGCCCGACTCAAATTATTCCTAGGAAAGCTATGATCTAAATGGGTCGGACCCTACCTAGTCTGACAAATCTTTGGAAATGGAGTCATTGAAATCAGCCCACTCAGCCACGATTCCGAACCCTTGTTGTGAATGGTTAGAGACTCAAACTGTTCGTTGACATAACCGATACAAATTTGGCTGAGTCATCCTTTACCCTCCATTCCCTTTGAGCTCATTGCGCCCAACCGATGGCATAAAACTCAACGCTTAACGGGAGGCAACCCGTCATTCTTTGAAAAACCTGAAACCGTTTCTGACATTTCTACGCAAAATTCATATTGCACTTTAGGGTTCATCCATTAGAACAGCTGACTTCACCTCAGGTACCTCTACCCGAGATTAGAAATCGTTCGCAACAAGTCACTTCGACCCGTTCACTCACCCAACACTTCTCCTAATGCATGAACTAAGTTGAAATCGAACCCACCTAATTTACAATGGGGACATTGCAAATCTTAGGCATGGGGGTTATGAAAGTGCAAAATGTCAGGAAAATTCATATCAAGAAAAGGTTTCAATTCAAAAGAAAAAAGTAGGGGGGAGAAACAATTCGGGCCATACAAAATGAGAGGAGGAAAAGAGCAAAATGCCAAAAAAGGAGCACAAAATGAAAAATAAAAAGAGATAGTCATTACTAAAAGATTAAGGGATTATCTGAAGTTCTAGACTAGATCAAGAAAAGAGAAAAATAAAAGAAAAGTGCTAAGGAGACATAACAAGAGATTAGCGGGAACGCTGGTCCTAGGCCTCTTGGGCTAGATTCTTTAGCTTAAAAATTCACGTATCAGCTAAAATCTGGATAATCCTCAAGAGGTTGGGGAAAATGCGAAGCTTAAGTATTAGGTCTAAGGCTTAGGAAGTATTCGGTCTCGTTAACTGACCTTCAGTTTGCGGGATTCGGTAACCTAAGCACCCCAATTCACACATAGTCTGGTTCAGTGCGCATAAATATAAAAGTCATGCAAAAAGCATTTCAATGTTCTAAAAAAGTCACCTAGATTAGGAGCGGTCGATCAACACAAGTTGATTTGGACGAGTTCCCAGCGCGGAGAGGCGGGAAATTCCCCTCGAAGATGCGTAACAACATATCATCTCCTTGGTGCTTGTCTCTTAGGATATTTAAATATCCTACCGGGGGCATGTAAGCACTCTGCTGGTTCAAATATCATGGGCAGCATTATCACGAAATGTCGATCGCCAGGGTCAGAATTCGGCCACGGAATGCCATGGGCGAGATTATCTCAAAATCTCGAAAGCCATGGTTCTGGGGGTTGCCATGGGCGGTGCTATCTCGAAGCATCGATAGCCAGGGACCCTTGAGGATTGATGATGGAGACGAGGAATCCGATACAGACCATGTTGAGAAGCCAATCTGAAGCTAGAAATAAAAAGAAAAGAGAGAGAAAACTTTCCAAACAAATAAATCTTTTGTCTCTCTCTTACAAAAAACGCACTGTAAACTGAACCTAGGCTAAAAATGTCCCAAGCATCGGTGCTTTAACCGCGGAGTCCAACAAACCCTAGGATAGTTTCTGCGGGCCTTAAAAACCTTTGCAGAGGACTGAGGCTAAAGCGGGTCAGGTCTAGATTTTGGTTGGTACTTGAGTACCGCTAGGCCTATTGTCGGCATTCTGACCTAATCACAAAAGAAAAAGAGAAGCACTTATCATAATTGATGACAGACACTCAGGGCCTAGAACAAAAGTTAAAACCTTGAAATTTTGCTAAGGGACTAGCAAAAGCTAGGCATGGGGGTATGATGAGAGCCTCATCATGAGCCCTAACCAGCTCATTTTGATCCAAGAAAGAGAATAAAAGCTCCTGCATAACTTAAAAGAAGGCTTAATTGGAGGAATAAGTGTTCTGAGAAGAAAACATGAAATAAAGGGTAAAACTGTAATTTTACCATTGCAGTACATAAATGGGATTTCTCAAAGACAAAACAAAGGTCAAATGGTCTAAATAAGATAAAAAGTGGGTTGATTCAATCAGAAATGGGTTCATGTGCAATCCAGGAATTAAATGACATCTTGTAACCCTAAAACAGACCCGCTTAATTCAACAAGGTCTCGGTCAGGATAAAAATCAATTAAACCCTCTAAAATTCATGTAAAAATATCCCCTAGGGTTTAGAACATTCAATTTAGCCTTTGGAACCTAGTTTGACAAAGATTGGGGTCCTAGCTCATCAATTGACCTAATTTGGGTTTTTACGTAAAATATCCAATCAAACGTGGTCAAACCTAAAATCCAACTTCACCATTAGATTTCTTAGTTCCAAATTAGGTTTGTACCAAAATTTGGATCTAATGGGAGGTCATCTTGACCTACTTTGCAAATTAGTACACCCAATTACATTTTGGCCCCTATCTTTTGAAAACCATTATGAAAACCCCCTAGCTTCCTCGCCACTCTTACAAAAAGGTCCCTCCGCCATTAATGGGGAGGAATCCTTCTCCGACGAGGAAGGGAGGGGGAATACGCCTTGATCTCTCAGAGATCTCCTCTCAGATTTGGAAGGGAGATTCTCTAAGGAATCCCCTTCCATCTGAGCCCAATCACAATCTTTGATTTCTGTCAAATCTCTCATGCGAACGCACGAAAGATTTGGAATCCCAACTACCTTCCTTCTCCGGCGAGACGACGGTGGCAAAAGGCTTGCCCTCCACGCACAAGAAGCTCGACCAGCACTTATAAAAGGACCCCCGACCCTCTACGAATCGCTCAGACTTGTTTTGGCCGTAAAACCCTCCAAATTTCATCTCTCCTCTCTCCGGCCAAGAAGCCTGCAAGTTCCAGTGATTCTTCCTCCTCCTTCTCATCGCTTTGCTGCAATACCAGCAGCAGGGTTCACTTTGCCTCATCCTCCCGCGTCGCGCCGCACCAAGCGTACGCCTCCCTGACCTCCTCCTCGTCGCCGTTATCTCCCTCAGGGCTGTCTTCTCCGACGACGGCACAAATGAGCCGTCTGTCTCCGCTGCCCCCTTTCACTCCCAACAATCCAGATAAGTTCCCCGTCTTCCATTCTTTCATTTTCCTCACTTTATTTCACACAACACCCCTCGACCGTCATTGTCCACCGCCATCTTCCTCATCTCTGGCCACCCTCCAGCGAGACGCTCCCGTCACTCCGCAGCCCCACACATCTCGCCAACCACCACATAACCTTCGCCATACTCCACTGAATATCCTCCACTCATCCACAGGCCGCCTACACCGCCACAACCGCCCCCCGACCAAACCCATCCGTCCGGCCACAGAGCGACCTAGGCACGCACGCCTAGGCCACCCCGCAGCCTGCCACCTACTGCCTCACCTTCACCGTGACACGACGAAGGTCTCCTTGTGGTCTGCTAGAGCCGCAAGGCCCTTTTTGTGTTGAGTAGGGTTCAAGCTTCAGCCGCCATTAGTGGTGACTCGAGGAGGTTGCACGCTTGCTCCAGGTTGAAGGACTTCAGGATTCCAGGTGCAGCAGATTCAGGGAGATCTCGGGAAGTCATTTGTTCCAGCAAGTGGCGCCGCGAGACCTGCAATTGCTACAATTGGAAGAACGGTCTGTTGCGGGCACGTGAGAAAGAGCAGTGAAGCATTAGTCCCACCTCAGTAAATCACACGGTGCATGAGTACGTTATATTGATTTTGTGCTATTGTTGGGTTGCCTCGAATACACTAGGGTGAGGTCCCTCCTTACCTATCCACACACCTTGTCCACGGCTTCATCCCGCGGATCCAGTGCCCCAACCCAACTACCCCCCTCTTGAGCACTCCTCGCGCACCACACCCACGCCGGTGTGCTTGGACCTAGGCACGCGACCCAGCTCGATAACCCGACTCTGGGAGAGCGTACCGAAGAGAGTTTCTGAGAGAGAGAGAGACGCGCGGGAAGGGTAGGGGAGTAGGTTTTGTTGCGTGGTGCGTGTGTGCAGGAAGAGGACGCTAAAGAAGGAAGCAGGGACTTAGCCGCTGTGAGTGTGGAAGAAGAAGAAGAAGACTACCCTGAAGCAGTGGTGCGGCAGACCAAGAAAGAAGAAGAGAGAGATCAAGGGGCTGACAAAGAAGCAAGAAAGCAAAGGAAGAAGAGGAAGAAAAAGAAGAAGGCAACAACCTAAGAAGAGGCAAGCCAGGACTTGGCCGCAAGAAGAGAATCAAGAAGAGAAGGAAAAAGAAGAGGAGCAGAAGCAGCTAAGGAAGAAAAAGAAAAGGAGCAACCAGAGCTGTAGTAGAGCAAATCACCAACAGAAAAGAAGAATCTGAGAAATACTTTAAGACGTCTGATGCAATAACAGACATCCATTCTTTTTGAGCAATTTCTTTCTATATCATCCTCATGTCACTTCTATTGAACTAGTCATTTCTTTTTATTTAAAAGTTGTGTTCTCAAGTTTTGGAATACTCAGATTGCTCCCTGTGTCCAACCTTAGATACTCTGATTTTCGAGTTATAAATTTTTATTTGTTTTCGCGAAAAGTTCATCTATATTACAACGAGATATTTGTTAAAACAAGATCTAGCAGCGTTAACAAAGCCACTCTACCAGTAAACCCAGGAGTAGTGGGGGCTTGAACGGCAGGCTCACGTGCCTCAGCAAGCCCTGAACTCGCAACGGAACGAGGTCCTATCACAAGGATCAATCACAAGAGAATACTCAGAACAGTATAAAAAGTCCTTTAACAAGTAGAGGAATTCACATGGAAAACATCGATATCTTAATTGAGGAAAACGGATCTCAAACAAACCCTAAACGGGTCAAAAATAGCGTTTCTGACTCAAATCAGACGTTTGGAACAACTTCCAGACATCTTAAAAGTGTCCAGTGTCATACCTTAAGCCCTGCGCCAATCCTCAGACATCCAGGAACTCTTCTGGACTATTTGGATCCAGCTCCAGATGTCTGACCACCTCTCCAGATGTCTGGAAGTGCTTTCGTCGTCTGGTACGTCGCTTAGACGTCTGAAATGCGTGGGAGGGCGTGTCCTGCACCTTCCCAAAGTGAATCCTGCACACAGACACTCGATCTTCTCAAAATGGGCTTGCAAAGTGGTGGCAGCGGAGCGGCCTACATGGCCGTATCCGCAAAGAGGACGTACCTTCACAAAACTCTCACCCTAGACGTCTCGAACCTCTTCCAGACGTCAGCTCCATCGTCTGGATGTTGCTCCAGAGGTTTGATTCTGGGAAAAACCCAGAACCAGCACCTACTTCCGCCCTCTCGTGCCACGTGTGGCTGCGCCGCGCCCTCTCGCCTACAACTCCAGTTGCAGCAGTGTCAGGGAGGACCTCCCCGACGCACTCCTCTGCCTTGCGCACGTGCCGCTCCAGCCGTGCGCTCACCGGTAAGCTCCCACGCGAGCTCACAAGCTCAACTCGTCCTCTCCTTCTCACGCCACTCCCGCACTCTCGCTCGAGGGAAGAAGGAAGGTGGCTAGAAAGTGGGGGAAACGAAGGTGGAGGAGGGGTCTATATAAGGTTGGTGTTTAGGGTTTTGTTGGGGCGGAAGAGAGAGAGAGAGGAGGGAAAGATGAGGGGTACTGTCTACACGCAGCACGCACACATATGCGAGTTCGTACCCAAGATTTTCAATTTTCAGATGCTTAGGAATGTGTCCAGACGTCCGACCCACAGTCCAAACGTCTTACCAGACATCTGACCTAAAGTCTAGACGTCTTAAAAGGCTCAAACAGCATGGGTCATAACGCCTGCGCCTCGTTCGTGACCTGACTTCGTGGACTTGGCCTGACCCGTTAACCTGCCTAACTTGTGCACACCTTGGCTACTACCACACACTGGCAACCCTGGTCCCAGGTACGCTAGGTCTGATAGCCTGAATACCCTTTAGCTCTAGGAAAGCGTGACTCAAGAAGAAAGAAAGAAAGGAAGAGAGCCTGTGCGGGTAGCGGGAAGGTTTTGCTTTTGGTGAGAATTGGCTAACACTTAGCCAAAATTCAGAAGATCTTCCCTCGCTGTGCGAAAGAGAAGGAAGAAGAAGTGCTGAAGAAGAGGAAAGCCTGATGAGAAAGAGAAGAAGAAATGTCGCAGCTAAGAAAGGCAGAAGAAAGGAAGAACCGCATAAGAAGAGAAGGAAAGAAATAGAAGAGTTGCAGAAGGAGAGAAAAGCATAGAGAGAGAACAGAAGAAGAAGAAGAAACAAAGAAGAAGGCACTTGAACACTTAAGGAGTCTGATTTCTTAAGGAGATGTTTGATTACTGTGCAGATATTTGATTCTGATTACTAAGGCATTATTGATTACTATACATATAACTATGCAAAATAATTGGTGATCTAAATCATTATTATTTTATTATAGATCTCTTTTTATCATACCAAATTCTTGTTATACTCTTATTTTCTATTTATTATTATTTCTGAGTAATTCATTTGGTTTAAATTTTGTGCTCAATTACATTGTTTATTGAGATTAGTGTGTGAATTCCTATTTGCTCCCAGTGAACCACCTCGGATTTTTTCGAGTTATAAATTTTATTTGTTTTCAAAGCGATTTTAACCTATACTACAATGCGACATTTAAAACCCAATTTCACTTTCGTTAAACAAGGATGTTGCTCCCCCCTGGGGTTTGTTTTTGGGGAACATGCGAGAATCTGTGCTTCTTATGATCGGAAATGATCGGACGATGGTCCGATGCCTAGCTTTGGCTGAATTTTCAGTTTGCGCTGAAAGTTAGGGATTATCCTAGAAGCACAGTCGTATCTACGAATATGTTGTGATTGTTAGTTTTCTAATCACTATTTAAGCTCCATATTTGTGATGCTTCTTTTTTATTTATTTTTAAACTTAGGTCGAAGTTTTGTTCAATTTCTTTCCCTTGTGGGATGTCAACTTTTTCCACTCTATTTATGCATCACTTGTATGATTTTAAACCCTAAAAATGAATAAAAACTCCTTTGCAAAAGAAAAAAGAGATCTCCATGGGTGGGTTTGCGAATCATTACTGGCAATCAAATAATTTTACAAGTTAAGTGCATACCCTACATGTAATGTGTCACGTGCATCGATATCACACTTACATATCCTATTACTCTTTTGCCAAGGCGCACCCATTCCAGCATTCCTGTTACTTCCTCTAGAATCCTCCTCTTTTCTAGAGGGGATGTTCAAGTAGCCGCGGCCTTAATCTATGCTGATGACATTAGAGCATTGGTTCACTCAAGCAGTTTTCTAAATGAAAATCTAAGTCAATTTATCTTGACTTTTGATTTCACAATATTTTCCCCTTCCGAGGTAACACAACAGCCCCGCCCTCTGCAGGGAAAGGTGGATGAAGTCTTGGATTTTTAATTGGCCAAAACGTTGATCATGACATTATGTGTTTTACCAACAAGGAGTGGAATCTCTCTCCAAACTTTTCCATTTTATAAATGATTTCGAAAGAGCGCAGGCCGCAAAAGGTTAACAAAAACGAAAGCTTTTGTTAAATAACCGTTTCCCTGCAAACCGCAGGTGATGTACAAATTAACCATTAAAGTCTAAGCTTAAGCTTAGCTAGGGTAATTGAAAAATATAAACGTACTTGCAAGCTTTATTAACCATAGACGTGCACTTGCATGCATTTATTTAGATATTACATCGGGATACAATGATCGCAACAAGCACAAACAACCGTGGAAGGGTATTGTTTTGGGTAACAACATTTGTGAAACTTAGTAGCGGCCTACACCATAACCTTATCCATAACCAAATCCACCTTCCCTACCTTTACCTTTACCATTGCCTCCGCCACTGCCACCACCTCCTCCTCCACCTCAGCCACAACCATATCCAGATATAGAGCCATACCCAAATCCATATCCCCTGCCACATCCTCCTACTACCACATCCACCTCCATGTATAAACACTTCTTGATCGATAGCCTGATCCAGAACCACCGTTGGATCTTCCACCTCCACCACCACTGCCATGCATACACAGCCACCACTACAACTACGTAGGAAATTCAACTTGTTTCGAAAAAGAATTAAGATCACAGGATGGAGATAGACTTGGTAATTTTAGTGTTCCTCACATGATGGAAAATCATATGTTGGGCACTTTTATTAGCAGTTTGAGAGATGATTTTCTAATAATTCTTCTCCTAACATAGTCCACCTTTGACGTGTCTTAGGTTGATTAAAAATCTGAACATCGACGTAGAGGTTGCCCCCAAAAAAGGGTGAATGCTTCTAGGAAAATTTGGGCTGCATTTATCCCTCCAACATATGCAAGAAGACTCTAAACATTTTAGTAAGTAGGTTAAGGGTGATTAAGTATTTGTTTGGCTCCATTTAAACTGTTTATCACTTTTATAGGGTTAAGGGAGATTTAATCAGAGATAGAATTATTTCACTTCTCGTGTAAAATAACATTAGTCCATCAAATCTCTCAAATAAATTAATCAATTTATTCCATAATTCTATTCCATTTCACATCACTCCTTCACCTTCGTCTACTTATTTCAAAAATATAAGTCCCTTACCAAACACCTCCTATGCATTTGTAAGGAACTTTCTCTAACTCTGGAGGAATCGAAGTTTCCTTAAGTCCATCCAAATCATTATTTTTTCATCAATCAACCTTTGGATCGCAGGGTCAAAACCTCTATGCCCATTTCTTCCTGTCAGCTGCATCGCCTTTGTGATGCATCTCCATTTATGCATCACCTCTGTACATGCTTTTCCAATATGACTTCAATGTGTGATCCCGTGTTTCTTACAGTCGAGTTTACTGACGCGAGTTAGTAGTCGAATTTGACCCTCGGATCGTTTTATTCGACTTTTCATTAGCACTTTGTCGTATCCATGAGTGTAGGTCATCCTCCTTTGGGAGGTCATATGATTCCTGATAAGGGACATTTCATTTCCTTTCTCTTTTATTTCTTGACTATAATTCCTCTAAATTTTGACTTTCCTCCATTTTTACAGGACGTAACCTTTCCCTCTTGAAGGTGTTTAAGCTTTTCTCTTCCTTTTCCTTCGGGTGTGTCCTTTATATTGGGTACTTCACTTCTCAATGAAATATATTTTCCTTTCAAGGGAAAAAAAAAAAAAAAACATGGCTTCAACGCCGTCCACTGTGAACGCACCGTTACCTGTGGCATATAAGTTGTATGTATTGGCATCATATGTAATTAAGATGGAAGGTGCTCCCTAGGTGTGAAGATAAAAATAAACGTGCAAGATTTGAGGATATAAGTGGAGTGGAGAAAGATAACACGTAAAATGTGACAATGACAATATATATACTCCTAGAGAAATATTTTTTGCATTTTTTTTTCACTTACCTTAATTTTTTAGTTACCGACTTACACTTGGATATAGCACGGCTGTTGCATCTGAATGCATTGATAGGGTGATAAATCACTTGATGAGAGATGGAAACCTAACTCGAAGAGGGAACCGAACTCAATTGGGAAGGGGATGGAGAGATGGAGTAATTTTTAACATAAAAGGAGGAAATAGAGACTTAAATCCATGGCTCTCAAGAGGAACGCACTTATGAGGAGGGGAGGCATCAACCATGTTGCTCCCCGAGCCCTCTTAGTGAACAAATTAATTAAATTTAACTTATGGATTAAGGATTCTATATATGAGGTCATAATGGAAACTCTATCCAATGCTTTAATGCAACAAAAAGTTTCCGATCAGGCCTGGTTAGGGCTATAGCTTACTTGGAAGTTAGAAAACCTAGATTTTACAAAGAATAACTTGGGTTGATCCCATTTCCATTTATGTTGCAAAGTAAGGGCTTTTTGTTTACTTGAGGTTAGTGTGAGAGACATGTCAGAGGATTTAGAGCAAGTCGGAGTTGTTCACCACGGGGCAAAATTTTAGCTCGGCGAGGCTTTGTTCTCGACTTCACTTCGGTTAATCCAACCACATCGAGATTTCTTAGTCCATATCCTTTTGAATGATCCATGCTAGGCTGGATTGGGCCACAGAGAGTTGACCTTACTGTCCTCTAGTTTCACATCCATCCAAACTTGGTCCCAAGGTAAAGGTTCCAGTTGAATGACACTAATCTCGGAGTTGACTATACATAGAGGATCAGGAAGAAGGTTAATTTGTAAGTTGGGCGGATTCTTCACCTCCCACAATTGTACATAGCTACGTTTATCTTCTTGTTGATCAAAGGAGGCCACGCACTAAAGAAGTTTGTTCCCAACGTAACCGATCGAGCTTCTTCGAGTGCTTGCTTCTTTTTGTTTTGCAAAGCATTGATCGTTCCATCGCTAAGCTTCATTTGTGATATACGCTTATTGTCATTGATTATGGCAGAGGTGTATATGGGTCGAGTTTAACCCGAACCCCACCTGAACCCAACCTGATTGGGTTGGATTGAGTTGGGTTGCGACTTAGATTGGATTGGATTGGATTGGATTGTGTTGAGATTTTTTTAACTCGATAAAAAATTGGTTGGGTTAGGTTTAAGGTCTGATAATCCCAACCCAACCTACAACCCAATTCAACCCGATACACACACACGAGAGAATATCCATTAAAATTTTAAAGGAAAAAAAACTATGTTGTTTAAACTTGAAAGGAGACAAAAAAGCTAACGCAAATAATGCACACCACTCCTTCAATTTCATTTTTCCCTCTCCCTGTGTGCTCTCTATCATGTGTTTCTTTTCAGGTTCCTTCCTGCTTGCAAGCCCTAAACCAAGTTTCCTCTCTCGTCATCATCATTATTCTCGTCATTACCACTTGAGGTTTTTCCTCCTTTCTCTCTTCCTCCTCGACATTGTGATAGTTATCACCTCCCTTCACTAGAGCAACCTCCATCGCTACCACCACCATCACCACACCGGCCACCACCCCCTCACCAGTCACTCATCGTCGTCACTACCTTCCCTTTGCCCAACAAGAGCCTACCACCAAAGTCGTTGACCTACACCACCAATCCACCACCCCCACACAGCCTACCACCCCTTACCGACCATCCACCATCCTCTCTATCTTCCCCTCCACCCAACCTATCACTAGAATCGTTACCACCACCACTACCACATAACTTATCATCCCCTCACCAGCCATCCTCCTTCATTATAGCCAATAGCTACCACCCCCTCTCTCGACCATCCTCTTCCCCCTTTGCATTTCCTTGATTTAGCTTAAATTATTTAAAACTTTGACGTAAGCATTTCAACTTTGACGTTTAAATTAGACATTATTATTTAGATTCTTATCTAATTCTTTGGTTAGAAAAAATTAAAAAACATGCACATATACATCTTTAATTTTTTTCTTGCTAGTAAAAAATTATTTTGATTCTTATCTAATTCTTTATTGTGAACGCCTATGAAAAAAATTACATTGATAATCATTTTGTAATATGTGTTTACTTTTTTACAAGAAAGAGGTAATATACAATTATACAACTATCAAGTTTTTTTTATTTTTACCTATTTTATTCACTTTTTTAGAAAATATAAGTTGTTTATAAGTTTAAAATATTTTATTATTAAGTATGAAAGATATATAAAATATGTAGAAGATAAACATAAGTTTTGAGTTATTTGGCTAGTCAACAACTCGCTCAACCAGACTTGATTTTTATAGGTTGCATTGGGTTCGGTTCGGTAGTATAATGGGTTGGATTAGATTAAAAAAATCCCAACCTGAAAATTATGGATTGGATTTGGGTTTAATCTTAACCCGATCCATGTACACCCATATATTATGGGAAGTACCTCTACCAAAGAATGAACTATATGCTACTAATTAGGAGTTCCTTCCATCTTTTGATTCTTCTTTTTCTTGTTTTGTCTTTTGATCAGGAGTTTAGACCTTATTAACCCGTGATGAGCCAATGAATTTTCCTATAGTTGATGTATTCTTCCTCTTCGTCTAATTAATGGAATTGATGTTGAAGGACATGTCGGATTCGAGAAATAAAAATTGAAGAAATTCTATATGACATTAACTTTTGATGAAATAAGTGAAGGAAGAAAATTTGACGTTTCATATTTGAAGAAAAGATTATCTTATTCTCCCAAATAAGTTGATGGTAAAAAATTTAATAAACTAAAAATTATGGAAAAAAAAATCTGAGGGGACGTGCAGGTGATTGGAATGTGTGGTCAAGGAAGCAGAGTCTCCTTGTTCACACTTCTCTTCTCCGCACCATATCCATCAATAGAATTCAAAAGATACCACCCATTCACTGGACCATCCATATTCCTTGAACGAAACAAAGCAACTATCATATGCAGATCTCTTCCACATTATGACATGATGACAATCTTGAGCATGAAATGCAATAGATGGTCAAATGTATCCGACGTAGAGATAGCATGGGATTCACTAGAATCTTTAAATTCTAACCTCATGCTTTCCCGATCTTATTTGGGGTTCCTCCTTGCAGTTAAGTTAAAACACTCTAAATTGAAATTTTCTGATTGACAAATTCCTAAAAAAACTTGTAGGTTGGAAAGGCAAGGTGCTTATCCTTACCTTCATCCTTGACAACTTATATCATGACTTCCCTCAAGATTCCGGTAAACATCATACAAAAATTGATGCCACAAGGAAAAACGCAGGAAAACCATGGAGAATAAACTCTACTTTGCAAATTTGGAAAAGTAGACCCAAATCCAATTATGGTTGTGGATGTTACCGTGTTAAAGGTTGTGAAAGTGAGTATACTCTCCCTGATATCACACCTATGTATTTATAACAAAGGTTGTTACACAGTTGCAATTACAGATAATTATATATTGCACGAATACAAACAGTTGTACATGCTAACACCACCCATCAAGTCGAAGCTCTAGAGAAGAGCTCTAGAGAACAGTTGAAGTTTGTGATGTAATTGTTCGAAATGAGTTATGTACAGAGGTTTTGTGAACAAGTCAGCGATATGAACAAAACCTAGAATAAATCAAACTTGAAGTTGCTTGGATGTAACCTGATCCCTTATAAAATGGTAATTAATCTCCATATGTTTTTTCCTTGCATAAAACAGCAGATTGGATGTTATATAGGTTGCTCCTATATTATCACACCATAATATAGGATATAATGAAAGGCAAATTCCAAGTTCGTGGAGCAAAGAGATTATCCAAGTTACTTCAGCAATTGCATTAGCAAGAGTTCAATATTCAACTTTAATACTAGATCAAGCTACTATTAGTTTCTTTTTAATTAGTAGACCATGAAATCAAATTTTCTCCCAAGTAAATCGTATAACCTGAAGCGAAGTGTCAATCATCAAGAGAGCTTCCCCTATTTGCATATGTGTAGGCCTGTAGATGAACAGATGATGTCCTGTAGATCAATATTGTACATGTAAAGTCTGTTCTAGTCTCTTCCTACTTTAATATTCATCTTTTAGGTTAGTGCCCTCTTTCATGGTAGCCAAGTCGATTAATCGCCAAGAAGACGTTGTCTCAAAATTGTCACGGAGATCCATTTATATCCAGGGTCATTTACACAGCTTTTTTTTGAAGGAAGGCTAAAAAGAAGTTGTCATTCATCAATAATGTCCAAAAGAAACAGAAAGAGTTCAGAACCAACTGAAAGACTCACATCTCAAAGGTTCAAAGGTCCAGCCAGAAATAAAAGCTGATCTAAATAATTAAACAAAGCAATCCAAAAGAAAAAATGTCCGCTTTTACCCCCATCCATCTCTCGCAGAGTCAAACGACCGAATTAAAAGGCATACTGACCAGTGGGTAGAAGGAAATTTCCCAATCACCTATCTGGGATTCAATCATTACTAGAATTCTCACCCATGGAGGGAAAAGTATGCCTTGTGGAAATGAGAGAACACAAAAGGACAATCAAGAAATAAAGGAGGAAAAAAAAGGTAAAAAAAAAAAAAGAAAATGGAAGCGCCCCGAAAGGAACGTATTATTACCGAACTTCACCGGTACAAAGACCGAAAGGAGAGACTCTAGACATGCAAAAAGGGCTTTATACCATATAAAGATATTATAAGCATTGCATGCAGGAGATTAATTAAGGAGGAGCTTTGCAGTTTGGAGTATTCCGTGGGCATGGATATCCACCAGGCTTCCGTGGCCGATAGGGACGACGGGGTTGCTGCGGAGGGAGACGACGACGACGAAGTAGTCGTTTTGTCAATGGTGGCGGTGGAGAGAAATTAGCTACAGGTGAAGTATGTGGAGGCAGTGGTTGGGCAAGGCTACTCTCGGAGCCACCGGAACAAAGCCATAGCAAGACAAGAGCAGCTGACACGATCAACAACTTGTAGATGCGAGTCTCCATGTTCTCCTTCCTTCCTATGCAGCAGCACGGTAGGGAATTTGTGCGCACATTAATTAAATACGTACCCTGTGTCATATATATATATATATATATATGTAGATGCATATTTGTGTCGTATTTATAGTGTGACCCATGAAGCCAAGTTGAAGGATAGTCCGCCTCGATGAAACTTCCATGAAATTCTTCTTGACACGCCTTAGGTTGATTAAAAATCTAAACACCGACGTAGAGGCACTTGCTCCTAGAATAGGGTGTGGAAATCTGAGCACTTATCCCCCCCCAACGTATGCAGAATGAGTCCCCGATCTTATTACCATGATGGTTAACGGGGATTAAGTGTTTACTTGACCTCACTTAATCTATCTATCAAGAAAATTTTAACTTCAGATAAAATTATTTCACTTATTTCATAAAATAACTTTAACCCATTGAATCTCTCAAATAGATTAATTATTTCACAATTCTATTCCAATTCACTATTTCATATTCCCCTCTTAATTCATTAAATTTATTTTGCTTAGCTCTGGAGGGACGAAAGTGTGTCATGTAAATCCATCCAAATCATTATCTTTTCGTCGAATAGCTTTTGAATCACGGTCATTCCCGGCAGCCGCATCGCCTCTGTGATGCATCTTCCTTTACGCAAGAAGGGTTTTATACGTACTTTTCCAACATGGTTTAACTTGCCCAATGAGAATGCACGCACCGATACCCCGTCAATTCTAATACCCGTAGATTCTTGAAGTGGACATCCCAAACAAAAAATAAAAATCCAATTCTACCAAACAAATGACACCTACCAATATGGCTACTCCATGACATTGTTGATTTAACAAAATAGTATTGCTTTTCCACAATTCCACACACCTAGCAATCTCTTCGTCCTTTCCCACCAACAGAGTGTCTCCCTTTTCATGGGGAGGGTGTTGAATGGAGTTTGGGGAGAGGTTTCCGTAAAAGAAACTAATATACTATCTTAATATGTAGTATGACCCGTGAACTAGGCACCGTATATGTCAATGCTGCGCTGAAAAATACCATCAATACGAGCTTTGCACATTATTGAGTGCGGTCAGCCATTATCATAGCTAGTTAGCAACGTTCGCTAGCGTAGATTTATTGATTTTTGTTTTTAGTTTTTTTTTTTATTTTAAACATATCATTTCTAAAATACAAACTATATATTTTATTTGCTAATTACAAGAATACTTTATCTTTTATGTAAAAATTATAGTGAGATCTTAATTAACCTATAAAATCATTGAAATTAAATTTTCTTTTTGTTTTTACTTAAACATATCATTACTTAGAGCATAAAGGATATATTTCATTTACTAATTGCAAGATTACCTTATTTATGCAAAAAATTGCAGTGACACCTTAATCGGCCGGTGAAATGACCTTCCCCAAGGGTCGATTGGTTTTTTTTGGAGATTTTGGGAGTTTCGTTACAATTTGTAACCTTGTAGATCCTTAATGGAAGGGTCTGCAGGAAATAAAAATACTTGCGGGGCATTTTGTGCAAAACACCCCGACCCCACTCACACCCCTACATGCAACCCCCACATTCTAACCCTAACCCTAAACTACTCCCTATAAAATCACTCCCCCATTGGGATTTGTGCCCCCCCTACACCCTTCCCTCTCCTTCCCCTATGGCTACACAACCAGTCCCTTCCCTCCTTCCTTCCTCATCGCTCTGTCCGTGCGAGAGCCAAGTGCGGGAGTTCAAGCTCGCGTGGAGGAGTTGTCGTGGGCGAGGCCGTGCGTGAGCTGCAGGCACTGTGTGGCCGACTGCCAAAGCTGTTGCGGCTCCTATGCGAGGAGAAGGGGAGAGTTGCGAGGAGGAAGCCTCATAAATGGTTTTACGAAGTCATTTTTTCGCAGAATTGGACGTCTGGAGAGACTATCAGACATCTGGTCAAACGTCCGGAGCTATCACAAAACGTCAGATACCACGTAAAATCTAAGGTAACACCCTGTTCGAGACTTGTACGCGTTGTTTGATGCTCCTTCCATAACCTATTAGTCGTAGGCCTGAGCGTCCTTGGCATGTGTGCTGCATAGGAGTGACTCGCGAAGAGGTTTAAGGGCTGATTTCTTCCCAGATCAGAATCTGTACCACTCAACAGATGTCTGACCGGACGTCCGGTGATAGCACCAGACGTCCGATAAAGTGGTTTTCAAAAGGTAAGGTCCTGACCGCCTGTGTTTGTCGTACAATCGTTTGCGAGTGACTGTACGTCACTGTGCGCATGCAGGGTTGTTGGGAAGAGGCACAGGTGCGGCTCCCCAAACGCTTTAGGATGTCTGGACGTCTCGCCAGACGACTGATATCCATCCCAGACGTTTGTGTGCACTACCAGATGTCTAGAAGGACCCCAGACAACCGTGAGGGATTCCAGACGTCTGAAATCAGCGCAGAACGCAAGGTGAGTTTTCTATTGTCGTTTAAGATGTCTAGGACCTATTCGAGATGTCTGATTTCAATCTGTTTGGATTGTTTCAGGCATCAGGTGGCCGGTCCTGTTGGACCAGCCTGCCTGGTCCGGTTCAGGTGAACCAAGAAGTGTGTTTAGGCTGGTTCGGGACCCAGACGAAGTCGATTTTTCGCAAATGAAGTACCGTTGGCTTTCTGTCGGATTTTCCAATGTGATGAAGTCTTGTTCTAGCTGTTTCGAGCCCATTTCTGTCATAGTGAGATGTTAGTAATGACTGATTTGATTGTTCATGTTAAGGACGTCCGTCCGTGGAGTGCACGAGACCTACGGAGGCTGCAATGTCCACCGTTTGTGCCCCCACATCTCCCGATTACCCTGGTAGAGCGGTTTTACTATGCCTTGTGATTTAAATAATTAAAAGTGCATGTTATTTTAAAACTATTTAATTGAACCCTAGGATGTGGAATGAACCCTAGGGCTGAGATAAATGAATGCTCATTATTTGAATGTTTAATTTGTTGCGATGCTTCCTAAATGTGCTAAATCATGAGTTGTCTGTTTACATTCAATGTAACATGACATGAACGGAAATGCATGTTGTATCCTGACTGATTAATTGATGAGATGATTACCGCATTGTAAAACCATGAGTTGCCAGTTATGTATTTAATTAATCATGACATGAATAGAGTTATGTGTTATGCAACGGAAATAAGAAAGTCATATGCACGAACCCAACAAGGAATTAGAAAGGAAATCGAAATACGGTGATATGGAAAATTTGTTGAATGATGGAACACATTGCCTACGGGCTGACTAGTTGGTTGTACGGACTTTGTTATGGAAAGGGAGCTAGCCCTCACATACGTGGTACCGAGGAGAGCCACTGTCACCTTAGTGTAGGGGGGATCTAACTGCCCCTTAGGTTGGGATCCGAGGTTAGGACTGGCCACCCTACACCAACTCCTATTTTGTCACCTTAGTGTAGGGGGGAGCTAGCTGCCCCTTGGGTTGGGACCCGAGGTTAAGATTGGCCAACCTACACTGACTCCTGTTAGGTCCACCAGGCAAATCGGGATAGTCGAGCGACAGTACGCAGATTGTTGAGGGGTGAGGCCTATATTCTGTTCTATGCTGTACGTTTGGACGTACCCGTTAGTGGAAAGGACTAACTGCGTGCCAGTGCGAAGTAGCTACCCGTGTGCTTATCGTGCGTGCCGTAGTCACCACTACGTCACAATCGTGACCCTGGGGTGGTAGATTGGGTGTAGGGCTTCGACGGGGTACTCCCCCAGCCAGGAGAGTGCCACGTGGGAATCTTACATCGCGGGAAAACTACATCAAGATTATTTTCTTAGGGAACAAGAAGATTAAGTGACATTGTAGACCTTTGCTAGAAAACCAACTCGTAAACATTTAGTTGTTAAATTAACAGTATGACTAGATAATTGGATAAATGCATGCATAACTACTATTTTCTTTACTACTTAAATGTATATCTATTATAATATACCACTCTACTCAGCGTTAGCTGATCACCACCATAGATAACCATGTACAGGTCAGGGAGTTGAGCAGCCAGCGCCACCGGCTGCAGAGGGTGCTGGGCCCAGTTGAGCCCAGCCTTAGTTCTACTGTTCTACCTACTTTTCTGACTTCTGTAGCAGTGAGTATCTTGTTTCATACTAAGAAACTGTTAGTGTGTACTTTTCTTTTGTTGTGATGGTTAGATTGTGAACTATGTATGTTCCCTTTTGAAACCCATGTTTACTTCCGTTGCTGTCCTTATTTAATTGCTCAACTACTTACATGTGTGGTTTGTTGTTTATTTTGTGCGTTTGGGTTAGTTTCTCGTTGGACGAAAAGGTCTTGGAGTTAGTCGAGGTGAGCCATTCCCAGGTTCTGAGAGGGGCCGAGTTCGGGTCGTGACAGCCTAAAATTTATTGAAACTGATTTTCCTTTTTTTCTTATTTAAAATTTTAAATATATTATTGCTTACGGTACAAGGCATATATTTCAATCACTAAGTGCAATAAGATCCTGCAAAAATATGAAATTTCATATTTTTAAGTTTGGTACATACTTTAAGAGAAGAAACTTTAGTTTCAAGAAAGGGTATCTTCTACAAAAACAAAACCATTTTAAAGGAAGTAATCTCAAATAGATGGAAAGGTTTTACTTTAGAGATAAACATAAATTTCTCATTCTTATTGCATTACTTTTTTTACTTTTTTTTATTCATATAAAAAGGTAATTGTTGATGGATGTCTTTGATTTCACAAAATCCATGAGGTTTTTGGTATAAAAATTTAAATAAATACATGGAAATCCATTGCGTCCAATTAAAAATTTATTGAAATCATAATTTTTTATTTTTATTATTTTAGATATATTATCATCCATACTAGGGTAAATATAGATATTTCGAGGGCATTGAGTCTACTTGGCTTAGAAATTGATTTTCCCTTCTATTTTCATTTAAAATTTTAAACATATCATTAACTATAGTACAAAATATGTATTTTACTTGCTAATTACATGGATAGGCTAGTTTTTATACAAAAAATTGCAGTGAGAGCCTAATTGTCTTATAAATTTATTTAAATTGATTTTTATTTTTATTTTTATTTAAAATTTTAAAAATATCATTACCTAAAAGATAAAGCATATATTTCACTCACTAATTGTAAGAAGATCCTATTTTTTATACAAAAATTATAATCACACTCTGATTGGATTATAAATTTATTACAATTGATTTTGATTTGTTGCTTATTTAAAATTATAAACATATCATTGCCTATTATATAAAGCGTATATTTTACTCACCAATCACAAGAGGATCCTGTAAAAATATGAAATTTCATATTTTTAAGGTGGGTACATACTTAAAGAAAGAAACCTCAGTTTTATGAAATGATATCCTCATCTACATAAATGGAACTATTTTAAAGGAAATAATCACATAATAGATGGAAAAATTTTACTTTAAAAAACAAATATAAGTTGCTTATTCTTATTCCATTACTCTTTTTACATTTCTTTATGCACATCAAAAAGTAATCGTTGATGTATGTCTTTGATTTCACAAAATCCATAAGGTTTTTGGTATAGAAATTCAAACAAATAAATGAAAATCCATTGCATCTAATTGGAAATTTATTGAAATCCTCATTTATTTTTTCTTATTTCAATTTTTAGATCTATTATCTTTACTTATTTCAATTTTTAGATCTATTATCATCTATAGTAGGGTAACTATAGATATTTTTGAGACATTGAGCCATTAATTGACCAAGAAATTGATTTTCCTTTTTATGTTTATTAAAAATTTTAAACATATCATTCTCTAGAGTACAAAACGTATATTTTACTCACTAATTGCAAGAAGACCTTATTTTTTATGCAAAAAATTGTAGCAAAACCCTAATTATCCTATAAATTTATTCAAATTGATTTTTCTTTTTTTTATTGTTTAAAATTTTAAACATATCATTGCTTAGAGTTTGAAGTGTATATTTTACGCACTAATTGTAAGAAGGCTCTATTTTTTATGCAACAATTGCATCGAAACCCTAATTGACCTATAAATTAATTTATTGAAATTGATTTTCCTTTTTTTATTTAAAATTACAAACATATCATTGACTACAATACAAAGTATATATTTTGCTTGCTAATTGCAAGAAAATCCTATAAAAATATGACATTTCATATTTTTATGTTAGGTATATACTAAAAGAGAAGAAATCTTAGTTTCAAGAAATGATATCTTCTTCTATAGGAACGGAACCATTTTGAAGGAAGTAATCCTAGAATAGATGGAAAGGTTTTACTTTACGAACAAATATAAATTTCTAATTCTTCTGTATTTTTTTTCTCAAATAAAAAAGTGATTGTTGATGGATGTCTTTGATTTCACAATACTCATGAGGTCTTTGTTGGAACTCAGTTCCACCTCTCTTTTGTGTTTTGGTGTTAACAAAATCGTTTTAAATCTAATAAGTTTATGAGTGTATTTTCATGAAAGAACAGGATCTAAGGATGGATAAAAGAAGGAAAGGTGGCATGAAGAATGAAGATTGTTTCTTTTGTTCATATTTCTTGTAATCTAGAATGTATATGTCTCCTAACAAGATAAATGACTTAGGAATTAAAACTAAAATAAAGATAATTAGGAATCATTCTTTCGTTCAACTATTCATTTGAAAATTCATCATTTCGTTGTAGCATTGATCGTGTATCTACACTTATATTTCACTAAAAGTGTGATCTTAGATCATTCTTTATACTTGGCACAGGTTTTGGTTTTAGTCCCAAACTGTGAACAACAAGTACTGGTACTCATCATGAGTACCAGAACTCATGTATGTAGGTCACAGGACCCAAATCTGTGAGTCACAAGTATCGATACTCATCATAAGTACCGGTACCTAGTGACTTAGTTGGTACTCACTGCAAGCACTGAATACTGGTACCCATGATGAATATCGATACCGAAACTTTGTTTGGGCTGACTGTAGGTAGTACCAGTACCAACTAACCGTTATGACTAATCTAAATATTTATTTTGCAATTAAACCTATCTCTAATGTTTCAAAATTGCCCCTAACGTCTAATAATTGTAGGGAAGGTGTTTAGTGGCTTATATAAACACCTTGTGTGTGTCATTTGCACACAACAACAAGAAAATATTGTCTCCTTGCTCCTAATTCCCAGATTTCACATTTCTAGTTGCAAGGTCTATTCTTTTGTTGCATCCTTCAAGGCGACACTCTCTCAACAAACATCTTTCTAGTGATTTCGTTCTTTATCGTATTATCTTTCACTTTAGTCTGATTTCATTATATTAGTATATTATCATCTATTAAGATATACACTTGTTGGAGACTTAGGAATTAGTTATAAGCTTTTGTTTGTATCTTGCTTGCACCTATATCTTTTTGTTTCTATTTTATCTTATAATTGGGTTGAGGTAACCCGTTAATTACCTCAGGTTATTAGTAAATTGATTACCTCCAGGTTGGGGGAATCAAGTTAAAAATCCTAAGTTAAGAGACTTAGGTAGTGGAGTACCTAAGTGAGAGGAACCACTATATATCTCGTGTGTTTTTGTGGTTTATTATTCTTGTAAATTTTTATCTACCACAATATTCATCCCCCCCTTCTAGTGTGCTTGTGTCTTACAAATCCTTCAGGTTGTATCAGAGCGAGGTTGCGAAATGAAGTAACTATTCTCTCTTGCAATGGCATCATCAACTAAGCGTACCGAAGGTCAATCATCCACACGTCCTCCCTACTTTGATAGGATGGACTATGGATATTAGAAGAGGAGGATGCAAATCTTCTTCAAGACCATGGATGAAGACTCGTGGACTCTCATTCAAGAGAGGTACACAGATCCAGAACCGTAGGAAGGAGTTGTCTAGACAGTGAAAGAGCGATTTTCACTTTGAATAATCAATATTAAGATAATAAATCGTTGTAGCACAAAAGGTGGTGGAAAATCTCTCAATCAAAGATTAAATAGATATGAATTTAAACCACAATAACAGATGTTGTATCCACAGGGAGGACTAGGCCAATAAATTCACGAGTCAAGGAATACACAGTTTGCAAACTCTTCTGCAACTTTAATGCAAGAAAAATGCTATTTTAAATGAAGTTTGCAATTTCTTTAAAAGTTCAGGGGTGTTTATGCGATTTTCACATTAGGAATTAAACCCCAAAAATATGTGTAAGATGCATGTGTACTGGCTTATCATGTGAATTCAATTTTCATACAATTCTAATTTGAAATTCAAGATAGAAACATGCACATAACACAAATAAAATAATTTCAGGGAAATCTAAGTGCATCAGTGCAATGTGGCCAGAATAAAATATTAACATAAACTTGACAATGGCATTGAATGTAATTATTAATAGAGGTAAAAACAGAGGATTTCTCCTCTCTCCTCCTCGCGTGTGCGGCCGCACATGGTTGGCCACGAGAGTCGGTAGGGAGGTGCGGCTTGACGAGAGCTATGCAACGACGGTGATGCGGCATCCGGAGTTGGCCGGTGGGCGGAGGAGGGCCGCCGCCTATTGGAGGAGAAGGAGACTGCTCCAGCTGCGCGGCTGGTTGCACGCTGGAGGCGTAGGTGCGTGCGAGTGAGCGCTTGCAAGGCGCAGGTGGCGAGGGCGTGAGCGGGTGCCTGCAGGGTGCGCGCCTGCGGGAGCGAGTGCTGCAGGGGCGGTGCGTACAGGCCAAGCGCCTGCAGGCGCTGCAGAAGGGCACGCGCCTACGGGAGCGGGTGGCGAGGGCGGAGCGGTTGCTGGTGTTGGAGAGGGGCACGCGGAGGTGATGGAGCGAGTGCCTGCAGGGACGGCTGGCGGAGGATGCAGGCGCTTGGTGCAGGCGCGGTGATGGTGCTGCGCCTGAAGGCGTAGGTGCGTGCAAGTGAAGCGAGGCGGGGCGTACAGGTAAAGCGCCTGCGAGCACTGCAGAAGGGCGCGCAGACGAGGGGGGGCGCACTGTAGTTTACGCTTGGTGGGTGCGGCGTTGGGTGTAGGAAAACTCCTATAGCAGTAGCGTGCTACTTGGTGCGAGCGCGGGTGGGCGGTGTGCACCTACAGTGAGGCGCGTTGGTGGTGGAAGCGCCTGCAGGCGCGGCTGGGGCAAGGCAGTGCGTGCAGTGGTTGGGCGCAAGTGCAGGCTAGTGATGGGCGTGCGCCTGCGGCCGTGCAAGGTGAAGGAGCAGGCACAGTGCTCGCCCTCTCCACAGTGGAGAAGATAGAGCAGTTCCCCGCAGGGGGAAGATGGCCTTCTCCAGTGCACGCCGCTTCCTCTCTTTTAACTCCTCTCTTTCTCCGCGTGCGCCAATCAAGGGATTTTGAAATCCCTTTTCTAATTTTGGCAGGAGGCTGTTAGGGAGAATTCTTCAGGCCGGCGGCTGTTGAGGGTGGCCAATGGAAAGGGAAGAGAGTCGCCGATTATTTGAAAGGGTAATTTACCCTTTCCCCCTCATTCTTTTGCCACTTATTTTTCTTGCACATAAAAAGCACATATTAAGTTATAGAATAGATATAAACCTAAATCATGACGTATGCAAACATTCTATAACTTAATAAAGTTATTAACAAACCTAAAAGATATAATTAAAGTTACTTAGGTGTAATATTAGTCTATTAAAATGGACTCATCAAATACCCCCATGCCTAAGATTTGCTAGTCCCTAACAAAAATGAAAAATAATAGAAGTAATCAGAAGATTTCTTCTTTTCTTACTTCGAAACTTTAGAAATCCAGACAAACGTGAAGTGCTGATAGCCTAGGTAACAGATACAAGTGAAAGAGCCGATTCGCATTGGGAGTTTGAACATCACCCTTGGCAAAAAATTTTCTCGAGATAGGCAACTACTTCCCTCAGGGATAAAGCAGACGATAATCTGTAATTTAACCCCAGCGCTTGGCTTAGGTAGGAGATATTGAGTTGAATGGATTTGTATTTGGTGGCACACACTCATCTGGTGCTACATATAGTCTAGTATTGCAGACTCTAGATCTCTAGACTATTAGACAAGTCAACTCTGAGAGAGGCTACACAATTGTGCTCTCTTGATGTTCCTGGGCATTCTCTCTTTTCTTTCTTTTTGAGATCACGAATCTCGCCAGATTTAGAAATTGTACTCACCATTTGGTGGCCCCACATGGCATCCACACTTCAATTAAAGTCTTAACAACTCTACAACTAAGTTAGAGTCCTCAACCAGTATTCGAGTGATCAGAAATACTAAAATGTAGGTATGAGTCATATTTGGTGGAACGCGAAAGGTGTTTTGTTGCCTCAGAAATAATATTATATTAGAAACTTGGAGTTTTTTTTTTGTAATATAACTATTTCTTCTTTTTCTTCTTTCTATCTCTTCTTTTTCTTCTTCTTTTCTCTCTTCCCCTTTTTTTTATTTCTTCTTATTTTTGTTTCTTTTTAAATCAACACAATACGATGCGGACTTTTATTTACGAGGCATTATTAGGGATGATGATGGTCAAGAGGAAGTCGTGTGGTTTATTTGGTGGAAGTGTCTATTCTCGTCACCGGGAAGAAATGGATAAGACAGGCATATTTCTGACCTTTGACACTCTTACCCTCCTTCAACCGAGGACTCTATGAAGGACGGTTATAACCATCCACCATAGTCATAGCTTTATTAAGACTCAATCTCTGTGTATCTGCCTTATTTGGTGACTCTCAGGAATTCACACAAAATACGCACACAGGAACAGAGAGTGAAAACTACACCTAACTTTGAAGTATCATCATCTAATTATCCAAAACTTAAGAGTCATTGTACTAGACTTAGCACACCAGTAATCTCTCTACTTTCTCCTCACAAATATGAGGTAGATCTATTAGAAGATAGTATGCCTGACTCCCTATGAACTATCCAAGGGTTCAGTAGACTTACAAATGCTCATTGGTTTTCCTCAAGGATCCATTACTAAGTCTACGTGCACGTGAAATAAATGTACTGGATTCTAAACTTAAGAAATAATTCCAGAAGAAAAACCTCTAATGACAAAGGTATTTTGCTAGGGACTAACCCATTTAACTCAAGAAAAGAAGATTTTTTTTTTTATTTTTTATACTAACCTAAATGCATGAATACTTCCTAAAATGCAAATGCACTACCCCATGCCTAAATTCTACAATGTCCCCATTGTAAAATTAAAACAGGAGGAGAAAGGAAAGAAATCACCTGAAGACGGTGTTATTCAGACCACTGGGTTGCCTCCCAACAAGTGCTGCATTTTTTGTCAGCAACCAGACTAAGAAGGAACCTATAAGTCTGGTTCCAAACAGAAAAGGTTAGGCCCTAAGAATATGCGTAACATCACAGTCCTAGAAAATAGGTAACCACAGATGTTGGCGAGTTGATGATGCAATGTAATTCCAAATGCTCGCCAGAAGAAATGAAAACAAAAAATCTCATTGGCTACCTGGGGAGGTCTACGAATAAGAAAGGAATATGAAAAGAGGCCTCCCGAAACAGAATAAGTGGAGGATAACAAGGATCCTCCAAAGCAGGATGGGTTTTAAAAGATATAATTATTATTAGTTCAAACCCTTGAATGGCGAGAGTAAAAGTACAAGCATCAATCCACACTTGCCATTCTATCCTAGGATGTACTAGCCTGATATATTCTCCAGAAAGAATGTACATGAGCAGAGATCTGAGCCACGGATCGGTTAGGGAATATAAGAGTTGTTTGTAGTGTTGGAAGGTAATGGTTAAGTCCAATGAGGGCTTAGTTGGTGTTAGGTCCAATTACAACAATGATTCAGATTGTATAGACTCCCTAACAGTTGTAGACAACTTCAAGTCATCCTGCCTAGCATTAATGATCGGAGTCATATTTGAATCAAGGGTAGACTCCAAATTACAACTTTTTGATGGTAGAGTCAAAATATAAGAATCATTATCATTCAGCTCATCCCCAGATTCGTTTGGTTCACTTAAATATTTGTCGGGGTGTATATGTGATTCATTAGGAGTTGGATCAGTATCCTCAATTATTTCGAAAGGAGGATCAATCTTAATATTTTGGAGGAAGCCTATATCATTGAATTCTTTATTGTTCTCAGGGTATAAATCCTTAATTGATGTGTTTTGTCCCCGAGAGTCTCCCATAGACTTCTCATTATTTTGTTTGTCCTCCTCTAATATCAACTCCTGTTTTGATGGAGGATGACTCTCAAAAGAAAGGAGGAATCTAGATTTAATCATATTATTTCTATCCTCTGGAGGTAAATCCTCAAATGATAAATAATTCTCTTGTGATTCACTCCAGATTTTCAGTCCAGGTTCCTCTGTTGGAGCATCCTCATCCTCTGAATTAGACTCTTCATATCCCTGAGACCAGAATTGATCATCCTCTATTCCCTTAAGGTCACCTTCATTAGGTGCATTTGAATCCTCAGAATATTGAATGGTAGGTGTTGATTCCCTAAGTGGAGGGTCAGGAGTAGGCTCACTAAGAGTAGAATGAGATTCCACCAAATAATCAAGAGGGGAAGTGATAGGAACAATATAACCTTGACTCGGGTTGGTAGGGGTAAGGAGAGTACCGTCATTGGGGTCAAGGTCCTCAAGAGGTACCATCTTTCCTTGCTTTTGACTCCAATGTAGTTCAGGTGGATAATCACTATGATCATTATGCTCTAGTGGCCGTGTCTCATTGGGAGAGTCTAAGTGATAGCTACATAAAATTGGATCCCTATTGTCATTAGGTTCCTCAGAATTATTTTCATGATAATGATCGTATGGGTAAGGATCAGGACTATTGGGAAGCGTGTAGCTAAGTTGTCTTATTTCTTCATTTAACTGTCGACTATTCTTCAACATCTCTCCCATTGATTCCATCATTTCCTTTTGTTGTTTTTGCATTTCTATCATAAAAGAGGAGAGGCTACTATTATTAGGTTGGGGAGGATAGTCAATTTCAGGCTCTAGTTGCCTAGGGGTACTGGTCCAACCTCGATACAGAAAATCATGAAGGGTGGGAGGGTTGGGTGCTTGCATGGAAGTAGGGATTTCAGGGCTGGAAAATCTCGCTCCTAGGCTCTGCTCAAAAGTGGGAGTTATCAAGCCAGTACTCCCAGGGTAAGAATGAGAATGATCCCATGAATTGTTAATGTTCCCATCAAAGGATGGAAACACTCGGAGCATGGGATCCTGATTAAAAGATGGGAAGTATTGACTCTGATAATCTGAATGATAGGAGTAAGAGTAACCCATTTCTTTAAGCAAAACAATTTTAACTCTCTTAGGATTTAGCAAAATTCAGAATATATGCAGAAAACTTCCTAGAGAGTTCTATTGTCAAAACAAACTCAAATTCAACGGGATCTGTTTTTCGTAGATTGTAGGTCTTAGAGTTATATGTTTAGTTGGTGGCCAAATAAGTTTTGCAAAAATTACGCTTCCTAGGCCAACCTTCGCTGGTGCCTATAACCTACTTGCAAGGGATGGAAGTCTCGAATCGAACCCACACACGAGGAACCGAAGTAACTTGGTGGATAGGCTTGTTAATTTCCGACTAACTTCCCTTGTGGTGCAAAAGAGGAGAGGTAGAAATTTATCTAGTGACCTTCTGTGAGGTGCACAGTGTCTCAAGTGTGCAAGCATACGATCGTGTTTTGATTTTTTTTTTTTTGAAATTCTGCAAACAGGATCCTTTTGCACACAATTTTTAGCCACAGATTTTAAAGTCCAACCTCTTAACAGTCCCAATTTTTTTAAAGTGACCACTGAATTAATTTGATTCAAGCACTTTAGTGGTCTTAGATTTAGGTTCAATGCATATGCATAACAAGTAATTAATGCTCAAGAGAAGACGTACCTTACTCCAGCTTTCTTCATGGAATGTATGAATGCAATGCAAAAAAAATAAACTAGATGCTGCTCATTCAGTCCTATATGATCATCCTATAGATATGCAGCTTCTAGCGAGCAGTTCGACTTTTTTTTTTTAATAATAACAAACAGACCTAATCTAACTAACTAACCGAAATGTAGTTCAAAACACTTTAAATAATCCTATAATATAAATAAATGGGAACACGCTCCCGCATAGAAGAGCGATAAGAAATAAAGTGGCACTGGGGACACGTGCCCAAAAATACCCAACAAGGGTCCAAAAGATAGAATTTAAATTCTAATGTCTATCTAACTAAATCTAACTAAAACCTACTGACTAAATCAGAAATAGGCTTCTCCGTAAGCCTATGTGTGTGGGATCAAGGCCCACGTGTTCCTCTTGCTGTCCTCCAGGTGGCTTCAAGGTCCACCAAAAAGAACGTCTCCACCGTACGTGTCATTCAGGATCAATGTCGTCGCTCTGCTGCGCCTCGTCGCCGTGTCAGATTCCTCGCACAATAAATAAAATTGATTAGATGATTGCGCAACTCATAATATTCAGAAAATAATAACGTGAATCTATTGCGTCTATTGCCTCCCCGGCAACGGTGCCAATTTGAAAGAGTGGTTTTCACTTTGAATAATTAATATTAAGATAATAAATCATTGTAGCACAAAAGGTGGTGGAAAATCTCTCAATCAAAGATTAAACAGATATGAATTTAAACCACAATAACGGATGTCGTATCCATAGGGAGGACTTGGCCAATAAATTCACGAGTCAAGGAATACACAGTTCGCAAACTCTTCTGCAACTTTAATGCGAGAAAAATGCTATTTTAAATGAAGTTTGCAATTTCTTTAAAAGTTCAGGGGTGTTTATGCGATTTTCACGTTAGGAATTAAACCCCAAAAATATGTGTAAGATGCATGTGCACTGGCTTATCATGTGAATTCAATTTTCATGCACTTCTAATTTGAAATTCAAGATAGAAACATGCACATAACACAAATAAAATAATTTCAGGAAAATCTGAGTGCATCAGTGCAATGTGTCCAGAAAAAATATTAATATAAACTTGACAATAGCATTGAATGTAATTATTAATAGAGGTAAAAACAGAGGATTTATCCTCTCTCCTCGCGTGTGCAGCTGCGCACGGTTGGCCGCGAGAGTCGGCAGGGGGGTGCGGCTTGACGAGAGCTACACAACAGTGGTGATGCGGCATCCGGAGGTCGCCGGCAGCAGCCGGCGGGCGGAGGAGGGCCGCTGGCCTATTGGAGGAGGAGACTGCTGCAGCTGCGCAGTTGGTTGCGCGCTGGAGGCGTAGGTGCGTGCAAGTGCACGCCTACAAGGCACAGGTGGCGAGGGCGTGAGCAGGCGCCTGTAGGGTGCGCGCCTGTGGGAGCGGGTGCTGCAGGGGCGGTGCGTACAAGCCAAGCGCCTGCGGGCACTGCAGAAGGGCGCGTGCCTGCGGGAGTGGGTGGCGAGGGCGGAGCGGCTGCTGGCGTTGGAAAGGGGCGCGCGGAGGTGATGGAGCGGGTGCCTGCAGGGACGGCTGGCGGAGGATGTAGGCGCTTGGTGTGGGCACGGTGATGGTGCTGCGCCTGAAGGCGTAGGTGCGTGCGAGTGAAGTGAGGCGGGGCATACGGGCAGAGCGCCTGCGGGCGCTGCAGAAGGGCACGTGGACGAGGGGGGCACGCTGCAGTGGGCGCTTGGCGGGTGCAGCGTTGGGTGTAGGCAAACTCCTGTAGCGGTAGCGTGCTACTTGGTGCGGGCGTAGGTGGGCGGTGTGTGCCTGCAGTGAGGCACACTGGTGGTGGAAGCGCCTGTGAGCGCGGCTGGGGCAAGGCAGTGCGTGTAGTGGTTGGGCGCAGGTGCAGGCTGGTGATGGGCACGTGTCTGCGGCTGCGCAAGGTGGAGAAGGAGCGAGCACAGTGCTCGCCCTCTACAAAGTGGAGAAGATAGAGCAGTTCCCCACAGGGGGAAGATGGCCTTCTCCAGTGCACGCCACCTCCTCTCTCTCCGCGTGCGCCAATCAAGGGATTTTCAAATCCCTTTTCTAATTTTGGCAGGAGGCTGTTGGGGAGATTTCTTCAGGCCGGTGGCTGTTGAGGGTGGCCGATGGAAAGGGAAGAGAGCCGCTGGTTATTTGAAAGGGTAATTTACCCTTTCCCCCTCATTCTTTTGCCACTTATTTTTCCTGCACATAAAAAGCACATATTAAGTTATAGAATAGATATAAACCTAAAGCATGATGCATGCAAACATTCTATAACTTAATATAGATATTAACAAACCTAAAAGATATAATTAAAGTTACTTAAGTGTAATATTTGTCCATTAAAGTGGACTCATCAGACAGCTGATCAAAAGAAGATCGCTGGGAATGCAAAGGCAATGAACGCACTCTATTGTGCGTTATCAAAGGAGAAGTTCAACCATATCTCTACATGCGAGTCCACGTATGAGATGTGGAACACACTTCAAGTCACCTACAGACGGTGTGCGTGACGCGTGTGTTTAGAAGAGTCGTTATAGCTTGCGCTCGTAACGTCGATTTTAAAATGAAGAAACGGACGTGAGTCCGAGTGTCGATCTCAGGGAGGCGTGAAAATCAGATTTTTCGTGTCACTTAATGTCATGAAAATCACGGGATTTTGCTTGCGAAAAGATCCGGATGAAAAGCGAGTGAGAGAGGGAGAAAGAGAGAGAGAGAGAGAGAGAGAGAATAGGGTTAGAATTTCTTCATTCACACATGCAACTTTAACATAAAAGAGAGCAAGTAACTAGATAGAAAACAACTTCATTTAACATGCAACTTTAGTTTATAATTACAACACTAGATGAATGCTTGAGTACAAGTAAAGTAAAGCTTAAGATAAAGAGGGAAAGAGAGAGAGAGAGAAGACGGTGAGGCAGCCATGGCGGTGGAGAGGGGCTCTGTCGGCAACTTGTCGGCTCCGGTGATCACAAAGAGGGCTAATGGTAGCTAGGAGTGGGGTAGAGCACTTGCAAGTGGAATTGGATGCCTTGAATGGGTGGTTGGAAGAGGTTTAAATAGTGAGAAGGCCTTTCCAAATGAAGAAGGGGTTTTAGCGACGTCCGGGACGTTGCTAAAACCCTTCCCAAAATGTCGATGAAGGCCCCTGGCCATCGGTCGCTCGCGTGCATCCATTCTTCTTCGCGCCTGATCCGCGTGCACGTGTCGTAAGCCGTCCGACCGAAGATCGGATGGCTGAGCTTCTGTACGGGGCGCTGGCACGGATCGCGCACTTCATTACGCGCGCCTGTTCAGGGCGCATCTGCGGGTGCCACGTCTCGCAATCGCAGTCGTCCACTCGCCGATCTACGGTCCAATTTTGCCCGCGTGCGCCTTCGCCTTCAATTTGCTGCGTGGTGCGTTTCGATCCCGCGTCGCGTGAGCGCGGTTGAGCGCTTCGACCGCTACGCTGCCCTGTACGGGTGGTTGTGATTGTGCGTCGATGCTCGGCTACTGTTGACCGTTGGATGGAGAACCGACGGTCGTGATCTGCTGCAGGCGAAGAGCGTGGCGATGTCGCTGGAGATGGTGCGGCATTCTTAGCCGTCCGATCAAAGATCGGACAGCTAAGATCATTTGCGATTGATGGAGGGGGCTGAGCAAGGCATGCGGGCGCTGATCGGGCGCCAAGTGGTGCCTTGTGAGCCGTTGATCGTCATATCAATGGTCAGAACTTCTTGGGCCAAAATAGGAGCTCCGGATGTTGGATTTAGCTGATTTCGAGTCCGTTGGACTCCGTTCGTCGTTCTGAATCCATCCGTGCGGTCTGATTGCTCATCTGAAGCCTGTTTTGACAAGTACTTATACAAATGGCCATTAATACTATTTTATAAGCAATCTTGATGTGTGATGCATGCAATGTTCCCATTCTTATTTATGATGTGTTATCTGTGCATTTTGCACCAGGCTTCCGTGGCCGATAGGGACGACGGGGTTGCTGCGGAGGGAGACGACGACGACGAAGTAGTCGTTTTGTCAATGGTGGCGGTGGAGAGAAATTAGCTACAGGTGAAGTATGTGGAGGCAGTGGTTGGGCAAGGCTACTCTCGGAGCCACCGGAACAAAGCCATAGCAAGACAAGAGCAGCTGACACGATCAACAACTTGTAGATGCGAGTCTCCATGTTCTCCTTCCTTCCTATGCAGCAGCACGGTAGGGAATTTGTGCGCACATTAATTAAATACGTACCCTGTGTCATATATATATATATATATATATGTAGATGCATATTTGTGTCGTATTTATAGTGTGACCCATGAAGCCAAGTTGAAGGATAGTCCGCCTCGATGAAACTTCCATGAAATTCTTCTTGACACGCCTTAGGTTGATTAAAAATCTAAACACCGACGTAGAGGTACTTGTTCCTAGAATAGGGTGTGGAAATCTGAGCATTTATCCCCCCCAACGTATGCAGAATGAGTCCCCGATCTTATTACCATGATGGTTAACGGGGATTAAGTGTTTACTTGACCTCACTTAATCTATCTATCAAGAAAATTTTAACTTGAGATAAAATTATTTCACTTATTTCATAAAATAACTTTAACCCATTGAATCTCTCAAATAGATTAATTATTTCACAATTCTATTCCAATTCACTATTTCATATTCCCCTCTTAATTCATTAAATTTATTTTGCTTAGCTCTGGAGGGACGAAAGTGTGTCATGTAAATCCATCCAAATCATTATCTTTTCGTCGAATAGCTTTTGAATCACGGTCATTCCCGGCAGCCGCATCGCCTCTGTGATGCATCTTCCTTTACGCAAGAAGGGTTTTATACGTACTTTTCCAACATGGTTTAACTTGCCCAATGAGAATGCACGCACCCATACCCCGTCAATTCTAATACCCGTAGATTCTTGAAGTGGACATCCCAAACAAAAAATAAAAATCTAATTCTACCAAACAAATGACACCTACCAATATGGCTACCCCATGACATTGTTGATTTAACAAAATAGTATTGCTTTTCCACAATTCCACACACCTAGCAATCTCTTCGTCCTTTCCCACCAACAGAGTGTCTCCCTTTTCATGGGGAGGGTGTTGAATGGAGTTTGGGTAGAGGTTTCGGTAAAAGAAACTAATATACTATCTTAATATGTAGTATGACCCGTGAACTAGGCACCGTATATGTCAATGCTGCGCTGAAAAATACTATCAATACGAGCTTTGCACATTATTGAGTGCGGTCAGCCATTATCATAGCTAGTTAGCAACGTTCGCTAGCGTAGATTTATTGATTTTTGTTTTTAGTTTTTTTTTTTTATTTTAAACATATCATTTCTAAAATACAAACTATATATTTTATTTGCTAATTACAAGAATACTTTATCTTTTATGTAAAAATTATAGTGAGATCTTAATTAACCTATAAAATCATTGAAATTAAATTTTCTTTTTGTTTTTACTTAAACATAAAGGATATATTTCATTTACTAATGGCAAGATTACCTTATTTATGCAAAAATTACAGTGACACCTTAATCGACCGATGAAATGACCTTCCCCAAGGGTCGATTGATTTTTTTTTTTGGAGATTTTGAGAGTTTCGTTACAATTTGTAACCTTGAAGATCCTTAATGGAAGGGTCTGCAGGAAATAAAAATACTTGCGGGGCATTTTGTGCAAAACACCCCAGCCCCACTCACACCCCTACATACAGCCCACCACATTCTAACCCTAACCCTAAACTACTCCCTATAAAATCACTCCCCCATTGGGATTTATGCCCCCCCCTACACCCTTCCCTCTCCTTCCCCTACTACTACACAACTAGTCCCTTCCCTCCTTCCTTCCTCATCGCTCTGTCCGTGCGAGAGCCAAGTGTGGGAGTTCGAGCTCGCGTGGAGGAGGAGTTGTCGTGGGTGAGGCCGTGCACGAGCTGCAGGTGCTGCGTGGCCGACTGCCAAAGCTGTTGCGGCTCCTATGCGAGGAGAAGGGGAGAGTTGCGAGGAGGAAGCCTCATAAACGATTTTGCAAAGTCATTTTTTCGCAGAATCGGACATCTAGAGAGACTATCAGACATCTAGTCAGACGTCCGGAGCTGACACCAAACGTCAAATACCACGTAAAATCTGAGGTAACACCCTGTTTGAGACTTGTACACATTGTTTGATGCTCCTTCCATACCCTATTAGTTGTAGGCCTGAGCGTCCTTGGCATGTGTGCTGCATAGGAGTGACTCGCGAAGGGGTTTAAGGGCTGATTTCTTCCCAGATCAGACATCTGTACCACTCAACAGACATTTGACCGGACATCCGGTGATAGCACCAAACGTCTGATAAAGTGGTTTTCAAAAGGTAAGGTCTTGACCGCTTGTGTTTGTCATACAATCGTTTGCGAGTGCCTGTACGTCACTATGCGCATGTAGGGCCGTTGGGAAGAGGCACAGGTGTGGCTCCCCAAATGCTTTAGGATGTCTGAACGTCTCGCCAGACGACTGATATCCATCCTAGACGTTTGTGTGCATTGCCAGATTCTAGAAGGACCCCAGACAACCATGAGGGATTACATATGTCTGAAATTAGCGCAGAACACAAGGTGAGTTTTCTATTGTCGTTTAAGACGTCTAGGACCTATTCCAGATGTCTGATTTCAATCTGTTTAGATTGTTTCAGGCATCAGGTGGCCGGTCCAGCTGGACCAGCCTGCCTGGTATGGTTCAGGTGAACCGGAAAGTGTGTTTAGGCTGGTTCAGGACCCAGACGAAGTCAATTTTTCGCAAACGAAGTACCGTTGCCTTTCTGTCGGATTTTCCAATGTGATGAAGTCTTGTTATAACTATTTCGAGCCCATTTCTGTCATAGTGAGATGTTAGTAATGACTGATTTGATTGTTCATGTTAAGGACGTCCGTCTGTGGAGTGCACGAGACCTGCGGAGGCTGCAGTGTCCACCATTTATGCCCCCACATCTCCCGATTACCCTGGTAGAGCGGTTTTACTATGCTTTATGATTTAAATAATTAAAAGTGCATGTTATTTTAGAACTATTTAGTTGAACCCTAGGATGTGGAATGAACCCTAGGGCTGAGATAAATGAATGCTCATTATTTTAATGTTTAATTTGTTGTGATGCTTCCTAAATGTGTTAAATCATGAGTTGTCTGTTTACATTCAATGTACCATGACATGAACAGAAATGCATATTGTATCCTAAATGATCAATTGATGAGATGATTACCGCATTGTGAAACCATGAGCTGCCAGTTATGTATTTAATTAATCATGACATGAATAGAGTTATGTGTTATGCAACGGAAATAAGAAAGTCATATGCACGAACCCAACAGGGAATTAGAAAGGAAACCGAAATACGGTGATATGGAAAATTTGTTGAATGATGGAACACATTGCCTACGGGCTGACTAGTTGGTTGTATGGACTTTGTTATGGAAAGGGAGCTGGCCCTCGCATACGTGGTACCGAGGAGAGCCACTGTCACCTTAGTGTAGGGGGGAGCTAGCTACCTCTTAGGTTGGGATCCGAGGTTAAGACTGGCTACCCTACACCAACTCCTATTTTGTCACCTTAGTGTAGGGGGGAGCTAGCTACCCCTTGGGTTGGGACCCGGGGTTACGATTTGCCAACCTACACTGACTCCTGTTAGGTCCACTAGGCAAATCGGGATAGTCGGGCGATGGTACGCAGATTGTTGAGGGGTGAGGCCCCCATTCTATTTTGTGCTGTACGTTTGGACGTACCCGTTAGTGGAAAGGACTAACCGCGTGCCAGTGCGAAGTAGCTACCCGTGCACTTATCATGCGTGCCGTAGTCACCACTATGTCACAATCATGACCCTGGGGTGGTAGGTTGGGTGTAGGGCTTCGACGGGGTACTCCCCCGGCCAGGAGAGTGCCACATGGGAATCTTACATCGCGGGAAAACTGCATCAAGATTGTTTTCTTAGGGAACAAGAAGATTAAGTGATATTGTGGACCTTTGCTAGAAAACCAACTCGTAAACACTTAGTTGTTAAATTAACAGTATGACTAGATAATTGGATAAAAGCATGCATAACTACTATTTTCTTTACTGCTTAAATGTATATCTATTATAATATACCACTCTACTCAGCGTTATCTGATCACCACCATAGATAACCATGTACAGGTTAGGAAGTTGAGCAGCCAGCGCCAACGGCTGCAGAGGGTACTGGGCCTAGTTGAGCCCAACCTTAGTTTTACTGTTCTACCTACTTTTCTGACTTCTGTAGCAGTGAGTATCTTGTTTCATACTAAGAAACTATTAGTGTGTACCTTTCTTTTGTTGTGATGGTTAGACTGTGAACTATGTATGTTCCCTTTTGAAATCCCTGTTTACTTCTGTTGCTGTTCTTATTTAATTGCTCAACTACTTACATGCGTGGTTTGTTGTTTGTTTTGTGCGTTTGGGTTAATTTCTCGTTGGAGGAATAGGTCTTGGGATTAGTCGAGATGAGCCATTCCCAGGTTCTGAGAGGGGCCGAGTTCGGGTCGTGACAGCCTAAAATTTATTGAAATTGATTTTCCTTTTTTTCTTATTTAAAATTTTAAATATATTATTGCTTACGGTACAAGGTGTATATTTCAATCACTAATAGCAATAAGATCCTGCAAAAATATGAAATTTCATATTTTTAAGTTTGGTACATACTTTAAGAGAAGAAACTTTAGTTTCAAGAAAGGGTATCTTCTACAAAAACAAAATCATTTTAAAGGAAGTAATCTCAAATAGATGGAAAGGTTTTACTTTAGAGATAAACATAAATTTTTCATTCTTATTGCATTACTTTTTTTACTTTTTTTTATTCATATAAAAAGGTAATCGCTGATGGATGTCCTTGATTTCACAAAATCCATGAGGTTTTTGGTATAAAAATTTAAATAAATACATGGAAATCCATTGCGTCCAATTAAAAATTTCTTGAAATCATAATTTTTTTATTTTTATTATTTTAGATATATTATCATCCATACTAGGGTAAATATAGATATTTCGAGGGCATTGAGTCTCTACTTGGCTTAGAAATTGATTTTCTCTTCTATTTTCATTTAAAATTTTAAACATATCATTAACTAGAGTACAAAACATGTATTTTACTTGCTAATTACATGGATAGGCTATTTTTTATACAAAAAATTGCAGTGAGAGCCTAATTGTCCTATAAATTTATTTAAATTGATTTTTATTTTTATTTTTATTTAAAATTTTAAAAATATCATTACTTAAAAGATAAAACATATATTTCACTCACTAATTGTAAGAAGACCCTATTTTTTATACAAAAATTGTAATGACACTCTAATTGGCTTATAAATTTATTATAATTGATTTTGATGTGTTGCTTATTTAAAATTATAAACATATCATTGCCTATTATATAAAGTGTATATTTTACTCACTAATCACAAGAAGATCCTGTAAAAATATGAAATTTCATATTTTTAAGGTGGGTTCATACTTCAAGAAAGAAACCTCAATTTTACGAAATGATATCCTCATCTACATAAATGGAACTATTTTAAAGGAAATAATCACATAATAGATGGAAAAATTTTACTTTAAAAAACAAATATAAGTTGCTTATTCTTATTGCATTACTCTTTTCACATTTCTTTATGCACATCAAAAAGTAATCGTTGATGTATGTCTTTGATTTCACAAAATCCATAAGGTTTTTGGTATAGAAATTCAAACAAATAAATGGAAATCCATTGTATCTAATTAGAAATTTATTGAAATCGTCATTTGTCTTTTCTTATTTCAATTTTTAGATCTATTATCTTTTCTTATTTCAATTTTTAGATCTATTATCATCTATAGTAGGGTAACTATAGATATTTTTGAGGCATTGAGCCATTAATTGACCTAGAAATTCATTTTCCTTTTTATGTTTATTAAAAAGTTTAAACATATCATTCTCTAGAGTACAAAATATATATTTTACTCACTAATTGCAAGAAGACCTTATTTTTTATGCAAAAAATTGAAGCAAAACCCTAATTATCCTATAAATTTATTCAAATTGATTTTTCTTTTTGTTATTGTTTAAAATTTTAAACATATCATTACTTAGAGTTTGAAGTGTATATTTTACGCACTAATTGTAAGAAGGCTCTATTTTTTATGCAACAATTGCAGCGAAACCCTAATTGACTTATAAATTAATTTATTGAAATTGATTTTCCTTTTTTTATTTAAAATTACAAACATATCATTGACTACAATACAAAGTATATATTTTACTTGCTAATTGCAAGAAAATCCTGTAAAAATATGACATGTCATATTTTTATGTTAGGTATATACTAAAAGAGAAGAAATCTTAGTTTCAAGAAATGATATCTTCTTCGATAGGAACGGAACCATTTTGAAGGAAGTAATCCTAGAATAGATGGAAAGGTTTTACTTTACAAACAAACATAAATTTCTCATTCTTCTGTATTTTTTTTCTCAAATAAAAAAGTGATTGTTGATGGATGTCTTTGATTTCACAATATTCATGAGGCCTTTGTTGGAACTCAGTTCCACTTCTCTTTCGTATTTTGGTGTTAACAAAATTATTTTAAATCTAATAAGTTTATGAGTGTATTTTCATGAAAGAACAAGATCTAAGGATGGATAAAAGAAGGAAAGATGGCATGAAGATTGAAGATTGTTTCTTTTGTTCATATTTCTTGTAATCTAGAATGTATATGTCTCCTAACAAGATAAATGACTTAGGAATTAAAACTAAAATAGAGAAAATTAGGAATCATTCTTTTGTTCAACTATGCGTTTGAAAATTCATCATTTCGTTGTAGCATTGATCGTGTATGTACACTTATATTTCACTAAAAGTGTGATCTTAGATCATTCTTTATACTTGGCACAGGTTTTGGTTTTAGTCCCAAACTGTGAACAACAAGTACTGGTACTCATCAGTACTCATGTATGTAGGTCACAGGACCCAAATCTGTGAGTCACAAGTACCAGTACTCATCATAAGTACCGGTACCCAGTGACTTAGTTGGTACTCACCGCAAGCACTGAATACTGGTACCCATGATAAGTATCGATACCCAAACTTTGTTTGAGCTGACTGTAGGCAGTACCGGTACCAACTAACCGTTATGACAAATCTGAATGGTTATTTTACAATTAAACCTATCTCTAATGTTTCAAAATTGCCCCTTACGTCTAGTAATTGTAGGGAAGGTGTTTAGTGGCTTCTATAAACACCTTGTGTGTGTCATTTGCACACAACAACAAGAAAATATTGTCTCCTTGCTCCTAATTCCCAGATTTCACATTTCTAGTTGCAAGGTCTATTATTTTGTTGCATCCTTCAAGGCGACACTCTCTCAACAAACATCTTTCAGGTGATTTCGTTCTTTATCGTATTATCTTTCACTTTAGTCTAATTTCATTATATTAGTATATTATCATCTATTAAGATATACACTTGTTGGAGACTTAGGAATTAGTTATAAGCTTTTGTTTGCATCTTGCTTGCACCTATATCTTTTTGTTTCTATTTTATCTTATAATTGGGTTGAGGTAACCCGTTAATTACCTCAGGTTATTAGTAAATTGATTTCCTCTAGGTTGGGGGAATCAAGTTCAAAATCCTAAGTTGGGAGACTTAGGTAGTGGAGTACCCAAGTGAGAGGAACCACTATATATCTCGTGTATTTTTGTGGTTTATTAGTCTTGTAAATTTTTATCTACCACACTATTCATCCCCCCTTCTAGTGCGCTTGTGTCTTACAAATCCTTCAGGTGGTATTAGAGCGAGGTTGCGAAAAGAAGTAACTATTCTCTCTTGCAATGGCATCATCAACCAAGCGTACCGAACGTCAATCATCCACACGTCCTCCCTACTTTGATAGGATGGATTATGGATATTAGAAGAGGAGGATGCAAATCTTCCTCAAGACCATGGATGAAGACTCGTGGACTCTCATTCAAGAGAGGTACACGGATCCAGAACCGCAGGAAGGAGTTGTCTGGACAGTGAAAGAGCGATTTTCACTTTGAATAATTAATATTAAGATAATAAATCATTGTAGCACAAAAGGTGGTGGAAAATCTCTCAATCAAAGATTAAATAGATATGAATTTAAACCACAATAACGGATGTCATATCCACAGGGAGGACTAGGCCAATAAATTCACGAGTTAAGGAATACACAGTTCACAAACTCTTCTGCAACTTTAATGCAAGGAAAATGCTATTTTAAATGAAGTTTGCAATTTCTTTAAAAGTTCAGGGGTGTTTATGTAATTTTCACATCAGGAATTAAGCCCCAAAAATATGTGTAAGATGCATGTGTACTGGCTTATCGTGTGAATTCAATTTTTATGCAATTCTAATTTGAAATTCAAGATAAAAACATGCACATAACACAAATAAAATAATTTCAGGAAAATTTGAGTGCATCAGTGCAATGTGGCCAGAATAAAATATTAACATAAACATGACAATGCATTGAATGTAATTATTAATAGAGGTAAAAACAGAGGATTTCTCCTCTCTCCTCCTCGTGTGTGCTGCTGCGCACAGTTGGCCGCGAGAGTTGGCAGGGAGGTGCGGCCTGACGAGAGCTATGCAACGGCGATGACGCGATGTCCGAAGTTGGCTAACGACGGTCGGCGGGCGGAGGAGGGCAGCCGGCCTGTTGGAGGAGACTACTGCAACCGCGCGGCTGGCTGTGCGTAGGAGGCGTAGGTGCATGCGAGTACGCGCCTGCAAGGCGCAGGTGGCGAGGGCGTGAGCGGGCGCCTGCAGGGTGCACGCCTGCGAGAGTGGGTGCTGCAGGGGCGGTGTGTACAGGCCAAGCGCCTGCGGGCGCTGCAGAAGGGCGTGTGCCTGCGGGAGAGGGTGGCGAGGGAGGAGCGGCTGCTGGCATTGGAGAGGGGCGCGCTAATGAGAACCTCATCATGAACCCTAACTAGCACAATCTAGCCTAGGTATGCAAGGAAAAGCTCCTACAAAACTCAAAGAAAGGCTTAACTCAGAGAATTCTGAGTTTAAGAACAAAACAAGTCATAAGGGGTAAAAATGCAATTTCACCAACACAATCTGCAAACAGGGTAAGTCAGGATCCAAACACAGGTCAAACTAACCTAATAAGAAGGAAAGTGGGATGATCTGATCCAACAAGGGCTACAGCAACTCCAGGGAATTAAATAACATTCTGTAACCGTAAAACAAGCTCACTTCAATTCACGTGGTTCGAGGTAGGGTAAAAATCAACTAAACCCTCTAAAATTCATAGAAAAATAATCTCTAGGGTTTAAAACCTTCAATTTGGCCTTAGAAACCCATTTTGACCTACATTGAGAACCATGCCCAATTAATGATTTAATTTAGGTTTTTACATAAATTGGCTGGTAAAACATGATCTGACCTAGAAAAAAAATTCACCATTAAAATCCTTAGGTCCAACTTAGTCATGTATAAAAACTTGAGCCTAAGAAGAGACCTCCTTGACCGACTTTGCAATTTGGTCCTCATCATTTACTTTTTGACCCTCAACTTTCGAAACCCTTGCATTTTGGCCCCTAATTTCCTCTTCGTTCTTTGCAATTTGGTCCCTCCTGCAAGTCTCTGCGCAGCACCATGCTCCGGCGACTTTGCGCGGAGCATGGCGCCGCGCAGGTAAGGGGGTCGTCCTGCAAAGAGAATGCGGAGTTCCCTGCGATGTCTGCTATCGCAGGGACTCGGCCATGCCACTTGACGATGCCCACACCTTTCATGTGAATGTGCGGAAGGTATGGGTCTCGTCTCCGACCATGCTCCGGCAAGGGACGCACGTCACCAGCGTGCGTCCGCCCCTCCGCCACCGCCTTTATAAAGACCAGCATTGCCAGCCGTTTCTCCTAGCTTGGTCTTGATGGAGAATCCCTCATCCCTTCCTCTCTCTCCACTCCGATAGGAACCCACCAACTCCGTCGACTCCTCCTCCTTCTCGTCGCTCTGCTGCAATACCAGCAGCAGAGCCACCTTCGCCTGATCTCCCCGCGTCGCGCCGTACCAAGCGCCTGCCTCACTGCCCTCTTCCTCGCCGCCTGATGAGAGCCTCATCATGAGCCATAACTAGCTCATTTTGACCCAATAAAGAAGATAAAAGCTCCTACATAACCTAGAAGAAGGCCTAACTGAAGGAACAAGTGCTCTGAGAAGAAAATATGAAATAAAGGTTAAAACTGCAATTTTACCATTGCAGTAGATAAACAGGATTTCTTAGAGGCAAAACATAGGTCAAATGATCTAAATGAGATAAAAAGTGGGTTGAGTCAATCAGAAATGGGTTCATGTGCAATCTAAGAACTAAAAGACACTTGGTAACCCTAAAACAGACCCGCTTAAATTAACAAGGTTTCGGTCAGAACAAAAAGCAAGTAAACCCTCTACAAATCATGGAAAAACATACTCTAGGGTTTAGAACACTTAATTTTGCCTTTGGAACCTAGTTTGACCTAGATTAGGGTCCTAGCTCTTCAATTAACCTAATTTGGGTTTTTACGCAAAATATCCAGTCAAACGAGGTCAAACCTGAAATCTAACTTCTCCATTGGATTCCTTAGGTCCAAATTAGGTTTATACCAAAATTTGGACCTAAGGAGAGGTCATCTTGACCTACTTTGCAATTTAGTACACCCAAATCACAAATTGGTCCCTATCTTTTGAATACCGTTGCAGAGAACCCCCTAGGTTCTTCGCCTCCTTTGCAAACCGGTCCTGCCGCCATTGCTAGGGCAGAACCGAGCTCCGACGAGGTTCGGAGAGGGATTGCTCTCTAATCCCTCAGAGATTCCCTCCCAGAAATGGAAGGAGAATTCTCTGAAGAATTGCCTTCCATTTAAGACCGATATCGATCCCTGGTGTGAACCCAATCTCTCGTGCGAACGCACGAGAGATTTGGGTATCCTAACTCCTTTCCATCTCCGGCGACCAACCTCAGGCAATCACGTGCCCTTCACGCCCTGCACACCAAGTCCAGCGCCTATATAAGAACCCACAACTCCGGCCGAAGAGGCTAAGCTTGATTTTGACGGAGATCCCCTCCAAATTTCTTCTCTCCTATCTCCGGCCAAACGACCCACAAGCTCCGGCGACCGCTTTCCCTCCTTCTCGTCAATCTGCTGCCATACCAGCAGCAGAGTCCTCTCCGCCTCTTCCTCCCGCGGCGCGCTGTACCCTGCGCGCAAGCTCCTGACCTCATCTTCGTCGCCGCTTCCTCCCCCAGGGTCTTTCTTCCCCGACGACGGCAGTCACGAGCCGTCCTCTCCACTGCCTCCCTTCACTCCAGACAACCCCAGATACGTTCTCCATCCTCTCCTCTCTCTTTTCCCCCTGTTATCTCCCTTGATCGACCCTCGACAGACGCTAACCACCTCCATCGTCTTCGCCTCCGACCGCACTCCGGCGAGCCGCCCACACCACTCCAGCCCTCCACACGGCTCGCCAACCACCTCGAAAGCTCCGCCTCACCTCCAGGAACACACTCCACCCTCCCACTGCCACTCCAGCCCTCCACAACCACCCCCCGACCAACCCACCATCTCCGGCCACAGGTTGACCTAGGCACGCATGCCTAGGCCGACCTGCGGCCTACTGCACTGCCCACCGCCTTCGCCGTGCCACGGCGAAGGTCTCTATCTATTCTGATTTGGCCGAGAGGCGCGTTTTGTGTACGACAGGATTCGAGCTGCTGCCGCCATGGACGACCTCTGATGAAGCTCCCGCGAAGCTCCAGGTACCCGGTCTTCCAGACTACAGGTGCTGCATACTAACGCAAGTGTCGCGAGGTGAACGAATCCAGCCGAGGAGCGCTAGCAGAGCCAGCAGCTGCGGGGCAATCGCACGACGAGGTTTCTGCAGGCGCGCGTGAAGGCGAGACCAGATAGTCCCACATCGTGGGATTGCAACCGGCAGGTACCGTATAAGTTGTTTTTACGCTTTATTCTTATCGCCTCAGTAAGCACAGGGGTGAGGTCCCTCACTGACCCCACCCGCCTCGTCCGCGGCCTGACCACGCGGACCTGGCGGATCCGACCCGACCTAGACCTACGCACTCCTCGCGCATCACACACCTGCAGGTGCGCCTGGTCCCGGGTACGATCCGACCCGATTGAGACTGTGGCTCTGGTAGAGCGGTTAGAGTGAATTGCTTGAGAGAGAGACACGCGCGGGTAGAGGGAGAAGGGTTAGGTTTTGTTCCCTGTGCAGGCAGGCTGATTGCAGGAGAAGGACTTGGCCGCTGCAGAAGAAGGAGAAGCAAGACAAAGAAGAAGAAGAAGGCAACGAAGAAAGGAGAAGCAAGACAGAAGAAGAAGAAAGAAAGAAGTCTTCGCAGGAGAAGAAGGAAAACAGAAAGGTTAGAAGTCTTCGCAGGAGAAGAAGAAGAAGGACCAGGGATGATTGCAAAGAGATCCGAAAGGCAAAGCAGAAGAAGAAAAAGAGAAAGAAAGATCACATTTAAGACGTCTGATACATAAATCAGAAGTCTAATTCTATTTTTTTTACATCTTTCTTAAAAACTCTTTGAATCAATTATATTTGCATTTAACAGTTGTATTCTTGGGTTTTACAAAGTACTGAGTTTGCTCCCTGTGTTCGACCTCGGATACTCTAGTTGTTCGAGTAATAAAATTATTTGTTTAAACGTTTTGTCGGTTCTACTGCAACGTAATACGCCTTTAAATCCGCACAGAAACGTTGAAAACACCGCCGCTCTCTCCCTCTGGGTGTTTCTTCTCCGGCGACAGTCGGTACGGTTGCCCGCCGCTCCGGCCCCCCTTCGTTCCCGTTGGTAGGTTACAGTTACTTCCCTTCCTCCCCTTTCTTTTCCCCAACTTAATTTGCTTGATCGCCCTACGACCATGCCTGACCACCCTCATCTTCCCCACCTCCAGTCACTCTCCGGTGAGTCGTCCCCATCATCCCACAACCCCATACAACTCACCAACTATCCCAAAAGCTCCGCCTCACTTCACCAAACACCCTCCGCCCCTCCACTGCCACTCCACACCTCCACAGCACACCCCTGATCAAACCCACTTTTCCGGTTGCAGTCCGACCTAGGGCTGCCGCCATACACTGCCCCGCGACCTGCTGCACCCCACACTACCTTCGCCGTGCCACGGTGAAGGCTCCCCTATGGTTTGATTAGGCCGAGAGGCCTTATTTGTGTTAGATAGACTTTCAGTTCTCGCCGCCATCGGCGGCGACGCAAGGAGCTTCCAAGCGAGCTCCAGGCCTCGAAGCGTTAGGACTCCAGCTGAGGCGAATTGGGAAGACTCGGGTGAAGGCAGGCAGCTGGTTTGTGAAGGGAAACGAGGATGCAGCTGCTGAGGCGCGGTCGCATCCCTCCTGCAGGCGCGTGCGAGAAGGGACAAAGTTTAGTCCCACATCGTGAGTCTTCAAATCGCTGCACCACTTTAAATTATTTTTGTGTATACGGCTGGTTGCCTCCGAGCGCACCTGGGGTGAGGTCCCTCGCTCATCACCCGCCTCGTCTGCAGATTCATCTCGCAGACCTGGCAGATCCGACCCGACACTACCCTACACTCCTCATTCACCACCCACGCCGATGCGCCTGGTCCCAGTTACGCAACCCGACCCATTAACCCGGCTCTAGGAGAGCTTCCTATGAGCGGTTTACAGAGAGAGAGAGACGTGCAGGTAGAGGGAAGGGCTAGATTTTGCTGTGCCCTGTGCAGGAATAGGGCGCGAAGGAGGCAGACTCAACACTTAGCCGCAGGAAGGAGAAGAAGAGGAGCAGAAGAAGAAGAAACCCTGAAGAAGCCTTGTAGCTGAGCAAGGCAGGAGACCAAAGAAGAAAAGGAAGCACTGTAGCAGATCGCCGTTTAAGTCGTTTGACTGCGGTATTAGACGACGAATGAAGCTTCAGAGGAGATAAAGTAGAGAGGAAGAAGAAGAAAAGAGAAGGCTCCGCAACTAAAGAGAAAGAAAAGAGAAGAAGGAAGAAAGAAGCAGAAGAAGACTTCGCGTAGGAAAAGAGAAAGAAGAAGAACTGAAGAAGAAAAGAAATAGAAGACAAGCAGAAGAAGAATTGAAGGCAACAGGAAGAAGAAGACCCGTAGAGACACTGCAGCTGAAGAAAAGCCAAAGAAGAGAAGAAGAAGACAAGCAAAGAGAGAAAGAAGAGAAGAAGAAGCCAAAAATCGAAATCTATCTCTCCCTCTCTCTCTCTTATTTTTGTAATAAAGAAAACTCTGTACTTCTAGAATTCTAGTAGCTCCCTGAGTTCGACCTCGGGGAACCAAATTATTTCCGAGTAAATTTTGATAGTAACGACAACCGTAGCTGTCTTATTTTACACTATAACGACATTACTGTAATAAGCACTAAAACGAACAAAGATTAGCCGCGGTTGAAAAACCCGTTACTACCCGCGGAGGTGGAGCGGGTGCCTGCAGGGACGGCTGGCGGAGGATGCAGGCGCGGTGATGGTGCTGCGCCTGAAGGCGTACATGCGTGCGAGTGAAGCAAGGCGGGGCGTATAGGCAGAGCACCTGTGGGCGTTGTAGAAGGGTGCACACACGAGTGGGGGCGCGCTGCAGTGGGTGCTTGGTGGGTGTGGCATTGGGTGCAGGCAAACTCCTGTAGTTGTAGCATGCTACTTGGTGCGGGCGTGGGTGGGCGATGTGCGCCTGCAGTGAGGCGCGCTAGTGGTGGAAGCTCCTGCAGGCGCGACTAGGGCAAGGCAGTGCGTGCAATGGTTGGGCACTGGTGCAGGCTGGTGATGGGCGCGCGCTTGCGGCCGCGCAAGTTGGAGAAGGAGCAGGCACAGTGCTCGCCGTTGACGCGAAAACTCGATCGTGTTTTAACAGTTAATTACGTCGTAGTATAGGTGATCAAGCGTCGTCAACAAATAAAAGTTTTATTACTCGAAAACCTAAGTATCCGAGGTCGAACACAGGGAGCAATTGGAATTTACTACTAATCTCAAGAATGTAATTGAACACTTTAATTACTCAAAACTTTAATTCAAATACAAATGCATGAGTTTGAAAAGTAATTGAGGCAAAAAGAAAGAATTGGACGTCTGATCCCATGATCAGACGTCTTAAAAATGTGTTTTCCCTTCTCTTATTTTTCTTCTTCTTTGAGCTTCTTCTTTATCTGCAGTATCTTTGCTTCTTTCCTTCTTATTTTCTTCTTCCTTGCTTCTTTCTTTCTATTTTCTTCTGTCTTCTATGGGTCTTCTTACTTGTCTCTGCTTCCTTTTCTTCAGTTCCTCTTCTTCTTCTTGTCTTCTATTTCTTTTCTTCTTCAGTTCTTCTTCTCTTTTTCCTTCGCCTCTTCCTTTTCTTCTGCGAAGGCTTCCTTACTTCTTCTTCATTTCCCTTGCTAGCAGTGGCTAAGTGTTGGCTTCACTCCTTCCTTCTTGCTTCCTTCCCTGCACAACCACAGAAAAGCAAAACCTAACCCTCTACCCACACCCGCGCGTCTCTCTCTCTCTGTAAACCACTCATTAGCACGCTCTCCCAGAGTTGGGTAAATGGGTCGGATCACGCGCCCGTGACCAGGCGCACCGGCGTGATGGTGATGCGCGAGGTGTGCTCAGAATAGGGTCGGGTCGGTTCTCGCCAGATCCGCGTAGTGAACTCGCGGATGAGGCGTAGTGAGATAGGCGAGGGACCTCACCCCAAGTGCGTTCAGAGGCACTGAGCCCATATCACAAAAACAATATAAACCATGCCAGTGCTTTGTAAGTTACCGATGTGGGACTAATGGTCGCTGCCTTCGCTCGCGCGCCCGCGGGAATCCATGCCTTGAATTCCCATAGCTGCGGACTTCGCAGCACCTCTTGCAGGGTCAGATATCTTCGCACGACCTTCCCAAATACGCAGCACCTGGAGCCCTGAAGTCCTGAAGCCTGGAGCAAGCTTGGAGCTTCTTCAAGTTACCATCAATGGCGGCAGGAGCTCGAGATCTGTCAGACATGAAACGAGCCTTGCGGCTTAATCAGATCACCGGGGGACCTTCGCCATGTCACGGCGAAGGTGAAACGCTAGGTGGCAGGCCGTGGGGTGGCCTAGGCGTGCGTGCCTAGGTCGCCCTATGGCCGAATGGATGGGTGTGTTCGGGGGACTGTTGTGGAGGCTTATAGGGACTGTGGATGGGCGGAGGGTACTCAGTGAGGTGAGGCGGAGGTTATGTGATGGTCGGCGAGGTGTGTGGGGCTGCGGAGCGATGGAAGCGTCTCGCAGGAGGGTGGCTGGAGATGAGGAAGGTGATGGTGAATAGGGACGGTCGAGGGTCGGTTGTGTGAAGTAGAGTGAGGGAAATGAAAGAGGGGATAGAGGAGAATAGTTTTAACCTAACTAAAGGGATGAAGGGGACGAGGAGGCTGACAGCAGTACCTGCTGTCGTCGGAGAAGAAAGCGCCCAGTGGAGGAAGACGGCGGCGACGACGGGGCTAGGGCAGTGCGCGCGGGTGTTGCGCGATGCGGAGGAGGATGAGGAAGACAGCTTTACCACTGGTTTGTGGCAGAGCGAAGAAGAAGGGGAGGGGGGCTCGCCGGAGCTCGCTGAACCTCTTGGCCGGAGAAGAAGGAGATGAATTTGAGGTGGAATCCCGACCAAGTCGAGTTGAGGAGGTTCGGTCGGATTTAGGGTTTAATTTATAGGTGCTGGCCGTGCTTCTTGTGCGCGGAGGGCACGCCTTCTGTCACCGACGTCTCACCGGAGATGGAAGGTGGTTAGATACCCAAATCTCTCGTGCGTTCGCACGAGAGATTGGGTGCAAATCAGTGGTTGTGATCAGGATCAGATGGAAGGGGATTCCTCAGAGAATCTCCCTTCCAATTCTGGGAGGGGATCTCTGAGGGATCAGAGAGTATTCCCTCTCTAATCCTCGCCGGAGAAGGATTCTGCCCCAATAATGGTGGAAGGACCTGATTGTAAGATTGACGAGGAAGCTAGGGGGTTCTATGTGATGGTTTTCAAAGATAGGGACCAAAATGTGATTGGGTGTACTAAATTGCAAAGTAGGTCAAGATGGCCTCCCCTTAGGTCCAAATATTGGTACAAACCTAATTTTGACCTAAGGAATCCAATGGTGAAGTTGGATTTTAGGTTTGAGCACGTTTGACTGGATATTTTGCATAAAAACCTAAATTAGGTCAATTGATGAGCTAGGACCCTATTCTAGATAAAACTAGGTTCCAAAGGCCAATTTGAATGTTCTAAACCCTAGAGGATATTTTTCCATGAATTTTAGAGGGTTTACTTGATTTTTATCTTGATCGGAACCTTGTTGAATTAAGCAGGTCTGTTTTAGGGTTACCAAATGTCATTTAATTCCTGGATTGCACATGAACCCATTTCTGATTAATTCAACCCACTATTTTTCTCATTTATACCATTTAACCTATGTTCTGTCTCTGAGAAATCCTGTTTATGTACTGTAATGGTAAAATTACAAATTTAACCTTTATTTCATGTTTTCTTCTCAGAACACTTATTCCTTAAATTAGGCCCTCTTCTAGGTTATGCAGGAGCTTTTAGTCTCTTTATTAGGTCAAAATGAGCTAGTTATGGCTCATGATAAGGCTCTCATCACTCGCCCTCTCCACAGTGGAGAAGATAGAGGAGTTCCCCGCAGGGGGAAGATGGCCTTCTCTAGTGCACGCCGCCTCCTCTCTTTTAACTCCTCTCTCTCTCCGCGTGTGCCAATCAAGGGATTTTCAAATCTCTTTTCTAATTTTGGCAGGAGGCTATTGGGGAGAATTCTTCAGGCCGGCGGCTGTTGAGGGTGGCTGATGGAAAGGGAAGAGAGCCGCCGGTTATTTGAAAGGGTAATTTACCCTTTCCCCCTCATTCTTTTGCCACTTATTTTTCCTGGACATAAAAAGCACATATTAAGTTATAGAATAGATATAAACCTAAATCATGATGCATGCAAATATTCTATAACTTAATATAGTTATTAACAAACCTAAAAGATATAATTAAAGTTACTTAGGTGTAATATTAGTCCATTAAAATGGACTAATCAAATACCCCCATGCCTAAGATTTACTAGTCCCTAGCAAAAATGAAAAATAGTAGAAGTAATAAGAAGATTTCTTATTTTCTTACTTCGAAACTTTAGAAATCTAGACAAATGTGAAGTGTTGATAGACTAGGTAACAAATCCAAGTGAAAGAGTCGATTCGCATTGGGAGTTCATTCATCACCCTTGGTAAAAATTTCTGTCGAGATAGGCAACTACTTCCCTCAGGGATAAAGCAGACGATAATCTGTAATTTGACCCTGGCGCTTGGCTTAGGTAGGAGATATCGAGTCGAATGGATTTATATTTGGTGGTACACACTCATCTGGTGCTACATATAGTCTACTACTGCAGACTCTAGATCTCTAGACTATTAGACAAGTAACTCTGAGAGAGGCTACACAATTGTGCTCTCTTGATATTCCTAGGCATTCTCTCTTTTCTTTCTTTTTGAGATCTCGGATCTCGCCAGATTTATAAAGTGTGCTCACTATTTGGTGGCCCTACATGGCATCGACACTTCAATAGTCCTAATAACTCTACAACTAAGTTAGAGTCCTCAACCAGTATTCGGGCGATCAGAAATACTAAAATGTAGGTATGGGTCATATTTGGTGGAACACGAAAGGTATTTTGTTGCCTCAGAAATAATATTATATTAGAAACTTGGACTTTTTTTGTACTATAACTATTTCTTCTTTTTCTTCTTTATATTTCTTCTTTTTCTTCTTTTCTATCTTCCCCTTTTTTTATTTCTTCTTATTTTTGTTTCTTTTTCAATCAACACAACAAGATACGGACTTTTATTTACGAGGCATTATTAGGGATGATGATGGTCAAGAGGAAGTCGTGTGGCTTATTTAGTGGAAGTGTCTATTCTCGACACTGGGAAGAAATGGATAGGACAGGCGTATTTCTGACCTTTGACACTCTTACCCTCCTTCAGCCGAGGACTCTATGAAGGACGGTCATAACCATCCACCATAGTCATAGCTTTATTAAGACTTAATCTCTGTGTATCTGCCTTATTTGGTGACTCTCAGGAATTCATACAAAATACGCACACAGGAACAGAGTGAAAACTACGCCTAACTCTGAAGTATCATCATCTAATTATCCAAAACTAAAGAGTCCTTGCACTAGACTTAGCGCACCAGTAATCTCTCTACTTTCTTCTCACAAATATGAGGTAAATCTATTAGAAGATAGTATGCCTGACTCCCTATGAACTGTCCAAGGGTTCAGTAGACTTACAAATGCTCATTGGTTTTCCTCAAGGATCCATTACTAAGTCTACGTGCACGTGAAATAAATGTACTGGATTTTAAACTTAAGAAATAATTCCAGAAGAAAAACCTTTAATGGCAAAGGTATTTTGCTAGGGACTAACCCATTTAACTCAAGAAAAGAAGATTTTTTTTTTAAATTTTTTATACTAACCTAAATGCATGAATACTTCCTAAAATGTAAATGCACTCCCCCATGCCTAAATTCTACAATTTCCCAATTGTAAAATTAAAACAGGAGGAGAAAGGAAAGAAATCACCTGAAGACGGTGTTATTCAGACCACTGGGTTGCCTCCCAACAAGCGCTGCACTTTCTTTCAGCAGCCAAACTAAGAAGGAACCTATAAGTCTGGTTCCAAACAGAAAAGGTTAGGTCCTAAGAATATGCGTAACATCGTAGGCCTAGAAAATAGGTAACCACGGATGTTGGCGAGCTGATGATGCAATGTAATTCCAAATGCTCGCCAGAAGAAATGAAAACAAAAAATCTCGTTGGCTACTTGGGGAGGTCTAGGAATAAGAAAGGAAATATGAAAAGAAGACCCCCGAAATAGAATAAGTGGAGGATAACAAGGATCCTCCAAAGCAGGACGGGTTTTAAAAGATATAATTATTATTAGTTCAAACCCTTGAATGGCGAGAGTAAAAGTACAAGCATCAATCCATACTCGCCATTCTATCCTAGGATGTACTGGCCTGATATATTCTCCAGAAAGAATGTACATGAGAAGAGATCTAAGCCACGGATCGGTTAGGGAGTATAAGGGTTGTTTGTAATGTTGGAAGGTAATGGTTAAGTCCAATGAGGGCTTAGTTGGTGTTAGGTCCAATTCCAACAATGATTCAGATTGTGTAGACTCCCTAATAGTTGTAGATAACTTCAAGTTATCCTGCCTAGCATTAATGATCGGAGTCATATTTGAATCAAGGGTAGACTCCAAATTACAACTTTTTGAAGGCAGGGTCAAAATGTAAGAATCATTATCATTCAGCTCATTCCCAGATTCGTTTTGTTCACTTAAATATTTGTCAGGGTGTATATGTGATTCATTAGGAGTTGGATCAGTATCCTCAATTATTTCTAAAGGAGGATCAATCTTAATATTTTGGAGGAAGCCTATATCATTGAATTCGTTATTGTTCTCAGGGTCTAAATCCCTAATTGATGTGTTTTATCCTTGAGAGTCTCCCATAGACTTCTCATTATTTTATTTGTCCTCCTCTAATATCAACTCCTATTTTGATGGAGGATGACTCTCAAAAGAAAGGAGGAATCTGGATTTAATCATATTATTTCTATCCTCTGGAGGTAAATCCTCAAATGATAAATAATTCTCTTGTGATTCACTCCATATTTTCAGTCCAGGTTCCTCTGTTGGGGCATCCTCATCCTCTGAATTAGACTCTTCATATCCCTGAGACCAGAATTGATCATCCTCTATTCCTTTAGGGTCACCTTCATTAGGTGCATTTGAATCCTCAGAATATTGAATGGTAGGTGTTGATCCCCTAAGTGGAGGGTCAGGAGTAGTCTCACTAAGAGTAGAATGGGATTCCACCAAATAATCGAGAGGGGAAGTGATAGGAACAATATAACCTTGACCCGGGTTGGTAGGGGTAAGGAGAATACTGTCATTGGGGTCAAGGTCCTCAAGAGGTACCATCTTCCCTTGCTTTTGACTCCAACGTAGTTCAGGTGGATAATCACTATGATCATTGTGCTCTAGTGGCCGTGTCTCATTGGGAGAGTCTAAGTGATAGCTACATAAAATTGGATCCCTATTGTCATTAGGTTCCTCAGAATTATTTTCATGATCATGATCGTATGGGTAGGGATCAGGACTATTGGGAAGCGTGTAGCTGAGTTGTCTTATTTCTTCATTTAACTGTTGACTATTCTTCAACATCTCTCCCATTGATTCCATTATTTCCTTTTGTTGTTTTTGCATTTCTATCATAAAAGAGGAGAGGCTACTATTATCAGGTTGGGGAGGATAGTCAATTTAAGGCTCTGGTTGCCTAGGGGTATCGGTCCAACCTCGATATAGAAAATCATGAAGGGTGGAAGGGTTGGGTGCTTGCATGGAAGTAGGGATTTCAGGGCTGGAAAATCTCACTTCTAGGCTCTGCTCAAAAGTGGAAGTTATCAAGCTAGTACTCCCAGGGTAAGAATGAGAATGATCCCATGAATTGTCAATGTTCCCATCAAAGGATGGATACGCTCGGAGCATGGGATCCTGATTAAAAGATGGGAAGTATTGACTCTGATAATCTAAATGATAGGAGTAAGAGTAATCCATTTCTTTAAGCAAAACAATTTTAACTCTCTTAGGATTTAGCAAAATTCGGAATATACGCAGAAAACCTCCTAGAAAGTTTTATTGTCAAAGCAAACGCAAATTCAATGGGATCTGTTTTTAGTAGATTGTAGGTCTTAGAGTTATATGTTTAGTTGGTGGCCAAACAAGTTTTGCAAAAATTACGCTTCCTAGGCCAACCTTCGCTGGTGCCTATAACCTACTCGGAAGCGATGGAAGTCTCGAATCGAACCCACACACAAGGAACCGAAGTAACTTGGTGGATAGGCTTGTTGATTTCTGACTAACTTCCCTTGTGGTGCAAAAGAGGAGAGGTAGAAATTTATCTAGTGACCTTCTGTGAGGTGTACAGTGTCTCAAGTGTGCAAGCATACGATCGTGTTTTGATTTTTTTTTTTTTTGAAATTCCGCAAACAGGATCCTTTTGCACATAATTTTCAATCACAGATTTTAAAGTCCAACCTCTAAATAGTCCCAATTTTTTTAAAGTGACCACTGAATTAATTTGGTTCAAGCATTTTAGTGGTCTTAGATTTAGGTTCAATGCATATGCATGACAAGTAATTAATGCTCGAGAGAAGACGTACCTTACTCCAGCTTTCTTCGTGCAATGTATGAATGCAATGCAATAAAAATAAACTAGATGCTGCTCATTCAGTCCTATATGATCGTCCTATAGATATGCAGCTTCTAGCAGGCAGTTCGACTTTTTTTTTTTTAACAATAACAAACAGACCTAATCTAACTAACTAACCGAAATGTAGTTCAAAACAGTTCAAATAATCCTATAATCTAAATAAATGGGAACACGCTCCCAAAAATACGCTCCCGCATACAAGAGCGATAAGAAATAAAGTGACACTAGGGACACATGCCCAAAAATACCCAACAAGGGTCCAAAAGATAGAATTTAAATTATATTGTCTATCTAACTAAATCTAACTAAAACCTACTGACTAAATCAGAAATAGGCTTCTCCATAAGCCTATATGCGTGGGATCAAGGCCCACGTGTTTTTGTTGCCATCCTCTAGGTGGCTTCAAGGTCCACCAAAAAGATCGTCTCCGCCGTACACGTCATTCAGGATCAATGTCGTCGCTCTACTGTGCCTCGTCGCCATGTCAGATTTCTCGCACAATAAAAAAAAATGATCAGATGATTGCGCAACTCATAATATTCAGAAAATAATAATGTGAATCTATTACTTCTGTTGCCTCCCCGGCAACGACGTCAATTTGAAAGAGCGGTTTTCACTTTGAATAATTAATATTAAGATAATAAATCGTTGTAGCACAAAAGGTGGTGGAAAATCTCTCAATCAAAGATTAAATAGATATGAATTTAAACCACAATAACAGATGTCGTATCCACAGGGAGGACTAGGCCAATAAATTCACAAGTCAAGGAATACACAGTTCGCAAACTCTTCTGCAACTTTAATCCGAGGAAAATGCTATTTTAAATGAAGTTTGCAATTTCTTTAAAAGTTCAGAGGTGTTTATGCAATTTTCACGTCAGGAATTAAGCCCTAAAAATATGTGTAAGATGCATGTGTACTGGCTTATCATGTGAATTCAATTTTCATGCAATTCAAATTTGAAATTCAAGATAGAAACATGCACATAACACAAATAAAATAATTTCAGGAAAATCTAAGTGCATCAGTGCAATGTGGCCAGAATAAAATATTAATATAAACTTGACAATAGCATTGAATGTAATTATTAATAGAGGTAAAAACAGAGGATTTCTCCTCTCTCCTCCTCGCGTGTGCGGCCGCACACGGTTGGCCGCGAGAGTCGGCAGGGAGGTGCAGCTTGACGAGAGCTACGCAACGGCGGTGATGCGGCATCTGGAGGTGGCCGGCGGGCGAAGGAGGGTCGCCGGCCTGTTGGAGCAGGAGACTGCTACAGCTGCGTGGCTAGTTGCGCGCTGGAGGCGTAGGTGCGTGCGAGTGCGCGCCTGCAAGGCGTAGGTGGCGAGGGGGTGAGCGGGCGCCTGCGGGAGCGGGTGCTGCAGGGGCGGTGCGTACAGGCCGAGCGCCTACGGGTGCTGCAGAAGGGCATGCGCCTGCGGGAGCGGGTGGCGAGGGCGGAGCGGCTGCTGGCGTTGGAGAGGGGCGCGCTGATAAACGCCAGTTTATCATCATTCTTATGCATTAAAACAAACCTAGCTCTTATGATTTTACTCCGCAAACAGGTTTTTGGGCTGCATTTAGGCATAAATTAGGTTAGGCATGCATTGCATTTTTTATTGTCTTTTTAATATGTTTTTGTGAGCGTTAGGGATGTATAGATATACAGATCCCTAAAACCCTAGCACTCAAGAAGGAAAATGGTGAAGGAGAAGCCCAGACTAGCTGGAACTCAGCTTGATCCAGCTCACCACAGCTGGAACCTATCTCACTTGAACTAGGGTTAGCTCATCCCAGCTCCATTCAGCTAATCTCAGCTGAATGGCAGCTCAAGAGAGTTCATCTTAGCTCACCCTAGCTCAAGTCAGCTCAGATCCAGCTCAACTTAGCTGAGTCTAGCTCATTTCAGCTCCCACTAGTCCACAGGGAGCTCTAGCTAGCTCAGCTGAATTGACGGAAGTTCACCCCAGCTACATCCAGCTCCACTAAACTCCAGCCAACTGAAGAATAACTCATCTCAGCTCAGGAAGCTCAAGTCCAGCTCACGGGGATTCAGCTTAGCTCAACTCAGTTGAGCTAAGCTACCTTAACTACCTCAACCAGCTTGATCTTCCCTGGGAGCACCAGACCTAGCTTACCTCAGCTCATTATGGTAGAAGCCAATTCACTTTAGCTTGGCTTAGCAGCTAGCAAAGAGCTAGCAAGCTAAGCCAACTAGAGTAGCTCTATGCTAGCCTCTTCAGCAGCAGTCAGCTCCAGTTCCAGCTCCAGACTTCTCCTCCTCAGCTCCTCTCTTCAAACCCTAGCTCCAATACCTCCTCCTCTACTCCATAGCTAGCTAAGCTAGCTTAGCTTAGCTTAGCTTAGCTATCAACCAGCTCCTTGGCCATCCACCACCTCAAATTCAACCGTAGCTAGCTCCACCAACTTAAGCCCTACCTAAGCTAGCTATCCTACTCATTTTGGCGCCACCTCTTCACCACCTTTCACCCCTCAACTAACCACCAAAAGACACCAAAAGTTGGTGCCAAAACTAACCCTAACCACCTCCCTTTTGGCGCCAACTTTCAGCCCCTTCATCCACCCTACACCTACCCACATAACTCATCCTAGCCATCCACATACCCCCCTTCTAGAACCCTAAGGTGGCGCCACCTAATGGCCTTCTAGAAGGCCCATTTTGGCGCCAATTCTAAATGGCACCAAAGCCTTAACTACCCCCCTTAGCACCCCTTAGGTGGCGCCACTTATTCTTAGCCCTAGGATCCCCAACTACCCCCCATATCCTATCCTAGCCATCCATTCCAAGAGACACCTATGCCCCCCTTCCTACACTATATGTACCCACCGAACTTCCCACATTTTCTTCATCCTCCATTAGTGTATTTTTCTACCTATACCACCTATACCTACGGCCAAGAAGAAGGAGTAGAGAAGGAGATTAAAGGGGCACATCACCAGCCCTTTTGGTGCCTTCTTCTCCCCACTCTCTTCAACTTGGACCACGCCAAGGAGGAGGACTCTTCCACTTCAAGGAGGATGGCCAGGTAAAGGAGAAGGACCTAGGGTGGACGTCCACCCTTGGAGAGAAGCTTAGGGCATGCCCCCTTAGGTCTTGCCTTGGAGGACATCACCTTGGCGGAGCATAGCAAGGAAGGAGTTGGAGGACTCTTTTCAAGCTTGGGAGCTACCAAGCTTGGAGCAAGAAGCCCTCTTCTTCACCATCTATCTATAGGATTTGTGTTTGCTTTTCTTTATTTTAATTTTTCTAGTAGTAGAAGCATTCCTCTACTAGGCCCCTTTGTAAAACACTTTTTCATTAATCTAGTTGCCTTCTTTGCAATTTCTTATTTGCATTTCTAATTGCTTTGTTTTTAGCATTCTTCACTCCCTCTCCCTAATTATTCTAGGCCTCCACTTGCCTAGAGTGAGCTTCGGGAGAGGTTCTACTTGCCACTTTAGAAGTAGTTTATTGAATTTGAAGTGTAAATCACTTTCCCACCACAATTTTGCATGTTACCTTAATTCAAAAATAAAAAAAAATGATATATTGAAAAATACCAAAAAGAAAGTTGAGATTTGTATTCCAAGCAAAAGAATCAATTTTGCAAACATTTGGCCTCCTTGGACGACCCTAAATACCCCACTATCTAGGATATAAATTTAAGAGTTGATCGGTTTTGCGCATTACAACGACGTATTTTACAAACCGCGTAAAATCCATTATCACGCGCGGAGGTGATGGAGCGGGTGCCTGCAGGGACGGCTGGCGGAGGATGCAGGCACTTGGTGCGAGCACGGTGATGGTGCTGCGCCTGAAGGAGTAGGTGCGTGCGAGTGAAGCCAGGCGAGGCATACAGGCAGAGCGCCTGCGGGTGCTGTAGAAGGGCGCGTGGACGAGTGGGGGCGCGCTGCAGTGGGCGCTTGGCGGGTGCGGCGTTGGGTGCAGGAAAACTTCTGTAGCGGTAGCGTGCTACTTGGTGTGGGCACGGGTGGGTGGTGTGCGCCTGCAGTGAGGCATGCTGGTCGTGGAAGCTCCTGCGGGCGCAGCTGAGGCAAGGCAATGCTTGCAGTGGTTGGGCGCAGGTGCAGGCTGGTGATGGGCGCGCGCCTGCGGCCGCGCAAGGTGAAGGAGCGGGCACAGTGCTCGCCCTCTCCACAGTGGAGAAGATAGAGCAGTTCCCCGCAGGGGGGAAGATGGCCTTCTCCAGTGCACGCCGCCTCCTCTCTTTTAACTCCTCTCTCTCTTCGCGTACGCCAATCAAGGGAATTCAAATCCCTTTTCTAATTTTGGTAGGAGGCTGTTGGGGAGAATTCTTCAGGCCGGCGGCTATTGAGGGTGGCCGATGGAAAGGGAAGAGAGCCGTCGGTTATTTGAAAGGGTAATTTACCCTTTCCCCCTCATTCTTTTGCCACTTATTTTTCCTGGACATAAAAAGCACATATTAAGTTATAGAATAGATAAAAACCTAAATCATGATGCATGCAAACATTCTATAACTTAATATAGTTATTAACAAACCTAAAAGATATAATTAAAGTTACTTAGGTGTAATATTAGTCCATTAAAATGGACTCATCAGACAGCTGATCAAAAGAAGAAGATCGCTGGGAATGCAAAGGCAATGAACGCACTCTATTATGCATTATCAAAGGAGGAGTTCAACCGTATCTCTACGTGCGAGTCCGCGTATGAGATATGGAACACACTTCAAGTCACCTACAGACGGTGTGCGTGACGCGTGTGTTTAGAAGAGTCGTTATAGCTTACGCTCGCAACGTCGGTTTTAAAATGAAGAAACGGACGTGAGTCCGAGTGTCGATCTCAGGGAGGCATGAAAATCAAATTTTTCTTGTCACTTAATGTCACGAAAATCACGGGGTTTTGCTTGCAAAAAGATGCGGATGAAAAGCGAGTGAGAGAGGGAGAAAGAGAGAGAGAGGGAGAGAATAGGGTTAGAATTTCTTCATTTACACATGCAACTTTAACATAAAAGAGAGCAAGTAACTAGATAGAAGACAACTTCATTTAACATGCAACTTTAGTTTATAATTACAACACTAGATGAATGCTTCAGTACAAGTAAAGTAAAGCTTAAGATAAAGAGGGAAAGAGAGAGAGAAGACGGTGAGGCAGCCACGGCGGTGGAGAGGGGCTCTGTCGGCAGCTCATCGGCTTCTGCAATCACAAAGAGGGCTAATGGTAGCTAGGAGTGGGGTAGAGCACTTGCAAGTGGAATTGAATGCCTTGAATGGGTGGTTCGAAGAGGTTTAAATAGTGAGAAGGACTTTCCAAATGAAGAAGGGGTTTTAGCGACGTCTGGGACGTCGCTAAAACCCTTCCCAAAATGTCGATGAAGGCCCCTGCCCATCGGTCGCTCGCGCGCATCCATTCTTCTTCGCGCCTGATCCACGTGCGCGTGTCGTAAGCTGAAAGATCGGATGGCTGAGCTTCTGTGCGGGGTGCTAGCATGGATCGCGCACTTCATTATGCGTTTGTTCAGGGTGCATCTGCGAGCGCCATGTCTCGCAATCGCAGCCGTCCACTCGCCGATCTACGGTCCAATTTTGCCTGTGCACGCCTTCGCCTTCAATTTGTTGCGCGGTGCGTTCCGATCCCGCATTGCATAAGCGCGGTTGAGCGCTTCGACCGCTGCGCTGCCCTGTATGGGTGATTGCGATTGTGCGTCGATGCTCGGCTGCTGTTGACCGTTGGATGGAGAACCGACGGTCGTGATCTGCTGCGGGCAAAGAGCGTGGCGTTGGCGCTGGCGATGGTGTGGCATTCTTAGCCGTCCGATCAAAGATCAGACGGCTCAGATCATTCTGCGATTAATGGAGGGGGCTGGGCAAGGCGTGCGGGTGCTGATCAGGTGCCAAGTGGTGCCTTGTGAGCCGTTGATCGTCAGATCAATGGTCAGAACTTCTTAGGTCAATAATGGGAGCTCTGGATATTGGATTTAGCTGATTTCGAGTCCGTTGGACTCCGTTTGTCTTTCTGAATCCATCCGTGTGGTCTGATTGCTCATCTGAGGCTTGTTTTGACAAGTACTTATACAAATGGCCATTAATACTATTTTATAAGCAACCTTGATGTGTGATGCATGCAATGTTCCCATTCTTATTTATGATGTGTTATCTGTGCATTTTTCTCTTAAGATAAACCCCAATTGATAGATTTATCACCTCAAGATGCAGTGTTATCACCTACGAAGGTACTTGTAAAGTTAAAGAAACACGCATATCTATTTTAACAGAAAGCTATGGTGTTTCAGGATGGAGAAAGGTGAAACAATCAAGGCAATGTACACGAGATTTGGGGACATTATCAACCCCATGAAGAATTTGGGAGTGAAGCTTACAGAAAAACAACTTGTAAGGAAGATCTTGAGATCCCTTACAAGTGATTGGTCTCCAAAGTTCACAGCGATCCAAGAGGCGAAGGATTTATCAACACTCTCCTTGGATGCTCTGATTGGAAGCCTCATGACATGTGAGTTCCAATTGGAGAACATGAAGAAGAATGAGGAAAGATTTGTGAGCAAGAAGAAGGAGCTTGCTTTTAAAGCCATGAAGAGGATTCGGACTTCAATGATTCAGACTCCGACGAAGAAGAGGAGCTTGCACTTCTAACGAGAAAATTTTGAAGATTCATCCTAAAATAAGGTAAGAGAGTCAATAAATTTTCAAATGACATTGTTTTGAGTGGAAGAAGAAGGGACATGTACGAAAAGATTGCCCTATGATCAAGAAGAAAGAAGAAAAGAAGAAGGACAAAGAACTTGATCGGAAGAAGAAGATTTCAAGAAAAGCATACAAATCAACTTGGGATGACAGTGATTCCGGCACGAAATCATATTCTGAAGAATCTGAAAAACAGAAGTTGCACATCTTTGCTTAATGGCAAACAACGACGAGTCTAAAAATGAGGTAAATTCTGAAATTACTTTTGAAGAATTATTATAATCTTATGAAGATTTATATCATAAAGCTAGAATGATTAAAAAGGAAAATAAGGTCTTGCATGATAGTTATAGAACTCTAGATATAGAAAAATCTTGTTTAGAAATAGAATTAGAAATGTTAAAAGAAACTAATAATCAATTGCATGCAAAAATAGTAGAATTAGAAGATATATATGAACATTTTGAGGGCACTTTGAATAATCTAAAAACAACAACTAAGTTGAATACAGAATATTGTAATAATGTAAAAGCCAAGTTCAATAATAAAAAGAATACACAAAATAAATCACATGCACCTAGACTTACATGGATTTATCAAAAGGTTAAGAATCCTAAGAATTATAGATCTAACACTAAGGTGATCTATAAACCTAAGGATTTGAATGGTACTAACCATCAAGGACCCAAAAGAAAATGGGTACCTAGAAAGATTTAATAAACTATTTTGCAAGTCAAAAAGGACAAATGGATCCTAGACAATGGGTGTTCCAAGCTTATGACAGGACACTCCGACCTCTTTATCAATTAGACAAGAACTCAAGATGGAGGACACGTTAAGTTGGGCGACAACAAACATTGTCGCATTATTGGTGAAGGTACAATAAGTAATTCTTCTAAGTAGGTATGTAATGTTCTTTTAGTAGAAAACTTAAAACATAACCTGCTTCGTGTTAGTTAAATATGTGATAATGGATATGATGTTTTATTTACTAAAGATGGATTTAAAATACTAAAAGAGGGAACAAATAAAGTCTTGATTGAAGGCTTTAGATATGAAAATATCTATTCTCTTCATTTTTCACAAGCAAAATTTGTAAAATGTCTACTTGCTTCCCATGTTGAGGTAGATCTATAGTACCGTAGGCTAGGTCACATTAATCATAAACATCTTAATAGGTTAGTCAAAAATGAGTTAGTAAGGGGCCTACTCAAACTAACTTATAAAAAGGATGCTTTGTGCAAGTCTTGTGAGCTCAGAAAAATGCATAAGGCCTCTTTTAAACCTAAAGACTTAGTTTCAACCACATGACTTTTAGAGTTATTACACCTTGATCTATTTGGGCCAACACGATTCGAGAGCCTAAATGGATCAAAATTTTGCCTAGTTATTGTTGATGACTTCTCCAGGTTCACTTGGGTCATCTTCTTGAAACATAAGGATGACTTATTTGATTCATTCCTAAATCTTGCTCGAAGATTTCAAAAGGAAAAGTCATCCTAAATTCTTAGACTTAAGATTGATCATGGAGAAGTTTTTGTGTCAATTTTGGCATAACCCATGAATTTTTATTTCCTCAGGCACCATCTCAAAATGGTGTTGTAGAGCTCAAGAATCGCACTTTACATGAATGCACCCAAACTTTGCTCCTGAAGTCTAGGCTTCAAAAGTATTTCTAGGCTGAAGTCCTTAATACGGCATGTTATATTCTTAATAGAACTCTCTTAAGCCCTATTATTAAGAAAACTCCATATCAGCTTTATCATGAGAAGTCTCTTAGGATTTCATATTTTAGGGTGCTTGGAAGTCGATATTATTTATTAAACACCCATGATCGGCTTGATAAGTTTGATGCTAAAGGTGATGAAGGCATTTTTATTGGCTATTCAACAAGAAGCAAAGCTTATCGAGTCTTTAAAAAAGACTTTTGTTATAGAAGAATCCCTACATGTTTCATTTAATGAAACAAACTTAGGAGAACCTGAACCAAATCATTTAGATTTTGATGATGAAGATAGCCCCTTCATCGATGTATCAAAAACGGAAGATACACGAAATGTACATGATCTTCTAAAAGAATGGGTACACCATAAGGATCACCCTCAAGAACAGATCATAAGTGATATTGAACAAGGTGTAAAAACCTAATCTCATTTTAGAGCTGATTTTGTCCTTAATGCCTTTGTTTCTCAACTTGAACCCAAGAAAGTTGATGAGGCATTAAAAGATGAGTCATGGGTTGTACCTATGCAGAAGGAGCTACTCCAATTTACAAGGAACCATGTATGGAACTTAGTACCCACTCTTGAGGGTAATTCCATCATTGAAACTAAGTGGGTGTTCCGAAATAAATTGGATGAATCTGGTTCAGTGATTAGGAATAAAACCAGACTTGTAGCTCAAGGCTATAACCAACAGGAGGGTATTGACTTTGATGAGACATATGCTCCTGTTGCTCGCTCAGAGTCCATACGGATGCTACTTGCCTTTGAAAATGCAAAGGACTTCAAGATATATTAAATGAATGTCAAGAGTGCCTTTCTTAATTGTTATATTAAGGAAGAAGTTTATGTTTATCAGTCTCTCGGGTTCGAGGACCCAGCACACCCAGAGCATGTATACAAGCTCAATAAGGCATTATATGGACTTAAACAAGCTCCCAGGGCCTGGTATGATAGGCTTAGAACCTTCCTTCTCCAGCATGGATATAGAATTGGAGTTGTTGATTTAACTCTTTTTGTAAAAGAAGGAAATAACATCCTATTGGTACAAATATATGTTGACAATATTAAATTTGGATCAACTAAGAAGTCCCTATGTCAGCATTTTTGTAAGACTATGAAGACTGAGTTCGAAATGAGTATGATGGATGAACTCATATTCTTTTTAAGACTCCAAATTCAACAATTAGATACATGAATTTACATTAGTCAAACAAAATTTATTCTTAAAATTCTCAAGAAATTTAACTTTGAAAATGTAAATGGCAAAGAGACTTTGATTGCTCTATTGATGAGAACCTCATCATGAGTCATAACTAGCTCATTTTGACCTAATACAGAGAATAAAAGCTCCTACATAACCTTAGAAAGGCTTGGCTCAGAGAGATTCTGAGTTTACAAAGAAAACATAAATTGAGGGGTAAAAATGCAATTTCACCAATCCGATCTGAAAATAGGGTAACTCAGGGCCCAAACATAGGTCAAAACAACCTAATAAGAAGAAAAGTGGGATGAGATGACTCAATAAGGGCTACAGCAATTCCAAAGAATTAAATGACAGCCTGTAACCCTAAAAAACAAACCCACATCAATTCACGTGGTTCGAGGCAAGGTAAAAATCAAATAAATCCTCTAAAATTTATATAAAAATAATCTCTAGGATTTAGGACTTTCAATTTGGCCTTAGGAACCCATTTTGACCTACATTGAGAACCATGCCCAATTAACAACTTAATTTGGGTTTTTGCATAAATTGACCGGTCAAACATGGTTTAAGCTATAAATAAAATTCACCATCAGAATCCTTAGGTCCTAATTAGTCATGTATAAAAACTTGGGCCTAAGAAGAAACCTTCTTGACCAACTTTATACTTTGGTCCTCATATATTTACTTTTTGGCCCTCAACTTTTGAACCCTCACATTTTAGCCCCTAACTCTCCTTCGTTCTTTGCATTTAGGTCCCTCCTGCAAAACCTTCGCGAGACCATGCTCCGGCGACCTTGCGCGGAGCATGGCGCCGCGCAGGGTGAGGGAAGGGCCCTAGCAAGTCAATGGGGGGTACCCTGCGTCGTCAGCCACCGCAGGGACACCCCCCTGAGTACTGCGACCGCCCATACCGCCCGTGCGAACGCACGGACGGTATGGGTCTCCTTCCTCCGACGTCCTCCGGCGAGGGAGACACGTCGTCTCCCTCCGCCCTCCTCTCTGATTCCGCCCCTATAAATACCCTCGTCGCTCCGCCGTTCTTCGCAGCTCGGATCTGACGGAGACACTCCCCTAAATTCCTCCCTTCCCACTCCGACAGACGCCCCCTTGCTTCGACGGCCATCTCCTCCTCCTCGTCGCCCTACCGCACTACCAGCAGCAGGGTTACCTTCCCTCGATCCTTCCGCGTCACGCCGCACCCAGCTGGCGCCTCTCCGGTCCCTTCCTCGCCGCCGCCCCTTCCTCTGGGCAATTTCTTCTCCGGCGACAGTCGATACGACTGTCGCCTGCGCCAACCCCTCTTCGTCTATCTTAATAGGTAAAACTTCTCTTCTTCCTCCCCTCTTTCTTTTCCATACTGAAACCCTTACTGTCGGCCCCGATTTCCCACCGATCACCCTCACCTTCTCCACCTCCGGCCACACTCCGGCGAACCGCTCCCATCGCTCCAGCACCCCACACGGCTCGCCGACCTATGCATAACCTCCGCCTCCTCACCCTGATCCTCTTCCGCCCTTCCACTGCCCACCAAACGCTCTCTGCAGACCCACCGAACACACCCACTTCTTCGCCCGCAGTTTGACCTAGGGCGATCCTTTGGCTCCACCACGCCCACTGCAAACCATCCGACCACCTTCGCCGTGCCACGGCGAAGGTCCCCCGCCTGTCTGATTAGGCCGAGAGGCCGTTCTTCTGTGACCAGGTGACTCGCCCGCCATCGCCATTACTGAGCAGGCAGAGCTCCTTCACCTGCAGGTGCAGGCACGCCTTCGCCCAGGTTCGACTCCTAGGTTGCGCGAGGCGTCTCCGCGAAGCGTCCCAGGCTCGCAGTCGGGGCGAAGGCCTCGCGTGAAACCACGATCGTCCGCTGCTCCCTCCGCTGCGGGCGCTCAATTGGGGTGGGACATTTAGTCCCACCTCGGAACTTCTCAGAGACGCGCGGACGCATAAAGGCAAAAAGTGCCTTATGCTATTCGCCTCCTGACCACGGGGTGAGGTCCCTCTCACCCGACCCGGCCTCGTCCGTGACCACGCTCCGCAGACCTGGCCCGACCCGATTAAACCGACCTGCACTCCTCGCCCACCACCGCCCACCACCCACGACTCGTACCCGATTACCCGGTTGCTCTGGGAGAGCTGTCCTAAGAGCGAACTCAGAGAGAAAGAGACGCGCGGGGGGAGAGGGGTAGAGTAGGTTTTGCCCTGACTCTGAACTCTTGAGTGTGCAGGCGCAGGTGAAGAAGAAGGAAGCTCAGGAAGACACTGTAGCAACAAGAGGTTTAAGTCGTCTGATTTTCAAATCAGACGACGTCCTGAAGACAGGTGAAGGCAAAGAAGAAGAAGGAAGGCGAGGCAGAGGAAAGAGAGGAACACAGAGCAGCCAAGTGAAGACTCTGCAGACATCAGAAGACAAAGAAGAAAAAAAGAAGAGAGAAGGAGCAGCCAAGTGAAGAAACAGAAAGCAGAAGAAGAAGAGCACGGGAGGCAGATCTGAAGCAAGAAAAGAAGAAACAAAGAAAATAAAAAGAAGAAAAAGACAGGATCGTCCAACCAAGAAATAGAGGAAGCAAGAAAAGAAGAAGAAGAAGAACAGGAAGAACAAAAGCCAAAAGAAGAGAAGACAAAGAGAAAGAAAGAAGAGAAGAAGAAGAAGCCAAACTTTCATCTCTCTCTCTCTCTCTCTTTATTTTTGTAATAAAACATGTATATCTCTAGAATACGACTTGCTCCCTGAGTTCGACCTCGGGAGAACTGTATTTTCCGAGTAACAAATATTGGCAAATGATGGCAATAACTATCTGTACTACAACGACTTAAGAAAAGCTAGTTGCTGCCACCGTTCAGCCAGTTGGCGCCGTTGCCGAGGAGCAACGGCTATTCTAGAGGTAAACATTTATGTTTCTTTTCAGTTCTAGTAATCTCCTCTCTTTTGTGCAGCTACAGGAAATCAAGAAGACATGCAACCGCACGACAACCACTCCGAGGACAGGTAATTTTTTCCTCTCGCCATTAACCCCTAAACTCTAAAGAGGAAGAAAAGAAAAGAACAAGCAATATAGGGCTAACCTGTCTTCTATACTTAGTAAATCATAAGAAGTTGCATGTTTTCAACCCATTATTCCTGTACACTATTAAGGGTATTTAGGGGCTAACACATTCTTGCTTGAGCCCTAATTACCCACCAAAGAACTAACTGGACCAAGTAAAGCCAACATAAGATTCAACATTAGGGATTTAGAGACGCACTTCTTAAACAAGAATTGAGAAACCTTAAAAGAAGTGTGCCCAAGCCATTATCTGAAAATACCTATCCAAAGAAACCCTAAAATAAGATTGGCTCTTTAAACACTTGAACCCTAAAAGACAAGACCTAATAAGCAAAACTAGCAGGTAAAGTTGACCATTTGAGTCAACTAACCTTCAAATTAGGTCACTCTTTGCACTTAAAAGACTAAAGTTCAAGTGGAACCTTAAGCACCTTGATCTTGAATTAAAATTGGTAGACTTAAGAGGTCAAGATCCCCATTCTGGTCTACCTGGAACCGCAGTGACAAGAGAGGTCGGGTGGGGGAAACCCTGTAACCCGTGGGGACGCTCTACCGTGTAGGGGTCTTCGCGGGACTCACCCTCTCTGGCTGCCCAGGTAATTCTCAGGTGGTCGATCTTTCTGATCAAGGGGTCCATCTGCCTCGCACCTCTATAGTCACCCAACACATTCTTGGGTGTCTTGATTGGGTCCAGCACCTTCTGAACTCATCTCTTCCAACAGTGCATGTACGGTAGGAGGTCCTTAAGACCACCCTTAAGACCTCCTTTAGAAATTCACTCTCGTCAAGGCCAAGCCTCGACTCCCATGTTTGTGCAGCAACCCCCTCACATTATTATTCTCTCTTCTGATTCAGAACCAAGTTCTTCTTCTTCCCCCATCATGGTTCAGCCAGTTGAGGAAGAAAACAATCTGGAGCACCAGCTCCAGCGACTCAACGACCTCTTTCAAAACTTTGTGCACCCACCGCAGCATCCCATGATGCGGGACCATTATAATCCTGCTGCGGTGGCCATCGAGCCTCGAGTCAGAATCCCGACTGGAGGACCTGATTCTGAATTAAAGCCCAATATGATTCATGCTATACCTAAATTCCATGGGCTTAATTCTGAAGATCCCTTCCAGCACATCAAATAGCTAAAGCATCTGGCCCAAACTTTTGGGTCAGATGCACAAAATCGGGATATTCTTCTCATGAAGATGTTCTCCTTTTCTCTTATGGACAAGGCCGCCCATTGGTACCAAACTCAGACCCGGCCGATCAACAATTGGGAAGAACTTCAGTCCGAGTTCCTGAAAAAGTTCTTCCCTGTTGGACGGACCAACGCCTTGCGCCATCAGATTACACACTTCACCCAACAAACAGGGGAACCTCTCCATGAGGCATGGGATCGTTTTCAGGATCTCATGAGAAAGTGCCCCCATCACGGAGTTCCTAAATGGAAACAAGTCCAATCTTTTTACCAGGGACTCCATGAGGACATCTGTCTTTTCGTCAATGCAACCTGCGGAGGAAATATCATGGGTCAATATGAAGACACCGTGTGAGAGATTCTCGAAAACATGTGCGAGAACTCCATCAACAATGACTCCATGGGATTATTCGACAGGACGAATACCCGCGCAGCGACGAATCTCAGGGGAGCACACGAGACGCAGGGCCTGTCCGCATCAGTCGACTTGGAGTTAATGGCCAGTCGATTGGACAAGGTCTCGATTATCGAAAAGAAGGTGGATGAGCTGACTCGGCATCTGCAGCGAGCCACCTCTGCGCATAACCTTTTCGCACAGCCTCCTTCCACAAGGGAAACTGTGCAAAACATTCTCCATCGATCTTCTCCTAGGATGGACCCATCATCCGAATCTTTGCCCGGAGGTCCTTCCGATTCCTTCTACACCTACCAGGGGAATTCCATTCCCTCTTTCTCTAACTCTCTGGAGGTTCCTCAGACCTGCGAGGACCTCAACGCCATCCAGAACGACCCGTTCTCCAACACCTATAATCCTGGATGGCACAACCATCCTAACTTTCAGTGGGCGGGAAATTCCCAAACCCAAAGACCATCCTTCCAACCCCACCCACAACCTCCTCGTCCTTACCAGCCACCTCAGCCTCGGCCCAACCCTACTTACCCATCTGGGCTGAATCAAGATCAAATGTCCCTTATCCTTCAGACCCTGGCTGACATTCAAAGAACGAATGTGGCTATCCAGAAACAACACAAGGACGAACTTACAGAGGTCCGAAACCAATTGACCCAGTTGGCAAACTCTCGCCAGCCAGGTACTCTTCCTTCCCAACCTCTGCCTAATCCCAATAACGTGCCCACCCAGCGGCGCGTTATGAACCCAAACCCGGGCCATGCCCATATGATTTATCAGGCCCCCTCTGTTCCTTCACCTGACGGGATAGAGGCCTCCACTTCTTTTGCAGGTTACCAGCAGCAAGCTATCTTACCCAATCCCAACCAAAACCAGGCAGGACTTAATTCCGTAACGACCCGTAGTGGTAAGGAAACCCAAGACCCACCTCATCCGAACCACTCCAAGCCTGGTATTGATCCCAAGCCTAGGACAGTAATCCAGGACGTCCCCACCCCTGTCCCAGATCCACAACCTGGACCTATCCTAGAAGAACCAACCAAGATCCCGTTTCCCGAGGCCTTGACCAAGGGAAAGAAGACCACCAAGCCCGTGGCACCTAAGGAGGACCTGGTCAAGCCCTTTGAGCAGGTCCACATAAACATCCCCTTGATGGATGCAATCCGCCATGTACCAGCTTACGCACGATTTTTAAAGAATGTGTGTACACCCCAGCGTAACCCGCGAACCAAGGGTGGGAGCCCAATTGTTCTGTCAGAGCAAGCCAGCTCTGTAATCCTCAGTAAACTCCCACCCAAAGCAAAAGATCCTGGTACTCCCCTGATCTCCTGCAAGATAGGTGATACCCAATTTGATAGAGCTCTGCTAGACTTAGGTGCATCCATAAACCTGATACCCACATCCTTACTTGACCATCTAGAAGAATCTGAGCTAAAACCAACTGAGGTGACATTACAATTAGCAGATCGATCTATAAAGTCACCAAAAGGGATTCTCGAGGATGTTATCGTAAGGGTGCGGGATTTCTATTTCCCAGTGGACTTTATAGTCTTAGATATGGACGCGCCTAAAAACCCTAGGGATACACCAATCATTCTAGGGAGACCTTTCTTGGCTACTGCTAGAGCCAAAATCAGCTGTGAGGAGGGCCAAATAGAGCTTAAATTTGGAGATCAAACCTTAAAAATTGATATATTTAAGGCCCAACAAGGAATTAATTGCGGTGTCATCGAACAGATTTGTGACGTTAGGATTTTGGTTGATGAGTCACACCTCCAGAATGACTCGATTATGCCTCATCAATCACAGAAGGATCTTGACCCGCAGACAGAGGAGTCAAATCCAGACATACACAACCCAGTAACTCCTACCCTTGAACCTCACATCTACACTGAACCACCCGCTGCTGCTGATAACCCTATCCTCGAGTTAAAGCCTCTTCCTGCTCACTTGAAATACATCTTTTTGGGGTTCCAATCAGACCCTTCCTGTGATTATAAATTCCACCCTCAATTCCGAACAGGAATCCCGTCTGATTACTGTTCTCTAGCAACATCGCAGAGCCATCGGGTGGAATCTCGATGATTTGACTGGAATAAGCCCCTCTTATTGTACTCATCATATCTATTCAGAAGAGGGCACATGACCTTCTCATGAAATGCAGAGACGTTTAAACCCTAATCTGCAGGAGGTCGTGAAAAAGGAGATCATTAAGTGGTTAGATGCCGGGATCATCTACCCGATCTCCGATAGTCGTTGGGTGAGCCCAATTCAGGTTGTGCCTAAGAAGGCAGGACTCACCACCATAACGACTGAAACTGGAGAAATCATTCCTACCCGATTAGCCAATGCGTGGAGAGTCTGTATAGATTACCGCCGACTCAATTCCTCCACAAAGAAGGATCATTTCCCACTACCCTTCATTGATCAAATTCTCGAGAGACTAGCGGGAAATAGGTTCTTCTGCTTTCTTGACGGATACTCCGGTTACAACCAGGTGGCAATCCATCCTGAGGACCAAGAAAAGACCACATTTACTTGCCCCTTCGGAACGTATGCTTTCCGAAGGATGCCTTTCGGTCATTGCAACGCACCCGCTACTTTTCAGCGGTGCATGCTTGCCATATTCTCAGATATGGTAGGTGATTTCCTGGAGGTCTTCATGGATGACTTTTCAGTCTTTGGAGAATCTTTTGATGATTGCCTCCAACACTTGGTCCAGATACTCAGGCGATGCATTGAGGTGAACTTGGTTCTTTCCTGGGAAAAGAGCCATTTCATGGTGCCTGAGGGAATTGTCCTGGGACACTCAATTTCGGAAAAAGGCATCCAGGTGGATCGAGCTAAGGTTGATCTGATTTCTCGCCTTCCCGTACCTAGCTCGATCAGGGACATCCATTCCTTTTTAGGGCACGTTGGTTTTTACCGTCGTTTCATTCCAGATTTCTCGAAAATCGCACGCCCCTTGACTTCTCTTCTCTCTAAGGATGTACCTTTTGAAATCTCCAAGGAATGCACGCTAGCCTTTGAAAACCTGCGTGACCGAGTCACCCAGGCACCTATCCTACAATCCCCTGACTGGTCTCAACCCTTTGAGATCATGTGTGATGCGTCTGACTTCGCTGTAGAAGCGGTCCTGGGGCAGAAAGCTGACGGGAAACCCGTGGTCATCTACTACGCTAGCAAGACACTTGACGACGCTCAGCGTAACTATACGGTTACGGAGAAAGAGCTGCTAGCCGTAGTATTTGCCCTTGAAAAATTCCGAACGTATCTTCTGGGTTCCCATGTCATCATTTACTCGGATCACACGGCTGTAAGGCATCTCCTTGCCAAGAAGGACGCGAAACCCCGACTAATCCGTTGGATCTTGCTGTTGCAAGAATTCGATCTTGAGATTCGCGACAAGGCGGGAAGGCAGAATGTGGTAGCCGACCATCTGTCCCGTCTTCCTTCTATGATCATCAACCCTTCCGGACCCATCACGGAACATTTTCCTGATGAGCACCTGCTTTCTGTTGGTACTAGACTTCCATGGTTTGCTGATATAGTAAACTACTTGGCATCTCATCAGACACTGTCTGATTGGTCGAAGGCCAAGAAAGACAAATTGCATTCTGATTCCAAGTATTACATTTGGGAAGACCCGTACCTTTTCCGCATAGGTGCTGATCAAATTATTCGGAGATGCGTCCCGGAAGAGGAAATCAGCAATATCCTATCTTTCTGCCATGACCAGGCCTGCAGTGGCCATTTCTCAGGGCATAAAACCACATCCAAAGTCCTCCAGTGTGGCTTCTACTGGCCTACACTTTTCAAAGACGCATACAGTCACTGCAAGGCATGCAGTCGTTGCCAGACTTTGGGCAACATGAACCATCGTGACATGATGCCTTTGCAGCCGATTCTCGTATGCGAAATCTTCGATGTATGGGGGATTGATTTTATGGGCCCCTTTCCTATTTCGGATGGTTTCGAGTACATTCTGCTTGCGGTGGACTACGTGTCCAAATGGATCGAAGCCATACCGACCCGAACCTGCAATCACAAGACTGTTCTTAAGTTCATACATCAAAACATTTTCTCAAGGTTCAGGATTCCCCGTGCTATTATCTCTGATGGGGGGACCCATTTTACAAATGCTCAGTTTAGATCACTGATGGCCAAATTTGGGGTGTCTCATCGAATCTCTACTCCTTACCACCCCCAAACAAATGGTCTAGCTGAGCTATCAAATCGGGAGATCAAGAAAATCATGCAAGTCACTGTTCGGCCTGACAGGAAGGACTGGTCGTCCCGACTTCCGGAAGCATTGTGGACCTATAGGATCGCCCACAAGACCCAATTGGGCATGTCTCCCTTTAGAATGGTGTACGGAAAGGCATGTCACCTTCCCATAGAACTGGAGAATAAAGCCTATTGGGCAGTATGGAACTGTAATCTAGATCTTTCCAAGGCTGGAACCCACAGAAAACTCCAAATCAGCGAGATTGATGAATTACGCCTAGACGCGTACGAGAACTCGCGAATCTACAAGGAGCGGGTTAAAGCCTTCCACGACAAGCACATCTCGAGAAAGATCTTTCATCCTGGTCAAAAGGTCCCACTCTTTGATGCCCGACTCAAACTTTTCCTGGGGAAACTGAGGTCCAAGTGGGTCGGACCGTATTTAGTCCGACAGGTTTTTGGAAATGGAGCAATTGAAATCAGTCCACTCAGCCATGATTCCGAACCTTTCATCGTGAACGGTCAGAGACTCAAACCATTCATTGATGTGACTTCTACTGATTCGGCTGAATCATCCCTCATCCTCCATTCCCCTTGAACTTACTGCGCCCGGCCGATGGCGTAAAACTCAGCGCTTAACGGGAGGCAGCCCGTCATTTCTTGAAAATCTAAAACCTTTTTCTAACACCATTGTGCACTTAAGTTTTACCCTTTAAGACAGCTGACTCCACCTCAGATGCTTGCATCTGAGATTAGAAATCGTCCGCAGAATTCATCCGGACCCATTCACTCACAAAAATATCTGTCTTAAGGAATAAATTAAGTAAATAAAAACCCCTAAATCACAATGAGGATATTACAAGTTTTAGGCATGGGGGGGTATAAGTGCAAAACTTGTAGAAAAAAAAAAAGGTTTTAAACAAAAAATTCACATATGCCAAAAACACCATAAAAATTAAAAATTTTCAAAATAAAAAGAATAATTCAAAATAAAAAGAATAAGAGGAGAAAGGAAATTTTGAGGAGAAGGAAAAGAAACAAAATGAAAAGGAGCACAAAAAAATGAAAGAAAAGAGTAATAGTCATTAGTAAGAAGCTAAGGAATTAACCTTAGTCTAGACCATTTTTTTCAAGAAAAGAAATGAAAAGTGCTTGGTAAGATTAGTAAGAACGCAAACCTTAGGCATTCTTGATAGACTCTTAGTACCCATTAAGATCTAGACAATCCTCAAGAGGTTGAGGAAAATGAAAAGCTTAAGTACTAGGTCCAAGGCTTAGGAAGTATTTGACCTCGCTAACTAACTTCTGGTTTACGGGACTCAGTAACCTAAGCACCCTAACCTCACACACAGCCTGGTTCAGCAAGCGTAAAAATCAAAATCACGCAGAAGCGTCGAAAAAAATTCTGAAAAGTACACCTAGAGTAGGAGCGGCCGATCAACACAAGTTGATTTGGACGAGTTCCCAACGCAGAGAGGCGGGAAATCCCCTCAAAGATGCGTAACAAAATATCATCTCCTCGGTGCTTGTCTCTTAGGATATTCACATATCCTACTGGGGGCATGTAAGCACCCTGCTGGTTCAGATTCCATGGATGGCATTATCATGAAGTGTCAACTGCCAGGGTCTGAACGCGGCCACGGAACACCATGGATGGGATTATCTCGAAATCTCAATAGCTAGGGTTCTGGGGGTTGCCATGGGCGGTGCTATCTCGAAGCATCGATCGCCAGGAACCCTTGAGGATTGATGATGGGGACAAGGAATCTGATACAGACCGTGTTGAAAAGCCAATCCTAAGCTAGAATTAAAAAGAAAAAGAGAGAGAAAACTCTCCAAAAACAGAAAAATTTTCTACCTCTCTCTCTTACAAAACGCACTGCGAACTGAACCAGGGCTAAAATCGTTTCAAGCATGGGGTGCTTTAACTACAAAGTCCAATAAACCTTAGGTTAGTTCTTGTGGGTCTTAAAAACATTTGCTAAGGACTGAGGCTGAGGCTAGACAGATTTGGATCTTGATTGGTACTAGAGTACCTTTTAAGCCTATGGTCAGCATTCTAACCTAATCTAAGTTTAAATGAAAAAGCACTTATCTGAAGCTATTAAAGAACTTCATGGTCTAGAACAAGGGTTGAAACCTTAAGTTTTTGCTAAGGGACTAGCAAAAGCTAGGCATGGGGGTATGATGAGAACCTCATCATGAGCCATAACTAGCTCATTTTGACCTAATACAGAGAATAAAAGCTCCTACATAACCTTAGAGAGGCTTGGCTCAGAGAGATTCTGAGTTTGCAAAGAAAACATAAACTGAGGGGTAAAAATGCAATTTCACCAATCCGATCTGAAAATAGGGTAACTCAGGGTCTAAACATAGGTCAAAACAACCTAATAAGAAGAAAAGTGGGATGAGATGACTCAATAAGGGCTACAGCAACTCCAAAGAATTAAATGACAGCCTGTAACCCTAAAAACAAACCACTTCAATTCACGTGGTTCGAGGCAAGGTAAAAATAAACTAAAATCTCTAAAATTCATATAAAAATAATCTCTAGGGTTTAGGACTTTCAATTTGGCCTTAGGAACCCATTTTGACCTACATTGAGAACCATGCCCAATTAACAACTTAATTTGGGTTTTTGCGTAAATTGATCGGTCAAACAAGGTTTAAGCTAGAAATAAAATTCACCGTCAGAATCCTTAGGTCCTAATTAGTCATGTATAAAAACTTGGGCCTAAGAAGAAACCTTCTTGACCAACTTTACACTTTGGTCCTCATATATTTACTTTTTGGCCCTCAACTTTTGAACCCTCGCATTTTGGCTCCTAACTCTCCTTCGTTCTTTGCGTTTAGGTCCCTCCTACAAAACCTGCGCAGCACCATGCTCCGGCGACCTTGCGCGGAGCATGGCGCCGCGTAGGGTGAGGGAGGGGCCCTGACAAGTCAATGGGGGGTACCCTGCTTCGTCAGCCACCGCAGGGACACCCCCCTGAGTACTGCGAACACCCATACCGCCCGTGCGAACGCACGAACGGTATGGGTCTCCTTCCTCCGGCATCCTCCGGCGAGGGAGACACGTCGTCTCCCTCCGCCCTCCTCTCTGATTCCGCCCCTATAAATACCCTCGTCGCTCCGCCGTTCTTCGTAGCTCGGATCTGACGGAGATACCCCCCTAAATTCCTCCCTTCCCACTCCGACAGACGCCCCCTTGCTCCGACGGCCATCTCCTCCTCCTCCTCGTCGCCCTGCCGCACTACCAGCAGCACGGTTACCTTCCCTCGATCCTTCCGCATCACGCCGCACCCAGCTGGCACCTCTCCGGTCCCTACCTCGCCGCCGCCCCTTCCTCTGGGCAATTTCTTCTCCGGCGACAGTCGATACGACTGTCGCCTGCGCCAACCCCTCTTCGTCTAGCTTAATAGGTAAAACTTCTCTTCTTCCTCCCCTCTTTCTTTTCCATACTGAAACCCTTACTGTCAGCCCCGATTTCCCACCGATCACCCTCACCTTCTCCACCTCCGGCCACACTCCGGCGAACCGCTCCCATCGCTCCATCACCCCACACGGCTCGCCGACCTGTGCATAACCTCCGCCTCCTCACCCTGATCCTCTTCCGCCCTTCCACTGCCCACCAAACGCCCTCTGCAGACCCACCGAACACACCCACTTCTTCGCCCGCAGTTTGACCTAGGGCGATCCTTTGGCTCCACCACGCCCACTGCAAACCATCCAACCACCTTCGCCGTGCCACGGCGAAGGTCCCCCGCCTGTCTGATTAGGCCGAGAGGCCATTCTTCTGTGACCAGGTGACTCGCCCGCCGTCGCCATTACTGAGCAGGCAGAGCTCCTTCACCTGCAGGTGCAGGCATGCCTTCGCCCAGGTTCAACTCCCAGGTTGCGTGGGGCGTCTCCGCGAAGCGTCCCAGGCTCGCAGTCGAGGCAAAGGCCTCGCGTGAAGCCACGATCGTCCGCTACTCCCTCCGCTGCGGGCGCTCAATTGGGGTGGGACATTTAGTCCCACCTTGGAACTTCTCAGAGACGCGCGGACGCATAAAGGCAAAAAGTGCCTTATGCTATTCGCCTCCTGACCACGGGGTGAGGTCCCTCTCACCCGACCCGGCCTCGTCCGTGACCACGCTCCGCGGACCTGGCTCGACCCGATTAAACCGACCTGCACTCCTCGCCCACCACCGCACACCGGTGGGCCTGGACCCGGGCGCGACTCGTACCCGATTACCCGGTTGCTCTGGGAGAGTTGTCCTAAGAGCGAACTCAGAGAGAAAGAGATGCGCGGGGGGAGAGGGGTAGAGTAGGTTTTGCCCTGACTCTGAACTCTTGAGCATGCAGGCACAGGTGAAGAAGAAGGAAGCTCAGGAAGACACTGTAGCAACAAGAGGTTTAAGTCGTCTGATTTTCAAATCAGACGACGTCCTGAAGACAGGTGAAGGAAAAGAAGAAGAAGGAAGGCGAGGCAGAGGAAAGAGAGGAACACAGAGTAGCCAAGTGAAGACTCTGCAGACATCAGAAGACAAAGAAGAAGAAGAAAAGAAGAGAGAAGGAGCAGCCAAGTGAAGAAATAGAAAGCAGAAGAAGAAGAGCACGGGAGGCAGATCTGAAGCAAGAAAAGAAGAAACAAAGAAAATAAAAAGAAGAAAAAGACAGGATCGTCCAACCAAGAAATAGAGGAAGCAAGAAAAGAAGAAGAAAAACAGGAAGAACAAAAGCCAAAAGAAGAGAAGACAAAGAGAAAGAAAGAAGAGAAGAAGAAGAAGCCAAACTTTCATCTCTCTCTCTCTCTTTATTTTTGTAATAAAACATGTATATCTCTAGAATACGACTTGCTCCCTGAGTTCGACCTCGGGAGAACTGTATTTTCCGAGTAACAAATATTGGCAAATGATGGCAATAATTATCTGTACTACAACGACTTAAGAAAAGCTAGTTGCTGCCACCGTTCAGCCATCTATCTACTTCTCTTGGTGAAGACTTATCTGGCAAGAGGGTAGATGAAAAGAAATACCGAGGTGTGATAGGTTCACTACTATATCTTATAGCTTCTAGACCTGATATTCTTTTTACTACATATTTATGTGCAAGATTCCAATCCGAAACCAAGGAATCTCATTTTAATGCAGTAAAAAGAATATTTAGATACGTAAATAGCATAAAAGATCTTGGTCTTTTTTATCCTAAAGCACAAACCTTAGATCTATTATCCTATAGTGATGTAGACTATGCAAGGAGTCGGATAGACCGAAAAAGCACTAGCGGCACATGTCATTTTATTGAAGAATTTTTTGTCTCATGGTTCTCTAAGAAACAGACTTGTGTTTCACTTTCTACAACCGAAGCAGAGTATATTGCTGCTTCACTTGCTTGCTCTCAGGTCATTTGGATGAGACAGACTTTGTCCAACTTTGGATTGATTTTTGTGCAATCTAAAATATTATGTGATAATACAAGCGTAATAAATCTATCCAAAAAATTGGTACATCATTCACGAACCAAACACATAGATATTCAACATCATTTCTTTAGAGATAATGTGCTTCAAGGTTCCATTTAATTAGAATTTGTTGACATACAAAATCAATTGGCAGACATCTTTACAAAACCTCTTACAGTAGAGATATTCTGCTTTATTAGAAGAAAATTAGGATTTTATACAATAAAAGAGATTCAAAACTAACAAATTAATTGATATGTAATTTGTTTGTATTTATAAAATCCCTGAGGGCCCCACTGCAATTTACCCATGCTTGCTAAAAAAGGGGTAAACTGTAATATTTTCATATTTCTGGAAATATCAGGGTGTTGTTTGCAATATGATTGCTTAACTTAGGTTTTTGATTACATTATTTTTCAACACTTAAGTTGTTGATTGCATTTTCTCTCAACCACTTAAGTGATCATGTGATTATCACATGACCCATGACATATAAAAGAGGCCAAGTGCAAACACTTGCCTCATTCCACTCTTTGCAAACCCTAGTTCACCTCCTCAAGTGTCTCTCCAAGCCCCAGCCAAGAAGAGAAGAATCATCTCCAAGCTTCAACTCTAGGTACACTCTTATCTTCTTATCAAATCGTGCTTCAATGAGTCATCTTGTATCTTGTTTTTCACTCTTTCAAAACCATTCCTGCTGCTACACTTTTTTCTTGTTGGGTACCAGATGGTATCGGTACCCATCATTGGTACTGGTACTAGCTGGCTGCAGCAGAGCCTGCTTTAGGTAGCAGGTACTGATACTAATAACAAGTACCGATACATGCAGTCTTAAATGTGTTTTTGTACAAACACATGTAAGAAAGTATTATATATTTCTAATTGTTTTCCTACTCCTCGTTGTTGCATGATTTCAGATGGCACCTAAATCTATGAGTAAGGGAAAAGCACCTCAAGATGCATTTCACAAGTTTTGCATCAATGAGAATGCTAGGTCAAAGTTCGATTGGAATAAAGGCCTCAAACATCATCATTGTAGGCTAGTTGAGTGGAAAGATTTATCTCTTCAACTTTTTAATTTTACCACTCATCTTTCCGAACAAAAACTCATGCATTTCTTTGATAAATCATTTTTTGCCGATGTTCCTGGATTATACCTTGATGTTAACTGTTTATTTTTTGCTAATCTCCAAGAACAAGAAAACTGAGGTCATCTTGTCCTAACAACAAATGTGTTCAGTGAGAAAATCACCATCACACCAAAATTCTTGTCAACTATCATTGAATGTCCAAATGAAGGTTATGCATTTAACACACTTAAGGAGTGATTTCCTATTTATAAAATCCATGAAACTCTTTTGCTCCCTAACTGTCTGGGCAAAGCATTGGCTGCCCCAAACATGACCCTATTTACTCATGTTCTTTTTCGTATCTTAGCATAGAACTTAAGGGCTAAAAATTCAGGATTTTACAAAATTCCTGTTGACATTTTACCCTTAATTTATGCTATTATCACAAGCTTTCCAATAAATTGGAATACGATTTTCATTCACTTTCTTAGACCCCATTACCATGCATCTGCTTTACCATTGGATATCTTGGTATCCCACATTCTCCACAAAAATAAAATTGACCTCTCTAATTTTACTCCTCTTAGAAAAGTGGTCTATTTCAAATGATCCACTCTTCGAAAAATGGGAGTGAAACCTGTTAGAGAGGTATCCTCTAGTGATAATGAAGAAGAAGAGCATGTTGATCCAAATGCTCAATCTTCTTCTTATCAACCTTCAGACTCATCTTCGGCTTTTGTCCCTATAACATATCCATATCTAGAAGCCGAAACACCTTGGGTAAACCTATCTCATGTGTCTAGCACTGATCCCAATATGATAAATACTTTCAATTACATTGGTCAAAATCTATCTAATATAAATTTTGCCTTCCGTCACATGGAATGCAAGTTTCATGACCTTTTTCTTTCTATTGAGTCTTTCCATGTCGCTTCTTCCACTCAACAATTTAAACAAAGGAAGCGGACTCAACCGAATACAGTGAAAGAAGGCAAAAGCACTTCCAAGATCCATCTTCTGTCTCTTCTCCAATTGTGGAAGAAGAACCAATTCTCCATCTTGATGAGGAAGAAGAAGATGTAATTTCCTTGGTAAGAGGGGGTGACGCAATAAAGTGCGGAATAAAAAGTATAACAATCTCACAAAATGACAATCACATAGCGAACACAATTATTTTTAGGTGGAAACCCAAATCGGGTGAAAACCATTACCTAACCCTCTCGAGTTAGGATTTTCCGATCAACTAAGTTGATCAAATCCACTAAACGAACCTCTTAAATGAGGGTGATTCAACCTCAATTGCAACCACGCTACTTTATATGAGGGTAGCGTACCTCAAATCCCTTCACTTCACGAGAAGGATTTTGTCTCACAAAGGAGATGGGAATTCGCAAAGCGAATACCCAACCAAATAACAAAGATAAATAACAACAATCCTATAGAGCCAACAAAGATGATTTTAACCTAAGCTTCTATAGGAATTAGGATGCGTCCCTTTGCAGAGGTGCGTCAACTTGACACGGATGCGTGAACCACGTGGTAGCGCTTCGTCGCTCTCGTAATCGTCAGCTGGAGAGCGGGTGCGCAATCGGATCAGCTCCCTAGATGTAGTACATAAGCTTGGAGAGCAAGAGCTTGCTTTTTAGGAACAAGAGACACAAAATGATGTGAAAGTGTATTACTAGGTGTGTGTTAGTGTGCAAGAGGTTATCCTCTATTTATAGAGGGCCTGGGAAGGCTTTGGAAGGCTTTGGAAAGCTTCCATAGCCGTTGGGTGCAAAGCCCAAGAGAATCAGGCCGAAATCAGGGTTAATCATGACTCTGAAGGGTTATCAGACGTCTGATCCTAGCATCGGACTTCTGGAAAATCAGTTTAAAGCGTCTGGGAACAAAGTCAAATGTTTGATTTTAAGCGGGTTTCCTTCCTGACTTGAATCAGATCTAAACAGGGTTCTAGTGCAAGTCCATCAGACGACATACAGGATGTCTGGCAATAAGTCTGGACGTCTGGAAACCTACTTTTTTGCGGGAATGGATTTCCAAGAGATTGCAATGGCTATAAGATCTCTGAAAAGAGATTTAGGGTCAGCCGAGGCAAAACGGTCATTCATCAGACTTCTGGAAACACTTACGGACATCTGATAAGGCTCTAATGGTCATATCCTTCAATGTTTACTAAGGCAGCCAATGATCCACTAATTGGACGTATGACGAAGTCATCAGACGTCTTTTAAGACGTCTGGAATAAGGTCTGGACATCTGATTTCATCAGACAGAACTAATTAAATTCAGCCTAAACATGATCGGATGTCTGAGTTAACATTCAGATGTCTTAAAAGTATTTATCAGACGTCTGATTTTCAGATTAGACATCTGAAAAGGCTGTTTAAACCATATTTTGGTTTTCTAAGTTCTCTACTGAAAATCTAAGTATCTTAGGGTTGTGTAAGTGTTCCTAGGACTACTGTTAGAGTTCTTTGATGCTCTTTAACATGAATCTAAGTAACAAAAATAAAGAGCAACAAAAAAAATAAAAATACAAAGATTACAAGGAAAGGAAATCTATCTTATTCTTCATCTCCTTCATTCTTCAAGCCATCGCTCCTCTGTTCTCTGTCAAGCTCCTCCAATCCATCCTGGATGCAAGCTTGAACTCCGTCTAACCACGTCCCCATTTGCAATTGACCTAAAATCTAAGACTTCAAGTGCAAATGTTAAATGACACGTGTTTTGTTATCTTCAAAATAAATGATCGCGGTGCTCTAGCACCAACAGAAGACACTAAAGACGAAGAAGTTTCAAATGAAGATAGTGATGATGAAGATGAAGATGAAGATGATGACGACGACGATGATGACGATGACGATGACAATGATGATGGTGGTGGACATGTACAAAAGCTTATCAAAAAACGTCCTAGGAACTAGTTTAAGTTTTAATTATGTTGCTAGTTCAATTTGTATAACATCTATGTTGTTCTAAACTTGTATGACATACTGCTATTTTCATTTCCTTTGTCTTTTGCTGAACATGCATGCTTTGATCTTATTTGTATGACTTTTCTCATTTGAATGAAGTGGTTTACCTGTGTCTCATGTTTGTTTAAAGTGTATTATTTATCTATCTTTTTTTCTTGCTTGACAAAAAGGGGGAGAAATGATTGGATACTTCATATTTAAAATAGGAGGAGTTTAGTTTGAGGAGGAGTTTTTTTCACTCCTTGTGAAGTTTTTTATTCTTCTCTTATTAAGTTTCTATCTATTTTTAAATATGGGTATCTTGTTTGTTTTGTCAACAACAAAAAGGGGGAGATTATTAGAACACAGTTCCACTTCTCTTTTGTGTTTTGGTGTTAATAAAACCGCTTTAAATCTAATAAGTTTATGTGTATTTTCAGGAAAGAATAGGATCTAAGGATGGATAAAAGAAGGAAAGATGGCATGAAGATTGAAGATTGTTTCTTTTATTCATATTTTTTGTAATCTAGGGTGTATATGTCTCCTAACAAGATAAATGACTTAGGAATTAAAACTAAAATAGAGATAATTAGGAATCATTCTTCCGTTCAGCTATTCGTTTGAAAATTCATTGTTTCGTTGTAGCATTGATCGTGTATTTACAATTATATTTCACTAAAAGTGTGATCTTAGATCACTCTTCATACTTGGCATAGGTTTGGATTTTAGTCCCAAACTATGAACAACAAGTACCGATACTCAGTATCGGTACAAGGTGCTCACAGCTTGTAGACTTGTGTAGTTCCTGAACCTTACAAGTACCGGTATTCATCATAAGCACCAGTACATATAAGTCACAGGACCCAAATATGTGAATTACAAGTATCAGAACTCATCATGAGTACCTGTACCTAGTGACTTAATTGGTACTCACTACAAGCACTGAGTACCGGTACCCATGATGAGTACCAATACCGAAACTTTGTTTGGGCTGACTGTAGGCGGTCAGTACTGATATCAACTAACCGTTGTGACCAATCTGAACGGCTATTTTGCAATTAAACCTATCTCTAATCTTCCAAAATTGCCCCTAACGACTAGTAATCGTAGGGAAGTTGTTTAGTGGCTTATAGAAACACCTTGTCTGTGTCATTTGCACACAACAACAAGAAAATATTGTCTCCTTGCTCCTAATTCCCAAATTTCACATTTCTAGTTGCAAGGTCTATTGTTTTGTTGCATCCTTCAAGGCGACACTCTCTCAACAAATATCTTTCAGGTCGTTTCATTCTTTATCGTATTATTTTTCGCTTTAGTATGATTTCATTAGATTAGTATATTATCATCTATTAAGATATACACTTGCTGGAGACTTAGGAATTAGTTGTAAGCTTTTATTTGTATCTTGCTTACACCTATATCTTTTTGCTTTTATTCCATCTTGTAATTGGGCTGAGGTAACCCGTTAATTACCTCAGGTTATTAGTAAATTGATTTCCTCCCGGTTGGGGGAATCGGGTTAAAAATCTTAAGTTGAGAGACTTAGGTAGTGAAGTACTCAAGTGAGGGGAATCACTATATATCTGGTGTATTTTTGTGGTTTGTTATTCTTGCAAATTTTTATTTACCACATTATTTATTCCTCTCTTTTAGTGTGCTTATACCTTACAGATCTTTAAATTTTTGGTATAGAAATTCAAACAAATATATGGATACCTGTTGCATCTAATTGAAAATTTATTGAAATCATAGTTTTTTATTTTTCTTATTCCAAATTTTTGATCTATTATAATCTATGGTAGAGTAATTATTGATATTGTTATCTACCATTTTTTAACGAGCATTCTTGGTGAAAAGAAAATTTTTCTTGCCACAATTCCTGAGTCTTAAAACTTGTCTATGAATATCTTTTGAAGGCCTTGAACATATACACAATATCTCTCTTTCTTGCTATTACTTTCAAACATTCTTGAGAGATTATTTGCATACAAAGTGCTTATTTTTCAATCTTGTTTATGAAAAGCTCCCGTACTCCACTTCCTCTACACTCAACATTCTCATTCCAACTTAAGTATAAGAGAGTATTCTTAAGTCCTATTGTATTTATTCACTTACAAATTAGCTCTATAAGACTATTGTACATTTATTTTTAATTATTCTATGTTAGGTACTTAATTCTTCCTCATATAAGAGGAACAAAATCCTCTTTGGGCTAGTCTAAGGGAGGTTGATGTACTAAAAGAATACCACATTTGTTTCTAGTGGTGTGGTTTTAGTGTTTCCTACGATAATAGAGGTAAAATTCTAGATAGGGATATCTAAGTAGAGGTTTTTATCGATTGGATTTTCTATATAAATTTTTGTATGCATTTGTGGTTGGTGATTATTTTTTATTTTCTTTTAAGCACAAATCCCCTCCCCACATCCTATTGTGGCAATTTCACCAATAATGTTGCTTCTCCTACAACTCACACTCCTTATGCCTTGCATCAAAATTACATGATCTAAATCAAATTCACATCAATTTGGATAGTGAAAACTAAATCAAGACCCTCCCCTTCCTGGAAGCATGACATGCAAGCATAGGGGATCACTAGCTCCAAGAACTCATAATCCTATCTAGTGCAATGTACAATTCTTACCTCGAAACTGAGTTCCTTGGAAGCTGTAGAGGCTGTCTCCTACCTTCGAACATCTAAGACTTGCTCACCAACTCCTCCACCAAGCTACTCCACTCCCAGCGATGGCGGAAGCTTCTTCTCCCAACAACACAATGGCAACGAATAATTTAGGGATAAATGATCCAATGCATCTCTGCGTGGGTGTTTTATGATGGGGGAAAAATTATCAAGCAGCCCCCTCCACTTCTATCTATTTTTATCCACCTTACCAGCAATTTAGTCTTCTTACTTTCATGTCGTTTCAACCTCTTATGTTATTTTGACACTCAACTTGTATTTCTTTCAAACAAGAGTCCCTCCATGAACTAAATACATGATCGTACTTTTGTTTTTAACCTTGTAAGCTTATCAAGTCCTTAATAGATGTTCATAGGCTCCTTATTTGAAACCCATACAATTTCAATCAATAACTTAATTTCATTAGTGGATAATACACATTTAATAAAAATGAGTTTCTAATTAGAGTGCAATTAACAATGGGGCTTTACATGGACTAAGTTATAGGAAGGATACAAGGGATTCTCAAGAGCCTATCTTGTATCGGTTGCATTGCAATGAGATTGCCTTGTGCCTTTCAAGGCATTAACTGGGAGTAATAGAAATTGTAGCTGTTGAGGGCAACACACATAATGATCCATGAATAATCATCAAGAAATAAAAGTTTGATAAATAAATTAACATATAATTAGTATCCATCTCATGTTCTCCATTCTTGTTTATTGTTTGTTTAGCACCATTCTACTTAGCTTTTACCAATTTCTATCTTTGACTCCATACTTAGGTATAACTGAGTAGCCACATGCATTGAATGCATTTGGAACAATTGGTGCAAAACCTAACTTAGCACGAGGAGATAGTCTATAATAGCGAGTGCACTTCTCTTAGTTGTTTAGTCTCCTGTTTGATTAGGTTTTTTAATTTTTTGGACTTATAGACTTTTTACTTTATTTCACTATTTAATTAATATTTTATAAAGTATTATTTGATTATTGATGTTTTATGATTACATATTAGATAATTGTGATCTTATGATGGTTTGATAATATATACTCAGTGGCTCAAGTTCTATCAAGTTTAATTGATCGGTTAGACTTAGGTTATCACAATGATGTTTTGAAAATAAAAATGAAATCTATCCTATTTATGAGCAGTTCATGTAATTGCAAAAGCAAAAAGCTAATCTTGAGAAACTTGTTCATAGATTTAAGGGATGCCATATCTGTCGCATAAGAATAAGTTTTTAAATAATAATTCTTATTCTTATTATTGTTGCTCAATTTCATTAGCTTCGAATGTTGAACTATTTTAGGGTGCTAACCCATCCTGCTCGGAATGCTAATGTGATTCATATAATTAGTTAGTTCATCAACTTTTAAGAGATGCAAGTCTATAGAGGTGGCCCATATAGGCTCTTACGGTAGCTTTCACATTCACTTTCATCATATGATACTAAGGTTCTATATTTCTAGTTCTTAGTTCCAATATCAATTATAATAAATTTATTCAAGAAAATTTAATTTTGAAATCTAACTAGGTATGGGAGCTATAGACAAACAAATTAAAAGGGTCACCTCTGAAATTAACGAAAGGCGTAAAGGTACTTTTGTCGGACATCTCCCTCTCCCTTTGGACCTCTCTTACAACTATGAACTCGACATGTAAAGCTCCTTGCAGTCGGCAGCAGTCGAACATAGCACTTGAGGTAGCGACGGTCGCGGTGGTCGTCGTGAGGTCGTGCTCTGCTTTTCTCACCCGGTGGCTTCTACGCTCAGTGCGGAGTCTCGTTGTTGCACATTCAGGTTGCGTGGCAGTGACTCGGGAGTGCGACACCATGCTCAGGTGGTGGCTTATGGTTGTGGCATCTTGTGGTGTGCTCCAACGATCGACAAGTTGCTGTGGTATGCAATGGTGCACTCCGGAGGTGGCATACGGCTATGGCACCCGACGGCATGCTCTAGTGGTCTGAGTGCATAGGTCGAGGATAGCGGCGCCACACACTCTTATTTTGCAAGCGGCGGATCCGTGAGGCAACGAAGTATTGGCTCTTGTATCTTATGATGTGTTGGGGAGTTTTCTTATTCTGACTTTTGTTCGTAGAATTGGTTTTTTTTTTTATTTTTTTAATATGTGTTATTTTGGGAGATCACATATGACCTTGAATTTATAAAGATGAGTATCCTAACATTTTATCAGTGATCGTTTCCGATCTTTAGATCGATTAAATCGATCAATTCGAAGGTATATTTTTCTGTATCATGTTCCTCTTCGATGAAATCTTTTTCGGTAAAAGAAAAAGGGTTCCACGTAATGACATTTTCTCCCTGTGCGATGACAGCATGCGATGGAGATTACAAATGTCCAGTTACATAAAATACATCGTAAATCTCTAACCTCGAAATTCACACTTCATCACCGCAACGTCAGAGTGACATGGCAGACGGATGGATCGGTGGTTCAAAGATTTTCTCTAGCCAAGAAGTATCGAAAGGCAACTAATAATGTCAAGACTGTATTCTCAGTGGAGGAGTAGTCCATGACTTTTAATTAATGGCGTAAAAGGTGACGTAAAAAAATTTATAAATCTTATCCTTATACTTTAAACAATGTGATGAACGTAGTTTTATTTGATAATTAATATTTAATATAAATAAATAAAAGAATGGAAGATTTATTATTAGGTGATAGCATCACATTATTTTAAATTAAAATATATAGGTAATAAATAATTTTATATCAGTGATAAATTATATTATATCAATGATAAATTATTTTAGATGATTTTACATTGGTGATAAATTATTTTAAGGTATTTTTGAATCGGTGCAATCTCATTTTGAATTTATGTAAAATTATTCAAAGAATAGTTTAACCCATACAAAGTGATTTTAAGTTATTGGTTTAGGATTTAGGATTTAAGATCTATGGAAAGTAATTTCACATATGAGAAATGATTTTTCACCTTAGGATTTAAGGTTTAAGATTTAGGGTGTTAAATCCAAAATACTAAAAACTAAACCTTAAACCCTAAAATGAAAAATTATTTTTTAAGTGTAAAATCATTTATCATAGGTGAAAAAATACTTAGAATTTAATTTTACACTAGTGTAAAGTACCAATATAATTTTACTTTGCACAATTACAAAATTATTTTGAATGTAAAAAGTAATTTTGTACTGATGCAAAGTAATTTCAAAGATGATTTAAATAATTTACACTCGTACAAAGATAATTTGTTGTCAATTTTAACAATAATGGACCCTACTATCTGTAAGTATTATTTTACATAAAAAATAAGACATATTAAATGTAGACCACGTTAATAATATTTTACATTTTTCAACCCATATCTCTAATTATATTAATTGTGTATTTATCGTTACTCGGTCCATAAAGACTACAATTGCATGATCTTTGTATTCCCGTGAAAAGGAATTTCTTTGTCTATCCTGGAATGGTCATCGCCGCCAACCCGGCCTAGAAATTAGACAACAGCCGTGTCCATTTTGTATACCCAAAAGTCCATCAAAAATCAGACTAAATGGTCATCTCCACCTACCCAAGAAATTCGGCAACAGTCGTATCCATCTTGAATAACAAAAACAAGTCCACAAAGAATTGGACTTAATTTATAAGTTAAGAACGATCGTACATCACGTTGAATTTGATACCTGAAGGCACCAATTAATTAATTCATCGATTGATTAATTACGTGACATAATGGAGCTCCATCATATTTAGAATTCCCAAGAGAAGATTGACTTGGACCGTGGAAAAAAAGACGAAAAATCCAATCCAATCAAATCCAAGTTGAGCTCTTCAGCAACTTGAGGCTTATCAGAAACCAGGCGAAATAGAACATAGAATTATCAAGGCCACCATCACTTATTCCATTTCATTTCATAGGAATGAAACTTGGGTATACCACCACAGCCACTTTTGTCTATGCACAACCAAAGAAACTTCCTACGTTCAAACCGAACCTCAAAAGATCAAAATTCTACACTTGTCTACCATAACCGGCGAGCGCGCCAGCACAAATTGTTCACACTCACTCACTTCACAAAGGAAAAAAAGAAAGATGTCTCCCTTTGGGATATTACCATTACCAACACTCCTGCTGCTGCTAATGGTGATGCAGCCCCCACTGTTGACCCATTCCTCCTCCACGTCCAACAGCAGCACCGACCACCTCGCCCTCCTCTCCTTCAAGTCCCACGCCATCACCACCACCACCACCACCTCTTCCCTTCAAGCTCTCTCCTCATGGAACGACACCTTCACCTTCTGCAGATGGCCCGGTGTCCTCTGCAACGACACCCGAAACCCCGGGAGGGTCACCCATCTGAGGTTGGGCTCCTTCAAGCTCTCAGGTACCATCTCCCCTTCCCTCTCCAACCTCACCTTCCTCACCACCCTCAACCTCTCCTTCAACTCCCTCCACGGCTCCATTCCCCGGGAGCTCGGCCTATTGACACGCTTAGAGTACCTCAACCTCAGGTCCAACTCCCTCGGCGGAGAGATCCCACGTGGTCTCACCCGTTACTGTTCCCACCTCAAAATCCTCTACTTGGAGAACAACAGGCTCCAAGGAGCAATACCCACCAACCTCAGCCGCTGCACCAACTTAGAGTACCTCTTCCTCAGCCACAACAAGCTTGGAAGGAGAATACCAAGCGAGCTTGGTGGGCTCCCAAGGCTCCTGCAGCTGAGGCTTGACCATAACAACCTCACAGGGAGCATACCTCCTTCCCTCGGTAACATATCCAGCCTAAGAAAACTTTCCTTGTCGTATAACAATCTAGAAGGCAGCATACCCGTTGAGCTCGGCCGCCTTGCGGGCTTGTACGTGCTCGATTTGGTGTCCAACCAACTCACCGGTAGAATTCTTTCGGCGCTAATATATAATTTCTCGTATCTTTATGGCTTCGGCCTAGCAAATAACGATCTCTCGGGACCACTGCCATTAGATTTTGGTGCAAAACTTCCCAACCTTGTCCAAGTCTATCTGTATGACAACCAGCTTGATGGCCCCATTCCCCCATCCATCACCAATGCCTCAAGATTAGGGGTCCTTTCCCTTACCAATAACAAGTTTAGTGGGACAGTTCCTAGAAAACTTGGATCCCTGATCCACCTTGAGAGGCTGCAACTTGCTCAGAATAGATTGGAAGCTACCAGACCCAAGGACTGGAGCTTCATCACCTCCTTGACCAATTGCACCCGTCTGCTCGAATTGGATATATGGAAGAACAATTTCAGCGGGTCGTTGCCGACAACTATAGGCAATTTGTCAGTCAAAATGGAGAGATTGGGAATGGGATATAACAAGATAACAGGAAGTATGCCATCTGGAATAGGGAACCTTGTGTCCCTGCAAGAGTTCAATGCGGAGAAGGGCCTTTTCTCTGGCTCGATTCCTGGTACTATTGGAAAGCTCAAAAATTTGCATATTATTTCTCTTGCAAAAAACGGATTCTCTGGGGTGATCCCATCATCCACGGGAAACCTATCCCAGCTGTTGGAACTCCACTTGAATGAGAACAGCTTGAGTGGTTTTATCCCGGAGAGCTTGGCTAGTTTAAAGAAGCTCAACATATTGGATCTTTCTTACAATCATCTTACCGGGAACGTGCCAAAAGGGTTGTTTGGCATTTCCTCACTGTCATCCTTTCTCAACATATCTCATAATTCACTTGAGGGTCAGCTTCCTGATGCATTTCAAAGTTTGATAAATCTAGTAGCAATTGATGTCTCTGGGAACAAATTTTCAGGTGGTATTCCACTCTCCCTTGGAGGATGCCAGCAATTGGAGTACCTCAATGTGGGGGATAACGGGTTCACTGGAACTATCCCAGGATCTCTGGGTGATCTCAAGGGAATTCTATCCTTGAATCTCTCCAACAACCATTTGTCCGGGCCCATCCCGAAATTCCTAGAGGTGTCCTTCCCTGGCCTTCAATTTCTAAATCTCTCTTTCAATGATTTCGAGGGCGAACCACCAACAGATGGCTTGTTCAAGAATTCAAGCTTGTTTTCCGTAGTTGGTAATGAAAGGCTTTGTGGAGGAATCTCAGAGTTGCAACTGAGAGCATGCTCAGGAAAGAGGCATAGTTCATCTAGGACCATTATCATCATTGCCGCTATTGTTGCCTTGATTTTCTTCATAGTATTTCTTTTCCTGCTTCACAAGTGTGTCCGGTCTAGAACCTCGAAGAAGGCGGCACTCAAGCATCATGATCCAGAGAATGAACCCTTCCTTAAAGTAACCTATCGTGAATTGGTGACTGCAACAAATGGATTTTCACCTGCAAACCTGATTGGTCAAGGAGGCTTCGGTGTGGTATATAGAGGCATCCTGGAACCGCAACAGTTGGAGGTGGCTGTCAAGGTACTATACCGAAATATTGTTGGAGTTTCAAAGAGCTTCGTCACCGAATGCAATGTCTTGAGGAGCATCCGTCATCGAAATCTTGCGAGGATATTAACGGCTTGCTCAACGTTCGATTTTGAGGGTAATGACTTCAAGGCATTAGTTTATGAGTTCATGCCCAATGGGAGCCTGGAGGCTTGGTTGCACCCTCATGATGAAATAGTGGGCTCCGAGTCTCGTACCTTGAATGCATTTCAGAGGTTGAGAATAGCCAGGGATGTTGCATCCGTGATCGATTATCTTCACAACCACACTCATGAGCCTATTGTCCACTGTGATCTAAAGCCGAGCAATATTTTTCTTCGTGATGACATGGCTGCCTGCATTGGTGATTTTGGGATAGCAAGGTTTCTGTCAGGAGATGCTGTTTCTGTTACCTCTGGAATTAAAGGTTCGATTGGATATATTGCACCAGGTAAGACTTTCCTTCACTACTATGTGATCCGTCAAATTAACTTAGTCTCGTGGTGTAGAATTCTATCATACTCTGTCCAAATAGAGTAAATTGCATAAAGTTCCTTTCCTCCGGTGTAACTAAACATGGTAACAGCATTCATGCATAGGATATATATATGCCTTGGTTGCGCAGTTGTTGAACAAACATAATCTTATTTGTTAATTACTGTACCTTTTCATGTGATATGAAATTGCAGAGTGTGGAATGGGAAGCCCAATCTCTCCTCTCTGGGATGTTTATAGCTTTGGAATACTCTTGCTGGAGATGTTCACAAGCAGAAGTCCTACTGATGAAACCTTTACCGGTGATCTAGACCTCCATGGATTCGTGAATTCAAGATTCCCTGAACAAATCGCTGAAGTCATTGATCCGAAGATGCTAATTCCAGAGAGGAGACGCGTCCGTGAATGCTTGGTGGACATCATGGAAGTCGCCTTGCATTGTTCAAAGAAGCTGCCAAGTGAAAGAATGTCAATCCATGACGCTAGTTTGCGCTTGGATGCCATTATGGGTGTAATTTCTGATTTGGAGGACGTTCGAGGATGCTAGTCAGGGAACAATATAGACCAAGATAGTACTGTGGAGTCCAAGTTTCCATATCGATCAATGCTTTTAGCTAACTACGTGCTGATGTTTGTGCCGGTAGAATAATTATTTTCACCTTACAAACAGTGCAGATGAAATTTCGACATACGTTCTCCTCGATATATTGTTTGAACGTTGATGTTTGATTTCTAATAATAATGCCCTATAGAATAATATTAGTCTTTCCATATGAGCTCTATATACGTAGGTTGTCCGCGTTATATAAGCTCCCATTTCAGGTATTTATCGAATTTCAAGAATTGTCTAAACAGGGTGGTTTTACGCATTTCTACTTGCATGATATCGGTGGATTCCTTCCGATGCTCTTTAAAAGCCGGGCAAAGCTCTTAAGCAAAGAGAAGAATTTTATTAGAACATTGTAAAAGATTACATGAGTTTGCTTTGTAGAACTCTTTCTTCTCGAACACAAGACTGTAATGAATTTACCCAGGTATATATCTTTGTTTTTTTCGTTCTTTTACGAGTAATACTGAACGAACTTATTCTTAATAATTTTGGAACTGCACAAAAAACTCGATTACTATAGCCGTGATTAATTTGCCTGGCTAGCTAGATTACCAATCTAGCCAGCACGTGCCGGTTGGGGGTGGGGTTGCGATCCTCACTTGCATCACATTCCCCCACCGCATGCATCGACGACCTATCTCTCCCCTGATTCTTCGGTGATGGTATAGAGCAACCGTGTTAGTTTGTTACAAAATTATCTTCCAAGAATGCTTCTTCTTTTTACTTTGTCTTATTTTTCTTTTCATTGTTCTAATATTGGTGATCCTCCATTTCGGTGTTTCCCTATTTCATGGGGGAGTATCTTTGTCCCCTCTCCCGAGGAAGAGTTTCAATTTTCTATTCCTTCCTCCTCCTTTGAAGCTGCGTACTTTATCACTCAAGCTATTTGACCTTTTCCGATCATGAAATTAGCCCCACAACAAGCTCAGCATGGTTCTGACGTGATCATGCTGACACTTATTTTTTTCGCGAGATGACAAATAATTTGGTTTCATTTGCTAAAATAGTACAATTAATGCATGCCCTTCAAGGAAAAAAAAAATCGACCGTGTGAAGCAGATAGCTTCTTTCGCATGGTGTTCGGTAAACCGGAAAAATGATGGCTTCTATCTCTAATAATAATAACTAGCCGTTGTATCATTATTGTAGACAATTCTTTGCTTACTGTTTTTTATTTATTTATTTTCCTTTGATTGCCTACTCGGGCCCTCGCTCCGTCTCTCGCATGCGGCGTTCTCTGTCTCTGTTTTTTTTACACTATTTAACACTTACCTTCATTTGTACGATAATATATATATATATATATATATATATATATATATATATATATATATATATTAATTAAAAATTAAAACACACCAAATAATATATTTTACAATGAACTTATAATTTTTAATTAATACATTTTTCCCCACCTATCTAATATATCGGATAATACAGTATACTTCTCATTTAATGTTGTTTTAACTTTATACTCCTACACAATAGTGGATAATGTATTTTGAAATATATAAAATATTTTAATTTCTGATCAATATTTTTTTATTTTTCTCTCGGCAATCAACATGCATGGAATAATATATTTTTTATATTATTCTTCTCATTTGATATTATTGACTTTCATATGAGTAATATATTTATGAATGTGTGATGTATTTTAATTGATGTATTCGTTGTAATATATTTTTTAATAAATAATATTTTTTTATTTTCAATTGATATATTTTTATTTTTTAAATTATGATTAAAGATTTTTTGTTTTGATTTTGCAACATATGATATATTTTAATTTTTAATTAATTATTTGTAAAATTAAAATACAACATTTTTATTTCCAAATGTTGTATTTTAATTTTTAATTGATAAAAAATAAAAATACAATTCGCAATAAGTCACAAGTTAAAAACTAATTGGATTGATGTAAGGCAACACGGACCAGAAGAGTCAGCTCGAAAGACTAACTATAGATACCGGTAACTAAGGGTCTCAGGCTCATTTCACATGGATAGCAGTAAGTGTTTGTGATTGTCGGGCCCATGAATCGCATGGGCTGTGAGTGTTGGGTGTGCTGTAAGTGAGAACTGAGGGTTGTGCGCATTCAGCCCTTGCGGAGTGGAAGGGTTAATCAGTCCATTGAGTTGTGCAGTTCAGTTGCACATTTTGTGTTGAGTCCATAATGTGTTTAAATGGGCCTGTGAATGCATTTAAGAGGAGCATGTTTGTGTTCTTTACTTTCGAAGGAGAAAGATTCAAAATTTCATTCGATAACAAATGAGTCATTTACAACATCCTATAAGATGGATGAAATAGACCCTTGCTGGCAAAGACCTTCAAGATCAAATATATTATCCAAAGTGATTTGGATAGCAAATTTAATGACATGAACTTCAACTTCTTACGCTGAGCATGATTGAATCTTCACCGCTCGAAATCATGATATTCATCTTTATCAATAGCAACAATAAAAGAAAAATCTTTCCTGATGACTTCATCAGCATAAATAGTAAAGGAATCAGAAGGTTGCATATTCAAATCAAGCCGCTGATCTCCAAGCCTCCCAACCCTCGAAATGGAGATATTCTCCCATTTTGAAGAGTAAAAAAGAAGCACACGTTGAGCACGTTCCCACATCTAAATAGGAAGATAATTGACTTTGCCATGCATCATATCACATGTTGAGAGCTGCAAGGAATGCAACATATAAAAAATTTTTAAATGTCCTTCAAGATCATATTCCTTAAGAGGACAAAGATCAAAAGTTTAACTCAACTAAAAGCCAACATTCAAGTCAATTTTCATATTTGCAACAAACTAAATTACTCGTGACAAGGAGCGGTAGAAGAATAGATGAGCAAAATTTTCATCTAAAGAATGACAAGAAAAACAAGGACTCGGATGGCACCCGATCTTATTGAAAATTACATCCGATAATGGTAAACCATTCATCAACAAGTGCCATAAAAAAAGTTTCATCCTAAGGTCCAAATTAGTTTCAACGAAAAGCCTCCACATCAACTGCAACCGTTTGGCCCATCATCTTATAAGCTGCTTGATACCAAAGAAATATAAGCCGATCTGATGTTGAACTCCACTTTTGGGTGACGAAGTCATATCATCTCATCTTTTGAAGTTGTCCCGCAAATTGTTTGTTTTATGCGTTCCCCTATTTCCAAATTAAAGATAACTTCAATCCATGAGTTGTTCCAACAACCATCAAGATCTCTGACAAAAGTTGGATGGACAGCATTTGAAAACTTTGGAAAAACAGGGTATTTGAGTCCTTCGATCTAATTATCGCACCCTAAGTTAATGGAGCAGCCATCCCCAACCAACCAAAAAAAATACCTTCAAACAATAAATATCGTAATGACATTAAAGCATTTAAAAAGGAGGAAGAATTGGATGACGATTTTGCTTCTCAGAAATCAGGCCGCCTATAATGAAGATTTAATATTTAATATTATAGAATATCATAGGAATTACATTAAAAAAGTGACGCGACTAATTCTGAAAATTTCATTTAGCTAAATTATTTGCATCCATTGCTTACTTTATTTGATTTCTACATTGAGCGCAAACTTATTATTTTACGTTATATGATATTTGTAGTAATCTATGACTATTGTCAGCCAAATTAGTGTTATATTTCTAACAATCCTCCTTATTTGTATATGTAAGGTTATTTGTATATAATATGTAACAATATCTCATACGATTTTAGTGTATTAGTCACTATTTGCATTGACAGTTATAAAATTTAAATTAATTTTTTATGTAAATAACTAACTAAGAAAAATGCAATTAAATAAAATAAGGGCAAAATCATACGATCTTTGCTTTCCAACTTTTTTCTACCAACTAATTTCACCTAACAAATATCATAGATGAAATTAACTTCACCGATTCTTTGACAAAACAACTAAACAATCCAAACATCAAAATCTCTTTAATTCCTTCATTTTTTTTACTTTCATTTTATATTCCTCCTAGTAATTTTCCTTGCCGAATAGAGCCCCAAAGTTTCAACTCAAACCCCTACTTGAGCCTCCACCTCCACCCATCACTATCTCTCTACCATTGCCCCATGTGACCATCCCATTCCCTCGACCTTATCATTTGCTTTACCCTCCATACCCTCGTTCCCCTCTCTTGTGATGGTTGCCCTCATTGCCCATCTCACCGTCATCTCTAGCGTTCTTCACAACACCATCATGGAGCTCTACGAAGGATGCCACCATTAGTGCTTGTCCTCCCATGATGTCCTCTTTGAATGTAGCAATCCTAAGGGTTAGTTAACTTGAGAGTAGTCTTAACACCTGTTTTGGGATTAACACCCATTTTACTAACAACAGTTTTAAGGAATGTTAGCAAAATAAGTGTTATTCCCCATATTCAAACTTCACTCTCCAGAAACGATTGTTAATACCAAATCAAGTAAATATCATAAAGATTAATACAACAATTTAGCACTAATTTAAGTAAATAGATTAACATCACTCTACAAATAGACAGAAATGAAGATTAACACTAGTTCACATTTATTAACACAAATTTCTTAACTTCTAAAGTAAACTAGTCCTAGCAGGTTAACTAACTCACGTTTGCAACTTGGAAATAGGAGATTAACCCTTTGTTTGTATTTACTTTGCAGGGGTTAACCCTTATCTTGGAGAGTTGAGCATTTACTGTATGGCTCTAAATTGGGTGTTGGGGGGTCTTGTGAGATGGCATATGGTTGTTAGAGTGGGGGTTAAGACACCCAAGTGGGTTTGGGTAAACGTGAATTTCCAAGTCCCCTCATGGAAAATGGTGAATAACCCCTCAAAAGGGGTTTAACCTGCAAGGTAAATGGGATCTTACAATAGCAACAAGAACCATTTACAACGTAAATTGGAATGATTTTAATAAAAAAGCTATCGAAAATCATTACAAATGCTTTTAGCAATGGTTCTCAACCACTTTAAACTTATTTATGATGCTTATTAGCTATTAGAGGAGAGCTTTTCAGAAGGTAAAGATACACATTACAAAAATGATTTTGCCACTCACTAGGATATGGTCAAATGAGGTGTCCTAATTTTGACAAGAGAGACCTAAGTTTGAGTTTCTATTTTACATTTCTTAGAGGATTGACGTGTAAGCAGGCCAGACCTTCTCAATTTAGCTATATTGGATTTTTTGGGCAATAAGAAAAATAATTTTGCTATGATCTATTAACCATGTTGCAAATGCCTCTCTTTGATGAAAAATCTCATGGGCAAGTACTTTGGCACTAGGGATGCAATTTCACTCAACCTACCTAGAAGTTGACCTAATTCGACTCAAAAAAAATAAGCAAAATCTGACTCATTTGAATTTAGGCTCATGTTTGGATTTTATCAAATAAAATCCTATCAGGTTCAGATTTGGATATGGTATTTGGTTTATGCCGGTTAACCTGAATCAATAACCTGACCCATATACCTAATTTACATTATATATATATATATATATATATATATATATATATATATATATATTCTTGATTTTTTACGTTATGAATGGTATGTTGTTACTTTTTTATTAGTGAAAAAATCTTATGTGTTTTATGTACCTTATAAATGATATAATTATTACATCATTTGAATTTTATTACAAATTAGCAATAAATTATGTTACTTTTTCTTTTCTTGTTTATCTTTACTGTAGGTATGCTTTAATTATAGAGTCTATTTTTAAATGAGTACCTAATGAATAGATGAATATACATGTAAATTTAAATTTTCTTATCTAATAGATAAATCAGTATAGGATATAATTATAAATTTTATAAATATATATAAGTTTAGCCAAATCCAAGTCATTTTCATCCCTATTTGTCACTCTTCACAACATCGAAAGAGAAGCGAAAGCCCTCGCTTTCCAAACCCTTATCGCTTCCCTTTTACCTTCTCAATTTGCCTCCGTTTGCACTGACCCCTCCACCACCATCGCCCCTCCACCCTGACCCTGTCTATTTGGTCTATGATCCCTTCCCTCCTCCTCACTCTTCAATGCCCTCTCTATAAAATCTACTAACTCTTTTCCTTTAACGGTTGTTTGGGTAAAGGAATGAAAATAGAAAAAAAAAATTACAAAATGAATTAGATGAAAATAAAATTAAAAGAGAAATTTGACACTTTTTTTATTTTAAAAAATTAAATATCTTATCATAAATTATTTAACTTCAAAAATTAAATCCTGAATTCCGAAATATAGAAACTCAACCAAAAAATTTTGAAATCAATTCCAATAACCAAACAGCCTCTTAGGATTTTAGAATCATACATATATATATTTGGGTTATAACGTACAACACTCTTATTTTTTAACACTTAAAATCACTATGTGGAGATTGATCTCCTATTATTTAGTCAAATTAGTCACGAGATGAAGCTTAAATTAAGTCCAAAATTCTATTATGAATCTCGATTCAAAATTCTATTATTCATGATATAAGTTAATATCAATTTTACATTTCTTAATATTATTTTCTTAACTTTTCAAATAAATTAACTCTCAAGAAAATACAACCAGAAGAGATGCCTTAGAGTAACATTAATTTTCTAGCTGGACGTAAAATACATTTCCTAGCCCTAAGATTTACGATTTAGAAATAAAATATTGCATGCCGAAAATTCTCGAGATAGGGAACCCCATGTATGTATCTTGTTCCACATGTAAATCACCATATAGGTGATGAGGAACTCATTCCCAAAGGACGGATCTTTTTTTTTTTTTTTTGGGTACGTTCGTGAGAGAGGGAGAGGGGCAAGCATGTAAAGCATAGATAAGAGGACTTATTAAAAAAATCTACTTTTTATTGAATTGACGATGATGACAATAGAGATAATTAAGATACAGATAACTTGCATATATATATATATATAATTTTTTTTTTTTTTTTTTTTTTGTTTTTCCTTCCTCTTATCAAACTAAACTCTTATTAATCCTTCGTAGGGATGTCATTGAAACGACGATTAATCAACTCAAGGTACTAATCAAAGGACCCAAAGTGAACTTTATGGTGCATACACAAACTTCAACTCAAAGAGACCACACGTTCAGAGGAAAAACAACCGCAACCCTTCTCAACTCTCATGTCGCAATCTAGGCACTCGGGCAACCCGCCCGCGGTTTACGCCTAGAGGCTGACGGTGGCGGCGGCGGTGGCGGCGGTGGCGTTGGGTCAGGTCGAGGCCAATTAGGACACCACACCTCCTCGGTGGTTGGATACGCCGGCGGAGCCTCGACCGGTTGCGAAGCCGCATACGACCCGTCGTCGTGCCGATGGTCACCAGGAACCCAATGGGGCCCACCGGGACTCCAACCTTCTTTCCAGTAGGGGTTGCCGGCCGCGATGGAGCACAAAAAGAAGAGAGAGGGGGAGAAGAGGAGCACCAAAAGGATCAGCTGAATAGTTGGCATTGTGGGTGCAGTGCTACTACTTAATTGGCACGCACTTGGGTTTGAGGAGTGTAGCATGTTTATATGCTCCGTCATACATGTATATGGAAGAAGGGTGTTTGGCCGGACGAGGTCTTCCAATGCCATTGCGCCCACGTGAACCCATGAAGAAGCTTCACGTGGTGGTTACGTTGAAGAGGGAGGGGATCTCGGCGCATGTACTGTGACATTTAATTATAATGTTGCATTGCATTATTAAGCCCTTTAGTCTTCAGCTAATGTGCCTCATCTTCAACTATATATATATATATATATATATATATATATATATATATATATATATATACATGGAAGTTGACAACGAAGCTACCAATTCTAGAGGGCTTTCGCACCTTAGGAACTCCATTTTAATTGTAGAATTTTTTTTTTTTTTTTTGGAGTAAAATAGGCAAATTGTATTATGCTAAAAAAAAAAAAAAAAGATGGTTGGCTCCTTTATGCTTGTTGTGTTTAGCAAGGGGATGAATTGATGGGTGGGATGAGAGGAGAAAAGATGCATTAGTTGGGTTAGTTAGATGAGTACTAGGGCCAAGGTGTGATGCGGGCTAATCGATTTACTACATGCTATATGATAGGTCTCCTACTTAAGCCTCTATAACATGTATTCTAATTATTGTTTAATTTGAGTTTAGCCGAACGATGGATTAATCGGTAATATGTTCTATGTAATAAGTCTCATAAACTATATATGATACAGTTTCGTTCCTCAAATGTCTGCATTAAATTTTTGAGATACATATATATCAAGTGCACTTAATGGCCAAATCCAAACATCAAGGTGTCTGCGCCTACCTTTAAGCTCACTAAAATAACATGGATAGTTTGGATCAGCTAGATCTCAACTTTAATTTCTCAGATTATGCATGTCAATATGATTCTCTTTGATTTGGAAGTATTTGGTAAAGAACAAGGGTATTCTCTTGAGAACACACGTGAGTAGAAAAGCTAACCCCCCTTTCCAGACGCAGCTCAATTCAGGCAAGCTTCTTTAGTTTAGATGTCTGACTAGTGAGAATAAGGGAACTATTCAAGAAAAAGAAGTTGCATATTGACACATGAATTACTTGGACGTTAATTGGAAAGCTCAAGAAATTAGTGGATATAATCACCGCACTGAATATTCAAAAACCTATGTATATAAGAAAAAAAGATAAAAAAAAAAAAAACTCTACGCATGAAAAATAACACTCGTTGACACTCATCCTATACATTACTAGGTTTTTAGTATGTATTGAAATCAAAGCTGCTGGTGTTTTAATTAGTTAAACAAATAGATAATAAAGAAAAAAAGAAATCATTGTTGACAACATACATTCAATCAACTAATTTGATTCAAATTCACAACTCATTTGATTGTTTTTTCTCATTTTCAATGTAGTTGATTTCCCGACCTAAAATATTGACTATTTACCTAACTTCCCTTCCTATGTCAAGGATCAAATAGAAAATCAATTAGAATATAGTGATACATATTTAGAAATTGCATCAACTCGAATGACGATATGTGTGAGAAACCCATGGAAGGTGTCATCTTTCCTGGAATCTTCTTTACGGAACCAAAGAATGTGCAAAAAAAGTGAAACGTATCACAAGAATCTACAAAAATATGCCTAAGTTGTGACAAAGAATGAATGAAGGATGCAATTCCTACACCCTATTTTCTCATTGAAATCTTGGCACCTTTATTACGAAGTTCCTCTCACAAGTATCATTTCTTCTGTCATTCTTTTGGTTTCCCAAGTTGGTTGGTGAGGCAATATTGATCGAGATATCGGATGCATTTCTTGCACAAATCACAAGCTTAATAGAATGCAATCCCTAGCTTGCACTGATGGTACTCAAATAGCTTTAGTGGAAAAGGTGCCATAAAGTAAGATGGATAATCAACATATATGGTGAGATGAAGTTTAAAAGTACCTAAACGTCAACCAAATTGTTAGTGATTGTTATTGCCTAGTGTGTGCAACTATCTGCATGAACCGAACCACAAACTCTACTTCACGCTTAAACATAAGTTAGAGGCATGTTCTTTTGTAGATGTATGTCCGTAGAGAATGGGTGCATTTATATGCATGTGATATGTGTGTGTGCACACATGTGCATATATGCGTATGTTGGATCATGTACGCCTTTGTACACACATTCTTGCATGTACAGACAAATCCATGTGCTCATCTGGGTTCACACACAACCCTACACAGACACATAAGAATCATCATCACAGAATCAATCACAACATCATCGAAACATAAATGATGAATCACAATATAATCAGCAAATTAACAGAATCATCAAGAAGATAAAAAAGAATTATATACCTGGGAGATGAAAGAGAGAGGAGGCCGATCCACAGCCAACAGTGGGCAATCCGTCATGCCTAAATTAACACGTGAGTTTGTAAATATCTTAAATCGGAATAAAAATCTCTTTTACTTATCAATATTTCTCATTATCCATTGCATGTAGGAAGACATTTGTTATAGGTATCGACTATCGAGCTTATATATAATCATCCATGAACAAGATAGGTTCATTGCAGGTCTGAGAATGGACATGTTAGTAAGACGATGGCAATGTCCATAAACAAAGGAATTTAAGGGGTTGCTGGGAGCATGTTGCCCAAAACCATTAAATTTGTTCAGATTTCTTACTGTAAGAAAATGTTGAGTTAGATATGAAAAAGACGAAACAGTATTAAACCGCTATGCAATTTCCGTGCCAGGGGGAACATTGTCAATGTTAAACAAAACAGAAAGATGGTATAGAAGCAGTTTTTCCAATCTGTTTCACATGTATGGGAACATTCGTTGAAAGTACTTCAATGATGAGTATCATTGTAGCAATGAGGAAAATAAGGTCATTGCATGTGTTTTGACGGACCAACAAACAACATGATAGCAACGTTGAGTACCATTTTCAATTTGCAGCATAAATCTATGAAAATTTCTCATAGGTCAAACTTCATGAACTAAAATATGTCTAAAGGTAGCTCAATAAGACAAGAGCATCATGAAATAAACTTCAAACACCAAGCACTTCTTTATGGTCTGCGGACGCCGCGTGTTTTGGTATGCAGTGGATAAACCACCAGATGGCACATGTGCATTGGGTAACTTTACACGAAAGCCCACAACCGGATCTCTGGTTGTTCATGTCACAAGTAACCATGTGCTATGCACATGCTAAATAGCTAATCATTGATAAATTAGGGAGAGAACGATTGATTTCCCTTCATCAATGACATAGATAAGGTAGCCACCATCCTCTTATGTCTACGCCCAGTCAGTCTCCACCTCTGGCACGCATGAAATTTGTTCCATTGCAACCAAATGGTGTTTATGGCCATTAATAAACCATAACTTCTGACCATACTAGTCCCATTTCACATATTTAACATCATTCTCCATGATGATCAAATCAACTAAGAAAATACTTGACTTGTAATCTAAATAATTCCAGATTAAGCATAAGATTGCTATCAAGATTCTAGGATCTAATTGGAGCTCCAGGTATAAGAAGAGGCATCGATTATCTCCATCCAAGGACTGTTGTCTAATTTTAGCTTCAATACAATAAAGAACACCTTCACTGGGAATTTATATTCAAAAGCAATTACATTAACAAAGGCATAAAATTAACAAATACAACAGCATTTTTCAACGGATTCAAGATTAAGACCTTTGCGGTTCTCCTTGCATAAGAGACTCATCCGTTGAACCAAGACAAGTATCAGTCTGTCCGGAGTATTCTCATAAAAGTAACTCATTGTACAACAGTAGAAGAGCATACTACTGCTTGTATAACCGAAGCAGAATTTTATTTTTTCTATCTACAACCTCTCAGGTTAGATCACACATCGGACATCAATCTAGAGTATCTCTTAAACCCTAAGCGTTAATAGATTTCAGTAATACAAACTCAATCACAAGGATGGAATGGATCAGTATGCAGAGACTATATTTCTTCAGGCATATTAGAAACCCGATCATCTCCATGCAGAAGCCGCCACCAATATTTTATCCTCCCATCCAAAGTAGAGAGCTCCCGCCTCCTCCTTCAACTTGTATCTGTCACCATATGGCTTAAGCTGTGCTCTAATTTCTTGGTTTACATGTGAGCTCACGGGGGATGGGACAAACCCTGCCATTGTCAACCTCGCTCGCCATTTACCAGCAGCTTCATATCTTAGGTTGAAACATGATATGCCAAATCAGTATCTTTTCCAACAATTAGATAGCATGAGATGGCTAAAAAATGAATGGATAATTGAACTTTATCAAATAGGAATTCAAGAAATTAAGGAAGTTCAGAATTATCAGAATGATAAAATAGAAATACCATTGTTTTGGGGTTAGTCGCAAAGAAGGCAGGAAAAACTTGACAAGTCGGGATTCAAAACTTTCATGATAAGGTAATAAGCTCAATATGCTTTCTTCTCAGAATGTTGAGATGATCATGATTTAGAAATAACTCTGGAAATTTTTTGGATTTGAGAGGCAAATACTGAAGGGGAAAAACAAAACAAAAATACCACAACCTTTCAATACGATCAGATCCCTCGCACGCAATAATGTTCACCATATCCTTTGCCAAACATTGCCTCTCCACATTCATCCTGTCAGGACTATCTCGAGGCAGAGTAGCATCCAATGACTCAAAAATTGCATGGTAGTAATTGTAAACCTCTGCAAACCTTCAAAACATATATAAAAAAAGAGTGGATATTAGAATAGCTAAAGGTATATGTCCATCAAAGACACCTTTTACTAGTTTGTTCCCCTCAACCACATAAACTTCTTTGAAAGATAAAACTGAACATTGTAGTTCTACCCAAATGGCAGAATTAACAATTAAACACATCAAAACTTTTTTTCTGAGTAGAAGCTACAGGAAAATCATAACAAGAAAAAACCTTCAACAAAATAAATTTCAAACACTTCCGGACAACCCTAAAAGTTATAACAAGAAATAATTGCAAAATGGCAATGCAAAATCATGGCTTGCAAGTTAACCAGAGAGGTTACAAGAAAGGTAATCAATCAAAAAGCCAAACAGCATTATCAAAGTGTGGTTACATATAGATAGCTCCAAATGAAACATGTAAATGTTCTCATCATTCTTAAATTGTTGTCATAAGAAATGAGCATAGGATATCACAAACCTTGTAAAGAATGGAGCTGTATTCGTGTTTACATCATGCTCAATGACCGTCACCAGCTTTGGCCCCAGGCCTTTCACCATGCGCAGGAGCAGATCCCTCTCATTGACTGTTGAGACACTCTCATCCGGCATATGATGCAGCTGGTAAGCAAAATTAACAATAAGTGCTTCATCGGGCTGGCAGCCCAGCATAGGTGGTGTCACATCTGCTGTCTTGGCTGCAATAGCATGGAACTCAAATGGAATATCAAGTTCTTCAGCAAGCTTCTCCAGCCTCAGTCCAATAATTTTTAAACCTCCAATTTCTCTTTGAACAGACTCAGGATCATCCACTCCAGTGATTCTTAATAATGGCTTTCTGTTACAATTTGCTAGGGACTGCAGTAGTGAAATATACTGGCTCCCTTGGTTGATGTCAAAATCAATTATGTGAACCTTCTTGTCATCTTTAAGTACCTCAGAGATTGCACCATTGGCAGCCATGAAACCAAATTTAAAACATGGACATACCTCAAAGAGGATCTGCATTGCTGACAAGCGGTCAGATGATGGAGGCTCCTTACATCTCAAAGCTTTGTAGATACCAAGCCCAGAACAAGACATTCTTGCAGCAAGGCCTTCCACCAAATAAGCTGCAAGCCTTTGAGGAGGGTCTCCTTGAATTGATACAATCTGTCTTAGCTCGGTGATTATAGCAGAGGCCTTTTCAAAATTACCTTCTGCAATGGCAGCTGCACAGTCCAAGAGTAGCTGCTTGGATGTCTTGGCTTCCTGAGATCTCTCGGCAGTAACCGAATCTGAATCTGATGAGAACTCCTTTGTTGAGCTCCTCATTTCAAGATTCCTCACAGGCTGAGTCCATTCATCATTAATGCCTGTATCTTCTGACCCATCCAAATAGCCCATATCAGCATCATTCAGAAGCACCCTCTCAAGTTCTTCAAGCTTAGACCTGATTTCAGTTTCATCATAGCCCATCTCAATCTCTGAACTTTGGCTGCAGGATATAGTTCCTGAATTATGATTAAAGAAACTGTCCGAAGATGTGGACGAATTTGCAGTGGTAGGCACACATAAACCATGTTGATTCGATACATCTGTGGACCTGAAGCCACCTAAACGCTGGCAGAGGGGTGAACAAACTTCACAATATGGAGATCCAGCAATTTCAGTGGTGGAAGGGTAAAGAAGTTCAACTTGTTGGCTAGAAGTAGATAGAAATTTCTCATTGGTAATCCCTGAGAAGAAAGATGCAGGTACAAAATCAAACATCCGGTTATCTTGCTGAAACACTTGGTTGGCTGCTAAGTTTGTGTCACTGCTTGTGCTTTTCCCCATATAAATCTTTGGATATGACGTGCCAGAAGATTCTGTATGCCTGACAAGGGACATAATAGCCTACCTCCTATTGTTCAAGCACCACCTTGAATGAAAAGTACTGCTTATCTCCAGCTTTAAAGATCAGCTAACATCTGTGCCTCAACAACAACCATGTTGAGAAAACTGTGGCAAAGATTGGAATATCTCAACAATAAGTTTATCATTAGATGCAGTGAGACATGGTTAGAAAAATTAATTATTTGACAAAAACGATGAATACAATTACAGAATTGTAAACAACACGCAGACATCTAGAGAGAGAAGCTAGCATCTATCTATAATAAGGGAGGCATGCAAAATATTATTAGATTCTTATTTACCATTTACAATATGTTCATCATGGGTTGGAGCTCTTCATTACAAAAGAGCAATAACCAAAAAGCTTTCAGGTTTTGCAAGGGCTTCTCACAACATCATCAAAATATGAATTAGACTACATACTATTATATCATTTTTCCATACAATCAACTATTCACCATTTCCAAGACGAAAGTTTTGGAAAAAATGCAACAGTTGAACAAGCTTCCCTTAACTATGGAAGCCATGAAAAGCTTAAGACTAGGTCCCCTCACACAAGTAGTTCATTCAGTACAATGTATGATTTTTTATCCTAATGATGCAAAATATTATACATTCGAGTCTTTCACAAAAAATTGATGCTAATCTCAAGGCTACATTTTCTAAAACTTTTACAATGGATACAATCACGGTACCACATCTTCTCACTCAAAGATCCACTTTTTAAAGCTTAAACTTTGGTGGTACTTTCAGCACTCAGGATAGATTCAAGTTAGACATCTCCTTTAAACTTGACACCATGCAATTGTGTAAATTCTTTTAACCTCTTTATGGTAAAAAAAAGGCATACAACCTAAAGGCTGCAGGCTTAGCTTTGCAATCAAGAAATCAAAGTCCCACTTTTTCAATACTATCCACAAAATTAGAGCAACTAGTAAATTACGATAAGCTCCAAGATGATGTTCATGGTCATAGCATCCAAAGATGGATATCAAGAGGTTATCTAACATAGTTGCAAATTATTTGCCGATTATATCCCTTTCAATCAGTTCTGCGGATGGTGCCGGGCACTCACAGACACAAAGGATCTCTAGTGCCATAGGTGTGCATGGTGCACCTAGGCATATGGCTGAGAAAAATGTAGGCAGAATGTATATTAGCCAAAAAAAAAAAAAAAGTAAAAATCTAGGCCATTTTTAGCCTAGTACATATTATTTAAGACAAAAAATAATGGAACATTTAAAATACCATTAAACCAGTTCATCAAAAGCTTGAGTATCCAACTGTTTAAAAGGAGAAAAAAAAAACAAGCATTTAGAAATGCATGAAAAAAATTAAAAATAAATATTAAAAATAACTAATACCATATTATAATAAAAAAGCACAAGCATTAACCATTTGTTGATACCGTGTTAGATAAGTAATTACCACTTGCATCATTCTGCACCAACAGCTTATCCAGCACGTATGCCTTGAGCACCCAGTGCCTAGAACCAAGGGCAAGCACAAGTGCACAATTTGGCTCTTTGCCCAAAATGTAAACAACCAACTACATCCGCAATGCTAAGTTCATTGTCCACAGGTTCAACAGCCCCAGACCATCTTCATTCACAGGCCTGTAGACGTCCTACAACATCAAGACCATCTTCATTCACAGGCCTGTAGACTTCCCACAACATCAAGACAATACCACAGCCCTCTTCTCAATCACCCATTCAGAAAAACCTATGCCTCATCTTCTCTGGCACAGTTTCCAACTCCTTAGGCATCAAAAAAGTGGACAAAAAAAAGGGAATGGCTCCACTTTTTTGGAATGAAATAAATTTGGGTGGTTATCATTTGGATAACCGCCCTTTGGCTTTTCAAAAAAAAAAAGGGAATGGCAAAGAATACAAGCATTAGTCATACCAAATTCCCTCCCTTCGAAAGTAGGCGAGTTTTCCACACTTCCAATCTATATTCCACCTTATGCATCATTCCTTTCCAATTGGAAACCTTCAGTGGCCAATTAGATAAAGGTAACCCCAGACAGACCAAGGGAAGCGATGACCTCCACATAACAAGAATATTTGCACACCACCCACCTCATCTTCTGCCATCCAAAATGAGACAAAAGTTAATTTTTCTCTATTAATCTTCAAATCAAGAATTCACTAAAGATGTCAAGTGGAGATACATTTTCCGTCGCTTCCTCTTAATCTTCAATAACAACAATAATATCATTGGCCCGTTGCAAAACAGTAGCAAGGCTAGTAGTATCAACTGAACTAAAACCCTATATAAAATTGCAACATGCAGCAAAAGTACAATCTGCCAAGACATCAGCAGCCAAAACAGATAACAGCGGGGAAGGGGGCACCCTTGTCACACTTCACGTTGAGTCTTAATCCAACCTCCCTCTAGTCTCCCTTTGACCAACACAGGGAATGAGTTGGTTGTTACAACCAAGGTTCGAAATGCTGAGTTCGATGTCATCCGATAAAACTCTAAGTATGCATTTCGTGGGCATGCCGAGAGCACGCCGTGGAAATGTCCGTTTTTCAATGGCCATGCCGATAGGCATGTCGAGTTAAAATGATATCAATTTTAAGAAAATCAAATGTTGATTGTGACTTGTGTAACAATAAAAGTATTTCATCATGACCATACCCAAAGTTTTAGATATCGCGTGCATGCGTGCGTGTGAACCCTTACCCAAACCTTGCCCATCTGGACCTATAGACCCTTACCCAAACCTTACCCATCAACAAACACCTTAGACCATGCTCAGCCAACACAAACCTCACCAGACTGGTCGGCATCTGGCGACATGCCGACCATACTGTCAACATGCCGACGAAATGGTCGACATGCCGGCAAAATCTTGACATTTCGACAGCAAATGCATATCGGCATGGACCTTTTTCAAAAAGTGCCTTGCCGGCAGCATTTAAATCACTAGTTACAACACTTTATCCAAGAAACCAAAGATCTAGGAACCCTCGACATTCTTAACAATCAAGTGCCTTGTTAAAGTCCACCTTTCACAAAAATCCATTTGTCCCTAATCTCATCCAATAACTAACCACCTCAAAAGCCAACACCACACTGTCAGGTAAATGTCTACTCGATGAAAGATGACTATAGTGGGCTAACCACTTCTTCTAGAACATCCCCTAGTCTATTTACAAGAGCCTCTACTACCAATAGATTGCATTCTTGGAGTTTTTATTTAGGGTCAAAGGCCATTTACAATAGCAGGTGGATTTAAAAGCTACTTACACCTAGGGGAACTGCATGATTGCGTCCACACAATGGGGGACACAAACTCTTACTTGCAGGCAAGGAACGCCAACATCCGCTTCTAGACAAGGGACACAACTCCTGCACTCATCGGATGGTAACCCTCCACTCTCACTGCCAAGGCCATCTTAGGGAGTAAGAAAGGGAGAGATTTGTTGAGTCACATAAAGCCCCTATTTCCTTCTCAAAACTCCTGTAGAACTCACATCGCATCAAACCCCACCATCATCCAGAATTCTTTGAAGTACTAGAAAGTCATTTGGTCCCATTTCCACCTTTGCAATTAGGCCATTTACTAGCTCCTTAACCTCAAACTCCAAGAATGGTTGCACCAAAGCCTCCAAGTCTTCAATAGAGATCATAGAAGTTCCCCTACTTGTCGAACACCATCTACCCCAAGGTCATCACCTGGTGAAAGCCCGAAAATGCTCTAAAACTGCAGTCCCAATCTAATTAGAACTTCTCCTTACCTCTGCTAATAGAGTCACCAACTGTAATGGTAACAATACGATTAGATCTTCTCTTATTTGCCAGTTGCCACCAAGTGAATGAAACAAGTGTTTGAGTCCCCTTCTTTTAGCCATAATTTCCTAAACCACTAGTGCCATTCAACTTCAACATTCTTGTCCTCCTAGGCCACTACTTGTTAAGCATCCTTCCTTTCTTGCATCTCTTTAACCGAGAATGTCCTAGCATCTTCTACACAATCTGGTCCTTGGATTTTCTGCAGTGCCTTGACATGCCTTATCCTTCCCTTTTTGACCTCTTCTTGTAATCCATCAAATGAGTGCTCGAACCCTGAAGTCTTCTACCCAAGGTAAAGGTAGTAGAACCATATGGAGGTGCATGTCTCCACCAATCCTCAAACATGATCATAAAATCTGACTACAAAAGCCATGACCTCTTGAAATGAGTGGTCAGCCTGAGCAACTCATGTAATCTCCAAATAAGAAAGCCCTTTGTGGTACCTCCACACCAAGTAGAAATGCCTCAACAAAGTCCAACGATTCAAGAAACCTATTAATCTTGGATCTAGATGTCATTGTCATCATGCTACACTAGGTAAAGGTTGAGTTAAATGCCATCAGCATATCGACAAAATGAAAGTGTCGATTTACATGTATGCCAATGAAATTTCGACCATGTCCCTATGGATTTGATGCAATAGCATGTGAATTTAATGAATTATGAGTTTTGAATTTGTCAAATTGGGTGTCATATAGTTAGGTTTTGTGGAGGTCGATAGAATGTGTGCTTGCTTAGATCGAATCTGTGGATTTAGATAGCTGTTTTTGGTAGATCATTTGATTGCTAGAGATTTTCAAACAATTGACAATAACGATTAAAGATATAATTAAGCTACGTTTAAGGCCCACCATGGAAGGATATGATATATTCAGTAACATGGAAGCTTATATTCGATAGCCGTAAGTGCCAAATAATCATCCATGTATAAATAAAAGAAATGCCACTACTGGTAATTGAATTCATTATATAGTTGTAGCATAATTTCATCACATAATCCATTTAGACTAGGATTGGAATTGTTTACTACAATTGTTTTTTTTTTTGAAAGGTGTTTACTACAATTATAGATGATGCCTAGATCCTAAAATGGTAGGCATAGACTAAAAAGTAGACAATAATTGAATCGTGGTACCACTACGTGGGAATCAGCAACAAGAATGGTCGTGTAAACTTTGAAAATTGCTATATTTGAATATTTTATCTTTGAATGCCTTGATTCAATTCGAACTATAATTATTTGATATTTAATTTATAATTATTTGATATTTAATTCTTGAACTTGCACATGGGAGACCACATGTTACATACAAATATTAAGACATAACATTCTTATTCTTACATAAATCTATTTAAACTTATAATTTTCTTGAAATTGTAGTTATTTTGACTACTTTTGCCATTATTTTCTGCATGCCCTTCACGTTCCTCTGAAATGGATTATTTTCAGGACATCAAAATCGTCAAGGTGAAGATGCAATTAAACCGGCTAAATTCCTATAGTTTAAGCTCCGCTAAGATCTCCTGGAAGTCATCTGACCCACAACCTATCGACCATCATCCTCTGGTTTGTCCTCCTAAACCAAAGTTACATTGAAGTCCCCTCCAATAAGGAAAGGCACAGCTTTACAGAAGACTGCCACAAATTAGATGTCCTAAGGCATATTTTCAACTCCACCTGCCAAGGGTCGTAAACGCAAATACCCTAAGCACAAATCTATCCACCCTCCTTTGAATAAAAGCAGCAACATGCCACTCCATCCAATTTCTCTACAGCTCAAATTTCACATCATTCCATGAAAGCACCATCCTCTTAAATCTTCTAGAAAGAGCTAATAAGGATAGAATTGCCAAGCCATGCAACTCCCACCTCTTCCCAACCCTTCAGTAACAACTTCCAATCTTCATTTCTAGAATAAGACAACACCACTAACCATTCGATCAGATGCCTCTTCAAGGCTCCTTTATGATTGGGGTCACATAGCCTTCTCACCTTCCATGTTAGAATCCTCATCAACACATTGTTTCTATCCCTAAGTATTGGGCTTGGGCCACCAAGCTCCCATCATAGCATCGAGAATGGCTTCCCTCTTGGAAGTTCTCACCATCAGCATCCATGCAACCACTCCTTAGTCATCAATATCACCTACAACACCACTATCAACTACTACACCTACCACTTAATGTCACCACTAGTCACAGTAGCCTTTGCAGCCACCCCTCTATGGATGTCATACCCTAATGAAGAGGAGTCTACTACCTAAGTCCTTTCCTTCATTGCATAGTAGATTTACATCATCATCATCTCTATGAAGGTAGCCCCCATCACTACTTCTTTCATTTCATGTAAAGGAGGTTTTCCATCGGGTCAAATCCATAACTCAAAGTAGCTTGACAACTGGCTATCGGGTAAGCCACACTCTATTAAAAATGACCCACCTAAATCGGATCTGAAAAAAGGTAACGAGCACTCAAAATCAACTGGAGTATTCTTCCTACTTAGCACCTAGTATGCATGTGGGCGATGCCAAAAATGACCCCTACTGCAAATCACATAATACTCAAGAAGTCCCCCCCCCCAACTCCTCAAATCCCATTTGAGGGAGCCACAACCACTCTCACCAATTTTGATGGTAATGGTTGACTTTCCAAATCCCTCAAGTTGAATTTCAAAAAAGAATTCCAAGAATGTCCCCTCAACCCTCATCATCACTGCCACCACTGATGAGAACCTCTGTCTTCCACCACTGACTAGGTCTCTCTCTCTATCTTAGCACTCATTCATCCAATCTTCAACTACACCATAACAAATCCTCCCTTCAATCGCAGCACATCTTGCTCTTCAATCACGACACATCTTTCGACCAAATGAAGCATCAGCATTCTTACAAACCTCAATGTAGTATGGACACCACAAAGGTCTCCCAAGGAAATGTTTGGGATGATGCACCTTTGAAACCAGCCAAAGAAGGTGACTACCAAGTTGATGACCTCCAACGATCAAAGACAACGTAGGATGCCATGAAGATCTATCTACAACTCCATGAAGTAAGGCCACATCTTTTTTTAATGACCCATTTTGTTCTATATGTTTACATCACCTAATAACATTTCCATCGCAAGTTCTAAAAGAAAACATCTTCTTTCTGACATCCTCCGACCACCTCAACAAAGGAAACTTTCCATCCTTATAAGCATGAGAAACTAATGTGGAAGCTTGGATTGCTCACCTCACATAAGCATTGATTTAAATGCCGACGGCATGCCGTCGGCAAGGCCATTTTCGAGCAACGGTCGTGCCGACATGAAGAAAACGTCGATTTACAGGGATTTCGTCGGCATGCCCTCAACACGGTCGGCATGCTGGCGAAATTGGTACCCATATCGAGGTTGCTAATGATTTTTTTAATTACTTTTGCTATTTTTGTTGAAATGCATCAGCATGCCCTCGGCAAGCCCACAGCATGCCCATCGAAAAACGGGCATTTCCATGGCATGCCCATAAAATGCACACTTGGAATTCATCAGCATGGCATTGAAATCGGCATTTCGAACCTTACACATAAGGAGCAAAGTACTAGATCTTAAAGTAGTGATCCAATGAATCAAATCTCCCCAAGTCGTGAAGGATGCCATCCACATAGGGTTAATATTCGAAATGAACGATTTAAGTTTGACTCAAATTCATTTGAAAAATATTCAAAAAAAAGTTCATTCTGAAAACAACACTAAATATGAACATTGAAACTAAATTCATTAACTTAACAAATCAAGCATGAACATGATATATGTTCGTTCAATAAAAGTTCGAATTTGAAAACATGCATATACATATACATGAACATGATGTAACAAACTAGCAATAGTATGAGTTCCCTAAAAAAGTTGTCTTATTTTATGTTTATGATTTTATATTTTATATTTTAATGATTTTGATCTTATTGCTTAGTTTTTACTTAGTTTTGAAATTACGTTCTTTAATGTTCTTTTAAAACTTGTAATATGCTCTAACTTTAGAAAAGCATTTTAGTTTAAACCATTATCACACGAACCGTTACCGAACGTTGTTTTCGAGCATAGTATTGAACCTTATTAAACATGTTTGTTTAAAAAATGTAAACGAACAAATAAGAAACCAAACTCAAACATTCAATTTCGTTATTGAACCAAACTTGAACATAGTAACCGAACACCTAGCAAACTTGAACTAAACTAGAACATTGAGCATCTTATGAAACTCAAACTCGAACATATCTATATATGAGTAAGTTCGATTCAATTAGTGCCCTACATCTATGACTTGAAAAGAAGATTAAGGCGTCTCTATGAACCTAATATCCCAGCACATCCACTCTAACTCCAACAAGATCTTCCCACTTTGAGCAAGTTCTTTGGCGATGACAAAGGTCCCCACACTTCAACCATTGATAAGATCCTAGCAAGTATGAGCAATATATCCTCTTCCCAAATAGCAAAAGCACATAACCACCCCCCACCCCAAGTTCCATTTAATGCCAATCAATCTTCTTCTTGGCTTCACAAAATCATAGTAGACCACTCACCTTACTTGTGCTTCTCCTTGTCACCAACCTCACGATGCCTTCCCTCACTTACCCTTCACCTTTTGCCTCCCACAAGACTCCATATCTTTTCAGGAAGTTATCTCAAATTTAATTGTATCGACATCAGCACCCATGTAGAGTAATCTTGTATATATTAAACCAAGAGTTCTTTCTTAAAATTGAGTTCAGACATAATCCTATTTTAAGACGTCATCTCACTCTTGTATCTTTCTATGTAACCAGCTTTCAATGCATAAGATGCCACAATCAATATTTCATCTACCAAATGGGCTTAAATGCACACTGCTCAACACAAAAGTCAAACACTCGTCTCACACCACTGAAGTACCTCTTCCAAACGATAATTCTAGATGGATAATTCAACTTAGCTTCTAGTAATCAAACCATAGTCATTCACATCAAAGCTTTGAGTTCTTATGTTTTCAAGGGAAAGGAAATTCAACCAATTGGAGTTCATATCAAGTGACAAATCTCACATATAGATACTTGCCATCTCTCCTCAAATTGAGAATCAAGTGGATATAAAAATTTAGCTACGGTCATCATCGCTTCACTATAAAACCATTTATACTACAAATAAAACAATCATCATCACTTCAATATAAAACCATTATATTACAAATAAAACTATCTAAATTTTGTCTTATGTAGATAAATACACCAACCATATTACATATAAAAGTACCACGTATGCACAAAACAAGTTTTTCTTTAGCGTAAAAGTTCCAAGATATATGGATATGCAAGACAATAAATCGACCGAGTCGGTTGAGTAGTTGGCCAACTACTATTACGCAATCCCTTAACCGACTGAATAACCCATACTCGAGCACATAACCGACAAGCCGAACTACTCAGCTAAGTAGGCGATCTACTCGGCCTACTACGTGACTGATTTCTCCAGAGAGTTGACTTATGATTTTATTCTCTTACTCAGCTACTTCAGTACTTCAAACTTGTGCTTTTCTTTCGTTGGATTTATGGTTTGTAGCTTGTTTTCAAATTTGAGCTTGACAATGATTTACTTTTATGTAATGTAATGGTATATTTTACTTGTTTTATATATATATATATATATATATATATATATATATATATATTTCTTTAAATATTTAAAAAATACCCAACCGAGCATTCCCCGACTATTTCCTCGTATACCATATACTCTTTAGTCAGTGACTTGACCAACTAACTACCGACAACCAACTTTTACAACACTGCTCGAGTCACTGGTGGTGCGCCTGCCAATCACTTATTTAGGTCTCCCTTTGAGAGGGAAGCAGTTATTGTCCTGACCGGAATGGGATAATTGAAAGGGTGGTAAGGAAATTGTCCTCTTGGAGTGGTAGACTCCTTTTAAGAGGTGGACGACTTGTGCTTCTAAAGTCAATTTTATCTTCCATACCTATTTTATATTTTTCTATATTCAAACTCCCAAAGAAGATAATATCAAAGTTAAAGGGTATCCGCAAAACATTTTTTTATAAAGGTCCTAACCACGAGAGGAGGTTCCTACAACTAGTGAAATGGGGTGATATTTTCCAATCAAAGAAAAGGGGTGGGTGGGTGGGTGAGGAGTGCAGCTTCTAAAAGAGTTTAACATGGCCCCGTTACTCAAGTGGGTGGTTCGGTTATTGGAGGGTGGAGATTCTATGTGGATCAATTTGATTCGTGAGTCCATGACTTATGGATCAAGCTTAAATCTAAAAGAAAGAGCAGTGCTGAGGCATGGTGACTTCTTTTTGAAGGTCCACTGTGCCAGTCATGAGGAAGTATGCACAGTTCTTCTCACCGGTGTTGGGTAGAGGGAATTCCTATAAATTCTGGAAAGATAATCGGTTTGAAAACGGTGAGTTATCATGCCTTTCCCCACATCTTTTCCAGCTGGCCAGCAACAAAGATACTAGGGTGATGGATGTTTGGGATTGGTAAACGGGTTGCTGGGGTTTGATTCTGCCCCAGGGACTTTTAGAGGTTAGTCTTTCTGATTTTCAGGGACTTTTGGTTCAAATTTCAGATCTGCAACCTGCTATAGATGACCCGACTGAATTGCTTGGACGGATGGTACTTTCTCAGTTGCAAGAGCTTATAGAAAAATTACAACAAATGCAAAACAAATGAATAATATCAGCAGTGATTGTGCTAGTATATGGAGGTTCAAGGTGCCCCTGAAGATAAAGATTTTTTTGTAGCTCCTTCGGAGAGGGAAAGTGATCATTAATAGTGTGAGGAAAGCATGGAATCAGAATATAGATGCTGCCTGCCCTTTTTGTCATGAAGAAGAGGAAGACGCATCCCATTTAGTTCTCAAGTGCACTTTCTCCAGGGAGGCATGGAGGTTAACAAATTTCCAAATGGTGAATATTTCTTCAATTGAAGACCTTTGGAGGTCTTTTAGAGATAATCTGCATGCGGATACAGCAAGATGCGTCAAAGTTGCGGCTACTTTATGGTGCTTGTGGTTGCAAAGGAATGCTGTCATCTTCCAGAATGAGCAGGCTTGGGTGAAAAATGTTGTAAGGGAGGTGTCTTATCTTTCTGATTTTTTGGCTTAGATCATTTGTAAGTCTATTCCATATTTTTATATTAATAAAATTCTTTGGATGATTACCGACCTCCGGTAATCTTACTTTTCTTTCACAAAAAATAAAAAAAAAAGTTCTAAGATATAAATCATGAACCAATAAAACGTCAGAAAGTTTCCTGGCAGTCCAATGATATGGCACATATGTGGATTCTGCTTAAGAAAATAACTCAAAGGATGTGGACAGCTTAATTAAACTACTTGCAGTGTGTCTATTTACTAAATTATAAACCCAGCTTGAATTTGAAACAACAAAACTGGCTATTGAATAACACAAGCTTTCTTGTATATTAATAGAAGAATGCCGCAATATAACAAACTACAGGAATTTCTCATGTAATAATATGTAATTATTCTTAAAGTTTGAGTTCTTCAGATTTTTGTTTGTGATATTTTTGAGTACTGTTTATTCTTTTTTGAAAGATTACTGTCTCAGTTCTCTTGTCCTGATGTCCTTCAATTCCAATTTTATTCTCAACCAGGCCCTTCTTTCTTTTCTTTTTGTCATTTCAATGCCTTCAAATATCACATCACATCTTCTAATCTTATATCTTACGACTACTACTATGTGCCCCATAGATTTTTAGACAGTGGGTATTGCACCTAGGACTCTAACTTTGAATTTTTAAAGAAATGAGAAATAAAAAAAAAAATAACCAAAATTATTTTTCAAAGAAAACTGAAAATTAGGTAAGTTAAGTTTTCCTCCTCTTGCCCATCCAAATCCACCATATTTGGTGGGAATACCGAATAAAATTAATTATCTACTTCATCATGAGAGATAATCAAGTATGATGGTCTTTGAAAATTGAAATTAGCCTGGGACATTCCCAATCCGTGATTTATCCTTAGGCAAGAGCCATCTAAGCATTGTTTGGATATCTTGTGGAATACCCCGTTCACCATTTGTTTTCAAACTAAGTAGATTTCAAGTATGGCAATTAATAAAACAGTGGTATTGATATCACATGGAGAAACAGAATAATCTCATTTCTACTCCTTAATGAAACATATTCCCACTATTTCTTTTGATAAGGATACTTCCACTATTTTTTGAGAAATAAGTAAAATCACTCACTTCTTTCAAGAATAAGGGAAAATTTTGGTGGATAAAGGGTCAAAGCACTGAATGAAATATGCAAGAAAATGAGATGGCCTTCCATTTGGAGGGGTATCCCTCCATCACTAGTGCCACGGAAAAATTTAAGGCCCAATTTATCATTCTATTGTTGTCCCTACCAAAAATTATCCGTGTTTTAGTATCCTCATGTCAATTAGGTACAAAAGACAGCAGTGGTCTTCCCAAGAACTGCCTGATTTTTAATCCCAGATATGTTTCTCCCATCTATAAGAATCAAAACAATCACCAATATCATTCTAATGTCCAAGTCATGTATAAGTGAGGTCAAGTCTCCCAATTCATTTTGTGAACTTGTATAAACCCATCTTCAGAAACTGAAATATCTCGTGTATCTTTTGAATGAGCTGATCCCAAGGTACTTGATGATGAATCAATTCCAGTACACAGGCAAGATCATAAAAAGGACACAGCCGGCTTGGGTCGGCTAAGGCATCCATCAGGTAGTGGTGTACCCTTCCTTGGTGGAAGGACGCCATCTCATAGCCTAGCCTACTGAAACCGCCCCTCTTCAGGCAATTATACGGACATGTCGTGTGCCAAGCATCCCAGGCTAGAAGTGTCGAATGCCTCTATACCAAACTTCATGGCTAGGTCTAGGGGCAGGATGATTCAAGGGGCTCAAGGCAACTGGTAAACCCTCAACTGGCACGTTAGCAAGTCAATTGAGTTGAGCTGCCTAGCTGACCAGGATCAGCCATCCAAACAAGTCAGCAGCAAGGACTTGGACCAAATGGCAAGACCTTGTCATGAGAACCTTGTTGACCGGAGAACTAGGCATGAGCTTAAAGTGGAACAAAAGCACTGCCTCCACACTCCTCCCAATGCCCCCAACATTCATAAATTTGCACTTATCTCTTTCAAGCCCAAAGTAACCCCAAGAACTAGATACCCCATAGCCAACCTAACCCTTAGGACAGCTACATGCTTCCTCTCTGCATCAGCAACAAACGGCAACCATGGGAAAAGTTGTAGTTGTCCCTTTTTCATTGATGTAAGAGATGGACAAAGGGGCAAAAAATTCCCCTGCCATCTGAGGGTGGTGCAGACATAATAACTAGTCTGCTGATGGCTGCAATAACAATAGAAGACAAAAGCAATCCTTAAACCCTTAATGACAAAGAAGTAGGAACTGTTGGATCAAGACTTAGAGCTAGTGAAATCATCCAGTCAAAACCCTTGTATCCCACTTGTGCATCTATGAAGGGAGAAGGGGCAAATATAGGACCTCATTCTACTTCAATTGCACCTAGTGTAGCTCAGTGTTCACTGACAAAGAGCTCAAGATTCAAGAAACTTCAGACTTGGTTCATAGTGCATTTAAAGGCTAGGTTCCTCCCTACAATGTACACCTGCTTGAAATGGAACTGGAAAAAGAAAAATTCCTTGATGTGCAAGATTGTGCTTCTCGTCTCTTTCCTCCTGCCCAAATATTAGAATCTACCTCAATGTAATCCATTAGGCACTCCTATACATTATCACTTAGCATCCTTCACGGGAACTGTGTTTCATCACTTAGATGCAAAAGGCCCACCTGACCTTCTCAAAAAGTTGATGGTTATGAGATGTCACCCCATCAATCTCACCACCTCCCAGGCCTACATTGGTGCCTAAGAGAAGGCTATTAGAAGCTCCCAGCATTGAGCCTGAAACTGAAGACAAACTAACCATGTCCCTTCTGCAAGTGGGATGCCAAGAATGTTGCCACATGGTGTGAAAAAGATGGAACCAAGTTGGTGACACTTCCAAGGAGCATTATACCAACCTCAACTCCAACAGAAAGGGCCACATCTCCAAGTATTACACTAACAAGCAGGATCATGAGCAGTGAAACCACATGTCTCAAGTCCAAGCTTGCACAAGTATAGCAGGCATAAAAAAGGACTCAGAGTTAAACCTCCGCATCAAGTTCAGGTAAAAACAGGTGGACTTCATATCTCCAGATCCAGCAACTTGAAGATTGGACCCCCCTCACCCTCTCCCCCCCGTGTACTTCATCCTATAACCTCCAGTGATCCCCATCAGTAGCATGATAAGAATAAGCAGAGATAAGTTTAGGCATGGCCAATATTAACCTTCACATGAGATTCAAGAATCCAAGGAAAAAAAGGCAGTGGCCTGGGATGTCTCTGCATCTAGTTGTCCCTAAGCATTCCCAGGAGTAAGCTCCCTTCAATGACCATGATGAGGACAAAGGGAAGAGCAACCTTGGTCCTATCCACTTTACACCTTGCCATTAACTCATCCATTTCAATCACATTGTGGACATGGTTATGGAGGAGATTCTAGGACTGGATGAAGAAAATTACTACACACTATCCCACAGTTTCTCTCTTTACGCTAGCAGTGAAGCATGCTTCTTTCCAACCCAAGTCTTGCATTTCTACCGTCAAATGCTATGATGATAAAACTGATCCTAGAGACTTCATACCCACATCCAATAAGCAATGGCAGTTCATGGTTGTGATAACATCATACTTTGTAGGATCTTCACATGTTTCCTGACAAAGGTGGCAATTAATTGATTCCACTCATTTTAGTGAAGCCTCATTGGTGATTTAGAGAGTCGTGAGGGGCTCACTAATGGCCTTGTGTGCATGAGGTGGAGTACCACTTGTCTCCTAAGCCTTGGATACTTCTGTCAACCTCATTGTTGCTTGACCACTTCTGTCATCCTCCTTTCCACCTCTGTTGCCTAAATCACCTAGCTATCTGCTACACTCACAGCTATCATGACTACAAAAGCTGATCAAGTTAGAAAAAGAATGTACATATCAAGTGGCAAGTCTCACATAAAGCCAGAGACTCCCTGTTGACCTTGTGGATTAATAGGCGATCTTGCAAGCTACCTTATGAAGTGGCTTAGCTCAACGAATTACATCAACAGCCCTTGCTCCTGGTTGACACCCTAAACCCCCTCTCATCCTTCATAATCCTCTTTCACTAGACTGTCTGGATGTCCACCGATGCACTCTAATGCAGGACATAACTGGGTATCACAAGATCCACATGTAGGATTGGCTTGCATATTTGTACATATTACGAATGGAATTTTTGTTTCAGGTCATACACAGGTTGGATTCCCCAAGGGCTATGGTGGATTCACTTCCTAGACTCTTCTCCCATGTTGTTTAATCAACAGCAACCCCATGACTACAAGAGATGATTTCAGTATTGCCAAACCCATACCCATTTAGAAATCCCACACCCTGCTTACTCGTCGGAACCTCATCCCTGAACCCACTGCCTAATCAGGTCCATAAACCCAATTCACCCATCCCGTTGACGATCTTCATTCATCCTGTCCAGGTAGGTACTTCGAAAAGCTACATCTTAAGACCAAACAAAATACTCTAGGGAATAGAAGGAATTCCAAACATCCCCAACACCTTCCATTTTTCATTTTAAAAAGAACATCTTTCAGGAAACAAACCACTTCAGGATGTTCCCCAGAACAGTAGAAGAGGTGTGGAACATGGAAGTGAGGCCCCCCTGAAGCCGCACATGTCTGGGGTCCAAACGCATGCTGAGTTCAGAATAAAAATTTCCTCTCCCTTTTTTCCTCATGTTTTAGATTTTTTTCTAGGTTGTGAGTTCTCGGATCATCTGGAAGTTGAGTGATCTAAAATATATGTGCTATGAATTGAAAGCGAATCATCCAAAATAGATCTAACTATGCATTCAAGAACAGAAAAGAAAGAGAGGATATCATTGAGAAACAGACATGATGTAGATCAAACTCATCCGACGCAAAACAAAAGAAAAGGAGAAAGAAAACCTAATGAAGTAGCATTCAAGAAACGAGAAAAAGAACAGACAAGTGGTGTCATCTGCACACGTACTTAGATGTTGACGTCACCGGCTCTCCTGGAGGAGGAGGAGGAGGAGGAGGTGGTGGTGGTGGAAGAGGGCGGAGGTGGTTGTGGGAGTAGGGCGGAGGAGGGCTCACCAGGCGGCCCGGGGAGGAAAGTGCCGGCGGAGCGAGGGGGGATCGGTCCGCGTGGAATCAGGAGCACAGCGCGTGGATTTTACCTTTTATACTGTTTCGTACAAACCACCGTCTGGGAATCCGCTTAGGATAAACAGATTTAGATTTTTTGTTTTTCTTCTTTTTTGAAATTCTCACAATAAATTCACTCTCGCCATGACGGAAGCTTCTTAAAATATCGGCCATCACGAATAAGTTGGAGATGTTTCTTTCGATAGATGGAATTCTTTATATACTTCTATCTTAACAAGGCAAAATAGAAGACGAGTCCCCAGTTGATAAACGTCTTTTGATAGAGTAAGTCGAATTTGGATAAAACTTTCTAATCTTATTTGAGAAGAGAGATAAATTTGTGAAATAAATAAAAAGATAAAGAAGGAGTAGAAGAAATGATAAAATAAGTAATTTAATATGTTTATACATTTTAATAGGTTAAAATTATTTCATAAATAAGAGGTGAAATAATTTTATCTCAAGTTAAATTCATTTAATTAGATATAAATAAGAGGTAGATTAAATAATAAGTTAAATATTTAATTTAATATAAATCCACTTAACACACCAACTAAATATCCTCTCAGAGGTTATTATGTCGATTGACTTATGAATAATGTTGTGACATGTTGCTAATCAATAACTTTGAAATGATAGAACTTAATTATTTTCCATATCAATGTTGAAATCGAATAATTTTGTTATTTAGTCGTACTATTGTCATTAAATAAAATATCAAATACCTCACGTTAAGTTCCTCTTATAATTTGTCGACTTATTTAGAAAAATATTTCATTGAACTCATTTGTTCCGGGAACTTTATCCACAATTCGACTGAAATGCCTCTTTAATTTCATCTATTGTGTAACCTTTTAATTAGCTTTATCTCTATTTGTCTCTTTATAGCTTTCTTTGAATATTGAATAAAATTTTATCTGGTATAATACAGCCTCTCTCCTCATTAAAAAGCTAAGAAAAAGATCTCCTCGTTACTTATTTTTTTGTTCCTTATTTATGGAAAGACCATTAGCAACAAAATTTCTAAAGAGGATGTTGATGCATTAGTATACCCAAGTTACTATTGTGAAAAACATGGTGGATTAATCCCTTTCCTCTAACTACATAATCTTACTTTGTTGTCTCCACATGTCTTCCTTTTGAAGGCGTAGGTGTAAGTTTCCCCTCATTTAGGCAATGCCCAATGACTCCTCCCTGAGATGATTATAGATAATTTGTAACTCGTACTTCAATTCAAAACTTTTTGCACAAATATATTTTATCCGCTTTTGATCACTCTTCTAACATTTCTTTGTTCCCCTTTAAATTGATCATATTATAAAGTGAATTGCCCACGTCATATAGCTTATACATGCCTTCTCCACAATTTTTAAGAAGCCATCCCTCTCCCACCACATAATAAAAAATTGAAAATGTCCCTTGCAGGGGATCAATTTCCACCAAGCTCAACTTCACCAAAGTATGTTTACTACCTTCACGTAGGGATGTACTCTATGTGGTTTTAATGAAGCACCATTAGCCATTCAACATTTGACATTATCCTGTGCAACTTGCAGCAGGTTCTTACTGCAGGCATGGCTATATTAAACTAAGAAAAAGAGCTATCGCAGCAGTAATTTCCAGCTAGCCCACATTCATGGTATATTTGTTACATTTGTCCATTCTCCTAATGAAAACCATATTTTCACCCCCATCTGCTCAGCCCTCCTTACCACATTAATATACAATTATCATCCATGGTTCATTAAGAAGCTATCCATACATTTTAATTGAGTACAATAACCCATTTTTCTTCATTTTTTTTTCATTATGCCTATAGACAATAGAGTGGTACAAGAAAGATCTCCGACGTTACATACGTGCAAAAATAATACCTTCTTAGGAATTTCAATTACTTCCACCTCCTAGGTGTCAGTTCTCTAAAGTGGCAAGTGTTGGTGCTAAAGCACCACGATCATCTGTTTTGATAATAACAAAGCACGTGTTATTTAACATTTACAATTTGAGTCCTAGATTTCAGGTCAATTGCAAATGTGGATGTGCTTAAACGGAGTTCGAGCTCGCATCCAGGACGGATTGGAGGAGCTTGACGGAAAACAGAGGAGGTTCGCGTGGAGCGACAGATTGAAGATAGAAGATAAGAAGAATAAGATAGATTCTTTTTAATCCTTTCTTGTATCTCTTGTCTTTATTTTCTTACTCTTATTTTCCTTAGAATATTATGTTAAAGAGCCTCAAAGTACCCTAACAGTAGTTCTAGGAACACCGGCACAACCCTAGGATACTTAGGTTTTCTGTAGAATACTTAGAAAACCAATATAGGGTTCAAACAGCACTTCCAGACGTCTAATTCCCAAATCAGACGTCTGATAAAGTATTTTAAGACGTCTGATTGTTGTTTCAGACGTCTGATAACTATTAGGCTGGAGTTAGTATTCTGTCTGATGAAATCAGACGTCCAGACCTTAGTCCAGACGTCTTAGAAGACGTCTGATGGACTTGCCAGACGTCCAGATAGTGGACCGTTGGCTAGCTTAGCAGACACTACAGAATATGACCGTTAGAGCCTTATCAGACGTCTTTAGGCCTTTCCAGACGTCTGATAATTGACTGTTTTGCCTCGGCTGACCCAAAATCTCTTCTCAGAGATTTTCTAGCCGTTGCAACGTTTGGAAATCAATTCCCACAGTAAAAGTAGGTTTCCAGACGTCCATACATAGTGCCAGACGTCCTGTATGTCGTCTGATGGACTTGCGCAAAAACCCTGTTTAGATCTAATTCAAGTCAGGAGGAAACCCGCATAGAATCAGACGTCTGACCTTTAAATCAGACGTCTTAAAGTGGCCTTCCAGACGTCTGATGCAAGAATTAGACGTCTGATCACCCTGTCAAGTGTAATCATTGTCCTGATTTCGGCCTAATTCTCTTGGGCTTTGCACCCAACGGCTATGGAAGCATTTCCAAGCCTTCCAAAGCCTTCCTAAGGCCTCTATAAATAGAGGGGAGCCTTTACACACCTAAAAACACTAAGAGAAACACAACATACACACTTGGATACACTTAGCTACACACTTTCACACTCTTTTGTGTCCAGAAAAGATCTTGCTCTCCAAGCTTAAGCTCCATTCCCTTGAGAGCATCAAACCTTCGCGCACCCACTCTCCCGCCGTTGTTCATGAGAGCGACATTGCGCCGTTGCGTGGCTCACGCACCCGCGCCATCCTCGACGCACTCCTTGCAAAGGGGAGTTTCCTAATTCCTATAGAAGCTAGATTCATAATTACTTTGTTGGCTCTATAGGACTTGTTGTTTATTTTATCTTTGTTATTTAGTTGGGTATTCGCTTTGCGAATTCCCTTCTCCTTCGTGGGACAAAATCCTTCTCGTGGAGAGAAGGGGTTGAGGAACGCTACCCTGTACTTGTAGCGTGGTTGTACTGAGGTTGAATCACCCTCGTTTTAAAGTGATTCGGTTAGTGGATTTGATCAACTAGATTGATCGGAAAATCCTAACTCGAGAGGGTTAGGTGATGGTTTTCACCCGGTTTGGGTTTCCACCTAAAAATCTTTGTGTACTTGTGCGATTGATTTTTTGTGAGATTGCTTTATATTTTATTTCCGCATTTATTACGTCACCCCCTCCTAGTAGGGAAAAACTTTCATTTGGTATCAGAGCAGGTTCTTGCTAGATCGGAGTAACACCCGGCAAGAAGATCATGGAGGGAAGCTGTTCCACAAGCAGGATTTCCGAGGGGCAGTCCACAACCCGTCTGCCGTTCTTCGACGGGAGCAACTACCCCTACTGGAAGTTGCGGATGAAGACCTGGCTTCAAGCCACCGACTTCACGATCTGGGCCAGATGCGAGACACCATTTGAGATCCCAGAAAAACCCGCGGGAGGCTACTCGTAGCTGCATATTCGAGAGCTTTCACTCAACGCAAAGGCAATGAATACCCTGTATTACGCGCTGAGTCCGGAAGAGTTCGAGAAAATCCAAGAGTGCACCACCGCCCACGAGATATGGAGGCGGTTGGAAGGCACTCATGAGGAGACGAGCTCGGAAGAAGATCTCGGGGAGAAGGAAACTGCGTGCCTTGGTTTCATGGCAATCGAAGAAAGTGACAACGACAGCGACGACAGCGACAATGAGGTAAATCTCGATTTACAAGAAGCTTTTAATGAACTATTTGAGATTAGTAAATCACTTAAAATAGAAAATAAAAGTATTAAAAAGAACCTTAGTTTTCTTAAAAATGAAAATGATAGGTTAGAAAAACAACTTAAGGACATAGAAGCTAGTCCTAGAATTGATAACCTATTATTAGAAAATCAAGACCTCATCAATGAAAATAATAAATTGATTGAAGAAAATGATAGTCTAAAGTTAGAAATCTCTAATTTAAAGACTAAGATGAGTATTATAGAAAAAGAAATTGCATGTCTTAGGGAAAACTTCAACAAATTAATCAATAAAGTAGATAATTTTTATAGCCCTAAGATTGAGAAAGGATCTCCATCAAGGAGACCCGCTAACAGATCCGGATCCAAGCCCACTTGGATACCGAAAAAAGAATTAGAATCTTGTTTTGTAGGGTTCAAGGATACTTACAACACAAAGGACTGGACTTACAAGCTCAAGGCTGGTCAACTCGAGTTGGGAGAACCAAGGAGTAGACCAAGGAGGAGAACAAGAAGACCGACAAGACGGCGAACAAACAACGGACCTGCCGCACGTCGACCACCAGATTGGAAACCGGCGCCAATGCCCGGGCCTCCAAGCTACGGATGGGAGCCCCATCCGATGTGGCATCCACCACCACCATTCGGGCCACTTTATTGGCCATGGCAGGTGAGGTAAAATTCTTAACCCTATCTTTTTATAAGCATTTAGATAGGGGAGTTAAAAAATGAAAAATGATGAGCTAATTGTTAATTTTTAAGGGGGAGATATAAGGTAGCTAAATTTCCTTTAGAAAGGGGGAGAAAAATAATAGCTATCTTGTTGTTACAAAAAGGGGGAGAATATCACCTTTGTCAAAAGAAACTCATAGAAGAGCATGTTTTAAGGGGGAGTTATAGGAAATGTAAAACCAATTAAACCTTTTTGATAATGTCAAAAAGGGGGAGGTTTTTTTCTGCATTATTATTTACGGTTTTGTCATCATCAAAAAGGGGGAGATTGTTGGTGCTAGAGCACCACGATCATTTATTTTGATGATAACAAAACACGTGTTATTTAACATTTGCAATTTGAGTCCTAGATTTCAGGTCAATTGCAAATGTGGACGTGCTTAAACGGAGTTCGAGCTCGCATCCAGGACGGATTAGAGGAGCTTGACGGAAAACAGAGGAGGCTCGCGTGGAGCGACAGATTGAAGATAGAAGACAAGAAGAATATGATAGATTCTTTTTAATCCTTTCTTGTATCTCTTGTCTTTATTTTCTTGCTCTTATTTTCCTTAGAATATTATGTTAAAGAGCCTCAAAGTACCCTAACAGTAGTCCTAGGAACACCGGCACAACCCTAGGATACTTAGGTTTTTTGTAGAATACTTAGAAAACCAATATAGGGTTCAAACAGCACTTCCAGACGTCTAATTCCCAAATCAGATGTCTGATAAAGTATTTTAAGACGTCTGACTGTTGTTTCAGACGTCTGATAACTATTAGGCTGGAGTTAGTATTCTGTCTGATGAAATCAGACGTCCAGACCTTAGTCCAGACGTCTTAGAAGACGTCTGATGGACTTGCCAGACGTCCAGATAGTAGACCGTTGGCTAGCTTAGCAGACACTACAGAATATGACCGTTAGAGCCTTATCAGACGTCTTTAGGCCTTTCCAGACGTCTGATAATTGACCGTTTTGCCTCGGCTGACCCAAAATCTCTTCTCAGAGATTTTCTAGCCATTGCAACGTTTGGAAATCAATTCCCACAGTAAAAGTAGGTTTCCAGACGTCCATACATAGTGCCAGACGTCCTGTATGTCGTCTGATGGACTTGCGCAAAAACCCTGTTTAGATCTAATTCAAGTCAGGAGGAAACCCGCATAGAATCAGACGTCTGACCTTTAAATCAGACGTCTTAAAGTGGCCTTCCAGACGTCTGATGCAAGAATTAGACGTCTGATCACCCTGTCAAGTGTAATCATTGTCCTGATTTCGGCCTGATTCTCTTAGGCTTTGCACCCAACAGCTATGGAAGCATTTCCAAGCCTTCCAAAGCCTTCCTAAGGCCTCTATAAATAGAGGGGAGCCTTTACACACCTAAAAACACTAAGAGAAACACAACATACACACTTGGATACACTTAGCTATACACTTTCACACTCTTTTGTGTCCAGAAAAGATCTTGCTCTCCAAGCTTAAGCTCCATTCCCTTGAGAGCATCAAACCTTCGCGCACCCGCTCTCCCGCCGTTGTTCACGAGAGCGACATTGCGTCGTTGCGTGGCTCACGCACCCGCGTCATCTTCGACGCACTCCTTGCAAAGGGGAGTTTCCTAATTCCTATAGAAGCTAGGTTCATAATTACTTTGTTGGCTCTATAGGACTTGTTGTTTATTTTATCTTTGTTATTTAGTTGGGTATTCGCTTTGCGAATTCCCGTCTCCTTCGTGGGACAAAATCCTTCTCGTGGAGAGAAGGGGTTGAGGAACACTACCCTCGTACTTGTAGCGTGGTTGTACTGAGGTTGAATCACCCTCGTTTTAAAGTGATTCGGTTAGTGGATTTGATCAACTAGATTGATCGGAAAATCCTAACTCGAGAGGGTTAGGTGATGGTTTTCACCCGGTTTGGGTTTCCACCTAAAAATCTTTGTGTACTTGTGCGATTGATTTTTTGTGAGATTGCTTTATATTTTATTTCCGCATTTATTACGTCACCCCCTCCTAGTATGGAAAAACTTTCAGCAAGATCCTCATATTATTAGCTATGTGCAAATTTGTAACATATCTCTATCACCCTAGTAGTTGGCCTCTGAATAACTGATCTCATATAGTCCTCCAAATCATCTCTTCAATTCCACAATGTCAACATTATGCTCCGACACCACCTAAAGAACCTCTCCTTCTCTAGAGGCTACACATGCCTCTTACATTCCAAGTAAGAAAGTCCATCAAGTATGCAACTACCTTTGAACCATGCCCCTTCATCGCTCTTGATCTTCTCCTTACTATCTTTCTCTTTTTCCTATTTCTTCCCCCTTTCAGATGCCTTCTTAATTCGTACTCTTCTATCTATTTGTTCATCTTCTTTCCTTTTCAATGCCACTATTTAGCAGCTTAAAATTTCCTTAAAACCCTCTTCAACCACTTTAAGTTAATGTAAGGGAGAACAATCTTTCCCCACGTGGCCATCCAATGCATTATTTAAATCTAATGTTAGATTTTTAGGAAAATACCCTAATGTGAAATTATGCAAAGTACATGCACCCTTACCATATAGATTATATGAAGGCACTTATGCTTCTATCCTTTTTCAACTCACCAATCCTCCCGTAGTAAACACCATCACCTCCTTTGGGAAGTAATCTCAAGCAAGAAACCCTTTCAGCTTGATGCACACAATAAACATATGGGCAAACACTTTATAATACTTGCAAAGCAAAGAAAACTAATCATAAAGAATTAGGACCTCCACATAATCTTCTCTACACATCTTCACTAGCACCTTCTCTAATAATTTTCAAGTCATTTATATCTCAATGTAGCACTTGATACGACCAAGTTGCATGGTGGCTCAATCATGATAGACAGGGGTCACTAACTTACTTAATTTCCTACATAAAATCTACTGCGAGGAAAGGTAGAGACCGAATCCACTACCTCATCCAAAAGATGCTCCTACCTCTTAAGCACCACTTGACAAGACCAACAAAGCATAAGTAGATAAATCTCTAAGGAATTATAGTTTTAGCTCAGCAATCGCAAAAATAGTCATCCTCTAAATTGCAAACTACAAGAAATGTCCCCTCCTTTGAAGAATGCAACGTAGAGATACCTTTAAGCCTCCATGCTTTGGGAATAAGCCTCTTCACAACATCCAAAGTAAGTTGAGACCTTAGCAATGCGATTACAACATTATTCTACCACTTGCATATTGGCTTTTGTGCCTCATCCTTCTCAATAACCATAAGATCATTCTTATCCTCGTCTTTTGACATGATAGGTCTAAGATGTCCTACCACCCTCCCAAAGAAAGATAAAAGCATGTCTCTCTATGAGCTATTAGTGGAGGCAACCACCTTTGCCACAAGATGGAAGGAGCTTTACCTTTGTGGTTCTCCCTTGCGACCTCCCTTGTCTTGTCCTTGCTTCACCATCACTTTGAAGAGAGGAGTATGTTGATGTTATGTTTCTACTTTTATTTTTTTGCCTGTAGAAAATAAATGGTGTAGGTAAAACTAGCCCCATTAGGGATCATACAAGGCTACTCTTCTTTTGGTTGAGTTAGATGAGCATCCTTTACATCTAAAGCTTGACCTTTCCTTTAGCATTCACTTCTCAACATATCCCTTATAGCTTTATCCTAAAGCCAAATGAAACCTGAGGGAAAGAAAGAGGATCATGAAGAGATGTAAACCCTAGCAATCAATCACTTCTAAGCAACTAATGTAACCAACAATGACAAATCCATCACTATGTCATGTTGCACTACTTATAAAGGATTTAGCATGATTGACAATTGACAAAAAATTGAAAAAGGAATATTGATTGACTTCTTGATAGAGGACTATTGGTACATGAACTTCGAAGAAAAAGAACTGTTCTTGAATTTTGAACTTGTCCACCTTTGGATCCTATGAATAAAATGGAAGAATTCATAAGAACTAAAGTAAAGCTCTCAACGAGAAGAAATCATGGAGTAACTTCTTGAATGTAATGATAGAGAGTATCTATTGTTAGTTTGGAAATCTACAACAAGAATATTAGTTATTTGATTTGAATTGAATTTTTGTGAATAGAATTCCAAATGAATGATATCATTAGATTAAAGAACTCAAGATAAATCTCTAGTGGTAGCATATTCTAATAAGTGCTATTCTTTTGATGGATGGGCATGAATATGAAATTTCGTCAACTTTGAATATATCTTGCATCTCTCCAAATTCCTCATAATTGAATTATTAAGAATTGACATAGGAATCATTAAATATGTTCCACTTAAATAGAGAAACATGAAGAAAGAAATAATGGTCAATTAACATGGCCTAGCGATTATGTTAAACTCTATTTACTAGTTGTATATGTATATTTAATAGATGCACGCATATGGATCAAAGAAAAGTGTTTCCATGTGTCTCCCAACTAGGTCGAACCCTAGTCGACTAATGGTGAAAGTATTCTTAAGAAAAACCTTTGATCCCTAATTTAAGGAAGATGACCAAATTAAGTGATAAGAATTAACTAAGGCAAAATTCACTCTGAATTCTAGTTACGGAGATAAAAACCAAATCTATGTGTAGATTGAATTATAGAAGATAGGGAATCAAGGAATGGTATAAAAATTAGCTTGAGATAAATAGATCTCAACATAGAAAGCTAAGGGTTTAACTCGGATGACCAAGATATACACCTTGATCTAGAAACATAGGAATGGAAATATGTTCATATATGGTCACATCAATTCGAAGGCTATTGTCCAAATAATGCTAGCTACCTACCAGGCTCGCTAGCAATTGCAACAACCTTTTCTTTGTAAGTAACTAAGATGATCATTTAATTACTAAGTGACAATTGCTTAAAATGTGCTAGTTGATTAAGTGTGGAATTGTATAATAAATATATAAGAAAGACGATACTCTTGTTTGCCTTAGCAAGTTCCCATGTCTTTGATAATCAATTACAGAAACCCATGATTATGAAAGTAATCAAATCATGTTGTCTAAAGAGCTAAGTAAATCAAGTTATTGGGTGAAGACTTGTAGGCATAAATTAAGTAACGAAGAAAGTTCATAAATTCAAACTTGAGAGACCTCCACTAAAATATCTAGTGTTAGTTAAAAAATTTTTAAGATTTGCTATGTGATAATTTTGTTTATTTATTTTTAAAAAAGAGTGATATGCTATGTGATACTTAAATTACAAATATTTCACTTTTTTAGACCTTACTTTCGTTCTTGTACTCCATTTTGCCCACCTAAAAGGCATTTCCATTAATGGAGATAACAAGATGGTAGACGTACTTTACACGGCTGCATTTGAATGTCAAGTAAAGAGGTGGAGTAAGTGACGTCGAAGGATGAGAAAAATAGTGTCACGGATTAGACATGTTTTACGGAAAGTGTCATCTTAAATTTTTACATATAATATGTTAATTCAATTATTACATGTTACTATCACTTTTTTTTTCAATAAAATAATAAAAAATAACCTAATATAAAATATAATGTAGGTTAGAAAAAAAGTAAAAGTTGATATAAAAAATAATACAAAGAGGTATGAATATAATCTTCACTTAATGTATCTTTTTTTTATGTAAATAAAAATACTTTCACGTGAAGGGATCTGTCACAGTTGAAACCAACAATAATCACCTTTGTACAAGTACAAATCACTCAAATCGCCTTCGAAACAACTTTACATCTTTGAAAATAATTTTGCATCGATGTAAGTACAAAGTAAGATTACACCGGTGATTTTAGACTTTCAAGGTGATTTTTCACCTTAGGGTTTAGGGTTTAATCTAACCCTAAATCCTAAAGTGAAAAATCACTTCTCATATACGAAACCACTTTCCATAAACTTAAATCTTAAATCCTAAATCATAAATCCATATGTTAAAATTACTTTACACAAATGCAAAATCATTTTGCATCGGTACAAAACTACTAGATCACCTTTAAAATAATTTTACACCGGTGTAAAATGAAATTACACTGATAGAAAAATACCTTAAAATAATTTATCATCGATGCAAAATAATTTTACATAGGTGTAAAATCATCAAAAATAATTTATCACCAGTGCAAAGTTAATTATCATCGGTGTAAAATTATTTATCACCTATGTATTTTAGTTCAAAATAATTTGATGATTTTTTTAAATGTTGTGGGACTCACCATATAACAAATCTTACATTTTTTATTTTTTTACATTAAATATCAATTATCAAGTAAAACCCACATTCACACCACCTTACATCATTTTTTACATCAACTTTTACATTTCTCTACATTTTAACTATAAAATATAAAATAAATAAAGTATAACTTTCTCTTTTATATGTAAATCATATCAACATATAATTTACAACACATCAACCTAATTATTATATCTAATCTCATCATCTCACTAATTATAGCAACACTATTAAAATTTATCTTATGTTAAATTTTACCGAGAGATAAATTCTATCCGTCCACCAAACGAAGCATACAAGTGCAAGGATGTTATCCTCTAAACATCTGGTATATGCATTCTGTTATATGTGTTATATGTGGCTACTCCATATGTTACGGAACATATGCAATCGATGATTCAAGATCCAAAGAAAAATAATGGTTTGCGGAATGTAATACTAAATCACCGCATTACATGCGAAAAAAGGGTGCAAAGCACCTGAGATTTAATCCGAGTACAGCACCTTTTCTTTCTCGAATAACCCTTTTTGTTACATTAAATAATTTGAAAGCAAACCAAAGGCCTTAATTCTCGGTAAAATTTTTAGTCCATCATGTAGGATTAATATTGCAATGTCCTGAAACTCTTCACATAAAAGAAAGCATTGGTCAAAACAATGTACATGCACAAAGTTTTCTAAACTAATGTTTTTCAAAGACCAGAGAAAATGACAGTACATCCATAAGAAAAGCCTTTGTAAATATTATGTAATTTATCATGCCATATATATAACCTAATTTAGCTTTTGTTACCTTTTGAATTTGGAAAACAACTTCCATCTTTTTGTCGTCTATACCTTAACATCAGTAATGAGGAGCCATAGGGTGCATGTCCTCTGCCTCATAATTGTAGCTTCTTGCACTAGTACCTTCCCTTGCCCTTTTTCCTTTAACAAGCAATTATTGTTTTAGAGCCCGTTTGTTATGAGGAATAAAATGGGATCTTTTGCATCTGGGTTTGAAAGATTAGGAAGAAAAACATATCGGATTAGGCCATTATTTAGGGAAGTAAATAGGATATTACATCTTTGGGTTATGAAAATTTGGAAGAGATATTAAATTAGATTCACTTATATTGATATAAAGTTATTTCCGAAGACTACTGAAATAATTATATTTTGCTCCTCATTTCTTTTAAACATAGGACATCAATTCTTTATTCTTCCTAAAGGTCAAAATTAGATCCAAGTATCAAAATAAATTTATTTCTTCACTTGTTCCACGTCATATAATATCTCAAAATCTAATTTCTTTGCTTTCTTTCGATTCCGTCGACCCTCCACCTCCACGACCCACTTGCCAAGACATGCAAGCCGGAGGACCGAGGGTCAGGGGCAGACTTTCCTAGGTGTGTACGTACTGCTGCACAGATTATTTTAATCGATCCAAAACCTACCTAAGTCATCAATCATGCAAATCATGATCACAATAGACGGTTCTGACCAAGTTCAATTGCTGCCATTGGTTGATCATGTTTAGTTTTTATCATCCCACTTGCAGCCCATGGTTTGACGTAGGTACCGCAAGAGGTGAAAGGGAACCGTCAGCCATCTCCGCCGGAATCCATCCCCTACGCTTAGGCGACGCTAAATTGTCCGTTCTCCTTTGCACACATCAACAAGAAAAGGTTAGCAACTCTATTGTAACAACCAAGATTAGGCATTCGTCGCGACCAGCCATGACACAGAAAAAGGTCTTACATATATACAAGTGGTGGAAGGGATGGAAAATTTGCGATAATGAAACAGATTAAGGTAAAGCTAGTCATGATGTGTGGACCAGTGAAGCCACCTTTTGGAAAAGAAATGGAGATGCCAGTGGAGGAGAGACCGACGACTATTACAATACGTAGTTTCTAACACCGTCCTTAGCTCGGGTAACTTTTGCTTGACAGATGTTGCACTCTCATGTGCATTGACTAATATTTTTCTCTGATTGGCTTGAAAAATAGACCTACATACCATTACATGACCTTTTATTTTATTTTTTTGGTATGTTCGTATGCGTAAAGACGTTAGAATTGAAAGGATCGAATTTCACATAACACACAATATTTACAAATTACATAACTCCCATGATGCCTAGATCAACCTCTTGGAAAAGCAATGAAGTTACAAAAAGAGAAAATGACACCTTTATCGAGTAAAATGGAAATGAACTCCTCAACCCTATCCCCTATGGATGGATCCAAGAGGGGGGCAAGTGTCCTCCCCCACCGCCCAACATCCAAACTTTTTGATATTTATAAGTATAAGAATTGAAATAATTGTAAGAAAGTATGTATTTTAAACTACTTTTTGAAAGCTAGTTATGAATGAAAACTACAATTGTCAGTATGGTTTCACTGTATTTTGTATCCCCTCTTAACTTGGTTGCCTTGCGTCTCCCTCCACCCCTGCTCCCCAATCTGCCTCTGCCGTATCCACCACCATGCAACAACTAGCCCCTTTAGCTCCAATGCCTAATATGCTTGCCTTCCTCTTAGTCTCTGACTCCCCAACTAACATTATGATGTCAAGGTAGTCATGGTGGTAAAGGCCATGTTGGTGGTGCATGAAAACATTGTTGTAATGGTGGTCGTGTTGTTCTTTGAGTCTAACAAATCGAGTATGGGCCTGTTGAGACTCAAGCTTAATAAACCCAGGCTAACTCGAGCTCAGCTCAGTTTGTTTAAGCTCTACTACTTCAGAATCTTCAAACTCAATGGCCATTTATCTACCACGATCGTTTTTCAAGGAGTCTGATGATTCCGTCAATGTATTAAGTTCCACATATGACCATTTTCGATAAAAACATTGTGAGAAGATACTGAATGCAATGCATACCAGGACATTAAAGAAATTACCATTAAATACTGCAGATTTAGAGTAGCGTGACAAATCTACACCAACCACGTAAAGTGTTGGAAATTAATGCATAAACGAAATATGAAAATAAAAATATATGTATTTTTAATAAATTTGTGTAAATTAAAAATATTAAATTAAGTAAGTTTAACATGATACTGCAAAATACATAATAAAATAAAAAATAAATAACATGTAATAGTGCAAGTAAATAAAACAAAAATAAGTTATATTTTACTTTAATCGAAGCATCTATGAAGGATTTTCTTTAGAAATGTATCGTCTGTGTAACGACCCGATTCTCGAGTCCCTACGAGACACGAGAACTGGACCGACTCGACTAATCTCAAGACCTAGTCGTCCAACGAGGAAGTAACCAAAAGAGCAGTAAAATAAACCACATTCAGCATGAATATAACTAACAGTAAGGAAGTACAGCAGTAAGGAAAGAAACTATTACAGTAGATACCACCAAAACAGTAGAACAACATTTATCATATAACAAGAACTGCAGGTAAAGAAAGTACAGCGGAAACAAAAACTACTCACTAGAACAGAAACAAAAGAGGTACAAAAGACTGTGGTAAACTCTACTGGACCCTACTCGGCCCAGCGTCCTCTGCAGCCGCCGACCTTGGCTGCTCAACACCTGGTCCTTAAAAAGGTAACGAGTGTAACACGTCAGCAAAACGCTGAGTAGAGTGGCAAACAAACTAAAGGCAACAGTAGAGTGTACAGTAGCTGTTATGTTCTATTACTTCCTTTATTTACATCTTTCAATTTTCTCACTATTTCATTTATTTCTCAGATCCTTTACTTGATCTCGAATGTCCTCGTGGGAACGATCTTGATTGCAGTCTTTTCCAAAAGTAGAAGTAGCACGTGGTGCTCTCCTGGCCGGGAGAGTCCCCCGTGGTAATCCTACCCTCAGTCAACCACCCCAAGGTCACTGACAGACGTAACGGTGACTACGGCACGCGCGATAAACGCACAGGTAGCTATCCCGCACTGGCACGCGGTCAGTCGTTTCCGTTAACGGGTGCGCCCAAAGCATAGCACGGAACCAGGGCAGAGCCCTCTCAGTAACAGGGGTCCAACCGCTCCACAGTAACCAAACCGGGGCCTTGCCCCTCCACAGTCCGCGCACCCTCGCCTGACTACCCTGGTTTGCCCTAGTGGGCCTAACAAGTCGGTGAAGGAGGCTAGCAGAACCCCGGGGCCCGTGGGGTAGCTATTACTCTCCTAACACTAGTAGCTCTCCTTGGTACTACGTACACGAGGGCCAACAAGTCGGTACAGAGCGGCCAATCCTAACCCCGGGTCCCTGGGGTGGCTGGCCCCACTCTGCACTAAATAGGTACAGGTACTTCCCTTGGTACTGCGTACCCAAGAGACAGTACAAACTACATCTCAGTTCCATTCCTTTTTCTTTCCAGGAGTTTCACTCCTAATTCCCCGTAGGGTTCCAGCTCTTTATCTCAGAACATCATATGTTTCACTTTCTAGTTTCACGTTCTCACAATCCATGATCTCAATCATGTTTCTTTATTCATAACAGGCAGCTGTTAATTCAATTTACAGGTAGCTTTATATTCCTTTCCATTTTTCTAAGACTGCAGTATTATACATTCCACTAGTTTTTTCATCCTGGGGTTCATGCCACATCCTAGGATCTAGCATACAACTAGTTTTCCAGCCCTAGGATTCATGCATCACCTAGGAGCTATCATTCCATACATTTCTCATTCCTAGGATTCATGCAATGTCCTAGATTCTAGTTATGGTTCCATACTTTAACAGATTTTAATAATAAACTTAAGCCACTCTACCAGGTAGAACGAAAGTAATGGGGGCGTGATCGGGAATCCCGCGTGCCTCTGCGGCTCCCAAGACTGCAACTGAACGAGGTCCTATCACAAGGATCAAACACAAGGAGTGTCTCAAAACAGTGTATAGCTACTGTAGACGGGTAGAGGAATTAATTCTGAAAAGAACGCAACTCGAATCGCGGAAAACGGAGCCCGAACGGGCCCTAAACGGGTCGAAAAAGACGATACTGTGCAAAATCAGACGTCTGGAACTTCTTCCAGACGTCTTAAACAGTGGATCAGAGAATTACCTGTTCAGTGTGGTTTCCCAGATGTCCAGAAGTCTGAGGGGACGTCTATCCTAGCTCCCAGACGTCCGATGGTCACCCCGGACGTCTGGAGTTCACTCCCGCCGTCTGGTACAACTTCCAGACATCTGATTCGCAAAGGATGGCGAATCAGCGAACCTGCGCACAGCCAACTCCCTCCCTTAGTACGGTCGATCGACAGGAAGGAAGAAGAAAGCGGAATACACACCTTTCAGACGTCTGTATGAGCTACCAGACGTCGTCCTCGCGGTCTGCCTATCAACCCAGACGTATGATTCTGGAAATTTTTCCAGAATCAGGGCGCTACTCGGCCTCCGCTCGCGACGCCACCCGTGTCGCACCTCGCGCGCCTGCTGCTCAGACTGCAGCAGGTCCCTCTCCACGTCGTTCCGCGCCCCCTGCGCCCTCCGCCGGCCGGCCAAGCCGCTCCGGCGAGCTCGCCCTCACGGCAGAGCTCCGCTCTCGCACGTCGCACCTCCTCCGCGCTCACTGCGGCCGCCGCTGCCGCCCTCGCGCTTGCGCTCACGCTCACGCTCACTGGCTGAAGGAGGAGAAGGAGGAGACGGTGGAGACGGGAGGGGAGGCGTGCCCTTTTAAGGCCGCGCGAGGTGCGACGCGGGCGGCGTCGCGAGTGGAGGCCGAGTAGCGCCCTGATTCTGGAAAAATTTCCAGAATCAGACGTCTGGGTTGATAGGCAGAGTGCGAGGACGACGTCTGGTAGCTCATACAGACGACTGAAAGGTGTGTATTCCGCTTTCTTCTTCCTTCCTGTCGACCAACCGTACTAAGGGAGGGAGTTGGCTGTGCGCAGGTTCGCTGATTCGCCATCCTTTGCGAATCAGACGTCTGGAAGTTGTACCAGACGGCGGGAGTGACCTCCAGACGTCCGGGGTGACCATCGGACGTCTGGGAGCTAGGATAGACGTCCCCGCAGACTTCTGGACGTCTGGGAAACCACACTGAACAGGTAATTCTCTGATCCACTGTTTAAGACGTCTGGAAGAAGTTCCAGACGTCTGATTTTGCACAGTATCGTCTTTTTCGACCCGTTTAGGACCCGTTCGGGCTCCGTTTTCCGCGATTCGAGTTGCATTCTTTTCAGAATTAATTCCTCTACCCGTCTACAATAGCTATACACTATTTTGAGACACTCCTTGTGTTTGATCCTTGTGATAGGACCTCGTTCAGTTGCAGTCTTGGGAGCCGCAGAGGCACACGGGATTCCCGATCACGCCCTCATTACTCCCGTTGTACCTGGTAGAGTTGCTTAAGTTTATTATTAAAATCTGTTAAAGTATGGAACCATAACTAGAATCTAGGACATTGCATGAATCCTAGGAATGAGAAATGTATGGAATGATAGCTCCTAGGTGATGCATGAATCCTAGGGCTGGAAAACTAGTTGTATGCTAGATCCTAGGATGTGGCATGAACCCTAGGATGGAAAAACTAGTGGAATGTATAATACTGCAGTCTTGGAAAAATGGAAATGAATATAAAGCTGCCTGTAAATTGAATTAACAGCTGCCTGTTATGAATAAAGAAACATGATTGAGATCATGGATTGTGAGAACGTGAAACTAGAAAGTGAAACATATGATGTTCTGAGATAAAGAGCTGGAACCCTACGGGGAATTAGGAGTGAAACTCCTGGAAAGAAAAAGGAATGGAACTGAGATGTAGTTTGTACTGTCTCTTGGGTACGCAGTACCAAGGGAAGTACCTGTACCTGTTTAGTGCAGAGTGGGGCCAGCCACCCCAGGGACCCGGGGTTAGGATTGGCCGCTCTGTACCGACTTGTTGGCCCTCGTGTACGTAGTACCGAGGAGAGCTACTAGTGTTAGGAGAGTACTAGCTACCCCACGGGCCCCGGGGTTCTGCTAGCCTCCTTCACCGACTTGTTAGGCCCACTAGGGCAAACCAGGGTAGTCAGGCGAGGGTGCGCGGACTGTGGAGGGGCAAGGCCCCGGTTTGGTTACTGTGGCGGGGTTGGACCCCTGTTACTGAGAGGGCTCTGCCCTGGTTCCGTGCTGTGCTTTGGGCGCACCCGTTAACGGAAACGACTGACCGCGTGCCAGTGCGGGCTAGCTACCTGTGCGTTTATCGCGCGTGCCGTAGTCACCGTTACGTCTGTCAGTGACCTTGGGGTGGTTGACTGAGGGTAGGATCACCACGGGGGACTCTCCCGGCCAGGAGAGCACCACGTGCTACTTCTACTTTTGGAAAAGACTGCAATCAAGATCGTTCCCACGAGGACATTCGAGATCAAGTAAAGGATCTGAGAAATAAATGAAATAGTGAGAAAATTGAAAGATGTAAATAAAGGAAGTAATAGAACATAACAGCTACTGTACACTCTACTGTTGCCTTTAGTTTGTTTGCCACTCTACTCAGCGTTTTGCTGACGTGTTACACTCGTTACCTTTTTCAGGACCAGGTGTTGAGCAGCCAGGGTCGGCGGCTGCAGAGGACGCTGGGCCGAGTAGGGTCCAGTAGAGTTTACCACAGTCTTTTGTACCTCTTTTGTTTCTGTTCTAGTGAGTAGTTTTTGTTTCCGCTGTACTTTCTTTACCTGCAGTTCTTGTTATATGATAAATGTTGTTCTACTGTTGTGGTGGTATCTACTGTAGTAGTTTCTTTCCTTACTGCTGTACTTCCTTACTGTTAGTTATATTCATGCTGAATGTGGTTTATTTTACTGCTCTTTTGGTTACTTCCTCGTTGGACGACTAGGTCTTGGGATTAGTCGAGTCGGTCCGGTTCTCGTGTCTTGTAGGGACTCGGGAACCGGGTCGTTACAGTCTGTCACAATATCAATACATCAGGGTCTAACAAATTCCTTCTAGAATATAATAATCTACCTCTAAGATTTGACGTATTCCGAGATTAGACGTCTGCAAAAATCACCTCAAGAGAACTTAGCTGAGATAACTTGGCTGATTAAGGATTGATGGACTAATTTGATTGACTGATCAATTACCTCTCAAAAGATCACTCTCAAACTTCTTACACAAGAAGATCAATAAATTTGATTGGAGATTGATCTATCAAATTTACGTCGAATGAATACATCTAGAAAAAGAGAGATAAGAACAAAAGAGAGGCAAAAAGAGTGAAGAGTTTCTTTGCACTAGCTGTGTGTCAAATGAAAATCCTCTCGTAACTTTTATATATAGCCCACAACCTGATATTTATGAAAATTTATCAATTAATCGATCAAAATGACTTACTAATTGATCACACCACTTGATCAATCAAATTGATTCATTGATCGATTAAAATAATTAATCGACCAATTAATAAATAATATTAAAAAAATATGTAACAAAATAGTTTAAGTACCAAATTGATTCTCACCTAAGCCTAAACCTAAGTCCAATCTAACCTGACCCAGGCTAGGGCAAGGCCCGTACACACATGTGTGTGGTCCTCAGTCATACCTCTTACTCTTTGCTACATAAATTATAGAAGACAAATGTCTTTTATACCTACTAGGAGATTTGTCTACTTTCAATGTGAATCATTAAAAATTTCTACCAAATTTTATTAATTGTAATATGAATTCCTACGTTACTAAATATATCAATTACATCTCGATAAATACAATTAAGTCTCCAAAATCAACATAAAAGAGCACACGATCAACAGCCCTCCTCTTGTGCCTTGATCGCATCATTATTTGGGGCAGGCCAGTCCATGGACTCAAAAATTTCTAACTAAAATGATCTTCCAGCTCACCTGCTCCCCTTTCTTCTTCGTGCTCAAAACAAGTGTCTGTACGGGGCTCTGATCGGCACTTTGGAGTTGATCGAAGCCCCCCTCCCATCGGATCTTCTCCCCTTCCTCCAGGACCTCTCCTATGACTTGGAACTCGATATGCATGGGCTCTATTGGAGTGCAGCAGCTAGGATCGAACGACGTCGGCGAGCATCATGGTCGGTGTTTCTTGTACACTCGATGAGTGCTGCAGTCGGCAAGAACTCCATCGCTGATGCTTGGCCGAGGGGTTGGCGATCGTGCTTCTCCGACCTCTAATCGAGCGCAGCGATGTTCATCGCAGTTGGACAACGTGGAGCGACAATGAGTGGGCCCTTGGCGTCGACGGTAGTGGAGTGTGGCAGTGAAAGGTCCCTTGGTGGCGGTGATTGATCCGTCAGAGCGTGGGTGCGGAGGTTGAGGTTGGTGTCGACCGTCAGTGGCGTTGTCTTGTTTTGCATGTCGATGCTTGTTGCAGAGTTTGTGTGTTCTTGTTCCTTGTGAATGGTTGGATCATTTCTTTTTCTTGTTTTAGTTTAGGTCGTTTTGTTGGGGATCACGTTTGACTCTCAGTTTTTACAGTCAAATTTCTAATGCGAGTTAGAGGTCGAATTTGACCTTCGGGTCGATATATTTCGACTTTCTCGTTAATGTAATCTTCAAGTTTTATCTTGTTAACGCTTGTCGTATCTATAAGTGTGGGATTACCCTTATTTGGGAGGTCATCTAATTCCCATTTTCAGGACACATTTCTTTTTCTTTATCCTTTTATTTTTTATCTTAATATCTTCTAAATTTTGACCTTTCTCCGTTGGTACGGAACTTAACCTCTCCCTTTCAAAGACATTAAATTTTTCTTCTCTCTCTTTCCCATTAGGTTCCGTCAATTGCATCAGATATTTTTCCTAAATGAAAAATCCTCTTTAAAAAAAAAAATTCTAACTAAAAAAATGCTCACCGCCTTACTTCTCGAGAAAAGGAAAATTCGGATCGATTTCTTCAATATATCAGAAGGAAAATGAAACAAGGAAATGGATCATCTTGTATTGTTTCTCTTATACCATTTTATGTTCGTTTTTAGCCGATTTGCGAAAATGTCCAACTTCACGTCTACATATAATTCAAGAATTATGATTTTACGGTCTTTTTTTAAAAATAAAACTAGTTACCAACCTGGCCTTATCTTTTGGACTGATAAGATCGCAACTGAGAAATTTGCTCTTTGTCCAGAGTACAACCTAATTAGTAATATCTTGGTCAAAAGGACTTATTCGAAAATGACACGTATGGGTTGAGAAATATTCCACGCTCCTGAATATTTTCTACGCCTTTGAGAAATAAAATTCATGAAAGCCCATAGTAATTTTCGTTTCTTTTTTTCTCCCACCGGAGGTCGCCATGGCCTTCATGTCGCTGTTTTTTATGCAATATCAAAAAATTCCACCGGGCGATAAATAAAACTAGGGAGACCTCTCCCCTGCCATAAATCATATTCATTTGGTTAATCAACCTTTCGCTTCTACGTACTTCTTGTAATTGAATCTAAATCTTTAATTATATAAACGAAAGTTCTGCTGTAAAGGTTAAATAATTTGCACAAGAGTATGTAAATGTATGTTTTAATGTATCTTACGACGTATGATTAGAATCAACTAACTGAAAATTAAAATTATTTAATTGAAAATAAAAATTATGTAGATTAAAATTTATCGATTAAAAATAATTTTTAATTGGTTGAAAATGAAAATAGATCGATTCAGAGTCAACATTCGAAAATGTAAACATATTCATGTAATTTGTTTATTGGTGGTAAATGATTTTTTACTCTAAAATATAATTTTTTACTTAAAATATGATTTTTCATTTATAGAAAGTAATTTTCATCGATGTAAATCTAAAATACACCAGTTAAAACTACCACTCTCACTTTGTACATTACAAAGTGTATTATACATTACGTTTATTTACTTTTTGACAAAAAAAAATATTATCAAACTAGTAGTTAAATTTTACCGATCACACGGACCTATAAATTGATGGACGTTTCATTCGGTAACGAGACACATTTTCCCCCTTCCTTTGAGTGAACAAACTAGGCAAGGCTTAGGCACCTTATCCAGGCCCACCCATTTACTAAGGAAGCCTAATCATGGACCAAGCTAAGCTAAGATCATGAAATAATTGTTTAACCCTAGTCTAGCTCATATGCAGGTTGGGTAACAGCTTGGCCCTTTGCTCAAGTCTAACCATGCGGGGTGTGTATCATGTTTTAACCCTTGGACACTTGGGTCGATGCGAATGACAACCTTTGACTAAGATGCAAGGTCTTAGAGCGTTGGAGGTATCATTCTTGAAGACTTGCGAGAAAGCAACAACATCCATTGATCGTAGTAGACTTCTTCTTGGAAGTGATTTGAGGCTAACACATGTTATAATTAGATCGACTTAGGGGACAATTGTGTGGAATAAATTAGTCTTACAAATATCTCGTGTGCTCAAAATGTGATACAAGGTCTAAGGGGCATGATAACCTTTTAAATTCAATCAAGTGCAACAAAGCCTACTAAGTTGCAGAGAACTTGCAAGTGGCAAGCTGCTAGGAAGGATCCCAACCAAAAAGACTACCAAAAGTTCTAGAGAGGATACCTGACAAAGAAAAAAGTGTTACGACCCAGTTCCCGGATCCCTATAGGACCCGAGATCGGCTCGCCTCGACTAATCCTAAGATCTAATCGTCCAACGAGAAATAACCAAAAGCAGGAAAATAACACCACATCCACACATGCATTAGAACTAGGTAGAAGGAAAAACCAAACAGTAAAGAAAAGTAGAGCAACAGTCTCAAAATAGTATATGTCACCACAACAACAATAGTGGAAAGAAAACAGAAAGTAATGCGAACAGTAATTTTAAAGTCCAGTACTCACAACTACAGCAGAAACAAAAGAGCTGGAAAGAAAACTACTACAGCTGGGCTTTGCTGGGTTAGCTCCCTCTACAGCCGGAAACTCGGGCTGCTCGACTCCTAGTCCTGAATAAGGTTACGAAAAGATAGAGTCAGCGAACGCTAAGTAAAGTGATGTTTACATTATCTATGTGCAAGTAAAGTAAAAACAACAAGCAGGTTTTATTCTCATTTCTATTTATCTCATTTATGTATTTTTGGTTCATCTATTTCACAAAGTATCCAAGTATTTCTTGATCTTGTTTATTCCTCGTGGGAACGATCTTGATTGTAGTCTTTTCTGTGGAGTAGAAGGTACACGTGCTGCTCTCCTGGCCGGGAAAGTCCCCCGCGGTAGTCCTACACCCAATCAACCACTCCGAGGTCACTATCGCGACGTAGCAGTGACTACGGCACGTGTGATAAGCGCATGGGTAGTGTAAAGACTCATTCTGTCCAGAGTCTTTTAAGACGTTTGGACTGTCGGTCAGACGTCTGGTGTTTGCACAGCAAAAATACACCAATAAATATGCCATCTTGTGTTATTTTCTAGCACTGCCATTGCATCTTATGTAGCTGTAATTACATTTGTAAATAGACGCCTGCATGCATTTATAAAGAGGGGAGGAGAGTGTGAATAATTGGCCATCTATTAATTAACATCTTCCTTAAGTGTGGTATTGCAATTTCACCATTTTTCATTATTTATTTATTTTGAATTTTTCTTTTTTCATGCGGCTACAGGGCATGGTGTTTGCGTGCCTCTCCTCCTGCCAAACAGCATGGCTTGATGTCCGCACATCTCTTCCTGCCAACAACATGGCTGTGGCATGCCTTCTCCTCTTTAAAACCCCTGGCTCTCTCCCTTGTGCGAGGAGGCACCTTCATGCACCTTTAGATCCACCGTCACCCTGGGCCAACCTCCTCCCCTCTCCCTCTCCATACACAGTACCTCTTCTCACTGAGAAGAGGCACACCATGCGCAAGAGATAACCCACAGTGGTTTGAGACCACCAATGTGAGTTCCACCACCGCCCAGCTCTTTCATGAGCAGGTGGGCATGGTGGTTTCGCCCTTTTATTTCACTGACGTTCGTCTTCTCCACCATTGCCAGAGCTTCAAGCTCTCCAGCTTAGAAGCTCCAGCAGCACCGCACGCCTGCCTGCAGCCCAACCGGACGCTGCGCGCTCACCAGCAGAGCGTGCGCAACCTCTTTTCACGTGCGCAAGCACTCCACAGCACGCCTGCGCACGCAAAACCAACCGCTACCAGTCACCCGCTCGTTGCGGCATTGTAGCGCATTGTTCACGCCTCTCAGCGCGACATTGTAGCCACCGACTTATTTCTCACTTAGCCGGTGGCTTTGCGCTCTCTCTCCTCAGCGCTACCCACTCCAGCCGATCTCCCAGCGCCCGCACCTCACCTACCTGCAGAGCAGTGCGTTGCGCCTCGCTCGCCCGCGCCCGCCCGCACATGAAGAGAGCGCTGCGCTTCACTCCGCACCGCACGCGCGCTCTCTCTCCTGCACCCGCTCATCCTTGCGCATCAGATGACGGGGCAGTGCGGCAGACGACTTATCTGCTGCGCTCCCCTCCTCCTACATACACACACTTGTACACTCACACACACACTGGTACACACTCACATACACACACATATATATATATATATATCCATTCACATATATACATAAATATATATATATATATATACAAATATACATATATATATTTATATATCTATATACATATACAACTATATATATATACACATATAGTTATAGATATATACATATATATACATATATATATTTACATATACATCCACCTACCCATATCCATCTATACACTTCACAAACACCACCCATACTCCCGTGCACTCATCCCTCCACCGCGTATCATATCGCGGGAATATTTTCACTAGTTGCTGATATTCCCCAATATCCGTGCAAAGCAAGCAACTCCACCCTCACTCCCACACATCCGCCCCCACACTCCATGTGGCACTCAATCTTGTTGGTTGCGTCTTGCTAGACGTGGACCAACTTGACATTGTGCTACATTCCGTTTCCACCTCCACCCCTATATATAATATATAACTATATACACACATATATATATTCTGTATCTACTATATATCTATACATATATATACTAAGCTAAGTATTTCTTTCTTTTCTAGCAACCTACCTTGTTTTCAATTATCTTTTATTTCTCACTATTAAAAAGATAAAAAAAGAGTAAAAGAGAAAAGATAATTCTTGTCTTGCAAGTACTTGATCTTGCGAATAACAAGATCAATTTTTGGAGACCCCTAGTTGGCTACAAGCTAAGAACTATTTGGCTCAAGGCCAAGGACTTGATTTTTGAGGGTGTGCCTCAAGTACAACATTATCACCAACAAAAATCTTAAAAAAATAGAAAAACCAAAAACATAATAATGCAAGAAAGAGATACGTTTTAGGAAAGGTGTAGAAACTCCTTGATTCTCAAATTCCCACCTCCCTGAGAGCGACCATAGGCCTAAAAGCGACCAAAATAAAATCAAGTAGGCCAGGTTAAAAATTTTGTGAAGCTGGTTAGACTCAATTTAGGTTAACACACTATACTAATTTCAACGATAATATCACCATATTAACAAAACCTATTCGGGTCGCACCACACTTTTTCTGGTGCCGTTGCTGGGGAGGCGCAACTTGAGATAAGTTTCTACTCTCATTCCTTTAATTTTCTCTTCTCACACCCTTCTCTTCATGGGTGTTTTGTTTTCTTGTTTGTAGGTAAACCGGTTGCAAGGAGGAGACAAGCAGAGGAGGTTGGAAACGTAGGCAAATCCAAGGTGGGAGCGAGAGCGTGAAGTCGCTGGCACCGCATTAGAGCTTAGCCCACGTTGCTGAAGAGGTAGGTATCTCCCTCTTAGTAACTTAAGTTATCTTATCACCTAAAAAAAAAAAAACCTAAAAAAAACACTTCTTGGGAATTCCTTGGGGCAAGTGGATTAAAAACCACTTGTTGATTGTTTGCTATTACCCCCACTGCCCCTTAATTTCCCGCAAAACTTCGCTTAATGAAAATCTAAGAATCTTAATTCTTGGATCCTTCATTGTGTAAAGTTTTCCTTGAGGCAAGTTAAAATTGATTGATTGACATCCTTCCTTGCCTCATTTATTCACATTTCGGGATCACATTTTTGGTGGGGGACTTGGAATTGAGTTGATTCCAACCCCACCACGACTTTTCAATTCCCTTAGATTTGATCCCGAATATTTCAACTCTAACATTTTAATTTTCTTTACCTTATCTTATGGTTGAGTCTTGTATGGAATATCATTTTGGTGATTGGGAGCACTTAAATTGAAGTGCTTTGGCTCCCTTTCACATTAACTTAAAATAGACTCGTGCATCCACACATAGAAATTTTCATCTAGGGAAGCCCATTGCATTTTTAGCATGCATTAACTAATTCACATTGAAGAAGGGTTTGTTGGGCATAAAAGAACTTACATTTTCTCAAAACCCGGAGATTAGTTGAATTGGTAACTCAATGGAATCCTAAAATCCATACTACTTAAGGCTAAAATTCTAAAAGCCATTCACCATCTAAAACTCCAATTCGGGGAGATTTACCCATTGCATGCTTGATTTACACACTCTTAAAATCAACGCACTTGGGCATTACCTGTATACAACGCCTTTCACATTCCTGCAGCACTTAATCCTAAGCCTCTAAATTAAAACTGGTAGCAACTTGACCCCTATTAAGGATTAGAGGTCTAACTACCTACGTGTAGCGCCTACTTACTGGTGTGGGTTCCTGCGTGCTATTGGGTGTTTAAGACTGGGGCAAACGGCCTTTCAATCTGACCCTGTGGTTTCGCAGTGCTCTCATTTGGTTCCGTAGGTTGTGATAGTAGGTAACTTAGATCTTTAGGTCTAAGGGCACATTGTAGAGGTTAGGAAACTGATTGCTTTGATTTGTCATCAAGTGTACCCATACGACGTTGTTTCTCTCATCTCCTTTTCCCTTCTTATCTCCCAAATTCTTCATGTGGTAGTGCATGTTTGGGAGGAGGTCACAAAGCCCTGAATTATTTGAATTGTCTGATAATTCTAGAAGAATAGAAACTGAATCGTCATCCTCCTCCACAAACATGATTGCACGCCCACCCCTAAATCCCGAAGGACACCGCCCCCTCAAATCCCACCAGGTGGTGGTGAAGCTGTAGACCCCATAACCCACCTCCAATCCCAAATGGAAATGTATAATGAGCAAATTGAAGTTATTAGGGAAACCTTGGAGGAAATGCAGAACCCTTCCGAACGGGAGGAGCCTAGGTCTCTTAGCTTTTATCAAAATCCTGCTGCTATAGAGACCATTGGGCAAATTCGGGTTCCCCTCGGCGGGGACGATTTTGAATTAAAACCTAATGTTATTGGCCTGATTAACTTTCACTTCCATGGTCTTGCAAGTGAAGATCATTTTCTCCATTTGGAAGACTTAACTCGATTAGCTGAAACTGTTAAACCAACAAACATTGGGTTATCAATTGTCCTCATGAAAATGTTTCCGTTTTCGTTGCGGGATAAAGTGTCGCAATGGTTGCGCACCCTTGGGATAACCATCTATTCTTGGGAAGAGATGTGAACAGCATTTCTTAAGAAATTCTTCCCAATCAGGTGAACCAATGCGCTTCGCTGGGCTATAACTTCTTTCACGCAACAAAACGGCGAGCAGTTTCATAAGGCTTAGGAAAGGTATAATGACCTCCTCCAGAAATGTCCGCACCATGGTCTGCCTAAGTGGCATATAGCCCAGATCTTCTATTATGGGCTAAATGAAACTTTGAAGCAGATTGCAAACGCTTCCTGAGGAGGGAATTTTATGAATAAAAATAAGAATGAAGCATTTGAATTATTTGATAACATGAGTGAAAATTCAATAAACAATGCTTCCGTTGTCGCCTTTAATCGTACCAGCCTGCCCCGTAATGTTCACGAAGTTGACACGGGACCCTCCAATTCATCCACAGATCTTAACCTTATTGCACAAAAATTGGATGAAGTCTCTGATAAGGCGATGGCGTGAAGAGATAACCGGGTTTTATTGTTATGTCGTTGTAATATAGCCAGTTATTGCCATCATTTCAAATATATAATTTTTTTACTCGGAAAATAAAAGAGTTCCCGAGGTTGAACTCAGGGAGCAAGTTGTATTCTAGAGATACAAGTTTCTTGTACAAAAACATAAGGAGAGAGAGAGAGAATTTGTTGGCTTTTCTTCTTTTCTCTTTGCTTCTCCTCTTCTTCCTTCTCAGATCTTCTGCTCTCTTCCTTTGTTCTTCTTCTTTATCTGCAGCAGTAGTGATGCTTTTCTTCTTTCAGTTCTTGTTTCTGCTCGTCTCTTTCTTTTTCTTCTCCCTTGCGGTCCTGTTCTTCTTCTTCTTCTTTCTTTCTTCTTTTCCTTTCTTCAGACCTTCTTCTTTCAGCTCTTTCTGCTTGTCTCTCTGTGTTCTCCTCTGCCTCGCCTTCCTTCTCCTTCTTTGCCTTCAGGACGTCGTCTGATTTTCCAATCAGACGACTTAAACCGCCGCTGCTACAGTGCCGCTCGGTGATCCTCCTTCCTTCAGCCTTCGTCTTCTTCCACGGTTCTTCTTCACCTGTGCCTGCACACTTACACAGCTTGATCAGAGAGGGGCAAAACCTATCTCTACCCTCCCCCGCGTCTCTCTCTCACAGAATCCGCTCTTGGGAAAGCTCTCCCAGAGCTGCCGGGTTGCCGGGTACGGGTCGCGCCCGGGTCCAGGCCCACCGGCGTGCGTGGTGGGCGAGGAGTGCAGGTCAGTCTAAGTCGGGTCGGGCCAGGTCCGCGGGGCGTGAGCGCGGACGAGACCGGGTAACCGGGCGGGTGAAGGGGACCTCACCCCGTGTGCTGAGGCAATAAGCCTCCAGCACTTTTTCACTTTATACCGCTGCGCCTCTTCAGAGTTTTCCGAGGTGGGACTAAATGTCCCACCCCGAGTTGGCGCCTGCGCGGGGGAAACAGCTGGTAATCGCGACGTTATGCGAGGCCTTCGCGCGAGGGCTTCGCTTCAGCTGCAGCCTGACGCTTTGTCGAAATGCCTCGCACGGCCTGGGAGTCGAATCTGGGCGTGGCGCGCCTGCAGCTGCAGGCGGAAGCAGCTCCTTCTGCACGGCAATGGCGGCGGAGGACGGGTGACCTGTTCACAGCAAAACGGCCTCTCGGCCTAATCAGAAGGTGCCGGGAGCTTCGCCAGAGTGCGGCGAAGCTCGTGTGGGTGGTGGCGAGGCGTGGGGCGGCGTGCAAGGGCTGCCCTAGGTCGGGCTGTGGGTCGGAAGATGGGTTTGTTCGGTGGGGTTGCAGAGGGTGATGTGGGGGAAGTGGAAGGGCGGGGGTTGATCAGGGTGAGGAGGCGGAGGTTCTGCGGTGGTTGGCGAGCCGTGTGGGTTGCTGGAGTGATGGGAGCGGCTCGCCGGAGGATGGCCGGAGGCGGAGAAGGTGAGGGTGATTAGGCGCGGTCGAGGGGTAATTAGATAAAAATAGCAGGGGGAAAAGAGAGAGAGAATAGAGGGAAGTAGTTCTAACCTAACTAAAGTGACGAAGGGGGCGAGGAGGCGGACGGCTGTACCTGCTGTCGCCGGAGAAGAAGGTGCCCAGTGGGGGGAGGACGGCGGTGATGACGGGGCAGAGGCAGCGCGCGCCGGTATTGCGCGACGCGGGAAGAGCAGGGGAAGAAGTCTCTGCTGCTGGTATTGCGGCAGAGCGAAGAGGAGGAGGAGGAAGAACCGCCGGAGCTGGTGGGCGTCTGCCGGAGTGAGAAGAGAGGAAAGTTGGGGGTTTTCTCCGTCAGATCCGAGCTGGGAAGAACGGTGGAGCGACGGGGGTATTTATAAGGACCGAATCAGGGAGGAAGGCGGAGGGAGACGACGTGTCTCCCTCGCCGGAGGACGCCGGAGATGGAAACCCATACCGTCCGTGCGTTCGCACGGTCGGTATGGTGGGTTACAGCGACCAGGGGGGTGTCCCTGCGACGGCTGACGACGCAGGGCACCCCCGGTTTACTTGCCAGGCTCTCCCCCTCACCCTGCGCGGCGCCATGCTCCGCGCAAGGTCGCCGAAGCATGGTGCTGGCAGGTTTTGCAGGGGGGACCTGAACGCAAAGAACGAAGGAGAGTTAGGGGCCAAAATGCGAGGGTTCAAAAGTTGAGGGCCAAAAAGTAAATATATGAGGACCAAAGTGTAAAGTTGGTCAATAAGGTTTCTTCTTAGGCTCAAGTTTTTATACATGACTAATTAGGACCTAAGGAATCTGATGGTGAATTTTATTTCTAGATTAAACCTTGTTTGACTGGTCAATTTACGCAAAAACCCAAATTAAGTTATTAATTGGGTATGGTTCTCAATGTAGGCCAAGATGGGTTCCTAAGGTCAAATTGAAGGTTCTAAACCCTAGAGATTATTTTTCTATGAATTTTAGAGGGTTTATTCCATTTTTGCTTTGCCTTGAACCTCGTGAATTGAAGTGGGTTTGTTTTAGGGTTACAGATTATCATTTAGTTCCTTGGAATTGCTGTAGCCCTTGCTAGATCATCTCATCCCACTTTTATTCTTATTAAGTTGCTTTGACCTATGTTTGGACCCTGAATTACCCTGTATGCAGATTATACTGGTAAAATTGTATTTTTACCCCTTATGACTTGTTTTCTCCTTAAACTCAGAATTCTCTGAGTTAAGCCTTTCCTTGAGTTACGTAGGAGCTTTTATCCTTTGTATTGGGTCAAAATGAGCTAGTTATGGCTCATGATGAGGTTCTCATCATACCCCCATGCCTAGCTTTTGCTAGTCCCTTAGCAAAAACTTAAGGTTTCAACCCTTGTTCTAGACCATGAAGTTTTTAATAACTTTAGATAAGTGCTTTTTTATTTGAGCATAGATTAGGTTAGAATGCTGACCATAGGCCTAAAAGTTACTCTAGTACCAATCAAGATCCAAATCTGTCTAGCCTTAGCCTCAGTCTTTAGCAAGGGTTTTTAAGGCCCACAAGAACTATCTTAAGGTTTATTGGACTTTGTGGTTAAAGCACCCGTGCTTGAAATGATTTTAGCCCTGGCTCAGTTCGCAGTGCGTTTTGTAAGAGAGAGATAGAAAGTTTTTCTATTTGGAGAGTTTTCTCTCTCTTTTTCTTTTTAGTTCTAGCCTAGGATTGGCTTTTCAACACGGTCTGTATCAGATTCCTTGCTCCCATCATCAATCCTCAAGGGTTCCTGGCGATCGATGCTTCGAGGTAGCACCGCCCATGGCAACCCCCGGAACCCTGGCTATTGAGATTTCGAGATAATCCCATCCATGGTGTTCCGTGGCCGAATCCAGACCCTGGCAATTGACACTTCGAGATAATGCCATCCATGGAATCTGAATCAGCAGAGTGCTTACATGCCCCCAGTAGGATATGTAAATATCCTAAGAGACAGGCACCGAGGAGATGATATTTTGTTACGCATCTTCGAGGGGATTTCCCGCCTCTCCGTGCTGGGAACTCGTCCAAATCAACTTGTGTTGATCGGCCGCTCCTATTCTAGGTGTTCTTTCCAGAATTTTGCGACGCTTCTGCGTGATTTTGATTTTTACGCTTACTGAACCAGGCTGTTGTGAGGTTAGGGTGCTTAGGTTACTGAGTCCCGTAAACCAAAAATTAGTTAATGAGGCCAAATACTCCCTAAGCCTTAGACCTAATACTTCAGCTTTTCATTTTCCTCAACCTCTTGAGGAATGTCTAGATCTTAATGGGTACTAAGAGTCTATTCAAGAATGCCTAAGGTTTGCGTTCTTACTAATCTCATTATGCACTTTTCAGTTATTTTCTTGAATGAGGTCTAGAACTTAGGTTAATTCCTTAGTTCCTTACTAATGACTATCACTTTTTTCTCATAATTTTGTGCTCCTTTTTTTTTTCTTTTGTTTCTTTTCTCCTTCTTCACAAAATTTCCTTCTCTTTTCCTCTTATTCTTTTTCGAAAAAATTTTTAATTTTTATGGTGTTTTTGGCATATGTGAATTTTTTGTTTGAAACCTTTTCTTACAAGTTTTGCACTTTCATACCCCCCCATGCCTAAGATTTGCAATGTCCTCATTGTAACCTAGGGGTTTTTATTCAACTTAGTTCATACATTAAGACAGATGTTTTGATGAGTGAATGGGTCGGGGTGACTGTTGCGGACGATTTCTAATCTCAGATGCAAGCACCTGAGGTGGAGTCGGCTGTCCTAAAGTGTGAACTTCAAGTGCAAAAAGGTGTCAGAACAAGTTTCTGGTTTTCAAAGAGAATGACGGGCTGCCTCCCGTTGAGCGCTAAATTTGATGCCTTCAGCCAAGCGGGAAATGAGATGGAGAGGGGATGGTCAAATCAACAGAGTTTTGTAAGACAAGCACCTTGATTAAGAGCCTGGTTGGTCCAACCAGGTGCTTGTTCAGATCAACAGGCTGATGATGCAGCCCAAACCCAATCAATCTGGTGGGTTGATAGATGTGGATAAAAAGGTGTGGAACCCACCATATACTATGAAGCTCAGATAGATGTGGAAGTGTAAACGCAGGGTTTGGCTGAGTCGAATTAGCCTGGTCAAAGTAGGGACTCGTAGAATAATCAGTGGTTGATGCAGGAACCCTACAGGGGTGATCAGAGAATGATAGAGCATGGTATGTAGTCTGATCAATGTTCGAAACCCGATGTGGAAATGCAATCGGCTCGGTGAGAGGTGAATCTGAATAGAAATTGAGTCCCGTTGCGGGTCAGGGTTTGGGAGAGGTTTTGATCCGTTCTGTGTGTGCGGACGAGGTGGCCATTGTGTACGAGGGCTCTTCTAGAAACAGATGATAGGTGGTTTTCTGTAGAGAGTCCTCTGGGTAACTATCAAATGCCGGAAGAGTGTCTGTAGGATGAAAGGAATCGGATTCGAGAAAAAATTTGGATTCTTGGTTGTAATCACTCTTGGCATTTTCTGTTTTTGGTTCTTGAGGATCGAAAAGGAATGATTCTGTGTTATCAGTGATCTCGGGAATCAGGACCTCAGAGTCGGAGTCAGAGTCATGTGAACTGAGGTCGTAGATAGGCCTGGCGTGTTCAGGAAGGGGAATCTCTCCGCAATTATAGTCAGATCTGAAATTGTCGGAGAGTTGGCGAAAATGAGATTCATGATCATGAATTCCACCACAGCAAAAATCATCAGATGTGGAATCAGCAGCCTGACTGGGTTCTAGCCTATATGTCAATTCTGGGCTCAAAAAGATGTTCTGTTCAAGCTCTAAGCTGGTAGGATAGACCCCATTAAAACCTTGCTCATCCAACTCCTCAGTTTCTGTATCATAAATTGGCAAGACTTTCAAAAAATCGATCAGATTTTCTGAAGATGTTGGAGAGGGATATTCATCAAATAGAGGCCCAGAATCATATTCTGCAAAAATTTGATCTTTCTCAAAAGGGGCCTCATAATCTTCCCAATAAGTTTCAGATCTAGGTTCTAGGCTTAGGATGTGGGTAGAATTATTAGAACCTAAGTCCGAATAACCTTCGAGGGCCACCTTATCAAGATAAGGGGCGGAATTTATACCCTCAAAAGGTTTATTTCTGATCTCATTATTGCAGGAGTTTTGGGATTCTAGGCTTGGCAATTCATGGTCTAAGTTTGGCTCATCATTGTGTTCTCCTGCAATATCCCAACCTATTTCAACATTGTCTTCTATTTGGGTTGGGATTTTACAACCACTTTGTGCCCCAGTCCCGAGATCTGGGAAACTAGATTGTTCCTTAATATTGTTCCAAGATGGTTCATCCTCTATTTCTGGTATATACGGGTATTTCTGGTTGATAATTTATTCTACTGATTTCATCATTTCTACCCGTTTCATAAGGGCATCTTGGTGTTGTTCCCAAAGTACAGGATTTGTCAAGCATTGAAGGTATTCAGATTGGTGTAATTTTTCCATCTCAATGTATCCTGTCATGAGCATATCTCGGGTTGATCCTTTTGTAACTTCTGTCAATAGAATCTGGGCACAGTTTATGATGAAAGCTGTGGTTGTTGGGACATCAACCTGAATGTTTTCTATTGGTGTTGAGGGTTTATATTTATTTTCATAGAATTCAAGGGCATCCTCAATCATCTTATCTTTCATGGATCTCAGATATTCAGGTTTTTTATATGGTAGTCTTGCTAGGTAATTAGGCTGCATCTTCGAATCAGGTGGTGGAATCAAGATAGAATCAGAAGTTTGAATTAATGGAAGAAGGGGACTTTGTTCAGAATCAGAGGAAAGAGGGGCTATGTGAATGATTTCTGCAAAAACAAGGGAGCCGAGGCTTAGCCTCGGAGAGAGTGAATTTCTATAGGAGGTTTCAAGGACCTCCTGCAAAATACTGAAGGACTGGATGAGATAAGCAGGTGCTGGACCCAATCAAGACACCCAAAAAATGTTGGGTGACTATAGAGGTTCGGGGCAGATGGACCCCTTGATCAGAAAGATCGTCCACCTGAGAATTACCTGGGCAGCCAGAGAGGGAGAGTCCCGCGAAGACCCCTACACGGTAGAGCGTCCCCACGGGTTACAGGGTTTCCCCCACCCGACCTCTCTTGTCACTGCGGTTCCAGGTAGACCAGAATGGGGATCTTGACCTCTTAAGTCTACCAATTTTAAGATCAGGGTGCTTAAGGTTTCACTTGAACTTTAGTCTTTTAAGTGCAAAGAGTGACCTAATTTAAGGTTGGTTGACCCAAGGGGTCAACTTTACCTCTTGTTTTCTTTGAGAGCTTTTAGGTCTTGTCTTTTAGGGTTCAAGTGTTTAGAGAGCCAATTGTTTTTCTTTTGAATAGGTATTTTCAATCAATGGTTTAGGCACACTTCTTTTGGATTTTCTCCATTCTTGATTTAAGTAGTGTGTCTCTAAAACCCTAATGTTGAATCTTATGTTGGCTCTACTTGGTCCAGTTAGTTCTTTGTTGGGTAATTAGGGCTCAAGCAAGAATGTGTTAGCCCTTAAATACCCTTAATAGTGTGCAGGACTAATGAGTTGAAAACATGCAACTCTTTATGGTTACTAAGTATGGAAGACAGGTTAGCCCTATATTGCTTGTTCTTTTCTTTTCTTCCTCTTTAGAGTTTAGGGGTTAATAGCGAGAGGAAAAATTTACCTGTCCTCGGAGTGGTTGTCGTGCGATTGCTTGTCTTCTTGATTTCCTGTAGCTGCACAAAAGAGGGGAGATTATCAGAAATTAAAAAGAAACAGGAATGTTTACCTCTAGAATAGCCGTTGCTCCCCGGCAACGGCACCAATTGATAAGGCGATGGCGTGAAGAGATAACCGGATTTTATTGTCATGTCGTTGTAATATAGCCAGTTATTGCCATCATTTCAAATATATAATTTTTTTACTCGGAAAAAAAAAGAGTTCCCGAGGTCGAACTCAGGGAGCAAGTTGTATTCTAGAGATACAAGTTTCTTGTACAAAAACATAACGAGAGAGAGAGAGAATTTGTTGGCTTTTCTTCTTTTCTCTTTGCTTCTCCTCTTCTTCCTTCTCAGATCTTCTGCTCTCTTCCTTTGTTCTTCTTCTTTATCTGCAGTAGTAGTGATGCTTTTCTTCTTTCAGTTCTTGTTTCTGCTCGTCTCTTTCTTTTTCTTCTCCCTTGCGGTCCTGTTCTTCTTCTTCTTTCTTTCTTCTTTTCCTTTCTTCAGACCTTCTTCTTTCAGCTCTTTCTGCTTGTCTCTCTGTGTTCTCCTCTGCCTCGCCTTCCTTCTCCTTCTTTGCCTTCAGGACGTCGTCTGATTTTCCAATCAGACGACTTAAACCGCCGCTGCTACAGTGCCGCTCGGTGATCCTCCTTCCTTCAGCCTTCGTCTTCTTCGACGGTTCTTCTTCACCTGTGCCTGCACACTTACACAGCTTGATCAGAGAGGGGCAAAACCTATCTCTACCCTCCCCCGCGTCTCTCTCTCACAGAATCCGCTCTTGGGAAAGCTCTCCCAGAGCTGCCGGGTTGCCGGGTACGGGTCGCGCCCGGGTCCAGGCCCACCGGCGTGCGTGGTGGGCGAGGAGTGCAGGTCAGTCTAAGTCGGGTCGGGCCAGGTCCGCGGGGCGTGAGCGCGGACGAGACCGGGTAACCGGGCGGGTGAAGGGGACCTCACCCCGTGTGCTGAGGCAATAAGCCTCCAGCACTTTTTCACTTTATACCGCTGCGCCTCTTCAGAGTTTTCCGAGGTGGGACTAAATGTCCCACCCCGAGTTGGCGCCTGCGCGGGGGAAACAGCTGGTAATCGCGACGTTACGCGAGGCCTTCGCGCGAGGGCTTCGCTTCAGCTGCAGCCTGACGCTTTGTCGAAATGCCTCGCACGGCCTGGGAGTCGAATCTGGGCGTGGCGCGCCTGCAGCTGCAGGCGGAAGCAGCTCCTTCTGCACGGCAATGGCGGCGGAGGACGGGTGACCTGTTCACAGCAAAACGGCCTCTCGGCCTAATCAGAAGGTGCCGGGAGCTTCGCCAGAGTGCGGCGAAGCTCGTGTGGGTGGTGGCGAGGCGTGGGGCGGCGTGCAAGGGCTGCCCTAGGTCGGGCTGTGGGTCGGAAGATGGGTTTGTTCGGTGGGGTTGCAGAGGGTGATGTGGGGGAAGTGGAAGGGCGGGGGTTGATCAGGGTGAGGAGGCGGAGGTTCTGCGGTGGTTGGCGAGCCGTGTGGGTTGCTGGAGTGATGGGAGCGGCTCGCCGGAGGATGGCCGGAGGCGGAGAAGGTGAGGGTGATTAGGCGCGGTCGAGGGGTAATTAGATAAAAATAGCAGGGGGAAAAGAGAGAGAGAATAGAGGGAAGTAGTTCTAACCTAACTAAAGTGACGAAGGGGGCGAGGAGGCGGACGGCTGTACCTGCTGTCGCCGGAGAAGAAGGTGCCCAGTGGGGGGAGGACGGCGGTGACGACGGGGCAGAGGCAGCGCGTGCCGGTATTGCGCGACGCGGGAAGAGCAGGGGAAGAAGTCTCTGCTGCTGGTATTGCGGCAGAGCGAAGAGGAGGAGGAGGAAGAACCGCCGGAGCTGGTGGGCGTCTGCCGGAGTGAGAAGAGAGGAAAGTTGGGGGTTTTCTCCGTCAGATCCGAGCTGGGAAGAACGGTGGAGCGACGGGGGTATTTATAGGGACCGAATCAGGGAGGAAGGCGGAGGGAGACGACGTGTCTCCCTCGCCGGAGGACGCCGGAGATGGAAACCCATACCGTCCGTGCGTTCGCACGGTCGGTATGGTGGGCTACAGCGACCAGGGGGGTGTCCCTACGACGGCTGACGACGCAGGGCACCCCCGGTTTACTTGCCAGGCTCTCCCCCTCACCCTGCGCGGCGCCATGCTCCGCGCAAGGTCGCCGGAGCATGGTGCTGGCAGGTTTTGCAGGGGGGACCTGAACGCAAAGAACGAAGGAGAGTTAGGGGTCAAAATGCGAGGGTTCAAAAGTTGAGGGCCAAAAAGTAAATATATGAGGACCAAAGTGTAAAGTTGGTCAATAAAGTTTCTTCTTAGGCTCAAGTTTTTATACATGACTAATTAGGACCTAAGGAATCTGATGGTGAATTTTATTTCTAGATTAAACCTTGTTTGACTGGTCAATTTACGCAAAAACCCAAATTAAGTTATTAATTGGGTATGGTTCTCAATGTAGTCCAAGATGGGTTCCTAAGGTCAAATTGAAGGTTCTAAACCCTAGAGATTATTTTTCTATGAATTTTAGAGGGTTTATTCCATTTTTGCTTTGCCTTGAACCTCGTGAATTGAAGTGGGTTTGTTTTAGGGTTACAGATTATCATTTAGTTCCTTGGAATTGCTGTAGCCCTTGCTAGATCATCTCATCCCACTTTTATTCTTATTAAGTTGCTTTGACCTATGTTTGGACCCTGAATTACCCTGTATGCAGATTATACTGGTAAAATTGCATTTTTACCCCTTATGACTTGTTTTCTCCTTAAACTCAGAATTCTCTGAGTTAAGCCTTTCCTTGAGTTATGTAGGAGCTTTTATCCTTTGTATTGGGTCAAAATGAGCTAGTTATGGCTCATGATGAGATTCTCATCAGTCTCCATCGTGCACAAGAAGCTGGACGAGCTTCTGGCCAACCCCACCCGCTCTATGGCAAACATCTCCACCTCATCACTCTATCACAACCCTAATCCTTCCAATACAGGCTTATTTCCAAAAACCCCGTAAGACCGTCCTTACCGAGCAACTCGGTAAGTCATGTGGACCTGGCTTCTACAAGCTAGTATTTCGACACGGAGGACCAAGCCTCCGTGTGCTCAGATGCATATATACATGCTGACTCGTCTTCTGGCTTAGAAGACGCTTGCGCTCTGGGGAACAACCCGTTCTCTGCTACTTATAACACAGGGTGGAGAAATCATCCTAACCTCGCATGGCCCAGTAACCCGCAGCGCCAAAACCCTACGGGTGGGCCAATGTGACCGTCCGCACCTGTCATCCCAAGGGCCCAATCTAATCCTATGGCAAATCCTCTTGATAAACTGATGCGAATGGTGATGAAAATGTCTAAGCACCATGAAGAAAACATGACCTCTCTTCAGCACCAATTGGTCCAGCAGAATGCTGAGATCAGTCAACTACGCATAACGACTTGATCTCAGGGCACTCTTCCAACCCAACCTGTTCCTAACCCACGAAATTTTGTACCCCGTGATCCTCAACCACAGGTACGTCCTTCTCAGGGGCAAGTTCATCAGATTCTGCAAGCTTCGAGCATTCCACCAGGATTTCAGGCTAATCCCGCAACAGCACCTCACCCTTATGTCCCTATTGCGAACCCTCCTCCGCCTTATGATCCCACTGGACCCGCGACGTCCAATGCGATTACTATGATGAGCGGTAAGCAAACCGTCGATCTGCCTCGACCTGATCCTGGCCCATTTTTTTCATCGCCCTCTCATTCGGGATGTGCACCGCATTCTCGTGAGGATGATACGCCCAAACTAGTACCAGAATCAATCCCATTCCTTGAGGCTCTACTAAGGGAGCTAAAAGGAAAGAAAAAGGATACGCAGGCCTTTGATAACCTGCGTAATTTATTCAGGGATGTTGAAATCAAAGTACCCCTGTTGGAGGCTATCGACCATATACCAATTGTCGCCCGATTTTTCAAAGACTACACTACACCCAGGCGATAGTCAAAGAAAACAAAGAATCCGGTGGTCCTCTTGCCTCATGCGAGTTGTGCTATACTGTCAAATCACCACCGAAGCAGAAAGATCCGGGCACACCGCTTATTTCTTGTAGCATCCAAGGCTGCAATTTTAACCGTGCTTTGCTTGATCTATGATCTTCCATCAATTTTATGCCAGCCATCATGCTTGAGAAATTTTCCTTAGGAAATCTGAAACCCACCCTTGTCATGTTACAGTTGGCAGATCGTTCTGTCAAAATACTGAAGGGTGTGGTGGAAGATGTGGTGGTTAGGGTCAACAATCTCTGTTTTCCTGTTGACTTTCTTGTTTTGGATATGGAAGTTCCTAGCTCACTTTCTGATTGTCCGATCATCCTTGGTCAACCTTTCTCGGCCACAGCCCGCACCCATATCGACTGTGAGTCGGGCTGCATTGAGATTGTCTTTGGCTTTGAGAAGCTTAAGCTAAACATCTTCAAAGCAGCCAAGAACTTTGACTGTGATTGCATCAAGAATGACACGTCTGACGAGGACATAGCCGTCAGCGCGTGTATCGGACTAATAGGGACCTATTCTGACTGCTGTGGATTGCCCCTGAACACAGACCATCGCCTGACTAACACATATTGTGACGTGCCCCCATCCCTCCCCTTACCCGTACCTTCTCTTGACCAGACTTCTGAAGAGGTTTTCTCTGCTTCCCATACCTCGTGGTCTGAGTCATATGCGGGCTACTCACCGCCGGTCCACCCTCTTGAAGATCGGATTGCCCTTTCTTTCCCGCCGAATCAGGCGAAAATGCAACTCCACACTGGAACCTTGAGCCCACATACTAAACACTGGGGCTATCCCTTTGTGGATCCATCAATCCAAGATGCCCCTCTTCTTGGCCAATCTGATGGCCAGCTTCTTCCTTCTATCCTTCTTCCTTTTGATCCGCTTGGGACACTCTTGTCCCAAGAAATGCCAGATCTTTCACCATCCACTCCCGAGATGAAAGAGCTGCCTGACACGCTTAAGTATGTTTTCTTGGGACCAAATGAAATGCTCCCCGTAATCATTTGTTCGAAATTGACCAGGGAGCAAGAGTGCAAACTAACAAAGGTCCTTATGAAACACAAGGCAGCCATCAGATGGTCCTTATCTGACTTAACTGGCATTAGCCCCTCCTACTGCACTCACCGTATATATACGAAGGAGGAGGCTCGACCTTCCCGCGAGATGTAGCGACGTCTCAACCCTAATATGCGGGAGGTCAATAAAAAGGAAATCATTAAGTGGTTTGATGCGGGTATAATCTACCCGATCAGCGATAGCCCCTGGGTGAGCCCGATTCATGTCATGCCCAAAAAGGCGAGACTCACCATCCGTGTCAATGACAGGGGCGAATCCATCCCTACACGCAGTCCTACATCTTGGAGTGTGTGTGTAGACTATAGGAAACTGAATGCTGCAACAAAGAAAGATCACTTTCCGTTAACTTTTATTGACCAAATCTTGGAGCGGTTAGCGGGAAATAAAATTTTCTGTTTCCTGGATAGATTCTCTGGATATAACCAGGTGGCAATTGACCATCGGGATCAAGAGGAAACCACCTTTACCTGCCCTTTCGGCACCTTCGCATTTAGAAGGATGCCGTTCGGACTTTGTAATGCGCTAGCAACTTTCCAGAGATGTATGCTGGCGATATTCCATGAGATGGTGGGTGACTTTTTTGAGGTCTTCATGGCTGACTTTTCGATCTACGGACCTTCATTTGATGATTGTCTTGCCAACCTAACCCGTATCCTTCGGAGATGTATTGATGTGAATCTCGTGCTTTCTTAGGAGAAAAGTCATTTTATGGTACACGAGGGAATTGTTCTCGAACATATCATCTCCGATAGGGGTATTGAGGTTGACAGAGCTAAGCTTGATGTGATTGATGATTTACTTGTGCCTAGTTCTGTCAAGAAAATCCGCTCCTTCTTAGGACACGTCAATTTCTATAGGAGATTCATCAAAGACTTCTCCAAGATTTTTAGACCTTTAACTCATCTCCTATCGACCGACGTACCCTTTGATATGGGCCCCTACTGCATACAAGCATTCACGCAGCTGCGTGATGCTGTCACCAAGGCCCCTGTTCTCCAACCACCTGACTGGTTCCTCGACTTTGAACTCATGTGTGATGCTTCCGACCTTGCAGTCGGAGCCATCCTGGGACAAAGACGCGATAGACACCCCTTCGTGGTGTATTACGCCAGTAAGACATTGGACGAGGCCCAACGTAATTATACAACCACTGAGAAAGAACTACTGGCGATCGTCTTTGGGCTGGACAAATTTCGCTCTTACCTTCTGGGCTCACATGTTACTGTATTTACTAACCACGCGGCCATTCGCCATCTCAGGAACAAGAAGGATGACAAGCCTAGATTGATTCGTTGGATCCTTCTGCTCCAAGAATTTGACCTTGAGATCCGCGATAAGGCCGGAGCCCAGAATGTTGTTGCTGATCATCTCTCGAGACTGGACTCTGACCACATTGGACTTACCCTACCGATTAATGAGGTTTTTCCCGATGAGCACCTATTGGCAATTAATGTGGCAAGTGGACCTTGGTATGCCGACATTGCCAATTACCTTGCTTTTGGTTCCCTTCCACGAGGCTGGCCTAAAAACCAGCGCGAGCGTCTCATTGTAGAAGCAAAGTACTATTTCTGGGATAATCCACTACTTTTTCGAGTAGGTGCTAACTAGATCATCTGTCGCTGTATTCTTGACAGTGAATTCCCCAGTGTGCTATCCTTTTGTCACGATTAGGCCTGCGGAAGCCATTTTTCTGGGAGGAAAACTGTAGCCAAGGTGTTGCAGTGCGGTTTTTTTTGGCCCTCCCTTCTCCAGGATGCACACAATTATGCTAAACATTGCACTAGGTGCCAGTCGTTAAGGTCAATGTCACGTCGTGACATGATGCCCTTGCAACCCATCCTAGCTGCTGAAATCTTCGACATTTGGGGAATCGATTTCATGGGTCCCTTTCCTCCTTCCAACGGCTTTGAGTACATCCTCGTTGCTGTTGATTATGTTTCTAAATGGATCGAGGCTATTCCCACGCGCCATGCTGACCATGTCATATCTACTCGATTTGTCGAAGACCACATTTTTACACGCCTTGGGATCCCTCGAGCCATTATCTCTGATGGATGAAGTCATTTTACCCATGCTTCTTTTCAGGCACTTCTGAGGAAATATGGAGTCCACCATCGTATCGCATCTCCGTATCATCCTCAGACGAACGGCCAGGCTGAGGTGTTGAACCGGCAAATCAAGCAAATTCTGTAGAAAACGGTTCGGCCTAATCGTAAGGATTGGTCCGACAAGCTAATTGACGTACTTTGGGCGTATCGGATCGCCTTCAAGGCTTCCCTTAATATGTTTCCTTATAGAATTGTTTATGGGAAGCCTTGTCATGTGCCCGTGGAGCTGGAGCACCATGCTTTTTGGGCGGTTCGCCAATGTAACCTCGACCCATACCTGTGTGGTCAAGAAAGGAAACTCCAACTCCAGGAGCTGGAAGAGCTCCATCGTGAAGCCTATGATTCTGCCTTAACTTTCAAACAACGTACTAAGGCCTTTCACGACAGCCGAATTCGGCGGAAGGAATTTGAGCCATCTCAACAAGTTTGGCTTTACAATGCCCGGCTCAAATTCTTTCCAGGGAAATTGAAGTCCAAATGGACTGGTCTCTACTTAGTCTCGAGACCATTTCCCAACGGGGACGTTGAAGTTAAAGATCCCAAATCTGGGCATAAATTTACGGTCAATGGGTAGCGGTTAAAACCCTATCTTACTCATGAACCTGCCCCCGTTGGTGAAACTGTTGCCCTGCTGGAGGGTAACTAACTTCGTGCCTCACTCTGAGTCCAGCTTGGGACGTTAAATTCAGCGCTCGTTGGGAGGCACCCCAGCAACACTCCTCCAGCAACACTCCTCCACTATCACTTACACAATTCCATTCACTTCGTACTTCTTCACTTTTCACTTCACCACCCACCATCCACCCACCCTACCACCCTGCTATATACCTTGCACTTCAGCTCTCGTTCCCTGATCCTTGGACCTTGCTTTACCCTACATGCATATGAGGACATAGCATCATTTGGCTTGGGGGGGAGGATAGGCTCATAGGATCTGGGTATTATATGGTATCATGCAGCTTCCATTATACATATCCATCTATAAATATATACAAAGCCTATTAAAAAAAAAAAAAGGTATTTAGCAAAGATCTGAAGGCTGAAACAAAAATACAATAAGTGTTTATGGATATTCAACCGCTGTTTTGAAGACTTTCCATGCCACAGAAGCTTGATTCGCTCAGGCTTGGCTTAATTCACTTGAGCATTGAAAAGATAGATCGGAATCTCTCCTAACTAAGGATGGATTCTTATACCTGAGTCACCAGTACAGGATTTGTTGGTTTGCTTCTACTTGAGAGCCTAAGTAATCTTGGTTCACACTACACATATTGAGAAAGACCAGGTGAACATAAGATCCAACCCTAGTGTTCATTAGGGAAGGTGGAGTCCTTACCTGTGTGCACAAGTAGACTTTTTATCCCAGACTTTAGTCTTGTGTTTAGGAGAAACTCTTTCCACCGAAAAAGTACTCTCCCACGAAAAATGTGTGCTCCTCCAAATAAAGTTGTAAAAGATATACTGACACTTGTTTAAAAGAAAAAAAATCTTGCAAATAAGTCAGTATATCTTTCAAATGTCTGTAAATTCTTCTCCCCAAAAAGTTTTCAGGTCATGTCTCAAATACCCTGTTTCTACCATATAGTCCTTGAGCCACAAAAGCAATAGAATGGGGGTTGAGTTTTCCATCATCTTTTTGAGGGTCAATCCGAAGACATGAGCTGAAACTGAGACCAACCTGCACTTAAAAATTCATGAAACCCTGGTCAGTCTTGATCCTTCACTATGCACAAACCATAATCTCTTGAGCTCTCGAGTACGGCAAAACCTTTTGAGTCCTGGAAATCATACTTAAGGCTTAAATATCAAGAGTCCAGGTTAGTTGAGAGATGGTCTATGTCATGTAAGACTTAAAGTACTGGTAGTCTTCTTTGTAATTGGTTCTCACAATATCCAACGGATAAACACATCCATGTCGCTTCAGAAAAAAAATCTTCAGCTTAAGATCATTTTTAAACACAATACAAAATGCTTTGCTAGGGACTAGCAAAAGATAGGCATGGGGGTATGTTTGCACAGTAAAAATACACCAGTAAATATGCCATCTCGTGTTATTTCCTAGCACTGCCATTGCATCTTATGTAGCTGTAATTGCATTTGTAAATAGACGCCTGCATGCATTTATAAAGAGGGGAGGAGAGTGTGAATAATTGGCCATCTATTAATTAACATCTTCCTCAAGTGTGGCATTGCAATTTCACCATTTATTATTATTTTTATTTATTTTTAATTTTTCTTTTTTCGTGCGGCTGCAGGGCATGGTGTTTGTGCACCTCTCCTCCTGCCAAACATCATGGCTTGATGTCCGCACATCTCTTCCTGCCAATAGCATGGCTGTGGCATGCCTTCTCCTCTTTAAAACCCCTAGCTCTCTCCCTTGTACAGGGAGGCACCTTCATGCACCTTTAGATCCACCGTCACCCTGGGCCAACCTCTTCCCCTCTCCTTCTCCATACACAGTACCTCTTCTCACTAAGGAGAGGCACACCGTGTGCAGGAGATAGCCCACAGTGGTTTGAGACCACCACTGTGAGTTCCACCACCGCCCAGCTCTTTCGTGAGCAGGTGGGAGTGGTGGTTCGCCCTTTTATTTCACTGTCGTCCATCTTCTCTGCCATTGCCAGAGCTTCAAGCTCTCAAGCTTAGAAGCTCCAGCAGCACCGCATGCCAACCTGCAGCCCAGCCGGACGCTGCGCGCTCACCAGTAGAGCATGCGCAGCCTCTTTTCGCGCGTGCAGGTGCTCCACGATGCACCCACGCATGCAACATCGGCCGCTACCGGTCGCCCGCTCGTCGCGGCTCTGTAGTGCACTGTTCACGCCTCTCAGCACGACACTGTAGCCACCGACTTGTTTCTCACTTAACCGGTGGCTTTGCGCTCTCTCTCCTCGGTCCTACCCGCTCCAGCCGGTCTCCCAGCACCCGCGCCTCACCCGGCCGCAGCACTGTGCGCTGCGCCTCACTCCCCCATGCCTGCCGACGCACGAAGAGAGCGCTGTGCTTCACTCCGCACCGCATGCGCGCTCTCTCTCCTAGGCCCGCGCATCCTTGCGCATCAGATGATGAGGCAGAGCGACAGACGGCTTATCTGCTGCGCTCCCCTCCTCTTTCAGCATACACACACACACTCACTTGTACACACACACTCGTACACTCACACACACACTGGTACACACTCACACACACCCTCATACACTCACACATACACACACACACACACACATATATCCACTCACATATATACATAAATTTACATATATACATATTTATATATATATATACATATATATATATACAAATATATAAATATACATATATATATATTTATATATTTATATACATATACAACTATATATATACATATATAGTAATAGATATATACATATATATATTTACATATACATTCACCTACCCATATCCATCTATACACTTCACAAACACCACCCATACTCCTGTGCACTCATCCCTCCATCGCGCATCATATCCCGGGAATATTCTCACTAGTTGCTGATATTCCCCGATATCCGTGCAAAGTAAGCAACTCCACCCTCACTCCCACACATCCGCCCCCACACTCCACGCGGCACTCAGTCTTGTTAGTTGCATCTTGCTAGACATGGACCAACTTGACATTGTGTTACATTCCGTTTCCACCTCCACCCCTATATATAATATATAACTATATACACACATATATATATTCTGTATCTATTATATCTCTATACATATATATACTAAGCTAAGTATTTCTTTCTTTTCTAGCAATCTACCTTGTTTTCAATTATCTTTTATTTGTCACTATTAAAAAGATAAAAAAAAGAGTAAAAGAGAAGAGATAATTCTTGTCTTGCAGGTACTTGATCTTGCGAATAACAAGATCAATTTTTGGAGACCCCTAGTTGGCTACAAGCCAAGAACCATTTGGCTCAAGGCTAAGAACTTGATTTTTGAGGGTGTGCCTCAAGGACAATATTATCACCAACAAAAATCTTAAAAAAATAGAAAAACCAAAAACATAATAACACAAGGAAGAGATACGTTTTAGGAAAGGCGTAGAAACTCCTTGATCCTCAAATTCCTGCCTCCCTAAGATCGACCCTATGCTTAAAAGCAACCAAGATAAAATCAAGTAGGCCAGGTTAAATATTTTGTGAAACTGGTTAGACTCAATTTAGGTTAACTCACTATACTAATTTCAACGATAATATCACCATATTAACAAAACCTATTCGAGTCGCATCATTTGGTCAGACGTCTAGAACCATTCGCAGACGTCTGGAAATTGAATTTTTGGTATGAGCCTTCGAGTCTGCGTACGGGTTGCGCGCAGACATTACTTTTCTTCTCTCTCTTTCCCTCTTCCCTCCTCCATCGAACCCTAACACACTCTTTATAAAGCCCTCTCCCCTCCTCTTTTCTTCCCCACTTCACCGCAGCTAGCACCTCCTTCCCTTCCTCTCCACCACAGTGAGAGGAGCGAGCGCAAGAGAGAGTGCAAGAGCGGCGACGAGGAGGAGAGGTGGCGTGAGGAGAGGAGGAGCTTGAACTCGCAAGCTCATGGGGGCTCATCAGAGAGCGCATGGTCGGAGCAGCGCATGCGGGAGGAGGGGTGTGTCGGGGGAGCCATCCCCGACACTTGCTGCAGCCGGAGCTGCAGGTGAGGAGGCAAGGCCGCGGCTGCGCGCGGCAAGGGACAGCAAGTCGCTCTAATTCTGGAATTTTTCCAAAATCAGACGTCTAGCGTGACGTCTAGATGACGGGGCGGACGTCTGGTGACCACACCGAATGTTTGAAAGCATCTTACCACGAAGGTACGTTCCTTTTACGAATACGGCCATGCAGGCTGCACCGCAGCCTCAATTTGCATGGCTAAAAGCGGTGGATTTTTTCTGTCACGTGCAGAGATAGCTTCGAGAAGGTGCAGGGCATGCCCTTCCGCACATTTCGGACATCTGGATAGCTTACCAGACTATCGGAGGCACTCCCAGACGTCTGGAGGAGAGGTCGGACATCTAGAGCTAGGTCCAGACGGTCTAGAAGGGTTTCTGGACGTCTGAGGTCGACGCAGAACTTGAGGTGAGTTCCTGTTTACTTTTAAGATGTCTGGACCTTGTGTCAAATGTTTGATTTGGGTCTGTAGCCCTGTTTTTGACCCGTTTAGGGTCCGTTTGAGGTCCATTTTACGTAAACAAGATATCGGTGTTTTCCTTGTAAGTTCTTCTACTTGTTAGAAGGTCTTTTATACTATTTTGAATGTCCCATTGTAATTGTTCCTTGTTATTGGACTTTGTTCTATTGCTGGTTCGAGGCTTGGAGAGGCATGTGAGTCTGCCGTTCGAGCCCCCAATACTCCTGGGTTGTCTGGTAGAGTGGTTTCTCCCTATTTTTAATTATAAAACCTGATTACATATGTGAAATTGAATAAGTAGAAAACCTAGGATATGGCATGAATCCTAGGACGAGAAGTACTTGCACTATTTGTATGCATGGTTGAAATTGCAGTCTTAAATGAATGAGTAGAAATGTGAACAACTGCCTGTTAATAAACAAGAGGTGCCTGTGAAATATGAATTGCCTGTGTTAGTTAGACAGTTACCTGTGACACTACTTGTTGTATATGTTAAATAATGGAAATTCGAGCTGCATTTAGATAATTTGAGAATGGAAATGTGAATGATGAAACTTGGTATGGAATGACATAAGAAATACAAGAATGAACCCTACGGGAATTAGGAGTAAAGCTCCTGTGAATAAATGGAATGGATCTGGAAATGTAGTGGGAAGTGTGTTGGCCCTTAAGTACGTGATACCATGGAAAGCGATTGTTCCCTGTTTAGTGTAGAACGGAGCTAGCCACCCTTGGGTTGGGACCCGGGGTTAGGATTGGCCACTTTACATCGACTTCTTGGCCCTCGCATACACTGTACCGGGGAGAGCTACTAGCGTAGGGAGAGAGCTAGCCACCCCACGGGGCTCGGGGTTCAGCTAGCCACCCTACACTGACTTGTTAGGCCCACTGGGCAAACCAGGGTAGTCAGACAAGGGTGCATGGACTGTGGAGGGGCGAGACCCCTGTTTGGTTCTTAGGGGCTAGACCCATATTACTGAGAGGGCTAGGCCCTATACTATTCCGTGCTGTACTTTGGGCGTATCCGTTAGCGGAAACGACTGACCGCGTGCCAGTGCGGGGTAGCTACCCGTGTGCTTATCGCGCGTGCCGTAGTCACCACTACATCTGTCTGTGACCTTAGGGTGGTTGACTGGGTGTAGGATCACCACGGGGGGCTCTCCCGGCCAGGAAAGCGCCACGTGTGCTTTCTACTCTTCGGAAAAGACTGCATAAGATCATTCCCATGAGGAACACTCGAGATCAAGAAAGATATCTAAAAATATAAACCAATGGGTAAAAAGGAATAGCTTGTAAAATAAAGTAATTGGCATAGATAGTTTACCTGTTAGCTTTTACTGCTTTAGTAGTTGGTTACCACTCTACTCAGCGTTCGCTGACTTTGTTACTCATAACCCTTTTCAGGTTCAGGTGTTGAGCAACCCAAGTCACTTGCTGCAGAGGGTGCTGGGCCCAGGAGAGCCCAGTAGTAGTAGACTTCTTGTTGTAGTACTTTCTGTTGTAGTGAGTTCAGACTCGTATTACTGTTTACATTCTGTACTTTGTTTCCGCTTTACTGTTGTGGTGGTGATATGTACTATTAGCAGCTTTTACTTATTTTACTACTTGTACTCTTTTACTGTTAGTTACTTAGTATAGTGAATGTGGTTTACTTTCCTGCTTTTTGATTATTTCTTGTTAGATGACTGGGTCTTGGGATTAATCGAGTCGAGCCGGTCTCGGGTCTTGTAGGGATTCGGGAACTGGGTCGTAACAAGATGTTATCAGAGTAAGGTCGTCCCGAGAAATGAACCAACTAGCTTGAGAATAACCAATTCACGTGCATGTAATTAGAGTAATCACCACAAAGTACATTTTGACATCTGTTCTGAGGTTCTTTTGCTAAAGTTCGTTAGAGTTGACTTCTTTTGTTCTGATTTCCGCGTCTCCTTGCAAGAGATGCCACGACATGGAGTCCTTGAGGCGAGCCACAGACGCGGCCGTGGACAAATTCGGAGGGGTGGACGTGCTGGGCCCGAGGTGTCAGTTGACCAGCCACTTCTCCCGGGTGTTCAGGCCCAGGACCTCGCCCAGTTGATACGAGATATAGTACGAGAGGAGCTCCACCTGCCTCCATGGGCGCCTCTCCCTAGGGACGTGGAGGTGGAGTCCTCTGTGGGATCGCTAAACCGTTGCAGCGCTGGATGAGGGGGAGGGGTTGGTCCTCCACCACCCCCACCGCACTCTGACACTTTCAAGCATGAGCCCTCTCTGCCTGGAGGCGTGCCCGTTCCCCCACTACTGCTGCACTACGAGCTTTTCGGATAGTTCCGGAAACTGAAGCCCCCTCGTTCAAGGGGGATGAGGATCCGTCTGAGGCCGAGGACTGGCTCGAGCAAATCGAGAAGGTGCTTGACACCCTCCGCCTCTTGCGGAGTGACCCATGGCCTTTACCACGTATTAGCTGGAGAGTGTGGCACACAGGTGGTGGAGGGTAGTCAGAGGCCAGGAGAGGGTAAAGCCAACGTGGGACCAGTTTGTGACCCTCTTCTGCAAGCAGTACTTCCCGCAGACGTGGTAGGACCAAAGGAGGCGGGAGTTCCACACTCTTCGCCAGGGGACGATGACTGTCAGCGCGTACTGCACGTGCTTCCTAAAGCTATCACGTTTTGCTGCGACAGTTGTGGCTACTGAGGAGGAGCGCCTATGGAGGTTCACTGAGGGGCCTCGACCTGCCATTCGGGGGTACGTCAAACCCCTGAAGCTGCCCACTTTCTCGAGAGTGGTGGAGGCAGCTATGATGTACAAGGAGACCAACCCGGCCACGCGAGACAATGACAGCGGACGGAAGAGGCCCTACCAGCCAGAGTACTCACAGGGCTGACGAGAGAGGAGGCACACGGCTCCTGCAAGAGAGCTGTCTCATTTTGCAGGGTCGTCAGTGGCCTTTGGGGGCCCCCGACAGGGGCCAATTGTCAGCACTGGACCCCCGCCCAGCCGTCAGCAGGGACTTACCGAGGGAGGGAGTCGAGTCCCCCTCTACTACCAGTGTGGCCAGTTGGGCCACATTAGGACGGACTGCTCGTCTAGGGCTGGAGCGCAGCAGATGCTCCTTGCACCGAGCGCTGGAGGCCAAGCAGGTGGTCGTCGTTCCCAGGTGCGTAGGGGAGGACAGCAGTCGCGAGGAGGGTATCGGCCAGCGACTACCCATCCGACGCAGAGTGTGGCTGCTTCTTCTGCATCGAGAGCTGAGGGGCATATCAACACCCTAACACACAAAGACGTCAGGGCATCAGGTTCAGTGGTGGCAGGTATGGTTACAGTTTTCGGCAGATTAGTTTACGTCCTTTTTTATTCCGGTACCACGCACTCGTTTGTCGCTGCAAGTTTTGATGTCAGTTTGGGACAGGACAGTGTGTTGTTAGAGGATTCGTTTGTGATCAGAGGTCCAGGTGGTCAGCTGTTTGTAGCTAAGGAGGTCTACACAGACTGTGAGGTCAGTGTTGGAGGACACAGCCTCCCTGCTGACCTGATCGTGATACTGATGGAGGATTTTGGCATGATTCTGGGGATGGAGTGGCTGTCCGCATACCACGCTTTGGTTGACTATTTTAAGAGGAAGATCATCTTCTCCATACCGGAGATGCCTTCCTTTGAGTTTCACGGACAGCTGGTGGACGGAGGTTTCAGGTGCATTTCTGCACTTCGGGCAGTGAGACTTTTGGGCCAGGAGTGTGAGGGCTTCCTGGCTTGTATAGTGGCAGAGCTTAGCCTCGTGATAGACTTTCAGAGCATCTCGGTGGTCAGAGAGTACCTCGACGTGTTTCCAGAAGAGTTGCCAGGACTACCACTTGAGCGTGAGATCGAGTTTGAGATCTCACTGGTACTGGGGACCAGCCCCATTTCTACAGCACCGTATAGGATGGCACCACTTGAGCTACGAGAGCTCAAGTCCCAGCTGCAAGATCTATTGGAGAAGGGCTTTCTGAGGCCCAGTGCGTCCCCATGGGGAGCCCCGGTGCTATTTGTGAAGAAGAAGGATGGTACCCTACGCATTTGTGTTCACTATAGATAGCTGAATAGGGTCACCATCAAGAACAGGTATCCGCTGCCGAGGATTGATGATTTGTTTGACCAGTTGAGAGGTCCCAAGGTATTCTCCAAGATAGATCTGAGATCAGGCTACCAACAGTTGAGGATCAGGGAGATCGACGTCTCCAAGATCACTTTCCGCACCCGGTACAGACACTACGAGTTTTTGGTCATGCCGTTTCTGCTGACCAACGCCCCCGCTACTTTCATGGATTTGATGAACCGGGTGTTCAGACCGTATCTGGATCAGTTTGTAGTGGTATTTATTGATGATGTGCTCATTTACTCGCGGGATCAGGCACAACACGGATAGCACTTGCGGATGGTTCTGGACACGTTGAGATGACATAGGCTGTATGCCAAATACAGCAAGTGCGAGTTTTGGTTGAGGCAGGTGACCTTCTTGGGTCATGTGATTTCAGGGGATGGCTTGGCTGTGGATCCAGCCAAGGTAGAGGCAGTACTCAGGTGGGAAATGCCACATACAGTAACAGAAATCTGCAGTTTCTTGGGACTGGTAGGATATTATAGGCGGTTTATCAGAGGTTTCTCGCAGATTGCACATCCTATGACTTAGTTGACCCGGAAGGACGTGCCCTTTGCTTGGATAGACGCTTGTGAGGTGTGTTTTCAGGAGTTGAAGGAGAGGCTGACTTCGGCTCCTGTGCTTACCATCCCAGATAGTAGTGGCGGTTTCATTATCTACACAGACTATTCATTGCAGGGGTTAGGGGGTGTGCTCATGCAGCGGAGTCACGTTGTCACTTACGCTTCTCGACAAGTGAAGCCCCATGAGCATAGCTACCCTACTCATGACCTAGAGCTGGCAGTTGTTGTCTTCGCACTGAAGACATGGAGGCACTACCTTTACGGTGAGACTTTGAGATATTCATGGATCATAAGGGCCTCAGGTACTTGTTTGATCAGAAGGAGTTTAACATGAGACAGAGACGTTGGTTAGAGCTCCTGAAGGACTATGACTGCAGCATCTCCTACCATCCGGGGAAGGCCAACGTGGTGGCTGACACCTTGAGCCAAAAGGCGCCCACCCACTTAGCTAGCTTACAGGTACAGAGCTGGAGACTTATGGAGGAGTTGGGCAGTTGGCGACCCCTAGAGTTATAGGGGCATTGTGGGGCAGTGACAGTGACACGACAGACGAGACCCGAGCTGATAGACCGCATCATTACGGGATAGATGACAGATCCGTATCTGCAGTCGTTACAAGACAGGGTACTGTTAGGGGACCCAGGAGACTTCTCCTTTACAGACGAGGTGCTGCGCATGAGGAGACGTTTGTGCGTTCCCAGGGACGAGGAGTTGTTGAGAGAGCTCCTGACTGAGGTGCACAGGTCTAGGTTCACCATACATCCCGAGAACACGAAGATGTATCATGATCTGAGACGTGGCTTTTGGTGGAGAGGGATGATGCGGGATGTAGGTGAGTTCGTGTAGCAGTATTTGGTGTGCAAGCAGATGAAGGCCGAGCATCAGAGGCCTGCAGGGCCATTGCAGCCACTTCCTGTGCCAGAGTGGAAGTGGGAGAGCATCACCATGGACTTGGTGGTGGGCTTACCCATTACCCAGCGAGGACACGACACAGTCTGGGTGATTGTAAACAGATTGACGAAGATGGCCCGTTTCTTGCCGATCCGAGTCACCTTAGGACCAACGCAGTTGGCTGAGAGGTATATCCGCGATGTGGTACGTCTGCATGGAGTTCCACGTGAGATTGTATCCGACCGGGATACCCATTTTACTTCCCAGTTTTGGGTTGAGTTTCAGTAGGCTTTGGGGAAACGGTTGAGGTTCAGTACGGCGTACCACCCCCAGACAGACGGACAGTCAGAGCGCACGATACAGACACTTGAGGACCTTTTACGCGCCTGTGTACTGGATTGGAGGGGTTCTTGGGAGGAGCACTTACCCTGGTAGAGTTTGCATATAATAACAGTTATCACTCGAGTATCGGCATGGCACCCTACAAAGCTCTGTATGGACGGAGGTGTACTGCGCCCTTGAGTTGGGTTGAGGTGGGGACCAAGTGGGAGGTTGGCCCCAGGCTGATCCGGCAGAGTCAGGAGGTGCTAGAGCAGATTCACAGAAGACTTCGCTCTGTCAGGAGCAGATAGAAGAGTTATGCCAATCGGAAGCGCAGAGAGGTGCAGTTCGAAGTTGGGAATCACATCTTTCTTCGCATTTCGCCCATGAAGGGCCTGCAGCATTTTAGGGTGAAAGGGAAGCTAGCGCTGAGGTTTGTGGGGCCCTTTGAGGTCCTGGAGCGGGTAGGACCCGTTTCTTACTAGCTTGCCCTTCCTCCCCAGCTTTCTGGTGTGCACGACGTGTTCCACGTGTCCAACCTCACGAAGTACATCGCCAATCCTACTCACGTTCTAAGCCACGAGAGTGTCGAGGTGGGTGACGACCTAACCTACCCCGAGCGACCAGTATAGATACTAGACAGAACTGTCCGGAATTTGAGACGGAAGCAGGTACCCTTGGTGAAGGTTTTGTAGAGGAGCCAGAGGTACGAGGAGGTTACCTGGGAGCTTGAGGCGGCGATGCGAGAGCGGTACCCGAAGCTTTTTGAGGGTACGTCTTTTCGGACCGACTTCAGTCCTCTTTAAGTTTATTATGCGTATATATTTCCTTTTCTGCACCTTAGCTAACTCAAGTTTCGGGGACGAAACTTCCTTTAAGTTTGTTATGATGTAAAGACTCGTTCTGTCCTGAGCCTTTTAAGACATCTGGACTGTTGGTCAGACGTCTGGTCAGACGTCTGGAAATTGAATTTTTGGTAGAAGCCTTCGCGTCTGCACGCGGGCTGCGCGCAGACAGTACTTTTCTTCTCTCTCTTTCCCTCTTCCCTCCTCTACTAAACCCTAACGCACTCTTTATAAAGTCCTCTCCCCTCCTCTTTTCTTCCCCACTTCACCATAGCCAGCACCTCCTTTCCTTCCTCTCCACCACAGTGAGAGGAGAGAGAGCGAGAGAGAGCACGAGAGCAGCGACGAGGAGGAGAGGCGACGTGAGGAGAGGAGGAGGAGCTTGAACTCGTGAGCTCATGGGGGCTCGCCGGAGAGCGCACGATTGGAGCGGCACGTGCGGGAGGAGGAGTGCGTCGGGGGAGCCATCCCCAACACTTGCTGCAGCCAGAGCTGCAAGCGAGGAGGCGTGGCACGGCTGCGCGTGGCAAGGGAGAGTAGGTCTCTCTGATTCTGGAATTTTTCTAGAATCAAACGTCTGGCGTGACGTCCAGACGACGGGGCGGATGTCTGGTGACCACACCGAACGTTTGAAAGCAGCTTACCGCGAAGGTACGTTCCTTTTGCGAATACGGCCATGCAGGCTGCATCGCAGCCTCGATTTGCATGGCTAAAAGCGGTGAATTTTGTCTATCGCATGCAGAGATAGCTTTGGGAAGGCGCGGGGCACGCCGTCCCACATGTTTCGAACATCTGGACAGCTTACTAGATGACTAGAGGCACTCCCAGACGTTTGGAGGAGAGGTCAGACGTCTAGAGCTGGGTCCAGACGATCTAGAAGGGTTTCTGGACGTCTGACGTCGACGCAAAACCTGAGGTGAGTTCCTGTTTACTTTTAAGAGGTCTGGACCTTATGCCAGACGTCAGATTTGGGTTTGTAGCCCTATTTTTGACCCATTTAGGGTCCGTTTGAGGTCTGTTTTACGAAACAAGATATCGGTGTTTTCCTTGTGAGTTCCTCTACTTGTTAGAAGGGCTTTTATACTATCCTGAATGTCCCATTGTGATTGTTCCTTGGTATAGGACTTCATTCTGTTGCAAGTTCGGGGCTTGCAGAGGCATGTGAGCCTGCCGTTCGAGCCCCCAATACTCCTGGGTTGTCTGGTAGAGTGGTTTCCCTTTATTTTTAATTATAAAACCTGATTGCATATGTGAAATTGAATAAGTAGAAAACCTAGGATGTGACATGAATCCTAGGACAAGAAGTACTTGCACTGTTTGTATGCGAGGTTGAAATTGCACTGTACCGGGGAGAGCTACTAGTATAGGGAGAGAGTTAGCCACCCCACGGGGCCCGGGGTTCAGCTAGCCACCCTACATCAACTTGTTAAGCCCACTGGGCAAACCAGGGTTGTCAGACGAGGGTGCACAGATTGTGGAGGGGTGAGACCCTTATTTTGTTCTTAGGGGCTAGACCCCTATTATTGAGAGGGCTAGGCCCTATACTGTTCCGTGCTGTACTTTGGGCATACCCATTAACGGAAACAACTGATCACGTGCCAGTACGGGGTAGCTACCCGTGCACTTATCGCACGTGCCGTAGTCATCGCTACGTTTGTTCATGACCTTGGGGTGGTTGACTGGGTGTAGGATCACCACGGGGGACTCTCCCGACCAGGAGAGCACCATGTGTGCCTTTTACTCTTCGAAGAAGACTGCAATCAAAATCGTTCCCAAGAGGAACACTCGAGATCAAGAAAGAGATCTAAAAATATAAACCAATGGGTGAAAAGGAATAGCTTGTAAAATAAAGTAATTGGCGTAGATAGTTTACCTGTTAGCTTTTACTGCTTTAATAGTTGGTTACCACTCTACTCAGCGTTTGCTGACTTCGTTACTCATAACCCTTTTTAGGTCCAGGTGTTGAGCAGCCCAAGTCACCGGCTGCAGAGGGTGCTGGGCCCAATAGCAGTAGACTTCTTGTTGTAGTACTTTCTGTTGTAGTGAGTTCAAACTCTTATTACTGTTTACATTCTGTACTTTGTTTCCGCTTTACTGTTGTGGTGGTGATATGTACTATTAACAACTTTTACTTCTTTTACTGCTTGTACTCTTTTACTGTTAGTTACTTAGTATAGTGAATGTGGTTTACTTTCCTACTTTTTGGTTATTTCTTGTTAGACGACTGAGTCTTGGGATTAGTCGAGTCGAGTCAATCTCGGGTCCTCTAGGGATTCGGGAACCATCGTAACAAGTAGCTAACCCGCACTGGCACGCGATCAGTCGTTTCCGCTAGCGGGTACACCTAAGGTACAGCATGGAATAGTATAGGGCCTTGCCCTCTCAGAACAGGGGTCACGCCTCTTAGAACCAAACAGGGGTCTCGCCCCTCCACAATCTGCGTACCCTCTTCTGACTACCCCGGTTTGCTTAGCGGGCCTAACAAAGTCAGTGTAGGGTGGCTAGCTTAACCCTGGGCCCCGTGGGGTGGCTAGCTCCCTCCTTACACTAGTAGCACGCCTCGGTACCATGTACACGAGAGCCAACAGGAGTCGGTGTAGAGTGGCCAATCCTAACCCCAGGTCTCAACCCAAGGGCGACTAGCTCCGCTCTACACTAAAAGAGATAGTTGCTCTCCTTGGTACCTTATACAAAAGGGCCAACTCACAACCCATCTACATTCCAGATTCCTTTCATACACAGGAGTTCTACTCCTAATTCCCTGTAGGGTTCATGCTCATATTCATCTCCTTTATCCATATTCAGATCTCATGTTTTATAACTCGTTCCCCATCCATATACAGGCAGCTCGTGTTTTCACAATTCAATTCTCAATCATATACATGCAACTTGTGGTTTCACAGTTCAATTCTCATTCACATATAGGCAGCTCGTATTTTAACATGCATCTTAAGTAAACAGAGTAGCTCAACATCATGCTCATACATTTCTACCCTATGGTTCATTCCACATCCTAGAGTTTCAATCAATTTAATATAAGTAGGCATATTCTTTATTCACATCTTAATAAATGAATTAAACCACTCTACCAGGTATCACGGGAGGAATGGGGGCCTGCACTGCAGATCTCATCGACTCTGCGGGCCCCGAACACGCCACCGGCTGGTAACCTTTACCAGCGACTAATTTACATAAGACGAGGTCAAAACAGTAGGTACTCAACACGAACATGTAGAGAAACTCAAGTGCAAAACAGTGGTACTTCGTTTACGAAAATCTAATTCCGTTTGGGCCCTAAACGGACCAAAACACGGTTACTGTCCAAAATCAGACGTTTAGGGCTAGTCTCAGAAGTCTTAAAAGACGTCAAATCTCACCTTGTGTCTCCTGCAGTATCCTCAGACGTCTAGATCCCTCCACAACCGTCTAGGGGCAGTTTCAGACGTTGGACAAAGCCTCTGGTCGTCTAGAAGTACCTTTGGATGTTTGGTGACGTGATTAGACGTCCAAAAGTTCTTGAAAAAGCGTACTATGTGCCTTTCCAACGCCCTTCACCTGCGTACGAAAGCCGCAGACCTATTAACGGCCAAACATTTCCTGTGCTACAATCGGCATGGTGGAAAGTAGCGCAGGAAGATATGTACCTCGCGCGATATTATGCTTCCAGACGTCCGGCTTCAACTCCGAATGTCCTGGTGCCCTCTAGACGTCTTGTCGATGCTCCAGACGCCTGATACTGGAACTTTTCCAGTACCAGAACCTCCTCCGCTACGCTGCTCTCCTCGCAGCGCCATCCGCAACGCACCGCAGCAGATGTAGAGGGCCGGGAGGCCGCCTCCCCGAGCCCCTCCTCCTCGTGCGTGTGCCCGCCGCCGACCATGCGAGCTCTGCCGAGCTCCCCGAAGGTCCACTGACCTCCCTTCACGATCTTCCTTCCCCTCTCCCTCTCTCCCTCTCGTTCTCCCTCTCTCGCCCTCTCTCTTGTCACTCTTGTTCTCCCTCGCCACGGCCGCACAGGGAGGACACTGGAGGTGGCGGTGGCTAGTGGTGAAGGGGTGAGGAGAAGAGGGTGTTGAGAAGGAGGGTTTAAATAGAATGGGGTTAGGGTTTAAGGGTGAGGGGTGTGGAGGAGAGAGAAGCTCTACGCGTCGCCCATGCGCAGAGCTCAAAGGAACGTATGAAAATTCCCACTTTCAGATGTCCAAGCCTGTGTCCAGACGTCTGACTGGAAATCCAGATGTCTTATTCAACTAAAAAATCAACGGGTCATTTCAAAAAGACTCTGGGCAATTTGCCTACTGTTACGACCCGATATGACTCCCTGTGGGAACTAGGTCAGATCGTGTCACTATCCAAGGATCCGGTCGTCCAACGATAAATAAACTAAAACCATAACATTATCACACATGCAATTATAGCAAGGAAGAAATAATTAACAATGGAAGGAAAGAGAAACATGATTCATGCACCCCTATCTACTCCAAGGAATAAAATACAGCATTTAGACAAAGCCATCACGATTAAAGATAAGTGCGGGAAAATATGAACAAATGACTTTGAACAAACAAAAAACTCACTACCACAACCGAGGAAAGCTGCCACAACAGAAAGAAGGTAACCGCTAAACTAAGGCTGGGCTCTACTAAGCCTAGCTCCCTCTACAGCCGATGGAACTGCCTGTTCACCTCCTTGACCTAAACACAAGTGGTAGGCGTTAGCAAAAGGTAAGTAAAGTGGCAAGTGTACATTAAGCAAACAACAAATTTAAACTAATAAGAAAAGCAATAAAGTTGCAGGCAATTTGTATGTTTAATTTTCGTCTATTAGCTACAAGTTTCTAGATTCAGGTATGCTAGTATGGGGTTCCACTTTCTCTTGATTCACATGTTCCCTAATAGAGCGATCTTATGGCAGTATTCTCGCAATATGGAATGTGCACGTGGTGCTCTTCTGGCTGAGAGAATGCCACCACAGTTGCCCCATACCCGATCTACCACACCCCGGGGTCATAATCACGGTGTAACGGTGACTACGACACATGTGGTAAACGCATAGGAGGATACCCCACATTGGCAAACGGTCAGTCGTTTCCGCTAACGGGTATGCTCTAAGTCATACAACATAGAATAGAACAGGGACCACGCCCCTCATTAGTCTGCGTACCCTCGCCCGACTATCCCGATTGGCCCCATGGGCCTAATAGAAGTCAATGTAGGGAGGCCATGCCTACCTTGGGTCCCAACTTGGGGGGGGTCAACTCTCTCCCTACACAAAAGGATGGTTGGCTCTCCTTGGTACGTGCGTACTCAAGGGCTAGCTCATTTCATACACAAAGGGATGGTTTGTGTAACGACCCAGTTCCCGAGTCCCTATGAGATACGAGAACCGGACCGACTCGACTAATCCCAAGACCTAGTCGTCCAACGAGGAAGTAACCAAAAGAGCAGTAAAATAAACCATATTCAGCATGAATATAACTAACAGTAAGAAAGTACAGCAGTAAGGAAAGAAACTACTACAGTAGGTACCACCACAACAGTAGAACAACATTTATCATATAACAAGAACTGCAGGTAAAGAAAGTACAGCGGAAACAAAAACTACTCACTATAACAGAAACAAAAGAGGTACAAAAGACTGTAGTAAACTCTACTGGACCCTACTCGGCCCAGTGTCCTCTGCAGCCGCTGACCCTGGCTGCTCAACACCTTGTCCTGAAAAAGGTAACGAGTGTAACACGTCAGCAAAATGCTGAGTAGAGTGGCAAACTAACTAAAGACAACAGTAGAGTGTACAGTAGCTGTTATGTTCTATTACTTCCTTTATTCACATCTTTCAATTTTCTCACTATTTCATTTATTTCTCAGATCCTTTACTTGATCTCGAATGTTCCTCGTGGGAACGATCTTGATTGCAGTCTTTTCCAAAAGTAGAAGTAGCACGTGGTGCTCTCCTGGCCGGGAGAGTCCCCCGTGGCAATCATACCCTCAGTCAACCACCCCAAGGTCACTGATAGACTTAACAGTGACTACGGCACGCGCGATAAACGCACAGGTAGCTAATCTGCACTGACACGCGGTCAGTCGTTTCCGTTAACGGGTGCGCCCAAAGCACAACACGGAACCAGGGCAGAGCCCTCTCAGTAACAGGGGTCCAACCCCTCCACAGTAACCAAACCGGGGCCTTGCCCCTCCACAGTCCGCGCACCCTCGCCTGACTACCCTGGTTTGCCCTAGTGGGCCTAACAAGTCGGTGAAGGAGGCTAGCAGAACCCCATGGCCCGTGGGGTAGCTAGTACTCTCCTAACACTAGTAGCTCTCCTCGGTACTACGTACACGAGGGCCAACAAGTCGGTACAGAGCGGCCAATCCTAACCCCGGGTCCCTGGGGTGGCTGGCCCCACTCTGCACTAAACAGGTACAGGTACTTCCCTTGGTACTGCGTACCCAAGAGACAGTACAAACTACATCTCAGTTCCATTCCTTTTTCTTTCCAGGAGTTCCACTCTTAATTCCCCGTAGGGTTCCAGCTCTTTATCTCAGAACATCATATGTTTCACTTTCCAGTTTCACGTTCTCACAATCCATGATCTCAATCATGTTTCTTTATTCATAACAGGCAGCTGTTAATTCAATTTACAGGCAGCTTTATATTCCTTTCCATTTTTCCAAGACTGCAGTATTATACATTCCACTAGTTTTTCCATCCTAGGATTCATGCATCACCTAGGAGCAATAATTCCATACATTTCTCATTCCTAGGATTCATGCAATGTCCTAGATTCTAGTTATGGTTCTATACTCTAACAGATTTTAATAATAAACTTAAGCCACTCTACCAGGTACAACGGGAGTAATGGGGGCGTGATCGGGAATCCCGCGTGCCTCCGCGACTCCCAAGACTGCAACTGAACGAGGTCCTATCACAAGGATCAAACACAAGGAGTGTCTCAAAATAGTGTATAGCTACTGTAGACGGGTAGAGGAATTAATTCTGAAAAGAATGCAACTCGAATCGCGGAAAACGGAGCCCGAACGGGCCCTAAACGGGTCGAAAAAGACGATACTGTGCAAAATCAGACGTCTGGAACTTCTTCCAGACATCTTAAAAAGTGGATCAGAGAATTACTTGTTCAGCGTGGTTTCCCAGACGTCCAGAAGTCTGCGGGGACGTCTGGCCTAGCTCCCAGACATCCGATGGTCACCTAGGACGTCTGTAGGTCACTCAAGCCGTCTGGTACAACTTCTAGACGTCTGATTCGCAAAAGATGGCGAACACCTAGCCTGCGCACACCCAACTCCCTCCCTCAGTACGGTCAGTCGACAGGAAGAAGAAAGCGGAATACTCACCTTTCAGACGTCTGTATGATATTCCAGACGTCTCCCTCGCCGTCTGGCTATCAACCCAGACGTCTGATTCTGGAAAATTTTCCAGAATCAGGGCACCACTCGGCCTCCGCTCGCGACGCCGCCCGCGCCGCACCTCGCGCACTTGCTGCTCAGACTGCAGCAGGTCCCTCTCCGCGTCGTTCCACGCCCCCTGCGCCCTCCGCCGGCCGGCCAAGCCGCTCCGGCAAGCTCGCCCCCATGGCAGAGCTCCGCCCTCGCACGCCGCACCTCCTCCGTGCTCACTGCGGCCGCCGCTGCCGCCCTCGCGCTCGCTCGCTCTCGCGCACAGGAAGGAGAAGAGGAAGGGGACGGTGGAGACGACAGGAGGGGAGGCGTGGCCTTTTAAGGCCGCGTGAGGAGGAGGGAGAGAGTGCGCGGCAGGTCTGCAGCCGCAGAGAGAGGGAAAGAGAGAGAGAGAGAGGAATCGCGGGTCTGCGCGCACAAGTGCGCAGACGAATCTCTCGTGCGAAAAATAACTGTTTGCCAGACGTCTGGAAACGATCCCAGACGTCTGGTCAGACGTCTTGATGTGATCCCAGACGTCTGGTCCGACGTCTGGGCCACCTCCCAGACGTCTTAAAAGACGTCTGGGGCACGCGTACGTAACAATATAACAAACTCAAAGGAAGTTTCGTCCCCGAAACTTGCGCCAACTAGGGTGCGGGGAAAAGATGTCCGAATAACCATAACAAACTCAAAGAGGACCGAAGCCGGTCCGAAAAGATGTACCCGCGAAAAGCTCCGGGTACCGCTCCCGCATTGCCGCCTCAGGCTCCCAGGTAGCCTCCTCGTACCGCTGGCTCCTCCACAAAACCTTTACCAGGGGTACTTGCTTTCGTCTCAACTGCGGACGGCTCGGGGTAGGTCAGGTCGTCGCTCTCGTGACTCAGTACGTGACTGGAATCGGCTACGTACTTCCTGAGGTTGGACACGTGGAACACGTCGTGCACACCAGAAAGCTGCGGGTGAAGGGCAAGTCTGTAAGCAACGGGTCCAACCCGCTCCAGGACCTCAAAGGGCCCTACGAACCTCGGCGCGAGCTTCCCTCTCACCCCAAACCGTTGTAGGCCCTTCATGGGTGAAACACGAAGGAAGACGTGGTCCCCAACCTCAAACTGCACCTCTCTGCGTCTCCGATCTGCGTAGCTCTTCTGTTTGCTCCTGACAGTGCGGAGTCGTCTGTGGATCTGCTCAACTACCTCCTGACTCTGTCGGATCAACCTGGGGCCAACCTCCCACTTGGTCCCCACCTCAACCCAACTCAAGGGTACCGTACACTTCCGTCCGTACAGAGCCTCGTAGGGAGCCATGCCGATGCTCGAGTGATAACTGTTATTGTATGCAAACTCCGCCCGGGGCAGGTGCTCCTCCCAAGAGCCCCTCCAGTCCAGTACACAGGCACGCAAAAGGTCCTCAAGTGTCTGTATCGTGCGCTCAGACTGTCCGTCCGTCTGGGGGTGGTAAGCCGTGCTAAACCTCAACCTCGTCCCCAGAGCCTGCTGAAACTCAGCCCAAAACTGGGACGTAAAGAGGGCATCCCGGTCGGATACGATCTCCCGCGGAACTCCGGGTAGTCGTACCACATCACGGATATACCTCTCTGCCAACTGTGCTGGTCCCAAAGTGACTCGGATCGGCAAGAAACGCGCCGTCTTCGTCAGTCTATCCACTATTACCCAGACTGCGTCGTGTCCCTGCTGGGTAACAGGTAAGCCCACCACCAAGTCCATGGTGATGCTCTCCCACTTCCACTCTGGCACTGGAAGTGGCTGAAGCGGCCCTGCAGGCCTCAGATGCTCGGCTTTCACCTGCTGGCACACTAAGCACTGCTGCACGAACTCACCCACATCCCGCTTCATCCCTCTCCACCAAAACTCGCGTCTCAAGTCGTGGTACATTTTCGTGTTTCCGGGATGTATGGTGAATCTGGAACCGTGTGCCTCAGTCAGGAGCTCTCTCAACAGCTCCTCGTCTCTGGGAACGCACAACCATCCCCTCAAGCGTAGCACCTGGTCTGTGAAAGAGAAGTCCCCTGGGTCTCCTGATAGTACTCTGTCACGCAAAGACTGCAAGTACGGATCGGCCATTTGTCCTGTGATGATGCGGTCCATCAACTCTGGCCTAGTCTGCCGTGTCACCGTCACTGCCCCACAGTACCCTCGTAACTCTAGAGGTCGCCAACTGCCCACCTCCTCCAAAAGGCTCAAACTCTGTAACTGTAGGCGGGCCAAGCGTGCGGGCGCCTTACGGCTCAAGGCGTCAGCCACCACATTGGCCTTTCCCGGGTGGTAGGAGATGCTGCAGTCGTAGTCCTTCAGGAGCTCCAACCAACGTCTCTGTCTCATGTTGAGCTCCTTCTGGTCAAAAAGATATCTAAGGCTCTTGTGATCTGTAAAAATCTCGAAGGTCTCACCGTACAAGTAGTGCCTCCATGTCTTCAGCGCGAAGACAACAGCTACCAACTCTAGGTCGTGGGTAGGGTAGGTATGCTCATGGGGCTTCAGTTGCCGCGAAGCGTAAGCGACCACGTGACCCCTCTGCATGAGCACACCTCCTAACCCCTGCAAGGCAACATCCGTGTACACAACGAACCCGCCACTACTTTCAGGGATGGTGAGCACGGGAGCCGAGGTCAACCACTCCTTCAGCTCCAGAAAACACGCCTCACAGGCGTCTGTCCAAGCGAAAGTCACGGCCTTCCGGGTCAACTGTGTCATAGGACGTGCAATCTATGAAAATCCTCTGATGAACCGTCTGTAGTAACCTGCCAGTCCCAGGAAACTGCGAATCTCAGTGACTGAACGCGGTCTCTCCCACCTGAGCACTGCCTCGACCTTAGCGGGATCCACCGCCAGGCCGTTACCAGAGATCACATGACCCAAGAAGGTCACCTCCCTCAACCAGAACTCGCACTTGCTGAATTTGGCGTACAGCCTGCGTCGTCTTAGAGTGTCCAGAACCATCCGCAAGTGCTGTCCGTGCTGCGTCCGATCTCTAGAATAGATGAGTACATCATCTATGAAAACCACCACAAACTGGTCCAAGTATGGTCTAAACACCCGGTTCATCAGGTCCATGAAAGCAGCGGGGGCATTGGTCAGCCCAAACGGCATGACCAAAAACTCGTAGTGTCCGTACCGGGTGCGGAAAGCTGTCTTGGAGACGTCGGTCTCCCTGATCCTCAACTGGTGGTATCTAGACCTCAAGTCTATCTTGGAAAACACCGTGGCACCCTGCAACTGGTCAAACAAATCGTCGATCCTCGGCAGCGGATATCTGTTCTTGATGGTGACCCTATTCAGTTGTTGGTAGTCCACATAAAGACGTAGGGTCCCATCCTTCTTCTTCACAAACAGTACCGGGGCTCCCCAGGGAGACGCACTGGGCCTCACGAAACCTTTCTCCAGAAGGTCCTGCAACTGAGACTTGAGCTCTCGCAGCTCAAGCGGTGCCATCCTGTATGGCGCGGTGGAGATGGGGCTGGTCCCTGGTATTAGTGAGATCCCAAACTCGATCTCACGCTCGGGCGGTAGTCCTGGTAACTCGTCTGGAAATACGTCAGGGTACTCTCTGACCACCGGGATGCTCTGGAAGTCTGCCATAGGGCTGGGCTCTGCCACCACACAGGCTAGGAAGCCCTCACACCCCTGGCTCAAAAGTCTCGCCGCCCGAAGTGCCGAAATGCACCTGAAACCTCCGTCCACTGGCTGTCCGTGAAACTCGAAAGAAGGCAACTCCGGAATGGAGAAGACAATCTTCCTCTCAAAACAGTCCACCAAGGCGTGGTAAGCGGACATCCAATCCATCCCCAGAATCACTCCAAAGCCCTCCATCTGGATCATAATCAGGTCAGCTGGCAGGCTATGTCCCCCGACGCTGACCCCGCAATCCGTGCACACCTCCTCAGCTACAAACAGCTGACCACTCGGACCTCTGATTACGAACGGATTCTCTAACAGTGTATAATCCTGGTCCAGACTAACTGCGAAACTGCCTGCGACAAACGAGTGCGTAGCGTCGAAATCGAAAAGCGTGTAAACGAGTCTGCCAGAAACTGAAACCATACCTGCTACCACCGATCCCGAAGCTCTGGCGTCCCCGTGTGTTAGGGCGTTGATACGCCCCTCAGCTCTAGGTGCGGACGAAGCAGCCACACTCTGCGTCGGACGGGTAGGTGCTGGCCGGTACCCTCCTCGCGACTGCTGTCCTCCTCCTCGCGCCTGGGAACCGCGGCCTCCTGCACGCCCCCCAGTGCTCTGCGTGGGGAGTATCTGCTGACCTCCTGCCCTAGATGGGCAGTCCCTCCTGACGTGGCCCGGCTGGCCACACTGGTAGCAGAGGGGAACCCGACTCCCGCCCTCAGTGAGTCCCTGCTGTCGACTAGGCGGGGGTTCGGTGCTGGCGACTGGCCCCTGTCGAGGGCCCCCAAAGGCCACTGATGGCCCTGCAAAATGTGACGGCTCTCCTGCGGACGCCACGTGTCTCCTTTGAGTTCTCCTAACACGCCTAGTGTGGTGGCGGAAATCTCGTTCCACCACTAACTCCCCTGTCGTACGCTCGCAAGGGGGAGGAGGGGGTGGCGACGTGGGTGGAAGCTGAAATTCTTCTCGAACCACCTCTCGAATCAGTTGGACGAGGTCCGGAGACGGCATGCTCAGGAGAAGAGGAGGGGTAGCATGTACTCTAAGCCCGACACATCTGTCCCTCGAGCCCCGACCTCGGCCGAGCCCGCGGCCCACCCTCCTAGCTCCACGACGAGGCATCTCCTACAATGGAGACGCGAAACAAAATGAAAACGTCAAAACCGACGGTACCTAACGAAACTTCTAAGAGCTCAAGTCAGGAGATATGTTGTGGTGGCTACTCTAGCTATAAACATGCGAATTGGTTATTTTCCAGTCAGTTGATTCACTTCTCGGGACGACCTTGCTCTAATACCATCTTGTAACGACCCGGTTCCCGAGTCCCTACGAGACACGAGAACCGGACCGACTCGACTAATCCCAAGACCTAGTCGTCCAACGAGGAAGTAACCAAAAGAGCAGTAAAATAAACCACATTCAGCATGAATATAACTAACAGTAAGAAAGTACAGCAGTAAGGAAAGAAACTACTACAGTAGGTACCACCACAACAGTAGAACAACATTTATCATATAACAAGAACTGCAGGTAAAGAAAGTACAGCGGAAACAAAAACTACTCACTATAACAGAAACAAAAGAGGTACAAAAGACTGTGGTAAACTCTACTGGACCCTACTCGGCCCAGCATCCTCTGCAGCCGCTGACCTTGGCTGCTCAACACCTGATCCTGAAAAAGGTAACGAGTGTAACACGTCAGCAAAACGCTGAGTAGAGTGGCAAACTAACTAAAGACAACAGTAGAGTGTACAGTAGCTGTTATGTTCTATTACTTCCTTTATTCACATCTTTCAATTTTCTCACTATTTCATTTATTTCTCAGATCCTTTACTTGATCTCGAATGTCCTCGTGGGAACGATCTTGATTGCAGTCTTTTCCAAAAGTAGAAGTAGCACGTGGTGCTCTCCTGGCCGGGAGAGTCCCCCGTGGTGATCCTACCCTCAGTCAACCACCCCAAGGTCACTGACAGACGTAACGATGACTACGGCATGCGCGATAAACGCACAGGTAGCTAACCCACACTGGCACGCGGTCAGTCGTTTCCGTTAACGGGTGCGCCCAAAGCACAGCACGGAACCAGGGTAGAGCCCTCTCAGTAACAGGGGTCCAACCCCTCCACAGTAACCAAACCGGGGCCTTGCCCCTCCACAGTCCGCGCACCCTCGCCTGACTACCCTGGTTTGCCCTAGTGGGCCTAACAAGTCGGTGAAGGAGGCTAGCAGAACCCCGGGGCCCGTGGGGTAGCTAGTACTCTCCTAACACTAGTAGCTCTCCTCGGTACTACGTACACGAGGGCCAACAAGTCGGTACAGAGAGGCCAATCCTAACCCCGGGTCCCTGGGGTGGCTGGCCCCACTCTGCACTAAACAGGTACAGGTACTTCCCTTGGTACTGCGTACCCAAGAGACAGTACAAATTATATCTCAGTTCCATTCCTTTTTCTTTCCAGGAGTTCCACTCCTAATTCCCCGTAGGGTTCCAGCTCTTTATCTCAGAACATCATATGTTTCACTTTCCAGTTTCACGTTCTCACAATCCATGATCTCAATCATGTTTCTTTATTCATAACAGGCAGCTGTTAATTCAATTTACAGGCAGCTTTATATTCCTTTCCATTTTTCCAAGACTGCAGTATTATACATTCCACTAGTTTTTCCATCCTAGGATTCATGCATCACCTAGGAGCTATCATTCCATACATTTCTCGTTCCTAGGATTCATGCAATGTCCTAGATTCTAGTTATGGTTCTATAATTTAACAGATTTTAATAATAAACTTAAGCCACTCTACCAGGTACAACGGGAGTAATGGGGGCGTGATCGGGAATCCCGCGTGCCTCCACGACTCCCAAGACTGCAACTGAACGAGGTCCTATCACAAGGATCAAACACAAGGAGTGTCTCAAAACAGTGTATAGCTACTGTAGACGGGTAGAGGAATTAATTCTGAAAAGAATGCAACTCGAATCGCGGAAAACGGAGCCCGAACGGGCCCTAAACGGGTCGAAAAAGACGATATTGTGCAAAATCAGACGTCTGGAACTTCTTCCAGACGTCTTAAAAAGTGGATCAGAGAATTACCTGTTCAGCGTGGTTTCCTAGACGTCCAGAAGTCTGCGGGGACGTCTGCCCTAGCTCCCAGACGTCCGTTGGTCACCCAGGACGTCTGTAGGTCACTCAAGTCGTCTGGTACAACTTCCAGACGTCTGATTCGCAAAAGATGGCGAACACCTAGCTTGCGCACACCCAACTCCCTCCCTCAGTACGGTCAGTCGACAGGAAGGAAGAAGAAAGCGGAATACTCACCTTTCAGACGTCTGTATGATATTCCAGACGTCTCCCTCGCCGTCTGGCTATCAACCCAGACGTCTAATTCTGGAAATTTTTCCAGAATCAGGGCACCACTCGGCCTCCGCTCGCGACGCCGCCCGCGTCGCACCTCGCGCACTTGCTGCTCAGACTGCAGCAGGTCCCTCTCCGCGTCGTTCCGCACCCCCTGCGCCCTCCGCCGGCCGGCCAAGCCGCTCCGGCAAGCTCGCCCTCACGGCAGAGCTCCGCCCTCGCACGCCGCACCTCCTCCGCGCTCACTGCGGCCGCCATTGCCGCCCTCGCGCTCGCTCGCTCTCGCGCACAGGAAGGAGAAGAGGAAGGGGACGGTGGAGACGACAGGAGGGGAGGCGTGGCCTTTTAAGGCCGCGCGAGGAGGAGGGAGAGAGTGCGCGGCAGGTCTGCAGCCGCAGAGAGAGGGAAAAAGAGAGAGAGAGGAATCGCGGGTCTGCGCGCACAGGCGCGCAGACGAATCTCTCGTGCGAAAAATAACTATTTGCCAGACGTCTGGAAACGATCCCAGACGTCTGGTCAGACGTCTTGATGTGATCCCAGACGTCTGGTCCGACGTCTGGGCCACCTCCCAGACGTCTTAGAAGACGTCTGGGGCACGCGTACGTAACAGTTTGCTCTCCTTAGTACGTGCGTATGTGAGGGTCAACTCACTCCTTGCCAGAAAAGGATGATCAACTCTCCTCGGTATGTGCATACCTGAGGGTCAATTCATCCTACACCAAAACCCAACCAACAGTCATGCCTCATAAGTATGTGTAACATTCTGTCATTCCGAAAGTCTCATATCATAATGGAAATCAGAAAGTTTTAATCACCCTAAAATTCATGGGTAATCATACTTGGATTTTGATGTGGCCCATCTAAGGCTGGAGGTCAACAGATGCTCCTCGCGTTAACCACTGGAGGACGAGCAGGAGGCTGCAGTTTCTAGGCGCGAGGGGGAGGACAGTAGTCACAGGGAGGGTACCGGCCAGCGGCTACCCATCCGACGCAGAGCGTGGCTGCTTCATCCGCACCTAGGGCTGAGGGGCATATCAACGCCCTGACACACAGAGACGCTAGAGCTTCAGGTTCAGTGGTGGCAGGTATGGTTACAGTTTCCGGCAGACTAGTTTACATGCTTTTTGATTCAGGCGCCACGCACTCGTTTGTCGCTGCCAGTTTTGCTGTTAGTTTGGGGCAGGATTGTGTGTTGTTAGAGGATCTGTTTGTGATCTGAGGTCCGGGTGGTCAACTATTTGTAGCTGAGGAGATTTGCACAGGTTGTGAGGTTAGTGTTGGGGGACACAGCCTCCCTGCTGATTTGATTGTGATACAGATAGAGGACTTTGGCGTGATTCTGGGGATGGACTGGCTATCCGCTTACCACGCCTTGGTGGACTGTTTTGAGAGGAAGATCGTCTTCTCCATATCGGAGTTGCCTTCTTTCGAGTTTCATGGGCAGCCGGTGGACGGAGGCTTCAGGTGCATTTCTACACTTCGAGCAGCAAGACTTTTGGGCCAGGGGTGTAAGGGCTTCCTGGCTTGTGTGGTGGTGGAGCCCAGCCCTGTGGCAGACCTTCAGAGTATCCCGGTGGACAGAGAGTACCCCGACGTGTTCTCAGATGAGTTGCCAGGACTACCACCCGAGCGTGAGATCGAGTTTGAGATCTCACTGGTACCGGGGACCAGCCCCATTTCTACAGTGCCTTACAGGATGGCACCACTTGAGCTGCGAGAGCTCAAGTCCCAATTGCAGGACCTTCTGGAGAAGAGCTTTGTAAGGCCCAATGCGTCTCTATGGGGAGCCCTAATATTGTTTGTGAAGAAGAGGGATGGTACCCTACGCCTTTGTGTGGACTATAGACAGCTGAATAGGGTTACCATCAAGAATAGGTATCCGCTGCCGAGGATTGACGAACTGTTTGACCAGTTGCGAGGTGCCACGGTATTCTCCAAGATAGACTTGAGGTTTGGGTACCACTAGTTGAGGATCAAGGAAACAGATGTTTCCAAGACAGCTTTTCGCACCTGATACGGACACTACGAGTTTTTGATCATGCCGTTTGGGCTGACCAATGCCCCTGCTGCCTTCATGGATTTGATGAACCGGGTGTTCAGACCCTATCTAGATCAGTTCATGGTGGTATTTATTGATGATGTGCTCATCTACTCCCGAGATCAGGCGCAGCACGAACAACACTTGTGGATGGTTTTGGACACACTGAGACGATGTAGGCTATACGCCAAATACAGCAAGTGCGAGTTTTGGTTGAGGGAGGTGACCTTCTTGGGTCATGTGATCTCCGAGGATGGCTTGGCTGTGGACCCACCCAAGGTTGAGGCATTGCTCAGGTGGGAGAGACCGCGTACAGTTACAGAGATCCGTAGTTTCTTGGGACTGGCAGGCTACTACAGGCGGTTTATCAGGGGCTCCTCGCAGATTGCACGTCTTATGACACAACTGACCTGGAAGGACGTGCCCTTTTCTTGGACAGACGCTTGTGAGGCGTGTTTCTAGGAGCTGAAGGAGAGGCTGACTTCGAGTCCCTTACTCACCATCCCAGATAGCAGTGGCGGGTTCGTTGTGTACACGGACGGCTCTTTGCAGGGGTTAGGGGGTGTGCTCATGTAGAGGGGTCACGTTGTCACTTACGCCTCGCGGCAACTGAAGCCCCATGAGCATAGTTACCCTACCCATGACCTGGAGCTGGCAGCTGTCGTCTTCGCGCTGAAGACTTGGAGGCACTACCTGTACGGTGAGACCTTTGAGATTTTCACAGATCATAAGAGCCTCAGATACTTGTTTGATTAGAAGGAGCTCAACATGAGACAGTGACGTTGGTTAGAGCTCCTGAAGGACTATGACTGCAGCATTTCCTACCATCCGGGGAAGGCCAACGTGGTGGTTGACGCCTTAAGCCGGAAGGTACTCGCCCACTTGGCCAGCTTACAGGCCCAGAGTTGGAGCCTCATGGAGGAGATGGGTAACTGGCGACCCCTAGAGTTACTGGGGTATTGTGGGGCAGTGACTGTGACACAACAGACAAGGCTAGAGCTGATAGACCGCATCATCACAGGACAAATGGCCGACCCGTACTTGAAATTGTTGTGTGACAGAGCACTGTCTAGGGACCTTGGGGACTTCTCCTTTATAGATGAGGTGCTGCACATGAGGGGACGTTTGTGCGTTCCTAGGGATGAGGAGTTGTTGAGAGAGCTTCTGACTAAGGCACACGGTTCCAGGTTCACCATACATCCCAGGAACACAAAGATGTCTCATGATTTGAGACACGACTTTTGGTGGAGAGGAATGAAGCGAGATGTAGGTGAATTCGTGCAGCAGTGTTTAGTGTGCTAGCAGGTGAAGGCCGAACATCAGAGGCCTGCAGGGCCGTTGCAGCCACTTCCAGTTCTAGAGTGGAAGTGGGAGAGCATCACCATGAACTTGGTGGTGGGCTTGCCCGTTACCCAGCGAGGACACGATGCAGTCTGGGTGATAGTAGACCGATTGACGAAGATGGCACGTTTCTTGCCGATCCGAGTCACTTTGGGACCAGTACAGTTGGCAGAGAGGTATATCCGTGACGTGGTATTTCTGCACAGAGTTCCGCGGGAGATTGTATCCGATCGGGATACCCACTTTACGTGCCAGTTTTGGGCTGAGTTTCAGCAGGCCTTGGGGACACGGTTGAGGTTCAGTACAGCATACCACCCTTAGACGGATGGACAGTCAGGGCGCACGATACAAACACTTGAGGACCTTTTGCATGCTTGTGTACTGGACAGGAGGGGCTCTTGGGAGGAGCACTTGCCCCTGGCGGAGTTTGCATATAATAACAGCTATCACTCGAGCATCGGCATGGCACCTTACGAGGCTCTGTACGGACGGAGGTATGCTGCACCCTTGAGTTGGGTTGAGGTGGGGACTGATGAGTGGCTACTCATCATGGCTAAAAGGCTGAAATTAAGCTAGACACTAAGCAAAACAATATCAAATTAACACATAAAAAGGGTTAAGTGTGGGAATTAAAGAAAAGACCTAAAACTTTTAATGTGTGTTAAAATCTCCTAATTAGGTCACAAAAATAAGATATTCTGAAAATTAAAGAACAAATGATGATCCATGCATCAATTGAACACATAAACAAGTTTGAAAAGATAGATCAGAGGTAAAATCAATGTCGTAAATGTTCAATTAAGCACATGTAAAAATTTGAAAGCAATTGGACATCATTTAGGCTTAGAAATAAATAGATTACAATTAGGTCCTTCATGCATTACATTTCTACCCTTCAAAACTCCTTTTTGGACCTATTTGCAAGCCGCAGGGACCCTTTTATAAGACTGCAGGGCCCTTCCAGCTGCTATTCTTCTCGCTTATGGGCCTGCATGCAAATGTTCTACCCCTTCTTCTAAGGGTCCGTCTGCAAATTTTCCCTCATTTCAGAGAGAAGCCTGTGTTCTTCACGCGCACTGTAGCGCGCGAAGAACACAGCCATTCTCGACCGTCCATCGCACTTTTGATCTCGATCTGCGGCTGGATTCAAATGGAACCTTCGCGCGATTCGGTGCGTGTGTTCACCTCTCTTCCCAGATCTCATCTGACGGTCAGATTTCTCTCTTGACTCGCCGCGCGCTCTACCCATCTCATCCTCACCGCCGGCCTGATTCTGATTAACCTCACCCTTGCGGTGATCTCAGTCACTGAGCTGCTATTTAAGCACCTCAGTGGTGTCGCGCGCGAGGGATCGCTCCCTCCTACATCTCTTAGCGATCAATTCTTCCACTCCAGTCTCTCCTCCTCATCTAGACCCTGATTTCACAGCCACCGGCTGTGGAATCATCGCCTGCTTTCGACCCTCCTCGTCGCTAAGGACCTCGTAGCACCTGAGGACGACCCTGGAGTCTCACTAGCAGACTCTTCCCTCCGCTGGAGTCACCCTCCTCCTTTCTTCCTCCTTAGCCGCCGGCTAAGGACCCATAGGTCCCATTCTTCCTTTTAGTCTAGTTTTTAATTCTGCACAAGTAGTGTTAGATTTAGTTTGCAGTAGTTTAGAATAGATTTAGTTTTAATTGTTAGTGTTTAATGTTAGCTGTAGTTAGATTAGTCTTAGGAGTAGAATTAGTATTAGATCCCCTCCCTCACCTCCTCTGATCAGTCCAGATCAGAGGGGAAGAATCATCTGCTCATTAATCAATTTATCTCCCTCTTCATGTTTTGTTTTTCCACCATCCAATTCTGATTTATGTTCCTTTTAACGACGAATCTTTCATCTGTCACCCACACATCCGGACCCAATTCCAGATCTGATGGTGTACTGCCTCAGATCTGAAATTGGCGTCACAAGCACCATTTGGGGCTTCTCACTCACCCCATTTGTGTTCACAAAAGCCCCTTTTATTTTAGATTGATTGCCTCAGTTTGTCAGATTCACTTTAACATGGGTTTTGAAGAGATTTTGCTTTCTGAAATGTCTTGACAGATCTGACAAATTGAAGGGATTTTGGTTTTCCTTGAGGGCAAGGATTCTGAGAAGTTCTCTGGTGACAGAGAACAAATCAGAAGAGCCTTTCATGAATTTGCTTCTGCCTTGATCTGAATGCATTCGCTAGCTTTTATAAATTCCTTTAATGCATTCTTTTTCTGATTTGTCATTTCAGAACTGCCATACACCACCTGTTTGATAATTATTTTTGTATGGTGATTCTCTAACCTAAGGAGTTTTCCATACTCCTTAAGGTTGCAAGAAACTGGGATTGTATGTTTTTGGTTTTAATTGATTGAGTTAAGTCTTCCTTCATGCTGTCTATGGCATTAGGAAGACTAACTCAATGCCATTTGTGTTTTGATCTGAAATGATGCTTTTGATAAGGGCTTTTCCTTGTGGGTATTTGAACTGAATTCTTATGTGATTTTCGTGAGATTTATACCCTTATCAGATTTGGATTTCAACTCTTTAATTTTTAGTTTGTTCTGAATTTTCTCTTATTCCCAGTTATACAGTAAAATGCTGCAAACTGCAGCTACATTCCCCTCTTCTCTAAATTCCCCTCTCATCTGTGAATACTTTCCCCCTCTTCAAATGGACTAACTGCAGCAACAGTTAGCCCATTTGACAGTGGCTTAAGCCACTGACACTGTTAAAACCCCCAGAACAGCTAGTTTAACTTAAATAAAATAGAAATAAATTCGTAAATATACAATAAAAATATGTATAAAATACTTAAGTATGTAAATTGAATCTGTATAAGGTCAATTAGACCATTTACTAACTATTTTATAAGTAATTAACTATTTAATCACCTAAATCAACCTGTACAATCAGCCTAGTTTAGCGAATTTATTTGTATAGTAAACATATTTAAAATTCAAAATTAATTAATCAATTATGTAGTATTATGTAAATACTTTATTAACCATATTTTATTTTATTTTATTTAATAATTTATGGCCCCCAAATCAAGGGCCAAAAGTCCGAACAGACGCAGCTGCGCCTGATTTCCAGCGCACGATGTGGCGCTGGAATGGTGTAAATGGTAAACCATTTAAACCAAAATGCAATTGTAGACACAACTATAGTACATATAGTATTATCAAAAAATTATATACTTCAAAAAAAAATTGAAAAATTTTGAAAAAAATTTTTTGAAAAAAAAAAAAAAATTTTTTTTTAAAGCTAAAAATACAAAAAAAAATAACAAATCAGAAAAATTCCAAAAATACAATAAGGGACATGTACTTCATCATCAAAGGAGGACATTCATTTCAAGAGGGGAGGGAGAGAAAGAAAAAGAAAAAAAAAGAAAAGAGTACAAGAACAACAGAGAAAAGAACAAGAGTAATAAAAAGAGAAAGAAGAAGATGAATACTTAAAACAGAAATATGAACACAAGAAGAACAGGAGTTAAGAATACAAAGAACAGAGACTTAATGAAGAAAGAAAGAGAAACAAAGAAAAAGAATAAGTAGTATACATACGTATAAGTAAATCTATATAATTACTAACAGAATAAAGTGACACTATAAACGTCGCTAAAGATCTCAGTTTTGCCTCTTTAGGTTGTATATAGTGTTTTCTGAGATTTAGCGACGCTTATATCTGTCACTGAAACTGCTGTATATGTTACTATACATAACAGACTAATAAGTTAAATTTCTACACCATTGCATTCTAATGTATTATATACTATTATGATAGTACTAATAGGATAACTTGTAAATACATAGTTTAGAGTATAATAATAGATTGTTTGATGCTTGTTCATAGTTAGTATTTTTGCAAGCATTTCTTAGTAATTAGGTAAATAAAACACACATTCATTCATTCTTTAATAAAATGTAAAGTTTCTTTTTTGAATAAGAAGACAATTTTGAGATAATCAAAGAGTGACCGAATTAAATTCAATAAATTGCCTCCCAGTGAACGACCTGGAACAAAACCAGTAAAAATTAGATAAATAAGCAAATGATAATAATGGTTGTAATGACTGGAACTCACCCATACTCACCACTATACGACATCCTTAATGTTATATTATACACCCTGTACTACAACGACATAATCAACAATTATTTACAACAACCACATTTCAACCACCACCACCCATCATTATTTTGGCGCCGTTGCCGGGGAGCCATCATTATTTTGGCGCCGTTGCCGGGGAGGCAACGCTCTTTGCACCAAAATTTTCTTTTCATTCTTTTGTATATAGAAATTCTTCATTCATTCATTATAATTGCTTTTATTTTCCATTGAATTAATTGTGTATACATTCCTTTATTCTTTTACTAATCATTTGTTTTTTTCCATAGCACTTGAGGAGGAGTGTCGTCTTCCTGGTGGAGTCGCTGCGCTCCAGATCCGTCTTCCTGGTGGAGTTTTGCCTCGAAGTCGCTGTAGGATTTTAGTATTAGTTTTAGTATAGATAGTTTTAGGTTTATTGATTAGGAGCAATTGTTAGTCATAAGTTGTGAGAGCTTATTCTCACACAATTTTTGTAATAATTCTGGACTATCTGGACTTTATTTCTTTATCTTCTTAATTTCTTTCCTTACTTTTGAATTGCATATAAAATTTTTCAGAAAAAAATCAAAAAGACCTCATACTTATCTAGCAGTAGCATAACCTCAGGCATCCATTTTTAGGATTGCATTTCATTCCTGCTAGATTTTAATTCAAGTCAAATCTGCATTAGAAGATTGCTGGAGTCAGGTACGCATTTCTTACCTAACTCTAACTCCTGCCATATTTGCATTTGACTTAAAATTAAAGAAGACCACTACTTGTTCTGAATTTAGTAAAAAAGTGAAACGAGCAGCATAGAAAACACATTTTAATCACTTTAATTAAATCAAAAAGGAGATAGCAAAATTGGGTGAAACCATGTTTGAGATTTTAATCGCCTTGTGTTGAATGTTATCGTGCACACAGCACGATCACTTAAGGCCACAATACACGGGTTTCTACCTCATCTTTCTGCAACCACAGGATCTGGATTCGCACGCTCAGTCTTATCCAGATTCCCAGTGGATTTTAGAGGTCTGCACGTCGCTAGGTTTATCTTAGGATACGTACAATTGCTTGAAACAATTGTTTGCGTATAACATACTTTGCGTAGCAGCCTCTAGGAAAATTTTTCTCCGATTCGTTTCGATTGATTGGTCTTCTTGAATTGAGATTTTATTGGGATTCTTCTGTTTTATTGTGAACGTTAAAAATTTTTTCCCATTGAGTTGGATCGAATTAGAGTAAACGGGATTTCAAAAAATCAACTCAATGGAAGGTAGGAGATCCCAAAACCCAGAACTTGTACTCCCCTTGGGTACTGCTACCCAAGCTACTGCATCATCTTCTTTGCCTTCCACTTCTAATCCCTTACCTCCTGAGTCTCAAAATACTTTCCACAATCCCCCTCGCCAAGAGGATGATCTTGATTCTTCACACTTTGAGGATTTTGAAGAACTTCCTCCAGACTTAGTTGCACATCCTCTACCACAGCAACCACCTATCCCTAGGTTCCAACCTCCACCTTATCCTAATCATCCTAATCCACCCCCGGAGAGAGGACCTATGCCTCATCTTCAGCACCTTTTCGATACACAACTACAAATGAATACCTTAACCCAACAGGTGCAACAGCTTGCTCAAGCTGTAAATCTATTAGCTAACCCCCAACCACAACCACTTCAACCTAGAAATCCTCAGGCACCACCCCAACCCCGTAGACCTCAACTACGAGATTATTATAATCCCGCAGTTGCCCAACCAATGCCTGTGGTACATTATCCCAATGGGGGTCGTGCTGCTGAACTGAAGCCGAACATTATAGCACTCATTCCTCACTTCCATGGACTTGCTTCTGAGGACCCTTTTCAGCATTTAGAGGAGCTGAAGAATCTTGCCCAAACTTTGGGTCCGCAAGGACATGATCAGCACACGCTTTTGATGAAAATGTTCTCCTTTTCATTAAAAGATAAAGCAGCCTTTTGGTTTAGAACACTTGCACGGACTACACCTATAGATTCCTGGGCTTCTTTAGAACATGAGTTCTTAAAGAAGTACTTTCCTGTAGGCCGCACTAATGCCTTAAGGCGTGCCATCACCACCTTCACCCAGAATTTAGGAGAACCTATGCACGAGGCTTGGGAGAGATTCCATGAGCTTTTGAGAAAATGTCCCCACCATGGTGTCCCACGCTGGCAACAGGTCTAGATCTTCTACCATGGGCTCCATGATGACACACGGAATTTTGTAGATGCCGCTTGTGGAGGCAATTTCCTGTGTCGGGATGAGGACTCAGCCTTTGAGCTCTTTGAAGGCATGGCCGAAAACTCTATTAACAATGCTTCAATGAGCGTGTTTAATAGAAAGTCCTCACATTCCCACTCACACACGGGGGTACATGAAGCCCAATCCAGTAGCAAAGACTTAGAGATAGTGGCTAGTCAACTGGATAAAGTGGGCTTAATCGAGAAGAAAGTAGATGAAGTATGGAAATTTCTCTCAAAACACCCATCTTCTTCTTCTCAGTCACCAGCACAAAACACTTCTTCTCAGTTTCCCACAGGGAGGGAAACTGTGAATAACCTTTCTGTGACACAAACTGCATTACCGGATTTTCCATTTCCATATCCTTCACCGGTTGGAGGAACCTTTGTTCCTCCCTTCACTGACTTCCCTGCACCTTCTGGAGCTTCGGAGGAGCTTCATGCCATTCACAATGATCCTTTCACACAAACCTATAACCCTGGATGGCGTAATCATCCAAATTTCTCGTGGTCGGGAAATTCACAAAGACCTCCTTTTCAACAACCTTCTGCACCACCATTGCACAACCCGATCCGAGCACCACCTCCACAATCACACGGATATCCACCGCGTACCTACCAGCAACCCCAACCCAGGCCCACCCAATACTCTCAATCTGGGCCTACACGAGATGACCAGTTGGGGTCTATCATGAAAGCTCTTGCTGATATGCAACAACAGAATATTGCTATGCAGCAGAGACAGGACGCGGCCTTAGCTGAGATGAGAGCCCAGCTATCACACTTGACGGAGTCCCGTCAACCACATTCACTCCCATCCCAAGCACAACCCAACCCTAGGAACATACCTGCTCAAAGGTATGTCCAACCTAGACCAACACTGCAAAACCAAACACATGACATTTCACAACCAGTGCATAACACTGAATCAACATAATCTTGAGATTATTTGATAATGGAGCCGTTGAGATCACTGAACTTGACAAAACTGAACCCTTTATTGTTAATGGACAAAGACTGAAACCTTTCATTGAGCCGCAGGATCTCAGACTTGTCAATTCCACCATTTCGCTCCTACATTTTGAATTACCATGTAAGTTTTCGCCTAGCTGAAGGCGTTAAACTTAGCAAACACCTACCCTTGTATATAGCTGTTTTACACCTTTCTTACCCTTGCCTTTATTTGCATATAGTGTCTACCCTTGCATTCTGAGCATACATTCATTGCACACATGTCATGCATTTCACTTCCTAGCCCGACTGTTCACTCTGATCTTAAATCAGACTTAAAATCGTCCGCACAGAGATTGTATCTCCTCATTCCGACTTCCTTCCATCACCCAGCCTAGGATAGTGAAAAGCAGAGCATGCATTTGCATCCACCCTTTCATTCAATGAGGACATTGAAACATTTAAGCATGGGGGGGTGTAAATGGTAAACCATTTAAACCAAAATGCAATTGTAGACACAACTATAGTACATATAGTATTATCAAAAAATTATATACTTCAAAAAAAAATTGAAAAATTTTGAAAAAAATTTTTTGAAAAAAAAAAAAAATTTTTTTTTTAAAGCTAAAAATACAAAAAAAATAACAAATCAGAAAAATTTCAAAAATAGAATAAGGGACATGTACTTCATCATCAAAGGAGGACATTCATTTCAAGAGGGGAGGGAGAGAAAGAAAAAGAAAAAAAAAGAAAAGAGTACAAGAACAACAGAGAAAAGAACAAGAGTAATAAAAAGAGAAAGAAGAAGATGAATACTTAAAACAGAAATATGAACACAAGAAGAACAGGAGTTAAGAATACAAAGAACAGAGACTTAATGAAGAAAGAAAGAGAAACAAAGAAAAAGAATAAGTAGTATACATACGTATAAGTAAATCTATATAATTACTAACAGAATAAAGTGACACTATAAACGTCGCTAAAGATCTCAGTTTTGCCTCTTTAGGTTGTATATAGTGTTTTCTGAGATTTAGCGACGCTTATATCTGTCACTGAAACTGCTGTATATGTTACTATACATAACAGACTAATAAGTTAAATTTCTACACCATTGCATTCTAATGTATTATATACTATTATGATAGTACTAATAGGATAACTTGTAAATACATAGTTTAGAGTATAATAATAGATTGTTTGATGCTTGTTCATAGTTAGTATTTTTGCAAGCATTTCTTAGTAATTAGGTAAATAAAACACACATTCATTCATTCTTTAATAAAATGTAAAGTTTCTTTTTTGAATAAGAAGACAATTTTGAGATAATCAAAGAGTGACCGAATTAAATTCAATAAATTGCCTCCCAGTGAACGACCTGGAACAAAACCAGTAAAAATTAGATAAATAAGCAAATGATAATAATGGTTGTAATGACTGGAACTCACCCATACTCACCACTATACGACATCCTTAATGTTATATTATACACCCTGTACTACAACGACATAATCAACAATTATTTACAACAACCACATTTCAACCACCACCACCCATCAGGGACCAAGTGGGAGGTTGGCCCCAGGCTGATCCGGCAGAGTCAGGAGGTGATCGAGCAGATTCACAGGCGACTCCGTACTGTCAGGAGCAGACAGAAGAGCTATGCAGATCGGAAATGCAGAGAGGTGCAGTTTGAGGTTGGGGATCACGTCTTCCTTCGTGTTTCGCTCATGAAGGGCCTGCAGTGGTTTTGGGTGAGAGGGAAGCTCGTGTCGAGGTTTGTGGGACCCTTTGAGATCCTGGAGAAGGTTGGACCCGTTGCTTACAGGCTTGCCCTTCCTCCCCAACTTTCTGGTGTGCACGACATGTTCCACGTGTCCAACCTTAGGAAGTACGTCGCCGATCCCAGTCACGTTTTGAGACACGAGAGCGTCAAGGTGGGTGACGACCTGACCTACCTCGAGCGGCCAGTGCAAATACTAGATAGAGCCGTCCGGAGTCTAAGACAGAAGCAGGTACCCCTAGTGAAGGTCTTGTGGAGGAGCCAGCGGTACGAGGAGGCTACCTGGGAGCCTGAGGAGGCGATGCGGGAGTAGTACCCGGAGCGCTTTGAGGGTATGTCTTTTCGGACCGGCTTCGGTCCTCTTTGAGTTTGTTATGCGTATGTTGTTTTTTTTCCGCACCTAGCTAACGCAAGTTTCGGGGACGAAACTTCCTTTGAGTTTGTTATGTTGTTAAGACCCGTGCTATTAAAGCCCTTTAAGACGTTTGGGACTTGGGTCAGACGTTTGGTCAAACGTCTGGATGCCTTCCCAGACGTCTGGAAATCAATTTTTGTGTGCGTACATCCTCGAGTTTGCGCCCGTGCCGCGCACAGACTATGAGTAGCCGCCTTCTTCTCTCCCCTCTCATCGACAGAACCCTCCCCCACGCCTACTTAAACCCTTCTCCTCTCCCTTGTTCACCACCCCACTTCCATCCACCTTCTCCTTTTTCCAGCGAGAGCAAGAGCGAGAGCGGCGAGTGCAGCCGACTGTAGCAGTGGAGAGGAGGAGCGGCGAGGGGGAAGAGAGGAGAGTGCGCGAGCTCGCGAGAGAGCTCGCCAGAGAAGCTCATGGCCGGTCGAGCGTGCGGATGGCGGAGAGGTGTGCTGGGGAGGTTTCCCCTGACGCTACTGCAGCTAGAGCAGCGGACGAGCGAGCGTGGCGCGGCCGCGCACAACACAAAGAAGACGAAGGAGCTTCTGGTTCTGGGATTTTTCCTAAAATCAGACGTCTGGATCTACATCCAGACGACGTAGCCGATGTCTAGAAGAAGCTCTAGATGACTGAGAGGTACGTCCTGCGCCCTATGCCTCCCTTTGTGGATACGGCCATGCAGGCCGTCCAGCCAAGGCTCTGATACGTGCCGTATTGAGGAGATTTACGTTGCGCGTGCAGGATTTGCTTCGGGAAGGCGCAGGACTTGCCCTCCCACGCAGTTCAAACGTCTAGGCGACGCACCAGACGGCGGGGAGCATCTCCAGACGTCCGAAGAGGTGGTCGGACGTTTGGAACTAGGCCCAGACGGTTCAGAACGATCCCTGGACATCTGAGGAATAGCGCAGAGTGAGGTATGATTCTAGACTTCTTTTAAGACGTCTGGAAGGTGTTCCAGACGTCTAATTTGAGTCAGGATTGTCATTTTTGACCCATTTTGGGTCCGTTTGAGGTCCGATTTCCGCAATTAAGATTCTGTTCTTCTTCGTATAAGTTCCTCTACTTGTTGGAATTCTTTTATCATGTTCTGAGTGGTTTCTTGTGGTTGATCCTTGTGTTAGGACCTTGTTCCGTTGCGGGTTTGGGGGTTGCGGAGGCACGTGGACCTGCCAATCAAGCCCCCATTACTCTTGGTTTCGCGGGTAGAGTGGCTTCCCCTAGATTAATTACAAACATGAATGCATATCTGGAATGAATGTTAGATCCTAGGATATGGCATGAATCCTAGGACTAGAAACACTAGATTGAATGTTAGATCCTAGGGTATGGAATGAATCCTAGGACTAAAAACACTGGAATAATTGTATTGAATGCATGAATTGCAGTCTTGGATGATTAAATAAAATAATAACAATTGTCGGTAATTGGATAACAGCTGCCTGTGGAATGTAAAGTACTGTTGTTAGCAACTGTTGCATGTATATTCCTGTTGTTGCAATTAAATACGAGCTGCCTGTATATGAAATGGAAATAGAAATGATGAAACCTAGTATGACTTGGCCTGAGAAACATGAGCATGAACCCTACGGGGAATTAGGAGTAGAGCTCCTAGAAATAAATGGAAAAGAACTGGAAATGTGAATGGGGAAGTAAGCTGGCCCTTGAGTACGGAGTACTAAGGAGAGTGACTGTCCCCCTGTTTAGTGCAAAACAGAGCTAGCCACCCTAGGGTTGGGACACGGGGTTAGGACTGGCCACTTTGTATCGACTTTTTGGCCCTCGCATACATAGTACCGGGGAGAGCTACTAGTGTAGGGACAGAGCTAGCCACCCCACGGGGCCTGGGGTTCAGCTAGCCGTCCTACACCGACTTGTTAGGCCCATTGGGCAAACCAGGGTAGTCAGGCGAGGGTGTGCGGACTGTGGAGGGGTGAGACCCTTGTTTAGTTCTTAGGGGCTAGACCCCTGTTACTGAGAGGGCTATGCCCTATACTGGTTCCGTGCTGTACTTTGGGTGCACCCGTTAACGGAAACGACTGACCGCGTGCCAGTGCGGGGTAGCTACCCGTGCACTTATCGCGCGTGCCGTAGTCACCGTTACGTCTGTCAGCGATCTTAGGGTGGTTGACTAAGTGTAGGACCACCACGGGGGACTCTCCCAGCCAGGAGAGCACCACGTGCTACTTCTACTCTTCGGAAAAGACTACAATCAAGATCGTTCCCACGAGGAACATTCGAGATCAAGAAAAAGACCTGATAACTAAACCAAGTGATGAAAGAAAGAATAATTAGTTAAATAAAGAAAGAAAGAACTTGAAAACAACGGCTACCTGTCCACCTTTACTATTTTTAGTTAGCTGGTAGCCACTCTACTCAGCGTTCGCTGATTTCGTGTACTCATAACCTTTTTCAGATCCAGGTGTTGAGCCACCAGAGCCTACGGTTGCAGAGGGTGCTGGGCCCAGTAAAGCCCAATAGTTGTACCTTTTGTTTGTACCCCGTTTCCGTTGTAGTGAGTATTTTTGTTACACTTCTGTACTCTTTTATTGCAAACTTTATATTCCTGTACATTTTTAAATTCTCTACTATTGTGATGGTATGTACTGTAGTAGTTTACTTCTTTACTGCTGTACTTTTGTTACTGTTAGGTGCTTGTATGGTGACTGTGGTTTATTTTTACTGCTTTTTGGTTACTTCCTCGTTGGACGACCGAGTCTTAGGATCAGTCGAGTCAGTCTGGTCCCTTATCCTGTAGGGATTCGGGAACCGGGTCGTAACAGATTTTAATATGTTTCATGGATGGATGAGTAACATACGTCATCATATATAAATTTTCTTTCTACAACACCCTAAAACATGGAGTGAAGTAAAGAACACCAGTTGCATATTTAATGTTTAAGTTTATGAGACATGCACCATACATTATTTACATGTATAACACTTATAAGGTATGTTATTGAAATTCACAACAGGAATAGGTCCATTCATTATATAAAATCAACATTTCCAACTCCGAACCAATAACTCACAATTTAAATAGCTAATAAGTTGTTTGGCTTATAGCATTTACCCATTCCATAAGGACATGAGGCAGGAGAAGACCACTCTTAATTTACCCTAGGGTTCAAGTTGAGCCCTACCTTGAGTTCATTTTAGAGTGTGCGACCATAACTTACAACACAAGCAATTAGATTCTTCTCATTTCCTTAGGGTTTAGCCAATCGTCTTAATTGGTATTAATCAAGCCTTATAATAGTAAAATCAATGTTTGCCAATGCATGAAAATTGTCTAACCGTCCTTAGCGTTCATGTACTCCTAATTTATACAAACAATGATGTCAACAACCACTTGGCCTAAGGAGTCTAGACTCAAAATTAGGCACACATTCATATGTTCATTCCGGCATGTGCTTGTGTAGTTACACATAAATACATATTCGTTGATTTTAATGTATACGATGGAAGCAAACACAACATACAAGATTCCACTTGAGAACCAACTCACGATAGAACTCATGTTTCCACGTATTAAACAAAAGAGTGTGGAGAGAGAAGAACACTCTACCTAGGTTTTTCGGGAGGAAAGCAGGCGCACTAGGTCTGCTCGATGCCTCAATAGGCACTGCGCAATCTCCCACCAAAGTCAAACTGCCCTCATGTGCCAAACCTAGGTCATCACAATGACAAGGATACTATTAGGAGCTTCAATGAATTTTCAGTAACTCCATACGTGCTCAAAATGAAGCATATAGGAATTTAAGACGTGAAGGGTCAAAAGAGATTTTTATCGATACCTTGTACGTGAGAATCAGACTCCGTTTAAGCCTTGAACCAGCCAAATATCGCTTCTGGGTCATGTGGACCGGCTAGTGGCCGACTCGGACCGGCCTGTTCCCCCTTCCTCTGCACTGGGACACATGGTGCACCACAATTCACGCTTACGTCGCTCCACAGATCACACCCACACGTCCTCCTCGCACCTTTGGATCCCCCCTGCGTGCCTCAATCGCAAGTGAGCAATTCGAATGGGGATGCGCCTTGCTGTCGCTTCACGCGCTTACCCAAGCGTCGCGTGAGAATCGAGGGCTACGTCAGCCTCATTCAGCCCACCGTTGCCTCCTCGACGGGCATGCGCAACCGACCCTTGCCCTCTCTCTTGCGATTTCGGTCGTGGGAGGAACAATGAATGCGTCGCTGTGGGGAACGACGGATTGGGGGAAAAATAATGAGGAATGAGTGTCCTCAAAGTGTGTGTGCAAGGGAGGGTTTTATAGGCATGAATTTAAGGTGAAAAATTATGATTTAGCCCCCCAACGCCCTTTTTCTTTGTGCAGGGACACTTGAGATAAAAGTGGAGACGTGGAAAATGCACCCAACCCTCCCCTCTCCTCCCAACACAACGTAGGAAAGAAAATCTCAAGAAGGTCCCAACGTGAACCTCCTAGTGCGTAGAAATTGAGCACAACCCTTGAAATTTAGGATTACTTCTTGGAACTAAAAGAGACTATAATTAACACACAGAAAATTATAAAGGATCCTCGGGTCATTTCACCTAAGTCACCCGGTTAATAAATTAGATAAAGGCAAAGAATTATCAAGATTATACTCATTTAAATTGAGATACTTTAGCCAAGAATGCTTGGTTAACAGCTTGACCCTTGGCAAAGACCAGCAAAAGCAATTCACCAGAAGGAGATCTGCATTTTGATGGCGAAGCTAAAGAGGACGATATTGCTTAGCTTGGGCAACCCTTACTAATTAAGGAGGCCACAACAACCACATGTAATGCAATCACCTCGACCTAGCTCCATAATCATCATTGATAACAGTGTTAATTAAAGCTAGTAGTTGACATGACACAATTAGAACCATTAACTTCCACAACTGTAAATTAGACATGACATAATCATTTATTATGAGCCATTGATCCCTTTAAGAGATGGCTCACACTTCTCATTATATGAGGAGGCTATATCACACATAGAAAGAATGCAATCTTGTTATTTTGAGCCCAAAATCTCCCACTTTATATAAATGGAAGCTACAACTTCCTTAGGATGTATACCAATCTTGAGATGGAATCTAGAAAAAACATGTGTTCACTGTGACTGCTTTATCTTGTGTGGTTGACTTCAGTTGATTCACTAATCCAAACACAATTAGCTTTTTCCTAACAAATCACCCTAATAATTTGCAAGATTGCTAGTTAATTTCTTAACTAATGAAGAAAAAATTTATAGTTAGCATCCTAATTCCTTTTGTCAATATGAATATATGCCAATAAGGTACAAATTATCCCAAAGATTATCCAATGACTTAGGCACCCAAAATGCATGACTATGTTGAGATTGAACCTCGAGTTGTGAAAGGCTTTTCTAACCTCTTATTCTCTTAAGTTTGACTTTAGTTGATCTTATTTAAGTTTGAGCAATTTCCTAACTAGGAATGATATGCTTTTCTCATGCTACCATCTCTAGAAAGCGAATCGTCAAAAAACATTCTAAATACAATCACCTTATAGTCATGCTAGTTTTTCACATGGTTTGGAAAAAAAATAAGATCGTACTCCCCTTTTATCACATACCCAGGATAGCTAAAGTAACTATAGCTATAAAAGTCACTAATTAAATTTTATAAATGAATATTATGTGGGTTGAAAATTATCTTTTATACACCTAAAATATGATTGTTGAATAAGATTTCTACGATAAAAGTTTTGAGTTTGAAAATCCGTCGTTGAAATCGCGTAAAAATCTGTTGATCAGATAATTTAAATGGAACTCAAGATGAGTCCCAGGTCAAATATGGAGAGGCGAATGTTTAATCAAAAATCACATTGGAATTATTGTCACGGAAATAGATTAGCTAGTTAAAATTAATCTACTATCTATTCTACTTAAATAATAATTAATAGAAGAGAAAGAAAGAATAATACAAATAAAGAAAAAATAGTAAGAGAATAAACAAATGCTTTATAATCATAACATCATGTTCATTACATCTACTTGCTATATTAGAAAGCTATAAATCTGCACTAGAAAGCGATAAAAAAGATAAGGGGGTAAGAAGTTATCCTCCTCAACGGCTGCTTGGAAGACGAGCTGTGTTGACTGAGCGCTCGGACGAGGGTGGTGAGTTGTTGGACGAGGGAAGACGAAGCTGGAGGACGGAGGACGGAACAAGGTGACGTCGCAGCGAGATCTGTTTCCCGAACGGCGATGAGAGGACAAACGCAAGATGCTCCACGAAGGGGGTCAGAAAATGGGAAAATTATTTTACTCTACCTCTAATGGAGCATCCCAGTTATGGAACCAACTCATAGAGCTTTGGAGGATGTGAGATAAGAAGAGAAGGGATGAAGAAATGTGTAGGAGGGGTAGGCTATTTATAAGTGCAATCATTGGGGCAAAAGGGTCATTTTATGGCTTAAAAATTAATATTAAGGTCTTTAGTGACGTTTATGAGTGTCACTGAAGACGCATGTTGCTGAAGCCATGCCTCCATCCCTACCACTCGCTCCGCATCCAACGACTTATAGGTGGGCACGTCACCAGCTATCCACCTTCAGCTGCTGCGCCCACATTCACCAAGCGTCGCGCCTCCTCAACCGTTCAATCATCAATCAACGGTGCAGATCACGCATGCCCGTGCCTTCAGATCGCGCATCAACATCAGATCGTGCGTCAGATAACGCGTCATCAAGCGCATGTGCATCATATGATTCCAAGCGTGCCACGTCGCACCTCCGCAGTTGCTCATCTTCAATATGGCGGTCCAATTTCACCTACGCTTCTTCGCGTATTTGGATGCGGAGCGTGCCTCAAACTCGCATAGGTCGTTCGCCTAACGCGCTACGCCCGCGGATTGTCTCAAACACAATCCAAGGGTCCATCGCTCGTGACTGTTGGATGAGAATCCAACAGTCCAAATCTCTTGTTGCTTGAGAGAAGAGGATAGTAGCCAGCGACAGGGGAGATGGGGACCGTTAGATCAAAGATCCAACGGTCCACATTGAATCTTCATCTTCCCTTTGTAAAAATATGAAGGTGGGCGAGGATATTCTTTGTCGTTGGATGGTGATCTAACGGCTGAGAGGCGACGGTGCGGATGAGGAGGGCTACGGCAGCTTGTGGGTGATCTTGGGCGGCTAGGAGGGTGCCACGTGGCACCATCTAAGCTGTCTATCTTCTTTTTCTTGTAAGTGGTGCTACGGATATCGGATTTGATCGATTTTCACGTCGTTGGGTTGCGATCGTCGATCCGAACCTATCCGTGTGGTTGGATTTGTCGTCTGAAGTTCGGATTTTCCATCAGCTTGGCCCTTGACTTCTGATTTTTCTTGGATTGTATCTGATGCTACGGAAATCTGATCGGGGCGATCTTAGAGTCGTTGAACTCTGATCGTTGCCCTAATCAGATTTATACAGTTGAATCTTTAATCTAAGGCCCCAATAAATATTACCCTGTCCCCTAACCATAAAAAGAGGTAAATTAACTTAGAATTTGTACAAGCTAATCTAAATGCAAAATGATGCATATTATGTAATATTTATAATGCATGATACTTCTATAGACTTAGAAACATGTATAAATAGGTATTTTAGGCCAAATAGATGTGTGTAGATCAATGAGGTTATGAGATCCTAGTTAACATGATTAATTTACAGGCTTGTGTTAGCTAGTAGCATCCCTCCACCCTTATGTATCACTCAAACTCTCTCGAGTTATTCATGTATTACTATCTTTTAGGGATAGCTCACTTTGAGTTGCTTATGTTCAAATGCTTATATTCTCCCTTATTTTAGGATTGCAATGTTCTCATTGCAGTTTGCCTAAATCTCATTCCTTCAATAGTAGTGGTGCCTTTACCTCAAGAGTAACTCTTTTCCTACCAACCTCTTTGCTAATGGTAGCTTCACCTTTTGGTTATTAGTCCTTTTTTTTCTATTAGAGGAGAGTTATACTCTGGTACAATTCTCTAACAATTCAGGACCCGATCATGTCATTAGATTGGTACCCAATTAACATGATTGAGCTACAAGCCTCAATTAGCCTACCACCACTTGGCCACTCAAAATGCTTAAACCTACCCTTATATACCACTCAAAATTTTTTAAGTTTTTCATGCGGTACTATATTTTGGGGGATATTGATACACTCACTTTGAGTCGCTTATAGGTGCTTAAACAACTCACCCATCATATACCCCTGATATGAAAAAGGTGCCTCAAAACCTTGTGGGAAACCTGCTTCCACTCATCCAAACGGCCAGAGAAGGACCGATGGATAGAATTAGGAGTGGGAGGTGAACACGGCAACTGTTTTCTCTGTCTGTCTGTTTTCGATTCATCACCTTCAATAGAATTAAGTGGAGCTTTTCAAAGAGAACAAAACAGAGGAAGGAAAAATATTTTTTACATGAACTGCTAGTTATAATATCAGAAAAATGTAAATAAAATCATGTCTCGATCATTCAGAACATCGCCAGAATATTTTACAGATACAAGATGGACTGACAAATACAGCAAGCAGTAAGGTTTGAACACATGACCCACAAATCTCAATGGAAGCCAAATGCATTGCATCAAAAGAAATCATGATGAAATGAGCAATAAAAAAAATAAAGGAAAAGTACGTGTAATCCCTCACCATGTGTTTGCAATATATATATAGACATCAAACACACACACACCTTTAAGTTAACATAGGATTCACCGATGCCGAGGGGCCAAAATAATTGCGTGGTGGCATCCCTGCATTGCCTCCAACCTTAAGGAAGTCGAGCTTAACTTCTTCCAACTTCTCAAGGGCATTCCTGATCTCCATTCTATCTCGAGGGTACTCATTCGAGCAAGTCAATGCTATCTTTATGATTGAATTCAAGCATTCACGCGATCTCCCAGTCAGCTTGCCACCCGTCTCTTCCGAAAGTAACAACGGATCTACGATGATGTCCAAATCCAAAGGAAACCTCTGCTGCACATATTTGTGGAGGTCCAAACCATCTCCAAAGTTTTCATTTGGCCTCTTCCCAGTGAACATCTCCAGCAGAAGTATTCCGAAGCTGTAGACATCCCAGGAGGGAGAGATGGGACCTCCCATCACACATTCTGCATTTTTTATGGTATAGAACAAAGTCATCAAATTTACATTTAGATGAATGTGTATATTGGGAGTGAGCTTTTAAATCTAACCTTTTTTTTTTAGCTAAACGCCATAAAACAAGATCGATTGTTCCTTCTAAAACCATCTTATAAAAGTGAGAACCTTGATGTATATCTGAATCTTCAACTCATTCTAATCGCAAGTTATTGCTTCCAACTATTCTGAAAGCTAGTAATTCCTTCAGATATTTAAGGAAGCTTGGTTTTTGCAGTAAACAATTTTTGGAACTCAAATTAGATGAGTTTTACATTTTAGAATGGTTAAAATTCGAAAACTAAACAACTGTTTAGTTTTCGAATTATGTTTATTAGAATTGTACTGACACACGAATCAAACAACTTATAGCTGAAGGCAAACTATTAATAATAATAATCCAAATATTTTCTGCATGAATACTTACACGGAAAAGGTAGACAGCCTGAAGGTAACACTAGTATCAAGAAGATTGAAATGCCAGCAGAGTTTATCAGATCATACAAGCTGGAGTCTATGGTTGAATAGAATCCATGCACTCTACACCAAAGTGTTCGATTGTTATGTTGAGAAAGCAGGGTCAAAAGTTTGTGGAAATGACTTCATTATTTTATTTTATTTTTCTAAGAGTGAAGAAAGCAATAAAAATGACATATATAAAATATTCAAAATCTCTTTTTCCAGCTAAACTCATCTTGTAAAAATGAGAACCTTGATATATATATCAAAAGTTTTGATTTCATAGCAATCATAAATTATAGCTTGCAACTACTCTGAAAGCTAATGGCTATGATAAAGGTGGCTTGATTTTTACTCCACACAATTTGTGGTAGTTAAATTAGATGATTTTCGCACCTTGGAAAGTGTCACATGTCATAAATTACTATCATTGTGTTGCCCTCTAATTAAATGGGTTAACTAAAAAGAAGAAGAAGAAAAAAATCCAAACATTCTCTGCAGGAATCATTATGGAAAGGATGGAAATCTGAAGATATTGTTACCTGGAGCAATATAGCCGTTGGAGTTTGCAATTACCACATTAATCGCAAAAATTCTGTTCATTCCAAAGTCTGTCACATAAGCAGTCATGTCTTCAGCAACAAGGATGTTACTTGGCTTCAAATTACAATGAACAATCGGCCTATCCAATCCCAAGTGAAGATGCACGAGAGCTGAAGCGACATCAATTGCCAAGTTGAGCCTCCGATACAAGCTCAAGTTCCACTTCTTGAAACTAATTGCCTGCGATACCACCTCCTGGTGCAGCCACATCTCTAGATTCCCATTGGGCATGAGTTCATAAACCAACGCCATAATCAGGTAACCATTGACATCTTTGTCTGTGCAAGTTGCCAGGATCTTGACGAGATTGTTTTGCGTGATTTTCTTCATTGCACGAAACTCTTCCAAGAAGCTACTTGAATCCCCAACAGTTTCTTTGTGGAATACCTTCACGGCCACTGCCTTTCTTTCATTTGCAAGAAATCCTTTGTATACAGAGCCAATGCTGCCCAAACCAACCAAATTTGCAGACGAGAACTCTTTAGTTGCCGCGTGCAGATCGACATAGGAGACTCTTAATGGAGCCTTGAGAAAGGAGATGTGCCTGAAATGTTCTCCGGATTTCTCCCTCCTGAAGTATTTGTACCGGTAGAACACCCAGAACAGCAGAAGCAAGAAGAAGCCAATGGCAACGGCGATAATGATAGCTAATGCAACCTTTGGTAATCCTGATCCAGTTCCACTTGGATTGCAGGGTGACAATCCCAGTGCTTCATGTCCTCCACAGAGATTATTCCCAGCAAATACGAATCTAGTAGCATCATTGAAAGCGCCTCCAGTGGGTACCGGACCAGTGAGATTATTATTGGACAGGTCAAGCAGCTTTAACTCTGTTGAGTGTTCGAGGGAGAGGGGGATGGTTCCATTGAAGTGGTTGCCTTGGAGGAGGAGGAACTCTAATTGTGTGCATTTTCCAAGAGAAGTTGGAATTTTACCAAGAAGACTATTATGTGATACATCAAGAGCTGTGAGGTTTAACAGATTGCTGACATCTTCAGTGAGGCTGCCATCGAATGCATTGCTGGATAAATTGAGCCTCGTTAGCTTATATGAGGACCTGAACACTTGCAGGGGTATGGGACCCAAAAAATTATTATGAGAGATATCAAACACTTGCAAATCCATCGGAGAAGGAAGAGCTCCATCAAGTCCACCAGCGACGAAGAGTTGACGTGGAAACGGGCCACTGAAACGGTTAAAGCTGATGTCCAGATACTGCAGGGTGACGAGTCCGATGGGTATATGCCCACGGAGGTTGTTGTTTCCAACAGATAAGCGCACTAACCCGGTGCAATTGGCCAGGCTACGGGGAATTTCTTGCTGGAGCTTGTTGTGCTCCAGATTTAGCACTTCAAGTTGGGAGCAATTCGTGAACCAATCCGAGGGAATGGAGCCAGCTAGAATGTTCCTGCTGAGATCGAGGTGTTGCAGCTGCGCCAACAAGTGGAGCCCTTCGGGGAGATCGCCCGTGAAATTGTTGCCGGAGAGATTGAGGTGGGTAAGGGTGATGAGATTGGATAATGGAGGTATGGTGCCGTCAAGACTCTGAGAAAGCAACTGCAATCGCCTGACCTCATCGGATTCGCACTCGACCCCCTCCCAGTTGCAACAATTTTGCTCTTGCGTCCATGAGGTCAACATAGACGAATCAGGATTACTTCGACGAAGATATTCCCGAAAGGAGCGGAGGGCGGTGCACTCCACGACCACTGAGGCATTCCCGAAGGGCCTGACGGTCTCGAAGGGATTATAGTTTTGTTGAGCTCTCGAGGGTGGTGAGAAGGGTAAGATAACAAGTACAAGGACAAGAAAGAGACGGCTTGGAGTTACTGTTATTGGGCGCAGAGGCCGGTCCATGGGACGAGAGGAAGGCCGAAAGAAGGTAGGAAGGAGATTTGATTTGATTTGATTTGTCTTGAAGCACTGATGGGCAAAAGGACGCCTGCACCGCATTCATAAGAGCTCTGTGCAGGTCCTATGTATGTTAAGCGTGAGGATGATGATGATTAATGGGATCGTGCAAGGTGGGACGAAGACGTTGACCAGCCCCACCGAGGCTTCCACCGGTCAACCATCTCTAGACCTATGGAGAGCAGGGGCCGGCTTTTGTGGTTTATTATGCATGGACAATTACACAAATGCCACGTAACCATGCGGTCGACCTTCGTCAGGCCCCCCAAAGTTAAGTTTTCTCTTTTCTCTGTTTTTTTTTTTCCTTTTTTTCGGTCGGTGAATAAGATTTGATTTGGATGGCTTTTTAAGGTATCCACCTAGTTAGAAACCCCTTACAAGCATAAGAAGAAGTTGCGGACTTTTACATAAATTGATACTTGGGTACAATGCCCTGGATTCTCTCACGAAAATAATTAAGATGTAATTTTCTCAGCAAGTATTTTTCAGAAAGTTGTAAGCAATTCTTCCATTTAAGTATATGTAGTACATTAATGCGTTATCTTAAGGAGTTTTTATCTTAATCTATTGAAGAAACGTTTTTATTAGAACGGGAGAAGTGCTAATGGCAACGAACTGCGTGAGGCGTAAACATCCGATGAACATACGGCATTTTCTATTACCACAATTCCCTTTAATTCTAATGGCTCGTTCCTCTGTTGCCAATCCTTTTACAAAATCTTTAGTTTAGAGTGAGATCATCTCTCCTTCGTAGACAACCCGAAAATCGTGAAATTGCTAAAATTATGTAATCGCCACAAACGATTGACAGATAGAAATATATACTTTGAAGATCATTTAATAAACATCTGATGGAACCTTCGTGGAATTTCATGGATCAGTGAAATGCATTGTGTTTTCTATCTTACGTTTAGCTTTGGAAAATTAAAGATTAAGAATTTGACCGATTGCAGGATGCGCTTGGAATGTTTTTATAAAAAAATTGTAATTGTAACGAAAGTGCCAAACACACGCAGTACTCCATGCGCGCATTTAATATGAAAACCCTCTGAGTCCCCACCAACTACCCAGACAGGGAAAAAACTTAAAAACGGTGATTTAAATGTTGTTTGGTTGAAGTTTAAAGTCCTGGAAATTTAGAAAATTTTGAATAGAAATAAATGGATTGGAAAGAGGAGGTTAATAGGTGTAGGTATGGTAATTGAATTGTTATGATATTATTATTATTTTTTTATTTGAATTAGGTGTAGATTAGTATGATAGATATGATGGGTGAGAAATAGATATAATGGATGACAGTAAATGTGATGGATGGAGAATAAAATTTTTTAACTATTTATTTGCCGTAGCATTAACACCTAACTCGTAGGATAAAACTATCTTTTAAACCGTCACCAAATTGGGCCTTAGGCCTTGTTTGGTAGAGGTTTAAAGAAGGGTTTTATCTTATGTGTTAAGGATAAAGTGAAGAATCATGAATGATGAAAAAGTTTTATTTCTCACATATGACATCTACCTCTCACCAATCATATCTACCGACACTAACAAAAATTAATAATAACATATCAACTCAACTTTCACATCTGCACCTACTAACCCTCTTCTTACTCACCTACTTATCTTTACTTGAGATTTCTTAAACTTTGTCAAACCTTAAACTTTAAGCCTTTAACAAACGACGCTTTAAAGTTTTTAGGATCATTTAATGCTATGACGACATAAGTTGCATGATTTGGGAAGCTTCTTCACTGCCATCTAGATTGTATAAGTGGACTTGCATTTCACCAATGCATATATGGAGAGAGAGAGATGGAGGTTCACGTAAGACCCTTATCTAAGATTAGGAATTATTTAACATCATTATTTCTTTTTTATGATTTAGGATGTCATTTGGATAAGGGTAATATATACATATTCTCTAGCATACCCACTAATATACCCAAATCCTAGTCATCATCATGTGTGTATCCCCACCCTCCTCCTCCTACACCTCCCTTCAGTGGTCCCCATTGAAATTCAAGTCATCCCTATAAAAACCTATCTAACACCACACACCCACACCCATCCACAACCACACTCCCACCTACAACTCACTAGCAACCCACCCCGACTACCCCAAGCTCCTCCACCCCAAGCTTCATTGAGACTCCGTCGAGCTCCCTAAATAGTATGGGTCGAGCTCCTCGACGGTGAGTTCGACGACCGGCGACCATGTCAAGATCCTCTCCACCTTCAACCTCCTCCAATCTCTAGCTCCTCCACGGCAAGCTTGACAGCGACCTCAACCTCCAATACGACGACCTCGGCAACGAACTTGACGGTGACCACCTTGACGGCAACAACGACCTCGGTGACAATCAAGGCCTCAATGACAGTGACCTCGACCTCGACCTTAACATCGACGATGACCTCGATGGTGACCTCGACCTTGACCTCCAACACGACAACCTCAACCTCAACCTTGACAATGAGTTTGACGGTGACCTCAACCTTGACGGCGACCTCCACATCGACAACGACCTCGCCGACAACCTCGGCCTCGACAACGGTTACCTTGACCTCGACCTCGACCTCAGCAACGACCTCAACAATGACCTCAGCGACGAGCTCAACCAAATTTTTTGTCATTTATGTGAATGTCACTAATTCGTTAGTGTCACTCATTGCTGCTATTGGTAGTAAAGTTAAAGTGATTCATTGTTGAAGCTACGAGCTACTACACTAGCATATTTGATTTTGAAAAACCTGTCATCGTAGTTTGAAAGCGAAGAACTCGTGTTCAACAAATACAATTTATACCGGAATAGAAATCCCAGGTCGAACTTAAGAAGGCGGACGTTTGATTAAAAATACGTGTTTGTTTTATTTGTCACGAAGTAGATTAATTGATTAGAAACTATCTATCTATTTACAATAAATAGAAGAGAGAGAGAGAATGAGAGAGAGAGAGAATATTACAAACAAAAATCAAAAAAAGATATAGAAAGAACATGGAATTCATTATCAAAGAAATTATTTGTTACACTAAACATTATGACTAGAAAGCAATAAATCTACTCTAGAAAGCATTAAAAAGAATGAAGAGAGAATTATCCTCCTCGATGGTTGCTTGGAGGACGAGTCGAACGGGATGACGCTTGGAAGACGGGGAACGGAGCAGGATGAAAGAGGACGAAGCGGGAAGAACGGAAACGGGGCAGCACGTCGTTGTCATCGTGGGATCCACTTCCGAAAGGGGGATGAAAATTTGATTTTATCTCTTGAGAAGCATCCTGGGTGTGGGACAAGCTTCTCTTGAGCTTTGGAGAAAGAGAGGAGAAAAAATGGATGAAAATTTCGTATGGAGGGGGTCTTTTTTTATAGTTGCAAGGAGTGAGGGCAATTTGGTCTTTTTAATCTCAAAATATTAAATAAGGGGTCTTTAGTGACGGATAAAACCACCACTAAAGCCCCATCGTGGGCGACGTGCACCGCTCGCTCGCCTCCTGCGCATGAAACGCGCGCTCACATCCTTCGATTCTCACGATCAAACGGTTGAGATGCACCCTCGCTCGCCTCCTCATTGCGCGCTCGCGGCGTGCAATCTTGCGTTATGCACGAGCGTGCAATAACATGTGGGCGCTATTGAGCGCCCGCAGCCACTCGATCGCAATCGAGCAGTTGCAAAGCTCGCTCGCCCGCGCCCCAGCAGCCGCTCCCGAGGAAACAAATGCGTGCCGCTGCATCGCGTAAACGCGTTCACCCGCTACGCTATAGCGGCGTTTGTGTCGCAGAGATGCTTTTGTGCGCGTGCGATCAAGACCGTTGGATTGAGATCCAACGGTCAAGGCGGCTCTTCAAGTGCGGCTTTAGAGGATGGGCGCGTCGGTTGGGATGCAATCTCAGCCATTGGATCTTGACCCAACGGCGGAGATTCGTGTGTGCTAGCGGCTTCAGAAGTTGAGGGCGGTCGGTTGGGCGGCCGAGATGGCACCACGTGGTGCCATCTTGGCCGTCCATCTTCTGGATGATGTAAATGGTGTCACAGTTGTCGGATTGAGTCGATTTTCACACCGTTAGGCTGCGATCGTCGATCCGAATCCATACATGCGGTCGGATTTGTCGTCTGAAGTGTGGATTCACACCATCTTGGCCCTTGATCTTCTAGGGTTCATCGATCTCTATCTGATGCTACAGGTGTCCAATTAGGGCGATCTTGGAGTCGTTGAACTCCAATCGTCGCCCTGATCGAATCTGTACGGTTGGATCTTTGATCCGAGGCCCCGATAAAAGTTTTCCCTATCCCTGAACATAAAAGGAGGCAATTAACCTCCATTTTATTCAAACTAATATAAATGCAAGATGATGCTTGCTATGCAATATTTATAGTATGCAATGCAATTCTATGCTTAAGAACATGCATAAATAGACATCTTATGTAGTGTAAACATATTTACATCACACTCTCATGCCTATCTTTTTTTAGTCCTTAGCAAAAACTATATGCTATTTATAAAAGAATTAGGTTGGATGATTTGGGCATGAGTTATTTTCAATCACTAAGGAAATGTTTACTTAGGATCTGAACTTTCAAAGACACAAAGTGCCTGGGTATCTGCCAAAATGCAGACCGTCCTAAGCCCTCGCCTTATTCAAAGAAAAATTTCCTTTTCTCTTTTTCTTCTTTTCTATTTTTTTTTTTGGATTTTTCAGTTTTATGGTTTAAGAGTGGCTTTCTACGGCCATTGAACTCACCCAAGATTTAATGAGAACCCTAAGTTATAAGCATCTTATTGTGAATGTGATAGACTCATTGATCGGTAGTGACGGATTTTCTCCCAACCGCAGCTAGTCTTTGTTCATTTTAGTGCTTATTACAGTAATGTCGTTGTGGTATAAAATAAGACAGCTACGGTTGTTGTTACTATCAAAATTTACTCGGAAATAGTTTCCCGAGGTCGAACTCAGGGAGCTACTGGAATTCTAGAAGTACAAAGTTTCTTTATTACAAAAATAAGAGAGAGAGAGAGAGAGAGATATTTTGTCTTGGCTTCTTCTTCTTCTCTTCTTTCTCTTTGTGCTTTCCCTCTTCTTTCTTCTGCTGCTCTTCCTGTCTTCTTCTTCTCTTCTTTCTCTTTTCTTTAGCTGCAGTATCTCTCTCTACGAGTCTTCTTCTTCCTTGGTCTTCTGCTTTAGCTCCTCTGAAGGTTTATCCGTCGTCTGATATCGCAGTCAGACGACTTAAACGGCGGTCTGCTACAGTGCTTCCCCTCTTTTTCTTCCTTCGCTGCTTCTTCTTCTTCTCTTCTTTGGCGAGCCTTCTTCTTCCTTGGCTTTGTTTGCCTTCAATTCCTCTTCTTCTTCTGCTTGTCTTCTATTTCTTTTCTTCTTCAGTTCTTCTTCTTTTTCTTGTCTTTATCTTTTGCAAAGTCTTCTTTTTCTTCTTTCTTCTCTTTTCTTTCTTTTCTGCTGCGGAGCCTTCTCTTTTCTTCTTCTTCCTTGGTCTTCTGCTTTAGCTCCTTTGAAGGTTTATCCGTCGTCTGATATCGCAGTCAGATGACTTAAACGGCGGTCTGCTACAGTGCTTCCCCTCTTTTTCTTCCTTCGCTGCTTCTTCTTCTTCTCTTCTTTGGCGAGCCTTCTTCTTCCTCTACTTCTTCTTCCTTGGAAATCTGCCTTGCTCAGCTGCAAGACTTCTTCAGAGTTTCTTCTTCTTCTGCTCCTCTTCTTCTTGCGGCTAAGTGTTGAGCCTTCCTCCTTCGCACCCTGTTCCTGCACAAGGCACAGCAAAACCTAGCCCTTCCCTCTACCCGCATGTCTCTCTCTCTCTGTAAACCGCTCATAGGAGGCTCTCCTAGAGCCGGGTTATCGGGCCGGGTAGCATACCCGTGACCAGGCGCACCGGCGTGGGTGGTGCACAAGGAGTGCAGGGTAAACGGGTTGGCCAGGTCCGTGTGGCGTGGGTCGCGAACGAGGCGGGCGAGTGGGCGAGGGGACCCCACCCCGTGTTCTGAGGCGTTAAGGTAAAAACACAAAATCAATTTAAATGGGTGCAGCACTTCGAAATCTTACAATGTGGGACTAAACTTTGTTCCTTCTCGCCCGCGCCCGCAGGAAGAAAGCGACCTCGCCTCAGCAGCTACGTCCTCGTTTCCCCTCGCGTGCCAGCTGCCTGCCTTCACCCGATTCTCCCCAATTCGCATCAGCTGGAGATCTGACGCTCTGAGGCCTGGAGCTCGCTTGGAAGCTCCTTGCGTCGTCGCCAATGGCGACCGGGGCAGGAGGTCTGTCTAACACAAATAGGGCCTCTCGGCCTAATCAGACCATAGGGGAACCTTCACCGTGGCACGGCGAAGGTGGTGCGAGGTGCAGCAGGCCGCAGGACGGCCTAGGCGTGCGTGCCTAGGTCGTTCTGTGGCCGGAAAAATGGGTTTGATCGGGGGAGTGTTGTGGAGGTGTGGAGTGGCAGTGGAGGGGCAGAGGGTGTTTGGTGAGGTGAGGCGGAGCTTTTGGTGCAGTTGGCGAGTCGTATGGGGTTGTGGGATGACGGGAAAGACTCACCGGAGAGTGGCTGGAGGTGGGGAAGATGAGGGTGGTCAGGAATGGTCGTCGGGTGATCAAGCAAAACAAGTTGGGGAAAAGAAAAAGGGGAGGAAGGGAAATAACTATTACCTACCTACAGGGATGAAGGGGGGTCGGAGCGGCGGGCAACCGTACCAACTGTCGCCGGAGAAGAAACACCCAGAGGGAGAGAGCTGTGGCGAGGAAGAGGGCAGGGAGGCGCGCGCTTGGTGCGGCGCGACGCGGGGAGATCAGGTGAAGGTGGCTCTGCTGCTGGTATTGCAACAGCGCGATGAGAAGGAGGAGGAGGAGCCGCCGAAGCTGGTGGGTTCCTGTCGGAGTGGGGAGAGAGGAAGGGATGAGGGATTCTCCGTCAAGACCAAGCTGCGAGAACCGGCTAGCGATGCTGGTCTTTATAAAGGCGGTGGCGGAGGGTCGGACGTAGGGAGGCGGCGTGCGTCCCATGCCGAAGTATGGTCGGAGACAAGACCCATACCTTCCGCGCGTTCGCATGGAAGGTGTGGGCGTCGTCAGGTGGCATGGCCAAGTCCCTGCGACAGCAGACGTCGTAGGGAACTTCGCGTTTACTTTGCAGGACACCTCCCTCACCCTGCGCGGTGCCATGCTCCGCGCAAAGTCGCCGGAGCATGGTGCTACGCAGAGACTTGCAGGAGGGACCAAAATGCAAATAACGACGAGGAAATTAGGGGCCAAAATGCAAGGGTTTCGAAAGTTGAGGGTCAAAAAGTAAATGATGAGGACCAAATTGCAAAGTCGGTCAAGGAGGTCTCTTCTTAGGCTCAAGTTTTTATGCATGACTAAATTGGACCTAAGGATTTTAATGGTGAATTTTGTTTCTAGGTCAGACCATGTTTGATTGGCCAATTTACGTAAAAACCCAAATTAAATCATTAATTGGGCATGGTTCTCAATGTAGGTCAAAATGGGTTTCTAAGGTCAAATTGAAGGTTCTAAATCCTAGAGATTATTTTTATATGAATTTTAGAGGGTTTAGTTGATTTTTTTCCTACCTTGAACCACGTGAATTGAAGTGGGTTTATTTTAGGGTTACAGAATGTCATTTAATTCCTTGGAGTTACTGTAGCCCTTGTTGGATCAGATCATCCCACTTTCCTTCTTATTTGGTTAGTTTGACCTATGTTTGGATCCTGAGTTATCCTGTTTGCAGATTGTGTTGGTGAAATTACGTTTTTACCCCTTATAACTTGTTTTCTTTTTGAACTCAGAATTCTCTGAGTTAAGTCTTTCTTTGAGTTATGTAGGAGCTTTTTCTTGCATATCTGGGTTAGATTGTGCTAGTTAGGGTTTATGATGAGGCTCTCATCAATCGGCAGTTAAAACAGATTTCGGATTTCTACGCCTCTAGGTGACCTTAAAAGGAGAATTCTGCTTAAGGGTGTATCTTTACAATCGGTAGCTTTCTCCTTACTTTTATTTTTATGGGGTCGACACAAGGGTGAATCCTGTATATATCTCCGCGATCTATTCTACTTTTTCTCTTCTTCCTAAGTGTTTTGGGAATTTTTAGTGTATTTATTGAGCTGGGTTACGTACAGCCGGTCGATGAGCTGTTACCACCGACAAATTGCCAGCCATATTCGTGCGGTGAAGTGTGGCTTATTTTTTTTTTTCTTTTCTCCTTTTATTTTTCTTTTCTTTTTGACTTTCTTTTTCTCTCTTTTTTTTTTAAGTAGGTAGCTTCCCTGGTCTAAGATTTACTTAAAGGCAGCAAAAAGAGGATGGTCCAGTGACTGGGCTCTGGACAACCTACCTATGGGCTGCTACCCACAATAACTTGCCAGCCATATCACCCTAGAAGATTCATTAGCTACCCAATTTCCGTTAAAATCGTCGAATAACGGGTTAGTTCAAAGAAAGTGTGTAGATGCTTAAAATTCAAAGTTCCCTCAAATCAGAGGGCAAGTTGATAACTCGTGTACTTATCACCTAAACTTATTTACTCAAATTAAAATAGAATTCAGGTTTGTGAGGACTCGAAAAATAAATCCACATTTTAATGGATACACAGGCTGATTAAGTTTGAAGACCTGAAGGGTCTTTGTATTCAAATCAAAATGTAATATTTCCTAAGATTGAAAATTTTCTTAAACCCAAGTTCTCTTTCCTAATTCCAGAAATTCCACAAATTTTTTTAATATAAATAAAAGAAAAAATAAAATAAATCTATAGAGCTGACGAATAAATTCAGAGATGAATATCTACCCCCCATGCCTTTCTAATGCAATGTCCTCATTGTATTAAAAAGACATAAAATATAGTGGAATGGAGTAGAAAGCACCTGAATTGCATGAATGTCGGGTCCGCTCCGAGATAAACAAAAATAACTATATACGTGCTGAATTTAGTGCCTTCAGCTAAGCACACTATACAAAGAAGAGAAATAAAGAATTCACAGGTGCAAGTCAGAATCAGAATACAGAGAAGAAACCTCTAACTTACCAACAGATGTCCATAAATGTGGACAAGATTGTGGTGCAGACCCATACCCCATAATCGATAATATCTAAGGTTCTAGATAAAAATTACTCAAAACCTAAAATCAGTATGCAAGCGGGGTCGGGCCTACGATTTATGAGGATGCAACCCAAGACCAAAAAGTCAGGTTATAGAGAATTCAAGCTCCAAACGATAATCAATGAATGTGTGCTTGAGTTGGACATCTTCAGAACAGATGTCGTAAGGGTCCTGGTTTGATGGTTTCAGATGAATTGAAACCCTTAGACTTAATCTTCTATTTCTTCCAAAGTTTGCTTCCCAAATCAGAACTTCCCAACTTCTGTTCTCCTCATTCAAAATGTCAAGTTTAGGGGCCTCATGCATACTAATCACCCCATCTCAAATTTCCAAGTCTAAAAGATGTGGCTGAATCAGAATTGACTTGGGTCTAGTTATCTCAAAAACAGAATCATCAATAAGCTCAATGGGGTGTAGCTGACAATCAGGGCATTGGATTGAATCCTCCAGAAAATGTGATTCTGGATCTGTAATGTGAGCCCCAATAGAATCAGTTTCCTCACTTATTGGGTTATCAAATGATCTATCAGATTCCTCAAGCCCAATCGTCTCACAAAAATCATGTTCTGTAAACTCGCGTGAGACTTTGCAACTTGAATCTTCACCATCAGAATCAAAGAAATCAAAATCCGTATTAATGTATGTCTCAAAATCATCCATCACTTTCTGGTCCATAGAGACATACGTTTCCTCGTACCCCGGCTCAGGGATTTCAGGTGAAGAAATCAGATCATCCTTAATTGGTTGCTCTAATTCAATCTGATCAGCCTCGTAACACGTGTCCCCCCTAATAGGTGCCCGATCGGGTTCTGACCTTGGCTCTCCTGAAGGGGGTTCATCCTGAGAATCATCCCACGATTGAACCAAAGCAACTACAAATCTCATTCTCAATTTCTCTAACTTCCCAAGTAGAAACTCACCCGAGTTCTTATCCTTAACATCCTGGAGCCAATCCAACAAATACTTGTTCAAATCATCAATCATTTCAATCAGAGACTCCAATCATTCAATGCAAGGTATTGGATGAACTTCTAAAGATTATATGATATTCCTCAAGTTGGCCAGAACCTTATCTTGAACTTGGTTACCCTGAACCAAATGAGTTGGTTCAGGGTTGGGCGGGTTTGGGATCAGTGCAGATGAGTTAATGAATTGAGATTCGTTATACCCTTCCTGATAATAGGTCATTTCGGATTGTTAAAAAGGTGATGATGACCTAAAGGAAATGTAATCAAAGGATGGGTAAGAATCAATGTATCCTTCTTGATTGTAGATCAAATTAGGTTGTCCATGAAAGGGTGACGATCTATAATCTATGTGGCTTTGAGAAGGATAGAAATCACAATCATAGTGTTCAGAGTTAGACCCTAAACACGAAGGTCCGGAACTGTATCCCCAATCCGAGTTATCCCAACTAACTGATGGTTGATTACCATACAAGTCGGGATAATCATCATGTTGAGGATAACTCATAACAGGAGGGAAAGATTGGGAATGCGTATAAAATGTGGAAGGATTCATGTTATACGAGAGGAAGAAAGGCACCTTGCAATACAAGCAATCAAATCTATCCTTAAGTGGGCTAGCCTAATGACCTATAGACTCTTAAAACATGTCTTGAGATAAAGAAATGATTTGATCTACTTCTGTTTGTTCAATCCAACCAGTTAAAAGGAGGGACTGGGATAAGGTTCTTCCTTTGGCTTGCGCCTTCGGTTCCTAGTGTACCCCCCAACCATGATCGTTTGATTCTGCTCCCCTAGCTAGACATCAGATTGAACAGTAGAAACAGACTAATCGAAAATAATCTCGTTCTGGGCTCCGAAAAGCGAGTCGAATCCTTAAGGCCAACGTCTACTCTGTTTTATTTAAGGCCAGGTTTGAATGTGTTTTGGAATGTGATGGGCCTTTTATCTGGGTTGTGCCCTTAATGATTGATTAATTTGTGTGTGCGTGCACAACTAGTGATTTTCAAGCAAGATTATTTTTGATGCGGTGAATTTTAGGGTTCAAATTTTACTTAGTAGCTTTTAGGATTCAACTTTAGGTTGTTTCAAACAAGTTTTGTTGGCACACCAAGTTTTGAAAGCACGGGTGAAGATGTTTTCCTTTGAAACTTAAAAGAATGTGGAGTGCCTAGTAAATCCCTAAGAGTTGAACCTATGTGGCAGCTACTTGATGAGTTGATTTTAGTTGAAGTAGTGTGGCCCAATCAACTCAAACAATTAGCCTGTTGCACCACTTAATTAGGCACACAAGTGATTACCTAATCTGATTTCTACTCAATTACGTGTTTGGATGTGTGTATCGGCTCCAAAGATCGGTTTGCCGGTTGAGTTTGAAAATCAAATGAGGTTGTGTACCTCTGTGAGATTTTTTTTTATTTTTCTTTTTAAATGTGGAGGTTGAGGTGGGTGTGGGTGTCAAACAAACAAACAAAACTAACCTTAGAGTTTATAAGAACACCTAGGTTGATTGATGTTTGTGTTATTATGTGGTGAAATGAAAACTAACGGGTGGGAGGTGGGGAAAAACTTACAGAACCTTCAACAACACTTTGCTCCAATCTACCACTTCTGCTCGTCTCGAAAGAGTGCCTACAATCACAATAAGAAAGGAGAGAAGTGAGGTAAATGATTCGTAAGTTGGAAATGCGAAAAAAATCAAAGAGCGTCACCTCCCCCGCAACGTTGCCAAAATGTTTAAGCTACGAGCTACTACACTAATGTAATTGGTTTTGAAAAACATGTCGTCGTAGTTTGAAAGCGAGAAACTCGTGTTCAACAAATACAATTTATATCGAAATAGAAATCCTAGGTCGAACTCGGGGAGGCGGACGTTTGATTAAAAATACACGTTTGCTTTATTTGTCACGAAGTAGATTAATTAATTAGAAACTATCTATCTATTTGCAATAAATAGAAGAGAGAGAGGAAATGAGAGAGACAGAAAGAATATTACAAACAAAAACCAAAAAGAGATGTAGAATGAACATGGAATTCGTTATCAAAGAGATTGTTCGTTCCACTAAACGTTACGACTAGAAAGTAGAAAACGATTACACTAGAAAGCAGTAAATCAACTCTAGGAAGCATTAAAAGGAATGGAGAGAGAATTATCCTCCTCGACGGTCACTTGGAGGATGAGCTGAACGGGATGATGCCTGGAAGATGGGGAACGGAGCAGGACGAAGAGGGAAGAATGGGAATTGGGCAGCACGTCGTCGTCGTCGCGGGATCCACTTCCAAAAGGGGGACGAAAATTTGACTTTATCTCTTGAGAAGCATCCCGGGTGTGGGACAAGCTTCTCTTGAGCTTTGGAGAGGGAGAGAAGAGAAAGAATGGATGAAAATTCCATATGGAGGTGGTCTCCTTTTATAGTTGCAACGAGTGAGGGCAATTTGGTCTTTTTAATCTCAAAATATTAAATAAGGGGTCTTTAGTGACGGATAAAACCGTTGCTAAAGCCCCATCGTAGGCGACGTGCGCCGCCAGCTCACTTCCCGAGCATGAAATGTGCACTCACGTCAAGATCGAACGGCTGAGATGCTCCCTCGCCTGCCTCCTCATCCCGCGTTCGCCGCGTGTGATCTCGCGTTACGCGCGTGCGTGCAATAGTGCGTGGACACTATTGAGCACCCGCAGCTGCTCGATCGCGATCGAGTGGTCGCAAAGCCCGCTCACTCGAGCCCCAGCAGCCGCTCGCGAGGAATCGAACGCGCGCTGCTGCATCGCGTAAACGCGTTCACCCGCTACGCTACAGTGGTTTTTGTGTCGCAGAGATGCTTTCGAGCGCACGCGATCAGGATCGTTGGATTGAGATCCAATGGTCAAGGCGGCTCTTCAGGTGCAGCTTCAGAGGATGGGCACGTCGGTTGGGATGCAATCTCAGTCGTTGGATCTTGATCCAACGACGGAGATTCGTGGGTGCTAGCGGCTTCAAAAGTTGAGGACGGTCGATTGGGCGGCCGGGATGGCACCACGTAGCACCATCTGGGCCGTCCATCTTCTAGATGATGTAGATGGTGCCACAGTTGTCGGATTTAGTCGATTTTCTCTCTGTTAGGTTGTGATCGTCGATTCGAATCCATCTGTGCGGTCGGATTTGTCGTCTGAAGTGCGGATTCACACCATCTTGGTCCTTGATCTTCTAGGGTTCCTCGATCTCTATCTGATGCTATAGGTGTCTAATTAGGGTGATCTTGAAGTCGTTGAACTCCAATCGTCGCCCTGATCGAATTTGTATGGTTGGATCTTTGATCCGAGGCGCCGATAAAAATTTGCCCTGTCCCTGAACATAAAAGGAGACAATTAACCTCCATTTTATTCAAACTAATCTAATGCAAGATGATGCATGCTATGCAATATTTATAGTATGCAATGCAATTCTATGCTTAAGAACATGCATAAATAAACATCTTATGTAATGTAAACTTGTTTACATCATTCAAGATACTGCAAGCCAATTATATTCACCCTTTGAGTATGTTGCATAGTTGGTGTAAATTTTGTATATTATAGTAGGTATCTTTGATAGTCATAGTAGAGTATGTATAAGGACTACTTTGTGAACCACTTATACTACTGTTGGTAGCATTCGAAAACTCTTGAAGTATCATCCAAAATGTTACAGGCATTATTCATAGTAGTATGCTAAATAGTACTGTTGTGATAATAAATATATCTACTAGAGGCATCATGAAATAACCCTTCCCAAGGGTCATTCGAGAATTTCTTGAAAGGGTAGGGGTGTGAGCGCAATTTGAAACCCCCTTGGTTTAGGTTTGTGGGCTCAGCGGGAAGAGGAAACTTTGTGAGGGCAACCTCGCAATTCTTCCCACTCATTTTCTTCCCCCCTCAACCCACGCACACACACAACCCAACCCTAACCCTCTCCTTTATAACCCCCCACACCCCTCCACTCTCCATCTCCACACCACCACCTCCACCTTCACTCCTCCACCTTGCACCGGCGGCCTCCCCCTTGCAACCGTGAGTAAGAGAGGAGGGAAGCAAGAGGAGCGTGGGCGAGGGAGAGAGAGAGAGAGGGTGGGCGAGGGAAGGAGCTGGAGGTGCTAGGAGAGGAGAGGAGCTCGGAGGAGCTTGGAAGAGGGGTGGTGTACGCGAGGAGAGGAGCTCGAGAGGGAGCAGGCCTTGGGGACACGTTTGAGGTTCAGTACCGCTTACCACCCCCATACGGACGGATAGTCAGAGCACACCATACAGGCACTTGAGGACCTTCTGCGTGCCTGTGTACTAGACTGGAGACGCTCCTGGGAGGAGCATTTACCTTGGCAGAGTTTGCATACGATAACAGTTACCACTTGAGCATCGGCATGGCACATTATGAGCCTCTGTACGGACGAAGGTGTACTGCACCCTTGAGTTGGGTCGAGGTGGGGACCAAGCGGGAGGTTGGTCCCAGGCTGATCCGACAGAGTCAGGAGGTGATAGAGCAGATTCACAGACGACTCCGCACTATCAGGAGCAGGCAGAAGAGCTACGCTGACCAGAAGTGCAGAGAGGTGCAGTTTGAGGTTGGGGATCACATCTTTCTCCATGTTTCTCCCATGAAGGGGAAACTTGCGCCGAGGTTTGTGGGGCCCTTTGAGGTCCTGGAGTGGGTGGGACCCGTTGCTTACAGGCTTGCTCTTCCTCCCCAGCTTTCTGGAGTGCATGACATGTTCCACGTGTCCAACCTCAGAAAGTACGTCGCCGATCCCAGTCACGTTTTAAGCCACGAGAGCATCGAGGTGGGTGACGACCTAACCTATCACGAGAGGCCAGTATAGATACAAGACAGAGCCGTCCAGAGTCTGAGATGAAAGTAGGTACCACTGGTGAAGGTCCTATGGAGAAGCCAACGGTACGAGGAGGTGATTTTGGAGCTTGAGGCGGCTATGCGAGAGCAGTACCCAGAGCTTTTTGAGGGTACGTCTTTTCGAACCTATTTCGGTTCTCTTTAAGTTTGTTATGCATTTTACGTTTCTTTTTCCGCACCCTAGCTAGCTCAAGTTTCGGGGACAAAACTTCCTTTAGATTTGTTATGATGAAATGACCCATTGCCTTTTTAGTCGGGTAAGACATCTGGAGTTTCAGTCAGACGTCTGTTCAGACGTCTAGACACGTTCCCGGACATTTGAAAGTGAGATTTTCGTACTGTGCTTTGCACTCTGCACGGGGGCGGCTCCTAGAGGACTCTCTCTCCCCGCACTCTCACCCCTTAAACCCTAACACCTCTCTATTTAAACCCACTTCCTTCCCTTCTTCTCTCCACCCTCACACCACTCTCCAGCCACCACCACCACCTCCTGCGTCTTCCTCTTGCGGCCGTGGCGAGGGAGGACGAGAGTGTCGAGAGAGGGGGGCAAGCGAGGGAAAAAGAGAGAAGGAAGAGAGCGTGGAAGGTCGGAGAACCTTCGGGAGCTCGACGGAGCTCACACAGTCGGCGGCGAGCGTGTGCACGAGGAGGAAGGGCTCGGGGAGGCAGCCTCCCGGCCCTCTGCAGCAGCTGCGACGCGTAGCGGGCGACGGTGCGAGGTCAGGAGCATCGCAGAGCAGGTTCTGATACTAGAAGTTTTCCAGTATCAGACGTCTAGATTATCGTCCAGACGGCTAGCGAGGCACCAGGACATCCGGAGCTGAGGCTGGACGTCTGAAAGCGTAATATCATGAGGTACGTACCTTCTGCGCTGCTTTCCGCCATGCAGAAGATTTCAACGCAGGAGGTGTTGGGCTAAATTTGTGCTTGCATTTTCGTATGCAGGTGAAGGCTTTGGGAAGGCGTGTAGTACGCTTTCCCAAGTACTTTTGGACATCTGACCGCATTGCCAGACATTTGACGGTCCTTCCAGATGACTGGAAGGAGGGTGAGACGTCTGGAGCTACCCCCAGACGGTCGCGGAGGGATCCAGACATCTAAGCACACCGCAGGAAACACAAGGTGAGATCTGACGTCTTTTAAGACATGTAGGACTAGTCCCAAAGGTCTGATTTTGGTCAGTAACCTCATTTTTTGGCCTATTTAAGGCTCAAACAGAATAGGATTTCCGCAAACGAAGTACCGCTGTTTTCCACTGAAGTTCCTCTACGTGTTCGTGTTGAGTATCTACTGTTTTGATCTCGTCTACTGTAAATTAATCACTGGTACAGGTTACCAATCGGTGGCATGTTTGGGGCCCTCGGAGACAACAAGATCTGTGGCACGGGCCCCCAATTCCTCCCGTGATACCCGGTAGAATGGTTTAATTCATTTATTAAGACATGACTAAAGAATATGCTTGCCTAGATTAAATTGATTGAAACTACAGGATGTGGAATGAACTTTAGGGTAGAAATGTATGTGCATGATATGGAATTACTCTAGTTTACTTCAGATGCATGTTAAAATACAAGCTGCCTATATGTAAATGAGAAATTGAACTGTGAAACCATAAGTTGCATGTTTATGATTGAGAACTGAATTATGAAAACATGAGCTACCTGTATATGGATGAGGAACGAGTTGTGAAACATGAGATCTGAATATGGATAAATAAGGTGAACATGAGCATGAACCCTATGGGAAATTAGGAGAATAACTCCTATGTATGAAAGGAATCCGGAATGTAGATGGGAAGTGTGCTAGCCCTTGTGTACGTGGTACCAAGAAGAGCAACTATTCCTTTTTAGTGCAAAGCAGAGCTAGCCTCCCTTGGGTTGAGACCCGGGATTAGGATTGACCACTCTACACCGACTCTTGTTGGCCCTCGTGTACGTGGTACCGAGGCATGCTATTAGTGTAGGGAGGGAGTTAGCCACCCCACGGGACCTAGGGTTCAGCTAGCTACCCTAGACCGACTTGTTAGGCCCTTTGGGCAAATCGGGGTAGTCAGACAAGGGTACGCAGACTGTGGAGGGGCGAGACTGCTGTTTGGTTTTGAGGGGTGAGACCTCTGTTCTAAGAGGGCAAGGCCCTATACTGTTCCGTACTGTACTTTAGGCGAACCCGCTAGCGGAAACGACTGACCGCGTGTCAGTGCGGGGTAGCTACCCATGCACTTATCACGTGTACCGTAGTCACCGCTATGTCTCGATAGTGACCTCAGGGTGGTTGACTAGGTGTAGGACTACCGCGGGGGACTCTCCTGGCCAGGAGAGCACCATGTGTACCTTCTACTCCACGAAAAAGATTGCAATCAAGATCGTTCCCACGAGGAACATGCGAGATCAAGAAATACCTAGATACTTTGAGAAATAGATGAACCAGAAACACATAAATGAGATAAATAGAAATGAGAAATAAACCTACTTGTTGTTATACTTTACTTGCACATAAATAATGTAAACACCACTCTACTCAGCGTTCGCTGACTCTGTCTATTTGTAACCCTGTTTAGAAGCAGGAGTTGAGAGCCTGAGTTTTCGGCTGTAGAGGATGCTGGACCCAGCTGCACCCAGTCGTAGTCGTTCTTTCAGCTCTTTCATTTTTCTATTGTTGTAGTGAGTAATGGACATATATTTTACTAGTTCTGTTACTTTCTATTTTCCTTTCCGTTTTATGTTGTTGTGGTGGTGGCATGTACTATGTTTTGAGACAACTGTTCTACTTTTGTTTACTGCTTTGTTCTCTCCTTATGCTTAGTTATATTGCATATGGAAATGTGATTTATTTTCCTGCTTTTGGTTATCTCTCGTTGGACAACTAGGTCTTGGGATTAGTCGAGGCGAGCTGATCTCGGGTCCTGTAGGGATCCGGGAACCGGGTCGTAACACCTAGGATATGAAATGAATCCTAAGGTAGAAAAGAATGAATGTACATTACTTGAGCCACACTATTATACTCTGAAATACATATTAAAGTCTTTATTGCTAGCAATTGAATAGTTAAGTGATGTGGTGCTTGCTTGATTTATTAAATCACGAGCTGCCTATTATACGATTAAGAACCAAAATGTAAATAAAAATACACGCCATGTAATGAAATGAGATGAGTATTATAAACGAACCCTATGGGAAACTAGAAAGATAGCTTAAGCACTGCGACTTGAAAACTCTGATGGTTATAGAATAATTCGCTTACTGTGGGTCATGACAGTTAGTTGAGCTCTAACTTGGGCATGATCTGGCCCTCATGTATGCCTGTACCGACGAGAGCTAATTACCTTTCTTCAAAGGATAAGCTAGCCCTTGTGTACGCACGCACAAAGGAGAGCTAAATACCCTTCCTCAGAAGATATGTTGGCCCTCGCGTACGTGGTACCGAGGAGAGCTACGGTTACTTTTGTGTAGGAGAGTGCTAGCCACCCTTGGGTTGGGACACGGGGATTGGAGTGGTCTCCCTACACCGACTCCTTTTAGGCCCAATGAGCAAACCGAGATAGCCGAGCGAGGGTACGCAAACTGTTGAGGGGTGAGGCCCCTGTTTGGTTATGTGTTGTACGTTTGGGCATACCCGTTAGCGGAAACAACTTACCACGTCCCAGTGCGGGGTAGCTACCTGTGCACGTATCACGCTTGCCATAGTCACTGCTACGTCGTGGCTATGACCCCGGGGTGATAGTTCGGGCATCGAACTGCCACGGGGTGCTCTCCTAACTAGTAGAGTGCCACATGTACATCCTACATCGCAAGAAAACTACATCAAGATCGTTCCCTTATGGAACAAGTGGATTTGAGAAATGTTGTGGGCCCTTACTAGAAATTGAATTAGAAACACATGGATGTTTAAATGGAAACAAACAAATAATAATACATAATTGGAAATTGGATGGTTAGTTAGCTACTTATTTTCTTTATATTTAATTGCATGTAAATGACTTAACCACCACTCTACTCAGCGTTAGCTAACCACAAATATATATATACCCATGTTTAGGTCAGGGAATTGAGCAGCCAGCGCCACCAGCTGCAAAGGGTGCTAAGCCTAGCCGAGCCCAGTCGTAGTTGTCTTTCTCTTTTCCGTTGCTAAGGTTTCTTTTGTAGTAATGAGTAACTTTAGTATGTAGTAACCGTTTCTGATATGTTTATATTATATTTCCCTCTGTTCTAGTTGTGATGGCCATGTCTGTACTAATACATTTTTACTTGTGGCATGTAATATCTTTAAGATTTTCTATTATATTTTCCATTGTTGCCTATTATTTATTTCTGCTTAGTTACATTGCATGTGTGGTTGTGGAATGATTTATGCATTTTGTTATTTCTCGTTGGACGACTAGATCTTGAGATTTAGTCTAGACGAGCCAATCTCAGGTTCTGTAGGGAGCCAAGATCGGGTCGTAACACACCAACCATAATGCGACAACATTCTGAAATTTGTAGTTCTTGGTGCTAGAGCACCACGATCGTTTATTTTGATAATAACAGAACACTTGTTATTTAACATTTGCTTTTGAGTCCTAGTTTTTAGGTCAAATTACAAATGGAGACAAGTGTAGAGATGGAGTTCGAGCTCGCATCCATGGCGGATTGGAGGAGCTTGACGAAGAAGGAGCTTCGCAAGGAGCAAAAGCGTGAAGTCAAAAGAATAGGATAGATGTCTTTTCTATCTTGTACTTTATATCTCTTTGTTATTTGCTCTTTTATTTCTTAGTAGCATGTTAAAGAGTCTCAAAGTACCCTTACAGCAGCCCTAGGTACACTTCCACAACCCTAGGATACTTAGGTTTTTTCCTAGAGAACATAAAAATCCAAGATAGGCATCAGACAGCCTGATCAGACATCCAATCTGGAAATCAGACATTTGATCTTGACTTTTAAGACGTCTGACAGTTGACTCAAATGTCCAATAACTTAGGCTGGACTTAGAAGGTTCTGTCTATTGAAATCAAACATCCAGATCTTAATCTAGACATTTCAAAAGATGTCTGAAGGTTGTGCCAAACGTCCAATTAGTCGAACGTTGGCTTACAAAGAAAACATTAAGGAAAATGACCTTTAGACTTCTATCAGACATCCGTAGAGGGCCCCAAACATCTGATATGTGACCGTCGAGCCTCAATTGAGCCGAAATCACTTGTCTTGAGGATTATAGCCGTTTAGGCTCTTAGGAATCCATTCCTACAGTTAATTAGGTTTCCAGACGTCCTGTATATCGTCTGATGGTTTTACACAAACTCTGTTTAGTTCTAACCAAGTCAGGAAGGAAATCCGCCTGGAATTAGACGTCTAACTTAGTTCCCAAACGTCTTAAGAGTGATTTCCAGACGTCTGATCTTTTTCCCACACGTCTGATTACCCTGTCAGAATCATTAATGATTCTGATTACGGATTGTCTTGCCTTGGGATGAACCCCAACGGCTACCTAAGGCTTCTAAGACCTTCCAAAGCCTTCTTAGGCCACCTATAAATAAAGGACTAGCCCTCCATTGTTTGATACACCAAGCAATACCACTTTCACATCTTTAGTGTCCATTTGATCTTGAGAAGAATCCCTAGCTCTCCAAGCTTAAGTTCCACTTCAAGAGAGCTTCATCGTTGTTGTTCACCCGCTCTCCTTTCGTAGTTACGAGAGCGACGAAGTGCTGTTGCGTGATTCGTGCATCCACATCAAGCCGACGCACTTCCATCTAAGGGAAGATCTTTTACCTGTAGTAGCTAGTTTCATTTATATACTTTGTGACTCTATAGGTTTGATCTGTATTTTACTTTGTTTATTGGTTAGGTATTCACGTTGCAAATTCCCGTCTCCATCAAGAGACAAAATAATTCTCGTGAAGTGGAGGGGTTTGAGGAACGTGTTGGTGCTAGAGCACCACGATCGTTTATTTTGATGATAACAAAGCACGTGTCATTTAACATTTGCACTTGAAGTCTTAGATTTCAGGTTAATTGCAAATGGAGACGTGATTAGACGGAGTTAGAGCTAGCATCTATGGCAGATTGAAGGAGCTTGATGGAGAACAAAGGAGATTCGGAGGAGTGATAGCTTGAAGAAGGAGATGAAGAATATGATAGATTTCATTTCTTTTGTACTATGTATTTTTGTTGCTCTTTATTTTATTTTTTAGAATCATGTTAAAAAGCCTCAAAGAACCCTAACAGTAGTCCTAGGAACACTTGCACAACTCTAGGTTACTTAGGTTTTTTGTAGAGAACTTAGAAAACCAAAATAGAGTTCAGACAGCCTTATCAGACTTCTAATCTGAAAATCAGACATCTGATTAAGACTTTTAAGACATCTGACTGTTGACTCAGACATCCGATAATATTTAGGTTGGACTTAGTTCTATCTGATGAAATCAGACGTCCAGACCTTAGTCCAGACGTCTTAGAAGACGTCTGATGCCTTTTCCAGACGTCCAATTAGTGGAACGTTGGTTTCCCACACAGGCATTGAGGAACCTGACCGTTAGACATTATCAGATGTCCGTAAGTGATCCCAGACGTCTGATATGTGATTGTTTTGCCTCGACTGACCCAAAATCGCCTTTGGCAGATCTTGTAGCCGTTACCCTTCTTGGGAATCTATTCCTGCAGAACAAATAGGTTTCCAGACGTCCATACCTTGTGCCACACGTCCTGTGTGTCGTCTGATGGACTTTCACTAGAACCCTGTTTCGATCTGATTCAAGTCAGGAAGGAAACCCGCCTAAAATCAGATGTCTGACTTTGTTCCCAGACGTCATAAACGAGTTTTCCAGACGTCTAATGTCAGGACCAGATGTCTGATAACCCTATCAGAGTCATGATTGATCCTGATTCCGACTTGATTCTCTTGGAGGTTGTACCCAACGGCTATGGAAGCCTTCTAAGGCCTTCCAAAGTCTTCCTAGGGCATCTATAAATAGAGGAGAACCCTTGCCACTCAAACACACACCAAGCAACATACTTTCCACTCTTTTGTGTCAAAAAGGAGAAGATCAAATAGAAGAAAGCTCTTTCTCTCCAAGCCTTGTTCTATATCTAGAGAGCTTCAACCCAATTACGCACCCGCTCTCCCGCCGTAGTTCACGTGAGTGCCATTGTGCCTTTGCGTAGTTCACGCATCCGCATCATCGACGCACTTCCAAGCAAAAGGAAGCATCTTAACACCTATAGAAGCTAAGTTTAAGAATTATTTTGTTGGCTCTATAGGACTATTCTTGTATTTGTTACTTTGTTATTTGGTTGGGTATTCGCATTGCGAATTCCCGTCTCCTTCGTGAGACAAAATCCTTCTCGTGAAGAGAAGGGGTTTGAGATATGCTACCATCGTATAAAGTAGCGTGGTTGTAATTGAGGTTGTACTACCCTCGTTTAAGTAGTACGTTAGTGGATTTAATCAACTTGGTTGATTGGAAAATTCTAACTCGAGAGGATTAGGTGGTGATTTTCACTCGGGTTGAGTTTCTATCTGAAAATAATTGTGTACATTGTGTGATTGCTATTTTGTGAGATTATTTTATTTTAATTCTGCATTTTTTTACGTCTCACTAATCTCACCCCCTCCAAATAAGGTAGCCAGGAAACTACAGAACGCTACCATCGTACTTGTAACATGGTTGTATAGAGGTTATACTACCCTCATTTTAAATAGTACGTTAGTGGATTTTGATCGACTTGGTCGATCGAGAAATCCTAAGTCTAGAGGCTTAAGGGGTGGTTTTTACCTGGTTTGGGTTTCCACCTAAAAATCACTTGTGCAATTGTGTGATTGTATTTTTTGTGAGATTATTTTATTTTGCTTCCGTAGTTTACATTTTGTCACATTTTATTTTGCTTTCGTATTTTACATTTTGTCACACAAATCTCAAATCTCACCCCTTCCCGTAGGGAACCTTCAATTGATATCAAAGCAGGTTTTCGCTTTTTAGGAGTTACATCTGCGGAAGATCCGATGAAGGGGAGTAGTTTCACTATTCGGATTTTAGAGGGGTAGTCTACGACCCGTCCACCATTCTTCGACGTGAGCAACTACCCGTACTGGAAGCTGAGGATGAAGACATGGCTTCAAGCCAACGACTTCAACATCTGGGATTGATGCGAGACCCCATTTGACATTCTAGAGAGACCCGCCGTAGGATACTCGCAGCAACAAATCTGGGAGCTCTCTCTAAATGAAAAAATAATTAATGCATTGTATTGCACTTTGAGCCTGGAGGAGTTCAACAGAATCTCTCAATGCACCACCGCATACAAGATTTGGCACACTCTTGAGGAAACCCACGAGGGTACCTCTAAGGTAAAGTCTTCTAAACTCAACTTACTTTCTCAAGAATTTGAATCCTTTTCTATGAAGACTAACGAAACTTTGAGTGAGATGAACACTAGCTTCTCTCTCATAGTAAATAATTTGAAAGCTTTAGGGAAGACCTTCATTAAGGGCGAGCTTCAAGGAAAGCTACTCCGTTCCCTTGGACCGGAATGGGAGCAGAAGGTTACTACCATCAAGGAGGCGAACAGGGTGGAGGAGCTCAACATGGAGGATCTCCTAGGCAATCTAATGGCCTACGAGACAAAGCTGAAGCAGAAGAAGAAGGATACACCGGAGTCGAAGCCGAAGAAGACCCTCGCCTTCAGAACCGCATCAGATAGTGAGGTAAGTTCCGATGACGAAGACTTTAAGTTTTTACTTAAAAAGTTTTCCAAGGTTTGTAGGAAATTAAAGAAAGAAAAGGAGAAGAAGGAAAAGGAAAGCCTGAGACGTTGCTACCCCTACAACGAAAAGGGGCATCTACGACCTGAGTGCCTTCTTCTCAAGAAAGAAAAGAAGGAGAAGGAGAAGAAACACAAGAAGAAGGTGTTCTAAGCAACTTGGGACGACTCAAGCTCGGAGGAGGAAGAGGAAAATCCCAAGGAAGAAATTGCTTGCATGGGTTTCATGGCCATGGTAGGCGACAGCGAAAGCGACTCTAACAATGAGGTAAATTCTGAACTTCAAGATGCGTTTGATGAGTTGTTTGAAATTAGTAAATCACTTAAGGTAAAAAAATAAAAACATTAAAAAGAATCTTAGTTTTCTTAAAAATGAAAATGAAGGGTTAGAAATAAAACTCAAGAATCTAGAAGCTAGTCCTAAGGATAATAATTTGTTATTAGAAAATAAAGACTTAATCAATGAAAATAGTAAATTGATTTAGGAAAACACAAGTTTAAAAATTGAAATTTCTAGCTTAGAAACCAAGATGCATGCTATTGAAGATGAACTTGCATGTCTTAGGGAGAAATCAAATAATTTGATCAATAAGATGGAAAATTTGTCTAGCCCTAAGGTTGAGAAAGAATCTCCTTCAAGGAGACAAACTGACAAATCTAGATCCAAGCTCACTTGGATACCGAAAAGTAAACTAGAATCTTGTTTTGTAGGTTATAAAGACTTCAACATCCAAGATTGGACCTACAAGATGAAGAACGGTCAACTCGAGTTGGGAGGACCAAGGAGTAGACCAAGGAGGAGGACAAGGAGACCGACGAGACGATGAACAACCAACCAAGCCATCGCAAGTCGACTGCCAGATTGGAGACCGGCACCAATGCACGGACCTCTAAGCTACGAATGGGAACCCCATCTAGTTTGGCATCCACCGCCATTTGGGTCATTTTACTGGCCATGGTAGGTGAGGTGAAATCTCTTAACCCTACTTTTTATCTATAACATATAGATAGGGGGAGATTATTAAAATTAATGAGCTTTTTGTCAATCATTAAAGGGGAGAACATTATTCTTGTTAAAAGAAATTTAACCCAAAACTAGAAGAGCATGTTTTAAGGGAGAGTTTAGGAGAATTAAAATTGATAAAAACCTTTTTGATAATGTCAAAAAGGGAGAGAATTTTATGTATTATTATTTATAGTTTTGTTATCATCAAAAAGGGAGAGATTGTTGGTGCTAGAGCACCACGATCGTTTATTTTGATGATAATAAAACACTTATTATTTAATATTTATTTTTGAGTCCTAGTTTTGACGTCAAATTACAAATGGAGACAAGTGTAGAGATGGAGTTTAAACTCTCATCTATGGCGGATTGGAGGAGCTTGACAGAGAAGAAGGAGCTTCGCGAGGAGCAAAAGCGTGAAGTGATCGTGCTACACCTCAACTCAGTTAATTAAGTTAATTTTACTTAATTAAGAGTAGAAGAAAGTAACTTAGGTTAACTCAAAGTTGTGTCGGTTTAGTAGTATAGGGTCGAATTAACTTAACATTTTAGATTTTTTTACTGGTTGAGTCCAGGTTGTTCGCTGGGTGGTATACATTATTTTGAATTCACCAATTAATTCTATATATCTTATAGGTATAGGAGGTATAATTAAGTTAATTTTAATAACATGAATTTTGCAAAATGATTTAAATTGAGAAAATATGCAAAATCCTATATGAAATCTCATTTACAACATTTATTTCAAAAGGTTTAAGGCAAATAAGAGTTTATCTATTCATAATATGCCTTATTACAATAATTAAAAACAGAGAGAAACAAAACTTCTTTTATTCTTCAGCCTCTCTCTTTCTTTTCTTCTCTTTCTTTCTTTCTCTCTTTCTCTATTTCCTTTTATTTTATTTATCCTTTATTTTTCTCTTTCTCTTTTTATTTCTCTCTTATTCTCTTGAGCTTCCTTTCTTTCTTCTCCTCTTCTACTCCTACCTTCTTCTCCCTTAGTATTTTCCTTAAGCTTCTTCCTTAGTGCCTTCGCGCCTGTTCCTTCTCTTTCTTCCTTATTTCCTTAACCTCTTTACGAGCTCTTCTTCTATCTTATCTCTCTTCTTTCTTTCCCTTAACCTTAGCCTTCAGCTTTCTTTCTTTACCTTAGTGATTTCAACACTTAGCCTTTAGCCCTTCTGCTTCTCTGCTCCTTAGCTTTCAATACTTAGCCTTCAGCCCTTGCTCTTCCTTTACCTTCAGCTAAACCGGGTTTTTTTTTTTCTTTTTAACCAAAAATTGGTTCTTGGTTTACGGCGAGGACCTTTCAGGGATGCACAGCACCCTTCACAGGATGGGACCAGACCCTACTAAGTCATCGCCTAATTCGAGTTAACTTGGTTTATTTTCTTGGTTCATTTTTCTTTCGAGCCAAATTGACCCAACCGCCTCCTAGGCCTCGCCCTCCTAGGGCCACGCACAATGCACATGCCCACATAGGCGCTCGTAGGCACACACACCCACACAAACATACGCATGCTCGATTCAGTTTCATTTCGTGCCCAGTGCTTGTCGACTGAATAACCGTATTAACAAAATCGTTTTATACTAAGGCGGCTACTCCAGAGTCTCCGATGTGGGACTAATGCTCCCCCTTCCAGACCTGACTTCAAGTGAAGAGAACTCCTAGCTCAGAGCTCCAAATCAAGTGAATCAAAGCTTGTTGGAAAGCTCTAGAGTAGCTCTACAAGATTACAAGGTCAATTTAATGCTAAGGGGATGATTTCCTCTTCGATTTGAAGGGCAAAACTATGGTTTTTCTACGGTTTATTTACTACCTAGAAGTGAAATGAGACTTGCAGAATCCATAAACTGGACTTTCTCTCTTAACTAAGGTTCTAACAAGTATTTCTGCAGCTGCTTGAATGGGTTTTGAGCTCTTAACAGCTTCAGGTAACGCAGAGAAACTTGAAGCTTCTCTGAAAGCTTCAGAGATAGAATTCAGACATAAGAAAGGTGTAACAGACAGCTAAGATCATATCTAATTGATTTAAATAGATTCTAAGGGATGTAACAAACTCATCTGGGCAGGATTTATGATCAAATCTCATCAAAAACTCACTGCCAATAGTTTGGGTTCGAAAACAACCCAAATTGGCAGTGTTTAAATTCCAACTAAATAACATAACAGAGCTCAATCTAATCACTCTAAACTCATCCAACAGAATCTCAGAAATAATTTAAACTTTTCAAATCAGCTAATTGAGCTCAGAATCGAAATCTCCATCTCAAGTTCGACTATTAGGCTTGAAAATTGACTTTCTATTCTAAGCCTCTTTACAAGGAATTAAAACCTAGAATACGATCTTTACAACCTCAGAAACTTATCCAACTCCTTAAATAGATGATTTAACCTTGGAAACCAGGGTTCCAAGCTCATCGCTTGAACTCTAAAAGTGCTTTGTTCGTCAGAATGATTAGGGTTTGTTACACTGATCTAAGGACATGAATGGCTTCAGTGCACTGCACTGAAGCTTCTAGACCCTTTAAATGTGGCTTTTAAACTTCTGAATAGACTTCTCCAACTCCGCCGGAGTTGGAGAAGATGAAACCATAATCTAAGCTCCAGGTGTTAAATCTTTAAATAAATGACCTCAAACTAATCAATGATCCATGTTATGTCATTCTGAAGCTTCTTGTTAAGTCCTATAGGCTGAAGATCACTTTTGACTCGTCGGAGCTCCGGTGAGTCCAGTAAAATGTGAAATCCATGAACAGAAATAAAATCGTGCCATTTTTTATTTGAAAAGGTTCCTGAGGTTGCAAGGAACCTCATGATCGCATTTAATTCCTTATTAATTCATTAGATGAAAGATTAAGTAGTGAATTCAGTTTGAATGAAATTTGAGTGGATTTAGGCACAGGACTTGATCTCCCACTCAGAAGAGTGGACAAGACAAGTCAAAGAAGGGTTGCAATCATAAATACTTAGTTAATTTAAGGTTTAAACAGCTTCTGAACCACCATTGACAGCGAGCTCAGGAACTTAAAGAGAATTAGGTATTTAAGTTATATATAGTATTTAATCAAATTAAGATGATAATTAGGATCCTTTAATGATGAGTGAGTGATGGAGGATCCGATGGAGGTGGAATTAAGTCAACTACTACTGCCATGGACAGCAGAAGTAGTTGATGGAGGTGGATTTGGATTAGGCGAATCAAGGATCAGATTAGTGATTAAATGTGTTAGAAGTGATCATGAATGATAAAAGAAGGTGGATAGTGGATTCAAAAGACAAAATTAAGTCTCTGGCAAGCTCAAGGAGCTCGCCGGAGTCGAAGAAGACGTTCATTGAAATCTAAAATTACGCTAAACTCCCTAACTAACTAACTATCTACACTACTCCTACTCCTACTCCTAATCTACTCCTATCTACTGTTACCTGGACGAAGGGGTTAGAGGAAACTCCGTTGAAGGCTCATAACAGAGGAGTGAAATCAGAGGGTATTGGGAAGATCTCCGGTGGTCGAATGCGGGATGAAGCAGAGGTACTCCTTGGTCAACGCCTGTGTCCGGAGGCGTGGCTGACCTCGGCGAGTTCCTAAGCTAGTTAAGGTGAACGAAGGAAGTCGAAAGATGAGGTGGAAGTTCACCAGAGTTGTGGAGGGAATAGCCTATTGGGTTGGCTACAGTGAAGAAGAGGGAAGGGAGCCAACTTGAGAAAAATCAAGGGGGTCAGGGGGTATTTATAGTTGATGGCGACGAAGAGGGTGGTGGAATCTGGACGTGTAAGGGGCTAGGAGGGGGTTAACCACCGGTGTCTTCTCCGACGTCGGTAAGGTTAACTCCTACCTAAAATTAGCACAAAAGTGTCATCCAGACCGATGGATGAAGATAGGATGGTGAGCGCAAGCTCCAGGAGCTTGAAGAAGGTGAAGTGACGTCGGATGGGCGGTGATCGAGCGGTGGAGGTACCCTTAGTCATCAGCCGTTCAACCAGCTAAAGAGAAGAAGAAGTGGTCAAGGACCTATACGCGATGAAACCTAAGGACCTGTATGAAAAATAAGGACCCGATTGAAATGAATTATAAGGACCTAAATGTAAACTCAGGTTTTCAAGGTTTATTTTAATTTAGATCTTTTTCAACTTTTTATATATGATAGTGTTTGCAGCGCTTGATCGGGCTTATAAGTTAGTTGCGTTGTAGTATAGGTGACCAAGCATTGCCAACAAAAAAAAATTTATTACTCGAAAACCTAAGTATCCGAGGTCGAACACAGGGAGCAAATGGAATTTATTCATTAATCTCAATAATGTAATTTAACACTTAGAATTACTCAAAACTTAATTAGAATATAAATGCAAGAGTTGTATGAATTAAATTTATAGCAAAAATAAAAGAGTTGGACATTTGATCATAGGATCAGACGTCTAAAATGATGGCCCTTTATTTTCTTCTCCTTGCAGCTTCTTCTTCATCCTTCTCTTTCTGTATAGTGTCTTTCTCTACTCTTCTTCTATCTTCTTCTTTTGCATAGTGCCTACTGATAAGAACCTCATCATGAACCCTAACTAGCACAATCTAACCTAGATATGCGAGAAAAAGCTCCTACATAACTCAAAGAAAGGCTTGACTCAAAGAATTCTGAGTTTAAGAAGAGAACAAGTCATAAGGGGTAAAAATGCAATTTCACCAACACAATCTGCAAATAGGGTAACTCAAGGTCCAAACATAGGTCAAACTAACCTAATAAGAAGGAAAGTGGGATGATCTGATCCAACAAGGGCTACAGCAACTCCAAGGAATTAAATGACATTCTGTAACCCTAAAACAAACCCACTTCAATTCACGAAGTTTGAGGTAGGGTAAAAATCGAATAAATCCCCTAAAATTCATATAAAAATAATCTCTAGGGTTTAGAATCTTCAATTTGGCCTTAGAGACCCACTTTGACCTACATTGAGAACCATGCCCAATTAATGATTTAATTTGGGTTTTTACGTAAATTGGCCGGTCAAACAAGGTCTGCCCTAGAAAAAAATTCACCATTAAAATCCTTAGGTCAAATTTAGTCATGCATAAAAAGTTGAGCCTAAGAAGAGACCTTCTTGACCGACTATGCAATTTGGTCCTCATTTATTACTTTTTGACCCTAAACTTTCAAAACCCTTGCATTTTGGCCCCTAGTTTCCTTGTCGTTCTTTGCATTTAGGTCCCCCCTACAAGTCTCTGCGCAGCACCATGCTCTGGCGACTTTGCGCGGAGCATGGCGCCGCGCAGGGTGAGGGGGATGTCCTACAAATTAAACCTAGTGTTCCCTGCGACGTCTGCTGTCGCAGGGACACCACCATGTCGCCTGACGACGCCCACACCTTCCGTGCGAATGTGCGGAAGGTATGGGTCACACCTCCGGCCATTCTCCGGCGAGGGAGGCACGTCGCCTCCCTGCGTCCACCCCTCCGCCATCGCCTTTATAAAGACCAGCGTCGCCAGCCGGTTGGGGTAGCTTGGTCTTGACGGAGAAAAACCCCAACCCTTCCTCTCTCCCCACTCCGACAGGAACCCACCAGCTCTGGCGGCTCCTCCTCCTCCGTCTCGTCGCTCTGCTGCAATACCAGCAGCAGAGCCACCTTCACCTGATCTCCCTGCGTCGTGCCGTACCAAGCGCGCGCCTCCCTGCCCTCTTCCTCGCCGCCGCTCTCTCCCTCTGGGTGTTTCTTCTCCGACGATAGTCGATACGACTGCCGCCCTGCTCCGGCCCCCTTCGTCCCTGTAGGTAGGTTACTGTTATTTCCCTTCGTCCCCTCTTTCTTTTCCCCACTTCATTTCAGTTTATTACCCCTCGACTGCACCCGACCACCATCATCTTCCATCCCTCCAGCAACCCTCCGACGAGTTGCCCCTGTCGATCCGCCGCTCCACACAACTCGCCAGCTGTCCCAAAAGCTCCGCCTCACTCCACCCAACACCCCCCACCCCTCCACTGCCACTCCACACCTCCACAACACTCCCCTGATCAAACCCATTTTTCCGGTTGCAGTCAGACCTAGGGCTGCCGCCAGACACCGCCCCGCGACCTGCTGCACCCCGCACTACCTTCGCCGTTCCACGGCGAAGGTTTCCCTGTGGTCTGATTAGGCCAAGAGGCCCTATTTGTGTTAGGCAGATTTTCAGCCCCGGCCGCCATTGGCGACGAAGCAAGGAGCTTCCAAGCGAGCTCCAGGCCTCGAAGCAGCAGGAATCCAGCCGAGGCGAATTGGAGAGACCCAGGTGAAGGTAGGCAGTTGGTTTGCGAGGAAAAACGAGGACGTAGCTGCTGAGGCAAGGTTGCGTCCTTCCTGCGGGCGCGCGCGCGAAGAAATGAAGTTTAGTCCCACATCGTAAGATTTCGAAGCACCGCACCCATTTAAATTGATTTTGTGTTTTTCTCTTAGCGCCTCAGAACACGGGGTGAGGTCCCCTCACCCACTCGCCCGCCTCATCCGCGACCCACGCCATGCGAACCTGGCGAATCGGACCCAACACTACCCTGCACTCCTCGTGCACCACTCACGCCGGTGCGCCTGGTCCCGGTTACGCAGCCCAACCTGTTAACCCGACTCTGGGAGAGCTTCCTATGAGCTGTTTATAGAGAGAGAGAGACGTGCGAGTAGAGGGAAAGGATAGGTTTTGCTGTGCCTTGCGCAGGGACAGGGCACAAAGGAAGAAGGCCTCACCACTTAGCCGCAGGAAGAAGAAGAAGAGGAGCGGAAGAAGAAGCAGCGAAGGAAGAAAAAAGAGGGGAAGCACTGTAGCAGACCGCCATTTAAGTCCTCTGACTGTGATATCAGACGACGAATGAAGCTTCAGAGGAGATAAAGCAAAGAAGAAGAAAAAGAAAGGAAAAGGCTCCGCAGCTGAAGAGAAAGAAAAGAGAAGAAGGAAGAAAGAAGATAACGACAAGAAAAAGAAGAACTGAAGAAGAAAAGAACTAGAAGACAAGCAGAAGAAGAAGAGGAACTGAAGGCAATCAGAGCCAAGGAAGAAGACTCGTAAAGATAAAGAAAAGAGAAAGAAGAGAAGAAGAAGACAAGCAAAGAGAGAAAGAAGAAAAAGCCAAAAGACAGAAATCTATTTCTCCCTCTCTCTCTCTCTTATTTTTGTAATAAAGAAACATTATACTTCTAGAATTCCAGTACCTCCCTGAGTTAGACCTCGGGAATCTATTTCCGAGTAAAATTTTAATAGTAACGACAACTGTAGCTGTCTTATTTTATACCACAACGACATTACTGTAATAAGCATTAAAACAAACAAAGACTAGCCGCGGTTGGGAACCATGACCATTTTCTTGGCGCCGTTGCCAGGGAGCAACGTCTATTCTAGAAGCTTTGAATTTCTTTTAAAAGATTGCTAATCTTTTTCTCTCTCTTGTGTGCAGATAAGGGAAAAGAAGAGCAGCAACACAACAAACACTCCAACAAACAGGTAATCTCTATTAGCCCTTTCTTAACTCCCTTAAAATCTGAAAAGGAACAAAAAGAAGAATTAACTTAGGGATACCTGTGTTATACATAGCAATTCATCAAAATTGCCTATTTCAGCACATGCTTAGCTATTCATCCAACTAAGGTAACTAGGGCTAAAACCTTCTTGATTGAGCCCTAGATACTAAAATTTTGAGGCAACTAAAATGGACCAACTAGAGCCAATCCAAGGATTGAAAATCCAGGGTTTCTAGAGACACACCTTCTGTTAACAAAGAAAAGATCTTCCCAAAAAGAGGTGTGCCTAAACCTTGTTTGAAAAAGATCTATACAAGAGGAACCCTAAGCAAATCAGGCTCTGAAATCCATTTGAACCTTAAAAGAAAGGACCCAAAAGCTCTCAAGAGGTGAAGTTGACCCCTTGGGTCAACCAACCTTCAAATTAGGTCACTTTTTCACTCAAAATACTTACAAGTTCAAGTGGAACCTTAAGCACCTTAATCTTAAAGTAAAAGAGGTAGACTTAAGAGGTCAAGATCCCCATTCTGGTCTACCTAGAACCTCAGTGACAAGAGAGGTCGGGTGGGGGAAACCCTGTAACCCGTGGGGACGCTCTACCGTGTAGGGGTCTTCGTGGGACTCACCCTCTCTGGCTGCCCAGGTAATTCTCAGGTGGACGATCTTTTTGATCAAGGGGTCCATCTGCCCCGCACCACTATAGTCACTCAACAATTTTTGGGTGTCTCGATTGGGTCCAGCACCTTCTAAACTCATCTATTCCAACAGTGCATGTACGGTAGGAGGTCCTTAAGACCACCCTTAAGACCTCCTTTAGAAATTCACTCTCGTCAAGGCCAAGCCTCGACGCCCGTGTTTGTGCAGCAACCCCACCACATTATTCTCTCATCTGATTCAGAACCAAGCTCTTCTTCTTCCCCCATCATGGCTCAACCAGTTGAGGAAGAAAATAATCTGGAGCACCAGCTCTAGTGACTCAATGACCTCTTCCAAAACTTTGTGCACCCACAGCAGCGTCTTATGATGCGGGACCATTATAATCCTGCTGCGGTGGCCATTGAGCCTTGAGTCAGAATCCCGACTGGAGGACCTGATTCCGAATTAAATCCCAATATGATTCATGCTATACCTAAATTCCATGGGCTTAATTCCGAAGATCCCTTCCAGCACATCAAACAGCTGAAGCATCTGGCCCAAACTTTTAAGTCAGATGCAAAAAATCAGGATATTCTTCTCATAAAGATGTTCTCCTTCTCTTTTATGGACAAGGCTGCTCATTGGTATCAAACTCAGACCTGACTGATCAACACTTGAGAAGAACTTCAGTCTGAATTTTCGAAAAAGTTCTTTCCCATTGGTCGGACCAATGCCTTGCACCATCAGATTACTCACTTCACTCAGCAAATAGGGGAACCTCTCCATGAGTCATGGGATCGCTTTCAGGATCTCATGAGAAAGTGCCCCCATCACGGAGTTCCTAAATGGGAACAAGTCCAATCTTTTTACCAGGGACTCCGTGAAGACATCCGTCTTTTCGTCAATGCAACCTGCGGAGGGAATATCATGGGTCAACATGAGGACACCGTGTGAGAGATTCTCGAAAACATGTGCGAGAACTCCATCAACAATGACTCCATGGGATTATTCGACAGGACGAATACCCGCGCATCGACGAATCTTAGGGGGGCACATGAGACGTAGGGCTTGTCCACATCAGTCGACCTGGAATTAATGGCCAGTCAATTGGACAAGGTCTCAATCATTGAAAAGAAGGTGGATGAGCTGACTCAACACTTGCAGCGAGCCACCTCTGCGCATAGCTCCTTTGCACAGCCTCCTTCCACACGAGAGACTGTGCAAAACATTCTCCATCGATCTTCTCCTGGGATGGATCCATATCCATCATCTGATTCTCGGATCGGAGGGCCATCCGATCCTTTCTATGCCAGCCCAGGGAATTCCATTCCCCCTTTCTCTGACTCTCTGGAGGTTCCTCAGACCTGTGAGGACCTCAATGCCATCCAGAACGACCCATTCTCCAACACCTATAATCCTGGATGGCGAAACCATCCCAACTTTCAATGGGCGCGAAATTCCCAAACCCAAAGACCACCCTTTCAGTCCCGTCCACAACCCCCTCGTCCTTACCAACCGCTTCAGCCTCGGCCCAACCCTACCTATCCATCAGGGCCAAATCAGGATCAAATGTCCCTTATCCTTCTGACTCTGGCTGACATTCAAATAACGAATGCGGCTATCCAAAAACAACACAAGGACGAACTTACAGAGGTCCGTAATCAACTGGCCCAGTTGGCAAATTCTCGCCATCCAGGCACTCTTCCTTCCCAACCTCTTCCTAGCCCGAATAACGTGCCAACACAGCGGCGCATTATGAACCCAAACTCGGGCCAAGCCCATATGATTTATCAGGCCCCTTCTGTTCCCTCACCTGACGGGATGGAGGCTTCCACTTCTTTTGCGGGCTATCAGCAGCAACCCATCTTACCCAATCCCAACCAAAACCAGGCAGGACTTAATTCCGTGACAACCCGTAGTGGCAAGGAAACCCAAGATCCACCTTATCTAAACCACTCCAAGCCTGGTAGTAATCCCAAGCCTAGGACGATAATCCAGGACGTTCCTATCCCTGTCCCAGATCAAAGACCTGGACCTATCCTAGAAGAAGCAACCAAGGTTCCATTTCCCGAGGCCTTGACCAAGGGAAAGAAGACTACCAAGCCCGTGGCACCTGAGGAGGACCTGGTCAAGCTCTTTGAGCAGGTCCACATAAACATCCCCTTGATGGATGCAATCCGCCACGTACCGGCTTACGCACAATTCTTAAAGAATGCGTGTACACCCCAGCGTAAGCCGCGAACCAAGAGTGGGAGTCCAATTGTTCTGTCAGAGCAAGCCAGCTCTGTAATCCTAAGCAGACTCCCACCCAAGGCTAAAGATCCCGGTACTCCCTTGATTTCCTGTAAGATAGGTGATACCCAATTTGATAGAGCATTGCTAGACTTGGGTGCTTCCATAAATCTGATACCCACATCCTTACTTAACCATCTAGAAGAATCTGAGCTAAAACCAACTGAGGTGACATTACAATTAGCAGACCGATCTATAAAGTCACCAAAAGGGATTCTCGAGGATGTTATTGTAAGAGTGCGGGATTTCTACTTTCCTGTAGACTTTATAGTCTTAGACATGGACGCACCTGAAAATCCTAGGGATACACCAATCATTCTAGGGAGACCTCTCTTGGCTACTTGCTAGAGTCAACATTAGCTGTGAGGAGGGCCAAATAGAGCTCAAATTTGGGAATCAAACCCTGAAAATTGATATATTTAAGGCCCAACAAGGAATCAATTGCGGTGTCATCGAATAGATTTGTGACATTAGGGATCTGGTTGATGAAACACACTTTCAGAATGACCGATTATACCTCATCAACCACAGAAAGATCTTGACTCACAAATAGAGGAGTCGAATCCAGATTTAGACAACCCAATAGCTCTTACCCTTGAACCTCACATCTATTTTAAATCACCCGCCGCTGCTGATAACCCCATCCTCGAATTAAAGCCCCTTCCTGCTCACTTGAAATACATCTTTCTGGGTTCTAATCAGACCCTTCCTGTGATTATCAATTCCAAGCTCAATCCTGAACAGGAATCCCGTCTGATTGCTGTCCTCCAGCAACATCGCAGAGCCATCAGGTGGACTCTCGATGATCTGACTGGAATAAGTCCCTTGTATTGTACTCATCGTATCTATTCAGAAGAGGGCGCACGACCTTCTCGTGAAATGCAGTGACGCTTGAACCCCAATCTGCAGGAGGTCGTGAAAAAGGAGATCATCAAGTGGTTAGATATCGGGATCATCTACCCGATCTCCGATAGTCGTTGGGTGAGCCCAATTCAGGTCGTGCCTAAGAAGGCAGGACTCACCACTATAACGACTGAAATCGGAGAAGTCATTCCTACCCGATTAGCTAACTCGTGGAGAGTCTGTATAGATTACCGCCGACTCAATTCCTCCACGAAGAAGGATCATTTCCCACTGCCTTTCATTGATCAGATTCTTGAGAAATTAGCGGGAAATAGATTCTTCTGCTTTCTTGACGGGTACTCCCGTTACAACCAAGTGGCAATCCATCCTGAGGACCAAGAGAAGACCACGTTCACCTGCCCCTTCGAAACATACGCATTCCGAAGGATGCCTTTCGGTCTTTGCAATGCACCCGCTACTTTTCAGCGGTGCATGCTTGCCATATTCTCAGATATGGTAGGTGACTATCTGGAAGTCTTCATGGATGACTTTTCAGTTTTTGGAGCATCATTCGACGATTGCCTCCAACACTTGGTCCAAATACTCAGGCGGTGCATCGACGTGAATTTGGTTCTTTCCTGGGAAAAGAGCCATTTCATGGTGCCTGAGGGAATTGTCCTGGGACATTTAATCTCGGAGAAGGGCATCCAAGTGGATCGAGCTAAGGTTGATCTAATCTCTCGCCTTCCTATGCCTAGCTCGATTAGGGACATTCGTTCTTTTCTGGGGCACGTCGGTTTTTACCGTCATTTCATTCCTGATTTCTCGAAAATCACGCGCCCCTTGACTTCTCTTCTCTCTAAGGATGTACCCTTTGAAATCTCCAAGGAATGCACACTAGCCTTTGAAAACCTTCGTGACTGAGTCACCCAGGCACCTATCCTACAATTCCCTGACTGGTCTCAACCCTTTGAGATCATGTGCAATGCGTCTGATTTCACTGTAGGAGCGATCCTGGGGCAGAAAGCTAACGGGAAACCCGTGGTCTCGTCAAGTGCCTTGCTACTACACTAGCAAGACACTTGACGAGGCTCAGCGTAACTACACGGTTATGGAGAAAGAGCTGCTAGCCGTAGTATTTGCCCATGAAAAATTTCGATCATATCTCCTGGGTTCCCACGTCATCATCTACTCGGATCACACGGCTGTAAGGCATCTCCTTGCCAAGAAGCACGCGAAGCCTCGACTAATCCGATGGATCTTGCTGTTGCAAGAATTCGATCTCGAGATTCGCAACAAGGCGGGAAGGCAGAATGTGGTAGCCGATCATTTGTCCCGTCTTCCTTCTGAGATTATCAACCCTTCCGGACCCATCACGGAACATTTTCCTGATGAACACCTGCTGACTATTGGTACTAGACTTCCATGGTTTGCTGATATAGTAAACTACTTGGCATCTCATCAGATCCCGTCTGATTGGCCGAAGGCCAAGAAAGACAAATTGCGCTCTGATACCAAGTATTACATCTGGGAAGACCCGTACCTTTTTCGCATAGGTGCTGATCAAATCATTCGGAGATGTGTCCCGGATGAGGAAATCAACAATATTCTCTCTTTCCGCCATGACCAGGCATGCGGTGGCCATTTCTCTAGGCATAAAACTGCATCAAAAGTCCTCCAGTGCGGCTTTTACTGGCCCACACTGTTCAAAGACGCATACTGTCACTACAAGGCAAGCAGTCGTTGCCAGACTTTGGGCAACATGCGCCATCGTGACATGATGCCTTTGCAGCCGATTCTCGTATGCGAAATCTTTGATGTTTGGGGGATTGATTTTATGGACCCCTTTCCTGTTTCGGATGGTTTCGAATACATTCTGCTGGCTGCGGACTACGTGTCCAAATGGATCGAAGCCATACCAACCCGAACCTGTGATCACAAAATCGTTCTCAAATTCATTCATCAAAACATTTTCTCAAGGTTTGGGATTCCTCGTGCTATAATCTCTGATGGGGGACCCATTTCACTAACGCTCAGTTTAGGTCACTGATGACCAAATACGGGGTGTCTCACCGAATCTCTACTCCTTACCACCCCCAAACTAATGGTCTAGTTGAGCTATCAAATCGGGAGATCAAGAAAATCCTACAGGTCACTGTTCGGCCTGACAGGAAGGACTTGTCGTCCCGACTTCCGGAAGCCTTGTGGGCCTATAGGATCGCCCACAAAACCTAATTAAGCATGTCTCCCTTTAGACTGGTGTATGGGAAGGCGTGTCACCTTCCCGTTGAACTAGAGCATAAAGCCTATTGGGCAGTACGAAACTGTAATCTAGATCTTTCGAAGGCTGGAACCCACAGAAAACTTCAAATCAGCGAGATTGATCAATTACGCCTAGACGCATATGAGAACTCGCAAATCTACAAGGAGCGGGTTAAAGCCTTCCATGACAAGCATATCTCGAGAAAGATCTTTCATCCTGGTCAGAAGGTCCTACTCTTTGATGCCCGACTCAAACTTTTTCCTGGAAAGTTGCGATCCAAGTGGGTCAGACCATACTTAGTCCGACAGGTTTTTGGAAATGGAGCCATCGAAATCAGTCCGCTCAGCCACGATTCCGAACCTTTCATCGTGAACGGTCAGAGACTCAAGTCGTTCATTGATGTAACTTCTACTGATTTGGCTGAATCATCTTATATCCTCCATTCCCCTTAAGCTTATTGCGCCCAGCCGATGGTGTAAAACTCAGCACTTAACGGGAGGCAGCCCGTCATTTTCCTTGAAAACCTAAAACCTTTTTGACACCCTTGTGCACTTAAGGTTCACCCTTCTAGACAGCCAACTTCACCTCAGATGCTTTCATCTGGGATTAGAAATCGTCCGCAACAATCATCCCGACTCATTCACTCATCAAAACATCTGTCTTAAGGAATGAACTAAGTAAATAAAAACCCCCTAAGTCACAATGAGGACATTGCAAACCTTAGGCATGGGGGGGTATAAAAGTGCAAAACTTGTAAGAAAAGGTTTTAAAAAAAAAAATTCACATATGCCAAAAACACCATTAAAAAGAAAAAGAGGAGAAAGGAAATTTTGTGGGAGAAGGAAAAGAAACAAAATGAAAAAGGAGTGCAAAAAAATGAAAGAAAAGAGTGATAGTCATTAGTAAGAAAATAAGGAATTGACCTAAGTTCTAGACCTCATTCAAGAAAAGAAATGAAAAGTGCATTGTGAGATTAGTAAGAACGCAAACCTTAAGCATTCTTGGATAGACTCTTAGTACCCATTAAGATCTGGACACTCCTCAAGAGGTTGAGGAAAATGAAAAGCTTAAGTATTAGGCCCAAATCTTAGGGAGTATTTGGCCTCATTAACTAACTTTTGATTTACGGGACTCAGTAACCTAAGTACCCTAACCTCACACACAGCCTGGTTCAGTAAGCGTAAAAATCAAAATCACGCAGAAGCGTCGCAAAATTCTGAAAAGTACACCTAGAGTAGGAGCGGCCAATCAACACAAGTTGATTTAGATGAGTTCCCAGCGCAGAGAGGTGGGAAATTCCCCTCAAAGATGTGTAACAAAATATCATCTCCTCGATGCTTGTCTCTTAGGATATTTTCATATCCTACTGGGGGCATGAAAGCACTCTGCTGGTTCAGATTTCATGGATGGCATTATCACGAAGTGTCAATTGCCAGGGTCTGGATTCGGCCACGGAACACCATGGATGGGATTATCACGAAATCTCAATAGCCAGGGCTCCGGGGGTTGCCATGGGCGGTGCTATCTCGAAGCATCGATTGCCAGGAACCCTTGAGGATTGATGATGGGGACAAGGAATCTGATACAGACCGTGTTGAAAAGCCAATCCTAAGCTAGAATTAAAAAGAAAAAGAGAGAGAAAACTCTCCAAACAGAAAAATCTTCTATCTCTCTCTCTCTCACAAAATGCACTGCGAACTGAGCCAGGGCTAAAATCATTTCAAGCACGGGTGCTTTAACCACAAAGTCCAATAGACCTTAGGTTAGTTCTTGTGGGCCTTAAAAATCTTTGCTAAGGACTGAGGCTGAGGCTAGACAGATCTGGATCTTGGTCGGTACTAGAGTACCTTTTAGGCCTATGGTCAGCATTCTAACCTAATCTAAGTTCAAATGAAAAAAAAGCACTTAGCTGAAATTATTAAAAACATCATGGTCTAGAATAAAGGTTAAAACCTTAAGTTTTTGCTAAGGGACTAGCAAAAGCTAGGCATGGGGGTATGATAAGAACCTCATCATGAACCCTAACTAGCACAATCTAACCTAGATATGCGAGAAAAAGCTCCTACAAAACTCAAAGAAAGGCTTGACTCAAAGAATTCTGAGTTTAAGAAGAAAATAAGTCATAAGGGTTAAAAATGCAATTTCACCAACATAATCTGCAAACAGGGTAACACAGGATCCAAACATAGGTCAAACTAACCTAATAAGAAGGAAAGTGGGATGATTTGATCCAACAAGGGCTACAGCAACTCCAAGGAATTAAATGACATTCTGTAACCCTAAAATAAACCCACTTCAATTCACGAGGTTTGAGGTAGGGTAAAAATCGACTAAACCCCCTAAAATTCATAGAAAAATAATCTCTCGGGCTTAGAACCTTCAATTTGGCCTTAGAGACCCATTTTGACCTACATTGAGAACCATGCCCAATTAACGATTTAATTTGGATTTTTACGTAAATTGGTCGATCAAATAAGGTCTGACCTAGAAACAAAATTCACCATTAAAATCCTTAGGTCAAATTTAGTCATGCATAAAAACTTGAGCCTAAGAAGAGACCTTCTTGACCGACTTTGCAATTTGGTCCTCATCTATTACTTTTTGACCCTCAACTTTTGAAACCCTTACATTTTGGCCCCTAATTTTCTCATCATTCTTTGCATTTAGGTCCCTCCTGCAGGTCTCTGCGCAGCACCATGCTCCAGCGACTTTGCGCGGAGCATGGCGCCGCGTAGGGTGAGGGGGATGTCCTGCAAATTGAACCTGGTGTTCCCTGCGACGTCTGCTGTCGCAAGGACACCGTCATGTCGCCTGACGACGCCCACACCTTCCGTGCGAACGCGCGGAAGGTATGGGTCACACCTCCGGCCATTCTCCGACGAGGGAGGCACGTCACCTCCCTGCGTCTACCCCTCCACCATCGCCTTTATAAAGACCAGCGTCGCCAGCTGGTTGGGGTAGCTTGGTCTTGACGGAGAAAAACCCCAACCCTTCCTCTCTCCCCACTCCGACAGGAACCCACCAGCTCCAGCGGCTCCTCCTCCTCCGTCTCGTCGCTCTGCTGCAATACCAGCAGCAGATCCACCTTCGCCTGATCTCCCTACGTCGCGCCGTACCAAGTGCACGCCACCCTGCCCTCTTCCTCACCGCCGCTCTCTCCCTCTGGGTGTTTCTTCTCCGACGATAGTCGATACGACTGCCGCCCTGCTCCGGCCCCCTTCGTCCCTGTAGGTAGGTTACTGTTAGTTCCCTTCGTCCCCTCTTTCTTTTCCCCACTTCATTTCAGTTGATTACCCCTCGACTGTGCCCGACCACCATCATCTTCCATCCCTCCGGCAACCCTCCGGCGAGTTGCCCCCGTCGATCCGCCGCTCCACACAACTCGCTAGCTGTCCCAAAAGCTCCACCTCACTCCACCCAACACCCCCCACCCCTCCACTACCACTCCACACCTCCACAACACTCCCCCGATCAAACCCATTTTTAGGGTTGCAGTCCAACCTAGGGCTGCCGCCAGACACCGCCCCGCAACCTGCTGCACCCCGCACTACCTTCGTCGTGCCACGGAGAAGGTTTCCCTATGGTCTGATTAGGTCGAGAGGCCCTGTTTGTGTTAGGCAAATTTTCAACCCCGGTCGCCATTGGCGACGAAGCAAGGAGCTTCCAAGCGAGCTCCAGGCCTCGAAGCAGTAAGACTCCAGCCGAGGCGAATTGGAGAGACCCAGGTGAAGGCAGGCAGCTGGTTTGCGAGGAAAAACGAGGATGCAACTGCTGAGGCAAGGTTGCGTCCTTCCTGCGGGCGCGCGCGCGAAGAAATGAAGTTTAGTCCCACATCGTAAGATTTTGAAGCACCGCACCCATTTAAATTGATTTTGTGTTTTTCTCTTAGCGCCTCAGAACACGGGGTGAGGTCCCCTCGCCCACTCGCCCGCCTCGTCCGCGACCCACGCCACGCGGACCTGGCGGATCCGACCCGACACTACCTTGCACTCCTCGCGCACCACTCACGCCGGTGCGCCTGGTCCCGGTTACGCAGCCCGACCCGTTAACCCGACTCTGGGAGAGCTTCCTATGAGTGGTTTACAGAGAGAGAGAGAGACATGCGAGTAGAGGGAAGGGATAGGGTTTGCTGTGCCTTGCGTAGGGACAGGGCACAAAGGAAGAAGGCCTCACCACTTAACCGCAGGAAGAAGAAGAAGAGGAGCGGAAGAAGAAGAAGCAGCGAAGGAAGAAAAGAGAGGGGAAGCACTGTAGCAGACCGCTGTTTAAGTCGTCTGACTGTGATATCAGACGACGGATGAAGCTTCAGAGGAGATAAAGCAGAGAAGAAGAAAAAGAAAGGAAAAGGCTCCGCAGCTGAAGAGAAAGAAAAGAGAAGAAGGAAGAAAGAAGATAACGATAAGAAAAAGAAGAAGAACTGAAGAAGAAAAGAAATAGAAGACAAGCAGAAGAAGAAGAGGAACTAAAGGCAATCAGAGCCAAGGAAGAAGACCCGTAAAGATAAAGAAAAGAGAAAGAAGAGAAGAAGAAGACAAGCAAAGAGAGAAAGAAGAAAAAGCCAAAAGACAGAAATCTATTTCTCCCTCTCTCTCTCTCTCTTATTTTTGTAATAAAGAAACATTGTACTTCTAGAATTCCAGTAGCTCCCTGAGTTCGACCTCGGGAAACTATTTCCGAGTAAAATTTTAATAGTAACGACAATCGTAGCTGTCTTATTTTATACCACAAAGACAATACTGTAATAAGCATTAAAACAAACAAAGACTAGCCGCGGTTTGGAACCGTCACCACCTACAATGCTCTGCTCCTTCCCTTGGCTTCAGCCTTTCTTCTTCTTCTTTCTTTTCCTTCCTTGGCTTCTGCCTTAGCTTCCTTCAACCTTTAACTCTCCTCTGACTTCCTCTTCTCTTTGGCTGTCCTTCCTTCTTCCCTTCTGCGGCTAAGTATCCTTACTTTCACCTCAGCTGTGCCTTCCTCTTTCTTCTTCCTTATCCTTAGCTTTCCCTGCTGTGCCTCTTCCTTCTCCTTCTTCCCTGCACACACTGAAGAGCAAAACCTACCCCTCTACCCACCCGCGCGTCTCTATCTCTCTGTGTATCCCTCTTCGGTTCGCTCTCCTAGAGCTGGGTAATTGGATCGGTCGCGTGCCCGGGTCCAGGTGCACTGGCATGGGTGTGGTGCGCCATGAGTGCACAGTTACGTTAGTCGGGTCGGGGTGCCAGATCTGCGGGGAAGTGTCGCAGACGAGGCATGGTAAGGGTGAGGGGCCTCACCCCATGTGTGTCTCGAGGCGAATAGAGTAGAACACAAAATCAATTTATCGCACGCGCCGTGCTCATACGTTCACAAGGTGGGACTAATGTCCCACCAGCTTTTGCGCACACCTGCAAGTGGATGTCTTCTTCCAATTGCTGCAGCTGGAGGCCTCGCAAAGCTAATTGCCTGGACAGATGAATGCACGAGACCAACCCGTGCCTTCTGGACCTGGGACCTTAAAGTGCTTCAGCCTGGAGCAAGCTTGCGACCTTCTCGAGCCGTCGCTAATGGCGGCTGGTGCTCAGATTTGCCACACATGAATACGGCCTGGTGGCCCCATTAAAACATATGGGAAGCTTCGTCGTCTCACGGCGAAGGTGAGGCAGTAGGTTGCAGGCCGTGGGGCAACCTAGGCGTGCGTGCCTAGGTCGCTCTGTGGCTAGGCTTATGGGTTAGGTCGTGGGGTGTTTAGGGAGGTGTAGGCGGTCGATGGATGGGAGAAAGATGTTCAGTGGTCGATGGCGGAGGTGAAGAGGTTGGTGGCGAGACGTGTGGAGGTGTGGAGTGATGGGTGTGTCTCGCCGGAGGTTAGCCGGAGATGGGGAAGATGGTGGTGGACAGTGGCTGTCGAGGGGTAATTTGTGAAATAAATTGAGGGGAATTGAAGAGGGGATAAAGTGGAGTAAGTCTAACCCAATTAAGTGGACAAAGGGGGAGAGATGGCGACTGGCGGTACCTACTATCGCCAGAGAAGACGGTGTCCAATGGAGGGAGACGGCGGCGACGACGGGGCTAGAGATGCTCGCACAGGTGTTGCGCGATGCGGAGGAAGATGGTGAGGACAGCTCCGCAACTGGTATTGTGGTAGAGCGACGAGAAAGAGGAGGGAGGCTTGCCGGAGCTCTCTGGACTACTTGATCGGAGGAGAAGAAGATGAAATTGGGGTGGATCTCTGGCCAAGTCGAGCTGAAGAGGTGCGGCCGGGGTTGAGGATCTTTTTATAGATGCTAACAAGGGCTCCTATGCTTGGAAGACAAGCTTCAAAACGCAAGAGTCCTCGCCGGAGTAGGAATTCTGTGGAATACCCAAATCTCTCGTGCGTTCGCACGAGAGATTGGGTGTGAATCAGGGATTAGGACCACACTCAGATGGAAGGGAATTCTTCAGAGAATCTCCCTTCCAAATCTGGGAGGAGATCTCTGAGGAATCAAAGAGTACTCCCCCTCCATTCCTCACCGAAGTAGGATTTCTCCCCATTAATGGCGGAGGGACATGTTTGTAAGAGTGGCGAGAAAGTTAGGTGGGTCTGTGCAATGGTTTTCAAAAGATAGGGGTCAAAATGTAATAGGGTGTACTATTTTGCAAAGTAGGTCAAGAGGACCTCCTCTTAGGTCCAAATTTTGGTACAAACCTAATTTGGACCTAAGGAATCCAATGGTGAAGTTGGATTTTAGGTTTAACCACGTTTGACAGGATAATTTGAATGAAAACCTAAATTAGGTCAATTAATGAGCTAGGACCCCAATCTAGGTCAAAACAAGTTCCAAAGACCAATTTGAAGGTTCTAAGCCCTAAGGGATATTTTTCCATGAATTTTAGTGGTTTAGTTGATTTTTATTCTGACCAGAACCTTGTTGAATTAAGCGGGTTTGTTTTAGGGTTACAGAATGTCATTTAATTCTTGGATTGCATAATAACCCATTTCTGATTGAATCAACCCGCTTTTTATCTTATTCAGATCATTTGACCTATGTTTTGCCTATGAGAAATCCCGTTTATGTACTGCAATGGTAAAATTGTAATTTTAACTTTTATTTCATGTTTTCTTCTCAGAACACTTATTCCTTGAATTAAGCCCTTCTCTAGGTTATGTAGGAGCTCTTATTCTCTTTCTTGGGTCAAAATGAGCTAGTTAGGGCTCATGATGAGACTCTCATCAGATAGTAAATAAGGTAATTATTATATTTAGACCTTGAATTTACATTTTTGACCTTTTTAGATTAATTTATTTAATTAAGTAATGTTACTTAAGTTATTACATACTTATGTATACATTATGCTTATGCTAATTAACTTATTAATTAGAGGAATGATTGTTAATATCTCGAGTCCAATTATTAATCAGATTATTAATAATATTAATTAAATGATAAAATAGCATTATTAACTTATTTTAAGTTCCTTTACTAAATATCCCTTATTTTATAATTAACCCATATATTCACATATTCTTAGCTAATTAACTAGGAAGGCTAGTTAATTAGGGGTAATTAGAGATGATGATGAGCTTCTCATCATGAAGTCAAAAGAATAGGATATATGTATTTTCTATCGTATACTTTGTATCCCTTTGTTATTTACTCTTTATTTCTTAGTAGCATGTTAAAGAGCCTCAAAGTACCCTTAGAGTAGTCCTAGGTACACTTGCACATCCCTAGGATATGTAGGCTTTTTCATAGAAAACCTAGAAATCCAAAATAGGCATCAAACGTCCAATCTGGAAATCAGACGTCTGATCTTGACTTTTAAGACGTCTGACTGTTGACTCAGATGTCCAATAACTTAGGTCGGACTTAATGGGTTCTATCTATTGAAATCAGACATCTAAACCTTAGTCTAGACGTCTGATGGTTGTGCCAGATGTCAAATTAGTGGAACGTTGGCTTACAAAGTAAACGTTGAGGAAAATGACCTTTAAGTTTCTACCAGAAGTTCGTAGAGGACTCCAGACGTCTGCTATGTGACCATTGAGCCTCGATTGGGCCGAAATCACTTGTCTTGAGGATTATAGCCATTTAGGCTCTTGGGAATCCATTCCTACACTTAATTAGGTTTCCAAACGTCCAAACATAGTACCAGACGTCCTGTATGTCATTTGATGGTTTTACACTAGAACCCTGTTTAGGTCTGAACCAAGTTAGGAAGGGAACTCGCCTAGAATTAGACGTCTGACTTAGTTCCCGGACCTCTTAAGAGTGACTTACAGACGTCTGATCTTTTTCCCAGACGTCTGATTTCCCTGTCAGAATCATTAATGATTCTGATTGCGGATTGCCTTGGTTTAGGATGAACCCCAATGGCTACCCAAGGCTTCTAAGACCTTCCAAAGCCTTCTTAGGCCACCTATAAATAAAGGAGTAGCCCTCCCTTGTTTGATACACCAAGCAATACCATTTTCACATCTTTAGTGTCCATTTGATCTTGAAAAGAAGCCCTAGCTCTCCAAGCTTTAGTTCCACTTCAAGAAAGCTTCATCGTTGTTGTGCATCTGCTCTCCCTCCGCAGTTACGAGAGCGACGAATTGTCGTTGCGTGATTCACGCATTCACGTCAAGCCAACGCACTTCCACCTAAGGGAAAATCTTTTACCTGTAGTAGCTAGTTTCATTTATATACTTTGTGGCTCTATAGGTTTGCTTTATATTTTACTTTATTTATTAGTTGGGTATTCGCACTGCGAATTCCCGTTTCCATTGAGGGACAAAATACTCCTCGTGAAGAGGAGAGGTTTGAGGAACGCTACCCTCATACTTGTAGCGTGATTGTATAGAGGTTGTACTACTCTTATTTTAAGTAGTACTGTAACGACCCGATTCCCGAGTCCCTACGAGACACGAGAACCGGACCGACTCGACTAATCCCAAGACCTATTCGTCCAACGAGGAAGTAACCAAAAGAGCAGTAAAATAAACCACATTCAGCATGAATATAACTAGTAGTAACAAAATACAGCAGTAAGAAAAGGAACTACTATAGCATATACCACCACAACAGTAGAACAACATTTATAACATAACATGAACTACAAGTAAAGAAAAGTACAGAGAGTAACAAGAACTACTCACTACAGTGGAACAAAAAGGGGTACAAAAGAACTGTGGTAACTCTACTGGACCCTATTCGGCCCAGCGTCCTCTGCAGCCGCTGACCCTGGCTGCTCAACACCTGGTCCTGAAAAGTAATGAGTGTAACACGTCAGCGAAACGCTGAGTAGAGTGGCAACTAAACTAAAGAAACAGTAAAGTGTACAGTAGTTGTTTTATTTTCTTTCTTTCTTTATTTACGTCTTTCTATTGTTTCACAATTTATCTATTTCTCAGATCCTTCACTTGATCTCGAATGTTCCTCGTGGGAACGATCTTGATTGCAGTCTTTTCCGAAAAGTAGAAGTAACACGTGGTGCTCTCTTGGCCGGGAGAGTCCCCCGTGGTGATCCTACTCTCAGTCAACCACCCCAAGGTCGCTGACAGACGTAACGGTGACTACGGCACGCGCGATAAACACACGGGTAGCTACCTCGCACTGGCACGCGGTCAGTCGTTTCCGTTAACGGGTGCGCCCAAAGCATAGCACGGAACCAGTATAGGGTAGAGCCCTCTCAGTAACAAGGGTCCGACCCCTCCATAGTAACCAAACAGGGGCCTTGCCCCTCCATAGTCCGCGCACCCTCGCCTGACTACCCTGGTTTGCTCAGTGGGCCTAACAAGTCGGTGTAGGAGGGCCAGCAGAACCCCGGGGCCTGTGGGGTAGCTAGCACTCTCCCTACACTAGTAGCTCTCCTCGGTACTATGTACACGAGGGCCAAAAGTTGGTACAAAGTGGCCAGACCTAACCCCGGGTCCCTGGGGCGGCTAGCTCTACTCTACACTAAGAGGTAATGTGTGCTCTCTTTGGTACCACGTACCCAAGAGACAACATACTTCCACATCTTTCTTTCTCAGTTTCATTTCATTCTCTTTCCAGGAGATCTACTCCTAATTCCCCGTAGGGTTCCAGCTCTTTTAACTCAGCACATTCAGGTTTCACCATTCCAGTTTCACGTTCATACAACCCATGTTCTAAATCATGTTCATTTATTCATAACAGGCAGTTGTTAAATCAATTTACAGGCAGCTATTATTTCCTTTCCACATTTTCCAAGACTGCAATATTATATACATATCACTAGTTTTCTAGTCCTAGGATTCATGCCGTACCCTAGGATCTATCATTCAATCTAGTTTCCAGTCCTAGGTTTCATGCAATACCCTAGGATCTATCAATTATTCCACAATTGTAACAAATTTTATTAAGTAAATTAAAAGCCACTCTACCAGCTACAATGGGAGTACTGGGGGCATGGTCGGAAATCCCGCACGCTTCCGCAACCCCCGAGACTATAATGGAACGGGGTCCCAACACAAGGATCAAACATAAGGAGTTTCTCAGAATAGTATATAATTACTGTAAACGGGTAGAGGATTTTATTCCGAAAAGAAAGCAACTCGAAACGCGGAAAACGGACTCCGAACGGGCCCTAAACGGGTCGAAAACGACGAAACAGTCCAAAATCAGACGTCTGGAACCTCTTCCAGACGTCTTAAAAGGTGGTTCAGATGACACCTTCGCTCTGTGTAGTTCCTCAGACGTCCAGAAGCCTGCGGGGGCGTCTGGCTTAATTCCCATACGTCCGATGGTCAACCCGGATGTCTGGAAGTCCTCTCCGTCGTCTGGCACTGCGGCCAGACGTCCGATTCGCATTGGATGGCGAGCCTCGCGCCCTCCCGAGCAAAACCTGCACGCACCCACTCCTCGCTCTCAGTACGACAGGTTGCAAACGAAGGCGCGGCAGACGGCTGCATGGCCGTACACTCGAAAAAGGAAGAAGGACGAAATAACTTACTTGCCAGACGTCTGGACAGTCCTCCAGACGTCTTCACCGTCATCTGGTTGGAATCCCAGACGTCTGATTCTAGAAAAACTTCCAGAATCAGAGCTCGACTCGCTCTCCGCCCGCGATGCACGGCCGCGTCGCACCCCGTTCGCCTGCTGCTCGAGCTGCAGCAGCCCTCCAGCGACGCTCCACGCCCGCTGCTCCCTCGCCGGCCGGCTCAATCTGCCCCGGCAAGCTCAAGCCCTCACGGTCGTGCGTCTCCTCCCTCGCGTAACCCCTCCTCCTGCCCACTTGCCGCGGCCGCTGCTGCCGTCGCTCGCTCACACTCGCACCGGCTAGAAGAAGAAGAAGAAGGAAGCGGAGGAGATGAGAGTGAGGGAGGGGGCGAGGGCCTTATAAGGCCGCGCGGGGAGAGAGAGAGCGCAGCACTGCGCCTGCAGGATGAGAGAGGGAAAAAGAGGAAGAGGGTGGCGGTTGCAGGTCTGCACACGCATGCGCGCAGACGCAACCCCGTACTCCGCAGAAAATTAAATCCCAGACGTCTGGAAGGGGTTCCAGACGTCTGGTCAGACGTCTGGTCAAACGTCTGGGCCACCTCCCAGACGTCTTAAAAACGTCTTAAAGACGCGTTCGTAACAAGTACGTTAGTGGATTTTGATTGACTTGGTCAATCAAGAAATCCTAAGTCAAGAGACTTAGGTGGTGGTTTTTACCCGGTTTGGGCTTCCACCTAAAAATCACTTGTGCAATTGTGTGATTATATTTTTTGTGAGATTGTTTTATTTTGCTTTCGCATTTTGCATTTTGTCACGCAAATCTCACTCCTTCCCCTAGGGAACCTTTAGTAGTGCTGCTGAAAACATTGTTATCAAATTCATAGTATTGCTAGCAGCATTGTTAAGAACTTCATAGTGTTGCTAACAGCAATGTTAAGAACTTCATAGTACTGCTGACAGCATGTTTTATCTGCATAATAATGTTGTACTCTTTAACAATGCCAACATTGTTAAGAAATTCATAGGACTTCATGTGACTATTAACTAAATGTGCGAAAGTTAATAGTTGAAAGAATGATCATAGATGAGCGTAAACTAATGTATCTATTTAGATTGGAACAAAATTCATTCACTTACCTACTATTGACACTAGTGTTTTGTTTTGCAATTTTTTTATCCCAAAGGGATTGCATTAGTGTAGGTTCACATACCTCAAGTATAATTTTCCTTTCTTAAACACCCTAAAGAACATGTTTTATTCCTCTCTTTAAGAAGAAATAGGAAGCTTACAGCTTAGGACGACTTGTGCCAACAACACCACCACTAAAACATTTTATTGATGCCAATAGTAGGTTGATATGCCATAAGCTACCATTGGTAGGTGGTAGATGCTGCTAGCATTCACTTACTTGTTGTTGACACCAAACACATAGTATGTCACAAGATCAGTGTTGTATATATTGTAACTAATATTTTAACCTGTTTAAATTTAACTATTGTAACCACAATGATTTTACCCCCTTCACTTTGCTGTAGGCATAGGTCACTACTAGAAAAATGGGTTATGCCGTTGGTTCATTTCCGTCAGTTAATAAAATCGAAGGCAATATTATATTTGCTGTCGCTTATTACTATAAATGACAGCGAAGGCCTATACTCAACCGGCCATCGGTTGAGCAAAAGTGATTGGGCGGGTAGTTGTCATTAATATTTGCCATCGCTAAAGTAAGCGACGACAAATATATTTTTGCCGTCAGTTTATTTCATGAACGACGGTGAAACTATTAATATCATCAGTTTCTGTAATAAGCGACGGCAAAGGATTGTCAACCATTTCCACAGTGATTTATCTTTCCAAATGTCTGACCTAATGTCAGACGTCTGACCTGTCGTCTAGACAACTTATCTAAAACCATGTTTCGATCTTGTGAAAATAGGAAAAAAATCATCTTAGTATTAGACGTCTGCCACTTTTTTCAGACATGTTATAATGGAAGATTTGTCGTCGATTATATGAAAAATCGACGGCGAAAGGTCGGTTACAATATCCGCCCAAACTATCGATAAACATCAAGTTATACTTTCATTTATCATCTGTTGATTACATAAGCGATGGTAAAAAGTTGGTTATATTTTATACCGAGGGTGGATTTATTTGATATTTCACTGTTGGTTTTCTAAATAAGTGATGGGGAAAATATTTTCACCGTCAGCTAATAGAGTAAGCGATGCTAATAATTTAGGATTTTGAAGGGATTCCAAAATTTTGGATGCGCTGGCAGAGTAATTGAATTGACCCTTTCCGTCGATTTGGAGTATAACCAACAACATAGAATCTTTCATCTATCGCGCGCGGGCCTCCGCCCCTCCTACTATTCATCTTCTTCCCCAAACACGCCGCCACCCTCCTCTTCAACACAATAGTGCCCCTCCTGCCGCCGCTCCTCCTCCTCCACCTCCTCTGAAACCCTCCTCCTCCGATCCCGATCCCGCTGATGATTGTCCTCCTCCTCCCCAACAACCTTCTGGTGCCCTACTGAAACGTCATCGGTTCCAACCGGGTTTTGGTTTGTTATAACGTTGTAGTAAAGCCGGTTATTACCAACATTTCAAATATAAATTTTTTTACTCGGAAAATGAAAGAGTTCCCGAGGTCGAACTCAGGGAGCAAGTCGTATTCTAGAGATATACATGTTTCTTTTACAAAAAAGAAAGAGAGAGGGAAAGAATTTGTGGTTTTCTCTTTGTTCTGCAGAGGGGATGCTCTTCTTTCTCTCTTTCTTTAGATCTCCTTCTTTCTCTCTGTTCTGCAGAGGTGATGTTCTTCTTCTGCAATGGTGATGCTCTTCTTCTTCTTCCTGCTGTTCCTGCTTTGGTGATGTTCTTCTTTCTTCAGAGCTCCTTGTTCTTCTTCTTCGTTCTGCAGAGGTGATGCTCCTCTTCAGATCTCTTTCTTCTTCTTCCTTGGTTTCTGTCTTGGCCTCTCTTCTTCTTTTTCTGCAATTGTGGTGACCCTTTCTCTTTTCCCTTTTCTTCTTTATGGCTGCAGAGCTTCTGCCTTCAGCTACTAAGTCTTCCTTTCTTCTTCTTCTGCTTTGGCCGTTGCTCTTCTTTTCTTTCTTTCTTCAGCCTGCCTTCTTTCCTGCTCTGGCTGCTGACCTTCCGTCGTCTGACCCGGTGCTTCGACGACTTAACCAGGCATTTGCTACAGTGCAGCTCCTTCTTCTTCGCCTGCACTTCTTCTTCCGCGGGTCTTCTTCTTCGCCTGCACACTTCAGAGTTTCTTGTCAGAAGCAAAACCTACTCTACCCTCACCCCCCCGCGTCTCTCTTTCTCTCTGAAACCACTCTTCGGAAAGCTCTCCCAGAGCTACCGGGTAATCGGGTTCGGGTCAGGCCCGGGTCCAGGCCCACCGGCGTGCGTGGTGGGCGAGGAGTGCAGGTCAGTCGAGTCGGGTCGGGTCGGTTCGGGTCAGGTCCGCGGGGCGTGAGCGCGGACGAGACCGGGTAACCGGGCGGGTGAAGGGGACCTCACCCCGTGAACTGAGGCAGTAAGGCTACTGCACTTTTGCATCTTATGTCGCTGCGGCTCTTCAGGAGTTTCCGAGGTGGGACTAAACGGCCCACCTCAATTGCGCGCCCGCAGCGGGGAATTCAGCAGGAGATGGCAGCGTCACGCGGAGTTTTCTTCCTCGGCTGCGAACCTGGTGTTTTGCCAAAACTCCTCGCAAGGCCTGGGAGTGAATCTGGGCTTGGCGCTGAGTGTGGCGCGCCTGTAGCTGCAGGCGGAAGCAGGTCCTCCTGCGCGTCAATGGCGGCGGAGGTCGGGTGGCCTGTCCACAAGAAAACGGCCTCTCGGCCTAATCAGAGAGTGCCAGGAGCTTCGCCAGGGTGCGGCGAAGCTCGTGTGGGGGGTGGCGAGGCGCGGGGCGGTGTGCGAGGGCTGCCCTAGGTCGGACTGTGGGTCGGAGGATGGGTCTGTTCGGTGGAGTTGCAGAGGGTGATGTGGGGGAAGTGGTAGGGCGGAGATTGATCAGGGTGAGGAGGCGGAGGTCCTGCGGTGGTTGGCGAGCCGTGTGGGTCGCTGAGGTGATGGGAGCGGCTCGCCGGAGGGTGGTCGGAGACGAAGGGGGTGAAGGTGGTCAGGGTCAGTCGAGGGCTTAATTGACTAAATTGAAAGCGGGGAAAGAAAGAGGAGAAGAAGGGGAGTAACTCTAGCTTACTTGCAGAGACGAAAGGGGAGGAACAGGGCGACAGTCGTATCGACTGTCGCCGGAGAAGACGATGCCCAGTGGGGGGAGGACGGCGGTGACGACGGGGCAGAAACAGCGCGCGCCGGTATTGCGCGACGCGGGAAGAGCAGGGGAAGAAGTCTCTGCTGCTGGTATTGCGGCAGAGCGAAGAGGAGGAGGAGGAAGAACCGCCGGAGCTGGTGGGCGTCTGCCGGAGTGAGAAGAGAGGAAAGTTGAGGGTTTTCTCCGTCAGATCCGAGCTGCCCTGGTCGGTGGAGCAGCGGGGGGTATTTACAGGGATGAAACAGGGAGGAAGGCGGAGGGAGACGACGTGTCTCCCTCGCCGGAGAATGGTCGGAAACACGAACCCATACCGTCCGTGCGTTCGCACGGCCGGTATGGTGGGCTACAATGACCAGGGGGGTGCCCCTGCGACGGCTGACGACGCAGGGCACCCCCGATTTACTTGCCAGGTCCCCCACCTCACCCTACGCGGCGCCATGCTCCGCGCAAGGTCGCCGGAGCATGGTGCTGGCAGGTTTTGCAGGAGGGACCTGGTTGCAAAGAACGAAGGAGAGTTAGGGGCCAAAATGCGAGGGTTCAAAAGTTGAGGGCCAAAGAGTAAATATATGAGGACCAAAGTGTAAAGTCGGTCAAGGAGGTTTCTTCTTAGGCTCAAGTTTTTATACATGACTAATTAGGACCTAAGGAATCTGATGGTGAATTTCATTTCCATATTAAACCTTGTTTGACCGGTCAATTTGCGCAAAAACCCAAATTAAGTTATTAATTGGGCATGGTTCTCAATGTAGGTTAAAATGGGTTCTAAAGGCCAAATTGAAGGTTCTAAACCCTAGAGATTATTTTTCTATGAATTTTAGAGGGTTTATTCTATTTTTACTTTACCTCGAACCTTGTGAATTGAAGTGGGTTATTTTAGGGTTACAGATTATCATTTGGTTTCTTGGAAGTGCTGTAGCCCTTGCTAGATCATTTTATCCCACTTTTATTCTTATTAAGCTGCTTTGACCTATGTTTGGGCCCTGAATTACCCTGTATGCAGATTATACTGGTAAAATTGCACTTTTACCCCTTATGACTTATTTTCTTCTCAAACTCAGGATTCTCTGAGTTAAGCCTTTCCTTGAGATATGTAGGAGCTTTTATCCTTTGTATTAGGTCAAAATGAGTTAGTTATGGCTCATGATGAGGTTCTCATCACCTACTCCTCGAAACCCTCCCGCCACCCCCTCCTCCTCCTCCTCCCCCAGCTGCCATCCTCCTTGTCCTCCCCCAACTCCCTGTCGCTGCCTCCCTCCTCCTCCCAGACCCCCTCTCGTTGGACTCCAGTTCCCGAACACCTTGCCGCCACTGCCCCCCCTCCTCCACGACCCCCTCCCGCCGCCCCCCTCTTGCCATCCTCCTCCTCCTTCCCAACAGATTGCAACCGCCGCCCTCCTCCTCCTCCCCCTTCATCCACCCCCCTAATCTGCCCCATCCCCCTCCTCCTCCTCCCGACTTCTCCACTCCGCCGCTGCCACCCCCCTCCTCCTCCCCGACCTCCTCCTCCTCCTTCCCAACAGATTGTAGCCACCATCCTCCACCTCCTCGACTCCCTTCAGCTGCCCCCCACCTCCTCCCCCTCCAACCACCCCCCTCCTCCAATCTGCCCCATCCCCCTCCTCCTACTCCTGACTTCTCCCCTTCGTCGGCATCCCTCTCCCCCTCCTCCTCCCTACCCCCTCCTAATCGACCCCCTCCTCCTCCTCCTCCTCCTCCTCCTCCTCCTGACCGCCCCCTCCTCTTGACCACCCACCTCCCTGCCTCCTCCCCCTCCTCCTCTTCTTGACCACCCCCCTCATCCTCCTTGCTCCCTCCTCGTCATGTCCTCCTCCTCCTACTGCTACCCTGCCCTCCCTCCTCTCCTCCTCCCATTCTACATAATAATTAATTAATGTATTATTCAATTAATTATGTTATTTAAATTACAGGGTATTATTTTCAGGCATTGTCAAAGGCTGTGATACTTGGAGGTATAATGTTATTATATATAATTTATTTTTATGATATTTTAGGTATATGTTAGATGTGGGGATGTGCCCAAATATTGTTTATATTTCAATGAATGAATGTGGGATGTGGCCACTTATTTATATGTGATGTATTTTTAATGTGGGGTGTACCCACTTTGATTATATGTATTATTTTGATGTGCAGGTTATTAGAAAAACTTTAAAATATAACACTTAGGACAAATTGAGTTTGGTGTAACACTTAGGACTCTAGATGTATTTTAGGAAAATCGCAAAGATGAAGGATTTAAAAATCAATTGAAAGCATAAATTTTCCATATATTGAGGCGTTGCATAATTTTCACAAACTAAAGAGTGTGATAATTTAGATTTGAGCAAGACAAGTTAATTTTTGTAGGTATACATTCCTAAGTTTATCTCTAATCTTTTCATGCCATAAATGTAGTTATTAGGGCCTTTAAAGTCTAATAACTTATTGTTCTGAAGCTATGTCATCACTCTGTAGTTTTTTTTGATTTATTGTACATTTCTTTTTAGCATGATAATAAAAATAATTTCATTTCTTATCAAATGATTGCTTATGTTTATGTAAATTTCTTTGCAGTTATTAGTATTATTTTAGACACACACACTTGCTAAAGATGTATGCACGCGAGGCCAAACATTAGGTATTCTAACCCCTATGATAAAAGTCTTCCGAGTCAAAATATATCCAAATTACTCATCTGTCAAGACTTATGATCATGTTATACGGACAATGCAGGAAGTGTATGTATACCTCACATGCATAATGTGTTGTCTTTATAGCATGCCATAAGACTCGATCAACTTTAGTTCGATGAAGTACTGAACTAAAGAAAGTCCTTAAAGATTTGACCACAACTTAGTTTTGCTCGTTACATGTAAACTTCTACAGTGAAATTTCGATTGCTTCTTCCTTCTCTTATTTGGTATACCAACTAATCTTATCTAGTTTCCTACGATGCCCTTAATTGGGTGTTAAAGGAAATCTAGCTAAGGTTAGTATTGGGGGGTATATTGGAGAAATGTGGGGAGATGCTGCTGAAATTTCACTGCAGTAAGGTTACATGTAACAAGCAAACCTAAGTTGTGATTAAATCTTTGAGGATGGGCTATAAAGTGAAAATCTTAATCAAGATACACATCATTCGGTCCTTTCCCTTTCTAATAAGTGATTTGTTTACATTAAATTTTATGTTACAATGGATAAATCTTGGATTGGATTGTAGGGTTCATATTACACTAGATATAAGGATAGGAAGATATTCAGCCGAGGAGGTCAATTTGAGAATATCTTCTGCCCATGTAGAAGATGTTTGAATGGTTCATTGCATGATCGAATACTGTGCTCAAGCACTGCATTTGTAATAGGTGGTGGCAGCATTATACTACTTGGGTAGCTCATGGAGAGGAGTTGACTGAGAAAGTCATAAACAATGAGAACACTATTGACGAAGAGATCGACGAGGAAATTAGTGATAGCGGAGGTAAAGAAATACAAGACATGTTGAATGAGATAAGAGCAGGAGAGGATATAAATACAGATGAGGAAGATTCGTTCAGTTGTGATCCATTTTATGATGCTGTTAAGGCGACTGAGGATCCTATTACTCCCGGTGTTACGAAAATGTCTAAGTTGTCATTTTTGTTGAAGATGTTTCAAATGAAGGTTGTGAATAGAGCTAGTGCTAAATTCATGTCAGAAATACTTCAGTTTATTGCTGAGCTGTTGAATAACCCTAATGATTTTCCGGCTTCATGGTATGAGGTAAGGAAACAGATTCGTATGCTTGGTTTGGACTATCAGAAGATCGATGCTTGTCTGAATGACCGCATTCTTTTCAGAAATGAATTCGCAAACTTAAGTAACTGTCCCGAATGTGGACTTCAGAGGTATAAGGAAGGTCAAAATGAAAGTAAGAGGAAACAACCTCAGAAGGTTCTTCGTTATTTCCCACTGACACCTAGGCTTCAATGCCATTTTATATCAACTAAAACTACATGGTGGATGACATGGCATCAGGATTGTAAATCTCAGGATAGAAGAATACGTCATCCTACTGATTCAGAGGAGTGAAAGAGATTTGATGAAAGAAACAATTCATTCGCTTCAAAAGCAAGGAACTTGCGGTTGGGTCTTGCAAGCGATGGATTCAATCTATTTAAGAGTATGTACCCGTCGTACTCTATATGGCCAGTGGTAATGGTCACTTATAACTTACCTCCCTGGTTGTTTATGAGATCATCATTCATGATGCTGACCCTATTAATCTCCGATCCAAAACAACCAGGAAATGTAATAGATGTTTATCTCCAGCCATTAATTGATGAACTGAAACAGTTGTGGTTCAATGGCGTGAAGACGTATGATGCAGAAAAGAAAGAATTTTACAATATGCATGCAGCATTGTTGTGGACCATAAACAATTTCTCAGCGTAAAAAAATTTGTCAGGTTGGAGCACTAAAGAAAAACTTGCTTGCCCAGTCTATATGGAAGACACTCATCACCTACGATTGTCGGAAAGTAAGAAATTCTGTTATTTAGGACATCACAAATTTCTACCTATTGAACATAGATGGAGAACGTCACAGTTCAGGAGTAAATTTGATGGCAGGTCGTGTATGTATTCAAAGAAAAATCCAAAAAGTAAACTTAGTACAGATTCTATCAGGTTGCCCGGTCAAGTTATAATGGAGAGATTATAAGAAATGGGTGAGATACGATTAGGTCGACCATTCAAACATAACCAGACGGCCTCGAGGAATTCTAGATTTTGAAAGAAAGGCATTTTCTTTTTTGAGCTGCCATATTGGAAAGATCTTAGAATACGTCATAATTTAGATGTTATGCACGTCAAAAAGAATGTAATGGATAACATCTTAGACGTATTAAATTTGATCGATGATCCAAAGGACACGATGAAAATAAGAAAATACACGAAGACTTTGGAGATACATCCGGAGCTGCATATTCATGAAGATGATGGCTACTTCTCACCTACTATTTACAGCTTGAATCAAGACCAAAAGAGTAGAGTACTCTCCTTCTTAAAGGAAATTCGAGTGCCAGATGGATTCTCTTCGCAACTTTCTCGTTGTGTGAATGAAGTGCAGAAAAAGATATTTAGCTTGAAAAGTCATGACTCACACATTTATATGCAAGTATTGTTTCCATTGGCGATACGGGGAATACTGCCAGAGCTAGTTGTTGATTCATTCATAGAGATGAGTAGATTTTTCGAAGCTATTTGTTCGAAGATGCTACAGAATGATACACTGTAATACTAGGATAAACAAATAGTCATTACTCTCTGTAAGATGGAACAAATTCTTCCCCCAGCCTTCTTCGATGTAATGATTCATCTCACGCTACATCTTGCAAATGAAGCGAGAATAAGTGGACCTATACAATTCAGATGGATGTATCCTATGGAGAGGTTTTTGAAAAATCTTAAAGATTGTGTTTTGAACAAGGCAAAGCCGAAAGGATCAATTGTATAAGGCTATCTCGTGGAGGAGTGTATTAATTTTACATCTATGTACATGCATGAAACATACAACCACTTTAATAAATTTCAAAGGAATTATGAGGGGGAATACAATGACAATGATGACAAAGAAAGATTGATTCATTATACAGAGTACAAGGCTATTTCAAAAAATGATAGTCGTTGTGCGCATCTATATACTTTAAAACAAATTCCTGAAATTAATCCATTTTACAAGGAATTCGAACAATTACCTCTTTTTAGCACAAACGAATTTGACTTCTTAGATTGGTTTAAAGACCGAGTTCATCAATTTAAAGAGGATAAGGACCCAGGTTGGGTACCAAATTTTGGTGTAATTGCCGATTCATCATTACATTATGCATATTACCACTATGGGTATATAATAAATGAGTTCAGATTTAGAATAAAAGAAACTGATAATAGGAAGGTTACACAACAGGTTGGAGTTATTATTGATTCAGATCCTTCCACACGTCCAGATGGATATTATGGTAAAATCAAAGAAATTGTAAAGATCAGCTTTAGATATGATCGTAGAGTTGTCCTATTTAAATGTCATTGGTTTAATGTTTTTAAATACTGCATCAGTTTCAAAATTGATAAGAAACACAATTTCTTGAGTTTAAATCCTAATCATCAAATTCTTCAGTCTAATGAACCATTTACATTGGTATGTCAAGCAGCACAAGTTTCTTATGTTCCCGATAATTGCCAAAGGGGATGGGTTATACTCATACGAACAGTACCGCGCAACCATTTTAACACACAGTCTGAAGCATACGAAGAATTAACAGAAGATGGTCATTTATTTGCAATAGATGTTGACGTTTAAGGTCAGTAAAAATTTCTTTACGTTGTTTCATTTCTGTTTAAATAAACTTTTTTATGTTTAGCAAACTATTTTTATTAACGATTTATATATTAATGATTTTTAACTATATTAATTATCACATTTTTTACTTGTTACAGATGAAGTTGTTTAAGAAAAAACCTAAAAGAAATGGTCCTCCTGAGACACAGTCCTCTACACCATCCCCCCACAGCAAGCTCAACCACCCCCCTCATGGAAGGTTTAGCCACCCCCCCAAGTCACATTTCGTACGACCTGGGGAGATGGCATGTTTACTACAGGCGAGGGGGAAGGGAAAGAGGAAAGAGATTGCTAAGACCTTCCCAGATCGAATAGAGGATGATCAAGATTATGGAGGACCAGATGACATTGAGGGGGAGGAGGAGGAGGGAGAGAAAGGTGAGGAGACGCAGGATGAGAGGGTGGGGAGTACATCCCAAGTTCATGCTGACCACTCACCGGCGGACGTAGGTCTGGGTAAGAAATCATATCCCTTTAAGAAGTAAATTACATTCCTTCAGAAATATATAATGAATATGATTAATGTTTACACAAGTAGATTAAGAAGAGGGTGGGGGAAGAAAAAAAATCTAGACCTCCAGCGTATCCTCGAAGGCGTGAGATTAACAATTAAGCTTCGATCCACAGGGGAGGCGGAGGATTACCTGGGCTTTATCAGTCGAGTGGGCACAATAATTAAGTCCGTTGTGCCCATTTCCTACTTCGACTGGGGGAAGGTGCCCGCAGAACTGAAGAGGCAGTTCATCCATCAGTTGGAGGTAATTTTATTTACAAAAGTTATTTCTTTTATAATTTTATCTTAAATTTATTTTAAAGTAACATTGACATATATATTTTTAAAATTAATGTAGCAAAGTTACGATTAGGGTGACAACCCCAATGCCTCTCGATATATCCTTAAACACGCTGCCAAAATCCACAGGGATTGGAGGACGGAGACCAAGAGGAACGTAAGAATTTTTAAACATTTTCATTTTAATTATATACATAATTTATTATATTATTTCTAATAATTTATATTTGGTATTTAGTGATTCTTAAACAAGAGTTCACCCGAAGAGGCAATGGGTGAAGCTCCTCCTGATGTCATTCCCGACAATTGGAAGAAGGCATGCGAGCATTAGATGAATCCAAAGACGAAGGTTAGTCACGATTAGAAATTATTCTATTAATTTCATATATCTTAAATTCATAAAAATTAATATTATGTATGTCTACAGGTGCAAGCAAAAAGAAATAAGCCAATAGGGCTAAAGCTTTGCCACAGACCCACTGTTTGGGTCGAAGGAGTATCGAGACAGTCAGGCGTCGTTATGTAAGTATTGAAATTACTTTTCAATTAAATATTACTTAATTTTTAATTTATTTGAACTTAATAGTATCGTTTTTATTTTTTCAGTCTGCTACACATGATGGGATGGAAATCTACGAGATCACCCACATTAGGCGAGCAACTGAGGGTGCTCGTAAGTGGATTCATGAGTCATACCGGGAGAAATACGTAAGCTTCCTAAACTCAAAATATTTAAAACTTTGTATATATATATTACAAAAAAATTTTTTAATACATTTAGGATCAAATGGTACAATTAGTACATTCCCTTGCTGACGAGACCTCCAACAGCATCCAGCAACCTTTGGATCCAGAGGAGGCATTTAGGAAAGTGATGGCACCGAACCACGATTGTTTCGTCCGTAGTGCGGGGAGGGCATACTCATTATCAACCTAGTATGGGAGGAAAGGTGTCGTCTCATCTAGTGTTGTCAATCAGTTGCATCAAAAGATTGACATACTACAGAGACGAGATGAGGAGAGGGAGAAGAGAGAGGCAGAGTGTAAAGACCCGTTCTATTCTGAGCCCTTTAAGACGCCTGGATGGTCGGTCAGACGTTTGGTTGGACGTCTGGACACACTCCCAGACGTCTGGAAATTGAAAAATTCATATGTAGCTTCGCGTCTGCGCGCTGGCTGTGCGTAGACTGCCTTTTTCCCCCTTCTCTCTCTTTTTCTTCTCCCCTGCAGAACCCTAGCGCACCCTTATATAAGACCCTCTCCTCCTTCCTTTCTTCCCCACTCCACCAAGTCACCTTCCTTCCTCCCTCTCCACTGCAGCGAGAGGGATGAGAGCGAGAGAGAGCGCGAGAGCGAGCGACAAGGAGGAGAGGCGGCGTAAGGAGAGGAGGAAGAGCTTGAGCTCGCGAGCTCGTAGGAGCTCGTCGGAGGACGCACGGCCGGAGCAGCGTGTGCGGGAAGAGGAGCGTGTTGGGGGAGATGTCCCCGACACTTGCTATAGCTAGAGCTGTAGGAGAAGAGGCGAGGCCGCGGCTTCGTACGGCGAGGAGGAACAGGTCATTCTATTTCTGGGATTTTCCCAGAATTAGACGTCTGGCGTGTCGTCCAGACGACGAGTTGGACGTCTGGTGACAACACCGGACGTCTGAAAGCAGTGTTCTGCGAAGGTACGTTCCTCTTGCAAATACGGCCATGCAGGCTGCACCGCAGCTTCGATCTGCATGGCTAAAAGTGGATGATTTGCCTGTCGCGTGTAGAGATAGCTTTGGCAAGGTGCACGGCATGCCCTCCCACGCGTTTTGGATGTCTGGACAGCTTACTAGACGACCGAAAGTGCTCCTAAACGTTCGGAGGAGAAGTCGGATGTCTAGAGCTGGGTCCAGACGGTCAAGAAGAAGTTCTGGACGTCTGAGGTCGAAGTAGAACATGAGGTGAGACTCTAGTTACTTTTAAGACATCTAGACCTTATGCCAGACGTCTGATTTAGGTCTGCAGTCTTGTTTTTGACCCGTTTAGGATTCGTTTGAGGCCCGTTTTTCGCAAACAAGATATCGGTGTTTTCCTTGTGAGTTCCTCTACTTGTTAGAAGGCCTTTTATACTGTTCTAAATGTTCTATTATGGTATGTTTCTTGGAATAGGACTTTGATCAATTGCAGATTCAGGGCTTACTGAGGCACGTGAGCCTACAGTTCGAGCCCCCAATACTCCCGGGTCGTCTGGTAGAGTGGTTTTCCCCTATTTTAATTATAAAACCTAAATGCATATGTGAAATTGGATAACTAGTAACCTAGGATGTGGCATGAATCCTAGGACGAGAAGTACTTGCACTGTTTATAGGCATGTTTGAAATTGCAGTCTTAAATAAATGAATAGAAATGTGAACTGCCTGTTAATAAACAAGAGCTGCCTATGAAATATGAAATGCCTGTGCTAGTTAAACAATTACCTGTGACATTACTTGTTGTATATGTTAAATGATGGAAATACAAGCTGCATGTGTATAATCTGAGAATGGAAATGTGAATGATGAAACCTGGTATGAAATGACATGGGGAATATGAGCATGAACCCTACGGGGAATTAGGAGTAGATCTCCTGTGAATAAATGGAATGGATCTGGAAATGTGAGTGAGAAGTGTGCTGGCCCTTGAGTAGGTGGTACCAAGGAGAGCAATTGTCCCCTGTTTAGTGTAGAGCGGAGCTAGTCGCCCTTGGGTTGGGACCCGAGGTTAGGATTAGCCACTCTACACTGACTTCTTTGGCCCTCGGGTACACTGTACCGGGGAGAGCTACAAGTGTAGGGGGAGAGCTACCACCCCACTGGGCCTGGGGTTCAGCTAGCCACCCTACACCAACTTATTAGGCCCACTGGGAAAACCGGGGTAGTCAGATGAGGGTGCACAGACTGTGGAAGGGCGAGACCCCTGTTTGGTTCTGAGGGGCTAGACCCCTGTTACTGAGAGGGCTAGGCCTTATATTGTTCCATGCTGTACTTTGGGCGTACCCACTAGCGGAAACGACTGACCGCATGCCAGTGCGAGGTAGCTACCCGTGCGCTTATCGTGCGTGCCGTAGTCACCGCTACGTCTGTCCGTGACCTCGGGGTGGTTTACTGGGTGTAGGATCACCACGGGGGACTCTCCCGGCCAGGAGAGCACCACGTGTGCCTTCTACTCTTCGGAAAAGACTGCAATCAAGATCGTTCCCACGAGGAATATTAGAGATCAAGAAAGAGATCTGAGAAACAAACCAATGGGTGAAAAACAATAACTTGTAAAATAAAGTAATTGGAAAAGATAAATTACCTGTTAGCTTTTACTGCTTTAGTTAGTTGGTTACCACTCTACTTAGCATTCGCTGACTCTGTTTACTCATAACCCTTTTTAGGTCCAAGTGTTTAGCAGCCCGAGTCACTAGCTGCAGAGGGTGCTGGGCCCAGTCAAGCCCAGCAGTAATCTTCCTATTGTTGTACTTTCTTTTGTTAGTGAGTTCAGACTCTTGTTACCGTTTACGTTTCTATACTTTGTTTCCACTTTACTATTATGGTGGTGATATGTACTGTTAGCAGCTTTTACTTCCTTTACTGCTTGTACTCTTTTACTGTTAGTTACTTAGCATAGTGGATGTGGTTTACTTTCCTACTTTTTGGTTATTTCTTGTTGAATGACTAGGCCTTGGGATTAGTCGAGTCGAGCTAGTCTCGGGTCCTGTAGGGATTCGGGAACCAAGTCGTAACAGAGAGGGAGCAGAGAGAGGTAGAGATGAAGAACAAGATGAATGCAATGGATGATAAGCTTCAGCAGCTTATAGCCCTTATTCAGAATAAGGGTCAGTTAGAGCATCCATCTTCTATGAATCCCATCAGCTACAGACGAGACGACGATGACTCAATAGGTGGTGGAAGTGGCATTGGGGCAGCTGTATTTAGATTTTTATCCATTTTCTTTTCTTCTGTAAATATTTCCTTTTCAAACTTTTAATGTACTACAATTCATATTAAGGAAATATAAATTTCTATTCATTTGCATTAATTGTTTTTCTATAAAAGCATGACTTTTAAGTCGTTTAATAGGTAGTTTCCATCCGTCGTTAATAAAAAAAATACCCATACATTTGCCATCGCTTATTCAAATAGGCGACGGCAAAAATATTTTTATCGTCATATATATGCCGTCGCTCACTTAAATATGCGACAGCAAAATTTTTACCGTCGCTTATTTAAATAAGCGACGGCAAAAACGTAGCAAGGTAAATCAAAAAGTAGGTTTATGCCGTCGATGATAAACATAAGCGATGGTAATAATAATTTTACTGTCGGTTAGATAAGCGACGGTAAACTGGCTTAAACGACAGGCTAAAGATAAAAAGGGCACGTAAATGCGCAAAGAAGTGACTTACATATACTGTCGATTTTTGTATAATCGACAGCAAAAATAATTGCCGTCGATTATGAAATTGCATCAAAAACTTTAATCCATCCGATGGTCATACATTATTTCCACGTCGGATTATCTTTGTAACCGACGGCAAATCTAAACAGCGACGGTATTAATGGCATCGCTTATTGACGTCGGTTATAATAGATTTGCCGTCGATTTTGAACTGACGGTGTTGCATGCGATCACAGTCCGTATAAAAAATTGTTGTTGTTGTAGTGTGTGTTACAGATACAAACCGTTTTTGCATCCATTTTGCTTAATTTACATAATTTTTACTGGTTTATTCCAAATTGTTCACTAGAAAGCAGTTATTGATATACATCACTCTCTCAGTCCAATACTACTCCTTAATTCTAAAATGATCAATTTTATGTGCAAATGAATGAATCAATAGCTTAATTATAAACAAAAAGAATCTATTAACATGCTTGCAAAAACCTAATTACAAACAAGCATCAAACACTACATAAATATACTCTATACTCTCTATTTATAAGTCATATTACTAATAGTTACATAAATATACAATAATAACTAATAATAATATTATACTTAACTTAATATACCAACATATATAGTAACATATATAGGAGCTACAACGACAAATGCAAACGTCACTAAACCCCAGAAAAACTATATGCAGATTCTAAAGTAGAAACTATGGTCTATAGCGACACTTATTTCACCTATAGTGATAGTTTATTCTGTCAGTAAAGCTACATAGTTATTTATATACAAATATAGCTCAAACACTTCTATACTACTTATGTATACTATACATATACTTATTATTTACGTTTTACTTATTCATTTATATATACATATATATACTATACTATACATACGGATATACCTATACTTCCTTCTTTTCTTCTAAGTTCTCTCTTCCTCTTCTGCGTTCTTCTTCTTAACTCTTACGACACTTAGCCAATTTTCTCTGTTCACTCTCTTCTCTTCTCTTCTCCCCTTCAGTTCTAACACTTAGCTGCATTTTATCTCCTCTCTCAATCACTACGACCCTCAATAATCCAAAAATTAGTGTTTAATTAGCAGGCAGCATCGTTCAAAGGATACACAGCACCCGAGGAACATGTAGGACCAGACCTCTACTAGGTGCTGCCCTAGTTTCTTAATTAGGCCGATTTAATCTTTGTTTAATGCTCAGATTTAGGCTTAATCAAGCCCTTCGCACAGGGTATGGCTCCCAGCCACACACTGCACACCAGTACCATCACATACCACATAACCATGCCATATGCCATACATGCTCTGGGGAAGGGGGTTGTTTCGGGCGCCCGACGCCCGTGACGACTGGGAAGCCTATAGAAGGAATTCAACTTATAGCACATAGCATGGCCCATGACTTACAATGTGGCACTATGTGTGTGTTAATTCCGCACTGGAAATCCAATGCCCTGTGTTGGTTTCACGATTTTGGCCCTCAATTCGAGGGCCATATTTTATTATAAAATAAAATTAAATTATATGATAATAAAGTATTTACATAGTACTATACAATTGTACAGTTAATTTAGATATTTAATTATATTTACTATATAAATAAACTAGATAAAGCATACAGTTTATACGCACTTAATTTTAGGTTTTTACTTAATTACGTATAAGTTAGTTAATATATGGTCTAATTGACCATATACAGAGTTAGTATATATATTAAAGTATTTAATACAGATCTTTATTGTATTTTACAAATTTTCTTTCTATTTTATTTACATTTAATTAGTTTATTTTGGACTGTTTTGTTTATAAATTAAGTTTAAATAGTATTTACATTATAAATATACTTAAATTAGGTTAATTTACTTAAAATACATTAGTATAGATGTACAGTATAAGTTAACTTAATTTTAACTTAAATTACTAATTTATTTTAATTTAACTTAATAACTTAACTAGTAACTTAATAAATTACTTATTTATTCTACATATATAATTAAATTATGGTAAAGGGTTAAATATGTTTATAATATATATATATAAATATGTATTTACAGTATCATAACTAAATAAGCTTATTTTTAGAGTTTATTAATTTATATAGCTTATTAGTACATATAAGTTAGTTTAATTAATAAATTGTTATATAATTAACATATATACAGAATAATCTAACTTAAATATTTAGTTTACATACTACAATATATACATAAGTTAGTTATACCTTATATATGTATAATTTACACTATAGATATATATCTACTCACTAAATAGCTTATATTTACACTTATATACATAATATACAATGTATTTTTGGTATTTTTGGGGTTTTTTCAGTTTTTATGATTTTTAAGTCTTTTATGGAGGTAAGAGATGAGATGAAAAGAAATAGATGAGGAAATGAGAGTGTTTTTGGTATTTTTATGTTTAGTTTCTTTTATTAAGTTCCATGATATACAGAACCATCAGCTAGTATGTTCTACCAAGTCGAGGGTTTGGAATACCATGAAACTTGGTATATACTTAGAGAAATGCATGATCTTCACCAAGACAGGTTTATTTATTTTTTTAGAATTTTTATATGATTTTTATTTAATTTCAAAGTGAACACATTCTAAGCCTTACAAAGGATTTTCTAAGTGTTCTAAGGCTAAGAGTGGAACTTAAGTGGGTTGAGAGGTAGTAGACTACCTCGACAGTCTCAACACAATATATAGAAAAGATATAAACATTTAAGCATGCAATTCCACATGGATTTCATTTAATCAAACTTAATGGACAGTTAGGCTTTAAGATAACTAGCTGACAAAGAATTCTAACAGGATTACAAGCATTCAAATGATGTTTAAAGATACATTAAAATTATATGAAAGCTTGTTTACAACTCAATATCCATATGCTACATATCAGCCAATTATAGAATTTAATCTACACCAACTATCCACTAATTTCTCTACTACTGTAGCAGCAACAGATAACTAGCAGTAGGAAATGCAGCAGCAAAGCAGTTGCTGAACTCTCAGCAAACTGCACGTCCAGCAATCACTAACACAGATAGTAGCAGTAGCTTCTGAACACAATCATTGTAGCAAACCAAATTCCTCTTCAGACGGCTTAACTGCTACTGCAGTTAATCCATCTGGAAGAAAACTCAATCTGCAGCAGGGAAGAACCTAAACTCAGCTACTTATCTCTTAATTCAGTCACTTATACCCCAGATTAGATTCAACAGAACCTAATCAAGAATACAAAATAACTGATTCAAGAATTACTTGGCTAGGTTTAGTGGAAATGTAGCTGCAATTGCAGTAATTTACTATGACTCTGGGATTAACAAACACAAAATAGAAATTTTATAAACACCATCTAACAAGGGTTAAATTCACAAACCACAGAAAAACCACTCGGGAATGCAACTTAAAATCAAGATCTCTTGTCGATAAAATCTCATCAAATCATATCAGAAAAACTACTAATATAAGTCCTTCTAATGCTATAGATAGCATGTAGCAAGGGTTAGAATCAACATAGTAAATCCAAAAAAAAAAACTTGAATCCCAAGACTCCGAAACCTTAAGGAATATTGAAAATTCCTTAGGTTAAGAATCAGAACTGCACTTTAAAATCAACTAATGAATACAAGGTAGAGTTTCAAATCAACAAAGTTGATTTTCATTGGCTCAACCATGCATTAAAAGCATTCAAATCCTCACAAGAATTCAGATCAAATTAAGGCTCATCTGAGATGGATTCTGGTGTCAGAATTCATCTCAGATTCCCAGCCAAACAGTGAATCAAACAAGAGTGTCTTAGTTTTCTCAATTAGAAACCATTCAAAGCTCAGATGATCAAAAATCTTGTAATCTGAAATCCAAGAAAATCCAGCAAACTGATTCTATTTAAAGCTCAGATCAGGGGCTTTTGTGAACTAAGTGGGATAAATGAGAAGCCCCTAAAATGGTTTTTGATGCTAATTTCAGATCTGAGGTTGGAAACCACTCAGATCTGAAATTAGATCTAATGAATGGGTGAATTACGGAATAAAATCGATGGAATTAGAAGCGATATGAAAACATGTCGAGGAAGAAAATCATGAACAGTGATTAGGGAAATCTTCCCTTCTGATTTGGAATGATCGAAGGAGATGAGGGGTGTGTTTTAATCTAAATCTACTCCTAATGCTAAACCAACACGCACAGCAAATCAGGATTACTTCTAACTCTAATTATAGTGCTAATCTATCTAACTAATGCTATAGCTAAACTACAAAATAGTAAATCTACTCTAACAGGAAGAATAGGACCTGTGGGTCCTTAGCCGGCAGCTAAGGAGGAAGAATGGAGGAGGAAGAGGGCTCCAGCGGAGGGAAAAGCTTTCTAGTGAAGCTTCAGGGTCGTCCTCAGGTGTACGTCATCCTTAGCGATGAGGGGAGTCGGAGAGAATTTGGAGTATTCACAGCTGGTGGCTGTGAAAACTTAGGAATTGGTGGGGAGAGGTGGCTGGAGTGGACGAATGAACCATTCTCAAGGAAGTAGAAGAGGAGGCGATCCTTTGCGTGCGTGACCACTGAGGTGCTTAAGTTGCTCACACAATGAATCAAGGCACCGCGCGAGTGAGGTTAGGCGATAAGGGCACCGACAGCGAGGATGAGAGGAGAGAGTGCGTGGACTGCCAAAACAAATATTGATCGTACGATGAGATCTGGGTTGCGAGGTGCCCACACGCGCCGATTCGCATGAAGGTTTGAATCAAAATGAGCCGCCGATCAAGAGGCAAGGGGAGATCAATGGTCCAGATGGCCCGTGTTCATCGCGTGAATAGTGCTGGGGGGAGCTGCAGGTGCATTAAAATCTGTTGGGACATTTACACGGTAAGCCCTTCTACGAAGGGGTTTAAAAATTACAGAGGAGCCCATTAGTACTAGAGAATGGTTACGGAGTGGTCCTTTAGGGCTTACAAAGAGGTCCCTACATGTGACAAATAGGTCCTAGGAGGTTTTCTAATGAATAAAATGTAATGGATAAAGGACCTTAATGTAAATCTTTGATTTCAAGGCGTTAATGATGTCCAAATACCTTCAAGTTTTTATATAAGCTTAATTGAACTTTTAAGAAGTTAATTATACTTTTGATTTGACTTTTTAAACTTGTTTGTGTGTTCAATTTACACTTGGATCATTATTTAACTTTTTTCATAAGAATATCTCATTTAATGACCTAATTATGTAATTTTAATACAGAATTAATGCTTTAGGTCTTTTTCTTTGATTCCCATACTTAACCCTTTTTATGTGTTAATTCGACATTGTTTAACCTTGTTTCTAGCTTAACTTTAGCTATTTAGCTATGATGTATAACCACTCATCAAACAGCAAAAGTCGTTTATGTTGTAGTGGGTGCTGTAATCATTGATTCTTTAATATCTCTCATTGCTACTGTTGACAATAAAATTAAAGTAGTTGAAGATGCTGTAAACATAATGATATTCACCTTTCCAGTCTGCTATATGCATAGTTGGTGCAAAATTTGTATATTACAAAAGACATCTTTGATAGTCATAGTAGAGTATGTATAGATACTACTTTGAAGAGCATTTATAGTGTTGTAGGCAACATTCTAAAATGATTGAGACATGATACAAAATATTATACACATCATTTATAGTAGTATGCTAAATAGTACAGTTGTGGTAAGAAATATGTTGGCTAGAGACATTAACCGTAATGTTAGCAACATTCTGAAATTCGTAGCGCTGCTACCAACATTGTTAACAAATTTGTAATATTATTGGTAGCATTGTTAAGAACTTCATAATATTGTTGACAGCAATGTTAAGAACTTCATAGTGTTGTTGACAACATTCTTTATCTGTATAAGAGTACTGTTGGCAACATTCAGTTACTTCGTTAACTAAATGAAGTATTTCATAATCAATTTCCATCAACGTATAAATTAAATATACGAAAGTTAATAGTTGAATGAATGATCATAGATGGACGTGAGAATTTCTTTGAAATAACGAGATGGACATAAAAAAGGTGAAATTAGTTTTTATCTACGTAGTTATGTAAAGAACACTACTCACAACACCATCAGTAGAAGTGACTGCTAATGCATCTTACTTGAATGTATGAAGAAAGTAAAGGCGTGAAAGATGATCAACCAAAATACTACAAAATAAATTGAGGAAAATGCTAAGAAGTATAAGATTTGTCATTACACAGAAATAGAAATACGCAGATCTAACATCCATAGACCCAAGCAACTACATAGAATGTAAGTACAGCTACCACCGGCATCAATGAAATGTTAAGAGGACCTACTGTTGGTGCTAGAGCACCACGATCATTTGTTTTGATGATAACAAAATACGTGTTATTTAACATTTGCAATTTGAGTCCTAGATTTCAGGTCAATTGCAAATGTGGACGTGTTTAGACGGAACTCGAGCTCGCATCCAGGACGGATTGGAGGAGCTTGACGGAAAACAGAGAAGGTTCGCGTGGAGCGACAGATTGAAGATAGAAGACAAGAAGAATAGGATAGATTCTTTTTAATCCTTTCATGTACTTTTATCTTTATTTTTCTTGCTCTTTATTTTCCTTAGAAAATTATGTTAAAGAGCCTCAAAGAACCCTAACAGTAGTCCTAGGAACACCGGCACAACCCTAGGATACTTAGGTTTTCTGTAGAATACTTAGAAAACCAATATAGGGTTCAAACAGCACTTCCAGACGTCTAATTCCCAAATCAGATGTCTGATAAAGTATTTTAAGACGTCTGACTGTTGTTTCAGACGTCTGATAACCGTTAGGCTGGACATAGTTAGTTCTGTATGATGAAATCAGACGTCCAGACCTTAGACCAGACGTCTTAGGAGACGTCTGATGACTTTGCCAGACGTCCAATTAGTGGACCGTTGGCTGACTTCGCAAACACTCCAGATATGACCGTTAGAGCCTTATCAGACGTCCATAGGACTGTCCAGACGTCTGATAAATGACCGTTTTGCCTCGGCTGACCCAAAATCTCTTCTCAGAGATTTTCTAGCAGTTGCAACGTTTGGAAATCAATTCCCACAGTAAAAGTAGGTTTCCAGACGTCCAGACATAGTGTCAGACGTCCTGTATGTCGTCTGATGGACTTGCACAAAAACCCTGTTTAGATCCGATTCAAGTCAGGGAGAAACCCGCATAGAATCAGACGTCTGACCTTGAAATCAGACGTCTTAAAGTGGCCTTCCAGACGTCTGATGCCAGAGTTAGACGTCTGATAACCCTGTCAAATGCAATCATTGTCCTGATTTCGGCTTGATTCTCTTGGGCTTTGCACCCAACGGCTATGGAAGCTTTTCCAAGCCTTCCAAAGCCTTCCTAAGGCCTCTATAAATAGAGGGGAACCTTTGTAACACAAACACACATATACACACTAAGACACACACCTTGCAATCACTTTCAAACCTTTTGTGTCCAAAGAAAAGACTCTCTTGCTCTCCAAGCTCAAGCTCCATTTTCTTGAGAGCATTCAACCGTTGCACACCCGCTCTCCCGGCGTTGTTAACGAGAGCGACGTAGCGCCATCGCGTGGCACACGCACCGCGTCATCGTCGACGCACTCCTTGCAAAGGGGAGTTTCCTATTTCCTATAGAAGCTAGGTTTAATTATTTTGTTGGCTCTATAGGACTATTGTTTCTTTTATCTTTGTCTTTTGGTTGGGTATTCGCTTTGCGAATTCCCGTCTCCTTCGTGGGACAAAATCCTTCTCGTGGAGAGAAGGGGTTGAGGAACGCTACCCTCGTACTTGTAGCGTGGTTGTACTGAGGTTGAATCACCCTCGTTTTAAAGTGATTCGTTTAGTGGATTTGATCAACTAGGTTGATCGGAAAATCCTAACTCGAGAGGGTTAGGTGGTGGTTTTCACCCGGTTTGGGTTTCCACCTAAAAATTCCTGTGTACATTTTGTGATTGCTTATTTTTGTGAGATTGTTTATATTTTCAATTCCGCATTTTTTTTTGTCACGCTGATCTCACCCCTCCAAGTAGGGAACTTTCACCTACCACTCACCTATCATTGGCAATGAAAGTTCACATACCATTGGCAGCAAATGTAACGTTAATAGAACCATGTTACGTTTGCTGCCAAACACTTGCCGCACACTTGCCGCGTTCTGACGCAAACAATGTCAGAATGTCACATGGGAAAGTGACACATGGGAAGGTGGCATCAGGAAAGGCAACGAGGATGCCACATAGGCTAGGTATACTGGTGGGTACTTATACAGCGAAGTTTACACTTTTTCTTTAGGTAATAAGGATTCGAACATGTGTTTCTCCCTTCAAAATTAAGAGTCTCCACCGTTTGGATGCATCATGGTGGACATTGGCATCAAAGCTTACACTTCGACAATTATCTTCTGCATTTTTACTGGATGTTTACAATGATAGAGTCCACCGGTGATTGGGCCACATCCCCATGTGGCCTTCAAGGTGGGAGGCATCTCGTTGTCTGTCCAAGCAAGTGTGTGTTATTTGTTCTCCTTTTTGTACCCTTTCATCAAAAGCTATGCCTTTTTCTTTTGCAAATGAGAACTTTCATTAAGGAAGCAGAATAGATACAATTGTATGCAGCCCATAAGGTAAGAAAGAAATCAGACAACCTCAACCCCTCAGAGAGAGGAAACAACCAACACCCCTGCAACGAGGGGGAACCCCAAAACTCAAAGACAGGAAAACAAAAGAAGAAGCAAGATATGAGAAAAGAAAGCGTCCAAGGTACAAATTCCGTAGCAACAGATGCTCCACACACCATAGATACGACGAAAGCACCACCAATGAAGACATCGGCAATTGTGCTCACGAGTGATGAATAGGCCAAAGATAAGTCAACTGCCCATTTGATCGTGATAAGCCCAATATCTTACATGGTCCCATAAATGGGGGTCGAGAACACCAAAATTGAAGGCAAGATGGCGACGGAGAGAGTCTTGATCGAGGAACGCCAACAACTAGTGACCATGAGTGCATGCGCACACGAGCGTAAGCCGAGCACTCCTTAGCCACCAACGAGCCAGAGACACCACGAGAAGCCAACCATTGAGCCGGACAAAAGATCATAGCGCCTAGACGAGCGAGCCGATTGAGACAAGCAAGGTCCACCCATAAGCAATAGGATCCTCTGGATGAAGGAAAGATGTAGGGTGGAAAGAGACAGCAAGCAAGATCGAGGATAGCCGGTGCAATGGTCGGTTGAGGCCTAGGCAAGGGCAGTCGGCACTGGTTTTGTCAAAAGGCAAAAAAGGAGGGGAAGATGAAGATATCAAAAGCTATGCCTTGGAGGGAAACTTGTGTCAGGAAAATGTTTCGTTCCCTCAAGCGTGGCGACAGAGAGACCAAAATAGAGACGAATATGGTCGATCGAAGACCCCCCCCCCTCCCCCCACCTTTGGATCTTCCCTTTCTTCCCCTTAGATCTCTTCTCTCTGATATGCGAGCATCATCCTCGACATGCACAGCCGTTGGTGGCATGTCGTGACAATGCGTGACCGTGGTGGACATGTTGGCGGTGCGACTGGTTGCAGCGGCGGAGGCGTAGATCTGAGGTCGTGGGTCGTCAGTCACTCGTGTGGTGGTCGGTAGAGACTTATGCGGCCAATAGTTCTCATTAACGACGCTCATGGAAGTCGCGGCTGCTGCGGCTTGCCGCCGGTCAGGGTGGCCTCTTGTGCTAATGGTGGGCTGGCTTGCAGACGTTCTCGATGGCTGCGAGTGCGGGGTGACTTGGTTGCTGTGTTGGGGTTTTGTCTCGTATATTTGGGGAGTTTTGATCTTTTTCTTTTTTTTGTATGTTTTCAATTTTGTTTGAGGATCACGTGTGACCCTAGGTTTCTTACGACCCAGTTTACTGACGTGAGTTAGTGATCGAATTCGACCCTTGGGTCGTTGTATTCGGCTTCTCGTTCGTATCTATGAGCATGAGATCGCCCTCCTTTAGGAGGTCGTCTGGTTCCCAATCAGGGATGCTTCATTTTCTTTCTCCTTTATTTCTTGACTGTAATTTCTCTAAATTTTGACTTCCCTCATTTCTACGGAGTGTAATCTTCCTCTCTTGAAGGCATTTAAACCTTTCTCCCCCTCTCCCTTCTCCTAAAGGGTGCATCATTTTGTATCATATACTTTCCCACATTTTTTTTCTTAATGGAATATATTTTCTTTATTGAAAAAAAAAAAAGCCATGTCCTGGAACGGAAGTATCCAACTGGAAAGTAACAGTCACCGTTCATCAAAAACCATGCGTTGGAACGAAAATATCCGACTGGAAGGTCAGATTAAATCACCATTTAGATCGTATATATACTGGTAAGAGGAATGACCCCATCTTCAGTGACTCTCACTCGCATCATTTCACCCCCATGCTCTCCTACCCAAGTCACAAACAGCCAGCAAACAATAATTGCTGGGACCATATATGCATGAGCCACCAAGAGAAGCTCATAGTGGTTGGTCGAGTATTTCATACGGGTGAAAATTTTCCATTATAAATTTTTGCGATTCGGTATTAATTATTCTGAGTCGTCGTTAGAATGAAGGGTTACAAATCATAAGATCGAGAGACTATGCTAGTACTCCAGTAAAAAGACATGTTCGACCAGTTCAATATCATCCTGGTAACATATATATACGACTCTCATCATATTATCCCTTCGCTTGCCAGTTCGTTAATTAATTGGTTATTTAAGCAGTAAGCAATAGCTACTAGCAATTTCTTGGGGGCTATGTGAAATAAATTAAAAATTGGTGGCAATATGAAATAAATTAACAAGGCAATTAGGAGCTATAGCAACAGGGTATAGAGACTTCAGGGAAGAAAAATAAAGCATTGAACTTAAAGGAGAACAAATGAGGTGTTTAATTGGTATTTCTCAAAAATCACATTGTCGATTGTGATACCATGGAAGGTGGGGACTACGGTTGCAGGGACCCAATTTTAAGCATAATCGGTGCAGTGGTTTTATTTTACGTATTTTCTTCCCTTTCTGTGAGAGAATCAATCTATGAGGGGGTAATGTTTGATTTACTTTTATTTTACTCCAGTAAAACTTTGCACAAGAGAATCTTCGATTAAATATAACTTGTTCTTATCCTGCATCACGATTGTGATGGTAGCGATCAATATTTTTAATTTTTTATTGATTAAAAATTAAAATATATTAATTAAAAATAAAAATACATAATGATATATTTTAATTTTTTAAATATCAAATAAAAATCAAAATTTATCGTGCATTGTAAAATATATTATTTATTTTTCAAAAAAAAATTTTTAAATCCTAATTTAAAAAATCAAAATATACTGATAAAAATCAAAATACATTACTCATTGTAAAATATATTACAACAAATACACTGGTCAAAATATATTGCATGTTCAAAAATGCATTGCCTTTGTTTAAAAAAAATTCTCAAAATCTAATTTGGAAAAATAAAATATACTAATCAAAAATCAAAATGTACTTTACGTTGTAAAATGTATTACAATGAATGCACTGGTGTATGTTAATTTTCGACCGGTAGAAAATTAAAAATACCGATTGAAAATCAAAATACACTATGTGTTACAAAATGTACTTTACGATATATTTTGATTTTTAATTGATGTATTTTTAATCGGTGATAAAAAAGAACATAAAAAAATAAAATGCTGCGAGAGCAAGAAATAAAAAATAATAATAATAAATGAACAGTAATAATAATTTAGTACACAACCATCTTTTTCATATATGAAAGATAACTATCAATATTCAATTTTTCATCATTTTAAACGGGATAGCAGGTCGCCAACTTAATAAAATCAATAAAGGTTCCCCTATCAAATAGAGCGGACAAGACTATACTCATTTAAATTGAGATAATCTCGTCAAGAATACTCGATTAATCGCTTGACCCGTGGTAGAAATAAACAAAAGCAATTCGCTTGGAGGAACATTTGGACGGTGAAGTTGAAGAGGATGATATAGTTTGGGCGACCCTCACCAAAGGTGGCCACATCAACCACAAGCAATGCGATCACCTCGACCCAACTCCATGATCATCATTGATAAAAGTGTCACTTGAAGTTTGTTGTCGACATGGCACAATCAAAACTATTAACTTGCATAACTGTCAATTAAAAATGGTATAATCACTTACTACCTATCATTGATCAACGGATCACACGTCATTATATAAGTAGGCCATCTTGTTCTTTAAAAGCATGCGATCTTGTTATTTTGAGTTGAAACTCTCTCACTCGATATGAATGGAAGCTACAACTTCCCAAGGATACATACCCATTTAGAGATGGAGCCTTGTAAAAACATATACTCACCGTGTGATTGCTTTGTCTTGTGTGATTGACTTTAGTTGATTCCCTAATCCGAATATGATTACCTTGTTCATGACAAATCACATTGATAATTTGCAAGAATATTGCTAGTTAATTCATTAACTAATTATTAAGGTAAGCATCCTTATTCTTTTTTTCATTTACTTTCGATATTAGTATCATGTTGATAATAAAGACATTTTCCATTAAGGTACAAATTATCCCTAAAATTATCCAATGACTTAAGCACCCAAAATGCACAATTACATGGAGATTGAACCTTGAGTTATGAAAGACTATTCTAACCTCTTATTCTCTTAAGTCCGGTGTTGGTTGATCTTCTTATTTTGGTTTCCTAGCCGCAATAATGTGCTTTTATCATGGTACCGTTTCAAGAAAAAGAACCTTCGAAAGCATTCTAAATACAATCCCCTAAGTATTACTCAAACTCTCTCGTGTGGTTCCATCTTTCAGGACAACTCACTTTGAGTTGCTTATGTTTAAGTTCTTACATTCTCCTTTACTTTAAAGATTGCAACATCTTCATTGTGGTTTGCCTAAATCTCCTTCCTTTAATAGTAGTGGTGACTTTCCTGTTGCCTTTGTACTTTGATATCATCTTGTAATAACTTGAGATCTAACCTCAAACATGAAATTAGGTTGCTACCCAGTTAACATGATTGAACTATAAGTCTCGACTAACCTGCCACCTGCTGACCACTCAAAATGCTTAGTTAGTAACATACTTCCACCAATGTATACTGGTTGAAATTTTTAAAATTTTTCACATGGTACTGTATTTTGGGGGATATTGACGTGCTCGCTTCGAGTTGCTTATAGGGTATGAAAAAGGTGCCTCAAAGCTCTGTTGGGAAACCTGCTTCCTTCATCCAGACGACCAAAGATGGGCCAATGGATAGAATAATTAAGGCGTGGGAGGTGAACACCGCAACTATTATCTCCGCCTGTCGGTTTTTGTTTCATCACCCTCAATAGAATTAAGTGGAGATTTTCAAAGAAAACAAAACAGAGGAAGGAAAGACATTTTTCACGTGAACTGCTAGTTACAATATCAGTAAATGTAAATAAAATCATGTCTCGATCATTAAGAACATCGACAGAATTTATTAAACACACAAGATAGACTGACAGGAATAGCAAACAGTAAGGTTTGAACACATTACCCACAAATCTCAATGGAAGAGGAATATACTGCATCGAAAGAGATCATGCTGAAATGTGAGATCAAAAATAAAGGAATCATGATGAAATGAGAGATCAAAAATAAAGGAAAAGTGTAATCCGTCACCATGTATATGCAGTATATATACACATATACGCACACACACACCTTTAAATCAACATAGGATTCACCAACTGAGGGACCAACATATTCGTGTGGTGGCATCTCTGCATTGCCTCCAACCTCAGGAAAGTCGAGCTTAACATGTTCCAACTTCTCGAGGGTGTTCCTGATCTCCATTCTATCTCGAGGGCACTCATTCGAGCAAGTCAACGCTATCTTTATGATTGAATTCAAGCATTTGTGCGATCTCCCCGTCTCTTCCGAAAGTAACAACGGATCCACGGTGGCGTCGAAATCCAGAGGAAACCTCTGCTGCACATATTTGTGGAGTTTCAAGCCATCTCCAAAGTTTTCGTTTTGGCCTCTTCCCTGTGCACATCTCTAACAGAAGTATTCCGAAGCTGTAGACATCCCACGAGGGAGAGACGGGACCTCCCACCACACACTCTGCATTATTTACGGTATAAAACAAGTCATCAGATTTACATTTTGATAAAGGTGTACATTGTTGAAGTGTAGCAAATAATAATACGACAGTGATCTATTGTTGGATAGCCGCTCTGCATCCAAGGCTTTAATTGTTATTTTTGAGGATGCAAATTGGGAATGAGTATGTAAATCTAACTTCTTTTAGCTAAAAGATAAAAAAAATAAGATCAATTTTTCCCACTAAAACTATCTTATAAAAGTGAGAGGCTTTTTTTTTTTTTTTTGGGTGACCCAAATCACCTATTGGGTAAACTAGGGGTGTTGGCACTATCAGGGATGTCTTGACAGGGCAAAAGTGAGAACCTTGATGTATATCTGAATCTTCAATTCATTATAATCACAAGTTATTGCTTCCAACCACTCTAAAAGCCAGTAATTCCTTTAGATATTAAAGGTAGCTTGTTTTTTGCAGCATACAATTCTTGGAACTCAAATTAGATGAGTTTCACACATTAGAATGGTTGAAATTGGAAAACTAAACAGCAGTTTTGCACATCATAGTTTACTAGAATTAATTGCATGACCCTCAAATCAAATGAGTTAGCCGAAGGTAAAATAATAATAATAATAATAATCCAAATATTTTCTGTATGAATACTTATGAAAGAGGTAGACAGCCTGAAGGTAACACTAGCATCAAGAAGACTGAGATGCCAGCAGAGTTTATCAAATCATACTAGAGTCTATGGTCGAATAGAGTCCATGCATTCTACACTAAAGTGTTCAATTGTTATATTTGAAAAAGCAGGATCAAAAAGTTTTTGGAAATGATTTCATTATTTTATTTTTTTTCAAAAGGGAAGAAAGCAATAAAAATGGCATATCTAAAATATTCAAAATCTCTTTTTCCAGCTAAACTCATCTTCTAAAGGTAAGAACCTTGATGTATATATCAAAAGTTTTGATTTCATAATAATCACAAAGTCAAAAAGTAAACAAATTAACATAAGTTGACAATGTATTTTACAATGTACAAAGGGAGAGTGTTATTTTCAACCAGTATATTTTAATTTTCCACCAGTAAAAATCACTTTTTATAGATGAAAAAGTACTTTGTAAGTAAAAATCACTTCCTATATTTGAACAATCGTGTTCTAAGTGAAAAATCATTTACAACCAATAGAAAAGTAAAATACATCGATATATTTTCATTTTCAACTGATATGCTGTGATTTCAACTATTGAAAATCATTTCCAACCCGATGAAAATCATTTCCAACCGATGAATTTTTATTTTCAATCGGTTGAAAATCATTTTCGACCAGTGTATTTTGGTTGAAAATCACTTTCACCCAATGTATTTTGATTTTCATCCGATTAAAAATTATTTCTGATCGGTGTATTTTGATTTATTTAATTTTCAATCGGTTGATTCTGATTTTCAACCTGTTGATTCTGATTACACGTTGCAAAATACATTACAATATACATTTCCGTACTCATGTCCAATCATAAAATTACAGCTTCCAACTACTCTAAAAGCTGATTATTACGATAAAAGCAACTTGATTTCTACACTACACAGTTTGTGATACTTAGATTAGATGGGTTTCACACATTAGAATGTGTCACATGTCATAATTTCCTACAACTAGTGATTTAGCCCCCGCTGCCTAGCAGGTGTACAAAACAAAGTTGAAAAATAGAAGACTACATGTGTTTAAGTGATATAGGTGCAAAAGTTACAATATATATGTAAAATAAACATGCAATAACTAAAAGAAGAACAAAAACACGCAGAACTTAAATTCATGCACTAACAAAGATAAACATTAAAATAATTAAAACATTCTTACTTGTTCTCAGCCGATGACTAAAACAAAATCATATAAGTGAAACTTACTTTTATAAATGAAAAATAACATTGACTCCTTTCTAAACATATCATTTTTGCTTGGAGATATTCTTTTTGTTCTCTTCACTCATGTATCACTAAAATTAAGGTTTCAATGAAAAAAATCTAATATTTAAACTAAGGCCACATGTAAAACTGATAAATACATAAAAGTTAGAATGAAGAAAAGATGCACTTCTAATAGATACTCAACATATATCTCCTAATAATGCTATACAAAAATCTTGAAAGTAAATAGGACAATGTCTAGAATAGAAAAAAATGGTAAAAACTAATAAATCAGGAAAGAGTAATGTGTAGCCTCACAAATAGCTTTGCTAAATTTAAATATTATTTTTTAAAAAAATAATGAGTAAATTTCAACTACTAAATCATCAAATCATTTATTTTAGTTATTAACAATATCATTATTATAATTTTAAAGAGTCGTGTGATATATGGGTAAATTTATTTTTCTCTTACAATATAGGAAAATTAAGAGCATATCAGCGTGTAGTAAGGAGGTAGGCAAAGAGAGTTGAGTCTCTTAACCTTTTAACTTCTTTAAGAATTATATACTACAACCTTAATTTTAGTCTATTATCTCATATTTTATACCCCAAACCAATAAGCTTACATAATCTCTCTTGATTAGTATCCCCCAACCTAAAATTTAGTTCTACCTCTAGTTGCATGCATCTTCAATTAACTTCCACCACATGTAAATCCTATTTTCTACCATAGTCAATTGTAATCAAAGCATTGGTAAATGATAAACTTTTTGCGTAATCATTTTCAATTCATTGTTAAAAAATTATCTATCCAAGCAATTTTATTACACAAAAATGGATAATCTAAATCCAAATTGTGTTGCAACAAAAGTCAAATTTATTAGTAAAGGAAAATTAAATTATGTTATATAACAATTCATTACTATGTAGCCACTAAGAAAAAGGCGGAGCTCATCCTAACCATATTCCTCGTCCCTTCTCACCAAACCCTCCAAGGATGCAATTGAGGTGCAAATCATAAAGTTTAACATTACTCCAATCAGCATCATGCAAAAGAAAGTTAGTAAGTTACCATTCTTAACATATGAATCTAGCCAAATTAATGGATAGGGAGGTTTAACCAAGAACACTAACTATCCTCATGTCAAAACCTTTATATTATTCATCATTTTGTGAAATGACAATTTCCAAGGACCGTTTGGAGCTTTTTTGAAAAGGCAAATTGTGTTGCAACAAAAGCCAAATTTATTAGTAAAGGAAAATTAAATTGTGTTATATGACAAGTCATTGCTTTGTACCCACTAAGAAAAAGGTGGAGCTCATCCTAACCATATTCCTTGTACCTTCTCACCAAACCCTCCAAGGATGCAATTAAGGTGCAAATCACAATGTTTAACATTACTCCAATCAGCGTCATGCAAAAGAAAGTTAGTAAGTTACCATTCTTAACATATGAATCTAGCCAAATTAATGGATAGGGAGGTTTAACAAAGAACACTAACTATCCCCATGTCAAAACCTTTATATTATTCATCATCTTGTGAAATGAACATTTCCAAGGACTATTCGGAACTTTTTCAGAAAGGTAAAGGCATGAGCGACATTTTAAACCCCCTTTGAGTTGAGAATATGAGCTTTATGGGAAGAAGAGAGGTTTAGCGGGGGAGGCTCCACAACTTTTCCTCTCTCTCTCCTCCCACACCACACACACACTCACGCACACACACACGCACACTTCCCCTTCTCCAACCCTAACCCACTCTCCCTATAAAACCCCATGCCACCCCTCTCCACCATCACACCCTCACCACCACCTCCACCTCCTTCCCTTGTCTACCGGCGAGCACCAACAGCCTTCCATCTCCGCTTGCAGCCGCTCGTGGAGGAGAGGACCTCACGAGAGGAGAAGGAGAGGGGGAGAGAGTGTGAGCGAGGAAGAGGGAGGGCATGGAAGGGAGAAGAGAGAGCTCGGGGGAGCTCGAGCGTGCGCAGCCAGAGGAACTCGAGCAAGAGAGCTCTCGCGAGGGAGTTGCCTTGCTGTGGTCACCGTAGCGAGGAGCTCGGAGGTGTGAGGATCTCCGAGGAGCTTGAAGGTGTAAGGGGAGGAGCCGCGGTCGGAGGAGCCACGGGAGCTCGAAGGAGCTCATGCGAGAGGTGACGAGGCCGCAGGAGGAGGTTACACAACCTCCTGCAGCTATTTGAGCAGCTGCTACTGTGCTGCGGGCGAAGACCCGCGAGAAGACGAGCGTCACGAGGAGTTCTGCGTACTAGATTTTTCTAGTAACAGACGTTTGGAGCATCTGCCAAACGTCTGAGATGCCCCAAACGTCTGGAGCAGTAGTGGACATCTAGAGCTGAAGCCGAACATCTAAAAATAAGTGGAGTGTCGAAGTATGAGTCCTGTACGCTCATGCATATGCATACATGAAGTACGTAATGTTGCGTTATCATTGTTTTAAACCTGCGAACGCATGCCCAAGTACATGCCTTGGAAAGGCACGTAAGCATGCTCTTTGAGATGCTTTAGGACATTTGGACGTCTCCACAGCCGTCTAATAGACCTATCAGATGTCCTGATGCACTAACAAACGTTTGGAAAGACCCAGGACGACTGTAAAGGGGTTCCAGACATCTGCCAGCAATGCAGGAACACAAGGTGAGTTACTGACGCAGTTTAAGACGTCTGGGCCTATTCCTAGATGTCTGATTTTGGTCTGTGTGCATGTTTTTGGCCCATTCGAGGCCCAAACGAAGTCAGATTTACGCAAATAAAATACCATTATTTTCTACTCAAGTTTCTCTATGTGTTAGTGTCAATTATATACTATTTTGAACTCATCTGATGTGACTTAATCACCGGTATAGGTCTCCAGCCTGTAACGTGTTCGAGGCCTACGGAGACGACAGGATCTGTTTTTCAAGTCCCCATTCCACTAGTGAATCCCGGTAGAGTAGTTTACTTTAATATTAAGATTTAAATAAGCAAAGTGTATGTTTAGAATAACTTGATTGAACCCTACAATGTGAAATGAACCCTAGGGTAGAAGCGAATGAACATTGCTTGAGTTGCATTGTCTACTTTGTGATCCCTGTTAAACCCTAGTTGTAAGAAATTGTATAGATACATGATGTGCTACTTCTTCAGTTGTAAAAACACGAGCTACCTGTTATATGAATGAGAATCAAAAGATAAACAACGAGATATGCATGTTGAGAAATGAAATGAAACAAATACGAGCATGAACCCTACGGGGAATTAAGAGAAGAACTCCTGTATACGAAAAGAACCTTGTAAGTAGACGGGAAGTAAGTTGGCCCTTGTGTACACAGTACTAAGGAGAGTAACTGTCCCTTTAGTGTAGAGGGGAGCTAGCTGCTCCTTTGGGTTGAAACCCGAGGTTAAGACTAGTCATTCTACATTAACTCATGTTTAGCCCTCGTGTATGTGGTACCGAAGTGAGCTACTTAGTGTAGAGAGGGAGCTAGCCGCCCCACGGAGCCGGTGGGTAGGACTAGCCACCCTACATAGACTCTTGTTAGGCCCACTGGGCAAACCGGAATAGTCGAACAAGGATACTCGGATTATAGAGGGGCAAGGCCTCTGTTCTGTTCTGAGGGGCGAGACCCCTGTTCTGAGAGGATAAAACCCTATGTTGTTCTGTGCTGTATTTTGGATGTACCCGCTAGCGGAAACGACTGACCACGTGCTAGTGCGGAGTAGCTACCCATGCACTTATTGCGCGTGCCGTAATCACTGCTACGTCACGACCATGACCTCGAGGTGGTTGACCGGGTGTAGGACTTCCACGGGGGACTCTCCCAGCTAGGAGAGCACCACGTGTACTTCCTACATCACGGGAAAGACTACAATCAAGATCGTTCCCTTGAGAGATAGACAAGATCAAGAAATGAATGAATCCGAGTAGAATAAACTAATCAGAACCGTTTAGTTAAGCTAAATGGAAATGAATAATTAATTAGTTGCTTGTCTTAGGTTAGTTGCATGAAAATGGCTTAACCACCACTCTACTCAGTGTTAGCTGACCACGGATTTTGTAACTTTGTTCAGGTCAGGGAGTTGAGCAGCCAACACCACCGACTGTAGAGAGAGCTGAGCCCAGTCGAACCCAGGATTAGTTGTTTCTTTTTTGTTCCGAGCTTTCTGTTGTTGTAGTGAGTACTCTAACATGTAATACTGTTTTTGTTATCTTTTTAGTCTACTTTCCACTGTTGTAATTGTGATGGCATGCATTATTGTGAGATATTTTATTCTATTTCATTTACTGTCTCTTAGTTATTTTCTGCTGTAACGACCCGGTTCCCGAGTCCCTACGAGACACGAGAACCGGACCGACTCGACTAATCCCAAGACCCAGTCGTCCAACGAGGAAGTAACCAAAAGACAGTAAAATAAACCACATTCAGCATGAATATAACTAACAGTAAGAAAGTACAGCAGTAAGGAAAGAAACTACTACAGTAGGCACCACCACAACAGTAAAACAACATTTATCATATAACAAAACTGCAGGTAAAGAAGGTACAGCGGAAACAAAACTACTCACTAGAACAGAAACAAAAGAAGGTACAAAGCTGTGGCAACTCTACTGGACCCTACTCGGCCCAGCGTCCTCTGCAGCCGCCGACCCTGGCTGCTCAACACCTGGTCCTGAAAAAGGTAACGAGTGTAACACGTCAGCAAAACGCTGAGTAGAGTGGCAAACTAACTAAAGGCAACAGTAGAGTGTACAGTAGCTGTTATGTTCTATTACTTTCTTTTATTTACATCTTTCAATTTTTCTCACTATTTCATTTACTTCTCAGATCCTTTACTTGATCTCGGATGTCCTCGTGGGACGATCTTGATTGCAGTCTTTTCCAAAAGTAGAAGTAGCACGTGGTGCTCTCCTGGCCGGGAGAGTCCCCCGTGGTGATCCTACCCTCAGTCAACCACCCCAAGGTCACTGACAGACGTAACGGTGACTACGGCACGCGTGATAAACGCACAGGTAGCTAGCCCGTACTGGCACGCGGTCAGTCGTTTCCGTTAACGGGTGCGCCCAAAGCACAGCACGGAACCAGGGCAGAGCCCTCTCAGTAACAGGGGTCCAACCCCTCCACAGTAACCAAACCGGGGCCTTGCCCCTCCACAGTCCGCGCACCCTCGTCTGACTACCCTGGTTTGCCCTAGTGGGCCTAACAAGTCGGTGAAGGAGGCTAGCAGAACCCCGGGGCCCGTGGGGTAGCTAGTACTCTCCTAACACTACTAGCTCTCCTCGGTACTACGTACACGAGGGCCAACAAGTCGGTACAGAGCGGCCAAGCCTAACCCCGGGTCCCTGGGGCGGCTGGCCCCACTCTGCACTAAAACAGGTACAGGTACTTCCCTTGGTACTGCGTACCCAAGAGACAGTACAAACTACATCTCAGTTCCATTCCTTTTCTTTCCAGGAGCTCCACTCCTAATTCCCCGTAGGGTTCCAGCCCTTTATCTCAGAACATCATATGTTTCACTTTCCAGATTCACGTTCTCAATTTCCATGATCTCAAACATGTTTCTTTGTTCATAACAGGCAGCTGTTAATTAATTTCACAGGCAGCTTATATATTCCTTTCCATTTTTCCAAGACTGCAGTAATATACATTCCACTAGTTTTTCCATCCTAGGATTCATGCCATATCCTAGGATCTATCATACAATCTAGTTTTCCGGCCCTAGGATTCATGCAACACCTAGGAGCTATCATTCCATACATTTCTCATTCCTAGGATTCATGCAATGCCCTAGGTTCTAGTTATGATTCCATACTTTAACAGATTTTTTTTTTATACTTAAAACCACTCTACCAGGTACAACGAGAGTAATGGGGGCGTGGTCGGGAATCCCGCGCGCCTCCGCGACTCTCAAGATGGCAACCGAACGAGGTCCTATCACAAGGATCAAACACAAGGAGTGTCTCAAAACAGTGTATAGCTACTGTAGGCGGGTAGAGGAATAAATTCTGAAACGAACGCAACTCGAATCGCGGAAAACGGAGCCCAAACGGGCCCTAACGGGTCGAGAAAGACAATACTGTGCAAAATCAGACGTCTGGAACTCCTTCCAGACGTCTTAAACGGTGGATCAGAGAATTACCTGTTCGGCTTGGTTCCCCGGACGTCCAGAAGTCTGTGGGGACGTCTCTCCTAGATCCCAGACGTCCGATGGTCTCTCCGGACGTCTGGAGGTCACTCCCGCCGTCTGGTACAACTTCCAGACGTCTGATTCGCAAAGGATGACGAATCCGAGCACCTGCGCACAGCCAACCCTCCTCCCTCAGTACGGTCAGTCGACAAAAAGAAGGAGAAAGCGGAACTCACCTTTCAGACGTCTGTATGATCTCACAGACGTCGACCTTGTCGTCTGGATATCAGTCCAGACGTCTGATTCTGGAGATTTTTCCAGAATCAGAACCTCGCTCGGCCTCCGCTCGCGACGCCGCCCGCGTCGCACCTCGCGCGTCCGCTGCTCCGCCCGCAGCAGGTCCCTCTCCGCGACGCTCTGCGCCCCCTGCGCCCTCCGCCGGCCGGCCAAGCCGCTCCCGGCGAGCTCGCCCTCACGGCAGAGCCCCGCCCTCGCACGCCGCAGCTCCTCCGCGCCTACTGCGGCCGCCGCTGCCGCTGCGCCCTCGCGTCCGCTCGCTCTCGCGCACAGGCAGGAGAGAAGGAGGAAGATGGTGGAGACGGGAGGGGAGGCGCGCCCCCTCCCCCTTTTAACGCCGCGCGGAGAGGAGGGAGAGACGGTCGCAGTCGCCTGCAGCCGCAGAGAAGATGCGGGATAGCAGGTCTGCGCGCACAGGCGCGCAGACGAATATCCCGTGCGAGCATAACTGTTCGCCAGACGTCTGTAAACTATCCCGGACGTCTGGTCAGACGTCCGGATGTGATCCCAGACATCTTTACAGACGTCTGGGCCACCTCCCAGACGTCTTAAAAGACGTCTGGGGCACGCGCTCGTTACAATATAACAAACTCAAAGGAAGTTTCGTCCCCGAAACTTGCGCCAACTAGGGTGCGGAAAAAGGATGTCCAAATAACCATAACAAACTCAAAGAGGACCGAAGCCGGTCCGAAAAGACGTACCCGCGAAAAGCTCTGGGTACCGCTCCCGCATTGCCGCCTCAGGCTCCCAGGTAGCCTCCTCGTACCGCTGGCTCCTCCACAAAACCTTTACCAGGGGTACTTGCTTTCGTCTCAACCTGCGGACGGCTCGGTCTAGGATCTGCACTGGCCGCTCGGGGTAGGTCAGGTCGTCGCTTACCTCGACGCTCTCGTGACTCAGTACGTGGCTGGGATCGGCTACGTACTTCCTGAGGTTGGACACGTGGAACACGTCGTGCACACCAGAAAGCTGCGGGGGAAGGGCAAGTCTGTAAGCAACGGGTCCAACCCGCTCCAGGACCTCGAAGGGCCCCACGAACCTCGGCGCGAGCTTCCCTCTCACCCCAAACCGCTGTAAGCCCTTCATGGGCGAAACACGAAGAAAGACGTGGTCCCCAACCTCGAACTGCACCTCTCTGCGTCTGCGATCTGCGTAGCTCTTCTGTCTGCTCCTGACAGTGCGGAGTCGTCTGTGGATCTGTTCAACTACCTCCTGACTCTGCCGGATCAACCTGGGGCCAACCTCCCACTTGGTCCCCACCTCAACCCAACTCAAGGGTGCCGTGCATTTCCGTCCGTACAGAGCCTCGTAGGGAGCCATGCCGATGCTCGAGTGATAACTGTTGTTGTATGCAAACTCTGCCAGGGGCAGGTGCTCCTCCCAAGAGCCCCTCCAGTCTAGTACACAGGCACGCAAAAGATCCTCAAGTGTCTGTATCGTGCGTTCCGACTATCCGTCCGTCTGGGGGTGGTAAGCCGTGCTAAACCTCAACCTCGTCCCCAAAGCCTGCTGAAACTCAGCCCAAAACTGGGACGTAAAGCGGGTATCCCGGTCGGATACGATCTCCCGCGGAACTCCGTGTAGTCGCACCACATCACGGATATACCTCTCTGCCAACTGTGCTGGTCCCAAAGTGACTCGGATCGGCAAGAATCGTGCCGTCTTCGTCAACCTATCCACTATTACCCAGACCGCGTCGTGTCCTCGCTGGGTAACAGGTAAGCCCACCACCAAGTCCATGGTGATGCTCTCCCACTTCCACTCTGGCACTGGAAGCGGCTGAAGCGGCCCTGCAGGCCTCTGATGCTCGGCTTTCACCTGCTGGCACACTAAGCACTGCTGCACGAACTCACCCACATCCCGCTTCATCCCTCTCCACCAGAACTCGCGTCTCAAGTCATGGTACATTTTCGTGTTTCCGGGATGTATGGTGAATCTGGAACCGTGTGCCTCCGTCAGGAGCTCTCTCAACAGCTCCTCGTCTCTGGGGACGCACAGCCGTCCCCTCAAGCGTAACACCTGGTCTGTGAAAGAGAAGTCCCCTGGGTCCCCTGACAGTACTCTGTCGCGCAAAGACTGCAAGTACGGATCGGCCATCTGTCCCGTGATGATGCGGTCTATCAACTCTGGTCTGGTCTGCCGTGTCACCGTCACTGCCCCACAGTACCCTCGTAACTCTAGAGGTCGCCAACTGCCCACCTCCTCCAAAAGGCTCCAACTCTGTAACTGTAGACTGGCCAAGCGTGCGGGCGCCTTACGGCTCAAGGCGTCAGCCACCACATTGGCCTTTCCCGGGTGGTAGGAGATGCTGCAGTCGTAGTCCTTCAGGAGCTCCAACCAACGTCTCTGTCTCATGTTGAGCTCCTTCTGGTCAAAAAGATATCTGAGGCTCTTGTGATCTGTAAAAATCTCGAAGGTCTCACCGTACAAGTAGTGCCTCCATGTCTTCAGTGCGAAGACAACAGCTGCCAACTCTAGGTCGTGGGTAGGGTAGGTATGCTCATGGGGCTTCAGTTGCCGCGAAGCGTAAGCGACCACGTGACCCCTCTGCATGAGCACACCTCCTAACCCCTGCAAGGAAGCGTCCGTGTACACAACGAACCCGCCACTACTGTCAGGAATGGTGAGCACGGGGGCCGAGGTCAACCTCTCCTTCAGCTCCAGAAAACACGCCTCACAGGCGTCTGTCCAAGTGAAAGGCACATCCTTCCGAGTCAACTGTGTCATAGGACGTGCAATCTGCGAAAACCCTCTGATGAACCGTCTGTAGTAACCTGCCAGTCCCAGGAAACTGCGAATCTCAGTGACTGAACGCGGTCTCTCCCACCTGAGCACTGCCTCGACCTTGGCGGGATCCACCGCCAGGCCGTCTCCAGAGATCACATGACCCAAAAAGGTCACCTCCCTCAACCAGAACTCGCACTTGCTATATTTGGCGTACAGCCTGCGTCGTCTCAGAGTGTCCAGAACCATCCGCAAGTGCTGTCCGTGCTGCGTCCGATCTCTAGAATAGATGAGTACATCATCTATGAAAACCACCACAAACTGGTCCAAGTACGGTCTGAACACCCGGTTCATCAGGTCCATGAAAGCAGCGGGGGCATTGGTCAGCCCAAACGGCATGACCAAAAACTCGTAGTGTCCGTACCGGGTGCGGAAAGCTGTCTTGGAGACGTCGGTCTCCCTGATCCTCAACTGGTGGTATCCAGACCTCAAGTCGATCTTGGAAAACACCGTGGCACCCCGCAACTGGTCAAACAAATCGTCAATCCTCGGCAGCGGATATCTGTTCTTGATGGTGACCCTATTCAGCTGTCGGTAGTCCACACAAAGGCGTAGGGTCCCATCCTTCTTCTTTACAAACAGTACCGGGGCTCCCCAGGGAGACACACTGGGCCTCACGAAACCCTTCTCCAAAAGGTCCTGCAACTGAGACTTGAGCTCTCGCAGCTCAAGCGGTGCCATCCTGTATGGCGCGGTGGAGATGGGGCTGGTCCCTGGTACTAGTGAGATCTCAAACTCGATCTCACGCTCGGGCGGTAGTCCTGGTAACTCGTCTGGAAACACGTCGGGGTACTCTCTGACCACGGGATGCTCTGGAAGTCTGCCACGGGGCTGTGCTCTGCCACCACACAAGCTAAGAAGCCCTCACACCCCTGGCTCAAAAGTCTCGCCGCCCGAAGTGCCGAAATGCACCTGAAACCTCCGTCCACTGGCTGCCCGTGAAACTCGAAGGAAGGCAACTCCGGAATGGAGAAGACAATCTTCCTCTCAAAGCAGTCTACCAATGCGTGGTAAGCGGACAGCCAATCCATCCCCAGGATCACCCCAAAGTCCTCCATCTGTATCATAATCAGGTCAGCTGGCAGGCTGTGTCCCCCGATGCTGACCCCGCAACCCGTGTACACCTCCTCAGCTACAAACAGCTGACCACTCGGACCTCTGATTACGAACGGGTTCTCTAACAATGTATAATCCTGGTCCAAACTAACTGCGAAACTGTCTGCGACAAACGAGTGCGTAGCGCCGGAATCGAAAAGCGTGTAAACGAGTCTGCCAGAAACTGAAACCATACCTGCTACCACGGATCCCGAAGCTCTGGCGTCCCTGTGTGTTAGGGCGTTGATACGCCCCTCAGCTCTAGGTGCGGACGAAGCAGCCACACTCTGCGTCGGACGGGTAGGTGCTGGCCGGTACCCTCCTCGCGACTGCGGTCCTCCTCCTCGCGCCTGGAAACCGCGGCCTCCTGCGCGCCCTCCAGTGCTCTGCGCGGGAAGTATCTGCTGACCTCCTGCCCTAGATGGGCAGTCCCTCCTGACGTGGCCCGGCTGGCCACACTGGTAGCAGAGGGGAACCCGACTCCCGCCCTCAGTGAGTCCCTGCTGTCGGCTAGGCGGGGGTCCGGTGCTGGCGACTGGCCCCTGTCGAGGGCCCCCAAAGGCCACTGATGGCCCTGCACAACGTGACGGCTCTCCTGCGGACGCCACGTGTCTCCGCTCTCGCCGGCCCTGTGAGAAGTTTGGCTGAAAGGGCCTCTTCCGCCCGCCGTCGGTCTCTCGCGCGGACGGGTTGGTCTCCTCGTAAGTCATGGCTGCCTCTACCACTCTCGAAAACGTCGGCAGCTTCAGGGGTTTGACATACCCCCGGATCGCAGGCCGGAGCCCCTCGGTGAACCTCCAAAGGCGCTCCTCCTCAGTGGCTACCGCTGTCGCTGCAAAGCGGGACAGCTCCAAGAAACGCGTGCGGTACGCGCTCACGGTCATCGTCCCTTGGCGGAGAGTGTGGAACTCCCGCCTCCTCTGGTCCTGCCACGTCTGGGGAAAGTACTGCTCGCAGAAGAGGGTGACGAACTGGTCCCACGTCGGCTCGTCCCTCTCCTGTCCCCGGACCGCCCTCCACCACCGGTGTGCCGCACTCTCCAGCTGGTACGTGGCAAAGGCCACGCGGCACTCCACCGGGGGGCGAAGGGTGTCGAAGATCTTCTCCAGCTGCTCAAGCCAGTCCTCTGCCTCGGTCGGGTCCTCATCCCCCTTGAAGGAGGGGGGCTTCAGCTTCCGGAACTGTTCGAAAAGCTCGAAGTGGTGCTGTAGGGGAGGTGCTGGTGCACCTCCAGGCGAAGGTGTCTCGTGTACAGAAGTGTCGGAGGAAGGTGGGGGCGGCAGGGGCCCATCCCCTCCCTCGTGTCCAGCGCCGCGTCCGTCGCGTGGCCCCACAGAGGACTCCCCCTCTGCAACCCCAGGAGGAGGTGCTCGGGGCGGTGGGTGGAGCTCCTCTCGTACAATATCCCGTATCAGTCTGGCGAGGTCCTGGGCCTGGATGCCAGGGAGTGGTGGCTGGTCCACCGAGACATCAACGACAGCACGTCCACCTCGCCGACCCCGCCCTCGGCCGCGCCCGCGGCCAGTCTCGCCAGTCCCACGACGAGGCATCTCCTGCAAGGAGACGCGAAACAAAACGGAAACGTCAAAACAGACGGTACCTAACAACACTTCTAAGAGCTCAAGTCAAGAGATATGTTGTGGTGGCTACTCTAGCTATAAACATGTGAATTGGTTATTTTCCAGTCAGTTGATTCACTTCTCGGGACGACCTTGCTCTGATACCATCTTGTAACGACCCGGTTCCCGAGTCCCTACGAGACACGAGAACCGGACCGACTCGACTAATCCCAAGACCCAGTCGTCCAACGAGGAAGTAACCAAAAGACAGTAAAATAAACCACATTCAGCATGAATATAACTAACAGTAAGAAAGTACAGCAGTAAGGAAAGAAACTACTACAGTAGGCACCACCACAACAGTAAAACAACATTTATCATATAACAAAACTGCAGGTAAAGAAGGTACAGCGGAAACAAAACTACTCACTAGAACAGAAACAAAAGAAGGTACAAAGCTGTGGCAACTCTACTGGACCCTACTCGGCCCAGCGTCCTCTGCAGCCGCCGACCCTGGCTGCTCAACACCTGGTCCTGAAAAAGGTAACGAGTGTAACACGTCAGCAAAACGCTGAGTAGAGTGGCAAACTAACTAAAGGCAACAGTAGAGTGTACAGTAGCTGTTATGTTCTATTACTTTCTTTTATTTACATCTTTCAATTTTTCTCACTATTTCATTTACTTCTCAGATCCTTTACTTGATCTCGGATGTCCTCGTGGGACGATCTTGATTGCAGTCTTTTCCAAAAGTAGAAGTAGCACGTGGTGCTCTCCTGGCCGGGAGAGTCCCCCGTGGTGATCCTACCCTCAGTCAACCACCCCAAGGTCACTGACAGACGTAACGGTGACTACGGCACGCGTGATAAACGCACAGGTAGCTAGCCCGTACTGGCACGCGGTCAGTCGTTTCCGTTAACGGGTGCGCCCAAAGCACAGCACGGAACCAGGGCAGAGCCCTCTCAGTAACAGGGGTCCAACCCCTCCACAGTAACCAAACCGGGGCCTTGCCCCTCCACAGTCCGCGCACCCTCGTCTGACTACCCTGGTTTGCCCTAGTGGGCCTAACAAGTCGGTGAAGGAGGCTAGCAGAACCCCGGGGCCCGTGGGGTAGCTAGTACTCTCCTAACACTACTAGCTCTCCTCGGTACTACGTACACGAGGGCCAACAAGTCGGTACAGAGCGGCCAAGCCTAACCCCGGGTCCCTGGGGCGGCTGGCCCCACTCTGCACTAAAATAGGTACAGGTACTTCCCTTGGTACTGCGTACCCAAGAGACAGTACAAACTACATCTCAGTTCCATTCCTTTTCTTTCCAGGAGCTCCACTCCTAATTCCCCGTAGGGTTCCAGCCCTTTATCTCAGAACATCATATGTTTCACTTTCCAGATTCACGTTCTCAATTTCCATGATCTCAAACATGTTTCTTTGTTCATAACAGGCAGCTGTTAATTAATTTCACAGGCAGCTTATATATTCCTTTCCATTTTTCCAAGACTGCAGTAATATACATTCCACTAGTTTTTCCATCCTAGGATTCATGCCATATCCTAGGATCTATCATACAATCTAGTTTTCCGGCCCTAGGATTCATGCAACACCTAGGAGCTATCATTCCATACATTTCTCATTCCTAGGATTCATGCAATGCCCTAGGTTCTAGTTATGATTCCATACTTTAACAGATTTTTTTTTTATACTTAAAACCACTCTACCAGGTACAACGGGAGTAATGGGGGCGTGGTCAGGAATCCCGCGCGCCTCCGCGACTCTCAAGACGGCAACCGAACGAGGTCCTATCACAAGGATCAAACACAAGGAGTGTCTCAAAACAGTGTATAGCTACTGTAGGCGGGTAGAGGAATAAATTCTGAAACGAACGCAACTCGAATCGCGGAAAACGGAGCCCAAACGGGCCCTAACGGGTCGAGAAAGACAATACTGTGCAAAATCAGACGTCTGGAACTCCTTCCAGACGTCTTAAACGGTGGATCAGAGAATTACCTGTTCGGCTTGGTTCCCCGGACGTCCAGAAGTCTGTGGGGACGTCTCTCCTAGATCCCAGACGTCCGATGGTCTCTCCGGACGTCTGGAGGTCACTCCCGCCGTCTGGTACAACTTCCAGACGTCTGATTCGCAAAGGATGACGAATCCGAGCACCTGCGCACAGCCAACCCTCCTCCCTCAGTACGGTCAGTCGACAAAAAGAAGGAGAAAGCGGAACTCACCTTTCAGACGTCTGTATGATCTCACAGACGTCGACCTTGTCGTCTGGATATCAGTCCAGACGTCTGATTCTGGAGATTTTTCCAGAATCAGAACCTCGCTCGGCCTCCGCTCGCGACGCCGCCCGCGTCGCACCTCGCGCGTCCGCTGCTCCGCCCGCAGCAGGTCCCTCTCCGCGACGCTCTGCGCCCCCTGCGCCCTCCGCCGGCCGGCCAAGCCGCTCCCGGCGAGCTCGCCCTCACGGCAGAGCCCCGCCCTCGCACGCCGCAGCTCCTCCGCGCCTACTGCGGCCGCCGCTGCCGCTGCGCCCTCGCGTCCGCTCGCTCTCGCGCACAGGCAGGAGAGAAGGAGGAAGATGGTGGAGACGGGAGGGGAGGCGCGCCCCCTCCCCCTTTTAACGCCGCGCGGAGAGGAGGGAGAGACGGTCGCAGTCGCCTGCAGCCGCAGAGAAGATGCGGGATCGCAGGTCTGCGCGCACAGGCGCGCAGACGAATATCCCGTGCGAGCATAACTGTTCGCCAGACGTCTGTAAACTATCCCGGACATCTGGTCAGACGTCCGGATGTGATCCCAGACATCTTTACAGACGTCTGGGCCACCTCCCAGACGTCTTTTAAGACGTCTGGGGCACGCGCTCGTTACATCTGCTTAGTTACATTGTATGTGTAGTTGTGGAATATTTTCTACTTTTGATTATTTCTCATTTAACGACTGGATCTTGAAATCTAATCGAAGCGAACCAATCTCGGATTCTATAAAGATCTGAGACCAAGTCATAATATCTTATAACATAATTTATGCAATTTAGATATCTCACATGAAACCATGACCGTTACAAAAATGGGGCAATTTTAAACAATTTTATTCTATAAATCCTCATCGCACAAAGTTCTCAACCCAACAAACAAATAATAGATAATTCTCCCCCAAATCCACCACTCTACCAATTCCATTTTAACGGCAGTCGAGTATACGATGGAGACGAAGAAGGGTGTGGCTGTTACGTGCATAAAGCAACTCACCAAATCAATTATATAACTAATATTGATGGGAAAAAGAAAGCAGCACAGATGTAAGTAACCTACTTCCTATTCCAATCATATCGCACCCACCTACGATGAAAACCAAGGAACAATAACCGACACCTCCATCGTCAAAACACGATCAAAAGAAAAAATGAAAATTCAAAATAGTTACGGGAAAAGAACGACGTGCAGAGCAACAATACATTCAGAGGGGCAAACTCGAGGGCCTTCGACTCCACGGTAAGTGTTGCCTTCTCCTTTTCGATGCAGTATCCCGTGAAAATTGTAATAAAAAAAGATAAAACTATAATACTGGATTCTTGATTAATATCGTGGTGCTGCTTGGAGGGGAGGGGTGGTGGGGGGCTTGTGCAAAGGTTGGTCTGGGCGATGCTGCTGGTTGTGGAGGAGAAGGGACGGTGTGCGGTAGTAGGAGTGGGAGAGTGGTGGTTCAAGCACCAGAAAACAGAAGACAAAAGCACATGCTATCCATTGCTGTTGATCCTCCAGCTACCGTCGACCCTGCACGACCTGTATGCGACACCTGTGTGACCCCACAAAACACTTCCACGCACACCTACATACTAACCAATGCCTCCTCGATGGCGACGCGATGTCGAGGCGAATAGGCCACGGTTCTATCCTAGACGACGCAAAGAAGGTTGGAGCGGAGGGAGAGGGGGTGGAGTGGAGGGGGAGGAAGTTGGGTGGGTTGTGGAGGTCGCAGGATGTGGGGGAGTGAGTAAAAGGGGGAAGAGGTGGAGCAGAGGTGCCAGAAGGGGAAGTGATGGTGGAGGAGGAGGGGTAGAAGGTCGGGTGGATGGGGAAGCCGCAGGAGTTGGGAGGTGGCAGAGGGAGGAGGGGTAAAGGAGTTGCAGGAAGGGGGAGCGAAGGTGCGGGAATGGGGAGGAGATCGGGTGGGTTGTGGAGGCCATGGGAGGTGACGGGAGGGGGAGATTGGGGTGGGAAGCTGGAGAGGAGAGGGAGTACTGGTGGTTAGGTGTAGGAAACATGGGAGGACAGGTGGCAGAAGAAGGTACTCACCACCTTCTTTCAGTTTACAGGATAGCTTGTGTGGCCCTCTACTCTAATTAAATGGGTTAACTGAAATGAAGAGGAAAAAAATATCCAAACATTCTCTGCAGGAATCATCGTGGATTCGAAGATATATATATATATATATATATATATAAAAGAGAAGTGGGAGTTCATTTTATTCATCCTCTACTCCTTCAAAGTTAAAAGAAAGATAAGGAGATCGGATCAAAACTTGCCAAGTACAGGAAAAACATAAAAACGACCATAACTCGTGACTTTACAAAGCCCCAACACACGCACCCAAAATCAAGGCTACCAGGTAATATGCAGGAATTGAAATTTATCCGGGAAAATGATTCCACGGCCTTTTTTGGAAATGCCTGAAAGTTGAAGAATCTACTAGTCAGTAGCGTCGGTCTGCACTAGAAGAGAGGAGAGCCAGTTTGCCTTGGGGCATATGAAGGTGAGAGTAGAGAATCTCTATTTAAGTTGCTGGAGCTCGTTGTTGTAGGGCCTCAATTTCCATGAGATGGGGATTTTGCCATTCCACCAGTAGTAAATTAAGGAGGAGTCAGTATCAAGATGGAGCGTGGCATTAGAATGAAGAGTCTGAATCACGTGAATAGCAGTCCAGATGACGGCCTTTTCTCTGACATCGACAGCAATGTTCCCCGCCGCATCAGCAATGAAATTTCCTTCGGAGTTACAGGCGACCCAGCCAACCTTAAAAAGATCGTTATTAGGGAAAGCAGATATATTGATTTTTAAATTAGTAACAGGGCGAGTCCAGGTAATAACAAAGGCTTTAGGTTTAACAGAGATAAGCCAATTATGCATGTCATAAGCACACCAACTATGATCCAAAGTAAGTTTAAGTTTGTTCCAAGTAATTTCATTGTGCCTAAATTTGTTCTGGGTTCTCCAAACATTATGCCAAACAAAAGAGATTAAGCCTTTATACCTACGGATGTTAGGGATATAGTAGTGATTGAACATTATCCGCATAAAGTGGGAAGGACCAATAGGTTTGACAAGGCAATGATCAAAGACCCATTTAGAAATGTAATGGACAAGCTCACTATTCAGAAAGAGGTGGGAGACCGTTTCCTAACTAGACGAGTTTTGACAGCAAGAGCATTTAGAAACCAGAGGAATACCCAGCTTACTCAGTAGGAATTTTAAGATGAAGAACCTTCCAAACTAAAAGGATCATACGTAAAGGAATATTAAGGTTCCAAAGGCCTTTAAGAGCATAAATAGTAGGCATTGAGCTGAAATGAGTATGATAAGCAGATGCCACGGTGAAGTTACCAGACAAGGACAGGGACCAACTCGGAAGGTCTTCCCCTTCATCCAGAGGGGTCATAATAACATGACACCAAAGATGGTTCAAAAGGTATATCTTCTCAGCAAAATTATCATGGTGGTGAATAACCTCCTTAACCTAAATAGGGGGGGTGTCACAGATTCGAGAAGGAAAGAGTGGAGAGCTTTTTCACCGAGCCAAATGTCATTCCAAAAATCAATGTCACCCGAATGAACCTCCCAACGAACAAAATCTTTAAGTTTGGAGTAGGTGTCTCTCATTTTTTTCACTCTCGTCGGACAGATCCTAGAGTTCGAAAGATCCTCCCCATAGAGTTGTCTCATGAGATTCGAGTAAGGGGATTTCTAAGTACGAATGTTCCAAACTCTTTTCGCCCTCAAAGTGTCAACGAAAAGATTGAGTTTCAAAACCCCAAGGCCACCTTTCGCAAGAGGTTTAGCAATGGTCTTCCAGGCAATCCAATGGTGCTTCTTATCATTAGGGGTAGAGCCCCAAAAGAAATTAGCGAACATTGAATCTAATTTTTGAATGATACTGTTGGGGGTTTCAAGGATAGATAAAGTGTAGATAGGAATAGAAGTGAGCACATGTTTAATCAAAAGGAGACGGGATGCAGATGATAAAAGGTTGGCTTTCCATCCGGCCATCTTACCTTGAATCCTGTCAATCAAGTGATAGAAGTAAGAATTTTTGGTACGACCCGCATAAATGGGGCAGCCCAAGTAGGTAAAAGAAAAGGATCCTTGCTGAAATTGCAAATCAATTAGAGTATAGGCAAGTCTATCGGACGGAAAATGACTCCCAACATAGCAAAAGCTTTTGCAGAGGTTAAGTCGTTGCCCAGATTCATATTGGAACTCCTGAAGGAAGGTGGCAAGATTTAGAGTGGTAGTGGACCCACTATTCAAGAAGAGAATAATATCATCTGCATAAAGAAGGGCCAGTGGAGCCTGAACATTGCGTTTAACCGAATAAAGAAGGATTTTCCTATGAAAGGCCAGCTCCTTAAGACCCCGAATGAAGGGTTCCATAAAGAGGTCAAAAAGGTATAGGGAGAGCGGATCCCCTTGTCTGAGACCTCTAGAGGGCTTGAAAAACTTAGAGGAAGTACCATCCACGAGAATGGAAGATCCTTGATGTTGGACACAGGCAGATATAAGAGATATGGCCTGGGAAGAGAACCCAAATTTGGCCAGGATTTGATATAGGATATCCCATTCAACATGGTCGTAAGCCTTCTGGAGATCAAGATGAATTATCATATTGGATCCAAAAACTTTGCGATTAATGTGCTATGTAACCTCAAAGGCCGTAGGAGCATGGTCAAGAATGGATCTCCCTTTAACAAAGCCAGCTTGTTCCTCAAAGATCAACTTGGGGAGTAGACTAGCCAACCTCATGGAAAGGATGGCGGAGGCCACCTTATAGGCAACATTGCAAAGATTGATATGGTAGAAATTAGAGAGAGAAACGACATCAGGCTTTTTGGGAATCAAGGAAACAAAGGTGTTATTGAAAGAGTGCGGGCTTTTGTGGGTGACAAAGAAATGCCTAATAGCAGAAGTAAGATCCACCTTAATGAGGTCCCAGAAGGAAATGAAGAACTCAGCGTTAAAACCATATGGTCCCAAAGTTCGATTGTTCGGCATTTGGGAGAGCACTTTATAAATATCATCCTCGAAAGGTTCAGAATTCAACAGGGTTGAATCCTCATAAGAAAGGATAGTAGGGATTGAGGCGAGAAAAGGAGAGAAATCATGGTGTGGTTCAGATGATAAAAGTTTCTCATAGAAGTCAACAGTAATCTCAGCAGTCGTATTCCACAAACCATTGCCAATAACATCCGTAAGAGTAGCTCTATTGCATTTGTCAAAATGATGTTTCATAACAGCATGGAAGAATTTCAAATTAGATTCCCCTTTAGTAATCCAATTGATTTTAGCCTTTTAGAGCAAGAAATCTTGAAACTTGGATTGGGCATCGACCAGTTGAGTGTGTAAATCAGTGAGCTCAACTGCAAGGTCATCATCCCAAAGGGATGAAAACTTCCCATCAATCTCCTCATAGCAGGCCTCAAGGTGAGCCACCTTAACATGGATGCACCCGAAAGGCATCTCATTCCAATGTCTCAAAACCCTTTCAAGAGAAACTAATTTAGAGTAAAAAGCTTCAATAGGATTGTGCAAGGGATCACTAAACGCCCAAGACCAGGTGTCCTCAACAGTTTTACGAAAAGAGTCATCACGCAGCCACATATTTTGAAATCGGAAAGGCCGAGGGAGATTTAAGGAGCGACCCTCAGAAAGCAAAATCATGGGTTCATGATCTGAGCAGTGTTACGACCCGATTTCCCGAATCCCTACGAGACACGAGAATCGGACCGACTCGACTGATCCTAAGACCCAGTCATCCAACGAGAAAGTAACCAAAAAGCAGTAAGATAAACCACATTCACCATGCAAGTAACTAACAGTAACAAAGTACAGTAGTAAAGGAAAGATCTATTACAGTACATACCACCACAACAGTAGAGAATTAAACAAGTACATAAACATGATGCTTACAATAAAAGAGTACAGTGGTAACAGAAATTACTCACTACAACAGAAGAAACAATACAGTAGGTACAACACAAGTAAAACTACTGGGCTCTACTAGGCTCAGCACCCTCTGCAGCCACAGGCTCTGGCTGCTCAACACCTGGTCCTGAAAATGTGACAAAGGTGATGATGAGTGAGTGATAACTTATGACTAGGTTTTGTTATAGAAATAGCATTGTAGTACAGCTAATTATTGCCATCATTACAGATATTTTTTACTCGGAAAATAAAGTTCTCCCGAGGTCGAACTCAGGGAGCAAGTTGTATTCTAGAAGTACAGTATTTCTATTATAAAAATAAAGAGAGAGAGAGAGAATTTGTTGGCTTCTCCTTCTTCTTTCTCGTCTGTCTTCTTTTCTCTTCTCTTTTTTTTCTTCTTCTTTCTTCTTCTCGCAATCCTTCTTTCTTGGCCTTCTTCTTCTTTTCTTTCCTTCTCTTCTCTTGCGGTCTGCTTCCTCTTCTTCTGCTCTTTCTTTTCTCGGCCAAGTGCATTCTTCTTTCTCTTCGTCTTCTACTTCTCTTCTTTGTCTTCTTCCTTCTGTTCTTCTTCTTCCTGTCCGTCTCTTTCTTTTTCTTCTTCCTTGCGGTCCTGTTCTCTTTTCTTCTCCTTCTTCTTTGCCTTCAGAGCGTCGTCTGATTTCTCAATCAGACGACTTAAGTAGCTGCTGCTACAGTGCATCTTTTCTTCTTTCCTCTGTGGCTTTCTTCTTCTTGCCTTCTCTTCTTCTTCTTCTTCACCTGTGCCTGCACACTCAAAGTTCGATCAGAGGGCAAAACCTACTCTACCCTCCCCCGCGTCTCTCTCTCTCAGAATTCGCTCTTAGGAAAGCTCTCCCAGAGCAACTGGTTAATCGGGTACGCGGGTCGCGCCCGGGTCCAGGCCCACCGACGTGCGGTGGTGGGCGAGGAGTGCAGGTCGGGCTAATCGGGAAGGGCCAGGTCCGCGGGCCGTGAGCACGGACGAGGCCGGGTAATCGGGCGGGTGAAGGGGACCTCACCCCGTGATCTGCGGCGAACAGCTTAAGGCACTTTTTGCCTTTAAGCGCCCGCTCGCCTCAGTGAGTTTCCGAGGTGGGACTAAATGTCCCACCCCAATTGGACGCCCGCGCGGAGGAGGCAGCGCACAATCGAGGCTCCACGCGAAAGCTTTGCCCCAACTGCAGCCTGGGACTTCTTTGCGGAGATGCCCTGCACAGCCTGGGAGTCTGACCTAGGCGTGGCGCGCCTGGAGGAGCAGGTCGAAGAAGCTGCTTCACTCAGTAATGGCGGCGGCGAGCGAAGTACCTGCTCACAGAGAAACGGCCTCTCGGCCTAATCAGATAAGCGGAGGACCTTCGCCGTAGCACGGCGAAGGTGGTCGGGGGGTCTGCAGGTGGCTGGGCGGAGCCTAAGGGCCGCCCTAGGTCAAATTGCAGGTTGGGAGATGGGTTTGGTCGGTGGGTCTGCAGAGGGCGATTGGTGGGAAGTGGAAGGGCGGAGGTTAATCAGGGTGAGGAGGCGGAGGTTCTGTGAGGGTCGGCGAGCCGTGTGGGGTGCTGGAGTGATGGGAGCGGGTCGCCGGAGTTTGGCCGGAGATGGAGAAGGTGAGGGTGATTAGGCGCGGTCGAGGGGTAATTAGATAAAAATAGCAGGGGGAAAAGAGAGAGAGGAGGCAGGGAAGTAGTTCTTGTTGGTGCTAGAGCACCACGATCATTTGTTTTGATGATAACAAAACACGTGTTATTTAACATTTGCAATTTGAGTCCTAGATTTCAGGTCAATTGCAAATGTGGACGTGTTTAGACGGAGTTCGAGCTCGCATCCAGGACGGATTGGAGGAGCTTGACGGAAAACAGAGGAGGTTCGCGTGGAGCGACAGATTGAAGATAGAAGACAAGAAGAATAGGATAGATTCTTTTTTAATCCTTTCATGTATCTCTTGTCTTTATTTTCTTGCTCTTTTTATTTCCTTAGAATATTATGTTAAAGAGCCTCAAAGTACCCTAACAGTAGTCCTAGGAACACCTGCACAACCCTAGGATACTTAGGTTTTCTGTAGAATACTTAGAAAACCAATATAGGGCTCAAACAGCATTTCCAGACGTCTAATCCCAAAATAAGACGTCTGATGAAGTGTTTTAAGACGTCTGACTGTTGTTTCAGACGTCTGATAACCTTTTAGGCTGGACTTAGTTTTCTGTCTGATGAAATCAGACGTCCAGACCTTAGTCCAGACGTCTTAGAAGACGTCTGATGGACTTGCCAGACGTCCAATTAGTGAACCGTTGGCTAACTTAGCAGACACGGCAGAATATGACCGTTAGAGCCTTATCAGACGTCCATAGGTCTTCCCAGACGTCTGATAATTGACCGTTTTGCCTCGACTGACCCGAAAATCTCTTCTCAGAGATTTTCTAGCCGTTGCAAATCCATTCCATAGAAAAAGTTAGTTTCCAGACGTCCAGGAATAGTGCCAGACGTCCTGTATGTCGTCTGATGGACTTGCACAAAAACCCTGTTTAGATCTAATTCAAGTCAGGGAGAAACCCGCATAGAATCAGACGTCTGACCTTGGAATCAGACATCTTAAAGTGGCCTTCCAGACGTCTGATGCCAGAATTAGACGTCTGATAACCCTGTGAAGTGTAATCATTGTCCTGATTTTGGCCTGATTCTCTTGGGCTTTGCACCCAACGGCTATGGAAGCTTTTCCAAGCCTTCCAAAGCCTTCCTAAGGCCTCTATAAATAGAGGGGAGCCTTTGCAACACAAAAACACACAAGATACACACCAAGAGAAACAAGAGACACACCTAAGCAACTTAGTTCCACTCTTTTGTGTCCAATTGAAGCCCTTGCTCTCCAAGCTCTAGTTTCATTTTCTTGAGAGCATTCAACCGTTGCGCACCCGCTCTCCCGCCGTAGATAACGAGAGCGACGTAGCGCCATCGCGTGGCACACGCACCCCGTCATCGTCGACGCACTCCTTGCAAAGGGGAGTTTCCTATTTCCTATAGAAGCTAGGTTTAATTATTTTGTTGGCTCTATAGGACTATTGTTTCTTTTATCTTTGTCTTTTGGTTGGGTATTCGCTTTGCGAATTCCCGTCTCCTTCGTGGGACAAAATCCTTCTCGTGGAGAGAAGGGGTTGAGGAACGCTACCCTCGTACTTGTAGCGTGGTTGTACTGAGGTTGAATCACCCTCGTTTAAAGTGATTCGTTTAGTGGATTTTGATCAACTTGGTTGATCGGAAAATCCTAACTCGAGAGGGTTAGGTGGTGGTTTTCACCCGGTTTGGGTTTCCACCTAAAAATACCTGTGTACATTTTGCGATTGATTTTTGTGAGATTGCTTTATATTTTTATTTCCGCAATTTTATTACGTCACCCCTCCTGGTAGGGACGAACCTTCAATTGGTATCAGAGCAGGTCTTGCTGTTTCGGCGTAACAACCCGGCAAGAGATCAAATGGAGGGAAGCACATCAGCAATCAGGATCTCCGAGGGGCAGTCCACAACCCGTCCGCTGTTCTTCGACGGGAGCAACTACCCCTACTGGAAGTTGCGGATGAAGACCTGGCTTCAAGCCACCGACTTCACGGTCTGGGCCAGATGTGAGACGCCTTTCGACATCCCAGAAAAACCCGCGGGAGGCTACTCGCAGCTGCAGATTCAAGATCTTTCACTCAACGCAAAGGCAATGAATGCCCTGTATTGCGCATTGAGTCCGAAAGAATTCGAGAAAATCAAAGAGTGCACCACCGCCCACGAGATATGGAGGAGGTTGGAAGGCACTCATGATGAGACAAGCTCGGAGGAAGAAGAAGAAGAAGAAACCGCTTGCTTTGGTTTCATGGCCAGAGGAACCAACAGCGACAGCGAAAGTGGAAGCGACGACAGCGACAACGAGGTAAATCTCGATCTTCAAGAAGCATTTAATGAACTTTTTGAGATTAGTAAATCACTAAAAATAGAAAACAAAAGCATGAAGAAGAACCTTAGTTTTCTTAAAAATGAAAATGATAGGTTAGAAAAACAACTTAAGGACATAGAAGCTAGTCCTAAGGATGATAACCTATTATTAGATAATCATAACCTCATCAATGAAAATAATAAATTGATTGAGGAAAATGTTAGTCTAAAATTAGAAATTTCAGATTTAAAGACTAAAATGAACATTATAGAAAAAGAAATTGCATGTCTTAGGGAAAATTCTAACAAATTAATCAACAAAGTTGATAATTTTTATAGCCCTAAGGTTGAGAAAGGATCTCCATCAAGGAGACCCTCTAACAAATCCGGATCCAAGCCCACTTGGATACCGAAAAAAGAATTAGAATCTTGTTTTGTAGGATTCAGGGACAACTACAATACACAGGACTGGACCTACAAACTCAAGGCTGGTCAACTTAAGTTGGGAGAACCAATGAGTAGACCAAGGAGGAGAAGAAGAAGACCGACGAGACGGCGAACAAACGACGGACCCGCCGCACGTCGACCACCAGATTGGAGACCGGCGCCGATGCCCGGGCCTCCAAGCTACGGATGGGAGCCCCATCCGATGTGGCATCCACCACCACCATTCGGGCCATTTTATTGGCCATGGTAGGTGAGGTAAAATTCTTAACCCTATCCTTTTTATAAGCATTTAGATAGGGGGAGTTAAAAATGATGAGCTTATTGTCAATTTTTAAGGAGGAGATACAAGTTGGCTAAATTTCCTTTAGTAAGGGGGAGAAAAATAATAGCTATCTTGTTGTTATAAAAAGGGGGAGGACATTACCTTTGTTAAAAATAAATAGAAGAGCATGTTTTAAGGGGGAGTAATAGAAAATTTAAAATCAATCAAACCTTTTTGATAATGTCAAAAAGGGGGAGGATTTTTATGCATTATTATTTACGGTTTTGTCATCATCAAAAAGGGGGAGATTGTTGGTGCTAGAGCACCACGATCATTTGTTTTGATGATAACAAAACACGTGTTATTTAACATTTGCAATTTGAGTCCTAGATTTCAGGTCAATTGCAAATGTGGACGTGTTTAGATGGAGTTCGAGCTCGCATCCAGGACGGATTGGAGGAGCTTGACGGAAAACAGAGGAGGTTCGCGTGGAGCGACAGATTGAAGATAGAAGACAAGAAGAATAGGATAGATTCTTTTTTAATCCTTTCATGTATCTCTTGTCTTTATTTTCTTGCTCTTTTTATTTCCTTAGAATATTATGTTAAAGAGCCTCAAAGTACCCTAACAGTAGTCCTAGGAACACCTGCACAACCCTAGGATACCTAGGTTTTCTGTAGAATACTTAGAAAACCAATATAGGGCTCAAACAGCATTTCCAGACGTCTAATCCCAAAATCAGACGTCTGATGAAGTGTTTTAAGACGTCTGACTGTTGTTTCAGACGTCTGATAACCTTTTAGGCTGGACTTAGTTTTCTGTCTGATGAAATCAGACGTCCAGACCTTAGTCCAGACGTCTTAGAAGACGTCTGATGGACTTGCCAGACGTCCAATTAGTGAACCGTTGGCTAACTTAGCAGACACGGCAGAATATGACCGTTAGAGCCTTATCAGACGTCCATAGGTCTTCCCAGACGTCTGATAATTGACCGTTTTGCCTCGACTGACCCGAAAATCTCTTCTCAGAGATTTTCTGGCCGTTGCAAATCCATTCCATAGAAAAAGTTAGTTTCCAGACGTCCAGGAATAGTGCCAGACGTCCTGTATGTCGTCTGATGGACTTGCACAAAAACCCTGTTTAGATCTAATTCAAGTCAGGGAGAAACCCGCATAGAATCAGACGTCTGACCTTGGAATCAGACGTCTTAAAGTGGCCTTCCAGACGTCTGATGCCAGAATTAGACGTCTGATAACCCTGTGAAGTGTAATCATTGTCCTGATTTCGGCCTGATTCTCTTGGGCTTTGCACCCAACGGCTATGGAAGCTTTTCCAAGCCTTCCAAAGCCTTCCTAAGGCCTCTATAAATAGAGGGGAGCCTTTGCAACACAAAAACACACAAGATACACACCAAGAGAAACAAGAGACACACCTAAGCAACTTAGTTCCACTCTTTTGTGTCCAATTGAAGCCCTTGCTCTCCAAGCTCTAGTTTCATTTTCTTGAGAGCATTCAACCGTTGCGCACCCGCTCTCCCGCCGTAGATAACGAGAGCGACGTAGCGCCATCGCGTGGCACACGCACCGCGTCATCGTCGACGCACTCCTTGCAAAGGGGAGTTTCCTATTTCCTATAGAAGCTAGGTTTAATTATTTTGTTGGCTCTATAGGACTATTGTTTCTTTTATCTTTGTCTTTTGGTTGGGTATTCGCTTTGCGAATTCCCGTCTCCTTCGTGGGACAAAATCCTTCTCGTGGAGAGAAGGGGTTGAGGAACGCTACCCTCGTACTTGTAGCGTGGTTGTACTGAGGTTGAATCACCCTCGTTTAAAGTGATTCGTTTAGTGGATTTTGATCAACTTGGTTGATCGGAAAATCCTAACTCGAGAGGGTTAGGTGGTGGTTTTCACCCGGTTTGGGTTTCCACCTAAAAATACCTGTGTACATTTTGCGATTGATTTTTGTGAGATTGCTTTATATTTTTATTTCCGCAATTTTATTACGTCACCCCTCCTGGTAGGGACGAACCTTCAGTTCTAACCTAACTAAAGGGATGAAGGGGGCGAGGAGGCGGATGGCTGTACCTGCTGTCGCCGGAGAAGAAGGAGCCCAGTGCGGGAGGACGGCGGCGACGACGAGGCAGAGGCAGCGCAAGCTGGTATTCCGCGACGCGGAGGAAGATCAGGAAGGTGGCTCTACTGCTGGTATTGCAGCAGAGCGACGAGGAGGAGGAGGGGAAATCGCCGGAGCAAGGGGGCGTCTGTCGGAGTGGGAAGAGAGGAAGTGAGGGGGGTATCTCCGTCAGATCCGAGCTCCGGAGAACGGCAGAGCTTGTGGGGTTTTCATAGAGGTAGAGACGAAGAGGAGGGCGGAGGGAGGCGTCGTGCCTCCCTCGCCGGAGGACGCTAGAGGAAGGAGACCCATACCGTCCGTGCGTTCGCATGGCTGGTATGAGTGGTTGCAGCACTCAGGGGGGTGCTCCTGCGACGGTTGACGACGCAGGGCACCCCCATTTGACTTGGTAGGCCCCCCCCTCACCCTGCGCGGCGCCATGCTCCGCGCAAGGTCGCCGGAGCATGGTGCTGCACAGGTTTTGCAGGAGGGACCTAAATGCAACGAACGAAGGAGAGTTAGGGGCCAAAATGTGAGGGTTCAAAAGTTGAGGGCCAAAAAGTAAATATATGAAGACCAAAGTGTAAAGTTGGTCAAGAAGGTTTCTTCTTAGGCTCAAGTTTTTATACATGACTAATTAGGACCTAAGGATTCTGATGGTGAATTTTATTTTTAGATTAAACCTTGTTTGACCGATCTATTTACGTAAAAACCTAAATTAAGTTGTTAATTGGGCATGGTTCTCAATGTAGGTCAAAATGGGTTCCTAAGGCCAAATTGAAGGTTCTAAACCCTAGAGATTATTTTTATATGAATTTTAGAGGGTTTATTTGATTTTTTATCTACCTCGAACCTCGTGTATTTAAGTGAGTTTGTTTTTAGGGTTACAGGATATCATTTAATTCCTTGGAGTTGCTGTAGCCCTCATTGAATCATCTTGTCCCACTTTCCTTCTTATTACGTTATTTTGACCTATGTTTGGACCCTGAGTTATCCTATTTTCAGGTTGGATTGGTGAGATTGCATTTTTACCCCTCAATTTCTATTTTCTTTGCAAACTCAGAATCTCTCTGAGCCAAGCCTTTCTAAGGTTATGTAAGAGCTTTTTCTTGTAAATCAGGGTTAAATGGTGCTAATTTAGGGTTTATGATGAGGTTCTCATCATACCCCCATGCCTAGCTTTTGCTAGTCCCTTAGCAAAAACCTAAGATTTTAACCTTTGTTCTAGACCATGACTTTTTCAACAACTTAAGATAAGTGTTTTTTCATTTGAACCTAGATTAGGTTAGAATGCTGACCATAGGCTTAAAAGGTACCTTAGTACCAACCAAGATCCAGATCTGCCTAGCTTTAGCCTCAGTCTTTAGCAAAGGTTTCTTAGGCCCACAAGAACTAACCTAGGGTTTATTTGACTTCGTGGTTAAAGCACCCGTGCTTGAGATGATTTTAGCCCTGGCTCAGTTCGCAGTGCATTTTATAAGAGAGAGAGATAGAAAATTTTTCCGTTTGGAGAGTTTTCTCTCTCTTTTTCTTTTTAATTCTAGCTTAGGATTGGCCTTTCAATACGATCTGTATCAGATTCCTTGCTCCCATCATCAATCCTCAAGGGTTCCTGGCAATCGATGCTTCGAGATAGCACTGCCCATAGCAACCCCCGGAACCCTGGCTTTTGAGATTTCAAGATAATCCCATCCATGGTGTTCTGTAGCCAAATCCAGACCCTGGCAATTGACACTTCATGATAATGCCATCCATGGAATCTAAACCAGCAGAGTGCTTACATGCCCCCAGTAGGATATGTAAATATCCTAAGAGACAAGCACCGAGGAGATGATATTTTGTTACGCATCTTCGAAGGGATTTCCCGCCTCTCCGGGCTGGGAACTTGTCCAAATCAACTTGCGTTGATCGGCCGCTCCTACTCAAGTGTACTTTTCAGAATTTTGAGACGCTTCTGCGTGATTTTTATTTTTTACGCTTACTGAACCAGGCTGTGTGTGAGGTTAGGGTGTTTAGGTTACTGAGTCCCATAAACCAAAAGTTAGTTAATGAGACCAAATACTCCCTAGGCCTTGGACCTAATACTTAGGCTTTTCATTTTCCTTAACCTCTTGAGGAGTGTCTAGATCTTAATGGGTACTAAGAGTCTATCCAAGAATGCCTAAGGTTTGCGTTATTACTAATCTTATTGTGCACTTTTCTATTTTTTCATGAATGAGGTCTAGAACTTAGGTCAATTCCTTAGTTCCTTACTAATGACTATCACTTTTTTCTTTCATATTTGTGCTCCTTTTTTCATTTTGTTTCTTTTTCTCCTCCCACATCCCAAAATTCCTCCTCTCATTTTATTATCTTTTTCAAAAAAATTTTAATTTTTATGGTGTTTTTAGCATATGTGTATTTTTTGTTTAAAACCTTTTCTTACAAGTTTTGCACTTTCATACCCCCCCATGCCTAAGATTCGCAATGTTATTGTGGCCTAAGGGGTTTTTATTTACTTAGTTCATTCCTTATGACAGATGTTTGGATGAGTGAATGGGTCGGGATGAATTTGCGGACGATTTCTAATCCCAGATGCAAGCATCTGAGGTGGGGTTGGCTGTCTACAAGGGTGAACGTTAAGTGCACAAAAGTGTTAGAAAAGGTTTCAGGTTTTCAAAGAGAATGACGGGCTGCCTCCCGTTAAGCGCTAAATTTGATGCCTTCAGCCAAGCGGGAAAATGGAGTAGAGAGGGGATGGTCAAATCAGCAGAGTTTAATATAACAAGCACCTTGATTAAGAACCTGGTTGGTCCAACCAGGTGCTTGTTCAGATCAACAGGCTGATGATGCAGCCCAAACCCAATCAATTTGGTGGGTTGATAGATGAAGATCAAAAGGTGTGGAACCCACCATATGCAATGTGACTCAGATGGATATGGAAGTGTGAATACAGGGTTTGGCTGAGTCGAATCAGCCTGGTCAGAGTAGGGACCAGTAGAATAATCAATGAGTGACGCGGGAACCCTATAGAGGTGATCAGAGAATGATGGAGCATAGTATGTAGTCTGATCAGTGTTCCAAACCCGATGTGGAAATGCAATCGGCTCGGCGAGAGGTGAATCTGAATAGAAATTGAGTCCGGTTGCGGGTCGGGGTTGGGAAGAGGTTTTGATCCGTTCTGTGTGTGCGGACGAGGTGGCCATTGTGTACGAGGGCTCTTCTAGAAACGGATGATAGGTGGTTTCCTGTAGAGAGTCCTCTGGGAAACTATCAAATGCCGGAAGAGTGTCTGTAGGATGAAAGAAATCTGATTCGAGAAAAAATTTGGATTCTGGGTTGCAAGCACTCTTGGCATTTTCTATTTTTGGTTCCTGAGGATCGAAAAGGAATGATTCTGTGTTATCAGTGATCTCGGGAACCAGGACCTCAGAGTCGGAGTCAGAGAATGAGTCATGTGGACTGAGGTCGTAAATAGGCTTGGTGTGTTCAGGAAGGAGAGTCTCTCCGCAATTATAATCAGATCTGAAATTGTCGGAGAGTTGGCGAAAATGAGATTCATGATCATGAATTCCACCACAGCAAAAATCATCAGATGTGGAATCAGCAGCCTGACTGGGGTCTAGCCTATATGTCAATTCTGGGTTCGAAAAGGTATTATGTCTAGGCTCAAGCTCCAAGCTGGTAGGATAGACCCAATTGAAGCCAAACTCATCCAACTCCTCAGTCTCTGTATCATAAATTGGCATGTTTTTTTAAAAATCGATCAGATTTCCTGAGGATGTTGGAGAGGGATATTCATCAAATAGAGGCCTGGAATCATATTCTGTAAAAATTTGATCTTTCTCATAAGGGGCCTCATAATCTTCCCAATAAGTTTCAGATCTAGGTTCTAGGCTTAGGATGTGGGTAGAGTTACTAGAACCTAAGTCTGAATAACCTTCGAGGGCCACCTTATCAGAATAAGGGGCGTAATTTATACCCTCAAAAGGTTCAGTTCTGCTCTCATTGTTGTAGGAGTTTTGGAACTCTAAGCTTGGCAATTCATATTCTAAGTCCAGCTCATCATTGTGTTCTCCTGCAATATCCCAACCTAATTCAATGTTGTCTTCTATCTGGGTTGGGATTCTACAACCACTTTGTGCCTCAGTCCCGAGATCTGGGAAACTGGATTGTTCCTTAATATTGTTCCAAGATGGTTCCTCCTCTGTTTCTGGTATATACGGGTATTTCTAGTTTATAATTTGTTCTAGTGATCTCATCATTTCTACCCGTTTTATTAGGTCATCTTGGTGTTGTTCCCAAAGTACAGGATTTGTCAAGCATTGAAGGTATTCAGATTGGTGTAATTTTTCTATCTCCATGTATCCTGTCATGAGCATATCTCGGGTTGATCCTTTTGAAATTTCAGTCAATAGAATTTGGGCACAGTTTATGATGAAAGCTGTGGTTGTTGGGACATCAACCTGAATGTTTTCTATTGGGGTTGAGGGTTTACATTTGATTTCATAGAATTCAAGGGCATCCTCAATCATTTTATCTTTCATGGTTCTCCGATATTCAGGTTTCTTGAAAGGTAGTCTTAAATGGTATGGCTGCATCTTTGAATCAAGTGGTGGAATCAAGATATAGAAACGAAATTTGAATCAAGATGGAGGAAGGGGACATTGTTCAGAATTAGAGGAAAAGGGCTGTGTGGAGTGTTTGTTGCACAAGTAAGGGCAGCGAGGCTCAGCCTCGAGGGGGGGGAATTTCTAAAGGAGGTTTCAAGGACCCCCTGCAAAATACTGAAGGACTGGATGAGATAAGCAGGTGCTGGACCCAATCAAGACACCCAAAAATTGTTGGGTGACTATAGGGTGTGGGGCAGATGGACCCCTTGATCAAAAAGATCGTCCACCTGAGAATTACCTGGGCAACCAGAGAGGGTGAGTCCCGCGAAGACCCCTACACGGTAGAGCGTCCCCACGGGTTACAGGGTTTCCCCCACCCGACCTCTCTTGTCACTGCGGTTCCAGGTAGACCAGAATGGGGACCTTAACCTCTTAAGTCTACCAATTTTTTACTTTAAGATCAAGGTGCTTAAGGTTCCACTTGAACTTTAGTCTTTTAAGTGCAAAGAGTGACCTAATTTTAAGGTTGGTTGACCCAAGGGGTCAACTTCACCTCTTGTTCCATTGAGAGTTTTTGGGTCTTGTATTTTAGGGTTCAAGTGTTTAGAGAGCCAATTGCTTAGGGTTTTCTCTGAATAGGTATTTTCAATCAAGGTTTAGGCACACCTCTTTTTGGGAAGATCTTTTCTTTGTTAATAGAAGGTGTGTCTCTAAAAATCCTAGCTTTTCAATCCTTGAGTTGGCTCTAGTTGGTCCATTTTAGTTGCCTCAAAATTTAGTATCTAGGGCTCAATCAAGAAGGTTTTTAGCCCTAGTTACCTTAGTTGGATGAACAGTTACAATGTGTTGAAATGAAAAATTTAGGCAACTTTGATGAATTACTAAGTACAACACAGGTAGCCCTAAGTTGATTCTTCTTTGTGTTTCTTTTCAGATTTTTAAGGGAGTTTAAGAGAGGGTTAATGAAGATTACCTGTTCGTTGGAGTGTTTGTTGTGCGGCTGTTCTTCCACTTCTTGATTTTCCTGTATCTGCACAAAAGAGGAGAGATTATTAGAAATTTAAAAACAGGAATTTAATTACCTCTAGAATAGCCGTTGCTCCCCGGCAACGGCGCTAAGTGATGAGTGGGCGATAACTTATGACTAGGTTTTGTTATAGAAATAGCGTTGTAGTACAGCTAGTTATTGCAATCATTACAGATATTTTCTACTCGGAAAATAAAGTTCTCCCGAAGTCAAACTCAGGGAGCAAGTTGTATTCTAGAAGTACAGTATTTCTATTACAAAAATAAAGAGAGAGAGAGAGAGAATTTGTTGGCTTCTCCTTCTTTCTCGTCTGTCTTCTTTTCTCCTCTCTTTTTTTTCTTCTTCTTTCTTCTTCTCGCAGTCCTTTCTTGGCCTTCTTCTTCTTCTTTTTCCTTCTCTTCTCTTGCGGTCTGCTTCCTCTTCTTCTGCTCTTTCTTTTCTCGGCCAAGTGCACTCTTCTTTCTCTTCATCTTCTGCTTCTCTTCGTTGTCTTCTTCCTTCTGTTCTTCTTCTTTCTGTCTGTCTCTTTCTTTTTCTTCTTCCTTGCGGTCCTGTTCTCTTTTCTTCTCCTTCTTCTTTGCCTTCAGAGCGTCGTCTGATTTCTCAATCAGACGACTTCAGTAGCTGCTGCTACAGTGCGTCTTTTCTTCTTTCCTCTGTGGCTTTCTTCTTCTTCTTCCTGCCTTCTCTTCTTCTTCTTCTTCACCTGTGCCTGCACACTCAAAGTTCGATCAGAGGGCAAAACCTACTCTACCCTCCCCCACGTCTCTCTCTCTCAGAATTCGCTCTTAGGAAAGCTCTCCCAGAGGAACTGGTTAATCGGGTACGCGGGTCGCGCCCGGGTCCAGGCCCACCGGCGTGCGGTGGTGGGCGAGGAGTGCAGGTCGGGTTAATCGGGTCGGGCCAGGTACGCGGGGCGTGAGCGCAGACGAGGCTGGGTAATCAGGCGGGTGAAGGGGACCTCACCCCGTGATCTGAGGCGAACAGCTTAAGGCACTTTTTGCCTTTAAGCGCCCGCTCACCTCAGTGAGTTTCCGAGGTGGGACTAAATGTCCCACCCCAATTGGACGCCCGCGCGGAGGAGGCAGCACACAATCGAGGCTCCACGCGAAGGCTTTGCCCCAACTGCAGCCTGGGACTTCTTTGCGGAGATGCCCCGCGCAGCCTGGTAGTCTGACCTGGGCGTGGCGCGCCTGGAGGAGCAGGTCAAAGAAGCTGCTTCACTCAGCAATGGCGGCGGCGAGCGAAGTACCTGCTCACAGAGAAACGGCCTCTCGACCTAATCAGATACGCGGAGGACCTTCGCCGTAGCAAGGCGAAGGTGGTCGGGGGGTCTGCAGGTGGTCAAACTGCAGGTTGGGAGATGGGTTTGGTCGGTGGGTCTGCAGAGGGCGATTGGTGGGAAGTGGAAGGGCGGAGGTTGATCAGGGTGAGGAGGCGGAGGTTCTGTGAGGGTCGGCGAGCCATGTGGGGTGCTGGAGTGACGGGAGCGGGTCGCCGGAGTTTGGCCGGAGATGGAGAAGGTGAGGGTGATTAGGCGCGGTCGAGGGGTAATTAGATAAAAATAGCAGGGGGAAAAGAGAGAGAGGAGGCAGGGAAGTAGTTCTAACCTAACTAAAGGGATGAAGGGGGCGAGGAGGCGGATGGCTGTACCTGCTGTCGCAGGAGAAGAAGGTGCCCAGTGGGGGAGGACGGCGGCGACAACAGGGCAGAGGCAGTGCGCGCTGGTATTGCGCGACGTGGAGGAAGATCAGGAAGGTGGCTCTTCTGCTGGTATTGCAGCAGAGCGACGAGGAGGAGGAGGAGGAGAAACCGCCGAAGCAAGGGGGCGTCTGTCGGAGTGGGAAGAGAGGAAGTGAGGGGGTATCTCCGTCAGATCCGAGCTCCAGAGAACGGCAGAGCTTGTGGGGTTTTTATAGAGGTAGAGACGGAGAGGAGGGCGGAGGGAGGCGTCGTGCCTCCCTCGCCGGAGGACGCTGGAGGAAGGAGACCCATACCGTCCGTGCGTTCGCACGGCTGGTATGGGTGGTTGCAGCACTCAGGGGGGTGCTCCTGCAACGGTTTACGACGCAGGGCACCCCCATTTGACTTGGCAAGCCCCCCCTCACCCTGCGCGGCGCCATGCTCCGCGCAAGGTCGCCGGAGCATGGTGCTGCTCAGGTTTTGCAGGAGGGACCTAAATGCAAAGAACGAAGGAGAGTTAGGGGCCAAAATGTGAGGGTTCAAAAGTTGAGGGCCAAAAAGTAAATATATGAAGACCAAAGTGTAAAGTTGGTCAAGAAGGTTTCTTCTTAGGCTCAAGTTTTTATACATGACTAATTAGGACCTAAGGATTCTGATGGTGAATTTTATTTTTAGATTAAACCTTGTTTGACCGATCTATTTACGTAAAAACCCAAATTAAGTTGTTAATTGGGCATGGTTCTCAATGTAGGTCAAAATGGGTTCCTAAGGTCAAATTGAAGGTTCTAAACCCTAGAGATTATTTTTATATGAATTTTAGAGGATTTAGTTGATTTTTTCGCTGCCTCAAACCTCGTGTATTTAAGTGGGTTTGTTTTTAGTGTTACAAGATGTCATTTAATTCCTTGGAGTTGCTGTAGCCCTCATTGAATCATCTTGTCCCACTTTTCTTCTTATTACGTTATTTTGACCTATGTTTGGACCCTGAGTTACCCTATTTTCAGATTGGATTGGTGAAATTGCATTTTTACCCCTCAATTTCTATTTTCTTTGCAAACTCAGAATCTCTCTGAGCCAAGCCTTTCTAAGGTTATGTAGGAGCTTTTTCTTGTAAATCAGGGTTAAATGGTGCTAGTTTAGGGTTTATGATGAGGTTCTCATCAGGTGACACATCAGCGAAACGCTGAGTGGAGTAGCAACCAACTAGCTAAGAAAACGGTCAGGTGGATAAGTAGCTGTTATTTTTAATTTCTTTCTTTATTTTCTATTTATTCATTCTTGAATTATTTCTCAGATCTTTCCCTTGATATCGAATGTTCCTCGTGGGAACGATCTTGATTGCAGTCTTTTCCGACAAGTAGAAGTAGCACGTGGTGCTCTCCTGGTCGGGAGAGTCCCCCGTGGTGGTCCTACCCTTAGTCAACCACCCCAAGGTCACTGACAAACGTAACAGTGACTACAGTAAGCGCGATAAACGCACGGGTAGCTACCCTGCACTGGCACGCGGTCAGTCGTTTCCGTTAACGGGTGCGCCCTAAAGCACAGCACGAAACCAGTATAGGGCAGAGCCCTCTCAGTAACAGGGGTCCAGCCCCTCCACAGTAACCAAACAAGGGTCTTGCCCCTCCACAGTCCGCACACCCTCGCCTGACTACCCTGGTTTGCCCAGTGGGCCTAACAAGTCGGTTTAGGACGGTTAGCTGAACCCCGGGGCCCGTGGGGTGGCTAGCTCCCTCCCTACACTAGTAGCTCTCCCCGGTACGGTGTACGCGAGGGCCAAGAGTCAGTACAAAGTGGCCAGACCTAACCCCGGGTTCCTAGGGCAACTGGCTCTCCTTTGCACTAAGAGGTAACAGGTGCTTTCCCTGGTACTACGTACCCAAGAGACAGCAAACTTTCCCATTCACTTTTCCAGTTCCATCCCATTTATTTCCAGGAGTTCTACTCCTAATTCCCCGTAGGGTTCATGCTCATGTTTTTCAGGCCAAGCCATTCTAGGTTTCATCATTTCAGGTTTATTCGCATATAGTACGTGTTCCAACATTCAACTTCTTTTCCTTTCCAATTTGTATACAAGCAGCTCATATTTAATCTCAACCAACAGAAATTACATGCAACAGTTACTAGTAACAGTACTCTACATTTCACAGGCAACTATTATCCAATTATAGGCAATTATCATTATTTTATCCACTTATCCAATACTGCAATTCAGGCATTGAAGACATTTGTTTCAATGTTTTCTGTTCCTAGGATTCATGCCACACCCTAGGATCTATCATTTAATCTAGTTTTCAGGTCCTAGGATTCATGCCATATCTTAGGATCTATCATTCAATCTAGTTTTCAGGTCCTAGGATTGATGAGAGCCCCTAACTAGCACAATTTAATCTAAATAAGTGTGAAGAAGCTCCTACAAAACCTAAAGAGAAACTTAACTCAAGAATTCTGAATGAAAGAATAAGACAAATCATAAAGGATAAAAACTGTAATTTTACCAATGTAGTACACGAACAGGGTATCTAAGGGTCTAAACACAGGTCAAATAAGCTTAAAAAGGAAGGAAGTGGGATGATCTGATCTGAAAAGGGTTATACCAACTTCTAAGAATTAAATGACATTCTGTAACCTTAAAATAAACCTGTTTTAATTCACGAGGTTCAAGACAGGATAAAAATCAACTAAACCCTTGAAAATTCATGAAAAAATATTTCCTAGGGTTTAGAACCTTCAATTTGGCCTTTGCAACCTATTTTGACCTAAATTGAGAACCACGCCCAATTTATGACCTAATTTAGGTTTTTACGCAAATTAACCAGTCAAACGTGGTCAAATATAAAATCAAATTTCACCATTAAGTTCCTTAGGTTAAAATAAGGCTGGTATAAAAATTTGGGCCTAAGAGAAAATCATCTTGACGGACTTTACAAATTTGTCCTCTTGAATTACTTTTTGACCCTTATCTTTTGAAACCCTTACAAATAGCCTACTATCTTTCTCGTCGTTCTTTGCAGAATGGTCCTCCCTGCCATTCTGAGTAGGCGCCATACCTCCCTGCCATTCTCGTCGTTCTTTGCAGGACATGGCGCCCGTTCTCAAGAACGAACGGGGGGTTCCTTGCGACGTCCTCTGTCGCAGGGACCCTCCCCTGCCACCTGCGGCTACCCATGCCTCTCGTCTGAACGCACAAACGGCATGGTATCCTTCTCCGGCCATCTCCGGCGTGCTCTGCATGTTGTTCCCTTGGGCCGCTCTCCCCACCAGCGCCTTTATAAGGAGCGGCAAGGTCTGCTGTCTCCTTCAAGCTACTTCTGGTGGAGAAAAACCGTCCATTTCGTCTCTCCCCTCTCCGGTCAGAGTGCCCTAGCTTCCGACGAACTCTCCTCCTCGTCGCTCTGCTGCCATACCTGCAGCAGAGCCCACTCTACCTCTTCGACCTACGCCAGGCCGCACCAGCTGGCGTCCTCAAATCTCCTCCTCGTCGCCAATAACCCCCTCCTAGGCACCTTCGTCCCCAGCACCGGTAGGTACGTGTCGAGAGCCACCTCCCTCCCTCTTCGTCAATTAGGTAGGTAGAGACCTTCCCTTCTCTCTCCCTGTTATTTCCCCCTTCTTGAAATAGTCTTTTAAACCCTTTGACTGCCTCGACCACCAGCATCTGCTCCATCTCCGGCCACCATCTCCGGCGAGACCACCCCACCTCCACAGACCTTTCCACCCCTCGCCAACAAGCCCAGAAGCTCCCCCTCACTCCACTCTAGTGATTCCCCTACTCCATGCATTACCCTGCACCTCCAGACCACCCCTCGAACACACCCACTTCCGCGCACGTAGTCTGCCCTAGGCGCACGGCCACAGGCGCCCTCGCGCCTCGCCAACCCTCGCACCGCCTTCGCCACGATCCGGCGAAGCTCCCTGTGTTGTTTGACGTGACCGGGAGGTCATCTTCATGATTTCAGGGTTCAACCTCCTCGCCGCCATTGACGAGCTGTTGGAGCTTCTTCGCAGGTAGCTCCAGGTCTTCTCCACTCCAGGCGTGAGCCCTAGGCAACACGGGGGAAGCCAGCGAAGGCGCCCAGGTTCTCGATTGGGAGCGCGAAACCTTCGCTGCTGCCCAATCGACAGCTGCTTCTCGCCTGCGGGCGGGCGGAGCGGAGGTGGGACTTTAGTCCCACCTTGGAAGTGTATGGGCGAAAGCCCATACATAAATTGAAAAAGTGCTATCGGCTGGTTGCCTTCGATACACAGGGGTCAAGTCCCTCGCCCACGCACGCAGCGCGCCACGCACTCGCACCCACCCTCGCCTGCGCTCACTCCCCGCGGGCCTGGGCCGAACCCGATTACCCGACCAAGCACTCCTCGCCCACCACCGCACGTCGGTGGGCCTGGTCCCAGGCGCGTCACCCGACCCGTATACCCGCGAACGCTCTGGGAGCAAACCTTTGAGAGAGAAATAAAGAGAGAAACGTGGAGTGGGTAGGGGTTAGGTTTTGCCTAACCTTGCGATGCGCAGGGAAGCAGGAGAGGAAGAGAGGAGGAGGAGCGGCTGAAGACTTATCCGCACAGAGCAGCTGCTGAAGAAGCAGGCGAAGGAAGAAGAAAGGAAGGAAAGAAGCTGAAGGAAAAGAAGAGAAGCTGCACTGTAGCAACCGAGTAGTTAAGTCGTCTGATTTCTGAATCAGACGTCGGTGAAAAGAAAGAAGAAGGAGGGCTAGAGCAAACGAAAGAAAAAGAAGAAAGAAGGTAGGGTGAAGAAGAAGAAAGAAGACACAGAGAAGAAGAAAGGAGAGAAGAAAATCAGAGAAAGGAGGACTTAGCAACTGAAGAAGAAAGAGAAGGCAGAAGCCTCTGCAGCCGCAAGGAAGAAGAAGACCCAAAAGAAAGAGAAGAAAATTAGAAAGAAGACAGGAAGAAGGAAGAGGAACCGCTGAAGAAGAAGAAGGAAGAAGAAGAAGGAAGAAGAAGAAAGGAAGAAGAGAAAGAAAGAGTAGCTAAAGAAAGAGAATAAGAAAAAGCCAATTACCCTCTCTCTTTCTCTCTCTCTCTCTCTTAATTTTTCGTAAAAACCTTATATATTGGGAATTTATAGGCTTCTAGAATTATAGTTTGCTCCCTGAGTTCGACCTCGGGAAACTTGTCATTCCGAGTGATAAATTGTATTGAACTGGTAACCGTGTCCCTATACTATACTACGACGAAACCTAGAGGAAACGACAACCAAAGATTCATGACATACCCTAGGATCTATCATTTAATTTAGATATGCATTAATGTTTGTAATTAACTAAGGGAAGCCACTCTACTCGCAAAATCGGGAGTGATGGGGGCGTGATCGGCAGGTCCGCGTGCCTCCGCAACCCCCAAATCAGCAACAGAACGAGGTCCTAACACATGGATCAAACACAAGGAACTGCTCAGAATAGGATACAAGTACTTTAAACAAGTAGAGGAACTAATTCTGAGAAGAACGAAATTCGAAATTCGGAAATCGGACTTCGAACGGACACTAAACGGGTCAAAAATGACAACTCTGCCCAAAATCAGACGTCCGGAACATCTTCCAAATGTCTTAAACGATGGTTCAGGTCATACCTTGTTTCTACGTGGTTCTTCAAACGTCCAGAATCCCACTGAACCGTCTGGACTTAGTTCCAGACGTCCGACTGTCACTCCGGATGTCTGGAAATCCTCTCCACCGTCTGGCGCTGTGCCCAGACGTCCGATCTGTGTAGGAGGGCATGTCCTTGCACCTTCCCGAACGAAACCTGCACGCGTACGCGACTGTCCTCAACACGAAAATGAGGCAGAACCTTTCGGCGGAACAGCCTGCATGGCCGTAAACGTGAAAGGAAGAAGAAATGGAAAATATCGTACCTTTCAGACGTCTGGACGTAGGTCCGGACGTCTGATTCTGGGAAATTTTCCCAGAATCAGGACCTTGCCCTCCGCATGCTGCGCACGGCCGTGCCGCGCCGCGCTTGCCTGTTGCCTAAGCTGCAGCAGCACCTCCCCAGCACCCCGCTCCCATTGCGTACCCGTCGGCCAGCCCTGGTGATAAACACCAGTTTATCATCATTTTTATGCTTTAAAACTAACCTAGCTCTTAGGATTTTACTCCGCAAACGGGTTTTTGGGCTGCATTTAGGCATAAATTAGGATAGGCATGCATTGCATTTTTTATTGTCGTTTTAATGTGTTTTTGTGAGTGTTAGGGATGTACAGATGGACAGATCCCTAAAACCCTAGCACTCAAGAAGGCAAATGGTGAAGGAGAAGCCCAGACTAGCTGGAACTCAGCCTAATCCAGCTCACCTCAGCTTGATCCAGCTCACCTCAACTTGATCCAGCTCACCGCAGCTGGAACCTAGCTTACTTGAACTAGGGTTAGCTCATCCCAGCTCCATTCAGCTAATCTCAGCTGGATGGCAGCTCAAGAGAGTTCACCTTAGCTCACCCTAGCTCAAGTCAGCTCAGATCCAGCTCAACTTCGCTGAGTCTAGCTCACCTCAGCTCGCACTAGTTCACAGGGAGCTCTAGCTAGCTCAGCTGAGTTGACAGGAGTTCACCCCAGCTCAGATCCAGCTACATCCAGCTCTACTCAACTCCAACCAGCTGAAGAAGAATTCATCCCAGCTCAGGAAGCTCAAGTCCAGCTCACAGGGACTCAGCTTAGCTCAACTCAGTTGAGCTAAGCTACCTTAGCTGCCTCAACCAGCTTGATTCTCCCCGGGAGCACCAGACCCAGCTCACCTTAGCTCAGTATGGTAGAAGCTAGCTTACCTTAGCTCGGCTTAGTAGCTAGCAAATAACTAGCAAGCTAAGCCAGCTAGAATAGCTCCATGCCAGCCCCTTCAGCAGCAACCAGCTCCAAATTTCAGCTCCAGACTTCTCCTCAGCTCCTCCCTCCAAACCCTAGCTCCAACACCTTCTCCTCTACTCCTCCATTAGCTAAGCTAGCTTAGCTTAGCTTAGCTTAGCTTAGCTTAACTATGCTCCAACTTCCTTGGCTTGTACCACCCCAAAAACCCACCTACCAACTCCACCCAACTAGCTCCACCTAAGCTCCACATAAGCTAACCTACTTGGCACCAACCTAACCTACCCACCACCTCCAAAAGACACCTAAAAGTGGTGCCAAAAACTACCCATAACCACCCCTTAATGGCGCCACTTTTCCCTCCAAAATCTCCTCTCATCTCCACCACACAATCTCCCTTGAACCCATCTCCACCATCCACCTAACCCCCCTTCTAGAAGACCCCATGTTGGCGCCAACATGGTGGTGTCTCTCCACCACCAAAAGACACCAACACCACCATAACCACCCCCTTTAACACCCCTTGGGTTGGCGCCAACTCACCCTAGCCATAGGATCACCAACCACCCTCATCCTTCCATCCTAGCCCTCCATTTCAAGGGGCACCTTAACCCCCCATCCTATTCTATAAAAAGCCACCACCTACCACCATTTTGGGGCATCCTCCCTTAGTATATTTTCTACCTAAACCACCTATACCTACGGCCAAGAAGAAGGAGTAGAGAAGGAGATTAAAGGGGCACATCACCAGCCCCTTTGGTGCCTTCTTCTCCCCACTCTCTTCAACTTGAGCCACGCCAAGGAGGAGGACTCTTCCACTTTAAGGAGGACGGCCAGGCAAAGGAGAAGGACTTAGGGTGGACGTCCACCCTTGGAGAGAACTTAGGGCACACCACCCTAGGGCTTGCCTTGGAGGACATCACCTTGGCGGAGTACTGCAAGGAAGGAGTTGAAGGACTCTTTTCAAGATTGGGAGCCACCAACCTTGGAGCAAGAAGCCCTCTTCTTCACCATCTATCTAAAGGATTTGTGTTTTCCTTTCTTATTTGCATTTTTCTAGTAGTACAAGCTTTCCTCTACTAGGCATTTTTGTTAAACACTTTTTCAATTATCTAGTTGCCTTCTTTGCATTTCTTGTTTGCATTTCTATTTGCTTATTTTCGGCATTCTTCACTCCCTCTCCCTAATTATTTTAGGCCTCCACTTGCCTAGAGTGAGCTTAGGGAGAGGCTCTACTTGCCACTTTAGAAGTAGTTTATTGAATTCGAAGTGTAAACACCTTTCCTCCATAAGTTCTCATGTTGCCTTAGTTTAAAAAACAAAAAAATGATATATTGAAAAATACCAAAAAGAAAGTTGAGATTTATATTCCAAGCAAGAGAATTAATTTTGCAAACATATTGCCTCCTTGGACGACCCTAGATACTCCCCTATCTAGGAATATAAATTTAAGAGAGAAAGCGGATTTACGCGTTACAACGACCTAATTAACAAACCACGTGAAATCGCTATCACCTGGCTGCTCCGGCGAGCTCGCACACTCGGGCTCTAACTCTTCTCCCTCTCACTGCAACTCCTCCCCGCGCACACACAGAAGTAGCTGCTGCCTTCGCCCTCTCACTCTCACGCTAACAGGAAGAAGAAGAAGAAGATGATGGAGTGATGGTGAGGGAGAGGAGAGGGGGAGAGGTATTTGAAGGCACCATGGGGAGAGAGAGAGGAATAAAGCTGCGCTTGCAGGACAGGGAGGAAAGAGAGAGAAGAAAAGAGGGCGGCGGGTTAGTCTGCCCGCATATGCACACAAACTCAAAATCGTATGCCGAAAAAATTAATTTCCAGACGTCTGGGGAGTCTCCCAAACGTCTGGACCAACTCCCAGACGTCTTAAAAGACGTTTGATGCCGAGGTCTTAACAAGCAGTGTCTGGACCGATAGGAGCCAGATTTAATAATGTCCAAGGCGTCAGGATTGAGAAGAATTCGAGCAAGTTTTTGATAAATCCTTTGATTAGCCCTTCTACCATTGTACCAAGAAAGTTGATTACCCGCAAGAGGCATCTCAATGAGACCAAGATCATGGATTAGGTTCCTAAGCGGAACTGCTTGAGAATCGACGAAAGGGATACCACCGACCTTCTCGGAATCGCGAATGATACAGTTAAAGTCACCCCCAAGGATCCACGGAGAGGAAGTATTGGCCAAGTTTTTTAAGTAGTTCTGGAGTTACAATCTAACCTCCGGATCGGTGGAGGCATAAATCGCAGAGATCCTCGAGGATGTACAACCTAAGGAGGCAGTGACAGAAATAGCTTGAGACATAATCAAAATGATCGAAGCGGAGACAAGGGCATTCCAAAGGCACCAGATTTGATGCACTTCAGGGGTCGCAAAGGAGTTGGTAAAGGAAATAGAGTTTCTGATGGAATCAACAGACGATGGAGGCGCAAAAGGTTCCATAAGGAAGACAAGATTAATCTTATGCTTGCTAATCATTTGCTTAAGACGATTAATGGTACGGTTGTTTAAGACACCAAGGCAATTCTAAAACAGACAATTCATAGGGAAAGGGTTTTAGATAAAGACTTGGCACGACTCCGGGTGATCCTACCCGAGTCCTTTAGCATACGACCTCCATGGGCTCCTCTAGCCAAAGGAGAGTGTGCCTCATATGCCGAGTCCTGGAGGAGCAAGGGTTCAGCATTGAAGGAAACCGAACCACCGTAAGGCCCCACATCCAAACGATAATCCAAGGAAAAGCCATCATTGCTCTTACACACTCCCTTTCCCCCATCCAATAAAACCCCAAGGAGAAGAGATTCCGGATCAAGTGGGGGGTCGGGCAGACGAGAAGGAATAGGAAGGTAAATGCCTCATTCCATCAAATAATCATTTTTAGCATATTGTTTCTTGGGAGAGCAATCAACAAATCTAGCATTATCATTAGGCACAGTATCCGGCAACTTCAACATCAGCTGCTTATCGTTAGAACTACCTCCCTCAAGATTATACAAGTCAGACGTCGAAAGAGATCGTTGGTTTTTGGAAATATGCAGTTTAGCCTTGTTATCGGAAACATCACCATATGAAATAGTTTTCTTCGAGACATCATCCAAAGGAAAGTTATGCTACGTCCAAAACTCAGACGAACGGGACAAATCGTAGGAAAGCGAAAGCAAAGGCAACGAACAATCAATCACACAGATAGCATCATCAAAAATCATCGACGGAGTAAGATTAGAGAATATCACCTTGGGGGAAGGCCCAGATTGAGACCCATCGACCTCAACCTCCTTCCCCTTGGATCTAGTAGCGATTCTTTTTGCCCTTCTCCTCATTGTCGCACGATGCTTCTTCTTCCCATCCTGGGGGATCTACACAGAGGGAAAAGAAGAAACCCCCCCAGAAGCAGTAGATAAGGAAGTTATACAAACCGGAATGTTACATTCAAGATCCCCTCCCCCAGGAATGGGAGCCTTGTCCAGAGCAACCATTGGGGAACCAGTCTGTTGAGGAGAGACTGATGGAGCAACTTTGGAAAGACCGCTCAACAGCTCTTGGATAGCCTCAGCCGCAGGACCTCCACCATTCACATTTGCAGCAAGAGCCTGAAAGGGACATCCAACCAAAGTATGACCATGTTTGGAACAAGCAGAACAGAAAGGAGGGATCTTCTCATAAACGACCCTCTAAACAATCTTGGAATCACCATGGAAAATCACAACCGAATCCTACTGAGGCAAAGTCAGATCCACTTCAACACACACGTGAGGGTACCTGGGTTTAAGCCCTTGGATTATTTTTGATCCACGCAAATGGGGTGCCCAAACTAAGAAGCAAAGGATAAGAGGGTGTTCAGGTGCAGTAAATGAAGATTCAGGCCCGGAAAACCAACCCAAACGGGAACCGAAGTCACAACCGAGTCAGTATGGAAAGACGGGACCCAGCAGACAAACTAAAGCCGAACCCCACTCACCATAACCAATCCCAGTGATTAAATTCTCGAAAAGTCCCAGTACGAGTCACATTTGATAAGCCAATGGCAAAAATCCAAAGGGGACAAATGGAAACCAGCAGAAAGGTTGAGACTCTTTGCCAGGACATCCTGCAACTGACGCAACGAGGGCTTTGGGCCCCAAGCATGCGCCACAATAGAAAAAGCAAAAGATCTGGAAAGATCATCCACCTCCTCAGTGGAGAAAGGCGTGCCTTTAACCCCATCGCGACACTCCGGGAACCGAACCTTAACATCCAACTCCACAAAGAAGGCTCAGTAGAGCCAAATCCAACCACCACAAAAGCAAAGGACTTCTTGAGAGTGGTGGTCTGGTCAGTAGGAGAGGATGGCGAGGAGGATGGTCCAGGAGACGGCATTGCGAGAGAGGAGAGAAACCAGCGAAACAGAAGCACAAAACAAAGAAAAACATCGATAGACCAGAAAAACATAGAAGGAAAATAGAAAGAAACAGAAGAAAGGGGGAAAACACCGATCAACTAGAAAAACACAAGGAAAATGGAAAGAAACAAAAGTAAGGGGGAAAGCACCGATCAACCAGAAAAACACCAAAGTAGCAACATGCAAGCAAAGACACAGGAAAAAAGGAAAAGAAAAGGGAAAAGAGGAAAGAAAGGCCATAGCCAGAGGCTCCACGAAGCCTAGAAGAGCTACACCATAGCTAGGGAGCAGATCCCCTCCCCCATGGGGGAGGGAGAACTCGGCTGCAACCAGGGAACCAAGCAAGGAGGGGGAGAGACGGAGGAGGAGAAGGGGAGAGGAGGGGAGAAAAGCAGCATAGAGGGGAAACGGAGTGCTCCGAAACCCTAAAGGAGAGGAAGCAAATGAGAGCACCTTATAAAATCCAAAGATATTGTTACCTAGAGCAATATAGCCGTTGGAGTTTGCAATTACTGCATTCATCGCAAGAATTCTTGTCATTCCCAAATCTATCATATAAGCAGTCATTTCTTCAGCAATAAGGATGTTACTTGGCTTCAAATTACAGTGAACAACTGGCCTCTCCAATCCCAAGTGAAGATGCTCAAGAGCTGAAGTGACGTCAATTGCCACGTTGAGCCTCTGATGCAAGCTCAAGTTCCACTTCTTGAAACTTATTGCCTGTGATACCACTTCCTGGTGCAACCACATCTCTAGATTCCCATTGGTCACCAGTTCATAAACCAATGCCATAATTAGGTAACCATTAGCATCTTTGTCTGTGCAAGTTTCCAGGATCTTAACGATGTTGTTGTGGGTGACTTTCTTCATCACACGGGACTCTTCCAAGAAGCAAGAACAAGCAACCCTTTAGTTGCCACGTGTAGATCGGCATAGGTGACACTTAATGGAGCCTCGAGAAAGGAGATGTTCCTGAAATGGCCTCCTGATTTCTCCCTTCTGAAGTATATGTATCTGTACAACACCTAGAACAACAAAAGCAAGAACAAGCCAATGGCATCGACGATAATGATAGCTAATGCAACCTTTGGTAATCCTGATCCACTTCCACTTGGATTGCAGGGTGACAATCCTAATGCTTCATGTCCTCCACAGAGATTATTCCCAACAAATATGAATCTAATTGTGTCATTGAAAACACCTCCGGTGGGTACCGGATAGGTGATATCATTGTTGGACATGTCAAGAAGGCTTAGCTCCATATTTACCAAAAGGAATAAGTGAACCCAGGTCAATTAAATTTAGAAAGCAACTAATGAGCACCATCGTGATCCGTTTATGTCTGGGATATCCTAGATTTTTGCAGAATACCCCGTGTTTACGAAAAGGAATAAGTGAACCCATGTTTTATCCTAAACCTAGATTTTCATAAATTCAAGTATGGATGAGGGATGAGTTATCCCATGTCCTAATCCCTTGCAACTCTCTCTCCCACACCTTGCTCTTTTTACACATTTGCCCTTCCCTTCTCCCTTGCCCTAAAAAAAATAAAAATTCACAAACAAACATAACCATCAATCAAGGGTAAAATTATCTTTTGATAACTTATTCCTACTTTAATCCTTCGTTTTCAAGTAAATATCATAATTTTTCATTCTCAACTTATTCTCACTTTATTCCCTATTCACATAAACACCTTCAATGAATTATCCCAAATTAGATGTAAACACCAACACAAAATATTTCATACTTGTAAATTATCACGTGAAATACACTTGCATCCTCAATGAATGAAATTTAGCACAAAATTAAGAACATAAATTTATTTTATTAACCTCTTAAAATAAATATTAAAATTATAAAAATTCACCTCTCAAGTAAATAAAAATTAAATTAACCCGGAGGTTCTTAATCTGATCGTGTGCGGGAAGCATAAAGAAACAATAAAAAAGAAAGAAAAAAATCGAAAAGGGTTCTTCAATTTGCCACAAATGGTGGCTGAGGTGGTAGGAAGGAGAGAATTAGAGGTTTGCGACTGAGGACTCGAGAATTACAACGGAGGGGGCAAGATTTAGCATGCGATGACATGGAGCAAATGTCCAACCCATTTGGGTGAGAAATTGGTGGCCCAGGAGCGTGAAACCAGAGGGGAAAGTTGCATTCCATGTGGGATTTGATACCATTACGAAAGTTATCATTCCTAATTCAAATTTTGGCTCCTTAAGTCTCCCTAATGATCTATATATACCCCTTCAAGGCCTCTAGGGTAAGGGAAGCTCAAATACTATAGTGTTACAACTTCTACAAGTCTCCAATCTCTTCATCGATGCTGACTCTCATCCATGTTCTATCTCATAATCTTCATGCATGCATCTACACCAAGAATGGACCATAGGTGACCTATCTTGTTGGAAGACTAAATCAACATCACGTTGTTCGTGTGCATCGGGTGATAGGTGAAGGTTTCAACATGTAAGCGAGCATTTGAACTATTGTTGAGGTGCCTCGACCTTAGGAGTTTGCATTCTCTTTCTCTGGAACATAAGTATGATGCATGGATTGCTTGTTGTGTTTGCATATCTTGTCGAACATGAGTAGTACGAAGTTTGTGTTGCTTTACAAGGTTCTACTTGTTGTTTGAATCCAAGTAATCTGGTTAGTTAATTAACCTCGAGATTATTACATGTCACATACAATGTCTCTGTTACATGAGTGCATCCGTTAGTAGACCCCACGGGACACAAGGTGTTAAGACCCGTGCTGTGAGAGCCTTTTAAGATATCTGGACTGTGGGTCAGACGTCTGGACATCTTCCCGACATCCAGAAATCAAATTTTTTTAGTACGAGCTCGCGTCTGCGCACGTGCTGCGCGCAGACAATACCCCTCGTTTTTCCTCCTCTCTCTCCCCGCCTCCAGCAAAACCCTAACCCACCGATCTATAAAACCTCCTCCTCCTCTCTCGTTTCTCCTCACTTCTCAGCCACCAGCCCCTTCCCCTCTTCTTCCCCACTCCAGCGAGAGAGGCAGTGCGAGCGAGAGAGCGCGTGGGCGGCATTGAGGAGGAGCGGCGTGAGGAGAGGAAGAGGAGAGCAAGCTCGTGAGCTCGCGTGGGAGCTCATCGGTGAGCGCACGACCGGAGCGACCCGTGCGCGAAGAGGAGTGCGTCGGGGAGGTCGCCCCGACTGTTACGACCCGATTCCCGAATCCCTACAAGACACGAGAATCGAACCGACTCGACTGATCCCAAGACCCAATCGTCCAACAAGAAGGTAACCAAAAAGTAGTAAAATAAACCACATTCACCATGCAAATAACTAACAGTAACAAAAATAAAGCAGTAAAGAAAAGAACTACTACAGTACACACCACCACAACAGTAGAGAATTAAAAACAGGTACAGAAATATGAAATTAACAATAAAAGAGTACAAAAGTGTAACAAAATACTCACTACTACAGGAACGGGTACAACACAAGTACAACTACTGGACTCTACTAGGCCCAACACCCTCTGCAGCCGTAGGCTCTAGCTGCTCAACACCTGGTCCTGAAAAAAGTGTAAGTATGATACGTTAGCGAAACGTTGAGTAGAGTGGCAACCAGCTTGCTACAAAAAACAGTAAAGTTGTACAAGTAGCTGTTATTTTTAATTTCTTTCTTTATTTATCTATTTACTCTTTCTTGGTTTATTTCTCAGGTCTTTCCTTTAATCTCGAATGTTCCTCGTAGGAACGATATTGATTACAGTCTTTTCCGAAGAGTAGAAGTAGCACGTGGTACTCTCCCGGCCGAGAGAGTCCCCCGTGGTGGTCCTACACTCAGTCAACCACCCCAAGGTCGCTGACAGGCGTAACGGTGACTACGGTACGTGCGATAAATGCACGGGTAGCTACCCCCACTCGCACGCGGTCAGTCGTTTCCATTAACAGGTGAGCCCAAAGCACAGCATGGAACCAGTATAGGGTAGAGCCCTCTTAGTAGCAGGGGTCTAGCCCCTCCACAGTAACCAAACAGGGGTCTCGCCCCTCCACAGTCCGTGCACCCTCGCCTGACTACCCTGGTTTGCCCAGTGGGCCTAACAAGTCGATGTAGGACGGCCAGCTGAACCCCGGGCCCCGTAGGGTGGCTAGCTCTCTCCCTACACTAGTAGCTCTCCCCGATACTGTATATGCGAGGGCCACAGAGTCAATACAAAGTGGCCAGTCCTAACCCCGGGTCCCAACACTAGGGTGGCTAGCTCTGCTCTGCACTAAACAGGGGGATAGTCGCTCTCCTTGGTACTCCGTACTCAAGGGCCAGCTCACTTCCCCATTCACATTTCCAGTTCCATTTTATTTATTTCCAAGAGCTCTACTCCTAATTCCCCATCGGGCTCATGCTTATGTTTCTCAGGCCAAGCCATACTATGTTTCATCATTTCAGGTTTATTCACAGATAGCACGTATTTCCAACATCCAATCTTTCTTTTCCAATTTATATACAGGCAGCTAGTATTTATTTGCAAACAACAGGAATTACATGTAATCGTACTCTACATTTCACAGGCAGTGGCTATCCAATTACAGGCAATTATTATTATCCTATCTACTCATCCAAGACTACAATTCAGGCATTTGATACAATCGTTCTAGAGTTTCTAGTCCTAAGATTCATGCCATACCCTAGGATCTATCATTCAATCTAGTTTTCAGGTCCTAGGATTCATGCCATACCCTAGGATCTATCATTTATTTCAGATATGCATTAATGTTTGTAATTAACTAAGGGAAGCTACTCTACCCACAAAATCGAGAGTAATGGGGGCGTGATTAGCAGGTTTACGTGCCTCCGCAACACCCAAATCCGCAACAGAATGAGGTCCTAACACAAGGATCAAGCACAAGGAACCACTAAGAACAGGATAAAAGTATTTCAAACAAGTAGAGGAACTTATACTGAGAAGAACGGAATCTTAAACGCGAAAATCGGACCTCGAACGAACCCAAAACGGGTCAAAAACGACAACTCTGACATAAATCAGACGTCTGGAACATCTTCCAGAGGTCTTAAAAGGGGGCTCAGGTCATACCTCGCTCTGCGCCGCTCCTCAGACGTCCAGAGGTTCTGCTGAACCGTCTGGACCCAGTTCCAGACGTCCGACCACCTCTCCAAACATCTGGAAACGCTCTCCACCGTCTGGTGACTCGCCCAGATGTCTAAACCGCGTGAGAGGGCGTGTCCCGCGCCTTCCCGAAGTGAATCCTACACACGTACGCAAAAATCCCTTAGCAAGGAATGCGACAGAGCTTCAGCGGAACGGCCTGCATGGCCGTATCCGCAAAAAGGAAGGTATAGGCACAGTACATACCTATCAGCCGTCTGGAGTTTCTTCCAGACGTCATCCCCATCATCTGGATGTAGGTCCAGACATCTGATTCTGGGAGAAATACCAAAATCAGAAGCTCCTTCGTCTTCTTCCCGTTGTGCGCTGCCGCACCGCGCTCGTCCACCCGCTGCTCTAGTTGCATCAGCGTCGGGGAGGACTTCCCCGACACAACACTCCGCCTCACGCATGTCGGCTGACCTCGAACGGCTCCGGCGAGCTCTCTTCTCTCACGGCTCGCACGCTCTCTCCTCTTCCCTCTCGCTGCACCTCTCCTCTCCGCCACTGCACCCGGCAGCAGCTACAGCTCGCTCTCACTCTCGCTCTCGCTCTCACACTGGAGGAAGGAGAAGATAGGTGGGGTGGTGAATGAGGGAGAGGGGAGAGGAGTATTTAGGCATGGGGAAAGGCTTCCGCAGGTCGGCGAAGGGAGAGAAAGAGAAGAGGCGCGCAGACTTGCGATCGTACGCACGGAAAAATTAATTTCCAGACGTCTGGACCAACTCCCAGACGTCTTAAAGTGTTTTGATGTCACGAGTCTTAACACCGACACTTCTGCAGCCGGAGCAGCAGGTGAGGAGGGGCGAGGCGCAGCCACGCACGGCGTGGGAGAGCGGAAGCAAGTTCTGGTTCTGGGTTTTTCCCAGAATCAGACGTCTAGAGCGACATCCAGACGGCGGAGCGGACGTCTGGAGGCGGTTCCAAACGTTTGGGTGAGAGTTCTGCTAAGGTACGTCCTCTTTGCGGATACGGCCATGCAGGCCGCTCTGCTGCCACCATTTTGCATGCCTATTTTGAGAAGATTGGGTGTCTACGTGCAGGATTCGCTTCGGGAAAGCACGGGACATGCCCTCCCACACACTTTAGACGTCTGGGGAGCTTACCCGACGACTGTAGGCACTTCCAGACGTCCGAAGAGGTTGTCGGATGTCTGGAGCTGGGTCCAGACTATCCAGAAGAGTTCCTGGACGTCTGAAGATTGGCATAGGGCTTGAGGTATGACACTGGACACTTTTAAGACGTCTGGAAGTTGTTCCAGACATCTGATTGAGACAGAAATCCTATTTTTGACCCGTTTAGGATCCGTTTTAGTTTCATTTTACTCAAATAAGATACTGATGTGTTCCTTGTGAATTCCTCTTCTTGTTAGAAGGTTTTCCATACTGTTCTAATAGTTCCCTTGTGATTGTTCCTTGTGATATGACTTCATTCTGTTGCGGGTTCGAGGCTTGTTGAGGCACGTGAGCCTGCTGTTCAAACCCCCAATACTCCTGGGTCTACTGGTAGAGTGGCTTCCTTCTAATTTAATTATAACATAAATGCATGTGTGGAATGAATGATTAAAACCTAGGATATGTCGTGAATCCTAGGACGAGAAATACTTGAAATGTCTGTAATGGATGATTGAATTGCAGTCTTGAATGAGTAGATAGAATGATAACAATTGCCTGTAAATAAATAACAGCTGCCTGTGAAATATGAAGTACTTGTGCTAGCTAACTGTTGCATGTAAAATTCCTGTTGTATACGTTAAATGACATAATACGAGCTGCATGTATATAAATTGAGAATGGAAATGTGAATGATGGAAATGCGAGCTACCTGTGTATACCCTGTATATGGAAATGTGAACGGTAGCAATACGAGCTGCATATGTATAACCTGAGAATGGAAATAGAAATGATGAAACCTGGTATGGCTTGGTAGGAGGAATATGAACATGAACCCTACGGGGAATTAGGAGTAGAGCTCCTGGAAAAAAATGGAATGGATCTGGAAATGTGAGTGGGGAAGTGAGCTAGCCCTTGAGTACGGAGTACCAAGGAGAGCAACTGTCCCCCTGTTTAGTGTAAAGTAGAGCTAGTCGCCCTTGGGTTGGGACCCGTGGTTAGGATTTGCCACTCTGTACCGACTTCCTGGCCCTCGCGTATACAGTTCCGGGGAGAGCTACTAGTGTAGGGAGAGAGCTAGCCACCCCACGAGGGCCGAGGTTCAGCTAGCCGCCCTACACCGACTTGTTAGGCGCACTAGGCAAACCAGGGTAGTCAGGCGAGGGTGCTCGGACTGTGGAGGGGCGAGACCCCTGTTTGGTTCTTAGGGGCTAGACCCCTGTTACTGAGAAGGCTAGGCCCTATACTGGTTCTGTGCTGTACTTTGGGGCGCACCCTCTAACGAAAACGATTGACTGCGTGCCAGTGTGGGGTAGCTACCCATGCGCTTATCGCGCATACCGTAGTCACCGTTACGTCTATCCGTGACCTTGGGGTGGTTGACTGGGTGTAGGATCACCACGGGGGACTCTCCCGGCCAGGAGAGCACCACATGTGCCTTCTACTCTTCGAAAAAGACTGCAATCAAGATCGTTCCCACGAAGAACATTCGAGATCAAGAAAGAGATTTGATAATTAAATCAATGGATGAAAAAGAAATAATTTGTGAAATAATGTAATTGGAAAACCACAGCTACCTAACCGCTTTTACTGCTTTAGTTATCTGGTTGTCATTCTACATAACGTTCGCTGACTTCGTGTACTTATATACCCTTTGCAGGTCCAGGTGTTGAGCAGTCAGAGCCTACGGCTGCAGTGGGTGTTGGGCCCAGTAGAGCCCAGTAGTTGTAGCTCTTTTGTTGTACTCTATGTAGTAGTGAGTAGACTCTTGTACCTTTACGTTTTGTACTCTTACGTTCTGTACTTTACATTCCTGTACTTTGTTACTTTCTGCTGTTGTGGTAGTGATATGTACTGTAGTAGTTTTACTCTTTACTGCTGTACTTTTTACTGTTAGTTGCTTAGCATAGTGAATGTGGTTTACTTTCTTGCATTTTGGTTACTTTCTCGTTGGACGACTGGGTCTTGGGATCAGTCGAATCGGTCCGGTCTCGTGTCCTGTAGGGATTCGGGAACCGTGTCGTAACAAGAGGTATCAGAGCAAGGTCGTTGTTGAACTCTCGAATTGCTACGCTAACGTGTTCGATTTTGGAAAACCTGTCGTTGTAATTTGAAAGCGAAGAACTCGTGTTCAACAAATAAAATTTATACCGAAAATAAAATTTCGGGTCGAACACAAGGAGGCGGACGTTTGATTTAAAAACTACACGTTTGTTTTTATTTGTCACAAAGTAATTCAATCTAAAACTATCTAATTATTTACAATAAATAGAAGAGAGAGAAAGTAAGAGAGAGAGAATATTACACATAGAAATCAAAATGAGATGTAGAATAAACAGAGAATTTATTATTAAGGAGATTATTCATTACAACTAGAAAGTATAAAACAATTGCACTAGAAAGCGATAAATTTACTCTAGAAAGCATTAAAAGAATGGAGGGAGAAATGTCCTCCTCGACGAATGCTTGGAAGACAAGCAGAACTACACTAGAAAGCAGTAAATCTATATTAGAAAGTAGTAAAAAGAATAGGGAGAGAGATATCCTCCTCGACGGTCGCTTGGAGGACGAGCCATATGAGACGACGCCTGGACGAAGGAGGATGAAGCAGAAGAATGGGAACGGAGCAGCATGCCGTCGTCGTCGCGGGATCCACTTCCGAAGGGGGACGAAAATTTGGACTTTATCTCACAAGAAGCATCTCGGGTGTGGGACAATCTTCTTGATGAGAACCTCATCACAAACCCTAAACTAGCACCATTTAACCCTGATATGCAAGAAAAAGCTCCTACATAACTCTAGAAAGGCTTGGCTCAGAGAGATTCTGAGTTTGCAAAGAAAATAGAAACTAAGGGGTAAAAATGCAATTTCATCAATCCGATCTGAAAATAGGGTAACTCAGGATCCAAACATAGGTCAAAACAACCTAATAAGAAGAAAAGTGGGATGACATGACTCAATAAGGGCCACAGCAACTCCAAGGAATTAAATGACATCCTGTAACCCTAAAAACAAACCCACTTCAATTCACGTGGTTCGAGGTAAGGTAAAAATCAACTAAATCCTCTAAAATTCATAGAAAAATAATCTCTAGGGTTTAGGACTTTCAATTTGGCCTTAGGAACCCATTTTGACCTACATTGAGAACCATGCCCAATTAACAACTTAATTTGGGTTTTTGCATAAATTGATCGGTCAAATAAGGATTAATCTAGAAATAAAATTTACCATCAGATTCCTTAGGTCCTAATTCGTCATGTATAAAAACTTGAGCCTAAGAAGAAACCTTCTTAACCAACTTTACACTTTGGTCCTCATATATTTACGTTTTGGCCCTCAACTCTTGAACCCTCACATTTTGGCCCCTAACTCTCCTTCGTTCTTTGCGTTCAGGTCCCTCCTGCAAAACCTGAGCAGCACCATGCTCCGGCGACCTTGCGCGGAGCATGGCGCCGCGCAGGGTGAGGGAGGGGCTCTGGCAAGTCAATGGGGGGTACCCTGCGTCGTCAGCCACCGCAGGGACACCCCCCTGAGCGCTACACCCACCCATACCGGCCGTGCGAACGCACGGACAGTATGGGTATCCTTCCTTCGGCGTCCTCCGGCGAGGGAGACACGTCGTCTCCCTCCGCCCTCCTCTCTGGTTCTACCCCTATAAATACCCCCGTCGCTCCGCCGTTCTTCCCAGCTCGGATCTGACGGAGACATCCCCTCAATTCCTCCCTTCTCACTCCGACAGACGCCCCCTTGCTCCGGCGGCCTCTCCTCCTCCTCCTCGTCGCCTTGCAGCACTACCAGCAGTAGGGTTACCTTCCCTCGATCTTTCCGCGTCACGCCGCACCCAGCTGGTGCCTCTCCGGCCCTCTCCTCGCCGCCGCCCCTTCCTCTGGGCAATTTCTTCTCCGGCGACAGTCGATACAACTGTCGCCTGCGCCAACCCCTCCTCGTCCAGCTTAGTAGGTAAAACTTCTCCTCTTCCTCCCCTCTTTCTTTTCCATACTGAAAGCCCTTACTGTCGCCACCGATCACCCTCACCTTCTCCACCTCCGGCCAAACTCCAGCGAACCGCCCCCATCGCTCCAGCACCCCACACGGCTCGCCGACCTGTGCATAACCTCCGCCTCCTCACCCTGATCCTCTTCCGCCCCTCCACTTCCCACCAAACGCCCTCTGCAGATCCACCGAACACACCCACTTCACCGCCCGCAGTTTGACCTAGGGCGACCCTTTTGCTCCACCACGCCCCCTGTAGACCCTCCGACCACCTTCGCCGTGCCACGGCGAAGGTCCTTCGCATATCTGATTAGGCCGAGAGGCCGTGTTGTTGTACACAGGGTCTGTGCTCGCCGCCGCCATTGACGAGTGACGAAGCTCCTTCGACCTGCTACTCCAGGCACACCACGCCCAGATCAGACTCCCAAGCTGCGCAGGGTAGCTTCGCGAAGTGTCAGGCTGCAGTTGAGGCGAAGCCCTCGCCCGAAGCCCTCGCACGAAGTTCGGCTGCCGCTGCTTCCTCTGTGCAGGTGCCCAAATTGGGGGTGGGACATTTAGTCCCACCTCGGAAACCCGCTGAGGCGAACGGGCGCTTAAAGGCAAAAAGTGCCTTAAGCTGTTCGCCTCAGCACACGGGGTGAGGTCCCTCTCACACCGCTTCACCCGGCCCGTCCGTGAGCTCATCACACGGATCCGGTCGACCCGACCCGACTTGACTGGCACTCCTCGCCCACCATTGCATGCCGGTGGGCTTGGACCCGGGCGCAACCCACGTACCCGATTACCCGGTTGCTCTGGGAGAGCCTTCCGAAGAGTGAATACTGAGAGAGAGAGAGACGCGGGGGGGGGGAGAGGGTAGAGTAGGTTTTTGCCCTCCGATGCTGAACTCTTGAGCATGCAGGCACAGGTGAGAAGAAGAAGGACTGCGGAAGAAGAAGAACTGAAGTGACACTGTAGCATCCGCGGGTTAAGTCGTCTGATTGGAAAATCAGACGACGTCCTGAAGACAGGTGAAGACAAAGAAGAAGAAGAAAAGAAGAGAGAAGGAGCAGCCAAGTGAAGAAACAGAAAGCAGAAGAAGAAGAGAAGCAAGAAGCAAGAAAAGAAGAAGAAGAAGAACAGGAAGAACAAAAGCCAAAGAGGAGAGAAGACAAAGAGGAAGAAAGAAGAGAAGAAGAAGAAGCCAAACTTTCATCTCTCTCTCTCTCTCTTTATTTTTCTAATAGAACATGTATAACTCTAGAATACGACTTGCTCCCTGAGTTCGACCTCGGGAGAATTGTTATTCCCGAGTAAAAAATATATATATATATTTGAAATGATGGCAATAACTAGCTATACTACAACGCTATAGCAAAACCTAGTCATAGTTGTCGCCGACCGTTTCACTTCTCTTGAGCTTTCGAGAGGTAGAGAAGAGAAGGAAGGGATGAGAATTTCATATGGAGGGGGTCTCCTTTTATAGTTGCAAGGAGTGGGGGAAAATTGGTCGTTACATCTTTAAAACAATAAATAAGGGGTCTTTAGTGATGGATAAAACCATCACTAAAGCCCCAACGTGGTTGTAGTGGCCGCGCCCACACGCGCCTCCTCAGCTGCCCGCGCTCAACGCATACGCCCACATTCATCAAATCTCAGCCGTTCGATTACAAGATCGAACAGCTTAGGATGCTCCTTCGCCCGCTACTCTGCGCCCGCCTCAACGCGTACGATGGCGCGTCCTCACCGCACGTGCAATAGCGCGTGAACTCTATCGGTGGATCTGAGCTGCCCAATGATGATCCAACGCCCGCCCGCGCTCGCTCTCCCGTGCCTTTCTCCCCTTCGCTGCGGCTCGAACCCGCGGCTGCAGCTCGCAACAGCACCTTCGACCGCTGCGCTACGAGGCGCGGATGGTCGAGCGGACGCTTTTAGGCGCGGCTGTCCACAGCCGTTGGATTGAGATCCAACGGCGGAGAGGGAACGAGTGCGGAAGCTTCAGAGATTGTATGCGGCCGTTTGGGCGGCCAAGATGGCGCCACTTGGCCGTCCATCTTCTGGATGTTGTAGATGGTGCCACAGATGTCGAATTGACTCGATTTTTGCATCATTGGGCTGCGATCGTCGATCCGAATTCATCCGTGCGGTCAGATTTGTCATTTGAAGTGTAGATTTACACCAACCTGGCCCTTGATCTTCTAGGGTTCCCCGGTCACTATCTGATGCTACAGATGTCTGATTAGGGCGATCTTGGAGTCATTGAACTCCAATCGTCGCCCTGATCACATCCATATGGCTGGATCTTCGATCCGAGGCCCCGATAAAATGTTTGCCCTATCCATGCACATAAAAGGAGATAATTAACCTCCATTTTATTCAAACTACTCTAAATGCAAGATGATGCATGTTATGCAATATTTATATCATGAAATGCAATCCTATGCTTAAGAACATGCATAAATAGATATCTTAAGTAGTGTAAATGTGTTTACATCATACCCCCATGCTTATCTTTTGCTAGTCCCTACCAAAAACTATATGTTATTTATAAAAGAATTAGGTTAGATTATTTAGACCTAAGTTATTTTCAATCATTAAGAAATTGTCTACTTAGGAACTGAACTTTCAAAGACACAACAGTGCCCGAGTATCAACCAAAATGCAGACCACCTCAAGCCCTCACCTTATTCAAAGAAAATTTTCTTTTTCTCTTTTTACTCTTTTCTAATTTTTTTGGATTTTCAAATTTTAGGGTTTAAAAGTGGCTTTCTACGGCCATTCAACTCACCCAAGATTTGATGATAACCCTAAGTTTCAAGCATCTTATTGTGATTGTAATAGCCTCGTTGACCGGCAATTAAAACAGACTTCGGATTTCCATACCTCTAGGTGACCTAAAAAAAAGAATTCTGCCTAAAGGTGTATCTTTACAACCGGTAGCTTTCTCCCTACTTTTATTTTTTACGGGGTCAACACAAGGGTGAATCCAGTGTATATCTCCCCGGTTTATTCTACTTCTCCGCTTCCTCCTAAGTGTTTTGGGAATTTTTAGTGCATTTACTCAGCTGGGTTCTGGACAACCGGTCGATGAGCTGTTACCACCAACAACTTGCCAGCCATACTCGTGCGGCGAAGTGTGGCTTATTTCTTTTTTTTTCTTTTCTCTTTTTCTTTTATTTTTTTTTTAAGTAGGTGGCTTCCCTGGTCTAAGATTTACCTAAGGGCAACAAAAAGAGAAAGGTCCAGTGACTGGGCTCTGGACAACCTACCTATGGGCTGTTACCCACGATAACTTGCTAGCCATATCACCCTAGAAGGTTCATTAGCTACCCAATTTTCATTAAAATCGCCGAACAACGAGTCAATGCAAAGAAGGTGTGTAGATGCTTAAGACTCAAAATTCCCTCAAATCAGAGGGCGGGTTGATAAGTCATGTACTTATCACCCAAACTTATTTACTCCAATTAAAACAGAATTTAGGTTGGCGAGGACTCGAAAAATAAATCCACATTTTAGTAGATCCACGGGCTGATTAAGTCCAAAGACCTGAAGGGTCTTTGTGTTCAAATCATAATGTAGTATTTCCTAAAATTGAAAATTTTCTTAAACCCAAGTTCTCTTTCCTAATTTCAAATTTTTTTTATAAAAGAAAATAAAACAAATCTACAGAGCTGATGAATGAATTCAGAGATAAATATCCTCCCCCCCATGCCTATCTAATGCAATGTCCTCATTGTATTAAAAAGACATAAAACAGAGTGGAATAGCATAGAAAGCACCTGAATTGCATGAATGTCAGGTCCGCTCCGAGATAAAAAACTAAAAAGAATTGTATATGTGCTGAGTTTAATGCCTTCAGCTAGGCACACTATACAAAGAAGAGAGATGAAGAATTCACAGGTGCAGGTCAGAATCAGAATAAACAGAAGAATCCTCCGACCTGTCAGCAAAGGTCCACAGATGTGGACCAGATTGTGGTGCAGACCCATACCCCATAATCAAGAATATCTTAGGTTTTGGATAAAAATTACCCAAAACCTAAAATCAGAATGCAAGTGGGGTCGGGCCTGCGATTTATAAGGATGCAACCCAAGACTAAACAATCGGGTTACAGAGAATTGAAGCTTAAAAGGATAATCGTTGAAGGTGTGCTTGAGTTTGACATCCTCGAAACAAATGTCGTAAGAGTTCTGATTTGATGATTTCAGCTTAAAAGGAACCCTTCGACTCAATCTTCCATTTCCTCCAAAATTAACTTCCCAAATCAGAACTTCCCAGCTCCTATCCTCCTCTTTCAGCATATCAAATTCCAGGACCTCATGTATATTAATCACCCTGTTTGAAATCTACAAGTCTAAATGGTGTGGCAGAATCAGAATTGACTTGGGTCTAATTATCTCAGAAACAGAATTATCGATAAGCTCAACGGGGTGTAACTGATAATCAGGGCATTAAATTGATTCCTCCAGAAAATGCGATTCTGGATCCGTAATGTGTGCCCTAATAAGATCAGTTTCCTCAATTATTGGGCTATCAAATGATCTATCAGATTCTTGAGGCCCAATCTCCTCGCGGAAATCGAGTTCAGAAAACTCGCGTGAGACTTCGCAACTTGAATCTTCACCATCAAAGAAATCAGGATCCGTATCAATGTATGTCCCAAAATCATCGATCACTTTCTGTTCCAAGGAGACATACGCTTCCTCATACCCCGGCTCAAGGATCTCAGGTGAAGAAATCAGATCTTCCTTAATTGGTTGCTTTAATTCAATCTGGTCAACCTTGAAACACGTGTTCCCCCCAACAGGTGCCTGAGCGGGTTCTGTCATTGGTTTTCCTGAAGGGAGTTCATCCTGGGAATCATCCCATGATTGAATCAAAGCAACCATGAATCTCATCCTTAATTTGGTTAATTTTCCAAGTAGAAACTCACCCGGGTTCTTATCCTTAACATCCTGGAGCCAATCCAACAACGACTTGTTCAAATCCTCAATCATTTCAATCAGGGGCTCCAATCTCTCAATGAAAGGTATTGGCTGAACTTCTAAAGCTTGAATGATATTCCTCAAGTTAGCCAGAACTTTATCTTGAACCTGATTAATCTGAACCAAATGAGTTGGTTCAGGATTGGGCAGGTTTGGCATCAATGCAGAGGAATTAACGAATTGAGATTCGTTATACCCTTCCTGATAATAGGTTATTTCAGATTGTTCAAAAGATGGTGATGGCCTAAAGGCAGTGAAATCAAAGGATGGGCAAGGATCGGTGTATCCTTCTTGATTGTAGATCGTATTAGGTTGTTCATGAAAGGAAGACGATCTATAATCAATGTAGCTCTGAGAAGGATAGAAATCAGAATCAAAGTGTTCAAGGTTAGACCCTAAACAAGGAGGTCCGGAACTGTATCCCTAATCCGAGTTATCCCAACTAACTGATGGTTGATTACAATACAAGTCGGGATAATCGTCATGTTGAGGATAATTCAAAACAGGAGGGAAAGAGCGGGAATGCGTGTAATATGTGGAAGGATTCATGATAAGCGAGAGGAAGAAAGGCGTCCTACAATACAAACAATCAAACCTGTCCTTAAGTGGGTTAGGCTTACAGACCTACAGACTCCCAAAATTCGTCTTGAGATAAAGGAACGATTTGATCTACTTCTATCTGTTCAATCCAACCAGTTAGAAGGAGGGACTGGGGAGAAGGTTCTTCCTTCGGCTTGCGCCTCCGATTCCTAGTGTACCCCCCATCCGCGATCATTTGATTCTGCTCCCCTAGCTAGACATCAGATTGAACAGTAGAAATAGACTAATCGAAAATAATCTCGTTCTGGGCTCTGAAGAGCGAGTCCAATCCTTAAGGCCAACGTCTACTCTGTTTTATTTAGGGCTAAGTTTGAATGTGCTTTGGAATGTGATGGGCCCTTTAAATGGGTTGTGCCCTTAATGATTGATTGATTTGTGTGTGTATGCACAACCAATGATTTTCAAGCAAGATTATTTTTGATGTGGTGAATTTTAGAGTTCAAATCTTACTTAGTAGCTTTTAGGATTCAACTTTAGGCGTTTTCAAACAAGTTTCATTGACACACCAGGTTTTGAAAGCACGGGTGAAAATGTTTTCCTTTGAAGCTTAAAAAGAATGTGGAGTGCTTGATAAATCTCTAAGAGTTGAACCTAATTGGAAACTACCTTATGAGTTAATTTTATTTGAAGTGGTGCTGCCCAATCAACTCAAACAATTGGCCTGTTGCACCACTTAATTAGGCACACAAATGATTACCTAATCTGATTTCTACTCAATTATGTGTTTGAATGTGTGTACCGGCTCCTAAAATCGGTTTACCGGTTGAGTTTGAAAATCAGATGAGGTTGTGTACCTCTGTGAGATTTTTTTTTTAATTTTTCTTTTTTTAATGTGGGGGTTGGGGCAGGTGTGGGTGTCAAACAACAAACAATCTAACCTTAGAGTTTATAAGAACACCTAGGTTGATTGATGTTTGAATTATTATGTTGTGGAATGAAATCTAATAGGTGGGAGGTGGGGGATAACTCACAGAACCTTCCACAGCACTTGTCTCCGATCTACCGCTTTTGCCTGTCTCGGAAGAGTACCTGCAATTACAATAAGAAATGAGAAAAGTGAGGTAAATGATTTGTAAGTTACAAAATGCAGAGAGAAATCAAAGATCGTGGCCTCCCCGGCAACGGCGCCAAAATGTTGAACTCTCGAATTGCTACGCTAACGTGTTCGGTTTTGGAAAACCTATCATTGTAGTTTGAAAGCGAAGAACTCGTGTTCAACAAATAAAATTTATACCGAAATTGAAATTCCGGGATGAACACAGGAAGACAGACGTTTGATTTAAAAACTACGCATTTGTTTTTATTTGTCACAAAGTAATTCAATTTAAAACTATCTAATTATTTACAATAAATAGAAGAGAGAGAAAGTAAGAGAGAGAGAATATTACACATAGAAATCAAAATGAGATGTAGAATAAACAGAGAATTTATCATTAAGGAGATTGTTCATTACAACTAGAAAGCATAAAACAATTGCACTAGAAAGCGATAAATTTACTCTAGAAAGCATTAAAAGAATGGAGGGAGAAATGTCCTCCTCGACGAATGCTTGGAGGACGAGCAGAACTACACTAGAAAGCAATAAATCTATATTAGAAAGCAGTAAAAAGAATAGGGAGAGAGATATCCTCCTCGACGGTCGCTTAGAGGACGAGCCGGATGAGTCGACGCCTGGACGAAGGAGGACGAAGCAGAAGAATGGGAACGGAGCAGCACACCGTCGTCGTCGCGGAATCCACTTCCGAAGGGGGACGAAAATTTGAACTTCATCTCGCGAGAAGCATCCCGAGTGTGGGACAAGCTTCTCTTGAGCTTTGGAGAGGTAGAGAAGAGAAGGGATGAGAATTTCGTATGGAGGGGGTCTCCTTTTATAGTTGCAAGGAGTGGGGGCAAATTGGTCGTTACATCTTTAAAACAATAAATGAGGGGTCTTTGGTAACGGATAAAACCGTCACTAAAGCCCCAACGTGGTTGTAGTGGCTGCGCCCACGCGCGCCTCCTCAGCTGCCCACGCTCAACGCATACGCCCACGTTCATCAAATCTCAGCCATCCGATCGTGAGATCGGACAGCTTAGGATGCTCCTTCGCCCACTACTATGCGCCCGCCTCAACGCGTACGATGGCATGTCCTCGCCGCGCGTGCAATAGCACGTGAACGCTATCGGTTGATCTAAGTTGCCCAATGACGATCCAACACCCACCCGTGCTCGCTCGCCCACGCCTTTCTCCCCTTCGCTGCGGCTCAAACCCGCGGCTACAGCTCGCGACAGCGCCTTCGACCGCTGCACTACGAGGCGCGGATGGTCGAGCGGACGCTTTTAGGCGCAGCTGTCCACAGCCGTTGGATCGAGATCCAACGGCGGAGAGGGAACGGGTCGAAAGCTTCAGAGATTGTATGCGGCCGTTTGGGCGGCCGAGATGGCGCCACTTGGCCGTCCATCTTCTGGATGTTGTAGATGGTGCCACAGATGTCGGATTGACTCGATTTTTGCGTCGTTGGGCTGCGATCGTCGATCCGAATTCATCCGTGAGGTCAGATTTGTCATTTGAAGTGCAGATTTACACCAACATGGCCCTTGATCTTCTAGGGTTCCCCGACCACTATCTGATGCTAGGATGTCTGATTAGGGCGATCCTGGAGTCGTTGAACTCCAATCGTCGCCCTGATCACATCCATACGGTTGGATCTTCAATCCGAGGCCCCAATAAAATGTTTGCCCTATCCATACACATAAAAGGAGACAATTAACCTCCATTTTATTCAAACTACTCTAAATGCAAGATGGTGCATGTTATGTAATATTTATATCATGAAATGCAATCCTATGCTTAAGAACATGCATAAATAGACATCTTAAGTACTTGAAAATAACCAATTCACGTGCTTGTAACTAGAGTAACCAGCACAACGTACGTTTTGATATCTGTTCTGAGGTTCTTTTACTGAATGTTCGTTAAAATTGACGTCTTCTTATTCTGTTGTTCGCGTCTCCTCACAGGAGATACCTTGACGTGGAGCCATTGAGGCGGGCCACGGATGCGGCCGTGGATGGGGTCGAAGGGGCGGACGTGTTGAGCCTGACATTTCAGTGGACCAGCCACTTCTTTCGGGCGTTCAGACCCAGGACCTCGCCCAGCTGATACGGGAGATTATATGAGAGGAGCTCCACCCGCCTCCACGGGCGCCTCTCCTTGGGGACGTGGAGGGGGAGTCCTCTGTAGGACCGCGAGACTGACACAACGCTGGACGTGGGGGAGGGGGTGGTCCTCCACTGCCCCTGTCGCACTATAACACTTCCGAGCACGAGCCCTCCCTGCCTGGAGGTGTGCCTGTTTCCCCACTTCAGCGACATTACGAGCTTTTCGGACAGTTCCAGAAGCTGAAGCCCCCCTCCTTCAAGGGGGATGAGGACCCGACCGAGGAGGATGACTGGTTAGAACAGATCAAGAAGGTGTTCGACACCCTTCGCCCCCTTGCGGAGTGCTACGTGGCCTTTGCCACGTACCAATTAGAGAGCACGGCACACAGGTGGTGGAGGGCAGTCAGAGGTCAGGAGAGGGCAGAGCCGACGTGGGACTAGTTTGTCACCCTCTTCTGTGAGCAGTAGTTCCCACAGACGTGGCAGGACCAGAGGAGGCGGGAGTTCCACACTCTCCGCCAGGGGACGATGACTATCAGCGCGTATCGTACGCGTTTTCTGGAGCTGTCCCATTTCACTGCGACAACATTGGCTACTAAGGAGGAGCGCCTGTGGAGGTTCACCGAGGGGCTCCATCCTGCTATTCGGGGGTATGTCAAACCCCTGAAGCCACCTACGTTCTTGAGAGTGGTGGAGGCAGCTATGACATATGAGAAGACCAACCCAGCTGCATGTAACACTGACAACGAATGGAAGAGGCCCTACCAACCAGACTACTCGCAGGGCCAGCGAGAGCGGAGGCACGTAGTGCCCGCAGGAGAGCCATCACATTTTGCGGGGCCGTTAGTGGCCTTTGGGGGGCCTCGACAGCGGCCAACTGCCAGTACTGGACCCCCACCCAGCCGTCAGCAGGGACCTACCGAGGTGGGAGTCGAGTTCCCCTTTGCTACCAGTGTGGCCAGCCAAGCCACACCAGGAGGGACTACCCGTCTAGGGCTGGAGGTCAGCAGTTGCTCCCCGCACCAAGTGCTGGAGGACGAGCAGGAGGCCGTGGTTCCCAGGCGCGTGGGGGAGGTCAGCAGTCGCGGGGAGGGTACCGGCTAGCGGCTACCTGTTCAACGTAGAGTGTGGCTGCTTCGTCCGCACCGAGAGTTGAGGGGTGTATCAACGCCCTGACACAGTGAGACGCCGGAGCTTTAGGTTCAATGGTGGCAGGTATGGTTATAGTTTCCGGCAGACTAGTTTACACACTTTTTTATTCCGGCACCACACACTCGTTTGTTGCTGCTATGTTTGCTGTCAGTTTGGGACAGTACTGTGTGTTGTTAGAGGATCCCTTCGCGATTAGAGGACCAAGTGGTCAGCTGTTTGTAGCTGAGGAGGTTTTCACAGACTGTGAGGTCAGTGTTGGGGGACACAGCCTCCCTGCGGACCTGATTATGACACCGATGGAGGACTTTGGCGTGATTCTGGGGATGGACTAGCTGTCCGCTTACCACGCTTTGATGGACTGTTCCGAGAGGAAGATTGTCTTCTCCATGCCGGAGATGCTTTTTTTTAGTTCCATGGACAGCCGATGGACGGAGGCTTCAGGTGCATTTCTGCACTTCTGGCGACAAGACTTTTGGGCCAAGGGTGTGAGGGCTTTCTGGCTTGTGTAGTGGTAGAGCCCAGCCCTGTGGTAAACTTTCGGAGCATTCCGGTGGTCAGAGAGTACCTCGACATGTTTCCAGAGGAGCTGCCAGGACTACCGCCTAAACGTGAGATCGAGTTTGAGATCTCACTGGTACCGAGGACCAGCCCCATTTCTATAGCACCCTACTGGATGGAACCACTTGAGCTGCGAGAGCTCAAGTCCCAATTGCAGGACCTTTTGGAGAAGGGCTTTCTGAGGCCCAATGCATCTCCGTGGGGAGCCCCGATGTTATTTGTGAAGAAGGATGGTACCCTACGCCTTTGTGTGGACTACAGACAGCTGAATAGGGTCACCATCAAGAACAGGTATCTTCTGCCAAGGATTAATGACTTGTTTGACCAGTTGAGAGGTGCCACGGTTTTCTCCAAGATGGATTTGAGATCTGGTTACCACTAGTTGAGGATCAGGGAGACCAACGTCTCCAAGATAACTTTCCGCACCCGATACGGACACTACGAGTTTTTGGTCATGCCGTTTGGGCTGACCAACACCCCCGTTACTTTCATGGATTTGATGAACTGGGTGTTCAGGCCATATCTGGATCAGTTTGTGGTGGTGTTTATTGATGATGTGCTCATCTACTCACGGGATCAAGCACAGCACGGGCAGCACTTGCGAATGGTTCTGGACAAGTTGAGACAACGTAGGTTGTATGCCAAATACAGCAAGTGCGAGTTCTAGTTGAGGTAGGTGACCTTCTTAGGTCATGTGATTTCAGGGGATGGTTTGGCTGTGGATCCAACCAAGGTTAAGGCAGTTCTCAGGTGGGAGAGACCACGTACAGTGACAGAAATCCGCAGTTTCTTAGGACTGGCAAGCTACTACAGGAGGTTTATCAGGGGTTTCTTGCAAATTACACATCCTATGACACAGTTGACCCGGAAGGACGTGCCCTTTTCTTGGACAGACGCCTGTGAGGCGTGTTTTCAGGAGTTGAAGGAGAGGTTGACTTCGGCTCCTGTGCTTACCATCCCAGATAGTAGTGGCGGTTTCGTTGTGTACACGGACGCTTCATTGTAGGGGTTAGGAGGTGTGCTCATGCAGCGGGGTCACATTGTCGCTTATGCTTTGGGGCAACTGTAGCCTCATGAGCACAGCTACCCTACCCATGACTTAGAACTGGCAGCTGTCGTCTTCGCGCTGAAGACTTGGAGGCACTACCTGTACGGTGAGACTTTTGAGATATTCATGGATCTTAAGAGCCTCAGGTATTTGTTTGATCAGATGGAGCTTAACATGAGATAGAGACATTGGTTAGAGCTCCTGAAATACTATGACTACAGCATCTCCTACCATCCGGGAAAGGCCAATGTGGTGGCTGACGCCTTGAGCCGAAAGGCACCCGCTCACTTGGCCAGTTTACAGGCATGGAGTTGGAGACTCATGGAGGAGTTGGGCAGTTGGCGACTCCTTGAGTTACAGGGGCATTGCAAGTCAGTGACAGTGATACGACAGAAGAGACCAGAGCTGATAGACCGCATCATTTCAAGACAAATGACAGACCCATATCTGCAGTCGTTGCGCGACCAAGTACTGTCAGGGGATCCAGGAGATTTCTCCCTTACCGACGAGGTGCTGCGAATAAGGGAACATTTGTGCGTTCCCAGAGACGAGGTGTTGTTGAGAGAGCTCCTGACTGAGGCACACGGTTCTAGGTTCACCATACATCCCAGGAACACAAGGATGTATCATGATCTGAGATGTGACTTTTGGTGGAGGGGGATGAAGCGGGATGTAGGTGAGTTCGTGCAGCAGTGTTTGGTGTGCCAGTAGGTGAAGACCGAGCATCAGAGGCCTGTAGGGCCATTACAGCCACTTCCAGTGCCAGAGTAGAAGTGGGAGAGTATCACCATGGACTTGGTGGTGGGTTTGCCCGTTACCCAGCGAGGACACGACGCAGTCTGGGTGATTGCAGATAGATTAATGGAGATGGCACGTTTCTTGCCGATCCAAGTCACCTTAGGACCAGCACAATTGACAGAGAGGTATATTCGCGATGTGATACGTCTGCACGAAGTTCCACGCGAGATTGTATCCGACAGGGATGCCCGTTTTACGTCCCAGTTTTAGGCTGAGTTCCAGAAGGCCTTGGAGACACGGTTGAGGTTCAACACGACGTACCACCCCCAGACAAACGGACAGTCAGAGCGCATGATACAAACACTTGAGGACCTTTTACGTGCCAGTGTACTGGACTGGAGGGGCTCTTGGGAGGAGCACTTGCCCCTGGCAGAGTTTGCATATAATAACAGTTATCACTTGAGCATCGGCATGGCACCCTACGAGGCTCTGTACAAACGGAGGTGTACTGCACCCTTGAGTTGGGTTGAGGTGGGGACCAAGTGGGAGGTTGGTCCCAAGCTAATCCGGCAGAGTCAGGAGGTGGTTGAGCAGATTCATAGACGACTTCGCACTGTCAAGAGCAGACAGAAGAGTTATGCCGATCGGAAGCACAGAGAGGTGCAGTTCGAGGTTGGGGATCACGTCTTTCTACGCGTTTCGCCTATGAAGGGCCTGCAGCATTTTGGGGTGAAAGGGAAGCTCACGCCGAGGTTTGTGGGGCCCTTTAAGGCCCTGGAGCAGGTAGGACCCGTTACTTATAGGCTTGCCCTTCCTCCCCAACTTTCTAGTGTGCACGACGTGTTCCATGTGTCCAACCTCAGGAAGTACGTCGCCAATCCCAGTCACATTCTGAGCCACAAGAGCGTCGAGGTGGGGGACGACCTGACCTACCCCGAGCGACCAGTACAGATATTAGACAGAGCCGTCTGGAGTTTGAGACGGAAGCAGGTATCCCTGGTGAAGGTCTTGTGGAGGAGCCAGAGATACGAGGAGGCTACCTGGGAGCCTGAGGCGGCGATGTGAGAGCGGTACCCGAAGCTTTTTGAGGGTACGCCTTTTCGAACCGGCTTCGGTCCTCTTTAAGATTGTTATGCATTTACTGTTCTTTTTCCGCACCCTAGCTAGCTCAAGTTTCGGGGACGAAACTTCCTTTATGTTTCTTATGATGTTAAGACCTGCGCTGTTAGAGCCTTTTAAAACGTCTGGACTGTGGGTCAGACTTCTAGACACCTTCCCAGACTTCTAGAAATCAAAATTTTTTAGTACGAGCTCGCGTCTGCACGCGTGCTACGCGCAGACAATACCCCTCGTTCTTCCTCCTCTCTCTCCCTGCCTCCAGCAAATCCCTAACCCACCGATCTATAAAACCCCCTCCTCCTCTCTCGTTTCTCCTCACTTCTCAGCCACCAGCCCCTTCCCCTCTTCTTCCCCACTCCAGCGAGAGAGGCAGCGCGAGCGAGAAAGCGTGCGGGTGACGTCGAGGAGGAGAGGAAGAGGAGAGCAAGCTCGTGAGCTTGCATGGGAGCTCACCGGTGAGCGCACAACCGGAGCGGCGCGATCGTGAGGAGTGCGTTAGGGAGGTTCTCCCCGACACTGCTGCAGCCGAAGCAGTAGGCGAGGAGGGGCGAGGCGTGGCCACGCATGGCATAGGAGAGCGGAAGCAGGTTCTGGTTCTGGATTTTTTCCAGAATCAGACGTCTTGAGCGACGTCTAGACAGCAGAGCGGACGTCTGGAGGCGATTCCAGACGTCTGGGGTGAGAGTTTCGTGAAGGTATGTCCTCTTTGCGGATACGGCCATGCAGGCCACTCCGCTGCCACCATTTTGCATGCCCGTTTTGAGAAAATTGGGTGTCTGCATGCAGGATTCGCTTCGAGAAGGCACGGGTGTAACGACCCGGTTCCCGAGTCCTTACGAGACACGAGAACCGGACCGACTCGACTAATCCCAAGACCTAGTCGTCCAACGAGGAAGTAACCAAAAGAGCAGTAAAATAAACCACATTCAGCATGAATATAACTAACAGTAAGAAAGTACAGCAGTAAGGAAAGAAACTACTACAGTATATACCACCACAACAGAAGAACAACATTTATCATATAACATGAACTGCAGGTAAAGAAAAGTACAGCGGAAACAAGAACTACTCACTATAACGGAAACAAAGAGGTACAAAAGACAGTAGTAACTCTACTGGACCCTACTCGGCCCAGCGTCCTCTCCAGCCGCTGACCCTGGCTGCTCAACACCTGGTCCTGAAAAAGGTAACGGGTGTAACACGTCAGCAAAACGCTGAGTAGAGTGGCAACTAAAACTAAAGACAACAGTAATGTGTACAGTAGCTGTTATGTTCTATTACTTTCTTTATTCATATTTTTCAATTGTTTCACTATTTCATTTATTCCCCAGATCTTTTTCTTGATCTCGAATGTTCCTCGTGGGAACGATCTTGATTGCAGTCTTTTCCAAAAAGTAGAAGTAGCACGTGGTGCTCTCCTGGCCGGGAGAGTCCCCCGTGGTGATCCTACACTTAGTCAACCACCCCAAGGTCACTGACAGACGTAACGGTGACTACGGCACGCGCGATAAACGCACAGGTAGCTAACCCGTACTGGCACGCGGTCAGTCGTTTCCGTTAACGGGTGCGCCCAAAGCACGGCACGGAACCAGTCCAGGGCAGAGCCCTCTTAGTAACAGGGGTCCAACCCCTCCACAGTAACCAAACCGGGGCCTTGCCCCTCCACAGTCCGCGCACCCTCGCCTGACTACCCTGGTTTGCCCCAGCCGGCCTAACAAGTCGGTGTGGGAGGCCAGCAGAACCCCGGGGCCCGTGGGGTAGCTAGTACCTCCCTACACTAGTAGCTCTCCTCGGTACTACGTACGCGAGGGCCAGCAAGTCGGTACAGAGTGGCCAGTCCTAACCCCGGGTCCCTGGGGCGGCTGGCTCCGCTCTGCACTAAACAGGGGGGGACAGTCGCTCTCCTTGGTACTCCGTACTCAAGGGCCAGCTCACTTCCCCAAAACTATTCCATTCACTTTCCAGGAGTTCTACTCCTACTTCCCCGTAGGGTTCCATCCTTTTTACTCAAACATCCAGGTTTCACTTTCCAGTTTCACATTCCTACAATCCATGTTCTCAACCACGTTATCTATTCACAACAGGCAGCTGTTAATTCAAATTACAGGCAGCTTTATATCTCTTTCCATTTTCCAAGACTGCAGTATTATACATTCCACTAGTTTTCCCATCCTAAAATTCATGTCATATCCTAGGATCTATCATACAATCTAGTTTTCCAGTCCTAGGATTCATGCAACACCTAGGAGCTATCATTCCATCTATTTCTCATTCCTAGGATTCACGCAATGTCCTAGGTTCTATTTATGGTTTCATAATTTAACAGATTTTATTAATAACTTAAAGCCACTCTACCAGGTACAACGGGAGTAATGGGGGCGTGATCGGGAATCCCGCGTGCCTCCGCGATTCCCAAGACTGCAACTGAACGAGGTCCTATCACAAGGATCAAACACAAGGAGAGTCTCAAAACAGTGTATAGCTACTGTAGACGGGTAGAGGAATTAATTCTGAAAAGAACGCAACTCGAATCACGGAAAACGGAACCCGAACGGGCCCTAAACGGGTCGAAAACGACGACACTGTGCAAAATCAGACGTCTGGAACTTCTTCCAGACGTCTTAAAAAGTGGATCAGAGAATTACCTGCTCAGCGTGGTTTCCCAGACGTCCAGAAGTCTGCGGGGACGTCTGGCCTATCTCCCAGATGTCCTATGGTAACCCCGGACGTCTGGAGGTCGCTCCAGCCGTCTGGTAAAACTTCCAGATGTTTGATTCTCAAAGGATGGCGAATCAGCGAGCCTGCGCACAGCCAACTCCCTCCCTCAGTAGGGTCAGTCGACAGGAAGGAAGAAGAAAGCGGAATACTCACCCCTCAGACGTCTGTATGAGCTTCCAGACGTCTCCCTCGCCGTCTGGATATCAACCCAGACGTCTGATTCTGGAAATTTTTTCCAGAATCAGGGCGCCACTCGGCCTATGCTCGCGACGCCGCCCGCGTCGCACCTCACGCGTCTGCTGCTCAGACCGCAGTAGGTCCCTCTCCGTGTCGTTCCGCGCCCCCTGCGCCCTCCGCCAGCCGGCCAAGCCGCTCCGGCGAGCTCGCCCTCACGGCAGAGCTCCGCCCTCGCACGCCGCACCTCCTCCGCGCTCACTGCGGCTGCCGCTGCCGCCCTCACGCTCGCTCGCTCTCGCGCATAGGAAGGAGAAGAGGAAGGGGACGGTGGAGATGACAGGAGGGGAGGCGTGGCCTTTTAAGGCCGCGCGAGGAGGAGGGAGAGAGTGCGCGGCAGGTCTGCAGCCGCAGAGAGAGAGGGAAAAAGAGAGAGAGAGGAATCGCGGGTCTGCGCGCACAGGCGTGCAGACGAATCTCTCGTGCGAAAAATAACTGTTTCCCAAACGTCTGGAAACGATCCCAGACGTCTGGTCAGACGTCTGGATGTGATCCCAGACGTCTGGTCCGACGTCTGGGACACCTCCCAGACGTCTTAAAGACGTCTGGGGCACGCGTTCGTAACAACGGGACATGCCCTCCCACACACTTCAAACGTCTAGGGAGCTTACCAGACGACTGTAAGCACTTCCAGACGTCCAGAGAGGTTGTCAGACGTCTGGAGCTGGGTCCAGACGGTCTAGAAGAGTTCCTGGATGTCTGAGGATTGGCGCAGGGCTTGAGGTATGACACTGGATACTTTTAAGACGTCTGGAAGTTGTTCCAGATGTCTGATTTAAGACAGAAACCCTATTTTTAACCCGTTTAGGATCCGTTTGAGTTCGTTTTATGCAAATAAGATACCGATGTGTTCCTTGTGAGTTCCTCTACTTGTTAGAAGGTTTTCCATACTATTCTGATAATTCCCTTGTGATTGTTCCTTGAGATAGGACTTCATTCCGTTGCGGGTTCGGGGCTTGCTGAGGCACGTAAGCCTGCCGTTCAAGCCCTCAATACTCCTGGGTTTACTGGTAGAGTGGCTTTCCCCTAATTTAATTATAACCTAAATGCATGTGTGGAATGAATGATTAGAACGTAGGATATGGCATGAATCCTAGGACAAGAAACATTTGAAATGTCTGTAATAGATGATTGAATTGCAGTCTTGAATGAGTAGATAGAATGATAACAATTGCCTATAAATAAATAACAGCTGCCTGTGAAATATGAAGTACTTGTGCTGGCTAACCGGTGCATGTAAAATTCCTGTTGTATACGTTAAATGACATAATACGAGATGCATGTATATAAATTGAGAATGGAAATGTGAATGATGGAAATGCGAGTGATCGCAGGTCGATCGGCTTGATTATATTTTATTACTCGAATACAGAAAATCTTTGAGATCGAACTCAGGGAGCAAACTTGATTCTAGAGGCGTAGAAAATCACAATTTACAATATATTGTTTTACAAAAAGATTAAAGAAAGGAAAAAGAATGTCTCTTCTTTTCTTCTCTCTTTCTTCTTTTGTCTTCCTTTCTCTCTCCCTTTTCAGACGTCTTAAATGCCACTTGCTACAGTGCTTCTCCTTTTCTTTTCAGCTGCTGCTACTGCTGGTTCTTCTTCTTCTTGGCTTCTTTTTCTCTTCTTCTTTGTTGTCTCTGCTGCACGCCTTCTCTTCTGACTTCTTCTTCTTTCTTCTCTAGACTTCTTCTTCTTCTTTCTTCTCTGCTGCACGCCTTTTTGCTTTCTTCTCTCTTCCTTCTCCTTCTGCCTCAGCTTCTCTACGACTACAATGCCATCTTCCTCTTCCTCCTTTGCTTCTCTGCTACTCCAAGTCCTTCTCCCTTTCTTTCTGGCCGCAGCTGTCTTCCTGCGGCTAAGTCCTCACCGCTCCTCCTCCTTCCTTGCTTAGCTCTACTTCCCTTGGCTTCAGCCTTTCTTCTTCTTCCTTGACCTTGCCTTAGCTTTTAAGCTGCGCCTTCCTGTTCCCTGCACACACTGAAGAGCAAAACCTATCCCTCTACCCTCCCCCGCGTCTCTCTCTCTCTATTTCACTCCAGGGTTTGCTCTCCCAAAGCCTTAATCGGGTATACAGGTCGAGTGACGCGCCCGAGTCCAGGCGCACCAGCGTGGGTGGTGCGCAAGGTGTGTTAGATTAAGTAGTCGGGTCGCGGTTGCCAAGTCCGCAGGGGAGCGTTGCGGATGAGGCGTGGCGGGGGGGCGAAGGACCTCACCTCTGTGTGTCTTGAGGCAACTAGACGAAAGCAAAAAAATAATTTAAAGCGCTCACTGCTCTCTTATGTTTATGAGGTGGGACTAAAAGTCTCACTCGCTTCTGCGCTTGCGCCTGTGGGAATCCTTCTTCGGTTGCTACTGATGGGTTGCTCACCAAACCAATTACATGGCAGCCTGAAGTCGCGCACTCATCCCGCTTCACCTGGGACCCTGACGCCTGGAGCGTGCAGCCTGGGACGAAGCTTGCGACCTTCGCTGTATACGTCAATGGCGACAGGTGCTCAGATCTGTCACACATAAACATGGCCTTCCAACCCTATTAAAACACATGATAAGCTTCATCATATCAAGGTGAAGGTGGGACGGCAAGTGGCAAGCCGCGGGGCGGCCTAGGCGTGCGTGCCTAGGCCACCCTGTGGCCGTGCTTATGGGTTAGGTCGATGGAAGTGTGGGGCGGTGCTGGCGGTTAGTGAATGCGCGGAAGGTGATTAATGGATTGTGGCAAAGCTCGTGGTGTGTCTAGCGAGGCATGTGGAGGTGTGACGCGATGGCTGCGCCTCACCGGTGGTCTACCGGAGGTGGAGAAGGTGGCGATGGACAGTGGCATAGAGAGGTCGAAAGTGCAAAATAAGAGAGGGGAAATGAAGAGGAGAGAGAGGAGAAGAGTTGTCACCTACTTAACAGACGAAAGGATGGAGGAGGCGATCAGCGCGTATCTACCAACGCCGGAGACGAAAGAGCCCAAGGGAAGGGACGGCGATGAGGAAGAGGGGCTGGAGGGCGCCTACTGGTACGGCATGGCACGGCAGACAACGGCGGAGGTAACCCTGCCACTGGTATGGTGGCAGGGCGACAAGAGAGGAGGAAGAGGGTCACCGGAGCCTGTGGGTGAATGGACGGACGAGGAGGAGATGAAATTTGAGGGATTTCTTCGGCCAAATCAGGCTTTAAGGAAGCGGCAGTGATTGCCGTTCCTTAAATAGGTATCAACCGAAAGAGAAATACGAGGAGGAGGTGGGGATACCTCGTTGGAAGTTTGGCCGGAATGAGACCCATACCTCTCGAGTGTTCGCACAAGAGGTATGGTGACCAACAGGGCATGGGAGCCAACCCATGCTACAGGGGACAACGCAAGGAGTCTCCCTTTCAAATTTGGGGCCGGCTGCCCATGCGTGCACGGCCCCATCCTCCGTGCAAAGTCACCGGAGGTATGGCCTGCGTAGGCAGGTGGCAGAGGGACCCATTTGAAGAAGATGACGAGAAAGGTAGGGGGTCCCCACAAGGCTTCAAAAAGCTAAGGGTTAAAAAGTAATTGCTGAGGATCATTTTGTAAAATGGGTCAAGGCGACCTTTTCTTAGGTTCAAATTTTGGTCTAAACCTAATTTGGACCTAAGGAATCCAATGGTGAAGTTGGATTTTAGGTTTGACCATGTTTAACTGGACATTTTGCACAAAAACCTAAATTAGGTCAAAAATTGGTATGCTTCTCAATCTAGGTCAACATAAGATTCAATGGCCAAATTGAAGGTTCTAAATCCTAGGGGATATTTTTTCATGAATTTTAGAGGGTTTAATTGATTTTTATCTTACCTGAAACTTTGTGAATTAACGTGGATTTATTTTAGGGTTACAGAATGTCATTTAATTCCCAGATTTTGTCATAATCCTTTCCTGATCAAACCATCCTGCTTTTTCTCTTATTAAGCCCATTTGACCTGTGTCTAGACCCTTATAAATCCCGTTTATGTACTGCAATAGTAAAATTATAGTTTTACCCCTTGTGTATTGTTTTATTCTTAGATTTGCAATTCCCAGATTCAGGCCTTCCCTTAGGTTTTGTAGGAGCTTTTGTTCAATTTATTAGGTCAAAATGTGCTAATTAGGGTTCATGATGAGGTTCCCATCAGTGAGCTACCTGTGTATACCCTGTATATGGAAATGTGAACGATAGCAATACGAGCTGCATATGTATAACCTAAGAATGAAAATAGAAATGATGAAACCTGGTATGGCTTGGCATGAGGAATATGAACATGAACCCTACGGGGAATTAGGAGTAGAGCTCCTGGAAATAAATGGAATGGATCTGGAAATGTGAGTGGGGAATTGAGCTGGCCCTTAAGTACGGAATACCAAGGAGAGCGACTGTCCCCCTGTTTAATGCAGAGCGAAGCTAGCCGCCCTTGGGTTGGGACTCGGGGTTAGGATTGGCCACTCTGTACCGACTTATTGGCCCTCGCGTACACAGTATCGAGGAGAGCTACTAGTGTAGGGAGAGAGCTAGTCACCCCCGGGGTTCAGCTAGCCGCCCTACACCAACTTGTTAAGCGCACTGGGCAAACCAAGGTAGTCAGGCGAGGGTGCGCGGACTGTGGAGGGGAGAGACCCCTGTTACTGAGAGGGCTAGGCCCTATACTGGTTCCGTGCTGTACTTTGGGGCGCACCCGCTAAAGGAAACGACTGACAGCGTGCCAGTGCAGGGTAGCTACCCGTGCGCTTATCGCGCGTGTCGTAGTCACCGTTACGTCTGTCCGTGACCTTGGGGTGGTTGACTAGGTGTAGGATCACCATGGGAGACTCTCCCGGCCAGGAGAGCACCATGTGTACCTTCTACTCTTCGGAAAAGGCTGCAATCAAGATCGTTACCACGAGGAACATTCGAGATCAAGAAAGAGATTTTATAATTAAATCAATGGATGAAAAAGAAATATGTGAAATAATGTAATTGGAAAACCACAGCTGCCTATCCACTTTTACTGCTTTAGTTAGCTAATTGCCACTCTACTCAGCATTCGCTGACTTCGTATACTTATAACCCTTGTCAGGTCCAGGTGTTGAGCAGTCAGAGCCTACGACTGCAGAGGGTGCTGGGCCCAATAGAGCCCAGTAGTTGTAGCTCTTTTGTTGTACTCTTTGTAGTAGTGAGTAGACTCTTGTACCTTTACGTTTTGCACTCTTACGTTCTGTACTTTATGTTCCTGTACTTTGTTACTTTCTGTTGTTGTGGTGGTGATATGTACTGTAGCAGTTTTACTCTTTACTGCTGTACTTTTTTACTGTTAGTTGCTTAGCATAGTGAATGTGGTTTACTTTCTTGCTTTTTAGTTACTTTCTCGTTGGACGGTTGGGTCTTGAGACCAATTGAGTCGGTCCGGTCTTGTGTCCTGTAGAGATTTGGGAACCGGGTCATAACACTAGGCCCTATTAGCTCAAAATAGCTCAGGATTAAAGAGAAAAATTCTAGAGAAATTTTGGTGTGAAGACATCAAGAAAGGGAGGAATAAAGAAGAAAAGAGAAACCTACATAATGCACACAGGTCGAGCCCTATCGAGGGCATTATGATGCACAAGCCCATGTGCATGGGAAATAAGGAAAGCTCGCCCCTTGGAGTGGGCATGAAGGCAAAAATTGAAGAAAATAAGGGGAAAATAGCCTAAAAGGGCATGAGGTGGCTAGAATAGGATTCGAAGTCCGAAAATTAAGGGGAAATCCCACTCCTTCGAGGATTTATAGTTACCATACCTCTACAAACTTGCCAAAATTTGGGTGCCCAAAATTTACACCAATTCCAAGACTTTTCAAACTCAAGGGAAGTCTTGTTCTATTTATAAATGTCCCCTAGGACCTCCTTGGCTCATTAGACATTATTCTCTTCTTCCTCTCTCTTGGGCATGGGTTCTCTCCAATAAAACTCTACCTCTCTACCACTGTAGCCACCATCAATCGCCACAACTCCACTTGTCACCCCTGCTCTGAGAATCTCCCCTTACTCTCCTCTTTATTTTTCTCTCTATTCTTTCTTTCTAATTGTAATTTGACATTATTTTGATAACAAAATCTTGTTTAGTTATTTACTTTTGATCTTTGTAGTTTAATAGTTAGTTCTATTTGTCTCGTACTTCATAATTGGTTGATTAGTTTCTTAATTTTCATGCAATTTTTGTTTTATTAGTTTAGGATTAATGGTAGATTTAGGATTAATGTTTAATTTTTATTCTAAAATCCGAGGAAATTCAAAAGATAATTTAGAGTAGTAATTAGTAACTTAAACGATTTTGTCTCTCTTACAACTCAAACTCCTGCTATGTCTATTCTTACTTTTGATAAACAATCGGATTTCGTGCACAACATTCTTGTTACTCTTGTGATTTTCATGATCAAAGGTCCTCTATTTAAGAGGTTGGATCCTAGAATTATTTTTTCTACCTTCCTATCTTCTAGTAGAACATTTCACTCTATGAAATATCAAATAATCATGATTCATAGGTTGCATTTTTACTAAATGAACAATCAAAACATTGTTTTGCATCTTTATTTTGTAGTTGCATCACAGAGAGACGGAATTAGGTCATATTATCAGCATAAACACAAGATATTGTTGGCAGTTGAAGATCGGCTGACTGACCACAAACAGAAATAAACAAAAAAAGGTACAAACCACATGAATGATCTCATAGTAGAACAATTGGACTTCAAACAAGAAATCAACAATTACTACCACACATTACATACATGCAGCAATTCATTGCAAATTGGAGATTGTTCATCGGTAAACAGTACCTCTTGAACGTGTATTTTGATTATTTATGTTTGTAAGAGGGCTGATTCCTCTATGGGCTAATGGACATGCATATATTCCATTCTTCTGATTCAAATTTGACCTTTTCTTCAAACTTCAAGGATTTGTAAAATAGTTGATGGGCATCTGGTGGGCTTCCTTCCTCTATAGTGTTTATTATTTCGTCGTAGTATAGTATAGAGAGGTGATTACCAGTTTAATACAATTTGTTACTCGGAAATAAAAGAGTTCCCGAGGTCGAACTCAGGGAGCAAGTTGTATTCAAGAGATACAAGTTTCTTGTACAAAAAAAATAAAGAGAGAGAGAGAGAATTTGTTGGCTTTTCTTCTTTTCTCTTTGCTTCTCCTCTTCTTCCTTCTCAGATCTTCTGCTCTCTTCCTTTGTTCTTCTTCTTTATCTGCAGCAGTAGTGATGCTTTTCTTCTTTCAGTTCTTGTTTCTGCCCGTCTCTTTCTTTTTCTTCTCCCTTGCGGTCCTGTTCTTCTTCTTCTTCTTTCTTTCTTCTTTTCCTTTCTTCAGACCTTCTTCTTTCAGCTCTTTCTGCTTGTCTCTCTGTGTTCTCCTCTGCCTCGCCTTCCTTCTCCTTCTTTGCCTTCAGGACGTCGTCTGATTTTCCAATCAGACGACTTAAACCGCCGCTGCTACAGTGCCGCTCGGTGATCCTCCTTCCTTCAGCCTTCGTCTTCTTCCACGGTTCTTCTTCACCTGTGCCTGCACACTTACACAGCTTGATCAGAGAGGGGCAAAACCTATCTCTACCCTCCCCCGCGTCTCTCTCTCACAGAATCCGCTCATAGGATAGCTCTCCCAGAGCTGCCGGGTAGCCGGGTACGAGTCGCGCCCGGGTCCAGGCCCACCGGCGTGCGTGGTGGGCGAGGAGTGCAGGTCAGTCTAAGTCGGGTCGGGCCAGGTCCGCGGGGCGTGGTCGCGGACGAGACCGGGTCGAGAGAGCGAGTGAGTGAGAGGGACCTCACCCCGTGCTCAGGAGGCAACGAGCATAAGGCACTTTTTGCCTTTATGCGGGCGCTCTCCTTTGAAAGGTTACGAGGTGGGACTAAATGTCCCACCCCAATTTCGGTGCCTACGCGGAGGAAGCAGCGGCCGTCGAGGTGAAGCACGGGGGCTTCGCGCGAGAGCTTCGACTCGACTGCAGCCTGGTACTTCGCGAAGGCGCCTCGCGCTGTCTGGGAGCGTAACCTGGGCGTGGCGCACCTGGGGCAGCAGGTGAAGAAGCTGCTTCGCTTCAACAATGGCGGTGACGAGCGCAGGTACCTGCCCACAGAAAAACGGCCTCTCGGCCCAATCAGAAACGCGGAGGACCTTCGCCGTGGCACGGCGAAGGTGGTCGGGGGGTGTGCAGGCGGCGGGGCGGAGCCTAAGGGCTGCCCTAGGTCGGACTGTGGGTCGGGAGATGGGTTTGTTCGGTGGAGTTGCAGAGGGTGATTTGGGGGAAGTGGAGGGGCAGAAATGGATCAGGGTGAGGAGGCGGAGATTATGTGCAGGTCGGCGAGCCGTGTGGGATGCTGGAGTGATGGAAGCGGCTCGCCGGAGGATGGCCGGAGGCGGAGAAGGTGAGGGTGATTAGGCGCGGTCGAGGGGTAATTAGATAAAAATAGCAGGGGGAAAAGAGAGAGAGAATAGAGGGAAGTAGTTCTAACCTAACTAAAGTGACGAAGGGGGCGAGGAGGCGGACGGCTGTACCTGCTGTCGCCGGAGAAGAAGGTGCCCAGTGGGGGGGAGGACGGCGGTGACGACGGGGCAGAGGCAGCGCGCGCCGGTATTGCGCGACGCGGGAAGAGCAGGGGAAGAAGTCTCTGCTGCTGGTATTGCGGCAGAGCGAAGAGGAGGAGGAGGAAGAACCGCCGGAGCTGGTGGGCGTCTGCCGGAGTGAGAAGAAAGGAAAGTTGGGGGTTTTCTCCGTCAGATCCGAGCTGGGAAGAACGGTGGAGCGACGGGGGTATTTATAGGGACCGAATCAGGGAGGAAGGCGGAGGGAGACGACGTGTCTCCCTCGCCGGAGGACGCCGGAGATGGAAACCCATACCGTCCGTGCGTTCGCACGGCCGATATGGTGGGTTACAGCGACCAGGGGGGTGTCCCTGCGACGGCTGACGACGCAGGGCACCCCCGATTGTCTTGCCAGACCCTCCCCCTTACCGTGCGCGGCGCCATGCTCCGCGCAAGGTCGCCGGAGCATGGTGCTGGCAGGTTTTGCAGGGAGGACCTGAACGCAAAGAACGAAGGAGAGTTAGGGGCCAAAATGCGAGGGTTCAAAAGTTGAGGGCCAAAAAGTAAATAGATGAGGACCAAAATGTAAAGTTGGTCAAGAAGGTTTCTTCTTAGGCTCAAGTTTTTATACATGACTAATTAGGACCTAAGGAATCTGATGGTGAATTTTATTTCTAGATTAAACCTTGTTTGACTGATCAATTTACGTAAAAACCCAAATTAAGTTATTAATTTGGGCATGGTTCTCAATGTAGGTCAAAATGGGTTCTGAAGGCCAAATTGAAGGTTCTAAACCCTAGAGATTATTTTTCTATGAATTTTAGAGGGTTTATTTTATTTTTACTTTGCCTCGAACCTCGTGAATTGAAGTGGGTTTGTTTTAAGGTTACAGATTATCATTTAGTTCCTTGGAATTGCTGTAGCCCTTGTCAGATCGTCCCACTTTCCTTCTTATTCGGTTTGTTTGACTTATGTTTGGACCCTGAATTACCCTGTATGCAGATTATACTGGTAAAATTGCATTTTTACCCCTTATGACTTATTTTCTCCTTAAACTCAGAATTCTCTGAGTTAAGCCTTTCCTTGAGTTATGTAGGAGTTTTTATCCTTTGTATTAGGTCAAAATGAGCTAGTTATGGCTCATAATGAGGTTCTCATCAGCATCCACATCCGACTTGATCTGATTGGAATTCATCCTTATTTTTCCAACTTCAAGAAATAAGTTCGTAGTGTTTTCCAACTGCTTTAAGGCATCTCTAACTCCGATTCTCTCCTTAGCCAATGCTCTTGAACAAGCCAAAGCAGTTTCAATCACTGATGATATGCACTTACTCGTTCTCTCTATACTTCCTTCTTTCCCTTCTGGTCATTGATTTTTGTTGATACGTGCAGGGAAGTTCTTCTCCACATATTTACGAAGGGTCAAACCAACTTCTATCTCTGTAGGCCTTTTTCCTGTAAACATCTCAAGCAACGAGATTCCAAAGCTGTATACATCCCAAGAAGTGGTGATTGGGCACCCCATTGCACTCTCTGCAATTATACATGTAAAGTTTGTAGCTAAATAAGTGCTCCTAAATTCTATCAGTATCCAATTGCAATTGTAAGTTAATATATACAAAGGGCGATGGAGCGAGGGACTACGAAGGAGAGCTCCTCCACGGCGGCGCGGGATCCGACGTCGATAGTCGGATCGGGACACGTGGCCTCATTAGCACCCTCCGACGGGCGCCCGAAGCCTCCCTTCAGGCACGTCGAGGACGACACCAAGCCAACCCTCTGGGACCTGCAGCTCAGATCGGACCCTATGGACACGGAGCAGGCGGTGCTGAGACTTTCCCCTTCCCAAAGCCCAGATGAGGCGTGCAGCAATCGATCATTTGTTGTTCGGTTACTCAAAGATTGCTCCTTTGCTCGTTTTTGGTTATGAGTTCTTTGAATTTGGAGTGGATGTTAGTTTTTACGTATTTGTAGGTTTTGTCTACCACTGATGCAAGATTAAATGTTCTTGATTGTGCTGAGACTTCAGTTATGTGAAATAAGATTGGTTGTCTAACTCCTCTTTAGCACTTAAAGGTTGGATTTTTGGGGTAAAAAAAAAAAAAAAAGGTTAATATATACAGAAGAAAAAAGTTAGAAACTGACGTAGAGTGAGATGAGTACGGTGTACGTCAATCATATGATGTTTTAGGTTATAGTAATTTTGTTTAAGTAAATTACACCAAACTGTGATGCTAGTGTGCAAGGAGATAATAATTTCAATTACTTTTACATTTGGCCTTCATTATCATTTCAACAAGATAGAGTTTAGCTATCAGTTTTAGATCATATAAAAAGAATTTTAACTTTGTCCTTATCATGGCAAGTTAGCAACTTAATTAAGGTGCAAGTAACAAGTAGAAGTGATTCCCTAGTCAGCAATACTAAAGCATAAGGCCGTACGAGCATATAAACAAACTTTGATTACAAAGTGTAGTGTTGTCACCAGATTTTTCCGTGTCATAGACGACTAAGGGAAATCTGTATAAAATACATTACAAACTGGAGCAAGACCAATTAGGTACAAGAAAAACCCAAGTTAGATAGTTTGGATGAAGTAGATGAGCCAATTAGGGCTCCGAAACAAGGCACCCTTGAGGACAAAGTTAGAACAAATCGAGATGCTTGTGTGACTTTATCCATGCCAGCCCAACCATGCATTAAAAGGAATGATTGATGGAAACTTGGTTATAGAGTCCCTTCACTTCCCTCTCAACAATAGAAAATAATTCAAACAAATTGGATCTAAAGGACCTCCATAAACCAAAGATAGACTACATGTACGTGTTGCCAACAAGAACCATGTCAGTTTCTAAATATCCATAAAAGAGACCAGAGGTAGTCTTCCTTTCCATGGAACGGAGTCACACCTTTATGGACCTTGAGAAGAATTTGGCTAACTACAAAATCTTTCATCCCTTCTTGATAGATAAACAAACTTTAATTTAGCTGCCATGTGCCAAGTGGGGATTGGATAAATGACTCAAATGCTAAAAACAAAAGGAAACAAAGCTTGCAGATAAGAGCCTACATCACATCTTTAATATCCATCTATCACCTAAAAAAATAACAATTAATTCTGTCACTTCAGTATCATTTGTAACCCATGGAGTTGTCAATATAAAGTCCCATGGAAGAGACATGGGAGACGAGTTTCACTTTAGATCCCCATGCTCATTACAAAGGAGTGTAGTGTTTGTAATGACATAGGCCTAAATTCAATCCTAATTAAGAAAACTGACCTTAAAATTTTGTTGGATATGGGTCTAAGAGACCAATTATAACCACCCACAATACTTAACCTCAAGTTGATTAGTAGTAAATCGCAACCCTTTATAGTGTTGAAAAAATTGATTAACTGATCGAATCGATTACTTGACTAAGTAATCGTAGTAAACCACCTAACCAACGTGAGTGTGCATGCTCAGGTTAATACTTGGCCAACCGAATTACTTGGCCACATAGTTCGCCTAATTCACCAAATATGTTGTCGACTTTTGCATGTGGACAACTGAAATCGAATCCCAATCCTCACCTAATTACTAACAAAAAGGAACATATTGTTAATTTACATTCAAACATTCAATTATAAAGTATTAAAATTGATTTAATGTTACGACCCGATTTTCGAATCCCTACAGGACACGAGACCGGACCGTCTCGACTGATCCCAAGACCCAGTCGTCCAACGAGAAAGTAACCAAAAAGCAGGAAAGTAAACCACATTCACTATACTAAGCAAATAACAGTAACAAAAGTACAGCAGTAAAGATGTAAAGTACTACAGTACACACCACCACAACAGTAGAAAAGTAAACGGGTACAGGAATATAATGTTCAACATGAAAGAGTACAAAAGTGCAATAACTACTCACTACAACTGGAAAAGGGGTACAACAGGAAGCTACAACTATTGGGCTCTACTGGGCCCAGCACCCTCCGCAGCCGTAAGCTCTGGCTGCTCAACACCTGGACCTGAAAAGGGTTATGAGTACAGGAAATCAGCGAACGCTAAGTAGAGTGGCAACCAACTAATTAAAACAGTAAAGGTGAGCAGGTAACTGTTGTTTTTCAATTATTTCTTTCTTTATCTAATTATTCTTTCTTTCACCACTTGGTTTATTTATCAGGTATCCTTCTTAATCTCAAATGTTCCTCGTGGGAACGATCTTGATTGCAGTCTTTTCCGAAGAGTAGAAGGCACACGTGGTGCTCTCCTGGTCGGGAGAGTCCCCCATGGTGATCTTACACCCAGTCAACCACCCCAAGGTCACAGAAAAACGTAACTGTGACTACGGCACGCGCGATAAGTGCACGGGTAGCTACCCCGCACTGGCACACGGTCAGTCGTTTCCTTTAGCGGGTGCGCCCAAAGCACAGCATAAAACCAGTATAGGGCATAGCCCTCTCAGTAACAGGGGTCTAGTCCCTAAGAACCAAACAGGGGTCTCGCCCCTCCACAGTCCGTGCTATTAGTTCAACCACTCATATATGATATTTTGACGATCTTACAAAATAAAGAAAATGAAATAATAAATAAAGTGTAGCATATTGTTTTCTCTCTATAATAACATATTTGCAGGATTTCAAAAAGCTTTCCAAGACGGGAGATTAAAAGCGTGAAGACGAGTAGCATAAGTATTAGGTCTTAGACTTTTTTCATGTAAACTTTCAAATGTTGTAATTTTCATCTTATTTGAGTCTAGAAATATTGTAAAGAGCCCCCAAACATAAACTATAAATAACTAACTTAGGCTCTCTACACTTAGGATAAATTAGAAACAAAAACCCAACACTTATACTTTTATCAGACGTCCAGGACAAAGGACAGACGTCTAATTTTCCACTATAAGACGTCTGACATGTGTATCAGACGTCTAATTTGAAAGATTTCTGCCTTTGTTCGTCTCCTCGTAAACATCAGTCGAAGGACTTCACTTTCAGACGTCGATAACCTCTCACAGACGTCTGATTCCTTACCCAGACGTCCTCATACTAACCGTTAGAGCTTGTGTAGGAAAAAGAATTTCCAGACGTCTGCCTTTGAACCGTTGGCCATGATTTTCTGTGCATATCTCTGTACGGCCACATAATCTTTTGGCAGAAGGAGGAGGAAGAGTATTTTGGTTTCCAGACGTCTGGTAATTATATCAGACGTCCATAACGACGTCCGATCCTCTAAACCTAGAACCCTGTTTGGATCTGATGATAACAGGAACGAATGCATCATTCATTAGATGGCCAATGAAGTAATCAGACGTCTTATGATATAATATCAGACGTCCTTCTTTTGATCCAATAGAGTCAGTTAAGGATGTCCTGCAATATTAGACGACCATAGGAAAAATAAGACGTCCTGTAAGACATCTGATCGTATAATTAGACGTCTGATGTTGCTGTTAGACTCATCATTGCCCTGATTTTGTGTGGATTTCGTCCTAAACTCTTGGGATTTGTTTCCAACGGCTAGAAGAGCTCTCCCAAGTGTTCTTGAAGGTTCCAAACTTGCCTATAAATAGACTACAACTCCTCTTAGGCATTACACACCTCTTAAGATAAAATTCCATTAGAAAAATCTCTTGCTCACTACTCTAAAGCTCCATCTTGCCCTTGTGCTGTGCTAATACTCTGATCAAAGGGCAAATCCATACTCCTGGCTCGCTCCGTTCTGTAAATCATCAGGGAATTCTTTTCATGCTTAGTAGATAAGAAAGCAACTAAATTATTGGGGTGCTCTATAGGTGTTATTTTTACTTCTTAATTTCTGTACTTTGGGTATCCGGCCTGTCGGGTCCCCGTCTCTTCATTTTAAAGAGAGAAACCTCCGTTTAGGGATCGGAGGTGGGAATTGTAATTGAGGTACACTACCCTCGTTTAAGTAGTGTGGTTAGTGGATTGATCACCTTGTGATCGAAAATCCTAAGTCAAGAGATTGGCTTAGGTGGTGGTTTTCACCCATCTTGGGTTTCCACCTAAAAATAATTGAGTATATTGTGTGATTGAATTTTTTGTATTACAATACTCTATAATTTCACTATTCACCCCCCCTCTAGTGCAATTTCATTTGGTATCAGAGCAGGTTTTCCGCCTACAGGAGTAACATCCGCGGAAAGATCACATGGAGGGGAAGGCCATTTCCACAAGCAAATTGGAGGGGCAATCCACCACTCGACCACCACTCTTCGAAGGAACCAACTACACTTACTGGAAGCTGAGAATGAAGATGTGGCTTCAAGCCAACGATTTCTCCATTTGGGAGAAATGCGAATCCGCATACGTCATTCCTGAGAAACCAGAAACAGGTTACACAGTGGAGCAAATCCATCACCTTGGACTGAATGCCAAGGCAATGAACTCACTCTACTGCGCTCTCAGCTCAGAGGAATTCAACCGCATCAGCCAATGCGAAACCGCCCACGAGATCTGGAGAACCTTGGAGGTAACTCACGAAGGTACATCTAAAGTTAAATCCTCAAAGATAAACTTGTTATCGCAGGAATTCGAAGCTTTCTCTATGAAGGAGAATGAAAATATTGGGGACATGTACACTCGATTCACGTTAATCATGAATAACCTCAAGTCTTTGGGAAAGACATTTATAAAGGGGGAGCTTCAAGGGAAACTCCTTCGCTCCCTTGGACCCGAGTGGGAGCAAAAGGTAACGGCAATAGAAGAAGCCAACCAAGTAGAGGATCTAGACATGGACAATCTACTTGGGAATCTCATGGCTTACGAATCAAAAATGGAGCAAAAGAAGAAATCAATCTCATCGGAGCCAAAGAAGAAGACCTTAGCCTTCAAAGCTACTTCGGATGATGAGGTAAGTACCGATGACGAAGAATTTGTTTTATTAGCTAAAAAGTTTAAAAAGTTTCTCAGAAATAGAAGAGAGATCAAGGGAAGGAAAAGAGAAGAAGATCCTCTAATTTGCTATAATTGCAAAAAGAGAGGTCACATAAGGAAATATTGTCCCTTACTCAAAAGGGATGATGAGAAGAAACCCAAGAAGTCTTCTGACTACAAGAAGATCTCCAAACCAAAAGGATTCAAGAAGAAGGCGTTTCAAGCAACGTGGGATGACTCCACCTCCGAAGAAGAAAAGGAGGAAACAAATGAAGAAACGGCATGCTTGGGATTAGTGGCAACAAATGATGGTTCTGAGTCAGAATCTGAGGAACCTGAGGTAAACTCCTATTCTTTAGATGAATTACAAGATGCCTTTGATTCACTATATGTAGATCTTAAGAAAACAAAAACCCAAAGCAAGGCTTTAAAAGAAGAAAACCTAGAAAATAAGAGATTAATCAATGATCTTGAAGAAAAGAATCTAATTCTTACAAAAGAAACCACTGCTTTAAATATGCAAATAGGAAATCTAATGATTGAGAAAGAGTCATTAACAAATGATTTGTATACAGCAATGAGTGAACAAAAATTTTTAGATAGAGAAGAATTACTCGACAAAATCCATGTGCTTGAAAAATCAAACTCCTTTAAAAAGGATGAAAATGGCTTACTTAGAGTAGAAATTAGAGCATTAGAAGATAAACTAGACATAATGAAAATAGAGATAAATCATCTCAAAGAAAAGTCAAACCAACTTCTTGAGGACCTATCCAAATTTACAAAGGGGAAAGATAACTTGGACAAACTTATTGCCCATCAAAAACCTTCCTCAAGTAAATTTGGATTAGGCTTTTATGAACCTAGTCAAAGTGAGCCGAAAAAGGATCCTCCTCTAAAGGAGACCACTAACAAATACGGATCCACTTTACAATGGATACCGAAAAGACAACTCTCACTTTGTTTTGTAGGGATGAAAGGACATCATAATGTCAAAAATTGGATATACAAAATGAAGGATGGACGACTCAAATTAGAAAGACCTATAGAAACACCAAGTCACCATCGAAGATCTTTTGTAGGAGGAAGAAGGTCTACAAGGAGGAAGACAAGGAGACCACCACCACCAAGGAGGCCGATGGGTGATGGACTCCGGATGCTCCAAACATATGACAGGAGACAAGCGCCTATTTTTGGACCTCCAACCTACGGATGGAGGAACAGTTACATTTGGCAACAACCACAAGGGCCATATTATTGGCCTTGGTAAAATAGGTAACCCTCTTTCTCCCATCTCAAATGTTTCTCTAGTTAAAGGACTAAAACATAATCTTTTAAGTGTAAGTCAAATATGTGATAAGGGCTTTAAAGTGGTGTTTCTTCTAAAATGTTTGAAATTATGCATGCATTAACCAATGAAACCCTTCTTAAGGGAACTAGATTTAAAGACATTTATGTCGTAGAATTTGATAAAAATGGCACTTATGAATGTCTTGTAGCAAATAATGAGTTAAGTATATGGCATAAAAGACTAAGACATGTTCATATGAAGCTGGTTCAAAAATTAGCTAAACATGAACTAGTCCGAGGTCTTCCTAAAAGAAAATTTTTAAATGAGCTTATTTGTGATTCATGAAAATTAGGTAAGATTATAAAATCTAGTTTTAAAAGCAAAGAAGTTATATCCACATCAAGACCTTTAGAACTACTTCACCTAGATCTGTTTGGACCAACAAAATATGAGAGCCTCAGTGGATGCAAATATTACCTTGTAATTGTAGATGATTTTTCGAGGTTTTCATGGGTCTCCTTCTTGAGATCTAAAGAAGGAGTGTTTTCCGTCTTTTCTGTTTTTTGTAGAAAAATTCAAACTGAAAAAGGCTACCAAATCACTCATATCCGTAGTGATCATGGGAGCGAGTTTGAAAATTCCTTGTTTGATGATTTTTGTCAAGAGCATGGTATTGCTCATGAGTTCTCTTTTCCTCGAACACCTCAACAAAATGGGGTGGTTGAGAGAAAGAACCGTACTCTTCAAGAGTGTGCTCGAACATTGCTCATAGACTCGGGGTTACCGAAGTACTTTTGGGCTGAGGTGATTAACACGGCTTGTTACGTGTTAAATCGCACCTTAATTCGATCCGGATTGCGAAAAACTTGTTTTGAACTATACTATGGGAAAATACCCAAAATTAGTTATTTTAAAGTTTTTGGATGTCGATGTTTTGTCTTGAATACCTGCTCTAATTTAGATAAATTTGATGCCAAAGGTGAAGAAGCCATCTTTATTGGTTATTCCTCACGTAGTAAGGCATATCGGGTTTTTAACAAGACCACATTAATAGTGGAGGAAACCCTTCATGCCTCCTTCGATGAATCTCCTCATTCCTCCAATGACCGAGTCAATATGGATGATGAAGATGATTCTACTAATGATGTGTCTAACATTCCAAACTCCAATATCCATAATCTTCCCAAAGATTGGATATATCAAAGGGATCATCCCGAAAGTCAAGTCATTGGAAGTGTTTCTGATGGCATTAAAACCCGATCTCGCTTTAGTTGCTCCTTTGGTCTCTCCGCCTTTGTATCTCAAGTTGAACCAAAGAGTGTCGAGGAAGCGTGCTCCGAAGAAACTTGGATGATGGCCATGCAGGAGGAACTCAACCAATTCCAAAGGAATGAAGTTTGGGATCTAGTACCCAAGCCTGAAGGGCAAACGGTAATAGGTACCAAATGGGTATTCCGGAACAAGTTGAATGAATCCGGTATAGTTATTCGAAACAAGGCTCGGTTGGTAGCACAAGGGTACAACCAAGAAGAAGGAATTGATTTTGATGAGACCTACTCTCCCGTAGCTCGACTCGAATCAATTCGCATGTTTCTTGCTTATGCCGCCTTTCTTGGCTTTAAACTCTTTCAAATGGACGTTAAGAGCGAGTTTCTTAACGGATTCATTAAGGAGGAAGTTTTTGTAAAACAATTTCCTGGTTTTGAGTCTCATGATAAGCCTCATTTTGTCTACAAATTAAACAAGGCACTATATGGTCTAAAGCAAGTTCCTAGAGCTTGGTATGAAAGGCTCAAAGACTACTTGTTAAATGCAAAATTCTCAATAGGGGAAGCTGATTCCACATTATTCATTAAAAGAAAAGGAAAAGACATTTTATTAGTTCAAATATATGTAGATGATATTATATTTGGTGCTACTAATGAATCTATGTGTAGAAAGTTTTCAGAAATTATGTAGGAAGAATTCGAAATGAGTTTGATGGGTGAGCTCAAGTTTTTCTTGGGCTTGCAAATCACTCAGCTCGAAATTGGAACCTTTGTGTGTCAATCAAAATACACAAAGGAGATGCTGAAGAGATTTGATATGAACAAAAGTAAAGGGAAGAACACTCCTATGAGTGTCACAACTTCCTTAGACTTGGACGACTCAGGTACGCCCATAGATCAAAAGCTCTATCGTAGCATGATTGGATCTTTACTGTATTTAACTTCCAGTAGACCTGATATTTTGTTTAGTACCTGCTTATGCGCTAGGTTTCAATCAAACCCTAAACAATCACACCTAAATGCTGTAAAACGAATATTTAGATATCTAGTTGACACATCTGATTATGGCTTATTCTACCCTAGGAGTCCACAATTCAACTTAGTTACATATAGCAATGCGGACTACGCAGGTAGCCGCACCGATAGGAAGAGTACTAGTGGGACGTGCCAATTCTTAGGGGAATCACTAGTCTCTTGGTTCTCAAAGAAACAATCTAGTGTAGCTTTATCAACTACAGAAGCTGAATACATAGCCGCCGCACTAGCATGTTCCCATGTGCTTTGGATGAAAAATACTTTGAAGGATTTTAACTTGATATTTAATAAGATAAAAATATTATGTGACAATACTAGTGCCATCAACCTCTCGAAAAACCCCGTACATCACTCTCGCACAAAACATATTGATGTTCGACATCACTTCTTGAGAGATAAAGTACTTAAGGGAGAAATCGAAGTTGAATTTATTTGTACTGAACTGCAATTAGCTGATATTTTCACTAAACCTTTGAATTATGATCGCTTTAATTATATACGTAGGAAACTAGGCATATGTAAGCTAAGTGATATTTGAAGAATTTAGTGATTTAATGGAACCTCTTTTGTCATGAGCATAGATAGAACCTTGATTTCACAAAGTTAGAAGCCTTCATTCTCAGTTCAAACATCTAAATGCACATTCTGTCCAATAGCAGACGTCTGATTAAATCATCAGACGTCTTATACATTAAAATTCGTCGTCTAAACATCTGGGACAGACGACGATTTTATATAACAAAACAGTCATATCAGACGTCTGATACACCACACAGACGTCTGATGTGTCGTCCAAATGTGTTGACAGACGTCTATCTCGGAGACAGAACATGTACCACCTGTCGGACGTCTGAATATGTGGTTAGACGTCGTAGAGGTCGTCTGACAGGAAAAGCGGACGACCTTGTAACTTTAGACGAAAATCCAGGAAAGTCTGTCTGCAGAAATCGGACGTCTAATATTATATTTAGACATCTTTCTTGTCGTCTGAGGAAGAAATCAGACGACAACCTGGAAAATAAATATTTTCCTGGGGAGGATTCCTGCAGAAATCGGACGTCTAATTATATAATTAGTCGTCTCATTTGTCGTCTGATGAATAAAACAGACGTCTCCCTGAAATGGGCTAAAATCCCTCTGCCAAATCCAGACGTCTGATCGGGGGAAAAATCTGCGCATCGCGGCTTTTCTCTGGACAGTTTGAAATGCAAATCTCGCCAACTTCAGGGGGAGACTTGCTACGTGACCTTGGGATATAAGATCCCCTTCGCAAAGGTCCCACTCTCCTGTCCAAAATCCCTACCCCACACAAAATCTGTGCGCCGCTCTCCCTCACACCCGACGGCCCACTGCAGCAGTTTGCGAAGTTCTGCTCGACGCCAGACGACCGTCGTGCCTCTTCGACGACTGACGAAACTGCTGCTCCTCTGCGCGCGTCCTCCCTGCCTCTCGACAGCGCATTTGGAGGCTTCCCTCCTCCCGTGGGTATATCCTCTCCACTCCTAGGGCGTCTCCATGATCTTTTACCCACGACCTTGTAGCATCTTGTAGCATCTAGTTCTCCTTCTTGATTCACTTGACCTACATGTGCATTTCATATCATTATCAGCCTTAGAACCCTAACCCTCGGTCAAGAAAACCCTGTTAGCCCTAGCTGCATCTTCCATGGCAAGGGTATTACCTCATGAAGTTCAAGCCGACATTTTAGTGGCTTGCATCCAAAGGTATATTGCCACAACTACATGGCATGTTGTATTGCCTCAAGGCATACTGCCACATATTTTTTCAATGATGATTGCATTGTTTGAAACTATGTTTTGGGTGAATGTTGTTTGGTTGGTTGAATGTTCTTGTATGGTTGTTCCTTTTTTGCAGGTATTCTATCCTCAAAACACCACTCATTTTTTTCCTAAACCTAACCGCCCATTCCACCAAATATGCCTCCCCGTAGGAAGCAAGTTGAGGGATCTTCCAGTTCCTCTTCCACTTATTTGGCAGATCAATTGCGGGGTGACATCGCTAGGCAGCAATTTCGTCGTTTCGCGAATGCCAAAGTTAAATGCCCTCGTTTTATTGTTTGGAATGATTTTGCCCATTTAAACCTTCGGGAACACTTCCAAACTCTTCATCTTTTCCAATATTTTGACCGTCAATTCCACTCCGGCATTGGAACTCTTGGTGTGTTCCCTGATCCTTGCCGTCTCTTTTATGCCAACATCGTTGAGGACTACAGCAACGATGAACTTGAACTCCATACCCGCCTATTTGGTCGCGAAATACACATCACATCCGAAACTATCTCCGACCTTCTAGCCATCCCCAATGAGGGAAATGATTTCAATGACATTCTGAGGCAATACGACCCAGAAATCATCAATCAAGAGTTAGTTCTCCCGGAAAAATTTGTTGAAAACCTTGGCACTCTACCGTGCAAAAATCTCAAACCCCTTCCACGTCTACTCTCTCGCATTTTTGGGTGGGACCTCCTAAACAAATCAGGAGATTTTGATTACATCTCACGCCAACACAAGGCGCTCCTTTTTGCGGCCGTTCGTCATATTCCTTTCAATTATTGCCGCCTCATTGTTCGCGTCATGAATGAGGACCATGGGGCATCACTTCCGTTTGGGTCTATTCTATCCAAAATCTTTTCATCCCATCGGATTTCCATAACTGACCAAGCAGTTGACAAGAAAATTGAGCCTTACAACCAGGCCACAGCCGCCAAGATGCATATACTTAGAGAGCATCTTGAGCCCGCCGACGAACCCATGGAAGAAGAGCCCCTTCCACCCTTTCCAGACTTCCATGAACCACGGCCCCTTCAAATAGAAGCTCCCCGCTCGAGCTTTGATGAAGCATGGGATCCAGCCACAGATTCCCTCTCCTCCGGCATCTCCCTCCTGCTGCGTCGAACCGGCGAGATGTACACCTATATAGGAAGCATGCGCCGCGACATCGACGAACTTAGATCAGATGTTCAAAATTTGCAGATAGGACAAGGACCCGCTCGTCGCCGCCGCCGACAAGATCAAGAAGAATAGTTTTAGTGCTTCTATTTTTCTGTCTTTTATTCTAAGTTTGTATTAAGGGACCTTGACCCCGTACTTAATATTTTTGGGAACAAATAGCTAGTCCATGTTTAAATATTTATATTCCTAATCAATTTTCCTGAATGCCTTGTCATCTTTTAAACATGCAATTTTACTCATGCACTCTACTTTGTAGATATCACTCTTGTTGTTTGGATCTCAACTCCCTTCAAACAACCCTTCAAGATGATATTCAAAAAGGGAGAGAAAAATGTAGGTAAGAAATTAAGGAATAATATAAAAATAACCTTCTTAAATAGATAAAGACTACCAAGTACAACCTTTAGGGGGAGGAAAGAGGAACCTACAGCTATATTTTGAAAATCATCAAAAAGGGGGAGATTGTTAGTTCAACCACTCATATATGATATTTTGATGATTTTACAAAATAAAGTGTAACGACCCGGTTCCCGAGTCCCTACGAGACACGAGAACCGGACCGACTTGACTAATCCCAAGACCTAGTCGTCCAACGAGGAAGTAACCAAAAGAGCAGTAAAATAAACCACATTCAGCATGAATATAACTAACAGTAAGGAAGTACAGCAGTAAGGAAAGAAACTACTACAGTAGATACCACCACAACAGTAGAACAACATTTATCATATAACAAGAACTGCAGGTAAAGAAAGTACAGCGGAAACAAAAACTACTCACTAGAACAGAAACAAAAGAGGTACAAAAGACTGTGGTAAACTCTACTGGACCCTACTCGGCCCAGCGTCCTCTGCAGCCGCCGACCCTGGCTGCTCAACACCTGGTCCTGAAAAAGGTAACGAGTGTAACACGTCAGCAAAACGCTGAGTAGAGTGGTAAACAAACTAAAGGCAACAGTAGAGTGTACAGTAGCTGTTATGTTCTATTACTTCCTTTATTTACATCTTTCAATTTTCTCACTATTTCATTTATTTCTCATATCCTTTACTTGATCTCGAATGTCCTCGTGGGAACGATCTTGATTGCAGTCTTTTCCAAAAGTAGAAGTAGCACGTGGTGCTCTCCTGGCCGGGAGAGTCCCCCGTGGTGATCCTACTCTCAGTCAACCACCCCAAGGTCACTGACAGACGTAACGGTGACTACGACACGCGCGATAAACGCACAGGTAGCTAGCCCGCACTGGCACGCGGTCAGTCATTTCCGTTAACGGGTGCGCCCAAAGTACAGCACGGAACCAGGGTAGAGCCCTCTCAGTAACAGGGGTCCAACCCCTCCACAGTAACCAAACCAGGGCCTTGCCCCTCCACAGTCCGCGCACCCTCGCCTGACTACCCTGGTTTGCCCTAGTGGGCCTAACAAGTCGGTGAAGGAGGCTAGCAGAACCCCGGGGCCCGTGGGCTAGCTAGTACTCTCCTAACACTAGTAGCTCTCCTCGGTACTACGTACACGAGGGCCAACAAGTCGGTACAGAGCGGCCAATCCTAACCCCGGGTCCTTGGGGCGGCTGGCCCCACTCTGCACTAAACAGGTACAGGTACTTCCCTTGGTACTGCGTACCCAAGAGACAGTACAGACTACATCTCAGTTCCATTCCTTTTTCTTTCCAGGAGTTCCACTCCTAATTCCCCGTAGGGTTCTAACTCTTTATCTCAGAACATCATATGTTTCACTTTCCAGTTTCACGTTCTCACAATCCATGACCTCAATCATGTTTCTTTATTCATAACAGGCAGCTGTTAATTCAATTTACAGGCAGCTTTATATTCCTTTCCATTTTTCCAAGACTGTAGTATTATACATTCCACTAGTTTTTCCATCCTAGGGTTCATGCCACATCCTAGGATCCAGCATACAACTAGTTTTCCAGCCCTAGGATTCATGCATCACCTAGGAGCTATCATTCCATACATTTCTCATTCCTAGGATTCATGCAATGTCCTAGATTCTACTTATGGTTCCATACCTTAACAGATTTTAATAATAAACTTAAGCCACTCTACCAGGTACAACGGGAGTAATGGGGGCGTGATCGGAAATCCCGCGTGCCTCCGCGACTCTCAAGACTGCAACTGGACGAGGTCCTATCACAAGGATCAAACACAAGGAGTGTCTCAAAACAGTGTATATCTACTGTAGACGGGTAGAGGAATTAATTCTGAAAAGAACGCAACTCGAATCGCGGAAAACGAAGCCCGAACGGGCCATAAACGGGTCGAAAAAGATGATACTGTGCGAAATCAGACGTCTGGAACTTCTTCCAGACGTCTTAAACAGTGGATCAGAGAATTACCTGTTCAGTGTGGTTTCCCAGACGTCCAGAAGTCTGCGGGGACGTCTATCCTAGCTCCCAGACGTCCGATGGTCACCCCGGACGTCTGGAGGTCACTCCCGTCGTCTGGTACAACTTCCAGACGTCTGATTCGCAAAGGATGGCGAATCAGCGAACCTGCGCACAGCCAACTCCCTCCCTTAGTAAGGTCCGTCGATAGGAAGGAAGAAGAAAGCGGAATACACACCTTTCAGACGTCTGTATGAGCTACCAGACGTCGTCCTCGCCGTCTGCCTATCAACCCAGACGTCTGATTCTGGAAATTTTTCCACAATCAGGGCGCTACTCGGCCTCCGCTCGCGACGCCGCCCGCGTCGCACCTCGCGCGCCTGCTGCTCAGACTGCAGCAGGTCCCTCTCCGCGTCGTTCCGCGCCCCCTGCGCCCTCCGCCGGCCGGCCAAGCTGCTCCGGCGAGCTCGCCCTCACGGCAGAGCTCCGCTCTCGCACGCCGCACCTCCTCCGCGCTCACTGCGGCCGCCGCTACCGCCCTCGCGCTCGCGCTCACGCTCACGCTCACTGGCTAAAGGAGGAGAAGGAGGAGACGGTGGAGACGGGAGGGGAGGCGTGCCCTTTTAAGGTCGCGCGGAGAGGAGAGAGAAGGATTCACGGCAGGGGAATCCTGCAGCCGTAGGAGGGAAAAAGGCGAATATGCGGTCTGCGCACTCAGGCGCGCAGACGACTCGCGTGTGTCGAAAATAACGGATTTCCAGACGTCTGGAAACTATCCCAAACGTCTGGTCAGACGTCTGGACAACCCTCCAGACGTCTTAAAAGACGTCTGCGCCACACGCTCGTTACATAAAGAAAATGAAATAATAAATAAAGTGTAGCATATTGTTTTCTCTCTATAATAACATATTTGCAGGATTTCAAAAAGCTTTCCAAGACGGGAGATTAAAAGCGTGAAGACGAGTAGCATAAGTATTAGGTCTTAGGCTTTTTTCATGTAAACTTTCAAATGTTGTAATTTTCATCTTATTTGAGTCTAGAAATATTGTAAAGAGCCCCCAAACATAAACTATAAATAGCTAACTTAGGCTCTCTACACTTAGGATAAATTAGAAATAAAAACCCAACACTTATACTTTTATCAGACGTCCAGGACAAAGGCCAGACGTCTGATTTTCCACTATAAGACGTCTGACATGTGTATCAGACGTCTAATTTGAAAGATTTTTACCTTTGTTCGTCTCCTCGTAAACATCAGTCGAAGGACTTCACTTTCAGACGTCGATAACCTCTCACAGACGTCTGATTCCTTACCCAGACGTCCTCATACTAACCGTTAGAGCTTGTGTAGGAAAAAGAATTTCCAGACGTCTGCCTTTGAACCGTTGGCCATGATTTTCTGTGCGTATCTCTGTACGGCCACATAATCTTTCGGCAGAAGGAGGAGGAAGAGTATTTTGGTTTCCAGACGTCTGGTAATTATATCAGACGTCCATAACGACGTCCGATCCTCTAAACCTAGAACCCTGTTTGGATCTGATGATAACAGGAACGAATGCATCATTCATTAGACGGCCAATGAAGTAATCAGACGTCTTATGATATAATATCAGACGTCCTTCTTTTGATCCAATAGAGTCAGTTAAGGATGTCCTGCAATATTAGACGACCATAGGAAAAATAAGACGTCCTGTAAGACATCTGATCGTATAATTAGACGTCTGATGTTGCTGTCAGACTCATCATTGCCCTGATTTTGTGTGGATTTCATCCTAAACTCTTGGGATTTGTTTCCAACGGCTAGAAGAGCTCTCCCAAGTGTTCTTGAAGGTTCCAAACTTGCCTATAAATAGACTACAACTCCTCTTAGGCAATACACACCTCTTGAGATAAAATTCCATTAGAAAAATCTCTTGCTCACTACTCTAAAGCTCCATCTTGCCCTTGTGCTGTGCTAATACTCTGATCAAAGGGCAAATCCATACTCCTGGCTCGCTCCGTTCTGTAAATCATCAGGGAGTTCTTTTCATGCTTAGTAGATAAGAAAGCAACTAAATTATTGGGGTGCTCTATAGGTGTTATTTTTACTTCTTAATTTCTGTACTTTGGGTATCCGGCCTGTCGGGTCCCTGTCTCTTCATTTTGAAGAAAGAAACCTCCGTTTAGGGATCGGAGGTAGGAATTGTAATTGAGGTACACTACCCTCGTTTAAGTAGTGTGGTTAGTGGATTGATCACCTTGTGATCGAAAATCCTAAGTCAAGAGATTGGCTTAGGTGGTGGTTTTCACCCATCTTGGGTTTCCACCTAAAAATAATTGAGTATATTGTGTGATTGAATTTTTTGTATTACAATACTCTATAATTTCACTATTCACCCCCCTTCTAGTGCAATTTCACGTGCACCCTCGCCTGACTACCCTGGTTTGCCCAGTGGGCCTAACAAGTCGGTGTAGGACGGCTAGCTGAACCCCGGGCCCCGTGGGGTGGCTAGCTCTTCCCATACACTAGTAGCTCTCCCCAGTATAGTGTACATGAGGGTCAAAAAGTAAATACAGAGTGGCCAATCCTAACCCCGGGTCCCAACCCAAGGGCGGCTAGCTCCGCTTTACACTAAACAGGGGGACATTCACTCTCCTTGGTACTCCATACTCAAGGGCCAGTTCACTTCCCCACTCACATTTCCAGTTCCATTCCAATTATTTCCAGGAGCTATATTCCTAATTCGCCGTAGGGTTCATGCTCAGATTCCTCTGGCCATTCCATACTAGTTTTCGTCATTTCTATTTCCGTTCTCAAGTTATACACATGCAAATTTGTAACTCTATTCCATATTCGGTTTATTCACAGATACCTCGGGTTTCAAACATTCACCTTTCCATTTTCAATTTATATATATGCAGCTCATAGTTTGTCATTTACCGTAAACAACAGGAATTCACATGCAACAATTTGCTAGCACTAGTACTTTACATTTCACAAGCAGTTGTTACTTAATTATAGGCAATTGTTATCATTCTATCTACTCATTAAAGACTGCAAATCAATCATCCATTACAAGCATTTCAAGTGTTTCTAGTCCTAGGATTCATGTCATATCCTAGGTACTAATCATTCATTCCACACATGTAATTAGGTTATAATTAAATTAAGGGGAAGCCACTCTACCAGTAAACCCAGGAGTAGTGGGAGCTTGATTAGCAGGTCCACGTGCCTCAGTAAATCCCAAACCCGCAACAAAATGAGGTTCTATCACATGGATCAATCACAAAAGACTACTCAAAATAGTATAGAAAGTATTCCAACAAGTAGGGAAAATCATACGGGAAACAATGGTATCTTAATTGCGGAAATCGAATCTCAAACGGACCCTAAACGGGTCAAAACAGGGATTCTGACTCAAATTAGACGTCTGGAACAACTTCCAGACGTCTTAAAAGAGTCCAGAGCCATACCTCAAGTCCTGTGCTACTCCTCAGACGTCCAAGAACTCCGCTGGACCGTCTAGACCCAATTCCAGACGTCCGGCCACCTCTCCGGACGTCTGGAAACGCTTCCCGTCATCTGGTACCCCGCCCAGACATTCGAACTACGTGGGAGGGTGTGTCCCATGCCTTCCCGAAGCAACACCTGCGCGAATCAGCCACAATCTTCTCAAAAAGGCAACATACAGTGCCTCGGCGGAACGGCCTGCATGGTTGTATCCGCAAAGAAGACGTACCTTCGTGAAGCTTACCTCTCAGTCGTCTGGAACTTCCTCCAAACATCGGCTACGTCGTCTGGACGTCACTTCAGACGTCTGATTCTGGGAAAAACCCAGAACCAGAACCTGCTTCCGCCCTCTCGCGTCGAGTGTGGCCACGCCGCGCCCTCTCGCCTGCTGCTCCAGCTACAGCAGTGTCGGGGAGGACCTCCCCGACGAGCTCCTCAGCCTTGCGCACGCGCCAACCGGCCATGAGCTTGCCGGCGAGCTCGCGAGCTTGCTCTCCTCTCTTCCCCTCGTTGCTCCTCCTCTCCTCTCACACCGCTCACACTCGCTGCTCGCTGCTCTCGCTAGAGGAAGGAGGAAGATGGCTGGAAGTGGGGGTGGTGTGAGGGAGAGGAGGGGTCTTTATATAAGGTGTGGGGTTAGGGTTTTCGTTGGGGGCGGAAGGAGAGAGAAGAAGAAAACGAGGGGAGTGTGCGGTTTGCGTGCAACACGTGCGCAAATGCGAGTTCGTACTCAAAATTTTTGATTTTCAGACGTCTGGGAAGGTGTCCAGACATCTGACCCAAGTTCCAGACATCTTAAGAGGCTCAGACAGCACGGGTCTTAACATTTAAATCACCTTTAATTAGCACCCATCGGCTATGGAGCATGAGGGTGTGCATTCTAGCCTATAAATAGACTCCTTTGGGTCCTCCTTTCAACACACAACATCATTCCTCTCTCCTTGCTTGAAAAAATTCTTATTTACACTATTGTTCTAACAAGATGTTAGACTAGTTGCCCGTGACTGCAAGAAAATTCTTTGTGTTTACAACAAGTCTTTAGGCGTGTAGTTTTCATTCTTACAAATCGTTTTGCACGTCGATTTCTTCCTTAACTTCCATTGGTAATATTTTTATAATTATAAATTGTTGGGAGACTTAATTAGGATTCGAGTTGTATGTCATTTACTTTGGCTTACACCTATATTTTTTATTCGTTTCTAATTTCTTGTAATTGGGTTGAGATAACATGTTAATTACCTCTTGTTGTAGTGAATTGATTCCCTCCAAGTTGAGGGAATCGGATTAAAAGACTTAAGTCGAGAAATTTAAGTAGTGGAGTACCCAACTTAGAAGAAATACTATATATTTAGTGTCAATTTGTGGTTTGAATTGTCTTATATATATTTTTTTATCACATTATTCCACCCTCCTTCTTGTGCGCTTATTTTCTCAGATCCTACATGCTTACCGTTAAAGGGTGGGGGGCTTAGGTTGAGGCCTTTACAGGATTTAGACCTCTATGTTGCTTATGGTTGAGTCAAAAGATTATTGGATCCTAATGTGAAGGAAATATGGGTGGATTGGATGCAAATGGCATACAATATCAATGCCTTAGGCATAGGAGGCGATAGATTACACCACTCTGGTGAGGGGACCGCAACTCAATTTATCGTTACGAATATTATTTCAAACTTATATCCTTTGCAACTTTGATGGGTGACGTATTGTATCTTTTGTATTCCTCGCGTTGACGTTGTGATTATTGCTTTCTTAGGTGTGGGATTCCTCTCCCCTCCCATATTAATTGTACATTGTATTCTAGCTAGCACTCGTTGGTGTTAAATTTTGAGTAAAGATTAACCCTTTTTTTCCTTACTAAAAAAAAAAAAAGTTGTGCTTGGGGAATTGAGCCATGTCTTAATTGTTTTTTAACCTTATCTTTCTTAATTATTAAGGTGACAACAGCTGCATTATGTATGACATGTCCTACGTGTGTGCCATGCATGCGTTATGTTGCAGGTAATAAATGGCCTTATCATAAAGACATTTCTCGTTGTAAGTAGCCTTAATGTAAGCTTCATCCCTTGGTATTGTGTCTTTTAGATCTTGGATCGGAAATGGAATGAATGACTAATTATTAAATTGGCTGTCTACGATATTTAAAAATTTTACGTGCGTCGGTTGCTTCGCCGGCTGCCTCCTTGGGTTTTTAGTATAATTGTAAAAGCAAAGTAATTCATGGTGAGTTGCCTAAGAAACTTAATTATCGAAACCAAGTCAAGCTTACGCTGCCTTGGGCTTATCAAGCCTAAGTTCAAACAAATCCAGACTCGACAACCTTACCTAGCTAAGCTCCCGACGTTTGTATTTATTCATTGATCAACCAAATAAGTAATAGCTGAAGGAAGGGTTGTATACCAACTTCCTACGTACCCCGCCCTGACAGTCTTTGGCAAGAGTGTGGACCAATAAAACACAAATTCTTGAAATCTTTCGGAGATTGTTATTATCATTGTGTAAAATCAGCTGATTGTATCTAAGTATGGAGATTTTCTTTCTCTAAATTAGGTCTTGCAATCCCAAGATCATTTGAATTGTATTTTCACTGTTGTGAACTATGAATATGTACCTTTTAGCAGCCGTAAGTATCCACAAGATCCAAGGCAACTTCCTACAAACCCGTAACAAAGGCATTTTGCACAAGATCTATGATATCATTCCCAAAAATACTCCAATTTCTTTGAAAAAATATAGCTCGAATGCTCATCGGTTAAAAGTCGTGCTAGCAAGCACTTATCAAGAGCACCTTAAAAAAAGAAGAAAAAGCTGCCAAATGGTGGCTCCGTCGACAACATCTATGTATATAACGCCAAATTTACTTGCTTCCCAAACATAAACACGGCATTGCTCCATTAAACCACATACATACACATCTCTTCATATATAGCGGGATTCCATCACGTGCGACAGACAGCAACATGGTGATGACCACCCTAAAAGCCAAGGTGGCCATGGTGGTGGCCTTGGCTTTCCTCTTCCACATGCTCACCACGGCATCTTCTGCCGGAGATAATGCAAATGCTCAGCCATGGTGGTGGACTTCACCTACCCCTCCGCCCGTTATAGCTAATTCACCTTCTGCTGGACCTTGGCATGGAGGAGGAGGACGAGGAGGAGGAGAAATGGGGAGCCCATCTCGAAGATCACGTTGGTATGGTCAGCCATGGTGGTGGACTTCACCTTCCCCTCCGCCGGTTATAGCTAATTCACCTTCTGCTGGACCGTGGCATGGAGGAGGAGGAGGAGGAATGGGCGGCCCACCTAGAAGATCACGTTGGTATGGTCCCAGAAGCAGGTTCTGTTGGTGGCACATTGGGGGCAGATGTTAAAGTCTGATATTAATTACAAGCGGAGTATTGCTTCTTTGGTTTTAAATATCGTCTTCTCGTTTCATTCTGGTGCGTGTGTACCGGAAACTTCGTTTTTCTGCATTGGTCGTGTGTGAAAGTTTGCTTATTGCTCGGTCGTGTGAGATTTGCTTGTAATCTACTCGGTCGCGCTTCTTGCTTTGTGTGTTTTCCTCTTGATGGTGACCGTCTATAAATAAAGGTCCGGTGCATGGCCTGCCTGTGCACCTGCCAACATTGGTCAATGTCGATATAAGTTAAGCTCTTCTAATGTCAATGTCAATCTCTTGAAGTGCATCCAACGTATATTATTCCTTTTACCTTAAGAGAGTGAGAGAGAGAGAAGGAAACGTATCGAAGATGCATTACAGTATTAGTCCTTTTCAGCCATATGAAGTCACATGATCTACTAGGCTCGTGCACCTTTGGCCCACTTCTCCAAATCGAAATCCATATTATGTCAACATTACGCGCCGATCGATGGAACTTTAATTAGTAAGGTTATATCTACAAGGAAATTAAACCTCGTCACCTGTCCTGTCAAGTTGTCCACCCGACTTTCAGGGGGCGCTGATTCATTCCGGGGATTGGGTGGCAAGTTGTTATAATTTCATTAAGATTTATATATAATTAGATTCGAAATAGTATTAATTTGAAAAGGTATTAATAATAGGTACCTAGTCAAATTATTTAGTTATTTCTAATTTCCGTGATGGTTGAAATATCGCTGGGTCAATTACAGGAATCTTTAACTCAAACCTACTCGCAACTTAATTATAACTAACCGGCGTTCACGCGGCATGCTATAATGCAAGAAGCCTAATATCTGGTCAGCAAATTCGTGACCCTTTTGTTTCGTTTGTTAAATAATGTGTCTTTCATGAACTGGTTTAATCGTAAGCCATTACAATTTTGTTCATGCCCTTGAAATTTGATGACTCCTGCATGTCAATTGTGACGACAAGGATCGTTAAACTATATCCATTGTGAAGTGATGTCTTGGCATGCTGGTGGATTTTCTCAAGGCATATGCATAGAGATATGAAAATTGGTAAACCCACCGTCATATCTACCTCCAAATCCACGCACCTCCCCCATACAAAAAATATAGGGCACAGATCCGTTGCTCAAGAGCGACTGCAAATGAGATGCAGATAGAGAAAGTAAAAGGAGGAGATTTAATGCGCGGGGTTATGTCGATCTCCCATTGCTCTAGAGATATTCTACTGAGCCACTCAAGTACAGGAAAAAAATGTTACAGATTGATTGTTCTTGGGTGCCTATCGGTACAGCTCGGTCTTCTACGAAGAATAGTTACCTATCCCTCGTCACGGCATTGTCAAGCTTAGTTGTCCACCCTAATTGTTGCAGGGAGTCACTATTTCAAGCCCTATCTTATCTAGATAGAGTTTGCTAAATAGGATTGAAAAAGAAGAATAAGATTTATTAAGTCGTGCGAGAAAGATGAGATAATGTTTTTTTTTTTTTTTTTTTTTTTTGGATGCAGAAAATGTCATTTTTATGGGATAAGTTGGAATTATCTCATATAATGTTTGTTAAAAATTTTGGAGAAGGTAAAATTTCCAAATGGATGGGCTTTGTCCGCAGACTTCATCTTAACAACGGCCACCAGCACACAATTAAAGCATCATGGTAATTGCTAGCTACCCTTGAAGCGAAGGTGGTCATGGTGATGGTCTCTGCAATGCTCTTCCACTTGCTGATCATTGCATCTCCTGCCAATGGTAACGCAAGTGCTCCAACGCCCCAACTAAGCCTTCTCAACCTCCGCCCACTCCTCAACGAGGACGAGCAGGAACAGCAATGGGATCAGGAGCGAATAAATTAAGATGGTATGTATAAAAAATGTAAGAAAAAGAAAGAAAATTGTTGAAGCCAAACATGCCGAGCAATCTTTGTAACGTGACAACAGGAGCATGTTTTCAGTTTTGGTCATGTTTCAGTATGGCAAACCTTGTATGGTTTGTCATGCATAATCGTGCTGCTTGAATTGTTGTTTCCCTCGGAATGCATGGGCTGTACATTAATATAAAAAGCTTACTTGCTCTTTTTTTAAAATTAAATTACACTAATAATACTTAATTCTAAATTACTTTGAATAAAATAACATCAGAAAATTTTAAATATTATTAATACAATATTATATTCACCTTTTAAAAAGTGTGTAAACTAACACACGTATAATCCAAATCAAAGCGACGCAGAGACTATTACTTTTGTCACCTTACGTGCACATATTCTGGACGAGGGCTGCTCGGGTCGGACCAGACACCTTATGTACACGCGGAGACTTATTAGAGCTCTTTTTACGTCATCCTATTTAGCTTATGTAGTTTGATCCTGTGAGTTTAATTCACCATTGACGAAGTATATTAGGCCCATGGGTTGCAAGCCTAGTAACTTGTGTCATGTACTGTTTGGCCCATTTATCTAAATTTACCCGAATCGTCTATCCAATAGGTAGGATTAATTTTATAGAGAACTTGAAGCAAACGTGCACTGAACTTGGGGAGCAATAGTATACACGTTATATAAATTAATAAATAAAAAATCGAATAGGAGTTAAAGTGAGAGAAAAATAGAAACTTCATGTTAAAATTTAAGTCACTTTTCAAATTTTTCCTTTATTAAAAAAAGGATACGTATCCCTAGACAGTGTATGTGTTGTCGGATGATGCATATGCTATGGAAATGAACGGTTGGGATTAAAGATTTGAAAAATAACTTGAGTTTTAGTAAGGGTTAAATAGTAACCAATATGAAAATATGATTGTTATATATTCATTCAAAAATTAATAGATTAATCAGACCCGTTATGTTAAAAAAAAAAAAAAGACAAAGAAAGAATGCTAACTTAGGAGAAGCACAATTAGGTTACTTGTTAAGGAGTCAAATTAAGCAGATTGAATCCAATTTTTAGTTTACCTGGTAGGAGGAGGTGACGTAATAAAGTGCAGAATAAAAAATAGACAATCTCACAAAACAAACAATCACACAATGTACACAAGTATTTTTAGGTGAAAATCCAAACCGAGTGAAAACCACCACCTAACCATTTCGAGTTAAGATTTTTCGATCAACCAAGTTAATCAAATCCACTAAACGAATCACTTAAACGAGGGTGATTCAACCTCAATTACAAACACGCTACAAATGTGAAGGTAACATTCCTCAACCCCTTCTCTTCACGAGAAGGATTTTGTCCCTCGATGGAGACGGGAATTCACAACGCGAATACCCAACCAAATAGCAAAGTAAAATACAAATAGTAATCCTATAGAGCCACAAAGATATTCTTAAACTAAGCTTCTGTAGGAGTTAGGATGCTTCCCTTTGCAAGAAGTGCGTCAAATCGGTGACGTGGGTGCGTGAACCACGCAATGGCGCTCTCGTGAACTATGGCGGGAGAGCGGGTGCGCAATTTGATCAATGCTCTCTAAATGTAGAACTAGGCTTGAAGAGCTAGAGCTTTCTTCTTAAGATCAAAAGATACAAAATGATGTGAAAGTATGTTGCTTGGGGTATCCTTGAGTGGTAAGGCTTCTCCTTTATTTATAGAGGCCCTAGGAAGGCCTTGGAAGGCTTCCATAGTCGTTGGGTACAACCTCCAAGAGAATCAAGTCGAAATCAGGATCAATCATGACTCTGACAGAGTTATCAGATGTCTGGTCTTAGCATCAGACGTCTGGAAAACTTGTTTAAGACGAAGTCAAACGTCTGATTTTAGGTGGGTTTCCTTCCTGACTTAAATCAGATCTAAATAGGGTTCTAGTGAATTGTCATCAGACGACATACAGGACGCCTGGCACTAAGTCTGGATGTCTGGAAACCTACTTTTCTGCGAAAATGGATTCCCAAGAGAGTGCAATGACTAAAAAATCTCTTAGAAGAGATTTTGGGTCAGCCAAGGCAAAACGATCATGTATCAGACGTCTGGGGTCCTCTACGGACGTCTGATACGAGGCTAACGGTCATTTCTTCATCGTTTGCTAAGGTAGCCAACGGTCCACTAATTGGACGTCTGGCAAAGTCATCAGACGTCTGGGCTAAGGTCTGTACGTCTGATTTCATCAGACAGAACTAACTAAGTCTAGCCTAAATATTATCGGACGTCTGAGTCAACAGTCAGACGTCTTAAAAGTCATTATCAGACGTCTGATTTTCAAATTAGAAGTCTGATAAGGCTGTCTGAACTCTATTTTGGTTTTCTAAGTTCTCTACAGAAGACCTAAGTATCCTATGGTTGTGCAAGTGTTCCTATGACTACTGTTAGGGTTCTTTGAGGCTCTTTAACATGAATCTAAGAAACAAAAATAAAGAGCAACAAACGAAACAAAAAATACAAAGTATAAAGGAAAGGAAATCTATCATATTCTTCATCTCCTTCCTTCTTCAAGCTATCGCTCTTCGCGAAGCTCCTCTGTTCTCTGTCAAGCTCCTCCAATCCGCCATGGATGTCAACTCGAACTCCGTCTAACCACGTCTCCATTTGCAATTAACCTGAAATCTAAGACTTCAAGTGCAAATGTTAAATGACACGTGTTTTGTTATCATCAAAATAAATAATCGTGGTGCTCTAGCACCAACAGTCTCCTCCTTTTTTATGATGACAAAACCATAAATAATAATGCAAAAAATCCTCCCCTTTTTTGACATTATCAAAAAGGTTTAATTTATTTTAAATTTCCTATAACTCCCCCTTAAAACATGCTCTTCTATAAATGGGTTGAATTTCTTTTAACAAGAGTAATGTCCTCCCCATTTTTGTAACAACAAGATAGCTATTATTTTTCTCCCCCTTATTAAAGGAAATATAGTTAATTTAACAAGATCTTCCCCTTAATGATTGATAAATAACTCATAGTTTTAACTTCCCCTATCTATATGCTAATGATAAAAGGATAAGGTAAAAGGGTTTTACCTCACCTACCATAGCCAATAAAATGACCCAAATGGAGGTGGTGGATGCCACATTGGATGGAGCTCCCATCCGTAGCTTAGAGGTCCGAGCATCGGCGTCAGTCTCCAGTCTGGCGGTCGACGTGCGGCGGATCCATCATTTGTTCACCGTCTCGTTGGTCTTCTTGTCCTTCTCCTTGGTTTATTCTTTGATCCTCCCAACTCGAGTTGACCGTTCTTGAGCTTGTAGGTCCAATCTCTTGTCTTATAGTCGCCCTTAAAGCCTACAAAACAAAATTTCAAATCTTTCTTCGGTATCCAAGTGAGCTTGGATCTAGATTTGTTAGCGGGTTTCCTTAACGGAGATCCTTTCTCGATCTTAGGGTTATATAATTTATCTACCTTATTTATCAAATTATTTGACTTCTCCGTAAGACATGCAAATTCACCTTCAATAGCATGCATTTTGGTTTTTAAGCTAGAAATTTCAATTTTTAAACTAGTGTTTTCCTCAATTAACTTTTTATTTTCATTAATAAGGTTATGATTTTCTAACAGTAAGTCATCATTTTTAAAACTAGCTTCTAAATCCCTAAATTATTTTTCTAACCTTTCATTTTCATTTTTAAGAAAATAAGGTTCTTTTTAATATTTTTATTTTCTACCTTAAGTGATTTACTAACTTCAAAGAGCTCGTTAAATGCGTTCTGTAAATCGAAATTTATCTCGTCGTCGGAGTCACTTCTGCTTTTGCTGTCGCTTTCTCCTATGGCCATGAAACCAAAGTAAGCGGTTTCACCCTTCTCAAACTTTTCTTCTTCCTCTTCCTCCGAGCTTGAGTCGTCCCAAGTTGCTTGGAACGCCTTCTTCTTAAACTTCTCCTTTTCCTTCTTCTCCTTTTTGAGAAGAGGGCACTCTGGTAGTAGATGCCCTTTCTCATTGCAATGGTAGCAACGTCTTGGGCTTTCCTTCTTCTCCTTCTTTTCTTTCTTTGACTCCCTACAAAACTTGAAAATTTTCTTAAGTAAAATTTTAAAGTCTTCGACGTCGAAACTTACCTCGCTATCCGACGCAGCTTTGAAGGCAAGAGTCTTCTTTGGTTTTGGCTCCAGTGTATCCTTTTTCTTATTCAACTTTGTCCCGTAGGCCATTAGATTGCCCAGGAGATCTTCCATGTTAAGCTCCTCCACCTCGTTTGCCACCTCAATCGCGGTGACCTTCTGCTCCTATTCCGGTCCAAGGGAACGGAGTAGCTTTCCTTGAAGCTCCCCCTTGATGAAGGTCTCACATAAAGCTTTTAAATTATTTACAATGAGAGTGAACCTAGTGTTCATCTCACTTACAGATTCGTTAGACTTCATTGAAAAAGATTCAAATTCTTGAGAAAGTAAATTGATTTTAGAAGTCTTTACCTTAGAGGTACCTCGTGAGTTACCTCAAGTGTGTGCCAGATCTCGTATATGGTGGCGCAATGTGAGATTCTGTTGAACTCCTCCGGACTGAGCGCATAATATAACGCGTTCATTGTTTTCGCGTTGAGCAAGAGCTCCCGGATCTGCTGCAGCGAGTATCCTGCGTCGGGTCGCTCCTGGATCTTGTATGGGGTTTCACAACGTCCCCATAGAGCGAAGTCGGTGGCTTGAAGCAACATCCTCATCCTCAGCTTCCAGTAGCTATAGTTGTTTCCGTCGAAGTAGGGTGGTCGGACGATGGACTGCCTCTCAGATATTCTGATCGCAGATATGCTTCCCTCCATCTGATCTCTTGCCGGTGTGTAACACTGATCTGCAAGACCTGCTCTGATACCAATTGTAGTTTACCTGGTAGGAGGGGGTGACGCAATAAAGTGCGAAATAAAAAATAGACAATCTCACAAAATAAACAATCACACAATGTACACAAGTATTTTTAGGTGGAAACCCAAGTCGGGTGAAAACCACCACCTAACCCTCTCGATTTAGGATTTTCTGATCAACCAAGTTGATCAAATCCACTAAACGAATCACTTAAACGAGGGTGATTCAACCTCAATTACAACCACGCTACAAGTGCGATGGTAGCGTTCCTCAACCCCTTCTCTTCACGAGAAGGATTTTGTCCCTCGATGGAGACGGGAATTCACAACGCGAATACCCAACCAAATACAAATAGTAATCCTATAGAGCCACAAAGATATTCTTAAACTAAACTTCTATAGGAGTTAGGATGCTTCCCTTTGCAAGAAGTGCGTCAAATCGGTGACATGGGTGCGTGAACCACGCAATGGCGCTCTCGTGAACTATGGCGGGAGAGCGGGTGCGCAATTTGATCAATGCTCTCTAAATGTAGAACTAAGCTTGAAGAGTTAGAGCTTTCTTCTTAAGATCAAAAGACACAAAATGATGTAAAAGTATGTTGCTTGGGGTATCCTTGAGTGGCAAGGCTTCTCCCTTATTTATAGGGGCCCTAGGAAGGCCTTGGAAGGCTTCCATAGCCGTTGGGTACAACCTCCAAGAGAATCAAGTCAAAATCAAGATCAATCATGACTCTGACAGGGTTATCAGACGTCTGGTCCTAGCATCGGACGTCTGGAAAACTTGTTTAAGATGTCTGATTTTAGGTAGGTTTCCTTCCTAAGTTGAATTAGATCTAAATAGGGTTCTAGTGAATTGTCATCAGACGACATACAGGACGTTTGGCACTAAGTCTGGACGTCTGGAAACCTACTTTTCTGCGGAAATGGATTCCCAAGGGAGTGCAATGGCTTGAAAATCTCTGAGAAAAGATTTTGGGTCAGTTGAGGCAAAACAGTTATGTATCAGACATCTGGGGTCTTTTACGGACGTCTGATACAAGGTTAACGATCATTTCTTCATTGTTTGCTAACGTAGCCAACGGTCCACTAATTGGACGTCTGGCAAAGTCATCAGACGTCTTCTAAGACGTCTGGACTAAGGTTTGGACGTTTGATTTCATTAGACAGAACTAACTAAGTCCAGCCAAAATATTATCGGACGTCTGAGTCAACAGTCAGACGTCTTAAAAGTCATTATCAGACATCTGATAAGGCTGTCTGAACCCTATTTTGATTTTCTAAATTCTCTACAGAAGACCTAAGTATCCTAAGGTTGTGCAAATGTTCTTAAAACTACTGTTATGATTCTTTGAGGCTCTTTAACATGAATCTAAGAAATAAAAATAAAGAGCAACAAACAAAACAAAAAATATAAAGTATAAAGGAAAGGAAATCTATCATATTCTTCATCTCCTTCCTTCTTCAAGCTATCGCTCCTCGCGAAGCTCCTCTGTTCTCCGTCAAGCTCCTCCAATCCACCATGGATGCGAGCTCGAACTCTGTCTAGCCACGTCTCCATTTGCAATTAATCTGAAATTTAAGACTTTAAGTGCAAATGTTAAATGACACATGTTTTGTTATCAAAAATAAATGTTCGCGGTGCTCTAACACCAACACAATTTTCCAAAGGAGTCAAATGTCTCTTCTCTCAAGGACATTAGGTCCATTACCTACTGCAATATAATCTACAAAATTATCTTTAGGATTTTGGCAGGTAGACTTAGTCAGATCATGCCCAAATTGATTGCTCCAAACCAATTGGCTTTTATAAAAGGTCGTTGCATCTCTAACTGCTCACTGCTTGCTCAAGAGTTCATGAAGGCTTCCACACGACAGGTTTGGCATCCAAAATGTGCGTCAAGGTGGACATTTCCAAAGCTTTTGACACCGTCAGGAGAGATTTTATTTTCAGGACACTCCATCTTTTGGGATTCAATGATACCTGAATTAACTAGATCCGTATGTGCAATTCCTCACCTACATGTTCACAACTTGTTAATGGAGATCCTATGGGCTTTCTATGTATTGGGAGGGGGTTGAGACAAGGTGATCCTCTCTCACCCCTCCACTTCTCGCTAGCTATCAATGTCCTATCTGTGTTATTACAACACCAGACTCAAAAAGGCAGGATCCTCCTCTCCAGGATTAAGGGTACTCTCTTTCCCTCCCACCTGATTTTTGCTGATGATGTTCTCATTTGCTACAAGGCCAACCTTCGCTCGGCCCAAGCCATAAAGAATGCTTTGGACACTCTTGCACTCTTGACCGGCCTTACGCTCAATAGTGCTAAAAGCCAGGTGTACATTTCCAAACACTGTCATCATAAAATGGGTATCTGCCTACTGTTGGGCATGATGGAGGGTAGATTCCCCTGCCGCTACCTAGGAATCACATTAGTCATGAGGAGGGATGGCAATGCCTCTTCTGCTCTTGAGGATAAAGTCAACGAATTTCTTGCTGGTTGGAGAAGGAAAACCCTCTCCAAAATGGGGTGTGTGAGATGGGTCAAATGGGGAGAAGAGGGCCTTTTACATTTTTGGCTTTCGTGCACTGTAATAAATAAGACCTCACTTGACAGAATCAATAACTGGATTGCTGATTTTATCTGGGATGGAAAACCTCATCTTGTTGCTTGGGAAGATATTTGCAAACCCCTCCAGGAGGGGGGTCTCAACCTATGCGACCTTGAAGAGCTCCAGGTTTGTGCTTTTGCTAAGTTGGCCCATCGCCTGGCCTTTGCAAGTGACTCCATTTTGTGCTGCTAGATGAATTAAAGATACGGGAACTAGGTTACTGTCTCCCCCACTCCTAATTCACCTTAGTGAAAATGCCTTCTTTCCTTCCGAGGCACTTTACTTGATCATTTTCATAACTCTAATGGATGGCTTTGGCCGATTCTTCCTAATGGGACTCTCTTTGCCAAGAAGATTACAGAGACTATCCATGCTAAGGGAACCATCCTTGATATATGGAAGGCTATCTGAATAAAAAATCTCCCCCCAAGTGAAGCTGTTATGCTCGGTTAGTGATGAGTCCATTTCAATGGACTAATATTAAGCCTAAGTATCTTTAATCATATCGTTTAGGTGTGTTAATAATTGCAATTAAGTTGTAGAATATTTGTACGCAATATGATTTAAGTTTATAATATTCTATAACTTAATATGTAATGATTTTGTTTTTTTTATGTGCAAGTAATAATATTCAGAAAGAACAAGGGTGGGGGGATAAATTTCCCAACATATTTCTGATAACAGCCGCAACCCACCCCACCCCCGCACATTGGGGTAATCTTCCGCCGCCCTTCCTCAATAAATATGGCCAGAAATAGTTGAGGGATTTAGGAAAATCCCTTAACTCACATGCAAAGGAGAGAAGTTAAAAAGAAGAGGCGGGGAAAGAGGAAGAGGGGTCCAAGAAGAGAAGCGTGCACTGTGGTCCATCTTCCCCCTTGCGGGGAAAAACCTCACCAAGCCCCGCACCCTCCTTGCACGCCTCCTCCTTCCTGCAATTCATAGTGCACTCCTCACCTCATCGCAGGCACCCGCACCAAGCCCGCACGCAACCAACTGCAGACGCTGCCTGCAGGTCGCCTCCTGCTCACAGCACCTCTCCACGCCAGGCGCGCGCCTGCACGCCCCACCACTCGCTAGCGTGCCCCACTACTCACTCCCTTCAGCACCATCTGCAGGCGCACCGCACAGTACTAGCCGCAGGCATTGCGTGCAGAGCACCCGCCTCGCTTGTACGAGCACGCACCAGCGCGCCACAGGCTCCCTGCAGCAGCCGCTCCACCTTCGTGTTCAACAGGCGACGCTCCGGCCACCTCCGTCGCCACCGCTGCCACCATCGAAGAGCCCTCGTCCTCACTGTCCTCCTGAGCCTCGCAACATCCCTGCCGATTCTCTCTTTTTCTTGAGAGAAGAGAGCAAGAATGCTCTGTTTTCACACCAATTAGAATTTACATTCAGTGACATTGCCACCTAATTTGATTTTATTTATTATTATTATATTGTGGCAGAATTGCACTTGAACACTCATAGTTCCTTATAATTGCATGATATTGATATTCACTAGTTTGAAGATTGATTTTTAGACTTAACTTAAGTACTAATTTTCTCGAGTACACATCACGTGAAAATTGTAAAAAATAATCATAAATTTATTGAGGATTTCTGTGAGGAAAAACTGCACATATACCCTTATCTTTTTAAGTTAATGCAAATCTACTTTCCTTCACATTTTAAGTCAGATTTGAATAGGGATTTCGCACTATCCGAAATAATATTAAATAATTAAGTATTTATTGCATAATTACCTCCTTGTGGACACAACCCGCTCTTCTACGAGTGGTTATTTTCATTATTTTTTATTAGTCGATTTTTCCACCACTTAAATACTATAACGCAAAGCGAAAAGTCATCTATCAAATTGGCGCCATTGCCGGGTAGGCAACAGACGCAATAGATTTACTTTATTATTTTTAAATCTTTTGAGTTGCGAAATTATCTAATCATTTTGATTATTGTGCGAGGAATCCGCTGAGGCGACGAGGCGCAACAGAGCAACGATAGCAACCACGAGTTAAGCCACACGAGGAAAAGACGAAGGAGACCAAGATCCTGTTTCGCAAAGGATTCTCCATCGTCACAATTTAATTCTATCTTTTCACCCTTGTAGTAATTAGGGCTGAATTTTTGGGGGTTTATCCCCGCATTCTTTAGCTACTAGGGCTTACAATATTTTTGGTGCATGCGTGATTATATTTTCTGCTTGCTTGCTTTTAAAAACCAATAAAGAAAATATCGAGCTGCCTATTTAGAAGTTGCATTCCTTTAGGTGTGCGCATTTAGGGGTGATTGAGCAGCACATTAAATCTTATTATTGCATTGAAAGCATATTAGCACGAAGATTGCTGGAGACAAGTATATCTTTCTAACTTTTGCATCCAGCTTCTGTTCACGCATTTGCATTCAAATTTTAATTCAAGACCACCAAGTTGTTTGAATTTACTAATTCAGTGGTCACATAACTAAAAGCAAAACTAATAATCAGATTCAACCCTAAAAGCAATTCACATTTGATCTGATTCTAAGGGACTTGTCTGCGATTTCAAAAGAAATTACAAAGATTTGCGGTGTGTTGCACACTTTTGACACTGAGCATGCACATTAGGCACCGCACTAAAGCTCGATCCCTTAAGGCTATAGGCACCGATCTCTTTATCGGTGTAGACCCTCCTATTGTGCTTTGTGGTAGTGGTGATACTATCTTTTGATCAAGTGTTTTGATACTCCACGGAGGGGGACACCCCTTAAAGGAACAAAAGGGTAGTTAAGGGGCACCACATATGCATCGCCTTAAAGGAAGGGTTCGCCCTACTTGCATCCCTTTGTTCGTCCTTGGAGTAACTTCTCACTTGATCACCTGGGAGTATCATCCAAGCAAAGTATAGGTCCTAGGGCACTCGAAGGTTGAATTAAGGCACGTAATTGCAGTGGAAAACTTGTTTGGCCATTTATATTAACTAATTCAACATCCACAATAAAGAAGGTTAAGATTTCAAGTCCACACCCCTCTTATACCACTTACGTGGGAACGAAGGGATAAGTCTTAATCTTTTGACTTATCTTTGGAGTGGAGGTTTGACTTACTCAATAAAAAAAATTCTGAATTGTGTTTTGTATCCTTGGTAGACGCTCTCTTGAGGGTAGTCTAGTGTTTGATCCTGAGCCTGAGAGAATTCTTAGGAGAGCAAACCTAAGAGAAGAAAGAGAAGAAATGGCTGAGCAAGGTGCAAATCAACAAAGGACCCTAAGGGACTATTTTATTCCTACCAACCAACCTGCACAATCACTAAGACTACCGACAGGGGATAATCCGTATGAGATCAAGAGCAGTACCATATCTTTATTGCCCTCTTTTTATGGTACTACTAGGGAGGACCCCTATCGGCATTTGGAGGAATTCACCGAGGTCTGTTCCACGGTGAAGCTCCAGGGCTTTACTAATGAAGCCCTGATGAGGACTCTATTTCCTTTCTCCCTAAAGGATAAGGCCAAGCACTGGTATCATACCCTCGATGCAAGGGTAAATGATTGGGCTACCCTTAAAGGAGAATTTTTAAAAAAATATTTTCCTGAGTAAAATCAACCATTACAGAAGAGAGATTATGGGTTTTACTCAACAGAAAGGGGAGTAATTTCATGAGACTTGGGAGCGCTTTAATGACCTTCTTAGGTTATGCCCCCACCATCAAGTGCCAAGATGGCAGTTGGTCGAAAGGTTCTATAATGGATTATCTGAAAGACATAGGCAAACCATTGATGCAGCCTGTGCAAGAACCTTCATAACCAGAACTGAGGATGAAGCTTGGGCATTATTTGAAACTTTAAGTGACAACTCTATACATCTGTCCTCTGCATATCAAGAAAGAAACCCATCAATCTTGTAGAGGAAGATAGAGGCCCATGAAGTTGGGGCTTCTCAGGATTTGGCTTATCAGATTCAACTATTGAATAAAAACTTTGATAGGCTTCTAGCAAACCCCAGCATGAACCCGCAAGCAGCCTCTATTTTTCAGGCTTCAAGAGAATGCTCCATTTGCCAAAGCACAACGCACACTACTGCGGAGTGCCATCAGGCAAACCAATTTCCTGAGTTGATTCAGGCCGACTTGAACGCAGCCCAAGGTTTCCACCCCCCTCGCAATAACCCTTACTACAACACTTATAATCCAGGGTGGCGGAACCATCCAAACTTCTCTTGGAAGCAAGCTGATGCTTCTAACTCAGGGAATACAAGACCCTTACCTCCCCAGCCCACATACCAACCTTTTTATGAAAACCCTCCTCCGAATAAGCCCTCTGAGATGGATGAACTGAAGGCCATGATGAAAGCAATGCAAGAGCATCAGAATATGGTCATCCAATCTCAGAATAAGATGATTACTGATATGCAATCCCAAATTGGTCATCTTACTAAGGCAGTTAGGCAACGTGATCCAAGGAAGCTACCTAGCTCTTCTGAGGAGAACCCTAAGGGCAAGGGGGTTGTATTCAGGGAGCACGCCCAAGCAGTGACCGTGTTGAGGAGTGGAAAAAAGATTGACAAGCCTGATAACACTCCTACGGTTACATCTCAGAATTCCCCTTCCACACCTGACCCGACTTCCATCTCACTCGAGGAAAAGCCACACCACTCTCCCTCACAAAAAATCACCCACAATGAGGATGTCGTCCTTCCATCACCCCTTTCCCGCCATGATGACCCCTCTACCCAGAAGCTGAGGGTGCCCTATCCAGAGCACCTATCTGCTCCTGGGGAATCTTCTGTTGGCTCGTCTGGAACCAAGGATAGGACGGAAGAGATTATGGATACTTTTAGGCAAGTCCAGATTAACTTGCCTCTGTTGGAAGCGATTAAACAAATTCCGTCCTATGCCAAGTTTCTGAAGGACCTGTGCACCCAGAAGCGTCGATCTAGGAAACACGTCCAAACCAAGTTCATCCTGCCTAACCATGTTAGCTCGATTCTTCAGCATGGAACAACCCCCAAAATGAAAGACCCAGGGGCCCCGTATATTTCAGTGGTTATAGGCAACCAACACATTGACGAGGCTCTGCTCGATCTGGGTGCGGGGGTAAACATTCTACCGAGCTCTATCTATGACCTTTTGGGAGGAGGAAAGCTGAAGCCTAGTCCAGTAATCCTTCAGATTGCAGACAGATCACTTAAGACACCGCGGGGATTGTTGGAAGATGTCCTTGTGAGAGTGGAGGATTTCTTCTTCCCCGTTGACTTTCTAGTACTTGATACTGACCCATCTAATGAGCCCACAAAGCCGTCCATTATTCTGGGATGCCCCTTTTTGGCCACAGCCAATGCCTCTATAAATTGTAGATCCGGGGCACTTAAAATGGGCTTTGGGAACAAGAAGATCCGGATGAATGTTTTTGATGCTCACAAGCAACCCGGATTTGAAGATTGTTCTCAGATTGAGGTCGTTGATGAAATAATTGAAGAGACTACTCTAGCACTCTTATGTAGAGATCCCCTTCAAAAGGTCATATCTCAGGACCATCCCTCGATTATTAAAGAAACTGAAAGGAAAATGGCCGAACTAGAAGAGCTGCTAGGGGTACACACTGAGTCTTTGTCCCCACCCTGGACTATGAAGGTAGATCCGCTGCCTGAGGCGGGGACATCTCAACTAAAACCCTCAATCCAAAAGGCTCCTGAATTGGAGTTGAAACCCCTCCTGAGCACATTGAAATATGCTTTCCTTGGCCCTAATAACACGCTCCTCGCTATTATCTCGTCTACATTATCTGAATTGCAGGAGGGAGCTCTGCTTGAGTGTTTACAAAGGCACAAGGAAGCAATTGCCTGGACAATTGCTGATATTAAGGGTGTTGATCCCTCTCTTTGCATGCATCATATATACACGAACGAGTCCATGAAGCCTTTCCGAGACATGCAGAGAAGGCTCAATTCAAATATGCGGGAAATTGTTAAAAAGGAGATTCTGAAATGGCTGGATGCAGGGATTATCTATCCCATTTCAGATAGTAAATGGGTCAGTCCGATTCACGTAGTTCCGAAAAAGGCAGGAATCACTGTGGAGGAGAATGACCAAGGAGAACTGGTGACCACTAGACCCTCAACTGGTTGGAGGGTCTGCATTGATTACCGCCGTTTAAACACGGCTACCCAGAAAGACCATTTCCCCTTACTGTTTATCGATCAAATTTTGGAACGATTGGCAGGGAACAGGTACTTTTGTTTTCTTGACGGGTACTCTGGGTACAATCAGATAACAGTTTTTCCTGATGATCAGGAGCGTACCACCTTCACGAGTCCTTATGGCACTTTTGCGTTCCGCCGAATGCCATTCGAGTTATGTAATATTCATGCCACTTTCCAACGTTGTATGATGGCTATCTTTTCTGATATGATCGATGAGTTTATTGAAATTTTCATGGATGACTTCTCCATTTATGGCTCGTTGTTTGACCTATGCCTTTCGCACCTTGATAAAATCTTAACCCATTGCGAAGAGGCAAAACTGGTGCTTAGCTAGGAGAAAAGCCACTTTATGGTCCAGTAGGGCATTGTGTTAGGGCATATAGTTTCCGAGAGAGGATTAGAGGTGGACACCGCAAAAATCGATTCCATCTCTAAGCTTCCATTGCCCGCCAATGTTCGTCAGGTTAGATCTTTCCTTGGCCATGCTGGATTTTATAGGCGCTTCATTAGAGACTTCAATAAAATCTCTAAGCCACTCTGCGACCTGTTAGCGAAGGATGTCTCCTTCGATTTTGATGATAGATGTGGCGAGGCTTTCCAAGCTTTGAAGAAAGCCCTCATTACCGCATCGATTCTCCAAGCACCAGATTGGACCCTCCCATTTGAGCTTATGTGCGATGCTTCTGATTTTACAGTGGGAGCGGTCTTAGGTCAAAGGGTTGATGGCAAACCTCATGTGCTGCATTATGCCAGCAAGACCCTTACGGATTCTCAGCAAAACTACACGGTCACTGAAAAGGAATTACTTGCTGTAGTATTTGCTTTGAAAAAGTTTCGGTCTTATCTTTTGGGATCCAAGGTTGTGGTGTTCACTGATCATTCAGCCCTTAAGCATCTTCTAGCTAAAAAGGTCACCAAACCTCGCCTAATTCGTTGGATTCTGCTACTCCAAGAATTTGACCTGGAAATTAAAGATAAGAAAGGAGTTGAAAATGTGGTAGCAAACCATTTGTCTAGGATCCCTATTGAGGCATCAAACCCTGTTGGCGGTATTCAAGAGACTTTCCCTGATGAGTCTCTAATGGCCGTGGAAGCTAAAACTCCTTGGTTCGCTGACATAATGAACTATCTGGTCACGGGCATCACCCCCAGTACTTGGGACAAGCAGAAGCGAGACAAGTTTATCGCCAATGCTAAATTTTATCACTGGGAGGAACCCGAGCTTTTTAGAATAGGCCCTGACTAGCTGTTTCGCTGCTGCGTCCCTGATGAGGAACAAAGAAGTGTTCTGAGTTTCTGCTATGACCTCCACTGTGGGGAACATTTTAGTGGGAAGAAGACTGCTCATAAGGTTCTTCAGTCTGGTTTTTGGTGGCCCACATTATTCCGAAATGCACATACGTATGTGAGCGCATGTCTACGTTGCCAGCAGACGGGAACCATTAGAAAAAGGATGAGATGCCACAACAACCTATCCTCCCTGTTGAAATCTTTGATATTTGGGGCATTAACTTCATGGGTCCCTTTCCTGTGTCCTTCGGATATGAATACATCCTTGGGCTGTTGACTATATGTAACGACCCAATTCCCGAGTCCCTACGAGACACGAGAACCGGACCGACTCAACTAATCCCAAGACCTAGTCATCCAACGAGGAAGTAACCAAAAGAGCAGTAAAATAAACCACATTCAGCATGAATATAACTAACAGTAAGAAAATACAGCAGTAAGGAAAGAAACCACTACAGTATATACCACCACAACAGTAGAACAACATTCATAACATAATATGAACTGCAGGTAAAGAAAAGTACAGCGGAAACAAGAACTACTCACTACAGTGGAACAACAAGAGGTACAAAGTGAACAGTGGTAACTCTACTGGACCCTACTCGGCCCAGCGTCCTCTGCAGCCGCTGACCCTGGCTACTCAACACCTGGTCCTGAAAGGTAACGAGTGTAACACGTCAGCAAAACGCTGAGTAGAGTGGCAACTAAAACAAAAGAAACAGTAGAGTGTACAGTAGCTGTTGTGTTCTGTTACTTTCTTTATTTACGTCTTTTAATTGTCTCACGATTTCATTTATTTCTTAGATCCTTCACTTGATCTCGAATGTTCCTCGTGGGAACGATCTTGATTGCAGTCTTTTCCAAAAAGTAGAAGTAGCACGTGGTGCTCTCCTGGCCGGGAGAGTCCCCCGTGGTGATCCTACTCTCAGTCAACCACCCCAAGGTCACGGACAGGCGTAACAGTGACTACGGAACGCGCGATAAACGCATAGGTAGCTAACCCGCACTGGCACGCGGTTAGTCGTTTCCATTAACGGGTGCGCCCAAAGCACAGCACGGAACCAGTACAGGGCAGAGCCCTCTCAGTAACAGGGGGTCCAACCCCTCCACAGTAACCAAACAAGAGCCTTGCCCCTCCACAGTCCGCGCACCCTCGCCTGACTATCCTGGTTTGCCCCAGTGGGCCTAACAAGTCGGTGTAGGAGGCTAGCAGAACCCTGGGGCCCGTGGGGTAGCTAGTACCTCCCTACACTCGTAGCTCTCCTCGGTACTACGTACACGAGGGCCAGCAAGTCGGTACAAAGTAGCCAGTCCTAACCCCGGGTCCCTGGGGCGGCTGGCTCCGCTCTGCACTAAACAGGTACAGGTACTTCCCTTGGTACTACGTACCCAAGAGACAGCACACTTCCACGTCTTTCTTTCTCAGTTCCATTCCTTTCTCTTTCCAGGAGTTCCACTCCTAATTCCCCGTAGGGTTCCAGCTCTTTTATCTCAGAACATCTAGGTTTCACTTTCCAGTTTCACGTTCTTACAATCCATGTTCTCAGTCACGTTTATTTATTCATAACAGGCAGCTGTTAATTCAATTTACAGGCAGCTAATTGTTCCTTTCCATTTTTCCAAGACTGCAGTATTCATATATTCCACTAGTTTTCCCCATCCTAGGATTCATGCCATATCCTAGGATCTATCATACAATCTAGTTTTCCAGCCCTAGGATTCATGCAATGTCCTAGGTTCTATTTATGGTTCCATAATTTAACAGATTATACTAATAAACTTAAAAGTCACTCTACCGGTTACAACGGGAATACTGGGGGCGTGGTTGGGAATCCCGCGTGCCTCCGCAACCCCCGAGACTGCAACGGAACGGAGTCCTATCACAAGGATCAAACACAAGGAGTTTCTCAAAACAGCATATAGCTACTGTAGACGGGTAGAGGATTTAATTCCGAAAAGAACGTAACTCGAAACCCGGAAAACGGAACCCGAACGGGCCCTAAATGGGTCGAAAACGACGAAACAGTGCAAAATCAGACGTCTGGAAGAGGTTCCAGACGTCTTAAAAAGTGGATCATAGATTACCTTTGCTCTGCGTGGTCTCTCCGACGTCCAGAAGCCTGCGGGGGTGTATGGCCTAGTTCCCAGACGTCCGATGGTCACTCCGGACGTCTGGAAGTCGTTCCCGTCGTCTGACACTGCAGCCAGACGTCCGATTCGCGTTGAATGGCGAATCACCGAACCTGCACGTACCCATTTCTCTCTCTCAGTATGGTCAGTCGAAGGAAAGGAAGGGAGATGGAAATAACTCACCTTTCAGACGTCTGGAAAGTCCTCCAGACGTCCTCCTAGTCGTCTAGCTAGAAGCTCAGACGTCTGGTACTGGAAAAGTTTCCAGAACCAGGGCACGACTCGCCCTCCGCCCGCGACGCACGGCCGTGCCGCGCCTCGTCCGCCTGCCGCTCGAGCTGCAGCAGTCCTCCCACGTCGCTCCGCGCCCGCTGCGCCCCCCGCCGGTTGGCCCTAGTAGCCCCGACGAGCTCGCCCTCTCGGCCGATCGCCTCTTCCCACGCGCAGCACCTCCTCCCACGCTCACCGCAGCTGTCGCTGCCGCCGCTCACTCGCGCTCGCTCTCGCGCACCGACTGGAAGGAGAAGAGGAAGGGGTCGGAAGTGAATGGAGTGAGGGAGAGGGCGTGCCATTTTAAGGCCGCACGAGGAGGAGAGAGAGAGAGCGGGACAGAGGGCGCAGGAGGGAGAGGGAAAAAGAGAGAGGGAGAGACGCTCGCAGGTCTGCGCGCTCAGGCACGCAGACGAAAAACGCGTGCCAAAAATAACCGAATCTCAGACGTCTGGAAAGGGTTCCAGACGTCTGTTCCGACGTCTGGGCCACCTCCTAGACGTCTTAAAAGACGTCTGAAGCCGCGCGTTCGTAACACTATATATCAAAATGGATAGAAGCCATCCCCACGTGAACCAATGACCATTCCGTGGTCTTGTGCTTTGTTAAGGCTAATATTATTTCTCGATATGGGTGCCCAAGGATGATCATAAGTGATGGAGGACCTCACTTTAAGAATGTACACTTCACAAGACTACTCCAAAATTTGGGAGTCAACCACATAGTAGCCACACCTTATCATCCCCAAACGAGTGGACAAGTTGAAGTGTCTAATAGGGAGATTAAGCGAATTTTAGAAAAATATGTCAGGCCTGATCGGAAGGATTGGTCTAAAAAATTAAATGATGCTCTTTGGGCCTATAGAACTGCATATAAGACTCCCTTGGGCATGTCTCCTTTCCATCTTGTCAACAGAAAAGCATGCCACCTTCCTGTTGAAATCCAACATAAAGCTTATTGGGCCATTAAAAACGTTAACTTAAATCTGGATAAAGCGGGAAAAGCACGTATGTTAGAATTATGTGAGCTTGAGGAGCTTTGTAATGAAGCTTATGAAACTTCTCAAGCTTACAAGCAACATACAAAAGTCTTCTATGACAAGCACATCATTAGAAAGACTTTTGAGTCCAACCAGTGGGTCTGGCTTTTTAATTCTAGACTTAAATTATTTCCTGAAAAGCTCAAGTCCCATTGGGATGGGCTATACGTTGTTATCAATACCTTCCCTCATGGAGCTGTAGATATCAGGAACCCTATTTCAGGTGCGAACTTTAAAGTAAATGGCCAGCGACTTAAACCGTATATTACTCTTTCAAATGGCCAGGTTTTGGACGTACTACGGCTTGAGGAGCCTTAGCTCCTCCCACTCTCCTCCTCAGGTGATATTCTTCTATAGCTATATTTTTCCAATTATGACATTGTCAGTCTTAGGCATGGGGGGATATAACCTAAGAATGTTTATAGTGTTTATAGCATTTATAAATATTTGCATACATATTAAAAAAAAAAATTCTTGAGCTGATTAGGTTAGTCCCTAGCAAAATACCTTTGTTATTGGAGGTTTTTCTTTTGGAATTATTTCTTAAATTTAGAATCCAGTACATTTATTTCACGTGCACGTAGACTTGGTAATGGATCATTGGGGAAAACCAATAAGCATTTGTAGTCTATTGAACCCTTGGACAGTTCATAGAGAGTCAGGCATACTATCTTCTAATAAATCCACCTCATATTTGTGAGAAGAAGTAGAGAGATTACTGGTGCGCTAAGTCTAGTGCAAGGACTCTTAAGTTCTGGATAATTAGATGATGATACTTCAGAGTTAGGCGTAGTTTTCACTCTCTGTTCCTGTGTGCGTACTTTGAGTGAATTCCTGAGAGTCACCAAATAAGGCAGATACACAAAGATTGAGTCTTAATAAAGCTATAACTATAGTGAATGGTTACGACCGTCCTTCATAGAGTCCTCAACTGAAGGAGGGTAATAGTGTCAAAGGTCAGAAATACGTCTGTCCTATCAATTCCTTCCCGGTGCCGAGAATAGGCACTTCCACCAAATAAGCCACACAACTTTCTCTTGACCATCATCATCCCTAATAATGCCTCGTAAATAAAAGTCCGTATCATGTTGTGTTGAGTGAAAAAGAAACAAAAACAAGAAGAATAAATAAATAAATAAAAGGGAAAAGAGAAAAGAAGTAGAAAAAGAAGAAATAGAAAGAACAAAAAGAAGAAATAGTTATATTAAAAAAAAGAAATAAAAATAATTTCTTTGACTTAGTTTTGTAATTCATTGATCGGAGGATAACCTTAACAAACAAGGCCTAAGGGAACATGGGATAATGGGTTTTACATGCATGTGATTTCCAATAGGATGTATTGCATGCTGGTGGAATTGAATGGGTCGATTGGGGTTGGGTGGGGGGGGGGGGGGGGGGGGGTGTGAGTGTAAGTTCGGGCTTACATGGGTTTTTTTGGTGGAATAGTCGGTTGAGGCTTGTGTGAGTGTTTATGAGTTTATTTGTCTTTCTTTCTTTTTTTTTTCCTTCTTCTATTCTTTAGCTTTTTAGATTTTTTTTCTCATTTCTTCTATCTCATTTGTGATTCTTCTTCTTAATTTATTATTTCCGTATGAACCTACATTCATAAGGTAAAACATTATATCATATATAAATAGGTCCATAAAATACATTATCTATAAATAAATAAGTAAACATTATTCAAATACAAATTATACATGAAATAAATGTAACATTTATAATTATACTAGAAATCTATCTTAATCTAGTTATTTTAAAACCTTTGATTGCTATGCAATCAAAGACCGAAATCCCAGCAGACTTTATCGAATCATACTGGAGTCTATGGTTGAATAGAGTCCATGCATTCTACGCTAAAGTGTTCAATTGTTGTATTTGAGAAAGCAGATCAGAAAGTTTGTGGAAATGATTTCATTGTTTTAGTTTAAAAAAAAAAAAGGGACGAAAGCAATAAAAATGGAATATATAAAATATTTAAAATCTCTTTTTCCAGCTAAACTCATCCTGTAAAGGTGAGAACCTTGATGTATATGTCAAAAGTATCGATTTCATAGCAATCATAAATTACGACTTTCAACTACGCTGAGAGCTAGTAGTTGGGATAAGGGTAGCTTGGGTTTTACACTACACAATCTGTGGTACTTAAATTAGATGGGTTTCACACATTAGAATGTGTCACATGTCATGGCCCTCTAATTAAAAGATTTTTTACGTTAATGTAATTGAAATTTTTTGAAATTAATTAAATATGATTTAATTTATTATATTTAAAAAAGTAATATCCTTTACATGTTTGCGACTCCGTCAACTATAACCGTTAAATATAACGATTTTTTATTCAGATATAATAAAAAATTTTATTTTTTAATCCTTAAAATTTAGTTTTTAGTCCTTAATTTTTTTTGCCGTCAAATTTTTTTTTTTATTTTCACCCTCTCCCCCCCCCCTTCCCCTTGTCAGTTCACCTCCCTTCCTCCTCACCTCTGACCACCTCCTCCCCCCTCTCTCACACGGGAGTCACGTAGTAGACCTTTAAACATCTAGAGATTATTTCACAATTTCTATACGTCTTTTATAGTATTTCATAGTTTCGAAGAATTCTCTAAACTTTGAAGGATCTTTTCATAGTTTTCGCGCATTATCCAACCTATGTAGGGACCCCTACGTATTTTCTCTCTTCTTGCAAGGGGGTTGAGCACAAACTTCTACTCCCTTAGTTATGTTCGAGAAAAGAGGAGGTAGTTGAGAAGAGGTGGTGGTTAGAGAGGAGGAGGAGGAGGTGGTTGGAGGTTAGAGAATGGAGGTGGAGGAGGTGGTCGGAGGTGAGGAGGAAGGGAGGTAAACTGGCGAGGGGAAGGGAGGAGGAAGGGGTGAAATTAAAAAAATAAAATTTGATGACAAAAAAAATTTTGACTAAAAAATAAATTATGATGATTAAAAAATAATTTTTTATTACATTTTAGTCTAAAATCGTTAAGTTTAACGACTATGGCTGACGGAGTGACAAATACGAAAACAACGTTACTTTTTTAATGATATATCTGTAAATATAATGAATTGAATGATATTTAAGTAATTTTAAAATATTTCAATGACATTCACGTGAAAAAATTCCTAATTAAATGGGTTAACTAAAAAGAGGAAGAAAAAAAATCCAAACATTCCCTGGAGGAATCATTGTGGAAAAGATAAGATGGAAATCCAAAGATATTGTTACCTGGAGCAATATAGCCGTTGGAGTTTGCAATTACCGCATTCATCGCAAAGATTCTGTTCATTCCAAAATCTGTCACATAAGCAGTGATGTCTTCACCAATAAGGATGTTACTTGGCTTCAAATTACAGTAAACAACTAGTCTCTCCCATCCCAAGCGGTGTCATTCAAGGTAGCCAGAAGATACTCCTTTCCCCTCCAAAACACTAACATGCTAAAGGTCTCTAGAGAAGAGGTTTTTTTGGTTCATGTGATGGCAATATCTTGTACTAAGGATGGGCCGGAAGGGAGTTGGCGTGACTCCAGCCCTCCTGAACATATTGCTCCTTATATTTCTATGGCTACTTAATGAATCTTTTGAGTCTTTGCCCAGCAACAAAAAAAAAAAACTAGCCTCTCCAATCCCAAGTGAAGGTGCACAAGAGCTTAAGCGACATCAATTGCCATGTTGAGCCTCTAATGCAAGCTCAAGTCCCACTTCTTGAAACTTATCACCTGCGATACCACTTCCTGGTGCAACCACATCTCTAGATTCCCATTGGTCACGAATTCTTAAACCAATGCCATAATTAGGTGACCATGGGCATCTTTGTCTGTGCAAGTTTCCAGTATCTTAACGATATTGTTGTGCGTGACTTTCTTCATCACATGGGACTCTTCCAAGAAGCTGCTTGAATCCCCAACAGTTTCTTTATGGAATACCTTCACAGCCACTGCTTATCTTTCATTTTCAAGAAATCCTTTGTAGACAGAGCCAATGTTGCCCAAACCAACCAAATTTGCAGACGAGAACCCTTTAGTTGCCGCATGTAGATCGGCATTGGTGACGCTTAATGGAGCCTTGAGAAAGGAGATGTGCCTGAAATGGCCTCCTGATTTCTCCCTCCTGAAGTATTTGTATCGGTAGAACACCCAGAACAGCAGAAGCAAGAACAAGCCAATGGCAATGGCGATAATATATGATAGCTAATACAACCTTTGGTAATCCTAATCCACTTCCACTTGGATTGCAGGGTGACAATCCCAGTGCTTCATGTCCTCCAGAGAGATTATTCCTAGCAAATATGAATCTAGTAGTGTCATTGAAAACGCCTCCAGTGGGTACCGGACCAATGACATCATTGTTGGACAGATCAAGAAGTTTTAGTTCCGTTGAGTGTTCGAGGGAGAGGGGGATGGTTCCACTGAAGTGGTTGCCTTGAAGGAGGAGGAACTCTAATTGTGTGCATTTTCCAAGAGAGGTTGGAATTTCGCTAGAAAGACCATTATGTGAGACGTCAAGAGCTGTGAGCTTTAACAAATTGCCGACATCTTTAGTGAGGATGCCATCGAATGCATTGCTGGATAAATTGAGCCTGAGTAGTTTGTAGTTTAATGCTTAGTTCTACTTGTCTCGTAGTTCATAGTTGGTTGATGACTTTCTCAATTTATATGCAATTTTTATTTTATTAGTTTAGGATTATTGCTAGATTTAGGATTAATGTTTATTTTTTATTCTAAAATTCGAAAAAAATTTAAAAATAATTTAGGCTAGTAATCATTAATTTAAACAATTTTGTTTCTTTGACGACTCAAACTCCCACTATATCAGTTCGTACTTTTGATAAGTAATTGGATTTCATGCACAACACTCTTGTTACTCTTGCAACTTTCATAATCAAAGGTCATGACCAGAACCTCTATTTAGGAGGTTGGATCCTAAAATTCTTTTTTCTATCTTCCTAGTTTCTAGTAGAACATTTCACGGTATGAAATAGCAAATAATCAGGATTCACAAATTGCATCTTTACTAAATCAACAATCAAAATATTGTTTTGCATCTTTATTTTGCAGTTGCATCACAGAGAAAGATGGAATTAGGTTATATTATCGACATAATACTGTTGGCAGTTGGAGACTGGCTGATTGACCACAGACAGAAATAAACAAGAAAAAGGTACAAACCACATGAATGGTCTGATAGTCGAACAATTGAACTTTGACCAAGAAATCAACAATTACCAACACACATTACATATGCAGCAATTCATGGCAAATTGGAGATCGTTTATCCATAAACACTACCTCTTGAACATGCATTTTGATTATTTATGTTTGCAAGAGGGATGATTCCTCTATGGGCTGATGGACATTCCTATTCCATTCTTCTGATTCAAATTTGTCCTTTTCTTCAAACATTAAGGATTTGTGAAAGAGTTGATGAGCATCCACATCCAACTTGATCTGATTGGAATTTATCCTTGTTTTTCCAACTTCAAGAAATAAGTTCTTAGTGTTTTCCAACTGCTTTAAGGCATCTCTAATTCCGATTCTCTCCTTAGCCGATGCTCTTGAACAAGCCAAAGCAGTCTCAACCACTGATGATATGCACTTGCTCGTTCTCTCTATACCTCCATCTTTTCCTTCTGTTAATAAATTTTTGTTGATAATGTCCATGATACGTGCAGGGAAGTTCTTCTCCACATATTTACGAAGGGTCAAACCAACTTCTATATCTGTAGGCCTTTTTCCTGTAAACATCTCAAGCAACAAGATTCCAAAGCTGTATACATCCCAAGAAGTGGTGATTGGGCACCCCATTGCACTCTCTGCAATTATACATGTAAAGTTTGTAGATAAATAACTGCTATTAAAATCTATGACTAACCAATTAATATCAGTATCCAATTACAATTGTAAGTTAATATAAATGAAAAAAAGTGAGAAACTGACGTAGAGTGACATGTGTACAGTGTACGTACTTTAAATATATGATTTAGTAGACTATAGTGATTTAGTTTAAATAAATTATACCAAACTAGGATACTAGTGTGCAAGGAGATATTAATTTCAATTACTTTTTGCATTTGACCTTCCTTATCATTTCAACAAAATTAGGTTTAGTTATCAGTTTTATAACATATCAAAAGAATTTTAACTTTGTCCACATCATGGTAAGTTGACAACCTAATTAAGGTGAAAGTTAACATGTAGAAGTGACTTCTCCCTATTCGGCAACACTAAAGCATAAGGCCGTATCAGCATATAAATAAACTCTGATTACAAAGTATAATGATCAACCAAAGCAGTGTTGTTACCAGATTTTTCCATGTCATAGAAGACTAACGGAAATCTGTATAAAATCCATTACAAGATGGGGCAAGACCGATTGGGCTCAAGAAAAACCCAATTACTTAGACAGTTTGGATGAAGTCAATGAACCAATTAATTAGGGCTATGAAACGAGGCATCCTTAAGGACAAAGATAGTATAAATCGAGATGCTTATTCAACTTGATCCGTGCAAGTACAAACATTTAAAGAAATGATTGAGGGCAACTTGGTTGTAGGGTCCCTTCACGTCCCTCTCAACAACAGGAAACAATTCGAACAAAATGGGGTTAAAGGACCTTCATAAACCAAAGACAGGTTCCACATGATGCCCACAAGAAACATGTCAGTTTCTAAACAAAAGAAGCAAAAGGTAGTCTTCCTTTCCAAGGAACGGAGTCAGACCGGCCCCCTCAGAGAAGAATTTGGCTAACTACTAAATCTTTCATCCCTTGCAGCCAGATAAGATAAACTTTAGCTACCATGTGCCAAGTGGGGATTGGATAAATGACTCAAATGTTAAAAAAGAAAGCAAACAAAGCTTGCAGGTAAGAGCCTACATAACACCTTTAATAGCCAACCATCACCTAAAAAATAACAATTATGTCACCTTAGTATCATTTGTAACCCATGGAGTTGTCTATATAAAGTCCCATGGAACAACCATGGGAGATGAGTTTGACTTTGGATACATTACCCATGCACGTTACAAAGGATTGCAATGTTTTGTAATGACACATGCCTAAACTTGATCCTAATTGAGAAGATTGGCCTTAAAATTTTGTTGGATATGGCTCTAAGAGACCTATTATAACCATCCAAAATACTTAATCCTAAGTTACCTAATAGTAAATCTCAATCCTTCACGGTGTTGAAAAAATCGATCAACTGAACCAGCTACTTGGCTAAGTAATTGTAGTCAGCCACCTAACCAACTTAAGTGTGCATGCTCATATTTATACTTGGCCAACCCAATTACCTAGCCAAGTAGTTCGCCTAGTTGACCAAATACACTGTCAAGTTTTGCATGTGGACAACCGAAAGCAAATCCAAATTCTAACCTTATTACTAACGGAAAAAATGACATATTGTTAGTCTACATTCAAACATTCAATTATAAAGGATTAATTCACACTTCCAATGCTTTCATTTAGTGTAAGTTTTATTGTATATTTGATCAAGATGACATATACTGATTTTCAGTTATAAGTCGTTTGGATCAAAATTCACATTACTGATCCAATCTAATGTTAGATCAGAATCACCTAATCCAGATTTTTTCATTTGCCATCAAACCCTTATGCACGCGACATCAAACCACAGGCAAAAATTTTCTAATTTTAACAATTACAAGTTAGAATTTATATTATTTGTTCCCTTTAAACTTAAGAATTCCATCTAATTTTCTCTACCTTGAACTTCAAAATCATTAATCTTTATGTGATAGTATATTTTTATTTATTGAAAGGTTAACTTTATTTGTGACTTAATAATGAATTATACAAGTAAATACATCTTATTAATATATATTATGGATACATATTTAAATATTAAAAGAATACCCAACCGGATAGTAGGATTGTCACAATTGATACACACACAGCTCATAAGGCTCTCCCTATGAGGAGTGCGCGGGTTCGATTCCCTACGATTTACCCATACTCGCATCGAGCCTTGCAAGACGGTTGTGCCATTGTGGTGATTTGTCCGGCCACTACGGCTTGCTCTACGGGTGACAGGCTCTCCCTCTAATTGCACAGAGGGTTCCTCGTTATCAAAAAATACCAACTCTTGACATATGCAACCTTAATCCTTTATATCTCATTATACATTTTCGTAAATTTCCCATTGGGGACTATTTTTAGGATGTTGCAAGTTCTCCCACTTACCAATATAGTTGCAATAGTAGTGGCAACTCCACTTTACTCTTTTGCTATCCCAAAAATAGTCCTTTCCTCCTACAACATCAAGTTTTACTTGAGTATTCCTTCTTGCTTAGATGGAAGAACAAGAAAAAAAGTAGTCCATTCTAGTACATTCTTCCTCGATATCCCAATTTTGATAACTAAGGCCCCATTGGTAGTTGAAACCGTATGGTAACAATAATTCATTAATTTAGCACAAATCATATGTAAGGGAACTCTCCTTCTCTAATCCATACATGGGTCAACTCAGGTAGCGTTTAAAGGAAAAGATATCAAGATCTTATATCCCAGTATCTAGATATAAGAATGTGGTTCCTATTTTTCTATATGTCAATCACAACAGAAACGCTATCTAGGTTATATTTCCATGGATATAAACTTGCAACACCAGTATACCTATGAGAGATATGGTTCTCCAATTTTAAAAGTGAAACCACTAATGTATTCCCATGAAAGCTAAGAATCCAGCAATAGAGTCTAATAGTTTACAAGTAAAGTCTTCAAAATCCATAGGTGAAGTCTGAGAATCCATGGGTGGATTCTCATAATTAATCCACTGGTATAGTATTCAAAATCCACCAGTTGAGTCTCTAAAGATACCAAACACCCCAACTATGTCAAACACGGGATTACTCTTTTTAATTCCAACATTGCCACCTATAAAAAAAAAAAAAAAAAAACCAAAACTTTGGAATACCAAGATTATGACACAATCTCACTCCTATAAAATTCTATCCCACTAAATCAATTCCACTAAACAAATAAGGCTTTAAGCGGTGAACTTGATTAAAAAAAACTTTTGTGCCCCATTGAGATTGAATCTCCACACCTCCGGGAACATTGGTGAAGGATTTTAGGATTTGTGTAGATTGGTCCAACTCCAGTAGTACCCTTCAAGCAGTATGGTTAATTAGATTCCGGTACGTCAAGAAACAAAGGCGGTTTACTAGCAATGGGATCGCTAACAATTGGGTTTCACATATGGTACCTCAATATGAAAAAGTACCTACTCCATTTTCATAGATACGAAGCAGTGTCATAGCTGCAGTACGCGCACGTGGATTCAAATGGGAGTGAAAGTTGACCGACTAAGATTCCATCATATTCTGGTACCCAATAAAAAAACGACCCAACATCAAAACTAAAACAAATAAATCACAATTTCAGAGAAGAAAAATATTTAGCCCAGGTCATTTCCCAAGCTTAAATCCACGCCCTCCTCCCGTGCGACAAAAAAGGACACAAATCTCTAGATTATACATGTGCTGTCGGACGATACGTGTACCATGAGAATGAATGACCAGGACGAGTCTTAGAAAAAAACTTTAGATTTTAACTTGGATAAATCATTACTCTTCGGTAACCAGACGATAGCATCTATTCACTCGTCACATTTATCATGGTTTTATTGTTCTACTAATATATATATATATATATATATATATATATATATATATATATATATATATTAAAGTTACTGTTTTACCTTTTAGTTTGCTTTATAATCGCTGCACATTTGAGAAACCGAAGAGAAAGAGAAAACATGCATGTAAAGGAAAAGGAAAGAATCATTTCAGTTGCACGTGGCATGGAGGTTGCATTAATAAAATAAAGATAGCAGAAAATGAAAATTTTCGAAAACCAGGTTCGGAGAATTCGTGGAAAGAAGAACGTCTCTCACCTGGGGGGATGTAGCCGATCGTGCCCTTGAGACCAGAAGGCACCAATTCATTATCTGGTGGTAGAATTCTAGATATTCCAAAGTCGCATATGTGCGCAGCCACGTCGTCATCAAGAAGAATATTACTGGGCTTCAGATCGCAATGCACGATTGGTGTTTCTACCTGATTATGAAGGTAATCAAGACCCGACGCAACGTCGATAGCCATGTTTAGCATCTGGAGAAGATCCAGACTCGATGTCTCGGAGGCCATTGCCCGTTCTCCTTCCTGGTGCAGCCAGCCGTCCAGGCTACCGTTGGACATGTACTCGTAAACAAGTGCCTTGAATTCGTTACCATCCTCATCCGTGCCGGAGCAAGCCGTCAGTATCCTCACGAGGTTGCGATGCCTTATGTTTCTCAGGACGATGCATTCATCCAGGAAGCTGTTCGAAGCTGAGAGAATTTGGTGGTGAAAAACCTTTATGGCCACGAGCACTTCTCCCTTGGCTTCCAGGGGTACCACTCCTCTGTACACTGCTCCATACCCACCCTTGCCAATCAAATGAGATGTTGAGAATCCATCCGTCGCACGTCTCAGATCATCATGCGACAGCTTCAACAACGGAGCGGTCCAGGGATCACCTCTCTCGGAGGACGAATCCGTGATCCGGTTCTTTGCCGCACGACGCCTTCGCAGCCGGCACAGAACGGTAATAAACACGACCATTAATGCAAGGACGATTAGGATGGCAACGACGGCTGCGCTAATTAAGACTGGTTTGGAGAGGCCCTCGTGTCCCTTTTCCGAACATGACTTCAGGTGCAACCTCGGGTTCCCCCCACAGAGATTGTCGTTTCCGATGATCGAAAACGAACTCAGATTAGCGGAAGACGCCACCCATGGGGACCTCGCCCTCGAGATCATTGAATGAGAGGTTCAGGAATTCGAGGAAGGGTAAGCCCTCCAGGAACTTTGGTATAGAACCAGAAAGATGGTTTTGAGAAAGGTCCAGGAGCTGGACGCCCTTCAAGTAACTTAATTGCTCGGGTATGGTCCCATTGAAACGATTGCCTTGCAGATTCAGGAACTCCAGGAGCTGGCAGTCCCCGAGAGAGCGTGGGATTCTCCCAGACAATCTATTGTGCGAGGCATCGAGGGCTCTGAGATTTCTCAATCTTCCTACCTCTTCTGGTAAAGGACCGACGAAGGCATTGTGGGACAGGTTCAAATAGGTGGACAAAGAAGGGATGCCAATCACCTCTTCGGGTATGGCATTGCCGAGACCATTGTGTGAGATGTCGAACACATCCAACTTGTCCAAGGGAGCAAGGCCCTCGGGTACGCCCCCGGTTAGATTGTTCGAATCCAGATAGAGCTCACTCATACTGGCGAGGTTGCCCAGAGAGGATGGAATCTCACCGGAAAGCGCGTTACCGCGAAGCGACATTCCTTCCAGCTTCAAGAGGTTACCGATGGTATCCGGAATGGGACCTGAGAGGTTGTTATACGCTATCTCGAGGGCTTTCAACCCGCCAAGGTTCCCGATACCTGCGGGGATGCTTCCCACTATCGAATTGTTTCTCAACCTCAGCCACTCCAGGGTTGCCGAGAGATTGCCCACGGACTCCGGCAGAGACCCTCCAAATTTGTTGCTGGTTAGATCGATTTCCTCCAGCAGAGCACACGCGCTCAGGGATGCAACGAAGCTCCAATCCGCGGGCGCTCGAGCTTCCAACAGGTTGTCGGCAAGCTGCAGCTTTGTTAGCTTGACGAGGTCACCAAGATTTGGAGGCAGAACACCCCAAAAGCTGTTGTTGCTGAGTTGTAAGTCAACGAGAGCGGATGCGTTGGTTATGGACGCGGGAATGGGACCTTCAAGATGGTTGTCATACAGGTAGAGGGCCTCAAGACTCGGGAGACGATTACCAAAATCCGGCGGGAGGGAGCCCGAGAGCATGTTATCCCCCAAGCCAACGAAGTTGAGAGAGGAGGAATTGCAAAGGGTGGGAGGGACTTCGCCGGAGAAGCGATTGAACATCAAATCAAGAATCGTCAGGTTGGCGAGACAACCGAGCCGTGCAGGAATGCTACCACCCAAGTTGTTGAACCCAAGGGAGAGGGAGAGCAACGAGGATAAGTTTGCGATAGAGGGGGGGATGGAACCTGTGAGTTGGTTGTCGCCGATGGAGAGAGATCTCAGCATGGTGCAGTTGGACAGACGGCTGGGAGGAATGACTCCGTGGAGTTTGTTTCTCTCGAGGTCGAGATACTCGACGTTCCCGAGGCTCCCCAGCGCCTCCCCCGGGATCGTCCCCTCCAGGGAATTGTCGTAGAGGTTGAGGTACCTTAGCCACCTCAGGGAGCCAAGCTCGGGAGGGATGACGCCATGGAGCATGTTTATAGACAGATCGAGGGCTCGAAGTGAAGTGAGGTTCGAAAGCGATGGTGGTATTGTGCCGGTAAGGCCGACGGAGTTTAACTCCAACGAAACGATCCTGTCATGGTATTGGTTCCCACAGATCACACCATACCACTCGCAGCAGTTGCCATTACCATTGTTAATATGCCACGAGGAAAATAGTGGTTGTTGCCCAGAAGAGTTGGTGATACCCAAGATAGGCTTCAAGCCTACGAGCACCTGGCAATCTGGTGTCAACGAGCTGGGAGCAGGAGTGGGCACCTTGAGGAGGAGTACGGTTAGAAGGAGTACTGATACAAGCATGGGGAGATCCATGAGATCACGTAGCTGGGAAGAGGAGGGTTACGGTTGTTTTGCACACCGTGTGTTTCAGGATATATATTAGCCTCAGATATCTACTTACGCGATCAACCTGCGATGGAACTGCCACTTCCTCCTGCATTTCTTTTCTTGAAGAGTGGGTTGCCACAATGTTTTAAAAAGTTGACCAACTAACCGTTGGCCAGATTGTTATAACTGGCGTTGTGAATGGGGAATTGAGCCTTGTCTTAATTGTTTTTTAGCTCGATCTTGTTTAATTATGGACGTGACAACAGCTGCACTATCAATGACATGTACCTCCTACGTGTGCGCCATGACTTATGATGCAGGTAATCAATGACATTATCATATAAAGACATTTCTCGTTGTGAGTAGCCTTAACCTAATGTAAGCTTCGTCCCTTGAGGATTTGTGTCTTTTAGATCTTGGATCCGATGGAATGAATAACTAATTAAATTGGTCTCCTAGAATTTGAAAACAATTTAGGCATATCCGTGGCTTCACCAGCTGCCTCCTTGGCTTTTTAGTATAATTGCAAAAGCAAATTAATTCACGGTTAGTTGTCTAAGAAACTTATGGAGCCAAAGTCAGGCTTACGCTACCTTGGGCTTATCAAGCCTGAGTTCAAACAAATCCATACTCGATTCATCAGACTTGATAGACAACCCTGCCTAGGCCCTTGACATTGATATTATTGATCGTTGGACATTGTACTTTCAATGGCCGGGATCAATTGCCAACAATGCTGTGTTTAATTATTCTGTGAGTAGGTTTACCAGTGCTCTTCAATTTATAGTCGTGCTAGCAACCACTTATAAAGAGCACCTTAAAAAATAAAAATAGAAAAGACTGCCAGATGATGGCTCCGCCGACAACATCTATCTATATATGCAACGTCAAATTAACTTGGTTCCCAAACATAAACACGTCATTGCTCCATTAAGCCACATACACACATATCTCTTGATCGATATATATAGCAGGATTCCATCGCGTACAGCAGACAGAAACATGGTGATGGCCACCCCTAAAGCCAAGGTGGCCATGGTGGTGACCTTGGCATTCCTCTTCCAGATGCTCACCATGGCACCTTCTGCCGAAGGTAATGCGAATGCTCAGCCTTGGTGGTGGCCTTCACATCCCCCTCCGCCCGTTATAGCTAATTCACCTCCTGCTGGATCGCGGAATGGAAGAGGAGGAGGAGCAATGGGGAGCCCACCTAGAGGATCCCATTGGTATGGTCCCAAACGCAGGTTCTGTTGGTGGCGCCGAGGGGGCAGATGTTACTGATATTTAACTACAAGAGGAGTACTACATCTTTTAGTTTTAAATATCGTCGTCTCGTTTCATTCTGGTGCATGTGTTTTGGGGGTGGTAGTGACCGCGTCCAGAAACTTGGTTTTTCTGCATTGGTCCTGTGTGAAAGTTTGCTTATTTCTCGGTCGTGTGAGAGTTGCTTGTAATCAACTCGCGCCTCTTGCTTTGTGTTTTTCCTCTTGATGTTGATGATGATCGTCTATAAATATATAAGGTCTTGCTGTATGACTTTGCCTGTGCATGTGCCATCGGCTCACTTTTCCAAAGGACAAATTAATTCTTGAGATTGCACACCGCAACAGTTCCTCTGTTGATGCATGATACGATCTTATCAAATAGAAGATCCACATCTTTATTGTGGAATTACATCCCATGCATTTAAAAGGGAAAAAATCTAAATTAGAACTGGTTTAAGCGTAAGTCATTACAATTTTGCTCATGTCCTTGTTGAAATTTGATGACTAGTGCATTTCAATTGTGACAACAAGGATCGTTACTATATCCATTGTGAAGTGATGTCTTGGCATGCAGGTGGATTTTCTCAAGGATATTGTACTGAGCCACTCAAGTACGGAGTGACCCTCCAGTACAGGGCACTATTTCAAGCCTTACTTTATCTGGGCAGATTTGGATGTAGGGAATGTCATTTGATGGGATGAGTTAAATTTACTTCATATAATGTTTGTCAAAACTTTGGGAGAAGTTGAAATTTGTAAGAAGATGGTGGGGGAACAAACTATCTCACAATCTTAATTTCAAGGGAAAGGCAAAATTAGAAAATTGTGAGAGGAGACAGGTAATCTCAAGATTACACAACCCCAGGATTATGACCTCCCAAACATTGGATGATTAAGCTACACAATGCTGCAAAACAAATGGTACCCTAGAGATTGGGTGGATAGGACACCTCCCCTTGCCCAGTATATTTGACAAATAACCACAAAAAAAAGGCAAAAGAGGAGACATCAATTAGTTGGAAGATCGGAGTATTTTATAACGAGGCACCCGCATTCCCAGACTTTACTCATCAATTGTATTCTCTATGCATCTATTGTTACATACATTTCTCTCAGAGAAGGAATGTTGCAAATGTATTTTTCGGTTACTTTTACATTCTCTTGATAATAGTTTGCGTAAGAGTTTGAAATTTTAATGACTAATTTATATATAGCTAATAATTAATTCATAGAGTACGTTGAATAAACCCTTTGATTCTTGACTAAAAAGGGCTTGGTATTATTGTCTCTCCTTGACAATTGTAACTTAATTAAGGGGTTGATTGTAAAGAATCTTAGTTGAGAGACCTTTCTAAAGTGTAGCTTTTGGATGTTAGGATCCCCCAGCAAAACTCCCACTATAGCTTAAGTGGTGTCCTTATCTTATTGTTGATAAAATGATTGTTACTTTGGTCTTGCTAATTCATTCATTGAGAGTCAAATTTTTTTCTGTGTAAAATGTCCTTGAGCAAAACGTACGAAAAGTGAGGGATGATACAGGTTGAATGTGATCCTTCATTAGTTAAAGCAGAATTTCAACTTCAATATCTGTAATACTTAACTAAAACTTTTCAATCACTAAACACTACTACAAGAGTCAGTCATCTTGCTTAGCATTGGATACTTTATGCTTTTATTTCTTATGCGTGATTGACTATTTTAATTTTTTCTTTGGTAGATCATAAATTTCTTTCTAAATAACCATACTTCCGCTGCCAAGCACGGGCCAAATGACTAGTATTAATAATTACTCTTGATAGACAGCCAAAAATACGCCACTAAACAACATATATACAGATAGTTTTCTCCCCCAGACTTCATCTTAACAAGGGCAATCACCACACAATTAAAGCATCATGGTGATTGCTACCCTTAAAGCGAAGGGGTTCATGGTGTTGGTCTCTGCGCTGCTCTTCCACTTTCTGATCATTGCATCTTCTGCCAATAGTAACGTTAAGGGTTAATTCGGATGGAGGGGTAGGCTTTATTGGATAATCTTTTTTCTGATGAATTATCTTATATGTTTATTTGAAAGTTATAAGATTATTCAGGTAGATTAATCTATGATTGAGATTAATCGCTTAAAAAATTTTTAGATTAATATGTAAAAATATATGAGATAATTTTTTAAAAAAATTATTTCACGTTAACTTTAAAATAAATTATCTTAAATTAAATCTTCTTAATCTAAATCAAACTATCATTTCCATCGAATAAAATTAATTTCTATTTTAATAAATTATCTCCTTATCAAACTAGACGTAAGTGCTCCAACGCCCCCAACCAGCCGCCAACTAAGCCTTCTCAACCTCCGCCCCCTCCTCAACGAGAGCAGGAACAGGAATGGGATCAGGGACGAATAAAGATGGCGTGTATAAAAAATGTTAGAAAACGAAAGAAAAATGTTAAAGCCAAACAAGCGGAGCAATCCTTGTAACGTGACAACAGGAGTATGTTTTCAGTTTTGGTGATATTTCAGTTTGGCAAACCTTGTTTGGCTTGTCATGCGTAATCGTGCTGCTTGAATTGTTGTTTTGCTCGTAAATGATGGGATGTATATTAACAACGTAAAAATCTACTTTCTCTTTTTTAATTAAATTACATTAATAATATTTAATTTTAAATTAATTTAAATTAAACAACATCAGTGATTTTTAAATATTACTAATGCAATATAATCGAATATCACCCCTGATATTTACTTTCAAAGAATGCATAAATTAATTCGCGTATAATCCACATCGGAGCGACGCAGAGACTGCTACTTTTGTCACCTTATCTACACATTCTGGACAAGAGCTGCCCAATTCTAGACTATCATGTATTTAGCTTATGTAGTTCGATAGGGTAACTTACCATTACCGAACTTTATCAGGTCCATGGGCTGCAAGCCTAGTAACTTGTGCCATATACTGTTCGGCCCATTTATCTAAACCCGAACTTGATGCAAACGTGCACTGAACTTGGGGACCAATAGTACAGACGTTGTATAAATTAATAAATAGAAAACCGTATAGGAGTTAAAGATGAAAAATATGATCGTTATGTTCATTCAAATGGTAATAGATTACTCTGATCCGTTACGCTAAAAAAATAAAACTAAAAGGCAAAACCTGGGGGAAGCACATAAAGATCACTGGTTAAGAGGCAAAGCAGGCCCATTTCTTGTTCGGGTCAACTAACTAAATCTCAATATTCAAGATAAGCCTAAAATTACATTTGCGCAAAATGTTTAATAAATAATTGCATGATTAAGCTTACTAATCGGGAGTTAGAATAGATGATGCGGGATTTCAACCACATTGAATCCAATTTTCAAGGAGTTAAAGAAAAAGAAACGGAAGGAAGAAAAAAAAAAAAAAAAAGTCATTTCGGTCCACCATCTTAACGACGAAAAGCCAATCAAATTCAAAAATCAATGTCTTTTGATCGGATCAAATCACCGATTTTATCTAATCACCATGTTCCAAAGAGGAGAGAGAAAGAGACGGAGAAAATATGGTGGCGTATTAGTCTCGGCCCTACTTAATCCAGCGTGGTTTTTTTTAAGAGCACGATAAAATTTCAATCTTGATTTAGATCACCTGATCATTCAACTGAGTTTGTACTCACACTTCTTTTCAAGTGGATGAACGGTTAACGAGCCCTTGTTGTTCGTGAATAAAATTATTTCAATTCAAAATTCAATGACTTTTGATCGAATCAAATTACGACTTTTATCTAATCACCATGTTTGAGATCGAGATCGAGAGAGAGAGAGAGAAGAGGGATGAAGTATTAGACCCGACCCGACTTAATCCAACGTACTCTGAACCCTCAAGAGCCTACTTTTTGGCTGGGTGTGGTTCGAGTCGAAGGTGTAAAATTTTTGTGCAAAGCACACCCAGACTCAACCCAAAACTCACAATAATGGACACAGGTTTGAGGCATTTGAGCTTTGCGCCGTAAAGCTAAACAAACACACCTCCACGACATGCCGCTGGAGGAGGAGGAGGAGGAGCGGAAGCGGCCGAAGCTAACAAAGACGATCCGTATTGTCAGAAACATAACGTATCTACACTGATGGCGGAGAAATCGTCGCTGATTATCACAGGTGTACGTTTCCGATTTTAAACGTCTTCTCGCCTCGTTTTGATGTTTATCGAAAAACTTGGTGCTTGCATTGGTCGTGTGTAAAACTTTGCTTGCTCTTCTCTCATGTGAGATTTTCTTTTTCGTTCTTGTGCTGCCTTTGGTTTTTAAGAGCACGATAAAATTTGAATCTTGATTGGTATCACCTGATCATTCAACTGAGTTTGTACTCACACTGCATGATTCTTCTCAAATAGCCCTCCAAGATGGAATGAGTAGGAGTCTTAATTATTAACAAAAAGGATAGACGGGAAGGTTAGAACAAATGATATAATACACTTTTCGTAATCGAAAAGGACATCCCATTGTGATTCTATTTCCGTAAAATTTTATTTAGCCAGACAAGTGTTGATCACTAAAAATGTCCTCCTAGGATCAAGAGAAGAGATTCAACCCTGATGATGCTCAAAAGAATAAATGAAGAGTATGGTGGTTATAGACAGATCCAAATTAAAGTAGATTCTTAAAATTAATTTGGATAAAAAGATAGATTTTATGAGATAATTTTTTTAATTGAATTATCTTTTATTTTTATTTGAAAGTTATAAAGATTATTAAGGTAAATTAACTTATGAATGGTTGAAAAATTTTTAGATTAACATGAAAACATATTAAATAATCTATAAAAAAAAAATTTATCCTACATCAATCTCAAAATAACTTAACTCAAGTTAAATCTTCTTAACCTTAATCAAAATATTATTCCCACCAAATAATACTAATCCCTATTTTAAAAGATTATATTAATTACCAAATTAAACTTTAATATGAATAATTATTAGGGATGCACAAGTCATATTAGGTCAGGTTATGACCTAATTCACAGCCCAATCATATCTTATACCTAATTCTAACTTAAACTCAAAAAATCCAATCGATTGAACGTAGTAGTCAAACTACTAGTCTTTTATTTTGTTTATATGTTTATTACTTAATAAAAATTTTAAACTCATGACACAACCACTCAAATTATAGCAAAGCAAATAAATCGAATAAAAAAGAATTAAGGAAAAACCTAAGAAATAATTTAAATCTTATAACAAATGGAGTATTGGGCCATTCATTCAAAAAGGATTGGTATAGGCTGTCAAGTGGACAATAACTACCTAACTCAACCCAAATGATAGGTCAAACATGACATAGTTGATTACTTAAATGGATCTAAACCCATTTGGCCATTTGATTAATGCATCTGATTTAATTTGAGTTCCATGAACCTAATTAAGAAAAAATTATGAAAAATCCAAACCAAAAGCCTATTTAACCTACCTAACCTATATAATTAATGAATCATTTAAGCAAGTTCAGTATAGATTTTATGTTATAAACTCATTTAATAAACAAATATAAATAAATTCAGAATAAATGGTTCGTGACAAAACAGGTCAAGTCAAATCAAAATCGACTCATTTGACAGGCTTAGATTGGTAGGAAAAACAACACATGTTACTAGACTTTTAATTTTTAAATGTAATGAGCCAACGAGTGTAACGTCAATCGAAGTCTAAGAAATGGTTGAAGATTTGAATATATATATATATATATAGAGAGAGAGAGAGAGAGAGAGAATGAATGAGAGGTTGCATTAAGTTGGGTTGCTCCCCAACACAGCCCAACTCATATTTTAACTTAGACCAAAATATAACTTACTTATAACCATCAGAACTATTAGGGTTATTTATTTGAAGGAGTAATCTTTATTTATTTTATAGGTTAACTTCTTTTTATTAATATGAGTAAAAAGTTTTTAACATTAGTTTATTTAACATCGATTGATATTGATATTAGGTAAATTTATATTTAAATTTTAAAATTTTATTGTACTCTTAAGATCTCTAATTTAAATTCTTAATATCATTAACAAGTAAATCCTACAAAGATTAACATTTTAATTTAACATCAATTCAAGTAAATATAAATTAATATTAACATCATTTTATAAGTAAACATACTTGATGATTAATACCAATTTTATATTTATTAATACTATCTTTTTAACATTCTAAATAAACTAACTCTTAACACAATCAATCATCCAGTGGGATTACAATAGGTTGGGTTGCAAGTTGTACCCAGCCGTCCAAAATAGAAAACACATAAATAAAAAATTATTAATAATCAAGACATCGTTTACAAATTGAAGTTTTTAATAAAGGGGATGAAAATCATATATATGAAATAAAGAATAGAGGGAAACTCTTCACCTCAAAGAGAGGTGAAACTCAATCCCTCGACAGGGGATATTTAGAAACCTAAAACATCATATTGAAATAAGAAATAAAAAATAAATATCACAATCATAAAATTATATAACAATTAGAATCCCAACTACTACATTATACTTGAAAATATGATAGTGATCTGATAAGTCAAGCACCGAAAGAAAATTAGGTAACTCTTCGTCATGTGAAACGCGATGTCTTATACGATTCCTCGCTACAAAACAATGCTACACTCAAAAGATTAGAAAAAAAATGATTAATCTCCACCTATACACCAAAATCAACACAACATTAGAACAATAATGACATCCGCATCCACACTCTGCGCTGCCATCGCATCAATTGATCATCGATGAGGGGACACCACACAATGTAGATCCAAGCAACGAGGCAACGCAATTGGACAACACAACAACCGATGACCACTCCAGTCAACAAGTACTGCAAGCACCGTAGCCAACCTCCCCACGACGGCAATCGTCAACAATGAAAAAGGCCGACCATAGGCGAACGTGAGCTTCGAGCGTTATGCATGTCGTGAGATAACTTCAATCGAGGCTGAGAAAGGTCGGGGAAGGGAAGGGGGGGGTGCCCATCTGCGCTATTGGCCAAACGAGTCGACCCGCACAAGGCAAACCCAAACATTTCCTAACAAATTTCTTCTCTCTCCTTCCATTTTTCACTCAAAAGCAAAAAAAAAATTCCCGTTTCTTCTCTTTCTATATGTCGCACAAACACCTAAAATCGAGTTAGAAAGTAAATATTCTTCATCTTCAGCTGCTTTCTCTCAACACTTTCTTCAACTATATGCTAGACATGGGCCGGTCAGGTAGACAGGCCCACTTCGATATTAAATCTCTCTTTTGTGCACCAGAAGAGATGCTGATAGATCCGGTGAACCTATATGCCTGTTAGCTCAAAGTACTATGAAGTTAATTTGATTTATCATACTTGTTCACTGTTGACCCACTTATCCAAATCAAAATTAATATTCCATTTATTTCATATGACATCGATCCAAATAAATTTACAAGAAAATTTAGGTACATTATTATATAAATTAAGTGGAAGTAAATCCAAAATCATATGGAATATTCACAGAAACATAAAAATATTTATGTTATATAATTGTAAATTGGTAGGATTTTTTACTTTCTTCTTTTACGATATATTAAAAGTAAAGTTATCAGTATATGAATAGTAAAAAAATTTTATTTATCACATATCACATTTACGATCATTCACTACATCTACCTCTCACCAATCATATCTATCCCTACTAATTTACTCTCACATCTATCTTACTAAGATACTTTCATTACAAATAAAAATAAAAATTATTAATAATATATTAACTCGACTGTCACTTCTATTAATACCCATCTTATCATCCCTTAAAATTTCTTAAATTTTAAACATCAACCGAACAAAACCTATACTTCCACAACTACGTACGGTGGTGCAAGAGGAAGACCTGCTCTCCTCCACCACCACCACATATAGGCATCCGCATCCCTCCTCCTCCAAAAACCTCTCCAATATCAGCCAAAAGCCTCCCTCCCAACAGGTGGAGTGGTACTCCATTAAGCTCTCCATCGCGCAACCCAACCCCTCCTCCACAACCCTCATGCAAGAGGTCATCGCTGCCTCCTCGTCGTTGGTGCTCTCTCTGCAGCAGTTGACGGATGGGCTCCAACAACATCGAGGTGTCGAAGCCCATCACCACCCACGACGGCAAGGATGTTGTCGAGACCACGGAGGAAGCTGTTTCGAGGGTGCACGGGCCGAGAGACGTGATCGAGATCGACGCGGCGAACCTCCCGGCGAAGCACACGCACTGCTGCCAGGGTTGCGCGCGGGAAAGGGCTTCAAGAGAGACGCGAACCTCGGGATGCATGGGGTCGAGCCCAGGGACAGGTGTCAGGTGTCGCACAATACCAGATGGGTTTGTGGTTTGATTTCAATGCGTTATTCACACAATCGTACTTGACACTAGGAAAATCAAACGTAGTTAAGACGTGATCTGAGTTTGAGTTTTTATCTTCTCAATTTGATCCTCCATAATTCAACTTTAATATCATCTTTTGTTGGTTTTACAATTTCTTAAGATGGTCCTCATCGGATCAAGTGCCATAACTAGACTCCCTTTAGTTATTATTTTGTTTCTCTCTCACTAAAACTAGTACCATAACTAGCATCGATGGTCTCTTTCGGTGCTTTAACTTCCACTGGCGCCGGCTGGTCCATGCCAAGGGAATATTGGGCTTTGTTAATCCGACGAGTGTCAATTGGGCTTGACTCACCCTTCGATTACCATGACCGATCAAACAAACTAAGCGCCTCTACTTCATTGGATACTTATAAGTGATGGAATAAATATTAGGATAAAATAATTAATATATTGATGTGATGTTAATAAATATTTATTTAAAATTAAAATTATTTTTAAATAATTGATATGATATAATAAATATATTTAAAAAATATATTATGTTAGAATAAATATATTTTAATATATATTGATATTAATATGATAAAATAATTTAATATTGATTAAAATAACCAATTTAACTAAATTTCACATGCTGCAATGTTACAATCCCTTCTAGGTAGCCTTTTCAATATTCATTTTTTGACATAAAAACTTGAAAGTTGACTTAATAAAATTAAGGATGGTATATATCTTGAATCCTTCATTATTTTAATCGACAACACTTACGGGTCACCCATATCTCGTTGATTTCGAGAAATGAAAATTCTCATTTACGTATCCCAACCGCCGAAAGATAACATAATTTCACTGGATTTAGATATTATATCTATCCATTTTCCTTTAGAGAAATAAAAATAAAATAAACTTTCTTTGATTTTTATCCTAGACTTCCTCTTTGTATAGAGTGGTCGAACTCTATGTCCATTCTTTTACTTGTGTGGAACTACCATCTTAACTTTATTGCTGATCTTTTGCGTGGAGCAACCATTTACAACCACATTGTAATTTTTCTTGTGTGTCGAGAAGCCATCCAACTTTATCTTAATTACCCTTTTTATGTGTAGCCACCTAACTAGGAGTTAATTTTCTCTTTGTGCTTGGAGCACCAAGTAATGCTGACAATAATTTGGCATAAGGCTCACGATTTCCACACGAAGGACAATTGAGTTGAGCTAGGAGAAAGAATAATCATTGCGGAATCTCAAGATAGATGCCAAACTTATCATGGGTCAGATTTGGATTAAATCAAGGAATTCTCAAACTTGTACCAATTAAAAAAACCTTGCCCCATACCCAACCCCCACATACCCATCAAATTTTTAAATTCCAATGCATATCCAAACCCGCTACTCCAGCGGGTTCTTGTCCCCGTTTATCTTTAGGCTCCTAGGTTACCCACCCTATCATCCATCTGTCTACTCTCTTCGCTCGCCCCAATGAGAAAATAACGAAAAATTAACATTATGAACGCTATAATTTTAATGTTTCAGAAATAGTTTGATTAATCACATTTGACCGTTATTTAGAAATCTACCTAGTGATGGGTTTATATTATAAAGTTAATATCTAAGAAATCGCATTTTTTTAATTTAAACGATCCTTTCATTTAGACACCAGAAAAGGTACCATGTATTCTTTATTTTCGATATTTAGATGTGCTTATTTATGCCTTTGTATACATAATAAATATTTCTACCAACATAATATATCAGATAAATGGGTTAACCAGCACCAAACCCTTTCAAAATTCCAATCCATACCCATTTCAAAAGTAAATGGGTGAAGCCCCTTCCAACCGGGACAGATTGGATGTACCCCTTGAGCAGGAGTAAATGGAGATCCTCAACCAGGACTGATTGTTGTTAAATATTGAGATAGATATCAAATCTACTTAGAAGGTGATTGGAATCCTCAACAAATCCTTACCAAATTCAAAGTAAGATGAGAATCTGATGAATAAAATTGAGACAATCACACAAATTAATCGAAGAATCGATAACTCAATTCTAATCTTGAGAAAAGAATCTAACCACTAAATATTTCATTATATATATACATATAATGAGAGAGAGAGAAGAGAGCATGAGCCTTGCTTACACATTACTTACAGGAGGGAGGGTGGGAGACAGAGCACGATAAGCAATTTTCTTATGCACTTGGACATGTCCCACAACACGCATTTACATGTTCTTTTATTGGGTTTCCCTCTTGAAACGTTTAGTAACCATATCTGTTACTAAGGTCATCAAGGATTATCCTTTTATAATGTTCACACGATATTCAATGCACAATCTATTCATTCCTTTCATTTTGACACAACCAAACTAGACTACATTGGTGGTAGTTGATGAATGTTTGACCAAATCCCTTCCAAGATCGGTCCAACTCACCCATCTAACTAATCGACAAGGTCAAGTTAGCCCGAATCCTTAGTTGGGACTTCAATAAGACCTATCTCCCGATTCAATGTTAGCCAAACAATAAATCATCTGTTCTAGGTAGGAAACTTCTATCCGCCTTACTGGATCTAACAATGATCGTCTGACCTTTGTTATCGATTCACCTATCACCTTATGAGGCAATGAATCTACCTACATTAATTGGGCAAAGCAATTTTGTTTATTTGGGTTAAAACTTGATTCGATGAGCCGAAAGAGCCTATATGAGCCACTTTCTGTTGAGCTCATAGGAGATTTTTCCTCTCATCGAAAGGATAAAAATGCAACACAACATAAAAATTGGTTACATTCAAATCCACTGCAAACTCCCAAGAAAAAACTCGTCTTTTTTAGCTACTTTGTAAAATTGTTCACCTCTTCTTTATTGACTTTATTAATACGAAACCTCCCTCAACGAAATGGCATGCAACTCAACCACTCTCCCCGCCAAGTGCAAAGAAAGGAGGAGAGGATGTAAATATATGCCTCCTTACATGGACGACAACTCTCCTCCACGTGATGTGTGCGCACGTAATCCACCCCTTCCTCCCCAGGCTGTGGTATAGGGACCCATCCTTTCACCCAAGATCTCACTCATAAGATATTGGCCATCCATTGGGGAAAATGGAACATAAGGTGAGTAGGTGTTACTCATGCGATTTTGTGTCCCTTTTTTTTATAGGAATTGGCGTACATTTTGGGAGTGTCCCATACATTTTCCCTTCCGTCCCACGTATCCATCCCTCCGCAAGAACCAAGAAAAGGAAAATAATAATAACAACGACAGAAGAGGACGACGACAACGAAAAGGGGAGCGAGAGCCACAACGAGGACTCTGGTCTTTGAAGTCTCACGGCCCATTAAACTAAACCTTTCACTTCTTCCCTCCCGTCACCCCTACTCCCCTTTTTTCCTCCTCTTTCTCCCCCTTCATTATTTTGCATTTTAGCTGGAAAGCCACCGTTGGTCAGTTTCAGCCAAGGTACCATCATGATCAACAGTGTATATCTCCATTCGTGGTTAGCTTTTTGCAATGCCCAAATGGTGCAACACATCTGATCTTCCACGGAGCAATCAGGAGTATATAACTTTAACGTGTCTGTGATTCATTTGTCATGTATGATTTCTTGATGGAGGTCGACAATCTGCAGTCTAAAATGCACCTGGATGCACTGCAGTGCGACAAATGTAGTGGTGGTCGGGACATTTATCTTGATAGCACTAATAGAGAATTAGTTCACTGGTGGGGCATTTGTGTCTACCATTTTCAATAACACTTCATTATGGTCTTTCCAAATGTGGCTGGGGAACTTTCTACGGTGATAGATTTGTTGCAATATTTGGTGCTAAAAATAGGTGTGAGAATTCTCACTATATTAAAAATAGATTTGATGCGAGATTTATTTGTCTCGACCTCAAAACAGCCTTAGGTCTGAAGTACACATTCCTATGGACGTGGCAACCAGTTGAAATTTATGGATCATCTGAATCTGATACGTGGAATATTATGGATATGATTCTCAAATGGGTTTGCTGCTCCATCTAAATGCAAGATGGTCGGAGATCTAAATATCGATTTGATATGGGACTTATACTCTGAAATCCTTATCAGTCTTCACCTTTTTTCTGTTAACTGATTAATCATCTTCATTACGACTAAATGGCATGTTTGCAGTAAAGAGATATTTACATATAGACCATTTTTCATTCAGCATGGACTTATCAGCGTATATGTAATATTATATATGCTACTTGGCATACCATGCAAAATCTGGTAAATGGCCTCAAAAAAAAAAACCAAATAAAACTGTATTTTTTATGCATTTCTGCAATTATTCAGTACAAAGCTTGATATCAACAAATTACATGGAAAAGAATGAACTTGAATGGGAAATCAGGTGAAGTGTGGGTGTAGGTTTGGATGTCCATAGCAAATTCTACAAGAGAAGGTTTTCTTCAAGATCAGATAGCATACCATCCAGTTGCAATAGTTTCTTAAACAAATAACAGCGAGGATCCGAATATGCCTTGCCAGATATTTGGTCATATAACTACTCAACATAATTAAACTGCGATGCTGATTGGAAAGCATCCATTTTCTATCTAGGTTCACAAGTCAGTAACAAATTTTGGTCGGGATCTTGCATACATTCAGTCAAAAATGCAGCAATATCAAGAAGGCTTAAATAATAACTACAGAGAATTTATCTTCTGTTATTTGCTTCTGTTCCTCCCTAACGCTGTCCCAGACAAATGAGACTTTTCGATAACAGAATTAAGATGTTGATCGATCAGCTCATTTCATTTTTCTTTAAACTTTACTTTTAGGATTGGACGACGAAACCTCACAGAAAGCAAAGTAAGGCTTCAAAAGGTGTTAAGATCTAAAACATCAAACACACTTTAAGATATCTGGGAGTTGATCCAGATGTCTGGTCAAACGTCTAAACGTCTTTCTAGACGTCTGGAAATAAATTTTGACGTATGTACGATCGTGAGTCTGCGCGCGTGCCGCACGTAGACTGAAACCCGCCGCCCTCTTCTTTTTCTCTCCCCTCACTGACCAGCAGACACCTTCCTCCACGCCTTCAAATACACCCTCCCCTCTCCCTCGTTCACCACCCCACCGTCTCCTTCCTCCAGCGTGAGCGCTAGAGCGAGAAAAAGGGCAGCAGTTGCTGTCGAGTGCAGTGCGGCGAGGAGAGGTGCAGCGACAGGGAAGAAGAGGGAGAGCACGCGAGAAAGAGAGAGAGCCCGCCGGAGCAGCTCGAGGCCGGCCGACGTACGCGTGGAGGAACGTCGTGCTGGGGAGATCTCCCCTGGTGTTGCTACAGTAAGAGTTGCGGACGAGCGGCTACGTAGCGAGCTCGCACGCAGTGGGAAGAAGACGAGGACCTACATCCAGACGACGCAAACGACGTCTGAAGGGAGCTCCAAACAACTGGGAGGTACGAAATTTCTCCTGTACCTCCTTTTGCAGATACGGCCATGCAGGCCATTCCGCCGAAGTTCTGAGACGTGTCGTGTTGAGGAGGTTTTCATCACGCGTGCAGGTTTCGTTTCGGGAAAGCGCAGGGACATGTTCTCCCACGCAGTTCAGACGTCTGGGCACGACACCGAATGACGAAGAGCATCTCCAGACATCCGGAGAGGTGGTCGAACGTTTGGAACTAGATCCAAACAATTTAACAGGATCCCTGGATGTTTGAGGAGCAACGCAGAGTGAGATATGACCTGGACCACATTTTACGACATCTGGAAGATGTTCCAGACGTCTGATTTGAGTCAGAGTTATCATTTTTGACCCGTTTAGGATCCGTTCGAGGTCTGATTTCCACGTTTAAGATTTCGTTCTTCTCTGAATTAGTTCATCTATTTGTTTGAAATATTTGTATCATGTTCTCAATGATTTTTTGTGATCAATTCTTATGTTAAGACACCATTCTGTTGCGACTTTAGGGGTTACAAAGGCACATGGATCTGTCAATAACGCCTCCATTACTCCCGATTTTACAGGTAGAGTGACTCCCCTTAGTTAATTACAAATATTAATGCATCTCTGAAATAAATGATATATCCTAAGGTATAACATGAATCCTAAGACCTAAAAACTAGATTGAATGATAGATCGTAAGGTGTGGCATAAATCCTAAGACCTGAAAACTAGATTCAATGATAGATGTTAGGGTATGATATGAATCCTAGGAACATAAATGCTGAAACGAATGTCTTAAATGCCTAAATTACAATCTTGGATAAATAGATAGAACAATGATAATTGCCTATAAATAGATAACAACTACCTGTGAAATGTAGAGTACCGTTGCTAGTAATTGTTACATATAATTTCTATTGTTTGGAAATTAATTCGAGCTGTTTGTATATAAATGGATATTAAATGTTAGGAACGTGGGCTATATACGAATAAAACTGAAATAATGAAATCTAGTATGACTTGGTCTGAAAAATATGAGTATGAACCCTTCGAGGAATTAGGAGTAGAGTTCATGAAAATTAAATAAAATGAAATTGGGAAAATGAATGAGGAAGTGAGCTGACCATTGAATACGGAGTACCAAGGAGAACGACTATCCCCATGTTTAGTGTAGAATGGAACTAACCGCCCAAGGGACCCAAGATTAAGTCTAGTCACTTTGTACCGACTTTTGACCCTCGCATACACAATACCTGGAATTACTACTAGTGTAGGGAGAAAGCTAACCATCCCACGGGCTGCGAAATTCAACTAGCCATCCTACCTTGACTTGTTAAGCCCAATGGACTAACCAAAGTAGTTAGGCGAGGGTGCACAGACTGTGGAGGGGCAAGACCCCTATTTCGTTACTGTGGAGGGGCTGGACCTCTGTTGCTGAGAGAGTTTTGCCCTATACTGATTTTGTGCTGTGCTTTGGACGCACCTGTTAACGAAAATGAATGATCGCATACCAGTGTGGGGTAACTACTCATGCATTTATCGCGCATGCCGTAGTCACCGTTACGTCTGTCAGCGACCTTAAAGTAGTTGACTGAGGGTAGGACCACCACGGGAGACTCTCCCGACCAAGAGAGCATCACGTGTTACTTCTACTTTTCAGAAAAGACTGCAATCAAGATCATTCACACGACGAACATTCGAGATCAGGAGAAAGACCTAAGAAATAATTCAAGAAAGAGTAAATAGAAAAATAAAGAAAGAAATTAAAAATAGCTATTTGTCCACCTTTATTGTTTTTCTTAGCTAACTAATTGCCACTCTACTCAACATTTCGCTGACGTGTCATATTTGTCACCTTTTTTCAAGACCAGGTGTTGAGCAGTCAGAACTTATGACTGCGGAAGGTGCTGGACCTAATAGAACCCAGTAGTTGTACTTTTGTTGTACCTATTTTCTGTAGTAGTGAGTATTTCTGTTACACATTTGTACTCTTTATTTGTAACTTCATATTTCTGTACCTATTTTTATTTCTCTACTGTTGTGGTAGTGTGTACTGTAGTAGTTCTTTTCTTTACTGCTGTACTTTTGTTATTGCTAGTTACATGCATGGTGAATGTGATTGATTTTACTGTTTTTTGGTTACTTTCTCGTTGGACGACTGGATCTTGGGATTAGTCAAGTCGATCCGATTCTCGTGTCCTATAGGGATTCGAGAACCGGATCGTAATAAAAGATAAAACTAATGATGCCAATTCTGATAAAGACATGAATGTGTTCATTAAGTTGCCCAATGAATCGAAAGAAGGCAACAAGCAATTTTAAAAGAGGGAGTATGATTCAAGCAGCAATTCTTACATACGAGAAAGCATGCTATTGAGAGAATTGTATAGTGGTGTTTAATCCTACATAGTGTAGTGAAACTTTGCTATGTGTGGTGACCTATAAATAGATTGTATCCCCTCACTTGTTCTTTAAGAAGAAATAATAAAAATACACGCCCATAGGATGCTTCTCCCATGATTTTCTCCTCGCTCTTCGTGAGTGAGATTTCCACGTAAATTCAAGTGTTCATTTGATCTCTTTTATGCTTTTGATATTATACTTCCACATTATTTATTTTTGTCAACTTAATGTCAAAGCAGTTTGTTCCTTAGGATATCTTATTTATTTGATTATCACATTTATCTTTTTGTTCTTGTGGTAGATCTATCATGCTCATGGCATCAACTCTTTGATTCATTCGAAGGAGCCAATATGAGGCCCTAATCCTACGCAAGGAAAAGGAGAAGATGGTGCGACCTTGTTGGAGTTGGCAGCACTCAAGCTACTGGTGACGGCATCTTGGTCAAGATCAGGAGAGCAAGGCAATGCGGTAGGAGGTGACCCGAGGGGGGATACTAGGGCATTCGCGAGACACGTAACCCTAGGAATGGCGACATTGGTGCCTCCTCTTTTGGCAACAAAGAAGGCACTAGAGGTCGTCGAGGCGACCAGCGTAGGCGCACAAAGCTTGCAAGTGCAAGACTGTGTTCTCTATCTCCCGCAAGCGTGGCATGTCCTCCTCCGAAGTCCTCTCCCACCGCGCCTCCCATGGTTGGAACAAGCTAGAGCGCCACCTGAGCCCCTCTCACATCAACCTCATCATTTTTATTTTATGTCCATTAGTTCTTACAAGAAAATAAGAGAAAGAAAAGAAAAACAGGAAAAGAAAGAAAAAAAAAATGAAGAGAAAAATCAAAAAAAAAGGAGTGGAGAAAAAATAAATAAAAACATGATCATGAATGTTTATAAGAGGAGGTAGAGAATATCTTTAATAGTTTCAATGATCATTATTTTAATTGTATTTCTTCTTATTGTCATTTTCTTCTTCCATATGAGTATAGAAAAAAGAGGAAGTGTGGAGCCTATTATAGTCACCCCCATTTAAGAGTCCCTTTATTGCAATCCCAAAGTACGATGGGTGACATCTGATACCACTACAGACTTTTGGAGTAGTTGACCATCACATGAAAAACCAAACTTTGGGAGGTCCAGAGTTTCAAAGTCTACAGAGAAAAGAAAATCCATTTTTGAGGCCCTCAAAAGAAGGGCTCGATCGATTTTTATGTGAGAGATTCAATTTCGAGGTCTTCAGAGGAAGATCCATTTCAGGGATACTAAATAGGGAGTCACCAGCACCTGATCTCCAGAGGAGAGACCACTATTAAAGCCAGCTATAGCAGTTCCTTTAGCAACTCCAACCTATGTTCCAACCTACAAGTAGGAACCAAACCAGAGAGTTATGTCCAATTATGTAGAGTGGATTTTTTTATATTATAAGCTAAGCATTTCATGCTCCAACTTAAGGGGGATTGTTGAGAGAATTGTGTAGTGGTGTTTAGCCCTACAGTGTAATGGGACCAAGGTTTTAAATATCAATATCGATATCGTATCAATAAGTCAAAAAAGACAATGACTAAATTGTCGGCAAAGGATGTACAGCTCTAAAGTTTACATATTTAATAGACTACAGAGAAGCAAGAATCCTAGCATGTATAGCTCTAAAGTTTAACAAAAATCCATGATATCTCCGATATATCAGCGATATTGACAATATTGGCGATATATCGACGATATGAGCGATATATCGACGATATCATGAAAAAAAGATACTAAAGTTGATATCGATATGTGCTGACCCGATGATACCACTACCTAAGAACTATGCTAACTTGGCATGCCTCCACAGCAATTTGGCTACCTATTACATGCAGATGAAGCCTTCAGATTACATTTACACAATCCAAGAATGCAATCTGGCACTAGAGGCCATCCTAAGTATAGTAAAGACCTCTTGAAGCGATCTCGGTGCTATGAAAATATGAACAAATTAAAGTGGGCTCTCAGGGGTAACTTTAGAGCCAAACATTATTACTGAAATGGGCATTCTAGAGCTGGTAAAAGAAAAGATCAAGAAGGAGAGGAATATGTTGGATGTTCAAGTAGTGACTCTTGCTCTTGGTCCTGTGGTCTTCAAAGAAAAGAAGGTTTCTAGGAGTCGTCAAACAAACCCCACAGTCCCATGGATAAGGAAGTAGTGGTGGAGAAGCCTGTTGATGTTTTGGAGGCACCCAAAAGAATTGTTAAGTTTGTACTTGGGGGCGATATAAGATGGGCGGAGTTGCCAATGGAGTGCAGTGCTTTGCAACTGAGGGATATTGTTTTGTACCGATTTCCAAACTCAGAATCTTGTACTTATCAAGTATAAGGTTAACGGGGGTGATCTAATGACCATCACTTGAACGGAAGAATTAAGGTGGACAGAAAAGGCTACTGATCTACAAGGTTTGCTCAAGTTATACATTGTTCAGGTTCATGCTGAGCAGGATCCCTTGCTACATGAAGCAAAAAGGTGCACAAGGACTCAAAATTTAATGAGAAACCAAGACCATCTATCTGGAAACAGTGATAGTAAACAAGGAAAGGAAAGAAGGCCTAGATATACTGATCAGTGGATTGGTCGATTTGCCCATCTCTTCAGGAATTATCTTGGCTCAGATCCTGAAGATTTTCTTAAATTTCACTGGCCTGGAATGAAAATGTATTCGGAAGTCATAAAAGATGTTGTAAGCGAGAAGCTCGAGAAATTTTGGGATCTGCTGAGCATGACTTTCGGGAGATAGCTACAGTTGCTTTGTCCAATTTGGGAAATGTTCAGATGTCTCACACTCGAAAGATATTGTCCTTTCCAAATGATGCTTCCTTGGAATCGGCACTTTCGCATGTGGTGGATGCATATGAATGGGCTAAGGAAGAATAAGCAAAAGCAGGTGAAAGATATCAGGAAGCTGTTAGAATCAAACCAACTTTTTAACAGGGCTTGGTTGCACTTGGGCAACAGCAATATGAGCAAGCCAAGCTTTTGTGGTTCTCTGCTCTTGGAACCGAGGTAGATTTGCATAGACGAGCTTCATCCGAAATATTTGAATTGCTAAATAACGCCAAAAGTAACATGCAGGGAGGCACGGACATATGGGAAGAGGTGGAAAAACATCACTTGAAGAACCTCTCCAAGGCTAATAGGAAAAAGAATCGTATTCATAAAACTGCACTGAATTGTCTTTTTAAAAACATATTTAATAGCGAAGCTGAAGGAGATGAAACTAAAGTTGGGTCCCAAATTAATCTGCTGTTGGGTACCGTGCTCTATGAACACTCAATCATGGAGATGAGATTAGGAATATCACTCTGGCAGCAACATTTGCTAGCTGCTGTTGAGAAGCTTAAACTTGCTGGATCTTCCCCATCTTGTACTGCTAGACTAATGGAGAACCATTGTTGTAGTGAATTAACACGGGAAGGTGAACAAAAATTATTTCCTCTGCATTCATTTCTTATGACACATATGACTCAGGAAGATACCAATAGGCCTTTCTTGCGGGGTTGAGATTCAAAGTTGATGAAGTTATGCATATCGAAAATGAAGCGTACGATCGAAGAAAATTGCGAAATGGCATACAATTACAACTGGGGCCACTTCTGCAATGCTAAGCACAAAATCGCATGATGTATCAAAGAGCATGAAAATATCAACATCAGTTGCCAATAGCAAGTACAACTGATTTATTTGATGCTTGTTGCCCAAGCACAGAGTTATTTACATCACGAGGTAGGATAAAACAGGCGAATTTAATGGACATTTTTTGCTCAGTGTTTATGGATAATCAACCTCTGGGTTTCTCTTCCCGTTTTTCGTGTTATATAAACCTCGTGATAGATTTTAAAGGGTACTTCTTCTAGAAATTTGGTTTAAGGACAATTCCAGTTTCTTTCCTTGGTTGGATGTGTTCGTGTTGAATGCAAAAGTTAAAAGGGAGGACAAAATAATTAAACCAAACAAACAACCTCCGATTCTGAGACAGTAGAAGCATGAAGAGTAAACGTGAAAACCAGTACCTTCACGGGGAAACGATCGAAAATCCCGGGAGCGCGGAGGAAGAATGCCTTCCAGGTAAGAAGCACCATTGGGAGAAAGGACTTGTGCCTTGATGGGAAAGAGGAGTGCCCAACACCTCCAGTCCACGAGGAAGGATATCATCAGGTGATGAAGAAAACGTACGAACGATGGATTACTGGGGGAAGGTCCGGATGATCGAGGCTGCCATGGGATCGTGGTCGCTGGAGCGCACGAGAGGTTTCGATTAGGTCTGGGGTTTGCTTCCTGGTTCGAGGGTTTTTGCCTCTTGGGTGGAGAGCGTTGGACTCGGGGTGAGGGATAAGGGGATAAGATCACGCGAAGTTTAGGCGCGAAGACATTCGTGGTTTTATTTTTATGCCAAGCTTTTGGGGAAATACAACGTTGATTTCAAGGATACACTCACATTGCTTGAAGTCGTAACGCCATCGGAGTATCGGCTATCGGCTAACGGTATCTCTACGCTGCAACTAAAAATAATGAGAAAGATGAAGTCAATCAAATAACTCACCAAGGCTTCCTATCTCGAGATGATGATATTTCGACTTCGACAAAAAAAACTGGTGATTTATCTGGATGGAGCAAAATAGAGTGGTTGGTGGTAGGAGCTTGTCGTTACTGATGATTAAAAATGGAAGAGAAATTTCACATAAGTTCATAAGGGGATTCGAGAATTAAGATAAGAAGGTGACCTAAAATCCAAATCAAAGGAAAGCGGTGAAAAACAAATCCAAATAGATGGTAAAATAATAATTTTGAAAGTCAAATAAAGGACAGAGTCATAGGATGAAGGGTAGTTCATTCCATTCCTCCTCGTTATAGTTAAGAAAATGTCAGGTCATAATAGACATGTTGAGAATCACCATTCACAAGTAAAAAAATAATTAAAATAGCAAATAAACAGTATCAAAGGGAGGATCCTTGTGTCAAATATCAATAAAAGATAGTCCCTCCCCTCGGGTGTTTCTAGGTGTGTGTGGCACATGCTTTGGGGTCTACGGTGATTGATAGTAGCCAATTATAAGTATTATAGATTGTAGATATATGTGGAAAAGATGATGTTACATTTATCTCTCACATGTGTACTATTTTCCTATAGCATCATGTGCATATTCTTCCGTAGGTAGAGGTATTGTACCTCTAAAGTATATTAGAGAAATGTGTTCTATTGTCCACCGAGATATTACACAGATCTCCATATATGGGTTTGTATAACTCTTTCCCCCATATAATGTGAATGTAACGTGAACACCCATGTTTTGTTGATTTTTGAGAAGAAATTCTAACCTCATAAGAGAAAGGAGGTTGAAGGAATCCATTCCTGTCGTTTTTTTCCATCCTGTTATAGAGGGTTTCCATGTAAATCATTGTATGTTTTTTTGATTGATCATGATTGTGATTATTCTTCTTGTATGTTTGTGATTTCTACATGGTATTTGAGTCTTCAATTTTGACAATTTCTTTCCTTGTTGGAATCTTCTATGCAAGTTTGTGACAAGGAATCTTAAACAACAATGTGCATGTATCATGACTAAACTCTGTAATAATCCCCCATCAAGAAATTGAATCTTAATTATGTGGCACAACCCAAGATTTTTCTTTAATTGCTTTTATTAAACATGAAATTGTCCTCAACATTCCCAGATCTATAACAAGGAACACAAAATAAATTATGACTAGATGAATTATTTTAAATCAAAAGATGTTCCTAGTATGAAAAGGGAAGCCTCAACTCGAGTGCCCCTCATCTAATCCTTCGCTAACACCAACCATACACATTAGGAAAGAAAAGAATTAAGAAAAACTAGCTAATGTATGCATGATCACACTCGATTCCAAATTTTATTACAACTTAAACCTCATAATAGAAATTCTTTCCAGTTGGCCATCCTAAACCTTTTCATTACAATAGTACCTCTACATAGCCTTAGTAAATTGTTCTTTATAGTAAAGCTATTCCATTGTATAATCACGCTGTTAACAAATTCATATAAGCATATTCCTTAACCCATTTTTCTCGCATAGAGTATCATAAATATTTTATTACTAGGTAGTTTCATCCAGTTTTACTAATTAGATGTCGAATTTGCACTTCATTAGCCGCTTTATGCACGTATTTATGATGAGAGACTCATCATAGCTTTTAAATACCCCTAATTAACTAGTTAGCTAGGAATATATCTATTTAGGTTTTAATTATAATATAAGGGACAATATATTAAAGACCATAAAATAAGTTAATAATACTAAATTAGATATCAATTAATATTATTAATAATTTAAATAATAATTTTTACTCAAATTATAAATATTTAGGTATCAAATTAATATTTAATTTAACATTATAAATATTTAACCCTAAGTATGTAATCAATTAAATAAATAAAGCTAAAAAGGTCAAAAACGTAGATTCAAGGTGTGTGTATATATAATATTTATCTAATTTATAATCATATATAAAAAGTTGAAAAAAAATTAAATTAAAATAAGACTTGAAAATCTCAATTTACAATTCAGTCTTTAGGTTTCTATTTCCATTGAGTCTGAAATGACCCTTTCCTAGGATCGTTTAGCATTTCCAGAATTCGTAGATATTTTTGTGCAGTTTTTAACTCCCTAAGTTTTTCTTGTGGGGTTTATGAGGGAGAGAGGAAAATTGCAAGAGCATCCCCACAATTTCCCCACCACCACTCCCCTACCCACTCACACCCTCTCCTCCCCCCTCACCCCTCACGCACGCCAACACCATCCCCCCTGCGACACCCTCACCTCCCCCATTCCTTCCCCCACACCTCCTCCATCCATATAAACCCCCCTCCTCTTCCATTTCGTTTGCACACCACCATAGCTGAGCGGGAGCGAAGGAGAGAGCGGAGAGCAGAGGAGATAGGAGGGCCTAGGAGGGAATTGGAGGGCGGAACGCTATGAGGAGAGACGGGGCGATGCTGCAGCTGCTGTAGCTTCTACGGCGAGAAAAGCTCGAAAACGATTCTGCAGAATCATTTTTCCGCAGAATCAGACGTCCAGAGTAACCTCCAGATGTCGGGTTGGACATCCGAAGGTAATCTCAGATGTCTGAGAGTGCTTTTTCTTGATTATTTTTCCTGCCAAAGTTCTGACCATGCGTGCGCGTATGTCAGAGGATTGGGAAGCGCTCTGATACGAGGACCAAGGCAGTCTTAGATGTCTGGAAGTGTCTCCAAACATCTAAAGCCACCCTCAGACGTTTGCACGGAGTTTCAAACGTCCATAAAAGGCGCCACGAGCAAGGTAAGTCCCTGAGTTCGTTTAAGACGTCTGATTTTGATCAGAGTTGGTGTTTTAGGCCCATTCAAGGCCCAAACGGAGTCGGTTTTCAGCAAACGAAACGTCGTTGATTTCCATTTGAGTTTCTCTCCATAGTGATACATTGTCTACACCATTTTGAGCTCATTTAACCTGTCGATCTATGTTATAGGTCCTGTAACGACCCGATTCCCGAGTCCCTACGAGACACGAGAACCGGACCGACCCGACTAATCCCAAGACCTAGTCGTCCAACGAGGAAGTAACCAAAAGACAGTAAAATAAACCACATTCAGCATGAATATAACTAACAGTAAGAAAGTACAGCAGTAAGGAAAGAAACTACTACAGTAGGTACCACCACAACAGTAAAACAACATTTATCATATAACAAGAACTGCAGGTAAAGAAGGTACAGCGGAAACAAAAACTACTCACTAGAACAGAAACAAAAGAGGTACAAAAGGCTGTGGTAACTCTACTGGACCCTACTCGGCCCAGCGTCCTCTGCAGCCGCCGACCCTGGCTGCTCAACACCTGGTCCTGAAAAAAGGTAACGAGTGTAACACGTCAGCAAAACGCTGAGTAGAGTGGCAAACTAACTAAAGGCAACAGTAGAGTGTACAGTAGCTGCTATGTTCTATTACTTCCTTTATTCACATCTTTCAATTTTTCTCACTATTTCATTTATTTCTCAGGTCCTTTACTTGATCTCGAATGTCCTCGTGGGAACGATCTTAATTGCAGTCTTTTCCAAAAGTAGAAGTAGCACGTGGTGCTCTCCTGGCCGGGAGAGTCCCCCGTGGTGATCCTACCCTCAGTCAACCACCCCAAGGTCACTGACAGACGTAACGGTGACTACGGCACGCGCGATAAACGCATAGGTAGCTAGCCCGCACTGGCACGCGGTCAGTCGTTTCCGTTAACGGGTGCGCCCAAAGCACAGCACGGAACCAGGGCAGAGCCCTCTCAGTAACAGGGGTCCAACCCCTCCACAGTAACCAAACCGGGGCCTTGCCCCTCCACAGTCCGCGCACCCTCGCCTGACTACCCTGGTTTGCCCTAATGGGCCTAACAAGTCGGTGAAGGAGGCTAGCAGAACCCCGGGGCCCGTGGGGTAGCTAGTACTCTCCTAACACTACTAGCTCTCCTCGGTACTACGTACACGAGGGCCAACAAGTCGGTACAGAGCGGCCAATCCTAACCCCGGGTCCCTGGGGCGGCTGGCCCCACTCTGCACTAAACAGGTACAGGTACTTCCCTTGGTACTGCGTACCCAAGAGACAGTACAAACTACATCTCAGTTCCATTCCTTTTTCTTTCCAGGAGTTCCACTCCTAATTCCCCGTAGGGTTCCAGTTCTTTATCTCAGAACATCATATGTTTCACTTTCCAGATTCACGTTCTCAAAATCCATGATCTCAAACATGTTTCTTTATTCATAACAGGCAGCTGTTAATTCAAATTACAGGCAGCTTTATATTCCTTTCCATTTTTCCAAGACTGCAGTATTATACATTCCACTAGTTTTTCCATCCTAAGATTCATGCCACATCCTAGGATCTAGCATACAACTAGTTTTCCAGCCCTAGGATTCATGCATCACCTAGGAGCTATCATTCCATACATTTCTCATTCCTAGGATTCATGCAATGTCCTAGATTCTAGTTATGGTTCCATACTTTAACAGATTTTAAAAATAACTTAAGCCACTCTACCAGGTACAACGGGAGTAATGGGGGCGTGATCGGGAATCCCGCGTGCCTCCGCGACTCTCAAGACTGCAACCGAACGAGGTCCTATCACAAGGATCAAACACAAGGAGTGTCTCAAAACAGTGTATAGCTACTGTAGACGGGTAGAGGAATTAATTCTGAAACGAACGCAACTCGAATCGCGGAAAACGGAGCCCGAACGGGCCCTTAACGGGTCGAGAAAGACGATACTGTGCAAAATCAGACGTCTGGAACTCCTTCCAGACGTCTTAAAAAGTGGATCAGAGAATTACCTGTTCAGCGTGGTTTCCCAGACGTCCAGAAGTCTGCGGGGACGTCTGTCCTATACCCCAGACGTCCGATGGTCCACACGGACGTCTGTAGGTCACTCCCGCCGTCTGGTACAACTTCTAGACGTCTGATTCGCAAAGGATGGCGAATCAGCGAACCTGCGCACAGCCAACCCCCCTCCCTCAGTACGGTCAGTCGACAAGAAGGAAGAAGAAAGCGGAAACTCACCTTTCAGACGTCTGTATGATCTTACAGACGTCGACCTTGCCGTCTGGCTATCAACCCAGACGTCTGATTCTGGAAAATTTTCCAGAATCAGAACCCTGCTCGGCCTCCGCTCGCGACGCCGCCCGCGTCGCACCTCGCGCGCCTGCTGCTCAGCCCGCAGCAGGTCCCTCTCCGCGTCGCTCCGCGCCCCCTGCGCCCTCCGTCGGCCGGCCAAGCCGCTCCGGCGAGCTCGCCCTCACGGCAGAGCTCCGCCCTCGCACGCCGCACCTTCGCGCTCACTGCGGCCTCCGCTGCCGCCCTCGCGTCCGCTCGCTCTCGCGCACAGGAAGGAGAAGAAGGAGGAGACGGTGGAGACGGGAGGGGAGGCGCGCCCCTTTTAACGCCGCGCGGAGAGGCGAGAGGAAAGGCGGCAGGCCGCCTGCAGCCGCAGAGAAAAGAGGGAATATGCGGTCTGCGCGCTCAGGCGCGCAGGCAACTCGCGTGTGTCGAAAATAACGGATTTCCAGACGTCTGGAAACGATCCCAGACGTCTTATCAGACGTCTGGTTGTGATCCCAGACGTCTTGTCCGACGTCTGAGCCACCTCCCAGACGTCTTAAAAGACGTCTGGGGCACACATTCGTTACAGGTCCCCAATCCATCGAGTATACGGGATATGTGGAGACGTCGAGAGCTACCGTATGAGCTCCCATTCCACTCAGTTACACTGGTAGAGTGGTTCTCACATTAATCTCATAATTAATAATTTATTGCATGCGTAGATTTTATTGAACCTAGGTTGTGCGATGAACCCTAGGACTGAAAGAAATAAATGCATGCTACTCTAGAATATATTCTATCAAACCCTAGGATTGTGAAATGAACACTAGACTGGAAGAAATGCATGTATAGTTAATGAATGATCAAGTTACCGTGAAGCTTCTTGAAAGGGAATAAACCATGAGCTGCCTGTACTACCTGTAATGAACGTCATAAATGGAAATCCATTCTTGTACTAAATAATAGATGGTGGAATTTACAACCATTGAGTTGCATGTTCTACGTATAACGAACCAGATATGGAAATAAGAAAGTCCATGTACGAACCCTATGGGGAATTTAGAAAAAAAAACTAGGAAAACGGTAGTACGGAAAACCTGATGGTTTTAGGAACACGTCACCTATGGGCGACTGTTCGAACATGCTTAAGGGAAGTGAGCTGGCCCTCTTGTACGTGGTACTAATGAGAGCAATTATCCCTTTAGAGTAGAGGGAAGTTTGCTATCCCTTGTGTTGAGACTCGGGGTGGGTTTGGCCACTTTACGTCGACTCCTGTTTGGCCCTCGCGTACGTGGTACTGAGGTGAACTACTTAGTGTAAGGGGAGCTAGCCACCCCATGGGACCCGATGTAACGAACGCGTGCCCCAGACGTCTTTTAAGACGTCTGGGAGGTGGCCCAGACGTCGGACAAGACGTCTGTGATCACATCCAGACGTCTGACCAGACGTCTGGGATCGTTTCCAGACGTCCGGAAATCCATTAATTTCGACACATGCGGGTCGTCTGCACGCCTGAGCGCGCAGACCGAATATTCGCTTATTCCCTCTTTCCCTGCGGCTACAGACGCCTGCCGTGTCCTCTCTCTCCTCCTCTCACGGCCTTAAAAGGCCACGCACTCCCTCCCGTCGTCTCCACCGTCTCCTCCCTCTTCTCCTTCAGCCAGTGAGAGTGAGCGCGAGCGCGAGGGCGGCAGCGGCGGCCGCAGTGAACGCGGAGGAGGTGCGGCGTGCGAGAGCGGAACTCTGCCGTGAGGGCGAGCTCGCCAGGGCTGCTAGGGCCGGCCGGCGGAGGGCGCGAGGGGGGTGCGGAGTGACGCGGAGGGGGGGACTGCTGCGGTCTGAGCAGCAGGCGCGCGAGGTGCGATGCGGGCGGCGTCGCAAGCGGAGGCCGAGTGGCGCCCTGATTCTGGAAGAATTTCCAGAATCAGACGTCTGGGTTGATAGCCAGACGGCGAGGGCGACGTCTGGAAAACCTTCAAGACGTCTGAAAGGTGAGTTTTCCGTCTTCTTCTTCCTTCCTGTCGACTGACCGTACTGAGGGAGGGAGATGGGTGTGCGCAGGCTCGGTGATTCGCCATCCAACATGAATCAGACGTCTGGCTGTTGTACCAAACGGCGGGAGCGACCTCCAGACGTCCGGGGTGACCATCGGACGTCTGGGATCTAGGCCAGACGTCCCCTCAGACTTCTGGACGTCTGGGAAACCACGCTGAACAGGTAATTCTCTGATCCACTTTTTAAGACGTCTGGAAGAAGTTCCAGACGTCTGATTTTGCACAGCGTCGTCGTTTTCGACCCGTTTAGGGCCCGTTTGGGTTCCGTTTTCCGCGATTCGAGTTGCGTTCTTTTCAGAATTAATCCCTCTACCCGTCTACAGTAGCTATACATTGTTTTGAGACACTCCTTGTGTTTGATCCTTGTGATAGGACCTCCTTCAGTTGCAGTCTTGGGAGTCGCGGAGGCACGCGGGATTCCCGATCACGCCCCCATTACTCCCGTTGTACCTGGTAGAGTGGTTTTTAAGTTATTAATAAAATATGTTAAAGTATGGAACCATAACTAGAACCTAGGACGTTGCATGAATCCTAGGAATGAGAAATATATGATAGCTCTTAGGTGTTGCATGAATCCTAGGGCTGGAAAACTAGATTGTATGATAGATCCTAGGATATGGCATGAATCCTAGGATGGGAAAAACTAGTGGAATGTATAATACTGCAGTCTTGGAAAATGGAAAGAGATATAAAGCTACCTGTAAATTGAATTAACAGCTGCCTGTTGTGAATAAATAACGTGGTTGAGAACAGAGATTGTAAGAATGTGAAACTGAAAAGTGAAACCTGGATGTTTGAGTAAAAAGGATGGAACCCTACGGGGAAGTAGGAGTAGAACTCCTGGAAAGTGAATGGAATAGTATTGGGGAAGTGAGCTGGCCCTTGAGTACGGAGTACCAAAGAGAGCGACTGTCCCCCTGTTTAGTGCAGAGCGGAGCCAGCCGCCCCAGGGACCCGGGGTTAGGACTGGCCACTCTGTACCGACTTGGTGGCCCTCGCGTACGTAGTACCGAGGAGAGCTACTAGTGTAGGGAGGTACTAGCTACCCCACGGGCCCCGGGGTTCTGTTAGCCTCCCACACCGACTTGTTAGGCCCGCTGGGGCAAACCAGGGTAGTCAGGCGAGGGTGCGCGGACTGTGGAGGGGCAAGGCCCCGGTTTGGTTACTGTGGAGGGGTTGGACCCCTGTTACTGAGAGGGCTCTGCCCTGGACTGGTTCCGTGCTGTGCTTTGGGCGCACCCGTTAACGGAAACGACTGACCGCGTGCCAGTACGGGTTAGCTACCTGTGCGTTTATCGCGCGTGCCGTAGTCACCGTTAGTCTGTCAGTGACCTTGGGGTGGTTGACTGAGGGTAGGATCACCACGGGGGACTCTCCCGGCCAGGAGAGCACCACGTGCTACTTCTACTTTTTGGAAAAGACTGCAATCAAGATCGTTCCCACGAGGAACATTCGAGATCAAGAAAAAGATCTGGGGAATAAATGAAATAGCGAGACAATTGAAAGATGTGAATAAAGAAAGTAATAGAACATAATAGCTACTGTACACTCTACTGTTGCCTTTAGTTTAGTTGCCACTCTACTCAGCGTTTTGCTGACGTGTTACACTCGTTACCTTTTTCAGGACCAGGTGTTGAGCAGCCAGGGCCAGCGGCTGCAGAGGACGCTGGGCCGAGTAGGGTCCAGTAGAGTTATCACTGTCTTTTGTACCTCTTTGTTTCCGTTATAGTGAGTAGTTCTTGTTTCCGCTGTACTTTTCTTTACCTGCAGTTCATGTTATATGATAAATGTTGTTCTACTGTTGTGGTGATATATACTGTAGTAGTTTCTTTCCTTACTGTTGTACTTTCTTACTGTTAGTTATATTCATACTGAATGTGATTTATTTTTACTGCTCTTTTGGTTACTTCCTCGTTGGACGACTAGGTCTTGGGATTAGTCGAGTCGGTCCGGTTCTCGTATCTCGTAGGGACTCGGGAATCGGGTCGTTACACCCGAGCTTAGGTATAGCCACCCTACACCGACTTTTGTTAGCCTGTTGGGCAAACTAGGATAGTCGGATGAGGGTACGCGAACTGTGAGGGGCGAGACCCTTGTTCTAAGAGGACAAGGCCCTATGCTGTTCCGTGTTGTACGTAGAGCCCAGTAGTTTTACTTGTGTTGTACCTACTGTACCGTTTCTTCTGTGGTGGTGAGTATTTTCTGTTACAGTTGTACTCTTTTATTGTAAGCATCATGTTTATGTACTTGTTTAATTCTCTACTGATGTGGTGGTGTGTATTGTAGTAGTTCTTTTCTTTACTGTTGGACTTTTGTTACTATTAGTTACATGCATGATGAATATGGTTTATTTTACTGCTCTTTTGATTACTTTCTCGTTGGACGACTGGGTCTTGGGATCAGTCGAGTCGGTCCGATTCTCGTGTCGCGTAGGGATTCGGGAATCGGGTCGTAACACTGCCTGTTTAAATTATATGATTTAACCACCACTCTACTCAGTATTAACTGACCACAGATTTATAACCTTATTCAGGTCAGGGATTCGAACAACCAGAGCCACCAGCTACTGAGGGCGCTAGGCCTAGTCGAGCCCAGCTGTAGTTTTCTTCTGTTTCTTTTTCAGATAGTTTTGTGATAGTGAGTACCTGTAGCTCATAGTTATATTCAGCTATATTTGTGCCAGTTTCAGTTGTGATGGCTATGTTTGTAATCATACTTTCCGTTGTATAATGTGAGATACTAGTGGGTTGCTGTTTTCTTTCCTTTATTATCAGTCATATATTTTCTGCTTAGTTACATTACTCGTGTGGTTGTGGAATGAATATGGTATTTGGTTGTTTCTCATTGGACGACTGGGTCTTGAGGTTCGTTGAGGCAAGCCGTTCTCGGGTCCTGTAGAGAGCCGAGCGGGTTGTGACAGAGTCCATTTATTTAGTTTAGATCCTTAGGAATTCTTGCGTTTATGTCCCTGTGTACACCGTCGTCCTTCCTCTTCTTCCTCGCGCTGGACGGCTGAGAGCGTCTAGTCACCACACCACTCGATCACCGCCCATCCCTCGCCTTAACTCCTTCGCCACTGCTCCAGAGCTTTCGCTCACTCTCTCCTTTCCATCCAACGGACCGAATGAAGCTCTGATCTTATTTAGGTCTATGAGTTAACTTCACAGGCATCGGAGACGATGCCGATGGTTACCTTGCACCTAGATTCTTTCTCGTCCAGATACATCCCCCTCTACCTTCACCATCACCTATAAATAGTTATCTATCCCTCCGATTTGAGCAGTTAGCTCCCTACCTTCCCTCAACTGTAGCTAACTAATAGGCTATTCCTTCGTACTCCGGTGACCTACCACCACTTTCACGCACTTTCTCCGATCACTTCCACCATCTGCGAGATCCTCCGTGCTCCACTACGTCTCCATGTGAGGTAGCGACGACAGACACATCCTCCACACCCCGCGAGCGCCCGCTAGACTTCTTCCTCCTTCCCTCTAATTTCCTCCTCCGTTACGACCGTCGACGAAGACATCTCTGCCTCTTTCGTCCAGGTAATAGTAGGATAAGTTAGAGTAGTAGTTTAGTTAGGTTAGATGCTAATTCTTCTGTCGTCTTCTTCAGCTCCAGTGAGCTCCTTGTGTTCGTCTGGAGTGTTCTTTTGTCTCTTTAATTCGCTGAGTACCTTCATCTACATCTCAATTTCATTTCTTGTCTTTTCATTTACCTTTATCAGCTTATGCACCTAATTCATCTCCACCTTCACTAATGACCTCCGCTGTCCATGGCGGAGGTCAACGGCGTAATTCACACTCAATTAGGTCCCTCCATCGCTTTTACATCACATAAGGGCCCCATTCCACATCTTAATTAGATTAATTAACATATATAATTAAAACGCCTAAATTTCATCTCAACCTCTGAGCTGCTGTCCATGGCGAGCTCAGATGAGTTATTTCACTTAATTAATCATGTTTTCACCATCGCTACATGGCACTTAAGTGTTCCCCTCACTCAATTTAGAGAAAGATCGACTCATGAGTTCTGTCAAACTCAAAGCTCAAGTTTCTCGAAGCTCCTGATGAACTCAATGTTAACTTCATTGTCACAGCTCGTTCCCGACTCCCTACAGAACCCAAGAACGGGTTGCCTCGACAAACCCCAAGACACAGTCGTCCAGCGAAAAATAACTGAATACACATTCATTCCACAGCCACACAAGTAATGTAACTAAGCAACAGATTATAAAACTGACAGTAACGCAAGAGAACGACAATCACCATAATGTTACAGGCCATCACAACAGAACTAGTACAGTATGATCGAAATATAACTGAAATAACATGCACTATAGGAACTCACTACAACACTAGCAGAAGGAAAACTATAATTGGGCCCGACTGGGCCCAACGTCCTCAGCTGCCGATGGCTCTAGCTACTCGAATCCTTGACCTGTACAAGGTTATAACCTATGGAGTCAGCTAACGCTGAATAGAGTGGTGGCTAAAGCATGTAATGTAATTTAAACAAGCAGCTTAAAATATTATCTTCCGGTTCCAATTATCTTATTACATGTTGCTGATCTGAGTACTCTAATCGGGCTCCATGACATTGCTCAATCATCATGTTCCCTAAGGGAACGATCTTGCTTGTAGTTTTCCCGCGATGTAGGATGTACATGTGGCACTCTCCTGGCCGAGAGAGTCCCCTGTGGTAGTCCTACACCCGGTCTACTACCATAGGGTCATGGTCGCCACGTAGCGGTGACTACGGCACACATGATAAGCGCACAGATAGCTACCCTGCACTAGCAATTGGTCATTCGTTTCTGTTGGCGGGTACGCCCAACGTACAGCACGAAACAACACAGGCCCTTGTCCTTTCAGAATAGGGGTCTCACCCCTCACAGTTCGTGTTACGACCCGGTTCCTGAATCCCTATAGGACACGAGATCGGACCGACTTGACTGATCCCAAGACCCAGTCGTTCAACGAGAAAGTAACCAAAAAGCAGGAAAGTAAACCACATTCACTATACTAAGCAACTAACAGTAACAAAAGTACAACAGTAAAGAAGTAAAGCTACTACAGTACACACCACCACAATAGTAGAAAAGTAAATGGGTACAGGAATATAATGTACAAAATGTAAGAGTACAGAAGTGCAATAAACTACTCACTACAACAGAAAAGGAGTACAACAAGAAGCTACAACTATAGGGCTCTACTGGGCCCAGCACCCTCTGCAGCCGAAGGCTCTGGCTACTCAACACCTGGACCTAAAAAGGGGTTATGAGTACAAAAACGTCAGCGAACGCTGAGTAGAGTGGCAACCAACTAACTAAAGCAGTAAAGGTGGACAGGTAGCTGTTGTTTTCAATTTTTTCCTTTCTTTAACTAATTATTCTTTCTTTCACCACCTGGTTTATTTATCAGGTCTCTTTCTTGATCTCAAATGTTCCTCGTGGGAACAATCTTGATCGCAGTCTTTTTCGAAGAGTAGAAGTCGCATGTGGTGCTCTCCTGGCCGGGAGAGTCCCCCGTGGTGGTCCTACACCCAGTCAACCACCCCAAAGTCACAGATAGACGTAACGGTGACTACAGCACACGCGATAAGCACACGGGTAGTTACCCCGCACTGGCACGCAATCAGTCATTTTCGTTAGCGGGTGCGCCCAAAGCACAGCACGAAACCAGTATAGGGCATAGCTCTCTTAGTAACAGGGGTCTAGCCCCTAAGAACCAAACATGGGTCTCACCCCTCCACAGTCCGCGCACCTTCGCCTGACTACCCTGGTTTGCCCAGTGGGCCTAACAAGTCGGTGTAGGGCAACTAGCTGAACCCCGGGCCCCATGGGGTGGCTAGCTCTCTCCCTACACTAGTAGCTCTCCCCGGTACAGTGTACACGAGGGCCAAGAAGTTAGTACAGAGTGGTCAATCCTAACCCCGGGTCCCAACCCAAGAGCAGCTAGCTCCGCTCTGCACTAAAAAGGGGGACAGTCGCTCTCCTTGGTATTCCATACTCAAGGGCCAACTCACTTCCCTACTCACATTTCCAGTTCCATTCCATTTATTTCCAGGAGCTCTACTCCTAATTCCCCGTAGGGTTCATGCTCATATTCCTCAGGCCATTCCATACCAGGTTTCATCATTTCTATTTCCATTCTCAGGTTATGCACATGCAAATTGTAATTCTATCGTTCACATTTCCATATTCAGGTCATTCATAGGTAGCTCGTGTTTCCAACATTCATCTTTCCATTTCCAAATTATATACATGCAACTCATACTATGTCATTTAACTTGTGCGACAGAAAAGTTACATTCAACAGTTAACTAGCACAAATACTATATATTTCGCAGGCAACTGTTATTCATTTATAAGCAATTGTTATCATTCTATCCACTCATTCAAGACTGTAATTCATTCATTTAATACAGACATTCCAGTATTTCTAGTCCTATGATTCATGCCATATCCTAGATTCTAATCATTCATTCCACACATGCATTTAGGTTGTAATTAAATTAAGGGGAAACCACTCTACCAGTAAACTCAGGAGTAGTAGGGGCTTGAACGGTAAGCTTACGTGTCTCAGCAAGTCCCGAACCCGCAAGGGAAACAAGTCCTATCACAAGGATCAATCACAAGAGAATACTCAGAATAGTATAGAAAGTATTCCAACAAGTAGGGGAATTCACATAGGAAACATCGGTATCTTACTTGCGGAAAACGGACCTCAAACGAACCCTAAACGAGTCAAAAATAGTGTTCCTGACTCAAATCAGACGTCTGGAATAACTTTCAGACATCTTAAAAGTGTCCAATGCCATACCTCAAGTCCTGCGCCACTCCTCAGATGTCTAGGAACTCCACTGGATTGTCTGGACCCAGTTCCAGACGTCCGACCACCTCTCTGGATGTCTGGAAGCGCTTCCCATCATCTGGTATGTTGCCCAAACATCCGAAATGCGTGGGAGGTCGTGTCCTGCGCCTTCCCAAAGCGAAGCCTGCACGAAATCCACCAAACTCCTCAAAAAGGCATGAAATTGTGCCTCGGCAGAGCGGCCTGCATGGTCGTATCCGCAAAGAAGACGTACCTTCGCGAAGTCTACTCCTCAGTCGTCTAGAACCTCCTCCAACGTTTGATTCTGGGGAAAACCCAGAACCAAAACCTGCTTCTGCCCTCTGGCGCCGCGCATGGCCGCGCCGCGTCCTCTCGCCTGCTGCTCCGGCTGCAGCAGTGTCGAGGAGGACCTCCCTGACGCACTCCTCCACCTTGCGCACACGTCGTTCTGGTTGTGAGCTCACCGGCGAGCTCCCACGCGAGCTCGCAAGCTAAACTCCTCTCCCTCTCACGCTGCTCCTCCTTCTCACTCCACTCCCATGCTCTCACTACTCTGCTGCTCTTGCTGGGGGGGGGAAGGAGGAAGGTGGCTGGGAACTGGGGTGGAACGAGGGAGAGGAGGGGGGCTTTATAAGGGTGAGGGCTTAGGGTTTCGTCAGGGGTGGAAGGAGAGAGAATAAGAAGGAAAACGAGGGGAGTGTATTGTTTGCGCGCAACACGCGTGCAGATGCGAGCTCATACTCAAAATTTTCGATTTCCAGACGTCTGGGAAGGTGTCCAGACGTTTGACCCACAGTTCAGACGTCTTAAAAGGCTCAAACAGCACGGGTCTTAATAGTTCGCGTACCCTCTTCCAACTACCTCGACTTGCCCAGTGGGCCTAACAAGAGTCGGTATAGGGTGGTCAATCCCAACCCTAGGCCCCCTGGGGCGGCTAGCTCCCCCCTGCACTAAGTAGCTCTCCTTGGTACCACATATGTGAGGGCCAACAGGAGTCGATGTAGAGTGGACAAACCCACCCCGGGTCTCCACCCAAGGGGCGGCAAGCTCCCCTCTACTTAAAAAGGGATAGTTGCTCTCTTTGGTACTACGTACACAAATGCCAGCTCACCTCCCTAAACCAAGTCCGAACAGCCACCCGTGGCGACGTGTTCCAGAACATCTGGTTCTCTGTACTATATTATTCTTGTTTCTTTCTACATTCCCTGTAGGATTCGTACATGGACTTTCCATATTTCCATATTTGGTTTGTTACAAGCAGTTCTCATTCCACCATCTAGTATTCAGTACAAGCATGCATTTCCATTTCTGACAAATTACAAGTAGTATAGGCAACTCATGGTTTATTTCAGGAAGCATCACGGTAATACCAACATTTACATGCATTTCTCTCGGCCCTAGTGTTCATGCCACAACCTAGGGTTCACTAATCTAGAGTAACATACATTCATTTCTTTCAGCCCTAGGATTCATCTCATAACCTAGGGTTTCTACTCATACCATTTAGTTCATAAATATAGGATTAGGGAAGAACCATTCTACTAGGATAACCGAGTGGAATGGAGGCTCGTACAGTAGCTCCTGACGTCTGTGCAGGTCCCGTATACTCAACGAACTGGAGACCTATGGCATGGATTGGTAGGTTAAATGTGTTCAAAATGACACGGACAAAGTACCATTACATAGAGAAACTCACACAGAAACCAAAGACATTTTGTTTGCAAAAAATCGACACGATTTTGACCCTGAACAGGCCCAAAACACCAACCTTGACCAAAATCAAATGTCTAGAAAGAGTACCAGATGTCTTAAACTTACTCATAGACTGACCTTGTTGGGGGCGCCTCTCCTGGACGTCTGGGGCTTGGTGCAAACGTCTAAAAGTGTCTTCAGACATCTGGAAACATGTCTGGACGTTTGAAACTGCCTCTATCCTCACACCAGCGTGCTTCCCAACCTTTGACACACGCGCACGCACGATCAGGACTTTGGCAGGAAAAATAATAAATAGAAAATATACGCTATCAAATGTCTGGAAATACCTCAAGATGTTTGACAAGATGTCTGACGCACTCTACAGACGTCTAATTCTGCATAAAAATGATTCCACAAAACCGTTGGCGAGTTCTCGCAATGCCTTCCTCTTTGGGTGCTACTGCAACTACAACAGAACTCGCTACAGCAATAGCAGCAACACTCCTCTCCTCAGCACTCCTCTGGCTCCCTGCTCTCCTTCTCCTTCTCTCGGCTGCGGAGTGGGGAGGATGGAGGAGAAACGAGGGGGTTAAATGGAGGAGGTATGGGGGAGGGAATGGTGGAGAGAGGGAGGTGAGGGCGCCGAAGGGGGATGGTGCGGCGTGCGGAGTGAGGGGGGAGGAGGGGTGTGTATGGTGGGAAGTGGTGGTAGGGAAATTGCGGGGACGTTCCTGCAATTTCCCTCTCCCCCTCACAAACCCCCAAAACAAAAGATAAGTGGTTTAAAGCTGCAGGAAGGCCCCTATGGATTCCAAAATTGCCAAACGACCCTAGGAAAGGGTCATTTCATTCATCGATTGAAGTTTCTGTTGTTCTCTTGAGGTTCCTTGTGACCTCAGGAGCTCATTGAGACCTTTCTTGGTCTGTCCTATGGAGTTTTGGACTCCAGTACCCTTTTCTGAGTTCATCGAAGCTCCAGCAAGCTCTGGCGACCCATTCTTAGCTTCAGCTATTAGAACTTCTTGAGAAGCTTCGGATTACTTCTTCTCGACCTAAGGATTAAATTCCAGGAGTTAGAATTGCATTTTAATGAACTGAGCTTTGTCTTCTCCAACTCTGGTGGAGTTGGAGAGGCTATTCTATTAGGGTTTAGAACTCTTAATTTGGTCTAGAAGCATGTGCAGAACTTGTAGAATTCATTCTTGACCTCTCATTGACTTGAGAACCTCTAGGATTCTCCACCGAATAATCGTCCTTTACATCTCAGGCGACGATGCCTGAGGGTGTCTCTATAGTTGTCAAAACTTGATTTTGAGGTGTGCATTAGATTCTTGAGATTGAATTAAGTCAGAATAGGGTTATAAATTGAGTCTATGAGCCTTGATGTTAAAAGTCAAACTTGGAGCTCGCAGGTCAACCTAAGTTGAATTTGAATTGTTTAAGATTTGATTTAGTGATTTAATGAGCAAAATGAGTTCTTGGATTTATTTAGAAATCAATTAGAGTGATTTAAACGTGTTTTATTGAGGTTTACTCAAGATTTGATTCACTATGTTGTTTGGGTTCAAACTGGAACCTAACTTCATATTTTGACATTCTGATGAGTTTCAAACCTAAATCCTATCCAGATCGCTTGTTTAGGATCTCGAAAAGCATTTCAGAACCCTTATTGAGGTTGTTTTCTCTCTATTGGATGAATTCGAGCTCAAATCAGAGCTCTAAAGCTTCCAGGTCGAAGCTTTCAAGCTTCTACTTTTTGACCCTTCCAGACCTTCCTTCTCCTAAACCCTGTGGAATACCTTACTGAAGGTATTCAGATTCTCAGTTGAGAGGAATTCTCTCTCTGGAGGTCAAAAGACCTAGAACCCTTCACTGCATGCACATTTTAGTATGGCAAAGTAGCCATGTTCAGCCCTAAAATTAGTGGATCAGAATCGATCTAAACACAAAATTGGTGTTACAATTAGGTAGAGCTCATCTACAGCTCTTGATCGAGCCTTTGCTCGACCGATTTGGTCACATGTGCCGGCTGGAATCCTCAAGCGAAGTTTGGCCTGGTGCTGGTGCAGATAGTCCCACCTCGAGGAGATGCGAAGCAGCGCCTTAGTATATCTTGTTTTTGTGCACCCAATGCTTTAGTCGACAGCGCTGGGTGCACAAAATGAACATGTTCTCTAAGCCGTGTGGGTGTGTGTATGTGCACTTGCTTGTGCGGGTGTGTGTGCGTAGGTAATAGTACGTCTGTTATGTGATTCACATGTGTGATGGTTTGATTAATGATGATGACTCCATTGTTATTAATATAATGGATTGATGTTGTAGTAAATGTAGGGAATACAAACCATCATTACGACCACTATTATTTAATTAACTAAATTTTTTACTAGTTTATTTCAGGTCGTTCACTGGGAGGCAGTTATTGATTTACATCACTCTCTAGGTCCAGAATTATTCTTTAATTTCAAAAAAAAAAAGAAATTTTATGTCCAACAAAGAAAGAATGAATGAATGCTTGGTTTAATTATGTACAAAAAATCAATTAAAATGCTTGCAAAAATTAATTACAAACAAGCATCAAACACTTCATCACCATACTCTAAACTCTATCTATAAGGTATACTGCTAATACTTACATAAACATACATTATTAACTCATACTACATATCATACTAACTTAACTTACTATCTTGATATATACCGTAACACATATAAGAGCTATAGCGACAGATATAAGCGTCGCTAGATCATAGAAAAACTCTATCAAAGGGAAACCAGGGTCAATAGCGACGGTTATTTTGCCTACAGTAACACTTACTTTTGTTAGTAAAGCTTTTAAGTTATAAATAGAAATACATAACTATACTACGTGTATATATATATATTTTAGTTATCTTGTATAGTTTTATTTATACAGGTTTTAAATCTGTATATACTTTATACTTTTAAGTATTTGTACTCTCCCTCTCTCTCTCTCTACTCCTCTGCCTTTCTTCTTCTTCTTAATTTTATTCTTCGTCAACTCTCAATGGCACTTAAGCGTTAATTAATAAAAAATTTATTTAATTTGCAGGCATGTTTTTCGAGGGATACACAGCACCCAGAGGGTGGGATCGGACCTCTACTAAGCGCGCCCTCATTTCTCATTAGGCCGCTTAATTACTAGTTTACATGCTCAAATCAGTGGGCTTCACAGCCCGCACACCCCCTGTAACGACCCGATTCCCGAGTCCCTACGAGACACGAGAACCGGACCGACTCGACTAATCCCAAGACCTAGTCGTCCAACGAGAAATTAACCAAAAGAGCAGTAAAATAAACTACATTCAACATGAAATATAACAAGTAGTAACAAAATACAACAGTAAGAAAAAGAAATACTACAGCATGTACCACCACAACAGTAGAACAACATTTATAACATAACAAGAACTGCGGGTAAGGAAAAGTACAGAGAGTAACAAAAACTACTCACTACAGTGGAAACAAAAGGAGTACAAAAGAACAGTGGTAACAAAAGGAGTTTCTCAAAATAGTATATAATTACTGTAGACGGGTAGAGGATTTAATTCCGAAAAGAACGCAACTCGAAACGCGGAAAACGGACTCCGAACGGGCCCTAAACGGGTCGAAAACGACGAAACAGTGCAAAATCAGACGTCTGGAACCTCTTCCAGACGTCTTAAAATGAGGATCAGATGGTACCTTCGCTCTGTATAGTCCCTCAGACGTCCAGAAGCCTGCGGGGGCGTCTGGCCTAGTTTCCAGACGTCCGATGGTCACCCCGGACGTCTGGAAGTCTTTCCCGTCATCTGGCACTGCAGTCAGACGTCTGATTCGCGTTGGATGGCGAATCTCAAAACCTGCGCGTACCCATTCCTTGCTCTCAGTACGGACGGTCGAAGAGAAGGAGGAAGTACGAAAATAACTTACCTTTCAGATGTCTGGACAGTCCTCCAGACGTCTTCTCCGTCGTCAGGTTGGAAACCCAGACAACTGATTCTGGAAAAACTTCCAGAATCAGAGCGCCACTCGCCCTCCGCCCGCGACGCACGGTAGCGCCGCGTCTCGTCCTCCTGCTGCTTGAGCTGCAGCAGACCTCCCGCGTCACTCCGCGCCCGCTACGCCCCTGCCGGCTGGCTCTAGCAGCCCCAGCAAGCTCGAACCCTCACAGCCGAGCGCCTCCTCCCTCGCGCGACACCTCCTCCCGCACACCCGCTGCCGCTCACGCTCGCACTCGCACTCCGGCTGGAAGAGGAAGAAGGGAGCGGAGGGGATGAGAGTGAGGGAGAGGGCGAGGCCTTTTAAAGCCGCGCGGGGAGAGAGAGAGAGCGAGAGAGGCAGCGCTGCGCCTGCGGAGGAGAGAGGGGAAAAGGGGGTATCTGCAGGTCTGCGCGCGCAGGCGCGCAGATGAAATCCACCCTACCACAGAAAATCAAATCCCAGACGTCTGGGCCACCTCCCAGACGTCTTAAAAGAGGTTTTGAAACTGCGGTCGTAACACCCCCAGGCCCCCGGCCCCACACAAATGCTCAAGTATGCTCATAGGTAATACGATGATTGGTTGCTCGAGCGCCCGGCGCCCATGAGGACTGATCATCCTTTGCAATGAATTCATAATAAGGCGCTACGCGCACTCACCCGCCCACGATGTGGGACTATCTAGGTGCAAGTGCAGCGTAGAAATTCCAAGCGGCAGAGCAGCAATTGTGATTTTGGCCCTCGATTCGAGGGCCATAATTTATTAAATATTAAAAATAAATTATGTGAAAATAAAGTATTTATACAATACTATACAATTGTACAATTAATTTCGAATTTTGATTATATTTACTAAATAAATAAATTAGCTAAAGTATACAGTTTATACATACTTAATTTTAGGTTTTGTTCCTTAATTATGTATAAATTATTTATTGCATGGTCTAATTAACCTTATACAGAGTTAGTATACATGTCTAATTATTTTATAAACATTCTTATTATATTTTACAGATTTAATTTATGTTTTATTTACATTTAAATAGCCAATTTTAGGACTGTTTTATTTGCAAATTAAATTTGAGTAGTGTATTTATTATAAATATACTTAAATTAGGTTGAATTACTTAAAATATAGTAGTATACATATACAGTGTAAATTACTTAATTTTAAATTAATTTACTAATTTATTTTAATTTAATCTAATAACTTAACTATTAACTTAATAAATTAATTATTTATTCTGTATACATAATTAAATTAAAGTACAAGTTTTAATATGTTTATAATATATATATAAATACATATATACAGTATTATAACTTACTATGGTTATTTATAGTGCTTATTACTTTATATAGCTTATGTTACATATACATAAGTTTAATTAATAAGTAGTTGTATAATTAAGATATAGATAACATACTCTAACTTATATATTTACTTTACATAATACAATATATATATAAGTTATTTAACTTATAAATCTGTACGCTCTACATTATAGATAATTAAGCTTACTATATAGCTTAAATAATTACTTATATACATATTATCCAAATGATTTTTACTGTTTTTGGAGTTTTTTTTTCAGTTTTTATGGTTTTAATTATATGTTATGGAGGTAGATGTGAATGGAAGAAATGGATGAGAAAGATGACATATTTTTGGTGTTTTGAGAAGTACATTCTTTTATTAAAGCTCATAGTATACAGAATCGTCAACTGACAAATTATGCCAAGTCAGGGATTCTGCATACCATGAAACTTGGTATGCAGTTAGAAAACTATCTGATCTTCAATCAGACAGTTTTATTTTATTTTTTTAGATTTTTTATATAATTTTTATTAACATCCAAAGTTCACTCATCTGAAGCCTTTAAAAGGTTGTTTAAAGTGTCCTAAGGGCTTAAGATAAAACCTAACTATCGAGAAGGCAGGAAACTGCCTTAAACATGCTCATTCTAAGTTATGAAACATATAAAAGCAATTAAGCATGTAATTTAAGATAATTTTCAGTCAATTCATATGGTGGACAGTACAAACTCTTTGTTTAGCTAACAAAAAAAATTAAAAAAAGTTTATTACAGCCTTCAACAGATGTTAGAAGTCAATTAAAGTACAGGAAAGCTTACATAAGTTTATACAACAATTTACCAAAGTCAACTTCTAAAATAACTAGATCTAAACTACTGTCACCATGTTTTATTCAAACTTGGGATTTCCTGCTATATCAGCAGGAAGAAGCTAGCAATTGCAACATTAGAGCAGAAAGTTAATCGGCAAGCAACTGTTGAACCTACTGCCACATATTTGGTTCTACTTTAGACGTCTTAACTGTTGCTGCAGTTGAGACATCTTCCATAGAATCAAATCTGCAACAAACAGGACTTAGAACCAGCTACCTAATAACTTGACTCAACCAATCAAATTCCAGATCATGCTATAGACAACCTAATCAGGAATTCTAATTGGTTGTTTCAGGAACTACATAGCTGGGTTGAGGGGAAATGTAGCTGCAATTGCAGCACTTTGCTCTAAATCTGGGATTACAACACATAAAGCACAACTCAAAAATTCCCTCAACACAATCTGACAAAGGCTTCAATACAAATAAAAACCACTCGGAAATACAAATCAAACCAAGATCCCTTGTCAGCAAAATCACTTCAAATCACATGAAAGCTGATCTATCTCTTCCTAATGCTATAGACAACATGTAGGAAAAGGTAAATCAGCAACTTTAAAAACACACATTCAAATCCCATAATTCTAAGACCTAAAGGAATATGGAAAATTCCTTAGGTCAAAGCATCATTCTTCTAAAAATAATTAATTAATAAACACAGGATAGGACTTCAAATCACCAAAGTGATTTTCATGAGCCCTATCATGCAATCAAGGCATTGTAAACCTCATGAGGATCCAAATCAAATTATGGCTCCTCTGAGGTGAATTTTGATTTCAGAATCACCTCAGATTCCTAACCAAACACTTAATCAACTAATCAGAAACTCAGTTTGCTAGATCATAGAGTTTAAAGCTCACAAACGTATAAAACATTGAAATCTGACTCATGCAAGCCCGGTAAACCGGTTCTTTTTCAAGCTCAGATTAGGGGCTTTGTGACAAAACATGAGATGAATGAGAAGTCTCTAACATGATCTATGATGCCAATTTCAAATCTGATATCAAACGATAAGCAGATCTAAAATTAGGTCAGATGAGTGGGTGAATTGTGAGGAAAAAAATCGCGTGAATCAGAAGCGATATGGAAAATATGCAGAGGGAGAAATCTTATGAAAAACGGTTGTGTGAACCATCCCCTCTGATCTGGAATGATCAGAGGAGGTGAGGGGAGTGCATCTATTCTACTTCTACTGCTACAACTAAACTATCAGAACAGTGAAATTAAACACTACAAACTAATTTAATTCTACTTCTAACCTACTTAACTACAGCTACAACTAAATTGCAGAATATTAAATCTACTATAACGGGAAGAATGGGACCTATGGGTCCTTAGCCGGTGGCTAAGCAGGAAGAAGGGAGGGAGATGACTCCAGCGGAGGGAAAAACCTTCAAGTGAGGCTTCAGAGTCGTCCTTAAGTGCCATGAGGTCCTTAGCAATGAGGAAGTCGAATAGAAGTCAGTGATTTCACAGTCGATGGCTGTGAAATCAGGGATTTGGTGGGGAGGGTAGCTGGAGTGGATGAATGACCGCTAAGAGATGTAGGAGAGAGCGATCCCTTCTGCGTGCGACCATTGAGGTGCTTAAGTAGCAAACTCAGTGGCTCAGATTACCATACGGGTGAAAATAATCGATGAAGCAACCGGCGGCAAGGATGAGAGGAGAGGGGTCGTAGTTTGCCAACTCAAAAACTGACCGTCGAATGGGATCTGGGGAGAAGGGTGAGCTCATGCGCCGCTTCGCGCGAAGCTTCGATTCAAATCGAGCCGCAGATCAAGATCACGAGATAGCGGACGGCCAAGATTTGCCCTGTTCTTCACGTGCTACAGTGCGTGCAAAGAACAGGAGGCGGCAGCGAAATGTTGGAAAAATTGCAGGGGGAACCCCATCACGAAGGGGTAGAAAAATTGTACGCAGGCCCATAAGTGAAGGGAATTGTAACAAGACGGACCCTGAGGGCTTTCAAAGAGGTCCCTGCGGGTTACAAGTAAGTCCAAAAATGATTTCTAAAGAAGAGAATATGATGAATGAAGGACCTAGGTGTGAACTCTATATTACAAGGCCTTAATGATGTCCAAATGCCTTCAATTTTTTATATGTGCTTAATTGAAATTAATTGTACTTTTGATTTGGCCTTTTAAACATATTTATGTGTTCAATTTACGCTTGAATCACCATTTGACCTAATTTTAAGAATATCTCGTTTCATGACCTAATTATGCAATTTTAACACAAAATCAAAGTTTTAGTCCTTTTTATTTGATTCCCACACTTAACCCTTTTTATTTGTTAAATTGATATTATTTAACCCAGTGTCTAGCTTAACTTCAGCTTTTTAGCTATGATGAGTAGCCACTCTGTGTGCGTAGGCATATGCCTGTGTGCGTGGGCCTCGGCGTGGGCGTGGATGTGGACCTGTGATTGGGGTGAGACTATGCATGAGCTATAAAAGTATGAAAAATCCACCTAATAAATGAATTAGGCCCGGCTGAGTAGGGTCTGGTCACGCCTCCTTATGGGCGCTATGTATTCTCGAAAGGCTGGGTCGCCCATTAAATATATATAAATTTGGATAAAAATGAGCTTAATGAGGCTTAAGTGTATTAAATGTGGTTAAGTGTGGACATAAGTAAGTTACACAGTAGGGGAGAAGAAGAAGAAAAGATAAAGAGAAAGAGGAGAAGCTAAGTGAAGAAGATAAAAGAAGGGTGAGGGCTTAAGAGATTAAAGAGTAAGGAAGGGAGAAAAGGAAATGAAAGAAGAAATTTGAGGAGATTAAAAGTTGAAGCTACTGTATTATTTTTTTTAATTGTTATAATAGGCATGATAATTCTTGTAACTTCATTTTAATGCCTTATATCTTGTAATAAACAATGTTCTATGTGAATTTTAATGAAAAATCTTTCTTGTAAACTTGTTCTTATTAATGGAATATTGCTTGTTTATATTGTTAATCTTTTATGCTATATTCACGTGCTTAAAATGTATTATAATTATAATCTGATTAATTAATTGATTGTTAGTTATTCATTAGTGATAAGAACCTCATCATGAGCCCTAACTAGCTTATTTTGACCTAATAAAGTGAACAAAAGCTCCTGCATAACCTAAAGGAAGGCCTAACTCAAGATATTACTGATCTGAAAAGAATACATGAAACAAAGGGTAAAACTGCAATTTTACCATTGCAGTACATCAACGGGATTTCTCAGAGTCTATACATAGGTCAATTGGACTTAATAAGAGAAAAAGTGAGATAGTTCAATCAGAAAAGGATTTTTGTGAAATTTAAGAATTAAATGACATTCTATAACCCTAAAACAAATCCACTTAAATTCACAAGGTTCCAAGCAGGATAAAAATCAACTAAAACCTCTAAAATTCATGTAAAAATATCCCCTAGGGTTTAGAACCTTCAATTTGGCCTCTGGAACCTGTTTTGACCTAAATTGGGGTCCAAGTTCAATATTTGACCTAATTTAGATTTTTGTGCAAAATATCCAATCAAACAACGTAAAACCTAAAATTCAACTTCACCATTGGATTCCTTAGGTCCAAATTAGGTTTGTACCAAAATTTGGACCTAAGGGAATGTCATCTTGACCTACTTTGCAAAATGGTCCACCTAATTACATTCTGGCCCCTAACTTTTGAAAATCCTTGCGAAGACCCCCTCAACTTTTTCATCACTTTTCTCATTCAGGTCCCTCTGCCATTGCAGCAGGGACCCATACCTCCGACGAGGTTTCGAGGAGGATTTCTCCTCGTTTCCCTAGGGAGTTGCTCCCATATTTGAAATGGGAGTCCTCTGCGAAACCCCCTACCGCATGAGCAGCTTCCCATGCCCTGAATCGCCTCATACCTCTCGTGCGAACGCTCGAGAGGTATGGGTATCACCTCCGGTCATGCCTCCGACGAGGACTTTTGGCCGCCTCCTTGCGCCTGTCCCTCGGCCCATGCCTTTATAAGGAGCACCAGGTCCAGCCGAAGGGGGCAAGCTTGATTTGGTTGAAGAATTCCCCAGAATTCCTCTTTTCCCTCGCCGGCCAAGTATCCCACAAGCTCCGACGACACTCCCTCCCTCTTCTCATCGCTCTGCCACCATACTAGTGGCAGAGTCATCTCTGTTAGGTTCCTTCGAGTTGCGCCGCACCAGCGCACTTCTCTCCGACCTCCTCGTCGTTGCCACCTCTCCATCTCAGGGTTTTCATCTCTGGCGATGGCAAACACGCACTGCTTGCCCTCCCCCTCCCCCCTTCGTCCAGATAACCTCAGTTAAGTTCCTCTCTCCCTACCTTTCACTTTCCCCTTTTTTATTTCACAAACCACCCCTCGACTGCCACTATCCACCCTCATCTCCGGTTGACCTTCGGCGAGAAGCATCCATCACTCCACGCATCCACACGCCTCACCAACCACTTCACAAGCTCCGCCTCCGTCCACTGTCCACTTTCCACCCACTCACTGTCCGCCACACACGCTCCACACCACCGAACAACCCCACACACATGGTCACAATTCGACCTAGGCACATACGCTTAGGTCGTTCTGAGCCACGCCAACCCTCGCCTCACCTTCACCGTGATACGGCGAAGGTTTTCGTATTGTCTTACAGGGCCGTGAGGCCGTATTTGTGTGGATAGGTCTGACCCCTCGCCGCCATTGCCGAAGACGTAAAGCTTGCTTGCGAGCTTGCATCAGGTGGCCCCGCTCCAAGAGACCAAGTCCCAGGTGCGTGGCTTCCTTCTGTGAACCGTAGCAACCACCTATCGAGGGCCAAAGCACTCCGCAGCTGCAGATATCAGAGGAGACCCTCTGCGGACGCACGCGAGAAGCGGGTGGAACATTTAGTCCCACCTCGGAAATCTGTGAGCAGGAGGCGCGACATAAATTGAAAAACTGTCAAGGGCTTAGCGCCTCCTAACACGGGGTTAGGTCCCACTCGCCCTTCACGCCTCATCCACGCCTGACGCTCCGCGAACCTGGTATCCGACCCGACTACCCATGCACTCGCCCACCACACACGCCGGTGGGCCTGGACCCAGCATGCAAAACCCGACCCGATTACCTGGCTCTGGGAGAGCATTCCTAAGAGAGAAATAGAGAGAGACACGGGGAGGGTAGGGACTAGGTTTTGCGTTGTGATGCTGTGCAGGAGCTAAAGAAGGTAGCAGCAGAAGAAGAGGAGGAGGAGGCAGCTGCTAAAGAAGGAAGGAGAAGAAGAAGCCCAGGAAGGAGCTGAAGGACTTAGCAAGGAAGAATGAAGCCACAGGAGGAGGTAGCAGCATAGAAGGAAGATGGCACTGTAGAAAAGCTGAGGCAGAAGAAGGTGTGGCTGAAGAAGACTGTTGCAGAGGACAAGGAAGAAGAAAGGCTTGAAAGCAGAAGAAGAAAGGAAGGAAGAACAGAAGAAGAAGATAGAAGAGAAGAAAAAAAAAGTGAGCACTGTAGCATTCACCAGTTAAGACGTTTGATTCACAGAATCAGACGTTTGAGAAAGGAAAGACAGAGAAAGAAAGGAGAAGGTGCAGCCAAGCAAAAGAAAGAAAAAGGAAAAGAAAGAGAGAAGAGAAAGAAGAAGGAAGAAAAGAGAAGAAGAAAGACAAATCTATTTTTGCATTTTCTATCTCTAGTTTTCATATACATTAGACTGCATTGATATCATCTTTTGAGTAACTTAAAATTGTGATTTAGTTTCTAAAATACCAACTTGCTCCCTGAGTTCGATCTCGGAAATTTTCATTTTCGAGTAACAAAATTGTTATTTGTTTATGCACTTTTTCGACTATACTGCAACAAGATTGATTTAAAATACGACAAAGCATTACGAACAATTAGAAATTAATGGTGAACTAGGATTCAATTATACCTCCTAGTGAATGACTTGGACTCAACCAGTTTAAAAAGAATTTCAAATCTAAAATGTTAGGTTAATTTGACCCTATACTACATTTCCGACATAAAATCGAGTTAACCTAAGTTACATTCTTGTGCAATTAATTAAGTCTAATTAACTTAATTAACTGTGTTGAGGATTAACCAATCAATCTAGTCTCTTGTTATTTGATCATCCCTAATCTATCCACACTCATAACCATGACTACTATCTAGTAACTAAACATCTTAACCATGGTATATGGCATTAGTATGCATTGAGGTTCTTGCACCCTCCTAATCCCATTGTAAAATCCTTACTTAGTGGTGACAAGTTCTATTCAGGTATGTTTCCAAGTGAGGTCGCGACACACCAACATTGTTCACCAAGTAACCCCTAGGTTACCTTTATATGTGAATGTAAGTCTTGGCTTGTGGCCAATTTCATAAATAATTCCTGTAATCTCCTAACAATAGCATGTGTCGTGTTAGGAAGCCTATCAGAAATTGGCTAAATGGGGGTAGTAGAGTCTTGTCATTTCCTTGATAGATCCTAAACGCGATCCCTAAGCTCTTATCACTTTTACAAGAGGTCATTGATGAAACTACATTGTTGTATCTTAATTATATCATTCTAATGCAATTTCAGAGCTTGATGCACATCATGTAACACATTATTAGGTTAAAAACATAATTTGTATTATACAGATGGAAAAACTAAATTAGAGATAATTAATGCATATTCACATTCAATTACATAGACCTCTTATCTTCACAATTAATCAAGATGAAACAAAAGATATTAAAAACCTTAAGAAGAGCTTGATTTGGAGAAATTACTCGTTGAGGAGCCTTAATACCTTACGTAGACCCTAGTTAGATCCTAACTGACCCTAATTAGGTCCTTACTAGGTCAATTTCTCAATTAAGGTCATTTAGATTTAATTGGCTCATAATTGGGCTGATTAGATCCCTTGATCTTTCAATTAGGGTCTGACAGTTGGCGATTCTCGCGCGTGTTTTGAAAACAGAGATCTCGTCGTAGTATAGTGCGTGAAAATGCTCGTAAAAAATAATTTATAAAGATAACGAGACTTGAAGTTCCGGTCGTTTGTCTCTGGGAGGCGTTTATGGAAATACAAATTTGAAATCAATCTTGATCACTCTACTTGTTCAAAATCGCTTGTCGATTTATGCTAAGTTCGTATTTATGCACGACATGCTTAGTTGCCAGAATATCGGAAATTAAAACATGCAACTTCAATCACACAAAAATATTGCAACAAGGCTCATGGTGATTTTCACACACACACACACACACACACACACACACACACACACACACACACACAGATATATATATATATATATATATATATATATATATATATATATGGAAAAAGATTTTCATTGATTCACGATGGTGTTTGCAACATAAAGCTCATGGAAAGCTTGTAGAGGAATGGTTGAAAACATAAATCTAGCTAACAGAAAATGATTGCATACATGAATCTAAGGGGGGATTATGCATGCATCATTAGGGGAGAATTTAGATCTACACTATTAAGCAGTAAACAAAGCAGTAAAACTATGAAGAACTGTAATCTAATCTATCAGAACTAAGGGCATTCAAAGGTGGGCTCCAATGGCCTTTGACTTGGTTGAGAAGAGGAGGGGTGGCCAATGGTGCTTAGGCCGGCCCTTGGAGAGAGGTTGTGGAGGTGATCCAACATCCTAGCATGGAGATGGTAGTGGCCATGGTGAAGCTACTCGTGAAGGTGGAGTGGAGGTGGAATAAAGCTAAGCTAAAATGGAGCCAAGAATGAATGAGTGCAAATGGCCACCCATTAGGTCTTTTTATAGACCTAAGGGAAGCTCTCTAGAGAATTATGGAATTCTCTAGAGAGGCCTATGGTGGGAGCTCGTGGGAGAGTGAGAGAGAGGATGAATGGTGGTTTTTAGATCCACCAAATGTGGATCTAAAAATTAAATGGCTCTTGGTTACTAATTTTAGCAACCAAGGCAACAACACATGGTAGAGAGTTCTAGAGAACTCTAGGCTAGGTATTTTCGTGTGAATGGTGTGTGTGGGTGTGTGTGGGTCAAAACTTAGGTGGCTAGGTTGATTAGGTTAGGTTCTAGTGTGTTTAGGTCAAGGTAGGTCTCAAATTAGGGTTGCAAACCCTAATTCACTAAGGCAAAGTGCAATTAAACTTAATACAAGTTTAATTAGGTGTGTGGAAACCTAATTGAGAATAAAATAACTCAATTAAGTCAGGTCTAGGTCAATTGGGCTCTCACTGAGTCCAATTGGACAGTGTGTGCTAAGATCAGGGCTCAATTGGACTCAATGAGTCCAATTGAATAGGCTGATGGAATTGACTAAGATCTAAGTCAATTAGGTTTAGTGAGAACCTAATTAGGTCCTTAGAGAGGTCTAGAGGTGATATACTAGGGTTAGGGAACCTTAATTTAGGTTCCTAGGGGTTAGAATTGGGTTCAGGGAGTTAGAGATCCAAGATCAAGGCTTGAATCTCAAAACAGGAACTAGAGAGCAGTTCCAGACTTCTAATAATAGTGTCAGATGTCTTATAGTGAGAAATTAGAAGTCCAGACTTGTTGTCTGGACGTCCAATCAGAGTCAAGAGGGATTCTAAGTTCTGTCTTGGCTATTCTGCAGAAATTGGACGTCTGACCAAGTGTCTGGACGTCCAATAACACTGCAGAAGTGGGTTTAAGGTGTGCGGGTGTTGGCTAAGGGTTCTGGACATCCTATAACTTATCTGGACGTCCAGATAGAGGCTGGATTTAGGGTTTTAAGGTTTCCTAGGGTGCGGTGACCTAATCTAAGGGTGGCTAAGGCTTAGGGAAGCTTATAGGCTGTCCTAGGGTTAGGATGGACCTAAGTTCCTCGTAATTTATTGCTTTATTCCTACTTAATAGAATATCATACCTTAACTCCCTTACATTATTATCTACTACATATAATCTAGGTCTTCCGCTCTAACTCTGCTGCAACACCAGTTATTCTTTATTCTTCAGATCCAACTTCAGATCTAGCTTCTGATCGGCTTATGTTACGATCCGGTTCCTGAATCCCTACAGGACGCGAGACCGGACTGACTCGACTGATCCCAAGACCTAGTCGTCCAACGAGGAAGTAACCAAAAAGCAGTAAAAATAAACCACATTCACCATGCAAGCAACTAACAGTAACAAAAGTACAGCAGTAAAAAGTAAATTACTACAGTACACACCACCACAACAGTAGAGAATTTAAACAAGTACAGGAATATAAAGTTATAAATAAAGAGTATAGAAATGTAACAACAATACTCACTACAACAGAATGGTACAACAAAAAGGAACGCTACTGGGCTCTACTGGGCCCAACACCCTCTGCAGTCGTAGGCTCTGGCTGCTCAACACCTGGACCTGAAAAAGGTTATGAGTACAACACGTCAGCGAACGCTGAGTGGAGTGGCAACTAGTTAACTAAAAATGGTAAAGGTGGACAGGTAGCTGTTGTTTTCAGTTTCTTTCTTTATTCAACTAATTATTCTTTCTTTCATCACTTTGTTTATTTATCAGGTCTTTTTCTTGATCTCTAACGTTCCTCGTGGGAACGATCTTGAATGCAGTCTTTCATGAAGAGTAGAAGTAGCACGTGGAGCTCTCCTGGCTGGGAGAGTCCCTCGTGGTAGTCCTACACTTAGTCAACCACCCAAGGTCGCTGACAGACGTAACGGTGACTACGGCACACGCGATAAATGCATGGGTAGCTACCCCGCACCGGCACACAGTTAGTCGTTTCCATTAACGGGTGCACCCAAAGCACAGCACAGAACCAGTATAGGGCAGAGCCCTCTCAGTAACAGGGGTCTAGCCCCTAAGAACCAAACAGGGGTCTCGCCCCTCCACAGTCCGCGCACCCTCGCCTGACTACCCTGGTTTGCCCAGTGGGCCTAACAAGTCGGTATAAGGCGGCTAGCTGAACCCCGGGTCCCGTGGGGTGGCTAGCTCTCTCCCTACACTAGTAGCTCTCCCCGGTACTGTGTACGCGAGGGCCACAGAGTCGGTACAAAGTGGCTAGTCCTAACTGCGGGTCCCAACCCTAGGGCGGCTAGCTCCACTCTACACTAAACAGGGGGAAACAGTTGCTCTCCTTGGTACTCTATACACAAGAGCCAGCTCACTTCCCTACTCTCATTTCCCGTTCCATTCCGTTTATTTTCCAAGAGTTCTACTCCTAATTCCCTGTAGGGTTCATGCTCATGTTCTTCCAGACCAAGCCATACTAGGTTTCATCATTTCAGGGTTATTCACAGATAGCTCGTGTTTCCAACATTAGATATTTCATTTCCAATTCTTAAACAGGCAGCTCGTATTTAATTACAAACAACGTAAATTTACATGAAATAGTTGCTAACAGTACTCTACAATTCACAAGCAGCTGTTATCCAATTACAGGCAATTGTTATTATTCTATTTGCTCATCCAAGACGGCACTTCATGCATTCAATACAATCATTCCAGTGTTTTTCGTCCTAGGATTCATGCCACACCCTAGGATCTAACATTCAATCTAGTGTTTTTAGTCCTATGATTCATGCCATACCCTAGGATTTAACATTCATTTCAGTTATACATTCATGCTAGTAATTAAACTAAGGAAACCCACTCTACTAGCAAAACCGGGAATAATGGGGGCTCGATCGGCAGGTCCGCGTGCCTCCGCAACCCCCAAATCCGCAACGAAACGAGGTCCTAACACAAGGATCAACCACAAGAAACCTCTCAGAACATGATACAAGCATTCCAACAAGTAGAGGAACTTATACGAAGAAGAACAAAATCTTAAATGCGGAAATCGGACATCAAACGAACCCTAAACGGGTCAAAAATGACAATTCTGACTCAAATCAGACGTCTGGAACACCTTCCAGACGTCTTAAAAGGGACCCAGAACCATACCTCACTCTGTGCAGCTCCTCAGACGTCCAGGGATCCTGCTGAACCATCTAGACCTAGTTCCAAACGTCCGATCACCTCTCTAGATGTCTGGAGACGTTCTCCGCCGTCTAGTGCCTCGCCCAGACGTCTGAACTGCGTGGGAGGGGGTGTCCCATGCCTTCTCGAAGCGAATCCTGCACGCTCACACAAAATCTTCTTAACACGGCACGTATCAGAGCCTCGGCGGAATAGCCTGCATGGTCGTATCCGCAAAAAGGGAGGTATAGGCGCAGTATGTACCTCTCAGTCGTCTGCAGCTTCCTCCAGACGTCGTCCGCGTAGTCTGGATGTAAGTCCAAACGTCTGATTCTGGGAAAAATTCCAGAACCAGAAGCTCCTGCACCTTCGCACTGCATGCAGTCGCGCCGTGCTCGTTCGTCCATTGCTCTAGCTGCAGCAGCGTTGGGGAAGACCTCCCCGACAAACTTCTCCGCCTCGCGCACTCTCGACCGGCTGCGAGCTTCTCCGGTGAGCTCTCTCGCGAGCTCGCGCACTCTCCTCTCTTCCCCCTTGCTGCTCCTCTCCTCTCCGCCGCTGCACTTGGCTCTCACTCTCGCTCTCGCTGGAGGAAGGAGAAGATGGATGGATGGATGTGGGGTGGCGTGAGGGAGAGGAGGAGGGTATATGTAGGCGTGGGGAGGGGGAAAGGGTTCTGCAAGTCGACGAGGGGAGAAGAAAGAGAAGGGTTGCGGCTGCGCAATCTGCATGCGACACGCGCGCAGACTAGAGGACATATGCACACAAAAATTGATTTCCAGACGTCTGGGATGGTGTCCAAACGTCTGGTCAGACGTCTGACCCAAGTCCCAGATGTCTTAAAGGGCTTTAATAGCACGGGTCTTAATAGCTTATTACCTGTAATTGACATAATGCACCTAATTAGTACATTATAGCATTATTTTATGCATAGCTAAAAGAAAGTAGTAAAGGTGCTAGTAATGCTTATGCATGCATGAATTACCCTAACTTATGCTAAGTCCTAGCCTAATTTAGGTCAATTAAGACCTATGATTACTGTGCAATCAAGGTCCTAATTGAGCTAAGCCTAAACAAGTAACATATAAACCTATCTATTTACACCATGTGCCCTATTAATTCATTTATCTAGAATTGAGAGAGGATCATCTCTCTTAATTAAAAAAATTCATAAAATCTCCAAAACCACCCTATCTCTCTCTACCCTCACCTCCTCTTGCCACCTCACCCCACTCTCCTTTAATTGTGGTGCCACCTCTCCCTCTTCTTCCTATCCTTCACACCAACTCCCTTCCTCATCCATTTCCTCATTTGAAACTGACCCTAATCTTTCCTCAGTTACTCTTCACCTAATAAATATTATCCTATTATTTCCTAAAACCCCCTTTGGTAGTTCCTATCTTCCCTCCAAAAATTACCCTAAAAACTTATCTCCCTCCTCCTTAAAAACCTACACAACCTCTCTCCATTTAGGCCCTCCCCATCCCAACTCCATCTCCTCTTCCTCCTCCAAACCTTCACCTCTCCCTCTCATGGTTGTCCACCACCCTTACCCTCCCACTCCACCTCCATGAACCCCTCACTATCACCTTGTCTTCATCTTGTTTTCCCTCTCCAAGACCTTACCTCCTTCTCCCAACTGCTATCCCCCATCTCTTCCAATCTTCTCCTCTTAAGCATATCTCTCTCAAAGCAACACGCCCCAATTCAAGGATTCATCACAGTGAATTTGGGCACAACCCAGAAGTGACTCTAATGTGTACATGGTGAAAGATTGAGTGCAACCACTTCAACGATGTTTTGGTAGCTCTATGACAAAGCACTAGACTAAGCCTTCCTTTACTCTTCTTTGCTAACGCTTTTATGAAACTACTTAGTAGTACTATTTTATCTTTTGATAATGTGCACTCGTGGATGTTGTAGAGTTTTAAGCATTTTGAAGTCTTATATTAGCATATACAATCCTTAGAAGCATATTAATAAAGTAGTTACAAGATCCTTTATGTTGTTTCCTTATGTTCTTAATAATGCCCGCAAAATTCAAGTTTTGAGTTGTTTCAAACTCGCTTGCATCATTTCAGATGCATTAGTACTTGCAAGGTTAGAATGCCTTATAAAATGTGAAAAATGCATATTTTTTGCTAGCCCTCAATCAAACCTCTTCAAAAAGAGCCATATGACATTTTTGAAACACCTCTCACAGAAGAACAAATGGCTCATTTGGAAAGGACGAATTGTCAGCCTTTTTAAGATAGGAATCTTCTATTTGATTCCAAAGGGAAGAACTTGCATCAGTATCTCTGTTTCCATTCAAACATGGGTTTCATTCACACTCCATGTCTTGAGAATTCTTTTTTACCATCCGGAAGGTAGAATTAGATTCCTTTCATCGCAAGGTTTCCAAGGGTATTTGTTTCACGCAAATTCAAGATGTGTAGCTCAAGTTGTGCTCAAAAAAAAATAAACAAGATTGAGAAGGGAGTAAACCAATATCCTAGGGGCATTTTAGTCAAATAGGGACCTTCCTTAACCCAAATCTTTATTAGTGGCTTATATAAGGACCTAATTAGGATTTTTAGTCTTTATTCCCTCCTCAAACCTGCACACAACTCAAGGGTGGGGAGAGAGAAGAAGAGAGGAGAAAGGAAGAGAAAGGAGAGAGAGAAAGAGAGAGGATGCTTGCCAAGATTCTTTCGTTGAATTTAGATATGTGTCGTAGTATAGTCAACAAAAGCGAATCAATATTTAAATTTATATCTCAAATGTGAGTCCAAGGTCATTTCAAGGAGCAAGCAATTCACAATTATAATCACTAATAATTTGAATATAGAATGAAGTACAATAATCTAATACAAAGAGAAATAAAGTATACAATGAATATCACCTTCAATAGATAAGAATAAATAAACTCTCAATCTCCAAAATTAAATGAATTGTTAAGGGCAAAAAATGATTTTTTCAACTAAGCTCAATGTCTTCAATCATTAGTCATAATCTAAGCCAAAGACCTCTCAAACCAATCCACAAAACCCTGTCCAAAGCTTGCGCAAGAGCCTCAAATAGTCAGACCCAAAATCCGACCCAAACTAGACCTAATGAACCACTTAAAACCGGCCTAAACCCAGGCCCACGAACCAACAAGAACCAAGCCCACATCGGCACGTCCGTGGGCAGGTGTGTGCATGCATGTGAAGATGGGGACCCGACCCCTGATACTGAGCACGCCTTAAGGGGCGAGTTCCCTGATGAAGCGAATCCTGATTTGGCTTTTCACGATGTGGCATTGTGTGCCTCCTCTTCCTCGTCGTCTTCATTTCTCCTTGCATGGAGCTACTGCTCCAATTGAAGAGTCAATTGGCTGTGGGATGGAAGATCCATGGCCAATATGTGTTCTTTTACTGATTCCGCACAAAACGAGGGTGGTTCCCTCGTCAAGAAGTGTTACGACCCGATTCTCGAATCCCTGCGGGACATGAGAATCGGACCGACTCGACTGATCCCAAGACCCAGTCGTCCAACGAGAAAGTAACTAAAAAGCAGTAAAAATAAACCACATTGAACATGCAAGTAACTAACAGTAACAAAAGTACAGCAGTAAAGAAAAGAACTACTACAGTGCATACCACCACGACAGTAGAGAATTTAAAACAGTTACAGAATTATGATGTTTACAATAAAGAGTACAAGATGAAACAGAAATACTCACTATTACAGAAACACGGTACAACAAAAGTACAACTTTTGGGCTCTACTAGGCCCAGCACCCTCCACAGCCGCAGGCTCTAGCTGCTAAACACCTGGTCTTGAAAAGGTGACAAAAGTGACACGTCAGCGAAATACTGAGTAGAGTGGCAACCAGCTAGCTAAGAACATAGTAACGGTGGACAAGTAGCTGTTATTTTTAATTTCTTTCTTTATTTCTCTATTTACTCTTTCTTGATTTATTTCTCAGGTCTTTCTCTTCATCTCGAATGTTCCTCGTGGGAACGATCTTGATTGCAGTCTTTTCTGAAAAGTAGAAGTAGCACGTGGTGCTCTCCTGGTTGGGAGAGTCCCCCGTGGTGATCCTACCCTCAGTCAACCACCCCAAGGTCGCTGACAGGACAGGCGTAACGATGACTATGACATGCGCGATAAATGCACGGGTAGCTACCCTACACTGGCATGCGGTCAGTCGTTTCCGTTAACAGGTGCGCCCAAAGCACAGCACGGAACCGGTATAGGGCAGAGACCTCTCAGTAACAGGGGTCTAACCCCTCCACAGTAACCAAACAGGGGACTCGCCCCTCCACAGTCCACGCCCCCCTCGCCTGACTACCCTGGTTTGCCCAGTGGGCCTAACAAGTCGGTTTAGGACTGCTAGCTGAACCCCGGGCCCCGTGGGGTGGCTAGCCCTCTCCTTATACTAGCAGCTCTCCCTGATACGGTGTACGCGAGGGCTAGAAAGTCGGTGCAAAGTGGCCAAACTCACCCCGATCTCGACCTGAGGGCGGCAAGCACCCCTCTACACGAAGAGGCAATATGTGCTCTCTTTGGTACCACGTACCCAAGAGACAACACACTTTCCCGTTTTACTTTTCCAGTTCCATTCCATTTATTTCCAGGAGTTCTACTCCTAATTCCCCGTAGGGTTAGTGCTCATGTTTCCTCAGGCCAAGCCATATTTGGTTTCATCATTTCAGGTTTGTTCGCATATAGTATGTATTTCCAACATTCAAACTTCTTTTCCTTTCCAATTTATATACAAGCAGCTCGTATTTACTTTCCAAACAACAGTAATTACATGTAGCAGTTACTAGCAACAATACTCTATATTTCACAGGCAGCTGTTATCCAATTACATGCAATTATCATTATTTTATCTACTTATCCAAGACTGCAATTCAGGCGTTCAAGACATTCATTTTAGTGTTTCTATTCCTAGGATTCATGCCACACCCTAGGATCTATCATTCAATCTAGTTTTCAGTCCTACGATCCATGCCATACCCTAGGATCTATCATTCAATCTAGTTTTCAGGTCCTAGGATTCATGCCATACCCTAGGATCTATCATTTAATTCAGATATGCATTAATGTTTGTAATTAACTAAGGGAAGCCACTCTACCAGCAAAATCGGGAGTGATGGGGGAGTGATCGGCAGGTCCACGTGCCTCCGCAACCCCCAAAGACGCAATAGAACGAGGTCCTAACACAAGGATCAATCACAAGGAATCACTCAGAACAGGATACAAGTATTTTAAACAAGTAGAGGAACTAATTCTGAGAAGAACAGAATCTTAAACGCGAAAATCGAACCTCGAACGGACCCTAAACAGGTCAAAAATGACAATTCTGACTCAAATCAGACGTCTGGAACACCTTCCAGATGTCTTAAAAAGTGGTCCAGGTCATACCTCACTCCGTGCTGCTCTTCAGACGTCCAGGATCCCGCTGAACCATATGGACCTAGTTCCAGACGTCCGACTATTACTCCGGACATCTGGAGACGCTCCTCGCCGTCTGGTGACTTGCCTAGACGTCTGGGTCGCGTGGGAGGGCATGTCCCGTGTCTTCCCGAAGCGAAACCTGCATGCGTACGCAAACACTCTCTCAATATGGCACGCAACAAAACTTCGGCGGAACAGCCTGCATGGCCATATCCGCGAAAGGAGGTAGAGGAGAAATTTCGTACCTTTCAGACGTCTGGATCTCCCTCTAGACGTCTCCCGCATCATCTGGATGTAGGTCCAGACGTCTGATTTTGGGAAAATTTCCCAGAATCAGAACCTCCTTGTCTTCTTCCCGCTGCGCGTTGCCGCGCCGCGCTTGCCCACCTACTGCCTGAGTTGCAGCAGCATCGGGGTAACCTCCCTAGCACCACTCTCCCGCTGCGCACTTGTCGGTGGCGTCGACCTTCCTCTATAGTTTTATTATTTCGTCGTAGTATAGTATAGAGCGAGGTGATTACCAATTTAATACAATTTGTTACTCGGAAAATAAAAGAGTTCCCGAGGTCGAACTCAGGGAGCAAGTTGTATTCTAGAGGTACAAAGTTTCTTTTACAAAAAAATATAGATTGAGAGAGAGAGATGAAAATTTGTTGGCTTCTTCTTTCTCGTATGTCTTCTTCTTTCTTTTCTCTTCTCTTTGGCTTTTGGTTTCTTTATCTCCTTGTGGTCTTCTTCTTCTTTCTGTCTTTTTTATCTGCAGCAGTGGGTGTGATGTTCTTCTTCGTCTTTCAACTCTTGTTTCTGCTTTGTCTCTTTCTTTTTCTGCAGAGCGGTCCTTGTGGTCCTGTTCTTCTTCTTCTTTCTTTCTTCTTTTCCTTTCTTCAGACCTTCTTCTTCTCGTGCTCTTCTTCTTTCAGTTCTTGTCTTGGCCTCTCTGCTTTCTCCTTCTTCTTTCAGCTCTTTCTGCTTGTCTCTCTGTGTTCTCCTCTGCCTCGCCTTCCTTCTCCTTCTTTGCCTTCAGGACGTCGTCTGATTTTCCAATCAGACGACTTAAACCGCTGCTGCTACAGTGCCGCTCGGTGATCCTCCTTCCTTCAGCCTTCGTCTTCTTCCACGGTTCTTCTTCACCTGTGCCTGCACACTTACACAGCTTGATCAGAGAGGGGCAAAACCTATCTCTACCCTCCCCCGCGTCTCTCTCTCACAGAATCCGCTCATAGGATAGCTCTCCCAGAGCTGCCGGGTAGCCGGGTACGGGTCGCGCCCGGGTCCAGGCCCACCGGCGTGCGTGGTGGGCGAGGAGTGCAGGTCAGTCTAAGTCGGGTCGGGCCAGGTCCGCGGGGCGTGGTCACGGACGAGACCGGGTCGAGAGAGCGAGTGAGTGAGAGGGACCTCACCCCGTGCTCAGGAGGCAACTAGCATAAGGCACTTTTTGCCTTTATGCGGGCGCTCTCCTTTGAAAGGTTACGAGGTGGGACTAAATGTCCCACCCCAATTTCGGTGCCTGCGCGGAGGAAGCAGCGGCCGTCGAGGCGGAGAAGGTGAGGGTGATTTGCCGGGATCGAGGGCGACAGTAGATGTTTAAAGTGAGGAAAAGGAAGAGGGGAGGAAGAGGAGAGGTTCTACCTACTTAGCAGGACGAGGAGGGGCCGGAGCGGGCGACAGTCGTATCGACTGTCGCCGGAGAAGAAGATGCCCGAGGGAAGGGGCGGCGGCGAGCAGAGGGCCGGAGAGGCGCCAGCTGGGTACGGCGTGGCGCGGGAAGAGCGAGGGAGAGCAACCCTGCAGCTGGTAGTGCGGCAGAGCGACGAGGAGGAAGAGGGGAGGCCGCCGGAGCTGGAGGGCTTCCTGTCGGAGTGGGAAGAGAGGAAGTGGGGGTCTTTCTCCATCAGGACCGAGCTGGGAAGAACGGTGGAGCGACGGGTGTATTTACAGGGACCGAATCAGGGAGGAAGGCGGAGGGAGACGACGTGTCTCCCTCGCCGGAGGACGCCGGAGATGGAAACCCATACCGTCCGTGCGTTCGCACGGCCGGTATGGTGGGTTACAGCGACCAAGGGGTGTCCCTGCAACGGCTGACGACGCAGGGCACCCCCGGTTTACTTGCCAGGCTCTCCCCCTCACCCTGCGCGGCGCCATGCTCCGCGCAAGGTCGCCGAAGCATGGTGCTGGCAGGTTTTGCAGGGGGGACTTGAACGCAAAGAACGAAGGAGAGTTAGGGGTCAAAATGCGAGGGTTCAAAAGTTGAGGGCCAAAAAGTAAATATATGAGGACCAAAGTGTAAAGTTGGTCAAGAAGCTTTCTTCTTAGGCTCAAGTTTTTATACATGACTAATTAGGACCTAAGGAATCTGATGGTGAATTTTATTTCTAGATTAAACCTTGTTTGATCGGTCAATTTACGCAAAAACCCAAATTAAGTTATTAATTGGGTAAGGTTCTCAATGTAGGTCAAGATGGGTTCCTAAGGTCAAATTGAAGGTTCTAAACCCTAGAGATTATTTTTCTATGAATTTTAGAGGGTTTATTCCATTTTTGCTTTTCCTTGAACCTCGTGAATTGAAGTGGGTTTGTTTTAGGGTTACAGATTATCATTTAGTTCCTTGGAATTGCTGTAGCCCTTGCTAGATCATCTCATCCCACTTTTATTCTTATTAAGTTGCTTTGACCTATGTTTGGACCCTGAATTACCCTGTATGCAGATTATACTGGTAAAATTGCATTTTTACCCCTTATGACTTGTTTTCTCCTTAAACTCAGAATTCTCTGAGTTAAGCCTTTCCTTGAGTTATGTAGGAGCTTTTATCCTTTGTATTGGGTCAAAATGAGCTAGTTATGGCTCATGATGAGGTTCTCATCAGTCGGCCAGCCCCAAGCTGCTCCAGCGGGATCGCTCTCTCTTCCTCACGCGCTCTCCCTCTTCTCCCCTCGCTGCACCTCCTCCTCTCCGCACGCACCCAGCAGCTGCTGCTGCCCCTCGCTCTCTCTCTCTCTCTCACGCTCACGCTGGAAGGAGACGGTGGAGTGGTGGGTGAGGGAGAGGGAAGGGGGGAGAGGGGTATTTGAAGGCATCAGGGGAGAAAAAGTGTCTGCAGGTCGGCGGGTTCAGTCTGCGCACGAATGCACGCAGACTCACAATCGTACGCACGCAAAAATTTATTTCCAGACGTCTGGGAAGGCGTCCAGATGTCTTAAAAAGCGTTTGATGTCTCGGGTCTTAATAACATAACAAACTCAAAGGAAGTTTCGTCCTTGAAACTTGCGCTAACTAGGGTGTAGTAAAAACAATATACGCATAAGAAACTCAAAGAGGACCGAAGCCGATCCGAGAAGACGTACCTTCAAAGAGCTCTAGGTACCGCTCCCGCATCGCTGCCTCAGGCTCCCAGGTAGCCTCCTCGTACCGCTGGCTCCTCCACAAAACCTTCACCAGGGGTACTTACTTCCGTCTTAGACTCCGGACAGCTCTGTCGAGAATCTGCACTGGCCGCTCAGGGTAGGTCAAGTCGTCACCCACCTCGACGCTCTTGTGGCTCAGGACGTGACTGGGATCGACGACGTACTTCCTGAGGTTGGACACGTGGAAGACGTCATACACACCAAAAAGCTGGGGAGGAAGGGCAAGCCTGTAGGAAACGGGTCCAACCCACTCCAGGACCTCAAAGGGTCCCACGAACCTCGGCGCAAGCTTCCCTTTCACCCCAAACTGCTGCAGGCCCTTCATGGGCGAAACACGAAGGAAGACGTGGTCCCCAACCTCAAACTGCACTTCTCTACTTTTTCGTTCTGCATAGCTCTTCTGTTTGCTCCTGACAGTGCGGAGTCGCCTGTGAATCTGCTCAATCACATCCTGACTCTGCCGGATCAGCCTGGGGCCAACCTCCTACTTGTTCCCCACCTCAACCCAACTTAAGGGTACCGTACACCTTCGTCCATACAGAGCCTCGTAGGGTGCCATGCTGATGCTCGAGTGATAACTGTTATTATATGCAAACTCCGCCAGGGGCAAGTGCTCCTCCCAAGAGCCCCTCTAGTCCAGTACACAAGCACGCAAAAGGTCCTCAAGTGTTTGTATCGTGCGCTCAGATTGTCCGTCCGTTTGGGAGTGGTATGCTGTATTGAACCTCAACCGTGTCCCTAGGGCTTTCTGAAACTCAGCCCAAAACTAGGACATAAAATGGGTATCCCGGTCGGATACGATCTCTCGCAGAACTTCTTGTAGACGTATCACGTCACGGATATACCTCTCTGCCAACTGTGCTAGTCCCAAGGTGACTCGGATCGGCAAGAAACGTGCCGTCTTCGTCAATCTATCAACGATCACCCAGACTGCGTCGTGTCCTCGCTGGGTAACGGGCAAGCCCACCACCAAGTCCATGGTGATGCTCTCCCACTTCCACTCTGGAACTGGAAGTGGCTGCAACGGCCCAGCAGGCCTCTGATGCTCGGCCTTCACCTGCTGGCACACTAAACACTGCTGTACGAATTCACCCACATCTCGCTTCATCCCCCTCCACCAAAAGTCGTGTCTCAAATCATGGTACATCTTTGTGTTTCCGGGATGTATGGTGAACTTGGAACAGTGTGCCTCAGTTAGGAGCTCTCTCAACAGCTCCTCTTCCTTGGGAATGCACAAACGTCCCCTTATGCGCAGTACCTAGTTTGTAAAAGAGAAGTCCCCAAGGTCTCCTGACAGCACTCTGTCACACAATGACTGTAAGTACGGGTCGGCCATCTGTCCTGTGATGATGCGGTCTATCAGCTCTGGCCTTGTCTATCGTGTCACAGTCACTGCCCCACAGTGCCCCAGTAACTCTAGGGGCCGCCAACTTCCCATCTCCTCCATGAGGCTCCAACTTTGCGCCTGTAAACTGGCGAAGTGGGCAGGCACCTTCCAGCTCAAGGCGTCAGCGACCACGTTGGCCTTTCCCGAGTGTTAGGAAATGCTGCAGTCATAGGCCTTCAGGAACTCCAACCAACGTCTCTGTCTCATGTTGAGCTCCTTCTGATCAAACAAGTATTTGAGGCTCTTATGATCTGTGAAAATCTTAAAGGTCTCATCGTACAAGTAGTGCCTCCAAGTCTTCAACGCGAAGACGAGACCTGCCAGCTTCAGGTCGTGGGTAGGGTAGCTATGCTCATAGGGCTTCAGTTGCCGCTAAGCGTAAGCGACAACGTGACCCATCTGCATGAGCACACCCCCTAACCCCTGCAAAGAGGCGTCTGTGTACACAACGAACCCGCCACTATTGTCAGGAATGGTGAACACGGGAGCCGAAGTCAGCCTCTCCTTCAGCTCTTGAAAACACGCCTCACAGGCGTTTGTCCAAGTAAAGGGCACGTCCTTCCGGGTCAGCTGTGTCATAGGATGTGCAATCTGCAAGAAACCCCTGATAAACCGCCTGTAGTAACCTGCCAGTCCCAAGAAACCGCGGATCTCAGTAATAGTACGCGGTCTCTCCCACCTGAGCACTGCCTCAACCTTGGCTGGGTCCACAGCCAAGCCATCCCCGGAGATCACATGACCTAATAAGGTCACCTCTCTCAACCAGAACTCGCATTTGCTGTATATGGCGTACAGCCTACGTCGTCTCAGTGTGTTCATAACCATCCGCAAGTGCTATCCGTGCTGTGTCTGATCTCGAGAATAGACGAGCACATCATCAATAAATACCACCACGAACTGGTCCAAGTACTGTCTAAGCACCCGGTTCATCAAGTCCATGAAGGCAGCGAGGGCATTGGTTAGCCCAAACGACATGACCAGAAACTCGTAGTGTCCGTACCGGGTGCGGAAAGCTGTCTTGGAGACGTCTGCCTCCTTGATCCTTAACTGGTGGTATCCAGACCTCAAGTCGATCTTGGAGAATATCGTGCCACCTCGCAGCTGGTCAAACAAGTCATCAATCCTCGGCAGCGGATACCTGTTCTTGATGGTGACCCTATTCAGTTGTCTGTAGTCCATACAAAGGCATAGGGTACCATCATTTTTCTTTACAAACAATACCGGGGCTCCCCATGGAGACGCACTAGGCCTCACAAAGCACTTCTCCAGAAGATCCTGCAACTGAGACTTGAGCTCTCGCAGCTCAAGTGGTGCCATCCTGTACGGTGCCGTAGAGATGGGGCTGGTCCCCGGTACCAGTAAGATCTCAAACTCGATCTCATGCTCGGCCAGTAGTCTTGGCAACTCATCTGGGAACACGTCAGAGTACTCTCTGACCACCGGGATACTATGAAGGTCTGCCACAGGGTTGGGCTCCACCACTGATGAGAGCCTCATCATGAGCCATAACTAGCTCATTTTGACCCAATAAAGAGGATAAAAGCTCCTACATAACCTAGAAGAAGGCCCAAATGAAGGAATAAGTGCTCTGAGAAGAAAGCATGAAATAAAGGTTAAAACTGTAATTTTACCATTTCAGTACATAAATGGGATTTCTCAGAGGCAAAACATAGGTCAAATGGTCTAAATGAGATAAAAAGTGGGATTGAGTCAATCAGAAATGGGTTTATGTGCAATCTAAAACTTAAATGACATTTGGTAACCCTAAAATAGACCCACTTAAATTAACAAGGTTCCGGCCAGGATAAAAATTAAGTAAACCCTCTAAAAATCATGGAAAAATACTCCTTACGGTTTAGAACACTTAATGTGGCCTTTGGAACCCAGTTTGACCTAGATTAGGGTCCTAGCTCTTCAAGTAACCTAATTTGGGTTTTTACGTAAAATGTCCAGTCAAACGAGGTCAAACCTAAAATCCAACTTCACCATTGGATTCCTTATGTCAAAATTAGGTTTATACCAAAATTTGGTCCTAAGGGGAGGTCATCTTGACCTACTTTGCAATTTAGTACACCTAAATCACAATTTAGTCCCTATCTTTTGAAATCATTGCAGAGAGCCCCCTAAGTTCCTCGCCACCTTTGCAATCAGGTCCTGCCGCCATTGTTAGGGCAGAACCAACCTCCGTCGAGGTTTAGAGAGGGATTACTCTCTGATTCCTCAGAGATTCCCTCCCAGAAATGGAAGGGAGATTCTCTGAGGAATTCCCTTTCATCTAAGGCCAATCACAATCTCTGGTGTGAACCCAATCTCTCGAGCAAACGCACGAGAGATTTGGGTATCTAACCTCTTTCCATCTCCGGCGAGCCGGCGGAGGCGATTGCGTGCCCTCCACGCTCTGAAAGCACGGCCCAGTGCCTATAAAAGAACCTTTAAGCCCGGCCGCAGATCTTCAGCTTTATTTGTCCGAGCTTCCACCTCCAATTCATCTCTTCCTTCCCGGCCAAAGTCCCCAGCAAGTTCCGGCGAGCCTTCCTCCCCTCCCTCTTCGCTCTGCCACAACACCAGTGGCAGAGTTATCTTCCTTATTCCCCTCCGCGTCGCGCAGCACCCGCGCACGCCGCCTCAGCCCCGTCGTCGCTGCCGTCCTCCTCCAATGGGCAGCTTCTTCTCCCGCGACAGCAGATACTGTTATACGCCTTCCGTCCCCCTTCGTCAGTATAATTAGGTTAGAACTACTCTCCATCTTCCTCTCTCTCTTTTCCCCCTTTTATTTCATTTAATTGGCCCTCGACCGACGCTGACCACCTCCATCTTCCTCGCCTCCGACCGACCTCCGGCGAGCCACTCCCACCATTCCACCCCTCCACACGACTCGCCAACCATCTCATAAGCTCCGCCTCACCACAAGGAACACTTTCCGCCCCTCCACTGCCACTCCACACCCCCGCAGTAACCCCGCGAACAACCCCACACCTCCGGCCACAGGTTGACCTAGGCATGCACGCCTAGGCCGTCCTGCGGCCTGCAGCACCGTGCACCACCTTCGTCGTGCCACGACGAAGGTGCCCAGCTGGTCTGATTAGGCCAATAGGCCGTGTTTGTGATTGACAGGATTTCGCCCCTGCCGCCATTGACGACATTTGAAGCAGCTTCGCAGCAGCTCCAGGCATCAGGTCTTCCAGGCTTCAGGCGCAGCAGATGCGCGCGAGCAGTGCGAAGTCGCGGGTCCAGCAAGGAGCGCTGAGAAGTCTGCAGCTGTGGCGATTGCACGCAGGTCTGCGGGCGCGCGCGAGATTGGGCCAGAGACTTTAGTCCCACATCATGGAAATACGAGGTGCCGCTGTAGTATAAGTTGAATTTGTGATATTGTTTGGTTGCCTCCGAACGCACAGGGGTGAGGTCCCTCACCTGCCCTAGCGCCCGCCTCGTCCGTGGTTTCACCTCGCGAATCTGGCAGGATCCGACCTGACCCTAACCTACGCACTCCTCGCGCATCACCCACCTGTAGGTGCGCCTGGTCCCGGGTGCGAAATCCGACCCGATTACCCGTGTGGCTATGGGAGAGCGTCCTTGAGTGAATTGCTAAGAGAGAGAGACGTGCGGGTAGAGGGAAAGGGATAGGTTTTGCTCTGGGTAGGCACAGGCTGAACGTTGAGGAAGAAAGACTTAGCCGCGAGGAAGAAGAATCTGAGCAAGGTAGAGAAGAGAAGGAAGAAAGAAAGAACTGCAGAGCCAAAGAAGGAGAAGAAAGAGGAGACCAAGGCAGAAGAAGCCTTCTCAGAAAGCCAACACAGAATCTGAAGAAGATAGAAGGAAGAACAGAAGACCAAGGAAGAGGAAGAAGCATTCGCAGAAGAGAAAAGAGAAGAGAAAGAAGTTCAAGGAAGAAGAAGAGCCTACGAAGAAGAAGAAGAAGGCAGAAGAGAGAAGAGAAAGCAAAAATCAGAGAAGGCCAAGAAAGAAACCAAAGAAGAAAGACTAAGGAAGAAGAAGAGACTGTAGAGAAAGAAGCAAGGCAAGAAGAAGAGCCTACGCAGAAGAAAAGAGAGGCCAAGACAGAAGAGAAGAAAGGAAAGGCTGCAGAGAAAGAGATATCTTCAATAAGGGGAAAACACTTTTAAGACGTCTGATCACAAGATCAAACGTCCAATTTCATTTCTTTTGTCATAATTACTTTTAACTTCATACATTCATATTTGAATTAGAGTGTTGAGTAAATTAGAGTGTTCAATTACATTTGAGATTAGTAGTAAATTCCAATTGCTCCCTGTGTTCGACCTCGGATACTCCGGTTTTCGAGTAATAAAATTCTCTATTTGTTTGAACGTTTTGTTGGTTATACTACAACGTGACATCCTCTTTTAAAACCCGCACAAAAGCATGACGAACAACCACCACACAAGCTAGAAAGCCCTCACACCCCTGGCCCAAAAGTCTCGCCGCCCGAAGTGCAGAAATGCACCTGAAGCCTCCATCCACTGGCTGCCTGTGGAACTCGAAAGAAGGCAACTCCAGTATGGAGAAGACGATCTTCCTCTCAAAGCAGTCCACCAAGGCGTGGTAAGAGGACAGCCAGTCCATCCCCAGAATTATGCCAAAGTCCATAATTTGTATCATAATCAGGTCAGCGGGAAGGCTGTGTCCCCCAACACTGACCTCACAACCTGTGTACACCTCCTCAGCTACAAACAGCTGACCACTCGGACCTCTGATTACGAACGGATCATCTAACAGCACACAGTCCTGCACCAAACTAACTGCAAAACTGGCCGCGACAAATGAGTGCATGGCTCCAAAATCGAAAAGTGTGTAAACAAGTCTGCCGGAAACTGAAACCATACCTGCCACCACTGATCCTGAAGCTCTGGCATCCCTGTGTGTCAGGGCGTTGATACACCCCTCGACCTTAGGTGCGGATGAAGCAGCCACAGTTTGAGTCGGACGGGTAGCCGCCGGCCAGTACTCTCCCCGCGACTGCTGTCCTCCTCGCGCCTGGAAACCGCGGCCTCCTGCTCGCCCTCCAGTGCTCGGCACAGGAAGCATCTGCTGACCTCCTACCTTAGACAGGCAGTCCCTCCTGATGTGGCCCAGCTGACCACACTGGTAGCAAAGGGGGACTCGACTCCCACCTTTAGTGGAACCCTGCTGACGGTTGGGCAGGGGTCTAGTGCTAGTAGCTGGCCCCTATCGGGGGCCCCCAAAGGCCGCTGATGGCCCCGCAAAGAGTGACGGCTCTCCCGCGGGCGCCATGTCTGGGGAAAGTACTGCTTGCAGAAGAGGGTGACGAACTGGTCCCAAGTCGGCTCGACCCCCTCTTGACCCTTGACCGCCCTCCACCACCTATGTGTCGCGCTCTCCAGCTGGTACGTGGCAAAGGCCACGCGACACTCCACAGGGGGGCGAAGGGTGTCAAATACCTTCTCGATCTGCTCGAGCCAGTCCTCTGCCTCGGTCGGGTCCTCATCCCCTTTGAAGGAGGGGGGCTTCAACTTCCGGAACTGCCCGAAAAGCTCGTAATGGTGCTGAAAGGGAGACACTGGTACGCCTCCCGGTAAAGAAGCCTCGTACTCAGAAGTGCCGGAGGAAGGTGGGGGTGGTGGAGGCCCACCCCCTCCCCCGCGTCCAGTGCCGTGTTCGTCGCGTGGTCCCACAGATGATTCCCCCTCCGCAGCCCCAGGGAAAGGCGCTCGTGGCGGCAGGTGGAGCTCCTCTCGCACGATATCCCATATCAGCTGGGCAAGGTCCTGGGCCTGAATGCCCAGGAGCAGTGGCTGGTCCACTGAGGCGTCAGGCTCGACGCGCCTACCCCTCCGACCTCGTCCTCGGCCGCATCCACGGCCCACCTCGTTAGTCCAGCGTCGAGGCATCTCCTGCAAGGAGATGTGAATACAGAACAGAAAAGATGTCAATACTAATCGACATTCAACGAAGAAACCTTAAAAAAGATGTCAAAAGGTACGTTGTGGTGGCTACTCTAGTTACAAGCACGTGAATTGGTTATTTTCCAGCCAGTTGGTTCACTTCTCGGGACGACCTTGCTCTGATACCATCTTGTTACGACCCGATTCTCGAATTGCTGCGGGACACGAGAATCAGTCCGACTCGACTAATCCCAAGACCCAGTCGTCCAACGAGAAAGTAACTAAAAAGCAGTAAAAATAAACCACATTCACCATGCAAGTAACTAACAGTAACAAAAGTACATCAGTAAAGAAAAGAACTACTACAGTACATACCACCACAACAATAGAGAATTTAAAACAGGTATAGAATTATGATGTTTACAATAAAGAGTATAAGATGAAACAGAAAACTCACTACTACAGAAATACGGTACAACAAAAGTACAACTACTGGGCTCTACTAGGCCCAGCACCCTTCGCAACCGTAGGCTAGGCTGCTCAACACTTGGTCCTGAAAAGGTGACAAAAGTGACACGTCAGTGAAACGCTGAGTAGAGTGGCAGCCAGCTAGCTAAGAAAACAGTAACGGTAGACAAATAGCTGTTATTTTTAATTTCTTTCTTTATTTCTCTATTTACTCTTTCTTGATTTATTTCTCAAGTCTTTCTCTTGATCTCGAATGTTCCTTGTGGGAACGATCTTGATTGCAGTCTTTTTCGAAAACTAGAAGTAGCACGTGGTGCTCTCCTGGCTGGGAGAGTCCCTCGTGGTGGTCCTACCCTCAGTCAACCACCCCAAGGTCGCTAACAAGCGTAACGATGACTACGGCACACGCGATAAACGCACGGGTAGCTACCCTACACAGGCACGCGGTCAATCGTTTCCTTTAACGGGTGCACCCAAAGCACAACACAGAACCAGTATAGGGCAGAGCCCTCTCAGTAACAGGGGTCTAGCCCCTCCACAGTAACCAAACAGGGGACTCGCCCCTCCAAAGTCTGCGCACCCTCGCCTGACTACCCTGGTTTGCCCAGTAGGCCTAACAAGTTGGTGTAGGACTGCTAGCTGAACCCCGGGCCCCGTGGGGTGGCTAGCTCTCTCCCTACACTAGCAGCTCTCCCCGGTACGGTGTACGCGAGGGCCAAAAAGTCGGTGCAAAGTGGCCAAACTCACCCTGGTCTCGACCTGAGGGCGGCAAGCTCCCCTCTACACTAAGAGGTAATATGTGCTCTCTTTGGTACCACGTACCCAAGAGACAACACACTTTCCCATTTTACTTTTCCAATTCCATTCCATTTATTTCCAGGAGTTCTACTCCTAATTCCCCGTAGGGTTAGTGCTCATGTTTCCTCAGGCCAAGCCATATTAGGTTTCATCATTTCAGGTTTGTTCGCATATAGTATGTATTTCCAACATTCAAACTTCTTTTCCTTTCCAATTTATATACAAGCAGCTCGTATTTAGTTTCCAAACAACAGTAATTACATGTAGCAGTTACTAGCAACAGTACTCTACATTTCACAGGCAGCTGTTATCCAATTACAGGCAATTATCATTATTTTATCTACTTATCTAAGACTGCAATTCAGGCGTTCAAGACATTCATTTGAGTGTTTCTATTCCTAGGATTCATGCTACACCCTAGGATCTATCATTCAATCTAGTTTTCAGTCCTAGGATCCATGCCATACCCTAGGATCTATCATTCAATCTAGTTTTCATGTCCTAGGATTCATGCCATACCCTAGGATCTATCATTTAATTCAGATATGCATTAATGTTTGTAATTAACTAAGGGAAGCCACTCTACCAGCAAAATCGGGAGTGATGGGGGAGTGATCGGCAGGTCCACGTGCCTCCGCAATCCCCAAAGCCGCAATAGAACGAGGTCCTAACACAAGGATCAATCACAAGGAATCACTCAGAACAGGATACAAGTATTTTAAACAAGTAGATGAACTAATTCTGAGAAGAACAGAATCTTAAACGCGAAAATCGGACCTCGAACGGACCCTAAACGGGTCAAAAATGACAATTCTGACTTAAATCAGACGTCTGGAACACCTTCCAGACGTCTTAAAAAGTGGTCCAGGTCATACCTCACTCCGCGCTGCTCTTCAGACGTCCAGGATCCCGCTGAACCGTCTGGACCTAGTTCCAGACGTTCGACTATTACTCCAGACATCTGGAGATGCTCATCGCCGTCTGGTGACTTGCCTAGACGTCTGGGTCGCGTGGGAGGGCGTGTCCCGTGCCTTCCCGAAGCAAAACCTGCATGCATACGCAAACACTCTCTCAATATGGCATGCAACAAAACTTCGGCGGAACGGCCTGCATGGCCATATCCGCGAAAGGAGGTAGAGGAGAAATTTCGTACCTTTCAGACGTCTGGATCTCCCTCCAGACGTCGCCCGCGTCGTCTAGATGTAGGTCCAGACGTCTGATTCTGGGAAGATTTCCTAGAATCAGAACCTCCTCGTCTTCTTCCCGCTGCGCGCGACTGCGCCACGCTCGCCCACCCGCCTGCTGCCTAAGCTGCAACAGCACCGGGGTAACCTCCCCAGCACCACGCTCCCGCTGCGCGCCCGTTGGTCGGCTTCGAGCTGCTTCGGCGGGATCGCTCTCTTCCTCACGCGCTCTCCCTCTTCTCCCCTCTCGCTGCACCTCCTCTCCTCATGCACCCGGCAGCAACTGCTGCTCTCGCTCTCTCTCTCTCACTCTCACGCTGGAAGAAGGAGGAGACGGTGGAGTGGTGGGTGAGGGAGAGGGAAGGGGGGAGAGGGGTATTTGAAGGCGTCGGGGGAGAAAAAGCGTCTACAAGTCGGCGGGTTCAGTCTGTGCGCGCATGCGCGCAGACTCGCAATCGTACGCACGCAAAAATTTATTTCCAGACGTCTGGACCAACTCCCAGACGTCCTAAAAAGTGTTTAATGTCTCGGGTCTTAACAAGAAGCCATCGGAGATGTTGACCGGAGTTGGGGAACAAACCCACTCCGATGAGATACCTACACGAGGAAATATGGGCCTTCGACCCAAATCAATCATGCAAAAAGGTCCAACACTACTCGCCGGACAAAAGCCCTAACGTAATTGCTAGTGAGGGTGAACGTGCGTGGCCGGCGATGCAGCTTTAAAGAAGCTCCACCAGATGCACTGGAGGAGGGTGTAGGAAGCAATGTAGGGTTCAATTGACTTAGGCAAAAGCTTCATGGAGGTGTGGAGGAACTTTTACCTAAGTCAATTAGGTCAGAGGAAAGCAAAGGAGGTGAGTCGATGGATGTGGTGGTGACGACGGTGGTCGACGTCAAAGAAGGAGGAGGTGTTCAAGAACGGAGCCCAAGAGCTCCCTAAACCTAATTGGGGATGAGGGGAGTAAAAGCCCAAAGGTAATTACACTAATAGATGATGGGGAGGAGGCTGCCGATGTGGTCGCTGGTGAGGAAGAAGGGGAAGGTCGATTGGAGCTAAAGAATGAGTAGGAGCCCAAGCTTCATAGGAAGCTCTATAGAAGCACAAGGAAGAAAAGCCCTCTCCCTATTGTACATGGTAGAGGGCGAGGAAGGGGGGAGAAGAAGCTTTAAGGTGCAGCGGAGGTCGACCGTCGTGGAGGAATAAGAGGGAGAATTCAACCAATTTGTGCATGAATTCTTGCATGTAGGCGTTAGGACCTTTATATAGAGGTGAATGTGAGGCAATTGACTTAAGAAATGCAAGCTTTGCTTGCATTTTTAAGCTTCCCAAAATCTTCTCACCGGTGAGGATCTCGAGAAAATTGGAGCTCGAGAAGGATCTCAATGGATGCAGGATGATCTGATTGATAATCTCGCCAATTTTGGTGAGATTTAGTGAAGATTTGATTGGGTAATTTCCCGATCAAATCTCATCGACTTTGGGTTCAAGTTGCTGCTGTTGCCATGTTTGTCGCGAGGAGGAAGATGATTGGAGGGACCTCAATGTGAGAGAAGATCAAAACTTAGGGGGCTGGTTGTAAAGAAAACATCAAATGTAGGGGTATTCATGTGATGATTAGAATAAATGGGCTAAAATGCAAACCAGGTCAGGATGGACTCTGATTGGGCTCCAAACTTGGGGTTAACCTAATTTTAACCCAAAGAATCTAGTGGTGACCTCAAATTTTGGTTTCAACGCAGTTTGACTGGATAATTTACATTATAGCCCAAAATAAAGAAGATTCCCACTTAACTTTTTATTTTTGGTCACAATGGGTTTATTTGGTCAAAGTGAAGGTTCAAAACCTCATAAAATATATTTAAATAATTTTTAGAAGATTTAGATTATATTTATTTCCATCAGAACCCGTTTAATTGAAGTGAGGCTTAATTAGGGTTTTTATTAACAAAATAATCCTCAAAACTGAAAAAATCCTTATTTAGTCAATTCAAGCTCATTTCTTGGGAATTTAAGTTCACTTGACCTTAAATTATGCACTAATTGATCCCTCAGCTAATCTATAATCGTGATTTCTCGTTAAAATAGTAGAATTAATGAAATTTCCTGTCTTCTCATATTTAGCTCAGAGCATAATTATGACCTTCTGATAGTTATTCAGGAGCATTTATCACTAGATTTTGACTAAATTAGGTTAATAATGACGAATGATGGTGTTACCATCATTGTTGTCATGCGAGGGGCCTGATAGCTCTCGCAAGGGTGCATGGGCAACGTGCACACAAGGGTGTGGGATGTCAAGTGTACAGGCACAAGCGGTGTGCACAGGAGGCACACACAATGTTGGGCAAGGCAGCGCACGAGGACAGGCAATTGCAGATGGGGGCATCACACGCGTGCACACAATCCAACAGCAGAGGGCACACAACGATAATCAAAGGCTTAGTTCATTGACCAATTCGTGTGTGCCACATGGCATGGGCATGTGTGGGGCAATTTAGCGGCCAATTTAAGGCTGGTTCAAGCTGATCCAAGTTCGATTTGCATCAACTCACATATTTTGGGTGGTTCAAGGCCTTCTCATGTCCATTTTCATAAATAAGGTGTTATTGGAATCATCTCAATGTGTACTACACATTGATGAGTCCAAAAATTCCTTTTAAGTACCGTTTCACACATTGAAATCCAAAAATGTGTTTTAATGCATGTTGGATTCATTTCTTAGAATGTTTGTCTTAGGTTTCCCATATTGGAGCATGCACAAATATGAGGGTGCTTGTGACAATACTTCGAGGTCTCATATATGTGTTTTAGAGTCACTGTGACCCCTGACAACGTTAGATAAAGCAATCATTCTCCCCCTCATATTTTGGTTCATATCGCAGTTTCCTTTGTGTTATGACTTGTTTTGCGTGAGCTCCTCTTATTAAGATTGGAGTATATATTCGGTTATTTTGTTGTTACTCGAGTAGTTTAACATAATATTTAATACTGTGATTGGTTCTTATTGATGAGTTGTGATTGATGACAAATTGAATTAAGGCAAGAAAATGACTTGATAACATGATTGGATTTTATGGTTATTAATGAATGCATTTCATGACAATTCTTGTTATTATGCCTTTTGGACTCTAATGAATCATGGAAGATAATTATTTAATGATTTGATTTTCGTATGTTTATCTATAATTGAATGACTATTTATTAACTACTTAAGAAACCCTAATAGGAATCGTAAATATGTTGAATGCCACAAATTGATATCTAATTTATTTGATGAGTTGCACTTTTTAAATAAATAAATAATGAAATGACCCTTCTTAAGGGTCCTTGTGTGGTTCTTTGAATTTTCAAGGTATTTCAGGAAATTTTATCACCCCCAATCCTTGTTCTATAGATTCCATGGGAAAAAACAAGTTTTGTAGATTCCACAGGAAATTTATACTTAAGTATGTAATAACTTAAGTAATTTAATCAATTAAATAAATTAAGCTAAAAAGGTCAAAAATGTAAATTCAAGGCATATATATAATATTTATCTAATTTATAATCATATATAAAAAGTTGAAAATGAATTAAATTAAAATAAGCCTTGAAAACCTTAGTTTACATTTTAGTCCTTAGGTTTCATTGCATTTGAGTCCTTTTTATGCATATAGGTCCTTAAGTTTTCCTACAAATAGGTCCCTGTGAACGCAGTGTTTCTTCTTCCTCTTCTTCTTCCTCACATTGAACGGCTGACGAGCGGCGGTGAAGACACCACCTGATCACCTCACATCTGGAGTCATTCCTTCCTCGCCAAGCTCTTGGAGCTTGCGCTCACCCTCTTCATTGCATCCATCGGTCTGGATGATCTCTGAATCCTATTTAGGGCTCGGCAATAACTTCACCGGCATTGGAGAAAATGCTAGTGGTTACCTTTCACGTAGACGCATTCCCATCCAGATTCAACCACCTTCACAGTGGCCGTAACCAATAAATACCCTAGGACTCCTCCGATTTCAATGGTCGGCTCCCTATCCTTCTTCTCCCACCGTAGTCGACGATAGGCTATTCCTCCACTACCTCTGGCGACCTCTCACCCCCCTATTGGAGCTCCTTCGCGCGAGGGACTCGTCTCTCTCACCTCCTCTTCCTCTCCGGACGGTTGTGACAGAGCCTTGGAGCATCATCATCCCCTATCTCACTGCTTTCAACTTCTCACTGGAGCTCTATCCCCTTTCTTCTGACTTCGTCCTCCGTTAAGAGCCTTCGACGGAGCTTTTCACCTCCTTTCGTCCAGGTAAGTAGCCTTAACTCATAGGAGTAGGTTAGCAGTAGTTAGGAGTAGGTGTAGCTTAGGTTTAATGCACTTTTAATTCATCTCCCTCAACTTTGGTGAGGCCAAGTCCGACTTCGTTGGGCCTTCGTTCTCACTTTCAGGAATTGTCTCACTTTTCTTATCTCTCCACAATCCATTTCCACTTTCTTCCACTCACTATTATCACCTATACCACCTAAACCAACTCACCATCACCGACGACCTCCGCTGTCTTTGACGGAGGTCACCGAGCCTTCTCCACATCTAATAGGGTCTCCCAACACTTGTACATCACCTTAGGACCCCTCCCAACCCCCAATCTACCTTAATTGTCCACCTAATCACTTACACCACTTCACACGCACCTGGACATTTCACTGTCCATGGTGAAGTGTCCAGAGCTAGTCTCACACCCAATTAAGGTCCTACATCACCCCCTAACACCCTAGGTCCTCTACGAAGCTTTCAATTGCTCTTATAGAGCAATAAACTAGAAACGCCCAATTCCCCCTCATCTTTAAGCTCGCTGTCAGTGGTGGCTCAGAGATGAGTAATTCACTTAATTAATTAATCCACTAGCATCGCCTCACCCCTTAGAATACTTTCCCTCACTCAATTGAGTGAGAGGAAGCATTCTGAGTTCGACAATCTTAATTCCTTGCACAATTTGTTGTTCTGATCTTTAAAAGAATTAATTGGGGAGATCTTAGGGTCTGTCTAGGTCCTAGGAATCTCCACGGGTCAGTAATGGCCTCATTTACTGTGTTTTTCTTCACTATACATCAGAACTTACTCACTAGAGCTCAGACGAGCTCTAGCGAGTTGAAATTGCAATTCAGCCTATAGAACTTCATGTGAAGCTCCAGATTAACTATTTATGGCTTATGGATCATGTTTCCATTGCTAATTTTTAGTTTTGATGTCTGGAGCTCGACATAAGATTATGTCTTCTCCAACTCCGATAGAGTTGAAGAGGCATCTCCATTAGGGTTTAATTTGTTTTAAGAGGTTCAGAAGCAAGATTGAGGACTGCAGAATTCATCCCAGCTCTCTGATCTCTTGTAGAACCTGTGATTTGTTCTGCCAAACAAACTACCTTAGAGTCTCAGGCGACGAGTCTGCAAACCCGAGGAAAAGAGTTCAAAACACAATTTTGAAGTGCTGAATACATTTCTGATGTTGTTTAAAGCTGACCCAATGGTCCAATTTGATCAGAGATTGTTTAATTAAGAAAGTCAACTCTAAGCTCACTTTGGTTAACCCCAAGTTCAATTTGAGGATAAATTGTTTAATTATGTGAATTAAAATGTTGAAATTCTTTCTGGGATGATTTAGAGTGAGTTGGAGTTGTTTTGATTGAATTTTATTGAGGATTTAATGTGAATCAATTATCTGGTCAGTTTGGGTTCTTTAGAACCCAATACTAAGTTTCTTCGAGTTACAAGCGAGATTCAAGTGCCTAATCTGCTTAAACTGCATCGTAACAACCTGCAGAGGTTGTTGGAATCCCTGCCAGAGGTTGTTAGCTCTCTACTGACATAATCAGAACTTAATTTCGAGCTTCAGAGCTCCAAAATGAAACTCTAAAGCCAAACCCTCTTACTGGAGCTGTTTAGGGCTCTCTTCTTAGCTCATCTGCTGCGGAATCACCAGCTGAAGGTGATTCATACCTCATCTGGAGGTCAGATTCTTTGCTACAAGTCCTTAGACCTGGAATCACCATTTGCAGGCCTTCAATGGCCGTGTAACTCTCTTAACTTCGTCCTTCGAATCAAAGGGTTTAACCTCACTTGAACACCAAATTGGTGCTGTAATAATGTAGAGCACATCAAGAGCTTTCAATTGAGCCTTTGCTCGATCGGATTGAGTCACCGTGTCGGCCGAAATCGTCGACCAAAGATTGGATGATAACGGACAAGACCGGGGAAATAATGTCCCACCTCGGAAGTTCTTGAGCGCTCGCACTGGTATAATATGATTTTGTGCATAAGCCTTCGCGGTCGTCAGCACAGGGCACGAAATGAAACGAGTATGGGTGTGGGTGCGTGCATTGCACGTGCCTATGCATGGGTGTGAGTGTGTGCCCCTGTGGGCGTGAGTGTGAGCCCAAGTGGGCGTGGGCCTGGGAGGCTGGAGATTGTGCATGGACTTGAACTGACTAAAATCCACCAATTGGGCGCAGTGTATCCCCAAACCAGCTTGGGCTGCCCATTAAAAATTAATTTTTATAATTGAAGATTAAATGGGTTTGCGAATTTGGTTAAGTGTGGAACTCATTAAGCACAGTAAGGAGAAGAGGTTAAGCTAAAAAAATGGCTAAGGGTTCGGAAGAGGAAGAAGAGAAAAGGATGAGTAAAGGAAAAGAGAGAGAGAGAGAGAGAGAGAGAGAGCAACGAGGCTGTAGTAAAGAAAAGAAGTAAGAAGAGAAGGGTTGAAGAAATTAAGAATTCAAAGAAAGAAACATAAAGAGAGAATCAAACGTCTTGCCATCATTTCAGACTTCCAATTTCTACTGCTTTCATTGCTATAACATGTTTCCTATTGTTATTTTGAGCTTAATTGATGTAATAAGGCATTTGTACTCATTTGATTAGCATTTTTCTTGCCTTAATCTCTTGTAATTAGATGTAGTGGTTGTAATAGACGTGTTTACTTGATTCTTAATGACAAATTACATGTGTAAATATGTTATTTCTTAATAGAATGTTGCATGTTCTTATTTGAATATCTCTTATGCAAGATTCATATACTTAAAGTATTTTAATTATAATCTGATTGATTAAATAGTTAGTAATTTATGCTTAGGAATTAAATGGTGAATTAAGCTTATTATTATGCCTCTCAGTGAACGAACTGGACTCAACCAGTTAAAAAGAATTTAAAATATAAAATGTTAGGTTAACTTGATCATATACTACACTCACGACATTAATTCGAGTTAACCTAAGTTATTTTTTCATGCAATTAATTAAGCCTAAATAACTTAATTAACTGTGTTGAGGAATCTAACCATCAACCAAAGCCCTTAAAAACCCCCTTGTAAACCTCACTTTCCCCCACACCTCTCCCTTGGATGGCATGCCCTACTTTTCTCATTTCCAACGTCAAGAGAGAGAGAGGTGAATGGGAGAGGTGGAGAGAAGGCAAGAGGAGAAGAGAGTGAGGGACCGAGAGGAGGAGGCGAGAAGGGTTGCAGTGACGCGGCAGGTGAGGGGAAGGGTTGAGCGCAGTCTGCGAGGCTATGTTGGAGTGCGCTACTATGCGGGGCGGGGGTGAGCCCTCTGTCCATCGGATGTCTGCAATGTCCTGCAGATGACTGAGGGACCCTACAGACGGTCGGACGAGCTCTGGACAAACGAGGATGGACGAGGTGCGAGGCGCAACCTGCCCGAGGTGTCTGTGGCGAGGACGGGCTCAAGGAGCAAGCTTACGTGAGGAAGTAGCACTTGTGTAGAGCAAGCTCGCGTAGGGAGTCACGCACGGGTGGGCTTTAAGGTACTTTCAGATGTCCGGAGTGGTCCAAAGACTACTGGGACACCCGCTGGCCATCTGAGGAAGAGAGTTGGAGTTTCGCGCTGTATAAGACGTCTGAGGAGTGTCTCAAACGTCAGATACAGGTGGGCAGTCGGTTCAGCAAGACCGAACTGACCCGGTCTGGTTCATGTGAACCAGGAAAGGTTTCTGGGTCGGTTCAGGGCCAAAAGGCCACTGAAGGCCCCGCAAAGCGTGACGGCTCTCCTGCGGACGCCGCATGTCTCCTCTCTCGCTGGCCCTGTGAGTAGTCTGGCTGGTAGGGCCTCTTCTGTCCGCTGTCAGTGTCACGTGCGGCTGGGTTGGTCTCCTCATATGTCATAACTACCTCCACCACTCTAGAGAACATAGGCAGCTTCAGGGGTTTGACATACCCCCGAATGGCAGGCCGGAGCCCCTTAGTGAGCATCCACAGGCGCTCCTCCTCAGTAGTTACAGCTGTCACGGCGAAATGAGATAGCTCCAGAAAATGCGTGCGGTACGCGCTCACGATCATTGTCCCCTTGCAGAGAGTGTGGAACTCTCGCCTCCTCTGATCTTGCCGCGCCTGGGGAAAGTACTGCTCGCAGAAGAGGGTGACAAACTGGTCCCAAGTCGGCTTGGCCCTCTCCTGACCTCTGATCGCCCTCCATCACCTGTGTGCCACGCTCTCCAACTGGTACGTGGCAAAGGCCACATGACACTCCACAGGGGGACGAAGGGTGTCAAACACCTTCTCGATCTGCTCGAGCCAGTCCTCCGCCTCGGTCGGGTCCTCATCCCTCATGAACGAGGGGGGCTTCAGCTTCCGGAATTGTCCGAAAAGCTCGTAATTGTGCTGAAGTGGGGAAACTGGTACGCCTTCAGGCAGGGAGGGCTCGTGCTCGAAAGTGTCAGAGGACGGTGGGGGCGGCGGAGGACCACCCCCTCCCCCACGTCCAGCGCTTTGCCTATCTCACGGTCCCACAGAGGAGTCCTCCGCAGCCCCAGGGAGAGGCGCCCGTGGAGGCAGGTGGAGCTCCTCTTGTACGATCTCCCATATCAGCTGGGCGAGGTCCTGGGCTTGAACGCCGGAAGTAGTGGTTGGTCCACCGAAACATCAGGCTCAACACGTCCGCCTCTCCGACCCCGTCCACAGCCGCGTCCGCGGCCCGCCTCAATGACTCCACGTCGAGGCATCTCCTGCAAGGATACGCGGACAACAGAACAGGAAAACGTCAATTCTAATGGACATTCAGCAAAGGAACCTCAGAACAGATGTCAAAAGGTACATTGTGGTGGTTACTCTAGTTACAAGCACGTGAATTGATTATTCTCAAGCTAGTTGATTCAGTTCTCGGGACGACCTTGCTCTGATACCATCTTGTTACAACCTGGTTCCTGAATCCCTACAGGACACGAGATCAGACCGACTCAACTGATCCCAAGACCCAGTCGTCCAACGAGAAAGTAACCAAAAAGCAGGAAAGTAAACCACATTCACTATGCTAAGCAACTAACATTAACAAAAGTACAACAGTGAAGAAGTAAAACTACTACAGTACACACCACCACAACAGTAGAAAAGTAAACAAGTATAGGAATATAATGTGCAGAACGAAAGAGTATAGAATATAAAGGTACAAGAAGCTACTCACCAGTACAAACGAGTACAAAAAGAGCTACAACTACTGAGCTCTACTGGGCCCAGCACCCTCTACAGCCGTAAGCTCTGGCTACTCAACACCTGGACCTGAAAAGGGTTATGAGTATACGAAATCAGTGAACGTTGAGTAGAGTGGCAACTAACTAACTAAAGCAGTAAAGGTGGACAGGTAGCTGTTGTTTTTCAATTTCTCTCTTTCTTTAACCAATTATTTTTTCTTTCACCACTTGGTTTATTTATCAGGTCTCTTTCTTGATTTCTAATGTTCCTCGTGGGAACGATCTTGATTGCAGTCTTTTTCGAAGAGTAGAAGTCGCACGTGGTGCTCTCCTGGTCGGGAGAGTCCCCCGTGGTGGTCCTACACCCAGTCAACCACCCCAAGGTCACGGACAAACGTAACAGTGACTACGGCATGCGTGATAAGCGCATGGGTAGCTACCCCGCACTGGCACGCGGTCAGTCGTTTCCGTTAACGGGAGCGCCCAAAGCATAGCACGGAACCAATATAGGGCATAGCCCTCTCAGTAATAAGGGTCTAGCCCCTAAGAACCAAACAGGGGTCTCGCCCCTCCACAGTCCGCGCACCCTCGCCTGACTACCCTGCTTTGCCCAGTGGGCTTAACAAGTCGGTGCAGGGCAGCTAGCTGAACTCCGGGCCTCGTGGGGTGGCTAGCTCTCTCCCTACACTAGTAGCTCTCCCCAGTATAGTGTACACGAGGGCCACAGAGTCGGTGCAAAGTGGCCAATCCTAACCTCGGGTCCCAACCCAAGGGCGGCTAGCTCCCCTCTACACTAAGAGGTAATATGCGCTCCCCTTGGTACCACGTACTCAAGGTCCAACACATTCCCAGATCCATTCCATTTAATTCCAGGATCTCATCTCCTAATTCCCCACAGGGTTCATGCTCATGTTCCTCAGGCCATTCCATACCAGGTTTCATCATTTCTATTTCCATTCTTAGGTTATACACATGCAAATTGTAATTCTATTGTTCACATTCCAATATTCAGGTTATTCACAGGTAGCTCATGTTTCCAACATTCACATTTCCATTTCCAATTCATATACATGCAGCTCATATTATGTCATTTCACGGTACGATAGGAAAGTTACATTCAGCAGTTAACTAACACAAATATTACATATCTCACAGGCAACTATTATTCATTTACAGGCAATTATTCTCATTCTATCTACTCATTCATGACTGTAATTCATTCATTCAATACAGACATTCCAGTATTTCTAGTCCTATGATTCATGCCATATCATAGGCTCTAATCATTCATTACACACATGCATTTAATTTGTAATTAATTTAAGGGGAAGCCACTCTACCAGTAGACGCAGGAGTAATGGGGGCTTAAACGGCAGGCTCACGTGCCTCAGCAAGCCCCGAACCCGCAACGGAACGAGGTCCTATCACAAGGATCAAACACAAGAGAATGCTCAAAATAATATAGAAAGTATTCCAACAAGTAGGGGAAAACATATGGGAAACATCGGTATCTTAATTGCGGAAATCGAACCTCAAACGGACCCTAAATGGGTCAAAAACAGTGATCCTGACTCAAATCAAACATCTGGAACACCTTCCAGACGTCTTAAAAGAGTCCAAAGCCATACCTCAAGTCCTGTGCCACTACTCAGATGCACAGGAACTCCGCTGGACCGTCTGGACCCAATTCTAGATGTCCAATCACCTCCCCAGATTTCTGGAAGTGCTTCCCGTCGTTTGGTGCCTCGCCCAGACGTCCAAAGTGCGTGGGAGGGCGTGTCCTGCGCCTTCCCGAAGCAACACCTACGTGAATCAATCAAAATATTCTCAAAAAGGTAAGGAACAGTGTCTCGGCAGAGCGGCCTGCATGGCCGTATTCGCAAAGGAGACGTACCTTCGCGAAGCCTCCTTCTCAGACGTCTGGCACCACCTTTAGACGTCGGCACCGTCGTCTGGTGGTCACCCCAGATGTCTGATTATGGGAAAATCCCAGAACCAGAACCTGCCTTCGCCTTCTCGCGCCACGCGTGGCCGCGCTGCGCTCTCTCACCTGCTGCTCCGGCTGCAGCAGTGTCGGGGAGGACCTCCCTGACACACTCCTTCGCCTTACGCACGCATCGACCGACCGTGAGTTCACCGACGAGCTCCCACGCGAGCTCGTAGCTTACTCTCCTCTCCTTCTCACGCTGCTCCTCCTCTCCTCTCATGCCGCTCCTCTCCACCGCTCGTCGCTCTGCTGCTCTCGCTGGAGAAAGGAGGGAAGTGGCTGGAAGTGGGGTGAAACGAGGGAGAGGAGGGGGTTTATAAAAGGGTGTGGGGTTAGGGTTTTCATCAGGCAGAAGGAGAGAGAAAGAGGAAACGAGGGACGTGTACTGTCTACGCGCAGCATGCGAGCAGACGCGAGCTCGTACACGAAAATTTCGATTTTCAGACATCTGACCCAAGTTCCAGATGTCTTAAAGGGCTCAAACAGCACGGGTCTTAACATGCTTAGTCCCCCATCGAAGGATTATGAGTGTTTAAGGCCATATAAGTTGAAACGCACACGCCTGCCGATCAGGCGACAAGCGCTGGGTGCGAATAATGAGTGTGTGTGTGTACCTATGTGTGGGCTAAACCACTATCCTGAGGGGTGGCCTTCAGGTGCCAGATGGAAGGTATAGATGGGTGATACATGGCCTAGTAATGGTACCGATCCACCCCATCTAAGCCATTGATCCTATGAAAGGCCACATAGCCCTATCTAACCTTTTATACTGTGGAGGACTTTAACTCTAAGGAATTTGGTTGAATTTGACTAAGTGTTAAGAGCACTTAGTGTAATATGAGAAGAGAGTTGTAGTGAGGCACATGTGCCTAAGTTGTAAATAAAAATTGAGCTTAATTTATGTTGTTATAAAACAACATTTTTGTTGTAATATTCTTATCATGAATTCAATGCATATCAATTCATTTTGCTTATGGGATGTTGATTGCTATTTATTGTTTATTTCTTTGCAATTATCCATGTTGTTAACATATTGTAGTAGTTAATAAGTTATTAAGCCATTAATTAATTAGTTAGTCTAATTAAGCATATTATTAGTGTAGTAAGCTACAATAGAGTAATATATCTTATATTAGCTAAGTAATAGTAGTATTAATATATTTTAAGTAGTATAACTTATATAGTAAGATAAGTAAATAGTAATTAACCTAATAATTAAGTATGTGTTAACTTTAGTTAATTAAGTAACTTAATATGTATTAAAGTAAGTATTTAGTATTTATATGACTTAAGTATATTAAGAATAAAGAATAACTTAAAATAAATGGTGATTAATACGCGTAATTTAGCCTTTCAACGAATGACCTGGACTTAACCAGTAAAAATTTATAAAATGTGACGATTACCTTACTCCCTATACTATAACTTAATAACAACTAATTAACAATGTAAGTGACGATGAATTTGTGTGATTTATAAAATCAAATTTTTTATCGTTGCAACGCACAAATCCGATTGCTTTTGAAATTTATAAAAATTGAGTACTTAGGAAGTATTCGGGTCATCCTAAGGGAAGCAGAAATGTAATTAAGAATATCTCTTGCCCATGATACGGAAATCAACTTTCTTTTTTATTTTTTGAATATATATTTCCAGGCAAAAATTGTCAACTAAATGCGAAGAAAAAGTGAAAAGGAGAAATGCGAATTTAAAGGCAACAAGTGTCTTGCTTCTCCAGCTCACTCCAAGCACAATAGGCTTGGAATAATGGAGGAGCAAGAATACAATAATCAATCACAAAGCTAAATAGAAAAATTGTAGAGGAATGCTTTTTATATAGAAAATTATTTTACAAAATGTGGAGAGCCCACAAGTGAGAAGGGTTATCACTTGTAATCTCCAACAAAAAGCACTAACAACAATGCAAAAAAAAAGTGCTAAAAGTAGAGAAAGGCTTAGTGATGATGGTGGCTGCCCGGAATTCCTGCTCCAGTTCTAGTTGCCCCAAAACCAAAAGGAACTCCCTCTCCTAGACGTCCTCCTCCTAGCAGGCCCTAGATGGGCGTGCCTCCTTGCAAGCCTAGATGGCCTACTTCCTGGCTCCTCCTAGGGGGGACGTAGACAACCCTCAATTCTCCTCCATGCCTGCCTTGACCCCTTGGCTTGGTGTGACGGAATTGAGAAGAAGGGAGGAAGATGAAGGCACCAAAAGGGCAAGAGCACCCCCTTAATCTTCTTCTTCCCTCTTTTTCTCCTTGGCCGTTGGATGTGGTGGAATGTAGGTGGAAGTATGGTAGGAAATGATGTAGCCAAGGGTGAATTTTTGGTGGTAGTTAATGGTGTTATTATAGGAGTAGGAAGGGGGGTTGGCGTGGATGGTAGATGGATGGCTAGGATTAGTTTTTGGTGGTGGTTAGATGATTGAGTGGCTAAGACTAGTTGGAGCCAAATCAAAAGGTTTGAAGGGGGCATGGTGGCTTTAGGGTGGACGGCTAGGATGAGCATATGGGGTGGTTAGGTGATCCTAGGGCTATGGTGCTTTGGTGCCATGTGAAGGGGTGGTAGGGAGGTAGTTAAGCGATGAAGAGGTGGCTTTTACGTGGTGGTTGAGGGGTATATGTAACGACCTGATTCCCGAATCCCTACGAGACACGAGAATCGGACCGACTCGACTAATCCCAAGACCTAGTCATCCAACGAGAAAGTAACTAAAAGAGCAGTAAAATAAACCACATTCACCATGTATATAACTAGCAGTAAAGGAAATAAATACTACAGTATACACCACCACAACAGTAGAGCAGCAAATATGTACCTAACATGAAGCTTACAAATAAGAGAGTACAAGGAGTAACAGAAACTACTCACTATAGTGGAAGAAAAGTACAGAAAGTACTACAGGTAACCCTACTGGACCCTACTAGGCCCAGCGTCCTCTGCAGCCGCTAACCCTGGCTGCTCAACACCTGGTCCTGAAAAGTAACGAGTGTAACACGTCAGCGAAACGCTGAGTAGAGTGGCAACTAAAAGCTAAAGAAGCAGTAGAGTGCACAGTAGCTGTTATATTTTTACTTTCGTTATTTACGTCTTTCTATTATTTCACTATTGATTTATTTTTCAGATCCTTCTCTTGATCTTGAATGTTCCTCGTGGGAACGATCTTGATTGCAGTCTTTTTCAAAAAGTAGAAGTAACATGTGGTGCTCTCCTGGCCGGGAGAGTCCCCCATGGTGGTCCCACCCTCAGTCAACCACCCCAAGGTCGCTGACAGACGTAACGGTGACTATGGCACGCGCGATAAACGCACGGGTAGCTACCCTGCACTGGCACGCGGTCAGTCGTTTCCGTTAACGGGTGCGCCCAAAGCACAGCACGGAACCAATATAGGGCAGAACCCTCTCAGTAACAGGGGTCCAGCCCCTCCACAGTAACCAAACAGGGGTCCTGCCCCTCCACAGTCCGCGCACCCTCGCCTGACTACCCTGGTTTGCCCAGTGGGCCTAACAAGTCGGTGTAAGTGAGCTAGCAGAACCCTGGGGCTCGTGGGGTAGCTAGTACTCTCCCTACACTAGTAGCTCTCCTCGGTACTGTGTACACGAGGGCCAAAGGTTGGTACAAAGTGGCCAGGCCTAACCCCGGGTCCCTGGGGCGGCTAGCTCCTCTCTGCACTAAGCAGGTAACAGGTGCTTCCCCTGGCACTACGTACCCAAGAGACATGTTACGAACGCGCGGCTTCTGACGTATTTTAAGACGTCTGGGAGGTGGCCCAGACGTCTGACCAGACGTCTGGAACCACTCCCAGACGTTTGGGATTTGGTTACGGCGGCACGCGCGGTCGCGTCTGCGCGCGTAGACCTGCGGGTGCCCTTTTTCCCTCTCCTCCGTAGGGGCTGCCCCCCTGTCCCGCTCTCTCTCTCCCCTCCCCGCGAGGCTTTAAAAAGCCTCGCCCTCTCCCTCACTCTCACCACCTCCGCATCTCCTTCTTCTTCCAGCGAGTGAGAGCGCGAGCGAGCGGCGGTGGCAGCCGCGGCGAGTGCGGGAGGAGGTGCTGCGCGAGAAGAGGAGGCGCTCAGCCGTGAGGGTGAGTTTGCCGGGGTTGCTAGGGCCATCCGGCGGGGGGAGCAGTAGACGCGGGGTGACGCGGGAGGCCTGCTGCAGATCGAGCAACAGGCGGACGAGACGCGGCGTGGCTGAGCGTCGCAAGCAGAGGGCGAGTCGCGCCCTGGTTCTGGAAATTCTTCCAGAATCAGACGCCTGGGCTTCCAACCAGACGACGGGGAAGACGTCTGGAGGACTGTCCAGATGTCTGGTAAGTAAGTTATTTTTCGTACCTTCTTCCTTTCCTTCGACCGTCCGTACTGAGCACAAGGATGGGTACGCGCAGGTTCTGAGATTCGCATCCAACGCGAATCAGACGTCTGGCTGCAGTGCCAGACGACGGGAGCGACTTCCAGACGTCCAGGGTGACCATTGGACGTCTGGAAACTAGGCCAGACGTCCCCGTAGGCTTCTGGACATTTGAGAGACCACGCAGAGCAAAGGTAACCTCTGATCCACTCTTTAAGACGTCTGGAAGAGGTTCCAGACGTCTGATTTTGTACTGTTTCGTCGTTTTCGACCTGTTTAGGGCCCGTTCGGAGTCCGTTTTCCACGTTTCAAGTTGTGTGCTTCTCGGAATTTAATCCTCTACCCATCTACAGTAGTTATATACTGTTTTGAGAAACTCCTTGTGTTTGATCCTTGTGATAGGACCCCGTTCCGTTGCAGTCTCGGGGGTTGCGGAGGCACGCGGGATTCCCGACCACGCCCCCAGTACTCCTGTTGTAACCGGTAGAGTGGCTTTTAAGTTTACTAGTATAATCTGTTAAATTATGGAACCATAAATAGAACCTAGGACATTACATGAATCCTAGGAATGAGAAATATATTGGATGATAGATCCTAGGTGTTGCATGAATCGTAGGGCTGGAAAATTAGATTGTATGATAGATCGTAGGATATGGCATGAATCTTAGGATGGGAAAACTAGTGGAATATACGAATACTGCAGTCTTGGAAAAATGGAAAGGAACAAATAGTTGCCTGTGAATTGAATTAATAGTTGCCTGTGAATTGAATTAACAGCTGCCTGCTATGAATAAATAAACGTGATTGAGAATATGGATTGTAAGAACGTGAAACTGGAAAGTGAAACCTAGATGTTCTGAGTTAAAAGAGCTGGAACCCTACGGGGAATTAGGAGTGGAACTCTTGGAAAGAGAAAGGAATGGAATTGAGAAAGAAAGACGTGGTAGTGTGCTGTCTCTTGGGTACGTAGTACCAAGGGAAGTACTTGTACCTGTTTAATGCAGAGCGGAGCCAGCCGCCCCAGAGACCCGGGGTTAGGACTGGCCACTCGGTGCCGACTTGCTGGCCCTCGTGTACGTAGTACCGAGGAGAGCTACTAGTGTAGGGAGGTACTAGCTACCCCACGGGCCCCGGGGTTCTGCTAGCCTCCCACACCGACTTGTTAAGCCCACTAGGGCAAACCAGGGTAGTCAGGCGAGGGTGCGCGGACTGTGGAGGGGCAAGGCCCCTGTTTGGTTACTATGGAGGGGTTGGACCCCTGTTACTGAGAGGGCTCTGCCCTGTACTGGTTCCGTGCTGTGCTTTGGGCAAACCCGTTAACGGAAACGACTGACCGCGTGCCAGTGCGGGTTAGCTACCCGTGCGTTTACCGCGCGTGCCGTAGTCACCATTACGTCTGTCAGTGACCTTGGGGTGGTTGACTGAGAGTAGGATCACCACGGGGGACTCTCCCGGCCAGGAGAGCACCACGTGCTACTTCTACTGTTCGGAAAAGACTGCAATCAAGATCGTTCCCACGAGGAACATTCGAGATCAAGTGAAGGATCTGAGAAATAGATAAATCGTGAGATAATTGAAAGACTTAAATAAAGAAAGTAACAGAACTTAACAGCTACTGTACACTCTACTGTTTCTTTAGTTTTAGTTGCCACTCTACTCAGCGTTTTGCTGACGTGTTACACTCGTTACCTTTCAGGACCAGGTGTTGAGCAGCTAGGGTCAGCGGCTGCAGAGGACGCTGGGCCGAGTAGGGTCCAGTAGAGTTACCACTGTTCTCTTTTACCTCTTTTTGGTTCCACTGAAGTGAGTAGTTCTTGTTACCGCTGTACTTTTCTTTACCTGCAGTTCATATTATGTTATGAATGTTGTTCTACTGTTGTGGTGGTATATACTGTAGTGGCTTCTTTCTTTACTGTTGTATTTCCTTACTGTTAGTTATATTCATGCTGAATGTGGTTTATTTTACTTCTCTTTTGGTTTCTTCCTCGTTGGACGACTAGGTCTTGGGATTAGTCAAATCGGTCCGGTTCTCGTGTCTCGTAGGGACTCGGGAATCGGGTCGTTACAAGACAACACACTTCCACGTCTTTCTTTCTCAGTTCCATCCCATTCTCTTTCCAGGAGTTCTACTCCTAATTCCTCGTAGGGTTCCAGCTCTTTTAACTCAGCCCATTTAGGTTTCACCGTTCCAGTTTTACGTTCATACAACCCATGTTCTCAATCATATTTATTCATTCATAACAGGCAGCTATTAAATCAATTTACAGGCAGCTATTATTTCCCTTCCACTTTTCCAAGACTGCAATATTTATATATATCACTAGTTTTTCCAGTCCTAGGATTCATGCCGTACCCTAGGATCTATCATTCAATCTAGTTTTCCAGTTCTAAGATTCATGCAATACCCTAGGATCTATCATTCAATCTAGTTTCTCAGTCCTAGGGTTCATGCAATGCCCTAGAGTCTATTAATTGTTCCACAATTGTAACAAATTTTGTTAAGTAAATTAAAAAGCCACTCTACCAGCGAAACCGGGAGTACTGGGGGCGTGGTTAGCAATCCCGCGCGCCTCCGTAACCCCCAAGACTGCAACGGAATGGGGTCCTAACACAAGGATCAGTCACAAGGAATTTCTCAGAACGGTATACAATTACTGTAAACGGATAGAGGAATTTATTCTGGAAAGAACGCAACCCGAAATGCGGAAAACGGATTCCGAACTAGCCCTAAACGAGTCAAAAACTACGAAACTGTCCAAAATCAGACGTCTGGAACATCTTCCAAACGTCTTAAAAGGTGGATCGGTCGTACCTCAGTTCTGCATAGTCCTTCAGACGTCTAGAAGCCCATTGGAACATCTGGCCTTGGTTTCCAGACGTCCAATTGTCACCCCGGACGTTTGGAGGTCCTCTTCGTCGTCTGGCACTGCGGCCAGACGTCTGCTTTACGTGGGATGGCGAGCCTCCGCGCCCTCCCGAGCAGAACCTGCGCAGACACACACCTGCTCTCAGCACGACGAAGCCCAAACGAAGTCGCGGCGGACAGCTGCATGGCCGTACACGCGCAAAAGGGAGAAGATAGAAATATCTTACCTGTCAGACGTCTGGACAGTCCTCCAGACGTCTTCAGCGTCGTCTGGTCGTAAGTCCAGACGTCTGATTCTGGAAAATTTTGCAGAACCAGAGCCCGATTCGCTCTCTGCCCGCGATGCACGGCTGCGCCGCGCCCCCTCCGCCTGCTGCCCGAGCTGCAACAGCCCCTCCGCGACACCCCACGGCCGCCGCTCCCCCGCCGGCTGGCGCTAGCTGCCCCGGCAAGCTCGAACCCTCGCGGTCGACCTTCTTCCTTCCGCTTGCAACCCTCCTTCCCTCACGCTCGCCGCGGCCACTGCTGCCGCTGCTTGCTCGCGCTCTCGCACTGGCAGGGAGAAGGAGAAGAGAAAGGCGGAGGAGATGAGGGTGAGGGAGAGGGTGAGGGTGTTTTATAAGGCCGCGTGGGGAGAGAGAGAAGAGAGCAGCGCGTTTGCAGGAAGAGAGAGGAAAAGAAGAACGAAAGCGGCGAGTGCAGTCTACGCGTGCACGCGCGCAGACGCAACCCCGTACGCTAAAAAAATTTATTACCAGACGTCTTGAAAGGGTTCCAGACGTCTGGGTCACTTCCCAGACGTCTGGACAGACGTCTGGGTCACTTCCCAGACGTCTTAAAAACCCGTCTGATGTCACGTTTGTAACAGTATAGTTGGATCCAATTATGGTGGATGACTGGGATGAGTTTTAGACATGGATGTAAGGTGGCGATGTTCGATAGGGTTAGCACCAAAATAGGTTTTAGAAGGGGGTTAGGTTGGCGCCAATTATGTGGATGGTTGGGATGGAGTTGATGATGGATGAATGGTTGGGATGGAGGCTAGAATTGGTGCCAAGAATGGTGGTTATATGGAGGGGTTTTTGGCACCGATTAAGAGGTGTCTTTTGGTGGTGGAGAGGCTTGAAGGGATGGTTATCGTTGGCGCCAAGTGTAGGTGGTGTTGGTTTGGTGGGTGGAGCTTAGCTAAGTAGGAGGGTCGAGGAGGAAGCCTTATGGGTATGGTGGATGGCCATGGAAGGGAGGTGATGAAGAGCTAAGTTGAGCTAGCTTAGCTAGTAGGGTAGTAATAAAGGAGCTAAGGTGAAGAGGCCAGGAGATGTCTGAAGGTAGTCTGGAGCTGAGAAAATTTTCCTGGAGCTGATTTTGACTGAAGAGATCTTCTCATAAGCTCAACTAATCAACTTACCTAGCTAATGTAATTCCCTACTTGGAGGGGATGAGATATGCGTGACGTAAAAAATGCGAAATTAAAAAGATAACAATATCACAAAAATGAGCAATCACATAATAGGTACAAGTATTTTTAGGTGGAAACCTAAACTGGGTGAAAACCACCACCTAACCTTCTCGAGTTAGGATTTCCTGATTGATCTAGTCGATCAAATCCACTATACGAACTACTTAAACGAAGGTAGTACAACCTCAAGTACAACTACGTTACAAGTACGAGGGTAGCATTCCTCAACCCCTCCTTTTCACAAGGAGGATTTGGTCCCTCGAAGGAGACGGGAATTCGCAATGCGAATACCCAACTAAATAACAAAGTAAAAGATACAAGAATAGTCCTATAGAGCCAACAAAGTAATTCTTAAACTAAGCTTCTATAGGTAAATAAACTTCCCTTTTCTTGGAAGTACATCAAATCGGTGACGCGGGTGCGTAAACCACGCAACGACACTTTGTCGCTCTCTTAATCGCGGAGGGAGAGCGGGTGCGTAAATTGGATGAGGCTCTCGGATGTGGAACTTGCCTTTGAGAGCAAGTGCTTCTTCTACTTCAATTTAATACAAGATGAGTGGAAATATTCTTGCAAGGTGTGTCTCTACAAGACAAGGGTTCTCCTCTATTTATAGAGGGCCTAGGAAGGCTTTGGAAGGCCTTGGAAGGCTTTGGAAGGCCTTGGATCGCTTCCATAGCCGTTGGATGCAAATCAAGTCGGAATTAGGATTAATCATGATTCTGACAGGGTTATCGGACGTCTGAAAAACTTGTTTAAGATGTTTGGGAACTAAGTCAGACGTTTGATTCTAAGCGGGTTTCCTTCCTGACTTGAATCAAACCTAAACAGGGTTCTAGTGTATAGCCATCAGACGACATATAGGACGTCTGACACTAGGTCTAGACATTTGGAAACTTATTTGTTTTGCAGAAATGAATTCCCAAGGAAGGTAATGGCTAGAAAATCTCTCAAAGGAGATTTTGAGTCAGTCGAGGCAAAACGGTCACATATCAGACGTCTGGGGTCCTTTGCGGATGTCTGATATAAGGCTAACAGTCATTTCCTCGACGTGAACATGGGCAGCCAACGTTCCACTAATTGGACATCTGGCAAAGGCATCAGACATCTCCTAAGACGTTTGGACTAAGGTCTGAACGATGGATTCTAACAGACAAAATCTATTAAGTCAAGCCTAGATGTTTTGGATGTCTGATCAAACAGCTAGATGTCTTAAAAGTCAATATCAGACGTCTGATTTCCAAATTGGACGTCTGACAAGGCTGTCTGAACCCTATTTTAGTTTTCTAAGTTCTTTACAGAAAACCTAAGTATCATAGGGTTTGTGCAAGTGTTCCTAAGACTACTGTTAGGGTACTTTGAGGCTCTTTAATAAGAATATAATAAATAAAATAAAGAGCAACAAAAGAAACAAAATTTAAAGTACAATAGAAAGGAAATCTATCATATTCTTCATCTCCTTCCTTCTTCAAGCTTTCGCTCCTCGCGAAGCTCCTCCGCCTTTGTTAAGCTCCTCCAATCCGTTATGGATGCGAGCTCGAATTCCGCCTAAACACTTGTCTCCATTTGCAATTTGACTTGAAAGTTAGGACTCAAAAGCAAATGTTAAAGGACACGTGTTTTGTTATCATCAAAATAAATGATCGTGGTGCTCTAACACCAACAACTAATTCTTATGTTAACGGCTAAGCTAAGTAGATTGAGCTAAGTTGAGTTGGTCTCAACTAATTTGGAGCTGAGTTGAGCTAGGGAGAGCTGGAGTGAACTAATGTCAACTAGGTTGAGCTACCTTAAGCTCCCAGTGAACTGATTAGAGGTAGGATGAGCTAGACTCAACTAAGTTGAGTTGGATTTGAGTTGAGTTAAGTTGACTTGAGCTACCCTGAGCTGTCATCTAGCTGAGATGAGCTTAATGGCGTTAAGGTGAGCTATACCCAACTTAGTGGAGTTGGAATCTAGCTGTGATGAGTTGGATTCAGTTAGGACACAACTAAAATGAGCTTCCTCTTCACCTTCTGCCTTCCTGAGTGCTAGGGTTTGAGGGATCTGACTATCTGCTTATCCCTAACACTCAAATAAACATGTCAAAAAGACAAACAATATGCAATGCATGCTTAACTTAAGTGAATGCCAAAATGCAACCTAAAAGCCTGTTTGTAGAGTTAAAACCTTAAGAGGTATATCTGTTTTGTGGCATAAGAATAATGATAAACTGATATTTATCAATAAGGTAGTTGAACATCAGATAGTGAGGTGTATAGCTTAAGGGTTAGAGTTGAGTTGCACCGTATTCAACCGATGAGTGGATGGACAACTATTTGTGGTTCAATGTGTATAGCTATCACATGTCAACGTCACGTGATGTAGCTAGCACTCCTCGTAATACTCCTAGGGTGATGGACTGAGTTGTGTAATGGGTATAAGTCATTCTCCTAGGGTGATTTTGCTTTTCTTTAGTTGTAGTTACATTTAGCTTAGACAAGTTGCAAGTTCCAACTTGAGTAATTGCTATGGTGGAGATCGATTGACGTTTAAATGAAGCAAGATTTGCCTCACTTCCACTATGGCCTCTCCTTTCAAATAAGCACATTATGATCAAAGATCATTTTAAAATTACCTTTTGATATCTCGTCATCCATGATTGGTTTGGCAACCATCATGGTATAATATCATACTTACTAGTGTGGTGCCTTGCTACTCATTGCATAGAGTGAGGTTAGGGAGTAGGGGTGACCTTATTCGGGTCAACTCAAATTATTCACCCAAATCATTGGAAATGTTTATTTGATTTGGATTATTTGTGTTATGAGTTAAGTCAAGATCAAATCGTAAAACTTATATGCATTTTAAGTTGGTTGATGAGTCCAAGATATGCAATCTCAATTATCCAAACAATCCAAACTATTTAATTGGGTGATTCGTGGGTCACATTGACTAACCCAATTCAAACCTAAACGTATAAGTGCATTAATTTATAAATGATATTTACATATTATTAGGAGATTTCTTCTTTTAAGTATAATTGGTATTTGAGTTTTAATAAGATGGATAAAGTATTTACTTGCCATTATGTTGCAAAGCATTTTACAAAAAAACTTTCATTTATTGACAAACATACATAAAATTTGAATTTTATCCTACTGAAATCGATCCAAACGGACTTAAATTCCATCAAATTTAGTTGAGTCATGAATAGCTATTTTGTTAACTTAAATCAAATACAATTTAAATCCATCTAAACCGGTCTAACACTTGATAAGAAGCTTCTTTTTTGTGCTTTTATTTTTGTATTGTTATAGATATCTATTTTATTTTTCAAGCATCTATTTTTTATGTTTATGTGCGTACATAGAAGGTTCGATTGTCCTATCCTTTTCTCTTAGGTTAAGTTCAGTCGGAGGCTTGTGGGTGGAATAATGGCTTGTAGGTGAAATTAAAATGGGCTAAGAACTTATAAAATAAATTTTAGAATCCCCATTGGATACTAATCATTATCATTTTCAGTAACAAATTAACATAAATGTCCACATACACTGATTTATCTCAACTCACATTAATTTTAATATATATTAAAATATACAAACTCTAATATCATATAACACTTATATCATATTATAATATTAAACTATCACCTACTTAAATCATATCAACATATTAATTATTACATAACTCCTACCTAAATCTCCCTCAACTTATCTTACCCCCGTTCTATCTCAAAATAACCTAAAAAGTCCCCGACCAAAGACAGCCTTAGCGCTTGTGGAGGGCGGGAGCTGAATGAATGATAGAAATTTGGGAAGAAGAAATTGCCGTCACAGCCACTCCAAATCCCCTTCCCGCATTCCCTCCCGCGGAAATCTGGGAAAAATCCCACCCCCCACAGCATCAATCCTCACCGTCCCTCCACCCGCCCTTCGAATCCACGGCTCCCATCCTCGATCCGCCCCAAACCCACTCTGCCCAATCAAATCCCACCTCCCTCTCCCTTTATATACCTCACCCCCTCGTCCCTCCACATCTCATCGAAGACCACACACGCACGCAAAGGAAGCATTCTTTTTCCTTCGAAACCCTCATCCAACAACCACTCCCCTCATCCCAATGGCTCCCAAGGCCGATAAGAAGCCAGCGGAGAAGAAGCCCGCCGCTTCTGCTGCGGCGGAGGACAAGGAGAAGAAGGCGGAGAAGGCCCCGGTGGCTGCGGAGAAGAAGCCGAAGGCGGAGAAGCGGGTGCCGAAGGAAGGCGGGGCCTCCGAGAAGAAGAAGAAGAAGAAGGCGAAGAGCGTGGAGACGTACAAGATCTACATATTCAAGGTCCTGAAGCAGGTGCACCCTGACATCGGGATCTCCAGCAAGGCGATGGGCATCATGAACAGCTTCATCAACGACATCTTCGAGAAGCTCGCCCAGGAGGCCTCGAGGCTCGCCAGGTACAACAAGAAGCCCACCATCACCTCCAGGGAGATTCAGACCGCCGTCCGCCTCGTGCTCCCCGGGGAGCTCGCCAAGCACGCCGTCTCGGAGGGCACCAAGGCCGTCACCAAGTTCACCAGCTCTTAGATTAGAGATCTAGGGTTTCCTGTTAGGGTTTGATGTTGCTTTTGGGCGGTGTTTCTGGTGCTGGGGTTTCTCTGGTTTTTGGGCTGTCTGGTGGGGAATATGTAAAAAGAAAGCCCGGTGGCTGTTGGGCTTGCGCTGAATTATGGACTATCAAATATATCTTTTCTTGTTGATTGATTTCTCGTGTTCTGTTATTTTCTTTGCTTGGAATCCTTGGAAAACTTGCCATGCTCTTGTTTCCTTTGTGTGGAATTTACATCAGAAGATCTCTATGTTTGGTGCCAAGCAAGATCTACGGAGATAGTGATTTCTCCTTGTTCTTCGAAAGGTTATGTTTTTTCAAAGTTTTTTGAAGGTTTGCTGTTTTGAGATAAGTCAATGTTTTTATCCTGAAAGGTGTGCCAGGTGGTAACCCTTATCTCTTCGGGTTTCTGTCGTGGTTGTCAGGGGTGATGTCTTTGTGCACGGGGGACCAATACATGGAGGGTGTATGGAGAAGGAGCAAGTTTTACCCTTCAATGTCAAATATTGAAGGTTTCTTTCCATTTTCTTTAATTGTTTTTTGGTAGCTGAGAAAATGATATAATCGTCCGTTTGTTCAAAGTTTGTATGAGATTGATGTCAATGAGGTCGTGGTTGCAGGTGGTTCATTCATCTGTTGCTGCATGTGCAGGCACTTTGGTCAATATGGCATCTGTGTTTTTATTATCTTCCTGACAAGGAAGCAAGAAACCATCCTCTGAAAAGTAAGGGGGATAATAAAACGCAGATCAATATTGATCAATTCTGTGGAATAGAACACCTATAAGGAGATTGATGAAGTCAGAACAAAGTGGATTTGGCAACTAATTGGCAAAAATCTGAGTGCGAACAAAACCCTTTCTGAAGGATGTTGGTAGAAGAGGTAAAGAAAGAAGAATGTACAGTTGCAGAGAAACCTTGACCACACCCCTGTCAAGTTTTTATATAGATGGAAATCGGATGCAATCAGGTACCATGATTGATCTTGACAAATTGATCAAGACATGGCAGAAATTTCTGTATAAAGGATGTTGGTGGGAGAGGTAAAGAAAGAAGAGTGGCAATCTGGTGCAATCGAGTACCATGATTGATCTTGCCAAATTGATCAAGATATGGCAGAAGTTTCTGTATGTCGGACATGTGCTCCCAACAACCCACCAAGGAAACAGAAAATGGCAGGTGACAAGGATCTGTGACTTTGAGATCACTCTGCAGGGCCTCTGGTCAGGGTAGTTCATATTCATCTTGGTTTAAGGGCCACTAAGGCAGAGCTGGAGCAGTCTCGAGGAGAGATCATTACCTCAAATAAATATCTCATTATGTTAATGTTATGCAACTTTTATCTTTTATTTCTTATGGAGCTCAATATCTTCTGCAAGGCTGATCAATGTGGAAATCTTTAATGTATGCCTGAGAAAGACAATCTTCCGGATTTGTCCCATTTTTCTCTCCCGAGTATGGTGGTCCAGATTGACATGGACAATCCTTGGGTATCTTTCATGGAGATACTTTGTTGAACCAGAAAGGAGTGGACTCCTGCAGAGGATACCATTGACAAGGACAGCAGATAATCAAATTATGGTAAGGAACAGACAGTTAAGCATATCTGCTTATCTGCATCTTGCAATGTCCATGCAGATTAACTATACAAAGAGAACAGCTAATATGTAGAAGAGCATCTAATAGCAGTTCAACTTTTCGGTCACAATAGTCTATTTCCTCTTGAGAGAGACATGGAAAAACAATTTAGAGCAATACTAGATCTTAAGGAGCAGAAGTTTCACTTCACTTGCTCTTGGAACCAAGGTTGATTTGCAGACATGACCTTCATCCAAAATATTTGAAGTACTAAGCAATGCTGAAAGCAACATGCAGAGGCATCCACAAATGGGAAGAGCTCGTAAAATATCACTTAAAGAACCTTTTCAAGGCTAATAGACAAAGGATCATGTTAATGAAAAGGCAGTGAACAATCTTTATAGAGGCATTTTTACACTGAACCTGCAGGAGAAGAATCTACTCTCAAATTAATATGCTGTGGGTCCCATGCTCTTGACTGCTCAATCATGGAGATTAAATTAGGAAGCTAAGGTGAGGCCTTGGCCAGGCCTCGCCCCTTCTTCATTGCCAACCGTGTAGGAGGGGCCTTTAGGCCTCTTTCTTCATTGTTCATGGGTCCTCCAACCAATAGAGATTATTGTGTGTGGTTGGGAGACCTCACACGTGTTATTAAGCTTGATTTTTTGGATCAAGCAAATCGATTTTTCATTGGACTGGTCCTCATTTTCATGCTTTGTGTGTGTGAAGCAATTCTGTGCGTGGCGATATGGTTGAAAGGGCAGACCACAGTGACATCTGAAGTCAAAATTTCAACCTCCATATCAGTTTAAGGACCTACCATTAACTTGGCCAGTTTCTCAAACTATATCTTCTTGTCTCGTCGCTTTTGAATCTTTGTAGGAGGGCAGGACGTGCTCATCCTGATGGAGTTCTGGACTTTCGTGATGGTTTGGAATATAAAAAGTAGGAGAATTTCCTTGTAATGAACTGGGTGATGAATAGAATCGATCAATCCATTGCAGCTAACATGCTGTACAAAGATACAACGAAGGTGATCTGGGGTACCCTTGAGAAGAGGTATTCCTATATAACTCTTAGTGCAAGACTTGCAGATATCTATTGGAGAATTTAGAATATACCAATAAGGGAGACATGTCCCTGATTAGGTATTTCACAATTCTTGAAGGCTTGTTCGAGGAGTTGGGCGTGTATCAATCTACATGTTACGACAAACAGATAGTAGAACGTGTGCAGTGGTAAGCTTACAAGTTCTTGGGAGGGGACTCAACTCTAGGTACCATTCTGCACGTGACCAAATACTGGTCTCTGATGTGGGGCCCAGTCTGGAGACCATTTTTAGTCGCCTCCAGAAGATTGAAGTTGAAGACTCCTCATCACCTACACCAAGTGATCTTTGCACTAGCAACATCTGGACTCAGAACCAACATGTAGTTTTTTGCAGTACGTGGCTGTGGTAGAGGAAGAGGAAGAGGACTTAGAAGAATCTTTAGTTTCTGTGTCTATTGTAATCGAATTAACCATTCGTCTGATAAATGCTGGGACAAATATCGATGACCTGCTTGGGCATATAAATCAGTTGCTGCACCAGAGACAACCGGTCATGTAGGCTCAGATTGAGTTCCTTTGCAACCTATTGGAGGGAGAAGAACCTTCACCATAAATTGTTCTCGTGGTGACTGTTGCAAAAGTCCTCAGAGTCATGTTTGTGCAACCAGTGCTCTGCTCGAAGGATAACTTTGAAGCCTCGGGTCATGTTATCAACACAGAAGAAGCTGATGAGGGGTCGGGAAATTGAGTCAAGCTCAGCCTCATCTGTAAATGCTCGGGAATGTGTCCCAGTTGAAGTTGTCAGGTAGTTGAAGTCCAGTTTAAGTATTCAAGTTCGTGTTCTGTTTAGTTAAAGTTCAAGTAATTTTTGTGCAATGAGATTGTGAATGTCCAGAATAAAAGTTGTGATCAAAGAGAAGCACAGAATGGCATTCCTTTGCAATTGGAGCCACTTTTTCCATGCTAAATGCAGAATCGCATGATAATAGAAGAACATGAAAACATGACCATAATCAGTTGCCAGTATCCTGTACAATCGATTTTTTTCTCATTCACTGAAGGGGAAAGAGGATTATTTGATGCTTGTTGCCCCAGCACAGAGTTATTTACATCATGAGGGAGTAAACCACAGGTGTATTTAATGGAGACTTTTTTCTCAGTGGTCATGGCATTGGCATTTTTCGAAGTGCATTTGCCCATTGATTTCTGCCTCAAAAATGACGCCTGGCTTGTTGTTATTTCCGCTGTTTACTACATAGATGTTTATTTCTGCTGGAGTTTCTATATTCATTTATTCTATCATCAATCTAGATGAAAATTAGCAGGATCTAGGAAGTAAACTTTGATGTTACTATCATGCAGCTCATGCCATAGAATTCACAAGCTTTTTTTCTTTGAGATAGCGGTCTACATGATCAGATTGGATTGGATTTTAGTAAATCCATATTCCAATCCGCTGATTTTGTATTGAGATTTTTACAATTCAATTCAATCCATTTCAAGGCCTAATTCAATTCAATCTAATATGAAAATTTTCAAATTGGAATGTTTTTTTTTTTTCTTTTTAATTGTAGATGATTTTGTGGTTTTTACATCACTTCCTATTAGCTAATTCAAAGTTTCAAATTCAAATTTCAATTTTTTTCCTCGACGTGGAGGTGATGCTCAGTGATGGAGGTAGGGGTTGGAGAGGGGAGGTGGCGTTCGGTGGTGGAGGTGGAGAGGTGTGTGGGGGGCTTGGAGAGGCTCAGCAATAGAAGTGGTTCTCCATGATGGAGGTGGGTGGTTAGCACTCTCCTACTGGGAGCAAGCGAAGCCATAGAGGTGGGGGTTTGGAGTTTGGGGTTAGGATTTTGTGATGGGGGAGATTAGGAATTGGGAGAGGAGAGGGATCGTAGGGTTGTAACTGAATTTTTTTTTTTAAAAGGGCCATGGTAGAGTTATTTGGGGAGAGGGGAACTTGTGGGTTCGTGGGAGGAGAACTAGGAGTGGATGGAGCTTTCTAGGATTTTTGTGTTACATTCTCTGTAGTATTAAGATTTATTTCTTCTTCTTCTTCTTCAACTTAGTGTTAAAGCTGTTTGATCTAAAATGATCCAACGGTTCTGATTTGTCTCTTTCGTCTCCTCACTTCCTCTCCTCGCAAATCCCCTGTGCCCTCCACCTTGTCGTTGCCTTCCCTCCTCGATGTTGCGTGCTCCCTCCTCCACCTCAATGCTGCCCTTGTGCCATTCCTTTAACCTGTTGCCTAACCCCGCAGCAACCTTTCTTCTCTATGCTCGACACCTCTCCCTTCATTGCCTGCTGTTGAGGGTACCCCTGCACCACCCTCATTGACAGCCCCTGCGACATCCTCTCCTGGCATGGCTGCTGTGCCATACCCTTTCCGCACAACTCCTGCTGTTCCCTTATTACTATTCCTCTTGTCCAACTGCACCATCGTGTGCTCTTATGACCTCCTCTAGCCCTTCGCAACTCTTGGTTATCCACACCTCCCCTACCCTCCTTATGCAGTCATTGGTCGGTAGCAATTGAATCCTGTGTTATTAGGCTCCTGAATCCTTCAAAAATACTCTTAAAACCATCACACAAATGGGTCACTTATTCCTACAGGGTTATACTTCCAGAGATCCAGAGATGATTTCTGGAGAATAAACCTTTCATAAGGATGAGATCATTTTTCCTTCAAATTTTGCAAAAAACTCAATTAATAATTACAAAGAATAATCAAGCATTGAGATAATTTTTTCTTAAAATTTTAATAGGTTCATGACATCTGAATGTTGCAAGGTTTGTGGAATATGAGGATTTCGCTTATTCTGGAAGTTCAAGATCATGTAGTTTTGAGATCAAGTGTATTCTAGAATTGTCTCGTTAAGAGTTTACCAGTGATTTATATAGTTCCTTCCATGCTAGCTGGTCTCTTTCTAAGTGCTAACATATGAGGAAGGCCCTTATTACAAACTTAAAACCCCAACATTGAAATCCTGTCCATAACCTTTTATTTTTTTCCAAAAAATTCACTTGATTGTTGCTTGTTTCGACTAGTTGCTGGAAAAGTACATCACTTGGGATATGTGTTTAAAGAGATTTCTTGTTGGAGGCAAAGAACAACATTAGGACTGGAAAATATAGAGGTGAAAATAATAGATTGACTGTAAGGCTCTTGATCGAGTTGGGAGGAGGATGGGATGATGGGGTAGGTGATGAGGTGGACCAATGTGGACGACCCTTGATGAGGGAGCTCTGAAGGAGAAGGAGGTGTGGGGGTGGCATCTAAGTGATGGAGGACCAGCAAGTGGGGAGGAGGGGAGGCGAGGTGGTGGAGGCCAATGACAGGAAGGAGGCAGAGGTGGTGGACCAGTGAGGAGGTGTGGATGGGGGATGGAAGAGGAGGAGGAGGTGAGGGGGGAGGTGACAAGGTGGTGTACCAATGAGGAGGAGGTCGTGGACAGGTGAGGTGGTGGACGAATGTGAGGAGGGGAGTTGAGCAGAGGCAAACAATGACACTCTTGGAAGGAGTACGAAGGAGAGTAGGAGAGGGGTTAGGGGCAACGGTAGGGGGCCCTTGGTACAAAGTAGTTATGATGTAACGGTGAGTGGGATAGGCTGCAGGGAACTTGTATGCAGCTGAGTTGCATACTCCCCATCCTTATATATGTATATAAATGTTTTGAAAATTTTCTAGTTTGATTCAGTCCATAATGGTAAAAATTCCAATTCAATACAATCTGTTTGGATTGGAATGTATTGGATTGCGGATCAATCCAATCCATGTGCACCCCCCTACTGTTAGAGTATGTCTTGGAGTCAGGTGCATTCTATTGGTCGTTTATGATCTCAACACCTTCCTGTTTTCTTGTGATACAGAGTGCAATCTCTCTCTGTGCTTTGAGAAATTCATGTATATCTTCGAAATCTTTTTGTCCATTCCACTTTTTTAAGTTTTGATGTCAGTCAGAAACGAGGCACACCACAGTTCAGTAGGAAGCTTGGTTTGATGACAAAGTGGCCTCAGCATTAGCAGTCATTCGCACCATTATTATCAAAGTCCATCTATCGGGCAAATGCCTCAACCATCTGGAGGATGGGGAAACCGTGAAGCTACATGCCTATTAATGTTATTTCTTCATTGCATTGTTAGTGTCTTGGCATTCTCATTCCCCTTGTCATCACAGCATAGCTTGCAGATAGGATAGATAAAATTTTATCGTGACCAGTTTTTGGCATGATATGTGAGGAATTGCCTTTTTGTTGTTCATTAACTGGTTTTGATTTGAATAGTGCATTCCTTTAATATTCATTATTCGAGGTCTTGTTTGGAAGGACTGCTCTGTTGCTAAATAGGTAATGTACATGGCGTTGGTTGCATTACCATAGTGTAGAAAGTTGTCCGAGTTTTCTTTTTGGATTGGTTTTGGTGCCTGATTAATTAAATTGAGCTTGTTGTTGACACTACAGAAATTTTTTCCTGAAAACCATCGGTCTGACTGGAGGTGTTTTGTTTGTGCAGGTTTATAAGTTTGAACCTATGGTTCCACAGGTTTGTTTGGTTTCGAATCAAAATGCACAAAGCCTTCTCTTTCTCAGTGCACATGATGGCTTTTATAAGCTATTAAAAAAAAAATGAAAATTTTGAAAGATGGCTTCTCAGATCTGCGTGTAATTTTCGTTTCACGCAGCTGATGATTAACTGTGATTTTAGCTGTACAGAATTCTCTCTCTACGAAGAAAAATATTTCCCCCAAAAGATCAAGCATTCGAGTTATACTGGATTCTTGTGACTCTCGAGTGATAATACCAATTGTTTTGAGGTCCCTTGTAACGCATTCATGTTTCTCTTCACCATCGTCAGTTCCTATCTTGGAACAGTCATGCATACACTCTTGCGTAAGCAGGGATATTGTGCTTCCAAAGCATGCTAGAGAAACATGCTCTGTTACCCCCTGGGGATATTCAGATTGCTAGTGAAGAGGAAAATGCTTTAGAAAAATAGTCCATGTATTTTGCTCGCATCCTCAACAATCTTCACATATCCATTGTACCCATGCTTTTTTTGCGTTGATTTTGAGGTTTTTCTATGCTAAATCTTGTGTTCTCGTAATTGGATTACACTGGATTAATCTTCATCATCCAATCAAAATTGCATAGGAATCCGATCCCAAACATGCCTTCTTATTCAGTCTAACAAGATAATTCTTGGTATCACTGCACGTGGTCGTGTGGAGGAACATGATCCTTGATGTAGTTTTGACGGTCAAACAAAGGACCATTGATGACGCTACTATTGAGCAAGATGGCAACCAAAGGTGCATGAACACATTGATGTGTCTGTGATGAGAGAATTAGCTTAAGCGTACAGCTACAATTGGTTGCAAAAGCAGTGGCAATGGTCCCTATGCATCGGGCTCTTCCTAACGGGTTCTATGTGAAAGAACTCGATTTACAACAAGATTAGAGTGCCCCTACGCCCGATGGGGGAAATTATTGGCAATACTAAGGTTCTGGTGGTTTTGCAAGATATAACTATGTACCCCCTTATTTAATGAATTTTATCCCAAGACAAAGTTGCCTTGGGATGAGGGGGAAAATTCTAGGATAAATTTATTCCAGAAGCAGCGGGATAAATTTATCCCTTCCTCTCATGAGATAATATCCCTACTTATCTTTTAAGTATTTTTATTTATTTTATAATTTGATCTATATTTCTTTAGCACATCAAATCGACTTATCCTCTGTTCTATTATATATAAAATTTATCTCTTAAAATATATCTCAATGTATAAAAACTATCTAGAGGGAAAACTCAAAAGAGAAACATGTGAAACTGATAAGAACAAAACATGAAAATAAGACAACGCTATGTGTTTAGATGAAAATATGTATCATCGAGCATTGCCACCATTCAACACATTACGAGTAAGCCACCAAGTAGCACTGGCAAATAACTCGATCTTGATGTGCTTGTTGTTTCCTGGCATGACCCCATAAGATGACTAAAGCAAACTGTAAGCTATGGTTGCGATCGATTGAAAGAAATCGAACTCATTTATTTCCAGAGGGTGAGCCTTGAACCATCTCTCAATTCCCCATCATATGAAATGTAAAGACTCGTGCTGTTCTGAGCCTTTTAAGATGTTTGGACTGTCGGTCAGATGTTTGGACACCTTCCCAGACGTCTGGAAATCAAAATTTTTTAGGTACGAGCTTCGCGTCTGCGCACGGGCTGCGTGCAGACGTGAAGCTCGTATCCAAAAATTTTGATTTCCAGACGTCCGCAGACAATATCCTCTTTTTCTCCCCTTCTTCTCTCTCCCCCCTCCTCCAGCGAACCCTAACATGCCCTCTTTATAACCCCCCTTACTCCTCTCTTGTTCTCCCCACCCCAGTCACCTTCTTCTCTTCCTCTCCACCCTAGCGAGAGAGCTAGCGCGAGCGAGAGAGTGCAAGAGCGGCGACGAGGAGTGGCGTGAGGAGAGGAGGAGTTGAGCTTGCGAGCTCGTGTGAGAGCTCACTGGAGGACGCACGGCTGGAGCGGCGCGTGCGGGAGGAGTGCGTCAGGGGAGTCATCCCTGACACTGCTGCAACCGGAGTTGCAAGCGAGGAGGCGAACCGCGGTAGCGCGCTGCGAGAGCGAGCGGGAGCAGGTTCTGGTTTTGGGTTTTTCCTAGAATCAGACGTCTGAAGTGACGTCCAGACGATGGAGCGGATGTCTGGAGGCGATTTCAGACATCTGAGGAGAGATATTCGCGAAGGAACGTTCCCTTTGCGGATATGGCCATGCAAGCCGCTCTGCAACTACTCTTCGCGTGGCCATTTTGAGAAGATTTGCTGTCGCGTGCAAGATTTGCTTCGAGAAGGTGCGGGGCACGCCCTCCCACGCATTTTAGATGTCTGGGAGGCCTACTAGACGGCTGGAAGCACTTCCAGATGTCCGGAGAGGAGGTTGTATGTCTGGAGTTGGGTCCAGATGGTTCAGAAGAGTTCTTGGACGTCTGAGGTCGACGCAGAGCTTGAGGTGCGTTTCAGAACACTTTTAAGACTTCTGGACATTGTGCCTGTTAAGACTTGGGACATCAAACACACTTTAAGACATCTGGGAGTTGGTTTAGACGTCTGGTCAAACGTCTGGAAATAAATTTTGGCGTGAGTACGATCGCGAGCCTGTGTGCGTGCTGCACGCAAACTGTAACCCGCCGCCCTCTTCTTTTTCTCTCTCCCCTCGCCGACCTGCAGATGCCTCCCCCACACCTTCAAATACCCCTCCCCTCTCCCTCGTTCATCACCTCACCGTCTCCTCCTTCTTCCAGCGTGAGCGCGAGAGCGAGAGCGATGGCAGCAGCTGCTGCCAGGTGTGGTGTGGAGAGGAAGAGGTGCAGCGAGAGGGAAGAAGAGGGGGAGCGCGCGAGAAAGAGAGAGAGAGCCCGCCAGAGCAGCTCGAGGCCGGCCGGCGTGCACGCGGAGGAGCGTCCTGTTGGGGAGATCCCCCCTGGTGCTGCTGCAACTCGAGCAGCAGACGAGTGGCTACGTGGCGAGCTAGCGCGTAGCGGGAAGAAGACGAGGAGGTTCTGATTCTGGGAATTTTTCCCATAATCAGATGTCTGGACCTACGTCTAGACGACGCGGGCGACATCTGGAGGGAGCTCAAGACGACTGAGAGGTACGAAATTTCTCCTCTACTTCCTTTTTGCGGATGCGGCCATGCAGGCCGTTCCGCCGAAGTGCTGAGACGTGTCGTGTTGAGGAGGTTTTCGTCGCGCGTGCAGGTTTCGTTTCGGGAAGGCACGGGGACACGCCTGCCTACGCAATTCAGACGTCTGGGCACGGCACTAGACGGCGGAGAGCGTCTCTAGACGTCCGGAGAGGTGGTCGGACGTTTGGAACTGGGTCCAGACGATTCAGCAGGACCCCTGGACGTCTGAGGAGCAGCACAGAGTGAGGTGTGACCTGGACCACCTTTTAAGACATCTGGAAGGTGTTCCAGATGTCTGATTTGAGTCAAAGTTGTCGTTTTTGACCCGTTTAGGGTCTGTTCGAAGTTCGATTTCCGCGTTAAAGATTCCGTTCTCCTCAGAATTAGTTCCTCTACTTGTTTGAAATACTTTTATCCTGTTCTGAGTGGTTCCTTATGATTGATCCTTGTGTTAGGACCTCGTTCTGTTGCGACTTTGGGGGATGCGAAGGCACGTGGACCTGCTGATCACGCCCCCATTACTCTCGATTTTGCGGGTAGAGTGGCTCCCATTAGTTAATTACAAACATTAATACATATCTGAAAAAAATGATAGATCCTTGGGTATGGCATGAATCCTAGGACCTGAAAACTAGATTGAATGATAGATCCTAGGGAATGGCATGAATCCTAGGACCTGAAAATTAGATTGAATGATAGATCCTATGGAATGGCATGAATCCTAGGACTTGAAAACTAGATTGAATGATAGATCCTAAGATGTGGCATGAATCCTAGGAACAGAAATACTGAAACAAATGTCTTGAATGTCTGAATTGCAGTCTTGGAAAGTAATTAGAATAATGATAATTGCCTGTAATTGGATAACAACTGCCTGTGAAATGTAGAGTACTGTTGCTAGTAACTACTACATGTAAATTCCTGTTGTTGGGAAACTAAATTCCAGCTGCTTGTATATAAGTTGAGATTAAATGTTAGAAACACGAGCTATATGCGAATGAAACTGAAATGTTGAAACCTAGTATTGCTCTGCCTGAGAAATATAAGCATGAACCCTACGGAGAATTAGGAGTAGAACTCCTGGAAAATAAATAGAATGGAACTGGGAAAGTGGATGGGGAAGTGAGCTGGCCCTTGAGTACGGAGTACCAAGGAGAGCGACTATCCCCCTGTTTAGTGCAGAGCGGAGCTAGCCGCTCCAGGGACTCGGGGTTAGGTCTGGCCACTTTGTACCGACTTTTGGCCCTCGCGTACACAGTACCGGGGAGAGTTACTAGTGTAGAGAGAGAGCTAGCCACCCCACGGTCCCCAGGGTTCAGTTAGTCGTCCTACACCGACTTGTTAGGCCCACTTGGCAAACCACGGTAGTCAGGCGAAGGTGCGTGGACTATGGAGGGGCAAGACCCCTGTTTAGTTACTGTGGAGGGGCTGGACCCCTGTTACTGAGAGGGATTTGCCCTATACTGGTTCCGTGCTGTGCTTTGGGCGCACCCGTTAACGGAAACGATTGACCGCGTGCCAGTGCGGGGTAGCTACCCGTGCGTTTATCGCGCATGCCGTAGTCACCGTTACGTCTGTCAGCGACTTTGGGGTGGTTGACTGAGGGTAGAACCACCACGGGGGACTCTCCCAGCCAGGAGAGCACCACGTGCTACTTCTACTTTTCGGAAAAGACTGTAATCAAGATCGTTCCCACGAGGAACATTCGAGATTAAGAGAAAGACCTGAGAAATAAATCAAGAAAGAATAAATAGAGAAATAAAGAAAGAAATTTAAAACAACAGCTACTTGTTCACCTTTACTGTTTTCTTAGCTAGCTAGTTGCCACTCCACTCAGCGTTTCGCTGACGTGTCATATTTGTCACCTTTTTCAGGACCAGGTGTTGAGCAGCCAGAGCCTACGGCTGTGGAGGGTGCTGGGCCTAGTAGAGCCCAGTAGTTGTACTTTTGTTGTACTCGTTTTTCTGTAGTAGTGAGTATATCTGTTTCACCTCGTATTCTTTTATTTTAACTTCATATTTCTGTACCTGTTTTTAATTCTCTACTGTTGTGGTGGTATGTACTGTAGTAGTTCTTTTCTTTACTGCTGTACTTTTGTTACTGTTAGTTACTTGCATGGTGAATGTGGTTTATTTTACTGCTTTTTGGTTATTTTCTCGTTGGACGACTGGGTCTTGGGATCAGTCGAGTCGGTTCGATTCTCGTGTCCTGTAGGGATTCGGGAACCGGGTCGTAACAGTGCCAGACGTCTGATTTGAGTTAGTAACCCTATTTTTGACCCGTTTTGGGTCCATTTGAGGTCTGTTTTACGCAAACAAGATACCGATGTTTTACTTGCGAGTTCCTCTACTTGTTGGAAGGCTTTCTATACTGTTCTGAATGTTCCATTGTGATTGTTCTTTGTTATAGGACTTCATTCCGTTGCGGGTTCGGGGTTTGCTGAGACACGTAAGCCTGCCGTTTGAACCCCCAATACTCCTGAGTTGACTGGTAGAGTGGCTTCCCCTAATTTAATTATAAACCTGAATGCTTGTGTGGAATGAATGATTAGAGCTTAGGATATGACATGAATCCTAGGACGAGAAATACTTGAAATGTCTGTATGCATGATTGAATTGCAGTCTTGATGAGTAGATAAAAATGTTAGCAATTGCCTGTTAATGAACCAGAGCTGCCTGTAAAACATGAATTTACTTGTGCTAGTCAAACAGTTACATGTGACCTTCCTGTTCTATACATTAAATGATATAATACGAGCTGCCTATGTATAACCTGAAAATGGAAATGTGAATGATAGAATTAAGAGCTGCATGTGTCTAACCTGAGAATGGAAATAGAAATAATGAAACCTGGTATGGAATATGATTGTTAGAAATACGAGCTGCATGTGTATAACCTGGGAATGGAAATAGAAATGATGAAACCTGGTATGGAATGTGAATGTTAGAAATACAAGCTACATGTGTATAACCTGAGAATGGAAATAGAAATGATGAAACCTGGTATGGAATGGTATGAGAAATATGAGCATGAACCCTACGGGGAATTAGGAGTAGAACTCCTGAAACAAATGGAATGGATCTGGAAATGTGACGGGAAGTGCGCTAGCCCTTAAGTACGTGGTACCAAGGGGAGCGCATGTTCCCTCTTAGTGTAGAGGGGAGCTTGCTGTCCTTCGGGTTGAGACTCGGGGTGGGTTTGGCCACTCTGCACCGCCTTCTTGGCTATCGCGTACACTATATCGGGGAGAGCTACTAATGTAGGGAGAGAGCTACTGTTACGACCCGATTCCCGAATCCTTACAGGACAAAAGACCGGACTGACTCGACTGATACCAAGACCCAGTCGTCCAACGAGAAAGTAACCAAAAAGCAGGAAAGTAAACCACATTCATTGTGTTAAGCAACTAACAGTAACAAAAGTACAACAGTAAGAAAGTAAAACTACTACAATACACACCACCACAACGATATAAAATAAACGGGTACAGGAATATAAAGTACAAAATGTCAGAGTACAGAGGTGCAAGAACTACTCACTATAATTGAAAAGGAGTACAATAAGAAGCTACAACTACTGGACTCTACTGGGCCCAGCACCCTCTGCAGTCGTAAGCTCTGGCTGCTCAACACCTGGACCTGAAAAGGGCTTATGAGTACAAAACGTCAGCGAACGCTGAGTAGAGTGGCAACCAACTAGCAAAGTAGTAAAGGTGGACAGGCAGCTGTTGTTTTTCAATTTCTTTCTTTCTTTAACTAATTATTTTTTCTTTCACCACTTGGTTTATTTATCAGGTCTCTTTTTTGATCTCAAATGTTCACCGTGGGAACGATCTTGATTGCAGTATTTTTCGAAGAGTAGAAGTTGCACGTGGTGCTCTCCTACCCGGGAGACTTCCCTGTGATAGTCCTACACCCAGTCAATCACCCCAAGGTCACAGACAAACATAGGGGCGACTACGGCATGCACGATAAGTGTACGGGTAGCTATCCCGCACTGGCACGCGGATAGTCGTTTTCGTTCGCGGGTGCGTCCAAAGCACAGCACAGAACCAGTATAGGGCATAGCCCTCTCAGTAATAGGGGTCTAGCTCCTGATAAGACCCAAGACATCAAACGCTTTTTAAGACGTCTGGGAGTTGGTCTAGACGTCTGGTCAAACGTCTGGACGCCTTTCCAGACATCTGGAAATAAATATTTGTGGCGTACGATTGCGAGTCTGTGCGCATGCGCGCGCAGACTGAATCCGCCGACCTACAGATGCTTTTTGTCTCCCCCGACGTCTTCAAATATCCCTCTCCCCGAATATCCCTCTCCCCCCTTCCCTCTCCCTCACCCACCACCCCACCATCTGCTCCTTTCAGCTTGAGCACGAGAGAGAGAGAGAGTGGGTAGCAGCTGCTGCCGGGTGCGTGCGGAGAGGAGGTGCAGCGAGAGGGGAGAAGAGGGAGAGCGCGTGAGGAAGAGCAGCTCAGGGCCGGCCGACGGGCGCGCAACGGGAGCGTGGTGCTGGGGAGGTTACCCCGGTGCGGCTGCAGCTCAGGCAGCAGGCGGGCGAGCGTGGCGCGGCCGTGCGCAGCAGGAAGAAGGCGAGGAGGTTTTGATTCTGGGAAATTTTCCCAGAATCAAACGTCTGGACCTACGTCCAGACGACGTGGGCGATGTCTGGAGGGAACTCCAGACGTTTGAGAGGTACATATTCCTTCCTACGCTTCCTTTTGCGGTTACAGCCATGCAGGCCGTTCGCCGAAAGTTCTGTCTCATGACGTGTTGAGAGTGTGTTTGCGTACGCATCCATGTTTCGCTTCGGGAAGGCACAGGGCACTCCCTCCCACGCGATTCAGACGTCTGGGCGAAGCACCAGACTGCAGAGGGAGTCTCCAGACGTCCGGAGTGATAGTCGGACGTCTGGAACTAGGTCCAGACGGTTCAGCAGGATCCTGGATGTCTGAGGAACAACTCAGAGTGAGGTATGACCTGGTCCACCTTTTAAGGCATCTGGAAGGTATTCCAGAAGTCTGATTTAAGTCAGAGTTATCATTTTTAACCCGTTTAGGGTCCGTTCGAGGTTCGATTTCCGCGTTTAAAATTCCGTTCTTCTCAGAATTAGTTCCACTACTTGTTTAAAATACTTATATCCTGTTCTAAGTGGCTCCTTGTGATTGATCCTTGTGTTAGGACCTCGTTCCATTGCGGCTCTAGGGGTTGCGAAGGCATGCGGACCTGCCGATCATGCCCCCATTACTACCGATTTTGCGGGTAGAGTGGCTCCCCTTAATTACTGACAAGCATAAATGCATCTCTAAAATAAATGATAGATCTTAGGGTATGGCATGAATCCTAGGGCTTGAAAACTAGATTAAATGATAGATCCTAGGGTTTGGCATGAATCCTAGGGCTTGAAAACTACATTGAATGATGGATCCTAGGGCGTAGCTTTAATCCTAGAAACAGAAACATTGAAACGAATGTCTTGAATACCTGAATTGCAGTCTTGGATAAGTAGAAAGAATAGTGATAATTGCCTGTAATTGGATAACAGCTGGCTGTGAAATGTAGAGTACTATTGCTAGTAACGGGTACATGCAATTCCTGTTGTTTGGAAACTAAATGCGTGCTGATTGTATATAAATTGATATTAAATGTTGGAAACACGGGTTAAATGTGAATGAAACTGAAATGATGAAACCTAGTATGGCTGAGAAATATGAGTATGAACCCTACGGGGAATTAGGGATAGAACTCCTAAAAAATAAATAGAATGGAACGGGGAAAGTGGATGGGGAAGTGAGTTGGCCCTTGAGTACGGAGTACCAAGGAGAGCGATTGTTCCCCTGTTTAGTGCAAAGCGGAGCTAGCTGCCCCGGGGACCCGGGGTAAGGGCTGGCCACTTTGTACTGACTTCTGGCCCTTGTGTACATAGTACCGAGGAGAGCTACTAGTGTAGGGAGAGAGCTAGTGTAACGACCCGATTCCCGAGTCCCTACGAGACACGAGAACCGGACCGACTCAACTAATCCCAAGACCTAGTCATCCAACGAGGAAGTAACCAAAAGAGCAGCAAAATAAACCACACTCAGCATGAATATAACTAACAGTAAGGAAATACGGCAGTAAAGAAAGAAGCCACTACAGTATATACCACCACAACAGTAGAACAACATTCATAACATAATATGAACTGCGGGTAAAGAAAAGTATAGCGGAAACAAGGACTACTCACTACAGTGGAACCAAAAAAAAGTGGTACAAGAGAACAGTGGTAACTCTACTGGACCCTACTCGGCCCAGCGTCCTCTGCAGCCGCTGACCCTGGCTGCTTAACACCTGGTCCTGAAAAGTAACGAGTGTAACATGTCAGCAAAACGCTGAGTAGAGTGGTAGCTAAACTAAAGAAACAGTAAAGTGTACAGTAGCTGTTTTAATTTTCTTTCTTCCTTTATTTACGTCTTTCTATTGTCTCAAAATTTATCTATTTCTCAGATCCTTCACTTGATCTCGAATGTTCCTCGTGGGAACGATCTTGATTGCAGTCTTTTCCGAACAGTAGAAGTAGCACGTGGTGCTCTCCTGGCCGGGAGAGTCCCCCGTGGTGACCCTACTCTCAGTCAACCACCCCAAGGTCACGGAAAGGCGTAACGGTGACTACGGCACGCGCGATAAGCGCATAGGTAGCTAACCCGCACTGGCACGCTGTCAGTCGTTTCCGTTAACGGGTGAGCCCAAAGCATAGCACGGAACCAGTACAGGGCAGAGCCCTCTCAGTAATAGGGGTCCAACCCCTCCACAGTAACCAAACAGGGGCCTTGCCCCTCCACTGTCTGCGCACCCTCGCTTGACTACCGTGGTTTGCCCCAGTGGGCCTAACAAGTCGGTGTAGGAGGCTACCAGAACCCCGGGGCCCGTGGGGTAGCTAGTACCTCCCTACACTAGTAGCTCTCCTCGGTACTACGTACACGAGGGCCAGCAAGTCGGTACAAAGTGGCCAGTCCTAACCCCGGGTCGCTGGGGCGGCTGGCTCCGCTCTGCACTAAACAGGGGGATAGTCGCTCTCCTTGGTACTCCGTACTCAAGGGCCAGCTCACTTCCCCAATTCTATTCCATTCACCTTCCAGGAGTTCTACTCCTAATTCCCCGTAGGGTTCCAGTTCTTTTAACTCAGCACATTCAAGTTTCACCTTTCCAGTTTCACGTTCATACAATCCATGTTCTCAATCACGTTTATTTATTCATAGCAGGTAGCTGTTAATTCAATTCACAGGCAGCTATTATTTTCTTTCCACATTTTCCAAGACTGCAGTATTCATACATTCCACTGATTTTCCCATCCTAGGATTCATGCCATATCCTAGGATCTATCATACAATCTAATTTTCCAGCCCTAGGATTCATGCAACACCCTAGGATCTACCATTCAATCTATTTCTCGTTCCTAGGATTCATGCAATGTCTTAGGTTCTATTTATGGTTCCATAATTTAACAGATTATACTAGTAAACTTAAAAGCCACTCTACCGGTTACAACAGGAGTACTGGGGGCGTGATCGAGAATCCCGTGTGCCTCCGCAAACCCCGAGACTGCAACGGAATGGGGTCCGATCACAAGGATCAATCACAAGGAGTTTCTCAAAATAGTACATAGCTACTGTAGACGGGCAGAGGATTTAATTCCGAAAAGAATGCAACTCGAAACGCGGAAAACGGAACCCGAACGGGCCCTAAACGGGTCGAAAACGACGAAACAGTGTAAAATCAGACGTCTGGAACTTATTTCCAGACGTCTTAAAAAGTGGATCAGGGGTTACCTTGCTCTGCGTGGTCTCTCAGACGTCCAAAAGCCTGTGGGGGCGTCTGGCCTAGTTCCCAGACGTCCGATGGTCACCCCGGACGTCTGGAAGTCGCTCCAGTCGTCTGGCACTGCAGCCAGACGTCCGATTCGTGTTGGGTGGGGAATCAGAACCTGCGCGTACCCATTTCCTCTCTCTCTCATTACGGTCAGTCGAAGAAAAGGAAGGAAGACGGAAATAACTCACCTTTCAGACGTCTGTACAGTCCTCCAGACGTCGTCCCCGTCGTCTGGTTGGAAGCCCAGACGTCTGATTCTGAAAAAATTTCCAGAATCAGAGCGCGTCTCGCCCTCCACCCGCGACGCACGGCCGGGCCGCGCCTCGTCCGCCTGCTGCTCGAGCTGCAGCAGGCCTCCCACGTCACCCCACTTCTGCTGCTTCCCCCGCCGGCCGGCCCTAGTAGCCCCGGCGAGCTCACCCTCACGGCCGAGCGCCTCTTCCCACGTGCAGCACCTCCTCCCACGCTCACCGCGGCTGTCGCTGCCACCGCTCACTCGCGCTCGCTCTCACGCACCTGCTGGAAGGAGAAGAGGAAAGGGGGCGGAGGTGACGGGAGCGAGGGGGAGGGCGTGGCCTTTTAAGGCTGCGCGAGGAGGAGAGAGAGAGTGGGACAGAGGGCGCATGAGGGAGAGGGAAAAAGATAGAGAGAGAGACGCTCGCAGGTCTGCGCGCTCAGACGCGCAGATGAAACACTCGTGCCGAAAATAACCGAATCCCAGACGTCTGGAAGGGGTTCCAGACGTCTAGTCAGACGTGTGGGACACCTCCCAGACGTCTTAAAAACGTCTGAAGCCGCGCGTTCGTAACAGCTAGTCACCCCATGGGCCCCAGGATTCAGCTAGTCGTCCTACACCGACTTGTTAGGTCCACTCGGCAAACTAGGGTAGCCAGGCGAGGGTGCGCGGACTGTGGAGGGGCAAGACCCTTGTTTGGTTACTGTGGAGGGGCTGGACCCCTGTTACTGAGAGGGCTCTGCCCTATACTGGTTCTATGCTGTACTTTGGGCGCACCTGTTAACGGAAATAACTGACCGCGTGCCAGTGCGGTGTAACTACCTGTACGTTTATCGCGTGTGCCGTAGTCACCGTTACATCTGTAAGTGGCCTTAGGATGGTTGACTGAGGGTAGGACCATCACGGGGGACTCTCTCGGTCGGGAGAGCACCACGTGCTACTTCTACTTTCCGGAAAAACTGCAATCAAGATCATTCCCACGAGGAACATTCGAGATCAAGATTGCCACTCTACTCAGTGTTTTGCTGACGTGTCACTTTTGTCACCTACTCAGGATCAGGTGTTGAGCAGCTAGAGCCTGCGACTGCGGAGGGTGCTGGGCCTAGTAGAGTCCAGTAGTTGTACTTTGTTGTATCATTTTTCTGTAATAGTGAGTATTTCTGCTTCATTTGTACTCTTTTATTGAAATCTTCAAATTTCTATACCTGTTTTAATTCTCTACTGTTGTGGTGGTATGTACTATAGTAGTTCTTTTCTTTACTGCTGTACTTTTGTTACTGTTAGTTACATGTATGATAAATGTGGTTTATTTTACTGCTTTTTGGTTACTTTCTTGTTGGACGACTGGGCCTTGAGATCAGTCGAGTCGGTCCGATTCTCGTGTCCTGCAGGGATTCAGGAACCGGGTCGTAACAGCTCCTAAGAACCAAACAGGGGTCTCGCCCCTCCACAGTCTGTGCACCCTCACCTGACTACCTTGGTTTACCCAGTGGGCCTAACAAGTCGGTGTAGGACGGCTAGCTGAACCTCGGGCCCTGTGGGGTTGCTAGCACTCTCCCTACACTAGTAGGTCTCCCCGGTATAGTGTGTGCGAGGGCCAAGAAGTCGGTACAGAGTGGCTAATCCTAACCCTGGGTCCCAACCCAAGGGCGGCTAGCTCCGCTCTGCACTAAACAGGGGGACAGTCGCTCTCTTTGGTACTCCATACTCAAGGGCCAGCTCATTTCCCCACTCACATTTCCAGTTCCATTCCATCTATTTCCAGGAGCTCTACTCCTAATTCCCCGTAGGGTTCATGCTCATATTCTTCAAGCTATTCCATATCAGGTTTCATTATTTTTATTTCCATTCTCAAGTTATACGCATGCAACTGGCAATTCTATCATTCACATTTCCATTTCCAAATCATATACATGCAGCTCATATTATTTCATTTCAGTTTGCTGACAGGAAAGTTTACATGCGACAGTTAACTAGCACAAATGCTACATATTTCGTAGGCAACCGTTATTCCTTTACAGCCAATTGTTATTCATTTATCTACTCATTCAAGACTGGAATTCATTCATTCAATACAGACATTCCAGTATTTCTACTCCTAGGATTCATGCCATATCCTAGGTTCTAATCATTCATTCCACACATGCAATTAGGTTGTAATTAAATTAAGGGAAGCCACTCTACCAGTAAACCCAGGAGTAGTGGAGGCTTGAACGGCAGACTCACGTGTCTCAGCAAGCCCCGAACCTACAATGGAAACAAGTCCTATCACAAGAGAATACTTAGAACAGTATAGAAAGTCTTCTAACAAGTAGAGGAATTCATATGAGAAACAACGGTATCTTAATTGCAGAAATTAGACCTCAAACGGACCTTAAACGGGACAAAATTAGTGTTTCTGACTCAAATCAGATGTCTGAAATAACTTCCAGACGTCTTAAAATTGTTCAGTGCCATACCTCAAGTTCTGTGCTACTCCTCAGACGTCCAGGAACTTCGCTGGACCGTCTGGACCTAGTTCTAGACGTCCGACCACCTCTTCAGACGTCTGGAAGCGCTCCTCGTCATCTGGTAGGTCGCCCAGATGTCCAAATCGCATGGGAGGGCGTGTCTCCCGCCTTCCCGAAGTGAAACCTATGCGAATCAACTAAATCTCCTCAAAAAGGCATGCAACAGTGCCTCAGCAGAGCGTCCTGCATGGTCGTATCCGCAAAGAAGACGTACCTTTACGAAGTCTACTTCTCAGTTGTCTGAAACCTCTTCCTGATGTGTCTACGTTGTCTGGACGTTGTTCCAAACGTCTGATTCTAGGAAAATCCCAGAACCAGAACCTGCTTCTGCCCTCTCACGCTGTGCGTGGCTGCGCTGCGCCCTCTCAACTGCTGCTCCGGCTGCAGTAGTGTCAGGGAGGACCTCCCTGACGCACTCCGCCTTGCGCACGCGCTGCTCTGGTCGTAAGCTCGCAAGCTTGCTCTCCTCTCCTCCTCACACTGGTCCTCCTCTCCTCTCACGTCGCTCCTTCTCTCCGCCATTCTCGCTCGCTCTGCTGCTCTCGCTGGAGGGAAGGAGGAAGGTGGCTGGGAAGTGGGGTGAAACGAGGGAGAGGAGGGGGCTTTATATAAGGGTGTGGGTTTAGGGTTTCGTCGGGGCGGAAGGAGAGAGAAGAAGGAAACGAGGGAAGTGTATTGCCTACGCGCAGCACGTGCGTAGATGCGAGCTCGTACACAAAATTTTTGATTTCCAGATGTTTAGGAAGGTGTTCAGACGTCTGACCCACAATCCAGACATTTTAAAAGGCTCAAACAGTGCGGGTCTTAACAGCTAGCCACCCTACGGTGCATGGGGTTCAGCTAGCCACCTTGCACCAACTTGTTAGGCCCACTGGGCAAACCAGGGTAGTCAGGCGAGTGTGCGTGGGCTGTAGAGGGGCGAGACCCCTGTTTGGTTCTTAGGGGTTAGACCCCTGTTATTGAGAGGGCTAGGCCCTATACTATTTCGTGCTGTACTTTGGGCGCACCCGTTAGCGGAAACGACTGACCGCGTGCCAATGCTGGGTAGCTACCCGTGCGTGTATCGCACATGTCATAGTCACCGTTACGTCTGTCTGTGACCTTGGGGTGGTTGACTGGGTGTAGGATCACCACGGGAGACTCTCTCGGTTAGGAGAGCACCACGTGTACCTCCTACTCTTCGGAAAAGACTGCAATCAAGATCGTCTCATAAGGAACATTCGAGATTAAGAAAAAGATTTGGAAATATATAAACCAATGGGTGAAAAAGGAATAACTTGTAAATTAAATAATTGGAATAGCTAGTTTACCTGTTAGCTTACTGCTTTAGTTAGTTGGTTGCCACTATACTCATCGTTTGCTGACTTGTGTATTCATATCCCTTTTGAGGTCTAGGTGTTGAGCAGCCCGAGTCTACTGCTGCAGAGGATGCTGGGCCCAGTAGAGCCCAGTAGCAGTAGCTTTTTCTTGTAGTACATTTTTGTAGTAGTGAATTCAGACTCTTGTATTTTTACGTTTCTGTACTTTTATGCTCCTGGACCTTGTTACTGTTCTAATGTTGTGGTGGTGATATGTACTGTAGCAGCTTTTACTTTCCTTACTGCTGTACTCTTTTACTCTTAGTTGCTTAGCATAGTGAATGTGATTTATTTTCTTGCTGTTTGGTTATTTCTTGTTGGACGACTGGGTCTTGGGATTAGTCGAGCCGATCTCGAGTTCTGTAGGGATTTGGGAACCAGGTCGTAACATGGAAGATAGCGCATCGGTTCCCCACCAACAATCCAATTTAGAAGGCATGCCAAAGACCAAGATTGATATGCAAACACTTCTTGGGCCTGATTTTTACAGAACCTCGAAGAGATCTGCTTAGGGCTAGTTTGCTTCATAAGTTAGAAAGGTAATGTTATGAAATGTGAAATTAGTATTAATCTCCATTTTTATTTACTTGCAAGGTGGTGTTAACATCAATTTCTGTTTATTTAAATTGTTGTTAAACTGTAGTGTTAATTCTTGTGGTGTTTACTTGAACTGGTATTAACACTAGTTTCTATAAAGTGGAGTTTGGGTGTTGGAGAGTTATGAAGTTAACACCTATTTTGCTAATACCCCTTAAAGTTGCTGTTAGCAAAACATGTCTTAATTCCTCAAAACAAGTGTTAAGATTATATGTATTAATTCCTTAAGTAAACGTGGTTTAACACCTCAAAATAGGGGTTAACCTCACAAGTAAACTAGCTCTCAAGGAAAATTCGAGTTAAGATCTGATGTAATGCAAGTTCCCAAGATGATTTAGCCCACAAATTTCTCAAGTCGATATAAGCAATAGTTATCACATTAGCCTTTAATAATAATTTTGACGATAACAAACATATCAAATAATTGAGATTAAAATTATATTCTATGCATAAATATTGTAAGAATATTTTTTAGGTTGAAGCTTTCTTGACGAAATTTAAAATCAGAAGGAAGGAGGAGATCATGTTCTTCAAATTTATGTTTCCTTGTATTATATGAATTGAGTTATAATTTTGTATCTTTTAAAATACAAGGATAGCTCCAACCAAATTTCATATTAATATAGACGTAAGAGATTCATATATAATTCTTACAAGAATAATAAACATAGCCTAAATAGGCCAAATTATGGGGTGTCCAAGATTTTCAACCTTTTTGTACATCATCAAGCTCATGTAATTGAAAAACTATAATGAAGAGATAAGATAACATACAAGATGATAATTGTAGATTTTGTGAAACATCCAAATAGAATTAGGTAATACTAATACACTAACTAGCACAAGCTATGTCCTTGTACCTAGAAGTATAACTAGAAGCCACCTGGCAAAGTGAATAATGTATAAACTGTAAACACATATTGTGATAATGCTTAATCAACCAACCACTGATCAAGGGTTGCATGTTTGTAAAATAGTCGAGCTATTAAGAAGAATTATGCTGATGCTAACACTCTAAATTAGTGTCACACCGATCGATTAATATAAATTGCGATGACAGTAATCCAACTACTCTACCTTGCACATCTCACCGCGCTTAACAAACAGCGCTCCAAAACCAGAACTCCGAAAAGCTAATTTTCCCACCACGCGCCCCCTCAAGTGCAACTCCCGCACTTCCTCCCGCCCCGCAAAATGCCATTGCGCTTACCTTCCCCGTCAATCTCCACCGTCCCTTCACCATTCCCTCAAATCCACGGCCCACATCCTCGATCCGCACCGAACCCCCTCCGGCCAATCAAATCCCACCTCCATCCCCCTTTATCTACCTCACCCCACCCCGACCCCTTCTGCATCTCCTCGTTACACACGAAAGCCGGAAAAAAAAAAAAAAAACCTTCTCTTTTCCCCCGTCGAAACCCTAACGATCTGATACATCACGATGGCTCCGAAGGCGGAGAAGAAGCCGGCAGAGAAGAAGCCAGCGGCTGCGGCTTCGATGGAGGAGAAGGAGAAGAGGGCGGAGAAGGGCCCCGCGGCTGCGGAGAAGAAGCCGAAGGCGGAGAAGCGGGTGCCGAAGGAAGGCGGGGTCTCCGAGAAGAAGAAGAAGAAGAAGGCGAAGAGCGTGGAGACGTACAAGATCTACATATTCAAAGTCCTGAAGCAGGTGCACCCTGACATCGGGATCTCCAGCAAGGCCATGGGCATCATGAACAGCTTCATCAACGACATCTTCGAGAAGCTCGCCCAGGAGGCTTCGAGGCTCGCCAGGTATAACAAGAAGCCCACCATCACCTCCAGGGAGATCCAGACCGCCGTCCGCCTCGTGCTCCCCGGGGAGCTCGCCAAGCACGCCGTCTCGGAGGGCACCAAAGCCGTCACCAAGTTCACCAGCTCTTAGATTAGAGATCTAGAGTTTCCTGTTAGGGTCGATTTCCGCTAGGTTTGTGGTAATTAGGGTTTCTGTGGGTTTTGTTTCCAGTAGGAAAATGTGATGTAAAGATGATGGTTTGTTGAAGGTTTTTAAGGGTGGCTGAATTATGGACTGGATGCTGTTCTGGTCTTTTGCTTATGAAATATATATATCTTGTTGCTTTATTGATCTGCTCAATTTTTATGAAATCATGCGCTTTTCTTCGTTTCGATGATCCATAAAGAAAAAGCTTTCCCTTTGGATATGTGGTAGGGAGCAATTTCTTTTGGCGTTAAGTAGGTTCTTACTGGTCCTTCGTGCAAGTCGATGCCTATGTTTGTTTGGTGTCAAAGGCTAGCTGTGTTTGGGATATTGGTTCTTTGGGGTGTGCCTTTGTGACCTCAGGTGCATTTCTAAGTCATATCTGATAGGTGGGTTAAGTATTTAATTTAACTTGCCATTGCTTAGTGTTTCATCTGTTTTTTTTTGTGGAAGTAAATTAATTTATGCTAATTTCATTTATTTCATCATTTTATTGTCTTGTCAGGGATATGGTTATGATTGTCTATGCACGTGGGATAACTTTTGCATATCGTCTGTACATGTTTTTGTGCCCAAGTGACATTTAGGAACGATTTGTAGTCACAAAGTAGGATGGAGATACAGATCAATTTCATGGTGTAGAACACTTAAATCGAAATCAATGATTAGAAAAATGGGAGGAAGGCAAAGGCTTGCATGCAGTAAACCCTCGACCACTTGTCTTCGAAATCTCTATGTAAATGAAAACATGATGGAATAAAGTGACCTCATCAAATGGATCAACGAGATACTGCGAAAATGAATAAACTAGAACTCGAAACCTCTTATTTCACTCGATGCCTTTACAAAAGAACAGTTGTTGTCTCACTCTGCCTGAGCAAGTATCGTAATTGGCTCCGTGATCACAGGGAACCAATATAATTTCTTGTACATGCAACAAGAGGGGCCAATTTCTGTACATCGGACATGTGCTCCCAGCACCCCGCGGAGGAAACAGAAAACAGCAGGTGATAAGGATCTCTAACAATGTGACTCAAACTTTGAGATTGATCTCTCATTTGAAGGACTCTTCATCCCACAAGGTATCTGGTGGTGGAAGTTCATATTCATCTGGTTTAAGGGCTACCGCGAAGTCAGGCAGAGTTGGCGTGGTCTCGAGGATCCTGCAATGATGTGGCAGGGTAGTGAATATAAGACCTCAAATCAGAGTTTGCTGAACTTCCAGATTGGCGTACATAGGTATAATGCATGTCCAGAGGAAGATGATCTTCCAGATTTGTCTCATTTACCTTTCTTGCGTGTACAGGTCCAGATTGACGTAGGCTTTATTTGAAGCATTCTTGGGTATCTTTTCATAGAGGTGCTTCATTGGACCAGACAGGGGTGGAGCCCTGCAGAGAATAACATTATCAAACACGGTAGATAATCAAATTATAGCACAGAACAAACAGTTAAGCATGTCAGCTTATCCACATCTTGTAATGTTTATCCAAGTTAATTACATGAAAGAAAACAACTAATACGTGGAAGAGCATCTAATAGTAGGTCAATTATTCAGTCACGAGTCTATTTCCTCTTGGGGTAGACAAAAACAATTTAGAGCAATGGTAGATCTTAAGGAGCAGAGATTTTGCTTCACATCCTTGCAATACCAAATAGTCTTTGTCCTACCATTTTTTCAATGTTCAATGATTACAATTGAGTGATGATAGGCATTTTGCCTCTTTTTTTTTTGTTTTATCTTACTTTCTTTTCAATATATCAGGAAAATTGTTTTTGGTAGAAATTGAACCTTGATGATGGAGCAGCATTATGGAATGCTTCACAGCCCCTTTTGCTTGCTGTAAGAAGCTTGTCTGCTGCTTGAAGAGCTGCAACTGCCATACTGTGAGATTTCTCCGTGTTTCCTTCATCAAGAACCAGCCCATGGTAATAATATGCAGCTGCCTGGTAGATAACGTGGATAAAATGAATTTATTAAAAAATCACAAGCACGACGAATTGCTCCAATGCCAGAATAAAAGCCTGCAAGGTAGAGATACCTTTGCTTCAAGAGCTTTCCACTTGACAAACAGACGATGCTTATCACCCCAGCCACCAGCAAATGAAATCTGTGAAATGCTATCCTCTGCCTGCAACATAGAAGGGAGGAACTTATAACCATTGCATGTTTTAAATGTATCTCAATTGCTCTTATTGACTTGAAGGACAATCTACTTGCTGAAGTGTCTCAAACACAATATCCAATACTGCTGACTATAACTGGACATTTATTCCTGGACACTTTCAAGCCAGGACAAGAAGTTTAGGCCAGATTAAATTGCTATTCTCCCTCTCAACCCCCTTTTGCAACTTGGCCAACTGATACTAGCCTTCTCAGATGTCAACCTCTCTGATCGATCTGACCCTCCCAGATGACATCAGGCATCATGCCATGAGACCTCATCCTCATAAAGGTGGTAAAGGACTACTTTCACATAAAACAATGGACTTTAAAGAGTGTTGAATTGTAGTTTAATTGGTAAACGGATCTCGGGCTTGGATCAGTCTAAACCTGTCTCATATGTTGTACTCACACCCCTTCGGTCTTTCTCAGTGAAGAGAAACCCTAACTGTTAGTGGATGCTAGAGCTATTTATTCCTATGGTTCTTCCCTTTCATTGAGAAGGGTTTTCCATATAAATCCCTTGTCTTTGTGTGATCGTTGATATCTGGTGCTTTCTACAGCGCGTCGGTCCCTCTTCTGGTTTACCCCTTTTCATCCTTGTGTTGGATCCACTGCAGCATGGTTGCTAAGGTGATTTTGTAGGGGCAGCAACGTGAAAATGTTACGTTATATTATAAGTGTATTGGTGGTATTTTATATCTTTTTGGGAATCTTGTAATATTTTTCCTCACCTCTCTCTATAAAAGAGGTGTAGGGTTTTCTTTATTGAATAAGTTAATCCATTTCCTTCAACTTGATATCATAGCCAAGTTGAGGGCTCCACCTTAAAGAAAAATCCTAACCCTTCATCATCAAGCCATCGTCGCCAGCAATGCTGTCGACAGGTTGCCACCCTTGTTGCTCGATGTCGCCTAGGGCTTGCCCAGGCCGCTGCCTGATTGCTCGATGCCACCTAAGGCTCCCTTTGGCCGTTGCACAGCACCGCCTAGGGCTCCCCTAAGCCATCGCCCTGTTGCCTAACGTCACTTAGGGCTCGCCTAGGCCATTGCTTAGCTGTCCACCATGGCCTAGGGCTTGCTTCACCATCACTCCACCGCCTAGGTAGCACTCAGGCCACCCAGGTCACCTCTCCCACCTCCTGGGCCACTATCTAGGCTGCCTCTCTTGCTGTGGTGCTCTTTCTCTCGCTGCCTCTGTGTTTGGTAGTAGGTCGAGGGCATATTAGCACCTTTGTCTGAGCGGAGAATCCTTGGAGATCGTTTAATGGAGTCCTAAAATTGAGACTCCTCCACATGGTGATTTGATGGCATATTTTCAGTATTTTTTCAGAGATATGGGGTTTGTATTCCCTGCTTTTGCATCGAGAAGCATTCTATCGCGTACAAGAGCTCGTTCTTCGCACCCATTATGAAGTTGGATGAAACCAACTACCCTCGTTGGTCTCAGATAGTGAGTGATGACTATGCGACTGCCAGATCTTAGATTCTTACCTTATCAGAGTTACCACCTATTTAGGAGATATACCGGAGAGGTTAAGCAGGTTGCAGGTGAAGGCTATACATGAAGTGATTACTACTCTTGTTTCCTCTACCCATGTAGCTATTGGTGGTCATGGCAGACAAGACCCCTTTCGTGGTAGAGGACGAGGATGCAGAGATGGCACACGTAGCAAGCCTACTTACACGTATTGTAGTCGATTTGGCCATGTAGAGACCAAATGCTTGAATAAACTTGGGAGGTCACTATTACCAACCAAGTCACTGTTACTCTTGCTCACGAGATTGCTCCTGAGTCCCTTATACTTGCAGAGGCAGATTATGACTTAGTGGTTCAACGTCTGGCCCAGCTGACACATGATCAGGGTCAATCTCCAAGCATCGTAGCTTATGCTTCTGCTGACACATGATCAGGTATGACTAATATCTAATTGATTGATTCTACTGCGACAGATCACCTTACTGGGAATTCCCAGTGTCTTGGAGACATGCAGAGAGTTCCACAGGGACATTTAGTCCAACTAGCAGATGGCAGACATGCTCTAATCTGCGGTAGGGGAGGAGTGTCAATTACTTTTACTATGCATCTCTCAGATGTATTTTATGTACTTGATATGGCTATGCAGCTACTTTCTATGAGCACCTTTACTAAACAGTTGAACTGTCGTGTGCTTTTTGATGACGTTGGGTGTACCTTTCAAGATTGCATGATGGGGAGGACGATTGGTGGCGGATATGAGGAGGGGGGTGTCTACCAGCCAGCTTAGAGTCCTGTTGCTGTAGCATGTCAGATGAGTTCCACTGGCAGTGCCTTGCAGTGGCATAGATGCTTAGGCCATCCTTCATTGGATAACCTACGTCGACTCATTCCACATCTCTCGCCTACCACCAAGATCCAGTGTGATGCTTGCCAGCTGGAGAAGCACCATAGAGCCAATATTCTAGCATCTACCAGTTTTAGTAGTTTTGTTTGTTTCGATTTCGTGCATTGTGATGTGTGATGTCCAAGTCGAATTGTAAACAGACATGGTTATATATATTATTTGCTTTTTGTGGATGCTTTTCATGATTGACATGGATATTTTTGATGAAAAATAAATAATATGTTGGGTCTCTTATTATTTAATTTATTGCCTTTGTGAAAAATCAATTTGACATGTGTATCAAGACTATTGGAACATATAATGTATTAGAAATTTGTACTAAGGAACTAAGAACTTTGTATGCCTCTCTTGGCATCCTACACTAGACCTCCTACACCTACACATCTCAACAGAATGGGGTGACAGAGCGGAAGCATAGATACATTCTGGATATAGCACGTGCATTGTTTATTCAAAATAGTGTCCCACACTTTTACTAGTGGGATGCAGTGTTGACTGCATGCTATTTAATTAATCAGCTTCCCTCTTCTGTCATTCATAAGCAAGTACCCTGGACGGTGTTGTATCTTGATGTTGATCTATTTTTGGTGCCACCCAAGATGTTTGGCTGTGTTGCCTTTGTTTACTTATTTGAACATGGACATGATAAGCTTGCCCCTTGAGCAGTAAAATGTGTTTCTTGGCTATTGTCGGACACAGAAGGGGTATAAATGCCTTGACCCGATCCATAAGAAGAATTATGTCAGTGTGAATATTACATACCATGAGTCCATTCCTCCGATATCCATGGATGATTTTCAAGTCAGTAGTACCATTCCAGAGCAGCCTTCCAGTTCCCTCAGGATTGTACCTCCAGATGAAGGCACTTTTAAGGACTCTACATATCAGAGAGAGAAAGTTACACACTCCCCTTCCTCCTCTGTCCCCCCAGAGCCACCACAGTCCTCCCCTAATCAGGTACATATTAAGCCTACTGACAATACTTCTATTGATGTCTCTCTAGGTCCACCTGATGATACTAATGTTCTGATTACTATTTGGAAAGCCCTTCACTCTTGTGCTCATTATCGTGTGGCTTGAAGTGCTGTGTTTACCTACTCCTTGGGTACTGCATTTCATGCATTTACCATTGCACTGTTTACCTCTGAGATTCCAACATCTTATAACCAGGCACTTCTAAATCCACTTTGGAAGGCGGTAATGGAAGAAGAAATGTCTGCACTTTGTGACAGGGGCACCTGGGAGTTGACCTCGTTACCATCTGACGCACATCTTGTTGGAGCAAGGTAGGTGTTTACCTTGAAATACAACTTTAATGGGTCTATTTCTCGGTATAAGACTCGTCTCGTGGCCAAAGGATTCACTCAGACTTACGGAGTGGATTTCTTTGACACCTTCTCGCCAGTGGCTCGGCTCTCTGTTCGCATTCTTACATCTGTGGCTGTGCATATGGGTGAGCACTTCATCAGCTGAATGTCAAAAGCGCCTTCTTGTATGGTGACCTTCGGGAGGAGATATATATGCAGCAACCCCTAGGTTTTGAGATTAAGGGGAAGTGCGTATACAGACAGCATAAGACAATCTATAGCTTAAAGCAGAGTCCTAAAGCATGGTTCCAACGACTATAAAAAGCATTTTTTGTGATTGGGCTACAAAGGTTTTCATCTAACCACTCTCTATTTGTGAGGAAGACCAGTAGGAGTGTTGTAACTCTACTTGTGTACGTGGATGACCTTGTTATCATAGGTGATGATATGACCGGTATATTACAAGTCAAACAGTATTTAGCATAACAATTTGTTATGAAGGACCTTAGGAGACTTAGGTACTTCTATCTGACAATCACCAAGCCAAATATCAGTCTTGCAGTGGGCAAGCTGAGTCAATTTCTAAACAGGCCTACATATGAGCATTGGCAGGCAATACTATAAGTGTTGAGGTATATCAAGGAGGCTCCAGGCTGGGGTCTTCTTTTCTAGAGGAGTTCTCATGATTGTTGTTGGGTATTCTGATGTTGACTACGCAGGTGACATTGGAGATAGGAGGTCTATCACAAGGTTTTGCACCTTTGTTGCAGGGAATCTGGTGACATGGAGTAAGAAGCAGAGCGTGGTATCACGTTCCAATGCGGAGTCGGAGTACGGTATTATGGCATTTACTACTGCTGAAATGATCTGAATACGGTCATTACTGAAAGATTTCCATGTTATTATTGAGGACTATATGAAGATGTGCTGTGATAATATGACTACCACATATATAGCTAATAACACTATGTTCCATTAGCAGACAAAGCATGTGGAGATAGACTGCCACTATACTAGAAGTCTGATTCAGCAGGATCTACTCCATACTTCATGTTTAGCTTCATCAGAGCAGGCTGCAGATATGTTCACCAGATCCCTATAATGCCCCTTGTTAGAAAAGTGTAGAAATAAGTTGAGCATGGTTGATATACATACTCCAACTTAAAAAGGAGTGTTACTTTATATTGTAAGGGTATTGATAGAATTTTGAATCTTTTTAGGAGTCTTATAATATTTTTCCTTAACTCTCCCTATAGAAGAGATGTAGGATTTTCTTTATTAAATAAGATGATTCATTTCCATATTGATTTTGACTTTATAGCAGTCATGATCAGAGTAGCTTTCAAATCTTCCTCTGTGACCAATATGGTGCGATTATTCAACTAAAGCTCAAATAGAGCCAAAGGGATCCAAACTAGGAAAGAAGAAACAAGGGCGCTAGTCAAAATTCAGGCATGCAATGTTGTAGATGTCCCACCACACCGATATGGTTGGAATAAAGTGGGTCTACAAAGCCAAATACAGAGCTGATGAGAAGTGGAAATATACAAGGATAGGCTAGTTTTTAAGGGTTCATCCAAAATATGGAATCCACTGATTGAAAATGCTTGTGCCGGTTGTGAAAATAATTTCTGTTAGAATCATCTTAGCTATTATTGCCTGGGAAGGAAACAAAGATCTATTGTTGAGATTGAATACCATGCTGTGACACTAGGGAGTTACAGAGTTGCTGCAGATGATTTTTTTTTCCTCCTGATATAGGACTTAAGCCCAAAACTCAGTTATGCTCTATCGCGATAACAAGTTAGCTCTCAATCTTGCTAGCAACGTTGGCCTTCATGAAGAAATCACGAATGTAGAGTTAGATCGAGATGCAAGAAGATTGATTCCAGTGGCTTTTGCCTTCGGTACATGAAGATTGATGATCAAACAGTGGATATCCTTTGAAGGGACTCAGTTCCTCACAATTTGAAAAATTTATTGGCAACTTAGGTATGTTCAACCTCTATGCCCAGCTTGAAAGTTGTTGAGTTGTAATTTAATGTGTAAATGGATCTCACGTGTGGATCCATCTAAACCCCTCTCCACCTATTGCACCGACACTGCTTCAACCTTTCCTATCTTGGTGAAGAGAGACACTGGCCAGCCTTGGACAATAAGGCTATTCACCCCTGTAGTTTTTCCCTTCCATTTGAGAAGCATTTTCTATGTAAACCCATTTTTCTTGTGTGGTTTTCGATATCCTGTGTTTCTACGAAGAGAATGAGATGCAAACAAGAAAGAGGGAAACGATCATGAACAACGACCCATGTAAATAAAATTTCAAATAATGAGACAAAATTGCTCTCTTCAGCACTGAGATATTACTGATCTCATTCCCGGGTAAGTGGTAGACCATACACGACTAGAAGAAGAAAATCCAAGACAACAATGCCTACTCAATAATGAATTTGATACCTGATTCCAGCACTTCATCATTTCACAGGCTAACCTTCGCTTCACAGCAAGTGTGGCCTTGGGACTATCAATTGCCATACCGAGTTGGATTTCTACACACTGAACACAGCAGAGTGGTTCATGTTAAGGAGCAAGCAGTAAGTGATGAATGGCATTGTAACAAGAGTTGAATAAAATAATTCACCGGAAGCAAAATAATATCAGACATAAATAATAATAATACTTAGATTTACATGAAAACTCCATTCACGAAGAGCAGAGAGAACCACAAGAGAAGTACCCCTGTGGACGTGTGTATCTCTGTTATTATTCTCGAAAGAACAAGTGGGGGGCACACGTCAATTTATAGGCCACATACTAACAAAAGTCTCACTCCATTATATAGGATTAAACCACTACACATTTTTCTCAACACTTCCCCTTAAGATGGAGCATGGAATACTCAGCTTGTAACAAAGAAATCCACTCTACACAACATAATACAACTCTCTAGACTGGTTCTTGTTTGTAGGTGCGAAAACGGGCTGGAGTATGATATCGAGTTAAATAAAATAAACCAATAGAAACTAATGATATCAAGGCATAAAATAATAGAAACGCTTAGGTTTACGTGAAAATTTCACTGATGAAGAGTGATGAGAAAACCATGAGAGAAGTGCCTCGATAGGACATGTATCTATGTTATTTCTTCTTGAAAGAACAAGTGGGGGGTACACGCCTATTTAGAGGCCACCACACACAAAAGTCCCACTCCACTATGTGGAACTAAACCACTACACATTTCTTTCAATGTTCTCCCTCAAGTTGGAGAATGGAATGCTCAATTTGTAACACAAAGAAATCAACTCTACATAATAGAACACAACTATTTGGATTGGTTCTTATTTGTAGACGGGAACACCGGTTGCAGTATGATACCAAGTTGAATAAAATAAACCAACAGAAACGAATAATATCAAGGCATAAAATAATAGAAATGCTTGAGTTTACGTGGAAGCCTCACTTACGGAGAGCAGGGAGAAAATCATCAGGAGAAGTGCCTCGATAGAGCGTGTATCTTTGTTATTTCTTCTCGAAAGAACAAATGGTACACGCCTATTAATAGGCCACCACACACTAACAAAAGTCTCATTCCATTATGTGGAACTAACTACTATAGATTTCTCTCAACACTCCCCCTTAAGCTGGAGCATGGAATGTTTAGCTTATAACACAAAGAAATCCACTCTACATGATAGAACACAACTCTTTGGACTGGTTCTTGTTTGTAGGTGGGAACACGGGCTGGAGTTGCTGGATGAACTGTAGCTGACTCTAACAAAAGGCCTCTCCTCTGGAGGCCTGGTGTTGATGGCTCTTCATTTAGTATTCCTGAAATGGGTCTTCCTCTAAAAACCTCGAAGCTGAATCTCTTACATAGAAATTGGTTGGGCCATTCCTCTGAGGACCTTGAAAATAGATCTCCCTCTCTCTAAAGACCTTAAAACTCTGGAACTCCCAGAGTTTGATTTCTCATGTAATGATCTACACCCCAACGTCCGTAGGGGTATCCGATGTCACCTCAACTGCTGGAGAACGCCATCGTGCCTTAGGACTTGTCCATAGCGGTATTTGATGTCACCTCAACTGCTGAAGAATGCTATCGTGTCTTAAGACTGCAACAAAGGAACTCCTAAATGAGGGTGACTATAATAGGCTTCTACACTTCTTTCTCCCATACTCATATGCAAGAAGGAACTAACATAGAGAAGAAATGAGAATAAAATATGAAATAGATTCTCTCCCTCTTTTCTTAAATTCAAACTCTCTTTTTTATTTTCTTTTCTTCCTTTTTTTTATTTTGTTCTTTTTTTTTACTATTTCTCCACCTTTTTTTTCTCTCTTCATTTCAACTTTTTTTGTTTTTTTTTTTTAAAAAAACACTGTCTCCCCCTTAGGGTTTGGGAGAACCCAACAGCACAACAGCTGCTCTCAACTTACGCTACGCACGCCCTCGAGATCTAACGCACCTTAATTGTCGGGATCCTCACGATTTTCATACAGCTGATCACTGCTTCTCTGACCTCAGCCCTCCTCGACATCCTCGTAGTCCCGACCATCGGGCGACTTAGCCATTGCCGTGCACAATGTGAGCACATCATCGTGGCCTCCTCCTTTGATGGTAGCGTTGGGGAAGGCTCCTTGCCGCAGCGCGTCGTCGGTCGCCACTACCTTCTCCAACCATGCTACCCTCGCTTTCACTGCCAAGGGTGCCGCATTTGCCTCGTTGGTCGATGTGGAGGGCTCACCAGCAATGCCATCAACACCTTGGTGTGGCTGCCACCACCATTGCCTCCATCACGGGAGATCTCCACGTCGCTGTTCGCTGCCTACTGCTGTGTGCCGCCTCGCTTGCTGCTGCTTTCTCGACTTCTTCGCTACCTTCGCAGTAATGCTATTTGGGGGGGGGGGGAGGGAACTGCTACACTCATGGGAGTCCTACCACCGGCGTCGCTTCCGTTCACGGTCCCTCTCATCCTCATCGTGATCGGTCGTCTCAACCTCCAATGCTGGCATCATACACCATCGACACCATGTCTTCGCCTTGCAGCGCTAACAATGGCCATCATCGCCGTTATCACCAGGAGGATGACTTGATCGCCTTGAGGGCCACCAGCCCCAACCCCACGAACTCCTTCGCACCTTAGGGTTCGATGGAACCCTGATGGTACTTTCCTCCGGATGATCAAAAAAGAGATTGGAACTTCAATAACATAATGATAATAAATAAATCAAACATGCAGTGATACCAAATTGAATAAAATAAACTAACAAAAGCAAAATGATATCAAGCATAAATAATAATAACACTTGAGTTTGTGGAAACTCCACTCATGAAGAGCGAGGAGAAAATCATGTGACAAATACCCTTGTGAGCATGTGTATCTCTGTTATTTATTCTCGAAAGAACAAGTAGGGAGTACATATCCATTTATAGACCACCACACACTATCAAAAGTCCCACTCCACTATATGAGATTATACCATTACACATGTCTCTCAACAACAAGTAATATGCCAGGCATGTAAGCTAATTGGTCTAGCAAATAAGTTGAGATATTAGCAGCTATAATCAAGAAATTTTATTTTAATTACAAAAGAGAAACATGCTTTCTTTCATAACAAAAATTAAGAAATTGAAGGATTTTTTTTGTCACAACATATATTTCTGGATTGGGCTGCCAGATTGAATTCCCAGAGGACCTTTATTAGGCAAGCCCTACACACGAAGAATCTGGAAAAAAATTTCCGAGTTTGCCATAGCTTCGCTTTATATAATTCCTGGTCGGGAAAATGCAAGTTATGACAATGCCATTCTTATTGTTCATACCACGTTAAACTTGTATTCTTTGCCAACTTCAAGGAGGTGATCCAAGGCGTATGTTATTTGTCAACCATATTGTTAGGTTAAGGAACCATCTCATTCCATGTCTTCAATTCATGATCCTATAAATTTTCCCTACTAATTACAAGTCCAGCTACTTAAATAAATTCATTTTTTTTTTCATGTAGTTTCCCCAAGGGAAAATATTATAGTCAGAGTTGAACCAATTGCTGTACTTGAGGACTAATAGGAAGCAGACACCTAAAACAGTTTAACATCAACAGTAATAGCTCTGTAGTTACATTAAGAAAAACTATGGTATAAATCAAGATCAACAACAGCACTTACACATACTATGTTAAGATAATTATTGTGATTTGCCATAAATTACTGTTTGCAAACTACAACAAAGAAAAAGAACTAGAGGATACCAAGTTATTGTGGAAAGCAAAAGAATAATCACGATTGCAACACACCATTAAGTGATATCTGTACCTGTCCCAATGCTTGCAGACAAAGGGCTTGAAGCACCTCCTCCCTCAAGTCCACCGGAAGCTCTCTCCTGAAATTTTCCCAGGACATAAAAATTGTTAATTACCCTAAAATATGATTTTATTATGAAGTGAAAAAATGCAATTAGCTTGTCACGCAAGCCATCTTTCTTTTGCATGTTTTAATAGGTACGGACGCAATTCCTTTCACCTTATTAGTAGAGGAATATGAGTGAGTACAATTTGAATGGCGCAATTCAAGTACCCAGCACTTTTCAGAAGCACATCAATAGCAATGCACTTCCCCCCTACAAGAATATGCAACAATAAGTGAAAAATGGGAGCATGAAATACTGTGAAAGCATGCCCCTTCTTCATATTAAAATGAAATGCCTACGTCATGTTATATGATGACAAACAATGATGACATCTAGTAGTTATTTTTTAATTTTCGAGCAAGGTAAACATGGTCTTTTTTTAATCAAAATTTCGAGTAAGGTAAGATTTGAACATGATCTTTTATGTTGAGTTCTATAGCCATATATCACAATTATGTAGTTTCTGTGGACGGTATATCTCAGCTCATCTGTAGCTTAGGCTTTAGCGAACAGTTCCAGAATAGAAATCTTTGCTTTTCTAAAGGATATGATTTCACCGATGTAACTTTTGATAGTAGACCTTGGTTCATGGTTCTTATAGGGGGCAGTTTAGTAGTTTACAACCGGCAATGAAACAGATCTTCATATATCAGTGTGATAAGAGACTTAGAATAGGAAAGAATAAAGAATTTGTAAATCAATGTCAACAATCAAGAATTATCCAGACCATTTTCAAAGAAAAAGAAAGAAACAAAATATCCAAAGACAACTTGTACACATGAAGAAATAAAAATAATACTTTTCGTAATCTTTCATCTATGCCAACCCCATTTAATTGGGAAAGCCTTTTTTGTTGTTCTTGACAGCTGTCACCGTATACATTACTGATGGACAAAAGATGTCATTGAATTCAAAATTCCGTAGAAAGTCTGAAAAAATATCCAGCTACCCGGATACGGAGTAAACAAGTAGATTTGGATCTGACCTTGCCTAACTCGCCTATGCTTAGGCGGATCCAGATCCACCCACATCTAGGCGAGTTCAGACAAACCCGACCCGCTTGAAGATCTAGTTTGACTGAAGTCAGAAAGGCGATGAGAAAGTCAACGACGCCTACGTCGACAGTAACGATGACGTTACCACCGCCATTAATAGCTTGACAACGAACATGTCCTGATAGAAGATCCTACGGCAGGATCATCTTTTGACACTATAAATATCAAAGAGAGGCCCTCAAGGCTTCTCTTCAGGTGATTTGGGAGAAAACGAGATTGTATTACCATTATTTAGTAGTGAATTTTCAAAAACATTGCCTTTTTCCCCAAACATACACCTCTCGTAGTAGAACTAGATTACCAATCTCCTTATTTTCGTTGTGATTGCTTGCTTGTGACTCATTGAGTAAGATCCTCCGATTACTCATAAGGTTCGATCAATTACCAATTTTTGAAAAAAAAAAGTTCAAAGAAAAGATTTCCTTGATGATATCACGTAGACCTTTAGTCAAAATTAAATGACTATATCACTAATATCACCTTAACTTGCTCCAGAGTTTACCATTTAACAAAGGAAATATCCTTTATGATATTCATTTCAAAAAGAAGTCCCTTATTATTTTCAGGTAAATTGCAGACCAAAGAAAGTACCAATTCTGAAACTTTTAACATAAGAACTCTTGTTGACGAGAGTGTGACATAGTGAGTAGCAAGTTACTCTTCGAACTGCATGCTCAAGAACATGGAGTTATATATTTATTCAATTAAGGGAGACGGATTATGCGTACTTCCATGCAAGAAGTTCATTGCAATTAAGGCTTCTTGTTACATAGCTTTGCTAGATTCAGTTCAACTAGTTCCAAGTTTAGACCGGTTCAATCATTGGTCAGAAGAAAAGTTGAGTCCTGGCCCCTCAAGATGAACTTGACTATTAGATACACAGCTGAAAATAAACTACTCACTCAAAACACTATATGTCAAGTTCAATCCTACTTGCTTTACCTAGGAATACAAGAATTTTACAAAGGATGGATTTTTATGTTTATTATTATTTGTTTCCGCATCCCTTGCAGTCAAAAGAAGTACTCTTCTTCATTTGTTTAAAAAAAAAAAGAATTGAAAAAAGAATTCAATTAGAAAAAGAAACTAAAGGACTACTTAGTAGCAACTAAAATCAAATTTTAGTTACACTGAAGTTCCAGACCTATCCGGACACAACGCCACAGAGCCACCCGCTGTTCTCCTGCAATTTTCGGCAATCCTCCTTTTCCTTGATGACCCAGAATCTCTTAACTCGTGAACTCCCAGTTTAAACTGATGGATGATTCAATTTGCTACACCTTTCGTTGTATTCTATTCCAACTTGTGTGCCCTTACATACAAATGTAATACTTTATTTCCAATCTCTTTTTTCTTGATTATTTTGGAACTATGAATCTTACCCTTAAAGTTCACATTAGTGCACAACACTACATTCTCTCAGTGTGCACGAGCAAGCACATGTGACATAGTCTATATGCTGGCTCATGCTTAGCACAGGCCTTCAGAAATGTCTCTCAACAAAGTATATTGAATTAGCCACCACCAAAAAGCTTGAAACAGTCCCTAAATCAGATGTAGAGAAAAAGAAAATAGCATACAGTAACAGTATCACTATAAACATGATAGCAAAAACAGAGGAACCAGTAGACAGTGATTCGATGGCCTGATGTACAACATAGACTTTAATCAAGCACCCACCTTCTAAAATACTTGGTTGATAGCCATCAACTGTACTTCTAGGAACGAGCAAAGCATTGGCCTCTAAGAAACATAGCATAGCCATCAAGTGTAGGACTGAAAGAATCTCATACCATGCATTTGCAATGGATGTTTGCTGCAAAGACGGGAGATCAGATCCAACTAGGAAAAAAAATGTCTACATGACGATGAGAATATGTACAAGGAAAAGAAAAGGGCACCTCCTTATCATCCTCACGGTTAATCCACTCGAACTGAACTTCATCCTCTAGTTGGCTCCCTGTTGAAAATCGTAAGCATCATCCATCCATAAGAATAAAGACTGAAATGCTTAGAAAAAAATAAAATAAAGACATTTTACGAATACACTACCATCTTTTACCAATCCAAGCAAGACAGGTAAGTAGTCTTCCAGAGCTTGGAGGAGATCAGACAATGACGAACCTCCTACAAGTACCATCAGCCTTTTCTTACAAGAATAATTATAGCTTATCTAGTTCATGTTCAAATGAACTCTTTCCACAAACCGTGATGTGTAGCTGTTTGTTGTTGTGGCTTCATGGCCGAAGGAGCTTCTCGAGAAGCCATGGCAACTACGCGAGCTCTAAGAGCAGAAAGCCGGTCCAGTAAGCCCTCTGACAACTTTTTACCTAGACAGACGTGACAATCCACCCTCTTGGGAATTCTCAACCCCGGCACAAAAACTGCCACCTCTCCAATTCTCACTGGCCTTCGCCTGTTGCCGCCTCCATCTTTGGCGGTCGAGACAAGGCACCCCATACCGTTCGGATTTCCTCCCACCTCAACAACTGAGAGAACAAAGGCAAGCGTCAATACTTCAAAGCCCTTCCCTTTATATAGCTGTGAACAAGTACTTAGCAAAACATTGTCTTCCTTTTCCTGGCTTTGCAGGAAACAACAGAATCTTAACCACAAGATCTGCAAACCATCCCTACCACCCCAATATTAAAAGCCATCCCTATGGTAATTCGGAATCGAGGCAATCTCCAAGATGGATAAATAATCCAAAACATCAAAGATCACAACAACCAAGAGATATGCATCTTCACATGCAATGAAGATAACCCGCCGTAAAATACGTTAAGATATTCACTAAACTCCACAAAGATATCAAGGGAGAGAAGCTAATCCTTTCCACTACCTACACGAATCCACGGGAACATCGATGACAATTACCTTTCAAAAACTTGACCTTGCGAACCGAAACGAAACCGCCGGTAACTCCTATGTATGTCTGCAGAAGTGCACAACCAGTCAGCACACTAAAATCACCAAAGATAAGAACCCCCACCAAAAGCAGAAAGTCACATGAGGGGCATAAATTAAGGGGCGGTGCTTTGCCAACCAAAGGGGTGGATGACACCTACTTGCCAATAATCTAACGGCACAAGATTAAGAAAACCGTAACCCGAAAGCGAGAAAAGCAGATTCCGGAAAAGAAGGCGCGGGGGAAGTTAGTGGTCCCAAAGACTACATCGTAGTAAACAGGTGCGGGCCATTGAGAAGGCAAAGCTCCCATTTTTATACAAACGTGACGGGAACTCGAAGACTCCCCTGCTAACTTTCCACACCGGCGATTAATCTAATCGCAAACAAACTCGGATTTGGCGAAAGGCGCGCAAATAACGCAACGAGAACACGATTCCAAGTAACAATTCTAACTCTAAATCCAATCGAAATCGGGGGCGTGGGGTGGGGGCGGCGAGGGGATCGCGGGGATTAGATTACGCGGGAGAGCGCGATCTCATCTCCCGATCGGATCGAACGTGTGGAAATAGACGCGAAGGGGATCGAGTTGGGAGTGGTGAGTTGCGGTCGTTGCGATCGAGGTGGTGTGGAGTTGGCTCTAACGGGTGCGAACGGGTGGAGAGGTGGGGCCTAAGTCGAGTTGCGCCCGATGAGCTTGGAGAGACGTGGGGGAAGGGGTGCTTTTATAGTGCGGAGGACCAGAAGGAGAGTTTTTTTTTTCTTTTTTTTTCCGGTTCTGTTTATCATCTTCTCGAGGATGGAAAGAGAGAGGGAGCTATTTATGCGACGAGGAGTAGCATCGGTGACGAGTAAGTCTAATGCTCTGCCACCTTCTTACTTGGGATGGAAAGTATACGAAGCCGATATATATATATATATATATATAGCATTGATGTTATAGCATTACGTTGAAATTGTGCAGGAATGCTACATTACTATGGTTACATAGCATGGATGCTATAGGGTAAGTGCTGTTACTCAACATTGGTGTTATATAGCACAACAGTGTTGTTAGCACCAAGTGTATATTGTAGTGATGAACCATTAGTGCACGTAGATGGATGGTTTTGTCGTGCATATGAAGAGAAAGGTTGATGTAAATTCTCCTTTCTCAAAGTTCAATGCATAGACATAAAGCTCATGTTATATAGATATGTTAATTGCTTTGTTATGATGAGAACAATTACCGAATTGTGTGTTTGTGTGCATAATTTGCTTGCAGCAAAATTTTGAATAAAAGCTTGAGCCACCATCGAAGAAGGTAAGAGGCCAACATGCAATGAAATGGAGAAAAGAGAGAGGGGGGAGTCAGCATTGACGAAGAGAGGGATCCCAGTTGACCAAGGACCCAAGATGGCACTAAGTAGGGTTTCTTGGGGAAGAGGAAAAGAAGATGAGAGGTAGGAAGCCATTTTTTCTTTTTGGTTAGAATCATTGGATGGTGTAAGCATATATTTTTTGCTTAGACAAAGATAGGTTAGAGATGATATGTTCCAATATAATTATCTTCTCTCAGGATAAATAATTGTGGGGCAATAACAAATCCAATGCAGGCTAAGCAGCAATTATCTTTTATCTCATGATTTTGTAGAAATATAAAACATGTTTGGAGGATAATGAATATATTTGAAAATAACTTGTGCTTATTTGCTTATGTTTTTTCTAAAATTAGATAACAAGGGGCTTTGGTTTACTTCGTTGTCCGACGATAGATGTGACGAGTGTTTGTTATTATTTCGGTAAGTATTAGAATTAAAGGATCAACACATATATGAAGATAAAATATCACCTAGAGACATGAATAGGTGAGTGTAGGGGTATACATGGGTTGGGTTGAGTTGTGAGTTATAATGAGTTTGGTTGGGTTGAGATTTTTTCAACTTGATAAAAAATGAGTTGACTTATGTTTGTGGTTTAACTAACTAAACCCAACCTGCAACTCGATATTATCTGATTTATAATTTTATATATCTATAAAGCGGGCTTGCTTCCTACTCAGTGGACCCTGCTTCTAAATCTAAAGTCAATTCCCCAACTGTTTCTTCACCTGCATTCAACTTGTAGCTTGCGACTAAATAATTAGACTCTTCTTCCCTCCTACTTGGAATCTGGCTTGGAAGTTGCCCTTTCAACGGACTTTGGTTAACTCCTCCCAAACTCCAGATCTACATATGCTTGACACCTACTAGAATGCACTTCCTGTGATCATCCCTTTCCGATTTCCTTGCCCTACACTCTGCCCCATTAACCCATTTACCGACCAACAGATGTGGTTTGGAACTCTGTTCAATTAACCTACGCATCCCTAACTTCTGATTCATATATGAAATTCCCATTCCGGAGGCTATTTGATGTTGTGGAATTCCCTAGAGTATTCATTCTAAACCTGTTGACTTTCGCTTCACTTGCCAAGTGTGGATGATTTAGAAGATATAATTGGAGGGCATGTATGGCTAGGCGATAGAGTTTGTATACTTGGTGGAATTTGGCATATCCTAACCAAACCTTTTTCCTGGGCTCGCCGTGCATTTGTATGGTAAAGCTAGTTATTCACCTCACCGGCTTCATCCACGCATGACACAAAGCAAAAAAAGGCTAAACTCATTTGTGTAACTATTCCCTACACACACACACACACACATAAAAGGAAGCAAAATTTAAATCTTCTCCAATTATAATCCAATCAGTTACCAAAGCCCATCCACGCACAAGCTCAATATCCCAAATTCCCCCTACGTTGTCCCAATCATGTCTCTCCCATATCCCAAATTCAAAATTCTCCTACCCTTCTCCCAAATTCGAGCCATGGTTCTATTTTTTTTGTTTTTACCTATTTTATTCATTTTTTTAGAAGATAGAAATTATTTATGAGCTAAAAATATTTTGTTATTAAATATGAAAGACATAGAAAATATGTAGGAGATAAACATAAGTATTGAACCTTTTGACTAGTCAACAACTCACTTAACTCGACTCAACCCGACCCAATTTTTATAGGTTGGGTTGAGTTGGGTTTGGTAGTATAACGAGTTGGATTGATTTGAAAAAATCCCAACCCTAAAATCGTGGGTTGAGTTTAGCTTGAATCCTAACCCGACTTGTGTACACCCCTAAATGGGTGCATTCAAAGATTTTGCATTATTGTTTTATTCTCTTTGTGAAAGTTTCATGTGGTATTAGTCCCAGATAGGATGCAATGGCACTTGATCTCAAAATGGTCGAAACTTCTGAAAATACCTAACCTCAATGGAACGTCGAAACAGTTATTTCTCAAATAAACCCAAGTCAACCCAAACAAACCATGCAATAATCAAGCAGTAATGTTGACCATACCCCATCGGGACACCTATCATCACCTCCCTTAAATAACCACACCTTAACAAACATTTTCCTCCTCATCTTTCACCCTAAATAGATATTAGTTATATACATATTATCTCTAATTCTATACCGATTTGATGCTTCATATAGAATTAGAGATTTCCAATACAATGCTAATCGAAACTTTTCTTGAAACGCAAGTTGGAATTCAAGTAAAATAACGTAAAGACTTGAGGTCAGTTCCAACCATGCTCATTATTTCTTAATTGAAATCTTGATTTTTCGTTAATTAAAGATCTAAATACTACATGTCTGAAAAAAAAAGTTTTAGAGTAATAAATTGGTGTTGGAAGCGATCAAATCCTCTTCTCATCCACATCCCATTCCCTTTCGTCCCCTCTCCTCTTCCAATAAAACCCCAACACTACCTTAGCTTGCAGCTCCCAATTGGCCCCTCGTGGCTAGTCGTGGACCCCCACACACCTTCACTGCCTAGTTCATGTTGTGGTCATCTTCATCATCATTGACGCTACCTCGTGCCTAACTTATCTTTGACTTTCAGGTCTTTAGGCTCTTGCTAGCATTGATTTGACTGATCGCTAAAACCTCATCTTTGATGGTGTTGTTATCTTATGACATAGAGTAATTACTTTTAAATTATTACAATTTAATTATGAGGATATTTTATTTCTTTTTTAATTTTTATTTTGTTCTTGTTTTGTATCATGTTGTTCCGGAGTCTCTGTTTCGGTGTTTCCCCCCATCCTTCTAGGTGGGTATGTCAATTTCCTCTTTCTTTTGATGGAGCATTTTAGTTATCCTACCTTCTTCAACTTTAGGATTTCACATCACTTCCGTCCTTTAATGGAGATTTATTTGCAAAAAAGAAAAAAAAGAATAAAAAGAAAAAAGGAGAGGCGTTAGGATGCTCATACAATGCACGGTGCAATGTTTTGCGTTTTCTTTGACAGGAAGGTGTAACTGAGGTCCCTTTTTGCTTTGCAAAGACAATTGGATCTTACATTTGCCCTCAACGATTTGACGGTAAGGTGGAGTTGATTTTGACTTGTGCCTATTCATAAATAACCAAACTGACCAATTTGAAGAATTCTACCGCTAAAAAAATAATGTCTCCCAACAAAAAAAAAGTAGTAGGGAGGTTGCAGGCTCGAGCGTCCGACACCTGTAACATATCCGCTTCCCCATCCTTTTCTGTAAATTCTACGTTTGTGGGTTCTGGTGGTATTTAATGATGATGAATAATAATTTACATACAATCTTTAGAAATAATCTCGCGGAACAACTCTCCATCACGTGAAATTTTGCCACGATCATGAGTAATGCTTGGAAATTTTCTGAAGATAAAGGTTTGGTGTGTGTGTGTAGGCATCTTCTTTTCACAACGTGAAATCTCCGAGGGGGAATCGAGATAACTGTAATCTAGCAAACATTAAACTTGTTTTCCGTTGTAAATTAGTGCGAAAGATGAGATTGACGAGTTGGAAAATTTTCCGCATTTTCGTGGGTTGCATTACAGGTATATCTAATCTATGATGCGAAGAAACTATAATATGAGAGAAACGAATGGAAGAATGTGACTTACTGCCAAATACCCTATGGTTCGTTATTGACCCTACTCTATCCAAATTCGACAAACTGCCAAGGACCGGTATGAAAGTGGATAAAGACGTGTGTACACACTCCATAGAAATTATGGGTGGCTGCAGGGGATGGGAAGCCCATGTAGGCCCATTTTCCCACTAAGTTCGGCCCCATTGCCATCCGTCCCCGAACGCTCCACGTGGAACACATGAAGCGAACCGTCGGAACAGAACCTCGTCGCTATCAGCGGGCGGCGGATGGCAACGCAATAGCGAAGACTTTACGCTCGCCTGCCGCAACATCGGACGGCTGCGAAAGCACAATTATTCGATTTGAAGCCAAGATTTCCTGCTTCTCTCTCCACTGGAAGTCAACATCTTCGAATCATTACCTGAGTGCATTTCCTTTTCGATGTATTGACATCTCTGATGGACCCTCTAGGTAGGGGTGGAGCACTGGATTTAGCTGATCTGAACTTTGACTTGAAAAGATCTAACGCGATTGGAGCTTAAGGGGTAGTTTTACAATGCGGGTAAATTAACCTAGGTTAGTAAAGTTGTAACATGGGTTAACCAATTGTTTGTGTTTATTTACAAATAAGGGTTAACCACTGCTCGTGTTTAATGAATAGGTGTTAGGAATGAGAGTTATCCTATGATGTGAAAATGAAATGTTTTCTTGATAATGAGGGTTAGAATAGGAGATAAGATGACAAAAGATATGTTTACCTTTGAATCAATAGATAAGTTAAGCTAGTGTTTTTACTTTTTACAAAAATAAATTAAATACATGAAATGTTGAATGGAAAGGTGGATAATGTGCAAAGAACTAGATTAATACACAGCTAGAAAATATCTATAATTCAAGTTAAGTAAGCAACCCCACAAAAAAAAAATCCACTAATATTATATTATCATATCTATTATTTTAACTTATTATTTATTTCATAACTCAAATAAATATCTTATTATAGTTATTTTTACGGTACTATATTTATCACAAATAAAATTTTTATTTTATTGTCAAAGTCGTGATACTTGGTGACAAAGCCAGGATGCAATGATCAGTAGAAGCAGTGCAACCTTTTGGGTCAAGTTTAGCTTTCAACAAGCGAGAGATAAAAGGGATGAATAAATACTTCTTTCTGTCCGCTGCAACGATTACCTACGTGTCGTATCCTCTCAAGTCTAATCTCTTTCCATTGTAATACATAACTTCATAATAAGACCCTGCTGTAAGCCTATCTATTGTGTCCCTTCTCTTAATTCCATGATCCATGATAATAATCCCATCCGATAACAATCCTAAGAAGGTCAGCAAATCCAATGGCTTCAGTTCTGGGGTCGTAAGAGTCCCAATGGACCTCGAGGGGGAAAAAAATGCAAGGAAATAGAAGCTAACAAAACAAATCTCACCCATGTTCTACCCAGGATCCATACATTAGTGTCAATATCAAATTTAGTTGAAGCAACTACATAAATCACTAAAATCAACTTCACCTTTCAGATTTTATTTGCAATTTTACAGTAACAGAAAAAGAGTACTGATAATCTACCTCTAATGGAGTATGCACTTTCTAGTACATAAGTATGCATGAGAATACTACAAGATTAAAACATTGAATACACCAACTTGTAAGTTAAAACAGATGCTAATTGGAAGAATTCAACTGATTCATTATCAAAAATATATTTTTATTTTGAGGTGGAGATATAGGCAGGAGAATGTACAATCCAAATTTCATGTGCCATAATCTAAACAAGAAATATCTTCTCGTGTGCTTACGAAGGTCAGATGAAACATTTAATGAAATCATCGTTTGACTTTTTGAGTCTCACCTACTTAAATATATTAACATATATCTTGTTGATGGTTTGAACATCATACTTATATTCAGTGGAGTAATTTCAACCATTGAGCTATTACTTATGGTCCTGTTCATAGGGTTTGAGGAATTATTTTTTGCATTAGTTGCCTCTATTTCCAAGTAGTCTCTTAGGAGAATCAAGACATCACTCATTGTTGGCCTTTGAACAGATATTTGCAAGACGCATGCCATTGCTGTTGCTACTGCTTTCCACATTGCATTGACGTCACAATTTCCATAAATCCTTCTATCAATTATCTAATTTATTTGCCCTCTTTCGAACCTCTCTTGCACCCACTGAGCTAGACTAATGTTCCCAACACCCTTCAGTATTGCCGGATGACTTGTTATTAGTTCAAGGAGAACAACTCCAAAGCTGTATACATCGCTCTTCTCTTTCAACTTGTTTGTCTGGTAGTACCTATAAAGTGGAAAATTATAATCAAAATATTGGTGATAGTGATTGCACATTTTGAACTAGAATATTCTAACTCTTGCCTTCAGCTAACTATAGAATAATATACAGTTTGTAACTTTTTTTTGGAGGATGTGAACTTACGCTGAGTCGAGATAACCTAGAGTTCCCACAACATTTATAGATTAATATAAGAGTAGTCATTGTTTTGGAAAAACCAAGACAGACCAAAGTCTAAAATTTTGGCCACCAGATTTTTATTTGGTAAGATGTTTGTCTTCACATCTCTATGAATTATGGCTGGTTTGTAGCCAACATGCAAATAGTCCAATCCTGAACAGTAGATAACAAATTCTCATATTAATCCATAAATGGGGAAATGAAAAGGATTACATGACTTTCCAGATCCAACCGAACCTTGTGCAAGCTTAACATCAAATATATATATTTGGGGCGAGTTTAGCCTTCACCAAGTCCGAGATAAATAGGATGAATAAATAATTATAAAAAATAAATCAATAGTATTGGTAAGAAAAAAATAGATAGAAAAACTAATTTAAACTTAACGCAGAAGAATAGAGGATGGGCTCCCCTGCTTAGTGCGTGCAAGGGTAGTGATCTCCGGTGGCACTATGGGCGATGTTGGATTCGACGGAGGATGGGGAATTTGAGGGTGGTGACGGCACAACGTGAGAGAGCCAGAAGTGGTCGGATGTCGAGGAGAATGACAGCAGCGGTGGGTGCCCGTTGTGGAAGGAGCTGTCAAGGGGCGGCATGGCTAGCGGGAGCTTGATGGCAGGCTCATGATGAGCTCGCTAGTGGTGTTGGCAATGATGATGGAGGTCGGATGGCAAGCATGTAATCGACTGTGAGGTAGCCACGATGGGTTGCAGGGGAATAAGAAGATGAAAAGAGGATGGAGTGGTGCTTGCATTTCGAAGAAGAAGAAAAAAAAAATGAAGAAGAATATGAGGACTTCTAGATTGAGCTCTGCATGGGGTTTCGCAGACTTGAGCTCCGTTGCTCGCCTCGCGAAGTGCTCTTTCAGCATTGACTGTCGTCGCTCCATGTCCATCGTGGGAGCGAGGGCGAGAAGGGTAGCTCCGAAATTAGGTTGCGAGAGACATATTACTTGGAGGAGAGAGAAAATAAGGGATAAGTGGAGAGTTAGCTCAACCCGTGTACCATCCCAAGTTAGGATAACCCAGATTATGAACCCAAAAGAAGGTTAGGTTATCTCCTCCTGTAAACAGGGGTTAATTCCCAAAAAGAGGAGTTAACCCCCTTTGTAAACCAGACCTAAAGTTTACATGGGTAGGGGCAAAACCTTGATTTTCGAATTTGAACCTGATCTGATCCGAACCCAAAAAAGTCCAATTAGGTCTGTTGGATCCAAATCTATCCGTAATAATATCTATCATGTTGCAAGACTATTATATCATTGTAATTATAATCATCTCATTTTAATTTTAAATTAAATTTTAGCGGATTTGATTCAGTCTTATATAGATAACAATTAAAAATGAACGTAAGTAAACTTTGAGAAATTTTATTTAAAAATCCACTAAAATAGGTAGATCTTAACGAATTTTTCTAATATCCTAACCCAAAAGCCCGGCCTAAATACTGAAACCGGTTCTACGGCCTTATGTCATTTAGTAAAGAAACCAGACCTTCGTCTCCCACAGCTTAACGTAGCGTTTGTTTCCCATTGGTTTTGGGTCATCCAAGAAAGATGTCTACGTCGAGAACCATTCCCACGTCAAACAACCGTAAAGAACTGCCACGAAGCATAGGGATTTATGTGGGGAATGACGTGCAAAGAGAAAATCCATAATAACCAAAGAAATTCAAGGTACAAACGCTCAGCGAAACCTCGATAAATAGAATGCAACTCTTTCTCAGAGATAGGATAACCAGTGCTATAGGGTATACCTGGATGGGATATGGTTGTGATAATTGGGCCACCATGACCTATTTAAAATATGCGTGATGCAAATGAGCGGCTAACTGGGTCATTGATGTTCAAGGTGTAATCATCAATTAGAATTAATATTGTTAACATCAAAACCATTATGGGCGCATTTGGTTACAGAAATGGTTTGTCCGATTTCGTGTTTGGATGCAAAAATTTCAAAAGCAAGTAAGGCTAGAATTAACCTTCTTATTTTGAAATGGAACAGTTTTGGCCATGAGCCATGAAAAGATAAAGGTTTGTGAACATGCTTGATTATGACAGATGAAAAAAAAAACAGAATATTAGACTTTAATGACAGAAAGGATCAAATTTCAAATTTTAAATTCGGATCCGAGATCATACTAAAATATAAGAGGTACCTTTTTAATACACTTTTTTTTTCTTTTTTTATTTCTTGGGGAAAAAAAAAAAAGAACTTCATTTCAGACTTTTTCCTGATGACAGATTGATTGACGAAGAAGGCATTCATTGGGCTGGATGAATTGATTACGACAGGGATTGGACTACTCTCCTGATCAAGTGGACCCAAATTCGTAAAAAAAAAATCCTTTAAGGGCATTAAAAGCCCTGTGTGCGGCCCAAGCCCAATGCATGGTTTCCAAACCTCGAATGGGAGTCCAGGACCGATACTCTACCATGCACTACAGGCTCCTTGACGCTAACTTACTAATGGAGATAGCAGGAACGGTAAAGTTGTTTTAGAATAGAAAATAAATATAGATTTCATATTAGATCATCATTATCTCTTGACGTAGGCTTTAACTTTATCACGGTTGCTCTAAGCTATTTGGACCAAGTACAACGAGTTATGAAGGCTAAGTTTTTTGCTTTCAAGGGGATGTTTGATTGATAATTTAAATAGATTTATATGGGATTAAGTAGTTACTCTGTTTCATATTTACGTTAGGTTAAATAGATCTAATTAAGGATAAAGTTATTTTACCTTATTCGTGGAATAATTTTAACTCATCAAAATATCTAAACACAATAATTTACTTATTTCACTATTTATTTAATTTCTTTCTTATCTTTTTTATTTATTCTACATATTTATTTTCCTTGGTAGGCTAAGTATTGGTTTGGATCCTTTTCCCGCATATGACCATGAGAAGAAACTGCTGCATGATTCAGCATTGAGAGGGAAGTCACAGAGATTAGACAAACTTTCTCGTGAATATATCCAAAAGAGACACGAGGAAAAATAAAACCTATGAAGACGCGTGGACGTCAAGATGAGCTTCTCGACAGGGAACATACCTTTAAGTGATTGGCACTTTGCAATTGCATTGGATCAGAACTCCGAATCCTTTTGTTTTCCTTTTCTGAAGGAAAAGACTGCAATATTCCCTGGAGGAAGGCAGGAGAGGAGTAGGAGCCATCCATCTTATATGCATGCGTGGAGGGAATCGTGGTGATGGGCCCTCAGGCATCCGTCACGAATGGCGGAAAGGAGAAGTCCTTTGCCCCTTTTTTTCTCCCCCCTTCGACAAGGCCAATAATTCAGAAGAAGAGATCTAATATAATTCCCGCTTAAAAATGTGTGAGCTGAAGTGGGAACAAGTAATTCAGCAGCCGAGGCAAATTCCAAAATAGAAGCAAACATCTGATCAAGACTTAGTTTGCGATGAGAAATCTAAGATAAACAACGATTGAGATGAGATTTCAAAAATTCAACAAATAAGAAACAAATTCCGAACGTTGAGACTGATGCTAGCTTGTTTCTATACGTGTCTAAACGAGTGGTTTTGTTAAAGGTTTGAGATGCATGCCATCCAATTTGAAGGCACGTCCGATTAAGCTTTAACTTTTCGATTGATCAGCTCTTAGAAGAGTTAAATTGAAAAGGATGTGTTTCGATTAATGTAAAATAGGTAATGGTTTAAGTACTAGGAGGAGGCATCCGTCTTAGGATCCAACACAGGTTCAAAATTTATTTTTAATCCAATTCACGAAAGGCAACTTAAATTTGAAGTAAAAATATTGGATCTTTCACTTGGGGGCTCTCCCGTCCCTGTCCTAAACAGAGACCGCTCTTGGCGACTCCTTCGTCAAAGACGAAGCAAAGCAGCAAAGCTTTCCTCTGCGGGTTTGGAATGCCCCATTTGGCTTCACTCCATCAAAGAATAAGGAATCCATCAGCTTTAACTCATCTCTACCATCTGATATCTTTCGCCTTCACGTTAGGAAAACCAAGCAAATTTTTTCCTTTTCTTCTTTTATTTAGGGGGAGGAGCTTCTCATTTTATCAGAATTTCAGTAGGACAAGAACATGATGCGCAACAAAGAAGGTCAAGACATAATGAACTCCCATTAGATGTATCTACTAGAGAGATCTGCTATGGATACCTGACGACTTTTCCGGTTAAATCGGGGTTCACCATCGTGAATGGTTGCAAGAAAAGTCTTGGTAAGGAGCGTTTGGATCCTCTAGCACATTGATCGATCGAGTCTCGTTCAATATAAATCACGAAAGTTCAACTTTTTTTTCAGATGATCAATAGCATTAGATATTCGGAAAAAGATAGCATATATCGTAGCCATTACATCGTTACAAAAGAGGTAGAAACGACTTTTTACGCCCCGTGTGAGTTCATGGTAAGGTGTGGGGTACCCCACCATGGACGAAATAAAATGAATTATACTCACGAAACCTATCGAGGTGCATGACGGGAGCCTTTCTTCCTGGGTTTTATTGGATTTAGAATACGAAAAAATAAAATGTTCGTTCACGATAAACAATTGCATAAGCAAACAATTTGATTGTCGACTTCTACACAGGGAAGTTGTATATTTTGGGAGAGTTTGATGACTCTTGAAATGTTCACCGCATAGGATGGGAGTACAAAGAATCACTCCTCTCTTTATATCTCTGCATGCATGCATGTTCCCATATTATAGGAATCCTTGCATATTTATATGTTGGTTACCTTATAACACAAATAATATTGCTAAAATGAGATTTCTGAATCAAAGTAATCAAAGTTAGAAGCTCAACAGTTGATGATTGTTATCTAACACGTGGGTAATGATCTTCAGTAATTGTGGGAGCGTGGTCATAAAATTAATGGTTGTAATCGTTATTCTTACAACTGATTCATATGTCAGGACAAGTGATCAAACTATGCTTCACTTGGCTGACGAGGTCTTTAAACGACTAAGATAAAAAAGAATCCATTTGTTCTATTAGGTAAACTTGGAGTTTAGTTGATAGTGATTCTTTTTAGGCTGATGTTCCTAATCGGATTATCCACTTTTCATGTCAAAGTATTAACCAAAATGAGTAATTAGGTATCGCCTGGTTGAAGGATCTTTTATTATTTATTTGTTGAATCATTTTGAACTTATTTTTGAATCTTTTTCGACACCTTTGACAATGGAACTTGTTTGAAATTTTCTCACATCAGCACATGACGGGATAAAGTCATATCAAATGTTATGTCCTCTCCATCTCTCGTCCATCGTATCGAACCCAACTTGCTATTCCACCGCATACTCACCACTGTTTACGCTAAACACATTCTAAAATTTATCCAATGCTAAAAACTTAACATCCATCCCAACGTAAGCTTAAACCACGTTTACTTACGTGTAAACTTCTAAGTCGAAACGATAGTCCGGCACGTTGATAGATGAGTTGAAATATCGCAAGTAAAAAAAAATGAAAAATATAATGAAGTTCTTCATTTTAGATGTTTGGTTGATTTTTGTTTGTTATCGTAACGAGATAAACGGTGAAGTAAATAATTTATTTGTTTAATATTTCAGATTAGGTTGTTCTTGAATACATTGGAAAGCTCATTGACCATTTAACTGTCACTTTGACCCGGCGATAAACGCACCAATGGTGGGTAATTTTCTAGTTAACCCATTATGCAACACAACGCCGCTATTGTATGATAGGAGGACCCATCCACTGATACATATCTATATCAGATTAAATTAAAATTTTAATTGGTACTTTTATTTCAGTATAAAACCATTTCGTTATCCAGCGATTTATTCTATAACGTGATATAGTTTAAATTTATTTACTCTCCAATGAAGCGCATGGCACCTTTTGACCAACAAGACAAGGCCGAGAGGCTTTCATTGGCTTTAACGTCTCTCAATTTAGATTAAGAGGATCTCCTCTCCTCATTTTGACTTCTCAATATTTGTTATCCTTAAATCTAAATGCCCACTTGAAATTATTATTTCATTTAACCTCGATCAAACTTTTTTTCTAACAATTTCTTCTCGATTTATTTCTCCTCCTTCGTTTCCTCTTCTTACATAAAATCCATTGGTCTTGCATTATTCAAATAAAAAGAATGCAAGTTTCTGACACAAGATTAGTGAGATCGTTCTTTTGATAACCTAAATTTTTATTTAAATAAGTCAAGGAGAATTGGTTATCCCCCTACATCAATTTTTAGGTATTACAGATATGGAGGCTTGGGTCTGTATTTTTTCATCGAAATCAATAATCTTCCCCATTCAACCAAATCGTTAGGGAGATAATATTTCTTTTCAGGCTTATTTGTTTAGGATGATACGGTAGGATCTTTCGGATTTGAGTTTGAAAATTTCATAAGAAAATTACATCGAGTTAGATGCACTTATCTTAATATAAAATTATTAAAAAATAAAATTTTAACGATTGTATCTTACGTCTCCTTTTCTCTAGATGTAAAACATCAATCCTTTATTATCCAAATAGAATAAGGATCTTGTTCCTCTACCTATTCAACGTAATATAATTTAATTAAATCTTATTCCACAAATCAAATATGACTAAGGAAAAAAAGAAGTCAAAAGGTAAAGAAATATGCATTGTAATGTGTTTTTCAATGCACGAATAAGAGTGGTAGTTTAAATATATGTATTGTAATTTTTCATCGGTGAAAATAACTTTTCATCGATGAAAAATCACTTTCCAAGTGAAACTAATTTCCACAGGTAAAAAATTTCGTTTCGAATTAAAAAATCATTTTCCAGCTGTGAAAAGATAAATATATCGATGTATTTTTATTTTCAACTGATATATTTTGATTTTCAACCAATGTATTTTGATTTTCCACCGGTTAAAAATAATTTTCAACTGATTCAATCGATGTGTGTTTTTTATGCTTGACTTTCAATCGGTTGATTTTACTTTCAACCAATGAAAAATAGGTTTCCACCTTATGCATTTTTATGTACTTAATTTTAAATCGATTAATTTTCCTTTTCAATTGGATTTCAGTCGATTGATTTCCTCTTAAAAGGTGAAAAGTGATTTCACCTATGGGATTTAGATTTAGGATTTAAAAATTAAAATTTAAATATTTCATAAATCTTAAACAATAAATATTAAATCATAAACTTTAAGATGTAAAAATCACCTTAAAGAATCATTTAGAATTTGTAAAAATTGATTAAAATACACTGATTAAATCATTTGAAGTTAGGTGAGAATCACTTTGTTGAATGAAAATATATATTGTAAAATATATTTCAACATGCATTTTCCTGCCGGCATCCAAAGTAGAGCCAGCGAAAACGTTCCGTTGGGACGCACCATGAGCACGGCTTTGAATTGAGATCGTCAAAAGCTCTTGACCGTTGGAATGATAATTCGTCATTTACATGTACCATATTACCGCGGGAGGCCATTACTTGAAACGTTACCTAAGCTTTCCAACTCAAAATAACAATCAAGGAACGACTTCAACAAAAAAAAAAAAAAAAGTTACCTCGAAATAGAATACTCCGGCTGTCCTGCTTAGATGGAACACCATGACCAAGACTCGATGGATGTCTGTGGCACTAATGACCCTTGGGCCCTGGGAAACGCGAAACCGCGGCTGGAGGAGAAAAAGGCCTCGTGGTCCCGATGGATGGCCCCCTATCACCGACTGGCGACCCTTTTGTCGCATTGTGGCAAGGGGGGACCTCACCGCCGGCAGCTGCACCGCCCTTTTGCTGTGTCGTGACTTCTGGGGAGGACGGGATTCGAGACCTCTGCATCTCCCTGCTCTTTTCCTTCCTGAAGTCGTAGATAGCCGTATGTTCCCTCCCCCATTTCAATTTTTGCAGTGCGGCAATGGAATTTGAGGTCCCCCCAGTGGGGATGTTGATGTCCCTCGTGGATTTGGTTTGGGTTATAGGGAAGGACGCTGCAGGAAAATATATTTTTAAATGGAAGATGTTACGTATAAGTGAGGAGTATACTGTTTTGTTGGTTGATTAATTATTTAACCTGTTTGTTATTTATGTCGAGTCAAGTAAATTTAATTTAAAATTGAATTATTTTGTTTTTTTATAAAATAATTTCAATTCATCAAAATATTTAAATATATTAATTTATTTATTTTATTATTTATTTTAATTCTTTAACTTATTCCAAAAACTTATTATTCACGTCATCTATCTCTCTCACGTATGTACTTCCTTCACATGGGTGGGAGTTACCATTGGAATACACCAGTACATTCTAATATTGACAAGAATATTTATCATTGCTACGATGAAAGATCACATGTTCATTATAATGTATGTGTTGGGATCGATCACACGTAAAAAAACAATCAAATTATCAATGATTATTATTTATAATTGAAAATTATCGGTGATATTTGTTTAGAATTAAAAATTAATAATAATATTTCAAAAGATCGAAAAGTAAATAAATACACATTTGTAATATATTTTACAATACACAAAGTGAGAGTGATGATTTCAGGTAGTATGTTTTAATTTTCTACAAGTGGAAACAATTTTTCATGGATGAAAAATTATTTTGTAAGTGAAAAAATCAATTTACATTGGTGAAAAATCATGTTTTAAGCGAAAAACCATTTATTGCTAGTAGAAGGTAAAACACACTGGTGTATTTCATTTTCGATTGGTGTGTTTTTATTTTCAACTAGTTGAAAATAATTTTTAACCAGTGTATTTTGATTTTCAACCATCTGAAAATCATTTCTGACCTGTGTGTTTTGATTGAAAATCATTTTCAATATGTGTATTTTGACTTTTGACTGTTTAAAAAATATTTTCAGTCGATGTATCTTGATTTACTTGATTTTCAATCAATTAATTTTTATTTTTAATTGATTGATTTTACCTGTACATTGTAAAATATGTTACAACGTATATTTTCGTATCAATATTCTTCCAAAAATTATTAATAATATTTTATTTAGATATAAATATTACTAATAATATTTAATCTAAACGTAAAAATCATTGCCGTTTGATCATGGGAGGTGAACGGCGACCAATTGCCCACCACATTGCAACTCAAATTACGGTGGGCTTATTGGGGATCATTCATGTGATACTGGGTGTAATTGCTTGGACATCCTAAATTTTAGCTTTGGATCAGTGGAACGATAAAACAAAGGTGATGATAGCAAGCTTTGCTTTATATGAAGGCTGTTAAAACAGAAGCTGATTGGGCTGACCAATTTCTAGTCCAACCTTCTCAAACGATTGAACATAATTTAGACCTAATTCATTTAGGTCTTGTTTGATAGGAGGCTTCAAGGTGGGGGGTAAGGATATTATACAAAGGTTAAATTTCCTATAGTAATTGAAATTGACATAGATCGGTGATAGAATTAAAAGAGGAATCAATTATTAATTATCAATAATTAACATTATATCAAAAAATTTTCACTCTTACAAAAAAAAAAAAAAATATCCATTAACATTATATCATATTATCAATCATTTTATCCCATTACATATTTTTATATTACCAATTAAATACCTCTCAAATTATCTTTACGATAATTTATCCTAATATAAGCCTCGTTCTTATGTCAAGCACAGCCTTGCAGCTGTATTGGATTTGCATGTGGTAAGGTGTCATGAGTCCTAATATAATGAGTCCCCATATCGGTTAGTCACTGGCCTTAACATCAAATGGGTCTTAGTGTGACATGATCTCCTCAATCTTGGGTTCACAGTGACGTTAGATCCAAATTGACTTGACCTGTTTGATAGTCCCAGTCAATCTCAATAATTTTCTTGCAGTCCTACCAAGCTCCAAAATTTTTATGGCCATTTTCGTTCCCCTCATTTACTAAGGGGTGAGGGTAAAAAACATAAAACACGCCACATTCTTGAATCTGGCACTTAACTTTGTTTAATCAAACGTGCGAGAAGGGAACCATATCCCTCCTCATTTGTGTCATGGGAGAATGGACATCCCTCTTTGTTTTTTTTTAATCTCCCATTTACTTGCTAACCCATATTAATTTGTCAACATTCTTTGCAAACACAAGCAAGGAAAATATCCATTTTACACATCGACATAAACAGAGGTTTGTTTCTGTTTATAAACTAATATTTAACATTAAGAAACTCCAAAAACGCCATTAATGTTTTTGGGTACGTTTCTTTTTAATCCTTACGTTCCAAGTGATGTTTCCTTTACGGTTTCTTTCATTTTTTGTCTTCTGCCTAACTAAGCGATCTAAATATCCTAAGGTTGCATTTGATAGGAGAATAAAAGTTACATCAGAATAAAATACTGTAGGAATGAGTTGAAAGTTGTTTAATTTGTGATATAAGAATAAGTAGTAAGATAAAATGATTGGAAGTACGATATGATGTTGGTGGATGATTATGTAATGTTATGATATAGGTGTGAGTAGGTTAACGTGATATAATGAATATATTTTAATGGATATTTTATATTTAAATGGATATATTTTATTGTACAGTAACATTGATGTTGATTAGTGAAATTGAATAAGTTATATTATTTGACTTTTAAATTAATTATGTTGACTTCCTCTTGAAATTCTTTAATCCAAAGATAAACTTTAAATTATCCTCCAACCACATGGAACCCAACTAGGTAATAGATAAAGAGCAATGTTATTCACGGAGTGTTTTTGTCACATTCTCACCGACGAATGACTCAAGTTTTTTTTTGGACGAAAGTTTATGTGAGATGAAGGGCGCACCAAACATTTTTCGTAGACAAATCTCGAGATTGGATCTCGAACCGGCCATCATCAGGAGTCCCATCTACGCAGATGCCATGGCCCTCGTTTCTACGTCCATGCCTTTGTATCTACATTCACCTGAAGAGGGATGGAAACTATGGCCGTATATCCCGGTTCCATTTTGGACGATAGCCGCTCATGGTAATGGGTGTGGGAGGCTCAGGTGGGGACCCCCCCGGTTGTCGCCGAACTCCGTCCCCGTCCGTCTGCTCCGACCCTCTGCTCTTCCGCTGCTGCCGCTGTGGACTTCCCGCGGAACCAAACAAAGAGGGGCCCAAAAAAAGGGCAGAAACGTTGAAAATGGCACTCGGGCAGCACCTTGGTCCACGATGAGCTGCCCGACGCTTATTTTATTATCCATCTGCCTTATGTATGATTATACTGTCTTTTATTTTCGAAAGGACATTGCCTTAATGTATATCTCCCGAATATTTTTCCTTTCGAGAAGATATATGTCCTTTATACTAACCAGTTACAAAGGATTTGAAAACTATTTTTAATTTAGTGGATTTTCCTCCCAGGTCGAAGCATTTACTCCTCCTCCACGTAGAGGTTAAATATAGCTTTATATGCGAATGGGAAGCTCTCGCTGCTCTACCAACCTATTCTTTGGACTTGGAGATGTCTAGTTTGATCTTTCGTTTCTGCAGTTTTTTTTTTTTTTTTTTTCATCACCGATTTTCTTAATAGCATAGAATTTTGTCCATACTCGATTATTTGACTAATCTCTATTTGTAGCCTACCGGTCAAGTTGCCGCGAAATTTTGGCTTCCGGATGAGTCGAAATTAATTGTAGTCCTTGTAGTAGGTAAAACATTGGTTATACCGGGCATTTTGATGCCTCGAAATGAAGGTGGTGGATTCTCCCGCTGAGATAACGAAAGTTTATCTTTACATTTTTTATATTTAAATTAATTTAATACATTTGAATACGATATTTATTGAATATTTATTTAAATGAGTTGGGTTAGGTCTTAACTAACTTAGAATTAAGTTGTATTGGCTTAAGTGAAAATAAGACGAGTTCCCGACCCATGTGCTATTGGTAGCAGCGGTTGTTGGATGTATGCTGATTTTGTACTTTGCATGATTATCGGTGAAGAGGCATATGATCCAACTTTGTTAATACATGTTTTAATAACTCACGGAGACAGTGACTCTGTCGTGTGTTAACTTAATCTACATATTTCTACGTAGTGAAGATGGTAGGTAACGTGAATGGTTTTTGTTTCTATTTTTGTTGATATTTAAAATTTGTATTCCCTTCCCATCTATTTTCACCTTCCGGAATGCACCAACGTCTTAAAAAGATAATTGAAATTCGATTATTTCTCTCTCATAGTCACTCATTGGCTGAGACTTATATACAATACGTTACTTAGTATGTGAAAATTTAAAAATAAAAAATAAGATAAAAAGTAAAGAAAAAAGAAAAAAAATACATTATAAAATTAAAAATTAGATGGCCTCTCAAAGGAAGATAACTTCATATTTATAGGTATGACAAGACATCAATAAAATAAATCTTGAAGAAATATACCAACAAAATCGAATATATCAATCAAACAAAAAAATCAAAATCATACTCAAACGTGAATGCCTTCAATCACATTTGTTAACATAGTTCCTATTTAGTCAGGAGGCCTCAGGGCATGACAAGTTTGGTAGCATAGGGGGAAACTAAGTTTCAAAGAATAATCCAAGAAAAGTAATCTCCAAAAGATGTTTTGTTTGGAGAATAAAGGCCAAGCTATAAAGTAAATAAATATATGCTGTAATGTATAAAATGAGAGTATGGTTTCAAATTGTATATTTTAATTTTTTACTGGTGAAAGTAATTTCTATAAATGAAAAATTATTTTTTAAGTGAAAAATTATTTTTTACAGGTGAAAAATCATTTACCATAAATAAAAATATAAAATACATCAGTGTATTTTCATTTTCAATCGATATATTTTGATTTTCAACTAATGTATTTTAATTTTTAATCAATTAAAAATTATTTTCAATCGATATTTTTTTTTATTTCTTTAATTTTTAACCGATTAATTTTTATTTTTAAATTATTTATTCTAATCAATATTACAACATATATTTCTATACTTACATCCAAAAATTAATCATAAATTAGATGTTTATATGTCATTTAAAGATCAAATTAAGTAATAAAACATTTGGACAAACTTACTCCGACTTGCAAGTGAAAATTAATTGTTTTGAACTTAAGAGGCTTATTCCAAAATTTTTTAGGCCACCTCTCTGGGAAAATACTCGAATAATGTATTGGGAGGAAGGCTTCCTTTTAGAGCCATCAATTTATAGAGCTTTACACAACCTGTTCAGTACCCCTTAATCCATCTCATTGAACTTATAACGCCTATAATATTACCGTTACTTAGTATTTGAATTCATACACTTTCTTTTATTAAATCATTTAATATTTAATTTTTTAAAATCATTTAAATTTAATTGAATCTATTGTCCACAACCCCCTCCTCTCTCTCTCTCTCTCTCTCCATTGAACGGCACCGGGGCTTGTACTCGTGCTTTTTAGCGTATTCCAATAATTTAATGTAAGAAACGGTGAACAAAAGGGTAAGATATTTGCCTTAAAAATAAATAAGGACGAGCAGGGAAACCCTCTCTAAACAAAACACAAAACCCAGTATTTTCCTCACCACTTGATTTGACTTCTGGATTCGTTTCTTGGTTGGCACGTCTCTGTTGATTCTGCATCATCATCTCCTTCGAGAAATAAAAGGCCACTGATCAGACTAAGAATCAAACTTCAATTAAGCCTCAATAATTCTGTGCCACCTCCGGCTCCGCTTCATTTATCTACGTCCAACTCGGAATCATCACCTTTCCTTTATTAATTAATCCCAATCAAACTTCCAAGACACCGCACATCATTGACAAGCGAACCTCACCTCGCCCCCCACCCCCACCCCACCCCACCCCACCCCACAACCCCATGTGACTTCAGACGACGTTCCACCGTATACCACTCCCCACTGCAGCGGACATCGACACAATTGCAGCAGCGCAGCAGCAGCAGGAGAGAGAGAGAGAGAGAGAGAGAGAGAGAGAGAGAGAGAGAGGAGCATCTGGATGCGTCTCATGTCTCTGCCGCCATACCGCTCCACAACAACGACCACAAAGTAAAGTAAGCTCCCCACATCTTCCCCACCACTCCAACCCACTCTCCCCCCTACAAAAAGCCAGCACAAAACCCACAACACACAGCCCATCTCTCCTCTCTTCTTCGTTCGAGACCCATTTCACAATGCCGGTGGCAATGGTGGTGGTGGTGGCAGTCATGGTGGGCACGGCGGAAGCCGTGGCGTTCCTCCTGGACGAGCCGGCGAGGGGAAAGCTCGGGGCCCTCCTCCTCAAGGCTCGGGCCGCCATAAGGAAGCGGCTCGGCATGGGAAGGAAGCAGAGGAAGCAGCAGCGCTTCAGCTTCCACTACGACCCCTGCAGCTACGCCCTCAACTTCGACGACGCCGCTTCCCTCCTCGCTCTCCCTTAGACTCGCGAGCCCACATTTCTGGTTATGTTCCACGAGTTTTGGGTTTTTGGAGTTCTGTTGGGTTCCCTCTTCCTTGCAAACTGGTGGTGTGCTTTTGGAGATGACGATGGCTAACACGGTAGAGCCTCGTTTTTGAACTGGGTTGTCTTGTTTTTGTCCATATAAAAAGCTCTGGCTTCATCCTTTTGGTTAAGGAAAAGCACCGGTTTTCGTTTGTACATGTGAATGCAGTGTTGTGGGCATGACATATATGACTTGTGACCAACACGTACATAAGGAGAAGATCTTATGCAGATCCACCTGAACGGTGGCAACTCTGCGATTTGGGAGAGATGGTGGAGGAGCGTTGCAAGCGCTTGTGATGTACTGCTGCTTCTTCCAGGGATTTTCTTCGTTTTGGGTTTATCTGTTGTTTGCTTAAATGGGCTCCATTTGGTGCACTAGGAGGTTCCACTTTAATGCCTTGTTTGGTCCCTTTTTGTCGTGGCGTTTGAACTGTATGATGCCCATGGTCCAACGACGTATGCAACAGTGAGGACCAGAAGGCACCATGCTCTCGCCATCACCATGAATGCTACTAATGACGTACCTCTGGTTAACGCCTGCTATTTCTTCTGCCCCAGCATTTGCTGCTACCTCTGCTCTGCCCCCACTGCTCGCTTCTCCTCTTCCTTCTTTCCTTCCTTCCCCCTTGTTCGGTGCTGAACCTCGATCGGGGAGGTGGTGGCAGTGGTTACTGTTGCGTGCGGGGTGGATTGATGGTGATAATGATGGATGCCTTGATTAGCGCATGTGGAATATATGGCTTTGTCGTGTAATTGTTCTTTTTGTGTAATTGTTCCCGAGGTGCTACTACCGTAGAAAATGGACCACTCTTATTGATGTTGCGGTGCGGCATGAGTACAATGTCTCTTTGAAGGTATCGTCGATCTGGTTTTTGGAAATTTGGATGTTTTATTCCGTTTTGGCAAGGGGGAATAAATAGGGGGAATAAGTGGAGGAATAGAAAATGAGTGAATAAGTTAGTTCCTTCGTTATGTGATGTTTCGGTAGTGGGATAATTTTAACTTATATTAAATTTAATTAATCCAATGTAAGTGAGAATATATTAAATGATAGATTAAATATTTAACTTAATTTAAATCACTTAATCCGTCAATCAAATTCACATCAATTAGTGTTAAAAGAAAGGTAAAATTTATGTTTATTTTATTTTTATTTATTTAAATCGGTGATAAGTTATGATGTTAAGTGGTGATAAATTTTATGTATACAACATTAACTTTTGGGTAGAATTTAAGTGTGACGGAGTTGCGGAGTTTTTGGAATTAATGTTGATAAAGTTGGTGTTAAGGACATCTAATGTAGGTTTTATCGTATGGGTTAATCCTTTCGAGTAAATGGATGGTAAATATTTTTTTTCTTTAGAGGATTAACTTGGTAAGTAAACTAATGATAGTTTAGGATAGGGATTTTGCAACCCTGAGTCTGCAAAGAGGAAAAAGTGGATAATTCATGTTTGCGCCCAAGTGAGACTCAGAGGTATCTTCTATTAACGTTTACTAAATAAGGGGATTAAATTGGGGGATATCGCATAATATGACAAGTGGGATTAGCATGTAAAATGAAGGCAGAATAGGTGACATCATGGACAAAAACTAATGGGGTTGGGAAGAGAGGTGTTTGCTTAACCTCATGTTGGGTTGGGCCAATATCAGATAAGGTACCATTTTATTTTCTATCTGTCTTGTTTCCGAGTACCTTCACTGATTATCGTTTCTCTTCTAGTGAACGATCTTTTTAGCTGAAGTTACTTAACATACCTTTCCCTCTTTCTCTTTAAGCACAAGAGAAGTTAATGACTAGGGATTAAAAAGGTAGGGGAAGGGAAGGAAGAGAAAGAAACGAGAGGGAAAGGAGGAGGGAATAATTAATTTAATTGTTGTTTAGACATGAGGTTGAGAGAAGAAAAAAAAGTTAGATATCCTACTCTTCAAGTTATGGAGCGTCTTTTAGAATGAATGGAATGTTTAATGGGGTTGGGAAGAGAGGTGTTTGCTTAACCTCATGTTGGGTTGGGCCAATATCAGATAAGGTACCATTTTATTTTCTATCTGTCTTGTTTCCGAGTACCATCACTGATTATCGTTTCTTTTCTAGTGAACGATCTTTTTAGCTGAAGTTACTTAACATACCTTTCCCTCTTTCTCTTTAAGCACAAGCGAAGTTAATGACCAGGGGATTAAAAAGGTAAGGGAAGGGAAGGAAGAGAAAGAAACGAGAGGGAAAGGAGGAGGGAATAATTAATTTAATTGTTGTTTAGACATGAGGTTGAGAGAAGAAAAAAAAAGTTAGATATCCTACTCTTCAAGTTATGGAGCGTCTTTTAGAATGAATGGAATGTTTGTCTTGTGCCTTTTGCTCAAAAAGACAGAAACGTGGACAGAAAAGGAGGTAGAGGATCTGTGATGTTTGCTTTTGGTAAATCAACACATATCTATTATTTATTATAGAGAGATCAAAGAGACGGTCAAAAGTAAACTTTGGTGGACTCCCCTCTTTTCACCCCCATGCATATGCTTTCGAACACAAAAAATGTCTTCAAATTTACCCATCTAATTCCCTAAATCAATTTCATGTCCCTCCTTTTCCCTTTAATTATTTTAAAACCAAGCATAATTATCGGTCCCAAACTCTTCCATTTCCTTTCGCTGATTACATCACAATAAAATATTATAGAAATAAGTAGTGAGATATTTGATTATGGTATAAAAATAAGTAGTATGATAAAATGATTGATAGTATAATATAAAATTGGTAGATGATTTTTTTAATATTATAATATAGGTATAAATAGGTTGATATGATATAATGAATATATTTTAATTATTATATTATATTAAAATTGATATATTTTATTGTATATTGATATTTATGTGATGTAATGGGATAATTTGATGTTGATGTGGATTAATAAATTGAAATAAATTATATTCCTCCTTTTCCCTTTAATTATTTTAAAACCAAGCATAATTATCGGTCCCAACCTCTTCCATTTCCTTTCGCTGATTACATCACAATAAAATATTATAGAAATAAGTAGTGAGATATTTGATTATGGTATAAAAATAAGTAGTATGATAAAATGATTGATAGTATGATATAAAATTGGTAGATGATTTTTTTAATATTATAATATAGGTATAAATAGGTTGATATGATATAATGAATATATTTTAATTATTATTTTATATTAAAATTGATATATTTTATTGTATATTGATATTTACGTGATGTAATGGGATAATTTGATGTTGATGTGGATTAATAAGCTGAAATAAATTATATTTTTTATCTTTTCAATTAATTCCTTTTAATTTTTTCTTATAATTCCTTGATCAATGAATAACCCTTAAATTATCCCCTAATCAAATGGAGCATAAGTATGATCGCCTTCGTACGATCTCCATCATTGCTACCGTGCACATTCCATGATAGTTGATTCTTTGTTCCGCTCTTGCACATTTGTTTGGTGGAATCAAAGAGGGAATGGCACCCTCCGTAATTTCTTTGCCTTGCATGGCAAATACAAACATTATAAAAATCACACGTTCCATTCCTAACTCTCTCTCTCTCTTCATGTTTTTTTTTTTCTTTTGTAGGTATTATTGGTGAAATATAATGGGATTTAATTATAATTTACTCACCTCTAATTTAAGATGTATTTATACAATAATTTATCTCATCTGGAGTTCATATTAAATGGATACCGGTACCAGTAGATCAATATCGATATCATGTATATTGAGTACTGATAATGATGAATTAGTATCAATATCCTTGAGTCACTAGTATGAATCGTATATTCAAATGAGTATCAGTATAGAAATCACACATTCCATTCCTAACTCTCTCTCTCTCTCTCTTTTGGCAGGTATTACTGGTGAAATATAATGGGCTTTAATTATAATTTACCCACCTCTAATTGAAGATGGATTTATACTATAACTTATCTCATCTGGAGTTCATATTGAATGGGTACCGGTACCGGTAGACCAATACCGATACCACATATACTAAGTACCGATACTGATGGATCGGAACCAGTATCCTTGAGTCACAGGTATGAATCCTATAGTCAAATGAGTACTAGTATTGATGTCAAATACCTGTACTCATAAATCCCAATTTAAAACTCATCCCCAGATGAGTACTTGTTCAGTAGTTACAGTGTACCGATACATGTTATAAGTACCGATACATATAGAGTACTGATATCGCTCCAAGAAAGAACTGATCTCAAAGAGTATTGGTACTCAAGAAGAGTATTGGTACTTGTTGAATACTAGATACTTTGCTTGTAGCTGACTAGTACCGGTACTAGTGACTAGTACAGATATTTGTGAGGTTCAAGTCCTGGTGACTTCAAGTCCAGAACCTAATTTGGGATCCAAGTATAGCGGTACTCATGATGAGTACCGGTATATGCAAGTCCCAGTATTGGACTTAAGATGACTTGGAGCTGATCTGTAGTTTGCATGTACCGGTATTCATGAAGAGTAATGGTACTGACAACCTACAATACACTTAAGGATCCAAACTTGTAATGTGCTAGTACTGGTACTCGTCATGAGTACTGATACTTGCGACAATTATAAAGATGTTATGAGGATTTTTGTGAATATAAAAGCCTAAACATACATGAACGATTAAGAATCGATAAATAAGATATTTATGTTATCTAAATAAATCTAAAGATATGAAACTAGCAAATAAATACAATGAATATCAACATTAAGTATTACCTATCTTTGTGATCAAAAAATGAACACACACATATACTCATCAAACCAGGTTATGTATGAGTATATAAAACTTACTCGTATTCGTCTTTGTATATAGATGAAAGGGGTTGCGGTGATGGTCTTCTAATAGTTATCCTTCCCTTAACCTTTGATGTTACGACCCGGTTCCCGAATCCCTACAAGACCCGAGACATGCTCGACTCAACTAATCTTAAGACCAAGTCATCCAACAAGAAATAACCAAAAAGCAAGAAAGCAAACCACATTTACTATGCTAAGTAACTAACAGTAAAAGAATACAAGTAGTAAAGGAAATAAAAGCTGCTACCAGTACATATCACCACCACAACAGTAAAGTAAAACAAAGTACAAAATAGAAATGGTAACAACAGTCTAACTCACTAGAAAAAGGAAGTACAACAACAACAAGAACTACTGCTGGGCTCGACTGAGCCTAGCACCCTCTGCAGCCAGTGGCTCGGGCTGCTCAACTCCTGGACTTGAAAAGGGGTACGAGTAAAACGAAGTTAGCGAGCGCTGAGTAGAGTGACAACCAACTAACTAAAGCAGTAAAGGCTAACAGGTAAATTATCTTTTCCACTTATTTGTTTATAAGTCATTCTTTTCACCCATTGGTTTACCTTTCAGATCTCTTTCTTGATCTCGTATGTTCATCGTGGGAACGATCTTGACTTCAGTCTTTTTCGAAGAGTAGAAGGAACACGTGGTGCCCTACTGGCTAGGAAAGTCTCCCGTGGTAATCCTACACCTAGTCAACCACCCCAAGGTCACAGACAGACGTAGCGGTGACTACTGTACGCGCGATAAGTGGCTACCCCACACTGGCACGCGGTCAGTCGTTTCCGCTAGCGGGTACTGTAGTTTTCGTCCATACCAGGAGGGGGTGACGTAATAATTGCGGAAATAAATATAAACAATCTCACAAAATACAATCGCACAAAAGGCATAAAGATTTTTAGGTGGAAACCCAAACCGGGTGAAAACCACCATCTATCCCTCTCGAGTTAGGATTTTCCAACCAACCAAGTTGATCAAAATCCACTAAATGAATCACTTTAAACGAGGGTGATTCAACCTCAATTACAACCACGCTATAAGTGCGAGGGTAGCGTTCCTCAACCCCTTCTCTTCACGAGAAGGATTTTGTCCCACGAAGGAGATAGGAATTCGGAAAGCGAATACCCAACCAAATAACAAAGATAAAACAAAAATCCTATAGAGCCAACGAAGTAATTTTAAACCTAAGCTTCTATAGGAATTAAGAAACTCCCCTTTGCAAGGAGTGCGTCGGCGACGCGGATGCGTGAACAACACGACGGCGCTACGTCGCTCTCGTGAACTACGGCGGGAGAGCGGGTGCGCAAATCTTGATGCTCTCAAGATGAAGAATTAGAGCTTGGAGAGCAAGAGAGTCTTTTTGGACACAAAAGAGTGTGAAAGTGTGTAGCTAGGTGCGTGTTTGTGTTGCAAAGGTTCCCCTCTATTTATAGAGGCCTTAGGAAGGCTTTGGATGGCTTAGGAAAGGCTCCATAGCCGTTGGGTGCAAAGCCCAAGTGAATCAACCCGAAATCAAGAACAATCATTGCACTGACAAGGTAATCAGACGTCTAATTATGTCATCAGATATCTGGAAGACCACTTTAAGACGTCTGATTTCAAGGTCAGACATCTGATTTCGTGCGGGTTCCTTCCTGACTTGAATCAGATCTAAACAGGGTTCTTGTGCAAGTCCATCAGACGACATACAGGATGTCTAGCAATATGTCTGGACGTCTGGAAACTTACTTTTTCGTGGGAATGGATTTGCAACGGCTACAAAATCTCTGAGAAGAGATTTTCGGGTTAGTCGAGGCAAAACGGTCAATTATCAGACGTCTGGAAAGGCTCTAACGGTCATATCCTCGAGTGTTTGCTAAGAGAGCCAACGGTCCACTAATTGGACGTCTGGCAAAGTTATCAGACGTCTCCTAAGACGTCTGATCTAAGGTTTGGACGTCTGATTTCATCAGACAGAACTAACTTGTCCAGCCTAAATGTTATCAGACGTCTGAATCAACAGTCAGACGTCTTAAAGCACTTTATCAGATGTCTGATTTGGGAATTAGATGTATGGAAACTCTGTTTGAACCCTACATTGGTTTTCTAAGTTTTCTACAGAAAACCTAAGTATCCTAGGGTTGTGCCGGTGTTCCTAAGACTACTGTTAGGGTACTTTGAGGTACTTTAACATAATTTTCTAAGGAAATAAAGAGCAAGAAAATAAAGATAAAAGTGCATGAGAGGAATAAATAGAATTCTATCCTTTTCTTCTTGTCCTTCCATCTTCAATCTATCGCTCCTCGCGAATCTCCTTTGTTCTCCATCAAGCTCCTCCAATCCGTCCTGGATGCGAGCTCGAATTCCGTCTAATCACGTCTACATTTGCAATTGACCTGAAATCTAAGATTCCAAGTGCAAATGTTAAATAACACGTGTTTTGTTATCATCAAAACAAATGATTGTGGTGCTCTAGCACCAACAATCTCCCCCTTTTTGATGATGACAAAATCATAAATAATAATGCAAAAAATCCTCCCCCTTTTTGACATTATCAAAAATGTTTGATTAATTTTAAATTTTCTATAACTCCCCCTTAAAACATGCTCTTCTATAAATTTCAAAGGTAATGTCGTCCCCCCCTTTTTTATAACAACAAGATAGCTATTATTTTTCTCCCCCATTCTAAATGAAATTTAGCTATCTTATATCTCCCCCTTAAAAATTGATAATTAGCTTATAATTTTTTGCTCCCCCTATCTAAATGCTTATGATAAAAGGATAAAGTAGAGGGTTTTACCTCACCTACCATGGCCAATAAAATGGCCCAAATGGTGGTGGTGGATGCCATATCGGATGGGGCTCCCATCCGTAGCTTGGAGGCCCGGGCATTGGCGCCGGTCTCCAGTCTGGTCGTCGACGTGCGACAGGTCCATCGTTTGTTCGCCATGTCGTCGGTCTTCTCGTTCTCCTCCTTGGTCTACTCCTTGGTTCTCCCAACTCGAGTTGACCAGCCATGAGCTTGTAGGTCCAGTCCTTCGTGTTGTAGTTATCCCTTAAACCTACAAAACAGGATTCTAATTCTTTTTTCGGTATCCAAGTGGGCTTGGATCCGGATCTGTTAGCGGGTCTCCTTGATGGAGATCCTTTCTCAATCTTAGGGCTATATAAATCATCTACTTTGTTGATTAATTTGTTAGATTTTTCCTTAAGACATGCAATTTCTTTTTCTATAGTATGCATCTTAGTTTTTAAATCACAGATTTCCAACTTTAAACTATCATTTTCCTCAATAAATTTATTATTTTCATTAATGAGGTTATGATTTTCTAATAATAGGTTATCAATTCTAGGACTAGCTTCTATGTCCTTAAGTTGTTTTTCTAACCTATCATTTTCATTTTTAAGAAAACTAAGGTTCTTTTTAATGCTTTTGTTTTCTATTCTTAATAATTTACTAACATCAAATATTTCATTAAAAGCTTCTTGTAAGTCGTAACTTACCTTGTTATCTGAGTCGCTTTCGCTTTCGCTGTCGCTTCCTCTGGCCATCAAACCGAAGCAAGCGGTTTCTTCTTCTATGGACTTTTCTTCTTCTTCCTCCGAGCTAGAATCGTCCCAAGTGGCTTGGAACGCCTTCTTCTTAGATTTCTTCTCCTTTTCCTTCTTCTTCTCCTTTTTGAGAAGAGGGCACTCTAGTCGTAGATGCCCTTTCTCGTTGCAATGGTAGCAACGTCTCGGTCTCTCCTTCTCCTTCTTCTTTGACTCCCTACACAACTTGGAAAACTTTTTAAGTAAAATTCTAAAGTCTTCGTCGTTGGAACTTACCTCGCTATCCGACGCGGCTTTGAAGGCGAGAGTCTTCTTCTGTTTAGGCTCCGGTGTATCCTTCTTCTTTTGCTTCAACTTTGTCTCGTAGGCCATCAGATTGCCTAGGAGATCTTCCATGTTGAGCTCCTCCACTTCGTTTGCCTCCTCGATGGCAGTGACTTTCTGTTCCCATTCCGGTCCAAGGGAACGAAGAAGATTCCCTTGAAGCTCCCCCTTTATGAAAGTCTTCCCTAAAGCTTTCAAGTTATTTACAATGAGAGTGAACCTAGTCTTCATCTCACTTAAAGATTCGTTAGGATTCATAGAAAAAGATTCAAATTCTTGAGAAAGTAAATTAATTTTAGAGGTTTTTACCTTAGAGGTACTTTCGTGAGTTACCTCAAGTGTGTGCCAAATCTCGTATGTGGTGGCGCATTGCGGGATTCTGTTGAACTCCTCCGAGCTAAGTGCGCAATACAACGCGTTCATCATTTTCGCGTTGAGCGAGAGTTCACGAATCTGCTGCTGTGAGTATAATCCGGCGAGTTTCTCTGGAATGTTGAAGGGGGTCTCGCACTTGGCCCAGACCGTGAAATCGGTGGCTTGAAGCCACGTCTTCATCCGCAGCTTCCAGTAAGGGTAGTTGCTCCCATTGAAAAATGGCGGACGAGTCATAGACTACCCCTCGAAAATCCTAACCGCGGAACTGCTCCCCTCCATAGATTTTCTTGCTTGGTTGTTACGCTGAAACAGCAAGACCTGCTCTGATACCAATTGTAGTTTTCGTCTCTACCAGGAGGGTGTGACGTAATAATTGCGGAAATAAATATAAACAATCTCACAAAATACAATCGCACAAAAGGCACAAAGATTTTTAGGTGGAAACCCAAATCGGGTGAAAACCACCAACTAACCCTCTCGAGTTAGGATTTTCTGATCAACCAAGTTGATCAAAATCCACTAAACGAATCACTTTAACCGAGGGTGATTCAACCTCAATTACAACCACGCTACAAGTGCCAAGGTAGCATTCCTCAACCCCTTCTCTTCACGAGAAGGATTTTGTCCCACGAAGGAGACGGGAATTCGTAAAGCGAATGCCCAACCAAATAACAAAGATAAAACAAAAATTCTATAGAGCCAACAAAGTAATTTTAAACCTAAGCTTCTATAGGAATTAAGAAACTCCCCTTTGCAAGGAGTGCGTCGGCGATGCGGATGCGTGAACAACACGACGGCGCTACGTCGCTCTCGTGAACTAGGCGGGAGAGCGGGTGCGCAAAGCTTGATGCTCTCAAGATGAAGAATTAGAGCCTGGAGAGCAAGAGAGTCTTTTTGGACACAAAAGAGTGTGAAAGTGTGTAGCTAGGTGTGTGTTTGTGTTGCAAAGGTTCCCCTCTATTTATAGAGGCTTTAGGAAGGCTTTGGATGGCTTAGGAAAGGCTCCATAGCCGTTGGGTGCAAAGCCTGTTACGAACGCAGCTTCAAAACATCTTTTAAGACGTCTGGAAGCTGGCCCAGACGTCTGACCAGATGTCTGGAACCCCTTCCAGACGTCTGGGATTTAATTTTCTGCGGCAGGGTGGTTTTCGTCTGCGCGCCTGCGCGCGGAGACCTGCAATGCCCCTTTTCCCCTCTCTCCTCCGCAGGCGCAGCGCTGCCCCCTTTTTTCTCTCTCTCTCTCTCTCTCTCTCTCTCTCTCTCTCTCTCTCTCCCCGTGCGGCTTTAAAAGGGCCCTCGCCCTCTCGCTCGATCTCATCTCCTCCGCTTCCTTCTTCTTCTTCCACCCAGTGCTAGAGTGAGCGAGCGGCGGCAGCTGCAGCCGCGGCGGGTGTGCGGGAGGAGGCGTTGTGCGAGGGAGGAGACGCTCGGCCTTGAGGGGTCGAGCTTGCCGGGGCAGCGAGAGCCGGCCGGCGGGGGAGCAGCGGGCACGGAGTGACGCGGGTGGGCTGCTGCAGCTCGAGCAGCAGGCGGACGAGGAGCGGCGCGGCCGTGCGTCGCGGGCAGAGAGCATGTCGAGGTCTAATTCTGGAAGTTTTTCCAGAATCAGACGTCTGGTCTTCTAACAAGACGACGATTAAGACGTCTGGATCTCCAGACGTTTGGTAAGTAGGTTATTTTCGTCCTTCTTCCTTTTCTGCGACCGTCCGTAATGAGCACTAGGAGTGGGTATGTGCAGGTTCTGAGATTCGCATCCAACGCGAATCAAACGTCTGGTCGAAGTGCCAAACGACTGGAAGGACTTCCAGACGTCCGAGGTGACCATCGGACGTCTGGGAACTAGGCTAGATGCCCCCGCAGGCTTCTGGACGTCTGAGAGACTACGCAAAACAAAGGTACCATCTGACCCACTTTTTAAGACGTCTGGAAGAGGTTCCAGACGTCTGATTTTGGACTGTTTCGTTGTTTTCGACCCGTTTAGGGCCCGTTCGGAGTCCGTTTTCCGCGTTTCGAGTTGCGTTCTTTTCGGAATAAAATCCTCTACCCGTCTACAATAATTATATACTATTCTGAGAAACTCCTTGTGTTTAATCCTTGTGTTAGGATCCCGTTCCATTGCAGTCTCGGGGGTTGCGGAGGCACGCAGGATTTCCGACCACGCCCCCATTACTTCCGTTGTAGCTGGTAGAGTGGCTTTAGAAATTATTAACATAATTTGTTACAATTATGGAGCAATTAATAGAACCTAGGGCATTGCATGAATCCTAGGAATGAGAAACCAGATTGAGTGATAGATCCTAGGGTATTGCATGAATCCTAGGGTCGGAAAACTAGATTGAATGATAGATCATAGGGTACGGTATGAATCCTAGGACTGGAAAACTAGTGAAATGAATATACATATTGCAGTCTTGGAAAATGTGGAAAGGAAATAATAGCTGCGTGTAAATTGGTTTAACAGCTGCCTGTTATGAATAAATGAACATGATTGAGAACTTGGGTTGTATGAACGTGAAACTGGAAAGGTGAAACCTGAATGTGCTGAGTTAAAAGAGCTGGAACCCTACGGGGAATTAGGGGTAGAACTCCTGGAAAGTGAATGGAATAGAATTGGGAAGTGAGTTGGCCTTTGAGTACGGAGTACCAAGGAGAGCGACTGTCCCCCTGTTTAGTGCAGAGCGGAGCTAGCCGCCCCAGGGACCCGGGGTTTGGTCTGGCCACTTTGTACCGACTTGATGGCTCTCGTGTACGCAGTACCGAGGAGAGCTACTAGTGTAGGGCGAGTACTAGCTACCCCATGAGCCCCGGGGTTATGCTAGCTCACCTACACCGACTTGTTAGGCCCACTGGGCAAACTAGGGTAGTCAGGCGAGGGTAGGCGGACTGTGGAGGGGCAAGGCCCGGTTTGGTTACTGTGGAGGGGTTGGACCCCTGTTACTAAGAGGGCTCTGCCCTATACTGGTTCCGTGTTGTGCTTTGGGCGCACCCGTTAAAGGAAACGACTGACCGCGTGCCAGTGCGAGTTAGCTACCCGTGGATTTACCGCACGTGCCGTAGTCACCGTTACGTCTATCAGTGACCTTGGGGTGGTTGACTGAGAGTAGGATCACCATAGGGGACTCTCCTGGCCAGGAGAGCACCACGTGGTACTTCTACTGTTCGGAAAAGACTGCAATCAAGATCGTTCCCACGAGGAACATTCGAGATCAAGTGAAGGATCTGAGAAATAGATAAATTGTGAAACAATAGAAAGACGTAAATAAAGGAAGAAAGAAAATAAAACAGCTACTGCACACTTTACCGCTTGCTTAGTTTAGCTGCCACTCTACTCAGCGTTTCGCTGACGTGTTACACTCGTTACTTTTCAGGACCAGGTGTTGAGTAGCCAGTGTCAGCGGCTACAGAGGACGCTGGGCCGAGTAGGGTCCAGTAGAGTTACCACTGTTCTTTCGTGCCCTTTTTGTTCCACTGTAGTGAGTAGTTTTTGTAACTCTCTGTACTTTTCTTTACTCGTAATTCTTGTTATGTTAAATGTTGTTCTACTGTTGTGGTGGTACATGCTGTAGTAATTCTTTTCTTATTGCTGTATTTTGTTACTGCTAGTTATATTTTATGTTGAATGTGATTTATTTTACTTCTCTTTTGGTTACTTTCTCATTGGACGACTAGGTCTTGGGATTAGCCAAGTCGGTCCGGTTCTCGTGTCTCGTAGGGACTCGGGAATCGGGTCGTTACAAAGCCCAAATGAATCAACCCGAAATCAGGAACAATCATTGCATTGACAGGGTAATCAGACGTCCAACTATGTCATGAGACGTCTGGAAGATCACTTTAAGGCGTCTGATTTCAAGGTCAGACATCTGATTTCGTGCGGGTTCCTTCCTGACTTGAATCAGATCTAAACAGGGTTCTTGTGCAAGTCCATCAGACGACATCAGGACGTCTGGCAATATGTCTGGACGTCTGGAAACCTACTTTTTCGTGGGAATGGATTTGCAACGGCTAGAAAATCTCTGAGAAGAGATTTTCGGGTTAGTCGAGGCAAAACAGTCAATTATCAGACGTCTGGAAAGGCTTAAGGACGTCTGGAAAGGCTCTAACGGTCATATCCTCGAGTGTTTGCTAAGAGAGCCAACGATCCACTAATTGGACGTCTGGTAAAGTCATCAGACGTCTCTTAAGACGTCTGGTCTAAGGTTTGGACGTCTGATTTCATCAGACAGAACTAACTTGTCCAGCCTAAATGTTATCAGACGTTTGAATCAACAGTTAGACGTCTGATTTGGGAATTAGACGTATGGAAACTCTGTTTGAACCCTACATTGGTTTTCTAAGTTCTCTACAGAAAACCTAAGTATCCTAGGGTTGTGTCGGTGTTCCTAGGACTACTGTTAGGGTACTTTGAGGCACTTTAACATAATTTTCTAAGGAAATAAAGAGCAAGAAAATAAAGATAAAAGTGCATGAAAGGAATAAATAGAATTCTATCCTTTTCTTCTTGTCCTTCCATCTTCAATCTATCGCTCCTCGCAAATCTCCTCTGTTCTCCATCAAGCTCCTCCAATCCGTCCTGGATGCGAGCTCGAATTCCGTCTAATCACGTCTACATTTGCAATTGACTTGAAATCTAAAACTCCAAGTGCAAATGTTAAATGACACGTGTTTTGTTATCATCAAAATAAATGATCGTGGTGCTCTAGCACCAACAGGTACGCCCAAAGTACAACACGGAACAATATATGTAACGAGCGCGTACCCCAGACGTCTTTTAAGACGTCTGGGAGGTGGCCCAGACGTCTGTCAAGACGTCTGGGATCACATCCAGACGTCTGACCAGACGTCCGGGATAGTTTACAGACGTCTGACGAACAGTTATACTCGCACGGGATATTCGTCTGCGCGCCTGTGCGCGCAGACCTGCGATTCGCATCTTCTCTGCGGCTGCAGGCGACTGCGGCCGTCTCTCTCCTCCTCTCCGCGCGGCGTTAAAAGGGGGAGGGGGCGCGCCTCCCCTCCCGTCTCCACCATCTTCCTCCTCTCCTGCTGCGAGCGGAGCGAGCGGACGCAAGGGCGCAGCGGCAGCGGCGCAGCAGAAGGCGCGGAGGAGCTGCGGCGTGTGAGGGCGGGGCTCTGCCGTGAGGGCGAGCTCGCCGGGAGCGGCTTGGCCGGCCGGCGGAGGGCGCAGGGGGCGCAGAGCGTCGCGAAGAGGGACCTGCTGCGGGCGGAGCAGCGGACGCGCGAGGTGCGACGCGGGCGGCGTCGCGAGCGGAGGCCGAGCGAGGTTCTGATTCTGGAAAAATCTCCAGAATCAGACGTCTGGACTGATATCCAGACGGCAAGGTCGACGTCTGTGTGATCATACAGACGTCTGAAAGGTGAGTTCCGCTTTCTCCTTCTTCTTTTGTCGACTGACCGTACTGAAGGAGGAGGGTTGGCTGTGCGCAGGTGTTCGGATTCGTCATCCTTTGCGAATCCGACGTCTGGAAGTTGTACCAGACGGCGGGAGTGACCTCCAGACGTCCGGAGAGACCATCGGACGTCTGGGATCTAGGAGAGACGTCGCCACAGACTTCTGGACGTCCGGGGAACCAAGCCGAACAGGTAATTCTCTGATCCACCGTTTAAGACGTCTGGAAGGAGTTCCAGACGTCTGATTTTGCACAGTATTGTCTTTCTCGACCCGTTTAGGGCCCGTTTGGGCTCCGTTTTCCGCGATTCGAGTTGCGTTCGATTCAGAATCTATTCCTCTACCCGCCTACAGTAGCTATACACTGTTTTGAGACACTCCTTGTGTTTGATCCTTGTGATAGGACCTCGTTCGATTGCCGTCTTGAGAGTCGCGGAGGCGCGCGGGATTCCCGGCCACGCCCCCATTACTTCCGTTGTACCTGGTAGAGTGGTTTTAAGCATTAATAAAATCTGTTAAAGTATGGAACCATAACTAGAACCTAGGGCATTGCATGAACCTTAGGAATGAGAAATGTATGGAATGATAGCTCCTAGGTGTTGCATAAATCCTAGGGCCGGAAAACTAGATTGTATGATAGATCCTAGAATATGGCATGAATCCTAGGATGGAAAAACTAGTGGAATGTATATTACTGCAGTCTTGGAAAAATGGAAAGGAATATATAAGCTGCCTGTGAAATTAATTAACAGCTGCCTGTTATGAACAAAGAAACATGTTTGAGATCATGGAAATTGAGAACGTGAATCTGGAAAGTGAAACATATGATGCTCTGAGATAAAGGGCTGGAACCCTACGGGGAATTAGGAGTGGAACTCCTGGAAAGAAAAGGAATGGAACTGAGATGTAGTTGTACTGTCTCTTGGGTACGCAGTACCAAGGGAAGTACCTGTACCTGTTTTAGTGCAGAGTGGGGCCAGCCGCCCCAGGGACCCGGGGTTAGGCTTGGCCGCTCTGTACCGACTTGTTGGCCCTCGTGTACGTAGTACCGAGGAGAGCTAGTAGTGTTAGGAGAGTACTAGCTACCCCACGGGCCCCGGGGTTCTGCTAGCCTCCTTCACCGACTTGTTAGGCCCACTAGGGCAAACCAGGGTAGTCAGACGAGGGTGCGCGGACTGTGGAGGGGCAAGGCCCCGGTTTGGTTACTGTGGAGGGGTTGGACCCCTGTTACTGAGAGGGCTCTGCCCTGGTTCCGTGCTGTGCTTTGGGCGCACCCGTTAACGGAAACGACTGACCGCGTGCCAGTACGGGCTAGCTACCTGTGCGTTTATCGCGCGTGCCGTAGTCACCGTTACGTCTGTCAGTGACCTTGGGGTGGTTGACTGAGGGTAGGATCACCACGGGGGACTCTCCCGGCCAGGAGAGCACCACGTGCTACTTCTACTGTTGGAAAAGACTGCAATCAAGATCGTCCCACGAGGACATTCGAGATCAAGTAAAGGATCTGAGAAGTAAATGAAATAGTGAGAAAAATTGAAAGATGTAAATAAAGGAAGTAATAGAACATAACAGCTACTGTACACTCTACTGTTGCCTTTAGTTAGTTTGCCACTCTACTCAGCGTTTTGCTGACGTGTTACACTCGTTACCTTTTTTCAGGACCAGGTGTTGAGCAGCCAGGGTCGGCGGCTGCAGAGGACGCTGGGCCGAGTAGGGTCCAGTAGAGTTGCCACAGCTTTGTACCTTCTTTTGTTTCTGTTCTAGTGAGTAGTTTTGTTTCCGCTGTACCTTCTTTACCTGCAGTTTTTGTTATATGATAAATGTTGTTTTACTGTTGTGGTGGTACCTACTGTAGTAGTTTCTTTCCTTACTGCTGTACTTTTTACTGTTAGTTATATTCATGCTGAATGTGGTTTATTTTACTGTCTTTTGGTTACTTCCTCGTTGGACGACTGGGTCTTGGGATTAGTCGAGTCGGTCCGGTTCTCGTGTCTCGTAGGGACTCGGGAACCGGGTCGTTACAAGATGGTATCAGAGCAAGGTCGTCCCGATAAGTGAATCAACTGACTGGAAAATAACCAATTCACATGTTTATAGCTAGAGTAGCCACCACAACATATCTCTTGACATGAGTTCTTAGAAGTGTTGTTAGGTACCGTCTGTTTTGACGTTTCCGTTTTGTTTCGCGTCTCCTTGCAGGAGATGCCTCGTCGTGGGACTGGCGAGACTGGCCGCGGGCGCGGCCGAGGGCGAGGACGGCGAGGTGGACGTGCTGTCGTTGACGTCTCGGTGGACCAGCCACCACTCCCTGGCATCCAGGCCCAGGACCTCGCCCGACTGATACGGGATATTGTACGAGAGGAGCTCCACCCACCGCCCCGAGCACCTCCTCCTGGGGTTGCAGAGGGGGAGTCCTCTGTGGGACCACGCGACGGACGCGGCGCCGGACACGAGGGAGGGGATGGGCCCCTGCCGCCCCCACCTTCCTCCGACACTTCTGTACACGAGGCACCTTCGCCTGGAGGTGCACCAGCACCTCCCCTACAGCTCCACTTCGAGCTTTTCGGGCAGTTCCGGAAGCTGAAGCCCCCCTCCTTCAAGGGGGATGAGGACCCGACCGAGGCAGAGGACTGGCTTGAGCAGCTGGAGAAGATCTTCGACACCCTTCGCCCCCCGGTGGAGTGCCGCGTGGCCTTTGCCACGTACCAGCTGGAGAGTGCGGCACACCGGTGGTGGAGGGCGGTCCGGGGACAGGAGAGGGACGAGCCGACGTGGGACCAGTTCGTCACCCTCTTCTGCGAGCAGTACTTTCCCCAGACGTGGCAGGACCAGAGGAGGCGGGAGTTCCACACTCTCCGCCAAGGGACGATGACCGTGAGCGCGTACCGCACGCGTTTCTTGGAGCTGTCTCGCTTTGCAGCGACAGCGGTAGCCACTGAGGAGGAGCGCCTTTGGAGGTTCACCGAGGGGCTCCGGCCTGCGATCCGGGGGTATGTCAAACCCCTGAAGCTGCCGACGTTTTCGAGGGTGGTAGAGGCAGCCATGACTTACGAGGAGACCAACCCGTCCGCGCGAGAGACCGACGGCGGGCGGAAGAGGCCCTTTCAGCCAGACTTCTCACAGGGCCGGCGAGAACGGAGACACGTGGCGTCCGCAGGAGAGCCGTCACGTTGTGCAGGGCCATCACTGGCCTTTGGGGGCCCTCGACAGGGGCCAGTCGCCAGCACCGGACCCCCGCCTAGCCGACAGCAGGGACTCACTGAGGGCGGGAGTCGGGTTCCCCTCTGCTACCAGTGTGGCCAGCCGGGCCACGTCAGGAGGGACTGCCCATCTAGGGCAGGAGGTCAGCAGATACTTCCCGCGCAGAGCACTGGAGGGCGCGCAGGAGGCCGCGGTTTCCAGGCGCGAGGAGGAGGACCGCAGTCGCGAGGAGGGTACCGGCCAGCACCTACCCGTCCGACGCAGAGTGTGGCTGCTTCGTCCGCACCTAGAGCTGAGGGGCGTATCAACGCCCTAACACACAGGGACGCCAGAGCTTCGGGATCCGTGGTAGCAGGTATGGTTTCAGTTTCTGGCAGACTCGTTTACACGCTTTTCGATTCCGGCGCTACGCACTCGTTTGTCGCAGACAGTTTCGCAGTTAGTTTGGACCAGGATTATACATTGTTAGAGAACCCGTTCGTAATCAGAGGTCCGAGTGGTCAGCTGTTTGTAGCTGAGGAGGTGTACACGGGTTGCGGGGTCAGCATCGGGGGACACAGCCTGCCAGCTGACCTGATTATGATACAGATGGAGGACTTTGGGGTGATCCTGGGGATGGATTGGCTGTCCGCTTACCACGCATTGGTAGACTGCTTTGAGAGGAAGATTGTCTTCTCCATTCCGGAGTTGCCTTCCTTCGAGTTTCACGGGCAGCCAGTGGACGGAGGTTTCAGGTGCATTTCGGCACTTCGGGCGGCGAGACTTTTGAGCCAGGGGTGTGAGGGCTTCTTAGCTTGTGTGGTGGCAGAGCACAGCCCCGTGGCAGACTTCCAGAGCATCCCGGTGGTCAGAGAGTACCCCGACGTGTTTCCAGACGAGTTGCCAGGACTACCGCCCGAGCGTGAGATCGAGTTTGAGATCTCACTAGTACCAGGGACCAACCCCATCTCCACCGCGCCATATAGGATGGCACCGCTTGAGCTGCGAGAGCTCAAGTCTCAGTTGCAGGACCTTTTGGAGAAAGGTTTCGTGAGGCCCAGTGCGTCTCCCTGGGGAGCCCCGGTACTGTTTGTGAAGAAGAAGGATGGGACCCTACGCCTTTGTGTGGACTACAGACAGCTGAATAGGGTCACCATCAAGAACCGATATCCGCTGCCGAGGATTGACGATTTGTTTGACCAGTTGCGGGGTGCCACGGTGTTTTCCAAGATCGACTTGAAGTCTGGATACCACCAGTTGAGGATCAGGGAGACCGACGTCTCCAAGACAGCTTTCCGCACCCGGTACGGACACTACGAGTTTTTGGTCATGCCGTTTGGGCTGACCAATGCCCCCGCTGCTTTCATGGACCTGATGAACCGGGTGTTCAGACCGTACTTGGACCAGTTTGTGGTGGTTTTCATAGATGATGTACTCATCTATTCTAGAGATCGGACGCAGCACGGACAGCACTTGCGGATGGTTCTGGACACTCTGAGACGACGCAGGCTGTACGCCAAATACAGCAAGTGCGAGTTCTGGTTGAGGGAGGTGACCTTTTTGGGTCATGTGATCTCTGGAGACGGCCTGGCGGTGGATCCCGCCAAGGTCGAGGCAGTGCTCAGGTGGGAGAGACCGCGTTCAGTCACTGAGATTCGCAGTTTCCTGGGACTGGCAGGTTACTACAGACGGTTCATCAGAGGGTTTTCGCAGATTGCACGTCCTATGACACAGTTGACTCGGAAGGATGTGCCTTTCACTTGGACAGACGCCTGTGAGGCGTGTTTTCTGGAGCTGAAGGAGAGGTTGACCTCGGCTCCCGTGCTCACCATTCCTGACAGTAGTGGCGGTTTCGTCGTGTACACGGACGCTTCCTTGCAGGGGTTAGGAGGTGTGCTCATGCAGAGGGGTCACGTGGTCGCTTACGCTTCGCGGCAACTGAAGCCCCATGAGCATACCTACCCTACCCATGACCTAGAGTTGGCAGCTGTTGTCTTCGCGCTGAAGACATGGAGGCACTACTTGTACGGTGAGACCTTCGAGATTTTTACAGATCACAAGAGCCTCAGATATCTTTTTGACCAGAAGGAGCTCAACATGAGACAGAGACGTTGGCTGGAGCTCCTGAAGGACTACGACTGCAGCATCTCCTACCACCCGGGAAAGGCCAATGTGGTGGCTGACGCCTTGAGCCGTAAGGCGCCCGCACGCTTGGCCAGTCTACAGTTACAGAGTTGGAGCCTTTTGGAGGAGGTGGGTAGTTGGCGACCTCTAGAGTTACGAGGGTACTGTGGGGCAGTGACGGTGACACGGCAGACCAGACCAGAGTTGATAGACCGCATCATCACGGGACAGATGGCCGATCCGTACTTGCAGTCTTTGCGCGACAGAGTACTGTCAGGAGACCCAGGGGACTTCTCTTTCACAGACCAGGTGTTACGCTTGAGGGGACGGCTGTGCGTCCCCAGAGACGAGGAGCTGTTGAGAGAGCTCCTGACTGAGGCACACGGTTCCAGATTCACCATACATCCCGGAAACACGAAAATGTACCATGACTTGAGACGCGAGTTCTGGTGGAGAGGGATGAAGCGGGATGTGGGTGAGTTCGTGCAGCAGTGCTTAGTGTGCCAGCAGGTGAAAGCCGAGCATCAGAGGCCTGCAGGGCCGCTTCAGCCGCTTCCAGTGCCAGAGTGGAAGTGGGAGAGCATCACCATGGACTTGGTGGTGGGTTTACCTGTTACCCAGCGAGGACACGACGCGGTCTGGGTAATAGTGGATAGGTTGACGAAGACGGCACGATTCTTGCCGATCCGAGTCACTTTGGGACCAGCACAGTTGGCAGAGAGGTATATCCGTGATGTGGTGCGACTACACGGAGTTCCGCGGGAGATCGTATCCGACCGGGATACCCGCTTTACGTCCCAGTTTTGGGCTGAGTTTCAGCAGGCTTTGGGGACGAGGTTGAGGTTTAGCACGGCTTACCACCCCCAGACGGACGGACAGTCGGAACGCACGATACAGACACTTGAGGATCTTTTGCGTGCCTGTGTACTAGACTGGAGGGGCTCTTGGGAGGAACACCTGCCCCTGGCAGAGTTTGCATACAACAACAGTTATCACTCGAGCATCGGCATGGCTCCCTACGAGGCTCTGTACGGACGGAAATGCACGGCACCCTTGAGTTGGGTTGAGGTGGGGACCAAGTGGGAGGTTGGCCCCAGGTTGATCCGGCAGAGTCAGGAGGTAGTTGAACAGATCCACAGACGACTCCGCACTGTCAGGAGCAGACAGAAGAGCTACGCAGATCGCAGACGCAGAGAGGTGCAGTTCGAGGTTGGGGACCACGTCTTTCTTCGTGTTTCGCCCATGAAGGGCTTACAGCGGTTTGGGGTGAGAGGGAAGCTCGCGCCGAGGTTCGTGGGGCCCTTCGAGGTCCTGGAGCGGGTTGGACCCGTTGCTTACAGACTTGCCCTTCCCCCGCAGCTTTCTGGTGTGCACGACGTGTTCCACGTGTCCAACCTCAGGAAGTACGTAGCCGATCTCAGCCACGTACTGAGTCACGAGAGCGTCGAGGTGAGCGACGACCTGACCTACCCCGAGCGGCCAGTGCAGATCCTAGACCGAGCCGTCCGCAGGTTGAGACGAAAGCAAGTACCCCTGGTAAAGGTTTTGTGGAGGAGCCAGCGGTACGAGGAGGCTACCTGGGAGCCTGAGGCGGCAATGCGGGAGCGGTACCCAGAGCTTTTTGCGGGTACGTCTTTTCGGACCGGCTTCGGTCCTCTTTGAGTTTGTTATGGTTATTTGGACATCCTTTTTCCGCACCCTAGTTGGCGCAAGTTTCGGGGACGAAACTTCCTTTGAGTTTGTTATATTGTAACGAGCGCGTACCCCAGACGTCTTTTAAGACGTCTGGGAGGTGGCCCAGACGTCTGTCAAGACGTCTGGGATCACATCCAGACGTCTGACCAGACGTCCGGGATAGTTTACAGACGTCTGACGAACAGTTATACTCGCACGGGATATTCGTCTGCGCGCCTGTGCGCGCAGACCTGCGATTCGCATCTTCTCTGCGGCTGCAGGCGACTGCGGCCGTCTCTCTCCTCCTCTCCGCGCGGCGTTAAAAGGGGGAGGGGGCGCGCCTCCCCTCCCGTCTCCACCATCTTCCTCCTCTCCTGCTGCGAGCGGAGCGAGCGGACGCAAGGGCGCAGCGGCAGCGGCGCAGCAGAAGGCGCGGAGGAGCTGCGGCGTGCGAGGGCGGGGCTCTGCCGTGAGGGCGAGCTCGCCGGGAGCGGCTTGGCCGGCCGGCGGAGGGCGCAGGGGGCGCAGAGCGTCGCGAAGAGGGACCTGCTGCGGGCGGAGCAGCGGACGCGCGAGGTGCGACGCGGGCGGCGTCGCGAGCGGAGGTCGAGCGAGGTTCTGATTCTGGAAAAATCTCCAGAATCAGACGTCTGGACTGATATCCAGACGGCAAGGTCGACGTCTGTGTGATCATACAGACGTCTGAAAGGTGAGTTCCGCTTTCTCCTTCTTCTTTTGTCGACTGACCGTACTGAAGGAGGAGGGTTGGCTGTGCGCAGGTGTTCGGATTCGTCATCCTTTGCGAATCCGACGTCTGGAAGTTGTACCAGACGGCGGGAGTGACCTCCAGACGTCCGGAGAGACCATCGGACGTCTGGGATCTAGGAGAGACGTCGCCACAGACTTCTGGACGTCCGGGGAACCAAGCCGAACAGGTAATTCTCTGATCCACCGTTTAAGACGTCTGGAAGGAGTTCCAGACGTCTGATTTTGCACAGTATTGTCTTTCTCGACCCGTTTAGGGCCCGTTTGGGCTCCGTTTTCCGCGATTCGAGTTGCGTTCGATTCAGAATCTATTCCTCTACCCGCCTACAGTAGCTATACACTGTTTTGAGACACTCCTTGTGTTTGATCCTTGTGATAGGACCTCGTTCGATTGCCGTCTTGAGAGTCGCGGAGGCGCGCGGGATTCCCGACCACGCCCCCATTACTTCCGTTGTACCTGGTAGAGTGGTTTTAAGCATTAATAAAATCTGTTAAAGTATGGAACCATAACTAGAACCTAGGGCATTGCATGAACCTTAGGAATGAGAAATGTATGGAATGATAGCTCCTAGGTGTTGCATAAATCCTAGGGCCGGAAAACTAGATTGTATGATAGATCCTAGGATATGGCATGAATCCTAGGATGGAAAAACTAGTGGAATGTATATTACTGCAGTCTTGGAAAAATGGAAAGGAATATATAAGCTGCCTGTGAAATTAATTAACAGCTGCCTGTTATGAACAAAGAAACATGTTTGAGATCATGGAAATTGAGAACGTGAATCTGGAAAGTGAAACATATGATGCTCTGAGATAAAGGGCTGGAACCCTACGGGGAATTAGGAGTGGAACTCCTGGAAAGAAAAGGAATGGAACTGAGATGTAGTTGTACTGTCTCTTGGGTACGCAGTACCAAGGGAAGTACCTGTACCTGTTTTAGTGCAGAGTGGGGCCAGCCGCCCCAGGGACCCGGGGTTAGGCTTGGCCGCTCTGTACCGACTTGTTGGCCCTCGTGTACGTAGTACCGAGGAGAGCTAGTAGTGTTAGGAGAGTACTAGCTACCCCACGGGCCCCGGGGTTCTGCTAGCCTCCTTCACCGACTTGTTAGGCCCACTAGGGCAAACCAGGGTAGTCAGACGAGGGTGCGCGGACTGTGGAGGGGCAAGGCCCCGGTTTGGTTACTGTGGAGGGGTTGGACCCCTGTTACTGAGAGGGCTCTGCCCTGGTTCCGTGCTGTGCTTTGGGCGCACCCGTTAACGGAAACGACTGACCGCGTGCCAGTACGGGCTAGCTACCTGTGCGTTTATCGCGCGTGCCGTAGTCACCGTTACGTCTGTCAGTGACCTTGGGGTGGTTGACTGAGGGTAGGATCACCACGGGGGACTCTCCCGGCCAGGAGAGCACCACGTGCTACTTCTACTGTTGGAAAAGACTGCAATCAAGATCGTCCCACGAGGACATTCGAGATCAAGTAAAGGATCTGAGAAGTAAATGAAATAGTGAGAAAAATTGAAAGATGTAAATAAAGGAAGTAATAGAACATAACAGCTACTGTACACTCTACTGTTGCCTTTAGTTAGTTTGCCACTCTACTCAGCGTTTTGCTGACGTGTTACACTCGTTACCTTTTTTCAGGACCAGGTGTTGAGCAGCCAGGGTCGGCGGCTGCAGAGGACGCTGGGCCGAGTAGGGTCCAGTAGAGTTGCCACAGCTTTGTACCTTCTTTTGTTTCTGTTCTAGTGAGTAGTTTTGTTTCCGCTGTACCTTCTTTACCTGCAGTTTTTGTTATATGATAAATGTTGTTTTACTGTTGTGGTGGTACCTACTGTAGTAGTTTCTTTCCTTACTGCTGTACTTTTTACTGTTAGTTATATTCATGCTGAATGTGGTTTATTTTACTGTCTTTTGGTTACTTCCTCGTTGGACGACTGGGTCTTGGGATTAGTCGAGTCGGTCCGGTTCTCGTGTCTCGTAGGGACTCGGGAACCGGGTCGTTACAATATAGGGCCTAGCCCTCTCAATAATTGGGGTCTAGCCTCTCAGAGCCAAATAGGGGTCTCGCCCCTCGAAAGTCCGCGCACTCTCGTTTGACTACCCTGATTTGCCCAATGGGCCTAACAAGTCGATGTAGGGTGGCTAGCAGAACCCCGGGCTCCGTGGGGTGGCTAACTCTCTCCCTACACTAGTAGCTCTCTTCGGTATAGTGTATGCGAGGGTCAAAGAAGTCGGTGCAGAGTGGCCAATCGTAACCCCGGGTCCCAACCCAAAGGAGGCTAGCTCCGCTCTACACTAAACAGGGGAAGTCGCTCTCCTTGGTATCACATACTCAAGGAAAAGCACACTTCCCACTCTCATTTCTAGATCAATTCCATTTATCCACAGGAGCTCTACTCCTAATTCCCCGTAGGGTTCATTCTCGTATTCCCCATGTTATTCCATACCAGGTTTCGTCATTCACAATTCCATTCTCAGATTATACCATACAGCTCGTATTTCCACAATTTATTTAAGACTGCAATCTCAAATACGCATTCAACAGTGCAAGTACTTCTCGTCCTAGGATTTATGCCACATCCTAGGTTTCTAGTTATCTAATTTCACATATGCATTTATGATTTATAATTCAACAAGGGAAACCACTCTACCAGACAATCTGGGAGTACTGGGGGCTCGAACGGCAGGCACACGCTCCTCTGCATGCCCCGAACAAGCAACAGATCGAAGTCCTATACCAAGGGACATACCACAACGGAATGTTCAGAACAGTATATAAGGCTTTCTAACATGTAGATGAACTCACAAGGAAACTACAGATATCTTGTTTGCGTAAAACAGACCTCAAACGGACCCTAAACGAGTCAAAAATAGGACTGCAGACATAAATCAGACGTCTGGCACAAGGTCCAGACGTCTTAAAAGTAACCAGGATCTCATCTCAAGTTCCTGCGTCAATTTCAGACATCCAAAACCCCTACTTGACCGTTTGGACCCAGCTCCAGACGTCCGACTTCTCCTTCAGTCATCTGGGAGTGCTTCCGGTCGTCTAGTAAGTTGTCCGGACATTCGAAACGCGTGGGAGGGCATGCCCTGTTACTTTCTGAAGCTATCCTTGCATGCGACATGCGAATCACCCACTTTTAGCCATACGGATTGGCTTTGCGGTGCAGCCTGCATGGCCGTAACCACAAGAGGAACGTACTTTCGCGAAACACTGCTATCAGACGTTCGGTGTCGTCACCAGACGTCCAACCCGTCGTCTGGATGGCACGCCAGACGTCTGATTCTAGGAAAATCCCAAAATCAGACCGACCTCTTGCTCCTCTCATTGCACGCAGCCGTAGCCTCTCCTCGTCAGCAACTCCGGCTGCAGCAAGGGTCGGGGACGTCTACCCCGACGCGCTCCTTCTCCCGCACACGCCGCTCCGTCCGTGCGTCCTCCGGTAAGCTCCCACGAGCTTGTGAGCTCAAGCTCTTCCTCCTCTCTTCACGCCGCCTCTCCTCCTCGTCGCTCACTCTTGCTCGCCCCTCTCGCTGCAATGGAGAGGAAGGAAGGAAGGTGGCTGTGGTGGAGTGGGGAAGAGAGGAAGGGGGGAGAGGGGTTATATATAAGGGGGTAGCTAGGGTTCGATGGAGGAGAAGGAAGAGAGAGAGAAGAGAGAAAAGTTGTCTGCGCATAGCCAGCGTTCAGACCCAACGTTGCGTACAAAATTTTCAATTTAAAGACATCTGGAAAGGGGCCCAGATGTCTTAAAAGACTCAGAATAGAACGAATCCTTTTATTTGACTCCTCTGATATCACTAAGAAGAACACAACCTCTTCTTCTCCCAGCCTCCCAACCTTCAAGAGTCTGTCCATTGCCTTTCTTTCTTAGGTCACGATGGGTGTGACATTAGATCTAAGAATGACAAGACTATTAGGGACCATGACTGCCCAAATTAGCAATTATGCATACTAATTGCTTTGGATAAATTATGTTTCAACCCATTCAAGAAATATAATTTACAACTTAAGTCTCTATACATATGTAATCTAAATTATACCATCTTTTTACATTTTATTTCCATACCTTTAATTAACCTTAATTTAATAACTAAGTGATGAGTATTATATTACAATTCATAATCTTTATGTTAAATGATTATATCTATATATCAAATACATATACGATTTATATGTTGGATTATGATCCAACAAGTATTCCATTCCCAAGTCTATTTTCATAGTTTTGGTGGCTCCACAAAACAACCCTCGGATCTTCCATCCTTGCACGGGGTTAGGCTTGGAAATGGAGTGGATACAAAGTGGCTACCTGTAAATCAATATCCGCATCTATTTCCCATCTGAATTACTTGAAATTTCATTTGAGATTCATCAAATATGAAATTAATCTCAATAAGAAATTAAATCAAAAAATCCAAATATGTAAATGGATAAATTTATTCTAATTTGCTTTAATTGAAATCCAGTCGCTTGTGGATCTCAAATGAATTATCTACGTTGAATAACCGTCTACCTCTGAATCTTATACATTCGATGACCAATGCCTTAACCGCAATGCATCGAATTTATTGTAATGCATGAGTGCAAGCATATAAGAATATGTCTACTCTATCAGATTATAAGATATTGGATATGGAACACGTTTTCTTGTAGATTATTGTCAAGCTCCTGGGCATGAGGTAATTATTTCTTTGGACCCATCTATTTTCTCCTTATGGTAACATGAAGACTTTCTTAATAGTATATTACCTAATTAATAAATATGAAAGATCCAAAGTACAAATCTTACGAGGACATGGACTCACCTGAGGATTTGGTTTAGAAGTCCTATACTTCTCTCTCTCCAAAGTGGATCTTAATCGAAACAAGTCTATTGTATATGTATAGGAATTCGAATCCATTCCACAAGCAAGCTGAATTTGAGATCCAGACCTGATCCATTGGTTTTTTGAACGGATAAAAATCCAGGTTCAACAAATGCAAATCTGAATTTAGATTCAGATTTTAGACATTCGTTTATAGGTTTCACAACGTGATCACCCCTATCTAGAGGATGATTTTGGAGCCTGATGAGTCTTGGGGCCGCCGTTAGAGGCCACCGATGACTATCAAATAATTTGTTAACGCAGGAGACATAACATGGTCATAAACAAGTAATCTCAAGCAATCCATCACAAGAGAAATAAGGAGATTGATTATCCAGTTCCACAGCAAGAGATGTACATATGGGGAGAGAGTAAAGCTCCCGAAAAATCTACTACAAATGGTGATATTACAATCTCTCAGAGTTCCTTTCTCTCTTAGATTGCCTTTCACAGATTGCCCCTCTCCCTCGCTTGAGGGTCTTTGGTCCCAATTTATAACATGGAAAATGTCCTAGCCAAGTAGGATCTTTTCATTATCTCCGGTACATCTTTTGTCAGGCTGTTTGTTCGTTACTAGATTATGAGTAGTCATATCTATATTGTTGTTGTGTTGACTTTGGATGCACTAATTCTTGTAGCAGGTTGGGGGATCCAGGTCTGCCCGAATGTAATCAGATCCGGGTTCAGTTGGTCCGTAGGTGGGTCGGGTAAGACTAGGCTTGCTTACTTATCATGTAATCTGGGTAGTCGGATCCTCTGCTGAGTTACGCGTAGAGTTTTGGATTCGATGGCACTTTTTGCCCCTCATCAGAGCCTAAGAACTCGAGGTTGGCTTGGCTCTAGTTCGACTCATCTACTCCAAATGTTAGGTTTAGGTTCGACTTGCTAAGTTATCAAGTTGGGCTTTGATGAGTAACTACTCATCATAGCTGAATAGCTAAAGTTAAGCTAAAAATTAGATTAAACAATGTTAAATTAATTGTTACGACCCGGTTCCCGAATCCCTACAGGATACGAGACCGGCTCGACTCGACTAATCCCAAGACCCAGTCGTTAAACAAGAAATAACAAAAAAGCAGGAAAGTAAACCACATTCACTATGCAAAGTAACTAACAGTGAAAGAGTACAAGCAGTAAATGAAGCAAAAGCTGCTAACAGTACGTATCACCACCACAACAGAAAAGTAGAACAAAAGTATAGAACAGTAATAATAACAAAGTCTGAACTCACTAACAAAGAGGAAGTACAACAACAGTAGAACAACTGCTAGGCTCGACTGGGCCTAGCGTCCTCTGCAACCGATAACTTGGGCTACTTAACTCCTGGATCTGAAAAGAGTTACGAGTAAACGGAGTCAGCGGACGCTGAGTAGAGTGGTAACCAAACTAACTAAATCAGTAAAGGCTAACAGGTAAATTTATCATTTCCAATTATTTTATTTTAAGTCATTTCTTTTCACCCATTGGTTTACTTTCAGATCTCTTTCTTGATCTCGTATGTTCCTAGTGGGAATGATCTTGATTGCAGTCTTTTCCGAAGAGTAGAAGGCACACGTGGTGCTCTCCTGGCCGGGAGAGTCCCCCGTGGTAATCCTACACCCAGTCAACCACCCCGGGGTCACTGTCTAGACGTAGCAGTGACTACGGCATGCGGGATAAGCGCTCGGTAACTACCTCGCATTGACACGCTGTCAGTCGTTTCCGCTAGCGTTTACGCCCAAAGTACAGCACGGAACAGTATATGGCCTAGCCCTCTCAGCAATAGGAGTCTAGCCCCTCAGAACCAAATAGGGGTCTCGTCCCTCCACAGTCCGCGCACCCTCGTCTTACTACCCCGGTTTACCCAGAGGGCCAAAGAAAAAGTTGGTGTAGGTTGGCTAGCTTAACCCCTGGCCACGTGGGATGGTTAGCTCCCTCCCTACACTAATAGCTCTCCCTAGTACTGTGTATGCGAGGGCCAACAGGAGTTGGTGTAGAGTGGCCATTCCTAACCAACCCAAGGGCGACTAGCTCCGCTCTACACTAAAAAGGGGACAGTCGCTCCCCCTTGGTACGAAGTACTCAAGAGCTAGCACACTTCCCACTCACATATCCAGACCTTTCCATGCATCCACAAGAGCTCTACTTCTAATTCCCTGTAGGGTTCATGCTCATATTCACCATGTCATTCCATACCAGGTTTTATCATTCACGGTTCCATTCTTGTATTATACACATGCAGCACGTATTTCCACAATTTAACATATACAGCAATGTAATATCACAGGTAACTGTTTAACTAGCACGTGCATTTCATATTCCACAGGCAGCTCGTGTAACGACCCGATTCCCGAGTCCCTACGAGACACGAGAACCGGGCTGACTCGACTAATCCCAAGACCTAGTAGTCCAACGAGGAAGTAACCAAAAGAGCAGCAAAAGAAACCACATTCAACATGAATATAATTAGCAGTAACAAAATACAGCAGTAAGAAAAGGAACTACTACAGTATATACCACCACAACAGTATAACAACAATTATAACATAACATGAACTACAAGTAAAGAAAAGTATAGAGAGTAACAAGAACTACTCACTACAGTGGAACAAAAGGGGTACAAAAGAACTGCGATAACTCTACTGGACCCTACTTGGCCCAGCGTCCTCTGCAGCCGCTGACCCTGGCTGCTCAACACCTGGTCCTGAAAAGTAACGAGGGTAACACGTCAACGAAACGCTGAGTAGAGTGGCAACTAAAACTAAAGAAGCAATAGAGTGTACAGTAGCTGTTATATTTTGTTACCTTCTTTATTTACGTCTTTCTATTATTTCACGATTTATTTATTTCTCAGATCCTTCACTTGATCTCAAATGTTCCTCGTGGGAACGATCTTGATTGCAGTCTTTTCCGAAAAGTAGAAGTAGCACGTGGTGCTCTCCTGGCCGGGAGAGTCCCCCGTGGTGGTCCTACCCTCAGTCAACCACCCCAAGGTCGCTGATAGACGTAACGGTGACTACGGCACGCGTAATAAACGTACGGGTAGCTACCCCGCACTGGCACGCGGTCAGTCGTTTCCGTTAACGGGTGCGCCCAAGCACAGCACGGAACCAGTATAGGGCAGAGCCCTCTCAGTAACAGGGGTTCGGCCCCTCCACAGTAACCAAACAGGGGTCTTGCCCCTCCACAGTCCGCGCACCCTCGCCTGACTACCCTGGTTTGCCCAGTGGGCCTAACAAGTCGGTGTAGGTGAGCTAGCAGCACCCCGGGGCCCGTGGGGTAGCTAGTACTCGCTCTACACTAGTAGCTCTCCTTGGTACTGTCTACACGAGGGCCAAAAGTCAGTACAAAGTGGCCAGACCTAACCCCGGGCCCCTGGGGCGGCTGGCTCCGCTCTGCACTAAACAGGTAACAGGTGCTTCCCCTGGCACTACGTACCCAAGAGGCAACACACTTCCACGTCTTTCTTTCTCAGTTCCATTCCATTCTCTTTCCAGGAGTTCTACTCCTAATTCCCCGTAGGGTTCCAGCTCTTTTAACTCAGCACCTTTAGGTTTCACCGTTCTAGTTTCACGTTCAAACAACCCATGTTTTCAATCATGTTTATTTATTCATAACATGCAGCAGTTAAATCAATTTAGAGGCAGCTATTATTTCCTTTCCACCTTTCCGAGACTGCAATATTTATATATTCCACTAGTTTTCCAGTCTAGGATTTATGCCGTACCCTAGGATCTATCACACAATCTAGTTTTCTAGCCTTAGGATTCATGCAATACCCTAGGATCTATCATTCAATCTAGTTCTCATTCCTAGGATTCATGCAATGCCCTAGGTTCTATTAAGTGTTCCATAAGTGTAACAATTTATGCTAATAAAATTAAAAGCCACTCTACCGGCTACAATGGGAGTACTGGGGGCGCGGTCGGAAATCCCGCGCGCCTTCGCAACCCCCGAGACTGCAATGGAACGGAGTCCTAACACAAGGATCAAACACAAGGAGTTTCTCAGAACAGTATATAATTACTGTAAACGGGTAGAGGATTTTATTCCGAAAAGAACGCAACTCGAAACGCGAAAAACGGACTCCGAACGGGCGCTAAAAGGGTCGAAAATGATGAAACTGTCCAAAATTAGACGTCTAGAACCTATTCCAGACGTCTTAAAAGGTGGTTCAGATGATACCTTCGCTCTGTGCAGTCCCTCAGACGTCTAGAAGCCTGCGGGGGCGTTTGGCTTAATTCCCAGACGTCCGATGGTCAACCAGGATGTCTGGAAGTCCACTCCGTCGTCTAGCACAGCGGCCAGACGTCCGATTCGCGTTGGATGGCGAGTCTCGCGCCCTTCCCGAGCAGAACCTGCATGCACCCATACTCTTTCTCAGTACGACGGGTCGTAGACGAAGGCGCAGCAGACAGCTGCATGGCCATACGCGCGAAGAAGGAAGAAGATGAAATATCTTTCATTTCAGACGTCTGGATAATCCTCCAGACGTCTTCACTGTCATCTGGTCGTAAGCCTAGACGTCTGATTCTGGAAAAATTTCCAGAATCAGAGCTCCTCTCGCTCTTCGCCCGCGACGCACGGCAGCGCCGTGCCTCGTCCGCCTGCTGCTTGAGCTGCAGCAGCCCCTTCGCGATGCTCCATGCCCGCTGCTCCCTTGCCGGCCGGTTCTAGCTGCCCCGGCAAGCTCGAGCCCTCACGGTCGAGCGTCTGCTCCCTCGCGCAACACCTCCTCCCGCACACTTGCCGCGGCCGCTGCTGCCGCCGCTCACTCGCTCTCGCACCGGCTGGGAGAAGAAGAAGAGGGACACGAAAGGGATGAGGGTGAGGGAGAGGGCAAGGGCCTTTTAAGGCCGCGTGGGGAGAGAGAGAGAGCACTGCACCCTACAGGAAGAGAGAGGGAAAAAGAGGAAAGAGGGTGGCGGTTGCAGGTCTACGCACGCATGCGCGTAGACGCAACCCCGTACACCACAGAAATTTAATCCCAGACGTCTGGAAGGGGTTCCAGACGTCTGGTCAGACGTCTAGGCCACCTCCTAGACGTCTTAAAATCGTCCTGAAGCCGCGTTCGTAATAGCTCATATTCCCAGAATTTAACATATACGACAGGTAATGTCACAGTTAATTGTTTAACTAGTAGTGGCATTTTATATTCCACAGACAGCTCGTATTTCCACAATTTAACATATTTGACAAGTAATGTCACAGTTAACTGTTTAACTAATACATACATTTCATATTCCACAGGCAGCTCGTATTTATTAGCATGCAATTATTTGCAATTCTATTTATTCATTTATGACTGCAATCTCAAATACGCATACAAACAGTGCAAGTACTTCTCGTCCTACGATTCATGCCACATCTAAGGTTTTTAGTCATCTAATTTCACATATGCATTCAACTTTTATAATTAAAACATAGGGAAACCACTCTACCAGACAATCCGGGAGTACAGGGGGATCGAACGTAGGCTCACGTGCCTCTGTAGGCCCCGAACACACAACAGATCGAAGTCCAATACCAAGGGATATACCACAACGGAATGTTCATAACAGTATATAATGCTTTCTATCATGTAGAGGAACTCACAAGGAAACCACAGATATTTTGTTTATGTAAAATAGACCTAAACGGACCCAAAACGGGTCAAAAATAGAATAGCAGACCTGAATCAGACGTCTGGCACAAGGTTCAGGCGTCTTAAAAGTCACCAGGGTCTCACCTCAGGTTCCTACGTCGATTTCAGATGTCCAGAACCCCTACTTGACCATCTAGATCCAGCTCTAGACGTCCGACCTCTCCTCCAGTCCTCTGGGAGTGCTTTCGGCCATCTGGTAAGCTGTCCAGACGTCTGAAACGCGTGGGAGGGTGTGCCCTGCGCCTTCTTGAAGCGTTCTTGCATGCGACAGACAAAATTTTCTACTTTTAGCCGTACAGATCGGCTTTGCGGTGCGGCCAACATGGCCGTAATCGCAGAAGGAACATACTTTCACGAAACCTTACTTTCAGATGTCCGGTGTCGTCACCAGACGTCTGATTCTGGGGAAATCCCAGAACCAGACCAATCTCCCGCTCCTCTCGCCGCGCGTAGCTGCGTCCTCTCCTCCTCATCTATAGCTTTGGGTGCAGTAGAATGTCGGGGACGTCTCCCCCAACGCGCTCCTCCTCCCGAACGTGCCGCTTCGGCCGTGCGCCCTCCAGCGAGCTCGCGAGCTCAAGCTCCTCCCTCTCTCTTCACGCTGCCTCTCCTCCTTGCTCCTCGCTCTCGCACTCTCTCTCTCTCGCTCATCCCTCTTGCTGCAGTGGAGAGGAAGGAAGGTGGTGGTGGAGTGGAGAAGAGTGGAAGGGGGAGAGGGGTTATATAGAGGGAGTGCCTAGGGTTTTGGTGGAGGAGAAAAGAGAGAGAGAAAAGAGGGAGACTTTCTATGCACAGACGTGAGTCTGTGTATAAAATTTTCAATTTCCAAACGTCCAGGAAGGGGTCCTGACGTCTGACCAGACGTTTTATTGACAGTCCAGACGTCTCAAAAGGCTAGGAACAGAACGAGTCTTTACATTAACACATAAACATGGTTAAGAGTGGGAATCAAAGAAAAATACCTAGAACGTTAATTCTTTGTTAAAATTGCATAATTAGGTCATAAAGATATTCTTGAGAAAAAGGTCAAATGGTGATCCAAGTGTAAATTGAAAACACAAACAAGTTTAAAAGTTTAAATCAAAAATATAATTAACTTCTTAAATGTTCAATTAAGCTTATATAAAAACTTGAAGGCATTCAGACATCACTAAGGCCTTGATATCAAAGATTTACATTTAGGTTCTTCATGCATCACATTTTCTTCATTAGAAAACCTCCTACGACCTATTTGTAACATGCAGGGACCTCTTTGTAAGCCCTTAAGGACCACTCCATAACCATTCTTTGTCACTTATGGGTCTGTCTGTAAGTGTTCTACCCCTTTGCTGAGGGGTGTGCCCTGCAATTACACCAACACAAGCCTGCAGCTCGCGTGCATTGTTCATGCGAAGAACACAGACCATCGTGGCCTCCCATTCCCTTGATCGCTTGATCTGTGGCTCGATTTGAATTGAACCTTCACACGATTCAGCTCGTATGGTCACCTTTTCACCCAGATCTCATCCTTTAGTCAGATTTTGACTTGATAGCCCGCACACTCTCTTTCCTCTCATCCTCGTCGCTGATGCCATCGTCGCCTAACCTCCTTTGCGCGGTGCCTTGATTCACTCTGCTGGCTACTTAAACACCTCAGCTGCCGCACACGCAGGGGATCACTCCCTCCTGCATGCTTAGCGTTCATTCTTCCACTCTAGCCACCCCTCTTCACCAATCCCCAAATTTCACAGCTATCGGCTGTGTATTTTCCGACTTCTCTCTGACTCTCCTTGTCACTAAGGATGACGTATGCCTGAGAACGACTCAGAAGCTTCACTAGAAGGTTTTTCCTCCACTGGAGCACCATCCCCCTCCATTCGTCCTCCTTAGCCGCTGGCTAAGGACCCACAGGTCCCATTCTTCCTGTTAGAATAGTTTCCATGCTTGGTAGTTTAGCTGTAGCAGTAGTTAGGTAGATTAGCAATAGAATTATGTTAGAAGTAGTGTTGATCTGCTGCGAGTGTTAGTTTAGCATTAGAAGTAGATTTAGATTTAATTCCCCCCCCGCCCCTACCTCCTTTGATCATTCTAGATTAGAAGAGACAAAATTCGCCCAATCACTGTTCATATTGTTCTTCCTCTACATGTTTTTCATTCCATTTATGATTCTCTCGATGTTTATTTCGCAATTCACCCATTCATTAGATCTAATTTCATATCTGCATGGTTTTCAACCTCAGATTGGAAATTAGCATCAACAACCATCTTAGGGGCTTCTCATTCATTCCAACCTTGTCACAAAAGCCCCTGATCTAAGCTAAAAAAAAATGGATTCAGTTTACTTGATTTACCTTGAATTTGGTGCAAGGATTTGACACTAAATGAGCTTTGAATGATTTTGATTGAGTAAACTAAAGTATTTTTGATGTGATTCACTATTTGGTTGGGAATCTGAGGTGATTCTAAAGATAGACTTCACCTCCGATGAGCCATAATCTGGTATGATATTTTTGAGAATTTCAATGCCTTGAATGCATGATAAAGCTGAGGAAAATCACTTTGGTGATTTGAGGCTCTACCTTGTGTTCATGTGTTGTTTGTAAAGTGCAAGTTTTGATTTTTAACCTAAGGAGTTCTTAATATTCCTTAAGGTTACAGGGCTCTGGGATTTGAGTTTGTGTATTTAATTGACTAATTTAACTCTTTCTACATGTTGTCTATACCATTAGAAAGAGTTAGATCAGCTCTTCTTCTGATCTGATTTGACAAAATGTTACTGATAAGGGATTTTGATTTGTATTTCCGAGTGGTTCTTTATGTGAATTTCAAACCTTGTCAGATTTATTCTTTAAGTGATTTCTATTTTGTGTTCATAAATCCCAGAATTATAGAAAATTGCTACAGTTGCAGCTGCATTCCCGCCAAATCTAGTTAAGTATCCCCTTAACTTGTTCACTTATATCCCTGATATGGTTCTCTTGAATCTGATCTAGTATATAAGTGATTGAATTAGGTTTACTTAGCTGGATTTAGGTTTACTTTATTTTGCTGCAAATCTAATTCTCTGAAAGATGTCTTAACTGCAGCAGAAGTTCAGATGTCTGATCTTCTTTTAAAAGGTCTAAAATAAACCACAACAGCAGCAAATCCTATAGCAGTTGTTTCAACAGCTATAGGAGTTGAGCTTGCTGTTGTTGCAGTTTATTTTGCTGCAGCTGATGAGGGTCTGAAAATCGACGAACAGAAGGTGCATATTAAGTGTTTAAATTAGTTGACATGTTGTTAATGTTGTATCTTATGTATACAAGCCTTTATGTACTTATACTAGATTTAAATTTAACTTGAAATTGCTTGTTTCATGATTAATTCTTTCTGTTAGCTAATTAATGTGCTATTTGTCCAAACTGAAAAATTATATCGCAATTTACTAAAAAGCATAATTATATGAGTGAATATCCTTTTGTATGGTGTCTAGGGCTTAACTGAGGCAGTTCACTGCCTATTCTCCTCATAGATTAGAATTTAGGGTCTTAGGCTCCTTTTAAAACACTACGAAGACCCTAAAATGTGTCAACTTTGTAAGTAAATAAAAACACTTTAAAAAATTGAAAAAAAAAGATGCAGTGAGTAGGATTAAATATTTCTCTACACATATGTCAAGTTTTAAGGCATTCTGAACTCTCGACTTGGTAGAACATACCAGCCGATGGTTCAATCTACCTTAAAACTTAATAAACGACACTAACCTATAAAATTACCAAAAATACATTCTATCTCTCATCTCTTTCTTTCTCTCTCATCCCTCACCTCTATAAACTATATAAAACCTATAAAAAAATGAAAAAACTCAAAAATACCTAAAAATCCTTTGTATACTATGTATATAACTGTAAATATAAGGTATATAGGAAGCTTATTTATTTATAGAGTAAATTATATATATATATATATAATATGAATAACTTATGTATATATTGTAGTATGAAAACTAAGTATTTAAGTTAGATTATACTATATATATCTTAATTATATAACTATTTATCAATTAAACTAACTCATATGTACTAATAAGATATATAAATTAATAAACTCTAAAAACAAGCTTATTTAGTTATGAAACTTTAAATACATATTTATATATATATTATAAACATATTTAACCCTGTACCATAATTTAATTATATAGGTAGAATAAATAAGTAATTTATTAAGTTACTAGTTAAGTTATTAAGTTAAATTAAAATAAATTAATAATTTAAGTTAAAACTAAGTTAACTTATACTGTATATTTAAACTAATATATTTTAAGTGATTTAAGCTAATTTAAGTATACTCATATTGTAATCTACTAATTAAACTTTATTTATACGTAAAATAGTCCAAAATCTACTATTTAAATGTAAATAAAATAGAAATAAAATTTGTAAAATATAATAAAAATCTGTATTAAATACTTGAATATATATAATAACCCTGTATAAGGTCAAATACACCATACATTAACTAATTTATATGTAATTAAGGAATAGAAACTAAAATTAGCTATGTATAAACTGCATACTTTACTAAATTAATTTATATAGTAAATATAATTAAATTTATAAATTAATTATACAATTTTATAGTACTATGTAAATACTTTATTATCATATAATTTAATTTTATTTTATAATAAAATATGACCCTCAAATTAAGGGCCAAAAATATGAAATCAGCACGGGGTGCTGGATTTCCAGCGCAACAGTGGCACCAATTTAGTGCCACATTGTGTGGCACGAAGTGCGCTGAAACGCTTATATTGTTTTTGTGTATCCCCCTCTGCAGTCGTCACGGGCGCTGAGCGCCCGAAACCCATTACCTGTTCATTTGACTCGAGCATATGATTGGCATCGAATGTGATGCTGTGAATGGTGTGCGATGGGTGAGCCGAGGGTTCGACACTGTGCGATGGGTTAATTAAGCCTAAATGTGAGCATAAGACGTGATTAATCGGCCTAATTAAGAACTAGGGCGGTACCTAGTAGAGGTCTGGTCCCACCTGATCCTCGGGTGCTGTGTATCCCTTGAACGGTGCTACCCGCCAATTAAACACTAATTTTGGATTAGTGAAGGTCGTAATGAGTTAAGAAAGAAAGGAGATTTGAGAACAAGGAAGAACACAAGAGAATGAAGACGTTATGTGTTAGCCATAGAAGAGAGAGTGAAGTTAAGAATGGCTAAGAAGAGAGAAAAAAAAGAAGAGAAACCATCTGTTTATATGTATATAGTGTATATATATATATGTATACTGTAAATAATAAGTATATATATTAAGTATACGTAGTATAGATATTGTTTGAGCTATATATATAACTTTATAGCTTTACCGACAGAATAAATCGTCAGTATAAGTAAAATAAGTGTCGCTATAGACCCTAGTTTCTACTTTAGAATCTTTACATAGTTTTTCTGGGGTTTAGCGACGTTTGTTTCTGTCACTGTAGCTCTTCTATATGGTACCATATATGTTAGTATGTTAAGTTAAGTATAGTATGTATTATTACCTATTATCGTATATATATGTAAGTATCAGTATTATAAGTTAACAATAGATAGTATATAATACTTAATCATAATGTTTGATGCTTGTTTGTATATACCTATTTGCAAGCATTTTAGTTCATGTTATTGTACATAGTTGAGTTATTATGTCATTCATTGATCATTCGTTCATTCAAAATTGTACCTAATTGATCTTTTTGGGACTAACGAATAATGTTGGATTTAGAGAGTGATGTATATCAATAACTGCCTCCTAGTGAACGACCTGGAATAAACCAGTAAAAATTATGTAAATAAATAAAATTGATGCGATAACGATTTGTATTTGTGACACATACTACAATAACGAAGTTTTTTTTTTTACAAACCGTGATCGTGCCACCATTAGGCTTGCGAACCTTTGGCAAGCCAAAGCTTACGCTTGAGCCAACCCATCCATCTTAGATTTATTTTTACACCTTTAGGTGTAATTTCTTTGAGATGTAGATCAAGTCCAACTAATATTATACAATGAATACGCTTAACTTAGTTATTACTTTAAAATTACATATATTTACTTTTATAACAATACTTGTCTTAAAAATTATATGTCTGGAATGAGGTTCAAACTCTTGCGCTACATGCATGGATACAAGCATGCCTATCCTTATCGAGCTTGAGTTGTTACTATGTTGGTCTCACCTAGGCTCGAAATCGATGTTGTTGATTTATTGAGTCTAATTTTCGACCTCAGACATAGCTCACAATCGAACATGAGAAACACTTTGCCGAATTGAAAACTCAAGTCACACCTCATGAGTTGACTGGATGTTTATAGGCTATTGGAGGAAGGAAGTTTAAGCTTATGTGATTTGTTGGACTTGGAAAAATGGGTGGCATGCAAGTGCTCTGTAAACTTCTTGACCTAGACAAAGTGGGATTATGAGCATCCTGGATGACAAAAAGATATAACATCGCATTGAATGGTGAGGGGAAGATGGCTTCTCATCAATCAAGATGCTGGAAGAGTATTGGCAAATATTTTAAGGTCATCAAAGCCACTTTTACACACTTCAATGATGAGGGCATTGAAGAATGGACGTGGCCGCTTGGGGTATCATCCATTTGAAACTTGCTGAGGGCATCATGGCCTGTTACAACTTGAGACCTGCTCGCTTTGACTAATCCCAAGACCCAGTCATCCAACAAGAAATAACCAAAAGTAGAAATATTCCACAACCACACATGCAATGTAACTAAGCGGAAATAACTAAAAGACAGTAAAAGAAAACAAGATGAAATGTCTCACAATATTATATGCCATTACAACTACAACAATGGAAAGTAAAGCGGAAATGTAATTGAAACAGTATTACATATTTCAAATACTCACTACTCCAACAAAAACTCAGAAACAAAAGGAAACGACAACTAAGGCTGAGCTCTACTGGGCCCAGCTCCCTCTGCAGCCGGTGGTGCTGGTTGCTCAAATCCCTGACCTGAACAAGGTTACAAAATCCGTGGTCAGCTAACACTGAGTAGAGTGATGGTTAAGCCAGTTACATGCAATTAACATAAGACAAGCAACTAAATAAATTATTCATTTTCATTTAGCTCAACTAAGCGGTTCTGATTTGTTTATTTTCTTAGGAAATCGATCATTTCTTGATCTTCTTTTTCCCTCAAGGGAACAATCTTGATTGTAGTCTTTCCTGTGATGTAGAAAGTACATGTGGTGCTCTCTTGGCCGGGAAGTCCCCCGTGGCAATCCTACACCCGGTCAACCACCCCGAGGTCACGGTCGCGACGTAGCAGTGATTACGGCACACGTGATAAGCGCACGAGTAGCTTCCCTACACTGGCACGCGGTCAGTCGTTTCTGCTAGCGAATATGCCTAAAAGTACAACACGGAACAGCACAAGGCCTTGCCCTCTCAAAACAGGGGTCTCGCCCCTCAGAACAGAACATGGGTCTCGCCCCTTCACAACTCTTGTACCCTCGTCTAACTATCTTGGTTTGCCTAGTGGGCCTAACAAGAGTCGATGTAGGGTGGCTAGTCCGAACCCGGGCCCCGTAGGGCGGCTAGCTTCCTCCCTACATTAAGTAACTCACCTCGGTACCACGTACACGAGGGCCAAACATGAGTCAACATAGAGTGACTAGTTTTAACCCCAGGTCTCAACCCAAAGGAGAGGCTGACTTAAGCTCCTGTACTTACCATCCCGTGCAGCAGTGGTGGTTTCGTGGTTTACACTGATGTTTCGTTGCAAGGGTTGGGGGGTGTGCTCATGTAGCGGGGTCATGTTGTTGCTTACGCTTCGCGGCAACTGAAGCCCCATGAGCGTAGTTACCTTACCCATGACTTAGAGCTGGTAGCAGCTGTCTTCGCACTGAAGACATGGAGGCACTACCTTTACGGTGACACTTTCGAGATTTTCACAGACCATCAGAGCCTCAAGTACTTGTTTGACCAGAAGGAGCTTAACATGAGACAGGGATGTTGGTTGGAGCTCCTGCAGGACTACGACTGCAGCATCTCTTACCACCCAGGGAAGGCCAATGTGGTGGCTGACTCCTTTAGCTGGAAGGTGCCCGCCGACTTGGCCAGTTTACAAGCACAGGGTTGGAGACTCATGGAGGAGTTTGGTAGTTGGCGACCCCAGGAGTCACAGGGTATTGTGGGACAGTAACAGTGACGTGGCAGACACGACCTGAGCTGATAGACCGCATCATCACAGGGCAGATGGTCGATCCGTACTTACGGACGCTGTGAGACAGGTTGTTGACAGGGGACCTAGGAGACTTTTCCGTTTCATACGAGAAACTGCGCATGAGGGGACTCATATGCATTCCTAGGGACAAGGAGATGTTGAGAGAGCTCCTGGCTGAGGCGCATGGGTTCAGGTTCACCATACATCCCAGAAACACAGAGATGTACCATGATTTGCGACGCGACTTTTGGTAGAGAGGGATGAAGGGGGATGTTGGTGAGTTTGTGCAGGAGTGTTTGGTATGCCAGCAGGTGAAGGCCGAGCATCAAAGGCCAATAAGGCCACTGCAGCCACTTCCTGTGCCAGAGTGGAAGTGGGAGAGCATTGCCATGGACTTAGTGGTGGGTCTACCAGTTACCCAGCTTGGACACGATGCAATCTGGGTGATAGTAGACAGGTTGACGAAGACGACATATTTTCTGCCGATCTGAGTCACCTTTGGACCAGCACAATTAGCAGAGAGATACATCTGAGATGTGGTGCGCCTGCACGGAGTTCCACGTGAGATTGTATCCGACGAGGATACTCATTTTACTTCTCAGTTCTAGGCTGAGTTTCAGCAAGCCTTGGGGACACGTTTGAGGTTCAGTACCGCTTACCACCCCCAGACGGACGGACAGTTAGAGCGCACCACACAGACACTTGAGGACTTTTTGCATGCCTGTGTACTAGACTAGAGTGGCTCTTGGGAGTAGCATTTACCCCTGGCAGAGTTTTCATAAAATAACAGTTACCACTTGAGCATCGACATACCATCCTTGTCGATAGTCCACACAAAGGCGTAGGGTACCATCCTTCTTCTTCACAAATAGTACCGGGGCTCCCCAGGGAGACGCACTGGGCCTCACGAAACCTTTCTCCAAAAGGTCCTGCAACTGAGACTTGAGCTCTCGTAGCTCAAGTGGTGTCATCCTGTATGGCGCGGTGGAGATGGGGCTGGTCCCTGGTACTAGTGAGATCTCAAACTCGATCTCACGCTCGGGCGGTAGTCCTGGTAACTCGTCTAGAAACACGTCAGGGTACTCTCTGACCACCGGGATACTCTGGAAGTCTGCCACAGGGCTGGCTCTGCCACCACACAAGCTAGGAAGCCCTCACACCACTGGCTCAAAAGTCTCGCCGCCTGAAGTGCCGAAATGCATCCGAAGCCTCCGTCCACTGGCTGTCCGTGAAACTCGAAAGAAGGCAACTCCGGCATGGAGAAGACAATCTTCCTCTCAAAACAGTCTACCAAGGCGTGGTAAGCGGACAACCAGTCCATCCCTAGAATCACTCCAAAGTCCTCCATCTGTATCATAATCAGGTCAGCTGGCAGGCTATGTCCCCCGACGCTGACCTCGCAATCCGTGTACACCTCCTCAGCTACAAATAGCTGACCACTCGGACCTCTAATTATGAACGGATTCTCTAACAGCGTATAATCCTGGCCCAAACTAACTGCGAAACTGGCTGCGACAAACGAGTGCGTAGCGTCGGAATCGAAAAGTGTGTAAATGAGTCTGCTGGAAACTGAAACCATACCTGCCACTATCGAGCCCGAAGCTCTGGCATCCCTGTGTGTCAGGGCGTTGATACGCCCCTCAGCTCTAGGTGCGGACGAAGCAGCCACACTCTGCATCGGACGGGCAGGTGCTGGCCGGTACCCTCCTCGTGACTGCTGTCCTCCTCCTCGCGCCTGGGAACCGCGGCCTCCTGCGCGCCCTCCAGTGCTCTGCGCGGGGAGTATCTGCTGATCTCCTGCCCTAGACGGGCAGTCCCTCCTGATGTGGCCTGGCTGGCCACACTGGTAACAGAGGGGAACCCGACTCCCGCCCTCAGTGGGTCCCTGCTGTCGGCTGGGCGGGGGTCCGGTGCTGGCGACTGGCCCCTGTCGAGGGCCCCCAAAGGCCATTGATGGCCCTGCAAAACGTGACGGCTCTCCTGCGGACGCCACGTGTCTCCTCTTTCGCCGGCCCTGTGAAATGTCTGGCTGAAAGGGCCTCTTCCGCCCGCCGTCAGTGTCTCGCTCGGACGGGTTGGTCTCCTCATAAGTCATAGCTGCCTCTACCACCCTCGAAAACGTAGGCAACTTCAGGGGTTTGACATACCCCCTGATCACAGGTCGGAGCCCCTCGGTGAACCTCCAAAGGTGCTCCTCCTCTGTGGCTACTGCTGTCGCTGCAAAGCGGGATAGCTCCAAGAAACGCGTGCGGTACACGCTCACAGTCATCGTTCCTTGGCGGAGAGTGTGGAACTCCCGCCTCCTCTGGTCCTGCCATGTCTGGGGAAAGTACTGCTCGCAGAAGAGGGTGACGAGCTGGTAACAAGTCGGCTCGTCTCTCTCCTATCCTTGGATCGCCCTCCACCACCTGTGTGCCGCACTCTCCAGCTGGTACGTGTCAAAGGCCACGCGGCACTCCACCGGGGGGCGAAGGGTGTCAAAGACCTTCTCCAGCTGCTCAAGCCAGTCCTCCGCCTTGGTCGGGTCCTCATCCCCCTTGAAGGAGGGGGGCTTCAGCTTCCGGAACTGTCCGAAAAGCTCAAAGTGGCGCTGCAGTGGAGGTGCTGGTGCACCTCCAGGAGAAGGTGCCTCGTGCACAGAAGTGTCGGAGGAAGGTGGGGGCGGCAGCGGCCCATCCCCTCCCCCGTGTCCAGCGCCGTGTCCATCGTGTGGTCCCACAGAGGACTCCCCTTCTGCAGCCCCAGGAGGAGGCGCTCGGGGCGGTGGGTGGAGCTCCTCTCGTACAATGTCCCGTATCAGCCGGGCAAGGTCCTGGGCCTGAATGCCCGTGAGTGGTGGCTGGTCCACCGAGACGTCGACAACAGCACGCCCACCTCGCCGACCTCGTCCTCGGCCGCACCCGCGGCCGGTCTCGCCAATCCCGCGACGAGGCATCTCCTACAAGGAGACGCGAAACAAAACGAAATACGTCAGTACGGAATAGTACCTAACGAAAACGTCTAAGAGTTCATGTCAAAAGATATGTTGTGGTGGCTACACTAGTTATAGACATGTGAATTAGTTATTTTCCAGTCAGTTGATTCACTTATCGGGACGACCTTGCTCTGATACCATCTTGTAACGACCCGATTCCCGAGTCCCTACGAGACACGAGAACTGGACCGACTCGACTAATCCCAAGAACTGGTTGTCCAACGAGGAAGTAACCAAAAGAGCAGTAAAATAAACCACATTCAGCATGAATATAACTAACAGTAAGAAAATACAGCAGTAAGGAAAGAAACTACTACAGTATATACCACCACAACTGTAGAACAACATTCATAACATAATATGAACTGCAGGTAAAGAAAAGTATAGCGGTAACAAGAACTACTCACTACAGTGGAACAAAAAGAGGTACAAGAGAACAGTGGTAACTCTACTGGACCCTACTCGGCCCAACGTCCTCTGCAGCCGTCGACCCTGGATGCTCAACACCTGGTCCTGAAAGGTAACGAGTGTAACACTTCAGCAAAACGCTCAGTAGAGTGGCAACTAAAACAAAAGAAACAATAAAGTGTACAGTAGCTGTTATGTTCTGTTACTTTCTTTAATTACGTCTTTCTATTGTCTCACAATTTATCTATTTCTCAGATCCTTCACTTGATCTCGAATGTTCCTTGTGGGAACGATCTTGATTGCAGTCTTTTCCGAACAGTAGAAGTAGCACGTGGTGCTCTCCTGGCCGGGAGAGTCCCCCGTGGTGATCCTACTCTCAGTCAACCACCCCAGGGGTCACGGACAGACGTAACGGTGACTACGGCACCCGCGATAAACGCACAGGTAGCTAACCCGCACTAGCACGCAGTCAGTCGTTTTCGTTAACGGGTGCGCCCAAAGAACAGCACGGAACCAGTACAGGGCAGAGCCCTCTCAGTAACAGGGGTCCAACCCCTCCACAGTAACCAAACAGGGGCCTTGCCCCTCCATAGTCCACGCACCCTCGCTTGACTACCCTGGTTTGCCCAGTGGGCCTAACAAGTCGGTGTAGGGGGCAAGCAGAACCCCGGGGCCCGTGGGATAGCTAGTACCACCCTACACTAGTAGCTCTCCTCGGTACTACGTTCACGAGGGCCAGCAAGTCGGTACAAAGTGGCCAGTCCTAACCCCGGGTCCCTGGGGCGGCTGGCTCCGCTCTGCACTAAACAGGTACAGGTACTTCCCTTGGTACTACGTACCTAAGAGACAGCACACTACCACGCCTTTCTTTCTCAGTTCCATTCCTTTCTCTTTCCAGGAGTTCCACTCCTAATTCCCCGTAGGGTTCCAGTTCTTTTAACTCAGCACATTCAGGTCTCACCTTTCCAGTTTCATGTTCATACATCCCATATTCTCAGACATGCTCATTTATTTATAACAGGCAGCTGTTAAACCAATTTACAAGTAGCTATTATTTCCTTTCCACATTTTCCAGGACGGCAGTATTCATATATTCCACTAGTTCTCCCCATCCAAGGATTCATGCCATACCCTAGATCTATCATACAATCTCGATTTCCAGCCCTAGGATTCATGCAACACCCTAGGATCTACCATTCATTCCAGTTTCGCATTCCTAGGATTCATACAATGTCCTAGGTCCTGTTTATGGTTCCATAATTTAATAGATTATACCAATAAACTTAAAAGCCACTCTACCGGTTACAATAGGAGTACTGGGGTCATGGTCGGGAATCCCGCGTGCCTCCGTAAACCCCGAGACTGCAATGGAACGGGGTCCTATCACAAGGATCAAACACAAGGAGTTTCTCAAAATAGTATATAGCTACTGTAGACGGGTAGAGGATTCAATTTCGAAAAGAACGCAACTCGAAACGCGGAAAATGGACTCCGAACGGGCCTTAAACGGGTCGAAAATGACGAAACAGTGCAAAATCAGACGTCTGGAACCTCTTCCGGACGTCTTAAAAGTGGATCAGAGGTTACCTTTGCTCTGCGTGGTCTCTCAGACGTCTAGAAGCTTGAGGGGGTGTAACGACCCGAATTCCCGAGTCCCTACGAGACACGAGAACCGGACTGACTCGACTAATCCCAAGACCTAGTCGTCCAACGAGGAAGTAACCAAAAGAGCAGTAAAATAAATCACATTCAGCATGAATATAACTAACAGTAAGGAAGTACAGCAGTAAGGAAAGAAACTACTACAGTAGATACCACCACAACAGTAGAACAACATTTATCATATAACAAGAATTGCAGGTAAAGAAAGTACAGTGAAAACAAAAACTACTCACTAGAACAGAAACAAAAGAGGTAAAAAAGACTGTGGTAAACTCTACTGGACCCTACTCGGCCCAGCGTCCTCTGCAGCCGCCGACCCTGGCTGCTCAACACCTGGTCCTGAAAAAGGTAACGAGTGTAACACGTCAGCAAAACGCTGAGTAGAGTGGCAAACTAACTAAAGACAACAGTAGAGTGTACAGTAGGTGTTATGTTCTATTACTTCCTTTATTCACATCTTTCAATTTTCTCACTATTTCATTTATTTCTCAGATCCTTTACTTGATCTCGAATGTCCTCGTGGGAACGATCTTGATTGCAGTCTTTTCCAAAAGTAGAAGTAGCACGTGGTGCTCTCCTGGCCGGGAGAGTCCCCCGTGGTGATCCTACCCTCAGTCAACCACCCCAAGGTCACTGACAGAGGTAACGGTGACTACGGCACGCGCGATAAACGCACAGGTAGCTAGCCCGCACTGGCACGCGGTCAGTCATTTCCGTTAACGGGTGCGCCCAAAGCACAGCACGGAACCAGGGCAGAGCCCTCTCAGTAACAGGGATCCAACCCCTTCACAGTAACCAAACCGGGGCCTTGCCCCTCCACAGTCCGCGCACCCTCGCCTGACTACCCTGGTTTGCCCTAGTGGGCCTAACAAGTCGGTGAAGGAGGCTAGCAGAACCCCGGGGCCCGTGGGGTAGCTAGTACTCTCCTAACACTAGTAGCTCTCCTCGGTACTACCTACAGGAGGGCCAACAAGTCGGTACAGAGCGGCCAATCCTAACCCCGGGTCCCTGGGGTGGCTGGCCCCACTCTGCACTAAACAGGTACAGGTACTTCCCTTGGTACTGCGTACCCAAGAGACAGTACAAACTACATCTCAGTTCCATTCCCTTTTCTTTCCAGGAGTTCCACTCCTAATTCCCCGTAGGGTTCCAGCTCTTTATCATATGTTTCACTTTCCAGTTTCACGTTCTCACAATCCATGATCTCAAACATGTTTCTTTATTCATAACAGGCAGCTGTTAATTCAATTTACAGGCAGCTTTATATTCCTTTCCATTTTTCCAAGACTGCAGTATTATACATTCCACTAGTTTTTCCATCCTAGGGTTCATGCCACATCTTAGGATTTAGCATACAACTAGTTTTCCAGCCCTAAGATTCATGCATCACCTAGGAGCTATCATTCCATACATTTCTCATTCCTAGGATTCATGCAATGTCCTAGATTCTAGTTATGGTTCCATACTTTAACAGCTTTTAATAATAAACTTAAGCCACTCTACCAGGTACAACGGGAGTAATTGGGGCGTGATCGGGAATCCCGCGTGCCTCCGCAACTCTCAAGACTGCAACTGAATGAGGTCCTATCACAAGGATCAAACACAAGGAGTGTCTCAAAACAGTGTATAGCTACTGTAGATGGGTAGAGGAATTAATTCTGAAAAGAACGCAACCCGAATCGCGGAAAACGGAGCCCGAATGGGCCCTAAACGGGTCGAAAAAGACGATACGGTGCAAAATCAGACGTCTGGAACTTCTTCCAGACGTCTTAAACGGTGGATCAGAGAATTACCTATTCAGTGTGATTTCCCAGACGTCCATAAGTCTGCGGGGACGTCTGTCCTAGCTCCCAGACGTCCGATGGTCACCCCGGACGTCTGTAGGTCACTCCCGCCGTCTGGTGCAACTTCCAGACGTCTGATTCGCAAAGGATGGCGAATCAGCGAACCTGCGCACAGCCAACTACCTCCCTTAGTACGGTCGGTCGACAGGAAGGAAGAAGAAAGAGGAATACACAACTTTCAGACGTCTGTATGAGCTACCAGACGTCGTCCTCGCCGTCTGTCTATCAACCCAGATGTCTGATTCTGGAAATTTTTCCAGAATCAGGGCGCTACTCGGCCTCCGCTCGCGACGCCGCCCGCGTCGCACCTCGCGCGCCTGCTGCTCAGACTGCAGCAGGTCCCTCTCCGCGTCGTTCCGCTCCCCCTGCGCCCTCCGCCGACCGGCCAAGCCGCTCCGGCGAGCTCGCCCTCGCACGCCGCACCTCCTCCGCACTCATTGCGGCCGCCGCGGACACCCTCGCGCTCACGCTCACTGGCTGAAGGAGAAGAAGGAGGAGACGGTGGAGACGGGAGGGGAGGCGTGCCCTTTTAAGGCCGCGTGGAGAGGAGAGAGAAGGATTCGCGGCAGGGGAATCCTGCAGCCGCAGGAGGGAAGAAGGCGAATATGCGGTATGCGTGCTCAGGCACGCAGACGACTCGCGTGTGTCGAAAATAACGGATTTCCAGACGTCTGGAAACTATCCTAGACGTCTGGTCCGACGTCTGGGTCACCTCCCAGACGCCTTAAAAGACGTCTGGGGCACACGTTCGTAACAATATAACAAACTCAAAGGAAGTTTCGTCCCCGAAACTTGCGCCAACTAGGGTGCGGGAAAAAGATGTCCAAATAACCATAGCAAACTCAAAGAGGACCGAAGCCGGTCCGAAAAGACGTACCCGCGAAAAGCTCCGGGTACCGCTCCCGCATTGCCGCCTCAGGCTCCCATGTAGCCTCCTCGTACCGCTGGCTCCTCCACAAAACCTTTACCAGGGGTACTTGCTTTCGTCTCAACCTGCGGACGGCTCGGTCTAGGATCTGCTCTGGCTGCTCGGGGTAGGTCAGGTCGTCGCTCACCTCGACGCTCTCGTGGCTCAGTACGTGACTGGAATCGGCTACGTATTTCCTGAGGTTGGACACGTGGAACACGTCGTGCACACCAGAAAACTGCGGGGGAAGGGCAAGTCTGTAAGCAACGGGTCCAACCCGCTCCAAGACCTCAAAGATCCCCACGAACCTCGGCGCGAGCTTCCCTCTCACCCCAAACCGCTGTAAGCCCTTCATGGGCGAAACATGAAGGAAGACGTGGTCCCCAACCTCGAACTGCACCTCTCTGCGTCTGCGATCCGCGTAGCTCTTCTGTCTGCTCCTGACAGTGCGGAGTCGTCTGTGGATCTGCTCAACTACCTCCTGACTCTGCCGGATCAACCTGGGGCCAACCTCCCACTTGGTCCCCACCTCTACCCAACTCAAGGGTGCCGTACACTTCCGTCCGTACAGAGCCTCGTAGGGAGCCATGCCGATGCTCGAGTGATAACTGTTGTTGTATGCAAACTCCGCCAGGGGCAGGTGCTCCTCCCAAGAGCCCCTCCAGTCCATTACACAGGCACGCAAAAGGTCCTCAAGTGTTTGTATCGTGCGCTCCGACTGTCCGTCCTTTTGGGGGTGGTAAGCCGTGCTAAACCTCAACCTCGTCCCCAAAGCCTGCTGAAACTCAGCCCAAAACTGGGACGTAAAGCGGGTATCCCGGTCGGATACGATCTCCCGCGGAACTCCGTGTAGTCGCACCACATCACGGATATACCTCTCTGCCAACTGTGCTGGTCCCAAAGTGACTCAGATCGGCAAGAATCACGCCGTCTTCGTCAATCTATCCACTATTACCCAGACTGCATCGTGTCCCCGCTGGGTAACAGGTAAGCCCACCACCAAATCCATGGTGATGCTCTCCCACTTCCACTCTGGCACTGGAAGCGGCTGAAGCGGCCCTGCAGGCCTCTGATGCTCGGCTTTCACCTGCTGGCACACTAAGCACTGCTGCACGAACTCACCCACATCCCGCTTCATCCCTCTCCACCAAAACTCGCGTCTCAAGTCATGGTACATTTTCGTGTTTCCGGGATGTATGGTGAATCTGGAACCGTGTGCCTCAGTCAGGAGCTCTCTCAACAGCTCCTCGTCTCTGGGAACGCACAACTGTCCCCTCAAGCGTAACACCTGGTCTGTGAAAGAGAAGTCCCCTGGGTCCCCTGATAGTACTCTGTCGCGCAAAGACTGCAAGTACGGATCAGCCATCTGTCCTGTGATGATACGGTCTATCAGCTCTGGCCTGGTCTTCCGTGTCACCGTCACTGCCCCACAGTATCCTCGTAACTCTAGAGGTCTCCAACTGCCCACCTCCTCCAAAAGGCTCCAACTCTGTAACTATAGACTGGCCAAGCGTGCGGGCGCCTTACGGCTCAAGGCGTCAGCCACCACATTGGCCTTTCCCGGGTGGTAGGAGATGCTACAATCGTAGTCCTTCAGGAGCTCCAGCCAACGTCTCTGTCTCATGTTGAGCTCCTTCTGGTCAAAAAGATATCTGAGGCTCTTGTGATCTGTAAAAATCTCGAAGGCCTCACCGTAAAAGTAGTGCCTCCAGGTCTTCAGCGCGAAGACAACAGCTGCCAACTCTAGGTCGTGGGTAGGGTAGGTATGCTCATGGGGCTTCAGTTGCCGCGAAGCGTAAGCGACAACATGACCCCTCTGCATGAGCACACCTCCTAACCCCTGCAAGGAAGCGTCCGTGTACACAACGAACCCGCCACTACTGTCAGGGATGGTGAGCACGGGAGCCGAGGTCAACCTCTCTTTCAGCTCCAGAAAACACGCCTCACAGGCGTCTGTCCAAGCGAAAGGCACGTCCTTCCGGGTCAACTGTGTCATAGGATGTACAATCTGCGAAAACCCTCTGATGAACCGTCTGTAGTAGCCAGCTAGTCCCAGGAAACTGCGAATCTCAGTGACTGAATGCGGTCTCTCCCACCTGAGCACTGCCTCAACCTTGGCGGGGTCCACCGCCAGGCCGTCACCAGAGATCACATGACCCAAGAAGGTCACCTCCCTCAACCAGAACTCGCACTTGCTGTATTTGGCGTACAGCCTGCGTCGTCTCAGAGTGTCCAGAACCAGGTGCGGAAAGCTGTCTTGGAGACGTCGGTCTCCCTGATCCTCAACTGGTGGTATCCAGACCTCAAGTCTATCTTGGAAAACATCGTGGCACCCCGCAACTGGTCAAACAAATCGTCGATCCTCGGCAGCGGATATCTGCTCTTGATGGTGACCCTATTCAGCTGTCGGTAGTCCACACAAAGGCGTAGGGTCCCATCCTTCTTCTTCACAAACAGTACTGGGGCTCCCCAGGGAGACGCACTGGGCCTCACGAAACCTTTCTCCAAAAGGTCCTGCAACTGGGACTTGAGCTCTCGCAGCTCAAGCGGTGCCATCCTGTATGGCGCGGTGGAGATGGGGCTGGTCCCTGGTACTAGTGAGATCTCAAACTCGATCTCACGCTCGGGCGGTAGTCCTGGTAACTCGTCTGGAAACACGTCGGGGAACTCTCTGACCACCGGGATGCTCTGGAAGTTTGCCACAGGGCTGGGCTCTGCCACCACACAGGCTAGGAAGCCCTCACACCCCTGGCTCAAAAGTCTCGCCGCCCGAAGTGCTGAAATGCACCTGAAACCTCCGTCCACTGGCTGTCCGTGAAACTCGAAAGAAGGCAACTCCGGAATGGAGAAGACAATCTTCCTCTCAAAACAGTCTACCAAGGCGTGGTAAGCGAACAACCAATCCATCCCCAGAATCACACCAAAGTCCTCCATCTATATCATAATCAGGCCAGCTGGCAGGCTATGTCCCCCGACGCTGACCTCGGAACCCATGTACACCTCCTCAGCTACAAACAGCTGACCACTCGGACCTCTGATTATGAACGGATTCTCTAACAGTGTATAATCCTGGTCCAAACTAACTGTGAAACTGGCTGCGACAAACGAGTGCGTAGCGCCGGAATCGAAAAGCGTGTAAACGAGCCTGCCAGAAACTGAAACCATACCTGCTGCCACGGATCCCGATGCTCTGGCGTCCCTGTGTGTTAGGGCGTTGATACGCCCCTCAGCTCTAGGTGCGGACGAAGCAGCCACACTCTGCGTCGGACGGGTAGGTGCTGGCCGGTACCCTCCTCGCGACTGCTGTCCTCCTCCTCGTGCCTGGGAACCACGGCCTCCTGCGCGCCCTCCAGTGCTCTGCACGGGAAGTATCTGCTGACCTCCTGCCCTAGATGGGCAGTCCCTCCAGACGTGGCCCGGCTGGCCACACTGGTAGCAGAGGGGAACCCGACTCCCGCCTTCAGTGAGTCCCTGCTGTCGGCTAGGCGGGGGTCCGGTGCTGGCGACTGGCCCCTGTCGAGGGCCCCCAAAGGCCACTGATGGCCCCGCACAACGTGACGGCTCTCCTGCGGACGCCACGTGTCTCCGTTCTCGCCGGCCCTGTTGGAAGTCTGGCTGAAAGGGCCTCTTCCGCCCGCCGTCGGTCTCTCGCGAGGACGGGTTGGTCTCCTCGTAAGTCATAGCTGCCTCTACCACCCTCGAAAACGTCGGCAGCTTCAGGGGTTTGACATACCCCCAGATCGCAGGCCGGAGTCCCTCGGTGAACCTCCAAAGGCGCTCCTCCTCAGTTGCTACCGCTGTCATTGCAACGCGGGACAGCTCCAAGAAACGCGTGCGGTACGCGCTCACAGTCATCGTCCCTTGGCGGAGAGTGTGGAACTCCCGCCTCCTCTGGTCCTGCCACGTCTGGGGAAAGTACTGCTCGCAGAAGAGGGTGACGAACTGGTCCCACGTCGGCTCATCCCTCTCCTGTCCCTGGACCGCCCTCCACCACCGGTGTGCTGCACGCTCCAGCTGGTACGTGGCAAAGGCCACGCGGCACTCCACCGGGGGGCGAAGGGTGTCGAAGATCTTCTCCAGCTGCTCAAGCCAGTCCTCTGCCTCGGTCGGGTCCTCATCCCCCTTGAAGGAGGGGGGCTTCAGCTTCCGGAACTGTCCGAAAAGCTCGAAGTGGCGCTGTAGGGGAAGTGCTGGTGCACCTCCAGGTGAAGGTGCCTCGTGTACAGAAGTGTCGGAGGAAGGTGGGGGCGGCAAGGGCCCATCCCCTCCCTCGTGTCCAGCGCCGCGTCCGTCGCGTGGTCCCACAGAGGACTCCCCCTCTGCAACCCCAGGGGGAGGTGCTCGGGCGGTGGGTGGAGCTCCTCTCGTACAATATCCCGTATCAGTCTGGCGAGGTCCCGGGCCTGGATGCCAGGGAGTGGTGGCTGGTCCACCGAGACGTCAACGACAGCACGTCCACCTCGCCGACCACGTCCTCGGCCGCGCCCGTGGCCAGTCTCGCCAGTCCCGCGACGAGGCATCTCCTGCAAGGAGACGCGAAACATAACGGAAACGTCAAAACAGACGGTACCTAACAAAACTTCTAAGAGCTCATGTCAAGAGATAAGTTGTGTGCCCGCCCGGGGAGAAGGGATAGATTGGAAGCCAGTAGGAAGGAGCTTCGTCCGTCCTGGAAACTGATTGATAGGGTAGGGGAAGTCAGGTTCAGTCAGGGGCTTTGATTCTGCCCGGTCCGGGGGTAGGTGGGGTTTCCCATTTTCGGGGGAGGAGTGAGTCTGATTTAGTGGATTCAACAGCAAGCTAGGAAGCGGAGGGAAGGATTGAAACCAATTCCCGGGTTTTTCACTCCAATTCCAGGTATTTAGCGAGTGAGGACAGAGGGGCAGTTTAGAAGGTATTTAGTTGCCACCGGGGAATTGATGAAGTGAAGGCCGGGCGCCTGCCTAGGAAGAAGGGAATATAGGAGGGAGAGAGTTTGATTATGAAATGAAGTGAGTAAAGTCGACGAGCTTTTCATGGTATTTCTCCGCGTCCAAAGACTTGCAGCAGGGCGGAGTGGAGCTAAGTGACGTCGGGTCGATCGAATCAAAGACGATGGTTTGACTCTACCATTGGATTGGAGGGTCTTTCCCCCTTTTTTCTCCTCTCCACTTCGCGTTGGGTCAGGAGAGTGTCGAATCTCAAAGAAAGAGTGATGGCCAACTCCATTCCAGGTTTTTTCCGGACGTTTGAAATGGTGAAAGGGTGTTCTCAATGGAATTGGAGAGAAGAAGTTGTCGAGAGGGGAGGAGGTTGTTGACCCAGGAGGCGATAGCCGTATCGAGTCAGAATCAGAAAAGGGATCCCTCCCCTCAATTCGGGGAGCCGCCCAGCATGTCCTTTATTTAGAAGGGGATGGCCAGGCCCCGGTTCCCAGGGTTAGGTTATTCCCTATGTTATGTTGAGCCTACTCTACCCCACGTTGATTCTCTTTTGGAGGCCGGCTTCACCTTTGCATTTCCTGTTGAGATCCCAAGTCTCCAAGTAGGCCCTCTTGGCCAACCATGACCGTCGGCTTTTTAGAGAATCCCGCTCCTGTGTCGTAGGACTTGTAGCTCGGCAGTCCACCGGGTAGGTTTGTTGGTACTTCCAGTTTCGAGTGTCTTCTTGGATAGTTAGGGAGGCCCATAGGCGCGAGATGTACCTTGTGGGGGGGCGGCGGTCCCCTGGACATAGTCCTGACTTCCCCTCTTAGGCAGTGGCCGTTTAGTCCATGGTCCATTGGATGGGTAGATCGGTGCAAGGCCAGAAATTGGAAGACATTGATTCCGCTCGTTCCCGTCCTTCGCTTCAGGGCCTGTCCCTCGGTGTGGTCAGTACTCTATACTGTCGGGCAGCAAAGCTTACACTTGTTCACTTCTCCTGACGGTTCGCCAGGGCCTCTTTCCTCCTCCCTTTTCTGCTCACTCTTAGGGGTCTGGGGGGGGGAAAGGTTAAGGGGAGGGAGTCGACTGAACATCTCATCAGCCATTGGCGGGAATTTCGCCCGCATCCGATCCATAATTCTTGTTCACCCCGGATGATCGTGTTGGGTGAATTGTGACCTCGTACGATCGTGTCGGGTGAGCAACAGCCGCTTCGTAATAGTACTGACTTATGGGCTAACGGGTCACACTTTGGCCAAGTATCCTACAAAAAGACTCCCGAGAGCCAGAAGTATGAAAGGAATGGCCATAGGAATGGGCGCATCATGACATCTTACGATGTCTCGCCCGAATGAATTAGTTGGTACTAAAAATGTCCAGAAAAGTAAACGAAAAGAGCAATAAGAAGTGAAAAGGACAGAGACACTTCCCAACCAGAAAGCAAAGTTCCCACTGATGGTATACTTTGTGTAAGCGAGCTCCAAGATCACATCTTTGGAATAAAATCCAGTTAGAAAAGGAAATCCAATTAGAGATAAGCTGCCTATGAGCATTATAGCATAGGTCAAAGGAAAGGAGGAGGCAAGCCCCCCCATCTTCCGCATATCTTGCTCATCCGACATGGCATGAATCATCGAACCTGCACTCAAGAATAAGGAGGCTTTGAAAAAGGCGTGATTCATTAAGTGAAAGACTCCCACCGAATATTCCGAGATGCCGCAAGCAAAGATCATATAGCCTAATTGACTGCAAGTTGAATAAGCTATGACCCTCTTTAGATCGTTCTGTAATATTCCAGTGGTTGCCGCAAGGAATGACGTCAGGGATCCTGCAAAAGTAATAACAATCAAAGCCGTGGGTGAGTATTCAAATAAAGGGGAGCACCTTGCTATCATGAAAACGCCAGCTGTTACCATAGTTGCTGCGTGAATCAAAGCAGATACTGGAGTGGGACCCTCCATGGCATCGTGAATTGGTTATTTTCCAGTCAGTTGATTCTCTTATCGGGACGACCTTGCTCTGATACCATCTTGTAACGACCCGAATTCCCGAGTCCCTACGAGACACGAGAATCGGACCGACTCGACTAATCCCAAGACCTAGTCGTCCAACGAGGAAGTAACCAAAAGAGCAGTAAAATAAACCACATTCAGCATGAATATAACTAACAGTAAGGAAGTACAGCAGTAAGGAAAGAAACTACTACAGTAGATACCACCACAACAGTAGAACAACATTTATCATATAACAAGAACTGCAGGTAAAGAAAGTACAGCGAAAACAAAAACTACGCACTAGAACAGAAACAAAAGAGGTACAAAAGACTGTGGTAAACTCTACTGGACCTACTCGGCCCAGCGTCCTCTACAGCCGCCTACCCTGGCTGCTCAACACCTGGTCCTGAAAAAGGTAACGAGTGTAACACGTCAGCAAAAAGCTGAGTAGAGTGGCAAACTAACTAAAGGCAACAGTAGAGTGTACAGTAGCTGTTATGTTCTATTACTTCCTTTAATCACATCTTTAAATTTTCTCACTATTTCATTTATTTCTCAGATCCTTTACTTGATCTCGAATGTCCTCGTGGGAACGATCTTGATTGCAGTCTTTTCCAAAAGTAGAAGTAGCACGTGGTGCTCTCCTGGCCGGGAGAGTCCCCCGTGGTGATCCTACCCTCAGTCAACCACCCCAAGGTCACTGACAGACGTAACGGTGACTACGGCACGCGTGATAAACGCACAGGTAGCTAGCCCGCACTGGCACGCGGTCAGTCGTTTCCGTTAACGGGTGCGCCCAAAGCACAGCACGGAACCAGGGCAGAGCCCTCTCAGTAACAGGGGTCCAACCCCTCCACAGTAACCAAACCGGGGCCTTGCCCCTCCACAGTCCGCGCACCTCGCTTGACTACCCTGGTTTGCCCTAGTGGGCCTAACAAGTCGGTGAAGGAGGCTAGCAGAACCCCGGGGCCCGTGGGGTAGCTAGTACTCTCCTAACACTAGTAGCTCTCCTCGGTACTACGTACACGAGGGCCAACAAGTCGGTACAGAGCGGCCAATTCTATCCCCGGGTCCCTGGGGTGGCTGGCCCCACTCTGCACTAAACAGGTACAGGTACTTCCCTTGGTACTGCGTACCCAAGAGACAGTACAAACTACATCTCAGTTCCATTCCCTTTTCTTTCCAGGAGTTCCACTCCTAATTCCCGTAGGGTTCCAGCTCTTTATCATATGTTTCACTTTCCAATTTCACATTCTCACAATCCATGATCTCAAACATGTTTCTTTATTCATAACAGGCAGCTGTTAATTCAATTTACAGGCAGCTTTATATTCCTTTCCATTTTTCCAAGACTGCAGTATTATACATTCCACTAGTTTTTCCAACCTAGGGTTCATGCCACATCCTAGGATCTAGCATACAACTAGTTTTCCAGCCCTAAGATTCATGCATCACCTAGGAGCTATCATTCCATACATTTCTCATTCCTAGGATTCATGCAATGTCCTAGATTCTAGTTATGGTTCCATACTTTAACAGATTTTAATAATAAACTTAAGCCACTCTACCAGGTACAACGGGAGTAATGGGGGCGTGATCAGGAATCCCGCGTGCCTCCGCGACTCTCAAGACTGCAACTGAACGAGGTCCTATCACAAGGATCAAACACAAGGAGTGTCTCAAAACAGTGTATAGCTACTGTAGACGGGTAGAGGAATTAATTCTGAAAAGAACGCAACTCGAATAGCGGAAAACGGAGCCCGAACGGGCCCTAAACGGGTCGAAACAGACGATACTGTGCAAAATCAGACGTCTGGAACTTCTTCCAGATGTCTTAAACAGTGGATCAGAGAATTACCTGTTCAGTGTGGTTTCCCAGACGTCTAGAAGTCTGCGGGGACGTCTGTCCTAGCTCCCAGACGTCCGATGGTCACCCCGGACGTCTGGAGGTCACTCCTGCCGTCTGGTACAACTTCCAGACGTCTGATTCGCAAAAGATGGCGAATCAGTGAACCTGCACACAGCCAACTCCCTCCCTTAGTACGGTCGGTCGACAGGAAGGAAGAAGAAAGCGGAATACACACCTTTCAGACGTCTGTATGAGCTACTAGACGTCGTCCTCGCCGTCTGTCTATCAACCCAGATGTCTGATTCTGGAAATTTTTCCAGAATCAGGGAGCTACTCGGCCTCCGCTCGCGACGCCGCCCGCGTCGCACCTCGCTCGCCTGCGTCTCATACTGCAGCATGTCCCTCTCCGCGTCGTTCCGCGCCCCCTGCGCCCTCCGCCGGCCGGCCAAGCCGCTCCGGCGAGCTCGCCCTCGCACGCCGCACCTCCTCATTGGTCACTGCGGTCGCCGCTGCCGCCCTCGCGCTCACGCTCACGCTCACTGGCTGAAGGAGAAGAAGGAGGAGACGGTGGAGACGGGAGGGGAGGCGTGCCCTTTTAAGGCCGCGCGGAGAGGAGAGAGAAGGATTCGCGGCAGGGGAATCCTGCAGCCGCAAGAGGGAAGAAGGCGAATATGCGGTCTGCGCGCTCAGGCGCGCAGAAGACTCGCGTGTGTCGAAAATAACAGATTTCCAGACATCTGGAAACTATCCCAGACGTCTGGTCAGACGTCTGGACAACCCTCCAGACGTCTTAAAAGACGTCTGTGCCACACGCTCGTTACAGGGGGCGTCTGGCCTAGTTCCCAGACATCCGATGGTTACCCTGGACGTCTGGAAGTCGCTCCCGTAGTCTGGCACTGCAGCCAGACGTCTGATTCGCGCTGGATGGAGAATCCGAACCTGCGCGTACCCATTTCCTCTCTCTCTTAGTACGGTCAGTCGAAGAAGAGGAAGAAAGAGGAATAACTCACCTTCAAGACGTCTGGACAGTCCTCCAGATGTCTGATTCTGGAGAAAATTCCAGAATCAGGGAGCGACTCGCCCTCCGCTCGCGACGCTCGGCCGTGCCGCGACTCGTCTGCCTGTTGCTCGAGCTGCAGCAAGCCTCCCGCATCACCCCGCGTCCGCTGCGCCCCGGCCGGCCGGCTCCTGCTGCCCAGGCAGGCTCGAGCCCTCACGGCCGACGCCTCCTCCCTCGCGCAGCACCTCGTCCCACACCCGCCACGGCTATCGCCACCGCCGCTCACTCGCGCTCGCTCTCGTACACCGGCTGGAAGGAGAAGAGGAAGGGGGCGGAGGTGATGAGAGTGAGGGAGGGGGCGTGGCGTTTTAAAGCCGCGCGGGGAGGAGAGAGAGCGGACAGAGGGCGCAGCCTGCGGCCGTAGGAGAGAGGGAAAAAGAGAGAGAGATGCGCTCGCAGGTCTGCGCGCTCAGGCGCGCAGACGAAACGGTTCGTGTCGAAAAAAAATGAATCCCAGACGTTTCGAAGGGGTTCCAGACGTCTGGTTCGACGTTTGAGCCACCTCCCAGACGTCTTAAAAGACGTCTGAAGCCGCGCGTTCGTAACAGGAAGGTGCGAGGACACGCCCTCCCACGCAGATCAGACATTTAATTTTAGTCAGAATTGTCATTTTTGACCGGTTTAAGGTCCGTTCGAGGTCTGATTTCCGCGTTTAAGATTCCGTTCTTCTCAGAATTAATTCCTCTACTTGTTGGAAATACTTTTATCTTGTTCTGAGTGGTTCCTTGTGATTGATCCTTGTGTTAGGACCTCGTTCTGATGCGGCTCTGGGGGTTGCGGAGGCACATGGACCTACTGATCATGCCCCCATTACTCCCGGTTTTGCAGGTAGAGTGGCTCCCCTTAGTTATTTACAAACATTAATGCATCTCTGAAATGAATGATAGATCCTAGTGTATAGCATGAAACCTAGGACCTGAAAACTAGATTGAATGATAGATCCTAGGGTATGGAGTGAGTCGTAGGACCTGAAAACTAGATTGAATGATAGATCCTAAGATATGGCATGAATCCTAGGACCTGAAAACTAGATTGAATGATAGATCCTAGGGTATGGCATGAATCCTAGGACCTGAAAACTAGATTCAATGATAGATCCTATGGTATGGCATGAATCCTAGGACCTGAAAACTAGATTGAATGATAGATCCTAGGATATGGAATGAATCCTAGGACCTGAAAACTAGATTGAATGATAGATCCTAGGGTGTGGCATGAATCCTAGGAACAAAAACACTGCAACAAATGTCTTGAATACATGAATTGCAGTCTTGGATAAGTAGACAGAATAATGAAAATTGCCTATAATTGGATAACAGCTGCCTGTGAAATATATAGTACTACTGCTAGTAACTGCTACATGTAATTCCGGTTGTTTGGAAATTAAATTTAAGCTGCTTGTATATAAATTGATATTAAACGATTGGAAACATGGGCTAAATGTGAATGAAACTGAAAGGATGAAACCTAGTATGGCATGGCCTGAGAAATATGAGCATGAACCCTACGGGGAATTAGGAGTAGAGCTCTTGGAAAATAAATAAAATGGAACTGGGAAAGTGGATAGGGAAGTGAGCTGGCCCTTGAGTACGGAGTACCAAGGAGAGCGACTGTCCCTCTGTTTAGTGCAGAGCAGAGCTAGCTGCCCTAGGGACCCGAGGTTAAGTCTGGCCACTTTGTAAAGACTTTTGGCCCTCGCATACACAGTACCGGGGAGAGCTACTAGTGTAGGGAGAGAGCTAGCCACCCCACGGACCCCGAGGTTCAGCTAGCCGTCCTACGCCAACTTGTTAGGCCCACTGGGCAAACCAGGGTAGTCAGGCAAGGGTGCGCGGACTGCGGAGGGGCTGGACCCCTGTTACTGAGAGGGCACTTCCCTATACTGGTTCGGTGTTGTGCTTTGGGACGCACCTGTTAACGGAACAACTGATCGCGTGCCAGCGCAGGGAAGCTACCTATGCATTTATCGTGCGTGCCGTAGTCACCGTTACGTCTGTCAGCGACCTTGGGGTGGTTGACTGAGGGTAGGACAACCACGGGGGACTCTCCCGGCCCGGAGAGCACCACGTGCTACTTCTACTTTTCGGAAAAGACTACAATCAAGATCATTCCCACGAGGAACATTCGAGATCCAGAGAAAGATCTGAGAAATAATATAAGAAAGAGTAAATAGAAAAATAATGAAAGGAATTAAAAATAATAGCTACTTGTCCACCTTTACTATTTTCTTAGCTAGTTGGTTGCCACTCTACTCAGTGTTTTGCTGATGTGTCACATTTGTCACCTTTTTCAGGACTAGGTGTTGAGTTGCCAGAGCCTGCAGCTGCAGAGGGTGTTGGGCCTAGTAGAGCCCAGTAGTTGTACTTTGTTGTACCATTTTTCTATAGTAGTGAGTATTTCTGATTCACATTGTACTCTTTTATTGTAAAATTCATATTTCTGTACCTTTTTTTAATTCTTTACTGTTGTGGTGGTATGTACTGTAGTAGTTCTTTTCTTTACTGCTGTACTTTTGTTACTGTTAGTTACTTGCATGGTGAATGTGGCTTATTTTATTGCTTTTTGGTTACTTTCTCGCTGGACGACTGGGTCTTGGGATCAGTCGAGTCGGTCCGATTCTTGTGTCCTGTAAGGATTCGGGAACTGGGTCGTAACAGTGGAGCTTGAGGAGTCGAGGGAGAGAGGAGGACGCTGGTGAGGAGCTGCTCAAGGTCCTGCAGCTGCTGGAGTTGCAGCTACAGGCAGAAGTGCGAGCGGGGTGAGCTGCGATGAGGTTTTGATACTGGAAGTTTTCCAGTATTAGACGTCTGGAGTGAAGTCTAAACGACTAGCGAGGCACCAGAACATCCGGAGCTGAGGCTGGATGTCTGAAAGTGCCATATGGTGAGGTACGTATCTTCTTGCGCCATGCATATTTTAGCGTAGGGGATGTCGGCTGACTGTTGTGTTTGCAGGTGATCGTACACAGGTATAGGATTTGGGACGGCGCGCGGTATGCTTTCCCAAGCACTTTTGGACATCTGATTACATCGCTAGATGTCCGGAGGTGCTTCCAGACGATCGGAGACCTTGTCCGACGTCTAGAACTACACCCAGACGGTCGCAGAGGGAGTCTGGATGTCTAAATTAGCCACAGAAAACACAAGGTGAGATCCTCACGTCTTTTAAGACGTCTGGGACTAGTCCCAAACGTCTGATTTTGATCAGTAACCGCATATTTGGCCTATTTAAGACCCAAATGGAATCGGATTTTCGCAAATGAAGTACCGTTGTTTTCCACTCGAGTTCCTCGACGTGTTCGTGTTTAATATCTGTTATTTTGAGCTCGTCTAATATACAGTGGTCGCTGGTACAGGTTACCTACTAGTAGTGTGTTCGAGGCTCACGGAGATGACGAGATCTGCGACATAGGCCCCCATTCCTCCCGTGATACCCGGTAGAGTGGTTTAACTCAGTTGTTAATATTTAAATAGGACTGTACTTGGTTTGAATAGTCGGATTGAACTCTAGGATGTGGAATGAACCTTAGGGTAAAAATGGATGAGCCTGTTTGAGCTGTACTGTTTACTTGAATGCATGGTCATGTATGGTTAAGATAAATTGCTAGCAAATGCCTTTAATATAATTACGAGATGCATGTTAAAATACGAGTTACCTGTATGTAATTGAGAAATTAACTGTGAAACCACAGGTTGCTTGTTATTGAGAATTGAATTATGAAAACACGAGCTGCTTGTATATGGATGAGGAACGAGTTATGAAACATGAGGTCTAGACCTGGATAAATGAGATGAATATGAGCATGAACCCTACGGGGAATTAGGAGTAGAACTCCTGTGGATGAAAGGAAATCTGGAACGAAGATAGGAAGTGTGCTGGTTATTGTGTACACGGTACCAAGGAGGGCAACTATCCCTTTTTAGTGTAAAGCGGAGCTAGCCTCCCTTAGGTTGAGACCTGGGGTTAGGATTGACCACTCTACACCTACTCCTGTTGGCCCTCGCGTACGTGGTATCGAGACGTGCTACTAGTGTAGGGAGGGAGCTAGCCACCATACACCGACTTTGTTAGGCCGTTTGGGCAAACCGGGGTAGTCGGACGAGGGTATGCGAATTGTGGAGGGGCGAGACCCCTGTTTAGTTCTGAGAGGCAATACCCCTGTTCTGAGAGGGCAAGGCCCTATATTATTTCGTGCTGTACTTTAGGCGTACCCGCTAGCGGAACGACTGACCGCGTGTCAGTGCAGGATAGCTACCTGTAAGCTTATCACGCGTGCCGTAGTCACCGCTACGTCTCGACAGTATCTTCGGGGTGGTTGATTGGGTGTAGGACTTCCATGGGAGACTCTTCCGATCAGGAGAGCACCACGTGTACCTTCTCTACAGAAAAGACTACAATTAAGATCGTTCCCATAAGGAACAAACAAGATCAAGAAATACCTGGATACTTGGGAAATAAATGAATTAGAAACACATAAATGAGATAATTAGAAATAAGAAATAAACCTGTTGTTGTTTTAATGTACTTTCACTTAAATAATGTAAACATCACTCTACTCAGCATTCGCTAACTCTGTCTTTTTGTAACCCTGTTCAGGACCAGGAGTTGAACAGCCCGAGTTTCCGGCTGTAGAGGGTGCTGGGCCTAGTAGAGCCCAGCCGTAGTCGTTTTTCAGCTCTTTCGTTTTCTATTGTCGTAGTGAGTAATGGACACATGCTTTACTGTTTCTATTACTTTCTGTTTCCTTTCCGTTTTCTGTTGTTGTGGTGACATGTACTGAAATAGTTGTTCTACTTTCTTTACTGTTTCGTTCTTTTCTTCTACTTAGTTATTTTGCATGTGTGAATGTGGTTTATTTTCCTACTTTTGGTTATTTCTTGTTTGACGACTAGGTCTTGGGATTTGTTAATGCGAGCTGGTCTCGGGTCTTGTAGGGAATCGAGAATCGGGTTATAACAGAGACCTATACCAGTGACTAAGTCACATCAGACGAGTTCAAAGCAGTTTATAATTGACACTAACACGTAGAGAAACTCAAGCGAAAAACAACGGTACTTCATTTGCGTAAATCCGACCCCGTTTGTGCCCTGAACGGGCCAAAAACGTGCATATAGACTGAAATCAGACATCTTGTACTAGGCCCAGACGTCTTAAACGATGTCAATAACTCACCTTATGTTTTCTGTGTTGTTGGCGGATGTCTGGAACACCTTTATAGTCATCCTGGGTCTTTCCAGACGTTTGTCAGTGTGCTCGGATGTCCGATAGGCATATTAGACGTCTGTGGAGACGTCCAAATGTCTTAAAGCACCTCGAAGAGCGTGCTCGCATGCCTTTCCAAAACCTCTACCTGCGCATGCGTTTGCAGGTTTAAAACCACGACAGCGCAACGCTACGTACCTCATGTATGCGCATGCATGAGCGCACAAGACGCATACCTCGGAACTCCGCGAATTTTCAAACATCCGGCTCCATCTCTAGACGTCCACTGCTGCTCCAAACGTCTGGTAGATGCTTCATAGGTCAGATACTGGAAAAATCCAGTACGCGAAACTCCCTCATGTGGTCCTGCTTCTCGCGAGCACCGCTCGTAGCGACTGCAGCAGTGACCTCAGCAGCTGCAGGTCAAGGACCCTCCTCTAGCGTCCTCATCTCTCCCACGAGCTCCTTCTCGAGCTCCCGCGGCTCCTCCGACCGCAGCCTCCTTCCTCTCGCACCCCCAGCCTCCTCGATGGTCCTCGCACCTCTGAGCTCCCCATGGCTGCAACTGTAGCTCCCCTGCACACAAGCTCTCCTTCTCGAGCTCCTCCGGCTACGCACACTCAAGCTCCCCTGAGCTCTCTCTTCTCTCCCACGCCCTCGCTCTCCCTCTCTCCCTCTCCTTCGCGCTCTGCCCTTCTCCTTCCTCTTCGTGGCTGCAAGGGGACGAGAAGGGGTAGGTGGCTCGCTGGCAAACAAGGGAAGGAGGTGGAGGTGGTGGTGAGGGTGTGATGGTGGAGAGGGTGGTGGGGTTTTAAATAGATGGGGGTTGGGGTTTTGGGGAGGAGAGGGGTGGTGAGTGTGTGCGTGGGTGTGTTAGTGGGAAGAGAGAGAGAGATGGAAAAATTGTGGAACTCCTCTACTATCCTCTCTTGTTCCCGCAAGGCTCACATACTCAACTCAAAGGGTCAAAATTTTCACTCATGCCCCTAATTTTCCTGTGAAACACCGAACGGTCATTGGAAAGGGTCATTTCGTGCCCTCCCCTAGTTGGTCTTGAGATTCATTTGGTCTAGTGACTGTCCCCCCTAAGTGGTCGGTGTGCACACTCTTTGCTAATTGGAATTGTTTTCATACGTAGGAGAGGATTCAGAGTTGAGGGACTGTTATGTTGGTGTAAGAGTACAACGATTGTTGATTTTGATGATAACAAAATATTTGTTATTTAACAATTGCATTGAGTTTATAGTTTAGATAAAATGCAAGTGGAATCAAGTTTGAAGGAGTTCAAGAAGATGTCCATGGAGGAATTGAGGAGCTTGACTTTTGGGTAAAAGCATCAAGGAGTATGGAGGAAACTAAAAGGGGAGCTTCATGAAGGAGATGGAGCTTTGCTTTGAGCAAAAGCTTAAAGAAGCATGAAGAAGAAGAATATGATAGAAATAAAAAATGTACTGTGTATTTTCTTTACATGTTATTTCTTCTTCTTTAGATTTATGTTAAAGAGTCCAAAGTATAACACCTTAGTCCTAGGAACACTTACACATCCCTAGGGCACTTAGGTAAACCCTAGAATAGAATAAAAAAAAATAGGAATCAAACAGACATATTAGATGTCCAACACTGTAACGACCCGGTTCCCGAGCCCCTACGAGACACGAGAACCGGACCGACTCAACTAATCCCAAGACCAAGTCGTCCAACGAGGAAGTAACCAAAAGAGCAGTAAAATAAACCACATTCAACATGAATATAACTAACAGTAAGAAAATACAGCAGCAAGGAAAGAAATTACTACAGTATATACCACCACAACAGTAGAACAACATTCATAACTAAATATGAACTGCAGGTAAAGAAAAGTACAGCGGAAACAAGAACTACTCACTCTAACGTAACAAAAAGAGGTACAAGAAACAGTGGTAACTCTACTGGACCCTACTCGGCCCAGCGTCCTCTGCAGCCGCTGACCCTGGCTGCTCAACACCTGGTCCTGAAAGGTAACGAGTGTAACACATCAGCAAAACGCTGAGTAGAGTGGCAACTAAAACTAAAGAAACAGTAGAGTGTACAGTAGCTGTTAAGTTCTGTTACTTTCTTTATTTAAGTCTTTCAATTATCTCACGATTTATCTATTTCTCAGATCCTTCACTTGATCTCGAATGTTCCTCGTGGGAACGATCTTGATTGCAGTCTTTTCCGAACAGTAGAAGTAGCACGTGGTGCTCTCCTGGCCGGGAGAGTCCCCCGTGGTGATCCTACTCTCAGTCAACCACCCCAAGGTCAATGACAGACGTAACGGTGACTACGGCACGTGCGGTAAATGCACGGGTAGCTAACCCGCACTGGCACGCGGTTAGTGGTTTCCGTTAACGGGTGCGCCCAAAGCACAGCACGGAACCAGTACAGGGCAGAGCCCTCTCAGTAATAGGGGTCCAACCCCTCCACAGTAACCAAACAGGGGCCTTGCCCCTCCACAGTCCGCGCACCCTCGCCTGACTACCCTGGTTTGCCCCAGTGGGCCTAACAAGTCGGTGTGGGAGGCTAGCAGAACCCTGGGGCCCATGGGGTAGCTAGTACCTCCCTACACTAGTAGCTCTCCTCGGTACTACGTACATGAGGGCCAGCAAGTCGGTACAGAGTGGCCAGTCCTAACCCCGGGTCCCTGGGGCGGCTGGCTCCGCTCTGCACTAAACAGGGGGACAGTCGCTCTCCTTGGTACTTCGTACTCAAGGGCCAGCTCACTTCCCCAATTCTATTCCATTCACTTTCCAGGAGTTCTACTCCTAATTCCCCGTAGGGTTCCAGTTCTTTAACTCAGCGCATTCCGGCTTCACCTTTCCAGTTTCACGTTCATACATCCCATATTCTTACTCATGTTCATTTATTCATAACAGGTAGCTGTTTAAATGAATTTATAGGCAACTATTATTTCCTTTTCACATTTTCTAAGACTGCAGTATTCATACATTTCACTAGTTTTCCCGTCTTAGGATTCATGCCATATCCTAGGATCTATCATACAATCTAGTTTTCCAGCCCTAGGATTCATGCAACACCCTAGGATCTACCATTCAATCTATTTCTCATTCCTAAGATTCATGCAATGTCCTAGGTTCTATTTATGGTTTCATAATTTAACAGATTATAATTAAAGCCACTCTACCAGGTACGACGGGAGTAATGGGGGCATGATCGGGAATCCCGCGTGCCTCCGCGACCCCCAAGACTGCAACGGAACGAGGTCCTATCACAAGGATCAAACACAAGGAGTGTCTCAAAACAATGTATAGCTACTGTAGATGGGTAGAGGATTTAATTCCGGAAAGAACGCAACTCGAAATGCGGAAAACGGAACTCGAGCGGGCCCTCAACGGGTCGAAAACAATGACACTGTGCAAAATCAGACGTCTGGAACTTCTTCCAGACGTCTTAAAAAGTGGATCAGAGAATTACCTTGTTCTGCGTGGTTTCTCAGACGTCCAGAAGCCTGCGGGGACGTCTGGCCTAGTTCTCAGACGTCCGATGGTCACCCCGGACGTCTGGAGGTCGCTCCCGCCGTCTGGTACTACAGCCAGACGTCTGATTCGCGTTGGATGGCGAATCACCGAGCCTGCGCGCACCCAACTCTCTCTCTCTCTCAGTACGGTCAGTCGACAGGAGGGAAGAAGACGGAAGAACTCACCTTTCAGACGTCTGGATGGTCTTCCAGACGTTGCCCCTGCCGTTTGGCTATTAGCAAAGACGTCTGATTCTGGAAATGTTTCCAGAATTAGGCCGCGACTCACCCTTCGCTCGCGACGCCGCGCCTCGTCGCACCTCGTGCGCCTGCTGCCCCCGCGTCGCTTCGCGCCCGCTGCGCTCCCTGCCGGCCGGCCCTGGCAGCCCCGGCGAGCTCGCCCTCACGGCTGAGCGCCGCTCTCGCACACAGCACCTCCTCCGCGCTCACTGCGGCCGCCGCTGCCGCTGCAACCTCGTGCTCGCTCTCGCGCTCACTGGTTGAAGGAGAAGAGGAAGGAGGCGGTGGTGACGGAAGAGTGCGTGGCCTTTTAAGGCCGCGTGAGGAGGAGAGAGAAGGAGCGCGGCAGGGGAATCTACAGCCGCAGGAGGAAGGAATAAGCGAATATGCAGGTCTGCACGCTCAGGCGCGCAGATGACCCGCGCGTGTCAAAGATAACAGATTTCCAGACGTCTGGCAAGGATCTCAGACGTCTGATACGACGTCTGGAATTGATTCCAGACGTCTGGTCCGACGTCTGGCCCACCTCCCAGACGTCTGGGGTACGCGTTCATAACAAACACTATTACCAAACGTCTAAGAACTCATTTTAAGTTGTTTGATACTATGATCAGATGTCCAATTACGTAGGCCAGAATATCATATCCCATGCCTTTTCATTCAGATGTTCTAACAAAATTTCAGTTGACCTTACAAACGTTTGATAGTATAACCAGATGTCCATTAATCTGTCAGAGTAAAATTTTCGAGGATCACCTTAGAATTATTTTATTATTATTCATAGTCATCCTTCGAGATCTCTAGATGTCTGATAAAGAGACGATAGACTAAATCTAACCCAAATCAAGATTTGTCAGATCCATATGGCCGTTGGCTTCTCAGGAAATCAATTCCCACAAAACACCCTTATTATCAAACGTCCAGACCATTTGTCGGATGTTCAGTTTGTCGTCTAACCTTATTACACTAGAACTCTATTTTGATATGGACATTTCCAAGAATGAACTCGCACAAAATTAGATATCCAAATTTCTATCCAGACATCCTAAAATAGCTTCCTAGATGTCTGACCTAGATCTTGTTTCCGTCCGATAGAATCATGAACTTCGACTCTTTAAATCAGATGTCCAAACTTGTCATTAGACGTCTGATCCTAAAATTAGACATTTGATTATACTGCCAGAATTATTATGATCTTGATTTCGACCTAATTTGCCTTGAAATTGTTTCCAACATCTATGAGCCCTCTCCAAGGCCTTCTTGAAGGTTCCTAACACCTTTATAAATAGAGAAGGATCTCTCCTTGGCAATACACATCTTAAGGAATAATACTTTCCACCTTTTGAGTGCTTAAGGGAAAAAAATCATATAAAAGAGAAATTCCTTGCTTTCCAAGCTCTATACTTCACATCCGAGAGCATCAAATTTTTGCACAATCACGCTTACTCAGTTTCATCCTAGGGAAGTCACCTTACTTATAGTAGCATAGTTTAAATATTACATTTGGGCTTTATAGGTTGTACTTGTTATTTTGTTTTTGGTTGGGTATTCACGTGGTGAATTCCCGTTACTTTCGTGAGACAAAATACTCTTTGTGGAGAAGAGTGGTTTAGAGCTACACTACCCTTATTGTAAAGTAGTGTGGTTTATAATTGAGGTTATATCACCCGTTGTTTAAAATGATATGTTAGTGGATTTGATAGACTCGGTCGATTGGGACATCCTAAGTTAAGAAGCTTAGGTGACAGTTTTCATCCTTTAGGTTTCTACCTAGAAATTTGTTGTCTCTTATAGTGAATATTTTGTATGATCGGATTTTTATTTTACATATTTTTTATCTCAAACCATTCACCCCCTTAGTGCAATTTCACGTCACAGTGCCTTCTTTGTAAGGAAGAAGAGGAGTCTTGCAACTACTTATTCTTTCATTGTAAATTTAGTTATAAAGTTTGGAGGCAAGCGGTGGGTACTTGTTATCTAGTATTTATATTCACTCATTCCATTGCCGAAGCCATTGAGACTACCTTGGAGCGAGGGGGAAATTGTTCTATTACTACGAAACTAATTTGTGATGTTGTTTAGAAAGTTTGGAAGGAAAACAATTCTTAAGCATATATGAGAAAAAAGTTGGATGTGCATTAAATATATCATAAATTGGTAGATTTGATTGAACTCTAATGAATATTATAATTGTATTGATTTATTTATTAATTTTTACCCTATATTATATGATTATTGACTTATTTAATTATTTGAGTAATAAAATTTCCTTCCTTATTTGAAAAATAATTCAAAGCCTTAATCCAAGCCCTCTTATAAAAAGAGGGAGACGTAGATTTCAGGAGTTGATGTGATATGATGGAAGGTGCTAAATCAAAGATGAACTGACTCGAATGTTAGCTTGGGTTAACCAGTGGTCATCAAACACAAGGTACTGCGGCTGTATTGAGTCTTGACAGCCCAGCAGCGCCCCCGCCTCTCGACTCACCGCCCTTCCATGAACTGGTGATATTTCCCCTTCCCACGCCAACCTCCTTCTTGTCTTCCTCCGACGACCTCCGGTACTTCTCCTCTTCCCTCGTTCCTCCTATCTTCCTCCCTTCGACACCACATTGGCCGCGCCGCCGCTCTCCTGTTTCTAATCCCCACCCCCCCACCCCACCCCCCTCCTTAGAAGCTTCCTCTCGGTGGTGAGGGTGATCGATGGATCACCACTTCGTGTACAAGGACGTGCAGGGCGCGTCGACGCAGTGGGACGATATCCAGAGGAAACTCGGGAACCTCCCGCCGAAGCCGGAACCCTTCAGGCCCCCTCCCTTCACCCCCGCCCCCGACGAAGATCCCCCTAAGTCCAAGCAATGGATCGACGATCGCACCGAGGAGGAGCTCGAGGACCTCGAGAATGACCCCGATCTCGACGACGATCGCTTCCTCGAGGAATACAGGTCCCTTCCTTTTCCTCATCTCACCTCCGCTTCCTACCTTTCGATCCGTTGTTTCACGATTCTTTTTCTCTTTCGTCGATTCACAGGAAGAGGAGGCTGGCGGAGATGAGGGAGGCGGCTCGCGTCGCGAGGTTTGGGTCCGTCCTTCCGATCACGGGATCGGATTTCGTGCGGGAGGTGTCACAGGCGGCCGCCGATGTTTGGGTCGTGGTGCTCCTCTACAAGGATTCGTAGGATTCGCATTCCTTCCTTTCCTTTTTAATTTTCAGCAAATTTAAAATGTGCATATTTCTTTTTTTCTTTTTTTTTTTTTGGAGGAGATAAAATGAGCATATTTCATTGATCGTTGTAACAAACGGCCTTTGTGATGTTGACATAAAATCGACAAAATTGAATACCGATAAACACAAAACCCTTGAGACTCCAACTCCAAACTCTACTGCGCTAATACCATGATGAAATAAAATAGCGGAATGAAAGGACATCATGTTAGAATCATCATAATAAGAATACTTGAGATTACATGGAAAACTGCTCTCACAAGGAGAGGTGAAAAAATCATAGGAGAGGTCCTAAAAGTGGAGATATTCTATTATTCTTCTCTAAAGTACAAGTGGTTACATGGCCTCCTCAATAGGCCTCTCACCTCTTGGCTCTCCATAATAGCCGAGGTGGGACTAATAACGAAAGATACATAGGACACCTAATTGGATCACCATAAAACTCATTAAACCCAATAACATATATATCTTCCAACATAGTTGTAGCAAAGCCCAACGGACTAGAGTTCAGCTTTGGGAATTGTATGCAGAGCAAGGGACTGTGAGTTTGGTTGGTCAGCACTCTGACAGATTGATGCTCTGCATCTCTTTTGATAGACCTGCAAGAGAGATTGGGTTTGGTGGAGGGAGAGGGTAATTGTGATCGAGGGTTTGAGATATTGCTTCAATGACTTGATAGGGAAGCTGATAACTTGTTAAGATAGGTTGTATTCATAAAACCATGAGTATCGACGGAATTTTGGTAGCTAATTTGAAAAGGGTGATGATAATTCAGAGGAAGCCTTATCACAATGTCCCTTGTAGAAACCAGTCAGATATAGCTACAATGATTTTCTCTGTTTTGTGCTTGATGGAGTGGTTCTGTAGCTGCTTGCAAGGGAGTAGTAGGAAAGAGGAATTTGGAGGTCGTGATTTTGGTATAAGTGAGGAGAAAGGATTTGTATCGTATTGTGTACAAAAGGGCATTTGCTGGAAGCATGCCTTGCCAGTTCCTGCCTCTTTAAGCATGTTGTTCATGTGCTAGCTAAAGAGCAATCTCTTTTTTTGTATCGTGTTGTGAGCAACCAACTTTTTTTACAAGCTAGCCTAATGAAACAAGTGATTCTAGGAGGAAAGAAGTGCTTCGAGATGATTTCACCGATGGGATGTTTAAACCATCATAAGTATGCTACATGCCTCTTTAATAGTAAATAATTCACCACTGAAGATGATGAAATTTGGGAAGGTTGTCAGCTTGATCATGTTCTTGTAGATTTTGGAAGGGAAGATTTAACTTGGCCTACGAAAGCATTCTCATTTTTTGATAAATTCGACATATAAGGATGGACTGCATGGGTGGGAGAGAATAAGTAAGTTAATAGAAGATGCAGGGTTTTTGAGGGGTAATCTTGAAGCCCCTTGTTGAAAGGAGATCCTTTACTTTTGTTGTGGATGATTTGGATACTTGACAGCAATGTGTTTGGACTGTGTGTGTTGAGGGGGGATAAACCACTGGTGGTGGTCTTGTCTTGGCCACTCTCAATCAGTCTAAGCAGAGAGGCCTCAACGGCAGAAGGAGATGATGGAAGACTAGAGACATGAGAGTACATGTAGTGCCAGAGCATCCTCCATTGATTGCTTTAGCATTCAAGTGCAAAGATGGCCAGATGGATGAGGACTTCTTAACCACTGCTTGGCGGGTGAGTGGACATTGCCTTTTCTGCTTTTAAGGGAAGTGACGAGGCTCTTTTGCATGTAGATGAGCAGGGCCATTGGTGAGGAAGTATCCCTCTTATCTCCCCATAGGTACCTTCTATATCACTAGAACAATGTGTCACTAGAAGCTCTTGCTGCGGAGGTGTTGGGGGCTTCCAAGGTGGTGGGTTCTTATCTTGTAAAAGGAAGCTAGGAGTTCAGGTCAGGTTAGTGAAGCTGCAGAAACTGGTGCTTGTCTCATTGATTGGTATTCCCTTTCATTTGCATTACCCTGAAGCCACTGGAGCAATAGTTGTACCTTTACAAAACAATGGAAGGTGGATGATCTTAATCTTCAACATGAGGATTTGTTCTTAGTGGCTTTGGAGGTCGAGCTTGCTGGGGTGAAAGGCTGTTCGAGAAAGTTGGTCTACCTTTTAGTGAAGATTGCTTCATTATATCTATTGGCTTGGAGGCTAATACCTCTCCTGCCTGCACCTGGGCTGAGATCATCTTTAGAGGAGGCAATAGGAGAAGTCATTGAATGACAGTGTTGAAGGTAGTAAGGGGCAAAATTTGGTCAATACGAACGTGGGATATATTTGTCAAAATTGAATGTGGAACGTTGACTGCTATTTTGCATGGGGATATCTTGACATGAGGAACACTTGCTCACTCAATCAGAATTAGTTTTGGTGATTATGGTTCCTCCACATGGCAAGCAATACCATTCTTGGCAGGGAAGGAGAATCTATGTTACATGTCAAGTACCAGATCTGCCTTTATTGAATGGGTTGCCTGATCTCTTTCTTCATTGCTTGGACTCTTCTTGGATCTAGAGAGGTCCTGCATGTATTGGGGGTTTCTAAAGTGGTGATTTCTGGAGAGGACTTGAGGGAGAGGGTTCCTGAAACCTAATACCATGATCATTGTGAGGGAGGGTGTTGGAGTTATCGTGTGCAATTTGATCATGGGAGGATTGGTGGAGATGACCTGTGACTTGACACCATGCTTGAGTAATGGGTGTATGAAGGGAAGGATAGGTATAAGGAGGCAATGTTTCAAGTGTCGATATGGATGCCGTGCCGATAAATTTCGAAGTGTGGTTATTGAGGGCATGCCGTGGAAACGTTCATGTATCGATGTCGGGTTATTGAAACTATTGATGGCCCAAATTTATCTGTGTTGAAGGGGTACGTCGAGGGCGCGCCAACAGTGTGCCGATGCATGCTGATAAATGTTGTCTGAATTCACTTAAAATGATTAAAATTACAAGTAAAACACAAATTACTAATTAAAAACCTTAAAATGTTATACAAGAAGGGCATACATGTGAAAACACAAGTTTTGAATTAATACTTACTCAAATAAAACATGCAATGCATATTTAAACTAAAGTAATACAACAGTTGTTCAACTACCATTGAATACCAACTTAAAATTCCATCCCTTCAACCTACTCTACTACCTTTCAAGCATCAAGGTCCAACACATGACTTAATTGACATAAACGATAAAGGTAGAACCAGATAGGTGATACAGAGAGACTCTAAAGGAGTTTGTGGAGAATTAAAAGATGCATTACCAACAAATGAAACCCCAGTTCTCTTTTTATACAAAAAAGAATTGGGCAAATTACATTAGTACCCTCTCAAGATAAATAAAATATCAAACACCTTACAATTCAATACTCCCCCTCAAGTTGGGGCATATATGTCAATGAGACTCAACTTGTTGCTCAGAAATTCGTGGCGTTTCTTCTTGAGGGGCTTGGTGAGAATATCAACAACCTAGAGTTCAGAAGATATATTAGGGGTACTTATCTTATTCTCCAGGATTGCATCTCATATAAAGTGGCAATCAACCTCAATGTGTTTTGTCTTTTCATGGAAGACAATGTTGGAGGCAATATATGCAGCTGACTTAGTATTATAGTAGAGAGGAACCAAGGTATCAACTATCACCCTTAAGTCTTACAGGAAACCAATTATTCACATGATCTCACATGCGGCCTATTCCATGAACCTGTACTCTGCTTTAGCATTGGAGCAGGCAATAACACTTTGTTTCTTGTTCCTCCATGAAACTAGATTTCCCCCTAAATAGATAGCAAAACCTGTTGTAGATTGTTCGTCCTCTACTGATCTTGCATAATCTGCATTAGAGTAAGCCACAAGATTAAAAGTGTCACTCACATTGTAGTACAAACCTTGCCTTGGTGTTCCCTTTAGGTACCTCAAGATAAGTCACACATCATATTAATGGCTGTACCTGGGACATTGCATAAATTGACTAGCACGACTGACTGCAAAGCTAATATCTGGTTTAATAATGGTCAGATATAACAAACGACTAATTGTACTGCGACACCTAGTAACATCCTCAAACAAAGAATTTGACTCATCAGAGGTATGACCAGCTGGTGCCTCAACTAGTATCCCTAATGGTTTGGACTCAAGAAATCCAGCCTTAAGATTTTATAAGGTATATTGCCTCTGTGATAAGGATAAGCCACCCTCCTGACGAACAACCTCTATCCCCAAGAAGTAGCGAAGATCACCCAAGTCTTTTGTGACAAAGGTGGACTGAGGAAATGCTTTTGCCTCTGCCATCCCATCAATATCATCACCTGTATAGATCATACCATCAACATAGACTGCTAAAATGACAACTCTCCAAGTTCCACCATGCTCAGTCTTTTTGACAAACATAGAATGATCAGTAGTAGATCTTTGAAACCTAATTTTCTTGACTTCCAAATTGAGCCTCTCAAACCAGGTTGGTGGGCTCTGCTTCAAGCGATAGATGGCCTTCCGTAAGTGACAAACAAGCTCCCCTTGACGGTCATAACCTGGTTGCTATCTTATGTGCACTTTCTCAGCTAAATCACCATACAAAAATGCATTCTTTATATTTAACTGATGTAGGGGCCACCCCTTAACCACAACAATAGACAAAATAATCCTGATGGGGGTAATACGTGAAATAGGCGAAAATGTTTTAAGGTAATTCGCCCCATATGTCTGGGTGAATCCCTTGGCAACAAGTCTTGCCTTCTATTGCTCCATTGTCCCATCAAATTTGTATTTGATGGTCTATACTCATATGCAACCAACAACTGTGGCACTCTTAGGACATGGAACAAGATCCCATGTTTTCCTGGTCTGTAGTGCATGTATCTCTTCATCCATAGTTGCTTTCCATTGCGGATCATGTTGAGCTTGAATAAAGTCCCTAGAAACAACTGCTGTGGTAATGGTATAACAAGAAATAGGGTGAAGCGTGGTGTCATGCCGTCTTTGCACAACCTCCTCTTCTCCATTTGAGTCACCCCTACGTGTGGGGTTAACAAACTGAGCTGGTTCCTCATCTGTGATATCGTCTAGCTATAATCTCCTCTGACAAACCTGTGTGTCCTGTATAGCATTCTCTATGGATGAACATTCCTCTGAGAAGTAAGGAACCTTCTCAAAGAAGGTCACATCTGCAGTGACAACATATCTCCTGTGACTTGGATCATAGCACCTGTAGCCTTTTTTGGTCCTAGAATACCCAAGAAAGACACTTTGTGGCATGTGGAGTGAACTTATTCCGTATACCATAATTCTAAACAAAGCAGACACACCCAAAAACTTGTAGAGGCATTGGGAAAACCCTGTCACACTCAGGATGCAAAACTTGATAGGGAATGACCATGGAGCATTCAAGATGGTAATCTGTTAATCAGATAGGTTGCAGACAATATGACATCTCCCCAGAACTATCTAGGAACCCTCATATGAGACATCAAGGTCCTAGCAATATCAAGCAAATAATGCATCTTGCGCTCTGCAACCTCATTCTGCTGGGAAGTATGAGCACAAGATGTCTGGTGAATGATTCCCTTGGAACGAAACACTTCTTACAAATCACTGCGCATAAACTCCAATGCATTATCACTGCGGAAGATGTGAACAACTATACCATACTGTGTCTTTACCTTTGATAGAAATTGTTGAACAATAGTAGGAATCTCACTCTTGGCCTCCATAAAAAATATCTAGGTCAACCTGCTGCTGTCATCAATTATAACTGCAAAGTATTTGTGTTCATCAGTAATAGGCACTCTTGAAGTCCCCTAGACATCACAATGTACCAGAGAAAAAGGCACAAAACTAGTAGCAACATCTCTCCCGATAGCTGCTCCTGTGATGCTTTCCCAATTGATAATCTTCACAGTCCAAGGCCAAGGAATTAGGTAGCTGTGGATACATTTGATACATCTTCTTCATGGAAGGGTGCCCAAGTTTGTGATGCTAAAGTAAAGGATCATAGGAAATAGTTACAACCCCAGCAAATAAGGTAGGCGTGTCTAAATAATATAGGCTATCTCTTTTTATTCCGCCACCACTAATCTCCCCTTTGATTCGATCTTAGAAATAACAATGCTTCTAAAAAAAAAAACACGGCATCCAAGATCTCTACAAATTTTATCGACTGACATGAAATTCATGGGAAACTTAGGAGCATAATATACCTGTTCGATCTTTATCTTGGATGTAGCATCTATACATCCAACGGCCATCACCGGGGAAATTGTCCCATTAGCCACATATACATCATGAATCCTACGTGATGACACAAGATTCCTTAGGCGATCTCTGTCTCCAGTAAGATTAACAGAGGCACCAGAGTCAATTATCCATGCGCTTTTGGTCCTCTGTTTTCTCATCCCAACTTCATGGGCTGCACACGCTGGCCCAATAGAATATGAAGTTGATCTACTTGAATCAACTTTCTTTAGTCTCGACGAGAGAAGGCTCATCGCCATCGATGGGAGGCATGGGAGAAGGCTTATTACACACGAGAGACCACGAACAAAGCGATCATCGGCGATTGTGTGTATTGACCAACAGATCACCACCTAGCGGCGACGTCGCCAGTGCTAGTAGCCTGCTGGGTGACACTGTCTGCGCCATTAGTCTGTTGGGCGGTGTAGCCGGCTGTGGTGGGTCGTGCGGTGCTATCGTTGATCCTCTGTTGATCGGCACACCTGTTCCTAACGGTGGTGGGATCGATACAAAAATCATCCTCTATCAGATCATCTTTGAGTTGGTGATCTAAACATGTTTTGGTGGATTTTTTGGTGGGATATCGGGGCATCGACCTAGCATCGTTGCTCTGATACCATGCGGAGAATCAAAAGATGCATTACTAACAAATGAAACCCTAGCCCTCTTTTTATATAAAAGAGAATTGAGCAAATTACATAAGTACCCCCTTAAGATAGATAAAATATCACACACCCTCTTACAACTCAACAGAGTCCTTAACACCAAGATTTTAAATATCGTATCGTATCAACAAGTCAAAAAGTAAATATATCACTAAAATTGGGAAATTTTGGGAAAATTACTTAAAATGGCCTAAAATGTCATGAATTTGATGAAATTAATATTTTAATAACCAAAATGTACATGAAGAAATGCCAAGAAGACAAAAATAATAAATTTTAAATAAAAACATACCGTAAACGCATTATTGTCGACGTTTACTTGGTTACAGGAAATGATCCTAAGTAGTTGTAGTTGCTTCATGTTGGTGAAAATCCTTCTCTTGAGGATAAGATAAATTTGGGATGGGGCATTTAAGTAGATAGAGGGGAGAGAGAGCATGGCGCTTAGTTTTTTCACCGGTCATTAGAATTGTTAGTATCAACCAAGTATGAGTTGAAGCTTTAGTTAAATCTTATTTGAGCCAAGTGAAACGTACGAATATTTAATTTCTTAAGAGTGGTTTGAGCAGGAACATCTATTAATAGGCAACAATAGCAGTGGAGCTGTAGTGTTAATGCGTGAAATCGGATTTTAAAATACTTCGTCGTAGTATAGGCCGAAATCACAGAAAACAAATATAATTTATACTTGAATTTGAAGTCTGAGGTCGAACACAAGGAGCATGTAGCAATTAATCTCAAGATAATAATTTAAGCATAAGATAAGCAATTTGTAACAAAACTCCAAGCAATAATGATATATAAATGAAGGCAACTATCAATAGTGCGAAAAGAATAAGGTAAAATGGTGATTTCAATCACCAATTTACCTTAATTACAATAATAGCAATATCTCAACAATATCAACCAAATAATTCCACGCAATGTAAGTAAGCAATGTAGCCTCAGAAGCACAAAGTGGTGGAGTTAGATGTCGATTGCTTAGGACAGATGACTTAAATAGCACCCTTTTACAGTGCATGTGCACTGTTCTTCTTCTCTTCTCTGCTTTGCTCTTTCTCAAGTCACGCACAGAGGCAAAGGCCTCTTCTCTTCAAGTGTTAGAGAGTTAGAGAGCGAGGCAAACCCCCCTCTCTCTTTCCTTCTTTTCTTTCTCTCAAAGACCTAGGGTTAACCGGGTAATCGGGTAGGAATAGTAACAAGATCCGAGGACCAGGCTTGCGGCGTAGGTCACAAGTGAGGAGTGAAAGGGGTTGTGAGCGGGGGACCTCACCCCCCGTGTTGAGGCAATAAAGCCTTGACACAAATTCAATTTATGTGCTGTTGAAGGCGTGTCACTCTACAATGTGGGACTAATCCCACCTTCCTTCGCGTGAAACTGCTGCTGCCTCCTTTGTCAAATTGGTGTGGGGGAAGGGGTCAACGCCCCCAATTAACTGCCTAGGAAGCTTCCTGGGCTAAATCTGCTTCGCCTGAGTCGCAAACCTAGAGCGGACATATGAAGGACTAAATTGCGAAGAAGATGAAGTTGGGGGATTTTTTGCAAATATTTCAAAAGTAGAGGGACTATTTAAGAGAACAAGAGTCAGACTGGTACCAAAATGTAAACTAGGTCAAAATGATTTTAGATTGGGCTCAAATTTTGGTACAAACCTAATTTAGACTCAAGGAATCTAATGGTGAAGTTGGATTTTAGTTTTAACCAAGTTTGACAAGGTAATTTATACAAAAATCCATATTAGGGCAATTATCTGTCTGTGACTTTGTTTTAGGTCAAATTGGGTTCAGATGGTCAAATCAAGGGTACCAAACCTTAGAGAATATTTTTCTATGATTTTTAGAAGGTTTAGATGAATTTTATCATAATCAGAACCTTAGTTAATTAAGTAGGTCTGTTTTTAGGGTTTCAGATGTTCATTAATTCTCAAAATACGTGAAAACCCATTTCATTCTGCATAAACCTACTTATTAGGCATTTATAAATATTTAACCTTTAATTAACCCCTCAGAAACCTTGTGATTGTTTTGCATTTAGGATATTCTGTTAAAATTGCAGTTTTACCCTTATTTTAATGCATCTCTCAGAAAGGATGTGTAGTGAATTAGAACTCTTTGGTGGTTATGTAGGAGCATTTATCTGTTAATTATGACTAAATAAAGTTAGATATGGCTGATGATGACGTTATCATCAAGTAGCAGCCAGCGGTCATTGGCATGATCATTGGCATGACCATCGGTACACTGTTGGCAATGACGGTTAGCCATCGATACACCTGCATATCAATATATTCTTTGTGTTGATATGCCCTTTGCCAAAAAACCATCGTATCGGCGGCATGCTGGTGGCATGCCGTTGGCACTTCAAACGTTGTAGGGAGGGCAACGAGCTGGTGAGGAGGGAGGTTGCTGCTGCCAGTGGGTTCCATTGTCGACCCTCTGTTGGCTCACAGAGGCAAGGGTGGGGGTTGATTGAGATGAAGTCTACCTTATCATGCAATTTGTGTGGTCTAAGTGATGGATCATGCAGAAATGCTTTGGAAGGCATGTTGGGTCAAGAAACAAAACTTGAACTGTGATTGTGCTCTATGAGCTCAGATTAGTGGATCTTTGTTCAATTGCTTTCTAGTGTTGAATGTGATGGGCGGATCAGGGGGGCATGTTTATTGGCTGGAAAGAGGAAGCTTTTTGCATGGAGGATTCTAGACAGTGTTTCTTTGTTTCAGTTCTGAGGAAAGAAGTGATGGGGCTACTCCCTTCAAAAAGAAAAAGCGATGGGGCTACTTTTCTTTTCTCATCAGATTTCAAGTGTATAGACCAAATATGGAAGGGAGACAGAATGCAGTTTTCAAAGGAACTCGCTACTGTGATGACAGCTTTGGGAGTTCCATGGTTGATTAATGGGGATTACAATGTCCCCCTGCACACAAACGTTGGTCCTGCATAGAGAAGAGGATGGGATGCAGGTTCTGAGGCATTTGCAGACTTCATAGCTTAGCATGGCTTGGTCAGCTATCCTTGTACTTGTGCTGATATACCTGGAGAAGCTTGGCTACACCGAACTCAAAATCTGGAGTTGACAGATACCTATGCAATGTGGAGTTTGCAGAGGTGTTCCTGCTATTTGATGTTAGCTCTGTGGTTGGCCTTTCATGGATGAGACACCTCTTCTTTGGAGGTCTAACAAAAGCAGTGATTTTGGCACTTGTTTCAAATTCGAGTGTACTTGTGAATGAGAATGCCTTTGCTTTGCTCCTCATGTATCAAAATAGCAGGAATGGAAGCTCCATTATGAGGGCAGCGGGGGCTGATTTGGGACTTTTTTCTTCAGAAAGCCTCCCTGAGGCATCTTTTGTATCTTATACAGGAAAAGCATCTATGGTGGTTTGTTTTGGGTTGCTGGTTATATATAAGGCTTCCACAAAGTATAAATGGTGACCCAATTGCTTCAAGAGGCTTGTGGCTTCTCTTTCTTAGATAATTAACTGCAGGTAGTTTTATACTTTGCTTTGTTATGTTAGCAGGTATGCCACCTTCTTCTTCTTCTTCTTTCTTTCTTTCTTTCTAGAGAAGAAAAAGAGATGGGCCCTTTGCTTTCCAATGTGCCAAAGTATGGAATAAAATAGATTAATGCTTTGTTGGTTGAACTGCCAAAGGAGGGTACCGTCACAAGTAAATAGAGATAAAAAAATTTTAGATTCCTATCATTTCCATACACAGAAACCTCAATTACTGCATGTACTAATGGATATAGATCATAGTGATTATCTTGGAAAAGGATATCATCGTAATCGGGAGAATAAATATTTCAATTGCAAAAGTTTCCATTTGGATATAGATATGGATACTTGGACCAATCTAGATAATTAAGGATGCAAATGAGTTGAGTATGGGTCAGGTTTGGTTAAACTCATACCCATACCCATACCCATACCTATACCCATACCCATACCCTACCCGTATTTACCCATCAGGTAGGAAAACTCAGACCCATATCCATACCCATCTACTCATTGGATATCTATTTTTCCATTGAGTATCCATTTATAAATTGACCCTACAATCAAATCATGTCCACAATAAAGTTAAATATGAAAAAAATTGATAACATGGTGCATTACTTTGCAACGAAATTCAAATAAATATATTAATCATACCATTCATAACATAAATTAAACATATAGGATTTTTCCACCAATAAAAAAGTAACATGTCATACATAACATTAAAAGTCAAGAAAGTTAATGAACATAGTGATGATCCAATACAACTATAAAGTGCTAATATAGTTACATTCATTGAAAATGCCCACAAAACATAACTCATGCATCTACTTAAAACAAAAGTCCCTAAAAAGACAGCATCACCGAAGATGATCCCAAATCAAGGCACATCTCCATCTTGTATAGATAAAAAAGAAAGACGTGCAAGCATAATAATAGAATTTTAACAAATATTATCTTAATTAAAAATTTATCTTTATGATGAAAGGTAATTCACAATTGTAGAGTTTTCACTTAAGCATCCTCATGAGTTTGTTCTTGTAAATCATGATTTTCTCATTACACATGCCTTGAGATGGGATCATCATTAACGATGCTATTTTTTTAGTCAAAACATTATTAGCAATTTGCCTCAAGATTTTCATCTACGTCTTCTCCAACGTTTTGCAATGCATCTATATCAGCATTCGTCTATGTAATATAGTTGGATATATTAATAAATAATTTATTTTAGTATTAACAAAGGCAAAATATTTACAAAAAATATGTTAATACCTAAGATGTTATTTCACAACCAACTTTGGGAATGCATTAAGGCTTCCAATGTTGAAGGACAAAATCTACCGTGATGAGGACTTAAAATCCGAGCACTTGTATTAAATGCATATTCTGAAGCAAGAGTAGAGATGTGGACAACAAGTGTATCTCTAGCAATCGATTGCGAAATCAGGAATATCATGCCATTGGTCTTTCACTAAATTAGTATGCTAAATTCTGAGGATCTTGACAATAAGCCATCCTCAAGATAGTGATGTAACTTCGACTTTGTACTAACATTTTCACAATCTTGGCTTATAAATTTGTCAAAGTTGGAAAAAGGATTTTGATCACTATTAAAAATAAATGCATCTTCAGTACTCATATTCTAACTCATAGCATATGTTGAGTACATATGCTTAGAACAATATTGATTTTCCTAGAGCACATTGTATTTGATTTGACAATTTTCCTAGCGCATTTGATTTTTCAAATCAGACAATGCCTTGAGCACATTGTAGAATATTGTGTTTTGAACTCACTTGAGATAGATATTTTATAACTAACTCATAACACATGCTTTAAACTCCAGTAACCGGTTATGGGAATCATCTTCATAAATTAGTGGAAAGTAAAACTCTTAACAACGCAAACAATTGATCACTTGTTAAATTTGTCTATCATTTTCCTAGCCATGTTTCTAATTACTTCTTTCGAATCCTCCAACCAACGATTTAGAGCCACCTTAATCTCACAAATTTAGGTAAAAGATGGTTGGTTGAAGGATATTTGGTTCCAAAAAATAATTCCGTTGCATTGTAAAATATCTTCAATTTAGCACAAACAATTCTAGCCAAATCTCAATCATCTTTAGGCAAACACTTATACTGAGATTCCCTTTACTTCGATACGTGGAATACATCTTTATGAATGATGGTAGACTGAAGCATTAAGAATGTGTAATTCTATCTTATTTTATAATGCATAGATAAGTTTTTAGTACAAGGGATTTGTAAATGCCTACAACTTTCTTCAAGCTTTTGTTGTCCTTTTGGTGGTGTTGTCTAAAATAAAACACTTTCTCTAATCTTTTTTATTTCCCCTTAAATGATATCCAATCCACTTTTTATAATTAAATTCAAAATATGCGTACAACAATGCATATGAAGTAAATTGCCACTCAATAATAGGGAGCTAATAGAAAGCTTCTCCAAGAAAATGTCACTTAATGCATCATTGGTAGAATAATTTCCAATGTTATAGAAGACTACTTGCAACATCTAACATGCATTCCACCAAAATAGTTGAAAGAGCTTTTGATGTATAAGGACATGGGACATAAGCAAATCTACATATTTAAAAAAAAGGAATCAACATTAATCATTAAAAACAAGTATGTTAAAATAGTAAGAATTAAAAGTAATGAAATGTTTTTGAAAGGTAAAAGTAATAAAATGTTACCTCAAGATTTTGCCTTTTATGATCCATGAGTCATTTATGAAATAATATGTTATGACCATGCATCCTCCCTTTTGGTTACTTGAAGTCCACAAATCAATAGTAATTGTAACTCGATCCTTATTTCTTTGTACCATTTCCATAATCTTGGTTTTTTGTTGTGTGCATAGGTCTTCAAAATATCACTTCCAATAGTAGTACACGAAATCATCTTAGAAAGTGGTTGAAGATTGACCATAAACTTTTTAAAATCGAAATGGTGCACAATGTTCAAAGGATATTCATATAAAATGATCATGTAGGCAAGATCTCTCCTAAATGTTAATTTATCAAAGTAGTAAGTTCTTCCCATGCTTCCATCCAATTATTTTTGATTTGTAACTAGTTGTCTAATATTTTTGTATGTCTTCTTATAACAAACCTTAAGATGCTTACGTAAATGAGAAGTCCCATGATTACATGCATTCGACAAGTTTTTGAAACAATAGTGACAAATTACCTTATCTATACCATTAATAATCTTTTTCTTGAAATGATCCCAAACCCATGCAATTAATTTCCTTCTCTTTGTTTCAACTTGAATAGAACTAGATGTAGGGCTATTAACATTATGGGAGTTAAGGAGAGTAGATGCATCATCTTGGCTCTCATTTGGTAAGTCAATGTCTTCATGATATTCATTTGATATTGTGGAGAATCAAAAGAATGTCTTACTATAGTAGTAGAATATGAAATATTATTAATGACTCCAAGGAAAATATAAGGGAAGATTCTTTTTATATAGAGAGAACATATCCTATCATTAGAAACAAAAGAGCTTATTACTTAAGGAAAGATCTTATCACTAAATAAATCTCAAACATTATTTCCTAAAATCCAATTACTAAAAATAGCAAATTTAATAATTAAGCAAATGACTCAACTTGGTCCTTTGGACTACAATACCATCGGCTCTGAGGGCCCTCTACTGCTTGCCACGTGGCTTGGATAGCTGTCATGTGGCACTGGCCAACTCAACAGATATGTTTATATTTCTACAAGAAAATGCATCAATATATAATGGTAATAGTAGTCGCAAAGTAGTAACAAATGGATATTGAATAGGAACTAAACAATGCTCAATGGTGCTCATGAGTTTGCATGGATGAATCTACCACCAATTATGAATATCTCAAACATGGGATATTTATTCCCTAATAAGATATCTCAAACATCGTGCAAACATTCATATCATTTATTAAATAAATATAGCTATTACAATACCATATCATGTATGGTATGATAGGCTATTGGTTAGAGGGACGACTTTTTCAAGTAGGGAGGATGTGGGGAGAGCTGCAGTAGGTTTTTAAAGGGAATTTATGGGGATGCGCAGGAGAGGCATGTGGAGGTGGTTGGTGTATCTCTGCAGAGCAGGCATAGTCTCTTACGGCTAGCTTCTCAGAGGACGAGGTGAGAGAAGCAATTTTGGGCCTTAATGCAGATGTTGCCCAGGTTTGGATGGGTTTCTGAATTTTTTCTATAGGGAGTTCTGGCCACTAGTGAAGGAGGACGTGTTACAGGTCATGGAGGAGTTTGTGATGGGGAATAGGGGATTCAATAGGTTGAATAAATCCTATCTTTTCCTCCTGCTGAAAAAGGATGGTGTTGAGGCCATTGAAGCTTTCGATCGATCGCCTTGTTGAATGTTTCGTATCTTATTGGGGTGAAGGTCCTTTGCAACATACTCCATGGGTTGCTTGGTGATATTATTTCATCGGTGTAGACGGCTTTGATTCCTGGGAGGGGCATTCTGGAGGACTTTGTGGTGGTTACGGAGGCTTTGTTAGCTTAGAGGAGATTGAAGAAGACAACTTTCTTGTGGGCTTCTTTGGTTAGGAGAAACTTCCCTCAGGTTTGTATTGATTGGATGAAGAGATGCATCACAACTACATTATTTTCGGTGCTGGTGAACGGGAACCCTGTAGGAGGATGGGTGCAGCCTGGGAGGCGAGTTAGGCAGGGATGCCCGCTCGCTCTAATGCTGTTCATATTGGCTGTTGATGCCCTAACTAGAGTCACTGCTAAGTCGTGCTCGAGGGGGATGTTCAAGGGTTTTTCGGCTGGAGAAAGTGGGGAGACTCTGCTACTATAGTATGTGGATGATTCTTTGTTTTTGGTGGAAGGGTCATCTATAAAGGCGGGCATACTCCATATACTTCTAGAGTTGTTTGGTGAGGCGTTGGGCTGTGAATTAATTATGAGAAGTTTAGTTTTGTTCTGTTTCATATGACTGCTTAGGAGGTGGAGGCCTGCAGCGCTGCACTTCATGGGAGCTTTGCCATTGTCCTACCTGGGCCTCCCCTTGACGAATAGACATCTTTGGTTGTAGGACTTGTTGCCTTTGCTGGAGAGGGTTGACAAGCGCTTGTCAAGATGGTCATCTTGTTTGCTCTCGAGGGGGGGAAGGTTGACTCTGGTTAAGGCGGTTCTGTCCTCCTTGCCGGCTTACTTCCCGTCTTTGTTTAGGGTCCCTCGTCAGGTAGAGAAAAAGACTACCGACTTTATGCGAGATTTCTTTTTGTCAAACCTTGGATTGGTAGGGAAGGAGATGAGGCTAGTGTCTTGGGAGGAGGTGTGCAGATCGATGCAGGAAGGTGGTCTTGGGGTCAGAGATGTGGATGCTGTCAACCTTAGTCTCCTTACGAAGTGGACTATTAGGTTGGTGGGGGTAAGACTAGGGTCTTCTTGGTGACACTTTTTGGCACTGCTACGGTTCCCTCCTCTCTTGGGGGACCCTTGAGTCCCCTACTCCTGGTGTGTCACACTTTGTGCAGGGGTTGGCGAGGTGGTACCGAAGGTGCAGGATTTCTTCTCACCATACGTGGGAGATGGGGACACTTTCAAGTTCTGGACTGATGACTGGTAAGGTGGTGGTCGTCTCTGTGACAGGTACCTGCAGATTTTCTCACGAGCTGTGTGCAAGGAGACGACAATGGGGTCTTGTTGGGATGGTGCATGGTGTCTTACCTTTGAGGGGGTGCTATTTGACCAGAGGTGTGAGGAGTTCCAGCAGTTGTTGGGGGATCTGGAGGGGTAAGAGTTGGAAGGTGGTCAGGATGCTCTTTGCTGGGAGGAGGGGGACTTCTCTATTGCCAAGGCTCTTCATAGATTTTGCTTGCCCCCACAGGCGATGGATGTTGACTTCCTGAGGGATTGCAGGTTACTTTGGTCGGCGGAGTGCCCTTTAAAGGTTATAATTTTTGCTTGGCTTCTTAAGAGGGGTGGAATCCTTACCAAGGTTTGGAGGGCGAAGTGGGTGGCGATGGATGACCTTGGGTGCCTCATGTGTAGGGGGGCGAATGAGGTCATTCAACACCTTTTCTTCCTTTGCCCTTTTGCGAGACAGGTGTGGAGGATGATGGGGGTTGACTGGATTGTGGTCGATAGCTTCGAGAGGTTCTGGTCCTCTTTCAGGTGAGGTGATATTGGCGGAGGTGGTACCATTTTCAAGTCAAGGAAGGAGAGGGCAAATGTTCTGGCGGTTTTGTGGGGAGTCTGGCTGGGTAGAAATGGGGTTGTTTTTAGAGGAGATGTACCATATGTTGAAAATGTTGTTTGCTCCATTCCTTCTAGTTGGTGTATTGGGAGTCTGCTTTGTAGCTTTGGTGATGGCCTTGTAATTTTTTGTTGACTAACGAATTTGGGTGGTTATCGCATGGATAACCACCCTTCACTTTTTTTAAAAAAAATCATATCATGTATAGTTCTTACAGTGTTTCATGTATGCACAAGCAATCAATTGATGTGTTTTAGTTCCATGTATACCATTTTCTCTAAGGCTGTGTTTGGAGGTGGGGTTTGCGGGGTTTTTTCCCACCCTAGGGTGCTTGTTGGGGTTTTTTTCCACCACTTTAGCACAAACTCCTACACAATTATTTCCAATCATTCTAATTAAATTACAATAACATTCACTCTCACTTTTAATATTAAATAAATATCCACTATGCCCTTTACTCTCACTTTTAATACTACATAAATATCCACTAATATTACATCAATACACTAATCATTTTATCTCACTAGTTAACCCTTCACTTTTTCCACCACCCAAACAAACACCCATCTTCACTTATTCCATACTAACATATCCGTATGGTGTTTTATCTCGCATCCAAACAAGTCCTAAAAAAAAGAAATTGTAATATCTAAGGTGATATTGGCTGCAATGAACAATACATTGAAATTGATTGCAAGAATCGAGCATTGGCCATACTTTAATTGAAATTGACTTACTTGGAGGCGTCAATGCAGGCAAGTGTGATTAAAAGAGAGGTTGGTTGGCTGAAGGAGAGTGAGTGAGGTCGGAGGCGACTTTGGTAAGTAACACGAAGGTGGTTGGTTGGAGGAGATCGCAAGGGTTGGTTGAAGTGAGGTCACGAGGTGAGGGTTGCAAGGGTGTTAGGTGCATGGTGGTGGCTTTGCGAGGGTGGTTGACTGGAGCGAGGTCACAAGGAGAGGGGAGCACTGTCGCAGTATGGGTGAGTTGGGTCTAAGCGTAAGCAAGCGAGGTTGGAGGCAGAGAAGGTAGAGGCGAGCGAGGTTGCGAAGGTGGTTGGTCGAAGGAAATTGTGAGGGTTTGCCGGAGTAAGGTTGTAAGGGTGTTGGGTGCATGGTGGTGTTCTCGTGAGAGTGGTTGACCGAAGTGAGGAGAGGGGAAGCCCGCCGCAGTGTCTGGAGTCGGGACTTAAGGTGGAAGAGGGAGAGTGCCGCCGTAGGTGGGACTCATGGGAGGATAAGTTGGGTTGGGATAGGGTTTTTATATATATTGTGCATACGGGCTAGGTTAATGAGTATAGACCTATACCCAATCCCGAACCCGACTGGGTTTTTTTGGATAAAATCCGAACTTGAACCTGAATTCAAACGGGTCAAGTTTTATGCATTCTTTTTGTGTTAGGTTTGGTTGACCGAAACCTGCATCCCTATAGATAATGATATCGAGATTGGGGAAAATGGGAAGAAAGATACAAAAGAAAATGAGAGTAGTGATCAAGAATGGGTTTTTAGTGCTTTTGATTGTATACGTTGCATCTTTCTTTGAGAGAATATTTTTATCTTTCCATCAATTTTAAAGGGGGAAGTAACAATGACAAAAAACAACCTTACATTAAAAATAAAACAAAGAAACAACCCACTCTCTGCTCAGATCATATCAAATCATATACATCACATTAAATCCACAATAACCTACCCAAGGGTCAACCCACTACCTTTTTTTAAATTAATAGTTCCTAAAACTTAGCAAGTGATAAAAAATATTTCTTATCCAGACATACTATTTCTTTTCTTTCTTCAAATGATGAGGTGCTTGCTTGAATTGTCGTATTCGAGGCTTCATTTGTCTGCAGTCCTTTACTTTGGACAGTGTAATGATTTGTTGTTTTCTCTTGGAAAGTGGTGCATTCAATGTTGAGGTGGATATGAATGCCTTTTAAATTTTTTGACTGCATCACATCTGCATGAGAGCTGTTGCTAGGTGGGGAAATTGGTAGCCTATTGAAGGGAGTTGTCTTGCTAGGCAAGCACCACCAATCTGGCTATGGCTTTTTGTATGATTGGTTGGAGTTTCTGCATGCTCTTTTGATTTCCTAAATGATTGGATGCTTGTCCCGGGTAGGTGCTATAGATTTCTGCTTGAAATTAATGAGGAAGCAGCAGTTAACGGCTTCCTGGCTACGCCTTTTAAAGCCCTTGCAACTCATGATCTGAGGGTTAAGGTTCAAAAGAAGAAGGAATAGAATGCGGGAAGGGGGGGGGGGGGGAGGGAGAGGGATGTGTTGGAAGGTGGAGGAGGAGGGGAGCGAGAGGGAGAGAGAGGAAGGGAGGGGGACATGGAGGAAGGAGAAGGTGGGGAGAAATGGATCAATTCTATCACAAATATCGCTTCCTCTTTATAGCTCCCAAGCCAAAATTTCAAGTTGTTTGTGTAATGTCGTTAGACAATGAGTTAGTCTTTGGCCACGTTTGGAGGGGGGGTTATTGGGTGGATATCTTTCCTTGGGATTTTTGTTGGAGTTTTTCGGAAGGTTTTTCCATTAAATCATAATAACCTCCACTTTTACTTTTAATATTAAATAAATACTTGCTAATATCCTTCACTTTCACTTTTAATATTAAACAAATAGCCACAACATCTACGCTCACTTTTAATATTAAACAAATACTTACTAATATCACATCAATGCACAAATCATTTTATCCCCCACTTTTTCTATCACTCAAACAAACACCCCTCTTCACTTATTCTACACTAACCTATTCCTACATTGTCTTGTCCCACGTCCAAACAAAACCTTTAGCTTAGTATATGTCTCTGAAATATAGTTGGATGAAATCTTTCTTCATCCAGTCTTAATGGCAATGAGATGCAAATTTCAAGTCATCCAATTATGATATTTGCCAATACAGTCTTAATTGCAATGAAATGCAAATTTTAAATTTTTCAAATCATGATATCTACCAAGACATCAGAAGTTATCAGAACATTTTTCTATGACCTATTTAAAATATCAATGGGGCGGTCTAGTTTAGGTACCCCCCTTTTTTTATGAGAGGTTAGGTTTTTTTTCTGAAAAGGTTTAAGACGTTAGGTTATGCCATATTTGATGATGAAATGGAAAAGATAGAGTACATCAAAACACAATACTATATCCATTTCCAAGAAAAAGGAATTCATGGAGTTCACTTACACTAAAGCATGCCGAATGTGGCCTTAGGAAGTTTCTATTAATATGTCTTCTACCATATCTGCTTCAGTTCGGAAATCTAGTTTAGAAGCAGAAAGAAAAAAATGCACATTAGTAGTTGTGTTGGTCTTCATTATTTTATTTCTCCCAATATAAATAGTCAGACTGCTTTTATAAAACTCTCAGATCCTACTTTGAGCCTTTGTTTGTTTTCTTTGAAAGACTACATTGAGCCTTTGTAAAATAAAAAGCACCTCGTGATGGCTGTTTTCAATTAAACATGTATTAAAATAAGTGGATTCCATGGCCATATTCTCATTTGAAGTTAATTGATGTGTGGAGAAATTTAGGGGAATATTTTCTATTATTGATAAAAGAGAGGCCCTATCCCTCTTTATATAGAAAGAGGCAAGGGTATACATGGAAATACAATAAAATATTTACTAAATATAACTATAACCTAAATATTGTAAACACCTAATCAAATAATTAATTTGATTTATTTCCTAACACTTCCTTGCAAGTCGAGAAGCAGGAGATGGGGAAGACTTGGATCCTTAAGGTGGTGATGATCAATTATTGTTGGTGTGGTAGTCTCTTCTTTGTGTCTTTAATCCTGAGTGTCTCTTCTTGTATGCCCTTACAGAGTCAGTCAATGCTTGGTTTCTCTTAAGGTGCGTGAGAGTACTGCCCGTACACTTAACATCTTGAGGTTGCTCTCACCTTCATTGTTTGTTTCACTCATGCATATAAGGACTCAAACAAAATAACTCAATACTTTGAGAGGTTACAGACAAGTATTCCAATAATAGAAGACTAAACTTTAAAGAAAATAAAACATGGACTTAATTATAAAATAACCCTAAAATATTTTTTTCTCTTAAATGAAAAAGACTCCTCCAAACCCTTGGTCGAAGATTCCTCTTTGCTGGCGCCATCTTCTTCTCTGTTGAAACAGTAGTAGCAAAATCGACAGCAACATGGGGAGAGGAGAGGAGCCAGCATTGGCTCTCACTTCTTCTCCTTGTTCTTCCCTCTCCCTCCCCCCTTCTTTTTTTTTTTGTGGGTGATGACACAGTAGAGGAGGGCATGGCGACCTCCAATAAGCTGGAGGAGATCCGAACTACCTTGGTCCGGTGGCTCGACCCCCAAGGAGTCGAGTGAGCTCCTCAAACCCTCGATCAAGGGGTCAAAATAGAGATTTGGATCTTTATCCTTTGGGGTGGTGCTTCGATCTGTTGGGCTTACTAGCAGCGACTATGTCAGCCAATGGCTGTCGGAGAGGGTGCGGGCGGTCGTCGATGGTCTGATGATGCACCTCTCAAGGTCTGATAGCTATTGGTGCAACGTCAGCGATGGTGGGTTTGATCGACATCAGTAGCATTAGTCGATGAAAAATAGAGGAAGGAGACGAAGAAGAATAAAAGAGGAAGAGAGGAGGTGTGGGAGAGGAGAGAGACTCTAGTGGCTTGCTTGAGGCTGGCGGTGCCGCCAAAGGGCCCCCCCTCTCTAGGGTTTCTTCTCTTTTCTCTTTCCAACATGATTAAACTCGCTCTGATATTATGTGGAAAAATTTAAGGGCATCTTTTCTGTTATTGATAAAAGAGAGGCCTTAGCTCTCTTTATATATAGAGAAGCAAGGGCATACATAGAAACACAATAAAATATTTACTAAATATAACTATGACCTAAATATAGTAAACACCTAATCAAATAACTAATTTGATTTATTTCCTAACATGTTGCATGTATTCAAACTTCTTTTTTCAATCTTGGGTCTAAACGATCTTCATAAGCTTACTGATAACATTTCTCTTTTGTAATTTGTTGAGGGTCATTGAAAATTAGTTGTCTAATGGTTGGGCATTGTAAAAGAACCTGTTTACACAGAACCGACATAGGAATATCAGTAGATTCAATGACTTCTCTGAAGTGACTTTTCACCTCTAAATTAAAAGCTTGTCATTTCAAACTAGCTAAGCTGCCTATTCATCGACATGGCCGACTATAACTTAAAAGTTACTTTTACCACCTTTCCAAAAAAAGAATGCATGTTTACCTTTAGTCATTTGTCTGGTCTAGATGAAGTTATACGGGAAGGAATATCTAATGCATAGATGCTTGTTTGTTATGGCAGTGTCTGGCTGTGTCCGCTAGATTTTATAATTTAGGGTTATCTTAAAGCTGTTTCCACAAATGTGCAACTCTCTTTGATTATTGGGTTTTTTTCCCCTCTTACTGGAAGAGCATCTTAAATATGTATTTGAGGGTTATAATGACTGCTACTACTTTCTGTTTGGAAATTAGCATTTTGTTGGGAAAAAAACATTGCTTCTTGATATATTTCAAGTAGATCATTCTACTAAAATGATGGCATGATGCAGAATACCCGACTGTGCACTACTTTCACAATGTCTGGAGGAATTAGCTAGCAAATACCCAACAACGAAGTTTGTGAAAATAGTATCCACTGACTGCATTCCAAACTATCCTGATCGAAATGTTCCTACCCTCCTGGTGTACAACAATGGTGCCATCAAACATACTTATGTGGGACTTCGTCCTTTTGGATCCCACAGATGCAGCCCTGAATGTAAGTTTGTCTCTGTATTTAATTTTGTTTCACCTTTCTGATTTTTTTGTCCCATTATGTCCAATGGTTGTTTTTCATTGTTTCAGACAATTTTTCTAGGAGGTATACTTCCTTTCATTTTGTTAAGTATGCCATAACAAAAGTTAGTATTCTTTTTGCAAATTGTCGAAACTGATTTAGATGATGGATTAATCTGAAGAAAATTTTTGCTCTGTGTTCTAGTATCTACTAGTGCAATGTTTGTATGCTAAAGCTGCATAGTTGTAGAATGATATATGTACCCGGCACTGTTGCAAAATGAAATAAATTAATTCCTAACAAAAAAATCCAAAATAAGACTACTGCTACTTATGGAGGGAGCGAGCGAGAGGGGAGGAGCGAGCGTGAGGAGGGGAGCGGGCGTGTGGGAGGGAGAGAGTGGGAAGGAGGGTCGGGGCTGGACCCTGGTCGGGGGGCGGTCGAGGCGGAGGAGAGTGGCGCTGGAGTTGACGTGCTTTAAATGCTGAGGATCGGAGCAGATGGCACGTGACTGCAGGGACCCGATGCGGTGCCTCAGATGTGGGAAGCTGGGCCACCGGAGGGCATCCTGTGCGGAGGAGCTACGACGAAGCATGGATGTGGGTGCGTGGGGAGCGGTGCTCCCACCCCTATCGGAGGGGGCGCCATTAGTCGAGGTTGAAGCCCCATGGTCGGAGGAGTCCGAATGGATCAAAAAGGCCCTCGCGTCGGCTTTGGTTGGCGTGGTGGCAGAGGGTTGCGTAGGGTTGCAGGTGTTGGAGACTGAGGTCGCCAAGGCGTTGGGGGGCGAGCTTTTGGGTTTGAGGTTGCAGACGGTGGGGAAGGAGAAATTTTTGATGGTGGGCGTGGCGGAGAGGCTCCTCTTCAAGGAGCTTTGATGCTTGGGAGGAGTGGTTCGATGGCGATGGGCGGTGAGGTCGGACAGTGCGATTAGAGAGCGCCCGCCGCGGAAGGTGGAGATGGTGCTTGGCCTTATGTGGGGATACCTCTCTTCCTCCGCACCCGGTAGGTCGTTGAAGCGGTGGTTGCACCCTTTGCGTGGGTGCAGTGGTGCGAAGGGCTTGGTCTTGTCAGTGGGCACCTCGGAGCAGTGCGGGTCGCGGTGGAGATGCGACTAGGCATGGCGCTGTGGAGGAAGGTGGCGTTGCGGTTGGGGAATGTGTCGTGGGTTGTCCTGGTACAGCTAGTGGAGGGAGGACCGAGGTCCTTTGCGAAGGTGCTGAAGCGATCGGTCGAAGGCGTTGCGGTGGGGAGTGGTCCGGTGGGTAGGGTCGTATGGAGACCAAGGGTCCCTGGGGGGAGGGATGCGTCGTGGGCTGAGTCGGCAACTCCGGAGCGCACACTCCTTGAGGCGCATCTCTTGAGGGGCGTAATGGTGTGAGATGGGCTGAGGTTCGAGGCACGTGTTGGGGGACATGAGGAGTTGTACGGGGCTGCCGAGGCGATGCGACGGGAGGAGGGTGCCTCGAGGAGACGGCGCATTAAAGGCCATGCTGACCTTGAGGGAGGGTTTTATGCGGCGTGATGGGGCTTTGAGGCAGGAGTAAGGTCGGACCCGGGTTCGGATCCGCACTCGGACCTGATACCCCTTCGCACCTCTACTTTAAGTGGCCCGTGAAGAGTCCATTCGCTGCTGGGGTGCGACGTGTCAACCTCTGGGGAGTAGAGGAGGCTGGAGCGCGGAGGTTGGGCGGCGGCATCTGTCCTTGGCGGGAGCGAGGGCGAGATAGGACAACCAGGCTCCTCCATCGGAGGATGGAGAGGCTTTGGTCGGCGGCACAGGGCCCCCCCACGGTGCGAGGGGGATCGACTGGAGCTCCTTCGACGCAGGCAGACCCCTTGTCTGGTGGTGGAGGTCAGGGAGGCGTTGAGGGACCTCGTCGGAGCAGCGAGGACGACAATGGCGGTGCCACCCTCGATGGTGTTGGTGTACGATTCTTCCTAGAGGGGAGGACGGAGCCCTCTGGGTCGGAGGGGTGCTGTGAGGAGGCCCTGTCGACGGGGATCATGGAGAAGGGCCAGGCGCAGCTGGAGGCGGGGGGCGGGGGCTGAGGTCGAGGGGGCCAGGTTGGGTGGCGGTGAGGGGAAGAGGTTTGTGGGAGGTGTGGAGATGGCAGGGTGGGGGGGAGAGATCTCGGGGACGGGGGGTAGGATGGGCTGATGCTTACGAGGAAAGGTAGGTGGAGCGGGTGGCTGAGGGGGCTGGTTTTGGTCGTGTGAGGGGGGCTGGTGCAGTTGGGGCCCCATGTTGAAGGTCGTCACGTGGAATGTAAGGGGTCTTTGTGACCCCTCTCGCATGGGGACACTGAGGTCGTACCTATCTAAGTGGAACCCCAATGTAGTGTTTCTTCAAGAGACTAAGCTGCAAGAGTGTGATCGGAGGTTGTGGGGGGAGATTGGGGGGAGCTTGCTGCGGGGTTTTAAGGCTCTGGATGTAGTAGGGAGATCTGGTGGGGTGATTGTAGGTTGGAAAGAGGATCTGTTCTCATTGGTGGAATCGGAGGTGGGGGTGGATGTGGTCACGGTGCAGATGAGGAGTGACGAGCTTGTGATGACTTTCTCTTCGGTTTATGGGCCTACGGATGAAGCGGGAAGGAACTCCCTGTGGGAAAGTCTACACCGAGCTGTGAGGAACTATCGGGGGAGCCCATGGCTCCTTGGGGATTTCAACGTCACTCTTTTAGTGGAGGACAAACTACGGGGCCGGGGAGGCAGGGATCGAGGCTTGGAAGAGTTCACGAGTCTCATTGCGGAGCATAGGTGGCAGGATATGCCTCTCACCTCTTGTGCTTTTAGGTGGAGGAGTTCAGGGGGCCTGATGTCGAGGTTAGATTGCTTTCTATGCTTGGTGGAGTTGGCTGAGGTCTTTTCGATGTCCGGGGCTCGCCCTTTGGAGATGCCTTTCTCTGATCACTCTCCGCTGATGTGGGAGTCTGGCGAGGGGACCCGATGCGGTACGTATTTTAAGTTTGAGAGACCATGGCTACTAGAAGAAGGTTTCAGGAGTATGGTGAACAAATGGAGGGATTTGCATCTGGATGGGTTGCCTGCCACGAAACTGGAGGTGAAGCTTCAGGAGCTGAAGCGATTTTTGAAGGACTACAGAAAGCAGCTGAAAGAAGAGCAGACCAAGAAACAGGACGAGGCACTTGGAGAGGCTCAGAGGTTGGATAGAATGGAAGACCAAGGACTGATGCCGGGAGTGGAGAGGTAGAATAGGGCGGATCACATGAAGGTCATTCAAGAGGAGGATCAGAAAGTGGAAATGAAGTGGAGAACTAGATCTAGATAGAAATGGGTCAAGGAGGGAGACTCCAACACCAGATTTTTCCATATGACGGCTTCAGCCAGGCGTAGGAGGAATTGGATTGAGAAGCTGCAGGTGGGCGACGCGGAAGTTTTCGGGCAGGGAGTCAGTGGGAAGGGTGGTAACAGAATATTTTAGGGAGTTTACGGGGCGGGGGAGGGTTGGGAGATGGAGATGGAGATGGAGGGGACCGGGGGCTCCGACTGTGGGTGCAGAGGTGGCGGAGAGGCTGGTAGCACCTTTCACGGAGGATGAAGCCCATAGGGTGGTTTGGGGTTTGAACGTTGAAGGGTGTCTGGGGCCAGACGGCTTCCTCGTACTCTTTTTCAATGAGTTTTGGTTGCTGTTGAAGGATGAGATGCTGTAGGTCTTGGCGGAGTTTAGGGAAGGCAACATGGGTTTCAACATATTGAACAGGTTCTACATGTTCCTGTTGCCTAAGAAGGAAGGGGCAGAGATAATTGAGGAGTTTAGACCAATCGCGCTATCGAATGCGGCATACCTGATCGTAGCAAAGATACTGGCGAACAGGCTCAGGATGGTGATTGGCAGGGTGGCATAAGAAGTGTAGACTACTTTTGTCCCTGGAAGATGCTTTCTAGACGGCTATGTTGCAACGACAGAGATCCTGGCGCATTGGAGGAGAGGAGGAAGGAAGGCTTTCCTGTGGAAGGTGGACTTTGTAAAAGCCTACGACTCGGTGGAATGGTCCTTCCTGTGGGCGGTTATGGCTAAGAGAGGCTTTCCTTAGGTCTGGATTAGATGGATGAAGCAATGCATCACCACGGCATCTTTCTCGGTTCTCATCAATGGGAACCCGACAGGAGGGTGGATCCAGCCAAGGAGAGGCTTGAGGTAGGGGGTGTCCCCCTAGCGCCTATGTTTTTTGTGTTGGCAGCAGACGCCCTGGCAAGGGCTACTGACAGAGCAAGCGCGGTGGGTTTGCTACAGGGTTTCCCTCTAGAGGGAGGAGATGGCATTTTGATTTTGCAGTACGCGGATGATACTCTCTTCTTTGTCGAGGGAACGGTGGCGGAGGCGAGGTGATGCCGTATTATCCTAGAATTGTTCTGTGATGCGTCAGGTATGCAGATAAACTATTCCAAATTTGTTTAGTTCAACATGGAGGTTGGAGAGACAAGGGTGTGCTTGGAAGCTATGGGGACAGGTGTGGGGGCCCTTCCCCTCCGGTACTTGGGACTGCCCTTGACAGACAGGAGGATCTCGGCACAGGATTGGACCCCATTGGTAGAGAGGATTGAAGGTCGGCTGTTGGGATGGGCATCCAAGCTATTGTCTAGAGGTGGGCGGCTGGTCCTCCTTAAGGCAATTCTCTTGGCGATGCTTGCTTATTTATCTTTGGTAGTGAAAATGCCGAGGAAAATTGAAGACAAAGTAATCAGTTGTTTGAGAAATTTCTTCTGAACCAATTATGGAGCAAGAGAGAGGGGGCGAAGTTGGTGGCTTGGAGTGAGGTGTGCTTGTTGTTTAGGGGGGGGTCTGGGAGTCATGGAAGTGGGGAGAATGAATGACAGCCTCCTGATGAAGTGGATTGATAGGTTGCTTGGGGGAGAGGTCTCTTTGGTGGGAAGGGTTTGCGTTCTTGCTATGGTGGACTGGTGGGTTGGGAGCTCCTCGCCTCACCCCCTGGAGGAGCCTTCTACTTCTTAAGGAGTCTGTCAGTGGTGGCATCGAAGGTTTGATCTTTTTTCACCCCGATATTGGGATCGAGCAAGGCTTTTAGGTTTTGGATGGGTTCTGGAGTGTTGCCAGAGCGATTTCCTAGACTTGCAGCGCTGGCAGTTGATAAGAGAGCCTCGATAGCGGATGTTTGGAGCGGCATGTGGTGTCCCACTTTCATGGGCAATCTGTCAGATCAGAGGGCTAGAGAGGTGTAGGAGCTCATGTAGGAACTCCAGGAGTGGCAGCCTGAAGATGGTACGGACCAATTTGGGTGGGAGGAAGGGGATTTCTCAGTACATGATGCGTATAAAAGGCTCGGTGGCTCGAACACGCTTGGGGATATTGACTTGGCTAGAGACTGTCGGCAGCTCTGGGAGGCCTCGTGCCCGTTGAAGGTTAGAATTTTCGCTTGGCTCCTCAGGAGAAGGAGATTGATGACCAGAAAGTGGAGAGCCTGATGGGTACTTGATGCGGACAGGTCTTGTCCACTATGTGGTCAAGCGGAGGAGGACGTTGACCATCTTTTCTTTGCATGCTCGGTGGTGACACGAACTTGGGAGCAAATAGGGGATCTGTGGTGGGCTCTTGGTTCTCATGTGGATTTCTGGCGGTCGTTCAGATGTGGTGGAACCAATGGGGAGCGCCAAGTGTTTTTGTTGAGGAGGGAACGTGCCAGACCTTTGGCGGTCTTGTGGGCTATTTGGCTAGGAAGGAATGCTGTGGTTTTTAGGGGGCAACGCCCTTATGTGGAGAATTTTATTGGGTCTGCGATGTCTTTTATTTTGGGGTGAAGTATTGCTTTGTGATGTAATTTTATTTTCACGTTTTGATTAGTGAATTCTTGGGTGATATCTAAAGGATCACCACCCTTTTTCCTCTCTCTCAAAAAAAAAGAAGACTACTACTACTGATTAACGATATGAAGTGCTTAGGCTCCTACTTTTGGACATTTTTTGGATGAGAGGCTAGAAGATGCGCAAAATATGGGCAATTTGGGAACACATGGTACCTTTTACAATACTTTGGACGATTTGGCTTCAACAAAATTGTGTCATTTTCAAACGGGAGAGATCATTTATTGAGAATGTTTGATGTGATGCCTCATTCTTGAAGGGGTTTTAGGCTAATATCTTGAGTTATTGTATCCTTTAATTTCTTAACTTTTTACAACCCCTTTTTATTAGTAGTGCAACTGGATGATCACCAATCTCATGTGATCATCGTTGTTCTTTTAAAAAAAAAAAGATATGCAAAATTTGTTGGTGATGATTCAGAGTTTTCGGCCAAAGGATGATAAACATGACTCCTTGGAATGGAACATGGGATTTTTTTTTGTAAATCGAGCTTATAGGATACATAGAGGAGAGGTGGAAGGTGATGACACTTTCTTGCCTGTGGATTACTCCATTATCAAGGTTTCCAATATCGATATCGACGAGGTATTGACAACTCAAAAAGGAGATATATTGGAGATAAATATATTGGAATTTTATGGAAATAGGTCAAAATGTCACATTTTATGAAATTACAATTTTAATTACTATTACATTGATTAAGAAATGTCTATAAAGATCAAATCATAATTTTTAAGTGAATACATGAAATAATTGGAGAATCTAACTAACAATCAAAATCCAAACTGAGGATTTATTCATTATTTGATTGATTGGATAGGTAGAAAGCCTTAATCTACCAAATAATTAGAGAAATCTTGTTAATAAATTTAAGAATGAACAACAAATATGATTTTGAGATGAGTTTTAGAACCACAAAATTATGATAAAACTAAAAATTATTTTGTTATTTGACTAATACAATTGGTAGAAAACGTTAATGTACCCAATAAATGAGGGGATCAAACTAGGAATAAACAGTAAGACATGTTTAAGGTTAACATTAAGACTTAAAAAGGTAAAAAAAATCACAAAAAAGTTTAGATGAAGAGTAACAACTTTAAAAATTCAAATCATAAATAAAATGTTATTTTAATGAAAGATTTGAGTTGAAATGGGATATGTGAGCTTCTTCCATGAGCAAAGGAGGCAACGAGACCAAAGAGCACCAACAATGCCAAAGCAAAGGGCTTGATTTGAGAACAATGACATTTTCATGTGATATATCCCCATATTGGTAATATATTTATCGATATATGGAATATTTGTACTACAATCTTTGTTGATGTTTGGGATATCGTTGATGCCATTGATATATCGCCAATGTATATGTCATCGATATTTTGAATTAATAATATTCCATGGGTATCGATATGGGCCCTATTGGCAATATGCGATATCTTGGCGATACATCGCAATATTTGATTTGGAGGATGAAGATACCTTTAAAGGTTATGATTTTCCTTTGGCTAGAGGAGGCATCTTGTGACGACCTAGGTTCAAGTAGTGGACTCAACCTGATAGAACCCAAGTCATTGAACACGAATTGCCAATCCCAATACAGGATTACAGTTACCCAGTACATAATCATAAAATAACAGTAGACAATAACTAATTCATAAAGCATTAAATAAATAAGATGGACGAGAAATGATTTTCCTTAAGTACATAGACAAAGGTGATGCTCCAGGCACAAACACTATCATTAGATATCGAGTTATACCTAAGTACAAAGTTTAAAACAAACGTTAGTAAAAACTAAGTAGAGTAGAACAAACAACTGTATAAAATAGAGTACAAAAGGGTGAATACTATTTATATGTTAATATGTTATTAAGCCATCTTGGTTAACCTTTATTCACCATATTTAAGCATGCAATGCCCTCGAGAATTACAATCTTCAATATTTATTAATCAACACCTCAGAAGACTTGAGAAGACCTCGATGCAATATTCTAAGAACAACTGATACAAGAAACCCTCTTAGCTAGGAGGATCCCTTTTATTCTACACAACTCAGTCTATCATCCCAGGATCATTGCAAGGAGAAGTGGTGGCTACATCGTGTGGTGTAAACACGTGTTAGCTAGACACGTTGATCCACTGACAACCTTTCATTTACTCACCGATTGAGTAAAGTATAGAACTACCTCTAACCCTTGAGCCCTAACCCCGCTATCTTGGTTGTTGAGGTTAACTATAATTCTTACAGAGGCTAACAAGTCCCTGATCAGCCCAACCGATCTAAAATCAGATCGATGCTATGGCCAAACATCGACACATCTATTGTTAATTACATTTATAAATAACTCCAAGGATAACTGAATCACTAGTCATGCTATCGGTTCATTTCATCCATCGTAAGGCATTTCCTTGTAATATTAATAACCGGTTATTAATATGTTAATAACTTCTAGGCCATTGTTGAAGATAACATTCATATCTGAGGTGCAGTCCAACTTTCTACATAAAAGCATGATCCATTCACCCATTTAGGTTTTATACATATAGGGAAGCTCAATTAGTCAAGGTACACAAGTATAGAGGCATAGAGTAGCAATTTAAACCATGATTCCATAACTTATGGTTAACTAAAATAATTTGTGAGTGAACTAACAAATTGGTCCTCATTTGTTTATCACATAAATTGTGTATGCAATTAAGCTAAACAAGGCCATAGGTTAAATAGAGAGATTAATCTCAATTTCATTGATTCAAGGGAATCACAACCACAATTAGTTTGCATTCAAGTACCCTCGGAATAGATACTTAGAAATTCATAACACAAACTCCAATACTTAGCAAAGAGGAGTCGAACACACGTAAATCAATGCTACAAGCGAGGAGAAACTCTTATAGACCAATCATATAATAAGAGAAAGTCGAGTACTCTACCTAACTAAGGTCACTGGGAGTCATGAGACTCACAACGACATTAGGTAATCAGATCGGAGGCTTTCGATAATGTTTGTTCCTCTTCTTGAGTCTTGTGCATGCTTTAGGTCACTTCCTATGTCAGGCGTAGCACCAAAATAGGGTTTCTAAGGCATTAAGTGACTTTTCTGGGTTTTAACGGCAAGTGCGGAGGTCAAAAACAAAATCAAAGTTCATTGGAGTATAGTTCGCAAACATTTCCAATGGTAGCTCATTTGCTGAAAATTGAGTTTGGGACATCTCTGAACCAATTAAATGAAGTCGGTGGGGCCTTAAATAGGATTGAACCAGCCTTGGACCAATCGGTTTGAATGAACCATGCACCCTATTTCCCTAGCCACGTGTTGCGTAGTTATTGGACCCTGCTGTGCACCTCGAATTGTTGTTGAGGCGTGATCCCAACTGCTGCTTGTGAATCTGCGATGGGGGTGAGGGGTGGGGGTTCATGCGTGCACCCCAGCCTCCATGCGTTCACTTGTGTCAAGTTTGCTCCTTGCTATGCATCAGCAAGCAATGGCGCTGTCGTACTATCGTGGGCCTCGTTAGTTCCTCATGCTTATAATGCAAGGAAAAGACACTGGTGGGAGGTGCTCTCTCTTTTGTTCTTTGACCGCTCACTCTCCTCTCTCCCCTTGTCTGCTTTCTCCTCCTTTGATTTTTCTTCCTTGATTTGTGCTTCGCCAGAGGGAAAGAAGGTGATGGCCTGGAGTCCAAGACACCTTTTTGTACGTACTTGAAACTCGTGTTAAGGTTGGGATTACTTAGTTATGGATAAAAATGCTTCTGGCTTGATTCATGTAGACCTACAACTTCGTTTAATGTGTTTTTCGTGTAACTTGAGTTATGCAAGTTGGATTTCACAAAATAGGATCAGTTGGAAAGCTTGTGATGAGAAGAATCCAACGGTACTATACTTGTCATGTTTTGGGCAAGTTTACCAAGGGGTTGACCAAGGCTGACCAAAAATGTGTTTTCTCGTTTGTCGAGTTGTGCTAAACTTGATTCGCACTTGACAGGCATTGAGGGGTTCATTTCAATGTGCTAAATTTCAAAATAGTTGTGGAATTCAGATTCAGGTCATTACACATCTCGTGACCAAGGTTAGGCAAAGTAGGTGGATGCAAGAGGAAGATCTTCTGTACATGCTTTGTGGCTTGGAGGATGAGGACTGGTACCATCTCTTTGGTGGGTGTGATTTTTCCTTGGAGGTGGTTTTCATTAATCTGGGAATCCCTGCCACTACGGAGGAGTCCCCTAAGGTGTTTTGGAGTGCCTTTAGGTGTGGTGTTTGGGCCGACTAAGCTGTTCAGAGCAGATGGGCAGCCGCACTTTGGAGCATTTGGGTCCAGAGAAATGACACTACTTTTAAGGGGATGAGGATCTGGATCGAAAATGTTGTAAGGGATGCATCTTCTCTCTTTGATCTTTGGATACAATTTTTGTAAAGCCTCTTTGTTTTGGTAATGGAATGAAAGTTTTTCCTTGGTTAGCTACTGACCTTTGGTAGCCTTCCTCTTTCTTTACCAAAAAAAAGGGGAAATTGGGTCCTCAGTGCATAGCCTGCCAGAAAAGTTTTGTGATCATCTAGGGTATTTGTCCCAAACAAGGAAGCTGGCTGCATATGGTGGCTTGGGTTAAACTTGGATACTTGATTAGCCTTATTTCTGGGAATAATTGGCGTATCAATCAATCTTCAATATTGTTTATGTATAACTATTAAATTTTGATATTCAAGAAGGGATGGAAGAGGGAGAAAGCATGTGAGAGAGGGTGGAGGTTGATAGTAGCTAGAGCTTGGTGGAGAAGAAGGTCTGGACATCGGGAAAGATGAACGAAGAAGCGAGGAGTGGCATAGATGTGGAAGTGGTAAGTCTTTTACCTTTGAGGGAGGGGGCTCCTTCATTTTCATTGTATGGAGAGAACATTTTGCATGTAAGATGGGATGGTGTCCATTGTATTTTGTGTAATAGCTTGAGTCATCAAAAAGATTGTGGCCTTTTATCTCTATGTGGAAATATTACAATTGCTGTAAATTGTCCAAGAGAGGGGAGGCTTAGGGGAGACCCTTCTTGGACTATCTTGGGATTTTTTTAATTCACTTCTTTTGGAGATGGAGGTGTCATGTCGGAGGCATATGTAGGAATGTAGAGTACTTGTATACGTTGGTGAATCTTTAGAGAAGGTATTCCATCCTCTCCGCATTTTATCACCCCACCCTCTATAAACCCTAACCAGTTCCTGCTGCCAATCCAACTTGTTCCTAATTTTGGCTCCAACTAACAACCACAGAGTGGCTAGGCCCCCTCTCTCCTCTGCCCTTGACTCTACTCCACTCTCCACCCTCTCTCTTGCATAGAGAGATACCAATTTGTTGCCATTCCATGATTGTATCCACCTCAACCTCCATCCCAAGGGTCTCTTGTTGGACCCTCTTCTAAAGTTGAGCATCGACAAGCTGTAGAGGAGGTTGTGCATGGTCAGCTGCTTTAGCTAGTTGTCCCCCCCATAATGGGTAGGCATTTCATCTTGAGCATTCATGGCCAATCTTTCTATGTGTGACCCATGAGGCATGGCCACTTGTGGATGGGGATGATACGACTAGGCTGGGCCATCGTCTTGTGTGGAATTTGGGTCCCCTTTCGATTGTCTGCTAGTATCCACCCTTAGCTTTGCCATCTCCTGCACTTGGCGGTCTCAAAGTTTGAGCTTCATCATTTTCTCTCTTTTGCTGCATTGTATGATGCAGTGGATTGTAGAGGATGGGATGACTCAAGCCTGGAAAGACCAACCCTCTCCTTCAAGCCATTGGTTGAAGGACTTGGCTGGTTGGCTCCACTACTTTCTGTCCATGACATTGTTTTGGACATGATGCTTCCCATCCATCATTGCATTTCAACAGCAACATGGAGGGTGATGTTTGGATCTATCGTTCTTTGCAAGAAAGTTTGCCTAAGCGATGAGATTGGATTCTGATTGGGTGAGCTGCATTAGGGATTATCTCACCTTAATGCTGCTTTAGAGATTTGACTTGGCCTATGGTTTGGCTAGACTTGGACTAAATTGTCCTTTTTGGTGCTTGAAATGTTTCTCATGCATGCAAACAATAAGAAGGAAGTGGATGGAGTTTGAAAATTTGACGTAGACCTTTCATGCATCATGTTAAGTGTTGTGATATAAGGCATCCGACTTGATTTTTGATGCTTGGAGGTTGTCAAGATGGTTGTCTTTGGAATACGCACAAGAAGAGAGTGAATTGTGCATAAAATATAAAAAATATAAATAAAATCAATCTTAAAAAATTGACAGTGGAATTTAGAGAGAACTCTTTTACAGGAAAAAAATGCTCCCTAGATTTTCAAGCTAGGATTTCCCCCCAACTAAGCTGGATTCTCCACTATATCATGATATAAAATGCTACAAAAAATGTGGGTAGCATATCTCAGTACAATTTCCCTTTCCTAGACAACTCTTAGGGAAGCTTTATCTTCCCTTTTCTAATGGGAGAAGGGAAACCCACAACTTGGGTACCCAAGCACAATAAGAAATGGAATGAAAGAATACAAATAAGTCCTATAGAACAATAAAGATAGGATACGAATTATGGATAAGGCTATGGATACTCCCTTTGTCAAACCTATATGGAGAGGAGATCGACGAGAGTGTGCCCAACAGAGTGAGTTTGAAGAAAACAAGCATAAATGAGCATAAGTGAGCAAGAGTCAATTTTAATTGGAAGAGTACCATAATTCTTGTGTTTTTGGCTTAGGAGATCTTAGCTAGGCAATTTTTTGACATCAATCTAGATAGGTATTCATAGCAAGGTTCGAAATGCCGACTTCGACGTCGTGCTGATGAAATTCTAAGTGTGCATTTCGTGGACATGCCGTGGAAATACCCATTTTTCAATGGTTATGCCGATGGGCATGTCAACAAAAAATCAGGTGATATCGGAGCCTAGAATGTGTGCGTGCGTGTGTGAACTCCCACCTATTTCAAGGACAACAGTAGTCCTTTCACCCAACCATTTTTGAAATAGCTCAGAACTCTCGCCCATTCCAATACAAGCACAACAGCAAGCCTCGTGCCCAACCATTTTCGGAATAGCTTAGAACTCCCGCCCATTCCAATCCAAGCACAGCAGCAAGCCCGTACCCAACTAGCAACTGCTTTTCCGCTCAACTAGACCTTGCGCATGTCAAAATCTGCCGGCATGCCGTCGATATCGTCGACATGCTGACGATATGGGTGGTATGCCGCCAGCATCCATGCATTTCGATACCTTATCTATGTCGGCAAGCCCCCCTTCCAAAAATGGCTTTGCCGATGGCATGCCGGTGGCATGCTGTCGGCATTTAAAATGTTGATTCATAGACTTAGTAGGGTTGTAATCAAGCCTTAGGAGTCATTGGAATTGAAGTTCTTTGAGTTAGATTGGCTAGGAGACTTAATATCAAAAGTTGACTGCAATGGATATCTAAAAAAGTTTAGATGGATGCCTAAAAAACATCGATTAGACATCTGATCAAATATTGTGACGTCTAAATAAACTTGAAAGGGCATCCTAAGCTTTGATCAGACACTTAATCACAAGTCCATAACATTCCACTAAAAAATGAGTTACAAAAAGTTCAATGTTTGAAATTTTTAGGGTCATCCATTAGGAAGTGATAGACGCTTGGACAAGAGTATGATAGATGTTTGGGATAAAAAGTAGACATCTACCAGCAACATGACTTTTTAGTACTGTTGTTGGAAACAAGTTCTCATAGAACAAGATTCCCAAGGTCATATGAGATTGGACAAGAGTTGTCCAAATCACATGAAGCAGATGTCTGAGGGTTAAGACAGACATTTACGGGAACCTAAGCAGGGGATGAAGAAAATTCCTGTTAGAGAATCAAGTTTCCCCAGGTCCATCTAAAAGAAAACAGGGGACGTCTAAATTTGGGTCTATAGATGTCTGCTCAAAAATATGAGATGTCATTAATTGCTAGATAGACGTTGGAGTTTAAAAGAATTGTTGAACCAAATAATAAAAGTGGATGGCTGATTTGTAACATCAGATGTCTGAAAATCATTGGAATTATAGATTTTGCGAGATTCAAGAGACTAATAGGAATTAGGAGAGTTATAGGACAGAATTAAAGTATTTAGAAATCTCAAAGGCTCTTTGACAATCTATACAATAAGAAACTTTAAAATTAAACTTGAAAGCTTTCTTCACAGTACGAGTGCAGCGTACTTTACCAAATTGGATCTTCACTCGGGGTATCATCAAATATGAGTGCAAATGAAGACATCCACAAGATGCCATTTCACACACATGATGGATTGGATATTACGAATTCCTCGTAATGCAGTTCGGCTTTTGCAATGTACCGTCAACCTTCCAATTGGCAATGAACGATCGTCGATCTCTTCCAGCCACATCTACATAAGTTTGTGCTCGTTTTTTTGATGACATTAACATCTACAACAGTACTAGTCAAGACCACCTACAACACATCTCTATCATGTTGGAGCTCTTGGTGTGCAGCCAATTCTTTGTCAAGGCTACCAAGTGTCAATACGGAGCTATTGAAATCTACTTGGGACATATTGCCAAAAGAGTTGATGTCTTGGCCAAAAGAGTTGAGGTGGATGCATGGAAGATTGAAGCCGTTGTGGAGTGGCCGACCTAACCAACATCTGAGCACTACAAGGGTTCTTGGGCCTCGTCGGGTACTACTGGTGCTTCATCAAGAACTATAGAAGCATCACATCCTCTTGCACCGGCCTCTATGAAAGGGGACGTTTGCATGGGGGAAGGCCTCTCAAGCCAGCTATCACCTTAACGATGTCCTCGCTCCACATTGGTTCCATCTCTTCTGGACTTCTGCAAGCCCTTCATTGTTGAGTGTGATGCCTCCAACCACGGCATTGACACTGTGTTGATGCAAGATGGGCATCCTATAGCTTATCTGAGTCAGCACCTCTCCTTACAACAAATGGCCACCTTCTCCACGTATGACAAGGAGCTTTACGTGCTTGTACTCATAGTCTCAAAGTGGTTGTAATACCTCTCTGGATCCCATTTCATTGAACGTTTCAACCATTATAGCCTAAAATGCTTGATAGGTCAATGTGCTAACTCTTCTCGGCAGCAAAAATGGAACGCCAAGTTGCAACAATATGACTTTGATGTCATTTACAACTGTGGCACTTTGAACAACGTTGTCGATTTCTCTCTTGTTGCGAGGAGGTGGTTGCTTTGGTGATTACCATGATTCAACCAACGCGGGCTGCCAACCTCCAGGAGTGCAACACCAAACTAGTCTACCAACAAGCACGACATGATGCACTTGACTACAGTGACGCCATGAAGGCGTGGTCACTTGAGGAGAACACACTATATTACAAGGGGAAGATCTTTGTGGCCCTTGATTCACCCTTTGTGCCGCAAATCTTCCAATCTTACGATCCATCACATGAGGGTGGCCATGGGGGCTACGGGAAGACTTATTGCCGAGGTAAGCGTGATTTCTATTGGAAGGGGATGTGTGACGTTTATGACTGGATTAAATCTTGTGAAACATGCCAAAGGAACAAAGTGTCCTCCTTAGCCCTAGTGGGATATCTCCAGTTGCTACCCATCGCACACGTGATTTGGGAAAGACCTCATTATGGATTTCATGGAGGCCCTTCCCTTGGATCATGGCTACTTTGTAATTCTCGTCATCATCGATTGCCTTTCGAAGTACATACATCTAGTGCCACTTAAGCACCAACCAACATTGCTTTAGTTTTCATTGACGTGGTTCTTCGCTTGCATGGGATTCCCTGTACTATCGTGATTAACCGCGATGTTGTATTCACCAGCAACTTTTGGCACGAGCTATTCTGGCTCCAAGATACTCAGCTTCACTTCTCCTCGACCTACCATCCGCAAACCAATGGGCCAAACAATGTAGTTAATTGCAATGTCGACGGATATCTTCGTTGCTTTTGTAGAGACCACCCACACTTGTGGGTGTGATGGCTGTTGTGGGCGGAGTATTCTTTCAACATGGGATGGTACTCTGTGATAGGCATCACCCCATTTGAAGTTGTGTATGGGCAGTCACCACCTTCCATGAATACCTATGTATGGGGGGAAGCACACTTTAAGGAGGTTGCCAAGCAACTTTAGTCTCCTGATGCCATCCTTATCAAGCTATGCAACCACCTTTGTTGTGCACAAGATTGGATGCATTCCATGGCCAATTTAGGGTGCCGTGATGTACAACTCCAACTAGGGCAACTCATGTGCCTGTGGCTTTCGCTGTTTTGAACTACGCTTCGCACCAAGCCACACAAATTGTCTCTGAAATATTATAGGCCATTATTTCCCATTATCCGGTGCATAGGGAACATCACATACGAGGTTAAGCTCCTTGACGACACTTGCATCCCTCCGATCCTTCATATCGCTTAGCTGAAACTTCACCATGGCTGCCAACAACCAAAACCCAACCTCCCAACCAATTAGCCACCGTTGGGGGATGCAATGAGATACCTAGACAGGGTCATTGCGAGAAGGATGATCAAGAAAGGAGATCGAGCTATATTCGAAGTCCTCATCCTTTAGGTTGGTGAAGTTGAATCATTTGCTACATGGGAAGAATACCACAACCTGTGTTGATGGTTCTTGGCATGGGGAATTGAGGATAATGCCAAATTTCTGGGGGGAGGGTGGGATCAATTGATATGTGTACACATATTCCTATGGGACATGCATACATGTTCTAGAGTATTCCCCTGTGTCTGATATTTCCCTGAGATATTTCCTAATTCCATGAAGAGGCTTTTCTTCATCATTAATAGTCATTGGGCAAAGGCTGGCCATGTTGCCATGCGGTTATGCTATTGTGTCCTGTTTCTTTTTGTTGGGTTGCCCTTTTGTGAGTGCTATAGTGCCATGCATGAGAGGCTTTTCTATATATTCCTTTAAGGCCATCGACCATAAAAAGTTTGAATGAAACCCTTTCCTTTTTGAGTGTCCTATAAGGTTGGTTAGAGGCACTTGCTCGCATCAGGTTTGTTGTTGTAGGTTGGCATTGGATTTGTCTTCTACTTAGTCTTCCTTTTTCGGCTGCGTAAATGAGGACATCAACTATCTCTTTTTCCTTGCCCTGTTGGAATCCATAGGATCACATCTACACTAGACGGGGGGGGGGGGTGGGGGGGTGGATAGTGTAGTACCTTTTTTTTCAAGATAAAAAAAAATCGAAATAAAGAATGAATGAAACAAGTCATAGGGAACACGAGATTTTATAGTGAAAACCCATGTGGGTAAAAATCATTACCTAAACCTTTCAGTTTAGGATTTTTGGATCGGCCACAACCAATCAATCCACTATCACAAGTTGACTATTTGCAGCATGGGTAGTCAAACTTCTTCCCAACATTCTAGATCCAACAACCAGAAATTTTGTCTCACATGAGATGAGAACTTAAACTTGAGCACCTAATAGAGATTAAAAGAAAATATAGATATTCTAAAAAACCTCAAAAGAGTATAAAGTCAACCCGAGGTTATTATGAAGATGTATGGAGAACAAAGGGCTCGCAGAGAGAGATGAAGTTGAAGTGCATAAAGCATAAGTTGAATGCTTCTCACGAGAGAAAATTTTCGAGGTGTGGAAAGCATGTTAGAGATTTTGTTCTTTTGTTTCTTATTTTTCTTGATATATTTTTGAATAAAAGAGCTAATTGTTTAAAGAGATGCAACCTTAAACTATTTTAGGAAGATATTAATAACCAACGGTCATTAAGGGGCATCATTAATTTTCAAATCGTGAAAAGATTGGTCGATCAATAAAGATATTTATTGATAAAAACATTGATTGTTTGGTTGATCAATGTTGATCATTGATTGATCAATCTGCATTAAAAAATGATTTTGGAGGTGATTTTTTATTGATTGATTGAACACGCGAAAATATAGAACTTAATTACTCACGACGATTGATCAACAGAGGACATTGGTTGATCAATGTGATTCAGAAGTTAGTTCTCAGACACTGATCGATCAATCTTGTTAAGTGGTCGATTATGAAAAAAATTCGACCGATCAATTTAGTTAAGTAATTGATTAAATTGTGTTAAAATATTTTTCATTAGAAATTGCATGAATTTGGTCAATCAGAACCCTTGGTTGATTGATTACCGCAAAAAATGGTTGATTAATTTGCATAAAAACTGAAAGATGAAATTCCACTTCGCTAATTGGTCGGCCAACATGCTTTAGAGGGTTTAAAAAGATTTGTGCCTAAGTCAATTTTATTCGAGAGGTTCTTTTTACAATAGTCTTAAAATAAAAAGACTTACACAGACTCAATTACAAGACTCTTTTAACTTGAAGCTGGTCGTATCCCTCCATTAGGCTCTTCATTTCTTAGTCTTCCAGTCTTTGAAGACTTCAAGACCTTGAATCGACTAACATTCATCATGGTTGCAACTGTTTGATCTTGATTTCCTGAAACATTGTTCTTGTAACCATAATAGGTGATAATTTTGTGTCATCAAAACTAAGGAATTTTACATCCCCAACATGGACAACCATGTGAGAAGGGCATGGAGTGAGGCTAGCATTAATTGGATTGGTAATACAGCCTTCGTTTCCTTTTGGAGATCCTTAAGGAGTGGATGCACTTTGCTGGGATCAATGAACAAAAATGGCGAGTTCTAGGCATCCTGATCTCTTTGGCTAGAATGAATGACTATTTTTTAGGGATCTATACCTCATGTCGAGAATATTGTTATAGATATAGAGCGAGGTTTATTGTTGTCATATGTGAGAGCATTTAGTTTCATAATCTCGTATGGCAAAGTTTCTATCGATACTAGTTTTGGGTAGTTTTCCCTTTTGTTGACAACCAAACACCGACCCCCACCCCCACCCCCACCCCTCAACCTCTCCTCCACCAAAAAAAAAAATGAAAATTCTTGTGTACAGGTTAATTGTTAATTGTAGATTGAGAAATTTTGGTGCTAGTACATGCCTAGCCACTAGTTTCCCTCTTGATAAGATGATTGCTTGCAAGTGTTATAGATCCTTACTTTTTTGAGACTTTTAATGATTTCACTTAATGTGGGGAAAGGAGAGGTGGTTGTGACAACTCTTGTTATTTCTTTAGGGGAAAAAGGGTGGTTATTGAGTGTCCATTTTGTAAATTTTCTTGGGAGTATCTTGACTAGAGCAATTAAATTAATTGTGGACTTTTTGTTCTTTTAGCCAACATTTCTGAAGTTTACAATGGTCCCATTTAAACTTCCCACATTCTGTGAGAGTTGAAGAGTATATGAACTAAAATGAGGCAAGGCAACTCATCAAGAAATGATGAGAACAAAACCCTCGTGCAAAGCGGAAAAATGTGAAATGTGAACAATTGCGAAGTCTTCCAAACATGCATTGATTTTGGAAATTTTCTTCGTGTCTAGAGAGATTTTGCAGCAGGGGTTTCAGAGTTTCAGAAAGTTTCTCAGTCACCTTCTGGACTGTAGGATACACCCCTCAATCCTCCATTTGGATGAGTTTATTCCATTATAAAGAAATTCTACCTCAAGACCTATTTCTGAATAACTTATTCAAATATTGAGGTGGAATAAGGTTATTTCCCCATCTTTTCTAGGATGTTGCATACTCCTCTCTTCCCCACCTAGTCAGTTGCTGCTAAGCTGTCAACAATTTCTCATGTTTAGATTTGCATAGGTTTCATCTACTCAAAGTTTGATTTAAGGTTTTGCTTGAAAAATAGATGAGCCACACTTGGAGTTTCTTTAGGCACCATTTTCGAAAGGGGGTAAAATAACATTACTTTAGGAACCTGCTTGGGTTTGTCCATTTATACATAGTTTGGTTACTAAGGTGCTAGGTCATAGATAACATAGAAATGGGCAAAGCTGTGACAAGTTGCAAAATATTATGAAAAAATATGTATTTGAATGCCTAGCCTCTTGACTCTGGTATTTGACATGGAACTTTGGGGAATATAATCACCTAATAAGATCACAAATCATTCCAAAATCCATCTCAATTAGAAAGTTCTGCCTTTTATGAAATGTCAATTCATTTCAATGTTCTAAGGTTCTGAAATTTGATTTCCTTTTTGGAGGAGGCAGGACTAGTTGGCCGAGATGATTATCCTGAAATATGCTTTGTTATTTTGAGGTTATATAAATGTACATGATGTAATCAATATGAATTGCTTGCCACATGTTTAAGCTGGGTGGTATTTGGGGTCGTTGTTGGGATAGCTCCATGTTCATCACAGATATGCTACATCTTAAGGCATATAAAAAATAAAAGTAACTGTATAATGACATTGACAAAATTTATGTGAGTAACAAGATGATCGCATTTTCACATAACAAGGTATAGAAATAACTCATGACAAATAATACACTGGCTGCTGAAAACATAATACACTATCTAAATTAGTGAGCTAAAAAGAAATCGAGGCTGATTATACATTCAACAAAAGAGAACCTGCACCATGCAGGCATTCTTTTCACCCAGCTCTAATGCCTTGTTTACTTTGGAGGTTAACTGTTTACTTGATTACTTAACCCCCAATCTGGTAACCTGGGTTTGGGCACTTTAATATAGGTTTTTCTAACGCCAGTTTCAACTAAAACTGGTGTTAGCCAAACCTGCGTTAAATTATATACCACTTGCGTCTCTGACACCTCTTATGTTTTATATGCCTTAACACTATCAAGTAAGTGCTACAAGGGTTAACAACTTAACACCAATTCAAGTAAATACAAACTGTTATTAACACCACTCTGCAAGTAAATACAATTGTAGGTTAAACACCAGTTTCACATGTTTTAACATCACTTTCCCAACCCCTCAAATAAACCAGCTGTAAGGTTCTTTTACTAATTAAACAGCAACAATACAAGGTAGGAAACCTAAGCATGTTGCCTTGAAATTGCATGTGCCTCTCCAGTTTGAAATGCTCATTAAATGCCTCGAATATCCTCAACTGGCTCTTGTTAGAGGGAGCCTAGGTAGCAAGGAAGGACCTTTTCTACCTTGGGTCGTATTGAGATGTGAATCACCTTCAATATATTTGCAGTGTCTTTGGGATTTGAACTTTTACGATTCAGAATTTTTTTTTAAAATGGTGAGCATTCTATGGTTTGAATGTGTGTGGCCCATTATGCAGAAAACGCTTCTCTGCAGCTACATGGTTTCTCTTTCGCAGCTTTTGGTTAGGAATTTCAATTACACCAAAGCAAATTGTCGTACGTTCCCTGATGCGCTGTCGTTAACATGGTTTGAATGCATTTTCTGCCAGCTGTTGCTCTTGTGCTCTGTGAGTCAAATCCGGTTCTTAATGATGGTCAAAGAGGAGATTCTTCAGGCAAAACTGTCTCAGAAATTCAAAGGAGGTTTGTTGAGAAAGTAATGATAAAGCATTTAGATGATGACGAGGCCGATGGTGATTAGACCATCTGCAGATGTGTATCCTCTCTTCCTCAGCAGCATCTGGGTGGAGACCTGCCTCACGGTGGATGCGCATTCTGGTGATTCCTATCTTTAATCACAATATTTACGAAGCTATTTACTACGTCAAAAGTGTGTAATCTTTTCTCATGCTCTACCTAAATTCTTTTTCAGGAGGTGTTCTAAGCTCGGTTTTTCTCCCTCTTGGAGCACATGGCCCGTACTTGATTGAACCATCATGCTGCTGTGTCTATATTACTTGTCCTTTTCGTTATGAGGCCGAATTACACGAAGTGTAATGATTATATTCAAGCATTTTGTAGTCCTAAGATGGTCTTTTGTTAGCTTAAGTGTCATTGTGGCTAAGAGATGACGATTTTGAATTTAGAATTCCATTTTTGGTAAACGTGCTGAAAGAGATGAGCAAACATGAATGGACGGGCCTTGAAAGCTTTTCTGTCCCGCAGCTTTCTTTTCTTCTGCTCTACATTTTTGGTAGCACAAACCGAGTCGTTGTTTGAAATTGTTTAAGTTCAGTGTCTCAGTGCCGGTGGTTCTTTTTGAAAGACATTATAATTCGTCTTGATATTATTTGTTAGGTGCATTAGAATTGGTCTTGGTACTGGTGTCTATCTCTGCAGTGAAGTATATAATGTTAGGAATTTAGAAGTTATTTATATTTTTATTTGACTTAATTTTCATGCAATTGGGAATCCTAATAGGTTTAAGATTCTTAAGTTCAAATAAAAGTATGTGTTTGGAATTTTATTAGGAATAGAAGAGTTGTACTTTATTTTTCTATATAGTGAAAGTTCTCCTCCAATGGTCTTGTATTGTAAAATGTACATGTCATGTATTTTTGATTCATGAATTTGCTGTACCCAACAATTAATGTCAAAGTGGACGAGGTTGAGTGATTGGTGCTTGGTCACAAGAGCAAGCCCTCTAAAAGTGGTCATGGGGGTTATTAAATTTTAATAACCACCATAGGAGAAAGCTTTAAAGGTAGCCTTGGCGTGTAGGAGATCACGATGGTGATCTTGTGCCAAGGAGATGGACATGAATTGAGGTGAAGGGTGCATCTTTAGTGTATCAAATCCGATGGTCCAAATTCATTGGATTAGATCGAAGGCAATCAAAGGTCGATTTAGGTGATTTAGGAGTCCAGATGAAGGTTTTGGCACACTTTGGATCAAGTGGATAGCTTGGATTAAGTAGATTTAGCTTCCATTTTTCCAAATTGTCCATGCTAGTGTGGTCTTCATTGCTTTCGAGGTGATCGGTGGAGATCCAATTTGACTTGAGGTGATCAAACACTTGAAGGTTGCGAGAGCATTACTTCCAAAGATCTCATGGTGAAGTTCTTCTTGAAGGGCACATCATTCTTCGTGAAGACTTACGATGGGAAGAATGACTTCACCTTGTGGCAACAACGGGTGTAGAATATCTTTATGAGAGGACTTGTCAAAATTGTTCAGAAGGAGAAGTTAGAGACATTGAAGGATTAAAGTGGCAAGAGGAGAGATCTTGCAAGCTACATAATACAACTGTTCTTGGCAAATAACACCCTTTGTGAGATCATTGGTATCAAAGATTTGGTTGATATCTGGGAGAAACTTAAGAGTAGATACTAGGCCAAATATTTGACAAACAAGTTATTAGTGAAGAAGTGGTTGTATGGTTTGAGAATGATCGAGAGGGCTAGATTCTAGGTGCACTTACAAGAATTCAATAGGATCGTGACAATGTAGTCGCTCTTGAGAAGATAGAGAAGTGGGAGACATCTCTAAAAGAGGAAGATAAACTTTGATTTTGCTAAGTTCACTTCCATCTTCCTTTGACCATATAATGTTGATGTTGCTCCATAGAAAGGAAACAATCACGCTAAATGAGACTTTTACCTCACTGCAAATGAACAAGTCCCCTTAGATGGATGTAGGCGAATCAACTTTCGAAGATGATCAAGTGTTGATCGTTGAGAATAGTTAAGGGAGATGGAAGGCCGGAATAGGTAGAGGAGGATGATCAAAATCGTGTAGACCTTGCACATGCTTCCATTGTGACTAGGAGGGTCACGTGATAGCCAACTATTTGAAATGTGTGGAAGACGAGAAACTAAAGAAAGAGATGGAGAAAATTTGAGGGAAGTAGTTTGATATTTGTTTAGACTTAGATTTCTCCACGTCTGCTATCTTATTAGAAGAAGACATGGTAGTCTACTTGATGATGGAACATAAGTTTGATAATTCAAGATGGTTGTCGAATTCAACAAGTTTAGATCACGTATGCTCATCCAAGGAACAATTCATCACTTATCTAGCATGCAATGGAGGAAGCATGGTTAAATTGGTAGATGGAGAGGTCCGTAATGTCATAGGAGAGGGATTGGTGCAATTTCGCATGTTTGATGGGATGATGTGAACTCTGCAAGGTATCAGATATGTGCCTATTGTTGAAAAGAATATGATGTCACAGGAAATTCTAGAGTTTGAGGGGTATCGGATTTCTCTTGGAGGGGGAGTTCTCAGAGTTAGTAGAAGAGTACGTGCTAATGCACAGAACTAAGATGCCGAATAGGATGTATAGGCTTGAAGAGAGGGATATAATAGATGATGGAGTATCAGTTTTTCCTTGATGGCTAGTATAGGAAGAGAGCAACAAATCATCACCGTTTTTGTTGTAGGAGTGTGTAAGAAGAAATGAGCTTCACTTTAGATGAGGATGGTAACACATTCTTTGGTTATGAGAGATGAATGGTGTCAGTGCACGTACCCTCCACAGAGCACAACATCTAGAGTTGGGTGCAATGAAGATGAAGATGATTCAGTGCAAGACTTGATAAAAAGATGCTCGTGATTGAAGTACTCAAGCGAGAGATTCTTTGAATTTAGAAGTTATTCTTATTTTTATTTAACTTGATTTTCTTGTAATTAGGAATTGTAATAGGTTTTGGATTCTTGCGTTCATATAGGAGTATGAGTTTTAAATCCTATTTGGAATATGATTTCTTGTAGGAGTATGGGTCTTATATTGTGTGTATAAATAGAGAGCAAACGTTCGTTGGAGAGAGAAGAGAGAAAGAGAGCGAGAGTGTAGAGAGTTATATTCCATTTTTCTATATAATGAAAGTTTTCTTCTCCAATGGTTGCAAGAGATTATCAACTATCATTAAATTATGCCTTCATATACTTGTGTATCTTGTGTATGTTTGATCATTCCATTGCACCTAACATATAGCATATGGACAAATGGATCAAAAGGTTTATCTTCATTGTAAAATGGTGTAGATTAACTTTATCAATTAACTTTAGCAATTAGCACCTGTAAGTAGGATTCAAGTGAGACATTTACTCTTGTGAAGATGCATCATGAGATCATGCATTAAGTTTGATTTACTAATTTATCAAAGAATAAAAAAAAAAAAAAAAGGAGAGAGAAACAATCAAGCCGAAAAACAGAAAGTATTTCTGTTTAAATAAAAGCAATTGGATATCTCAAACTTAGGTTTACTAAAATATGATTAATTTACACATATCCTATGTCTTAAATATATTTTGAAAACAATTCTCAACTTACACGCCTTTGACAGAACTTTGCTGACAACAAGAGGGTGTAATAGAATATTTGTAGGTGTCCCATCCACGATTATTATGTAACAATATTTGATATTTGAGAGACAATCACCTAACGAGCGATGGACGGGTATGGCAGAGGAGAGAGGCTTTTCACATGTTCCTTTTCAAGTTTTTTTTTTTAGTGAAAGAGGGTACATATCTCAAATAGGATATGTGCTATTTGAAAGGATATGAGCAGCTGATCCAAAAGTTAAAATTAAAAACTTGAAAAAGTTCTTTACCTAACCATTGCTCATTGCAAACGAATTTGTACGTGGTGGTCGTTAATCCTAGGAACAATTTATTTGATGTGGATTATTTAAATTATATTAAAATCTCTATTTTATTAAGATCTAAATCGTAAAATTCATACATATTTGAAATTGTTTGGTGCACCAAGTAAATTCAATTTAAATAATTACCGGATCGAATGACTCATGGGGGCATACTTATCCATTCGATTCGAATTTAAATATATATATAAATTAGTTTATAGATAATATTCATATATTTTTTAAAAATTTTCTTTTTTATAATTATATATGATGTATATTTCTGGTAAGGTAGATGAAGTATTTACTTGTTATTAAACCGTAAATTATATTTCTCAAAAAAAATTAAACCGTAAACTATATATTATTTAGTTAATAAATGTATACAAAATTTAAATTTCACCCGATCCAAGCGGGCTCAAATCCAATTTGAATCAATCTTATGACTGATCTAATTTAATTAAATTACATACAATCCTTCTATCAATACAAATAAAAAATGATTTAAATTAGAAAACCGGAACTCACCTAAATCGGTCGAACGGTGACCCCTTAGATATAGGTATATTCTGTCTACCGAGCACGACAAAAGCGCGGCGATCGTAAAAGCGTGATGACTTTGGGTAGCTTTCTCTGCCATGCTCTCCTAAAAGTGGCGTTTCTGCTGACCAATACCGATAAGGAGACAGGTCTGCAGGGCAGGCAGTAGTGACATCATATTTTAGAATTTTTTTTTTTTTCTAAACTCGATCAATTTCGAGTTTTTTTTGCAGTAACCTGTTGGCCACTTGATCTATTTGCTCCGGAAACAGTTCTTCACCGGCAGGCAGACATTGGGTTGGAATCTGGGTAAGTGATTGATATTTGAATTAAATGCAATCACAAATAATAAAATATGAAGAATTGTTGATTTAATTTCATGAGAAAATGTGTACGTCTCTACCTCTCAAACTTTATTAATTTTGGTGAGTACTGTAAACGAAGTTCTCATATTTTTACTTCCCCCAGGTTGTGTACAAAAAAATATTTTACGCACGACCCATGTTTTGATAATCAAGGAGAAAGTAATTTGTAACCGTGAAATAACTACTAGTGTAGTGATCGATACAATGGTTCACGTGTTTCATCTTCATTCAACAAGATCCGTTGATAGGTTGATGGATTTATAGATGAGTTGGGTTGATGGATCCATTGATGAGTTGGATTATCAGATCTGATCGGATCCGTCAGGATGTCGGATGGTCAGACCTGATATAATGTTGGGTAATCGGATCTATCAGGATGTCGAGTAATTAAATCATGTAGGATATCGAATGAAGTCACGGAATTTATGACATGATTGTTTGTTCTTCCCTCAGCGGTGAGATATCTTCCATCTACTTCCTGCCTCATTTGGAAATTAGACGTAATATAGAAAGTAGAGGGTAATTCACATCAAAATCTAAATTGAAGGAAGATAATTCGAGTCGGCTCCTTGAAGTCATATCTTGGATGACTGCGATCCTTCTTCTGGTAGTTGTCAGTTGAATACGAAAGACTTCGGTACCTTTCTTTGAATATCACCCAGGTTTCATCTTTAATCGTGAAACTTGAGATTCAAGAATTAGTATTGGTTATACGAAAAGGTCCTCTTGCGAAGTAGCTCCTTTACAGTGAAGAGAAATGGTAAATGTCATAGTAAAGATGATGACGAGACAGCCTTTATTCCTATCGTAATAGTGGCGATGCTTGTGACGAGGGATCTCATTTAAGATATCCTGCTACTTCAGTCCAATCACGATAACGACCTGTCATGCAATAATATAAGTATGCATAAGAGTAAGGCTGCGTTTGACTTTATATCGGGATAAGTTGACGGGTATTTTATCGGAGGTAAACATCGAGATGATATAATTGGAAATACGATGGTAAATAATTTTTTAATATTTTGATGATTGATGTGATATAATAAATATATTTTAATAAATATTTTAGATTAAAGTAGATATATTTTATTATATAATGATGTAATAGAATAATTTGATATTGATATTAATTAATAAAATTTAATAAATTATATTTCCTAGCTACTAAAATGAATTTGTTGAATTTCTCTCATAGTCATTCCATCAGACCTTTACGGCATGACAGAACCTCTTGCCAAATAGAGGAGCAATAGTATAATGGTGGGTGCATAATGTGATGGAATTGTGGATATTGCAGGTAGGACGATGCACGTCAACATGAAAATTTACTCTTAGCTATCGCACAGCATTATAAGTTAGTTTAGAAATTTTTACATTAAATTATAAGATATAGTCATGTAAAATCATTTTGTATTTATATATGTAAAATAAAGTATGTGATTTTTAATTTAAAATTATATTATATAGGTATAAAATAATTTTATATGAATACAAAATAATTTAAAATAAAATTGAATAAATGTAAAATGACTTTAAATCGATATAAATTGATTCAAAATTAAATTATATAAATATAAAATAATTTTACATCGATGTAGAATAAATGATAATTAAATTACATAGGTGTAAAATAATGATTTAAGATTAAATTATACTAATGTAAAATAATTTTATACTAATATAAAATGAAGTATAATTTAAAATTAAATTACATAAGTATAAAATAATTTACACGGATAGATAATAATTGAGAATCATATCATACAGATGTGATATTTTATATTAATGCAAATTAGTCCTTAGGCACGGTTGAAGGATGAAAAAAATTGAAAAATCGATGGTGACCATGGTACTATCATGATGGAATTAAAACTTTATCGTATAAGAAAGTAAATGCAATGGTTAATTATTGATATAAATGATTACATTAGTGATATTTAGATAGAAACATATGATATTGTAATTTTAAATTAGAAATCGATGATATTTAAGATATTATATCTTACTTTTGAATATTATCAATACAATAAAATAAATATCGTAAATGATATTTATTTTTGAAAGGAGGTGTGAAATTTTACAAAATCTATCACATTTTTAAATTGCGATCCGTGGGATGAGTTTGAAGGTGTTCGCAAGAATTCTCCAGGATCGATTTTACTTTTTTAGCTTTAACAATCGTGGATGGATAACTTCGAAGTTAAACGCGTCATGTTTTTCAAGGGGGTAAAAATCGTCCCTAGTTTGCGGCTGAATGGATCACTGACATTGACAACTTATTTCATAGAAGTTATTTTAGTTAGAGATGCTCCTTTAAAGTCGAGGGATAACTTTTGTTATGAGATAAGTTAATTGGATAATTTAGAAGGGGTACTTGGTTGACGGAATGTGATATTATAAAATAAATAAAATTGATTGAGATATTGATACGGTATTAATGGTTAATATCTTAATATAATGAATCATGAGTGAGATAGATTAGCGTGATGCATTGGTTATATATTAATATTGTTTATATTAGAGTTGATATATATTAATAGGGGAAAGGAAGAATGTAGGTAATCTGTGCACAAATTATCTATTTTTAAAATAATATCTTATATTACAAGTAATATTTTGGATTGAAAATTTAAAAATTGATATTACTTGGTATGAATATGTTGTGAATTATAGTTTAAGTTAATTTGATACTCTTAGCACATACATTTAATAGGATCAAATTTCATGACACTTGGGCGATTAAAAATGATCCCCCTTTCATCCTTGGGTCGTTAAAAGTTTGATGCATATATAATATGTTTATATGTTGGGATCTTAATTTCTAAATTTTTTAATCTAAATTATTATTTGTTGTGAAAGATATTACTGTATCTGCACGTAACTTATGTGTAGGTTGCTTGTACTTTTCCAACTCTCGTATTAATATATATTAGTGTTGATATGATGTAATAAGATAATTTAAGAGTGTATATTTTGTTAGGTAGTGTTGATATGTTAGAGTGGAATAAATATTATTTTACCTATTTCGATTTTTATTTCATGGGATATTGTGAGAAAAGGAACATCACTCTAAATTATCCCTTGATAAAATAGAACCTACGAGAAGAAATTTGAATCTAACGAAGAAAATCTCATTCTAGCATTTTGACCTGAGTTTCTAATAGCATGAATCAGAGCTCAATTCAGTCATAAATCTTTCCCCAGGAAAATTTTGGTCTTACATTGAGGTATGTGACTCCTCAATGAGATCTCGCAACCCCGACATCTTAGGTTGTGTTTGGCAACGGGTTAGCAGGTGGGATAAGGGCTTACGGGTGGGATATGAATATGTTGGCTATGTTTGGTTGGGGGATAATGTTATTTCAGGATATAATTGAAGTGGAATAAGTATAAGAAGGTATCTGGTTGGTGGGTTTGTAATAATTGGGAGGCCTGTTAATGATTGTTATGATGATTTTGTGTGAGTGGAGAGAGAGTAAGTGGGTTTTGATGTGATGTATTGTAATTATTAGGTAGTGTTTTATGAGTTGCATGTGAGAAGATAAAGTATTAGTAGGCTTCGTCATCCGTGTGGACACAATTTTTGATAGTCTCATGTCTTGTGTAACCCACACCTAAGCTCATCTTAACCCCACCTGTTAACCCTTATTTTAGCCATTAACCTATAAGCAAACGTAGCAAAAGGTTTTCACGATTCCCCACTCATATCACATCAACATAATTTCCTATATTACATTAATACCAATACTGATTCACATCATAATATACTCACTTACATCAACTTTAATATATATTAAAATATACCCACTATAACATAATATATTCACTTACACCATATTATAATATTAAAATATTACATACTAACATGATATCACCATACCAATCATTATAACCTTACTAACAAAAACAACCTCCTCTACTTATTCGACTTCAATTCTATCTCAAAATAACACTTTTCCTCGACCGAAAACAACCTTGAGATGAGTTACACAATCTACCAATCTTAGGTAGACTCAACACATGGCATCCTTCTACCATCCTAACGATTTCGGAAATAGCATCCACCTTGACCATTTGGTTGGTTGATCGAGGCCATAACACTTCGGAGAAGTAGTGGGTCGCAATCCCCGCACCGAGGAAAGGGTCAAACAAAAAGACACTCCACCAGACGTCCTTACTCGTTGGGGGCTGACTTGTCGGTGATAGGACATATGTTCTACTAATTTCGGTGAAGTACCGACTCCTAACAAGTTTGGAATTCGAGTGGCATAATCAATAATTTTACGGCACCATAACCAACCGGGCCACGCTGTCTCAGGTTCGAGGGATGCATTACTTGACGTTTAGGAGATTGGTGTGTGTAAGAGATATCATATAGAAATTTGGAGGCATCAACAAAAGAGAATTTAAATAGCATAATTACTATCAACACTGTAGGAAAACATGGAAGACTAAGGATGGAAAAGGATAACACTCTATTTATCTCGCATCCATCCAGATGGGTATGTAACCTAATAACAGTAATATTATCTGGTATTAGTAGGAGGCACGTGGAGGAGGAGATGAATTTGGGTTTTTCAAACTTTACGCTAGACGGGGAGTTAAAAAAATAGTTTTTCAAATAGGAACACGTTTACCATTTTCTCCGGTTCAGTGACCATGACATCTACCCCACGGGGGAATCAAGCACGAAGCTGGAATCGACGGTCATGCTGACATCCTCCCCACTCTTTCCACAGCTAATCACAGCTCACCGTTGCCATGTGATCTCATATCACCACTCCACCCACCTCTGCAGCAACAACAGCACAGACAGAGGCGAGAGAGAGAGAGAGAGAGAGAGAGAGAGAAGGCAAGAGAGGAATTACATGTCATGTGTCTCATCTCATGCCTCTAGTGCTCCGCCAATCTCCAGCACCCTCTCTTCCTTGACTTCTCCCCTTCCCTTCCTCTCGCCCGCGTAATCCAAGTCGGAAATCTAGTAAGTACCGCCCGCCCACAATGCCAGCGGCCATGGTGGTAGCGGTGGCGGCCATGGTGGGAACCGTGGAGACCATACTCGTTCTGCTGGACGTGCTCGGCAAGAGAAGGTTCCGAAGCCTCTTCTTTAAGCTAAGGGCCGCTCTGAGGAGACAGATCTCCGAAGCCAAGGGGAGAAAGCAACGCTCGAGCTTCCACTACGACCCTCTCAGCTACGCCCTCAACTTCGACGATGGCACCACCGCAGCTTTCCTCTTCTCCCTCACTTAGAACAGAACAGAAGAAAGGACCACATTGTGGGTTTTTTTTTTTTTTTTTCTGTTCCAAAGCCGCAAGATCTACTCTTCACCACTGTTCCTTGCTGTTGGGTTTTGGGCTTTGTTGGGTTTCAGCATAAAAAAAATGATGATCTCTTCAGAAAACTCTACTTTATAGAAGATGATATTTGACGAATAGATCTTTCACCTTAATTTACCCCAAAGGAAACAAAGCATGTCGTTCTTTTCTGATCACGTCAGCGCGAGATTTGCCGAGGGATGTGCGGAAAAAAGAGTGATAGCATGTGATGGGAGCAGCATCTACCTGCTGCTTCTTTCGTGCTATTTTTCCTTATGGGCTGTTCAGCAACTAGCAGCCACATATGTCGCCAAGATATGTGATTTCTATCACCGAGATTTAACGATTTGGGAACCATTTTGGAATTCCCTGATCATTGGGTTTTGATTCTTAGGGGTGGTTATGAGGAGGGTAAGGTGCAATGATGCATACAGTTATAGATACCATCCATGGCCCAGACAAAGGCATGCAATGGGAGGCATATGCATGATATCGTTGTCGCCATTAGTGCTAATAACTACCATGCCTCCAGCTATACCGCCGGCTACAAATTCCCGGTGTGCCTGCACCGGCATGGCTGGGTCCACTGTTCTCTGCCGCGTATCCTCTTCCTCCTGCAGTGCATGGTCTCCTGGGCCGGTGTTCCCCTAACAGGGCGGTGGCTGTAGCAACAGTGGGAGATGCAGGGAAGGAAGAGGAGATGAGCTGATTTCATCGGTTCGTATGGTAAAGAAATGTTCTTGGCTCCTTTCTCCCCCTTTTTCTTTTTTTTTTCCTTGAATAGTTAAGGGCAAATTTATGCCCACTTGGGTTAGCAAAATTAAAACAAACGATAATCCTTATTTGTGTTTTCTTTGTAAAGAAAGAATACTATTTGTTAGTGTTTATGTGGAGAGTTAGTAAACATGAATTAGCATGCAAATGAGCATAAGTAGACAAACAAGGGTCAGCTCTTGAATGAGGGGATAACCTCTCTTTCTATGACGGGTCAGTAAAACCTGGGTAGGTTATTTTCCCTTGGCCACTCTTAAATAAAGAGGGGATATACCTTCACATAAACTGAGGGACATCCATCCATGTAAACGCCTCCCAAGGGTTAACATTGTATTGAAATATGAAAAAAATAAGGAGGGTAGTTGGTAGAAAGATTTTATGATTATATCATTCCCCAACACGTACGAAGTCTTTGTACGTGATGCCCTACCTTCTCATATGGAGTTTGCAAGGGTGAGTGTGGACATTGCTTATTCCAAAGAGTAAGGGGTATCTTCCAATTTAAATCGCAACATCCAGCAGCCCTTCCAGAACAATATAGGAAATTTGCACAGGTGCATCAGACCTGTTTGACAAATGGAATAAGTCAGTGGAATAAAGAGAGAAATATGAAGAATTTTATGTTTGTTGTTCCATAAAAGAGGTGGAATGACTTTGCATCGAATTAATTTCCTTTAACTTAGTGCAAGTCGCAAGTGGATTAAGTGATAAATAAATTTAAGTTAACTCACTTAACCCATCTATCAAATAGGGCCTCTGAGTCTCCTTCACTGGAAGGGGACGAACTTCATCACCCACTCGAGCCTCCTAAGTTCCAGGCTTTACTATGGTGCGAGATGTGTAGAGAGGAGCGCCGCCATTACTTCATGATTGTCTTCCAAATGCACGTATCAAATCAAATGCACGTATCAAATTTTCAAGGTTGCACAAACCAGAGGTCCCTAACTTGGTGGCGGCGAGCTCTTATCCAGAGGGTTGAAATGGGCGCATCATTAAACAATTGGTGTCACCCAGAGGGCCCAAATGGAACACCGTCAGAAAATGGGTGCCATGTTCCTTTCACGATGGACGCGTGTTTGAGTGTGAGCTCTTCCAATCAAAGTCCATGTCTTCTATAGTCCAATATAGAGTCGGAACGGAGGGCCTGGATCTTTTGCAGCATGTTTAGAGGCATAAGCATACGATGATCCAATGGTTTAGCACAACATAGAGCGGAATGGGATTTCAGGTCCATGAAGGTCTCGTTTCCCTCACCAATTCACTACTTAAATGCCACTGAAACAACAGGTAGCTGACATCTGTCCTAATAATAGCACACGGTGTAATATTTGCATGATATATGGTCTTCCGGTTTAATAAAGTTTGTTACGTCTGTTTATTACTCGATACTCCTCCCAAAGCTGAGTAATTTTTGACAAAAAGAATTGGTAAATGAATTGAATCTATCCTAATGATACAAACCATTCTGGCGAACACCGTTACAAAAGATCATGAAAGGACAAGGCAACAACCACTTGGCATAATAAAAACAAAGAGCAACCACATTCTATTATTTAAATCGAGTGCTGCTTTAAACCTAATCCTTTTGATGCTGCCATGACATCCAACCAAACAAAAGAAGTGATGGATTTCAAAATAATCCTTCATTCCTCGATGAATTCCACTTGCGAAATTCCTCAGCCCAAGTGCCACCTTGAAGAATCTCTCATCGGAGGCACATGTGAGATGCAGTTCCTCAATTTTTTTTTTATTTCGTTCTTGGCCTTCTGGCAACGCCACACACATTTGGTCGTGATTGTGCGTTAGACTGACCATTGTGGAGTATAGAGCAAAGGGATTTTGAAATAGGGGCCTCCACGAAGATTCTATTATGCATTAATTTACATTTAGACCTTTAAAGTTTTTTACCGTTGGGGTACATCTCCTCAACACTAGTGATTACCCCTACAGGGGCATATACTTTCAAAATTCAACATAGGGTTGTCTCGTTAGCCGTTGACAAAGGATATCCAAGAAGTAAATTAATTAAACTCACGATACATCCCAGAAGTAAGGAGAGTTACTAGGACTTGCTACAATAGTTTTCACTTTTGTTGTCGCTTGAAAATCGACGGCGTAAATAGTGTCACTATTTTTTTTTTTCGTCGATTTCAAGGATCATCCGATGTTGAAATATCGTTCACTCAGCAGGCAAAGTGGATCTTTTGCCATCGTTTTACAATTAACAGAAATTTGATTTTCCGTCGCTTATAAAAATAAAATAACATTTTTATATTAATTTTTCCAATGTTAATGTACCATTTTTTTAATTTTGCTGTTTAACAGAAAATGCTGTTGCTTATACAAGCGACGATAAAAATAATTTTATCGTTGCTTTCTTAAATAAGCGACGGTAAAAAACTTTCATGTCGTAAAAAATTTGCCTTTTTTTGTCATCAGTTATTTTAAAAATCAAGGGTAAAATTATTTTTATCGTCACTTTTTGTAATAAGCGACGGTAAATAGTTATCTTTGTTAAAAAAATTATGATTTAATGCCATCGATTATTTTATTAACTAATGGAAAAGATAGGAATATTTTTTTTAATATTTTAAAAATTAGGATCCTTAGCATAGGACATTACTCAAATCCATAGATTTTCTTTACATGTAATGTTCACAGAATGTCTAGATGAAGTTATAACTAAGTATAACAAATCACTTCATATGTGAGTACTAGATATTTTTTATATGGACATGTAGATTACCATACTAGCCTTGAGCACATGTAATTTCTATAAGCAAAAATTTGCAGAGGCATGAGGCAAATAAGAAAATTGTCAAGTCAAACTCACTACCATCAATGTCAATTCCAAGAATGCGTCGGCAAGAGAATTTCTTTACTACAAAAGGAAATTAGAAATGAGCATTTCTTCATTTTCGAAACTCCTATCACATAATGTAGAAGCAAACACTGACAGATAGCCACCAAAAGGTAAAAACTTGCCTACCAATAGTAATAGTAATCAAGCCATTGTTGCAACCAACATCCAAGCAATCTTTACCGTTGAAACATTCCTTCTTAAATGCCATCAATCTGGGATCTTTCTCTGAATCACGACCAATCTTCATGAAAATTTCAAGCATATCAAAATTGTTGACTGAGCATGACCAACCACATAAAAGTAAATCACAAATGGAAGTTGCTTGAAAAAACATATAATATGTCAGGAAAGTATTCAATGAAGAATTCCTCATGCATTATGTTGAAACTAAACCCATGGTAAATTACAAAGCAAATGAAAATGCAGCTTGCAATCATAAGAGAAGCAAACAAATGCCATAGAAGCAAGTGGGTACACAGTTTCCTCCCCATAGAAGATCTTTTCGGTAATACAACAGCAACAACCACTGATTTACAATCATTGTAAGCATGAAAGTAACTTCTGTAATGTTTTCATTTTTGTTATAAGAACATATGTAATTTTACTAAACCAATTATTTATAGTACTTTAGCATAAACAAAAACTCAGCCAGTAAATTACTACCCAGACAAATCAAGGATCCAAAACTAGGGAGATGCTGAAAAAGAATAGAGATGTAAATGGTCGCATGGGTACACCATAACGGAAGGTCCTCTCACCAGTAAAGCAACAATTTTAAACAAGAAATCACTAGCAAGCTATCAAAGACATTTGCTCAATATTTCTTCTAATATTCAGAGGAATTAGAATAAGTTACTTCAACTTCATCATGGATGTAGCTAATGAATCTAAACTTCATAGAGAGCATCATTGCTACAAACAAGAAATATAAAATCCACGTCCAATGTTTATACAAATTAGAACCTAGATAAGAAGCTACTTGAGCATGTATCTCCAAGCCAATAGAACATAGATTGAAAGATAAAGAACATTAGAATACAAAATTTTCTATTTGCTCAAGGTCAACTGTAGATCTGCAATGGAAAACATTAGAATGCCAACAATCTTGCCCACATAATAAAACAACTAGCACCTTCCCAACCTCTAGAGTACATGAGATTAATCACCACTTCGTAAACAGAACATGTAGGGTACCTCAAATCATACTCCATGTAGCCTACTCCCTCAGTGAGGTAAATAGAATTGGTTTTGTTGCTGCTAATAAAAGAAGATAAATGCCCCCGAATAAGAAAAAATGTAATAAAGAAAAAATATAGCATTCGAGTGTCATTAGGAATATAAGGAACAAGTGAGAATAGATCGTAACACACATTATTCTCAGAAACAACAAAATGGATCATATATAACATTAGTTAATTTAGGTTGAGCCTTTCTACTTTCGGGGTTGCCAACATTTATTTTCATTTGGTATGACTTCTAGGAAAAATATCTATGAGGCACTATGGCAGTTGCTAGGGGCCATTCAATAGAAGAACATAGAGCTACTCACCCTCTTGTAGCTGTGGTAGCTTGGGCACCGGTATGCTCCCTAGAGACATCACCCCACCATGACTCGAGGAAGTTTCTAACATCTCATTGAACTTGATGAATTGGGAGACTTGCGAAGCTGGCAAGTGGCATAGCATATGGGTGCAACTGAAAAATGAGAGTTCCACCTTGTTAGTGGTTATCTAACTAAGTTGATAAAAAGCCAGACCTGGTGTGAGAAGTTGTAAGATATAAACAGGTCGATGAACAATTTAAATGACTTAAATCATACCTATAGATATTGCTGCGGTTCTTCTTTGGTGGCTGCAAACAAAATAAGGAAAAAATAATGATAGCAATTAAAAAATTCTAATTTGGAAGCAAGTAAACAAAATCATACCCAAAAGCACAAGTAAATAGGGTGGATTACTTATTTTCTTGACTTAACCCTGGGGTCAAGCTCAGATCACTTTACTCCCAACAAACTAAACTAGAGTGACACAAACTTGTTTAGAAGCTCGTAAATCTTGCTGAGATAGAATGAGGTACCTTTTGGGTTTGCAAACTAGATGACAACGTCATCCTTAAATATGTTTACTTCCTCAATAGCATGGATAGCATTAACCCATATCCTTTTCAAAGTCCTCTGAAGTCACTTGTCATCGGTGGTGGTTGTTTTGTGGATAGCCTTCTTCTTTCTAAAAAAGAAAATAAATGATACTAAAAAATCATATGGTAGTCCTCCAAAAGCAAACTTACAAAATGCTGGAAGTAAAAATCAAGATATAAGGATGTCAAATTCTAATTATAAAATGCAAACCTCACAAAATCATTCCAAAAAGATACAAGTAACACCAAAAGAGTATCAAAATAACATCTTTATGTGCAACAAAGAGAGATAAATGTGCTTCTACATTAGAGTCAAAATTGTATAGTAAACATTAAATATAAGTTCATGCCACAAGAGAGAGTCTAATAACCTACGTATGCTGCCCTTTCCACCGGTGAGAACCGTACTAGCCATCTTCATAAGCCTCTCCCGATTCATTTGCACAACAAACCAAAATACAAGAAGATTACTTCCTACAATGTGTAAAAGGAACTCCAGGACTCCAATGAAATGATGGATCCTACATGGTCCATGAAATATATGTTTTGTAAAAGCAATACATATTAGTATTTGTCACAAGTGGCATATCTAGACAAGGTTTACTGACTAGAATCCATGAATTCTGATAAGCAACTAATTAAAACAATTGACCAGGCTGATTTGTGATGGCATATGTTACAGATTCAAGTTATGTGTGTGTGTGTGTGTCGGCATGGGCATGGGCAGCGATTTTGGTGGTGGTGGTGGGGTTGGTTTTTTGAAGAGGAGTTGGGGAGGGGGGGCGCAGTAGTAGGGTCGGGAGGAGGAGGAGGAGGGGGACGGGGCAACAACAGTAGGAGGAGGAGAGGTGGCGAGGGGCAAGGAGGATGAGGAGGGCGTCGCGCATAATGGTAGGAGGATGAGGAGGGGGCGGGGAGGAGGAGGAGGGGGTGTGGCAACATGAGAGGAGGACAGGTGGAGGGAGGCAACGAGGAAGAGGAGGGGGGCAAGGAGGAGGACGAAGACGAGGAGGAGGAGGAGAGCGGTGGGGAGGAGGATCGAAGGAAGAGGGCGTTACTTGAGGAGAAGGAAGGCGGCGAGGAGGGGCGGTGCCATGGAGAGCCGACGACGAGGAGGGGGTTCTCCTCGAGTGAGGAGGAGGATGAGGAGGATTGGCATGGAGGGGGCTTTTGGGGAAGATGAATTGTGATGGGAGGCTCGGGCACTGCTCGCATATACATCAATCAACATACGCCGTCGATTTAATCAAGCGACGGCAAATGTCGCTTCAAAATTTTCCGCCGTGTACCCAAAATACCCGCCTTTTTAACAAAACACATTCGCCCTCAATTTAATCAACAAGTGATGGAAAATGTCACTTTAAAAATTTTCCCCGCGCGCCCAAATGCTCAAAATTTTTGAACAAAACATATTCGCCGTCGCTTTTTTAACTAAACGATGACAAATATACATATGAAACTTATACTCGCACCTAGCCCTCACTCTTTTTGGTAGTGATAGAGTTAACAAATGTACACTACCCCTTTACCGTCCCTTTATAACAGAAGCGACGTCAAATATTATTAAATAATCGACGATAAATCTTATTTTTCTAATACTGACTTAAGCCGTTGATAATCATAGATCCAACCAAAACAAGTAACATTCCCCCCGACATCAACACCAATCGCGCGGGTAAGGGACATGTCTCCTCTTTCTAATCCCCCCAGCAAGCATAGATTGGAATATTTCCTTTTACCAAGTAAACACAAACTTTGTTTCCACATTTTACTTCGAGTTTGCTAGACCCATGTGGTAAATTAGCCGTTTTTTCCTGTGATATGCACGTCTACGTAAATCTCGTGGTGCTTGTTACGCCTTCAACCTTCCATGGGGATGATTGAGCTATAATTGGTTTCAGGAGCAAGTAGGACTGCTCCAGGTTTTTGTTGATGAAACAGTGGTCATATATTGTTTCTGTGCACATCCGAGCGCTAAGGCATAGGTTAGGAAGTAGTCTAGAAATTCCTAACAGACTTTGTTGAATACGTTTCGGTGTTTGCATTCTGATGTTCTTGGTCCTTATGGTTACTGTTGGGTTCAGCTGGTTACTCTCACGTGCTCTTCCTACCAGATTTTTTTGGGAGGGTAGTATACTTAGCCAGTATGGTTATTTCTGAAGGGCCTACGTATCTCAGTTCTTTCTTGTTTCCTCCATATGTGAAAGGTTGGTGGCCGGTTGAAGGAAGGGACCCTTTTTATCTAGGATGTCGGTAGAGAAATGCCTTGCACTGTATTTTGTACTCTGTGTCTTCATTTAATAAAATATATGGATATATTTTAATTTTTTATCATTTAAAATTAAAATATATCGATTGAAATTGAAATTATACTGATATATTTTATATTTAAAATTAGTTATTCTTGAAAAGTAATTTTTCACTTTAAATTTAAAATTTAAGATATAAGATTTATTATATTCTAAACCTTAAAGTCTAAATTTTAAATCCTAAATTTAAAGATATAAGATTATTTTATATAAGTAAAATCACTTTTCTTAAACTTAAGCATGGAATCTTAAATGTTAGATTTTAAATCTAAAATTTATAGATGAAAATTATTTTTTAATTTTTAAATAAAATTTTATTTTATAATAATTAAAAATTAAAATACAGATACATTTTGTTAAACTGGAGATGCATGTTACAATAAACCTTTGTCTAGTTTTTTTTAAGTTTATTTATTTTTATCTCTTCTGGATGCTTATGTGCTGGGGTATTTTAGGAACTATTCTTTCGCAGAGAAAAATTGTACGGTAAAGTTAACATATAAGGCATCGCAAATCTGTGCTCATACACTTAACCCTTGAAAGATACCCTAACTACGCCCGAGCTTGAGGATATTGTCTAGGTATCCAACGCAGTCTACTCTGTCCACCAAATTCATGACTTGGTATACAATTGTCTGGGCCACATTGGAGTAAAAAGGCTTGGACCCACAAATTAAAAGGTCCACTTGCCCAAATGCATCCTCGCATACCTTTTTATCTCTTGAATCATTGGATACATATTAAAGTTGGGGATTTAGAACGTTTACTTCGTAGGGTACCGAAAATTACAAATTAAGGCTACAAATTATATTTATATATCTGTTGTAGATATAAGTACTGTACTTTTACATTATTTCATTTATTTAACTTTTATACTTTTAGAAATTAATGGCAATTTTTTTCGGGCCATGCTGGCTCCTGAGAGGAATTCCAACTCCCAGGTCAGAGCATTTTCATATAGCATGAATGGTCTAAGAAATCGGTATGATTTGAGTAGCTTGACGATGGTTTTCATGGGGGACATATCTTTAAAATTTTAAAACTTAATATCAAATCTAATTTAGGAAGGAAAATATTGAAAATTATCTTACCTAGGAGGTTAAGCCCTACAAAGGGGGGTCTTAATCCGGCATTACATGGGTTTGAAGAGGTATTAACCAATTACGCATTTGGCCCTCCGACGAACCTATCCTTGGGGTTAATCCCTTCAAGAGGTTAGGTCTAGCTGACTTAAAGGATTAATATATCAAAAAGGAGTGTTAACTTTCGTTTATTTAACTATTTAACTTATATTTGGTAACTTGAATTTAATCACTTTAATACGAATTTATCTAACATCAATTTCAACTAAATCTATATTAAAATCATACACCATTTATACTTTTGACATCTCTTACGTTTTATATTTCACACCATTACCAAATAAAAGTTACAAGGGTTATCACCATAACTTAACATAAATTAAAAAAATTACAAACCAATATTAACACTACTATACAAGTAAATATAATTACACGTTAATATCAATTTCATAATTTTTAACAACACTTTCCTAATTCCCCTAATAATTAACGTATTATATTTAATTAAATTTTTATTTTTTTCACCGCCTGCAACCAAATGGTGTCTACCCAAACGTAGATGTTTACAGATAATCCATTGTGATTATTATTATTATTTTTCATTGACATGTTTCTATCTGCTATCATATTTCGTTGGCAAATGAGGCCTAAGGAAAATTATAACGTCATGGAAAAAAACAACCGAGAAAAGCAGAAGGCATTGTGTTAGATCAATTTATATTTTTATAAGGGCTAACCCCTGATTTTCCAATACTACGGTAATAAGATAAAGTGGACCCATAAGATAGATATGCTCATTTCAAATCCATGCCCAATTCTACCTACGGTCACCTAAATCCAGGTTGATATTCTTATCGATGGACAAAATCCATCTAGGAAGATAGAGGATCCGCCCCCTCCAGACTTAGACTTAGCCGCACTTTCCCCTCAATCAGCCCATCCCCATCTCGACCGACCCAACCCCTCTTCCCCACGCGAAAATTACGATTCCCACCAGCACCGCTAACATCCCACCTTTACTCGGTCCGAACGTAATAAAACCAAAAACCGCAGGGCCTTTTCGGAAGGAACCCTCCCCTCCCTGTATAAGCGCACCGCCATTCTCTCTGCCCCTCTCGTCCGACGAACGACGCAACGCTTGCGCTATTGCAATCCAGCAGGTCCGCAAACTTTCTCATCATTAGCGTTCCGGTCCCTCGGCGATGGCGTCGCGCTGCGAGGTGGAGGTGACGGTGGTCTCGGCGCACGACCTGAAGAACGTGAACTGGAAGCACGGGGACCTCATGCCGTACGCGGCCCTTTGGGTGGACCCCTCCTCCAAGTGCTCGACGAAGGTCGCCGCCGGCGGGGACGACGACGACCCCGTTTGGGACGAGAAACTCGTGATCCCTCTCCCCGGCCACGACCTCCGCGACGCGGTGCTCCACATCGACGTCGTCCACGCCAACGCCGCCGAGGACGTGAAGCCCCTCGTGGGCTCCGCCCGCCTCCCCCTCGGCGAGGTCGTCGACGAGATCGGAATTGGTGGAAACCTGACCAGGTTGGATCCGTGAAATTTTTACCTTTGCTTGCACCGGGAACTTGCAGCCAACCTTTTCCCGAACTTGTTCGGGGGGTTATAAATTAATGCAAGGCTTTAGACGTAAAAGTTCAAAACTTCTTGGTAACAAATAGATAAAAGGGTACGATCTTTATTTTTGCATGGCGGAACCATGAATAACGTGTGACCAGGTAGTATCACATGTTTAAAATGGTACATAAATGAGTGCGGAAAGAGCAATGATAAATGAGAATAACCTTAACCTCGAAATTCCATTTTAAATGAGGGTCACCACCTCCTCTATTTCTAGGGTTCGCATTCTCTGAATACATGGGAATGGCTCGAAAATATGATACACTTGATATAGTAGATAGGAGTGTTGAGATTGATATCAATTTTACACTGCTCGTAATTTACCACAAGGGATTGTAGAGTGGCAATGCCTCATTTCCACATGTAAAGGATATGAGATCAATCTCCACGGCCATTGATATTTACCCTCCTAGAAATGAAATACTTGTGATTTTCTCATAGGTAATCTGGATCGCCTAAATTCTAAACATGTCATAAAGAATTGCCATCTTATCTTGTTGGGTGACATTTGGGTAGTAATTATTTCAGCGTGTGGATCACCGTACGATCCCCCGTTTCAATTAAGACGGCGGTTCTTTAAAGTAAAAGAACATGAAAAATTCATTGTGGGTATTACGGTGATATTTGATTATATTATATAGGTGATTTCTTTGATATCATTAATTTTAAATTCGATATAATTTGATTAAAATCTAAAATATCATTCTTGTAATTTAATTTATAATTAAGTATCATTGATGTAATTTATTTTAATTTCGATAATAAAATATCATCACAAAACTTAATCCAAAGGTGGACACGTAAACTTTTACGTGGCATCTATGCTTTCGATTAAGCTCCGAATGGGAGGGGCTTTGTTGTAAGATCACGTTTGCATTCATTCTTACAGGAAACTGAAGCTGAGGCGCCCCTCCGGTCGACCGCATGGGAAGCTCGAGGTGAAGGCGTGCGTCCGCGAGTCCCCTCGCTTCTACGAGTCCGTCCCCTATGGCGCCCCCTACGTCCAACAACAGAGGGACCCCTATGGGCACTACCCCTACGGCTACGCCGCGCCGCCGCCCGTCGGCTACTCGTACGCCGCGCCTCCCGGCGGCTACGCGTACGCCGCGCCCCCGCCACCCGGCGGCTACGCGTACGGCTCGCCCCCTCCGTCCGGGTACCCTTACGGCGGCGCCGCGCCACCGCCTCCGGTTCCGATGTACGGCCAGGCCGGGCCGTCGTACGGGTCGGCCCCACCGCCGGTGGTGGATCAGAGGAAGAGCAAGTTTGGGATGGGGACAGGGCTGGCGGTGGGAGCTGCGGCGGGCGTGGTTGGGGGACTTGCGCTGGCGGAGGGGGTCGACTACGTGGAGGACAAGATCGCGGAGGACGTGGCGGAGAGGGTGGAGGAGTGCCTCGGCTTCGACGATGGCGACTTCTAGAAGACGTATAATATAGATAGATATGGAGATAAATCTATGGAAGAATTAAGGGACTTCTGGTGATGTAGGAGCAGATGCAAGAGAACTTAACAACTTTTTTGAGTGAGAACTTAACAATTTAACCCTTAGCCCAAGCGGTACATTTGGTTGTGAGAAGACTGCCTCCTTTGCAGCACTTGCAGGGCCCTCTTCTGAACAGGGCATGTTTCCTAAAAGTTTCAATAAATTGCGTATGATGTGTTCATATGTGTTTGAGTAGTTTGGAATGCGCTTGGGACAACACCTACCTCAACCTTGGTCTTGTCTTTCTTCGTTTCCATTAATCAGCATTTGATTACGTCAAGTCACAACTACATAATAATAACAAAAAATGATAAAATATCATGGATTGACTCTTCTTGACACATTTACGATATGGACACGTCTAGATCACAGATGTTTTTTGAAGGCCCATGACCACATGTTTTTTCATTTTATCGCATCTGCTGGATACGAGCACGGTGACAGATTGGATGCAGATAACTGTAAAGCAAAAGAGAAATAATAACCGCTATTGCTCAGGAGCTGTAATCTCAGAGAGATGCAGGTGTTATCAGCGAGTGGATAAGTTATACTCTGTGCAACTACAATAGAGTGCAGTGCACTAATGTAAACGTTACTTGAGCTTCCTGGTGAAGTCTGAGAGCTCCAACAATTGAATCCTTTGGATGGTTTCTGCCTCTCATCGCTCCTTTCCAGTATTGTAGCCCAACCTTCCTGTAATTGCTCTGCATTGTTCAACCATTGGGCACTTGCAAGAATCCAAGGAAGACATGCGGACAGATGCTTCACGAATTACGCATAGGTACAAGATTCCAAATTATGAGAACATTGCCCAGATACCCGGTCAGTTGACTAATTTAAAGGTAATTTTTGAAATACCGACGATTTTGGCTATCTATCTCTGATTTGCCAGTTCAATGTCAAGTGCATTGACAGTATACCAAGAAAGGATTTCTTTTGTTTAGTTAATTTTCGAGTCTTCCACATAGTTGTGTTACCCATATCTTTCGATCAGGAAATGAATGTACTTGACAAAACGGGAAATTTCGAACTTGTGGCCGCTGTTCGGTTGGGAAAGAGGAAAGGAATACAAATTCCAATTATTTAGTTCTGGCTCTTTGATGACATTCCAGAGAATCACAATGCCTCCATCTCCATGCCGAACTTTTACTAATCTCAGAAGGTTAGCCTATGACATTTATGCCAACTGTTCAGTTTTTCCTTTTCTTATTTTTAAAAAAATAACAGAGAAAGCCCATTTCCATATTACTCATAGTTATTTAATCTAATATGAGAGGAGTATTAGTTAATTCCAATTGGCACCGAGAGGGTAACCTGAGGGGGCCATTGGGCGTTACCTTAAAGGCCAAAGAGGGAGCTCTCGCCACAGGTGTGGCAGAGGACCCCATCGAAATCCAGCGCATACACGTCTCCCGCCATTTTAATTCGACTCCCACCAACTTGGCCAAATAAAATGCCAGCCATGCCTTTATCCCTATTGCGGAACGAGAGGGCGTGACCTTGTTTGGTATGGAATGGTGCTTCCCACCTTACAGTCATTTGGTATGGGATAACGCTAGAAAGGCTGCTCGGCCTCTGATGGTGATTCCCCGCATCTCGAATTAAATATTCTGAGGAAAATATAGATAACATTATCCACAATGTTAATATCATGACATTAAACTCCGGTCATTCCCCCACAATGGCACCACCTCATGCAGGTGAAGTGCACATATAGCCGTTCGATCAAAATCCGATGATCTGGATCAATTTCGTGTGCCAAATTTTCCTAGTTTGAATTTACAACCAAAAATAGAGAGAGGGATGTGCTTTGCAGGAAGGAGCAAAGTATCCAACAATCCCCAGTCATCGAACTCTCGTTTGGCTTGGGTATTGAAGGTGTGATACGGGATGTCTCGTGGGATTGGGGTGGGGGAGCTTGGGTTCCCGTGGGGTGGGTTTGTTATCTAGGGGATGGGGGTGAGGGAGAAAAAAAAAAAAAGATTTTCTAATCTTTTAAATAAAAAATAAGAAAATTTATCTTATCAAAACTCGGTAATTTTTTTCATCTCTCACAAAATTAATATACCAATCATTAATAATCCAACCAAATCATTACAATCTCATCAATCAAACACTTTCTTATACTTATTCCACTCCAATTCTATCCCAATATAACACTATCCCCCCGAGGATAACTAATTCAATCCCAGATAACCTTAAGGATCTTTATCGGGTCTCGCACCATGAGAGTCATGATTGCCCATTATTGATAACTGAAATCCCAATGCAAATATGGCTATATCGTTGGTGCTACAACCAGGTCGACCTTCGTGCTACGTCCCTCGTTGCAAGAAGGTGGTAAAAGCAGCTATACGAGTCAGGAATTTCGATGTCAAACCGTTCATAATTAAATCTTTTTCTTTTGGAATAGGGTTAGATGGGATCATTAATTATGCCAATTACAGGAGATGCAATCTTGAAGACAGATTCGGGAAGGTGTTCAAAAGGTACAATCCTAACAGTTGACATCATCACTCCAGGTGAAACAGGAAAACACTAGCTTTCCTGATACACCAGGCATAGTTGTATGTCGTTTACAATCTACTTAACCGCAACCATCATTGCAGGATGGCCTCCAGAGTGCATCCCATATTCCTCTCCCTCCATCACTGCCAAGTAGTTGTGGCAAAAGACAGTTAAGTGCATTGCGCATGCATGCACATAGCAGGTAGCATCTCCAATAGTTGCACCAGTGATAGATCCCACTAGAGTACTGTCCTACCTCAATCCGCAACTCACCTTCCTCCACTCAGCACCAGAGAAAACATTTGAAGCAAGGGGCGTCTCCACACAGAAGCAAAGCTTCAAATTTTATGCAGATCCTGTATCACTCATCAGGAGCGTTCCTTCCTTCCTCCGAGGACCAGTAACTTAAAAATCTCGTTGACTTTAAGGAGAGGTGCCAATGAGAACGGTAGGTATGGTTACCATTCAGAATCTCATCCAAGTTTGTTGAAAGTTGAAACCTCCTCGGCAATGTATGGCGTTGAAAAACACCATATTCGGTTAGAATAAATATTTTAGAGGGACATGACTGCAAAGCCCAAAACCAGTTCCAGGTGTGAGTTATGCTAATAGTAAGTGTCGGGATTAGGTGAAAGTAAGACGTGGCAGCCAACGGGTCACGTGACAGTTATCTAGAAGGCTCTTGAGTTATTGATTTTGGGTCTATAGGATCAAAATTAGAAGTTAGTTTTTTAGTTGGTAATTTACCTTATTTAATTTGTTTGTTTTAAAGAGATTTGAAAAGATTTAATTGTTCCAAATTTAGAAGATTTATTTAGATTCTATTAGTATTAGTTTAGTATGAAAATAGAAATATGTAATCTTCATTTAAAGAGAACCTTTCAATATGTTACGAGATTGAGCAATACAATTAATACTTCCAAAACATCATGCTCCTCCCTCACAATTAATACTTCCTAAACATTATGTTCCTCTCTCTCTCTCTACTTCTTCTGCAAGTAGCAGTTAGCCTTACGAGGATTCCTACATATCTGCATGCATCCCAACAGATCGATCCAAGCCTGAACTGACCTTCTTCAGCCCCTATAGAAGGGTTCAGCAATCAGGCCAGACTTCTTCCTCCATTGCATATTGGTCTACACATGGTAGACCAACCTGCAACTCGCTCTAGATGACCAGGCCGGTTCGTCCAGCTACTGCTGGGATCGATTTTCAACCCCTACAGGACGAAGCCAGAGGGTCGCTCTCCCTTTTCGTGCATTGGCAACCCTATCATTGGACTGTTTTTCCCATGTACGGGAGTTTCCACACTCCACTTCCACGTCAATTCTTGAAAGTAAGTTTTAGGATTGCATAATTTTGAATTCTCTTATTCAAAAAATATAGATCCTAAAGGATGCAAATGCAACGATTAAATTTGAAATTCCAATGTAAGCTGTGACGGTGAGGAAACTATGAAAACTGCCAACTCGAGGGCATTTTTATGAATCTAATAGTTACAGCACCGTCTACATAATTACCAAATCATAAGGAAATTAATGTAACGCAAATTCATTAATGTTTTAAGTCTAGGTATCAAGTTCCAAGGGACTCCCAATCTGGAAGCTAATTCAAGAGAAAAAGTCATCAAAATGGAGACCAAAAGCTTCAGGCCCCATCAAACTGCCGTGCTTTGAACTCGCCAAATAAGATCTAACAAGGAACTGCAGCGTTACAGCTTTATCTCTTTCTCATTCAAATAATCTGACGACAAATCAATTCAACAGCTTTGACCGATCAAACAAGATAGTGGTTGGATTGTAATAATTGTCTTCCACATTTGAATTACAAAAAATATAATGATCTTGGAGTTGCATCAAAGATGCACCTTATCATCTGGATGAACAACCCAGTCCTATAATAACAAAGAATCACCCATTAAGTTGATGCCATCCCTGTACCAATCAATCCTGACGAAGATGGAGAAAAAAGTTTTGCAATTGGAAAATTGAAAGAGTGCAAATCTCTTGCTGCAACAACATACTCGGCCTTTCTCAGTCCATGAAAAAGATGCACAAGTTTATTTGAGCTTCTTGCTGAAGTCAGAAAGTTCCAGCAGTTGAATCCTCGGAATAGCTTCTGCCTCTTGTCTCTCCTTTTCAGTGTTGTAGCCCCACCTTCCTGTCACGGCTCTATTTTGGTCAAATTGTGAAAACTGAAAACTACAAAAAAAAGGAAATAAAAAAATAGAGATACTTCATGGATTGACAGTGGCAACAAGATTGCTAAGTTTCGTCAACTGTCTATCAAGATGAAAAATTCATGAACATCCGCAACTATTTATGAATTTTATGAGCCGTTCTATATTTTTGTCAGTGGTGCCCAATTCAATGCATTGCATAATTTTATGCTTTTTCCTGAAAAGAGATTCGCTATTATTCAATTGAGTTCGTCCCAGATATTGTTATTATCTACAACTTTTTTATGTTCCAAAGTTGCTTCGAGAGTACTTTTATATGCCAGATTAACTACACATGCTGAATAGGTGGTGAGCTTTGAACTTGCAAGTGGCATACAGATGACTGGAATTTTGGTAGAAGAGCAAGAAAGAATAGCAGAATAACCATGGTAGTTACCTAAGTACAAGTTCCACTTGTTCAGATCAGGATCTTTGATGACATTTTTCAGGGTTGCAAGACGATCTTCCACAAAGCTGCTTAGAAGCAACAATATCAATGATCACTTAAAAAATCTAATGAAAATATAGAAGATTATATCTTGGCTAAATAATTCAGATAAAGAGGTTCCCTCTTCTATTAAGAATGCTTTTGACTATTTCTAGCACTAACGGACGTTGTCTACTGCAAACCCAACAGGATCATCGGTTCATAAAGAATGCACCATGAACAATCCCCTGCTTTTTGTATTTGTCAAATTATCAAACTATGCTAGCATTCAGCTGGGTGTTGAACCTTGCATGGAGGGTGGGGGAATATTGAGAAAGTATTGCATGGAGACCCATCTGGTATGATATTGCCTACTTTGGATTTAAGAAAGAGAATGATCCATTATAGATCTAAAGAAAGACAAAAAATCCACCTAGCCGACTCCACTTAATGAAGAGAAAAGCTTGGTTTCTGTTGCTAACTAACAAGTGAGCTTTTGTGGTGCACTCATGTAAATTCCAAGATAACAGCAACTTTAATAAGCATTATTATTGGGTTAATGACTTTTTCAATCATTGTGCACATTCAGGCATGTAGTTGTGCAACGCTTATCAGACCATCCAATTTGACCTCAAATAAAAATTTACTTGAAAACAATTTAAGAGCTGAATATTTGAAAACTGTAATCAATAAGGTAATCCAACCAGTTTGACACCAGAATCCTTGTAGAAGACAATAATCAGCTTAAATGATTTAAAATCAAGCAAATTAAATTTGTGAAACTTATGAAGGATCAACAAACTAACATAAAGGAGCAAAAGATATGCCAAAGCACCAAATAAGCTAAAATTTGCTGCACTAGTCAACTAGACCTCTTATTTGATAGGCAATATTTATTTTGTCGATGCATTTTATTGTATACAAAGTAGAGGGAGAAATACACACTCATACAAGAAGTCAGACAGTTCTAAAATGTACTTTGGAGGTGTAATGACCAATTCACAAATTAGAACTGATAATTATTTTGCAGGCAAGAGCTCCTACACCGTTTTTTGAACCAATAAGAAGTCTAAAATCACTTGGTGGCATTGCAGCATTGCAAATATAACTTGAATAAGCAATAGCCTGATATGCAAACACACTTCTTAACATATCACTTGCATTTTGATGGTAATATGATAAAAAATGATACTGTTGACATTTATGTATGGTGAAGGATTGAGTGGAGATCATTATATGTGCACGCACAAAATCAATATTCATCAATCAAAGGGATCTTCGAGGCTACTGGGGATTGCTGCATTCCAAATGTCTGCGGCTATTACATCCTGTGCAAGGATTTATATGCATCCATATACAAACAGTTCCTTTCAAAAATCCATATACCAACAGAAATATAGGAATGCATACTTCTACACTGATACAGATTCAGTAGTCCTGAGTCAACCTCTCCCTGATTCAGAAATCTCCAATGAGATTTTAGGGAAATTTAAACAGGACTATAAGATGAAAGAAGGTGTTTTCTTAGCTCCTAAGTGCCATTAAAAAAAATGATACTATCTGGAATGAAAAGAAAGTTGTGGTGTAGGAAATCTGGGTCTTTGCAGATAAATTGGGCGGTTAAAAGACTCCATTTGTTGTACAGAAGTTAGTACTTATCTTGGATAACAATAATTATTTGTGGTTTAATTCAGGAGAATGAGCAGTATTCCACCAATAACAAGTCTCCGTACATGTTGAAAGGATGTCCACACCGTTAGCAGGTGAAGATCTGAGAACCTTCCCAAAAAAATTGATTGTGGGTAGGGAAAGGAAATGCAACAAGTATGCAAAACAGTTTATTACAAGGCTTCTTCTTACCCGTACTACATCATTAAAGAAGATGGGGTTCCTCAAGTGCAAAAGTGGGTGTGAGCAGGAGCACGGTAGTTTGAGGTTTGGGGTATTCCAGACGGGGATGATCTGGCCTTTCCTTTATATACATCTGGATAAGCCCATTATATCCTCTGACACTCTCATTGCACTTTGAATGCCTTTGTGGAGAATGAAGAAGCCATGTGGCACAGTGAGTCACGTAGTCCACATGGCAGTCCAGTCGATCAAGGAGGGGCATCAGCCCTAGTTGGTTTCTTGAGGGACAAGTCTAGTTTGCTTTGTGTCCAAGTTTTGTTAAATTTATTATGTAATTATAGGGATAATTAGAGTTGTTAGTAGGAGAATTACTTACTATTTTTAATCCATTAATTGAGTCATTATTTTCCATTTTCTATATTTAGTAATAGGAGTAATCTCTCTATATAGAAATAGAAAAATAAAGACTCAATTAATAAACTAAAATCAGTAAGTAAATCTCCTATTAATAACTCTAATTATCCTTACAATTAACATATTAAATTCAACCAAACTTGGACCTAAAGAAAATTGAAATGACCCTTCCCATGGATCGTGGGGTCATTTTCTGGAATTTAAGGGGGGTTGTTGTAATTTGTAACCCCCTAGATTTCTTGTTTAGGGGTCTGTGGATAAATGAGACCCTTACGGGTCTTGATCCCACCCACACGCACACTCACGCATACCCCTAAACCCTAAACTTCTTCTATTTAAACCCCCTTGCCTCGTTTCCCAAGTCCCCACCTCTCCTGTTTCCTCCCTCAACGCCATCAATAACTCCCCTTCTTCCCCTTCCTCTCCGTGTCCTCACTCTACCGTGCAAGGAGCTCCCGTTGCGGGAGTCTGAGTGTGCAAGGCAGAGTTTGGGTGAGCTGGCGACGGAGCTTGTAGGAAGGACTTGTGTGCGAAGCTGAGTGCCATTGCTGCTGTAGCTCCTGGTGCAGGGTGTGGGTTTTTGCGAGGAGAAAAGGCTCGCGAACAGTTCTACAGAGTCATTTTTCCGCAGAACCGAGGAGTCCAACAGACATCTGATTAGATGTCCGGAGTTGTCACTGGGAATCTGAGGTAACGCCTTGCTTGAGATTTGTGCGTGCTTTTCAGTACAATCTCCTTTGCTCGGTAGACGTAAGGCTGAGCGCCTTGGGGTGTGCGCTGCGCAGGACGTGGGTTGCTTTTCGCAAGGAGAGGAAGGCTCGCGAAGGACTCTGGGGAGATTTTTCTCCGCAGATCAGACGTTTGTATCTCTCAACAGATGTCTGACCGGACGTCCAGAGGTAGCACCAGACGTCCGATAAAGCATATTCAAATGGTAAGGTCTTGTTCGCCTGTATTTTTTGTACGCGTAGTCTGTGAGTGACTGCATGTCACTGTGCGTGTGCAGGATCATTGGGAAGCGGCACAGGCACAACTCCCGAGACACTTTAGGACGTTTAGATGTTTCTCCAGATGACTGATACCCGTCCCAGACGTCCGTGTACACTGCCAGACGTTTGGAAGTACCCTTGGATGGTCGTGAGGGATTCCAGACGTCCATTTTCAACGCAGAATGCAAGGTGAGCATTCTGGTGTCGTTTAAGACGTCTGATATCAGCTTGTTTGGAATATTCTAGGTATCAGGCGGCCGGTCCAGCTGCCTAGACCGGTTCAGGTGAACCAGGAAGTGTGTTTGAACCGGTTCAGAGCCCAAACGAGATCGATTTTTCACGAACGAAGTACCGTTAACTTCTTGTCGGATTTTCTAATGAGATGGAATTTGGTTCTAATTGTTTTGAGCACATTCTTGTCATGTGAGTTGTTAGTAATGTGTGTGTTGACCTTTCGTAGGTCGTCCGTTTGTGGTGTGCACGGAACCAACGGAGGCTGCGAGGTTCGCCATTTGTGCCCCCATATCTTCCGGTTACCCTGGTAGAGTGATTTTTGCTATGCCTTGTGAATTACATGATTGAAGTGCATGTTACATTAAAACTATTGATTGAACCCTTAGGATGTGCAATGAACCCTAAGGTTGAGATAGAGAAATATGTATGCTTAATCTGTTGTGATGTTTCTTGAATATGGTAAATTATGAGCTGTCTGTTATGATTATTGAACCATGACTTGAATTGCAATACATATTAGATCCTGTATAACTGATTGCTGAGATAATTGCTGGATTGTGAAACCATGAGTTACCTACTATGTGTTTAATTAAGCATGACATGAATAAAGATGTTTGGATGCTATGTAAATAAAGAAAGCTATGCATGAACCCTATGGAAAATTTAAAAGAAAATTAAAATCGTGATGTGAAAAAATATGTAGAATGATGAACGTGTTGCCTACGGATGGTTGTTTGGACTTAGTAAGGGAAGTGAGTTGGCCCTCGTGTATAAGATACCGATGAGAGCAACTATCCCTTGGTATGGAAGTGAGATGACCCTCGTGTACGTGGTACCGAGGAGAGTTAACCACCCCATGGGGTTCAGGGTTAAGATTGACCCCTTACACCAACTCCTGTTGAGGTCCACTGGGCAAACCGGGATAGTCAAACGAGGGTGTGCAGACTGTTGAGGGACGAGACCCCTATTCTATTTTATGTTGTACGTTTGGATGTACTGCTAGCAGAAATGACTGACCGTGTGCCAGTACTGGTTAGCTACCCGTGCTCTTATTGCGCGTCCCGTAATCACTGCTATGTCGCGATCGTGAAGTCGGGGTGGTAGACCGGGTGTAGGACTACCACGGAGTGCTCTCCCGATCAGAAGAGTGCCATGTGTACATCCAGTATCACGGGAAAAATTATAATCAAGATCGTTCCCTTAAGGAATATGAATATTAAGAGATACTATGGATCTTTGACAGAGAAATGACTCATGAACATATAGTAGTAAATTAACTGTATGACTGGATAATTGGATAAATGCATGGACAAAATTACTTTTTTTTTACTATTTTTAAATGCTATAACTGCTTTAAATATACCACTCTACTCAGCGTTAACTAACTACCATCATATATAACAGTGTACAGACCAGGGAGTCGAACAACCAGCACCTCCGACTGCAGAGAGTGCTAGACCCAGTCGAACCCAACCCTAGGTCTACTTCTTTCCTTTTGATTTCCTCTATTTTCGTTGTTACTGAGTATTCCTGCTTTATGTTGAGAACTATTGTAGTTACGTCTTTTTACCTTAGTTGTGACGGCTAGTGATTATATTTTCTGCTTATGGCATATTATCCTTCTAGAATTTAAATTAAATTTCTGCTGTTGATTTTATTTAAATTGCTTAGTTACTTGCATGTGTGGTTTGTGGTTTGTTTCGTACGTTTGGGATAGTCTCTCGTTGGATAACTGAGTCTTGAGGTTAGTCGAGGCAAGCCTTAATTGGATTTCCAAAGGGGTCGGATTCGGGTTGTAACACAAACTAGGCTTGACCCTCAAAAACCAACTAAGGCCGGTGCCACTCCTTGACTGACTGGACTGGCATGTGACTTCTTCATTCTCCACAGCCTTCATTGATGTTTGCAGATTCCCTATGCCATAATGTCACAATCTCCTGGGTGTGTGCTGGCTGTCATTCAGCTTCTGAGCTATTACTGATCGTCAGGGTTTGGTTTTGCTACCAGATCCTGCTCTGGTACGTGTTTCCTGTTATGTCATGCTAATTATTACCGGGCATGAACCAAGGTCAGCACAAATAAGTTAGTTCAAAGTAGGCCCAAATAGACTGTCTGGTGAAACAAGGGAGTTGGACGGGTCTGCAGGGCATATGGATCCCAGACTCATCATACATAAATTGCATTGTCAAAGCACTTCAAGGAGAACAATTTGTAAACAGTGGCAACCAGATCGTAGTTGATAGAGTTGGTAGACATGTTTTGGTGATCATCAGGTTGTACCGTAATTTATTTTTTTGAAGGATGTACAGCAATTCATTGGCATAGACTTTGGTGCACACCATGTTGAAATATTTTCTTTATGCATGTACATCTATGCACAATTGATGTGATCTGTGTGCCTTCCAGAGTAGAGTGCTTACTGGAAAGTGAACCCCGCATATTCTTGTTTCTGTTGGAGTTTCTTCAACACTTCAACCTTTGGTCTACCAAAAAATTCAAAAGAATTGGTGAAGGTTTTTATCAAGATCAAGTGCAAAATCAAAAAATGTGCAGAAGGACCAAAATGCACCGACCCTGTTCCTAGACCATATATTCTGTCGGATGGGATGATGACTCCAGCTAGCTCCCGAAGTAATGCATCAGCAAATCTGCTCTACCATCAAGCATTACAGGATACAGTGATATCTAGTGTCAGTGAAGACTGCTTAGTGCAATACATGATGACTAAAGCGGAAAACAACATAGATTCTGCTGAAAGTGGCATTCTATGAAATAAGCTTGTCTCGTAATTACATCCAAATTTCAACATAAAACAAAACTTTTAGATGTTCCATGAAGAATCATTATTCTTTAACAATGAATGGAGGCTTTACAACGTTATTAGAAAATTAAACTCAAAACTATGTTTTGTATTCCGAAGATGGGGTTTGAAATGAAAGACAACCATTCACAATGGCATTGGAAGACAAAATTGTCACTGAAGCTGACACCAAATAATTGAAACTTACATTTTTCATTTGCATGTGGAAGGAAGGATTTGTAACAATCCTATACGCTATAGTATGTTAAAGAAATAAGTGCCTTTGAAGGTCCTAACATTGCATGATAAACTAGGAACCATTCGATACTAAATAAACTCAAGCCTGTACTTATTCTTGAAAAGAAAAAATAAGAGATAAGTATTTTTTTCCAACTTATTTGGTCTTGTACATTTTAGTAGTCACTTTGGTGTCCAGTCAAAACCATGTGAGCACTCACAGGGCATTGGAGTGGAGCAGGCAGTTAAAGTGCTGGCTATGAATATTGACACTAAAGCCAGAACCTCAAGAATCGGGTTCAGTTATGTGCCAATTATTTCTCTGCTAACTTTGAATGAGATCTTGGCGTTGAACTCCATGGAGTCAATGGTTTTGAAGTTTTATTCTGACATTCATAATCTAGTTTTCAGAGATTATAGATTTCGGAGACCGAAAGAGTTATATTATCTATCAGATCCCTAATAAAAAATTGAATATATGATATAATGCTGCACATTGTGAAATTGGAATATAAATGTTAAACTCTGACCTCGGCATCATGGTTCCAAACGTACCATACCAAGACCCCAAAAAGAGATTAGCAGCCTTAGTAGTTTACATGAAATTAAGCAAGTATGCAAAGTGCTGGTTTTTAATGTTATAATAGAGCCAGAACTTTGTGTTTTCCCAGATGTTTATACACAGGAGTGTGGCAATTCCTCTGCCTGTTGAAATAGTACAGGGAAGTTAATCAGTTCACTTCTCTGGCAAATGTCAGTGGAGCAGTGCACTGCTCTTGACATATTTTGCAGCAAAATCTTGCAGTCAAAATTGTTGAGATCTTTGTTTTATTAAAATAAAATTACACTACATTGGTGAACTGACATTTCAGGACTTGTTATAATACCAGAGATGTTTGACAATTTCGTTCGCAACTTGCATGGCTCATCACGAAGAGATTTGTATCCAATTATTGTAATTTTTCCATTCTTTATGTTTAGAGTCTAGAAACTTTATAAGAAATCTCGTGACAAATTCTCGCTAAAATAGTCACTAAATATTTGATTTATAATCTTTTATGAAAATTTATTAAAAGCAACTGATCGATCAAAAATGAATTTTAAATTTTTGATCGATCACAATAAAAATAGATTAATCAAATAAATTAATCGAACAAAATGAAAATTGATCAATCAATTTAGCTCGAAAGATTTTTTTGAACTTCCTAAATTGACTCTGTTTCACCTAGGTCTCAAAATCGGCCATTTCAAAACATACAAAAACAACAAATAAAAAGCAATTACTAGTAGAAAAGAAGAGTTTTCACTCTCTCTCTCATTCTTTCCAAGCTCGTGTGCTTTGTGCTCTCTCTAACATTCATCATTCAAAGCATGACACTTTCTATGCAGCGAAAGAATTCAGTTTGAAACTTTATTTTGAGGTTCTTCATTTTATTTCCTTCATTTCATTTGTTGGAACCATTATATTAGGATTTTAGAGGCTGTTGTGACTTCTCTTAGTAGATAAAAAAAAAGTGTTTGTAAGAGGTCGTGCCACCCTTGTTCAAGTGGTACATGTTTTAGTAGATTGATTAGCTTTGCCTAGTTGAGAAAATCTTACATTGGGAGGCTTAGGTAATGATTTTTACCTGTAAGGATTTCTACTATAAATCTTTGTGTATATTATGGAATTGCTTTTATTGTGTCATTTTTTTATTCAATCAATATCACATTTGATCTTGTGTTGTAGCCAAGTAAGATTTGTACAGGTCACATGTGAACTTTCATTTGGTATCAGAGCTAGATCGTGAAGGCGACGTCATACCTCACCTTCACATGGTTGCAACAAGTTTTATGGAAGGACAATTATTTTTCCGACCACCACCATTCAATGGATCAGATTATGGTTATTAAAAAGAAGAATGCAAATTTTTCTTGAAACAATAGACTGAGATTTAGCAAATCATCGAGTCCAAGTACATGCCAAAGAAGAAGGAAGGAAAAGAGTTAATGAAAGAAGAGAAAAAGAAAGCTATATACAATGCCAAAGCCATGAATGTATTATTTTGTGCATTAACAAGAAAAGAGTTTGAAAAAGTTTCTATATGCAAAAGTGCCTACAAGATATGGAATATGCTCCTAATGATGAAGCAACATCGGATGATTCCAACCAAAGTTCAAAATTAGATATTGAGGAAGAAAGTCACAAAAATGAAGTTACTCATTTATGTCTCAGGGTGCCAACAGAATCGAGCGAAGTAAATTCTGACCTTATTTTAGATGAATTGTTAGATGCATATCATGATTTATATAAATTGACTAAAAGAATAAAGAAAGAAAATAGGGAACTTAAAGATAAATGCTTAAGTTTAGAAAAGGAAAAACTTAATTTATCTCTAGATTTAGAAAATAACAAAAGGGAATTAGATGTAATAAGAGTTGTGAATGTAGAGTTCCGCAAGAAAGTAGATTTCAAGGAACAATATATTCGCTTTGAAGATACTCTTAATGACCTCAAATATTCCACTAGATCATATGTAGAAAAATATGCAAACATTAAAAAGGAGAATAGAAAGAGGAAGAGGCATGCATTTTTATATCAAGAGACCAAGAGAAGAGAGTTCAATAGATCCTCTAACTGGAAAGGAATTAACCACAGACCCAAAAGAATATGGGTATCGAAAAAATTTGTGAAAAATTGTGTTGCAAGTTGTAGAAAAGATTAAATGGAAATCACAATTGGAGAGACAATCTTCAATGAGCCAATAATCATCAATTTGGCTATAAAAGATGGTGGCACCAACAAGGTCAATAGATGCCAAATTATTGGTCGAGACCCCCTCCTGCTGACTACAGTTATTAGGCATAATGCCTTATACCTTAGTAGGTATGATTCCCAAAACTAAATCTTTATTACCCGCTTAGTTATAAATATATTCTCTACATAAAATTAACTTAGTATTAAAATAGTTAAATAGGGGGAGCAACTCGATAAGCGAAGCTATCTTGATTGACTTATTTTTTTTTATAACGAGGGGAGAAAAGCAATCAAATTGTGCTAAATTGCAATTGATAGGGAGAGCTTATTAAATGATTTCCATATAATCTACACTATTTTGTTGAGGACATTACACTTTTATGTCATCTATCTTTTTGTTGATATCAAAACGGGGAGAAATTTATGAGGGGGAGTTATAAAAATTTCTTCGTTAGATATTGTTTTGTACTCACATGCATAATTGTAATTTTGTTATCGTCAAAAAGGGGGAGAATGTTGAGACCCTTGTTTTGATTAAACAAAATTACACTACACTGATGGGCTAACATTTCAGGACTTGTTACAATATTAGAGATGTTTGACAATTTCGTTCGCAACCTGCAAGACTCATTATAAAGAAAATTGTATCCAATTATTGTAATTTTCCCATTGTTTATGTTCAGAGTCTAAAAACTTTATAAGGAACCTCTTGGTGAATTTTCGCTAAAATAGTCGCTAAATATTTGATTTAAAATCTTGTGGGAAAATTGATTAAATCCAATTGAATTTTAATCGATCAAAAATGAAAATTTATAAATCAAAATAAAAATTGATCAATAAAAAAAAAATGATCGATCAATTTAGCTCGAAAGATTTTTTTTGAACTTTCTCAATTGACTTTGTTTCACCTATAAATAGGCCTCAAAGCCAGCCCTTTTAAAACACACAAAAATAATAAATAAAAAGCAATCACTAGTAGAAAAGAAGAGTTTTCACTCTTGCTCTCATTCTTTCGAAGCTCGCGTGCTTCGTGCTTTCTCCAACATTCATCATTCAAAGCATGACATTTTCTACACCTTGAAAGAACTCAGTTTGAAACTTTATTTTTGAGGTTCCATAGGATTAATTCCTGTATTCATTGTATTTCTTTCATTTCATTTGTTAGAACCTATTGTATTGGGATTCTAGAGATTATTGCGACTTCTCTTAGTAGATAAAAGAAAAGTGATTGTAAGAGGTTGTGCCACAATTGTTTAAGTGGTCGTGTTTTGGTAAATCGACTAGCTTTGCCTAGTCGAGAAAATCCTAAGCTGAGAGGTTTAGGTAGTAGGTTTTACTCGTAAGGGTTTCCACTATAACTCTTTATGTATATTGTAGGATTGATTTTATTGTATCATTTTTTTATTCAATAAATATCACACTTGATCTTGTGTTGTGGTCAAGTAAAATCTGTATAAGTCGCACGTGCACCTTCAATAATGTTGTCTGTTTCAGAGAAATTGAAAATTGAAATGGTGTTGCTTGCTTGATGTCAAGAAATAAAAGAGCAACTATCCAATTAAATCTATCAAAATGAGCATGTGCCTCATTGTTGAAAAACATTTGTAAGAGGTGATAAAACACGATAAAATCCATAAGCGAGATAAACATTCAACATAATGGGACACCCAATATACATGTGAAATCCTCAAGGGAATAATCACATGGAAATAGCCCTAAGGACTGGATATTGATTCAATCTTCCCAAGAAGAACACCATAATCAAGTATGATATCGCGTGTAATAAAAAAATATAGCACCATAAAAGCAAGCACACAAAATACGCAATGATTTATAGTGGAAAACCTCTTTAGATAAAAAACCACTATTTAAACCTTTCATCTTAAGATTTTCCCCCATCGGTCGCAAGCAATCAAATCCACTATCTAGACAATTAATGAGTTGCCTTAACCCTTACAAAATCTTCGAGGTGAAGTACGGGTCACCTTAACCCACCTCAAAGTGGAGACGACTAACAAGTTTCACTCCAAATATAAAAGAGGAAATATAGAAAAGAAGTACAAATGATGTAATACAACTTGATAAGCCAATGGAACCACAATATAACATTAGTTAAAAGATAATTTCAAAGCATAATACAAGTGCTCGTAAAGAGAACTAAAGTGTTTTTAGAGACCAGAGCTCATAGCAGATTAGTCGAGAATGCAGAAGAACATAAGTGTGTGAATTAATCTCCTTTTCTCTCAAAAGATCAGGTCTCTTATTGCAAGTACAGAATGTTTTCCTTATTGTTTAGAAAGTTTAAGGAATGGTTTACTTATAAAAACGTATTTAAATTTTGATTGCATCGTGATTTGTTCGACCAAAATGAGTTTTGGTCGATTAAAAAGATTCATCATTTTCCAATCAAAATTATTGAATGGTCAATCAAATTGTGAGTAATTTGATCTAAAAAATATATTTATAAAAAAATCAATTAAGAAAATATTTAGGTCAATTAAAAGACTTCTTTGGTTGATTAACTACAAGAGTGGTTGATCAATATGCGTAGAAATAACTTAAGCTTAAATCAAATGCAAATTGGTCGATCAAAGTAAATTTTGATCAATCAAAAGAAGAAAATTGGTCCATTAATTGATTAAATTTTAGTTTTATCGATTAAGAAAGGTGAGATTAGAGAATGGACATTTTACACAAAATGGTTGATAAAAAATATTATTTTTATGACCATTGAAAACCTTTACACTTTGGTCAATCAAAACAACATTTTGGTTGATCAATAAGTGTTTAGATTGATATGGTCAATTAATTTGTATGAAAATTGAAAGGTTCTTAGACTTACACTAAATGGTTGATTCCTAAGATTTATTAGCTGATGATTTATTGACTCACAAATTAAAAATGAATTTCCGAAGCATAGTTTGTTTCATATGTTTTAAGAGGTTTCATACAAAAGTTTAATACATAACTTACAAGTGAGCATAGACACTTACCTATACTCTAGAGATCATTATTTTCTCTTCTCCAGATCTTTGTCTACATTCTAAAGGTCTTCTTTATGATCTTTGTCTTTGATTTATAACACTTTGTTCTTGGTTGAGCTAATATAAATTCTTAAGTTTTTGAAATGTAAGCATTAGAATCCACATACATATAATGATTTTGTTATTGTGAGGATTCGTGGAAGTAGAGTGAGCCTTGGCACGTAGAAGATCCCACGCGTGAAGCGTGAAGGATGAGAGAGAGAGAGAGAGAGAGAGAGGGCCGACGATGAGAAGAAAGCGAGGAGTTGTGATAAATTGATTTATTGCAACTCAACTCCAAATAGCAATGTTGATCTCTTTTATAATCAGATCTACTCTTATTTCCTAAAACAACCGAAATCAAATCAAATCAAATCAAGCCTAACAACTCAAATCAATCACACTTCCTACATTATTTCTTCCTAAATTTAGACTCCTATTACTTAAAACAAAATTGCCACATGTAACATAACTTGGGTTGCAAGCCACCCAATTAAACCCAAGGCCACATAGCCACCAGTGGACAGACTGGCTACCACATGGCCCATTGTGCCACATGGTAGTCCACGTGGTCACCTTTATTTTCCACAATCCCCTTCAAGTCGACGTTGGGAGGACAATGAGTTGTTCAACTCATGGTGAGGCTAAAGCTCTCACCATTCTTCTTCTTTGAGCTCCAAACTCTCAATCTTTTCATTGCTAGAAGTCATAATGTAGCCTCCTGCGACCTTCAAAGTCATTGCCTCTTTGGCAACCTCAATAGTTATTGCGACGACCGCCATAGTCTTTTTCTCTTTCTCTTCTTAAAACATGGCTTGAATCTTTTCGAGGTCCGCAGGTGTAAGGGAAGCCACACGTGAGATGCTAGTAACCTCACGTCCAAGTTTCCCAAACTTGTCCCAACATTGATCTTGCAGATGATTGGTGCGCTCGCAATGTGGACATGGTGGATAGACTCAACCTGAGCCACGATCACATCCTCTTCTGCATCCTGCACCTCCATCAAAAGTAGCTAATGTGGTGTTTTCAGACACCACAACTTTGTTGGATCCTATCTCTAGTTCTTCAAGCTTCTCGGGACGATTGTAAATCGTCTCAAGATCCATATCTTTGTCCAGCGCTAAGATCTGGTCAAGTGCTAGCTGATAGCGGGGATATAACTCCGACAGGAATCTCGCAGCTTGCCACCTCTCACGTGTAGTAGTTTGCTTGTCACAGAAGATAGGTTCGTAGATCTCAAGCTCTTCAAATAACATCTCCATCTTCGAATAATATTAAGAGGAAGATCCCCTCGATTCATCGTCTAGATGCGAGTATATATGTCGGTGATGTGGGAGTTGCTAGACTTCTTGGAGTATCTCTTCTCCAAGGAATCCCACATCTCAAACGCTAACATCTTCTATAGCACATTCGAGGAGATGGATGGATCAACTAAGTTCATCAGCCAATTCATCACCATGTAGTTCTCTTTCTCCTACTTCTTCTTTGTCATGTCTTGGGACTCGAGCTCCTCTAGTAGGACATGCAATTTGTCCTGGCTGCCTACGAGAATCTTGAATGCTCGCGCCGACAGGATATGGTTTGAGGCACCTTGAAGCTTGATTTTGGTGCCTTAAACTATGACCTTTCCTTCTCCGACGTTAATCTAATTCTCGTTTTCAGCCATTCTCGTCATTAAAGAACAAGCCTTCTACTTGTATGCTCCGTGTAAGGCGCTAGATGCGCGAGGGAAGCAACTCGTTGGAGTCTCCTCGTCTCCTTAGGCTTGGCGTAAAGCGCCAAGGTCCTTCAAGAAGTTCTTTGAGAGAACCCTCACGTCGACAAAGATGCCTCGAAAATCGAGGTTCCAATGCACATGCAGAGTCATGCACAAGACTAAACCTTCTTGTGCGTGATCTCCTCTCCTCGCAACTCCTTGTTCCACGCATGGATGAACAAAAAGGCCTAAACCAGTGGCTTTGATACCATGTGAAGATTCGTGCAAGTGAAGCAGGCCTTGGCACGTGGAAGATCCCACACGGGGAGTGTGGAGAGAGAGAGAGAGAGAGAGAGTTGTGATAAAATTGATTATTGCAACTCAACTCCAAATAACAATGTTGATCTCTTTCATAAAGAGATCTACTCCTACTTCCTAAAACAACCCAAATCAAATCGAATCAAATCAAATCAAGCCTAACAACTAATCAATTACAACTCCTAAATTATCTCTTCCTAAATTTAGACTTCTATTACTTAAAACAAAATTGCCACATGTGACATAATTTGACTTGTAAGCCATCCAACTAAACCCAACGGACAAACTAGCTACCACGTGGCCACCCTTATTCTCCACAGTTATCATCAAAACTAAAGGTATCAACAGAAAATCTCAAACCTAATGTTAGCATGAACTACAAGAAACAACCAACTTTATGGAATAATGGCATTGTGCAAACTCCGAGAATGAAACCAAGAATTATCTGCTATGATGCCATCTTCAGAAACTGATACAGTAGTTGAAATGTGATAAACTCCATAAGCAAGATATACGTTCAACATGACACCTGATACACGTGAACACCCAAAGGGAGAAAACACAAGAGAAGATCCCAAGGGGCTGGATATTCATTCGATTTTCTCAAGAGAAAACAACAGTGCACTGAACTTATAGCCTACATCCTCACTTGAGATCCTAGTCCTGATCCTAAGATGTGTGGGACCAAACTCATTGATTCCAACACTCATTGCATCATGGAATTATTCTACTGCTACTTATCTAAATGATCATCTTAGGAAGACAAGCAACAATTTTTAATTCAACCAAGAACATGAAAGTTTAGTACTGCCTGCTGTGTAGATATTCTGAAGAAAGAACCAAAGCAATGAAGTTATGTAGAACTACCTGCTTTGTAGTCACAATATAAATTTTGGAGCTTGTAAACTTCAAAGCATCCGCTATACCAGGATAAAATCTGCATGAAATCAAAGTATTCAAGTTTGTGCTGGTAACACAGCCAACATATCTGTTTTCAAGTTAAATTGATGGAGACAAGAAGTATGATATCTCCCAAAGGAGACAAAATTATTTATAATATCAGTGAGGATCTGGTGCAGAGTTCTTGATATGTTACCTGTTGGCATCAATCCAGCCAGCCAAGTTATTAGCCATCCATTCATCCCTAACATGACCAAATAGGTCTATTAAAGATTGTCTGTCTTCATTCCACTCTGTCATTATTGCCATCTTCAGTTGTGGCCAGTTCTCCAATATTACTTCAATAGTTAACCCTGCTGCAACCTTCCAAAATTGACCAGCATATGGATATTTAACCTTCAACTATAAGTCTCCAGATACAGATATTGTGCCTAAATTTCTCTATGGATGAAATACTACCACATATCATTACTTCATTTCAGATTTCACATTTCTCACCGATGACTTTCTGATGGAGGAAATCTGAATCTCCAAGAGCAACCTCACAAGCAGTAAGTTTTCATATCCTGTTTCAACAACTGGCCTGAGCTGCAATAAAAGGAATGAATAAAATCACATATGGGGGAAGTCTGACTTCAGTAGAAACAGAGGCAATTTCTTTCCGTCTCCAATATTGATCAGTCTTTGGGAAAAGAAATCTTGATTGAAATCATCTTTTCAATCAGGATAATGATTTAAAGAAATATGCAAGATTTTCGTAGAATCCAATCAACTTAAGATGAAATGCCACTTGTGTATATTGTATTATTGGACTTTCTGCACCTTTATTCAATTTTATACAAAAAAAGAGTTGTGATGCAGCATATCACAATTTATGAGGAGTTTAAGGGCTTCAGTGTAAAGTTCAATAATTTATGTTTTAGAGAGGGCTTCAGCAAAAAATTTCCATCTCATCAGAAAGAATCCAATGCCTGGATAGTCTTTTCTGAATACTTCTTTTGTTTTTCTTTTCCTTTAGTTAGTATTTCCGATTAGGATTAGGAGTTGATTTTTGCGAATAGGATTAGGAAATTTTGTTTCTTTCTTGTGTTACAAGTAGGAATATGGTTATTTTCTCCCCTTTAATCTATGTAATTCCACCTCTATATAATGGGGAAACTTTTATTATACAATTGGAGTTGGAATGAATAAAACCTGACTTTTAATCTATGTCCTAGCCCTTCTCAACCACATTCCCTCTCAATCCCATGTAGCTTAGCATATGTTTCCCTTTTTCTTCTCGCCCTCCATAACTTTCCTAATCCCTAGTCTTCTCCGTTTACACCAGTTAGACCACCTTCTAGAAAGCATCTTCATTAGGGTGGAACTTTGTAAAACATTGACTATGTTCATGCAATGCACCCTTCTCCTCACCTCATCACCTTCTCCTCCTCTACCACCGATTGCCCTCCCCCACCAGGGCCACCACTAATGCCTCTCACCATCACCCTCCTTCGTCCTTCACCTCCATCTCCTCCCTCGGCCATAGTAGCTGCCCCCTCCTCCGCCCAGCCGCAGAAGCAGAGATGCGCTCTGCCCATCTCCCTCATCCTCTGCCCAACAGCAGCAGTGACACCCTCCGCCCAACTCCCTCCTCTGGCCAGCAGCAACCCCCTCCGCCAGTACTTGCCAGCTCAACTTGCCTCAGTGCCCCATCACTATTTTCCACCATCACTACACCGCCACATTGCCCTCCGACCAGCCATGAGGTTGTAGGTTCATCTCTAATGAGCCAAATGATTTTTTTTGGTTGAATATGAAGCTATTCTACTTGCGATTGATTGAAAGAATGGGTTGTTATGTTTAGGTGATTTTTACTGTTGGGTTGAATACGAAGCATTGTAGGAAATATAGATTCTCTAATGTTTACCTGAATTGTGAAGTAATTTTGGTGGAAGTTTCCATTCCAGATTAGACAAAGCAATAAAAAGGAAATCATTTCACAAATTTGAATTCCCAACTAAAAGCTGCAGCAAGGATGGACCACTAATTCCAATGTATTGACATAATTCCTATTAGTTCTATAATTGATAAGGGAATGCAAAAAAAAAGGCAACATAAAATCAGAGGTTTTTCCTTCCAAGCTGCTATTTTGGTTCACACAACACTCCCAGAGCAACTTCTCCAAAAAGCAACAGGCCCACTGGATTTTCATCTCCACGTAACAACATGTAGTATCGATGGTGCCATAGCATGCTTGAGGCCATCCAGAAATTTGTTACGGCTGGGAAGAATTCAACAGCATGGATGATTCTGTGTGAACTCTCTTAACGAATGGGTGAGTTCCTCTTTGTAAGTTGACAGGTTCTATTAAATCCCACTTCTTAGCACTTTCAAACTTGCACTCGAGTTGGGCGAGTTCAGTAGAGGAAAGACCCCAGAGCGGAAATCGCTAATGATTGGGCGAGTTCCTCCTATATCGCTCAGAATAAAATCTCCCCTGCCCTTAATAATGATTTGTAATCCCCAATTGCCTTAATTAGGATCTTTCTTTTTATCCATTTGACCGATCTCTTCCTGGATAGAACCCCGAACAATTCTCTGGGAGCTCACATCACACATAGTCCTGCAAACGTATGATCTTTAGTTGACTAGATATTGCACTTCCAATGCTATTTACCACTTCCCCATTGCAGGGAAATCTTTGAATGCCATATAAGAGCCATCTTTTTTCATCAGGCTTGTTGATCGATTTTAAAAAATTGAGCACACTTGTACTTCAATATGCCTTCGATGGAATCCAGTCTTCAGATCCTCTTACACACACTACTCATTTAGCTGTAACATTCTCTATACATGGAAAACTCATAAAAATCAGAAGGGGGATATTAAGGATTAAGAATTACTACTTGACACTTAGGCTTTTAAGTATTTTGAGTGGTTGTCATGGATCCACTTGGCTCATACCTAACAAGTTGTCCTAGCCAGTTTTACTCAATTAGGCTCGGGTTTAGGCCTGGGTTGGGTCGTTACATAGGAGTCATGACAACACGTGACTGCATGTACGCATTAATGAGGGTTCTGGGAGGTGCCTATTTATGTTCATCAGTGAACTTACTAGTTGAGATTTGTGCTTCCCTGCACGCTTGGGGATTCCATGTGAGTAATTGTGTTTCCTCTTCCTATTTGCTATCGCGAAATACCACCTCCGTGATATGTCCATAAAAGCTGAAACACAACCAACTCACTCAGCTATTCTCTACACTTTCCAATTGATAGCCACGTGGCTGGTAATGCACTCAAGAGTCAAGAGGAGCTTTTCCTAAGGCGCGCCAAATGGACGAATTCTAATCGGTTGCATCGTTATCTGTTTCTTTGAATGTTCGGAAAACCCTCCTCAAGCTGTAGATAACATTCTCATTTCAAGAAAAAAGAGTCCGCCCCGCGCCACCGCCTTCCCCCGTTATCAAATATCATCTAATTTTATCATTCATACATTAAAAATACAAGCTAAAATCGACGCATTCCTCAACGAGGAGCCAAAAAAACGGACCAACATGATAAAACTCACGATGTGCATCTGATCGATGATCCATTCCTCCATAGCGGAGTCCACCTCGCCAAAGAGCTCTGGCCATCGGATCTTGGCAGCCTTTGGTCGCCATCCGATTATAGTTAAGTTCGCAAGGAAGAGATAGATATGGTAAGTAACTCCAACCACCGTGGCAAAAGACAACGAAAGCGCAACTATCGGTACCTTGAGAGCGGAGAGGGAGCTCTCGCCGCAGCTGTCGCAGAGGACACCATCGAAGTCAAGTGCATAGAGGTCGCCCCCCATTTCTCGCAGGAGATGGCAAACCTCCCTCTGCCCCACGGCGCCTCTCTCTCTCTCTCTCTCTCTCTCTCTCTCTCCAAGGACGGCTTTTGCCTTAGAAACAAATTGGACTTCAGCAAACTTATCGTTGGATACGTGGCGGAGGCGCCCTGGTTAATTTGGCAGAAATATCCCCATCTTACTGGGATTCTCAAAGCGTACGGATTCTTCCGTTTAAAGCCTCACTCGAGGACTCGAAGTTTCCGTGGCTATAGGCTGATAGCTTCCTCTTCCCCATCCTCCTCCTTCCATGATACCTCTCTACCTTCTTATTCACCACACCTACGTGTTACCTTGTGCATGTTCTATTTTGCCTTCCTTTAAACCTTCACGAGTTTCTTTTTTTTGTTTTTGAGAAACATAAAATTTTAATGAAAGAAAAGTATCCGATATATCCGTAGGGGAGGAGAGAGAAGAAAATCCTAATACCTTCAAAGTAGGAAACTTACTTTTCATTAGAACGGAGGAAGTCAAAACTCACATAACAAGATAACAAGAAATAAAAGAAGAAAAGAAAAAGAAGCGTCTTGAGATTGGAAATCGAACGAGCTTCCAGAGGGATATTGACTTCACGCTCGTAGATATGATAAAGGAAAATCGATAAAATCGACTACTGACTCGTGTCAGAAACTTGGCTGTAAAAAGTACGGGGTCACACGTGGTTTCCAACAAAATTTAAATGACACTAAAAAAAGAAAATGAAAGATATAAATACTCCAATAGCATGAAACAACCCCACAACAACAACCAAGTCGCCTACGACGACCAAGCCACGGCCACCATCACCGAGCAGCCGCCACTGCCATTTGTCGACACCACCGATAGGCCATCCGGTCGCCACCGACCATAGCGACCGCAAGCTAATGAGGGATAATGACCGTGACCTCTGAGGTCACCGGTGAGTCGCAGCGATTGCAACTTCTGACCGCACAGACGCTTCGACCACCACATAAGCGACTGACATCTGAGATGATCATAGATCACCGCCTTCGTCGTTGAGACAAGCTGTCTCCGCCACTGCGACCACCACGACCTCGAACAGCCACCACGAGTCACCAACAGCCATGCATGTCGAGGAGGGAGTCCACCCACCAGAGATGAAAGATCTGAGGGGAAGAGAAGGAGCAACTGAAGGTGGGGCGCTACCATCAACATTGTACGGCCAATCAAAACCTAAACTCTATTCTCTACGTCGCTTTTAGTTGAAAAGACAAGGGAGAGTAGGCGTACTTAGAGCTTCATTACTCAAGCTTCACGAGTTGTTTGCCACTTTTTCTCCCTGCATGCCCTCATTACTCAAGCTCTAGTATACTTTGACCTCTGTAGAAGTTTCCACCAACCAAGGTCAGATGTAAAGTATTTTTTAGTAAGAACAGCACTAAGTAATTACGTTGCTCTTTTAAGTTACATTATACATATAAATTTGTAACTATTTTTTAAAATTATATATTAATATGTTTACTTTATAACTTTGTAAACGCAACTACGTACTATTAGATGATGAATATTCTAAGGATAGAAAAATACATTTTCAATGATGAATATTCTAAAGGTGTAATAGTATTATATGGATAGTTTTACGTCTATAGTTTTTCAAGTCTAATTTAACTAGGGACAACTCTTTTATTTACAAAGATGAAAAACATAAATATACAAATCTCAACAAGGCCGTTCCTCCACTACTACCTCTAGGTTTCCCTAGTTGTAGTTGATATACATGAACTTACCTAACCATATTATGTGAACTTGACCATCCACTCCAAGTTTTAATGGGTCAATTTAATTCCCTAAAAGTCAAGTAGCTCCTAAAAAAAAAAGTAGAATAGTTGAAAGCTTCCTCGTAACCTAACCATATTAAACTGATCACTATCACAAGAAGATGGTTCAACAAGCGAATAGCACATTAAAAGATCCCATGACTAGCTTCAAGGGCAGAGGTGGAAATTTGGATTGGAGGGTAATAGAGTGGGGGTGAAAATCAAAAGATTATCATTATCAAAAGGAACCTGGTAGTTGGGAAGGGCAAAATGCAAAAATGAGAGGAACAAAGTTAAAGGTTAAGGCATATGATCATCAAAGAAATTAAAAAGTTAGATGGAATGATTGCCTACACTTAAACCCATCTTAGTCTAAGTTACTAAGCCTTTTGATTGTAGTTTTAACATTTGAATTAATAGGAATCAGGTCTTGCACCACTCTCTTCTCACCAAAGCAATCCTGATTTGAGTGTGTGACAAGCTCCAAAACTGCAAGAGACAATTTGTACATCACCTTGAAGAGGAGAATGGGTTCGACCAAATAGGAACTCCTACACTTTGGAGTTCAACCCCAAGAGGTTTGGGTACTCTATAAGGCAATAGTAGTGTGGGCAATGAGACATCGTTAAAGCCAGGGCACTCTCTCCGCTTGCCAAAAATTTATGTGCATGAGAATGGGGTATCCTTGACATGGCACAATTGTTGGTGCCCATAATGGTGGTGCCGACAACATCATTATAGAAAACAAACCACTATGATGACTTTGGTGGCAATCTCACACCCAATCCCTCGTTATGGATGACAAAAGGTTACGTATAAGGTTGATTTAGCCCCCAAAGGAGAGGTATCAAACTTTTGAGGGATCCGACGGTCAGGACATTGAATGAAAGGAATAATCAAATCATGGAACAAAGGAGCAATCACCAGCATGAAATCCCCCATATTCAATTGGAATTCAATTAGCATTGAATTTGATGCAAGAGCATTCCATTGTCTCCCATCATTTGTATTCATCCCCTTGTACCCATGTCATACTAGTAAAACCAAGAGATGTCCATCTCTCACGAGACATAACACCAATTTGGGTGCAAATTCAATAACCAATCTTATTGTGCATTTGTGTAATTACTTAATCTTTCCTTTTCCTCGAATGCTGATCTAAATTGGATCGAAGTTCCTATTTTTGGTGATGAATTGCAAGTTGAATTGAGCCATGATTCTCGACTCATGAGTCCCCTTGCAAAATCAAATTAGAACCTAATAGTTAACCCCACAATTCAAGGATTCTCCATGAACTTCCGAGCTTTTGACCCTTCAATAAGGTTGATCTAGAAGATTCTATGGTTACCATTAGTACTTTAAAAGGGGTCACCTTTAAGGTGTAACTAATAGTCTACTTGCTATGAGCTTTCTTTTTTACTTTGACCATCTTGTATATATTACCATGAAATTTTGAGATTTTGCATATCCCTATACAAGTAAGAATAATCCAAATTTAACTTAATTGGACAATTCTATCATTTACATCAAAGATTTTTTTTTTTTTCTTTATCAAAACAGAGATGTCAAACTTTTAATGATCTAAATATTACAAAGAAAAATGACTTCCGTGAATGGAGGGAATATGAGTATCTAATTTGAATGAAAGTTAAAATATTTGGCCACCTAGGGATTGGTTAAGTGGTAGAGCACTAAATAGGAGTTGAATTCAGTGGTGTCTGAGGGTGTCAAGGCCTCTTGCAAGCAAATTTAGGCCATGCAAAATTTAGTACCAGGAATAAAGATTTTTTTGTGGAAAGGGATGGTGTAGGTACTACCTCTGAAAGGGGTATTGGCCAAAAAAATATTTGCATGTGATCATGTGCCAAAAAATTAGATTGGGAGCATCTAATTTCTACATGTAGTTTCACGAGAACAATATGATTCTATTGGGAATTGAGGGTAACCGTTTATGTTGCATCGTGGTGGGAATTTGGATTGTGAGTTAACAGTCAATTCGAAGACAATGGTCATGCAAAATACTTAGTTTACTATGTTATGCACGTCATATGACTTCATCAATGTAGAGTAGTAATGAATGGGGAATCCCGTTATCCTTTTGAAATTATTACCAGTGCTATAAACATGGTTATCTTCTATCATATTAAAAATCATTTTGATATTGGTAAAGCTTGTGTTCGAGCAGTTGAGATCCCCAATAAACAACGCTGCGTGGATGCAATGCTATCATATGAGCAGTTAGTTTCACAGAAAAGAATTCTGATTGATGCAGCTATATCATCCCACGATATGGTTGCAGCGGTTTTGACTGATGCTAAAGGACATATTTTGTGTCCTAATTCTTTTCCACGTGATGCATCCTCTAGCGATGAAGCAGAAGTTTGGGTCATATACCATGATCTTAAGATAGGTCGTGCAATTGAGTTTAACGGAGGTGATGGTTCTAACTGATGCTATTAACCTGGTAAAATAGATTTTTGGACTGCAAGATCCCTGTTGGAAAGTCAGACCAATTATTCAGCATTGCACTACTTGTTTAAAAGATAATGAAGGTTTCTATTTATTGAAGGTCAGCAAATTAATTGTTCAACCAACCCATAGGCTGGTTAGGTGCTGTCTTGATTGTAATCTGGAGGGGTGGTGAGAAGTTTCTAATATACCTTGTGAGCTGTACTGAAATCAATGAAGTTCTTTTCTCTGAAAAATAATAAAAAAGGTTGTAGAATCAAATCCCATATATATCAATTACATCTACCTTCTAAAAAAACAATCTTTTTTATATTAATTTATTCAAATCTTCTAAGTTAGACATATAAATATTCATTTTATCTTCTACGGAACGAACGAGGAAATCGCTTATTGCTGCGTTGAATAGTTTACGTTTGACTCCAATAACACACAACGATAGTTTTATCGATCAACACCACGTAGCGGCATAACATATTTAAACGTACCGAATATAGGAATTACTGCACCTAATGAAGGTGCAATTTGAGGATAGAGCTTTTCTTTGAAGCTGCTATTGGATATTATTGTTTTTGAGATGGGTGTTTTTATATTTGAGTTATACTTGCATTTGTCCCTTTCTTATATTTTTTATTTTTTCTTCAATATATCTTCTCAAAGAATTTTTATTATACTTATTTAGCGAAAGATCAATAAAATTGAGATAACCTGACTCCCTGTATTTTGATCTTATTTGGAAAAAAATAGTTCACTTTTTTAAAATGCTGAGTTCTGCCATGCTTAGGATGGAACAGCGATTAAGACGCCTAAGAGAAAAATAAATAATTATCAGTTTTTTAAAAGGAATTATATTTCATTGCTCCAGAAGAACGTACTGACCCGGGTTATATCTTCAGTGATACCGCTGGTCAGTAAGTCGAATATTAAATATTTTACCATGAAGATCCAAATATGTCATTCGCAGATGTCGTGCCTTCCTTCGTTCTGCCCCTTCGTTATCTTTGCATAAGGCTCCAGAGAATATGTTGCTGTAGCTCACAACTTTGCAAAACATTTATCTTTTCTACTGATATTTTCGTTTTATTGTTTGATAGGTTTTACCCATATAAAAAACCTAGGTCAATGCCTAATACGCGGGAGTATCAGACCAAAGAAATTTGAGTATTGTGAAGTTAGGTTATGTTTGACAGGTGTTTAAAATTTAAGATTGGATTAAATTTAGGAAGTCTTAAGGATGAATAGGTAGGTGGGTAAGAGGAGGGTTAGTAGGTGTGAATGTTTTTTTTTTGAAAGGATGAAGTGGGTGTGAATGTTATAGATGAGTTAATATATTATTATGATTTTTATTTTTATTTTTATCGGAAATGAGTTGGTGAGAGATAGATGTGATGCGTGTAAGTTAGTGGAGATATATATGATTGGTGAAGGATGGATGTGTTGGATGGAGATGGAGATGGATGTTCTAAATCTTAAACAAATGCATGTTGCAATACACAAAGTGAAATTGGTAGTTTCAACTGGTGCATTTTAGTTTTCTACTAATGGAAATCATTTTTCATAAATGAAAAATCACTTTCTAAGTGAAAGATCACTTCTCATAAGTGAAAAATCATGTTCCAGGTGAAAAATCATTTACCACAAATAGAAAGGTAAAATACACCGATTTTCTTTTTCATTTTCAACAAGTTTATTTTCACTTTCAACCAGTTACTTCTGACCATACATTATAAAATACATTACAACGCACGTTTTCATACTCGCATCCAAACTTTTATGTCATTTATTTATTGTAACAATTATGACCGTCATGTAACATAAAAGATTCTATTTATGACTACCCGAGACCTTAAACTCTTATTTTTCCTTCCTTCCTAATCTTTCCCTAGATTCATGCTCTCAAGCCTAATTTGATAAATGAGATAATCTATCAAAATAGAAGTTAACCTTATTTAATAGGGATGATATTTTAATTCAAATAAAAAGAACTTTAACTCAAGATAAATTATCTCCAGTGCCAACCAAACCCATTCCCCTCATGGCCACCTCCCCCACACCCGCCACCCAAGCATAATTAATTAAGGGCCTATTCGTGGGGAGACATTTTCTCGAATGCATGCCCCTCGTCTCATCCTTGTGGAAGTTCAAGCGACCACCATCGACGTCGATGAATGGGTCACCTCCAACCACCAACCAATTCCTTCCCGTCGTCAACGGCGTGCTGCACCGAAGTCCCCCGAACAACCTACATCCTGGACCACGCCAAGGAATCCCTTCGGAGCCGGTGAACATCCATGATGTATGCCCAATTCGATCTTTAATTGCCACGTGGAATGACGGTAAATGTTTAGGCAACATTTGAGGGCGGGGTGTGATATCACTGGACATTTTGTTTTTAGCTTTTTCCTTCTCTTTTATTGCTTTGCCTCCCGAGTTGAAGGAGAGGGAGGAATTAAGAAAAAAAGAAGGTCCGAGTCTCTTTCCTTCCCACGTTGGAGGAATTGGGAGGTAAAGCGAAGAGGCCTCGTATCTTGTGATTTAGAAATATAATTTTACACCTTTTCATCTCAAACTCTGGAGACAATATAGGAGAGGGTAATTAATAACTCTACGGTACAATCTTCTCTTCAATTCAAATATCAAGCAAATCCCTCCTTGATGCTGCAAGGCACTACGTTTGCGTTGTAACCCATGGAGAATCATCATAATGCCATGAACTATTATCATGCATGCTTATTGTCATGCACATATGCCATCGCCATCATTGCTACTTGCCACCATCGAACATGACTACCGGCGACCTTTCATAACTGTGAGCATCTCTAGCCATGCTATAATTGCCACGAATACCACCATCATGGCCACATCATGTGTTATCTTCGCACCATCATTACAACGCCATTCTTCTGTAGCCACCATGTATATCTAGCATCGTCACTATCGGTATCTAGCATGTCATCCACCATCGCAATGGCCAATCATTGTCCTCACACCCCCACCATACCTACCCCTGCAAACATTAATTGGTATTCCTTGTTATGACATAGGCATCGATAAGAGACCGATGACATCCCGTACCACTGCCACTGTCACTTGCCATGCACAACCACCATCACCGTCATTACAATTCACCATTGTTGCATCACTACACTCACTACTGCTCTCCATTTTCAAGGCTGATGGTATTTCTCACCGTGCCATATATGCCAAGTTTGAATCCTTTATATGCCATGCATCACGTGGCAAACCAAAAAAGATGAAAAATCTAAACCTCCCATATTAAGAGGACAACTTTACCTACACCATGAATGCAGAAGTGTCAAGATCAGTTAACTCCTTTTCTTCCCTCCCCCATTTATGCCTATGCTTTGATGGAGAATGCAGTAGGAAATGCAACCTTTTTGGTTGTTGGTTTTCTATGTATAGAGGGTGGGAATGAGGATCCATGCCTCATATTAATAGAAGTAATACCCGTCCTTTCATCGAGGGACACAAACCCACTCATAAAGATAACTTCCTTCATAATATCAAGAGATGCTATTTTACTGAATGGGCTACAAAACACACCTCTAGATAGGTGGGGTTCTAACACTTTCTACTGCTTAGCATCACATCTCTTTCATGTTAATATTGCAATGGTTCCGTTCTTGATGCTTCACACCATATTTTTCTTCATTTTTAAATTATCACTTAGATTAAGATAAAATTTTACCACGCTTTTGCGCTCATCTATATATTAAAATTGCATTTTATTTGTCCACTTTCTCTACCCTCCCTTCTCCGCCCGTATGGTAGAATGTGTTTATTCCTTCTATTTTATCGCTCAATTTGATCTAAACTACATTGACCTATTTCCAGGATAACTTTTGCTAGCTGGTAGAAGAAGCCAAAAAATGGGACTATGGCACTTTTGCTATTTACGATGAAGTGGTAGAAGCAGCAGTTTCATAGAGGGTGGAATTGTGCAGCCTTGAGATTGTATGCAATCCCATTAAATAAATGCTTCCAATGGGAGCAATTAAATCCAGAAGAAAACACAACCATCTCCTGGTATAGGTTAAAAATTAATTTATCGCTTATCCTTTAAACTCCAATCACCGTGCCACCGTTCTTTAACTTCTTTGAAAGGATCTCTTGATACATAAACTTATTTCAAAAAGCTAGGAAAAAATCATGTACTTAAGAAGTGCTATAGCTAGATTATAGAGCTAACGGGTAGCCAAGCGACTAGTTGATAAGGGGAAAGGGTGGAGAAAAGCATATATGTGTGTGTATTAAACTTCTTTGAAGGTCATTTAGTCCATCGAAAAGTCTTTTGATAGGAGGTCGAAGGTAGCTAGTCAGGAGAGGAGGGGAGCATCAGGACATAATTGATTGTTTATCTTAAAGTTATCCCTGATGTTACCCTCGAACCTGTAACCCAAAAATAACTTCAATTTAGAAAAAAAAAATTCCTTGATCTGTAGGTCCAGTTTAGATAGAGGGATAAATTTTGTGAGATAATTTTTTATAGATAAATTATCTTACATTTATGTTTGGAAGTCATAAAGGTTATCTTAGTGAGTTAACTTGTAGCTGTTTGAAATGTAGAGGAATATCTTATGTGTGCAAGTTTATTGTTTAGAGGTTCGTTAATGGGATGATATGTAAATTGGCATTTCTGTCATTATAGTTATTGGTTTGAAAGTTAATTGATTATTAATATTAATTAGCTTTAATAAAATAATTATAATTTATTATTTTTAAATAAGTATTTTATTTGATGTGAGAAGTTTTATTTCTTTTAATTATAATTAAAATTAGTTGTCATTATATATAATTTGATAGATAATATTTTAATTATTGGCTACGTTTTTAATTAATAACTGACACCTTTTTCTCTTAGTTCTATTTAAGTGAAGAGGTCTTAATTTTTAATATCCATATGCACGTGGCATTCTTCTAAAATTAATAAATATGAGTTCAATTCAAAATTTAGTTAATAACTTGACAAAGTGTTTTCAAAAGGAATGCATATCTTTTAGTTTGTGTTTGGATCTTTTTATTTTATGTTGATAATTATTAATATATGACTTTTAGATCTTTTTAATTAAGGTGATAAAGTAAAAAGAAAATAGTAAACAACCATAAAATTATTGAAACTAGGGATTTAGATTGTATGAAAAAGGTTAATATCATATGTTTTTCTTTTTTCTCTTTCATTTTTTGATTTTTGAGGTAAGTTGTGTGATAGTTAAGAAATCGAATTCCTTGAAAGACAATTCCATTCGATGGGATATTAATAAGGGTAAAGATGGTAGTAATGTCTGACAATCATAAGTTAGGAATGATGTATGAGGGGTATGATCCTAAGGATATTAACCCATGGAAATTCATGAATTAATCTTCTAAAATTCTTATCTCATATGAATGTAAGAATAACTTATATCAGGTTAAGTGTCTTTAATCCAAGCTAGAATATTCCATCTATCAAACATGATTAACCTTCATTTCTATGGGTTAACACAATTGCCAAACTAAACCTTAAGATTTATTGACCCCTTCTAATCTCTCTCTCAAAATCTACCTTGAACATAATTTTTCATTAATCGAAAACAAATCAATTTCAAAGATATCAAACCTCAAAAAAGAAGAGAGAAAGACAACCGAGCTCCTTCTAACCTAGAGATGGAGGATCCTACGCTTAGTTGCACAGTAATGGAAAGACTCGGAACAAAAAGGTAAAATCTGATTATCATTTACTTAAAAAAAATATATCGCTCATCTCATGGCTATGACGAGAGGCTGACGTGGCAGATAGCGTGTGCAATCTCCCCTCCCCGACGCTTCCAGTAATATGAGTCAATGTTAAGGACACGAAAACAGCGTGAGATTGCTTTAATATAATATCGACATTAACATTATAATAAACAAAAAGAGGCAGAAAAGGAAGAACAGGACGCGCCACTTTCCCTCCTTTTTTCTCATTCCACGACGAAGGAGCCGTGTGCGAGTGCAAGTTTGTTCCAGACGGCTACGTCTCGCGGGTCCCACCCCTCTGCGCACGTGGGGGCGCCCAGAAAAGGCACCGGGAGTCGCCACCCCCATACACACCTCCTCACTTAACAACGACATAATCACATGCTAAACACTCTTCCTCCCCACAATTTACTTCCTGTACCCTGTTCCCTACCCGGTAATCCACGGACTATTACGGTGTCAGGTTAGGCCACCAATCGGATGATTAGGTAAGGTCCGTTCTACTTCGAGCGAAGCGCACAGGGCGCGGGTAAAGTTACCGCCACGTTTGACCTCAGACCTTGCAGAGATAGAGAGGGAGAGAGAAAGTGACGGGGGGGGCGGGGCAGTGATAGTGTGGGGGCTATTTCTGAGATTCTTCCTTTAAATTAGGGGTTCCCTTTCTTCCTTCCTTTCCAATTCTTCCCAAGTCGAGCTCTCGTATCCATCCTCGTCTCGTCGTCATCGGTGGGGGATCCGTTGGTCGCTAGGTGGGATCGGTGTTTGTTGGGGAATTGTTGCCGCCTGTGTGTTCCCTCTTTCTCTCCCATCTCGTCTGCGGTTTGTTGGATCTCTCCGGTGGCGTTTGTTTGTTTGTTTGTTTGTTTGTTTGTTTGTTTGTTTGGAGGGGATGAGCGGCGGATTGAGCAGCACCGTGGAGACGGTGAATGCCGCGGCGACGGCGATCATGACCGCGAACAGCCGCGTGCAGCAGGTCACCTCTCCGGTGAGGCTTCAGAGATCTCTGCCTTTGCTCCTCGGATGATCGCTTTCTTTTGAATTGTGGATGGATATTTTCTGTTTACATGTTACGAGTTGTTGCGTGTGGTTGTTGCGCCGATCGGTTATTAGTTGTTTCCGCAATCCGTATCCGTTGTATGTTCTTGTTGATGTAGCGATTCTTTCCGCGATCGGTATCGTCTACTCCGTCGAGTGATCGGTCGTGTCCTCGGGAATCAGAACCGAGTCGAATAGGTTTCTTGCCTTTTGCTTATTCTATTTAGAATTAGACTATTTGGTGTGGAGCTTTCCAGGGGAAATTAGATGGAATAACATATTTCTAAAGATAGCTTGTAGAGAAAGGTAACAAAATTTAGTTGAACTCTATGGTTTTTATGCTGAAATAACTTGCTTTTTTTTTTTTTTTTGGTTTGGGTTTGTATGTATTTCGTTCTTCTGTTAAGTTTTCTTTTTTCCTTAGTTGGAAATTGTGAGCTCTAAACTTGCTTTACATAAGGGAAGCTTCAGCGTTGGCATCTTTTTCACGTTCTAAATGTTACGATCTGCTAGACTTGTCTCAAAGCTTCTTTTTCTTGGCCCTTTTCTCTGTCGTTTTATGGATGATGTTTATGTGCTTCCCCATCTTTATCAATGACATTTTTTACCTCCAATTTTTTACATGTCATTTTTACAGGGAAGTATCTACGCATCATCTTTATGTTCTTTCGTATCAACCTGTACAGCCTTTTCATGTATGAAATAAGACCGTGAAGGTGCTTGGGCTGGGTAATTTGTAGAACAGACAAAATCAAAGGCGTATTCACATTAAATGTGACCACTTGGAATTGTTTGTTAAATCTTGCCGCTTATGTTAGACTATAGTAATTTGAAATGCTTCTGCTTTGGGGAAAGTGGACTGGATATTAAGGAAGTTACGGTAAAGATGACCAGGATTGAATGCTAGACTTATACCATTTTGGAAGTCAGCTTGTTCAAAAGAAGGAAAAAGTGACAGAGACCAGGATGAAAGAAAGGGAAAGCAAAACAAAATTGATGAAGGTCCAAACAACATCAAAAACTCACATGAATTATAAGAGATTGAGAGAAAATTGTATTGTAGCAACTTCAAACTGCAGGGCGTGGGACAACCTTTGAAACTTGAAGGTATGAGTTATGTGCTTTTGTAATTGACCTTAATAGTGCCAATTACCTATAAACTTTTTAGCAGCTTTGGAGATCTACAAAGGAAGTTTTATCTCCCTCTTAAAGAAAGAAAGAGAGTAGATTTGGCTTCTAGCTCCAAATGCTATGCAACTTCATTAAAAGCAAAAACAATGACAAGCCCTTGTATATGGGTTCAAACTATGAAAAAGGATCCGGTCCTTGTAGATTGAGATTAGCAAAGCCTAAAAGTTGCTCAAATAGTCTTGCAGATATTAGTGTCATCAAATATTTCAATAGAACAATGGAAAGCTTGCAATTGTTGTGTAAATTCCTCTTTGATATAGGATCTAGGATACATTGAAGTAGCTTGTGAGCAAGAAAATTCATGATCTTGTTATCCTTCTTGTTAGAAGTCTGTTATCTTATCAACAAAATACTTAATACTTTTCTGGGTGTGACTGAGGAAACAAGAATCTAAGTGAAGCAAGATATATGCTTAACAAGGAGCTTACAGGAGTCTGGTTTATTGAAGCACTTCAACTTTTGGATGAACCTCCCTGTAATGGAACATGTGAATCCAATATGAGTAAGATGGAACATATTGGTGACAACATATCATATATGTCATATGAGAAGCTTCTCCAAATATGACAACTAATACAAGGAGTGAATGCCCTGGTATTTGGAAGGGAATCTAGCCACACATGCCACTTTAAAACATGGCTTGGGTATGCGAGTTAGGAAAGTGGAATTATATGAGGAAGTAGCAAAGAGGAAATTTACGGAGAAATTGGAGCCTTTTGGTGTTCAGATATTGGTGATCTTATGCCAATGAATTATTTGATGTAATTAATTTAAATAGGTATTTGGTTTAAGAAATAAGAAGTAATAGTGATAAATAAAGTATATTTTGACTCATCATAGAGTAAGTTAATATAGTTTGTATCTAAGTAAGGGATATAATGGAGGAATAATTTATTCCACCCGTGTGGCAGAATTAGTTTCTTCTGGATTTGGCACCAAAATTCTGGAATAAATGTTTTAGGAATAATCTTCCAGATAGGAAATAGAGAGTGCTATTTGACTATCCAAATGGTGCCTAAGAGCCTTTATCCAAAACCCTATGTGGGGGTACATGCGGGTGCACCTCGGCATTCCTCTTCCAAAAGGAGGCTTCTGCCATTGTTGGTGAAATCTTTTCAAAACAAAAAAATATTGGCAACAATTTTTTTGATTTTTTTCTATTGTTTTTGATTAGGAAGGAGTCTGGACCTTCTCATGAACTGTTTCATTGCATAAGCTTTCAGAACTTTTATTGACAAATGTTTGGGGCATATACTCAAATTTCTTATTTTTTTTAGATTGAGATCTATTTTGTCATGATTATTCCTGCTTTAGGTGGAATTAACTTTAAGCGAATGTACTTTCTTATTGAAATATATAACAGAAAATGTCTTTAATTGTGCCATTTTATCAGGAGTTATTTTTCTGTAAAAAAAAAAAAAAAACATATTGACAGTGGATAAGCACATTTCTACAGTTATAGGCCCTTTGTCCACAAGAAGATTAATGGATTAATTGGTTCATCTTCTCACCCCTTAACCTAATAGGACAATTGAGATGAACCATTGGCATGCTTGTGGGGTTTGCTCACGTGTAGGTAATGCAGTATGCACTGCAAAAAGATTTGATCTACTAATGGACTAGAACCTCTATTACTGCTGCTTATTTACAAACAGAATGTCTTCAAAAATATGAAATTTTCCATTCCCCGTGAAAGTTATTTTAAAAGATACGAGGTTCATTTTTTTTGGAGGTACTGAGAGTGGTATCCATTAAGAAACATTAGGCTGAAGAGATCTAGAAATGGTGTCATTTCCTATACAAAAATTCTCATCCAACATCTCACCTATCAAATGTGGGCCTTTAGATGGGGGGAGTAAGACAAGTTGGGGGCAAGTGCCACTATAGGGATTTGAAACCCTATTTTTGGTAGGGAGTGGCGTGGGTTTCTAGGTGGGGTTTTTTATACACTAAACATTTCTCATTTAGAAAAATGTCTTCATTAGGTGTGGTGATGAGCATAAAAGCCATGTGTTTTCAGTTCTGCTTTAAGAAATGTAATGTAAATATGTGTTTTTTTTGTTATAGCAAAATTTTGGTCAAGAGGCAAGGGTATCGGGGTGAGTATAAAAGAAAACATGGTAGGTAAAAAAACCTCATTCAATAATGGACGATGATAGGTATGTACCGATTTATACACTGATTTGTACACCCACTCACAGGTCACATGATACTATTTGGGCACACATGACACCGTCCGGGTACATGACTCCCCTTTTTAATAGGGGGAGTCATGTGTGTACACGAAGCATTGTCCTTCAATAATGTCACAACCTCTTATAGTTATGCTTTTGTACTAATTTAATATCAAAAGAAGAAATGAAACTGCGATGTTTATACCCATGTACATGTAGAAAGAAGAATGATTTTTTCAGTCTCAAAGAAAACCCCAGACCCCTATATATCGGAAAACGTTTCGTGTAGATCGAAGTGTACATGACTCCCCCCTCCTGCCTATTAAAAAAGGTCATGTGCCAGGACGGTGCCATGTGACCTGTTAGTGGGTATTTGTGTGCACAAACCCCGTGTACACCTATCATCGTCCCTATATATAGGTGGAAGGGACTAGGGAACAATTACAGGAAGACCCAAAATAAAAGAGAGTAATAACAAAGAAAAACAAACGATAGAAAATAATTTCTCTTTACACTTTCCCTTAAGTTGAAGCATAGATATTTTTTATGCTTTGACAGGACATATCTTGGTGAATATATCTGCTGGCCGATCCACTGAGGATAGATGAGAGGTATGGATTGGGCCTTTCTAGATCATGTCTCGATGTAGTGACAATCCACTTCCACATGTTTTGTTCTCTTGTGAAATATTGGATTGTTAGTTATGAAAAGAGCTTCCTTATTGTTACACTTCATCTCCATAGGGTCCATAAATTGGACATGGTGATCCTCCAACATAGATTGAATCCACATTAACTAGGATGCAACTTATGCCATGGCTCTGTGCTTAGATATTGCATTAGACCTAGCCACTATTGTTTGTTTCTTACTTCTCGATGTGACTATGTTGTCCGACACAAAGGTGCAAAATCTAGTGGTGAATTTCCTGTCTTTGGGGTATCTTACATAGTCTGCATCGGTGTATGTTATAACCAATGTTTTAAAAATTGAATCGAACTGGCTGGTTGAATCGGTTATATTGAAAACTGGTGCCTAACTGGTCGGACCGATTGGTTCAGGAAAAAAAAGTCAACCGTCTTGAATCGATTAAAATCAGGTTCAACTGGTTAAGCTAGTTCAATTGGTCAGCTAGTTTGAATGATCTTCTCAATTTTTTTTTAAAGAAAAACCCAAACCCCAAACACATCACATCCACAACAAACAAAACCTAAATCCCTCTTCACAAATAAACCCCACCTGCTATGCCACCCCCACACCCAACGACCCCCAAACCTTAACTCTTGATCGATTGTCGCCCCTACCTTGCTAATACTCCTTATCACCAGAACTCCTTACGTCGGAGCTCCTTGATGGTGGCCCAACATCGGCAACCCTTGTCTAACACGGTTTCTCCTTGGCCACTTCTAGTGCTCCACGATAACATGTTGCGCATGCCCAAGCCACGCAATGCCATATGAAATAATTTGATGTTTTTTTTCCATTATCCTCTTATGTGATTCCTTTAGAAAGATGTAATTTGTAATTTGCAATTTATATTTGAGTTTCAACAATAAATGATGCATTATGTTAGAGATCAATTTTGTTAACTTGACAGACATGAGCTTGCCCATTTTTTCATTATAATAGTTAATATCATTTTTTTTTTGTATAAGGTAGTTAACCTTTTGACCTAGAGAACCCGTCGGCTAGCTTAGCTGGTGAGCAGGCTGATACCACTTAAGTAGGAACGGCAGGTCTCCAGTTCGAGTCTTGGCTAACTTGGGGGGATAGGTTTGCTGGTTATTTATCCTCCTTGCCCATGATGAGCGTTAACCTTTTGACCTAGAGGTGTAGTCATTTTCAAATAATCTATGATTTTCATATCCATATCCTCTTTAAGGTTAGACTCTCAATTTTAGTTATATGTTTTACTTGTAGTTTAACACTTGCTAAATACATGTTACTTATAGTGTAGTAGAGTTACAAAGTAACATTTCCTCCTAGATATCTTTATATATTTTTATTGAACACCGATTCAACTGGGCTAAATAGATACAAATCAAACCAAAGATCTTATGGTGTAGTTTTTTTTTTTTTAATTTTTTCAAGTGATTGTCATGCTAACGTCATCACCGGTTCAATTGATCCCTGCTAAAAATCAAAACTGTTACCTAGTTGATTCAATGGTCAATTCAATTTTCAAAACATTGGTTACAACATCTAGTGAACTACCATGAGTGCAAAAGAGGCCCTTCCCTGGTGAGGATTTCTGGTACCTAAGAATCATCATAGTTGCATCCCAGTGTGCTCTCCTAGGTTTATCCATAAATTGGCTCACCTTGCTTATTGCAAGAGCAGTGTCAAGCCACGTCATTGTAATGTATGATAGCTTTCCCACAAGACATCTGAACTGTCGCATCAACTTGATCAGAGTTATCATCACACAAATGTACATGTGGATACATCGGAATTGAAGCGGGTTTAGCACTCAACTTGCCTATCTCTTGGGGAAGATCTAACACATACTTCCTCTTAGAAATGACAATTCCATGTGCATTCTTGGCTGCCTCGATTTTGAGAAAATAGCAGAGTAACCCCAAGTCCTTTGTAATAAAGTGCTTGGTTAGAAGCTCCTTGGTAGTTTTAATCTCTTGTTTGTTGTCCTTAGTCAAGATGATGCAATATAAACAAGCATCACTACAACCTCAGCATTTATTTTCCATATGAAAAGGGAGTGGTTTGCATACCAGGCCTGTGGACTTTGCTTGAGATCATGTATTGCCTCATACAACTTGCAGCCATGGTAGTACACAAAATAAGCGTGCCTTCTAGACAAGATGAATCACCTTGCGCAATAACAACTCTACATGCCCTACAACAGCGATCTCTATAATTAGAATAAGGTGGGTACAGAGTTTCCTTGGGTTCCAATTAAGAACGAGTTAAATTAGCTGTTATCTTGCAGAGAATTCCAAATAAGAGACTGTTATAGTTTCAGTTTCTGAAAGAAACAAACATGATTCCTGAGAGGTTAATTCCTTGGTGCAGAGTTTAGGCCTTTCATGAAGAATTTTAAGCGATAAAAAGGGTAGTCATCGTCGTTTCCAAGAGGCCTAGCCATCAAAACTGATTGTCAGAGTGAAGTGCACAAGTAAACCTGAAGCTAGATGGAATGGTCAGATTCTAAAGCTAGGCAGTGTCTTTAATGTATAAATGAACATTTATTTATTTTATTTTGTTTTATTTTTAGTAGATTGTGGCCACGGTTCCTTTGCACAGAAGGGCACCATGTAAGTTGGTTCCCGTAGGTAGAATCACAAGTCAAAAAGAAGCATCTGCTAGCTATTGGAAGATCTGAGTTAGTTAATCGAGTATCTAGTGGTCCTTTTGATCTCATGGAAAGTGACCTCGTTGTTGCTGACTATCTAAAGATTATGCTTTACTTTTTCTTTCCCTTTTTTGTTTTTTTGAGTAAGGATTATGATGATCCCAAATACGTTTCCTCCTTTCCCAGAGCATGCTCCTCAACACATACTTAATGAAGAGAGAGATGATTTAATCCTAGTGACCAAAACCTGGATTTTGCCAAGAATGTGTTGAAATTGGGCTTTGAAAATTCCATAGATAAGTGGGAGTGATATGGAGAGTTACAGAGTACCAGAAGTATTTGACTGTTTTGGGTTTTCCAAGTTCTGCTGGACTTCTCTTTTTCAGAATTTCTATCAGCCTTTGTATTTCATGGAAAGATGTCTTCAGAAATTTGAATGTGATACATAACTTACACAACTTGCTGAAAGTTGTATCTAGAGAATGTCTGTGATTTTCCACCAGGGCATTGAGCTTTCACCCAGGAGTATGCAAGGAACTTGAGGGGAGAGAGTACTGTGAGAGTTGCATGATCCAAGTTTCAGCTTGCTTGCAATGTACTATAAATTAGATCAGTGTCTTTAGGAATTTGAGTGTGATTTACAACTACAGTTTACCGTAGATATTCTTGTGTTCCTGAAAAATGATATGTGCAATGTACATATCAGCAGTGTTTTAGGAAAAATTCTTCACATTCTGCAGAAGTCATGTGTTACTCATGATATATTAGTTGGAACCTGACATGAGAGGAAAGCCTAGATGCAAAGATGTGGTCTGAACTCCTTGGGTTTACTGGATATTATCTTTCTACTGTACTTTTTCCCTTTTGTTCCTTGTTGATACAGGATATTGATGCTTCAGAGACATTTAAGTCTTTATATATAGTGGAAGTGGAATGTGACCTGTCTTACGCAGAGACGACATACTAGGTATATTACATTACTTAAGCTGCCAAAGCCTTGTTTATTAACCTTAAATTCTTGGCCTTGGTGATTGTTGGACTTTTTCTCTTCATCATGTTGTTGGCTACAATTCATGTACTGAGCTTTTCAGCTCGTTTCGGGGTTTATCCATGCATGTGCGCATGTGTGTGGAGGATGAATGGCTATCTTGTCTTCATGGCAATAAAAAGTCCTTGAAGTACTCATCAAATCGTCTTTTGTGAAAAGGACCCTTATATTTTACTTCTTTTTCAATTGTTAAAAGTACACAAATTACAAATGACCAGTTAGTGAGTTGTAAAGATGAGCATTTGAAACTTTCAATTAAGTACTCGATACTTCTTAAATTCTTAACGGGGATTTATGCATTTTTCTTCTGAGATCACTTTCATAAACAATATTTAGGGAATTCTTAACTTCCTACCTTTAACTAAAAGAAGCTCCAACAATATCTTCACGTATGCTTTTGCGAGCATATGTATATTAATCACTTACACCTATCTCTACATGGTGAATGTTGTGGGTGGATAGAAAGGGGAGGGACTTTCTGTCATATGTGGAATGAAATGCTGGTGAATTCCTTGCATATGATGTATGAATAAGGAAACAACAAAGTAGAATGACAAACTCATATTTTTTTTGGAAATTTCCCATCTTTAAAGATGATATAGAACTACGAAATTGAGAATACTGAAGGAAACAAAAAAGATTCATAATCTTTTATGTTAGAGATAATTTAGGAAAGTAGAAATTGTCTTTCTACATCTTTAGGAATTATCTCTTTCTAAATTATAGGAGATATGTTTTAGTTTGTTTAGGATTTGGTTTGTTTCCATGTTTAGGGTTAGGATTGAAAGTAGGATTAATCCCTCTCTATATAAAGGGATGAACTTTATTTGTTTTTTTTGAGATTTGAGATGAATGAATTTTAGTTACAAAAATCGCCACATGATACTAGAGTGGGTCCATCTTGGGGCCCTTATGTGTTCCATTGTGCTGGAGGGTGCCGCCATCACCTCCTTGCCTTTGGGTACGTGTGCAGCCCCCATGGCTTCCATTTGTGACATCATGTGTTGCTCTATTGTCAAGATATTCATTTTGGTTCTCCTCTTCCTCCTCTCCACATTGATCTTCATCTTGCTTGAAGCGTCACCAAGTGTCAGTGCTTTGCCTATCTTCGATGCAATGTCTATTGAGGGGACCTGATCTGGTTTTTGCATCGTTGTGTGGGCCTTATCATGTGGCAAGGGCTACTACGTGGTTGGGTGATGCCACACGAGAAGGTTGAACTGGCTTGGGCTCGATTCAACGATTTGGTGATCTTCTTCTATCATTTTTTAGTTTTAATCTTAATTGACAAGATTCCGGTTGTTGCGATGGCGGATGGAGAGACTATGATGGATTGCCTTAGGAAAGTTTCTGAAGGGCAAAGAACCCTCTCTTGTAGCTACTGCAAGTGCAACCACTACTAATGTCGCAAAAGTACTCTCTGCCCTAGTTGCAACTAGCTTGAAAGATTACTGGAGCCTTGAGCCATGTGATCGATGCTAAAGATGCCAATAAGTGTTGGGGTAGCTAAGCCACATGCTTAGCCCCATCTGTAAATGCCTTGCATTCGTTTTGCCTTCTCATAGTGAGAAGGATTTTTGTTGGCGTAAGGCGACTGCTAGTGCTTGGGATCATCTCCCCTGTATGGGATTGTCTTTCTTAAGTTGTTGCTTGCTTGGGATTGACTTCCTTATTCCGCTACAGTATAGGATCGTCTACTCTACTACTGTAGCTTGCTTAGGATTGCTTGTTGACTACCTAAAGGTCTTCGAGTCAATTTTTTGTTTTAACTCCACGGGAGTTAGGCTTTCATTGGTAAAGGGACAACTGCTTGTGTGCCTATTTGACTGCACGCCCACCTTGCCTGTCTACTTGCTCCAACCCTGGATTGTGTTAGATGGGAGGAGCTCTCCTGCTGCATTGCTCCTTCAAGTTGAGTGTTTTATGCTCCAACTTAGGGGGGAGTGTTAGAGATTGTTGGGAATCAAGAAAAAGGAATATGTCACGTGGCAGTGCCATGTGGCAGTCAGTCCAATCAATGCAGGGGGGCGTCGGCCCTAGTTGGTGGCCTTAGGGTCAAGTCTAGTCTTGCTTAAGATCTAAGTTTTGGTATTTTTAGTATGGTATTTTTGATTTTTAGGACGTTGTTAAGAGGATTTGACCTTTTCTATTTTTAGGAGATATGATTTGGTTTGTTTCTTATTTTGGAGGATTGAGATTTGTTCCCTTTCTATAAAAGTGAACCTTTATACCCTTTTTTATCTTGAGTTGAATATAATTATATTTCCAAATACTCACCAACTCCTCTCCTTTCCAACGCCTACTCTCTTTCCCTCACTGTTTACATGCAAAACAGTCCCCGCGTGGACTGTTCCATGCATGCCAAGGCCTCCACGTGTGGCAACTTTCATATGGTATTAGAGCCAACAACCTAGGCTCTTGTCGTGCATGTTTTGGAGAGAAGATTGAGAGGATTCACACACAAGAGCACTTGTGCGTGGGTTCTTGCGTCGACAATCAGGCCACATAGGTGTGGTTTTGCCTCCTCCAACGTGGGAGTTCATGGTTCAAATTCCTTGGAAGATCTTGGGGTCTTACGCAAGGCCTAAGGATTTACGTGGGGATTATCGACGAATCCTCTTGTGACATCCAGCGCCTTACACGGAGTAGGAGGAGGATCGTGGATTGGAGGAGATGATGGATACATCCGCCACCGAAGCCGCGTTGTCGATGGGAGGAGGCAAGGTGGTTGTTCAAGGATCAATCATCAAGCTTCAAGGTGCTTCCAACCATGTCTTATGGGCTCACGTATTCAAGCTATTCGTTGGGGGTCAAGACAAACTCAACATCCTACTTGAAAAAGCACAGGAACAAGAGGATGGAACCAAGAAAAGGAAGCTTGAGAAGGAGATTTATCAAAAGGCATTTCAATTCATATGGTGCCTTTATATCCGATTTTCCATTCTCCAAAAAAGGAGGTTTTTTTGGAACAAAGGGTGCCAAACACCTCAAAGGGATCAAATGAGCGAAGAATGTTCCCCATGACTGCATTGACTTCACTTTCTCTTAGTGACCTTGGCTCGAAGAAAAGTCAGTCTTTTTTGGCTCATGAACAAGGCATCATACTCTTCGAGGAGGCATGTGGAACCCTCTAACGAATCAGGGAATGCCGAGATAAAGGGCCCGACTCTCGAGTATAGAAGAGGTACGAAGACCATCCTCAACTCTTCAGAGAAGAACGATGTAGCAACATTACCAAGTCTTTGTCGTCTCCCACATCTTGGCTTGTGGGGGAGTGTTGGGAATCAAGGAAAAGGAATATGCCTCGTGGCACAGTGGGTCACGTGGTAGTCAGTCCAGTTAGTTCAGGGGGGCGTCGACCCTAATTGGTGGCCGTAGGATCAAGTCTAGTCTTGCTTAAGGTCTTGTTGGTACTTTTAGTATGATATTTTTGGTTTTTAGGAAGTTAAGTGGATTTGATCTTTTCTATTTTGAGGATATATGTTTTGGTTTGTTTCTTGTTTTAGAGGATTGTGATTTGTTCTCTTCTTATAAAAAAGAACCTTTGTACCCTTTTTTATCTTGAGTTGAATACAATTATATTTCCAAATACTCTCCAACTCCTCTCCTTTCCAGCACCAACTCTCTCCCTTTCTCATTGTTTACACGCAAAACAGTCTCTGCGTGGACTGTTCCACTCACGCCAAGGGCTCCACGTGCTCCAACTTTCACAAAGATAATTTAGGAAAGTAGAAATTATCTATTTCTATGTTTTTGGGAATTATCTCTTTCTATGTTTTATCTCTTTCCAAATTATAAGAGATATATTTTAGTTTGTTTAGGATTTGATTTATTTTTATGTTTAGGACCAGGATTGGAAGTAGAATGAATCCCTCTCTATATAAATGGATAAACTCTATTTGGTTTCCTTGAGATTTGAGATGAATGAATTTTAGTTACAAAATTCTCCACACTTTGGTCAATAGTAAATTGAGCATTCACGTCACTAGCTTGTGTATCATGGGCACCCATCAGGATTCAGCGAAATGGCGTACCCAGTTGACAATATGCCTGCTTTGACTGGATTTTGTCCATCTATGCAATTGGACTGGGTATGTTTACACTGGCAAGGGTTTGAGAAGAGGGGTAAGGTGGAAGGTGAATTGATGGTCAATAGGAAGGCAACAATGCAGGATGACCCTCTCTCTTTTTCTCTTCCCTTTTGGAGAACGAGACAGAATTACATTACCAGATTTTTATGACAGAATGATGGGAAAAGTGGTGAAATTGTGCCAATCTTAAAGCTGGTAGTTGGAGTTTGTCCAGTTGCTGGTGAAAAAATGTTCCAACTAGCATCAGTTATAGGTGTTTAGGATCTGTTTTATGTGCCATATTTTAAAGATGTATATTAATAAAAGTCCCTTCAGGTGCATTAAGAAGATGCAATTAAAGTTAGAGGAAGGATTTGTTTATTTTCTGGATTTATATGAGGAAGTTGGAAGCTGTTCAGTATATCATGTTTGCATTTTGGCATTGGCCACTTGCTTTGATCGCCACCCTGATCTTCTTGGATGAGATATGAGGACTTGGTGGTGGGCAGAAGTTATACGACCTGAATGACTGGGCAAACCCTTCATTGATTTGTATGTGAAAAAATTGTATGTATCTGTATTTCCTTTTTCCTTTTCAAATGGAATACACAACCTCGAGTGAAAACTGAGATTTGTGCTTCATGCAATCCTTTGCCTTCACTTCTTTTCACCCATACAATGCTTTCAAAGTCTGTGTGGGTTGGCAGAGCTGCATAAAAATATTTCCTTGACATATGATTTTCTTTTCATGACAGAGGCGAAGATGGGGTGGTTGCTTCAGCATCTACTGGTGTTTTGGTTCCCAAAGACACGACAAGCGTGTGAGCAATTCCAGCTTCACTCCTGAAGTGATGGTTTCAGGACCAGGTCACATTGCGCCAGAAATTCCAATCCAGTTACCTGCTCCTGCACCGCCAGTTGTTGCACCCCCATCATCACCTGCTTCTGGTCTTCTATCTGACCCATCATCTGCTGCCCCTTCTCCAGGAGGTCTATTCTCTTTAACTGCTGTCTCTGCAGGGGAATATTCCCCTGGTGGTCCTGCTTCCATTTTTGCAATCGGGCCCTATGCAAATGATACTCAGTTAGTTTCTCCCCCTGTCTTCTCCACCTTCACCACTGAACCGTCAACCGCTCCTTTGACCCCTCCGGAGCCTGTCCATCTCACAACCCCCTCATCCCCTGAAGTCCCATTTGCTGAGCTGTTAATGTCCTCCTTAGATTCCACTCTGAAGAAAAGTGAGGGCCATGGTTTTCAGTCATACCAGTGGTATCCTGGGAGTCCAATAGGTAACCTGATATCTCCAAGTTCTGTTTGCTCTAGCACCTCATCCCCATACCCTGATGCAGATTTCCGTTCAACTGTTAATGGCTCCTCCTCTTCTTTCCCAATTGCTGACCCTCCCATGCTGGTGACAGCAGAGGGGCTTGCAATACGCAAGAAGATTCCTCTCCAATCCTCCAGGGGGGATGGGTTGCTTGTGGGTGACTGTGATCCAGCAGCTGAGTTACCAAAGGATATGACAACCAGTAGCTCTCAGGATGCTGATCCCCTCTTGAGCCAAAGGGTGTCATTTGAATTATCGAACAAAGAGGAGACCGGCGAGAAATCTGAAGCCTCAGAAAAAGCTGTAACAGAGTTGCACTCAGCTGAATCTGCTTCTGAAGCAAACAATATGGCAGATGAGCCAGGGAAGATACTCAGAAATATTGTTGATGAATCCTACCATGACTTGCCTTCGAATGACCAAGCCATGAAAGAGTTCAAATTTGAAAACGTAGATGGGGCTCCAGATCATGCTATTGTTCGATCTAATTGGTGGGCAAATGAGGATGCTAGCCGTAAGGAAACAGCTGCAAGCAAGAATTGGTCCTTCTTTCCTGTAAAGCAGCCCAGCGTTACCTGATTTGAGCAACCATAACACAGAACACTCAAAGCCCAGGCCGAGTAGCTGAAGATCATGTTGCTTATGCAGCAGGAAGCCAATGTGCAGCTATAGCATGGTGAATCTGGCAATTCCAGAGCTACCAAGACCTACAAACTACACCGCCATAGCTAACTATCAAAAGGTTCAAAACCTTCTGGGATAATCCCTTGGATCACAAATGATGACACAGGCACTTGGTATGGCCATTGCGTGATGGTCATCTTTGGGCTGCTGGTGCTTGCAGCTTTTGCAAAATATTCTGTTCTCGCTTGAAGTTGCTTGTGATGTTTGGCCCTGTGCTCACATAGCTGATCCATTGGCTCCCTTGCTGCCTGGAGGACTAATTTTTGTTATTGTGCTGGAACTGTTGTTAGCAAATGCTGTTTAAAATAAAATCCTTTAGCTTTGTAGTAGTTTGGAAGTGTACTACTGACCTCATTAAACTAAGTGTACTACTAATTTATATTGACAGCATTTGCATCCGACACATATGTTTGATGCCAACGGCATCCACCGTTGGTCCTGATAACATATCTACGTTCTATATGTAGTACTTTACAACTATATAAATGCTAACAACATTATCTTAAATGATTGCTGGGATGATATAATCTTCAAACAACCATAGATAAACTCCATATTAATTTCTTCTATTAAGCATCGCCTTCGATGGTTGAGGCATTTCTGATTACTATATTCCTTATGAATTTTTTTCTCTCAGGTATTTGTAATGTCGTCAGCATCGTCTTTTAATAAACCTTCAATGTATTTTTAATCATTGAAGGTTAAGTATTGAAAATAAGGTCATGTAAGCGGATGCAGACAGCATCACGTAAAAATCATGTCAGCATCATTATGAAAAAAGAAATGATTGTGAATATCGACAGCATCATGTACGTGTATGCCGAAGCATTACATAAATATCATGTAAGGTGATGCTTTAATACATCTGTTGGACTATTTAACTCTGAAATCAGAGTTTGGAACATTGAATCTAAGAGCTCTGAAGCTATGAAACTTCTCTAAGCTTCCCTGATACTCCTCTCACTTGTTTGAGTGTGGATTGGTTACTTGATTCTTTCTGAACTCTCAATCGAGAGTTTTAACCAAGATCTACAGGTCAATTGACCTAATTTCATCATCAGCAGCACGTGTAGATGCATGGCGATAGAGCCATATTCATCATTTGATTTGATGGATCAAATGAGATCCAATCTCCAAATTGATTAGTTGAATCGAAAGAAGACCTATAGAGCTTTCCAATGAGCTCTTTTACACTAAAAATGGAGCTGTCAAGTGATCAGAATCACTGTTTGAAGATTGGCAGGAGATGATGTATTTTTGCAGGAGCCCTGGAATGTATAGACCCACCTCGGTGAAGATACCCGTTCACTTGAACAAAATGTACTGCGTATTATATCGGATATGCTAAAATGAGAAAAGCAAGAATACATGTACTTATCTAGTGCATGTGTGTGCACGTGCTCATGGGTGCATGTGTGTGGGGTGTATGGGCTCGAGTGTGAGCTTATGGGCCTAATTGGGCCTGAATATATACAAAAATACACTAATTAAACTAGGGCTTGCCTAGTACTGATATCTATCTGACCCATTGGGCCGTAGATCTTCCGAAAAGTGAGCCCAGCCATATAAAACCTAATTTTTGCCTAAGTGAGAGGTGAAATTGGCCAAGTGTTGTGAGGAATCTGAAAAACTTGAAGAGAGTAAGGAAAAGCAAATAGATGTGAGTGACTTGACAGTATCTGTACGCAACACATACGTTCGACACCAATGGCATCCACCATTGGTGTTGACAGCATATCTACATTCTATATGTAGTACTTTACAATTATTTAAATGCTGACATCATTATCTTAAATGATTGCTGGGATAATATAATCTTCAAGCAATCATAGATAAACTCTATATTAATTTCTTCTACTAAGCACTACCTTTGATGGTTAAGGCATTTTTGGTTACTACATTCTTTATGAATTTTTTTTCTCTCAAGTACTTCTCATAATGTCATCAGCATCATCCACTAATAAACCTTCAATGCGCTTTTAATCATTAAAAGTTAAGTGCTGATAGCATAAGGTAAGAGGATGTCAACAGCATCACGTAAATATCATGTAAGCATCATTATGAAGAAACGATTGTGATCCTTTCATGCATTTGAGGATGGCAAGAAAAGGTAGGTAGTAAGGGCTTCGATCAAGCTCTTACTCATAGGCTTTGGATGAAGCCCTTACTCTTTGCCAATTTTAGATCATCACTATGAAGAACCAACAATAAGTTTAGTTATTAATGTTACCACGTACATTTTTATGTTGGTGCCCTTAGCACCTATTCAGTAACTTCTATACTGCTCAAGTATCTACTTCAAATACTTATCATTTATTTTGGTGTTGTTGGCATCAATTATGTAAATACCTATTGTGGTACTGACAGTATAACCATAGGTGTGAATATAAAAGAGTAGGTGACTATAGGTGCTTTCGCCACCACCATAGATGCTAACGGCATCACCATTGGTGCAAATATAAAAGAGATGCCAACACCACCTTAAATAAAAAAGATAAGAATCACATCAACATAAGTTTAGATACTAATATCACCACGTATATTTTCATGTTGGTGCCCTTGGCACATATTCGGTAACTTTTATAATGTTAAGTATCTATTACAAACAATTATCACTTATTCTGATATTATTGGCATCAATTAATTATCACTTCTTTCATTGTTGTTGTCATCAATTATGTAAACACCTATTGTAGTGCTGACGACAGCATCATAGGTGCTAATGGCATCACCACCAGTTGTGTAAGTATAGATACCAATGTCACCACGTATATTTTCATGTTGGTGGCCTTATCACCTATTTAATAACTTTTATAGTATTCAAGTGTCTATTACAAACACTAATCATTTATCTTGGTATTGTTGGCATCAATTACTTATCACTTATTTTATTGTTGTTGGCATCAATTATGTAGACACCTATTGTGGTGCTGGCGGCACCACCATAGTTGTTAATGGCATCACCATTGGTGCTAATGGCATCACCATCAGTCGCGTTCAGATACCAACAGCACCTCATGTAAAAAAGATAAGAACCACATTAATGTAAGTTTAGATATCAATGTCACAACATATATTTTTATGTTGGTGCCCCTGACACATATTCAATAACTTTTTAGGGTTCAAATATTTATTGCAAATGCTTATCACTTATCTTGGTATTGTTGGCATCAATTACTTATCACTTATCTTGTTTTTGTTGGTATCAATTATGTAAACACCTATTGTGATTCTCACGGCACTACCATAGGTGCTAACGACATCACCATTGGTGCTAATGGCATCACCACCACTCAGGTAAGTTTAGATACCAATGTCACCACGTACATTTTCATGTTGGTGCCCCTTGCACCTATTCAGTAACTTTTTTAGTGCTCAAGTATCTATTGCAAATACTTATCACTTATCTTGATATTGTTGGCATCAATGACTTATCACTTATCTTGTTGTTATTGACATCAATTATGTAAACATCTATTGTGATGCTGATGGCACCACTATAGTTGCTAATGGCATTACCATTGATGTTAGCATCTTCTACCATTTTTATTTATATATATATTTTGGTGACAACTTGAATAGATACTTTGAAGTAAACCGTTAACAAAGCTCGATCATAACAACATAGGAAATGAGTGTATTACGAATATGATCATTTTATATCACAGTTATTCGATAAGCACATTTTAACCATCCATGATGCTTTTGTCAAAAGGGCATGTTTAAAAAGGATAAAAAGAAAAAACTTGTTAAAATGAAGAACATGTGTTTTATGTACTTGCCACATATAGGCTACATCCCAATGACATCTCCCAATGCCCAATGGCTGCATGACTGTGTGATCAAAAGAGCCGCTCGGTTAGAGGAGCTGGGATTTACTATCAGGAGCCTTTCCTTAGAGGTTGGATGGTTGAATGATGCTTGAGGTTGGAGATGGAGTCGAAGGAGGTCGAGGTCGAAGGAGGTGGGATATTGGGGTTGGCCAGAGGAGCTCGGTCGAGATGGGATGGGGTTGGAGGAGCTTGGTCGGGGTCGGGATGGGATTGGTGTCAAGATTGGGATGAGTCTGGAGGAGCTCGATTGGGGTCGGGGTCAGGGTCAGGATGAGGCTGGACGAGCTTGGTCGGGATGGGATGGGGCCGAAGGAGGAGCTTGGTTAGGGTCAGCCGGAGGAGGAGCTCGGTTGGGGCAGCGATAGGGTTGGAAGAGCTCGTTGGAGCCTCTAGCCCGAGGTTGGAGGAGGGGAAGCTTCGAGGAGCTTGCTTGGAGGAGGTTGGAGCCGCATGAGGGGGAGCTCGCCGGAGGACGTTGTGGGTGGTGTGGCAAGGGGTTTGTAGGTGGGATGCTTTTTTTATAGGCAAAATTTGAATTCAAAAATGGTGGACCTCACAGGAAAAGGGAGATAGGGGGTAGGGGTTACACCCCCCTTACCTAGTATTGAGGTATGTTATGACGTATATAATAGAATATATATAATACAACCTTTTGAGTAAACTTAGGAGGAATCAGTTATCTCTCACATGCTAATACTTTAGATAATGTAGGGATGATGATTTAAACTTAGATTTCTTCTATCAAAATTAAGAGCCTCTACTGTTATATATATCCCAGTAAGCTAAATGATTTAAGCTTGATTTTGACTCCCCAGCTGTTGCAAATGAAAGGCCATCTCTATTATTAAAAAAAAAAAAAGAAAGGCTATCTCCCATGTTTGACAGGATTCAATCGGAAGAGTATGGCAGATAAGCGAAGGCTTAGTTTGGCTAGAGGATAAGGTGTGTTATAAGATTACTGTAGTAGGATAGTGGCACTGTAGCGAATATGATTAGAGTGATATGAAAGTCAAATCAAGAGGAGGCAATCATTAACTACAAATCATTAATATCATATCAAAAAATCTCCACTCTCATTAAAAAAATTATTAAATAACTACTCACTAATATTATATCACACTACCAATCATTTTATCCTACCAATTTTTTTTTGAGTAGGAAGGTATATTTACTCAAAAATGGGCCAACCGACCATTATCAAGCTTGCACTTTACATTCATACAACACCCCCAACGGTTATACATCATATTCCCAATGGGAACAAAGGTCTGAATATCATCGAAGGTTCAAAATAAATTACAAGAAGAATGACAAGCTTTTAATTATATCATTGGACACTACTAGGTAGGGCTTGGGGGTGCCACCATGAGGCCTTCCATTTCTTTCCTTCCACATGTACCAAATAGTGGCGATAAGAATCCTTCCCATTGTTGAGGGGGGATGGGTCCCATTCTCTACGAATAGTGAGGCCTCCTCCAAAGATGAAGCCACCCTCGCCATGGCAATGAAAGGAGCCCAAACCGTGCTCCAGACGGAAGCGGAGAAATGACTACTGAAGAAAAGATGATGGGCGGACTCTTCGATGTCATCGCACAGTAGGCAGCCAGATGTGTTAATCAATCCCCATTTCTTGAGACAATCCTAAGCGAGGAGCCTCCCGTTAACGACGAGCTAGGCGTAGCACAACCACTTGGGGACAAAACCTTTTGATCATATAATTATCCTCCACATAGGTTTCTCCTCCCCTTTGAAGACATCGGCCACTTTAAAAGCCATGAGTTTCCCATGTGTATCACACCGCTACTCCCAGCTGTTCCCCTTCCTAAATTTGTCCATAATATCTTCCCTATGAAGGATCAAGTTCCTTCAAATAGAAGAATCAGATCGGCGTGGGCTAGTAGTGACGAAATCCCCATACTGTCCCCTCATCCAATGACTTAACAACGAGTTAGGAGCCTGCATCAACCTCCACACTCGGCATACCGCAACCCTCTTCTCAAGGAGGCGCAAAGAGGTGAGGCCAAGCCCACCTCCTTTCAACAGCAAGCATACAACATCCCACGAGACTAGGTGGGTCCCATCGTTCCACAAGAAGTTCGCAATCAACCTCCGGATCCTCCCGAAAACAATCTTCTCGACTATGGTGTTGGCTATCCCATTTAATCCAGGCCACTCTTCCCATTCTTGATAGGAGTTTTCTCTTCAAGCCACTTAATATGTCTCTCACCCGATCCTCTAGAGGCTTGAGAAGAGAGGTACCCCCTCGACCCCACCCCAGTGCAATGCCTAAGTACTTGCATGGTAACTTCCCTTCAAGGATGTCAAGTGAGAGGCATATGCCCCCATCTCGCCAGGCCACCTTTAGAGAAATAAACCCTTCTTTTGTTTCCATTTAGATAGACCCACTACTTATTTTTGTATCATTACCAAATACTTCACAACTTACTTTATTCCAACGTAACTCTTATCCTCGTTCCAAACGCAACCCAAGAGTATAAGATTCCGGGGAGGGATATGCTTCAATCAATCCCATCTATCGTTCCGCTCAGATCTCACTCGAGATGGGATCATGGTTCACACGGTCCTCTTGCTTACTTTCTATTTTCTGGTTACATAAATATGGATCTTCTTTTCAGGGTTTCGGAGGATTAGAAAATTCCATGTAAGGTATAATTTGAGCAAGTTTGCAAAGGAAAGGAATTGGTCGGGATCAACGGCAGGAAATAAAAGCGTAAGCAAGAATGGTTGGCTTATGATTTTACTTCTATCTGCACCGACATACACTGAAATTCGACAGCAACGAAAAACAATTTCAATGAACCCAAAATAATTAATTATCCATGACAGCTTTGTTGCTTTGTTTCCGTCCAAATTAACATTGTTTAAGGTGGCAAAGGTTCGTCGCATCTACGAAGTGGGGGTCGATTTTCTTCTCGAAGGTCGTTTGATTTTCGATTTCGAGATGTTTTTTTTTTTTTTTTTTTTCCTTTCTTGTAATCTTATCCTCTGGGTTTTGACTTCTTTTATTTCAACGGAGAGTAACGTTTTCTTTCTGAAAACATTAGGATTTTTGTCTCTCTCTTTTATTATGAGATGCATCCTTTGTATCATGTCTTCCCTTTTTAATGGAATCTTATACTTTCCAAAATGTGGCAAAGTTTTCAATGTCAAACTAGGATAGGCTTGCCTTGACATTTATTCGCTACGGAAGAACTCTCGTTGGGTACTCCAAACGTTGTGCATGAACTTAGAGATGAGTTCTTGCACCAGTTTTCCGATTGTTGAAAGTTCCAAATCAAACACCCACTGGGAAAACAAGCTGGTGAAATACAATTAGCTAAAAGATTATCCTAATGTACCTTTTAAAAAATTAAAAACAAGATCATCCTAATGCGAAAGAGGGTATACATCTCGTTGATACATACAAAACAAACTAAGCTGAGTCGAAAAGCTTATCAAACTATGATTACACACACATAACTAATACATCGATTGAAATCATCACTTTCACTTTATGAGTTGTAAAACATATTTATTTACTTATAAAATATTTATTATATAAAGTGTAAAAAATTATATTACAAGTAAAAATAGACTTATATAAATATGATGAACTTTGTATTACAATTATTTAACGTAATGGAAATGTCAGAATTTATATTATAAGTGGAAAATTAAATTATAATACATACAAAACCTTATAATACGAATTCATTCCGTGTAAGAATAGAGTTGTAATAAGACTAAATATTAATGTGATATATTTATTTTTCAACAATAATATAATATTTGATTAATTATATTCTAAATATGATTTATGAATAAAAATGTAATATAATTCAAAAAATAATATAATGATTATTGAATGCATTCCATATATAAAAAGTTAATTTTCTAAATCGACGGATAAGTAATTTTCATCAACAAAAAAATATCATCAATGAATTTTTTTTTTTTTTTTTTTGTATTATTTATAAGCACAATACTCAATCCATACTTTTCCTAAAACTGATAATGGCAAAGGAATCAAATTGCCCTTCACATGACAGAGAAAATCAGCCCAGCAAGACCTTGGCGAAATTCATGTCGCCTGCTCTAGAAACGTCGGTGATGGAGACAACATCGTAAATTGGTTTGTGGGTGACCGCTCCAATCACGAACACCGCAGCAGACACATCCAGATCTGTGAAGGGAATATCGTAAATTGACGGAGCCTACACTTCACCTGCGTGAGTGCTGCTGCTGCTGCTGCTGCTGCTGTTCAAGAAGGGAGAAGGTGGACGCTATTTTTAGAGGGGGAAAAGTTGGGGGGAATTGAGCACATTTGCTTGGCATATCCGCGGCGATCGAGCGAGCACCATCATGAGTCCCGGAAGTATTAAGGATGGCATTGCTTTTCCATGCTTCTCCCTGATTGGTTAGCCTTTCCTCTCGAAGTGCGCGGCATCTTAATTGGATATGCTTGTGTTTGTTCTTGGAGTTAAATTAAAGGAAACGCTTTATCGAAGAAAAGTAACGGAGAATACACTCCTCGTCGGGTTTCGTAAGGCATTAAACCCACCGTTGTGGCCCTTCCTTGCTTGTCCTATTTTTAATTGTTGTATTGTTTGTCTGGCTTCTTAGATTAATTTCCTCCTGGCTAAATGGGAGCACTACCAAAAAAGAAAAAAAAAAAAAAAGGAGGGAAAGAAAGTGAAAAACTTGAAGTTTGAAGAACCCAATTCCCAATTTAATTGACGTTGTTTATGTTAACTAATGTCGACATTATTCAGCTAATTATGTCAACGTTGGACATCGTCCCACCTCAGGAACTTCTCCAAAAACAGCTGCACGTCAGTCCATAGGCTACAGCAAGGGGTGTAGTAGTCGTTGCTCTATCTTGATTTTCTATTTCCTTTAAGAATTATATACTATATCGTTTAATTTTAGTCATTTACGTTCATGTTTTGTTCTCTCTAATTTATTAGTTTCTCACGTGATCTAGTCTTAATTTAAACCATCAAAAAGGGATCTAATTGATGATCCTTTTGCTAGGATTTGGTTGCGATTTCCTGTATATCTCCGAGACCTGTGGAGGAGTCCCACTCTGAAACACAATAACCAGAAAGAGCCACCAACTAGAGAGCATGCCTTTGTTTGTACGTAGGAGTAGGACTCCTGGATTGTGACCCCCCCAGCTCTCTCCTTGTGTGTGTGCATTTAACCTCTTCCTCCTCCTCCTCCAGGTGAGAGCACATCTTTTTGGTTCAAGGAAGGTCTTCGTTGGCATCCGGCGATGAACGAGGTCAAAAAGGGAACCGTGGATCCATGATTACAACGAAGAAATCTCTAGCTTGAGAGCTATCAACCGATGGAATTGGGATCTGCTTCTTAGGTGTGGATTGCTTGTAGGTATATGACTGTTGAATGGTGCTTCAATATGCAGCACTGCGAGGTTCTTCCTAATCTCATGATTTCTACAATGGTAGTACTGCATGCGCTTCTTCATGCGGTTCCCTGTAGATTAATTGTTTCATTCCTTGATTCGATTTCGCCATCTATTGGATTCTGAGAAAGTTTTACGTGAATTACTTTTTATTCTTTTTCTGTACGGCTCAAGATGACCTGTGACGACATTGGCGATGTTAACGGTCGATGGTCATAACTGTGAACATATATATCATCTGAATGTAATTTTGAGATCCAGTTGGGTACCCTATATAGCTTGTTGATACCTTTTGGGTGATTCTGTAATTCTTCCATGCCCTTGTCCGTCTATATAAAGGGTTTTTCTTTGCAAAGGTGAAACTCCATTGATAGGAAGAATTATATTACATCATAACACCACACCCTCCAAAGAGGGGAACCATATCTTCCAAAATTGGGAGTAACACTTGCAGAGGCGAGAAACAAAATACACAATCCAATAGGTGCACGACCCAACCTGCTTCTTAGAACTTCTCCACACTATGGATAATGATTTACGCCATAGAGTGATGTCGAAGATTTGCGTGAGACGGGTGATGGGGGGGCAAAAAGCGCCATCGAACTTAAAATTCCGTGAAAAGTCCAACAAGAGATCCGACCACCTGAAAGTGAAAGAGGCAGGTGGATTTGACCTGCCTACACTTGGGAAGGCTCGAATATAGGTGGGTTCGGGAAACCCAACCCGCCTAAGAATCTGGCGTCAACCCGTGACAAGGAGACAACGGAAAAAGCCTAACACGGCTATACCATCAATAAATGATGGCATGAACACCACAATTAATAACTATACATGCTCTAGCAACAGGTGTATCCGGACAGAAGATCTTACAAGAGAACCAATCCTAGCACTATAAATAGCTAAGAGAAGCCCTCGAGGTTCTCTTTTAGGCAATCCGAAAAAATAAAGAGATTGTATTATCATTTCTAACTAGTGAATATCGGAGACCATCGTCCTTCCCCTAGATGTATACTCTTTCGTGGTAGAACTAGATCACCAACCCTTCTGTCTCGTTGTGATTGCTTATCTTTAAATCGTTGAGTCAGATCCTTTGATCAGTTAGGAGGTTCGATCAACAGGTAAAATCAATCAAAGAGCACTTGTCAGAGGCTTGATCGTGTTATGCCCGATTTCAAGCGTAGTACAAAGGAGAGAGAGAGAGAGAGAGAAGGGAAAAAATAACCACAAAACCACTGAGGACGTTAGTTGGAAGCTCATTTCATCATTCCCCTCTCTCAAGTCTTCTTTCTCCATTTCTCATGTCCCTCTCTCTTAGTGATACTACGGTCATGTTGAAGTGGTGGTGGCAGAGATAATGGTGATAGTGAAGGTGTGGAGGTGGTGGATGATGACGGACAATACCGTGGTGGTTATGGTGTTGGAGGTGTATGTGAGGAGAAAAAAAAAAGGTGTCCATTGGGAGATCACATAAAATGAATCACAACACAACATTAGCTTCACAAGAAACAATATGCACAAATTATGGCCAAAAAAGGTGTCTTTTTTGTGGGATGTTATACACAAATTAAAAACAATCCTTCTCTATTGTACATTCTTCTCTACAATATGCATATTTCCTCGTATTGCACACCTCATTGCAATATCATTCACTTGATGGATCTTTGGCTACTGATCGTGAAAATTAAGAACTTTTTTTCCTACGATTATCAGAGTAAATTTTTAGGCAAGAAAAGATCGGTTGCAGAGGGAGAGAGTGTGTTTGCATCTTGTGTATGATACTTATTCTCAAGATGTTTTTACTTTTCAATGATAAGAATAACAAGAGGAACCAGAGATTCCCCAATTGCATTTTTTTTAATGAAAATTAGAACTTTCAGAATTAAAGGAGCAATTCCTTGTAGATCGTTTCGAAGAGGCATTTTTCCACAAATTATTTATACTACGAAAATCAAGAAACTAGTGAAGGGTTAAAAGGGGCCAATTAATACCTGACTTCACTTGTGATATTTTACGCCTTTGCTTATTATGTCGTAAGCAGGAGTGAGAATTTAAAGGGTGATGGTTTAGCATGAAAGTGAAGGGGTGCCGATCCAACTTTAGTCGAAATAGTTCAACTGGGTGAATGGTTGAAACAGTTAGATTAGTGGTTAAAGCAAGAGTAATTTAAATCGGAACAGACCGCTTACAACCAGGTGAAACAACTAGCTTTTGTCCAATTCTATTAACTCGAATTGGCCAGGACATCGGGTCTCTCAAAGAACATTGAAGGACTCTCAATCACACTATCAAGCAATTAATCTCTCTCGAAAGGACTTATTGGACATTGGGCATCTATCTACTTTCCATTATTCTAGTAAAGCTTCTCTTTATTATGCTTTCTTCGAGGGTTAGTTTACTTGTAGGGTAAGGAAAGTAGTGTTAATAAATGTGAAATAGATGTTAATCGACAATTGTATTTACTTATAGAGTAGTGTTAACGTTATTTTGTATTTACTTGAATTGATGTTAAATTATGGTATTAACCCTTGTAATGTTTACTTGATAATACTCTTAGGAATGTGAAATATAAAGGGTGTCGAAAGTGCAAGTGGTATACGACTTGAGCATGGGTTTGGCTAACATCAGTGAAAACTGATGTTAGCCAAACCCGTATTAAAGTGGCTAAATCCAAGTTATCAAATGGGGAGTTAAGTGGTTAAGTAAACATGAGTTAACTCCTCTTTTAGAGGATTAATCTCCCAAGTAAACTAAGCTCTAGAGAAATTTTGTATGTCAAGTAAAGCTAGTGTTATCTCTAGTCTGTTTTGTTTTGATGTGGTAGGCAATCTTATCGCCCTTCCTAGCCTCTTGGTACTTATTCGAATGAATTTATCTTGGCCTCTAGTGTAATTTTCTAAACGAAGGAGGTGAGATCGAGCGTGATACAAAAGTAATACAGAAATAATATAACAATCACACAAATATGCAATCTTACACGTACACAAAGATTTTTAGATGGAAACTCAAATCCGAGTAAAAATCACCACCTAAACCTCTCGGTTTAGGATTTCTCGATCTACTTAGTAGATCAAATCCACTAACCAAAGTACTTAAAACGAGGGTAGTTCAACTTCAATACAACTAACACTACTTTGTACCAGGGTAGTGTATCTTAAACCCCTCCTCTTCATGAGGAGTATTTTGTCTCACAAGGGAGACGAGAATTCACAAAGCGAGTACTCAACAAAGAAAAAATCACACAATATCTTGTGGAGCCCAAAATAGGTGTAAATCAAACTAACTCTTATAGGCAAAAGAACTTCCCATAGATGGAAGTGGTGTGATGTGAAGTCAGTAGCGTAACGGTGCTCTTGGATGGATGCTAGAGAGCTTAGAGAGCAAGAACTTCTTCTAGATGATTTTCTTCTTCACTTGGACACAATATAGTGTGGAAGTAGTTTCTCAAGGTGTACTTAGCTTAGGAAAGGTGCTCCTTTATTTATAGAGGTCTTAAGAAGGCTTTGGAAGCCTTTTGTAGCTGTTGAGAACAAGGCTCAAGAGAGTGGTCCAAAATCCCACTGAAATCTAGGTCATTTATGATTCTGATAGCGTCTGAACTTAAGGTCAGACGTCTGGGTCTTCGTCTGATCTAAAGGTCGGTTGTCTAATTTAGAAGGATTGATGATCTGAACTAGGTTGGATCAAGACATACGTCTAAGAATCACTTTTAAGACGTTTGGGACAAAAATTAGATGTCTAATTCTAGATGGGCTGCTTCCTGTTTTCACCAGATCAAAACAAGGATCAAGTGTTTTATTACATAGACGACAGGTTAGACGTCTGGCAAGATGTTTGATAGTTTGGAAAGACAATCCTCCGTGGGAATGGATTTCTCGAGAGGTTTAATGGCTAAAACCTTTGACAAAAGTGATTTGGTCAAATCTTAGCCTAACATCTACTTATCAGACATTTAGGATGCTCTACGGACGTCTGAAAGTGTAATAGAATTAATTATAAGGTAATCTCTGAATATTATCTCCTGACAGTCCAATGGTCCTATTATCAGATGTCTGTCAATGGCATTAGACGTCTGGACTATGGGCTGATCGACTGAAATCAATGGACAGAACGTACTGAGTCCAGCTTAAGTGTTTGGACGCTTGAACAAAAAGTCTGGCGTCTTAAAGTCACAGATCAAACATCTAAGGTCCATATTAGATATTTTATTAGGTTGTCTGAAACCTATTTTGATTTTTTTGATTCTTCTAATTATTTTTCTAAGAGTCATAGTGAGGTGTAGGGTTTCTTAGGACTAAGGTAAGGTACTTTGGGCTCTTTACAACAATTCTAACGAAAAATAGCAAAGTACAAATCAAATGAATACATGAACAAATGTATCTATTCGATCCTATTATTCGTCTTCTTCCTTTTTTAAGCTCTCGCTCCAAGCGGAGCTTTTTATCCTCCATCAAATTCCTCCAATCTACTATTCATGTGAGCTTGAGTTCCTTCATACTTATATTCATTTGCATTATCTTGAAGCTTATAAATTCAAATACAATTATTAAATCATAAATATTTTATTATCATCAAAATTAACTATTGTGATGCTCTTGCATAAACTATCTTCCTATTTTTCACTAAAGAGAAATAAATGAATTGGCCAACCAACTGATTCAATTTTCAAAACACTTACTCACATCATCATCCCTACCAAGGCAACACCGTCACACCTCCGAACACCATCGCAACCTTTGTCCCCCTAAGATTCCACTTTGTCCTCCAACAACACCATCCCCACCATAAATGTCGTCGTTACCACCAACATCTCCATCGACTTGTTGCCACCAATGACACAATTACCAGCAAGCTTGTGCTTCCATCAGAACCATCCCATCATCCTTGCATATATCCCACCTACTGCCATGACCTTCATCGTCACCATCGCCATCTAATTATCAAATTATCATTACTGTGATGTCCCCGAAGAAAACAGAAGGTGGGGAGTCCCCATTATGGGGGGTTACCGTGAGAGGAGACACGAGAATGTGAGGTGAGGTAAGTGGGGGCAGTCACAAGGGCATCTAAACCAACGGTTTTTCCTTTCATAAATTCTCCATTGGATATTTGTGATAATTTACTAATCATTATTGTGCATCTAAGATTAAAGCATTGAAAAAAATATTGTCTAATTCATGTGTCAGGAACGTATGCCACTGTACTTGACAAATCACAATGACTTTGTGTCGAGGACTATAGCCAAGCCACCGAACCAAATACACAATTTGAGAACCATAGAAAGAAGGTTAAATATCATGAAAACACGAGGATTTAAGGGTAAAAATCAAAGGCAAAGAGAACAATTTACCATGTGAAGATGAGATAAAAAATACAATGTAGTACAAGTCTCTGTATAGATCCTTAAGTACGCTCTCAATTTTGTAATATGATCGAAATTGTGAATTGATATCAATCATCATCAATGTAAGGATTCGCCATCAATTACAATTAATTTTGTGATATGAGATCATTCCCAATTAATCTCAATCAATCATGAGATTTTTCCCAAATCAATATTGGGATTACAATCTTTCTAATCAATCCCAATATATGGATGCCTATTATTCTCCCAAGAAATTAAGATAGGCAAATTTGGATCCTCAGCTAGCATGATTGGATCCTCCTCCATCCCATTTTCCCTGTTGAGGCGGATCTTGTTCAAGACAAAATAAACACTTCGGTAATATTAAGTGATCTTCATGTTGGACCACCAATTTGTGAGATCGGATTAACTTTGTTCAAAACATGAAATTACAATATCATTCTCTTTCTACCTTTTCGGGGTTGGAAGAGTCCATTTCACCTTTTTTACCACCTTCTCTTTGTGCCATCATTTGTTGAATTGAATTAACTCTTAGATCTAATTTACTCATGATTTAACCACCATAAATAGGATCTAACCTCTATCTACTTAGCAGGTTAGGACTCCATCTTAAAACCCAGGTTCTTATGGGTGTTAAATCCAAAGGAGTCTTAATCTCTCTTTTTTAACATTTATCTTCTTTAACACCATAGAATAACACCTATCTCAAGTAAATAAAAATAAGTATTTACACCCTTGTTAAACACCTGCAAAATAATTACGGGGTTATCGCTACTTGCGCATTTGAACATGCGTATTTTGCCACTCATCAAATAAACTAGTCCTACCATTCCTTTTAAAGGCTTAAGTTGACCTTTGTCATTCAATAATAGACTAAGATGCAACCCAACCGTCGGGTACGATCTAAGTGTCAAACTTTGGAAAGTAACGAAATAGGTACCCGAAAATCCCCCGTATGGAAACCATAGAAGGAGCTAATTCGTTGACGGCTAACAACCTCTCCCACCACATTATCAACATGGCTCAACTATATTAAGCCTCTGGCTTCTTTTTCCTTTTTGTTGGGGATTACACGAGCTTTAAATTCGGTTTTCTCTTGACGTTGACACCCGATCGAACAATGTATCCTGAATAAAAGGGCCAATTTTGTCCACCGCAGGCTAAGGTTTATCTAAAGACCATTTTTAACCTTCATTAAACGTTAATCTCATCATCAAAGATTGACTGTTGCCAATATTTGCTTTATTTTTGTCGCACAAATCAGCATCCGCGAAGGAATGCAGCCTGCCCATTGCCCATATCAAGCGGAAGCCCTAAGAGCTTGCTTTCAAGTTCACATTCTACTGAATATGGAACTTTGACTAGAATTAAATTGCTGAATAACAGAGCCCGACTTTTCGGCCAACAGTCTATTATAATAAATAAATATTAGGCTTTATCATTTAACGTGCTTCGAGGCATAGAGTGAAACTTACACATGCAGTTGTCACTTCAGCCAAACAAAAGAACCAACCAACATATGCTATTGCCACTTGGTCAACTTTGCAGATAGAATTAACAAGCAAATAACATTATGCTAGCTCCTTTCCCTTCGTTTATTGACATTGCCTCGTTGCAAAAGAATTCAAAAGTAGAAAACATCTGGTTTGTTGTCCTCCATTCTGCACTCCTCAGATGACTTACAAAAATTTCTCGACTCTATACAACATGATACAGCTATTATCACATATGATACAAACTTTACAAGAAACGATGATGCTTTACACAATAAAACAAGATTCAGTTATGATAACAGGCTATGAACACAAGATATACAAGAGCAACCACCACAGAGTTTTGCCTCCCAGCTGATTTGCCTTTTCCTTCATTTTGTATCAACTACAAGTATCTTCTCCAGGCTGCTTTTTCTTTACCCTTGCTTTTCTAGTCAACTACAGGTATTGTCTCTAGGTTGCTGTCCTTACCCATAATTTTGTGTGTCAACTACAAGTAATAGTCAACCCTCCAAACTCCAAAGGATGCTAAACACTTGAGTGAGGTGGAGCTGCCCAGCTGTGTGAATTAGAAGCTCTATTGGTACATTTCCTCTGATCCATGAGAGGATTCCACCCGATCAAGAGGTGTAACCACCCAGCTCTGTGGATTAGAAGCTTTCAGAAGACTACCAACACCAAATGAACTGGTTGCGCGAACCCTTGCATCAGCAGATCGAATCATTTTGCCGAGAAGCATTCCAAGAACCTGAGAATACGTAAATTAGCATCAAGTGCTGGTGGTAGTCTTGCAACACTAGAATTGTAACAAGAACATCATAGCCTTTTCCAGGTCTACTTCCAGTACCTGAGAAAAAAATGGAGCCACAGACCGCTGATCATCCAATAGTGATAGCAAATTGCTGGAGAAATATATAGCATTTGCCTGGATGACCGGCCACGGCGCATCAAAGGCCTGAAATAAAGTGTGTCAGGATTTAGTTGAGAAGCCATTCCATAAGAATTTCAATGGTAGATATGCTAACCTGGATAGCAGATGCCAAGTAGATACTAGCTTTATTACTGAAATTCAAGGAGAGTTGCCTTGTTAAGACTCTCACAAAATCTTCATAGGCATCTCTGAGGCAAAATGAAACCCAAAGGTTTAGCAGCTGGTATGAAAGAAAAATTACATTGCCTATAAAAGAAGCTCAGCATACCGCTTGTCCGAACTGAAATGTTGCATGTTGAAGATAGCAGAGAAATTATTGACATCAATCAAAGGCATTAAATGCCTCAGAGTCTCCTGTTGGGGCAAAAAAATAAAGAGTGATGTTGCAAGTGCTCAAGCTGAAATTCCAGACTTGAAAATGACACTATGCCTGACTATTTTGTTCAAAGACAAAACAGAGTGATTGCATCAGAAAAGCATCATTAAACTTCAGTATCCTGATTGAAGAAAAAGATAATGATGAAATCTGTCATTAAGCTCAAATCGTAAATACGAAAAATCATACCCGACAAGCCTGGCGGACAGTAGCATCCTCATCGTGAACATGGAGAACCAGGCGAGGGAGTATGGAATGAACCTGGATAATGTCAGCAAGTAAAAAAGCATTAATTTAGCAGCACTCTATATTAGTTCCCTGAATGTATGTGCCTTGTCCACAAATCTTTCTAGGTAGAATTTCTCTCTTTTTCCCAAAAGAAAAGAACCTACTGGTTATAGAATTCAAGATGTGAAATAAGAGACGAATCCATGAAGACCTTCAAAGTATTGACAAAACTTGATGCTTAGCATAATCAACAACCTTCACCCAAACCAGTAGAATAGAACCAAAAACAGACCATTCAGAAAAAGGAGCAAAAGACACACAGATCAACTTGTTAAGGAAACAGATTCACATCGAACGACTTACCATTTAGAAAGCTCAAACCATACAAGAAATTAGATTTATCTATTTCTCAATAATGTGACCCAGAAACTACCTGTTCAACAAAAGCTTCATGCTGTGCACCAAACCCAAAGCTGCTTAGCAATCCATATGCAGCAAATGCATTGGCGCGCATCTTCTCATTTGGAGAAACCTATTCAAAGGAGCAAAAATCCAATGGTAAGGATAAGATAATTTTACAAGATAATATAAAAAATGCCCATAGTGATGACAAAAACTAATACTTTAAGATTTATGATTATCAAGTTCAAGAATTCTGCCTGTGGCAAGTTCCAACCCTCTATAAACAAGCGCAAGCTCGGGCAAAGCAGAGTTGTGTTAAGTAGTCTTCTTTAGACAGAAGGAACAAGTACAAGTCATCCCCATCATGCTAGGTATTTGACGGCTAAATACGGTTAAATTGGATCTTTTCCCATGGATTCTAACCCTAGTTCTGATCATGTAGGGTTTGTCCTAGCAATGACAAGTGCATTGCTCGAGTGCCCCTTGGGAAGTTGGCAAGGGACACTACATGTTACTAGATGCCATGTGAGGGTGCATGAGGATGAATACAAGAGGTTTGTTCAAATGAACAAGTGCCTGATGTAGCAAAAAGGCAGGGCCTTGATATATGTGTGGATGCATTTCGAGGCTGAGGAACAGTGGCGCGTACAAAGAAAATGGATTTTCCCTGTCGTTAAGGATACAGATATATATAAACAACATGCCACCTTATTCTTCAAAAGGAGGTAGATACAAAGTGAATATTGACATGGATAAAATAGATCGTGCACACATACACCCACAGAAAAAGGATCATGTAGCTCATGACAGGCACGTAGCTTACCACAGTTAAGTCACCTACAGCTTATCTAACGTGTTTGCTACATTACATTTTGCAGTGGAACTTCAAGGGTTTTTGTACCTCATATGGAAATGACATGGACTAAATTGCAATCCAATTCGGTAGCTTATCCTTTATACCAAGGATAATCTTAATGGTTTAAATATTGCAAAACTTGACCATCTCTTAACTTTTCTTTTTCATGGGCCCTTTCTTGATTTTGAGGGAATGTAAAGAATTCATAAGTAAGATCAAATCTGACTTAAATCAAAGGAGAGAACCATTCTTAGTAGCAGATATTGAAACAGTTCTGGACAAGAATGATCTGCATATGCCATATGTTGGACTTTTGAACATAGATCCAGAGCAAGGTCTGCCAGACAAAAGCATGATTTATTGCTGGTATAGTGAGGATTATCTTTAATTAGAACCCTTGCAAAAAGAAGTGACAAGGTTTTGGAATTATTGAATTTATATGTGATTCCTCAAGCTCAAAATGATCAGAGATTGAAAGTCATTTACTTTCATTTCAATGTGTACAAACCACATGGAGAGGAGCTTTACTGTTAAGATGTCAATTCTTTGTAGGGTCCCACGATACAGTTCCAATCCATGGCTAGCAACCACCTCCCTTTCAAACGAAGGCCCAGGTAAACAATCAGCAAACAAACTATGGGAGTGTCAAGAGATGAAGAAATAGCCTCCTCCACATCCCCCTCCAAGTGGAAGGGCACAAAAGCAGACTTCCTCCTATTGATGCACAAGCCAGAAATGTCTCCAAAAATTTTGACCACAGATGTCACGTTCTCAACTTGGCTAGCCCCCCTTTGAATGAAGAAGACAGTGTCATCAGCATACTGTAGCACAAGAGTGAGCAACAACCCATCGGACTGTAAGGTAAGCCCAAAGAACAGGCCAACCCTACAAGCCTTGAAGGTGAGGCAAGCCAACATGTCCACTGCAATATTGAAGACTAGAGGCACTAGGGGGCACCCTTGTCTCACCCCCCACTGTGGTTGAGTCTAAGACCCATATGACCTCCCATTGACTGGCACGGAAAAAGAAGTTGTCACGACACACATCTTCATAAGTTGGACCTAATCTTCTAGGAATCCTCTCCTCAAAATCTCCCAAAGGTATGCCTATGCAATTGAATCGTAGACCTTGGAGAAATCCACCTTCGACAAGGAGGGGATCCCAGACCTTTTCTAAGCAGTAACCATCTCTTCAGCCAACACAAATGAGTCACATAAGGATTTGCCAGAGATGAAAGCTGATTGAACAGAGGAGATCAACTATGGAAGGACGATACACAATATGTTTGCAAACAACTTTACCACTATCAAGTAAATCGCATTTGACAAAGCAATAGGCTTGTAGTCATCCACAGTCTCCACATTGGACTTCTTTGGGAGCAAGAAGAAGTATCATGGCCATAAAATCCTTCACTACAACATCCCACAATTTCTTACAGAATAGGACCTAGAAGCCATTCGTACTCGGAGACCCCTCAGCCTTGAGACCATGCAAAGCAGAGAGGATCTCCTCCTCAAAAATGTCAGAAACCAAATCAACCTTTGCCTCACTAACAGCCTCCTCCTGGTGAACTCCTAGAATTGTGTCCGAATAAATTAACAAGTCTGCAACCTCTGATCTAAAACCAATTCACCCACATGCAAATAAATGATGAAATTATTTCTCCTAACACTTGCTGACAAATGAAAATACCTGGTGTTCCAATCCATCTCTCTTTAGAACCTCTGCTCTCACTTTGGCCTATAAACAAAATCTCTCCTATTGTTCATTCTGCCCCAATTGACCAACACCTTCTTTCTTATCAAGTTGACAAATATAATAAGCGGAAACGTAACAACAAGATATCAACATAAAACAATGAGAACGCTTGGGTTTACGTGGAAACCCCACTCATGAAGGGCGGGGAGAAAACACGGGAGAAGCGCCCTATGGGTGTGTATCTCAGTTATTCTTCTCAAAGGACTAAGTGGGGGGTATACGCCTAATTATAGGCTACCACACACAACACAAAGTTCACATCTTACGATGTAGCACTACACCATCCCACATTCTCCAACACTCCCCCTCAAGCTGGAGTATGGAATGCTCAGCTTGTATAAAAAATAAAACCTACCCTACACAACAGAACACAACTCTCTAGACTGATTCTTACTCGGAGGTGTGTGTGCTGATGACAGCACATCAGCGATATATGGAGCTCCTGAATGAACTGTAGTGGGCTCTGACAAGGGCTTCTCCTCTAGAGACCTAGTATTGGTGGCTTTCCATTCAGTATCCTTGAAATAGATTTTCCTCTAAAGACCTCGAAGCTGGATCTTTGACATAGAAATCAACTGGGCCCTTCCTCTGAGGACCTCGAAAAATGGATCTCCCTCTCTCTAGACTTTGAAACTCTGGACCTCCTAGAGTTTGGTTTCTCATGTGATGATTAACTACTCCAAAAGTCCGTAGTGGAATCTGATGTCACCCATCGTGCCGTGGCACTGCAACAAAGGGACTCTTAAATAGGGGTGATTATAATAGGCTCAACACTCCCCCTTTCTCTCATACTCGTATGGGAAAAGAAAATAACGAGAAGAAAAAACAATCAAAATAACATTGATCATAAACATAAGAATTAGAGAAGAGCTTCACCTCTTCTCATAAACATTCAAACCTTTTCATTTTAATTTTTTGATTATTTTTTTCTTCCATTTTTTTTTACTTTTTTTCATTTCTCTATTTTTTTTCACATCCTTTTTTTACTCCTCTCTCTTCCTCCTTTTTTTATTTCTCTTTATTTTCTTTCTCTTCTCCATATCCTCCCGCTCTCCTTTCTTTCCCTCTTTTTTTATTTACTCTTCCTGTCCCTCTCCTTTGCAACACTAAAAAGGGACTCAAAATAAGACCTAAAAACAAACAGGGCTATTCACACCTTACGGTCTTCACGCATTTCCCATGAACATCGCCTAAATCACCGCTTCAACCTTGTTCTCGCGAGGTCTCTACCACACTTCTCACGTTGACCTCACCTCAACGAGATCTTCGTCAAGATCACCATCACCATCGCTACGATCTCCGTGTCTCGAGCGCCATCCTCCACATCAACTCCACCTGCAACGTCGAGCTCGCCTCTGGCACCTTCTCGTTCGTTACCATTCGTCAAGGCTGATGCCTCGTCGCCGCCCTCGCCTAACCAAGCCCTGGTGGCACCCACGAAGTACTGAGCGACGAGGACGACCAAGACGAGCATCGCCACAACAGTGCCAACCTTCTGATGATGATGGTGAGCTGCGCGTGCCACTCTTGTAGTGACATCAACCCACAGTCCTCCTGCCTGACGACGGCCATCATCTCACCACACGCGATGTCGACCTCACCGTGGTGACGACGACAAGACCATGCTCGTCGAAGACCTTCGTCCCAATGAACCTCCGCAGTGCCTCCACTATCTGGCTGCTTGCTACTATAGCCTTTAGATTTGGGTGTCCCTGCATCTCTATGCTCCTCTCTTTCGATAGGGTTCCAAGAACCCAACATGAGAGCGCTGCCATCACGCTGCCAGGATGATGATAGATCTTCCTCCAAAAAACTCAAGACAAAATTCAAGAATGGTACAATGATGAACTTGAAAATAAACCCAAGAAATGTCTTGCTCTGATATCAAGTTGACAAACATAATAAGTGGAAATGTAAGGTATCAACATAAAACAATAATAAGAATGCTTGGGTTTACGTGGAAACCCCACTCACAAAGAATAGGGAGAAAACCACGGGCGAAAAGCCTTATGGGTATGTGTATCTCTATTATTCTTCTCAAAGTAATAAATTGGGGGGGGAGGGGAGGGGAGGGGAGTACATGCCTATTTATAAGTCACCACACACAACACAATATCCACATCTTACGATGTGGCACTAAACCAACCCACATTCTCCAACATATCAATCTCAACAATACCCTCCAAGGTAGCCTTCCTAACCTAATCTTGCCTCACCTACACCTCCTTTTTGTACCCAATCAACGCCACTCTCATTGCCTTAATTTTCTACACCAGGGTGCACGTTGCAGATGTAGAGCACCAAACCTCGGACCAATTGTCATACACAAAATCCCAGAATCCTGGTTTCGAAAGCCAAGACTTCAAAAATTTGAAGTACGAAGAGGACTCTCCCTCACCCCTATCCCAAAGCAACGGAGTGTAATCGGAAAACTGCCTTACCATGGATGATGGTTGAGACAACTGCCCCCAAACAAGTCTCAGCTAAAGCCACACTACACAAGAAGCAATTGATCTTGGAGGCCAAGCCGGAGCCATTCCTCCATGTATAAGCCCTGAAGATTGGAATATCAAGTAGCTCAAGGACATCCACCACGTGACAAATTCATTGGTAGAAACGTCCATCTTGCCATCAAGCCTATCCTATGCAGAAAAGGTGACATTGAAGTCCCAACAAACTAGCCATGATTGACCATCAAGAAGTTTTGACACCTGGTTCAACTCTTCCCACATCATTGGCCTAGAAGCTCCATCACAAGGACAATATACACTCGAAATAACCTAGGTGGTCCCATTAGAGACCTAAGCAAGGTTTTAAAAAACGCAATGTGGTACAGAGGCGGTTTGCCTTCATTAAGGCGAGGCATAAGCCTCGAGGCGATCGAGGCGTAAGCCTCAGGATTTGCATAAAAAACATAGAAAAATGATATGATATATACTTGTTAAGTGCTAATATGGAAATAATAATGTAAATAACATACTTTCATAACATTTTTTTCTCTATCACAAGTTATAACCCCCCAAAAAAAAATTACAAAATGATTTATGTAAGCACCGTATAACATATAACCCCCCCAACCCCTCTCTCAAGCTAGAATAAAGCCTACTTGTCATATGGCATTTGACAGCATGATCCAAGAAGTATTAGAGAAGGTTGAAGTCCAAATGAGATATTAGTGGAGGTTCCCCTAAGGTCACCTAGTCACCATGATACATATAGAGTTTGAAAACATGAACATTGGCGAGGAACTGAAACTTTTGGAAGGAGATCTAGCAAATAGGCATTCCGCCTGATGCACTTGACTTATAATGGACTCAAAACTTGTCCCCAAATTTTGGTGGACATTTGTAGGAAACCTCTTTTTTTTGAAATAGACCGTCATAAGGCCCCTGTCTGGAAACTCATTCTCATTGATGTAGACTGGCTTGGATTTAGTATTTAGGGAGACATAACTTAGCTTGGATTTGATATTTAGGGTAATGGCTTGTAGTTTGGCATGAATTTCTTGGTGGACCTAGGTAAAATATTTAACTTGATCCTCAATTGTTGCACTCATTCTACTATGATGATTAGTAGATATTCGATCAAGGATTTGCAAAATGGGGAACCTATACATGTGTTCAAAAGGAAAATTTCTAGTGTAATAGTTGGTGAAATTGTTTTATGTAAACTCTACTCGTAGTAGAACTAAATCCCATTGTGTCAATTTTTCCCCTGCAAGACAGTGCAAGATAGTCAATTTGATAAATTATACCTTGTTAAATTCTCTCCAAGGAAAATATAACCTGTGAATGTTAGCACCCTGACATAAAGTCCTACCTCAGAAGAGACTTCTGCAACAAAAAAGTTCTGGAGATGAAGATCCTTAGTAATAGCCTTAGGCGGTGCCTCAGCACCGCCTTGATGTCCCTCGACTAAGTGAGGGGCACGCCTCATGCCTGCAGATCGAGGCAATTTTGAGCCGCCTTGCCTCGAGGCTCATTTTTTTAAACCATGGACCCAGGTAAAGATCCCCGTAACCACTTTGGAAGCAATCAAAGATGACACCAACTAGAAGTTCTCGCCATTCCAAATGATAACTTGACCTCCATACCTTCCTACTGAATTGATCACCAACATCTCCAAATATCGATCTCCACCAAGATTCGCTTTCAAACAAGGGTCTAGATCCTCTAAGTATGTCTCTTGCAACACAACAAAATCCACTCATCAGTTCGTCAGATACCTCCTAAAAATAAACCAATGCGCCCAGTCCTATAGGCCCTTAACATTCCAAGTTAAGACTTTAACCATCAGACACACTAGCCCTACGGGCCACCTTCACCTTTAGCACTTGCACCACCTGCAAATTGACATTAGAGACATCCTGGATTCTACACTTAGTTGAGAAGTTGACCTCTGGCCTCTTCTTGAATATCTTCCTCTTGGAGCATGATCTAAAAAGCAACCCAAGCTTCATCTGGATGGGCTTGGAAGAGCCCGACCCCTTAATTGATGAGGAGGAACACTTGATAATCCTGTGCTTGCCCACCCCTTTGGAGATGCTATGCACAACAACTGTACCAACAGCAAACTCAATCTCCCTACTAGACTCCATCGATGTGAAACCCCCGCAGTCACCAACGAGCCCATCATGGTCACGATCTCTACCACCGAGCTCCAATAGCGAAGGCATCATCTAAAATTGCTCCATCTCCAAGGCTGCATTGGCAGGTCAGAAGATGGACCCAAAGACTAGTGGCCCCATCAAGTCACTGTGGAAAGCATATGGAGAAACGAGCCAGCAAAAGTTGAAGGGAAAAGCAAGCATGGATTATCGGGCCTAAAACAGATATGGTCAAAAATGTAAATAGACGGGTACTCACCAACTCCAGATCTATTTCTGGATTCGGTGGCACCTTGCATAGTGCTAAATTGAATGACCGAATCAACCATGTCATTCCCCATCGCCAAAAGTGCCGCAACATCCTTGAAATGCACCCCATCATCGTTGGCATCGATTCTTGGAAAATCCCAAATAGGAAGTTGCGAGGATCCCTCCCTTCCATGTTTGGCGGCGACAGAAGAGGAAGGCGCAACTGATCAAGCTGGTTCGAAATTTGAACCATAACAGTTAATGCCCCTGACTTTTGGTTTCCAAACTCGACAGTCATCCTCCTTGGTGAGGAGACTGTTCTAATCGTTGAAGCTTTGTTAACCACCACTTCTGCATAAGAACGACTTGGCGAGATCCTTTTGTCAATTAACTCAAAGGAGAGGACCCATGACGACCAATCAAGCCTTAGAATGTCCTTTGAAGGCGATTCACGACCCACATGCAGTTCTTCGACCAAAACACAAGAAATGTCTCCCTTCAACAACCAAATACCAAAACATCTCCTCACCCTTACAAATGGAGACAAACACCTTCAATCACCTTCAAGCTACATAAGTGCAAAGGGATCCCCTGGACACGAAAAACACAAACTGGCCTTGTAGGGGGTTGGTCCTTCAAACCACCATCATGATGCGATGGGCACCTCTACCTAACCAAGGTCTCCCCAACCTCCATCTCCATGAACCTCAAGCGCTCCACATCCTTCGAAAGCAACCCAAAGATCAGGAGCCTATTTGTTAAGGAGGAGGCCACCTTCCGATCACTGAACAAAAGATTCAGAGTAGAAAGCCTCCTTCTAATCTCCACCAAGGAGAAGTCTCCACGCAAGAGGTCACCAACCAGCGAGAATCGAGTCAATTACAAACATGTTAATGATATTTACAACTACAAAAGCAAAGATGATGAAGATGGTGATGGGGTACCGCTGCTCTCTAATTCGTGTGTGTGTGTGTGTGTGTGTGTGAGAGAGAGAGAGAGAGAGAGAGAGAGAGAGAATCACATGATAAGGATCGAAAATGATGATTGGAAGGCAAACTCTTGGCTTAAATGACATTTTGCCAAAAATGGACAAAGAATGAGATTGGTTTTCTAAAATAAGGAACAAACAGTTTTTTTTTTATGTAAGTGCAAAACAAGGATTTTCTGAATCATGAATGTTAGCTAATGTTGCCTAGTAGTGAAGCTCACTTGAAGAAATCTCAGACGCAATGAAATGTTCAGCAAAAGAGGTTCCACAGCATCTTTAGGTGATTCTTTAAGAACCTGTAATACATACATCAAAGGAGAATAAATAGGATATTCTAGCAATTTGCAGGATAAAATGATTTTTCCAATTTAGCGAGAAATTCCTTACTGCCATCAGGCACTGAACAGCAGTCAGCTGAACAGACTCATCAACATCTTCAAGCAAAGCAATGATTACCCCAAGCACTTGAGGAGTGTATTTAAGCATTAGGGGTTCTGGTATCTACAAAAAAGAAAAAGAAACAGTAAAACTCATATAACCAGCCTACACGGATATCAATTATATGTTTGGCATTTTTTTTTTTTTTGAAAAAGTTATACATTTTGGTCTTGAAAATAATCATAAATCTTAATCATCAAAAAGGTCATACACCTACCAAGTTCAAGGACATCCAATAACAAATAACTACGTCATGCTGAGGATGTATAAGTACCATTAAGTAATTTTGTGATGCTTCTTTTGTTCTTTCAGATTATTAATGTGGTTGACCCTGTAATCAATATCTGTGCTGATGGCCATGTCCAAGAAATTCAACAGAGGATATTGATTTGAATTTCTGTCCATTGTAGATCTCCTGTTATGTATATGTGATAGAAATGCAACTCAAGGTAAGCCTCGTGAAAGATGCTTTGTTACTCATGATGGTCAGGTGTGTGGTAACGGAATTCTCAGTTATGTCAGATATGTTCAAGAAATCAACTAGCTTTGCCAGGTGTATTTAGATCCCCAGACTTGTCAGATTTCCATTAATGTGTACAAGCTTCACATAGAGCATACTTGATATATGGAAATCTCAAAAGGGTTATATTTGATCTTCATTGTATCCATGCACACATCTATTTCATATTCAGTCTGCCATGGCAAGGGGAGGAGGAGAATAAAGGGAGTTATCATCAATACCTTCATAATCCAAACAAAAAGGAAATGAGATCTAGGGAAAACCCCCCTCAGGAGATATGAAAAAACCATAAGAAAGAGCCCTTATGGCAATATCTTCTATTTTTCTTTTTAAGAAATAAATGAGGGGTATACACGTCATTATATAAGCTACCTGACACCTCACAAAGTCCCATTTATACCATATGGAATTAAATTACCTAATAACCCATCATTCATAATTCATCTATCTCAACATTACCAAACAATAGCATCTTCTCTATTTTCTTCGTTTGTTCTCCCATTAAACACTCTGTAACTGGGTCATTAGATATGGTATTTTTATCAAATGTCTCCAAAGAGACTAGGTCATTGGATATATTGGGAGGATCCAACCAAATGAGAACGTTTCTGTAATCACACATCAATTAGGAGCTGAATAAATCTATGATGCATGCAAAAAATATGGAAGCAGGATGTTACACGAAGAGATTTTTATGGAAGGTAACTAGGAGATGGAAGAGAAACAGAGTTGGAGTCAAAGAAAAAAAACCTAATGAGAATTTCCTTAGACTTCAGACTGCTTTAGGCATACCACAAGGATGATAAAAGAAAATCATCTGACAACTAAAACAACTTTTATGAACTTAAACTGGTTAAATTTTTTGGTATCAACTTTGAAAAGCAAGAAGACAATCATGACATGAATGACATTTGATAGATTGGCAAATATATCAATAGTGTTGGAGAAAAATAGTTTGTCATATTGAAAATTGCAACCCTAACCTCTCTTATATAAAGAGTAGGGATGGAAACATTATATGAAAGGTCCAAAAAAAAAAAAAAAAGCAATAACACTCTCTCTCAAGTTGGAGCGTAGATGATAATTGAGCCCAACTTACTACAAAAGATAAAATACACCTCCCTCTCACGCAATACATCTTCTGGTTGGAGGAGTAAGCAAGCAGTAGGAGACGATTTCAAGCAAAAATAGTAGTAAAGCGAGAGACGATTTCAAGCAGTAGCTAAAAGCAGGTAGAGATGGGAGACGATCCCAAGCAGCAGTAGTAGGACTGGCAATCGAACAGAAATGTGCAAAGTCACGCATAGGAGCATCCACCCGTATGCAAAGAGAGAGCAAAAACAGATCATCCGTCGGGCAGTTGAAGATCACCAATAGGGTGAGTAATCAAAGCATACAATAGGTGTGCACTACACACACAGAGAAACATATAACTCTCAATTCATGTGATAACGTAGAATGTATGCAAGAGGGGACCAAATCCAATCAAACCAATTAGCAAGGGATTAGACTGGTTAAGATGACCGATCAAAGTCATCACAGAGAGCTCAAAGATTGGGTAAAGGTCCGATCAATTGGAGAGATCAGACAACAGTAGCAAGAGCAGGATCGACGATCAAGAGGACTTCCGATTAGAGAGATTAGGTAGTAGCAAGATGAAGGGGAACCAGCTTAGGAAAGGATCAACTGAAACTGACAAGGGTTGCCTGCAATCCTCAAGGGCCAATAAGGCCTGGGCAACGAGTAATAGGTTTGGAGATGGCTTGTTGGGGTCGTCGGAGGCTCCTATAGGGTGGAGGGCAGTGGGTGGTGATCAGTCACCGAGCTAGTCGGCAACAATGGTGGCATGGAGGAAGGTAGCAATAGGAGCAACAATAGCGACAACGGCAGCATCATCATCAACATCATGTCTATGCTGCTGGCTAGGGACTGTTGGAGGGCAAGCGGTGCCTACCGAAGGGTCGCCAGGGACAAGTGACACTGGCTGCCAACCGCTAGGGCCCTTTGGCTGGCTAGAAGCCAACAGTGGAGGCCTTTCTTAGGGCCAATAGATGGTTGGAGACAACCAAAAAGGAAGGGGAAAAGAGAAAAAAAAAAGGATTAAGGCTTTGGTTTTTTAACTTTAAACTCTCTCTGATATCATGTTGGAGAAAAATATATTGTCTTATTGAAAATTGGAGCCCTAACCTCCCTCATGTAGAGAGTAGGGATGGAAAAATTACATGAAAAGTCCAAATACTAATACTCTCAAACCTAAGATAAATAAATTCTAAAGACTCTAGTACTCTTAACATAAAGACTCCAATACTCTAACAAATAACAAACAAATTATGCAGTGTCATCACCTAGAACAAAATAGATTCACTACCAAACCAATTTCTGCATCGATAAGGTATGCTGATAATTGAATACGAAAACACTACTTCAGTTATTAAGGGGTGTTGGGTAAAATGAGTGGAATTATTTATTAGTAAAACCTAGGGACCTTTATATAGAGAGGTACCCTTGAGAGAATTACAAGTAGTACCTCATACAATAATAAAAATAGAGAAAACACCCACAAATAATAATAATCTCAACACTCCTCAAGCTGGAGCTTAGATATTCGTCATGCTCAGCTTGGAACACAACTATTCTAACTGCTTCCTGGAGAGTGACTTGGTGAAGATATCAGCAACTTGGTCATTAGTAGGAATATATGGGCTAGATATTTGTTCGCTCATTACCGTATCTTTTATGAAGTGCCAGTCCATTTCAATGTGCTTGGTCCTCTTATGAAAGACTAGATTATTGACAATGAACATTGTGGCTTTGTTTTCGCAGTATGTGGGTATAGGCCCAGAGATATGAACACCAAAGTCTCGTAGAATAGCCTGAATCCAAAATAACTCACATGTAGCATGAGCCATTGCCCTGTATTCTAACTCAGTACCAAGTAACTAGATTACCACCCACATAAGTACAATAGTCAGTGGTGGACCTTTTATCTTCATGTGCCCCTGCATAATCAACATCAGAGTATCCCCATATATCTATGCAGTTATGCTTGTGAAAAGTTAGGCCTCTTCCTGGATTGCTCTTCAAGTATCTCAAAATTCGACACACCCCTACCCAGTGTGACTCTCTTGGCTCCTACATAAACTGGTTAAGCCAGCCAACAACGTAGGCTTTGTCAAGTCTCGTAACAATGAGATAAAGTAGCTTGGCAAGGATGGTATGATATTTAGTGGCATCCTCTAGTACTGGGTTGTCAGAGTCTACTAGATGAGCAACTGGGTCCAATGGGATGTTAGCTGGCTTACATTCCATCATCCCTACTCTCAGCATATCAAGAACATACTTCCTTTGGGACAACACCAACATCCCATCCAGGTGGTGCACCTCGATGCCCAAGAAGTAACTAATTCTTCCAAAATCCTTGGTAACAAATTGTGAATGTAGAAAACTCTTGATTACATCAATGCCTTCTGTGTTGGTCCCTGTGAGCAAAATGTCATCAACATAGATCATGAGAATTACCAGATCCCTAGATCCTTGCATGATAAAGACCAAGTGATCTGACGAGGACCAATGGAAACCAAACTATTGAACAACTTTGCTGAATCTATCAAATTATGCCCTTAGGCTTTATTTTAATCCATAGATGCCTCTACGTAATTTGCAAAGCTTCTGACACTCCCCTTAACAACAAACCCTCATTGAGATCATCATAAAGGAATGCATTCTTGATGACCAATTGAAACACGGGCCAATCACGATTCACTGCCACTAATAGAAGAATACGAATGGAGTTCAATCAGGTCACTGGAGAGTTCTCAAAATAGTCCATGCTAAAGGTTTGAGTATAGTCTTTGGCAACAAGGTGTGCGTTATGCCATTCAACTGTTCCATCAGGTAGGTATTTGATGGTAAAAACCCATCGACATCCAACCACCATAGCCCCAAAGGAGATCCATCAACACCCACGAGTCACAGGACTATAAGGCTTACATCTCGTCATCCGTAGTAGCCTTCCACACCGGATTTTGGAGGGCCTTAATGTGATTCCTCAAAACATGGTAATAGAAAAAAGTCTAGCAGCAATAGGTAAATGATAGAACATATGTTGGGAAATAGAATAACAAGCATAGGATCGCTAGGCCTTCGACGGGCAATGGGAAGGTCCAAGTCTGATCCATCTGTAGAGGGTACCTAATCTCTAGCACATTCGACAGGACTGGTGGAAGATTGAGCAAGAGGTATTGTGCGTAGCGATTCCTAATGTGGCATATTAGGGTCCTTATGTTGGTAGGTGCACGTAAAAGGTTGTGGTGGTGGTGATGGTTATGGCGCTCTTTTTGGATTTCTTGGAGGCTTAGAGGGCACTAGTGGCGTACCATTAGACATGGGCAATGGGATCTCCTAAGAGTTGGGCATAGACGGAGGTGCCCATTTGGGTGGAAAATATGGCACATCCTAAAAAAAAGCAACATTAGCACACATAAAATTGAAGTGCCAAGGGGTCATAACACTTGTAGCCATTATGGGTATGCGAGTATCTCAGAAATATACATTTCACTAACTGAGGAGAAAGTTTGTTGACCTTGGAAAGGTGAACAAAGTACACACACCCAAAGAGAAAAGCAATCCTGTCTAGGATACAACATTGACTACAGTGTCTTTGACAACAGAAGAAGACACCCTATTAATAAGAAAGGCAGCAGTCAAAACAACATCTAACGAATGTGGTGAAACATTTATCAGAAACATCATATTCTTAGCCACATCAAGCAAATGACGAAGCTTACATTCAGCCACCTCCCCAATTTACTGGGATGCATGAACACACATCTAATGAATGACCCTTAGATAGGTAAAAAAGTCATGCAAAGAAGCATTTACAAATGTCAATCCATTGTCACTACGGAAAATGTGAATAACATAAGAAAAGTGAGTCTTTATTTCAGCGAAGAAGTTTTTGATGATTACAAAGGTTTTAGACTTCTCTTTTAACATGTAGACCCACGTGACACGTGTATAATTGCTAAGCAAGACAAGAAAATATCTAAAACCTCGCAAACTACGGACTCTACATGGTCTCCACAAATTAGCATGAACAAGAGCAAAGGGTGACTCAACTCTTTTATTATGACTAGATGGAAAAGCAACTTTATGATGCTTGCCAAGTTGACAATGTAACTTTGGAAACTGATGTCCATGATCAGGGATACTTGGGTGCCCCAAGCGTAAGTGCCACTATAAGGTAGTGGTGGCATAAGTAGCGGTAGAAGATTTAGATGGTGGAAGTCGCAAATAGTACAAACCATTCTGCTCAACTCATCTACCAATCTGCTTCATTGTCTAGAAATCTTGCAAAAGAAAGAAGCAATCATAAAAAATTGCCCGACAATGTGGAGACTTCGTAATTTGACTAATGGACATAAGATTCAAAACAAATTGTGGTACATGAAGAAGTGGCAAGGAATCAGTTAGTAGAATATCTCCAAGTCCTATCACTGAGGATTATGCTCCATCAACTACTCTTACATTAAATGGGCTTACAAGAATGTGCAGATAAGAAAACAAGGTAGCATCCCTAGTGATGTAAGAGGAAGCACTTGAGTTGATAATCCAAGATGGCTCATGTGAACAAGTAGATAACGCATACCTTCTCTCCTGACCACAGAGGCACCACAGATGAACTCAACTAAGAGGCCACTAGTCTGTCACATTCCTCCCGTGAGAGTAGTACTTGAGAGGTATGTCCATCATGACTTGTCATGTCATCACCTCCATTAACAACTTGATTAGCTTGTGGTCCCTATCCGGGCGGATATCCATGTTTGATGCAACATCTATCCACGATGTGATTCTGACGGTGACAATGCTCGCAGAATAAATCCATGTGTCCTCACCCGTGGCCTATGTTTCCTTTAGGAGGACATGCTCAACCTATGCCAGAGGAATTATCCTAACCACGGCCAATGGATGCCATAGCTGAGAACTTAGAAGTAGGAGTAGAGTCAGACACCTCTAGTCGTGACAGGCAAGTATATATTTGAGCAGTAGGTATCTCCTCCAGAGCCATTACTTGGTCCTTTACTGCTCTGTACTTAGGACCAAGTGTAGCCAAGAACTGTAACGATTTGATAGCTTCCCTTTGCTTCACCACAATAGAGACATTGATAGAGAGACGCTGAAAGGTGTCCTGCTCATCCCACAAATTCTTCAATGTTCCATATCATTCGACCAAAGACATCATTCCTTCATGGAATGTGTGTATATCTTCTATAACACGATAAAGACATGCTATATTATTTTTTTGGGAGTGAAGCTCATGTAAAACCTCACATCTTATTGGTCGAGGAGTACAACATAACTTGTTTTGCAATAGGCTCTTTAATACTATTCAACATACAGGTAGCCACCCAATCATCTATCTTTTTATCTTCAACTGATTCTTCCTTCGTCAAAATATATTTCTTCCTATGCAATCTGACAAATTGAGCGAACAAGGTAAACCACAAGGGAAAGTTTGTACCATCAAGCGTGATGGTCGTGCCCTGTGTATGTGGTGATGCACTCGTGGTAGATATTTTCCCCAACGAGTCGCTAAGAGAATCCTTGTGATCATCCATTGTGTCTCGATCTACATATCACCAGGAAAAAGAACCATAAGCAATCCAAAAGTTGATTTTAGAGACAACCCACCCCCTGCATGAGTAATGTATGCACGCTAGAGCTAGAAGGGGCCTTAGCGGTGCTGCCACTTGCTACACAGGGCACGCGACAGTCTGCTGGTGAGGGAGAAGAGCCCCAATGCCGCTGACTGTCACTGGTGGGCTGCTAGCGTGAAGAAAGGGCGACGTTGGGGTTGGCGTTGCTGGAGGAGGAGAGGGGCTAGGATTTCGGTGGGGTACCCAAGCACTAGCCTAGGTATGCTACTCTAATACCATGTTAGGTAAAATGTGGAATTATTTATTACTGAACCCTAGGGACCCTTATATAAAGAGATACCATTGGAAGAATTACAAGTAGTAACCCATACAATAATAAAATCAAAGAAAACATCCACAAATAATAATAATCACAACAAGAGGGAAATTAGTTGTCATATGCAGAGGCCTACAAAATGTATTATCTCTTAGGGCTAGTTTACTATCTTGGTTAAACCTCCAAAATGAGGTTAACCCTTGTTTACTTCTTAACCCCCATTTGCAAACTCGATTTAAAGTGTGAAAACTCGAGTTTTACCAACACCAATTCGCATTGATGTTAAGAAAATACGAGTTAACACCATCTCCCATCCCTACATCTCCCCCTCAGGTTGCCCCTTCCTACCCCCAATGCCCAAATCAACCTTCACCCTCACCCAAATCGCCCTTGCCATGGACGACAACATGCTTGATGCTTCTTGCGCCCTTTCCCTCCATCCTTACGCTTAATCCCTTGATGGGTTCAAATATCACCGGTAGCACAGGTGATATTTCAAATATCACCGATGATATTTGATTCATGACTAAAATATCACTAGTGCAATTTAGTTCAAAACTTAAATACCACATGTTCATGCCTAAATATTATTGGTGCAATTTAGTTCAAGGAAGGTAAAAGGATCATTTTTAAATTCCTAACATCACCACCAAGTAAACACCACAACTTAACACTATTTCAAATAAACAAAAATTAGTGTTAACATCATTGTGTAAGTAAACAACGATGCGGTTACCACCTCTTCCACATTTCCTAACACCAGTTTCCTAACCCCCTAAGTAAACTAACCCTTAAAGACTAGATAGCTTGCAAAAATCATGCCATCCAGGTCAACTTTAGTACTGGAGAATTGTAGAACATCAGTTGCATCATCTGAAATTCTTGTTAACTTAGTAGGCTGATACTTGCCCCCTCTCTATTTTCCCAATTAGATGAAGGCTCAAGTTTCCATTTCCATTTTCAGTCTACAAGGTTGGACTAGAGACTAAGGTCCCCTAAAACCAACAAGACCATTTAGGAAGTAATGTTTGCTTGTGTAACATATGGGAACCTAGACTAGACGAGCAGTCAATTTTATTTGAATAAAATGCCAAGGGAAATTTCATAGAAAAAACAAAAAAAATTAAAAGCTTCCTACTAATCTATGATTTACCATTGAAATTACACACCACTGTGCCAAAGACACTGTTATTTCCATTAATTAAACTTTTATGGATGCCTTTGGACTTAGGACAGAACTCTTGATAGCATACAAAATGGTAATTGAATAGGGACTCAAGAAATTGACACCTGAACAAGTCCTCTTAAGCAAAGGCTTCTCACAGAAGGTGACTCATAGGATACATGTAAACACATTGCCTCAACCATCTGTTCCAGCAAGGGTACAGCTCCACTACTGCAGAAACAAACCACACTGTGTAAAAAGACACAGAAGAATGCACATTTGGAGAGCTACAGTCCGTGCAAATTTCTTTAAGATATTAGAATAATTAGTTAAGTTGTTTAACAACTCAAAAACAGTATATAGAGGATTAGCTGGGAGAAGTACATGCACATGAGGATCAGCTGATGCACATCCTCAAGATAATAAGATATAATACATAGGGAAAAGAAGCAGGAAAGGAAAAAAAGACTCGAAGTAGAATTGCTTGGAGACTACAAAGTGGAGAAAGCACATTAGCAATCAAGAAATAAGAGTGACGCATTCTGCCATTAAGAAAGATGCAAAGAACATAATAATTTTCCAATTTCTCTTCCTTTTTCTCATAATTATTATTGGATTGACGTACCCAACAAAACTAGGAGATTTAAACATAGATGAGAATCCATGAGAGGGGACACAAGAAGTACAAAATTGGCAGAGAGTTGCATGCAATGTGTACAACCAATAAATACTGTTAAATAAGTATTTACAGTTTTTCTTTTAATTCTTTGAAAGAAGAAGTTTTTTTTTTATGCACTCCCAGCTCGCTCTTTCATTTTTGAACAACGCAGAACGTTTTCCCTTAAGCATTTCCCTATAGGATCAAGAGTAAAACCGAGGAAGACTATGACAGATGTTAAAATATATAAAAGTGGAATAAAATGGTTATGAAATCAAATCATAGCAATAATAACACTTAGGTTTAATGTGAAAATCCCACTCACGAAGAGCAGAGAGAAAACCACAGGAGAAAACCTGTAAGGGTTGATATTCATTCTTCTCTTCTCAAAGACAAAGTGGGGGATACATAAGCCTTTTATAGGCAACCCAACACCTACACAATTTGTCCCACACGATGTAGGAAAAAAATGCTCACTACAACTCTTCACCTCTCACCACTTCCCCTCAAGCTGGAACATGGAATGCTCAGTTTGTACAAAAGAAATCTTCACTCTACCAGGCAGAACACAATGCTCAAATGACTCAACTAATGTTGTCAAGTCACTAGCTTCCTTGCATCCTCGTTCTTGCTTATAGGCGGGTGTAGGTCAGAGCATGGAGATGAATCATTGAAGCTGGCTGCGGTGCCTGTGCTTTCCCATTTTAAGAACCCTAAAGAGGGACTCTCCGTGGAGACCAAGAAACTGGGCCTCTCCCACACTGAAACTCGAAGAAAGTGGTCACTCCTTTGGAGATCAAGATAGCAGTCCTCTCATTTAGGGACCAAAAGAGAAAGAGTGAGTTGCTCTCATGTGGAGACCTTAAAGAAAAGAAAGGGTCTCGTATAGGGTACATAAGGAGGCTATTACACTCCTTTCTCCCATACTTGTATGGGAGAAGGAACTAATAGAGAAAAAATCAAATAGAGAAAAGCTTCTCCCCTCTTCTCATCATCATTTTTTTTGATCTTTTTTTTTGTTAACTCATTTTCCCATTTTTTCTTCTTCCTTTTTTTTTTGCTTTTCTTTTCTCTCTTTTTTTTCTCTCCTCTTCCTTTTTTCCTTTTTTTTTCCTTTTTCATTTCATTCCCCTTCCTTTTTACAATGCTAAATAGTGACACAAACAATATAAAAGCAAACATAAGGGCAAAGATGTAAAATGTCCAAAATAAAACCCTACGAGGGTTTTGATAAAACCCAACTACTTTTCTTCAAAAGAACCCAACCACGCCGCGAAGACTTTCTTCGCTGATCACGCCATCTCCTTTCTCAGTCATGACCAGCGAAGGCGATATTGCACGCGAGGAGGATGCAATAGTACCTCGTCTTTTCTCGCCAACTCTCCTGATCCTGTAGTAAAGATCTGCGCTCCTTATCGTCGATTGATCCCGGCAATCGAACACTGTCATGCATCACCTGATGCTTGCACCTGTCACTGCCTTGCAACGATTTCCACTGAGGAGATCATCCTCGATATGAACAAATAACTCCAAGAACAGAAGAAATGATAATGATAAAATCCATAGAAAAAATAAGGACTAATTTGCAATGAGTGAAACTAATGTACTAGAAAATTATATCTAAAGTCTCAGACTCATTTGTGAATTGTTGAGAAAATGTATAATTGAGATTTAGTCCCACATCGTGTAATGTGGAGTGTTGGAGTGTGTGGTGGCCTCTAAATAGGCATTGTACTGCCCACTTATTCTTTGAGAAGAGTCATACAAATACTCGCCCTATAGGGACCTACTCTTGTGATTTTCTCTCCGCTCTTCATAAGTAGGGTTTCCACGTAAACCCAAGCATTGTTTTTGTCATGCTTGATATTCTTGTTGATTATTATTTTGCATCTAAAGTCTCGTACTCATTTGTGAATAACTGATTTTTCAAGAAAAAATAGAAATATTTAATTTTTTCTCGAGGTAAAAAAAAGATTAATAAGGCATGTCAATTCCCTATATCTCCATTGAGAACTAAAATGAATGCCTTATTGCACTCCAGGAATTGCAAAGAGAAGTAAAATGATACACCACTATGTCCACAAGAGATTCTCCCCCAACCCCCTGATAACAGTGTTATTGCACTCCAGCCAAATGCACCAAAGAAGAATGAATGCCTTCCTTAGCTGGTCACTATCAACACCCAAGGACTTGTCCCAAAACTTCCCCAAAGGTATCTTGAGAACTGGCAGCCAACCCCCAGCCTCCACCCAACACTCTCCAGTGAAGAGACATACAAAACTAATCATGCGGTGTCTTCTAGTTCAGAGCCACTGAGGATGCAGTATGTATTGGCATCCAGTGCCAATTACTGTCAGAACTCATGAGTGACGAAACTCCCCAATAGCCAAAACATTAGATTGGAACTGAAGACGAAATGCCTTTGAATTAGAATGGAATGAGACACATTCATTTCTTGTTTTTATTATCCATCACCAGGTAACCTCTTTTATTATTCCTTAGGTCATTGAATCCTGATAGTATCTCAATTTAGTTCAGCCTACAATCCATGGATAGCACATTCTTTCCCCTTGAAGTTATGATTTTGATTAAGTTTAATCATTATAGCCCCGCATGTTATTTGACAACTATAAATCTTGTTATAAAGACCAAGAAAACATCCCATCTTCCAAAACTGTATAACCTTTGTCTAATTTAATTTCTCTATTAACCAGATAAAGAGAGTAGCTTTGCCCTCAATTAACTACTAACTTGCACTGGATCCTTCAAACATCCAAATCAGCTTAGAATGCCTTCTAATCACTATCATTGTCTTATCCGTAATAGTAAGTAGATTCATCTTCTCGAATCACTAAAGCACAAGATTGTTTGAAATCCGGAAATACCATATCTATTGCCCATTTCCAATTCAAGTCACAACACAAGATCCACGTTACCTCTGAATTAGGTCAAATTACTAACCTCTAAAAGCAAATCCAGCTAAAGGCAAGTAAAAGAAAAATAAGAACTTACTACTGGCTAGGTGGTGTTATATCAGTCGGACAAAATGAATAGTCTTATTTCTTAAATGAAACCCTACACCTCTTTATATAAAGAGAGGTGTTGGGTAGATTGCAAAATAAGTCCAGGAGGACAAAATAAATAATAGAACAGTCAAAAACTATAAAGAAAAGGAGAACTAGAGTGTTATGCCAACACTCTCCCTCAAGCTAAAGCATATATATCAATGATGCTTAACTTGGAACAGCATCTGTTAAATGCAGATCTAGGAAGAGGCTTCGTGAATACATCCGCAATTTAATCTTTAGAAGCAATTGACGTAGTGTAGATAATCTCACGCTGTATCAGGTCATTGGTGTAATGGCAATCAACCTCAACATGCTTCGTACGTTCATGGAACATTGGGTTGTTTGCAATGTAAGTTGCAGTGTGATTATCACACCTCATCTCCATTGGTCCCTCCACCTGGACATGTAGATCATGCAATATTGATATGACCCAGACCATTTTTGTAGCTGCCAGTGCCATAACACGATATTCTGACTCTACACTAGACCTAGATACCATCTGCTGCTTCTTGCTCTTCCAGGTCATAAGATTGCCTACCACATAAGTGTAAAAACTAGTTGCTCACTTTCTGTTTGCCATGCAACCTGCATAGTCAGCATCAGAATAGCCAAGAATACTCATAGACGTGCCCTTTTGAAACAAATACCTCTACTAGGTTCTTTCTTCACGTATCTAAGCACCTGCATAGCTGCAGCCCAATACTACCTGGTTGGTTTGTCCATGAACTGACTTAGTTTTCCCACTACAAGAGAGAGATCAAGATGTGTAATAGTAAGATATAATAGCTTACCAACCAATTTCCTATAAGAACTCCCATCTATAGGTGGAGAGTCTGTATCATAGAGATGTCCTTTAAGATCCATAAGTATATTAGTAGGCTTAGACCTCAGCATCCCTATCTCCTGCAACACATCAAGAGCATACTTGCGCTGACTGAGAATAATACCCTATTTGCTCCGTGCCACCTCAATGCCAAGGAAATATCTGAGTTCACCCAGATCATTCATCACAAAGGCTTCAGCCAACTTCTTCACCTCAGCTATCACAACAATGTCATCCCCAGTAAGGATGAGATCATCAACATAGACAAGGAGTGCCACAACTCCCCCTAAGTTCTTCCTAACAAAGAGTAAATGATCAACAGGAGACCTCACAAGCCCCATGGTTTGTACCTCCGCTGATAATCTTTCGAACCAAGCCCTCGAGCTCTGCTTCAGGGTATAAATGGCCTTCTTCAGTCTACATACACACTCCCCCTAAGTCTCATAATCTGAGAGGTTGTTGCATGTAGACCTCCTGAAGATCTTTATACAAAAAGATGTTCTTTACATCTAACTAATGAAGAGGCTAGTTATAGTGAGCAACAACAGACAACAGAATGCGAACAATAGAAAGCTGGGCTACAGGAGAGAAGGTATTAAGGAAATCTACCCCATATGTCTGGGTAAATCCCTTTGCTATCACCTCACCTTGTAGTGAGATATAGCTCCATCTGGGTTGTACTTGAGAGTGAAGATCCAACAACACCCCACTGTCTTGGCATGACTAGGCAAAGTACTCAGTTCCCACACCACTCTGGAGCATAGATCAACCATCTCATCCTCCATGGCCTGATGCCACTTTAGATCAGCATGACTTGTTGATAGAACGTAGAAATCTGTGTTGCAGAAAGAGCAGTAGTGAACATAGCAAACAATCTCCCAAGGTTAGCAGTAGGCACTACTGCAGTATGGTAGGGGACACAACTGCAGGGGACTTTCAATTAGCAATCGGAAGGTCAAGATCCTCCTCTATAGGCTCAGTATCAATAGGAGGTGTAGCCTGCTCCTCAATAGGAAAAGTAGCCTCATCAGAAGAACTTGCACAATCACCACTACGACAATTCACTTCAGTATTGACACATACCTGACCAGGAGAGGAGACAGGTGGCTGAGGTGGTGGGGGGTGTATTTTTGACGCCATATATGCTGTCTGTATGTAACAAGTAACCTGTATACATAAGCAATCTATGCCTCCTACCTCGTAGGAGTCTCTGTGGTAGTGGTATCCTCACTGCGTGTAATTGGAATCTGCTCCAAGGGAACTAATGGAACAGGCATAGGGACTGAGCCTCCCTCAAATATCACTTGATGACCATCTATAGAGAAGTATGGAATAGGCTCATGGAAAGTAACATCTGCAGTCACATAATGCTTCATGCCTCGTGGATCATAACAACTATATCCTTTCTAAGTGCTACTGTATCCTTGAAGACACACTTCACTGCCCTCTGAGCTAGCTTATCTCTGTCAGGTCCTAAAACATGGACAAAGGCTATGCAACAAAAAACATGAGGTGGTATAGTAAATAATTCTTTCTCTAGATGAAGAACCTACCATGGAACTTGTTCCTAAATAGTAGAGTTGGGAAACATATTAATCAAATAGCATGCAGTTAACACTGCATTTCCCCAGTAAACTTGTGACACATTATGATGAATAAGTAATGTTCTAACCACATCTAACACATAATGGTGTTTCCTCTCAACTACGCTATTCTGCTGCGAAGTATGGGGGTATGATATCTGGTGAACAATCTCAAGAGATCTGTAAAAAGATTTTAACTTTGCTGTACAAAACTCAAAAGCATTATTAGATCGTACAATTTTCACAATAGTGAAAAATTGAGTCTTTATTTGCAAAATAAATGTTTGATTTATTCTTTAATAGAAATAACCATAACATCCTAGAAATATCATCCACAATCAACAAATAGAATCTATGACTAAGTCTATCTGACACTCTACTAGGACCCCATACATCCATATGCAATAAATTGAAAACCGCAGTATAACTCTAAGAAGAACTAGAAGGAAAACTAGCTCTATGATGCTTTTCCTATTGACACGCATCACGCAATCTCAGTGGTAAGCAATATATGAGGGATGACACGATGTATTAGCCTATCTAGTAAAAGGTACCCGAAACGACAATGCCACTAAAGAGCTGTACCAACACTAAAAATGACCTCGCCCTGACACAGCAGCAAAAGGAATCTGGATCAGGCAATACACACCCCCTCCTCATATTCGTCACCAATTGTCCTCCTCGTGGGTTTGTCTTGAAAAATATAGCCCAACCCATAAAAAATAGCTCAACAGTGTAAGTTTTTGGTGATTATTTAACTGACAAAAGACTAATCGGAAAATCAAGAACATAAACATTGGGTAGAGTCAATGAAGGAGTCACTGCCACGTCTCCTCTGTCATGTACTCTACATTGTTTGGCATCTGCCACCTGAACAGATCTACTAGAAGAAATGGTCTGAACCTATCTAAAGCATGTCTGATCACCACTGAGATGCTGGGAGGCTCCTAAGTCTACTCTAACCACAAGGCACTGTCTGAAATACCACTACCAGAGATATAAGCAAGAACCATATCTGAGGAGGCCAATGCAGCAGTATCAGTAGTAGTAGTAGTAGTCTCCTAGGTCAACTAGGTGAGACGTTGGACAACAACATCATAGTCAGTACATGACACTACGTCGCTCGCCTCCTCAGAAGAGATAGCTTGGTTGGCCGTAGGAGATCTACCATGCTTCAACCTGCAGGAGGCCTCTGAGTGACCAACTTTGCCACAGTGTGAGCATATGGTGCGTGGTCTGCCAATTGTGCCTCGACCACCGCGTCCTCTCCCCTAGTAGATGGAGCTTCACGTCCACTACGTGCAGTAGCCACTAATGCAGGAGTCTGTCCAATATCTGACAGGGATGGCTTAACAATCACCCTACCCACCTGACCACATGCTTTCTCAAGTGATGGACGCTCAACAAGAGTCAAGATCTGAGACCTAGCAGCCTCATAATCTGGTCCAAGTCCATCCAAGAATTGAAGGACTACATACTCCTTCCTGTTCGCTCTCTGAGTGGCATAGGTGCAGATAGGACGGTAAGCATTATACTTCTCTAGGAGCCCCTTCAAAGCAGCATAGTACTGAGACAGTGACTAGCCCTCCAGCTTCAGATCACCAATGGCATGATAGATCTCAAACACTTTGCTGAAATTCTTCTCATGAGAATACGCGTCACGCAGAGAATCCCACATTTCCTTAACAGTCCTATAGTACATGATCCTATCTTCAATCTAAGGCTCTATAGAATTCATGATTCAAGCACAGACCATTGCATTGTCTTTCTTCCACATGGCATTCTTTCATGTCTTGTCTTGTGGCTCCAACTCCATCAAGATGTGTTCCTTATCATGTCCCTCTATAGTCATGAGGAACACTTGAGACCATTTAACATAGTTGGTCTCATTCAACTTGGCGATAGGAACAAAGAAGGGAGTTTTGTAACTCCCGATGCTTGTAGCGGTAATCGATGGCAACTCCAAAGAGCTTGAAGAGGCCATCATGCCTTAGGATTGCCACAAGATGTCACGAACGCAATCTGAAATCAATATTCATACATGGAAAACTCTAAAATCAAAGAGAACGTGACCTCTTGATCGTGAAATCTAAGATCTAGAGATCCTAGATAACATCCCAATAGTCACAAGCACCCTTAGATCAATACCTAGCACATGTTACGATATGGAGACAACCCTAACACCACTCCTACGGGGTGCTACTTCCCCTTGCCGGTGAGATCTACCAACCATGGGTCAGCACCACCCACAGCCGCAGTGGATGGCGGCAACAGTAGCCCCTGCTGTTACAGCAAGAGGAAGGTTGGCGGCAAGCAGGCAGGCGCTACCCCCTACTTGGTGTGTGGTAGACCGGTGGGGGTGGTGCTACCCTTTAGTGGGTGGCGCTGCTTGCTGGGAGGAGAGGCGACCCCTAGGGTAGCAACCTCACTGAGAAGAGGGGCAGTGGCAACCCTAGAAGAGGTGGCGTTGGCCCGGTAAGCTGCTGCAGCCCTGCTAAGAGGAGGGGTGGTGGTCTAAGAGGGAGAGCGACAACCTGCCTGGGCCGGCAGCACCTTGCTAGAGTGGTGGCAGTCGGTGACATGTCGATGCAGGTGCCAGTAGGGAGGAGATCAAGGTTTTAGGTGCATGGGTGCGAAGACTTATGCAAGTGGGATACCGGAGTACCGATCTAGGATCGTTGTTCTAATACCAAGTCAGAGAAAATGAATAGTCTTATTTCTCAAATAAAACCCTACATCTCTTTATATAGTGAGAGGTGTTGGATAGATTGCAACATAAGTTCAAGAGAACAAAATAAATAATAGAACAATCCAAAACTATAAAGAAAATGATAAGTAGAGTACTATGCTAACACAATCTTTTGTCATGACCCTAAATCTGGGGCTGCAAACTTTCCACTAATTACAATAGTAATATAATAGATATAATTACAGTCATTATATACTATTATAACTATATTTCTTTTTTTGTGGTATTATGTTGCTGCAATAGTTCATTATCTACTTCAACAATCTTCTTATTCCATCTCTCTATAAAACTGAATAAAGTTCACGACTTCTAAAGATCCACATGGAATACAGCAGTAAAAGATGCATTAATATTCACCAAATGATTTTCAGCCAGGATGTTCTGAGCACCTGTAACAAATAAATTCTGACAGAGCTGCTGCTGCAGCTTCCCTTTGAGACCTTTGATTTCGATGCAAGGCTTTGTTTAAAATCGAACATATCAATGGGACCTACAGGGTGAAACAAAACTGTTAGGGGAAAAAAAGAAAACTTAACATCACATGATTTTTAATACATTTTAGTAAGACAAAACAGAAGCCAGAAATATAAATAAAGCTAAAATTTAATCTAACTTATCTTTTATGAATGTAGAAAGCATAATGAAGTTGATTATCACTTTTTTCACGTTGTCCTTTTTTTTTAAAAGGTATTCATGATGTTTTAAAAGGCCAAATTAGCACTCCATATTTGCCTACTAGTGATCGACTTGCAAATGTATTTCACTAAGCCATTATCTCGATTTAGATTTTCCATTATATCTTAGTTGGGTATGGTTGATATACAATCTTTCAACTTGATGGAAAGGGTGGTGTTGGAGAAAATCCACATTAGGAGGTGGATAATCCTATTTTATGTTTTCCTGTATTATGTGTTTTTCTATTTTGTGCTTTCTATTTTTAATTTTTAGTAAGTTATTAGAGATATGTTTTACTTGATTAGAGGCGTGTTAGGATTTGAAGGGATTTGATTAGATTTGGAGAAATTGAGTCTCGTTTCTTTCTTGTATTGGTACCCTCTCTATATAAAGAGACTAAACTCCATATATTCTTCTTTGAGATTCATAATAATAAAAATTCTCCAGTTCTAATAATCTCCACAAGGTATTAGAGCAAGTCTTCCTTGGGAAGACCATATACTCCACTGTACCCTAAAGGAGCACTGTCAACCTCCTTTGTGCCTTGGGAAGCATGATTGATCTCTTGGCCTGTGTTGGCAACACTGTGCATCCCTAATAGCCACCATAGAAGCCGAGGCATAGCCTTAGTCCCTTCTCTCCCCATCACTGGTCGTGTAGGAGGTCCTCTAGGCCTCCTTCGTGCGTGTCTCCTACAACCAGCAACAACACCTCGTACGTGGTTGAGATCCCACGTGCACCACCGAGATCATTTTCTTTTTTAACCAAGCATGCCAATTTTTTTGTCTTACTGGTTCTTCATGCATGTAAAGCATCTTTGTGCATAGCACTATGGCTAAGGGTGATCAAACTACAGTGACTTCTGAGGCCAAGATTTCAACCTACGTACTAGTTAAAGGGGCCACAGAGACCCCATGTTGCTGCTAATTGAGGAGTGAGGCCTCCTCTACTATTGCATGGGAATGTTTCCCATATATGGCCACTACTGCTATAGTCTTCATCTACTATTGCTGCCATTGTGACCACTACAAAGGTCACCAAAGTTATGTCTACGTAGCTTGTGCCTAGCCCAAAAGAAAGCTTTGAAGCTTTGGGTCATGCCATCAACGCAGAAGACGTCGATGCGTGATGGGGAAACTAAGCCACATCCGTATATGCCAAAATCCAGTTCTCCTCTTCTCTTAGCGTAAAAAGTTTTTTCTTTGGAGATGGGCAAGTTCTAGTGCTTGGGAATGTGCCTCAATTGAAGTAGTTTAGTTCAATTCAAGTTCGTGCTTGGGATCAACTCCCATTGACGACAAAGTATGTGCATGAAGAAGTCTACATGTGTGATCCAGCCTCTACATCAGAAGGGGGAGCGTCTGCGAAAGTACACCTTCAAGTTGAAGCGTGCATGTCCAATTGGTAGGGAGTGTTGGAGAAAATCCATATTAGGAAGTGGATAATCCTATTTTATGTTTTTGTATTTTATGTGTTTTCTTACTTTGTGTTTTCTATTTTTAGTTTTTAGCAAGTTATTCGAGACATGTTTTAGTTGAACAAAGATTTGTTGGGATTTTAAGGGATTTCATTAGATTTGAAGAGATTAAGTTTGTTTTCTTTCTTGTATTGGTACCCTCTCAATATAAAGGAATCAAACTACATGTTTTCTTCTTGACATTCTTTTTTTTTTAGAGAAAAAAAGGAAGATTACCTAAGATCGGTAATCATCCAGATATTGTATTAGATAAAAGGAATGGACTTACAAATTCTTTTTGACATTCATAATAATAATAGTTCTTCCAATTCTAGTAATCTTCATCGGTGGAAAGAGTATTATGAGTGTTTTCATCCTTTGTGGTGTTTCTTCTAAAAGGCCAATCCTATGAGAGGAATTTTTCATGAGAGGCCTTATATGAAATGTGTTCGGAAAATTCAGCTATAGAGATTGAAAGAGAGTCACTAGTAAGTTAAACACTTGCAAGGCACCTTTTTGACCATTTTAAATAATTGGAAGTTTTAGATGGCTTAAGTGATCGTTTCAATCCATTCAACTCCACCATTTAAGTTTTCTTAATGAAAAAGTGTTGGAGGGAAACTACCACTTTGTATTGCTAGTTTGATCAACATCCATGTCAACACATGATAAATTAACAAAATAAATGACTTGGTCTTACTGTAGAGTCTTCTTTCAAAGTGTATCTTAGTTTATCGTTGCTTATAGGCAAGAAACATTCAATGGCTTCTCAACTACAAAATAATGCATACCACATGTCTTCACAGGTCACTCCTGTGTAAAAGTCCCATAAACAATTGAACTTGAAAGATTCAATGGAAGCCAAGATAAGGCTACAGACCCAAAAGAAATTTGGATATGCATCTATTAGCCTACCCTAAATAACCAATAACGGTTTTTTCCTGACAAGAATCTCACATGGGCTCCTAGCTTATCTCTCCTAGGAGAGGACACACACACACACACACACACACACACACACACACACACACAAGGTCCTTGAAGACTTGTACCAAAGAGCTTGATGTTTAGGTTCATAAAGATCTTCAAACACAAACACGAGACCTTTGAAGATTTGTACCAAAGAGTTTGATGCTTTGATTCATAGAGATCTCTAATTGTTTCTCTATATCAACAGATTTATTATGCAATGGAGCAACTTAACAGTCAAGGGCCAACAACATTGTAAAAAGGAGTTTAGAATCTAGCAGCTGAATACCTCTTTTGGCCTCTTCATTGAGATACATCGTGCAAGATCTCCAATAAGATCAATCCACTTGTCCAAATTATTTTGTTCTCCATGTCTAGCCAAAATCTGCATAAATTTTTTTGAGAGAGTCTACATAAATAAATCTAATTTTTATTTAAAAGTTAGTAAAAGCCAGAGTTAATGAAAAATGTTCATTTAGTTTGACATAAATGTTTAAATCAAAGCATCTGGTGACTAAGATACCTTTCCCATTTCAAAATCCCCAACACATTCACAAAATGACTGAAACGCACCAAGCAGTGTCCTGTTAAGAATGCAAATTGGCATCCGAGAACGGTAAGCTCAAAAAGACTTAAATTCTACAACAAAATCATAATTGCAAATACAAGCTGGCTACCATACCACAGAGGCTCCAAATGACCCGATTGAGCAATAGCATGGCAACTTCCTAGCTGCAATATAAGAGCAGAGAGCACAGCAGCATAGCTTTGTTCCACAGATTTCCTTCCAATTTTACCACCACCCCTGCATTTGCCAAGTACAAGATATGAGCAATGATTTTTGTGATATTACATAGTAGCACATCAAACTCTCCGAACCTGAATAATGCAGTCAAGGCAACAACTGCTGCCTGCAGAATGTCTTCTCCGGCTGACATATCAGGAGGATGGCAGCTATTTTCAGATTTGTCTGTACTGACTTCAGAAGCACGTGTCTCATTCAGCACAGATATTACATGCTCCAAAAAAATACTTGAAAGAACTTGATGCTGGGAAAATGCCTAATAAACAAAAATCAACAAATACAATCAAAACAAGATATAACATCCTGAAGAAATCCTCCGGCTGACATTTCACTTCCTTCAAAATGATGCTCTCAAGGGAATGAGAAAAGGTACTTTATACATTTAGCAGACCCTTATAAAACCAACATGGGCATTCACCAAAAGAAAGAAAGACATTGAAACACTTCCACAGATCCTAATATACAACAATAGTATAATTCTTGCTCACATGAAATGTATCCTGCATTGGCCAGCCACCTCGCAACCTAGATACGTCTTTAGTTACAATATCCCGTCCAGCGGCAGCTAATACATCATTGAAAACAACCTTAGAGTAGGTGTTCTCTGCCAAGCATGATATCTAGAAATATGAAGGAAGGGGCAAGACTAAAAAGAAGAATGCACCATTTTTCTGAAGGATATAAGTGAAAGAATTTAGAGCCAGCATATTTACAGGATGTAGAAAGTGGCAGCTGAATATTGTTCAAAGAAATGAGCAACTTAATTATTTTGCAACCCAAAATATAGATAAAATACACAACATTTCATAAAAAATAAGGAAAAACATAAAAGAGGACACAAACAACACAACTTTGAACACTCGCTCTTAAACTAGAGCATAAAAATCAATCATGCTTAGTTTGGAACAACATTTGTCAAAGAGGGCCAAGGAAGTGCCTCCGTGAAGATGTTGGTGGTCCTCGGAAGCCACATGAGTCATGCGAATAAATCCTCGCTGGATCAAGTCACGTGTATGTGGCAATCAACCTCTATGTGCTTAGTTCTCTTGTGGAACATAAGATTATTCACTATATAAGTGGCAGCTCTGTTGTCGCACTTCATCTCCATCGAAGACTCAATTGATATATAAAGATTTGGCAAAAGTAAGGGTATCCACATCACTTTTGCAGCGATTTAGGCCATTGTTCGCGAATTAGGCCATTGCCTGATACTCAGACTCTACGTTGGACCTGGAGACATCTTATTTCTTACTCTTTCATGTGACTAAGTTGCTATGTGCTAGCTACATAGGTACAAAAGCCTGTAGTATACTTCCTAGCAACAACGCAACCTGCGTAGTCTGCATCAGTATATGCCACAATAACTAGAGAGGTGTCTTTTGTGAATAAAATCCCCTTCCTTGGGGAATTCTTTAGGTATCTTAGTACCATCATAACATCTTAGTGCTACTTGGTGGGGTTGTCAAGGAATTGACTCAACTTCCCGATTGCTAAAGAAATATCAAACTGGGTGATCATCAGGTAGAGAAGCTTCCCAACTAAGCTTCTATACCAACGGGTGCCAATTGGCTCAGGCTACTTGTCAAATAGGTATGCCTTTGGGTCCATAGGAATATTTGCTAGCTTAGCACTCAGCATGTCTATCTCCTATAACGAATCAATGGCATACATCTTCTAAGATAGAACAATTCCTCACTTGTTGCGAGCAACCTCTATCCTACGGATATAACGAAGTGATCCAAGTCTTTGATGACAATTTTCTGTAAGACACTTCTTCAGGTCAACAATGCCTTACCTATCATCACCTATAAGAATAATGCCATCCACGTATACTAGCATGGCCACCATTCCACGTGTAGTCTTCTGTATAAAGAGAATGATCTGATGAGAATCAGCAAAGCCCAAGTGTCTCAACTACCTCTGACAACTTCTAGAACCGTGCCCTAGGGCTTTGCTTCAGGCCATAAATCACCTTGTGCAAATGGCAGACCTTGGAACACTTTCCTTGAGACTCATAACCTGGCGATTGCTGCATATAGACCACCTCCTATAGATCACAATGTAGAAAGACATTCTTGACGTCCAGTTGATGTAGTGGCCAGTCTCACTGTATTATAATAGAGATACGGATCTGGACAATTAGCAGGGGTGCCACTGGACAAAAGGTATCAAAGAAGTCAAGCCCATACGTCTATGTGAAGCCTATGGCAGCCAAACGAGCCTTGTATCTAGCAACAATACCATCTAGATTGTACTTATAAACACCCACTTGCAGCCAACTGCGATGGCCCCATTAGGGACTAGAATGTCAGGGGACGGTATCGGTTACATCAGGGCTAGATGGAGTATCAGTATAACCAGGAGGAGTTAACGACCCTGACACTGGTAGAGCAAGATCTTGTCTAGAGTGATGAGAATAGATCCTCTTAAATACATTGTCAAGTTGATCCTTGAGACTAGATGGACCCTCCAGTGACTTCCACTGTGAAGCATCTAAGGGCACATGAAGTGGTATGAAAACTACATCCTCAGATGCGGGTGCGCTAATATGCCAGCCAAACATAGAATAGTAAGGAACTGGCTCATAGGATGCAATATCAACACTGACGAAATGACGTCTCCCAACTGAGCCAGAACACCGATACCTCTTTTAGGTCTTTGAGTATATTAGAAAGATACACTTGATTGTATAAGGAGCAAGCTTATCCTAGTTAGAACCATGCAGATGCACAAAGGTCACATAGCTGAAGACCCCTGAATAGGTTATGATCCGGATATAGAATAGAGTAAGGAATTTGCTTGTCAAGAACCATAGATGCCATCCGATTAATGAGATAATAGGTAGTCAACACTGCAACTTCCCAATATCTATCCGGTACACTATTCTGTATAAAAAGAGTCCTTGTAATATCTAAGATATGTTGATGCTTCCTCTTTATCACACCATTTTGCTGTACAGGGACAACTTGTTTGGTGGATGATCTAACCACATTTTGTATTGCTCATGTTTATAATTTGCTAACTCCCCATTTATCTTAGTCTAATTTCATATTGCATACATTAGCATAAATTGCATTTTAAATAGGCTTGCATCATAACTTGCATAATTCCGTATTCTTACATTGATTGATGATATTTGATGATCACAGAATTGAAGGCTGAGGAGAAAAGAGAAGAAAAAGAAGGAATTGAAGGATTTGAGCTGTAGATTTGAACTCAGGAGACTTGCAAACCCTAAGCACCAACTCAACAAAGAAAAAAAAAATCCTGTATTAACAATGAAGGAGCTCCTCTACTTCATTTATTAAGCTCCTCCACCTAGAGCCACCTTTGCACATCCTCCATGGCACATTTAAGTCCCTCTCCCCAATTCCAACAAAGCCACCCTCATTATGGATGCACATTCACCACATCTAGATCCCTCCACCAATTAATATCCACCAACCCAATTCCAAGACATCATCATTAAATCTCAATACATTTACCCATAACCATAATTGTTGGAACACCCCTCCCTCCCCTTTTTACCCATCTCCACCTTATATAAGGCCATCCATTCCATCCTTCCAAACGATCTTTGGCAATCTCATCTCTTGAGTACTCTAAGAAAGAAAGGGAGGGCCTAAGGACTACCTAAGTCTAAATTTTAGGCATTGAGAGGGAGTCACTCCACTACCCTTCAATTGCCAATCCATCGTCATTTTATTCCACCATCATCATCCCACGCCACCATTGGAGGAGGTTCTTGGGAGCATGCCAAGCTTGAGAGGAGATTCACGCCAAGGAGCTACCATGGAGGACATCTTCACCGCCACCTTTTCATGAGCCTCTTCGTCCTTTGTCTTTTATTTTGATGTTCATGTTTCATTTTTAGTTCTTATTACCGGTAGCCATTTTGAGTAGTGGCTTAGTTGCTCTTAGTGAATCTTGTCATACAATCTCTTGTTGAACTTGCTTATGCTATTAATGATCTCAATGTTATTTTTTTTCTAAGCTTGTTGGGCGTGTATTTTCAAGTCAAGCAGTGATTAAAATAAGTCCGTGATCTCTTGTGAGCTTACTACTTGACCTTCCCTTATTGATTATCACATTGCTCTTTCCCCTAGTTTTCATTCATTGGATGTGCGCAATAGAAATCTTGATCATCACTTTTGTTTGCCTTTACTTTCATTATATCCAAAAGACCAAAAAAATGTCAAAAAGATAAAAATACAAAAAAAGAGAGATAAGGCAAAGCTAAGGGTTTTGAATGTACACCATACCTCCTTGAGACAACCCATTTATTCCCAAGGTTTCCGATTTACAAATTTTAAAAGTTGAACTTCGATTTCACGTTACAACGACACGCCTTGACCACATCGCGATTTCGACGCTTTAGTGGATGATCCCATGTTCCCGACAGAACGAACGAAGAGAGCAAGTGCAAAATTTCAGGGCACTGTCAGATCTGGCAGGAAAGCTTTGATCATATCACTGACTTTAGACTTGGATTTCAATAGAAAGATTCAAGTAAGACGGGATAAATCATCTACCGTCACCAAAAAAAAATGACCCATACGATCTAGAGTTCAACTAGGTCCCTAGATGTCAAGATGGAGTAACCAGAACATGGCTTCAAAACTCTAATGTTGGCTCCTTGAAAATGCACTCCTGTGATGTTTTCCAAGTTAGCATGCCTTACATTGAAAGGTGGTTGTTGGTGGAATTTATAGTAGCATCCTTCAAAGCTTAAGCAGAGGGAGATGACTAAACCATAGGTGCCACAAGTAGTTAGACGCACTTCCTAAAGGAAGAAAGACATGGCCTGCATAGGGTGACTACAGAAGGCGATACACACCTTCACGGCTACACCCAATACTACGTCTTGTCAGAACATCTCCAAATGTAAGAGATACAACATCAAATATCGTCCTACTGTTTAATTCCTTCATGATCGGACTGATGGAGAGTACACTCAAGGGGAAATTTGGAGCTAGAAAGACATTCTTCAATTTCAAGTAAGGAGCCACATAAACCTCCCCCTAACAGTGTAGAGAACTATCTCACATCATTACATATGTTTTGGGATGCACTTGAATCAACTAGCCAATCTACTTCCTCTTCCTAAAATTGACATACAATTCTTGCATGAGAAGTATCATGCTAACGGAATCTTCGAAGCAGTTTCTCATACATGCTCCTGAGAATAGTTACGGTATCAAGATGCACCATCTTGGACACCATCTAACCTAGCAAAATCAATCAACTCATACACAGATCCACCACCTCCCAAAAGTCTTACAAAACCATCAATGAATCACAATCCATGCAGAAATCATGTCCAACCGCTACCTTAAATGCACATTTTCCATTGTCGGTTTGTAATCAAACCAAAAACTTCCAAACTAAGGCTCCTAATATCTCCAAATAGGGAAAGATGGTCACCAATGACCTCTTGCTATCCAAAGGACCACCAGCGGCCCTGAACATGTCTCCAGTGAATGATCAACTCAACAGTCACTGATGGTAGCTCTCCTCGTCCCATAAGGTTCACCGATCCTTAGACGATGATTGATGGCCATATCCATTAGTCAAGGCCCCAGCATCAATGGTGCTGGGAGGAGGGGGTCGATGGTCGATTCTTTGGTCGGTTGTCAATTGTACTATTGGCTGCTGGTTAGTAGGGGTCAAGTGACACCACTAGTCGGCCAGAGAGATTCGACACGGTGGTAGGCCGGTGAGCCTCCTTTTGTTGGCAATGAACAGTGCCCACTAGGGCACAACCCTTTAGGGCAGCAAATCACCCCTTAAGACCTTTATTATTTGGTGGAGAAAGAAAAAGGGAGAACAAGGAGGTACAAAACTCTGACCTATAACCGCTACTCTGATACCATGTTGAAAAAAATAAGCAACTTAATTATTTCATAACCCTACATCTCTATATAAAAATGTGGAACAAACTGGATAGGGAAATATCTCCCAAGCAAGGGGGCGATGAGAAGGCAAAGTGGAAGGGGGGTCTCTCTCCCACATCGTCTGAATGAAGATGTTTGCTTCAGTGTGTAGAGGAAGGGGGCACTAGGTGCAGGATTATCGGGATCCGATCAAGTGTCTTCTCTGCTAGTGCTTTGGCCATACAAGAAGATATTACTCTAAGAAGGTGCAAGGAGGGGTGTCTGCTCTTCCACCACCACCACCAGGCAACGCACCATCACTGGGAGTGGATCTTTAATGATCACAAGAGGTGTAGGTTTTAGATTCTCAGTTGGAGCAATCCTTGACTGGGGTTTCTATTATCGCACTGGAGGAGGTTAGAAAGTTTCTCTTCTTTGAATTTATTATCGTCGGGATGGAAGATTGCTTCATTTTCAAAGAAGGTGATTCCTTTTTATTTGAATGCTCAAGATATTGATCGATTAAACTTTAAGGAGGTTCTTGTTGGTGATGTTTCTATTCGTTGGTCATCGCCAAGAATTTATAAAGGTGCCATGGAAGAAAGGATTCCTTTGCAACCGATTGTGCGTTTTCGGATTTCTGGAATACCGTTTAGATTGAGATTGGTGGAAGCGATTATTTCTATCTGTTTGCCTTTTGCTCGTGTGCGGAGATGTGTTGATGTAGGTCTACATGAAGGTGACGCCTCGCTTATCACGGTTGAAGGAGAATTATTGGTGGGGAAGTCTATCCCAGACAAGGAGGTACTGAGATTTGAAGGTTGTGTCTGTGTTGTCACTCTTGTTGAAGAGAGAATGATGAATTCATTAAGGTCCTATGCCCAGGTGGTGGCCTCTAACAGAGAAGAGGCTACATATCGCCAGATCTCTGTTGAAGGCCTTGCGACGAGGAGGGGAGGTGGTTCGGCGAGGAAGAAGATTGCTGAGCAGCTGGTGGAGCAGTCGAGCAAGGTCTGGAGGCCGGTGAACAGAACCAATCTCGAATTTCAAAATTCGAATTATCCAAATGTGGTTGGCGTGAAATCAGGAGGTAGCTGCATTGGCTTTCCATCTTTTCAGGAGAATGGTTTTCCATTTTTGGACTACGATTCAAAAATGGTAAACGAGGTGGCAAAGAATATTCACTACCCTGAACAGGTGGCTTCCGGATCTGTAAACGGATCTAGATGTCATGAGTCAAACCATCGCGACAAAAACAATCCCTATTCTCAACTTTTGGGTTCTGGTGAACCCTCTGCTGCTATGATGGATATTCTCGTGTAGGATCTGGAGCAAGTTTTTCCTGCTGCTGTAGGCGTTGAAGGTCGAAAGGAGGCTGCAACTCCATTCAATGGTGTGCTAGACGGGTAGAGAAGATTGAATATACTTTGGACATGCAAAAGGTGGATACCGGACCCGATCTAGGGTCCAATCGTGGTGAGTGCAGCGCCAATGCTCACTTCTTTCATTTGAAAATTTTTGTTCTTCCCCTTTTGGTCGGTGGCCTGTGGTCCATGTTGATGACATGCAAGATGAAGAAATGCCACTTGCGTTTGGGTCCATTTTCAGTGGGAATATGGTCGGTGAAGCGGGGAATATGATAGGCAGATGTCTCAGTGAAACAGAACAGATGGGTGTGAGTTTATAGGCAGAGTAGGCACGAAGATGCAGCCTTAGAGACAAAGGGAAAATGCAAGAGAGTTGGAAATTAGATCAACGTTGAAATGAGCTTGGGTCAAAGAACATCTAGCAGATCATTTAGACCGGTAAGGACAGTATCCCGAAAACATAAAATGATATTAAGTGCATCCTATGGAAGGAAAAGACCGACAAAGAAAAATGTGGTTGTAAAGAGCCATGGTGGGTCGACAGTGATAAGTGAAGTTGATGAATGAGTTGCAAAAGTGAGTGGGGCCAAGAGAGTGCACAACGGAGGGGTGAAGAAAAGCATTAATGGTTAAGGTCCTTTAATGGAATGTTCGGGGTCTTCGGGTCGATGGGCAAAGATCAATTCTAAAGAAATATTTAGGGGATTGGAAAGTAGACATTTCATGCATCCAAGAAACACACTTGGACACCTTGATGCCTCAATTGAAGGTGAGTTTATGTGGAGATCGTTTTACTGATTGTCTGCAGGTGAGAGCGGAAGGACGATTCGGAGGTATCATTGTGATGTGGCACAAGGATTACTTTGATTTATGCTCTTCTCTTTTGACTAGTAGGGTAGTGACAGCTATTTACATGAGGAAGGTGGATAGTAGCTCTTTTTCGGTTTCATCAGTTTATGGCCTTTGCGATGAGACATCGAGAAATCAATTCTAGGAGGAACTGCATCAAGCCTCTACTTTTGTTGAGGAGATGCCATGGCTTATTAGGGGTGATTTTAATGCTACTTTATGCTCTGAGGATAGGTCAGATGGTAGAAATGATAGATCCACAGGCCAATTTCAACACACTGCAGAGGTAGAATTGATGGATTTACCTCTTTCAGGAGCCAAGTATACGTGGAGAAATGGCAGTGGGGCAGCACCATGTATAAATAAATTTCTTTGTAACATTTCTATGGCAAACTCTTTTTATGGTGTGGACGTGGTGGTCTGTGATAAACCATTTTTAGATCATACACCTCTTTTGTGGCGTAGTAACGAAGAAGCTAATTTCTCTACATATTTTAAATTCCATAAGTCGTGGCTTAAAGAACCAAGTTCTAATTAGTAGGTTCAGGAGAGATGGTTGTCTACAACAGGTTCTAGCTCAGCTGCTCGTAGTTTGGCATGCAGAATACAGGCAATTAGAGAGTTTATAAGAGTTTAAACGTGACTTGAGGTCATGAAGAAAGAAGAGGCGAAATGAGGCGCTACAGAAAGTTTTGACTCTTGATAGAAAAGAGGAGACTGCTCCCCTTCTCAGGAGGAGCACGTTGAAAGAAAGAAGATGCAAGGTGTGGTTTTTAAGGAGGATCGTGAACAAGAGATGGATTGGAGGCAGAAGTCTAGGCAAATATGGTTCAAGGAGGGAGACACAAATACACTATTTTTCCATTTGACTGCTAGTGCTAGAAGGAGGTCCAACATGATTAACACTTTGAAGGTGGGAGAGGAGATTCTTAACCACAAGAATCAGATATGTGATGCGTTCCGTTCCTACTTTCACGATTTCACAAGAAGAAAGCCGGTGGGGGATTGGAGGTTAGGGGATTTGGATATGACCCAGGTAAATGATGACATAAAAGTTTCACTTATGGCAGAGGTGGAAGAGGAGGTTACTGCTACCTTGTGAGGTCTAAAGGCAGAAGGTTCCCCTCACCTAGATGGTCTGCAGATTGTGTTTTATAAGGGGTTGTGGCCGTGGTTGGTCCCAATGTGTTGTACGGTTCTGAATGCTAAGCTATAAACTATAGGCACGTACAGAAATGTCCATGGCAGAAGTGAAGATGTTAAGATGGATGTGTGGTCATACAAAAAAGGACCGTATTTCAAATGAGTTTATTAGAAAAAGGGTTAGGGTGGCACCGATAGAGGATAAAATGAGAGAGGCACATCTAAGATGGTTTGGACATTTACAAAGAAGGCCACTAGATGCTCCAGTTAGGAGATGCGAGAAGTTGGAGGCTGAACCTGCTAAGAGGAGGCGAGAAAGACCAAACAAGTGTTGGAAGGAAACTATTAAGTATGACCTCAATTACTTTAATTTAAGTCCTGAAATGGCTGAAAATTGATCTGTGTGGAGGCAAAGAATCCATATAGCCGATCCCACTTAGTGTGAGAAAAGGCTTGGTTGTTGTAATGAAAGCTTTGAAAGGTTGACTCGCTTCTATTTGTTTTTGTTACCAAAGAAACCAGAGGCGGACAAAATGGATGAGTTTAGACCTATTGCATTGTCAAACTCAATATGTGTTTTGGTTGCTAAGATCTTTGCAAACAAGTTGCGGAATATCTTGCCTGAGATTATCTCGTCGACACAGTCAGCTTTTATTAAGGGAAGATCTCTGCAAGAATCCTTTGTAATGGCCAAGTAGATGGTGGCAGCATGGAAAAGAAGAGGATGTCCAGCTTTTATTTGGAAGGTTGATTTTTCCAAAGCTTATGATTTAGTCCCTTTGGAATTATCTTTGGGACATGCTAAAGAGAGGAGGATTTCCATATCAACGAGTACAGCTGATGAAGAGATGCATCACTATGTCCTCTTTTTCTATTCTAGTTAATGGGCGGTCTAATGGAAGGTGAATTCAACCACAAAGGGGTGTGCGACAGGGTTGTCCTTTGGCCCTGATGTTATTTGACATAGCAGTTGTTACGACCCGATTCCGATTCCCTGCAGGACCCGAGATCGGTTCGCCTCGACCAGATCTCAAGACCTAGTCGTCCAACAGGAAATAACCAAAAGCAGAAAATATTCTACAACTACACATGCAATATAACTAAGCAGAAATAAATAAGAGGTAGTAATGGAAATCAAAACGAGAAGTCTTAAAAATATTACATGCTACAAGCGAAAGAGTACTACAACATACATAGCTATCACAACTAGCACAGAAAGAAATATAACAAGAACATAGCAGGAATAACTAGTACATGCTAAATGTACTCACTACTACAAAAAGAGCTCTGAAACAGAAAAGGAACAACTATGGCTGGACTCGGCTAGGCCCAGCACCCTCTGTAGCCGATAGCACTGGCTACTCAACTCCCTAACCTAAACATGGTCAGCTAATGCTGAGTAGAGTGGTGGTTAAGTCATTTACATGCAATTTAACATAAAGAATCAAACAAATAACTGATCATTTATTTCCATTTATCTCAACTAGGTTTTCTGATTCGGTTATTCTAATAAGGATCCACAACATTTCTTAATCCTCTTATTCCCTAAGGGAACGATCTTGATTGCAGTTTATTCCACGATATAAGATGTACACGTGGCACTCTCCTGGCCGGGAGAGCCCCCGCGGTAGTCTTACACCCAATCTACCACCCCGAGGTCACGGTCGCGATGTAGCGATGCCTACAGCACGTGCGATAAGCGCACGGGTAGCTACCCCGCACTGACACACGATCAGTCGTTTACTCTAGCGGGTATGCCCAAACGTACAGCACAGAACAGAACAAGCAGGGGTCTCGCCCCTCAAATATGGGTCTCGCCCCTCAACAGTCTGCGTACCCTCGCCCGACTATCCCATTTTGCCCAGTGGGCCTAACAAGGGTTGTTGTAGGGTGGCCAGTCCAAACCACGGGTCCCATAGGGTGGCTGGCTCTCCTCCTACACTAAAGTAACAAGAGTCGGAGTAGAGGGTCATTCCTAACCCCGGGTCTCAACCCAAGGGCAACTAGCTCTCCCTACACTAAAGTAACGGTAGCTCTCCTTGGTACCGCATACACGAGAGCCAGCTCACTTTCCATGCAAAAGGGATAGTTGCTCTCCTCGGTACCGTGTACTCGAGAGCCAGCTCACTTCCCTCCTAAATACGATATTCGTTCCATATATGTGAGTTTCACTTCTAGTTCCCCGCAAGGTTTATGCATTGTATTCATTTCATTTCGTTTCACGACATGCATATCCCGTTATTCACATCTCAGTTCTTAACCATATAATAGGCAGCTTGTGATTTAACAACCAAAAGAAGCATCACATCATTTAACTATTCATTTGTTAGCATTAAGGGTTCTAACATGCAGTTCAGAATAGACTGTGTGGCTCGAGTAATGTTCATTCACTCAATTCTGCCCTAGGGTTTATTTCATATCCTAGGGTTCAATCAATTTATTCTAAGATAGCATGCACTTAATTAATTAAGTCATAATATTGAGAAAAACCACTCTACCGGGATACACGGGTGGAATGGGGGCTAGAATCATAGATCCCGTCGTCTCTGCGGACCCCGTATACTCTACTGGCTGGAGACCTATACAAATGACCAAATCACATCAAATGATTTCCAAAGTATACGAGTGACACAAACACGTAGGGAACTCCTAACTGAAACCAACGATACTTCACTTGCGCAAAACCGACTACGTTTGAGCCCTAAACGGGCCAAAAACGTGTACTCTGACTAAAATCAGACGTCTGAGACTAGACCCAGACGTTGTAAACGACCACAGAGGCTCACCTTGCTCTCCTGCGACTTTCTCAGACATCTAAACCCCTCCGCAGCCGTCTAAGGGAGATCCCAAAGGTCTGGCACTCCCTCTGGTAGTCTAGGAGTGTAGTCAGACGTCTGACACTATCTCCAAATGTCCTAAAACACCTCGAAAGGCACACCACACGGCTTTCCAACGCCTGCACCTGCATACACACATGCCGCTTCAAAACCACAACACAAAAAGTTACGTACATGCAAAGCAGGCTCATGCATGGTACGTACCCCGACCCCTTCATACTGTCAGACGTCCGGTGCCATCTCTGGACGTCCTGAGGCTCCTCCAGACATTTGAATAGTGTCCCAAACGTCTGATACTGCGAAAAATGATTCCGCAAAATGCCTCGAGAGCTTCTCTTCGCACGGCTCTCTGCCCGTAGAGTCGCAGCTACTCCTTCAGTAGCTGCAGGAGGTCGCGAAGCTCCTCTCCACGAGCTCCTCGCACCTTCGGGTCCCCTCGCCCTCTCTCTCCCGAGCTCCTCCGAGATCCTCGCTCTCCCTCTTCCTCACCTGCGCTTCTCCCTCTCTCCTCCTTCCCCTACTCGTGGCTGCAAGGGGACAGGGAAGAGCAAGGGCGGCCACCGGTGGCAATGGTCATGGAGGAGTGAAGGTGAAGGAGGTGGCAATGTAAATTTTTTCAAAAAAAATTATATACTGCTATACATACGTACGTATATATGTATGTATTCATAAGAGATATGACATACAATTTCACAGTAACTTGTCATAATGTATAGTTAAACACCATACAAAATCAAGTGTAATCATGCAACAAAGGAATCCATTTCCATATAATAATATCTTTAGAAGGACAACAAACATTTGCACTGAGTAAATCAACACCAAGGAAAAAAGCCACCATTATCAAGAGTAATCGACTACGAGACATTCAACATGGAAAAATCTACTAAGAGACATTAAATTATCAAGTTAACATCAAAAAATCAACATTTGACAAGCAAAAAATTTCAAATCAGTGCATTTAACATGGAATAATCCATGCAGTGACATCAAATGATCATTATGGAAAAAAACTACATATAACATGTAAACAATCATTAAATCATGCAAATGATCAACATATCAATGCATTTATCATCGAAAGTCCACTAAGAGACAAAATAATTATTATATAAGCATTTGGCAAGGGAAAAAAACAGAAATCTTTATTTGATATGCATTTAATTATAAAAGTCAAGCAAGAAGGGATATTATGTAATGTAGAGGGGTATTAAATGGAGGCCGGGGTGTTTTATGGGATCTTAATTTGTGCTTGCATGCCAATTGATAATCCTAGTCGGCCAATTATCAGACATATGGCCGATTAAGTGGCCCAACCATCTATAGGATCGACTATTAATGTTTGAGCCAGTCCATGACTGAACACAATTAATCGGCCAATAAACCAGCCAACTAGACTGATATTGACAGCCATGTTATCAGCGATGATGTGGAATGTGCTTCATGAGACTCAATCACATAAGAGCAATACAGCCCAACTGTAAAAGGTCATAAAAGATATTCACACTTTCAGGAAGGGATCTATGAGTGTGACTTTAAAATAGTGCTGTAGTGGAGGACAAAAATTTCCTTAGTATTTTTGGCTTTTTTGATGTAAATAAGAAATTTCATATTTCCATAATGAGCTTAGAAACTATATAGTTATGTAGGTCAACCACGTGAAATGAAATTGCTATGTTCAAAGAATCAACATCCTAGTACTATGATCAATATATGTTGAGAGATAAGGTGTGTTGTAGTGGTACATTTAGTACCAGATAGTAGAAGGAAGAAGTGTGGTGTGTGTGGGAGCCTACAAATATTGTACCCCCATTTGTCTTTTGAGAAGAATAGAATAATCTTACCCTATTGAGGCCTTCTCCCTGCTCTTCGTAAGTTTTCCACGTAAACCTAAGCTTTTCTTGTCGTTTATGTTTTGATATCATGTTAAGCTTCCGCTAATTCATATTATTCAACTTAGTATTAGAGCAAATCATTCTTGGGTTATTATTTTTCTTTGCCTTAATGCTAGTCGCATGGTCGATCATAATGACCTGCGGGAGATTGCAAGTGAGGAGGCACGAAGTAGTGTTTGTTTAGGAAACCTACGAAGAAGGCAAGGAGAAGGCCGTTAGAGGTGGCGCAGGTGCCTCTCAAGGCCTTACGGCGGCCTTGAGATGGCCCACTGGGCTGAAGCAACGTCTGAGGAGGTGGCACAGGGGTCGCTTAAGCCTTGGGGGTGGCACACCAGGCGGATGAAGCGCCCGCAGTGGCACCCAGATGCGATCACTGGCTGCTAGAGGTGGCGCAGTAGGGAGAGGAGGCGCTAATGAGGGGTGCTCAATGGAAGAAGAGGCCACTGGAGGTGACCTGATGATGGAGGCTCCTGCAACGATGGAAGTAGCGAGGCTCTCGACGTTGATGGAATCGATCATGCGAGATTGCTCAAGGAAAAAAAAGTAGTGAAATCAATGGAAGTCGTGTTCTGTGGATTTTGGTTTGAGATTTTATTTTTTTGGTAACTTTCCTTAGTTGCCCTTTTATTTTTTATTATTTTAGGTCCCTGCGTTACGAAGGAGAGGGGAAGGAAGATTGCGCTGAGTAGAAAAAAAGAAAAAAAAAGGAAAAGAAAGAAGAGGATAGGAGGAATGTAGTGAAAATTTAAAAAAAAACAAAGAAAAAAAGGAAAAAAAAAGAAAAAAAATGATTTTAAAAAAAAAGATGAAAGTTTATGAGAAGATGGGAGAATCTCCTCTTTTCTTCTCTATTATTTTCTTCTCCCATACAAGTATGGGAGAAATGGGGAGTGTGAGCTTATTTTAGATTTTAACCAATACCACATCAATTGTTTATAGCTCATCTCTGGACTCCTACCTACACCTGTCTACAAGTTAAGTGTAGATGCAAAGAAGCAGGCGACACAAGGTAGTCGTGACCCGACAGTACTGGTTGAGGATGCAAAGAAGCCGGCAACATAGGAGGCATGAAGAAGCCGTGACCCAGCAGCATCATTTTTATTTGTGTTGTATTTTTTGCTTTGTAAAGTGGAATATCTATTGTGCAAGCTGAGCATTCCATGCTCCAACTTAAGGGGAGTGTTGCGAGATAGGGTGTTGTAGAGGTACCACATAATAGAATGAAGTGTGGTGTGTATGGGAGCTTATAAATAGGCTATTGTACCCCCATTTGCCTCTTGAGAAGAATAGAATAATCTCACCCTATTGGAGCCTTCTCCCGTAGTTTTCTCCTCTCTCTTCGTAAGTAGAGTTTCCACATAAACCCAAGCTTTTCTTATCGTTCATGTTTTAATATCATGTTAAGCTTTCGCTTATTCATATTATTTAACAATACAAGAGAAAAGATAAAGTTCGAATATAGTCAAAAGAAAAGATAAAGTCCTATACCTAGAAATCAAGAGAAAAGACCACATTCAAGTACCCGTTATGCATAAATGGTCAACTCACTTATGTCCGAGTATTAATTGTAGAGAAAGATCGATTCTTCATTGTTTGAGTATCCTAACTACAAGAGAAAAGGCTACACCTCTTTACCTCCTATGAGAGAAGACAAAAGATCTATTTGGCTTTGTTACCGATAAAAGAGTGTAGTTAAAGACAACCTTGAGTATGCTCAGAAAAGATGATTTCCAGCTTAAAAGCAATGCAATCTGACCATGATATATTAAACTTCTATTTCAAGTATATCAATAGGTTGACTATGATATTTCTTGAGAATTGTGTATAGTGGTCATTTAATCCCACATCGTGTAATATGGAGTGTTGTGTGTGGTGGCCTATAAATAGACATGTCGCTCCCACTTGTTTCTTTAAGAAAATCAATACAAAAATCAGCCCTAACAGAGGCCTTTTTCCATGGTTTTCTCACCGCTCTTCATGAGTGAGGTTTTCACGTAACCCTAGAGTTATTTCATTGTTTATGCTTTGATATCTTTTATGCTTCCACTTATTATATTATTCAACTTGATATCAAAGCAATTTGGTCTTGGGTCTTGTTCTCAAGTTTTATCGTTAATATTCTTGAGATTTCTTCTATTATTTATGTCACCATATTGTCTCCGATTTTAAGAGAGAAGGGGAAACCCTAATCTCTCTATGCAAGGGGGAGATCTGGCTGCCATAGCAGCAACATGAAGGAATACTCGGGTTCTTATGAGCCTTAAAAGAGGAGCAAAAATAAGGAGCTATAGTGACACAAGATCTCACGAGTCTAGGAAGATGGTAGCAAGGCCGTTGCGGAAGAGATCGATCCTCCTAGAGGCTCAAGGTGAAGAAGCATGTGATCTTGTGCGATCCAGAGGCACGATCGAAGGCACTGGAGCAAAAGTCGAGCAATGGCAATGATGCGGCGCTGGGCTATGATTGGCGGAGATTAGTGATTGGAGGAATCGTTGTCATTGCAATCAGCGATGGTGGCACCAATCTCACAATCCCATGCGAGAGTGGGTGTAGCAGCGATTAACGGCAGCATCAAAGACGAAGATCGCGACGAGGATCTCGACAAAGATCTCGCGCGAGATTGTCGATGATGCTGGCTATGGAGATTGAGTCAATCATGCGAGATTGGAGGCGACCAGGATCGTAGGATCCCTACATGCTGGAGAAGCACTAATATTGGTGCTTGGGGGAAGCTCTCGAGGGGGGTTCCAGAGGTCGAAGATGCAGCATTGAGTTCTCACTGAGTTTTTATTCGATCTCTCTTTGTAATGTTTAAAACAAATGAAATGAGATGAGTAAGAAAAAGAAAAGAGAGGAAGAATAAAAAGGGGGAGAGAATATCGGAAGAAAGAGGGAAAAAAAAAGAAAAAGGAAAAAAAGGAAGAAAGATTTTCAGGGAATTAAAAAAAGGAAAGAAAGAGATAAGAAAAAGAAGGGAGGAGAAAATGAACAAAAAAAAGAGAAAATTTTGATGATGATTATGTTTAAGAGAAAAGGGGGAGAAGCACTTCTCTAGTCTTATTATTTCTTCTCTTTGTTATTTTTTTTCTCCCATTGAGTTTAGGAGAAAGGAGTGTAAATCCTATTATAATTATCCCCCATTTAGGAGTCCCTTTATTCGAGGTCACTACATGAGAAACCAAACTCTGGGAGGTTAGAGTTTCGAGGTCTCCAGAGAGGGAGATCCAGTTTCGAAGTCCATAAAGGTAGGGCCCATGTCAGGTTTTTATGTGAGAGATCTAGTTTCATGGACTCCAGAGAAAGAGATCCAGTTTCGAGGTCTTCAGAGAAAGACCCATGACAGGGATACTGAATGGAGAGCCACCAACACCAGTTGGGGTCTCCAGAGGAGAGGCCCTTGTCAGAGCCGACTATAACAATTCATCGTCAAGTTTCAGCCAAGATGATGTATCGACATCAACATACCTTCCTACAAGCATGAACAAGAGTGCAACTATCATCTACAGAGGAGAGGTAGCTGTACCAGTTAAGAGTTTTAGTTGTTCTGTTATGTAGAAGGGTTTCTTTGTGTTACAAGCAATTGGTTGAAATGACTTGACTTCTTACTAAAAACCCTATGCACTCTTATATAGAGAGAGGCCAAAAGGGTAAAAGTCCAATAGTGCCCGAAGGAGCTAAAAATCCAAAAGCCGTACAAAACATAAATAGTAACATATGCTAACACTCCCCCTCAAGCTGGAGCATAGATATCTATCATGATCAGCTTGGATACACATGAATCAAATAAAGATCTGGCTAAGGGCTTGATGAAAATATCTGCAATCTGCTCCTCAGATGTGACTGGTGTGGTATATAGCAACCCCTTCTGAATGATGTCTCTGATATAATGGCAATCAACCTCAACATGCTTCGTCTTTTAGTAAAATGCTGGGTTGTTGGCAATGAAGGTGGCTGCTCTGTTATCACATCGCATCTCCATTGGGCTAGAAAGTTATATCTGCATGTCAGTAAGCAGGGACATGATCCACATCATGTCTGCAGTCGTCTGAGCCATGGCTCTGTACTCAGACTTGGCACTAGATCTCGCAAATGCGCCCTGTTTCTTGCTTCTCCACGTAATTAGACTCCCTGCCAAAAAGGTACAGAATCCAGTAGTGGATTTGCGGTCCACGTGACATTCGACGTAGTCCGCATCAGAATAGCCAACCAAGGTCATAAAAGACCCCTTGGAGAAGAGGAGACCCTTCCCAAGAGCCTTCTTGATGTATCAGAGCACCATCAATGTTGCATCCCAATGCTGACGTGTTGGCTTGGCCATGAACTGACTCAACTCCCCACCGCAAAGGAGATATTCAGCCTCATGATAGTGAGGTATAACAGCTTGTCTACAAGCTGCCTATACTGCCTGCTATCTGCCAACTATGCATCCTCATCATAAACTGGCATTTGAGTGTCACGCAAGGACTCCGGCATCTCCTTCGCTGTGGCGTAGTACACGATCTCATCTATTCGGTGAATAACTGTCTACATAAGCCATGCAGATACCAAGGTGTTGTCACTATCCCAGTTTGCATTTGTGCCAGTGTTGCTTGCAGGCTCCATATCCGTAAGAATGTGGCTCTTCTTATGACCCCTGACAGTCATAAGGAAGGTTTGGGACCATCGCGGGCAGTTGGTCTCGTCTAACTTGACGATGGGATCGAGAAACGGATTATTAAGTATCCCAGTGTCTGAAAGAGAACCTGATGTCATCTCGGACTGATCATCTGAAGCCATCCTTGCAATCCAAAAGCCTCAATCAGCCTTCTATGTCCAAGAAATCATCAATAGATCTGAAACTAGATACGTTTAGATCAGCATCTTCATGAAAATCCCCCTTGGACAGGTGTTGGCCTAGCACGGGTGCCGGGAGAACACTCGAGACGACCCCAAGGGGACTTAGGTGTCTCTCTCCCTGTGATCTGAAGGGAAGTAGCCCTAAAAAGAGACTATTAACCCCTTACATGCGTCACACAACCACTACACATCGCCTCCGATCACTGCACGTTGCCACAGACGACACTGCACCACCGCTTGCCACGCTCTAACGCCACTCATGTCGCCCTCAGACGGCCCTCAGATGTGTCGCCGTGCTCTGACGGTGCTCGCGCTGGTCATGTTGCCCTCAGATAGCCCTCAGATGCGTCGCAGCACTCAGACACCACACAGTTGCTACTACGTGTGCCGCCCTCAGCGTCGTTGGCTACTCAGATGCACCCTCGATCACTCCACCGAGCGTCGCCGACGCGTGCTACTGCATGTGTCGAGCCATGCGCCATCGATGGAGGAAGACAACCGACGTAGATTAAGGAGAGAGGAGGAATGAATTTGGTGGTAGGGTTTTGAAAGCCGTAGGGGTGGGATACCTAGAGCCACAGTCTAGGACCAGTGTCTAATACCAAATTGATTGAAATGACTTAGCTTCTTATTAAAAACCCTAGGCCCTCTTATATAGAGAGAGGCCAAAAGGATAAAAGTACAATAGTGTCCCTCAAGAGCTAAAAACCCAAAAGCCATACAAAACATAAATAATAACATATGCTAACACAAGCTGAGCATTCCATGCTCTAGCTTGAGGGGGAGTGTTAAGAGAATTGTGAGTAGTGGTCATTTGCTCCCACATTGTGTAATGTGGAGTGTTGTGTGTAGTGGCCTATAAATAGATATGTATCCCCCATTTGTTTCTTTGAGAAGATCAATACAAAAGTCAGCCCTATCAGGGGTCTTCTCCTGTGATTTTCGCCCTGCTCTTCATGAGTAGGGTTTCTATGTATACTCAAGATGTCATTGTTTATGCTTTCATATCTTTATGCTTTTGCTTGTTATATTATTCAACTACATTACTCTATGCCAACTACTTTAGCAAATTGAGCTTATATATTATGAATGCTTAGAGTTTAAGCAATATAATTACCAAGACCCTAGATGTATTTGAGTCTAAGTTCATTACAACAAGCTGACACGTCATCTTTAACTAAGTCAACTATTGACGTCAAATCAACAAAATAGCTCATGAAATGCCAACAGCTTATTGAAAGGAGTTATTTCCATAACTGTGGAAGCTTATGGAAGTTCCACATTAGATGGACATGCCACATCAGTAGAAGGTACTTACACCTCCTGAAGTCTATAAATAAGGGCCAACCCCTCTACCATTTCATTCTCCAGCACAATCTTGCTCAATTCCACTTATAGCGAGGAGAGCTCCATTCTTCAAACTCGTCATTAGGAGTCATGATTTGAGAAGATTAGGCGAATCTTTCAATCAAAAATAGGATCAATTTAAAGGTAGGATCATGTAATGTACATTAACAATTTTGTGAAGAATTATGGGTCCTCCTTCAAGGTTGCATGCGTGAGGGAAGAGATAGAGAGAGAGGACGATTTCATGATGAGGAAGAGAGAAGATGAGTTCTTAGACATGGAAATATTATGATTGGAACTCTAACAACCAAGCAAAAATAACTTACCACGTGGCACAAAATAGACTTGGCTTGCAATCAAAACCCCATGCACACACGCATGCCCAACATGGGCCCTACAAACTGCCACGTGGCCTATTCCGCGCACACTAACAAATTTAATTAATTAAATGGAATTTTTGTTTGATGGGATGGATCCTCAGGGGTTAGTCATGGGACATTTGGCTAAGCTCTTGTTGTATGATCAATCACGATGATGACCATAGCCTAGATTAAATAGATTTTGGCATTTTGAACCTAATATCCAAAATTCAATGCAATTCAATTAGGAATTCATTTAATCTTTCATGTCAATTTAAAAAAGTCACCTAACATGTAATCACCTCTCTCTCTTGATTCTTGATTATTTGGGGGGGGGGGGGGGGGGTGTGTGGGGTAGGGGTTGTTGAACAATGGATTGAAATAAAAAATAATAGAAGGATTGATTAATCAATCACTCCTTTCCTTTTCTCCTCGATTTCAATTTGTTTGATGGGAGATCTAGTGCTAACCTTAATTTGATGTAGCTTAAGATCTTCCATATAGGTCCTTGAAGAACTTATGAGATAAACAAGGCACCAACCTATCTTTGCAAATGTTACCAAAATGACCAAACAACAAGAGGTCATCCATTCAATTCAGTTGTTAATTGCACGTGCTCCTAAAAGCCATGTTGCAAAAGATTTGTTGATTATCGTTGAGGAGATTCCTACTTTGGTACAAATTTATGCTCATTTCTTCAGGTTGGCGATTTTCGAACCATGGTTGAAGTGGAAGCTCAAGATCCTGGTAGCTCCTTCAACAAGGGGAAAGGACATCACCCTGTAACTCATGTACGTGGGCATGATAGCTTGTTTTGTGAGCACTGTCGTAGAATAGATCACATTTTAGATCATGGCTACACTACTTGCTCTCATCCCCCTAAGGTGGACTAGTGTTTCTTCCAATTCTTATTATCCAAAGCTCAATCTAGTTCATCATCCACCCAAATTACCATCTCAAAAGAGTATGATAGATTGCCATTCCATTCTTTAGAGAGTGTTGCTAGTAAATCTTATCCTATATCTTCTGTTAGTGACTCGGTAGTAAGGCAAACAAGTACTCATGCTTTATCAACTAGATCTTATGCTTGTAAAAGGATTAGAGATTCAGGTGGCTCCTCTTATTGAAGCAATGCCTCTCTATTTGAGTCCATATGATATCTTAAACCTTTGATATTTGAGTTGCTGACCGCTCGCGTTCTCCTCTCACTAGTTTAGGCACTAGCACTTACTGGTTTTGTACTTTTCTTTTACTTACTAATTATTGCATGCACCTAATCTTGTATTGAGTTTGATGCCTATAAGTCAAATTTCCAAGTCCTTGACCCATCAAGCAACTTTTTATAAATCTTTTGTCTTGCAAGATCTCTGGATGATCAAACAGATTGGTGGAAGATTGAGCAAGATGGCCATTACTACCTCCACCTTCTGCCCACAGAGCCTTTGTCCTTTTGCAACCCTTCATACTACTTCTTTGTAGTGCCATCTCCAATTGGGTCATACAAGTATACCCATTCTGAGCCAAGAGTTTCTGCATTTGATGTTTCTTGAATCCCTTTAATGTGATGCTTGCCAACTCGACAAGCTTTATAGGTTCTATCTTATATCAAGGTTGAATAACAAGGAATTTACTTTTGCTTTAGCGTATACGAATTTATGGAGACCATGTTGTATGAGTCTTAGGGGCTTTTAGTACTTTTTAGATGATTACAACTAGGTTTCTTAGGTCCATATGTTAAAACAAAAGTTTAAAAGTCCCATAATTATCAAGAACTTTAAAGAAATAAAGACTCAATTTTCTATTAATAATCATATTTTCCAAAGTGATAAGAGTTTTTGAATACTAACGTGTCTACTTTTTTACTTCCTCAGGTATGCTACATCAAATGTCTTCATTTGCTCTGCTTTTAAAATGATGCTGGACGGAAATTGCATCATTTAGTGGATGTTGCACATGCTATCATATTTAAAATGAATGTCCTTCGTATTGTTGGTTCGGTGTTGTACTTACAACTGCTCTTCTTATAGACAAAGCGTCCTCATAATTAATAGCTGCAAGCTGCTTTTCTTATAAAAAAAAGCTTCCTCATAGTTAATAACAGTAAGGTCTGATACTCTAAAACCCAAAAGGGGTTTGCTATCATGAGCCAACCCCACATCAGTTCCATATTAGTGTTGATCTATGACTCTTTTAGAGGATGTTCTACATTTGTCTTCTATAAGAAAAGATGTGAAGACCACTCTAGATGATGGGTGCCTTTACCAATTCCCCCTAACCCATCACATCTATTAACCCCTCCAAAACATTTCCATCATTGGCATAGCCATCACCAATGACACCACCAAAGCTATTATCTCCACCTCCTCTACATGCTTACTAATGCAAAAAGCCCTAGCAACCATCAACATCTCATGATGAACCTCTTACTACTACCTACTCTCTTAATCCCCCCACCAATCCTGATTCATCAAAAGGAGATCAACCATTTGAATCTCAATCCACTATTCTCGCACACCTAGACATCTATTACTCACAAGAAAGCAGCTTAGTCATATTAAATAGCCTATCCCTAATTTTATGACTTATAGCCATCTTCCTTTACCTAATCGACAATTTTCTCTTTCTATTGACAACCATTAAGCTCCCTAAAGTCATTTTGAGGCATTACAAATCCTTTCTGGGAGGTTGTGGCATACCAAGAGATGTTAGCTTTATAAACCATGCGGACTTGGAATCTAGTGGACCTACCATGTGCTATTATGGGGTGTAAGAGGTATTTACTCTAAAATATTTACCTAATGAATCAATTGAAAGATACAAGACTTGTTTGGTAGCTAAAGGATACATGCAGATACATAGAGTCAACTACCTCAAGACCTTTCCTCATGTAGCTCTTTCAACTTCACACTCATTCTTCTTTCTACTGCAATGAACATTGATTGTCTCATCTTTCAACTTGATAGCATTATAGGATCTCCACAAGAAAGTGTACATGGAGCAGCCTCCTAACTTTTCAATTAAGGGTAGTGTTCCAAGACCTATAAACTTAACAAAGCTATTTACAAGTTGAAGCAAAGCCTATAAGCATGGTTTAAGAGGTTTAATTAGGCAATTCAATAGTTAAGCTTTGTTCACTCTTCCACCAATCACTCGATGTTTATAATATGCGGATGTTGTAAGCACTTCAATATAAGCACCTCATGGAAAACTCATGAGAGTTTTAAGTGGTATATAACGATAGAAGTATGATATTGGTTAACATAGGCTTAGGCATTTTAAACGAGTTGATAGTCAGTCAGTCCATTTAGACTTGCACCTCAATAATGTTAAATAGGGCAACAGCCTAGTGGCATGCTCAAGATCAGAGCCAGGGTTGTTATGGAATGGTATTAAAGCACAACTCCCCTCTAGTTAGAGAAAAAGGGTTACCCTTAAGGTGGAGCCACCAACAGCAAGGAGGCTAGTAAGAAAGGGCTACCCTTAAGGTGGAGCCACTAATACTACTGGAGGATGGACATCTAGGTTGACTGAATAAACACATTGCGATCCTAAATTGGGAGAGAAAGCAAGCACCTCAGTGTACCCCTTAAAAGATAGTACCATGTGGAAAACTCAAGAGAGTCTCGAGTGGTATATAAGAGTAGATGCTTGTTACTAGTTAACATGACCTTAAGCATTTTGAATTGGTTGATAGTAACTTAGTAAGTCCATCAAGGCCTATACCTCAATGACGTTAACTAGGTAATGGCCTAGTAGCATGCTCAGGGTGGAAACCTAGGGTTACGTAGACGTACATGAGAGACAGTTTACCGCTAGGTTTGCACTTATGTGGAAGGAAAATTATTTGGTGTTGTAAAAGCAAAATGTAATGTCATGCTCCAACGCAAAGTTCGAGTATCAAGTTGTGGCCCATACCACTTATGAACTAACCGAAGTAGCATCTGTTATTCAAGATTTTGAGGTTTTTGCTTCATCTCTAATGCTCATGTATTGTGACAATAAAGCTACTACATCTATTGCATACAATCCAACAATTCACGAGCACATGAAACACATTGAAGTAAATTGCGATGTTATTAGAGATTTTGTAATGCCCAGAAAGATTTATATTCCAAATATTGCAATTAACGAACAAACAGTATACATTTTTAGCTTGACTCTTCCTAGTTATAGATTAAAGTTCACTTATTCCAAGTTGGGCATGCATAATATATATTTTCCAAGCTTACTTGTTATTTCTGGTTGTTTTCTATTCTTTTACTCCTGTTCCTTTGAGCCTTTTCATAACTTACCTATGGAGCCTTTCAATATAATAACACCTAGGGATTCATGCATAAAATAGATCCCACCTTTGCAAGAACACCTTTCCAATTACAACTTCCTCACGGTCATGGCCTACCACTTTTATTTAACAGGTGGGTGATTGAATGCCTGCTATTCCAAATCCATCCATTTCACATGGAATAGACTAAAAATAGGGCAGCCTGATGCATGAAGCTCCCGCTATGTGCGGGGTCTGGGGAAGTGTCGGACCACTTTGGGTCTATTGTATTTTTTCACAGCAGGCCGTTTCCATGACTCGAACCCGTGACCTCCAGGTCACACGGCAACAACTTTACCATTGCGCCAAGGCTCACTTTCACACATGAAATAGACTCAAAACTAAATATAATATAGCAGAGTAATTCTACTCTCCCCAGATGATAGTTTTCCTGGAATCTTAGAGATGGACATAGAGCAAGTGCACCTGGAAATATATGATCCAACTAGTTGAAATTAGCTTTTCTCTGAACTTTATATTATCCATTTAACCCTCAACAAGCTGGAGATTGCTGCAGGTCATTGCATTGTCACCTATTCTTCTGGCATTTCGTGTTGTTCTCCTGCTTTGAGTGCACCTTTGTATATTTTGCAATTCTCCAGTGTTCTAAAATGTCATGCTGCATGCACCAACATACCAACTTCACAGGTTCCCAGGAGGGCATGATATTCATAGCCAACTCTCCACAGCCACGTATGAGTGATATATTCAAGAATAAAATAAAAAAAGTAACAGAAGATTTTTTTTTTGAAAAGCGAAGTAACAGAAGATATCATAACAAAGAAAAGACTAATTCAGGATACAGCATTTAAAACCTCCTGGCGTGAACCCTTATCAACAACTAACGTTGTAGCTGAAAGAAGTGACTGGGTTGTCCTGCATTATATATAAGTACTATTTCAATGTAAGACATTAAACAAGATTATTCATAAATCAAACTTTATAAAAGAGCATACCTTGACACTTCGGATTCATTCAACTCAATACCTCTCTTGATTATGAATTCTGTGACAGCTTGAATTGCACCCTCAGCAGACTGTTTGACCTTATCGCACATAGCAGTAGTACATGAATGTAGAGAGGTAACAAGCTGCAACATAAAACCAATAGAGGAGTTCAGCTTAATATTGACTAGGATTAACATCACAAAAATTGCAATAACTTACCTCACTTTTAGTCAGTAAAGAACAAACAGATGAAATAACTCTATTGAAAACTTCCGATTGATCAATGGAAGCATCCTGCAAAAATACAAAGTTACAAGAAATTCCACAGTTAGCATGGACACTTCCAAGCTCAACAATCAAAAACTAACATACTGATGCAATAACGTTAAAAATCTCACTCTTCTTAAAATCGAAATGACATCCTCCAGGGAATATAGTGCAGCATATGACTCCTCTAAATCAATCTCAACAGATTTAGATCCCACAAGTCTTGGAAGTGACAAAGCAATGCTGAAGAATAGGTCAATGATCTACAAAACAAGTACAAATTGGAGGGAATCAGATGTTGCATAGGGGAAAGAAAATGCAACTTCAACAGCTCATTGTGTTTCTCTGCTTCCAGACCTGAATTGAGACCTTTCTAACTTCATAACTTGTATCTGCGCAACGAGGAATATAAGAAACGATTCTTTCTCCAAGGCTTAAAGATTCTCGACTGGGCAAGACAAAGGCAGCTGCAGAAAGGGGTAAGAATATACATTCATCATGCATAAATGGCCATCAACCAGCAAAGGAAAACTCAAATCCTGAACCACTTACATGGCAGATTGAAGTTTCGCTGTGAAACCCTCTCAACTTGTAAGCCATTTCCATGACTAGAATGAGAACCCATACTGGAATACCCACCAGAACAAAGTCCTCGGAAATTTAGAAGTAGCGCATGTACAGCTGCACAACCTCTTCTTCGCTGATGTTCGATGGAAGACAAGACAAATCGGTCAAGTTGCTTAAGGATGTGCAGAAATTGTTCTGACCGACTCCGGCCATCTTCACCACTGGTATAGCAGACAAATTGATCAAACAAAGAAGATATATTTGCCATCAAAAAGAACAATGAAGATATATTAAAAAGAAAACTAAAATCACCATAAAATCAATATAAGGTAAACCACAGTAGAACTTTAAATCCATTCAAGTCAAATTCACCAAACCTAGTTTCACAGGATGCTGGAAGAAAGCTTGTAAAACAAGGGCCACTAGGAAAATAAAATAAAATTAAAAAATAACCAATCTAATAAATGGCATCAAGCATGTTGCAAAATTCAAAATGCAAGGAATTCTTGTGATAACTCTTCCAAGAGTATTGAGCCTATCGAGCAGGGCAAATCATGGTTATGACAATTGGCAGCCTCAAAATTACCTAGTATAAAATTATGATCGGCATTGAAAGCATCAGAACACTTATAGAGTATGATCGTTTACATAGACAACTGTGCAGCCAAACAATAATACTCAAAACTTCAACAGCCAAAACAAATATAAACAAAGACTAAAGCAAGATGCCAAAACCAAAACAAGCCTTCTCCCATAATAAATGGGGCCTGCTACATGAGTTTTTGCCTCCCTAATAATCTATCTTCTATGCCAAATACATGGAACTAAAACAGAAATGTGAAATGGGCCAAGAAAGTGCTTCATTTTATTATACAAGGATAACAAAGAAAGAGTTCACATTGCACCATATTAATGACAGAAGATCACAGGATCCTTCATGGAGATAAAAACAAGATGTCACGTGTAAGAGGACACTACCATAATTTCTAGAAAGGAACTGCAGTACCTTGTGAGTAGAATTGCACATAATAATGTGATAAGGTTGTGAATAAGTGGATCCACAATATCTGTGGGATGGTTCGGCAAAGCAAAAAAACTTAGAGTAGCCTGCTAAAAGAAATTATTAGAATGGAAAAATCAAATTTTCCTCCTAAGTAAAATTGACAATAGGGTGAAGAGGGCACCTTCATGACATGATTTCTTGTCTCCATTGGAAGCTTAGGCTCTAAAGACACCAAGGTGGTGCAAGCACTCAAAGCAACTGTCTGTAAATACACAGAATGGTTATATGTGATAAACTATATCTGGTATGCACAGAAAAAAAATGAAGCACAAATCATAAAGCTGTACTTGAGTATGAAGAAGATCGAAATTTGAATCAACTGATCCATCAACATCATCTCTACCCATCAAAGTAAGTACATACTCCAACATCATATCCCTTCTTTTAAGAGGGAAACAAATCCCACTTTCTGCAGCATTCATAACCGCATGACCTGGATACACATGAGCCATGTAGACTAGAAAGTTAGTGCCTCTCTTCCAACACATACAAGTAAACATTCATACACCTCCATCTAAGAAATGAAAAGGACAGGAATGACCTTATTGACAAATATGCCTCTACTTCGAGGTCCAAATATTTCACCCTCAAGCAAAGGCATAAAAGCTTATATCATGGAATCAAACATTGCAACATATTGCCAATATATCGTATATCGCCACTAGGGCCCATGTCGATACCCTTGGAAAATTATTATTTCATGATATTGATGATATATCATGATATATTGGTGGTATTGGCAATATCTCAAATATCGACAAGGGTTGCAATACAAATATTCCATATTTCAATGGATATATCGCCAATATGGAGATATATCGTATGGAAATGTGACTATTCTCAAATCTAGCCCTTTGCATTGGCATTGTTGGTGCTCTTTGGTCCCGTTGCCCTCCTTGCTTGCAATAAAAGCTCAAAATATCCTATTTCAACTCAAATCTTTCATTGAAATGATTACTTTATTTATGATTTGAGCTTCTAAAGTTTTTAATCTTCATATAAACTTTTTGTGATTTTTTTTTGCTTTTTGAGTTTTAATCCCAGCCTTAAACATGTGCTAATGTTCATTCCAAGTTTGATCTCTTCATTTATTTGGTAAACTAACATACCTATTGTATTAGTCAAATAATGAAATAGCCTTCAGTTATATCATAATTCTGTGGTTCTAAATCTCATCTTAAAACCATATTTGGTGTTCATTCCGAATTTTATTGATGAAAATTTTCCAATTATTGATGATGGGCAAGTAGAGTGTTCTTTTCTAATAAACCTGGGCTTGGTGATCTGATGCCTCACACACCTTCCACAATTGCCCAATTTTCCTCTAAACAGCCTCAAATAGGCAACACATCTCAAATTTGAAGTAGGTTTCATCCCTAGTGTCTTCGTCACAATCTCCTCTCCAAGGGATATTGATCAGAGAAAGGTCAAAAGGACCTTTGCCAAGCTAAGTGGAAAACCTTTGCAGAAGCGAGTGGAACCAAATATTCTATCCAGTCCAAATCTAGATCCTCCACAAAAATCCACAATTAGGGATTCCCCACTCCACAGCACTTGCTGTGAAGACCCAAGCCATAATGTCATCCACACACTTGTCTCTACCCTTAATACTATCCAGCCTGTCATTTGAAATCAGCAATGTTAAAGTCTCTCACACATGACCATGCGTCGTCCATCACCTACTCAAGAAGCTTAGCTAAGAAAGCAGGTCTATCCTCCACAGCACATGGACCATACATATTTATCACCCTGAGCAGGTGATCAACACATGGAGCTGAGACATGCAACAAAAGAAAATGTCAGAAGTATCCAAGTTCACATGTTCATTGTAACTAGATATAAGTCCTTTACTTATGTTCATTGTACTTGTTCATGTGTGTAATTGTCTGTGAACATGTCTTCATCCATGCATTAATGCATGCATGTGTTGCCATGCATGTGTAGTGCAAATACTAGCTCATGCATACATGCATGAGTGTTTGTGCACTATAAGCATGTGTCATGATCATGCGCTTCGCAAGAGTTTGCATCCTCTTCTAGAAAACTTAGCCCACATTTATATTTTTTTCAGAGGGGGAAGGACGGTTACCAAATGTCAGTGTAATCGCCCAACTTCTAGTGCACAACAAACAATGGATGATAACTGAGTTTCAAGTGAATATCTTTGCAAGCGTTTCAAGTGTATGTCTTCATAAAATTACTGCTGAAAAGATCATAATTTTTCTACACATACAGGATAATGCATATGCATTCAGCAAAATATACATGGATCAAAAGTTAAATATTGATATTCTGCCAAAGATCATAATTTTTCTATCTCATGGTCATTAAAAGTTCTTCAAGATACAAATTTTTAAAGGGGTTGTAGAAGATTTTGAGATAAGTCGGATTTCACTGCTGTAGTCACTTGGGTGGCAGAGCCAAGTTCATGGTTTAAACACAGGAATGGTCTTCAATAGATGTATCCAGCGTCTACAGATTTATACCCTACACAAGCAGCTCAGGCAACTAAACCACTAGCCTCCATGGTGGATTGCTACGTGGACCATTCTTGGGTGCCTTCCCTACCTATGTCAGTGGGAGATAATCATCAAATATATTCTTCACCGGGAACCCTACGTTCCTTTATAAGAGAGGAGACGTGAGAAAATAACAAACCGGACCAGACATAAAATAAAATAATAAGAGTACCCCCTCATACACGCATCACAACACTCTCCCTCAAGCAAAAGTGTAGATGTCAATCAAACTCAACTTGTTACAACATATATCAAAAGCACTTCTACTAAGAGATTTGGTGAACACATCAACCATCTGGTCTTCAGAGGAAACCAATGAGGTATAGATAATCCCCTTCTGGATAAGGTCTCTGGTGTAGTGGCAATCTATCTCCACATGCTTAGTCCACTTATGAAAGATTGGATTGTTTGCAATGAACGTAGTTACCTGATTGTCGCATCTCATCTCCATAGGACTAGTCATTTGCACCTGAAGATCATGAAGTACAGACCTCACCCAGACCATTTCTGTAGTAGTTTGTGCCATAGCGCGATACTCAAATTCTACACTTGATCTGGATGCCGCAGTTTATTTCTTGCTTTGCCATGTAACCAGATCCTCAGCAACATAAGCGCAAAACCCAGTGGTGGACTTTCTATTCAGAAGACACCCTTCATAGTCAGCATCGAAGTATCCCACCACATCCATGGCTGCTCCTTTGGTAAACACTAGGCTTCAGCCTGGAGCCTTCTCCAAATACCTCAGCACTTGCATGGCAGCATCCCAGTGCTGCCTCGTGTGTCGATCCATAAACTGGCTAAGTTTCCCAACCGCAAGGGAAATGTCCGACCTCATGATGGTAAGATGTAGCAACTTGTCCACTAGCTGTCTGTAGGACCGACTATCCACCGTGGCAGACTCCATCGTACAGGTGCACCTTGGGATCCATGAGTATGCTTGCAGGCTTCGCCCCTAGCATCCCAGTTTCCTGTAGAATATCGTGAGCATACTTCCTCTGTGAGATGACAATGCCACCTTTACCTCGTGCCACCTCAATCCCAAGAAAATATCTGAGCTCACCCAGATCCTTCATAACAAATCTGTCCTGCAATGTCTGTTTTACCTCTGCTATTCCTGCCTCATCGCTCCCTGTCACAATCAGATCATCAACATATACAAGTAATGCCACTGTCCCACCTTCAGTCTTCCGAACAAATAATGAATGATCAGCTGTAGACTTCTGAAGGCCAATCGTGTGAAGAACTTCCAAGAGCTTATGAAACCAAGCCCTCAAACTCTGCTTAAGGCCATATATGGACTTCCTCAAGTGGCGCACACACTCCCCTTGAACCTCGTACCCCGAGGGTTGCTACATATAGACCTCCTTCAGGTCTCCATATAGAAAAGCATTCTTCACATCCATCTAATGTAGTGGCCAATCATAGTGAGCAACAACAGAGACTAGGATCCGAACAGTTGGGAGCCTAAAGATAGGAGAGAAGGTATCAAAGAAATTCACCCCATACATTTGGGTGAGCCCCTTTGCAACAAGCTTGGCTTTGCGTCTCGCAATGCTTCCATCAGGGTGATACTTCACGGTGAAAACCCAGCAACATTCAACCAATGTTGCTCCCTGTGGCAAGGGAACAACCTCCCAAGTTTGTCGTGACTGCAAGGCAGCCATCTCCCCTTCCATGGCCTGTCGCCATTTTGGATGAAGTATGGTCTCCTGATATGTAGTGAGAATCTCAGTTCTAGATAGGATAGAGGTGAACTGGCCAAAACTCCTCCCTAGATTCGTAGTACAAAGGGCACTAGTGACTCAATAGTAGGCGCAGGACCGAGGAGCTTTCCTCATGGCAATCGGAAGATAATAATCAGCATCATCAAAATGGCCATCCTAACCTGCAGAAGAGTCACTAGAAGCAACATCAGTAGGGTCAGACTATACCTAAGGGGGAGGTATCGATGACGTGGAGGATAGGGGGTGTGTACTATCTGATCTATCATTTGATCCACTGGTGTTAGCAGTGTGCCTGTCTACCCCATCTCTAACCTCTTTGTAACTAGGATATCCTCTAACTGTAGTGGAGGAATAGGCATCGGAGCAGGGGCTGAGGAATTTGTCATGTTATGACCCCTCATGGAGAAGTAGGGTATCTCCTCGTGAAACGTGACATCTCTACTCACATAGTGTCATTGGGAAATCGGATCATAACATCTATATCATTTCTAAGTGCTACTATATCGCAGAAAAATACACTTCACAGCACGGGGTGCGAGCTTGTCCCGAGTAGGACCAAGAATACGAACAAATGAAACACATACAAAAATCCTGGGTGGTATAGTAGATAAATCTCTACCATGAAACAACACCTGCAAGGGAATCTGCTCCTAACTGAGCTTGGCATCCGGTTAATCAAATAACATGTAGTCTTGCATCTCCCCAGTAACTAGAATGGGCATTGTGATGTATCCTGTGATTTAAATGCCGACGGCATGCCGTCGGTAAGGGGGTTTTTGGAGAAAGGGCATATCGACACAAAGGTAGTGTCAGTTTGCAGGGAAACCGTCGGCATGCCGAGGATATCGTCGACATGCCGACAGTTGGCGACGAAACGGCGACATGCCGACGGTGGCTGAGCAACGCTGGGAATGGGAGCGGTGGGAATTTTGAAAAGGCTGAGCGGGATGCTGGAAATTTTGGAAGGTTGAGCGGTCGATAGGACACTAGGAAGGGGACGGGAGGGAATTTTGATTTAGAAATGGGTGAGCGGAGGGAATTTTGGACACACATACAGGCGCTGGGAATCTTTAGGAGTAGGAGGCGCTGGGAAAGGGGGCCGGGTAGGTAGGCTGGACACACACACACGTTGATTTTTTGTCATATAGCCTAAAATAACCTGTAAATATCTTTCTAATCTAAAAAAACCTGTAAACATGTTTCCTGTCGGCATGCATCGACATGCCCTCGGCGTGCCTCGAAATGTCATTTTTTCGGGCCGTCGAAATCGTCGAAATCTGCCATCGAAAAACAGGCATTTCCACGACATGCCTTCGACATGCCCACGAAATGCATACCTACAATTTTATCGGCACGGCGTCGAAATCGGCATTTCGAACCTTGGATGTATCAACAATGTCCTAGCAATATCCAAAACATATCTGTGTTTCCTCTTTGCCAACCCATTCTGCTGAGATGTATGAGGGCAGGAGATCTGGTGAATAATGCTAAGAGAGCTATAGAAGAGGACCAGTTGCTTGGTACAAAATTCCAATGCATTATCAGACCGTACAACTTTAACAATTTTGAAAAACTGCATCTTTTTTGATTAATAAATGTTTGAATAACATCACAAACTTCTGATTTATTCTAAGCAAAAACATCCATGACAATCTGGAAAAGTCATCAACAACAATCAAGTAAAATCTATAGCCCTGTCTATTCGGAATCCGACTTGGACCCCAAACATCCATATGCACTAAATCAAAACATTCAGCAGGCGTAGTCATGGTACTAGGCGAGTAGGAGGAACGGTGATGCTTGCTCAGCTGATAAGCATCGCATCTAATCTCTGTGGTGGGTGACAAATGAGGGATGATTCGTCTCAACCGGTTTAAGGAAGGATGTCTGAGCCGACGATGCCACTGTAAAGTTGTCCCAGCATGACGGGTTATCCCTACCTGACATCTAGCAACAAACGGAGTCTGGACCAGTCGGTAAACCCCCCCCTCCTGATGTCCGCAACCAATCATCTTCCCGGTGAGTTTGTCCTGAAAGACACAACCCACGTCATTAAATATTTCCCTGCAATTTAGATCTCTAATGTTAGGACTAACAGATAGTAAACTGATAGGAAAATCAGACACAAAAAGAACATCAAGGAGCTGCAAGCTAGGAGACAAAGTGGCCTCCCCCTTACCCTAAACCTGCGAATGGTGGCCATCAACCACTTGAACCGTCCTCCCTGGAGGAAGATCACAGATACTCTAGAAACAATCCCTGTCACCAGTCAAGTGACAAGATGCTCCTGAGTTAACCAACCAACCATTACCTGAGGACGTGGCAAAGGCTGCATTCTCGGAGGAAGTAGGCGTCTCCTGTGTCAACTGTGCCAACCTGTGTGCAAGTGCATCATATTCTGCCTTAGTTATCATCTCAGTCTGATCAGTAGCTCCTGGAACAACCTGATTTGCCACTGTAGGCTTTCCATGCTTGGCCCAACATGAGGCCTCCACGTGACCCACCTTTCCACAGAAGGTACAGGTGGTGCGCTGACGGCTGCTCTGTCCACGACCATGCCCTTACCACGTGTAGAGGATCCTCCACGACTACCGAAAGTGGCCAAAGCAATATTTTGTCCTGGGACCTTTGGAGTAGGTCTTACCGAGACATGACTCAACCTACTATAGGCCTCTTCCAAGGATGGAAGAGAGGCCTGAGTCAGCATATGAGAACGGGTACCTTCATACTCCATACTAAGCCCCTGTAAGAACTATAACACGACAAACTCCTTCCTGTACTCCCTCTAGGTAGCACAAGTACAAACTAGGCAGCAAGCATCGTAGTTGGCAACTATCCCTCTGAATACAGTGTAGTACTGAGCGAGAGTCTTCCCTTCTTGCTTCAAACTGACCAAGTCATGGTGAATCTGGAAGACTTGACTATAATTCTTCTCATTGGAGAACATGTCGTAGAGATTATCCTACATCTCCTTGGCGGTGGCAAAGTACATGATGCCATCTCCAATCAACGAAGCAACAAAGTTCATGATCCATGCACGGACCATGGCATCATCCTTTTTCCAACTAGCATACTTGCTAATTTTCTGCTCGGGCTCTTTTTCAAGGAGAACATGCTCCTTGTCATAGCCCTCAACTGTCATTAAGAAAGTACGAGACCACCTCGCATAGTTGGCTTCATCCAACTTCACTATCGGAGTGAAGAACGGGTTTTTGTGGTTGCTTGCATCTATAGCGGTACCCGATATCACCTCTGAGTTACCTGGTGAACTCATCGTGCCTTGCAAGTACCACAAAAGCTCGAAAAACATGACGGATTTCAGAAAATCAGGTCTGAAATAATGAAGAAAAGTCTGGAGGAGAGGGAATGATTCGCATAAGATCTAGACCGGAGACATGCTAGATCACACGCCCATCGCTGTTAAGAGGGTTCACGCAAGAATCAACATGCATGACACACGAATGATCCTTGAGCAAGTCCCCCTTGCAACCTCTGCCGCTGGAAGATCAGGAACAGCAACAGGAAGCTAGTTCTTGTCGCCGCTCGTGCAGATGCACCTCCTCGCCGCCGCCGACGACCCCTACAGCAGCCGCGTTGCTGCTATAGGAGCGACTGGTGAGGGAGATCGGCCGCCGATTGGCTACTCTCGCCCTATAGCAGCATGCTACAAGGCGAGAGGAGGCCGAGGGAGGAGCGTGCGCCGCCCTAGGGAGCGTCGCTGCCCAACAGCAAGGTGTTGCGTGCAAGCGGAGAGCAAAGGCAACACGCGCGCCGCTCGACTCCACTACTGCGTGCCCTTTACGGTGAGCCAGAGGCATGTAGGAGGCGGCAGCAATGGGCAAGCCAGCGGCAGATCCTCAGGAGCAAAGGTGCCGAGGGCAGGATTGAGGTGAGGGAGATGGTGGCTAGGGTTTAGGGTAGGATACCAGAACCTTGCTCTGATACCAAGTTGGAGATAATTATCAAATCTATTCTCCACCGAGAACCCTACATTCCTTTATAAGAGAGGAGACGTGAGAAATAAACAAACCGAACCAGACATAAAACAAAATAACAAGAGTACCCCCTGGTACACGCATCACAACAATGTCCCTTTCTAAGGCTAGATTGGAGAAGCTAACCCCCCTACTATAGACCATACATGCACTTAAATCGGGATTTTTGGGGAGAGTTGGATATGGAGACATGGAGTTTCCTCTATCAGAAAAGCTGATGCGCACTTTCTGGAGGGCCTTGACAAGTTCAAGCAATTTTTGACTTTAGATTGTAGGAAAATTTGGAAATCAAGCATTCCTGTGAAGGTTGGTCCTCTTGTGGCTTCTAAGAAGAAGGAGGGTGGTAACCCATTATTTTAGATGAAGATGGGTGCCGGAGGTTGATCCTACAAGCATTTTCTATAGTGTGGGATTGGAGGATACCGATCATCTATTTTAAGGATGCTGATCATCTATAATTCACTTGCTCATTCACGCAGGAATGCTAGTCTACAGTGGAAAATTGGCCACCATGTTACTCCTCTGATCCCAACTTCTAGCTAAGCAGCCACAATGCACTTATTGATAGGTACTAACTAAGGAGAGCCTCCATTTTGCTATGGTGCCTTTGGTTAAAGCACATCAGCATCATTTTTAGAAGGGAGAGTACTTTTGTCAATAGTGTTTTGCTTGTTTTTAGCTCCCTTTGTAACTCTTAAGTGTACTCAACTCTTCTTATTAATGAAACTTTAGGGGTTAACAACCGTTGCTAACCCCTCTTTTCCTCTTCAAAAAAAGTATCTCAAGATAACAAATCACTAACCGTTGAAAATATTAGTTTTAATGAAAGGGAGAAGTAGAGCACCTAGGAGGTCAATTGCAGTAATAACAGCTTGCTTTGCAGTTGGACATTGGACATGTAGCAGATGTGACAGCATATTGGTACCCTGTGATCAAAATGTTAGAACAACCGATTCTTAGAAAGAACTACAATCATAAGAGTAAATCAAATTCGTTAAGTATTTGATTCACAGAAATTAAGAACGAAAAGGCACACAAGAAGTGGGAAAACTACATAACAACCCCTCAAAGAAAAATAACAAAATACAAATAAGAACAATAATGGAAAAACATAATAGACTGAAGGGGTACAACAATATACAAGGTCTACGGTTTCCTTGTTAAGTAGAACATTTCATTCTCTCCACAAGAGGGAAAGCCACAAGAGAACTCTTAGATATATTAATATACTGTCAAATGTCCCATTTCAGTCATGCTACCCGGTAAAATTGGTCTGTTTTGACCTTTACTGGTCAGCATACCAATGGTATGCCATTGGCATGGATACTAATCAGCTTGAGATGACCCTTTCAATATAGGATTTGTTTGAAATGGGGGATTTCACTGGCATGGGGGCAGCATCTCTAGCCATATGAAAAATAGTGAAATGTTAGACTCGACCTAGCATGAACTTGAGGAACTACATGATTGAAGATCAAAGTTCAAGGCCCTAAATTTCACCAATGGAACAATGAAACCATGGATCTCCACGTAAACTTCAAGAAGCCTATCAATCTTGTGGCAAAACGGTAGCACACATGTTGACATTAAAAATCCAAGAGACGAAAGCATATAATGCAAAACTAATCCTCAAATCTCAAAAGGAAAATAATGTATCACAACAACTAATGGAGTAAAAACTCTAACCTTAAAAAGGCAACATAGCACAAATTTTTGGCTGTTCCAAGATCATTTGCTCCAATACCATATTTAATAGTAAATAATATTCCAACATCATGTGAAAGCTTCAGGTTACGAGGAAAACCACTGTAAGGAGAAGAAAGAATCATGGAAGAAGAGCTCCTACAAGCAAGACCGCCCGGTACTTTCTTTTAAGATGAAATAGTTGTATATTGACTCTTACATAGACCATCCATTCTCAAAAACTTTTCTCAATACATGAGAAGAGACTAAAAAATGAGAAACTTTCTCAATGTCGCAAGACTCTGAAGCTGCAGTTGTTTTACGTTGAGGTGATGGGAGGAAGAAATGACATTACTTTGGATATCACAATGAGGAATGGAAAAAGGTACTTATTTTTTACCTCTCCATCAAAAATAGGAAATGTCAAATCAGAACTTGATTCCAGGGCATTTATGTAAAGGCTATCAAGTTTGTAGGGGTACATGTCTAGCTATGAAAGACTCAGGCGCATTTTTGCAATTTTGATAGCTTACAAGGATGGATATATAAATATAGCCCTCGAAAAGGAAATAGAAGCCCCTACCATGCACTAATGTCCCCGTTCTCCTTCAAAGCCCTCCATTCAAGCATTGTTCTTCCCACCAAAAGAATCATTGAATCGATGAAACCCTGAGTAGAGATTTGACTAGTAAAAGATGCTGAAAACATACTGCACCTTCAGCTACTAACATTCTCAGACCTTTCACTATCAAAAGGATACAACTTTTACTCCCAAAAGGGCCAGACTGATGAGCATGTTCTAAACTTCATGGCAGTTAATCATCCATGTTCTAAGGATAGGGACTGGATTTATACCTGCCACAAAGTTCAAAAGTATTCCAGTTTTCCTTTAAAGATTGATCCAAAATGGTTACCATGAAGAACTATAATTAACATTGAAGATTGCATCAAATAGATCTGAAAAAAACATAGTAGCCGGTAGTTTCTTCTGAAAAAAATATTTTAGACATAAATATGTCTAACTTTCCAGAAGATAAATACCCAGTATTTCTCAATCAATTCAAAATTTGTACAAGTAAATTCTTCAACGGGAAAGAAATATCAAGTGATAAATCCAAAACTTTTCATGACATAAGCAATCTTTGAATTATTATCTCAAAAAGGAAGAGGACAACTTCTCACCACTAAGGCATCAATTCTAGCTTCTATGACAGTAGAAGGGGCATATCTTGCTGCATAGCCATACATTAGAGCTAAAGCCGCATGTATATCATCAGCATCTTCTGCTGCACTGCCATAGAATAATGAAAGAAACCTATACAAGAGGAAGAAAACAAATATTTGACATTAGTCTGGAAAACAAAAATAATAATTAATGCATATACAAAAAAAGTGGATTTCAGGAAATCAGTTGAAATGAGATTAATTTGCTTTGTAAACAAGAAAAAAAAGTCAATACACATTTTATCCACCGTGATATCTTTTTTTTTTCCTAAAAAGATCCACCATGACACCTTGTAGATTATGGGAAAGCAGAGAGAACAAAATTTCAGGAAATTTAAGGAAATGGGGATACATATGAAACAGAGGATTAAATGTCGATGGAAGGTGAGATGTACATGGATGACCTCAAGCTTGGGAATACAAAAGCAGTTGGAAAAGCAAAACAGTGATGTGGCAAGATGGACAGCGAATTGACCTCCTAGAACTGAGAAGAATCAAAGCAAAAGCTGACTACCAAAAGAAGCCACAGTACCCTAGCAACTTGCCAAAAATCTCCCTAGGTAAACAGTTATGCAAGTGTGTATCACTTCCATAGCACTCTCAAAATGCAGCAAGAATTCCATTATAAGAATAGTTTTTTGGACTGTAGCTTTTGTAGTTTGTGTTTCCATTCACTTTCTCACTTCCTTCTCATACGAGGACTGCAAATCTTTTGTTAAAAATAAAAGAATGACTACTCGATCCAAAAACTACTTAGCTACAATCAGACAAGTCGGGAGGGCGAGAAAAGGATGGAGAGAGAGCGAGAGAGAGGAAGGGCGAGAGCGAGAGAGAGATTCCGTAAGGGAGAGAGGAGTGCCGAACCTCTCCGGCAGCGGGAGGATCGGGAAGATGGACCCGGTGGCTGGAAGGCAGTTGTCCGAAGGAGAAGGAAGATGGAGATCCACGTCGGGACAATTAGGGGGAGAGCCGGGACAGCGGCGGAGGTGCGTGGAGTGGTGAACCGATGGAGGACCGACACAGACCGGTGCTTCAAGTGCTTGGAGATCGGGCACTGGGCGAGGACGTGCCGAGAACCTGTGAGATGCTGGGGCTACGAGGGGCTTTGGTCATCGTCAGGAGCAGTGCCGGAGGTCCATGGGTCAAAGTGGGAGGAAGACCTCGGAGGTTGGGTACCCTCCGCCGTCGCCACCAGTGGAGGTTCCCTTGACAGAGGTGGAGGCTCCTTGGTCGGCAGATGCGAACGCGCTTCGGAGTCTAGTGAAGGGTGGTCTGGTTGGCGTGTTGACCACAGGCTTTTTACGGCTCCGCGAGGTGAAGGAGGCACTAGGTGTGACCTCGGGGGAGACTACGGCGAGGGTCATCCTGGTGGGCGATGGGAGGGTCCTGGTGGTAGGGCTCCCCTCGACAATAGTGGGGCAGTTGTGCTTCGCGACGTCACGGTTAAAGTAGGGGTCGGTGTCCTGGCGGAAGACATCCATGCATGATGGAGCTGGGAAGGAGAGGGCTCCGAGGAGGGTGCCGGTGGTGCTAAAGGTGGAGGGGGTCCCGTGGTGGCTCAGGACGGTGGGGGTTGTCTGGGTGCTGGTGTCCCCTTTCACGCATCTTTGACAGTGTAGAGGGGTCGATCTTCCGTCCGGACCGCTGAAGGCGGAGGTGGAGTTGAAGGTAGGGGAGACCTTGAAGGAGAAGGTGATCCTCCGCCATGGAGGTCACCTGTGGGTGATCTCTTGCACTCGCAAGAGGTCCTTCGAGCTCGGGAAGGGCCCCTCCTTCGTAGAGGTGGCCGGAGGAGAGGTGAGGACAAGTGGCGAGGCAACGGAGGCGCTGCTCCCTAGGGCTAGGGTTTCGATCGACGCCCGGGATTCCAAGAGTCAAGACGATGACGTGGACGTGGACCCCTTGAATGTGGTGCACAGACCATTGATTCCAGCTCATCTAGAAGCGGAAGAGGCACTAGAAGCACCGCGATTGGAGCGGGCGAATCTCAAGCAATCAATGGTCGATTTTCCTTCGGCGAGCGGCGCAGGGAAAGATCTCGCACTGAGATTTCTGGAAACTGAACCAACTGCGAGCTCTTCTTATGGGCTAATAGGCGCTCGGGCCGCATCCTCATCGGATCCATTTAGAGTCATCGGTTCGGGCAGCGGGGGTTCGGGTCCAGTATGGGGAGTTGGGGATGCTTCTGCAGCTGGTCCCTCCCCAGAGACATGGTCGGGGTCGGTCGAGGAGCTGATGGAGCCTCCCATCGCAGCTTTATCTAGTGCCGCTGCTGGAGGAGAGGAGCGATGTCGAAGGGGGGCCGATGAAGGGGTGACGAAGGAGAGACACCGGAGCAATGTGGGTGCTTCTCTTCAGGTGGAGGAGGTTGCAAGCCTAGGAGAGGAGATGGCGACACCTGAAACAGGTCACGCGGAGGTTCCACCATGAGGACACTCGGCTGGCATGCCTCTGATAGGGTAGAAGCCGCGAATGGTGGAGGGGCATCGAGACGGAGCTCTTAGATACAAGCGGAAGTGAAGCTATCGAGGGTCCAATCGGGGGCGGAGGGTGGTGGTGGATGGCCATAGCACCCAGCCACAAGCCCCGACGGTTGCACCTCTAGACTTTAAGGATGACGAGGTCATCCGCACTGCGGAAACCTGCGGGTTTCGTTTGCAAATGGGGGGGGCCATCTACCATTCCCTCATGAATGGAGTGCTCATGTGGAATGTGCGAGGTCTTAATGACCAGTCGAGGAGGAGGACGTTGGGGTATTACATCCGGCAGTGGAAGATGGATGTTATGCTGTTACAAGAGTCGAAGCTGGTGGAATGTGATACTAGAATGTGGAGGGAAATTGGTGGTTAGTGGACAGAGGGTTTCCGCTGTGTTGGAGCAACTGGCCGCTTTGGGGGACAGATATTGGGATGGCGGGAAGACATGTTTTCTTTGGAGGATTGTTTCGAGGGCAAGCATATTATCTCAACGAAGCTGCTACGGAGGGTGGGTGGGGCCAGGATGGTGATCACAGGGGTCTACAGACCAGCGGATTCTCAGACCAGAGGGGTGATGTGGGAGGAGCTCACGTCGGTAGCAGCGGATTGCCAAGGGTATCCTTGGCTGGTTGGGGGAGATTTCAACATGATTCTGCAGCTGGAAGACAGGCCCAGGGGGCGAGGGAGATAGGACCCTGGATCAGATGAGTTTGTTGATTTTGTGGCCACTCGTGGCCTTATTAACCTGAGCCCGTCCTCTTGTGCTTACACATGGAGGAACAACTGCGGTCAGATGTCTAGGATTGATAGATTCCTGGCCAACGTGGAGCTGGCAGAAGCATTCCCGGTGGCGGAGGTGTCCCCTATGGAGAGACCCTTCTCTGACCATAACCCCCTGGTGTGGCAGCTGAATGAGGAAGTTCATTTTGGTACGTATTTCAAATTTGACAGATCTTGGCTGCTTGAGGAAGGGTTTCGGGGGATGGTGGAGGAGAGATGGAGGTCTTTCGTGGTGGAAGGGTCAGCTACATCTCATATAGCGAAAAAGTTATCCTTATTACGAGATCACCTCAGGAGATACAAAAAGAAGATCAGAACAGCCAGGAGAAACAGAAAGGTGAGGCTTTACAAGTAATCACTAGGATTGACAAACAGGAAGATCAAGCCCCTATTTCAGCCGAGAATAAAGAGTCAAGGATGAAGATGTCACGTGTGGTGCAGAAGGAGGACAAAAAAGCTAAGATAGAGTGGAAGACGAGATCACGCCAGAAGTGGCTCAAGGAAGGTGACTCAAATACCAGATTCTTCCACCAAATGGCATCTGCCAGGAGGAGGAGGAACTAGATAGAGAGACTGGTGATACATGGGGAGGAGTTTGCGGGCAGGGAGGAGGTCGAGAGGGCTGCGGTAGATTTCTTTAGAGACTTCACAAGCAGACGCAGCAGATGTGATTTGAGCTGGAGAGGGGAGGATATTCGTCAGATCTCCGAGACTCGGGCAGAGGGTCATATGGCCAGCTTTTCGGAAGACGAGGTAAGGCGAGCGATGTGGGGACTGAATGCAGATGGGTGTCCTGGGTCGAACGGTTTCTCGGTATTTTTTTTTACGGAATTCTGGACGCTAGTAGAGGCAGATGTGATGGAGATGTTGGAGGAGTTCGCGGAAGGGAATAGGAATTTTGATAGGCTAAACAGGTTCTACATGTTCTTGCTGCCTAAGAAAGATGGAGCAGAGGAGATTCAGGACTTTCGCCCGATTGTGCTCTCAAATGCCGTCTACCTTATTGTGGCCAAGGTGTTGGCAACCAGGCTTAGAGCTATCCTTGGAGACCTAGTATCACCTGTGCAGACGGCGTTTATACCAGGCAGGGGTATTCTGGACGATTTTGTCTGTGCTATGGAGGTGCTGGTTACTTGAAAAAGGGAGAAGAAACATGTGTTTCTTTGGAAAGTAGATTTCAACAAGGCATATGACTCAGTGCAGTGGGATTTCCTTTAGGTATCTCTATTGAGAAGAGGCTTCCCCACGAGGTGGATTGAATGGATGAAGAGATATGCAATAACGACATTATTCTCAGTCCTGGTCAATGGGAACCCAGCGAGAGGCTGGGTGCAGCCTAAAAGAGGTGTTAGACAGGGGTGTCCCTTAGCCCCTATATTATTTGTGCTGGCAACAGATGCTTTGGCAAGGGCGACTCACAGAGCTTGCAAGAGAGGTCTGATAACTGGTTTCCAGGCTGGAGGGAGAGACCAAATTGCAATTTTGCAATATGCTAATGATACCCTCTTTTTGGTTGAAGGAGGGAGGCTGGAGGCAGGAGGATGAGGATCATTCTGGAGCTTTTTGGTGTAGCGTCTAGTTTGCAGATCAATTACAAGAAGTCGACGTTTGCCCCGATGAACATGGGGGACGAGGAGGTGGAGATGGTGGGTGGGGCGCTTGCAACGGAGATGGGATCCCTACCGATGGTCTATCTGGGCCTTCCTTTGTCGGGCAGGAGGCTTAGGTTTGGTGAGTGGCTCCCTTTGTTGGAAAGGATGGAGAGGAGATTGGCAGGTTGGTCAGCAAAATTGTTATCCAAGGGGGAGGCTTGTCCAGGTGAGTGCGGTTCTGGCGTCCATTCCTTCATATTTCCTATATGTGTTTAGGATGCTGAAGCAGATAGAAGATCTCTGGACTGATGTGTGATTTTTTCTGGTCCAATGTGGGAGCGTCGGGGAAGGGAGCGAGGTTGGTGGCCTGGGAGGAGTTTTGTAGGCCGGTGCAGGAGGGGGGCTTGGGGGTCAGAGAGGTGGGGAAGGTGAATGCTAGCCTCCTCACGAAGTGGATTGCTAGACTCAAGGGTCGGGAGCATGGCATGTATGGTGATGTTATGAGAAGTTGTTATGGTTCTTTTGTGTCCTGGGAGCCTTTGGGCTCACCACCTCTAGGAGCTTCTTTCTTTCTCAGGAGACTAGCGGCTGTAACAAGCAAGGTACGCTCCTTCACTACTATGTTGGGCGAGGGTGACATGTTCAGATTCTGGCTGGATGATTGAAAAGGACTCGGTAGGCCCTTCAAAGACAAGTTTCCTCATCTCTTTGGGTGTGCAGCGAACCCGGCAGCCCTAGTGAGAGACTGTTGGTTTGGGGCCTAATGTCCTATCTTTCGGAGGAGACTACCTGACCAAAGATGCATAGACTTTTAGACGTTGTTATAGGAGCTGGAAGGTTGGGAGCCAGAGGTGGGGGGTAATACATACATCTGGGATGAAGGCGAGTTCTTAGTGGCGAAGGTCTTCCGCAGATTGAATGGCGGCGGGGCTGGCACAAACATAGATCTTTGGAGAAACTGCAAACTTATCTGAGAGGCGGAATGTTCGTTGAAGATAAAGATTTTTGCATGGCTGGTAAGGCGAGGGAGGATTGTGACAAAGAAATGGAGAGCGAAGTGGACCCAGATGGATGACGAGTTGTCTTCTTTGCGGTGGAGCGGAGGACATTCAACACCTCTTTTTTAGGTGTTTGTTTGTGGAACAGCTGTGGAAGAAGATGGGGATTGACTAGGTTGTTCCTTGGGATGAGGTTAGCTTTTGGTCGTCTTTCCGTAGGGGGAGCGCTCATGTGGGTCACAATGATTTTAGATCCAAGAATGACCAGGCGAAAGTTTTGACAGTATTGTGGGGTGTATGGTTAGGCAAGAATGGAGTGCTATTCAAGGAAGAGAGGCCCTATGTTGAGAATGTTTATTATTCCGTTATGTCCCACGTGGAGTTTTGGAGGTCCAAAATTTGACATTGTTGTAATTGTTTTGATGTTTGGAGTTTGAAATGAAATGATCATGGGTAGTTATTGTGTGGATAACCACCCTTCCGCTTTTCAAAAAAAAAAAGAATGACTACTCAAGCTCATTCATCGTATAAATATCGGAAAAGAGGGTTGCGGTTACAAGAAGAGATATAGTAGAGTTTCCCACTATAGGTTGTCAGTCTAGGCGTGTGATAAAGGAAGCAACACTTTGTACAACATTATCAATATAGAAGACTAGCCCCTTAAAATTGCAGTATGATCTGCAATCAAGTAGATAAGGCTATACAAAGTGATTCTGAAGTTGAAGAAACCATCCGAAACATGCACTCGTGCAGCCAAACATCCCTTGAAGAGGCATGCCCAATTAAAAGGTAATCAACATTTTCTATTTCCAAGTTACAAATGAAAGAACTAGGATCCAAACCAGCTATCCATCATGCTCCATAAACGTTTTTATTCCAAATGTTTTCCAATGAAACAACCACAGGAAAATTCCAAAATTAAGAGGGCTTTTGCTAACCATGAAATCATGAAATAGAAGGCCTCGTATAAAAAGTTATCATGCCTCTCAGAAGCTTATACGTAGTGTCAAAAGGGAAGCTTCCAGGACATCCTTCTCAGTGATCCACAACTCCAACTAGAGAAAAGGTTGATGGCAAATCTAATTGCAGAAGAGAGCCTTGACACAAATGTCTGTAAGGCTGATTAGAAGTGGAAGTCCTACAAGCCAAATCCAGATCCATATATATGCTCAAGCAGCAGTGGACCCAACGAGTCAGACTGCCTAGGGACGAATTTTGTCCTTTATTTCTCTCAATAAATAGAGTTCGAGGGACTTTTGTACTGTATATAATAATATCCATCTTTCTTAAAAGGTACATAGCAGTAATCTCCTCTTGCCATATTCACTTCGAGGTTTCCAAAGATTGGTCAAGCTATAGATTGGTTCTTCCATCTTACATGAAGTGTGACAACAAGTATAAATGTCTAAACAGACTCTTTGGGTCCATTGGTTTCTGTGCAAGGTTTTCACTTGGCTAGGTCAAGGCCCTGTCGAAACCTTTCTCAAACCACATACCCCTAAAGTGAGACTTTGGTGAGGACATTAGATACGGAACCTATTTCAAGTTCGAGAGATCTTAGCTACTAGAGGACGAGTTACATGACAAGGTGGAGGGCTGGTAGCACTTGTGTCGGGCAGACGTACCCCCTCCATCCACCTTTCACCAGAGGATTCTTTTCCTTAGGGACAAGCTACGAGAGTTCAAGAGAGAACTTAAAGAGGTCAGACATCGGGTTAAAGATGAGACGCTGGCTGGTATCTCTAGACTTGACGGATTGGAGGATTCTCGCGACCTCTCCACGTAGGAGATCATCGCAAGGAAGGAGCTCTGTATTCGTATCCAGATGGAGGAAGGGAAGGAGGAGATTGAGTGGAGCCAGAGATCCCAGCAACTATGGCTAAAGGAAGGGAACTCCAACACTAGGTTCTTCCACTCCTATGCAAATGGAAGGAGAAGGAAGTAGATCAAATCCATTTCTAATTAACATGGATAGCACATAGACCAGTAGTAGGTGGGCCAAGCGTTCGTAGATTTCTACTGCAACCTCTTTTGCCACAAGGATTTGAGGACCTGTTACCTTGGGGCATATAGACCCCAGAGACTTGGTCTAACGAAGGTAGACTCCCTCTCTCGTCCTTTTACTAAGGATGAGGTGTGGTGGGCCCTCTAGTTGTTGAAGCAAGAGGGCTCTCTCGGTCCAGATGGTGTTTTAGCAGCTCCTTAAGGGAAACATCATGACGATTATCGATCATCTGTCAGTTAAAGGGGACCTAACCAAGATCAATCACTTCCTCCTCTCCCTCCTCCCAAAAGGTGAAGCAGTAGAGACCGTGACTATAAGCCAATCGCTCTCTCCGACTCCATTTACCTACTGGCAAACAAGACCTTGGAATGTTGCCTAGGATCCATACTTAATCAGCTTATTAGGCCCATGCAGTCAGCCTTCATCGAAGGGTGGTCAATTATGGAGAACTACGCGGTCGCCTCAAAGATTCTTTCAGCATGGAAGCGAGATAAGACTAAGGCTTTCTATTGGAAGATCGGCTTCTCCAAGGCCTATGATACCTTCGATTGAAGCTTCCTGTGGTCCTTCCTACAGCTGTGCAGCTTCCCACAAGCTTAGATTTGATGGATGAAGGCCTGAGTCACCTCAACCTCCTGCTCCGTTCTAATCAATGACAACCCCAAGGGTGCTTGGATAAGCCCGAGGAGAGGGGAGCGACAGGGATGCCCCTTGGCTCCTATACTTTTTGTCCTTACCATGGACTTCCTCGTATATGCTTGTTACGCCCTTTATGAAGCATGTCTTCTAAGGGGCTTTGGATCCAACAGGGTGTACGATCATGGCTCTACTTCAATACATGGACGATACCATTTTTTTCATTGAGGACTCGGTGTTTGAGGCCAAAGCAGCAAGACTCCTACTAGAGGCCTTCAGGGAACCATCTGGCTTGAAAGTCAACCTATAGAATTTAGGCATTTTGGCTTTTAGGATGTTTGTTGAGACAATTACGCAATATGGAGATATCTTAGGGGTTGAGTAGTTGTAGGTTGTGATCAAGTACTTGGGTTTTCTACTTACACGGTTACATCGGGTTTCACTGCTAGATATTGGACTCCAGTCACGGAGAGGATGGAGAAGTGACCACAAGGATGGACGACAAGGCTTCTCTCCAAAAGAGGTAGATTGGTTTTACTCTCCTCGATCCTCTCAGCTCTGCCCTTTTACTATCTCTCGATTTTGAAGTTACCAACAATAGTCTTGAGGATGATTGATATGATACGATGAAGGTTTCTCTGGACATCCTCTTCGAGCAAAAGATATATCCCTCTCGTGGCTTGGGAGGAAGTTTCACGCCTACGAAGATGGGCAGCCTAGGGGTCTTAGACCTACAATTAATAAATGATGCCCTGCTAAAGAAGTGGATTCTCCAGATTATGGGGCCTCAACAGTAGCCATTCTAGAACTAGATCCTATGCGACTTATATGGTAACACCATCAACCGGGAATGAAAGGAGAAGCTCCACTAAAGGAGCTTCCTTTTTTTGGTAGGGCTTGCAGAAGACACTGAAGGTCCAGCCTCATTATAGGGTTGTCCTTGGTGATGGCACTTGCTTCATATTTTGGTGCCATGCTTAGTCTCCCATGAGGATCCTTTCAGAGGCCTATCCCAAACTCACCGCGGTATCCACTTCCCCCTAGCCTTAGTGACAGACAATTACTCACATAGCTCTTGGTCACCCCCACTACTCGACTCACTTTTGAAGGCACACCTTGAGGAACTCGCCTTGCTTCTCCAAACACTTCATGGATTATGTCCAAGCCTAGGATGTGATGGCTAGCTATGGAAGCATGGTCCTTTCTCAGTGAGGAAGGTATACTTGCACACCTTGAAGGAGACCCCTACTCATGATTAGGGCCTTTCTTCTAACTACAAGAAGATTTGGAGGATGGGCCTGCCTTTAAAGGTGAAGAGCTCTGCGTGGCTTCTAAGGACGAGACGCCTAGTTACTAGATCCTATAGGCTCCACTGGGCACCCGACTCCGACGACTCTTGTATCTTCTGTGATGTATCGAAGGATACTAAACACCTTTTCTTCACTTGCTCCTTTCTGAGGAGGTGTTGGTCTGCTTCAACCTTCGCACCTATCCAACATGACTTGGAGCATTCCTTTTTTTTTTTTGAAAGGTGAAAGGGTGATTATCTGGTTAATAACCACCCAAAATTCATTAATCAAAAGGCTCTAGGCCAAAATACAAAGTTCAACTCCAAGAAGCCATGAAAGATAGTACAGACTCCACAAAATTTTCTACATATGGGTGCTGCCCCCTTAACACCATTGCATTTCTCCTAAACCAAATAGCCCACAAAATAGCCAACGGCTGCACCCTCTCCTTCTTGGACCGAAAAAGGTTCTGCCCATTACCCCCAATGCCCTCCTAAAGGGCCTTCAGAATTCCAGAAAGGAAGCATGTAACCACCATCCATCCCCAAAGTGATTCCAAATCAACTTCACCAAGAGGCATGTGAAGAACAGGTGCTCCACGTCCTTAGGTCCTCCCTGCAAAGCGAACAAGCAGTATCCACCTTTTCTGCCCACCCAGATCGCCAAACCTTTGTCGTGATCCATCCCCTCCTAACTAGCCAAATAAAGAACTTCACCTTTAACAGGTACGTAGCCTCCCAAAGAAGACTACAATCCTTAACAAGATCAAAATCCATCTGTCCAGCAGGATCCCCCGGCCTTCTATAAGCATCACAAATCGAGAAATCCCCTTCCTTCCACCCAAAGAAATCCTCCCCCTCTTTCGGCCTCCAGCCCTCCTTTTTAAAATCTCGCAGCATCTCCTACAAGTCACCAATCCTCTGATCTAACAGATTACCCAAGACTTGGAGCATTCCTTTTAGTAGAGCTTGCGTTCCCCACTTGCAATGTGGGTTCTATTGGGAGGGCTTTCACTCTTATTCGATGCATGTGGATGGAGCGCAATAGAACTATTTTTAGAGGGGAGCATTTCTCTATTGAGAGCATTACCCACTTGTATTCCTCTTAATGAATTTTCGGGGGGTTAACATTCTTTGGTAACCCTTCTTTCACTTTTCAAAAAAAGAAAACATCTTCATGCTTAGAACTAGATTCATGAAATCACAGCATGCTCACAACATTTAGAAAACAAGGGATTTGTTGCCACAATGTAGAGAAACATCTTTCAATCAACACCTCAATTACCAAAAGACCCCAATGACGTTCATTGACGTCCTCCTTCACAAGGACCTAGATTTCTTTAAAAGAGGTGGCAAGCAAGTTATTTGGCTCAAGCTACTTCTCTACCTTCAAACCTCTAACCACCGGCAATAATTCCTCTTCTATCAACCAAAGAATCAATGCCTTCCTATGGAACGTCCCCAGTTGTCCACTACCACATGCCCGGCTTGAAATTATGAGTGTCCTAAGAAAGGTTGCCATCCATAAGTTTCACATTTTCTATGTAACAATGTGCAAGAATGTTATCCTTCTGAGTTTTGATGCACTTTAACTCTCCCATACTACATTTGGTTCCAACTACAAGATAATCAAGAAATATTATCATGAAAGTCATTGCATCACTCACATTCAACAATTTAAGTCTGAAATTATTCAACTGTTACAGAACCATCGTAATCAAAAAATTCGGATATTGATATCTATGAGAGCTACCTGCGAAACCTATTACGTCCAACAGTGTCAAGAATATTTTTGAGCTTTTCCAAAACAGTATCAAGATGAGAAGCTGCTACCTGCACCATGGAAACAAATTAGAATTTCAAAAATAAAAAGATAAACAATTTTGATAGGCCATGATATGGACATACCAGCCCCATGCCTTTAGCAAGACCCAGCCTATTTACTGGGATAGAAATATTCGCATTCTTGTACATTAACTCTATCTTTTCACGTACATAAACTCTATCTTCGACTTTCTGAAGAAGCACGCCAATGCATCTTCAAGAATAACATAAACTAATAAGATAATTCGAAAATAACTAATCAAAAAGTAGCATTGTAGGTCTCTACTAGGACAACAGTAAATCTGCCAAAACAAATACACCAAAGTTTCTCCACTATTATAGTGAAAATCGCATATATTAATAAATTAATATCATCCTAAACAGGAATTAAACATAAGAAGTGCTTTTATCCACGCTATAATCTTGGTTTACTTTGCATATATACTGGAGATCTGACATACATTGATGCAAAGACCCACATTTATGACCGCTTGGTTCATCAACATTCAGTGACAACAATAGTGCCATTAGCATCCTTGAAAAAATTACCACCTTTTTTATGGGTATGCATCACCAAAGAACTGCTTTTGAGCAAAATCCTCGTAGGGATCAAATGCCCTTAACAGAAAACTTCTCAAGGATGAGTCATTAGAAGTTCTAAATTGTCAAGAGAGTGATTAATAGTTAAGAGATCCACTTATTCTCGTTATCCCTATATGGAATGTGTTGGGATTTTGGGGAGAGTATGAACTTTATTGATTAGAAATAAGAGGTCTTAACTCTCTTTACATAGAGAGAGGGCCTTGACATACATGGAAATACAACTAACACTTACTAAGAATAGAAATGACCTAAATGGAAAGCAATTCAATAATATCTCATTGATTTTATTTCCTAACACTTTCCCGCAAGTCGAGATGCGAGGAGACAACGAAGACTTCGATCAACATTACTCGACGGTGGTAGAATAATCGACTTCAGCATCTGTATTAACTTGTCATGTTTCTACTTGTATGTCCCATGTAAGGCATTGGGTATGTGAGAAATCATGACTAAAACTTGGATGTTGCTGCTCCCACGTCCAAGAGCCTGAAGATGACGATGCTTGATCTTCTTGAGTGCACATAAGGTTGCACGGGTGCCATTACTCCTACACCCTGCGAGCCAACGTACTATGCTTGATTTCTCTGGGCATGCATAAGGTCACCTTCACTGCCATTGCTCCTACACCCCAAGAACAAGCCGAAACGCTCTAGGTGCGTAAAAAAGGTCATCTAAGGGCATATGCTCTAGGTGCCCTTGGAGTTGGGTCTCCATCGCCCCATGGAGACCTCAAGATTAGCCTCTTCCATACGAAAATCTGTCTATAACTTTCTCTCATATAAGGACCAGAAATATGCTCCTCTCATATAAGGACTAAGAAGTGAGCTTGTCTCGTGTGGGGACCTCAAAGAACAAGTCTCCCTTCTATGGGGTCACAAAAGGCTTTCACTCACACTCCTCATTTCTCCCCTACTCATATGGGAGAAGAGACCAACATAGAGAAGATAACAAATAGAGAAGAGCTTCTCCCACTCTTCTCTTTCGCTTCCTTTTTTTGCCTTTTCTCTCCTTTTTTTTATCCTTCATTTTTTTCCTTAACTCATTTTTCTTTTTCTTTTTTTTCTTCAATCCTCTATCCTTTCTTTTCTTCTTCTCTTTTAATTATATTTCCTTCTTTTTTGTCATCAACTTCCTTTTGTCCCCCCCCCCCCCCCCCCCCCCCCCCCGTTTTGTAAAGCAAACAAGTAAAAAATAAGAAACGGTGGGCTCAAAGGGCAAAATACCCAAATATCTCTTACTCTCCTTCTTAGGATTCGTAGGAACCCAACTATGTCGCCGTTGAAGGGATCTACTCCAACTCCATGTTGCTTAAGTCCTCCAGGATGAAGATTCCCTCTCAATCTCGCCTCGCCACCTCACTTGCCATGAGATCACCTCAATATGCATCGCACCATCCTCAAACAGAGATCTGCACCACGAGATCACCATGTTACCAAAACACTAAATCTCATAAATGGAGTTCACAACCCCCTTGCAGGAAGTCATTACACCGATCGCCAGTGCCACAACAAAGTGGGGTGGCACCGCCCAAGGCTATAACAACGCCAAATCCAATCATCAACACTAATCTGCAATTAGGTCAGAAAGCATGACGCTCGATCTGCAATTAGACCTTGCCTGATCTGATCATCTTTGAAGCCGCCAACATCTCCTCAGCAACATCGTTTGCAGAGGCTAGAAGTCTCTTCATTGACATCAACCTCAAAAAGCATGCTCTCGAGAAAAACTCATCGTGAATTTGCAGGGATATCATCAATCCCAAAATCAAAGGCATTAATGAAGAGAAATTGAACATAAAACCCAAGATCTGCTTACTCTAATAACATGTTAGAATATAAAAGCAAAATAAAATAAACTTAATATCAAAATCATCAGAATGGAACACTTGAGTTTACGTGGAAACCCCTCTCACGAAGAGAAGGGAGAAAACCATAGAAGAAATGTGCCTCTGGGCATGATCTTTGAATGATTCTTCTTAAAGATGAATGGGGCTACAACGGGCCTTTTTACTCGCTTTTTCCCACTCCACTATATGAGACTAAACTTAACCCAACTACAACACCATCTCTCTCAACACAAGTATTCATGTAAAATCCCAAATTAATATGTTGAAAAGGAAAAATCATGAAGCAGCATTCAAATGCCCTTTTCCAAAATATAGTGTTCAAGGAACCTGAAAAGACAACATCTTTAAGTGCATCCAATGGAATGTATTTTTTTAAGGAGAAATAAGAGATATTACTCATAAATTAGAAAACTAGTACCTGTGAAGAAGTGCTGAATGCCCATCATCAACAGCATATAGATCATATTGTCTTGAGAAAGCATTTCCCAATGAAGTGACCCAGTCAGAATCACGTACAACATCCAAAGATTCTGCTAGAAACTGACAGAAAGGACATCAATTAAATATAATCATGAACTAATCCCCATAGAATATATGCAACACAGGGTACCTTCGGTAGGAGCATTGGCAAATAGAAAGTATATTTCTAAAAGGCAATGTGTGCCATACCACTATTTTCTAATAATACAACCACCCAAGATGCTATATTTACCAACCAAAACAGTTAGTAAATTACAGTTTCTGGACCAACTCAATTAAACTACTCAATTAAACTGCATGGACAACCAACCCACAGCTCATTTAATAAATAGGAAAAAATGTACAACCAGATTACTACCAAATGTCAGAGGACTCGTATACTGAGCAGGCAACCAAGGACCACTCAAATTGAAAATTTTTAATTACTCAGAACGGACAATGAAAGGAATCAAACATATCCAAGCAGACAAGAAAAAGAAAAAGAAAAACTACAGCTGTAAACCTAAAGTGCATTAGTGTTATAAAAATGAACAAAACCCAGCCTGCAGTCTGTAAACACTGCAGACGTCTTCGGAAGGCAAAAGCACCCTGCAAGGTCCGGTTCTTTGGTTGGGACATAAGACAAATGTGTCTAGTAACCAAAAGGAGATGCCAGAATTGGGACCACAGATAGAGGTGGCCTGCCCACTGTGTTGTGATGGTGATGAAGATATTTCGCATCTTTTTCTCTACTGCCCTTTCGCCCCCAAGGTTTTGGCAGAGGCTGGCTTGGGATGGATAATCACATGGGCTTTCAAGAGTTTTGGAACTTCTTCGGAAGGGGAACCATGACATTGGAACCAGCTCAGTACAGGACCGCAAAGGAGATCATTTGGTTAGAAAGAAGTGGAGTTGTGTTTGATTCTTTGAGGCCTTATGTTGAAAATAAGGTGTATAGGGTTAAGGCCTGGCTGGAGGACTGGGTCAATATTTGTAGCACCTTTCATGTAACCCCCTTTTTGTCTTGATGAAATGGGAGGACTACTGAGCTTTTGAGTAGTCCTCCTTTTACCATCAAAAAAAAGAAAACAAATAAATCCAAGAAAAAAAGAAAAATCAAGGAGCAAGTGTTTCCAATGCCAGGCTGTTTACACAATTTTCAGAAAGAACCTTCTACTTCATTATAAATTACAAACATAAAAAAAGGTAGAAATACTTACATTTATAACCATGTTGTCCCAAGTGTCAAGATATGAAGAATCTTCCTTTAGGTCTTCCGGATCACTTATATAGGCCTTCATTTTGGGAACCTAAAGCTAACAACCACTTGATGAGATCACTGAATACACACAATTGAGATATTAAAGAACTGAAAATATACTCCGTTTAAAGTGTCATATAATGAAAGATATACTAAATTTCTCTACCCCACTTAGTGTGGGAAAAGACTTAGTTGTTGTCGTTGTTGTATACTAAATTTCTCTACATGTTCCAGTCAGTTATTGTAATTTATAATCTTAGACAACAACAGATATAGCAAAAGCTCTCAATTTATTTCAACATGATTCACACAATAATTTTGTCAATCTCTTCATTCCAAACATTAGCTGTAAAAGATGCACTCGATTAATTTACCAGTGGCTAATTGCTATTATGATGTGAATTGTGACTTAAGCTTATGATTGTTTATTGTTCCTTCAGGTCAGTGTTGATGATGGCATGATGCATGATGTGAATTGCATCTTCCTCATAAAAGCATGGTGTATTTGGGGATAGAATAGGTTGTGATAGGATCCCAGTAAGAGTCCATGGTCAATATGTAATCACTTGTTGGATCAAATATGCGAGTCCACAAATTTGCTCTGAAGAGAGAGATTGGTCACAAAGGTGAGATAGAGAGCTTATGAGCCAATGAGTAGGGCGCTACTTGCAGCTTCTGTGGGCTAAAGGGAGGAAGATTGTGCCTACCCTTTCCTCTCTTGTGATTTTACGAAGCCAGTTTGGGAACAGATGGCCAGTCCAGGTGGCAGTCATCTCCTTTGAAAATTTCTGGACTGCCTTTAGGATGGGCATGCAGATGGACTCTTTGTTGTGGATAAAAGCTGGGGCGATTTTGTGGTGCATCTGGCTGCAGAGAACAGGGTGGTGTTTAAGGGTGAAAAGGCATGGGTGGAGAATGTTGTTAGGGATTCTTTGGCTTTGTTTGAGTTCTCTCAGCAAAACATGTAATCTCTCCTTTTCTTTTGGTGGTAATAAAAAGGATGAGTACCGACTTCCAAAAGTCATCCTTTTTTCCTTTCAAAAAAACAGAAAAGAAAAGAAAAATTCTTCACTAGCACACAAAGTGAACATCCTCCATCAATGAATACTTGAAGAAGTCAACTTCTGGGACTACCATGTCTTGACAAACATCAATGATAATAATGTGACAATTATTAGATGCTGATTGGTCCATAGAAACCATGGAGCAATCATCTTGAAGGCCCATGTCCTTGGCAGAACTGGTTTGTCCACATTGTAATAGCCCCTTCAGCAATTCTCATCCTCTACTCCCCATGCCAGTCTAAGAACTTTCCTTGAGTCCACCCTCTCTGTTCACACCTTTACAATGATAGATGTTTTTACCATTTCTACAGAAGGGGAGATTCTATGATATATTTCTTGGACATTTTGATTGCTTGAATGGCTTCATTCTGCCAGTATGGCAGACGAGAAGATTGACTTCAGAACTATTGGTTTGGGTTAGTCTTTGAAAACTATGAATGCTCTTGCACATATTCAAGCTCCCGCTGCATGATACCAACTTCATATTGTGATTTCCATCATTCTGCTATCTTTAGTTCTCAATTAAGTTCACAAATTGCACGCATTTCATGCCTTATTTTGTTAGTTTCCATTCAAAATAAGCATGTTAAGGTCATACATTAAGCATATACATCATCTTCTTGAATTATCAGAATTCTCTGTGTTCATTAGTAGTTGTAGAAAAAGATGGCTGAGAATGAAGATATAAAAGACAATACGGAGAGAGAACAAGTGAAGACAGGATTTTACAAGGATAGAGATGCAGTTAGCAAAAGCCAGCAAAACTAAATCTGAGGTTTAAATTTTAAAATGTGGTAAGAGCTCTTTCACCTTCTCCTTTGATACCCATAACCCATTAGGCCCATTAGACTAGACCCAATCAGAACCAACTAGACCAAATTCTACCTAGAAGACCACCCAGATCTGACTACCTATGAAGAAAGAAGCACTTAACTCAGATCATTATATCCGTATACACCTCACAAGGCCTCAATAACCACAAGATCAAAAACAGAACTGATATCCCCTCAATTATCATTCTCTCCTCCCACTAATATCCTAATCCTCACACCCAAGTATCCCACAGCTGGGTATTTAATCCCAGGACAAATCTATCATGAACCATACCTCCCATGTATGGACATGTGTAGTGCCTTCTCTCCTCAACCCTTTCACACCCTCCTTCCACCCCAATCCAGTACCACCCTTTCTTCTCCCCAGCCGAGTCACACCTCCTTGCTTCCCCACAGTTGTGATAGCCATGCCCCCTCTTCTACCTGTCACAGCCATGTGCAACCACACACGATCTCCTACTGTACCACATGTGCCCAATATTGAACCTACTTGCAGTTGTCATGGCACAGGCTGGACTACATACATGTGCCCCATGTATACTTTCCCCTAAAAAACTTGGTCAAATCTGCTTCTCTAGGCCCTTCCCCATCTTCTCTATGGCATCCTCTCCTCCCTCCCGTACCTGCGCATCATGGCTTCAACCGCACCAAGAGGACATCCAAGTTGATTCATAGCTTCTATGCATGGTACCTGTTGCAGACTTCATCGTATCTCTTCTTAATCACTTGTCAACAAGAACCATGGTGGGCAATGATCTTCTTTTTTTTGAAAATACGACTGCCACCTTCATTTCTAAAAAATCTAAAGTAATTACAGCATCTAAATCCAAGAAATAGAAAAGTAGGAGGTCCCCCTTGCAACATCATCCACCGAAGGACACTTCCCACAAAAGATAACCCCATTCTGTTGCAACCAAATTGCCCACAAACCGGCCACCAATTTTGGAAGGATGACCAACTGGGTATAAGATTTCTAATTTAACTCTTATCAACACTTTCTGTTTAGGAGTAAGAACGGCTAGCTATGTTTGTTGCTTGTTATGTCACACCTAATAGCCTAAATTTAAGGTGTTGGATTACTTGTTTTCATAATGCTCTTATAAAACGAATGTCTTAAAGATTTCTTCGTGATACTTGATACGCTTCCAAGTTTTCATCCCATCAATTCTCGCATAATTAATAGATGTGGTTCTCTAGCTGCTTTTGAGCCTAAAGGATATATAGGTTGTTAAGGGTAGAGGCCCTTATACAAATTTGTTAGAAGTGAAATAGGTTTTCTTATTTCTCAAGAAAACCCTAACCTCTCTTTTATAGGAAAGAACACCGCATAAATTACAAGAAAGTCCAACTCAGAATAAAAAAATAGTAATAGCCCCCCAAAAGTACATATTAACATCCCCTCAAGTTGAGGCATATATATATGCTAGCCCCAACTTGTCACATAGAAAATCATACTTCTTTTTCTTAAGTGCCTTGGTAAGGATGTCTACCAATTGTAACTTTGAGGAGAGGTAAGGAGTCCTAATCCTTCCTTCCATGACCACATTCCTAATAAAATGGCAATCTACCTCGACGTGCTTCTTAAGCTCATGGAAAACCAGGTTGGAAGCAACATGAGTCATCAACTAGTTATCACTGTAAAGAGGAATAGGCACTCAACCTTCACTCCTATATCCTATAAGAAGCCCACACTCCACATGATCTCACCTGCAGCATGGGCCATGGCATGATATTCTACCTCAGCACTAAAACAAGCGACCACACTCTACTTCTTGCTGCACCAAAAAATTGGATTACCACCGAGGAACAAGACATATCCTGAACTAGAACGATGGTCCTCTATAGACCCAGCATAATTTACATCAAAAAAGACAATGATGTCCATGGACCTATTATCTCTATAGTAAAGTCCCCGACTAAGATTACCCTTGAGGTACCTTAAGAGGAGGCATACCTCATGCCAGTGACTTTAGTGTGGTGCTAAAATATGTTGACCAATTCTACTGACTGCAATGCTGATGTCTGGTCAAGTGATGGTCAGAGTAAGGTAGTTGTCCTACTAGACTACGATATATGGTAATGTCCTCATACAAGGGATCATCCTCCTCTATGCTATGACCCTATTGTGCCTCAACTGGAATACTGGAAGGGTTAGCTCCCAAAAAACCAGCCTCCTCAAGTATCTGTAGAGTGTAGTGCCTCTATAACAACAACAAATTCGATCCCTATCTAACAACCTCAATCACAAGGAAGTATCGTAGATTGCCAAGGTCCTTAATCACAAAGATGGACTGCAGGAAAGCCTCGATCTAACGAATAACTTCCTCATCATCTCTTGTCAGAACAATGTCATCTACATAAACTGCTAGGACAGCACTGGTACACAAATGCACACACACCAAGGATATAAATGGTGACCAAACCACCATAATTTCTCAAAAAAGAAATAGGATATCTTCCTATCTTGAACTTGGGGGGGGGGGGGCGCCATGAGAGGCTCTGGAGGGGGACGTGGGGGGAGGAGGGTATCGAAGGTTGGATATCGTACGGCTTATCTCCGGAGCTTCATCTGCTTCAAATGTCGAGGATTCGAGCACTTGGCAAGGGATTGTCGCGACCCTTTGATCTGCCTTAAGTGTCATGGTTGGCGTCATAAGAGGTTTTCTTGTCCATTGCTGCATCGGAGCGTGTCTCCTCTGTGGAGTGAGCGATCTCTACCTCCTCCTCAGGGGGAGACTTCGACTAAGGGAGTTGAGGTTGCGTGGTCATCCGAGATGACGAGTTTGGATTTGTTGTTGGAGTGCTCGCTCGTTGGAGTTTTACATCGTGGTATCTTGGTGCTTGATGAGGTCAGATCCTCTTTCGGTTTGGTTTGAAATCGAAGTCTTGGAAGATTTCAATTTTATTGGAGATGAGGGTGCTTTTATTTGGTTTGGATGCTTTGGATGTGGAGCAGCTTAAATTTGAGGAGTTCTTGATTGGAGATTCCTTGGTTAGGTGGTGTCTCCCAAGAGTTTGTGAAGGTGCTTCAGATGAGCGCATTCCGATGTGTCCATTAATTCGATTTCGTATTTTGGGCATTCCACTTCGTTTAAGAACGATTGATAATGTTAAGATAGTTTGTTCTTTTGTGAAAGTTCGGAGATGTTTTGGCATCGGTTTATAGGAGGGTGATGCATCTTTGATGGTGGTTAACGATGAATTGATGGTGGGTAAATCCATCCCATTGAAGGAGATTCTTAGATTTGCTGGGAGCGCATGTGTCATCTCCTTCGTTGATTTAGGTGCCGTGTTGGAGCGGGACCTCTCGTATGTGCAGGTGGTGGCTGCAAGCGAGGCGCATCAGTCTTCTGGGGCTGTTAGGGTAGTGAGTGCGAAGTTCCAACAAGTGCAGCGTCGGAACTTGTTGATCTTCATCGGCAGCAGAGGTTTCAGGCACAGATTGGAGCACATAAACCTTCTAGATCTCGTTGGGAGTAGAGACCTTCGGGAAGAATTCGAAATTCGAATTCTCATGTGACAGATGGCGTGTCAGTTGGTGCTGCAGCTGGAGATCCATAATTTCAGGAATGTTTTGAAGACCTTTCTATTTTGGGTAAGGACCAATTGATGCAGGAACAGCTACAACAGGTTTCCATGAATGGGGTTGCAACTGGAAGGCCTTTTTTAGCTGCTGATGTGGCACATTCTGCAAGAGATATTTTAGGTAAGGAACAATTGACGCAGGAATAGCTGCAGCAGGTTTCCATGATGGTGTTGCAACTGGAAGGCCTTTTTTAGCTACTAACGTGGCACATTCTGCAAGAGATATTTTGGCTGAGGAAGCAAATAACTTTGGCCCACAACATGTGGCATCTGGATCCGTTTACGGATCCGTATGTGGTATGTTTATCGAACCTAGTGTCAAACCTTTTGATGTTCTTCATTGTGAGGTGGACAATGGTCCTGCTGCCCATGTTGAAAATTTTCCACAGGACCTAATTCTGCAGGTTGGGATGGTTCTATCCAACAAGCATGTTGCAGCTATAACTTCAGTGGGGGAGGAGGCTTTGTCTGCTGAGGCTGCTGCGAGGAATAATGTGTACAGGCCACCCTTCCAGCAGGTGGATACCGGACCCATCTTTGGGTCCGATCATGGTGCGTCCACTTGCTTGGCTTGTGCTCATTGTGAACCGGTATTTTCCTGTTCTACTGCATGTCCGGGGTCTGCTGTGGTATCTGATTTGGTGCAAGAAGATTCGTTGCCGGTGGCTTTTGACTCCATCTTCAGTAGAGCGTTTAAGGCATGCATGTTTCCCTCTTCAAATCACATGCAGAAGAGTAATCGACTTTTGGAGGATGTTGCGTCTCTTGTCGACGACAAGTGTGGTGATGCAGATATGATTAATGGTGTGCACAAGCCCAATTTCCAGCAGGTGGATACCGGACCCAACTTTGGGTCCGGTCATGGTGAGACTGCTTGCTTGGCTCGTGCACTGTGTGATCCAGTCAATATGAGTTCTCCTTCATTTCCAAGGCCTGCTGTGGTGCCTAATGTGATGCAAGAAGAACCGCTACCGATGGCTTTTGGCCCTATTTTCAGCAGGTTGATTTAGACACACATGGTGCATGACTCAAGTCATTTGTGGAAGGGAGTTCTGTCGATAGAGGATGAGGCTTCTGATGTCAACAATAGGAACACCTCTTCCACAAAATCTACAGCGAAGACCAAGACGTCTTCAAAGAAGCCATCAACTAGTTTATCTTCGGGAAACTTGAGTACCATCACTCATGGGTGCAAGATGTTGTTGAGCGCTTGTTACAAGAGGAAGAAATTAGGAAAGAAGGTCAGCAGCGGTGAATCGACGATAGAGGTTGATCGGGTTGCTAGTACGATGGGGGCCAAATGAGTTCACAAGAGGAGTTCCAAACTTGTGATCCATGGTTAAAGTCCTTTCATGGAATGTTCGTGGCCTCCGAGATGAGAAGATGTCTTTTTTGAGGAGATATTTGGCGGATTGAAAAGTAGAGTTGGCATGCCTTCAGGAGTCACATCTAGAACTCCTATGTGGAAGTCATAATTATGTGGTGATTTACTTACATTTTATGGAGGTCGATGCTGTGGGGAGATTGATGTAATGGCATGAAGATATGTTCGAATTGGTTGTTTCAAACATATCTACCAGAGTGATGACGGGGATTTTCAATAGAAAATGTGACGGTGCATCTTTTGCCATCTCCAATGTATATGGTCCTTGTGAGAATGGATCAAGGATGCTTTTTTGGGAGGAGGTGTAGCAAGCCACTACTTTTGTTGAGAGGATGCCTTGGTTAATCTACAGAGATTTTAATGCAACGCTATATGCAGAGGACAGACCAGATGGTAGATTTGATGTGGCTATGCCTCAGTTTTAGCAGGTGGTGCAGGAATTAGAATTGGTTGATCAACCCACTTCAAGCTAGCGCTTCACTTGGAGGAATGATTCGAGCGGTCTTGTATTGACAAGTTTCTGTGTTACATATCCATATCCATGGCTGAATCATTCCAGTTGGCAGATGTGGTTGCTTGCGACAGGTCATTCTCTGATCATACACCTTTATTATGGAGGAGCAATGAGGAAGGTACCTTATTTTAAGTTTTATAAATCTTGATTTAGAAAACCTAGTTTCAAAGAGTTGGTTAAAGATAAATGGGTTGCAACCCCAGCTTCTACATTGGCAACCCGCACGTTGGCACCAAAATTGCAACTGTAAGGATGGCAATGATAGAGTTTAGACATGCTCTCAAAGTTAGCAGGGATGAGAGAAGTAGGATTGCGCTTCAAGGTGTTAAGAATCTTGATAGGACGGAGGAGGTTGTGACACTAAGGAGGAATGCCAGGAAAGACAAAATTCAGCCTGTTGTGTCTGAAGAGGACCATAAGTTAGAGATGGATTGGAGGCAAAAATCCAGATAGCTATGGCTCAAAGAAGGTGACGCTAATACCAGGTTCTTTCACTTGACAGCTAGTACTAGAAGAAAGAGAAATATGATTAATAACTTGAAGGTGGGTGATAATGTCCTCAGGAAAAGAGATCAGAGTTGTAATGCTTTTAAAGGATATTTTCAAGAGTTTACCAAGAGACAGCCTTGTGGTGATTGGCATTTAGCTAATTTGCATCTAGATCAAATTAGTGATGCAGCAAAGTTCAATCTCGCAAAGGATGTGGAGGAGGGAGGATGAGGTCCTGGTTGCCTTGAATGGTATGAAGGCGGAAGGTTCTCCTCTCCCGGATGGTTTACAAATCATTTTCTATAAGGAATTTTGGGAGGTGGTTGGCCCGGACGTGATGACCATGATTAGGGAGTTTTTTGAAGGTAACGCAAGTATTGAAATGATTAATAAATTTTATCTATTCCTTCTACAAAAGAAACATGCGCCTGAGGAGGTGGGAGATTTTAAACCTATTGCACTATCTAATTCTAGTTAACTTCTTGTGGCAAAGATTCTTGCCAATCGCCTGCATCGTGTGCTTCCTGACATCATCTCACCTGTCTAGTCCACCATTGTGAAAGGAAGATCGTTATAGGATTCCTATGTGTTGGCAAAAGAATTCTTGGCTTCTTGGAAGAGGCAAAAGAGTAAGGCCTTTATGTGGCAGAAGAATTTTCTAAGGCCTACGATTCCGTTTCTTGGAATTTTTTGTGGGATGTTCTGAAGAGGAGCGGTTTTCCAGATTGTTGGTTAATATTGATGAAGAGATGTGTGACCACATCTTTTTCGATGTTGGTGAATGGAAGGGTGAACGGGTCTTGGACTCAGCCACAAAGGGGAGTTCGGCAAGGTTGTCCGTTAGCACCAATGTTGTTCAACATTACAGTGGACATGCTTGCAAACATGGCCTTTCAAGCTTGTGATGGTGGTTTATTTAGAGGATACACTACTAAGAATGACGACAAGATCATTACACCAATTTTGCAATATGCTGATGGCACGACTTTTTTCATTGAAGGGCGAGGAAGAGAAGTGTCTCATGTCTCCTCGATGGTGAAAACTTTTACTGAAATGTCAGGCCTTAAAATTAATCGAAGTAAGTCCATGTTGGTCCCATTGGCCATAGACAATAGAGAGGAGAATGAGTTGGCAGGTATCCTTCAAACTCTGGTGGTTAGACTTCCAATTAAGTATCTTGGTTTGCCGCTAAAGGGGAAAAATTTGAACTCTTTTAGGAAGCCTCTTATAGAAAGATTATCTACGAAGTTGTCCTCTTGGAGTGGCAGGCTTCTGTCCAGAGTAGGACGTTTGGTTCTTCTTAAATCGACTTTGTCATCTATCCCGGTGTTTTTCATGTTAGTGTTTGAACCAACAAAAAAGATATTAAGGAACATTGACTTGATAAGGAAAAGAGTTTTTTGGAAGGGGGCAGATTGGGAAGGGAGATTGCACAAGTGGTTTCTTGGGAGGATATTTGCAAACCTAAGAAAGAAGGAGGCCTTAGTGTGGGCAGGTTAGACTACTTTAACAAGGCTCTTTTGTTGAAGTGGTTAGTGGGATTGTTTTCTAATGGTCAAGACATGCTCACTTCTACCTTGAAAAATTCTTATGGAGGAGACATGGATCTTATCCAAAGGGCTGCAGCAACCAGTGGACCTTCCGCCTTTTAGCACTCCTTACGCCCTTTGATAATTAAGTTTACTAGCAACTTTGGTCCAACACTTGGGAATGGTCATTCTTTAAAATTCTGGCTCGATGATTGGTCTGAAAGTGGCAGATTTTCAGACCTCTATCAGAGATTATTCCAGCATATTCAGCAAAAGGAGTCGCTTCCGATTGAGATGTGGGACAGAGAGCATATGTTTGAGACATCAAGATTCCTGAAGGACTTTCTGAAGCCAAATTTACTGAATTTCAGCAGCCGCTGTCTGCATTGGAGGAGATCTCTTCCACTGTTAGACCTGATATGATGCAATGGAAACATGGCAAATTCTTCGTCAAGAATGCATACAATCTTCTGATTTCTAATGGTGGTCAGCTAACGCATGTGGAGAAGGATTCCAAGCTGCTTTAGAGTTACAAGATTCCTCTCTAAGTCAAGTTGTTCCTTTGGTTTTTTAGGAGGAAGAGATTGGAAACCAAAGTGTATTGGACTAAATGGTGTGCATCTAATGATATCACGTGTTTGTTGTGTGAACAATTAAAAGAAGACATTCATCATTTGTTCTTCGAATGTGGTTTCTCTAGAGAGGTTTGGGATCATTGTGCAATACACACAGCCAACTATACCGACTTTGATTCGTTCTGGGATCTACATCTAGACATGGCTGGCTAGTGCAAAGTATTTGCTTTTCTTTGGGTTATTTGGTTGCAGAGGAACGGTAAAATTTTCAATAATGAGAGATGTTGGGTGGAGAAAGTAGTGAGAGAGGCTTGCTATTTTTCTGACTTTTAGCTCCAAAACTTGTAAGTTCGTTCCTTTCCTTTTTTAAATTAACATATTTACAAGTTCTTCCTCTTTTTTCTAAAAATAATAATAATAATAAATTGCTAGGACTACAACTCTACTCATAGTTGCATCCCCAATCTTCCAGATGAAAATAGAGTGGTCGAAGGATGACCGTTGAAAACTAATTTTTTGAATCTCGGAACTATGATGCTCAAACCACGCCCTCGGACTCTGCTTTAGGCCATAGATAGCCTTCCTTAGACAGCACACATGCTCCCTTTAAATACTATACCCAGGTGGTTGTCTCATGTAAACCTCCTCTGCTAGATCTCCATATAAAAAGATATTCTTGATATCTAGTTGGTAGAATGGCCAACCCTTATTGACTACTACTGAAATAATGATCCTAATGGACGAGATGCGTGCCATGGGAGAAAACGCCTCCAAGTAATCAATGCCATTGGTTTTTGTAAAACCTTTGGCAACCAATCAGCCCTTATACTTGTCAATCGTATTGTCAACCTGATACTTGATAGTATAAACCTAATGACAATCCACAACAGGTGCTTCAAAGGACATGGCACCAGCTCCCATGTCCCTTTAGACTGGAGTGCCTGCATCACTTTATCCATGACTACATGCCACCTAGGATCCTAAGAAGCCTAATTGTAATCTCTGGGAATGGTAGTAGGAGTAATAGCGAAAGTGAGCTGTCTAAACTCCCCCTCTAAGTGAGAAGTCCCAGTCCAATGAGACATCAGATGTAAACTGCATGACTGACTAGGCTTTCTTAATGCAATTGGTTTCTCACCATCGAAATCTAACTCATCAAGAACCACAGTAGTAGAGGCTGGAGAGGGATCCAGAGACATTGTAAAGGGGCAACTAGCCGACGAGGGTAAACCTGAGTCTCTCTTGAGCCAATTCTATGTTGGAACTCTCCTCAAGGTAATACGGTACCTTCTCAAAGAAGGTTACAACTGTAGTGATTGTACTAACGCTTGTACACAAGGGCATAACATTTGTAGCCTTTATGGGCCCTGCAGTAGCCCAGAAAGATACACTTCACTACCCTTAAGAAAAATTTGTCTTAGTTCCCACATGCTTGGCCAAAGCACGTGCTTCCAAAACACCCATAGAGGCAAGGCAAAAGGTCAATCACACTATGGATGCAATATCTGATATGGAATATGCCCGCAGAGCATAGAAGATGGGACCCCGTTGATCAAGTAGGCGACAGAGTATGAAATTACCCCAAAATTGCTTAGGCACCCTTATATTAATCATCTATCATTTTTTTGATGTACCAAAATTATAATTTTATTGAGCACTAACCAGGTCAAATCATATCATGATGTCCTAGTCAAGTGAAATCAACTTCAGATGAAGACTTCTTTTTATTTTATTGAGTCTAAAACTATATAAGGAACCTCATAGAATAACAAACGATACATTTTTAAACTCGCAAAAGCCATTTTCTCTTCAAACCTAAGATTTTTCTACTCTTGATCGACCAATCTTCTAATTGATTGACCAACCCACTTGCTTAATCGATGAAAGACATCCAACGGTCATATTTCCCTTTTGATTGATCAACCCTTTTCGTTTAATCATTCCATCAGTCAAATTTTCTTTGAATTTATAAAGTCGATCAAAATCCTACTTTAATCGATCAACATGGAATCGATCAAACCATTATTTTAATTGACCAAAAGTAATTTTGATCAACCAATCCTAAGTCTTGATCAACCAAAGCCATATTTCCAGTATTTCCAAATTAGGTCAAAAAATACATATAAATAGGACTCTCGACCCCCTTCTTAAAAACACACCTCAAGAGCTTTCTTCAAGTAAAACACTCATTCTTTCTAGTGCTTCCGCACCTCTACACCTACGATTACTGCGGTCCAAAACATGATTCTTTGTGAATCATAAAAGCTCGATTTGTTCTAATCGTATTGAGGTTCCATAGGAATTTTTGTTATATACTTTTTATTCCTATTATTTTTGATCTAGGATCCAAGTTGCCTTGAAAGTCCCGTTCTTCTCTTAGTCAGGTGCAAAAGAGAAGACGTCTTATATGAGGTTGTACCACCCTCGTTCAAGTAGTACGAAAGTGGATTAGACTAACGTCGACTAGTAAGAGAAATCCTAAGGTAAGAGACTTAAGCAGTGGTTTTTACCCGTAAGGATTTTCATTCTAATTCAGGTATTATCATTTTTAGTATGTGCTAATTTTAAATTTTTGATATGTGGTGAACGATTTTTTAATTGATCATTTTTTTTTTTGACAAAGGAAAACTATCGAATACGATAGCAATCCAGAATTTCATTTATTAACAAATCAATCTATCAGAATTACAACTTCTCCTAATTTCTTATGAGAGACCTACACTTGTGTACAATTTGCATCGCACACACAGGTCTCCCCTAAAAAAGGCACATATTTCACGCATGCCACACACTCCACAAAATAACCGTCATAAAAATATGCGACTTACCACCCACCAAAAAATCACCCCATAGTTCCTCCCACATAGGCATAACTCTCCTACACACCTCTCTCCACACATAATCTGTAATCACACAAGAGCTAAAAATGTACCATACACTATCCGTTTAGAAGCCGCATAGTTGACATGGTTGTGCAAGAACCCCCATTCTTCAGTGCCTTAAATCCCCCGTAATAAGGCCATCCCTCCTATATAGCCAAAGGAAAATTTGAGCCTTAGCGGAATCCTCAACTTCCAAAGACCTGCACAAATCGCATCCACCTCCTCGCTTTGTGCCTGCTTCATGATTTCATCATAGGCTTTAGATTGAGTGAAACCTTACATCCAGCAAGTACAATACCTATCTTCACCTCTAGCCGGCTTGAAAGCTTGAAGGTCCTGCACCATCCTTGCTCTCTCCACATTAGTACGTAGACCGCCTGTAGCCACTGCTAGGAATGCACCACTCATCTTCAGCTACAAACCAATAAGCACAAACCGGTGATGCCTTATCAGCTGCATGCCCATACATTCTTGGAAATTTCTCTTGGAGCACTCCAATCGGTGACCACCTATCCTCCCAAAATTAGGTTACACTATTTTGATCATAAAGTTAATTGATCATAAAGTTAGATATTACACTATTTACCCCCCTCTAGTATCTACTTGATCTTTTAGGCTCCGCACATACATCAACATTTGTGCAATATCTAAAAGATGCCTCAATTTGTGCTCTGCCACGCCATTCTGCTGAAATGTGTGAGTGCAAGACGTTCGGCATTGTTCTGAATGCCCACAGCATGCCCACAAAATGGCCTTTTCCTGGCGTGGAGCGACATCGGCATACATGTAATGTCGAAATGCAGGAGTGTTAACAATATTTTTCCAACTATGGATAATGTCGATAAGTTTGGAGAAATTGATGATATTAGGTACAATTCTTAAATCATTATTATATTTTAAGGTTAATATAGGTGTCTCAATAGCTAGTTTCTACCGATTACTATTTTTGTAAGTGATTTAAATTTTGATGGTATATCATTAGCATGTTGTCGAAATGACTATTTTTTGGATTAAGCCATATTAACATCAATATAGTGTCAAAACACAAGGATTTTGACGAACTGTAGTCAAAATTTCGTCGAAATGTTAATAAGTGACAATGCACTCGACATTTCGACTTGCTGCTATTACTTCTCACTCTTAATTCTCTCATTCTTCTTTATTACTGCAATTGTTGCTCACGTTGTTGCTGTTATTTTTTCTTATTAGAATCGAATCTCCATTGTTGCTCCTTCTAGTCTCACTACTCCCCTTTTACTCTCGTAAGATTTGATTCTACACCTATTCATAATTATTGAGTAGATCTACATATTAGAGTTTAGATCTACCATTATTACGTACATATAGGTCTAATTACAATTTTGAATTAAGAAAACATTTGTTTAATTTTTAAAAATAAAATTCTAAGTTTGGGTTAATATTAAAGAATAAAGAACTTGCATCCATCAATAAGAGAATAAAACCTGAAAATTGTAAACATTAGGCCTACTTACTTCATGAATTAATCATCATTTCCTTCAAGGACAACATCCAACTTAGAAACGCATGACCCCATGTTTGAAAGTGACAACTTACTTTTTCATACATAAATATGATATAGCTATATCTAAATGCGACTCATAAAGGGTGACATAAAAAAAAAATAGCCAACACAACACACATACTTATGTTAATTTATGTCTATTCAAATTGATTAATCGATCGGCATAGTGAAATACCTCAAATTAACTAATAAATTAATTTAAGATCAATCGGTCTGATAGTTAAATTTCAATTTTGAATTTTTACTAATAGTTATTTGATATTTGATTCTTAAACTTGAACATGATATAGGAGACTATACGTTGCATATGAATATTAGGTATAACATTATTATTCATATATAAACATGTTTAAGCTTGTGATTTCCCTAAAATTGTAATCATTTTGACTACTTTTGTCATTTTTGTTGATAGACATCGACATGCCTCAAGCATGCCCTCGATGTGCCTCCGAAATAAACTATTTTCAAAACATCAAAATCATCGAGATCTAATGTCGAAATACAAGTGTTTCAACGGCGTGCCTTCGAAATACACACTTAAAAATTTATCGAAATGGCATCAAAATTGACATTTCAAACCTTGACATCTGGTGAATTATTCCATGTGCACTAAAGAAGTCCTACATCTCCCTCTGAACAAACTCCAAGGCATTATTGCTCCAAAACACTACTATAGAAGAATATTGTGTTTGAACTTCTATAAAGAATCTCTAAGTAATCTACGAAATTTCTGATCTAGCCTTCATCAAGAAGACCCAAGTGAGATAGTTAAGATCATCAACAAACATTGCACAGTACCTATGTCCTATACTCGGTACTTTCACTAGCCCCTACACATCACAGTGGACCAAATTAAAGGGCATCGCACCCACCCCACCACATCATTGTGGAAGGGTGCTCATGTGATGCTTCCCTAACTGACAATCCCCTCACTCAAGTGACAGTGAGTCTGGTAACTCAAGATACATCTGGCATATCTTCCCAATCAAGGGATGCCCAAGTCACCTATGCTGAAGCCAGGGATCATTGACAATAGACATTGCCCCAGCAAACAAAGTGGGTGCATCCAGGTAGTAGAGTCCATCTCTCTTTATTCCGCCACCAATGATCCCATTGGTGCATCTATCCTGAAAGTAACAATGTTTGTCATCAAAAACAACTCTACACTAAAAGTCCTTACATATCTTGCTGACCAACAATAAACTCATGGGAAACTTCAAGCACAGTGCACGTCTCGAATCTTCAAATCAAAGGAAACCTAGACCTCTCCAACTGTGATACTTGGAGAGGTTGCTCCATTAGCAACTCGAACCTCTTGGATTCCACACGGCCTATATGCATTCGTCAACTCCTCTGCTCTCCCAGTAAGATGAATCGAAGCACAAAAGTTAATAACCCATGGTCCAAGACTCCCGTTGCTCCTCCCTGATCCTCCATAAACAAAAAAAAAAAAAACATCTTGATCTGATTTTTTCCTTTTGTCTAGGTGAAAACAACTCATCTTGCATGAGAGAAGGTTCATCACGTTATTAAGAAGAAACTTCATCATAAACGGTGACAAAAGGCCTATCACCAACCAAATCTTAGAACTTATATGTGAGAGAAGACTCATCACATAGCAACTTAAGGAGCAAACATCAACTCATACTCTTTCGAACATCCCACACACACACAGGGACCTCCCAACAGTCACAGCTGGCTACCATTGCTCGACCTTGCTGCTACTGTGCCTCCTCTCTCATCCAACGGGACTATTGGAGATGCCACCAGTGGTGGCGGTGCTGCTGGTGAGTCATGCAATGTCGTTATTGCTACTATGCTTCTCTCGTCCGCTCATCATGTTGGATCACCACAATGTTGATGATCAAATCATATTGTTTGGTGGATATTTGGTGAGATACTGAACCACTTATCTAAGATCACTACTCTAATACCATGTTAGAAGTGAAATAAGTTCTCATTCTCAAGAAAATCATAGCCTCTCTTTTATAAAAGAGAGCACTAGGTAAATTACAAGAAAGTCCAACCTAGAATTAAAAAAAAGTAATAACCCCCTCAAAAGTATGTGTTAACAAATACACTTTTCATGGTTCTTGCATAAAAAATGTTTAATCATATCACATTAAGGTTTACATGGCATGGCCATTTGACGTTGTTATGGATTGTTTGGTTTAAACATAATGATGATGTCACTAGGGTCACAGGGAGTTATATTGAGAAGATTAAACAGGGTTGAACAACAAATGTTTTTAGATTATATGGATGGTTTGTAATGTAATGCTATCACCTCCTAGCTCTAACAAATTTGAACGGCAAACCAGTATTTGCTCTACAAAAAAGGATGGTAGTGAATCATCTTTGTTGATGTTCAAATTCTATGAAGGGAATGTTAATATTTGAATGGTGAGCTTTCATATACATATCCAGGTAAACATTCAATATTACAAATTCCCTGTTAATTCTAAAATTTTACATGAATGCCCTTAAGATGTTGCTCCATTACACAAATCTCTCTCTGTTAAGTAACAATGTTGGTCACTCAGGTGTAAAATAATAAATTTTTTTATACCCATCATATATTTCCTCTTTCTTCCACACCTACCCTTTACCACCTATGTTCCTTCCCTACCTCCATCAATGCCTTCTCAGTTTTCCTTTTTACCCCCTCTAACCACCACCTCTCTTCCTCTTACTTCCACTTTCTAACTTCTAACACACACCTTCCCTCTACTCCTATTATCCTCTCTCCCTAGGATGGGACTTGCAGAGGTTGATCATGGCAAGTGAAGAAATGGGTAACTCTCTAGTATATCGACAATGCTTGGTAGTGGTAGGTTCTAGTGACATGTACAAGCAACTCTACCTTGTCTAGCATTAGAATGTTCATGCACTGCAACGAAGGTGAAAAGGAAGGGGTGAAGGTGGCAGTGTAGGTGGTGTTAAGGGCGAAAGTAGAAAGAAGGACGATGGATGGTCATAGGAAGATAAGGATAATTAAGGTGGTAGCATGATAGCTCATGTCGACGGCATGCCTCCAATATTTGTAATTTTGACCAATTTGCAAATCAGCACATAGGTGACATATCAAATTTATAGGAAATTACCAGCATACTAGCAAAATTATGTCTTATATAATGTTAAATCTTTAAAATCCTGGTATACTAGCAAATTTTTGTTGATATAGACCCAAATGTTGACATATGTCGACAATGAATTGCCATTGTGGATATTTTTTCTAATTTTTCCTACTTTTTGGCCTATGAAAAGGATGAAGGTGCCTTGTTTCCGTTACATAGTAGTAGAGCAATAGAGCTTGAAAAAGGTTGGGAGATCCAATTTGACTAAAACCAAGGTATTTGAGATTGATTTTCTTTAATCCCAGCTCAATTTAGTAAGATTGACATGATGATAGGAACAAAGAAGAAGCATTATGATTTGTCATTGTATATCAGGATAATCATTTTGATCGTTGTCCATACTTTATAGTCATGATTATCAATTATTGGTATTAGCTACTAATACTAATTACTACCAAGCATTCATTTACTGCCGTTAAGCATGGAATTACAAATTAAGTAAATACTTGATATTATAACTACTAATTAGTTAGACATTAATTAGTAAATAGTGAATTCTCGGTTAGCGGAAGTGGTGATGCACTCTTTGTATTATGTATGAAACTGAAATGGTAATCTTCGTTATCATTAGGAAGTATTAATTGTGTGCATGGTGTGATGGCCACAAACACATCAAGCTCTCTTTTTTGAGCAAATTTCTTATTTTTTTAGAGTTTAGTCGGCTTGCTTCCATCATGGTGAAGTGGTGTCTAATTCCACATAGTGAAGTGAGATTTTGTTATGTGTGGTGGCCTATGAATAAGCATGTATCCCCCAACTTATCCTTTGAGAAGATATATAGAAATCTGAGCCCATAGGGGCACTTCTCCCATAGTTTTCTCCACACTTTTCGTGTGTGGGGTTTCCATGTAAACCTAAGCATTATTTGATTATTTATTGCTTTGATTCGCTTTCGCATTATTTTAGATCTGTCAACTTGGTATCAAAGTAAGTCGGTTCTTAGTTTATCATTTTTTCGTTCTTAATATTATTACAATTATCATTAGGAAGTATTAATTGTGTGCATGGTGTGATGGCCACAAACACATCAAGCTCTCTTTTTTGAGCAAATTTCCTATCTATTTAGAGTTTAGTCGGCTTGCTTCCATCATGCCTTCATTTGTTATTGTTGAGATAATTGTGTAGTGGTGTTTAATCCCACATAGTGAAGTGAAATTTTGTTATGTGTGTGGTGGCTTATGAATAAGCGTGTATCCCCCACTTATTCCTTTGAGAAGATATATAGAGATCTGAGCCCATAGGGGCACTTCTCCCGTGGTTTTCTCCACGCTTTTCGTGTGTGGGGTTTCCATGTAAACCCAAGCATTATTTGATTGTTTATTACTTTGATTCGCTTTCGCATTATTTTAGCTCTGTCAACTTGATATCAAAGCAAGTCGGTTCTTAGTTTATCATTTTTTCATTGTCAAGATTATTACATATATCTCCCTTGTTCTTGAAAGTTTTATTCGCTCCATGATCAGGAGCATATGAGAATCATAAGCAGTCACAAGGAGTAGTGGCGATGGAGATAGCAGCCACACAAGGATCTCACGCTAGATCTCATGTGGTCGTTGTTGATGGCACGCTTAATGAGTTGGTCGCACTCTACTACTGGAGATCGAAGAAGGCGGCAACGCTAAGGATCGCAGTGGTTGCAATCTAAGTGTGGTGATGCTCTCTTGAAGAAGCGGCAAGGAGACTCGGCGATGATGGCGCTCAAGTTGTGTGAGGGCTGGAACAACCCGATCTTGGCAAGCGATCGCGCGAGAGGTGACACACGTGGTCGCAAAGAAGATAACTCGGCGAGGTGATGGTGGCGCTAGGCGGTGCCGCTAAGGCTCGTGCGAGATGGAGTGGCGACACGCGTGGAGGTAGTGTGATCTGCCTAACCACCACGATGGCGACGCGCATGGGAGCGAGGCCAAGATCAAGTGCTGGCGAGGTTGAGATCTCGGGGGTAGAGTACACCGTCGCATCGGTGCTGCTATGGGCATTGTCTTCGCGAGGAAGAAGTGGCACTCAACGATGGAATAAGCGGCACCAGCAGTAGGGTTCCTCTTTGTTCTTGCCCTCTTCATTAGTTCTGCCATTTTTTATGTCTAGTCTCATTTCTAAAAAAAACACAAAGAGAGAAAAGCAGGAAAGAAACAGTAGAGAAGAGAGAAGAAAAAAAATCAAAAAAAAAGGGAAAAAAAATGACAAGTATGTTTATAAGAAGAGGGGGAGAGGCTCTTTTCTAGTTTTATTGTCTTCTCGCTGCTATTTTCTTCTCTGAGACGTGTATGGGAGAAAGGGAAAGTGTGGAAGCTTGTTATAGTCGCCTCCATTCAGGAGTCTTTTGTTCCTGGACTATACATGAGAAACCATAACTCTGTGAGGTCTAGAGTTTCGAGGTCTCCAGAAAGGGAGATCCTATTTCAAGGTCCTCAGAGGAAGGGCCCATTTCAGGTTTCTATGTGGGAGATCCAATTTCATGGACTCCAGAGAGGAAGATCCATTTTTCGAGGTCTTCAAAGGAAGACCCTTTTTAGAGATACTGAATGGAGAGTCACGAGCACCAGGTCTCCAGAGGAGAGGCCTCTTTTTAGAGTCAGCTATAGTTCGTCCAGCAACTCCAGCCTGTGTTCCTGCCTACAAGCAAGAACCAATCCAGAGGTTGTGTTATATTGTGTAGTGTAGATTTCTTTGTGTTAGAAGCTAAGCATTCCATACTACAGCTTGAGAAGGAGTGTTAAGAGAATTGTGTAGTGGTGCTTAGTTCCACATAGTGGAGTGGGATTTTGTTATGTGTGTGGTGGCCTATAAATAGGCGTCTACCCCCCTCTTATTCCTTTGAGAAGAAATATAGAGATCCGAGCCCATAACTTCTCCCGTGATTTTCTCCCCATTCTTCGTGAGTGGAGTTTCCACGTAAACCCAAGCATTATTTGATTGTTTATTGCTTTGATTCGCTTCCGCATTATTTTAGATCTGTCAGCTGTTATTCTCAAAATCATTGAAATAGTGGTGTCAAGTTACGTCCATTTCTTCGGCATACCTTTGGCATGCCTCCAAATGCATACTTTCAAAACCATCAAAACAACATCGAAATCTACACATTGAACCTTGGGTGGCAGAGGTAGAAAGGAAGAAAGGGAGGTAATGGAGAGGGTGGAACAGAAGGAAATATAGAGGTATAATAAAAAGTTATTTATTTTATATCAAAATTTTTGGTCATTAGTGAGGTTAGAGATGACTAAAAGAAACATCACAATCACATAAACAAAATTATCTTAGGAGTATGTAACACTGCAAACCCCTCAAAGATATTACAACCGTGTTAATTTATGAGTTGTGATTGCTATATAACAGTGAAAAGCATACTACCAGTTAACATGGCCTTAACCATTTTGTTCTCGTTAATGGTAGGTCCATTAGGACCTATTACCTATGGCTCAACATGCTAACTAAGCCAGCAAACCAAGAGCTAGTTAGCAACTCAAGACACACTTAGAGTGGACTTAGGGTGTCATAGAATGATACTAGAGCATAACTCCCACAACTAGGAAACAAGGGTTATACAACATGTAGAGCCACTACTAGTAAATAAGACTAGTTGAAAGAGTTACCCGAGAAGTAGAGCTACCACTACTACTAGGGAAGGAGCTTGAGCCGACTACAATGACAACGTTGCAATCATTAAGTGGAAGAGAATGTAACAACCATGCCATTAAAAGAGAGTCCATCTCGCCAACTTGAGGGAGTTATGAGTGGTGTAAAAGCATAAAAGGCATACTACTAACTAACCAAAGCTTAGCCATTTTGGATCGATTGGTGGTAGCTCCACCAGCTCAACATACTAATTAGGTCGGCAAGTTAGGACATGCTCAAATATAGCACTCCATACCCCCCAAAAGTTAGTACTACCTTGTTAAGTCGAGAGAGTTGTGAGTGATATGTAAAAGTGAAAGGCATACTACTACTTGCATTGGCCTAAGTTGACATGTGCTCATAGTGGGCCCAAGTGTCACAAAACTCTAGTAGGAACAAAGGGTTGCCCAAAACTTGCAGCCATCACTAGCAAAGAAGAGTAACAAGAAAGGACTACCCAAAAGGTGAAGTTGCAACTACTATTACTGAGGGAAGGAGTTGGGCCATTTGCAACAAGGACGTTTGTTGAGTGCTTTCGTGGAGTGTTAAGAAATATATGCATCGTAATATAGTCGATAAAATCACACAAAACACTTAAATTTATAAAACTCGAAATCTAGTTAGAGTCCAAGATCATTCGCAATGAGCAAATATGGAATTCACGCATTAATATTAATTCAGAATTAATTAGCACAATTAATTAGTCACAATAAAAGATGTTGAATGAATAAACTACTCAGAAATAATATTCAAATATAAATTAATGTATCTCAAGGATTCATGGGATAAAAAGAAAGAGAGAATAAAAAATAATGGTGATTTGAATCACCATTTATTCTCTTAATTAAGCATGCATCACAAATATTCAAATAAATCAATAGTAACTCTAATCAAGTACTCAAATAATGCCATTGAACCAAGACAGACATCGGATGTGTGTATCAGACGACCTAACTATCAAGGCATGACACCACAGTAAGGCACACAAGGGTGCCAAGCTTCTCAAGGCCTTTTCAAGGACAGCACAAGGCCAAACCTTCCTCCCTCTGAGGCTAAGTATCAAAGCATTTTTTCAACACACACCCCAAAGGAGATCAATCCAAAGCAAAACCCTCCCCCCTCCTCTCTCTCTCAGAACCAAGCCATAATCGAATCCATAAATGGGTAATCGGGTCATGAAAAGTACCGAGTAGGGGACCAGGCTCACCGAGGGTGCAGGTGAGCGAGGTGTGAAGATACAGTGCATGAGGGACCCACCCCCTCATGTACTGGGCGAGGAGTCCAGTATCACAAAAACAAGATATATGCTTCCGTGAGCTCTTATGTCTACAATGTGGGACTATCCCACATTTCCCTCGTGTGCTGTCTTCGATGCGTGCAACTGTTGAAGCTCTCCTCAATTGACTGCTGGCGCTACTACTGTTGCTCAATTGGTGCTCCAAATGAGTTCCTGACTTGCTTCCGCAGCACCTGGAAGTGGTAGCGAGTCCTATGGATGCCGAAGGAGCGTGGTTGGTGTCGAGGAAGGCGAAGGCAGCGACGAGCAACCAACGAACCCTGAAATTCACAAACACAGGCTAAACGCCCTAATCAGTAGGTTCAGGAGCATCGCCAAGTTGCATGGAGTGCAACAGCGGTGGTATTTTGGTGTATACGTGCGTGTGGAGGGCTGACGGAGTCGACGATGGTGTGCGAAGGAGGTGGAGTTCGGTGGAGGTTTTGGGAGCGCAGAAGGTAAAATAGAGGGTTTTGATCAGGGTGGTGAGATAGAGATTTTGGGAGTGGTATCATGGAGTTTGGATGAGTGGAGTGTGTGCGACAACACCGAAGCGTGGCCAGAGCGAAAGAAGATGGAAGGGGAGGCAGTGAATCGGCAGTTGAAAGAGACTAAGGAACTAAACCTAAACTACAGAGAGAGAGAGAGAGAGAGAGGGAGAGTTTGGGACCTAATTGGCGGACGAAAGGGAAGAGATGGCGCCGGCTTTGATTTGCAGACACCGGAGACGATGAATTCCTCCGGTGAGGGAGCGGCAAGGAAGAAGAGAGCCTGGGAGCTCCTAATTTATCCGTTGAGGAGCGGAAGGAGATGAAGACAATCTCACTGCCTATGGTATATGGCAGTGGGCGAAGAAGCTGGAGAAGGAGGCGTCGCCAGATCTACGATGGAGGTGGCCGGAGAGAGGAATTTGAAGACTTTGGGGCCTAAAATTGAGCTCAAGAATACAGCATGAAGTTCAAGAGCTTTTATAGAGCTCCTAGCCGAGCTCTAAATGAGGAAAGAGCTCTGATTGGCTTGGGAATTAGATCATAAGGAACCCACGATTTTCATGGATTCACTACGGCAAATCCACACGATTTAGGAGCCAAGATCTGCCTTAAACGATTCTTTGTAGTATGAACACCAATCTCACCAAACCAATCTCACCAATTTTGGTGAGATTGGTGATGATTTATTAGGTTTTGATGTGGTTAAAGTCGGCCTAAAGGTCGGTTGACCTCCAATGGCGGCAAGGGTCTTTCTGTGAAGAAGACAAGGAAATTAGGGACCCATTTGCAAAGGTTTTCGAAAGTTAGGGGTTTGTCTGAAAGAAATAGACTTAATGAACTAAAATATAAGCTAGGTCAAAATGGACTCTGATTGGGCCCAAATTTTGATACAAACCTAATTTGGACTTAAGAAATCGAGTAGTGAAGTCGGATTTGAGTTTTGACCAAGTTTGAATAGACAATTTGCGCAGAGACCCAAATTAGGGTAGAAATCCGTCTGAAACTCTGTTCAAGGTCAAAATGGGTTCAGATGGTCAAACCAAGGATACCAAACCTCTTAGAATATTCTTCTATGAATTTTAGGAGGTTTAAATGAATTTTATCCTGACTGGAACCTCTGTAATTCAAGTAGGTTTGAAATTAGGATTTTATGTGCTGCTGCGATTCTCGAAAAGCATGAAACCCCGTTTTCATCCGTATGGACCCACTTATTAGACTTTAATGCTCATTTGACCTTCAATTTACCCCTAACAAACCCCATGGTTATTCCGTGTTTATCGTATGATATTAAAGCTACAGAATTAACCCTATTTTAGTGTTTTCTTCTCAGAACGGATTTGCATGGAATTACGACTCTCAGGTGATTATGTAGGAGCATTTGTCACTTGATTTTCACTAATTAAAGCTAGTTATGGCTAATTGTGGTGTTACCATCAACATTGCAATACCCTTGCAAGATAATGCCACCTTATTAACTTAAGGCCTTGTTAAACAAGGATTAACGGCAAGTTTAGAGTAAATTGGTAGAGTATGAATGGACTATGCTTGGTTTACAAGAAATGGCATCTCATATCATTGCTTACAACATTATCAATTCACCTGTCACATCCAACAACTACTTACTCCATTTTTTAACAAAACAATAACCTAACATCAAACATAGAACAAATAAGCACAACCAACTCTCTATTTAAATTGCATCAACTCATATGCCATATCAAATCTACTACAATTTATCCCACCATCAAGCATGCATACCACCTTTCTAACTTGACCCTTCCTACAATTTAACCAATGCAAAACACAATCCTCAAACAAATGCCACCCAAGAGAGTTGTAAGTAGTTATATAATGGTGAAAAGTGTTGGAAAGTTACAAAATTGATTCAAATCGGAATAAAATCATACCATTAATGACCTCCAATGGTCAAGTGAATGCCATGATATGGCAATGATTTGAATATCTGGAACACATGGGTTTTACAAATACGAAGGGTGGATTTGAAGGGGGTGGACAGGACATCCAAAGCCCTATAAATAGGAGTTGATTCGGAGAGGATCAACACACGAGAACTAGAGGTAATCCTAAGAGCCCCAGATCCTTCAATCTATATCGTTTCCCTAGTTCTAAATCCTTGAAAAAGCATACTAGTAGATAACATGGACTTAAGCATTTTGGGCCGATTGGTAACAGGTCTATTAGGTTCTTCAGCTTAACATGTCAACTAGGTCACTAAGCACCTTAGGTGTCACAGAGTATTTGTTGTAAGATAAAGAGTAGTGTCAATTATTTAACAATGCAAATATTTGGGATGCACCTACTAGATCTTGGTCTCCACCTTTTGCCTCAAGTCTCTCTGATGTGAAGGTTAAAGATCTACAGTTATTGCTTTCATTCCTCAAAGATTTTTGACCTATGGTAGGAGGACTTGATTCGTTGAAATGGAGTATAGGAGCCATATTCGTACAGAAGACTTATTGTAGTTTGCATGGCGGTGCTTTGCCTCAAGCAAATAATGTGCTGGCCACAGATTGTCATGCTTTTTGGAAATCGAAAATTCCCGCCAAGATTTAGGTTTTCCTTTGGTTGTTTTGTAGAGGAAGGTTGGTCACTAAAACATGCAAGAGACTTTGGGCACGAGAGACAAATACTCTTAGCTCTCTCTACAATCAGGGGGAAGAGGATGGTAGATATCTCTTCCTCGGGTGCAACTTCTCTCAAGATGTTTGGGTGTAGTTGCAGTTGCTCAACTTGTGGCATCTCTTGATGAAATCTGGGCGGTTTTCACAGAAAGGATGCAGACAGATACTTTGGCTTTAGTCACAGTGGCTGCAACCTTGTGGTCCATTTGATCGCAACAAAATAGGTCAATTTTCAGGAATGAGCATCCCTGGGTGGAAAATGTTGTGAGGGAAGCGTGGGGTCTGTATGATTACTAGTCAAATTTGCCGTAAATTTTTTCTTTGATGATTGAATGAAGCAAATGACTACTAACCTCCATTACCATTCTTTTTCTTTTCAAAAAAAATTGTAACGATGGATGTTTTTCTTTAAAGGAAAAACTTACACAACTTTCAATGGATGTTATGGACTCATTTAAGTAAAAATCCATTTCAATTTGGTTTTTGCATGCCTGAATTTTAAGAAAATGCAAGTTTCAAATGTTTTCATTGGATACCACTACTAAAATGGGGCCCACCAAAAGTTGAGCTAGTCGCAGCTAAGCTACTCAAATTCACATTTTTCGAAAGAGGGCCATGATATGTACACTTATTTCTATGATGGACAATGTAATTTTTTTAGCTTTTTTGGGCTTGCCCTTACAACAGGTCGCATCTAATTGAATAAAACTTGCATTCGATTCATGTTCAACTCCTCCCCACTTTTTCTTTGGCTGCTATATAAGTTGGTAGCTGGTTGCAGGACTTCATCTTGTCCATAGCACTTCAGAGGTGGAATATCCAAAGCATGGCCATACGTAGAGCAATCTACACCTTTGTGACATTTTGATCACTAGATCAATAGAGGATCATGAGTTCATTTAGTAGTAAACTCATCTTCAACAAGGGCAAGTTCTTTCCTTAAACACGTTAGCGGTCGATTCACATTCCTCATAAGCAAGGCTAGTTTGGTTGAGACAACAACTATTTGAACATTAAACACTATCTGTCATACCATTATACTCCTAATAATTCAAATACAACCCAAACATGGGGAAAGAGAAGACTTTCACCTACCATGGCTAACCACATTGTTGAGCCTAAGGACTTTCTTTACTATTTATATTACCTTTGGGGTGTCTTTGTAATTTTCCCAAACCTCTCTAATATAAAAGAGAGGCTAGGGTTTCTTTTTTGAAATGAGACATTTCATTTTTGTCAACATGATATCAGAGCGACAGTCCTAGGCCAGTGCTCCGATAACCCACCACATGATGATTGAAGCACTAATATTATGGTAATTCAATCAATAATCTGGAAGATGGCAAGCAGCAGTAGCAATAGCACTCCCTGCCCTCACGCCACCACTATCGCCCCTTTTAGGGATCCCGCCACCGTCACTGGTGCTGCTGTGGATCCCACAGCTTGCGCCGCCCCTACTAGCGGTTCCAACGCCAGCACTATCGTTCAGTAGGTGGCTAACGGTCCGGTCGACCATGCGCTGCAAACCACCAATCCTTCTGTTGCCGCCGGTAGATCTACTATAGGTCCATCGATGGCCCAGTCAGGGCGCGTACCACCCTGGTTCGCAATCCCTGATGCAGCCTTGTACGTATGAACTGTATGTCACGCTTTTTGATCATGGTGATGAGCCTTCTCTCACCATTGGTAGTAAAGTTTGCTTTCTTAAGCGCGACGAGTCTTCTCTCACACAACAAAGAGGTGACTTGTTTACCAAGAAGTTCTATTTCAGAGATGAAGGGGTTTGCGCTTGCAACCCAAGACAACATGAAGAAGAAAAGTAAAATTAAAGGACGGTGGATAATTGATTCTGGTGCTTCTATCCACCTTACAAGAGATGTGCAGCGCCTTATGGATCCCAAAACTCTGTATGGGATCAAAGCGGTTAGGGTGGCTAATGGAGCCACATCACCCATTTTAGCAGTAGAGCGTGTATGTGCTTCCTCGAAGATGTTGATAGGAGGAGTTCATTGTGCCCCCAACTTCCTGATGAGTTTGTTGTCAATGAGTTGCATCTGTAAGGACTTAGGGTGCTGTGTTGTCATTGATGAGGGCTATTGCTACTTTCAAGATAAATAGATAAGAAATATTATAGGTGGGGTTATAGAGCAGGATAAACTCTATTACCTTGACACACCTACATTCTTTGTAGGTACAGCATCCATAGCATATAATCCATGGCTATGCACAGGAGACTTGGGCATCCTCGCTCAAAAAGATGCGACAGATGTATCCCAGTTTGTCAGATCCTCTGACGTTACAGTGTAAGGATTGTCATGTATGAGGGACGCTGGAGTGAGTATTGTTCCCTTTGCCTTGGTACATTGTGATGTATGAGGGCCATCCAGGGTGCCCACTCCAGGAGGACATTGATACTACACTGTTATTGTAGACGATCATAGCTGCCTTAGTTGGGTTTTCTTAATGAAGACCCATGAAGAGATTCCATAGGTTATTCAGCAGTTCTTGGTAGAGGTTCAGACTCAGTATGATGGTACAGTTCGAATCTTTCGTAGTGATAATGCATTGGAGTTTATGCAACAAGATGTGCAAAATCTCTTTTCTTCTCGAGGCATTATTCACCAGACATCTTGTGCTCACACATCCTAGCAGAATGGTATGGCTAAACGTAAGCTTCGACTTCTAGATATTGCTAAGACCCCGATGATCCATATGAAGGTTCCTAAGCAACTCTGAGGAGATGCTATCCTTACTACGGCCTACTTAATAAATCAGGTGCCTTCATCAGTTCTTCGAGGGTAGATTCCTTTCCAGGTGATCAATTCAGGGTGTGACAGGCAATTTACTTTACCTCTGTGAGTTTTTGGATATACTTGCTTTGTCCAAGCATATGGTAACCAGGACAAGTTCTCTCCTAGGACAGTAAAATGTGTCTTCCTTCGGTATTTTAGTATGCAAAAGGGATATAGGTGTTATGACCTAAGCCACAGGAGATATGTTGTCACTGCAAATGTCACCTTCTTTGAGAAGATTCCTTACTTCTCAAATAAGGGAACATCTATACAGGCTGCCCTGGAGGAGACTCAGGTATACCACTGAAGACCACACACTTTGCCAGGCACTGGACCCGATCCTGATTTGGCAGATGAGAGCAGCTCAGACATACAAGAGAAGTATCTTTGAGGAGATCCAATGGAGCTTGTATACTCCATCCTCTTTCTCAGTACACAGGTGTTGCTCATCTTAAGGATGGCGTCCGTCAGTTTGCTTCAGCTATTATTGCTTCTACTATTCCCAAGGGTTTTGTCTAGGCTTCATGTGATCCTAGGTGGCAGGCTGCAATGGATGAAAAGATACAAGCCCTACAGTCATGACAGACATAGGAGTTAGTACCTTATCTTGAGGGTCTACCATGGTGGACAGTAGATGGGTCTACACTATTGGACATGTATAAGGCCAGACTTGTTGCCAAAGGCTTTACTCAGACATATGGGATAGATTATTTTGAGACATTTTCTTTAGTAGCTCGTATTACTTCTGTCAGGATTATTATTTCTATTGCAATGATCAGAAAATAGACATTATATCAGCTTGACATCAAAAATACATTTTTGTATGGAGATTTATCCGAGGTGTATATGAGACAGCCACCAGGTTATAGCAGCCAGGAGGAGCATGTTTGTCGTCTAAAGAAGGCGATATATGGATTGAAACAGAGTCCTCATGCCTGGTTTGAGAGACTTAGTACTGAGATTGAGAAGATTGGGATCCAGGCTTCCAGCGATCTGCTTCTGACCACTCAGTCTTCATCGGGAAGACGGAGTATGGAGGGTATACATGTGTTGTTTTAGCCGTGTATGTTGATGATATGATTCTTACAGGTGATGATGAGGATGGGATTGCCCAGACCAAGTCCTTTTTGCAGTCTACATTTGTTGCCAAGGACATGGGAAAGTTGAGATATTTCATAAGGATTGAGGCAGTACGACAAGGGTCAGGTTTGTCCTTGTCACAAAGGCAGTATACACTTCAAATTCTTCAGGAGACAGATTTGCTTGCGACTAAGCCCTCTGATATACCTGTGGAGCCACCACCTACACGTTCTTCTGATGTGGAGGATCCATTCTATGACAATGCTACTCGATACCGTAGTACAGTGGGTCGTGATAAATATACATTTATTCATGATAAAATGTCTATTTATGTGAGTTCCTAAACTTAACATTGCATTCCGCATTATAAATATTGCATAGCATGCATCATTCTACATTGAGAATAGATTGTATAAATCATAGGTTAATTTGCTCCTTTTTATGGCCAGAGGATTGACGATCAAACCATACGGATTTGATCAAGACGACGATCGGAGTCCAACGCCTCCGAAATTGTCTTGCTCGAAGTCCCGTAGAACCATATACAGTCCGAGGGAGATCAACGACCAAGGAGCAAGGTGATGCAATTTGGAACTTCAAATGACAAATCTAACCATACGAATGGATCCGGAACGACGATCGCAATCCAACAGCATGGAAATCATCTCGATCCGACATCCTATGGTGCTATCCAGGTCACCCAAGGGCCGCTGCCACCTCTCTCTTTCACACCCATCAAATCTAGGCCATGGAGAGGCCATGCCACCATCCTAATCAAAGTAAAGAATTCACCTTTTTGACAGAGTAAAGGCCTTGGCGCAGTGGTCTTGAGCTCTTTCACAAAGGGGAGGTCGCAAGTTCGAGACCCGCAACCCCCCCCCCAAATCTTCAATTGAGCACCAACGCAACAGCAGCGGCCGCGCGAAGCACAGGTGCACGAAGCGCGCGCGAGGGGCATACGCAAGCGCCAGCAAGCCCGTAAGCTGGTCTTCAGCGACATTTGCGGTGGGTCTTGCGACGATTTAAATGTCGTTGACCCGTACAAGTTTTGTGCCGTCATATCTCCACTATAAAAGGACCATCACCCCTTCCATTCTTCTTTAACCCTTCCTATGCTCTCCTTACCTACTCTAGAGCTCAAAACACATCTTGAGCTTGTGTCCTAAGCCCTTGGGATGCTCCACTAGAGAAAAGAAAATACTTTTCTACAATCTCACCACCATTTCGTGGAGCTCTCATCGACCGTCTTCTCAACCTCATTCTAGGAAGCGGATCACGCCACAACGTCACCCTTCCTCAACTCATCTTCCGACGTCGTTCTCCTTCCTCCAACTCCTCAACATCTTCATCTGGGTCTCGTCAAAGCAGCTTCATCCTCCAAGCAGTCGACAAAGAGGACTTTTCTCACCCCATTTCCCTTTTACTGCCTTCATAATGTAGAATCATTTGTAATAAACATTTGTTAAGCATATATCTAGAAGCAGTTTTCTATTATTTGCAACTAGAATAGCTCTTTCCTGCTTTCTAGAATAGTTTAGTTTAGATAATATTTCTTCCTATTTGCTCACTATCACAAAACACCAAAAAAAAAATTGCAAATACAAAATACCAAAAAGAAACAAAGTAAAGCGCAGTTTTCAAAGAATCAAATGTCGCCTCCCTGAGACTCACCTTGAGCTTCGATAAATTTATTTGGTTGCGAACTTTTGCAACTACCAACAACGGGTTTTCTATAACTCCAATTCTTCTCGCAAAAATTATGCTCATCAAGTCGCTTACTCTATCTTAGTATTACGAGACCAGAAATCAATTTTGCAGTAAGTAGTGCTAGTCAACACATGCAGACTCCACGTTACAGCCACTGGAATGAGGTTTGCCTCATTCTGAGGTACCTCAAGGGGATACCAGGTAAGGGGTTGTATTATAGAGATGGTGGCAGCCTAGACATACTTGCTTACTCTGATGCAGATTACGCTGGGTCTGTGGATGATCGACGCTCTACTTCAGATTTTGCGGTCTATCTTGGGAGGAATCTTGTCTCCTGGAGGAGCAAGAAGCAATGTTGTGGCCCGTTCAAGTGCTAAAGCAGAGTATAGAGCCATGGCACAAGCTGCTTGTGAGGTCATGTGGATTGTTTCCTTCTTGTAGGATCTTGGTAGCCAAACTACTCTACTTGTTTCACTTCTTTGTAACAATAAATCTGACATTTATATTACCTTGAATCCAGTCTTTCATAAGAAGATCAAGCATATAGAGGTTGATTGCCATTTTGTTCATGATGTTGTTCTTAATGGCAAGATTAGTACCCCATATGTCTCCTCAGAGTTTTAACTGGCTGATATATTTACCAAGTCTCTAAAAAGGAAGCGTCTTGACTTCATGTGTGACAAGTTAGGTCTTATAGATATCTACGTCCTAGATTGAGGGGGAGTGTTGAGTCTAGGGACTTTCTTTACTATTTATATTACTTTTGGGGTATCTTTGTAAATTTTCCAAACCTCTCTAATATAAAAGAGAGGCTAGGGTTTCTCTTTTAGAATGAGACATTTCATTTTTCTCAACACATATGATGCTGGTTCTGATGGAACAAATGATGTGCCAACATCTTCCAAGGCATCGAAAGAAGTCTTAAAAAGCTGGTCTAGATGCATTTAACTTCCTGCAAAGCTACTATAGTGCTCATGAACAAACAAACCCAACTCAATGCATATTGAGTCTCTGCCTCCAAAGCTTCGTAATCTCTTACCTTTCCAATTCTATCTCAAGAAAAGGTTGAAAATCAAAAGTGACTAATGACATGGAAACCAACAAGACTGCACTCAAAAGGTCTTACTCGTAGGCTTATTGGGAAGAATGTTCTCATAAAACTCTTCCTTGCTAAGGGAGTCTCTACCACTGTTGGGGAGCTCCATCAGAACACCTCCTAGTCTATATTCTTTTCAAGGCCTCCATTGCATGGGCATCATATTAAATCACCTCCACCTAAGCACTCGGCTTTTTATTGCCTAGAAATGCAAACTGGTTTCTTTTTTCGGATGCAGCATTACCCATCACTCCATCAGGGCTGCTACTTGTGATGACATATGAGTCCTTGTATAATTTTGCTCCAAAAGCCACCGTTATGCTAAACGGAATTTCCAAGAAAAATAAGATAACTTAGGTGCCTGAAACAATATGAAACGTAAGTACACAACGAAGCATGATACAACATGTCTGCCATAAAAATCAATACCTCATCTTGCCAAAATAAAACCATGTTCTTCGGAAACATGGGGCCCAACTGACATAAAACCTGCATGAGTATTTTCATAGGATAAGAACTACAAAGATTATATGATTATCATCTATTGGTACGGAGTTCTTAAAAATAAACATAACTGACATCTTTATCATTTGATGATGATATATCAAAGTGAGGCCACCGTGAATCAACAATGTGCACACTTGGTATATAAACGTCAAAAGAAGATGTCCAGAACATTAATTTCCCCCAATGCATGAAGAAGGTATATATTCCCGTTTTTGGTATAAAGTGAATATTTAAATGGACAAAGCAAAAGACAACCAACTGAAGTAAATTATCCTTTAGGAGGGATAATCAGAATATGCTAATCCCCACAAAGGAAAAAAAATATAGAACAACTAGAAAGGTAATAACTCCTAAATATACAGACCGTCAAAATATTGGCTGATAGCTGCTCCCTGGACAGAGGATCATGCAAAAGCACTATTAGACGTGCAAAAAGATCCTGCATTCAAATGTAAAAATATATAAGGTATTACATCTTCAAAGTAAAAATAAATGATAACAGCAATAAAGCTCTACCACAGAATCAGGAAGATCTGTATGAGTAGCCAGTTCATTAATCATGGATTCACCATAAAATGGCTTATGTGTAGATAGTTCCGAAATGCATTTGCAAACCTGGAAAAGGAGAACGCAAACTCAGAAATTAAGTAACAAAATCAGAAACCAACACTGCAGATGCTTTGTTCAAAGGCTCGAACCCTTGCAACTGCACCAGTATATTTTTTTGGTATAATCATCTTCAATATGAAAGGCCATAGAATATGCTGCAAGAGGTGTAAAAAAGGTTAATTGCTGTTGCAAGTAACATTAGATAACACAGAAACAAGACCATATTCATTAGTAATTCCATATTAATTATCATAGAGTATAATTGGTGTTTCTTAATATAGACCTACTAACACAAATCACAATTTGAAACAATAATCCTAAAGTACCTCCACTTCGGGTATAGTAACAGCTAACAGAAGAAGGCCCTTCTCACATATTGCCCTTAATTCTACAGGAGAAATTGGCCCAGCTTTTACCTGGCAAGATTAAAGGAAGAAAACAAATATGTGTTATAACCAGGGAATCAAAAATCGCAATTAGCAAGACATAGGTTGGATGCTAAGATAAAAACCTCAAGCTTTTTATACTGGAAGGGCCTTACTGATCTACTTCTCTGGATGGCTTCCTTTCTAAAATCACTAGTTTCTGCCTCCGATATTGCACAATGACGTACAAGGTATTCGATGGCTGACTCCCCAGATGCACCAGAGAGGTAACAATGTGATGCCATAACCACAAGTAACTAATGTAAAACCAAAATCGATCCTCAGTACATCTACAAAGCACCTCCTAAAGGACTCACCAAATTCACTTTTAAATTATCAATACTAATGCTGGAAGAGAAACTCTAAATTGCATGCATTTTGGCATATCTTTGACTAGAATACAAAGATGGCAGAATGCACCTCTGAGAGCGCCATGCGGATGCCCAAGCTTTGCTCATCAAACAACAATTTTACAGCATCAACTAATAAAGGTCTCTTAGAGTTCCACACTTCAGACAGCCTGTAAAGAATTAAGAGTGAGCAAGCTAAGGTATATGAGAAACACATTAAATTGCAAAAAGATTCGAAAAAGGAAAAACCTAGGTAACAGATGTTTTAGAACACACAAAGCCCCAACAATTGAAATTTCCTCCTTTGATTGACATCTCTGCACAGATAATATACAAAGAAATCAGCAACATGCAAAACATAAAAATTTCAGATGGCCACAAACCTTGCATGCCATTTTTCAGCACCAAAATAAGGTAAGTTCCTTTTTTTGTTACACTGATTTTTGCTGCATTTAATTGATTATTTATTTTCTAAGTCAGATATTTAATTGTACCACAAATTAAGTGAAACTGAGGAATGAAATCATTTCTTTTTTATAATAATATAAATGACCAAACAAGGGAGTGATACATACATTCAACAGAAAAACCAAAAGATCCTCCGGGTACACCGAACCAATCACCACAAAGCAGTGTTGAACTTCATTGTAGGTCTGCAGGAAGAGTATGAATCATGCAAAGAATGAACTAAAGAATGCAACAAAAGCATGGTATAGAAAACCATCATCCAAAGATTTCCAAAATGCTTAAATCTTAATCATTCTTAATACATTATTATTGACGAAATTTATGTAAATGAAAGGAGTAACTAGAAAGCACTCCTCTTTATCTACTTGGAAATGACAGGTGTAAAACAGTCGGTACCTTCAACCCAACTGAAAAATCCGAAGGTTCAGCTTTCTTTATAATGATACATGCCATCGGAAGAAGTGTTAAAAGAGTGTTCAGAAGCTCCTGAAAAACAGAAATGACTTTTCAATTACACTAAGTTTCTAGGTTGAAAAAGTTTGGACCATTCACGAGGTATATATAATGGTTATTGCAGAAAAAATCAATTACTAGACATTCAATAGCAATGTGCTATTTAGAGAAATCCATTAATCACTCTCTATACAACTTAATAAAGCTACCTTCACCATCTTCATTTCTGACAGATCGTACAGGACCACATTTCTGCCTCAAGAAATGGTAACCAGAAAAATTAAATTCAATGTTGGTCAATATCCTTCAAATACTAATAATTCAACAAAGGATTTTACTGAACCATGATCAAGTGAAGGCAACAACAAAAAGCAACTTGCTTATGGACACACTAATCCAAACTCCACTTCGGTAAACTCATTGCCCTAATGCACAACAGTTGCAACAAGAAGCAAATCCTCTTTTCTGAAGGAGTACCAATAAAGTATCATTTCACTTGAACCATGAAGAACATACAACCATTTGTTCACACCCAGAACCAATAAGGTGTAGATAGATGTTTGCTTTATTTCACTACTCTGTTTTGTTTGCCTAATATTTTTTTTTTTTTTAACAGTCCTCTATTTAAGAGGATTAGGATTTCTAATGAAGGCATCCATTCCACAGAATGGTATTTGTTGATATTTGGAACTCGCGGAGAGGGCCCTTCTTCCTCTTGATGTTGGCACATAGAGAGAGAGAAGAGAGGGGAGTTGGCGGTGAAGGAAGGGGAAAGGAAGGAGTTTTCAATGTGGAAAACATTATTGCAAACTCAAATAACAACTAGGCATTACTCTCCTTCTAAAGAGAAGCAATCCTATTTCTTAATATAGAAAAATAGGAAATCAAATTCTAATTAAATAAAATAGGAAAAGCAACTTATTCCTAATTATTTCTAACAAAGTTGCCACATGTGGCACAAAGCTAACTTGGCATGCAAGTCCAAAATCCTAAGGCCACCTTGGTCGACTACTAGGACCAATGGTGCCACATGGCACTGCCATGTGGCCCTCTTTATTCCATGCTAACACACCCCCACAAGTTGAAGCATGAGAGGGTGAAGACTTGCCTTCAAAAAAAACTTCTTAATCATCCCACCAATGAAATCATAATTCACCTTCTCCGACTTTTTCGCCTTTGCTCCTTTACAAGCCTCAGGAGCTTTTTCAGAAAATATGTGGAGTTTACCTTGAGCCTTTGCATCTATCATTGTTGTCTTCAAACCTGAGGTGGTTGAGGAAGGTCTTTGTGCCTCTTCTACACATGAGAGCCAAGCACCAAGGTTTGAAATGCTGATTTCGATGCTATTTCGATAAATTTTCAAATGCATATTTTGCCGACATGCCGTGGAAATGCCCATGTTTCAACATTGGATTTCGATGATTTCGATGCCCCAAAAATAATCCATTTCGAAGACATGCCAACAAAAATAATAGAACTGATCGAAATGATTGAAATTTTAAGAATAACTACTTTTTTAAGAGAATTAAGAATAACTATTTAAATGGATAAATATTCCCATTTAAGCCCTAAATCGAATGACTATTTTTAAAATTAAGGACTACAAGAAAAAAGGTGTTAATACTAATTCAAAAGGGGATATATTGATAATATATTGTTGATATTAGGGAATTTTGAGGAAATTATAAAAAATGACTTAAATGGATACAAATGTTACAATATGAAAAAATGCATAGGCTTTAGAAGACCAAAAATCATGTTTTGAAGAGCCCCCCACGATACAAATAATCAATATCTTTCAAGTTAGCGATATGCGATACATAACTCGTACAACAGTAGTAGCAATGCAGCATAGCAGCAGCCAGGTAGCAGCCAACCGTAGTAATGGCGGGCAACAAGCGTCATGCGTAAGCAACCTAGTAGCAGGCAACAATGCAAACCAATATATCGTCAGCATGCCAACAATTTCAGTGGCATGCCACCGACATCTAGAGACATCCCTACATTTCGATAAGTATGTCATGTCAATATGACATCTAGTCAAAAACTCTTGTTTGTCGGCATGCTGGGGGCAAGCTGACGATATTTTAATCACTACCAAGCACTATATCGTAGTGTTCCCTTGCGTGCTAGAGTGTTCCACACACCCCCTCAATCCATTGGTGTCATTGGTCCTATGGCCCAAGAGCCCACCGAGTCACTTGGGTCTTTAGATGCGTATAAGGTCAACCTGTTGTAGTAAAGTTGGCACGACGCTTCAATTCCAAGGCAACTCCACGCATTCCATGCATACAATGGCAACTCCACATGATCTTACATGGATCACTCTAAGGCGACTCCACATGTTCCACGCACACAAAGGTAACTCTACATGATCTTGCATGAAACTCTTCTCTCCGCATGTAGGATCAAGAGGTTTGGATGAGCCGCTCTGATACCATGTTGAGATTTGGAACTTGCGAAGAGGGGCCTTCTTCCTCTTGATGTCGACGCGTGGAGAGAAAGGAGCGAGGGGATTCAGCGGTAAAGAAGAAGGAAAAAGGAGGGAGTTTTGAATATGGAAAATATTATTGCAGTCTTAAATAATAACTAGGATTACTTTCCTTTTTGTACCCTTCAATGTATGAGTGTCATGAATGTGACCTCTATCTACCCAAAGAAGCACCAACATGCATCAACTTGTGTAACAACAATGCGTATCACAACACTTGCGTGTGTGCATACACCACATGCAAAGGTAGGTATGCTACCCTATTGGGTCTGACCACTGAGATTAGGCATGCTGTAATATGGGCATGATACAATGCTCAATTTCTATTCCATTACCAGGGGTTGCTTTGTGCCACCTATGCTGCCTGAAAGATGCCCTGCTCTGCCCAGAAAACACCTACCAGACTAAGACCCCCTCACTGTGCCATTACCCAAATGAGGTCCTCAAGATTGCCGCTGAGTAACCATCAAGGGTTTCACTGAGATGAGGCCCCCAGTAAGGCTCAACACTGTCCCACTTGCTGCCATTCACAGACTTCCTCTGTACATAGTAATGGGGGTCATGACCAACTCGGAAAGACCTTCATTGCGAAGAGTCACCAAGACACTGTCACAACATATAGATGATGCACTGTATGGCCCTCATGACATGCTGAAGATGATTAACCATGAGGAATAATCCACAAACTACTACTTATTTACATGGAGAAACCTCTAAAATGGGAGGGAAAAATCTTTTTGGATTAATTCCCTGTAACTCCTTTTGTACATCTTTGTTTGGTGGGGAGATGGAGCAGATGGTTACTGACATCCCATAGCCATCCTTTACCCTTTCAGAAAAAAAAAATCTTGGGAAGACTGAGCCCTATCCTAGAATGAAGTGAGTTGAAATTGTAACAAGTAGAGGCAAATGTGACCAACGGACTTATACTAAAGCTCCATTCACCCCAATATAACTCAACATGCATGTATCTTGATAGCAGGTGGAGTAACCCACCTTGTGAAGATTCACAAGCAATGGTGGATGGTGATGAGAGGGTGGTGGCAAACGACAGTGACAGGAGCGTCATTGTCAACACTGAATGCGATGGTGATGGTCAACACTGATATAGGTGGTGGTGGTTAGCATCTATGATTGCATGAATAGGTGAAATAGAAGCATGGCCATGCATGTGTGGTTTGTGGTGTATTGACATATTCCCTATTTCCTTATCTCTTATGTTTTATTTTGTGGCATCTTGTTAATTTGTTTTTCTATGTGGACATGTAATGTAATTTTTCCACATATCTTCTCTATATAAAAAGGTGTAGGGTTTATTAGAATAATAAGTTGATTCATTCTCTCCCACTTGGTATCAAAGAGTGGTCCTAGGCTAGGTTCTGATATCCCACCCAAACCTAACCCCAAAACCTTCCACCTTAACCCTAGATCTCTCTTTCCTCCTCTCACCAGCGACTGCCAGTGCCGCTCCGGCAGCACCAGCAACAGCTAGCATCGCTAGAGTAAGGCTAGCAGCCATCAGCGTTGCCCTTGCAAGGCAACGTTCATGCTGTAGGTTCACCGCCAGTAGCCCAAGCGGAGGAGAGGGGGCTCCCAACGTCTGTGCGGGCCCTATTTGAGTTGATCTCAACTCTTGTAGGGATGATCTAATCTTGCGAAGGCTGTTAGGGACTGTAACATGGTCTTTTGGGTTGTCTTTTACCCAAAAATTCATGTTTATGCACTAATCTTCTATTCTCTCTACTGGATATGATCTGAAAGTAATTTCAAATCTTGGATTTTGCGTTGTTTCTCTATCCAAAGGCTTACGATGGCTTCGTCATCTAAATCTAAGGTTACGTTAGATACCACATCAGAGAACGTGACTTACAAGAGTATGTTTTTCAATCCCATTATTAGGCTTAATGAGACTAATTATCTAAGATGATCTCAAACATTCCTTATGACAGTAGAAAGACACAATAAGGAACATATTCTATTGGAGTCAAAGCTTGCTGATAAGATAGGGAAAAATGCATCTTGAAAGAAGGATAACGCTATGGTACTACTTGATAGATGGATAGTGTTATTCTACATATTGGAGATGAGATTATGTACAAAAAGACAACAAAACAGATGTGGGATGGTCTCAGAGACACTTATTCACATGAGAAAAATTCCTCTATGGTCTTTCAAATACATCATGAGTTATTTGAGATGAAGCAAGAGGGTCATTCACTCTCTTAATATTATTCGGCTTTGAAAGGTCTTTTGGAGAAACATAATGCATGTCAGCCTATTTGTACTTGTTCTACCCAGAAGGATTATCGCAAGGAGTTCGCAGTTCATCTATTCTTATCTGGACTTGGCCCAGATTATGCTGTTGCCTGTTCACAAATCCTCAGGTATGTGTTGAGCCATCTGACCAGATGTGTGCTAGTGGTGATTGTGCAAGTACAGGTGATGTTATTCCTGAGGATGATCTTCCGATAGCTATTCGGAAGGCACCACGATCTTGTGCACATTATAGAGTTGCAGGGGCAGTGTCCACTGATAAGATCAGGAAATCTTTTCGTGTGTTCGCTACAGCTTTGTCAGCTATGGAGTTACCAGCTTCATATCGACAGGCCATCCTTGATTCAAAATGGTGGAAGGTCATGGAGGATGAAATGGGCCTGCCTTATAGGACCTACAGACTTGGAAGTTTACTTCTCTTCCACCTGGCAAAAAACTTGTCGGCTGTCGCTAGGTCTTTGCCTTAAAATACAACCTAAATGGATCTATTTCAAGGTATAAGGCTTGTTTAATGGCAAAGAGATTCACTAAAACATATGGAATAGATTTATTCGATATCTTCCCCCTATTACTCAACTATTTACAACCCAAATTTTAATTTCTGTTGCTGCTCACAGGGATTGGAAGCTTCACCGGCTTGACATAAAATATGCCTTTCTTTATGGTTATCTTAAGGAAGAGGTATATATGCAGCAACCTCCTGGGTTCGAGGTTTAGGAGGAGTGTGTATACAAGTTGAAGAAGGCTATTTATAGACTTAAGTAGAGTCCAAGAGCATGGTTCCACAAACTCTCAGAGGTGATTGAAAAGATGGGCTTGCAGAGATCTTCCTCATATCATTCGTTGTTTGTCAGGAAGACAGAGCAAAGTGTGGTGGTTCTTTTAGTATATGTTGATGATTTGATTATTATGGGAGATGACAAAGCGAAAATTGAAGAAGTCAAAAGATTCCAAGTAGAGTAGTTTGTTATGAAAAATCTGGGCCAGCTACGTTATTTTCTGGGAATTGAGGTTGCAACTAGTAAGGATGGGATAGCTCTGTCTCAGCACAAGTATGCACTTGATATACTCAAGAAGAAAGGCATGCTGGGATCCAAATCTGTTAATATACCTATGGATCCCAAGACACACTTATATGATGAAGAGGCAAAAGTGGTTGATAATTAGTTCAGTTGGTTGGGAAATTAATATACCTAACTATTACTAAACCAGGTATTGCTTTGGCAATTGGAAAGCTAAGTCAATTAATGACTAAACTCACCAAAGTACATTGACAAGCAGCTATGCAAGTGCTTAGATACTTGAAGAAAGAACTTGGTCATAGGTTCCTTTTCCATAAAGGAGCACCCATGACTGCTGTGGGATATTTAGATGCTGACCATGCAGGGAATATAGTAGACAGGAAATCCACCACTTTTGTTGCTGGAAATCTTATTACCTAGAAGAGTAAGAAACAAAGGGTAGTAGTCTCCAAGTCAAGTGTAGAATCTGAGTACTAGGCCATGGCCTAGACTACTAATAAAATGATTTAGGTGAAATCCCTATTACAAGAACTACATGTCCAGATTGATGGTCCTATGGAAATGCGATGCGATAATAGGGCAACCACCTACATTGCTAATAATCCAATGTTTCATGAGAGAACGAAACATGTAGAGGTGGATTGTCATTACACCAGAGATCCGATACTACAAGCAGTATTGCATACTACCTTTGTTGCTTCAGAGGATCAAAAGACTAACATTTTCACCAAGCCTTTACCACGTGGAGCTTTTGATGCATGTTGTTCCAAGCTAAGCATAATCGATATGTATGCTCCAGCTTGAGGGGGAGTGTTGGCATATACATATTTCATATTTCCTTACTTATCTCTTATGTTTTTATTTTGCGGCATCTTGTTATTTTATTTTTCTATGTGGACATATAGTGTAATTTTCCTACACCTCTTTTTTATATAAAGAGGTGTAAGGTTTATTGAAATAATAAGTTGATTCATTCTCTCCTACTTGGTGCAAGGTGCAAGTGTGAACGGAGGGGAGGAGGGAGGCCTTATGGTTTTAATATTGATAGCATGGAATAAAGATGGCCATCTGGTAGTGCCATGTGGTATCGTGGGTCCTAGTAGTTGGCCAAGGTGGCCCTAGGGTTTTTGGCTTGCACACAAAGTTAGTTTTGTGCCACATGTGGCAACTTTGTAAGAAATAATTAGGGATAAGTTGGTTTTCCTATTTTAGTTAACTAGGATTTGATTTCCTATTTTTCCATATTTAGAAATAGGATTGCTTCCCAGGTTGTCGAGTTTGTGCAGGGGTGTTATCAGATTGCACTGCATGAGTCGTGACCTTGCATGCATAGATTGCAGCACTCATGTCATCCTCTCCACAGAGGATTGTGCATGGGCCTATTGTGGTTGCTCTTGTGATCTGGTGCAGTGCTTGCAGAAGTCCAGAAATGTTATTGTTATCTATGTGCTTGAGGTTCGATTACTGTTGTTGTTCATGTTTGCTGCAGTAAGGGTTGGTGATTTAATTTAAATACAAACATGGTCTACCTAGGTTTTAAACCCATGATCCCTCTGTCACTATCTACTTGAGAGATTTGATTTTCTACAACACACCTGTCTGCAGTCTATGGTCATGCCAGCAAGTTGCCAACAGCTACAACGATTGTTATGCAGTGTGCACAACTAGTGCTTGGTCTTATTAGTACAAGCACAACTGCACAAGGCTCCATACATGATTCTTGCTGAGATTATTTAGTGATACTTACTGTGATTGTTGATGATTTATCTTTACCGTTGTTCATGATATGTTTTACAGTTGTGATGTTGCTTGAAGTTGGAGTATGAATCTTATACTGCTCTAGTTCGCTTTTGTGGTACTATACTATAGCAAGTTGCAATTTTTGGTTGCCAAAATTGTCCTGATTGCTCAAACTATGAGAAAACTAAACACAGAGAGCCATCTTTTGAGATTGACGATGAATGAAGGGGGATGACCACCTTTTGGGGAGAGTCAAGAGAAAGCAAAGGAAGGACGATGCAGGAGGTCGACAAGGCAACAAGGAGTGGACCAGCCAATGTTCGAAGAAAGATAGGAGCAGCAACCACATATCAAGCAAGGTACCTAGAGCATCAAGGACGAGCCTCTGCCGGGTGATGATGATGGTCAAATACTCGTCACACATCACCGTAGCTACTCACACAGAGGAAGTGAGAGGAACGGCATATAATGCTTTTGCTACCTCAAAACCAAGCATCTCTCCAAAGCCTATACATCAAATGTCATTTGCCGCCATGCTATGGCCACGAGCGTTGCACCAAGTATTGCACTCTCCCTCCTACCTACGACGGCACTAACAATGCTTCAATGAAGGTCTTACTCATCTCTGATGGAGTATTGAAGTCACTCTTATGGGCCAAAGTGCAACCTTTACCGCCACAACCTGTCTCATCCACTCGTACATGTTGGAAAAAAGGATAAACTTTGCATAAGGAGTTGACCACCTTGTGTTGGTAGTAGTCTTGTAGATGATGCTACTTTTCACCACCTCATTAAGGCCATGGGATGCTTGCCTGGAGGTGGCTTCGTGTGCTTTTCAGATGGACAAGTGTTCAAGATCTTCTTCAACAGGCCACTCTATTGCCTGTGAGTCCATTGAAGCTCAATCTTCACCAAAGCACCACCACCACTGTCGTTAGGGGAAAACCAGTAATTTTACAACCAATTGTCTCTCCTTCCTAAATTCTCCGATTGTTCCGCAAACTTATTAAAAAGTTGAATCATTCTGCAATCATGTCCCATCTTTCCCCATTATGTCCATAATTGTGGGCCCTCAGGAAGCTTCACCTACCATTTCTGCACGTGGAACTCAGACACCCCCATCACCTACCCAACTTCTCAACCTAACCAGTAGCAAACTTGAAAGCAAATCTGATTGCCTCATTGGGTCTCCACTTAGATCCAACGTCAAGCTTGAATCTCCAAAGCATTCCTCTAGATCTCTACTAGACCTTGGCAATCACGATCCAGACCCCTCTTCCGGATCTCCTTGTGATGGTATCGCCCCCTCCACCTCTTCTAAAGAGGTCAAGGTAGCCCCTCCGACCGGCTCACTAATGTAGGAACTAGCCCTTCTGACCAACCAAGCCATCTTCTGTTGCCTTCTACTGTTATGGTTGCCATCGAGTTGCACAGTCCCATATCTTCTAATTGCCCGCAACTGGACTAGCGAGAAATGGTTTCTGTGCCTTCCAACTTACCAAATTTGGCATACTCTATGCACCTTGGATCTAGCCAAAACGAGTATGATAACTTAAACCAACAATCTAAAGGTGTTCTTTCTTCTTTTAATGTCATCAATGGAGGTCCTACCATTGATTTTTTCTCCTCCCTTAAGGCTACATCGAAGTTAATGCATGAACCGAATTTGTACGCACCCAACTAATTGGGCGACATGACAATGGCAAGAGCTTCCCAACGGCAACTTGTCCCCAAACCGAATCCAACACCTTATATACATCTTGCATCCAACTCCAATAGGTATGGTTTCTTACAAACTAATACTGCCCTTGGCACTCGTGTGGGGAATACCCCACCAATGAATATGCCTTAGAATTCTTATGCTTAACCCCTTCTTTCACTGGATGAGGCAAGCCCTAGACACACTCTGACTATAGAAAAGTATGACACTAAGATGACCAGGATGATATCACTACTAAACAACTTGGTGCAACGAACCAATTTCTCAAAGCAAACCTCCCCCGAGCCAAATCCTGCCCCTACTCCATCTTCAAGATCCAACCTACATGGGTACGGTTCCTTACCTCCCTCTAATAGCAATTTTCCTTGTTCAAACAATTCTCACATCAAATGTACACCCCAGGATCCTAATGATCCATTTTTGTTGATGAACGAGGGCGAAGCTAAGCATACCTTCAATGTGCTGAAGGCACCCCATGTCGACATATAGATGGAGAAATCTTGATAAATGCTCTCTTCCCAGATAGATCCAACCCATCCTATCATTTTCAAATCTGACTTGCTAGTGTATGGAAACTCAAACCCTCTTTTTGTCAATTCTACTTCTAGTCTACTAGCTCCTAATGATTACTCTAAACCTCTCTTGGTTGCTATTGAGGTGATCCTTCCATTAAAGATGGATCAAGAACAAACTCAACATCAGGAGCACAATATGCCTTCTCAGATTGCCTCTACTCTAAGAACAGTCTACTTGCTAGGTGGCCATAGAAGACCTACCTTAACCTTTTCTCCTCGTGAAGGGGGAGCGACTGACGGGATTATGGAAGGTATGGGTTGTTAAGCACATTGTGCCTTGTTGCCCCACCCAACCCACCCTTTCTAGCAGCCCTCAATGAACCTAATGCAAAGGAGGATAAGCGAGAAATGGCATTACTATCTAACATTGTAGGTCTACATACTATCCAAAGTATTGCATGTGACAAACCATGTAGGCCGATAGCAGGAAGGGCATGAACTAATAAGAAATAAAGATCGCCACATGGAATGTGAAAAGTTTAAGGGATGACTCAAGGAGGAGCATCCTAGGAAACTACACAAGGGAGTGGTTAATGGGCATTATGTTGTTATAAGAGACCAAGTTGGAATGTTGTGACTGCAAGACATGGAACCAGATTAGAGGATCTCGATAAGTTTGAAGCACTTGACACCATGGGAAGGTTTGGTGGATTATTGATTGGTTGGAGTGGGGATTCCTTTGACTGCACCAATATTGTGAAACAAAGATTTTCAATTGCAGTTGATCTCCGATGCAAGACAAATGGTTCCTTCTATGTAGTAGATGTTTATGAGCCTTGTGCCCTTGAGGATAAGGATGCTTTTTGGGAAGAGTTATCCCTGCAGGTCTCCATGAAGTCATGGTTCTGTGTCAGAGACTTCAATAGCACACACTCCTCAAAGTATCGACTAGATGGCATTTTAGGATGTGATAGAAGTACGAGGGTTTTTGAAGACTAGATCTCTAAGGTTTGGGCCTATGGAGTTAGAAGTCCCCAACTGTCACTTTTTTTAGAGGAGCTCCAATCAGGGGAGCTCAAGGTCTCGATTGGATCACTTGTTCGTCTCAATCACCTTTTGCAAGCGCTTCTCCTTAGGCTTGGGAATCGCCTTCCCACATTTGTTCCCCGATCACACTCCATTAGCCTAGGATTATAGGGAATACATTCATTTTGGGGCCTACTTCAAATTCAAGAGATCTTGGCTTCTCAAAGATGGGTTCAAAGATAAAATACAAGGTTAATGGAGGGAATGCAATCTCGTTGGCCACCAAACACTCATTTATTAGAAAAAGATATAATTCCTCTAAGATAAGCTAAGAGAGTATCAATGCAAATTGATGGTTACCCAAGATAGGGTCAAGGAGGAAATCCTAAGTAAGAGCTCCAGATTGGACTATTTAGAGGCTGAACACAACTTGACAGCAAAGGAGGGAAAAGAGAAGGCATAATTAAGAAAGAAGATTCAGGTCGAGGGCAAAAAAGGATGAAGTGGCTTGAAGGCAAAGTTTGAGCCAATTGTGGCTTAAGCAAGGGGATGCCAACACAAGATTTTTCCATGCTTTTGCTAGTGGGAGAAGGAATTGGATAGAATCTTACAGATCTAGGCAAAAGAAGTTTTCAAGAGATCGAAGGTTGAGGAAGGTTTCATTGACTTTCATCATCGCCTTTTTACCACTAGGATAGATAGAGTTTGTCATTTTAGGGGCTACCTACCCAAGCGCCTAAGTCTAAATGTTGCTTCCTCCTTAGTGGCTCCATTTCTTAAGGGGTTTGGAGGGCATTGTGTTCTCTTAAATAAGAGGGCTCTCCTGGTCTCGACAGTTTTCCAATTTTCTTCCTAAAGGAGTTTTGCATGTCGCCAAGGATAATTTTATGGCAACATTTCACTTATTTTCAACAAGTGAAGGCTTAACCAAGCCGAACATCATCTACCTCTTTTTATTGTCGAAAGGGGACACTGCAGAAGGTGTTAAAAGACTATAAGCCAATTGCCTTGTCCAATTCTATTTATCTTCTTGTGGTGAAAACATTGGCTCTACAATTAGCTTTTATCAAGGGAAGATTAATATTGGAGAACTATGTTGTCGAGTCGAAAATTCTAGCTACATGGAAAAGGGATAAGGAAAGCCTTGTGTTGGCAAAATTAACTTTTCAAAAGTGCATGACTCCCTAGACTAGAAATTCTTATGGTCATCACTACGCCTGTGTGGATCCCCTCAGTAGTGAATAAACTAGATGAGAATCGATGTCACTTCTACATCTTTCTCCATTTTGATTATCGAAAGGCTTAAAGGTGGATGGATAGGCAAGGGTGCCTTTTAGCTACCCTCCTTGTTGTCCTAACAGTTTACTTCTTGGTTGATGCATATTTCTCCTTATGCTCTACTAATAAACTACATGGCTTAGGGGCGAGAAAAGATGGCGAGGTGGTACCTATCTTATAGTATGCACATGACACCATACTCTTTGTAGATGGCACAATGGCTAAAGGAAGCAAAGCCAGATTGCTTGTGCAACTTTTAGGTATGCAAGATGAGGAATTGAAGGAATGTGATGAGTCCTTAGGTGTCCATATCCTCCAACTACCATTCAAGTATCTTGGCTTACTATGCATGCTAGGAAATATTACATTTAAGGTTTGGATCTAAGTCATGAAATGAATGGAAAAACACCTGCAAGGATAAGTTGCACTTCTCCTATCTGAAGGGGAAAGGCTTGTTTTGCTTTCCTCCTTGCTTTCTACACTTTCCATCTATTCCCTTTAAGTTCTTTAGGCGCCAACTTGTGCCATGCAAAGGATAGATTCTACTAGAAGACAATCCCTTTGGGGTTCCCCATTTGGGGATGGATTTATGCCCCTAGTCAACTAGGATAAGGTGTGTGGAACTAAGAGGGACGAAGGACTCAACGTTTTGAATCTTGGAGAACTAAACGATACACCGCTTTCTAAGTGAAGCTTGCAAGTAATGGGGCCTCAATTGCCTTCTTGGGGAAAGATTATCTATAAGTCCAATAGAGACACCTTAGACTGGGACAAAAGAAGGATGACTATTAGAGGTGCCTCCACTTTTTGGAAGGGTTTAATTAAATTTTTTAGAAGATTCCAGCCGCACTGTAGAGCTACCCTTAGAGATGGGATGAAGTTCCAATTCTGGTCACTCCATCAGTCATCTTTGGGTGTCATTGTTAAGGTCTATCCCAAGTTGGCAGCGTTGTCCACGTTTCAAAAACAAGTCAACTAGGCTGACTACTCAACCAAGTAGTTCTAGTCGATCCCCCCACCAACCCAAGTGCCCATACTCGAGCTGATAATCGGTCGGCCCGACTACTCGACTAACTATAAGGCTGATTTCTACATGCTAGTTCATTATCAAATCCTAACCCGACCCGATTACAAGCTATAATGATTAAAAACTTTAAGATTATGTTATTTATTTTCTTTAGACTTTTTTTGTAGCTTGTTTTCATTACCATGAGCTTCAAAATGGTTTATCTTTATGTAACGATATATTTTACTTATTGAAATATTGAATTATGCAAGTAAATACATCTTAAATATATATATATATTAGAAAAGTACTCATCCAAGTACTCCCAAACTACTCCCCTGCATACCGTATACTCCTTAGTCAATGACCCAACCGACTAAATACCGACTTTTACAACACTAGCGACGTTGGCCATAGAACCATTGTTGTCGTTGATTGCCTCCATGATGACCTTTAGTTGCCTAATGTCCCCCAATCACTATCTGATGCCAGGGCAACGAGTTATCTCTCATGCTAAAAGCTCTTAATGAGATAAGCTTGGCTGGTGAGAAGGATGGCTAGGTGTGACACTGTGGCCATTTTTCTGTAAGAAAGGCTTACCTGCACTTTATGAGTGCACATACACCTGTCAACCAAACTTCATCAAAAGGTTGTATGGGTATATCGAGGGCTAAACTACCATTGAAAGTCCATTTCTTTATGTGGCTACTGAGGAGAAAGAGGTTGGTTACCTGACACTCTGGGAGATGGTAGCTTCCAAAGGTAGATGCTACTTGTGTGCTTTACAACTCCTCCGAGCAAGGTGTGGATTACCTCTTCTTTGCTTGTCCCTTTTCTCAGCAGTGCTGGCAGCACGAACATGATTGGCCTTTTAATATTTCTTCACGAGTCCATTTGGGATACTACTGGGGCCGCATGGAGGATTTGGATAGAGATACAATTAAGAGATCGTATATACTCCTTTGGTGCATTTAAACAAAATAGGAGCATCTCTATAGGGAAGAGAGCTAGCATACATGGGGTGTTGTACCATTTCTTGTCCTTATGTGACTGCCAGTTTAACAAGTTTAATAATTAATTAATGAATTTGGAGCGTCAACAACCCTTACTAAGACTTCTTTTACAACGATTTTCGAAGCATAAACTTGACTTTGGCCAACACCATGCCTCCATTGAAGAACACTCACAAGATAATGTGGTCAGAAAAGGAGTACATTCCAAATAGTTCAAGGAGCTTGCTATTCGTCAACAAGATTACAAAGGGCTAAATTATTGAATTATTTTCAATGCCAACTGTTGTGTTTACAAGACCTGGAGATTGAAAATGTTTGGAGTCTGACGGCTTACCAATAAAGATTGTAAGTGCCCTTCAATTAGTGCTTAGTTCTCATTGGCCATGATAATGCGAGAGAGAGACAAGGTTTTAAATATCGATATCGATATCGTATGGGTAAGTTAAAAAAGGGATATATTGGGGATATATCAGAGATATATCATTGATATCGGTGAATTTTTGAAAAATCACTCAGAAAGGTCTAAAATATCCCAAAATATCACAAATTTTATGAAAATTAACATTTTAATAACTAATACATCATGAAGAAATACCTAGAAGACAAAAATCATAAATTTTGAATGAAAATATAATAGAAATACACTAGTCGCATATCGACAAAGTCATATATTGAAAAGGTGTATAGAACAAGATAACAATTGAAAAATATTCATAATAATGCTACTCACAAAAAAACTGAAATATAAATAGTGTAAGAGTATCAATTGACTACACCAAGTATGAAAGCACCAGCCAATGCCACCAAATCAATACCAGGTTAAGCTTTGACCTAGTTCGATACCTCTCCTCCGATTATCTTCCTCGATTTGTAGTACTCTAACATATTCACAATATGACTCCCACGTCATGTAGCCATATCGAGTATTGTATTCATTGATGCATCATTGATAGTCTTCACTACTGCAATAGAAAAATATTCCAATATGTGGATATCGACAGACTGTCAGACAAGCTACCCCTGCTTCTAGTTCTAGATCTACCCTGATTCCAAGTAGATTCATCTCGATGTCCTCTTGAATCTGTGGATGCGGTACCTACCTCGTTTCAGTGTAGAACCTGATGATTCACAAGATTCACGTTGTCTCATCGGTGAACTTTGTGGTGGTCGAGGAGGAAGTGGTGCAGCAGAGTGGGAAGGTTGATAAGAAAATTGTTGAGGACCATGAGATGCAAAATAGTCAGGGAAAACCCAATAGCCATAATTTGCAGATGCAAGATCACTTTGGGTACTATTACTTTGGTGGAGATAGCCATATGAGGAATCATAATAAGATGGAGGGCTGGTGTAGCTGAGAAAGTAATTAGATGAACTTTGCGCCTCATCTTGGGGTTGGTATTGAGGGCTGATGTAATGAGATCCGTAACTACCATAGTAACTTGATAATGATGATCTTAGGCCACCTCCAAAGAATGATTCCGACATTAGATTAAAGGATCCCACTAATGAACTTAAATCATCGATGAACGTCATCGAATGGCCTGAAGCATACCCATACCCTGTCGGGCTTGTCCCTACGTCATAGTCACAAGGTGGACTTGGTACGAGATCTCCATGTATATTTGTATATTTTTTGTGTATTCATGTTGGGTGTCCTCTCTACTATGACCTTAATGATGATATCCCTCAGCTTCTCCACCACTACTTTCTTCCTGTGGCTCGTCAACCATCACTACATCATCATCAAGGTTTTAAATATCGATATCGTATCGACAAGTCAAAAAAGGATATATCGGGAATATATCGCCCATATCATGGTAAAAAGATACTATCAATGGTATCGATATGCCCAACCTCGCGGATACCGATATATCGGTGATATATCGCGATATTTCAATCTATGGAGAGAGAGAGAGAGAGAGAGAGAGAGAGAGAGAGAGAGAAAGATCGTATTTTCCTTTGGCATAATCTTTTTAGTCATCTAAGTTTCACTTCATTGTGTATTTTCCTTGGCATAATCTTTTTAGTCATCTAAGTTTCAGTTCATTGTGGAAATTGTTACTAGATTTGTTTTCCGGTATAGCCTAGAATCAATTGGGCATTATGTCGTGGCTGGGGAAATTGCTGTGTTTATGTTTATATCACTCGATCCTATGTATTTATCAGTACCAGGCCCTAGGTCTTGTGTCCATTATGTGCGAGATACATTTATTGCAAGCAATCCCCTTTTCTCATGAGTACCTAAAACATGTGGAAGATTTTTTTTTTAAACAAGTGGAAGATTATTGTGACTGCATTCATGCTATGGTACAAAAAGGTGATATCCCTGCTATGCATGTTTGTATCAATAATCAAATTGCTTCTAGTTTTGCACCTATGATTCTGTAGTCCATATGCTGACAGAAAATCTACTTCTAATAGCTGGACCCCAGGCAAATCTAGAGTTAGATTTCAGGTTTGGCTCCCATTAGACCACAAGGCAAGCTTGGTCAATTAAGTAGATTTCTATCACTGTTAATGGTAATAGAATCAACCATACCTGTCAAGATGGAGATAGCATTCTAGGCTTGTTGGAATTTTGGGGAGAATATGGACTTTATTAATTAGAAAAGAGAGGCCTTAATCATCTTTATATAGAGAGAGGATCTTGACATACATGGAAATATAACTAAACAATTACTAAAGATAGAAAAGACCCAAATGGAAAGCAACTCAATAATATCCTATTGATTTTATTTCCTAACACTCCCCTGCAAGTCGAGACACGGGAGACGTCGAAGACTTGGATCCTTAAGGTGGTGGAGATTAACTCTTGTTGACATGGTAGTCCCTTTTTGTATCTTTAACCTTGGGTGCTTCTTCTTGTACCCCCTCACAAAGCCAGTCATGTTTGGTTTCTCTTGAGGTGCGTCAGAGCTGCCCATTATTTGGACATCTTAAGGTTACTCTCGTCTTCATTATTTCTTCCACTCAAACATATAGGGACCTAAACAAGACAACTTATATGGGAGAGAGAGAACCCACAGCAGCCTTATACGGCCAACAAGGCCTGCTATAGCGTGAGAGAGAGGGCAATAGCAACAGCAATTGCTGCTACTGTCGCTGATGTTGTTGCTGCTATTGTCGCTAATGTCATGGTTGTTATTTGCAGCAATAGCAGTAGTAGAAGGAGAGGAAGAAGAGAAGAGAGGTTTAAGAGAGGAGAGGGTCGCTCTGATGGCTTGTCAGAGACTAGCACCATCGCCGAAGGGCCTCCCCCATTTAGATTTTCTCCTTCTAAATCCTAACCCACCAAAATCAGTGGCTCTGATGCCATGTTGAGATTTTAGGGAGAACATGAACTTTATTGATTAGAAAAAAGAGGCCTTAACCCTCTTTACATAGAGAGAGGGCCTTGGCATACATGGAAATACAACTAAACAATTACTAAAAATAAAAAAAAACCTAAATGGACAACAACTCAATAATATCTATTAATTTTATTTCCTATCAGTACTCATTTATTATGATATATGAAGCTCTTTTCAAAAAAAAAATTATGGCATATGAAGCCTTATATCCTATCTTCTATTCATCTCGATCTAGACATATAGAGGCTTGGAACTTGTTTATAGTTCAGATTTTCAATTATCTTCTTGATGTTCATGTTCACTTCAAGTGCTTTCAAACTCCTCATAATGATAGTGACAATGCTCATTAGAAAAAAGGTAAAACTGTACTTTTCGAAAAAGTAAAACAGTGCCATGCTGTCCAAATCATACTTTAGCATAGATCATATCATATATCAAGAAGATGAAAAGAAAAAAGAGACAATCAAATGTGAGTATTATGTTGTAGAAAAGTACTCCATCAAAGGAAACAAATGCCAATTTTTTAACAGATTAAAATAAATATTAAAAAATAGAACAGAAAGAGAAACCAAGAAAAAACAATCAAAACAATAAAATTTTCCAAGTCTTCAGAAAGACAAACAATTTAATATAAGTAAGCAAAATAACCTCAAAGTCAAGTAGAGGAGGACCACTTTCAGATAACAGCGCAGCATTCAGAAGATTCCGGAGGCTACAAGCAGATGGAAATGCAATATCATGTTCCCTCCTACACCTGACAAAGATTTTAGAGAACTTATAATTATTTTATTTAATGAAACTTCAAATCTTCCATTGTTGAGAGAAATGAGTAACCTATTCTATGAGAGAACCCTGGCCCTTTTATATAAAGCTAGCAGAAAATCTACAAGTACACTCTCAAGGAAATAATATATTATGAAAAATCATAAGGAAAAAAGATAAGATACTGATCATAGCACACACCCTCGAGTTGGACATAGATGTTATCATGCTCAACTTGGAACATTAACAACCAAAGGAGGCTAAGTGAGAGCCTTTGTGAACATGAACATGCTGACTGCTTTATATCAGATGTACAGCGAGAATTGACTTCTACGTGTTCCAACCTCACACTGAATGAAGGATTATTATAAACAATGATCTCCATAGGAGATTTTCAAGACGATATGAATTGCACCCAAACCAACTCCACTATAGTTTAGGGTATGCACAGTACAGTGACTCTGCACTTGACCTGCAGACCATCTTATGGTTCTTGCTCCTCCAAGTCACATGATTTCCAACTACAGAGCTACAGAATCTAGTGATAGATTTCTGGGACTCTAGCATAGTTACTGTCAATCTATGCAACCACATCAAGGGTCTTTCTTTTCATGAAAGATATAGCCCTTTGCCTAGGACAGACCTTCAAGCATCATTGTTGCACCCAATGCAGTTTGCCGGATTTCTACATAAACTGACCACACCCCACAAAAGCAATGTTGGGACATTTGGAGAAACCTGCCTACAAAGCACCTATAGAGCCTAGCATCCACAAGCATGAAGCTTCGATCATGAAAAAGAATGTATTTCTTTTTTGAAAAGAACGTCCAAAAAAATTTTAGGATCCATAGAAAGGTTTAAATCGCATGCATGTCTCCAAGTTTGTAACATACTTCATCTCAGATGATATCTTGCCTCACCTATTGGAAGCCACCCCCATCCCAAGGAAGTTCTAAAGTCATTCCATTCCTCGGCATAAAAGTGCCTGGCAGGAAGCTACCGTATGAAACTGATGCCTCAGGCATCATTATTAATCTAGATGATATATCAACACACACCCATATCACAACAGTTGCCTTCAAAACAACCATTGCATTAGTTGTTTTCTGTACCAAGATAGATTGATTGGCTGAAGGTCTGCAAGAAACCAAGTCCCTTAGGTCATGTTTGGTTGCAAGATAAGCTTTAGGCCAGATATCTTCTGTTGGAGGATAACTGTATAGAAGGTGTTTCAACGGGTTGTGGGATGTGCAATGGGTTGGATTTTAGCTGAGTGGCTATGTTATAAGTAGAGTTGTCAAAAACGCTTGGGTTCAATAGGCTCAGCTTGGGATTGGCTTGATGAGGGCTCACGAACCGAGCTCGATGAACTATTGACCGAGTTTGAACAAAAATTCAAGCTCAATAAGTTATCAATCCAAGTCTAAAGCAAGCTGGGCTCAGCTCAATAAGAGCTCAAACTTGACTGAAGATATATATACGTATAGTCAGAAGAAATGAGTGGATCACTTCATTACATAACCCTAATCCTCAATATATAGAGGATTTGGGTAAAATTCAGAGAGGTCCACTAACATTAAGAAAATAAGAAAAAACAAACATAATCACACAATTCTCAACACTCCCCCTCAAGATGGAACATAGGTGATGACTTGGGCGGTGCATAGGAGTCTTCTCTGAATCAAATTTATAGTATAGTGGTAGCCCACCTCAACATGTTTGGTCTTCTCATAAAACATGAGATTCTTTGCAATAGCAGCAGCTTTATTATCACATCACATCTCCATAGTCGGTGGCAACTAAACGTGCAAATCTATAAGGACAAAACAAATTCATATCATCCCAGTAGCAGTTTGTGCCATAGCACGATACTCAAATTCAGCATAAGATCATGCTACCACAGCCTGCTTCTTGTTGCACCACATCCCTAGATTACCAGTAAGATAAGTACAAAACCCAATGGTAGACTTTCTATCCTTAATGCAGCCTGCATAATCAACATCTGCATATGCAATAATGTCTAATGATGAGCTCTTGGTAAACAAGAGCCCCCTGCCCGGTGATGACTTAAGATACCTAAGGACCATCACAGTTGCATCCCAATGCAACTTTGTTGGCCTATCCATAAACTAAGTAAGTTTTCCAACTGCAAAAGAGATATCCGAGCATGTAATAATCAAGCATAGCAACTTGTCAACAAGACCACTGAATTGTCAAGTGTCAACAGGAGCAACAGTATCATCATGTAAGTGAACCCGATGATCCATGAGGATAGATGCAAGTTTAGCACCCAACATTCCAGTTTCCTATAGGAGGTCCATAACATACTTTCTCTGAGACAGTAACCACACCCTACTTGCTCTAAACAACTTCAATACCTAAAAAAGATTTAAGTGATACCAAATCCTTGATCACAAAGTGGTCAGCAAGATCATTTTTTTAAATCAAAAATCACCTTAAAGCCATTGCTTGTAACAATAATGTCATCAACATACACAAGCATCACAACTCTTCCACAAGAGGTATTCCATACAAATAGAGAGTGACCTACTAACGATCGTCTAAATCCAAGGCTCTTAACAGCTTCAGATAATTTCTAGATCTATGCCCAAGGATTCTACTTTAGTCCATATATTGCCTTCCTTAACTTGTACACCTTAGAATGCTCCCTGTGAGACTCAAACCTAGGAGGTTGCTACATATGTACCACTTCCTGCAAGTCTCCATACAAAAATGTATTTTTAACATCAAGGGTCCCTGGTTCGAGAGAGAGTCAACCACACCCGTCTTAGGCCAAAGGCCTTCAAGCTCAACAAGGAGCAGTTGCAAGTCCTCCACTCTTGCATCTCAACAGAGAGACTCTAGGCATCCACAAGGAGCAGTTCCAATGAGTCATGGATTCAACCTCACCATGGTGTGAGATAGAGATGCCCGCTGGCACTTTTGTTGTTTGACATTGTGGTTGATACACTTGCTATTCTAGCTTTTAAGGCTCGCAGAGGATGCCTTTTCTCTGGTTTTACTTGCTAAAGTGATGGTTCTCTTCTTACACCTCTTCTGCAATACGTGGATAATACAACTTTTTTTGAGAAAGGAGGTAGACCTGAGGCACTCCATGTATCTTCATTGGTGAGGATTTTTGCTAGTTTTTTTGGGCTGAAGATTATCCATTTTTGTCCCTTTTTCTATCCCCGAATCGGAGGTAGGGGAGATATCTAGCATTTTGGAGACACCGGTGGCTCGATTACCAATTACTTACCTTGGTCTCCCCTTGAAAGGAAAGAAGTTGGTGGCTTCTGGTTAGAAATACGTGGTGGAACGTATAAAAAAGAGGCTCTCTTATTGGTGTGGAAAGCTACTTTCTAGAGGGGACCAAATGATTTTACTCAAATCAATTTTATCTTCTATTCTGACTTTCTTCTTTTCAGTTTTTAAACCTCCGAAGAAAGAGTTAGAGGTGATCAGAAAATGATTTTTTTGGAAGGGAGTTGATCATGTTGGCAATTTTGCTCAATTGGTTCCTTGAATGAGATTAGCATACCAAAGAGTGAAGGCAGCTTGGGGGTGTTACGCTTGGAGGCTTTTAATAAATCATTGTTTTTGAAGTGGGTGGGGAGATTGTTATCAAGTTAGACATCTATGGTTGCTACGGTGTTAAATGATTCTTATGGTGTGAATATGAATTTGGTTGGAAGAGTGATGTTTAAAAGAGGGGCTTCATCCTTTTGGCAATCTATACATCCAATAATACAGGAAAATGTGTGTAATTTCAGTATGGTGTTGGGAAATGAAAGTCTTTTCAGGTTCTGGTTGGACAATTAGAGTGAAGCAGGGGTATTTTCAGACCTCTTTCCAAGGGTTTATCAGCTTGTAAATGAAAAAAACACCACAGTGAATGATGTGTGGGATGAACAGTGGAAAACGTGGGATTTTAGACTGGCTTCAAGATTATCTAAGATGACATTTAATGAATTTCAGCAGTTGTTGGAAGAAATTTCAGACCTCTATCAAGTTGCAAATGAAGGTGATAAATTCTATTGGATTAATAGAACTTTCTCAGTTAAGAAAGTCTATGCCAAGATGGTTTGCAATAGCACACCATTGGATGTGATTGGGTCTGATTCAAGAAGGATTTGAAAGTGCAGGCTTCCTTTGAAGATCAAAATATTCTTATGATTGCTTAGAAGAGATCAGTTGGTCACCAAGACCCTCATGAAAAGGTGGTCTGAGAATGTTTATACGGTTGGTCCTTTTCGTCAACAAGCAGAGGAAGAAGTGCAACATCTTTTTTTCATATGTGACTTCTCAAAGGAGGTTTGGCAACAGATTCAGGTTCATACGGTGGACACTTCTTGCATGGATGGCTTCTGGAGCTCATTTCGGGACCATTTTGATCTTGACGTGGCCAGGTGGATCAAAGCTTTTGCTACCCTTTGGTGCTTATGGCTGCAGCGAAACGGCAAGATATTTTGTGACAAGAGATGTTGGGTAGATGATGTTGTGAGGGAGGTTCATTTTCTTCATAATATGTGAGTCCGTTCATTTTATTAAATTAATTTTCGGATGATTACCGATCTCCAGTAATCTTCCTTATGCTTCTCAAAAACAAAAAAAAGAACTCTACGCATCCACACACCACCACTTCTACCCAACAGTCCACTGCACAACTTATCAACCGGCAAATTTTAATAATGCATTGTCAACAAAATAGGTGCTGAAGCTTATACAGAATGGCATTGGTATGTGACACATAATTACACAAGGTTGCTATGGTCGGTCAGTTAACTAGGTGGAAACAAGTGCAATCCCTAAGAGCACTTCAGCTTTCTCGCAAGTTCTTTATTTTCCTTTTTTTTTTTTTTTGAAAAAATAAAGAAGGATCACTTAAGATCAGTGATCCTTTGAATTCTCACAAGGCCTTTATACAACAAGCAAAGAATAAAAGACCTCTTTGAGCCAATTCTTGGAGATGGGAGGACATTTAGGTTCTGGCTGGACTATTATACGGGTCCCAGAATCTTTATTGTTTGGTCCCTAGGCTTTGTGGCCTTGCAATTCATAGACATTGGAGGGGTCACTAGAGAGGAACTTTAGGGTTTCGCCCCCGTGTTGTGATGCTCCTTTTTAGTGAAGATGGATGATTTGCATAAGTAACTTACAGAACTGGATAGCTTCTATCTAAGGCAAGCATGCCTAACTCTTTTGTCTCGGTGCAGAGGTGCTTTTTCTTTGAAAAGGGCATACAAAATTTTAAGAGGTGGGGCCGGTACTAGATATCTAGTGGTAGGTTTGGATGCTAGCTATCTAAAAGATGAAGATATTGCTTAAGGTAAAGATTTTTACCTGACTTCTTAGAAGGGAGAGACAAGTAATGAAAGAATAAGATGAGGTCCTGTTGAGTTATATGTAATAGTTTTTCTTTTATTACATTGTAAGGTGAAGAGGGATACTTGTAATCTCCCCTCTGATGCCTCTCTCTATTCAAAGAGGCCCAGGGTCAAGAATCAACTCATTTCGATCCTAACATAGTATTAGAGTAGTGATCCTAGATCGGAGCTCTGGTATCCCACCAAAACCCTAGCCACTCTTCCCTCCCACCGAAAACCCTAGGCCATCTCCTCTCTGCAACGCCGTCATAGCAAGGTTGTGCCGACCTCTCATCCACCAACAGCAGCGCCACTGGCCACACTTTGGCCTGCAGCACCGTCGCCAAGGGCCACGCTAGCCTCCCTAGCTCTCCAGTGCCGCCGCAGCAAGCTCGAGGGCTGCAGCAACGTCGCTGCGAGGCTCTGCAGTGCCATCATAAAGGTTTGCTACACCTCTGAGTGGTCGCCACTAGTGGCCTAACTCTCCAGCACCGCCGCCCATGCCCTCCGACCAACCCAACGTCACCGCCAAGGCCTCTCTAAGCGATCTACCACCGCAAAGAGCACCACTAAGGCCTCTTCTATGCCCATACGTGTGCAAAATCTATTGGAAGGCATTTTGCCGATCTGAAATCCGATTTTTCAGGTCTCATGATCTGATTTTCGAACGCTAATTCGGTGATTCTTTGTGGATTGCAACTCCACATATCATGGGAGACCACAAAGGCAATGTGAGTGACTTGATGGGAAAGAACTCTACCACAAGAACTCCCCCTCACATGCAAGGGACATCGATCAAGTTGGACGGATCCAACTTCTTGCTCTAGTCCACCTCCTCTCGGTTTGTCGAATCCCACAGGAAGTATATCTTGACAGATGCGGTTCCTGCTATTAAGTCTGCCGATTGGGAGGTAAGCAACGACTGGGTTGCTACTTGCCTTCTCAATAGCGTCACCCAGACCATAGCCAAGCAGGTGATAGCTCATGCTTCGGCCAAGAGAATGTGGGAAGTACTTCATGAGATATACTCTCATAGAAGTAACATTACCAAACTATACAGTTTTGCGGAGGATATTCACAATCTTCGAAAAGGCATTATGTCCTTGTCCAAATATTATGGCACTATGCAGAATATATGGGACGAGCAAGATGTGTATCAGCCTATCTCTATGGACACTGCTGTTATAGCCAAGCAAAGAGAAGTCATTCGCTCTACTCAGCTTTTATCGGGTCATGGTTCCGAGTACAAGGCAATCAAAGATCAGTTCATGACGATGGACGAGATCCCAACACCAAAGCAGATCTACGCTCGTCTCTTTAGGCTTGCCACCTCGGATCCCGTGCCCACTACTGATGCCTCTGTCATAGCTACTATTGGTCGTGGTAGAGAAAACTCAGGGGAAAGAGGTGGCAGAGCTCGTGGTAGTGGTGCACGTGGACGTGGTCGTAGTTCCTTTTTCTGCGAGTACTATCACAGGAACAGACACACTGTGGATCGATGCTGGATGAAGCATGGCTACCCACAAGGTATGGATCTACGTATCCATCAGGTATCTACAAAGGAGCCTACCCAGGTGTAGGAGCATGACAGCCAGATCATTGTATCCAGGGCTAATTACAAGCAATTCATAGCATCTCAGGGGTCTACTTCTACCTCTGTTCAGAGGTCTGCAAATATTTATGCCCTGTCAATTAAATCCCAAGTTCGCGTCTAGCTTGCAGATTTCGACGCCTCCTCCCACATTACTGGTGATAGTATACCTTTTTCGTCTCTTCGTGACCTTTTTATACCATTTCAGGTCAAAGTGGCTGATGGGGGTTTGTCTCCTGTTACTAGGCTCAAAAATATCTCTATCTCTAGCACATTGCCTCTTTCTAATGTCATGCATGCTCCTAGATTTGAGCTTAATTTGATGTCTATAAGTCAAATTACCAGAGATTTGAGATGTCGGGCTATTTTTCATGACCAGGACCTCCAGATGATAAGGAAGATTGGTGAAGACCTTGAGCAGAACGAGCTCTACTACCTACATATCCCTCCTCCATTCAATATTAATGTTGTGTGTCTACTACTGCTCTCCAGTGGTACTTAAGACTTGGTTATCCTAGTTTACATGTTTTGCGTCATTAGTGTCTTGTATTTCTTTTCCTGATATTTTGAAGCGTGAAGCCTGTCAGTTGGGCAAACACCAAAGATCTTTTCCACCTAACAATAAAAGAGCTTAGTCCGTTTTTGCTCTTGTGCATGCTAATATTTGAGGCTCTTGTAGGGTCAAGAGTGTTAAAGGATTTCGATTTTTTCTTATTCTTATAGATGATCATACCAGGATGTCCTGAGTTTTTACGATGAAAGAAAAAATCCGAAGTCTTTGATATTGCTAAAAACTTTATTTTGAAAATAAAGACTCAGTTATCTACTGTTGTTAAGCTTTTTCGGAGTGACAATAGATTGGAATTTTTGAATCCCAGGACTGATGCTCTCTTTAAATTCTTGGGTATTGTTCACCAGACTACTTACGTTCACACATCCCAACAAAATGGGGTTGTTGAACATAAGTTTCGACACTTACTTGATGTTGCTCGTTTTATCATATTTCACATGAATGTTCCCTTGCAATTTTGAGCTAATGTTGTTCTTACTACTACTTATCTGGTGAACAGAGTTTGCTCCTCTGTCTTAAGGGGTAAGACTTTGTATTCTTTGTTGTTTCCGGACAAAGATATGTTTTCCGTTACTCATATCGTCTTTGGCTGTGTGTTTTGTCCATTTGCATAAAGTGAATAAGATTTCTCCTCTGTCTGTGTTTCCGGGCTATTCCAGGACCCAGAAAGGGTACAGATGCTATGACCCTGTTTCATGAAAATTTTATGTCTCTGCTAATGTCACCTTTCTTGAAGAGATACCAAATTACAAAAACCAGGGGGAGAAACCTACTGAGCCACCTATACCCACTGAGCCACCTATACCCAGGATTACTCAACCTGATCCAGGTCCCTTTCTGTATCGTCCTAAGATTCCCGATACGGATACCTTCCCTAAACACTTCCAACGTAGGACCTAAGATATTTCTCATATGGATGAACCACTGTCTATTGTCTCTGCTCAATCCCTACCAGCTGTTGATGGCTTGTCTAAGGACCAGGTAACTCCTACTGAGGACACTACTCTGGACCTTCCTACTGTACAAAGGAAGGCTCCACGTTCTTATGCTAAATATTTTGTGTCTCAGTTTATATCTCTTGATAGCCTATCTACAGTTAGATGCTAGTTTTCATTCGCCATTGACAGCGTGCAGGTACCTCGAGATCATCATGAGGCCTTCCGAGATCCGTCTTAGAGATTAGCAATAGAGGAGGAGATGGCAGCTTTGCAGTCCCATGGTACTTGGGACCTGGTTGATCTACCCCAAGAAGCTACTGTTGTGGGGTGCGGATGGGTGTTCACCCTCAAATGCCACCCTAATGGCACTGTGGGTCAATACAAAGCGCATTTGGTGGCCAAAGGATATACTCAGATGTTCGGGGTTGACTACTTTGAAACCTTCTCCCCGGTTGCTCATCTTAACTCTGCCTGTATACTGCTATCTCTTGCTGTCAATAGACATTGGACCGTACATCAGCTGGATATCAAAAATACATTTCTATATGACGATTTGGAGGAGGAAGTCTACATGGAGCAACCACCCAGCTTCTTTATTCAAGGGAGTGTCAGAAGGTGTGTAGACTGAATAAACCTATCTATGGACTAAAATAGAGTTCTAGAGCTTAGTTTAAGAGATTCAGCAGGGTGACCCAAGATTATTACTTCACCAAGTCGTCGGCAAATCATTTTGTCTTTACATTGCATAAACAAATAGGCTCCGTCATACTTGTGGTATATGTGGATGATACACTTTTGACAGGAAGGGCACAGAGGAAACGAAAAAGATGCTACAGTCGCAATTTGTTACCAAGGATTTAGGCCCTATCAACTACTTCCTTGGTATTGACGTGCAACACAATGGAGAAAGACTTGTGCTTTCCCAATGCAAGTATGTTCTTGACATACTGAGAGACATGGGTATGCTAGGGTGCAAACCAACATATGTGCCCATGAACGTATCCTTGCCTATTACAGATAATGATAACCCACTACTGCAAGATGTAGCCAAATATCGGGCAGCGATTGATCAATTACTGTATCTAACTGTTACCCTGATATTGCTTTTGCAGTCGGAAGATTAAACCAGTTCATGCAGTCACCATGGGAATTCCATTGGGATGGTTTTGCCAAATTCTCAGGTACTTGACAAGTACACCTAGGAAAATACTTCTTTTCAAAAACAATGGACACTTGGATATGTGTAGGTACTCTGATGCAGACTATGCAGGTGTTCATGAGGATAGGAAGTCCACTACAGGGTACTAATCATTTGTTGAAGGTAATCTAATTACTTAGAGGAGCAAGAAATAGGCAACAGTATCCAGATCGAGTGTTGAATCAGAATACAGGACCATGTCTCAAACTACCTGTGAGTTACTTTGGATTTGTTCCATTCTGGAAGACTTTAGAGTGAATATACCCGATTCTATTCCGATGCACTGTGATAACAAAGTTGCCACATTTATTGCAAATAACCTTGTTTTTATGAGAGAACTAAACATATTAAAGTGGACCATCACTTCATCAGTATTGAAGACCAGCTAGCAGATATTTTCACTAAAGCACTTCACAAGAAAAGATTACATTATATTTGTACCATGCTGAGAATGTTTGATGCATATGCTTCAGCTTAAGGGAGAGTATTGAATTATATGTAATGATTTTTCTTTCATTACATTGTAAGGTGAAGGGTACTTGCAATCTCCCCTTTGGGGCCTCTATATAAAGAGGCCAAGGGTCTCTCTAATAGAATCAACTCATTTCAGTCCTAACATGCCCCAATGCAAAGATGACTTGCATGTTGTATGGACCTGGAGAGGACGGCATCTAGCGCTTATTCTTAAACTATCTCTTTGCAAAAGAAATGTAGGGGCAATTTCTGTCCTCTCCGCTGATTCTAAGCTTTTTAGCTGATTTTTGAAGAGACTTGTGTGGACACGTTAAAACAGATCCTACATGATTGATAAAGGTCCTCTTTGGTCTTTGGTTCCCTTGGCTGCAGCATAATAGGGTGTTTTCAAAGGGGAACTAGCTTGGGTGTATATTATTGTTAGAGAAGGTCTATCATTCTCGAACTTTGGGAGTTAACTTTTGTAATATCCCGTTAATATGATTGAATGAAGTGGATAACTATTGATGTCCAGCAATCATCCTCTCCACTTTCAAAAAAACACCTTGCAATTTGACTTTGAAGGAAAAACTAGTGACAAATTGCCTTTGACTTGAGTGTGTAAGAAGTCAATTGACAAATTATAATAAAATATTATATATGAATAAATCAATGAAATGTCAACTAAAGAAATTCTCTCCACCACTACATTGTAGACACCATGATCCAATTCTCTCAACCTTGAACATGTAAGTTCCTTTATTCGTAAATCAGTAAAAATAATCAAGCATGGACAGATTTTTCAATATATATATTCAAGCATGGCCAAGCTACACAGAAAGTTCAGATCCTACTGCTAGCAAAGTGTGAAATCAGGCTGTACTCACAAATCTAGCATCGTAGGGAGAAGTCTAGGCAATGCAGCCTTGAGTTGCGTCCGGTTTACAAGACCAACCATTTGTCCCAATGCCTCCACAGAAGATATACGAACCTGTCAAAAGCCCAGATAAATCTCGTCAGAAGACTTGCATGGTTCAATAGGTGAAAATCATGTGGTATTAGTCCTTTAAGATTGACTTGGGATATCTCTGGTGAAGCCTGGTAATTCTCAGGTAATTGAAATAATTGGTGCGAGAAGTCGGATGATGAGCCTAGCAAGAGAGGTTGAGGAAGATCAATGAAGTATTGGAAACACAACATTGAGCATGATCTTTCTTATTTCAAGCCAAGTCCACACATGCCTTGAGATTGCACATCATGAAGGCAAAAAAATCCATGTAGAAAACCCCAATTTTGGGGGAAAAGCCTACTTTTTCTTATTTTTTTGGGCCCAAAAAAATATTAATTCCTTTGTGTTCTGGAAACTTACAACTGAAGTTTCAATGAGTCATGGTAGTGGAGCGCCTAACAACTTTCAATTTTATGTTCCAGTATGAACCAAAAAAGCAAGTTTGCATATTCATTTGTATGCTACAAAGTTGTTATCCACTTCCCTGACCGGCAAATACATAACATGTAAATAAATTTGCTTAATTTTGAAATATTTAAAAAACTAGTCATTATGTGAGCACTGTCAATGTGCAACAGCCCTCAAACAAATGGTTACTCCAATCATGTGGCTATGCTTCTTGACATACCACCTTTCTAATTCAACTGCTATTAATAATAGCCTTTATCCACCTTTAACAAAATACCAGCTCCTGGCTCCCTGACATCAATGCACATTCACAGAAAAGAACAGACTACCAATCATGATACCTTGAGATTACGAGAAGTCGACCAGACCTTCAGTAGCAGCTCAAAAACAGAATTCAAAAAGGACCTGAAAAGAACTTGCACTAGCATCAGCAGCATCTTATTTCATATTTTGTACCATTTAGATAGAATAGAAAGAGAGATGGGTAGATAAGTTCCATGTATGTATCTACTCAAACTAGTTCCCAAACATCAAAGATCATTTCTCACATGACATCAGCATCAAGAAGCGGATCAGAATGAATATCCAACTGATACTGCCAAACTGCTTCACACCAACATCTGAATGCTAACAGAGAGCCACACAAAAAAAGGCAAACTGATTGGTAATGCTTTATATGAGTCATGACAAAGAATAGCATTCATCAAGAAGAATATTCTGAATGAAAAGTTCACAATAAGCAACTTGCCAAACGGAAAAAGCCAAAAATAATTCAGTGACAAATAAGTGAGACAGACTTCTTCCATAACTGATAATAACTACATCTACAGTCATCAAAGTTCAAATCCCCTCCCTCCCCCAACCCCAATGAAACAGCTAGGCAAATCCTGGCATCATTCAACCTATTTGACTCTATCTAGGAACAAAAACTCAATCCCATTTTTTAATGATCAACTAACTGCTATAATTCCTACTCACGAAAATAATATATATATATATATATATATATATATATATATATATATTAAGGGTAAAGGGGTAGCTGTTAGACAAATTATGTGTATATATCATCACATTTGCTCCATCAGCTTCAAGAAGACATTCCTTCATCCACCTTATCTAGTGGCTGGTCTTTCCTTCATGAGAACAATCTTAAGCAATTGTCTCGTCTTTGTTGGGATCAATGCCATCCTGGTTTATCATGTATAAGATAGTTTCTAATATAAAATTCACTGTGGCATCATCCAACTAAAACATCCTTGACTCCCTCTAGTGGTTTTCTTAATGCCAGGAAAGTGTAAAATAAGAAAGTGTCTGACAATCAATAATGTAAAATAACAGCCTTACTCAATGCTTCCTATGAAGAACATAAAGAAATTCCAACTCTATAAGAGAATATTACCATTAGCAAAAATGGGTTTATGGTTGTCCCGTACATTTCCAAGCGCAGGCAAGATGCGTGAAAGAACCTCTTTCAAATGCGGAGTGAACTGCAAAGCTTCAAGTGGAATAAAACAGGAAAAATCAAGTTCAGATAAGCTGTATCAGCTACAAGACAAAATGCAGTTGGTCAGTTGGTCAAGAGGTTAGATACTAGGACAACCTTCTGTTGAAGCAAAATCTGCAAGGATTTGAACCATGGCTGGTAATGCCGAACTAGGGCCAGACAGGTGAAGGAAGATCTCTTCCATCATCTGTAAAATTTCATCACTTGCAATTTAAGTCATTCACAAAGGGATAAAAAAAAGAAAATCAACCTCTATATGATAACTGTCAAAAGGAAAACTTACCAAATTAGGAACAAGTGAACCTATAGAAACAAGTAAACCAGCAGCAGATCTTTGCAAATCAGTATTAATTTCCTGTGGTAAGGCAAAACCAAAGAGCATCACACATTTGGCATGCATTATAATTAAGAAAGGGAGTTTACATTTATACACATGTAAGATTAGTGGATGTTTCTGAGTTTTTTGCTTTTACATTTCTGGTCCTACAAACTTGATACTCTTTGCATGAATGCCCATAGAATTAAGCTCCAACAAAAGATTGTTATTTTTTATGGGAAGGTTCAAAAATGAATTCTCTCCCCTTCCACATATAATTAATAACCAAGCTATTATCTTCCAGCACCTCAACCATAATCCTATGTCTAGACCAATGACAAAATTTTCCTTTTTTCATTACTTTTTAATGTCTTGATTGGATCCCAACCTTTGAAGGGACACAAATATCTTAATTAACCATAACCGAGTCTTCTCTTATGAAGGATAACATAATTTTGGTATAAGTTAGCTCATATATGATTCTTTTGTAAGATTATACTAACATAGGGGATAGTAAAATACAATCAAGGCACCTTTATGAGGGCACGTGTAAGAATATGATAAAACTAAACGGCAACCATTTTCATGAAACAAGAAAGAAGGGGCAAACAAAAGTTGTTAACACTTGCAATTCATTAAAAATGTGAGCCAGTTACAATCGGGATTACAAAGAGAGTTAAAAACAATGGAGAACCCCATCAACAGAGGTTCTCTATCTTCTAAAGATTACTCCATTCCACTCAAGTCAAATAGATCAAATGAGTATTGTGAAGAAACGTGGAGTTTATCATCATTGAAACTCAAAGAGAAACCATGGAATTTGGTCTCTATACATAGAGAGACCAATCCTACCTTTCAGTCCTAATACAATCTTCTAAAATAAGTGAGCATATCTCTAACTAAATCAAATCAAATCCCAAATATATTTCCTAAATGGATAATTCCAAAATAGAAAATATAAAATATGACAAGAGAATTACATGGCAAGAAGATTTGTTTCTTCTCAAATCAACATGGAGAATCTTAGAAGATCTCCAACATGAAGATCATGAGAATCTCCAACATGAAGATCATGAGAATCTCCAACACTGCCCCCTAAGTTGGACATGCACGATCCAACTTGAGGAAGTACTTCTTGCACTTGCACACGTGCAAGCCTTGCACGCACAAACAGGATACAATCTTTGAACTTGATCACAACTTGGATCACGAAATTAAAGACTTAAATTGAACTTCAACAGGGATGCATTCCCAAGCACTAAGTGGTTACCCATCTCCAAAAAAATCTTCATGCGGAGAGAAGAATAAAAATCAGATTCCAAACTTCCACAGATGAGGCAGGCAAAAACACGTGAATGCATGGACTTCAGCATGCAAACGGACTTGTTCTTCAGGCATGCAAATGAAGTCTCTTCATCAATGAACATCCAAAACCCATGGAGTTGGCACAAAAATTGACTTGAATTTAGTTGGAAGACAATTCCGAGCACCATAAAGGAAATGATCCCAAACAATGATATGATATAGGGCTATGTTCCCAAGTATGGATAGTCACCCTTAACTGGAAAAGAATTCTTCACCCCAGGAGAAGACAAAGCCTGTGGCTCAGTTTTCCCACCACTCATCATCATCTTCTATGATGACATGACCCGAGGCTTTAGGAATGTCCTTTAGGACAGGGACAAGTTGGGCAAACAGTACAACAACACGACAACAACAACAAGACTTGTCTCTGTCATGTATGAAGCGCTAGCAACTGCCGTGATTACTTTAGCAGCACCAACGACAAGAACTACAGTAGTAGCAGTGATGTAACAACAACCACAATAATAGCAAAACTACAGCAACATTAACACCATTAGCAACAATAATGGCTGTCGTGGCAACAATAGCCGCAACAGCAGCCAACAGCAACAGTGGCACCAACAAAGGGGGCAAAATTCGCACCCCAAGGCAAAGAAAGCACCACCCACTTGGATTACAATACCAGTTTGTAGGATCTAAATACACAAGCACACTAGCAGGGGATGAATAGTGTGATACAAAATATATAGAAATAAAAATTTAAACCACAGAAATGAATACCAGATGTATAGTGATTCCCCTCGCTTGAGCACTCCACTACCTAAGTATCCTGACTTAGGATTTTTAACCCGATTCCCTCCCAAAGGGAATCAATTTGCTATAACAAGAGGTAATTAACGGGTTATGAGAATAGAATGATTTTGTGTGGAGAAATGGACCCAAAGGGGGTCTATTTATAGCCTAAAATGCACTCTCACAGTTTTGGTCTCCGCATAGAGAAGAGGCCTTGATTACCTCTTAAGCATGACAGAGGAAGTGTGGTTCTCTAGATTGAACCTACTCTTATACTGTTGAGAAAGAAGAATGAAACGTCATATTAGAAAAGAAATCCTATGCCTCTTTATATAGAAAGAGGCTTTCAGGAATATTACATATGATGCCCTCAAAGAAACATAAAATATCAAAATACTCCTATGTCAATAAATAACTCCAACACTCCCCCTCAAATTAGAGCATATATGTCCGACGTGCCTACCTAGGAACACAAAAACTCATGGTGCTTCCTAGAGAGAGCCTTCATAAAGATGTCTGCAACATGTTCTGATGAGGTAGGAGTACATATCTTCTCAAAGGAGATCATATCCCGTATAAAGTGGCAATCCACTTCAATGTGCTTAGTACACTCGTGGAAGGATTTCATGCAATGAAGGTGACAGACCTGTTATCGCAAAACATAGGAACCAGAAGCTTAACCTAAACACCCAAGTCCTAAAGGAAATGAGCCAACCACATAATCTCACATGCTGCATAGGCCATGACATTATATTCATCCTCTGCACTAGACCAAGAAACCAAACTCCGCTTCTTGCTCCTCCAAGTAATCAGATTCCCACCAAGAAAGGTGGGATATCTAGTAGTAGACCTCATGTCTTCTATAGCACCAGCATGGCAGCATAATCAACATCAGAATAGGCATGTAGATCAGCATACCCATTGTTCTTCCTATAAAGTCCCTTCCCTAGGCTACCCATGAGATACCTCAGAATGAGGCATACAACTTGCCAATGACTGTAGCATGGATTCTCCATAAATTGACTTGCCCTATTCACAACAAAACTGATATCCGATCTAGTAACAATAGCATATAACAATTTTCTAATAATGCTTCGGTACCTTCCTTTGTCTTCAAAAAGAGGATCATCTTCCTCACTAACTCTCCCCTGTGACTCAACTGAAATAGAGGAAAGCTTTATCCCTAATAATCCAGTCTCCTCCAGAAGTTCAAGAACATACTCTATGGCAAGACATTCCTCGTGAATTCCGAGCTACCTCAATGCCAAGAATATCTCTAGTAAAGATCATATCATCCACATACACTACAAAGATCACAACACTAGATTCATTGCATCTCACAAAAATAGAATGGTCCGACGTGGACCTGCAAAACCCAATCTTCTGAATCTCTAAACAAAGTCTCTCAAACCACGCCCATGAACTCTGTTTCAGGACATAGATAACTTTCCAGAGTTTGCAAACTTTCTCCCCCTCAACCACAAAACCAAGTGGTTGAGCCATGTAAACTTCTTCCTGCAGATCTTCATACAAGAAAGCATTCTTTGCATCAAGCTGATATAAGAGCCATGCCTTATTCACTGCAAGTGAACTTATTCAATGCAAGTGATAACATGACTCGAACTAAGTTAAGTCGCACCGTAAGAGAAAACATGTCGAAGTAGTCTATACCATAAGTCTAAGTGTAACCCTTCGCCACAAGTCTAGCCTTGAGTCACTCAATGGTTCCATTTAGGTTGTACTTCATAGTATACACCCATCTGCAGTCCACAACCTTGGCACATTTGGGAAGTCAGTCAACTCTCAGGTCCACAGGAGATGAGAGCCATCATCTCCTCCTCCATGGCCTATCACCAACCAGAGTCCTATAAAGCTTCATTATGACGCCAAGGAACTACCATGGCAGATAAAGCCACAGAGAACTACCGTAATGTTGGACTAAGGTGTTAGTAGTAGTATAATGAGACATGGGATGTAAAATACAAGTTCTTACAGCTTTCCTGAGAGCAATAGGCAAGTCATCAAACTGTTAAGAGGGACCATCCAGATCAGATGTTGGAGGAGAAGATTGAGCAGCCTCATCCTCCTCAGTAACCTCCACCTGCATAGATGGCAATGGGACAGACATAGGATCCATCTAGCGACGCCCACAAGAGTGGATAAACTAGCCAAGAGAAGACCCCTCATCAGAAAAATAAGGAATCCTCTCAAAGAAGGTGACATCCGCCGACACATGATAACATTTACCCACCAGATCAAAGCACCTATACCCCTTCTGGGATCTAGAATATCTCATGAAATTGCACTTAACAGATCTAGGAGACAGCTTATCAACAACTCCAAATAGGTGGACAAAACACTTGCATCACAAAATCTGTAGTGGCAATGCAAGTGTCTAGTTGTAAGAAGTGTCTGGTTGTAAAAGAAGTAAAGGAGTTTCACCATCAAGAATGCGGGAAGGAAACCAATTAATCAAATAAGTAGTCGTAAGAATGACATCCCCCAGAAAGACTTAGGTACATTCATAGCAAGTATCAAGGTTTGTGCTACATCAAGAAGATAGCACAATTTGCGCTACATCAAGAAGATAGCACAATTTGCGCTCAGGTCCCATTCTATTGGGATTTATGGGCACAAGAAGTCTAGTGAAGAGTGTCATTGTCATACGAAAAATCAACATCTTTTTGCATAAATTAAAGAACATTATATTGTGAAAAATCTTAATGTGTATGGAAAAAAAATTATACACTTCATTAAAAAACTTAGGAATGACAAACCCAATCTCAGATCGTTCATCAAAAATCTCCATGACAACCAACTATAATCATCAATAAGATGGCTAATTTTACATGGACCCTATACATCATAATGAATCAACTCAAAGGGAGTTAACTCCTTTTATTCTGACGAGAAACAAAAAAAAAAACCACGGTGATGTTTGCCAAGTTGACAAGCCTCACAATCTACCTTGTCTAGAATCGACGACTTAGAAACATCTTCTTAAGTCTAAAGACAGAGGGATGACCCAGACGATGGTACCACAAAAGTAGATCAGTTGAAATAAAAGCAGCTCCAATAAAAACATGACGAGCATCAATGTAATAAAAGCCATCACGCTCAATCCCCCCACCAATCATCTTCCTCGTCTGAATATCCTGAAAGAATACAAAATGTTCATCAAAATCACTCAACAATGAAGCAAAGGAAGTTCAAGAGGACAGAAGACATCTGTCAACTTCAATAAGTCAAAGAACTTTGTCAAAAAAAAAAAAGTCAAAGAACTAAACATCTCTTATTGCAATGACAGGACAGAAGGTTCCGTTTGTTAGATGGACCGAAGTAATAGCAGAGGCTAATCCCAGAGACAAGAGGGCATCTTTCTTACCAATAAGGTAATTGGAGTCAACCACCCAAGACGAAATCGATGTAGTAGTAGCTAAGTTGGCAACACTGATTTAAATGCCAACGGCATGCCGTCGGCAAGGCCGATTTTGAGATATAACCATGCCGATATGGTTGCAGTGTCGAAAGTCAAGTGTTTCGGCGGCATGCCGCCGTGCCGATGCTGTGTGCTTGCTGTAGACTGCCACTACTATCTCTTCCGCTCCGTTAATGCCACTGTCACTGCCATCTCTGCCGCTGCTTCAGGTTGTAGCCTGCATCATTACTTATGGAACGTCTCGCCTTCTTGGTGGTGGACTTGTTGCCTGCTGGGAAGGTGGGGGAGCGTCTCCCTGTAGAGGGTGGCCGCCGCACGTTTAGGATTTCCTCCAATGATGACTCTTCTGGAGGGAAGGGGAAAGGGGACAAAGGTAACGGGAGGTCGTGCAGTGCCAGTACCCGCACTGGCTGGTGGCATGATGCAATGGCCAATGTGAATGGGGTAGGGTGGGAATTAAGGTGTGTGCACTGTGTGGTAGATGGTGGTGGATCTGGTGGTGGAGGAGAATGGGTAGGGTAAGAAATCCATAAAATATTTATCGACAATTTGCATAATAGACAACACTGGCGGACGTAATCGTAAATGTATCGAATTAAATATTTGCACAGTACGTCACCGACCGACGGACGTAATCACAAAAAATCCATAAAATATTAATCGACGATTTGCACAGTACGTCACCGACGAACGTAATCGTAAATATACCAAATGAAATATTTGCACAGTACGTCACCAACCGACGGACGTAATCATAAAAAATCCATAAAATATTTATCGACAATTTTCATCGTAGACATCACCGACGGACGTAATCACAAAAAATCCATAAAATATTAATCGACGATTTGCACAGTACGTCATCGACGAACGCAATCGTAAATATACCGAATGAAATATTTGCACAGTACGTCACCAACCGACAGACGTAATCACAAAAAATCCATAAAATATTTATCGATAATTTGCATAGTAGACATCACCGACGGATGTAATCGTAAATGTATCGAATCAAATATTTGCACAGTACGTCACCGACCGACGGACGTAATCACAAAAAATCCATAAAATATTAATCGACGATTTGCACAGTAGACCTCACCGATGGGCGTAATCGTAAATTATCAAATAAAATATTTGCACAGTACGTTACATAAAAAACGCATAAAATATTAACCGACGATTTGCACAGTACACGTCACTGATGGACGTAATCACAAAAAATCTATAAAATATTAATCGACGATTTGCACAGTACGTCACCGACGAACGTAATCGTAAATATACCGAATGAAATATTTGCACAATACGTCACCAACTGACGGACGTAATCATAAAAAATTCATAAAATATTTATTGACAATTTGCATAGTAGACATCATCGACAGACGTAATCGTAAATGTATCGAATCAAATATTTGCACAGTACGTCACCGACCGACGGACGTAATCACAAAAAATCCATAAAATATTAATCGACGATTTACACAGTAGACCTCACCGATGGACGTAATCATAAATTATCAAATAAAATATATACACAGTACGTTACCGACCGACGGACGTAATCATAAAAAACGCATAAAATATTAATCGACGATTTGCACATTACACGTCACCGATGGACGTAATCCTAAATGTATCGAATCAAATATTTACACAGTACGTCACTGACTGACGGACATAATCATAAAAAATCCATAAATTATTAATCGAAGATTCGGATAATATACGTCTCGCGTTGCACTCATCGATAGCAGATGGACTTAATTATAAAAATCACATAAATTATTCGAAATGATTGGTTATAAATATCGACTATCAGTTGCTGCAATTCAAACTCACAACCATAGACACATCGATTGAACTCACAATCCTAATTCAGAGTTAGTGATTTGCTGCTGCCTGTTGTTGCCTATCGATTACTGATAGACGCTAACTCGCTGAGTTAGTGAGTTACTGTGGTGAGACAGTTTCTTTCAAAAATCGAGCAGAAGGTTTCAGTTATAGCTTTCGTACCTTTTTTCCTACCTCTTTTTCGTTTATGGTAGTATTCATTATCATTTTTTAACTATCATATTTGTCAAGTTTTAAATTTAGCAATACACAATAACAAATAAAGTAGTAACCACTTGTAAAGTACAATACATACCAGCCCCATACTTTCAACAATAAGGCCCAACAACTACCAATACTCATCAGTGAACATATATATTAGACTTTCCAAAAAGTACGATTAGACCCAAACCTAGAAAAAAGTAGACATGCCAACTAAGTTAGATAATTGTCTAAGTCATATTAGACTTAATTGGATCATTCTGGGGCCTTGTCTACTTGGACCAACCGGTGACAAGACAGGTTGGTGCGGTAACAGCGTTAACCTTTAGTGGTGTCCCGCCGTGCGGGGTGTCCTAGGGGGTCCCACCTATCTGGCCGGCCAGGTAATTCAAGAGTTGGGGTAATCCAATCGGGTCTAGTATGACTTGGATTAGATACAAAAGGTGTAACCATTTAAGGTAGATTTTTCTCGCTTATTTGAATTAGATAGGGACAGATACGTCAAAAGTATAGTATGATTATATAATGATTATGAATTATGAAGTAAATGTAGTGTAGCTGTGCAGAATCAATATGTCTGGAAAAGGCAAGGCTATTGTTGGAGGAAGTGGGAGCGGAAACGTCAAATAGGATAAGGAAGACATTGGATGGTTGTATTGCACCAAAGTGATGGATGGAACCAAACCTATGACAGAATGTAATTTTTGTGAAAAACAGCTAAAGGGTGGTGGAATTACACGATTCAAGCATCACCTAGTTGGTGACGATAAGAATGTTATAAAATGTGAGGATTGTCCAGATGATGTTCGTGATTTGATTACCGAGTCAATGACGTCAAGGCGAGAGAAGGAATCAATAAAACATATGTCAAAAGAAGCAGTCTGTGAGGCCCTATTTGGTAGTTATGAAGATTATTACGATGTAGACTCTGACTCGGATGAAAACTATGAATATCCGAGTGATGTGAAGGCTAATCCAAGGAGGAGGAGACAATTCAAACAGCAATGAAAAACTCACTTAGAAGTGAGCAGGAACAACAAGCTCTGGCAAGTGATCGAAGAGCACAGAGCATAAGGTATACAGATGCTGGTGGTAGTGGCTCAGGTTCTGGACTACCTCCACACCCATCCAAAAAATAAAAATTCTATCTGGTAGCACTAAGGGAAGCCTGGGGGAAAAGCAGACCCAAAATAGAAAACCATTAAAGACATGTTTGGGAATGCAAGTGAAAAGGTTGGTAGAGCAGTCACGAGCTTAGTTTCGGCTCATGGGCTGCCAGCTAACATTGCAGACGGGCCATGGTTGCAAAATGTTATTTCGTCAGTGCTCAATATGGAACTGGAGTTAAGGCTCCTACAGCATATGAAATAATGAACAAATACATGCTTATAGAGAAGGCAGATTTAGCTGAGTATATTTCTGATTTGAAAAGCATGTGGCCCCATTATAGAGTTACACTGATGACAAATGGTTGGGCTAGCTATACAAGGAGGCAAATCATTAACTTCCTTGTATATTGTGATGGACGATCCATTTTTTTGAAATCCATCGATGCATCGGATAAAGTAAAAGATAACAAATACCTTTATTCCTTATTGAAGGATACGATTAATGAAGTCGGGAAGGAACATATTATTCAAATTATTACGGACAATGGCAGCAACTTCAAGAAGGCGGGAGAAAAGATTATGAAATCAAATAAATATGGAATATTCTGGACGCAATGTGCTGCACATTGTATAGATTTAATTTTGAAAGACTTCGGAAAGAGGAAGTCAATTTCGTCTGTTATGGATAAGGCTCGATCGATTACATCATTTATTTACAATCACGAGCATGTCTTATCGTTAATGAGGGAACATTGCAATAGCGAATTGGTGCATCCTGGGATAACACGATTTGCTACAAATTACATTACCTTGCAAAGTATTGTAGACAATAAAATTGGATTAAAGTCAATGGTAAATTCTACCAATTGGTTTGCCATGGCAGAAACTATGACACAAGGTGGGAAGGATGCAGAGGACTTGATAAACAATTCACAATTTTGGGATAATTGTAGCCGCGTTACTCGTATTATGGAGCCCGTCGTATTAGTTTTGAAGTTGGTGGATGAAGATAAGAAACCAACGATGGACTACATATACCAAACACTAGAAATTATGTATGAAAAGGTGAAAGAAGCAGCGGGAAGGTCTAAAGAGCCATTCTTAAAGATAATAAGAGAACGAAGGCAAAGCATGTTATCCCACCCACTCCACCTTACCAGTAAGTATATTTCATTATAAATTTATCTTATTTAAATAATTTTGTATTATTTTAACTATTTATCTTTTATCATAGGCTATTATTTCAACAGAAAATTTAACTATAAATACCACCTTGGCACGCGCGAAAATCTCGTTCAAGCTGTGCAAAAAGTTGTTCAAAAGCCCCCTCCTACAACTGCTACGCAAATAGCATGCATGAATGAGGTAGGCAAATTTAACTTGAAATTTGATGCTTAAATAAGATATTTGACATCTTCATGTCAATATGTTGTAGATTAAATTATTTAGAGAAAGGATGTGATCTTTTAGGAGTCATATGGCACAGCAGGCTATTAAGGCCACTCATCCTGGTAATAACCGACATCCCTTTAATATTTACTAATAATAATTTACTCTATAAAATCCAATTTTTGACTAGAATATGTTTCCCTACAGCGGAATGGTGGAATTTGTATGCAACGGAAGCTCCAAATTTACGGCAGGTGGCTGTTAAAGTGTTATCACAAACATCATCAGCTGGTGGGTGTGAAAGAAATTGGAGTACATTTAACATTATCCATTCCAAAAGAAGAAACAAGCTTGGAATTGACAAGCTTAATGACCTTGTATATATCCACTACAACACAAGGTTACGAATGAGGTACATTCATGAGGGCTTTGATTTTAAAAACAAGGAAATGGCTGATCCAATTGATCTGGCCTACATTTTCCGAACCGGAGATAATGTGCTAGAAAGTTGGATAAATGACATTGGAGGAGAATCTGTGATGGATGTTAGGGAAAAGTCAGATCTAGAGCTATCAAAGAAAATAGGTGCTGATGTTAAAGGACATATGGTCAGATCTGGTCGTCATACATTTCCTATAAGAGCACTGGATGAAGAGGATGAAGAACGACAGTTATCACAGTCTACTTCAACCTCAAAGGATGATTCAGATGATGGCTCAAATGCAAATGCATTTGTAATGGTAGAAGGATCTGGATCAGAAGGATCATCCGACAGAGGGAGACATGGTAGTCAAGTGCAAACTCAGGGTGCTAAAGAATATGACGAACGACACACCAATATCCATGGCGAACATATTCCAAGTCCCAGTCCACCAGCCATGGATTACGAGGGATATCCAAGTCACGATGCCTACATGGAGGATTTGAGCTCCTCAATTGGTTCCATGAGCATTAGTGATCAATTTTTTGGTTCTTCAGCACCTGGATCTGGATATGACATGGGATCATACGACACAACACGTGAGACGGGATCTTCGTATGCTCAACCATTCTACCCGCAATCATTTGCACCACCACCGCCTTTATATAATTATCCATCATATTCATTCGCTGAGTCTGAAAATGTTGACACTTCTGGGACTAGGACTGGAACTGAATATTCTTACCCATATGAGTATGGTATGATACAAAATTATTTTCCTCAGCAATTCCAACCCCAAGCTCCCCCTCAAATGCCAATATCAGAAACATCACAAGATGATTCTAGAACAACAGGATTCTCACAAACACGTGCAACTAATCGTGCACGTGGGCAACGCGACAGACCATATACAGATAGTAGATTTCCTCGTCTTGGGATTTTTGTTAGTATGAATGAACATGAATACAGACAGCACATAATAGATTACTAGACAATGTATTCATATATGTCTTGGAAGGATTACTGTGAATACATTCAAAGTATTCATCGACACAATAATCAACAATGGTATCAATCAAGTGGTGATAGTACCCATGATAAAGATATGCATCCAACAAGACACTCTTGGTTCTGGTGAAATCTGTCTTTCAAGTTCCAAGTCCTGACTTCCGATACATCATACATCAAGACATTACAGTTTTAACTTTTACTTTGAAACTATACACTTTGATTCTTTCATTCTTAAATTCTTTGTATTCTTAAACTCTTTGTATTCTTCTATTATTAAATTTTCTGTATTCTTAACATGGTAAGAATATTTGATCTCGTTATTGAATTTTAACATTGTATGGTCATGTTGTATATGAATATTATGACGTAACACTCTTATTGTTACATAATCAACATTTGATTTTCTTGAAACTGATATCATTTTGACCACTTCTACCATTTTTGTCGGCATGCCCTCGGCGTGCCTCCGAAATGACATTTTTTCGAGCCATCAAAATCATCGAAATCTACCATCGAAAAACAAGCATTTCTCCGGCATGCCCACGAAATGCACACTTGCAATTTCATCGGCACGGCGTCGAAATTGACATTTCGAACCTTAGTTGGCAAAGCTCCCAGTTGCTGCCAAAGACGCAAAAGTATCCGCTAGAGCTCCCTACCTTAATATCTACATGAGTCAAGCACAATCATCAGTTGTCAGAGCAGAGACTCCAAGTGAGGTGGGGGCATTCTCCCCCTGAATAATTGTTGCATTCGCCAAGCCAATGGCCCAGCACCTCTCAGAAGGGTGATTAGTACAATGACAATTAACACATGGACTGTAAGTCCTCCCACGTCCATGGCCTCTACCACGTCCAACACCTGAAGTACCACACCCACCAAAAGCTGCAAAGGCAAATGTCTCCATAGTGGTGGATGGCATAGTAGTAATGGAGGGAGTCGTCTTAAATGCAATCTTCTAGAGCCTCTCAAAGATAGCCTCCATATTTGCCACAATCTAAGGTTCCCATTATTCCTTATCCAGTTCATGACACGGTAATTGTCTTGCCCATATTTCTCTAAGTCTAAAGCATCAACCTTGATGGGATCTTTAATGAGTATGTAGAGCTTCTTTTAGCCTCCAACGAAGATCTTGAATGCCTGGGCCCATAGGAGGAAGTTCTTGACACCATTGAGTTTCATAGTGATACCTTTTTATTTTTGAAAGGTGTAAGGGGGGTGGTTATCCAAATGATAACCACCCTAGTGGTACCTTGGGCTACAAGAGAAGTAGATGAAATCATAAGCTTGACCTCGAAGACAGTAGAGGACCCAGATGTAGCTATGTTGGAGCCAAAGAAGCAGGATATTCACTATTTCATATCTGAAACCGTAGATAAATCCCAATTTTCCTTCAATTTCAGCAACTTTGCAAAACTTGAAGACTTGCATAAGGATCCAAAGACCCCAAGACATCAAGAGAAGGTAGTTGAATAGGAAAGGCACCTAAACAACCATGCTATGATGGCTAACAACACCATCAAGCTCAGCAATAAGCAGCACTGTCAACCAATCACAGCAGCAAGGTCACCAGGGGCGGCACCAATGGCCCAGTCAGAACTAACTGGTGCGGCGCTGGCAACCTACAACACCCCCTGCTCATTGTCAATGGTGCTGCACCCCCCCCCCCTCCCGGACGTTGGCGACACTAGGACAAACCCTTAGTGGTGCCAATTGTTGGTTGTGGTGCTTCTTGTTGTTGCCGGCGAGAAGAAAAAAACGCGAGAGAAAGAGATGAATCTCTCTCTTGGATTGGATTTTTGGTGGAGAATGGTACCCAAGTGCGGAGAGTCTAGGACCCACCTCACTCTGATACCATGTTGACAGAAGAATGAAACGTCTTATTAGAAAAGAAACCCCATGCCTCTTTACATAGAGAGGATTGCGGGAAAATTACATATAATGCCTTCACAACAACATAAAATATCAAAATACTCCTATGTGAATAAGTAACTCCAACAAATACCATGTGAAGAAACATAGAGTTTATTATTGTTGAAACTCAAAGAGAAACCATAGGATTTGGTCTCTTTATATAAAGAGACCAATACCACTTTCCAATCCTGATACAATCTTCTAAAGTAGGTAAAACATATCTCTAACTAAATCAAATCAAATCCTAAACATATTTTCTAAAGGGATAATCCCAAAATAGAAAACATAAAATATGGAAAGAGGATAACATAGCAAGAGGATTTGTTTCTTCTCCTCTACTTAAGATAGAGAATTGTGGAAGATCTCCAACATGGAGATCACGAGAATCTCCAATAAGTATAAAGGCTCTCCTTAAGATGTTAGCATCAATAAGGGCACCATGGATGCTAGACCACAAATGAGATTTTAAGGAGTGCAGCAGGGACCAATATGAAGAGTTCGGCCAACATGTCTATGCAAATGGGAAGCTGACAAAAAGATGATCGGTGTCCTTCACAGCATCGGCATAAAGGGCACACATACAATCCATACAATCCATATCAGGTGCCATCTTCTATGGTAGTCGTGGGTCACCATCCTTTTCCTTCTTCACAACCATAATAAGACTTTCACCTTAAGTGCAATTCAGGCCTTCCAAATTTTTGTAAAATCTAACACCAACCTCTAGTCAACTGGACCTCGATCCTCCATGAATCTCATGAATGCCTTCCCGGTAGATAAATCCCCATATCTCTAAATCCAACCATCCCTCCTCACCCTTAGACAGCTCTTAAGGAAGTTGTAGCAAAAGATATAGATCATTTAATTTAGCCTCAAAAGGTAAGCATGGAAAGGTAGGAGACCAACAATCATCAGAGAAGCAATCCACTACAAATGCAAGGGAATTGGCGACAAGGGCAGACAGTCGATGACCACTCTATGCATCCAAAACCAAAATCTAGATTCATCACCCAAATGGCTCCAAACATAAGGTCTAACTCTCCTCAAGGTCTACTGCAAGCCCTTCCAAAACTGCAAGGAGCCCCTTAGTGTGACCATCCCTTCATCCTAATCAACAATGTACCTATACGAAGCACAAAGAATAGCCTTACAAAAAGGCTGGAGAACTTACTTGGACAACAAGGCTTTATTCGTTACAAAGCGATTAAAGGTGCCAAAACCTCCAGCTTCTTTAGGTTTACAAACCTCTTCCCAAGCCATATGGGGGAGGAAATGATCATCACTACCTCCTCACAGGCCATGGGTTTTAATCAAAAGGAAGGTAGTGATTACTTAAATACTCATTCTCTAATTATGACTAAGATTCTGATGCCCATAGTATTGTCCTCTCTTTATGATCTCATTGTCCATCAAATGGATGTAGTGACGGCCTTTCTAGATAGTAATCTAGAGGAAGAGATCTACACAAATCGAAATGAGAGACTCATAAATCTCAATAATGAGAAGAAAATTTGCAAGCTTGTAAAAGTACTATATGAAATGGTATCAAGCTCCAAAATAACGTCATGAAAAGTTCGACAAGATTAGTGCTAGTACGAGTAACAACTTTGGCTGACACTTGAACTAAGGGATGGAATATGTTGTCTCAATAGACATACTCCAACTTTCCAACTTGACTCCTATAAGACTGTGATACCACCCTTCCCCAAGAACCTCTCCCTTCCTTTACCTGCTCCACTCCCTCCTCCACCCCTTGCCCTTGATCCACCAGATCTACGATTGTAAGGTGCATCTATGGTTGTGATATGGGCCCATCCATTAAGGCTATTGTCATATATGAAAATAACGAAACTAAGGCCTCCATGTGGTGGGCAAGTGCCCTTATGGTGTGCTCAATGGGAAAGTGCCCTTTTATGGTTCATTGAGAAAGTTTGGAACCCTCTATCTTTGCTCATTTTTGCTTCTCAGGTGGTGGTGAAAAAGGCTGCTTGCATTGCAATGGATAACCATTCATAGGACCTGACCTACTTCCAACCCGAAAATGCCGCTCTCCCTCCTCCCTCCAATCAATCTATTGGGTGCTACCAATAGTCTTTCTTCGGTCTCCTATAAAACGGGTTGATCTCCACTCCATTTATTGGGGCCATTTTTCTGGTGCATATCCATGAGCTCCCCAACAATGACAAAGGAATCTTTTGGCCAATAAGCAAGGCGGCTTTTTTCACAATACGACCTAGAAGATTATCCCTACCCTTGAGGTCTCCCGAGTTTATGGTCCATCTCTAGTCAAAATTTCCTTTTGATCTCTCCAGTATAGCCTCCCCTCGAAGTTGCGCAAGCGTGTCTAGACCCCCTAAATTGATGAGGAATCTATTCTCGCAAACAAATGCACCCCCTATACACATAAGAGCACCCATTCCTACATATCCATATATGAACCAAGTAGGCAATTCGAGATCCTATGAGGTACTCACTACTAAGAAGACCCTCCTACAAAAAAAAAAGGTATGTTATTCGGTGGTTCAACAGAAATACTATGGTTACACAGAAGACTACACCTCTTCTCGAAAAGGAAGGTGCAAGTTGTAGGTGCGAAATGCTCCAAGGTTTAAGAATGATGCAACACTGCAACACGCAAAGGATGGAGCTAAATTGCCACAGCGAAACAGAGCTCAATCACAAAATGGAGTTATAGTTGCATATTTGATTGCTAAATGGAGGTCGATCAGATTGCAAGATACTGATGTATGCCAGCTATCTATCCCATAGGACCTTCTACTTCTTGATAAATGAGTCAAGACCCTAGTCCTGTCAATCATTCGCATACGCCACAATTACCTCTCCGATCCTACTTTCAATCCCATGCATACCTCTCATCTTCTTCTACTCACTTTCAATCTTCCCATGATCTCAGACCCTTCAGTAAAGATCTTGTCCATTAAAGATTCCAATCTTGCAATAGGACTCCAACTGCTTTGATTCTCTCGCTAGCATTTCGATTCTTTGCTTTCTCTACTTCACTAAGAGCTATCGAGGCTTTTAGAAGTCTTACTAGAGTTTTATACCCATTTTCCTTGGTCTCTTCCATAGTTGCACACTTGTCTTTAATCCTATGGCTTTACTGTTCACAAATATGATATATATGTCTATTTTATGATTAAGCTACAGGTGAATGGCATGGATTATGTGGGCAAGGAGGTTGTAGGTGCAGCGGCAATGGATTATTATAGAGAGATTACTGAAAGGGCAGGAAGGATATGGAGATGGTCAAGAGCAGAGACCCCACGCATTGAGGGGAGCTGGCAAAAGAGCTCATTGTACCTTTCACTGAAGATGAGGTTCGAAGAGCTGTTTGGGGGTTGAATGCTAATGGCATCCCGAGTCCCGATGGATTTGCGATGCTTTTTTCTAAGGAGTTATGGCCTCTCGTTAAGGGGGATGTCTTACAAGTGTTGCCAAAATTTGCAGGTGGCAACAAAGGATTCAACAAGCTCAATAAATTCTTTATGTTCTTGCTGTCGAAAAAGGAAGGGGTAAGGATATTGAGGATACAGACCCATCGCTTTGTCAAATGCGATTTACCTCATTTTGGCGAAGATTCTTTCGAATAGATTGAGAGGGGTTCTAGATGGGATTGTATCGCCTGTTCAAACGACTTTTGTCTCGAGCTGGTGTATCCTGGATGGCTTTGTGGTAGCATCTAAGATTCTCTCTTTCTAAAAGAAAGAGAGGAAGAAGGCATTCCTTTGGAATGTGGACTTCATGAAGGCATATGACTCAATGCAGTGGTCTTTTATTTGAGCTTCCTTGGTAAAGAGAGGCTTTCCTCCTCAATGGGTGGACTGGATAAAGAGGTGTGTGGCGATGACTTCCTTCTCTATACTTGTCAATGGAAATCCAACTGGCAGCTAGATTCAACCAAAGAGAGGTATGAGACAAGGGTGCCTTTTGCACCTATGTTGTTTATGCTAGCAGCGAATGCACTGGCGAGATGCGCTGGCGAGATCCACTAGTAAAGCATGCACGAGGAATTTGATAAAGGGATTCTTCTTGGGGGATGGGACCAACATCTCGGTGCTCTAGTATGCAGATGACACGTTCTTTGTGCAGGGCTCCAAGGTAAAGGCAAGAAGGATGTGGCTCTTGTTGGAGTTGTTTGGTAAGGCGTCGGGGCTACAAGTTAATTACTCAAAGTCAACTTTTGTCCCAATGCAGATGTCTATGGAGGAGGCTAACAGGTGCAATACAGCTCTAAGCATTGAGGGTGGATCCCTACCCATCTCTTATCTCAACCTTCCTTTGACAGACAGGAGGGTCTCTATGCAAAAGTAGCTCCTCCTGACTGATAGGTTGACGAGGGGGGAAGACCAATGCTTTTGAAGGCAGTGCTCTCCTCCATGCCTTCTTATTTTACTTCAGTGCTGAAGTTGCCTCAGAGGATTGAGAAAAAGATCATGAGCTTGACAAGGAACTTCTTCTGGACAAATTATGGGTCGGCAGGGAAAGGAGCTCGGATAATGGCCTAGGAGGAGGTTTGTAAGCCTATAAAAGATGGAGGTTTGGGGGTCAACGATTTGGTAAGAATGAATGACAGCTTTCTGGCTAAATGGATCGACAAACTCGCAGAGCAGAGAGATGACTTATTAGGGAACACTGTTCGGGCTTGCTATGGAGATGTCATGAACTGAGACTTATTATCATCTCCTCCAGGTGGTGAGTCTCACTTTTTTAGAGGTTAGTCCTTGGTGGTACCCAAAATACGAAACTTCTTTACTCCCTACATTAGCACGGGTGATTTCTTTCGATTTTGGCTGGATGACTGGATGAGCCAAGGGAAGCTAAAAGATAGGTTCCCAAGACAGCTTGCTCTGACCACCTTTAGGGAGTTGAACATAGTTGGCCCTTGGGATGGTTCGTGGTGCTCCACCTTCCTAGAAAACTTATCGAATCAGCAGATTCAGCAGTTCTAAACTTTGCTACAGGAATTGGATGATTACTGACCGGAAGGTGGAACGGATTCTTTGTTGTGGGATGACAGCGAGTTTGCTGTCAAGAAGGCCTACAAAAGGATGGGTGGTGGCAGACCGATGACAGATGTGGATTTCATCAGGGACTACCGACAGATTTCGTTAGCCTCCTCTCCTTGGAAGATAAAGATTTCCACCTAGTTGTTAAGAAAAGGCAGGCTCATGACGAGAATGTAAAGAGTTAGGTGGGTACCGAAGGCAAAGAAGACATGTTCGCTTTGTTGTGCAACAGATGAGGATGTCGATCATTTATTCTTTGGATGATCTTTTTCTACAAGTGTGTGGAAACACCTCACTTTTGAGTGGCTTGATCATTCAAGCTTTGCAGATTTTTGGAGGCTCTTCAGGAGTGGCGGTCAAAAAGGGAGTCAAAATGTGTTCAGAACAAAGAAAGAGAAGGCAAAGGTGCTGGTGGTCCTATGGGGCATTTGGCTAGAGAGGAATGCAGCTATTTTCAAGGACCAGCACCCTTATCCTAAGAATTTTATTACTTGTATCCCCCCATTGTCTTTTTCTTGGGCTTGCAACTTATAATTTGGCCTTCTTTATAGGCACCTATTAATATAATTTCTAGGTGATTATCATCCAAATAACCACCCTCTCTCTTTTCAAAAAAAAAAAAATCGGATATGTCTATTATTATGCCTCCTTGTGCATGATGCCTTGTTAGTTAGATCCAGAACGAGGATAGTAAATAAAATTAAGTCTTTGCTGACCAGCAAACTAGATATGAAGGATATGGGAGTTTTTACGTAATTTTGAGGCTTCAGTTGATTGGATAAACTAAAAGATAACTATTTCTTAGCCACATTATGTTGAGAAAAAGCTTGGTTATCATAGCTGTAGATTGGTGTGTACACCCTATGATTCCTCGAAGCCACCATGCAAGAGCAAGAGTAGAGTACCCATGACAAAAAAATATTCATAGATCATGGATAACTTCACATATCTTGCTAACTGCACTACATCTAACAATACTTTTCCAATTACTAAGCTGCGTATGCACATTTTGTTCCGACTATATTTAATGTAAGGCATTAGACCAAGTACATAACTACCCTAAGGGAATTGTTTCTTTCATTCTACATTACATTGGATATCCTTTAATTTTTGAAGGGTATAATGATGCAACTCAGATACCTTAAGCAGAGGAAGCAAGGAGTGATGGTGTTAAACGGTACATTTTTATCCTAAGAGGCATTATAGTCAAGAAGAGATACATTGAACAAACCATCTTGGCTCGATCTACTTTTGAGATTGAGTTGTGTGTTTTTGTCTTTTAGATAATATAAGAATGGGAATTATGGCTAAGTGGCTAAAAAAGCTTCTTTCTAAGATGCCTATAGTGGGTAAGTTGATTCTTGCAATTTCTTTCCATTGTGATAGTATGACAAAACAGTGTTGTCAAGGCACTCACCTAAGCACATCTAGGCGCTAAGTTGAGGCAAGGCAAAGCGAGGCCCTAGCGCCTCGACAAGGCTCACCTTACCTGATTTGCTTAAGGCACCTGAACCAAGTTTACTGGTTTTTCATTTTTTTTAAATGTGTTTAAGGGTTTTAATTTCTTTTCAACTAATTATTAAGTACTCTCTCTTAGTTAAACACACGCATATGCGTATGTATGAGCACATATGCATAGATATATACATATACATGTGCTTAAATAGATATATACATATAATAGATATATATATATATACATACAAATATACACATATTTTGTATGTTTGTATCTGTATGTATGTATGTACATGTTAACTTATACATATAAATATATATGTACATACACTCACATGTGCATAAGTATAGCATATAAATATAATGTGTACATTTACATATGTGTATATGTAAAACTAAGAAACTGTATACACACACCTATGATATGTATCAATACGCATATGTATGTGCATTGCGCCTATTTGTCTGATCATTTATGTATCTTTTATATTACATATATGCAATCATAACATACCAAATTTTGGTTATCATGTGTGTGTGTATTAGCGACTCATTTTTCTCAGGCAAGTGCCTAGCACCTCAAGCATTTTGGACCCCCTCTCTTTTCAACGCCTCTCGCCTTTGACAACCTTGTGATAAAAATTGCAAAGATAAGAAGTTCAATGTGCAACCAAGCAACTAGGAGACATCCCAAGTCAAACTTGAATCTCTAAGGAAACTAGTGCTAAAGGAGTGTTAGATATGGAGTTTATTGGATCCAAGAATAACACAACTAAGCAAATGACTAAGGGAATCAATACATCTTTATTCCTAAAATCGAAGCTAAGGATAAGATTAAAGCTTATTGCAATTTCACCTGTAGAAACAATAGAATCAGATGGAGTATAGATCCCACAATATGCATTCAATATATGTTGAGTACCCCTTCGGTTATAGTCTAGTTTATGTTTTATGTTTATGAGGATTGCTTTGTCATTTTTATTTGTTATTGGTTTTTATACCGCAATTGTTACCACACCTCTCTCTATATAAAGAGGTGTAGGGTTTCCTCTTTGGATAACATTGATCATTTTCTCCTACTATATAGTAATAACAAGTTGCATAAGGGAACTAATTGGTACTCATGTATAGATGTGCATCTTTAAGTCCAATCTCTAAAAAAGCCTAAGTGCCTGAAAACCGCAAGTTTAGGAGTTTTACATCTTTAGAGAAGGGCACCTATGTGTGTGTTTCTATGGGCCATAGATAAGAGAGTAGGGTTTTTCCTAAATACACTCAAGAAAAGAGAGTTGGGTTTAGGGTGCATGACCATCAAAAGCATTAGAACTATGAAGACTTCACTTTGCCATTATCTTCATATATCCCACAACAAAGGTTAAAGTTCAAGATTAGTTTTACGTTATGCATGTTCATATATCCCACAACAAAGGTTAAAGTTCAAGACTAGTTTTACGTTATGTATGTGGTCAGAAAATTGAATGACTTGGGCAAGGGTTCGTACTGAAAAGTGCATTTACTGAAAACAACATATGGAAACTAAGATTTTACTTTCAAGTTTCAACAGTGAGCAGAGGAAATGTTAATTTTAAAGGGACACCAAACTGAATTTGGAAAATCCAAAATTGAGAATTCAACGTCTCAACTCAATTTGCTGGTGTTTTTAGTTTCACATGGATAAATGTGGAAATTCAAGAGTGGAATATAAAGCTGGGTGCCCCCTCAAACCCATATGCTCATGCATTGGGGGTGTGTGTGCATTAGATTCATGGTGTCAAACAAGCATGCACACGCCTCACCTTGCCTTTCCAGGCTAGGTTGAACATGGTTCAAGCTTTAGTTTGAGTGCTTTCTCTCCCATGCAGAGTTGAGTTTTTTAATATGTTCGTCACGCATACTTCAAATTCCATCATGTTGGGCTATTACTAATGTGTCTCCTTGATTCCCTTGCATCTTGTAATTATCACACAGTGAATGGTGCTGGATGTCAAGGCCTAGAAGCAACATGCCAGAGACCTTGTGCCAATACTATTGGGGGCATTGTTCCTTTAAAAAATGGATGCTCTGATCATGATTGTTTTGACTCTTTCCTTCTTTTTTTGTGCCACATCTAATTGTCAATCTACTTTGCTAGATTTTTCCCTGTTGTTTTCTTGCCAATTTTGTTGAGATGGTACGCTTATCATCACAAACATGTGTTTATCGTAGTACCTATATGCTGCTAAACATTGATGTTACAACCACAGGCATTTAAATACATTCTATCCTTGTTCCAAGACTTTCATTGACTTGTCAACTTCTCTAATGTGCAAAATTCATAGCTAGATAGCTAGAACTCTATCTAGGAAATATTTATATGGATCCGATTCCAACTTATGCAGGTACGTATCTAAAGTCTACAGATAGATTGACTTGGACAACAGCCAAAGTTAGCCAAATTAAACAGACCTTGGAGGTGATCATCTCCGAGGTAGCTATCTTCGCCAGCCCCTCCATGAGGGCGCGGTCCACGTCCTCCTTCTCCATCGCCTTGACCGCCCACGCCATGACTTGGAACACCGCCGCCACGTTCCCGATCCGCTGCCAACCCGCATTTCCATGAGTGCCAATTCAACAACTCCCAAACACCTTAACCCTAACTCAAGCAACTAAATAGATCAAAAAATACAGGACACATACGCGTCGGCCTCCTCGGGAGACCGCGCGGCAGCAGCCGAGGACGAGTCGCGGATCCCTGCAAGACAAAAGGGAAGGTTGACGGCATTTGCGAATTGGGCACGAAGAGTCGGCGTGTTACGAGAACGATTACATGTGGGCGATGTCCCTGAGGGAGCCCAAGGAGGCCTCGCGCACGAGTGGGGAGTCATCTGCGAGGGAAGCGACCAGCGCCTGCACGGCCTCTGCACGCGAATGGGACGAGAGAACAATTAGGTGATCGGGATCGAGGAGTCGAGAATGGAGAGAGGGGAATTGGGGAGATCACCGTGGGCGGCGACGGAGCTGGAAGAGGCCGCCATTGGGGAGGCCGCGCGATCCGACCAGGGTAGAGAAGGTTGATAGAAGTGGGGGTCTAACGTTCTTGGGGTTGTGGAGGGCACGCCGTTTATAGCTTAGGAGAGGCTATTGACCCCTGATTGAAGTGGCATGACATGACATGTCGGCTGCCGAGAGAAGGACGCATATGGAGAGAAATCTGCGCTGCCGCTTCGGAGCCGTGCGCACGACCCATCGGAGGAGGTGGCAGACGGTTGTTCCGGAGAAATTCCATTTCTTTTTTTAGTTGTTTATTCACTCATTGCTTGCAAGAGTTGTCTCCTTTCTCATAGGCGGAGATTTGGCAATCCCGTCGACTCTCTTTTTTTCATCCGGAGGCTTTGCCTCCCACATGAGTATTTTTTCTCTCGTTCCTTCGGCGTGATAAATATTAACCTCTGTTTACCACGTTGGATGCAGGTCAAAAAAAAAAAAAGTGAAAATTGATGTAAAAAGACACACATAAAGAATTATGAATGTGAGTTTTATTTCATGTATTTTATTTTATATAAAATAAAATATTCACATATGGGAGAGTCTATCATTTTTTAAATTAATAAATTACTTTTATATGAATGTAAATAACTTAAATTATTTTTGAAATTATTTTATATCAATGTAAAATTATCATATCACTTCGAAATAATTTTATATTAGTGTAATCTTATTTTATATCGGTGTAAAAAATCATCATGTCACTTTCAAAATAATTTTATACCAATACAATCTTACTTTACAACGATGAAAAAATTAAATTCTAAGTATTTCCTCACATATGACAAGTGATTTTTTACTTTAAAAGTGATTTTTCGCCATAGGATTTAGGATTAAACCTAAATCCTAAACCCTACGACGAAAAATTAATTACATATGTGAAATCACTTTCCATAAATCTAAATCATAAATTATAAATCTTAAGCCCATAGGTTAAATTACTTTACACGAGTGCAAAATTACTCTGTACCAATACAAACTACCAGATAACCCTTGAAATAATTTTACACCAATGCAAGTCACCTTCGAATAATTTATCATCGATGCAAAATAACTCATAACAATTTATCACCGGTGCAAAGTTATTTATCACCGGAGTAAAATTATTCATCAACTGTACATTTTAGTTCAAAATAGTGTGGTGATTATTTTCGATGTGGTAAGGTCCACCACATAACAAACCTTTATTACTTTTGTTTCTTTACATTAAATATCAAGTGATGATTACGTTATGTTACGACCCAATTCCGGAATCCCTACAAGACACGAGAATCGGACCGACTCGACTGATCCCAAGACCCAGTCATCCAACAAGGAAGAAACCAAAAAGCAGTAAAAAAAATCACATTCACCATACAAGCAACTAACAGTAACAAAAATACTCAACAAAGAAGTAAACTACTGCAGTACACATCATCACAACAGTAGAGAATTTTTTTTTAAACAGGTACAGAATTATGAAGTTTACAATAAAGTGTACAAAAGTGTAACAAAAATACTCACTACTACAGAAAACGGGTACAACAAAAGTACAACTACTGGGCTCTACTAAGCCCAGCGCCCTCTGCAGCCGTGGGCTCTGGCTGCTCAACACCTGGACCTAAAAAGGTTGTAAGTACAACACGTCAGCGAAACACTGAGTAGAGTGGCAACTAGCTAACTAAGAGAAACAGTAAAGGTAGACAAGTAACTATTGTTTTCAATTTCTTTCTTTATTCAACTAATTATTATTTCTTTCATCACTTGGTTTATTTATCAGGTCTTTTTCTTGATCTCGAATGTTCATCGTAGGAACGATATTGATTGCAGTCTTTTCCGAAGAGTAGAAGTAGCACGTGGTGCTCTCATAGCCGGGAGAGTCCCCTATGGTGATCCTACCCTCAGTAAGCCACCCTAAGGTTGTCAACAAACGTAACGGTGACTACGGCACGCGCGATAAACACACGGGTAGCTATGCCGCACTAGCACGCGGTCAGTCGTTTCCATTAATGGGTGCGCCCAAAGCACAGCACGGAACCAGTATAGGGCAGAACCCTCTCAGTAACAAGGGTCTAACCCCTCCACAGTAACCAAACATGGGTCTCGCCCCTCCACAGTCCGCGCACCCTCGCCTGACTACCCTGGTTTGCCCAGTGGGCCAAACAAGTCGATGTAGGACGGCTAGCTGAACCCCGGGCCCCGTGGGGTGGCTAGCTCTCTACCTACACTAGTAGCTCTCCCCGGTACTGTGTACGTAAGGGCCAAAAGTCCGTACAAAGTGACCAGACCTAACCCCGGGTCTCAACCCTAGGGCGGCTAACTCCGCTCTGCACTAAGAGGTAACATGTGCTTCCCTTGGTACCACGTACCCAAGAGACAACACATTTTCCCATTCACTTTTCCAATTCCATTCTATTTATTTCTAGGAGCTCTACTCCTAATTCCCGTAGGATTCATGGTCATGTTCCTCAGGATAAGCCATACTAGGTTTCATCATTCAGGTTTATTCGCATATAGCATGTGTTTCCAACATTCAATCCTTCTTTTCCAATTTATATACAAGCAGCTCGTATTTAATTTCAACCAACAGAAATTACATGTAGCAATTACTAACAACAGTACTCTACATTTCACGGGTAGTTGTTATCTAATTACAGGCAATTATTATTCCATCTACTCATCTCAAGACTGCATTTCAGGCATTTAATACAATCGTTCCAGTGTTTCTAGTCCTATGATTCATGCCATACCCTAAGATCTATCAATCAATCTATTTTTTTCTGGTCCTAGGATTCATGCCATGTCGTAGGATCTATCATTTATTCCAGATATGCATTTATGTTTGTAATTAATTAAGGGAAGCCACTCTACCCGCAAAACTAGGAGTAATGGAGGTGTGATCGGCAGGTCCACTTGCCTCCACAACCCCCAAATTTGCAACAAAACGATGTCCTAACACAAGGATCAACCACAAGAAACCACTCAGAATATGATAAAAAGCATTCCAACAAGTAGAAGAACTTATACGAAGAAGAACGGAATCTTAAATACGGAAATCGGACCTCGAACGGACCCTAAACGGGTCAAAAACGGTAATTCTGACTCAAATCAGACGTCTGGAACATCTTCCAGACGTCTTAAAAGGAGTCCAGATCCATACCTCACTCTGTGCTGCTCCTCAGATGTCCAGAGATCCTGTTGAACCATCTGGACCAAATTCCAGACGTCCGACTATCCCTCCGGACGTCTGGAGACGCTCTCCGCCGTCTGGTGACTCGCCCATACATCTGAACCGCATGGGAGGGCATGTTCCGTGCCTTCCCGAAGTGAAACCTGCACATGTACGCAAAATCTCTCAAACACGGCACGCAATAAAGCTTCGGCGGAACGGCCCACATGGCCATATCCGCAAAGAGAAGCATATAAGCGTAGTACGTACCACTCATTCGTCTGGAGCTTCTTCCAGACGTCTTCCACGTCATCTGGATGTAGGTCCAGACGTCAGATTCTGGGAAAAATCCCAGAATCAGAACCTCCTTCGTCTTCTTCCTGCTGCATGCGACCTCGCCGCGCAGCCGCTCGTCCGCTGCTCTAGCTACAGTAGTGTCGAGGGAACCTCCCCTACACACACTCCGCCTCGCGCACACCGACCGGCATCGAGCTGCTCCGGCGAGCTTTCTTTCTCACGGCTCGCGCACTCTCTTCCCTTCCCTCTCGCTGCTCCTCTCCTCTCCGCCGCTGCACTCGACTGCAGCTGCCACGCTCGCTCTCACTCTCGCTCTCGCGCTGGAGGAAGGAGAAGACGGATGGTGTGTGGTGGCGAACGAGGGAGAGGGGAGGGGATATATGTAGGCGCGGGGGCAACTCTGCAAGTCGGCGAGGGGAGGAAGAAAGAGAAGAGGGCGGCTGGGGGTCAGTCTGCACGCGGCACGCACGTAGACTCACGGTCGTACACACGCAAAAATTTATTTCCAGACGTCTAGACCAACTTCCAGACGTCTTAAATGGGTTTTGGTGACACGGGTCTTAACACGTTCACACCACTTTATGTCACAAAATGCATCACATCATGCATTTTTTTATAATTTAGCTACTAGGTACCCTTTTGAAAGAGGGGACTTACTCTAATGATTGGGTGGGGTTATTTCACGGGAAAGAAAAATCCTTGGTTTGGAGTCATCATCTCGTGACAAGAAAATATAAAGGGGAGAGGTGAAACTTTTTTATATCTAGTTGTGTCACTTCAAAGGTCACAAAAATCACCAATAATATTTCAAAAATTATCGATAATATTTACTTCGAATACAACAATGATCAATGGTTGGTTGAGGTAGAGGGTTGAGCAATGGTGTAAGGCTCACCAACTCGTGATTTAGGTATAGCAAGTGGGTATGTGTCCTCTTTACAATGCACGTTGTAAAATAAGTTTCTTTACATTTTACTTATTTAATAAGTCGTGGATACAAAAATGCAAAGTTAACATATTTTGTAATGCAAAAAAGTAGATGTGATAAAAAAATCAAATTCAGAAGTTGGAATCATGTTACATGTCTCCCTTTCACGTAATAAAAGTAACGTAAATTAATGTTATATTGCAACGTCCACCATTGTTTAAAAAAGTCATCACTTCTTCTAAATCAACAATAGAATCATTTTACATCGATGTAAAATATTTATAGAACTAGTTTGCACTGATTCGCTTTTTGTTCAAAGTGGTAGAAACTTTCACAACCATTTTACACTGGTACATATTGAGATTGAATCGGTGCATTTGAATTCAAAGTGATGATAACTTTTTTAAGTGAGATAAGATCTACCATGTAACAAAACTTATATTGTTTTATTTTTTTACATTAGATACAAATTATAAAGTAGGGATCACATTATCATGTTACAAAACACATCAACCTTTACATTTTCATATATTTTGGTTATTTAATACATGTTAGTATTGACGCAATGTGACGATATAGTGTTGATGTAATAAAATAAAAAAATTAATTTGAGGTTACATTTTGGTAGAGTACAAAAGTTAAGAGTCCAAATTGAGAAAAAAAATGAACAGTGTCATGAATAATATATACAATGTCTATTTAACAGCTCTTTATTTCATATATAAGAGGTCTCTATTCAATAAATAAAATATATTGATGCATTTTTTAATCGATGTATTTGAATTTTCCATCGAAACATATCAGTTGAGAAGCAAAATACATTGATTTAAATAAATAAACGTCTCCACTTAACAAAATCTAACAGTATATTTTGATTTTCAAACGATATACTTTCATTTTTTTTTCGAAACACACCAGTTTAAAATAAAAAACGTCGGTGCATTTTAGTTATCTATCGAACCGATTGAAAATCAAAATACACTGATTAAAAAATAAATAAATATCCTAACTAAAAAAAATATCATACATTATAAAATATATTACTCGATGTATTTTAATTTTCAATTAATATTTTTAATTATTTTTACACTATATCATTTTAAACATATATTAACTTATATTCCCGTGGAAATATATTCAAGCAAACAACAGAAGTAATTAATACGAGTGATATGTTACGTGAGGTGAACTCTTATCATTTTGACCGGGTTCTATAATGTATAGCTGTTACAAATTATTAAATCACGTCCAATTAAAAGAAAAAATCCTCACTAATCGCATAAAAACGATGAAAATCGTATGAGCACGCATGATTTGAAACATCAAAACCATCTCTAGTCAAGTTGAAAGGTCCACATTGTCTTTAGCATAGGAAAACTTCCTGCTAGTGTTTTGGATCCTTCGATCAAAACAAGTCAAATGAGTATTACTTAGAGGGTCATACTCTTTCGATGCATCTTCCTAGTGCAATAGCAGCCACGAAAACTTCATCATCTTTTAATCTATCTTTGTAGTGTAATAGCACCTAGGAAATTGTTCAATTGCTTCCGGTCAAACCAAACCTTCATCGATCACTTTGCAAAAGCATATAATATCTGAAAGTAGAGCTGTATCCATCCAATTTTAAATATCCATGTCGTGTAGAGCACACCAAATCTTCTATTAGACCACTAGATCAATTTGATTGGCCTCCGATTGCATTCAATATCGCCAAAATGACATGGATTATCGTACAGCTCATACCAAGGCACCTCCTCCTTTTCAATTTACATAAAGGCTCTTTCATGATTTTAACCATCTGAAGATACGTTGTTGCATTTTTTCCAATTTAATGCTTCTTACTTAACAAGTTCCGATGGGACTGCAAGGATCGATCTTAACGCATACTTATTGGCCATGACTCACTGGATGGACGACAGGAGGTCGGGTGGAACCTGGTCGGATTGGACATGACTCATTTGCTTATTGGGCTCATGCTGCAGATGTTACTCATGCCACACGTTTACATAGCACACGAACGAGTACAACACGCATCGATCACATTACCTATTGTCTAGTCCTATGATGCTTCTGCAAAGTTAGCACAAATTCGTAAAGGTGCGTCTGAGGTTTTACATGCTGCATTCATACGAGAGTACGTCAATCGCTACGTGCCATATCATGCTATGCAAAGGAAAACATAATTGGAAGTTTGCATGAGGTATCATATTTACAAGCAGAAGAGTGATGTGTTATAAAAAGAAGCACATTTTCTACTATATCCAGTGCAAAACGCCCTCTTCTCCTGGTAACTGCAGCGTCCCACGATAAGGGTGCGAAGATTCTCTCTCTGCTCATTGGGAAACTAACCACCATCGTTTCTCATCAGTTACGGAAGAGGTTTTGTCGTTTCCATAACTACCATTTCTTTTGTTAAACCCAAAGTTGGGGCACAGCTGGCATCCTCTACGCATCCATACATCACCTTATCTGGTTCTAGTTTGAGCTTCTTCCAATTCTGTTCGCTATTAATTTGTTGCCCAACTAGTCGATTGCTCGTGTTACTCTATATATTCTCCCTTTATCGGCGTCACATGCATAAGTGACTTGGATTCACTTGGTCGACTAGATGGTAAATTAGTCAATTTTTCACTTTGATTATTTCATTTACCGTCTCTTTTGCACATTTTACCCTTTTTCTTCTCTTGAAACTTCTCTTCAGCTATTAAAGAATTAAGTCCTTTTCTGATCAATTTAGCAAAGATTATATTACGAGATCCCTTATCCAAGGATTCTAAATGGATGGCAAGGTTAATTATTTCACTAACTCAAACAGCATTTCAGATTTTGGAAGTTGACCACTGGCTCAAAGCCAGAAATTTGACCATCCTTGACTGGCAAGGTTGATTCATATCATTTGTTTAGGGACAACTGCAGTCATCAAATGATTAAAAGACACGATTCGATTTGTCCCAAATCAACAAATTTTTTCTACATGGTGAGAACGCCAATATAAAATCATCTTGCGCCCATGGCTCCATTAGTTGCAAGTGCTTCCCACGCATCCACAACGAATCTATGTCGCCTTGATGCTTCTTACGGAAGATATGACTTTAATCAGAAGTGGCACACGAACGTTGAGAATCGTATAATGGAAGCGCAGACAATGGTGCATAACGTGATGGTAGCCAATTTACTTATCACGTTGAGAAGGGTCTCCATTAATTGAGCCTTACCACTGATAAGAAGAGAACTCGATTAATTGAATTTCTTGCCTTCAACTTTTCCTCTTTAAACTGGACGTCTAAAGTTTGAAGGCTCCCACCTTTATTTGTAGATCCAATTCAAGACATAGAGAAAGGTTTATTTTTATAGGACCCTGATACAATGAACTGCGAGTCAATTTTAGATAAGGAAAGATTCCTTTTATCTTAATGAGAATGACAGTATCTTTAATCCATTTTTATGGCTCAAGATATGTTGTCATGAAGCCTATGATCAATTGGACATCTTGTCATAACTCAAAGCTTGTTCCCTACTCGATTTCCCCATGCATGAGTAGTACCCTGCAGTAAGCATGTCAAAGAACGTGTATCCATTGAACATGACAGGCAATGAGATGTCCATGGCAACTATTGCTAGGCGACACCTGCGAAGGATATTTCGCATATGCCGATGGGGCAAATTAGATTATGAATATCTGACTATCATGAAAACTTGCAAGGCAAGATGACGTTGAAAAACCTATGCTTGCTTACCATTTGCTTACCATTTATCATCAATATATCATTTTTTTTATTATTGTTCTCCTTTCAGAACTAAAATTTATATCATTGAATTTTTTGAGGAAAAATTTATACCACTATGTAACTTAATTTAAAACTAAAATATCATTTATTCATATTTAAATATCACCCATATAAATTAAAAAAAAAATTATAACACTCATTTTAAGCCACAAGATAAATATATAACCTACAAATATATCCCCTCAATTTAATCAGAACTCAAATTTAAAACCTAACATTTTTATTACAATGATACGAATCTACTCATTAACTGAACTATACATGTGACGGGCTCTCACCGATGTAATTTAGCTCAAAAGGAGATGCATGAATTTTTAAGTGAGCTTTTATATAAACTACATTTATCAAATATATTTTTTCAATGATTATTAAAAATTCAGACGCCCTATCATGCTTGGAGATCCATGCAAAATTATGACCTCGCCCACGCACAGAGTCACATTTGCATACAAATACGACCATTATATTTGTATATGTAATTTAATTTTCTAGCCGCCTTCGGTTAGGGATGCACAAATTAATCAAATATTCCCCTATTTCAATCAAATTGGCTGATTTTCGGTGCTTATATGCCTTTCTCCTGCTTACTTTATTTATTTTAGTCAGCTGATGTCTTGAAAATGAAAAAAGCATCTCATTTAGATATCTTATGGTATCATTAGGATGCATTTACTTTCTGATGAGTTGGCATTTATTTAGTGTGATCGATGATAACTAAAATAATAGGATATTATCGTAAAAAAAAAAGGAATATCCACTGGTCATAAATATTTAATTTCAAAAAAAAAAAATGTTGTCCTAAACATTTTATGAGTTAACGTGATAGAAGAGGGACCTTGAGAGAAATCCCTAAAAGAAAACTCCATCTCCTAAGCCATTGTGATAGAAAGGAAAGAAACACTGCCTAAACCTATGTTTTTATTTCTCTGAGACAAAAAAAGAGGTAATATTAGAAAATAAAAGGTAAAAAAAGATATAAAATCAAACAAATTCTTAATTTTTTAATCTACCTTCAATGTTCCTCAAAAAAATGACCATGATTTATAAACTTCTTGGTTCACACATATGTACATGCATAATAGCATTAATACTTTGCACCTCTGTTATAGCATTCATGCATATGATACGTGTATAAGTTCGTACCACAGATGTTATAACACTTAAGTACAAATTACTTTTATTGTAGACTTAGTGTGTGTAATCCCATAATATCAATGGTAATTCCATAGCATTTGTATCATCATGCATTTAAGTTTTTGTGACATCAAAGGTTACCATTCTTCACTTCCTATCCCTTCTGTTACAACCCGGTTCCTAAATCCCTATAGGACACGAGAATCGGACTGACTCGACTGATCCCAAGATCCAGTCGTCCAACGAGAAAGTAATCAAAAAGTAGTAAAATAAACTATATTTACCATGTAAGTAACTAACGGTAACAAAAGTACAGCAGTAAAAAAAAGAACTACTACAGTACATACCACCACAATAGTAAAGAATTAAAAACAGGTACAGAAATATGAAGTTTACAATAAAAGAGTACAAGGTGAAACAGAAATACTTACTACTACAGAAAAACGGTACAACAAAAGTACAACTACTGGGCTCTACTAGGCCCAGCACCCTCCACAGCCGCAAGCTCTGGCTGCTCAACACCTGGTCCTGAAAAAGGTGACAAATATGACACGTCAACGAAACGCTAAGTAGAGTGGCAACCAGCTAGTTAAGAAAACGGTGAAGGTGGACAAGTTGCTGTTGTTTTTAATTTCTTTCTTTATTTCTCTATTTACTCTTTCTTGAATTATTTCTCAAATCTTTCTCTTGATCTCGAATGTTCCCCGTGGGAACGATCTTGATTTCAGTCTTTTCCGAAAAGTAGAAGTAGCACGTGGTGCTCTCCGGACCGGGAGAGTCCCCCGTGGTGGTCCTACCCTCAGTCAACCACCCCAAGGTTGCTGACAGACGTAACGGTGACTAGACACGCGCGATAGACGCACGGGTAGCTACCCCGCACTAGCACGCAGTCAGTCGTTTCCGTTAACGGGTGCGCCCAAAGCACAACACGGAACCAGTATAGGGCAGAGCCCTCTCAGTAACAGGGGTCCAGCCCCTCCACAGTAACCAAACAGGGGTCTTGCCCCTCCACAATCTGCGCACCCTCGCCTGAGTACCCTGATTTGTCCCGTGGGCCTAACAAGTCGGTGTAGGACAGCTAGCTAAACCCCGGGGCCCATGGGGCGACTAGATCTGTCCCTACAATAGTAGCTCTCCCTGATACTGTGTACACGAGGGCCAAAAGTCGGTACAAAGTGGCCATACCTAACCCCGAGTCCCTGGGGCGACTAGCTCCGCTCTGCACTAAACAGGGGGGAACAGTCGCTCTCCTTGGTACTCCGTACTCAAGGGCCAGCTCACTTCCCCATCTACTTTCCCAGTTCCATTCTATTTCTTTTCTTGGAGCTCTACTCCTAATTCCCCGTAGGGTTCATACTCCTATTTTTCAAGACAATCCATACTAGGTTTCATCACTTCAGTTTAATTCGCATATAACCCGTCTTTTGAACATTTAATATAAATTTATATACAAGCATCTCAAATTTAGTTTCCAACAATAGGAATTACATGTAGCAGTTACTAGCAACAGTACTCGACATTTCACAGGCAGCTGTTATCCAATTACAGGCAATTATCATTATTCTATCTACTTATCCAAAACTACAATTCAGGTATTCAAGACATTCGTTTCAGCATTTCTGTTCCTAGGATTCATGCCACACCCTAGGATCTATCATTCAATCTAGTTTTCAAGTTCTAGGATTCATGCCATACACTAGAATCTATCATGCAATCTAGTTTTCAGGTCCTAGGATTCATGCCATACCCTATGATCTATCATTTATTTCAGAGATGCATTAATGCTTGTAAATAACTAAGGGGAGCTACTCTACCCGCAAAATCGAGAGTAATGGGGGCGTGATCGGCAGGTCCACGTGCCTCCGCAACCTCCAAAATCGCAATAGAATGAGGTCCTAACACAAGGATCAATCACAAGAAACCACTCAGAATAGGATCCAAGTATTTCAAACAAGTAGAGGAATAATTCTGAGAAGAACGGAATCTTAAACGCGAAAATCGGACCTCGAACGGACCCTAAACGGGTCAAAAATGACAATTCTGACTCAAATCAGACGTCTGAAGCACCTTCCAGACGTCTTAAAAAGTGGTCCAGGTCATACCTCACTCCGCGCTGCTCCTCAAACGTCCAAGGATCCTGCTGAATCGTCTGGACCCAGTTCCAAACGTCCGACCACCTCTCCGGACGTCTGGAGACGCTCTCCGCCGTCTGGTGTTGTGCCCAGACGTCTGATCTGCTTGGGAGGGCGTGTCCTCGCGCCTTCCCGAAACGAAACCTGCATGTGCGACGAAAGCCTCCTCATCACGACACGTCTCAGCCTTCGGTGGATCGACCTGCATAGTCGTATCCGCAAAAAGGAGGAGGAGAAATTTCGTACCTTTCAGACATCTGGAGCTCCCTCCAGACATCGCCCCCATCGTCTGGACGTAGGTGTAGATGTCTGATTCTGGGAAAAATTCTCAGAATCAGAACTTCCTCGCCTTCTTCCCGCTGCGCGCGAACTCGCCACACAGCCGCTCACCTCCTGCTCGAGCTGCAGCAGCACAAGGGGAGATATCCCCAGCATGACGCCCCTCTGCACACACGCCGGCCGGCCTCGAGCTGCTCCGGCAGGCTCGCTTTGTCTTTCTCGCGCTCTCTCCCTCTTCTCTCCGCGATGCACCCGGCCGCAGCTGCTGCCCTCGCTCTCTCTCTCGTGCTCACGCTGGAAGAAGGAGGAGACGGTGAGGTGGTGAACGGGGGAGAGGGGAGGGGTATTTGAAGGCGTGGGGTTCTGTCTACAGGTCGGCGAGGGAAGAGAGAGAAAGAAGAGGGCGGTGGGTTGCAGTCTACACGCAGACTCGCGATCGTACGCACATCAAAATTTATTTCCAGACGTCTAGGAAGGCGTCCAGACGTCTGACCAAACGTCTGGACCAACTCCCAGACGTCTTAAAAAGCATTTGATGTCTCAGGTCTTAATACCTTCCATCCACCAAAAATGATTTTTTACATCCATGTCATTAGAATCTTTTCCTAATATCATCCATCCCCTCAAAATCTTCATATTTACTTCTTTATGCCTATGAAGTTTCATTGTTAGTCATCAATGCCCTCCCATTGGTGGTGTCATGGTAGGTGTGTTAACCATGGTTAGGGAGGGTGCTCCAAGGTTAGGCACGGATCTCTATGGTCCCATCAGATGGATGTGGACCTTTGCATGAAAATAAGGAACATTTGGCAAGCAATGGAGGAGGATTACAACTATTCTCACTCATTAAAGACTTCAATGTTGTTGAGCACAGTAAATGCTCAATTGACCCTCCATGAATGCTCTTCTCTCCTCCTCCAATTCTTAGGTAAATCACAATCTCCCTAATCCAACCCTAAGCATGCCCTAATCGAAACCTTAAACTCTATAATCGAGCCCTAATCTCCCCAATTGAAACCCCAATCTCCACTGCACCCGACCAATCGAAGCCCTAATCTCCATGCTAATTGCCATGGAAGGTCATATCAACCTTCACCTCCATTGACGGGGATAGAAGATTGAGGGTGACATGATTGGTTGAGGGCATTATAGTAGCAAGGTATGATGCTTCCCCCTCTTCATTTTTTTAGGCAAGAAGAGTTGCGATTCTAATATCCACGGGCATGGTGTAGATGAGCCAGTTTAATGGTGAACAAGGAATTCTCACCATGTGCCTAAGATGGGGAGGGGACTTCAGGAGTATTGGAGGATATAAGGGCGAGAAGTATGTTGGTGGACACAGGAAGTTGATTAGAACGGACCCTGACCTTGTCTGCTGGTTCGACTTTATTGATGGCACGTCCAAGCTAGTTGAGTGGGACACGAAGAATGTGATGATGATGAGGTATAAGGACCCCTGCTCAAGAGTTAGCAAGTATGTTAATGTCACTAATGAGAAGGAAATGATGGCTATGCTTAGTGATGACAATAATGGTTGCGAGTTAGAATTGGTTGTTTCTTTTGTGCCTGTTGATGCACTTAAATATATTCCTAGAAAAGAACATTTGAGGAGTTTGAAGGGCGATAGGGATGTGAAGAAATTAGGTCACAATGAAAGGGGAAGTCAGTTTAGGGAAGGGGGAAATGGGTATGGTGATCATTCTGTAGCTTGTTCAACGGGTGCAAATGGGGAAGTCGAGGGTCAAAATAGAGTTGAAAATCAGTTGGCATTGATTGCAGTTGGTGTGGAGGGGGGAAGGGGGTGCTGATGTGGGAAGTGGATCGAGGGTGTGATTGGTTAAATTCGTGTGGGGGATGCAAGATTAGTGGGAATGAATTAAGCAATTGGGGTTGAAGTTCAAGCAAGCGAAGTTGAGATGGGTATTGAATTGCCGATTAATGTGGGGACTTGAATAGATTCTGATCTTTAGACTGGTGTGGGGACTCAAATAGGTTCTGATGTGGGGACTATTTTGAGGACAACTCTTTAGATGCTCAAGGGGATGATGAAGTGGGGGAAGAGGAGTTGATAGGGGGGTTTGGGGTCTCCAATAGATAATAGGGTGGAGGTTGAGGTGCTAAGAGCAACTATGGGAGCTCAAGCTTTTGAAGAAGATGGGCCTAAGGTGTTAACCAAGAAACAAGGACTTCAGCTAACGATAAGGCCAATGGTGTGGGGGATGAGGTGTTGATAGTGGAAAGAGATGTGGGATATAAGGTGTTGACAGTGGAAAGAGATGTAGCTAAGGTTAGGGTAAATGAAGTTGAAATTGGAGTTAATGATGGGGTTGATTGTCAAGTTGATAATGGGGTTGATAGTTAGGTTGATGAAGATGATGCAGTCGAGTTAGGTAGAATGGATGAGGAGGTACAGGAGATGGTAAAGAGCAGCAAGAAGATTAGGACACCACCAAGTAGACCTGCAACTAGGTCATTAAACATAGATAGAAGAAAAATCATGAATCCTTTAATGCATGGGTTGGACCTACTAGGACATTGGCCGTATGTGACAAAATGATGGATGTGAGGAGATTAGCTGCCAATAAATGGAAAGGAGTCCTAATCTCAAAGAATTTGGAGTACATTAGGAGTGTGATTGTAGATATACATGCATTTACAGTGTGTAGATCTGATGAAAGGTGGGTTGAGGTGGAGGCTTCATCTGCGAGGTTTGTGCTGGGCCTTCATGAGAGGTGGTGCAACTATAGGAAATGGCAGCTACAGAGTCTCCCATGTACACATGCTACAGCTATATTTGCAAGCCTCAGAGTCCCTACATGGGAAAATTATGTCAATGACTATTACAAGATCAACAAATTCAAGGACTCTTATGCATTGGGGATAGCACCAATGCCTCACAAAAATGCTTGGTAGCATGTGGAGTTGGGTTATGTGGTAAAGCACCAAAAACCAAGATGCCACCAGGAAGACCAAGGAAAAATAGGATGAGGCTAAGAGATGAATAAAGGAAGAAGCCCAAGCACAAATGCATAGGATGTGGGGATATTGGCCATCACAAGAATACATGTAAAGCACCACTTAAATCATCACAAGGGCAGGCACCCTTATCTCCAGGTGATCTACCCCGATCCCAAGTGCATCAAGCGACTTCTTAGGGAGAGAATGCTGAGTTTGTAAGGGGCCTTACTAATATGAGGTACATTTCTATACAATTTCTGAAGTCATTAGATGAGTATTAACATTTGTAGATGTTGATTTTTAGGATTAAGTTTGTGCTTGCTGTGTTTATTGGCTTGTTTTAGTGGTGTGGCATCTAGTAGCAATAAAAGGAAGAGACCTAAGGGCAATGGCAGTGAGGTTGAAGGGAAAAAGAAAAGAAGGGGTGAACTCAACAAGACTCCAACTCCACCATTATTCATAGATGGAGCGATTGTGGAACTAAATTAAGGTAACAACTGCTTATTAAATTAATCCCAACATATGTAGGTTCAGTTGATCTAACGAAGTTTATGGGCATTGCAACATGTGGTTAGCGTAGACATAGGCAGCAATAGAGGTGATTTGCTAGTAGTGTTATGTTTCGTATGATGTCAGTCGCAATTAGATTACATTGTAGTTGTTGCCAATATGTGACTTAAGGTAGGACTTTTACGGTTCTTTTATTTTTACAAGTTTGACAAGATTTTGGTTTTCTTGGACAACATTTCAGTGATCCCTGATCGTTTTTTTTTAAGGGATCATCACTGTTGTTATGTCAAATTTATGGAATTATACTATTTCTATAGACATTTTATAGGAACAAGTGGTTCCGAAATCTTATTATCCTACTATCTTTTAGTTGTCATTGATAGGAATAGTGATATGCTATTACTCTTGCTCTTTTTAATTAATTTAGTTAAAGAAATATCTTGTATTTATTTTGGTTGATCTTATGCCTTCATTGGAAATTAACATTGTTGGAAAAGTAATGATTAGATTAGCTTCTCAAGTACATCCCATTTCATACACAAGATCATTATTGTATTAATGGTTTTCCTCTCATCACACTCATTTTGCTAATACAAAGTATTTCCCATGTAGAGGATCACTCAATGCAAAAGAGAAATGGAGAAAGAAGATGTGATCCGGAAGATACAGTCAATAATTTCATTCCAATAGGTAAGTATAGTACATTAACATCCTTACTGCTACATTAACAAGCAAACATATCCAATAGGTAAGTATAGTACATTAACATCCTTACTGCTACATTAACAAGCAAACATAAGAGCACCACTTTCATGTAAAGCGCTAACTCCTTCAACTCTTTCTTAATCTCAACCACATGTTGCTTCATACATAAAATCTCCTTACTCAACTCACTAGCATCCCACTTTTCAAATTCTACTCCATTCTAGGTTACACAATTAACCGCCTTGAAGAAGTCACAACTATTCTTTTCACAAGTGTAGAATTTCTGTCCTTTGCTGCAAACCTTCCTAAAGATCCTCACCACCCTAACGATCCTACAACAACACACATGCGAATCCGAACCCCAAAGCAAGCTACACGACACTTGAGAAGGAACATCCATGAAGACTACATGCATGAATCATGGTTAGTACAAATGCATTATAATTGCATGTTTTTAGAAATAAATATTCATATTCTTTAATGAAAAAATGTGATCTTTTCCATCATTTAGGAATGTGAATTTCTAAGTTTTGGGAGATATATGTGAAAATAGTAATATAAATGCATATATATTGAACATAAATGAAAGAAAAAATTACCTTGATTTGATGTTGAATCAGATTTTTTCCATCATTTAGGTTGCTTGGGGCTTATTTATACTCACACGTAACTCTAATGGTTACACTTGTAGGCAAATTGGTCATTTTGCAACCCCCATTTAGCTGTTGGAGGATATGGATGTAATATACAAATTTTATTCCATGAAAAATAACAAAAGATTCCTTAACCACTGACGCCAAAGTTAACTTAGGTGTATGGACTACTATGATTAACAACTTTATAGAGGTATAGATAAAAATACAAAGATTTCGAAGGTATGAATTATATTAAAAAAGATTCTAAATGCACAGATGTTAAAGAAAAGGGAAAATGTTTAAGATGCCTTATCTCTAACTCAAAATCTCACTTATGAAATTTGAGTCACAGATAGGGAGGAATAAGACAAAAACTTAACCCTTATTTTTATCTTATTCCCACCCATGGATTCCATAGGTGAGATTTTAGGTCATATCTATCGATGTGATTACCACTGTCCTAAAAGAACCCTCAAAGTGTATCCCACATCGGATGTACACAGGTTTTTACACCCGAGGGTACACCTCCCCGCCCTCATTACCTAAGGTAGCACTTGTTTTAAGGGATTGATTTTAAAGGATTAATTTTGTAAGTGATGGAATTGTAAAATAAACATGAGATTGTGATGTTTTTGTATTTAAGGGGAATATAAGTTAAATCATGAGATGTTTGACGGGATAGGTGTGGGCATTCTCTCACATAATCTCAGAATAAGTTCGTCCCACCCTCCTTCTTGAGCATGGATAATCTTGGGATTTGATTGGACTCCTTCCTAAACAGAGGATCCGATTCACTAATCACATAAGCAATCATAGACAAAAAGACAAAGAAATTAGTGACCCAGTTTCAACGAAAAGGATGTACATCTGAGAGGAGGGCGATGCTCCTAAAACTCTACTAAAATTAGTGGTAATAAAAGTTCTTTGTTTTTCTCTCTCGAATTGCGTGAAGAAGACCCTCGAGGGTCTCTCTTCCCTCTTTATAATATAGGAGACATCCTAACAGTGTAAGATCTTCCTCAACGGCCTTCGCGGATTCTCCGGCACGTCCATCATTTGGCTATTAATAACATTGGTAATGCCACTGTTGCTGTAGACGTGGGCGTAATGTTATTGTTGCCTCTCTGACTCCCATCAACCGGAGTCCTTCAACAAGTCAATCCAATCCAAATCCGTTTGGGTAAAGGCGAGTCTAGATCCGTCTGAGCATAGGTAGATCGGGCAGAGCCGCATCCGCTTATTACCCAATATTCGAGTAGCCGGATCCTTTTTTGGATTTCATGTAGAATTTTAAATCTGAAGATGCTTTTTACCCTTTATTAAAATTGAAGGCTCTATGCGGAGATTGTTATAATTCAAGATTAAAAAATTTAAACACAATATAAATAATTTAATCCCCAAGAACAAACGATACCTAAGAGGTGAAGCTTACTGTTGGGCACTATTTGTTTGCCGGGATTGATTTTGAGGGATTATAAATTGTGTAGGTTGGATTATGAGATAATCCTAAGATTATGATTGTTTTGTATTTGTTTACACTTTTAAATCAAATCAAAGAATTGAAAGAATTAATTCTCCATTTGATTGATTAGAATATTTGTTGGTATAATAATGTGAAAAAAGCTCAATCTCTCAAGTGACGAAACTAAAAGATTACACAACCTCAACCCTTCCCACTGGATTAGATATTTTCGAATTAGTGGGTTCAATCTAGAAATAACCTACTCCCATGATTATGAAAATCAAAGGCTGGACACGAAACCCAATCATGTGAAAACAAATGGGACCCAAGGGAGGGGTGTGCAACCTATGTACACCAATCACGGTTCCCACCCCCACCCCCGAAACTCCCATTTTGTGGTCTACGAGAAAAAGTGCTGGTCCACCCGACAACAGGGGGAGGGATGAGTTTCGGCGGTAGGGGGAAGGGTCTCCACGGCCCAAGCAACGGCATGGACGAGGTCGACGAGGTGCTCCGCGCCGCTGAGGACGAGCTACTCCTCAACCTCACCAGGAACACCCACACCACCGTCCACCCCCTCCAAGCGCCACACCTTCCCCTTCCCACGCCGTCCTCCACCCCACTCGACTCCGACCTCGCCCGCCGCTTCGAAGCCCTAAAGGCCTCTCGCGTCCCTCGCCACGCGCCGACGACTCCCACAGGAGACAAGTCCGCGGCACCTCCCGCAGACGGAAGCGCGGACGACCTCATGGCGCGGTTCGCGGCTCTGAAGGGCTCCGACGACCGGAGCACGGGTCGTACGGATGGGTCCCCGGAGATGGCTGTTGCCCGGAACCGAAGGACGGCGGAGGAGGAGGGTGGAGATGGAGGCGTGCCGATGGGGGAGGTGGAGAAGATCATGCAGTGGGCGATGGACGAGGTGAGATTGGATCGTTCGTCGCCGTCTGGGAAAGGTGGCGGAGCGATGGCTCGCGAGGACGCCGATGATGAGTCTAAAGGAAGCAGCAGAGATACCAGTGAAGAAGACGATGACGACGATGTGGAGGATGAGGACGAGGCGGAGAGGAAGAGGAAAGAGAAGAAGAACGGGAAGGGGAAGGGGGAAAGGAGGAAGAAGTGGTTCTATTTCTGATTTTTTTTTTTTTTTTTTGGGAGTTATCTCGAGGGTACATTTGAATGGACATAAAATAAAAGCATCCATATAGTCGACCTCGCCGGCGTACTGTTATAAAAAGATTTGCTTGTGGTTATTGGCTCTTTTGTTCATCTCGTATCGGGAAATGGTGATGATGCTATTGAGTGGATCCTATTGCATCTCCCTTTTGTGGGAAATTGTATCGTCTGAAAGTGTGATTGTTGAAATGATGTAGAGAAGATTTGATTGGAAGCGAAGGGATTCATGTTGTTGAACCAATTCAATGTAACTGAAGGTTTGATTTATGGTCGTTGCCTCGTTTGTTCATCTTTTGGAATGAATGGCGATGATGCTTTCGAGTGGCACGCTGTATCAACCTTTTTGGGAAAAAAACTATATTGTTATCTGAGATATATCATACCTGATGCCTTTGGATGGTGGTGTTTCGTGTAAAAATGTGATGCGAATGCTAAAATATAATGATAAAGCAACGAAGATTAAACTTGGTTGCCTGAAGAAAAAAAAAGAAGTTGGGACAACATAGGTGGTTTAGTGACTTCATTTCTTGGGCAGAAGTGTTTGTGGCCCGACGTCGTAGCAGTTAATAAATGAAGAATTTACCCAAAACAAAGTTGCCTTGCTTATTGGTCTGGTCCCGAAGGCACGAATATTGATGTCATTGCCAAATCATTTTTGAGTTAATTATCCAAGTAGTTGGTAGTTAGTGTTCTCGTGTAGGTGATATGACACATGATCGAACAAGTGCGTCGTCGGGAGCAATGAGGTAGATCTCTTTGGCAATGATAGTTAACATCAAGTGACGTACGTCTAAAAGGTACAGCAAGACATTTTGGTTAAGTGAAGTGAAGTCAAAAAAAAGGTTTATCATTCTTGATAGGAACCTAATTGTTGCGGAGGCAAGCATGATGATAGGATTAAACTTCCAATGCATGATGTATCTGGATGCTGTTCCTACATCCTACTTAATCTAGTTGGATTTCTCTACCTAAAGAAAACATAAATCACAAAATAATTACCGCCGTCCAGATTCTGATGTGCTGCCTGCTATCTATCATAGGAAGCAGCTGAACTTTCTACTGTGTATGCTGTTTCTATTCAAGAATGTTAGTTTTTTTTTTTTTTCTTATCAAGGGAAAAGTATTTCATTAAAATAGGAAAGAACTCAGTACAGAAGGACACAACCCAACAGGAAAAGAAAAGAAAAGGGATCCAATCACCCTTGCAAAGAGGGAGAAATTGCACTCCGTAGAAACGAAGGAACTCCATCAAAATTGAGACATACAAAACAACAAAGATAAATAGAAAATACAGTAACAAAAAACAAGCATCTCATGCGAAGTTTCAATCGAGCTCTTCTAAGGCTAGAAAGAGCTACGACCCCATGCTCGTAAAAAGACAGTGCCACCGAGATGTAATCCTAGCGATCAACACGATCTGCGCTAGCAAGAAGATCGATATGCATCGGCACCCGACAAGGGTCGGGAAATCTAAATCGTATAAAACCTAGGGTCACGCATGGTCCCAACTTGGCAAAAAAGGAAGGTCGACCCCTCCTATGACACTAGCACCACTGGACAGCAAGAACCCACCCCGCATCACTCCCCATCAACACCACATCCCGTTGGGAAGCTCCAGTGAGCACCACCCCCACTGGGAAGCTCCAGCGAACACCACACTCACTGCACCTCAACAGTGAGCAACAGCGACGGTGAATAATGGCGAGCAGCGGCAACCCATCGACGGGAGCCCCACCCCGTGCCGCAGATGCACCCGAAGCAGCCACCCTAGAGCAACACTCAGCACAACACGACGAGGGAGAGCGGTAGCGAGTCGATGATGAATGGCGAGGCCAAGGTTTTCCAGTAAGTTATTGTAATTTAGTAGACACAAAATTATTGTTTGCACAGGACTTCAAGCACAAAAAGATCGAACCCAACTCATGTCAACAAGTTTAACATCAAAATCCCAAAATAACAAGGGCAACATTACTTGGATATATGGATTACACATCGCAAACACTTTCCTTCTATCATCAACTTAAATGCTTTGTTTATCTCCTCAAATGGCAGGTCATGTGTAACGAGCTCTTCAACTTGGATATCCTGCGAAATCACATTGATCAGTAAACATAAGTACAAAGGACCACCAAATTACAAGAACTGATTTTTTTTGCCAACAATTGCAACAAAACATTTAGGGTCAACTACTTCCTCTAGAAAAATATCATGCCCTTCAGCATATACAGCTTTTCATTAGGGGAACGGCTTGCAGTATGAGGTGACGAGTAAAGCCAGAGAAGAAATGGCAACTTCAAAGTTTCAAACCAGATGAACAATGCAAGTTCAGGCCACAGGATGTACGTTTGAGTGCTTGAGGTTTTAACATGGGAAAACAATCAACGATGGCAAGAGTGGCAATATCTAGTTCTGAAGTTATTAGAACTTGTCCAGTTCTGAAGTTATTAGAACTTGACCACCCCACAGCATGGAGGGCATTATTCTAATTAGATAATTGCAATTCAGTTCCTAAGAAGGTAGGAGTCAGCTGAATCGTGGCCTATACTCTGATCCAGGATATTAATTGACTTTTGTCTCATCTTGCTGCAATCACGATTTATACTTCCCAAATGGTCATAAAGGGTTATCTTCATCAATCCAAGTCACGTTGCTTCCCTCTCACCATATCTTTATCAAAGAAGGTTAAGACAGCAAGATCCCTCTCAGCATTTAGAAATTAGAACTCAATGACCCTACCCTTCATGACCCTCCGAATACATGCTCAATTTAATGATGAATGATGTCTTTTGATTTAAAGCTGGTATATAAACCGATCCTACATCTTTATTCAGAGAGCTGGTATATCAACCAATGCTTGAACCCCCAAACCAAATATCTCCATTCCATGCTTTCAAACACCCCCTCCCCTTCAAACATACACATGTACACCAAAAAACACCAAGACTGCTGGTCATCACATATCCACCCTCCACATGAACAGCCTGGCCAAGCACTCCCTCTCTTGCTGACCCCGCAACAAAAAAATGTGGCTGCACATCAAAAATGCAATATTGCGACCAAAATTTAATGTGCTCAAGAGAACTGCGCTAGCCTTGTAGAGCATGCCATGCCAAATAAAAATGTATGTTGCTCCATGTAAAAAATTTGCCATTTCAAAGAAATGTAATGCTACCTGTCAGAAATGTGATATTGGAATGGCATTAGAGAAACACTTTGCTTTTATTTACCATCATGATCTAAACTATAACAAGAATGCTCTGATTTATATTAAGTATAAAAGAAATTGGATTCTAACTTGTTAATATATAAGGAAATGAATGGTGTTCCCAGGAACAATTATTTTGAGAAAATATCTCTGAAACAATTAATGCTGAATGTAACGTGTGTACCTTTCTTAAATACTTATCTACTAGGAGTGGCAAGTCTGATTTTGGTTTCCATCCCCCAAATAAAGAGCCTTTCAATGTTCTTCCAGAAAGTAGCATTGCATAATGACTGGAAATCTCTGGGTTCGATTTTGGAACCCCTAAAGTAACAGTTACTCCCCACCCCTGATGCAATCAATGGAGATTGAGATAAAGAATGATGTCATTTTGCAGTTAATCAAAAGCTAAGAAGATTGAGTGGGAGTTACATCGCAGCATGATTGCAAGGCAGTTGAGACTATCTTTGTATCACCAACACACTCAAAACTATAATCTGCCCCGCCGCCAGTTAGTTGTCTTACAACCTAAAGTTTTCAAGGGGGAAAAGGCAAGTCAATCAGCATGCAATTAAACCAAAAACTTGGTGTTTCATGTGAAATGTGAAATAAAGAATTCTCAAAATTGAGCATTCTAAAATATTTTGCTGCATGAAATAAAAGAAGCGAATATGCGTAAGCTGCTAAAAGGGCAACACCAAGGCTGTCTTTGGATGTAGGTTTCTACACACAATATATTAACTTACTTATCACATCTAAACCCTCACTTACTCCACTTTCCAACAAAACAATAATAATAATAATAAATCATTATCAAATATAAAATAAATAAACTCCAACTCTCTATATTTAAATCACATCATCTTTCACTACTTATTTGACCACTAAACCTAACACCATCTACATTTAACCCTTCCAAAAATTTACCTTGGGTTAAAAACTAAAGTGCATCCAATCACAGCCTAAGCCCTTGGGAAACAACAAATTCATCAAATTTCATTTCCTCTTCCTAAATGGAAGGAATATTTTCTCAGTGGTAAAAGGATGAAGAGGATTTCTTTCAGAAAGGGGATGGCAAGGGGCACCTATTTTAAAGTATCATCAAGCTCGGGTCCAAATGCCCTGTTTTCTTACTCATCTTGGTATGCACAACTATACATCCTCTCCACTCAAAAAAAAGTGCACATCCTTGGTGAGATAAATCATCCACATAACATAAACTTCAGCCATCTGGACCTGTTTAAAAATAAATTACTTCGCTTGTTCATTCTGGTACTAGTTTCTACTTGAGGTAACTAGTCATCCCAAGGTTAACAGTGCATTCTTTTCGAAGCAAATTCTCCTCCCTTCATATAAGATCTTGCTTGCCTTAGAGAGAATACTCTAGTGTAGAAGAATTATGAACTTTATTTCCCTCCAACCAAATCAACTAAAGAAAGGCAAATTGTCCAACTCTCTCTCTCTTTATATATGAAACAATTTTGGATCACTAGAAACCAAAAATGCCTGGCGTTAGAGTCAGGGTTCATGTAGCCTCAAAAGGTCATCCATCTGTGACTCTAACAAGTTCTGAATAAAAAGACAGCAACATCATCAAGCACAATTCTATAGGACCACTTCGCCAATTGGCCAAAATGGATTCCTGGTCATATATTAAAGCAAATAACATTGGAAATGAGTTTCCAAGCAGATCATTCGCGCACCATTCATCTCAGCAAGATTGGAAATCTATACCATTGTCAAGGTGTGCCTTGTAGAAATCTTTCAAGCACAACATGTCCAACATCTCCATCAGAACAACGAAGAATCACCTGAAGAAAACTTGTCATATAACTCCCAGAATATATAGAAACATAATGAGTTGTCATTTTCAATCAGCTTTGCACATCAATTTGCTAGTAAAGTGTCATTCATTGACCATAAAGTATCATGCCGATGGTAGTATTGATAGATTCAAGGCAAGATTAGTAGCTAAGAAGTTCACATAGACCTATGGAGTCGAATACTTCAAGACCTTTGCATCTGTAGCCTGGGTTGTTTCTATCCATGTCATCCTGTCAGTTGTTGTGAATAGAAACCAGCCGCTTCAAAAATACATTCCTCTATGACAATTTGACCGAGGAGGTGCATATAAGGCAACCTACTGGTTATAAGGTTGAGAGGGAGCATGCATATAAGCTGAAGAAAGCTATATATTGCCTCAAGCAGTGTTCCTGTTCTTGGTTTGAGAGACTGATCCTGTTGTTGATCGGCCTCAACATCACCAAAGCTACTGTTGCTAGCACTACTCAACCTTGCTGGTGCTCTGCCCAACCTTGTTGGCCTCCTTCAACTGTCATCGATTAAGATCTGACCACTAAAGGCCAGATTTGGTTCAATCTCCATTACAAGTGCACCCCTAGCGTCACTTGTTCTCGTCAATCGCCTCCGGTCACCGTTGCTAGACCTTGCCGGACCCTTACCGAACCATCGCTAGCTCAGGAGACGTCTTCTATCCTAGTTGAATCAACCTTCTGATCTTCAGTGTTGCTGCTTCTTCGACTGCTGTGGTTTGCTCTACTTGTGTCCTATAGAGTTTTATTTCTTACAACCTCTTTCTATTTATTTTCCTTATTTGGTTACTAATTTCCTCTAGTTAGTGATTGATCATGGCCTCTAAGGCAGTCAAAACTTCTCTTGTTCCTAACATACTAAATCAAATTGTCTCATTAAGCTAAGTAGCAAAAACTACTTGTTATGGAAGAGCTTTATTCATCCTTTCATTCATGGGCAACATTTGACTAGTCATACTAATGAAAGTTCTCAAGCACCAAATTGGTACCTGATGAAACTAGAAGGATGATAATAGCTCATCACAAGGGGTTCGTCTTGTCCCCAATCCTACATATGATGAGTGGTTTGCCCTTAATCAGTAACTTATCTAGCGGATAAAATCCACCCTTTCTAAGGAAGTGGTTGCTCAAGTTGTACATGTTCAGATTGCAAAGGAATTATGGGATGCCCTTAATAGTGGGTATTGCCAAATGGCAAAAGCAAGGAGCATCCAATTAAACTCAAAATTGACACAAATCAAGTAGGGAACATCTGGGGCCATTAAGTACCGCAACAAATGGCAGACTATCTGCAATGAATTGGCCTTGGTTGGCCATCTAATTAGTGATATAGACAAAGTGATGCATTGTCTTGCCGATCTCCTAGAAGAATATAAAATATTCATTACTACTGTTGGGAAGCAGAGAGACCATGTGGGATTGCCACATGGCAACCAGCCAGGTCACATGGCAGCAGTTCAGGAGGCCAACAGAGCCGTCGATTTTAGGTCCTAGAGTCTTAGGGTTTGATTCTTTGCTTGGTTTGCAAGTTTGTTTATTTGTTAAGTTGATTTTTAGGAAAGTTGTTTATAGGATTTTATTTGTTTGAGATTTATTCTTTTTTATTTAGGATATAAGATTAATTGCTTGTTTTAGAGGATATGTTCTCTCTTCTATAAAAGAGAGCCTTCCTATTGTAATTCAATTTAAGTTAACAATAATATTTCCAATTCCTCTCAAACTCCTTTCTTCTCTCTTTCTCAACATCACCACTGGCCACCATCACCATCACTGGCTGGTCACCTGCCCACAGCAACCGATGGCTTCTCCTGCTCCTCTCCTTGTTCCAACGTGGAACAGTCCTACGTGAGCTGTTTTTCCCAAGCCAAAGGAGCCTCCACGCTCCACGTGCGCAATTCTCTACATTGTATCATACGATCTAGGCTCTTTTGGTGTATGTGTATTCGTGACCACACACATGTGGTTTCCATCTCCTACAAGTCTTCCTCGACGAATTCGTCGCCTTACGTGGAGAAGATCATAGAAGATGACGAACGCCACCGCCGTGGTCATTGATGCCCGTTGTCAACAAAGAGGATAGAGTTCGAGACCCAGAAAAAAGAAAAGGAGATCTATCAAGTTATTCGGTTTGCAATCCTCGTGTTTTCAACTGACACTTTATTTTCGATTGTTTACTCTCTTTCAAAAGAAGAGATTTTTCCAAATAAAATATATCAAATATTATATGGGGTCGCACATCAGTTGATCGCTCCAAGAAGAGAACACCACAGTCCACGCAATGACTTTTGAGGTTGCCAAAAGGAGCAACGACTTCTCAGGTTACAAAAAGACTAGTGGTTGATCCAAGAAGTTCCTAAAAATCCAGGCAAGGTGTAGAGACCACCACGTAAGGCTACTTACATCTCACGCGTGGTTTCTCTCACGTCTGTCGATCCTGAGAAGATGACCATGGCAGCCGTTGCGAAGACTATTGCGATTGCCACAAACGTGACAACTTTGCAGTTCGCAAGAGGCTACACTGTGGCTTCTTTCAAAAACAAAGCAAAGAGCACAAAGCTCGAAGAAGAAGAGTGGTGGGGCATCTGGCCTCACAAGTTTGAAGACCAAGTCATCGTCCTCCCGGCCTCGACTTGAGGGGGGGTGTTGGGAATCAGAGAGGCCACGTCGTAGCCATCCAGGCCACGTGGCAGTAGTTCAGGAGGCCATTAAAGCCATCAATTTTGGGTCCTACAATACTAGATTTTGGTTCTTTGCTTGGTTTGCAAGTTTGTTTATTTGTTAAGTTGGTTTTTAGGAAAGTTTAGAGGTTTTTATTTGTTTGAGATTTGTTCTTCCTTATTTAGGAGATAAGATTAGTTGCTTATTTTAAATGATATGTTCTCTCGTCTATAAAAGAGAACCTTCCTATTGTAATTCAATTTAAGTTAGCAATAATATTTCCAATTCCTCTCAAACTCCCCTCCTCTCCATCGGCCACCATCACCACCACTGGCGGCTACTTGCCCACAGCAACCGATGGCTACTGCTGCTGCTGCTCCTCTCCCTATTCCAACGTGGAACAATCCCACATAGGCTGTTTTTCCCACGCCAAAGGAGCCTCCACACCCCACTTGCCCAATTCTCTACAACTACAATTACAGCGAGACCTCCCCTTCATTTGAGGAACTGAAATTTTCTCTAATTCAGCATGATAATGTTTTAGAAATTAACAACCCACATCCTTCCAATGACATGTTTACAAGTGCTGAAGCTTTACATGTCAATACTGTGAATACTGATCGAGGGAGAAGTCGAGGTCACGACTGAGGTAGAGGTCGTCGCCAGCAATACATGCAGGTGCAAGCATGGCGTGCACAACAATACTTTGGTGGCTAGTCTAATTATGCTCAAAGAGGATGTGGTCATATGCATACCAACTAAGCAGGTGTTGTCTATCAACCCTGTGGTTGGGCAAATCATATAGCCATCAACTATTATGATTTGCCTAAATTCTCAACTAGCACTGCTCAACGGTGGACTAGAGCTCACATAGCGGACACTAATGGTTCCCAGCATGACGTTAATGCATTACCTACTGCCACTGAAGATGTACATATCGATGATGAAGAATGGATAGCTGAGACTGGTGTTGGAAATCATATTTCCAATAGCTAAGGTACTTTTGTCTCTGTAAAACACTATCATGGAAATGGTCAGGTAAACACTAGAGACAACACTACACACCCCATCACTCACATAGGAAACGTAGTTTTTTTGCACTCTTAATGATTTTATTCGCCGCACAAATGTTCTTTATGTTCCTATTATGAAGTTTCTCCTGCTCTCGATTTCTTGTCTTTTTAATGAAAATAATGCTTACATTTTATATACCTAGGCCTATATTTTTCTGAAGAAACATGTATCCAATAAGACCCTTATTAGTGGGCATCGTTGTGGTAGTCTTTGGATTGTTCGTAATCTTCATAAAAAGCCATCTATTTCTTTTTCTATTCTTTATAGCTTTAGCAATAATAAAGTCCCCACTGCCACTTTTAAACAATGGCATAGTCGTTTAGGCCATTGTAATTTTGATGCTTTGCAAAAACTTGTTATTCTAGTTTAATAAAAACTGAAGGCCATTTTCATACTAATATGTGTTATTCTAGACGTCAATACAACAAACATATTCAATTGTCCTTTCATTTATCCACTCCTGCTACCTCACAGGTTCTAAAGCTCATTCATATCAATGTTTGGGGACCTGCCTCCTGTGCTTCTTTATCTCAATCATGTTACATCATTTTTGTTGAATTTTTTTCTAGACATACTTGGATCTTTTTCCTTAAAAGACAAACCTACTACGTTTGATGCTTTGTGAAATTTAAGCCTTCCGTTGAAAATCATGTTGAGTGCAAGATATAATGTCTCCATAGTGATGGGGGGATGAATACATGTCTCAAGTTTTTAGAAGCTTTTAAAATGATAATGGCATTCTCCATCAAAGAAGTTGTCCTAAGATCCCACAACAAAATGGAATTGAGGAGAGAAAACATAGGCACATTTATGAGACTACCCTTGCAATGATTCATGCTATAGCTATTTCTAGATGTTTATGGCTGGAAGCTTTTCACACAACTGTATATCCCATCAAGCAGGTTCCCACACAACTACTTCTTTGAAAAGTGAAAGGGTGATTATTCAAACGATCGCCACCCACATTCAATTCATTTCATAAAAAGGATTACACCAGAATTACAACTTAGCACTCCAGAATTCCACCTGGGACTGAATGGAGTAGAAAAAATTCTCGACATAAGGTCTCTCCCCCTTGAAAACCACTCCATTCCTACCCAGCCACACACCCCATAAGACAGCCAGAACTCTAACCCGATCCCTCTTGGATCTAAACGAGTTCATCCTGCCACTTGCACTCCCCCTGCCAAAAGAGGACCAGAAGCTAAGCACATCCCGATGGACAATCCAATCGATCCCTAGCTTCTGCCACACTTGCACCACAAATGGACACTGGAAGAGGAGGTGCTGAATGTCCTCCTCCGCTCCATCACAAAGGGGACATTTCACATCATCCATCGGAGCCCATCTCGATCTCCACTTTCTCGTCATAATCCACCCCCTACTCAACAACCATGCAAAAATTTTCACCTTTAGTGGACATTCCGCCTCCCAGAGAAGTCTGCAGTCCCTCATGAGGTCAATGTCCGAGCTGGCCACACTACAACTCGTCCTACGGAAAACCTCCACCACCAAGAAGTCCCCCTCCTCCCTGGAAAAGGAGTCCTCCCCCTCCTCTGGTTCCCATCCTTCCCAACTCTTGTAACAACATCTGGAACTCTACACAGCTCTAATCCGAGAAGCCACCCCGGAAGATCGAACACCAGGCCCTAGTCTAGCAATCCCCCACCAAGGTCAACTGATCCACCACTCCCCTAAAGAGCTGAGGGTACCTGGCATAGAGAGGTGATCCGACCCCCTGCCAGTCATCTAGCCAGAACTTGAAAACGTCACCCACTCCCAACGTGGGGGAGAAGAACAGTCGCACCGTCTTTGTCACCTCTACTAGGCCCCTGAAAAAGAAAGAGGCCCCTAAAGGAGGAGACTCCAGAGGTCTCCAAGATGCAAACGGCCCATAACAGCACCTCATAGTGTCACCAAACAAGCCTTTTTCACAGCCCCCAAGTCTGGCAATCCACCTTTTAAGCAAGCTGAAATTCAACTCGTCCACCTCCCTGACCCCCAGGCCCCCCTCTCGCACCGGTCTGCACACCTCCTCCCAGGCCACCAGCCTCACCCCTCTCCCTGTCGCCCCCCTGTTTGACCAGAAGAAATCTCTCATCAGCCCAGAGATCTTCTCAATCTATCTCGGCATCCTAAAGACGGAAAGAAAATATGAAGGTACAGATGCCAAGACCGCTTTCACCAGCACTATCCTTCCTCCTCTAGACAAAAGTCTAGACAAGCAACCTGCCAGCTTACCCTCCATCCACTCCAGCAAAGGGAGCTAAGCCTACAATCTGAGTCTCCTATCTGACAATGGGAGTCCTAGATATACCAGCGGAAACGATCCAATCTCTATCCCAAGCGCACTCCCCACCGCCTCCATCTCCTCAACCACCATGTTCATGGGGACAAAAGTTGATTTGTTGTAGTTAATTTGTAGCCCTGATGCAGCACCAAACAGTTCCATGACGATCCTCATCCTCCTAGCCTCCTGGCTCGCTCCTTCCACCAAGAGCAGGGTATCATCAGCATATTGTAAGATTGCCGTCTACTCATCATCTCCCTTTCTAAACACAACTATTGGAATGGAAGACCCACTATGAAATATTGCATTCTTCATTACCTACTTACCGTATATTACTTTCCTTTGCCAGCACAATGTATCTTAATGTAAACAAGAGCACACAAGACAAATTTGATCTTAGAGCCATCAAATGTATCTTTGGCAATTAATCTCGCTACTCAAAAGATCTATTTATCCCACCGCATTACTTTTGATGAGGATAGTGATGAAGATTCTTCCCACTTGAACCTACCCAGTGCCACCAATACTTCATCTATTTTTATTCCCAATATCCAACTGTCCACCAGCACTAATACCCAGCAACATGCACCTATCAACAATCCAAAAAACCCAAAGGAACCAACACCACCACCAACTGACAAGCCCATTCTTATTTACAAACGTCTACGTTTTAAGTCTACAACCAATAATGACCAAGGCAATGACACATTGATGTCGTTGAAGTCCAACAATAGCCAACTTGCCAACATTAAAGTTATATCACTACCTGTCAGCAATGCTTCCCCCCCAACCAAATAGCCACCAAACAAGTCCATCCCACTACTATTGACCACAATGCTGGTGTACCCACACACTCATAATTTACAACCAAGAAAGAATTATGGGACTCATTATCCACTTGCCAGCGATGTGTACTACTCCAACTTCACTATTGATTTTTAAGGTTTCATCACAAAAGCCGTATACACTAACACCATGGAATTATAAGGAGGCTATCAAAGATAAGCATTGGGTATAAGTTATGCAAGAGGAAATACATGCCATGCAACAAAACAAAGCCTGGATCCTTGTACCTCGACCCCAACATAAGAATGTTGTTGGTTCCAAGTGGGTACAAAATTAAATTCAATGCTAATGGAATCATCCATAAGTTCAAAGCAAGGTCCCTTGCTAAAGGCTTTACTCAACAATATGGCGAGAATTTTAATGAAACATTCAGTTCGGTGATAAACTATTCGAATTACCATGAGCTTGGCTTTTAGTCATGATTGGAAATTGCATTGATTAGATGTTAAAAATGCTTTTCTTCATGTGGAACACTTGATCTACAAGAAGAGATATATATGGAACAACCTGACATCTTTGAAGAAATAAATCACACTAAGTTCGTTTCCAAACTATAAAGGTCCATTTATGGACTCAAGCAAGCATCCTGCAATTGGTTTCAAAGCTTTAGCAAATTTATGGTTAACCTTGGGTTTCAATAATGCTTTGCTGATCATTCTCTTTTTATCTATCAATACCAAGGAGTTACAGTTCTATTACTTTATGCTAACACCATTGTTCTCACTGGGAATTCAGATTCTCTAATTGACAGTCAAACGGGAATTCCATCGGTACTTTAGCATTAAAGACCTTGGTAATCTCTGTCATTTTCTTGGAATTGAAGTTAACAAGTCCAACACCCACTTGACCTTGACACAACATAAGTACACCCTTAATATCCTTCAACAATATAATTTCTCAGATTGCAAGCCTACCTCCACTTCGAAGTCGTTACAACACATTGTTTACGACTAACAGTCAATAAATTTCTAACCCTACAGAATATCACAGTATGGTAGGTGCTCTTTAATACTTAACCATTACTTGTTTAGACATCACCTTTGTAGTCAATCTAGTTTCTCAATATATGCACTCTATGACTATTAATCATCTCGAAAATGTCAAGCGTATTTTTTGATACCTCAAAAGGACGAGCACAAATGGCCTCTATTTTACAAAAAATCCGAACTTGATACATGGCTATAGAAATCTTTCTACTTATTCTTATTTTAATTGGGTAGGTGATCCAGGTAATCGACACTCTGTTACTTGTTATCGTATCTTTCTCGAGAATAATTTGATTTCTTGGAAAAGTAGAAAGCAATAAAGTGTTGTCAAGTCTAGTATTGATGCAGAATACCGTGCTCTTGCCGCCATCGTTAGCAAGATTATTTGGATTCATTCCATCCTCACCAATTTGGGAACCCGAAATCGACATACACTATACTGTGACAATCGAAGTGCATGTGCACTTGCCATCAATCATGTTTTTTATGATCAAACACATTCACATTGATCATCATTTTATTCTAGAAAAGGTGCAACATGGAAAAGTTGTTCTTCACATACCCACCGATATGCAGATTGTTGACCTTACCAAAGCAGTTTCAAATAAAGTTTTTCATGTTCTAAGAGACAACATGTACACTTAGCCATGTGCTCAATTTACAGGAGGATGATAGAATTGTATTCCAGAAGGGTCACTTGTAAATATTTATTAGTGTATGGGTTAATTATGATATTTGTACTTTTCTTGGATTGTAAGCAATCCCTTATATTATAAATAAGTTTCCTAGGGCCCCCTCTCAAATCATTGAGTTGTAACCCTAGGCCCAAACGTAGAGTGGCACGCCTCTTGAACTAGGTTAACAATTTTCTCATCTCTCATGGTTTGTTTCTTCTAGTTTAATAGTCCATATGTATAAGAGAATCATGAGAAAATTGATATATTTGACCATTGCACACATTGGATATTAATTTTGCAATCAGTTGAGTGAGTCAGGCAAACCGTGCTATAATCATTGGCATGATGTCTATCTTATTCTAAAGTATTTGAAGGGGTTTCCTAGAAAGGCGTTGCACTACAAGAACAATAGGCATCTAAATCTTCATTCCTATTCTAATGCAGGATTTGTTGAGGATAGAAGATTTACCATTGGCTATGCCATATTCCTTGAAGGTAATCTTGTTTCAGTGCATAGCAAGAAGTAGACTGTTGTAGCCCATTCTAGTAGAAAGGCAAAGTATAGGGCAATGACTCATACTGCGTGTGAGGTCATGTGGATCACTTTATTCATGAGTGATCTTGGTGTTTAAGTAAAGAGCCCAGTTCCTATGTAGTATGACAACAAATCAACCACCTACATTGTCTCCAATCCTATCTTTCATGGGAAGACAAAGCACACTGAGGTAGACTATCACTTCATTCAAAATGTCGTGTTGGAAGGGAGAATAGTCACTCCTCGTGTCCTCTAAGCTTCAATTTGCAGATATCCTAACAAAGGCATTGACTAAGAAGGGACACATGTTCATATATGATAAGTTGGACTTGATAGACATCTATGCTCTAACTTGAGGGGAAGTATTAACGTAGTGATATTTATGATTCCTTGATATTTTCTATTTCTTCATAGATATGCATGTAATTTTCAATTTTTGTATTCCCTCCTCCCTATATATAAGGGAGGCTAATGTTTGTTTTTTTTCTCTTACAACATCAAATCAAATCCCTACAAAATAGAAAGAGATAAAATAACTTTTTACTAATTTAACTAATTCAAAAATACACTTTTTTAAATTCTTTAGCAGTAAAGTTATGTACAATTTTGGTACCGATATTGATTGGACGAAGACCATAATCAAGAGAATTATTTTTACGGCTCCACTCATGGGTGGATTCTACTACATGGATTCTTCATTGCCATTTTGATTTGTCCAGACACAACTACACTTCAAATAAGCACTGTCATGATTAATGCTTTTCTTCCAAAACTTTTTCTAAACTTCCCAACCTCCATTGGTTCATTGCCCAACTTTGTACAACTCAATTAGAAACATTATCCAGCATTCTCTCCAAACATCCAAATTATCATAAATTCTAGCTTTAATAGGAACCCCGCTGATTTTTGCCTTGTACTCTCGTTTCAGTTCTAATGCTCATTTGGCCACATATTCAATATCTTTATCAGGGTTATCCTCTACATGTATGACACATTGAATGATCATTAGCAATCAGAATAAGTGGTATCCTGCAATATTTCAAGTATTGTTGTTGCATCTTAGCATTTGATTATCTCCAAGGTATTCTGTATTAGGTACTTGATCATTCTCTCACTACTTTGCCTGACATTTGATAATCTCAATTAATTAGTTGAAAATGGATGGAAGCTGAAGGCCACTTTTCTTATCTTCCACTTTTGGACAGCCTTTTCTATTTTAACACCAGCAGCCCATTCGTATCAATATGCTCATTCTTGCCCAGCAGGCATAGAGCAGTGGTGGAATGTCACTCCTGGGAGTTGGAGGTCCTGGGTTCAGACCTCCCTGAGGTCAAAAGAAAAAAACCCATTCTTATGTATCACTGTCATGGTTCACACAAGCTTTAAATGTCCTCTGGTACCAACACTGTGGAAATGTTGGCAAGCATGTGATTAAGGGTGGATGCAGCTCGAGCTCAGCTCTACAAGGGCTTGGGGGCCTGGCTTGTTGAGCTTTTGAGCTGAATTCGAGCCTAAATTCCAGATTGTTTACCTTGTCGAGCCAAGCTTGGCTTTTTGTGCATGTGCACGTGTTTGTGTCTGTACAGAGAGAGGGAGGGAGAGTTAAATATCTTTTCAAAAAACATAGAGTTAAACATAGATCTGTAGGAACTTAATAGTCTAAGCATTAACCATCAGATAAGACTAGTTCCCCCGCCCCCCGCCCCCCCCCCACACACACACACAACAGCCCCAAAAAAAGAGAGAAATTCAACTAGGACTCCTTTTTAAGTGATAGGTGAGCTTATTTGCCTCACAAGCCAACTCGAGCTTAGACGTAATTGAGCCAAGCTCAATGACTCATTTAAACAATAAGAATCAAAGAGCTTGTTTGGCTCATTAGCCAACTCAAGCTTAAATGTGGTTAGCTCAAGCCAACACATTTGCACTTAGACGAGCTTGAGCCCAAGCTTGAGCCCATCTAGGCAAGTTAAACTCGAGCTCAAGCTAGGCTTGGATCAACTCAATTGGCTCAATATCTGGGCCTACATTTGATATTATACTAGATGGATGACTTCTTCAAAGAATATCCATGACACAAAGTGGAATAGAACCTCATTTAAACGACAATCTCAAATACCTGCTGTACAGGCTCACTACAGTCATCAGGATTGACAAACTCAGTTGTGCCAAACACTTTCCCTGCATATGCAAGAAAACTCATGATATCCAACCAAGGAGATATTGCAATACAGAAAGTGAGTAAACATACCTTTCTCATATTTTTCTGGATTAGTATCAATGCCAATTATCTGAGAAGCACCCCTGAGTTTTGCTCCTTGTGCCACCTGTTTGAATGAGGGGAAAAGGAAAAAAACTTACTGGAAACTCATCTGGGCATCAACGACAATTATCTGAAAAGGCAGTCCATTTGACTGGGAAAGGAAATAAATTTTCTTCCAAGTATTGAAAACTTACTGAAAGGCCCACAGTTCCAAGCCCATAAATAACCACTTTTGATCCTTCAGAAATGTCAGCAACATTCCAAGCTGCACCAAGGCCTAACAGATCGAAGAACATAGATCAATCAGCATCTAAGGGACTCTGCTCAATGGTTTTCTCATCAAGAATCTGTAGCTTGATTTTAGAATTTCTCAGATAAGAAAAGAAATAAGAGATATAAGATCCCAGAAGTTAATTATTGTGTATTACTAATTTCACCTGCAGCAGCACCGCAGCTAAGAAGGCATATCCTATCCATTGGAACCTTTGGTGTGACTTTAACAACACACCCTGAGTGAACCACTGTGTATTCGCTGAAGCTTGAGACAGCGCAGTAATGGTAGACAGGTCTCCCTCTAACTGAAAACCTCGTCTTCTGATCACTGTGCATGACACCTTTTCTTTCCAATCCTAGCACCTGGCACATGTTACTTTTACCGGAACAACAATGCTTGCAACTCTTGCACTCGCCAATGAATACAGTAAGCACATGATCACCAACTCCAAATTCGGTAACTCCTTCACCAACACTCTCTATAATCCTGAAAAGGCCATGATTCATAAGTACAAACATGAGAATTCAGCAGAAGAGAAGAATGTCAAATATATCTATCAGATCAGAGCAGGTTGACGAACCCAGAAGCTTCATGACCAAAAATTCGTGGGAATAAAGAAGTTTGTGCCTGCAACCCATTGAACAGAAAAAGAGTATTCATGTAAAAATTAGAGAATCAACAACCAAGAAACCTAAGAAAGTATATGGATTTTAATTCTACCTGTGGCCATTCTTCTTTAAACTCATAGTCAGGGATTAGATCTTTGTTTCAACGGCCTAAAAATAGCTTTATTAACACCAAGTGAAGCTGGCTATGGGAGATTTGGATGACTACAAATCTAAGCTACAGGCAAGTGGAAAAAATAACATAAAGATCCAGGTAGCCATGTATCTGCCCTGCCCTTTGTGGCTGGATATGCTTCTAAACCTCTCACCAAAAAAAGGTCCTCTTCAACTGTGCAGGTCTGCAGAATAAGATAATCATACTTCACTAGTAAGAGATTAAGTAGATCAGTCCCAGATAAGAGTTGATGATTGCTAATGGACAACTATAATTTGAGCACTTTCAGATACATGGGTAAGGTCCAGTTGTTAAGATCCAACTTTTTCCATAATGGGTGTGAGTTAGATTTTAGCCATTAGAAGTGAAATCACAGCATTAAGAAATGAGAAATGCTGAACAAAGTGACACACCCAGTGCTAAATCATAAAAGTGGTTGTTAGAGCCATCTTCCACGCTTTGTAAGCCACCTCTAGGATACTGCAATGCTTGGTCATAGATTGTTCAAACCATAACAAGGCCATAAGGGTTTCAAGCAGGAGATGTCATAAGACTCAAACACTGTTAGCCACAAAATCAGTGGAAGTGAGCCAAGAGATGCTGCTGACTCAGATAACTCTTGAGCATTGCAATTTGAGTACTAGGACAACAATTTCAGCTTGGTTGCATCTGTAGACCATAGACCACTTGGACTTGGATTCCGCAAGCTATTACTATGGGCCAAGTGGCTCAAAATCTACCTAGAAATGGGCTGTGGTGCTTTTTCTTTCTTGAGGCTGTCAACAAAAACCAGCATAGATTTCAGATATCTAGATTAGAGTTTGGCAACCATCAGTGACGAACTTGCTTATCTAAGTTCAGGAAAGGACCATGATGGACCTGAATGTAAGTTGAAGAATCCATATAGCCAAGCCAATCTAGCTTAACGTGAGAAAAGAATATTGGTTGCTATTCTTGCTGTTACCCCATATTGGAATTTCCTATATTTCTAAACTAAAAATGTTTAATCTCTTGAATCTCTCACCACTACTTCCAAGGACCTAGCACTTCTGCTGTTCACTACTTAAGGCTAAGTTTGGTTGGGCATATATGTTGGGATATAAAGTTGGTTTTGCAGTTTCCAAAAAAATTTTCAATAAAGTACTCTCCACCATAACTTTTCCCATGTTTCTGATATATATAAAAAAAATTGCTCGTACATTCACAATTGTAATCATCACATCCAACCGATCACTTATCCCGCCACACAACCAACACCCTTATCCCATTTATCCCACCCACCAACCTAACTCAGTTACAACTTATCCCACTACCAAATGAAGCCTAAGAGTACTACCAGACAATGCAACTTAACTGTAATAATAAACCAACTGCGAAATCGAAATGCACAAAAATATTAGGCTTCCCAAAACTCATACTCCTGAACGATACATAGAGAAATGGTCTTCCATGATAAGTAGTTGTCATTCAGGGGTGGTTTGGGAACCAAGTTAACCCGCAAAAAGGTTACTCCAACCTGCACAAATGAGGCCTAACCTCGGTTTTCTTATCCCAATGGGGAGGAAGGTAGGTTGGTTTCACCCGGATTTCCTTGGAAGGTTACCCCATCCAAAAAAGGTTGTTCTTTTCTTATCCCACTACTTAACCCAACTCTCCAACCAATCAACGCCACGCCACATCACAGGTTAAGCCATCTAATTATACACTAACCTTCCAGTTTCACAACTCTGCATACCAAACAGAGATACAAGTCAATCCAACAAGGAAGCAAAAGGGGAAAAAAAAACAAATGCTTAACTTCGAGAGTGGAATTTAATTATTAAGGTGGTAGTACTCAAGAGGAGGACAACCTTGGATTCCCATTGGTTGAGGTCACTCCTGCAGAGAGAGCTGCACACGACCTTCAATCGGACCTCCATGGGCTTCGGGGGGTCGACCTGCACCTCTTCCAGTACCAGTGGCTCTCCAGGACCCCACGCCACAGCAGCTAACAAGTAAAAAAGCCATAAGAAAGATACATCTTACCAAGGACGAGGAGATAAGAGATCCACCAGATATCGCACGCACCTCTGCAAGTGATGACAGGGGGAGTTTCGACTGTAGCCTCCATTGCACGTCCCAAAGGAGAAGGTGGAGGAGGAAAAGGTAAAGAAGGGATTGGTGGAGAAGAAAGGAGGAGATGGCACGGAGCGGAGAGAATGACGGGAGGCCCATTGTGTAGGTGGAGAGCTTCTCTGGTGGTCGTCTCGTGGTAGGTGAGGGGGGAAGGCGCCACCTACCACCATCCCGATGGTTTGGCCGCAAGCATTTTCAGTTAGATTTGGGGTTGGGGTAGCGTTTAGGGTTAGTTTATTTGAGGGGTTAAAAAAAATTTTAAAAATAATAATAATAATAATAATAATAACAACAACAATGTTAATAAATATGAAATTAATATTAATTTATAATTATTCTTATTTATTATGTGATATTAATATCGATTTGTGTTTATTTAAATTGATATTAAATTATGATATTAATTTTTATGATATTTATTTAGTAGTAATGTTAGGTATATAAAATATGAGGGGTGTCAGAGATATGAGTAGTGTATAATTTTTATATTGATTTGGCTAACATCAATTGAAATTGATGTTAGATAAATTCATACTAAAGTTGCTAAATCTAAATTAATAAAAGAGAAGTTAAATAGTCAAGTAAACAGAGATTAATCTATCTTTTAAGGATTAACCCTACAAATAAACTAAACCTTACAATCAAAAAATTAATATTTTTTTATTTTACATCAATCAATATTATTTCACTTAATAACATCAATATCAATATATATTAAAATATATTTAATTTACCGTAATACGTCCCACCACATCTGTATCATAATATTAAAATAACATACATTAATATTACATCACCATATTAATCATTACAAACTTATTAAACAAATATCTTTGTAATGCACTCCGTTTTTAACTAATAACATCCCAAACTCACATTAGCAAACACAACTTAATTTAAAGGGATAATGAATAAAAAGGTGAAATAATTAAGACTCGATCCATCGCATGTTTAGTTTCACATGAATATATTCTTACTATTAAGTTGACGATACCGGATAATAGTATTATCATCAATTGTACACTCATTTATTCCAAGGAGAGAGAGGATTCCACATCTTGGGAGCGGGAGATTTCCATATTTCCTCTCTTTTTTTCCGAGGCACCAACATGCATGCTTAAAAAATGATTATCATTGATAATATTTATTATAGTATATCAGTAATTTTTTATTTAAAATCAAATATTATGGGTGTAATGTTTAAATATTATTGATGATATTTGATTCGTAACTAAATATTACTGATACAATATTTAGTTTACCACTAAAATATCATCCATACAATCTAATTTAAAATTAAAATATCATCAATGTAATTTGATTCATAAATAAAGCCACAAATGCAAATTAGTTTATGACTAAAGATCACCAGTGTAATTCAATTTGAGGAGGAAGGGAGCGGATGAACTTTTGACTCAAAATTAATGTTAACAAACATTTATGCTTTACTAATTTGTAACCACTCTCTTTGGATGTTTGTGTGAGTTATCTGATGCCTTGGGGGTGCTTGACACCTGTTGGTGTAATGCCCAAAAATCAAGTTTGGGGTCATTTTGGAGTCGATCATGTCATTTTGGATCCATTAGTAGTTGTCTGGGTTAGGTCAAAACATCTCGTCAAATACAAAAAATGTGATTTCAGGTCAACCCTTTGTTAGACTTTCCCAAAATGGGTTAAATTTTGTATCATTGGAGTCATCTTGTTGTAAGCTTTCCAACTGTTTTAATTTTACGTGAATCCAATGTGTGTAACTCAAGTTACGTCAAAAACAAGATGAACGGGTATAAGGTGTCATTAAACTAGCACCCGGAGGGTATTTTCATTAAATATGAACTTTCCTTAATCCTATTCCCTATTAGTAGACAATTTAAGACCCAAATTAAGGTTTTGGGTTATTTATTCCCTCTCAAAACCACACATATCTTGAGGGAGAAGAAAAGGGAGAGAGAAATAGAGAAGAAGAGAGAGGGAGAGGGTGTACACTAGCATGCACATAGTACACAACATGTATGCAGAAGAGGCATGTGTAGTGTGCACGCATAGAGAGAAGAAGCATTTGAGTGGAAAGTGCCCAGCATGTGACATATGGAGTCATCAAACTGTTAGCACATGATCCATGGGAGTGGGTGCGAGCAAATTGTCACATGACACATATTAGGCAACTCAAGGTAGTTCAACAATTAGTTCAAGGCCGATCCATGCCTGGTTCAACCTGTTTCGCATATTTCAAGTGGTTATAAGCCTTCTCAACTCTGTTTTTTGCGAATAAGGTATCGTTGAAATCATCTCAATGTGCACTACACATTTGTAAGCCCCAAAACCTCTTTTGAATAGTATTTCACGTGTTAAAATTCAAGAATGTGTTCTAATGGATCTTATCGAAGGAATTAGTCGGCTGGGATGACATCTAAAGGAAGTGTTAGACATCTTAATGGCTATTTGGAATATCCATTAGACGTTTGGAATTATAATCAAATTAGATTCAAGATCCTGATAGAGAAATCTTTGGATTTTAAGGTTCCGAGAAGTAATAATTTGTAATTTTCCTGCCCTACCAGGAGGGGGTGACGTAATAATTACGGAATTGAAATATAAACAATCTCACAAAATGCAATCACACAAAGTACACAAAGTATTTTTAGGTGGAAACCCAAACCGGGTGAAAACCACCACCTAACCCTCTCGAGTTAGGATTTTCCGATCAACCAAGTTGATCAAAAACCACTAAACCGAATCACTTTAAACGAGGGTGATTCAACCTCAATACAACCACGCTACTGAAACGAGGGTAGCCTACCTCAACCCCTTCTCTCCACGAGAAGGATTTTGTCTCACGAAGGAGACGGGAATTCACAAAGCGAATACCCAACCAAATAACAAAGATAAAATAAACAAGTAATCCTACAGAGCCAACAAAGTAATTATGAACCTAGCTTCTATAGGAATTAGGAAACTCCCCTTTGCAAGGAGTGCGTCGAGTTGATGACGCGGTGCGTGAGCCACGCGACGACTCAACTTCGCTCTCGTGAACTACGGCGGTAGAGCGGGTGCGCGAAGCTTAATGCTCTCAAGATGAATGAAACTAGCGCTTAGAGAGCAAGAGAGACACAAAATGGTATGAAAGTGTATTGCAAGGTGTGTCTTGGTGTTTCTTGGTGTTTCTAGGTGTGTTTGTGTTGCAAAGGTTCCCCTCTATTTATAGAGGCCTTAGGAAGGCTTTGGAAGGCTTAGGAAAGGTTCCATAGCCGTCGGAAACAAAGCCCAAGAGAATCAACCCGAAATCAGGAACAATCATTGCTCTGACAGGCTTATCATACGTCTAATTCTGGCATTAGACGTCTGGAAGTTCACTTTAAGACGTCTGATTTCAAGGTCAGACGTCTGATTTTGGGCGGGTCTCTCCCTGACTTGAATCAGATCTAAACAGGGTTCTTGTGCAAGTCAATCAGACGACATATAGGACGTCTGGCACTATGTCTGGACGTCTGGAAACCTACTTTTTCTGTGGGAATGGATTTCCAAACGTTGCAACGGCTAGAAAATCTCTGAGAAGAGATTTTGGGTCAGCCGAGGCAAAACGGTCAATTATCAGACGTCTGGAAAGGCCTAAGGACGTCTGATAAGGCTCTAACGGTCATATTCTTGACCGTACAACAAGAGAGCCAACGGTCCACTAATTGGACGTCTGGTAAAGTCATCAGACGTCTCCTAAGACGTCTGGTCTAAGGTCTGGACGTCTGATTTCATCAGACAGAACACTAAGTCCAGCCTAATAGTTATCAGATGTCTGAAACAACAGTCAGACGTCTTAAAATACTTTATCAGACGTCTGATTTGGGAATTAGACGTCTGGAAACTCTGTTTGAACCCTATATTGGTTTTCTAAGTTTTCTACAGAAAACCTAAGTATCCTAAGGTTGTGCGGGTGTTCCTAGGACTACTGTTAGGGTATTTTGAGGCTCTTTAACAGAAATCTAAGTAACAAAAACAAAGAGCAACAAAAGAAACGAAAAATACAATGAGTACAAGAGAAGGAAATCTATCCTATTCATAATCTCCTTCCTTCTTCAATATATCGCTCCTCGCGAATCTCTTCTGTTTTCCGTCAAGCTCCTCCAATCCATCCTAGATGCGAGCTCGAATTCCGTCTAAACACGTCTACATTTGCAATTGACCTGAAATCTAAGACTCCAAGTGCAAATGTTAAATAACACGTGTTTTGTTATCATCAAAACAAATGATCGTGGTGCTCTAGCACCAACATAATTTAGTTCTAACGCTGGCCTATTGGTTGACTGAAAGGCTCAAATGCCTAGAAGGAGGTTGGGTTGACTGATGAAAAGGTTGGACGATATATAACATAAGGTGACTGTTAGAGTCTAAAGGTTGGTCTAGACGTTGACTGATAAAATGACAGGATGACATAAATAGTGGAGTACGTCATTTGATTGAATCGTTAGACCCTGATAAAAACATACATTTATCAAAATAAGTTTGGATTTAGGTTCCTAACTTGGTTTAACTTGGTTTCTTAGGATTCTAAGTCTATTGAGGTGACCCTGGGCTCTTTTACATAAGTATCTAGAGAAAAATAAAATTAAAAAATATTACAACAACTCGTTCATCAAAATTTACAGGATAAAAAAGTTTTTAAAGTTTTTTTCTTTTCTTTTTCAATGAGGATGTCAATTCTTGCAGGTAAAGACAATGCACCAGGAATATTTTTCTAATTTATAATAATTATTATTTTTAATAAAATTATCAAAATCATATTAAAGTGTTTAGTATCAACATCTAGTCCAATATTAGGAGACGATGTGTACGGATGGTAACCTCTCTTTAGTTTACTTAGTTTTTCCTTTTAATTTTCTAGCCGATATACTCTAATACTCGGTATTCTTTCCTTTTTATTTTCTAGATTTATGAACTTTTTAGTTGCTTTATGGTCACCACTTTTATTATTTAATGCTTTACGAAGTTATGAACTTTTGTTCGTCAACTTATGTTTTATAATTAAGTGTTGGGTGACTGTAACCTTGTATTTTGATTGATGATTCATACTTGACGACTCAGGTCACATTAAGTTTACTCGACTAGTGGATTTCGAGGTGTTACAACTAACACCCCCTCCCTTAAATCAAGGAAATTAAAAGGAGTAGACGGACTACATGACCAAAGTTATGGCAAGCTCATAGAAGAGTTAATAAACTTCTAAATCGTAGATTAGAAATTTTGGTTGTTGGCTTTGCAGGGACAAAGAGTTTGTTGCAAAGAATGTTTGAATTCTTTTTAACTTGATTAGATACTTTTTTAGGCTAAAGGTAAATAGGGAAAAACCCTTTTGTCGCTATTGGCGTATCTAGTAAGGAGGCTTCAAGACATGCAACTCTTGTACAGACACCTTAGAGATCGCTACCATTGAAATATCTTGGTTTGACCCTTGTTGTTCCTTAGAAGCTAGTCGCTGGGATGATGTTGTAAGAAGAGTGGAAGCTCCAATTTAAAGGAGGGTGACTTCTTATTGGGAATACATTTATTTGCATTAACTATGATGTATGTGTATAGATATAGTTAAGACAAACCACTAAGCCCTCAGGATCCCACATACCCAAAAAAAACATAAACATACATGTTTTCTATTTTAGAAAGAACCTTAGGTGTTTAGTTTATGACATAGGACTTATTAAACTTTGTTGATTTCCTTTTACAAGTCTCCAACTTGTTGACCTTGTTAATTGTCAAAGATTCCTCTCAATTAAATGCATTTAACCTTTCCAAGAGTTGTTTCTTGTGGAGGATTAGGGTTCTTATTAAATATTTTTCTTGTTAAAACCAAGTATAAAACCATGTCTAATTAAAAAATCTTAATCCTCACCTTTTATCATACGGATAAGGACAAAACTTTTTACTTTTAGGTAACATTCTGAATGCATCCCTTATTCACATAGTTTAGGAAATCAACTGCTTAGGCCACATATGCGTAGGTGGCTTTTCTCTCAAATCGTATATCATGAGGCGGTCTGTTGAACGTGGAAAATTACGCGATCAAAGTTGGTTTCGAAAAACCCGTCGTTGCAGTTCGATTTGCAAAGAAATCCATCAACAGATAAGTTCATATCGAAACTTTAAGAATTTCGGATCGAACACAGAGAGGCTACATCGATTTTAAATCCACAATTATATATATATATTTTGTAAAGTATTGTTTGAAAACAAGATAATTACAATGGAATCGATATAAACAATAAGAGAGAGAGAGAGAACAATCACTTGATATAATCAGAATATTTTTACAACTAGAAAGTGAAAATGATTTCAGCTAGAAATCAAAAAATTCTATTCTAGAAAGCGATTAAAAAGAAGTGAGAGAGATGTTATCCTCCTCGACAAATGCTTGGAGGACGAGCCGGATGGAGCGATGCCTGGAAGATGGAGGATGGAGCGGGAAGAAGGAGGACGAAGAAGGAAGAAGCAAGAACGAGGCAGCACGTCATCGTTGTCATGGGATCCGCTTTCAGAACAGGGGCAAGAAAATTGGATTTGGCTTTAGAATAGCATCCCGGGTGTGGGACAAGCTTTTCTTGAGCTTTAGAGAGGGAGAGAAGTGAAGGAAGGGATAAAGAAGAAGTAGAGGTTGAATCTCCTTTTATAGTTGTAGGAATTGAGGGCAAAATTGTCATTTCAAGCTTAAAGCATTAGAATCAGGTCTTTAGTGACGATTTATCCGTCACTAATGGTCAGATCGTGGCCGACGTGCACGCACCGCGCGCACCTCCTCCCTTGTCGCGCACAAAACGGACACTCACGTCCTTGAAATCTTTGTCGTCCGATCGCGAGATCGGACAGTTCAGATTGCACCTTGCGTGTGCCTTCATATGCGCTTAACCGTGTGCCCGCATGTAATGAGGCGTGCGCAGGTGCGTCATCGTGCGTGTGGCGATCCAAGGCTCCTCCGCGTGCCACGTCTCCGCCCCTCACATGCCCGATCACCATTTAACGGCTGGATTGCACTTGCTCCCCGCCCACGTTTGATTTGAGGCGCACTGCATTTCGAATGCACACCTCACGCTCGCGAAAGAGCGCCCGCCCGCTGCGCTACGGCCGACTTTGTGTCGCACTTTTATTTTTAGGCACGCGTGATCACGGCCGTTGGATCAAGATCCAACGGCTAGGATCAAGCGATGGAGATCCTTTGGAGATGCAGCGGCAGTTCTTAGCGCCGATTGGGCGGCTGGGATGACACCACATGGCACCATCTTGACCGTCCATCTTCTGTGACATGTAGAAGGTGCCACGAATGTCGAATTGAGGTGATTTTCGCACTGTTAGGCTGCGATCATCGATTTGAACCCAACCGTGCGGTCGAATTTGTCATCTGAAGTACAGATTGACACCATCTTGGCCCTTGATCTTTAGACTTCCTCGGTCTCTATCTGGTGCTACGGATGTCCAATCAGGGCGATCTTGGAGTCGTTGAACTCTAATCGTCGCCCTGATTAGATCCGTACGGTTGGATCTTTGATTTAAGGTCCCGATTAAAAATTACCCTATCCCTGACCATAAAAGGAGATAATTGTTATACAATTTATACAATTTGTTCTAAATGCATAATTATGCATGTTATGCAATATTTACAATGCATGATGCTACTATAACACTAAGAACATGCATTAATAGACATTTTTGGCTATTTAGATGTATGCACATCACACCCTCATGCTTATCTTTTGTTAGTCCCTAGCAAAAACTACATGCTATTTATAAAAGAATTAGGGTTGGATTACTCAGGCAAAAGCCATTTTCAACGTTAAGAAATTTTTACTTAGGACCTGAACTTTCAAAGACACAACAGCACCCAGGTATCTGCCAAAATACAAACTGCCTCAAGCACTCGCCTTATTCAAAGAAATATCTCTTTTTCTCCTGTTTTTCTTTTCTAATTTTTTTGGATTTTTGAGTTTAGGGTTACAGAGTGGCTTTCGACGGGCACTCAACCCACCCAAGACTTAATGAGAACCCTAAATTTTAAGCATCTTTTTGTGAAAGTGATAGACTCGTTGATCGGCAATCAGAACGGACTTTGGGTTTCTACACCCCTAGATGACCTTAAAAAGAATTCTGCCTAAAGGTCTATCTATACGACCGGTAGCTTTCTCCCTACTTTTTCTTTTTATGGGCTTAACACAAGGGTGAATCCAGTGTATATCTCCCCAGCTTATTCTACTTCTCCGCTTCTTCCTAAGTATTTTAGGAATTCGACATACATTTCTTGAGCTGGGTTCTGGTCAACCTAACAATAGGCTGTTACCAACAATAACTTATCAGTCATACTCATGCGGTGAAGTGTGACTTATTTCTTTTGTTTTCTTTTCTCCTTTTCTTTTTCTTTTTCTTTTCTCATTTTTTTTTCTTTCTCTCTTTTTTTTTTTTAAGTAGGTGGCTTCCCTTGTCTAAGATTTACCTAAAGGCAGCAGAAAAAGAATGGTCCAGTGGCCGGCCTCTGGACAACTTACCTATGGGCTATTATCCACGATAACTTGCAAGTCATACCACCCTAGAAGGTTAATTAGCTAACTAATTTCCGTTAAAATCGTCGAACAACGAGTCAGTGCAAATAGTGTGTAGATGCTTAGACTTATAGTTCCCTCAAATCAATGGGCAGATTGATAAGTCATATACTTATCACCCAAACTTATTTAATAAAATTGAAATAGAATTCAAGATGGCAAGGACTCGATAAATAAATTCACATTTTAGTGGATACCCAGGTTGATTAAGCCCAAAAACCTGAAGGATCTTAGTGTCTAGATCTTACTGTAATATTTCTTAAAATTGAAAAGTTCTAATGCACAAGTATTCTTTCCTAATTCAATTCTTTTTTATGTATATATGAGAAAACAAGTAGAATTTACAAAAATTTCACAAAACTGACAAATTGATTCAGAAATGAATCCACCCCCCCATGCCTAGCTGATGCAATGTCCACATTGAGAATAAAAGACATGAAAGGAAGGTAGAATGTAGAAGATATCACCTGAATATGATGCTTGGGTCAGCTCTGAGTCAAACTGTACAACTGCTGAGTTTAATGCCATCAGCAAGGCGAAGTCCAGCCAAAGAGATCACAACATGATGAGAGCAATCGTGTCTAAGATGGGTTATGGAACAATACGATCAATAAAAGGCTTCAGACGTTGACCGTTGACTTTGAATGAATTACCCATCTTTGGGTCAAAAATCTGAACGGCCCCGTTTGGAAAAATCTGATCGATGATGAATGGGCCGTTCCATTTTGACCTAAGTTTGCTGGGAACGAGCTTAAGTCAGGAATCAAAGAGCCAGACCTTTTGGTTCGGCACAAAGCTCTTGCGGAATATCAATTGGTCATGAAGAGCTTTGGTCCGAGCCTTGGAAATCTTGGCATTCTCGTACACAGCATTTCTAAACTCCTCCAACTCAGATAATTGGAGTGTCCTGGTCTTTCCGGCTAAACTCAAATCCGAATTGCACGGCTTGATTACCCTGAATGCCCTATGTTCAATTTCTATGGGTAAATGGCATGCCTTTCATACACCAGGCGAAACAGTGACATGTTAATAGGCATTTTGTATGCCATATGGTAGGCCCAAAGAGTGTCCTCAAGCTTTTGAGTCCAGTCTTTATGATCAAGCCTAATTGTCTTCTGAATAATATTCTTGATCTCCTGATTGGAGATCTCGGCCTGTCCATTCGTCTAGGGATGGTAAGGTGTGGAGATTGTGTGATTTACCCTGTGTTTTGCCAGTAAATTACAAAATTGGGCATTAGTGAAGTGAGAACCACTATCGTTGATGATGGCCCTCGGAATCCCGAACTGACTGAAGATGTTCTTTTTGATAAATTCGATGACCACCTTGTGGTCATTGGTTTGGGTGGGAATGGCCTCGATCCACTTGGACACGTAATCAACAGCAACGAGAATGTACTGGTGTCCAAATGAAGGGAGGAAGGATCCCATGAAATCGATGCCCCAAACGTCGAAGATTTCGACGGGAAGAATCGGGTTTAGAGGCATCACGTCTCTCTTGGTTATGCTCCCAAGTGCCTGACATCGGGAACACGACCTCGAGAATTCCTGGGCATCCTTGAATAAAAACGGCCAAAAGAATCCAGATTGCAAAATTTTTGCACCCCTTTTTTCTCAGAGAAATGTCCACCACACGCAGATGCATAGCAGAAGTCGAGTATACTTTTGAATTCAATCTCCAGAAAACATCGGCGAATAATCTGACCAGAGCCGATGCAATACAATTCAGGATCCTCCCAGATGTAATATTTGGCCTCAAATTTGAATCTATCTCGTTGTTGCTTGGTCCAATTCTAAGGGATTTGACCAACGGCCAAATAGTTTACAATGTCAGCAAATCACGGGGTTTGGACACCTGAAACTGTAAGGATAGTCTCTTCCAGAAAAGTATCAACAATCGGAATATTCGAACGAGAAGAATCACTGAAAAGTCTCGAAAGATGATATGCCACCACATTCTGTGCCCCGGATTTATCCTTGATTTCAAGATCAAATTCTTGAAGTAAAAGAATCCATCGAATAAGCTGGGGTTTGGCATCCTTTTTGGCCAAGAGATGTCTCAAGGTCGAGTGATCAGTATATATGATGACGTGAGTCCCTAAGGGATATGCCCAGAATTTCTCCAAAGCAAATACTACATCTAGTAATTCCTTCTCAATAATAGTGTAATTCCTCTGGGCCTCGTCCAGAGTTTTACTAGCGTAGTAGATGACAGAGGGCTTTCTGTCAATCTTCTAACCCAAAATAGCCCCGATGGCGTAATCAGAAGCGTCGGTCATGATCTCAAATGGGGCTGTCCAAACCGGTGGTTGCAACACCAGAGCACAAGTGACTGCCATATTCAGAAAATCAAATGCCTTACAGCATGATTCGTTGAAATCAAATGGCATATCTTTGGCAAGAAGGTTGCTCAAAGGGCGAGCAACCTTAGAAAAGTCCTTGATGAACCTCCTATAGAATCCCACATGACTAAGAAATGATCAAATTTGTTTGATAGATGTTGGAGGAGGAAGTTTAGAGATAGCATCAACCTTAGCTTTGTCAACTTCGATACCCCGTTCAGAGATTACATGACCCAAGATGATGCCTTCTTGTGTCATGAAATGACTCTTTTCCCATCTAAGGACCAGTCTTGTTTTGATGCATATTTTAAGAATCATTACAAGATTAGCCAACCAAGAATCAAACGATTCTCCGAATATAGAGAAATCGTCCATAAAGATTTCCATAAACTCTCCCACCATGTCTGAGAATATGGCTAGCATATACCTTTGAAAAGTCGCAGGTGCATTGCATAAGCCGAATGGCATCCTATGGAAAGAGAAGGTTCCGTAGGGACAGGTGAAACTCATTTTTTACTAATCCTCGGGATGGATAGGGACTTGATTGTATCCCGAGTAACTGTCTAGGAAATAGAAGTACTTCTGCCTGGCTAGTTTTTCAAGAATTTGATCGATAAAGGGCAAAGGGAAATGATCATTTTTCATGGCTGTGTTCAACTTCCTACAATCAATACACACCCTCCAAGAGGAAGCTGAACGAGTTGTGACAGATTCTCCATTCTCATTAGTCACGACGGTAATCCCGGCTTTCCTGGGAACAATTTGCACAGGACTTACCCACGGACTATCAGAGATCGAATAAATGATTCTTGCATCGAGCCACTTGATAATTTCCTTCTTGACCACTTCTTGCATATTTGGGTTTAATCTCCTCTACATTTGGCGAGGAGGGTGAGATCCATCTTCTAAAAATATTCTGTGATTGCAGTAGGATGGTGATGATCGTCGTTCGTCTAGTTTTAAAAATATGTCCATTGTAGCATTACCACGAAAAATGATTATCAAATTTAATTTATTTATTACTCTAAATTCAAAAACATTTTGAGGTTGAATTCAGGGAGCAATTTAGTATTTAGAAGCAAAAAATCATAATCTCAAATATGTTCAATACTGATGCAAGGAAAATAAATGCTAGAGACAAAAAGGAAATAAATTCTTTTTCCTTTTTTTTCTTCTCTTCTCTCTTTCTTCTTTGCTTTCTCTCTTCTCTTCTTTCTCTGTCTTCAGACGTCTGATTCTATGAATCAGACGTCTTAAGTGATGTCTGCTACAGTGCCAGCGTCTTCTTTTTCTTCTTCTCCTTGGCTTCTTCTTCTTCTCTCTTGAGCTGCTGCGCCTCCTCCTTCCTTTGCTTTTGTAAACCTTCTCCTTCAGCTGCCCTTCTTCTTTGGCTTTTGCGGTCCTCTTCTTCTTCTTTGGCTCCTTCCTCTGCCTTCTTCTTTTGCTCCTTCTGCGGCTAAGTCTTGGGCTTCTCCTTCCTTCAGCTGCTATGCCTCCTCTTCTTCTTCTTTCTTTCTTTCTCTGCGGCTGCTCCTTCCTTCAGCTGCTCTTCCTCTTTTCTCTTGTGCGGCTAAGTCCTTAGCTTCCTCTTCCTTCAACTGGCTTCTTCTTCTTCTCTTCCTCTTCCCCGCAGCTGCTTCCTCTTCCTCCTTCTTCCCTGCACAGGCACGGAGAAGCAAAACCTACCCCCTACCCTCCCCGCGTCTCTCTTTCTATTTCCCTCTCAGGACACAACTCTCCTAAAGCCAGTCGGGTTATCGGGTCGGGTATGCGTGCCCGGGACCAGGCCCACCGGCGTGTAGGGGTGGGCGAGGTATGCTAGTCGGGTCGGATCAAGACCAGGTCCGCGGGGCGTGGTCGCGAACGACGTCGGTCAGGTGAGAGGGGCCTCACCCCGTGTTTGGAGGCAAAGAGCCTAATTCACAAATTCAATTTATTTTGCTACGCCCGCTCACCCACTTCCGAGGTAGGACTAAACGTCCCACCTACAGCAGATGTCGCGCTTGATTGCAGTTGCAGCGAAGACTTGTGGCTGCAATTGGAGGTCTGGAGTCGTGCGCGAAGGGAATCCACGTGACCTGGGCTTGTGACCTAGGGCTGGCGAGATCTGGAGCAGCTTGTAGGCTTGCTCCAATGGCGGAGGTGGCTCTAAACCTGAAAACATGAACACGGCCTCGCAGCCTTATCAGAACACTCAGCAGTTTTCGCCGTGACACGGCGAAGGTGGCTCGGTGGTCGGCGTGGTGTGAGGGCGCCTGTGCATGCGTCCCTATGGCACACTGTGTGCACGCAGGTGGGTGTGTTCGGGGGGTGTTTCTGAAGGGTATGGCGGTCAGTGAAGGGGCGAATGACGATCGGTGGGTGATGGTGGAGGTGGTGAGGTATTTGGCGAGGCGTGTGAAGGTATGGAGGGTGGAAGCACCTTCAGCGGTGGTCGGCTGGAGATGGAGAAGGTGATGGTGGTCTGAGTGTCGAGGGGTCGAAAGTGCAAATTAATAGAGGGGAAATGAAGAGGGAGTGAGAGGAACTTAACTGACAGGTTTGGAGCGAAAGGGGGAGGCGGATGGCGAGCGGCGGGTACTGCTGTCGCCGGAGACAAAGAGGCCGAGGTAAAGAAGCGGCAACGAGGAAGAGGGTCGGAGGACGTGTGCTGGTATGACGCGGCACGGAGGAGCACGGCGGAGCTAGCTCTGCCACTAGTACGGTGGCAGAGAGACGAGAAGAGGGAGGAAGAGTCGCCGGAAGCTTTGGGCAGTCGGCCAGAGTGAGGAGGAGACGAATTTGGGGGAGTTCTCTAGCCAAATTAAGCTTGAAGGAAGCGGCGTGGTCTGCACTTCCTTAAATAGGCGCAGGCAAAGCGGGAAGCGCATTGAGACGACGGGAAAGCCACGCCGGAGGTAAAGTCAATCGGAGACCCATACCTCTCGAGCGTTTGCGCGAGAGGTATGGTGGGTTTCAGGGCATGGGGAGCTGCCCATGCGGTAGGGGGCTCCGTAGGGAGCTCCCCTTTCAAATCTGGGGGCAGCTCCCCATGCAAGCGAGGAGAAAACCTCCGCGTAAAGTCGCCAGAGGTATGGCCCCTGCTGCAAATGGCAGGGGGACCGAAATGAAGAAAGAGGCGAAGAAGTTAGGGGGGGATTTGCAAGGGTTTCAAAAAGTTGAGGGTCTGAATGTAATTTGGAGGACCACTTTGCAAAGGTGGTTAAGACGACCTTCCCTTAGGTTAAAATTTTGGTATAAACCTAATTTGGACCTAAGGAATCCAATGGTGAAGTTGGATTTTAGGTTTAACCACGTTTGACTAGATATTTTGCACAAAAACCTAAATTAGGTCAAATATTTGGCATGAACCCTAATCTAGGTCAAAATAGGTTCCAAAGGCTAAATTGAAGGTTCTAAACCCTAGGGAATATTTTTCCATAAATTTTAGAGGGCTTAGTTGATTTTTATCTTGCCTGGAACCTTGTGAATTTAAGTGAGTTTATTTTAGTGTTACAGAATGTCATTTAATTCCTAGATTTTGCAATAACCCTTTTCTGACTGAACCATCCCACTTTTTCTCTTATTAAGTCCAATTGACCTATGTCTAGACCATTAGAAATCCCATTGATGCACTGCAATGGTAAAGTTGTAGTTTTACCCCTTATTTTATGTTCTCTTCTCATATTAGTATTTCCCTGAATTATGCCTTCCTTTAGGTTATGTAGGAGCTTTTGTTCATTTTATTAGATCAAAGTAAGCTAGTTAGGGTTCATGATGAGGTTCTCATCAGATGACTCAATCCCCCTAAGGTCATGAATGGTCCAACCAATTGTCTTCATGTGTTCTTTTAGACCTTGATCAACTTAATCTCCTACTCCTTAGTTAATATGGCACTGATAATCACAAAGAATGACTTCTGAGGTCCCAAAAACTGATATTTCAAATTCTCAGGCACTGATTTCAGTTCGAGCTGGGGCAGGTTTTGGATTGAGGGTAAAGATGATGCTGAAGAAGATTCCTTAAGTGGAAGGAGTTGAAAGTGAATAAAATCAATAACCTCTTCATAATGTGGCGGGTTTGTCACAGAGGGTTACGGGTCAGATCCATCACAACAAGAGGAACTTTCAATTGTAGAAACTGTCATACAAGTTTAAACATTCTAGTTATCATCCTCAAGTTCCTCTATAAATCCACAATCATCGAATTTTTTAATCACCTTAAAAATATCCAATTTCAATTTCTGATCCCCAAAGGCGATTTCCATACTACTACTTTCACAGTTGATATTGGCTTTTGAAGTAGCTAGGAACGGACGCCCCAGAATGATGGGCATGTTGCTTAGATTTTCAGGTACATCCATGTCAAGAACAAGGAAATCTACAGGAAAATAGAAATCCTTAACCTTAACAATAACATCTTCAATAACACCTCGCGAATTTGTGACAGAACGATTCGCTAACTGCAACGTTACTAAAGTCGGCTAAAGTTCACCTAATTCGAACTTCTTGTAAAGAGAAGTCGGAATTAGGTTAATAGATGCACCTAGATCCAAAAGTGCTCTATCAAAAGTGTAATCTCCGATGATACAAGAAATGAAAGGAGCACCTGGAACTCTCTTTTTCTACGGAAGGCGATGCAGGATAACAGAACTAGCCTGCTTGGAGAGTACCACCCTCCTCGGAATAGATTCCCTCGACTTACGCTTTTGTATGCATAAATCTTTCAAAAATTTAGCGTAAGCCGGTATGTGTTTGATACTATTAAGGAGCGGTATATTAATCTCGACATTCTTGAGTATATTCAAGATCCCCTTGTTACTATCAACAGGCTTTTTCTTCCTACGTTTAATCAAGGCCTCAAGAAAAGGAACATGAGTCAGATCTTCGGAATGAGGTTCCTGGGCCTTGATTTCTTCTTCGGAGTTCTCCTTTATCTCCTCAAACTTTCTAAGATTTGGTAGATCAAAACAGTGCGGTTGTGGATTCTGAATTTGTTTTCCACTCCTCAAGGTAAAGATGCATATAGGTTTGGGTCTTGGGGAGGGGTAGGAAAGATTGGAGGGGCTTCATTAGCCAAAAACCTTTGATTTGAAGAAGAAGAAGAGGAAGGACCCAACTCAACCACCTGAGGATGTGCGTGCGGGCCCCTCTAATTCCCGTACCCTTGAGCTTGATTGCCTGGATTCTAGATATTACGTGGGTTGGGTACGGGTTGAGATGACAGAGATCCGGGTTGACAAGAATTAGTAATGAACCTATTTTGCAAGTTGTCTAACGAGGTTTTCATTTGCTGCATGAGCTGGAGCATAGATCCTTGCATTTCTACCATCTGTCGGTTCAAATCAGCCTGCCCTACGGGTTGACGGGCATTCCAAGATGGCTGATTGACCTGATTTAGGGGCAGTTGAGTGTAAACATTGTTGGTGCTAGAGCACCACGATCATTTGCTTTGATGATAACAAAACACATGTCCTTTAACATGTGCACTTGGAGTCTTAGATTTCAGGTCAATTGCAAATGGAGACATGATTAGATGGAGTTCGAGCTCGCATCCAGGATGGATTGGAGGAGCTTGATGGAGAACAGAGGAGATTCGCGAGGAGTGATGGCTTGAAGAAGGAAGGAGATGAAGAATAAGATAGATTTCCTTCTCTTGTACTCCTTGTATTTTTCGTTTCTTTTGTTACTCTTTATTTTTGTTACCTAGATTCATGTTAAAGAGCCTCAAAGTATCCTAACAGTAGTCCTAGGAACACCGGCACAACCCTAGGACACTTAGGTTTTCTGTAGAAAACTTAGAAAACCAATATAGAGTTCAAATAGCATTTCCAGACGTCCAATTCCAAAATTAGACGTCTGATAATATGTTTTAAGACGTCTGACTGTTGATTCAAACGTCTGATAACAATTAGGCTGGACATAGTTATTCTGTCTGATGAAATCAGAACGTCCAGACCTTAGTCCAGACGTCTTAGAAGATGTCTGATTGACTTGCCAGACATCCAATTAGTGGACCGTTGGTTGACTTAGCAAACACTCAAGGATATGACCGTTAGAGCCTTATCAGACGTCCTTAGGCCTTTCCAGACGTCTGATAAATGACCGTTTGCCTCGGCTGACCCAAAATCTCTTCTCAAAGATTTTCTAGTCGTTGCACTCTCTTGGAAATTCATTCCCACGAAAAAGTAGGTTTCCAGACTTCCAGACATAGTGCCAGACGTCCTGTATGTCGTCTGATGGACTTGCGCTAGAACCCTGTTTAGATCTGATCCAAGTCAGGAAGAGACCCACCCAAAATCAGACGTCTAACCTTATATTCAGACGTCTGACCTTATTTTCAGACGTCTTAAAGTGATCTTCCAGACGTCTGATGCCAGGATCAGACGTCTGATAAGCCTGTCAGTGCAATCATTGTTCCTGATTTTGGCCTGATTCTCTTGGGCTTTGCTCCCAATGGCTATGGAACCTTTCCTAAGCCTTCCAAAGCATTCCTAAGGCCTCTATAAATAGAGAGGAACCTCTTGCACATCAAGACACACCTAGAGGCACCAAAATACACTTTGTAATTGTTAAGAACGAGGCATCAGACGGGCTTTTAAGACGTCTGGGAAGTGCCCCAGACGTCTGGCCAGACGACTGGAACCCTTTCCAGACGTCTCGTAATCAATTTTTGCGGCGTACGGGGTTGCGTCTGCGTGCCTGCACGCGCAAACTGCACCTGCCGCTCTCGCCCCTCTTTTTCTCTCTCTCCTCCTGCAAGCGCGTAGCTCTTTTCTCTCTCTCCCCGCGCGGCCTTATAAGGATGCCCTCGCCCTCTCCCTCACCCCCATCTTCTCTGCCTTCCTCTTCTCTTTCTCCCTGCCAGTGCGATAGCGCGAGCGAGCGGTGGCAGTAGCAGCCGCGGCGAGTGTGCGGGAGGGGGGAGTTACGAGAAGAAGAAGACGCTCGACCGTGAGGGTTCGAGATTGCTGGGGCAGCTAGAGCCGGCCGACGGGGGAGCAGCGGGCGTGGAGTGTCGCGGAGGGGCTACTACAGCTCGGGTAGCAGGCGGACGGGGCACGGCCGAGCGTCGCGGGCGGAGAGCGAGTCGGGCTCTGATTCTGGAAAACTTTCCAGAATCAGACGTCTGGGCTTACGACCAGACGACGGGGAAGACGTTTGGAGGATTGTCCAGACGTCTGACAGGTAAGATATTTCTATCTTCTTCCTTTTTCGCGTGTACGGCCATGCCGCCGTCTGCCGCGCCTTCGTCTGCGATCCGTTGTGCTGAGAGCAGGTGTGGGTGCGTGCAGGTTCTGCTCGGGAGGGCGCGAGGACTCGTCATCCCACGTGAATCGGATGCCTGGCCGCAGTGCCAGACGATGGAGAGGGCTTCCAGACGTCCTGGGTGACCATCGGACGTCTGGGAACCGGGGTCAGACGTTCCAGCAGGCTTCTGGACGTCTGAAGGACTACATAGAGCGAAGGTACAATCTGACCCACCTTTTAAGGCGTCTGGAAGAGGTTTCAGACGTCTGATTTTGGACAGTTTCGTCATTTTTGACCCGTTTAGGGCCCGTTCGGAATCCGTTTCCCGCGTTTCGAGTTGCGTTCTTTCCAGAGTAAAATCCTCTACCCGTTTACAGTAAGTGTATACCGTTCTGAGAAACTCCTTGTGTTTGATCCTTGTGTTAGGACCTTGTAGCCTTGCAGTCTTGGGGGTTGCGGAGGGGCGCGGGATTGTCGACCACGCCCCCAGTACTCCCATTGTAGCTGGTAGAGTGGCTTTTAATTTATTTAGCATAATTTGTTACAATTGTAGAACAATTAATAGAGTCTAGGGTATTGCATGAACCTTAGGACTGAGAAACTAGATTGAATGATAGACCCTAGGGTATTGCATGAATCCTAGGACTGAAAAACTAGATTGAATGATAGATCGTAGGGTACGGCATGAATCCTAGGACTGGAAAACTAGTGGAATATATATATATTGCAGTCTTGGAAAAGTGGAAAGGAATTAATCGCTGCCTGTTATGAATGAATAAATATGATTAAGTATGGGTTGTATGAACATAAGACTGGAACAGTGAAACCTACAATGGCCAAACAAAAAGAATACGAACCCTACGGGGAATCAGGAGTAGAACTCCTGGAAAGAGAATAGAATGGAACTGAGAAAGTGAAACGTGGAAGTGTGTTGTCTCTTGGGTACGTGGTACCAAAGAGAACACACATTACCTCTTAGTGTAGAGGGGAGCTTGCCGCCCTCAGGTCGAGACCGGGGTGGGTTTGGCCACTGTACACCGACTTGCTGGCCCTCGCGTACACAGTACCGAGGAGAGCTACTAGTGTAGGGAGAGCACTAGCTACCCCACAGGCCCTGGGGTTCTGCTAGCCTCCTACACCGACTTGTTAGGCCCACTGGGCAAACCAGGGTAGTCAGGCGAGGGCGCGCGGATTGTGGAGGGGTTGGACCCCTGTTACTGAAAGGGCTCTACCCTATACTGGTTCCGTGTTGTGTTTTGAGCGCACCCGTTAACGGAAACGACTGACCACGTGCCAGTGCGGGGTAGCTACCCGTGCGCTTATCGCGCATGCCGTAGTCACCGTTACGTCTGTCAGCGACCTTGGGGTGGTTGACTGAGGGTAGGACCACCACGGGGGACTCTCCCGGCCAGGAGAGCATCACGTGTTACTTCTACTTTTCGGAAAAGACTGCAATTAAGATCGTTCCCGCGAGGAACATTTGAGATCAAGTGAAGGATCTGAGAAATAAATAAATCGTTAAATAATAGAAAGACGTAAATAAAGAAAGTAAAAATATAACAGCTACTGTACACTCTACTCAATGTTTCGCTGACGTGTTACACTCGTTACTTTTCAGGACCAGGTGTTGAGCAGCCAAGGTCAGCGGCTGCAGAGGACGCTGGGCCTAATAGGGTCCAGTAGAGTTACCCGCAGTTCTTTTTGTACTTTTCTTCCACTGTAGTGAGTAGTTTCCTTGTTACTCCTTGTACTTCTTTATTGTAAGCTTCATGTTATGTACATATTTGTTGTTCTACTGTTGTGGTGGTGTATACTGTAGTAGTTCCTTTTCTTACTGCTGTATTTTGTTACTGTTAGTTATATTCATGCTGAATGTGGTTTATTTTACTGCTCTTTTGGTTACTTCCTCGTTGGACGACTAGGTCTTGGGATTAGTCGAGTCGGTCCGATTCTCGTGTCTCGTAGGGACTCAGGTTGTTACAGTAATCCACTTCCAAACCTTTTTGTGTCTCTTGATCCTAAGAAGAAAAGCTCGTGCTCTCCAAGCTCAAGTTATACATCTTGAGAGCATCATGCCTTCGTGCACCTGCTCTCCCGCCGTAATTCACGAGAGCGACGTTGCGCCGTCGCATGGCTCACGCACTCGTGTCATCGATCCGACGCACTCCTTGCGAAGGGGAGTTTCCTAATTCCTATAGAAGCTTAAGTTAAAAATTACTTTGTTGGCTCTATAGGATTATTTGTTACTTTATCTTTGTTATTTGGTTGGGTATTCGTTTTGCGAATTCCCATCTCCTTCGAGGGATAAAATCCTTCTCGTGAAGAGAAAGGGTTGAGGAACGCTACCCTCGCACTTGTAGCGTGGTTGTAATTGAGGTTGAATCACCCTCGTTTAAAGTGATTCGTTTAGTGAATTTTGATTAGCTTGGTTGATCGGAAAATCCTAACTCGAGAGGGTTAGGTGGTGGTTTTCACCCGGTTTGGGTTTCCACCTAAAAATCTTTGTGTACTTTGTGTGATTGTATTTTGTGAGATTGTTTATAATTTATTCCGCATTTTATTACGTCAGCCCCTCCTGGTAGGGAAGAATCTACAAACATGACCCTAACCGATTGGTCTTTGTGGAGCATAATTGCTGGGTCGGAATTGGGTCTGCAGCCCTGGGTTTTTCCAAGAGAAGTTAGGGTTATTCCTCCAACCTGGATTATAAGCATTGGAATAAGGGTTGGACCTAACGTTCTCTTATATAGCATAGACATCCTCATAGGGTGAGGATGGAGAGAAAGAAAGGGAGGGATCAGAGAAGGTGGGATCAAAGGCCCCAGTTTGGAACCTGTGGGGTTCCCAATAATGCTGACTCACAAGTTGAGCCGCATCAAGTTGATTCACGAACTCTCGTCCAGAAGAAGCTCGCGACGAATGGAATCCTGAATTTTGGGATTGAGTGGATCAAAAATTGTTCATTGAATTTCTAGCCATCCACTCTTCCATCCTTTTAGCAACCATGTCCACCTTATCTAGTTTATTGCAAATCAATTTCGTATCGAATGAATGAGAGTTGTGGACTTCATTAACATTCGATCTGGGTTGTTGAGACTGGTTAAAAGTATCCATAGAGGCATGATTAATCGAATTCTCACTTATCTCCTCAAACAAATCGTGCGCGCTATCTGCGTCTTTGTTGAGGAAATTGCCCCCGCAAGAAGTGTCCATGTGATTTCTAAGTTGCTCGGTCAATCCGTGGTAGACGATATGCACAAGCTGTCATTTCGGCACCTTGTAGTGTGGATACCTCCGCAATAAGTTCTGGAATCGCTCCCAGGAAACATGAAACTGCACCCCCAGCCACTGGGTGAAGGTAGTAATCACCCGTCTCAAAGCATTAGTACGTTTGACAGGGAAGAATTTCTTCAAGAAATCTAATTTCAAATCATTCCAAGTTGAAATTGGCCTTCCTATAGTCCTGTACCAATGAGCGGCTTTATCCCTAAGAGAGTGGGGGAAGAGCCTCATGATCATCTGCTTCTCATTCACATTTCATGCCTTGGTGGTCTGGACCAAAGTGGTCAAGTCCTCCAAGTGTTGAAACGGGTCTTCAGAGCTAAGCCCATGGAAATGTTTAATCAAGCTTAACACCTAGGGCTTGATTTCTATGTCTCCGACAGGAATCTGGACGCCGGGACGTTCCCCGTAATTTGAAGGATCATAAAAATCCTTCAAGGGTTGAGCGCCCTGCATTCTCTGAAACCATTCTTGCATTCTCTGCATTTGTTCCAGCTACCTTTGAAATTCCTCCTGTGGATTCTGAGGCAGAGGAGGCTATTGATCGGCCATGGGATCAATTTGGCCAAAATCCAATCTACGCCTCCTAGAATTCTCAGGTGGTCATTCCAATCGGAGGTTTAATGACCTCCTTCCTAGCATAAACTAGGAAAAGGTAGAAAGGACTGGGGATAAGAACCCTACAACACAACAAAACAAGTCTGTCCTTAAGTGGGATAGCCTAAGGATCTACAGACTCTCAGAATTTGCCTTAAGATTATAAACGATTTACTCTATTTGCATCCACTCAATCCAACCAGTTAGAAGGAGGGACTGAGGAGAAGGTTCTTTGATAAGTCCCGCGCTGTTTAAGCCTTTTAGGACGTCTGGACAGTGGGTCAGACGTTTAGTCAAACGTTTGGACACCTTCCCAGACGTCTGGAAATTAAAAATTTTTTAGTACGAGCTCACGTTTGAGCGCGGGTTGCACGCAGATAGTACTCTCATTTTCCTCCTTCTCTCTCTTCCCCCGCCTCCAAGCAAACCCTAACCCCATCCTTATAAAACCCCTCCCCTCTCTCGTTCTCCCCACACCAGCCACCTTCCCCTCTTCGTCTCCACTCCAGCGAGAGAGCCAGCGTGAGAAGGAGAGGAGGTGAGCTCGTGAGCTTGCGTGGGAGCTCACCGGTGAGTGCACGGCCGGAGCAGCGCGTGTGTGAGGAGGAGTGCGTCGGGGGAGTCCTCGCCGACACTGCTGCAGCCGGAGCTGCAGGCGAGGGGGTGAGGCGCGGCCACGCGCGGCGTGAGCGCAGCGGAAGCAGGTTCTGGTTCTGGATTTTTCCCAGAATCAGACGTCTGAAGTGACGTCTAGACGATGATGCGGACGTCTGGAGGCGATTCCAGACGTCTGAGATGAGAGTTTCACCAATGTACGTTCCCTTTGCGGATACGGCCATGCAAGCTGCTCCACAGGAACACTTTGCATGCCCTTTTTGAGAAGATTTGGTGGATTTCGTGCAGGATTCGCTTCGGGAAGGTGCGAGACACGCCCTCCCACTCATTTCACACGTCTTGGGAGCTTACCAAACGACTGGAAGCACTTCTAGACGTTCGGAGAGGTGGTCGAATGTCTGGAGCTGGGTCCAGACGGTCTAGAAGAGTTCCTGGACGTCTGAGGATTGACGCTGAGCTTGAGGTACGTTACTGGACACTTTGTCTGATTTGAGATAGAAACCCTATTTTTGACCCGTTTAGGGTTCGTTTGAGGTCTGTTTTATGCAATTAAGATACCGATGTTTGCCTTGTGACTGTTGGTGCTAGAGCACCACGATCATTTATTTTGATGATAACAAAACACGTGTTATTTAACATTTGCAATTTGAGTCCTAGATTTCAGGTCAATTGCAAATATAGACGTGCTTAAACGGAGTTCGAGCTCGCATCCAGGACGGATTGGAGGAACTTGACGGAAAACAGAGGAGGTTCGCGTGGAGCGACAGATTGAAGATAGAAGACAAGAAGAATAGGATAGATTCTTTTTAATCCTTTCTTGTATCTCTTGTCTTTATTTTCTTGCTCTTTTTATTTTTCTTAGAATATTAAGTTAAAGAGCCTCAAAGTACCCTAACAGTAGTCCTAGGAACACCTGCACAACCCTAGGATACTAGGGTTTTCTGTAGAACACTTAGAAAACCAATATAGGGTTCAAACAGCACTTCCAGACGTCTAATTCTAAAATCAGACGTCTGATAAAGTATTTTAAGACGTTTGACTGTTGTTTCAGACGTCTGATAACTATTAGGCTGGAGTTAGTATTCTGTCTGATGAAATCAGACGTCCAGACCTTAGTCCAGACGTCTTAGAAGACGTCTGATGGACTTGCCAGACGTCCAGATAGTGGACCGTTGGCTAGCTTAGCAGGCACTGCAGATTATGACCGTTAGAGCCTTATCAGACGTCCATAGGACTTACCAGACGTCTGATAAATGACCGTTTTGCCTCGACTGACCCGAAAATCTCTTCTCAGAGATTTTCTAGCCGTTGCAACGTTTGGAAAATCCATTCCCACAGTAAAAGTAGGTTTCCATACGTTCAGACATAGTGCCAGACGTCCTATATGTCGTCTGATGGACTTGCGCAAAAACCTTGTTTAGATCTGATTCAAGTCAGGAGGAAACCCGCATAGAATCAGACATCTGACCTTTAAATCAGACGTCTTAAAGTGGCCTTCCAGACGTCTGATGCCATAATTAGACGTCTGATCATCCTGTCAAATGTAATCATTGTCCTGATTTCGGCCTGATTCTCTTGGGCTTTGCACCCAACATCTATAGAACCTTTCCTAAGCCTTCCAAAGCCTTCCTAAGGCCTCTATAAATAGAGGGGAGCCTTTACACATATAGACACACTAAGAGAAACACAAGATACACTTGGATACACCTAAGCAACATACTTTCTACCCTTTGATGTCCAAGAAAAGATCTTGCCCTCCAAGCTTAAGTTCCATCACCTAGAGAGCTAAATTCCCTTTGCGCACTCGCTCTCCTGCCGTTGTTCACGAGAGCGACATTGCGCCATCGTGTGGCACACGCACCGCGTCATCAACTCGACGCACTCCTTGCAAAGGGGAGTTTCCTATTTCCTATAGAAGCTAGGTTTAAATTACTTTGTTGGCTCTATAGGATTACTTGTTTTATTTTATCTTTGTCTTTTGGTTGGGTATTCGCTTTGCGAATTCCCGTTTCCTTCGTGGGACAAAATCCTTCTCGTGGAGAGAAGGGGTTGAGGAACGCTACCCTCGTACTTGTAGCGTGGTTGTAATTGAGGTTGAATCACCCTCGTTTAAAGTGATTCGGTTAGTGGATTTGATCAACTAGGTTGATCGGAAAATCCTAACTCGAGAGGGTTAGGTGGTGGTTTTCACCCGGTTTGGGTTTCCACCTAAAAATAATTGTGTACATTGTGTGATTGGTTTTCTTTGGTGAGATTGTTTATATTTATTTTCGCATTTTATTACGTCACCCCCTCCTAGTAGGGGAACTTTCAGTGACTTCCTCTACTTGTTAGAAGGTTTTCCATATTGTTCTGATAGTTCCATTGTGATTGTTCCTTGTTATAGGACTTCGTTCTGTTGTGGGTTCGGGGCTTGCTGAGGCACGTGAGCCTGCCATTCGAGCCCCCAATACTCCTGGGTTTACTGGTAGAGTGGCTTCCCTTAATTTTAATTTTAAACCTAAATGCATGTGTGGAATGAATAATTAGAACCTAGGATATGACATGAATCCTAGGACGGTAAATACTGGAAATGTCTGTATTAGCTGAATGAATTGTAGTCTTGAATGTGTAGATAGAAATGATAACAACTGCCTGTAAATGAATAACAGCTGCCTGTGAAATATGAAGTACTTGTGCTAGTTAACTGTTGCATGTAACTTTTCTGTTGTATACGTTAAATGACATAATACGAGTTGCATGTATATAAATTGAGAATGGTAATGTGAATGATGGAAATACGAGCTACTTGTATATAACCTGAGTATGGAAAAGTGAACGATAGCAATACAAGCTGCATGTGTATAACCTAAGAATAGAAATAGAAATGATGAAACCTAGTATGGAATGGCATGAGGAATATGGCGTGAACCCCATGGGGGAATAGGAGTTGAGCTCCTGGAAATAAATGGAATGGATCTGGAAATGTGTTGGGAATTGTGCTGGCCCTTCAGTATGTGGTACCAAGGGGAGCGCATGTTACCTCTTAGTGTAGAGGGGTGCTTGCCGCCTTCGGGTTGAGACTTGGGGTGGGTTTGGCCACTTTGCATTGACTCGGTGGCCCTCGTGTACGCTATACCGGGGAGAACTACTAGTGTAGGGAGAGAGCTAGCCACCCCACGGGATCCGAGGTTCAGCTAGCCGCCCTACACCGACTTGTTAGGCCCACTGGGCAAATAAGGGTAGTCAGGCGAGGGTGCGCGGACTGTGGAGAGGCGAGACCCTTGTTTGGTTCTTAGGGGCTAGACCCCTGTTACTGAGAGGACGAGGCTCTATACTGGTTCCGTGCTGTACTTTAGGCGCACCCATTAACGAAAACGATTGACCACGTGCCAGTGCGAGGTAGTTACACGTGTGCTTATCGCCCATGCCGTAGTCACCATTACGTCTATCCGTGACCTTGGAGTGGTTGACTGGGTGTAGGATCACCACAGGGGACTCTCCCAGCCAGGAGAGCACCACGTGTGGCTTCTACTCTTCGGTCGGAAAAGACTGCAATTAAGATCGTTCCCACGAGGAACATTCGAGATCAAGAAAGAGATCTGAGAAATAAACCAAATGGGTGAAAGGAAATAAATTATGAAATAAAGTAAATGGAATAAACAGCTACCTGTCAACTTTTACCGCTTTAGTTAGTTGGTTGCCACTCTACTCAGCGTTCACTGACGTTGTGTACTCATAACCCCTTGTCAGGTCCAAGTGTTGAGAAGCAGAGCCTACAGCTGTAGAGGGTGTTGGGCCTAGTAGAGCCCAGTAGTTGTAGCTCTTTTGTTGTACTCGCTTGTAGTAGTGAGTAGACTCTTGTACCTTTATATTCTGTACTTTTACATTCTGTACTTTATGTTCCTGTACCTTGTTACTTTCTGCTGTTGTGGTGGTGATATGTACTGTAGCAGTTTTTACTTCTTTACTACTGTACCATTTTACTATTAGTTGCTTAGCATAGTGAATGTAGTTTACTTTCTTACTTTTTGGTTACTTTCTCGTTGGACGATTGGGTCTTGGAATCAGTCGAGTCAATCTGGTCTTGTGTCCTGTAGGGATTCGGAACCGGGTCGTAACATTCTTCCTTCGGCTTGTGCCCCCAGTTCCTAGTGTACCTCCCAGCCACGGTCGTTTGACGCTACTCCCCTAGCTAGGCATCAGATTGATCAGTATAAGCAGGTTAATCGTAAACAATCTCAGACTGGGCCCCAAAGAGCGAATCTGTCCTTAAGGCCAACGTCTACTTGATTTTATGTAGGCCTGGGATTGTAGTGCTTACGGAATGTGGTGGGCCCTTAAAATGGGTTGTACCCTTATTGATCAATTGAGTATGTGTGAGTGCATTTACAACCAGGGTTTTCAAGCAATATTATTTGTGATGAGTAGATTTTAAGGTTCAAATCTTGCTTAGGTAGCTTTTAGGGTTTAGAATTAGGTTTAATTCAATCAAGTTTCAGGCAAACCAAGTTTTCAAGCACGGGTGAAGATCTCTTTCCTTTTAAAATAAAAAATAAAGTGGAGTGCCTAGTATTGATCTAAATTGAAAATCCTAAGGGGAATCTACTTTTTGAGTTGATTTTAGGTTAAGTGGTGCAGCCCAAACAACTCAAACAATTGGTCAAGATTACACCACTAAGTCAGGCACACAAAATAATTAACGTAGACTGATTTCTACTCTTTTATATGTTGATTTGTGTGTCCGGTTCCACATATCAAAATCTGGTTGAGTAGAAGAAAATCAATTAGGTTATGTGCCTTGAATGTGGGTGTATGTTGATTTACCCCACAAGAAATGTCTTTTTGTTCATTTTTTTATATGAGGGTGAGATAAATGTGAGTGGAAATCCAAGCAACCAAACTAACCCTAGTATTTATGTAAATACCTAGGTTAATTGGAGTTTGAATTAATGTGGTGAAATAGAATCTATGGAGGGGAAAGAATGGGGAGTACTTACAGTTGTTTTCAACTGCACTTTACTCCGATCTACCGCTTGAAGATCCCCTGTTAAGGTACTTGCAAAAGAATAGACAAGAAATAAAGCAAGTTAGAAAACAATAAAGTGCACGAAATGCGGAAAGAAAATCGAAAATCGTTGCTTCCTCGGCAACGGTGCCAAAATGTTGAGCGCAGAAAACTACGCGATCGAAGTTGATTTCGAAAAACCTGTCGTAGTTTAATTTGCGAAGAAATCCGTCAACAGATAAATTTACACCGAAACTCTTAAGAATTTCGGATTAAACACAGAGAGGCTACGTTGATTTTAAATTCGTGATTATATATATATTTTTTGTAGAGTATTGTTTGAAAGCAAGATAATTACAATGGAATCGATATAAACAATAAGAGAGAGAGAGGAGAGAGAACAATCACTTGATATAATCAAAATGTTTTTACAACTAGAGAGCGAGAAATGATTACAACTAGAAAGTAGAAAATTCTATTATAGAAAGCGATTAAAAAGAAGGGAGAGAGATGTTATCCTCCTCGACGAATGCTTGGAGGACGAGCTGGATGGTGCGACATCTGGAAGATGGAGGATGGAGAGGGAAGGAGGATGAAGTAGGAAGAAGCAGGAACGGGGCAGCATGTTGTTGTCGTCGCGGTATCCACTTCTGGAACAGGGGCAAGAAAATTGGATTTGGCTCTAAAATAGCATCCTGGGTGTGGGACAAGCTTTTCTTGAGCTTTGGAGAGGGAATGAAGTGAAGAGGGAATGAAGTGAAGGAAGGGATGAAGAAGAAGTAGAGGTCGAGTGTCCTATTATAGTTGTAGGAATTGAGGGCAAAAGTGTCATTTCAAGCTTAAAGCATTAAAATCAGGTCTTTAGTGACGATTTATTCGTCACTAAAGTTCTGATCGTGGCCGATGTGTGCGCACCGCGCGCGCCTCCTCGCCTGCCGAGCACAAAAGTACACTCACGTCCTTGAAATCTTAGCGATTGGACGGCTCATATTGCTCCTCATGCGTGCCTTCATCAGCGCTTAATCGCGTGCCCGCGTGAGATGGGGCGTGCACAGGCGCGTCATCGTGCGCGTGGCAATCCAAGGCTCCTCCGCGCGCCACATCTCTGCCCCTTGCCCGCCCGATCACCATCTGACGACTAGATTGTGCTCGCTCCTGCACCCACGTTTGATTGGAGGCGCGCTGCGTTTCGAATGCGCGCCTCGCGCTCACGAAAGAGCGCCCGCCCACTACGCGTCGGTCGACTTTGTGTCGCGCTTTTGTTTTTAGGCATGCGTCCTCACGACCGTTGGATCAAGATCCAACGGCTTAGATCGTCCGCACCTTATGCCTTAAGAGGATGTGAGCAGCGCATTTGGGTTGTTCCTGGCCATTGGATCAAGATCCAACGGTTAGGATCAAGCGATGGGGATCCTTTGGTGATGCAGTGGCGATTCTTAAGGCCGATTGGGTGGCTGGGATGGCACCACATGGTGCCATCTTGGCTATCCATCTTCTGTGACATGTAGAAGGTGCCACAGATGTCGGATTGAGTTGATTTTTGCACCGTTAGGCTACGATCATCGATCTAACCCCATCCGTTCGGTCAGATATGTCATCTGAAGTGCAGATTGGCACAATCTTGGCCCTTGATCTTTAAGCTTCCTCGGTCTCTATCTGGTGCTACGGATGTCCGATTAGGGCTATCTTGGAGTCGTTGAACTCCAATCGTCGCCTTGATTAGATCCATACTGTTAGATCTTCGATCCGAAGCCCTGATTAAAAATCGCCCTGTCCCTGACCCTAAAAGGAGACAATTACTATACAATTTATCGTAAATGTGTAATTATGCATGTTATGCAATATTTTCAATGCATGATGCTACCATGACACTAATAACATGCATTAATAGACATTTTTGATTATTTAGATGTATGCACATCACGGTCCAATCGTTGATCTAAACCAACTACGTAGTTCAACTAGATGTATACTCGATCAAGTATAAGCTTTATTTTGAAATAGACGACCCTAAATGAAGCCCACCTAATTTTTGAATAGATAAAATTTTCATGATGCTGCAACGATCAGTGTGTTCTTGTTACATTACTTGAAGTGCTTTTATGTTTATAACTTTGATTTTTCATATATTTCGAATGTATGATACAAAATTTAACAAGTTGGCTAATGATTTTATATTTTTTAAGTAAAAAATATAAAATTCTATACTCGTCTGCATACTTGCCTGCATATTGCATACTCTCTCCATGCAGTATCGCAAGCTGACTTTTTGAACCATACTTATTCTTAATAGGAGAAATGGTGTATGATTGAAAGCATGTTCCCATCTTTAATTTAACTAATAAATAAGATCCGATAAAGAAATCGAGGAGGGAATGTGAGAGTTGTTTGGTGTTATTAAGCATTTAGATACTTCCATGTTGTTGAATCGCAATATTTTATGAATGCTCAATTGTTATACAAATCTTTTGAAATCATAGTTTTTAGATATTAGTTGAGTTGAAAAATCAATGAAGAGGAATAACTTGTTTGAAATAAAATGTTATTTTGATAAATAACTTTGCTGTTAGGTAGAGACATGATGGCTAATAAAAAAATAAATTCAAATGAGTTTTTATTTAGTTGATAAAAAACTCTATAGAATAATAAATATAGTTTATTGCCTAATAATAAATAGATAAGGAAGATAAAATAATTTATTCTAAAATTTTATGAGTTTAACTTCAAATCATTTCATTTAAAAATAATTTTAATTAAAGATAAAATTAAGGGATTTATTGTTTTAAATAAATTAATTTTTAAAATGCAAGTTACTGCAGGAATGTAAAATTTAATCACTACGGAAGTGTAAAAGTCAATTATATTAAAGTATAATATGATTTTCAATTAGTACATCTTGATTTTCAATGAGTAGAAAATCAACATATCATGTGTTGCAAAAATGTATTACCCATTCTATCTTGATCTTTGACTGGTAGAAAAAAAGAAATGTTGATTGAAAATCAAAATACACCGTGTACTGTAAAATATATTACTCGATGCATTTCGATTTTCAATTGGTGTCTTAGATTGAATTTATATTACATGATTTTGTATATATAGTAATTTATATTCTCGTGCAAACATACTAAATATTGATCTTCAATGAAATAACACAAAATTAGAAGGTTAATGATAAAGATGAAACTTAAAAATGACATACATGTTAAATAGTGTGATAGAAAAATAAAATAAATAAAAAAAAGAGAATAAGAAGGAAAAAAAAGAATCTTATCCGATTCTTTAAATTACAAAAATTTATAAATTACTCAATATATAAAAATTATATAACATTCATTCCTCATGCGATTAGAATTTTAAATTAAAAATTAAAATTCTAACGATACGTGGGGAAAGGTCAATCAACTCGAGATAGTCCAAAAGCTAACATAAAATGATCGAGTCAAAGTGTCCACTTGTCTTAAGCTAGATCAGAAAGGATGCATATTCATGATTCAAGGATGTTAATTTAAATGTATTTTTTACCCAACCAAAGGCAGCTCCAAGGCGCCTTCGTTTCACCGCCACCAGCGAAAGCCTATACACATCCACCTCCCAATCTCTTTCCCAAGCAGATCCTCCAACAATGGAAGAAGAATTCGGTTCGAGTTCGAAGGCAATCGATTCGTCCAACGTCGGATTTCAGGTTTGCCTCCCCAACTCTCCCTTCAGATTCTTCGTCGTTTCGTCTCGTTTAAGTTCTAGGGTTCACGATTAGGGCTTGACCTCTTGCTGTCGTTTGCCCCTTCGCGATCTAATTGTGAAGTCTTCTTGTTCTCTCGGCAGTTGCTGAAGAAGTGCGGCTGGAAGGAGGGCACGGGTCTGGGAATTGCAGAGCAGGTTTGTTTGATCTCTTAAAACTCCCCTCTCTCTCCGTTCGGATTGTTCTGATCTTAGATGATTCGAGGTTCTTTTCTTTTTGTTTTTTCCTTTTCTTTTTCTTTGATGTGGAATTTAGCGTTGGGTTTCGTTGCCATGTGCACCTTGATTCACAATCGAGTTTATTGTAAGTAAATTTCCGCGAATTGGTGTAATTAGATTACAAGGAAATATCGCAAATACTTTAGATACATATATGGGCACTATAATTGCGTTATGTGAAGATCGTATGTTATTGCAATTGGACTATATAGAGAAGAATTTTATAGGATCCCGCTACATTGGGACAGTAAAAAGTGTAGGGATTATATATGCAACTTTACTGCTATCTGTTTTTTTTAGTATCTGTTATTTTGCTTTGGAGGTTTGTTTCTTTCTACCTGAAATGTAAGCTTCTTGGTGTTTTTTTTTTTTTTTTTTTTGTGGAAAAAGAGAATTGTTGCTAAAACGTTCTATTTTTGTACGTTAAGACCATATCGGTAATTTTATACATTGTCATGGAACAGGGCAGGTTGGAGCCAGTGCAAGCTTCTGCGAAGAAGAACAAATCCGGAATTGGAGCAGAGAAAGTTTGGCCCAAAAAGAAACCTAAGCTTGCTCCAAACTATACTTCAATTGAGCAGAAAAATGGGAAGGTGAGTGTTGAATACTTGCTCCCTTGTGCTCCAAACAACATTATTGTTGTGGCATGATTGTGAACCTTTTTTAACTTGGAAGTAGAACTACAAAGACATCTAACCAAACTCTACATTGAATTTTGTTTTACGTTAACCCTATAAAGGCCCAAATTCCACTGTCTCCCTCTCATTACAGGAATCCGATGCATGCTAACATTTTGGAATTGAAATAAGCATGAATCTAACTCCACACAAGTGTCAAAGTGGTTCATTATATTTTCATCCAAGATTGGGCATCTTGTTAAGGATTCAATCTCCAAGTCCCAACGTTGAAAGAGAGTTGGGAATATTTAATTAAAAGCATACCCCAAGCAATGCCTCCTCTCCCTAGAAAGAATGTAGAGACCCTCCCTCCACATTGAACTGCACTTATATGATATATCAGGGTTTTGAAATCAGAGATCAGTATCAGCACATAGTAAACATGACAACATCAATGCTGACGTAAGATAGGATTTGATACCTCGGAGGCCCAAGTGACAACTGAGCGATCAATCTTCAGGGATTGCACCACTGTGCGATGAACTCATCCAGCACAGAGCCCTCCGACCTTGAGACCTTTGCATTGGACATGCTTCGGTTGATTGTTTTGTGACTTGTCCACATGTGGAGCCTCCGAAAAGTCGATCCAGGTAGATCTCTCACAGGGACTGTTTGAACTATTCCAGAACCTCCTTCCATACATAAATCTAATCACATCATCCTAAGTGCAGATGCTAAATTAATCCATTGGCATGGTGGGGTGGTGGTTTTCATTACGGCTGTTAGAGATGGTAAGGTGGCTAGGGGGAGTGGTCCTGCTGAAGCATTCACTAATGCTTTTGGATAAGGCGTCTGAGCTTGGTGGTTGAGGAAGACAATCAGATTTTTATCTTTATTATTATTTTAATTTCTATTGGATAGTAACTATTGCTTCAAGATATGTGCTAAACTAAACTTGAACTAAAGTTAGCTCACACGTGGTTTGTTGGCAATCTTGAGTTAATGGAGTTACATTCATAAAGACAGAGTTAGGCTTAGAATGGCATTTATGTATGGGGTTTTTACATAAATTCCTCTATAATCTCTTGTAATTACATCCATACCCCTACATTTCTCATAATTACATACATAGCCCCGAAGCCATTAGATAGTTTATGCACTATACCCCTCCATCAAGTTGTTTGTCAACTTTAGCGATTGTATATTAAAATATTAATATAATTTTATGGTCAGGTACCTATATATATTATTAATTTTCTCTCTTGAATCTTTTTTGTGTCTTTTTCCTTTCCTCCCCTTCTTCCTCTTCATCCACCTATTTCTTCCTCCTTCTGCCACCTACCCTCTTCCTCCTCCTGGACACCAGCCACAAAAACAAGCCCATCAAGAAGGCATCTACCGGCAGAGGATGAGGTGGCAAGAACTACAAGCGTTGCATCTTTAATGGAGGTATCGCCAATGCCACTTCTAACAACATTGTCCAGGTGGAGGTCCCTTTGATTGAGTGGAGAGTCTGGAGACCACGTGTGGTGCACGGTGACCGAGGTGGCACCCTCCGCTATAGGAGGAAGCGGAGTTTTCGTGGAAGTCGGGAGCCAAGGGTGGTGGTGGATGGTTGTGGAAAGACATCGCAAAATTCGTAGCCGAAAGCGGTGCTGGATCGTGACGAGGAGGAGGTGCGTAGGACTGCGGAGGCCTGTGGCTTGCGACTGGCTTTGAAGGAGACCCCCATTTGTTGTAGATGAATGGGGTGTTTACGTGGAATGTGCGGGGTCTCAATGACCCTTTGAGGAGGGTGTCGTTGGGGTAGTATATTTAGAGTTGGAGAGCGGATGTTGTGCTGTTGCAGGAAACAAAAGTACCCAACTATGATGTTCGAATCTGGAAGGAGATTGGAGGCTCTTGGATGGAGGGCTTTCGGTCCCTTGGTGCATCTGGCCACTCTGGAGGATAGATCCTTGGATGGCGGGAAGATGTTTTCTCCCTAGAAGACTTTTACTATGGGGAGCATGTCATCGCTGCGAGGCTGATTTTGAAGATGAGAGGTGCCAGGATGACTATCACAGGGGTGTATGGTTCATTAGATACCCAGGTAAGAGGAGTCATGCGGGAGGAACTCACATCCGTGGCTGCGGAGTGCCATGGAAGTCCTTGGTTGCTTGGAGGGGACTTCAACATCACCTTGCAGACGGAGGATAGGGCTAGAGTGCGGGGAAGGCAAGATCCCGGATCAGATCTTTTTGTGGACTTTGTTGCTACTCATGGCCTCGTGGATTGGACTTTGACATCCTGTGCGTACACTTGGAGGAATAACAACAGCCAGATGTCTAGGATTGACAGATTTCTCTCCAATGTGGAGTTGGCAGAGGCTTTCCTGTGGCGGATGTGTTTGCTTGGGAGAGACTTTTCTCGGACTATACGCCCCTGATGTGGCAGCCTAATGAGGGGACACATTTTGGCACATTCTTCAAATTTGACAGATCTTGGCTATTGGAGGAGGGGTTCAGGAGTATAGTGGAGAAGTGGAATTCCGTAAAGGTGGAGGGACAACATGTTGCTTAGCGAAGAAACTGAGTGCATTGCGTGACCATTTGAGGGCGTACAGGAGGGAGATCAAGACATCTAGGAGGGACAGGAAGGAAGAGTCTCTGGCAGAGATTACCAGGATTGACAGGCAGGAGGACCATGCCCTTATATCGTGGATAGGGAGGTCAGGGCGAGGATGATGCGGGTGGTGCAGGAGGTGGGCAGGAAGGCAAAGGTGGAATGGAAGACGAAGTCGAGATAGAGGTGGTTGAAGGAAGGCGACTCTAATACCAGGTTCTTCCACCAAATGACTTCTGCTAGGAGGAGAAACTGGATAGAGAAGATGCTGATACATGGGGAGTCCTCAGGTAGGGAGGAGGTGGGAGAGGAGCTGCGACAGATTACTTTAGAGAGTTCCTTGGGAGGCGTATCAAGGGATGCTGCAAATGGAAAGGGGAGAATGTGCAGTGTGTCACGGAGACTCAGGCAGAGGGACTTACAGCTGACTTCTCGAAGGACGAGGTGAGACAGGTGATATGGAGCCTGAATGCGAAAGGGTGTCCTAGCTTGGATGGTTTCCCTGTTTTCTTTTTCAGGGAATTCGGATCCCTGGTGGGGGTGGATGTGATGCAGATGGTGGAGGAGTTAGCAACCGGGAATAAAGGTTTTGATAAATTGAATAGATACTACTTATTTTTGCTACCTAAGAAGGAAGGGGCAGAAGCGATCTAGGATTTTAGACCGATTGAGCTGTCAAACGCCGTGTACCTTATTGTTGCTAAGGTCTTGGCCAACAGGCCCAAGGACCTTCTGGGAGACTTGGTCTCCCCTATTCAGATGGCTTTTATTCCAGGGTGAGGAATCCTAGATGGTTTTGCGGTTACCTTGGAGGCGTTGGCCACCTGGAGGAGGGAGAAGAAGTAGGCTTTTCTGTGAAAGGTTGACTTTAGTAAGGCGTACGACTCAGTGTAGTGGGATTGTCTATGGACTTGTTGAAGAGAGGTTTTCCCACAGTGTGGATTGATTGGATGAAGAAGTGTGACATCTTTCTCAGTCCTGATCAATGGGAACCCAACAGGAGGATGGGTACAACCTAGGTGAGGGGTCAGACAAGGTTGCCCTCTTACACCTATGCTGTTCTTGCAGCGGATGCATTGGCTCGAGCAGTGCATAGGGCCTGTGCAACTGTGCTAGGGGTCTGATAAGAGGCTTTGTGTTTGGTGAGGACAAGGAGACAATGGTCCTGCAGTTTGCTGATGATACACTTTTTCTAGTCAAGGGAATAGACCTGGAGGCCAGGAGGATGAGAATCCTTCTGGAGCTTTTTGGCGAGGCATTAGGATTGCAGGTTAATTATCAAAAATCAACTTTTGTCCTGTTTAATTTGTCGGTCGAACAGACGGAGAGGGTGGGTGGTGCTTTGAAGACAGAGTTGGGCTCTTTACCGTTGGTGTATCTGGGCCTTCCTTTGTTAGATTAACACCTCAGATTACAAATTGGTTTCCTCTGCTGGAGAGGATGGAGGGAAGATTGGCGGGGTGGTCTTCCAGGCTTCTGTCTAGAGGAGGATGGTTGACCCTGTTGAAGGTGGTTCTGGCATCCATACTATCGTATTTTCTCTCGGTCTTCAAATTACCATGTCAGATTGAGAAGAAGATTTCGAAGTTGATGAGGGATTTCTTCTAGGCTAATGTAGGGTCGACAGGAAAGGGGTGAGGTTGGTGGCCTGGGTGGAGGTGTGTAGACCGGTTCAGGAGGGGGGGTCTAGGGGTTAGGGATGTGGACAAGGTGAACATCAGCCTCCTCACGAAGTGGATTGCCAGGTTGGTGGGATAGGAGCATGGGCTTTTCGGTAATGTTTTGCGGCGATGTTATGGTCCTTTCCTGTCATGGGGCCGCTGTGTTCCCCTCCTCTCGGAGCCTCTCACTTTCTTAGGGGCTTAGCAGCAGTGGCAATGAAGGTGCGCAGCTTCTCCCCTACGCTGGGTGAGGGGGACACCTTTTGTTTTTGGCAGGACGATTGGTAGGGGGCTGGCTCTACCCTTGGAGACAGGTCCCTCGCCTTTTTGGGAGTATTGTGGACACGTCGGGCATGGTGGGAAGTTGTTGGGATGGAGCTTGGTGTCTAACTTTTCGGGGGGGGGGGGGGGGGGGGGACTCTCCGAGTAGAGATGCGAGGAGTTCCAGCGGTTGTTGTAGGAGCTGGAAGGTTGGGCACCAGAGGAAGGTTTTAACGCATTCTCCTAGGAGGAAGGAGATTTCTCGGTGGCAAAGGTCTTTCGCAAATCGGGGAGTGGCACGATCAGCTTAGACATTGATTTTTTACAGGATTGCAGATTGCTCTAGATGGCGAAGTGCCTACTGAATGTGAAGATTTTTGCCTGGTTGGTGAGAAGGGGGAGAATTATGACAAAGCAATGGAGAACGAGATGAGCCCAGCCGGAAAACCTAGCATGTCCCTTTTGTGGTGAAGCCGATGAGGGCATCGAGCACCTCTTCTTTCAGTGTCCGTTCGTGATACAGGTTTGGCAGAGGATGTGGATCAACTGGATCACCCATAGGGATGCGATTAGCTTATGGTCTTCGTTCCGCAGAGGAAATACTTGTGACAGAGGGATCACCTTTAGATCCAAGAAGGATAGGGCCAAGGTTTTGGCGGTACTATGGGATGCTTAGCTAGGGAGGAATGGGGTGCTTTTTAGGAGAGAGAGATCCTATGTTGAAAATTTTATTTCTTCCATTTCTTCTTAGGTGGTGTTCCGAGGTTCTATTTTGTAAACTTTGATGTAAATCGGTTATTTGGAGTGGAATGATTTTGGGTGGTTACCATTCGGATAACCGTCCATTGGCTTTTCAAAAAAAACTTTGAATGCTGAGATTGGTTCCACTGAGTGGAAAAGGGCGAGTTCACAAGAAGCAACCAGAGTTGGACAGCCAGAAAAGCATGTGTTGGAGTGGATGGATTCTTGGAAGGGGAAGGATAGGCTAGAGGCCAATTCCATCCTTGCCTCCTCTTCTTCATCGAAGAGGTGGGTACAGAGGACCCTAGATTAGTGGGCCTCCTTTGACAAGTTGCAGAGGACTAGGAGCAAGCAGAAGCTGTGGCAGTTACGGGATTGGAGGGAGGAATTTGGTGATGAGCTTGATGGAAAGAGGAAAGAGAAGAACAAAAAGAACAAACAATCTAGTGGGAGGTGTTGAGCAGCAGTAGCATAGGTGGGAGAGTTGGGGCTCAACGAATAGGAGCAACCACTGCAACAACTGGGGGATGGGTAGCATGAGGGAACCCATGTGCTACGAAGCCCCCAAGTGCGGTGTTGAGGGCTCCATTGTCTTCAACAAGTGGGGTTGCAGGTCTTGTTGCTGATAATCATATCAGGGTGTTAGCCACTGCAAGTGATTGTGTTGCTCATTGCATGCACCGCATTTTTCCTTGTTCTATGCTGTCAATGAGTTAGAAGAGCAAAAGAGAAGGAGATGGAGCACACTGAAGAAGGTGCAAGAGAAAAGAAGATGAAGAAGAAGAAGAAGGGGAGGGGTAGGAAGAAGGTGGGTCGTAGGAGAGGGAAGGAGGTGGGTGGAGGTAGAGGAAGATGGGGATGAGTGAAAGGAAGAAGGAAAAGAAAGAATTAAGGAGAAAACTAAAATATATTAATATTTTAATATGCATCTGTTAAAGTTAACAGACAACGAAGGGGTATAACATGTAAACTATCTAATAATTTTAGGAGTACTTATGTAATTATGAGAAACACAGGGGTATGAATGTAATTACACAAGATTATGGGAGCATTTATGTAAAAACTCCTTATGTAAATACAACGTTTATAGTGGCATTTAAGTAATATTCATTTTTTCAGTGGCTTAATCTGTCAGAAATCCTAATTAGTTGCTAAATTGAAAGCCAACATGCAAAAAGTGAGGATTATTTATTTTTTGTTTCACCTCGTGATTAGTGATTAAAACTTAAAATTAGCTATTTTGTTTTCTGCTCACATTTATTTTTTAGGATTCTCACCAAGATAAGAAGAAAAGCAAGGCGGCCTCTAAGAGGATAAAAAAGATGCTTGAAGAAGAGGAGAAAATGAAAGAAAGAGAACTTCAACGGGCTTTCTTTCGGGAATTCTGGCCGGATAATGTCTGATTTGGTTCCTCATACTGATTTGCCTATTTGCTTTAGCAATCCTGGTTGACAAGATTCTGCAACAGAGGTACTTAATGAATCATCTCCTTTCTCTTCCCCTTTACTTGTAATCATACCTGAATTTTCAATTATTGAATTGAGAGTGGTAGTTATGCACTTGTACCTGTTGCAAGATATGCTTGTTGTGCTTGATTGCATTTGGTTCAAAAAAAGACTCATCTTTCTTGTTAGTTATTTGTACTAAGCTTGAGAATATAATGAAGCTTAATTTCAGCTATTTCATCAGTACTCTTATCTTGATAATATCATTTGGTTAATGTATCAACTCCAAGTTGGTGTTACACTCCATCAGTGGATAGCAACAGTGATTGAGTGCATTTTATTGATAGGCACTATCAATCTCCCAAATAACAAATACTGTAAAGTTAAATGTTATAGCAATTTGCCACCAAGGGGTTGGTTCAGTGGTTGAACCCACAGTGGCATCTAAGAGGTCATGGGATCAAGTCTTATGTCCACTAGGTTGCCTTCTCAAAAAAATGTTATAGAAATTTTTCCCACAACTGAAATAGCATAGATATCTCAAAGTCGCGTGCCCACAACCTTGTAAAATCTATTCGCATTTATATGATGATGTAACCCCAAAGATTAAAATGGTATAACCCATTTAAATGTCTTAGTGGTTGAGTAGGTTGCCTTACACCCAAAGGACTGAGATTTATTTATTTATTTGTTTGGAAGGGGCAAGGATGGTTACCAAATGCTGGTGACCGTCTGCTTCATTACTTAAAAAGTTGATAGTTAGCAGGGTGAGATTTAAATATTGAATTTTCTTAAAAAAGAAGAAAAATGGGTGATAATCATCTAAAATGCATTGACTGTTTGACCAGCCCTCAGATTTTCTCTAATGGCGACATCACGTAAATTTACTGACTTAGTGTCCTTATTCTAGAGGGTTAAAGCACAAATAGGAGAACAAGTGTGTAAACGCTGAATGAAACCACAATCCATGATTTACATATGATGAATCTGACGTAAGAGCATTGGATTCAAAATCAATTGGCTAAGACATCCACCGTTAATGTAAGGCAACTCTCAATGTCCTTACTTTTTTTTAACATGATTTCCATGGTCTTATATGGCACTATTATTCAACAAGCTAAGTCCCTTGTGAAATTCTTTGAATCCTATATGTGGTTGGAATAATGGGTGTCATAGATCTCAAATCTCAATCGGTAGATCATTGCGACTTTGGTGCCATGTGAAGGGGAATGAATAAATATCATTGAAGGGGTGCTTTCTAAAGAGGAAAACTAAGTTATACACAGGTCTATAATATAACATAAAACGAATATGGACAGTTCTACAAAATTGTAACACTTGCGGATAGATCCTTTATACCCAACTTGGAGAAAATGCCAAAAATTTGAGTGTTGAAGAACTTTGGTGAAGACGTTAGCTAGGGTTTAGGGTTTAGGAAAAGCTACCTCCAGGCTCATGATAAACAAGAAAAACATAAAAATACTTTAGAGAATATTATAGACTTTAACAACTGGTGTTATCTGATTTTTACTAAACGGAATGTTTGGTTATACATGATTCTATGTCCTTAAATTCTATAATGTAATTGAAGTCCAAATAATTACTTCTTTTTTGTATGCAATTACCAAATCAGAAAAAGTTGGTGTGGTTGGCTGGTTGCAAGACTTACAAAGTGGATGGTTGAGAAACGGGGTTTGTCACATGCAAAGTGGTGTACGAGTGTCCCATAAGGTTTCCTAGCATGGTTAGCTGTGGCATAATTCAGGGTCCGTTCCCTTTGGTACATATTGGTTGAGAAGTTTATTTCCATGTTGATTAGTCACATATTATGCATTTGATTGCTCTGAAGTAAATGGCGATACTCTTTAAGCTGGTTGCACTAGCAGAAACCAAACTACAGTCGAATCAGTTCTCTTGGTTTTTAGATGATCCAGAATTTAACAAACTGGGGGAAGTCCTCTTGAAGAAAAAAAAACACATTGGGGGAAGTATAAAGAGCTGTAAGTTCAATTTTCAGGTGGGTCAATTGTAATGTTGACCTTAAGATTTGATGCGCATTTGGGGCCTACTTTCTAAAATATGTTGACTGTATAATATGGTTCAATTATTGATGGGATGGCAAGTGGGGAAGGGGATCGATCCTTGCATATTGTTATTGTACAAGTGCTTACATGACTCAGATATGACCTTGGATGTAAGCCATGTTTTTTTCTTTTCTTTCTTTGTTTTTTTTTTGCAACAAAGCCTCTTTTTTTTTCCACCAAAAGGCTCTTGAAATTGATTTCTGCAATTGGTGTTATCTTGATCTCTTTATGGACTGTAGTGAAATCTTTACTGCAGTCTTGCTAATAGCAGTTGCGCTGAAACTTTGGTACGTTATTACTCAATGCTTTCACTTGACTTATATGATGTTTAAGCTAATGCCATCTATGCAATGTGAAACACAGTTGCCATTCTATGCTGAAAGGATTTTGGGATCTGTAATTGACACGGAGCAGCTCTCATTGATGGAGGATGTGGATTGTAATGGCAGAGCAGCAAGGAAATCGTCCTGTTGGAGTATTTGATCTGGTTCAACCTGTTTGTTTGATACCATCAATCCGTATGGATCCAAACTGCAACATCTCCATTTTGTCAGTCATCATGAAAATATTGCGGCAGGGTGATTTCTTCGAAGTCGAGGCACTCAGCTAACTGTCCAACGGGTTTTCAAAAAAATTAAAAAAAAACTATTAACAGTCTAACAGAGTGTGCTGGAAGTTGGAATGGATGTGGTTTGGAGAAGTTGTGGATGAAGTGGAGATTGACGGAGCCTGGTGTCATGCTATCTGCATCGTTGTACCTGCGCATGTGAAGAAGCAGGTAGGACAGAGTAAAATTGATTGTGATCTAATTCTTTGTTGAGATCCATCACAATCATGGCGATGTACCTTTGTATCAGCTTAGACAAAAAAAAAAAAGACTTTCATACCCTTGTGGATGAAGGATAATATTTGCCTTTGGATAAAAGTTACAAATGAGTAAGTTGTAGAGGTAGTAGTGTTAGCGATCGGTTAATGGGTGATAGATGTGATAGATTGATAGATATGTTGTAAAGTTTTACGTTAATGTGATTTAAACATATAGAGGATTGTACTTTAGTTGTTTTATATTCAATATTAGGTTATTTATTGATTATTGTTTTATTAGAAAGTGAAATAAGTAGATTTAGATGTAATAGGTGAATTAATATGTTAGAGGTAGAAAATTGAGTTGATATTTTTCATAAATCATATTTGCACTGCAGTACCATTTATATACTGTTCACTTGCTGTTATCACATCACCTGCCTCATGGAGTTACCTGTCAACCATGGGTATTTTAATCGCATGCTTCCACACGAAGGAATTCATATTATAATATACTCTTGCTATGTTCTTGTTTACGTGCATTTTGTTTTTATGTGATTGCCACCAATACCCATGAGCTAAGTTCTCGACAGGGAATGCACCAACGGAGACTAAACTTTCTACTCATCTTCCCTTTATGTCCTGTATTCCACCTGGCTGGGTTTTTGTACGTATGTAGTATAGGGGAGTTTCGTGCGCTTGCACACGTGTCTGTTTATATGATTATGAATGAAGCATGTTATCCAACGAGCAGAAGTTAACGGGTGCAGGCCAACGACAGTTTCCGGGACTGCATGCATAAATGAACTAACCCATTTATCTTTCGTGACATGGGTTAAAGTGGGATGTTAAGTGATGGGTCAGGTGGTTAGTGCATTGCAGCCTCCAATAAAGGACTAAGCCTTAGATATAATATAAATAGGGCACTGGTTAAGAAATTCTCTCTCATGCGCACGCATCCAGTGATGTAGGCAACGTAGGTACAAAGGTGGCGGTCCAAAGGAATACGAGTACGACACTAGTATATCTTCCTGGGAAAACACCTCCGAAGGGGGTATCCACCCTTTCTTCACTGAATTCTAGGGTTTTTTTTTGGGGGGTCGGTAGAGGGATGGGGAGCTAAGTGATGGAGTAGAGGGGCCTTGATAAGGCAGAGGCAGAGGATGCATTCCCATTTGTGTCACAATAGATTCGGTGAGCAATCACGTCTGATGCATTGAAAACATAAATTTTCCAATCCTTGCAGTGACCTTTCAGCCAGCCAACGACTTATACTGCAAGTCATTACCCCAATTGAAGCCAGCAAGCAGCTACAAGCCAAAGCAGTGAAGAATAAATATAATTTGCTAAAAAGAGCTGGCTGACAAGCAGAGGGAGAGACAGACAGTGCAGGGATATGAAGCAAGCCATGGAATAGGAAAAGGAGACAAGAAGGGTTACTACACTCCTGCAGAATGTTGTAATATTGATGCAACAACATTAGCTTTGCATTGGTGCTGTGATCTGCATATTGCAATACAGCGGCATCAATGTGTCAACACTGCTTCAATGCTAGACCTACGACACTGCAACATCGATATTCTCAGCGTGAATGCTATTGAAAGCCAGTGCTACATTGTTTTTGCCCAAAGTGTACGTGGGCCTCTGACATGCATCTAAGGTTGCATGTGCGGATGAGCTTATTTCTATTTTCCCAAATAAACAAACTACAACTCCCATATTATGTATCCACGACATATTAATTCGTATTCATGTAACATATCCAGTCCACAAATTATTCTACCGTCAACCAACAAAATGTACCACAGCAACGAGACATAAAGAAAAACTTAAGTTCTCGACTCTTACTTTCAGCATACCAACTTGCTTTTCTCGACTAACCCACTACTTATCTAAACACCTTCATTACGTTTAACCCTTTCAAAAAACCATTTATTAAGTTGATTTCCAACCAAATATAGCCTAAAGATATTAATGTAATGCATATAGATAAAAGAAATATTACGTAATGTGTATATTAACGCAAATTTGATTGTAGCAATTATGGCAACTTGTCTCCCAAGCCAATGACAAAATCTAGCCATCCGCAATTGCATTGGATAATATTATTGCTCAAAATTCCAACGCTGGCGGAATTGCTACGGACCACTTGACCACGCAGCACCTAAGTTCTAATGGTTTCCACCGGTACTTTTGACTCTCCAGGCCAAGCTCAATTCATTCCATTGGTTGGTGAAACTTTGAAATGGCTGTTACGATTCGGCTCTAGCAGATAGATTGCATATCATTGAGTCTGGTATTGAACCCTGAATACTACCTGCCTAATTCAAAAGTACCGAATACACAGAACCTGGTTAAAAAGAGTCCTCTATTCACAGCTGAAACCCATTTCTACCGGATAATTTTGTCGAAAATTTCAAAAAGTTGTTCTCATTTTTCGTCCCATCAGTTGTCCACGCGACAATCTCAGAATCTAAATTTCTATCAGATCTTTTCAACCAGAGTAGCATTTCACCAAGACATTCAACTGCTACCAACTTTGTATTTTACAAAGATGTGCTATCTACCAGTTGCTTCACCTTCTATTTGATGATTACAACAAGTACAAACAATTCAAATCCCCGGAGGCTTTTAAAAGGATTGCTCAAATTCGTAGACTTCATTTTTGCAACTTTTCCCAAGCACCTGCAAACAACAGAAAAGAGATTGCAGATAAAATGAAACCTCCTGATTTTGTATGTTAATTTCATATCAACACGGATATGAACTTCATCCCTCATCATGGCCCACATGATAGACAGAAATCTGCAAATTTCCATTGATTCATGAATGGATAATTACAAAATACCAAGAACAAAGCAATGACAAGCGAATGAAAGAGTAGGGATAAATCTTCAAATTCTGATCGTGAAATACAAGTATGGACACTATGATATTGACCATATTAAATCCAATCACTTAATGAACCTTGACCTTAAGAGGGTTAGCATGTACAAAACACGATGCAATATGGAAGAATTAAGTCCTGCGTAGATCAACTCTACACCATACTAGTTTGCTAGGACCAATCTGAAGACTTGTTGTCCAAAAGGATTTCCAGGGTTTTGCCATGTCAAGTGGGCTCCTACGCTTGGAGTAATCGGGATTCTGCTTGTGACAGAGGAGCCTACACTATAGTGGGTCTTGCACTCACCTTTGTCTACAATGACTGTCACAATGGAACATGGACACTGCTAGTCTTTTGAGAGATTTATGATAGATCTTACAGAAATGGAAAATCAGAACAGCCGATGTGGAAGATCAGGTGACATTTGGTTGGATTTGAATATCAAAACCAATAAGTGCAGTCAGCTACATAAACCCTTTGCCTCCATTCAGATTATCATGGTAACAGGCTCCATTCTGGATCATATACTCACTTAGGTATAAATAAGCAAGATACATTAAGTAATAGCAAAAGGGAGTAAACATCAGATCACTTGTCATCGTCATTGATTAAGGAACATGGGCCGCCCCTACAAGAACATCAACTTTATTCTGTCAAAATTGTCACTTAATGTTCTCATCCCCTAAGGTTACACATGAAATCATCCTTTCATTCTTCAAAAAACTGATAAACAAGATGGGAGGTGCTAGCTCTGGGTATAGGCTAGCTTTGGGTACAGGATGGCAAAGAGTCAAGGATTACTCTATCCCTGTATCTTGGATAGCACAAGTTTAGCCTTGAAGGGAACCATCTTCTCTCTGGAACAAATAGCATCAGGAACTTGCACAATTATGATGGATACTAAAATGATTGAGTGGTTAACAAAATAATCTTTCATTGTTAAAGAAGTGCAGCAAGTCGAGTGTTCAACTCTTTCATCATAGTTCTATTTGAGACATGTTTGGAAATCATGATAAACATACATGGTGATTCTCTGTCAAATTGCAACCCCTCCAGGATATGGCCATCAACAGGTACAGGTGGTTTGGAGTTTCCTCTTCATTTTTTCTTTCTTTTTGTTTCGTTTTTCCTTTTTAAAAGAATTTGGGGTTTGAAACTTAATGGTTTAGAAAGCATTATTTACTTCTGACATCCTAGGCAAGTTCCAAATCTTACGCTGCTTTCTCAATCGTCTCTCTTCATTACTAATCATCTGGAGGAGGGTTGTAAATCAAAGCTAAATTTCGTGGGTCTCATTTTAATGTGTAAAATTACTGTTCAATATAGCAATTCCTAGCTACAGGTAGTAATAGATGGCTTGAAAAAAACAAGTTGGATGAAATAGTTAACTCACTACCTAACAGATATGTGAAGATTTGTGGAAGCATGACGACCTTGGCACATGGTAGATCCCACACGTTGAACGTGGTGGGTGATGGAGAGAGAGAGAGGGAATTGTTGTGGTAAAACTTGATTTATTGCAACTCAACTCAAATAAACAATGTTGATCTCTTTTTATAGAGAGATCTATTCCTACTTTTAAAAATAACTCTCGATCAAATCAAATCCTAACAAACCCAATCAATTACAATCCTAAATTGTCTTCCTAAATTGGACTCCTATTTCTTAAAACAAAATTACCACATGTGGCATAACTTGGCTTGCAAGCCACCCAACTAAACCCAAGGGCCACATGGACCACCAGCGGACAATCTAGTTGCCACATGGCCTATTGTGCCATGCGCAATTCACGTGGCCACCCTTATTCTCTGCACTCTCCCTCAAGTCGAGGTTTAGAGCACGATAACTTGTTCAACTTGTCTCGTTGATGGTGCAACGCTCCACCATCTTCTTTTGATACGACTACAAATCCTCTTGCCACCTTCGTAGTCATTGCTTCTTTGGCAACCTATGAAGTCGTGGCTATTGGTGCAATCGTCTTGTCTTTGCATAACTTCATAGATTTTCTTCTCCAACTTTTTCTTCGTCGGGCTCGTCCTCCAGTAGGACATGCAATTTCTCCTAGCTACCTACAAAGATCTTGAACGCCTATGCCCATAGGATATAGTTTGAGACACCCTGAAGTTTAATCGTGGTGCCTTTAACTATAACATGTCCTTCTCTGGTGTTGATCTGATTATCAATTTTAGTCATCCTTGTCCTTGAAGAACAAGCCTTCCTCTACTTGTACGCTTCACGTAAAGCACTGGATGCGTGAGTGAAGCAACTTGCCGAAGTCCTCTTGTCTCCTTGGGCATTGCATAAAGGCGCCAAGGCCTCCAAGGAGTTCTTTGAGACAACTCTCGAGTCGATGAAGATGCCTCAAAGATTGAGGCTTCGATGCACGTGGAGACTCATGCACAAGATTGGGCTTTCTTGTGCATGATCTCCTCCTCACAACTCCTTAGTCCATGCGTGGAAGAACATATAGACCTAAATTGGTAACTCTGATACCATGTGGAGAACTCAGAGAACAATAGAGTTGCTCTTCTTCTTTACATGTGGGAGAAGCGTTGTGCATAGAGATAACATGAGAGGGAGGCTCTAGTATGAACAGTAACTTGTGCACTGTTCATAGTGAACATAAAGGAGAGAGGAGAGAAGAGATCTCAAAATATGAACCTTGATTTTATTGATTGATGCTCTCAAAATAACAAGGGAGAGGTGTCTCTCTATTTAAAGAGAGAGCTCTCAAGATTGACGCCAACTAGACTCCACAATTAGTGGGATTGTAAATCCTAAATTGAATCCTAGTCCCACTATTATCTCCTAAACCACTCTAATTAACTACATATAGAAAATTACATAATATCTAAACAAAACTTACCACACAAGACATGAAGAGAACTTGGCATACAAGCCAAAACTAATTTGCTAAACAGGCCACACAACTTTGATCTACTAATCAACTATCACATGGCCACTGTGTCACATGACAGTCCACATGGCTTCCTCATTCTTCACACTCTCCCTCAAGTCAAATCCAGGAGGACAATGGCTTGGTCTTCAACTTTTTGAGGCTAGATGCCCCATCACTTATATCTTGACCGAATATTTAATAAATTAACTTCTTGGATCAACCGTTAGTCCTTTTGCAATCTAGAAAGTCATTGCTCCTTTTGGCAACCTCGGAAGTCGTTGCGATGACTGCAGGTGTTTCTTTTTTACTTCAAGGTAGTGTTCGATTTTCTTGAAGTGATGGGAAGATGAGCAATCCCATGCATGATATTTGACACTTTTTCTTTAGGAAAATCTCTTTTGAAAGAGTAAAAGTCGAATATGAAGTGCAAATTGGAAAAGCTTGAAGATCACCAACCACATTATAACTCGATAAATCTCCTCTTTTCTAGGCCTTGAGCTTCACCATCGTCTTCAAGAAACGAACCTCTCCACTACGCTCCACGTAAGGCGCCAGATACGTAAGAGAGATGACTCGTTGGGGTCCTCTCCTTGTGGCCTTAGACCTTGTGTAAGGCACCAAGAATCTTCAAGGAGTTCTTGGGAGAACTCCCTACTTCGGGTGAAGATGCCACAAGCTATGTGGCTTCAGTGATACGAGGGAGAGTTGCACAACAAGCACGTGTGGACCTCCTTCTTCACACCTCTCGTGTCCCATCCGTGAGAGATGAAATGACCTAGACAAGTGGCTTTAATAGCGTGTGAAGATTCGTGTAAGGGTAATGGCCTTGACACGTGGTAGGTCCCACAAGTAGAACGTGGTGGGCAATGGCGAGAGGGGGGCACGCAGTGAGAAGAAAGAGAGAGAGTAGGAGTTGTTGGGATAAAACTTGATTTATTGCAACTCAACTCAAATAAGCAAGGTTGGTCTCTTTTTATAGAGAGATCTAGTCCTACTTCTAAAAATAACTCTCAATCAAATCGAATCCTAACAAATCCAATCAATCACAATCCTAAATTATATCTTCCTAAATTGGACTCCTATTACTTAAAGTAAAATTGCCACATGTGGCATAACTTGATTTGCAAGCCACCCAACAAAACCCAAGGGCTACATGGCCACCGGCGGACAGACTGGCTGCCACGTGGCCTACTGTGCCACATCGCAGTCCACATGGCCACCCTTATTCTCCACAGGATAAAGACACAAATAGGTAATCAATGACCTCCAACTTGAGTAGATGAGATGATTGTTACCAAGCAAAGATACATAAAACATAAATATTAATCATAACTGATCTTCAATCATGTCAGATACACTGCAAGCCCGCAACAAGGTAAGGTAACTGACATGGATTCTTCAAGTTAATTTATGATATAACATGCCAGCATAGCAAATTGAGTGACAGGGAGGTGGAATACAGGGAAACACGATGGTATGCATATCATATGTAAGCATGGTGTTTGTACTTTCTACGTTACCTATCAAATAATTACAAATGGAATTGCTTTTCATGTAATTAAACTAGAAAGAAAGAAAAATTAAGTTTATACTTGACTAATTTAGTATGATTTATAACCAGGATAGTTATTTTTTTCTTGGATTGCATTTGCTATTACAGTGTGATTCACTGTTTTGAGTTGTAAGAAGGCATCAAGCAGAAAAAGGCAGCATGGACTCTGTTGCAGGCAATTAATGGGCAGAAACAGTACCATCAATAGGTCACAAGCATGGAGTTCTGACAGATCAGCTAGTATCATTGTTATTTCTTTTTCTTGCTCTCCTCAGCTTTGATCAATTCAACAGGAGCTGCAGGTATATGAATCCACCACTCTCTCATCCTCCTAACAAGTGTCTCGCCCATTGCTTTTCTTAATGGCATGTTCCTAGTGAATATCTCAAGAAGCACCAGCATTGCCAAATAGTTTGAAGGCACAAGTGCCAAGACTACAGCAGCAGCAAAAAGTGCCATGGCGACGTTGTTGGTAGCCTGGAAAAAGCAGCCAAAACAGTAGATTCAGCCTTTCCCTATAAATGCAGTGCACATTGCTTTTCACTCTCCGCACGCTCGCATATGGTTTGCATATTATTAAAGGAGCCCCTATTATGGTCAATCGATTAGAAAACATCTTCGCAATTTATCTATGTAATGGATGTAGCGAGGTATTATCGATAAAAGCCAGTGTACAGTAACCTTCAATCCATTGGTACTTTCGGAAGTTCCTCAATGTTATCTTACTGTTCAAACTATTGTTTGAGTTTTGAATAAACTCAAAACCTGTTAAAGTGCCTAGTGGTACGCTAATATATTAGGCATATTAGGAAGTTAAATGTCAAGCTCAATTGCTTAAAGTTGACTCAAGTACTCACTAGGCAAAACGCGGTAATTTATTATGGAAGAGCCACCAAAGGTTGGCAGAGTGGCAAAGCCCCCATTGGCATCCAAGAGGTCATGGGATCAAATCCCATGACCACCATATTTACCTTCTTAAAAAAAATATATTATAGAAGAACTATAAGCATCCTCAAGATTGTCTAGATGTTAAGTGCCAAAGTTCTTGGAAAACTTCAATATTTTTCACAGCTTCGCATGTTCAAAATACTTCACCTGAGGTAGAGCAGCAAAAAAAATAGCTCTCAGCTTAAGAAGAATAATATTTCCTTCCTGTGCAAGAGCTTCAAATTGAGAAAAGGCATCCTGCAAGGTCAGCAGCTGTTCAACAGGGTTCCAACTTCCAGACAGTGTTACCATCAATGTCTTCAGAGGCTTTCCTTTATTTATGCACTTGTTCCAGAGCAAAAGAATTGCCAAAATAGCCATTATAGAAGGCAGCATATATCTAACCCAACCCCTGAATTCAATAAGCTGTTATGTTGATGCTATGCTATTATTCAGAAAACTATAAACCAAACAACAGCAAGTCAATTTACACCAAGAACCTCAGCTCTTTAAACAATATATGACAACAGAAGAAAAATATTGTTGGGTGAAAATGAAATATGGATATGCTATAGTACAATCAACAGAGGAGAAAATACAAATCACAAACTGAAGATATTAGCATATCCCATGTTGGAGCACACAAATAAGAGTTTGTTGTTTTTATTGATGTTATAACAAGAATGGCTTCTGTGATTCCGCTATGTAGTACCTGCCCCCAAGACCTTTCTCAACCATTCCTTTGATTTTCATAGTCAAAGTACAATTGAAAAATATGATAAGCGGAAGCAAATCAACAAGATATTAAAATGTAAACAATCAGAAATAAAACTTAGGTTTACGGGAAAATACCTCACGAGGAGCCGGGAGAAAACTATAAGAGAAAGCCCTAATAGGGAGAGTTTGTGTATTGATCTTCTCAAAGAATAACCAAAGGGGTACATGTCTATTTATAGGCCACCACACACTCAATAATCATATAATAGATGATGTAGGACTAACCAACTACACATATTCCAACACTCCACCTTAAGCTGGAGCACAAAATGCTCAGCTTGTACAACATAGAAATCTTACTCTACACAACAGAACATAACTCTCTCAATCTGGTTCTTGCTTATAGACGGGTGTGCTAATGATGACAAGGCTAAAGCTACTGAACGAACTGCTGTAGTTGGCTCTAACAAGGGCCTCTCCTCTAGAGACCTCAACTGGTGCAGGTGGCTCTCCATTCAGTATCCCTGTCAAGGGCCCTTCCTCTAAGGACCTTAAAATCGGATCCCTCACATAAAAACCTGACAAGGGCCCTTTCTCTAAAGACTTCAAAATTTGATCTCCCCGCCCTAGAGATCTCGAAACTCTGGACCTCCCACAGTTGTGGTTTCTCATGCGATGACCTCGAACAACAAGACTCCCAAATGCAGGATGACTATAATATGATCCACACTACTCCTTTCTCCCATACTCTATGGGAGAATAGAATAACATAGAGAAGAAATAGTGAGACTAGAGAAGAGCTTCTCCTCCTCTTCTCCTAAACATGATCATTATTTTTTTCCTTTTTTCTATTTTTTTTTGATATTTTCCTTTCTTTTTCTCCGATATTTTTCCTTTTGTTTTTATTTTCTTCTTCTACCTCCTCGTATTTCTTTTTTTTTTTTGCCCCCTTTTCTCTACAAAGCTACGAAGAGGCCCAAAAATGGGCCCAAAAGAAAATAAAGGAAAATAAGAAGTAAAAGACATAATTTCACCAAAAATATCTTTTGGGTTCAAAAAAGACCCCAAAAGCCATGGTCTACAGATCCCCTTCATTCCACCTTCTTCGACCTCTTCATTGCCACTTGCGTGATCTCCCTTGGTGCTGCCTCGATCAACGCCGCCACTCGTCACCGCCTCAATCGACGCTGGCATGCCTCCATCTTAGTGCTAGGGCTATCGTTGATTCGCATCACCATCAGAGTCGACCACGCCAATGGGCATGCGATCTCACAATCTTATGCGAGAGAATGTCGCCACGATTTTCGTGCCTCGAGATCACCACAATTTCTGCCTTGAAGATCTCGATTCGATTGAGAATCCTCGATCGCACGTGATCTTCGCCTACACGTGAGATCGACACCTCACTCTGATCTCACACGATCGCGTTCTCCTAAGGTCTTTCGCCATGCCTGACCTCCATGACATCATCTTCTTTGGCTTTGCCCTTCTCGCAATGTTTTGTGATGAGCTCGCCGCCTCCAAAATCCCTACTTCATGGTGCTTCAACCACCCATGTTGGCACACTGTTTTGATCTTCTTTGACTCTTCTTCACTGTGGAGAAGTTGAAATCATGGAATCAGCCACCACAACTCAAAAACTAATGATACGTGGTAAAAATCTAATGATAAAACCTAAGAACAACTTCGCTTTGATACTAGTTGAAAAATACGACAAGCAGAGCAAATAAGCAAATATTGAAGTGTAAATAATTAAAAATAAAACTTGGGTTTACGTGGAAACCTCACACCCAAGGAGAAGGGAGAAAACCATGAGAGAAGGCCCTGATAAGGTGAGTTTGTGTATTGATCTTCTCAAAGAATAAGCAGAGGGATACATGCTTATTTATAGGCCACCACATTCCATAATCCCACAATAGACGATGTGAGACTAAACCAACTACACATACTCCAACACATACCATTCAAATACACAATATAATCACAATATTATTATCTACTGCGGAAGATTGGGCTTTGTTGAAGCTAGTCTTGTCTGCCATTCTGGTGCTTCCTTTTTCACGATGCCAAAGAAGGTAGAGATGTTGATTGATATAAATAATATGGAAGAATCTCATGGAAGGGGTTTAGTCATTCAAGGAATCATATATTGCGGCATATAGTTGATATATCACGTATCACCAATAGAGCTCACATCGATACTCATGGAATGTTGTTATCCTAAGATATCGATGATATATCGATGATGTCATAGATATTGACAAGGGTTGTAGTACAAATATTCCATATATCGGTGTATATATATTGGGATATGAGGATATGTCACATGGAAATATCAATATTATCAAATCTAGTCCTTTGCATTGGCATTGTTGGTGCTCTTTAGTTTTGTTGCCCTTATGAAGAGAAGAATGAACTGTCTAGTTCAAAATAGAGTCCCTGACCTCTTTATATAGAGAGACAAGTTGGAAAAATTACATACTAAACCCAACAAGAAATAAAAATAGCAAACATGAATGGAAAATAACTAGAACTCTCAACTTAAATAAAGCAAACCTATAAATGACTAAACTCAGTAACTCTAATAGCCTTTGCTTGCAACGAAAGGTCAGATATCACATTTCATTTGTTTATGATTTGAGTTTCTAAAGCTATTCATCTTTATACAACCTATTCTTTTGTGATTTTTTTTTTTAGCTTTTTCAGTCTTGATCTCAACCTTAAATATGTGTTATTATTCATTTCAAGTTTGATCTGTTCGTCTATTGGATAGATTAATGTTCTCTAACTATTGTATTAGTCAAATAGTGAAACAATCTTCAATTTTATCATGATTATGTGGTTCTAAATCTCATCTCAAAATCATACTTGTTAATGAAACAATCTCACCTCTAATTATTGGGTACATTAAGGTTTTCTATCTATCCTATTAATCAAATAATGAATTAATCTTCAATTTGGATTTTGGTCTTGGGGTAGATTTCTCCTATTCTTTGTATTTATATTATGTTTCACTTAAAATTTATGATTTTGATCTTTATAGGCATTTTGTCATGTATGTAATAGTAATTAAAATCGTAATTTCACAAAATTTGTGATATTTCAAGTCTTTTTCAGCCATTTTCATGAAATTCTGGGATATTGGCAACATATCCCTGAAATACCCCCTTTTTGAGTTGTATACAATGTTGATATCGATATCTGAAACCAACATATATGTGTTTAGTGACTTGGAACAGGCATTGCAAACTGGTTTCACCAAGTGGCTTGGGGATTCTCTGGTGAGTGTATTTAATAAAGCATTGTTAACTAGATGAGTTTTGAGGTTGATGGACAATGGATACGACTTATAGTGTGTGGTGCCATTCATTTGTTATGTACTTGTATGAACTGCAGTATTAGGGCTTCTGGGTGTATGATCATGCAATGTGTAGCATCTTACTTCATGCTGATTTTGAAGAAAAGAGCAGATTTTGGGTTCTGAATGGATTTGGGACAGATTGGGGAGTAACAGCTGAGATGTTCCCTGGGTAATTCAGCCTGTGGCGGATAATTCAGAACCTTTTGATTTTGGCAGATGATTGGCATGTGTGTTTGAACCGAAGTCAACTCCTATATATATATATATATATATATATATATATATATATATATATAGAGAGAGAGAGAGAGAGAGAGAGAGAGAGAGAGAGAGAGTTGTCTACATTCTTTTTTAGGTGTGATACATCAAATTTCTTGTGTCAAAAATAACTTTCAGCGGAGTGGAAAATTAAATGCAAACTGTCATTCAAGTGATTTACCGAGGACTATCATGTTTCACATGCAGGTCCCACCTTGATAGTAGTCTAATGCAATACTCATTGCCATTTCTTATCAATGCTCTTGTTTCTTTGTACTTGAGGGTCAAGTGCCATTCTCTTTTGTGCCTTGGGGAAGATCCCTTTCCTTTAGCCTCAAGGTGTTTGGATGTGCTTTATACATCCCTTTAAGTAGACATGTTATCTCCCTGAGTTAGAAGAACTTTTCTAAGGTACTATAGAGCACATAAGAGATACAGATGCCATGCCCCAACCTCGCACCACTTTCAAGATATCCCATATTTTGCTGATGTAGGGAAAGGTGCCTAATTTACCTCTAGCCAAGAATAATAAGTGCCTCTACTCATCATCTAACCTTTGAGTTATATCATCACAACCATTTACATTGTCACCACTACCAACACCACCTCAACCAGTTCATATATACCATCACCGAAAGCCACCTCTGCCTTCTTTTCTTAAGGAACCCTAGACCATTATAGAGTCTCTTGCACCTACTAATCCCACTTTGTTAGATGGAAATCACTCTCACGTTTCTTTAGGCACTTTTTTTTTTTTAAAGGAGTTTCTTTAGGAACCAACATAAAGCTAATTGTTCACATGTAAAACATCCTTTATCCAGCTTTATGTCCTTTGATCATTTCTTTGTTTCCTCTGGAGTCTCTACTCTTATACTTGATAGTCATCAGATTCTTAGGTGTCATATTGACGTGTTACAACATCCTTCATAGAAGAAATAGAAGCAAAGATGTCAACTTTGTAGTCACAAGGAACATGAGAACCGATTGATTACCCCCTTACTGTTACAACATCCACCATAGAAGGAACAGAGGACGACATGTAAGCTTTGCAGTCGCAAGGAATGTGGGAATCAATTGATACCCATCCCCAACCCCACCCCTTGATTCTAAAGATTGTAGGTGTAGATGCTTTTTACCATCAGGTACATACTTGATAGTTTTGTGAGTGATGCCAAAGTATATACTTTGATGAATGACCTTTTTTTGGACATTGACACACCACTTCTATTATTTCTTTTAGTCAATCTAAAATAGCAAGTTCTTCAACTTAACATCAAGAATACATTTCTTTATCACAATTTCACAAAAAAAGGTTTATATGAAGTAGGAACCAAGATTTATTACTCAAGAGAAGCATAGTAAAGTTTGAAAATCAGAAAGTTAACATTGACACACCACTTCTATTATTTCTTTTAGTCAATCCAAAATAGCAAGTTCTTCAGCTTAACATTAAGAATACATTTCTTTATCACGATTTCACAAAAAAGGTTTATATAAAGTAGGAACCAAGATTTATTATTCAAGAGAAGCATAGTAAAGTTGAAAATCAGAAAGTTATATATGGTATAAACAAAGTATATGGGCATGGTTTGGCAAATCTAGCAAAGATGTGCAACAATTTGGATTTTCGATCACCTTGAGAAAAGCTTTTACTATGCTTTGGCGCATTTGGTTTGAGCACAACAGTGTGATCTTCCATAAGAAAAGATCTTCCATCGAGGGAGTTCACTACCATAATGTTCTTTGTACTTCCTGGTGTACTAAGCTCCTTTTAATGAAAGAGGGCGCTAACATTCATTGTTAACCCCTTGTTTCCCTTTTTTTAAAAAAAAACAAGGATTTTTGGCCCACATTTCAGTTTCTACCATGCATCATACTCCTACTTGATTATCCTTATGTTGAAAGTAGATCGGATCTTATTGACAGGCAATAATGTGGAAGATATTTCTATGACCAAGACTTTCCTACCTTCTCACTTTTTTTATTACCAAGGACCTGAGGTCTTTTCTTTTCTGAAAAGAGGGACCTGAGGCATATTAGCCTTTTCTTTTTTGAGAAGAAAAAGGAGGGTTAACAAAGACTGTTAACTCCCAGTTCGTTGATTGAAGAAAGGGGAGGCACGCTAATAGTTACAAAGCTATTTTTTAGCATTGAGGTTATTAACTTGGAGAGGGGAGTTTTGGCACAATGGTAAGGTTGTCACTCAGTGACCTAGAGGTTACAGGTTCAAGTCACAGAAACAGCCTCCTCTAAAAAAGAATAGGGTAAAGCTGTGTATAATAGACCCTATGGTTAGACCCTTCCTTGGTCCCCATACATGGCAGGAGCTTCGTGCACTAGGCTGAGGTTACTCACTTGGATGGAGAACTTGCTCTTTCTTAAGAGGAAATATGTTCGTCGATATGCTTAATGAAATAGCGATGATTGACTGCAGACATGCAGCTATTGCTCTTACTCCTTGCAGGACACTCGGTGAATCAGATAGCCTAAATTTTGAGGCCACACGTTGTTGAGCCATAGTTGGAAGCTTCCATACCTCAATATCACAAGACGTGATTTTGCTTCTATTCAAGCAGACTTGGCCCATTTATGCAACAAACTTCAGAAATTCATTAGGTTGGTGATCGGCAAATCCTAAGGTATACAAAGTCTTCACTGCACAAAGAACCATGCTTTGAGAATCATGGGCATTTCAAGGTATAGGGATAATGGTGCATATGAAGACAAACTATCAATTATATGCTTTTCAACATATGTGGAGGGCAACTCGTTCACTTAGCAGAGCAAGGAGCAGGGAATTATCTCCCATTGTAGTAATAAATCGAAGTACAAAGTTACCACATACAATCCGTAAATTAATGCAATCGACTACCATCCATCAAGATTTTGTTGTCTCAGTTGAGCTTCATAGTCTAATGGTTGAGCTTCATAGTTTAATGGATTATGTTGAGAATTGGCGTAGAAGCATAGTGTGGAGACTCCCATACGCGAGAAAAATAGCCCGTCAGGGTGGCTGTCAACGCAAGGAGAGGGAGAGCAGCATGTGGCTGCTGTCTTTGGTCTGCAGTCATTCAGACGGTATGATATGGACCAGTCTGACCACAGTGAACTGGCTGCAGGGTGCAGCCAGTCCTGTGGACCAAGGGAAGAGCTCTGCAGGGGCAGAACCAGTTGGGTCTGCTGTGTTGAGAGAGGAGAGGAGCCTGATTGTTGGAAGAATTAATATTATTGCTCAAAGAAATAACTTGGGAAGACTTTCTATTTTATAGAGAGAACATATCCCTACATTAGGAAACTCACTCACTAAAAATAGCAAATTGCAATCTCTCTAAAGCAGGAAAACCTCAACTACTCAATTTTACCATAAACCAAAACTCCTAAATATAGCAAACTTGCTCCCTAAGGGAGCACCAAAACCAGCCTCCAGCTTTGTATAGCCGGTGACTCCTGCTGCCTTTTGCTTCTGCCACGTGGCCTGACGTGCCATGTGGCAGTGTCCACGTGGCATCTTCTCCACGTCTCAACATATTACAATAGTAAGGCTTCCGTTATTGCAAATACTCCTATCTTCTGTAAGCGCACCAAGAATATTGACATGGATAGAAGGAAAGGGGGGGACCAGTGGGGGCCATGTGCCCCCCTAGATCTGCATGCAATTATGATAGAAGCTAGGGGTTCCCTATTGAAAATATCCACAAAAAAGAATACAGTAAATGCCCACTCTCCACAAATTTGGACTAAATTGCAAATTTTCCAAATCCTCTTACAAAAAATGCATATAAAATAACCCTATCCCATCCTTCCCAGTGCCATTTAATTTCCAACTTCTGTAGAAGCCATGGTTGCATTGACCTTTTGTCATGTCTCTCGCTCTGCAAAACCTTCTCACCGTCTTCATCTAAGACTACTATAATACATTTTTTGAGCAGTTATTAACTTAATACAATACTTTAAGCTTCCTAAAATGTGGTTCATGGGAATAGGATTGTTCTTGATTCATACTTCAATCAAGACAAAGGATAAAATCACATATATTTTGTAAGGAAAAACCACAATGGTCTTCCTAGACTTCGGATAGAGATTTGCGTAAGAGTAGGCTCTTCATGTGTTCCCTCATTTACTTTTGCACCAAATTTCCAATGGTCTCATGTTGATAGGAAAAGACGGAGAGACCTCTTGGGACAATTACAAGCACCACCCCATACAATACAGGAATAATAAAAGATCACATAAAAAACACACTACAAATATAACTCTCAATACTCCCCCTCAAGTTGGAGTATAGATATCAGACATGCTTAGCTTGGAACATAGGTGCCCCAGTCTTTCTTGGGAAGTGCTTTGGTGAAAATATCAGCCACCTGGTCTTCAGTAGAAATGTATGCAGTAGATGTTTTCCCAGTCATTATAGCATCTCTAATGAAATGACAGTCTACCTCGATGTGCTTGGTCCTTTCATGGAAAGTAGGATTATTTGCAATAAATGTACCAACCTTGTTATCATAAACATGGCCCCTAATACAAAAATACTAAAGTAATGAAGCATGGATCGAATCCACAGTAGCTCACAAGTGATCTGTGCCATAACACAGTATTCAAATTTTGTACTGGATCGTACACCACATTTTGTTTCTTACTACACCAAGTAATAAGGTTGCCACCAATGCAATAACCAGTGGTAGATCTTCAGTCCTCATGAGCCCTGGTATAATTTACATCAAAGTATCCCCACACATTGAGATGACCATGCTTTTGAAAAGAAAACCTTTCCCTGGAGAGTTCTTCAGGTATCTCAAAACTTGGCAAACATCAACCCAATGAGACTCTTGGGGCTACTGCATAAACTGACTCAAATGTCCCATTGCACAAGCAATGTCAAGTCTGGTAGCTGTAAGATATAGCAACTTACCAACCATTGCATAGTATCTAGCTACATCATCCAACTCAAGACTATCAGAATCAACAAGATGAACAACATGATCTAATGGAATGGCAGCGGGCTTGCATCTCATCATTCCTACTTTACGTAGCATATAAAGCACGTATTTCCTCTGTGAAAGCACCAGACCTCCATCTATACATTGCACCTCAATGCCTAAGAAGTAGCTGATAATGCCCAGATCCTTGGTGATAAACTAAGAGTGTAGAAAGATTTTTGTCTCTTCAAAACCTTCCTGATCACTCCCAGTCAAAAGAATGTCATCCACGTACACAAGATCCAGTGGGATTATGCAGCAAAAACACAAAGTGGTTTGAAGATGGCCGAGTGAAGCCAAAGTCCTAAACAACTTTGTTAAATATCTCAAACCAAGCCCTTGGGCTTTGCTTCAGTCCATAAATAGCTTTATTCAGCTTGTAAACCTTCTGACACTCCCCCTAAGTCACAAAACCTAAAGCTTGATGCCTATAGACTTCCTCATGAAGATCACTGCAGAGAAAGGCATTTTTATGTCAAGCTGAGAGACTTGCTAGCCCGGATTGATGGTTATGGACAGGAGAAGGCGGACTAAATTAAATATTGCAACATGAGAGTTTCAAAGTAGTCCACTCCATAAGTCTGTATATAGCCCTTCGCATCAAGTTGCGCCTCATGCCGCTTAATTGAGCTATCAGGGAGGTACTTGAGGGTAAACACCCATTTACACCTTACAACAGTAGCACCAAAGGGAAGGTCCACCAAGTCCCATGTGCGTCGAGGTTGCAAAGCTACCATGTCCTCTTGCATAGCTGCTTTCCATGCAGGATGTTGGAGAGCCTTTGTGTAACTACAGGAACCTGGTTATCAACTACAGCAAGAGAAATCAATTGAGAGTAATACGTAATCTATCAAATGACATATGCTAAGAAATAAAATAGCGAGCACAAGGAAGTTGGCCCTTCTGATGAGTAATAGGAAGGCCTAAGTCAAACTCGTCTGTGGGAGGAATTACCCGATCTCCGTTAGACTCAACAGGATCAGTATAGGGTGAAGCAATAGGAATAGTAGAAAGTGGTTCCCCTTGGGTACTTGAGGTGGCAACATGTGCTAATAAGTGTGCTCATAGGGAATAATTAGAGGAGGAGGTGGTGGGGGCAGTGTAGCCTCAAAGGAAGTAGGCACAAGGAATGGCTCAATAGGCATTGGTGGCATTGTAGTAGACACAAGAAGAGGCATGTGCTAAGCTTAATGAAGATGTAAGAGCTTGTCCCTAAATGCAAAGTAGGAAACATCCAGTGTTGGCATAGAACTTGTGCATCAAAGGTTCATAGCATTGATAGCATTTCTATGTCCACGAGTATCCCAAGAAAATATACCTGACAGACTTGGGAGATAACTTGTCCACCTTGAACAGGTAGACAAAATAAACACAACCAAACGCAACAGGAGTGAGAGAAAAGGTGTCACAACCAGGCACCAACACAAAATAGGATATCCTCTCCTTCAGAATAGAAGATGCCCTATTAATAAGAAATGTCAGAGAAGGCAAGGCATATGCATATGAAACATCATGGTTCTAGCCACATCAAGTAAATGCCTGAGCTTGCATTCAACCACCCTATTCTATTGCAAGGTATGAACACAAGATGTCTCGTGGATGACACCCAAGGAGGTAAAAATTCAGCCATAGTAGCATTCACAAATTCAAGGCCATTACTACTCCGAAAAGTATAAATAGCAGAAGAGAGTTGAGTCATTATTTCAAATAAAAAGCTTTTAATAAGTACAGGGGTTTTAAACTTCTTCAACATGCGTACCCATGTAACTTGAATACAATCATTCATAAGCACACGAAAGTATTGAAAACCCCTAAGACTATGAAACCGACACGATCCCCATAAATTTGCATGAACTAAATCAAAAGGCGACCCACTCTTTTATTCCAACAAAGAAAGGGAATCCTATGGTGCTTGCCAAGTTGACAAGCATCACACTGAAAAGACTCAAGAAATGGTAAATCAAGAAATTGTTGACAAAGTACAGGAATACCTGGTGACCTAAATGTAGATCTCGCTGATGCCATTAGAAAACAGTAGTGGTAAAGTCAACAACAATAGAAGAATATGTAGGTGGAAGGCTCAGATAATAACGACCATCATGCTCAAACCCCCCACCAATCTGCCTTATCGTTTGGAGATCCCGCAAGAAAAAGAAATGATCATAAAACACTGCTCAACAGTTCAAGGCCTTGGTAATTTGATTAATAAACATAAGATTTAAAGCAAATTTTGGAGCACACAACACATCAATAAGAGGTAACAACTCAGTGATAGAAATCTCCATGCCCTGTAACTAGATATAGGGCACCATCAACTACTCACATTGAACGGGTTAGCAAGGGATTGTAAGGATGTGAACAAAGTAGCATCTCCAGTAATGTGGGAAGAAGCACCTAAATCTGCTATCCAGGAACGTATGATTGAACAGATAGTGTAATAGTACCTACTGCTCTAACAATCGAAGCTCCAAGAGAAGGTATAGACAGGGACATCAGTAATCTGTCATACTCCTCCTGAGAAAGTGACCTAAGAAGTTGAGGCATCATCATTTTGAAAACTAGTCTCATCAGATCCAAAGGAAACCTGGTGGGCACGTGGGGCATGTCCCTACAGATAACCATGCTTGAACTAACACCTATTAATAGTATGACCAAGGTAGTGGTAGACTGGCATTGATCACAACCGCTACCCCTAGGTGGTCCTCTCCCCCTACTTGAGGATCCTCCACAATCACGACCAACTGATGCCATGGCAGAAGAATCAATCAATGGGGTAGGATCAGATATCTCAAGACGAGATAGGTGTGCATAGATCTATGTAGGGGTAGGTATTTCCTCTGAAGTTATCAGCTGATCCTTCACTGCCTTGTACTCTAGGCCCAGGGTCGCAAGGAACTGAACTAATCTAGTAGCCTCCCTCTGCTTTGCCATAGCTGCAACATCAGACGATAGAGGCTGATAGGTATCTTGCGTATCCTATAGATTCTTCAAGGATCCATAGTAGTCAGCTAAAGAAGTCAATCTTGTCTTGATGGTATGTATCTCCTCAACAACCTGATAGAGGCGAGAAATATTGCTCTTCTACGAGTGGATCTTGTGCAGCACATCCCACATCTTTGTAGCAGAGTAGGACAAGACCTGCTTGGCTATATACTCTGTTGAGAGAATTGAGTGGTTTAGTGCCACATTAGAAAGTGTGGGCTTTGTATGTGAGTGGTGGCCTATAAATAGGCGTATACTCCTCCCATTTACCTTTGAGAAGAAGTATAGAGAAAACATGCCCATAGGGCACTTCTCCTGTAGTTTTCTCCCCGCTCCTCGTGAGTGGGGTTTCCACATAAACCCAAGCGTTCCATTATTTTTTATTGCTTTGATTTATACTTCCGCTTGATTATTTTATTCAACTTAGTATCAGTTCTTTCTTTGGTTATCATTTCATTATTTTTAGATTATCAAGTTTATGTTTCTTGGGAGTTTTGTTTGTCTAAAGAGAAGACGAAGAGGAGATCGATCCTCCTGGAGACAGAGGTGCCCCCTGGCGACGCAGCGACCCCAAGGCTGCAGAGGTGACATGCCACCGACATGGAGGCCGCATCAGGCAGCGCTGCAGTGCCCTTGCACGATTGAGCGTCAACGGCGACGTCGTTCTTGATGGAGGCAACGCACGCAACCACGAAGACGAGAAGGTGATGGTGATGCTAGGTGGCACCACTAGGGCATGGTGATGCTAGGTGGCACCACTAGGGCTCGCACGAGGAGACCACATCATGGATTTGTGTTGAAGCCCCAGAAATCCGGTGGCGACATGCGAGCGGCAAGGAGATTGCGGCGCCATGGCGGGATCAGGCGGCGCATTGATGGAGTCGAGGTCGAGGAGCATCCAGTGAAAGACGCTATGTGGCGGAGCTCCACGGGCGACGCTGCTGCGGTGTCGTGGAAAGCCCAGGCAGGGCTTGGCGGTGCTGTTGGGTTCGAGCAGCGGTCGGTGAAGCCGCTAGGGCTCAAGTAGACCCTAGCAATGCTGATCGAGATGAAGATGAGGCAGCGTTTAGAGGAGCTTCGCAAGGATGAGGAAGATCTCGCGTGATCTGTGTCGCTAATGGAGGTGATGCATGAGGCGTCGATCTTACGCAAGATGAGATCGAGTCGGTGGGGATCGCTATGTTGATCTCGCATGAGATTGCGGTGTGGAGCAGCGAGGATCACGGCGACGTGGCGACGGAGACTAGCGTTGATGACGACGGAGATTGCGACAATGATGGTGTCTTCAAGGAAATTAAGTCCTTGCTGCTTTTGTGGCTTCAACGTGTGATTTGCAACTTTGCATCTTTATCAGCATGTGGTTTGCATCTTTGCCACTTAGTCTCAACCTAGCTCCTTATTGGGCTCAATTTGGGCCATTCTTTTTCCCAGCTTTGAAGGGGGGCACACTCAGGAAGAAATAAAAAAATAGAAAAAAAAGGAAGGAAAGAGAGAAAGAAGAAAGAAAAAATAAAAGAAAAAAAGAAAATGGCATGCATAAAAAAAAAGGTAAGAAAAGAAATGGGAAAAAAAGAAAAAAAAGGTAAAAAAAATGATGACGAGGTTTATGGTTGAGAGAAGTTGTGGAGAAGTCTTCTCTAGTTTTTTAATGTTTTATTTTCTTCTCGTCATTATTTTTTCTCCTATACGAGTATGGGAGAAAGGGGGAGTGTGAAAGCCATTATAGTCACCTCTGTTTGGTAGTCCCTTTATTGCAGTCCCAAGGCACGATAACATCCTCCAACAGTTGAGGTGACATCGGATACCGCTACAGACTTGTTTAGTAGCTGATCTTCACATGAAAAACCAAACTCTGGGAGGTCCAGAGTTTTGAGGTCTCCAAAGAGAGGAAGATCCATTTTCGAGGTCCTCAGAGGAAGGGCCCAGTAGGTTTCTATGTGGGAGATGCAGCTTTGAGGCCTTCAGAGGAAGACCCTTTTTAGGGATACTGAATAGGAAGTCATCAGCATCAGATCTTTAGAGACAGCCACAATTCTTTCAGCAGCTCCAACCTATGTTCCCACTTGTGTAGAGTGGGTTCCTTTTTGTTACAAGCTAAGCATTACATGCTCCAGCTTGAGGGGGAGTGTTGAGAGAATTGAGTGGTTGTTTAGTGCCACATTGAAAAGTGTAGGCTTTGTGTGTGAATGGTGGCCTATAAATAGGCATGTACTCCTCTCATTTACCTTTGAGAAGAAGTACAAGTAAAACATGCCCATAGGGTGCTTCTCCCATGGTTTTCTCCCCACTCCTCGTGAGTAGGGTTTCCACGTAAACCTAAGCATTCCATTATTATTTATTGCTTTGATTTATGCGTCCGCTTGATTATTTTATTCATCATGTTCAATATACAGGTGGCAATGCAATCATTATCAGCCTCCCAATCATTAACCTTCTTGTCATTTGCCAGTTCCTCCTTTAAAAAAATATATTTCTTCCTATATGATCCTACAAAGTGGGCAAAAGAAGTGGACCAAAGGAAAAAATTCATCCCATTCACCTTAATGGACATTCCCTGCACATGAGGAGAGGCACTCGTGATAGATATCTTTTTTCTCGAGTCACCTAGAACTTCCTTATGGTCTCCCATGTTAGCCCAATTTGTAGGAAGATAAAGATTGGCACAATAATGCTGAAATCAGACCATAACAATGATCATATAATGAGAAACCAGATCGTGTCAGGGTAGATGAAGATCCAAAACCAATTTGAAATTAAATTTTCAGATCATGGGAAGGTAGATGGGGATCCCGTTGAGACTCTTAGCAGTGTCACCTAGCAGCCAAGGGATCCCTTCACCACAACTAAGGCCCACAAGGGCCCCACCAACAATGTGGGAGGTGTTACAGGGGGCGGTGACAGTAGCTATAGGAGCCGGCAACGCAGACTGCAGGGATCTGCAACGCTGGGAGATCCTCCTCAGAGCAAGAGCAGACAATGGTGATCACGAAGAAGCCTTCAATGAAGCAAACGGAGAGTCGGTCGAAGGTGGTATTTGATGGGATACCTGGGCACTAGCCTAGGACCGCTACTCTAATACCATGTTGATGAGAAAAGATGGAATGAATTCATTACGAAACCCTAGGGGCCCTATATATAGAAATAAACCTCTCAGGACAATTACAACCACCACCCCATACAATACAAAAATAATAAAAGGCTAGATAAAAAACACGCAACAAATATAACTCTTAACATCTCCTAATGAGATGCCTTCATTATGAATCAAGGAATAATCTTGTTCTTGCTAGTATTGGTTTCTTTAATTAGTAGTAGGCTGTTATAGGATAATGGTATCACTTTGTTGTCAACATTAATTAAAATAAATATGATTGGATGACCTTCTCCGGCCCATATCCTCTATGCCCAGCATATGCATAAAACATGGTTTTTAGTTTGTGTTTCCCCCTTGAATTTGTTTGTAGCTTTGTCCCTAGATTTTTTTTTTTGAAAGATAAATGGAAGATTACCATAGGTCGGTAATCATCCAGTATTAATGTAAAAGAAACAAACTTACAAACTTCATCCCAGCATATTGAGATGGATTATTATTTCATTAGAGACACCATCTTGACTAGGAAGATCATACTCTGTACTTCTATTGAGGATTTTTTGTAAGGATATCTCCATTAAGGAATAGTAGTTGGTACTTTTACCAAGGCTCTCCTTTGTCATCGATTATCCGCTATTTTGTACAAGGTGAGCATATATGATATGTATACTCCAATTTGAGAGGGATTGTTAAAGTGAAGAGTTTTTCTTATTCTATCATATGACTTTTGGCGTCAATGTAATTCTCTTGGCGTCTCTCTATATATGCTTGGGGCTTCATTATCAATAAGACATGTTCATTCTTCAAAAATGCCATCTTGAGCCACAACTGACCACGAGAAAAGAGGAGGTTGACCAACCATAAACATAAAATAGAATAACAAGATATGCCTTGCATAATGCATGTACTTATTGGTGTCAAGTCTTAAGAACCATCTCCAGGTTAAATTTAAATAAAGGAGATCACTAAAAACTTGTTTCAAGTACCTGAGCACAATATAGAACATCAATACAAGAAATATGGTTGATTTAAGTGAATTTTCCCATGCATACAGAAAATGGAGCCAGTTATACATCCCAATCAATGGAAACAGCAACTCCTACATTTTTTCCAACAAAAAACTAACATCAGTAAGTGTTTTTCACTAGATGATTTGGTGCAATATTATATGCTTGTGAAGTTGTAGTGGCTTAAAAAAATGAAAAAGGGAAAAAAATTATATGTGACATACCTGAATTTTCCAGAAGAAATAGCAACTTTGTTTTGAAGAAAAGAAGAAATAACAACTTTCCTATGTTCATTTTAGAAAAAAAAATTAACTTTTCAATGAACTATTTGTTCAGGAATGCAAATTTTATATGAAAACCATAGATACATATAAGTATCAAAAATGCATCAGCACGATGAGCAACATCATGAAAAAGAAGGAAACAAGAATCTTTGCAGATGCAGCAATCTGGTTAACATTGTGTTAATTTAGATTGGACGGAGAAAAATATGCAAGAAAGTGCCCAAAGTCACCTGTCAATTCCAACCTTTTAAGAGTTTGACACTCCTTAATAAATAGAAAAGAAAAGAAAACTATCTTGCTGCCAGGTCTCAATTTTATAAATCTTCCCCCAGTTTTCTTGCTTTGTATGATTTTCCAGAAATTACTCAAATGAAGCCTCAAATCTGACATTTTTGCTAATACCGTATTACCTTCTTTGGTCAAATAGGTTACGAGTTTTTGTGATGCTGTAAGACTCGACATGGATTGCATAGCTTTTACACTTCTTCGGGGTCCCCTGCACCTCCTATAATCCAACTGTCAGCACGTTCGTACCATGGAATTGATTGAGCTTTACTATATATGCCCAAACCACCTTACGCATCTCTCACATTTTTCCCTTTACTGGAGCTACACTAACCTTTTCTATGATTATCATGGATCTATAATTGCTGTATCGGGATGCCATCACCATAGTGTCCATTTATAAACAAATCAAAAGCATGCAGCGTGATTGAGTGCTTCAAAATCTACAGATATGACATCCCTTATAAAGAAAAAAAATGTTTGAGCACCATGACTACTGTTAGAAGGTGTTACTTATGTGTGATCATTTTATTATTTTTATATTATATGGGATACTCATTGTAATTATCCCAAGAGGTCTCTCTATACAAGAACCTCTAGGACCTCCTTTGTGAATTAAATCATTGCTTCCCACCAACATGATATTGGAGCCGTGGTCCTAGGCCAATCCTCAGGTATCCTATTGAAACCTTGGCCTCCCACACCTCCACCAAAACACCTCTCTCTCTCTCTCTCCATCGGCACCACCTACCTCTTGCAGCCCTCAAGGGCGACAACCAACGCCGTCACCAGCCCTCCAAGGCGGTAAACAGCGCCGCCGATCCTTCCTCTTGCCCTAGCCATTGCCATGCAACCCCTCTCTACCCTCCACCACCGTTATTCTCGTCCATGTGTACCTCAACATGCATGCATGACGTTCCGAGGTGGCTTACGGTGGTGCTTGGCACTCCGTATGATCTGAATACTCTCTTTTAGATTCTTTTTTGGGCAAAATTTGCCCTTTAATGGTTTGATTTTAGAACTTTAGAGACCTCTCTTCTTGCGTCTGAAAAATTTGTGGAATGATAGGAGACCACAAGGAACCTTTGATTCTCTTGTGGTCTACCCCATTTGCTAGATTTATTGGTTCACATTAGAAGAAATATATTTTGACGAAGGAAGAGCCTACTCAGGGTAAAAAGACAGATGCTTGGGAGGCCAACAATGATTGGATGGCTACATGCATGTTGAACTGTATGAAGGAGTCCATAGCCAAGCAAGTGATGTCTTGTTCATTAGCCAAGATGTAGGAGGTACTACATGAGATTCACTCCCAAAAGAGTAACATTTCTCATCTCTACCAGGTCATCGAAGAGAGTGCCATGGTACCATGAAGAATCTATGGGATGAGTAAGGCATCCATAAGCTCCTATCAAAAGATATTTCTGTGATGGCTAAGCAGAGAAGCCATCCTATCTATTTAGTTGCTAGCAACTTTGGGTCCTAAATAAAAGTTGTAAAGGATCATCTTATGACATTATAGATCCCCACGCTAGCTCAGATTTATGCTCGTCTTTCATGCCTTGAGATATCAGACCTTATCCCACCTTCTGACTCCCTCCATGGCTTCTATTGGACCTGATCGGGGGGTCCTTGCAAGAAGGGGGAGAGGATGCACTGTTAAAGGTAGTGGTAGTGGCCATGGTCGAGGTTTCCTTGGTCTCTTTTGTGAGCACTACCATAAGACCACGCATAAATAACACCTTCACAGGGGAAGTATATTCCGAACATGCTTCAAGAGGTAGGGATGCTGGGTTGTAAACCAACAAATATTCCCTTAAACCCAGTTGCACATCTAGTCAATTTTGATAGCCCCATTCTGGAGAGTGTAACGAGATTTCGAGCCATAATTGGCAAGTTCTTGTACCTAACTATGATGAGACCCAACATTGCCTATGTTGTGGGAGATTAAGTTAGTTTATGCATGAACCTAGAGAAGTGCATTAGTCTAGTGTTTGTCAAGTCTTGAGGTACCTGAAGAATTCACCTAGCAAAGATTTACATTTCCAGAGGCATGGGCACCTAAAAGGTATGGGGATACTTCAATGCAGATTATGCAAAGGTACATTAAGACAGGAAATCCACCACGAGCTATTGCACATATGTAGGAGGAAATCTTGTAACATGAAGAAGTAAGAAGCAAAATGTAATATTCAGATCTAGTGCAAAATCAGAGTATATAGTTATGGCACATACAAGCTCTTCTAGATACAATCCATTATGCGTGACTTTAAAGTGTCAATCTCTCTACCTAGTCCAATGTACTATGACAATAAAGCGGTTACATTCATTGCCAACAACCTTGCCTTACATGAGAGGACAAAGTACATAGAAATTGATTGCCATTTCATCAGAGATGTAGTAATAGCTAGGAAGATTTCTACCCCATACATGTTCACTGATGATCATGTTGTAGATATCTTCACCAAGTCACTTTCCAAGAAATAGTTAGATTTTTTGTGTTCCAAGCTGAGCATAACTGATATCTATGCTCCAGCTTAAATGAGAGTATTAAAAGGTGTTACTTATGTGTGTGTAGTCGTTTTGTTATTTTTATATTGAATGGGATACTCATTTTAATTGTCCAAAGAAGTCTCTATATAAGAACCTCTAGGGCTTCCTTTGTAAATTCAATCATTGCTTTCTGTTGGTAGGGCACTTATTAGAGTTATTGGAGTCATTTTCCCAACACCTCTCCCTACATAAAGAGGTGTAGGGTTTCATTTGAGAATAAGACAAGTCATTTTCTCTGACTTGGTATCAGAGCGGCAATCCTAGATTGGCGGTCTGGTATCCAACCCCTTATGAGCCTCCGTACCCCTCCACCAAAACCCTAACTCCTGTTTCACACCAGCAAGAGCCACCGCCGGCCAACCTCCAGCCGCCGCTGGCCCTAAGAGGCTACTGCAGCGTCGCAGCGGTCGCTGGTGCCCGTCGCAGGTGCTGCTACTCCTCGAGTGCCCTAGCAAGGCCTGCTACTCCTCGTCCTCGAGCTGCAGATCACCTTCCTCGAGTGTTAGCGTCGCCAGCAGGCCCTAACAGACCTGCCTCGAGCGCTACAAGGCATGGCCACCCCTCCGTGAGGCCTTACAGCACTGCCTCGAGGCCCTGCGTCGCCGCTCCTCACACTGAGGCCCTGTCTGGAGGTCGCAACGTTGCCTGAGGTTGTAGTGCCACCCGGAGGTTGATCTAGCACCTCGAAGCATTGCCCTGGGCCTCCCCTAACCTCGAGACAGCGCTTCCCATAGCCGGAGCACCACCTCTGACCGCGGCAACGCCGCCACCTCCGCCGCTCATCACCTGCAGGTCACGCTGGTGGCTCTTGGGGTCGATTGAGCCTGCCCAAGTGCTATTAGGACACGTCCTTACATTCACTAAAACCTGATCTACAGGATCTCTATGATTCTTGAGATATTTTCTAGGGTTTCTTTGCCTTAGATCTCATGTTCAAGAGATTACTTCTCTTTGATTGTGAAGTCGTCAGATCTGAATATTGATTTCATATCGCACTTGTGACATCTTGTGGCAGTCCTAAGGCACGATGGCCTCCTCAGACTCTTCGGAAGTGTCATCGATTACCGCTATGGACAACAGAGGTTATAAATCTCCTTTCTTTGTTGCTATCGCCAAGTTGAACGAGGCCAATTATGCTAGATGGTCTCAGACGTTCCTCATAACCGTTGAGGGTCATGATAAAGAACATCTACTGTTGGAGATGGAGCCACAAGATAAAACAGGGAAGAATGGCACGTGGAAGAAAGATAATTCCATGGTTCGTGCATGGATCATGAATTCCATTGAGCCTCATATCGGTGATGAGATCATGTACTACAAGATCGCCGAGGAAATGTGGGATTCTCTACGCGATACATATTCTCATGAAAAAAATTCCAGCAAAGTGTTTGAGATTCACCATGTCCTTGGTCGTCTCAAATAGGAGAGTCAGTCTTTGTCACAGTACTATGCCACCCTAAAGGGACTTCTTGAAAAATATAATGCCTGCCGACCTGTTTGCACGTGCACCACTCAAAGGGCACATAGGAAGGAGTATGCTGCCATTCAATTTCTTAACAGACTTAAGCCTGACTATGAGGCTACTAGGTCCCAAATCCTTACTCTGGCTGAGCTTCCATCTCTAGAGGAGGCTTATAGCCGCATGAACAGAGTGATTGTTAGGCAACCCGTGTCAAAAAATGGGCAAACCCCAGTGCTTGTTGCCACACGAGGAGGACGTGGTGCTTCATCCACCAAGGGGGAGAGGGCATGGTGGTCGAGGTACGAGTGGCAGACCTCGCACCATTTGCTCGCATTGTAGAAAGATTGGCCATACAGAGGCCTCTTGTTGGACAAAGCATGGTCGACCTCCCATGGCCAACCAGGTTGTCACTTTGGAGGAGGGAAGCGACAATGTGTCTCGTGCAGACTATGATGTTGTGATCCAACGTCTCTCCCAGCTAACCCAAGAGACTACTACTGCAAATACTGCTACCTTAGCCACTTCAGGTATGACTTCTGCTTACAGGTCTGGTAACACTGACAGTACATTGTGGTTAGTGGATTCTGGTGCATCTCAACATCTCAGTGGGGATGAGACATGTTTTAGATAGGTTCATAATGTTCCCTCAGAGAGATCTGTGCAAGTAGCAGATGGCAGGCAATATAGGATTCATGGCAGAGGAGATGTTATAATGACTCCTACGCTGACATTGCCTGATGTTCTTTATGTTCGAGAATTTCCTATTAGCCTTTTGTCTGTCACTAGAATTACAAAAGACTTGTATTGTCGTGCAATATTTGATGAGCTAGGCTGTATTTTTTAGGATAAACTCACAGGGAGGACGATTGGTGGTGGACATGACAAAGGGGTTGTGTATCATCTGGTCCAGAATCCAGTTGCCGCTACATGTCAGGGCGAGGTTGCATTTAGTGCTGGTACAGCTCTTCAGTGGCACCGACGTCTTAGACACCCATCACTGAACAGGCTTCGATGTGTCATTCTTCATATTTCACCGGCTACAGAAATTTTGTGTGATGCATGCCAGCTGGAAAAACATCACAGAACCGGTTTTCCTCCTAGTTCATCTCACAGTTCTAATGCTATCTTTGATTTACTGTATATGGATATATAGGGGCCGAGTCGTATCCCGGACAGACTGACTCATAGATTTTATCTACTTATTGTGGATTATTTTTCCAAGATATCATGGTTATTTTTTTTGAAAAATAAATCTGATGTTGGATCAGTATTGAAACATTTATCTTTCAAGTAAAGACTCGATTTTCTACTGTTGTGAAGATTGTACGATCTGATAATACTTTAGAGTTCTGTACATCTAAGTTGGCAAGCTTTTATAGATCTCTCAAGATTATTTATCAGACATCCCATCCACATACGTCGCAACAAAATGGTGTAGTAGAAAGAAAGCACCATTACGCGCTTGATGTGGCTAGAACATTATTGATCCAGCATAATGTGCCACAAGTGTATTGGGGAGATGCAGTGTTGACTGCATGCTATTTGATAAATAGATTGCCCAACTCAGCCATACAAGAACAAGTTCAATGGTTGGTTCTTTATCCTGAGAAGTATCTATTCATTATTCCACCTCGCGTGTTTGGCTGTGTTGTCTTTGTTCACATTCTTGGACCTGGTAGAGACAACTTGGCTCCAAGAGCAATGAAGTGTGTGTTTCTGGGATACAGTAGCACCCAGAAAAGATACAGATGCTATGACCCACGCGGTAAGAAACATTATGTGACTGTAGATGTCACATTTCATAAGCCCATTCCTTATTTCTCTACAGATGGTCATCAGGTGACATCTGAGAGGAATTTGGCTCCTATGCCTGTTCCACTAGTTCCCTTGGAGCAAATCCCTATTACACAGAGGATATACCTACCAAAGAGATTTTTATGAGGCAGCGAGCAAAAAATACTCAGGTATATAGGCTACCTGTGACATACAGACATGCATGGCGACAAAAACACACCCCTACTACACCTCAGCCACCTGTCTCCTCCCCTAGTCAAGTATGTGTTGATACTGACGTGAGTTTTCCTAGTGGTACTTGTGCAGGTTCCTCTGATGGGTCTCATACTCCAGTTGTTACTAAGCATAATGAGGAGGATCTTGATCTCCCAATTGCTATTCGGAAGGCTCTACATAGCTGTGCCCAGTATCATAATGTACAAATAGTCTCCACTACCAACTTTGGCAGTTCCTTTGCTGCTTTCACAGCGACACTATCTGGAACATATGTTCCTACCTCCCATCAGCAGGTCATGCTGGATCCAAACTGGCATTAGGCCATGCAGAATGAGATGGCTGCTTTACAGTCTAGAGGAACGTGGGACTTAACTACCTTGCCTCCTCATGTCAGAACAATTGGGTGTCGTTGGGTCTTTGCCATTAGATACAACCCAAACGGCACGATCTCTCGTTACAAGGCAAGATTAGCGGCAAAGGGATTTACCTAAACATATGAGATAGATTTCTTTGATACCTTCTCTCCAGTTGCTCGACTGTCTACTGTTCGGATTTTGATGTCTGTAGCAGCTCACTGTGATTAGCATCTTCATTAGTTAGATGTCAAGAATGCGTTCTTGTATGAAAATTTTCAGGAAGAGGTCTATATGCAACAACCACCTGGATTTGAGGCTCAAGGGGAGTGTGTATGCAGATTGAAGAAAGTAATCTATGGCTTGAAGCAAAGTCGAAAAGCATGGTTCCAGACTGGCACATGTAATGGGACTTATAAGGTCCTCTGCTGATCACTCTTTATTTGTCAGGAAGAGTAAAAGAGGAGTGGTTGTACTTCTTTATGTGGATGACCTGATTCTCTCTAGAGATAATGTTGCTGGGATAGCTGAAATAAAAAGAAAGTTGGCTGATGCCTTTGTGATAAAGGATCTGGGTGAGCTCCGATATTTTCTTGAGATTGAAGCAGCACGCAGCAAAAAGGGCATTGTTCTTAGTCAATGGAAGTATGCTCTTAATATCTTACACGAAACAAGAATGCTGGGCTCCAAACCTGCCAATATACCTATGGATCCCAAATGACATCTCTATGATATTGAGTCTTCGCCTATAGATAGCAGATCATATGGCCAGTTGATTGGTAAATTGTTGTATCTTACTATTACATGTCCAAATCTTTGACTTATAGTAGGAAAGCTCAGCCAATTCATAGACAAACCGACCAGACAACATTAGGATGCTGCTATACAAGTGCTTAGGTATGTGGAGAAAGCACCTGGCAGAAGTGTTTTATTTCAGAGGGGCACATCTATAAGTGTTGTTGGCTACTCTAATGCCGACCATGCAGGGTGCATGATAAATAGGAAGTTAACAACTGGATTCTGTACTTATGTAGCAGGCAACTTTGTGACATGGAGAAGCAGGAAGCAGCATGTGGTATCTAGATCCAGCACAGAATCAGAGTACAGGGCTATGGTTCAAACAGTTGCAGAGATGGTTTGGGTCAGATCTGTTCTACATGATCTCCATATTTAGGAAGAGGGACCAATGGAGATGAGATGTGATAATCGTGATGCTACTTATATTGCCAACAATGCAATGTTTCATGAGCAGACAAAACATGTTGAGGTTGATTGCCACTGCACTAGAGACTTGATACAATGTGGAATTATCTACACTTCATCTGTATCATCTGAAGATCAGATTGCAGACATATTCACGAAGCCACTTGCCAGATCTACTTTTGATAAGTGTTGTTCCAAGTTGAGCATCATTGATATATATATACTCCAACTTGAGAGGGAGTGTTGGTAAGGCACTTATTAGAGTTATTGGAGTCATTTGTCGTATTTCTTATCATGTTGAACTCATGATGTAATTTTCCCAACACCTCTCCCTATATAAAGAGGTGTAGGGTTTCATTTGAGAATAAGACAAGTCATTTTCTCCAACTCTTTCCACCAACAACTACTTAATTATATCCAGACATATATAAGGTAAAAACCCCAAAATCATGCCTTTTTGCTCAAATGAATGCTTCAATTTCTGCGTGTCTGCTATATATTCATGAATTCTGAAGGTAGGAGCATATGTACATGTTTTCATGTTTTCAAAAATGTGTATATTAAAACAACCAGCCTTTCATTGTATCCAAGCAAGTTTCAAGAGGAAGAATTTCTTAGCAGAACGACTGCAAAAGTAAGCCTGTAGGTAATACTCTAATACTGACCAGTCACCAAGGTATCAACAATAGTTTAACAAGCTAGAAAATCCATACTGTTGGGAATCAAGAGGCCACTTGGCAGCCAGTCAAGCCACGTGGTAGTAGGACAGAGGCCCTCAGGGTCGATGGTTAGGTGGACCAAGGGTCCTAGTTTTAGTTTTCTTAAGTTCCACGTTCTGTTATTTTGTTAAGTTGATTTTTAGGAAAGTTGTTTTTTAGTGATTTGTTTGGAATTTGTTCTCTCTTAATTAGGAGATATGATTTGTTTCCTGTTATACAGGATATGTTCTCTCTTTTATAAAAGAAAGCATTCTTATTGTATTTGATTCTTGAGTTAACAATAATATTTTCTACTTATTTCCAAAGCTCTTCTCCTCTTCTTCCTCTATGACAGCCGATCACCCTCTCTTCAAGCAGCCGGCCACCTTAGCCGGTCGGCCTCCCTTAAGCAGCCAATGGCTGCTCTCCCTGTTCAACATCGAACAACCCTTGTTGGGCTATTTTTCTACACACCAAGGGAGCCTCAACACTCCACGTGTGCAATTCTTGACATGGTTTCAAAGCCTACGGTCTATGCTCTTTTTAACATGCACATGTTCTTGACCACACGTGTGGTTTCCGTCTCCGACAAAATCTTCCTCGACCAATCTAATGCCTTACGCAGAGAAGGAAGATCGTGAAGATGACGGATGCCTGCACCACAGTTCTCGACGCCACGTTAGGTCCAAGAGAAACTAAGGTGATTGTCTCTGGGACAACCATCAAGTTGTAGGGCACCTCCAACTATATCTTGTGGGCTCACGCCTTCAAGATATTTGTAGGAGGCAAAGAGAAACTCACTGTTCTTCTTAAAGAGCCACTAGAGTAGATGGATAACAAGAAAAAGAAGCAAGAGAAGAACTACACCGTCATGAATTGGCTCGTGAACTCAATAGACTCTTCCATCGCCTCAAACATGCTCTATAAAAAAAGCGTGTACGAGATTTGGACAGCCCTTAAGAAAAGGTATGCTCAGAAGTCAAGCGACACCCCGATCCATGTACTCGTATATGGACAACTAGTAAAAGACATCTCTCCTTGACTAAAAATTATGAGAAGATTAAAGCGTTATTCAAGGAGTTGAACATATATGAGCCCTTATGCTATGACAAACAGGGGGACACACAAGCGGTTTGACAATCCGCCAAGTTTTTATCAGCATTACAACCTCGTTATCGAGCCGTCTGCAATCAAATCCTTGCATCCGACGGGAAGATGGATCTTGAGACCATCTTCTATTGTCTTGAGAAGATGGAGATTCCTAAAGAAATCATGCCTAAAGGCCAGAACTCTACACTTGCTATTCCGGAAGCAAGTGCAAGGCATGGAAGAGGGTATGGCTGAGGCCCTGGTCGCGTCTACCCCAAGTGCCAACATTGTGAACGTACAAATCATCTACAAGAAAGATGTTAGGACAAGTTCGAGAGGCCTCCACGTGGGGCTACTAGCACCTTACCGCTTGATCTCGAGGATCTCGAGAAGTTACAGGCCATGCTTCGAGAAGATAACTCGACGTCAGCCATCATGACGACTATTGAGATTGCAACAGACGCAACGACTTCGAATGTCGCAAGAAACTACATTGTTGACTCTTCCAAAGAGAAGACCAAGGCACGACTCTCGAAAAAGACCAAGTTATCAACCTCCCTGCCTCAACTTGAGATGGAGTGTTGGGAATAAGGAGGCTACGTGGCAGCAGGACAGAGGGTCCTAGTTTTGATTTGCTTAACACCCAAGTTTTGATATTTTATTAAGTTGATTTTTAGGAAAGTTATTTTTTGTAATTTGTTTGGGATTTGTTCTTTCTTAATTAGGAGATATGATTTGTTTCTTGTTATAGAGGATTTGTTCTCTCTTCTATAAAAGAGAGCATTCCTATTGTATTTGATTCTTGAGTTGGTAATAATATTCCTACTTATTTCCAAAACTCATCTCCTTCTCTTCTTCCTCTATAGCAGCTGGCCACCCTCTCTTCAAGCAGTCGGCCACCTTAGCCGGCTAGCCTCCCTCAAGCAACCGGTGGCTGCTCTGCCTGTTCAACGTGGAACAGCCCCTATTGAGCTGTTTTTCCACACACCAAGGGAGCCTCCATGCTCCACATGCGCAATTCTTGACACATTCTTCTCGACTAAACATTAATCAACTGATACCAACTACTCATAAAAATGATTACCTTCATCAAAGCTAAGTTAGCATCAAGTCCTTCAACCTTCACCTGTTCAACTGTTGCATATGCAGCTTCCACTGGTCCTGAAAAATTCAGTGACCGATTTATGGCTATTTCTAGAGGGCTGATTTCACCAATATAAGTATCTACTAGGAAAATTTGTTCTTCAACATTGTTCATCTCATTATAAAATGAGAATCCCATTCTGGCAAGTGCCAGTGATGAAACAGGGAGCTGACATCCCTTTGTTTTCTTATCCAACGACCTCTCATGATTGTTCTGCATTCTTGAAGGAATCTGCACCTTCTTCAAATAGTTATACAAGGCCTTCAAAATTTCATCACCTTGAGGGAGTTCCTCTGCTAGGTTAAAAGGGAGCAGGGTCTTGAAACGAGATGGTATCACACGAAATGCTTCTTTGATGGCACGATACTGAATAATGCCAATGATGGCTTTTGAGAGAGCTTCCATCTTCTGAATTTCCTTAAGCTTGAAATCTCTGATAAATTTGTGGACATAAGCAATTTCGCATATGATGGACAACCAATAATCTCTCCGAGAGTGGCCTCTGAATTCAGGAAACTCAAAGTAGGTAGGCTCTTCCCTGTAGCAGAAAAACGTTACACATTACATAGAACATGGTTTACATTTTCTATCTATCTAAACAAAGCAGTATGATGCTGTTGACTGATTATTTCTTTTTGGATGTTGACTGATTATTTCTAGAAATATACTGTTCTGCCTAGGGTCAACCCACCAATGTCTATCCATTTTTTTATACAAAAAAAAGATCATTACTAACAATTCAGTGCAGCAAGATATATAGCAGACATGTTTACCATCATGGAAAACCTACATTGTACTTGACTTATACATCACAGCTTTATCAAAGAGACGTGCCCCTAATGGCCCAGTCAAATCAGGTTTTATGACCTGCTTCAGGTCAGCAGCCAGGTCATAAACAACAGCTTTGTCATAGGATCCCATCCCTAATGATTCAAAATATATTGAACGGCTGGTCAGGGTCAAGCGGCCTGTCAAAAAAAGGAAAGGAAAAAAGTACACATTTTAGCAAAAAACAGAATTGCTGCCTACATAATCTACTGTTATTTACAAATATTTCACCAGGCCATGCAGAAATTCCAATATGCTGAAGAACAGGTTGCGTAGGTGTGGCACCCTCAACATCTAAGATAATTTCTGTCTGTTGTAGTCTGAGGCCAGAAGATGCAGATGAACCTAGGAGACTCCTTATTGATTTAAATGCCCTGTTAAGAAAACGACAATATGTTGTAATTGATACATAGGCATGAAGTTCTCTTCTCTTTTGTATTACATGAGAAAAACATGAAAAGCAGATATGCGGGATGGAGTTCATGTTCCACATAGATTTTCTTTTCTTTCTGAAAAATGCGGTGATATTGACGAAGTTGCCACCATATGCAAGAATAAAGTTACTGTGGGGAAAGTCCAAGATATTCTTTTGCTGGCAAACCATGGAATATCATCTACTTCAAAGTCACCTGTTATTTTGAACTACAAATATGGGCAGTGTGTTTGCAATATTAATATTTCTTATCAACCTATGTAGGAAATGTTGAATGAAACACAAACTCACATGAGAAAAAATGATATTATGTGGAAAACCCGTTGCGGAAAAACCATACTTGGATTCCTTGTAAGGCAGTTGATGAGCCTTACCAAACTGACTTCCAACATAGACCATATCTTCTTGAAATTCTAGACAAGGAAGTCATTTGAGCATCTATTACTATATCATAATCTTCAACTTGTGATAACTGACATGTCCTAGTCGTGCATGCCAGATGTCACTATCTCATTTTTCTTTGTCTTGTCTACATATACAGTCTCTGCTGACATCACATATATAGACTCTACTCTCCTTCCTTTCATAACCATTGTATCCAGTAGCTTTAAGTTTCGATATACCCATACATCTTCAAGTTCAAACATTACATTATCTATTTGATGTTAATCTATAAACTGCTAGTAAACAGGCTACAGCTTTACCTTTTGAGAGTTAAATGGAGGAATGATTGTTGTCGAGCCTATATATGAGATAAGCATCTTCACATTGTTAGTTATTACAACAATTTTTCCTCCTCTATATTCAGACAGATCTGTGAGCTTCTCCATATCACCAGTCATGTGGTTTAAACATCCCGAGTCCACAATCCAATCATTGGCATAGTTCACTCTTGTAGGGATGTCTACGCTAAGAGTTATTTCATCTTTGTTGATCGCCATTGAGGCTTATGCATTCCATTCTTCATGTGCAAGATCTTTCTTATTTTTCCAAGTTGCAACACCACCTTCGACTAATCTCTTTTTAGACCAATAATTCCATGTGTAATGCCCCTTCCTTCCACAGTCGAAACATTCGCCGCTCTTGCATCAAGCACCTAAATTTGTCTTGTTCACTCGGCTAGACTATGCTCTCCCTTGGCTTGAAGCTCATAGCTGGCCCAATTTTCTTGGGCACATAGCGAGGTGATTCTTGTGGCTTGCCTTTTCTTCTAGTATTGAACAGGGCTTCTTCTCTACCCGTTAGTAAGATACCAACCATTTGTTTGGCTGAGTGGACCACCTAGATATGACTATAACAAAAGCATCATACTTCGATCGTAAGTCACGAACAATAATTCTTCTCATCTGAGACTTGCTGATTTTCAATTCCGGGTCTAACTAAGAAATTTCACAACAAAGAGAATGTACCTTCGTGAAGTATTGAGAGATGGTCATCTCTCCTTGCTTGAGCATCATCAACTCATTCTCCAACAACTGGAGTCACGCATCAATTTTGCATGAGAAGGGCATGGCAAGTGCATCCCCCACTTCCTTCCATGTGGTGGCCTCCCAATTGTGCTCAATCAACTCCTCCTTGATAGTTGTCTTGAGCACTATGGAGAGTTCATAATTGAAAATCCATAGACTGCATTAAAAAGAAAGAGAGCTCATCCCTCTTTATATAAAGAGAGGGATTAATCTTAATCCTAAACAAGGAAACATACCATATCTCTAACAAATCAAACAATATCTCCTAAATAGAGAAAGAGATAAAACATGGAAAGAGAATCCTAATTTCCTAAATCCTATTTCTAGAATAATCTCTGACAAGTACAAACATTGCTTTGCCGCTCTTGATCTTGCATTTCTTTGGCACATGTGTCCATTTAGCTGGTGGTGGCATCACGTCATCTCCTCCAACCATCTCTTAGAGGTCTTGCCCTTGTAAATAAGATTCAATGCAGGTCCTTTAATAGTTGTAGTTGTGTCTATTCAATTTCTTTATTTCTGTGGTCGAGCCAAGGGTGTTCGTCATCTTACCTTCAAAATGTTTCAACCTTGTTGGATAAAATCCACACGCTGGATTAGAAAGCCTAGCACCATGGTCTTGAGAAGCAATAGTAGCAAGCACTGCAACCATAGCAACAATAGAAGACTCGCTCCTCAATAGAAATTGCAGACACTCCAATTCCACAGGAACCAACTAGACAAGAGGCTGGTCAAAATAGTCTTAGAAGTAGTAATCTCTGTGGTCGTCTGATTAGCCCAGGTAGGCTTGCTGGTCTTATCCCAACATCTCTCAAACAGATGATTCATTTTTTTGCAGTGGATGCAAGGAGAATAGGTCCAGCCACGTCCACTGTGGCCACCAAAGCGACCACCCACCCTCTAGAGGCAACAAGGGCGGATGCATCAAGAATAGTAGTAGGAACGACTACCACCAAGACATTTGGACTGATTTTTTGAAGATGACTGTAGATTGTCACGAGACCCAGTATCGTGTCAGAGGATAGAAGTTGGTCCTCGGTAGATTATTGTGGCGTTGTGGACGATTTGAATTTAGTGGAATGCTGCGATTTTCCAGAAGGAACGGGTGTGAGTTGAGAATATTGTAGGGGAGTCATGTCTTTCTAGGTTGTGGCTTGACATCGTGTAAATCCATTCCTTTTATTTATTTACAATTAAAAGTTGCATGGTTACCGAGCTCCAGTAACCTTTTCTTCTCTCAAAAAAATAATAATAATCTCTGGCCTTCACTGTTTTTCTCTACCAACTCCTCATGGATTTGGCCCCACCTCACTAGTATAATCTCTGTCCTTTATTTATTATTATTTTTTCTGTCACCTGGAAATCCCATCTAAGTGCATAAGAGAATATTTAGTGAGAATATGTACTTTTCAAAAAAAAATTATGAGAATATATATTGGGCTGTCAAAATCAGTATATTGGTGGCCTGATTCATGCTTGATCTTTCATTTGTGGTCATCTTAAAATTGCTCAACTACATTTTGCACCAATATGTTTTTAATATCAACAATGATAGTAATAGATTTTCATGACTATAGAAGTCAACAGGACATGCTATGCAACTGATTAAGAACAAGGACATAAGATGGATTTGCATACTTGTCAAGGCTTCCAAGATACTTGGCATATATGAGAAAATGAAGTCGGCCACTTGAAGAACTTGCAAGGGCGCCAAAAAGGTTACGTACAGTGACTACATCAGCAATGGCAGGGCAAGCTATAGCAATTCGCGCAAAAGCCTCAACTCCTACTGTCTTCTTGTCATCAACCTGCAAGTCCATACATCGGGGGAAGCAATGTCATAAATATGAACATCAATCTACCAAAATGGCACCATAATGTTGATCATAAAAGGAAAATTTGCAAAATTGCACTAGCAGTTGTTTACAGAAAGAATTTTGGAAAAATGACCAACCTGAACAGCCATGCTAGTAGAGGTCGAATAGAAATGTGATTCATCATCCTCATTCTCATGCCTTGTAGAGACATCTGATATAATTTCCTACAAAATTAACAAAATCCACTTAGGGATAAGCACGAATCATTGCAGCAAGGAAGAGTTGCATAAAAGATTCATTTTGAAGTATATTCTATGGATACTCCAACTTCTCACCTTTTCTATGGATTTACTTCCTTCACTAGGGGTTTCCCAAGCAAGCATCATATCAAATGTCAATCTGCGGAAATCCTTATCAACCAAATAATCTGCACGTTGAGTAAGCATGTGAATGGTTCGGAAGGAGCAATATTCCACTAAAGTCCTCTCATATGCTGAATCCTGCCTAGCATTGTCAGGGACATCTTTCTCAAACTGTTGGAGAAACTCATCTGGTGAAAGTGAAAGGAGCCTGCAATAGAATAATGAAGAGAGGACAGGGGGGAAAACCTCAGTGTAAAGCAGTTGAAAACCAATGATGAAATTTTAACATCACTTCCAGCCCTGCATAAATATCTTGTATACTTAATTAATTAATTAGTCACTCGATTCTAAACAATTGACAGGATGCAGTTGCCAAGCTGGTATGTGGATGTTGAATCAGAGCTGCGCTAGCAACACAGGGAAGGCAAGTGTGAAGAATCGAGATGGAGTTCTCTTCATTTTGGGAAGTCGACATGCACGAGAGAGGTGGAGAGGCCATGTGTGAGGGAGAGTTGGTGAGAGAGCGAGAAAGATGGTGCATGGAGAGCAAGAGAGGAGAGGAGTCACAATAGATATGAAAATTCTATTATTGAAGTCAAAGGAAAACAAGATGACTTGGTCTTTATTTAAAGAGATATAATCCTATTATAGACACCAATCACAATCCCAACAAACTTGGGATTAGGATTCTAGTAATCCTAATCCTCTTTCCTTAAACAACGCAATCACCACAACTAACTAAATAAAGAAAACTTGCAAACAAAGCCACCATACCCTGAGCAACTCACGCACACACATGCGCACACACGCACATGTACTCATGCAAAGACTCACCATGTGGCACCTTCTCATGGATCTTCACACTCCCCTCCAAGTCCGACTCCTAGAGAGGAGGAAAGACTTTTCGGAGAGAATTCTGGGACTAGTCACCCCACTAATTATCTTCATCTTTCACATCAAGAAACTTGCTCAGATCTTCTGTAGAAGGGCCACTTGGAATAACTAAAAAACTTTTAGCAACTTCTGTAGCAGTAATAGACTTGTCCTAGCTTTAAAGAAGACATCAGGGATGCTCCAACTTGATAGAAGTAAGCGGGGACTCCTTGGAAGTTGATGATGACATATTAGCCAGAGGAAGCTACTCCGCACCTCTCTGGTGTGTGATTAGTCCGATTGCAATGTGGGCATGGAGGATAAGCCTGACCACAATCGCAACCTCTTCCTTGTCCACGTCCTAGGTCTCCTTATGTGAAGACTAGTCCTGAAGATTTTGGAAGGGAAGGCGTGGAGATGTTGGACTTATCTACCTCAATATTTTTCAAGACGACTATCAATAGTTTCAAGATCAAGTTCTTCTGAGGAAAGAATCTAATCCCACGTGGATTGATAGTGGGGGTTTAAGCCCCCTAGAAATTTGCATGCCTACCATTTTACACGAGATCCAGACTGCTTGTTGCAATACACCGGCTCGTAGATGCCAAGTTCTTCAAAGAGGCCTTCCATCTTCACAAATACTTATCAAGGAAGAGATGCCCTTGATTTGTGTTCCAGATACGCTAATAAATATCTACTAACTTGGCGCTACTGGTCTTTTTGGAAAACCTCTTCTTGAGTGCATCCCATATATACTTGGTTATCTTTATATACCATATCAGCTGCAATAGAAGGGTCCATTGAATTCATAAGCCAATTCACTATCTGATAATTATTCTTCTACTTCTTTGCCTTTGTTCCATCACGTGCTTCAAAAGTCTCATCGATAAGTACATGGAGCTTATCCTGTCCAACCACAAAGATTCTGAAGGCACATATGTGCCCACAGAATGTAGTTCGAGGCCCCCATCAACTTGATGCCGATGCCTTGAACAAGAATCATCGTCTCCATTGTGACTGACGACTCTGCAATCACAATGGCCTACGTACAACCTATACGTAAAGCAAACTTTCTTCCTGGAGCCAAAGGGACACCACAGTCTTTCCCAAGTAACAACACAAAGTTGAGGAGACACCCAAATCCTTCCCACGCAAACTTAAGGAGAGGGGATATGAGCCTCTTTCAAACTTGGGCCACCGATGCTTCATCTCCACAAACGAGGATCTTCACGTGGATCCTAAACTTTGGTGTCACACAAAACCACCCACTCTGATATCATGTGAAGAATCGGGATGGAGTTATCTTCCTTTTGGGAAGAGTCTACATGCATAAGAGAGATGGCGAGGTCATGTGTGAGGGAGAGTTGGTGGGCGAGAGAGAGGGAGAGATGGCGCCTGAAGAGGAAGAAAGGAAAGGAGTTACGGTGGATATGAAAATTCTATTATTGAACTCAAAGGAAAACAAGAGGATTTAATCTCTATTTAAAGAGATCCAAACATATTATTAATGCCAATCACGATCCCAACAAACTTGGGATTAGGATTCTAGTAATCTTAATCATCTTTCCTAAAACAGCTCAATCACCACAACTAAATAAAGAAAAGTTGCAAACAAAGCCACCAAACCCTAAACAACTCACACACATGCACATGGGCTCATGCACAGACTCGCCACGTGGCACTACCACATGGCACCTTCTCATGGATCTTCACAATAAGAATTGAAGGTGGAGTGATCATGGTTGTTAAAAGAATGGGTCTGCAAGGTACAAGTCTTATGTCATATATGAATCTTTGTTTCATTAAACAGTAAAGTCTTGCTTGTGATAGCTTTTGTAGTGTGAAAGTACCACGAGGCGTTTATCCTTGGCAAGATTCAAATAGTTTTAGTCGGACAAGTCACTACATAGCGAGAAATTGGCATGCAAATGAGTATGCAAAGGATCCAATGTTTTTATATTTTTAGTATTAAAAAGTATAAAATAAAAAAGTTATACTTTTAACAAAATACAAATACTAGTAAAATAAATTTTTGAAAAAGATGAGAATCGGCAGTTTATACTTTTAAAAACATCCAAATACTAGTAAAATAAAATTTTTAAAAAAATGAGAATCAATGGAGAACCAGACACATTTTAGGGGAAAAAAGGAATACAACCAAAACATAGGGTCTTAAAACAAGGCATGAGTAAATTGTTCTAACTTAATAACACATTTTTTTGACAAGAAACTTAATACCACATCTTGCTAAAGCAGAAGTTGTCAAAGGTTTAAATATTACGAAGGGATGCATAATATGGGTATCTTGCAGAGAATGTTGCAGGTATTATTTTTTTTTGAGACAAATGTTGCAGGTATTATGCTTTCAGGTATTGTGTAATTAGATTTAACAAAGAGCTGAATTCACCCTTTTCAAAATTTGGATGAGAATTCATCCAATCATGCACTATGAGTAAATTGTTCTAACTAAATAACACACTTTTTTGACAAGAAACTTATCAACACAGCATAAGTTGTTGAAGGTTTAAATATTACACAGGGATATCTAATATGGGTATCATGCAGAAAATGCCAGGGGAATTATGCTTTTAGGTATTACATAATAGAATTTAACAAAGGGTTGAATTCACTCTTTTTAAAAAAAAAAAAAAGCAAAAGGGCGGTTATCCGAGTGATAACCACCCAAAATTATTCAATTCCAACAAAACAGGTTACATTAAAATTAACGAATAGATCCCCAAAATACCACCTAGGAAGAAATGGCCAAAACAAAATTCTCAACATAAGGCCTCTCCACCCTAAAAATCATCCCATTTCTCCCCAGCCATACACCTCACAAGACCGCTGAGACCTTCGCCCTATCCTTTTTGGATCTAAAGGCAAACTCTCCACCGTAGGCATTTCACCAACGAAAAGATTCCCAGAAGCTACCCGTATCCTGATGGGCAATGCAGTCGATTCCCATCCGCTGCCAAACCTGCATCACAAAAGGGCACTGAAAGAAAAGGTGTTGAACATCTTCCTCAACTTCATCACAGAGGGAACATGTAAGATCATCCGATTGGGCCCATCTAGCTCTCCACTGCTTTGTCATGACTCTTCCCCTCCTCACTAGCCAAGCGAAGATCTTCATCTTCAAAGGACGTTCCGCCTTCCATAGCAGACTGCAGTCTCTCAAAAAATCGATGTCAAAGTTGACCGTGCCACTCCCCAGCCTACCGAAGACCTTTGTCATAGAGAAATCTCCTTCCCAATGAAAATCATCAACCCTCCAGCTCCTGTAACAGACGTTGGAACTCCTCACACCTCTGGCCTGAAAGCCCTCCCCGAAAAGTTGGACACCACGTCCCATACCAATAACTTTCTACCGTAGCCAACGGGTCCACAACACCCCTAACAAGACAAGGAAACCTCTCCACAAGGGTTGAGCCACCCCCTGCTAGTCGTCCCATCAAAAATGGAATGCATCACCCTTCCCTAGAATGGGGGAAAAGAGATCGCGCACCTTCACCGTCACCATCGCCAAGCCTCTAAGAAACTGGGAGGCACCTGGGGGAGGGGACTCCAGAGGCTCCCAAGAGAGGAAAGGGTCGTAGCACCGCCGCATAACATCACCGAAGAGCCCCCACTCCTGTCCCACCAATCTCACTAGCCACTTGGTCAAGAGACCGATGTTCACTTTATCCACATCTCTAACCCCCAGACCTCCTTCCTGAAACAGCCTGCATACCTCCTCCCAAGCTACCAACCTTGCCCCCTTCCTGTCGACCTTGCATTGGCCTAGAAGAAATCCCTCATCAATCCTGATATCTTCTCAATCTGACACAGCATTCTAAAAACTGAGTGAAAATACGATGGCATGGAGGCCAGCACTACTTTCACTAGGATCAACCTTCCACCTCTAGAAAGAAGTCTAGGGGACCATCCTGCCAATCTTCCTTTCATCCTCTCTAGCAAAGGAATCCAATCCTGTAACCTGAGGCGTCGATCTGACAGCGAAAGGCCCAGATACACCAGCAGCAGAGAACCCACCTCCGTCTCCAAAGTCCCACTCACCCTCTCCACCTCTTCAGCCGACAAGTTGAACGAGACAAAAGTTAATTTTTGGTAGTTGATCTGCAACCCTAACACCTCGCCAAAAAGTTCCAAAAGGATTCTCATCCTCTTGGCCTCCAACTCCATTTCCTCGACCAAGAATAAGGTATCATCAGCATATTGTAGGATCACCATTTCCTTATCCTCACCAACCCCAAATCCTCTGACCAAACCCCTATCACAGGCCCTCTATGTAGCTCATGCCAGCACATCCGCCACCAACACAAACAACATAGGTGCAAGGGGGCAACCCTATCTGACCCCCTCCTAGGTTGCACCCATCCTCCCACCAGGTTCCCATTGACCAGGACTGAGAAAGATGATGTTGTCACACATCTCTTCATCCAATCAATCCACACCGCAAGGAACCCCCTCCTCCTCAGGGAAGCCCACACAAAATCCAACTACACCGAGTCGTATGCCTTGCTGAAGTCAACTTTCCACAGGAAGGCCCTTCTCTTCTCCCTCCTCCAGAGGGCTAACGCCTCCATGACAACCACAAAGCCGTCCAAGATTCCTCTCCCTGGGATGAAAGCCGTCTGAACAGGTGAGATCAAGTCTCCAAGAATGTCCCTGAGCCTATTTGCCAGGACCTTAGCAACAATAAGGTACATGCCATTCGAAAGCATAATCGATCTAAAGTCCTGGATCGCATCCGCCCCTTCCTTCTTAGGAAGCAAAAATAGATAGTATATGTTCAGCTTATCAAAGGCTCTGTTCTCGACCGCAAACTCCTCCATCATTTGCATCACCTCTACCCCCACCAGGTGCCAGAATTCCCTGGAAGACAAGGAAACTATCCGGGCCAGGACACCTATCCACGTTCAGGCTCCACACCGCCTACCTCACCTCGTCCTTTGAGAAGCTAGCTGTAAGACTTGCTACCTAGGTCTCTGTGACACGCTGTACATTCTCCCCTCTCCACCTCCAACCCCCCTTGACGTGCCTCCCAATAAACTCCCTGAAGTAATCTACAGCAACTCGACCCACCCCCTCCCTACTAGAGAAGCTGACCCCATGAATCAGCATCCTATCTATCCAGTTTCTCCTCCTCCTGGCAGATGCCATTTGGTGAGAAAATCTGGTATTAGAGTCGCCCTCCTTCAACCATCTCTACCTCGATCTCGTCTTCCACTCCACCACTTCCTCCCTGTCCTCCTCCTGTACCGCACACGTCATTCTCGCTCGAACCTCCCTATCCTCTAAAGATATAGGGGCTTGGTCTTCCTACCTATCGATCATGGTAATATCCGCCAATGCCTCCTCCTTCCTGCTCCTCCTAGACGCTCTGATCTCCCTTCTATACGCCCTCAGGTGATCACGTAGCATACCCAACTTCTTTGCTAGACAACATGCAGCAGATCCCTCCACCATCCTAGAGTTCCATTTCTCTTCCACCATACACCGGAACCCTTCTTCCATCAACCAAGATCTATCAAATTTAAAGTACCAAAAGGTGTCCCCTCATTAGAACTCCACATAAGGGGCGTACGATCAGAGAAAGGCCTCTCCAAGGTGGACACATCCGCAACCGGAAAAGACTTTGCTAGCTCCACATTGCAAAGGAATCTGTCGATCCTGGACATCTAACCACTATTGTTCCTCCACGTGTAAGCATAGGATGCTGGAACCAGGTCCACGAGACCATGCGTAGCCACAAAATCCACAAAAAGATCCGACCTGAGATCTTGCCTACCCCGCCCTCCAGGCCTATCCTTCATCTGTAGGGTGATGTTGAAATCCCCTCCAAGCAGCCAAGGAAAACCATGACACTCCGCTGCGATGGTCGCGAGCTCCTCCTACATGATTCCTCTGGCCTAGGCATCCAGGGGACCATGCACCCCTGTAACATACATCTTGGCGCCTCCCACCCTCCTAATCAACCTCGCAAAGATGACATGTTTCCTGCAATAGAACTCATCCAAGGAGAAGACATCTTTCCGCCATCTCAATATCTATCCTCCTGAGCGGCCATTTGCCCCAAGGGACCGGAACCCCTCCATCCAAGAACCCCCAACCTCCTTCTAAGTTCGAGCATCACAATTGGCCAACTTTGTTTCTTGATGTAGCACGACATCAACTTTCCACATACAAATATAGTGTCCCAGTGACGCCCTTCTAGCCAGGTCACTGAGACCCTGCACATTCCACGTCTTCACCCCATTCATTTAACAACGAATGTAGGCCTCCTCCATGGACTGTTGGAAGCCACACGCCTCCGCCGTCCTACACACCTCGCCATCTTCACAATCTAACAATGTCGTCTGTTGTGGTAGCTATGATGTCTTACCTCGACCATCAACCACCACCCTCGGTCTCTGACCTCCATGAAACCTCCACCTCTTATAATGGAGAGCCCTGCCTCTGCCACCTTACACCATTCGCAGTCTCCACCCCGTCAAGGTGATCTCCTCCCTGCACTTGGGCGACACTGGAGTGCACTCCAACTACTGCTGTGACGGAGTATCACCAAGACCACCAACTTGAAGCTCGGTTTCCTCCACCTCACGTTGGGCCCTGACCACAGCCTCGTCAGCCATCAGACCACCGAAAGCCTCTCTTGATCCTGTCGGTGCCTCCGCCATCTCTCCTACCCCTCGCAGCGAAGTCGCAGCAGGGGAGACCGCACCTTCCACCTCGACCGAAGCTCGGGGTGTGCTCCTCTTCCACAGCTCCATCGGCCTCTCGCTGATCATCCACCCCCTTCGAGGTTGAGGGATCGAAAGAGCTCCTCTTCTCCGAGCAAGCACTAAAAGGGGGCCGGGTTCGAGTCTTCATACCTCTCAAACTCGACGAAAGGTTCTCATTGGATCCCGCACACAGATCTGGCTCTACACTACGGCCACGTGAGCACTCCTCACGTGTCACGGTCGTGACCCCTTTAAGAGCCTTCACTAGCTGTTCAACGCAGAGCCACCTCTCATCAATGCCCTTCCCTACCTCTTTCGCTCCTGATGCTTTCGGAGCAGTGCCAATCTCGGGGGACGCCAATGACGCAGACGAGATCTGCACGGATTTCTCGGGCCTCGAATCTACGTCAGCGATCGATCGACTCGCCCTCACCGGACAGCACTTCACCTTCCTCCGCAGCGACGCCATTGTTCCGACTACCACCATGGATCCCCGATGAGCTCCCCGAATCACGCAGGAGACGACCCAAGAGAAGCTCCCCAGCCGCAACACGACCTTCTCCATCATCCTCGCTCTGATCTTCATCTCGATCGCCGCCGCCACCAGACCCCAGGAGAGGCCGACTGCCACGCACCTCTTGAGACAAGCGAAAGGCGAGATGACTGCTTTCACCACCTCCACCGACCTCATCCACCAAGGGATCCCCTCGATGGACACCTCGAACACCGGTCTCTCCAACGGCCTCTCCATAGATGCTCCATCGTGCGGGGACAGGCATCACCATCTCCACCTCCCCATCTTGGCGTCAACTTCCAAGAAGCAGAGCTCTTCCCTCCTCTCGACAGGGAGGCCGAGGACCAAGAACCCCCTGCCTTCCATCATCAAAACCCTAACCTGCTCCTGCTCCATATCTAGGCCCAAAGCCTCCTCCACCATTATCTTAGTCACCTAGCCACCAAGAACCTCACCCACCAGACCACACTCCTCCCTTAGGCACCAAACCCCCTCCGACCAGGGTGCCTCGATCTCCGCCTGCGGCAATCTCCCGGGTGGCGACGACGGCAAGCTCCCCATGTCCCAAGTGCGACCACCATGGCAGTTGAAGCTCCTATGCTCTATGCCACCACACTTCCAACAACGCCATGGCTCGCAGCACTCATGCGCCCAGTGGTCACTTCCCAGACATCCGAAGCATCTTCCCCTCTCTGCCGCGTCACCTTCCCTGCAAGAAACCCTCCGAAGGCCAACCGAGGTCCAGCTCTCCTTCCTTCACCTCGCCACTGCCGACCAGCCTACACCATCCCCGGGCCCCACAACCTCGTCCTCCCTCTTCGATGGGTATCCCTCCTCTCCCTCCCCATGGCCTCTCTCTCTCTCTCTCTCACCCCTCCTCTTTCTCTCTCTGTCGCTCATTTTCCTTCCTTCCACACTAATGATTCATCTGAATTCACTCTATTAAAAAATTGGATGAGGATTCGAAAGATTATATACCATGAGTATGCAGTCAAGTATGCAATTTGCTTTGCCAACTTTCTAAACACCACTCCCTCGTGATGTACCAAGGATGTCTCATCATGTAGGAGAAAGTTGATATCATAAGAGGTAAAGGGTGTAATAGTAAAGGGGCAATATACAAGTCTTCTCCACTACCACTCCGTAAGTCACTTGGTTGAAGTGGTTTTCTCCCTTGATATAAAGACACATTCACACCCACCTGATGTTTTAAGGTCCTGATGCCGTATATAAATCTAATGCCACTATCAACTTGGTATCCAATCCTACCTATCCTATCATCGAAACAATGAAGAAAGATAAGCTGGACTCCATCATGAATATAGAAGAGGAGATGACAAGGGTCTTGAGAAAGGTTTAGAAGACACTTGTGAAGCTTGTGGGCTTACTACAAGTAGATGTGTACCAAATCTCGAAGGAAGGAGCATTGCTCACCCATAAAAGAAAATAACAACAAGCAATTAGGGAGTCATTCCAGGAACAATTCACCCTTCAAGAATCCAGAGCTCTCATTATTTGTCTACAATGGAACAAAGGATCCAACCTATTGAATCTATTGAGTGGAGGTGTATTTTGAATGCCATGACATCAAAGGAGATGAGTAGATGAATGTCGCAAGGGCACTTTGATGGCAAGACCATGCATTGGCTTTGATGGAGTAGACTAATTGAATCTTGACATCTTGGCAGACCTTCAAGACGGAGTTGCAACTAGGCCTAGGCAAAAGGAACATGAGGCAAAGTTTTCAATATCGCAATATATCGGCAATATATCACCAACATATGTCATGTCAATGTCCCAGTAGTATCGTTTTTCCCATACATCACCCATATCAGTGGATATCGGCGATATATCAATTTTTTCTAGGAATCTCTTCACAAAATATTCATTATTTCAGCAAAATGCACCAATATCTGTTAATATGCGCCCACAGATATACACATCAGTTGCCCATCTTCATTTTTTGCCCTCTCCACTGCCATTTCTTCCTCTCCCCTACTGCTGCAACTTCATCTTTCCTCTCCCCTGCGCTGCAGCTTCCTCTTGGGTGATTTGGAGTCCCTTTTCATCTCTCAACAAGGTAATCACCCTTAACTCCTTACGTGATCTTATTTTCTGGAATTTCTTTACATTGTTAGTTACAAGTCACCATGTCTAAACCATGGTTATTGCTCATACCAAACTTTAATCTCTTGATATACTTAATTATTTGCAAAATTATTGTTGTCTACACATTACCTTAGTAAGATTCATAATTAAACTCCAATTTGATAATAATTTCATGATCTAAATCACCATGTTTAAATCATAGTTCATATCAAAGTTTAATCTCTTGATATACTCGATTATTGATTAGATTAATGTTGTCTACATATTACCTTATTAAGATCCATAATTAAACATCAATTTGACGATGATTTCATGACCTAAATCGTCATATTTAAACCACATCAATCGTTTATACCAAACTTGAATCTCTTAATATACTTAATTATTGACTAGATTAATATTGTCTATACATTACCTTACTAAAAACCTTAATTAACTCTAATTTGGTAATAATTTCGTGACCTAAATCGCCATATTTAAACCAAGATTACCATCAATTCCAAGTTATTCATGTTAAGTTATGAATAGACCTCTTGTCGAACCATGGTTAATAGTTTGAAATGTCGATCTATCTCGGAAGTGTTCAATCATGTCAGGAAAAGGAAGAGACTCAAGGGAAGAGGATCTTGCAGAAATTGGTTAGAGTTATGATACTCCCATAAATAGAGACAAAGCAAAGTCACAATGCAACTTTTATAGTAAAAAGATGATGGGAGGAGGTATCACACAGTTGAACCACACTTGGTAGGTGGGTACAAGAATGTGGCTAAGTGTCATCGTGTTCCTGATAAAGATAGATTATTGATGCTAGCAAATTTAAAAGGAAAGAAAACAAAAGATGCAAAGAAATCAAGGAGAGATGCGATGTTTTATGAAGAATATGGGAAAAAGAGTACGTTGATATAGATGACTCTGATAACAATTCTGATATTCAGTACCTTAGTGATGTTGAAACTTCTGCACAGAGACGAGTATATAAAATGCTAGTAAAGAATCTCTATAGAGTGAACATGAGAGGCAGAAAGAAGAAAAATTTGCCCATGGAAGATTGTTCTATGAGAGAGGAAGTGGAGCCACCATTCCTAGGCATTCTACGCTTAAAAAACAGAGGAAGGCAACAAAAGTTGGGATTGGGAGATCAACTAGTATGAGATATGTGACTAGCACAGACAGGAAATAGAAGACCATCAAGGGTATGCTTGGATACGTTAAAGAAAAGGTGGGGAAGGTCGTCTCTACACTCTTCTTTACACATGCGATTCTAGCAAATATAACAAATGAATCATTTCTACAACACGCTATGGATGAGATTGCCCAAGCAAGAAAAGGGGTGAAGGCTCTTATCCCTCATGAGATCATGAATAAGTATTTATACACGACGAAGGATGACATCAACAAACACATAAATGGGTCGAAGAGGTTATGGTTGAAATATGGAGTTTCCATCATGTGTAATGGGTGGACAAGTTTCATAAGAAGATAAATAATAAATTTTCTGATAAATGCAAATTTATCATCATTCTTATGCTCTAAAATAGACCTAGCTCTCAGGGTTTTAACTCTGCAAACAGGTTTCTGGGCAGCATTTAGGCATATTCCTGGAAGTTAGGCATGCATTGCATGATTCTGTATTTTTTGATATGTTTTTTTAGTGTTAGGAATAACCAGAGAGTCAGATCCCACAAACCCTGACACTTTGGAAGGCAAAAGATGAAGAGAAAGCTTAGTCTCAGCTGGATCCCACCTCATTCTAGCTGGATCAATCCATTTTCTGCTCCATTCAGCTCACCTTAGCTGAATGGTAGCTCAAGCTAGCTCACCTCAGCTGAATGGTAGCTCAAGTTAGATCACCTCAGCTCTGGCTAGCTTAATTTAATTGATCCCAGCTCCATTCCAACTCACTGAAGCTTTACTCAATTTAGCTACTAGTCATCAATTAGCTAAGCTAAGTCAAGAGTCATCACCCAACTTAGGTCAGCTCACTACCAACTCAGGAAGACTCATCTTAGCTCAACCCAATTAAGCTTAGCTATAAAGATCTCAACCAGCTCACCTCAGCACCAGAACAGTTGAGACCAACTCAACTTAGCTCAACTTACTCAACTTAGTATCTAGCAAAGAACTGGCTAGCTAAGCTGAGTAGCTGAGTTCCTGAGAAGGCCATCTTCAACAGCACTCAGCTCCTCTGCAAAACCCTAGCTCCCTCTTTCAAGCATCTACTAGCTAAGCTAGCTTAGCTTAGTTCTACCTAGCTCCACCTCCATGGCCATCCAACCATAACCCTAAATCCCACCTAGTCAGCTCTCCATTTAGCTCCACCTAAGCTACCTCCACTTCAACCTCAGTTTGGCGCCACCAATACTCATCTCTTCACCCCATCACCACCACTAAAAGACACAACTTGGAACCAAACCACCCTCCTTTAGCGCCACCTACTTCCCTCCAAAATCCCTTCCATCCCAACCCTACACCTACCCCCTAAAGCCATCTCCACCATCCACCTCACCCTCCTAGAACCCCCCATAGTTGGCGCCAAAACCATGGCACCCCTCCATGGTTGGCGCCAACTATGGTGCCACCCTACCACCATAACCACCACCCTACATATCCCTTGGGTTGGCACCGCCCATCTCCACCATTGGATCCCATAACCACCTCCTAAACTCCATTCTAACCATCCAAAAAACCCAACGACAACCCCCGTCCTTCCCTTCCTATATGTACCCCATCTAACCACCACTAAAAGGCCATCCAAGCTTACCTTTAACCTATCTACATCCACCATAATTTTGGCCAAGGGGAACAAAAGAAGAAGATTAAGGAGTTTATTCCTTGCCTCCTTGGTGCCTTTTTCTTCCTCCTTTCTTGTGCCACAAAGCTTGGAGCACCTTGAGAGGACAACCAGGCAGGAGAGTTCAAGGTGGAAGACGTCCACCTTAAAGGAGGAAAAAGGAAGAGGAGCACTTCACAGCAAGGAGAAGGCTTCCTTCATAGTGCGGGTGCAGTTGCACTTAGAGCGGGAGTCATCTCCAACATCTATTGGAGGATTTACTCTTTATCTTTCATCTTTCTGTAGTTGCTATTTTTCATTTTTTTGTACAAGCATTCATTAGTTTTATAGTAGTACAAAGAGTCTGTTTGAATTTCTATTGCTATGCTCTATTTTTAATGCTTTCAATTTTAATCTAGTTTAGTGCACTATGCTCTTCTCTTCTAATTACCCTAGGCACACTTGCCTAGGGTGAGCTTAGAAGAGAAGATATTTTTATCACTTAGGTTCTAGTTGTTAGGCGTATTCTTCTTTAGCGTAGTCATCTCCACATTCATGTTCCGATTATTTCAAAACATAAAAATTCGCAAAATCAAAATACAAAAAATTACAAGTGTAGATTTTAGTAGACAAAAGAGAATAATTATTTGACTAACAATTTAACATCCCTAAACGACTCTAAATACTCACCATATCTATGTTTATAAATATTAAGAGTTGATCAGATTTTGTGCGTCTCAACAACACTAATTACATCAATTACCAAACAACGTAAATTTCATATCACCTTCATTGTAATGGAAATGCCATCTTCTTGAAGTCTATAGATGCATCTAATCAAGTAAAAGATTACAAGTACATATATCGTTTGATGGCGGCTGTTATAAAGGAGGTTAGACCTAAAAATGTGATGCAAATTATTACTAATAACAATAGCAATTTTAATAAGGCTGGAAAGAAATTGATGAAGTCTAACAAGTATAGAGTTTTTTGAACTCCTTCTGTAGTCCATAGACTTGATTTGATTCTGAAAAACTTTGGAAGGAGGAAGTTGATAAGCGCGCTTGTTCAAAATGTACATTTAGTCACAACTTTCACATACAATCTCTTACAAATACTAGCAATGATGAGAAAGTCTTATAAGGGTGAACTGGTAAAACCAACCATAATCCAACTTCCAACCAATTACATTACACTGTATGTTATTATAGACAACAAAGTTGAATTGAAGCAAATATTTATCTCCAATTATTGGTATTCAAAAAACGATAGCAAAATAAAGATTGGGAAGAAGGTAGAGGAATTGATGACCTCCACAAAAGTTCTGAGACAATTATTAATTATTCACAGGTTGTAAAGATTATGAAACCTGCTGCGATTGTACTAAAGATGGTTGATAGCGATAAAAAATCAACCTTAGCAAGTATATATTGAACTATAGAAATGACAAAGCAAAAGGTCAAGGAAAATTTTAGGAAGTTAGCTCGACAATATATAAAGATAATTGATGAGAAATAGGAAGACATGTTCTCACATTCGCTTCATAAAACAATACTATAAAGCAAGCTAACAACACTCTTTTCTCTTTGCTTTTGTCTCTGGTTTTATGGTATTTATCTTCTTCTTTACTCTATTTATCTTCTTTACTCTAAGGGCTGCTCTAACTCATACTTTATATATGATTTAGTTTTGAAAGTACACGATTATATTTCCTATAAACCATAGCTTGCTTTATAAGAAGGAGACCAATGGTTAGTATATTGAGAGGAGCCTGTAAAGCATTCCATGGAGGGTTTTCTCCGAACCGCCCCTTCGGAGAATAACCTGACCTCATAGAATGCAGTAGGCGACTAAGGGCCATCCTCGACCCAAAGAGGGGCTTGTCCTCAAGCCCCGTTCGCCATTAGTGCATTCGTCTTTGTACGTGAGTTAGTTATTCGAAGTTACATGACTATTAAGTTTCATATATTTTTCATTATGGCCTTCTTGTAATTTGTCCTCAAGCCTCGTTCGCCATTAGTGCATTCGTCTTTGTACGTGAGTTAGTTATTCGAAGTTACATGACTATTAAGTTTCATATATTTTTCATTATGGCCTTCTTGTAATTAATCTTAAATCCTAATTTTACATCATATTATCTGAATATGAAATATCACTACAAATATGGGTTTCGTAGTAATCACGAGCTCCATAAAGTGATACAAGTAGTTATCTCTAAACTCGTGAAAGGTGTCCAACAACAAAGAGATTGTATGAATGACGTGATAAATTATCTGTACTTCTAACCTACGTTGTTACACATCTTACTCGTATTATTATAGAGGAGATAATACGATTTTAATTCATTGTTCTTTACACAAAATATTTTAGAGATGAGTTGTTATCTTTTAAGATAAATAATATTATTCATGCACAAAATAAAACTCTTCCTAGCATGGTTATGAAGATATCTTTGTTAATTCATTTCAAAATTTACAAGTTACATAAGTTCCCTTTCATTTTTCTACTGCAGGTGAATGGTGGCACTTACATGGCACCAATGCTCCTAACCTTCATCAAGTTACCATTAAAATCTGATCTCAGACGACATCCATGGGAGGGTGTGAAAAGAACTGGAGCACCTTTAACTTGATTCATTCACAGAGGAGAAATTGCCTCGATAGTAATAAGTTGATGGAATTGGTGTTTGTTCATTACAACATTGAATTAAAGATGAAACATATACAAGAAGGAGAGCATAAGGAAGAGTACATGAACCCCATTAATGTTGGATATCTTTTTGGAGAAAGAGATGATGAAGATGTTTTACACATGGTTAAATAGCAATGGAGAACTATTACTTGATAAAGATGGTAGTCCCAAACTTGAGATAGCAAAAAAAATGGATGGCGATGAAAAAAAATTTTTAGGTAGTAGGTTCAGTAGAGGGATGATTCATGGCATTGAAGAGAATCCAGATGAAGATTCACCTTTGGGAACAAAAGATGATGATGATGTTGATGCAATGGTGGTTAAATTTGAATGTCAACAATAAGAAAGTAGTCGAGGTGGGAGATATCATCCTTTTAGGGATGAAGAGGATGTTGGACATGAATACTAAAAGAGACAGAACTATACATGGGGACTCCTTGCCAAGTCTAGCTCATAACCATGATGCAGGGTATAACACATCTTCTATGATGTCTATTAATAATTTAAGTTACTCGGTGGGATCCTTTAGTCTAGAAGATTCAATCTTAGAAGCTGACCTTGCAGCATTGACATCAAGTTTCTATGGGTGCATTCAGTAGAGGTTTAAAGTTTAAAATTGGATAAATTTTATGAAGTTTTAAGGAAGGACAAGTGAATGGGTGAGAGGGTTAGTGGATATGAATGTGATAGTTAAGTTACTATGTTATTATTGATTTTTATTTTTATTTATATTGAGAGTGGGTTAATAAAATATATGTAATAGGTGGATATGATGAGTATGAGTGAGTTAATGAAGGTAAATATGATTGGTGAGAGGTAGATGTGATGGATGGAGATAGATGTGATGGACGGGGAATAAAACTTTTGCATTGTTCATACATTGTAGCACTTATGACTAACATGCAGAATAACTCCATTTAAACCTCTACTAAATGCACCTTAAGGTTATAGATCTCATTACACAGTACACCAGCCCTCAATAGCAGCTGCACCCACCAAGATGAGTCACAAAATCCATATGATTTCTTGCCTAGCTACTATTCACCAATATCAATGTCTCAACACTCTCAACCAAAGCCAAGTCAACTTCATCTTATTATGATTCTGATGACTATGGGTATGATAGGGTATGATAATGGCCAAAGTCATACTAGACAAATAATCCTACAACACAAAAGTAGGGGATATTCCTAGAGTATTTTCCATCTCAAGGTCCCTAACCATCTCATTATTATCAGCCTTCCCAATATGCTACACAAGTTCCTTTTCGACCATCATGAAGTTTATTGATGAGACAGCGTGATCCTCCTGAATCTTTAGGTTTTACATTAAGACGAAGTGGTTCTACCAAGTCCAATGATTCAAGCAATCAAAATATATCTACAAGTAGTTGCATCGATAATCACAATCAATATCCACATCTTGAAGTACTTGTATATTGAAGTAACGAAGACTACTAATGATACATCCATAAATATAATACTCGATACAACAACTTCATCACATAAGACAATTATCGTGACTTTGTTAGAGCATCATAAATACAAAAAGGAAATTAAAGGACGAGAGGTATTCAGCCAAGCCAAAGCTTCGCATGGTATTGAAGAAGTCATGACTCATGAATCATGATTTGGTGGTGGTACTAGTACTATTATAATTCATTTCTGGTGAGTATTGTTATAAATATCTTAAGTTATTATCATGTTTTGTGCTTTTCCTTTTCAATGTTATGACTTACGATGATTATTAATATGCTAATAACACATCTATATTGTATTTTCATTCAAAATTTATGATTTTCAACTTTTAAGTATTTCTTTATGCATGTAGTGGTTATTAAAATGTTAACCTAAATTTCTTCGATATTAATGATATATCAACAATATATCCCCTTTTTTACTTGATACGATATTGATATTTAAAACCTTAATATGAGGAACTATCAACAATTAATGCCTTTACTATTTGTGGAAAACCATTGCATTGGGAGATTACTTTACACAGCTTGATAAGACTACCTTTACAGCCGTCTTCATATCCAAATTGCAAAATGAGATCTAGATAGAAGTGTTGGAGCCTCAAAGCCTGGCTGAGGGAACAAGGCTCACTAGTTATCCAAATGATAACCACCCAAATTCATTCCATTCCAAAAAGTGGATTACATCATATATTATATAATAGATCTCCAGAACACCACTCAGGAGGAAATCGAGGAAACAAAATTCTCAACGTAGGACCTTTCTCCCCTAAAAAGCACTCCATTCCTCCCCAGCCAAACACTGCACAGGACTACCAGAATGTTGTCCCTATCCTTCTTGGATCTAAAGGTGATCCCTCCACATGCATCACCTCTATGAAATGAGGACCAGAAGGCAGCCTCATCCTGATAAGCGATCCAGTCGATCCCCAATCTTTGTCAAACCTGTACCACAAAAGGACTTTGGAAGAAGAGGTGTTGGATGTCCTCGTTAACTTCGCCACAAAGAGGAAACGCCAAGTTATCTGTATGGTTCCATCTCGCTCTCCATCGCTTCATCATGATACTCCCCCTTTTCACCAACCACGTAAAGATTTTCACCTTCAAAGGGCACTCTGCCGCCCAGAGCAACCTGCAATCCCACAAGAGATCGACATCTGAGTTGGCCGTGTTACCCCTCAATCTGCGGAAGACTTTCGCCAGTGAAAAGTCTCCTTCCCAGGAAAAAGCATCTTAGCCATCCTCTGGTGCCCAACCTTCTAACTCCTGCAACATCTGCTGAAACTCCTCACATCTCTGGTTCGAGAGCCCCCTAAAAGCAGGACACCAAGCTCCATCTCAACAACTTCCCACCATGGTCGACGAGTCGACAACACTCCAAAAAAGGCGAGGGAACCTGTCGCTAAGGGTATAGCCAACCCCTTGCCAATCGTCCTACCAGAAACGAAATGCATCCCCCTCCCCCGAAGTGGGAGAGAAAAAACCACGCACCTCCCCTGTCACTGTCACTGTCGCCAAACCCCTTAGAAAGTGAGAGGCTCCTGAGGAAGGCGAGACCAGCAGCCCCCACGACAGAAAGGGGTTGTATCATCGTCGCATAACATCACCGAACAACCCCTGCTCCTGCCCTACCAACCTGGCTATCCACTTCATGAGAAGGCTAATGTTCACCTTACCCACATCTCTAACCCCCATACCTCCATTCTATACTTGTCTATAGACCTCCTCCCAGGCCACCAACCTCGCCCCCTACCTGTCGACCCCATATTGGCCCAGAAGAAATCCCTCATCAATCCCAAGATCTTCCTCTCAATCTGGTGTGGTAGTCTGAATACCGAGAGGAAGTATGACAGCATGGATGCCAGAACCGCTTTCACCAAGGTCAGCCTTCCACCTCTAGAAAGGAGCTTGGAAGACCACCCCGCCAACCTCCCCTCCATCATCTCCAACAGAGGAAGCCAATCCTGCACCCTGAGTCACCGATCTAATAAAGGAAGACCCAAATATACCAACAGCAAGGAACCCAAATACGTCCCCAAGGCATCACCCACCCTTTCTGTATCTGTGGCTGACAAGTTTTTTTTTTTAAGGAAAAAAGGGTGGTGATCCTCTAGATACCACCCAGGAATTCATTAATTAAAATAAGAAAGAAAAATTACATCACAAGGCAGAGCTCCACCCCAAAATAAAAGACATCCCAGATCCAACAAAATTCTCCACATATGGATGCTGCCCCCTAAAAACCACAACATTCCTACCTAGCCAGATAGCCCACAAGACCGCCATTGGTCTAGCCCGCTCCCTCCTAGATCGAAACACATGACGCTCACCGTTGGCTTCCCCACATCTGAATGACTGCCAAAATCCTGCATGAGAGTCGTGGGCCCACCACCGGTCCCCCACCTACCCCCAAATCTACGTCACCACCGGGCACGCAAAGAAAATATGGTCAATGTCTTCCTCTGCGTGGCCACAAAGTGGACAGGACCTGTCAGCATCCGGCACCTATCGGGCTCTCCACTTCTTCGTCATTAGCTTCCTCTCCTGAGGAGCCAAACAAATATTTTAACCTTCAACGGGTAAGAGGGCTCCCAAAGCTGCCTACAGTCTCTGGTGAGATCAACGTCCCCAAGCACATCGAAGCCACCAAGCCTTCTATACGCATCCTATACGGAGAAATGACCTTCCTCCCACCCAAAACGGTCCGTACCATCTTCTAACTGAAAAGTCTGGAGTTCCTGCAACAGCTCCTGCACTTCTCCAAGCCTCTGATCTAATAGATTGCCCACAAATGTCGGACACCACATGCCGCTCCACATATCCGCCACCAAGGTTCTCCTATCAACCGTCAACGCCGCAAGTCTGGGAAAGCGCTCCGCCAAAACTCCAAGTCCCGTCCAGTCATCTGGCCAGAAACTGAAAACCTCACCCAACCCCAGTATTAGGGTGAAAAACAGTCGGACCTTTGGAGCCACCAATGACAAACTCCTCAAAAAATGGGAAGCTCCTCTAGGGGGCGAGGCAAAGAGCTCCCAATTCGCCAGTCCCCAATAGCAAGAGCGCAAGACCCTCCCCACCAGACAAACCTCTCCCCCAAGCAATCTGTCAATCCACTTTGTCAGGAGGCTGTCATTCATCCTCTCCACTTCCATGACTCCCAGACCCCCCTCCTTATACAGCATGCACACCTCACTCTAGGCCACCAACTTCGCACCCACCCTCCCGCTCCATAGTTGGTCCAAAAGAAATTTCTCATCAAGCTCACCACTCTGTCTTCAATTTTCCTCAGCATTTTGACAATCGAACATAAATAAGCTGGTATTGCCGAGAGTACCGCCTTGAGGAGGACCAGCCACCCACCTCTCAACAGCAGCTTGGACGCCCATCCCGACAGCCGACCTTCAATCCTCTCAAGCAGCGAGACCCAGTCCTGCGTCGAGATCTTCCTATCTGTCAGGGGCAGTCCCAGGTAATGGAAGGGTAGGGCCCTCGCCTCTGTCCCTAGAGCTTCCGAGCACACCTTCGCCTCTCCATCCTCCATGCTGAACTAAACAAAGGATGATTTGGAGCAGTTGATCTGCATACCTGATGCTTCGCAGAATAGCTTTAGGATGATATGACATCGTCTCACCTCCGCCACCGTCCTCTCGATAAAGAAGAGATATCCCCGTACTGTAGAATCGAAATGCCCTCACCTCCCTCCAGAGGGAACCCCTGCAGCAGACCTGTCGCGCTCGCTCTGTTAGTAGCCCTTGCCAAGGCATTTGTTGCCAACACAAACAGCATAGGCGCAAAGGGGCACCCCTGTCTCACACCTCTCTTCGGCTGGATCCAACCTCCCGCCGAGTTTCCATTGATGAGGACCGAGAAAGATGTTGTAGTGATGCACTGCTTCATCCATCTAATCCAGGTCGTCGGGAAACCCCTCTTGGCCATAGCTGCCCACAGGAAAGACCACTGCACTGAGTCGTAAGCTTTTGCGAAGTCCACCTTCCATAGGAAAGCCTTCTTACCTTCTCTCCTCCAGCGTGCTAGTATCTCCGTCGCCGCCACATACCCGTCTAAAATGCATCTCCCCAGATCAAAAGCAATCTGCACTTCTGACACAACCTTGCCAATCACCCTCCTAAGCCTATTCGCCAATATTTTTACTATGATCAGATATACCGCATTTGATAGTGTAATTGGTCTATATTCTTTAATTGTCTTTGCCCCTTCTTAGCCAACAGGAACAAATAGAACTTGTTCAGCATGTTGAAACCCATGTTCCCTTCCCTAAACTCTGCCAGGACCTACAACATCTCATCCTTCAACAACAGCCAAAATTTCTTGAAAAAAAGAACCGGGAAACCGTCCAACCCCGGACACCCTTCAGCGTTCAGCCCCCAAACCGCCCTACGAGCCTCGTCCTCCAAGAAAGGCACCACCAACCTCTACACCTCACCAGGAACCACCGTCGGAACCCCCAGCCCCCTCCATCTCCAATTCCTGGCCCTCCGTCTCCACGTAAACTCCCTGAAGTAATCCGTTACTACCCTTCCCACCGACTCCCTTCCCGAGCACTTCGCCTCGCCCACTCGTAGCTTATCGATCCAGTTTCTCCTCCGTCTAGTTGAAGCCGTCATATGGAAAAATCTGGTGTTAGAGTCTCCCTCCTTGACCCACTTCTGTCTAGATCTAGTTCTCCACTCCACCTCCGCCTTCTGATCTTTCTCCTAAATGGTCTTCATGTGGTCCTCCCTGCTCTGCCTCTCCACCACCGACATCAACCCCTGGTCTTCTATTCTATCCAGCCTCTGAACCTCTCCAAGTGCCTCGTCCCACTTCTTAGTCCGCTCTTCTTTCAACTACTTCCTGTAGTCCTTCAGAAAGCGTCTCATCTCTTGAAGCTTTGCCTCGAGCCTCGCGACAACCGACACATCCGAATGCAGATCCCTCCATTTGTTCTCCACCATACTCTTGAAACCTTCTTCTAGCAGCTATGCCCTCTCAAACTTAAAGTACGTACCGCACCAAGATCCCTCGCCAGACTCCCACAGCAACGGTGAGTGATCAGAGAAGAGCCTCTCCAAAGAGCAGGACCCTACCATTGGGAAGATCTAAGCCAACTCTACCGAGCATACGAAACGATCCAGCCTGGACATCAGGCTCCCTAAGCTCCTCCATGTGAATGCACAAAAGGTGGGAGGTATATCCTACAGCCCATGCTCAGCAATGAACCTCGCGAGTTCCTCTGAGCCCCGGTCCCTACCTCCTCTCCCCCCTGGCCTATCCTCCACTAAAAGGGTGACGTTGAAGTCTCCTCTAATAAGCCACGGGCTCCCCTGAAAGTTCCTCGCAGCTCGGTGCAGGCTCTCCCAAAGGGAATTCCTGTCCGCTTCATCAGCAGACCCGTACACCGAAGAGAAAGCCATCATAAGCCCATCACTCCTCAGCTGCACCGTGACCACACCTACCCTCACCTCCAATTCCACCAACGAGAAGAGGTCCTCTTTCCACCCAACAATCAACCCTCCAGACCTCCCAACTGCATCCAGAGCCATAAAACCCCCAGTAGACTCCCCCCAATCTTTCTCCACACCCTCAGATCACACTTCTGCAACTTCGGCTCCTGTAGAAAAACTACATCTGGGTTCCACTTAAGCAAGTACAACCTCAGTGTCCCCCTACGAGATGGGTCGCAAAGACCCCTCACATTCCACGTAAGAACCTTCAACATGGAGTCCCAACTGCACCACCCCCTCTTACACAACCAAACCCAACCCCGTCAACCACCTGCTCCACCTCCTCGCAGCCAACAGCACAGGCTCCCCCTTACTCCCCTGATCCCCTTTCCCCCCTCCCTGTCACCTCTGTACCACCCACAGACCCCTCCCCCTCGTCGCCGCCCGACTTGCTCCCCACATCGCTGGCCCTCACCACCAGCTGCGCTGGTTCCTCCCCCGCAACCCCCACCATCAGGGCCTCCTTGCGATGTCCCTCCGACCCAGAGGGCTCCTCCCTCCCCTACGGGAACAGCCAGGCCCCATCGTCGACTATGGTGGCGCCGCCAAGCTCGTCCTCTCTGCTCTGATGAGGCCCCCTATCACCCCCCTGACCTCCACCACCGAACACAGGGCTCGCCGACATCGAAGGAGCTCTAGTCAACCCCCCTTGTGCCGCGGAGGGGCCCTGCGCCGCCAACCATAGCCTCTCCATCCACCGATGGAGGAGCTTGGTCACTCTAATCTCGCCCTCACTCCCATAGAAGGCGGAAGCCGCCGCCCAACCTCTGTGGCTGACAAGTTAAACAGAACAAAACTTAACTTTTGATAGTTTATCTATAGCCCAAACGCCTCACCAAAAAGCTCCAGAAGAATTTTCATCCTTTTAGCCTCCAGCACCTTACCCTTGACCAAAAATAGTATATCATCATCATACTGCAGGACCGTTGTCTCCCTATCTTCACCAACCGTAAAACCTCTGATCAGACCGTTATCACTGGACCATTGTGTTACCCGTGTCAAAGCATCTGCTGCAAGAACAAACAACATAAGTGCTAGGAGGCAACCCTGTCTGACCCCCCTCCTGGACTGTATCCATCCTCCTACCAGGTTCCCATTGATCAAGACTAAAAAGGATATCATCGTCACACACCTCTTCATCAAATCAATCGAAACTGCAGGAAAACCTCTCCTCAACAACGAAGTCCACAGAAAATCCCATTGTATCAAATTGTATGCCTTGCTAAAATCCACCTTCCACAGAAAAGCCTGCCTCTTTTCCCTCTTCCAAGTTGCCAGAGCCTCCAATGCAACCACAAAACCATCCAAAATTCCTCTTCCTGGAATGAAGGCCGTCTGCACCGGGGATATCAAGTCACCAAGAAGATCCTTGAGCCTATTGGCCAAGACCTTAGCAACAATAAGGTATACAGCATTCAACAGCGCAATCAGTCTGAAATCCTGAATCACCTCCGCCCATTCTTTCTTGAGTAGCAAGAACAAATAATAACTATTTAATTTATCGAAACCCCTGTTTCCAGTCGCAAACTCCCCTATCTTCTGCATCACCTCCGCCCCCACCAAGGGACAAAACTCCCTAAAAAAGAAAACTGGAAAACCATCTGGGTCAGGACACCCTTTCGCGTTCAGGCTCCAAACCGCCTATCTCACCTCATCCTCCGAGAAACTAGCAGTGAGACTCTCCGCCTAAGCCTCCGTGATACGCTGTACATTCTCCCCTCTCCACCTCTAGCACCCCCTGCACGCCTCCCTGCAAAGTCTCTGAAGTAATCTGCCACTGTCTGACCCATCTCCTCCCTGCCTACGAAAGAATCCCCATGTATCAACTTCCCTATCCAATTTCTTCTCCTCTTGGCTGAAGCCATTTGGTGGAAGAACCTGGTGTTGGAGTCGTCTTCTTTCAACCATCTCTGTCGTGACTTCGTCTTCCACTCCACCTCTTCCTTCCCGTCCTCCTCCTGTACTATCTGTGCCATCCTCCCCCGAACCTCCCCATCCTCTGTCGAGATAGGGGGCTGCTCCTCCTGTCTATCAATCCTGGTAATCTCTGCTAAAGCTTCCTCCTTCCTGCCCCTCCTGGACGCCTTGATTTCTCTCTTGTACACCCTCAAGTGGTCTCGCAGCGCACTTAATTTTTTCACCAGGCGACATGCTGCCAAATCCTCCACCTCTATCAACTTTCATTTCTCCTCCACCATACTCCTTAATCCCTCCTCCATCAACCAAGATTTGTCAAATTTGAAATATATGCCAAACTGTACTCCCATATTTGGCCTCCAGATGAGAGGCGTATGGTCCAAAAAAGGTCTCTCCAGGGCAGACACATCCGCCACAGGGAAAGCCTCTACCAACTCCATGTTGGAGTCTTGGAGAGGAATCTGTTAATTCTAGACATCAGACCACTGCTATTCCTCCATGTGTAAGCATAGGATGTCGAAGCCCAATCCACGAGACCATGAGTTGAAACAAAGTCCACAAAATTATGCGACCCGAGATCCTGTCTCCCCCGACCTCCAGGCATGCCCTCCATCTACAAGGTAATGTTGAAATCACCTCCAATCAACCAAGGGCTACCATGACATGCCACAACAGTGAGTTCCTCCCACATGACTCCCCTTGCCTACGTATCTGTTGGCCCATACACTCCTGTGAAAGTGACGATGGCCCCTCCCGCCTTCATAACCAACTTCACAGAGATTACATGTTCTCCACAATAGCATTCTTTCAGGAAAAAACATCTTCCCGCCATCCAAGGATCTATCCACCTAAGCAACCAGATGCATCAAGGGACCGAAAACCTTTCGAACCCCCTACCTCCTTCCATACCCTGGCGTAACAATCGGACAGCTTTATTTCCTGCAACAGCACGGCATTCTCTCTATCTCCTAATATACTGCCCCAAAGCCGCCCTCCTCAAAGGGTCATCGAGAACTCGCACATTCCATGTAAGCACATCATTCATTTACAAAACATTGGGCGTCACCTTCACTGCCTACTGGAAGCCACCTACCTATGCCGTCTTACGCACCTCCTCATCATCATAATCCAACGCCGTTATCTGTTGTGAACCCTGTGGCATCCTTCCACGGCCATCCACCACCACCCTCGGTCTCTGTCTTCCACGAAAACTCCACTTCCTTCTATATCGAAGGGAGCCACCTCGAGTATCGTGCACCAAGCGTGGCCTCCATCTAGTCAAAGGGACCTTTGCACACCGCCTCCATCCAACCACTGCAAAAGGGGCTCACTTGTAAACATGAGAAGGTTTGATAATGATCACACCCGTAAGTTGGCACCATGCAGCAATCAATGACTGCTCGGTGACAATATATGCTCCTCATGGTCCCACTCTTACCCTCTGCAAGGACAACTCCCAAGAGATCTAGCTCTAGCACACTAGTGATCTCGATGTTGTTGTTACCTACCAAGATGGTCAAAAGGCACTCAGAATCTTTTCTACATGTCAGGACAACATTGCAAGTCCCAAACAGTGTACTTGTTAACCAGAGACAACAATGTCAAAAAGTAAAAAGAGGCACAAGATTCCAAAAACCTCGATGGCAAACCCAAGCTCTCCAACCACATCATCTCCACAAAAACAATACCGCACCGCTGTGTGCATGTTATGGGGCAAAAGGGACTCAAATTGGTAGAAGTAGGAAGATCCTCCAATCCATGCAACCCTCCCTCTAGACGATGTCCATCTTGCTAGTTTCTCCAAATCACTAAATGCAATCGTTGCCACTGGTAGATGATTATCCACTCTTGATTGCACAAAGGGTTTGTGCTTTGACGTATAGGGAAGTTCCTTCATTGTTAGCGCCTATATCCAATCCTTGTGATCATTTCATATCGATATCAACACCTCGTGGATAGTTTCAGAGGTAGACCATCTGAAAATTGAGATTGTTTCAAGCGTGGAGGATTCTTTCAAAACAGACAGTCAAGCAGAGTTCATTCTAAAATGCCAAACCAAACCAAAGCAACCATGGCAATTGGATTCAGTTCCGGAAAATCCCCAAAATAAATTACTACGAAGATGGGAACAAAACACATTTTCCAGTTTAATTCGGTTCTCGAAAGTTACAACAGAACTTGACCATATCACGATATGAGTACAAACGACTAGGGAGCGGGTGAATGCCATCTCGAGGATAAAGAAGATCCTTATAATTTCTCCTTTTGTTTGAAAAGTACAAGATCCTTGTAATTATTGGATATATTGAGAATGTCACCAGGATTATTTTCTCCGCTCTCTTTTTCCAGTGGACTACAGTTAGGTTTTCGGTGTGTTGGTCGTTTGATCGGTCTGAGGCAAAGACTAAGTGACATCATGCAAAACACGGTTTGAAGTATAACATTGCCGACATGTTGATCGCGATTAGGTTTCCGAAACAGATCACAGGAAAAACTATTTGGAGATTCCTTTGTGAGAGGTAAGGTGAGATGATCGAAGTTCAAGACGTCTCCCACGCTAGAGATTCCATTCGCAAGGGAGGTGATGGCACGAAATCTGTGGTCTCGGAGTACCTCAAGCAGCGAGAGACAACGTAGGTGGCGATTGGGGAGAGGGGAGGAATCGGAGCGAGGGACAAGTCGTCGTCCTCCCCGTTGTCCTTCCCCTTCCCCTTGCTACTTCTGCTAAAGAGCGATCGCAGAGTGTTCTCGCGGAAGAAGCTCTCGATCTTTACGATGCCGTCCGCCATCTCTGCCCCCGCATTCCCTCGGGTGCCTTCCTCTTTGCGCGTTTGTTGCGTGGAGTTTGTGCGCGCGCGCGTGTTGGCGTGGGAGCGGGGGGGAAGAATATATGGATGTGGCTAACGTACACGCGAGGGAACGCGGGGACGCTGGGGCGGGCCGGTTGCTGTTGGCCACTGCCACTTTGATTTCCAACGAAGGGTAACCCCGTCACAATAAAATTAAATCCACCGATCCTAATCCGATCCGAACCGATTTATATTTATTAAATAAATTAGATTCAAATTTATCCCTTTAAACTTACTCAATCTGAGAAATGAATAAAAGATTCTTCATGTAATACATTCAACCCTCCATATTTACTTATTTAATCCATTTAATTCATTATTAAATGGGTTAAACAGGTCAGATCGTGTTTAGTAAATGTAAATGAGTTAGATTTAAGTTGAATTATATAGACCCATTTAATAAACAAGTTGAACCCAACCCAATACATTTATAAATGGATTTAGTTTAAGCGAGTTGAGTCAAACTCAACTCGACCTGTTTGACAACCCTAATGAAGAGACACCATCGGCGTGGAGGGGCCACTAGGGCCAAATTATAATTTATAATATGACACCTAATAGTGTACATTTATAATGACTTCTCTTGTCATGATAAAGATTGTTCATGAGATACCTCATTTGGTATTTGTTAGCTTTTAATCGATCTAACTTGGTCTTTTTAGATGATGTTCAATGATAGGATATTTAATTATGTTTAATTAAGGATAAGCATTATGTTGAGTTGCCCTATCCCAACTTGAATGGCTCAATTCAAGTTTGAACTTGAAATTAACTTAGATAGAACCTAGGTTATAAATATAACTCATTTAATAAACTTGATTATATATTTTTCACTTAACATTCTTGTGAAAGCTGAAGGTTGACATTTTTTACCAACACTTTTTGAAATCTTAACTATTAAAACCTCAAGCATCCTTTTAGCACACATGTAAGATGAGATGTAAAGAGACCACTCCAATGCTTTAAGCACGAAAGAAGCGACACCTAATTAATCACACGATACTTTCATTGCCTTCCCTTGTCAAATGAGTACTTAAAAAACGAAGGGTATTAGTTAATCCATGTCATTTTCCACACTTTTATCAACAAAAATAGATCTCCTTCATCAGCTTCAATGCTCGAAAAGTGATAATAATATATAGATTTGTAACCTCTTTTCTGATAAGGGAAGCGTCGAAAAGTTTGTAGGAAATAGCATCACTTTTCTATTTTTGCAAGAATATAAGTTCCACTATTAGAGGAAGAGGGATAAAGGAAAGGTCACATGCATGGAGACATCAACAAGGGCATTTTCTTAACGAGAGTAGTGACGAGTATGCTCAAGGTGGCTAAAGTCCCTAGGCTCATCCTTCATGTCAAGGAGAAACTGTTCGGGTTCCTTAAACCTTTAAGGGTTTAACTGAAATTAACCCACTTCTGACTTAGGATGGACATGTACTGTAATATGTCTGAACTAGACTTAATCCTGATTGGATACTGGTATCATATATATTAAGTACCAGTACTAGTGAACCAGTACTGGTATTCTTAAGCCACAGCTATGAGTTCTATATCCAAACAAGTACCAATACTCATACGCTACAGTTTAGAACTCATGTCTAGATGAATATTCATCCAGTACTCACTATGTACCGATACTCATGTTTAGTACCGATATTTAGTGAATATTGGTATCTCTCCAGGAAAGAACTAATCTCAACGAGTACCAATACTCACCGAAACTCATGAAGAGTACCAGTACTTATTGAGTATTGGATACAAAACCTGTAACTTACCAGTACCAATACTAGTGACCAATACCAGTACTTGTAAGGTACAAGTTTTGGTGACTTCAAGTTTAGAACCTAACCCGGGACTCATGTGTACCGGTACTCATGATGAGTACCAATACATGTAAGTCCCAGTTTTAAACTTAAGATGACCTGGAACTAATACGTGGCTTGCCTGTATCGGTACTCGTGAAGAGTATCGATACTAGCAACCTACAGTACACCTTACGATCCAAAACTGTAATGCCTGAGTATCGATACCCATCTCAAGATACCGATACTACCTGCGGTTATGAGTTGTATTTAAGTTTTCCTGAGAATATGAAACATCTAATTTTAACCCTAATACATGTTGTTCTAATGGCTGAAGTATATATCTATTTGAACCAAATAAAGATATAAAATAGCAAGCCATGACAAGATATGAAAAGATATCTCAAATTTACACATCTTATGCAAGATACGTACCTATATATACATATCTAAAACCTATAGGTTATAGGGTTTAGATGTACCTGTATTCATCTTGAAGTTAAGAGCAAGAGCTTTAGGATGCCACTACAAAGGAATCCCACCTTTATATCCTGATTGAGAGTAGGAGGAGATCAATCTCCACGCACAAACTCTCTTTCTCACTTTTCTCCGGAGACGATGGGTCTTCTTCAGGGAAATCTTTTTGTGTGTAGTTTCCTTGGGGACCATAACCCGCATATTAAGAATGCAATTATCCTCACTAATTGCATTTTGGGTAATTAGCATATCTCCCCATCAAGGAGATCCTAATTACAACTAGGTTTCTGCACATGTATATTTATATACCACACTTTCTCTTTTACATTTCATACTCGTATTAACTTAATATCATTATCTGCTCACTTTACAAATGGGTATAAATTAATGACAGTCCTTAAATTATATGTTGTATGATTATATTTATATGTTCATATACAAGTCCATATATATATTAGATCATAATCTAATAATATCCCACTTGGACTGTATATGTAACTTATTGATCAAACAACATTGGAAAAATTGAATTTTGAGCTCACTTTACTATTATAATTGGAATGCATATCTTTAAACTATCTGATCTACCAATCACACTAGTAACAGAATCAAGAAAGCTTTTGTTACAATTACCGTAACTAAACCAACATCAATCACAATCACTAGTGTAAATAGTAACCAGAAAATGTGTGGATGTGCAGTATGGAAATTACATGCAATGTGTTCAGTAACATGTATACCAACTGGTCCTCCAAATTGAGATTACTTACAAAATACCAAAATCATAACCATAGATTCAGAATGGACATATAAATAAACTGATAAGTTTTGTTATTTCCATAGAAATGAAACTTTAAAAAACTTTATACGTAATCGAATAACCAAATAACTGAAGTACTAAAATATCGAAGTTTGTCTATTACAATGAGCTCGAAACAAAACTCCCACTAAAGCTGAAATTTCTGTAAGAAAATTACACCCATAGAAACAGTGTGTTTTTGAAACTTTATAGGTGAAATTCCTTTGGTAAGCAGATCAGCGATCGTAGAGTCTGTGCCAATATGCTCAATAGAGAACTGTCCATTCTAAATTCTTTCTTTAACAATCAGGAACTTGATCTCAATATACTTCGATTTGAAGTAACTCTTGTTGTTATTAGAGTATAGAACTACGGATTGGTTGTCACAAAACATTCTAAGTGGCTTATCAATACCATCAACAATGCGCAGCCCGGTGACAAAATTCCGCAACCATACATCATGGTTGGATGCCTTATAACATGCAATAAATTCTCCTGCCATGGTAGAAGAGGCAATAAGAGACTGTTTTGCACTCTTCCAAAAAACCGCACCATTAGCTAATAGAAAAATATAACCCGAAGTAGACTTTCTGCTATCCTAGCATCCAACAAAATCGAAGTCGGTATATCCGATAACCTTATGACGATCCGACCTCCGATAGGTAAGCATGTAATCCTTTGTTTTCTGTAAATATCTGAATACTCTCTTGGCTGCTCTCCAATGTTCTCTGCCTCGACTACTTAAATACTTTCCTAACATCCCAATAGTAATGTATGCCAAGTCTGGATGAGCACAGACTTAGGCATACATTATGCTCCCAACGGCCGATGCATTAGGCACTAATTGCATCTCCCATTTTCCAAAATCATTGTCGAGGCATTAATGGAGACTAAACTCGTCTCTCTTTACCACTGGAGTGTCTAGTGGTCTGCAATCCTGCATCCCAAATCTTTTAAGTATCTTCTCTACATAGTTTCTTTGGGATAAACCTAGGATATGACGAGAGCAATCTCGATATATTTTAATTCCCAACACAAATAAAGCATCTCCAAGATCTTTCATGTCAAAATGTTTAGCAAGAAATTTCTTGGTATCATGAAGAATACTTATATCATTAGTAGCAAGAAGAATATCATCCACATAAAGAATCAAGAAGATATATTTACTCCCGCTGAACTTGTGGTATATACATTTATTGGCCAAGTTTGCCTCAAAACCAAATGAGACAATTACTTGATGAAATTTGAAATATCATTATCTGGAGACTTGTTTGAATCCATAAATGGATTTTCTTAATTTGCATACCATTCTTTTTCAGTCACCAATCACAAAATGCTTGAGTTGAGTCATATAAATGGTCTCCTTAATATCTACATTGAGAAAAGTAGTCTTAACATTCATTTGATGTAACTCAAGGTCAAAATGTGCCACTAACACAAAAATTATTCTAAATGAATCCTTAGAGGAAACAGGAGAAAAAGTTTCCTTGTAGTAAATTCCTTCCTTTTTGGGTAAAACATTTCGTAACAAGGCAAGCTTGGTACGATACCACATTTCCTCTTGAATCCCGTTTGGTTTTAAAAATCCATTTGTACCCAATGGGTTTCTCACCTTTAGGAAGAGGAACAACCTCCCATACCCCATTATCAGACATTGACTTAATTTCCTCTTTCATGGCATCAATCCACTTTTGAACATTTACGCTTTCCATTGCTTGATGAACAGTAACTAGGTCATCTTCTATCACACCAATGTCTACTTCATGCTCTTGAAGAAATACAATATAATCATCTGTAATTGCATTTCTTTTAGCTCTAGTGGATCTCCTCAAAGGCATATTATCTTGAGGGTTATGAGGTTGTTTTTCAGAAGCTACATCTAAATTATTGTCTTCCTCTAAGATATTTTGAAGTTCATAGATGATTATATCCTCGATCACTAGAATATCTCCCATAGGAATATTTACATGTTCCTCTTCAAAGACAAAATCTTTATCTCTGATTTCTTTTACAACTTTAATATCCTCAAAGAACTTAGCATTTCTAGATTCAAAAATAACCTTATCAGTGGGATCATAAAATTTATATCCTCTTGACCTTTCCGAGTATCCTATAAAGTAGCAACTAATAGTCCTAAAATCTAGTTTCTTCTTGTTAAGCCTATAAGGCCTTGCCTCAATTGAGCATCCCTACATAAGAAAATGTTTAAAACTGGGCTTATGCCTAGTCTATAGCTCATATGGAGTTTTATTAGTTGCCTTAGTGGGGACTTGGTTCAAAATGTATGCTACAGTCTTAAGTGCCTCACCCCATAGAGAATCTGGTAAGGTAGAATGAGCAATCATGCTCCTTACCATATCCTTAAACGTTTTATTTCGTCTTTTAGATACACCATTCATAGTAGGTGACCCTGGCATGGTATACTGAGGGACAATACCGTATTCCTCTAGGAATTTGGCAAAAGGCCCTGGACGTTGTTCACCGAATCCATCATATCTACCGTAGTATTCATCACCACGATTATATCTAACGGATTTAATTTTTCTGTCAAGCTAATTTTCAACTTCAGCTTTGTAATTCTTGAACATGTCTAATGATTGTCATGACTCGATCCCAGATTCCTACAGAACCCGAGACTGGCTCGCCTCGACTAATCTCAAGACCCAATAGTCTAATGAGAAATAACCCAAAAGCAGAATATATTCCACAACCACCCATGCAATGTAACTAAGCAGAAAAAAACTAAAAGATTGTAAAGGAAACAGAACGAAATGTCTCACAATATTACATGCCATCACAACTACAACAGTGGAAAATAAAGCGAAAATGTTACAAAAATAGTATTACATACTAGAGTACTCACTACTACAACTGAAAGCTCGAAAACAAAAAGGTGACAATAGCTAAGGCTGGGCCCGACTGGGCCCAGCTTCCTCTGCGGCCAGTGGCGCTGGTTGCTCAACTTGCTGACCTAAACAAGGTTATAAAATATGTGGTCAGCTAACGTTGAGTATAGTGGTGGTTAAGCCATTTTCATGAAATTGACAAAGGACAAGCAACTAATTAATTATTCATTTCCATTTAACTCGACTAAGTGTTTCTAATTTGTTTATTCACTTAAGAAACCAATCATTTCTTGATCTTGTCTGTCCCTCAAGGGAACGATCTTGATTGCAGTATTTCCCGTGATATAGGATGTACACGTGGTGCTCTCCTGGTCAGGAGAGTCCCCAGTGATAGTCCTACACACAGTCAACCATCCCGAGGTCACAATCGTGACATAGCTGTGACTACGGCATGCGTGATAAGCGCATGGGTAGCTACCCCACATTGGCACGCAATCGGTCATTTCCGCTAGTGGGTACACCCAAACGCATAGCATGGAACAGTATAGGGCCTTGTCCTCTCAGAATAGGGGTCTCGCCCTTCCACAGTCCGCATACCCTCGTCCGACTATCCCAGTTTAACTAGTGGGCCTAGCAAGAGTTGGTATAGGTTGGCTAGTCCTAACCCTGGGTCCCGTGGGGTGGCTAGCTCCCATCCTGCACTAAGTAGTACACCCTGGTACCATGTACGCGAGGGCTGAACAGGAGTCGATGTAGAGTGACTAGTCCTAACCCCAGGTCTCAACCTAAGGGGCGACTAGCTCCCCTCTACACAAAAAGGACAGCTACTCTCCTTGGTACAGCGTACACAAGGATGAGCTCACTTCTCGTCTAGATACGAGATTCTTTCCATATATAGGAGTTCTTCTCCTAGTTCCCCATAGGGTTCATGCACTGTATTCATTTCATTTAGTTTATCAACATGCATATCTCGTTGTTCACATTCTGATTCTCATTCATATAACAGGAAACTATTGTTTTAAGAAACATCACATCATGTATCTATACATTTGCTAGCAATTAGGGTTTTAATATGCATCTCCAATTAAATAATGTAGCTCAGGCATTGCTCATTCGTTTCTGCTCTAGGGTTCATTTCACATCATAGGGTTCAATCAAGTTATTCTAAGCATGCATTTTACTTATTGAAATCTTAACATTAAAGTAAACCACTCTACCGGGAAATACGAGAGGAATGGGGGCTAGAACTACAGGTCATGTCGTCTCCGTGGGCCCCGAACATGCTATAGGCTAGAAACCTATACCAATGACCAAGTCACATTAGACGAGTTTCAAACAGTATATAATTGACACTAACACGTAGGGAAACTCAATCGGAAAACAATGGTACTTCATTTGCATAAATTCGACTCCGTTTAGGCCCCGAACGGGCAAAAAATGTGCATACTGTCTCAAATTAGACGTCTGGGACTAGACCCAGACGTCTTAAACAATCTCAAAACTTCACCTTGCTTCCCTGCGTTGCTACCGGACGTCTGGAACCCCTTTACATTCGTCCTGGGTCTTTCTAGATGTCTGTAAGTGCGTCTGAACGTTCGATAGGTCTATCAAACATCTGTGGAGATGTTCAGACGTCTTAAAGCACCTCGAAGCATGTTCGTGCACCTTTCCAAGGCCTATACCTACGCATATGTTCGCAGGTTCAAAACCACGACAACGCATGCCACGCACTTCACGTACGTGAATGCATGAGCGTTCAGGACGCTTACCTCAGCACTCTGCGAGTTTTCAGACGTCTGGCTTTAGCTTCAAACATCTGCTGCTTCTCCAAACGCCTGGTAGATGTTCCAGACGTCTGATACTAGAAAAATCCAGTATGCAGAACTCCTCGCGACGCTCGTCTTCTCACAGACCTCCTCCCGCAGCACCTGCAGCAGTTGCTCCAACGACTGCAGGAGGTCGAGAAGCTCTTCTCCACGAGGTCCTCCTCCTTGTCTCCTCCCGCGAGTGCTTCTCGAGCTCCTGCGGTTGCACTCTGGCCACGGCTCCTCCCTCTCGCACGAGCTCCCTCGAGCGAGCGAGCTCTTTTCTCACACCCTCACTCTCCCTCTCCCACGATGGCAACTCCGGCCGAGGCAAGGGCAATCCCCATGCGTGTATGCTCTCCCGGCAGTGCACTCTCGATACGACCTGGTTCCCATATCCCTGCAAGACCTGAGATTAACTCGCCTCGACTAATCCAAAGACTTAGTCGTCTAACGAGAAATAACCAAAAGCAGGAAAATAAACCGCATTCACATGCAATATAACTAAGCAGAAGGAAAGAATGAAGCAGTAAAGGAAAGTAGAACAACTATCTCAAAATAGTAGTACATGGCACAACAATAACAGAAAACAGAAAGTAGCGAGAATAGTAATTTTAAGGTCCAGTACTCATAATTACTGTAGAAACAAAAGAGCTGGAAAGAAAACTACTACAGTTGGGCTCGGCTGGGCCCAGCTCATTCTGCAGCCGGAAACCCGGGCTGCTCAACTCCTGGTCTTGAACAAGGTTACGAAAAGACGGAGTCAGCGAACGCTAAGTAGAGTGGTGTTTACATTATTTATGTGCAAGTAAAGTAAAAACAACAAGTAGGTTTTATTCTCATTTCTATTTATCTCATTTATGTATTTCTGGTTCATCTACTTCACAAAGTATCCAAGTATTTCTTGATCTTGCTTGTTCCTCGTGGGAACGATCTTGATTGCAGTCTTTTCTGTGGAGTAGAAGGTACACGTGGTGCTCCCTTGGCCGGGAGAGTCTCCCGCAGTAGTCCTATACCTAGTCAACTACCCCGAGGTCACTGTCGAGACGTAGCGGTGACTACGGCACGCATGATAAGTGCACGGGTAGCTATCTCGCACTAACACACGATCAATCATTTCCGCTAGCGGTATGCCCAAGTACAAAACTGAACAATATAGGGCCTTGCCCTCTCAGAACAGGGGTCTCACCCCTTAGAACCAGACAGGGGTCTCCCCCCTCCACAGTCCGTGTACCCTCGTCTGATTACCCCGATTTGCCCAGAGGGCCTAACAAAGTCGGTGCAGGGTGGCTAGCTTAACCCCAGGTCCCGTAAGGTGGCTAGCTCCTTCCTTACACCAGTAGCATGCCTCGGTACCACGTATGCAAGGACCAATAGGAGTTAGTGTAGAGTGGTCAATCCTAACCCTGGGTCTCAACCCAAGAGCAGCTAGCTCCGCTCTACACTAAAAAGGGATAGTTGCTCTCCTTGGTACCACGTGCACAAGGGCCAGCACACTTCCTGTCTACATTCCAGATTCCTTTTATGCACAAGAGTTCTCCTAATTCCCCGTAGGGTTCATACTCATATGCATCTCATTTATACATATTCAGATCTTATATTTCACAACTCATTCCTCATCCATATACAGGCAGCTTGTGTTTTCACAATTTAATTCTCAATCATATACATGTAAGTTGTGGTTTCACCGTTCACTTTCTCATTCACATACAGGCAATTCGTATTTTAACATGCATCTCATAATTACACTAATACCATTTGCTAGCAATTTATTTTAAACATGCACTTAGGTAAACAGTATAGCTCAAATCAGGCACATACATTTCTACCCTAGGGTTCATTCCACATCCTAGAGTTTAATCTGATTATTCCAAACAAGTACATTCTTATTTAAATATTACAACTGAATTAAACCACTCTACCGGGTATCACGGGAGGAATGGGGGCCTGTGTCGTAGATCTCGTCTCCGCAAGCCCCGAATACGCCACCGGTTGGTAACCTATACCAGTGACTAATTTACATCAGATGAGGTCAAAATTAGGTACTTAACACAAACACGTAGAGAAACTCAAGTGGAAAATAGTGGTATTTCGTTTGCGGAAATCCGGTTCTGTTTGGGTCCTAAACGACCCAAAAACACAGTTACTGCCCAAAATCAGATGTCAGTTCTCACCTTGCACTTCCTGCGGCTACTGCAGACTCCCTCCGGGACCGTTTGGGGGCAGCTCCAGACGTCGGACAAGGCCTCCAGTCGTTTGGAAGTACCTCCAGACATCTGGCGACGTGATCAGACGTTAAACAGTACTTGGAAAAGTGCACCGTGCGCCTTCCTAAAGCCCTCACCTGCATACGAAAATCGCAGGCACAAACTCAGCTCGACATTACTTGCGCTACAACCTGCATGGCGGAAAGTAGCGTAGGAAGATACGTACCTCACGCGATATAATGCATTCAGACGTCCGACTTCAGCCCCGGATGTCCTGGTGCCTCGCCAGCCATCTAGACGATACTCTAGACGTCTGATACTGAAAGACTTCTAGTACCAGAACCTCTTTTGCGACGATCCTCTCCTTGAAATTGCACTAGAGGGGGGGTGAATAGTGAAATTATATAGTATTGTAATACAACAAATTCAATCACACAATATACTCAATTATTTTTAGGTGGAAACCCAAGATGGGTGAAAACCACCACCTAAGCCAATCTCTTGACTTAGGATTTTCGATCACAAGGTGATCAATCCACTAACTACACTACTTAAACGAGGGTAGTGTACCTCAATTACAATTCCCACCTCCGATCCCTAAACGGAGGTTTCTCTCTTCAAAATGAAGAGACGGGGACCCGACAGGCCGGATACCCAAAATACAGAAATTAACAAGTAAAAATAACACCTATAGAGCACCCCAATAATTTAGTTGCTTTCTTATCTACTAAGCATGAAAAGAACTCCCTGATGATTTGCAGAACGGAGCGAGCCGGGAGTATGGATTTGCCCTTTGATCAGAGTATTAGCACAGCACAAGGGCAAGATGGAGCTTAGAGTAGTGAGCAAGAGATTTTTCTAATGGAATTGTATCTCAAGAGGTGTGTGTTGCCAAAGAAGAGTTGTAGTCTATTTATAGGCAAGTTTGGAACCTTCAAGAACACTTGGGAGAGCTCTTCTAGCCGTTGGAGACAAATCCCAAGAGTTTAGGACGAAATCCACACAAAATCAGGGCAATGATGATTCTGACAGCAACATCAGACGTCTAATTATAAGATCAGACGTCTTACAGGACGTCTGATTTTTCCTATGGTCGTCTAATATTGCAGGACATCCTTAACGGACTCTATTGGATCAAAAGAAGGACGTCTGATATTATGTCATAAGACGTCTGATTAGTTTACTGGACGTCTAATGAATGGTGCATTCGTTCCTGTTATCATCGGATCCAAACAGGGTTCTAGGTTTAGAGGATCAGACGTCGTTACGGACGTCTGAGGACATTACCAGACGTCTGGAAACCTAAATACTCTTCCTTGCTGCTTCTGCCAAAAGATTATGTGGCCGTAGACAGATACGCACAGAAAATCATGGCCAACGGTTCAAAGGCAGACGTCTGTAAGTGTGTCAAGACGTCTAGAAATTGTTTTTGCCGATAAAAAGTCTAACGGTTAGTATGAGGACGTCTGGGTAAAGAATCAGACGTCTGTGAACGGTTATCGACGTCTGAAAGTGAAGTCCTTCGACTGATGTTTATGAGGAGATGAACAAAGGCAGAAATATTTGAAATTAGATGTCTGATACACATGTCAGACGTCTTATGGTGGAAAATCAGACGTCTGGACTTTTTACTGGACGTCTGATAAAAGTATAAGTGTTGGGTTTTTGTTTCTAATTTATCCTAAGTGTAGAGAGCCTAAGTTAGCTATTTATAGGTTATGTTTGGGGGCTCTTTACAATATTTCTAGACTCAAATAAGATGAAAATTACAACCTTTGAAAGTTTACATGAAAAAAGCCTAAGACCTAATACTTATGCTACTCGTCTTCACGCTTTTAATCTCCCGTCTTGGAAAGCTTTTTGAAATCCTGCAAATATGTTATTATAGAGAGAAAACAATATGCTACGCTTTATTTATTATTTCATTTTCTACATTTTGTAAAATCATCAAAATATTATATATGAGTAGTTGAACTAACAATCTCCCCCTTTTTGATGATTTTCAAAATATAGCTGTAGGTTCCTCTTTCCTCCCCCTAAAGGTTGTACTTGATAGCCTTTATCTATTTAAGAGGGTTGTTTTTATATTATTCCTTAATTTCTTACCTACATTCTTCTCCCCCTTTTTGAATATCATCATGAAGGGTTGTTTAAAGGGAGTCAAAATCCAAACTACAAGAGTGATATCTACAAAGTAGAGTGCGTGAATAAAATTGCATGTTTAAAAGATGACAAGGCATTAAGGAAAATTGATTAGGAATAGAAATATTTAAGCATGGACTAGCTATTTGTTCCCAAAAATATTAAGTACAGGGTCAAGGCCTCTTAATACAAACTTAGAATAAAAGACAGAAAAATAGAAGCACTAAAACTATTCTTCTTGATCTTGGCGGCGGCGGCGACGAGCGGGTCCTTGTCGTATCTGCAAATTTTGAACATCTGATCTAAGTTCGTCGATGTCGCGGCGCATGCTTCCCATGTAGGTGTACATCTCGCCGGTTCGACGCAGCAGGAGGGAGATGTCGGAGGAGAGGGAATCTGTGGCTGGATCCCATGCTTCATCAAAGCTCGAGCGGGGAGCTTCTATTTGAAGGGGCCGTGGTTCATGGAAGTCTGGAAAGGGTGGAAGGGGCTCTTCTTCCATGGGTTCGTCGGCGGGCTCAAGATGTTCTCTAAGTATATGCATCTTGGCGGCTGTGGCCCGGTTGTAAGGCTCAATTTTCTTGTCAACTGCTTGGTCAGTTATGGAAATCCGATGGGATGAAAAGATTTTGGATAGAATAGACCCAAACGGAAGTGATGCCCCATGGTCCTCATTCATGACGCGAACAATGAGGCGGCAATAATTGAAAGGAATATGACGAACGGCCGCAAAAAGGAGAGCCTTGTGTTGGCGTGAGATGTAATCAAAACCTCCTGATTTGTTTAGGAGGTCCCACCCAAAAATGCGAGAGAGTAGACGTGGAAGGGGTTTGAGATTTTTGCACGGTAGAGTGCCAAGGTTTTCAACATATTTTTCCGGGAGAACTAACTCTTGATTGATGATTTCTGGGTCGTATTGCCTCAGAATGTCATTGAAATCATTTCCCTCATTGGGGATGGCTAGAAGGTCAGAGATAGTTTCGGATGTGATGTGTATTTCACAACCAAATAGGCGGGTATGGAGTTCAAGTTCATCGTTGCTGTAGTCCTCAACGATGTTGGCATAAAAGAGACGGCAAAGATCAGGGAACACACCAAGAGTTCCAATGCCGGAGTGGAATTGACGGTCAAAATATTGGAAAAGATGGAGAGTTTGGAAGTGTTCCCGAAGGTTCAAATGGGCAAAATCATTCCAAACAATAAAACGAGGCCATTTAACTTTGGCATTCGCGAAACGACGAAATCGCTGCCTAGCGATGTCACCCCGCAATTGATCTGCCAAATAAGTGGAAGAGGAACTGGAAGATCCCTCAACTTGCTTCCTATGGGGAGGCATATTTGGTGGAATGGGTGGTTAGGTTTAGGAAAAAAAATGAGTGGTGCGTTGAGGATAGAATACCTGCAAAAAAGAAACAACCATTCAACCAAACAACATTCACCCAAAACATAGTTTCAAACACTGCAATCATCATGAAAAAATATGTGGCAGTATGCCTTGAGGCAATACAGCCTGCCATGTAGTTGTGGCAATATACCTTTGGATGCAAGCCACTAAAATGTCGGCTTGATCCTCATGAGGTAATACCCTTGCCATGGAAGATGCAGCTAAGGCTAACAGGGTTTTCTTGACCGAGGGTTAGGGTTCTAAGGCTGATAATGATATGAAATGCACATGTAGGTCAAGTGAATCAAGAAGGAGAACTAGATGCTACAGGATGCTGCAAGGTCGTGGGTAAAAGATCATGGAGGCGCCCTAGGAGTGGAGAGGATATACCCACGGGAGGAGGGAAGCCTCCAAATGCGCGGTCGAGAGGCAGGGAGGACGCGCGCAGAGGAGCAGCAGTTCCGTCAGTCGTCGAAGAGGCGCGACGGTCGTCTGGCTGCGAGCAGAACTTCGCCAACTGCTGCTGTGGGCCGTCGGGTGTGAGGGAGAGCGGCGCGCAGATCTTGTGTGGGGTAGGGATTTTGGACAGGAGAGTGGGACCTTTGCGAAGGGGATCTTATATCCCAAGGTCACGGAGCAAGTCTCCCCCTGAAGTTGGGGAGATTTGCATTTCAAACCGTCCAGAGAAAAGCCGCGACGCGCAGATTTTTCCCCGATCAGACGTCTGTCAACGATGTCAGACGTCGGGATTTGCCAGAGGGATTTTAGCCCATTTCAGGGCGACGTCTGTTTTATTCATCAGACGAATAATCAGACGACTAATTCTAATATAGACGTCTGATTTCTGCAGGAATCCTCCCCAGCAAAAAGATTTATTCTCCAGGTTGTCATCTGATTTCTTACTCAGACGACAATGAAGACGTCTAAATTTAATATTAGACGTCCGATTTCTGCAGAAAGACCTTCCTGGATTTTCGTTTAAAGTTACAGGGTCGTCCGCTTTTCCGGTCAGACGATCCCTACGACGTCTAACCACATATTCAGACGTCCGACAGGCAGTACATGTACTGTCTCCGAGATAGACGTCTGTCAACACATTTGGACGACATTTCAGACGTCTGTGTGGTGTACCAGACGTCTGATATGACTGTTTTGTTATATAAAATCGTCGTCTGTCCCAGATGGTTAGACGACGAATTTTAATGTATAAGACGTCTGATTATTTAATCAGACGTCTGAGATTGGACAGAGTGTGCATTTGGATGTTTGAATGAAGGCTTAGTGAAATCAAGGTTCAATCTATGCTCATGACAAAAGAGGTTCCATTAAATCACTAAATTCTTCAAATATCACTTAGCTTACATATGCCTAGTTTCCTACGTATATAATTAAAGCGATCATAATTCAAAGGTTTAGTGAAAATATCAGCTAATTGCAGTTCAGTACAAATAAATTCAACTTCGATTTCTCCCTTAAGTACATTGTCTCTTAGGAAGTGATGTCGAACATCAATATGTTTTGTGCGAGAGTGATGTACGGGATTTTTCGAGAGGTTGATAGCACTAGTATTGTCACATAATATTTTTATGTTATTAAATATCAAGTTAAAATCCTTCAAAGTATTTTTCATCCAAAGCACTTGGGAACATGCTAGTGCAGCGGCTATGTATTCAGCTTCTGTAGTTGATAAAGCTACAATAGATTGTTTCTTTGAGAACCAAGAGACTAGTGATTCGCCTAAGAATTGGCACGTCCCACTAGTACTCTTCCTATCAGTGCGGCTACCTGCGTAGTCCGCATCGCTATATGTAACTAAGTTGAATTGTGGACTCCTAGGGTAGAATAAGCCATAATCAGATGTGTCAACTAAATATCTAAATATTCGTTTTACAGCATTTAGGTGTGATTGTTTAGGATTTGATTGAAACCTAGCGCATAAGCAGGTACTAAACAAAATATCAGGTCTACTGGAAGTTAAATACAGTAAAGATCCAATCATGCTACGATAGAGCTTTTGATCTATGGGCGTACCTGATTCGTCCAAGTCTAAGGAAGTTGTGACACTCATAGGAGTGTTCTTCCCTTTACTTTTGTTCATATCAAATCTCTTCAACATCTCCTTTGTGTATTTAGATTGACACACAAAGGTTCCAATTTCGAGCTGAGTGATTTGCAAGCCCAAGAAAAACTTGAGTTCACCCATCAAACTCATTTCGAATTCTTCCTGCATAATTTCTGAAAACTTTCTACACATAGATTCATTAGTAGCACCAAATATAATATCATCTACATATATTTGAACTAATAAAATGTCTTTTCCTTTTCTTTTAATGAATAATGTGGAATCAGCTTCTCCTATAGAGAATTTTGCATTTAACAAGTAGTCTTTGAGCCTTTCATACCAAGCTCTAGGAGCTTGCTTTAGACCATATAGTGCCTTGTTTAATTTGTAGACAAAATGAGGCTTATCATGAGACTCAAAACCAGGAGGTTGTTTTACAAAAACTTCCTCCTTAATGAATCCGTTAAGAAACGCGCTCTTAACGTCCATTTGAAAGAGTTTAAAGCCAAGAAAGGCGGCATAAGCAAGAAGCATGCGAATTGATTCGAGTCGAGCTACGGGAGCGTAGGTCTCATCAAAATCAATTCCTTCTTCTTGGTTGTACCCTTGTGCTACCAACCGAGCCTTATTTCGAATAACTATACCGGATTCATTCAACTTGTTCCGGAATACCCATTTGGTACCTATTACCGTTTGCCCTTCAGGCTTAGGTACTAGATCCCAAACTTCATTCCTTTGGAATTGGTTGAGTTCCTCCTGCATGGCCATCATCCAAGTTTCTTCGGAGATTCTGATTGCTGATGTGCTTCCCTCCATTTGATCTCTTGCCGGGTGTTACTCCGATCTCGCAAGACCTGCTCTGATACCAACTGAAGGTTCTACCCTTGTACTAGGAGGGGGTGAGATTAGCGTAACAAAAAAAATGCGGAACTGAAATATAAAGCAATCTCACAAAAATCAATCGCACAATGTACACAAGTAATTTTTAGGTGGAAACCCAAACCGGGTGAAAACCACCACCTAACCCTCTCGAGTTAGGATTTTCCGATCAACCTAGTTGATCAAAATCCACTAAACGAATCACTTTAAACGAGGGTGATTCAACCTCAGTACAACCACGCTACAAGTACGAGGGTAGCGTTCCTCAACCCCTTCTCTCCACGAGAAGGATTTTGTCCCACGAAGGAGACGGGAATTCGCAAAGCGAATACCCAACCAAATAACAAAGATAAAATAAACAATAGTCCTATAGAGCCAACAAAATAATTAAACCTAGCTTCTATAGGAAATAGGAAACTCCCCTTTGCAAGGAGTGCGTCGACGATGACGCGGTGCGTGTGCCACGCGATGGCGCTACGTAGCTCTCGTGAACAACAGCGGGAGAGCGGGCGCGCAAACTGAATTTAGCTCCCAAGATGATGGAGCTTGAGCTTGGAGAGCAAGAACTTCTTGGACACAAAAGTGTGAAAGTGTGTAGCTAAGTGTATCCAAGTGTATTTCTAAGTGTCTCTTATGTGTATATGTGTTACAAAGGTTCCCCTCTATTTATAGAGGCCTTAGGAAGGCTTTGGAAGGCTTGGAAAAGCTTCCATAGCCGTTGGGTGCAAAGCCCAAGAGAATCAGGCCGAAATCAGGAAATGATTGCATTTGACAGGGTCATCAGACGTCTAATTATGTCATCAGACGTCTGGAAGGCCACTTTAAGACGTCTGATTTCAAGGTCAGACGTCTGATTCTGTGCGGGTTTCCTCCTGACTTGAATCAGATCTAAACAGGGTTCTTGTGCAAGTCGATCAGACGACATACAGGACGTCTGGCACTTCCATGAACCACGGCCCCTTCAAATAGAAGCTCCCCGCTCGAGCTTTGATGAAGCATGGGATCCAGCCACAGATTCCCTCTCCTCCGACATCTCCCTCCTGCTGCGTCGAACCGGCGAGATGTACACCTACATGGGAAGCATGCGCCGCGACATCGACGAACTTAGATCAGATGTTCAAAATTTGCAGATACGACAAGGACCCGCTCGTCGCCGCCGCCGCCAAGATCAAGAAGAATAGTTTTAGTGCTTCTATTTTTCTGTCTTTTATTCTAAGTTTGTATTAAGAGGCCTTGACCCTGTACTTAATATTTTTGGGAACAAATAGCTAGTCCATGCTTAAATATTTCTATTCCTAATCAATTTTCCTTAATGCCTTGTCATCTTTTAAACATGCAATTTTATTCACGCACTCTACTTTGTAGATATCACTCTTGTAGTTTGGATTTTGACTCCCTTTAAACAACCCTTCATGATGATATTCAAAAAGGGGGAGAAGAATGTAGGTAAGAAATTAAGGAATAATATAAAAACAACCCTCTTAAATAGATAAAGGCTATCAAGTACAACCTTTAGGGGGAGGAAAGAGGAACCTACAGCTATATTTTGAAAATCATCAAAAAGGGGGAGATTGTTAGTTCAACTAACACTCCTCACAATGCCGCCTGCAGCGCACCACAGCGGCTTCAGTAGCTGTAGAGGGCCGGGAGGTCGCCTCCCCGACCCCTTCCTCCTTGCGCGCGCGCTCGCCGCTAGCCATGCGAGTTCCGCAGAGCTCCCGAAGGTCCTCTGACCTTCACGCTCTTCCTCCTCTTTCTCCCTCTCGTTCTCCCTCGCTCGCCCCCTCTCTTGTCACTCCCGTTCTCCCTCGCCTCGGTCGCAAAAGGGAGACGCTGGAGGTGGTGGTGGCTAGAGAGTGGTGTGAGGGTGGCGAGAAGAGAAGGGGGGTTTAAATAGGATGGGTTTAGGGTTTAAAGAGTGAGGGGTGTGGAGGAGAGAGAGGCTTTGCGCACCGGCCGCTCGCAGAGCGCAAATGAATGTACGAAATTTCCCACTTTCAGACGCCCGGGCCTGTGTCCAAATGTTTGGACAGACGTCTGACCGAAACTTTAGATGTCTTATCCGACTAAAAAGGCAACGGGTCATTTCACTCGAGCTCCCCCGAGCTATCTTCTCTACGCCCTCCCTCTTCCTCGCTCACACTCTTTCCCTCCCTCCTCCGCTCGTAAGCTCCTCTCCACGCGTGGCTGCAGGTGGAGACGAGAAGGCCGTGAACGCTCACCGGCAGCAAGGTGAGGGTGGGCGACAAAGTGGAGGTGAGGGTGTGATGGTGGAGAGGGGTGGCGTAGGGTTTTATAGAAGGATGGGTTAGGTTTTGGAGGGGAGGGGGAAGGAGAGGTGTGCGTGAGTGGGTGTGCGAGTGGGAGGAGAGAGAGAGGGAAAAATTGCAGAAATTTCCTCGCTAACCTCTCTTGTTCCCGCAAGACCCACACATTCAAACTCAAAGGGTCAAAAATCTCGTTTAAGTCCTTAACTTTCCGGAAATCTCCGAACGGTCCTTGAAAATGGTCATTCACTTGAGGATTTTGATGAATTAAATAAATGAAGTCATAATTAGAATGGTCGACTATGAAAGTGATAAAGTACTGTCGGCCATTCCACACAGGCGTAGGAAATGGCTCATAGATGCCCGTATGTATCAAATCCAGTACGCCTAAGGACCTTTTGGCATCAAATTTTCTATAGTTGGTTTGTTTCCCTTTAATGCATTCTTTGCACAAATTAAAATTTGTGAAATCAAAGGAGATCAAAATCTCATTTGACACAAGTCATTGTAATATCTGTTTAGAGATGTGTTCTAATCGTTTGTGCCACAAATTAGCGTAGTTCTCATTTATGTGTTTTCTTTTCACACCACGTTTACAAGTAAAGGAAGTTTATGAAATGAAGCAATAATATCTAAACAATATAGATTATCATAAACTAAAATAAAATCAGAACCAACTAATTTTGAATCATATAAAATGTCTACTTTTACGCCTCCAAAATTACACAAATAACCTAGTTTATTAAGAACAAAAATTGAAACTAAGTTATGGCTGAAGGACAGTACAATAAAAGTATTTTCTAAATTTAAATATAATCCAGTTTTCATTAATAATATAAAAGTTCCTATTGCTTCAACTTGTACTGGATTCCCATCCCCTGTGTAAATGAACTACTCAGCTTCATTTGGCCTTGGGTAGTTTAGGTAGTCCTGCAAAGACACACTAATATGAGTAGTTGCACCTGAATCTACCCATCAAGTGTGACTTGGTACCGAAACCAAATTACTCTCTATACAAATCAAACTATGAAGCGTACCTTTCTTTGCACACCAAGCGTGGTAATTGGTACAATGCTTCTTCTGATGCCCCTCAACCCCACAGAAGAAGCATCCTGATTTGGAAGACTTGGTAGTCTTCCCTTTCTACTTCCTTAGGGAGGCTGTATCTGTAGCTTCTAGTTTCCTCTTTTTCCCCTTGCCTTTGTTACTCGAGGAAGAGGCAACATGAACACTTTCAACCCTATCATGCTTCAATCTATCTTCCTCTTGCATACAGTGTGAGATAAGCTCATTCAGAGATCAAGTCTTTTTCTGGCAATTATAGCTCACCTTAAACTGGTTGAATGAGGGTGGAAGAGAGATTAATACCAAATGCACTAGCAAGTCCTCTGAGAGGTCAAGCTTTAGTGCTTTCAATTTTGAAGTTATGTGGGACATTTCCATTATGTACTCATGAATGTTACATTTCCCCTTGTACTTCATTGAAGTGAGATTTGACAAAAAGCATACCAATTTCTGCCTTTTTGTTCTTGGCGAATCTCTTTTCAATATCGACAAGGAACTCCTTAGCCGTAACAATGTCATCTGACATTGTGCCCCTAAATGCCTCAGGGATTGCCTTTTTCATTATCATGATACTAATATGATTAGACCTATCCCACTGCTCCTTTTCCTTCTTTTGATCAGAAGTATTTGTTTCAGTAATAGCAGAGGAATCAATTCTAATCACCAAATCCAAGTCCATTACTTCAAGAACTATTAATAAGTTCTCTGTCCATAACTTGAAATTGGAGCCACTAAGCATGGAAATTGAATTCAAGGTAGTAGTAATATTAGTAGAGGACATATCTGTAAATTGAATAACAAAAGATCAGTTACTATATGCATGAAGTTAGTCTAACTAATTTGAAATTTAAACTCATCACATGTCTTAGTTAACTCTATCAAAAGTCTTATCTTTGGACAAGAGACAGATTTATAATTAAAGACATGGTGTGGTGAGTAATGATTATAGATTCATTTCTGAATTAGTCATGAATCTTTCTTTGAGTCGATTCAATAACTACTCGGATAAATCTAACAACCTACACATCATTACTCTCACGTAAATGAGTAACCATACAATAAATGTACACTTTCCTTTGGGCCAGTGTACACCTATCTATACTCACTCATTTTCCTTATATAAATCAATAACAAAATTAGTATTCATAGGAGAGCTCACTTTGGTGCATTTTTGTTTCAACTAAGTGCCCTTGAACTATATACCAGATTAATTAGACTAGATCTTAAAATCCAAACCAAGCAGAACATGGGTGGCTCTGATATCACTTGTTTGGATTCTTTAAACCTTTAAGGGCTTAGCTGAAATTAATCCACTTCTAACTTAGGATGAACTTGTACCATAATATGTCTCAACTGGACTTAATACTGATTGGGTACCGGTACTGGTAGACCAGTACCGATATCACATATACTAAGTACTAGTACTAGTGAACTGGTACTGGTATTCTTAAGCCATAATTATGAGTTCTATATCCAAACAAATACCGGTATCGATGGTGAGTACTGGTACTCATAAGGTACAGTTTAGAACTCATGTCTAGATGAGTACTCATCCAATACTCACTATGTACCGATACTCATGTTGAGTACCGATACTTGGTGAGTACTGGTATCTCTCCAGGAAAGAACTGATCTCAAAGAGTACCGGTACTTGTTGAGTACTGGATGCACCACTTGTAGTCTACCAGTATCGATACTTGTAAGCTACAAGTTCTGGTGACTTTAAGTACAGAACTTGACCTGGGACTCATGTGTACCAGTGCTCATGTAACGACCCGATTCCCGAGTCCCTACGAGACACGAGAACCGGACCGACTCGATTAATCCCAAGACCTAGTTGTCCAACGAGGAAGTAACCAAAAGAGCAGTAAAATAAACCACATTCAGCATGAATATAACTAGCAGTAACAAAATACAGCAGTAAGAAAAGAAACTACTACAGTATGTACCACCACAACAGTAGAACAACAATTATAATATAACATGAAGCTACAAGTAAAGAAGTACAGAGAGTAACAAGGACTACTCACTACAGTGGAACAAAAGGGGTACAAAAAGAACTGCGGTAACTCTACTGGACCCTACTCGGCCCAGTGTCCTCTGCAGCCGCTGACCTTGGCTGCTCAACACCTGGTCCTGAAAAGTAACGAGTGTAACACGTCAGCGAAACGCTGAGTAGAGTGGCAGCTAAACTAAAGAAGCAGTAAAGTGTACATTAGCTGTTTTATTTTCTTTATTTACGTCATTCTATTATTTCACGATTTATTTATTTCTCAGATCCTTCACTTGATCTCGAATGTTCCTCGTGGGAACGATCTTGATTGCAGTCTTTTTCAAAAAGTAGAAGTAACACGTGGTGCTCTCTTGGCCGGGAGAGTCCCCCGTGGTGATCCTACTCTCATTCAACCACCCCAAGGTCGCTGACAGACGTAACGGTGACTACGGCACGCGCGATAAACACACGGGTAGGTACCCCGCACTGGCACGTGGTCAGTTGTTTCCATTAACGGGTGCGCCCAAAGCATAGCACAGAACCAGTATAGGGCAGAGCCCTCTCAGTAACAGGGGTCCAACCCCTCCACAGTAACCAAACAGGGGTCTTGCCTCTCCACAGTCCGCGCACCCTCGCCTGACTACCCTGGTTTGCCCAGTGGGCCTAACAAGTCGGTGTAGGTGAGCTAGCAGCACCCCGGGGCCCGTGGGGTAGCTAGTACTCGCTCTACACTAGTAGCTTTCCTCGGTACTGTGTACACGAGGGCTAAAAGTCCGTACAAAGTGGCCAGACCTAACCCCGGGTCCCTGGGGCGGCTGGCTCCGCTCTGCACTAAACAGGTAACAGGTGCTTCCCCTAGCACTACGTACCTAAGGGACAACACACTTCCACATATTTCTTTCTCAGTTCCATTCCATTCTCTTTCCAGGAGTTCTACTCCTAATTCCCCGTAGGCTTCCAGCTCTTTTACTCAGCACATTTAGGTTTTACCGTTCCAATTTCACGTTCATACAACCCATGTTCTCAATCATGTTTATTTATTCATAACAGGCAGCTGTTAAATCAATTTATAGGCAGCTATTATTTCCTTTCCACTTTTCCAAGACTGCAATATCTATATACATATCACTAGTTTTCCAGTCCTAGGATTCATGCCGTACCCTAGGATCTATCATTCAATCTAGTTTCTCATTCCTAGGATTCATGCAATACCCTAGGATCTATCATTCAATCTGGTTTCTCATTCCTAGGATTCATGCAATACCCTAGGATCTATCATTCAATCTGGTTTCTCATTCCTAGGATTCATGCAATGCCCTAGGTTCTATTAGTTGTTCCATAATTGTAACAAATTATGCTAATAATTTTAAAAGCCACTCTACCAGCTACAACGGGAGTACTGGGGGCGTGCTCGGAAATCCCGCGCGCCTCCGCAACCCCCGAGACTGCAATGGAATGGGGTCCTAACACAAGGATCAAACACAAGAAGTTTCTCAAAACAGTATATAATTACTGTAAACGGGTAGAGGATTTTATTCTGGGAAGAACACAACTCGAAACGCGGAAAACGGACTCCGAACGGGCCCTAAACGGGTCGAAAACGACGAAATAGTCCAAAATCAGACGTCTGGAACCTCTTCCAGATGTCTTAAAAGGTGGTTCAGATGATACATTCGCTCTGTGTAGTCCCTCAGATGTCCAGAAGCCTGCGGGGGCGTCTGGCTTAATTCGCAGACGTTTGATGGTCAGCCCGGACGTCTGGAAGTCCTCTCCGTCGTCTGGCACTGCGGCCAGACGTCTGATTCGCGTTGGATGGCGAGTCTCGCGCCCTCCCGAGCAGAACCTGCATGCACCCATACCCGTCTCAGTACGACGGGTCGCAGACGAAGGCGCGGCGGACGACTGCATGGCCGTACGCGCGAAAAAGGAAGAAGACGAAATATCTTACCTGTCAAACGTCTGGACAATCCTCCAGACGTCTTCACCGTCGCCTGGTCGTAAGCCCAGACGCCTGATTCTGGAAAAATTTCCAGAATCAGAGCTCCTCTCGCTCTCCGCCCGCGACGCGCAGCCGCGCCGCGCGCCGTCCGCCTGCTGCTCGAGTTGCAGCAGCCCCTCCGCGACACTCCACGCCCACTGCTCCCTGACTGGTCGATCTTTTGCTTTAAAGTCGTTTGTAGTTTAATGTGGTGGAAAAATCGACTAATCAATATTTAACAAGAAATAACTACTCGCAGAGGAGCGGGTCGTATCCACAGGGAGGCAATGACGTATTAAAATTCGCACCAATTAAAAACGTTCGTTCGTAGTTAGTTTGGACAAGAATCAAGCCAAGATTGCCTTTAGATTAAGGTTTAAGCAAGAAACAATGCTGAAATGGCAATTGTGAGAAACTAGAGGATATTTTCCGCAATGCAGAATAAATAAAATATCATTAAAAAGTGACAATGGCAGAAAATGTAATTTCTAATTGATGGTTTACTGTAGCAAAACAGGGGAATTTTTCCCCTTTGTCTTGCGCGACGAGCGGATGGCCGGGCGTGGGAAGCTTGGAGGTCCCTTTGACCGAGGGCTTCGAATCGGTGGTGGCGGCAAGTCGCGCAGCGGCCGGAGGTGGCCGGACGTGCTCCGGCGGAGGTGCTGCAGCCGATGAGCACGCGCGGCCTGTTGGCAGTGAGGACTGTCGCGCGCATGCTGCTGGCGTGGCTTCAGCCGGTGCTGCCGCGCGCGTGGCTTCAGGCGGGTGCGGGTGCTACTGCTGGCGGTTCTGCAGGCACGGGAGAAGGGCGCTGCAGGCTGGTGGGCGCAGTTGGAGGTTCGGCAGACGTGGGTGCGGTTGCGGTTGGAGTTCTGCAAGAGCGGTTGCTGCTGCAGGCGCGGTTGCTGCTGCAAGCGCGGGAGGTGGGCGCTGCAGGCTGAGGAGGGTGTGCACGGTCTGGAGGGCATGGAGATGGCGAAGGCTGATGGTGGGCGTGGTTGCGCTGGAGGTTGGTGGGTGGCGCTGCAGGCGTGTGCGCGCACGGATGAAGGCGCAAGCGCAGGGGTGGTGGTGCGGGCGTGAACGGTGAGGTGGGCGGATGTGGTTGTGCGGGTGCGGGTGGACTTCAGACGGGTACGCAGGCGGGTGATCGCAGGTAAGCGGGTAGCTTTAGACGTCCGGGAAATTTCCCGGACGTCTTACGTGAATGAGAAGGTGATTGCAGTGACGGTGGTGGTTGGTGACGACGGCGAGGGAGATGCACGGTAAGGTGCTCACGGTAATGCGGGCGAGCTCTGGATGGCGGTGTGGCCTGTCACACCACACGCCCACGGTGATGGAGACTCGTCGCCACAGTAGAGGCCTACAGTGTGGAGTGGAAGAGAGAAGTTCTCTCTGCACAATGGTGGGTCGGTGGCGGAGGCCTGCCTCGCTCAGCATCCTCTCTCCTCCTTTTGTAGCGGCCTGCATAAATTTGAATGGAGAGGCGGGAGCAGATCCACCTTCTCCGCCGATCCATGAATGCGCTTTTAGTGAGGCCGGAGGCGTTGCAGCGGCAGCTGAGCCGTTGCTGAGAAGAAGAAGAATAAAGGATATTATTAAAATATTATGGGTATTTATATACAAACCCTCAAGTTTTATGTTAACTAAAACAATGTACTTAATTAGTTAACTAATTAGATGAATGGCATTCTAAGCTAATTCTAAATGCACTTAAAATATGAATGCAATGTATGGATTATGTAATTAAATTAAAAATATGAATTAATCTATTTACATCCTAATTTATGCTAAATAAATGTTAGAATTATCCTAATGTTTAGGCATTTAAATACTTAAATAGCCCACAACTATGGGCTAATTACTCCCCCGCCGGCCGGCTCTAGCTGCCCCGGCAAGCTCGAGCCCTCACGGTCGAGCGTCTCCTCCCTCGCGCAACACCTCCTCCCGCACACTTGCCGCTACTGCCGCCACTCGCTTGCTCTCGCACCGGCTGGGAGAAGAAGAAGAGGGACACAAAGGGGATGAGGGTGAGGGAGAGGGCGAGGGCCTTTTAAGGCCGCACGGGGAGAGAGAGAGAGAGTGCACTGCGCCCTGCAGGAGGAGAGAGGGAAAAAGAGGAAAGAAGGTGGCGGTTGCAGGTCTGCGCGCGCATGCGCGCAAACGCAACCCCGTACGCCGCAGAAATTGAATCCCAAACGTCTGGAAGGGGTTCCAGACGTCTGGGCCACCTCCCAGACGTCTTAAAAACCGTCTTGAAGCCACGTTCGTAATAGGTCATAAGTACCGGAACATATAAGTCTCAGTTTTGGACTTAGGACAACCTGGAGCTGATCTGTGGCTTACATGTATTGGTACTTATAAAGAGTACCGGTACTAGTAACCTACAGTACACCTTACAGTCCAAAACTGTAACGCCTAAGCACTGGTAGCCATCTCAAGATATCAGTACTACTTGCAGTTATGAGTTATATTTGAGTTTTTCTGAGAATATGAAACATCTATCTTTAACCCTAATACATGCTGTTATAATGATTGAAGTTTATATTTATTTGAACTAAATAAATATATAAAATAGCAAGTTATGACAAGATATGAAAAGATATCTCAAATCTACACATCTTATGCAAGAAGACACAAACGTGTGTATATATATATATATGAAACCTATTGGTTATAGAGTTTAGATGTACCTGTATTCATCTTGAAGTTAAGAGCAAGAACTTTAGGATGGCACTACCAAGGAATCCCACCTTCAGATCCTGATTGAGAGTAGCAGGAGATCAATCTCCACGCACAGACTCTCTTTCGCACTTTTCTCCGGAGACGATGGGTCTTTTTCAAGGAAATCTTTTTGTGTGTGGTTTCCTTGGTGACCATAACCCGCATATTAAGAATGCAATTATCCTCGCTAATTGCATTTTGGGTAAATAGCATATCCCCCCATCAAGGAGATCCTAATTAAAATTAGGTTTCTGCACATGTATATTTATATACCACACTTTCTCTTTTGTATTTCATACCCATATTAACTTAATATCATTAGTTGATCACTTTACAAATGGGTATAAATTAATGACAGTCCTCTTAAACTGTATGTTGTATAATTATATTTATATGTTTAGATACAAGTCCATATATATATTAGATTACAATCTAACATAAACATAATGTTGAGAATGTGCAGGATGTACTTAGAACATGCTCATGTTGCCTTACCATCTTGTTGGATCCTATATGCTCTAGTTTATTTTTACAAAGTAATATTCCATTATTGAAAATGAAACTGTTGCATAGGATGCAACCTCGAAAGAATGGGGAAGGACACTGGAATCACACAGGAGGGGAACATAGACGGACACCCATGGGATAACAAAATACTCCACAAGAGAAATGCCACACCCCAAAAAGGGGGAATGCAACAACTTACAAAGAGAACATCAAAAGAAAAAAGAAAAAAGAGAGAAACAAAAATGTCCAAAGTAATGTCGGTTCATTGCAGACTAGGCTCCTCCACTCCAAGAATGATGTCACTAGCAAAGGAGTCCTTCAACGATTGATTCGATATACGCTAATAAATATTTGAAAGTACCAAAAGTCTAAACAAGCCAACCAACAACTCAATCGTGTTGAGATCTGTATTTCAATGCAGTCTCAACATGAAAGGTGATGTAGTGGTGAGAGAACCCGCCTGCTTAGGAAGGCAATTGATGGCAAGATCACCATCGATCACCAACAGCAAACTTGAACCTAGGTGTGGTGAGGCACATTGGACATAAAATCCTTTGCACCAACCCAGGACAAGCAACCTTGAGCAGTAGATCAAAAGACAACCACCACGCCACAATCTCCACTGAAATAGGACTCCTCGGCAATGGGGGAGATGCGATGAGCACACTCAACCTCGCAAAGAAAGGCTCGACCCCCATGCCCAAGGAGAGAAATCATCACAATGGAGAAGCTTATTTGCGAATAGAGGTGAAAAAGGAGGGAGATGGGTGATGAGAAGTGGTGAGGGGTCTTCGATTGATGCAAGTTGAGCGTCCAAAGTGGCAATGCTAAGAGGGAGGGTTAGGGTTTGCAGGAGAGGGGAGATAGAAAGGCGTGGTGGGGTTTTTACCCGCTCAAGTTGAAATCCATCATTGCAGCCATGCTTCAAGGAGAGGAGGTGGAGGGAGTGAGTGACAAATCTATTACATGAACTTGAATCCATTGAAGTTAGTGTCTTTTTTTTACGAGGGATTGTGGGTGAGTGGAGAGAGGCCTCAACTCGTGATGGGTGACTTAATTGTTAAGCTAAAAAAGGGTACCCAATATAGCTTTACCCAATGTTTTTGTAGATCATATGTGAATAGCCTTATAGGAATGTTAGTAGGGTCTTGATTGTATCTAAGATGCCACATCAACACAAATATGTTTAAGAGCATCTAGTAGAGTATATATATATATATGTGATAATTATACAAATGAGTTAATAATAAAAGGTCAAATTACATATACATTTTTGAAAACTTTAATGCCTCCTCAAAATTTTGAAAACTTTCTCCATTTTAACTATATTTCCAAACACAGGAGGAATCCAATAAACTAAATGAGTTGATTAAAAAATTGAAAACTTTTTTATACATCTCCTACACTTAGCATTAACATAAAATTGAGTGATGTGAGAGATGAGATAGGAGAGGAGGTTAGATGAGATTTAGAAGAATTTTAATCTCATGTGAATAAAAATAAAATTATCCAATTTTTTATTTCATTTTCATCAAATTGAGTGATATTTTTTTTAAAGTTACAAGTGGTATACAAGTATATATTCCATATTTTCAAAAGTATTTTCGTATTGTCTAAAGTTTTTGGGGTCATACACGTAAATTGCCATAAAAAAAGGATTTTGCATATATACCCTTGTCTCACAAACATAACCGCTCTTCTTTCCAGTAAATCATTAGAAAGTCCTCATTTTTCCACATACCCCCCTGCCTCCCACCCCCCAACGGCGATAAAACCCAGAACCGAATCCCCCACCACTGCAACAGAATGGCCTCCACCTCTCACCAGCAGCTGCTCCGCCCCCTCTGGGGACGAGCCGCCGTCCTCCCCTCCAAACCCGCCCTTCCCTTCCGCTCCTCCTCCCACCTCCCTTCCCTCCCCCGCTGCCGCCTCGCCCTCCTACTCTCCAGGGCCAAGGGGTCCTCCGACGTGGCCCCCCAGCAGCAGCAGCAGAAGAAGAAGAGCTCCGAGGAGGAGAAAGAGAAGGAGGTGGAAGATAAGGAGGATGAGGAGGTGGAGGTGGAGGAGGATCTCCCGTGGATACAGGAGAAGGCCCTGGACCTGGTGGAGTTCACCGGTTCGGTCACGCAGGCCATCCCGGGGCCGAGGGTGGGCCATAGCAAGCTCCCGTGGATCCTCGCCGTGCCTTTGGCCTACGTCGGCATCACCTTCGTCATCGCCTTCGTCAAGACCGTGAGGAGGTTAACGTCCCCGAGGGCGAGGAAGAAGAGGCTGGTGAGCTCCCGAAGAAGATGCCGGTCGAAATGCTTTAGCTGAAACGGTGTTAATTAATTGTACAATGTTGCGCGTGTGGTGCCTTCAGGTGAACAAGAATGCGGCATTGTTGAAGTCCATGGATGACTTGCTTCTGGCAGGGAGGGATTCCGTGTGGGAGTCTGATTTCCAGGAACTCATGAACAAGGTTTTGTTTTTTTGACTTCTTTCTTTCTTTTTCTTTTTTTACCCCTCCCTCTCCTGGAAGAGTGCATGGGAGTTTTAGGTGTGCATACCCCGCGTGGAATAGACAGCCAAATGTTTGTATTATGTAGCCATTAGCAATAGAATTCATGTGCTCTTTGTGAGGGATCATCGTGATTTTTTCTGTTGGATATCAGATTGAGGAGCAGGGCAACCCACTATTTGATCAGAGCCCAAGGAGAATTCTACCGGGTTCTGGCTAGATAATGGGTCCAATCCAATAATTGTAAGCACAGAAACACACAGGCAATTGGTAGCCTAGTTTCACCACTACGGGTGTGTGTGAAGAGGAGATTTAACCTGAAAAATTTCTACAGTGTTAGAAGAGAGGGACAGAGAGAGAGTACAGAGAGCGTAGGTGGCATGATTCTTTTTTTTATGATTCCATTCTACTTCTTGCGAGTCCCCTTTTACACTGAGGTCTCACCACATACATTCTTCTCTTCATATATGAATTCAAATCCTGCAATTATGGGGCTTAGCCCTGAGTAATGGTCCTTCACCTGCATGTTACCCCACGTACAGCTCACACATTCTGCCAATCCCGTTACGTCTGAGCAGGCTGTTGTGCAAGCATCAGACTGCTTCCTCATGTTCCGCTTGTTGTGTAACTGTCCATCTCCTTGAATACCTCTCGCTAGACTGCTTTCTTGGTAAAGCTCGGTTGGCCAAATCCTTTGCTGGAAACTATTTGGGCAGGTGGCTTGGATGATCCACTTGGACAGGCGGTCTGAGGGGTTCATCGGCATAGGTGGCCCAAAGGATTTGACTGGTTAGGCGGCCTGGAGGTTTTGCTTGGAAAGCCGGATGAGGCAGTCAAAGTTCTCCGCCTGGAAAAATGGCCCAGAGGATTATCCAGCACCATAACAATCCTTCTCAACATAACACTTCCTAAAGCTTATCCAGCACCAAAACTTAACCACCATCCAAGGTAAGTGACTATACAACAGAGCATGGTGCAAAAGAAAAGAATAGAAAATAAGAAACCATCTTCTTTAGATATTTAATCCCAAATCAGTGTATGCAAGGAGTATGGTTTTAGATCCCTCTTTATAATGCACCGAAGAGTCAATTGAGATGTTGGCATTACAGGGCAATGAGTATGGTAAAAGGGTTAGGAGGGACTTGAAATGGAGAGAGTGACGTGGGAGAGCTAACATGTGTGAGAGTTTGGTCATTGCAGGTCAGACCCATTAGTCATCCAAATTTGACAATATTGAGAGAAATGCCTTCAATTTCGTATATTGTTAGAGATGTACATATCTATGTTGTACTTGTCTCCATTGATTACCTTTATAAGCATATATTCATGATGTTCTTGTATCCTGATTATCCTGCATGAGAAGGAATAAGTCGAAAGGTGGCCATTACTTTGTTGTTGATAGAGAAAAGGGGGTGATAACTACAGGTAAGGTTTCATTGTGGATGTGGTTGATAAAGGGTGGCAAATTTGTATTAGTGTCAGTATCGGTGGCGTGAAATGGGAGAGGAGATTCTTTCCAAATTCACTTGATAAGAGATCTTCTTCTTCTTTCTCCTTATTAGAAAACCTTTCCCTTTGTTGTCCGTTTCCCCATTTCTTCAGTTTAGGCTTAAGCCTTAAGGAACCAATTCTGTATGGCATCCTACTTATGGGTAATGCCATAAGGGTTATCTACAAGTAGATGGTGAGGGTTTCTTCTCTTTCTTGTCTTCCATTGGAATTCGTACTTTCTTCCCTATCTGCCTTCTCACCTAAGAGGAAAAAAGACAGAATAGGAAAACTGTTGTCCTTGGTTCCCATCCACACTGTTTGCTTGGCGTATTAGCTTGCCTCCCTCCTCACATCTTGACCATGAATGGCACTTTCTTCGAAAAGAAAAAAGAATGGCGCAGCAAATATCAATTGTTAAATAGTAGAAGGTTTACATCAGTTAGTAAATTTATGAATCATGTTCTCCATATAAGGTCATTCCCCTTTAATCGCAGTCGAATGAATAACTATTTTAGTTATAGGTCATGGCCCTCTGAAAGTCATGCATGTGCATAAATTCTGTCTGCCTGAGAAAAGTAGTTGATCCTCCCATTTTTCAATGTGATTCTAACTTTAATTAATATAGAATTGAATCAACTGCATTGGTGCTTATTAAAAAAAGAATGATACTGATGTTACTGAACTGTTGCATGCTCCTATTCAGACAGGTTTTAGTGCAGAGGATATTTTGAGGAAGTATATAAGATATGTTCTCAATGAAAAGCCTTTTAATCCAGATGTGGTGATGGACCTGATTAATATAAGAAAAGGCTCAGGGTTGAATGATCCACAAGTAGCTGAGGTTCTAAATGAGGTTTCAAGACGAATTGTTAAAGAAAAAGGTCAGCCCTTTATCACATTCTCGTGCTCTGAGTAACGCTTGGTTCTATTACATGACATAGCCCATTGCTGTCATTATGGTACTAAATTGCATCTTCTGGAAGTCTGCTTTAATGCCAGTACTTTTAACTATGAGAGTAGTCACACATCTAAAAACTTGGCAATGGTTAAGGCTGCTGCTTTTAGTATTCTTATACATATAAACTCATTTGGAACTATTGAATTATGACATTTGGAAGAAACTTCTGGGTTTGGTGTATCTTCACATTGAAGTTCTATTTTTTGATAAGTATGTTTCGGAGTCCAAGAAGAATCTTTTTCAGAAAAAAAGGAGTCCAACTAGAGTATGTTTACACTTATTCTAGTATTAAGCAGATGTGCTGTCCTCTGAAGTTGATTAGTTTTGGGTTGGACGTTTTCACTTGATGTGAGCGCCAACTGAGGATTACCTTTCATGTCATCCATTTATTTTGTCAACAAGTTGGATCCGATGAAGGCACACACGAGGGAGCACATTAAGAGAGCACTTCCACATATAAATATGTGGAAATTAGAAATTGGCTAAGAAAAAATGATTGTGCAAGAAGAAATATCAGATCCATTTCTTTACAGGATAAAAGGAAAACTTGTTTTAGAATGTATGCTTGTTGGTCCACATTTTCATGCAATGTTTATGAATTGTTATGTTTGGATTTGATTAAGTAGTTAGTCCATTCAAATTGTTATTAATTGCATAAAAACATGGCTAAAGGTAAATTCTGCTCCTAAAATAAGAGTTTGAACCCGTACAATCTTGGCTTTGAAACATATGTATTCCATGGCTTCATCATCACATCACCACCACCACCGCCACCTCCTTCCAAGGTTTGAAGTGCTGATATCAATGCTGTGCCGATAAATTTCCAAATGTGCGTATCGTCAGCATGCTGTGGAAATGTTCGTGTATTGATGTCAGGTGATTGAGGTTGTCAATGACCTAAAATTATCCGTATCAATATTTTTCATGTTGGAGATCTAATCCACTAGGCTGGCTGGTAGCAACAGTAACAATGGTAGCAAAGTGCGCCAGCAGCAGTAGCATGAGTGTGCACGAGCAACAGCAACAGCAACACATCTTACTGGCGGCATGTCGATAACTTTTTAGTGTCGATGTGCCTATTGCCCAAAAAAGACCACATCGTCGGTATGTCGGCGGTATGCCGTCGACATCTAAAACACTGCCTTCTCCTCCTCCTCCTCCTCCCACTCCTCAAGACAATAAGTCAGTATTTTAATAATTCTCTTTATTATGTTTCCCTCAAACCATCTTTTGATGGTTAGCTTGTATGCATCGAGATGTGCCTGAAATGAGACTCAGCAGCATTGTCTCTAATGTTGCCTTTTGTTCTTTCAGATTAATGAGTTATTTTGCAGAGCATCTGTCAGTTTAATATGAAAATCATGTTGTTTCATGAAACATTTTGTCTTTTTAAATTGTAATAGCAATGATAGTATTTCGAGAACTTATATCTTTTTTGTCTTGATAGGTGGTAGCTTATTTTTCTTGTAGAACTTATAGGTGGTAGCTTATTTTTCTTGTAGAACTTATTTCTGCAAGTCAGTATAGTACTCCTCCAAGTAAGTTAAAAATCTTTCCAACCACCAGTTTCTTTGTCTAGTATGAAAATTTAAACTATTTTTTAAGTCAATAATAAGGCCATTCAAAAGTATTGCCAAGAAGTCATCCTTTTTTGATCTTTCACTTAAAATGTATCTGAGTTTGCGTGAACTTTGCTATTTCTAAAACCATCCAAAGCTGCTGCCTCTGCTACTATGCCAAAGGCCAGCTGGCAACCACATAGATTAACTTATGGGCTATTTATGGAACCTGTCATTAAAGAGGGATGTGTTTCTTATCTAGCACAAGTCTTGAATTTTTTCCTAGTGATAGTTTTGTTAAATAATCCTTCATTGTAGAGAAGGAAGATTTAGGTTATTTCGTTGCTTTGTGCTTCCAATTGGTTATGTTAGGCTAGAGACAAGATGAAGTTACACAAGTGGTGTGGGTGTTCTATCATCTATGTAGTTTGGTTGCTGTAGTGCACATGCAAAGAGCAATGTGGATGTTGCTATTAATTACTTTTTTTTTTGAAAAAAGCTATTAAAAGAGCAATGTGGATGTTGCTATTATTGCCTTTTTTTTAAAAAAAAGGCTATTAATTACATTTTGGTGATAATTTGTGCAAGATCAAGCAAAATCTTGCAAGAAGTTATTGTTGTTACAGATTACTCCATCAGTGCATACTGCTGCTGACATCATATCCTCATTTCTCAGGTCCAGTCGTAATGGATATTTCTGGATTCACAGAGAAAGGTTTCAAGCGTAAACTTGCTGTTCAGGCTTTATTTGGAAAGATGCTTTATCTATCAGAGGTCTATATCCTATTAATATTTCCTCTTGAAATTCAACCTGCTATTGTCATGTTTGGTGTGCTACACTCTGTTGCTTGTATCAACCTTAAAAAACAGTGTCCTTTCACTACTACCAAAAATATTTGATTAAAATGGTCTAGTCATGGAGCCCGTGGCTTTCCACCTAATAGACTAATTATCATAGGATTACACCAGATGCATTTGATACATGGTTTTCTTTGTCTAAGCTGCATCGTTGACAGATATTTAGTTGTAATTGGCTCATCCTCTGCTTACTTTGCTTCCACTGCAGCTGCCTGAATTTTGTTTGCGGGATAGCTCCTTGATGGTCAAAGAAATATTTGGAGTAACAGAGTATGGACCATCTTTGATGTTTGTTTATTGATACAAGGATTATCTAAATTGAATAAAAACCCTGGTATCATATTTGATCTCATTGGGAGCATAACCTCTTCAGTACTGATACTGTGCTGTTTCTTTTTATCTAATGACCAGTTTGATGCCTTGTGAGTTTATTAAATATATCTATGATTTCTTTCTTTATCCTCAGTTATATGCCTTACCCTTCTATGGTTGTATGTTGGTCAGTGAGGATGCGGACACCCTTCGCATTCACACCCTTTCGGAAAGTGGAGATGTGGATTCACTCGAGAAAATGGCCGAAAGTTCGGATTCCGAAAACCCTGTTGAAGGCTCATCAGAGCAGCATTCTTGATGTATGTTCCCTTTTAGAAACAAATGCATAGAGGATAGAGCAGTCACCATGATGATGGAAGAAGTTGGTTTTGCAGTTTTTTATGCAGAGATTGCAAGCATCTTTAAATGACTGTCTTACTTTTATTCTTCATATTGGTAAGGAGGCCTTTCAACTACATTCTTTATCACCAACATCAAACTTCAAGTAGCATCTTTTTATTGTCCTAGCCCTGCAATACATTCACATAACGCAAGACATTATGGGTGTGGGCTTGTCATCAATTCATGGCATTGCATAGGATAGATGGTCTTTTAGATGTCTTTTTTCCTTTGAGAGGTAAAATTTGAACCTTTATTTTTGTATGGATAGAATGTCCACTGTTCAATTAACTGGGCTTCGTTTTGAGTGTGCTGCTTGTTCCAAAACAAGATGATTTATGAAACCCATCATGTTGAAGAAAGTTAGCTGCCGAAGTAGTGATCTGTTTATGCCCATTCTCCCTGCCTAAAATCTTTGGGGTTAAGGAACCAGCATGGTAACTACAACTTGGTGTAATTTGGACTTTGGTTTTAAAGGCTTAGCAGAAGTATCATGCTTAGGCGAGTCTTTATGAAGGTGAAAGGTGGCATGAACACCTATCTGGAAATTTCAACAAGACAACGAGGAAATAAGATTTGAGGATTGGATCTGAATATTGTGACAGGCTCTTGTACCATTATTCTACCCGGGATCAGAGTCAGGCAGCAGGTATGATTCTGTAAAGCTAATATTAAAATTTGTTTTTTTGTGAAATAAATCATGTTTAGCTCTTTGAATTGTTTGTACCTTCTGCAGCTTTGTTCCAGTCATTTCTTGACAAGCACCACCCTATCTCAGGTGCTTCCTTTCAATGTATCGAGCAGTTTTGGTCTATCAGTGTGGCTTATTGTCATACAAGGTGGGGTGGAGTGCGGTATGATCCACATATATTGCACCATACATTTGGAAAGCGGTGGTTGTGGATAACCACGTTTGCCGAGTCCTTTTGTCTTGAAATTGATGCTTAAATGGTGGCATTGTACCAAACCCCCCTCTTTCGTGCACCTCATCCTTGTACCAGATAGTACCATGCTATCTCATTCATGAACATAGCACAGATACCGTATAACTCAAATAGTATTGGTGCTATAACATTTGTGCTAATTATGTTATACAGCACCAGTGTGCTATAGCACCAATGCTATCCAATATAGGGAGAGGGAGGGGGGATGGAGGAGGAGGTTTCCGAATTGCGACCCTTTTTGCTGTACTGTGATCAAGTTTGAACTTAGGAAACATGACATACAAATGCAAAGGTGGTAAGCTCAAAGTTAACCAATGCACATTATAATATAGCTATTTGTCTATCATGGGGATTTTGGCTTCAACAGAATGGTGAGGATAGGCTCCATTTGGAGTGCGGCCTTCAAAGAAGAGGAATTTGCTTTGGGAGCCTGGCTTTTTGAGGCATTGTTTCAAAAAAGGCATGATGAGCTCCCTTTGCATGGCTTGTGTTAGGATGGCAGGAAGAAGGCCACGTGGACGGCCATGTGGCAGTCAGCAGGCCACATGGCAGTCCATGTGGCAACCAATAAAGGCCTAATAGGGCCAACGATCTAGAAGGTCCTATAGATCAATTTTAGGCTTTCTTATATGCCTAGTTGGCTATTTTTAGTAAATATGTTTTAGAAAAATAATTGGAGATTTGTTTTCTTTATTACAGATAATATTTTTCCTTAAGAGATAAAATCTTTCTTTGTTAGAGATATGATTTGTTTTCAAGTGTGGGGATATATTCTCTTTATATAAAGAGTCTTACCTTATTTTTTCTCTTGAGTCAACAATAATATTTTCAATTCCAAGATTCCTCTATTCTCTCTTCTTCTTCACAGCAGCTGACCACCATCCTTGGCCACCGGCCACCACATTGCCAGTCAACCAACAATCAGCCACCGGTTGCTCCTCTCTCTGATCTCTACATGGGCAGTCCCTTTGTGGATTGTTTTCCCACTCCCAAGGGAGCCTTTACGCTCCACGCATGCAATTCGTAATATGGTATGCGAGCCTTTGATCTAAGCTCCTTTGTGCATGTGGGTTGTTGACTACACGGTGATATCTGCATCAAAAAAGTCTTAAAATCCGCCACCTTACACGGAGAAAGAAGATCAAAGAAGACAACAGAGTCAACTATGACAGTCGAAAATGCCACGTTATCAAGAGAAGAAGGTAGGAAGAAGCAAGGGAAGGAGATCTATCAAGTTATTTGTATATTGACGTTTTTTATCCGATTTTTTACTCCTTCAAAATAGGAGATTTTCCCGGAGAAAAGAAGTTTAAGGAGAGGACACCAGAGTCCATGCGACGACTTTCGAGGTTGCCAAAGGAGCAACGACTTCACAAGTTGCGAAAAGACTAGTAGTTGATTCAAGAAGTCCCTTTTCTAAAGATTCAGGCAAGGCACAAAGACTACCATGTGGGGCTACTAGTATCTTACGCGTGGTTTCTCTCACATCTGTCGATCTTAAGAAGATAAGTTAACGATAGCCATTGCGACGACTTTTTAGGTTGCCACAGATGTAACGACTCCGGAGGCCTCAAAAGTCTAAGTTGACTTGTCAAAGGAGAAGTCTGAGAGCTTGACTCTCGAAGAAGATGAATGGTGGAACGTCTAGCCTTACAAGTGGAAGATTAAGTTGTCGACATCCCGACCTTCGACTTGAGGGGGAGTTTTAGGACGGTAGGAAGAAGGCCATGTGGAAAGCCACGTGGCAGTCAACAGGCCACTTGCCACGTGGCAATCCACGTGGCAGCCAATAAAGGCCTAATAGGGCCAACGGTCTGGAAGGTCCTCTGGACTATGGGTTTTCTTAGATGTCTAGTTGGCTATTTTTATTTAACATGTTTTAGGAAAATAATAGGAGATTTGTTTTCTTTATTAGAAATAAAATCTTTCCTTGTTACAGATACGATTTATTTCCAAGTGTGGGGATATGTTCTCTTTATATAAAGAGTGTCTTCCCTTGTATTTTCTCTGAGTCAAACAATAATATTTTCAATTCTCTCAAAAAAATTAGTTTCCAATTCCAAGACTCCTCTCTTCTCTCTTCTTCTTCATAGCATCCGATCACCATCCTTGGCCACTGGCCACCACATCGCTGATCAACCAACAAGCAGCCACCGGCTACTCCTATCTCTGATCTCCACGTGGTCAATCCCTTTGTGGACTGTTTTTCCACGCCTAAGGGATCCTCTATGCTCCACGTATGCGATTCGCAACATCTTGCATTTGCCTTTCCCCACACACCTTATTGCTACTGAAAATGTTGCACTTACAGCCTTGCCAAGAATGGAGGAAATCAAAGCAACTGTTTGGTCTATCAGGCCCTCCAAAGCCCCTAGCCTAGACGATTTCAATGCCTACTTCTTTCAACGCTCTTGACATGTTATTGGTGGGGATATATTGAATGGAGTGGAATTTTTCTTCACTTGGGGAATTGAATCACACATTCCTTACTTTGATCCTCAAAGGCACCTCAGTGAGCTCCATTAGAGATTACAGAACAACCGTGTGTTGCAGTATGCTCTACAATTTTATTACAAAAGTTCTTGTCCATCAGCTGGTGGAGGTCCTCCCAAGGCTAATTTCTCCTAACCAAGGGGTGTTCATTAACGAGAGGGTTATCACGAATCGCACCCTCTTGGCCCACAAATTTATGAATAGATTTAGCGGACAAGGGGTGGCCTCTAGAATGTGCAGAAAGGCGGATATCTCAAAGGCTTTCGACTTTGTGCGAAGGGATTTTATCTACTTCATCCTCGAGGAGCTTGAGTTTCACGGTACTTGGGTGAGATGGATTTGTTGGGATGGTGGAACTCATTTGGTGGCTTGGGAGTCCATTTGCGCCCCCTGTACTGAAGGGGGGCTGGGGCTTTGTTCACCATGTGATATCGCACTGGTGCAGGAGGCAAAAAACTTAGGAGACTTGTGATGGCGCAGGACTCCATTTGGAGCTCTTGGATGTGGAACTGCCATGGTTGCTATCTTTCCACTGTGGCAAGGAGAGGGGATAGCAGCATCTGCAAGCAGCTACTAAGCCTAAAAGAGAAGCTGGCAGGATTCTCATTTGCAATGGTGTTTTCTCTCGTCCTCTCGACTCTTCGCTCACCCTGTGATATCGCACTACTGCAGGAGGCAAAAAACTTAGGAGGCTTGTGATGGCGCAGGACTCCATTTGGAGCTCTTGGATGTGGAACTGCCATGGTTGCTATTTTTCCACTGTGGCAAGGAGAGGGGATAGCAGCATCTGCAAGCAGCTACTAAGTCTAAAAGAGAAGCTGGCAGGACTCTCATTTGCAATGTTTTCTCTTGTCCTCTCGACTCGAATGGAACGCTCAACACTGCTCGTCTTTGGGAGAACCTGTGCACGCACGTTGACTGAGCATCCCTTTTGGAAATTGATTTGGGGCCCCAACCTTGTGTTGAAATGGTTGGCTTGCGCGTGGCTTGCCACACGCGATCAACTTCTTACTAGAGATCAATTGAGGAGGTGGGGGATTGATGTTGATTATTCCTGCCTGTTAAGCACTAGCCATCTCTGTTTAAAATGCTCCTTCACCTCACTCATCTGGTGCTTTACATGGGATAAGCTCGCTTCTTTCTGCTGGACAACCCACTGGACGCATGGGCCACTACTTTGGATTGACACATCCCTGACTCCTTGTTAAGCAGAACGCTTGCTACTTGTGTTTGGTACCTATGGCGTGAAAGAAACACTAGACTACATGGGGGGTGGGGGTGGGGGCTGGTGTTGCTATGGGACTGTCTTCTTTAGCTGAGGCTATTCTTTGTGATATACAAATGTAAGGGTGATATATTTGTAGATCTGGCTGTAACTTGACTGTAGGGAGGTCTGCCCCTCAAGCTCAAAAATATATTAGCTATTTATCGGGAAAGAAGCAGAGTTTACACAGCAGCATGAACCCCCTTAATTTTAGGGTTCTAGGAGTCAATTAGGGGTGCTAATCGAATCGAACATACTCGAATGTAGGTATGTTTGAGTTTGAGTTCGATAAAAAGTTCAATATTCAAGTTTGGTTCGAATTCATTAAGTGTTCAATTATGAATGTTCGAGTTTGGTTCAACAATGAAATCGGACGTTCGAGTTAGGTTCATTATTAATTTGTTTACTTTGTTCGAACCAACATGTTCGATTAAATTTAATAATATATTCGAAAGTAAAATTCAATTTGTAAAATAATAGATCATTTGATTAATATTTTAAATTAAAATTTTCCCTTGTAACGAGAGAATAGGTTGTCTGAATTTGATTAAATGCAAATGTCACGTATCTTAGAAAACCATAAAAGCCAATCAATTTGAAGTTATTTCTAAAAAAATATGAAGACGATCGGATCCTTTTCCTGATTAAGAAACCCAGTTCATCATTCGGGTTGTTTGAGATATTTAGAAGAGGATTATTTATAAGAAGAGCAAATAAACCTCAACGTAGCTAAGTGATGCTTGATAAAATTAACTTCATTACCTCTGGAAAACAATCACAAATACCTTAATGGAGATAAGCCAACGGAAAAAATCATCGATAGAAATGCATAAAGCAACCTCTTTTTTAAAGAAAAAAAACCATTTAAGATCCGTAAGAACAGTAATGCATTATGTGAATCTGGATAAATTAAAATCTACAGCAAAATTATATTTTCTGAAAATACAGAGGAAACAACACATATAAAACCACCTACAAAAGCATGAACACTAGGAAAAGAGGACCAGGATACCTCCCTCGGTATGAGAAATTCCAAGAACAAATGCATAAAATGCTGTACCACTGGACTTTTTGCTGGCAACAAATTGTATAAAGCACCACATAAACAGCATAGAGAAGATACACGATCAATGCAATGCCTCACAAATCGCAAGGGTTCCTCTAATCCGAAATCAATCCCAATTCTCAGTCATCTTTGACAACGCTACCCATCAAATTAACAAAGGAAGTGAATAACACAATGCTAAGATATATCCAAACCATAGCAGAACAGGACCCCCAGAATCAATCCCCAAAGGCAATACAACCAGGGATCCCAACTTTCCTCAGAAAAACAACCAAAATACTAAAAGCCCAAAAAACATAACACCGAATTAGATCCAACCAACAGCTAAGAAAATCCCACCGATCAAGTATTGAAACAGAAGCGCTCATAACAACAACAAGAGCTCCCAAGTCGCCTCTTTTCCTTTCGTTCCCTCTCCCACCACCTCTCTTTCGCTTTGACTTGTCGAGCCCTCTGTCGGAAGAGTACCATGATTGGCCTCGCTCCCCTGTGCCCCAACAACAAAGCTTCGGCAGGATGCCAAGTTCCCCATGTTTTGGCACTTGCTCATCAACACCTCCCTCTCCTCCTCCACCACCACCATCCTCACCTCAAATAGCTTTAAGCTCCTCTTCTCCATGACCCACACAATCTCCTCCCTTCAGTCTTTCCTTCTTTCCCTTGAAACAGCAACAGAGGATTGTAGTAAAAAGGAGAAGGGCAGTTGTGCCACGAGTCTAATGACGAGGGCATCGAGACTTGAGAGGTGAAGTAGAGTTAGGGTCGACGTGGACAATGACGAGAGTGTCAAGAGAGGTAGCACTAGGGAGAGGGGAAATAGTGAATCAGCGATTGCGTTGGATGGGCAGTAGTTGGTGGAAGAAGATGGCAGTACAACGACATTGGCGATGGCAAGCTAAGAGGACATTGGAATTTAGGAGAGTCAGAGTTGGGTTTAGGGTTTTAGGCTTTACTTTTGTTGATGGAAAGTGGGGAAAAGGGGGTTGCAACTTTAGTGGCTCAGGTGAGGGTGTGGTTTTTTTCGACTTTTTTTTTTTTTTAAGGCTTGGAGTGGGAGGGGAGGGAAGGTAAGGTTAGCTTTTTTTTTTTTAATCAAATAAAAATTTTATATTTACATAAATATATATTTATACCTACATATATTTTTGTATATATATATTTTTGAACGTGAATTTTATCAAATGAATATATATTATGTTTATGTTCGATTCATTAAGTTAACGAATATAATTTTAATATTCAGGTTTAATTTGTTTTCTTTCAGATGAATTTTTATTGAATAAATTTGAGCCAAATTTGAATGATTCAATTCAATTAGTAGCCGTAAAGTCAACATCCACAAGCAAAGTTAAAAAGACTCAACATGGCATAGGTACAGAACAAAGCAACGAAAAGAGAAAAGATTTATGAAATGGTGCCCCCCATGTTCATCGAAGAGGCTGCGTTGGGAGCTGCATTTTATGTAACCACCTGTGGGCTTTTTGATGGACTAAACATTGTCGCGACCCCAAAATTTGGAGAGCTGCAAAACAAGGAATAGAATAAATAAGCTCATTCTGCACATTTGCTACAATTTAGCTACCTAGTAAAATAGAAAGACAGGACCATTAGCTACGCTGATGCCTTTGATCATCAATTGATGATGCTGCAATTTTTTTTTTTGAAACAAGTGACATCAAGGCCCTGGTTAGGTACTACTCTGGAACTTAATCAGCATTGTTGAACATATACATCATGCACTGCTAACAAATCATCTTGAAGTTGTCAATGCTGGTTGTGTAACGCTATATTTCATATTATTTCTTGAAAATAATTGGTTTTTCTTGAGTCATTATAAATTGTATTTTGTACCTTGATTCTTATATACATTTGCACTTGCAAGGTTCCTTCAGTGAGGTTAGAAATTACTCTGCATAGTTATCATATATGTCCTAGCTCGTGCCCCCTTTTAGGTCAGGCAAGGTCATCCCTACTGAGGTTAGAAAGGACGTTTTGGCCTCTCAATACGTCCAAGGGCATCCTCCATGAAAAGATGAAGTCCACATGTTGATTCCTACTTGTCAAGCTAATGGCTACTTGGCTAGAGTGCCTCAAGCAAATGATTCTGGACGCGAGTTAGTTTATTTGAGGGGTTAGGAAAGTGATGTTAAGAAATGTGAAATTGGTGTTAACCTATAATTATATTTACTTGCTGTGTAGTGTTAACATCAATTTGTATTTACTTGAATTGTTGTTAAGTTGTGGTGTTAACCCTTATGGTGTTTACTTGGTAGTGGTGTTAAATATATAAAACATGAGGGATGTCAGAGACATAAATGGTATAGAACTTTAACATAGATTTGACTAACACCAGTTGAAACTGGTGTTAGACAAACCCGCGTTAAAGTTGCTGAACTCAGATTAGCAAATGAAGGGTTAAGTAGTCAAGTAAACATGGGTTAGCCCTTCTTTTGAGGTGTTAACCCTCCGAATAAACTAGACCTCATGCTTCCACATTATATTTGTTGATTGCTTGTACTAGCACCTCATCTGCCAAGAGAAAAAGGCCACGGGCTTAGGGGTATTTGGCCGGCCACAATTGCTCTGACGGTGGACTTGCCACCCACAAGAGAGGAATGGGAACCTAGTAGATAGAGGGGCAAAATATGAAGATAGAGGACTAGATCTGAAGGTTATGCATATGGAGGCAGTGCCGGCAGAATGCTTGCTACTATTTTGCCACGCCACTCTTAACGCTCATGTAGAAATCTGCCATAATGCTCTCCTTACGGTGATCAAGCAAACCTCCCTCTGGAGGTCCAAACAAGGCAATAACAAATTCCGTAAACACCCTCCATCGCCACCATAGCCATTGTCTCAAATGAGCATTCTCAAGGGTCTGATCTCTCTGTCTCTCCTCGGTGCAGAGCAAGAGTATCATACTAACAGTGAATCAAAACTAAGGTGATAATACACGTAACAGAGGTTTACACTGTATTGAAGGCCATGCTGTATCGATCTCAGATCCCTGGAAAATATACATGATGAACAAATTTATACAACAAAATAAATAGTATACTGCAAAGCGCAAATTACATTTTTTAGTAAATATCGGAAGAATTTACAAGCTTCGATACATTCTTTTCAATAACTCGAACATTATCTCTTTTCTTTGCAGACGGAAAAGGATAAAAAATTTGCAGCCATGGACACTTGCAAGCAAACTAGATACAAGACGCAAGCAGGCCCTACTGCATTAAAGATCTCATCTTAGAGATGATCAAAAGCAAACTTGTCGTCAATACGTGAAATAAAGTAAGACTAATCTGTCAACATCTATTTCTTCTTGTGCATCGTAATGCCCCGGCATTTCTCGTAAGTGATCTCACACGATTGGCACGAGCCACAGGAAATCTCTGATCCCTGTTATAGGCTGGAAAGGCGCTGCCTCTACCCGTCTGCGAGAAGAAAGCCCCATTGACGAAAACGTCCCCCACCGATCTCCAATTCCATGACCTCGCCGCTGCTTTACCTTCTTCCTTCCACGTGACCTAACGCACAGAACAATTAGCTTCCATCGACTCCAGGGTAAAATGCCTTTCCACTCTATATAGAATGTCCTATTAACATTAACACACACACACACACACACACACAACCCAATAGTTGCTCGAAAAATGACCCCAGAAGAGGTCTTACATCTTTCTTATGAGTTCTTGGAGCTACGAAAAAATTTGCCTCACTTCTGATGGTAGGTCTTGCGCTACCTCCAATGGCATAAATCCCCCATCCATCATATAGGTTGTTCACCACGTGCGCATACCCATGTCTAATCCTGCAAAGTATTCACGCAAACAAATAAAATGATGTTTATCGATCGCTCATTTGTTCACCGATTTCTCCAATACTAATACTAATGATATTTTAATCAGATTCCAAAACGACCCACTTCCTCTATCACAATAACGATTAATTTTCAATTCTGAAGTAATAGAACCGAAATTGAACCCTTACTTAGGTTTATTCAAGCAAATGGGTCCAATCAGACATCTCGATACCGCCAAAATTTTATTCTTCAACGGCTAGGCAAGAATATACTTCGGTATGCAGACATTTCCTTGTAAGCAATTTTGATTCCGGTAATAGTTATGGGTGAAGAATAGAATAATCAGGTCAGAAGTTTCTCCAATTTTTAGTTGTATTTTTTTTTTCAATTTTGATAACTTAAAATCTGTTGGATGACTTTTGGATAAGCCGTGACTCCTGCTGCCAAAGTCAGTGATGCGAGTCGTCGAGATGGAAAATTTACGACTTCACCGCTCTCTCTCTCTCTCTCTCTCTCTCTCGCTCCCTCCCTCCCTCCCTTCCTTCCCATTCTCCCCCTCTCCCCCTCCCTCTCCCTCGCGCTCCCTCTCACTCCCTCGCTCCCCCTCTCCCTCTCGTTCTCTCCCTCGTTCCCTCTCTCTCTCTCTCTCTCTCTCCCTCCCTCCCTCGCTCTCTCGCTCCCTCCCTCCCTCCCTCTCCCTCTCCCTCTCCCTCTCCCTCGCTCTCTCTCGCTCTCTCTCGCTCACTGAAGAAAAAAGAACCCATCTTCAGCCTTAGGCCCTGATCGGTCATACAAGGCTGATCCGGACCTCCCCACTCGTTGGATCTTCCTCCTCTCCCCACCGGACCTCTCTTCTTCGTCGAGCCATTTGCGGCTTGTAGAGTTCGTTGCGGCTGGCATTTGCAACATGGTCGAGGGGAGCTTGTGGCGTAATGCGGCGGTGCTGCGGTCGGCGAGCGGTTGCCATGCGGTCGATGAGCTGTGGTCGACGAGCTGCGGTTGCCGTGTGGTCGACGAGCTGCAGTTGCTGTGTCGGTCGACGTGAGGCACTCACCGTGCAGCCGTGATCGGCATCGACGTGCATGCGACTGTTGACGCTCTACGAGGTGCCGTCGTGATCGGCTTCGACGTACGTCTGGCGGTCGTCAACGATGTGCGGTCTGACGACGTGCGGCGACTCCTTACGGTCGAGTGGCTACGGCGTTCCTTTTCGGCAGATGTTACGGTTGGCCGGCGGCGTGAACTCGAATGCGGTCGATGGTGGTCTTTGTTGTTGTGGATGATCGATCCATTTATTTTTCTTGTTTTAGGGTAGTTTTTTATTATATTTAGGGATCACATGTGATGTGTGTTTATTATGATTAAGATTTCTGATGTAAATCAGTGAATAATATATTCAATTTTACAGTCTTCGACATTTTTTTTATCGACACCTTACCGTATAATAGAATGTGAGGTTACTGGAGTTTGTCTGATTTTTGATCTGCGGATTTTTTTCTTCTTCATTTATTTCTTATCTTATTATTTTCTGTATTTTGATTTTCTCCTATTCTTACGAGATATAACCTCTCTCCAGTGAAGATGTTGGGCTTTTCCTTCGTTTCTTTTCCTTCCAGGGTACGATCCTTTTATATCTAATTCTTTTGAAATTTTTATTCTCTAAAAAAAAAAGTTAGAAAAAAAGAAAAATCGAAGTTAATGCTAGTGTCATTTAAAAATGGACGACTCTCTGACGAGTTCAACAAGCTGAGAGCAAGAAGTTGAGCATAGTATAACTCGAGCTCGAAAGAGCCAGTTCAGTCGAGCGCAACCAGGTTTCTCCTTTTGAGACACTGCGTGAGCCTATTAAAGAGCCCAATCATCAAACGTTAATGGACTCGAGCTTATATCATTAGGCCCATGGTCCGGATAGAAGATGGAGATACGAGAGGGAATTTCCGGGGTCTGATACGCCTATTAGAAAATTCATATATAAATAACATCGCATCATAACATCGGATGTAATTCTTTAATTAATAGATCTTTTAATTTATTTTTAAAAGTGCGTATCCTGGGTCCCTATCGAGTTGTACTGTCAGGATAGCCTCGGGCTAAGCTCGATAAGCTTACTAGACCTGAATCTTGGTAAAGTTAATATTAGGAAATATTAGGAAAAGAAGGTGGCGTTTGGTCGGTAAAATTAGGAAAGTAGAACAACCAGAGGTTCACAGGGAAGGTAAGTGATTTTGATGTTTGAGTCACTCTAGGAATTAAGTGAGGAATTAAGGAATTAAGAATTAAGCCCTCAAATGCAGAATAAATGACTTTATTCCACCGAACGAACACTACCAAAGGCAATTACAAAAGCTTTCAAATCTCCCATGCACTGGTTTTGGTGGAGTTCAAATATGTACCGTCTGTGGCAGTATTGCAACAAATTAATAGATACCTGGGCATCCGTTGGATGGCTCGAGGACCGAAGCGGTTGAAGGCGAGGGTGACCCTCATGGTCCTATCGTGGTAGAAGCCGTCGTCGTGGCCGAGGAGCATGACCTTGTCGTGGTTGTGGAACCAGTTATTGGAGATGGTGACATCGGTGGAGCCACGGGTGACATCTAGGAGGCCGTCTTGACCTTGGTAGAAGGTGTTGTGATCGATCCAAATCTTGCTGCATCCAACCAGGCGGATGGCGTCGCCATCCGTCCGCCCAAGGCGCACGATTTTGCCTCCTGCACCCAACACCGCGACGGCGGCTTGTGCAAAGTTGTGGTGGAAGTGGAGGCCGTGGATTATCACGTCCGTTACCTGCTTGCATGGTTGCACGCATGTAGAGTGAACGCTGCTAACGTGACACGAGTTTGGACATAATTTTAAGTGGTAATATGATGATTTTTTTTTTTGGATGGGACACAAGAGGAGAAATGGCTCACTCTTGGCAGTGGATCACGCTTTTTTTTTTTTTTATAAGTGGGAAAGTTTAACTTAAGATATAAAATCGATATAGGCGAAAAGTTTACTGCGTAGAATAGATATGTCAAGAGAACAAGGATTTTTAAATGCATGTCCTTATTTTGGATTAAATCGTTTGGGTAACCCCTTATGTATAACTATACGTGTCTTCATACAAAGCCAAAACGATCTGAGCCTAAATCAACAGGGGTGGTTGGGTGGGATGGTTAGTAATACAGCCCTTAAGCTTTGTACTCAAATGTACAAGTACCTCACTGCCTCCATCTCTTAGTTTGTAACTACTAGTTACTGTGTTCATGGACCATTTTGCTTCGAAAAGATCTCCGGATTATGGAGCACATATGCATTTGAACTATAGCTCCCAAAGTAATTCTGAAATATCTTATTTAGTTCCCGGTCAGGTGTTGGACCAGAAACGATGCAAATTATCACACGGAAGAACTAAAGCGTTTTTTTGTGGAAGAGGTACATTAGAAGAATAAGATTACATAAATATAATTTACAACGTGAAATATAATATAGAAGTGGAGACTGGAGACCACGTCACGTGAGGGGTCTTCTAAACAAAAATGCATTCATATAAGATAAAAAATCACCTATTTATTTTAATTTAGAATCAACTTATACAATTACATAATCGATTACATCGATCTAACATAAAAAATTATCTATATATTTTTAATTTAGGATCAAATCATATTGATATAAAATAAAAAATCATGTGTATATTTTTATCAAAAATAAAAAAGTTATCGGTGATTTCATCGCTCACAAGTGATATGGTGCTTTTTGTATAAAATCTAACATAGAAGTGCGATCACGTCATGTGAGGGATCCATCACTACCTTTGAATCAAAATGCATTGATGTAAAATTAAATTGTATCAATATAAAATTAAAAATCACATCTATATTTTAGTTTATAATCAAATTGCACAAGTGTAAAATCAAATTACATTGGTGCAAAATCAAAACTCACTTGTATATTTTAGTTTGAAACTAAATTGCATTGGTGCAAAACCAAAAACCACCTATACGTTTTCATCGAAAACAAAAAAATTAACGGTGATTTCATCATTCACAAGTGATGATGGTTGTTTGAGTGGCGGTGGATCCCACTATGTGACAGCATGCACTTATGCCACTTTTTGTGTCCAAGGCATAATCAATAAATCCACACATTAAGGCATTGTTTGTTTGCAGGGATTGAGTCGTTTATGTCGCGTTCGAGTCTTTTAATCCTGGGTTATAATAATCCAAGGATAAAACCCTCAATCCAAGGATTATCCAATTCGAGGGAAGAGGGTGGATGAAATTATCTCGAAATTGTGTGGGAGAATACCCACGTACACCTATTCCCTCCAAATATCCCATATTTATCTCAAGCACAAAAAATTCACAATCCCATCACTTATAAAATTAATCCCTAAAAATAAATCCCTCGAAACCAACGTTACCTAAATGTTAGCGAGTACGACAAAGACTTATGTTGCAAAACATCTCATTTTTCTGAGTTCTTGCAAATTTTCAGTTCGCACAATGAGATGTCACTACGTACCTCATCCAACATGAAACCAGCGCCATGAGCTATCTCAATCTTAGCACCCCTCCCATCTATGGCGGTGTAACTCTTGATCATCAGCGGCCCCCGCAGCCTGATCACCATGTCTCGTGCGAAGTCGATCCACAGCTTCCCCCTCCTCACCGTCGCCCCGTACCGCAGCGTCCCCGGCCTTGGCTTCAATAGATCATCCCCATCATCCGTAACGGTGTACCTCCTCAGGCCTCTTCCGGCATTGTTGGTCATCTTTCCGGCGAACCCCACGGAACACAAGGCCAGCCTTTGCCGATCGGCATCCCAGTTGCGGCCGACCCTTCGCCAGCATCGGTCGATCGGGTTCATGGCGCCGCCCGCCCTCCTCCTCCTCGGCCTTGCACCGGCGTTCACGAGAAGAAGGAACAAGAGGAGAAGTGATAGTTTATCGTGGTACCGTGTGAGGGAGATCATCATTGATGCTGAATTAGAATGGTAGGAGGGTGAAACATGGGAGTTGATTTATATATATATATATATATATATATATGTGTGGACTCGTTCAATTTTCACGCTGTCTGATTGGGCTGCGTTGGCTTTGCTACGCGGAGAGTGTCGTAAAATTTCGCCCGCCGTCGGGCATTCTTAGCACTTCCAAGAAAGGGAGACACTTCATCTGGGAGTCCGGGACACGGAAACTGGCGCTTGGGGATTCAGATCTTAATTAATTTTTGTCATAAATGTTGCAGAGGTTACTTGCGATTTTAATTAATGTTGACGAGTGCGGTTGTTAATCGTGATAGTACTAGAAACGTGCCTCAAATGGAAACTGAAATGAGGATGGTTCCCACCAATTAATGATCCGGGAAAATTTTGTATCACTTCTGAAGTGTTCCATTCCTTTTAAGTTAAAAGGTAAATATTTACTTGAAAGTTGAATTAGTCGAAAATAGGCTGACGCCCTTACGATACTACGTAGGAAAAGTTCATGCAACAAACCAAATAGAGAGCCTATGGTAATTCTCTCAAGTTATAAAGGATACTTTTGTGAATAATGCCAGGGGACTTTAACGTAATATTACGGAGCTTTTCATTCTTTACCTTCCAAATATTTCAAATGATGGTTGAAATTATCCCATGCACAAAGGTTCAACCTTGTGGGTTCATTACCATTATCAATTTTAGAACCATTGTCAATCTCTAAAAGGTAGGTTTTTGAAATAGTTACCAATTAGAGCCAGATTAAATTGATTGACTAGAACAACTAACCAATAGTAACACCGATCGTTAATTGCTTAACATACTTCCAACTATGAATTAAAATGAACACTTTGTTGTGGGGGATATTGTCTCCTCATTTATAAGTAATTACAATTCAATGCAAATAATTTCATACTCAATTTTAAGAAAATTAATTACAGAAGATATGCTTTGAATTCTTTAGAGGTAAATAAATCCTAAAATGAATATCCTAATAACCACATATATCTTTTAATCATGTGCCAATTTGAGGGTGAGAATTTTTTTACTTTTTATGCCATAAGATGATAGATTAAATTAACTAGCTAATTATCCATAATGATTTTTATTTTGAGAGGATAATAACAAAATGACTAAATAAGAGATTTTTTTTTGAGATAACAGAACGAAAAATAATTAATTATTATTTTTTTGAAAATATAATGATGCAGATATTCACTAAATAATTCTTAATATGATAGCTACTATTTTTTTTAGAAATAAGAGATATGAACTAACAAGACAAATTCTTTTCTTTCTAAAGATAATTATACAAATTCAAATATACAAATCCAAATAAAAGATCTGAAGAGTTGACTTATCATTTGAGTTGGTCTAAATCAGCCTAAGGACTTCTCATGCAAAAGATGCACAAACAAATCAATGCAAATGGATTAGTAATTGTAAACAAAAAGAAATCTAAAGAAATGCAATAAGAAGCAACTTGAATACGTTGTTTCCCTCATAACGATGTCAAAAAATCGTTGTAGGATGAAATTATGATTATTTAATTAATTTTTAAACTCATTAAGATATATAATTAGATAAAATGTGGCAGTTAAAGTTGTCTCACATGAAGGTAAATTGTTCAAATTACTTTTTACTATCCTAAACTACATATTTTTATTATTTTTATTTTTTAAATTTCTTTTTTGTCTTTTTACGAACAATAAGCCTATGGAAACTACAAATAGGAACTAAAGTGCAATAACAAAGTCTAATCGTAATTTGTGCAAAATTAATTTTTTGAAAAATATAAAATCATAATAAAATTAGTGAACGTATCTAATATCTTCAACAAAATTAATATCAATTTTCATGTAAAACTAAGATATAAAATGAATTGAAAAAAATTCAAAAAAGGATTGATCCAAACAATGTGGGAACTTAAACATAATATATATATATATATATATATATATATATATATATATATATATATATATATTTGTAATTAATTTTAAATGAAAATTTGCAAGTATTCCAACTTGATGTAAAGAAACATAACCTACAATTTTTGGATTTTTTTTATGTATGAAAATAAATACAAAATTCAGAATGTAAATATGAATGTCTAAGTGTAACATGCTTGAATAAGAAACGTGCACATAAAGTAACTAAATAATAGATAAATTCGATAACTGAATAAATATTTTATTTATTTTTATCAAAGGACTAATCAAAGGTCACAAGTTAAAACTTGAATTAAAAGTATGATAACTAGAAATAAAAAATGGTAATAGATAGAATAAGGCATTAGAGTTGTTGAGAAGCATCGTGGAAGTTGCGATGGGTGGAGATGGAGGATGAAGGCGAAGAAGAGCATTAATGATCGCCTACTTAAAGAAGGATTGGAGGAGGTGGCAGAGAAATGCTGGAGGCTACCAGAGGTTGTGCACTTGGAGGAAGCCCCTGATGAAAGAGAGTGGTAGGAGGTAGAATTCTCTTTCCTAGGGATCTTGAGGTTGATTTATAGAATTAAGAAACTTTGGAAACTTCAAAAAGTCTTTGAAATTTTTAGCAAAGGGGTAAAGAGATTGTTTTGGAATCATTACAACTCATAATCCTTTTAAAACTCTAATTTTTTATGATTTATCCCATATATATAGCACCACCTAGCGCAAATGAACTTAGTTCTTGATTTTTCTTGACTTAAATGCCTAAATGGACCCATAAAAATATTCTCTTCAATACATTATCACCTTGTGAGTCTTTCTGCTTTTTGGTTGCAATATCAAAGTAAAGAAAGTATCATTAGTCACAAAATATAAAGAAATATTTAAAATTGTTATATTTAAAAAATAAATTCTCAAGAAATAGTAATAATTAGATATATAATAAAATTATGACTTAATTGGAGAAGATCAATGGAGGAAATTGGGAGAGGTGAAGGTGATAAGGACAAGTGTATAAGAGGTTGGAGTATAGATTTTGAAACTTAGGTGGGAAGGATGGGATCACTCATGTCACATGAGAACTCGGGTTGAAAAAAACTTATTTTTTGTCCCAGAACTTAGGTTTCATATCCTGCCTAGCAAAGGTGGGAGATATCCCCCAATGTAAATAATTCCTTAGGTTCCATTTGATTAAATTTTAAATAGAGTTTTTATCATATATGATAGTAATAACTACTATAGTAAATAAATAATGTAAACATTTTATTTTTATTCATCACATGTACTAACATCTATTACATCTACCCCTCATTAATCATATATATCCTTATTAACTTACTCACATCCATTATATCTATCTTCCACTAACTCGATCAGTCTCAATATAAATATAAATAAAAATCAATAATAACATATTAACTCAACTATTACATCCACACCTACCAACTTTCCTCTTATTTATCTACTTATCTATTCTTAAGAATTCCTAAATTTTACTCAATCTTAAATTTTAAACCTCTACTAAATGAGACAATAGGATTTGTGATGTAAGTTACACTCGGTATTCTTCTTTCTTATAGCTGAATCTATGTCCTTTTAGTTTTAATTTTCTAATAGCTGAATCGTTATTACGCACAACGAGGGGTTCTTAAGTGAATCGTTATGCATGCATTGTGGTTGTGCGCTCGGCGATAGTCTGTTCATACATTTTCCCAACTTATGGAATTTGATGGATCGTGAGGCATCTCGTGGACGAAAAGGATGACCCCTCGGAAACTTTTGGAAGCCCCCGGTTAGGTCCACCGAAAACCATTGCAATTTTGATTTACTGCCAGAGATTAGTGGACTTAAGGGAGGGTCGGGACTATATTTTCATTCAAGAAATCCTGGGTTTGCGATTAATTGATGCACTCGCTGGGGACTGTATTAAGGCCGGCGTTATTTTGATAACATGAGAGAGAGAGAGAGAGAGAGAGAGAGAGAGAGCGTCATTGTCGAAGAAGACGGACATGTCAGACATCGTCATCAAATTAATAATCAGAAAATTGTATTGAAACCTACATAATATCAGTTGGTTAACCTGCTTAAAGACGGGTAAAACAATCCAGATGCTTGTACGAACGAAGCTCCGGTTCCATTCGACGGCATAGACACCACGTGGTAGCCCAGCTGGGGCCGGTCACATGCACGCACGCACGTTTCTCCATCCCCACAACTCCCCCAAGATCGCGGCAAGTCGTCTAGCTCTCCCGTACAAAAGAAAGCCACGGAAGAAATTAAGCGGACACCGCTCTCCACATAAGAATTGAGAGTAATCCCATAGAGAGAGGGGGGTTACAAGAACCACCAGCCCCAAGCTCCCATGGCCCCTTATCAACGTGCCACTCCTCTCTCCTTCCTCCAACCCACGCGTCTCCTCCACTTCACCACCTCCCCCCTCAGACCCCTGAAACAAAGTGATCAACAGCAGCCACCACAGCCGTAGCACAAGAAGAACGTGTTGCTCCCTCGTCCTCCTCCAACACCTCGATCACTCCAATCATGGCTCCAAGCTCAAGGTACCAATGGGGCCGGTCGGAGGACGCCTACCACCCGGACACCACGAGTTCGCTGCTCTCGCCGAGTTCTTTGCGACGGCCCTCTTCGTCTTCGCAGCCGAAGGATCGGTGCTCGCCCTTGGTATACCCTCCGAAATGGAGCGTACGTTGCTATCTGTGATATACTTATGCATCTGATTTCCACGCATGCGTGCTGTGGTGTTTGCAGATAAGATCTTCAGGGACACCACCTCGGCCGCGGGGCTAATAATGGTGGCGATAGCGATCGGTCTAGCTCTCGCCACCGCGGTTGCCGTGTCATACAACCAATCTGGAGGGCACGTCAACCCTGCGGTGACGCTCGGTGCTCTTGTCGGCGGGATGATCTCTGTGATCCGGGCCATCTACTACCGGATAGCCACTGGGGCCATAATCGCTTTTTTTGCTTCTCAGGCTCACCACCGCTGGCATGGTATGGTCAAAGCATCTACATACTTTATCGACGGGAGTGTCACTTTAATGAAGGCATGGTATGATCATTAGGGTCTTCTGATTATGGTGGGAGTTGATTGAAGGAAAAATCATACTATTTAATAAAGTAATTGACGATTGTGTAGGTGACAGACTTACGGATAAGCTTAGGATGTGCTTCGTTTAGCTATGCAGATTTAATTGCATAACTAATAAAGTTTGATGTTTTCTCAAAAGATTGAGATGATATTTATGAATACCAAAACTGTGCCACCTTAGGACATGTTGCACTGAAGAAGCTGCTCTGGAGGGTTTCCTTCTGTAACGAATTATGGACTTTGATTGTGTCTTTAGATACAATGAAATTAGACCTTTATAAAGATACGTGCATTTGAATTTTAAAATTAAATATAATGCTAATGTAAAAAAAGAAAAATAAATTTTTATGTTGACGGAAATAAAATTTTAGGAATATTTATGTAATATGTAAAAATCTAATGATATATGTATATAATATCAATAAATTATAGAGATATTTATGTAAAAGTTTCTAAAAAAAATCTTGAAAGTGAAAAATCCAATTTGATAATAATAGAAACGTTGGATCCAACAAATCTTAAGTTTCTGTGTTGTAAAAACATACGGGAACAAGTTTCAAAGAAGTTACTTTCGAAGATCTAGTCAATTCTCAAGAACATTTCAAAAGCGAAAGGAAGTACAATGTCTAGAAAGAGAGGATGAAATGGAGCGGCACAAATCCAATGACGACTCAATGCAACCGCAAGATGGAAAAAAAAAGTGAGAAAATAAAAATAAGAAAGATAAATTAAGACATCGTTAGACTCATTTTACTTCTATATGAACTATGTGTGATTTGTTATTGGAGAGGGTGAGATTTATATGATACGAAAAATGTGTAGAAATTAAATAGATAATCTCACAAAATTGTAATCACACAAGTACGTAAGGATTTTTAGGTGAAAATTTAAACTTGGGTAAAAAAATCTCTCGACTTAGGATTTTTCGATCAATCGAATCGATTAAATCCATTAACGAACCCCCTTAAACGAGGGTAACTCAACCTCAATACAATCTACACTACTTTGAACGAGGATAGCGTGCCTTAAATCCCTTTTCTTCATGAAGAGTATTTAGTCTCTCGATGGAGACGAGAATTCACAAAGGGAATACTCAACTAAAGAGAATAAATAAATGTCCTATAGAGCCACAAAGTATGTAAATGAAATTAACTACTATAGGCAAAGAAGACTTCCCTTTGATGGAAGTGCATCGGCAAGTGACGCAGGCATGTGAACCACGCGATGGTATAACGACGCTCTCGTAATCGTAGGCAGGAGAGCGAGTGCACGGCTGGGATGATGCTCTCAAGTGTGAAGACTATGGATTTAGAGAGCAAGAACTCTTCTCAATATGATTTTGATACAAAATGATGTGGAAATGCTAATGCTTGGTGTGTTTAACAAAGGAGGGCTCCCCCTCTATTTATAGATGGCTTAGGAACCTTTAGGAAGGTTGTGGAAGCCTTAGGTAGCCGTTGGGGATGAATCTAAGACAAAACAGGCCGGGATCAGGATCATTAATGATTCTGATAGTGTTATCAGATGTTTGGAAAAGGTATCAGATGTCTGGAAACTACTTTTAGGACGTCTAGAAAGTAAATCAGACGTCTAATTCTAGACGGATTTCCTTATTGACTTGAGTTAGACCTAAACAGGGTTCTAGTGAAAGTCAGTCAGACGACATCTTGGATGCTTGGCACTAGGTCTGGACGTTTGGAAACCTAAATAACTGCGGGAATGGATTTCCCGAGGCACAAACGACAATATCTCTGATGATAAGTGATTTTAGCTTAATCGATGGCTAACGTCTATATACTAGACGTCTAAGGTCCTTTATGGACGTTTGATAGAAGATTAAGGGTCAATCCTCAATGAATATATTTATAAGCCAACGTTCCACTAATTGGATGTTTGGCAATGTCATCAGACGTCTTCTAAGACGTATGGACTAAAGGTTGGATGTCTAAACATGGCAGATGGTAGCCTGTTAGCCGTTTTGCGTCTTGATGTTTATTATAGTATAGTCGTTATAGTATAAGACAAAACAGCTATGGTTATCATTACAAAAGATTTTTTTACTCGAAAATTATATTCCCGAGGTCGAACTCAGGGAGCTACTGGAATTCTAGAATTACAAGGGTTCTCTAATTAGATTACAAAATAAGAGAGAGAGAGAGAGTTTTGTTGGCTTCTTCTTCTCTTCTTTCTTCTCTTTTCTTCCTGGCCGTTCCTCTTCTTTTTCTTCTTCTTCTTTTCTTCCTGTCTTCTCTCTTTTCTTTCTTTCTTTCGGCTGCAGAGTCTTCTTCTTTTCTTCTTCCTCTTCTCTGCTTCCTTCTTCTGTTCTTCTCTTTTTTTCTTTTTCTTTCTTTCTCTTTCTTTTGCTCTGGCGGCTATGTCTTCTTCCCTCTTCTTCTTCTTCTTCTTCTGTTTCTTCTTTCTTGCTTCTCCTTCTTTCTTTCTTCTGAGCGGCTAAGGCTTCGGTCGCCTTCCTTTCTTCTTCTTCTGCTCCTGCACACTCGCACAATGGGTCAGAGCAAAACCTACCTCTACCCTTCCCCGTGTCTCTCTCTTTCTCAGATTTCTCTCATAGGATCGCTCTCCCAAAGCCGGGTATTCGGGTACGGGTATCGCACCCGGGACCAGGCCCACCGGCGTGCGGTGGTAGGCGAGGAGTGCATGGGTTTGGGAAATGGGATCCGGTCCAGACCCGCGGGGCGTGAGCGCGAGCGAGGGCGGGCTAGCGCATGGCGCGCTGCGTGCGGGTGAGAGGGACCTGACCCCTGTGTTTGAAGGCAGTAAGCCCTAAACACTTTTTCAATATAAGTGTGGGCGCGCGGCCGCACACTTACGAGGTGGGACTAAAGTCCCACCTCCAAATCTCGCACCCGCGGCTAAGGGAGCTGCGGTCAATTGCGGCCGTGTGCGAGGCTTTCACCCCAGCTGCTGGCCTGGGATGCTTCGCGGGGGCAAGCCGCGCGTCCTGGAGTGCGAGCCTAGACGAGGGCGAACCTGTAGTTGCAGGTGAAGGAGCTTCACCTGCTCAGCAATGGCGGCGAAGAGGGCGTGACCTGAAATCAAGAATACGGCCTCTCGGCCCAGTTAGAGTATGCAGGGAGCTTCGTCGAAGTGCGGCGAAGCCAGTGCGGGTGGTGGCGAGGCGTGAGGCAGCGTATGGTGGCAGCCCTAGGTCAGACTGTGGTCGGAGAAATGGGTTTGTTTGGGAGGTCGTTAGGTGGCATGTGGCAGGGAATGGAAAGGGGGTAGCTGTTGAGTGGAGTGAGGGGAAGCTTCCGAGGTAATCGGCAAGGGGTGAGAAGGTCTGTGGAGGTGGGATGAGCTCGTCGGAGATGGAGCAGGCAGAGATGGAAGTTGTGTGTGGTGGCGCGAAAAGATAAATTGACAGAGGGGAAATTTAAAGGAGGAAGAGAGGAAGCTTTTTACCTAGGTTTTGGACGAAGGGGGAGGGCGGAGCCACCGGCTCGTACCTGCCGGAGCTGAGGAAGAAGAGGCCCTGGAGAGGAGTGCGACGACGAGGAAGCAGGCGGAGGGCGCCGGCGGGTACAGCAAGGCGCAGACGAGAGGGCAAGGGAAACCCTACTGCAGGTAAGGCGGCAGAGCGACGAGGAGGAAGAGGAGAGAGTCGCCGGAAGCTGCGGGCTGTCTGACGGAGGAGGAGAGGACGAAGTGGAGGGTTGTTCTCCGTCAAAGAGAGCTTGCCAGAACTGGCAGGGGGTGCTGGTTCTTATAAAGGGGATGGCGGAGAGGGAGGCGCAGGCTGGTGACGTGCCATCCTCGCCGGAGCGTGGTCGGAGACGAGACCCATAACTTTCGCGCTTCGCACGGAAGGTATGGTGGTCGGTAGGCAGCATGGGCGGGTCCCTGCGACAGAGAATGTCGCAGGGAACCCCGCGTCTGTTTTGCAAGGCGGTCACCTCTCTCTACGCGGCGCCATGCTCCGCGCAAAGTCGCCGGAGCAAGGTGCTGCGCAGAGTTTTGCAGGAGTGACCGTTCTGCAAAGAACGATGAGAAAGATGGGGCCAAAATGCAAGGGTTTCGAAAGATAAGGGTAAAAAAGTAAATGAAGAGGATCAAATTGCAAAGTCGATCAAGGAGGTCTCTTCTTGGGCTCGAGTTTTTATACATGAATAATTTGAACCTAAGGATTTTAATGGTGAATTTTATTTCTAGGTTGGACCATGTTTGACCGGCCAATTTATGTAAAAACCTAGATTAAGTCAGTAATTGGGCATGGTTCTCTTGTAGGTCAAAATGGGTTTCTAAGGCCAAATTGAAGGTTCCAAACCCTAGAGATTATTTTTCTATGAATTTTAGAGGGTTTAGTTATTTTTTATCCTACCTCGAACCTCGTGAATTGAAGTGGGTTTGTTTTAGGGTTACAGAATGTCATTTAATTTCTTGAAGTTACTATAACCCTTTTTGGATCAGATCATCCCACTTTCCTTCTTATTAGGCTTGTTTGACCCGTGTTTGGTCCTTTAATTACCCTGCTTGCAAACTGCGTTGGTAAAATTACAGTTTTACCCCTCATGACTTATTTTTTTCTTAAACTCAGAATTCTCTGAGTTTAGTCTTTCTTTGGGTTTTGTAGGAGCTTTCTCACACTTATTTAGATTAAATTGAGCTAGTTAGGGTTCATGATGAGGTTCTCATCATACCCCCATGCCTAGCTTTTGCTAGTCCCTTAGCAAAATCTTAAGGTTTCAACCTTTGTTCTAGACCATACCATGAAGTTCTTAATGATTTCAGATAAGTGCTTTTTCATTTGAAACCTAGATTAGGTTAGAGTGCTAGCCATAGGCCTAAAAGGTACTCTAGTACCAACCAAGATCCAGATCTGTCTAGCCTCAGCCTTAGTCCTCAACAAAGGTTTTTAAGGCCTACAAGAACTAACCTAAGGTTTATTGGACTTTGTGGTTAAAGCACCCGTGCTTTGAGATGATTTTAGCCCTGGCTCAGTTCGCAGTGCATTTTGTAAGAAAGAGAGATAGAAGATTTATCTGTTTGGAGAGTTTTCTCTCTCTTTTTTCTTTTGAATTCTAGCTTAGGATTGGCTTTTTAACACGGTCTGTATCAGATTCCTTGTCCTCATCATCAATCCTCAAGGGTTCTTGGCAGTCGATGATTCGAGATAGCACCGCCCATGGCAACCCCCATAACCCTGGCTATTGAGATTTCGAGATAATCCCATCCATGGTGTTCTGTGGCTGAATTCAGACCCTAGCAATTGACCCTTCGTGATAATGGCATTCATGGAATCTGAACCAGTACAATGCTTACATGCCCCCAGTAGGATATGTAAATATCCTAAGAGACAAGCACCGAGGAGATGATATTTTGTTACGCATCTTCGAGGGGAATTTCCCACCTCTCCACGCTGGGAACTTGTCCAAATCAACTTGTGTTGATTGGCCGCTCCTACTCTAGGTGTCATTTTTAGAATTTTTGCAACGCTTCTGCGTGATTTTAATTTTTATACTTACTGAACCAGGCTGTGTGTGAAGTTAGGGTGCTTAGGTTACTAAGTCCCGTAAACCAAAAGTTAGTTAACGAGGCCAAATACTTCGTAAGCCTTGGACGTAATACTGAAGCTTTTCATTTTCTTCAACCTCTTGAGGAATGTCTAGATCTTAATGGGTACTAAGAGTCTATCCAAGAATGCCTAAGGTTTGCATTCTTACTAATCTCACTGTGCACTTTTCAGTTCTTTTCTTGAATGAGGTGTAGAACTTAGGTTAATTCCTTAGTTTCTTACTAATGACTATCACTTTTCTCTCATTTTTGTGCTTTTTTTTCATTTTGTTTCTTTTTCCTTCCTCCACAAAATTTCTTTCCTCCTCTTATATTTATTCTTTTTCAAAAACTTTTTTAATTTTTATGGTGTTTTTGGCATATGTGAATTTTTTTGTTTAAAACCTTTTCTTACAAGTTTTGCACTTTCATACCCCCTCATGCCTCAGATTTGCAATGTCCTCATTGTGACTTAGGGGGTTTTTATTCAACTTAGTTCATTCCTTAGGACGGATATTTTGGTGAGTGAATGGGTTGGGGTGACTGTTGCGGATGATTTCTAATCTCAGATGCAAGCAGCTAAGGTGGAGTCGGCTGTCTTAAAGGGTGAACCTTGAGTGCACAAAGGTGTTAGAAAAGGTTTCAGGTTTTTGAGGAGAATGTCTGGCTGCCTCCCGTTGAGCGCTGAGTTTTACGCCATCGGTTGGGCGCAATAAACTCATGGGGAATGGAGGATAGATGATGATTCAGCCAAATTAGTAGATGTTACATCAATGAACGGTTTGAGTCTCTGACCGTTCACGATGAAAGGTTCGGAATCATGGCTGAGCAGACTGATTTCGACGGCTCCATTCCCAAAAACTTGTCGGACAGGATATGGTCCGACCCACTTGGATCGCAGCTTACCAGGGAAAAGTTTGAGTCGGGCATCAAAGAGTAAAACCTTCTGACCAGGATGAAAGATCTTTCTAGAGATGTGCTTATCATGGAAGGCTTTAACCCGCTCTTTGTAGATTCGCGAGTTCTCGTACGCATCAAGGCGTAATTCATCGATCTCGCTGATTTGAAGCTTTCTGTGGGTTCCAGCCTTCGAAAGATCTAGATTATAGTTTCGTACTTCTCAATAGGCTTTGTGCTCCAGTTCAACGGGAACGTGACACGCCTTCCCGTACACCAGTTTAAAGGGAGACATGCCTAATTGGGTTTTGTGGGCGGTCCTATAAGCCCACAAGGCTTCCGGAAGTCGGGACGACCAGTCCTTCCTGTCAGGCCGAACAGTGACCTGCAGGATTTTCTTGATCTCCCGATTTGATAGCTCAGCTAGACCATTATTCTGGGGGTGATGAGGAGTAGAGATTCGGTGAGACACCTCGTATTTGATCATCAGTGACCTAAACTGAGCATTTGTGAAACTGGTCCCCCCATCTGAGATGATAGCACGAGGAATCCCGAACCGTGAGAAGATATTGTGATGAATGAATTTGAGAACGATTTGTGATTACAGGTTCGGGTCGGTATGGCTTCGATCCATTTGGACACGTAATCCACAGCCAGCAGAATGTATTCGAAACCATCCGAAACAGGAAAGGGGTCCATAAAATCAATCCCCCAAACATCAAAGATTTCGGATACGAGAATTGGCTGCAAAGGCATCATGTCGCGATGGCTCATGTTGCCCAAGGTTTGGCAACGACTGCATGTCTTGCAGTCATTGTATGCTTCTTTGAACAGAGTGGGCCGATAAAAGCCACACTGGAGGATTTTTGATGCGGTTTTGTGTCCAGAGAAATGGCCACCGCATGCCTGGTCATGACAGAAGGAAAGAATATCATTGACTTCACCTTCCGGGACACATCTCCGGATGATTTGGTTAACACCTATGCGGAAAAGGTATGGATCTTCCCAAATGTAGTACTTGGCATCAGAGCGTAATTTATCTTTCTTGGCCTTAGGCCAATCAGACGGGATCTGATGAGATGTCAAGTAGTTTACTAAATTAGCAAACCATGGATGTCTAGTACCAATAGTCAGCAGTTGCTCATCAGGGAAATGCTCCGTGATGGGTCCGGAAGGGTTAATGATCTCAGAAGGAAGGCGGGACAAATGGTCAGCTACCCCATTTTGCCTTCCCGCCTTGTAGCGAATCTCGAGATCAAATTCTTACAACAGCAAGATCCATCGGATTAGTCGGGGCTTCGTGTCCTTCTTGGCAAGGAGATGACTCACAGCCGTGTGATCCGAGTAGATGATGACGTGGGAACCCAGAAGATAAGATCGAAAATTTTCAAGGGCAAATACTACGGCTAGCGGCTCTTTCTCCGTAACTGTATAGTTACGTTGAGTCTCGTCAAGTGTCTTGCTAGCGTAGTAGATGACCACGGGTTTCCCGTCAACTTTCTGCCCCAGAACCGCTCCTACAGCGAAGTCAGACGCATCGCACATGATCTCAAAGGGTTGAGACCAATTAGGGGATTGTAGGATTGGGGCCTGGGTGACTCGGTCACGAAGGTTCTAAAAGGCTTGAGTGCATTCCTTGGAGATTTCAAAGGGTACATCCTTAGAGAGAAGAGTCGTCAGGGGACGTGCGATTTTCGAGAAATCAGGAATGAAGCAACGGTAAAAATCAACGTGCCCCAGAAAACAGCGGATGTCCCTGATTGAGCTAGGCATAGGAAGACGAGAAATTAGATCAACCTTGGCTCGATCCATAATCAGGTCATTCTCAAAATGCGTTTCATCAACCAAAGCCCTATATCACAGATTTGTTCGATGACACCGCAATTGATTCCTTGTTGGGCCTTAAAGATATCAATTATGAGGGTTTGATTACCAAATTTCAGCTCTATTTGGCCCTCCTCACAACTGATGTTGGCTCTAGCAGTAGCTAAGAAAGGTCTCCCTAGAATGATCGGTGTGTCCCTAGGGTTTTCAGGTGCGTCCAAGTCCAAGACTATAAAGTCTACAGGGAAATAAAAATCCCGCACTCTTACAATAATCTCCTCGAGAATCCCTTTAGGTGACTTTATGGATCGATCTGCTAATTGTAGTGTTACCTCAGTTGGTTTTAGGTCAGATTGTTCTAGGTGTTTAAGTAAGGATGCAGGTATCAGATTTATGGAAGCACCCAAGTCTAGCAATGCTCTGTCGAATTGGGTATCACGTATTGTAACGACCCGATTCCCGAGTCCCTACGAGACACGAGAACCGGACCGACTCGACTAATCGCAAGACCTAGTCGTCCAACGAGGAAGTAACCAAAAAGAGCAATAAAATAAACCACATTCAACATGAAATATAACTAGCAGTAACAAAATACAGCAGTAAGAAAAAGAACTACTACAGCGTGTACCACCACAACAGTAGAACAACATTTATAACATAACATGAACTACAAGTAAAGAAAAGTGCGGGGGTAACAAGAACTACTCACTACAGTGGAACAAAAGGGGCACAAAAGAACAGTGGTAACTCTACTGGACCCCACTCGGCCCAACGTCCTCTGCAGCCGCTGACCTTGGCTGCTCAACACCTGGTCCTGAAAAGTAACGAGTGTAACATGTCAGCGAAACGCTAAGTAGAGTGGCAACTAAAACTAAAGAAGCAGTAGAGTGTACAGTGGCTGTTATATATTTACATCCTTTATTTGCGTCTTTCTGTTATTTCACGATTTATTTATTTCTCAAATATTTCACTTGATCTCGAATGTTCCTCGTGGGAACGATCTTGATTGCAGTCTTTTTCAAAAAGTAGAAGTAACACGTGGTTCTCTCCTGGCCGGGAGAGTCCCCGTGGTGATCCTACCCTCAGTCAACCACCCCAAGGTCGCTGACAGACGTTACGGTGACTACGGCATGCGCAATAAGCGCACGGGTAGCTACCCTGCACTGGCACGCGGTCAGCTGTTTCCATTAACGGGTGTGCCCAAAGCACAGCACGGAACCAGTATAGGGCAGAGTCCTCTCAGTAACAGGGGTCCAACCCCTCCACAGTCTGCGCACCCTCGCCTGACTACCCTGGTTTGCCCAGTGGGCCTAACAAGTCGGTGTAGGAGGCTAGCAGAACCCCGGGGCCCGTGGGGTAGCTAGGGCTCTCCCTACACGTGTAGCTCTCCTCGGCACTACGTACGCGAGGGCCAGCAAGTCGGTGTACAGTGGCCAAACCCACCCCGGTCTCAACCTGAGGGCGGCAAGCTCCCCTCTACACTAAGAGGTAATGTCTGCTCTTGTTGGTACCACGTACCCCAGGGACAACACACTTCCACGTCTTTCCTTCTCAGTTCCATCCATTCTCTTTCCAGGAGTTCTACTCCTAATTCCCCGTAGGGTTTCAGCTCTTTTAACTCAGCACATTTAGGTTTCTCCGTTCCAGTTTGATGTTCATACAACCCATGTTCTCGATCATATTTATTTCTTCATAACAGGCAGCTGTTAAATCAATTTATAGGCAGCTATTATTTCCTTTCCACCTTTCCAAGACTGCAATATTTATATACATATCACTAGTTTTCCAGTCCTAGGATTCATGCCGTATCCTAGGATCTATCATTCAATCCAGTTTCCAGTCCTAGGCTTCATGCAATACCCTAGGATCTATCATTCAATCTAGTTTCTCAGTCCTAGGGTTCATGTAGTGCCCTAGACTCTATTAATTATTCCACAATTGTAACAAATTTGATTAAGTAAATTAAAAGCCACTCTACCAGCTACAACAGGAGTATTGGGGGCGTGGTTGGAAATCCCGCGTGCATCCGCAACCCCCAAGATTGCAATGGAACGGGGTCCTAACACAAGGATCAAACACAAGGAGTTTCTCAGAACAGTATATAATTACTGTAGACGGGTAGAGGATTTTATTCCGAAAAGAACGCAACTCGAAACGAGGAAAACAGACTTCGAACGGTTCCTAAACGGGTCGAAAATGACGAAACAGTCTAATATCAGACGCCTGGAACCTCTTCCAGACGTCTTAAAAGGTGGTTCAGAGGATACCTTCGCTCTGTGTAATCCCTCAGACGTCCAGAAGCCTGCGGGGGCGTCTGGCCTAGTTCCCAGACGTCCGATGGTCACCCCGGACGTCTGGAAGTCCTTCCCGTCGTCTGGCACTTCGGTCAGACGTCTGATTCGTGTTGGATGGCAAATCTCAGAACCTGCACGTACCCACTCCTCGTTCTCAGAACGAACGGTCGCAGAAAAGGAAGAAGGACGAAAATAACTTACTTGCCAGACGTCTAGACAGTCCTCCAGACGTCTTCACCGTCGTCTGGTTGGAATTCCAGACGTTTGATTCTGGAAAAATTTCCAGAATCAGAGCTCGACTTGCTCTCCGGTCGCGCCGCGCCTCGTCCGCCTGCTGCTCGAGCTGCAGCAGCCCTCTAGTGACGCTCCACGGCCGCGTCTCCCCCGCCGGCCGGCTTTAGCTGCCCCAGCAAGCTCGAGCCCTCACGGTCGGGCGTCTCCTCCCTCGTGCAACACCTCCTCCTACAACTCGCCGCGGCTGCCGCTGTCGCCGCTAGCACCCTCGCACCGACTGGAAGAAAAAGAAGGAAGCGGAGGAGATGAGAGTGAGGGAGAGGGCGAGGGCCTTATAAGGCCGCGCGAGGAGAGAGAGAGAGAGCGCAGTATGCACCTGCAGGAGGAGAGAGGGGAAGAGAGGGCGTTCGCAGGTCTGCGAGCGCAGGCGCGCAGACGCAATTCTGCGTGCCGCAGAAAATAAATCCCTGATGTCTAGGCTACCTCCTAGACGTCTTAAAAAGACATCTTGAAACCGCGTTCGTAACACCTATTTTGCAGGAAATCAAGGGAGTACCAGAATCTTTTGCCTTGGGTGGGAGTCTGCTTAGGATTACAGAGCTGGCTTGCTCTGATAGTACAATTGGACTCCTACTCTTGGTTCGCGGCTTACGCTGAGGTGTACACACATTCTTTAAGAATTGTGCGTAAGCCGGTACGTGGCGAATTGCATCCATCAAGGGGATGTTTATTTGGACCTGCTCAAAGAGCTTGACCAGGTCCTTCTCAGGAGACACGGGTTTTGTTGTCTTCTTTCCCTTAGTCAAGGCCTCGGGAAATGGAACCTTGGTTGGTTCTTCTAGGATAGGTCCAGGTCTTTGATCTGGGACTGGGATAGGAACGTCCTGGATTACTGTCCTAGGGTTAGGATCACTACCAGGCTTGGAGTGGTCTGGATAAGGTGGATCTTGGGTCTCCTTACCACTACGGGTCGTTACAGAATTCAGTCCTGCCTGATTTTGGCTAGGGTTGGATAGGATGGGTTGTTGCTGATAACCCACATAAGAAGTGGAAGCCTCCATCCCGTCAGGTGAAGGAACAGAGGGGGCCTGATAAATCGTGTGTGCTTGGCCCGGTTTGGGTTCATAACACGTCGCTGGGTCGGTACGTTATTAGGGTTAGGAAGTGGTTGGGAAGGAAGTGTGCTTGGTTGGCGGGAAATTGCCAATTGAGCCAGTTGATTTCGAACCTCTGTAAGTTCGTCCTTGTGTTGTTTCTGAATAGCCGCATTCGTTCTTTGAATGTCAGCCAGAGTCTGAAGGGTGAGGGACATTTGGTCTTGGTTTGGCCCTGATGAATAAGTAGGGTTGGGCCGATGTTGAGGCGGTTGGTAAGGATGAGGTGGTTGTGGACGGGGTTGAAAAGGTGGTCTTTGAGTTTGGGAATTTCCTGGCCACTTCAAGTTGGGATGGTTTCGCCATCCAGGATTGTAGGTGTTGGAGAATGGATCATTCTTGATGACGTTAAGGTCCTCGCAGGTTTGAGGAACCTCCAAAGAATCAGAGAATGGGGAAGTGGAATTCCCCTGGCTAGTATAGAAAGGATCGGAGGATCCTCCGATCCGATAATCAGATGGGGGTGGATACGGATCCATCCCAGGAGAGGGTCGGTGGAGAATGTTTTGCACAGTCTCCCGTGTGGAAGGAGGCTGTGCAAAGGAACTATGCACAGAGGTGGCTCGCTGCAAGTGCTGAGTCAGCTCGTCCACCTTCTTCTCGATGACAGAGACCTTATCCAATCGACTGGCCATCAGTTCCAGGTCGACTGATGCGAACAGGCCCTACGTTTCATGTGCTCTCCTAAGCTTCGTCGTTGCACGGGTATTCATCCTGTCGAATAATCCCATGGAGTCATTATTGATGGAGTTCTTGCACATATTTTCGAGAATCTCCCACACGGTGTCCTCATGCTGACCTATGATATTCCTTCCGCAAGTTGCATTGATGAAAAGCCTAATATCCTCATGGAGTCCCTGGTAAAAAGACTGGACTTGTTCCCATTTAGGAATTCCGTGATGGGGGCACTTTCTCATGAGATCCTGAAAGCGATCCCATGCCTCATGGAGAGGTTCTCCCGTTTGCTGAGTGAAGTGAGTAATCTGATGGCGCAAGGCATTGGTCCGACCAACAGGAAAGAACTTCAAGAACTCAGACTGAAGTTCTTCCCAATTGTTGATTGGCCGGGCCTGTGTTTGGTACCAATGAGCGGCTTTGTCCATAAGGGAGAAGGAGAACATCCCGGTTTTGTGCATCTGACCCAAAAGTTTGGGCCAGATGCTTAAGCTGTTTGATGTGCTGGATGGGGTCTTCAGAATTAAGCCCATAAAATTTTGGTATGGTATGAATCATATTAGGCTTTAATTCCGAATCAGGTCCTCTAGTCAGGATTCTGACTCGAGGCTCAATAGCCACCGCAGCAGGATTATAATGGTCCCGCATCATAGGACGCTGCGGTGGGTGCACAAAGTTTTGGAAGAGGTCATTAAGTCGCTGGAGCTGGTGCTCCAGATTGTTCTCTTCCTCAACTGGCTAAGCCATTGTGGAAGAAGAAGGTGAGTTGGGTTCGGAGTCGGAGGAGCGGTCGATGTGAAGTGTTGTTTTCTCAAAAAGTGTACTGAGGCTTGGCCTCGAGGAGTGTGAAGTTCTAAAGGAGGTTTCAAGGACCTCCTACCAAATATACACTGATGGAGAAGATGAGTTTAGCAGGTGCTGGACCCAATCAAGACACCCAAAATATTGGGTGATTGTAGAGGTGCGGGGTAGATTGGACCGCTTGATCAAAAGATCGTCCACCTGAGAATTACCTGGGCAGCCAGAGAGGGTGAGTCCCGCGAAGACCCCTACACGGTAGAGCGTCCCCACGGGTTACAGGGTTTCCCTCACCCGACCTCTCTTGTCACTGATATTCCAGGTAGACCAGAATAGGGATCTTGACCTCTTAAATCTATCACTTTTAGTTTAAAATCAAGGTGCTTTAGATTTTCACTTGAACTTTTAGCCTTTAGAGTGACCTAAGTTGAAGGTTGGTTGACCCAAGGGGTCAACTTCACCTGCTAGTTCCTTTGAGAGATTATTAAGCCTTGTCTTTTAGGGTTCAAGTGTCTTTAAAGAGCTAAATTGCTCAGGGTTTCTTTGAATAAGTATTTTCAATCAATGGCTTAGGTACACTTCTTTTGGGATTTCTCAATTCTTGCTTAAGGAGTATGTCTCTAAAACCCTAATGTTGAATCTTATGTTGGCTTTACTTGGTCCAGTTAGCTCCTTGTTGGGTAATTAGGGGCTCAGGCAAGAAGGTGTTGGCCCTTAAATACCCTTAATAGTGTGTGCAAAAATAGTGGGTTGAAATTGAAAACATGCAGCTTTTGATGATTTACTAGGTATAGAAGACAGGTTAGACCTATATTGCTTGTTCTTTCTTTTTCTTCCTCTTTAAAATTTAGGGGTTAATAGTGAGAGGATAGAAAATTACCTGTCCTTGGAGTGGTTGTTGTGTGGCTGCTTCTTGATTTTCTTGTATCTGCACACAAAAGAGAAGTGATCAGTAGAAATTTACAAATAGAGATTTTATGGCTTCTAGAGTAGCCGTTACTCCCCGGCAACGGCGCCAAAATCAAAATGCTGGCTCGCGTGACTTCTGTCTTTATTTATATTCATTTTAGTATACTACAGAACAATTACCAGCTTAATACAAGATTTTTTACTCGGAATAACAAGGTTTTCCCGAGGTCGAACTCAGGGAGCAACTATGTTTCTAGAAGTTTGCATAAGTTCTCAATTTTGTTACAAAAATAAGAGAGAGGGGGAGAGAGAGAGTTTTGTTGGCTTCTTCTTCTTCTCTCTTCTTTTTCTTTCTTTTCTTCCTCTCTTTGCTTTCCTTGCTCTTCTTCAGTCTTGCCTTCTCTTTTCTCTTTTTCTTCTCTGCGGTAGTGGTGATCTTCCTCTTCTTTTCTTCTTTTCTTCCTTCTTCTTGGCCGCTGACTTTCCTTCCTCTTTTTCTTCTTATTTCTTCTTTGCTTGCGGTTGTGGTGATTCCGACGTCTGATGTAGTGCTCAGACGACTTATCTGTGGCTTTGCTACAGTGCCTTCCTTCTTCTTTCTTCAGCTACCCAGTGTGGCTTCTTCTTTTCTTCTTCTGTTTCTCTCCTTCCTTCCTTCTTCTTTTCTTCTTGCATGCTCACACAAAGGTCAGAGCAAAATCTACCCCTACCCCTTCCCCGCATCTCTCTCTTTCTCAGAATTCTCTCTTAGGACTACTCTCCTAGAGCCAGGTAATCGGGTGCGGGTATCGTGCCCGGGACCAGGCCCACCGGTGTGCGGTGGTGGGCGAGGAGTGCGTGGTTCGGGTAGTCGGATCCGGCTCAGACCCGCGGGGCGTGAGCGCGGGCGAGGGCGAGCGAGCGCGTGGCGCACTACGTGCAGGTGAGAGGGACCTGACCCCTGTGTTCGAAGGCAGTAAGCCCGATGCACTTTTGCAATTTAAGTGTGGGCGCTCGGTTGCACACTTACGAGGTGGGACTAAAGTCCCACCTCCCGATTTTGTGCCCGCAGGCGAGGAGTCCGCGACCAATTGAAGCAACTGCAAGGCTTGCGAATTAAATCGCAAGCCTAGATGCCTTCGCAGAGACTGCCCGCACAACCTAGAACGTGCGCCTGGGCTGGGGAAGACCTGGAGCTGCTGCAACAGGTCGACAATGGCGGCGAGAGGGTGCGAACCTGAAATCATACTGACGGCCTCTCGTCCAAGTCAGAACATGTGGAAGGCTTCACCGGAGTGTGTTGAAGCCTGTGCGATGGTCGGCGAGGAGCGGGAGTGCGTGTAGAGGTCGACCTAGGTCGGACTGTGGGAGGAAAGATGGGTTTGTTCGAGGGATGGTTGGGCGGTGCTTGGCAGTGAATGGAGAGGGGGGATCGATGGAGTGGAGTGTGGGGGAGCTTCCGGGCTGGTCGACGAGGGGTGAAGAGGTCTGTGGACGTGGGATGGACTCACCGGAGATGGTGATCGGAGGTGGGGAAGATGGGTCTGGACAGTGGCAGTCGGGTGGTCGAAATGACAAATTGGAAGAGGGAAAATACAAGGGAGAGAGAGCAGAGACTATTTACCTATTTACTTGACGAAGGGGGAGGGAGGAGCATCCGGCTCGTGCCTGCCGGAGCTAGAGACGAAGACGCCCTGGAGGAGGGTTTTGGCGATGAGGAAGCAGTCGGAGGGCGCCAGCGAGTACAGCCTAGCGTGGACGACAGGGCTGAGTAAACCCTGCTGCAGGTAGGGCAGCAGAGCAACGAGGAGGAGGAGAAGATTGCCGGAAGCTTCGGGCTCTCTGACCGGTGGGGGAAGGGATGAAGAGGAGGTGTTTCTCCGTCAAAGAAAGCTTGAAGGAGTCGGCAAGGTCTGCCACTCCTTATAAAGGGCTTGGCACGGAGAGAGGGATGAGGTGGCGTCGTGCCAGCCTCACCGGAGTAAGGTTGGAAGGGATACCCATGCCTTCTGCGCGTTCTCACGGAGGGCATGGTTGACGGCAGAGGTCGTGGGTGGGTCCCTGCGACAGAGGACGTCGCAGGGAACCCCCTTCTGTTCTAGAGGGCGGCATCCTTGCCCTGCGCGGTGCCATCCTCCGCGCAAGGTCGCCGGAGGCATGGCGCTGCGTAGAAGTGGTAGGAAGGATCGTTCTGCAAAGAATGATGAGAAGTTGGGGGCCTAAATGCAAATGTTTCAAAAGATAAGGGTCAAAAAGTAAATAAAGAGGACCAAATTGTAAAGTCGGCTAAGGAGGTCTTTTCTTAGGCTCAAATTTTTATACCAGACCAATTTGAACCTAAGGATTTTAATGGTAAATTTTAATTCTAGGTTGGACTATGTTTGACAGGCCAATTTGCCTAAAAACCTAAATTAAGTCATTAATTGGGCATGGTTCTCATTGTAGGTCAAAATAGGTTTCAAAGGTCAAATTGAAGGTTCTAAACCCTAGGGAATATTTTTCTATGTTTTTTATAGGATTTAGTTGATTTTTATCCTGCCTCAAACCTTATGAATTGAATTGAATTTGTTTTTAGTGTTATAGAATGTCATTTAAATCCTAAAAGTTGCTATAACCCTTTTCAGATCAGATCATCCCACTTCCCTCATTGTTAAGCTTGTTTGACCTGTGTTTGGACCCTTAATTACCCTGTTCGCTTACTGCATTGGTAAAATTGCAGTTTTACCCCTGATAATTTATTTTATTCTTTAACTCAGAATTCTTTGAGTTAAGCCTCTCTTTGGGTTTTGCAGGAGCTTTTTCACACATATTTGGATTAGATTGTGCTAGTTAGGGTTCATGATGAGGTTCTCATCAATGACCGTTTTGCCTCGGTTGACCCGAAAATCTCTCCTTAGAGATTTTTTAGCCGTTGCACTCTCTTGGAAATCCATTCCCGCAGAAAAGTAGGTTTCCAGACGTTCAGACATAGGGCCAGACATCCTGTATGTCGTCCGATGGACTTGCACTAGAACCCTGTTTCGATCTGCTTAAAGTCAGGAAGAAACCTGCCTAAAATCAGATGTCTGACTTTGTTCCCAGACGTCTTAAACTGGTTTTCCAGACGTCCGATGCTAGGATCAGACATCTAATTACCCTGTCAGTGCAATGATTGTTCCTGATTTCGGCTTGATTCTCTTGGGCTTTGCACCCAACGGCTATGGGAGCTTTCCTGAGCCTTCCAAAGCCTTCCTAAGGCTTCTATAAATAGAGGGGAACCTCTTGCACAGCTAGACACACCTAGTAATACACTTTTACACAATTTTGTGTCTCTTAATCCTAAAAAGCAAGCTCCATCTCTCCAAGCTCCAGTTCTTCATCTAGAGAGCATCAAGCATTTGTGCACCCACTCTCCTGTCGTAGTTCACTAGAGCGACGTTGTGCCGTTGTGTAGTTCACACATCCGCGTCGTAGACGCATTCCTTGCAAAGGGAAGCATCTTAATTCCTATAGAAGCTTAGGTTAAAAATTACTTTTTTGGCTCTATAGGATTTTTGTTATTTTACTTTGTTATTTGGTTGGGTATTCGTTTTGTGAATTCCCGTCTCTTTCGTGGGACAAAATCCTTCTCGTGAAGAGAAGGGGTTTGAGGTACGCTACCCTCGTATAAAGTAGCGTGGTTGTATTTGAGGTTGAATCACCCTCATTTAACTGATTCGTTTAGTGGATTTGATCAACTTGATTGATCGGAAAATACTAACTTGAGAAGGTTAGGTGGTGATTTTCACCCGGTTTGGGTTTCCACCTAAAAAATCTTTGTGTAGTTTGTGTGATTGTTTATTTTGTGAGATTGGTATATTTTCAATTCTGCATTTTTTACGTCACCCCCTCCAAGTAGGTTACAGTGTGTACTAGTATTAATTATAAGTATCGGTACACATGAGGCGCAGATCAGGCTCTGGGTTTGAAGTAACTAAGACTTGTAACTCACTAGTATCGGTGTATGTTCGATTCAGATTGAGGTACCAATACTTAACAAGTATTGGTACTCGTTGAGATAAGTTGATTCTGGTGGTTTCCTAGTATGTTGGGAATTTTGGTACCGGTCATTAATATCTGTTAAGACCCGAAGACATCAAACATTTTTAAGACGTCTGGGAGTTGGTCCAGACGTTTGGACGCCTTCACAGATGTCTGGAAATAAATTTTTTTTGTGCGTACGATTGTGAGTCTGCGTGGGTGCACACGCAGACTGAACCCGCCGACCTGCAGGCGCGTTTTCTCTCCCCCGACGCCTTCAAATACCCCTCTCCCCCCTTCCCTCTCCCTCACCCACCACTCCACCATCTCCTCCTTCCAGCTTTAGCGTGAGAGTGAGAGAGCGAGGACAGCAGCTGCTGCCGGTTGCCTGCGGAGAGGAGGTGCAGCGAGAGGGGAGAAGAGGGAGAGCGCGTGAGGAAGAGAGAGCGAGCTAATCGGAGCAGCTCGGGGCCGGCCGACGGGCGCGCAGCGGGAGCGTGGTGCTGGGGAGGTTACCCCGATGCTGTTGCAGCTCAGGCAGCAGGTGGGAGAGCGCGACGCGGCCGTGCGCAGCAGGAGGAAGTCGAGGAGGTCCTGATTCTGGGAAATTTTTCCAGAATCAGACGTCTGGACCTACGTCCAGACGATGCGGGCGACGTCTGGAGAGAGATCCAGACGTATGAAAGGTACAATATTTCTCCTCTTCCTCCTTTTTGCGGATACGGCCATGCAGGCCGTTCCGCCGAAGTTCTGAGACGTGTCGTGTTGAGGAGTGTTGCGTATGCATGCAGGTTTCGCTTCGGGAAGGTGCAAGGACATGCCCTCCCACGCAGATCAGACGTTTGGGCAAAGCACCAGACGGCGGAGAGCATCTCCAAACGTCCAGAGTGATAGTCGGACGTCTGGAACTAGGTCCAGACGGCTCAGCGGGATCCTAGACGTTTGAAGAGCAGCGCAGAAGTGAGGTATGACCTGGACCACTTTTAAAGACGTCTGGAAGGTGTTCCAGACGTCTGATTTGGGTCAGAGTTGTCGTTTTTGACCCGTTTAGGATCCGTTCGAGGTCTGATTTCCGCATTTAAAATTTCGTTCTTCTCAGAATTAGTTCCTCTACTTGTTTAAAGTACTTGGATCATGTTCTGAGTGGTTCCTTGTGACTTATCCTTGTGTTAGGACCTCGTATTGTTGGGGCTTTGGGGGTTGCGGAGGCACGTGGACCTGCCGATCACACCTCTATTACTCCCGATTTTGCGGGTAGAGTGGCTTCCCTTCGTTAATTACAAACATTAATGCTTATTTGAATTAAATGATAGATCTTAGGGTATGGCATGAATCCTAGGACCTGAAAACTAGATTGAATGTTAGATCCTAGGGCATTGCATGAATCGTAGGACTGAAAACTAGATTGAATGATAGATCCTAGGGTGTGGCATGAATCCTAGGAACAGAAACACTGAAACGAATGTCGTGAATACTTGAATTGTAGTCTTGGAAAAGTATATAGAATAATGATAATTGCCTGTAATTGGATAGCAGCTACCTGTGAAATATAGAGTACTGTTGCTAGTAATTGCTACATGTGATTCCTGTTGTTGAAAACTAAATTTGAGCTGCTTGTATATAAATTGATATTAAATGTTGGAAACACGGGCTATATGAGAATAAAACTGAAATGATGAAACATAAAATGGCTTGGCCAGAGAAATATGAGCATGAACCCTATGGGGAATTAGGAGTAGAGCTCTTGGAAGATAAATAGAAAGGAATTGGGAAAGTAGATGGGGAAGTGAGCTGGCCCTTGAGTACGGAGTACCAAGGAGAGCGATTGTCCCCTTGTTTAGTGCAGAGCGGAGCTAGCTACCCTAGGGTCCTGGGGTTAGGTCTGGCCACTTTGTACTGACTTTTGGCCCTCGCGTACACAGTACTGGGGAGAGCTACTAGTGTAGGGAGAGAGCTGGCCACCCTACGGGCCCCGAGGTTCAGCTAACCGTCCTACACCAACCTGTTAGGCCAACTAGGCAAACCAGGGTAGTCAGGCGAGGGTGCGCAGACTGTGGAGGGGCAAGACTCCTATTTGGTTACTGTGGAGGGGCTGGACCCCTGTTACTGAGAGGGCTCTGCCCTATACTGGTTCCGTGCTGTGCTTTGGGTGCACCCGTTAACGGAAACGACTGACCGCGTGCCAGTGCGGGGTAGCTACCCGTGAGTTTATTGCACGTGCCGTAGTCACCGTTACGTCTGTCAGTGACCTTGGGGTGGTTAACTGAGGGTAGGACCACCACGGGGGACTCTTCCGGCCAGGAGAGTACCACGTGCTACTTCTACTTTTCGAAAAAGACTGCAATCAAGATTGTTCCCACGAGGAACATTTGAAATCAAGAGAAAGACCTGAGAAATAAATCAAGAAAGAGTAAGTAGAGAATAAAGAAAGAAATTAGAAACAACAACTATTTGTCCACCTTTACTGTTTTTCTTAGCTAGCTGGTTGCCACTTTACTTAGCGTTTCACTGACGTGTCATAAATGTCACCTTTTCAGGACCAGGTGTTGAGTAGTTAGAGCCTGCGGCTGCGGAGGGTGCTGGGCCTAGTAGAGCCTAGTAGTTGTACTTTTGTTGTACCGTATTTCTGTAGTAGTGAGTATTTCTGTTTCACCTTGTACTCTTTATTGTAAACATCATATTTCTGTACCTATTTTTAATTCTCTACTGTTGTGGTGGTATGTACTGTAGTAGTTCTTTTCTTTACTGCTGTACTTTATTACAGTTAGTTACTTGCATGGTGGATATGGTTTGTTTTACTGCTTTTTGGTTGCTTTCTCGCTGGATGACTGGGTCTTGGGATTAGTTGAGTTGGTCCGACTCTCGTGTTTTGTAGGGATTCGAGAACCGGGTCGTAACAATATCGGTGCACATTGGATATTAGAGAAGTTCTTAAATGAACTTGAATCCCAATCTATAAGCCATATGTACCAATACTTGTCATTAGTACCAGTACCACATGGATATGGGATCCAAATCTGGGACTTAAAGGTACTGGTACTAGTTCACCAGTGCTGACATCCATTGATTAACTGTTACCAGTACTGGTTCAATAATACTGGTACATATAACACACAAGTTCACTTTAAGTTTAAGTTTATGTTCAGGTTCATCATAAGTTAGAAGTTGATTATTTACAGTTAAACCCCCTAAGTTTTATAACACCCTAACCCTTTCAGTAAATTAGCCTCAAACAAATCTTCACCTTAGCATCCTCTACACTCCTTGTTGGGGGGTAACATTTATTTATTAGTCTACTTAACCCCCTGATTAAAAACCCTAGTTTACCCATCAAAACTCATGTTATGCTAACACTAGTTGGAGGGAGTATTACGCAAAACATAGGTTTTATATACTCTTTAATGTCTTTGACATCAATTTTAAATAAACAAAAACTAATTTTAACTCCTATTAGCAAAGTAAACGCTAACAAGAGTTAACCTAAGTTTCACTTTGCAGAACCTTGGTTCCTTAATAGCCCTAGTAAAGTAGCCCTAAGTTGCTTGTGTTCATTAAGTTTACTTTTGCCTACTCTAAACATTACATTTTGATGTCAACTCCAAGCTTCTACTAAGGATTGTTGTGTAGGACCTTTCACTTTAAGAATACAGTTGAGATTGGTTTGGTAATTTTTGGATTTTCCAAATGAAGCAGTAAGTCTTTTTTTTTTCCCTAATTGCATCCGATTCCCTAACAACTTTCTAGAGGTGTCGATCATGAACATGAAAAGAGGAGGAGATGTGTGTGGGAAGTCGCTTTGTCTTTTCTTTTCCTTTTATTTTTTTCTTATTTTAAATACATTTAGATCATTGCATTAACTTTCAGACATATGCTAAGTTAATTCCAATTGAAAATAATTCATATCCTTTTCTCATTATGAACTTCAAGCAACTTAGGGGTACATGTGAAAAAAAAATTACATTGTAGAAACATCTATTTAAATACAAAAAATATAAAGTTATTTTCATAATATCAGATGCTTGTACGAGTATATTAAGATTAGATTTGACAGAAGAATAAGTCTTATTTTGAAATAAAATATAATAGAAATAAAATAATTGATGATATTGATATGATATTAATAGATATTTATTTAATATTAAAATATAATAGTAAGTCAATTATGTAATAATTGAAATATATTTTAATAAATATATTATATTAAAGTAAATATATTTTAATGTATATTAATATTAATATAATATAATAAGATGATATATAAAAATATTAATTAAAATGATATATTCCAACCCATTTCCCTAAAAAATAAGCAGGAGAAAGGAGCAAACACAGTGAGTTGCCGTCTGGCCACGCCGAGTGCAAGTGGCCCTCTCGTGGCCCTTACTTCCTCCCCAAAAGAAAAAGCAAAAAAATAAAAACAAAAATAAAAAATCCTCCTACCGCGAAACGCATCCTCGGATTCTCCTACTTCGTGTCTCGGCGTCAGTGTGGGGAATTGAGGAAGGGGGCGCCATAGAACCAAACCGAACTCCATGTCGAAGTCCCCATGTCTCCTCCTCCTCCCCACTCTCCCCTCTCCCTCCCCAACCCCCAACCTCCCGAGACCCCCACCCTCACCTCCTCTCCATGGGCCCATCCTCCGCCTTCGCACCTCCACCGGGTCCCGAAGAGCTCTCGTCCCTCTCGCAACCACCGGCAACCGCAGCAGCAGACCCAACCCGTCGACGGAGACGACGAACCCGGAGACCTCCGCCGTAGACTGCGTCGGCACCAGCCTCGACGCCGAGTGCTTCGTCCCCGAGACCTCAGGCGTCGACAAGCAACCGCTGTGGCCGGAGGAGCCCGAGGGTTCCGCGGAGGAGACCCTTCTGGCGAGGGCATTGGCGTGGGGGCTTCTGGTGTCGCCGTTCTTCTTCTGGGGGACGGCAATGGTGGCGATGAAGGAGGTGATTCCGAAGGCGGGGCCGTTCTTCGTGTCGGCCTTCCGTCTGGTACCCGCGGGGTTGATGCTGGTCGGGTTCGCTGCAGCAAAGGGAAGGAGGATGCCGAGCGGCGCGTTGGCGTGGCTCTCGATCGCGCTGTTCGGGGTCGTCGACGCCGCGTGCTTTCAAGTTAAGGGTGCCGTGCGTCGCGCGCATTTTCGGATAATTCGCGTGGTGTTTCGTTGTTGATGTTGAGTTGGTGGTCCTTTGCAGGGTTTCCTCACTGAAGGGTTGCAGAAGACCTCGGCTGGATTGGGCAGTGTGAGATGGAATTTCCAGTGTGCACTTGTTAGCCACGTTAGGTTATAAATACGATGGTGTGCTTAATTGTTGCTTTTTTTGGAATTCGCAGGTCATAATCGATTCACAGCCTTTGACGGTTGCAATACTTGCGGCCCTGCTTTTCGGTGAATCGATTGGAGTGGTTGGAGCAGCCGGGCTTGGTCTTGGAGTTGTTGGGCTTTTACTTCTGGAGGTCGGGTTTCACTTTTGCTAGAAATTACATCTGTTTCCTCTCAATGGTTTGGACTTCTCCTGTGTTGCTATGTGTTGTGCATTGGATTGATTAAATGCTTGAATGGTGTTTGGAAAACGATCTCTTTATCAGAAAATTAGGGTACCTGAGATCTGCCATGTTAAGCTACATCTCGTTTGTTTCAGCAGCACAACTGCAGCCACATCAGCCACAAAATGGTGTCTTCATGAGAAAAAGCTGTGGCTGCAGCTGAGGCAGGTATGGTGGTAATAGGTGTTTGACCGCTATTTTAGTTGCTTGAACAAGCATCCGTTTGAGAAGGTGTGGCTTGAAACTGCTGCAGCTGTAACTCAAATGCAAAAACAAACTACCTTGGAAAGCATGAGGAAGATAGGATGTGCAGAGCATCTAATGCTCATGGTTAGAAAACCTATTCTTTAGCAATAAATAGATAATTGTTGGAAACAAAGGAATTTTGATAGTTAATTAGTTATTTGTATAATTTACTTGAGAAGAATAACCATGGTTAAAAGCAGTGTTCAACTATCCCTGGATTCTTAGTACTTTGCCTGTAATCTTCTTGCCGAGCAAGAAAATGATCACCCAAGAATGGCTTTTTTGCATCTTTAAAGAAATCCAACAGAGTAAATTCATTAAGATTGAAATCATTGGGATAGGCACATAAAGTATGAACTCAGTCCGATCTACATCTCAGTAGCTTTAAAATAAACTCATACAGCATAGATGTTGATTTCTTTAAGCTGTATTCAAAAGGCACTTGGGAAAAATAATGCTTTTCTTTTTTGTGTGTTTGTTTTGGGTGGTGGGGGACATATTGGAGGGTGTGTTGCATTCTCTGAAAATTGGTATGAAACAAGTATGGAAGATGAAATAATGTCAGTGTACTTAGTAGGCACTTGGGAAAAATAATTGATGAGGGGCAAAAATTGTAAAATTTCACACGACCCGATAGAGGATCCGGCTGCCCGACTACAGGATGTGCAGATGGAGTCGGGTTAGCCCGCCCCACCTTAGACTAGCCGGATCTCAGCCAGAACCCGCCCAGCCTGTCAAAAGATTCAGCGTAGCATGGGCAAAAGATATGATAAGATGGGCCTGACTACCTATACCCTGACAGCTATCATGTAGCCTGACAACTATGGGTACTGGAGCTCATCGAGTGGGAGAGCCTCCTCCCCAGATTATAAATGAAGAAGGAGGCCCTTAGAAGAGGGGGGGCTCCTCTCCCCCCACGAGAGCGAACGAAATCATGTAATTCTCAAAATTATAGTGCATAGTTGGGAGTCCTGCTCTCTTCCTAGACGTACACCCTTTGTGGTGAAACTCGGTCACCAAACCCTTATTCTTCTCTGTGTATGCTTGTTGACTACCACTTGACCCTCCCATGAGATGGATGATTTATGACTAAGTAGTGTTTCCTACGTTAACAAATCTTTTGATGGCCTTTCGATGCCCATCAATAATGCTTTTCTTTCTTGTGCATTTGTGTTTTGGGTGGTGGGGGACATATTAGAGGGTGTGTTGCATTTCATGAAAATTGGTATGAAACAAGTAGGGAAGATGAAATAATGTCACAGTGCACTTACTCTGTGACAACTGGACGTAAATCCTAAATCCAAGCATAATTGAGAAAAAATGGCCTTGATTACTTGTTAGATTTCAGCCAATGACCCTAAGGCAGTCACCCAAATGATTAAGCCCAGGATGTTTTGAAGTTTTTCCCAGTCTTTATAATCACAAGTCAATTTTTGTCAGTTTCTCATGTGGTGCTATTTTTGTGGTGTTGCATGAGAAGGTTTTAAGTGCCTATTTTGGCATCTTTCATCACTGATTCTGAAATGTACATTTTGGAGGCATGCTGAGGAACTGTTGGAATTTCAACTTCAAATTTCGATAATTTTGATGCCATGACTAAGGACAAGTGGAGGCACACTGAAGAAATACGAGGAATTTGCTCAAGTGATTGTAATTATATTAAAACATAGAGTTATGTTATTAAAGCTCGAGAAACACTTAGACTAGCACAAGTTTAAACCTATGATTGAATTCATGGATCTAAAGATTATGGCTTAATTACAAGGTAATATGATAAGAAGGACCTCAAATCAGGACAAATCGAGCAAAAGTACCTCAAATCACACCTCTGCAATAACAAAATGAGCAAGAATGAGGAACCGGCAGTGAGAACTTGCGTACACGAATTGGGGGTGAACTGTGGCATTATGCTGCTCATGCCACCTTATTTCACTGAAATGGTGCAACATTTGCACCAAAGCCCCTTGTTTTGCTGATATTATCTGCACAGCATGACAAAACCTTTACACTTTGACATTATTAGTGTGTTGAAATGATCCCACTTATGAAACCCTCCATTTTGGTGGCATTTGTGTAGCACGTGGATCACTGCTACAAAGTCTGTACCTTGCATGGATACCTGTATTGATTTGGCTGGCTGATGGTACTCTAGCCAGATGTTTATTACCATGTGGCTGGTGTTCTAGGGATTGTGACACAAACTAGTAGTTGCCTTGAGGGTTGTGTGTAGATGGACTTTCCCTTGGTCGCTTGCCTTCGAGGGTATGAACTTGGATATTTACATTGCAAGAGTTCCATATAATGTTAAATACTCTGTCTGATCTTGAATTTATTTTACAAGACATCGGAAACTTATATTGGCAGTCCTTTATGCATATGAACTTGTAGTCATATCTTATTTGATCACGAATTCTTCCTTGATTCATGTGGCGTGTCCTATTGCACAGGTTTTAAAATGGGAGGGTGTTTGCATTGTTTGACTTTCCTTTGGTTGCTTGCCTTTGAGGGTATGAACTTGAATATTTGCATTGTAAGAGTTCCATATAATGTTAAATACTGACTGATCTTGAATTTGTTTTACAAGACATAGGAAACTTATATTGGCAGTCCTTTATGTATATGAACTTGTAGACATATCTTTTTTGACCACGGAATCTTCCTTGATTCATATGGCGTGACCTATTGCACAAGGTTTAAAATGAGATGGTGTTTGCATTGTTCTTATCCTACATACAACTAAAATAATTCCTTTTCAGAAAAAGCTAAATTATTATAATTTACAAAGATATGTTTGTTTATTTACATTCTTGATTGGAATCTGTGCTGCACATGTGCCTAACCTCCCCCATATCCTGTCAATGCTCTGTAATTGCTGCTTACTCACACCTGATTTCATGGCATTGTTGATTTTGTGTGTTTTATAGGCGGAATAGGTTGCCCCTTAATTTCATACTAGTAGCATTTGTCATTACCCTGCTGGCTAACATTCTGATTTTTGTTGCTGTACATGGATATGTTGCAGAACAAGTTTTCTTGGTTGTTGCTTATTCCTTTTTCCTTGGGCAGGTTCCAGCAATCAATCTTGAAGAGAACAGTTCAATATGGGGAAGTGGAGAATGGTGGATGCTTCTTGCTGCTCAAAGCATGGCTGTTGGAACTGTCATGGTTAGATGGGTTTCCCAGTATTCAGATCCTGTCATGGCAACTGGATGGGTATGTTAGTCTGCTATATACTTCGATGGAAAAATTGAATCTATCCTTTGTTGTCACGTTGCCAACTGCAAAAGCCCCATATTTCAAAATATTGACATTTTACTAGAGTTTATATAAGCTGGACTATTACAATTATACAGCTGTGAGTAAACGTACTTTGTATTTCTTGAATTAAGTTCCTGGACCCCAAACACTCCCCACAAGAATATATGCACACAGCCAAGGATTTGAGGGTCGATGGGCAAAATGTGTTCATATCCGTAATATACACAAAAGGCACCATGGTATGCGTAAATAAATATAATGGAAGATCAAAGCTCTACTTGGAATTTGGTACAACCTTGGTTAGAACTTAGACCACTGTTAGGTTATTTCCTCCAGAGATATTCATGATCCACTTTAGCATGTTATTGTAATGGACATTGCGCTTGACCAACCTAATCCAAATTGAACGACTTTGGGTTTTAGACTTTTAAGGGAAAATTTTAGGCGTGGTGGGCTAAGAAATAAAAGTGAGTGGAAGTGTCTGAGCCAGCTCACCGTAGTTTATTTACACTTTTTTTTTGTAAAAAGAAAACACATGTACCAGATTGTATTTAAGTTGATTTATGTATTTGCACAGAACACTTGTCAATGCTTCAATTTTGAGATATGAGTAATTGGATGTTGAGGCTTGTAAGAGGTCAGGAAATACTAAAAAGAGTGGGAAACCTTTGTGGATGTATAATCTTTCTTATTCGTGTGCTAAGTTTGAATATGATTCCAAGATAGATAGGAGTTGAGTCCTTCCCTTCCTGATTCAGCAGTGCTCAGATAACCCTTGGTCGACAGCGTGATGTCAACCTTATCCTGAAGCCCTTCTAGTGCTTTCACCTTAGTAGCCTTCTTCTTCGAGATGGAAGCCATGTTCTCCTTGATGAGCTTCTTCGTCTCCGCATCAACTTTCGTGTAGGGTGCCATATTGTCGCGGATAAAAGCTAAATGTTGCTTGAATCTATGGATCCCACCCTTCGTTGTCTTCTTACAAAGTTTGCAATAGACAGTATTGGAGTCCTTGTTTGGGAGGTATCCATACCTCCATCCAGGATCACTCAATCTTGGTGGGATGTAAAACATATCCGGACATGATTTACCATCGGATAAATTGACACAATTCACCTTAAAAAACACAAACGCCAAAACTTAATATCAAATACAAGTTTATATAACCCTATCCTAAAGTAAGCTACTTCTTATCAAGCAAGAGCTTACCAACTACATTTTAAATTTAAGAATTCATTATAAAAAAAAATGGAAACTTTAACTTCTTAAACATGCGGACATATTAGATGATGTTAAAACAAAATTTAACCAAATCAAAATCAAAGAAACTAATTGGACAAAACAAAACAAAACTAAACAAAAGGAAAGAAACTTGTACACACGAACTTACACATCTGAAATATAAAACTTTGCAAGAGTGTGACCAAACTACTAAGTACGCCATTCAAAACAAAGAGAGAAACTTATCAACTACATTTTGAAGATTTAAACAACCAAAGTAGTAACAAAAAAAGATTCAAACAACCATTATTTAAAGTGAAAGGAGAGATAAGGACTAAGGAAACCTAATTGATCTTTAATGCTGTAGGAGGGTTGAGTAAGATCGGAGTAGCAGTAGTAGTGTTAGGTGTGGTCGAAGCAGTAGTAGCAGGGTAGGGCGGTCCTCAGCGATTGCAGCGGTGATCAGAGTGTTGTCTGGAGAAGCAACGATAGTGTTGGGTGCTATCGGTGCAGTAGAGTGGTTAACGGTGGTTGGGTTTTGAAGGCATTGAGGGGTTAGGATCGAAGTGATATGTTAGGGGGATGGGGTGGGGGGTTATTTTTGTATCAAATAATCGGGTGCAACAATCCGACCTAATTAGATCTCTATGGAGAAATCAGGTGCATAGTCGGTTAAGTAGCTCAACTACTTAGCTGACTAGTTGGGCTTGTTGACTCTGTGTTTGAGTATAGGTAGTTGGGTTGACCAGGGGATTGATTAGGCATAGCTGGCTCACTCGGTCGATTTTTACACCAGAGGCCTCCTGCTTATCCCTCCTCTGCCCCTTTGCCTCCTCTAGCCTCTCCTCCTCCTACCCCTCCCCCTTCCTTGTGCCTCTTGTCCCTTCACCTCCTTCTCCTGCCTCCTCCTCCCATGCCCCCTCCTGCTCCTCCTCCCCCTCTCTTCCAATCCCTCTTGCCTCCTCCTATTGCTCGTTATGCCATCGCAGTCACTGTTACCATCATAGCCGTTGTAGGGGAAGATGAGGGATGGGAGGTGGAGGGGTTGTCTTTGAAAAAAGAAAAGTAGCTTAGGGGCCTTTCTAAAAAAAATATTTAATTTTTTACTCCAAGGTTTTTGTAAGGGTATGTAACTTAATAAATTGAAATTTATGGGGGCATGTATGTCAATACAAAGGATACATACATATATACGAAATAAGTGGGGATATATATGTCTTTTCCAAAGTTTACATGAGTATATATATGTAAAAATCCCCTCTTGTTATAGTGATGTAATTTGCCATCTGTATTTAGTGAAATTTAGGATGGTCACTAACCTCAACTAGCCATTTGTGTACACTTTGTTTCTGAAAAAAGCCATGTTGAGAAAAACTGAAAAAAATAGCATGGAATGGAGATTACTTGGGAAGGCCTGTCTTCTTCCCAAAGACCGTCGCAAGATTATTTTTCTTTTATTATTTTGATGACTTGAAGGGTAATTAGTAACCCATACACTACGGGAATAGAAAATGAAGTAGGGTATCTTACAACATGAGCTAGGATTTTCATTCTTTACCAGTGACAAAAAATGGGATATGAGTATAATATATGTACGATGGGTAAATAGATCCACTTCAAAGGTCTATTTATAGTCTATTTACTCAGATGCAACTCGGCATATACATGCTTCAGCACCCTCTCAAAAAAACAAAGCTTCAACATGAATATTGTCTAGGGTGCCAGCAGTTTATGGGACAAATATTGGGTGAGGAATGCTTTTATTGCTTAAGTAATCTTTCTTTTTATAGCATCACATAAACTTTAACTTGTTAGAAAATTAGGAAAGAATTTTAGATTAGTTAAGTTAGGTGAAGTAGTTTTGTTTTATCTCTTTCTATTTTTTGTTGGGATTTGATTTGATTTGAGTTTGTTTTCAAATTAGGATTAGGATTACAATTGTAACCTCCCCTCTCTATATAAAGAGAGGTTGATTCCTCTTTTTATCAATAACAATAATTTCATTATTCTTCTACATGGTATTAGATTGGGCATGATCCCTCTCCGTCCATCGATGGCCCTAGGGCTCGTCTCTCTTGTGGCATGTGCTAATGCGTGCTACGAGTGTCTACTCTGCCCGTTGCGTATCATGTGTGGTTCCCTCCCCCCGACGTGCCACCATGTGTAGGCTATTGCTGCACCATGCGATCTTGCATGTGGTGCACTATCCTTTCCCTGTATGACAAGTGTGTTGCTATTGTTGCTCCTTTATGTGCAATGCGCATGCATAATCATTGTGTACACCATGTTGCCTAGTCGTGACTACGTGCCACTCATGCATGATACGCACGCTTGATCCTTGTTTGCATTGTTCATTGCCCCGTCGTGCGCATGTGACACTCATGCACGAACCGTGCATCGGATCTCTGCGTGCAACATGCACTGACTTGCTATACATTTTGTGTACCGCAATGTTGCACACCTTTCACGTGTGCACTTCCTTGCCTATGCGCATGACTAGTTAATTATCGAATCTACATCTTGCGGGCCCATGATGCTTCACACTCGTCTTCTCATGTCAATTATCTTCTTGCTCTTCCTCATGGCTTCGATTCAACCCTTCTTGGGCGAAATCAGGGACTTGGAGCTCCAATTGGACTTGTGGTCAATCATGCTCCTTAATGAGTTCGGGTACGCCCACCATTGGGCCCAGGTTGTGGGTTTGACACACATGATTTGGGATTTAGGTGGCTTGATGCTATGTTTTGAACCCCCCGTTGCTGCCAATCCGTACTGGCTGGGGGGGGGGCGATCACTTTACTCCCCTGTTTACCTCTCCATGTTGAAAATTGGAACTTTTTTCCCTTGTAGAATTGGAGCGTATGTGATCTCTTCTATAGAGCAAGACCTCTATTGTGTCTATGGCTACTACTATTGCTACAACCCTACTGGTATCGTGTTTGGTTGCTATTACTACTATAACCTTACTATTGCCCTCTACGGCTTCTACTCTATTACAACATCTAATACTCTTGCTACTACTGCCTTTTTATTGCGACTGCTACTTCTACAGTTTGCCCTACTGTTTACTTCGGATATCTACATTAGGGGAGAGTCTTAGTTGTGTTGTACCTCCTGCAAGTTGGGCATTGTATGCTCCAACTTCAAGGGAATGTTAGAAAATTAGGAAAGAGTTTTAGATTAGTTAAGATAGGAAAATTTGTTTGTTTTGTCTCTATTTTTGTTGGGATTTGATTTGATTAAGATTAGATTAGGTTTGAATTTGCTTCAAATTAGGATTAATAGTACCATTGTAATCCTCTCTCTCTATATAAAGAGGGGCCCTTGCAGAAGAGATTCTAGTCAAGATTGGTGTTTAAAGGATTCACAAATCTATGGAGTAGACTACTTCGAGACCTTTTTTCCTATGGCTTGAGTTACTTTTATATGAGTCATTCTATTAGTTGTGAATAGAAACTAGCCACTAAATCATCTTGATATAAAAAGTATCTTCCTCTATGGTGATTTGATTGAAGAGGTGTTTACGAGTCAACCTCCTAGCTATGAGGTTGAGGGGGAGCATGCATATAGGCTAAAGAAAGCTATATATGGCTTCAACTAGTGTCCCTATGCCTGGTGTGAGAGATTGACCAATGAGGTGGTGAAGATTGGGTTCAGACAATCCACATCTGATATTTTTATCTCCATCAAGACGGCTACGTTTGGTATGGTCATTTTTGTTGCGTTGATGACATGTTCCTAAAAGGAGATGATAGTGTAGGCAGTCAGGAGATCAAGGCATTCTTATAGAAGGTCTTTGTGACAAAAGATCCAGGAGAGTTGTGATATTTTCCATGGATAGAGGCAATTAGAGATAAACATGGCTTGGCACTCTCACAACGAAAATGTCTTGGAAATATTTAAGGATGTTGGATTACTTGGCACAAAGCCCTCAACTATTCTAGTTGAGTATAAGAATAAAACAAACAAATTTGCTTAACTAATATGAAACTATTTTGTAGTTCTCTAACACAACTATACCCAATACTATATGAAAAGTGCAAGATCCATATTCCTTCTGAACATTTTTAACAAGTTACTAACAGACCCTTGTTATTTGTTACAGCACATGGTTATTGGAGGGCTTCCACTTTTGGCCATATCGCTACTTAATCATGATCCTGCTGTCACAGGGGGCCTTGCAGAACTTACACCGAGTGATCTCTTAGCTCTATTCTACACCTCAGTATTTGGAAGTGCTGTCAGCTATGGTGTATTCTTCTACAATGCAACCAGAGGTGATGCCTTCATTTGATCTCCTTTACTATGCCTATAGCTGTAGATTGTGGTATTTGTAGTGCCACATGACGTAATTGTTGCAGTATAGACTTTCTATTCTTTTACTATAGTTTCATCGGTTGTGCTTACTCTTCATGACATTTTTGAACATCTATATTGACAATAACGATGCAGGTAGCCTGACAAAGCTCAGCTCCCTTACATTCCTAACTCCGGTATTTGCTTCTATTTTTGGGTGGGTTTTATCACCTTTGTTTACAGTTAGTCAATGCCATCGTGTATTATTCTGGAAAATTAAGATTAGAGGTTGCTTGCTTCTTTCTCACTTCTTTCCATATTCCAGGTACTTTTATCTTGGCGAAACATTTTCACCGTTGCAACTTGGTGGGGCCTTAGTGACACTACTAGCTATTTACATGGTAAATTATCGTGGGAGCACTGGTAAGGCCTGAGACTGACTGATGAAAGCTTAAAATATGGCTTTGATGGTCCAATTGCTCGATGCCACTATTTTCAAAAATTGTTCGATGCGATGCCACAACCAAGACAAGTCGGATGAAGCTCGTGGCCTGAAGATTGATCCAGATTCAGAAAGAAATTTTAATGAGAGCTGGAGAAATATATATGATGTGAACCGAAGTGATTTACTGGAAGAAGATTTATTGTTCACAACTAGGGGATTTAGAACTATTGAAGGAAAAAGAAAAGGAATCACTGGAATAACAACCTGCTTCCTGCACATTCTTTAGTCCAGCAAGTTCAAGGAACTTCTGGGCAGGATACTTTATCTACATCTTCTTTTCTGTATGTATATTGTATAGTTTTACAATAGTTTAGTGCATTTCATGGCTCTATATTCTTATCATGTTCATTTTTCCCAGCAATGAATGGATTATAAGATATGGAAAAGAGGGGCAACGGAGTAAGCACTGTAGTTGTCTGTTCCTTGGATAGTGTACACATCCAATTATATTGGACGGCCACTTGGATTTATCAATCAGTTGAAGTTGGAAAATAACTGTGGGATGAAACAAATGCCATTGCACGCCTAAGTAACCTCCTCCCTTGTACAGTTAGCATTGTTGTGAAAGCTCTATCGTGTGATTATATAAATTGGAATGCTTCTCTTTATGCTAGCCTAATTCACCTTGCCTAGGGTAAGGATAGGGCTAATTGAAAAGCGGTTTCAACGCTTGATTTTTTGTTGGATTTTCTTAAATCCTGTTTAGGATATTCCTTCGAAGCCTCTTGAAAGATAACCTAAGGCTAGTGGAAAAACTTCCTTTCTTTAGATCCAATGACACTTTGTTTTAGATTTTGATCTACTAATTTTAGTTGTGTTAGGCTATTTCCATAATTTTCTTGTATTACAACGAAGCCCTGATTAGGCATGGTTTTCTCAAGGTCATGGATTTACATCCGTTGCATTTAAACCATATAGTGAGTAAATTAATTCTCTAGGTACTTGAATCAGTAATAGATGCCTTCTTGTGGGTTCTATCTATACTTCTATTAGGATTATTTTGATCCATATGTTGCATGTGTTTGGTGACTATCAAATAAAGAATAAGTCATGCCTTAAGAAAAACATAGGTCTTGGGTTCATCGTATACTAAGCTCAAACTTTGGCCTTGTCGATAGGATCCTCCATTAGCTGACTGGTCAGCAACCTTAGCTTAGATTTCATGTTCAAGCTTAGTTGTTTAGTTGAAGCCTAGATGATTAGGCTATATGCTCCTAGTTAGTCAATTAATTTTTCTATTGCGCAAAAGATTTGTAATTGTTCCATTGGGTAAAAGATTCGTTAGTTATCACTTTCTGGTATTTTAGTCATCAATTATGCTCTAATCTTGATTCCCGACGGATTCCAAGTCTATCATATACTTAAATACTAATTTAGAACTTACTTTAACACTAAACCTCTAAATTTTTAATACTTGGTAGATTACTCTCTACCCTTGATTAGATTCTAACACACTCCATATTATCTTCTCCAACTTGATTAGTTAACCAAATTTATGCCTAGTCAACTAGATGGAAAGATTTCAATTGCAAAACTCAAACTTAATTGGGCATAAATTTCATTCTTGGAGTCAATTGACCTCATTTTTCACTATGTGTTCGTTTCTTCCAAAGGAACGTTTCTAACATGCTACTTTATTCTTTGATTATTGAATTTTGAAGGAAACATATAAAATTAAAAGAAAAGACTTTGAATGTCATAAAAATATAGCCCATAGTTGTATGTTGTTGCATCTAACAAACAAGAAGGAATTGATTGGGGTCTTCTTCATCTTGAAATCAGAAGCAGTCCAATAACTTCTTAGAAAGCTTCATTTGAAGCTCCAAGCAAAGATGTTGCAAGAGACACTTTTGGATTCCAAAGACCTTTATTCTATGAACTTAAACTGAAACTCCAAGAACTCCTTATATTATATGCTAACTTGCTAATGAAGATACCGTAAGAAGTTGATTTTGAGAGCTTTTTGACACTCTAATCTTTTTGTCAAATGACCTCTTGAGAAATGAGCAATATAGCATTCTTTCTTGGTCCCTTGTATGCTTCTCTATAACAATTCAGGTTTCATAAGAAATTTTGTATCTTTCACTTCCAAACCTTTTCTCTTGATTAATAAGAAGAGCCTTCACATCCTCTTAGTTGATTAAGAAAGTTTATAATGGCCCAAAATGTGTCTTGTAGTGCTAAATTATGAGAAATTTATGTAAACATGCACTTTGAAGAAATTCACGTAATCACACCAAATTCCAAGCAATTAGACTTGAACCATTAGGTTAAAGCATAAAGTTTATGAAACCTAAGGTTTTCATGTAACGGACATGAATGTGTTAATGACATGTGCTACAATAGAAAATAATGGTCTCTGTCTTGCAAGAAGTGCTGTCTAGTCGACTACCCTACAATGCTAATTAAGTACTTTAGATTGCATAAGGATTGTTAGGTGGTAGGCAAGATTAATTGACTATCCATTTGCTTAATTGGCTATTTAGGTGATTTCTTGTATATTTAAAGTTTTTTGCTGCCATTTCCAAGTATTAAAACGATCTAGTACTACATTTAAACTTGGAGAATTAACACTTACACTTTAGCCGTAGAAAAAACTAGGTGTTATAATGGTGTTGGTGGTCATGTGGATGGTACTAGTGGTGCATTGTTTGATGGGTTATAGGTGGAAATGATGGTGGTGGTGGTGTTGATTATTGAGGCTGGTTTAGTGGTGGATGGGTGTTAATGGTTATAGTGTTGATAATGGTAGGGTTGGAGCTCTATGTTTGAGATAGGGACATTGATGATGGTTGTGGCGATCATGACCATTGTAATGATCTTATCTTGCTAGTGGTGGTAATGACATAAATTGTGGTGGCGACTACTTATCAGCATTGCCTCGTTGGCAATAGCAATCTGTCATCGATAGCATGTTGTTGGCTATAGTAGCACCTCTTGTTAATAGCTTTTTGTTGGTAGTAATGTTACCTCTTACAAGAAGCACCTTTGTTGCCAGCAAAAGTAACATCTTTGTTGCGGGTGGTAACTTTGATTCAATCTATGAATTCATCACTTACGTTATGTCATTCTTTTTCATTAGTAGAAATCCAACTTTGTTATGAATTTTTTATTTGTTTAGTGTTGTCATCATTGAACAAGGAAAGACCTATGATTTCATGCATAATCCTTATTTTATCCGAAAGGGGAAAGGCATGAAGATGGAGATTTGAATTTCAAATTAATTTGTTTTACGAAACGTTGTATGTAATTATCTAAGTACGATGTCTACATGAATTGTGTAAAGAATGAATATGTTCTTATGTATGTAACTCTCTTTATCTATTTTTATTTTATTGCATGTCATGAACTTTTGAGGTTGTCTATGTACCTATTTGGGAGGAGGAATTAAAAAAAAGAATTGCAAGAGGAATAAAAGGAAATGAAATTAGAAGAGAAATTGTGTAGTTTTTTTTACTCTAGAGTATTAAGTATTATGTTAAGAAATTAGACATCCTATCATAGATTACTAAAAAGAAATAAATTTATTAAGATAAATTCGACGAACTATTCTACACTTCCCTTATAAAAAAGGGGATACAGATTAAGAGATTGGTGTGCTGCCGATGTATCGTGTGGTCGGATAATCGAGATTCAAAGATGTCGAAAACATCATATATATATATATATATATATATATATATATATATATATATATATATATATATATATATATATATAACGAGATTGATAAACAAATGCGAAGAAAATAATTACACCTCTTTTAAAATTAAATATTAAAAACTAAAATTAATTTAAGACTCAAAATTTTGATGTCAATTACTCTCTACAGAAAGCCCGGAATCGGAGATCGGAGGCAAGGAGTGGGCCCCGGTCGGATCTTCCTTCCGTCCGCTGGTGGCCGAAACGAGGGTGGGTCACTTGGGTATTTTCTGCGTTTGTTGGACGGTGGATATTTCTGCCGGGGGAGGCGGCACTCATATTAGAGGGATGAAGTTTGGCGCCACTGTCTCGTAGGTGCAACTTGCAGACGTTACTCCGGATAAACCCCGAGCTCCGCGCCCGACTCCGGATAAACCCCGACAGCACCAAACAAAAAGGTCCTCAACTGCCGTAGGATGAAAATCTCCTTCATCGTCACCCATGTTGAAAGCCCCACTCCTCCTCCTCCTCCTCCTCCACCTTTTATCTCCCCTTCCCCTCCCCAAAACCCCACCTACCGGAACCCCCACCTTCCCCACCTCTTCGCGATCGATCACAACCACCGGCGACCACAGCGCCAATCCAACGATCGCGATGCAGAAGGCGATCGATCCGGAGACCCCCTTCGAACCGCTGCTGTGACCGGAGGATCCCGAGAACGCCGCGGAGAAGGGCCTGGTTCCGAGGGCATCGGACTGGGGGCTTCTGGTGTCGTCGTTCTTCTTCCGGGGGATCGCGATGAAGGGGTGATGCCGAAGGCGGGGCCGTTCTTCGTGTCGGCGTTCGGATTGGTACCCGCGGGGCTGATGCTGATCGGCTTCGCCGTGGGGGAGGAGGACGCCGAGCGAGGGGCTCGCGTAGCCGTGGATTGTGCTTTCAAGTTAAGGGACCGGTTCTTTGATTGCGGTTCGGATGATCGCTAGTGGTGTTTGGTGTCTTTGATTTGTCTGAATTTTGTATTTCAGGTGGTGCAGGGTTGCTTCACCGGAAATACTGCGGCTGGATTGGGCAGTGTGACGTGGAATCTTCCAGCGACTCACTTATCAGTCACATTCGGTTGTAAATGCTAATGCTTTAAAACACAATCAATTTTTAACAATGAAGAATTTTGGCAGTTAATTGGTTGTTTCTACGATTCACTTGGAATAAATGGTCACTATTTCTCATTTTCAAGTCCACGAGTTCTGGTCATGTATTTTCTTTAAATGATCGCTAGGAACAAAAGGATTTTGATTGTTAATTGGTTATTTAATAGTTTACTTGGAATAAATGGTCATTATTTGTCATTTTAAGGTGGAGTTTTTTAGTTGTATTGCCTCACGATGCTTCTCCCCCCTGCATTCACTGCATCCTGTCTTCTCTCCTGCATTCACTACCTCACCATTAACACTGCATAACATTGAAGTCTCCTACTGCTTAGTCACCTTCGCCACTACACAGTACACACTATACACATTGTACTGTCATCTCCCATAAGGTAACCCCTACGATCCTTAGTAACTTTATTGTTAGCATCGCCACCATATGCACACTGTCATTCTACATTAGGTTCACTGAAACATTACATGGACAACCTAGAGGCTGAAATTCTCCAAGGCATAGACAACTTGCTCAAGAAAGAAGCTGCTAATGCTCAGGCAAATTTGGTTACAAAAGATTTAGCAGATCAAAACAAATGGAGGAAGAACCTTTTTTTCAGAATACTGACGAGGAGGAAAGTTAGACCGCGTGCTGTTATGGAAGTGATTGGTAGAGCTTGGTCAGTCTCCTCACCTCCAATGGTTCTGGAAGTTGCCCCTTACAGATGGCTTGCAACCTTCAGAGAAGGGGCAGATCTGAGATCAGTTATGAACAGGGCCCCTTGGCACTTTGATGGAGACCTGATTCTCTTATTGGTGGCTAAACCAAATACCAGACCGTCAGATTATAAACTTGACTCAGCTCTTCTACGGGTTCAGCTTCATGACTTACCCCTGGAATGGAGATGCCGAGCAGCAGTCATTAAACTGGGAAATTCCATTGGATATGTTAAGACATGGACATTAAAGATTCCAAAGGAGGCTTCTTTGTTAGGGTGAGAATTGAAATTCCTATCAGTAAACACTGTATCAAGAACCTGGAGGTCCCTTTGCCAGATGGAACCAAGATGGAAATTCCTATCAGGTATGAAAGGCTCACAAGATTCTGCGGCCTATGTGGAAGGTTGGACCATAAGGTGATGAACTGCGATGAGCTGCTGAAAGTAAAAAGCAAGATTGAAAATCATCTGAATGCTAACACAAGGAAAATTGGCTTTGGAAGCACTTGAAGGCCTCAAACTGCCATATGGTCTACAACTCAGAGCTCCCCATTTCTTGTTGAGAAAGAGAAGCTTTGACGACACTCCTCTTGCCGGAGATCTGCCGGACTGCTCTGGAACCAATGATGTGACCGACGGCCTGCTAACCTCTCCTCACCACCCACCACAACAACCCCCCCATCCCCCAATCATCATAACTCACCAACATGATGATGTTGACCCCAACCGCAGGTCCTCCACAGAGCATGGCCCTCCCTGCCTATTGTTGACTAATGAACCCCTAAGCTTGCCACATATATCCACCTCCATAAAAAACCTCCCTCCTTCCAAAAACCAACCTCAACCCCCCGCAAAAGACCATTCCCCTCTTCCCGCCAAAACTTCCCATCCACCGGACCCATCGAAAATTTTCCTCTTGGAGCCAGGCAACCTCCCCAACCCAGACCTGATTATCCAACACGTCCACAACCGAGAAACGCCACTGCAACCCCTGCAGATAACCCTTCAGGCCAACACATCAAACTCCCCCCCTCCCGACCCCTTTCTTGCTCCTACCAACTCATCTTCTAATCCCACCACTCATCATACTCTTGACCCCCCTCCATCTACCTTACGATATTCCCCTCAAAACAACCACCTCTCTCCAATGAACGTCAACCCCTACCATCTACCGCAACCACCCTCTCCAGCCTTCCAACTGTAAACTCCAGGCCATTTCCATAGTGGATTAAAAGAAGTTAAGATGACTCATAGGATTAATGTTAAAAGGTCCTCTAGAGGCCTTTCAGATAGATCACCAGATGTTCCCTCAACACTTGGTAAGGGGAAATCTACAGATACCTCTTCATCTGATGGTCACCTAACTGTGCAAAAGAAATTCACGGAAGATGAATCACTGAGGCCTCAGGCATCTGAGCCATATCTTCTGCCCAATTCAAAATGAACCTTCTTTCATGGAACTGCATAGCATTGGGGGCTCCCTTGGTGGTTTGACACTTGAAAAGTCTCATCCATGCTACCTCGGCTGACTTGGTTTTTATATCTGAAACACACATTGATGATACTCACATGGCATGGATTCTAAGTAGATTGAGGAGATTCAATAAACTGTTAGTGGAACCTCAGGGCAGATCTGGAGGTCTTTGTCTTTGATTCCACTCCAATGTGCAAATCGATCTGGTCTATTCTGAAAAATATTGCATCATAGTGGAGTTCATTATGCAATCTCAGAATTTCTATCTCTGATGCATATATGGCACACCAGTCCATGGTAGGAGGAAATCCTTTTGGAGAAGAATGACCTGATGCTGAACCCATACTCAACAAACATGGTCTCCGTGGGAGATTTCAATGCAATAGTTGATAAACAGGATAAATCTGGGGGTCTAGCGATTCCAGCTAGAGAGTTCAACCATCTGAAAAATTTTGTCAGTGAATTGGGTCTCATGGACCTAGGATTTGCAGGACAAGGTTTCACTTGGACACGCTGGAGGCAACCTTAGTTTTTAATTAGGAAAAGATTAGACAGAGTCTTAGTATCGGGTGACTGGTGGCTTGCTAATCCTAAAGCTGGTGTCTTACATCTTCTGGCCATTAGCAGTAACCACAGCCCAGTTTTGCTGACATCCAACAGAAATCTGAAGAGGAGGGGATACATCTGGAGATTAGAGGCTAATTGGTACATGGACAGGAATTTCAATCAGAAAATCCAATCTAGTTGGAATGGCTCTCATTGCGCCTATCCATAAAAAATTAGAAAAGCTCTCATCTGATATCAAGAGATTGACTAGAAAATCCAATACAAATTGGAAGGCTGTCAAAGAATCAATTGAACATGAAATTTCAACACTGCAAAACTCCACACCAACGTTGGACTCGTATCAGACGGATGAAGAACTGAGATCCAAATATGAAGAAGTCTTGCTTAAGGAGGAAGTCCAGTGGTATCAACGCTCTAAACAGGTCTGGATTCAAAGTGGTGATAGAAACAGTAAGTTTTATCATCTCTACGCCTCAAACAAGAGGAGGAAGAACAAAATAGAATGGTTGAAGCTCCCAAATGGGACTGAAACTGAAGATCAGAATTTAATTGAGAATTGCTTCCATCAGCATTTTACTTCGCTTTATGAGTCGGAGCAACATAGTCTTGACATTCCTTCCCATTTTGCAGCTTAGGACTGGGTGAGGAATGAGCTTGGTCTGCCTCCATTCCGGAGCATGAGGAAATCAAGAATGTGCTATTCCACATGCCCTCTTGTAAAATCCCAGGTTCGGATGGATTCCCCTCCTTATTCTATTAGTTGAATAAAATAATCAAGCAGAAGTATAAATTAAATTAATAAATAATAATGGAACGTCTGGGTTTACGTGGAAATTCCACTCACGAGAAGCAGGGAGAAAACCATGGGAGAAGTATCATATGGGTAAGTTTTCTATTTATTTCTTCTCAAAGGTAAATGGGAGGAGTACACGTCTATCTATAGGCCACCACTTACACACAAAGTGCACACTTTCCAATGTGACACTAAATAACCACTCAATTATCTCAACACTCTCCCTTAAGTTGGAGCATGGAATGCTCAGCTTGTAACAAAAAGAAACCCACTCTACACAAGCGGGAATATAGGCTAGAGTAGCTGAAGGAATTGTGGCTCTCTGAAGATTTGGTGCTGATGGCTCCCTATTCAGTATCCTTGAAAAGAGTCTTCCTCTGAAGACCTCGAAGCTACATCTCCCACATAGAAACTGACTGGACTCTTCCTCTGAGGACCTCGAAAATGGATCTCTCTCTCTTTGGAGATCTCGAAACTCTGGACCTCCCAGAGTTTGGTTTCTCATGTGAAGATCAGCTACTAAACAAATCCATAGCTGTATCCGATGTCATCTCAATTGCTGGAGGATGCTATCGTGCCTTGGAATTGCAACAAAAGGACTACTAAATGGGGGTGACTACAACAAACTCCCACAATCCCCCTTTCTCCCATACTTGTATGGGAGAAAACAATAACGAGAAGAAAATAAAACCTAAAAAGCTAGAGAAGGCTTCTCCATCTTTTCTCTTAAACATAAATCTCTTTTCATTTTTTTTTAAACTTTTTTTCTTCTCATTTTTTTTTCTTTCTCCTCTTTTTTTTGATTTTTTTTTCTTTCATCAAAATTTTTTATTTTTCTTCTCTCTCTTTCTTTTTTTCTTTTTCTTTCCTTAAGGGGCTAAACATAACAAACAGAATAAGACCCAAGCACAATAAAGACCGAGACTTCAACACTGGCTTCTTCCGCTCCTTCGTCGTTGCCATCATCGCTAGTGCCTCCATTGTTAGCAGCGCAAGGATCACGCGAGATCACCGAGATCCACGCCGCTGTTGCTTGATCTCGCCGCCATCTTCATCGACCTGGTGAGGCTCATCATTGCGAGACCACCTCACCATCTTCGTGCAATCGACCTACTTGACTCCCCACAAGACCATTGCCTCGCCTCCAGGAGGATTGACCTCCTCCTCAAGGTTTGGTCTTGTCGAGGGGCAAACTCTGCAATGAGGCTGTCGACAATGCTCTCTGGGGCCTTCGCCCTGTCGGCTCGGTTGAAGGCGGAGGAGGACGTGAAGATGGCGAAGAGTTGTTGCTTCCCAATCAACGTGTTAGGCCTCTACGTGCCTCCGACGAGTGCCCCTTGCGCTTGCATGCTTCCAGCACTCCCAGCGGAAGGGTGACCTCCACCTCTACGCCGTAGTTGGAACCATCGCGTAGGAGCTCTGCCTCCTTCTCGCGACGCCATGCCTCAACGCAAGATCCACTGCCTCTTCGCTGTGCACTCATCGTCGGTGTCGCCATCAGAACGCCATCGCCCAGGTCATGTACGGCCACTTCACCAAGCGCCTTGGAGGAGGTCGGCGCTGATGACTAGGGCCACATGTACGGCTATGCCATCGACAGGACTCCTAAGCTCATGCCCCTCTAGAACATGAACTCAAGCAAGGATAAAATGAACCCAAGAATCGAGAATAATATGAAAAATGAAATGATACTAAGGAACGAGTTACTCTGATACCAAGTTGAATAAAATAATCAAGCGGAAGCCTAAATTAAAGCAATAAACAATAATGGAATGTTTGAGTTTATGTGGAAACCCCACTCACGAGGAGCGGGGAGAAAACAACGGGAGAAGCACCCTATGGGCGAGTTTTCTATTTATTTCTTCTCAAAGGTAAATGGGAGGAGTACACACCTATTTATAGGTCACCACTCACACGCAAAGTGCACATTTTCCAATGTGACACTAAATAACCACTCAATTCTCTCAACACTATCAGCAGAGCTAAAGCGTTGTTGGAGAAGGGGTCATCCATTTTGTCCGAACCGCATTCAGAAATTCATACATGCCCCCTGAAATGGGAAGAACCTTCTTGCTGCTGGTCCTTAAGGTAAATAACCCTCTTGAAGCTAGAGACTATAGACCTATTAGCCTAACGAACACCCTTTACAAACTCGTTGCAAAGCTGGCAGCCAGGAGAATCTCCCCAGTTCTACATAGGCTGATAGCTCCTAACCAATCTGGTTTTCTGCCAGGAAGGTAAACATCAGAGAACGTTGTTCTAGCCAAGGAGGTCTTTCACTCGATGAGGATGCGGAGGAGAAAGAAGGGCACTATGGCAATCAAACTAGACATGGAGAAAGCTTTTGACCACCTCGAATGACGTTTTATACATTTGTCATTAACTCAATTGCATTTTCCATCAGCTTTAGTTAACCTCATCATGTCTTGCATTTCATCAGCATCTTTTGAAGTTATTGTGAATGGAAATACTACTAAATCTATCCTACATTTGCGCAGAATTAGACAAGGCTACCCGCTTTCCCCATTTCTATTTATTCTATGTTCTGAATTTCTATCCAGATTACTGTCCTCTTCTTTTGCATTCAAAAGAAAATTCACGTTACAGGATATCAACCAAGGCTCAACCTATTACGCATCTTATGTATGCGGATGATACTATCTTATTTGCTAGGGCCAAAACAAATGAGGCATTGGAGCTCAAATCAATTCTACACCTATATGAGTAATATTCTGAGCAAAGGGTCAACTATCTCAAATCAAGATTATACTTTGGGCATGGGGTCAGTGAAAGAGACGGGAAATTCTCACAAATTTCCAAATGAAAGCCATGTCAAAATTTGAAGTTTACTTGGGTAATCCCATTATTGACAATAATGGCAAGAAGGTGCTGGCAGGCCTTACACTCCACAAATGTCAAAGGAAGCTCTCGGGGTGGAAAGAAAGGCGCCTATCCCAAGCAGGCAGAGGGTTTCTGCTTCAATCTTCGCTACTAGCCACCCCCAACCATCTCATGTTTACACATAGATTCTCTAAGAAACTTTGCAAATGCGTTGACAAACTGGCTAAATACTTTTGGTGGGGTTTTCACCATGACAGCAGCCACTTCTATCCCAAAGCTTGGGCTTCCATTTGCATTCCTAAGCATTTTGGGGGTCTTGGCTTCAGAGATACTGAGCTCACCAATATGGCCTTTCTTATGAAAATGGGATGGAAACTTCTTATGCAAGCTGATGGATTACGGCAATTGCAGCTGAAGACTAAATTGGGAACTTAATATTTTCCCAATGGGAATTTTTGGGATTACTGACCAAAACCAGGAGATTCACCTTTTTATGACAGCTCTTTTTTCCATTCAAGGATACTATTCTCTGGTATTTCTTGGCTAATTGGCAAGGGATGAGATATTAACTTATGGAGGGATTCTTGGGTGAGAGACTTCCATGGTCCGCCCTTACTTCAAGCAGTCCCACCCCCCCCGACCAATTCTTTACAGAAACTGGGGGACCTCATTGATACACATCAACACTGCTGGAAATCTGATCTTATTAATCAGTTCTTTCCCCCTGATGTTGCCACTAGCATTCAAAACACTCCTATCCATTGGGGTCAGGTGGACAGACTGATCTGGGGATCACCCAAAGGGTGTCTTCTCGATAAAATCTGCCTATTTGTCGCTCTTAAATCACTTCGGCAGATCCACCCCTGACCCAGCTGTTATCTCTCACTGCAGACACATTTGGTCTCTTAACATCCCCTCTAGAATTAAAATTCTTCTATGGAAAGCAATCACAGGTGCTTTAAATACGAGGGGTGTTTTGGCAAAAAGAACCCTTATGATTGAGGGCTCATGTGCAATATGTAACAAAGGAAGAGCGGATGTTGCCCATATTTTTTTTTCATGCCCATTAGCGAGAGTTTTATGGTACCTCCTTGGATATTGCATCCAACCCCCCCACGGCAACTGGTTTGTGGAGTTCCAGAGTCTTTGTCAGCAGCACACCACTGCTGAAAGCACTGACCTGCTTCCATATTTTGTGCCATATGCGCTGTGGATCAACAGATGCAATGTTGTTCATGGGCAGCCCTCCCTGCAGCCGATGGAATTGAAGAATAGAATCTTAGTAGGCCTTGCAGGCTTCACACACCACTTGCAACAACTAAATTTACTTCAGTCAAATATGACCTCTTCAGCAATTACTTAGTTGCAGGCACCAACTCCTTCTCTATTTTCTAGATCCATTTTAGTTCAGGTAGATGCTGCAGTCTCCTCCAACCACTCTATACTTGCATCGATCATTATGGAAAATGGGAATACGATTATTGCAGCAAGAGCCTCAACTCACTATACTAACCATAGTGAGGAAGCCGAAGCTTGTGCCATCCTTTGAGGCTTAACTCAAGCTATCAACAGGAACCTTCTTCAAGTTACAGTTCTTAGTGATGCTTTATCTCCTGTCAAACAAATTTTTGGAACTCAACAGCCTTCCTGGAGATCACTGCATGTCGTCAAAACCTGCCAGAGCCTCCTCCATGACTTCCCCCTTATCAAGGTTTCTCATGTTCCTAGTGCTGATGTCGAGCCCACCCACAAGTCGGCTTTCTTTTGTAAATTGAGAGGTTGTGTGGGTCAGTGGGATGATCCTTCTTTCTCTCCTCCCTTGTATGGCTGTTATCCATGAATGAAGTTTCTTCCTTTCAAAAAAAAAAAGGGTCCACAATTCTGGTCCTGTATTTTCTTTAGGCGATTGCTAGCTAGGAAAAAAAGGGTTATGGCTGCTAATCAGTTATTTCTACAATTTACTTGGAATAAATGGTCATTATTTGTTGTTTTCAAGTCCACAAATTCTGGTCCTGTATTTTTTTTAAACAATCGTGAGGAGCAAAATAGTTTTGGTTGTTAATTGGTTATTTATGTAATTCATTTGGAATAAATGGTCATTCTTTGTTGTTTTCAAGTCTGTGAATTCTTCTCCTGTAGTTTCTTGGAAGGCACAGTCTGGATTTTATAAACAGTGGCTTTTTGCATCTTTAAGAAATCTGATAAAGTAACGACATCACGATTATAGTGATCTGGATAAATATGTATGTATTCAATCTGATCTACATTATGACTAGTTTATAAAGTACATTCATACTTTGTAATTTGTATGTGCTGATTTATTTGATCTTTGTATTGAAGGCAATAGTGAAAATAAAGTAAGGCTTCTCTTGTGATTAGCTTTCATGGAAATTGGTTGTGCCTTTTCATTTTCAGAAATTGTGGGGTGGGGAGAGGATGAAGCATCTGTTGTAATGCTCTTAATTTGTAATAACTTGGGCATATGCTGGAGTCTAATTAGGAAAGAATTGGCTTGAACAACTTGATGGATTTGGATTCAATGAATTCAAGGCAACGATGAAAATGCTTCTATCCAAGTTATCAAGTAGCAGTTTTCAACTCTTATAATTACATCTCCCTTTTTGTAATTGTAAATTTCTGATATGGTTTATTTTTTTGGATGTTACATAGGCCGTAACTTGTATGTATACTTGTATTGATGTGTTTGGCTAATGATACTCTAGCCAGATGGTTATAACTTTCTGGTCAATGTTATAGAGATCGTTTGACAAACCTGTAGTTGAGTTAAATATGTAAATTGTATCACCCTTAGTTGCCCATCTTCAAGAATATGAACTTTCATATTTGGATGACGGTGGGGAAATGTCTGTTGCGATGCATTTTGCAACACGTGTTGTAAAAAAGGCACATGACTCGCACAAGCACCGCAACAATTCTGACTTTTCAGGTGATGCTCAAGGTACAGATTGCAGAGATGCTTAAGTCTGTATTTTATGTATTGTATCATAGTGTACTGTCTTCTTAAGATTTTAAATAATAACGAAGTAGGACGGAATGGGGCATATCCTTTGAAGAAAACAAAACATGAATTGAAATACAGATAAAGAAGACAAGTTAATGTTATGTTTTTGCTTGTACCGTTTTGTAATCGACAATTTTAGGAAACCCATGTGATCCTAGACTTTTGTGAGTGGAAGATATTGTATGTATGCTGTTTTAGAATGTTGATTACATGGTTGGCTACTTGGTAAAAGTTTTCTTCTTTTCTTTTCGTTTCTTTATTTTCAGGTGTGCTTTACTTGGCTGCTTGCAGATAGTTCAGATTATGCTAATTGATAGGAAATCTACAATTGTTACCTGGATATTACTACATTTATTAGTGGCAACTTACTCACATGAAGGAGCAAGAAGCATCTGGTTTTGGTAATATTTAGTGCAAAGCTAGAGCAATCACTCAAATCATTTTCGAGTTACCATGAGTGAAATAGATACTCAGATTTGAATATTCCAAGTAAATATTTTTTTGGACGTTATGTGTAGCAATCGACAAATAGTCTTCATTGTTAACAATTTAAACACATGGTGGATTGTTGCTATATCAGAATATGATCCAAATGGTCATATCATAACCGTCTTATTGAGAGGATTAAGCGCTGTCTCCATGTCTACAAAGCTAATGCCAACTTTCTTCGAAAGGACCGTATCTTTTGACTTTTGGCAGAGGGATAAGTTGTAAACAAATAAGTTCATAGGTGGGATAAGCGAGGTTAAGGTATTTGATTATATAGTAAGATAAGTGATAGATTAGACACGATAACTATAATAGTAGAAGGGGTTATAATATTTTTGTATATCGAGATTTGGAAAAACTTGTGATGGTGAATGTTTTATCAGATATCATGGACGCAAGTTTATCTCTCCATATAATATATTGGTAGGCCCCTCCAATAACATAACCCGAGGGGTTACTCCATAACCAAGCAGGTTAGAGTGCAAGCTTTTGCGTTTGACTACTTGGTTAATTCCTTTGACAAGTTCACCGGACGCTGTACTTGGTGGATGATACACGTCAGAAGAGCCATCAGACGGTGCCAAGCGCCAAAGGGTAAGATTTGATAACCCAATTTCCTACCATTTGCTCTTCATCAACTGTAGCAGGTTATTATTCCGCTTAAAAGCTACAGAACATCTTTTGACAGGTCCACAGCGAATCGCCGACAAAAAAAGTATACATCACAGTAAGCAAAGATTATGATTTAAAAATGTAACAGTTTTTTTATCTTCCTCATGATATTTATTATATTAAATAATTAAAAAATTATTGATGACATTTGACAGATCATCGATAATTAAATATCACGGTGATTTCAATATTATTGATTTAAAATTAAAATAATATTATCGTAATTTAATTTAAAACTTAAATATCACATGTTTGTACTTAAATATAACCGATGAAACTTAATTCAAGAGGGATGAGCTTAAATTTTGTTAATGTACATTTATATATAAACAAAATTTACTAGAAATACAGAGAACTGGCTTACAACACCAAGACACAACTCGATCTCATAACCAAACCTCGTCAAACATAAACATGCCTACCAAAAAGCTTTGCATCTCAAGAGTTGGAAAAATTGTTTGCTTCTCGGTGGGATAGCCACAACAATACTAGGATTCTACGCCCAGGTTTCCAACACTAGTGTCAACTGGAGGTAACCTGGAGGTAAACAGGGTTAAAACCCCAAAAGGGGGATTAACTTGGCAAGTAAGCTAGCTGTGAAAGTCTAAACTACTTACATGATCACTAGGATTACCATCGTCTTTTACTTGACTCCATGACCTCATAGGTTGGTCTGCATCTATGGAACTTTCAAGGAGGTGAATGAAGATTTATCCAGCGTGCGAGATGAAGAAGTTATAATCGTGATGTTGAACTTGAAGTTGTCTGAGCCAGGAATTAGCTGCAGCCATGAGGGAGGAAATCCTTCCATGATCCGAACCTTCATCATCTAGCCAGGTTCTAGGTTGCATTTTGTAAGCGGCCAACCCAAATGGATGAAGATGGGTGTTGCCATGTCCAAATTGGTGCTTGACCTCCTCTTTTCCAACTTTTAACAAATAAGAGGGGCCTTTCACCGTGTCGTCTGACATGCTGTCTGCAGATGAATTATGAAAGCAAATGAGGCTTTAAGCAGTTCAAGGCTTGATCAGTACCTATGCTAGATGATTTAAAGCTAGAAAAGATCAGAATGTTGTAATTCCTATACAAAATATTCCAGCACCAAGGGTCAGTAACATAAAGTATCAAAGTAAATAAGGCTTCAAGCAGTTCAAGGCTTGATCAGTCTCTATACTACATGATCTAAAGCTAACAAAAATCGAGAAACCTGTAATTCCTACCCAAAATACTCCAGCCCCAAGGGTCAGTAACATAAAGTATCAAAGCAAATGAGGCTTTAAGCCACCCCCTGATCAGCATTTACACCACATGATTTAAAGCTAGAAAAGATCAATAAACTTGTAAGTCATACACAAAATTCTCCACCACTAAGGCTCAGTAACATGAAGTATCAAAGCTAATGAGGCTTTAAGCAGTATGAGGCTTGATCAGCATCTATATTACAGATCAAGAAGCTTGTAATTCGCACCTAGAATGCTCCTGCCTCAAGGCTCAGGAAAAGTGTATTTGATTTGGCCCAACACAGATTGTTCTCCACCAAGGCTGATGGGGAGGATGTATGAGAAAGATGGATTTTGTGTACTTAAGTGTTGCCCCATTCCTTGATGGTGATAATCTCAGTTGAGTTCTGGTGCAAATACTTCTTTAAGCACTCTCATCCATTCTCTCTCAGATATTGCCATTGAATTTATGGTGAGTACCACCATTTTGTCTTATTTCGGTTTTCCTTCTTCTTTCTTTTTATTTATATTTATTTTATTTATTTATTTTTTCTGTCGTGAGTGTGCAGGTGGGCTGGGAAGGCACATTAAAGGTCTTTCATTTGGATTTGGATGCTTCAGCAGAGGCCACAACCATGTACTTGGAAGCATATATAATACACGTGCTAATTCTGTTTGTATTCACCATGCGAGTTAGCAATACAAGGGAAACATTAAGTTGATCTAGGTTTGCCAATATAGAAATATTTTTACAGAAATATGAACATATAAAAACATGGATTAAAGATATTTTCCTTGAAATTCTGGTTGGATAAATGTTCTTCAGGAAAATCAGAGGGACAACATGCAAGCCCAATCATTAGCAATGGAAATACATGACTGATATATCTTTTCTTATACATACCTTGAACTGAAGAGAGACTGTGGTATGTCAAGAACGAGGCATACAACCTCTTTGCATTTCTGGTTGATGGAATGTGATAGATCGGATACCTAATGAGAGAATAGCCACAGTATTAAGCATACACCAGATATGACAAGTTCCTTTTTTTTCAGTGAATTAACAGAGTTAAGAACACTACCAAGCTATGGCAATCCAACTAGCAGGAGAAAGATCTACACTGTTAAGTGACCTCAAACCCTGATATTTACAAGCTAATGCATCGACCTGAATGAAAGAAAAAAGGAACTGCCATCAAGTACTCGAGTGTAGAATATCTAGATGTAGGAAACAAGCATGGATTCCAAATTCACCTTCTCCTTGAGAGGCACCCTTCCAAAAGGCCCATCATATTCAAAGTACTCGAAGGAAAGCTCGCCAAACCGGTCAGTTGCTGACCAACAGCTTTCTAGACCAACTCCCAAGTCCTCTAGATCCCAAGTCTTATCGGAAGTGCTGCTACTGGATCTCGACATTTCCCCATCTTCACTTTCACTGCTCCATGATTTTAGCTCAGACTCGGCATCAAAATAGCCACCTGAATCCCTGTATAAAATTGCAAAAACTAGCTCTGTCATCCCACTTGAAATGCAAGCATGGGCAAAAACTTGAAGGGGAATGGTAATCATAGAGGAACCTCGATGACTCAGATTTGGCAATGTATATCTGAATTGCAGAGAGGTATGGCGTGTAATACTGGACGATGGTCTCTCGTTGACTCAAGACAATTGGAGACCCAAGACCATACGCACTCCACTCGTCGAAGCAGTCCCAGAGGTCCCCAAGGTTGAAGTACTCCACCGTATTGTTAGTCGTCAATTGTTCATCAGCAAGTGAATTCTGGATGCATATTTTTGCAATGCAAGATACACCAAATCAATTAATAAAATCACATGCCTAAAGGAAATTAGGGATGAAGGATGACTCTATTTTTTAGGAGAAGAAAAACTTCCTCCTTAGAAATTAAGGGGGTTTACCATGATACATGCATGCCAACTTATTGAAGACAATTCAAGTAGTAAAAAAATAAAAGACCTATCAAGCATCAAATTTTCTACATGAATATATTCACAATAACAATTAACGCAAACCATAAATAGCAACCAGACAATTATGGCAACAGATAGTAGGTTGTAACCGCAAACACATATGTCAAATGATTAAATGGGAAAGTTAATAGGGGGGGCCACTTTTAGGTAAATTTCTATGGCAACTTTTTCAGGGAATTCTATGTTTGACATTGCATCCCTACCACTATCCATCATTATTTCTAGCACATCATTTGTAGCAAGTAACAATCGTCTGAATCTCTATTTTTGCTTTTTTTGGTCATTAAACTCATCATCTGATACACCATTCGGCCCTCTTTCAAATTGATATACTTAAAGAACGTATAGATCTTCGTTTATATAGATTTAATGTAAGAATGGAATATCAGGATCGTCATTCAACCCAGATTTTTAGATTGTGCAAAAATTAAAGTTACATCTGATCCTCATCTTAAACTCAGAATGACATTACAGAGCTACTTTCAGATAAATTACTCAGTTGTCGCCAATGCGGATTAACATCATTGTTGAAAATTGATATCACAAGGGTATATATGTGTCATATACTATATATCTTGAATAGAAAATCCTCTTGCAGGGTACTACATTGATAAAGAAGGAAACTATAATAAATCATTGTGGTGTCATAACCGTTGGAAGTAAGCTGCATAATAGATTAGAATATTTGTCAGAACCACAAATAGATGAGCAAAAATGAGAAATATGTTCTTACGGCAGCTACCTTGGGTAGGAAACGGGCTTGTACCACAGGGGTGGACCTGCTCAGGAAGCATTCCAGATTGGATACGCCCATATTCCCCTGCCGCTCCTCTTGATCCTCTCACCTCCACCACCAGACCACAACTTCTCCACTACCTCCTCTCCAAATAAATATCCTCACAATCTTCTAACTACTTCTTACAGTCTTATTCCTCCCATCATCTCACATGCACAAATCTGCGAAGGACCATGAAATCAGGAAAAAAAGGGGAACATAAGAGGAAAGGCTTTATGGGAGAAGAAACATACATCTACTTCCCCATCTATTAGAAAGGAAAACGGGCGAACAAAACAAGTTGCTGCAATAGCATATACAGCTACACCCACTTATACCAACCGATGATACCCAAAATTAGCACAGGCAAACAACATAGAGAAATCTGAAAAGGGCACTGCAGAGTTTATAGATAACCCAATTGAGATCCTTACCAAAAGCCCCGCTCTTCCTCTTCAAGAATGCGACTTTACAGCTTATAATCGCTAGTGATTTCGACCCACTTCAGAGTGTGTGGACAAGATCCGATCTTTTGTGGATTTTGGTTGTTGTGGGGATCTTGGAATTTTGTGATGGGGGAGGGAGAGGAAGGAGGTGATGAGGAGAATCGAGGAGGTGTGAGGGGCGGTTCGCCGGGGCACACCGGTCGCTACGCCGCGTGTTGGCAGCTCTCTGAAGGGAAGGTTGTGTGTGTCGTGCTCTTTAAAATGGATTACTGGAAGTTGGGGAGTTCTAGAGGGGTAGAGTTGGAATATCACGTGTGGCCTCCAAACGGGGATCCCTCCAAGGCACCTTCGCTTTCAACGGAGTCGTCTGAGGCCACGTGGCTTAGCAGGACATCGCGATCTAGTAGAGACAGCCACGTCAGAATCCGTACTTCAAAGTTATGGTGCTCCGAAGCAACATTACGGGCTTCCTCGGTTTTTACCGAAGTATATAAGATATCGATCGTTCTCTGTTTCGACGGCAGCACAGGCGTCAGCGCCTGGACGAACGTATGCAAGCCCAACCCCCGAACTACATGCCCCATCTTAGCACAATGCCCGCCGGGGCTCCTTCGGCACTGACATCTGCATTGGGTATGTGGGTTCAAACTCGGCAGTTATCAAGAAGGCATCTGAGGGGGAGGAATGCGTTTGGATTTGGAAATCTAAATGTATTAATTAGATGTAATTATTACATAGTAACGTAGAAATTTATATTAAAATCAAGGAGATTTGCAAGAAATTTTTTAATCTTATATTGAAATTACACAAATCTCTTGGTAGATGTAGAATATTTCTACCTCTCATGACTTACGTAGTAAAGAGTGAGAGGTGCGGTTGGGAAACATGTACGCTTGCGTATCTCGCCTCGCTTCAGTTCAGGTGAGAGTCAATTTGGAACTTAAAATTTAGACTCTCTTGCTACGTATTTTTAATCTCACGATTTTAACCTGCATTGTTCGATCAAATAATGAAATTAGTCGACTAATTATTTTGGTCGATCAATGAATTAATTTTGGTCGATTAATTTATTTTGGTCTATCAATGGATTTAATTAATCGATCAATTGCTGTATTTCAATAAAATGAGAATTTTCTTGAACGTCTGGTCGTGAGTTCTATATAAGGGTTACGAGGGGACTCTCATTTGACACACAAGAGTAGGAAGCTCTCTCCACTCTCTCTCCCTCTCTCTCTCTCTCGTTCTTGTCTCTCTTTCTCGGTGCATTCGTTTGACGTGAGATTGGTAGAAAATCTCTAATCACTTTTGTCAATCTTGCAAAAAGGAGATTAAGAGATTCACGAGAAATTTTTGATTGATCAAACCATTAAATTGGTAGATCAATAGGGAATTTGGTTGGAAACCAAATTACTTCGACTTCGTTCTCCTGAGGTAGTTTTCGAGAACGTTTAAGATCGAAGTGTGCCGAATTCTAGAGATAGATCATCATGTCCTTAGAAGAGTTCGTCAGATCTCGATACACCGATATTATGGGAGCCGATACCTTCTTTAAGAAATATTCTTAATAGATACTTCGATTAAAGTAATTTCTACCATTTCTTCATTTTAATTATTTATAATATTACATATTATTTATTATTTATTTTATTTTAAATCTTCCTCGATCATATTTAACTTACTTCATTTAATATTTTTACCTATATATATATATATATATATATATATATTTCAACGGTATGTCTACCTTAATTTATGTACTAAAAGATTTTGGGTTGTCGATAAAAAAAACCTTTAGTACAGTACCATTCTCTCACCCTTTTAGAAAGAACGTTGTTGTGGTACAAAAACTACATTACGTAGTAAAATATATTGGAGCTGGTACATGCATGCATCTCTTCATGATCACTCATTCCGCATGTCCCGCCAGCTTCAAGTGCTTCACAATATATAGCACTTACGCTACAACATTGATGATGGAAGAAAAATTCTTCTGTTAGACCCAATCCATGAGATCTATAAAAATTAAGTTATCTTTTTATGCCCAATTACTTGGATCTGTCTAAAGGCATGCAAATTAAATACACTCTTATTTGATAGGATTGACTCGATTAAATAAACTCAACTAGCAAGTTGTTTAGGTGAATTCGTTGTTGTTAAAGAAATACATCGTAGTATAGGATAAAATTGTTTAAATCATTTAAATTTGTAACTTAGAATTACAAGAGTCTAAGATCAAACATAGGGAGTAAGTAATGGCAATTCAATCTCACTAATCATAATAAATATAAACAATTATGATGAAAACTTTATTTAGAACTACTCAAAATGATGTATATATGAAATCAAGTATTACAATTAAAAAAGAATGGGTTAAAATGATGATTTGAATCATCAAATTAACTCTTGAAATTAAGCTCAAGTATTTCAAATAAATGAACAGTAGTTCTCAACCAAATATTCCACGTCAATCAAATGTAATAACCCAACAGTGTATAGCACTTAAGCACCAACAGATATCAGACAAAGGCACAAGGCATCAGACGCCTTAAGTGCTCAGGGTTCGGCTCTAATAGAAGAGGCAAAGGCCTCCTCTCTTTCCTTCGTGCCTCAAGGGAGAGGCAACCACAGCACAGAGGCAAAGGCCTTAGGATCAGCTAAGGATAGAGAGAGTAGGACAAAACCCCCCCTCCCCCCCCACTATCTCTTACTCTTCTTTCTCTCAGAGACTTGGGTTTAGTCGGGTAATCGGTCAGGTAACCAGGCATGAACAGGACCAGGCTTGAAGGCATGATCGCAAGAGAGGAGTGCAGAGGTGGGTAAGTGGGTGAGGGTGGCTAGGGAACCACCCTTATGTCTTGGGAGAGGGGTCGGGAGCACAAAATCCTTTTATGCGCGTACGTGGCTTCTGATTTCCACGATGTGGGACTATCTGGTCCCCCCTTCGTCGCAACGCAGCAGCAGCTAGTGAAGGCTTCGATTGAGGTAGCAAGTGCGGACGCAGGTGTCGATTGGGAATTTGGACATGCACCTGGAGGTAGTGCACAGCGTCTGGGGGTGTTTCCTAGAGGAGTCGTGGCTGGAGGACTGCAATTGTTGTCAGAGAAGTCGAGGGCGGTGGCGGAGGTCCGGTCAGTCACCTGAAATCAAGAACACGGCCTGATGGCCCAATCAAATTGACTCAGAAGCTTCGTCGGACTACGACGAGTGCGCTGATGGTGGTGGCATTGCGTTTGAGTGGGTGTGGAGGTCTGGCAACCTCGGTGAGGGTACGTGCAAGCGATGGTGGTCGATGAGGTGATTTAGTGGGTGAAAGCCCAAATTAGGAGAGGGCTTTTGACGAGGGTGGCACAGCGAAGCTTGTGGAGGTGGTGGCGAGGCATTTGGTGAAGTGTAGCGGGCTGGAGGCTATGCCGGAGCGTTGTCAGAGAGGAGAATGAAGATGGTGTAGTGGGCAGGACGATGGTCGTGGGTGTATTGTGAGTGAGGGGAAAGAAAGTAGAGGTAGAGAGGAAGGGATAGAGAGGCTTAGATGGGAAGGAGATGGACGGAGAGTGTCGACATTGGCGAGACGGAGCCAAAGAAGATGGAGTCTAGTGAGTTGGCGGCGACGATGAAGAGGCAGAGTGCAGTCTCTCGTTGGCCGGAGAGATGCAGAAGAGACGGAGGAAGGCAGAGGGCTGTCCAATTTGATTGTTGGACGGGCGGAAGAGGAGTGGGGACAGAGTTGCTGGAGCAAGGCGCAAAGGTGGTCGGAGAGGGAAGGAGGAGGGGTTTCTCTGGCCAAAACTTGCTAAGGAGCAAGGATTCTCATCCTGGGTCCTTTTATAGGCCTAAACAGAAGAGCTCCAAGCTTGGAAACAAGCTTGCGAAGCTCGGGAATTTTGTGCAAACTGGATACACACATCTTCCATGTGTTCGAATGGGAGATTGGGAAGGAATCAAGGTCCATGGCCAGGTTTATTTGAAAGGAAATTCCTCAAGGAATCTCCCTTTCAATTTTGGGAGAGTTTGATTGAGAATCGAGCAAGAAATTCTCGCTCGAATCTCGATGGAGCTTGGTGTGTTCACACCAATGGAGGTAGGGACCCATTTGTAAAGAATGTTGAGAAAGTTAGGGACTTGATTGCAATAATTCCAAAAGGTAGGGTTATGAATGAGAGAGAAAGAGTTAGACTGGACAAAAATGCAAACTAGGTCAAGATAGACTTTGATTGGGCCTAAATTTTGGTACAAACATAATTTAGATCCAAGGAATCTGATCGTGAAGTCGGATTTCGATTTTGACCAATTTTGACTGGGCAATTTACGTAGAAACCTAAATTAAGGTAACTTTCTGTCTAAGACTCTATTTGAGGTCAAAATGGGTTCTAATGGTGAAATCAAGGGTAACAAACCTTATGGAATATTTTTATATGAATTTTAGAAGGTTTAGATGGATTTTATCCTGACCAGAACCTCAGTAATTTAAGCAGGTTTAAAATTAGAGTTTTGGGTACTATATTAGTTCTCGAAATGCATGAAATTTCGTTTCTGTCTACATGGATCCATTGATTAGACTTTAATGCTCATTTGAACTTTAACTCACCCATAGTAAACCACTTGGTTATTCTGTGTTCATGATTTGCTGTTAAAATTACAGAATTAACCCTAGTTTCTTGTTCTTTTCTCAAAACATAATAAGGTGGAGATATAACCCTTAGATGAATATGTAGGAGCATTTATCTTTTATTCCAGACTAAAAGTGGCCAGTTAGGTCCTATGATGGTGTTCCCATCACAAGCCTGCCTGTCCATCTAGAAGGGCTCCACCGGCAAGCATCACTTGGCCGGCTAAATAAGCCCGCTGATAAACACACATGAATTCATGATAAAATGTTTTTTTATGATAGTTCTTAGGTTTAGCATTGCATATCATGTTACAAATACTGCATAACATCCATTGCATGGCATTTAGGATAGTTGTATGTTTTGTATATTAATTCCTTTATTTTATATGGTCAAGAGGCAATGTGACATCCTTAAGGACTTCGGATGAAAAATTCGATCGTACGGATGGATTTAGAATGACGATTGTAATTCGACAACATAGAATCACCTCGATCCGAACACCGTGGCATCCTCTACAAGCAATGAAGGGTGGACGGTCCAGATGTTGCCACGTGGCACTATTTGGAGCGCCCAAAGCCACCCGCCACATCTCCAAAGGCTGCCCATCAAGTGATCTCAGCCGTTGGATGAAAATCGAACGGCTGAGAGACCGCCCTCACCATGTGGCTGCAACTCCTCCTTGCGACACACCTGCAGATATGGCGTAACAGTGAGGATGAGCGCTCTCAAAGAGTGAGCGCGAGATTGAGTTGCGATTTGCCGCACTCGCTACAGTGCTAGCTGCAATAAAGCCACTCAATTTCGATCAAGCGGTCGAGATTCCCCATGCGCAATCCAACGTCGCCCACTGACGCAAAGGTGCACGCTAGATCACACGTACGCCATCTGGGGAGTACATTTAATTTGACCGCGAGCAGCACCCGTCATCTGATCCTCACAATAGCGCGAGGCGCGCAATTCAAATTAGAGCACTTGCGATCTGCAGGATTGCCTCGACCGTGCGATGCCTCATCCATCGGTTGCCAGTGCAAGCGCCAGCGGTGCGAATTTCAAATGCTGGCAGGTGCATGCTCTCTTCTCGCAATCACAGCCGTCCATGCATGATCCAACGATCGACAATCGCCACGCTTACGACAGCTGTAGTCAAGTGTTCAAGCGCCAGCCAAGGCACGTGAATGCTTTAGCGACGTCTCTGGCGGGTCTTTAGTGACGTCTTAAATGTCACTAAAGGCTCGTGCATGCAAACCACCTCCATTCCACCACTATATAAACACCCATACACCCCCCATTCCAAACCATCTCTACCTACTTTACTCCCACCTACTCCTAAGCTCTAGCAAGCTACCAACGCTCCGTTAGAGCTTACTCTCAAGCTCTTAAGGCTCCTATTAGTATAGTGAACCTCTGCCTTACCAAATATTTCTCCATTTTCCCATCCTCATTCTTAGGTCACCTTGGAGCCATCCTCCCACCTCCATTCCAGTAGCAGATCATCTTCGCCTTCTCACCTCCATTCCGGAGCCACGCTGAAGCTTTCCTCTACCCAACGTCCTGCATCTCACCTTCGTCATATCGCTCCTCATCTCCTTCGTCCGAGCTTCCGCTAGGCGCTGTCGTCCTACTGAATAACCAATTCTGGAGATTTCTTCTTACCTCCCTCTCTTTCGATGCTTTCATAGGTTATTGTAATTGACATTCATGCAATACATCACATTTGATTCCGTCTCTCTCTTGTGATTGATTGTCATTTTATTTCAAAAACAAAAAAATAACAAAGCCTGAAAACACCAAAAAGAAATAAATCGAAGCATGGTTTTCATATAAAGTAAACGTCGCCTCCCTGTGTTCGACCTGAGACTCCCTTGGAGTTTCGGTATAAATTATATTTAATCACGAGTTTTGCAACTACGACGATGGGTTACTCATAACCTGGATTTCAAACATGCGAAATTCGTGCGATCATTTTGGCGCCGTTGCTCGGGAGGCAATGGAATGTACTTTATTGTTTTCTGCACTTCTTTGCATTTACATAGCACTAACTCCGCTTGTCTTTGATCTACTGTCTTGCAGGTACCCTAGCATGAAGATCAAAGTGCGGTAGACCGGAGTAAAGTGAGAGTAGAGTGTTTTGTAAGTGTCCCCCACATTTCCCCCCCACTAGTTCATTTCACCACAATCATAACCAAGACCTAATCTACTTAGTTGTTTGCATAAACCCTAGGATAGACTTTGTTTGTCTTGTTTGCCACCTTCACCCATCTCACCCACATCTCATAAAAAAAATAAAAATATACTTTCTGTGGGACGAATCAATTTACACACTTTATACACCCACATTAGAGGCACATAACCTGACTTGATTTTCATCTACTCAACTGAGATTCTGACCTGTGGACCCGGTACACGAATTCAACACATAAAAGAGTAGAAATCATATTAGGTTAATCACCTTTTTGTGTCTTAATCAGTGGTGCATTTGAGTTGATTGATTGAATTGTTTGGGCCGCACCACCTAATCTAGAAGAGGTTCATTTTGTAGCTGTCCCATAGGATTCAATAACTAGTTTAAGTTAGGCACTCCATATTTTTCTTGATTTTTAAAGAAAAATACTTGAACACGTGCTTTTAAAAACAAACTTGGTTTGCCTCACAAAACTTGGTTGAAAGCACCTAATATTTTAATCCTAAAAGCTATTAAGCAAGATTCGAACTCTAAAACTCACCTCATCATTAATGGTCTTGCTTGAAAACCTCTTGGTTGTGCATATCCTCACATTCTTAAACAAATCATTAAGGGCACAACCCATTAAGGGCCCATCACATTCTAGAAGCACCATTGTCCCAAGCCTAAATAAATTGAGTAGACGTTGGCCTTAAGGACTGGTTCACTTTATGGGATCCAGATTGAGATTATTCACGATTAACCTACTTATACTGGTCAATCTGATGTCTAGCTAGGGGAGTAGCGTCAAACGACTGCTGTTGGGGGGTACACTAGGAATTGAAGGCGCAAGCCAGAGGAAGAACCTTCTCCCTAGTCCCTCCTTCTAACTGGTTGGATTGCCTGGACATAAGTAGAGTAAATCATCCATAATCTTAGGATAGATTCTGAGAGTCTGTAGACCTTTAGGTTACCCCATCTAAGGACAGGCTTGTATTCTTGTGCTGCAGGATTCCCTCTCTTCCTCGTCCTTCCGACTTCCTTCCAGTGCATGCTCGGAAGGTCATTGAATTCTAGATTGGAAGGACCTTTAGACCATTCTAGGAGGAGGAGGTTGAGCTATAGCCAAACCGATCCCATGGCTGATCAACAACCACCTCCCCCGCCCCGAACCAATAGGAGCTGATTCAGAGGCAGTTGGAAGAATTGCAGCAGATGCAGCAATAGTTCCAACATATGCATGGTCAGGGCAGTCAGCTCTTGAAGGATTTTTATGATCTTTCAAACTATGGGGAATGTCTCGGCGTCATGATTCCCACCGGAGACATAGAAATCAAGTCCCAAGTTTTAAGTTTAATTAAGCACTTTTATGGGCTTGGCTTGGAGGACCCATTCCAACACTTGGAGGATTTGACCACTTTGGTTCTGTTACGAACGCAGCTTCAAAACGTCATTTAAGACGTCTGGGAGCTGGCCCAGACGTCTGACCAGACGTCTGGAACCCCTTCTAGACGTCTGGGATTTAATTTCCATGGCACGGTGGATTTCGTCTGCGCGCCTGCGCGCGCAGACCTGCAGATGCTCTTTTTTCCCCTCTCACCTCCGCAGGCGCTGCTCTCTCTCTCTCTCTCTCCCCGCGCGGCTTTAAAGAGAGCCCTCGCCCTCTCCCTCACTCTCATCTCGTCCGCTCCCTTCTTCTTCCTCTTCCAGTTGGAGTGCGAGTGCGAGCGCGAGCGAGCGGCGACAGCGGCAGCCTCGGCGAGTCGCGGGAGGAGGTGTCGCACGAGGGAGGAGACGCTCGGCCGTGAGGGCTCGAGCTTGCCGGGGCAGCTGGAGCCGGCCGGCGGGGGAGCAGCGGGCGCGGAGTGACGCGGGAGGGCTGCTGCAGCTCGAGCAGCAGGCGGACGGGGCGCGGCGCGGCCGTGCGTCGCGGGCGGAGGGCGAGTCGAGCTCTGATTATGGAAGTTTTTCTAGAATCAGACGTCTGGGATTCCAACAAGACGACGGGGAAGACGTCTGGAGGACTGTCCAGAAGTTTGACAAGTAAGTTATTTTTTGTCCTTCGTCCTTTTCTGCGACCGTCCGTACTGAGCACGAGGAGTGGGTACGTGCCGGTTCTGAGATTCGCATCCAACGCGAATCAGACGTCTGGCCGCAGTGCCAGACGACTGGTAGGACTTCCAGACGTCCATGGTGACCATCGGACGTCTGGGAACTAGGCCAGATGCCCCCGCAGGCTTTTGGACGTCTGAGAGACTACACAGAGCGAAGGTATCCTCTAAACCACTTTTTAAGACGTCTGGAAGAGGTTCCAGACGTCAGATTTTGGACTGTTTCGTCATTTTCGACCCGTTTAGGGCCCGTTCGGAGTCCGTTTTCCGCATTTCGAGTTGCGTTCTTTTCGGGATAAAATCCTCTATCGATTTATAGTAATTATATACTGTTCTGAGAAACTCCTTGTGTTTGATCCTTGTGTTAGGACCTCGTTCCACTGCAGTCTCGGGGGTTGCGGAGGCGTGCGGGATTTCCGACCATGCCCCCATTACTTCCGTTGTAGCTGGTAGAGTGGCTTTAAAGTTATTAACATAATTTGTTACAATTATGGAACGATTAATAGAACATAGGGCATTGCATGAATCCTATGAATGAGATACCAGATTTAATGATAGAACCTAGGGCATTGCATGAATCCTAGGAATGAGAAACCAGATTGAATGATAGATCCTAGGGTATTCCATGAATCCTAGGACTGGAAAACTAGATTGAATGATAGATCCTAGGGTACGGCATGAATCCTAGGACTGGAAAACTAGTGATATGATTATAGATATTGCAGTCTTGGGAAACATGGAAAGGAAATAATAGCTGCCTGTAAATTGGTTTTACAGCTGCCTGTTATGCATAAATGAACATGACTGAGAATATGGGTTGTATGAACGTGAAACTGAAAGGGGTGAAACCGGAATGTGCTGAGTTAAAAGAGCTGAAACCCTGCGGGGAATTAGGAGTAGAACTCCTGGAAGGTGAATGGAATAGAATTGGGGAAGTGAGCTGGCCCTTGAGTACAGAGTACCAAGGAGAGCGACTGTCCCCCTGTTTAGTGCAGAGCGGAGCTAGCCGCCCCAGGGACCCGGGGTTAGGTCTGGACACTTTGTACCAACTTGCTGGCCCTCGTGTACGCAGTATCGAGGAGAGCTACTTGTGTAGGGAGAGTACTAGCTTCCCCACGGGCCCCAGGGTTCTGCTAGCTCACCTACACCGACTTGTTAGGCCCACTGGGCAAACCAGGGTGGTCAGGCGAGGGTGCGCGGACTGTGGAGGGGCAAGGCCCCTGTTTGGTTACTGTGGAGGGGTTGGACCTCTGTTACTGAGAGGGCTCTGCCCTATATTGGTTCCGTGCTGTGCTTTGGGCGCACCCATTAACGGAAACGACTGACCGCGTGCCAGTGCGGGTTAGCTACCCGTATGTTTACCATGCGTGTCGTAGTCACCGTTACGTCTGTCAGTGACCTTGGGGTGGTTGACTGAGCGTAGGATCACCACGGGGGACTCTCCTGGCCAGGAGAGCACCACGTGTTACTTCTACTGTTCGGAAAAGACTGCAATCAAGATCCTTCCCACGAGGAACATTCGAGATCAAGTGAAGGATCTGAGAAATAGATAAATTATGAAATAATAGAAAAACGTAAATAAAAGAAGAAAGAAAATAAAACAGCTACTGTACACTTTATTGCTTCTTTAGTTTAGCTGCCACTCTACTCAGCGTTTCGCTGACGTGTTACACTCGTTACTTTTCAGGACCAGGTGTTGAGCAGCCAGGGTCAGCGGCTGCAGAGGACGCTGGGCCGAGTAGGGTCCAGTAGAGTTACCACTGTTCTTTCGTGCCCTTTTTGTTCCACTGTAGTGAGTAGTTTTTGTTACTCTCTGTACTTTTCTTTACTCGTATTTCTTGTTATGTTAAATGTTGTTCTACTATTGTGGTGGTACATGCTGTAGTAGTTCTTTTTCTTACTGCTGTATTTTGTTACTGCTAGTTATATTTCATGTTGAATGTGGTTTATTTTACTGCTCTTTTGGTTACTTCCTCGTTGGATGACTAGGTCTTGGGATTAGTCGAGTTGGTCCGGTTCTCGTGTCTCGTAGGGACTCGGGAATCGGGTCGTTACAGATTCAGACAACCAAATCAAGGAATGTGAATGAAGAGTAAATGATCATGAGGCTCTGATGAGCACCTCATCATGAACCCTAACTAGCACTTTTTGACCTACTAAATTGAACAAAAGCTCCTACAAAACCTAAGGGAAGGCCTAAATTTGGGAATTACAAATCTGAGAATAAAATAATTCACAAGGGGTAAAACTGTAATTTTACCATTGCAGTACATAAAAGGATTTATAGGGGTCTGGACACAGGTCAAATGGGCTTTCTAAGAGAAAAAGTGGGATGGTTTGATCAAGAAAGTGTTATGACAAAATCTGGGAATTAAATGACATTTTGTAACCTTAAAACAAACCCACTTTAATTCATAAATTTTTAGGAAAGATAAAAATCAATTAAACTCTCTAAAATTCATGAAAAAATATCCCCTAGGGTTTAGAACCTTCAATTTGGCCATTGGAACCTATCTTGACCTAGATTTAGAACCATACCCAATTTTTGACCTAATTTAGGTTTTTTTGAAAAATGTCTGGTCAAACATATTCAAATATAAAATCTAACTTCACCATTGGATTCCTTAGGTCCAAATTAAGTTTATACCAAAATTTGAACCTAAGGAAATGTCACCTTGACCCACTTTACAAAACGGTCCTCAACAATTACTTTTTGATCCTTAGGTTTTTAGACTCTTGCAGATACCCCCTACCTTTCTCATCTCTTTCTTCAATCGGGTCCCTCTGCCCATGCCTGTGCAGGTCATACCTCCGACGACTTTGCACGGAGGACGGCGCTGCACAGACTTTGGGAGCCGGACCCAGATTTGAAAGGACTCCTTACGTTGTCCTCTTCTGCATGGGTCGGCTCTCATGCCTTGTCGGCTACCATACCTTTCATGTGAACGCTCGAGAGGTATGGGTCTTTTTCCAGCCATGCCTCCGGCAAGGAACCCACGTCCCCTCCTCGCGATTCCCTCTCGGTTAGCACCTATTTAAGGAACCGCAGCCCCTGCTGCTTCTTTCAAGCCTGTTTTGGCCAAGGAAATCCCTCAATTTTCATCTCCTCCTCCTTCAGCCATTCGTCCGTAGGCTCCGGTGACCCTCCTCCTCTCTCGTCGCACTGCCACCATACTAGTGGCAGGGTTAGCTTTGCTGTCGTCCTCCGCACCTTGCCGTACCAGCAGGCACCCTCCAGCCCCTCTTCCTCGTCGTCGTCTTCTCCCCTGAGCACTGTCTTCTTCGGCGGCAGTGGGTACAGCCAGCCGCCAACTCTCCCCCTTTCGTCCACTTAGCTAGGTTAGACTTACTCCTCTCTTTCCCCTCTTCATTTTCCCCCTATCAATTTTTACTATCACACACTGACCATCACACACCACCACCACCTTCTCCACCTTCGGCAAACCACCAGCGAGGCGCAGCCACCGCGTCACACCTCCACACGCCTTGCCAGACACCCCACAGGCTCCGCCACGACTCACTGATCACAACCCCCCTTCCCATTCACCGCCACACACTCCCAACACGCCCCCCAAACAAACCCACCTACACAGCCACAGGGTGACCTAGGCATGCACACCCAGGCCACCCTGTGCCACTCTGACCACCAAGCCATCTTCGCCGTGCTTCGGTGAACCTCCCCGAATGATTTGACGTGGCCAAAAGGCCGTGCTATTGATTTCAGGGTCAGGTCACCCTCCGCCATTATCGCTGAGCTTGAAGCAAGCTTCAAGCCGCTTCAGGTTGCGCTCGGCTCCAGGAGAGACCCTCAGGCGGTGCGGGTTTGAGGCATGCACGCATCGAGACTTCAAGTGGAATGGAGAGACTCCACGCCTGCTGCAATTGCAAAGCTCACTCTGCGGGCGTGTGCGAGAAGTGGGTGGGACATTCAGTCCCACCTCGGAAGCTGACGAGCAGGCGCATACGCATAAATTGAAATTGTGTTTTAGGCTTATCGCCTCAAAACACACAGGGGTGAGGTCCCTCGCCCTCACTCACCCGGCCTCATCCGGGACTATCCCCCGCGGACCTGGCCCAACCCGAATAGCCTGCCTGTGCACACCTCGCGCACCACCCACGCCGGTGCGCTTGGTCCCGGGTGCGTCACTTGACTTGCATACCCGATTAAGGCTCTGGGAGAGCGAACCTTGGTGCGAAATAGAGAAAGAGAGAGACGTGGGGAGGGTAGGGGTTAGGTTTTGCTTGATCGAACACCTGTGTAGGGAACAGGAGAGGAAGCAAAGGAGGAGGAGCAGCGAGGACTTAGCCGCAAGAAGAAAGTTGCGGCCAGAGGGAAAGGGAGAAGGACTCTCGCAGCAGAGAAGCAAAGGAGGAAGATGAAGATGGCACTGTAGCCGTAGAGAACCTGAGGCAGAAAGAGAAAGAAGAAGGACTCGCGCAGCAGAGAAGAAGAAGAGAAAAGAGAGAGCAGAGGCATAGGGCAGAAAGAAAGGAAGAAAAAGAAGGAGAAGGTGTAGCTCAACAGAGAGGAAGAGGAAGCCAAGAGGAAGAAGAAGAACCAGCAGCAGCGGTAGCTGAAAAGAAGAGGCGAAACACTGTAGCAAGTGGTGTTTAAGTCATCTGACCCTTGGAGTCAGACGTCTGGAAAGAGAGAGAGAGAAAGGAAGATAAAAGAAGAAAGAGAGAAGAAAAGAAGAAGACATATTTCCTTTCTTTAGTCTTTTTCTTTTGTAAAACAATATCTATTGTAAATTGTGATTTTCTACGCTTCTAAAATCAAGTTTTGCTCCCTGAGTTCGACCTTGGAGAATTTTTATTTTCGAGTAATAAAACATAATCAAACCGGTCCCCGACTAGGCTCTTTCCCCACTCTCTCAGGGATAAAGCTGCACATTGGTACTGAACCCTAGGAAGGCCGATAGAAACTTGGGTTGCTCTTAAGTCGGCTTTCTTGAAGAAATTCTTCCCTATCGGAAGGACCAATGCCTTGCGACGAGAGATTACCACTTTGGCCCAGTGGTCGAGGGAACCATTTCATGGTGCCTGGGAGAGATTCCAGGAACTTTTGAGGAAGTGTCCACACCACGAGGTGCCAAAATGGCAACTCGTGTAGATTTTCTATCACAGGTTGGTTGAGCAACTCCGTAATCATGTGGATGCTTCCTGCGGAGGCAATTTCCTCAACAGGGATGCAGATAGCGCATACAACTTGTTTGAGGAAATAAGTGAGAACTCAATTAATCACGCCTCCATGGATGCATTCAACCGATCCCAACAACCCAGGTCAAGTGCTAATGAGATCTAGGATTCTCATTCATTTGACATGGTATTGATTTGTAATAAACTGGATAAAATGGACTTGGTTGCTATGAGAATGGAAGAATGGATGTCTGGGAATTCAGGAAACACTTCTATACCTACTCAATCCCAGAATTCGGGATTCTATTCCTCATGAGCTCCCACGGGGCGGGAATTCATGAACCAACTTGATTCGGCTCAGCCTGTGAACTAGGATTTCTCGGAACCTTATGGGTTTTAAACTGGGGCCTTTAATCCCAGTTTTTCTGATCCTTCCTTCTCTCCATCCTCGTCCTGAGGATGTGTATGCAATGCAGGAGAATGTTAGGTCCAACCCGTATTCCAACTCTTATAACTCGGGTTAGAGGAACCACCTTAACTTCTCCTGGAAAAGTCAGGGGCAACAGACCCAAACTCGACCCAGCAATTATGCATCTCAAAGACCTATGGGTCAGGGTCAAGTATACACCCAATTGCCCCCGAGACCGGTTACTCAGCCATCTTGGAATGCCCAACAATCTGCAGGGCAGGCTGAGTTAAATAGGCAGATGGTAGAAATGCAAGGGTCCATGCTTCAGCTTATGCAGCAAATGAAGACATCATTGGATAACTTGCAATCTGGGTTAATAGGTAACACTTGACAACCTAGATCTCTACCATCCCAACTCGTACCCAACCCGCGCAATGTGCAAAATATTGGCAATAGAGCCCAAGGGTACGAGAATCAAAGGGACCCACACGTACATGCTCAGGTGGTTGAGCAGGGTCCCTCATCTTCTTCTTCTTCTGGTTACATGACTAACCAAGGCCCTCCAATCTTCACTAACCCACCTTAAGACTCAAACTTGTATGCCTCTGCAAACTCTGTCACCTTGAGAAGTGGAAAGCAAACCTGGGATCCTAAATTACCTTCTAGATGCCAAAACCCTGGGGAGCTTGAGAGAGAAGAGGAGATTGAAGAAGACAATAAGGACCAGGGATCGAAAATTGAAAATACCACCCATATCCCGTTCCTTGAAGCCCTATTGAAAACCAAGAAGAAGAAAACCCTAGATAGCAACGAGGAGCTCCTGGATTTATTCAGGAGCGTACAGATCAATATTCCGCTCCTCGATGCTATTAAGCACATCCCGACTTATGCTAAATTTTTGAAAGAATTATGTACTTAAAAGCGTAAACCGAGAGAACCCACTCCGAGGAAGGTGATTCTCTCAGAGCAGGCAAGTTTTGTGACCCTTCATCACCTTCCTCAAAAGAAGAAAGATCTAGGTGCCCCATTGATCTCATGCATATTGGGGACTACACTTTTGATAGGGTACTGTTGGATCTAGGTGCATTCATCAACCTAATCCCGACTTCTCTTTATGAGAGGTTTGGGTCAGGTGAACTCAGTCCAACCTCAGTAATGCTACAATTAGCAGATCGATCGGTCACTACACCGAGAGGCGTTATTGAGGATGTAATTGTCAAGGTCAAGGATTTCTATTTTCTTGTTGATTTTCTTGTCCTTGACATGGTTGTACCTAATGATTTGAGGAACACACCCATCATTCTAGGGCATCCGTTGCTAGCTACTGCCAAGGCCAACGTAAACAGTGAAAGCAGTAGTACGGAGATCGCCTTTGGGGATAAGAAGTTAACTTTGGATATTTTTAAGGCGATGAGAGGATTTAAGGATTGTGGATTCATTGAGGAGCTCGAGGATCAGGATCTTGAGACTTGTATGACAATCAGTGCATTCGAGGACTCCACTAGCTTTAGCGAACCCAACCCACAGCCCTCCGTGGTAGACTTGCCACACCCTGAAGAGGCTATTGATTTTGTTCATTCCCAGCCTCTTCCACTGGATTGTCCTGATGAATCTTCATCAACATCCTCCCTACCTTCTATTCTAATCCCACCCCAGCTGGAATTAAAACCATTGCCCAAAAATTTGAAATATGAGTTCTTAGGACCTGAAAAAATGCTCCATGTGATTATTAGTGTTGATTTGACTAAGGAGCAAGAATCGAGGTTAATTAAGGTCCTTAGGAACAATTGAAGGTTCCCCACTAGGAGGGGTGACGTAATAATATGCGGAAATAAAATATAAAGCAATCTCACAAAAAATCAATCGCACAAGTACACAAAGATTTTTAGGTGGAAACCCAAACCGGGTGAAAACCACCACCTAACCCTCTCGAGTTAGGATTTTCGATCAACCAAGTTGATCAAAATCCACTAAATCGAATCACTTAAAACAAGGGTGATTCAACCTCAGTACAACCACGCTACAAGTACGAGGGTAGCGTTCCTCAACCCCTTCTCTCCACGAGAAGGATTTTGTCTCACGAAGGAGACGGGAATTCGCAAAGCGAATACCCAACCAAATAGCAAAGATAAAATAAACAACAAGTCCTATAGAGCCAACAAAGTAATAAACCTAAGCTTCTATAGGATTTAGGAAACTCCCCTTTGCAAGGAGTGCATCGACGATGACGTGGGTGCGTGAGTCACGTAACGGCGCAATGTCGCTCTCGTGAACAACGACGGGAGAGCGGGTGCGCGAAGGCTTGATGCTCTCAAGATGATGGAGCTTGAGCTTGGAGAGCAAGGGCTTCTCTAGGACACAAGAGAGTGGAAGTATGTATTACAAAGTGTTTCTTGTGTATCTTGGTCTCTGTAGGTGTGTCTTTTGTATTGCAAAGGTTCCCCTCTATTTATAGAGGCCTTAGGAAGGCTTTGGAAGGCTTAGGAAATGTTCTATAGCCGTTGGGAACAAAGCCTAAAAGAATCAGGCCGAAATCAGGATAATGATTACATTTGACAAGGTTATCAGACGTCTAACTCTTGCATCAGACGTCTGGAAGGCCACTTTAAGACGTCTGATTACAAGGCCAGACGTCTGATTTTGGGCGGGTCTCTCCCTGACTTGGATCAGACCTAAACAGGGTTTTTACGTAAGTCCATCAGACGACATACAGGACGTCTGACACTAAGTCTGGACGTCTGGAAACCTACTTCTACTGTGGGAATTGATTTCCAAACGTTGCAACGGCTAGAAAATCTCTGAGAAGAGATTTTGGGTCAGCCGAGGCAAAACGGTCATTTATCAGACGTCTGGTAAGTCTTATGGACGTCTGATAAGGCTCTAACGGTCATATTCTTGTCTGTTTGGTAATCCGGCCAACGGTCCACTAATTGGACGTCTGGCAAAGTCATCAGACGTCTTCTAAGACGTCTGGACTAAGGTCTGGATGTCTGATTTCATCAGACAGAATACTAACTCCAGCCTAGCAGTTATTAGACATCTGAAACAACAGTCAGACGTCTTAAAATACTTTATCAGACGTCTGATTTTGGAATTAGACGTCTGGAAGCTCTGTTTGAACCCTATATTGGTTTTCTAAGTATTCTACAGACAACCTAAGTATCCTAGGGTTGGGCCGGTGTTCCTAGGACTACTGTTAGGGTTCTTTAAGGCTCTTTAACATGAAATATCTAAGGAAATAAAGAGCAACAAAAGAAACAAAAAATACAACAAGTACAAAAGAAGGAAATCTATCCTATTCTTCATTTCCTTCCATCTTCAATCTGTCGCTCCACGCGAACCTCCTCTGTATTCCGTCAAGCTCCTCCAATCCATCCTGGATGCGAGCTCGAACTCCGTCTAAACACGTCCACATTTGCAATTGACCTGAAATCTAGGACTCAAATTGCAAATGTTAAATAACACGTGTTTTGTTATCATCAAAACAAATGATCGTGGTGCTCTAGCACCAACAACAATAAGGAGGCAATTGGTTGGACCATTCATGACCTTAGTGGGATCGAGCCATCTTATTGTAATCATCGTATTTTCATGGAAGATGGATCTCGCCCTTCTTGTGAAATGCAAAGGAGTCTAAACCTGAATATGCGAGAAGTGGTCAAGAAGGAGATAATCAAGTGGCTCGATGCTAGGATTATTTACCCAATCTCGAATAGCCCGTGGGTTAGCCCCATTCAGATTGTAACCAAGAAGGCGGGAATAACTGTTACGACTAACGAGAAAGGGGAAACCTTCACCACTCGTTTAGCTTCTGCTTGGAGAGTCTGTATTGACTATAGGAAGTTGAACAGCCACTAAAAAGGATCACTTTCCCTTGCCATTCATTGATCAAATCTTTGAAAGGTTAGCTGAGCAAAAATACTTTTGCTTCCTGGATGGTTATTTGAGATATAACCAAGTCCCTATCCATCCCGAAGACCAGGAAAAGACAACCTTCACATGTCCCTACAGAACCTTTGCATTCCGTAGAATGCCATTCGGGCTTTGCAATGCACCTGCGACGTTTCAAAGGTGCATGTTGGCCATCTTTTCTGACATGGTGGGAGATTGTCTTGAGGTATTCATGGATGATATCTCCATTTTGGAAGATTCTTTTGAGTTTTGCTTAGCTAATTTGGAATTGATCCTCCAGAGATGCATCAAAACACGGCTGGTCCTTAGCTGGGAAAAGAGCCACTTTTTGACTCAAGAAGGCATTGTCCTGGGCCATGTGGTCTCTAATCGGGGTATTGAAGTTGATAAAGCTAAGGTGGATGCTATCTCTAGACTTCCTTCACCCACATCCGTAAAACAGATCCGCTCTTTCCTTGGGCATGTGGGTTTTCACAGAAGATTCATTAAGGATTTCTCGAAGGTTGCTTGGCCCTTGAGTAACCTTCTGGGGAAAGACACGCCGTTCGAGTTTGATGAATCATGCCGTAAGGCATTTAATTTATTAAAAATGGTAGTCACCTGTGCCCCGGTGTTGCAACCACTGGCCTGGACAACCCCATTTGAGATTATGGCTGACACATCTGATTATGCTGTGATGTAAACACATTTACGCTACTTAAAATGTCTATTTATGCATGTTCTTAAGCATAGGATTGCATTTCATGATATAAATATTGCATAACATGCATCATCTCGCATTTAGAGTAGTTTGAATAAAATGGAGGTTAATTGTCTCCTTTTATGTGCTTGGACAGGGCAAACATTTTATCAGGGCCTCGGATCAAGGATCCAACCGTATGGATGTGATCAGGGTGACGATTGGAGTTCAACGACTCCAAGATCGCCCTAATCAGGCATCCGTAGCATCAGATAGAGATCGGGGAACCCTAGAAGATCAAAGGCCAGGATGGTGTAAATCCGCACTTCAGATGACAAATCCAACTGCACGGATGAATTCGGATCGACGATCGCAACCCAACGACACAAAAATCGAGTCAATCCGACATCCGTGGCACCATCTAAAACTTCCAGAAGATGGACGGCCAAGATGGTGCCACGTGGCGCCATCTCAGCCGCCCGAACGGCCGCTGGCATTTTTTGAAGGACCCCGCCCGATCGCTCTCCGCCGTCAGATGGAGATCCAACGGCTGTGGCCGCCTGGCGCTTAAAACGTGCGCTCGACCATCCGCGCCCCGCAGCGCAGCGGTCGAGCACGCTTACGCGAGCGCGGGTTCTAGCCGCGGTGAGGGGATTGGAGGCGCGGATAATTGAGGCGCGTGGAGTGTCGGATGGAGATCGTGCGGTCGCGGGAGCCCGATAGCGTCGACGCGCGATTGGACGCCCGCGCGTAACGCGCGATCGCACGCGCAGGCGGGCGCAATGCAGCGTGTGAAGGTGCGATTTTAAGCCGTCCTATCTCGCGATCGGACGGCTGAAAAGCGCTGGACGTGCATGAGCGTTGAGGAGCGGGCAGCCGAGGAGGCGCGCGTGGGCGCGGCGGCGACGGCCACGTCGGGGCTTTAGTGACGGATTTATCCGTCACTAAAGACCCCTTATTTATTATTTTGAAGATGTAATGTCCATTTTGCCCCCACTCCTTGCAACTATAAAAGGAAACCCCCTCCGTACGAAATTCTCATCCCTTCTTTCTCCTCTCTACCCCTCCAAAGCTCAAGAGAAGCTTGTCCCACACCCGAGATGCTTCTCGCGAGATAAAGTCCAATTTTCGTTCCCCTTCGGAAGTGGATCCTGCGACGACGATGGCGTGCTGCTTCGTTCCCGTTCTTCTGCTTCGTCCTCCTTCGTCCCGCTTTCGTTCTCCTTCGTCCAGGCGTCGTCCCGTCTGGCTCGTCCTCCAAGCAACCGTCGAGGAGGATTTCTCTCTCCCTATTCTTTTTACCGCTTTCTAGTATAAATTTACTGCTTTCTAGATTAATCTACTCGTCCTTTAAGCAACCGTCGAGGAGGACATTTCTCCCTCCATTCTTTTTATGCTTTCTAGAGTAAATTTATTGCTTTCTAGAGTAATTGTTTTATGCTTTCTAGTTGTAATGAACAATCTCTTCAATGAAAAATTTCTTGTTTATTTTACATCTCATTTTGATTTCTCTGTGTAATATTCTCTTTCTATCTTACTCTCTCTCTCTTCTATTTATTGTAAATAATTAGATAGTTCTAAATTGAATTATTCTGTAACAAATAAAAAGAAACACGTAGTTTTTAAATCAAACGTTCGCCTCCTTGTGTTCGACCCGGAATTTTAATTTCGGTATAAATTTTATTTGTTAACACGAATTCTTCGCTTTCGAACTACAATGACAGGTTTTCCAAAATCGAACACGTTAGCGTAGGTTCGTAAACGTCCAACATGCTGTCAGGGCTGTCTTGGGTCAGAAGATTGAGAAAAAGTCCTCTATGATTTACTACGCTAGCAAGACTCTGGTCGAAGCCCATAGGAACTGCACCATTACTGAAAAAGAATTGCTAGTTGTAGTTTTTGCTTTAGAAAAATTCAGGGTTTATCTTTTAGGTTCTCGTGTCATCATCTATATCGACCACTCAGCCTTAAAACATCTCTTGGCCAAAAAGGATGTCAAACCCCAGCTTATTCGCTGGATTTTACTGCTTCAAGAATTTGATCTTGAAATCAGGGATAAAACTGGGGCACAAAATGTAGTGGCGGATCACCTCTCGAGAATCCTAATTTATTATCCTCATCCAGATGTCCCGATCTCTGATACTTTTTTGGATGAAATTATCTTTACAGTCTCAGATATCCGAACCCCCTAGTTTACGGATATTGTCAATTATTTGGCTGTTGGTCAAATCCAACAGGATGGACTTGTGTCTGAGGCTAAATATTATTTTTGGGATGATCCCGAGCCGTACTGCATCGGTGTAGACCAGGTTATTCGTCGATGCATCTCGGAAATCGAGTTCCATAGCATACTTGAGTTCTGCCACACATCTGCGTGTGGTGGACACTTTTCCAGGAAAAAGACAGTAGCAAAAATCTTGTAATCCAAATTCTATTGGCCGTCATTATTTAAGGATGCCGAGGAATTCTCAAAGTCATGCACCCAATGCTAGACACTCGGGAACATGGCTAAGAGAGATATGATGTCCCTGAACCCAATTCTTTCCGTCGAAATTTTTGACATTTGGGACATCGACTTTATGGGACCCTTCCCTCCTTCATTTGGACGCCAGTATATTCTGGTTGCTGTTGATTACATGTCCAAATGGATTGAGGCAATTCTCACCCAGACCAATGACCACAAGGTGGTCATCGATTTTGTGAAGAAAAATATCTTTAGTCGGTTCAGGGTTCCTCGGGAAATTATCTGTGATGGTGGCACACATTTCACTCATGCCCAGTTTTGGAATTTACTGGGGAAATATTAGGTGAATCATTGAATTTCCACACCTTACCACCTTCAGACGAATGGTTAGGTTGAGGTCTCCAATTGGGAGATCAAAAATATTTTGTAGAAAACCATTAGGTCTGATAGGAAGGATTGGTCCCAAAAGCTAGATGATGCTCTTTGGTCCTACCGTACGGCATACAAAATGCCTGTCGGTATGTCTCCGACCTGTTGTGTGTTTGGTAAGGCGTGTCACTTACCCGTAGAACTTGAACACTGGGCATTTTAGGCCATCAGGAAGTGTAATTTTGACCTAGAGTTGGTCGGGAAAATTAAGAAACTCCAACTATCTGAGTTGGAGGGCTTCGAAATGATGTTTATGAAAATGCTAGAATTTATAAGGCAAGGACCAAATCTCTCCATGACCAGATGATTTCACGTAAAACCTTTGAGCGGAACCAGAAGGTCTGGCTTTTCGATTCTCATTTGAAGCTTTTCCCCGGAAAACTCAGGTCTAAGTGGAACGACTCGTTTGTTATTGAGCGGATTTTCCCTAACGGGGCCATCGAAATCTTTGACCCAAAGACGGGTAATATCTTCAAGGTCAATGGACAATGTCTCAAACCCTTTGTTGACCATGTGCTCCTTGAACCCGTCTTGGACAAGGTTGCCCTTACCTTGCCTTAAGCACTGCAGGCCGATCATCGCTCAGCTGAAGGCACCAAACTCAGCACATGTAAAGATTGTTCCAAGCTGACCAGAGTCTCACGGAAATCATTCTTCCACTTCTACTCTCCTGCATGCTTTCATTTTTAACAATGATGACATTGCAATAGATAAGTATTGGGGGTGGAAATATCTTATAATATTTTTGTCAGTAGTAACAACAATTTCCTATTTTTTTGATTCTATTAAAAGAAAAAAAAATAGAATTAGGAGATGAGAACTTAGGCATTAGGAGTTGCAAACTTTAAGAATTGGTACTTTGAGACTTGAATACTTAGACTCTTCAGGTCTTCAGGCTTAATTAGCCCTGGTGTTCACTTGAATGTGGACTTAGTCTCGAGTCTTTGGCAATTAAAATTCATTTTCATTTGGTAAATAAATTGGGATGATAAGTATACGACTTATTAACCTGCCCTCTGATTTGGAGGAACTTTAAGCCTATGCATCTACACACTTATTTTGCACTGACTCACTTTTCGGCGGCTTCTTCGAAAATTGGGTAGCTAATGAACTATCTAGGGGGTATGGCTGGCAAGTTTTCGGTCGTAACAGCTCATCGGCCGATTGTTTAGAGCCCAACCATAAGACCATTTTTGTTGTACTGCCTTTAGGTAAATCTTAGATAAGGGAAATTACCTACTTAAAAAAAAATAAAAAGAAAAATAATATAGAAAAAAGGAAAAGTGAGAAAATAAAAAACAAATAAAATCACACTTCACCGCACAATTATGGCTGGCAAGTTGTCGTTGATTATAGCCTATTGGTTGGTTGTCCAGAGCCCAGCTCACAAAAATGCACAATAATTCCTGAAACACTTAGGGAAGAAGCGGGGAAGTAGAATAAATTTGGGAGATATACACTGGGTTCGCCCTTGTGTTGACCCCACAAATAAAAGAAGCAGAGAGAAAGCTACCAATAAAAAAGATAAACCTTTAGGCAAGGTCACCTAGGGTCGTAGTAACCCGAAGTTCGTTTCAACGGCCGCCTAGTGAATCTTTCACTATTTTCACAAGATGCTTAGCACTTGGAGTCCTTTTCGAGTCTTGGGCGGGTTGGATAGCTGTAAAAAGTTATCTCGGAACTCTCAAACTCCGAAAGTGCAAAGAAATTAGAAAAGAAGAAAAATAAGAAAAAAATTTGTGTATCTTCTCTTCTCAAATAAGGCGAGGGCTTGGACGGCCTGCATTCTGGCAGATACTTGGGCACTGTTGAGTCTTCGTAACCGGGTCTTGGGTTGAAAGTTCCTAAAACAACCAACAAATTATTCTTACGAGATCGAATCTTAGTTCTACTTTTATAAATAGCATTTAGGCTAGTTTTTTTAGGGACTATGAAGACAACATAGAAATCACCTCGATCCGAGTACCGTGGCATCCTCTGCAAGCAATGAAGGGTGGACGATTTAGATGTTGCCACGTGGCACCATTTGGAGCGCCCAAAGCAACTCGCCATATCTCCAAAGGCCGCCCATCAAGTGTCTCAGTCGTTGGATGAAAATCTAACTGCTGAGAGCCCGGCCTCACCATGCGGACGCAACTCCTCTTCGCGACACACCTGTGGACGTAGCGCTATGGTGAGGACGAGCGCTCTCAAAGAGTGAGCGCGAGATCGAGCTGTGATTCACCGTGCCTGCTACAGTGCCAGCTGCAATAGGGTTGCTCGATCTCGATGGAGTAGTCGAGATTCCCCATGCGCAATCCAACGTCGCTCACCGATGTGAAGGCACACACCAGATCACATGCATGCCATCTGAGGCGTGCATTTAAGTCAACCATGAGCAGTGCCCACCGTCCGATCCTCACAATCTGCGGGCGCGCCTCGACCGTGCGATGCCTTATCCAATGGCTGCCAGCGCACGCGCCAACATTGTGAATTTCAAATGCTGGCAGGCATACGCTCTCCTCTCGCAATCACAGTCGTCCACGCTTGATCCAATGGCCGACAATCGCTACGCCTATGACAGCTGCAGTCGAGCGTTCAAGCGCCAGCCAAGGCACATGAATGCTTTAGGGACATCTTTGGAGGGTCTTTAGCGACGTCTTAAATGTCACTAAAGGCCCGTTGCTGCAAACCACCTCCATTCCACCACTATATAAACACTTCTACACCTGCCATTTCAAACCATCTCTACCTACTCTACTCCCACCTACTCCTAAGCTCTAGCAAGCCTACCAACGCTCCGTTAGAGCTTACTCTCAAACTCCCAAGGCTCCTATTAGTGTAGCGACCTCTGCCTTGCCAAATATTCCTCCATCTTCCCATCCCCATTCATAGGTTGCCTTGGAGCCGTCCTCCCACCTCCATTCCGGTAGCAGATCATCTACGCCTTCTCACCTCCATTCCGAAGCCACGCTGAAGCTTTCCTCTACCCGACATCCTCCTGCATCTCACCTCCGTCATCCCGCTCCTCACCTCCTTCGTTCGAGCTTCCACCAGGCACCATCGTCTCGCCGAGCAGTCGATTTGGGAGATTTCTTCTCACCTCCCTCTCTTTTTATGCTTTCATCGATTATTGTAATTGACATTCATGCAATACATCACATTTGATTCCATCTCTCTCTTGTGATTGATTGTCATTTTATTTCAAAAAAAAAAGTTGAAAACACCAAAAAGAAACAAATCGAAGTGCAATTTTCATACAAAGTAAACGTTACCTCCCTGTATTCGACCCGAGACTCCCTTGGAGTTTCGGTATAAATTATATTTGATCACGAGTTTTGCAAGTACGACGTTGGGTTACTCGTAACCCATATTTCAAACACGCGAAACCCAAGCGATCACCTGCCTGGCTGAGGAAGCGTAACTAGCAGGGGTAGTCAACTAGAGAAGACTATGCCTCCCTCTGACTAGGTTGACGAATTCACCCATAAGGCAGTTGCTAGTTAGATGGTAGTTATCGTTGCACCCACTACCTTAATATTTGGAAATCGTGACTACGTGACAGTTAACTCAAATCGGCCAACTAAATGGCCATGATCCTTTTCACCTAAATGTTTTGTAGCTTGCAACATAGATTTTGGAGAGGCATGGCCCTTAAATGCCAAGGCTCTTAGAAAGAAGGGGCACAAACACCAAAAGAGAGAGTTTTCTTATTGGATCCTATACTCAACAAAATACCTAGTGAAATTCGAGAGTCCAACTACTCTTCCTAGAAGTACACCAATTTAAGTGAAATTGGGTCATTAATTCCCATATCTTTTTATGCCAATGTTTTATTGAACGGACCTATTTCTATTCCCGAACCCTAATAGGGTCCAACTAAATACGCCCTGATCAAACACCAATACAACATAGTATTGATGTTATGTGAATGGATATTATAGTATCGGTGTTACGACGTTGTATATCATAGGGTTCAACATGCATGAGTACTATGACACCTATGTTATGAGGTTATATAGCAATGGTATGATGTATATGAGCGTTGTAACACTGATGTTGAGATTACCTAGCATTAGTGTTCTCTTTGTGTGTGTAGGTATGTGAAGAGTGGAGTTTTCATATCATGATCATTATCATTTTCTAATATAACACAAAATTATTTTGGAGATAGAAAATGAATACAATTTTTGTATGCTATGATGAATAACGAAACCCTCCCCCACTTAAACCCTATTGTGTGTGAAACGGTACAGGCGACAACTATGACTAGGTTTTGCTATAGCGTTGTAGTATAGCTAGTTATTACCATCATTTTCAAATATATATATATATTTTTTACTCGGAAACTAAAAGAGTTCCCGAGGTCGAACTCAGGGAGCAAGTCGTATTCTAGAGATATACATGTTCTATTACAAAAATAAAGAGAGAGAAAGAGAGAGATGAAAGTTTGGCTTCTTCTTCTTCTCTTCTTGCTTCCTCTTTGACTTTTGTTTTTCCTATTCCTCTTCTTCTTTGTCTTCTCTCCTCTTTGGCTTTTGTTCTTCCTCTTCTTCTTCTTCTTCTTTTCTTGCTTCTTGCTTTTCTTCTTCTTCTGCTTTCTGTTTCTTCCTGTTCTTCTTCTTCTCTTTTTTCTTCTTTCTTGTCTTTCCTCTTCTTTGCCACGGTCCTGCTTCTTCTTTTCTTCTTTTTCCTTGCCTTCACCTGTCTTCAGGACGTCGTCTGATTTTCCAATCAGACGACTTAACCCGCGGATGCTACAGTGCCGCTTCAGTTCTTCTTCTTCCGCAGTCCTTCTTCTTCACCTGTGCCTGCACGCTCAAGAGTTCAGCATCAGAGGACAAAAACCTACTCTACCCTCCCCCCGCGTCTCTCTCTCTCTGAATTCGGTCTTAGGACAGCTCTCCCAGAGCAACCGGGTAATTGAGCAGGCGGGTCGCGCCCGGGTCCAGGCCCACCGGCGTGCGGTGGTGGGCGAGGAGTGTCAGTCAAGTCGGGTCGGGTCGGCCGGATCCGCGTGATGAGCTCGCGGACGGGTCGGGTGAAGCAGTGTGAGAGGGACCTCACCCCGTGTGCTGAGGCGATAAGCCTACAGCACTTTTTCAACTTATATCGGCGCGCCTCTTCGAAGCCTTCTGAGGTGGGACTAAATGTCCCACCCCAATGTGAGCGCCTGCGCTGAGAAAGCTGCAGGCAGTTGTGGCTTTTACGGAGCTTTCTCCCCCGCTGCGAGCCTGGGCAGGTGCGCGAGGGCTGCCTTGCGTCCAGGGGAGTCTGACCTGGGCAAAGTGAGGCTGCAGCTGCAGGCGGAAGCAGCTCCTTCTGCACAGCAATGGCGGCGGAGGACGGGTGACCTGTTCACAGCAAAACGGCCTCTTGGCCTAATCAGAAGGTGCTGGGAGCTTCGCCAGAGTGCGGCGAAGCTCGCGCGGGTGGTGGCGAGGCGTGGGGCGGCGTACAAGGGCTGCCCTAGGTCGGACTGTGGCTGGGGGAATGGGTTTGTTCGGGGGGTCTGCAGGTGGCGAGTGGCGAGAAATGGAGGGGCGGAAGAGGATCAGGGTGAGGAGGCGAAGGTTATGCACAGGTCGGCGAGCCGTGTGGGGTGCTGGAGCGATGGGAGCGGTTCGCCGGAGTTTGGTCGGAGGTGGAGAAGGTGAGGGTGATCGGTGGGAAATCGGTGACGACAGTAAGGGCTTTCAGTATGGAAAAGAAAGAGGGAAGGAAGAGGAGAAGTTTACCTACTAAGCTGGACGAAGAGGGGTTGGCGCAGGCGACAGTCGTATCGACTGTCGCCGGAGAAGAAGTTGCCCAGAGGAAGGGGCGGCGGTGAGGAGAGGGCCGGAGAGGCGTCAGCTGGGTGCGGCGTGACGCGGAAAGATCGAGGGAAGGTAACCCTGCTGCTGGTAGTGCGGCAGGGCGACGAGGAGGAGGAGAGACTGCCAGAGCAAGGGGGCGTCTGTCGGAGTGGGAAGGGAGGAATTGAGGGGGGTGTCTCCGTCAGATCCGAGCTGGGAAGAGCGGCGGAGCGACGGGGGTATTTATAGGGGCAGAATCAGAGAGGAGGGTGGAGGGAGACGACGTGTCTCCCTCGCCGGAGGACGCCGGAAGTGGAGACACATACCGTCCGTGCGTTTGCACGGGCGGTATGGGCGGTCGCAGCACTCAGGGGGGTGTCCCTGCGGTGGCTGACGACGTAGGGTACCCCCCATTGACTTGCTAGGGCCCCTCCCTCACCCTGCGCGGCGCCATGCTCCGCGCAAGGTCGCCGGAGCATGGCGCTGCTCAGGTTTTGCAGGAGGGACCTAAACGCAAAGAACGAAGGAGAGTTAGGGGCCAAAATGTGAGGGTTCAAAAGTTGAGGGCCAAAAAGTAAATATATGAGGACCAAAGTGTAAAGTTGGTCAAGAAGGTTTCTTCTTACGCCCAAGTTTTTATACATGACTAATTAGGACCTAAGGATTCTGATGGTGAATTTTATTTCTAGATTAAACCTTGTTTGACCAGTCAATTTACGCAAAAACCCAAATCAAGTTATTAATTGGGTATGGTTCTCAATGTACGTCAAAATGGGTTCCTAAGGCCAAATTGAAAGTCCTAAACCCTAGAGATTATTTTTTTATGAATTTTAGAGGGTTTAGTTGATTTTTACCTTACCTCAAACCACGTGAATTGAAGTGGGTTTGTTTTTAGGGTTATAGGATGTCATTTAATTCCTTGGAGTTGCTGTAGCCCTTATTGAGTCATCTCATCCCACTTTTCTTCTTATTAGGTTATTTTGACCTATGTTTGGACCCTGAGTTACCCTATTTTCAGATCGGATTGGTGAAATTGCATTTTTACCCCTTAGTTTCTATTTTCTTTGCAAACTCAGAATCTCTCTGAGCCAAGCCTTTCTAGAGTTATGTAGGAGCTTTTTCTTGCATATTAGGGTTAAATGGTGCTAGTTTAGGGTTTGTGACGAGGTTCTCATCAGTGTGTTAGTGACGCTGGTTCACTGCTAGTTTTGTCTTTATATTTATGGTTTACCATAAGTCGTTATAGTATGTGACAAAACAGCTACCAGATTACTACAAGAATTTTTTTACTCGGAATAACAAGGTTTTCCCGAGGTCGAACTTAGGGAGCAACTATGTTTCTAGAAGCATAAATAAGTTCTCAATTATGTTACAAAAATAAGAGAGAGAGAGAGAGAGTTTTGTTGGCTTCTTCTTCTTCTCTCTTCTTTTTCTCTCTTTTCTTCTTTTCTTCCTTGGCCGTTTCTCTTCTTCCTCTTCTTCTTCTTTCTTTCTTCTTTCTTCTTTAGTTGCAGAGTCTTCTTTTCTTCTTAGCTGCTCTGCTTGCTTCTTCTCTTTTCCTTTTTTCCTTCCTTGCGGCTGTATCTTCTTTCTTTCTCTTTTCTTCTTCTTCTGGCCGCTGACTTTCCTTCTTTTATTCCTCTTCTTTCTTCTTTCCTTCCTTGGCCGGTTCTCTTCTTCCTCTTCTTCTTCTTTCTTCTTTCCTTCCTGCCTTCTTCTTCTGCGGTTGTGGTGATTACGACATCTGATGCAGTGCTCGGAGTTATCTGTGCCTTTGCTATAGTGCCTTCCTCCTTTCTTCAGCTGCCCAGTGCGGCTTCTTCTTCTCTTCTTTTCTTCCTGCACGCACCCACAGAGGTCAGAGCAAAACCTACCCGTACCCCTTCCCAGCGTCTCTCTCTTTCTCAGAATCTCTCTTAGGACTGCTCCCCAGAGCCGGGTATTCGGGTTCAGGTAGGGCGCCCGGGACCAGGCCCACCAGCGTGCGGTGGTGGGCGAGGAGTGCTAGGTCAGGTAGTTGGATTTGGCCCAGACTCACGGGGCGTGAGCGTAGGCGAGGGTGAGAGAGTGCGTGGTGCGCTGCGTGCGGGTGAGAGGGACATGACCCCTGTGTATCGAAGGCAGTAAGCCGGATGCACTTTTTCAATATAAGTGTGGGCGCGCGGCTGCACACTCACGAGGTGGGACTAAAGTCCCACCTCCAGACTTCGCACCTGCAGGCGAGGAGTCCACAGCCAATTGGAGCAGCCTGTAAAGCTTGCGCCCCAGCTGCAGGCCTGGACGCCTTCGTGAAGTTAGCCCGCACATCCTGAGACTTACGCCTGGGCTTGGGAAGACCTAGAGTTACGGGTGAAGTTGCTACAGCAACTCAGCAATGGCAGCGAGGGGATACCAACCTGGAAGCACAGTGACGGCCTCTCGACCAAGTCAGAATACATGGGGAGCTTTGCTGGAGTGCGGGGAAGGCAGTGCGGTGGTCGGCGAGGCGTGGGAACCCCCCGTTTGTTCTAGAGGATGACCACCCTGCCCTGCGCGGCACCATCCTCCGCGCAAGGTCGTCGGAGGCATGGCGCTGCGTAGAAGTGGCAGGGAAGACCGTTCTGCAAAGAACGATGAGAAGTTGGGGGCCTAAATGCAAGGGTTTCAAAAGATAAGGGTCAAAAAGTAAATAAAGAGGTATTTTCTTAGGCTCAGGTTTTTATACCAGACTAATTTGAACCTAGGGATTTTAATGGTGAATTTTAATTCTAGGTTGGACCATGTTTGACCGGCCAATTTACGCAAACACCCAAATTAAGTCATTAATTGGGTATGGTTTTCATTTTATGTCAAAATAGGTTTGAAAGGCCAAATTGAAGGTTTTAAACCCTAGGAAATATTTTTCTATGATTTTTAGAGGGTTTATTTGATTTTTATCCTTCCTCGAACCTCTTGAATTGAAGTGGGTTTGTTTTTAGGGTTACAGAATGTCATTTAATTCCTAGAAGTTGCTATAACCCTTTTCAGATTAGATCAACCTACTTCCCTCATTGTTAAGCTTGTTTGACCTGTGTTTGGACCCTTAATTACCCTGTTCGCATACTGCATTGGTGAAATTGCAATTTTACCCCTTATGATTTGTTTTATTTTTTAACTCAGAATTCTCTGAGTTAAGCCTCTCTTTGGGTTTTGTAGGAGCTTTTTCGCACATATTTGGTTTAGATTGTGATAGTTAGGGTTTATGATGAGGTTCTCATCATACCCCTATGCCTAGCTTTTTCTAGTCTGGCAATGCTTTGTCAAATTGGGTTTCACCTATTTTGCAGGAAATCAGGGGAGTACCAGGATCTTTTGCCTTGGGTGGGAGTCTGCTTAGGATTACAGAGCTGGCTTGCTCTAATAGTACAATTGGGCTCCCACTCTTGGTTCGCGGCTTACGCTGAAGTGTACACACATTTTTCAAGAATCGTGCGTAAGCCGGTACGTGGCGAATTTCATCCATCAAGGGGATGTTTATTTGGACCTGCTTAAAGAGTTTGACCAGGTCCTCCTCAGGAGCCACGGGCTTGGTTGTCTTCTTTCCCTTGGTCAAGGCCTCAGGAAATGGAACCTTGGTTGGTTCTTCTAGGATAGGTCTAGGTCTTTGATTTGTGACAGGGATAGGAACGTCCTGGATTACTGTCCTAGAGTTTGGATTACTATCAGGCTTGGAGTGGTCTGGATAGTGTGGATCTTGGGTCTCCTTACTACTATGGGTTGTTACAGAATTTAGTCCTGCCTGATTTTGGTTAGGATTTGATAGGATGGGTTGCTGTTGATAGCCCGCATAAGAAGTGGAAGCCTCCATCCCGTCAGGTGAAGGAACAGAGGGGGCCTGATAAATCATGTGTGCTTGGCCCGGGTTTGGGTTCATAACGCGCCGCTGGGTCGGCACGTTATTAGGGTTAGGAAGAGGTTGGGAAGGAAGTGTGCCTGGTTAGCGAGAATTTGCCAACTGAGCCAGTTGATTTCGAACCTCTGTAAGTTCGTCCTTGTATTGTTTCTGAATAGCCGCATTCGTTCTTTCAATGTCAGCTAGAGTCTGAAGGATGAGGGACATTTGGTCTTGGCTTGGCCCTGATGGATAAGTAGGGTTGGGCCATGGCTGAGGCGGTTAGTAAGGACGAGGTGGTTATGGACGGGACTGAAAGGGTGGTCTTTGAGTTTGGGAATTTTTCGCCCACTGGAACTTGGGATGGTTTCGCCATCAAGGATTGTAGGTGTTGGAGAATGGATCATTCTAGATGGCGTTGAGGTCCTCGCAGGTCTGAGGAACCTCCAAAGAGTTAGAGAATGAGGGGATGGAATTCCCCTGGCTAGTATAGAAAGGATCGGAGGATCCTCCGATCTGAGAATCAGATGGGGGTGGATACGGATCCATCCCAAGAGAATGTCGGTGGAGAATGTTTTGCACTGTCTCCCATGTGGAAGGAGGCTGTGCAAAGGAACTATACGCAGAGGTGGCTCGCTGCAAGTGCTGAGTCAGCTTGTCCACCTTCTTCTCGATGATAGAGACCTTGTCCAATCGACAGGCCATCAATTCCAGGTCGATTGATGCGGACAGGCCCTGCGTCTCATGTGCTCCCCTAAGGTTTGTCGATGCGCGAGTATTCGTCTTGTCGAGTAATCCCGTGGAGTCATTATTGATGGAGTTCTCGCACATATTTTCGAGAATCTCCCACACGGTGTCCTCATGCTGACCCATGATATTCCCTCTGCAAGTTGCATTGACGAAAAGCCTAATATCCTCACGGAGTCCCTGGTAAAAAGACTGGACTTGTTCCCATTTAGGAACTCCGTGATAGGGGCACTTTCTCATGAGATCCTGAAAGCGATCCCATGCCTCATGGAGAGGTTCTCCTATTTGCTTAGTGAAGTGGGTAATCCGATGGCGTAAGGCATTGGTTCGACCAACGGGAAAGAACTTCTTCAAGAACTCGGACTGAAGTTCTTCCCAATTGTTGATCGGTCGGGTCTGTGTTTGGTACCAATGAGCGGCCTTGTCTATAAGGGAGAAGGAGAACATCTTCATAAGGAGAATATCCTGATTTTGTGCATTTGACCCAAAAGTCTGGGCCAGATGCTTTAGCTGTTTGATGTGCTGGAAGGGGTCTTCAGAATTAAGCCCATGAAATTTAGGTATGGCATGAATCATATTGGGCTTTAATTCAGAATCAGGTCCTTCAGTTGGGATTTCTCAATTCTTGCTTAAGGAGTGTGTCTCTAAAACCCTTATGTTGAATCTTATGTTGGCTCTTCTTCGTCCAGTTAGGTAATTAGGGCTCAGGCAAGAAGGTGTTAGCCCTTAAATACCCTTAATAGTGTGTGCAGAAATAGTGGGTTGAAAACATGCTGCTTTTGATGATTTACTAGATATAGAAGACAGGTTACACCTATATTGCTTATTTTTCTTTTTCTTCCTCTTTAGAATTTAGGGGATAATAGTGAGAGGATAGAAAAATTACCTGTCCTCAGAGTGGTTGTTGTGCGGCTGCTTGTCTTCTTGATTTCCTGTGCCTGCACACAAAAAGAGAAGGGATGAATAGAAACTCAATAGAGAATTTACGGCGCCAAGAATAGTGACGCTGGTTTGCTGCTAGTTTTGTCTTTATATTTATGGTTTACAATCAGTCGTTATAGTATGTGATAAAATAGCTACCAGATTACTACAAGAATTTTTTTACTCGGAATAATAAGGTTTTCCCAAGGTCGAACTCAGGGAGCAACTATGTTTCTAAAAGCATAAATAAGTTCCCAATTATGTTACAAAAATAAGAGAGAGCGAGAGAGTTTTGTTGGCTTCTTCTTCTTCTCTCTTCTTTTTCTCTCTTTTGTTCTTTTCTTCCTTGGCCGTTTCTCTTCTTCCTCTTCTTCTTCTTTCTTTCTTCTTTCTTCTTTAGCTGCAGAGTCTTCTTTTCTTCTTAGCTACTCTGCTTGCTTCTTATCTTTTCTTCTTTTCCTTCCTTGCGGCTGAATCTTCTTTCTTTCTCTTTTCTTCTTCTTCTGGCCGCTGACTTTCCTTCTTCTTTTCTTCCTCTTCTTTCTTCTTTCCTTCCTTGGCCGATTTTCTTCTGCCTCCTCTTCTTCTTTCTTCTTTTCTTCCTGCCTTCTTCTTCTGCGGCTATGGTGATTCCGACGTCTGATGCAGTGCTCGGACGACTTATCTGTGCCTTTTCTACAGTGCTTTCCTCCTTTCTTCAGCTGCCCAGTGCGGCTTCTTCTTCTCTTCTTTTCTTCCTACACACACCCACAGAGGTCAGAGCAAAGCCTACCCCTACCCCTTCCCAGCGTCTCTCTCTTTCTCAGAATCTCTCTTAGGACTGCTCTCCCAGAGCCGGGTATTCGGGTTCAGGTAGGGCGCCTGGGACCAGACCCACCGGCGTGCGGTGGTGGGCGAGGAGTGCTAGGTCGGGTAGTCAGATCCGGCCCAAACCCGCGGGGCGTGAGCGCGGGAGAGGGCGAGCGAGCGTGTGGCACGTTGCGTGTGGGTGAGAGGGACCTGACCCCTGTGTATCGAAGGCAGTAAGCCCGATACACTTTTTCAATATAAGTGTGGGCGCGCGGCCGCACACTCACGAGGTGGGACTAAAGTCGCACCTTCAGACTTCGCGCCCGCAGGTGAGGAATCCGCAGCCAATTGGAGCAGCCTGTAAGGCTTGCGCCCCAGCTACAGTCCTTGACTCCTTCGTTAAGTTAGCCCGCACAGCCTAGGACTTGCGCCTGGGTTGGGAAGACCTGGAGCTGCGGGTGAAGTTGCTGTAGCAACTCAGCAATGTTGGCGAGGGGCTACCAACCTGGAAACACAGTGACGGCCTCTCGGCCAAGTCAGATTACGTGGGGAGCTTCGCCAGAGTGCAGCGAAGGCAGTGCGGTGGTCGGCGAGGCACGAGAGTGCGTGTGGAGGTCGATCTAGGTCAGAATGGGTGCGCTGTAATGGGTTTGTTCGGGGGGTGGTTGGGCAGTGCTTGGAAGTGAATGGAGAGGGGCGATTGGTTGAGTGGAGTGAGGGGGAGCCTCTGGGCTCGTTGGCGAGGGGTGAAGAGGTCTGTGGACGTGGGATGGACTCGTCAGAGAAGGTGATCGGAGGTGGGGAAGATGGAGTCGGACAGTGGCAGTCGGGTGGTCGAAATGGCAAATTAGAAGGGGGAAAATAAAAGGGAAAGAGAAAGGAAACTAATTACCTAATTACTCGATGAAGGGGGAGGGAGGAGCGTTCGGCTTGTGCCTGCTGGAGCTGAAGACGAAGACGCCCAGGAGGAGGGTATCGGCGACTAGGAAGTAGTTGGAGAGTGCCAGCTGGTACGGCCTAGCGAGGACGACAAAGCAGAGTAAACTCTGCTGCAGGTAGGGCAGCAGAGCAACGAGGAGGAGGAGGGGAAGATCGTCGAAAGCTTCGGGCGCTCTGACCGGAGGGGAAAGGGATGAAAAGGGGGGTGTTTCTCTGCCAGAGGAAGCTTGAAGGAGTCAGCAAGGGCTGCCGCTTCTTATAAAGGTCTTGGCACGGAGAGAGGACCGAGGTGGCGTCGTGCCAGCCTCGCCGGAGGATGGCCGGAAAGGATACCCATGCCTTTCTTGCATTCGCACGGAAGGCATGGGTGATGGCAGAGGTCGTGGGCAGGTCCCTGCGACAGAGGACATCGTAGGGAACCCCTCGTTTGTTCTAGAGGAAGGTCACCCTGCCTTGCGCGGCGCCATCCTCCGCGCAAGGTCGCCGGAGGCATGGCGCTGCGCAGAAGTGGCAAGGAAGGCCGTTCTGCAAAGAACGATGAGAAGTTGGGGGCCTAAATGTAAGGGTTTCAAAAGATAAGGGTCAAAAAGTAAATAAAAAGGGCCAAATTGTAAAGTCGGTCAAGGAGGTCTTTTCTTTGGCTCAGGTTTTTATACTAGACTAATTTGAACCTAGGAATTTTAATGGTGAATTTTAATTCTAAGTTGGACCATGTTTGACCGGCCAATTTATGCAAACACCTAAATTAAGTCATTAATTGGGCATGGTTCTCATTTTAGGTCAAAATAGGTTTCAAAGGTCAAATTGAAGGTTCTAAACCCTAGGAAATATTTTTCTATGATTTTTAGAGGGTTTAATTTTTATCCTTCCTCGAACCTCGTGAATTGAAGTGGGCTTGTTTTTAGGGTTACTGAATGTCATTTAATTCCTAAAAGTTGCTATAATCCTTTTCAGATCCGATCAACCTCCTTCTCTCATTGTTAAGCTTGTTTGACCTGTGTTTGGACCCTTAATTACCCTGTTCTCATACTGCATTAGTGAAATTGCAGTTTTACCCCTTATGATTTGTTTTATTCTTTAATTCAGAATTCTCTGAGTTAAGCCTTTCTTTGGGTTTTGTAGGAGCTTTTTCACACATATTTGGATTAGATTATGCTAGTTAGGGTTTATGATGAGGTTCTCATCATGTGTCCCATTCCTTATCCCCTTTGCGTCTCCCACCTCCTTAACTTCCTACTCCAACTTATCTAGGCCTCCTTGTCCCCGCCTTGCTAATAAAGTTCCCCCACTCCATTCCACCACCCACTACCCTTTGTTGTGGCCTCTATTTCACTTTCAAGCAAACACTTAGGCCTCATTGCAGAAGGTACTCCGTCGCACATTAACAATTAGGCACCATATTATCCTTTAATGATGGTTTTGATGATAGTAAGCATATGAAGTAATTGAGATTAAAATTGAATCTTATGCATAGATATTGCAAGTTTGATTTTCAGGTTAAGCTCGTTTGACGAATTACGAAGACAAGATGATGGAGGAGATCAAGTTTAGGTCTCTTTGTAATTGTAGAAATTGAGTTGTAATTTGATATTCTTTAGAATGTAAGAAAGCCCTAGTTAGATTAACATCAATTTACATTATTAGGGCACCACTTGCATAACCCTAATTTTGTCAAAAATAATATAAAATATATCCTTAGGTGTTAATGGATCATCCTAGAACCCCATAGGATGAACAAAACTGATTTAGACAGGTAGAGGACTTTTTACCGTCCATCTAATGTCAGGTAGTAGATAACTAACGTTAGATAGTAATGTTGAAGTGAGTTTGAAAGATCCAGGATATAACGAACTTTGCATTGAACTGAGCATCTAAATGTTAGGTAGTTGACCTAATGTTAGACATGGTATGCCTAATGTTAGGTAGGCTTTTTTAGGCTAACTTGAGAAATTCCAGGAGATAGCAAACTTTGCACTTAACTGAGTACCTAATGTTAGATAGTTTACCCAACATTATATCACTTTTAACTAACGTTAGGTAAAGCACTTTTTGACTAAACTCGTTAGCCGTTGGCAAGTCAAATTGGGAAATGTTTGAACTGTTGAAGAAGGGTCTTTTGCACACCAAAAGTTGTCCACACACCTCTTGATGAGAACCTCATCATGAGCCATAACTAGCTCATTTTGACCCAATACAAAGGATAAAAGCTCCTACATATCTCAAGGAAAGGCTTAACTCAGAGAATTCTGAGTTTGAGAAGAAAACCAGTCATAAGGGGTAAAAGTGCAATTTTACCAGTATAATCTGCATACAGGGTAATTCAGGGCCCAAACACAGGTCAAAACAGCTTAATAAGAATAAAAGTGGGATGAGATGATCTAGCAAGGGCTACAGCACTTCCAAGAAACCAAATGATAATCTGTAACCCTAAAACAACCCACTTCAATTCACAAGGTTCGAGGCAAAGTAAAAATAGAATAAACCCTCTAAAATTCATAGAAAAATAATCTCTAGGGTTTAGAACCTTCAATTTGGCCTTTAGAACCCATTTTGACCTACATTGAGAACCATGCCCAATTAATAACTTAATTTGGGTCTTTACGCAAATTGACCGGTCAAACAAGGTTTAATATGAAAATGAAATTTACCATCAGATTCCTTAGGTTCTAATTAGTCATGTATAAAAACTTGAGCCTAAGAAGAAACCTCCTTGACCGACTTTACACTTTGGTCCTCATATATTTACTCTTTGGCCCTCAACTTTTGAACCCTCGCATTTAGGCCCCTAACTCTCCTTCGTTCTTTGCAAACAGGTCCCTCCTGCAAAACCCTGCCAGCACCATGCTCCGGCGACCTTGCGCGGAGCATGGCGCCGCGCAGGGTGAGGTGGAGGACCTGGCATGTGTACCGGGGGTGCCCTGCGTCGTCAGCCGTCGCAGGAGCACCCCCATGGTCATTGCAGCCCCCCATACCGGCCGTGCGAACGCACGGACGGTATGGGTTCGAATTCCGACCATGCTCCGGCGAGGGAGACACGTCGTCTCCCTCCGCCTTCCTCCCTGCTTCAACCCTATAAATACCCCCCGCCGCTCCACCGACCAAGGCAGCCTGGATCTGACGGAGAAAACCCCCAATTTTCCTCTCTTCTCACTCCGGCAGACGCCCACCAGCTCCGGCGGTTCTTCCTCCTCCTCCTCTTCGCTCTGCCGCAATACCAGCAGCAGAGATTTCTTCCCCTGCTCTTTCCGCGTCGCGCAATACCGGCGCGCGCTGCCTCTGCCCCGTCGTCACCGCCGTCCTTCCCCCACTGGGCACCGTCTTCTCCGGCGACAGTCGATACGACTGTCGCCCTGTTCCTCCCCCTTCGTCCCTGCAGTTAAGTTAGACTTACTCCCCTTCTCCTCCTCTTTCTTTCCCCGCTTTCGATTTAGTCAATTAAGCCCTCTACCGACCCTGTTCACCCTCATCCTCTCCGCCTCCGACCACCCTCCGGCGAGCCGCTCCCATCACCTCAGCGACCCACACGGCTCGCCGACCACCGCAGAACTTCCGCCTCCTCACCCTGATCCTCTTCCGCCCCTCCACTTCCCACCAAACACCCTCTGCAGACCCACCGAACACACCCACTCCCTCGCTCACAGTCTGACCTAGGACGACCTAACAGCTCCATCACACCCCCTGCAGACCCCCTGACCACCTTCGCCGTGCCACGGCGAAGGTCCTCCGCCTGTCTGATTTGGCCGAGAGGCCGTGCCATTGGTTTCAGGTTCCAGGCCTTGGCCGCCATTGGCGAGGAAGCTCGAAGCCTGCTCGAGGTTGCTCCAAGCCGAGATATCCCAGATTGAATAGCCACGGCCAGCGCGGAAGAGTCTCACGCACACACCCTGGCCCTCGATTGGAGCTGTACGCCTCAACAGCCGATGCAATTGGGAGCACCATCCCTGCTGCAGTCGTAAGAGAATTGGGGTGGGACATTTAGTCCCACCTCGGAATCTCTCAAAGGCGCGCGGACACATAAATTGAAAAACTGCCGTATGCTGTTTGCCTCAGTTACCACGGGGTGAGGTCCCTCTCACCCGACCCGACCCGACTCGGCCTCGTCCGTGACCACGCTCCGCGGACCTGGCCCGACCCGATTAGACTGACCTGCACTCCTCGCCCACCACGCACGCCGGTGGGCCTGGACCCGGGCCTGACCCGAACCCGATTACCCGATAGCGCTCTGGGAGAGCTTCCGAAGAGTGATTTCAGAGAGAGAGAGATACGCGGGGGAAGGGGGTAGAGTAGGTTTTTGCCTTCTGATGAACTCTTGAGCGTGCAGGCACAGGTGAAGGACTGCGGAAGAAGAAGCAGCTGCACTGTAGCAACTGCTCAGTTAAGTCGTCGAAGCACCGGGCCAGACGACGGACAGCCAGCAGCCAGAGCAACACAGAAGGCAGGCTGAAGAAGAAGGAAGGGAGACTTAGTAGCCGAAGGCAGAAGCACCACGATTGCAGAAGAAGAAAAGAAAGGAAACAAGGAAGAACAGAAGAAGAAGAGCACGAGGGGAAAATCTGAAGAAAGCAGAAGAAAAAGAAGAAGAAGAAGAAGAACAGGAAGAACCAAAGACAAAGAGGAAGAAAGAAGAAAAGAAGCAGAAGCCAATTTTTCATCTCTCTCTCTCTCTCTTTATTTTTGTAATAGAATTTGTATATCTCTAGAATACAACTTGCTCCCTGAGTTCGACCTCGGGAACTCTTTTATTTTTCCGAGTAAAAAATTTTATATGATACGTTGGTAACAACCGGCTTTACTACAACGATATAACACAAACCGGTCAAGAACCGACGCCCCATCACCTCTCTATATATTTAAGATGGTTTTCCACTCTTAGAAGGTTAGAGAACACTCAAAACTCACTATAAAGCTCATTTAAGTCTGCATTCCGCTAAAGCTTACACTTGGTGTTCATTGGAGGTGATTTGAGCTCTTGCTCTTGAAGGCCACCTTCCTTGGAGCTCAACCACCTCAACTCCCTACTATGTCACCTTCATACATTCACTAAGGGAGTTCACTCTAGTTTCCTAGATAGCTATTTCATACAAATTAATTGCATATCTGGGGCTATCCATAGGAGCTAAAGTTTATTTTTAATTCCTTTCTATTCTATCATCTACTTGTAATATGAGGATCGGAGGTGTGGGTTCCTCTCCCCTTGAGTAAAAGGGGTTTACTCTTGATTGAGATATCAAGAGGGTTTGTAAAAGGGTTCGGTACCTCATAAGTACTAGTTAGTTTTCTGAAATCAACTTTGGAAAAAATCCTAGATTGGAAAATCTAGTTAGTGGTTTTTACCCAGATTTGGGTTTCCACCATACATGCTTGTGTTGTGATTGATGTTATATTTGTAGATTGCTTGAGTATATATTAAATATGCATTAATTTCAATTAGCAATTTATTTACCGCTTTTAACACTAATCACCCCCCCTCCAGTGCTTTCAACATTGAGCTCCACCATTGCTATGCCTCTATTCCTTCCCTTTGATCTTCATCAAGGATGCCTTCCAACCGCTAGCTATATTCCCCTTATTGAAATGGTGCCTATCCAATGGCTGCTAGAGTCTATTATTGAAATGACCCGTTGTCTTTTTAGTCTGATAAGACGTTTGGAGTTTTAGTCAGACGTTTGTCCAGACGTCTAGACACGTGCCCGGACATTTGAAAGTGAGATTTTCATACTGCTCTTTGTGCTTTGCCCGCGGGCGGCGCACAGAGGCCTTTCTCTCTCCTCTCACCCTCAACCCTTAAACCCTAACACCCCTCTATATAAACCCCCCCTTCTCTTCTTCTCTCCTCCTCACACCACTCAAGCCATCGCCACCTCCCCCTTCTCCTACGATGGCCACGCCCCCTCCCGTCTCTGCTGCAGCTGCGGCGAGGATGGAGAGCCACCGGCGAGGGGAAAGCGGGGAGGAGCGAGAGCGAGAGAGTGAGAGGGAGTGAGAGCGGGGGAGGAGGATGACGGCCATGGGAGCTCGGTGGAGCTCGAGGAGTCATGGGAGAGAGGAGGACGCCAGCGAGGAGCTTCTACTCCTGCAGCTGTTGGAGCTGCCACTGCGGGTGGAGGGCGAGCGGGGTGAGATGTGTGAAGAAGTTCTGATATTGGAAGTTTCCAGTATCAGACATCTGGAGTGATGTCCAGATGGCTGGTGTGGTACCAGGACGTCAGGAGTTGAGGCCTGACGTTTAAAGCGCAATATCGCGAGGTACATACCTTCCTACATTGCTTTCCACCGTGCAGAGGATTTCAGCGCAGGAGTTGTTGGGCTAAAAATGTGCCTGCATTTTCGTACACAGGTGAAGGCTTTGAAAGGGCACGCGGTACGCTTTCCTAAGTACTTTTGGACGTCTGATCACGTCGCCAGACATCTGAAGGTACTTCCAGATGACTGGAAGTAGGATGAGACGTCTGGAGTTGCCCCCATACAGGTCAAAATTAGACGTCTGAATCAGCCGCAGGAAGTGTAAGGTGAGTTCTGACGTCTTTTAAGACGTTTGGGACTAGTCCCAGACGTCTAATTTTGGTTAGTAACCGCATTTTTGACCTGTTTAAGGCCCAAACGGAATCGGATTTCTGCAAACGAAGTATCGCTATTTTCCATTCGAGTTCCTCTACATGTTCGTGTTAAGTATCTAATGTTTTGATCTCGTCTAATGTAATTATTCGCTGGTAGAGGTTACCAGCCAGTGGCGTGTTCGAGGCTCGCGGAGACGACGCGATCTGCGGCATAGGCCCCCATTCCTCCCGTGATATCCAGTAGAGTGGTTTAATGCATTTATTAAGACATAAATAAAGAATATGCCTGCTTGGATTAAATTGATTGAAACTGTAGGATGTGGAATGAACCGTAGGGTAGAAATGTATGGGCATGATATTGAACTACTTTGGTTTACTTGAGATGCATGTTATAACCTGAGCTGCCTGTATGTAATTGAAAAATTAAATTGTAAAACCACAAGCTCCATGTATATGATTGAGAATTTAAATGTGAAAACACGAGTTGCCTGCATATGAATGAGGAATGAGTTTTGGGAAACATGAGGTCTGAATATGGACAAATGAGATGAATATGAGCATGAACCCTATGGGATATTAGGAATAGAACTTCTGTGGATGAAAGGGATCTAGAATGTAGATGGGAAGTGTGCTGACCCTTGTGTACGCGGTACCAAGGAGGGTAATTGTCCCTTTTTAGTGTAGAGCAGAGCTAGCCTCCCTTGGGTTGAGACCCGAGGTTAGGATTGGCCACTCTACACCGACTCTTGTTGGCCCTCGCGTACGTGGTACCGAGGCGTGCTACTAGTGTAGGGAGGGAGCTAGCCACCCCATGGGGCCCGGGGTTCAGCTAGCCACCCTACACCAAATTTGTTAGGCCCTTTGGGCAAACCGGGGTAGTCAGACGAGGGTACGTGGGTTGTGAAGGGGAGAGACCCCTGTTTAGTTCTGAGGGGCAAGACCTTTGTTCTGAGAGGGTAAGGCCCTATACTGTTCCGTGCAGTACTTTGGGCGTACCCGCTAGCGGAAACGACTGACTGCGTGTCAGTGTGAGGTAGCTACCCGTGCGCTTATTACGCGTGCCGTAGTCACCGCTACGTCTCGACAGTGACCTCAGAGTGGTTGACTGGGTGTAGGACTACCATGGGGGACTCTCCCGGCCAGGAGAGCACCACGTGTACCTTCTACTTTACGGAAAAGACTGCAATCAAGATCGTTCCCATGGGGAACATGCAAGATCAAGAAATACCTAGATACTTTGAGAAATAGATGAACCAGAAATACATAAATGAGATAAACAGAATTGAGAAATAAACCTATTGTTGTTTTACTTTACTTGCACATAAATAATGTAAATATCACTCTACTCAACGTTCGCTGACTCTATCTTTTCGTAATCCTATTCAGGACCAGGAATTGAGCAGCCCAAGTTTCCAACTGCAGAGAGTGTTGGGCCCAGTCGAGCCCAACCATAGTCATTTTTCATTCAGCTCTTTCATTTTTCTACTATTGTAGTGAGTAATGGACACATATTTTACTCTTCCTGTTACCTTTTGTTTCCTTTTCGTTTGATGTTGTTGTTGTGATGGCATGTACTTTATTTTGAGACAATTGTTTTACTTTCTTTACTACTTCATTATTTTCTTCTGCTTATTTATGTTGCATGTGTGAATGTGGTTTATTTTCCTACTTTTGGTCATTTCTTGTTGAACAACTAGGTCTTGGGATTAGTTGAGGTGAGCTGGTCTCGAGTCCTGTAGGGATATGGGAATCGAGTAGTAATAAGATGGTATCAGAGCAAGGTCATCCCGAGAAATGAATCAATTGGCTTGAGAATAACCACTCATGTTCATATAACTAGGATAGCCACCACAACGTATCGCTTTGATATTTGTTTCCGAGTCTTTTTCTCGATGTAATCCGGTATTGTTGACACTCTTGTTCTTTCTCTTGCATCTCCTTGCAGGAGATGTCTCGTCGGGGAGTTCCCGAGGTAGGTCGTGGTCGTGGCCATGGACGAGGTCGGAGGGGAGGACGTCCCAGACCTGAGGCACCAGTCGACCCACCTCTCCTCCCAGGCGTTCAAGCCCAAGATCTTGCCCAGCTGATCAGAGACATCGTGCGAGAGGAGCTCCACAAGCCTCCATGAGCACCTCTCCCTAAGGACGTGGAGGGGGAGTCCTTGGTAGGACAGAGAGACTGTCGCAGCGCCGAATGAGTAGGAGGGGGAGGTGGTGGTCCTCCACCACCCCCACCACACTTTGACACTAGCACAAGCCCTCCTTGCTTGGAGGCATGCCATTCCCCCACTGCAGCTACACTACGAGCTTTTCAGACAGTTCCGAAAGCTGAAGCCCTGCTCCTTCAAGGGGGATGAGGACCCGTCTGAGGTAGAGGACTGGCTGGAGCAGATAGAGAAGGTGTTCGACACCCTTCGCCCTCTCGCGGAGTGCCACGTGGCCTTTGCCACGTACCAGCTAAAGAGTGCAGCACACAGGTGGTGGAGGGCAGTCAGAGGCCAGGAGGGGAGAGAACCGACATGGGACCAGTTCGTGGCTCTCTTCTGTGATCTGTACTTTTCGCAGACCTGGCAGGACCAAGGGAGGCAGGAGTGTCACACTCTTCGCTAGGGGACGATGACGGTTAGCGCGTACCACACGCGTTTTCTGGAGCTGTCACGTTTTTCCCTGATAGCTGTGTCTATTAAGGAGGATCGCCTGTGGAGGTTTACTGAGGGGCTCCGACCTGCTATTTGGGGGTATGTCAAACCTTTGAAGCTGCGCACTTTCTTTCGGGTGGTTGGGGCAGCCATGACTTATGAGGAGACCAACCCGGCCGCGCGAGACACTGACAGAGGACGGAAGAGGCCCTACCAACCAGAGTACTCTCAGGGCTGTCGGGAGAGGATCCACATGGCATCTGTAGGAGAGCCATCTCATTTCGCGGGGCCATCAGTGGCCTTTGGGGGCCCCAGACAGGGGCCAGTTGCCAGCACTGGACCCCTCCCAGCCTCCAGCAGGGACCTACGGAGGGAGGAGGACGTGTACCCCTATGCTACAAGTGTGGCCAGCCGAGCCACATCAAGAGGGACTGCCCATCTAAGATCGGAGCACAGCAGATGCTCCCCGCACCGAGTGCTGGAGGCCGAGCTGGCGGTCTTGTTCACCAGGCACATGGGGGAGGATAGTAGTCACGAGGAGGGTACCGATCTGCTGCTACTCACCCGACCCAAAGTGTAGCTGCTTCATCTGCGCCGAGAGCTGAGGGGCATATCAATGCCCTGACACACAGAGATGTCAGGGCTTCGGGTTCTGTGGTGGCAGGTATGGTTACTGTTTCTGGCAGATTAGTGTACGTACTTTTTTATTTCGGTGCCAGACACTCCTTCGTCGCTATGAGTTTTGCCTTCAGTTTAAGGCAGAGCAGTGTACTGTTAAAGGATCCGTTTGTGGTCAGAGGCGAAGGTAGCCAATTGCTTGTAGCTGAGGAGGTCTACTTGGACTGCGAGGTCAATATTGGGGGACACACCTCCCCGCTGACCTGATTGTGATCCAGATAGAGGACTTTGGCCTGATCCTAGGGATAGACTAGCTGTTCGCCTATCATGCCCTGGTGGACTATTTCGGGTGGAAGATCGTCTTCTCCATACCGGAGTTGCCTCCCTTTGAGTTTCATGGATAGCCGGTGGACGGAGGTTTCAGGTGCATCTCCGCGCTTCAGGCAGTGAGGCTTTTGAGCTAGGGGTGTGAGGGCTTCTTGGTCTGTGTAGTGGCAGAGCCTGGCCCCATGGCTGACTTTCAGAGTATCTTGGTGGTTTGCGAGTACCCCAATGTTTTTCTAGAGGAGCTGCCAAGATTACCGCGTGAGATTGAGTTTGAGATCTCACTAGTATCGGGGATCAGCCCCATTTCTAGTGCACCGTACTGGATGGCACCGCTTGAGCTGCAAGAGCTCAAGTCACAGCTACAGGACCTGTTGGAGAAGGGCTTTGTGAGACGCAGTGCATCCCAGTGGGGAGCCCCTGTGCTGTTTATGAAGAAGGACAGTACCTTGCGACTTTGTGTCGACTACCTACAGCTGAATAGGGTCACTATTAAGAACAAATACTTGCTGCTGAGGATTGACGACCTCTTCGACCAGTTGCGAGACGCCACAGTGTTTTACAAGATAAATCTGAGGTCAGGTTACCACCAGTTGAGGATCAGGGAGACTGATGTCTCCAAGACCGCTTTCTGTACCTGGCACGGGCACTATGAGTTCTTGGTCATGTCGTTTAGGCTGACCAATGTCCCTGTTGCCTTTTTGGATTTGATGAACCATGTTTTCAGGCCGTACTTAGATCAGTTTGTGGTCAGGACGTACTTATGTATCTATAACGCCTAATCTCACCTCAACCTCCTGAGCTCGCTGTTAATGATGGCTCAGGAGGAGTCTTATCACCTAATCACACATCCACAAACCATCACTGCATCCTAATTAGCAGTTCACCTCATTCAATTTAAAGGGAGATGATCTCTTGAGTTCTTTCGAATTCAAAGCTTTGATTTCACTGAATTCTTGGTGAATTCAGTGTCAAGTTCTTCAATTGATGAAATTTTTAATGCCTAAGTTTTCCTTCATAAATTCATTTTTTTTAATTTAATTTTATTCTATTTAGACTGATTAAATGAGCTCAGGATCATGCAATTTACCACCCTCTCCCATGCTTAAGTTGGACAATGTCCTCATTGACAAATACATGGATGCAACAGGGGTTCGAAAAGATATTACCTGAGTGATGTAGAATACCGGATTAGTCTGAATCCTCTGGCTTGCCTCCCAGGAAGCGTTGAGTTTAACGCCTCTAGCTGGGCGGTGCCTCGTGTCATCCCTCAATGAGGGTGACACTCTCCTTTGGGGGAACCTGGGCTAGGAAGTGTTTCAATCTTTGGCCATTGACTGTAAAAGTATGCCCAGTGTTTAGATCAGCGATTTCAACCTCCCCATTGGAGTGAGGCTTGACCACCCTAAATGGTCCTGTCCACTTGGACTTGAGCTTCCCTGAAAAGAGTTTTAGGCGGGCATCGAGAAGCTAGACTTGTTGGTTAGGCTCAAAGGTCTTTCTATGGATGAGTCGGTCGTGGACGGCTTTCATTTTCTCCCTATACAGTTGACTGTTCTCAAAGGCGTCCCGAAGAATTTCTTCGAGCTCAGAGAGTTGGAGCGTCCTCTGCGCACCGGCTAACTGGGAATCCATGTTACATTGCTTGACAGCCTAGTAAGCCCGGTGTTCCAATTCGACAGGAAGGTGGCAGGCTTTAACAAAGACCATGCGATAAGGCGACACGCCTATCGGGGTCTTAAAAGCAGTCCTGTATGCCCACAGGGCATCATCCAGTCGTGTGGACCAGTCTTTCCTGTCAGGTCTCACAGTTTTCTGTAGAATGTTCTTGATTTGTCTATTTGAGACCTTGGTCTGCTCATTTGTTTGCGGATGATACGGGGTAGCGATGCGGTGGTTAACCCCGTATTTTCTAAGTAAGACGTGGAATTGGGAGTGAATAAAATGACTTTCACCATCACTGATCTTGGTCTTTGGTATTCCAAATCGGGAAAAGATGTTCTGCTTAACAAAGTCCATGACAGTCTTATGATCGCATCGGCGGGCGGCGATGGCTTCAATCCATTTAGAAACATAGTCTACCGAGACTAAGATGTACTCAAAGCTGTTGGATGGTGGAAAGAGGCCCTTAAAATCAATACCTCAAACGTCGAAGATCTCGACAATTAAAATGGGCTGGAGGGGCATCATATCTTTTCTAGTCATGGTCCCCAGTGTTTGGCAGCGTGAGCAAGTCTTGGCAAAGTTGTGTACATCCTTGAATAAGGAAGGCCAATAAAATCCGGACTGTAGGACCTTCGCAGTCTTTTTCTTTCCTGAGAAGTGGCCACCACAAGCTTGGTCATGACAGAAAGATAACACACTCTGAACTTCATCCTCAGGGATACACCTCTTGATGATTTGGTCAGCATAGAGGCGAAACAGCATGGGATCATCCCAGAAATAATGCTTGGCCTCGGCCAAGAACTTGTCCCGTTGCTGTTTGGACCAGCTGTGCAGGGTCTGTCCTACAACCAGGTAGTTGACATAGTTAGCATACCAAGGCAGTTTCTTGTCTTGCACATCCAAAATGTGTTCATTGGGGAAGGTGTCGGATAAAGGTAGGGAGGGCCCAATGTGGTCTGGGTGAAGTTTGGACAAGTGGTCAGCCACCACATTCTTTGATCCGACTTTGTCGCGGATTTCTAGGTCGAATTCCTGCAAGAGCAGGATCCATCTGATGAGCTTAGGTTTCGCATCCTTTTTAGCCAACAGGTGCGAGATGGCTGAATGGTCAGTATAGATGGTCACGTGGGATCCCAGCAGGTAAGGTCGGAACTTCTCAAGTTCGAAAACTACAGCGAGCAATTCTTTCTTTGTGATCGAATAATTTTGTTGGGCCTCGTCCAACGTCTTGCTCGCATAGTAGATCACCACGGGTTTCTTATCTTGTCTTTGTCCTAGGACAGTGCCTATGGAAAAATCTGATGCATCACACATAATCTCAAAGTCTTGGGACCAATCCGAGGGCTGAAGTACAGGTGCTGTGGAAACTAAGTCCCGGAAGGTGTGATAAACCTAGATGCAATCAGAGGTCCTGTGGAATATGGCGTCGTTGGCCAGAAGGTTGGTTAAGGGTTTGGAAAGCTTGGAGAAGTCTTTGATGAGCCTTCGGTAGAAGCCAACATGTCCTAGGAATGAACTGATCTGCCGGACCGAGCTAGGCGGAGGAAGTTTGGAAATCAAATCAACATTAGCCCGATCCACCTCAATGCCCCTATGCGATACGATGTGACCGAGGACGATTCCTTCTTGAACCATAAAATGACTCTTTTCCCAACTTAACACCAAATTAACCTCGATACATCCTTTCAAGATTTTCTCCAAGTTGCTCAAACAATGGTTGAATGAATTTCCAAATACAGAGAAATCATCCATAAAGACCTCCAAGTATTCACCCACCATTTCTGAAAAAATGGCTAGCATGCAACGCTGAAAGGTAGCAGGTGCGTTGCATAACCCGAACGGCATTCGATGGAATGTAAACGTGCCGTACGGGTAAGTGAATGTGGTCTTCTCTTGATCTTTAGGAGCAATCGTGACTTGGTTATACCCTGAATATCCATCCAGGAAGCAAAAATACTTTTGCCCTGCCAATCTTTCAAGGATTTGGTCAATGAATGGAAAGGGGAAATGATCTTTCTTGGTTGCTTCATTGAGCTTCTTATAATCAACACACACCCGTCATGAGGTGGTGGTGTGGGTGGGGATGGACTCGCTATGCTCATTGGTAACAACGGTGAGCCTGGCTTTCTTTGGAACCACTTGAGTGGGGCTCACCTAAGGGCTGTCAGAGATGGGATAGATGATGTCGGCGTCAAGCCACTTGATAATTTCTTTCTTAACGACCTCTCGCATATTTGAGTTTAATCGTCTCTGCATCCGACGGGAGGGTCGTGCCTTTTCTTCCAGATAAATCTTATGAGTGCAATAGGCAGGACTAATTCCTCTTAAGTCTGAAATGGTCCATCCAATGGCGGCCCGATGTTCCGATAGGGTCGCGGTCAACCTGAGTTCCTGATCCTTGGTTAAGTGAGAGTTAATAATCACAGGGATGGTCTGGTCAGGTCCCAGGAAGACATACTTGAGATTCTCAGGTAGTGGTTTTAGTTTAGGTGCGGGTGGAACAATAGTCGAAGGGAAAGGGAAAGGCGGGAGTTGATCAACATCAATCTCCTCAAATGGTGCTTTTTGATGGTAATCAGCCTTACAGAGGTCCATGGGTAGAGGTGGTGATGGGTCAGCACAGTTATTACAGGATTGGTGGTCTGAGACAGAACTAAGGGTGAGGCATTCCTCGACCAAAGGTTCCACGGGATCATGTTCCTCAACACAATCGCAATCAAAAGACTTGGTCGCCCGGAAGATATCCAACTGCATTTTCTTATCTCCAAAGGTGATTTCCATACATCCCGTGTCACAATCGATGTTTGCCTTAGCTGTAGCTAAGAAAGGTCTGCCTAAGATTATGGGTGCGTTCTGTAGTTTTTCAGGGACTTTCATGTCGAGCACCAAGAAGTCAACTAGAAAATAGAAGTCCTTGACCCGCACAATCACGTCCTCGACAACCCCCTTCGGGGTCTTCACAGATCTATCTGCCAACTAGATGGTGACAGGTGTGGGTGTCGACTCTCCGAAACTAAATTGGTGGTATAGGGTTGTTGGAATCAGATTGATGGAGGCACCTAAGTCTAGGAGCGCTTTATCAAATGTCATGTCCTCGATATTGCAGGATATCAGGGGTGCTCCTGGGTCAATTCGCTTGAGCAGAAGATTTCTTGATATTACGGAACTTGCTTGCTTGGAGAGCACAACCTTCCTTGGTGCCTGAGGTCTTGGCTTACGTTTGGGTGTACATGCATCCTTTAAAAACTTAGCATAAGCCGGGATGTGCTTGACGGCTTCGAGGAGCAGAATATTAATCTGAACCTGCTTAAAGATCTCCAAAAGCTCCTCAGTTTCCACAACACTTTTCTTCTTGATTGTTTCCAAGGCTTCAGGGTAGGGTGTCTGAACATGGATAGGATCTATTTCTGGGTCCTTGGGGTTTTCCAGTGCCTCTTCTGAGCGGGTATTTCAGCTGGTGAAGTCTCGGGAAGAGTCGGCCATTTAGGATCCTAGGTTTTGGTGTCGCTTCTCAAGGTTACCGCATTCTCAGAGGCATTGGGACCATGGGTTGATCCTTGAGAAGACGAGGATGAAGAAGTACCAAACCCATGGGGTGTTTGTGGGGCTGGCTGGACCATGTGAGCCTGCCCAGGATTGCCCTGGAACCCTTGCGAATTGGGGCCTCTATTAATCACGTTTCGCAGGTTCGGTTGTGGCTAGGAAGGTAGGGATCCTTGTTGTTTACAGTCCAATAGTTGGCTTAATTGTCTCTTTACTAAGGCCATTTCCTCATGATGTTTCTGGTTTATTTTAGCCATCATCTTTATCAAGGTGTCCATTTGATTCTGCGGGGGAGGGGTTGCCCTATTTGGATTATATGGGGGTATAACTGGTGGTCCTTGCTGATAGGGGGCAAGTTTGGCTACTGGTTTGGCCTGGGCTGGTTCTGAAATTGAGGTGGTTTCTGGTTTGTCCAACCAAAGTTGGGGTGATTACGCCAGCCAATGTTGTAAGTGTTGAAGAAGGGTCAGGTTTAGCATAACCTTGGACAGCTTGTACATCTTCAAAGATAGCAGATGTCGATGGGGAGGGAAGAGAGTAATCGAGGGTTGAGGGAGCAAAGGTCCCTCCGTGGAACGTGGTCAAGGGTTGATCCAGGTTAAGTTGGCTCAAGGGCTGGACCAGGTCAACATTGTGAGCTCCCTTTGCTAGGGAGAAGGTCTGTAACGGGTTCCTGGTCTGGTTTAGTAGCTCATCTATCATTTTATCCACCAATTCCACTCCATCTAATTTCTTGGCAATGATATCCATGTCAATCATTCCAGAATTTGCTTGTGCCTCATAAATCCCACCACGGGGTTGACTGGATTGGTTAAACTGGGTCATGGAGGCATTGTTGAGCGAATTTTCGCTCATAGACTCAAAGAGCTCAAACACGCTCTCCTCATCTTTGTTCAGGAAGTTCCCCCTGCATGAGGCATCGACGAAGTTCCGTAGGTTGCTGTTCAGACCGTGGTAGAAGATCTGGGCCAATTGCCACCTTGGTACTTCGTGGTGTGGGCATTTCCTCAAGAGTTCATTAAATCTTTCCCACGCCTTATGGAACTGTTCCCTACCCTGGAGTGTGAAAGTAGTAATAGCTCTTCTGAGGGCATTGGTCTTTTCTATGGGAAAGAATTTCTTTAGGAATGCATGCCTCAGTTCTTCCCAGTTGGTGATGGGTCTACCTAGGGTTCTAAGCCAGTGAGATGCCTTGTCTCTCGGTGAGAAGGGGAACATCTTAATCAAAACAATGTCAAGGCTAATGTTCCTAGGTTTCACAGTTCGGGCTATCCGGTCAAGATCTTCTAGGTGCTGGAAGGGGTCCTCATTTGAGCTTCCATGGAAGTGGCTCTAAATCAGACTCAAAACATTTGGTTTTTTCTAAAAAAAAAAATCTCCCCCTTTGGGGATCCTAAGGTGCGGCTCGACTCTAATAGTGGAAGGATTGTAGAAATCGTAGAGGGGCCTCGGTTGGTCCTGGAATGGTGGTAGATCAAGTGGCGGTTGCCCTTGTGGGCCTTGGAAAGGTGGTGGTGGTTGCTCTTGTGGGTTATGCAACCGGTGTATGACTTGCATGATAGTGTGGATATGTTGCTGCTGAAGCCGATGGTTTGCATTAATCTGAGCTTGGATGATAGCCATTGTGTCTGGTGGGGGTTGGTCCTCAACCTCATCAACCTTAGGTTCAGTCATGTTTCTACGACCCAGCCGCATAAATCGACGCACCTTTGGTTAGAATTCCCACAGGCGGAGACGCATCTGAGCTCAAGCCCAATGTAATTGGGTTGATCAGCACTCATTTCTACAGGAACTCAAGAGAAGATCCGTTCCAGCACCTCGAGGACCTGAGTCGACTCGCTGAAATGATCCGACCCAGGAATGTTGATCTCGGGATTGTTTTGATGAAGCTTTTCCCGTTCTTGCTGAGGGACAAAGCTTCATACTGGTTCAAGACTATTGGGATGCCAATTGGAACTTGGTCGGAATTACGACGTGAATTCCTGCAAAAGTTCTTCCCAATCGGTCGAACAAATGCAATGCGGCATGCAATAACGACTTTCTTCCAGGGAGCTGGGAGGAAATTACACGAAGCATGGGACATATTTCATGACCTTCTCCGAAAATGCCCGCATCATGGTATACCCATATGGCACTTAGCTTAGATTTTTTACCATAGGCTGGATGACACACATCGGTATGTGACTGATGCATCTAGCGGCGGGAATTTTCTAGCAAAAGACGAGAACAACGCATTTGAGCTGTTCGAATCATTAGCGGGGAACTCGATGAATGCCGCATCTATGAACTAGTTCTAGTGACCTGATCAGCATCGGGTTGGTGTCCACGAGGTTCACACCAGATCTATTCGAGCCGACATGGATATCATCGTCAAGAAGTTGGATAGAATAAACCTAATTGAGAAGAAGATTGACTAGATCAGTCAAGGTCAATCCGACTCGAGCTCTGCTGCCACAAGATCCTCCTATGCATCCCGAGCCCCTCTTGCTCGAGTTAATCTACTCACTCGATATGCATCTTCTCCATATTTACGAGATCCAGCATATCAGGATCCCGTGAATAATCCAGATCTGGCACCTTACGACCAGGGTTACGTACCACCCGCAGATTATAATGCGTATCCCCTTGATGGATATACATCTTAGACATCTTCAGCCTACGAGGACGTCAGTGCTATCCAAGGATACGGGCGTAATAACCCGTATTTAGAGACATATAAACCTAGTTGGCGCCAGCATCTGAACTTCTCCTGGTCTGGTAATTCACAGAGACCACATCAAGATCCACACTACTAGACCAGGCAATACAGGAATGCGCAAAACACGTACCCTAGGAAGCAGCCATTCCCGCTTCAGCAGCAGCAACCTCGCTTGTTATACCAGCCACTGCACCAAGTTGCCAACCACCATCCAAAGCTAGCTGACCCTTTGGAGGCACTGAAAGAGGACCTGCAAGAATCAATGAGGAAGTCTACACAAGATAGCTTGCAGATTATGAAGGCGATGGCTGATCACATTCAGACCATACAGAACACGCAGAACCAACTGTTGCAGGAGCATAGGACTCAGGGAGACTTGCCTTCCCAACCCGTCCTGAATCCCCGATATGTGCAGAACCAAGGCACCCCGCCTAGGTTTCAGGCACCGCAGGGACAGGCACACGCCATACTACAGGCGCCTCCTGCACCACCTGGTTATGCGCAAGGCCAGCCGCCTTTGCAGAATCTTGCGTATTCTGCCCCTTCCGCTCCCCAACCACCTCATGGACAGCAAGCCGATGCACACGCTGTTTCTTTGCGAAGCGGAAGGAAGACATTCGACCCACCACCTAGGCAGGCAGGTCCTGATTTTTCCCACCCTTCGTCGCAGGCGAGTTCGACTCCGTCTTCATCATCTCAGGAGCCACCTGTGGTAGATAAGGGTAAGAGGCCATTTAACCCTGAGATTCCCATCCCTTTTCCCGAGGCTCTGACACGAAATGCAGTACAGAAAAAGGACACGCGAAATTTCGAGGACCTGAAATCGATGTCTAAGGAAGTACATATTCAGGTCCCCCTCCTCGAGGCTATCGATCACATTCCTGCTGTCGCTAGGTTCTTCAAGGACTACTGTACCCCGAAGCAACAACCGAGAATTGGCTGACAGGAGGTACTGTCGAAAGAAGCTAGCGCCGTGATTCTAGCTGACCTACCGCCAAAGAAGAAAGACCCTGGTACCCCACTCATATCCTACTTCTTGCAGGATTCTCCATTTGATCGGGCCCTTCTAGATTTGGGTTCGTCCATCAACTTAACTCCCACCGCCATATTTGATCGATTTCGATTTGGAGAGTTGAAACCCACCTCGATTACGATTCAGCTGGCTGACAGATCAGTCAAAACACCAAGGGGGTGGTTGAGAACGTGATCGTGAAAGTTCGCGGGTTCTACTTTCCCGCAGATTTTTTCGTTCTCAATATGGAAGTTCCTCTTAATCTCCGAGACGCACCAATTATTTTGGGTCACCCATTTCTGGCGATAGCCCGGGCGAACATCGATTGTGCATCCGGGTGTATGGAGATTGCCCTAGGCAATGAGCGACTTCGACTAGACATATTCAGAGCAGCAAAGAACTTCGACTATGATTGAATAGAGGAGGATGGTGAAGACGAAAATTCGGCTTACTGCGGTAACATTGGGCTCCTTTGTGATGACCCAATGTCTCATTCGTCTACACTATCAGGGTTCTCGAACCTCGATCTGCACGGGACTGAAACCACTGCATTACACATATCTCCCCGAGGATCTGACTATTTAGGGTGTGCTTCTGACCATAGCACTCCTGAATCCAGTTATCCTGATCCATATATTACTGAATCGCCCCTGTTATTGTAGGAAGATGTGACTACAGCTAACGGGTTTCCCGCTAACGCAGTCACAACCAATTATTCCACAGGAAGCGACTCAATGGGAATTCACGTGCGCATGGATCAACAGATTCCCACCTTCGATTCTGCTCCTCCCACTCTCATATCTGAGTCTGACCCACCCATGATTGAATTGAAGCCCTTACTTGACTCACTTAAGTATGTGTTCTTGGGCGAAAGTGAGACATATCCAGTCATTATCAATGCCCACTTAACCCAAGAACAGGAGCATCAATTGATTTCTACGCTTCAAGATCATAGGGCTGCTATCGGGTGGAGTATTGCTGATCTCCACAGTATTTGCCCCTCGTATTGCACTCATCACATTTACACGGATGAGGGGGTGAAACCTTCGAGACAACCTCAAAGATGGCTTAACCTGAATATGCTAGAGGTTGTTAAGAAGATCATCAAATGGCTGGATGCAGGCATTGTATATCCAATCTCAGACAGCTAGTGGGTGAGTCCGATTCAGATAGTGCCTAAGAAAGCAGGACTCACCGTCATGAAAAATGATAAGGGCGAATCCATCCCGATCTGCACTGCGACATCTTGGCGGGTCTGCACTGATTACAGGAAACTGAACACGGCTACCCAGAAGGATCACTTTCCTTTGCCGTTCATTGACCAGATCTTGGAACGATTAGTCGGACGTAGTTTCTTCTACTTTCTGGATGGATACTCCGGGTATAATCAGGTAGCAATTAGCCCGGAAGATCAGGACAAGATCACATTCACATGCCCCTTTGGAACATTCGCCTTCAAGCGGATGCCCTTTGGCCTCTGCAATGCACCAGCGACATTTCAGCGTTGTATGATGGCTATCTTCTCTGACATGATTGGGGATTATGTGGAGGTATTCATGGATGACTTCTCTATTTTCGGAGATGATTTCGCGTCTTGTCATGATAACCTCACCAAGATCCTGAAATGGTGTATTGAGGTAAACCTAGTACTATCCTAGGAGAAAAACCATTTCATGGTAAGGGATGGCATAGTACTAGGGCACAGGATCTCCAAAAATGGACTTGAGGTCGACCGGGCTAAATCAGAGATTATCTCCCACTTAAAACCACCTAGCTCAGTCAAGCAGATCAGATCATTCTTGGGTCACGTCATCTTCTATCGGAGATTTATATGCGATTTCTCAAAAATTGCGCGGCCTTTGACGAATCTCCTGGTTACCGATGTCCCATTTGAATTTGATACCTCGTGTCTCAGTGCCTTCGAGACTTTACGAAGCGTTGTTTCCGACTTCTCGATTCTCCAACCACCCGATTGGTTGCTCGATTTCGAAATGATGTGCAACGCTTCTGATTTTTCCATCGGTGCTGTTTTAGGCCAGCGTCGGGAGAAACAACCCTTTGTCATATGCTATGCTAGCAAGACGCTGAATGAGGCTCAGCGTAATTACACTGTCACCGAAAAAGAACTGATAGTAGTAGTATTCGGGTTGGAGAAATTCAGATCATATTTATTAGGGTCCAAGGTCATCATCTTCATTGACCACTCCGCCCAAGTGTTAGACAATGTGAGCCATCACGAGTTGCACTACTTACTCCCACATTACCGTTACGAGTTGCACTGCTTCACTGTCCAAGCGTCGAATTCCTGCAACCATCAAGTAGAAGGAGACAAGGTGTTAGACGATGTGAGCATGGATGTAAAATGGAAGTGACAAAATAAATTCGTTGCCTCTCTGGCAACGGCGCCAAAAACTGACGTGTGCGTGACGCGTGTGTTTAGAAGAGTCGTTATAGCTTGCACTCGCAACGTCGGTTTTAAAATGAAGGAATGGACGTGAGCCCGAGTGTCGATCTCAGGGAGGCGTGAAAACCAGATTTTTCTTGTCACTTAATGTCACGGAAATAACAGGTTTTTGCTTGCGAAAAGTCGTGGGTGAAAAGCGAGTGAGAGAGAGAGTAGGGTTAGAATTTCTTCATTCACACATGCAAATTTAACATGAAAGAGGGCAAGTAACTAGATAGAAAACAACTTCATTTAACATGCAACTTTAGTTCATAATTACAACACTAGATGAATGCTTGAACATAAGTTAAGTAAAGCTTAAGATAAAGAAGGAAAGAGAGAGAGAGAAGACGGCGAGGCAGTCACAACGGTGGAGGGGGGCTCCGTCGACGGCTCATCGGCTCTGACGACTACAAGAGGGCTTAATGGTGGCTAGGAGTGGGGTAGAGCACTTGCAAGTGGAGTGAATGCCTCCCATTGGGTGGTCGGAAGGGGTTCAAATAGGAAGAAGGGCTTTCCAAATGGAGAAGGGGTTTTAGGGACGTCCAGGACGTCGCTAAAACTTTTCCCAAAACGACGGTGAAGGACTCTGCCCACCGATCACTCACGCGTGTCTGTTCTTCCCGCCTGATCCGCGTGCACGCGTCGTAAGCCGTCCGATCAAAGATCGGACCACTGAGCTTCCGTGCGGGGTGCTGGCGTGGATCACGTGTGTCATCACACGTGTCTGGTCAAGGCGCATTTGCGGGCGCCACTTCTCGCAATCGCACCCGTCTATTCGCCGATCTACGGTCCAATTTCGCCCGTGCGCGCCTTCGCCTTTGATTTGCTACGTGGTGCGTTTCGATCCCGCGTCGCGTGAGCGCGGGTGAGTGCTTCGACCGTTGCGCTGCCCTGCGTGGATGGTTGCGATCGTGCGTCGGTGCTCGGCTGCTGCCGACCGTTGGATGGAGATCCGACGGTCGTGATCTGCTGCGGGCGAAGAGTGTAGTGATGGCGCTGGCGATGGTGCGGCGTTCTCAGCCGTTCGATCGAAGCTCGGACGGCCCAGATCGTTCTGTGATTGATGGAGGGGGCTAGGCGAGGCATGCGGGCGCTGATTGGGCGCCACGTGGTGCCTTGTGAGCCGTTGATCGTCAAATCAATGGCCATAACTTCCTGGGTTAATTGCGGGAGCTTCGGATGTTAGATTTGGTCGATTTTTAGTCCGTTAGACTTCGTTTGTCGCTCTGAATCGATCCGTGCGGGCCAATTGCTCATCAGAGGCCTGTTTTGACATGTCCTTGTACACATAGCCATTAATAATGTATTATAAGCAATCTTGATGTGCAATGCATGCAATGCTCGTATTCTTATTTATGATGTGTTATTTGTGCATTTTGCTCTTAAGATAAACCCCAATTGACAAATTTATCACCCCAAGATGCAGTGTTATCAAGTATGTGAGTGGATATATTTATGTGTGTATGTGTGAGTGTGTGTATAAGTGTGTATTAGGGAGGGTGTGTGTACCAGTGTGCGTGTGAGTGTACCAGTGTGTGTGTGTACGCTGGAGGAGGAGGGGAGCGCAGCAGATAAGTCGTCTGCCGTGTTACCCCAACGTCTGAAGGCGCAGGTGCGCGGGCGCAGGCGGAGAGCATGCGCGCGTGCTCGAGTCAAGCACAGCGCTCTGCTGCGCGGGCGGGCAAGGTGCAGCGCACAGCGCGTGGGCATGCACTGCAGGTGGGTGAGGTGCGGTGACCGGCTGGCGTGGGTTGCAGGTGAGGAGAGAGAGTGCCGCGCCACCGGCTAAGTGAGAAACTTGCCGGTGGCTGCAGTGTCGCACAGACTGCACGCTATAGTCTGCTACAGTGTGCTCTCGGTCTGGCGACTGGTAGCGGCTGGTTTTACATGCGCGGGCGTGTTGTGGAGGGCCTACGTGTGCGGGAAAAGGGTGCGCACGATCTGCTGGCGTGTGCGCGTCGTCCGGCTGGAGTTGCAAGCAAGCACGCGGTGAGCTGGAGCTTCGGAGCTTGAGAGCTTGAAGCTTTGTGTTAATGGCTGAGGAGAAGAGATAACGTGAAAAAAAATGAGAGGCCACCATGCCCACCTGCTCACGAAAGAGCTGGGCAGTGGTGGGACTCACAGTGGTGGTCTGAGGCCACTGTGGGTTTTCTCCTACGCACGGTGTGCCTCTTCTCAGCTTGTGAGAAGAGGTACTGTGTATGGAGAGGGAGAGAGGAGGAGGTTGGCCAACGACTCACTTAGGGTGACAGTGATCTAAAGGTGATACCCGCAGCAAGGGGTTTTAAAGAGAAGGCATGCCTCATGCCATGTTGCTGGCAGGAAGAAAGGCATGCACACCCTGCCATGCTGTTGGCAGGAGGAGAGGCACGGAGAGGCGTACACACACCATGCCCTGTAGCCGCATGGGAGAGAGGAAAATACAAAATAATAAAAAATGAAAAAAAAGTGAAATTGCAATGCCACACTTAATGAAAATGTTAATTAATAGAAGTGGATTGGATGACCAATTATTCTCACTCTCCTCCCCTTTTTATAAATGCATGCAGGTGTATATTTACAAATATAATTACGGCTACATAAGATGCAATGGCAGTGCTAGAAAATAACACAAGATGGCATATTTATTGGTGTATTTTTGCTGTGCAAACAATGCCTCGCCGGAGGAACAGCCGGAGACGGAGAAGATGGAGGTGTGCAGCAGCGGTTGGCGGTTGTGTGCGTCTATGAGGGTAGGAAAATGAAATAGAAAGGGGGAGGGAGCAAAAGGACTTAGCGAGAGAGTAGGGTGGCAGAGGGCTATCGGTGTTAGTTGATCGGAGCTAGAGAAGGATGATGGTGCGGCGAGGCGGCAACGTCGACTGAGGGAGAGGCACGACCTATCGTTGGTAGGAGAGGTTTGCGAAGACGAGGGGAGGATAGTCGGCTGTCCAATTTGATGGTTGGACAGTCGGAGGAAGAGAGCGGAGAAGAGTTGCCGGAGCTAAGTCTGAAGGTGGCCGGAGATGAAGTAGAGGAGGGTTTCTTAGGCCAAAACTTCCTAAAGAGCACGGTCGTGCCCCGGGGATCTCTTTTATAGGCCATAGGACACCCTTCCAAGCTTGGAAAGAAGCTTTCAAGCTTGGAAGGTGGTTGCAACAAGGGATACTCGAACCTTTGAAAGGTTCGCATGACCTTTTGGGAAAGACTTAGAGCCCAAGGAATGGCTCAAATGGAAGGAAACTTCCCAAGGAATCCTTGTATCAATTTTGAAAAGGATTAATTGAGAATCGAGCGAGAAAACCTCGCTCGAAACTCGATGGTGAAGGTTTCACCTTCCAAAAATGACGCGGTGACCTACTTGTGAAGAATACTATCATGACTCGAACCCAGATCCTTACAGGACCCGAGATTGGCTCACCTCGAGTAATCCCAAGATCCAGTCGTCCAACGAGAAACGACCAAATAACATGCATCAATCCACAACAACACAAGTACTGTAGCTAAGGAGAAAGAAAATGGCAATGAAAGGATAAATAGAACAGTAATTCTAGAATACTACATGCCTTCAAGAACAAGAATACTGCCATCACAACAGAACTAGTACATATAGAGAGCATAACGGAAAGTGTTGAAAAATATAACTACAAGAACTCACTACAACAAGCAGTAGAAACTATAGCTGGGCTCGACTAGGCCCAGTGTCCTCAGTAGCCGGTAGTTCAGGCTACTCAAATCCCTGACCTGTACAAAGTTATATAACTGGAGTCAGCTAACGCTGAGTAGAGTGGTGGTTAAACATAAAATGCATTTACAGGTAGTTTAACATATTACTTTCCGAATCAAAATATCCTATAACGGTTTTCTATGTAGAGATCTCTAATCATGGCTCATCTCATTACTTAATCTTCTTGTTCCCTAAAGGAACGATTTTGCTTGCAGTTTTCCCATGATGTAGGATGCACACGTGGCACTCTCTTGGCCGGGAGAGTCCCTTCGTGGTAGTCCTACACCCGGTCTACCACCTCGAGGTTACGGTCGTGACGTAGTGGTGACTACGGCGCACGTGATAAGTGTGCAGGTAGCTACCCCGCATTGGCATGCGGTCAGTCGTTTCCGCTAGTGGATACGCCTCAGCGTACAGTGTGGAACAGTATATGGCCTTGCCTTCTCAGAATAGAACAGGGGTCTCGCCCCTCAGGGGTCTTACTCCTCCTTAGTCTGCGTACCCTCGTCCAACTATCCCAGTTTGCCCAATGGGCTAACAAGAGTCAGTGTAGGGTGGCCATGCCTGACCCCGGGCCACCTGGGGCGGTTAGCTCACCCCTTTACTAAGTAGCTCACCTCGGTATTGATAAACACCAGTTTATCATCATTTTTATGCATTAAAACAAACTTAGCTCTTAGGATTTTGCTCTGCAAACGGGTTTTTGGGTTGCATTTAGGCATCAATTAGGTTAGGCATGCATTGCACTTTTTATTATCTTTTTAATGTGTTTTTGTGAGTGTTAGGGATATGCAGATTGTCAGAACTCCAAAACCCTAGCACTGAGGAAGGCAACTGGTGAAGAAGAAGCTCAGACTAACTGGAACTCAACTTGATCCAGCTCACCATAGCTGGATTCCAGCTCACTTGAACTAGGGTTAGCTCATCTTAGCTCCATTCAGCTCATCTCAGCTGAATGACAGCTCAAGAGTGCTCATCTTAGCTCACCCTAGCTCAGGTTAGCTCAGATCCAGCTCAACTTAGCTGAGTCTAGCTCATCTCAGCTCCCATTAGTCCACAGGGAGCTCTAGCTAGCTCAGCTGAGTTGACTGGAGTTCACCCCAGCTCAGGTCCAGCTACATCCAGCTCTACTCAACTCTGGCCAGCTAAAGATGACTTCATTCCAGCTTAGGAAGCTCAAGTCCAGCTCCCGGGGACTCATCTTACCTCAACTCAGTTGAGCTAAGCTACCTTAGCTGCCTCACCCAGCTTGATCCTCCCCGGGAGCATTAGACCCAGCTCACCTCAACTCCTTTCAGCAGAAGCTAGCTTGCTTTAGCTTGGCTTAGTAGCTAGCAAAGAACTAGAAAGCGAAGCCAGCTAAGGTAGCTCCTTGCATCTCTCTTCAGTAGCCACTAGCTCTAGTGCAGCTCAAGATGACTACCTCCAGCTCTTCTCCCTGAAAACCCTAGCTCCAAATGCCTCCAACTCTACTCCCTACTAGCTAAAACAGACCCGCTTAATTCAACAACGTTTCGGTCAGGATAAAAATAAAGTAAATCCTCTAAAATTCATGGAAAAATATCCCCTAGGGTTTAGAACATTCAATTTGGCCTTTGGAACCTAGTTTGACCTAGATTAGGGTCCTAGCTCATCAATTGACCTAATTTGGGTTTTTACGTAAAATATCCAGTCAAACGTGGTCAAACATAAAATCTAACTTCACCATTGGATTCCTTAGGTCCAAATTAGGTTTGTACCAAAATTTGGACCTAAGGGGAGGTCATCTTGACCTACTTTGCAATTTAGTACACCCAATCACATTTTGGTCCCTATCTTTTGAAAACCATTGCATAAACCCCCTAACTTCATCGCCACTCTTATAAGAAGGTCCCTCCACCATTATTGGGGAGAGATCCTACTCCGGCTAGGATTAGAGAGGGAATACTCTCTGATTCCTCAGAGATCTCCCAGATTTGGAAGGGAGATTCTCTGAGGAATGCCCTTCCATCTGAACTCAATCACGATCCCAGATTTGCACCCAATCTCTCATGCGACCGCACAAGAGATTTGGGTATCTAACTACCTTCCATCTCCGGCGAGACGTCGATGGTAGAAGGCTTTCCCTCCACGCACCAGAAGCTCGGCTAGCACCTATAAGTTAACCCTCAACTCCGGCCGCACCTCCTCAGCTCGACTTGGCTGGGATTCCACCTCAAATTCCTCTTCTTCTCCGGCCAAGGGGTCCAGTGAGCTCCAGCGAGCCCCCCTCCTCTTCCTTGTCGCTCTTCCACAAATCCAGTGGCAGAGTTGTCCTCCTCATCCTCCTCCGCGTCGCGCAACACCCGCGCCAGCTACCCTAATCCCGTCATCGTCACCTTCTTCCTCCACTGGACACTTTCTTCTCCAGCGACAGCAGGAACTACCGGCCGCCTTCTCACCCCCTTCGTCCCTTTAGTTAGGTTAGAACCACTATTCTCTATCCCCTCTTTCATTTCCCTCATCTTATTTCACTAAACGCCCCTCGACCGCCGTTGTTCACCACCATCTTCTTCATCTCCGGCCACCCTCCGGTGAGACTCTCCCATCACTCTGCAGCCCCACACGTCTCGCCGACCATCGCATAACCTCCGCCTCACCTCATTGAGTACCCTCCACTCATCCACAGTCCCTCTACACGGCCACAACAGCCCCCCGATCACACCCATCCGTCCGGCAACAGAGAGACCTAGGCACGCACTCCTAGGCCGCCCCGCAGCCTGCCACCTAGCTCCTCACCTTCGCCGTGACATGGCGAAGGTGCTCCTGTGGTCTGATTAAGCCGCAAGGCTCTTTTTGTGTCAGGCAGGTTTCGCGCTCCAGCTGCCATTAGTGATGACTTGAGGAAGCTTCTTGCTTTCTCCAGGCTGCAATGCTTCAGGGCTCCAGGTGCAACTAACTCGGGGAGGCATCGCGAAGACATCTGTCCCAGCAAGTGACGCCGCAAAGTCTGCAGTTGTGGCAATTGGAGAACGGACTCCTGCAGGTGCACGCGAAATAGAGGTGGAACAATAGTCCCACCTCGGTGAGCTGTGAAGCGCTGGAGTGATTTATATTGATTTTGTGTTATTGGTTCGTTGCCTCCAGTTACACTTGGGGTGAGGTTCCTCACCTAATAACCACTGTGCCTCGTCCGTGAGTTCACCACGTAGATCTGGCGCGACCTGACCCGACACTATCCTGAGCACTCCTCGCGCACCACACCCACGTCGGTGCACCTGGACCCGGGCACGCGACCCGACCCGTTTACCCGGCTCTGGGAGAGTGTGCGAAAGAGTGATATACAGAGAGAGAGAGACGCGCGGGTGTGGGTAGAGGGATAGGTTTTGCTCCTCTGTCATTTGTGCAGGGAAGGCAACAGGGAGTAGCGATGCTGACACTTAGCCACTAAGGAGAAGAAGCAGAAGGAAGGAAGCCTTCGCAGAGGAAAAAAAGAAGGAAAGGAAGAGAAGAGGAATTGAAGAAGAAAGAAGAAATAAAGAAAGGTAAAGACAAGCAGAAGAAGAAGAGAAGCTGAAGGCAAGGGAAGCAGAGCCAAGGAAGAAGAAGAAGACCCTCAGAGAGAAAGAAACTGCAGAGAAAAGGAGAAAGAAGCAAGGCAGCTGTAGAGGAGAAAGAAGCAAGGCAACTGTAGGGAAGAAAGAAGCATAAAGAAGAAGGAAGAAAATCAAAAGAAGAAGGACAAGGGAAACATCTTTTAAGATGTCTGATCCCATGATCAGACGTCCAAATTTCTTCTTTTTGCCACAATTAATTTTCAAACTCATGCATTTATATATTTTGAATTACGTTTTGAGTAATTAAGTGTTCAATTACATTCTTGAGATTAGTAATAAATTCCAATTGCTCCCTGTGTTTGACCTCGAATACTTAGGTTTTCAAGTAATAAACTTTTATTTGTTGACAACGCTTAATCACCTATACTACGACGTAACTAACTGTTAAAACACGATTTAGCCCCGTCAACACCTAAGACGTGGATGAACAGGTCAAAAGGATTCCAAAAGATACAGACAAGCTACCATTACGTGAAGAAATTCATACGAAAAACAATGTTGTTTCATTTAAGGAAAATCGACATCGTTTGGGCCTTGAACGAGCCCAAAAACAAGGGTTCTGACAGAAATCAGACGTCTGGGAGAGATCCCAGACATCCTAAATCAACTCTCAGGCATACCTCTCTCGGGGCGCCTCTATCGGACGTCCGGAACGCAGTGCCAATGTCCAAGGGTTCCGTCAGATGTTTGGAGGTGCTCCCGGATGTCTGAAACTGCCTCGATCCGCCTTCCAACTGCTGACACATATACGTACACTGTCAAGACTTTGGCAGAGAAGAAATACAGAAAATAGATCTCTACCAGACGTTTCATACTACCTTCGGATGTCTGGTAAGATGTCTGGATGTTGCTCCGGACGTCCAATTCCGCGGAAAATGACTTCCGCAGAACTACTCTGGCTTTCCTCGCCGTGGACGCTGCAACAGAGTAGCACAGTGCCCTCCACTCTCGCGCTCAGACTTGCGATCAGCTCTTCGCTCGCTCTCTCTCTCCGGCTCCCTTCTCTGTCTCTTTCGCTCGGCGGTGGTGGTGTGAGACGGAGAGGATGAGGAGGGGGTTCATAAAGGGAGAGGAGGTGTGGGGAGAGGTATGGCACCGCAGGGAGTGGCGCAGGGATGGCTGTCACAAGGAGAGGAATGAGGCGTGGGCGAGGGAGTGGCGTGCGCTCGGTATGCGCCGAAAAGAAAAGCATTTTCAGACATCTGGCTCTCTCTCCAGACGTCTGGTTAACATCTCAGATATCTTAAAGGACCAAAAGGTGACGGGTCGTTTCAAATACAAAGAAGTTGGGGGCTATTTGTAAGGAAATTAAAAAGTTAAGGGTTTGAATGAGATAGAAAGAGTCTGATTGGACCAAAATGCAAACTTGGTCAAGATGATCTCAGATTGAGCCCAAATTTTGGTACAAACCTAATTTGAACCCAAGGAATATAATGGTGAAGTTAAATTTAGGTTTTGACTTTGTTTGACTGGGTAATTTATGCAAAAACCTAAATTAGGGCAAATGTTAGTCTAGGACTCTATTATGGGCCAAGACGGGTTCTGATCGTCAAATTAAAGGATCTAAACTCTAGAGAATATTTTTATATGAATTTTAGTGGGTTTATGTGTATTTTATCCTGATCAGAATCTCAATTAATTAAGCAGGTCTATTTTTAGGGTTTCAAAAGTCATTGAATTCTCAAAACACGTGCAAACCATTTTCTATTTGTCCTAACCCACTTGTTAGACTTTTAGGATCATTTGACCCTTAATTACTCCCTAGGAAAATCCGTGATTGTATTGCATTCATGATAAGATGGTTAAACTATAGTTTTAACCCTGTTTTCTTGTATTTCCTTCAGAATGGTTATGCAGTGACTTATGGCTCTCTGGCAGTTATGTAGGAGCATTTACCGACTTAATTGGATCAAAATGAACTAGTTATGGTTCATGATGGTGTTCCCATCAACGGGGTCTCCCAAGAGACCCAACTAAATATCCCCCAGACGGAGGGGCATGTCCCAATAAGAAGAACCCCAAGTCTCCCTGGTCTGAGGCGAGGGGACGACATTGCTAAGGTGGCCCTAGCCCCTTCACTCCCAAGCACCAAGAAGAAGGGCCCGAGTGGCACGGGCGGAGCTTGGGTACCCACCAGACTCCGCCTTGGCAAATCCTATCGACAACTGACTTCGAAAAACGTGCAGCGGACCGGGGCATCCCGCTTGAAAGCGATCAAGGCGAGAAGGGATTCTCTACCTTGTTGTTATGACTCGATCCCAGATCCCTACAGGACCCAAGATCGGCTCGCGTTGACTAATCCCAAGACTTAGTCGTCCAATGAGAAATAGCCCAAAAGTAGAAAATATACTAGAACCACACATGCAATGTAACTAAGTAGAATTAATAAAATGGCAGTAATTAGAAAATAGAATGAGAAGTCTCAAAAATATTACATGCCACAAGCGGAAGAGTATTACAACATATATAACCATAAGAGGAAGCTCAAGATTTCACAATCAATTGTTCAGTATAGAGCATATATTTTCATTCATGTCATGGCTCATTAAAATGTGGTACAGGTAGCTCATGGTTTACTACTTTCAGTAAGCATTACAACAATTTAATCATTTAATACATGCACATTCATCTCTTTAATCCATAGTGTTCATTTCACAACCTAGGGTTCAAGTGAATATTTCTAAAGTAGCATGCACTCATCTTTTTTAGCCCTAAGGTTCATCTCACAACCTAGGGTTCAGTCAAATATTTCTAAAGTATGCAATTTAATTATTTATTCTGGGATTAGAGAGAGAACCACTCTACCGAGATACATGGGTGGAATGGGGGCTTGGATCGTAAATCCCGTTGTCTCTGTGGGCCCCGTGTACTCAACCGACTGGAGACATATACAATTGACCAAATATATCAAACGAGTTCAAAAAGATATGTGAGTGACACTAATACGTAGAGAAACTTGAACGGAAACTAACGACACTTTGTTTGCCCAAAATCGACTCCTTTTGAGTCCTAAATGGGCCAAAAGCATGCATACTGTCTAAAATCAGACGTTTGGGAGTAGACCCAGACGTCTTAAACGATCTCAGAACCTCACCTTGCTTTCCTGCGGCTTCCTTAAGTGTCCGAACCCCTCTGCAACCGTCTGAGGGTGATCCCAAACGTCTGACACTCCCTCCGGTCATCTGGGAGTGTAGTCAGACGTCTGGAACTATCTCTAGACGTCCTAAAGTACCTCGAAGGATGCACCAAGTGCCTTTCCCACGTCCCGAACCTACGCATGTGCGCGCGTTTAAAAAATACATGTAAAAGGTTAAGTACTTTCATGCGACCCGTACACAGGAAGTACCTCGCCGACACAGGAAGTACACGCGAAATGCAGAGGTTGAGTGAAGATGATGGATCGACATCTCGTGGAACCCTCCTCTAACGTAATGTCGGCAATGATCGCCGACAGATGCTACTGCTACACCGTCCCTCGATCACTATCTCACTATCGAAGACATCCACAAAAGTCGCTGAGGAGAGGCAATCATGCAACAACATGCATCGGAAGAAAGGAGGGGGATGGAAAGGCAAGCAGAATGCGAGGTTTGGGGGGGGGGGGGGAAGGGGTCTGATCGGCGATCAATAGCCAATTAAGACTCTGAACAGTAGATCCAAATAAAGTTAGTAAAGTGGAGCGGAGGTTAATTATTGCACAAGATAGAACAGCCGCTGCACTGCTTATTCGCCAATACCATCATCATTACCGATGGCACCTCGACCCTTACGTGAAATTTTCCGTAAGAATTATACGGTAGAATTTGAAGTTTAGTGTTTAGCAGAAGAGCCGACAAGATGGAGAGGGAAAATGGGGGAATGAAAACGTACACTCAAAAGAGAGTACATTATATCTCTCTCTTGAATTTAATTTTTTGACAAATTATTTCAAATTTAAGAAGGAATTCTATTTAAGAGTGGAGCTGGAGATGGTTATCTTTTTTTATTCTTTTAAGGGATAATCTTTATTTATCTCATAAGATAATTTAATTTTTTTTATCATCTCTTTCTTGAAATAAGTTAATATGTGTTTGTTGGAGATTAACTTATCCCTTCATTTATTTTTTTAAATTTATTTATATCTTCCGTCACATTACATGATAATCTTCTTCTTTAATCTTTATTTAATAAACATAAATAAGAATTAAACTTAATTTTAAAATAAATAGAAACAAACAATATCTTCTATTGCAAAAGATAGATCCTCGGAAGAGTTGATGCAATCAAAATCACTGATGAACTAAATTATCCAAAAATTAACTTGCTCAAACTAACTAGCCATCAAATACATCCGAGAGGATGAAACTCTTGTCTTTGCAAAGAAAATTTAGTCAAGTAAACTATGAGGATTACTTCTTAATATATAACTTTTAGACTCTTACTGTATTAATCTTTAATATAATATATTCGATGCAGTCAGCCACTGCAGTGGGCATTCCTTCCATCGAATCAATCATCATTTTTTTAAAAAATATTTTTATTTCCTTTTTTTATATATATTTAACTTATTTTATTTTTTTCATGCAATTGAGCACATACATTTATTTCAAATTTTATGTTCGTGATCGATTTTTTGATTTTATACCTTTTTTTTAGAAATTAATATTGAACATGTTACGGTAAAAGTATAAAATAATATATAATTAGATTTATATTTAGTTAATATAAAATGATGTCAATTTAAGATATTGATTGAAAATAAAAATATATTGAACAATTATTTTATAATGTACAATATATTTTGATTTTCAATCAATATTTTTTATTGTTCGCTGACCAACATCATAATACACCGACTTTGATTTCCTAAAACTATGATACACGAATTTTAATTTTCCAAATAAGTCCCTAGGTTACTTCTTTTTTAAATTTTCCCCAATCAAAATTAACCTTTACATTCATATAGTGATTAACTTTTATGCTTTAGTAACAATGTATAAATTAAAATTTAATTTTATATCATAACCATGTGCCCACGAAATATTACATATCACTTTCACATGGGAGGATGTACGTACCTTAAATAGGGGCTCATTTTTTTCGTCCAACGTAGCTACTCTCCTTTAACATGGCCTAAGATTATCCTTAGCATGCGTTTGCTTCAAGGTTAAGAGACGGAATAGGAAATAGTAGGTGGGATTGAATAGGAATAGCATGAGTTTCAAACAGTTCTCTCTTCTAATCGCATCAAAATCCACTAATACTTTCTTTTTTCACATGTAACTTAAAAAACACTGTCAAATAATTATAATCCATCACATCAAAATTCACAAATTCTCTCTCCTCTCTCATAAAACTAATGTATAAATCATTAATAATCTCATCTATTATTACAATCCCATCAACTAAACACCTAATTTACCTTTCCTATCCTTATTTAATTTTAATATAACACCATTTCCGGTCAAATGCAACCTTCGGGTAAGGACACTTAAATAGACCCGGAGGTCCCTGGCCAATCAGATCTCAGGACTCACGTGGTTCCTGCTACCAGAAAGTCAAAGTTGACGCAATGTCAATCGGTGATGATTAAGATGTATAGAGCTACCATGTTTAGAAATCTCAAATAAAAGATTATATGACGCAATTCGATCTGTTGGTCGTCCTGAGGTGTCTCCCTCGCCGATCCAATCTTCACCAAAGAAAAGTCGAGCTTTCACTTTGATGTTGTTCCTCCACCTATCTAGTGATCACCCTCGCACCCCTCTCCATCCATCTCTTTAATGTTGAATCTATAGGCAAAAACTAGAAAAGTAGGTCCCACTATTTGCCCGTTGCAGGTTTCTTGTATAAGGAGCGTGTTTCGAAGTTGGGTAGGATGGCGTTTAACGGTGGTTTTCGTAACAACAAAAGCCAACCATGAGCAATGAAAATTCCTGTTTGCCCTCCCAAGCGTAACCCTTTCCCCTTACTTGAAAGTTGTCCTCCATAAATCGAACTTGGCAGATATATGATACACATAAATAGGCATTGATTTTCTCATGCACATTATATATATATATATATAGAGGGATAATATCTAGAGAATGCAGTGTTCATAAAGATCCATGTAAGTATTTATTCATATCCTTTGGATTTATATTTTATGGAATATATCAATACCATCGATGTAAGCATTGGTGATTTTGTAACAAACGAGAAAAAAATAGAGTTGTCAAACAAAGCGTCCATCTAAAGAAAATTTTACCCTATAAAGACGTAGAAAAATAATTTCGTAATTATTATGTGTCATATTTAGAATGTCATTACAACTGCTCATGCAATCTAATTAACAAACATGGTAACAAATCAAGTTAAAATAAATAAGACTGATAATATTACAAGTCAACCAAATAATATTGTAACAAAATAGTAGACGTCTTCTAATGAGGAATAAAGTTTTTTGTAATGATGATATTTTGCCGTTGTAATGTCTATGACAGATATTGTAATAAAAACGAATGCTTATTGTAACGGGTTAAAAGTAACAAAATCTTGTTGTAAACACGACATATATGAGTGACTGTTGTAACAACGTTTATGAGTGACTGCTTATACACCCTTAACAAGGGACCTCTTCCAAGTAGTTGGAAGCAGGTGAGAGCTACTCAACTCCTCCATCATAAATGTTCTCCCCACTGCACCATAACCGGAAGAATATCTGGGGGCATCACCTACCGTAGAGTTTTTGCCACTTACATTACTCTTTTAGCAATTTATACTAGCTAGAGAGTGTGGGCATATGATGAGATGCAAAAACTGCCCTCGGATCCAAAATTCTACACATGACTCGACAGAGGATCTAGCTACCTGACTATGAGGTAAATAGGCGGAACCGGTACTCCCGTCCCACCTAAGGCCAGCCGGATCGCAACCGAAACCCGCCCAACTTTCCAAAAGATTCAACACAGCCAGGGCAGAAGATATGATAAGATGGACCTGACCACCTATGCCTTGACAACTAACAAGTAGTCTGATAGTACGGGTACTAAAGGCCATCAAGTGTAGGTTCTCCCCATGTTATAAATAGAGAGAAAGGCCCTCAATGAGAGGGTATCTCCCCCCCGGAGAGGGAAAGCAAATTTTGTAATTCCAGAAATTCTAGTGTATATTTGGGAGCACCATTCTTCCCCTAGATGTACACTCCTTGCGGTGGAACTGAGTCACCAAATCTCTGCCTTCCTCCGTGCTTGGTTGGTTGGTTGTCGATCTGCCACCCCCTTAATTGCGACGGATGATAATGGCTAAGTAGTGCTCTCTACTCGTATAAATTTTTTGGTGGCCTTCTAAGGTCCATCAATACAGGATGTAGACCCTAAGGGTAAGAGAGAAAGACAACCTGAACTCTCCTTGGAGAAGGGGAAAGTAGCTCTCCCTCAAGAGGGGAGAATTCAAAAAACACCAATATGAAGTGTCCAAGATATCATTTTCGCTACAATTGAATAAGTACCACGCACTAGGTACGACAAGGCACTGTCGACGTCGTCGACGTACTGCGTCAAGGGGTGATAAGCGATCGGAGCGAGATCGACCATCAACCCATCCATGGTGAGTCTAACTTCAACGTGGACTCCACAACAAAAACGACGTCGAAATGCGGAGGTTGAGTGGTGATGATGGAGCCCTCCTCTAATGTAATGTCCGCAATGATCGCTGACAGATGCTACTGCTACACCACCCCTCGATCACCATCTCGCTATTAAAGACGTCGACAAAAGTCGCTGAGAAGAGGTCATCGTACAACAACATGCATCGAAAGAAAGGCAGGGATGGAAAGGCGAGCAGAATGCGAGGTGGGGAGGAGGGGGGCCTGATCGGTGATCGATAGCCAATTAAGACTCTAAACAGTAAATTTGAATACGGCCAGTGGAGAGGAGGGGAGGTTAATTATTGCACAGGATAGAACAGCCGCTGCACTGCTTATTCGCCAATACCATCATCATTATCGATAGCACCTCGACCCTTACCTGAAATTTTCCCTAAGAATTATACGGCAGACTTTGAAGTTTAGGTTTTTAACCGACAAGATAGAGAGAGAACATGGGGGAAGGAAGACGTACACTCAAAAGAGAGTATATTATATCTCTCTCTTGAATTTAATTTTTTGATACATTGTTTCAAATTCACGGAGGGATTGTATTTCTGGGTGGAGCTCGAGGTGGTTATCTTTTTTTTTTTTATTAAAGGATAATCTTTATTTATCTCATAAGATAATTTAATTTTTTTTTATCATCTTTTTCTTGAAATAAGTTAATCTGTATTTGTTAGAAAATTAATTTATCCCTTCATTTATTCCTTTAAATTTATTTACATCTTCTGTCACGTTACATGATAATTTATTTTCTTGATCTTTATTCAATAAATATAAATAAAAATTAATTTTAATTTTAAAATAAATAAAAACAAATATTATCTCCTATTATAAAAACGTTAACCCATATTAACCATTCACTATCCTAAACTAACCCTTAAAATTCAGATCAAACTTCACTTGCCAAAGATAGATCCTCAGAAGAGTTGATGCAATCAAAATCGCCAATGAGTTGAATTATCCAAAATTTAACTTGCTCAAACTAACTAGCCGTCAAATACATCGGAGAGGATGAAACTCATGCCTTTGCTAAGAAAATTTAGTCAAGTAAACTAGAAGGATTACTTCTTAATATACAACTTTTAGACACTTGCTGAATCAATCTTTAACATGATAAATTCGATGTGGTGCAGTCACTATAGTATGCATTCCTTCCATCGAATCAATCATCATTTTTTTTGTAAAATATTTTTATTTCCTTTCTTTTTATATATTTAACTTATTTTATTTTTTCATACTATTGAATACATATGTTTATTTTAAATTTTATTTTTGTGATCGACGTTTTGATTTTATACTTTTTTATTAGAGATTGATATTGAACGTATTTATCTAAAAATATGAAATAATATATAATTAGATTTATATTTAGTTAATATAAGATCATGTCAATCTAAGATACCAACTAAAAATAAAAATATATTGAATAATGATTTTATAATGTACCGTATATTTTGATTTTCAATCGATATTTTTGATTTTTCATCGACCAACATCATGATACACCGACTCTAATTTCTTAAAATCATGATACACGGACTTTGATTTTCCAAATAAATCCCTACGTTACTTTTTTTAAAAAATTTTCCTGATCGAAATTAATTTTTACATCCCTACATTGATTAACTTTTACACTTTCGTAGCAATGTATATATTAAAATTTAATTTTATATTATAACCATGTACTCATAAAATATTATGTATCTCTTTCATATGAGAGGATGTACGTACCTTAAACAGGAGCTCATTCCTTCGTCCAGCATAGCTACTCCCCTTTAACATGACCAAAGATTATTTGCTTCAGGGTTAAGAGTTAGAGTAGGGAATAGTAGATAGGATAGAATAGGAATAACACAGGTTTCAAGAAATTCTCTCTTTCCATCACATCAAAATCCACTAATACTTTCTTTTTTCAGATATAACTCAAAAAACACTACCTAGTAATTACAATCCATCACATCAAAATTCACTAACTCTCTCTCCTCTCTCACAAAATTAATGTATCAATCATTAAAAATCTCACCTATTATTATAATCCCATAAATTAAATACATTCCATTCTTCTTATATCCTTATTCTATTTGAATATAACATTTTTTCCGATCAAACGCAACCTTCGGGTAAGGACACTTAAATGGATCCGAAAGTCCTTGGCCAATCAGATCTCAGGACTCACGTGGTTCCTGCAACCAGAAAGTCAAAGTTGACGCAATGTCAATCGGTGATGATTAAGATAATAAAATGTATAGAACTACCATGTTTAGAAATCTCAGATAAAAGATTATATGACGCCATTCGATCTGTTGGTCGTCCTGAGGTGTCTCCCTCGCCGATCCAATCTTCACCAAAGAAAAGTCGAGCTTTCACTTTGACGTGAATATTTATCCATCCCCATGTTGATTTAACTTAATTATCTGTCAGCTAGAAGCTTCTCAATGGTAACATTTTATGCGAGACTTGGGCCGCCATATTAACATACTCTGTGCCACCGGAGTTGTTTCTTCTCATTCCCTCGGTTGAATCCTATCAAATAAATTGTGTTCCCTCCTCGTATCCTGACAAACAATAGCAACAAAAAGTAAAAAAAAAAAAGTTGAATAAAATATTTCAGTGATTCTGATGTGATATGTATTTTTGACGTTATTTAAATATAAGTAATCATCGGCCACCGACGGTCGATCACGCAGCCATCTCCAGACATCGATTGGACATCGTCGGACGTTTGGAAATGTACAAATTAAGAGCACGAGACGAGGGCTGCATTTGCCACGGGAATAGGTGGTGGAAGAGAGATTATATGCTCGGATAAGAGTGAAATTAAAGGTAAGGTGTACGGAATATATGATTATTATATTAAAATTTATTAATTATTTTTATATATAATTTAAAAAATATTATCTAATAATTATAATTTATCACATTAAAATTTACTGGTATCTTTCTTTATTACTAAATCAACATATCAATCATAATATTCATTCTATACTTATCTCAGACTCTCTGGTTGCTTGGACCAGCGCCCCTTATCCATTGGACCATAAAGTCGTTAGCTTCGATCGTGGGAAGCGGCGTGGCTTTTCGATATTTATTTTAGAGTCGATCATAACTATTTGCTTTTATATTTGATGTCACGTTGAGAAGATAACGATCGGACATGATATACAGGTTGATATATTATAAATAAAGTGTGATTTGACTTCATCGTACCTTATTCTATTTCACCCACAAAATTATTCATCGAAAATGCTGATTAATCCACTACCCCATGCACTAACACTCGTCTAAGTGGTACCAGAAGTGCCTATTCATTTTGTTGGAGAATATTCTACTAGAAATAAAAGATTAATATTTTATTTCTTTTTATATCTAGGGGATATATTTTTTATTTGTTAAAGATTTAATTTGTTTAACTGTTCAAGATTAGGATTAGAATTCTATGTTTTAATCTTTCTTTTTATATAAAAAGATATAAATTATTTTTTATTTTTATTAAATAGAATAAATATTAGAGAGGGCCTAATCCTAGGACTTGAATGAGATCTCTCTCCAAATATAAGAAGTGAAAGAAAGATAACTTCCTTATCATAAATTAGTTAATGAATATCATCGACCAATTAATCATTGCCAACTTGCTCTATTAGGAATTAGTGGAGGAAATCTAGAATATCATCAAGAAAAGGTATTCCCATAAGCAAGTAGTTTACACGGATGACATATGTTGGAGGATCTAGAATATTAATTAGGGTGATATGACCTTGGTTAAGTATTTCATAACCCTCAAATGATTATTTAAGGAGTTAGCTATCTACCAACTTGCCTATTGTGATGAGTAGATCATTGAATGTTCTCAATGGCAGGCATATAAATTTTTGGGTGGACTTAGTGCTTGGTACCACTAGACATGTGATCAGATTCTCTCCTTTGATGTGTTATTGGATTTGGGAACGATCTATAGTCGTCCTTAGAAGATTGAGATCGACAAGCCTCCCTCTCCTATGTTGACTACTCTTCTTGAGTCCTTTGCACTGGCAGCCTTTAGAGGAAGAGAAGATTACTTGATTTTCTCTATCGAATGTGGATTTAGACGTGGATGCAGCTGATCCTTTACTCTTTGTATCTACTACAAGGGACGAATCACGTGTCCAATAAATGTTGGGAGAAATTTGGGAGACATGCTTGGGCCAACCACATGTCTATTCTAGATAAGTCAATGCTTAAGTCATCCACTACTTAGCCCTTCACACCTGCCCAATCGAACCATCTTTGGAACCTTTGGAAGGGTGAAGAATTGTCTACTACAACTGTTACAGTTGTGACTGCCACTGATGTCGCAATAGGACTCTTAGTCCAACCAACGTTAGACTTAAAGGACCCTATTGACACCTCAAGCCATGTCTTGATTGGCGCAGGTGGTGTCAGTGACTGATGGGGGAACTAAGCCATGCGCACAATACCACCCCTAGATGCTCTACTCCAGTTCTCCATCTCCCCATGAGAAGGGCTTTTCACTAGTGTAAGGTGGCTACTACCTACTAGGTATCGTCTCCCAACTCTACTACCTACTTGGGAATATTTCCTGCCTGACTACCACTTCTACATCAAGGTCTTTTCATTAGTTTTTTCTTTAACTCCAAGCGAGTTAAGTTTACCATTGATGAGAGACGACTACTTACATGCATACTTAACTTCCTACTTGCCTACTCCAGTCCAATGATTACGTATGATGGGGGAGTTTTACTGCTACTCCACTCTTATAAGTTGGACATTATATACTCCAACTGAAGGGAGATATTTCAAAAATAAGATTTAGAAAATAAAAGATTAAGATTTTATCTCTTTCTATATTTAAGAGATATATTTTTTATTTTTATTATTGTTTTTAAGATTAGGATTAAAACTCTATTCTTGTAATCCGTCTTTCTCTACAAAGAGTGACAAATTACTTATTTTCATTGAATAAAATGAATACCAAATAGAAAAACTCTCACACAGTTGTTCCTCCACCTATCTAGTGATCACCCTCACACCCCTCTCCATCCATCTCTTTAATGTTGAATCTATAGGCAAAAACTAGAAAAGTAGGTCCCACTATTTGCCCGTTGCAGGTTTCTTGTATAAGGAGCGTGTTTCGAAGTTGGGTAGGATGGCGTTTAACGGTGGTTTTCGTAACAACAAAAGCCAACCATGAGCAATGAAAATTCCTGTTTGCCCTCCCAAGCGTAACCCTTTCACCTTACTTGAAAGTTGTCCTCCATAAATCAAACTTGGCAAATATATGATACACATAAATAGGCATTGATTTTCTCATGCACATTATATATATATATATATATATATATATATATATATATATATATAGGGATACTATGTAGAGAATACATTGTTCATAAGGATCCATTTGAGTATTTATTCATATCCTTTGGATTTATATTTCACGGAAGATATCAATACCACGGATATGAGCATTGGTGATTTTGTAATAGACAAGGAAAAAATAGAGTTGTCAAACAAAACGTCGATCTAAAGAAAATTTTACCCTATAAAGATGTAAAAAAATAATTTCGTAATTATTATGTGTCATATTTAGAATGTAATCACAACTGCTCGTTCAATCTAATTAACAAACATAGTAACAAATCAAGTCAAAATAAATAAGATTGATAATATTACAAGTCAAATAAAAAACATTTTAACAAAATAGTAGACGTCTTCTAATGAGGAATAAAGTTGTTTGTAATTACGATATTTTACCATTGTAATGTCTATGACAGATATTGTAATAAAAATGAATGCTTATTGTAACCGGTTAAAAGTAACAAAATCTTGTTGTAACCACGACTCATATGAGTGACTTTGTAACGATGCATTTTGAAACTAATTTGTATTACATCTTGTTGTATTACAATTATTTCATTCACTGTAACATCTGATCGTGAATGTTGCAACGATGTGCATATATAATTGCAATCAAACACTTCGCAAGAAAAAAGAAAATATTATTGAGCGATTGTATTACATACTCATAAAATTTGTATTACAGGTTTCCATGCTATTTTTTACTCTTGCGAAAGAACATTTCTAAAGTCTTGTATTACATGCTTATGGGTATATTGTAATACATAGTAACAATAGAATCTCAAATCCTTACAATGTCTGCGATTATATTACATTGTTACAATTGATTTTTTTTTCTCATACGATGGATGGATTTGTGTGTTACTTCAATTCTCACAAAAATATTTTTCAAGGGAATACATATGTTAAAAAATATTATATAGGTAAGAAACGAAAATTTAAATACGTTATTCATAAATAAATATAAGAACGTGATTGATCAATAAATATGTCTAACGAGGATGTAATTCGGTATCAAAACTTGAAACAAATTTAGTGTCTCACGTATAGAACTTGTAGCACGTATCCAATAGTAGAGAGATGATGTCGTCGCAAGATATCGTCGCATGGAGCAGTTTCAACGAGAATAATGAAGATGAAAAAACAAACAAATGTGGAAATATGAACCATAAATTAAAAAAATCGAGATTTCAGTTACATGAATAGATTTATTTCCAAAAATAAAATACACAAATTAAAACCAGTTACATTTCGATCAAAATTATTTGAGTAATTGTAAAGTGATTTTATCAACCACAAACATAATCCAATGGATAAGATTCTGTGCTCATATGGATGTTTATGAGCACAATACTCTCTCTCTCTCTCTCTCTATATATATATATATATGAGGTGTTTGGTTCCCAACCTTCTTTTTGATGGGTGTGTTCGTGAAAGGTAAACGTATCAAGATCAAGGTCTATGATATATGCCGTTACAAGAGATTTCTTTTCGCTTGGTTTGAAGGTATATGAGATTTGAAATTACTCTTTCCTAAGGTCGTTTGATGTTTCCGGGATTCGTAGGGGTTTTTGTGTAGTTTTAAACCCCTTAGGTTTTGTTTCAGGATTTTTGAGGGGGAAAGGGAAATTACAGGGGCATCCCCATAATTTTTCCCATCCACACCATCCCCCTACGGCGCCATCTCCCCCTCACCCCTCCTGCACACCACGCCATCCCCTGTAGCCCCTCACCTCACACCATGCCGCTCCCCCATACCTTCCCCCATGCCTCCTCCATCCATATAACCCCCCCTCCTCCTCCTTTTCATTCCCACACCACTGCAGCTGAGCGGAGAGTAGAGGAGATAAGAGGGTCTGGGAGGGAGTCAAAGGGCGGAACGCTGCGAGGAGACGAGGTGGTGCTGCTGTTGCTGTAGCTTCTAAGACGAGAAAAAGCTCGCAAATGGTTCTGCGGAATCATTTTTCTACAGAATCAGACGTCCGGAGTGGCCTCTAGACGTCGAGTCGGACGTCTGAAGTTAATCTCAGACGTTTGAGAGTGCATTTTCTGGATTATATTTCCTGCCAAAGTTCTGACTGTACGCACGCATATGTCAGAGGATTGGGAAGCACACTGGTGGGAAGGTTGGGGCAATTTTAGACGTTTGGAAGTGTCTCAAGACGTCTGAAGACACCCTCAGACGTTTGCACGGAGTTTCAGACGTCCAAAAAGGCACCCCGAGCAAGGTTAGTCCCTGAGTTCGTTTAAGACATCTAGGACTCTTCCCAGACATCTTATTTTGATCAGTGTTGGTGTTTATGGGCCTGTTCAAGGCCTAAACGGAGTCGATTTTCCGTAAACGAAACGTCGATGGTTTCCACTCGAGTTTCTCTATGTAGTGATACATTGTCTATGTAGTTCTGAACTCATTTTGACATATGGGTCAATGTGATAAGTCGCTCGTTCATGGTGTGCACGAAACCTGCGGGGATTGTGAGCTTCATCGACTGTGCCCCCACATCTCCCCGTTATCCTGGAATAATGGTTCTCACATTAATCTAGAAATTAATAATTAAATTGCATGCGTAGAATAAACTAAACCTAGGTTGTGAGATGAATCCTAAGATAGAAAAGAGGTAAATGCATGCTATAGAATCGAACCTTAGGATTGTGAAATGAACCCTAGGGTTGAAAGAAATGAATATACATTTAGTGAATAATTAAATTATTATTTTCTAAAAAGAAATAAACTATGAGCTATCTGTAATGAACTACGTCATGCTCGCTTATACTAAGTAATTGATGATGGAAATTGAGTTGCCTGCTCTATATACAACGAACCATATATGGAAATAAAAAAGTCCATGTACGAACCCTACGGGGAATTTAGAAAGAAACCAGGAATATTATAGTACGAGAAAACCTGCTGGTTTTGGAACATGTCGCCTACGGGCGACTGTTTGAACATGGTTAAGGGAAGTGAACTGACTCTCGTGTACGTAGTACCGAGGAGAGCAACTATCCCTTTAGAGTAGAAGGGAGCTTGCCACCCCTTGGGTTGAGACCTGGGGTGGGTTTGGCCACTCTACGTTGACTCCTGTTTCACCCTCGTGTACGTGGTACCGAGGTGAGTTACTTAGTGTAAGGAGGGAGTTAGTCGCCCCATGGGGCCAGGGGTTAGGACTAGTTACCCTACACCGACTCTTGTTAACCCGTTGGCAAACCGGGATAGTCAGACGAGGGTATGCGGACTGTGAGGGGCGAGACCTTTGTTCTGAGAGGGCAAGACCCTATGTTGTTTCGTGCTGTACGTTTGGGCGTACCCGTTAATGGAAACGACTGACTGCGTGCCAGTGCAGGATAGCTGCCCATACGCTTTTCACGCGTGCCGTAATCACCACTACGTCGCGACCGTGACCTCGAGGTAGTAGACTGGGTGTAGGACTACCACGAGGGACTCTTCCGGCTAGAAAAGTGTCACGTGTACTTTCTACATCGTGGGAAATTGCAAGCAAGATTGTTCCCTTAGGGAACAAGAAGATTGAGAAATGTTATGGAACCTGATTAGAATACTCGGATTAGAAAGATAATAATTGGGAACGGATGAGAATAAATAAACTGTTAAATGCATGTTTAGTTAGCTGCCTGTTAAAATTATATGATTTAACCACCACTCTACTCAGCATTAGCTGACCACCAATTTTATAACCTTGTTCAGGTTTGGGATTTGAGCAGCCAGAGCCACTGGTTGCTGAGGGCGCTAGGTCCAGTCGAGCCCAGCTGTAGTTTCCTTCCGTTTCTTTTACAGAGTGTTTTGTAGCAATGAGTACCTGCTGCTTATAATTATGTTCTATTATATCTGTACCAGTTTATGTTGTGATGGCTATACTTGTGACCAAATTTTCCATGGTATAATGTGAGATACTAGTAGTTTGCTGTTCATTTTCTTTATTTTTCAATAATATATTTTCCTATTTAGTTACATTATTCGTGTGGTTGTGAAATGATTATGGCATTTTGTTCTTTCTTGCTGGACGACTGGATCTTGGGGATCGTCGAGACGAGTCGTTCTCGGATTTGATAAGGAGCCGGGAGTGAGTTGCGACAGAATTTCACCAAAAGATGGATTTGTTGGGTCAAATGGTTCTTCGTGTTGCCTTTCCTTCCGACCTTGGTGTGAATGAGGCATCATAATTGGTTGGACTTTTACACAACTTGAGAGGCTTACCTAAAGGAACTCCCATATTTACCTGCCTGTCTGAACTGAACTATTATGAATTTCTTGTCTAGCTCGCCAGAGATCCAGGTTTAAGACGGCGCTCCAAATCGTGGAGTTTATAGGAGTCATTCTTCCTTTTATTCACCCTCATCCTAACCTTCCTCCATCATCCCATTTCCTCAACCCAATCCATAGGGCTGTACCAGCAACTTTACTGTGAAATCTCGTAGCTAGTTGCTTTCATGGGCTGTGGATGCGAACATGTAGGACATCTTTTAATGTCATCTTCCACATCACGGATAGAGAGTGGGGTTGGAGGTTATTTGGGTCAATATAAATAATTTATCTAAATCATCAAAAATGATCATTTGATTTAGATTATTTGGATCAAATCGAGAATCAAATTATAAAATTTATATGAATTTTAGGTTGATTGATAGGTCCAACATATGTAACATGAATCACCTAAATAACCTAAACTTTTAAATTAGGTGACCTATAGGTTGCACCTACCTACTTTACCTAAATGCTAATATATAAATAAATTGATTTGTAAATAATATTAATGTTTTTAAAATTTTCTCCTTGTAATTATAGATGACATTTAATTTTTATAAGATAGATTAAGTATTTATTCAATGTTATATTGTAAAGTATTTTGCCAAAATAAAAATCCTTCTTTCCTAACAAATATATGCAAAATGTATTTCACCAAATCCAAAATTAAATACCAATACAAACTAAACACCAATCCCAACCAAAAAACACGAATCAACCTAATCTAACGCCCACCCCTAAATAAAGAGTTTCTATATGAATTATTTCTATTGATTCGGTGGCTAAATTAATAAATACAAACCCTCATTATATTTATGATTTTGAATTGATGTTCCTAATATAAAAGTAATTTAACATACTTACGTGAGATGCAAAAAAAAATGCATTTACTTCTTTTGCATTTAATTTATTATTCAACACCTCGTAAATAGTAATTAAGTTGACATTTTCACTTTCAAATGTTCTTGACAATCTTGACATCATCTTAAATGCATATATCTTTAAAATTAAATTAAATTAAATTTTCTAAAAATATTTCTCACACTAATGCACAGTTTGATAGGTGGGATTGAAAAAATTAGGATGAATTTGGATGATAGGTTAACAAAGCCAAAACAATCCAAAAAACCTTTTAAAAAAAAAAAAATTGGGCCGAGTTGATAGAAGAATAGAGAGAGTGGATTAGGTCAATCCTGGGATTAGGGATTTGATAAGTTTATTCTCGGTAGTAACGATCTGAATAAGCGTTTGTAGGCTTAATCTCATTAATCAAATGGTAACTCATAATATTTTTTGAATCTAAAATATCTTTGGATACTTTATGTTTTTTTAAGTGTTAGAAAGAAGATCTTAAACTTCATGTATGTGCTTGGCACACTGCTTGGGTGAGCTTCACATCATTAAGTTCTGAAGCAAGAAATCAACAAAACTAATCTAGTAATTAAGAGAGTTTCTTTGTATAAATAGGTCTTTGCATACGATAGCAGGTTTGATTTATCATCTCTTCCTGTCGATACACACGACCATATTCCAAACAGATAATATACTTCGAGCGAATAATCCATGGTCTTGCTTTAAACGGTGGTGGACGACCCATGGTTTGACATGTGTATCCTAATCCAACTCAACAGGATTTCCAAGCAACCAACCAACTCTTATTTGATTAGTGCAAGTTTGCCAGGGTAGGTGGGGAGATATAAGTTCGAGTACCTCGTCTTTAAGATGGGTTATGGGCCTACCGGACTGATGCAGCCCATTACCCTATCTTTTCTAGACCCACAAGATTTTCTATCGAGTCCTCGACCGTATAAACCTGCACAATTAAATCTCGCCTACTAAAAATTTTCTTACGTTTTCCCCTTTTTCACCCACCCCGGGAGAATCACGGAGCATAAGAATTTCAATTCTACCATGCCATTTTTCTTATCAAAAGAAAATCACAATTCCTACGAAGGGAGGTGAGTGAAAGTGATGTTAAAAATATGATATTGATGTTAATCTTTAACTATATTAATTTGTATAATAGTGTAAATGTTGATTTGTATCTATTTAAATTAATATTATGATGTGATGTTAATTTTTGTGACATCTTGATAATATTAAAAAGAGGACATGGTGATGGATGTTAAAAGAAAGAGAGGGCTACGTGTGAATTTAACATCGATTTAATTAATATCAATAGCAATGGTTATTATTCGAACCGATGTTAAGAGGGAAAAGTCAATGTTAGGTAAAAGGTGATTAAATGGTAAAGTAAAGGAAGGTTAATCTCCAGTAAATTAGGTCTCGAAGATTCAACAAATAAAGGTGAATAACATTTATCTTCTTTCTATTTATCTGACTCTCTGTTTGTTCGAATAATCAACTAGAAATCAAATGTTGTCGAGCTGCGCTAACCAATGAGAAATGAGAGTTTGGGAACACAAGTATATTACGGAAAATGGGAAAAGGACATATCACCTTTACTTGGAAGTAGCAGGCAGATTAAGGTTCTTGCCATCAGTGCTGGGGCAATTGAAGCAAAGGTTAGAGGCTTAAAGCCAAAATTAAACCAAGCTGTTACTCTGAAGTTGCCGAGGAAGATGGGTTTGAATTGGAGTCTTTTACCCTTCAAAAAGGGTAATATATATATATATATATATATATATATATATATATATATATATATATATATATATATTTTTTTTTTTTTACGCATAGCGTCTCATCACCTTTTGAGTTATCTTCGGAGGACCCTCCATAATATGTTTCTTGTGGTATCAATTTGGGCAAAAGACCCTTTATGATTTAGATAGAGGGACAAAGACCTACTAATCTTGTGATTTTAACACTCTTTTTTTCAAAAATGCCCCTCTTCCATCTCTTGCTTCTCCTCCACGACGGCATTTTCGTAAAATAGTCCAAACAAAATGGAAGAGGGGCTTAAAAAGAAGAGGGGAAAAAAATTGAAAGGAGCCACTGCCCTGAGATCAGTCTGCACTAGTAAAGGCGTCTTGCTCCCTTTTGGGCTTGTGCACCGAAAATTCAATTCCTTTGACAAATCAATGAATAAACTGCACAATTTTTTTTTTTTTAATGTACAAATTATTTTTTCTATTATCAGAGATGAAATTTTTGAGAAAAGTGAAGTAAAGTGATTTCTTTATATTTTAAAATGTATACACAAACACAAGAATGTTAGTTAAATAAATTTTGAGAGAAACCAAAGAAAAATCTAATTTTATTTCCTTTTTTTTATCTTTGATTTCAAAATCATTTTCCTACATGGTCTAGGGCATAAACACCTCCGATGAGTCCATGGCAATTGGTCATGTGGCACGGGCTGATCTACATGTATAGTTGGTGGGGTATGTGCCTCCCCTTAAAAATTTTGGAGAAAATTTTGGGAGAGGGAGGTATGGCCTTGTCTTAAAAAAAACATAAAAATAAAAATAGAAAACAAAAATAAAAACCATCATTTTTAAAGGCCCAATTCCATATCTCACATTTTGTACTTCCATACCTTCCATACGTCCATCTCCAACCTCCAAATTTTCACTTACCTCTTCCTTAATGCCTCCCTTCCTTCACAAGTGAGATAGCCTCAGGGAGGGCACTATTTAACAGGATAAATCCAATAATTGAAGAAACATATCCTCTTTTCTATTATTACTTTAGGATATTTTAGCCTTCAAGAGACATTGCTGTAACTTCTACCCCATGGAACTAGCTCTCTGGGAGACAACTGGAAATTTGACTTACATGTTAGTAGCATATATATATTTTATTGAAAATGTTATAATAATAAAAAAATGATATTATACAACATGTTACAAGTCAGATTCTTCCTAGAAGAGACAAGAGGTCAGTGAAGATGAATCCAGCTAGAGACTTGAATATGTTAGTTGTTTCTTTTGCAACATAAATACATCCTCTTAGCCTTTTGAAAGTCTAAAAGTAAAATTAATGAATAATTCTAGTCATTTGAAAATAAATGGAACAATGGATCAATGATTCTTTAGTGTCATACTATACACCACTATTGATATAGCCATGATAGAGTTCTCTCAAATCATGAAGCGTAGACGAGGTTACTTGTAATGCATATGGTAATCTTTTTTCTACTTTTGATTCAATAGAAAATAATTTTTCGTTTCATAGATGCTTATGATTTTAGATTTTTAATTACACTATTTTCTTATATTATTTGATAAGTATCACACTAATATTACGATGATATCATGCAAAATTCCTTTCACTACGAGATTTTTTCCTTTGAAAGAAATTTTTTGACAATAAAAATGCAAGAAAATTTAAAAAATTAGTTATTAGTGCCCTCCCTATCTTGAAATCATAGATCCGCCTCTATCATGTGGTATTAATTTGTACAAGAAGAATGGAATTTTAAAATGGCACAGGTATACGCGTGAGAATTAATCACGTGTTGCGCCTGCAATTACATTTTATGTGCTCGGGCAAGTGCAACAATGTCCTAATGGGTTAATTGAGGCATAGAAGAAGGCATTTTTTCCCAGCATTTCTAAGCATATTAATAATCATTAATTCGTAAATGTCAAATAAAAGGAAAAATACAAAAATATCTCATATGGTTTAATGTTTGTTAAATCAACTTTTTACGGAAAGATTTCCTTGGATCAAGGCCTTGAATTAATCGATCTCCAATTTCCATGATGCAATTTCTAATTTTTTACGTTAAGAAGCCGGCAAAGTTGTTATACATGTCATTCCTAGTTCTCCTATTTTCTTCTTATTTTGCTAATGTCATTAATACTATCTTGGTTCATAAATGAAAAGGAGGCCTAAGGTTAAACTCCTCTCGGCACATTTTACCATCAGCCAAACCGAGTCTTGTATCTAGAAAGTAAGGGTGTTCAAAAAATTCATTAATTTTGGATATTTGATCTAATCCACTATTTTTTATTTTCTTGGGTCAGATATTCATTTATAAAATATTGGTTGGATATCCATTAAATATGATTTGTTACTTCTCAAATCTTCATTTTGATATTTGTCAAGACATTAAAGGGTATTCATTAATTGACTCGTCATATGATCCATCCATAATCTATCCATATTGTTAACCTTGTAACCCAACTAAACTAACTTGCGACCTCCTTTTCCTCAGTTTTCATTGTACTCATAGCTCAATCTTAAGCCATTGGCCATTACAACCCTTATCCCTTTAGGCGAATTGGGGAGAGGGTGTTGCTAGTGGGGGGCGAGGGTTGGGAGGTGGAGGAGGAGGTTGCGTTGTAGTCGACGTCGATGGGGGTGACACCGAGGCTCTCCAGGTCGACAGATCTAGACTCGATCCAGCTTGCAAGGTCGCGGACGTAGTCGAACTCGAAGGCGAGGTGATGCTTGAGGTTACAGAGCTCGGACCGAGAGTAGGCGAAGATGTGAAATATGACATGGCCATCGGAGAGGGTTTTGCTATGATGGCTTCAGTGCTTCTGTTCTTCCCTTCCTCGATCCTTCAATGCGACAAACCCCCTCCTTATCTTCCTTGGTCACTCATGCATTCCCGAAAACACGTGATGCTCGTGCGCTGTTTCCCATTATCGCTAGTGCATACATAACCCAATAGCCGTACGCATTCCCCCAACCCCGTCTTGAAAATATTATTACATGCTTAAAATTTTCTTTTCTTTTTTTTAAAGAAGAAAATGACTACTACCGTTAATAGTAGTCGTAAAGATTTATTGATTTGAAATTTATTTTTATTTTTACTTTTATTTTTACCTTATTATTTATTTATTATTTATTTTTAAATTTACTTTTATTTAATAACATTTTTCTTGTTAAATTTATATTTTATATAAAGTTATTTTTTGATAAATAGTTTTGATATATTTTTAAATATTTATAAAAGTATTTTATAATTTTAATGAATATTGTCATATATATTTTTTTATAATTTTATTTAAATTATATTTCCTATCTTTATATTTTGATATTTTAACTAAATTAATCAATCGTATATCCAACATATACCTATGACCCAATTTAGTAAAATTAGATATCATATCTATTAAATTACCATTTAAATGAGTTAGGTCATATTATGATCCACTTAAGATTAGATCGAATAGGATCACGTGGAAACGAGACGAACACCCTTATCAGACAGTGAAAGTGAGAAGGCACATATACTTTGTTTAATTAGCTGGAGAAATTATCTCTGTAGCCTCTACAAAAATTAGTCGTGCATGAAATAAATAAATAAATTATTTACAATGTTATTTGCACCTAAAACACAACAAAAACAAATAAGCTCGTGCATGCTAGATTTTGTTACTTGTACGGAAGTGACCCTTCTATTTGTACCACCAAATTTTAGGAGGAAAACCTAAATCTAGACGGAATGACTCTGTCTCCTTTCCTTTGCAATGGCATGCATACCACTCTATATCAATAACTTAAATTTAGACGTTACGTCGCGTATGGCACAGCTAGAGGTGTAAAAGGAGGAAGGCATGGGCACTGGCGATGGCAAGGAGTCGATACCTTTCACATCTATATGTTGCAATGGTACCACATTCATTCAACCTGTATTTAAGTTTGAAAGTGAAAGGGGGGAGTACCCCCATGCTTGTTGTTTGGACATGGCAGGTGACCGAAGGCTGGGGAAGGACGTCAAATCTGATCAAGACCATGGATCGTGGACGGCGTGCATTAAAGTAGAGCCCCAGTAAGGTAAAGAATAAAAAATTTCATCGTAATTTTCATATCTTTTCTTATACCCTCCCTTGTAGTAAAAAAGAAAAGTTGTAAAAAAAAAAAAAAGTAAAGAAATATATATTGTAATATATTTTGTAATATATTATAATTTTAATAAGTATATTTTGATTTTTTATTATTTAAAAATTAAAATATTTCAATTAAAAAATAAAAATATATCAGTATATTTTAACTTTTTATTTATAGAAATAAATTTTTACTTAAAAAGTAAAGAATACTTTTACATTTATAAGTCCTGAGTTTTGGATTTAAGATTTCTTAAAATTTTTTTAAATTTATTATAAATTAAAATATATTGATTTATTTTATTAAATAATAGATATACATTACAAAATACATTACAATATATTTTTCTATATTCTTATACTTTTAAAAGAAAAGGAGCACACATCTACTAACCAGTTGCAACTTCTCTTGGTGGGAGAAAGTTGACGGTGGAAAAATATTTCCGTAGAAGATGTCGACGAGTTAAATTTAGATCCTTTGTTTCTCATGAACAAAAAGTTCTTACACTTTTCGCGTCCGGTATCCAACCCTCCTCCCATGCTAACTTATATGACTCAAAATAATGAATAATAAATTTTGACTTATGCATGATAGGTTCCTCAGCCATAGTTTTGCCATTCTTCTTTAAGATGTAATACTTAAACTCCACGAGGTCTTTGATATCAAACAAATTTTACAGAGCTCTAAGTGTATAGAATGAAAGAGAATTATATACTCGGGTAGGATGTGTATCAAAGTTGACCCGATTTTATCATGTGCGGCATGTATGCCTTTCTTTTCTTTTTTTTTCTCTTCTCGTGAGAATATAGATAATGATGTGAAAAAATCGATGAGTGTTGTTCTCGTGATTTATATAATATTGTAAATGTGGATTCACTTAATAGTTGATATTTAATGTAAAGAAATAAAAGAAGATAAAATTTGTTTTATGATGGGTTTCATCACATTTAAAAAAATTACCACACCACTTTAATCTAAAGTATATATATGATAAATAACTTTGCACAGGTAAAATCTCATTTTACATCGGTGCAAATTATTCCAAGGGTGATTTCATATGTGTAAAGTGATTTTGCACTCTTGTAAAGTGATTTTGACCTATTGGTTTATGATTTAGAATTTAGGTTTATAGAAAGTGATTTCACGTATGATAATTAATTTTTCACTTGAAAGATGATTTTTTTACCTTATAATTTAGGGTTTAACGAAACACTATAGACTAAACCTTAAATCATAACGTATAAAAATCACCTTTCATGTGTAAAATCACTTGTCATAAGTGAAGAAATACTTAAAATTTAATTTTGTACCGGTGCAAAGTAAGATTACATTCATGTAAAGTAGTTCAAAGTAAGATTGTACCATGTGAAATTATTTTAAATGTGAAAAGTGATTTTCCACCGAGGTAAAGTAGGAACGTAGTGGTGCTAAGTGATTTCGAAGGTAATTTTAATAATTTACATCTATACAAAAATAATTGATTATTGATTTTAATAATGATAGATTTGATAATGTATTAATATTTTTTTACATTAAAAAAAATCAAGTATATATCTCATTATCCTATACGTCAATTTCTACATTTTCCGACGTGGGTCTTTTCTCCTAATTGCCTACTTTTAACTATTTAAATAACAATTGCTTAAAAAGGTTGTGATGCCAACTATCCAAATAATGTATTTCGACCTGTACGGTTGAATTCAATAGAAATGAGCTACAATAATGAGCTCGCATGCACAAGGCCTCGTGGAACATAAATCTCACTGTGGCTAATTATATGTCAGAAAAATTCTGATGACGCATATGCCTCCGTATTTAACTAAAAGAAATTGTTTCATATCCAGAGGATATCATATCCCACCAAACGTCTCCTCGTCCCTCCAACCCCCACCCATCTCCCACCATGTCCCTTAATTAATCCTACCCAAATATTCCTTAGGTTGGTTCCCCTTAAAGATGCTGACAAATGGAAGGATATGGGTAAAAAAGACGGCGAGGAACTTTCAAACGATGCCAAGGAAAACCTAACAAATATGTACAACAATGAACACATTCAAGTCCAACTTTAACATCAACCACATCGCGGGTGGAGCCACAGGGGGCAATGGGGTTCATTGCCTCTCCTATCTTTACGACCTCCTTAAAAATTATGCATCACAAGCTCTTGTGGCGTCAGAGAGAGAGAGGGAGATGCCATGAGTGGGAACCGGTCGTGGAAGAATGGTGCCATGCCAACTTGAAATTGGGGTACATCGAAGGGTGGTGCCAACTTGAAAGAAGGTGAAAAGTCGTGAGTCAAGTGGTGCCCAACTGCCATGGGGAGTTGTCTATGGATTAAGGAATACAAGGCGTAATTCTTATCATTTAAGGAATAAATAGAGGAATCTAAAATGTGTAAAATAAAATAGTAAATAATTGAAGTTTGATATTTAAGAGTTTACGTTGGTTAAGTTTACTGTGCAGTAGGGTTGAAATAAATTTGCGTTGGATTAAGTTTTCTTAATCTAATGCAAATGGGTGGTGAGTTAAATTCTGTTGAAGAAATACAAGTTAAGAGGCATAATTATCCAACCAAACATGACCGTAGGCTTTATTTAGTAGAAAGATAAGAGTTATTTAGGAATAAAATAATAGAAGAATATAAAAATTGGTGATATTGATTTGATATTAGTAGATATTTGGTTAATATAAAGATATGAATGTGAGTGAGTTGATATGATATTATAAATATATTTTAATAGATATATTATATTACAATTGATATGTTTTAATATATATTAACGTGGACGGAAGTTAAAAATATCGATGGAAGTAACTTATACTTATCATATGCTATTGGTAGACGAGGTCGTAAGAGTTAATATTTCTGGAAGGTTCAGAAAATAATGTTAAGAAATGTAAAATTGGTGTTAACATTCAATTGTATTTACTTGTAGAGTCGTATTAACATCAATTTATGTTTAGTTGAATTAGTATTAAATTGGAGTATTAAATCTTGTAGTGTTTATTTGTTAGTGATGTTAAGAATTTGAATCAAAGATCACGAGAGCACAATAAAATCATGTGACTTAAACACAAATTTACTTAACTTTAGTAATAATTAATGTTAGACAAATTAATATTAAAAATTATTAATCTATGTTAAAAAAAAAAAAAAGATTAACCTTTTAAGTAAATAAAGATTAATCCCTCGAAGGAAAAATAAAAAAATTCTTCAAAAGAAAAAGGTCAGCGGAGACACAGGAGTTTGTAATATCCGGCGCATGGGCCGCCTCGATAGCGTGCTTTCCGCATAGTTTGCCACCACGAATCCAAACCTATCGTTCCCCACGAAACCCCAATTAAATAATATCGGAAATACGCAGAACATGCCACCGAAATACGCATCGCCTAACCCCCCACCGCCCAACCCCACTCTTTAATGAGATTAAACGTGGGTTGCCACAACACAAGCACATGTTATTGAGTTGTCCCCGGGTTTGGCCATCGTATCGTAAGGTCGCTTCCGGTTGCCCTTGCATTAAATCGGCGCATTCAACCTCCACCAGCCACTATCAATGCCAAACTCTCACGCGAAGACCCCACACGATAGTTGGATGATACCGGACGTATATTCGACCTCCTCCTTGTAATCCTCTTCACGCCCTCAACCCCCCTCCCCTCGGGGCAGTTATAGTACTTTCTTCCCACCAAAATCCGATGCACCAACTTGTTCTGCTCATTTCTCATGCTCTCAAGTCCTTCTGACAGCCAGCCACCCCGCCCCATCATTGGTGTATATATCTATCTCTCTATCTATCTATCTGTCGATATATAGAGAGGGAATTAAGAGGAGGAGTAACGATCGGGTGCAATGGTGGAGATGGGGGAGAGGAAGCCGGCGGTGGCGGTGGAGCTGAGCCCGCTCAGCGCGACCATATGGAAGGACAAGAAGGACACGAAGCTCCTTGGGGACGTCTCCGCGAGGCTCACGTGGAAGGACCTCACCGTCGCCGTGACGCTCAGCAACGGCGACACGCAGACGGTGCTCGAGGGCCTCACCGGGTACGCCGAGCCTGGGACCCTGACCGCCCTCATGGGCCCGTCGGGCTGCGGGAAGTCCACTCTACTCGACGCCCTCGCGGCGCGCCTCGCGGCCAACGCCTTCCAGTCCGGGGAGATCCTCCTCAACGGCAGGAAGACCAACAGATCGTTCGGGACCGCAGTGAGTAGCAGCAATCCACATGCACTTCTTTTATCTATCAAGTTTGCTCTTTGATGACTCAAGTCTTCGATCGGGAGGGTGCTTCCACTCGTATCGAAACGCTGCTTGGGTACTGTTTCATGCATTTTATATAATGATGATCCAGAAGCTCTCGAGTCATTTAGTTTAGAGCTACATGCGATTGGGATCCAAATACTCTCCTCGACAAGAACCCTCTTGTATGTCAGCTAAAAAAAATGTCTGTGGGGTTCAGTATCGAAAATTTAATTTATTTTTTCCTTCAAGGAAATATGTTAACATATACATATACCTGTCTACCACGCCAACACATACGCCGGCCTCCAGACGCAGCCCTCACCTGTACACCCACGAACGACTTGGCGGAGGGTAGTGGGGAATGGTGGGAGGAGATTGGTGGATGGATTAGAGGCGGTGTCGTTGGGGTATATTAACTACGTACGATATTCCTTTTATTAATAAAAGGAGGATTTTTTTTTTGCTTTTTTATGCACACGAAGAAGGTGTTTGCCGAAAGGATGACACAAAATCGCATAATTAACCCTTACCGTACTGAATCTGCCAAATATGAAGAGGCAAACTTATGTCCGATTTTTTATTCTATTTCTTTTGAATCGAATCTAAATCAAATTTTTTACGAATCAAAAAGTAAGCGGGTTATGAACCCGATCGCCGAACCCAACTGGAGATTTGTTCCAACGACCGTGATTTGGCGGGTGCAGGCGTACGTGACGCAGGACGACAACCTGATCGGGACGCTGACGGTGCGCGAAACGATATCGTACTCGGCGCAGCTGCGGCTGCCGGATAAGGTGAGCAGGGCGGAGAGGAGGGATCTGGTGGAGGGGACGATCATCGAGATGGGCCTGCAGGACTGCTCCGACACGGTGATCGGCAACTGGCACCTCCGGGGGATCAGCGGCGGCGAGAAGAGGAGGGTGAGCATCGCCGTCGAGATCCTCATGAGGCCCCGCCTGCTCTTCCTCGACGAGCCCACCAGTGGGCTAGACAGGTAACGTTAGCATCGCCTACCTGTCTTTCCTTTGTTAATTATCGTGCGTCCTGCGATTGGTTGGTGGGGTTTTTAATGCCCCCAGCGACGGCCGGAATCTAAATGGGGTTTCCTTTTACCTGTACGTAAGTTAATGGAGTTTGTATCTAATTTATATATTGGGTCCATTTTTTAACTGCATGTGCATTAATGGTTTATATACTGTTGCGTAAATATGTCTTTCTGCCCATGTCAGCAGTGCCTCGGCTTTCTTCGTGACTGAGACGCTACGTGGGCTGTCGAGGGACGGGAGGACCGTGATAGCGGCGATTCACCAGCCGAGTAGCGAGGTGTATGAACTGTTCGATATGCTCTATTTGCTTTCCAGTGGGAAGACCGTGTACTTCGGACAAGCTGCAGAGGCGTGCGAGGTGTGTAACTACCTGTCTATATATGTATTTGTACGTGTCGTTGCGTTTATTGTAGGGCATATTATACGTAGTGAGGGTATTTTTCTTTGATGCACCGCTATTTTGGGAAATCCCATCGGTAATTTCAAGAATTCGAATTAATTTGCGTCCCAACATTGCGAACCGATGATATGGATGAATCGTAGATACGTTTATTCGATCATATTGGAGGGTACGTGTGAGAGCACCATTTTACATGTGGGATTATCCTGCTTGGTAAGTGGGATATATGTATATCCCTGTTGTTGGTTATTTGAGATCACGTGGGTTACCCCCCCCACAGATTGTTAATTTGCCAACCCTAAGGTTTGAATGCCTTCCATGAGAATCGTGGGTTGATCTCCCAAGAAACCAATCAGAAAAACACAGGTTCTATTAACCCATAATTTGGAGGTTGAGTGTTCCTACGAATTAGGTCCGCTTTAGCGAAATGTTTTCTTCCGTTTAACATGCAAGGAAACCCCATTAGACTATTAAGATTAAGAAAAGAAGATCATTGAACGACCCTTTGAACCCCGAGATAAACGCGTCCCTATTTGTAAAAGGCACAGCGGTGGGCGTGTGCAAATGCTCCCATCCATCCGCTGGAATCCTAAGATTAATATTCTTGTATTTTTGTGATGCAGAGGAAGGTTCACTGGACTTTTTGAGAAAATAATAAATGTTTGCTAAGAAATAATTTAGATTGAAGCATTTTAATTGGGGGCGTGCATAGCATTTTTCCTGGACCTGTCCATGCCGTTGGATTGAATGCACAGATGTACTCTAAGCATCACTTTTTTTTGAACGATGATTTACAACTTGCCATGCATGAGATATACATAACGGAGGATCTGAACACTACAAACTTAGTGGAATCAAGATAGTCAGGTAAGGTCTAAAAACCAGTAAAAATCGAGGTTTATGGAGTGTTGATCCCAATTTCATGGGATAAGGCACATGGATTTTCGCATGGTTTAATTTATAATGCAATCGTGGTTTCCACTCATGGTAGTGATTGATGTATCTGGGCAAAAAGAAAATAATGGAATTGTTCCTAAAATGGACGTTATTTATACGAAATCGGATCTTGACAAACCAAAATAGATTCTATTTCCCATGTATGTATAGGGATTCTAATCATACAGGTGAAAAAATTGCAGTTCTTTGCGCAAGCGGGATTTCCTTGTCCGGCCTTGAGGAACCCATCGGACCATTTCCTGAGGTGCATCAACTCCGATTTCGACAAGGTCAAAGCTACCCTGAAGGGATCCATGAAGCTCAAGGTAAGTCTTTATTTCAAGACGTCACTGGATAATATTTATCGGAGAATTTTGCCTATTCTTATTTTTGTATTACTAGAAGATACTTGTAAGTTGCCCAGTATGATCTCACTGCCTCAACGCCTGTGGAACTTTTTTTTGTTTCTTTTAATAACTTAGAATCTCATGTGAGTAAATTGGGAAATACATACCCCCTGCGAACAGATTAATAGACTGGCAGGACTTGTACCCAAAAGTTATACGAATGCGTTATCAGGAAACAACTAACTAGAGAATTGAGTTCCCTGCGATATGTGAAGCATGATTGAGGAATTCGTAAAGGCCTTATAATAATAACCTAACATTGAGCGTTACGTAGCTAATTAATCTGGAAATATAAAGTTATAAAGTTGATAAATTATAATATTAACCTAATATTGAGCGTTAAGTAGCTAATCTGGAAATATAAAGTTACAAACTTGAGAAACCTGTGCCTCTCCTCATGGTGTTTTCTTTTTTCGTATAATTTAGTTTGATTCGAGCTTTTATTGGGAAGGAAATTAAATAGGTGGATAACTCAAGAATAAAAAGTTACCACGGCATGAGGGCCGCTATCAAAACACGGGATAACTCTAAGGTGCTGTTTTATGTAAGAGAAGGTAACCGTCACTGGGTTGCATATATATACTTTATATTGCATTTTAATATGAAAAACTGTAATAACTTTAAGTGGCAAACATGATATTTTTTTATATGAAATTTATTTAACTTGGGATATATAACTTTGTCAAATAACGAATAATTCCCCTTATACCTCAATTGATACAAATGATACCTAACTTTGGCCAAAGAAATAGTGACCCATTATAAAGCGAAGTTTTCTTCCAGCTGGAAAGTATGGGCATGCTCTAATGACCCTTGTTCTTCACTGCTTGAGAGAGCGGTGGGTAGTTAATATTCCTTCATGCACCAATGGTGGAATTACAGATGCTTATCCCATTTCCGGAAGATGCGTGAAAGCTTTTGTCAATGTCTAATTAATTTGCTAACTTCAAGATAAAATCAGATATAATAGGTTTTATACCATTATAATCATAAATAAAGAAAAGGGTAGAATATATATTTATCTTCGTAATCAGACGACTACCTATTGTACAGGCCCATAGCATTTGGTCCCTTTAAAATCCCCGCTCCCCCAAGTTCCAACCTAACAACCGCCGCCCAAATAACAGGGGTGAAAATTGCCGTTACATCCAAATTGACGAAATGTACCCTTAAAAATCTGGATATTTGATTTATGTAATTTCTTCTTTTCCAGTTCGAAATGGCAGATGATCCACTCTCAGGCGTGACGACCGCCGAGGCGATCCGGAAGCTGGTCACATTCTACACCACCTCCCAACAAAACTATGCAGCAAGACAAAAAGTTGACGAGATCAACAAAGTGGTCAGTAACACACACACACGTATATAACATCCTTCATCTTCTTTACTTAGTGACGTTAACAAATTTAAGAGGATACATCATGCAATGATACTCATCTATATTCAAAATGGACATGGACATATATGATTAGGTGTCTATATATATATATATATAGAGAGAGAGAGAAAGAGAAATTCCAGCATGTTATTTGTTTTAGATAATTAGTATATATGTGTATTTCAAAAATGTATTAGCATATATATGCATGCATGTTTAATAGCATATTGTGCTTTGAAGTGCTTTTGACATAGATTAATTTATAAGGCATTGTTATCATACTTGCACGAGAATATTTTATGCATGGTTTACCACAGAATTACTCTCTTTATTGCAGAAAGGGACTGTGCTGGATTCAGGAGGCAGCCAAGCGAGCTTCCTAATGCAAACTTTCACGCTGACCGGGCGCTCCTTTGTGAACATGTCGAGGGACTTCGGATATTACTGGTTGAGGCTCTTGATTTACATAGTCGTCACCGTTTGCATTGGCACAATTTATCTAAATGTGGGAACTAAGTACAGTTCCATCCTGGTATAGTATATATATATATATATATATATAATTATCCTTCTTCCCACCGGGGGTTTTCATATATAAGAAAATGCACACCTGATTCCAATCTCACGTTTGATTACCATTGAATGAATCTGCAGGCAAGAGGAGCCTGCGCTTCCTTCGTCTTCGGCTTCGTTACCTTCATGTCGATCGGGGGATTCCCTTCTTTCGTAGAAGATATGAAGGTTTGCAATATATGCCTAATTTTGGGTGTTTAATTAATTATAGCTTCTTAAAAAGTTTTATATATATATATATATATATATATCTATATATATATGTATGTATGTATGTATGTATGTATATTATGCACTAATCGTTTCCTTAAGCAGGTTTTCCAAAGGGAGAGGCTCAATGGCCATTATGGGGTTCTACCATTTGTTCTAAGTAACACGATTTCCGCGGCGCCGTTCCTGATCCTCATCACATTAATCTCCGGGACGCTTTGCTACTTCATGGTGCGGCTCCACCCAGGCTTAATTCACTACCTGTTCTTCATCCTTTGCCTATACGCGAGCGTCACCGTCGTCGAGAGCCTGATGATGGCTATATCAAGTGTCATCCCCAACTTCCTCATGGGAATCATCGTAGGAGCTGGGATTCAGGTGAATTTAATTTGATTGAATTTCCACTTTGGCCCCTCCACCCATTTCTTGCTTCACAGACATTCTTAAACCTCAACTACGATATATGTCACTAACCCCTATGAATTATAGGGAATTTTCATGCTTGTCTCTGGCTATTTCCGGCTTCCTCATGACATACCAAAGCCATTCTGGCGTTACCCAATGTCATACATTAGCTTCCATTACTGGGCACTGCAGGTAATTAATTCAAAAAATTTACAAGCTTAATTTGTGTGGTTACTTCTGGATTAACTTAACTGGTTAATGGCAAACAGGGTCAATACCAAAACGACTTGGAAGGTCTGCTATTTGACAACCAATCACCGGATCTCCCTAAGATCCCTGGGGAGTTCATACTCCAATACGTTTTCCAGATAGATATCCACAGGTCCAAGTGGGTGAATCTGATTGTTGTCTTCTCCATGATAGTCGTGTATCGCTTGCTGTTCTTCGTCATGATCAAGATAAACGAGGATGTGATGCCATGGATCCGGGGATACGTAGCTCGAAGGAGGCTACGCAGGAAGATCACCAGGCACGGCGCAACTTTGAACGATCGGATGCCTTCTTTTAGGCGATATGTGGAGAGCTGATATATATATATATATATATATATATATATATATATATATATATAACAAGAGCGATTGGTAATTGCGACTCTTGGATATATATGGAGGATAAATGGGTATAGAATAAATGCATGTTAACTCTTATTTGGTTTAACAAGAGTTTAAGTGGTAGGTGAATTTCGGGGTTAGATGTCATGTGGTGGTGGACAAAGCGGATTGAATGAAATTTAACATAGTGAGATATATTGTTTCTGTAACATTTCTCTCTTACTCGGATTGTGCTTGGTTTATTGATATCTAGGTAGCCATCATGCAAGGATTACGTCTCAAATGGTGGTAGTTTCTTGTGATCACATCATGTTGGCATTGACCCAATACTTATTATGACATGATCTGAAAAACAGTTAATAAAGTAATTATTAATTCAATGACAATGGCACTCTTTCATAAGGGCATGCTCTTGGAGAAATCAATACATGAGAAGAAGATTTTGGATCGATGGTAAAGCTAGATGTGTAATTAAGAAGCATCTCAAATTCGAATTCATAAGTTGTTGCAATAGTAAAAGGATTGCAATGATTAATTTTCTAAAACTCTTTCCTACTTGTTATGATCTAATGAAATGTCTTCATTAATTATCCAGAGCATATTGGAACTCTTACTTGACAGTGGAAAGGGCTAGCTAACCATGGATTTAATACATGTTACTTCTCAAGATAATATTCTAAAATGAAAACACTACTTCACCAATGAAACAACCTAAGTAAGCTAATAAAGTAATGGGAATCCTCTGTAACTATTCTCATGCCTCGCATCAACAATTTACATAGTTGGGTTTTCCATGGTTTGATAGGATGGGGACCTCAGATATTGGGATCAATTGAGTGCTTACTAGCTAGTTGTAGCCCCCACCTATTGGGGTTAATCCATAAATGACACACCTCTAACGAAGGAAGAACCTAAATATTAATCAACTGAGCTTTATATTGATTGGGTACCGATATTGGTGTACCAGTATCGGTATCCTATATACTGAGTACCGGTACTGGTGAACCACTACCTGTACCCAAGACTTACAGGTTCTAGTTTCATATCCAAAGGAGTACCGGTATTGATGCCAAGTATCGATACTCATGGCTTATAGTTTGGAACTTAAGCTCACATGAGTACTTGTCCAGTATGAATCATATACCGATGCTAGAGACTAGCGTCGATACTCACGACGTACTGGTATAACTCAAGAATTAACTTATCTCAACGAGTACCGATCCCCATCATGAGTACCGGTACTTATTGAGTACAGGTACCTCAACTTGTAGCCCATAGGCATCAATATTGAAGATCTTACTAGTGAGTTACAGATCTTGATTTGTTTAAACCTGTTACGAACAGGGCGTCAGGCATCGTTTAAGACATCTGGGAAGTGGCCCAGAAGTCTGGTCAAACGTCTGGAAGCCTTCCCAGACGTCTGGTATTAAATTTTTTCGGCGTACGGGTTCACGTCGGCGCGCATGCGCGCGCAGACTGAACCCGCTGTCCTCCTTCTCTTTCCTCTCCCTCCTTGCAGACGCAGCCTTCCTTTTTCTCTCTCTCCCCGCGCTGCCTTCAAATAGCGCCTCTCCCTCTCCCTTACCCTCACTCCACCGCCTTCTTCTCCTTCTCCCTGTCAGTGAGAGAGCGAGCGAGCGAGAGCAGCAGCAGCGACTGCTACGGGTGTGTGGGGAGGAGAAGCTGTTGCGAGAAGAAGAAGAAGCTCGACCTCGAGGGTGCGAGCTTGCCGGGGCAGCTAGAGACGACCGGCGGGAGAGCAGCGAGAGTGTGGAGCCGTGGAGGAGCTGCTGCAGCTCAAGCAGCAGGCGGACGCAGCGCGACACGGCCGTGCGTTGCGGGCGAAGAGCGAAAAGGGTCTTGATTCTGGGAAAATTTTCCAGAATCAGACGTCTAGACTTACGTCCAGACGACGCAGAAGACGTCTGGAGGAAGGTCTAGACGTCTGACAGGTACAATATTTCTTATCTTCTCCTTTTTCCGCGTGTACGGCCATGCAGCCGTTTCCGCCGAGTCCTTCTGCACCTCTTCGTAATGAGAGCAGGTGTGTGTGTGTGTGTGTAGGATTTGTTCGGGAGGGCGCAAGGAATCGCCATCCCACACAGATAAGACGTCTGGGCACAGTACCAAACGAAGGACAGGGCCTCCAGACTTCCGGGGTGGCAATCGGACGTCTGGAAACTAAGTCTAGATGGTCCAGCGGGCTTCTGGACGTCTGAAGGACTGCGCAGACCAAGGTATGACCTGAGCGACCTTTTAAGATGTCTGGAAGAAGTTCCAGACGTCTGATTTTGGGCAGACTCGTCGTTTTTGACCAGTTTAGGGTCTGTTCGGAGTCCGTTTTCCACGTTCAAGTTTCGTTCTTCCCAGATTTATTTCCTCTACCCGTTTACAGTAATTGTATACTATTATGAGTAACTCCTTGTGTTGATCCTTGTGTTAGGACCCCGTTCCGTTGCGGCTCTGGGGGTTGCGAAGGCACGCGGGATTGCCGATAACGCCCCTAATACTCTCGATTTTGTGGGTAGAGTGGCCTTTTCAATTATTTATCAAAAAATTATGCAATTGTGAAATAATTAATAGAGTCTAGGGCATTGCATGAACCCTAGGGCTGAAAAATTAGATTGAATGATAGATCATAGGGTATTGCATGAATCCTAGGACTGAAAAGCTAGATTGAATGATAGATCCTAGGGTATGGCATGAATCCTAGGACTGGAAAATTAGTTGAATATATAAACATTACACTCTTGGAAAAGTAGAAAGGAAACAATAACTACCTCTAAATTAGTTAACAGCTGTCTGTTTATGAATGAATAATTACGGTTGAGAGCATGAGTTATATGGATATAAAGCTGGAACGGTGAAACCTAAATTGGCTGAGTTAAAAGAGCATGAACCCTACGGGGAATTAGGAGTAGAACTCCTGGAAAGTGAATGGAATAGAATTGGGGAAGTGAGCTGGCCCTTGAGTTCGGAGTACCAAGGAGAGCAACTGTCCCCTTGTTTAGTGCAGAGCGGAGCTAGCCGCCCTAGGGACCCGGGGCTAGGTCTGGTCGCTTTGTACCGACTTTTGGCCCTCGTGTACACACTACCGAGAGCTACTAGTGTAGGGAGAGCACTAGCTACCCCACGGGCCCCGGGGTTCTACTAGCCCTCCTACACAGACTTGTAAGGCCCACTGCGCAAACCAAGGTAGTCAGGCGAGGGTGCGCGGACTGTGGAGGGGCAAGACCCCTGTTTGGCTACTGTGGAGGGGCTGGACCCCTATTACTGAGAGGGCTCTGCCCTATACTGGTTCCGTGCTATGCTTTGGGCGCACCCGTTAACGGAAACGACTAACCGTGTGCCAGTGCGGGGTAACTACCCATGCGTTTATCACGCGTGCCGTAGTCACTGTTACGTCTGTCAGCGACCTTGGGGTGGTTGACTGAGGGTAGGACCACCACGGGGGACTCTCTCGGCCAGGAGAGCACCACGTGTTACTTCTACTTTTCGGAAAAGACTGCAATCAAGATCGTTCCCATGAGAACATTCGAAATCAAAAGAAAGATCTGAGAAATAATTCAATAGTCAATAAATGGAAAAATTAAAGCAAGAAATTATAAATGTAACAGCTACTGTCCACCTTACTGTTTCTTTTAGTTTTTAGTTGCCACTCTACTCAGCGTTTCGCTGACGTGTCACCTCTGTTACCCCTTTCAGGACCAGGTGTTGAGTAGCCAGAGTCGGCGGCTGCAGAGGGTGTTAGGCCTATTAAAGTCCAGTAGTGTTACTTGTAGTACCCACTGTACTTTTCTTTCCGTTGTAATAAGTAGTTTATGTTACCCCCTGTACTCTTTTTATTTTAAGCTTCATGTTTATGTACATGTTTATTTCTCTACTGTTGTCGTGGTGTATACTGTAGTATTTCTTTTCTTTACTGCTGTATTTTGTTACTGCTAGTTATATACATGTTGAATGTGGTTTATTTACTGCTCTTTTGGTTACTTTCTCGTTGGACGACTGGGTCTTGGGATCAGTCGAGTCGGTCCGATTCTTGTGTCTCGTAGGGATTCGGAAATCGGGTCGTTACAAGATGGTATCAGAGTAAGGTCATCCCTAGAAGTGAACCAACTGACTGGAAAATAACCAATTCTCGTGTCTGTAACTAAAGTAGCCACCACAATGTTTCTTTTGACATGAGCTCTTAGACTTCTTCGTTAGATATCGTTCCATATTGACATATTTCCGTTCTATTTCGTGTCTCCTTGCAAGAGATGCCTCGATGAGGGCCTAGCGAGGTGGGCTGCGGGCGCGACCGAGGACGAGGTCGGCGAGGTGGGCATGTTGCGGTCGACGTCTCAGTGGACCAGCCACTGCTCCCGGGCATTCAGGCCCTGGACCTCACCCAGCTGATACAGGACATAGTGCGAGAGGAGCTCCACCCACCGCCTCGAGCACCTCTCTTGGGGCTGCGGAGGGGGAGTCCTCTGTGAGACCACGCGACGGACGCGACGCTGGATGCGAGGGAGGGGATGGGCCGCCACCGCCTCCACCTTCCTCCGACACTTCTGTGCACGAGACTTCCTTACCTGGAGATGCACTAGTATCCCCACTGCAGCACCACTTCGAGCTTTTCGGGCAGTTCCGGAAGCTGAAGCCCCCCCTCCTTCAAAGGGAATGAGGACCCGACCGAGGCGGAGGACTGGCTCGAGCAGATCGAGAAGGTTTTCGACACCCTTCGGCCCCCGGTGGAGTGCTACGTGGCATTTGCCACGTACCAGCTGGAGAGTGCGGCACACAGGTGGTGGAAGGCGGTCAGGGGATAGGAGAGGGACGAGCAGACCTGGGACCGATTCGTCACCCTCTTCTACGAGCAGCACTTTCCCCAGACGTGGCAGGACTAGAGGAGGTGGGAGTTCCACATTCTCTGCTTGGGGACGATGACTGTGAGCGCGTACCGCACACGTTTTCTGGAGCTGTCCCGCTTTGCAGTGACAACAGTAGTCACTGAGGAGGAGCGCCTTTGGAGGTTCACCGAGGGGCTCCGGCCTGCGATTCAGGGGTATGTCAAACCCCTGAAGCTGCCTATGTTCTCGAGGGTAGTGGAGGCAGCTATGACCTACGAGGAGACCAACTCGTCCGTGCGAGATACTGACAGCGGGAGAAAGAGGCCCTACCAGCCAGACTTTTCACAGGGTCGGCGCAAGAGGAGACACGTGGCACCCGTAGGAGAGCCGTCACGTTTTACACGGCCATCAGTGGCCTTTGGGGGCCCTCGACAGGGGCCAGTTGCTAGCACCGGCCCCCCGCCCAGCTGACAGCAGGGACCCACTGAGGGCGGGATCGGGTTCCCCTCTATTACCAGTGTGGCCAGCCTGCCCGTCTAGGGCAAGAGGTTAGCAGATGCTTCCCGCGTTGAGCACTGGAGGGCGAGCAGGAGGCCGCGGTTTCCAGGCGCGAGGAGGAGGACAACAGTCATGAGGAGGGTATCGGCCAGCAGCTACCCGTCCAACGCAGAGTGTGGCTGCTTCGTCCGCACTTAGGGCTGAGGGGCGTATCAACGCCCTGACCCACAGGGATGCCAGAGCTTCGGGATCTGTGGTGGCAGGTATGGTTTCAGTTTCCGGCAGACTCGTTTACACGCTTTTTGATTCCAGCGCTACGCACTCGTTTGTCGCCTCCAGTTTCGCAGTTAGTTTGGGCCAGGATTATATGCTGTTAGAGGATCCGTTCGTGATCAGAGGTCCGAGTGGTCAGCTGTTTGTGGTTGAGGAGGTATACACAGGTTGCGAGGTTAGTATTGGGGGACATAGCTTTCCCGCTGACCTGATTATTATATAGATGGAGGACTTTGGCGTAATTCTGGGGATGGACTGGCTATCCGCTTACCATGCCTTGGTGGACTGTTTTGAGAGGAAGATCGTCTTCTCCATACCGGAGTTGCCTTCTTTTGAGTTCCACAGTCAGCCAGTGAACGGAGGCTTCAGGTGCATTTCTGCACTTCGGGTAGCGAGACTTTTGAGCCAGGGGTGTTAGGGCTTCCTAGCTTGTGTGGTGGCAGAGCCCAACCCTATGGCAGACTTCCAGAGTATCCCGGTGGTCAGAGAGTACCCCGACATGTTCCCAGATGAGTTGCCAGGACTACCGCCCGAGCGTGAGATCGAGTTTGAGATCTCACTAGTACCAGGGACCAGCCCCATCTCCACTGCACTATACAGGATAGCACCACTTGAGCTGCGAGAGCTCAGGTCCCAGTTGCAGGATCTTTTGGAGAAGGGCTTTGTGAGGCCCAGTGTGTCTCCCTAGGGAGCCTCGGTACTGTTTGTAAAGAAGAAGGATGGTACCCTACGCCTTTATGTAGACTACTCTTACGAACACGGTCTCAAGACGGGTTTTTAAGACGTCTGGGAAGTGGCCCAGATGTCTGACCAGACGTCTGGAACCCTTTCCAGACGTCTGGTATTAAATTTTTGCGGCGTACGGGGTTGCGTCTGCGTGCATGCGCGCGCAGACTGCACCCGCCGCTCTCTTCTCTCTTTTTCCCTCTCTCCTCCTGCAGGGCGCAGCTCCTTTCTCTCTCTCTCCCCGCGCAGCCTTATAAGGCCCCTCGCCCTCTCCCTCACCCTCATCTCCTCAGCTTTCCTCTTCTCCTTCTCCCTGCCGGTGCGAGAGCACGAGCGAGCAAGTGGGCGACGGCAGCAGCGGCGGCGGCGAGTGTGTGGGAGGGGGTGTTGCGAGAAGAAGAAGACGCTCGACCGTGAGGGCTCGAGCTTGCCGGGGCAGCTAGAGCCGGCCGGCGGGGGAGCAGCGGGCGTGGAGTGTCGCGGAGGGGCTGCTGCAGCTTGGGCAGCAGGCAGACGGGGCGCGGCCGTGCGTCGCGGGCGGAGAGCGAGTCGAGCTCTGATTCTGGAAAATTTTCTAGAATTAGACGTCTTGGCTTACGACCAGACGACGGTGAAGACGTCTTAAGGACTGTCCAAACGTCTGGCTGGTAAGATATTTCTATCTTCTTCCTTTTTCGCATATACGGCCATGCGGCCGTCCGCCGCGCCTTCGTCTACGAACCGTCATGCTGAGAGCAGGGTGGGTGCGTGCAGGTTCTGCTCGGGAGGGCGTGAGGACTCGCCATCCCACGTGAATCGGACGTCTGGCCGTAGTGCCAGACGACGGGAAGGAATTCCAGACGTCCGGGGTGACCATCAGACGTCTGGGAACTAGGCCAGATGCCCTCGCAGGCTTCTGGACGTCTGAAGGATTACACAGAGCGAAGGTACACTCTGACCCACATTTTAAGACGTCTGATTTTGGGCAGTCTCGTCGTTTTCGACCCGTTTAGGGCACGTTCGGACTCCGTTTTTCGCATTTCGAGTTGCGTTCTTTCCAGAATAAAATCCTCTACCCGTTTACAGTAATTATATACCGTTCTGAGAAACTCCTTGTGTTTGATCCTTGTGTTAGGACCCCGTTCCATTGCAGTCTTGGGGGTTGCGGAGGCGCGCGGGATTTCTAACCACGCCCCCAGTACTTCCGTTGTAGCTGGTAGAGTGGCTTTTAATTTAATTAGCATAATTTGTTACAATTGTAGAGTAATTAATAGAGTTTAGGGTATTGCATGAATAGTAGGACTGAGAAACTAGATTGATTGGTAGATCCGACGGTATTGCATGAATCCTAGGACTGGAAAACTAGTGGAATATATATATTGCAGTCTTGGAAAAGTGGAAAGGAAATAATCGCTGCCTGTAAATTAATAGCTGCCTGTTATGAATGAATAAATATGATTAAGAATATGGGTTGTATGAACGTAAGACTGGAACAGTGAAACCTACAATGGCCAAACAAAAAGAATACGAACCCTACGGGGAATTAGGAGTAGAACTCCTGGAAAGAGAATAGACTGGAACTGAGAAAGTGAAACGTGGAGGCGTGTTGTCTCTTGGGTACGTGGTACCAAAGAGAGCACACATTACCTCTTAGTGTAGAGGGGAGCTTGCCGCCCTCAGGTTGAGACCGGGGTGGGTTTGGCCACTGTATACCGACTTGCTGGCCCTCGCGTATGCAGTACTGAAGAGAGCTACTAGTGTAGGGAGAGCACTAGCTATCCCACGGGCCCTAGGGTTCTGCTAGCCTCCTACACCGACTTATTAGGCCCACTGGGCAAACTAGGGTAGTCAGGCGAGGGTGCGCGGACTGTGGAGGGGTTGGACCCCTGTTACTGAGAGGGCTCTGCCCTATACTAGTTCCGTGCTGTGTTTTGAGCGCACCCGTTAACGGAAACAACTGACCGCGTGCCAGTGCGGGGTAGCTACCCGTGCACTTATCGCGCGTGTCGTAGTCACCGTTATGTTTGTCAGCGACCTTGGGGTGGTTGACTGGGGGTAGGACCACCACGGGGGACTCTCCCGGCCAGGGGAGCACCACGTGTTACTTCTTCTTTTCGGAAAAAACTGCAATCAAGATCGTTCCCACGAGGAACATTCGAGATCAAGTGAAGGATCTGAGGAATAAATAAATCGTGAAATAATAGAAAGACATAATTAAAGAAAGTAAAAATATAACAGTTACTGTACACTCTACTGCTTCTTTAGTTTTTAGCTGCCACTCTACTCAGCGTTTCGCTGACGTGTTACACTCGTTACTTTTCAGGATCAGGTGTTGAGCAGCCAGGGTCAGCAGCTGCAGAGGATGCTGGGCCGAGTAGGGTCCAGTAGCGTTACCCGTAGTTCTTGTTGTACTTTCTACCACTGTAGTGAGTAGTTTCCTTGTTACTCCTTGTACTTCTTTATTGTAAACTTTATGTTATGTACATATTTGTTGTTTTACTGTTGTGGCGGTGTATATTGTAGTAGTTCCTTCTCTTACTACTGTATTTTGTTACTGCTAGTTATATTCATGCTGAATGTGGTTTATTTTACCGCTCTTTTGGTTACTCCCTCGTTGGACGACTAGGTCTTGGGATTAGTCGAGTCGGTCTGATTCTCGTGTCTCGTAGGGACTCGGGAATTAGGTCGTTACAACTACTGACAGCTGAATAGGGTCACCATCAAGAACAGATATCCGCTGTCGAGGATCGATGACTTGTTTGACCAGCTGCGAGGTGCCACGGTATTCTCCAAGATCGAATTGAGGTCTGGATACCACCAGTTGAGGATCAAGGAGGCAGACATCTCCAAGACAGCTTTCCGCACCCGGTACAGACATTACGAGTTTCTGGTCATGCCGTTTGGGCTGATCAATGCCCCCGCTGCCTTCATGGACTTGATGAACCGGGTGTTTAAACCGTACTTGGACCAATTTGTGGTGGTATTCATTGATGATGTGCTCATCTATTCTCGAGATCAGACGCAGCACGGACAACACTTGCAGATGGTTCTGGACACACTGAGACGACGTAGGCTGAACGCCAAATACAGTAAGTGCGAGTTCTGGTTGAGGGAGGTGACCTTCTTAGGTCATGTGATCTCTGGAGATGGCTTGGCAGTGGACCCAGCCAAGGTCGAGGCAGTGCTCAGGTGGGAGAGACCGTGTACGGTTATTGAGATTCGCAGTTTCTTGGGACTGGCAAGCTACTACAGGCGGTTTATCAGGGGCTTTTCACAGATTGCATGCCCTATGACACAGTTGACCCGGAAGGACGTGCCCTTCACTTGGACAGACGCCTGTGAGGCGTGTTTTCAGTAGCTGAAGGAGAGGCTGACTTCGACTCTCGTGCTCACCATCCCTGACACTAGTGGCGGGTTCGTTGTGTACATGGATGCCTCCTTGCAGGGGTTAGGGGGTGTGGTCATGCAGAGGGGTCACATTATCGCTTACGCTTCGCGGCAACTGAAGCCACATGAGCATAACTACCCTACCCACGACCTGGAGCTGGCAGCTGTTGTCTTTGCGCTGAAGATTTGGAGGCACTACTTGTATGGTGAGACCTTCGAGATTTTCACAGATCACAAGAGCCTCAGATACCTATTTGATCAGAAGGAGCTCAACATGAGACAGAGACATTGGTTGGAGCTCCTGAAGGACTATGACTGCAGCATTTCCTACCACCAGGGAAAGGCCAACGTGGTGGCTGACGCCTTGAGCCGGAAGGCGCCCGCACACTTGGCCAGTTTACAGGTGCAGAGTTTGAGCCTTTTGGAGGAGATGGGCAGTTGGCGACCCTTAGAGTTACGGGGGCACTGTGTGGCAGTGACTGTGACGCGACAGACGAGGCCAGAGCAGATAGATCGCATCATCACAGGATAGATGGCTGACCCGTACTTGCAGTCCTTGCGCGACAGAGTACTGTCAGGAGACCAGGGGGACTTCTCTTTCATAGACCAGGTGCTGCGCCTAAGGGGACGTTTGTGCGTTCCCAGAGACGAGGAGCTGTTGAGAGAGCTCCGGACTGAGGCACACGGTTCTAGATTCACCATACATCCCGGAAACACGAAGATGTACCATGACTTGAGATGCGAGTTTTGGTGGAGGGGGATGAAGCGGGATGTGGGTGAATTCGTGCAGCAGTGTTTAGTGTGTCAGCAGGTGAAAGCTGAGCATCAGAGGCCTGCAGGGCCGCTACAGCCACTTCCAGTGCTAGAGTGGAAGTGGGAGAGCATCACCATGGACTTGGAGGTAGGCTTACCTGTTACCCAGCGAGGACACGATGCATTTTGGGTAATCGTTGATAGATTGACGAAGACGGCGCGTTTCTTGCCGATCCAAGTCACCTTGGGACCAGCACAGTTGGCAGAGAGGTATATCCGCGACGTGGTACGTCTACACGGAGTTCCGTGGGAGATCGTATCCGACCCAGATACCCGCTTTACGTCCCAGTTTTGGGCTGAGTTTCAGTAGGCCCTGGGGACGCGGTTGAGGTTCAGTACAGCTTACCACCCCCAGACGGACGGACAGTCTGAGCTCACGATACAGACACTTGAGGACCTTTTGCGTGCCTGTGTACTGGACTGGAGGGGCTCTTGGGAGGAGCACTTGCCCCTGGCGGAGTTTGCATATAATAACAGTTATCACTCGAGCATCGGCATGGTACCCTACTAGGCTCTGTACGGACGGAGATGTACGGTACCCTTGAGTTGGGTTGAGGTGGGGACCAAGTGGGAGGTTGGCCCCAGGCTGATCCGGCAGAGTCAGGAGGTAGTCGAGCAGATTCACAGGCGACTCCGCACTATATGGAGCAGGCAGAAGAGCTACGCAGATCGAAAATGCAGAGAGGTGCTGTTTGAGTTTGGGGATCACGTCTTCCTTCGTGTTTCGCCCATGAAGGGCCTGCAGCGGTTTGGGGTGAGAGGGAAGCTCGCGCCGAGGTTCGTGGGGCCCTTTAAGGTCCTAGAGCGGGTTGGACCCGTTGCTTACAGGCTTGCCCTCCCTCCTCAGCTTTCTGGGGTGCACGACGTGTTCCACGTGTCCAACCTCAGGAAGTGCGTCGCCGATTCCAATCACGTCTTGAGTCACGAGAGCGTCGAGGTGGATGACGACCTGACCTATCCCGAGCGGCCAACGCAGATTCTGGACAGAGCCGTCCATAGTCTGAGACGAAAGCAAGTACCCCTAGTGAATGTCTTGTGGAGGAGCCAGTGGTACGAGGAGGCTACCAGGGAGCCTGAGGCGATGATGCGGGAGCGGTACCTGGAGCTTTTTGCGGGTACGTCTTTTCGGACCGGCTTCGGTCCTCTTTGACTTTGTTGTGCATATATTGTTCTTTCTCGCACCCTAGTTAGTGCAAGTTTCTGGGATGAAACTTCCTTTGAGTTTGTTATATTGTTCCGAACAGGGCGTCAAGCATCGTTTAAGACGTCTGGGAAGTGGCCCAGACGTCTGGCCAGATGTTTGGAAGCCTTCCCAGACGTCTAGTATTAAATTTTTTCAACGTACGGGTTCGCGTCTGCGCGCATGCACTCGCAGACTGAACCCGCCGCCCTCCTTCTTCTCTTTCCTCTCCCTCCATGCAGATGCAGCCTTCCTCTTTCTCTCTCTCCCCGCGCTGCCTTCAAATAGCGCCTCTCCCTCACCCTCACTCCACTGCCTTCTTCTTCTCCGTCTCCCTGTCAGCGAGAGAGCGAGCGAGCGAGAGCGGCAGCAGCGACTGCTGTGGGCGTGTGGGGAGGAGAAGCTGTTGCGAGAAGAAGAAGAAGCTCGACCGCGAGGGTGCGAGCTTGCCGGGGCAGCTAGAGCCGACCGGCTGGAGAGCAGCGAGCGTGTGGAGCCGCGGAGGAGCTGCTGCAGCTCAGGCAGCAGGCGGACGCAGCGCGACACGGCCGTGCATTGCGGGAGGAGAGCGAAAAGGGTCCTGATTCTGGGAAAATTTCCCAGAATCAGACGTCTGGACTTACATCCAAACGACGCAGAAGACGTCTGGAGGATGGTCCAGACGTCTGACAAGTACAATATTTCTTATCTTCTCCTTTTTCCGCGTGTACGGCCATGCAGCCGTTTCCGCTGAGTTCTTCTGCACCTCTTCATGATGAGAGCGGGTGTGTGTGTGTGCAGGATTTATTCGGGAGGGCACGAGGGCTTGCCATCCCACACATATCAGACGTCTGGGCACAGCACCAGACGATGGACAGGGCCTCCAAACATCCAGGGTGGCAATCGGATGTCTGGAAACTAAGTCCAGATAGTCCAGCGGGCTTCTAGACGTCTGAAGGACTGCGCAGACCAAGGTATGACCTGAGCGACCTTTTAAAACGTCTGGAAGAAGTTCCAGACGTCTGATTTTGGGCAAACTCGTCGCTTTTAACCCGTTTAGGGTCCGTTTGGAGTCCGTTTTCCACGTTTCAAGTTTCGTTCTTCCCAGATTTATTTCCTCTACCTGTTTACAATAATTGTATACTGTTCTGAGTAACTCCTTGTGTTGATCCTTGTGTTAGGGCCCCATTCCGTTGCGGCTCTGGGGGTTGCGGAGTCACGCGGGATTGCCGATAACGCTCCCAATATCCCGATTTTGCGGGTAGAGTGGCTTTTTCAATTATTTATCAAAAAATTATGCAATTGTGAAATAATTAGTAGAGTCTAGGGCATTGCATGAACCCTAGGGCTGAAAAATTAGATTGAATGATAGATCCTAGGGTATTGCATGAATCCTAGGACTGGAAAACTAGATTGAATGATAGATCCTAGGGTATGGTATGAATCCTAAGACTGGAAAACTAGTTGAGTATATAAACATTGCAGTCTTGGAAAAGTAGAAAGGAAACGATAACTGCCTGTAAATTGGTTAACAGCTGCCTGTTTATAAATGAATAATTACGGTTGAGAACATGGGTTATATGGATATAAAGTTGGAACGGTGAAACTTAAATTGGCTGAGTTTAAAGAGCATGAACCCTACGGGGAATTAGGAGTAGAACTCCTGGAAAGTGAATGGAATAGAATTGGGGAAGTGAGCTGGCCCTTGAGTACGGAGTACCAAGGAGAGCAACTGTCCCCCTGTTTAGTGCAGAGCGGAGCTAGCCGCCCCAGGGACCCGGGGTTAGGTCTGGTCACTTTGTACCGACTTTTGGCCCTCGTGTACACAATTCCGAGAGCTACTAGTGTAGGGAGAGTACTAGCTACCCCACGGGCCCCGGGGTTCTGCTAGCCCTCCTACACCGACTTGTTAAGCCTACTGTGCAAACCACGGTAGTCAGGTGAGGGTGCGCGGACTGTGGAGGGGCAAGACCCCTGGTTACTGTGGAGGGGCTGGACCCCTATTAGTGAGAGGGCTCTGCCCTATACTGGTTCCATGCTGTGCTTTGGGCGCACCCGTTAACGGAAACGACTAACCGCGTGCCAGTGCGGGGTAGCTACCCATGCGTTTATCGCGCATGCCGTTGTCACTGTTACGTCTGTCAGCGACCTTGGGGTGGTTGGCTGAGGGTAGGACCACCATGGGGGACTCTCACGGCCAGGAGAGCACCACGTGTTACTTCTACTTTTCGGAAAAGACTGCAATCAAGATCGTTCCCACGAGGAACATTCGAGATCAGGAGAAAGATCTAAGAAATAATTCAACAGTGAAGAAATGGAAAAATTAAAGCAAGAAATTATAAATGTAATAGCTACTGTCCACCTTACTGTTTCTTTTAGTTTTTAGTTGCCACTGTACTCAGCGTTTCGCTGACGTGTCACCTCTGTTACCCCTTTTAGGACCAGGTCTTGAGCAGCCAGAGTCGGCGGCTGCAGAGGGTGCTAGGCCTAGTAGAGCCCAGTAGTGTTACTTGTAGTACCCACTGTACTTTTCTTTCCGTTATAATAAGTAGGTTATGTTACCTCCTGTACTCTTTTTATTGTAAGCTTCATGTTTATGTACATGTTTATTTCTCTACTGTTGTCGTGGTGTATACTGTAGTATTTCTTTTCTTTACTGCTGTATTTTGTTACTGCTAGTTATATACGTGTTGAATGTGATTTATTTTACTGCTCTTTTGGTTACTTTCTCGTTGGACGGCTGGGTCTTGGGATCAGTCGAGTCGATCCGATTCTCGTGTCTCGTAGGGATTCAGGAATCGGGTCGTTACAAAACCCAAATCTCATTCTGTGCCTTATGTGTACCAGTACTAGTGATGAGTACCGACATACACAAATCACAGATTTAGGTCCAAACACCTTAACCTTCATCTATAGTTCACAGGTATCGGTATTCATGATGACTACCGGTACTATAATCACTGGTATAAGAAGTCTGGATCCCTATCTGTAGCGTGCATCTACCAGTACTCATGGTGAGTACCGATACTTGCATCAGTTACAAAAATGTATTTTGAGTTGACAAGGAAGATGAAACATTTACATGCTACTCCATTTCATGTAAAGCCTATGTTTGGCAAATAAGAACTATCTAAACAACATGATTACACATGTAGACAGGAATATACAAGATACATCAACAGATAAATAAGTTATATCATTTTATCATCACAAACGTGCATATATACATATCTATACCTTTCTCCTATCTACAGAGAAAAGCATACCTATGTTCATCATGAAAACAAAGAGAAAGGACTACCAAATGGAACTTCCAAGAAATCCCACCTCCACAAGCTTGCTGGAGAACCCCTTCGAGAAAGAGACTCCTCCCTTTCTTCGTCATTCTCTCTCTCTATTTTTCTCCTTAGGTCACGATAGGGATGTTCCTCAGGATAGGCAGTGGTTTTCTTGAGGACCATAACTCCCGTAATAATCAGCAATTAAAGAGATTAATTGCTAGGTGATTTGCAACTCCACTCATCAAGAAATCACAACTCACAAATAAGTTTCTGCACATGTATTTTTAAATACCACACTAATCTTATTGCATTTATACCATATCCTTAATATAACTTAATTTAATCACTTTACATTATGAGTATAATAGTTGACAGCCTAAGTAATCATATATATATATATATATATATTAGTTCATATGTTGGATTATGATCCAACACCACCTTCACTTGGATTAGTTGTTGACTTGACAGGGGGCCTTTTCAAAAGCTCGACCCTACACTCATTTTCCTTATTGGAGAATACCTACCTACCATTAAGTTGTTTTAAGAACCTTTAATACCTTTAGCAAGTTATTCCTCGGATATAAAACTAGATTAACCAAACCATCAAGAAAGAAAAGCCTTCCCTTGAATTAAGATCTTGCTAAATCAAACTTATTCAAAAGAAGAGTGGCGGGAAAGCATCTAAAGTTCTTATTTAAAAGTGCAGTATTTTACCTTTCTTGTTTATTAATCAACCTAAACCTAAATCAATGAATGTGAAAGTTGTTTACTTTACAACCTTGGTCCCTACACAATGGGATCACCTTCCTCTAGTTCACTCTTTACAGCCCAAAGTTACGTCGGTAAGGGTTTAGTTAGAGAAACCACATGCAAAGAAACCCTAGAAAGAGGCTATAGTGTTTAGTAATGGTCAGATGGGAACAATCAACTAGCTAATAGTATGAGAGTTTAGTTAAATAAATGATTAGCTTATTTAAACACCGCTAATTTTAAGGTTGTTGCTTATTCCTAACAAAGAGTGACAAGTATATATGGTTGGGTATGGTAAAGAGTAACTATGCAATTAGTATACAATCTTCTTTTATGTTTAATTTATTATTTAATTTATGAATTTTATTTGTATAAAAAGCAGTATAGTGTGGATTGATAAGGGGTCAACATTTGGGAAATTGGGAAAAAATTTTCATGATCCAACATTTGTTACTGGGGCATATATATTCTTAAGAGAAGTACATCAACAAAAATATACCAGAATCATCTTCCATCTTTTCTTTTCACTTAAGTATCTAAACATACAATATTACCTTCCTTTCCCTTCCCCTCCCTTCCTAGTTCTTTTATCCAAATATATTATAAGTCCAACCTCCACAACAGTTCATGAATCATAAAATAGCCATCACTTAATTCCTAATGCATTAATGTGCTATGATTTAGACACGTGTGTTTTGTTTTTCCAAATTTTGAATTGTTGTTGTGCGTTGCAGTATTTAAACATGATGTGTGTGCTATTTATTGTGATAGTGAGAGATAGCGCACATCAATCTATTCTTCCTCAGTTCTTTTTTTAAATTTTATTTTAGGGTTAGTTTACTTTGGAGGTTAAAAAATTAGTGTTAAGAAATGTGAAAATAGTATTAACCCTCATTTCTGTGGTGTTTAATTGAATTGATATTAACACTAATTTTTGAAGAGTTAATGTTGAATTCCCGGCAACGACGCCAAAATATTGAGACGACGGATTACTACACTATCGTATTCGATTTTAAAAATTTGTCGTTGTAGTTTGAAAGCGAATAACTCGTGTTCAACAAATAAAATTTATACCAGAATAGAAATCCCGGGTCGAACTTAGGGAGGCAGACGTTTGATTTAAAAATGCACGTTTATTTTATTTGTTACAAAACAGAATAATTGATTAAAAACTATCTATCTATTTACAATAAATAGAAGAGAGAATATTACAAACAAAAATAAAAAGAGATGTAGAATGAACATGGAATTCATTATTAAAGAGATTATTCGTTACACTACTCATTACGACTAGAAAGCAGAAAATGATTACACTAGAAAACAGTAAATCTACTTTAGAAAGTATTAAAAAGAATGAAGAGAGAAAGAGAGATATCCTCCTCGACGGTCGCTTGGAGGACGAGTCGGACGGAACGACGCCTGGAAGTTGGGGAACGGAGAAGGAAGGAGGACAAAGCGAGGAGAACGGGAATGGAGCAGCACGTCGTCGTCGTCGCAGGATCCACTTTTGAAATGGGGGTGAAAATTTGACTTTATCTCTTGAGAAGCATCCTGGGTATGGGACAAGCTTTTCTTGAGCTTTGGAGAGGGAGAGAAAAGAAGGAAGGGATGAGAATTTCGTATGGTAGGGGTCTCCTTTTATAGTTGTAAGGAGTGAGGGTAATTTGGTATTTTTAAAATGAAATCATTAATTCAGGACCTTTAGCGACGGATAAATCCGTCGCTAAAGGTCTGAACGTGGGCGTAGTGCGGGCTGCGCACGCGCGCCCGCTAGCCTCCTCAAGCGCAACGCTCATTCACGTTCTTGAAATCTCTACTGTTCGATCATGAGATCGAATGGCAAAGATGCATCCTCACCGCGCCTCCTCATCGCGTGCTCACCACGTGCGATCCCACGTTACGTGCGGGCATCTGATGGAGAGTGAGTGCTATCTAGCACACGCAGCCGCTCGATCACGATCTAGCGCTCAATCGCGCCTGCTTGCTGCGCCTCAGCATCCGCTCCTCAAGGCTCGCGTACCTCGCCTTCTCGCAAGCGCGCTCGGCTAACGCGCTATCAACGCGTTTGTGTCACACTTAAGGATTGTGCGTGCGCGCCCCACAGCCGTTGGATGAGCATCCGCTCATTCAATGGCTGAGAAGCGACGATCAGATTGAAGAATAGAAGGTGGGCGGGTGCAGCAGCCGGTTGGGCGGCTGAGATGGCACCACATTTGTCGGATTGAGTCGATTTTCGTGCCGTTAGGCTGCGATCGTCGATCCGAATCCATCCGTACGTTCGGATTTATTGACTGAAGTGCGGATTCACACCATCTTGGCCCTTGATCTTCTAAGGTTTCTCGGTCTCTATCTAATACTAAAGATGTCTGATTAGGGCGATCTTGGAGTCGTTGAACTCCAATTATCGCCTTGATCAGATCCGTACGGCTGGATCTTCGATCCGAGGTTCCGATAAAATTCGCCATGTCCCTGACCATAAAAAGAGACAATTAACCTTCATTTTATTCAGACTAATCTAAATGCAGGATGATGCATGTTATGCAATATTTATAGCATGTAATGCAATTCTATGCTTAAGAACATGCATAAATAGACATTTTATGTAATGTAAACATGTTTACATCAGTTAGTGTTTAAGTGTGAGGGAGGTACGAAGTTAATACTAGTTTTGTTAACACCCATTAGAATTGGTGTTAGCAAAACCAGTGTTAATGTAAGAGTGCATTGGTAGTCATCCAAATAAATTAAGGTTAATAGTGAAATTAACCCTTTACACAGCAATTTTAGATTACCCAATTTAAGGTGTTAAAGAGTTGAGCTATGACTCCAATAGTTGACAATGCTCAAAGATTTGATTTGATGGTGATGAGCTGATGTAATGGGAATTAGGTTGTGGTAAGAAAAACTCAAAGGGTTAGAATCATGGAAGCCACCTGAACAAAACAACTAGCATTTAAAAGAAATTTGGTGAGGAAAGAAAAAGGCCCCCCACCATATCTCTTCCTCATTCCTTTCACCTGTCCTCTTCCTTATCCAATGTGAGAGAGTGAGAGCTGGAGAGAAGCTTCTGCAACATTAGCTTTTGCAGTAGCAAGAGAAGAGAACGGGAAGATTTCAAAGGAGGATCAGAGGAGCAACCCTGAAGGCCTAATTAAGGGAGAGGAGTGCCTCCATTGCCTCTCTCTCTCTCTCTCTCTCTCTCTCTCTCTCTCTCTCTCTCTACACATTTAGGCAGTAAGCTCTCCTCCTACCTTGGTGGGTTTTGGGTGTTTGTAGAATGGACCCCCCTCAGTCCTTACATGTAAAGGATTTAAGGAGAGAAGGGCTTTAGATGTGTTTCCCCCAATTCTATTGGTGTTGAGCTTGCTGATTGGTGGCTATTTTTCTTTTGGATAGTGCTGTAGGTGTTGTGGTTGGCACTATAGCAAGAGGCTATGGGAGGAGAAGAGTAATCCAACAATGACACCTTTGGCAACATCACTCTCAATCTGAGGTAAGGCATCTACACTTTTTGTATTAGAATGGTGTTAGCATTTCAATAGAAATGCTGGGGATGGACTTGGATTCTCCCCTAATGTTAGTGAAGTTTGATAATGGTGGTGCTTATAGGCCACCCAATTTGGGTGTTGGATTGCATGCCATAGAATGATGGGTTTTGATATGTATCTTTAGTAAATTTTCATGATCCATAGATAGTTGTGAGAGTGGATATGAGGGTAGATCATGTGTAGGTTTCGTTCCCTATCTTCCTAGGCAATTGGGAAGGGTCAGATATAGGTGTAGTAGGAAGATAATGCACTAATATGTATCAAAGTTCTTCTAATTAATAATCAGACGTCTGATGATGGTAGGTCAAACGTATGAACGTTTGACTAGCTGTTTGTTGGAGAAGAAATTTTCCTTAAAGTGGCTCATTCACTGTATCATATGTCTAATTAGTTCACCAGACGTCTTATGGTGTGGGCATAAGACATCTAACAAGGGGTTAGACAAACCTTGTAGGCATGCACACCCCTGGAGTTCGAGGAGCTGGGCTATCAAATGTTCGGAGCCAATGCCAGACGTCTGATAGCTTAAGCTTTGGAACTTTAAGAAAAGAAAGTTTCGGGTGATGATTGTAACAAAAAATTAGTCGATGCCTTATATAAGGGCCAAACGTCTAACCAGAACTTTAAATGTCTGATTTTGAGCTATGTGGCTTGGTGAGTGAGGATCAGGAGGACCACATGTCCTGGCATGCTACCAAGAGACGATTGGGAACGGTGTTAGACGTTTGATGAAGTCACATCAAACATCTGCACAAGGTGACAAATGTCTGATATTAAGGGCAGTAATAGTTTGATTCAAGATCAGGGACCCATTCCTTCACGAGTCAAGATAAGACTCAAGGAGACCTTGAAAATCATGCAAGTGTTGTTGGTGTTCTTACATAAGGACTCAAGAACGAGAGCTCGAGAAAGTAGCTCAATAGAGATGCCTAATGATGCTTCTATGGGAGATCATCCGATATACGCACGAGATCACTAACTGTTACGACCCGATCTCAGATCCCTACAGGACTCGAACCGACCCGCCTCGACTGATCCCAAAACTTAGTCGTTCAACAAGAAATAATCAAAAGTAGAAAAATATACCACAACCTCAAGTACAATGTAACTAAGCAGAAAATAATACAGGGACAGTAAAGGAAACAGAACGAAAATGTCTCATAATATTTCAAGCCATCACAACACATCAGCGAAAAGTACAACGGAAAAGTAACTGAACAGTATTACATGTAACAAAATACTCACTACTACAAAAGGAAGCGTAAGGAACAACAAACGTCAACCGCCAAGGCTAGGCTTGACTGGGCCCAACTCCCTCTGCATCCGATGGTGTTGGCTGCTCAACTCCCTGACCTGAACAAGGTTATAAAATTTTCGGAGTCAGCGAACGCTGAGTAGAGTGGTAATTCAGTCATTTACATGTAATTAAGACAAGCAATTTATTTAATTATCCATTTTCATTTAGCTCAACTAAGTGGTTCTAATTTGTTTGCTCCTTTATTCATCTAATCATTTCTTGATCTGGCCTGTTCCTCACGGGAACGATCTTGATTGCAGTCTTTTCCATGATGTAGGAGGTACACGTGGTGCTCTCCAGGTCGGGAGAGTCCCTTGTGGTAATCCTACACCCAGTCAACCACCCCGAGGTCACAGTCGCGACATAGCGGTGACTATGGCACGTGCGATAGGCGCATGGGTAGCTATCCCGCATTGGCACACGGTCAGTCGTTTCCACTAGTAGGTACATTTAAAGGTACAACACGGAACAATACAGGGCCTTTCCCTCTCAAAACAGGGGTCTCACCCCTCCACAGTCTGCGTACCCTCGTCCGACTATCCTGATTTGCCTAGTGGGCCTAACAAGAGTTGATGTAGGGCGACTAGTCATAACCCCGAGCCCCTTGGGGCGGCTAGCTCCCTCCCTACACTAAGTAGCTCACCTCGGTACCACATACACGAGGGCCAAACAGAAGTCGGTATAGAGCGACTAGGCCAACCCTGGGTCTCAACCCAAAGGGGCGGTTAGCTCCCCTCTACACTAAAGGGACAGTTGCTCTCCTTGGTATTGCATGCACAAGGGCCAACTCACTTCCCGTCAACTTACTAAGTTCCTTCCTTATACAGGAGTTCTCCTAATTTTCTCGTAGGGTTTATGCTTGTATTCTTTTCATTAAATTTTCCAACATTCAGGTCTCACTATTCACATTACGGGTTTCATTCGTATAACAAGCAGCTCGTGTTTTCTAAAGAAAGCATCACATCAATAAACTAATACATTTGTTAGCAATTTGGTTTAGCATGCATCTCAAGGAAGGTAGTGTAGCTCAAGCGACATTCGTTCGTTTCTGCCTTAGAGTTCATTTCATGCCCAAGGATTCAATTAAGTTATTCTAAACATGCACTTAGTTTTATTAAATCTTGATAATAAAAGCAAACCACTCTACCGGAAAACACGGGAGGAATGGGGTGAGAATCGCAGGTCCTGTCGCCTCCACGGGTCCCGCGTACTCAATTAATTGGAAACTTATTCAATTTTCCAACCACATTAAACGAGTCCAAAACTATATACAAGTGACATTAACTCGTAGAGAAACTCAAGCGGAAAACAGTGGTACTTCAATTGCGAAAATCCGATTCCGTTTGAGCCCTAAACGGGCTAAAAACATGCATACTGTCCAAGATCAGACATTTGGGACTAAGCCCAAACGTCTTAAAAGATATCAGAACTCACCCTTTCTTTCCTGCGGCTTCCCCAAATGATTGAACCCCTCTGCAATCGTCTGAGGGAAGTCCCAGACGTCGGACTCTCCTTCTGGTCGTTTGGGGGTACAATCAAAAGTCTGGCAATGTATCCATACGTCCAAAAGTACCTTGAAGGGCGTATCGCGCGCCTTTCCAACACTCTGCTTTTGCGTACGCATGCGCAGAGCCAAAAACAGCTAAGAGACTTCTGCGATAAGGCCTGCATGGCCAGAAACCATGTAGAAACACGTACCTTGGCACTAAGTGTGCTTTCAGACATCCGGCTTCAGCTTCGAACGTCCCTCCGCTACTCCAGACATCTGGGAGTTGCTCCAAACGTTTGATACTGGAAAATATCCAGTACGCAGAACTCTCCCGCGAGTTTCTTCTCCGCGCGGACTCCTCCGCGTCACCTACAACTGCTACGCCAGTAGCTTCAGGAGGCCGCGAAGCTCCCCTTCGCAAGCTCCTCGCACGACTCCCTCAGCTCCCACGGCTCCTCGAGCTCCCCCGAGCTCTCTCTCACGAGCTCCTCCCCTTCCCTCGCTCCTTGTTCTCACCCTCCTCTCCTTCTCCGCGTCTCGTCTCTCTTCTTCCTCTCCACTCGCTACGTTGGAGGCGGGGGGAGGAAGGTGGTTGCCGACAGGAGGGAAAGGAGATGGAGGTGGTGGCTGGTGGTAATGGGGAGAAAGGAAAAGGGGTGTGGGGGTTTAAATAAAGATGGGTTAGGGTTTGGGGTGAGGAGGCTGAAGGAGAGAGAAAATGCATGCGCGTTGCATGCACGCGAAAGGCAAAAACAGGTACGGTTTTCCCTACTTTCAGACGTCCGATCATCTATCCAGACGTCTGATGAATATACTAGACGTCTTATCCAACCCAAGAGTGGTGGGTCATTTCACTAACCAAATGTTATGAACGCGTGCCCCAGACGTAATTTAAGACGTCTGGGAGGTGGGCCAGACGTCGGACCAGATGTCTGGAATCACTTCCAGACGTCATATCAGACGTCTGGGATCGTTGCCAGACGTCTGGAAATCTGTTATCCTTGACACGTGCGGGTCGTCTGCGCGCTTGAGCGCGCAGACCCGCATATTCGCTTATTCCCTCTGCGGCTGCAGATTCCCCTGCCGCGCTCCTTCTCTCTCCTCCTCGCGTGGCCTTAAAAGGCCACGCGCCCTTCCGTCACCACCGCCTCCTTCCTCTTCTCCTTCAGCTAGTGAGCGCAAGAGCGAGCGCGAGGTTGCAGCGGCAACGGCGGACGCAATGAGCGCGGAGGAGGTGCTGCGTGCGAGAGCGGCGCTCAGCCGTGAAGGCGAGCTCGCCGGGGTTGCCAGGGTCGGCCGACGGGGGGCGCAGCGGGAGCGGGGCGACGCGGGGGGGACTGCTGCGGTCCGAGCAGCAGGCGCACGAGGTGCGACGAGGCGCGGCGTCGCGAGCGGAGGGCGAGTCGCGGCCTGATTCTAGAAACATTTCCAGAATCAGACGTCTGGGCTGATAGCCAGACGTCGGGGGCGACGTCTGGAAGACCATCCAGACGTCTGAAAGGTGAGTTCTTCCGTCTTCTTCCTTCCTGTCGAGTGACCGTACTGAGAGAGAGAGAGAGTTGGTTGCGCGCAGGCTCGGTGATTTGCCATCCAACGCGAATCAGACGTCTGGCTGTAGTACCAGACGGCGGGAGCGACCTCCAGACGTCCGGGGTGACCATCGGACGTCTGGGAAATAGGCCAGACGTCCCCGCAGGCTTCTGGACGTTTGAGAAACCACGCAGAACAAGGTAATTCTCTGATCCACTTTTTAGGACGTCTGTAAGAAGTTATAGACGTCTGATTTTACACAGTGTCGTCGTTTTCGACCCGTTGAGAGCCCGTTCAGGTTCCGTTTTCCGCATTTCAAGTTGCGTTCTTTCCGGAATTAAATCATCTACCCGTCTACAGTAGCTATACACTGTTTTGAGACACTCCTTGTGTTTGATCCTTGTGATAGGACCTCGTTCCGTTGCAGTCTTAGGGGTCGCGGAGGCACGCGGGATTCCCGATCACGCCCCCATTACTCCCGTCGTACCTGGTAGAGTGGCTTTAAGTATAATCTGTTAAATTATGAAACCATAAATAGAACCTAGGACATTGCATGAATCTTAGGAATGAGAAATAGATTGAATGGTAGATCCTAGGGTGTTGCATGAATCCTAGGGCTGGAAAACTAGATTGTATGATAGATCCTAGGATATGGCATGAATCCTAGGACGGGAAAACTAGTGGAATGTATGAATACTGCAGTCTTGGAAAATGTGGAAAGGAAATAATAGTTTCCTGTAAATTCGTTTAACAGTTGCCTGTTATGAATAAATGAACATGATTAAGAATATGGGATGTATGAACGTGAAACTGGAATGGTGAAACTGGAATGTCCTGAGTTAAAGAGCTGGAACCCTACGGGGAATTAGGAGTAGAACTCCTGGAAAGTGAATGGAATAGAATTGGGGAAGTGAGCTAGCCCTTGAGTACGGAGTACCAAGGAGAGCGACTGTTCCCCTGTTTAGTGCAGAGCGGAGCCAGCCGCCCCAGGGACCCGGGGTTAGGACTGGCCACTCTGTACCGACTTGCTGGCCCTCGTGTACGTAGTACCGAGGAGAGCTACTAGTGTAGGGAGGTACTAGCTACCCCACGGGCCCCGGGGTTCTGCTAGCCTCCCACACCGACTTGTTAGGCCCACTAGGGCAAACCAGGGTAGTCAGGCGAGGGTGCGCGGACTGTGGAGGGGCAAGGCCCCTGTTTGGTTACTGTGGAGGGGTTGGACCCCTGTTACTGAGAGGGCTCTGCCCTGTACTAGTTCTGTGCTGTGCTTTGGGCGCACCCATTAACGGAAACGACTGACCGCGTGCCAGTGCTGGTTAGCTACCCGTGCGTTTACCGCGCGTGCCGTAGTCACCGTTACGTCTGTCAGTGACCTTGGTGTGGTTGACTGAGAGTAGGATCACCACGGGGGACTCTCCCGGCCAGGAGAGCACCACGTGCTACTTCTACTGTTCGAAAAAGACTGCAATCAAGATCGTTCCCACGATGAACATTCGAGATCAAGTGAAAGATCTGAGAAATAGATAAATCGTGAGATAATTGAAAGACTTAAATAAAGAAAGTAACAGAACTTAACAGCTACTGTACACTCTACTGTTTCTTTAGTTTTAGTTGCCACTCTACTCAGTGTTTTGCTGATGTGTTACACTCGTTACCTTTTAGGACCAGGTGTTGAGCAGCCAGGGTCAGCGGCTGTAGAGGACGCTGGGCCGAGTAGGGTCCAGTAGAGTTACCACTGTTTCTTGTACCTCTTTTTGTTCCATTATAGTGAGTAGTTCTTGTTTCCGCTGTACTTTTCTTTACCTGCAGTTCATATTTAGTTATGAATGTTGTTCTACTGTTGTGGTGGTATATGCTGTAGTAGTTTCTTTCCTTGCTGCTGTATTTTCTTACTGTTAGTTATATTCATGCTGAATGGGGTTTATTTTACTGCTCTTTTGGTTACTTCCTCGTTGGATGACTAGGTCTTGGGATTAGTTGAGTCGGTCCGATTCTCGTGTCTCGTAGGGGCTCGGGAACCGGGTCGTTACACCAAATGAATCTCTCGATGAAGGGAAACACCAGAACCACTCATGATATCGGTTACGAACGCGGCTTCAAGATAGTTTTTAAGACGTCTGGGAGGTGGCCCAGACGTCTGACCAGACGTCTGGAACCCCTTCTAGATATCTGGGATTCAATTTCTGCGGCGTACGAGGTTGCGTCTGCGCGCATGCGCGCGCAGACCTGCAACCGCCACTCTCTTTCCTCTTTTTCCCTCTCTCCTCCTGCAGGGCGCAGTGCTCTCTCTCTCTCTCTCCCCGCGCGGCCTTAAAAGGCCCTCGCCCTCTCCCTCACCCTCATCCCCTTCGTGTCCCTCTTCTTCTTCTCCCAGCCGGTGCGAGAGCGAGCGAGCGGCGGCAGCAGCAGCCGCGGCAAGTGTGCGGGAGGAGGTGTTGCGCGAGGGAGGAGATGCTCGACCGTGAGGGCTCGAGCTTGCCGGGGCAGCTAGAGCCGGCCGGCGGGAGAGCAGCGGGCGTGGAGTGTCGCGGAGGGGCTGCTGCAGCTCGAGCAACAGGCGGACGGGGCGCGGTGCGGCCGTGCATCGCGGGCGGAGAGCGAGAGGAGCTCTGATTCTGGAAATTTTTCCAGAATTAGACGTCTGGGCCTATGACCAGACGACGGTGAAGACGTCTTGAGGATTGTCCAGACGTCTAACAGGTAAGATATTTCGTCTTCTTCCTTTTTTCGCGCGTACGGCCATGCGGCCGTCCGCCGCGCCTTTGTCTGCGACCCGTCGTACTGAGAACGGGTATGGGTGCGTGCAGGTTCTGCTCGAGAGGGCGCGAGACTCGCCATCCAATGCGAATCGGACGTCTGACCGCTGTGCCAGACGACGGAGAGGACTTCCAAACGTCCGGGTTGACCATCGGATGTCTGGGATTAAGCCAGACGCCCCCGCAGGCTTCTGGACGTCTGAGGGACTACACAGAGCGAAGGTATCGTCTGAACCACCTTTTAAGACGTCTGGAAGAGGTTCCAGACGTCTGATTTTGGACTGTTTCGTCGTTTTCGACCCGTTTAGGGCCCGTTCGAAGTCCGTTTTCCGCGTTTCGAGTTGCGTTCTTCCTAGAATAAAATCCTCTACCCGTTTACAGTAATTATATACTGTTCTGAGAAACTCCTTGTATTTGATCATTGTGTTAGGACCCCATTCTATTGCAGTCTCGAGGGTTGCGGAGGCGCGCGGGATTTCCGACCATGCCCCAAGTATTCCCGTTGTAGTTGGTAGAGTGGCTTTTAAAATTATTAGCATAATTTGTTACAATTATGGAACAATTAATAGAACCTAAGGCATTGCATGAATCTTAGGAATGAGAAACCAGATTGAATGATAGATCCTAGGGTATTGCATAAATCCTAGGAATGAGAAACTAGATTGAATGATAGATCCTAGGGTACGGCATGAATCCTAGGACTGGAAAACTAGTGATATGTATATAGATATTGCAGTCTTGGAAAAGTGGAAAGGAAATAATAGCTGCCTGTAAATTGATTTAACAGCTGCCTGTTATGAATAAATAATCATGATTGAGAACATGGGTTGTATGAACGTGAAACTGGAACGGTGAAACCTAAATGTGCTGAGTAAAAGAGCTGGAACCCTACAGGGAATTAGGAGTAGAACTCCTGGAAAGAGAATGGAATGGAACTGAGAAAGAAAGACGTGGAAGTGTGTTGTCCCTTGGGTACGTAGTGCCAGGGGAAGCACCTGTTACCTGTTTAGTGCAGAGCGGAGCCAGCCGCCCCAGGGACCCGGGGTTAGGTCTGGCCACTTTGTACCGACTTTTGGCCCTCGTGTGCACAGTACCGAGGAGAGCTACTAGTGTAGAGCGAGTACTAGCTACCCCACGGGCCCCGGGGTGCTGCTAGCTCACCTACACCGATTTGTTTGGCCCACTGGGCAAACCAGGGTAGTCAGGCGAGGGTGCGCGGACTGTGGAGGGGCAAGACCCCTGTTTGGTTACTGTGGAGGGGTTGGACCCCTGTTACTGAGAGGGCTCTGCCCTATACTGGTTCCGTGCTGTGCTTTGGGCGCACCCGTTAACGGAAACGACTGACCGCGTGTCAGTGCGGGGTAGCTACCCGTGTGTTTATCGCGCGTGCCGTAGTCACCGTTACGTCTGTCAGCGACCTTGGGGTATTTGACTGAGAGTAGGATCACCACGGGGGACTCTCCCGGCCAGGAGAGCACCACATGTTACTTCTACTTTTCGGAAAAGACTGCAATCAAGATCGTTCCCACGAGAAACATTCGAGATCAAGTGAAGGATCTGAGAAATAGATAGATTGTGAAACAATAGAAAGACATAAATAAAGGAAGAAAGAAAATAAAATAGCTACTGTACACTTTACTGCTTCTTTAGTTTTAGATGCCACTCTACTCAGCGTTTCGCTGACGTGTTACACTTGTTACTTTTCAGGACCAGGTGTTGAGCAGCCAAGGTTAGCGGCTGCAGAGGACGCTGGGCCGAGTATGGTGCAGTAGAGTTACCGCAGTTCTTTTTGTACCACTTTTTTGTTTCACTGTAGTGAGTAGTTCTTGTTACTCTTGGTACTTTTCTTTACTTGTAGTTTCATGTTATGTTATAATTGTTGTTCTACTGTTGTGGTGGTACATACTGTAGTAGTTCCTTTTCTTACTGCTGTATTTTGTTACTGCAGTTATATTCATGCTGAATGTGGTTTATTTTACTGCTCTTTTGGTTACTTCCTCGTTGGACGACTAGGTCTTGGGATTTGTCGAGTCGGTTCGATTCTCGTGTCTCGTAGGGACTCGAAAATCAGGTCGTTACAATATCAACATGAGTTAGTTGACAAGGGGTTGGACCTCAAGCACCAAGGCAGGGTGGCCAATGAGTTCATCATACATAGCCAACTCCTCGAAGGAGTAAGGTGACTCAGATGAATGCTAGTTAGGTAGCCCAAGTAAGGGTGTCTGGTGATGCTTCGTGGTGGTCACCAAGGGTTGGAGAGTTAGGCATCCACCAACACTAGTTACGAATAGTAACTAATGATCGAGGCAAGAGGTATAAGTTACTGAGGGTTAAGATAGTTCAAATCTCAAACCTAATAGGATCGATATATGCTGGTCAACATATGTTATGCTCTCACGAGTGCATGGTCGGTTGAGAGACATACAAGCTGACAAATAAGAGGAAGGGTCATTATATAAGAGGTGAAAGATGCGAAAGAGAGATCGAAAAAGAATATAAATCTAGTATTATTTAAAAAAAAAAAAAAAGACTCAAGAACTTCTTGTCCCCTCCGGACTATCAAACGCCCCGTCTCCATCACCAAACTCCCTGCGGGCAAAGCAAACCAGAAGGACTCCTCTTCCTCCTCGCCTTCCTCTCCCGGAATCTCTGAGCCCTCCCTACCACACGCCCTTTGGCCCCTTCCCTCCTTATCCACCTCCTAAAAAAAAAGCCCAAATCCTCCCCACCACGTAAAACACACCCACCACCACCCCACCCCGCAAACACCTCTTCTTAAACTCCAAACCCGACGACCCCCGATCAAATCCCCCGTCCCTGAACCAAACATAACCCTCTCACCACCACCATCACCATGACGGCGTCCTCCACTATCTCCCCTACCGCCTTCTCCTCCTCCCCACTACTCCCCCCCCGCCTCCCCCCTTCCCTCCTCCCCACTCACCGCGCCTTCCTCCCCCTCCGTCGCCCTCGCCGCATCTCCCGCGAAGCCGCCGTCTCCACCTCCGAGGCCGCCCCCTCGTCCTCCGCCATCTCCCTCTCCCCCGAGGACGAGGAGGCCATCGGGCGGGTCGGGTCTAGGGTTAGGGTCAAGGGCCCCCTCAAGGTCTACCACGTCCCCAGGGTCCCCGAGCTCGACCTCACCGGTGTGGAAGGGGTCATAAAGCAGTACGCCTGCCTCTGGAAGGGGAAGCTCATCTCCGCCAACCTCCCCTTCAAGGTCGAGTTCGTGCTCCCCGACGGCGTCGAGGGCCGCCCGGGGCCCCTCAAGTTCTTCGCCCACCTCAGGGAGGACGAGTTCGAGTACGTTTCCGGCGATTGAATCGATCTGAAAGAGGACGTGGGGGGAAGCTCGGTGTGGAGATGGGGAATTCGGGAGGTATACGTGATTTCGCGAAGTCAGGCCACGGGGGGCTCGTATAATTCGCGGCTGACCGCGGGGGCGGGATTAGATTCGCCACCGGAAGCGATGCGATAACTTCTGTAGTTTGTTGTTTTGAGTAAGTTGGATACTTCAGCTTATTTCGCGGAGGATTCTCGTTGATAATATGTGGGATGGATGATCTGTATTGTATTTTACTGTATGATAGGAGAAGAAAAATGTTGCAGTAATTACCTGTTTGCATAGATGAGAAAATGCTAGAGCTTCCGTGATTAGCATTTATGAGATCAAGGGGAATGTTATGCTCTTTGCTGAAATCGTGCAGGAAAATTGAATTGGGAATTGTGATTTTCTCTAAATCTTGCCATTTGATGATCGTCGTGTGAGTTTTGATTTCTACATGTGTGGCATGAAACTTTTAGCTCCTGAATGTTTGCGGGTTCGATGTGTTCCTTGACATCTATTATATGCCCACATGTAGATTTGTATTAAATAATTATTTACGAATGTTTGGGTTTGATGCATCCGAGTGGCAATGTGCACAAAAATCTCCTTGATGAAAGAGAACAAAAGAATTGGTAGTTCTTTTTTTTTCTCTCTTTACAAAGTTACTAGGAATATGTCAAATCCTCAATTCTTTACCGTCTGGATTTTGCCAGCATAGTTAAAATCTTGTCCTACAGGATTCTAAGTAAAGATCTTTATTCATAAATTATTCTTACCAATACTTAGACATATGGTTCTCGACAGAGTATTTTCATGGACAAGTTTATGCTGAAGGCATTTGGTTCTTGTGGATTAAAGTTTTGTTGCGAAGAAACTTAAACGAATGAAATTTGGACTTATGATTTGATTCCATATATGTCGTGTTCTGATAGTGGCGAGAAATTATTTTGTTGGCAGCTTGTGACAAAACCCATGTATCCTTCATTATTCCACAAGGTATTGCTTCAAGATTGTTGGGAGATGTGGATGCATGCTCCCTAGGAACAGATCATGATTCATGAAATGTCTGAAGAGTGTCTCAATTCAGATTAAATATCTAGCTTGCATTTGATTTCTTATTTGATGGGTATATGAAAATTGACTGGGATGCTTCCAGATTGAATCTGAGCAACTGAGGGCTTTTGCATCTATATGGAGTTAATTTGATTGTATAGCAATATCCTGTGCTCACTTTTGGTAGGACAAATGGCCATGCTGCCATCTGCATATATTATTTGCGGGATTGATCAGAGAGCATTCTCTGGCAAGGGCAACTCTAAATAATATGGATGACCCCGTGTATGAGTGGTGTATAAGATTTCATTTATAACATGTATATTTTGTTATTTGAAATGTAAATGGGGAATGTTTGTCCTCAAATAAATTTGATATGTAATGCAAAATAAAGTTGGGCTAGGGAACATTTGAATTTTCTAATTGGAATCTGTTATTTAGATGGAAGGAATCTTAAGATGCTTCTATCGCATGGAGAAAGGGAATGCACATTTAGGAATAATGTAAGGTATGTGGAGATTGCAGATGTCTTCTAGAGTGGCGTGTTCTAACCATATTCAATCTGTTGACATGAGTATAGGCATTTGAGGAAGCTTTTAGTCAATTGGTTTCTTAATACTTATGTTGAAAATCTTCTCAAAAGTTTTTTGGTGAGAAACAAAGCTTCTCACCAATATTTACTTTAACACCTATGTAACAATCAGTCATCAGTAATGCTCACTACCTTAGGTACCATTTGTTTTATAGGATTGGGATGCCTGCCCCTTGTTTGGGTGAGTTTATCCTGGGATAGGATAATATCGGTTTAAAGGCTACAATCCCGATATTATCTAATTTCGGGCCGAGGGGGGGTGATAGTCTAATCCCACGTACAATCCTTCCCCCTCCTCGCTGCTATTGCAACTGTTGCTGCTGAGGTCAAGGCCATCGGGATGGCATACAAGGTGGTGTTGGAGAACGACGTGACAGTGGCGATGAAGATAAGATTGTTTGGCATATAAGGTGGAGAATGATGTACAAGGCCATCGTGCTCTTTGCTTGGCATTGTTGGATCTAAGGTGCATTTGTCGTGGTTTGGTTGGTTAATGACAAGGATAGGATTCGCTCTCCATGTAAGGAGAATGTGTTCCCCCACACTGGATAATCAACCAAAAGGGTATAAATCAACCCACATGCAGTGCACATACGTTACCATGGAGGCTAATAATCCGTAGGTGGAGTCTTCAAAATCTACTAATCCTCGGGCATGGATTACGAGAATCCATGGGTGGAGTCTTCAAAATTCACAGATGCAGTTGGAGAATCCACGGGTAGAGTCTTCAAAATTCATAGGTGCAGTTTGAGAGTCTCAACACCCCAATTATGTTAAACGCGGGATTACTCGTTTTAATCTCGAGATTGCCACCTATAGAAAAACAAACACCAAAATCCTACAATCCCGAAATTGGAACACAATCCCACTCCCATAAAATTGTATCCTGCTAAATCAATTCCGCTAAACAAGCAGTGCCTTAGTTGGCAAGATAAAGATGAATCAATATTGACAAGCAGATGCACCATAAGTAAAAGGATGACTACTTGAGATTAGTAATCATTCCAATTTATAAAGGATGGCTGCTTAAAAAATACTTATAAGGAAGAAATCCAAGTGCATTTTTGGTCTAAAAATGATGGTACAAAATGCTCATCAAGGAAGAGAGAAAAGCTCAACAAAGAATATTCCTATAATCTGTTTGGCGGAAATATGTCCAAGCTGTATACATGCAAAGGACCATGTGCTAGTCTGTGAGAATGTTAAATGATAATATGCATCTGATGTCTTGCAAATGTGCACTATACATTCATTTATGCAATTTGCAGAATACAGGATCCAGTCTGAATTGCTTGCACACTCACCCAGGTGCTTTTAATTCTAAGCTCTGACTGCAGCATTGGTTTGATGCTTAGGTGACTTTCAGGCTGCCTAGTTAGGTTGGCCTGAGTCAGATATGACTGCCCACCTAATAGCTTATCCAGTTTGTATTTGACCTTTTTCAGTTTCTTATTCTGGTCTTGAATAATACAAGTTATAAGAAAAGTTTAGGAATTATTCATGAATTTCACAAGTGTGGTAATTTGGTTTATTAGATTGTTAAATATGGTATCGTTGCGTGGTTTGTTGTACTTTTCATAATAGATATGCCTGGGAATAGTCTGATGTTTAAAATAGTCATTCTATTAGATGGTCCAAGTATACAATCTTGGTTTTATGCTGGCCTTCCTCTCTATAAAGAGGGCTATGGTTTTCCTGGTGAACAAGTGATCAATCTCTGATGGTAGGAATGCCATAAAGCTTGCTTTACAGATGTAGGTGTAGGTGGGATCTATCTTGAGCAATCACTTAGCTTCAAAATCTCCTATGGAGCTCGATTGTGATAATCGAGTAGCTCTATTTATAGCTACAGTCTCTTATCCTATAAGAGGATGAAGCATGCTAAAGTTGGTTTTCACTGCATGTTAAATATGATGGATTTTAATCTGCACATAGCATATGAACTTTATAGACCAAGGAGTTAATGTGCTCTTTTGATTGTTACCTTTCCAAGTTGAGCATGAGGGACTTATACACCTTTCGCTTCAAGGGAAGCATTGAAATTAGATTTTCTTAAATATTTGCATATTTTCTTATTTCTTTTGTCCTAAAGGGCAGGCTGTTTTGATACTGGCGTTCCTCTCTATAAAGAGGGTTGTGGTTTTCCTGATGAACAAGTTATCAATCTCTAATGGTAAGAATGCTATAAAGCTTGCTTTACAGATTTAGGTGTACGTGGGATCTATCTTGAGCAATCACTTAGCTTCAAAATGTCCTATGGAGCTCGATTGTGAAAATTGAGTAGATCTATTTATATCTACAGTCTTTTATTCTATAAGAGGATGAAGCATGCTAAACTTGATTTTCACTGCATGTTAAATATGGACTTTATCTGCACATAGCATATGAACTTTAAAGACCAAGGAGTTAATGTGTCCTTTTGATTGTTATTTTTTCAAGTTGAGCATGATAGACTTATATACCTTCAGCTTCAAAGGAAGCATTGAAATTAGATTCTCTTAAATATTTGCATATTTTCTCATTTCTTTTTTCCTAGAGGGCAGGTTTTTTTTATACTGGCATTCCTCTCTATAAAGAGGGCTACGGTTTTCCTGATGAACAAGTTATCAACCTCTAATGGTAAGAATGCTATAAGGCTTGCTTTACAGATGTAGGTGTCGGCTCCTCCCTATTGCCATTGGGTACTGAAAATTAAAAACCTGTAAAATGGCCCACTGATTGTGGCTACATTGTCACCAAGTTTATAAATTGGCTTACATGCTACTGTTTTTCCGTATCAGAAAATTGCACAGGGTACCTGGATGAGTGCTTGATGTTATGGAATCACATATTTGTGTTTTCTATTTTTCTGATAGAACATTTGCTGGTGATATATGGGAGGCTATGATAACTCGTATAGAAGGTTGGCCAAGGTGTGTCCAGAGTGGGAGCATCAGGGGAAAAGAATGTTTGGTGCTAGAATGGAGAAGTGCAAAAGAGGCTTACAGCTAAAAGATCATTGCTCAAAATTTTCTATTGGGACAAAAATGATGAAAACTTGATGGATCAGCAAGCAAAATTAAAAGAGCATGTATAGGTAAATTGGCTCAGAAGAAGGAAGCAAAGAAGCAGAAAGTGAGGAATTTTACAGATGTAAGGTGCCCCAAGGATCGAGAGGGAAAGGTGTTGGTAGATCATTTTCGGCAGCTTACATGCATTGAGCAAGCTATTGGTAGATATAAGAGGAGGAAGTAGAGGATGCTGTAAAGATGATGAAACCTCGAAAGGTTGTGGTGGAAGTCATGGTCTTGCTCACAAAATTATTTAGGGCCTGTTTGTTTTAGCAGCTTGGGGCAGTGGTTACAAAATGACGGCTTGGCTGTGAGAAAAAGCCACGGTCGTGGCTGGAGTAGTTATAGTGGTAATGGGGCTTTTATATGCTGAAATAAATATCTATTTATTTAAAAAAAAAAAATCTTTTGAGTGGCTGCAGCTTGGAACTATTGTGGCCATGACTCAACCATGCAAGCAAGCAAGCCCTTAAAGCCATTTGGTGAAGTAAGAGAATCCTAGAGGTAAGGCTCATAGGAGTGTACACGGATCATATTAGGATTCAATTCAAATCCAATCCATAATTTTTGGGTTAGAATTTATCTAACCTAATCCGTTATATTATCGAATCCAATTAATAAAAATTGGATCGAATTGAACAAATTGTTAATTAGTCAAAAAATTTAAAATTTATATTTATCTTCTATATACCTTTTATTTTATAGTAACAAAATATTTTAAACTCATAAATAATTTCTATCTTTAAAAAAATAAATAAAATAAATAAAAATAAATAAACTTTATAGTTATATAATAGTAAAAAGAAAAAATAAAAATATACTTAATAATATTAAACTTGATAGATGTATATAAAAATTGAGGTTCAAATGACTCATAAACGAAAAAAATAACTTATAAGATAAATATAAATTTTTAAATATAAACGTTGATAAAGTAAAAAAGTCAATGAATTTATTAATTTTAATAAGCAATTACAAATTTTAAAAAATCATTCATAAACATAATACACTTAGAATTACATGTAAATACTAAATTATCTATAATTCATAACATAGCCACAAAATGAATCCAATGATCCTTAAAATATCAATGAAGAAGAGTCTTAGAGTGTTATACGATCACAAGAAAGTTCAATCAATTTCAATAAGTAACATAATTAACTAAAGTTAGAAACAAAAATTATAGGAATTACTCCATTTACTTTAAACTCTAATCACTTCAATTTTTCCTACAAGACAAAGGAAACAAATAAGGGGGTGGTAGGCTGTGTGGTGATGATGGTGGTGGCAGCTCTGGTGAAGGGAGGTGGTAGTTGTTGCTAATGTAGAGGAGAGGAAGAGAGGAGGGAGGGAGATGTTGACCTCGAGGGCAACAACAAGAGGGAGCTGCGAGCTTGCGAGTGTACGATGGGGAGGTTGGTGGCGACAGCAAGAGAGGGAGTTTGACTGCTTAGCTAAGGCTTGCGACTTGCAAACAGAAGAGAGAAAGTGGAAATCGAAAAGTAAAAAGTGAAATGAGAAGTGCTCACTGCAACTTACGAGTGCGCACACAATCAAGGAGAGGGAAAAGGAAAATGAGGAGTGCACACTGCGTATTGGTCCGATCATGGGTTTTTTTTTATCTCCTTTCAAGTTGGATGGCTTTATTCTTTGAAGTTTGAAATGGGATGGGTTTTTTTGTCTTTTTTTCCTTTGAAGTTTGAATGGATAATCTAATATATGTATATATATATAATCGGGCTGCAGGCTGGGTTAGATTTATTAGACCTCAAACCCAACTCAATCGAATTGGGTTCGCGTTGAACCCGACCATATACACTCCTAAAGGCACAAAAGAATTGTGATGTCCTTGTTAAAGTAGATATATAGAATTGCTTGACCTCAAGATATCAAATAGATCAGTGGCACCCTTATAGAAGTACAGTGGAGATATATAGAATTGCTCAAACTACAAAGCTATCAAAATGATGAGTCATATAATGAAGTTATGCAAGAGAGTGATTGAAAAAAGCTTGAGGCAAGTTTCCAGGACAATTGAAACTGCAAGGTGATGTAATTGTTTATCTTTTTGGCTCTTGAGGCTTGATAATAAACATTGGGTGGGGACCTACATGACCCTCACTCTTTTCCCTTTAAAAAAAAAAATGTTTATGTGACAATTGAGGGCCATTTTGAATTCATGCTTGGTAGGTCTGATTAAAGCATACATTTTCTTAGGTGTATGATGATCTTAAAAGATGAAGAATTTATATATGCTCTCCATTGGTTTAGATGATGCCTATGTTTATGTTCTAAGGGATAGCTTATGGAGAATTTTCGATAGCAAATGTGTATTAGTGTTGTCTATCACCTCTTAATGGATAAGGAGCAGAAGCTTGTCTAACTAATCAGGTTGCTTTATCAGACTACTTTGATATCATCATGGTTTTCCACCAAAGATAAACTTTGAGTCCTTACCTCTTTATTTTAGCCATGGCGCAACTAAAGCACATTCAAGATAAGATGCCATAGAGCATGCTTTTTGCAAATGAATTTTGCTGGTTGATCAGACAAGATGGAGTAATAAAAAGCGTGAGCTTCGAAGGCCCTTCAGGCTACAAGGTAAGGGCTTTTGATTAAGTAATACAAAGACTGACATAAGTTCAGGACCAAAAGTGCAAATTGGAACAAATTGCATTCCAAAAAAAGATGTTAATATTTGGGGTCAATTTTTCAAAAAGATAGAGAAATTGAAGGTGTAATAAATAGAATGAATGCAAGCTAGTTGGAGTTAAGGGGAGTTTCTGTGTGGCAAGAAGATTCCGTTGGAAGTTAAAGGGAAGTACTGTTGAACAATTATGGGTCCTGCCCCTCCATATTAATTGTATGCATGCAAAGAGATTTGTAGCAGAATGAAGATGCTAATATAGATGTGGGTCCATTAAAGGAAGGATTGGGAGAAGGTTGAGAGGCACATGTTCAAGACATTTTGACTTCTTCAGATAAGGCCACTTGATGCCATAGTCAGGAAGATGTAAGAAGTTAGTTGTTGAACATCTCAGGAAGTGTTTGGAAGATAGAAGTGTTGGAAGGAAATTATCAAGCGGAATCTTGATTATCTTTGATTTAAGCCTAGGAATGACCCATGCTAGATCCAAGGCAAAGAATGCATGTAATTGGTCCCACTTAATGTGGGAAAAAGACTTTGTTATTGTTATTGTTATTGTTAGAAGATTGGCCTGGTTGGGTGTGGTCAGGATCAACAAGTACAAGCTTGCTATGTTGGTCATGCCAAAATTTGTCCTTGAACCTTCTGAACCATTGTTACATTCAACTTTGCACGTTCGGAAATATCCTCATGTAGGTGACGTGATGGTTGTTAGTAGTTGATCATGAATGGACATAGAAATAAGGTTCTGTAAGCCCATCCACCTACACAGACTAATTCAAAGGCCTAGGCTTGATTGGACCAGTGTCTACCTTGTCCAATAAAGCTCATCTTGTACCGGTCTATATATCATTTTAGGAACCTAAGCTAGCTCATTACAACTGCCTATGCCATTAGGTCCACGGGCATTTAAGTTGTCAGAAGGAATAATGAAGAGGAGATTGGATTTGGCGAGGAAGGCATGAGGAATTTGTTAAGCTTTGATGCGGTAACCGGCGCAACTTCATTATGTTTATACATTGAGGTTTTACCTTTATGAAAGGTTTTAATATTTTTCTTGTAGCATTTACAAAAAAATTGAATTGGGCATATCTTGATATGGTTTGACTTACATTATTCAATTGATTCTGCCTCGAGTGCATTGAAAAGCCAACTTTTACTTGTTGGTAATATGGTTTGTGTGAAGCAAGTTCCGACTCCCTTTTATAAGCTTTGTGTCTTTGCTCTGTAGTCTGATAAACTTTGGTGTTTAGCTAGCATCTCAGATACCAATCTTGAAGATTGTTCTGCTAGATATACTACTACGTGTAATTTTATGAGTTTTGCGAATTGGATTCCGTGAACTGTATATTTATACGCAATAGGGGTTTACAGTCTTTAGGGCATATCTTACCCTTTTTTCTCGTCATCGTCACACATTCTACATTGGGCCAAAATATGAAAGTTGTGATCTTCTAGATTAGATGGAGTTTCATGATTATTCAACATGCATGGTTATGTTCATGATATCAGGCTTGTTGTTCCAACGCTTCTTAGGCCGAGTTTGTGTTTATGCATGCATTAAAAGCTCATGAAATGGCCTACTAGAGTTTGAATTTGAACTTTTGTTGCCTTTAGGTAATGACCAAGCCGAAGTGCTTTGACGAAGTGCATGTTTTCCGCTTTTTTGAAGGGTAGGTGCTCGGATAGTTTTGCTATGGGCTGGTTTCGACCCCAAGCATACCAACCTGGAAGCAAGGACTCCAACGCATGCTAGTTTGAGCTTGATGTGCTGAGTCCCTTCTAGTAATTCTTTGCAGAGTCCCTTAAACTCGGGGCTTGTTAATGGTGCGTGATATCCCGCATTTACGTGACCGGATAATGGAACACGTGCTTGCAATTTTCAATCTTGGATTTCTTATCTTTGCACATATACTGATCCTTGGAGACTCCCTACTGTTGGAGGAGAGTGTTTTAACTATATTTGGATTTTGGATCATATACCCAAGAAGGGTTGCACAGAGGTTGGTTGGATCAAGTTGGGTTCTAACTTAGCAGCCAATGGGTTGGGAGTTTGTGTGATTGGTGTTGTGAAGGATGGGAAGGGTTTGTGAGAAAGGATGGTCGTGCTGTGGATTGGAGGAGCAGGAAGGTGCAATTATGTGGTTGTCAAGTCACATGCTGTGGGCTTGGAAGTGGGAAGTAAATTGTAGGATGTCTACTTTAGGGGCTTTGTAACACTGCAAGCGACTAATAATATGAGTAGGAGGTCGGGATTTGGATGAATAGATTGTGGCAAGTTTGGAGACATGTTGGGGGTTTTGTTGGGATAGGTGGGATCTGGAAGCACATTCTAAGTCAAGGAGTTTTTGAGTGGGTGACTTAGCACTGTGGGATTAGTGGTGGCTTAGGATGGTAGGGTGTGACCAGCAAGTTCCACTCTTCCTTTTTGCTCTCCCCTTCCGCCCCCTCCGAAACTTTGTGCTCAGGCCCTCGATTAACCACTGCTTGTCAATTGAGGCCCCCTCTAGTTTCCTCCCCGCCAATCTTATCCTCCCCGTGCTTCTCGAGTTTGGGTTCACTCATCCACCACCTCCACGTTGCGGCTTCGCTATTTCCTCCGACTCTGGCATCTCGCTTTCGACCTCTTTTCTCCTTTTGCCTCTGACGGGGAATTCCCAACACCTTACTTGTCCATTTGGAGTCCATGCTCCTTCTCCCTCTCCATTCTTGTTTTCGTGGGAGAGGGGAGGGAGGTGGCACGGAGGAGATGAGGGTGCGTTGGGATGGGATACTTGGTCATTGTCGACCACCACTGTGGCCCTTATGTCAGGATCACGTCAGAGCCTAGGACTTCACGTGAGCGAGATTTCATCGGATCTTCTTTGACTGTGGGTTTTTTCTCATATCTCGCTGGCATGATTTGTTGAAGTAGCTTCTTTAGTGACGTCGTCATCTTACATCATGGAGTAAGCATTGGATTACTACATCTTATTTACAATGACATCTCTTTTGAACTTTATTTTCTTTTTCTTATTTCATTTTCTACTTAATTTGTCTCCTTATTCGAAGTTTCCTTATCCCTTGTCGGGTTGAGTGCAGTGGCCCTGCCCTTAGGATGGGAGTTCGAATGTCCTTTCTTCCCCTCGTGAGTTGGCATTCATGTAATCTATTCATTCTTGTTTAGCGAAAAAATTTATGTTTCAGAAAAAATAAATAAAGGATGGTAGGACGTGACATTGTATTGTATACCGTAAAAAATGCTAAATTATTACGTCAAATCAATCCATCTTCGATTGAAATGAAATCCAAAGGAAGCCATCTAAGTTCAGTCCAAATAAAATTATGGGTTTAATTTTGAAATTTATGTGAATACAAAGTTTAAGAACACACCCCTCCCCCGATATTTGATCCAAGTATAAACTAAATATTGTCGGTGACATTTTAATTTTGAATCAAACAACACCGCTTTTTGAAAGGATGCGTGTGTCTTTTTGTAAGCTTTTGCACCGACAAAATTCAGACCATGTTCATCCCTATGTATAAAAATTCAATGGATGAAAATATTTTGATAGATATAAGGTTGATAGCGGCAGTTTAATTACTTCTACTCTGGTTAAACCGCTGTACTTTCTCTTTTGTATTTTTAGCATTATTTTAAGAATCCAACTACCTTTATTTGCCCAATTGGCGGCTTGTTGGCAACCGGGCTGTGTCCGGCGTGGTAATTAGCAAACGGTTTTTGTCCGGGTAAGGATCAAGCATTAGTAGCTAACTCCATACATAGCCGCGGCCTAAAGGATGCACAAGTCAGCGGTCAGCGTTATGCAAGGGCTGGCGGATGGGTTTTCTTGACTTTCAGTGATTCAATCGTTGGCTCGAATTAATTGAATCGACGATGACATCAGAATTAGACTTGAAAAAAAATAGATCGATTAGATTTGATTTGTATTAACTTAATCCGATTGAATCGGGTTGACTTAAAATTTAATATGTAAAAAATTAAATATAATTATCAAAAAATATTATTTCAAATCTAAAATATCCAATCACACTATAAAATAAAATAAAAGTATTAAATATTTAAACTAGGAGACGTAAAAGGAAGAATGTAAAAAATAAAAATTAAGTTGTAATAAAAGGATTTCAAATTTTTAAGGTAACATCAGCAAGTAAAATTCAAAAAAAAATATATAAATTGATCTTTGTGACAATCATTCGGTATTATTGATATCCTGTAAAAGAGTAAATGAGAGAAAATTAACTAAATATTAACTTTACAATAATTTATATGTAATTCTAAGCTATTAAAATTTTTACATTACTCCATCTGTCTTTTTTTTCTTTGTCAAGTGTTCCTTAAATTTATAAATTTCTCATCCATTGATAATCTTAAAACAGTAATTACATTTCACATTAAAAGATTTTAATGAAATCAACATAAAATGATCCCAACCAATATCCAAAGTAAGACAAAAAAACATATAACATGATAGTTGCTTATTACTCATCATTTTCACAAACTAGGCAATCAAATTATATATTACACATCGAATATTATACATGAACAATTATGTCATAGAATAAGATCAAATACCAAATAACATATTACATATAAAGTATTACATATGGGAAATCATATTATAAATATTAGATATCATCAACATAAAATATCATATTACACATTGATATCACATTACACATCAAATAAAGATGCTAACTCCAAATCTACCTATACTAACATGATAAATTTAGCCAATGACTTAGATAATTTAATGCAAATTGATTCAATGCAAATTGTGAAAATGATTTTAATAAAACTACCTAAATCCTTTACATTGCAAACTCTGAAATTTCATCCTAACTTTTCATAAGTCTTTAATAAGTGATCGTCATACAATTAGAGATGGGATCCAATGGAGTACTACGAAATTTTTATTTCATAGTATGCGGCTAGCCATTCCAATTAAACAGCCATATGTTGGATAGGAAAAGAGTGCTGATCGAATCTCCATAATTAGAAGATTGCCCACCACTAAATGGGCTCCTAAGCTTTCTTCTGCAAATGTCGAGAGTTTCCAGAAAAAGGGTGCTTCTTGGATTCAGGCCCAATTCAGGAAATAAAGTAGCCATAAGTTATTTTAGCGAAGGCCCTTAACAGGGCTCAGAGAGAGGCCTTTTATCAGATCTCATGCGGAAGGCTCTTTTCTGATTATAGTTCCAACTCATTCCAATCAGATTACATTAACTATTAGTAAACATATTTTGAATTCCCAGAGAGGAATCCCACTACGAAGACGTTTCTCATTTAAAATGATTGCGTTAATCTGCCCCTCGTGCCCAAGCAGTGAGATGAGGTGGCACTGGTTTTATAATTATCATGATTCCACTCATGTCGGTGTAATCAATTATATCCAACAATTATACCCTCTAAAACAATTAATTAAGTCATGATTAACCTAGTTGTCCCGCTGCTGAGGGAGTTAGAACTTATATCCTCTGATATGTGTAACAAATAAATAATGGTAGACCTTGATGTTGAGACGCAATTCATGTAACTCGATAATACCACGAACAATGTTTTAGATTTTTTTTTCTTCCAATAAATATCAAAACGTATGTTGCAATACATGGTAAGAATCAATTAATTGATTATTAAGTAAATCAAAATAAATTAGTTAAAAATATTTTTTAATTAATTATAAATTAAAATATATTAATTGAAAATAAAAATATATCAATATATTTTGATTTTTTATTAGTAAAGAATAATTTTTTATTTGAAATGTAATTTTTTACTTATAGAAAATAATTTTTCATTTGTAAAGTAATTTTTTATCGGTGACAATTGATTTTCACATATGAAAAAATAAAATATATCGATTAAAATCATCACTCTAATTCATATAAAATATGATATAAAATATAATTTATTTTATTTTTTACAATTATTAAAGGAAAATATGGAAAATAAGTGATTCCACGACAAGCATGCTTAACCTATGTTTGGAGTGTGAATTGGAGGATTAGGAAGGGAAGGCAAGGCAAGAAAAGAGTGATTTAAATTAAAAAAGAAAAAAGAAAAAAAAAAAAAGGAGGGAAGGGAATGGAAGATATTAAAGTGAAAATTTTTAAGAGATTTGTTCCTCTCTCAAATATTTAATTTAATTTTAAATGTCTCTTATGTCCCTTTTCATAATAAATGCCAAATAGATATATTCTTAAGATCTTAGTAAAATTGTATCAAAGTCCTCTCATTTTCTTTACCCCCGTTATGTATCCAAACATACGATATCAGCCTTTCTCCTCGTTGCTACTTTCCATTCAAATAAAAATTATATTATCGTTTTCCTTTATTTCCTTTTGACTTGGGATGATAAATTTCCAAGATGAACTCGCTATCCTTCTTTCTCTGGATCTTGCTCCTGTTGCATGAAAATTGGTAACCTAAGCACAAAGATCAAAAGTATCTACTAATCGAAATGTCTTCAAAATGTCAATTACTAGAAAGCCTATTTTTGCTTTGTTTTAAAGCAATGCAGCAGTCTGTTTTTGTCAAAAATCCAGTGAGGGAAAAATAAAATGCAAAAGTATAAACATCTCGTTGTCTAGTTACCAAAACATCATCCTATGTTAAGTAGATGGGGCACCGTCTGATACATATATACTTAGAAGGACATCAATATTCAAGGAAGTTTGTTCCCTGAAACAATAGCAAACTAAATATCCTAATCAAGGGTAGAGGCCAATCTTCAGTGAGACAGCTTGGGGGTGTTTTAACTTCATGCATGTATAAAACGACCAAACCTATGCCCTTCAATTGATTAATACCAACTTCTGAAGTTTTCCTTTTTTTTTTTTTTTTTTTTTTGTTTTTCCTGATGACCAAAAATTTTATTTGGGTAAGCTAAGGAGAATTGACCGTCTTCTACGTACCAATCCTCCAACGTTAGAAGATTTCGGAAAGGTCAACACCATCATCTAAGGCTTCCAACAAAATACTGGTGTGCCCCCATCTGAATTAATTCTTCTACATGTTGACTAATCGAGATACATAGAGGGAATAGCTCTTTTTTCTTTGGTCTAGGTTGTCCATCATTTTTAAATTTCAAACCGAAAGTACTTGAATCCTTTCCAACAACGAATAACATTTTTTAGATTACGTCAGCAAAATATGTTGAAATAAAAAATATGATGTAACTAGATCGGTTATGTTGACCAAGTGTATGTAATGTCTGCTACCTAGAGAAATAGATGACAATTCAATGACAATTCATGATCAACAAAAGCCTCAACTTAATTCTGGACAAAAACTTAGGTTGATAACATTGTCCCAACATCCATTTAGGTCAATAATGTTGCAAAACGGAGAACAAATCAAGTTTAAGATGTTATAAAAGATGTTTCTTTTACATGAACTCAATGCAAATGGTGTCCTAAATGTAAACTAGTTTTGTACCGCACGCTGCGTCGGTTAGAGTAAACAATTTTTGAGGGATAAAATTTTATATTTCGTATCTACCATTTATTTTTCCATTAGAACTTATACATATATATCCGAGCAACGACTTCATAGAAATGCCTATTCTTAGAATCCAACAGAAAATATTTCGAATTCGTACCTAAGGAACCTTCCATCGAGAGATGGTACCCCTTTCTTCACTTAGGCAAGGGGCACAAAAGGATGTCCACAGTTATTCAAAGCAAGTAGCTGAAATAGTATGAAAGAAGACTGTCGGAAAGGACTATTATAAGTCTGTATGTAATATACGTTAGCAGATAGTATATATAGGTAGGTAATGTCCACTGTACGTAGGAGTAAAGATGTAGTCATCCATGTAAAACATCTAATAATAAAGACTGTATGAAAGTATAGGTATCTAATGTTCACTTTACATAAAATGTTACATTAAAGCAACATTGAATATTTACGTAATCAAGAATTATAGGGATATATTTATATATATAACAATCCTGTACAATTAATGACTTCAGTTACGTGCAAGCAGAGAAGGCTAATTAACCCTACGTGTGCGGACAAGTTCGTGATAAATTGGTAGCCTTAAGAACAACGACAAAGAGACCTCTCTACCATTATGCCAAGGAACAGAGAAAACTTTAGACAGGCCTTCCAACCTTTTACGACACATCAGCGTCGTCCACCATTTTAGCTTACGGCCCTTTCTCTCCCCTCCGTAAACACATATGATCACGTATAGCTTCTTACGCTGGGAACCCTAAGCTACCACCTATGTTTGATAAGGTTCCATCACATTATCAAGCCCTTAATCTTAAAGACATCTCGCAGGATCCCTTTCCCTCGGCCCTTTCCTCCCTAGAGCCCTAACTCTAGTCGCTGCTGGGCTTCGACCAGCCATCACGTCGGCCAAAGCTCTCCCCCCGCATCTGTTTCATCGTCTGCTCCACCTCACCTCCCTTCCCTCCTCCTGAATTAGTTCTTCGTTGCTCGACCTTCTTCGCCTCCTCTTCTTCGTCAACGTGGTGCATGCAGCAGTTGCCAAAGCTTCGAGAACGACTGGGGTGGTGGCTCCCGTGGCGACGATGTTCAACAGCCAACAGTCGCTACTGCGAGAGCGGTTCAGGTGGCAGAGGTCTTCCCCGTGATCCTGCTTGGTGTGAGGGCCCTCTTAGATGTTGATTCTCCGTTTCTATCTCTGCTCCACTTTCACTTGGATCGACATTGTTTTTGAAGAATGGGGCCACATTGAATCCGAGCTCACCACGATCGAGTGCTAAGTTGGAGTCGTTCTGACCATCCGTCACCCATTAGCACGGTTCGTTGACGACATCAGCGACGCTTCATCGTATCCACTGCATGGTGCAAGTTTCTTCCTGTATTTAAAAGGATGTTAGGGCACTACTTTTCTATTTATTTCTCCTTTTTTTGTTTTCTCTGTGACGGATGATTTTGGTGATCCCCCCTCTTGAGGGAGAGCTACTTTCCCTCTCCTTGAAGGGTGTAAGATTTCCTTCACCCTTGCCTTCAGGCTACGTCGTGTATCTTTTTCATTCCCTTAATGAATGAAGGTTTAAACTTTCAAAAAAAAAAATCAAGCCCTCAATCTTCAAATAACGTGCCCCATCTTCAACTATATTTAGTTGTGTCCTCTCCCTCTTGACAAATTTTGTAAGGAGCATAGATGTGGTGATGTTATAGTATGTTTACAATACCTTTATCTAGATCTAACAAACTAGTACAATAGCAGGCCCTGAGGTCGCAAGTGATCGAAGGGCTTTGATGTTGCAGGTTCAAAACTCCCACTATTACCTGTTGGGTTTTAAGTGGAGCATTGCAGTTTACTTGGAGTTTACCTCCCGAGAAACGTAAGTAGAGATGCGTTTTGTAATGTGTGGGTCTATTATCACTAGAAAAGATCTTTCAAAAAAAAAAATCACTCGAAAAGAACAACCTCACTAGATTATAGGCGGAAAGATTAAAACACATCGGTTGAAAATTAAAATACATCGTTTCAAAATAGTTTTCTATAGGTGGAAAATGATCCTCAACCTAAAGGTGATTTTTCACCAATTGAAAATCAAGACAAACTGTTGTATTTTACCCTTCACCTATGAGTGAAAGGTGATTTTCTATTAGTAGAAAATCAAAATATACTGGTGAAAAATGAAAACACACTGATGTGTTTTACTTTTACATCGGTGGAAAATAAATTTGATTTTTATCTACGAGTGAAAAGTGATTTTAATTTTCACCTGGAGATAATGATTTGAAAATAAAATTACACCAATTTTATTATACTTAATTAATATAAATTCTAGCTCAAATGCAAATTGTTAATTCATTTGTTCGTAGTTCACATTATATTGGTGAGTGTGGCATTGAAGCTTCTTGGATAGTCCTTTGAGAAATAGTTAATCACCTTTTCAAAGAAAATAGTTAATCATTTTAATGACGTAGGGCACATGTGATGCAAGCTTTACAACAAAACAACGCTTAACGAGTACCAGCACATGGTAATAAGAAGTGATCTAATCCAAGGATGGATAATACACTATCTTTGCATGAGGAGAAAATGAAGCCAACAATCAAATCATGTGTGTGAAAATTTGTTGATTAATTAAGCTTCATCTAGCAATTGTACAACTTTGGGAGTGAGTGAGCCTTCAAAACCTCGTAGAACTAGAATGATCACAGAGACCACCCTCAACTTGTGAGAATGGAAACGAATGCAATGATATTCCGTAATCATAGATCAATCTCCCTTAGGTATCCCTTAGGTACAACATTTGGCAGAGGCCACGAGTGCGTGAAGGGTAATGACCAGCGGTGGACATATGCTTGTTTTCTTCCTTTTCTTTTCATGGGTGCAAGAATGATGGAAGGAAACTAAGAAAGAAAGAGAGAGGTTAAGCTAGATCACGTGGGAAAGGAGAGAGAGAGAGAGAGAGAGAGAGAGAGAGAGGGGTCAAGGCCAACAGGGAGAGGAGAATGCAATCGACGGCGGCAAGCAAACATGCATGGGTACTCTCTCTCACACAAACACACACATATAGAGAGAGAGAGAACGAGAGAGGGAGGTCAAAGAGGGTCGCTGATGGTCTGATTTTTTTTTTTGTGTAAAATCGTATCGATTTGATTATATTTTATTATTTAAATACAAAAATTTCTCCGAGATCGAACTCAAGGAGCAAACTTGATTTTAGAAGCGTAGAAAATCACAATTTACAATATACTGTTTTACAAAAAGATTAAAAAGAGGAAAATAAAAATATCCCTTCTCTTTTCTTCTCTCTTTCTTCTTTTGTCCTCCTTTTTCTCTATTTTCAGACTCTGACTCCGAGGGTCAGATGCCTTAAGTGTCACTTGCTACAATGCTTGTGCTCTCCTTCTTTTTAGCTGCTGTTGCTGCTTCTTCTTCTTCTTCTTCTTGACTTCTTCTTTTTCTCTTCTTCTCTACTGTCTCTGCCTTCTCTTTTGACTTCTTCTTCTTTCTTTTCTGCTGCGCCCTATGCTTTCTTCTTTCTTCCTTCTCTTTTAGCCTCAGCTTCTCTGCGACCACAGTGCCATCTTCCTCCTTCCTTTTCTTCTCTACACCTCCAAGTCCTTCTTCTTCTTTTCTCTCTGGCCGCAGCTGGCTTTCACGGCTAAGTCCTCAGCTGCGCCTCCCTTGATTCTTCCCCTGTTCTTACACAGGTGTATGGTTAGGTAAAACCTAACCCCTATCCTCCCCACGTCTCTCTCTCTCTCTGTTTCACTCCAGGGTACGCTCTCCCAGAGCCTATTCGGGTATGCGGGACGGGTGACGCACTTGGGACCAGGCGCACCGGCGTCGGTGGTGCGCGAGGTGTGCACAGGTTGGGTAATCGGGTCGGGCCAGGTTCGCAGGGGGTGGTCGCGGACGAGGTCGGGTGAGCGGGTGAGAGGGACCTCACCCCATGTGACTGAGGCGATAAGCCTCAATCACTTTTACAATTTATGCAGGTGCACGGTGTCAGCAGCTACCGATGTGGGACTATTCGCGTCCCTTCTTTCCCGCATGCCCGCAGCAAAGGTTGCCCTTCCAATTGCAGCAAGACGTGAGGCTCGCGTCTTCAATTGGAGACCTGGGTCAGTGCGCGAGTCTCTTCTGTGTGGTCTGGGACTCCAACCTGGGACACGAGTGCCTGGAGTAAGCCCGCGAGCAAGCTCGAAGCTTGCTCGTTAATGGCGGCGAGGGCTCGGGACCTGAAAGCAAGAATACGGCCTTGCGGCCCTGTCAGAACGTTCGGTGATCTTCGCCAGAGCACGGCGAAGATACTGCGAGGGTAGGCGTGACTCAGAGCGACCTAAGCGTGCGTGCCCAGGTCGGTCTGAGTCCGTGTGAGTGGGTTTGTTCGGGGGAAGGCGACAGGGGTTGGCGCGGTTAGTGGAGGGTTGTAGGGTGATCAGTGGGTGGAGGTGATACTCAAGGATCGATTGGCGAGGGGTGGATCTGTCTGTGGAGGTGAGGTGGCCTCGTCGGAGTTGATGGTTGGAGGTGGGGATGGTGAGGGTGGACAGTGGTGTAGACGGGTCAAAAGTATGAATTAAAAGAGGGGAATGAAGAGCGGAAGAGAAGGAACTTATCTATGAGTCTTTGGACGAAGGGGGAGGCGGAGGTGGCAAGTGGTTGTGCTGCCATCGCCGGAGACGAAGGCACCCAGGGGAAGAGACGGGGACGAGGAAGAGGGGCTGGAGGGCGCCTGCTGGCGCGGCGGAAGACAGCGGAGATAACTCTGCCACAGGTATGGTGGCAGAGCGATGAGAGGAGGAAGAGGAAGTCGCCGAAGCTTGCAGGCAGACGACCGGAGATGAGGAAGACGAATATAAGGGAGATTCTCGAGCCAAAACAAGCTTCAAGGATGCGGCAAAGGGTGCCTCTCCTTAAATAGGCGTTGGCAGAGAGAGAATCGCAAGGAGGAGACGGGAATACCTCACCAGTGGTATGGCCGGAACGAGATCCATACCTCTCGTGCGTTCGCACGAGAGGTATGGCAGTCGACAGGGCATGGGAGCTGGCCCATGCTGCAGGGGATAACACAAGGAGTCTCACTTTTAAATCTACGGCCGGCTCCCCATGCATACGCGGCGCCATCCTCCGCGCAAAGTCGTCGGAGGTATGGCCTACACAGGTGGGTGGCAGAGGAACCCGATTGAAGAGATGAGAAAGGTAGGGGGGTCCTTGCAAGGTTTCAAAAAGCTAAGGGTTGAAAAATAATTATTGAGGACCATTTTGTAAAGTGGGTCAAGGCGACCTTCCCTTAGGTCCAAATTTTGGTATAAACCTAATTTTGACCTAAGGAATCCAATGGTGAAGTTGGATTTTAAGTTTGACCATGTTTGATTGGACATTTTGCATAAAAACCCAAATTAGGTCAAAAATTGGGTATGATTCTCAATCTAGGTCAAGATAGGTTCCAATGGCCAAATTCAAGGTTCTAAACCCTAGGGGATATTGTTTTATGAATTTTAGAGGGTTTAATTAATTTTTATCTTGCCTGAAAGTTCATGAATTAAAGTGGGTTTGTTTTAAGGTTATAGAATGTCATTTAATTCCCAGATTTTGTCATAACCCTTTCCTGATCAAATCATCCCACTTTTTCTCTTATTAAGTCCATTTGACCTATGTCTAAATCCTTAGAAATTCTGTTTATGTACTGCAATGGTAAAATTACAGTTTTACCCCTTGTGTAATGTTTTATTCTCTACTCAACAATTTCCTGATTTAGGCCTTCCCTGAGATTATGTAGGAGCTTTTTGTTCGATTTCTTATGTTAAAATGTGCTAGTTAGGGTTCATGATGAAGTTCTCATCATACCCCCATGCCTAGCTTTTGCTTGTCCCTTAGCAAAATTTTAAGGTTTTAACCTCCTTTCTAGACCATGAATTTCATTCACTGATTTTGATAAGTGTGTTTCCTTGTCTCTTTGATTATGTCAGAATGCTAACCATTGGCCTCAAAAGTACTCTAGTACCAGCCAAGATCCAGATCTATCTAGCTTTAGCCTCAGTCTTTAGCAAAGGTTTTTAAGGCCCTCAGGAACTACCCTAAAGTTTATTAGACTCCGTGGTTAAAGCACCCGTGCTTGAGACATTTTTAGCCTTGGTTCAGTTTGCAATACATTTTGTAAGAGAGAGATAGATGGTTTATTTGTTTGCAGAGTTTTCTCTCTCTTTTCTTTTAATTCTAGCTTAGGATTAGCTTCACAACACGGTCTGTATCGGATTCCTCATCCTCATCATCAATCCTCAAAGGTTCGTGGCAATCGATGCTTCGAGATAGCACCGCCCATGGTAACCCCCAGAACCCTGGCTTTCGAGATTTCGAGATAATCCCGCCCAAGGTGTTCCGTGGCCGAATTCAGACCCTCACAATTGGCATTTCAGGATAATGTCATCCATGGAATCTGAACCAGCAAGATGCTTACATGCCCCTGATTGCGCAGCAATCATAGGTCTTAATTGGCCTAGATTAAGCTAAGACTTAGCATAAGTTAGGGTTATTCATGCATGCATATGCATTATCTGCATCTTTACTGCTTTCCTTTAGCTATGCATAAAATAATGCTATAATGTGCTGATTAGGTGCATTATGTCGATTGCAGGAAATAAGCTGATCAGGAGCTGGATCTGAAGCTGGATCAGGAATAACAGGAGTTGTAGCAGAGCTGGAGCAGAAGGCCTAGTTTAGATGTAGGAATAATAATGTAAGGGGGTTAAAGGTTTTCTATTCTATTAAATAGAAATAAAGCAGTAAAATGTGAAGAGCTTAGGTCCATCCTAGCCCTAGGATAGCCTAGAGACTTCCCCAAGCCTTAGCCACCCTTAGATTAGGTCACAACACCCTAGGAAGCCCTAAAACCCTAGTTCCAACCCTTCTCTGGACGTCCATATAAGTTTTAAGACGTCCAGGACCCTTAGCCAACTCCCGCACACTTCAAACCCACTTCTGCAGTGTTATTGGACGTCCAGACACTTTGTCAGACGTCCAATTTCTGCAGAATACCCAAAACAGAACCCGAAACCCTTCCTGACTCTGATTGGACGTCCAGACAACAAGTCTGGACTTCTGATTTTTGAGTATAAGATGTCTGATTTTATAATTAGACGTCTGATACTGCTCTCCAATTCCTATTTTGAGATTTAAGTCTTGATCTTGGATCTCTAGGTCCCTAAACCTAATTCCAACCCCATAGGAACCTAAATTAAGGTGCCCTAACCCTAGTACATCACCTCTAGACCTCCCTAAGGACCTAATTAGGTCCTCACTAAACCTAATTGACTTGGATCTTAGTCAATTCCATCAACCTATTCAATTGGACTCATTGAGTCTAATTGAGCCCTGATCTCAGCACACACTGTCCAATTGGACTCAGTGAGAGTCCAATTGACCTAGAGCTTAATTAATTGAGTTGTTTTACTCTCAATTAAGTTTCCACACACCCAATTAAACTTTTATTAAGTTTAATTGCACTTTACCTTAGTGAATTAGGGTTTATAATCCTAATTTGAGACCTACCTTGACCTAAACCCACTAGAACCCAACCTAATCAACCTAGACACCTAAGTTTCGACCCACACACACCCACACACACCCACACACCCATCCACACGAAAATATCTAGCTTAGAGTTCTCTAGAACTCTCTACCATGTGTGGTTGCCAAAAATAACAACCAAGAGCCATTCAATTTTTAGATCCACATTTGGTGGATCTAAAAACCACCATCCACCCTCTCTCTCTCACTCTCCCATAAGCTCCCACCATAGGCCTCTCTATAGAATTCCATAATTCTCTAGAGAGCTTCCATTGGGTCTATAAAAAGATCCCATGGGTGGCCATTGGCACCCATTCACTCCCTTGGCAATTACTCTCCATTGCTGCCATTCACGCCACCTCTACTTAGCCACTCACTCCACCTCCACGAGCTCACTACCACCACCATGGAGGACACCATGCCGGGATGCTGGATCAACCCTACCTCTCTCCAAGGGTCGGCCTAAGCTACATTGGCCGCCCCTCATTTTCTTCTCGACCACTCTAAGGCCAACGGGGACCACCCCTGAATGCCCTCTACTCTTTTAGCTCTAGATCATGCTTTTCATAAGTTTTACTGCTTTCATTTACTGCTTAATAGAGTAGTTTCTCTTCTCCCCCAATGATACATGCGAAATCCCCCATCGATTCTTGTATGCAATCGTTTTCTGGTAGCTAGGTTTAATTTCAAGCATTCCTGTATAAGCTTTTCTCTAGATTTCCTGTACAAACAAATCTCCCCCAATGAATGAATGAAAATGCATATATATATATATATCTTTATGTGTTTGAAATCACCATGAGCTGAATGATTATTTTATTTGCATGATTTAAGTGCCTATTCTTTAACCGCCTATATATTGTGCACCAGAATATTAAGTAGAGCGGCTTTAAGATCGATTTCAAAAATAGAAACATGCCTCCCAAAGACAAACGACCGGGACTCAGGTCTCGTTATTTTACAAAATAATATTTTTGACGAACGTTTTTGTGCGACTATACTATGATTTTCGACGACTTTCAAATGCGCGAAAATTCGAGATAGCACCACTCATGGTAGCCCCCAGAACCCTGGCTTTCGAGATTTCGAGATAATCCCGCCCATGCTGTTCCGTGGCCGAATTCAGACCCTGACAATTGGCATTTCAGGATAATGTCATCCATGGAATCTGAACCAGCAGGGTGCTTACATGCCCCCAGTAGGATATGTAAATATCCTAGGAGAAAAGCACGGAGGAGATGATATATTGTTACTCATCTTCGAGGGAAATTTCCCACCTCTCCACGCCAGGAACTTGTCCAAATCAACTTGTGTTGATCGGTCGCTCCTAATCTAGGTGACATTTTCAGAACATTTGAAACGCTTTTGCGTGATTTTGATACTTATCCTCGCTGAACCAGACTGTGTGTGTGAATTTGGGTGCTTAGATTACCGAGTCCCGTAAATCGAAGGTCAGTTAACGAGGCCTAACACTCCCTAAGCCTTAGACCTAATACTTAAGCTTTTTATTTTTCTCAACCTCTTGAGGAATATCTAGATCTTAACGGGTACTAAGAGTCTAGCCAAGAATGCTTAAGGTTAGCGTTCTTACTAATCTTGTTGTGCACTTTCACTTTACTCTTCTTTAATGTGATCTAGAACTTTGGTTAATTCCTTAATTTCTTACTAATGACTATCCCTTTTCTTTTTCATTTTGTGCTCCTTTTTAATATTTTGCTCTTTTCCTCCTCTTTTTGTGAAGCTTACCAGCACTTTCTTCCCTTCTCCCAAAATTTTTTTTTTTGACATATGTGAATTTTTTTTGTTGAAACCTTTTCTTATTATGAATTTTTATTGCACTTTCATACCCCCCCATGCCTAAGGTTTGCAATGTCCTCATTGTGCATTAGGTGGGTTTTTATTTAGCTTGGTTCATGCATTAGGACATGTTATGACCCCAGCATCAAACGTCGTTTAAGACGTCTGGTCAGAAGTCTGGAAGCCTTCCCAGACGTCTGCAATTTAATTTTTTCGGCGTACGATTTTGCATCTGCGCGCATGCGCACGCAGACTGAACCGCCATCCTCCTTTCTTCTCTTTCTTCCTTCCTATAGGCACAACCTTCCTTCTCTCTCAACCCACGGCACCTTCAAATACCCCCCTCTCCTCTCCCTCACCCTCACTCCACCGCCTTCTTCTTCTTCTTCTTCTTCTTGTTAGCGAGAGAGTGAGCGGGTGAGGGCAGCAGCAGCTGCTGCCGTGAGCACGTGGGGAGGAGGGGTTGCTGTGAGACCAAGAGAGCTAGATCGCGAGGTTGCAAGCTCGTCGGAGCAGCCAGGGCCGGCCGGTGGGTGTGCAGCAGGAGCGTGGTGTTGGGGAGGAGCTGCTGCACCTCAGGCAACAGGCGAGCACGAAGGGCGAGGAGGTCCTGATTCTGGGAAAATTTCCTAGAATTAGACGTCTGGACATACGTCCAGACGACGTGGGAGACGTCTGGAGGAAGGTCCAGACGTCTGAAGGGTACGATATTTTTCCTTCCCTTCTCTTTTCGCGTGTACGGCCATGCAGCCGTTCCGCCTAAGGGTTCTGCTTCGTTCCATGTTGAGGACAGTCGCATATGTGTGCAGGTTTCGTTCGAGAAGGTGCAAGGGCACGCCCTCCCACACAAATCAGACATCTAGGCACAGCACCAGACGGCGGAGAGGTCTCCAGACGTTCAGAGTGACAGTCGGACGTTTGGAAACTAAGTCCAAATGATTCAGCGAGATTCTGAACATCTGAAGGATCGCGCAGGAGTAAGGTATGACCTAAGCCATCGTTTAAGACGTCTGGAAGATGTTCCAGACGTCTGATTTTGGGCAGATTTGTCATTTTTGATCCGTTTAGGGTTCGTTCGAAGTCCGTTTTCCGCGTTTCAAGTTTCGTTCTTCTCAGATTTAGTTCCTCTACCTATTTACAGTATTTGTATCCTGTTCTAAGTAGCTCCTTGTAATTGATCCTTGTGTTAGGACCCCGTTCCGTTGCGACACTGGAGGTTGCGGAGGTACGCGGGCTTGCCGATCACGCCCCCAGTACTCCCAGTTTTGCAGGTAGAGTGGCTCCCTTTAATTATTTATCGACATTTATGCACTTGTGAGATAATCAATAGATTCTAAGGTATGGCATGAACCCTAGGATTGGAAAACTAGATTGAACGATAGATCCTAGGGAATGGCATGAACCTTAGGATTGGAAAACTAGATTGAACAATAGATCCTAGGGAATGACATGAATCCTATGACTAGAAAACTAGATTGAATGATAGAACCTAGGGTGTGGCATGACTCCTCGGAACAGAAACACCAAAACGAATGTCGTGAAATTATAAATTGCAGTCTTGGAAAAGTAGAACAAAAAATGATAATTGCCTGTAATTGGATAACAGTTGCTTGTTATGAATGGCTATTAACCGTGGAGAACATGGGCTATATGAATATAAAGTTGAAATGATGAAACCTAAATTGTCTTAGTGAAAGAAATATGAGCATGAACCCTACAGGGAATTAGGAGTAGAGCTCCTGAGAGGTGAATGGAATAGAATTGGGGAAGTGAGCTGGCCCTTGAGTACAGAGTACCAAGGAGGGCGACTATCCCCCTATTTAGTGCAGAGCGGAGCTAGCCGCCCCAGGGACCTGGGGTTAGGTCTGGCCACTTTGTACTGACTTTTGGCCCTCGTGTACATAGTACCGAGGAGAGCTACTAGTGTAGGGAGAGCACTAGCTACCCCACGGGTCCTGGGGTTCTGCTAGCCCTCCTACACCGACTTGTTAGGCCCAATGGGCAAACTAGGGTAGTCAGGCGAGGGTGCGCGGACTGTGGAGGGGCAAGACCCCTGTTTGGTTACTATGGAGGGCCTGAACCCCTGTTACTGAGAGGGATCTGCCCTATACTGGTTCCGTTCTGTGCTTTGGGGCACACCCGTTAACGGAAACGACTGATCGTGTGACAATGCGGGGTCGTTACTCGTGCATTTATCGCTCATGCCGTAGTCACCGTTACGTCTGTCAATGACCTTGGGGTGGTTGACTAAGGGTAGGACCACCACAAGGGACTCTCTCGGCCTGGAGAGCACCACGTGTTACTTCTACTTTTTGGAAAAGACTGCAATCAAGATCGTTCCCACAAGAAACATTCGAGATCAAGAGAAAGATCTGAGGAATAACTCAATAATGAGTAAATGGAAAAATAAAGAAAGAGATTAAAAATATAACAGCTACTGTCCACCTTACTATTTTTCTTAGCTTTTGGTTGCTACTCTACTTAGCATTTCGCTGACATGTCACCTTTGTCACCTTTTCAGGACCAAGTGTTGAGCAGCTAGAGTCGACAGCTGCAGAGGGTGCTGGGCCTAGTAGAGCCCAGTAGTTTTACTTATGTAGTACCCACTGTATCTTTCCTTTTGTTGTAGTGAGTATTTTTCTATTACCATTGTACTCTTTTATTGTAAGCATCATGTTATGTACCTGTTTATTTCTTTACTGTTGTGGTGGTGTATACTATAGTAGTTCTTTTCTTTACTGCTGTATTTTGTTACTGCTAGTTATATACATGGTGAATGTGATTTATTTTACTACTCTTTTGGTTACTTTCTCATTGGACGACTGGGTCTTGGGATTAGTCGAGTCAGTCCGATTCTCGTGTCTCGTAGGGATTCGGGAATCGGGTCGTAACAGGACATATATTAGGTGAGTGGATGGGTTGAGGTAACTATTGCGGATGATTTCTAATCCCAGATACGAGTACCTGAGGTGAAGTCGGCTGTCCTAAGGAATGAACCTAAAGTGCAAAGAAATGCCAGAAAAAGGTTTTGGGTTTTCAAAAAGAATGATGGGCTGCCTCCCGTTAAGCTTTGAGTTTTACACCATCGGCTGGTTGCAATGAGCTCAGGAAGAATGGAGGATAAATGATGACTCAGCCAAATCTTTATTGGTTATGTCAATAAACGGTTTGAGTCTCTGGCCATTCATGACGAAATGTTCGGAATCGTGGCTGAGCGGACTGATCTCGATGGCTCCATTTCTAAAAATCTGTCAGACAAGGTATGGTCCGACCTACTTGGATCGTAGTTTTCCAGGGAACAATTTCAGTCGGGCATCGAAGAGTAAGACCTTCTGACCAGGGTGAAAGATCTTTCTAGAAATGTACTTGTCATGAAAGGCTTTAACCCACTCTTTTTAGATTCGCGAGTTTTCATACGCATCAAGGCGTAATTCATCAATCTCACTTATCTGAAGCTTTCTGTGGGTTCCAGCCTTAGAAAGATCTAGGTTGCAGTTCCGTACTACCTAATAGGCTTTGTGCTCCAATTCGACGGGAAGGTGACATGCCTTCCCGTACACTAGTCTGAAAGGAGACATGACTAATTGGGTCTTGTGAGCGGTCCTATAAGCCCACAAAGCTTCCGAAAGTCAGGATAACCAGTCCTTCCTGTCAGGTCGAACAGTAACCTGCAGAATTTTCTTGATCTCCCGATTTGATAGCTCAGCTAGACCATTAGTCTAGAGGTGATAAGGAGTAGAGATTCGATGCGACACCCCGTATTTAGTCATCAGTGACCTGAATTGAGTGTTGGTAAAATGGGTTCCTCCATCAGAGATGATAGCTTCAGGAATCTCGAACCATGAGAAGATGTCCTGATGAATGAATTTGATGACAATTTTGTGATCACAGGTTTGGGTCGGAATGGCTTTGATCCATTTGGACACGTAGTCAACAGCGAGTAAAATGTATTCGAAGCCGTCCGAGATAGGGAAGGGGCCCATAAAATCAATCCCCCAGATATCAAAAATCTCGCATACGAGAATTAGCTGTAAAGGCATCATGTCACGATGGCTCATGTTACCCAAAGTTTAGCAATGGCTGCATGCCTTACAGTGACTATATGCGTCCTTGAAAATAGTGGGCCAGTAAAAGCCACACTGGAGGATTTTTGATGCGGTTTTATCCCTAGAAAAATGGCCACCGCATGCCTGGTCATGGCAGAAAGAGATTATGTCATTGATTTCGACCTCCGGGACACATTGCCGAATAATTTGGTCAGCACCTATGTGGAATAAGTACGGGTCTTCCCAGATGTAGTACTTGGCATCGGAGCGCAACTTGTCTTTCTTGGCCTTTGGCCAATCAGACGGGATCTGGTGTGATGCCAAGTAGTTTACTAAATTAGCAAACCATGGAAGCCTGGTACCAATAGTCAAGAGGTGCTCATCAGGAAAATGCTCATTGATGGGTCCAAAATTGTCGATGATGTCAGAAGGAAGGCGAGACAAGTGGTCAGCTACCATGTTCTGTCTTCCCGCCTTGTTACGAATCTCGAGGTCAAATTCTTGCAACAGCAAAATCCATCGGATTAATCGAGGCTTCGCGTCCTTATTCGCAAGGAGATACCTTACAGCTATGTGATCCGAGTAGATTATAACATGGGAACCCAGGAGATAAGATCTGAATTTTTCGAGGCAAATACTACAGCTAGCAGCTCTTTCTCCGTAACCGTGTAGTTACGCTGAGCCTCGTTAAGTGTCTTGCTAGCGTAGTAGATGACCACGGGTTTCACATCAATCTTCTGCCCCAGAACTGCTCCTATAGTGAAGTCAAATGCATCACAGATGATCTCAAAGGGTTGAGACCAATCAGGGGACTGTAGGATCAAGGCTTGGGTGACTCGGTCACAAAGGATCTCAAAAGCTTGAGTGCATTCCTTGGAAATCTCAGAGGGTACATCCTTGGAGAGAAGAGTGGTCAGGGGGCATGCGATTTTTGAGAACTTAAGGATGAAACGACGGTAAAAATCGACGTGCCCAGAAAAGATCGAATGTCCCGGATCGAGCTAGGCATAGGAAGTTTAGAAATCAAATTAACCTTAGTTCGATCACTTGGATGCTTCTCTCAGAAATTAAGTGTCCCAGAACGATCCCCTCAAGCACCATAAAGTGGCTCTTTTCCCAAGAAAGAACCAGATTTACGTCAATGCAACGCTTGAGTATGTGAACCAAGTGCTGGAGACAATCGTCAAATGATGCCCCAAAAACTGAGAAGTCATCCATGAAGACTTCCAGATAATCACCTACCATATCAGAGAATATGGCAAGCATGCACCGCTGAAAAGTTGCGGGTGCATTGTAGAGACCGAAAGGCATCCTTCGAAACGCGTATGTCCTGAAGGGGCAGGTGAACATGGTCTTCTCTTGGTCCTTTGGATGAATCGCCACTTGGTTGTAACCGGAGTACCCGTCAAGAAAGCAGAAGAATCTATTTCCCACTAGTTTTTCGAGAATTTGATCAACAAACGGTAGTGGGAAATGATCCTTCTTCATGGAGCTATTGAGTCTTTGGTAATCTATGCAGACTCTCCACGAGTTGTCTATACGGGTAGGTATAACCTCTCCAGTCTCAGTCGTGATGGTGGTGAGCCCTGCCTTCTTAGGCATAACCTAGATTGGTCTCACCCAGCGACTGTCGGAGATCAGGTAGATGATCCCTGCATCTAACCACTTAATGATCTCCTTTTTCACGACCTCCTGCAGATTGGGGTTTAGACGTCTCTGCATTTCACGTGAAGGTCGTGCGCCCTCTTCAGAATAGATGCGGTGTGTGCAATAAGAGGGACTTATTCCAGTCAAATCATCGAGAGTCCAACCAATGGCTCTGCGATGTTGCTGGAGAACAGCAACCAGACGGGTTTCCTGATCAGGTGTGAGTTTGGAGTTTATAATCACCAAAAGTGTCTGATTGGAACCCAAAAAGACATATTTCAAATGATCGAGAAGGGGTTTGAGTTCTAGAATGGGGTTATCGGCAGCAGCGGGTGGTTCAAAGTGGGTGTGGGGTATAAGGGTAGGAGTTATGGGTTTGTCTAGATCAAGTTCTGACTCCTCTAATTGCGGTTTTAGATCTTCTTGTGGTTGATGAGGGATAATCATGTTGTTCTCAATTTGTGGTTCATCAACCACAGCTCTGATGTTACAAATTTGTTCTATCACACCACAATTAATCCCTTGTTGGGCCTTAAAGATATCAATCTTGAGAATCTGATTCCCAAATTTCAGCTCTATTTGGCCCTTTTCACAACTTATGTTGGCCCTTACAGTGGCCAGAAAATGTCTCCCTAGTATGATTGGTGTATCTCTTGGATTCTCAAGTGCGTCCATGTCTAGAACTATGAAATCTACAGGGAAGTAGAAATCCTGCACCCTAACAATAACATCCTCAAGAATTCTCTTAGGTGACTTGATAGATTGATCGGCTAACTGCAATGTCACCTCAGTCAGTTTCAGTTCAAATTCTTCTAGGTGGTTAAGCAGGGATGTGGGTATCAAGTTTATGGAGGTACCTAGGTCTAATAATGCTCTATCGAACTGGGTTTCACTAATCTTACATGAAATCAGGGGAGTGCCTGGGTCTTTTGCCTTGGGTAGGAGTTTACTCAGGATCACAGAGCTGGCTTGCTCTGATAGTACAATCAAACTCCCACTCTTGGTTCGCGGCTTACGCTGAGGTGTACACACATTTTTCAAGAATCATGCCTAAGCCGGTACGTGGCGGATTGCATCCATCAAGGGGATGTTTAATTGGACCTGATCAAAGAGCTTGATCAGGTCCTCCTTAGGAGCCACGGGTTTAGTTGTCCTCTTTCCCTTGGTCAAGGCCTCGAGAAATGGAACCTTGGTTGGTTCCTCTAGGATAGGTCCAGGTTTTTGATCTGGGATAGGGATAGGAACATCTTGGATAACTATCCTAGGGTTTGGGTCACTACCGGGCTTGGAGTGGTCTGGATAAGGTGGATCTTGGGTTGCTTTACCACTACGGGTTGTTACAGAATTTAGTCCTGCCCGATTCTGGTTGGGGGTTGGTAAGATGGGCTGCTGCTGTTGGTAACCCGCATAAGAGGTTGATGCTTCCATCCCGTCAAGCGATGGAACAGAAGGGGCCTGATAGATCAAGTGTGCTTAGCCAAGGTTTGGGTTCATAACGCGCCGCTGGGTCGGCACGTTATTCGGGTTAAGTAGAGGTTGAGAAGGAAGTGTGCCTGGTTGGCGAGAACTCGCCAATTGGGTAAGTTGGTTGCGGACCTCTGTGATTTCGTCCTTGTGTTGCTTCTGGATAACCGCATTCGTTCTTTGAATGTCAGCCAGAATTTGGAGGATAAAGAACATTTGGTCTTGGTTGCGCCCGAATGGATAGGTGGGGTTGGGCCAAGGCTGAGGCAGCTGATAAGGACGAGAGGCTTGTGGACGGGGTTGAAAGGGTGGTCTTGGATTCTGAAAATTTCCCGCCCACTGGCAATTGGGATGGTTACGCCATCCAGGGTTGTAGGTGTTGGAAAATTGGTCATTTTGGATGGCGTTGAGGTCCTCACAGGTCTGAGGAGCCTCAGAAAAGTCGGAGAATGGGGGAGTAGAGTTCCCACGGCAAGAATAGAAAGGATCGAAGGTCCCTCCAGTCCTGGAGTCAGATGGGGGTGGATACGGGTCCATCCCAGGAGAAGGTCGGTGGAAAATGTTCTGCATAGTTTCTCTTGCGGGAGGTGGCTATGCGAAGGAATTATGCGCAGAGGTGGCTCGCTGCAAGTGCTGAGTCAGCTCATCCACCTTCTCAATAATTGAGACCTTGTCCAACCGACTGGCCATTAATTCCAGGTTGACTGGTGCGGCCAGGCCCTGCGTCTCATGTGCTCCCCTAAGGTTCATCGTTGCGCGGGTTTTTTTTTGTGTAAAATCGCACTGGTTTGATTATATTTTATTACTTGAATACAAAAATTTCTCCGAGGTCGAACTTAGGGAGCAAGCTTGATTCTAGAAGCGTAGAAAATCACAATTTACAATATACTATTTTACAAAAAGATTAAAGAAAGGAAAATAAAAATGTCTCTTCTCTTTTCTTCTCTCTTTCTTCTTTTGTCCTCCTTTTTCTCTATTTTCAGACACCTAACTCCAAGGGTCAGACGCCTTAATTGCCACTTGCTACAGTGCTTGTGTTCTCCTAAGGTTCGTCGTTGCGCGGGTATTCATTCGGTCGAATAATCCCATGGAGTCATTGTTGATGGAATTCTCACACATATTCTCGAGAATCTCCCACATGGTGTCTTCATGTTGACCCATGATATTCCCTTCGCAAGTTGCGTGGACGAACAATCTAATATCTTCACGGAGTCTATGGTAAAAAGATTGGACTTGTTCCCATTTAGAAACTCCGTGATGGAGGCACTTTCTCATGAGATCCTGGAATCAATCCCATGCCTCATAAAAAGGTTCTCCCGCTTGCTATGTGAAGTGAGTAATCTGATGGCGCAAGGTGTTTGTCCGACCAATAGGAAAGACTTCAAAAATTCAGACTGAAGCTCTTCCCAAGTGTTGATCGGGCGGGTCTGTGTTAGATACCAATGAGCCGCCTTGTCCATAAGGGAGAAAGAGAACATCTTCATGAGTAAGATATCCCGATTTTGTACAACTGACCCAAAGATCTGGGCCAGATGCTTGAGCTGTTTGATATGCTGGAAGGGATCTTCAGAGTTAAGCCTATAGAATTTAGGTATGGCATGAATCATATTAGGCTTCAATTCGGAATCAGGTCCTCCAGTCAGGATTCTGACTCGAGGCTCAATTACCATCGTAGCGGGATTATAGTGATATCGCATCATGGGATGCTGCGGTGGGTTCATGAAGCTTTGGAAGAGATCATTAAGACGCTGGAGCTGGTGCTCATGATTATTCTCTTCTTCAACAGGCTGAGCCATGATGAAAGAAGAAGGCGAACTAGGTTCAGAATCAGAAGAAAAGTCTAGGTGGAGTGGTTGTCACACAAACAAGGGTATCGAGGCTTGGCCTCGGGGAGAGTGGATTTCTAGAGGAGGTTTCAAGGACCTCCTACCGAACATGCACTGATGGATTGGATGAGGTTAGAACGTGTTGGATCCAATGAAGACACCCAAAATATGTTGGGTGACTATAGAGGTTCGGGGCGGATGATACCCCTTGATCAAAAGGTCGTCCACCTGAGAATTACCTGGGTAGCCAGAGAGGGTGAGTCCCGTGAAGACCCGTACACGATAGAGTGCCCCCACGGGTTACAGGGTTCCCCCCACCCGACCTCTCTTATCACTGAGATTCCAGGTAGACCAGAATGGGGACCTTGACCTCTTAAGTCTACCACTTTTAATTAGGATCAAAGTGCTTAGGATCTCACTTGAACTTTAAGCCTTTTGTTGTGCAAAAGTAACCTAATTTGAAGGTTGGTTGATTCAAGGGATCAACTTCACCTTTTTGTTCCTGTGAGAGCTTATTAGGTCCTTTCTTTTAGTGTTCAGATGAATTAAGAGCCGGATTGCTTAGGGTTTCTCTTAATAGATCTTTTCAAGCAATGGTTTAGGCACACCTCTTTTTGGAATTTTCAATTCTTGATTAGAAGATGTGTCTCTAAAATCCTAGCTTAGAATCCTGGGTTGGCTCTAGTTGGTCCAATTAGTTGCCTCATAATTTGGTAACTAAGGCTCAAGCAAGAAGGTTTTAGCCCTAGTTACCATAAGTGGATATGCAGATAAAATGTGTTGAAATTTAGAAACAGGTAACTCTGTGAATTACTATGTATAGAAGACAGGTAGCCCTAGATTGATTTTTCTTTTCTTTTTCCTCTTTAGAATTTAAGGGGCTTAAGAAAGAGGGTAGAAGGTTACCTGTCCCTTGGTGTGGTTATTGTGCGGCTGCTTGTTCCTTCTTGCCTTCCTTACCTGCACAACGGAAGAGAGATCAAGTCAGTATATAATCAGGGATTGTGATTTTGTAGCTTCTAAAATGCCCATTGCTACCTGGCAACGGTGCCAAAAACTGATGTCTGATTTTTTTTTTGTGTTAAACCGCACCGGTTTGATTATATTTTATTACTCGAATACAAAAATTTCTCCGAGGTCGAACTCAGGGAGCAAGCTTGATTCTAGAAGCGTAGAAAATCACAATTTACAATATATTGTTTTACAAAAAGATTAAAGAGAGGAAAATAAAAATGTCCCTTCTCTTTTCTTCTCTCTTTCTTCTTTTGTCCTCCTTTTTCTCTGTTTTCAGACATCTGACTCCAAGGGTTAGACGCCTTAAGTGCCACTTGCTACAGTGCTTATGCTCTCCTTTTCAGTTGCTGCTGCTGCTTCTTCTTCTTCTTCTTCTTCTTGGCTTCTTCTTTCTCTTCTTCTCTGCTGTCTCTGTCTTCTCTTTTGACTTCTTCTTCTTTCTTTTCTGTTGTGCCTTTTGCTTTCTTCTTTCTTCCTTCTCTTTCTGCCTCAGCTTCTCTGTGACCACAGTGCCATCTTCCTCCTCCCTTTTCTTCTCTGTGCCTCCAAGTCCTTCTTCTTTTCTCTCTGGCTGCAGCTGGCTTTCGTGACTAAGTCCTCAGCTGCGCCTCCCTTGATTCTTCCCCTGCTCCTGCACAGGCGTATTGTTAGGCAAAACCTAACCCCTACCCTCCCCACGTCTCTTTCTCTCTCTGTTTCACTCCAAGGTACGCTCTCCCAGAGCCTATTCGAGTATGCGGGTCGGGTGACGTGCCCAAGTCCAGGCACATTGGCGTGGGTGGTGCGCAAGGTGTGCACAGGTTGGGTAATCGGGTCGGGCCAGGTCTACGGGGGGTGGTCGCGGACGAGGCCGAGTGAGAGGAACCTCACCCCGTGTGACTGAGGTGATAAGCCTCAATCACTTTTACAATTTATGCAGGTGCGTGGCGTTAGCAGCTGCCAATGTGGGACTATCTGCGTCCCTTCTTTCCCGCATGCCCGCAACATAGGTTGCCCTTCCAATTGCAGCAAGACACGAGGCTCGCGTCTTCAATTGGAGACTTAGGTTCGTGCGCGAGTCTCTTCCGCACGACCTGGGACTCCAACCTGGGACACGAGTGCCTGGAGCAAGCTACATGAATTCGAATAACTAGCTCATTAAAGATGAATCCAACGACGGCGTACGGGGCTTGAGGACAAGCCCCTTTTGGCCCGAGGACGGGCCTCACCGCCTATTGCATTCTATGGGTCGGGTTATTCTCCGTCCGACCCCGGAGAAAACCCTCCATGGAATGCTCACTAGGCTCCTCCCAAGCTCATAACCATCCTTAAGGTTATGAGTTTGGTCTCCTTCCTAGCTCACAAGCTAGGAAACAAACGTGCGTACAAAATATTTTCATGCATATATAAAGGAATAGTGTTGTTTATGGGTAACTTCTGTGAAAATATTTTATATTAACTGGAGGTAAGTATCTAATATGTGTATAATGGGCCTGCCTTTACCCATATGGAATATGGGGTATTGAATTGGTATTCTTGTGAACACATATTAGATACAGTGCAGAGCAAGCTAGCGAGCAAGCTCGAAGCTTGCTCGTTAATGGCGGCGAGGGCTCGGGACCGGAAAGCAAGAATACGGCCTTGCTGCCCTATCAGAACGTTCGGTGATCTTCGCCAGAGCACGACGAAGATACTACGAGGGTAGGCGTATCTCAGAGTGACCTAGGCATGCGTGCCCAGGTCGATCTGAGTCAGTGTGAGTGGGTTTGTTCTTGGGAAGGCAACAGGGGTTGGCACGATCAGTGGAGGGTCGTAGGGTGATCAGTGGGTGGAGGTGATGCTCAAGGATCGGTTGGCGAGGGGTGGATCTGTCTGTGGAGGTGAGGTGGCCTCGCCGGAGTTGATGGTCGGAGGTGGGGATGGTGAGGGTGGACAGTGGTGTAGAGGGGTCAAAAGTATGAATTAAAAGAGGGGAAATGAAGAGGGGGAGAGAAGGAACTTATCTATGAGTCTCTGGACGAAGTGGGGAGGTGGAGGTGGCAAGCGGCTGTTCTGCCGTCACCGGAGACGAAGGCGCCCAAGGGAAGACAAGGCGACGAGGAAGATGGGCTGGAGGGCGCCTGCTTGTGCGGTGAGGTGCGGTGGAAGACGGCGTAGATGACTCTGCCATAGGTATTGTGGCAGAGCGACGAGAGGAGGAAGAGGAAGTCGCCGGAGCTTGCGGGCAGATGGCCGGAGATGAGGAAGACGAATATAAGGGAGATTCTCAGGCCCGAACAAGCTTCAAGTATGCGACAGAGGGTGCCGCTCCTTAAATAGGCGTTGGCAGAGAGAGAATCGCAAGGAGGAGATGGGAATACCTCGCCGAAGGTATGGCCGGAACGAGACTCATACCTCTCGCGTGTTTGCACAAGAGGTATGGCGACCGACAGTGCATCGGAGCTGGCCCATGCAGCAGGGGACAACGTAGGGAGTCTCTCTTTCAAATCTAGGGTCGGCTCCCCATGCATGCGTGGCGCCATCCTCCGTGCAAAGTCGTCGGAGGTATGGCCTGCGCAAGCGGGTGGCAGAGGGACCCGATTGAAGAAGATGACGAGAAAGGTAGGGGGGTCCTTGTATGGTTTCAAAAAGCTAAGGGTCGAAAGTAATTGTTGAGGACCATTTTGTAAAGTGGGTCAAGGCGACCTTCCCTTAGGTCCAAATTTTGGTATAAACCTAATTTGGACCTAAGGAATCTAATGGTAAAGTTGGATTTTAGGTTTGGCCATGTTTGACCAGATATTTTGTATAAAAACCTAAATTAGGTCAAAAATTGGGTATGGTTCTCAATTTAGGTCAAGATAGGTTCCAATGGCCAAATTGAAGGTTCTAAACCCTAGGGGATATTTTTTATGAATTTTAGAGGGTTTAATTGATTTTTATCTTGCCTGAAACTTCGTGAATTAAAGTAGGTTTGTTTTAGGGTTACAGAATGTCATTTAATTCTCGGATTTTGTCATAACCCTTTTCTGATCAAACCATCCTACTTTTTCTCTTATTAAGTCCATTAAGTTGTGTCTAGACCCTTAGAAATCCCATTTATGTACTTCAATGGTAAAATTACAGTTTTACCCCTTGTGTAATGTTTTATTCTCTACTCAATAATTTCCTGATTTAGGCCTTCCCTAAGGTTATGTAGGAGCTTTTTGTTCGATTTCTTATGTTAAAATGTGCTAGTTAGGGTTCATGATATGGTTCTCATCAGTCGCCAAAGACAGATGAAGGTCCGGAGAGGTCGTTGGACGACCGACAATGGCACAGCAGCGTACCTATGTTGGGTGCGTCATCATGCATTACGTGAAGTCATGCGAGGAAGATGAACAAAGGAAGAAGAAGCAAAGGGGAGGAGAGTAAGTTTACACTTTGGCTCTGAGTTTGGTTGTTGATACAGGTACAAGTGCTACCAATGCAACTGGCCCCATCAGCCAAATACTAAACCTCTCGCAACCTCTTTGGCGAGCAAAGCACATCATCTTGAAATGTCAGGCACTACTCGACTAGTTCCCTGAGGTTTCTCTTCGCAAAGTATCTAGAAACGATGTTACTTATGCTTACAACCATGGAAGATACTATATTGGTTATGATGTATTTGGATTCTAGTTTCCACTAGAAATCCCATGTTCTCTTTGAGGTTGCAATGAACTTAGCTTTTCACTATAAAAAAAAAAAAATAGAGATGCATAAATTGCATCTTTAAAATGTTATGTTTTCAATATTACGAATCAATCCTTATGAAGGGAGTTATTGTCTTAATTTAGATCTGAAAGTTAAATTTATTTTTCACAGATCTTGGGAAGTTGAGGCTAGAATTCGACGATCTAGGACTCAATCCTAGGGCTCTCAAATGTGCCAGACACATCATACGGTTGGATGAAATGGATTCTACTCCAAATTGCGAGGCGTAGATCGAGGGCATATGGGCAATGCCTCTTGACCTTGATTCTTGTTCAGAATTGTTGTGACCCCCTCACGAGGTTAGGTATGTAGAGTATTCTCTCTTTCTCCCTATGTGATTTGTCCATATTACGATTTTCCTTGCGTATTGCACTGCTTAGCATGCGTTCTCATATGTTGCTGGGATCAGAACTTGTGTTCACATTTCTTACTGTTTTAGGTACTTGAATATTAAATATTAATGCTGCAAATAAGGTTGATGACTTAAAATATGAATAATTGAATTGGTATAATAGAAATTAGGATTAACTACTGGATTAAAATTGATTAATTACAAATTATTAGATGATTTTCATGATGTTAATGAATTATATAGTACTTAAGTATATTTGATGTGGGCCTATCATCATATGCGTGAAACAAACTCTATTTTTTATAAAATTGGCATCATTGTGATTGTTAAATAATAACTTAATTGGAACTACTATTAGAAATTGGAAATTAAGTAGTTTAGCCATTAATTTGGAATGTAATATGAGTTCTTTCATAATTTTGAATTAAAATGTCATAATAAATAATTGGTGTAAATGATGAGACTTATGGGTTAATGAATTGGCGCTATTAATTTAGTTATCTAGAAATAAGTTATTAAATTGATAACGACGGATTAGTTGAGAATTACTTGGATAGTTGGTTTAGCCATGCTACTCATCGGGACTTTGGCTATACCTTTGGTCTATCTTAGGTTGGTTGGGTTGATTAGGAAGTTGTTGGCCTCTCGCTTAACGGCTAATTGGGATAGTAGGATGTGTAACTCAAGGATTTGAGTTGTTTTACCAAGAAGGTGTCCTATATTGATTTTATTTTTCAAGATGTCGTGTCTTAAGACATAGGTTGAGAGTTGGATGACCATAATTAAATGGGTATTGACTTAATAAAATAAATGGACTAATGACCAAGGCTAAATAAACTACTTAACACGTGAAGAGTAGCCTAACATGGGGATACTTAGTTTGTGAGGACAAGGTTGATGGCCTCTCACTCTCACGCATGCCCACATGGAGATTCTATCACCTTCCTTTGCACCAAGCGTCCCTCGGACACCTCCTCAAGCCAACTGTCCTTAACTTTCTTTATATTTGATTTTTTCCATTTTTAATTAAATTTGGCCCTTAATCGGTCACATCCATCCTTTATTTGAACCGAAAATACTTATAAAGTAAATAAGATTCTTAGTCAGTGGATCTAATTAAAACATGCCAATTAAAGAAAGTTACGAGGTAAGAAAACCGACCAAGGAGCAATAAATCATCTCTTTTGGAGCTTACATATTTTGACTCAATGTAGGTACGTGCTTTCAGACTTAGTTTGGCTAAGCTGGCAGCCAAATCAGGAGGCACACGCCGTTAGCTATCTAAGAATTAATCTTTTCCAAGACTAGGTCCAACGCATGTATCATGGTATGTGAGCCCTAATTTGCCCTTAAGAAAAATACACTTTATAGTGCCGATAATACAAGGGTACATATGTAATATGTGTCGTAGTGTTGGAGGATCGTATACGTCCAAGGGTTTAGGCGACCATGTGAGGAGGATCTTCACCTAAGATTTTGACACGGGGTCCAACTTGGCCATCTCATGTGTATAATTGCATAGGTTTTGCAACATGTATTTTTTGATTTCCAAGTTACTGTGGCACTCTCTTTCTAAATGATTTTAAAAATCTTGCTGTCTAACAGGCTGGTGAGAATATTAGCATGTGAAACCATTTGTTTAATGGCCTTGATTAGGATAGACTATGCTGTATTGCCATTAGATTAATATATATGAAATTGGTGGAGACAATTTATTAGGGAAGGAAGGAGATAGGATAGACAGGCATTATGTTTTGCTCGTGTTCCCATGTGTGGCAATTAGTCTAATACATATAAACCCCCAACTATATCCAATGCGTCGCTGTTGCAATAAAGCATGTATCCTCTAGGCATACAACCCTCTAATTCTAGCACCAGCAGGTACTTTCCCCAGTGTGCACACTTGTTATTGTGTGCACAAAACATCAAAGACCTCATAAATAAAATATTGCAAGGCCTAACCCCGTCTGATACATAAAAAAGCGCCGATTTTCTAAATACATCCTGAAGAAGTGGATTTAACTTTTAACGTGAAGTTTGCTTCATTTGCATTTGGTGTTTAAGGTTTTGTTTGGTAAGGAAGATAAATTTATGTAATAAATAGAGGAATAACAAATAAGTGAAATAAATTATAAAATAAGTGAATTAAACTGTTTGGATATTTTGACGTATTAAAGTTATTCCATAGAGAAGGTGAAATAACGTTAGATCGTATTAAATCTATTTAACATGTCATAAGTTCCAAACATGCTAAACGTTTAATACATCAAACAAACATCACCTAAGAGCACATTTAGTTGTTGGGTTAAGGTAGGTTAAATACTTTAATTCATCACTTAATTTACTCCACACTTGCATTTGGTTAAGAGCATATTAATCCGAGATAAAGTTATTTTATCGTTTATGTGAAACAACTTTAACCTGTTAAAACATCCAAAAAAAAATTAACCTACGTATTCCATCCACTAAATAATACTGGCGTATGCACATTTTTCTATTGGGACCGTCAAAAGTAAGAATCATCCCATTCATATTGTCACTGTTCCAATTAGAAAAGGTTTGGATATACCTAATTGTATAGTGTCATCTTCTTTTTAATAAATTAAAAAGAGAAACTGTGGTGTTTCACACCTCCTTTTTATGACTCTGCCAATGGTTTGTTAAGAACAATTCTATATGCGGCACCTTTTGTAGTCAAATCGGGTTTTCTTTTATCGATTTAACTTCTTTAATTAAGCAATTGGATTGATCTTGCACTTTTTCTAAAAAAAAGTTCTGCGTGTTCCCCAACTCCCATACCCTCAAGTGTACAAGCTAAACTAGCGAAAGAGGTCCTTTGTTTGCAGTTAGAAAAATTATTTTCTCTGTTCCCCAAAAGTGCAAAGGAGGGTGCCCACTCGTACCCCCTTCCAAATTGCTTAGCTAGACATCAATTTAAAATATAATATTTTCTACGGGTAAATTTCTTATACTAAAAATGAACCAAAGAATGAAAGGATGTTCTTCCATTTGTATCTAAAATCCAGCTTCTTATACTAAAAATGGCAGTGATCCTAATGGAGGGTGTATCCCTTTCTGACTCCTTAAAAGGTCCTGGATTTTAAATTTTAAAATTATTCATTCTATTTATTCGCGAGTGATTGGATTCTTTTTTCCAGAAACAAAACCTCAGCTGAAAAATGTAATAATTAAGCTGCTTTCGTTGTTTTTTTGAAATTCTTTTTCGTTTTCGCAATGTCTTTAGAGTATTCCGATCCTGATCTACAATGCTTCCCGCATAATATAGAGTGCAATTCTCCTTATTAATTTACTGGAGTTCCAATCATTTTCTTTAGATCAGGAGCCGTCTAAAGAAATGACAGGGGTGTTTATCTTTTTTTTTTTTTTTTTTGAAGAGTTCAATTTTTGTGTAGCACAGTAGAGGAGATCCATATACATGGCCAACCGATCTATACCAGTTGAGACTACTGCTTTTGATAGCAGAGAACCAAATTAAAGTCCCGATCCTTACAACGTTTTAGGACAGGTAATCTAGGTGCTGGCTTCCTCTTCATTAACGTTGCTCTTAGGTCATGAAAATAGATCCATGCATGTGGTCGGATCATAAAAAATTATTGAATCTTGGAAAAATTGGAAGTGTTGCAATTCATATATGTATGTAATGTATAGAGGCATTGTGGATGGAGGTGCCTAATTCTTGAGTGAGTCGGACTCTCGTCCATTTTTTAATTTGAGAATATATATTATATTCTCATGCCAAGTAATCAAATCTCCTTCTCTTCTGAGATACCAACATCACTCTCCGTCCCCCCTCCAGTACAGACTTCGGACCCCTTTCATGGCTCCCCCACCTAACCTGCTGCTACACACCTCACCAAGCTGTTAAGGGGAAGCAAACAAAGTCCCCCATCACCCGACGCTTTAATGATCATCCCGATCCAACATCAAACCATGCATGCACTTAGACTCCTCATATGATGTACATTCCAACCTTAATTTGTCTGAATGAAAAATGTTTAACACACCTTAGCCATACATGCACAGGGAAGAATGAGACAAAAGCTCATCATCATTTTTCCTCGCGAATAACTCAGGTTTCATAGATGAAATTTTGAATGAAATCCATAAATATACCTACCACTGTCCTTGTTAAAAAGTCAACCCCCCGTTATTCAAGAGAACAATACCATACTTCGTCAACCAAAACAAAGTAAGGTAATACACACACACACACACACACACACACACACACACACACATATATATATATATATATATATATATATATGTATGTACCAAATTAAGAACGAGATAGTCTTAGGATTGTTGTGAAGCGGAAGATTGAGGGGGTGGGAGTACGTACAAGAGTCACATGCACGTAGAGGGGTGGTGGGGGAGAGCTAATCAGAGCTCAATGATGGTCATTGTTGTGGCCACCCCCTCTCATCTCACATGCAACCACATGCAATGAATCCCTCCATGAAGGTCGAGACAGCGAAGGTGAGGGGGAGAGGAGAAAGGGAAGGAGGCATAGTAGAAGGAACAGGGAAAGGAATGTTACGTGGGTGGTGAGTGACCATGCACAAGCAACAACGTCTTTAAAGATTCTGCCCACTGTTTGCACCACGCAAGCTTCCTTCCATGTGACAAAGGATCCCCCAACACACACAAAGACAACCACTTAATTAACGTGAGATGAGATCCACCATCCAACTACTCATCGGTGGAGATAATAAGTACTGCTTCCCCTCCTCCTCCTCTTTGTTCAAATTTTATTCATCTCTCAAACACTAAAGGCTATAAAAAGGAGAGATAGGAAGATTAGATCAAGACCTATTTCATACAAGAAAAGAAAGATCATAGCTCGTGACCTATTACAATAACATATAAAATAGGAACAGAAACAACAAGAAACCTAGAAAAAGATCAAAATACCATACAACCAGAGATAAACTGCACCGAAAAGGCCCAACCCCACACCAAATGATCCAGGCTCCCAACCAACCAATAATATGCGGGAAATATATTTTATCAAAGTTAATAATCCCACGACATCTCTATGTCGAGATTCCACTCCAAAAGACAAAAGCTCTGGATCCCGGTACCTACCTTAAGTTAATGGTCACTTATTATGGTTTATCTCCTAACTGCATGGTACGTAAGGAGCCCCACCATGGAGGTGCTTGGTCTAGTGGCCGGGACCAATTAGAGGAAAAAAATATATATATCCAGACTATTTTTTTTTTTTTAGGTGATCATAAAGGTCAAGTGAAAATGTATCGCTGCTCAGTCATTTTGCATCTCTAGATTTTCGTCATCATTGTAATTGTTCGTTGATTTATCCCAATTATTTTTGTCAACTCTAGAATTAATGTTAATGGACTGTTAACAATGTTAACTTGTACCAAGTCCATTAAACATGACTTCCGCGGATCTTTTACGTACCAAGGATTAATTGATTTTGGTCGTATAGAAATACTGACAGGATATCCATCAATTGATATGATCAAAGGTTGAAGTTTCCATCGCCATATGTACAACTGTAGCGGTATATATACATGCTAAAGAACACAGGGTTATATGAGGGTCGACCTTGAACTCAATATGTTAAGTTAATGTTACGAGTGGAAGAAGATTTTGGCTTGTATATAATCTTCTACATGTATATGGTACTATTTCATGTGTATTTATGATATAAAACGGACATGAATTTTAATAAGATTTTAGCCAGCAATATTTTGGTATTATATATCTGTCACGAAGATTAACAACGAGCCAATTTTTACATATGCAAAAGAAAACCTTAGATACATATATAGGGCTCACGATATAAGTAAAAAATTATTTTTTTTTTTGGTAAATAAGATAAAGATTTGAACCTTTCGTTTCTGGATAAAAGTGAAACTACTTGGCCACATACATAAAGGAAAAATTCGAAACGTGTAATTGCTGCAAGACTTGAACGAGAATTTCATCTTACTTGTTTATTTTGTGACGTAATTTTTACAGAGGTTTAACAATCGTCAAATATGATAATTGATAATAGTTATTTGTAAAATAATTATCTAAAGTGTCTTTATTTTCCTACTCAACAGGGGGAGGCGGGGGTTGAAATTCTATACATTCGACAACATTTTCATACCTGTTGCCGACTATAATTTTGGAAAATTTTAAATTTATCGCTGTGAAAAATAGCGTAAATTTTTTGTGACATGTGCGAGGGCCAAAATTTTTAAGACATTCGATCACGATTCCGTTAAAACTATCGTTAATCGTCATAAATAATTAATTTTATGATAACTTTAGCCACGGTTATTTAAAAATCTCTGTCAAAGTGGAATATTAGGGTCCCCCCGCACCCACTGCACGTGACTCCCTCTTCCTCAATCCCTCCTTCCCTCTTGCACGAGTACTCCTCCTCGCAGCTGCACCTCCGATCCTCCTCATCTCTCCACGAGCCCGTGCGACAACCTCCTCCTCCTCCTCACCGTTCTCCTCCTCAAGGTATCAGACCTCTCCTCTTCCACATTCGCCTCCTTTGGCCTCTCCTCCACCTCCCCTCCCCTCCCCCCCGCCAAAAGGCCCTGCCCCTTTCACATCCTTTTTCTTCTTTCAAAATTACTAAATGCTCTTATTTTCTATTAATTTTTTTTATTTTTATTTCAAAATTTGTATATCTGTATTTTCTTGATTTGTTCTAATTTTGTAGAATTGTGAGATGTAAACATTGTGTTAATGAGATGTGTTAATTTATTAAGGTTTAGGTTTTAGATTTGGCTTGAAGTTAAGGTTTATACATTGATAAAATTGCATTCTCATGGCACATATGCTCATCGAATCAAGGGAAATTCTAAATAAACATTATAAACTTACCATACTCCATGAAGAGGCTAAAGTGAAATTGATCTTCAACAAGTTTGGAGGTCGAACCATCCCTCCTATTGGAGGACCTAATCTTCATGGAGCCGACAAGCAAGGGTTGAGGGAGCCGCTTATTGCATCAATGCCTAATGGAGATGAGTGAGTTGTATTCTAAAGGTCAAGTCTCAACAAATTCGAAAGCCCTAACTTGGCTTGAATTGGTGAATAGACTTACCTCATGGTAATCCATATTAAATAGATCATCTACCAACTACAGCAAACCATGGAATTCAAGCATCCCCTCTGTTACTCAAAACATGAGCATCACTCCAACTTAATCTCTAGAATAAAACTTTGTATATGACCTCGAGACTGTAGGCAACCACTGCCAGGATGGAGTGACAAGATGAGTTATTAGAGCGGCAGAGCCAACAGTTGACGAAGCTAATGGCATTTCTCTAAAGATTTTGACCTGACCATTCAACGTTTCACACACCTTTACAACAGGATGACAACGATAGGGGTGAACCAAGAGTTGGTGGCATAGGTGCCTCAGTATAGTGTATACATCATATATATCTTTTCTAATAGTTGAACTCTTTTTATATATAAATGATTTGTATTTTTATTGTAGTTTCATTTACTTTTATATCTTAGTTTGGTAGGTACGTATAGCTATAAACCCTAATTAACAATTTTATTTTTTAAAAAAATACCCTATATTTGGCAACGGTTTTATTAAAATCACCATCGATTACAATACAATGATATTTATAAGACTTATGCCGAATACCAAATTTTAGCGCCACTCACTCTCCTTCCGCCAACTCTCCAATATCGGTGATGGTCATACAATTTTTGGCGACAATTATAACCCATTGCAACATGTCATAATTTTCCCGCACAACCTGCTTTGGTGACAAGTTATGGTATTTGGCAATGGCATTTTCAGAAATGGTAACAATTTCTAACTGTTGCTAAATAAATTTTTTTCCCTCGGTAAATATTTCCCCCTCCCACATTTGGTAGTGGCTTTTTATATAACCATCGCCAAATACATATAACGATGTTCTAAAATCATCGCAAATCGTCACAATCTTTGGACCTAGCATTGGAAGAAAAAATGGTGGAACATGATTTTAACCGTCGCCAATCCCTTACAGTGACGCAACATTCAACGACGATATGTAACGACAATTTAAAGGATTTTAACGATGATTTTCAACCATCACCAAAATCCTCTTTTCCTGTACTGTTGAACTTACCAAGGAAATTAGATTTGTATATATGTCTCGAAGCAATTATCCCTGTCAAAATTTCAGTAGCATAAATAGTCTCCTAGACCAACTAACTAACAATACTCACATGATCGATAATTATGGAAGATCTGCTGACACGTCGTTACAGCTAGGTTAACTCATTGGCCTGCTATTTTATTTTTCATAAGCTTAACTGTGTAGAACTATATATCCAAATTAATTTACATAAAACACTAATTATTAGCAATCATTAACAAGAGGAGGCATATTTTCATCTATAAGTAATATATATAATGCTGATAAGTATAAATAAATTAAAAGATAATGAGATCTAAGCATGGGCCACATCAAAATCAGATATTAGTATACATACTGTTAATTATGGGACAAACTCCATGATATTAACGGCTGTAACAAAAGGAATTCTTCCAAAATCAAATTTCTACTTTGTTGATAAAACTGAGAATATTGGGTCTGGCACTGCATTTCGATCAGAAGTCGATTTCATTCCATGCATTTGTCAGAAGTTGCAGTGACCTGTATTGAAGGCTTACTTTTGTTCCCTATTTTACATTTACATCGTACCTTTCACTGTTTTGTTCATGTATGTTAGAAATCGTGTGAAGACACAAGATAATCAATTCACAAGACAATAAGATTTATGTGAAAATCTCTAGTGTGGAAGGAAAAAATCACAGACAGAGAGAGATAATCCATTATAAGGAGAAAGATGGGATACAAATCTCATGTTCTAAAACCTTAAGAGAGACCTCTCGAAAGCATCCTCTCATAAAAGTAAGAAGAAGATGAGAGCTGACACATCTTTGCAATATCCCAACAAACACATATATATGAGTAACGTTAGATGAGTCCTTAATTGGATCTAAAAACTTATTTATTGAATCATCAAGATCCATTTAATCTATATCAGGTCACAATTGTTCAAGACATCATCAATAATGCAATAAGCCATATTAATGAAATTGATATTCATGGCAGTAGGGGTCGTAGGATAAAAGAAAACTTGCAAATAGTTCTGACCAATCATGGTACCCAGATGTTGACAAAGCAGCATAAGGGATGGTTGGGCAGATGGTCCCAATTATTAAAGGTCTAATCTTGCAATCCACAACAGTACAATGCGGCAAGCAGGGAACCTTGTCCTTTTGATTGGTGTGAGTCCCCCTGTGTAGGACATAACCGTGAGCCCTCTCGGGACCATATATTCCCATTTTGTTGCCTTTCCGAAGAGAGAAAATTACGCAAGGTTCAATTGGGGTTCCAAGTCGAGGCATACGTGGTTAGACACTATGGTAAGTTACTGGAAGAGAAGAGGACGGAGTGCTCGTCCTTGTTAGATTCGCCATAAAATGGTTATGTTCTGTGGCAAGTCACTTATGTTTATCTTTTGGCTGGTCATGTGTTTGGGATTAATAGATATGTAGCATGCAAAATTTTATGTTATAAAAATTAATGAAGAGAAATTAATTGAGAAAAGTTAAAAGTCAAAATAGCAAAGGAAAATGCATTATTCTATAGGATGAATAGATGCTAGTTGACCCCAATCTGAATTAGTTAATTGTAATCTCTTTTTTCTTGGTAAAGGGCGATGACAACGCCAACTCTACGTTGCTTACCTTTTCACCAAAGGGTGGTTTCAAGTAGTTCTGCATGCCAGTCGGAGCGCATGCACGGAACCTAAGTTTTGGGAATGTAGACACGCGTTTATGCGATTCAGGATTATGCCTCTCTTCTCAAGGAGAAAGAGAGAGAGAGAGAATTCATTCGGCAAATACAAGAATATGTTTTCGCCTAAAATACTTCAATGCCATTAGGATTTTCAGAAATAAAGGAATTCGACTGATTGAATCTATCTTGCTGTTGAATCACCGGTGGTGATCATTTCAACTTGGAATCACCTTAAGCTAACCAAAATCACCAGACCAAATCATGAAAATAATCAAGGAGGATTAGTACACAATTTGGTGGATTTTGACATGGGTTTCGGATCATGTAACTAATTATACCATGTAAATCATGTGCCTGAGCTATGCAACCTCTCAATTTTATCGTCGAAAAAAGAAATGCTGAACTTCCAACGGAAATTCCTCACGGTTTCACCAACACGACGAGTCAAATGTTTTTTTTTGTGGAATATGGCATCGTTAATTTTTTGGCTTCGCATTTATGTGGAAACCAACAGTCATTTATTGAGTCGGATATATATAGGCTATATTATATGACTTATAGAATTCTTGTCTAGATTGTGTGTGGGGGGGGTGGGGGAAGTAAAAAATTAAAATCCATCTTGCCAAGGGATGTTAGATCGGGAATGGCAGTTAGGAATTACTCGATGTCAGGTTGTCCATTTGATATTTTGTATTGTTATTTAACCCATCAAATCATTATCGTCTCATCTTGATATCTATGCTTGATCTAAGTTGGCTTATTATAAAAGGCATCTTGGGAATTAATGGAGGCAAATGCAACTGCATTGACTGGCTCTAGCTTGTTGATGAGAACACAGATTCTTATCATGAATGTCGCGGAGAAAGGTTAAATTGGACCTTTACTACCTTTATATCGGATGCCTCTTGAAAAGTTATTGACAATATGTTTAATTCTAACGTACATATACCTCTTCGATTACTGCATACATATACCTCTTCGATTTGCCCTAGAGAAACCCCCTAAGTCAGCCTTGGTATTCGGCTTCCTTCTTGGAGACAACTCTCACTTCAAGCCACCCAAGCCATGTGTGTGGTGGCAACCGCCTGAGAAGTCAAACTCTCACTTCAAGGGACCGTGTGGACCATCATATGTGACAAGGTCGCAGCTTAGGATAGTTTCAATGCACTCTCGTGCAGGGTATTGTCTTGGGATATAATTGGTTAGGACATTTGCACACGTTGTTATATTCTTCCAGTGATTGGCTCCATGAATCATATATTTTCTTTAATTTTGATTCCATGGGGTCATATCGTGGAGAAGATGGCAAATCTAGACCAGGTTAGACGTTGAAATATAATGTGTATGGTAAAGTAGAAAAAAAATCGTGATAGCCTTTTTTTTTTTCTCTCCTGAGCTTGCATCAAGGAGCCCTCACCGGAGATATAATTAAGAGAAACTGATTTGTCGCTAATAATCTATTGATAGGCACCCTTCACATAAAATTAAAACTCACGTGCCGATTTAATTTAATTATTTCCAGAGAAGTACGTATGTGAACGAATATTTAAGAAAATCGATCCGGATAAATTGAATCAAGAACCAATTTTATACTAGTTGGTTCAAATGACTCATTGGTTTAGAAGAATGCTAGCGATGGTCAAATCAATTGACCTAGTTTAGTTTTATTGAATCAAACATTTTGGTCTAACCATTTTACGAGTTTTACTCAAATCATATGTATATTATAGGAGAAGAAAATGACTCATTTCTCTTCTCTATCATATTATTAAAGTATTATTCAACGAAACTTCAACTTTAAGATAAGAATATTTTTGTTATGGAGTTGATTTAAATGCTTTATATCATTGTTTATGCTTACATGTTGGTTATGCTAGTTGTATATTAATTTATTATATTTTATATTCTCGTAAATATATGATTTACGAAGGTTATATATGCATGGGTGTTATTTTATGTACTTTATAATATACTCAAGATCATTTCCATCCTAGTAGGATTCCAAAGTGCAATGCCCCCATTGTTTCTCACGTGCATTGTAGGTGAATCCTAATTTTTGAATTCAAAAATCCTCTATGAATAGAGGGGCAACCCCTCCCGCTATATCCCAAACCGTCCCCAACCCTGCTGCCATCCAGACATTGGTACTCTGCTAAAGGAGCTACTGACGACAACATCGATGGGGTTCGTGTGAGGTTGTTAGACCTCTAGAGGAGCGTCAGGTGGGAAAATGATCTTCCAATCGCCAATATGCCATTGTGGTTTGCTTTCGAAGGTAACCATTCAAAGGGTAGCATTTGTGAGGGACCCAATGATAGTCATGAACTATACATGTGCAAGAGATATAAGTTTGAAACATAATTTTTATAGCATGGCTAAAGTTTGTGTTTTGTTATGTTGCTATTCTTAATGTTAAGCAACAACTTATTTATACGTTTTTAGGTTAGTTATGTGAGTACAAGGTATCGATAAGTTGTTTTCTGGAGGCTCCCAACCTATTAAAGTTGCAACTGTAGGTAATGTCGAAAATGCTTGAGAACACTTTGGAGTTGTTGATAGAAATCATAGCAAAGAAGAAAGACTTGCAAGTATAAGTGAGCACATGAAAGAATGAAACGATTACTTAATGAATCGTGCTACAAATTTGGCATTGAGGAACATAAGGAGGAAGATGTCATAGAGATGCACAATAATGACGAGGACCCGGTAGAAGATAGCCCCCCACCTTCGTATTGCAACTTCACTCACCGGTAAGCAACAGTTGTTGTGACAGTTGGATCAGTCTCTATTGGTCTACTGCCAGCACTTAGCCAATAAATGTGGTTGATGCCTTTGGCATATGACGGTGATTGTCAAATTGCCTTTGGCAAATGAAAGTATATTTGGAATGTTTTGAGTCATATGTATGTTGAACTTTATGGTTGTTGTTGTTTATGTGCTAGGTGTTAGGGGAAAATGATGTTTACTATTTGTTGTAATGGCAGTTGGTAGAAGAACCTATCATAATTATTAAGTATTGTTAGGCTCAATGCCGGAAGCACTAACAATGTAAGCTCTCGAGTGTAGAACATCTTGATGTAATGGAAACTCACATTTCTCGAGATTATAAATTTTAAGTGTTGATTCAATTTTCATTACTATATTACGATATATGTTTCCCTAAACTACGACGATTTCCCATCAACACTCATTCCCCCCCCCCCCCCCCCCCCCCCCCCCTGTTTTTTTAGGGGAAAAGGGTTTTGATGGTAATTAAGGGTAAGAGTTGTCTAGAATTAAAGTTAGGGTATTTAAGGTAACAAAGCCTAGTTAATTATGATTCCTACCCGTAACTTGAGCTGTTGGCCTTAGATTTCTGTGAAACAAGTATTATTAAAAAGTTTCCAACAAGAGAAATCCGATTATATCATTTATAGCATGTTTTCATATCTTAATTATGTCTAAGATTTGAGTAGAGATATAAGTTTTTGCATTTTTCAAGTCCACTTCCACTTGTACTCAAGGGGTAGTGATTGGCCCACACCAATGGATGGAATTCAGAAACAACTCAGGGATTCAAATTTGAGGTCATTGTAGCCTATTATCTAGCACTAGGAAATAACTTGTAAGGTTGGTAAATAGAATAATTAGCATGCCATACCTAGAAGCTTATAACTAATTAAGGTTGTGAATAACGTATTCTAGGAAATGGTATGCATAGCAAGTGAGGAACCATGAATAAGTATTCACATGCAAGCGACACAAGACATGAGAAATGAGAAAATGTGGTCAAAGCTTCAATTAAGGCCTTCCTTAATGACTTTATTAAGTAGAAACCTAATAATGGAAATGGGAATCCACGGGGGTATATCCACCCCATTAGGTTTTGTAAACCTAAATGGATTAACCAAACTTGTTGTTAATCAGATTAAACTATATGGGCCAAGGAGTGCTTGAACAAACTAGGGTAAGCAAAAAAAAGAATGAGGGTGAAAAGCTATGCATAGGCCTTAGACATAAATTATATGTAGTAGTGGTTGACTGATGAAAATTTATAATTAAATGCTAATGTTAACGATTATGTAACTCAACAAAGTATATGAGAAGTAGTTCATATAGTTAGGAAAATTGAACATGTCAAGGCTAGGGCTAAAGTCAAGGAACTCTAGTTAACATTCTTTACTTGCTAGATGGGTATCATTTCGGATTCAAATCATAGAAGAAAATAGATGAGGTCTATTTATGAGATTTAAATAAAGTACTACTCATGTTTGTTAAATCAATTTATTGAGGTGTTGAACAAGCAATGGCAATGTTGACTAAAGTTCAAACTATTTGGTTGTGCAAACTCTTTGGTAGGGCAAGACATGGTGAATTGGCCTTGGTTAGCCAAATTTCCAATAAAGAGATCAATGTCTTTCCATCTAGGGACTATATCATAAGGGTGGCATAGATGCATAGTAAACCTGGATGAAGTCCATAATTAAGTTCACAAGGGGCAATGTCCAAAAAAGTTATATTTATCAATACAAGTTGACAGTTTAGGGGGGTAAAATATGAGAAAAATCTACTTAAATTAAAGATTTTAGTTCATAATTTCTTAAAAAATAAGAAAAAGGCCAAGGGAGAGGTAGTAAATTTAAGTGGGAACATGACAAACTGCCAACCAAACGTGATGCTTGGATGAACTATCTGTACTAGAAGGTCACAGTGGCAATGGTTGGATTAAACACAAATAATGAGAAGGACAGTCAACTAATATAATTATTATTGTTAGTGGTGTTTCCAACTTGTCACAGCGACTGTATGAATAAATAATTGGGCTGATTAGGAGTCCATGATATTCCTAGAGACGATCCTATACCTCCAGGCTCATAGAATTTGTAACCAATAGTACCAATCAAAGCAATATTATAATGCCAAATAGAAAGAAGAAAATCATGTTCTATCGGAAATGTGTAAATGACATTAATGTGGACCATGCATTAAGAGTCAAGGTCACATGGAGCGTGTGGTACCATCAATGCAGCTGTTATTGGAAATATGGTCGGTGCGTAATACCTTAGGATACGGTAATAGGTGAGTTAAAAGTAATAATAATGAAGAATAAGAATGCATTCTTTATCGAGTAATAAATAATGATGGGTCCAATCTTGTCAATGGACAACTATAGAATCATACAATAACATGTAATAGCATAGGAAATGTAACGAATGTGTGCCCCAGACGTATTTTAAGACGTCTGGGAGGTGGCTCAGACGTCGGAAAAGACGTCTCGCGTGTGTCGAAAATAACGGATTTCCAGACGTCTTGAAGTTATCCCAGACGTCTGGAAATCCGTTATTTTCGACACACGCGAGTCGCCTGCGCGCCTGAGCGCGCAGACCGCATATTCCCTCTTTTCTCTGCGGCTGCAGGCGGCCTGCCGCCTTCTCTCTCCTCCTCGCGCGGCCTTAAAAGGGCGCGCCTCCCCTCCCGTCTCCACCGTCTCCTCCTTCTCCTTCCTGTGCGCGAGAGCGAGCGGACGCGAGGGCGGCAGCGGCAGCCGCAGCCGCAGTGAGCGCGGAGGAGGTGCGGCGTGCGAGGGCGGGGCTCTGCCGTGAGGGCGAGCTCGCCGGAGCGGCTTGGCCGGCCGGCGGAGGGCGCAGGGGGCGCAGAGCGACGCGGAGAGGGACCTGCTGCAGGCTGAGCAGCAGATGCGCGAGGTGCGACGCGGGCGGCGTCGCGAGTGGAGGCCGAGCAGGGTTCTGATTCTGGAAAAATTTCCAGAATCAGACGTCTGGGTTGATAGCCAGACGGCAAGGTCGACGTCTGTAAGATCATACAGACGTCTGAAAGGTGAGTTTCCGCTTTCTTCTTCCTTCTTGTCGACTGACCGTACTGAGGGAGGCGGGTTGGCTGTGCGCAGGTTCGCTGATTCGCTATCCTTTGCGAATCAGACGTCTGGAAGTTGTACCAGACGGCGGGAGTGACCTCCAGACGTCCGGAGGGACCATCGGACGTCTGGGATCTAGGAAGACGTCCCCGCAGACTTCTGGACGTCTGGGAAACCACGCTGAACAGGTAATTCTCTGATCCACTTTTTAAGACGTCTGGAAGGAGTTCCAGACGTCTGATTTTGCACAGTATCGTCTTTTTCGACCCGTTTAGGGTCCGTTCGGGCTCCGTTTTCCGCGATTCGAGTTGCGTTCTCTTCAGAATTAATTCCTCTACTCATCTACGGTAGCTATACACTATTTTGAGACACTCCTTGTGTTTGATCCTTGTGGCAGGATCTCGTTCAGTTGCAGTCTTGAGAGTCGCGGAGGCACGCGGGATTCCCGATCACGCCTCCATTACTCCCGTTGTACCTGGTAGAGTGGCTTTAAGTATTAATAAAATCTGTTAAAGTATGGAACCATAACTAGAACCTAGGGCATTGCATGAATCCTAGGAATGAGAAATATATGGAATGATAGCTCCTAGGTGTTGCATGAATCGTAGGGCCGGAAAACTAGATTGTATGATAGATCCTAGGATATGGCATGAATCCTAGGGTGGAAAAACTAGTGGAATGTATATTACTGCAGTGTTGGAAAATTGGAAAGGAATATATAAAGCTGCCTGTAAATTTAATTAACAGCTGCCTGTTATGAATAAAGAAACATGTTTGAGATCATGGATTTTGAGAATGTGAATCTGGAAAGTGAAACATATGATGTTCTGAGATAAAGAGCTGGAACCCTACGGGGAATTAGGAGTGGAACTCCTGGAAAGAAAAAGGAATGGAACTGAGATGTAGTTTGTACTGTCTCTTGGGTACGCAGTACCAAGGGAAGTACCTGTACCTGTTTAGTGCAGAGTGGGGCCAGCCGCCCCAGGGACCCGGGGCTAGGATTGGCCGCTCTGTACCGACTTGTTGGCCCTCGTGTACGTAGTACCGAGGAGAGCTACTAGTGTTAGGAGAGTACTAGCTACCCCACGGGCCCCGGGGTTCTGCTAGCCTCCTTCACCGACTTGTTAGGCCCATTAGGGCAAACCAGGGTAGTCAGGCGAGGGTGAGCGGACTGTGGAGGGGCAAGGCCCCGGTTTGGTTACTGTGGAGGGGTTGGACCCCTGTTACTGAGAGGGCTTTGCCCTGGTTCCGTGCTGTGCTTTGGGCGCACCCGTTAACGGAAACGACTGACCGCGTGCCAGTGAGGGCTAGCTACCTGTGCGTTTATCACGCGTGCCGTAGTCACCGTTACGTCTGTCAGTGACCTTGGGGTGGTTGACTGAGGGTAGGATCACCACGGGGGACTCTCCCGGCCAGGAGAGCACCACGTGCTACTTCTACTTTTGGAAAAGACTGCAATCAAGATCGTTCCCACGAGGACATTCGAGATCAAGTAAAGGATCTGAGAAATAAATGAAATAGTGAGAAAAATTGAAAGATGTGAATAAAGGAAGTAATAGAACATAACAGCTACTGTACACTCTACTGTTGCCTTTAGTTAGTTTGCCACTCTACTCAGCGTTTTGCTGACGTGTTACACTCGTTACCTTTTTCAGGACCAGGTGTTGAGCAGCCAGGGTCGGCGGCTGCAGAGGACGCTGGGCCGAGTAGGGTCCAGTAGAGTTACCACAGCTTTTGTACCCCTTTTGTTTCTGTTCTAGTGAGTAGTTTTTGTTTCAGCTGTACCTTCTTTACCTGCAGTTCCTGTTATATGATAAATGCTGTTTTACTGTTGTGGTGGTACCTACTGTAGTAGTTTCTTTCCTTACTGCTGTACTTTCTTACTGTTAGTTATATTCATGCTGAATGTGGTTTATTTTACTGTCTTTTGGTTACTTCCTCGTTGGACGACTAGGTCTTGGGATTAGTCGAGTCGGTCCGGTTCTCGTGTCTCGTAGGGACTCGGGAACCGGGTCGTTACAAGATGGTATCAGAGCAAGGTCGTCCCGAGAAGTGAATCAACTGACTGGAAAATAACCAATTCACATGTTTATAGCTAGAGTAGCCACCACAACATATCTCTTGACATGAGCTCTTAGAAGTTTTGTTAGGTACCGTCTGTTTTGACGTTTCCGTTTTGTTTCGCGTCTCCATTGTAGGAGATGCCGCGTTGTGGAGCTAGGAGGGTGGGCCGCAGGCGCGGCCGAGGTCAGGGCCCGGGGGACAGATGTGTCGGGCTTGGAATACATACTACCCCTCCTCTTCTCCTGAGTATACCGTCTCGGGACCTCGTCCAACTGATTCGAGAGGTGGTTCGAGAAGAATTTCAGCTTCCACCCACGTGCCACCCCCTCCCCCTTCCGAGCGTACGACAGGGGAGTTAGTGGTGGAACGAGATTTCCGCCGCCACACCAGGCGTGTTAGGAGAACTCAACGGAGACACGTGGTGTCCGCAGGAGAGCCGTCACGTTGTGCAGGGCCATCAGTGGCCTTTGGGGGCCCTCGACAGGGGCCAGTCGCCAGCACCGGACCCCCGCCTAGCCGACAGCAGGGACTCACTGAGGGTGGGAGTCGGGTTCCCCTCTGCTACCAGTGTGGCCAGCCGGGCCACGTCAGGAGGGACTGCCCATCTAGGGCAGGAGGTCAGCAGATACTTCCCGTGCAGAGCACTGGAGGGCGTGCAGGAGGCCGCGGTTCCCAGGCACGAGGAGGAGGACAGCAGTCGCGAGGAGGGTACCGGCCAGCACCTACCCGTCCGACGTAGAGTGTGGCTGCTTCGTCCGCACCCAGAGCTGAGGGGCGTATCAACGCCCTAACACACAGGGACGCCAGAGCATCGGGATCCGTGGTAGCAGGTATGGTTTCAGTTTCTGGCAGACTCGTTTACACGCTTTTCGATTCCGGCGCTACGCACTCGTTTGTCGCAGCCAGTTTCGCAGTTAGTTTGGACCAGGATTATACACTGTTAGAGAATCCGTTCGTAATCAGAGGTCCGAGTGGTCAGCTGTTCGTAGCTGAGGAGGTGTACACGGGTTGCGGGGTCAGCATCGGGGGACATAGCCTGCCAGCTGACCTGATTATGATACAGATGGAGGACTTTGGAGTGATTCTGGGGATGGATTGGCTGTCCACTTACCACGCCTTGGTAGACTGTTTTGAGAGGAAGATTGTCTTCTCCATTCCGGAGTTGCCTTCCTTCGAGTTTCACGGGCAGCTAGTGGACGGAGGTTTCAGGTGCATTTCGGCACTTCGGGCGGCGAGACTTTTGAGCCAGGGGTGTGAGGGCTTCCTAGCTTGTGTGGAGGCAGAGCACAGCCCCTTGGCAGACTTCCAGAGCATCCCGGTGGTCAGAGAGTACCCCGACGTGTTTCCAGACGAGTTACCAGGACTACCGCCCAAGCGTGAGATCGAGTTTGAGATCTCACTAGTACCAGGGACCAGCCCCATCTCCACCGCGCCATACAGAATGGCACCGCTTGAGCTGCGAGAGCTCAAGTCCCAGTTGCAGGACCTTTTGGAGAAAGGTTTCGTGAGGCCCAGTGCGTCTCCCTGGGGAGCCCCGGTACTGTTTGTGAAGAAGAAGGATGGGACCCTACGCCTTTGTGTGGACTACCGACAGCTGAATAGGGTCACCATCAAGAACAGATATCCGCTGCTGAGGATCGACGATTTGTTTGACCAGTTGCGGGGTGCCACGGTGTTTTCCAAGATCGACTTGAGGTCTGGATACCACCAGTTGAGGATCAGGGAGACCGACGTCTCCAAGACAGCTTTCCGCACCCGGTACGGACACTACGAGTTTTTGGTCATGCCGTTTGGGCTGACCAATGCCCCCGTTGCTTTCATGGACCTGATGAACCGGGTGTTTAGACCGTACTTGGACCAGTTTGTGGTGGTTTTCATAGATGATGTACTCATCTATTTTAGAGATCGGACGCAGCACGGACAGCACTTGCGGATGGTTCTGGACACTCTGAGACGACGCAGGCTGTACGCCAAATACAGCAAGTGCGAGTTCTGGTTAAGGGAGGTGACCTTTTTGGATCATGTGATCTCTGGAGACGGCCTGGAGGTGGATCCCGCCAAGGTCGAGGCAGTGCTCAGGTGGGAGAGACCGCGTTCAGTCACTGAGATTCGCAGTTTCCTGGGACTGGCAGGTTACTACAGACGGTTCATCAGAGTGTTTTCGCAGATTGCACGTCCTATGACACAGTTGACCCGGAAGGATGTGCCTTTCGCTTGGACAAACGCCTGTGAGGCGTGTTTTCTGGAGCTGAAGGAGAGGTTGACCTCGGCTCCCGTGCTCACCATCCCTGACAGTAGTGGCGGGTTCGTTGTGTACACAGACGCTTCCTTGCAGGGGTTAGGAGGTGTGCTCATGCAGAGGGGTCACGTGGTCGCTTACGCTTCGCGGCAACTGAAGCCCCATGAGCATACCTACCCTACCCACGATCTAGAGTTGGCAGCTGTTGTCTTCGCGCTGAAGACATGGAGGCACTACTTGTACGGTGAGACCTTCGAGATTTTTACAGATCACAAGAGCCTCAGATATCTTTTTGACCAGAAGGAGCTCAACATGAGACAGAGACGTTGGTTGGAGCTCCTGAAGGACTACGACTGCAGCATCTCCTACCACCCGGGAAAGGCCAATGTAGTGGCTGACGCCTTGAGCCGTAAGGCGCCCGCACGCTTGGCCAGTCTACAGTTACAGAGTTGGAGCCTTTTGGAGGAGGTGGGCAGTTGGCGACCTCTAGAGTTACGAGGGTACTGTGGGGCAGTGACGGTGACACGGCAGACCAGGCCAGAGTTGATAGACCGCATCATCACGGGACAGATGGCCGATCCGTACTTGCAGTCTTTGCGCGACAGAGTACTATCAGGGGACCCAGGGGACTTCTCTTTCACAGACCAGGTGTTACGCTTGAGGGGACGGTTGTGCGTCCCCAGAGACGAGGAGCTGTTGAGAGAGCTCCTGACTGAGGCACACGGTTCCAGATTCACCATACATCTCGGAAACACGAAAATGTACCATGACTTGAGACGCGAGTTCTGGTGGAGAGGGATGAAGCGGGATGTGGGTGAGTTCGTGCAGCAGTGCTTAGTGTGCCAGCAGGTGGAAGCCGAGCATCAGAGGCCTGCAGGGCCGCTTCAGCCGCTTCCAGTGCCAGAGTGGAAGTGGGAGAGCATCACCATGGACTTGGTGGTGGGCTTACCTGTTACCCAACGAGGACACGACGCAGTCTGGGTAATAGTGGATAGATTGACGAAGACGGCACGATTCTTGCCGATCCGAGTCACTTTGGGACCAGCACAGTTGGCAGAGAGGTATATCCGTGATGTGGTGCGACTACACGGAGTTCCGCGGGAGATCGTATCCGACCGGGATACCCGCTTTACGTCCCAGTTTTGGGCTGAGTTTCAGCAGGCTTTGGAGACGAGGTTGAGGTTTAGCACGGCTTACCACCCCCAGACGGACGGACAGTCGGAACGCACGATACAGACACTTGAGGACCTTTTGCGTGCCTGTATACTAGACTGGAGGGGCTCTTTGGAGGAGCACCTGCCCCTGGCGGAGTTTGCATACAACAACAGTTATCACTCGAGCATCGGCATGGCTCCCTACGAGGCTCTGTACGGACGGAAATGCACGGCACCCTTGAGTTGGGTTGAGGTGGGGACCAAGTGGGAGGTTGTCCCCAGGTTGATCCGGCAGAGTCAGGAGGTAGTTGAGCAGATCCACAGACGACTCCGCACTGTCAGGAGCAGACAGAAGAGCTACGCAGATCGCAGACGCAGAGAGGTGCAGTTCGAGGTTGGGGACCACGTCTTCCTTCGTGTTTCGCCCATGAAGGGCTTACAGCGGTTTGGGGTGAGAGGGAAGCTCGCGCCGAGGTTCGTCGGGCCCTTCGAGGTCCTGGAGCGGGTTGGACCCGTTGCTTACAGACTTGCCCTTCCCCCGCAGCTTTCTAGTGTGCACGACGTGTTCCACGTGTCCAACCTCAGGAAGTACGTAGCCGATCCCAGCCACGTACTGAGTCACGAGAGCGTCAAGGTGAGCGACGACCTGACCTACCCCGAGCGGCCAGTGCAGATCCTAGACCGAGCCGTCCGCAGGTTGAGACGAAAGCAAGTACCCCTGGTAAAGGTTTTGTGGAGGAGCCAGCGGTACGAGGAGGCTACCTGGGAGCCTGAGGCGGCAATGCGGGAGCGGTACCCAGAGCTTTTCGCGGGTACGTCTTTTCGGACCGGCTTCGGTCCTCTTTGAGTTTGTTAAGGTTATTTGGACATCTTTTCCCCGCACCCTAGTTGGCGCAAGTTTCGGGGACGAAACTTCCTTTGAGTTTGTTATATTGTAACGAATGTGTGCCCCAGACGTATTTTAAGACGTCTGGGAGGTGGCTCAGACGTCGGAAAAGACGTCTGGTATCACAACCAGACGTCTGCTAAGACGTCTGGGATAGCTTCAAGACGTCTGGAAATCCGTTATTTTCGACACACGCGAGTCGCCTGCGCGCCTGAGCGCGCAGACCGCATATTCCCTCTTTTCTCTGCGGCTGCAGGCGGCCTGCCGCCTTCTCTCTCCTCCTCGCGCTGCCTTAAAAGGGCGCGCCTCCCCTCCCGTCTCCACCGTCTCCTCCTTCTTCTCCTTCCTGTGCGCGAGAGCGAGCGGACGCGAGGGCGGCAGCGGCAGCCGCAGTGAGCGCGGAGGAGGTGCGGCGTGCGAGGGCGGGGCTCTGCCGTGAGGGCGAGCTCGCCGGAGCGGCTTGGCCGGCCGGCGGAGGGCGCAGGGGGCGCGGAGCGACGCGGAGAGGGACCTGCTGCGGGCTGAGCAGCAGACGCGCGAGGTGCGACGCGGGCGGCGTCGCGTGCGGAGGCCGAGCAGGGTTCTGATTCTGGAAAAATTTCCAGAATCAGACGTCTGGGTTGATAGCCAGACGGCAAGGTCGACGTCTGTAAGATCATACAGACGTCTGAAAGGTGAGTTTCCGCTTTCTTCTTCCTTCTTGTCGACTGACCGTACTGAGGGAGGGGGGTTGGCTGTGCGCAGGTTCGCTGATTCGCCATCCTTTGCGAATCAGACGTCTGGAAGTTGTACCAGACGGCGGGAGTGACCTCCAGACGTCCGGAGGGACCATCGGACGTCTGGGATCTATAAAGACGTCCCTGCAGACTTCTGGACGTCTGGGAAACCACGCTGAACAGGTAATTCTCTGATCCACTTTTTAAGACGTCTGGAAGGAGTTCCAGACGTCTGATTTTGCACAGTATCGTCTTTTTCGACCCGTTTAGGGTCCGTTCGGGCTCCGTTTTCCGCGATTCGAGTTGCGTTCTCTTCAGAATTAATTCCTCTACTCATCTACGGTAGCTATACACTGGTTTGAGACACTCCTTGTGTTTGATCCTTGTGACAGGATCTCGTTCAGTTGCAGTCTTGAGAGTCGCGGAGGCACGCGGGATTCCCGATCACGCCTCCATTACTCCCGTTGTACCTGGTAGAGTGGCTTTAAGTATTAATAAAATCTGTTAAAGTATGGAACCATAACTAGAACCTAGGGCATTGCATGAATCCTAGGAATGAGAAATATATGGAATGATAGCTCCTAGGTGTTGCATGAATCGTAGGGCCGGAAAACTAGATTGTATGATAGATCCTAGGATATGGCATGAATCCTAGGGTGGAAAAACTAGTGGAATGTATATTACTGCAGTGTTGGAAAATTGGAAAGGAATATATAAAGCTGCCTGTAAATTTAATTAACAGCTGCCTGTTATGAATAAAGAAACATGTTTGAGATCATGGATTTTGAGAATGTGAATCTGGAAATTGAAACATATGATGTTCTGAGATAAAGAGCTGGAACCCTACGGGGAATTAGGAGTGGAACTCCTGGAAAGAAAAAGGAATGGAACTGAGATGTAGTTTGTACTGTCTCTTGGGTACGCAGTACCAAGGGAAGTACCTGTACCTGTTTAGTGCAGAGTGGGGCCAGCCGCCCCAGGGACCCTGGGTTAGGATTGGCCGCTCTGTACTGACTTGTTGGCCCTCGTGTACGTAGTACCGAGGAGAGCTACTAGTGTTAGGAGAGTACTAGCTACCCCACGGGCCCCGGGGTTCTGCTAGCCTCCTTCACCGACTTGTTAGGCCCATTAGGGCAAACCAGGGTAGTCAGGCGAGGGTGCGCGGACTGTGGAGGGGCAAGGCCCTGGTTTGGTTACTATGGAGGGGTTGGACCCCTGTTACTGAGAGGGCTCTGCCCTGGTTCCGTGCTGTGCTTTGGGCGCACCCGTTAACGGAAACGACTGACCGCGTGCCAGTGCGGGCTAGCTACCTGTGCGTTTATCGCGCGTGCCGTAGTCACCGTTACGTCTGTCAGTGACCTTGGGGTGGTTGACTGAGGGTAGGATCACCACGGGGGACTCTCCCGGCCAGGAGAGCACCACGTGCTACTTCTACTTTTGGAAAAGACTGCAATCAAGATCGTTCCCACGAGGACATTCGAGATCAAGTAAAGGATCTGAGAAATAAATGAAATAGTGAGAAAAATTGAAAGATGTGAATAAAGGAAGTAATAGAACATAACAGCTAATGTACACTCTACTGTTGCCTTTAGTTAGTTTGCCACTCTACTCAGCGTTTTGCTGACGTGTTACACTCGTTACCTTTTTCAGGACCAGGTGTTGAGCAGCCAGGGTCGGCGGCTGCAGAGGACGCTGGGCCGAGTAGGGTCCAGTAGAGTTACCACAGCTTTTGTACCCCTTTTGTTTCTGTTCTAGTGAGTAGTTTTTGTTTCCGCTGTACCTTCTTTACCTGCAGTTCCTGTTATATGATAAATGCTGTTTTACTGTTGTGGTGGTACCTACTGTAGTAGTTTTTTTCCTTACTGCTGTACTTTCTTACTGTTAGTTATATTCATGCTGAATGTGGTTTATTTTACTGTCTTTTGGTTACTTCCTCGTTGGACGACTAGGTCTTAGGATTAGTCGAGTCGGTCCGGTTCTCGTGTCTCGTAAGGACTCGGGAACCGGGTCGTTACAGGAAAGAAACCCTAGATGGCAATTTTTTTTTTTTTTTTGGTTCGTAATAGGCAACAGTCCGAGGGCAACATATCAGTGACTAATAAGATAAGCAATACTTGAAAGGAGTATTGTATTACACTAACTTCCTATATATCCTGCCCTATTACAATCCTTGACAAAAGTGTGATCCAGCAAAACATAAGTTCTTCAGGATGCACTATTATAAAAGTTGAGATGTAGGAACAAGGCTTAAATAATTGTGAGATTCAATATGATATCAAATCCACCAACCTGACCTAAGTTCAAATTAAAGAATACACCTGAATTTATTTACATTAAATGAGTTGAAATTCATTTATACAAATGGGTTAGGCTTAGTTGAGCTCCATGAACCCACCCAACTCATGAAACCTATTTAATTGAATTTATTTAACTTATTAATCCATTTAATTTAACCCATTTAACTTAATTAATTTAACCCATTAATCCATTTATTCCGCTTACCCACCAATCCAATTTACCCATTTATTTAAATAGGTTGGATTGGGTTTTGACATATTTAAATGGATCAAGTCCAAGTTGAGGTAACTAGAAATATTTAACAAATGAATTGGATCTAACCTTATCCATTTATAAGCAGATATAACCTTCACGGGTTGGATCCAACTTGGCCTAACCCATTTGATAGGTCATCCGTCTATGAAAATTTAAGTACCGATTGCCAACTTGATCTAGGTTGTCTTATTACAATTGATTATATAAATGGCAAAAAAATTTAATTGCATTTCATTTCATGGGTGAAAGAGACCATACCAAATACGAGGATTTACTTCTTAGATGAAAATCGATGAGGGAGTATGAAAATTGGATCTCCTTAAACTAGCATTTAATCTCTTTGATTCGATCTCCTTTCCAAATACCTTTAATTTCTTTTAGCAAAATGACATCCTTGAAATTACATATATACTTTTCTCGGTAATTTACCATATAACCTTACGCACATTAAGGACTTGGTGAATGATTCTCGATCAAATAAAGAATGAGAATCACCATGTTTTTCTCTTACAATTTGAGCAACAATTTGTCAAAATCAAATAAACCACGATATATCATGTGCAATCATTGTTATTTTAACCTTGACCTCTCTAAAATGATGAAAGAGATTGGGAGTGCTTGATAAATATGAGTTTCATGGTCTAAGTTTAGATTTCAATAATTAAACTTAATCTATTTGAATCGATTTTGGGATAGTTGATCTCTTTTCCAAGTGAAGAGTTATTTGAATGAAAATTTATAGATTATTAATTCATTTTTTACATATTTCATTTCAATTATCATTTTTCAATCAAACTAACTAATACACACGAATCAATAAAACGAAATTAAGTGTAATTATGACAATCAAAACAAATGAAATATTTACCTTTTCTTTTTCATAATTTTAAGCCATAGAAGAAGAGGGGCAGAGGGGAAAGAAAGACACATTAGGTAGGGAGTTATGAGAAAAGGACCAAGATATAGTGGCATTGACACTTTGAACGGTACATGGGAAATATGGGAAAATTTGCCATAACAAAGAGTCCATGACCATATACATAGACATGCGGCCACGCACAAGTGCACCTATATGTATGCATACTTTTGTATTGGAGCTTGCGTATAAGTTATGCGATAATTTATATAGAAAAAAACATCCTCACACATTTCCTAAAGAAAAGCCTTGTATGCTCTTAGAATATTTCAATTCCGTAATGGTGCTATGCCACTCTTTTCTTCTTTTGTTTATTCAATTTTTAATTTTCAATATATATTCTCCGAATGTGATTTTCACTTGTTAATTGATATTTAATATAAAAAAATAAAAAAATATAAAATTTATTATATGGTGGGTTACACTAAAAAAATGATTGCTTTGAAGTAAAATGTATAGGTGCAAAATCATTTTGCACCGATGCAAAATGATTTTGGGTGATTTTGTATTACATCGGTGATAAATTATTCTTAGTAATTTTATACTTATAATAAATTGTTATAGTTAATTTTGCATCAGTAATAAATTATTTTGAACAATTTTTGCATCAGTGCAAAAATATTGAGTAGGTGTAAAATAATTCCAAAGGTGATCTGGGCTTTTGTATCGATGCAAAGTAGTTTCGAAGTTGGTCTGGTGATTTTGCATATGTGTAAATGGCTTTTACGTAGGTGCAAAATAGTTTTGCATCGGTGTAAAGTGATTCCAAAGGTGATTTCAGTGTTTTGTACCAATATAAAATGATTCCATTGTTGATTTGAACAGTAGTAGACCCCACCAATGTTAGAACTAATTTGCGTAAAATGAAGACACATTAAGTGAAAATAATATTCACAACTTCTTTCGTCGTATTTTACATTACATTTATATTTTTGTATCCACATCCTTTCGAGTATTACTTTTGCATTATTTTCTCCTTCAATATTTTCCCCCTTTTCCCTATATTTTTGTTGCTCTAATCCAACTATTCTTTAATGATGCTATTTCCATTTATTCTCAAGTTTAAGTGAGGACTTGTTTGGAAAATAATGATCTTCCTTAATAGCACTTCATCATCATCTAAAAAGCATAAATGAAAAAAAGTGTACAACTATAATGACCCGTTACTTTTTTAGCCATTTAAGATGTTTGGAGTTTCAGTCAGATGTCTGGACACGTTCTTGGACATCTGAAAGAGAGTTTTTCGTACTGCACAATGCGCTCTACACGTGGGCGACGTGCAAAAACCCTCTCTCTCCTTCGCCCCTTACCCAAACCCTAACACCCCTCTCCTATATATACCCCCTCCCTTCTCCTCTCCTCTCCTCACACCACAGCCTCCGCCACCTCCACCTTCTCCGTGACAGCCACATTCCCCTCCCATCCCTGCTGCTGTAGCTGCGGCGAAGAAGAGAGGAGCTGGCGAAGGGAGAGCGGGGAGGAGCGAGAGTGAGAGAGTGCGCGGGAGTGAGAGCAAGGGGAGGAGGAAGACGACCACGGGAGCTCGTGGAGCTCAAGGAGGAGCTCATAGGAGAGGAGAGGACGTCGACGAGGAGCTGCTCAAGCTCTTGCAACAGTTGGAGCTGCTGCCGTGGGCAGAGGTGCGAGCGGAGCAAGCTGCGAAGAAGTTCTGATATTGGAAGTTTTCCAGTATCAGACGTCTGGAGTGAAGTCCAGACAATTGGAGAGGCACCCAGACGTCCGGAGCTGAGGTTAGATGTTTGAAAGCACATATATCGCCAGGTACGTATCTTCCTATGCCATGCATTTCATAGCGCAAGGGATGTCAGCTAACCGTTGTGCCTGCGAGCAACCGTACGCAGGTGCAAGCTTCAGGAAGGCGCGGTATGCTTTCCCACGCACTTTTGGACGTCTGATCACATCACCAAACATCCAGAGGTGCTTCCAGACGATTGGAGACCTTGTCCGACATCTCGAACTATCCCCAGACGGTCGCAGAGGAAGTCTGGACGTTTGATCAGTCGCAGGAAACACAAGGTGAGTTTTTAACGTCTTTTAAGACATCTAGGATTGGTCCCAAACGTCTGATTTTAATCAGTAACCGCGTTTTTGGCCTGTTTAAGGCTCAAACAGAATCGGATTTTCGCAAACGAAGTACCGTTGTTTTCTACTCAAGTTACTCTACGTGTTCGTGTTGAGTATCAACTGTTTTAAGCTCATCTAATGTACATTGGTCCCTGATATAGGTTACCAGTCAGTGGCGTGTTTGGGGCCCGCGGAGACGATGAGATCTGTGGCACAGGCCCCTATTCCTCCCGTGATACCCAGTAGAGTGGTTTAACTCAGTTGTTAATATTTAAATAAGAATGTACTTGGTTGGAATAGTCGGATTGAACTCTAGGATATGGAATGAATCCTAGGGTAGAAAATGAATGAGCCTGTTTGAGTTGTACTGTTTACTTGAGTGCATGGTTAAGATAAATTGCTAACAAATACCTTTAATATAATTACGAGATGCATGTTAAAATACGAGCTGCCTGTATATAATTGAGAAATTGCCTGTAAAACCACCAGTTGCATGTTTTTAAGAATTGAGTTATTGAAACACGGGCTGCCTGTATATAGATGAGGAACAAATTATGAAACATGAGATCTGGATCTGGATAAATGAGGTGAACATGAGCATGAACCCTACAAGGAATTAGGAGTAGAACTCCTATGGATAAACAGAATCTGGAATGTAGATGGGAAGTGTGTTGGCCCTTGTGTACGTGATACCAAGGAGAGCAATTGTCCCCTTTTAGTGTAAAGTGGAGCTAGCCAACCTTGGGTTGAGACCCAGGGTTAGGATTGGTCACTTTATACCGACCCCTGTTGGCCCTCGCGTACGTGGTACCGAGGTGAGCTACTAGTGTAAGGAGGGAGCTAGCCACCCCACAGGACCCGGGGTTTAGCTAGTCACCCTACACCGACTTTGTTAGGCCCTCTGGATAAACCGGGGTAGTCAAACGAGGGTGCACGGACTATGGAGAGGCGAGACCCTTGTTCTGAGAAGGTAAGGCCCTATACTATTCTGTGTTGTACTTTGGGTGTACTCGCTAGAGGAAATGACTAACCACATGTCAGTGCGAGGTAGCTACCAGTGCACTTATCACGCATGCCGTAATCACCACTACATCTCGACAATGACCTCGGGGTGGTTGACTGAGTGTAGGACTACCACGGGGGACTCTCCTAGCCAGGAGAGCACCACATGTACCTTCTCTACGGAAAAGACTGCAATTAAGATCGTTTCTACGAGGAACATGCAAGATCAAGAAATACCTGGATACTTTGAGAAATAGATGAAACAAAAACACATAAATGAGATAAATAAGAATGAGAAATAAATCTATTGTTATTTTTACTGTACTTGTACTTAAATAATATAAACACCACTCTATGCAACGTTCGCTGACTCTGTCTTTTCATAACATTGTTCAGGACTAGGAGTTGAGCAGCCTGAGTTTCCGGCTACAGAGGATGCTGGACCCAGCTGAGCTCAGCCATAGTCGTTCTTTCAGCACTTTTGTTTACCCTACTGTTGTAGTGAGTAATGGACACTTAGTTTACTATTTCTGCTACTCTATTTCCTTTTCGCTTTCTGTTGTTATTGTGGTGGCATGTACTGAGACAGTTGTCCTACTTTCTTTACTACTTCGTACTTTTCTTCTGCTTAGTTATATTGCATGAGTGAATGTGATTTATTTTTCCTGCTTTTGGTTATTTCTTGTCGGACGACTGGGTCTTGAGATTAGTTGAGGCGAGCCAATCTCGGGTCCTGTAGGGATCCAGGAATCGAGTCGTAACAACCCAACTTAGTTCTCATCTTTGACTCCCCACTGGACGAGGGATGCAAATTTGCAACATTGTGGGTGGTCGTCGATGTATCTTTCGGTGATGGGTTTTCTATTGGGGATCATTAGCAATGTTTTGTAGATATTCTCAACACTGCAAAAAGTGCACTTGCAGAAATTTGGGCAATACAAGAAGATCTCGAATTGGCCTTAAATACAGGCTCACAGGAGGTGGATATTTTATTAGATGTGAAATGACCCTTCCTAAGGTCGTTTGGCATTTCCAGAACCTGTGGAGGTTTTTTTATAATTTTAAACCCCTTATCTTTTGTTTTGGGGGTTTGTGAGGGGGGAGAGGGAAATTGCAGGGACGTCCCCACAATTTCCCCATCATCTCTCCTCACCGTACACACACCCTCTCCTTCCCTCCCTCACTACACACGCCTCACCTCTCCCCCCTGCTGCAACCATCCCCATGACGCCATTCCCCTCACTCCCCTCCATGCCGCTTCCCATCCTCCCCAAGCTCCTTAAATACCCCCCCTCCTCCTCCGTCATTCTCCCCACACCACAGTCGAAAGGGGGAGGCGAAGGCGAGCGAGAGCAGCAGCTGGAGGATCCAGAGGGGTGGAGCTGCTGTGGGAGCCTGTAGCTGAACGAGAGGAGGAGAGGGAGAGCTGTGGACAGAAAAGGGTCAAAAACGGTTCTGTGGAATCATTTTTTTTGTAGAATCAGATGTCCGGAGTGACCTCTAGACGTCGAGTCGGATGTCCAAAGGTAAATCTCATACGTCTGATAGCACGTGATTTTGTTTATTTTTCCTGCCAGAATTCTGACCATGCACGTACGTGTGTCAGAGGGTGGGGAAGCGTGCTAGTGCGAGGACCGAGGTGATTTCAAATGTCCGGAAGTGCCTCCAGACGTCTGAAGCCACCCTCAGATGTTCGCACAGAGTTCCAGACGTCTAGAAAAAGGCACCCTGAGTAAGGTATGCCTGAGGTTTCGTTTAAGACATCTGGGACTTTTCCCAGACATCTAATTTTGGTCAGAGTTGTGTTTTTGGACCTGTTCAAGGCCCAAATGGTGTCAGTTTTCCACAAACGAAACATCATTGGTTTTCGTTCGAGTTTCTTTACGTAATGATACATTGTCCTTGCCATTTTGAGCTCGTTTGACCTTTCAATTCATGTCAAAGGTCTCCATTCCATTAAGTATACGGGACCTTCGAAGACATCATGATCTACTGTACGAGCCCCCATTCCACCGGTTATCCTAGTAGAGTGGTTCTTACCTATATCTTGGAATTAATAAGTTGCATGCGTAGAATTAAATTGAACCTAAGATGTGAGATGAACCCTAAAAAGAGATAAATTCATGCTGCCATACAATATAGTCGATCGAACCCCAGGTTGTGACATGAACACTAGGGCCGGAAGAAATGCATACATAATTAATAAATGTTTGAATCACCGTGATAAAATCATGTGCTGCCTAAAATGAAATACGTGATGAATGAAAATACATACTTGTACTAAATGAATGATGATGGAATTTGAGTTGCCTGTTTTTCGTACAATGAACCAGATATGGAAATAAGAAAGTCCATGCACGAACCCTACGGAGAATTTAGAAAGAAACCAATAATACGGTAGTATGGAAAACCTGTGGGTTTTGGGAACACATCACCTACGATGGCTGTTCGGACTTTGTTAAGAGAAGTGAGCTGACCCTCGTCTATCCCTTTTGAGTAGAGGGGAGCTTGCCACCCCTTGGGTTGAGACTCAGGGTAAGTTTGGCCACTCTACATAGACTCCTATTTGGCCCTCGCGTACGTAGTACCGAGGTAAACTACTTAGTGTAGGGGGGAGCTATCCGCCCTAGGGGGCTCGAGGTTAGGTATGGCCACTGACGTGCCTTCGTGCGTGTGTGTTAAGAGGTGTCGTTATAGTTGCACTTGATACGTCGGTTTTAAAAGAAGTAGACGGAGGTGAGTCCGAGTGTCGATCTCAGGGAGGCGTGGAAATCGGATTTTGTTTACCACTTGTTGTCACGAAAAAGGCGGAGTTTTGCTTGCGAAAGAAACGGTTTTGAAGAGCGAGAGATAGAGAGAGTTTAGGGTTAGAAAGCTCTTGATTTTGATCATGCACTTTAAACAGAAATTAAAAAGGAAACTAAATGAAAAACAATTTCATTAAACATGCATTCATAGTTCATGGTTTACAACATTAAATACATGCTTCAACATAAGTAAATGAAAGCTTAAAAGAGAGAGAGAGAGGTAGAGAGAGAGTGGAGAGCGACGAGGCAGCCACGGCGGTGGAGGAGGCTCCGTCGGCGGCTCGTCGTCTCCGGCGATTACAAGAGTGCCTAAGACTAGCTAGGAGAGGAGTGGAGTAGTTGCAAGTGGGAGAGGATCCTTGAATGGTGGTAGAAGGGGGTTTAAATAGAGTTAAGGGCTTCCTAGAAGAAGACTGTGCTTTAGCGACATCCAGAACGTCGCTAAAACCGCTTCCATATACGTCGGTGAAGGTCTTCTGCCGCCGGTCAGCCGCCCGCCCCTCTCTCTCTTCAGGCGCGATCCGTGGGCGTCGAACGAGAGCCGTCCGATTGATGATCGGACGGCTGAGATCCTCCCGCGCCTGCGCTAGGATCGCGCTTCGGGCGCGCGTGCGCGCGCGCGTTTCCGCCCGGCGTGCGCGCGCGCGTGGGAGGTGGGGCGCTGTCGTCGCGCCGCGTGGCGCGATCCTAGCCGCTCGCTTCTGATCGCGCGGCTCAATTTTGCCGCGCCCTTCGCCCGCAGATGATTTTCGCTCCGCGCGAATCGAACGCGCGTCGCCGCGACGCGGGCGTGCGCGCTAACCGTTGCGCCACGCCCGCGCTTTGTCGCGGCGACCGCGGGCGAGCGCGCGGATCTCGGCCGTTCGATCGAAGATCAACGGCCGAGATGCGTCCTTGGCTGGCTTGGGGGCGTGCGGCCGGCGGGGGTGGGGCGACGTGGCGCGTTCTAGGCCGTTGATCTCCAGATCAACGGTCAGGATTTCTTGGGCCCATTGTGGGAGCTCCGGATGTCGGATTTGGCCGCTTTTGAGTCCGTTAGACTCCGTTCGTCGTCCTGAATCCATCCGTGCGGTCCGATTGCTCATCTGAGGCCTGCTTTGATAAATGCTTTACACAAATGGCCATTAATACAGTTTATAAGCAATCTTGGTACTTGATGCATGCAATGCTCCTATTCTACTTTATGTTGTGCCTTTTATTCTAAAGATGGGCCATATTCAACCTAATTACTACCCCCTTGCGTGGTGTTATCATACCCCCATGCTTACTCCTTGCTAGTCCCTAGCAAGGTTTATTCTAGCCTTTATTTTTTTGGCGAATTCAAGAAGTAATTGCTTAGGCACTTCGTTACTTGTTAATAAGAGGAACTATACGAAGATCTTAATCTACAAAGACTAAGCAGCGCCCGGGTGTCTGCCAAAATACGAATCGCCCGAATCCTTGCTTTGTATATATAACTATACTTATGTATACGTATATATCTATATATGTCTTTTTAGAATTTTTAGAATTCAGTGTGGGTTGGTAACTTTTTACGGCTACCCAACCCACCCAAAACTCGGTCAAAACCCTAAGTGCTAAGCATCTTGGTGTGAATGTTGTGATAGACTTACTTAACGGTAATTGAGACAGACTTCGAGTTTCTACGCCTCTAGGTGACCGGAAAAGAAAATAAATTTTTGCCTAAAGGTGTATTTGTTCGATTGGTAGCTTTCTCCCTGCGTTCATTTTACTTGGGGTCAACACAAGGATTTTCCAGTGTATATCTCCCCGGCTTGTACTACTTCCCCGCTTCTTCCTTAGGTGTTTTTGGTCTTCTTTTTTTGTGCAATTATTGAGCTGGGCTCTGGACAACCGACCAATGGGCTGTTACCCACGATCACTTGCCAGCCATACTTGTGCGGTGAAGTGTGGTTTATTTTCTTTTCTTTTTTTTTTTTTTTTTTTTTTTTTTTTTTTTTTTTTTACGTAGGTGGCTTCCCTAATCTCAAATGTACCTAGAGGCAGTGAAAAAGAAATGGCCTGTGGCTGGGTTCTGGACAACCTGCCAATGGGCTGTTACCCACGACAACTTGCCAGCCATACCACCCTAGAAAGTTCATTAGCTACCCAATTTCTGTCAAAATCTCCGAGAAGTGAGTCTGTGCAAAAATGTGTGTAGATGCTTAGACTCAAAGTTTTCCTGAGTTAGAGGGTGAGTTGATAAGTCGTATACTTATTACCTTATTTATTAGGTGGATTAGAATAGCTTAAAGTTGCAAGGGTTCGCCGCTAAATCCATATTTTAATGGACACCAGGGCTAATTAAGCCTGAAGGCCTGAAAAGTCTAACTGTTTAAGTTCTTTTTGTATTATTTCCCACTATTGACAAGTTTCTAATGCCTAAGTTTTTCTTCCTAAATTCATTTTTTTTTTTTTTTTTTTTTAATCAATTAATTTATTCATTCAGACTGATTAATTAAGCTCAGGATTATGCAGTTTACCATCCCCCCCATGCTTAAGTTGGACAATGTCCTCATTGGCAGATGCATGGATGCAAAAGGGTTCAAAAAGATAGTACCTGAGTGACGTAAACTACCAGACCAGTCTGAATCCGCTGGGTTGCCTCCCAGGAAGCGCTGAGTTTAACGCCTCCAGCTGGGCGGTGCCTGGTGTCAGCCCTCAACAAGGGTGACACTCTCCTTGGGGGGTACCTGGGCCAGGAAATGCTTCAATCTTTGACCATTGACTGTAAAGGTGTGCCCGGTATTAAGATCGGCGATTTCGACTGCCCCATTGGAATAGGGCTTGACCACCCGAAATGGTCCTGTCCATTTGGACCTAAGTTTCCCTGGAAAGAGTTTCAGGCGTGCATCAAATAGCCAGACTTGTTGGTTTGGCTCAAAGGTTTTCCTATGAATGAGTCGGTCGTGGACGGCTTTCATTTTCTCCTTATATAGCCGACTATTGTCAAAGGCGTCCCGACGAATTTCTTCAAGCTCAGATAATTGAAGAGTCCTTTGCGCACCAGCTAACTGGGGATCCATGTTACATTGCTTAACAGCCCAGTAAGCCCGGTGTTCCAATTCGACAGGGAGATGGCAAGCTTTGCCAAAGACCAAGCGGTAAGGTGACATGCCTATCGGGGTCTTAAAAGCGGTCCTGTATGCCCACAGGGCATCATCAAGTCGTGTGGACCAGTCTTTCCTGTCAGGTCTCACAGTCTTCTGTAAAATGTTCTTGATTTGTCTGTTTGAGACCTCAGTTTGCCCATTTGTTTGTGGATGATACGGGGTGGCAATGCGGTGGGTTACCCCGTATTTTCTAAGTAGGGCACGGAACTGGGAATGGATAAAATGGCTTCCACCATCACTGATCATGGCCTTGGGTATTCCAAAATGGGAAAAGATGTTCTTCTTTACAAAGTCCATGACCGTCTTGTGATCGCATCGTCGGGTGGCGACGGCTTCAATCCATTTGGAAACATAGTCTACCGAGACCAAGATATACTCGAAGCCGTTGGATGATGGAAAGGGGCCCATAAAATCGATACCCCAAACGTCGAAAATTTCGACAATCAAAATGGGCTGAAGGGGCATCATATCTTTTTTGGTCATTGTCCCTAGTGTTTGGCATCGTGAGCAAGTCTTGGCAAAGATGTGTGCATCCTTGAATAGGGACGGCCAATAAAATCCAGACTGCAAAACTTTTGCAGCTGTTTTCTTGCCAGAGAAATGGCCGCCACATGCTTGGTCGTGACAAAAGGAAAGCACACTCTGAACCTCGTCTTCGGGGAGGCACCTCCTGATGATCTGATCAGCACAGAGGCGAAACAGCATGGGATCATCCCAGAAATAGTGCTTGGCCTCAGCCAAGAACCTGTCCCGTTGCTGTTTGGACCAGCTGTGCGGGGTTTGTCCTATAACCAGGTAGTTGACATAGTCAGCATACCATGGCATTTTCTTGTCTTGCACGGCTAGGATGTGTTCATCAGGGAAGGTATCAGATAGAGGTAGGGAGGGTCCAATGTGGTCTGGATGAAGTCTTGACAGGTGGTCAGCCACCACATTTTTCGATCCGGCCTTGTCTTGGATTTCCAGGTCAAATTCCTGCAAAAGCAGGATCCATCTGATGAGCCTGGGTTTTGCATCCTTTTTGGCCAACAGGTGCCGGATGGCTGAATGGTCGGTGTAGATAGTCACGTGGGATCCCAGTAAGTATGATCGGAATTTTTCCAGTCCAAAGACTACAGCAAGCAACTCTTTTTCTGTGACCGTATAATTACGCTGGGCCTCGTCCAACGTTTTGCTCGCGTAGTAGATCACCACGGGCTTCTTGTCTTGCCTTTGTCCCAGGACAGCGCCTATGGCAAAATCTGATGCGTCACACATAATCTCAAAACCCTGGGACCAGTCTGGGGGTTGAAGTACCGGTGCGGTGGAGACTAAGTCCCGGAGGGTATGATAAGCCTGGGTGCAATCAGGAGACATGTGGAAAGTTGCGTCGTTGGCTAGAAGGTCGGTCAAGGGTTTGGAAAGTTTGGAAAAGTCTTTGATGAACCTTCGGTAGAAGCCAACATGTCCTAGAAAAGAGCAAATCTGTCGGACCGAACTAGGTGGAGGAAGTTTGGAAATTAAATCAACCTTAGCTCGATCTACCTCGATGCCCTTATGCGAAACGATGTGTCCGAGGACAATTCCTTCCTGAACCATAAAATGGCTCTTTTCCCAACTTAACACCAAGTTAACCTCGATACATCGTTTCAGGATTTTCTCCAAGTTGCTCAAACAATGGTCGAATGAATTCCCGAATACAGAGAAATCATCCATAAAGACCTCCAAGTATTCACCCACCATTTCTGAAAAAATGGCTAGCATGCAACGCTGGAAGGTTGCGGGTGCGTTGCATAACCCGAACGGCATTCGACGGAATGCAAATGTGCCATACGGGCAAGTGAATGTGGTCTTTTCCTGATCTTCCGGAGCAATTGCGACTTGGTTATATCCTGAATATCCATCCAGGAAGCAAAAATACTTCTGCCCTGCCAATCTTTCAAGGATTTGGTCAATGAATGGCAAGGGGAAGTGGTCCTTCTTAGTGGCTTCGTTAAGCTTCCTATAATCAATACACACCCGCCATGCGGTGGTGGTGCGGGTGGGAATGGATTCGCCATGATCATTAGTGACAACGGTGAGCCCAGCCTTCTTTGGAACCACTTGAGTGGGGCTCACCCAGGGGCTATCAGAGATAGGGTAGATGATATCGGCGTCGAGCCACTTGATAATTTCTTTTTTAACGACCTCCCGCATGTTAGGGTTTAACCGTCTCTGCATCTGGCGGGAAGGTCGGGCCCCGTCTTCCAGGTAAATCTTGTGGGTGCAATAGGTGGGGCTAATTCCTCTTAGATCTGAGATGGTCCAACCAATGGCGGCCCGATGTTCTGAAAGAGTTGCAGTCAATCTTAGTTCCTGATCCTTGGTTAGATGGGAATTAATAATCACTGGGAAGGTCTGGCCAGGTCCCAAGAAGACGTACTTGAGATTCTCGGGCAATGGTTTAAGTTCAGGTGCGGGTGGGACCACAGTCGATGGGAATGGAAAGGGCGGTAGTTGATCAACATTGATTTCTTCAAATGGTGTCATGTGATGATACTCAGCCTTACAGAGGTCCACAGGTAATGATGGTGGCGAGTCAGAACTACGGGTTTGGTGGTCTGAGACAGAATTGAGGGTAAGGCATTCCTCGATTAAAGTTTCCACGGGATCATGTTCCTCAATGTAATCACAATCAAAAGACTTTGTTGCCCGGAAGATATCTAATTGCATTTTCCTGTCTCCGAAGGCGATTTCCATACATCCCGTGTCGCAATCGATGTTTGCTTTAGCCGTGGCTAAGAAAGGTCTGCCTAAGATTATGGGTGCGTTCTGTAATTTTTCAGGGACTTCCATGTCGAGCACCAAAAAGTCGACTGGGAAATAGAAGTCCTTGACCCGTACAATCACGTCCTCGACAACCCCCTTCGGGGTTTTCACTGATCTATCCGCCAGCTGGATGGTGACAGGGGTTGGTGCCAGCTCCCCAAAACCAAATTGGTGGTACAAGGTTGTGGGAATTAGGTTGATAGAAGCACCTAGGTCCAGGAGCGCTCTATCAAATGTCATGTCCCCGATGTTGCAGGAAATCAGGGGTGCTCCTGGGTCAGTTCGTTTGAGTGGAAGGTTGCTTGATATCACGGAACTGGCTTGCTCAGAGAGTACAACCTTCCTAGGTGCTTGAGGTCTCGTCTTACGCTTGGGTGTACAGGCATCCTTTAAGAACTTGGCGTAAGCGGGGATGTGTTTGACAGCTTCTAGAAGCGGAATATTAATCTGTACTTGTTTAAAAATTTCCATCAGCTCCTCAGTTTCCACAGTATTCTTTTTTCTCTTGATTGTTTCCAAGGCCTCAGGATAGGGTGTCTGGATTGGTTCCATGCTTGGGTCCTTGGTTGGTGCTTCTTCTAAGTCGGGTAAAGTCTCGGGGAGAGTCGGCCATTTGGGATCCTGGGTTTTGGTGCCGCTTCTCAAGGTCACCGCATTTGCAGAGGCATTGGGGCCATGGGGTGATCCTTGAGAAGATGAGGATGAAGAGGCGCCAAACCCAGGAGGTGCTTGTGGAGCTGGTTGGACCATATGAGCCTGCCCGGGGTTGCCTTGGAACCCTTGCGAATTGGGGCCTCTGTTAATTATGTTTCGCGGGTTTGGTTGTGGTTGGGAAGGTAGAGATCCTTGCTGTTTACAGTCCAAGAGTTGGCTTAACTGTCCCTTTACCAAGGCCATTTCCTCCAGATGTTTTTGGTTCATGTCAGCCATCATCTTTATTAGGGTGTCCATTTGGTTTTGTGGGGGAGGGGCCGCCCTATTTTGGTTATATTGGGGTCTAACTGGTGGTCCTTGCTGATAGGGGGGCAAGTGTGGCTGTTGGTTTGGCCTGGGCTGGTTTTGGAATTGCGGTAGTTTCTGGTTTGTCCAACCAAAGTTGGGGTGATTACGCCAGCCGGTGTTGTAAGTGTTGGAGAAAGGGTCAGGTTTTGCATATCCTTGGACGGCTTGCACATCTTCTAGAATAGCCGATGTTGATGAAGAAGGAAGGGAGTAATCAAGGGTCGAGGGAGCAAAGGTCCCTCCTTGGAACATGGTTGGGGGTTGTTCCAAGTTTAGTTGGGTGAAGGGTTGGACCAGGTCAACATTATGTGCTCCTTTTGCTAGGGTGAAAGTCTGCAAGGGGTTCCTGGTCTGGTTTAGAAGCTCATCAATCTTCTTGTCCACCAATTCCACTCGATCCAACTTTTTGGCAATAATGTCCATGTCAACCATTCCAGAATTTGCTTGTACCTCATAAATCCCACCACGGGGTTGACTGGATCTGTTAAACTGGTTCATGGAGGCATTGTTGAGCGAATTCTCGCTCATAGACTCAAAGAGCTCAAACGCGCTCTCCTCGTCTTTGTTTAGGAAGTTTCCCCCGCATGAGGCATCGACGAAGTTCCGTAGGTTGCTATCCAGACCGTGGTAGAAGATCTGGGCTAATTGCCACCTTGGAACTTCGTGGTGTGGGCATTTCCTCAAAAGTTCATTGAATCTTTCCCACGCCTCATGAAATTGTTCCCCACCCTGGAGTGTGAAGGTAGTGATAGCTCTTCTGAGGGCATTGGTCTTTCCTATGGGGAAGAATTTCTTTAAAAATGCATGCCTCAGTTCCTCCCAGGTGGTGATAGGTCTACCTAGGGTTCTAAGCCAATGAGAAGCCTTGTCTCTTAATGAGAACGGGAACATCTTGATTAGAACAATATCAAGGCTAATGTTCCTAGGTTTTACTGTTCTTGCTATGCGGTCGAGATCTTCTAGGTGCTGAAAGGGGTCTTCATTTGAGCTTCCATGAAAGTGGCTCTGGATTAGACTTAATACATTAGGTTTTAGCTCAAAATCGTCTCCCCCTTCGGGGATCCTAAGGTGTGGCTCGACTCTAATGGCAGAAGGGTTATAGAAATCACGGAGGGGTCTTGGCTGGTTCTGAAACGGTGGTAAATCAAGTGGTGGTTGTCCTGGTATGTCATTGAAAGGTGGTGGTTGTTCTTGCGGGTTCTGTAACCGTTGTATGGCTTGCATGATGGTGTGGATTTGTCGTTGCTGAAGCCGATGGTTAGCATTGATTTGAGCCTGGACGACAGCCATAGCATCTGGTGGGGGTTGATCTTCAGCCTCATCTACCCTAGGTTCAGCCATGTTTTCAACAGAGTTACGTCGTCTAGATTCCTGCCCCAAAACACACAATTCGGGATGCAGTGAGCGCCTCCCGTGCATACACTAGAGAAGAACTGGAGGGGATGCGGAGGGCGACAGATGCGAGAAATGTGTTTCAATCAAGCACGCAAGCCTAATCCTTATGGTGTATTCCTTAGGAGACCTAGAAATCTCACAAAGGGTGATTAAGTCCGTAAGCACTGGACTTCCCTTCTCAAGGCTAATCTGGCCAGGTTGATTACGAGGGGATTGCAGGGAAGGTTCTTCCTTTGGCTTACGCCTCCGGTTCCATAGACCCCACAACCGCGGTCGTTTGACACTGCCCCGCAGCCTAGCCACCAGATTCTACCAAGGGAATGAAAGCCAAGTGCCTAGCGAACAAAACCTCACCTTTTGAGACTTAACTCAGTCCTGCCTAGGGCACGTCTACTCAGTTTTAACGGGTTAGGATAGTGCTTGTGCTTAGGGTAATGTGATGAGGCGTTGATTGGGGTGGTGCCTCTTAATTTTCCACTTTTCAAGGTGTGTGCTTCTACAAAACAGGGTTTTAAAGCAAGAATTTTTAGGGTGTGGTGTCTTTTAATGTTTCATCCTTACTTTAGTGTTTTTTCAGGGTTGACGTGTCTTAATGCTTTCAGACAAGTTTCAATGGGCACGTCAAGTTCTACACACAACTTGGTGAAAGTTGATTTCCTTTTTATCTTGTAGAGGCTCTAAAAACCCTAGTGTACTCATCCTAAAGATCGTGCAGCTACTATTAGATGAGTTAGTTTTTAGGGTTGAGTGATGCGGTCCAGGTCAACTCACGGTGGCTTCGCAAACACCACTCAAGAGAAAAAGAAAAGAACACTCCAAGAATTTGTCCAGTATATTAGAGTGTACATTTTTTGTAGGGTGGTGTGTTAAGAATGTGGGTCAAGCAATCATTCACCACGCCAATTTTTTTTAGTTTTTATGATTTTTTTTAGCTTTTTCACGCAAGCAAACAATGAGAGAGAGAGTACTTACTATCGGTCCTCGAGGCGCCTACTTCCTTGCTACCATAGTGGAATGCGTCGCTTCGCCGTCCATGCGCCGAATTCCTGCAACCATCAAGTAAAAAGGAAAATAGGGCATTAGACGATATGAGAATGAAGGTGGAATGGAGGTGATAAAACAAATCCGTTGCCTCCCCGGCAGCGGCGCCAAAAACTGACGTGCCTTCGTGCGTGTGTGTTAAGAGGTGTCGTTATAGTTGCACTTGATACGTCGGTTTTAAAAGAAGTAGACGGAGGTGAGTCCGAGTGTCGATCTCAGGGAGGCGTGGAAATCGGATTTTGTTTACCACTTGTTGTCACGAAAAAGGCGGAGTTTTGCTTGCGAAAGAAACGGTTTTGAAGAGCGAGAGATAGAGAGAGTTTAGGGTTAGAAAGCTCTTGATTTTGATCATGCACTTTAAACAGAAATTAAAAAGGAAACTAAATGAAAAACAATTTCATTAAACATGCATTCATAGTTCATGGTTTACAACATTAAATACATGCTTCAACATAAGTAAATGAAAGCTTAAAAGAGAGAGAGAGAGGTAGAGAGAGAGTGGAGAGCGACGAGGCAGCCACGGCGGTGGAGGAGGCTCCGTCGGCGGCTCGTCGTCTCCGGCGATTACAAGAGTGCCTAAGACTAGCTAGGAGAGGAGTGGAGTAGTTGCAAGTGGGAGAGGATCCTTGAATGGTGGTAGAAGGGGGTTTAAATAGAGTTAAGGGCTTCCTAGAAGAAGACTGTGCTTTAGCGACATCCAGAACGTCGCTAAAACCGCTTCCATATACGTCGGTGAAGGTCTTCTGCCGCCGGTCAGCCGCCCGCCCCTCTCTCTCTTCAGGCGCGATCCGTGGGCGTCGAACGAGAGCCGTCCGATTGATGATCGGACGGCTGAGATCCTCCCGCGCCTGCGCTAGGATCGCGCTTCGGGCGCGTGTGCGCGCGCGCGTTTCCGCCCGGCGTGCGCGCGCGCGTGGGAGGTGGGGCGCTGTCGTCGCGCCGCGTGGCGCGATCCTAGCCGCTCGCTTCTGATCGCGCGGCTCAATTTTGCCGCGCCCTTCGCCCGCAGATGATTTTCGCTCCGCGCGAATCGAACGCGCGTCGCCGCGACGCGGGCGTGCGCGCTAACCGTTGCGCCACGCCCGCGCTTTGTCGCGGCGACCGCGGGCGAGCGCGCGGATCTCGGCCGTTCGATCGAAGATCAACGGCCGAGATGTGTCCTTGGCTGGCTTGGGGGCGTGCGGCCGGCGGGGGCGGGGCGACGTGGCGCGTTCTAGGCCGTTGATCTCCAGATCAACGGTCAGGATTTCTTGGGCCCATTGTGGGAGCTCCGGATGTCGGATTTGGCCGCTTTTGAGTCCGTTAGACTCCGTTCGTCGTCCTGAATCCATCCGTGCGGTCCGATTGCTCATCTGAGGCCTGCTTTGATAAATGCTTTACACAAATGGCCATTAATACAGTTTATAAGCAATCTTGGTACTTGATGCATGCAATGCTCCTATTCTACTTTATGTTATGCCTTTTATTCTAAAGATGGGCCATATTCAACCTAATTACTACCCCCTTGCGTGGTGTTATCATACCCCCATGCTTACTCCTTGCTAGTCCCTAGCAAGGTTTATTCTAGCCTTTATTTTTTTGGCGAATTCAAGAAGTAATTGCTTAGGCACTTCGTTACTTGTTAATAAGAGGAACTATACGAAGATCTTAATCTACAAAGACTAAGCAGCGCCCGGGTGTCTGCCAAAATACGAATCGCCCGAATCCTTGCTTTGTATATATAACTATACTTATGTATACGTATATATCTATATATGTCTTTTTAGAATTTTTAGAATTCAGTGTGGGTTGGTAACTTTTTACGGCTACCCAACCCACCCAAAACTCGGTCAAAACCCTAAGTGCTAAGCATCTTGGTGTGAATGTTGTGATAGACTTACTTAACGGTAATTGAGACAGACTTCGAGTTTCTACGCCTCTAGGTGACCGGAAAAGAAAATAAATTTTTGCCTAAAGGTGTATTTGTTCGATTGGTAGCTTTCTCCCTGCGTTCATTTTACTTGGGGTCAACACAAGGATTTTCCAGTGTATATCTCCCCGGCAGCGGCGCCAAAAACTGACGTGCCTTCGTGCGTGTGTGTTAAGAGGTGTCGTTATAGTTGCACTTGATACGTCGGTTTTAAAAGAAGTAGACGGAGGTGAGTCCGAGTGTCGATCTCAGGGAGGCGTGGAAATCGGATTTTGTTTACCACTTGTTGTCACGAAAAAGGCGGAGTTTTGCTTGCGAAAGAAACGGTTTTGAAGAGCGAGAGATAGAGAGAGTTTAGGGTTAGAAAGCTCTTGATTTTGATCATGCACTTTAAACAGAAATTAAAAAGGAAACTAAATGAAAAACAATTTCATTAAACATGCATTCATAGTTCATGGTTTACAACATTAAATACATGCTTCAACATAAGTAAATGAAAGCTTAAAAGAGAGAGAGAGAGGTAGAGAGAGAGTGGAGAGCGACGAGGCAGCCACGGCGGTGGAGGAGGCTCCGTCGGCGGCTCGTCGTCTCCGGCGATTACAAGAGTGCCTAAGACTAGCTAGGAGAGGAGTGGAGTAGTTGCAAGTGGGAGAGGATCCTTGAATGGTGGTAGAAGGGGGTTTAAATAGAGTTAAGGGCTTCCTAGAAGAAGACTGTGCTTTAGCGACATCCAGAACGTCGCTAAAACCGCTTCCATATACGTCGGTGAAGGTCTTCTGCCGCCGGTCAGCCGCCCGCCCCTCTCTCTCTTCAGGCGCGATCCGTGGGCGTCGAACGAGAGCCGTCCGATTGATGATCGGACGGCTGAGATCCTCCCGCGCCTGCGCTAGGATCGCGCTTCGGGCGCGTGTGCGCGCGCGCGTTTCCGCCCGGCGTGCGCGCGCGCGTGGGAGGTGGGGCGCTGTCGTCGCGCCGCGTGGCGCGATCCTAGCCGCTCGCTTCTGATCGCGCGGCTCAATTTTGCCGCGCCCTTCGCCCGCAGATGATTTTCGCTCCGCGCGAATCGAACGCGCGTCGCCGCGACGCGGGCGTGCGCGCTAACCGTTGCGCCACGCCCGCGCTTTGTCGCGGCGACCGCGGGCGAGCGCGCGGATCTCGGCCGTTCGATCGAAGATCAACGGCCGAGATGCGTCCTTGGCTGGCTTGGGGGCGTGCGGCCGGCGGGGGCGGGGCGACGTGGCGCGTTCTAGGCCGTTGATCTCCAGATCAACGGTCAGGATTTCTTGGGCCCATTGTGGGAGCTCCGGATGTCGGATTTGGCCGCTTTTGAGTCCGTTAGACTCCGTTCGTCGTCCTGAATCCATCCGTGCGGTCCGATTGCTCATCTGAGGCCTGCTTTGATAAATGCTTTACACAAATGGCCATTAATACAGTTTATAAGCAATCTTGGTACTTGATGCATGCAATGCTCCTATTCTACTTTATGTTATGCCTTTTATTCTAAAGATGGGCCATATTCAACCTAATTACTACCCCCTTGCGTGGTGTTATCATACCCCCATGCTTACTCCTTGCTAGTCCCTAGCAAGGTTTATTCTAGCCTTTATTTTTTTGGCGAATTCAAGAAGTAATTGCTTAGGCACTTCGTTACTTGTTAATAAGAGGAACTATACGAAGATCTTAATCTACAAAGACTAAGCAGCGCCCGGGTGTCTGCCAAAATACGAATCGCCCGAATCCTTGCTTTGTATATATAACTATACTTATGTATACGTATATATCTATATATGTCTTTTTAGAATTTTTAGAATTCAGTGTGGGTTGGTAACTTTTTACGGCTACCCAACCCACCCAAAACTCGGTCAAAACCCTAAGTGCTAAGCATCTTGGTGTGAATGTTGTGATAGACTTACTTAACGGTAATTGAGACAGACTTCGAGTTTCTACGCCTCTAGGTGACCGGAAAAGAAAATAAATTTTTGCCTAAAGGTGTATTTGTTCGATTGGTAGCTTTCTCCCTGCGTTCATTTTACTTGGGGTCAACACAAGGATTTTCCAGTGTATATCTCCCCGGCAGCGGCGCCAAAAACTGACGTGCCTTCGTGCGTGTGTGTTAAGAGGTGTCGTTATAGTTGCACTTGATACGTCGGTTTTAAAAGAAGTAGACGGAGGTGAGTCCGAGTGTCGATCTCAGGGAGGCGTGGAAATCGGATTTTGTTTACCACTTGTTGTCACGAAAAAGGCGGAGTTTTGCTTGCGAAAGAAACGGTTTTGAAGAGCGAGAGATAGAGAGAGTTTAGGGTTAGAAAGCTCTTGATTTTGATCATGCACTTTAAACAGAAATTAAAAAGGAAACTAAATGAAAAACAATTTCATTAAACATGCATTCATAGTTCATGGTTTACAACATTAAATACATGCTTCAACATAAGTAAATGAAAGCTTAAAAGAGAGAGAGAGAGGTAGAGAGAGAGTGGAGAGCGACGAGGCAGCCACGGCGGTGGAGGAGGCTCCGTCGGCGGCTCGTCGTCTCCGGCGATTACAAGAGTGCCTAAGACTAGCTAGGAGAGGAGTGGAGTAGTTGCAAGTGGGAGAGGATCCTTGAATGGTGGTAGAAGGGGGTTTAAATAGAGTTAAGGGCTTCCTAGAAGAAGACTGTGCTTTAGCGACATCCAGAACGTCGCTAAAACCGCTTCCATATACGTCGGTGAAGGTCTTCTGCCGCCGGTCAGCCGCCCGCCCCTCTCTCTCTTCAGGCGCGATCCGTGGGCGTCGAACGAGAGCCGTCCGATTGATGATCGGACGGCTGAGATCCTCCCGCGCCTGCGCTAGGATCGCGCTTCGGGCGCGCGTGCGCGCGCGCGTTTCCGCCCGGCGTGCGCGCGCGCGTGGGAGGTGGGGCGCTGTCGTCGCGCCGCGTGGCGCGATCCTAGCCGCTCGCTTCTGATCGCGCGGCTCAATTTTGCCGCGCCCTTCGCCCGCAGATGATTTTCGCTCCGCGCGAATCGAACGCGCGTCGCCGCGACGCGGGCGTGCGCGCTAACCGTTGCGCCACGCCCGCGCTTTGTCGCGGCGACCGCGGGCGAGCGCGCGGATCTCGGCCGTTCGATCGAAGATCAACGGCCGAGATGCGTCCTTGGCTGGCTTGGGGGCGTGCGGCCGGCGGGGGCGGGGCGACGTGGCGCGTTCTAGGCCGTTGATCTCCAGATCAACGGTCAGGATTTCTTGGGCCCATTGTGGGAGCTCCGGATGTCGGATTTGGCCGCTTTTGAGTCCGTTAGACTCCGTTCGTCGTCCTGAATCCATCCGTGCGGTCCGATTGCTCATCTGAGGCCTGCTTTGATAAATGCTTTACACAAATGGCCATTAATACAGTTTATAAGCAATCTTGGTACTTGATGCATGCAATGCTCCTATTCTACTTTATGTTGTGCCTTTTATTCTAAAGATGGGCCATATTCAACCTAATTACTACCCCCTTGCGTGGTGTTATCAGCCACCGTACACCGAATTTTGTTAGCCCATTAGGCAAACTGGGATAGTCGGACGAGGGTACGCAGACTGTAAAGGGCAAGATCCCTGTTTCTAAGGGGTGAGACCCCTGTTCTGAGTGGCAAGGCCCTGTGTTGTTCTGTGCTGTACGTTTGAGCGTACCCGTTAGCGGAAACGACTGACTGCGTGCTAGTGCAAGGTAACTACTCGTGCATTTATCACGCGTGTCGTAGTCATCGCTACATCGCGACTGTGACCTTGGGGTAGTAGACCGGGTGTTGGATTACTACGGGGGACTCTTCCGGTCAAAAGAGTGCCACATATACATCCTGCACCATGGGAAAACTACAAGTAAGATCGTTCCCTTAAGGAACAAGAAGATTGAAAAATGTTATAAAACCTATTTAGAATACTCGGATCGGAAAGACGGTAATTGGGAATGGACGATAATGAATGAAGTAGTAAATGCATGTTAGCTTCCTGTTTAAATTATATGATTTAACCACCACTCTACTCAGCGTTGCTGACCACATAATTTTATAACCTTGTTCAGGTCAAGGATTTAAGCAGCCAGAGCTACTGTCTACTAAGGGCGCTGGGCCCAATCCCGTCCAGCTGTAGTTTCTTGCCATTTCTTTTACAGAGTTTTTGTTAGTAGTGAGTATTTATAGCTCATAGTTGTATTCAGTTGTATTTTTCTACCAGTTGTGATAGCTATGTTCCATACCTTCCGCTGAATATTGTGAGACACTAGTGTAGTGCTATTTTTCCTTCCTTTATTTTCAGTCGTATATTTTTTTGATTGGTTACATTACTCATGTGGTTGTGAAATGATTATGGCATTTAGTTCTTTTTCGTTGGATGATTGGATCTTAAGGTTCATCGAGACAAGTCGTTCTCAGATCCTATAGGAAACTAGGAGCGAGTCACGACAAGATGCCATCAACCTGATAAGTCAAATCCATGCCCTATAGCAGCCATATTGGGATGCTCGTTGGCTGGTTCAACAATGCACTTCCATCATAAACGCAAATGTTGGTTTTTTTATTTTTAAGGTTCATAGATCTTATGTCAAGCCAGCGATTTACTTGCTAGGTAGTGTTTGCGGTGTAATCTACAGAAAGTTTAAATTACCTTAAATTTTCTTGTGAACTCAAGGTTGCTTGACAAATGATTTTTACCTTTCAAAAGAAAAAATGAAACCAAGTGTACAAATATTTAAGCCTTATATTCTTTTGTTTTTTTGAATTTTTTTTTAGCAATGGTAATTAAAGAATGGATCTACTGAAATCGTAAATACATAGAGAATCTTATACATGAGATTAGTACTCTTGTTGCAGGTGCAAATGTGCCTTTTAGAAAATAAATCAGCAAAGTGCAATGGGAAAGATTCGAAACTGAAACCCTCTATATCTATATCTGAGATCCTCTCACCCTTAAACGCAACCTTGTATAGAAATTATACATTTAGCTCACAAGAAACACTGTAGCTATGCTTTGTCTTGTGGGACAATATAATGCACCATGGATTGTAACAACTAAACGCCTTCTAACCGAAAGATTTAGTTTCCAACTTGCCAGATTTGGTACGGGGATAAGTTATATATATAAGATTTTATAAAAAAAACTTACTTTTTAACTTGTTATAAATTATGAACTTCTTTTATCAATTAGCTTTCGTCCTTACCTGTAGCATCTGGAATTGTCCAAATTATTATGATCGAATTAGTTAAATTACAGAATTCAACGTCACTTTTCACAATAATAGGTTTTAATCAAATATATATTTCTACGTTAATTTTGCTTTGCTTTGGCCGATAAAAAGATAGAAATGGAAATAACGAGGTATTAATGTAGGGACAAGAAGTTACATATATTTTTATGGATTAAGTTGGAAAAATTAAAATAAACTAGTTAGAAATTTAGGTATTTTTTTAAATACGTAGGTTCATTGTATACACTACATGTGCTACAAAACAAGCTGTATCCTACATTTCTTTCTTTTTTCACTATTTTTATATAATTTGGATGTAACTATTTTGAAATCTATATTTAGTTTTATGCACAAAGGTACACTAATACAAAATTTCATGTGTCTCCTTCTAAAATTAAATATCACTTACAATAATTAATTTTATATTATTATATTTAAATATCATTGATGATATTTCAATATTTAAAAAACAATTAAAAAAATATGTGAACTATCATGCAAGTTAATTGCAACCCTTATTTTTTTTTTATAATATGAAACATGATTTTAAATTCAAAACGTAGAATGAATATGTTATTTATGGCCACATATTAACATAAAAAGTTTAATATGATATAAACTAGAAATTATGTAACATACAACCAACTTGTACGAAGATTTGATAGAAATATGACAATGTTTAATTTTAATCTTTTTAACAAAATATTAACTAAGTTACTTTGAGATAATTATTAACAAGTATATTGAATACTCCAAAAACTCATAATGACCCAAAGATTAATAATGATAACATGCTTACATCATTTAGATCTAACATATGGATGTACAAATTTGGATTTTTCCATGTATCCAAATTTATGGTCAATCATATTTTGAGTTTATTATATGAATCCACATTTGAACTTCGAGGGTGTGAGATATTGGACTCTATATTTGATAGAGGTTTTCATTATGATTGGTCCTCTTAATTGATTGGAGGATTCAACTCAACAACTCAAATCATCACACGGGAGACAAAGAAGTTGGTGATCCAGTCCCATCGTAAGGGATGTACGTTTGGAGTGAGGATGATACTCCCAAATATATACTAATAAGAAACAAGATTACAATCTCTCTTTCATTTTCGAATTGCCTAACCTCCTGCCTCGAGGGCCTCTCCTCATTATTTCTAGGGCTGAGGTTGATCCTTTTGTGAGAACTTCTAGCTGGATACGCCCATTGCCAATGTGTATATGTATGTTGTCAGATAATTAATTGTGGCGATCATGCCATCATTTATTGGAGGCGTGGCTGTGTTGGACTTTTTCCGTCGTCTCTTTATTGGCGCTGGATCCTTAAGCAAGTTGGGTCCTCTAGTTCCGCCCATATCCAATCCTTTCCGAGTGTAGGCAGGTCGGATCCTTTTTGTTGGCTTTTCGTGGAGTTTTGAGTTTGAGGGCATTTTTTGCTCATCATCATATGCTCCTTACTCTCTAGTTAGTGGATGCTTGCTGAGAGAGTAACTATAGTGGTTAAAAACTCCGTGAGAGGTATGCCCCCAAATATTGCTTCGGTTGTTTATTTAAGCGGGGGAGCATTTGTTATGGAGTGGAATTTGCTCCGAATGTCCGCTTATTATGTTTCCTGACCTTAAGAGGTGGCTTTAGGGGCATTCGCCTGGTGTACTGTTGTCCTTAGGAGGAGGTTGGGGGCATATTTGCCTGTATTTCTATCAGCCTTAGGAGGCAATTGGAAGCATGTGAGCTTGTTGCAAGCCTTAAGAATCAATTAGAGGCGTATTTGCCTGTATTTCTACCGACCTTAAGAGGCAGCTGGAGGTGCGCATGCTTGTTGTATTGCCGGCCTTAAGAGATGACTTGTTGGCCTTAACAAGCAGCAATGCCAAAGAAACGTGAGGCACATCCGCCAAAGTTCCTGCTGGCCTTAAGAGGCAACCTATTGAGGGAGTGAAAGCATATTGGCGCTTGGTCCCTGGCGACCTTAAGAGGTAGCTACCTAGGAAATGGTGTGGCGTAAGTGCCGCCTTCTGCTAGTGATGGCCAATCACCACAGGAATTGGTTTTTTGTCTTGAGCGTGACAAGACCAACATTAATTGCTATTATGATGAGGCGAAGACCTCAAGTGTCATGCCTATCATTGATGGGACTACCCTCTCTGCGGCGGTAGATATACACACAGGGGGTAGTTAAAAATTCCACAAGAGGTAATGCCCCCAAATGTTGCCCTGGCTGTTTGTTTAAGCGGGGGAGCATTTGTTATGGAGTGGAATTTGCCTCGAATGTCTGCATATTATGTTGCCTGACCTTAAGAGGTGGCTTTAGGGGCATTTGCCTGGTGTATTGTTATCCTTAGGAGGAGGTTGGGAGTGTATTTACCTGTATTTCTATTAGCCTTAAGAGGCAATTGGAAGCGCATGAGCTTGTTGCACGCCTTAAGAGGCAATTGGAGGTGTATTTGCTTATATTTCTACCGACCCGTAATGATGGGCGAGGTATTTTTTGCTCTTTGCGGTATATTTGGAATCTACACCGGATACGACAAGATTTGATTTTTTCGAAATGTATGCCCTACAAGAGGGGAACTGTTACGAACGGGTGCTTCAGACGTCTTTTAAGACGTCTGGGAGGTGGCCCAGACGTCTGGTACTTATAGACGTCGGACCAAATGTCTGGGATCATTTCCAGACGTCTGGAAATCGATTATTTTGGCACGCTACTATTCGTCTGCGCGCCTGAGCGCGCAGACCTGCGTTTTCTCTCTCTCTCTCCCTCTTTTTCCCTCTCTCCTGCGGCCGCAGACGCCTCTGTCGCGTTCTCTCTCTCCTCCTCGCGTGGCCTTAAAAGGGCCACGCCTCTCCCTCACTCCCGTCACCTCCGCCTCCTTCCTCTTCTCCTTCAACCAGTGCGCGAGAGCGAGCGCGAGGGTGCAGCGGCAGCGATAGCCGCGGTGAGCGTGGGAGGAGGTGTTGCGCGTGGGAGAGGCGCTCGGCCGTGAGGGCGAGCTCACCGGGGCTGCTAGGGCCGGTCGGCGGGGGGCGCAGCAGGCGCGGAGCGACGTGGGAGGACTGCTGCGGCTCGAGCAGCAGGCGGAGCACTCGCAGCGCGGCCGGGCGTCGCGAGCGGAGGGCGAGTGGCGCCCTGGTTCTGGAAAACTTTCCAGAATCAGACGTTTGTGCTTCTAGACAGACGACTGAAACGACGTCTGGAAAACTGTCCAGACGTCAGAAAGGTGAGTTGTTCCGTCTTCTTCCTTCCCTTCGATTGACCGTACTAAGAGAGAGAGGAAATGGGTACGCGCAGGGTCGGAGATTCGCATCCAATGCGAATCAGACGTCTGGCTGCAGTGCCAGACGGCGGGAACGACTTCCAGACGTCCTGGGTGACCATCGGACGTCTGGGAACTAGGCCAGACGCCCCCGCAGGCTTCTGGACGTCTGAGAGCCCACGCAGAGCAAGGTAATTCCCTGATCCACTTTTTAAGACATCTGGAAGTGTAGGTCCCTACTAGGAGGGGGTGACGTAATAATTGCGGAAATAAATATAAACAATATCACAAAATAGGCAATCACAAAATGTGCACAAAGATTTTTAGGTGGAAACCCAAACCGGGTGAAAACCACCACCTAACCCTCTCGAGTTAGGATTTTCCGATCAACCTAGTTGATCAAATCCACTAACCGAATCACTTTGAACGAGGGTGATTCAACCTCAATACAACCACGCTACAAGTACGAGGGTAGCGTTCCTCAACCCCTTCTCTCCACGAGAAGGATTTTGTCCCACGAAGGAGACGGGAATTCGCAAAGCGAATACCCAACCAAAATACAAAGATAAAATAAAACAACAGTCCTATAGAGCCAACAAAATTAAACCTAGCTTCTATAGGAAATAGGAAACTCCCCTTTGCAAGGAGTGCGTCGATGATGACGCGGTGCGTGTGCCACGCGACGGCGCTACGTCGCTCTCGTTATCAACAGCGGGAGAGCGGGCGCGCGAAGGCTTAATGCTCTCAAGAGAATGAAACTAGAGCTTGGAGAGCAAGGGCCTCAATTGGACACAAAAGAGTGGAACTAAGTTGCTTAGGTGTGTCTCTTGTTTCTCTTAGTGTGTGTCTTGTGTGTCTAGGTGTTACAAAGGTTCCCCTCTATTTATAGAGGCCTTAGGAAGGCTTTGGAAGGCTTGGAAAAGCTTCCATAGCCGTTGGGTGCAAAGCCCAAGAGAATCAGGCCGAAATCAGGACAATGATTACACTTCACAGGGTTATCAGACGTCTAACTCTGGCATCATACGTCTGGAAGGCCACTTTAAGACGTCTGATTCCAAGGTCAGACGTCTGATTCTGTGCGGGTTTCTCCCTGACTTGAATCAGATCTAAACAGGGTTTTTGTACAAGTCCATCAGACGACATAGAGGACGTCTGGCACTAAGTCTGGACGTCTGGAAACCTACTTTTACCGTGGGAATTGATTTCCAAACGTTGCAACGGCTAGAAAATCTCTGAGAAGAGATTTTGGGTCAGCCGAGGCAAAACGGTCATTTATCAGACGTCTGTGAAGTCCTATGGACGTCTGATAAGGCTCTAACGGTCATATTCTTGAGTGTCTTCTAAGCCAGCCAACGGTCCACTAACTGGACGTCTGGCAAAGTCATCAGACGTCTCCTAAGACGTCTGGTATAAGGTCTGGACGTCTGAATTCATCAGACAGAACTAACTATGTCCAGCCTAACAGTTATCAGACGTCTGAAACAACAGTCAGACGTCTTAAAATCCTTTATCAGACGTCTGATTCGTGAATTAGACGTCTGGAAAGTCAGTTTTAACCCTATATTGGTTTTCTAAGTGTTCTACAGAAAACCTACGTATCCTAGGGTTGTGCAGGTGTTCCTAGGACTACTGTTAGGGTTCTTTGAGGCTCTTTAACATAATGTCTAAGGAAAATAAAGAGCAAGAAAATAAATACAAGAGATACATGAAAGGATAAAAAAGAATCTATCCTATTCTTCTTGTCTTCCATCTCCAATCTTTCGCTCCACGCGAACCTCCTCTATTTTCCGTCAAGCTCCTCCAATCCGTCCTGGATGCGAGCTCGAGTTCCGTCTAAACACGTCTTCATTTGCAATTGACCTGAAATCTAGGACTCAAATTGCAAATGTTAAATAACACGTGTTTTGTTATCATCAAAACAAATGATCGTGGTGCTCTAGCACCAACAGGAAGAAGTTCCAGACGTCTGATTTTGCACTGTTTTGTCGTTTTCGACCCGTTTCGGGCCTGTTCGGGCTCCGTTTTCCGCGTTTCAAGTTGCGTTCTTTTCGGAATTACATCCTCTACCTGTCTACAGTAGCTGTATACTGTTTTGAGAAGTTTCTTGTGTTTGATCCTTGTGATAGGACCCCGTTCCGTTGCAGTCTCGGGGGTTGCGAAGGTACACGGGATTCCCGACCACGCTCCCAGTTCGCCTGTTGTAACCGGTAGAGTGGCTTTAAGTATAATCTGTTAAATTATGAAACCATAAATAGAACCTAGGACATTGCATGAATCCTAGGAATGAGAAATAGATTGAATGGTAGATTCGTAGGGTGTTGCATGAATCCTAGGGCTGGAAAACTAGATTGTATGATAGATCCTAGGATATGGCATGAATCTTAGGACGGGAAAACTAGTGGAATGTATGAATACTGCAGTCTTGGAAAATGTGGAAAGGAAATAATAGCTGCCTATGAATTGAATTAACAGCTGCCTGTTACGAATAAATGAACATGATTAAGAATATGGGATGTATGAATGTGAAACTAGAATGGTGAAACTGGAATGTTCTGAGTTAAAGAGCTGGAACCCTACGGGGAATTAGGAGTAGAACTCCTGGAAAGTGAATGGAATAGAATTGGGGAAGTGAGCTGGCCCTTGAGTACGGAGTACCAAGGAGAGCGACTGTCCCCCCTGTTTAGTGCAGAGCGGAGCCAGCCACCCCAGGGACCTGGGGTTAGGACTGGCCACTCTGTACCGACTTGCTGGCCCTCGTGTACGTAGTACCGAGGAGAGCTACTAGTGTAGGGAGGTACTAGCTACCCTACGGGTCCCGGGGTTCTGTTAGCCTCCCACACCGACTTGTTAGGCCCACTGGGGCAAACCAGGGTAGTCAGGCGAGGGTGCGCGGACTGTGAAGGGGCAAGGCCCCTGTTTGGTTATTGTGGAGGGGTTGGACCCCTGTTACTGAGAGGGCTCTGCCCTGTACTGGTTCTGTGCTGTGCTTTGGGCGCACCCGTTAACGGAAACGACTGACCGCGTGCCAGTGCGGGTTAGCTACCCGTGCGTTTACCGCGCGTGCCGTAGTCACCGTTACGTCTGTCAGTGACTTTGGGGTGGTTGACTGAGAGTAGGATCACCACGAGGGACTCTCCCGGCGAGGAGAGCACCACGTGCTACTTCTACTGTTCGGAAAAGACTGCAATCAAGATCGTTCCCACGAGGAACATTCGAGATCAAGTGAAGGATCTGAGAAATAGATAAATTGTGAAATAATAGAAAGACGTAAATAAAGGAAGAAGGAAAATTAAACAGCTACTGTTCACTTTACTGTTTCTTTAGTTTAGCTGCCACTCTACTCAGCGTTTTGCTGACGTGTTACACTCGTTACCTTTCAGGACCAGGTGTTGAGCAGCCAGGGTCAGCGGCTGCAGAGGACGCTGGGCCGAGTAGAGTCTACTAGAGTTACCACTATTCTCTTGTACCTCTTTTTGTTCCGTTATAGTGAGTAGTTCTTATTTCCGCTGTACTTTTCTTTACCTGCAGTTCATATTATGTTATGAATGTTGTTCTACTGTTGTGGTGGTATATACTGTAGTGGTTTCTTTCCTTACTGCTGTATTTCCTTACTGTTAGTTATATTCATGCTGAATGTGGTTTATTTTACTGCTCTTTTGGTTACTTCCTCGTTGGACGACTAGGTTTTGGGATTAGTCGAGTCGGTCCGGTTCTCGTATCTCGTAGGGACTTGGGAATCGGGTCGTTACAAGATGATATCAGAGCAAGGTCGTCCCGAGAAGTGAATCAACTAATTGAAAAATAACCAATTCACATGTTTATAACTAGAGTAGCCACCACAACATATCTTTTAACATGAGCTCTTAGACATTTCCGTTTGGTATCGTTCCGTAGTGACGTGTTCCGTTTTGTTTCGCGTCTCCTTGCAGGAGATGCCTCGTCGTGGGACCAGTGAGGCGGGCTGCGGGCGCGGCCGAGGACGAGGTCGGCGAGGTGGGCGTGCCGTTGCCAACACCCCAGTGGACCAGGCACTACTTCCGGGCATCCAGGCCCAGGACCTCGCCCGGCTGATACGAGACATTGTACGAGAGGAGCTCCACCCACTGCCCCGAGCACCTCACCCTGGGGTTGTGGAGGTGGAGTCCTTTGTGGGACCACTCGACGGACGCGGCGTTGGACACGGGGGAGGGGATGGGCCGCCGCAGCCCCCACCTTCCTCCGACACTTCCGTGCACGAGGCGCCTTCTCCTGGAGGTGCACCAGCACCTCCCCTACGGCGCCACTTCGAGCTTTTCGGGCAGTTCTGGAAGCTGAAGCCCCCCTCCTTCAAGGGGGATGAGGACCCGACCGAGGCAGAGGACTGGCTTGAGCAGCTGGAGAAGATTTTCGACACCCTTCGCCCCCCGGTGGAGTGCCTCGTGGCCTTTGCCACGTACCAGCTGGAGAGTGCGGCACACAGGTGGTGGAGGGCGGTCCGGGGACAGGAGAGGGATGAGCCGACATGGGACCAGTTCGTCACCCTCTTCTGCTAGCAGTACTTTCCCCAGACGTGGCAAGACCAGAGGAGGCGGGAGTTCCACACTCTCCGCCAAGGGACGATGACTGTAAGCGCATACTGCATGAGTTTCCTGGAGCTGTCCCGCTTTGCAGCGACAGCGGTAGCTACTGAGGAGGAGCGCCTTTGGAGGTTCACCGAGGGGCTCCGGCCTGCGATTCGGGGGTATGTCAAACCCCTGAAGCTGCCTACTTTTTCGAGGGTGGTGGAGGTAGCTACGACTTACGAGGAGACCAACCAGTCCGCGCGAGAACTGATGGCTGGCGGAAGAGGCCCTTTCAGCCAGACTTTTCACAGGGCCGGTGAGAGAGGAGACACGTGGCATCCGCAGGAGAGCTGTCACGTTTTACAGGGCCATCAGTGGCCTTTGGGGGCCCTCGACAGGGGCCAGTCGCCAGCACCGGACCCCCGCCCAGCCGACAGCAGGGACCCACTGAGGGCGGGAGTCGGGTTCCCCTTTGTTACTAGTGTGGCCAGCCGGGCCACATCAAGAGGGACTGCCCGTCTAGGGCAGGAGGTCAGCAGATTCTTCCCGCGCAGAGCACTGGAGGATGCGCAGGAGGCCGCGGTTCCCAGGCGCGAGGAGGAGGACAGCAGTCGCGAGGAGGGTACCGGCCAGCACCTACCCGTTCGACGCAGAGTGTGGCTGCTTCGTCCGCACCTAGAGCTGAAGGGCATATCAACGCCCTGACACACAGGGACGCCAGAGCTTCGGGATCGGTGGTGGCAGGTATGGTTTCAGTTTCCGGCAGACTCGTTTACACACTTTTCGATTCCGGCGCTACGCACTCGTTTGTCGCAGCCAGTTTCGCAGTTAGTTTGGACCAGGATTATACAGCATTAGAAAATCCGTTCGTAATCAGAGGTCCGAATGGTCAGCTGTTTGTAGCTGAGGAGGTGTACACGGATTGCGAGGTCAGCGTCGGGGGACATAGCCTGCCAGCTGACCTGATTATGTTACAGATGGAGGACTTTGGAGTGATTCTGAGGATGGATTGGTTGTCCGCTTACCACGCCTTGGTGGACTGTTTTGAGAGGAAGATTGTCTTCTTCATGCCGGAGTTGCCTTCTTTCGAGTTTCACGGACAGTTCGTGGATGGAGGTTTCAGGTGCATTTTGGCACTTCGGGCGGCGAGACTTTTGAGCCAGGGGTGTGAGGGCTTCCTAGCTTGTGTGGTGGCAGAGCCCAGCCCTGTGGCAGACTTCTAGAGTATCCCGGTGGTCAGAGAGTACCCTGACGTGTTCCCAGACGAGTTACGAGGACTACCACCCGAGTGTGAGATCGAGTTTGAGATCTCACTAGTACCAGGGACCAGCCCCATCTCCACCGCGCCATACAGGATGGCACCGCTTGAGCTGCAAGAGCTCAAGTCCCAGTTGCAGGACCTTTTGGAGAAAGGTTTCGTGTGGCCCAGTGCGTCTCCCTGGGGAGTCCCGGTACTGTTTGTGAAGAAGAAGGATGGTACCCTACGCCTTTGTGTGGACTACCGACAGCTGAATAGGGTCACCATCAAGAAGCTGCCGAGGATCGACGACTTGTTTGACCAGTTACGGGGTGCCACGGTGTTTTCCAAGATCGACTTGAGGTCTGGATACCACCAGTTGAGAATCAGGGAGACCGAGGTCTCCAACACAGCTTTCCGCACCCGGTACGGACACTACGAGTTTTTGGTCATGCCGTTTGGGCTGACCAATGCCCCCGCTGCTTTCATGGACCTGATGAACCGGGTGTTTAGACCGTACTTGGACCAGTTCGTGGTGGTTTTCATAGATGATGTACTTGTCTATTCTAGAGATCGGACGTAGCACGGACATCACTTGCGGATGGTTCTGGACACTCTGAGACGACGTAGGCTGTACGCTAAATACAGCAAGTGCGAGTTCTGGTTGAGGAAGGTGACCTTCTTAGGTCATGTGATCTCTGGAGATGGTTTGGTGGTGGACCCAGCCAAGGTTGAGGCAGTACTCAGGTGGGAGAGGCCGCGTTCAGTCACTGAGATTCGTAGTTTCCTGGGACTGGCAGGCTACTACAGACGATTCATCAGAGGTTTTTAACAGATTGCACGTCCTATGACACAGTTCACCCGGAAGGACGTGCCCTTCGCTTGGACAGACGCCTGTGAGGCGTGTTTTCTGGAGCTGAAGGAGAGGTTGACCTCGGCTCCCGTGCTCACCATCCCTGACAGTAGTGGTGGGTTCGTTGTGTACACGGACGCCTCCTTGCAGGGGTTAGGAGGTGTGCTCATGCAGAGGGGTCACGTTGTCGCTTACGCTTCGCGGCAACTGAAGCCCCATGAGCATACCTACCCTACCCACGACCTAGAGTTGGCAGCTGTTGTCTTCACGCTGAATACCTGGAGGCACTACTTGTACGGTGAGACCTTCGAGATTTTCACAGATCACAAGAGCCTCATATACCTTTTTGATCAGAAAGAGCTCAACATGAGACAGAGACATTGGTTGGAGCCCCTGAAGGACTACGACTGCAGCATCTCCTACCACCCGGGAAAGGCCAGTGTGGTGGCTGACGCCTTGAGCTGTAAGGCGCCCGCACACTTGGCCAGTCTACAGTTACAGAGTTGGAGCCTTTTGGAGGAGGTGGGCAGTTGGCGACCTCTAGAGTTACGAGGGTACTGTGGGGCAGTGACGGTGACACGGCAGACCAGGCCAGAGCTGATAGACCGCATCATCACAGGACAGATGGCAGTTCCGTACTTGCAGTCCTTGCGCGACAGAGTACTGTCGGGAGACCCGGGGGACTTCTCTTTCACAGACCTGGTGCTGCGCTTGAGGGGATGGTTGTGCGTTCCCAGAGACGAGGAGCTGTTGAGAGAGCTCCTGACTGAGGCACACGGTTCCAGATTCACCATACATCCCGGAAACACGAAGATGTACCACGACTTGAGATGCGAGTTTTGGTGGAGGGGGATGAAGCGGGATTTGGGTGAATTCGTGCAGCAGTGCTTAGTGTGCCAGCAGGTGAAAGCCGAGCATCAGAGGCCTGCAGGGCCACTACAGCCGCTTCCAGTGCCAGAGTGGAAGTGGGAGAGCATCACCATGGACTTAGTGGTGGGCTTACCTGTTACCCAGCGGGGACACGACGCAGTCTGGGTAATAGTGGATAGACTGACGAAGACGACGCGATTCTTGCCGATCCAAGTCACTTTGGGACCAGCACAGTTGGCAGAGAGGTATATCCATGATGTGGTACGACTACACGGAGTTCCACGGGAGATCGTATCCGACCGGGATACCCGCTTTACGTCCCAGTTTTGGGCTGAGTTTCAGCAGGCCTTGGGGACACGGTTGAGGTTTAGTACAGCTTACCACCCCCAGACGGATGGACAGTCTGAGCGCACGATACAGACACTTGAGGACCTTTTGCGTGCCTGTGTACTGGACTGGAGGGGCTCTTGGGAGGAGCACCTGCCCCTGGCGGAGTTTGCATACAACAACAGTTATCACTCGAGTATCGGCATGGCTCCCTACGAGGCTCTGTACGGACGGAGGTGTACGGCACCCTTGAGTTGGGTTGAGGTGGGGACCAAGTGGGAGGTTGGCCCCAGGTTGATCCGGTAGAGTCAGGAGGTAGTCAGCAGATCCACAGGCGACTCCGCACTGTCAGGAGCAGACAGAAGAGCTACGCGGACCGGAGACGCAGAGAGGTGCAGTTTGAGGTTGGGGACCACGTCTTTCTTCGTGTTTCGCCCATGAAAGGCCTGCAGCGGTTTGGGGTGAGAGGGAAGCTCGCGCCGAGGTTTGTGGGGCCCTTTGAGGTCCTGGAGCGAGTTGGACCCGTTGCTTACAGGCTTGCCCTCCCCCCGCAGCTTTCTAGTGTGCACGACGTGTTCCACGTGTCCAACCTCAGGAAGTACGTAGCCGATCGCAGTCACGTACTGAGTCACGAGAGCGTCGAGGTGAGCGACGACCTGACCTACCCCGAGCGGCCAGTGCAGATTCTAGACCGAGCCGCCCGCAGTTTGAGACGAAAGCAAGTACCCCTGGTAAAGGTTTTGTGGAGGAGCCAGCGGTACAAGGAGGATACCTGGGAGCCTGAGGCGGCAATGCGGGAGCGGTACCTGGAACTCTGCGCAGGTACGTCTTTTCGGACCGGCTTCGGTCCTCTTTGAGTTTGTTATGGTTTTTATGACTTTTTCCCGCACCCCAGTTAGCGCAAGTTTCGAGGACGAAACTTCCTTTGAGTTTGTATTATTGTTACGAACGGGCGCTTCAGACGTCTTTTAAGACGTCTGGGAGGTGGCCCAGACGTCGTACCAGACGTCTGGAATTACTTACAGACGTCGGACCAGACGTCTGGGATCATTTCCAGACGTCTGGAAATCGGTTATTTTGGCATGCTACTATTCGTCTGCGCGCCTGAGCGCACAGACCTGCATTTTCTCTCTCTCTCTCCCTCTTTTTCCCTCTCTCCTGCAGCCGCAGACGCCTCTGTCGCATTCTCTCTCTCCTCCTCGCGCGGCCTTAAATGGGCCACGCCTCTCCCTCACTCCCGTTACCTCCGCCTCCTTCCTCTTCTCCTTCAACCAGTGCGCGAGAGCGAGCGCGAGGGTGTAGCAGCTGTGACAGCCGCGGTGAGCGTGGGAGGAGGTGCTGCGCATGGGAGAGGCGCTCGGCCGTGAGGGCGAGCTGGCCGGGGCTGCTAGGGCCGGCCGATGGGGGCGCAGCGGGCGCGGAGAGACACGGGAGGACTGCTGCGGCTCGAGCAGCAGGCGGAGCACTCGCAGCGCGGCCGGGCGTCGCGAGCGGAGGGCGGGTGGTGCCCTGGTTCTGGAAAATTTTCCAGAATCAGACGTCTGTGCTTCTAGATAGACGACTGAAACGACGTCTGGAAAACTGTCCAGACGTCAGAAAGGTGAGTTTTTCCGTCTTCTTCCTTCCCTTCGATTGACCGTACTAAGAGAGAGAGGAAATGGGTACGCGCAGGGTCGGAGATTCGCATCCAATGCGAATCAGACGTCTGGTTGCAGTGCCAGACGGCGGGAACGACTTCCAGACGTCCTGGGTGACCATCGGACGTCTGGGAACTAGGCCAGATGCCCCCGCAGGCTTCTGGACGTCTGAGAGCCCAAGCAGAGTGAGGTAATTCCCTGATCCACTTTTTGAGACATCTGGAAGAAGTTGCAGACGTCTGATTTTGCACTGTTTCGTCGTTTTCGACCCGTTTCGGGCCCGTTCGGGCTCCGTTTTCCACGTTTCAAGTTGCGTTCTTTTCGAAATTACATCCTCTACCTGTCTACAGTAGCTGTATACTGTTTTGAGAAGTTTCTTGTGTTTGATCCTTGTGATAGGACCCCGTTCCGTTGCAGTCTCGGGGGTTGCGAAGGTACGCGGGATTCCCGACCACGCCCCCAATTCGCCTGTTGTAACCGGTAGAGTGGCTTTAAGTATAATCTATTAAATTATGAAACCATAAATAGAACCTAGGACATTGCATGAATCCTAGGAATGAGAAATAGATTGAATGGTAGATTCATAGGGTGTTGCATGAATCCTAGGGTTGGAAAACTAGATTGTATGATAGATCCTAGGATATGGCATGAATCCTAGGACGGGAAAACTAGTGGAATGTATGAATATTACAGTCTTGGAAAATGTGGAAAGGAAATAATAGCTGCCTGTGAATTGAATTAACAGCTGCCTGTTACGAATAAATGAACATGATTAAGAATATGGGATGTATGAACGTGAAACTAGAATGTTCTGAGTTAAAGAGCTGAAACCCTACGGGGAATTAGGAGTAGAACTCCTGGAAAGTGAATGGAATAGAATTGGGGAAGTGAGCTGGCCCTTGAGTACGGAGTACCAAGGAGAGCGACTGTCCCCCCTGTTTAGTGCAGAGCGGAGCCAGCCGCCCCAGGGACCCGGGGTTAGGACTGGCCACTCTGTACCGACTTGCTGGCCCTCGTGTACGTAGTACCGAGGAGAGCCACTAGTGTAGGGAGGTACTAGCTACCCCACGGGTCCCGGGGTTCTGTTAGCCTCCCACACCGACTTGTTAGGCCCACTGGGGCAAACCAGGGTAGTCAGGCGAGGGTGCGCTGACTGTGGTGGGGCAAGGCCCCTGTTTGGTTACTGTGGAGGGGTTGGACCCCTGTTACTGAGAGAGCTCTGCCTTGTACTGGTTCCGTGATGTGCTTTGGGTGCACCCGTTAACGGAAACGACTGACCGCGTGCCAGTGCGGGTTAGCTACCCGTGCGTTTACCGCGGGTGCCGTAGTACCGTTACGTCTGTCAGTGACCTTGGGGTGTGTTGTCAACGTTTTTGTGCGGATTTAAAGGCGTATTACGTTGCAGTAGAACCGACAAAACGTTTAAACAAATATAAATAATTTTATTACTCGAACAACTAGTGTATCCGAGGTCGAACACAGGGAGCAAACTCAGTACTTTGTAAAACCCAAGAATACAACTGTTAAATGCAAATATAATTGATTCAAAGAGTTTTAAAAAAGATGTAAAAAAAATAGAATTAGGCGTCTGATTTATGTATCAGACGTCTTAAATGTGATCTTTCTTTCTCTCTTCCTTCTTCTGCTTTGCCTTTCTGATCTCTTTGCAATCTTCCCTTGTCCTTCTTCTTCTTCTCTGCGAAGACTTCTAATCTTTCTGCTTTCCTTCTTCTCCTGCGAAGACTTCTTTCTTTCTTCTTCTTCTGTCTTGCTCCTCCTTTCTTCGTTGCCTTCTTCTTCTTCTTTGGCTTGCTTTTCCGTCTTCTGCAGCGGCCAAGTCCTTCTCCTGCGATCAGCCTGCCTGAACAGGAGCAAAACCTAACCCTTCTCCCTCTACCCGCGCATCTCTCTCTCTCAAGCAATTCACTCAAACTGCTCTACCAGTGCCACGGTCTTAATCGAGTCGGATCGTACCCGGGACCAGGCGCACCTGCAGGTGTGTGGTGCGCGAGGAGTGCGTAGGTCTAGGTCGAGTCGGATCCGCCAGGTCCGCGTGGTCAGTCCGCGGACGAGGCGGGTGGGGTCAGTGAGGGACCTCACCCCTGTGCTTACTGAGGCGATAAGAGTAAAACACAAAAACAACTTATATGGTACCTGAGGGTTGCAATCCCACGATGTGGGACTATCTGGTCTCGCCTTCACGCGCGCCTGCAGAAGCCTCGTCGTGCGATTGCCCCGCAGCTGCTGGCTCTGCTAGCGCTCCTTGGCTGGACTCGTTCACCTCGCGACACTCGCGCTAGTATGCAGCACCTGTAGCCTGGAAGACCGGGTGCCTGGAGCTTCGTGGGAGCTTCATCAGAGGTCGTCCATGGAGGCAGCAGCTCAAACCCTGTCCTACACAAAACGCGCCTCTCGGCCAAATCAGAATAGCTAGAGACCTTCGCCGTGGCACGGCGAAGGCGGTGGGCAGTGCTGCAGGCCGCAGGTCGGCCTAGGCGTGCGTGCCTAGGTCAACCTGTGGCCGGAGATGGTGGGTTGGTCGGGGGGTGATTGTGGAGGGCTGGAGTGGCAGTGGTAGGGTGGAGTGTGTTCCTGGAGGTGGGGCGGAGCTTTCGAGGTGGTTGGCGAGCCGTGTGGAGGGCTGGAGTGGTGTGGGCGGCTCGCCGGAGTGTGGTCGGAGGCGAAGATGATGGAGGTGGTTAGCGTCTGTCGAAGGTCGATCAAGGGAGATAACAGGGGGAAAAGAGAGAGGAGAGGGTGGAGAACGTATATGGGGTTGTCTGGAGGGAAGGGAGGCGGCGGAGAGGACGGCTCGTGACTGCCGTCGTCGGGGAAGAAAGACCCTGGGGGAGGAAGCGGTGACGAAGATGAGGCCAGGAGCTTGCGCGCAGGGTACAGCGCGCCGCGGGAGGAAGAGGCGGAGAGGACTCTGCTGCTTGTATGGCAGCAGAGTGACGAGAAGGAGGGAAGGCGGTCGCCGGAGCTTGTGGGTCGTTTGGCCGGAGATGGGAGAGAAGAAATTTGGAGGGGATCTCCGTCAAAATCAAGCTTAAGATGAGCGGCCGGGTCCGGGGGGTGTTTTATAGGTGCTGGCCGCTCCTATCAGTGCGTGAAAAACGCGCAATTAGGTCAGCCGGCTCGCCGGAGTTGGAAGGAAGAAAGATACCCAAATCTCTCGTGCGTTCGCACGAGAGATTGGGTTCACACCAGCGAACTTGATTGGCTTTAGAAGGAAGGGAATTCCTCAGAGAATCTCCCTTCCATTTCTGGGAGAGAATCTCTGAGGAATTAGAGAGCAATCTCTCTCGAAACTTCGTCGGAGCTCGGTTCTGCCCTAGCAATGGTGGCAGGACCGGTTTGCAAAGAAGGCGAAGAACCTAGGGGGCTCTCTGCAAGGATATTCAAAAGATAGGGACCTATTTGTGATTTGGGTGTACTAAATTGCAAAGTAGGTCATGATGACCTCCCCTTAGGTCCAAATTTTGGTACAAACCTAATTTGGACCTAAAGAATCCAATGGTGAAGTTGGATTTTAGGGTTGACCTCGTTTGACTGGATATTTTGCTTAAAAACCCAAATTAGGTTAATTGAAGAGCTAAGACCCTAATCTAGGTCAAACTAGGTTCCAAAGGCCAAATTAAGTATTCTAAACCCTAGAGGATATTTTTCGATGATTTTTAGAGGGTTTGATTGATTTTTATTCTGACTGAAAACCTTGTTAATTTAAGCGGGTCTGTTTTAGGGTTACCAAGTGTCATTTAATTCTTAGATTGCACATAAACCCATTTCTGATTAATTCAACCCACTTTTTATCTTATTTGGACCATTTGACCTATGCTTTGCTTCTGAGAAATCCCGTTTATGTACTGCAATGGTAAAATTGCAGTTTTAACCTTTATTTCATGTTTTCTTCTCAGAGCACTTGTTCCTTCAGTTAGGCCTTCTTCTAGGTTATGTAGGAGCTTTTATCTTCTTTATTGGGTCAAAATGAGCTAGTTATGGCTCATGATGAGGCTCTCATCAGGGTGGTTGACTGAGAGTAGGATCACCACGAGGGACTCTCCCCGCTAGGAGAGCACCACGTGCTACTTCTACTGTTCGGAAAAGACTGCAATCAAGATCGTTCCCACGAGGAACATTCGAGATCAAGTGAAGGATCTGAGAAATAGATAAATTGTGAAACAATAGAAAGACGTAAATAAAGGAAGAAAAAAAATTAAACAGCTACTGTACACTTTACTGTTTCTTTAGTTTAGCTGCCACTCTACTCAGCGTTTTGCTGACGTGTTACACTCGTTACCTTTCAGGACCAGGTGTTGAGCAGCCAGGGTCAGCGGCTGCAGAGGACGCTGGGCCGAGTAGGGTCCAGTAGAGTTACCACTGTTCTCTTGTGCCTCTTTTTGTTCCGTTATAGTGAGTAGTTCTTGTTTCCGCTGTACTTTTCTATACCTGCAGTTCATATTATGTTATGAATGTTGTTCTACTGTTTTGGTTGTATATACTGTAGTGGTTTCTTTCGTTACTGCTGTATTTCCTTACTGTTAGTTATATTCATGCTAAATGTGGTTTATTTTACTGCTCTTTTGGTTACTTCCTCGTTGGACGACTAGGTCTTGGGATTGGTCGAGTCGGTCCGGTTCTCGTGTCTCGTAGGGACTTGGGAATAGGGTCGTTATAGGAACCGCCCTCCGTGGGGGGTACATATAGGGGTGGGGTCATAATTAATACCCCACCTACCTTTGAGGGCATTGTGTGCAATATTCATTTTCAGCAGGCTACTGTGAGAGAGTGTCCTTCATTGGAGCATCTTCATCTCAAGGTTTCCTAAAGGAAGCATCATCATGTCGAGACTTGTAAGCAAGGGTAAGTCCATTGCTTCCTATTTTAGGGTCTCTACTGAGATGAGGGATTTGTATAACTTTTCATCAGACTTTTGTAGTTGGTCTACGATTCTATCTTTTTTGGAGTACGGACTCGGTGGAGTACTGTTTCACACTTGTGGGTCCCTGTTATGACCCAGCTCCTGAATCCCTATAGGACTCGAGACCGGCTCGACTAATCCCAAGACCCAGTCGTCCAACATGAAATAACCAAAAAGTAGGAAAGTAAACCACATTCACTATGCTAAGTAACTAACAGTAAAAGAGTACAAGCAGTAAAGGAATAAAAGCTGCTAACAATACATATCACCACCACAACAGTAAAGTAGAACAAAGTATAGAACAGAAATGGTAACAACAGTCTAAACTCACTAGCAAAAGGAAGTACAACTACAATAAAAACTACTGCTGGGCTCGACTAGGCCCAGCGCCTTCTATAGTCGGTGACTCGGTCTCCTCAACTCCTGGACCTGTAAAAGGGTATGGGAAAAACGGAGTCAGCGATCACTGAATAGAGTGGTAACCAAACTAACTAAAGCAGTAAAAGCTAACAGGTAAATTTATCTTTTCAAATTATTTATTTTACAAGTCATTCCTTTTCACCCATTGGTTTACCTTTCAGATCTCTTTCTTGATCTCGTATGTTTCTCATGGGAACGATCTTGATTGCAGTCTTTTTCGAAGAGTAGAAGGCACACATGGTGCTCTCCTGGCCGGGAGAGTCCCCCGTGATGATCCCACACTCAGTCAACCACCCCGAGGTCACGGACAGACGTAGCGGTGACTACGGCACGTGCGATAGGCGCACGGGTAGCTACCTCGCACTGGCACGCGGTCAGTTGTTTCCGCTAGCAGGTACACCCAAAGTACAGCACAGAACAGTATAGGGCCTAGCCCTCTCAGTAACAAGGGTCTAGTTCCTTAAAACCAAACAGGGGTCTCGCCTATCCACAGTCCGTGAACCCTTGTCTGACTACCCCGGTTTGCCCAGTGGGCCTAACAAGTCTGTGTAGGGTGGCTAGCTGAACCCCGGGCCCCGTGGGGTGATTAGCTCTCTCCCTACATTAATAGCTCTCCCCGATACAGTATACGCTAGGGCCAACAGAAGTCGGTGTAGAGTGGCCAATCCTAACCTCGGGTCCCAACCCAAGGGCAGTTAGTTCCGCTCTACACTAAACAGGGGACAGTCGCTCTCCTTGGTACCATGTACTCAAGGGTGAGCACACTTCCCACTCATATTTCCAGATCCATTCCATTTATCCACAGGAGCTCTACTCCTAATTCCCCATATGGTTCATGCTCGTATTCACCATGTTGTTCCATACCAGGTTTCATCATTCACATTTCCATTCTCATATTATACACATGCAGCTCGTATTTCCACAATTCAACATATACAACAAGTAATGTCACAGGTAACTGTTTAACTAGCACAGGAATTTCATATTTCACAGGCAGCTCATATTTATTACAGGCAGTTGTTTACAATTCTATTCATTCATTTATGACTGTAATCTCAAACATGCATACAAATAGTGCAAATACTTCTCGTCCTAGGATTCATGCGACATCCTAGGTTTCTAGTTATCCAATTTAGCACATGCATTCATGTTTTATAATTAAAACAGGGGAAACCACTCTACCAGACAATCCGAGAGTACTGGAGGCTCGAACGGCAAGCTCGCGTGCCTCTGCAGGCCCCAAACACGCAACAGGTCGAAGTTCTATACCAAGGAACATACCACAACGGAATGTTTAGAACAGTATATAAGGCTTTGTAACATGTAGAGGAACTCACAAGGAAATCATAGATATCTTGTTTGTGTAAAGCGGACCTTAAACGGACCCTAAACTGGTCAAAAATAGAACTGCACCTAAATCAGACGTCTGGCACAAAATCCAGACGTCTTAAAAGTCACTAGGGTCTCACCTCAGGTTCCTGCGTCGACTTCAGACTTCCAGAACCCCTACTTGACCATCTGGACCTAACTCCAGACGTCCGACCTCTCCAGTCGTCTAGAAGTGCTTTCGGTCGACTGGTAAGCTGTCCAGACGTCCGAAACGCGTGGGAGGGCGTGCTCCGCGCCTCCCCAAAGTTGTCCCTACATGCGACAGACAAAATCTTCTACTTTTAGCCACGCAGATTGAAGCTGCGATGAGGCCTGCATGGCCGTAACCGCAAGAGAAATGTACCTTCGCGAAACTCTGCTTTCAGATGTCTGCTGTTGTCACCAAACGTCCAACCGTCGTCTAGACGACATGCCAGAAGTCTGATTCTGGGAAAAATCCAGAACCAGATCGACCTCCTGCTCCTTTCGCCGCACGCAGCCGTGGCCTCTCCTCCTTGTCTACAGCTTCAGCTGCAGCAGAGTGTCGGGGACGTCTCCCCCGACACGCTCCTCCTCTCTCACGTGCCGCTCCGACCGTGCGTCCTCCGGCGAGCTCCCACGAGCTCACGAGCTCAAGCTCCTCCTTCTCTCTTCACGTCACCTCTCCTCCTCACTCTCACGCCCTCTCTCTCGCTCGTCCCTCTCGCTGCAGTGGAGAGGAAGGAAGGTGGTGGTAGAGTGGAGAAGATAGGAAGGGGGAGAGGGGTCTTATATAAGGGAGTATCTAGGGTTGGGTGGAGGAGAAAGAAGAGAGAGAGAAGAGAGAAAAGTTGTCTGCGAGCAGCTAGCATGCAGACCCGACCCTGCATACAAAATTTTCAATTTCCAGACTTCTGGGAAGGGGTCCAGACGTCTGACTGACAGTCCAGACATCTTACAAGGCTCATAATAGAATGGGTCTTTACAGTCCCAGACCCGTCTATGCTTGGACGGAGTGAAGGACATGCTTATAGTTTTAGATACATCACAGAGCATGGTGGACAGGTACCTTTGAACCCCTTTTTGTCCTCCTTCCTTTCATTTTACAACCTCACCCCTTCACAGCTCAGTCTTAATTGCTGGGTGGTTTTAAATGCTTTTACTGCCATCTACCTTCACTTGGGGTTTGTCCCTTACCTCATTTTATTTTGCCTACTTTTTGGGCTGATGCCCTTGAAGGTGAAGAAGGGTAGGCCTCCATCAGGCACTTACATCCTATACAGCTGGCAAACCGGACACTGGATAGTGGATCTTTTTGATAGTTTGAAGGGGCAAGATCACCATTTATTTTTTCTTTCCAATATCGAAGACCTCAAAGTCTCCTATACTTGGCAAGGCCTGCTTGAGAGGAACATCTTGATGCACAAGCAATTAGGCACTACATTAGCATTTAATGATAGTTTTGATGATGACAAACATTTTAAGTAATTGAGGTTAAAATTGGATTTTATGCATAGATATTTCAAGATTGATTTTCAAGTTGAAACTCTCTTGACGAAATCCAAAGCCAAGAAGAAGGAGATCATGCTCGTCAAGTTTAGATCTCCTTGTATTATAGAAATTAAGTTGTAATCTTTTATTTTTTAGAATGTAAGAAGAAACCCAATTAGATCTCATATTAGTATAAACATAAGGGGTTCATATGCAATTCTCATAAGAACACCATACATATCCTAAATAGGTCAAAATATGATGAAACATATCCTTGGGTGTTAATGGATCATCTTAGAACCTCATAGGGTCAACAAGACTAGTTTGGACAGTTAGAGGACCTTTTACAGGCCATTTAATGTTAGGTATATGAGACCTAACGTTAGGTAGTAAGGTTGGTGTCATTTGGAAGCTCCAGGGAATAACGAACTTTTAACTGAACTTTGTACCTAACGTTAGATAGAGGTTATCTAACGTTAGGTAGGCTATTTTGGGCCAAATTAGAAACTTCCAAGAGATAGCGAACTTTGCACCTAACTGAGTACCTAACATTAGATAGTTCACCTAACGTTAGATGACTTTTACTTAACATTAGATAAAGCAATTTTGGAGTATATTAGTTAGACATTGGCAAATCCAATTGGAAAACATTTTAGCCGCTGAAGGGGGGCCTTATACACACCAAAACTAGTCAATTCACCCCCCTATATATTTGAGATGGTTTCCTACTCTTTGGTAGATATAGAACACCCAAAGACACACTCTAAAGAGCATTTAATTCTACATTCAGCTAAAGCATACATTTGGTGTTCTTGGAAGTGATTAAAGCTTTGATTCTCCAACTCGCACTTACTTGAAGCTTCATTCTCCAACTCATACTTACTTGAAGCTTCATCACTTTAACTCCCAGTAGTACCATCTTCTCACAATCACTAAGGGAGTTCTTTTAATCTCCTAGATAACTAGTTCATATAATTAATTGCATATCTTATTGGGGCTATCCATAGAAGCTAAATTATGTTTTAATTTTATTTTATTTCTTAATCTACCTGTAATTTGAGGGTTCGGGTTGTGGGTTCCCTTCCTCTTGAGAAAGAGGGGTTTGCTCTTGATTGGAATATCAAGATGGATTGAAAAAGGGTTTGGTACCCAATGCTCTTGATTGGGATATCAAGAGGGTTTGTAAAAAGGTTTGGTACCCCATAAGTACCAGTTAGTATTTCGAGTTTGACTCGAGGTAAAATCCTAGATTGGGAGATCTAGGTAGTGGTTTTTCCTAGGGTTGGGTTTCCACTATAAATCCTTGTATTCATTTGTGGTTTACTTGAGTTTATCTTAAATCTGTATTATTTGAAATTAATTGTTTGTTTATTGCCTTTAGCATTAATCACCCCCCTCTAATACACTTTCAGAACCAGCTGCCCCAACCCGAGGAGGTTGACCCGTCTACGCAGGCAGACAAAATAATTAAGTTTGGTCTGCTTGCCCGATCGGAACTCAGGCGGAAGGATGTCCGGGAGGCTTTGCCATGGGTGGCGAACTCGTTTCCCATGCCATGTAAGTAGGGGGGAGGCGATAGCTTTCGTATCGCGTATTGCACCTGCCAGTTACTTATTAATCGGGTGTTTTGGCTCTTTTAGCTGCAGCTTTCGGGTGGTTTGCTCGGTCAGTCATGCCCAAGCGTCGAGGCAGTGGCTCAGCTTGCCATAGGTCATGGCATGGCGAGGAAAGGCCAATGGAGCAGGGGGAGGGCCTTAGAGCTAGGCAAGGGGAGTTAGCCCACTTATCAGAAGGGGCTGAAGAAGGAGGAGGACCTTGAAGAGGTCACGGAGGAGCTGGAGGTCCCCTTGAAGCGTCCCAAGAAGGGTCCTCACGTGAAGTTTCTGCGGGAGGAGTCAACAACGCCCTCTCTGCGGAGTCCTGACGAGGTTGAGGGAAAAGTTGTGCCCTTTGCCCCCTTGGAGCTGTCTGGGCTGCATGAGGTGATTACCTTGAGCGACTCCCCTCCGGAGATGCCTTTGAAGGTGACTCATGCGGGGGGTACTGTCAACTTCCTGGCTCCTTCGATTGCTCCTGGAGTGTTCGCCCTGCTGGAGCAAGTGGTGGGTGCCATTAGTAGCACCTTCGACTAACCGTACTATAAGCGAAGGTCTACAAGTGTAAGGGTCTTGGCAGATCCCCTTGGCCAGGGGGGGTTCAGGGATGATAGACCATATAATGGGGTATGTTGCTGGATCCGTGCTAGTGAGCAATCTTAGTGGCCCCGCACACAGTCGGGTGGTGTCAGTTTAGCTGGGGGCATCAAGCAATGCCCTCGGTTTACAATGACAGGTGCTAAGGCACCTAAATGATGCCCTGTCTTGGACTACTTCTGAGCCTACGGGCATGAACTTCAACCATGTCTTCTTTTACTGTATGTGCGCGGTAAGCTTCTGGGGCCTATCTTTTGTCAATTTTTTCTTTGGCCAGAGCTTTTTATATTTTGATGTGCTTGTGGGTTACAGGTTGAGACACTTGGGACCTCCTTCATTTCATGCGACGACGCTCCTCTGGACCTCCCTAGCTTGGCCGGCAATGTTGACATGGCAGACTTGGCCACCCAATGGGCCATCACGGCTAAGGCGGAGCAGAGGTAGTTGCTCCACCAAGAGGCGGAGGCCATTGCTGCCCAAGAGAAGGCAGAGAAGACGGCAGAGGAGGTCGAGCGGAAGCTTCGTTCCTAGCACCAGGCGGCCAGTGATGTGGATCGGCTTGAGGGTGAACTGAAAAAGGCTCGCCCTACTCTAAGGCAGGCCCTCCATGTTGGCGAGGGGTTGGAGGAAAGCCTCATCCGACTGCACAAGGCTGACATGGTGGCTCTAGGGGGCTTGTCTGAGCGTCTCTTGACCACCTGTGCCAACATCCTTTCTTTGAAGGAGGTGGTGCAAGTGTTTAGGGCTGAACACTCCTCATTCGTGGAGAGGTACGAGAGGGCTCTTAAGGAAGGGCATGCTCACCTGAGTGCCTTGATTGATAGACTTGCTTTTATGAGAGCAAGTCTGGAGAAGGAAGAGACGACTGCAGGGGACTTGAGGGTCAACCTCAATAAGGCCCAGCAGCTCACGGAGGAGGGGCCAGTGGGTGGCAAAGTTGGAGGAAGCTGCGCAGCTGGAGCTAGACGCTGAGACGTTGATGGCGTTTTACGCCTCAGATCTATCTATGGAGGTGAGTTGGGAGGAACTCTCGAAGGAGGTCAGGAAGCATACGTTGGCTACCGTGCAATCCCTTCTCACAGGGAAGCATACTCCTGTTGAGGAGTTATGTAACTGGTCTATCGACTAGTTTTTGTTGGAGTTTGGCAATCAAAAAACTACCAATTGCAGACCAACCGACTTCCGAGGAGGAGGTAGACTAGCTGGGGTTGCTAGGGGCCGTCGAACCACCTTCATGGGTGATCAGCTCGCTCCACCTCTCGCTCGCGCCCGGGGGAGACATTTTTGCCCATGGAAGAGGAGTCCCTGAGCTTTTAGTTAGTGTTGCCTTTCTCTCTTTTTTTTAATGTAATATGCAACACTTTTTTTGAAAAAAAAGAAAATTTTCTATCTCTATTGCTTGCCTGTATTTATACATGGTACAAACGTAAGTTTCTTGCATGTCAAGTGTGGGGGATGTCTTTGCTGCCTAGGGTTTGTAATTCATAAAAGTCTCCTGGATTGTCTTTATGAATCTTATAAGACCCTTCCTAGTGTGGGTCTAGCTTCCTGCCTGAATGATTTGGCATGGAGACTTTGCACTTGTGCAGGACTAAGTCTCCTTGGGAGAATGTCCTATTATAGGAGGCACAATGGCTTCTTTATGTTTGAGCGCTGCCTCTGATGCCTTATCTCTTAGCTCATCTAGGAGGTCCAAGGATAAGCAAACTTGATCATCATTGGTGGCGGGGTCATAGAGTTGTGTCTTGTAAGTGGGGAGGATTGTTTCAATGAGCAACCGGACTTCCATGTTGTATACCAGGCTCAATGGTGCATAGCTTGTAAAAATCCTCTGGCAAGTCCTATAGCCCCAATGAATGTTCGGCAACTCGTTCACGCATCTCCCTTTGGCTGAATCCAGCTGGAGTTTTAGCACTGAGATGGTGCAGTTGGTCACCTCTGCTTGTTTATTTGCTCGAAGATGTCCCACAGACGTGAAGCATAAACGGATATCCCAGCTGGTGCAAAATTCCTTGAATTTTTTGCAGGCGAACTGGGTTCCATTATCTGTGAGAATGTAATGAGGTATCTCATATCGAGCTATAATGCATTTGTAGACGAAGGATATAACTCTATCAACTATTGGGCTGGCCATGGCCTCAGCTTCGACCCATTTGGAGACGTAATCAATAGCCACCAGTATGAATCACTTCTGAGCCAGGGTTGGTGGGAAAGAGCCAACGAAGTCCATGCCCCATTTCGCAAAGGGGATGGATGACATCACAGGCACTAACTGTTATGACCCAGTTCCCGAATCCCTACGAGATACGAGAATCGGACCGACTCGACTGATCCCAAGACCCAGTCGTCCAACGAGAAAGTAACCAAAAGAACAGTAAAATAAACCACATTCACCATGTATATAACTAGCAGTAACAAAATACAGTAGTAAAGAAAAGAAATACTACAGTATACACCACCACAACAGTAAAGAAATAAACATGTACATAAACATGGAGCTTACAATGAAAAGAGTATAGAGGTAACAGAAACTACTCACTACAACAGGAAGAAAAGTACAGTGGGTACTACACAGTAACACTACTGGGCTCTACTAGGCCCAGCGTCCTCTGCAGCCGCCGACTCTGGCTGCTCAACACCTAGTCCTGAAAAGGTAACAAAGGTGACACGTCAGCGAAACGCTGAGTAGAGTGGCAACTAAAAGCTAAGAAACAGTAAGGTGGACAGTAGCTGTTGTATTTTTAATTTCTTTCATTATATTTTCCGTTTACTCGTTATCGAATTATCCCTCAGATTCTCCTTTTAATCTTGAATGTTCCTCATGGGAACGATCTTGATTGCAGTCTTTTCCAAAAAGTAGAAGTAGCACGTGGTGCTCTCCTGGCCGGAAGAGTCTCCCGTGGTGGTCCTACCCTCAGTCAACCACCCCAAGGTCGCTGACAGACGTAACGGTGACTACAACACGCACGATAAATGCACGGGTAGCTACCCTGCACTGGCACGTGGTCAGTCGTTTCCGTTAACGGATGCGCCCAAAGCACAGCACGGAACCAGTATAGGGCAAAGCCCTCTCAGTAACAAGGGTCCAGCCCCTCCACAGTAACCAAACAGGGGTCTTACCCCTCCACAGTCCACGCACCCTCGCCTGACTACCCTGGTTTGCCCAGTGGGCCGAACAAGTCGATGTAGGAGGGCTAGCAGAACCCCGGGGCTCGTGGGGTAGCTAGTGCTCTCCTTACACTAGTAGCTCTCCTCAGTACTGTTGCGAAAGCAAATTCAAAACGTCTTTTAAGACGTCTGGGAGGTGGCCCAGACGTCTGACCAGATGTCTGGAACCACTTCCATACGTCTGGGATTTAATTTCTGTGGCACAGTGGATTTCGTCTGCGCGCCTGCGCGCGCAGACCTGCGGATACCCTCTTTTTCCCTCTCCTCCTGCGAGCGCAGGCACTATCTCTCTCTCTCTCCCCGGGCGGCTTTAAAAAGAGCCCTCGCCCTCTCCCTCACTCTCATCTCCTCCGCTCCCTTCTTCTTCCTCTTCCAGCCGGAGTGCGAGCGGCGGCAGCGGCAGCCGCGGTGAGTTGCGGGAGGAGGTGTCGCACGAGGGAGGAGACGCTCGGCCGTGAGGGCTCGAGCTTGCCGGGGCAGCTGGAGCCGACCTGCGAGGGAGCCGCGGGCGTGGAGCGTCGCTGGAGGGTTGCTGCAGCTCGAGCAGCAGGTGGACGAGGCGTGGCGCGGCCGTGCGTCGTGGGCGGAGGGCGAGTCGAGCTCTGATTCTAGAAATTTTTCCAGAATCAGACGTCTGGGATTCTAACCAGAAGACGGTGAAGACGTCTGGAGGACTATCCAGACGTCTGGTAAGTAAGTTATTTTTTGTCCTTCGTCCTTTCTGCGACCGTCCGTACTGAGCACAAGGAGTGGGTACGTGCAGGGTCTGAGATTCGCATCTAATGCGAATCAGACGTCTGCCCGCAGTGCCAGACGACTGGAAGGACTTCCAGATGTCCGAGGTGACCATCAGACGTCTGGGAATTAGGCTAGACGCCCCCGCAGGCTTCTGGACGTCTGAGAGACTACGCAGAACAAAGGTACCATCTGACCCACTTTTTAAGACGTCTGGAAGAGGTTCCAGACGTCTGATTTTGGACTGTTTCATCGTTTCGACCCGTTTAGGGCCTGTTCGGAGTTCGTTTTCCGCGTTTCAAGTTGCGTTCTTTTCGGAATAAAATCCTCTACCCGTCTACAGTAATTATTTACTGTTCTGAGAAACTCCTTGTGTTTGATCCTTGTGTTAAGACCCCATTCCATTGCAGTCTCGGGGGTTGCGGAGGCGCGCGGGATTTCCGACCACGCCCCCATTACTTCCGTTGTAGCTGGTAGAGTGGCTTTAAAGTTATTAACATAATTTGTTACAATTATGGAACGATTAATAGAACCTAGGACATTGCATGAATCCTAGGAATGAGATACCAGATTGAATGATAGAACCTAGGGCATTGCATGAATCCTAGGAATGAGAAACCAGATTGAATGATAGATCCTAGGGTATTGCATGAATCCTAGGACTGGAAAACTAGATTGAATGATAGATCCTAGGGTACGGCATGAATCCTAGGACTGGAAAACTAGTGATATGATTATAGATATTGCAGTCTTGGGAAACGTGGAAAGGAAATAATAGCTTCCTGTAAATTGGTTTAACAGCTGCCTGTTATGAATAAATGAACATGACTGAGAATATGGGTTGTATGAACGTGAAACTAAAAGGGGTGAAACCGAAATGTGCTGAGTTAAAAGAGCTGGAACCCTATGGGGAATTAGGAGTAGAACTCCTGGAAAGTGAATGGAATAGAATTGGGGAAGTGAGCTGGCCCTTGAGTACGGAGTACCAAGGAGAGCGACTGTCCCCCTATTTAGTGCAGAGCGGAGCTAGCCGCCCCATGGACCCGGGGTTAGGTCTGGCCACTTTGTACCGACTTGCTGGCCCTCGTGTACGTAGTACCGAGGAGAGCTACTAGTGTAGGGCGAGTACTAGCTACCCCACGGGCCCCGAGGTTCTGCTAGCTCACCTACACCGACTTGTTCGGCCCACTGGGCAAACCAGGGTAGTCAGGCGAGGGTCCGCGGACTGTGGAGGGGCAAGGCCCCTGTTTGGTTACTGTGGAGGGGTTGGACCCTTGTTACTGAGAGGACTCTGCTCTATATTGGTTCCGTGCTGTGCTTTGGGTGCACCCGTTAACGGAAACGACTGACCGCGTGCCAGTGCGGGTTAGCTACCTGTGCGTTTACTACGCGTGCCGTAGTCATCGTTACGTCTGTCAGTGACCTTGGGGTGGTTGACTGAGAGTAGGATCACCACGGGGGACTCTCCCGGCCAGGAGAGCACCACGTGTTACTTCTACTGTTCGGAAAAGACTGCAATCAAGATCGTTCCCACGAGGAACATTCGAGATCAAGTGAAGGATCTGAGAAATAGATAAATTGTGAAATAATAGAAAGACGTAAATAAAGGAAGAAAGAAAATAAAACAGCTACTGTACACTTTACTGCTTCTTTAGTTTAGCTGCCACTCTACTCAGCGTTTCGCTGACGTGTTACACTTGTTACTTTTTAGGACCAGGTGTTGAGCAACCAGGGTCAGCGGCTGCAGAGGACGCTGGGCCGAGTATGGTCCAGTAGAGTTACCACTGTTCTTTTGTGCCCTTTTGTTCCACTGTAGTGAGTAGTTCTTGTTACTCTCTGTACTTTTCTCTACTCGTAGTTCTTGTTATGTTATGAATGTTGTTCTACTGTTGTGGTGGTACATGCTGTAGTAGTTCTTTTTCTTACTACTGTATTTTGTTACTGCTAGTTATATTTCATGTTGAATGTGGTTTATTTTACTGCTCTTTTGGTTACTTCCTCGTTGGACGACTAGGTCTTAGGATTAGTCGAGTCGGTTCGGTTCTCGTGTCTCGTAGGGACTCGGGAATCGGGTCGTTACAAGTACTATGTACACGAGGGCCAAAAGTCGGTACAAAGTGGCCAAACCAAACCCTGGGTCCCTGGGGCGGCTAGCTCCGCTTTGCACTAAACAGGGGGGGACAGTCGCTCTCCTTGGTACTCCATACTCAAGGGTCAGCTCACTTCCCCAATTCTATTCCATTCACTTTTCAGGAGTTCTACTCCTAATTCCCCGTAGGGTTCATGCTCTTTTAACTCAGCTAATTTAGGTTTCACTGTTCCAGCTTTATGTCCATATAACCCATGTTCTCAACAGTAATTATTCATTCATAAACAGGCAGCTGTTAACCAATTTACAGGCAGTTATCGTTTCCTTTCTACTTTTCCAAGATTGTAATGTATAGATATTCAATCTAGTTTTCCAGTCCTAGGATTCATGTCATACCCTAGGATCTATCATTCAATCTAGTTTTCCAGTCCTAAGATTCATGCAATACCCTTGGATCTATCATTCAATCTAATTTTTCAGTCCTAGGGTTCATGCAATGCCCTAAACTCTATTAATTATTTCACAAGTGTATAATCTTTGATAAATAAATTAAAGAGCCACTCTACCCGCGAAATCAGGAGTACTGGGGGCGTAATCGGCAAGCCCGCATGCCTCTGCAACCCCTAGAGCCACAACGGAACGGGATCCTAACACAAAGATCAAAGACAATGAGCTACTCAGAACAGCATCCGATTACTGTAAACAGGTAGAGGAACTAAATCTGAGAAGAACGAAACTTGAAACGCGGAAAATGGACTCCGAACAGACCCTAAACGGGTCAAAAACGATGAGCCTGCCCAAAATCGTCTTAAATGATTGCTCAGGTCATACCTTGATCTGTGCGGTCCTTCAGATGTCCAGAAGCCCGCTGAACAGTCTGGACTTAGTTTCCAGACGTCCAACTGTCACTCCGGACGTCTGGAGGCCCCCTTCATCCTCTGGTGCTGTGCCCAGATGTCTGATCTATGTGGGATGGCGTGCCCTTGCGCCTTCCCGAACAAATCCTGCACACACATGCGCCCGCTCTCAACACCAAAGGAAGCAGAAGACTTCAGAGGAAACGGCTGCATGGTCGTACACGCGAAAGAAGAAGATAAAAATAACGTACCTTTCAGACATCTAGGCCTTCCTCCAGACGTCTCCTTCGTCGTCTGGACATAAGTCCAGACGTTTGATTCTGGGAAATTTTCCCAAAATCGAGACGTCCTCGCCCTCCGCCTGCAGCGCGCGGCCGTGCCGCGCCGCGCCTGCTTGCTGCTTGAGCTGCAGCAGCTTCTCCGTAGCACCCCACGCTTGCTGCGCACCCGCCGGTCGACTCTGGCTGCTCCGACAAGATCGCACCCTCGCGGTCAAGCTCCTTCTTCCTCTCACAACAGCCCCTCCTCCCCACGCACTCGCAACAGCCGCTGCTGCCGCTCTCACCCGCTCGCTCTCTCGCTGACAGGGAGAAGAAGGCGGTGGAGTGAGGGTGAGGGAGAGGCGTATTTGAAGGCAGCGTGGGGAGAGAGAAAGAGGAAAGGCTGCGTCTGCTGGGAGGGAGGAAAGAGAAGGAGGAGGGTGGCGGGTTCAGTCTGCGCGCACATGCGCACAGACGTGAACCCGTACGTCGAAAAAAATTTTAATTCCAGACGTCTGGTAAGGCTTCTAGATGTCTGACCAGACGTCTGGACCACTTCCCAAACGTCTTAAACGACGCTTAATGCCCGGTTATAACACTAACTTTCCAGGCGGCAAGTGGTGCAGGGTAGCGAACCTCTGGCACTTGTCATACTTGCACATGAATTCCTTGCAAGGTTACTTCATTTGGGGCTAAAAAGTAGCCCACCCGGAATAGTTGGGCCAGGAGTGCCTTGTACCCTTCGTGATTTCTGCACACGCCTCTATAGGCTTTTCGAAGGGTCTGGGCTGCTTCCTCTTGTGTTAGGAAGCATGGCAGCAAGGTGAAATACCCTTGCTTATACAGTTGCCCCTCTATCAAGGTGTATCTTGAGGCTTTCAAGGGGATGGCCCTGGGCCGAGGTTCCCTCAGGGGTAACTCACTAGAGTTCAGATAGGTAATGATAGGCGACATCCAAGAGATGGACTGCTTTATTGCGAGCATCTTAGGATCAAGGACAGTTGGCTCTTTTCGGGTTTGGAGGCAGATATCTTCCTCTTGTCCCCGACAAATGGTAACAGTGAGTCTAGCCAACGTTTCTACCAAGAGGTTGTCTGCACAGGGCACCCGCATGATCGAGATGGTCTTAAAGTACACCAGCTCTTCTCTGACCTTGTCAGCATATAAGATCATGATTGGATCTAAAGCTTGGTATTTGCCATTTATTTGGTTGGCGACTAGTTGGGAGCCCGTGTAAACCTCTAACAAGGTCACTCTTGTGGATTTGGCTACCCGAATGCCTGCCATCATGGCCTTGTACTCCACTTGGTTATTGGATGTAGGAAGGTCCAATTTGATGTCATACTTATCAGTAACACCGTCTGGGGCGGTCAGAGCTATCCCAGCCCCAGACCCGTCTGTTATAGATGTTCTATCAACATACAGCCACCAGGGGAGTGTGAGGGAAGCATTGGGGTTCGTAAATCCTGCCACAAAATCCATAAGGACTTGTCCTTTGATGGCTCTCCTTGGCTGGTACTTGACGTCGAATTCTGCCAACTCCATGGCCTATTTGATTTGTCGTGCAAACCCCATGAGCTTATGTAGCATTCACCGTAGAGGGTAGTCTGACAGGACCATTATAGTGTGGGCTTGGAAGTATGGGCGTGGCTTCTTAGCTACAGTAACCAGAGCTAGCCCTAGTTTCTCAATAACCATATACTTAGCTTCTGCGCCTTGATAGGTTTTGCTTACAAAGTATACGGGTTGCTGTATTCTCCCCCGGTTGTCGACTAGAATAGCGCTAACGACCGACGCGTTTGCCGCTAGGTATAGTGAAAGAATCTCCCCAAGTTGGGGAGCCATTAAAATGGGGGGACTTCAAAGTGCGACACTGACCTTCTCTAAGGCCTTGTGGTAGTGAGGGGTCCAATGGGTGGCACTATAGCCATTGCCCCTCTTTACGCACTCGAAGAAAGAGAGGCATTTGTCGGCAGATCGAGACAAGAATTGTCCTAACGAGGCAATCTTGCCGACTAACAACTGCATCCCTTTCAAGGTGCCAGGCGGTTGTAGGTCTACGATTGCATGGATCTTGTCCGAGTTGATTTTGATTCCATGGTTAGAGACCATGAACCCTATAAACTTACCGGTTGGGACCCCAGACGTACACTTGTCAGGGTTCAGGCGAAGGTGAGTGTTCCTTAGAATCTGGAATACCTCTGCCAAATATTCTACGTGTTGAGGAAAATTTTATCGCTTTACAACCATATCATCTATGTACACCTCTAATGAGAACCTCATCATGAACCCTAACTAGCACAATCTAATCCAAATATGTGTGAAAAAGCTCCTACAAAACCCAAAGAGAGGCTTAACTTAGAAAATTCTTAGTTTAAGGATAAAATAAGTCATTAGGGGTAAAACTGTAAATTCACCAATGCAGTATGCAAACAGGGTAATTAAGGGTCCAAACATAGGTCAAACAAGCTTAATAAAAAGGGAAGTGGGATGATCTGATCTTAAAAGGGTTATAGCAACTTTTAGGAATTAAATGACATTTTGTAACCCTAAAATAAACCTACTTTAATTCACGAGGTTCGGGGCAGGATAAAAATCAACTAAACCCTTTAAAATTCACAGAAAAACATCTTCTAGGGTTTAGAACCTTCAATTTGGCCTTTGAAACCTATTTTGACCTAAAATGAGAACCATGCCCAATTAATGACTTAATTTAGGTTTTTGCGTAAATTGGCCAGTCAAACATGGTCCAACCGAAAATCAAAATTCACCATTAAAATCCTTAGGTTCAAATTAGTATAGTATAAAAACTTGGGCTTGAGAAAAGATCATCTTGACCAACTTTACAAATTGGTCCTCTTAATTTACTTTTTGACCCTTATCTTTTGAAACCCTTACGTTTAGGCCCCCAACTTCTCATCGTTCTTTGCAGAATGGTCCTCCCTACCATTTCTGCGCAGCGCCATGCCTCCGGCGACCTTGCGCGGAGGATGGCGTCGCGCAGAGCAGGGTGGTCGTCCTCTAGAATAGACGGGGGGTTCCCTGCGACGTCCTCTGTCGTAGGGACCCTCCCCTACCCTGTGCCATCAACCATGCCTCTCGTGTGAACGCACGAAAGGCATGGGTATCCTCTCCGGCCACTCTTCGGCGAGGCTAGCACATCGCTACCTCGGTCCCCTCTCCGCGCCAAGGCCTTTATAAGGAGCGACAAGGCCTGTCGACTCCTTCAAGCTTCCTCTGGCGGAGAAATACCCCCTACTTCATCTCTTCCCCCTCTGGTCAGAGCACCCGAGCTTCCGGCGATCTCCTCCTCCTCGTCGCTCTACTGTCCTACTTGCAGCAGAGTTTACTCTGCCCTGTCGTCCGCGCCAGGCCGTACCAGCTGGCGCCCTCCGACCGCCTCCTCGTCGTCGATACCCTCCTCTTGGGCATCTTCATCCCCAGCTCCGGCAGGCACAAGCCGGGTGCTGCTCTCTCCCCCTTCGTCGAGAAAATAGGTACAAAGTTTCATCTCTCTCTCCCTTGTATTTTCCCCCTTCTAATTTTCCATTTCAACCACCCAACCGCCACTGTCAAACTCCATCTTCCCCATCTATCAAACCCTAACCAAAACCAGGCATGACTACATTCTGTAACAGCCCATAGTGGTAAGGAGACCCAAGATCCACCCTATCTAGACCACTCCAAGTCTGGTAGTGATCCAAACCCTAAGACAGTAATCCAAGACGTTCCTATCCCTGTCCCAGATCAAAGACCTGGATCTATCCTAGAAGAACCAACCAAGGTTCCATTCCCGAGGCCTTGACCATGGGAAAGAAGACAACCAAGCCCGTGGCACTAGAGGAGGACCTGGTCAAGCTCTTTGAGTAGGTTCAAATAAACATCCCCTTGATGGATGGGATTCGCCACGTACCGGCTTACACACGATTCTTAAAGAATGTGTGTACACCTCAGCGTAAGCTGTGAACCAAGAGTGGGAGTCCAATTGTACTATCAGAGCAAGCCAGCTTTGTAATCCTAAGCAGACTCCCACCCAAGGCAAAAGATCCAGGTACTCCCCTGATTTCCAGCAAAATAGGTGAAACCCAATTCGACAGAGCATTACTAGACTTGGGTGCTTCCATAAGTCTGATACCCACATCCTTACTAAAACACCTAGAAGAATCTGACCTAAAACCAACTGAGGTGACACTACAGTTAGCAGATCGATCTATAAAGTCACCTAAAGGGATTCTTGAGAATGTTATTGTAAGAGTGTGGGATTTCTATTTTCCTGTAGACTTTATAGTCTTAGACATGGGCACACCTGAAAACCCTAGGGATACACCGATCATTCTAGGGAGACCTTTCCTGGCTACTGCTAGAGCCAACATCAGTTGTGAGGAGGGCCAAATAGAGTTGAAATTTGGAAATCAAACCCTCAAAATTGATATCTTTAAGGCCCAACAGGGAATCAATTGCAGTGTCATCGAACAAATCTGTGATATTAGGGCCTTGGTTGATGAAACGAATTTTGAGAACAACCTAATTATACCTCATCAACCACAGAAAGATCTTGAACCACAATTAGAAGAGTCAAACCCTGATTTAGACAAACCCATAACTCCTATCCTTGAACCTCACACTTACCCTGAACCACCCGCTGCTGCTGATAACCCCATCCTTGAACTAAAACCCCTTCCCGATCATTTGAAATACATCTTCTTAGGTTCTAATCAGACTTTTCCTGTGATTATAAATTCCAAGCTCACTCCTGATCAGGAATCCCGTCTGATTGCTGTTCTCCAGCAACATCGCAGAGCCATTGGATGGACTCTCGATGACTTGACTGGAATAAGTCCCTCTTATTGTACACACCATATTTATTCAGAAGAGGGCGCACGACCTTCCCATGAAATGCAAAGACGTTTAAACGCCAATCTGCAGGAGGTCGTGAAAAAGGAGATCATCAAGTGGTTAGATGTAGGGATCATCTACCCGATTTCCGACAGTCATTGGGTGAGCCCAATTCAGGTCGTGCCTAAAAAGGTAGGGCTCACCACCATTACGACTGAAACCAGAGAAGTCATACTTACCCGATTAGCCAACTCGTGGAGAGTCTGCACAGATTACTGACGACTCAATTCCTCCATGAAGAAAGATCATTTCCCACTACCTTTCATTGATCAGATTCTTGAGAAATTAGCGGGAAATCGATTCTTCTGCTTTCTTGACGGGTACTCCAGTTATAACCAAGTAGCTATTCATCCTGAGGACCAAGAGAAGACCACGTTCACCTACCCCTTCAGATCGTATGCATTCCAAAGGATGCCTTTCGGTCTCTGCAATGCACCCGTGACTTTTCAGCGATGCATGCTTACCATATTCTCTGATATGGTAGGTGATTATCTGGAAGTCTTCATGGATGACTTCTCAGTCTTCGGGGCATCATTTGATGATTGCCTCCAGCACTTGGTTCATATACTCAGGCGTTGCATCGACGTTAATTTGGTTCTTTCTTGGGAAAAGAGCCATTTTATGGTGCCTGAGGGGATTTTCCTAGGACATCTGATTTCTGAGAAAGGCATCCAAGTGGATCGAGCCAAGGTTGATTTAATTTCTTAGCTTCCTGTGCCTAGCTCTATCAGGGACATCCGTTCTTTTCTGGGGCACGTCGATTTTTACCATCGTTTCATTCCTGATTTTTCGAAAATCGCGCACCCCCTGACTACTCTTCTCTCTAAGGATGTACCCTTTGAGATCTCCAAGGAATGCACTCAAGCCCTTGAAAACCTCCGTGACCAAGTCACCCAGGCCTCGATCCTATAATCCCCTGGTTGGTCTCAACCCTTTGAGATCATGTGCGATGCATATGATTTCGCTGTTGGAGCGGTTTTGGGGTAGAAAGTTGACGGGAAACCTGTGGTCATCTACTACGCTAGCAAGACACTTGACAAGGCTCAGCGTAATTATACAGTTACGGAGAAAGAGCTGCTAGCCGTAGTATTTGCCCTTGAAAATTTTCAATCTCATCTCCTGGGTTCCCACGTTATCATCTACTCGGATCACATGGCTGTGAGGCATCTCCTTGCCAAGAAGAACGCGAAGCCCCGACTAATCCGATGGATCTTGCTGTTGCAAGAATTCGACCTCGAGATTCGCGACAAAGCGGGAAGACAAAATGTGGTAGCTGACCATTTGTCCCGCCTTCCTTCTGAGATGATCAACCCTACTGGACCCATTACGAAGCATTTCCCTGATGAGCACCTGCTGACTATTGGTACTAGACTTCCATGGTTTGCTAATATAATAAACTACTTGGCATCTCATCAGATCCCGTCTGACTGGCCGAAGGCCAAGAAAGACAAATTACGCTCTGATGCCAAGTACTACATTTGGAAAGATCCGTACCTCTTCCGCATAGGTGCCGACAAAATCATTCGAAGATGTGTCCCGGAAGGTGAAATCAATGATATTCTCTCCTTCTGCCATGACCAGGCATGCGGTGACCATTTCTTTGGGCACAAAACCGCATCGAAAATCCTCCAGTGTGGCTTTTATTGGCCCACTCTGTTCAAGGACGCATACAATCATTGTAAGGCATGCAGTAGTTGCCAAACTTTGGGCAACATGAGCCATCGCAACATGATGCCTTTGCAGCCGATTCGCGTATGCGAAATCTTTGATATTTGGGGGATTGATATTATGGGCCCCTTTCTTATTTCGGATGGCTTCGAGTACATTCTGCTAGCTGTGGACTATGTGTCCAAATGGATCGAAGCCATACCAACCCAAACTTGTGATCATAAAATCATCCTCAAATTCATTCATCACAATATCTTCTCACGGATCGGGATTCCTCGTGTTACATCTCCAACGGGGGAACCCATTTCACGAATGCTAAGTTCAGGTCACTGATGACCAAATACGGGGTGTCTCACCGAAACTCCACTCCTTATCACCCCCAGACTAATGGTCTAGCTGAGCTATCAAATCGGGAGATCAAGAAAATCCTGCAGGTCACTGTTCGGCCTGACAGGAAGGATTGGTTGTCCCGACATCTAGAAGCCTTGTGGGCCTATAGGACCGCCCATAAAATCCAATTAGGCATGTCTCCCTTTAGACTGGTATACGGGAAGGCGTGTCACCTTCCCGTAGAACTGGAGCACAAAGCCTGCTAGGCAGTACAGAGCTGTAATCTAGATCTTTCTAAGGCTGGAACCTACAGAAAGCTTAAAATCAGAGAGATCGATGAATTACTCTTTGATGCGTACGAGAACTCGCAAATCTACAAGGAGCGGGTTAAAGCCTTCCATGACAAGCACATCTCTAGAAAGATCTTTCATCCTGGTCAGAAGGTCCTACTCTTTGATGCCCGACTCAAATTTTTCCTTGGGAAACTACGATCCAAGTGGGTCGTACCATACCTTGTCCGACAGGTTTTTGGAAATGGAGCCGTCGAAATTAGTCCGCTCAGCCATGATTCCAAACCTTTCATCGTGAACGGTCAGAGACTCAAACCGTTCATTGATGTAACCTCTACTGATTTGGTTGAATCATTAATTATCCTCCATTTTCCCTAAGCATATTGCGCCCAGCTAATGGCGTAAAACTCAGCGCTCCACGGGAGGCAGCCCGTCATTCTCTTTGAAAAAACCTGAAACCTTTTCTAACACCTTTTCGCACTTAAGGTTCACCCTTTAGGACAGCCGACTCCACCTCAGGTGCTTGCATCTGAGATTAGAAATCGTCCACAACTGTCACCCCGACCCATTCACTCATCAAAACATCTGTCCTAATGTATGAATTAAGTTGAATAAAAACCCTCCTAAGTTACAATGAGGACATTGCAAATCTTAGGCATGGGGGGGTATGAAAGTGCAAATCTTGTAAGAAAAGGTTTTAAACAAAAAAATTCACATATGCCAAAAACACCATAAAAATTTAAAAATTTTTTTGAAAAAGAATAATAAAATGAGAGGAGGAAAGAAATTTTGTGGACTCTACAAAGGAGGAGGAGAAAAAGGAACAAAATGAAAAGGAGCATAAAATGAAAGAAAAGTGATAGTCATTAGTAAAAAATTAAGGAATTAGCCTAAGTTCTAGACCTCATTCGGGAAAAAAAATGGAAAGTGCACAGTGAGATTAGTAAGAACGCGAATCTTAGGCATTCTTGGATAGACTCTTATTACCCATTAAGATCTAGACATTCCTCAAGAGGTTGAGGAAAATGAAAAGCTTAAGTATTAGGTCCAAGGCTTAGGGAGTATTTGGCCTCGTTAACTAACTTTTGGTTTACGGGACTCAGTAACCTAAGCACCCTAACTTCACACATAGCCTGGTTCAGTAAGCATAAAAATCAAAATCACACAGAAGCGTTGCAAAAATTCTGAAAATGACACCTAGAGTAGGAGCGGCCGATCAACACAAGTTGATTTGGACGAGTTCCCAGCGCGGAGAGGTGGAAAATTCCCCTCGAAGATGCGTAACAAAATATCATCTTCTCGGTGCTTGTCTCTTAGGATATTTACATATCCTACTGGGGGCGTGTAAGCACTCTGCTGGTTCAGATTCCATGGATGACATTATCACGAAATGTCAATTGCCAGGGTCTGAATTCGACCACGGAACACCATGGATGGGATTATCTCGAAATCTCAACAGCCAGGATTCTGGGGGTTACCATGGGCGATGCTATCTCGAAGCATCGATTGCCAGGAATCCTTGAGGATTGATGATGGGGACAAGGAATCTGATACAGACCGTGTTGAAAAGCCAATCCTAAGCTAGAATTAAAAATAAAAAGAGAGAAAACTTTCCAAACATATAAATCTTCTACCTCTCTTTCTTACAAAACGCACTACGAACTGAGCCAGGGCTAAAATTATCTCAAGCACGGATGCTTTAACCACAAAGTCCAATAAACCTTAGGTTAGTTCTTGTAGGCCTTAAAAACCTTTGCTAAGGACTGAGGCTGAGGCTAGACAAATCTGGATCTTGGTCGGTACTAGAGTACCTTTTAGGCCTATGGTTGACATTCTGACCTAATCTAGGTTTCAAAAGAAAAAGCACTTATTTGAAATCATTAAGAACTTCATGGTCTAGAACAAGGGTTGAAACCTTAAAATTTTGCTAAGGAACTAACAAAAGCTAGGCATGGGGGTATGATCATGAACCCTAACTAGCACAATTTAATCCAAATATGTGTGAAAAAGATCCTACAAAACCCAAAGAGAGGCTTAACTCAGAGAATTCTGAGTTTAAGGATAAAACAAATCATCAGGGGTAAAACTGCAATTTCACCAATGCAGTATGCAAACAGGGTAATTAAGGATCCAAACATAGGTCAAACAAGCTTAATAAAAAGGGAAGTGGGATAATCTGATCTTAAAAGGGTTATAACAACTTTTAGGAATTAAATGACATTCTGTAACCCTAAAATAAATCTACTTTAATTCAAGAGGTTCGGGCCAAGATAAAAATCAACTAAACCCTCTAAAATTCATAGAAAAACATCCCCTAGGGTTTAGAACCTTCAATTTGGCCTTTGAAACCTATTTTGACCTAAAATGAGAACCATGCCCAATTAATGACTTCATTTAAGTTTTTGCACAAATTTATCGGTCAAACATGGTCCAACCTAAAATCAAAATTCACCATTAAAATCCTTAGGTTGAAATTAGTATTGTATAAAAACTTGGGCCTAAGGAAAGACCATCTTGACCAACTTTACAAATTGGTCCTCTTAATTTACTTTTTGACCCTTATCTTTTGAAACCATTGCATTTCGGCCCCCAACTTCTCATCTTTCTTTGCAGAACTGTCCTCCCTGCCACTTCTGCGCAGCGCCATGCCTTAGCGACCTTGCGCGGAGGATGGCGCCGTGCAGAGCAGAGCAGAGCAGCCGTCCTCTAGAACAGATGGGGGGTTCCCTGCGACGTCCTCTGTCGCAGGGACCCTCCCCTGCCCTGTGCCATCAACCATGCCTCTCATGCGAACGCACGAAAGGCATGGGTATCCTCTCCGGCCACTCTCCGGCAAGGCTGGCACGTCGCCACCTCGGTCCCCTCTCCGCACCAAGGCCTTTATAAGGAGCGGTAAGGTCTGCCGACTCCTTCAAGCTTCCTCTGGCGGAGAAATATCCCCCACTTCATCTCTTCCCCCTCCGGTCAGAGCACCCGAGCTTCCGGCGATCTTCTCCTCCTCGTCACTCTGTTGCCCTACCTGCAGCAGAGTTTACTCTGCCCTGTCGTCCGTGCCAGGCTGTACCAGCTGGAGCCCTCCGACCGCCTCCTCGTCGCCGAAACCCTTCTCCTGGGCATCTTCGTCCTCAGCTCTGGCAGGCACGAGCCGGGTGGTGCTCTCTCCCCCTTCGTCGAGTAAATAGGTACAAAGTTTCCTCTCTCTCTCCCTTGTATTTTCACCCTTCTAATTTGCCATTTCAACCACCCAACCGCCACTGTCAAACTCCATCTTCCCCATCTTCGGTCGCCTTCTCCGGCGAGGCCATCCCACTTCCACAGACCTCCTCACCCCTCGCTGACTACCCCAGAAGCTCCCCCTCACTCCACTCAACCGTTACCCCCTCTCCATTCACTGCCAATCACAGCCCGACCACCCCCCGAATAGACCCATTTCCACGTCCACATTCTGACCTAGGTCCACCGCCACAGGCGCTCTCGCGCCTCGTCAACCACCACACTGCCTTCGCCGCACTCCGGCGAAGCTTCCCACGTTCTCTGCGAGAGGCTGTCATTGTGCTTTCAGGTCAGAGCCCCCTCACCACCATTGTAAAGCTGCTGCAGCTCCTTCGCTCGCAGCTCCAGGCTTCCTCCAGCCCAGGCGCACATCCCAGGCAGCACGGATTGCTGCTGCGAATATGCTCAGGCTTTCGATTTGGGTCGTGAGCCTCGCGGCTGCCCCAATTGGTAGCAGCTTCCTCAGCCGCAAGCGCGAGATTTGGAGGTGGGATTTTAGTCCCACCTCGTAAGTGTGCGGCCGCGCTCCCACACTTATATTGAAAAAGTGTATCAGGTTATTTGCCTTCGATACACAGGGGTCAGGTCCCTCTCACCCGTACGCAGCGCGCCACGCGCTCGCTCGCCCACGCTCACGCCCTGCGGGTCTGGGCCGGATCCGACTACCCGACCAAGCACTCCTCGTCCACCACCACACGCCGGTGGGCCTGGTCCCGGGTGCGCTACCTGAACTCGATTACTTGGTTCTAGGAGAGCATTCCTAAGAGAGATTCTGAGAAAGAGAGAGACGCGGGGAAGGGGTAGGGGTAGGTTTTGCACTGACCACTGTGTGTGTACATAGGAAAGAAAGAAAGAAAGAAGAAGAAGAAGCAAGCTAAGGAAGAAGAAGAGGGGAGGAGCGGCCGAAGCCTTAACCGCACTGAGCAGCTGAAGAAGAAGGAAGGAAAGCACTGTAGCAAATGCATAGATAAGTCTTCTGAGCACAGCATCAGACGTCAGAAGGGCAGCAACCAAAAGAAGAAGAAAAGAGGAAGGAAAGTCAGCGGCCAGAGCAGAAAGAAGAGGAAAAGAAAAGAAGCAGAAGCAGAGAAGAAGAAAAGAGAGAGAGGACACAGCCGCAAGCAAGGAAAGAAAGAAAAAGAACAGAAGAAGGAAGTAGAAAAGAAAAAGAAGAACAAAAGGAGAAAGCAGAGAAAGGGAAGAAGATCAGCTGAAAGAGAAAGAAGAGGAAGAGAGAAGAAGAAGAAGCCAAGAGAACTTGTGCTCCCTCTCTCTCTCTTATTTTTGTTACATAATTGAGAACTCTTATACTTCTAGAATTATGGTTGCTCCCTGAGTTCGACCTCGGGAAAAATTATCATTCTGAGTAAAAAAATTTCTGTAGTAATTTGGTAGCTGTTTTGTCATATACTACAATGATTGCAAATCTAATAACCACAATGACGGAACAAGGCAGCAACCAGCGTTACTAAATGATTTTCCTATTATTTTTTAGTAAACCATATTTACAAGGCACTGGTAAGTTGCTCCAGCGTTTTTCAAGCCAAAGGGCATGACTCTATACTGAAACAGGTCTTTACAGTAATAAAGGAGGTGTAAGGCCTGTCTACTGGAGAGAGGCAGATCTGGTGGTACCTGTTGTAGGCATCCAGGAAGGACGTATGGGATTGTCCGCTACAAGAGTCCATTAAGGCATCCACCCTAAGGAGGGGGAACTCATCCTTCAGGCATAGTTCATTTAGGTTGGTGAAGTCTATGGACATGCGTCATTGGCCGTTGGCCTTCTTCTCCATTACCATGTTCAAGAGCCATGCTGGGTACAAGGATCCTTCGATGAATCCTACTTCCAATAGCTGTTGGACTTCAGTTTCAGCCACCTGTCATTGCTCGGTCGATTTGTGCCGACGCTCCTGCTTGACCGCACGAGTGCCTGCCTAGATGTTCAGATGGTGCTGAATCAGGGATGGGTCTACTCCGGGTAGGTCGTTGGCAGACCAGGCAAAAATATCTGCGTTGGCCTGGAGCAGAAGCAGCAACTCTTGTACCTCATAGGGTGCAAGGTCTACTCCAATCCAAACGAGCTTGGTAGCGTCGTTGAGATGCATTTGTATGGCCATAGCTGTAGAGCTTGGCTATAGTCTCGAAGTCGCTGGCGAATCCACTGGAATTACCTCCTGCTGGATTGCCTGGACTTGGTTTCTTTTCTTTCCCCATTTCTGTGGTTTGGGGGACTTTGGCTCCTTGGACCGCTCAAGCTCAATCTTGAGGAGTTTGCGCTCAGTTGTCTGATCCCCACGTACTATTTCTACTCCGTGCAGCCACTGGAAAAGCACAAATTGGAGATATGACAAGGGGATCAATTGGAAGGCGTGGGTAGTTGGACGACCGAGGATGTCGTCGAATGTTGCCGTTAATCCAGCCACTATAAACATGGTTGTCCGGCTGAGGTGCCTGTCCCTGTTGCAGACGTATTGGGGGAGGTTGATCTCTCCTTTTTGCATCACCTTGTGGTTGTCGAATCCTACAATCAAGTGAGTTGACGGGGGGAGGTGCTCTTCTGTGAAACCCAATTGATGTAGTGTTTTGGAGAAGAGGATGTCCACGGCACTACACTCGTCAACAAGGAGCTGGGATTGTTGTTGTCCCACCAGCAGGAGCATCACCAGGAGTGGGTCAGTGTGGTCTGTCGGATTTGGTAGGGAGGCAAACAGTCGGGAGGTTGCCTGCTTAACGGGGCCTCTCTCACCCCACTAGAGGGTGGGGAACGCACCACGGGCCATCTGGTCGGATGGGGTGAGTTGTTGGTGCGGGGTGGCATTGACCCCGAAAATCATTGCAACCTTCGTGCCCGCAGAGGGTGAATGATGAATGTTTTGGGGAAATACGGGCATAGCTACCTGGACCTGGAGATGGTACTTAGCCAGGAAGAGCAGGGGGAATACCGCCTGTTCAAGGCGGCAAGCCACGACGTCATCGGGCTCTCGACTCTTAACGAGGACCATGTTGACCCTATGGAACTGTTGAAGCTTCTCCTTGCGGTAGGGCCTTTTGCCGTTATCCTGGCTCTCATTCCGCCTGACGAAGTGGACCAGATTTTGATGTCGGATTTAGGACTCAATCTGGTTTTGCAGGTCTCGACAGTCTTCAGTGGAGTGCCCTTGGGCCTTATGGTACTTGCAATAGGGCCTAGAGTCAGCCTTTTTCATTAGCTTGGGCAGGGGTAGTGGGTCTTTATCTGTAGACCATACCTCCACCAACACATCTACTTGGTTCATGGTGAGGAGAGTGTACTCTTCGAAGTAATCTCGCCTAGGTTGGTAGGGTCCACTATTTTAGCCCTTAGTTGGCTGATCATTCCTTCACTCTGGGAAGTTAGCTTTGCACTTATTGAAGCGGCTGCCTCTGCGGATGGCAACAGGGGCAGATTCTATTGGGGTCTGCCTCTCCTCGACCGGGCTAGCATTGTCTCCATATCTCTCTGCTAGCCAGCTGAGGGAGCGAAAAGAGTCATCCTACTCTGCTAACCTTGTAGCTCTGTCCTAGAGCTCTGCCATATCTCTAGGCAAGAAATCATTGATGTCATACCAAAAGCTTTGAGCTAGGAGCCCTAACTTGAAGTACTTGATGGCGATGGCATCGTGAGGCGGCTTACATTTGAAATATTGGGTCTTAAATCATTCTAGGTACGACCAAAAAAATTCATTCTTTCACTGCCGGATCTCCGACAGCCTTTTAGGGTTGTCTCTAACCCTTTGCTGCCTGGCAAAGTATTGGCGGAACTTGTCCGCCAACTCTTGAAAGCACGTGATCTGTCTGGCTGGCAGTTCATTGAAGTACTCCTGGGTCATGCCGAACAAGTAGGACAAGAATACTCGACAGGGTACCTCGTCGAGGCAGGCATGAACCAGTATCATCTGGCGGTAACTCTTGAAAAAGCTATTGGAGTTTGCCGTCTCGTCATATTGGGCCAATACAGTTTGCTTGAATTTCTCCGGTAGGAGGTCGTCATCACCTCCTCAGTGAAGAGGTAGGTAGTGATGTAGGCCCAGGGGCATATACCTTGGATTGCCATGGTAACCTGGCAGACGATATCAGGGATCGAGCCTCTGCTGCTGGTTGCTAGGGGTTGAGCCCCTTACTTCTCCTCCTATGGAGGCAAGCGAGGAGCTTCCCCCTTCTGGCTACTAAGTTCTCATTTTAATTTTTTGAGCTGTTCACGCAGACGAGTGTTCTCATCCTCCACGGAGCAATGCCACCTTTGCTGCTCATCTTCGAGGCTTGACTAGCGGGCTCCCCCAGAGGGGGTTTATTGAACCCCCGGATCTATTTAATCTCTAGGAGTTTCTCCGTGACTGAAATCTCTTCAGCCCTAAGAGTTGCTAGCTTAGTTTCATACTTGATGAGAGTCTCATCATGAGCCCTAACTAGCACATTTTGATCCAAATAAGCGTACAAAAGCTCCTACAAAACCAAAGGAAAAGCCTGAATCAAAGAATTCTAAATTTAAGAATAAAATAATTCACAAGGGGTAAAACTGTAATTTTACCAATGCAGTACACAGACGGGGTGTCTAAGGGTTTAAACACAGGTCAAATGGGCTTAATAAGAAAGAAAGTGGGATGACCTAATCCGAAAAGGGTTATAGCAACTTCTAAGAATTAAATGATATTTTGTAACCTTGAAACAAACCTGCTTTAATTCATGAGATTACAGGTAGGATAAAAATCAAATAAATCCCCTAAAATTCATGAAAAAATATTTCCTAGGGTTTAGAACCTTCAATTTGGCCTTTGGAACCTATCTTGACCTAAATTGAGAACCATGCCCAATTTATGACCTAATTTGGGTTTTTGTACAAATTGATCTATCAAACGTGGTCAAACCAAAAATCAAACTTCACCATTGGATTCCTTAGGTCCAAATTAGGTTTATACCAAAATTTTGACCTAAGGGAAGGCCATCTTGACCTACTTTACAAATTGGTCCTCTTAAATTACTTTTCGACCCTTATCTTTTTGAACCCTTGCATTTTTCCTCCTAGCTTCTCTTTCGTTCTTTGCAGAACGGTCCCTCTGCCACCCCACGCAGTCGCCCATACCTTCAGCGACCTTGCGCGAAGGATGGCGCTGCGCAGGGTATGGGGGCCACTCTCAGAGACGAAATGGGGGTTCCCTGCATCGTCCTCTTTCGCAGGGACCCCCTCCCATGACCTGCCATTGCCCACTCCTCTTGTACGAACGCACGAGAGGAATGGGTCTCCATCTCCGACCAATTCCTGCAAGCTCTCCACGATCTCTCCTCGAGATTCTCCTCTCGCCAGCTGCTATAAAAGGAATGGCAGGGCTCTCCGGTCGTCTCAAGCCTAATTTGGCCGAGGAATTCCCCCAAACCTCGTCTCCTCCTCCTCCGGTCAAGTGCCCACAAGCTCCGGTGACCCTTCCTCCTCTCCTTCGTCGCTCTGTTGCCATACGTGCAGTAGAGTTCACTCCGCCTCGTCATCCCGTGCCAGGCCGCACCAGCTGGTACCTTCCTGACCTCCTCCTCGTCGCCGTTACCCCCCTCTGGGCATCATCGTCTCCGGCGTCGGCAGGCACGCACCAAGCACCTCCTCCTCCCCTTTCGTCAGTTAAGTAGGTAAAACTCTTCCCCTTACTCTCCCCTTTATTTCCCCCTTATTAATTTGCTGTTTCCACCCACCGACCACCACTGTCCATCACCACCTTCTCCATCTCCGGTAGCCCTCCGGCGAGGCGTTTCCGCTACTCCACGCCTCCATCAGCCTCGCCAGCTACCCCTTAAGCACCGCGACACCTCACTGACCCTAAATCCGCACTCCATTCATCACGCTACACCTCCAGAACACCCCCTGAACACACCCACTCTCACGCACGCAGTGTGCCCTAGGTGCACGACCACAGGCACTTTCAGTCTCGTCGACCACCGCTGCACACTCGCACACCTGGGCGAACCTCCTTAAGCCTTTTGACGTGGCCGCGAGGCCGTTTTAGTGTTTTCAGGACCCAGGTGCTCACCGCCATTGTTGAGCGAGTGAAGCTTGCTTGGGAGCTTCGCCCAGGTCTCCTTGTCCCAGGCAGCAGGTCCCAGGTCACGCGGAATCTGCTTGTGCACACATTCAGGTTAGAAATTGGGGTCGCAGGCCTCTGCCGCTGCCCTAATTGGACGAACCCTCTTCTTGCAGACGCTCGAAAACGAAGGTGGGACTAAAGTCCCACCTCGGAAGTGTGTGGGTGCGTGCCCACACATAAATTGAAAAAGTCACATAGGCTATTCGCCTCGAAACACTGGGGTGAGATCCCTCCTCACCTATCCACCGGGTCTCGTCCGCGGCACTGCCCACGAGGATCTGACCGGCAACCCGACTACCCCCACTCCTGAGCACTCCTCACGCACCACACCCACGCCGGTGCGCCTGGACCCGGGCACGCGACCCGACCTGATTACCCAGCTCTGGGAGAGCGTACCAAAGAGAGATTCAGAGAGAGAGAGACGCGGGAAAGGGTAGGGGTAGGTTTTGCGTCGTGTGTGTACAGGGAACAGGTGAGGAAGAAGAAGAGGAAGAGCAGGCGGCGAGGACTTAGCTGCGAGAAGAAAGAAAAAGGTGAAGGAGAAGCCACAGCAGCCGAAGAAGAAAGAAGAAGGAGAAGACAACAGAAGAAAGAAGAAGGAGGCACTGTAGCATCGAGGCCGATAAGGCGTTCGACTCGAAAAAGCAGACGTCCGGAACAGGGAAAGGCAGAATGGGAAGAAGAAGAAGGAGGGAAGAAAGAAGAAGGAGAAGAAGGAAGAAGAAGCAGCAGCAGAGAAAAGGAAGAGAAAAAGAAGAACCGCAACATAGGAGAAGAAGAAAGAAGGCAGAGAAGCTGACTGAAGAAGAGAAGGCACAGTGAAAGAGAAGATGAAGAGAGAAGAAGAAGAAGCCAAAAGAAAGAAGAGTAGAAAAATAGAAACTTTTGCTCACTCTCTCTCTCTTAAATTTTTGTAAAATAGTATATAGTCAATTGTGAATTCATATGTTTCTAGAATGACGTGTGCTCCCTGAGTTCGACCTCGGGATATTTTAAAATCTCGAGTAATAAATAAATTAAAGTGATAATTGTCTTTCATAATACTGCAACGAATACATCCTTAAAACTCGAAAGACGAGCCCAAACACTTTTTGGCACCGTTGCCGGGGAGCAACGGCCATTCTAGAAGCTATTTATTCACAATTTTTGATTTACTACTGACTTAAGCTCTTCTCTTTTGTGCAGGCACAGGGAAACAAGAAGGAAACAAGCAGCCACACAACAACTACGCCGAGGGATAGGTAATTTTCTATCATCTCTTTTAAAGAAAGAAGAAAAAGAAAAAACAAATTAGGAATAACCTGTCGTCCATACCTAGTAAATCACAGAAGTTGCCTGTTTTCAAATTTCAATACATTTTATCTGTACATCCACTAAAGGTATTTAGGGCTAAAACCTTCTTGCTTGAGTCCTAATTACCTAATTTTGAGGCAACTAATTAGACCAATTAGAGCCAACTTAAGACTTAACGCTAGGGTTTTAGAGACACATTTTCTAATCAAGAATTGAGAATTCCCAAAAGAAGTGTGCCCAAGCCATTGCTTGAAAACATTTATCAAGAGAAACCCTAAGCAATTCGGCTCTTAAATCACTTAAACCTTAAAAGGTAAGATCTAATAAGCTCTCAAAGGAACTAATAGGTGAAGTTGATCCCTTGGATCAACCAACCTTTAAATTAGGTCACTCTTTGCACTCAAAAGGTTAAAGTTCAAGTGAAACCCTAAAGCACCTTGATCCTAAATGAAAGTGGTAGACTTAAGAGGTCAAGGTCCCCATTCTGGTCTACCTGGAATCTTAGTGACAAGAGAGGTCGGGTGGGGGAAACCCTGTAACCCGTGGGGGCGCTCTACCGTGTAGGGGTCTTCGCGGGACACCCTCTCTGGCTGCCCAAGTAATTCTCAGGTGGACGACCTTCTGATTAAGGGGTACCATCCGCTCCGAACCTCTATAGTCACCCAACATTTTGGGTGTCTTGATTGGGTCCAGCACCTGCTAACCTCGTCTAATCCATTAGTGCATGTTTGTTAGGAGGTCCTTGAAACCTCCTCTAGAAATTCACTCTCCCCGAGGCCGAGCCTCGGTACCCTTGTTTGTGCAACCAACTCTTCACATAGACCTCTCCTCTGATTTTGAACCCAACTCACCTTCTTCTTCCACAATGGCTCAGCAGTTGAGGAAGAGAATAACGTTGAGCACCAGCTCCAGCGACTCAATGACCTCTTCCAGAACTTCATGAACCCACCGCTGCTGGTGCTAGAGCACCACGATCATTTGTTTTGATGATAACAAAACACGTGTTATTTAACATTTGCAATTTGAGTCGTAGATTTCAGGTCAATTGCAAATGAGGACGTGTTTAGACGGAGTTCGAGCTCGCATCCAGGACGGATTGGAGGAGCTTGACGGAAAACACAGGAGGTTCGCGTGGAGCGAAAGATTGGAGATAAAAGACAAGAAGAATAGGATAGATTCTTTTTTATCCTTTCATGTATCTCTTGTATTTATTTTCTTGCTCTTTTTGATTCCTTAGAACATTATGTGAAAGAGCCTCAAAGTACCCTAAAAGTAGTCCTAGGAACACCTGCACAACCCTAGGATACTTAGGTTTTCTGTAGAATACTTAGAAAACCAATATAGGGTTCAAACAGCACTTCCAGACGTCTAATTCCCAAATCAGACGTCTGATAAAGAATTTTAAGACGTCTGACTGTTTTTTCAGACGTCTGATAACTGTTAGGCTGGACATAGTTAGTTCTGTCTGATGAAATCAGACGTCCAGACCTTAGACCAGACGTCTTATGAGACGTCTGATGACTTTGCCAGACGTCCAGTTAGTGGACCGTTGGCTGGCTTAGAAGACACTCAAGAATATGACCGTTAGAGCCTTATCAGACGTCCATAGGACTTACCAGACGTCTGATAAATGACCGTTTTGCCTCGGCTGACCCAAAATCTCTTCTCAGAGATTTTCTAGCCGTTGCAACGTTTGGAAATCAATTCCCACAGTAAAAGTAGGTTTCCAGACGTCCAGACATAGTGCCAGACGTCCTATATGTCGTCTGATGGACTTGCACGAAAACCCTGTTTAGATCTGATTCAAGTCAGGGAGAAACCCGCATAGAATCAGACGTCTGACCTTGGAATCAGACGTCTTAAAGTGGCCTTCCAGACGTCTGATGCCAGAGTTAGACGTCTGATAACCCTGTCAAATGCAATCATTGTCCTGATTTCGGCCTGATTCTCTTGGGCTTTGCACCCAACGGCTATGGAAGCTTTTCCAAGCCTTCCTAAGGCCTCTATAAATAGAGGGGAACCTTTGTAACACAAACACACAAGATATACACACCAAGAGAAATAAGAGACACACCTAAGCAACTTAGTTCCACTCTTTTGTGTCCAATTGAAGCCCTTGCTCTCCAAGCTCTAGTTTCATTTTCTTGAGAGCATTCAACCGTTGCGCACCCGCTCTCCCGCCGTAGATAACGAGAGCGACGTAGCGCCATCGCGTGGCACACGCACTGCGTCATCGTCGACGCACTCCTTGCAAAGGGGAGTTTCCTATTTCCTATAGAAGCTAGGTTTAATTTTGTTGGCTCTATAGGACTGTTATTTTATTTTATCTTTGGATTTTGGTTGGGTATTCGCTTTGCGAATTCCCGTCTCCTTCGTGGGACAAAATCCTTCTCGTGGAGAGAAGGGGTTGAGGAACGCTACCCTCGTACTTGTAGCGTGGTTGTACTGAGGTTGAATCACCCTCGTTCAAAGTGATTCGGTTAGTGGATTTGATCAACTAGGTTGATCGGAAAATCCTAACTCGAGATGGTTAGGTGGTGGTTTTCACCCGATTTGGGTTTCCACCTAAAAATTTTTGTGTACATTGTGCGATTGCTTATTTTTGTGAGATTACTTTTTATATTTTATTTCCGCAATTATTTTTTACGTCACCCCTCCTGGTAGGGACGAAACTTTCAACCGCAACGTCCCATGATGCGAGATCACTATAATCCCGCTGCGGTGGCAATTGAGCCTCGAGTCAAAATCCCGACTGGAGGACCTGATTCTGAACTGAAGCCCGACATGATTTATGCTATACCTAAATTCCATGGGCTTAATTCTGAAGACCCCTTCCAGCACATCAAACAGCTAAAGCATCTGGCCCAGACTTTTGGGTTAGATGCGCATAATCGGGATATCTTACTCATGAAGATGTTCTCTTTCTCCCTTATGGACAAGGCAGCCCATTGGTATCAGACTCAGACCCATCCGATCAACACTTGGGAGGAACTTCAGTCCGAGTTCTTGAAAAAGTTCTTCCCCGTTGGTCGGACCAATGCCTTGCGCCATCAGATTACTCACTTCATGCAACAGACGGGAGAACCTCTTCATGAGACATGGGATTGTTTTCAGGATCTCATGAGAAAGTGCCCCCATCACGGAGTTCCTAAATGGGAACAAGTCCAGCCTTTTTACCAGGGACTTCGTGAGGATATTAGACTGTTCGTCAATGCAACTTGCGGAGGGAATATCATGGGTCAACATGAGGACACCGTGTGGGAGATTCTCGAGAATATGTGCGAGAACTCCATCAATAATGACTCCATGGGACTATTCGACAGGACAAATACCCGTGCAGCGATGAATCTTAGGGGAGCACATGAGATGCAGGGCCTGTCCGCATCAGTCGACCTGGAATTAATGGCCAGTCGATTGGACAAGGTCTCTATTATTGAGAAGAAGGTGGATGAGCTGACTCAGCATTTGCAGCGAGCCACCTCTGCGTAGAACTCCTTTACACAGCCCCCTCCCACATGGGAAGCTGTGCAACACATTTTCCACCGCCTTTCTCCTGGGATGGACTCGTATCCACCCCCATCTAACTCTCGAATCGGAGGAACCTCCGATCCTTTCTATTCTGGCCGGGGGAGCTCTACTCCCCCATTCTCTGACTTTTCTGAGGCTCCTCAGACCTGCGAGGACCTCAATGCCATCCAGAATGACCCTTTTTCCAATACCTACAATCCTGGATGGTGAAACCATCCCAACTTCCAGTGGGCGGGGAGTTCCCAGAATCCGAGACCACCCTTTCGGCCCCGTCCACCAGCACCTCGTCCTTATCAGCCGCCTCAACCTCGACCCAACCCCACTTATCCATCCGGGCCAAACCAAGACTAAATGTCCCTCATCCTCCAGACTTTGGCTGACATTCAGAGAACGAATGCGGCTATTCAAAAGCAACACAAGGACGAAATCATAGAGGTTCAAAATCAACTAGCCCATTTGGCAAATTCACACCAACCAGGCACGCTTCCTTATCAGCCCCTGCCTAACCTTAATAGCGTGCCGACCCAGCGGCGCGTTATGAACCCAAACCCGGGCCAAGCACACATGGTTTATCAGGCCCCTTCTATTCCTTCACCTGACGGGATGGAAGCTTCAACTTCTTATGCTGGCTATCAACAACAGCAGCCCATTCTACCAACCCCCAACCAGAACCAGGCAGGACTTAACTCTGTAACAACCCGTAGTGGTAAGGCAACCCAAGATCCACCTTATCCAGACCACTCCAAGCCTGGTAGTGACCCAAATCCTAGGGCAGTCATCCAGGATGTTCCTATCCCTGTCCCAGATCAAAAACCTGGACCTATCCTAGAAGAACTGACCAAGGTTCCATTTCCCGAGGCCTTGACCAAGGGAAAGAAGACAACCAAATCCGTGGCTCCTGAGGAGGATCTGGTCAAGCTCTTTGAGCAGGTCTAAATAAACATCCCCTTGATGGATGCGATCCGCCACGTACCAGCTTATGCACAATTTTTGAAAAATGTGTGTACACCTCAGCGTAAGCCGAGAACCAAGAGTGGGAGTCCAATTGTACTGTTAGAGCAAGCCAGCTCTGTAATCCTGAGTAGACTCCCACCCAAGGCAAAAGACCTAGGCACTCCCCTGATTTCATGTAAGATCGGTGAAACCTAGTTCGACAGAGCATTGTTAGACTTAGGTGCCTCCATAAACTTGATACCCACATCCTTACCCAACCATCTAGAAGAATCTGAGCTAAAATCGACCGAGGTAACACTACAGTTAGCAGACCGATATATCAAGTCACCTAAAGGAATTCTTGAAGATGTTATTGTGAGGGTGCGGGATTTCTATTTCCTTGTAGACTTTATAGTCTTAGATATGGACTCCCCTGAAAATCCAAGGGATACACCGATCATACTAGGGAGACCTTTTCTGGCCACTGCAAGGGCCAACATAAGTTGTGAAGAGGGCCAAATATAACTGAAATTTAGGAATCAGACTCTCAAAATTGATATCTTTAAGGCCCAACATGGAATTAATTGCGGTGTCATTGAACAAATCTGTGATGTTAGAGCTTTGGTTGATGAACCACAACTTGAGGACAACATGATTATTCCTCATCAACCACAAGAAGATCTTGAACCGCAATTAGAGGAGTCAGACCCTGATTTAGACAAACCCATAACTCCTACCCGTGTACCTCACACTCACCTTGAACCTCCTGTTGCTGCTGATAACCCTATTCTTGAACTCAAACCCCTTCCCGACCATTTAAAATATGTCTTCTTGGGTTCTAATCAGACATTTCCTGTGATTATAAACTCCAGACTCTCACCTGATCAGGAATCCTGTCTGATTACTGTTCTCCAGCAACATCGCAGAGCCATTGGTTAGACTCTCGATGATTTGACTAGAATAAGTCCCTCTTATTGCACACACCGTATTTATTCTGAAGAGGGCGCACAACCTTCCCAAAAATGCAGAGACGTTTGAATCCCAATTTACAGGTGGTCGTGAAAAAGGAGATCATTAAGTGGTTAGATGCAAGGATCATCTACCCGATCTTCGACCGTCGTTGGGTGAGCCCAATCCAGGTTGTGCCTAAGAAGGTAGGGCTCACCACTATTACGACTGAAACTGGAGAAGTCATACCTACCCGTATAGCCAACTCGTGGAGAGTCTGCATAGATTACCGAAGACTCAATTCCTCCACGAAGAAGGATCATTTCCCACTACCATTCATTGATCAGATTCTCGAGAAATTAGCGGGAAATAGATTCTTCTGCTTCCTTGACGGGTACTCCGGTTATAACCAAGTGGCTATTCATCCTGAGGACCAAGAGAAGACCACATTCACCTGCCCCTTCGAAACGTACGCGTTCCGAAGGATGCCTTTCGGTCTCTGCAATGCACTCGCAACTTTTCAGCGGTGCATGCTTCTCATATTCTCTGATATGGTAGGTGATTTTCTGGAAGTCTTCATGGATGACTTCTCAGTTTTCGGGGTATCATTTGATGATTGCCTCCAGCACTTGGTTCATATACTCAGGCGTTGCATTGACGTAAATTTGGTCCTTTCCTGGGAAAAGAGTCACTTTATGATGCCTGAGGGAATCGTCCTAGGACATTTAATTTCTGAGAAAGGCATCCAAGTGGATCGAGCCAAGGTTGATCTGATTTCTCGACTTTCTATGCCTAGCTCGGTCAGGGACATCCATTCTTTTCTGGGGCACGTCGGGTTTTACCATCGTTTCATCCCTGATTTCTTGAAAATCGTGCACCCCCTTACTACTCTTCTCTCCAAAAATGTACCCTTTGAAATTTTCAAGGAATGCACTCAAGCTTTTGAGAGCCTTCGTGATCGAGTCACCCAAGCTCCGATCCTACAATCCCCTGATTGGTCTCAACCCTTTGAGATCATGTGCGATGCATCTGATTTCGCTGTAGGAGCGGTTTTGAGGCAGAAGATTGACGGGAAACCCATGGTCATCTACTACACTAGCAAGACACTTGATGAGACTCAGCGTAACTGCACAGTTACGGAGAAAGAGCTGCTAGCCGTAGTATTTGCCCTCGAAAAATTCCAATCTTATCTCCTGGGTTCCCACGTCATCATCTACTCGGATCACACTGCTGTGAGGCATCTCCTTGCTAAGAAGGACGCAAAGCCTCGATTAATCCGATGGATCTTGCTGTTGCAAGAATTCAACCTCGAGATTCGCGACAAGGCAGGAAGACAAAACGTGGTAGCTGACCACTTATCTCGCCTTCCTTCTGAAATCATTGACCCTTTTGGACCCATCACGGAGCATTTTCTTGATGAGCACCTATTGACTATTGGTACTAGGCTTCCATGGTTTGCCAATATAGTAAACTATTTGGCATCTCATCAGATCCCGTCTGATTGGCCAAAGGCCAAGAAAGATAAGTTGCGCTCCGATGCCAAGTACTACATCTGGGAAGACCCGTACCTTTTCCGCATAAGTGCTGACCAAATCATCCGGAGATGTGTCTCGGAGGGCGAAGTCAATGACATTCTCTCCTTCTGCCATGACCAGGCATGCGGTGACCATTTCTCTGGGCACAAAATCGCATCAAAAATCCTCCAGTGTGACTTTTACTGGCCCACTATCTTCAAAGACGCATACAGTCACTGTAAGGCATGTAGTCGTTGCCAAACTCTGGGCAACATGAGCCACCGCGACATGATACCTTTACAGCTGATTCTCGTATGCGAGATCTTCAATATTTGGGGGATTGATTTTATGGGCTCCTTTCCTGTTTCGGAAGGCTTCGAGTACATTTTACTCATGGTGGACTACGTGTCCAAATGGATCGAAGCCATTCCGACCCGAACCTGTGATCACAAGATCGTCATCAAATTCATTCATTGGAATATCTTCTCACGGTTCGGGATTCCTCGTGCAATCATCTCTGACGGAGGGACCCATTTCACTAATGCTCAGTTCAGGTCATTGATGACCAAATACGAGATGTCTCATCAAATCTCTACTCCTTACCACCCCCAAACTAATGGTCTAGCTGAGCTATCAAATCGGGAGATTAAGAAAATCCTGCAGGTTACTGTTCGACTTAACAGGAAGGATTGGTCGTCCCAACCTCTGGAAGCTTTGTGGGCTTATAGGGCCACCCACAAGACCCTGAAATTCCCTACTTGGAGGGGTGACGTAATAAAATTGCGGAATTGAATATATAAAGTAATATCACAAAAATCAATCGCACAAGTACACAAGTAATTTTAGGTGGAAACCCAAACCGGGTGAAAACCACCACCTAACCCTCTCGAGTTAGGATTTACCGATCAACCAAGTTGATCAAATCCACTAAACCGAATCACTTAAAACGAGGGTGATTCAACCTCAATACAACCACGCTACAAGTACGAGGGTAGCGTTCCTCAACCCCTTCTCTCCACGAGAAGGATTTTGTCCCACGAAGGAGACGGGAATTCGCAAAGCGAATACCCAACCAAAATACAAAGATAAAATAAACAATAGTCCTATAGAGCCAACAAAATAATAAACCTAAGCTTCTATAGGAATAAGGAAACTCCCCTTTGCAAGGAGTGCGTCGATGATGACGCGGGTGCGTGAGGCACGCAACGACGCAATGTCGCTCTCGTAGACAACAGCGGGAGAGTGGGTGCGCGAAGGGAATGATGCTCTCAAGATGATGGAGCTTGAGCTTAGAGAGAAAGTGCTTCTTGGACACAAGAGAGTGGAAATACTTGATCTTAGTGTATCTTGGTCTCTCTAGGTGTATATCTTGTGTGTTTTTGAGTTGCAAAGGCTCCCCTCTATTTATAGAGGCCTTAGGAAGGCTTTGGAAGGCTTAGGAAAGGTTCTATAGCCGTTGGGAACAAAACCCAAGAGAATTAGGCCGAAATCAAGACAATGATTACATTTGACAGGGTTATCAGACGTCTAACTATGGCATCAGACATCTGGAAGGCCACTTTAAGACGTCTGATTTCAAGGTCAGACGTCTCATTCTATGCGGGTTTCTCCCTGACTTGAATCAGATCTAAACAGGGGTCTTGTGCAAGTCGATCAGACGACATATAGGACGTCTGGAACTAAGTATGGACGTCTGGAAACCTACTTTTACTGTGGGAATTGATTTCCAAACGTTGCAACGGCTAGAAAATCTCTGAGAAGAGATTTTGGGTCAGCCGAGGCAAAACGGTCATTTATCAGACGTCTGGACAGTCCTATGGACGTCTGATAAGGCTCTAACGGTCATATTCTTGACTGTTTGCTAAGCCAGCCAACGGTCCACTAATTGGACGTCTGGCAAATTCATCGGACGTCTTCTAAGACGTCTGGTCTAAGGTCTGGACGTCTGATTTCATCGGACAGAACTAACTATGTCCAGCCTAACAGTTATCAGACGTCTGAAACAACAGTCAGACGTCTTAAAATGCTTTATCAGACGTCTGATTTGGGAATTAGACGCCTGTAAATTCTGTTTGAACCCTATATTGGTTTTCTAAGTATTCTACAGAAAACCTAAGTATCCTAAGGTTGTGCCGGTGTTCCTAGGACTACTGTTAGGGTTCTTTGAGGCTCTTTAACATAATTTCTAAGGAAAATAAAGAGCAAGAAAAATAAAGATAAAAGCACATGAGAGGATTAAAAAGAATCTATCATATTCTTCTTGTCTTCTATCTTCAATCTGTCGCTCCACGCGAACCTCCTCTGTTTTCCGTCAAGCTCCTCCAATCCGTCCTGGATGCGAGCTCGAACTCCGTCTAAACACGTCCACATTTGCAATTGACCTGAAATCTAGGACTCAAATTGCAAATGTTAAATAACACGTGTTTTGTTATCATCAAAACAAATGATCGTGGTGCTCTAGCACCAACAGACCCAACTAGGCATGTCTCCTTTCAAACTGGTGTACGGAAAGGCATGTCACCTTCCCGTCGAACTAGAGCACAAAGCCTATTGGGCAGTACAGAGCTGCAACTTAGATCTTTTTAAGGCTGGAACCCACAGAAAGCTTCAGATAAGCGAGATCAATGAATTACGCCTTGATGCATATGAGAACTCACGAATTTACAAAGAGTGGGTTAAAGCCTTCCATGACAAGCACATATCTAGAAAGATCTTCCACCCTGGTCAGAAGGTCCTACTCTTCGATGCCCAATTCAAACTCTTCCTTGGGAAATTGCGATCCAAGTGGGTCGGACCGTATCTTGTCCGACAGGTTTTTGGAAATAGAGCCGTCGAAATCAGTCCTCTCAGCCACGATTCCGAACCTTTCATCGTGAACTGTCAGAGACTCAAACCGTTCATTGATGTAACCTCTATAGATTTGGCTGAGTCATCATTTATCCTCCATTCTCCCTCAGCTTATTGCGCCCAGCTGATGGTGTAAAACTCAGCGCTTAACGGGAGGCAACCTGTCATTCTTTCTGAAAAATCGGAAACCTTTTCTAACACCTCTTTGCACTTTAGGTTCATCCTTTAAGACAGCCAACTCCACCTCAGGTGCTCGTATCTGAGATTAGAAATCATCCGCAACAGTCACCCCGACCCATCTACTCACCAAAATACCTGTCCTAATGCATGAACCAAGTTAAATAAAAATCCTCCTAATTTACAATGAGGACATTACAAATCTTAGGCATGAGGGGTATGAAAGTGCAAAATGAATAAAAACTCATAAGAAAAGGTTTCAACATTAAAAAAGAAAAAATGAAAGGAGGGAGGATTCTTATGGATTTTACAAAAGGAGGAGGAGAAAAAGAGCTAAATGATAAAAAGGAGCACAAAATGAAAAAAAAAAGGATAGTCATTAGTAAGAAATTAAAGAATTTAACCTAAGTTCTAGACCACATTAAGGAAAAGAAAAAGGAAAGTGCACGACAAGATTAGTAAGAACGCTAACCTTAGGCATTCTTGGATAGACTCTTAGTACCCATTAAGATTTAGATACTCTTCAAGAGGTTGAGGAAAATGAAAAGCTTAAGTATTAGGTCTAAGTCTTAGGGAGTATTCAACCTTGTTAACTGACTTTTGGTTTACGGAACTCAGTAACCTAAGCACCCAAATTCACACACACAGTCTGGTTCAGTGAGCATAAGTATCAAAATCACGCAGAAGCGTTTCAAATATTCTGAAAAAGTCACCTAGATTAGGAGCAATCGATCGACACAAGTTGATTTGGACGAGTTCCCGACGCGGAGAGGTGGGAAATTCCCCTTGAAGATGCATAACATATCATCTCCTCGGTGCTTGTCTCTTAGGATATTTACATATCCTACTGGGGGCATATAAGCACTCTGCCGATTCAGATTTCATGGATGGCATTATCACGAAGTGTCAATTGCCAGGGTCTAAATTCAGCCACGAAACACCATGGACGGGATTATCTCGAAATCTTGAAAGCCAGGGTTCTGGGGGTTACCATGGGTGGTGCTATCTCAAAGCATCGACTGCCAGGAACCCTTGAGGATTGATGATGGGGACAAGGAATCCGATACAGATCGTGTTGTGAAGCCAATCCTAACTTAGAATTGAAAGGAAAAGAGAGAGAAAACTCTCCAAACAAATACATCTTCTACTCTCTTACAAAATGTACTGGGAACTGAACCAAGGCTAAAATTATGTCAAGCATGGGTGCTTTAACCACGAAGTCCAATAAACTTTAGGTTAGTTCCTGTAGGCCTTAAAAACTTTTGCTAAAGACTGAGGCTAAAGCTAGACAGATCTGGATCTTGGTTGGTAGTAGAGTACCTTTTAGGCCTATGATTGAATTTTGACCTAATCAAGGATATAAGAGGAAAAACACTTATCTAAACTTGATAAGAAATTCATGGTCTAGAACAAAGGTTAAAACATTAAAATTTTGCTAAGGGAGTAGCAAAAGTTAGGCATGGGGGTATGATGAGAGCTTCATCATGAACCCTAACTAGCACATTTTGATCCAAATAAGCATACAAAAGCTCCTACAAAACCTAAGAAAAAGCCTAAATCAAAGAATTCTAAATTTAAGAATAAAATAATTCACAAGGGGTAAAACTGTAATTTTACCAATGCAGTACACAGACGGGATGTCTAAGGGTCTAAACATAGGTCAAATGGGCTTAATAAGAAAGAAAGTGGGATGATCTGATCCAAAAAGGGTTATAGCAACTTTTAAGAATTAAATGACATTCTGTAATCCTTAAAGAAACCCGCTTTAATTCAGAAGGTTTCAGGTAGGATAAAAATCAACTAAACCTCCTAAAATTCATGAAAAAATATTCCCTAGGATTTAGAACCTTCAATTTGACCTTTGGAACCTATCTTGACCTAATTTGAGAACCATGCCCAATTTGTGACCTAATTTAGGTTTTTATGCAAATTGATCTGTCAAACGTAGTCAAACCAAAAATCAAACTTCACCATTGGATTCCTTAGGTCCAAATTAGGTTTATACTAAAACTTGGACCTAAGGTAAGGCCATCTTGACCTACTTTACAAATTGGTCCTCTTGAATTACTTTTCGACCCTTATCTTTTTGAACCCTTGCATTTTGCCCCCGAACTTCTCTTTCGTTCTTTTCAGAACGGTTCCTCTGCCACCCCACGCAGTCGCCCATACCTCCGGCGACCTTGCACGGAGAAAGGCGCCGCGCAGGGTATGAGGGCCACTCTCAGAAACGAAAGGAGGGTTCCCTGCGTCGTCCTCTTTAGCAGGGACCCCCTCCCATGACCTGCCATTGCCCACTCCTCTCATGCGAACACGCGAGAGGAATGGGTCTCCATCTCCGGCCAACTCCGGCAAGCTCACCACGATCTCTCCTCGAGATTCTCCTCTCGCCAGCTGCTATAAAAGGAACGGCAGGGCTCTCCTGTCGTCTCAAGCTTGATTTTGCCAAGAAATTCCCCCAAACCTCATCTCCTCCTCTGGTCAAGTACCCACAGGCTCCGGTGACCCTTCCTCCTCTCCTTCGTCACTCTGCTGCCATACCTGCAGTAGAGTTCACTCCGCTTCGTCATCCCGTGCCAGGTCGCACCAGCTGGTACCTTCCTGACCTCCTCTTCGTCGCCGTTACCCCCCTCTGGGCATCATCATCTCCGGCGTCGGCAGGCACGCGCCGAGCGCCTCCTCCTCCCCTTTCGTCAGTTAAGTAGGTAAAACTCTTCTCCTTACTCTCCCCTTTATTTCCCCCTTATTAATTTGTTGTTTCCACCCACCGACCACCACTGTCCATCACCACCTTCTCCATCTCCGGCCGCCCTCCGGTGAAGCGTTTCCGCCACTCCACGCCTCCATCCGCCTCGCTAGCTACCCCTTAAGCACCGCGACACCTCACTGACCCTAAATCCGCACTCCATTCACCATGCCACACCTCCAGAACACCTCCCGAACACACCCACTCTCACGCACGCAGTGTGCCCTAGGTGCACGGCCACAGGCACTCTCGTGTCTTGCCGACCACCGCTACACACTCGCCACACCTGGGCAAACCTCCTCGAGCCTTTTGACGTGGCCGCGATGCCGTTTTAGTGTTTTCAGGACCCAGGTGCTCGCCGCCATTGTCGAGCGAGTGAAGCTTGCTTGGGAGCTTCACCTAGGTCTCCACGTCCCAGGTAGTAGGTCCCAGGTCGTGCTGAATCTGCTTGTGCACACACTCAGGTTCGAAATTGGGGTCGCAGGCCTCTGCCGCTGCCCCAATTGGACAAACCCTCTTCCTGCAGACGCTCGAAAATGAAGGTGGGACTTTAGTCCCACCTCAGAAGTGTGTGGGCGCGCGCCCATACATAAATTGAAAAAGTCACATAGGCTATTCGCCTCGAAACACTGGGGTGAGGTCCCTCCTCACCTATCCACCGGGTCTCGTCCGCGGCACTGCCCATGTGGATTTGACCCGCGACCTGACTACCCCCACTCCTGATCACTCCTCGCGCACCACACCCATGCCGGTGTGCCTGGACCTGGGCACGCGACCCGACCCGATTACCCAGCTTTGGGAGAGTGTACCAAAGAGAGATTCAGAGAGAGAGAGATGCGGGAAAGGGTAGGGGTAGGTTTTGTATCGCATGTGTGCATGGAACAGGTGAGGAAGAAGAAGAAGAGGAAGAGCGGGCGGCGAGGACTTAGCCACGAGGAGAAAGAAGAAGGTGAAGGAAAAGCTGCAGCAGCCGAAGAAGAAAGAAGAAGAAGGAGAAGAAGACAACAGAAGAAAGAAGAAGGAGGCACTGTAGCATCGGGGCCGATAAGGCGTCCGACTCGAAAAAGCAGACGTTCGGAACAGGGAAAGGCAGAAAGGGAAGAAGAAGAAGGAAGGAAGAAAGAAGAAGGAGAAGAAGACGCAAAAGAGAGAAGAAAGAAGAAGAAGCAGCAGCAGAGAAAAAGAAGAACCACAATAGAGGAGAAGAAGAAAGAAGAAGGTTGAGAAGCTGACTGAAGAAGAGAAGGCATAGTGAAAGAAAAGAAGAAGAGAGAAGAAGAAGAAGCCAAGAGAAAGAAGTGAAACTTTTGCTCACTCTCTCTCTCTTAAATTTTTGTAAAACAGTATATAGTCAATTGTGAATTCATATGTTTCTAGAATGACGTGTGCTCCCTGAGTTCGACCTCGGGATATTTTAAAATCTCGAGTAATAAATAAATTAAAGTGATAATCATCTTTCATAATACTGCAACGAATACATCCTTAAAACCCGAAAGATGAGCCCAAACAATACTTCTCCTCCCTCACCTGCAATTCCAGGGGGAAGTCATCCTCATGGTCCTCCAACGGTCAATCGGGGACTCCCTACTTCTCCTTGCTTGGCCTGATCAGCTGAGGGTGTCTCTTAGACACCGAAACACTGGATTCAGCTTAGGCTGGCACTTTCTCGGGACTGGCGCGAGAGGAGTTGCGAGTCGTAGGAGCCATTGGGAGGACTCTAAGAGCCAGGAAATGTTATCAACTGATAATCGTTCCCACAGACGATGCCAACTGATTGGACCTCCTAATTGATCAGAGGATCCGACTCAACAACTCAAGTAATCACACGGGAGATAAAGAAGTTGGTGACCCAACTCCGCTACAAGTACGTTTGAGGGGAGGATGATGCTCTCAAATATGTACTAATAAGAAACAAGATTACAATCTGTCTTTCTCTCTCGAATTGCCTGACCTTTTGCCTCGAGGGCCTCTCCTCACTATTTATAGGGTTGAGGTTGGTCCTTTTCTGAGATCTTATGGCTAGATACGCCCGTTGCAAGGATATATATGTTGTAAGGTTATTAATTGCGGCGGCCATGCCATCATTTATTGGAGGTATGACCGTATTAGACTTTTTTTGTTGTCTCTTTGTTGGCGTCGGATCCTTAAGCGGGTTGGGTCCTCTGGATCCACCCATCTCTGATCCTTTCCAGGTGTAGGCGAGTCAAATCCCCGCAACGGCCTATATCCGAGTCTTTCTGGATGTAGGAGGGTCGGATCCTTTTTGTTGGGCTTTTCGCGAAGTTTTGAGTCTGACGTCATTTTTTATCCCTCATCACATCCCTATTAAGATATAATGACTTTCCTTATTATTTGGAAATGTACATGTTAGAATCATATGTCACCTTACACAACAAACAACATATTTCTTATAATAGAGGGAGGGACTTATGGGGATGGGTGACACCAACTATGCTACCCCTAATCAGCAACAAATATTGGGTTGCTGCATCCTTATTTGTATATATTTGGTAGGATTCTAAATCAGTAAGTAACAATATTGTGATCGATCGTACTTACAATTATTTGATAATTATTAGAAGGTATCTTCGTGCATCCTCATATTTCAAAGGTTTAGGGTTAAATTTCAAAGTTAAATAGGATAGGCTTTCTATTTAATTGGAGGAATGATGATTAAGCACAAGGTTTAACATTTATGTTACGAATCAAATATCAAGAAGGAAAAGTAATCGAGAAAGTTTCCTCCTTAAATGGACAAATGCATTGTAGCTTTACCATTACTTGGTGGACCAAAGATTTGCTAGAATGGGAGAGGTTGTGTACTAGTGTGCCTGGAAAATTATGATGGCATAATAGCATGTCTTTATTTTATAAGTTTCTTTTCATCTACTAACAAGAACGCTTTGATTCCCATAAGTGGTTATATAATTTCCCATAAGTGGAATATATTGGCCAATTGTAAATATGCTCTCAATAGGATGATTTTTTTATAGACCAGTTCAGTGTTAGAAATCTAAATCCATTTCTTATATTGATAGTATATTTAATAACATCATTAGTTATTACATAGCTTCGAAGCAAGAGAAAATGAGTGTAAATGAGTGGAAGGCACTCGATGGAAGAGTTCTTGCCTTTATTCATTATTAGTTGGCTGATAGTATTTATTATTATGTTTCCACAGATGAGATAAATCAGGCACTATGGAAGAAGTTAGAGGCTCTTAACGAGACAAATACCATGCGGAAGAAGACTTCCTTGTTGCAGGAGCTTGTGAATATGAAGTATGGGGGTGGTTTTATTTTTGAGCACTTGAAAAATATAACATTAATTAAAGCGTTACTTGTAAGGGCTTTCTTATGAAATGTAGAATTCTTAATCCTATTGGGACTAAGGCAAGGAGGCATCATAATCATGTTCGGATTAAGAGTAATGGGTGGCAAACAATGTCTTCAAAAAAGAGTATGCACTAACAAAGAATTTCTTGAAATTTATTCTCGTTGATTTGAGCAAAAGTTCCTACAAGTTCATAAGATTGTTTTGTCCACCTAAGAGAGGATTGGTGGAAAACTTGTCCGAATCTGTTAAATGTAGCATTATTCTTATCTGTGAATTATTAGTATTTGGATTCTAGTGAAATCTAAGGGTAGATGCATTGTACTCTCTTATTTTATTATGAATATCTCTTTAATTGCTTGTGGCTCTTTAGCCCTATGTAAATTATGATGTTCTTGTGATTTCCCTTATTTGATTTTATAACTATTATTAGCCGTTGCGGTAATCTATATATATATATATTCTAGCTCATCGATCCAATCCTCTCCCCCAAACAATTTGAAGAGTCTAAAACATCTTAAGTCGAACTTCTTTGTTGGTTATAATTTATAGGATTTTCTTCACTTATCGTCTAGCTAGAAGGTTGGTACAATATGGGACAAGTGTGCCTTGCATATGAATAAGTTGTCTCACTCATCATTCACGTGTCAATGAAGGTTTATTTGTCTACGAATGTAAGTAGAAATGAAATTCTGCCTTGATATCATTGGAATAAATAAATACATTAAAAGAGCAATGTAAAAGTGAAATATTTGGTAAACGAAGATAATGTAATAGATGTTTAAAATAAGGAATGATATTTTAGGGATATCACTGGGTACACACGACCTCACCCTCTCTCTAGCAATGTAAGTCTTGAGTTGCATACTTTTGTATATACATGGGCCTCCTCTGAAAGTTTTCCTTAAAATAAATAATAGTTTATCTGAAGTCACTTCATATTTTGAACCGCACAAAGATAATTTAAAGTGATTCAAGTTGACCTCTCATTGGAAATGGTCAACATTTTCTACGAAGATTTTGCCCCTCCTAATATACGGCTGGTTGCTTGAGAAAAAGTCTTTTCCTGATGTCACGCCAAGTTTTAGGCGCATCATTTTAATGTAGGAATAAATTGCAGGATCACCCTTAAAACTTACATAAATAGAGCTCTCATGACTATTTTGGAAGTCAACGGAGGACCAATCCCCAGAAAAAAAAAAAATAAAACACAAATCTTGAGAAACAGTCAAACTTAGGCTATACTTTTGGTAGCTCGAGTTGCCTTTTTGTTAGCATACCAGAGGTCGTAAATGGGGTAGTCTTCGGATTTTCTTTCCTTATTTTCCTGAAAAATATGATTTTTCAACTGGAAGCTCCACTGCTACTTATATCTGATCCAGAATATTATATTATCTTTCATATACCATATCCTACAAATAGAAACCGCTTCTAAAAATATTTTCTCAGAAATATTTACCTTTTTTTTAGTCTTAATTAAAGAAATATTTAAATTTAGATATTTATTTAAGGAGTGAAATAAAAGAAAGGTTAAGTGAAAAGATAAAATAATTGATTTTATGATGTGTTGTTAGTGATTTTTTTTTAATAATATAAATGAGAGTAAAGAATGATAATAGATATTTTTTTAATATAAAAAAATTGAGTTAAATATTTTATGATAAGATGAGATACTGTTTCATGCACTTCATGTGAGACAAATTCTAAATTCAACCCCACTAATCCACCCTAAATCCAAATCATTGGTTAACACTCACTAAACAAACGGTTAAAGATAAGGCCCGTAAATAAACTCCATTTATTTAGCTCGCCTGTTTCCCGGTGCCGACTCCCTCCCAATTCCCCCATCTTTAAATTCTCAACCTCACTTTTAACTTTTTGCCGTAAAGGTCCCTCTCCCAGGACAATGAAGCACGTGACCCATGGAACTTTTACATAAATGCCCCAAAAAGGTGCTCATATGAGGTGAACGAGCCTCTATTTTTCATATTTTTAAGCAGTAGTCTTTAGGAACATATCTTCATAAGCACGTCTCCCATCAGCATATATGCCAAGGAGAGACAAACCAGTACCTTTCAGATTTCAACCATACCTCAGTTTACTCAAAGATCTTATATCACAAAGCATGGCAGATAGTCTATCGAATGGATGTAAAATCGAGTTTGGACAATCTCTCAATCCCTTCTCTGCCTTATTCACATAGTCATTTCATTTCTACTTCAGGCTTCGGCATCCATTATCGAACCCGCCATACCGTATACGTAGGCAGATGAAGTCCATCTATGTAAAGAATTACATATTTACAGGGCTATCTAAAGTTCATAGGGATATCTATGTAAAATTCCCTTCAGTAACTGCCTCCCGGTGAAAAAAAAAAAACAAAGAAAGAAAGAAGAAAAGGAAGACAAGAAGAACCCGCCGTCACCTCCCCCAGGCTACAGTCACCCCCCGGTCACTACAGCGAAACAAAAGCCCCTCCACACCCTTCCCACAGCGCCCGGCACTGTTCCACTCACCGCAGATTACGGTTACCGGTCTTGGCGACGAGCTCAGTACCGGGCACGGTGGACATGTGGATAGATATATAAGGAGAGAGAGAGAGCGAGGGAGATGGGGAAGGTGGAGAGCGAGGGAGATGGATAGATCTACAGCGACAACGCAACAACCTTCTTCCTCGATTCCTCTCTTCTCCTCCACACCATTTCCCTCCTTCCCCTCCTTCGCGGCCCTCCGTTTTTAGAACCTCTCCAGCCGCCTGCCGCCGTGATGCGGCGGCGATGACGGGGAATTGGATGGAGACGAGCGCGGGGGTAGGGGAGGAGGAGGAGCAGTTCTACGAGTCGCTCGATCGGATCCTCTCGTCGTCGTGCTCCTCCACGTCGGCCTCCGATGACGAGGCGGATCCCCGCCACCACCACCACCAACGGGGGGGCGGCGGCGTCGGCGCCCCTCGACGGGGGTCAGCCCGGCACCGCCACCACTCCCTCTCCGACATGTACGACGTGTGGATCGGCGAGCCTGGCTCCGTTGAGGAGCGCCGCCGCCGGCTTCTCCAGAAGCTAGGGCTCATCGGGGACCCCGCCCTCGCTCGCCGCCGCGGCGTCGCCGGCGACGAGGAGGAGGGTGAGGAAACGAGGAGATCGGTGGTCGTCCCCTCCAACGAGCAAGTCGCGCCGGTGCCGGCGGGGATCACGCGGTCGAGATCGGACGGGTCCGTAAGGGGCGATGCGGGGGAGGCGCTGTGCACGATAAGGAATTTGGACAACGGGGAGGAGTTCGTGGTGAAGGAGGTGAGGGAGGACGGGATGTGGAAGGAGCTGAGGGAGGTGGGGACCGGTCGGCAGCTCACGATGGAGGAGTTCCAGATCTCGGTGGTCGGTCACTCGCCGATCGTGGAGGAGCTCATGCGGCGGCAGGGAGGGGAGGAGCCCGGGAGCCCCGGGGGCAGGAAGGAGGCGGGGGGTGACGGGGAGGGCTTCTTTGCGAGGTTGAGGAGGAAGGGGACTTGGTTCAGGAGCATCAGAGGCGTAGCGGGAGGAGTGGGTGGGGAGAGGAGGAGCAGCGACTGGTGGGACACGTCTTTGGAGAAGGGCGGGAGGATGTCGAGCTCCGCGACGGATGATAGCCAGGACGTGCACTCGAGCCACCACCATGGGCCCGAGAGGGTGAGAGTCAGGCAGTACGGAAAGGGCTGGAAGGAGCTGAGCGGGCTCTGGATGAACCAGGAGATACAGGCCCATTGCGGGGCGATCTGGAGCATTAAGTTTAGCTTGGATGGGCGGTACCTGGCGAGTGCGGGGGAGGATTGCGTTATACATGTCTGGCAGGTGGTGGAATTGGAGAGGAAGAGGGGTCTGGAAGGAGATGATGGGGTGGGGTTGTTGGTGGAGAAGGGAGAGAATCCTGAGATGCCTGTGAGCAACGCCTCGCCACCTTGTAGTGCCGGGAAGGCTGGTCTGGAGAGGGAGAGCTCCGAGAAGAGGTGGCGGCTTAAGGTCCCTGGTTCCAGGAAATCTTTCAGCTCGGATGCGATTGTGATACCCAATTACACCTTTGCGTTGTCCGAGAAGCCTGTCTGCTCATTTTTCGGTCACAGTAAAGGTGTTCTTGATCTATCCTGGTCAAAATCTGAGGTAAGCTTTTTTCATTGTTCTTGTCATGGACCATCTTTTCGGCAAACCGTTCCTTCTTATTAGCTCTGAACTAGATCCTGAAATTAGAGTTGTAGATGGATATGTATAAGTTCACTTTTTTTCTTTATATAGGCTATTCAGGAACTGCACCAAGGTGATTTACGGAGCTTGTAGGTGTGGTTACGTGCAAGTAGAATAAGTTAATAATTGATTTGTTAGGAAGCGTGCATCTTTCTTTGAATGCAGCCTAACAATGTATTACCTGGTTAGTACTCCCTACTCAGTTAATATGATATGAAATGACAAGCTTTAATAACTAGAATAAAATGGGAAAGTTTTGTTTCCATTGGAAAGTTTTTTGTCCATGCTACACGATGGGGGAAGTACCATGACTATATAGAGTTGTTGATGCTAAGAGGTATATTGAGTTGTGAGGTGTGCAACCTACCTAAAACTCCACATATGACTGTTAGGGGTTAGTACATTATACATCTCTGAGTTTTAAGGTGAAATGCAACTAATAGGATCCAATCATCTTTTAGTAGGTACCTGCTGTTGTCAATTTAAGAGATGCTATAGAAATTAAATCCAGAACAAGAACCAAAATGGCACCTAGCTTTTTTCTAATATTAGCTTAATCATCTATATTGATTGTTGGCTATCATTTTGATACATCTGGTATCACACTAAACGGCAACTAAGTGAGATCTTTGGCCTTATTTGAGCTGTCCTCTGGGACTAATTATCTGACTTCATTTTTCTCTCCTCTACTGAGATTATTTTGGCCTTCTATTCAGATTCAGAAAATTTATAACATGCGTACCCCTTTTTGTATTCTATTTCTGCTGGACTGATTTTTCACTCAGTCAAGTGCACTAGATCTGATCTTTTCATCCCTTTTGAAAGAAAACTAATCTTTTATTATAGGACCTGCTATCACCTTAGACAGCTGTCCTTTGTTTGCATATTTTGATGATTGACAACCCAAAACTTTGTCTGCAATATTTAAGTTCTCCAACTGCTTTTCATGAGAGCTAAGCCACCTCTCCATTTTAACTAACGTGCATTTACACATTGACATCTCCACTTGTCAAAATATCAATCTTGCATTTAATATCTTTTGTCAGCATGGTACATTTCCCTCAGAGTTGCATATTTCCATTTTATTTTTGCCAGGTGTTTGATATTTATTTATTTATTTGAAAAGGTGTATGCTATTTATTTATTTATTTGAAAAGTTGTCTGTTAAGTAGTTATCTTAACTGACATGACATCATCTTAACTAACATGCATTGATTGCACATGGCATTTACATCAGCATCCTTACCTGTACAGAATATCAATCCATGCACTTAAGAACACCTTTTCTTGGCACTTTCTGTGTTCTGAGTCTTTTTTTTCCCATCACAGTGTCATGTACTTAGTGCCTGGTCAATTAAGCTAAAATGTTTCAAGGGCATCTTGTTGAGTTAAATTTTCTTAACACAATTAAATTTCCTTAGCACAGTTTGCCTTGTCTCATTTACTCGCAAAAAGTTGCTTTGGATTACATTCACCTTGGTATGCTGCCTTGGATGTACTTTCTCTTTTTTTTTTGAGAAGTCCTTCAATGCATGGTTTTAAAAATTGCTTCTTGAGGCGCCTTAAGTGTACGTTTCAAAGGCGAGGCGAAAGAAAATTCCCTTGAGGCTATGCCCTTGGGGTTGCAATGTGAGGTGTGCGCTCGAGTTTGTCGAGGTGGAGCCGAGGCAGCGAGGAGGAATCGAGCCTATAGTCTCGGTCGAAGTCCACATTTGAAGGTCATGTGAGTTGCATATGACCTAATAAAGTAAATAAAATTCTTTTCTAAAATCCCATACCCATCACTAGACCCCAAACAATTGGCCTAACCTCTCAAAGCCCTAAAAAACCTATCGCCCTTAGTTGTTGCGAGTTCTCTATCTTTGGACTCCTCCATTACCATTGTCTGTGGCTGTTGCTGCATTGCTAGTTGCCAATCACGTCCGTTGCATGTCACCCCTTACCAGTTTGTCCCCTCTTCATTACCCATTGTTGCCTCCTTTTCCTTTCAAGTCTTGATCTCACTTATTGCTGTTGTTGGTAAGAGTTTGACCTCTCTTGAGTTATGCATTATATTTTTTGTTTGTTACTTATAACTTTATTTTACTGTTAAGTTATGCTGGGGTATGTTTGAATGTTTTATGTGATTAGTTTACATGTTATGTGATCTCCGAATTGATTTTTTTCGAAGAGATTATGTGGTGATTGTTTATTTAAATCTTGTTGTTACATGTTTTTTATTATTGTTTTGGTTATGTGATTAGTGTTTTGGTTTTTTGAAAAGTTTCCATGTTGTGTGGTACTTATGTTATTTAAATTTTGTTATATTAGTTTATATGTGAATATTGTGTGCGTACTGTGTGGTAATGATATGTACTAATGGACATTTGAATGTTGTGACAGAGCAAAAATAGTATGAAAGTGTGCTTTTGCATTGTTTTTTCATTATTAGCACTTAACAGTATATATTTGTGTCATTTTTTCTTATTTTCCATTTAAAAATTGAGGCTTACGCGTTGGGCATTTCAAGGCCTCGCCTTGATGAAGGCAAAATGCCTCGATATCGCCTCACATTTTTTAAAACCTTGCTTGGATGTACTTTCTTAGCTCTTTCTTAATCAAACATAATGAGATGTGATCTCAAAGTTAGCTATGGTGAGTCGTTGCCCCCTAAATTGCTTTGAATCTAGTTTCATTTGCTTTCTTTTCTTTGCTTTTAATTCTTCAACAATTGGGTTATTAGGCATTTATAGGAGGTCCAATGATTTTGATTTCTATAAGAGCCACAATGGCCACCTTTCTCCAAAAAAGTTTTATCTCATATTGCCATGACCAAACCATGAACCCAAGACTCAGCAATCTCATCCCCATTCTATTGCCGTGTCGTTCCTTTCCCTATGTTGGGAAAAAAGATGGGGCCATGTGGCAAGCAGTAGAGGGCCCTCAAGGTCGACGATATTGTGGTCCAAGGGACTAAGTTGAGTCTTTTGCTTAATTATTAAGTTTACTATTTTTAGTAAATGAATTTTAGGAAACAATGTTTTGGATTTATTTAGTGATAAGATTTTTCCTTAAGTGATAAGATCTTTTGTTTCTAAATGTTGGGATATGTTCTCTCTATATAAAGAGAATTTTCCCTTGTATATCCTTTGAGTCAATAATAGTATTTCATATTTTACTACTTCACTTCCTCTATCCTCTTCTAACAACCACACCACCAGCTACCATCAAGGTCCATGGCCTCCTGCGCCAACACCACATAGGCCACTAACCATCGTGCTCCTCCTTGATTTGCGTGCCACATAGTCCATGCGGGACTATTCTCTCCCACACTAAGAAGCCTCCACGATCCTACTTGCGTAAATCCTGACATGGTATCAAAGCTTTCGATTTAGGCTCCTGTATGTGTGGAAATTCTATTACACGGTGATATCCGCATCTGGACAGTCCTTCACAGATTCAGCGTCTTACATGGAGAAGGAAGGCTATAAAAGATGATGGAGTCAACTATGACTGTTGGAGATGCCACACTTGGTCCAGGAGAAAGCAAGGTGGTTGTCTCCGGGACAATCATCAAGCTTAGTGACACATATATTGTGGGCTCGTGCCTTTAAGATATTTGTTGGAGGCCAGGAGAAACTTGACGTGCTCCTTGAGGAGCCACCAGGATTGAAGGACAAGGAAAAGAAATAGTTTGAGAAGAAGAACTATGTTGTCATGAACTCAATAGACCCATCCATCAGTGTTTTAAATGTCGATGGCATGTTATTGGCATGTCGTCGAAATGGCCATTTTTGGGTAAATGTCATCCCGACACGAATAAGTTGTTGACATATAGGAATGCTGGCGGCATGCCAACCATTTTAATGGCATGCCGACGATATGGGCGGCATGCAGCTGGATGCAGATATGTCTGGGCCTGAGTGCACGCATGCACAACACACATACTCTTATTGTTACATAATCAACATTTAATTTTATTGAAATTGATATTATTTTGATTACTTTTGTCATTTTTGTTGGCATGCATCAGCATGTTATGCATGCCCTTGGTGAAATGCACACTTACAATTTCATCAACATGACATCGAAATCGGCATTTCGAACTTTGCCATCCATCACTTCAAACATGCTCTACAAAAAGAGCGCATACAAGATTTGGACTGCCCTCGAAAAAAGGTATGCCTGAACCTCAAGCAATATGCGTATTACTGACCTCTATACTCACATTTGGACAGCCAGTCAAGGATCTCTCCTTGACAAGATATTATAAGAAAATGGAGGCACTATTTGAGAAGTTGGAGATCTACGAGCCACTGTGTTGTGACAAGCAAGGGGAGACTCGAGCGGTTTGGCAATCTGCCAAGTTTCTATCAGGGTTGCTTTCCCATTATCGAGATGCTCGAGATCAGATTTTGGCTTATGACGGGAGGATGGATCTTGAGACCATTTTCTGCCATCTTATCAAGATGGAGATTGTCGAGGATGAAGACTCAGAGAAAGGCGAGAACTCTACACTTGCTATTCTTGAAGTGGGTGTGGGGCATGGATGAGAATGAGGACGTGGGACTTTTCGTGTCTATCCAAAGTGCCAGGACTTCGAACGCGACAACTGTCTGCGAGACAAGTTTTGGGAGAAGTTTGGAAGACCATCACTTAGGGCTATTAGCATGTCATGAGTGGGTTCCTTAACTCATGAAGATTTGGAAAAGCTACGAGCTTTACTTCGAGAAGACAAGATGATGGCCGCCATAGCGATGACTACTTAGGTTGCCACAGAGGCAGTAACTTCGGAGGTCGCAAAAGAAAACTGAGAGCATAGCTCTCAAAGAAGAAGAGTGGTGGGACATCTAGCCTCACAAGTTGAAGATCAAGTCGTCGGCCTCTCGACTTTCGACTTGAGGAGTGTTGGGAATAAAGATGGGGCCATGTGGCAAGCAGTGGAGGGCCCTCAGGGTCGACAGTATTATTGTGCAACGGATCAAGTTGAGTTTTTTTGCTTAATTATTAAGTTTGTTATTTTTAGTAAATTTGTTTTATAAAATAATGTTTGGGATTTATTTAGTGATATGATCTTTCCTTAAGTGATAAGGTCTTTTGTTTTCAAATGTTGAGATATGTTTTTTCTATATAAAAAAAAGTTTTCCCTTGTACTTCTTTCGAGTCAATAATAATATTTCTTATTCTACTACTCTACTTCCTCTCTCTTCTTCCAACAATATCACCATCGGCCACCATCAAGGCCCACGGCCTCTTGCACCAACACCACATAGGTTTCGACCACCGTGCTCCTTTGATTTGCGTGCTACATAGTCCACATGGGACTATTCTCTCCCATGCCAAGGAGCCTCCATGCTCCTACCTGTGTAAATCCTGACATCCTACTTCGTACAGTGTTCACACCTTATGTCCTACTAGAAGTGTTTCCCACCTACTTGAATCCATTCCCTTCACCTTTCCTTACATCAATAAGATCCTTGTGAATGCATCTCTGGAGCTGTCAATTGATTTGGAGGTATAGGCCCCACTCAAAGTCTCGATTCTTTTTATGGCGCTTGCACGGGAGATGCTTGTCTCATTAAGGAATAATGGTTTACATGGGTTCCAAACTTTGATATCCTTTTCTATTGCCTGAGGCCCTAGGTGCCTACTTGAGATAAGTGAGGCACTAAAAGATTCATATACATATATGCGTACATAAGTTTATACATACATATATATCTGTATTAACACAAAATATGATGCATTGTGCATACTACATATATGATATGTAGATAAAATAACATGCACAATACACATACATATGTACATGCATGTGTGTGTAGTTGTGTATGTATACATACATGCACATTAAATGTGTAAGTACATTTATGTTTGTATGCTATATGTATGTACATATGGCCATTTCTATGTGTGTGCATGCACATATGTATGCATAAGCATACATGCATGTATTTAGCAGGTTGAGGTAAAGCACCTAAAGATCAAATAAAAAGAAATTAAATTCATTTAAATAGTAAAACTTTAAAGAAATCAAACAAAACTATACCGTGGAGTTGTAAGGAGGTATTTGTTATTTGTTTTATTCTTAGGGGTACTTATGTAATTTGTCTAGTTCTCTTTTGTATAAAAAGAGGGTTAGGATTCCTTTTGGATGCTAATGCATCTCTTTAGTTCCAACATGGTATCCAGCAGTGATCCTAGGGTGATACTCTGATATTCCATCAAATACCCACCTAAAGAGGTGATCAAATCACCAACGCAAGGGGGATTTGATCATCGAAAACATGATGGAGCATGACAGCAACAGTAGTGACGCTGGAGAGGTTTTCCAACATCGCTGCCAGCCACCAATCGCTGCCACTAATCTCGGGGGGTGCTACCATTGCCACTGGGCTGACCATTGGTCGCTGGCCACTAATTGCTACCGCTGGGTCGTATGGCCAGGCCAGCATTGTCACCACCGGTGGCTTGTTGCTACTAGCGGAGGATGATGTTCCTACTGGTGGTGCTTGGTCTCGTGTGGTTCGAAGTTTGTTTAACGTGATGAGCCTTTTCTCGTGCTTCGTGTTGTTGGCGATGAGTCTCAATCTCTCCTATGTTGATGAAAGTTGCTCCAAGACAATCAACTCTAGTTTTTACCGGGTTTGTGTGTGCAACCTAAGGAGTTGTTGAGAAGAAGAGGGTTAGGAGTGCATGGGTGATCGACTTTGGAGCCTTTGTTTAGCTCACCGGGGACAGAGGTCATTTATAGGATGCTGTAACTCCACGGGGAATCTGAGATGTACGGGTGGCGAATGGAGCAATTTCACTGGTTACAGCAGTTGGGCATGTAGATGCTACGTTCAGGATGAAGATAGAGAAGGTATATTATGCTCTTGAGTTTCCCATGAATCTCCTGTCTGTGAGTAAAATTTATAGAGATCTTGGATGTTGTGTTATTTTTGATGAGAAACATTGTTATTTCCAAAACCAAACCACAGGAGAGATAGTTAGCAATGGCATAGAGAGATGATTTGTACTATTTGGACACACCCATGTTTGTTGAGGCTATCACTCATGATCCTTTGTTATGGTATCATAAACTTGGGCATCCCTCCATGAAGAAGATGTGCCAGGTGTATCCAGAATTATTCAATTCATTGTCTCTGGATTATGAAGACTGCCAATTGGGGAAGCATAACATGAGTAGCTACCCCGGGAGAGATGTTGGTGTCAGTACAATGCCTTTTTCCTTAGTGCATTGTGATGTCTGGGGATTGTCTAGAGTTGCCTCTACTGGTGGACACAGATATTTTGCAGTGATGGTGGATGACAATAGTAGACTTACTTGAGTGTTTCTGATGAAGGCTCGTAGTGAGATTTCTTCCATTGGTCAGTAGTTTTTGTCTGAGGTGCAAATAATATGATACCATTGTTCGAGTCTTTCGCAGTGATAATGCATTATAATTTATGCACAGTGATTTACAGGAGACTTTTTGTTTTAGGGGGATCATTCACTAGACATCTTGTGCTCATACTTCCCAGCAGAATGGGGTTGCCAAGCGCAATTTGCATCACTTGCTTGATATTACCAGGACCTTGATGTCTTATATGAAGGTTCCTAGGAAATTTGGGGCGATGCCATACTTTTAGCAGCATACTTGATTATCCAATTGCCTTCTTCCGTGCTTCATAGTCAGATCCCGTACCAGGTTATACATTTTGAGTGCAACAGGATTTTTCCCTTGCCTTTGAGAGTTTTTAGGTGCATATGTTTTGTTCAAAAGTATGATATTTAGGATAAGTTTGCCCCCTGTGCCACAAAATGTTTCTTTCTTGGTTAATCCAAGACCCAAAAGAGATACAGGTGTTATGATTCAGTTCGCAGGATATATGCTATCACTGCTGATGTGACATTCTTTGAGAAGATTCCCTACTTCTTAAAAGAAGGGTCATCCATGAAGGCTGCCATATAAAAGATACAGGTGTATTACAGGAGATCACAGATAGATGATTTTTCTGATAAGCCAACTTAGTTTGTTACCCCCTTAGATAGGGGTGATTCGGATGGAGAAGAGGAGACCATGCAAAGGAAATCTAGTGCCACATGTACACTCCACCCTATTTCCCGTTACACTACAGTCTCCCATCTTCAGAAGGGATACAAACAATTTGCGTCTGCCATCACTATTGTAGTTGTTACCGGAGATTTTCTTCAGGCTTCCTACGATCTGAAGTGGAAAGTAGCTATGGATGACGAGATGCATGCTCTACAAACTAGGAAGACATGGAATCTAGTTCCATGCCCTGAGGGTGTCACAGTTGTTGGTTGTAGATGGGTGTACACCATCAAGTGCAGATCTGATGGGACAATGGAGAGATATAAGGTCAGACTTGTTACTAAGGGATTCACCCAAACATATAGGGTGGATAAGCTTAAGACTTTTTCACTGGTTGCTTGTATTACTTCCATTAGGATTATCTTGTCTGTTGCAGTAGTTAAGCAGTGGCCTTTACACTACCTTGATATAAAAAATACCTTCTTATATGGAGATCTTGTTGAGGAGGTATATATAAGATAGCCACTAGGTTATGACAGTAAGGGGGAGCTTGGTTGCTGCCTGTGAAAAGCTATTTATGGCCTAAAGTAGAACCCACGAGCCTAGTTTGAGAGGTTCAATTTGGAGATCAAGAAGGTAGGGTTCTAGCGGTCTAGCACTGATTATTTTATATTTGTTAGGAGGACAAAGTATGGTGAGACATGGAGAGTAGTTATCTTGGCAGTTTATGTTGATTATATGATCTTGACTTGTGATGACTTTGATGAAATAGCGAAGACGAAAGCCTTTCTCTCGACCTTCATTACTTCCCAGGGATGGAGGTTGCTCATCAGGAGGTTAGCTTATCCCCATCACAGAGACAGTACACTTTGCAGATTCTAGAGAAAGCAGGATTTCTTGGATCCAGACCATTTGGGATGCCAGTAGAGGCACCTTCTGGTTATAGCACCGGTGAGGCAGATCCTTTGTTGAGGATGTTACCAGGTACCGTAGTATTGTTGGCCGTTTGTTATGCCTGACTATTACATAACCAGACATTAGTTTTGCAGTCAATTGAGTTAGTCGGTTCATGCAGAGTCCTAGATACAAACATTGGCGAGATGTTTGTCTCATCTTGAGATACCTGAAGGGCATCCTAGGGAGAGGTTTGTACTACAGTACGAGTGACTCTCTTGATTTTGTGGCATACTCAAACATAGATTATGCAGGGTCAATTGAAGACAGACAATCTACGTCAAGCTTTGCCATATATTTGGGAGGCAATTTAGTTTCATGGAGAAGTAAGAAATAGAGTGTGATTTCGTACTCTAGTGCTGAGGTACAATATAGATCTATGGCTTAAGCTGCATGTGAGATCATGTGGATGGTTAATTTTCTACAAGATTTAGGAGTAGAGGTTGCAATACCTGTCCCACTTTATTGTATAATAAGTCTGCTGCCTACATTGCTTCTAATCCTGTCTTCCATGAGAAGACTAAACATATTGAGGTTGATTGTTATTTTATACGAGATGCTATTTTAGAAGGTAAGATAAGTACCCCTTATATATCTCTTGAGTTACAGATTGCTGACATTCTCACCAAATCATTGAAGAAGCGTCATGATTTTCTAAGTAACAAGTTGGCCCTCATTGACATATACACCCCAACTCGAGGGGGAGTGTTGAGTTGTAAGGGGATATTTGTTATTTCTTTTATTCTTAGGGGGTATTTATGTAATTTGCCCAATTCTCTTTTGTATAAAAAGAATGTTAAGGTTTCTTTTAGAGGCTAATGCATCTCTTTAGTTCCAACATATACATTTGCCTAGGCAACACTTTAGATAAATTGCCTAGGGTTGGGACAGGTGCTAGGGCCTCGCCTTGCCTCGGCACCTAGGTGCATAAAGGTGAGCACCTTGACAATACTACCAGTGATTAATACTATTGAATCCTATAGGAAAATGGACTATGATAGCGATCATCTTAGATGTGTGAGAGCACAGAATTCGTCTTCCACATAGGAAGTTTCAAAAAGTTTTGAACCGCAAATTTGGCTTAGTCATACTCCTTGTTTGGAGCTCATTTTTCCAGAAGTGCTACATTTCTAATGCTTTTGGCATAAATTTATCTTTTTTCCCTTCCTAGTTTGAGCAAGGTAAGATTCTAACCTTGGTCCTTTTTGGTGGAAGGCTTAAACCATTAGATCCCCTAAGTACGTTATAATTCCCCCCCTTTTTTTCTTTTAAGAGAAAGTGGGTTATAATTCTAGCTCTTGATGAGCCCTGATTTGGGAAAAAAAAATTTGGCTAAAAAATACTTGGAAAGTGCTGCACAAATGTCAGTTTCATTGCTCAAGGATGAATTTTTTTGACTGAATTGAAGTTTGAACCCTTGATCTATGGACCAAACGGAATCTCTCAACTTTGTTGATTTAAGGACTCCGATGCACCTTTGCAATTTTTGAGATAGAAGAACTGTGCAAGTCACCACAGGTAGACACAACCGTCTGTTGGAGAGGAGGGGAACTGGGTGGTGGGGGTTGGTGATTTTTGCATGGAGCCGACTGTTTCTTCTTGCTATTCCTTTTCTTGGTTAATCATCCAATGCATCTTTGATTTGAATGAAGTATGTAGAAAAGCAAAGATTGAATATTATATGGGTTTGGATCATGTTCGACTGATGGCACTGGGGTTTGTCTTTGTGGGTGGCCTATATGTGCACCTTCTCATACATAAGCTCCACATGGATGAGATAGTTGGGCCTGTTCTTTTGCCTGTCCCACATAGCAACCAAATGAGGATCTCAAACTTACCCTGTATATTTTACCAAGTACTGCCTGGTAAATGATGGAATATTTATACCCTTGTCTAATGAATCCAGTTGATTCAGCAGGCTCATATCAATTACAGCCCCTTCCGGTTGGACAATTTTTCTCAAGCTATTTTTAATAGATTTTTATATTTATTGTTTATTTTATGATAATTATTTGAAATTATTATTATGTTTGCCTTCTGACAAGATATGTGGAGATAGTGCACTGTACCATCTGTGTGTTTTCATTATGTATAGTGGGTTTCAAGTGCATGTGCCGTCCAAGTTGAAGTCTATTTCTTACGAACACGATATTTATCATCCCAAGCAAGGAGAATGTTGGGAAAATTTTCTTGTATATGTAAATTTCTGATTGATATAATTAATATCATTAAATGTAGTAGCATCTAATGTTTTATATGATAAGAGGGTTCCTTTAAAAATTAAAAAAAAGTATTATTGAGTAGCTATAAAACTTGTCATGTTCTATGGTTCTAAATGTTGGGTCGCCAACTATAGGCGTATGCAAAAGATGCTTATGACAGAAATTGAAGATGTTAAGATGGATGTGTGGTCATACATAAAATAACTGTATTTTAAATGAGATTATTCAAGAAAAGGTTGAGTGGCACTAATATAGGATAAAATGAGAGAGAGACATTTAAAGTGGTTTAAACATTTGTAGAGAAGGCTAGTAAATGCCCCAGTTAAGAGATGTGTGGAGTTGGAAGTTGAATTTGCTAGGAGAGGACGATGAAAATCAAAGAAGTGCTGGAAGGAAAAAAGTATAATCTCAATTACTTTAATTTGAGCTTATAAATAGTTTGAAAGAGATTTGAGTGGAGGCAAAAAATTCATGTAGCCAACCCCACTTAGTATTGGAGAAGGTTTGGTTGTAGTTGTAGTAGTGGTGGTAGTGGTACAAGACTGTAAATAGATTTTTTTCCCATTTTTTCTATAATACAGGGCAACTGTGACTTTTGAGCATAACAACCAAGGAGCATCTGAAATTAAATGACTTATGATGGATGATGCTAAACCATCCTTTTTCCTCAATGGTGTCCTTTTCCTTATCAGGTGTGGGAGAGAACTATTAATTCTATCAACTGGTGACGGCTGAGGTTCTTTTTATCGGCATTTGAAGTAAGTGACAAAGAACATAGCAGGTGGCTGCTGGGAACATGTAGAAAAGTAATGCTGTATGCCAACATTGATTACAAATTGTTGTCCATATAAGGTTTACAATTAAACCGATTTAATTGTTCATTTGTTCAACCTAGCTTCTCTTTCCTGGTTTAAGGAAGCTAGTTCAACTATTCATGGTAATAGCTGGGGGTACTTCTGTGAATTCACTCTTAATAAAATGTCTTCAAGCAGGGATGTGCTTTTTTAGTCTTATCCAGCAGAAATTCTTTGATATTTTCAACAACAAATTTATTAATTGTAGTGGTGCTCTCTTGAGTGGATGTCCTGGAATTATAGGTTCGTTTATTACGTAAAATTCCAAGGTTATGAAATGGACTGGTATAAGAGTGTAATACTTTGGCAAAGTCTAATAGGACCATCGCAACTTTCAAATTGCAAAAAAATAAAAAAGTTTCACGATTGCCATGTATAATTGAAAAAGGATTAAGGCCAAAATTACAACAACAATGTAGTGCATGGTATCCTGACATGATTGAACAATGCCACTACTGCATTTTTTTTCTTTCTATTGTGGTGTATGAGAGGGGTTTATCATGATGCAGTCCTTTCAAGGCTAAACAAATGAAAATAACTATTTTTTCTTTATAGAGAAGAATAACTACTAGACATTCAGTAAGCAAGAATTTTTTGCTTTTAATTTATGTTGAGGTGCTTCTTTGTATGCCTTGTATGTTGCCTATTTAAACATTGTTTAGACAGGCATAGCCTATGTGCTATGTTAAGGAGGACTAGTCAAAGTGTTTTAGGTGGTTGAGGCTAATTTGTCTCGAGCAATTTGTTTCAGATGCTCAAGTATTTTTCCCTTAAAAATTGATGGGTTTAGGCTTAACGGCCATTCAAGGAAGAATTGTATTCACAATGAGACTGCGGCTGAGTAAGTTGGTAGGCATCTATAGACAAAGTGAGAGACAAACAGTTAAGGTGGTTTGGACATCTATATTGTACCAATACCCTAGTTAGGTGATGCTAGAAGTTGGTTGTTGAGCCTCCCAAGAAAGTTTGGGCAGATTGAAAAAGTGCTGGAAAGAAACAATCAAGCATCATTTTAGTAGTTGGATATAAAACTGGGAACGGCCTGGAGATAAAGAATTCATGTAGCTGGCCTGACTTAATATGGGAAAAAGCTTAGTTGTGGCTGCTGCTACTGCTACTGACTAAGGTTTGGGCTTGTGTCATCACAATTGTATCTGAGCATTAGATGGAAACGTGGAAGTTCAATGGAAGGCCAAGAACTACCACAAAAGCATTGGAGGAAGCTACCTTGATGACTTGTACAAGCCACCCCTTGATCTCAGATCCCCTGGTGATGGATCATATAAAGTATGGTGATAATGTTATGTAGGGATCTTTTCTTGCCCTAGATCTTGTCTCAACTCTCAAATTGTTGAAATGGGTGTAAAATGTGTTGATAATGGCAATTTTTCTACTTGGAATCAAGTATTATGACTTGTTGCTTTAAATCAACTTTTGTACTGAAGAAGCTGGACAATTTGCTCTCTGCCAATCTGATCGTAGATTGGGTAATAAAGTCTCCAATATTACTAATTTATCCATCTTTTACGAAATCTCAAACTTTTAGTCCTTGCTAAATGAATGCCAAGAGAGGATCTTTACCATTATTCAATCATCTTGTTGACTATTACCTGCATGTCCTGAATTTGAACAATTTTGAGTTTGGCTTTTGGAAGCCCAAATTTTAAACATGATTGGTAGTCGGTGGTGGGGATATTTTATTCAGGGAGTATGCAGCAAGAAAGGCTGTATAGTGCATAATTGGTGGGGGGATATTTTATACTTCTCCAAATTGACAATCACTTGGGAAAGCTACTATTCCTTCTCAATATGAGAAAATGTGTACTCTAAGATGTTTATGGTTGGATTCGTATCAATAGGATCCTTTAAACTGTGGTTGCTTACTTAGATGTTCATTGTGACTATCACTACTAGGGATGTGCTTATGACTGTGCAACAAGTGAGAAATTGGGCAGGAGGGTAGCATGCTGGGTGCAATTCCACTTTGACTTAGTAGTGAAGGCATTTAAAACTTGAGATTTTTTATACAGGATAAAAAATTAAAAAAAATGATACTGAACTTTTTTTTGTCCAAAATTATGGTGTGGTAACAATAATGGAAGCAGATGATTTTAGATATTGAAGTTCTTCTATGTAATACATAGTTTGGCAATATTAGATGGTTATACAGATTATGCTTTCCAGCACAGTGTATTTGATTTGAAACAAAGATTGCCTATAATTGCAACATAGATGTGGGCTGCAACAGACTGTCATTTAGGATGGGGTGCACGTATGATATATGATTGTTGGAATGTTGTTCACGCCACTTGAACTTGAACCTTCTGCTATGTGAAGTTTCATTGTTCATGTAATTAATATACTTCTGCCATATGCAGCATTTGCTTTCTTCTTCAATGGACAAAACAGTCAAGTTGTGGGATATGTCCAGCAATTCTTGTTTGAAAACCTTTTTGCACAGTCACTATGGTAAGTGTGGTGCTCAATTATTGTGATGGTCATGAATTGATGTTATTGCCATCAATATTGCTTGACTATGTCTTTAAGTTTCTATGAGCTGCTAATATTGCTTTCGTTTTGGTTTCATGAATTAATTGCAGTTACCTGCATTCAGTTCAATCCTGTTGATGATAATTACTTCATCAGTGGGTCTTTAGATGCAAAAGTGCGCCTATGGAGCATTGAAGAACGCCAAGTTGTCGACTGGACTGATTTGCATGAGATGGTTACTGCTGTCTGCTACACTCCTGATGGCCAGGTTGAACTACTCTATATCCCAATAGTTTTCTTATCGGTCTAGATTTCAATAGAAGCAACAACCAAAGTTTTGCTTTTTAGCTGTTTCTGAGAGATTTAGTGTTGGATGTAAGGGTGCTTTAGTTGGTTCTGACACGGGAAGCTGCAACTTCTACAATACATCAGGTAGACCTACTATGTTCAAGTTTCAGCTTTTTATAATCCCTCCTAGCATCAGTTTTTGGCTTATTCGGTGTTTTGTCCCGCTTAGCTACACATAAAGCTGCAGTGATTGGTGTTTTTTTTTTGTTTGAAAAGAAAACTGCAGTGATTGTAGTGGGTACATCTTTTGCTGACTTGACTTATCTTTAGAGCTGTCCAGATGACATCTTCTAATGAAATGTGGAATGCTTATTTTTTCTCTTGTTATGTGTGCAGGTCACAAGCTGCATGAAAAATGTCCAATAAATCTCCAAAATAATAAAAAGAAACCGCAATGCAAGAAAATCACTGGTTTCCAGGTACTTATCTACATCAAAATGAAATGTGGAGTTTTGCATCTTGGACCATTGTTTTTTTACAAATCTTGATGTTAATATACTTCTTTGTATGGTTTAGAAGCATCATTTCATTTTTTTTGGCTTAATGATTTTCACAGTTTGCTCCTGGGCAATCTTCAGAAGTATTTGTAACCTCTGCTGATTCACGAATACGCATTGTTGATGGTGTAGATCTGGTCCACAAATTCAAAGGTAAAATCAGCAAATCACTTCTGGCATTGCTCATATTATTAAGCTATTTTTCTCTCTGTTTTATTGAGTCTTTTTCTTTGAGGATACTAATATGGAGATATTTGTTTTAGTGTATTTTTCTGGAAAAAGTTTTAGTATGTATTTTTCTTAGAAGAAAAGATATATGTAGTAATGCAAGGCATTTTAAATGTAACACTGGATATGTAATCTGTACATAATTAACCTAGGAAATGTTGGAAATATCCAATGCCCTAGGTTACCAATTTTTGAATATCCATCTTATCATCCTTTCAGAGGACTTTAGAATCAACTTCACCTTTTCAATGTGGGTAGAGTTTTTGTCGCCTGGGAAACTGAAATTTTGGCCTGAATGCCACTTAAAAAGGAAAAAAAGAAAGGCTGATTTTTTTTTTTGAAGTTATTGTAAAGTTGAAGCATCACTAACTTGTGAATTTCATTACTTTTGTCATGTCCGATAGAATCAGGAAAACCTTCCTTTGGGTATCAGATTTCTTCAACAAAACTAAAATTAGAGTACTTGAGACAATAATTGAAATGTGTCAAGATTGACAAGAATGTGGAGTATGGAGGCTTTACTTGGGCATGGGAAAATAGTCCACAAGTCCACGTGTGGACTATCCACGCGTGGTAACTGGAGGCATGGAGGAGCTCCACCAGTTGGTTGGGTGGCTGGTGGTGATTGATGGTCGGCTAGGGTGGTGGTCAGCTATTGAGAGAAGAAAGAGAGAGAAGAGGAGCCTTGAGTTGGAAATATTTGTATTGTTCAAAATAAAATACAAGGGAAGGCTCTCTTTATATAGAGAGAATATATCCTAACATTTGAAAACAAAAGATCTTATCTCATAAGGAAAGATTTTATCTTTAAACAAGAAAAGAAATCCTAAACATTGTTTCCTAAAACTAAATTTACTAAAAATAGCAAAACTTGCAACTTTAGCAAAGACACCAAAATTGGTCCCTTAAACCATGACCGCTGGCCCCTGTGGGCCTTTTATTGCTTGCCACGTGGCACTGCTACATTGCCCATCTTTTATTCCCAACACTCCCTCTCAAGTCAAAGGCCGCGAGGCCAATGACTTGGTCTTGCACTTATGAGGCTAAACGTCCCATCATTCATCTTCTTCAAGAGCCAAGCTCTCGATCTTCTCTTTTGACAAGCCGATGGCGAATCCTCTTGCGACTTCCAGAGTCGTTGCTTCTGTGGCAACCTGAGTGGTCGTCGTAACTCGTAACAGCTGTCATAAACTTGTCTTCTTTCAAAAGAGCACAACTTCTTAAGGTCTTCTTGAGTTAGGAAGTCCATACGTGAGGTGTTGGTAGCTCCACGTGGTGGACTTTGTATCTTGCCTGGATTTTTAGGAAAGGAGTTTGGATTAACCATTAGTCTCTTCACAACCTGGGAAGTTGTTGCCTCTTTTGGCAACCTCAAAAGTCATTGCGTGGACCGTGGTGACCTTTCATTGATGTCACTTCTCCAAAAAAATCTTCTCTTTTTAAAGAAAGTAAAAAATCGGATGTAAGGTGTCAAGAGTATGAAGATCACAAGAAATAGAACTTGATAGATCTCCTTCTTTTGCTTCCTTTTCTTCTTGCCTTCTCCTCTTGATAACCTGGAGTCTTCGACTATCGTTATTGACTTTGCCATCTTCTCTAGTCTTTTTTCTCCGCGTGAGGCGTCAGATTTGTTGAGGACTTTCTCCGGAGGCAAGAGCCACTGATGTGCTGTCTAAAACCCACACGCACAAGTGAGCCTAGATCGAAGGTTTTAGTACCATGTCAAGATTGACAAGAATGTGGAGCGTGGAGGTGCTTCTTGGTTGTGGAAAAATAGTTCACTTGTGGTGACCGGAGGCGTGGAGGAGCTCCACTAGCTAGCTGGGTGGCCAGTGGTGGCTGACAGTCGACCAAGGTGATGGCCAGCTATTGAGAGAAGAAAGAGAGAGGAGAGGAGCCTTGAGTTGGAAATATTTGTATTGCTTAAAATAAAATACAAGGGAAGGCTCTTTTTAAATAAAGAAAACATATCCCAATATTTGGAAACAAAAGATCTTATCTCCTAGGGAAATATCTTATTTCTAAACAAGAAAAGAAATTCTAAACTTTATTTCCTAAAACTAGATTTACTCAAAATAGCCAAACTTGCAACTTAAACAAAGACACCAAAATTGGTCCCTTGGACCATGACTGCTGGCCTTTTGTGGGCCTTTTATTGCTTGCCACGTGGCACTGCCACGTGTCCCATCTCTTATTCCCAACAAAATGTTTGTAGATTAAGTTTCATGAATCTATTCCCAGGACTGACAGATGTTGGTACATCTGGTATTGCTACACTTCCAAATTGCCTTGTGCATACCTTGGTATCATGTTTGATCGGATCTCATGTAACCCCATGTTTGGATGGAGGATGGGCCCGAACACAAGATCGAAAAAGCACAATTCTAGAACTGAAAAACACCGGATTTGGTAACCCGGTAATGGTGTACATCTGAGGAGGGGATCCAATCCTCAATTGTCACCATGAGTAGTTACTAGTAGTAGGCGGAATGCTGAATGCAATGCCCATGACCCCTTTTTATACAACACAATATTTCTAATTCTATTAGCATTTTTATCTTCCTGATTAGGAAAAGAAATGTCGTGGTCAAGGGACTCCATCATGGACTTTATGGCTAATGATGCTCCTTCAGAATTTTCCTATTGATGCACCATTGCCTAGACCTTCCATATCAGATTTGTTGTGGAAATCACGGTGAATCTTGTTGAGGAGATTGAGATCCATTATAGCTGACTCTTCTCCTCAGGTGGGTCATGCTCCGGCAGGCACTCTGCTCTACTTGAGTTGTCAGTTGCCCCTAGTTGGGGGTCCTGCTTAGGTGGATTCACCCAGGTCTTCGGAGCTTTGGATGGATCCTTTAGTGGGTGTTCTGGCTGGTATACCGGCCAGTGCAGTCCTGTGGGGTCCTTTAGCAGGTCTGGCTTGTTGGATCCTTAGGCAAGTCCAACATGGGGTTCTTTGGACTTGTATATATACTTATTGATTCCTTTGGGGTTCGTGGGTCTCTTGGACTTAAGTCCTTTTAGGTGAATAAATGGGCCTTGTGGGCCTATTTATTGAGGCTAAGTTTCCTCTCTCATCAATGCCAAAGCTTGTAGTTTAGCTCAAATGAAGGTTGCCACCAAATAAATTTATGTTTGATTTTTTTTTTTCTTTGATAGGTACAAGTATATTTTTGATATATGATGACATTATGATGGTATAGGTGATCTATGTGCACTCTAAGATATTTTTTATATTGTTGATTACCAATGATTTTTCAAGAAATGTAGGAATATGTAATCTTAAGCCTTGTTTGGTAGAGGTTTAAAGGAAGGTTTTATCTTCTATGTCAAGGATAAAGTAAACAATGAATGAACAGTGAAAAGTTTTTATTCTCCACCTATCATATCTACCATCATCCATTACATTTATCTCTCACCAATCATATCTACCCCCACTAACTCATCCTTACTCATCACATACACCTATCACATCTATTCTACTAACCCACTCTCAATACAAATAAAAACAAAAACTAATAATAACATATCAACTTAACTATTACATCCACACCCATGAACCCTCTTACCCATCCACTTATCCCTCCTTAAGACTTCCTAAACTTTACCCAGTCTTAAACTTTAAACTTCTATCAAATGGGGCCTAAAGTTCTTGTTCTAAAGCCTGACAAAGATGTATATTCTCAATTAGACATTTCTTCTTGGAGGTATAGATGAGGCAAGATTTTGAAACTAATGTATATACATTGCAAAGATGCAAGAGTCCTAGTCCTGGTCAAAATAAATAAAGTAAACGACAAAATTGAATACAATTTTTTTCATTAAATAATGCTTTTGATCTGCCCAGCCATAACTTTGTGTAGTTTCCTGCACTTGAAGCATTGATGGTTGATTAATCACTCCAAGTGGTTAAGTTTCCATATGTTGGTAAGAAATAAGTGGAGTTATTATTTCTTTTTCCACTATATATTCACTTAAAGCTTTTAGTAATTACATAAGGTACGATCTATAAGTAATTGAAATTGGATTTGCTTGAGATTTTTTCATGTTACCTTACCTCCAAACCATGTGAAATACCTATGGATTTTGTCTCACATGATAAGTATGAAATGGTTTTGATTTTTTTTCTTCAAGAGAAATTTTCTTCACCTTCTCCAAGGCAATGTTTGGATATTTTTATTCCTTGTTTGGATTAGCATAGAATTAGTTGAAAGGAATGAAAAATAAAAAATTTGTTTAACAATGATGTGGTGCATCATTTCAAAAAAAAAAAAATGATGTAATGTAGAGAGAAGTGTAATTGCTTTAATTCCACTCCCTTAATGGAATTGATTGGTGGAAGAGGATGATTCTAGTTTCATGAATTGACATGTTCTGGTGTTTATCTTACCAGTAAGTACCAATTCTGCAATTAAACATTGTCTGAAATTGGAGTGGTCTTGTGGAATTAACAAAGGAATAAAATGGAGTTTATTTCAAAGTTTGAACTCCAATTCCTTAAAACAAACTGAACCAAAGAGATTTTTTTTTCTTGGTTATTTTCCTTTCCATACCTCATTTTTGCACCTTTCCTCCTTCCTCAGACAAGCCAAGTAAGCCATTTCCAATAATACTTCAGTCAATCTCTCAACTTGATTTCTTGTTATATTTGCATTTGTTAGCACATGCTGACTAGCAATCTATCACTTGATGTAGACCTCCCTTGGATAAATAACAACAAAAATAAGCCTTGTCTAACCTTAAGTTGGGTAGGCTATATAGTAGATACTTAGATTCAAATAATCCAGATTATGCTTGATTATTTCCTTCAAATGCTTCTCTAAATTTCTTCAGCCCTTCCTTTTAGGACTTGAGGTCCGGTACTTATTAATATCTTAAAACTGGGACATAAGTTGGCCTTTGGCAGATGGCTAAGACACCTTGGATGTCTCTCTCACTTTTATCTTCTATTGGTGCCATGTTAACCTTTTCCTTATAATCTCCTTGCTAACCTGATCATTTTTCATATGACCATATTTCCATCTTAACATCTTCACTTCTACCACAAACTTCCTCTGTGCATGCCTACATTTGTTACCACAACACTTAGATCCAAACTCTGTTAGCACTTGCCCTAGGAATTTCCTTGTCATAAAGAACACGTAAAGCACTTCTCCAAAATCATCCAATCTCCATTTGTTTTAATGTTTATGTCAATTCCTTCACATTGTTAACATATTCCCAAATATTTAAACCTCCTTTCTTAACAATGTAACGCGCTTAAATTTTCACCTGTGTCCCATTTTTTTCTCCTTCACCAATGAACTTGCATTCCATATGAGGTCTTTGCTCATCCTCTATCGGCAAACATGTATAAGAAAATACAAAGCCCTATTCTTATTTGACAGCCTTAAATTTCTGCCTACCGGCAACAGGAGGCCAATCCTGTTGATTCTGAAACTGATGGATTAATGCCATTGTAATTGTTTTCACCAAAAATTGTCACTGCAAAGTGTGGACCCAATCAATGCTAATTTGGTCATTTTCGTCGTCTCTCATCAGATCCACGTTGCAGGCAATCAACATGATTTAATTCATCAAATATTTGCATCATTGAAAGTTTTGTCTTTATTTTTTCTTTATCCTTTAGTGATATTGCCAAGTGATCCCTTGTCACCCTAGCCTGAGACTGCAGCCTTTGATTGGGAAATGGTGCAAGATTTGTTTCTCCACTAAACTTTTTGGACATTTGATCTCTTAATGGACCTACAGATTGAGAAAATTTTCAATTGGATATGTGAGTTGTCTTCAGGCATGCAGAAGTTGATTGAAGTTCTGTAGTTCTACTGTTGCAGAAAGAGCCAGGCTTGGAAGTTTTAATATCTTTTGGATTGAAGACTTTGATATTGTTCACATTCCCATGGATCCTCCTTATGAGACCAATATTAAGTGTAAGCAAATTTAGGCTTTTGATTTGGTAAAAACAAAACAAAAAGTAAGTTGATTACTATAAAGTCATCCAAGAGTATTTCACAAAACCTACCTATTAGAGTTACTAGATTTAATTAGTTATAGGTTTGTTTTAAATAGGATTGAGAGTTTTAGTTATTTTTTATTCATGTTTACTATTTTATTTTTTACTTGATTTAGTATGTAATTTTTCTAACCTAACTCTATATAAAGAGGTCAAGGGATTTTATTTTCAATAAGACAATTCATTATTCTCTCCACATGGTATTAGAGTAGAGAAAACCTTAACCTTGGGTCCCCCCCTCTCTCTACCTAGGGAGGGTGCCACCCCTCCCTCCCCTGCTCAAGGAGCGGCACCGTTGGCCCCTTCTCCCTCTCTGTCTTGTTGCTGCCTAGAGGAGTGGAGGCACGACTGGCGTCCTTCCTCTCTCTCTCTTCCTCTTGCGTGACTATTGAAAGGTGAAAGCGCCACACTGCCTAAAGAGAGAGCCATTGCTGTTGCCTCCTCTTGTCTCTCTATGCTGCTGCCATAACATGCCTTACCTACTTGTTGCGCACCAGCACGCATTTACTTCTACTTGCCACACGCCACCATGCGCTTGGTCCCTGCTCCCTCGCATGCATGCTCCTACCCCTCTGTGCACAAGCCCCACACACTACTACCCTTTGCACACATTGTGTGCATTGACTCTGTCTCGCACGCATCTCAAGTGCATTACCTGCCCTTCCCATGTGCGTATTCTGTGGCTATCAATGATGCTTTTGCTGTTGTGCTGCTGCTGCTGCTTTGGTTGGTGTTGCTTGGGCTGTGGCTGCTGTTGGCTGCAGCTGTTGGTTGTTGCTGTTGCAGCTATTATTGCCACTGTAGTCTTTTTTTTTGCGCCTACTGTTGTTTCTCTTGTGGTTGTTGCTTCTGTGGCTGTTGCTGCTACTATTGTTGATGCTGCTATTGTTGTGGCTATTGGTGGTGCCGCTGCTGCTATTGCAATGTTGTTGGTGCCGCCGCTGCTACTGTTGACTTCACCTCCAACACCACCCTTGTCGCCTACCTCGGTGGGGCTCGTCACTGCGGGACCACCCCCCCCATCCTGCAGGGTTCTTCTCAGTGGGAGCCTTACTCTTCTCAATTGGAGTCTTGTGGGGGCTCTGTAGACTGGCCTCTGACATGAGAATGCTCTGTGGATTGCCTTTGGACACCTTGAACTTTCCTATTGAAATTTGGCTTTTTTTTTTTTTGTCAATGAGAGCTGAAGAGCTCTCCAGTGTTTTTTTTTTTTCCTTATCCTCGAGAGGGGTTTCCATGGTCAAGAGATGTCTCTCATCCCTACCTACTTGCATGCCTCTTCGCAATTTTTTTTCTCCTAGAGAGAAGATTTACCATGGGTGTGAACCGACTACCTCTACCATGACTATCTACTTGATTGCTCCTTCAGCCAAACAATGTTGCCATTTTGGGGGGGGTGGGGGGGTGTGTTGGAGTGAAGAGTTACTAGATTTAGTTTTAGGTTTGTTTTAATTAGAATTTAGGATTGATGGTTTTCGTTTATTTTCTATTTCTATTTGATTTTTTTTTTTTTTCTTGGTTGAGTTTGTAATCTTTCAAACCTAACTCTATATAAAGAGGTTAGGGGACTCTATTTTCAATAAGGCAATTGATTATTCTTTCCACACTACCAATTGCACTTAAGATAAGTGAAATTTCACTGAAGTTCTGTCACTGGATGTTACAGTTTCTGAACAAAAATGAGCAGACGTAAGAAAAATCTGTTTGATCCCTTGATTACATTAGTCTGTGACAGCTTAGGTACCATGTCATCTTACCTACCAAACTTGTTTTTCATACATTTTGTCCTTGTGTTGGCTGAGATCCATACAATCAGCACTAAGATTTTTCTTCAGCATTTGAGTTTATTGTTTACCCTATTCTGATCTTATGTACCATCGCAAGGTCACCTATCCAAATATAGCATCCATCACTTTGGTACCTCATTTTGCATGTGCTTCAGCCACTTATCCTATCCTAAAGTTAACATATGTGGGCTTGAAGCTGATTATATGTGCAAATACACTGAGAGTTTGTCATCCTTATGCAAGTTCTAAAATACGTTTATCTCAATTGCTACATCCTTTACAAAATTAATTTATTTCTTCAGGATTCTCCACATGAAATCTCTCATGACAACGCCATATCCTTTGGGCTCGATAACTCCTATCATGTGCTCTGAAAGGTATCTTGGTAAATTGGAGATGTGTGTGATTTTAGTTGCGGTACCTTCACCCATACTTGAGGGTGTGGTTAAAGAGAACATTTTTTTGTGCTTGCTATATTTATGTTTTCATTTGATTTGCACAAAATTTTCGAAGAAAAATATGTGCTCCATCTTGGGTGGAAGGTGTGTGTTTTGTGATGTTGCAAAATCAATGCTTACATAAGTGTCTCTGAAAATCTAATTCACGAGCAGCGCCATTTGCTTGCTCGATTCAAAACATTTGGCGATCTGTGTAAATTTGTCAGATTTGTGGATGATATTGGCTATGAAAGTAGTACAAGTGGACCACTGGTTTGGAGTAGAGTCTTTTCTAGTGACATTTTTTGTCTCTTTTTGCTGGCACAGGGTTCCGGAATAGACGCAGCCAAATATCAGCCTCCATAACTGCAGATGGAAAGCATGTTGTGTGTGCAAGTAAAGACTCTCGTGTCTACATCTGGAGATATGACGCTGATTCTCGACCCAGCAGGAGCAAAGGCATTACGGAAACTCAATCTTACGAATATTTCCATTGTAGCGACGTATCAGTGACCGTAACATGGCCAGGGACAAATGCATGTGGGATGCAGAGAACCAATAGTAGCACACACAACATTGAGGATTCTGTTGCAATGAACCCAAGATCACCCTTGCCTGTTTGCCAGTGTAGCGTAAGCCCACGAAATGCAAATTCAACCCCAAGCAGCAATATATTCTCTGACCGTGTTTCGGCAACTTGGCCAGAGGAGAAGCTGCTTTTCCCTGACCATGTGCAGAGCCCTCGGAGCAGTTGCGAGCTAAAGAACGAGGCCCTCAATCGGTCTGCTTGTGGCATGGTGATTGTAACTGCCAACTGTGTAGGGGAGATTAAAGCGTTCCAGAACTTCGGTAATCCAGTTCGGTTGTGAGACCTTTGGTACAGGTAATTGGAAAAAGGGCCGAGGTTACGCTTGGTTCAGATCAACTTAGCTCCGATTTGTTCGTTGTGCCCAAGATCTGGGTGAAGTCGCACCAATAAGTTGTGTATAGGGGAAGATGCTTACGGCGTGAATGGGCAAGGTGAGGATTTATGTGGCGAAGAGTTCAATTCTGATTCTATTGTTCACTTGTGCATATTTAGTTTTGCGTGCTCCAGTTACGGGATGGAGTCATCTAGGTGCAAAACAACAGATGGTTTAAATGTCTTTGTTAGAAATGTAAAGATCGAAATAGATGTCAGTCTGATGCCTACCCATTCTTTTACTGTTGAGTTTTCATTTTGATAGCAGGTACATTAGCTTTAGTTTAACACATTTGTCAGCTCGCTTTATTTTTGCTTATGAAATCATGGAAGATAATATACTTGAAAGTACTGAATGAGTGAATTGTGTGTTGCACATGGAATTCTAGTAGTTAAAATGGTGCACTTTGCTTGACTCATGATCTCTTGGTATTTCTTACTAATAAACTAAAATAATTATATGACGTATAACCGCCCAAAAAAAAAATTATGGAACGTATCATGCAAATACAGCTCTAGTCTGGGATCGTAGTGCAGGGATCTCAGTGTTGGTTCCATGCTACCATATCTTTTCCTGGATCTTGGAATGATCCAATGATGAAGATAAGCCAAACTCGAGATAGACGTTAGAACTTGGATCTTGGAATGATCCAAGTTAGGATGCCTAAGCTTGAGCTTGGGAATGTTCGACTCCGACTAGAAAGGATAATTTAGCTCGTGTTCGATGCAGTTATTATCCTATATTGGCAGTCAAAGGGCTGCTCTATCTAGCGCTCACAAAAAATGCTCGGCCTTCAAGTTTGTTTTTCTTTTATCTTAAGCGAAAATGTTTCATTAAAATGGATAAAATACAATACAAAAGGATGCACCCATACGAGGGAAAGGAAAGAGAGGCTGATCAAATACTCTTGAAAGAGGAAGTATTAATCTGTAAAAATGAGAGAATTTCATCAAAATGAGATAATCAAAATAACAAAAGTAAGGAAGAGAAGAAATAAAATAAACAAAAAAAAAAAGTATTTACTGCAGGAGTTTAAGTCGATCTCTTCCAAGACCTGAAAGAATAGTAACTTCATGCTCCTTGATATAGTAATGTTATCAGGATGAAATCTTGGAGATCCACGTTAACGAGAAAATTGAAATAAATCGGTATCGACACTTGTCAGAAGATCTCGACTGTAATGGGTATAGGGTCACACGTGTCTCCATCAAACAAAACTAAAAAAGGACTATCCTTCCCCATCTAGTGAGATCCAAGCAACACCGATCGACCACCTTGTACCACAGATCACGCGACCACTCCAATCGACTACCACAGCCACACGACAGCCATCATGAGCGTTGACTAAGGCATGACCGACAGCCATGACCGCAACCATGCTGAGCGACGAAGGTGTCGGACCGCATACGAAAGCAAGCATGCTGCAACCATATCCCCCTCGATCGTGCAATCTTCACGACCTTAGACCGCCAATGACGACCGGACCGCCATGACCTTCGAAGGCGAGCTGCGAGAGGAAGGCAAACGACGAAGCACAAGACCTGATCAACAGAGAAGGAAGGAGATGTGCAAACATTTGATCAACCTAAAATGTCTATTAATGCATGTTTTTAGTGTCACATTAGCATCATACATTATAAATAGTACATAACATGCATAATCATGCATTTATATCAAGTTGTATAAATTGTACAGTAATTATCTCTTTTTTATGGTTAGGGATAGGGTGACTTTTTATCAGGGTCTTGGATCGAAGATCCAATCGTACGGATCTGATTAGGGCGACGATTTGAGTTCAACGACTCCAAGATCGTCCTAATTGGACATCTGCAGCAACAGATAGAGATCGAGGAATCCTAAAGATCATGGGTCAAGATGGTGTTAATCCACACCTCAGATGACAAATCTAACTGCATGGATGGATTCGGATCAACGATCGCAGCCTAACAACGTGAAAATCGATTCAATCCTATACCTGTGGCACCATCTACATCACTCAGAAGATGGACAGCTAGGATGGCGCCAGTGCGATAGAAATCCCTTGGGGATGCAGCAGCGGTTCCTCGGGGTCGATTGGGCGGCTGGGATGGCGCCACGTAGATGGCGCCACGTGGCGCCATCCCAGCCGCCCAATCAGCCCCGAGGAACCGCTGCTGCATCCCCAAGGGATTTCTATTGCACGATCCTAGCCGTTGGATCTTGATCCAATGGTTAGGATTGAATTTGATCGGCTGCTTCATCTTCATCAAGTGAAAGAGCGCAACGGATCTGGATCATTGGATCTCGATCCAATGGCCATGAATCCACGCGCTAAAATCCTCTCTGAGACACAAAAGCACACATAGCGCAGCGGTCGAGCGTGCTATGTGAGAGATCTGATGCGCGTTCGAGCCCGCTACGCCTCGAATTGAAGAGCAGGCAAGGGGGCGTACGAGCGAGCGGGACCACGCGATGAGGATCGGACGGTGCTGAGCGAGCGATAGCGCCCACGTGCGATTAGACGCACGACGCTGATGCGTGATCGCACGCGGGCACATGGCGCGGGTGCGGATGGTTTAAGTCATTCGATCTCTTGATCAGACGACTGATATCGCATGTACATGCATAAGCGTTTAAGGTGGGGAAGAAGAGCGGGCGCGTGTGGTGCACACACACGTCGTCCATGACGAACCTTTAGTGACGTTTAAGCCCGTCACTAAAGGTCCCATATTAATGTTTTTCAAATTAAAATGTCCAAAATGCCCCCACTCCTTGCAACTATAAAAGGATACCCCCTCCATACGAATTTCTCATCCCTTCCTTCTCTTCTCTCCCTCTCCAAAGCTCAAGAGAAGCTTGTCCCACACCCGAGATGCTCCTCAAGAGATAAAATCAAATTTTCACCCCCATTCCAGAAGCGGATCCCGCGACGACAACGACGTGCTGCCTCGTTCCTGTTCCTCCTGCTTCAACCTCCTTATTCATGCTCTGTTTCTCATCTTCCAGGCATTGTCTCGTCTGGGTCGTCTTCCAAGCGATCGTCGAGGATGATAACTTCTTTCTCCCATTCCTTTTTCCTGCTTTCTAGAGTAAAATTTTTCCTACTTTCTAGTGTAATAATTTCTCGCTTTCTAGTGTAATCTTTTCTTGCTTTCTTAGTTGTACAAATATTTTGCAACTTCAAGTGCATGTTTTCTCTCTCTCTCTCTCTCTCTCTTATTGTCTATAGTTATTTCATTTCATTGTGATTATTCCACTCTCTAAATAAAAACACAAAAATATAATTGTGAATTTTGATCGACGTAGCCTCCCTAAGTTCGACTCGAGATTTCTATTCCGGTATAAATTTTATTTGTTGAACCTGAGTTCTTCGCTATTCAAACTATAACGACAGGTTTTCGAAACCAACTCTGATAGCGTATCCTTCGACGTTCAACATTTTGGCACCGTTGCCAGGGAGGCAACGATTTTCTGATCTTCTTTTTGCATTTCATGCACTTTACTATCTTCTAACTTGCTTTCTCTTGTGTCTATTATTTTGTAGATACCTCCATCAGAGAATTATCAAGCGGTAAATTGGAGTGAAGTGCAGTTGAAGACGACTGTAAGTGCTCCCCATTCTTCTCCCTCCATAAATTTCATTTCATCACATTAAATTCAAATTCCAATTAACCTAGGTGTTTGCATAAATTCTAGGATTAGTTTGGTTATTTGGATTTCCACTCACTCACATTTCACCCTTGAATATTAAAAAATAAATAAAAAGATAATTTTGTGAGGTAATTCAACATACACCCACATTCTAGGCACTTAATCTACTTAATTTTCTTCTACTTAACCAGATTCTAATCTATGGAATCGGTACACACAAATCAACACATAAAGGAATATAAATCATTCTAGGTTAACCATTTCTGTATGCCTAACATAATAGTGGAATTGTGGCCAATTGTTTAAGTTGTTTGGACCGCACCACTCAACCTAAACTCAACTCACCAAGTAGCTTCCTCTTAGGGTTTTCAATCTAGGTTGATACTAGGCACTCCACTTTATTTCTGATTTTAAAAGGAAAGTAATTTTCACCCGTGCTTGAAAACCTGGTTTGCCTCAAACTTGATTGAAATCAACCTAATTCTAAACCTTAAAAGCTACTTAAGCAAGATTTGAACATTAAAATCTACTCATCACAAATAATCTTGCTTGAAAACCCTGGTTGTGCACGCACTTGCACATACTCAATTGATCATTAAGGGCACAACTCATTTTAAGGGCCCACCACATTCCATAAGCACTACAATCCCAGGCCTTAATAAAAACGAGTAGACGTTGGCTTTAAGGACTGATTCACTCTTCGGGGCCTAGTCTGAGATTGTTTATGATTAATATACTTGTACTGATTAATTTGATGTCTAGTTAGGGGAGTAGAGTCAAACGACCGCGGCTAAGGGGTACACTAGGAACCGGAGGAGCAAGCCAAAGGAAGAACCTTCTCCCCAGTCCCTCCTTCTAATTGGTTGGACTTAGCAGACACAAGTAGAGTAAACCATTTATAATCTTATGGTGGGTTCTGGGAGTCTGTAGTTCCTTAGGCTACCCCACTTAAGGACAGGTTTGTTTTGTTGTGCTGCAGGATTTTTATCACCAGTCCTTCCGACCTTTTCCTAGGTTATTCTGGGAAGAAGGTCATTGAATCCTCGATTGGAAGGACCACTAGAGTATTCTAGGAGGCGTAGATTGGATTTTAGCCAAATTGATCCCATGGTCGATCAACAGCCTCCTCTGCCTTAGGATCCACAAGAGGTATTTCAAAGGCAGCTGGAACAAATGCAAAGAATGCAAGAATGGTTCCAGAGAATGCAGGGCGCTCAACCCTTGAAGGATTTTTATGATCCTTCAAATTATGGGGAACATCCCGGCATCCAGATTCCTGCTGGAGACGTGGAAATCAAGCCCCAAGTGTTAAGCCTGATCAAACATTTTCATGGGCTTGGCTCTGAAGACTCGTTTCAGCACTTGGAGGACTTGACCACTTTGGTCCAGACCACCAAGGCGTAAAACGTGAATGAGGAGCAAATGATCATGAGGCTCTTCCCCCACTCTCTTTGGGATAAAGTCGCTCATTGGTACAGGACTATAAGAAGACCAATTGCAACTCGGAATGAGTTGAAATCGGCCTTTCTAAAGAAATTCTTCCCTGTTGGACGTACCAATGCTTTTAGACGGGCAATCACTACCTTTACCTAGCGGCCGGTGAAGCAGGTTCATGTGGCTTGGGAGTGATTCTAGGACCTATTGCAGAGGTGCCCACACCACAAGGTGCCGAAATGGCAACTCGTGCAGATCTTCTACCACGGGTTGACTGAGCAACTCAGAAATCACGTGGATGCTTCTTGTGGAGGTAATTTCCTCAACAAAGACGCAGATAGCGCACACGATTTGTTTGAGGAAATGAGCGAGAATTCGATCAATCATGCCTCCTTGGATACTTTTAACCGGTCCCAGTAGCCCAGATCGAATGTTAATGAAGTCCACGACGATCAAACCCATGGGTACGAAAATCAGAGGGACCTACATGCACATGCTCAGGTGGTTGAGTAGGGTCCTTCCTCTTCTTCTTCTGCAAATCAACGATTCTTGGCTAATGAAGCTCCTCTGTTTACGCGGCTAGATCGTGTTTTAACAGATATCTCGTTGTAATATACATGAACTCTCCGCGAAAACAAATAAAAATTTATAACTCGAAAATCAAAGTATCCGAAGTCGAACACAGAGAGCAATCTGAGTATTCCAAAACTTGATAACACAACTTTCTAATAAAAAGAAATGACTAGTTCAAAAGAAGTGACAGGATATTGTTATGGAAGAAAAATTGCTCAAAAGAATTGGACGTCTGATATTGCATCAGACGTCTTAAAATTATCTCTCAGAATCTTTTTTTTCTGTTTTTGATTTGCTCTGTTGCAGCTATGGTTTCTCCTTTTCTTTTTCTTCCTTAGCCGCTTTTGCTCCTCTTCTTTTTCCTTCTCTACTTGATTCTCTTCCTGTGGCTAAGTCCTGGCTTTGCCTCTTCTTAGGTTGCCTTCTTTTTCTTCCTTTTCTTCCTTTGCTTTCTTGCTTCTCCCCTTTGTTTGCCCCTTGATCTCTCTCTTCTTCTTTCTCTTGGTCTGCCGCACCTCTACTACAGGGTGTCCTTCTTCTTCTTCTTCACTTACAGCGGCTAAGTCCCTGCTTCCTTCTCTTGTTGCTTCTTCCTTAGCGTCGTCTTCCTGCACAAGCACCACGCAACAAAACCCATTCCCCTACCCTTCCCGGGCATCTCTCTTTCTCTGAATCTCTCTTCGGTACGCTCTCCCAAAGTTGGGTTATCGGGTTGGTCGCACGCCCGGGTCCAGGCGCACCGGCGTGAGTGTGGTGCGCGAGGAGTGGATGGTAGGATAGTTGGGTCGAGTTACCAAGTCCGCGGGCTAGCTCTCGGACGAGGTGTGCATAGGTGAGGAGGGACCTCACCCCAGTGAATTTGAGGCGACCAGACAATATCACAAAATCAATTTAAAGTACTCAAACAGGTCACTTCTTACCGAGGTGGGACTAAAAGTCCCACCCGCTGCTGCTGGCAACTGCAGAAGGACGGCTTCACGATTGGTGCAGCTGCAGGTCCGCAGCACCCTTTATCAGGTTGGGCTTGCGCACACTCGCAACCCGCGCGGTCTGGAAGCCTGGGAGCGGTCGATTATGGCCTGGAGCTGAAGAACAGTCGAGCTCGAGTCGTCGTTAATGGCGGCTAGAAGCTTGACCCTGCACAACACAAAAAGAAGCTTGCAGCTCTATCAAACCACAGGAGGACCTTCGCTATGTCACGACAAAGGTGAGGCGATCGGTGGCAGGTCGCGGGGTGGCCTAGGCGTGCGTGCCTAGGTCACTCTGTGGCCGGAGTTATGGGTTAGGTCAGGGGAAGCGTGGAGTGCGTGTGGCGTCCTGTGGATGGGTGGAAGGTGTTCAGTGGAGTGTGTCAGAGGTTGTGAGGTGGGTGGCGAGACGTGTGGGGGTGCGGAGTGACGGAGGCATCTCGCCGGAGGGTGGCCAGAGATGGGGAAGATGCGGGCGGTCAGTGGCGGTCGAGGGGTGTTGTGTGAAATAGAATGAGGGAAATGAAAGAGTGGAAGACGGGGAGCTTATCTGGACTATTTGGAGCGAAGGGGGGGCAGAGGAGACGGACAACTCGTTTGTGCCGTTGTCGGAGAAGATGGCCCTGAGGGAGATAACAGTGATGAGAAGGAGGATAGGAAGGCGTGCGCTAGTGCGGCGCGATGCGAGAGGACGAGACGGAGTGAACCCTGCTGCTGGTATGGCAGCAGAGCGACGAGAGGGAGGAGGAAGAATCGCTGGAGCTTGCGGGCTACTTGGCCGGAGAGAGGGGAGATGAAATCTGGGGGATTCTGTAGCCAAAACAAGTCCGAGAGATTCGTAGAGGACCGGGGGTCCTTTTATAAGTGCTGGCCGAGCTTCTGGTGTGTGGAGGGTAAGCCTTCTGCCACTGACTTCTCACTGGAGAAGGAAGGTAGTTGGAGCTCCAAATCTCTCGTGCGTTCGCAGGAGAGATTGGATGGAAATCAAATGTTGTGATTGAGCTCAGATGGAAGGGGATTCCTCAGATAATCTCCCTTCCAAATCTGGGAGGAGATCTCTGAGGGATCAGGGAGTATTCCCCCTCTATTCCACACCGGAGAAGGATTCCTCCCCATTAATGGTAGAGGGACCTTTTTGTAAGAGTGGCGAGGAAGATAGGGGGTATGTGTAATAGTTTTCAAAAGATATGGGCCAAAATGTAATTGGGTGTACTAATTTGCAAAGTAGGTCAAGATGACCTCCCCTTAAGTCTAATTTTTGTATAAACCTAATTTTGACCTAAGGAATCCAATGGTGAATTTGGATTTTAGGTTTGTCCACGTTTGACTGGAATTTCTGCACAAAAACCCAAATTAGGTCAATTGATGAGGTAGGACCCTAATCTAGGTTAAAATAGGTTCCAAAGGTCAAATTGAAGGTTCTAAATCCTAGGGGATATTTTTCCATGAATTTTAAAGGGTTTATTTTATTTTTATCCTAACCATAACCCTGTTGAATCAAGCAGGTCTATTTTAGGGTTACTAGATGTCATTTAATTCCTGGATTGCACATGAACCCATTTCTGATTGAACAAACCCACTTTTTATCTTATTCAAATCATTTGACCTATGTTTTGCCTCTGAGAAATTTCATTTATGTACTGCAATGGTAAAATTACAGTTTTACCCTTTATTTCATGTTTTCTTTTCAGAACACTTATTCCTTCAATTAAGCCCTCCTCTAAGTTATGTAGGAGCTTTTATTCTCTTTCTTGGGTCAAAATGAGCTAGTTAAGGCTCATGATGAGGCTCTCATCATACCCGCATGCCTAGCTTTTGCTAGTCCCTTAGCAAAATTTCAAGGTTTTAACTTCTGTTATAGACCCTGAGTGTCTGTCATTAGTTATGATAAGTGCTTTTCTTTTTTTTTTGTGATTAGGTTAGAATGCCGACAATAGGCCTAAAGGTACTCAAGTACCAACCAAAATCCGGACCTGACCCGCTTTAGCCTCAGTCTTCCGCAAAGGTTTTTAAGGCCCGCAAAAACTATCATAGGGTTTATTGGACTCCGCGGTTAAAGCACCCGTGCTTTAAACATTTTTAGCCTAGGTTCAGTTTGTAGTGCGTTTTTTATAAGAGTGAGACAAAAGATTTATTTGTTTGGAGAGTTTTCTCTCTTTTCTTTTTATTTCTAGCTTCGAATTGGCTTCTCAACATGGTCTATATCGGATTCCTTGTCCCCATCATCAATCCTCAAGGGTCCCTGGCAATCGATGCTTCGAGATAGCACCGCCCATGGCAACCCCCAGAACCCTGGCTTTCGAGATTTCGAGATAATCTCACCCATGGCGTTCCATGGCCAAATTCAAACCCTGGCGATCGACATTTCGTGATAATGCCGCCCATGATATTTGAACCAGCAGAGTGCTTACATGCCCCCGGTAGGATATTTAAATATCCTAAGAGACAAGCACCGAAGAGATGATATGTTGTTACGCATCTTTGAGAGGAATTTCCCGCCTCTCCGCGCCAGGAACTCGTCCAAATTAACTTGTGTTGATCGGCCGCTCCTAATCTAGGTGACTTTTTCAGAACATTGAAACATTTTTTGCGTGGTTTTGATATTTATGCGTACTGAACCAGACTGTGTGTGAATTGAGGTGCTTAGGTTACCGAATCCCACAAATAAAAGGTTAGTTAACCAGGTTGAATACTTTCTAAGCCTTAGACCTAATACTTAAGCTTCGCATTTTCCCCAACCTCTTGAGGATTATCCAGATCTTAGCGGATACGTGAATTTTTAAGCTAAAGAATCTAGCCCAAGAGGCCTAAGATCAGCGTTCTTGCTAATCTCTTTTTATGTCTCCTTAACACTTTTCTTTTTATTTTTCTCTTTTCTTGATCTAGTCTAGAACTTCAGTTAATCCCTTAATCTTTTACTAATGACCATCCCCTTTTTTTGTTTTCATTTTGTGCTCCTTTTTTGGCATTTTGCTCTTTTCCTCCTCTCATTTGTATAGCCCAAAAAATTATCTCTCCCCCCTCCTCTCTTTTTTATTATTTTTTTTTGAGTTGAAACCTTTTCTTGATATGAATTTTCCTGACATTTTGCACTTTCATACCCCCCCATGCCTAAGATTTGCAATGTCCCCATTGTAAATTAGGTGGGTTCGATTTTAGCTTAGTTCATGCATTTGGACTGATGTTGGGTGGGCGAACGGGTCGAAGTGACTGTTGCGAATGATTTCTAATCTCGGGTAGGGGTACTTGAGGTGGAGTCGCCTGTTCTAATGGATGAACCCTAAATTGCAATATGAATTCCACGTAGAAATGTCAAAAAAGGTTTCGGGTTTTTCAAAGAATGACGGGTTACCTCCCGTTAAGCGCTGAGTTTTACGTCATCGGCTAGGTGCAATGAGCTCAAGGAGAATGGAAGGTAAAGGATGACTCAGCCAAATTTGTATCGGTCATGTCAATGAACAGTTTGAGTCTCTTACCGTTCACAACAAAGGGTTCGGAATCGAGGCTGAGTGGGCTGATTTCAATGGCTCCATTTCCAAAGATTTGTTGGACTAGGTAGGGTCCGACCCACTTAGATCGTAGCTTGATGAGAGCCTCATCATAAACCCTAACTGCCACAATTTAATCTAAATAAGTGTGAAGAAGTTCCTACAAAACCTTAAGAGAGGCTTAACTCAGAGAATTTTGTGTTAAAGAATAAGACAAATCATAAGGGGTAAAACTGCAATTTCACCATTGCAGTGCGCAAACAGGATAATTAAGGATCTAAACGAAGGTCAAATGAACTTAATAAGGAGGGAAGCGGGATGATCTGATCTTAAAAGAGTTATAGCAACTTCTAGGAATTAAATGACATTCTGTAACTCTAAAACAAATCTACTTTAATTCACGAGGTTCAAGGTAGGATAAAAATCAAATAAACCCTCTAAAATTCATGAAAAAATATTTCTTAGGGTTTAGAACCTTCAATTTGGCCTTTGCAACCTATTTTGACCTAAAATGAGAACCATGCCCAATTTATGACTTAATTTAGGTTTTTACGCAAATTGATCGGTCAAACATGGTCCAACCTAAAATCAAATTCACTATTAAAATCCTTAGGTTCAAATTAGGCTGGTATAAAAATTTGGGCTTAAGAAAAGACCATCTTGATTGACTTTACAAATTGGTCCTCTTGAATTACTTTTTGACCCTTATCTTTTGAAACCCTCGTAAATTGCCCTTATCTTTCACGTCGTTCTTTGTAGAACAGTCCTCCCTACAATTTCTGAGCAGCGCCACACCTCCGGCGACCTTGCGCGGAGGTTGGCGTCGCGCAGGGCATGGCGCCCGTTCTTAGGAACGAGCGGGAGGTTCCCTGTGTCGTCCTCTGTCGCAGAGACCCTCCCCTGACCTCTGCAACCGGCCATACCTCTCCTGCGAATGCACGAAAGGCATGGGTCTCCTTCTTCGGACATCTCTGGCGTGCGCTGCAATTCTTTCCCTCGGGCTGCTCTCCTCACCAGCGCCTTTATAAGGAGCGGTAGGGGCGTCCGACCAAGGTAAGCTAGTTTTGGCCGAGAAAAACCCTCGATTTCGTCTCTCCCCTCTCCGGTTAGACAGCCCAAGCTTCCGGCGATCTTTCCTCCTCCTCGTCGCTCTACTGCCATTCCTGCAGCAGAGCCCAGTCTGCCCCGTCTCCCCACGCCAGGCCGCACCAGCTGGCGTCTCCAGATCCCCTCCTCGTCGCCGTTACTCCTCCTCTGGGCACCTTCGTCCCCAGCTCCGGCAGGCACGAGCCGGACGTCTTCCTCTCCCTCTTCGTCGACTAAGTAGGTAGGAACCTTCCCCTTACCCTCCTCTAACTTTTCTCTTATTCAATTAGCATTTCAGACCCCTCGACTGCCACTACCACCCCCATCTGCTTCACCTCCGGTCACCATCTCCGGCGAGGTCGCTCCACCTCCACAGGCCATTTCACCCCTCGCCGACAAGCCCAGAAGATCCCCCTCACTCCACTCAAGCGTTTCCCCCACTCCATTCACCACCCTTCACCTCCCGACCACCCCCCGAACACACCCACTTCCGCACACATAGTCTGCCCTAGGCACACGGACACAGGCGCTCTTACGCCTCGCCGACCCTCGCACAGCCTTCGCCACACTCCGGCGAAGCTCCCTGTGTTGTCTAACATGGCCGGGAGGTCGTCTTCATGATTTCAGGGTTCAACCTCCTCGCCGCCATTGACAAGCTGCTGGAGCTTCTTCGCAGGCAGCTCCAGGGCTCCTCCTCTCCAGGTGTGAGCTCCAGGTGACGTGGGGCAAGCCAGTGAAGGCACCCAGGTTCTTGATTGGGAGTGTGAAACCTTCGCTGCTGCCTAAATCAACGGCTGCTTCTCGCCTACGGGTGCGCGGTGCAGAGGTGGGACTTTAGCCCCACCTCGTAAGTGTGTGGCCTTGCGCCCACACTTAAATTGAAAAAGTGACATTAGCTGTTTGCCTTCAGTCACACAGGGGTTAGGTCCCTCACCTATTCACGCACCTCGTCCGCGGCACTGCCCATGCGGACCTGGTGACCCGACCAGACTATCATGCCTGTGCACTCCTCGCGCACCACCCAAGTCGGTGCGCCTGGACCCGGGCGCGCAACCCGACCCGATTACTCGGCTTTGAGGGAGCTTTCCAAAGAGAGATCCAGAGATAGAGAGACGCGGGGAAGGGGTAGGGGTAGGTTTTGCACTGATCTGTGTATGTGTGCACAGGATAGAAGGAAGAAGCAGGTGAATAAGAAGAAGAAAGGAAGGAAAAGAGCCGAAGGAAGAAAAGAGGAGTTGCACTGTAGAAAATGCACAGTTAAGCCGTCTGAAAGTCGAGTCAGACGTCGGACGGTCAGCAGCCAGGGCAAAGAAAAATTGCAGCTGCTGAAGAAGAAGGAAGAAGACGCAGTGAAGAAAAAGAAGAAGACAGGAGAGAAAGAAAGAAGAGGAACGACCAAAGCAGAAGAAAAGAAGAAGAAAAGAAGAAGAGAAGAAAATCAGAGAGGAAGAAAGGAGAAAGAGAAAGAGGAACCACAGAAGCAGAGAAGAAGAAAGAAAAAGAAAGAAGAGAAAGCAAAGAAGAAGACAGAAAGAGAAGAAGAAAAGGCCAATTCTTTCTCTCTCTCTTAATTTTTGTAAAACCTTATATTGAGAATTTATAGGCTTCTAGAATTATAGTTGCTCCCTGAGTTCGACCTTGAGAAACTTGTCATTCCGAGTAATAAATTGTATTAAACTGGTAACTATTTTGTTATATACCACAACGACTATAATAACTATACCGACAAACGCAGGGCCAGTTTTTAGCACCGTTGCCGGGGAGCAACGGCTATTCTAAAAGCTATTAATTCACAATTTTTGAGTCTCTATTGATCTCTTCTCTTTTGTTGTGCAGGCGCAAGAAATCAAGAGGACAACAAGCAACCGCGCAACAACCAGACCTAGGACAGGTAATTTTCTATCCTCTCATTTTATCCCCTAAATTCTAAAGAGGAAGAAAAAGAAAGAAAAAGCAATTTAGGCATAACCTATCTTCCATACTTAGTAAATCATCAAAGCTGCCTATTTTCAATTTCAACACAGTATATCTGTACATCCATTAAGGGTATTTAGGGCTAACACCTTCTTGCTTGATCCCTAATTACCCAATCTAAAGGAAGTTAACTGGACCAAGTAGAGCCAATATAAGATTCAAAATTAGGATTTTAGAGACACTTTCTAAGCAAGAATTGACAATTCCCAAAAGAAGTATGCCCAAGCCATTGTTTAAAAGCACCTATTTAGAGAAACCCTAAGAAATTTGGCTCTTAAAAAAACACTTGAACCCTAAAAGATAAAGACCTAATAAGCTCTCCAAGGAACTAGTAGGTGAAGTTAACCCCTTGGGTCAACCAACCTTAAACTTAGGTCACTCTTTGCACTCAGAAGACTAAAGTTCAAGTGAAAACCTAAGCACCTTGATCCTAACTAAAAAAGGGTAGACTTAAGATGTCAAGGTCCCCATTCTGGTTTACCTGGAATCTCAGTGATAATAGAGGTCGGGTGGGGGAAACCCTGTAACCCGTGGGGGCGCTCTACCATGTAGGGTTCTTCGCGGGACTCACCCTCTCTGGCTACCCAGGTAATTCTCAGGTAGACGATCTTTTGATCAAGGGGTCCATTTGCCCCGAACCTCTATAGTCACCCAACATTTTGGGTGTCTTGATTGGGTCCAGCACCTGCTAAACTCATCCTCTCCATCAGTGTATGTTTGGTAGGAGGTTCTTGAAACCTCCTTTAGAAATTCACTCTCCTCGAGGCCGAGCCTCGGTGCCCTTGTTTGTGCAACCAACACTTCACATAGACCTCTCCTCCGACTCCGAACCCAACTCACTTTCTTCTTCCACAATGGCTCAGCCAGTTGAGGAAGAGAACAATCTAGAGCACCAGCTCCAGCGACTCAATGACCTCTTCCAGAACTTCATGCACCCACCGCAGCGTCCCATGATGCGAGATCATTATAATCCAGCTGCGGTGGCTATTGGGCCTCGAGTCAGAATCCCGATTGGAGGACCTGATTCTGAACTAAAGCCCAACATGATTCATGCCATACCTAAATTTCATGGGCTTAATTCTGAAGATCCCTTCCAGCACATTAAACAGCTAAAGCATCTGGCCCATACTTTTGGGTCAGATGCACAAAATCGGGATATTCTCCTCATGAAGATGTTCTCCTTCTCCCTTATGGACAAGGCCGTCCATTGGTACCAAACACAGACCAGGCCGATCAACAATTGGGAGGAACTTCAGTCCGAGTTCTTGAAGAAGTTCTTTCCCATTGGTCGGACCAATGCCTTGCGCCATCAGATTACCCACTTCACGCAACAAACAGGAGAACCTCTCCATGAGGCATGGGATCGCTTTCAGGATCTCATGAGGAAGTGCCCCCATCACGGAGTTCCTAAATGGGAACAAGTCCAATTTTTTTACCATGGACTCCGTGAAGATATTAGGCTTTTCGTTAATGCAACTTGCGAAGGGAATATCATGGGTCAGCATGAGGACACCGTGTGGGAGATTCCCGAAAATATGTGCGAGAACTCCATCAATAATGACTCAATGGGATTATTCGACAGGACGAATACCAGCGCATCGACGAACCTTAGGGGAGCACACGAGACACAGAGCCTGTCTACATCAGTCGATCGGGAATTAATGGCCAGTAGATTGGACAAGGTCTCTATTATTGAGAAGAAGGTGGATGAGCTGACTCAGCATTTGCAGCGAGCCACCTCTACGCATAGTTCCTTTGCACAGCCTCCTTCCACACGGGAGACTGTACAAAACATTCTCCACCGACCTTCTCCTGGGATGGATCCATATCCACCCCCATCTGATTCTCGGATTGGAGGACCCACCGACCCTTTCTATACTAGCCAGGGGAATTCCACTCCCCCATTCTCTGACTCTTCGGAGGTTCCTCAGACCTGCGAGGACCTCAACGTCATCCAGAATGACCCATTTTCCAATACCTACAATCCTGGATGGCGAAACCATCCCAACTTCCAGTGGGCGAGAAATTCCCAAACTCAAAGACCACCCTTTCAGCCCCATCCACAACCACCTCGTCCTTACCAACCGCCTCAGCCTCGGCCCAACCCTACTTATCCATCAGGGCCAAACCAAGACCAAATGTCCCTCATCCTTCAGACTCTGGCTGACATTCAGAGAACGAATGTGGCTATTTAGAAGCAACACAAGGACGAAATCACAGAGGTTTTAAACCAACTGGACCAGTTGGCAAATTCTCGCCAACCAGGCACACTTCCTTCTCAACCTCTTCCTAACCCAAATAACGTGCCAACCCAGCAGCGCGTTATGAACCCAAACCCTGGCCAAGCACACATGATTTATCAGGCCCCTTCTGTTCCTTCACCTGACGGGATGGAGGCTTCAACTTCTTATGCGAGTTATCAGCAGCAACCCATCCTATCAAACCCTAACCAGAATCAGGTAGGACTGAATTCTGTGACCACCTGCAATGGTAAGTGACGAGCATGGAAATCGCGTATTTTGAAATCGTTGGAAATCGTAGTATTGTCGCAAAAACCACTTGTCAAAGATATTTGTAATAACGAAACTCTCATAGATCTTTATTCTTTTTAAAACTTGAGTCCCAATCATTCGTCTCTGGGAGGCGTGAAAACTAATCGAGGTTTGGATCGGCTTTTATAACCTAAATCTAACCTAAGCTACTATTTTTGTCTTTTTGTGTTTTTGATTTTTTTATTTCGAAAAGCGAATTGAAACCTAGATCTAGATAAACTAGAAAAAACCTAAGTGACTATGTGCATCTAAATGAGGCCATGGTGGCCGTGCATGGTGTGAACAAACCAAAGTGTCATATAGGCAAGCAAACATGAGGACAATCAATCATAGAAACATCATGAAATTATTTATGCATAAAAAAAATTATCACACATCATCTACACTAGAAAGCATATAAATAGAAGAAAATCTCTCACGCCGGAAAGTTGCCTCTAGGGCCATTGGCCTTGTGTGAGAGTGTAGGCTAGACCTTGAGTGTGCAAACTCGTCTAGACGCCTACTAAAAGAGATGGCCGGCCACAAGAGGCTATGGGTGAGCCTTCATGGCCGTCCAAGAAGAAGAAGAAGATGGGGGATAGTGCACCCAAGTGGAGAGAGGAGGGTGTTGCTCCCTTTCTCTACCAATGGCCGTCCTTGAAGCTTTGGAGAGAAGCTTCTCTAGCTAGCCATCCATGGAGCCTTGGAGGAGGATAAGGAGGACGACCTTAAGTTTTTGGAGGGTGGAAGCAAGTTTAGAGTGGAGAGTATGGATGGGAGAGTGTATGGAGAGACGGTCCAATTTCGTAGCTCTCTCTTTGCCCTTATGGAAGGCTCCATTTGGTTGCCACTTTTGGTGGCTCCAAAAATAGCAAATGCCATAATTTTTGGATCTAGGTTTGACACAAATTGTTCGGGTTTCCAAGAGAGTGTGCATGGGTTTGGTGGGAGTAAAATGGGAAGGTGTGCGTGTGTGTGTGGGTGTGTGTTTTTCGTAGGGCTAGGTTGTGGGTTTTGGTAGGATTAGGTGCTAAATAGGTTGGGTCAATCTAGATTAAGTGGGTGTGGACCTAATTAGGCTTAGGAAAGTCTAATTGGGTAGGAGTGAACCTAATTAGTTCTAGGTCATGTCTAATTAGATGTGTGCATGTGATTAGGCTAGGGTAACCCTAATAGGTATGAGTTAATTAAATCTTGGGTGGATCTAATTGGGCTCGGGTGCACCCAATCAACTGTAGATGTACCCAATTAGGTATAGGATGGTTCAATTGGGTTAGGGATAGGACAAGTAGGGCTATGGATGGTGGACTAGGCTTAGGAGGTCTCTACTTAGGTTTCCTAGGGTGTCCGGGGGGGTTCCTACGTCAAAATAGGCAAGCTAGGGCTTCCAACACCAAAATCAGGAACTAGACAGCAGTATCAAACGTCCAGGATATTGGTCAGATGTGTTATACTACAAAATTGGACGTCTGGACACTAAATTAGGCATCCAATTCTGTGTCAGTATGAGTTTTGGCTTCCTGGATTGTTATTCTGTAGAAATCAAACGTTGTTGGAAAGTCATAGATCGCATTTTTGATAAAAGTGTCGTAGTATAGTTGCGAAATACGATCCAACAAAGATATTGTTTTGTAAAATAACGAGACTTTGAGTCCCGGTCGTTCGTCTCTGGGAGGCGTTGTTTTTGTTTTTGAAATCGATCTTAAAGCCGCTCTACTTTATTTAAATGACATGCTTGTGCGTAATATATAGGCGGTTAAAGAACAGTCACTTAAATCACGCAAATATGATAATCATTCAGCTCAAGGTGATTTCAAACACATAAGATATATATATATATATATAAAATGAAATTTTAATTCATCATGGGAGAGTTGTTGCACAAGGAAATCTAGAGGAAAGCTTATACATGAATGCTTAAAATTAAATCTAACTACCAGAAAACGATTGCATACAAGAATCAACGGGGGGATTTCGCATGCATCATTGGGGGAGAAGTAAGACTACTCTACTAAGAAGTAAATGAAAGCAATAAAAATTATGGAGAGCATGATCTAGAGCTAGAAGAATAGAGGTCATTCAGGGGTGGTCCCCGATGGCCTTGGAGTGGTCGAGAGGAGAATGAGGGGCGGCCAATGTAGCTTAGGCCGACCCTTGTTGAGAAGTAGGGTTGATCCAGTATCTCGGCATGGTGTCCTCCATAGTGGTGGTAGTGAGGTTGTGGAGGTGGAGTGAGTGGCTAAGTGGAGGTGGCGTGAATGGCACCAATGGAGAGCAATTGCCAAGGGAGTGAATGGGTGCAAATGGGCACCCATGGGGTCTTTTTATAGACCTAAGGGAAGCTCTCTAGAGAATTACGGAATTCTCTAGAAGGCCTATGGTGGGAGCTCGTGGGAGAGTGAGAGAGAGAGGGTGGATGGTGGTTTTTAGATCCACCAAATGTGGATCTAAAAATTGAATGGCTCTTGGTTGCTATTTTTGGCAACCAAGGCAACCACACATGGTAAAGTGTTCTAGAGAACTCTAGGCTAGATATTTTCGAGTGGATGGTGTGTGTGGGTGTGTGTGGGTCGAAACTTAGGTGGCTAGGTTGATTACGTTGGGTTCTAGTGGGTTTAGGTCAAGGTAGGTCTCAAATTAGGGTTATAAATCCTAATTCACTAAGGTAAAGTGCAATTAAACTTAATACAAGTTTAATTAGGTGTGTGGAAACTTAATTGAGAGTAAAAAAACTCAATTAAGTCAGGTCTAGGTCAATTGGAGTCTCACTGAGTCCAATTGGACAGTGTGTGCTGAGATCAGGGCTCAATTGGACTCAATGAGCCCAATTGAATAGGCCGATGGAATTGACTAAGATCCAAGTCAATTAGGTTTAGTGAGGGCCTAATTAAGTCCTTAGGGAGGTCTAGAGGTGGTGTAGTAGGGTTAAGGCACCTTAATTTAGGTTCCTATGGGGTTGGAATTGGGTTTAGGGACCGAGAAATCCAAGATCAAGGCTTAAATCTCAAAACAGGAATTGGAGAGCAGTATCAGACGTCTAATTATAGAATCAGACGTCTTATACTCAAAAATTAGAAGTCCAGACTTGCTGTCTGGACGTCCAATCAGAGTCAGGAAGGATTTCGGGTTCTGTTTTGGGTATTCTGCAGAAATTAGACGTCTAACAAAGTGTCTGGACGTCCAATAACACTGCAGAAGTGGGTTTGAAGTGTGCGGGAGTTGGCTAAGGGTCCTGGACGTCTTAAAACTTATCTGGACATCCAGAGAAGGGTTGGAACTAGGGTTTTAGGGCTTCCTAGGGTGTTGTGACCTAATCTAAGGGTGGCTAAGGCTTGTGGAAGTCTCTAGGCTATCCTAGGGCTAGGATGGACCTAAGCTCTTCACATTTTACTGCTTTGTTTCTACTTAATAGAATAGAAAACCTTTAAGCCCCTTACATTATTATTCCTACATCTAAACTAGGCCTTCTGCTCCAGCTCTGCTACAACTCCCGTTATTCCTGATCCAGCTTCAGATCTAGCTCCTGATCAGCTTATTCCCTGCAATCGACATAATGTACTTAATCAGCACATTATAACATTATTTTATGTATAGCTAAAGAAAAGCAGTAAAGATGCAGATAATGCGTATGCATGCATGACTAACCCTAACTTATGCTAAGTCCTAGCCTAATTTGGGTCAATTAAGACCTATGATTGCTGCGCAATCAAACGTCCAGCCAGATGTCAGGACATCCTAAAAGGTGCTGGAGAGTGGGTTTTATGTTTTCTAAGGTTGGTTTTGGTTCCTAAGTATTTGGGAGAGGGATAGGAACATGGATAGTGCTATCCATGTTTGGGTTTTGAGGCTAAGGTGCCTTAATGGAGGTTGTTTTGGGTTTGGGAAGGCTGTCCTAGGGTTTCTAAGGGTAGGGATAAGGCTATCCTCCTCACTCCTCTTAGCTGGATCAGTCTTCTTCTTCCTTTATTGCTTTATTCCACTATCTCCATCCTGAATCACTTTATTATCTGTAAATAGTAATAAAAACCATTAACTAGCAGGATATCTCATCTTATTCTAAATAGACTGATGCAATGCATGATATGCAAGATATGAGTGCAATATCCACAATTTAAGATAGGTTCAGACATTATTTAGGTTGATTAGGACCCATGATTGCTGTGCAATCAGTAAGGAGACTCAAGATCCACCTTATGCAAACCACTCCAAGCCTGGTAGTGACCTAAAACCTAGGATAGTAATCCAGGATGTTCCTATCCCTGTCCTAGATCAAAGACCTGGACCTATCCTAGAAGAACCAACCAAGGTTCCATTTCCCGAGGCCTTGACCAAGGGAAAGAAGGCAACCAAACCCGTGGCTCCTGAGGAGGACCTGGTCAAGCTCTTTGAGCAGGTCCAAATAAACATCCCCTTGATGAATGCGATTCGCCACGTACCGGCTTACGCACGATTCTTGAAGAATGTATGTACACCTCAGCGTAAGCCGCAAACCAAGAGTGGGAGTCCAATTGTACTGTCAAAGCAAGCCAACTTTGTAATCCTAAGAAGACTCCCACCCAAGGAAAAAGATCTAGGTACTCCCCTGATTTCATGCAAAATAGGTGAAACCCAGTTCGACAGAGCATTGCTAGACTTGGGTACTTCCATAAATCTGATACCCACATCCTTACTTAACCACCTAGAAGAATCCGAGATAAAACCGACTGAGGTGACACACCAGTTAGCAGATCGATCTATAAAATCACCTAAAGGGATTCTTGAGGATGTTATTGTAAGAGTGCGGGATTTCTATTTCCCTGTAGACTTCATAGTCTTAGACGTGGACGCACCTGAAAACCCTAGGGATACACCGATCATTCTAGGGAGACCTTTCCTGGCCACTGCAAGGGCCAACATTAGTTGTGCGGAGGGCCAGATAGAGCTGAAATTTGGGAATCAAACCCTCAAAATTGATATCTTTAAGGCCCAACAAGGAATCAATTGTGGTGTCATTGAACAAATATGTGATATTAGAGCTTTTGTTGATGAAACACAATTTGATAATAACCTGATTATGCCTCATCAACCACAGAAAGATCTTAAACTGCAATTAGAGGAGACAGACCCTGATTTAGATAAACCCATAACTCCTATCCTTGAACCTCACACTTACCCTGAACCACCTGCTGCTGCTGCTGATAACCCCATCCTTGAACTAAAACCCCTTCCCGATCATTTGAAATACATCTTTTTGGGTTCTAATCAGACTTTTCCTGTGATTATAAATTCCAAGCTCACTCTTGATCAGGAATCCCGTCTGATTGTTGTTCTCCAGCAACATCGCAGAGCCATTGGTTGGACTCTCGATGACTTGACTGGAATAAGTCCCTCTTATTGCACACACCGTATTTATTATGAAGAGGGTGCACGACCTTCCCATGAGATGCAGAGACGTTTGAATCCCAATCTGCAGGAGGTCGTGAAAAAGGAGATCATTAAGTGGTTAAATGCAGGGATCATCTACTCGATCTCCGACAGTCGTTAGGTGAGCCCAATTCAGGTTGTGCCTAAAAAGGCAGGCCCCACCACCATTACGACTGAAACTGGAGAAATCATACCTACCCGAATAGCCAACTCGTGGAGAGTCTGCATAGATTACCGAAGACTCAATTCCTCCACGAAGAAGGATCATTTCCCACTACCTTTCATTGATCAGATTCTCGAGAAATTAGTAGGAAATCAATTCTTCTGCTTGCTTGACAGGTACTCCGGTTATAACCAAGTAGCTATTCATCCTGAGGACCAAGAGAAGACCACGTTCACCTGCCCCTTCGAGACGTACGCATTTCGAAGGATGCCTTTCGGTCTCTGCAATGCACCTGCGACTTTTCAGCGGTGCATGCTTGCCATATTCTCTGATATGGTAGGTGATTATTTGGAAGTCTTCATGGATGACTTCTAAATTTTCGGGGCATCATTTGATGATTGCCTCCAGCACTTGGTTCATATACTCAGGCGTTGCATCGATGTTAATTTGGTTCTTTCCAAGGAAAAGAGCCACTTTATGGTGCCTGAGGGGATCGTCCTAGGACATCTAATTTCTGAGAAAGGCATCCAAGTGGATCGAGCCAAGGTTGATCTAATTTCTCGACTTCCTATGCCTAGCTCGATTAGGGACATCCATTCCTTTCTAGGGCACGTCGATTTTTACCGTCATTTCATTCCTGATTTTTCGAAAATCGCGTGCCCCTTGACTACTCTTCTCTCTAAGGATGTACCCTTTGAGATCTCCAAGGAATGCACTCAAGCCTTTGAGAACCTTCGTGACCGAGTCACCCAGGCCCCGATCCTACAATCCGCTGATTTGTCTCAACCCTTTGAGATCATGTGAGATGCATCTGATTTCGCTGTAGGAGTAGTTCTGGGGCAGAAAGTTGACGGGAAACCTGTGGTCATCTACTACGCTAGCAAGACACTTGACGAGGCTCAGTGTAACTATACAGTTATGGAGAAAGAGCTGCTAGCCGTAGTATTTGCCCTTGAAAATTTCAATCTTATCTCCTGGGTTCCCACATCATCATCTACTCGGATCATACAGCTGTGAAGCATCTCCTTGCCAAGAAGGACGCGAAGCCCCGACTAATCCGATAGATCTTGCTATTGCAAGAATTCGACCTCGAGATTCGCGACAAGGCGGGAAGACAAAACGTGGTAGCTGACCATTTCTCTCGCCTTCCTTCTGAGATCATCAACCCTTCTGGACCCATCACAAAGAATTTCCCTGATGAGCACCTACTAACTATTGGTACTAGACTTCCATGGTTTGCTAATATAGAAAACTACTTGGCATCTCATCATATCCCGTCTGATTGGCCGAAGGCCAAGAAAGACAAATTGCGCTCTGATGCCAAGTACTACATTTGGGAAGATCCGTACCTCTTCCTCATAGGTGCTGACCAAATCATCTGGCGATGTGTCTCGGAAGGTGAAATCAATGATATTCTCTCCTTCTACCAAGACCAGGCATGCGGTGGCCACTTCTCTAGGCATAAAACCACATAAAAAATCCTCCAGTGTGGCTTTTATCGGCCCACTTTATTCAAGGATGCATACAATTACTGCAAGGCATGCAGTCGTTGCCAAACTTTGGGCAACATGAGCCATCGTGACATGATGCCTTTGCAGCCAATTCTCGTATGCGAAATCTTCGATATTTGGGGGATTGATTTTATGGGCCCCTTTCCTTTTTCGGATGGCTTCGAGTACATCCTGCTAGCTGTGGACTACGTGTCCAAATGGATCGAAGCCATACCGACCCGAACCTGTGATCATAAAATCGTTATCAAATTCATTCATCACAATATCTTCTCACGATTCAGGATTCCTCGTGCAATCATCTCTGACGGGGGGACCCGTTTTACGAATGCTCAATTCAGGTCACTGATGACCAAATACGAGGTGTCTCACCAAATCTCCACTCCTTATCACCCCCAGACTAATGGTCTAGGTGAGCCATCAAATCGGGAGATCAAGAAAATATTACAGGTCACCGTTCGGCCTGACAGGAAGGGCTGGTCGTCCCAACTCCCGGAAGCTTTGTGGGCTTATAGGATCGCCCACAAAATCCAATTAGGCATGTCTCCTTTTAGACTGGTGTACGGGAAGGTATGTCACCTTCCCGTCGAACTGGAGCACAAAGCCTATTGGGCAGTACGGAGCTGTAATTTAGATCTTTCTAAGACTGGAACCCACAGAAAGCTTATGATAAGCGAGATCGATGTATTACCTCTTGTGCGTACGAGAACTCGCGAATCTACAAAGAGCGGGTTAAAGCCTTCCATGACAAGCACATATCAAGAAAGATCTTTCATCCTGGTCAGAAGGTTCTACTCTTTGATGCCCGACTCAAACTCTTCCCTGGGAAACTATGATCAAAGTGGGTCGGACCATACCTTGTCCGACAAGTTTTTGGAAATGGAGCCGTAGAAATCAGTCCGCTCAGCCATGATTCCGAACATTTCATCGTGAATGGTCAGAGACTCAAGCCGTTCATTGATGTATCCCCTACAGATTTAGCTGAATCATCATTTATCCTCCATTTTCCCTGAGCATATTACGCCCAGCCAATGGCGTAAAGCTCAGCGCTCAACGGGAGGCAGCCCATCATTCTTTTTGAAAAAAAACCCGAAACCTTTTCTAACACCTCTTCGCACTTGAGGTTCACCCTTTAGGACAGCCGACTCCACCTCAGGTGCTTACATCTGAGATTAAAAATCGTCCACAACAGTCACCCCGACCCATTCACTTATCAAAACATCTGTCCTAATGTATGAACTAAGTTAAATAAAAACCCTTCTAAGTTACAATGAGGACATTGCAAATCTTAGGCATGGGGGGGGCATGAAAGTGCAAAACTCACAAGAAAAGGTTTAAACAAAACAATTCACATATGCCAAAAACACCATAAAAAAAAAAGAGAGGAGGAAAGAAATTTTGTGGACTCTACAAAGAAGGAAGAGAAAAAGAACAAAATGAAAAGAAGGAGCACAAAATAAAAGAAAAGAGATAGTCATTGGTAAGAAATTAAGGAGTTAACCTAAGTTCTAGACCTCATTCAGGAAAAGAAATGGAAAGTGTACTGCGAGATTAGTAAGAACGCAAACCTTTGGTATTCTTGGATAGACTCTTAGTACCCATTAAGATCTAGACATTTCTCAAGAGGTTGAGGAAAATGAAAAGCTTAAGTATTAGGTCCAAGGCTTACGGAGTATTTGGCCTCGTTAACTAACTTTTGGTTTACGAGACTCAGTAACCTAAGCACCCTAACTTCACACACAGCCTGGTTTAGTAAGCATAAAAATCAAAATCACGCAGAAGCGTTGCAAAAATTCTGAAAATGACACCTAGAGAAGGAGCGGCCGATCAACACAAGTTGATTTGGACGAGTTCCCAACGTGGAGAGGTGGGAAATTCCCCTCGAAGATGCGTAACAAAATATCATCTCCTCGGTGCTTGTCTCTTAGGATATTTACATATCCTACTGGGGGCATATAAGCACTCTGCTGGTTCAGATTCCATGGATGGCATTACCACGATGTGTCAATTGCCAGGGTCTGAATTCGGCTACGGAACATGGTGGGCTACCTTCCTCTATAGTTTTATTATTTCATCGTAGTATAGTATAGAGAGAGGTGATTACCAGTTTAATACAATTTGTTACTCGGAAAATAAAAGAGTTCCCGAGGTCGAACTCAGGGAACAAGTTGTATTCTAGGGGTACAAGTTTCTTTTACAAAAATAAAGAGAGAGAGAGAGAGAGAGAGAATTTGTTGGGCTTCTTTCTTCTTCTCTTCTTTTCTCTTTGCCTATCTTCTTCTGCTTGGCTCTTCTGCTTTATCAAAAGCAGTAGTGATGCTTTTCTTCTTCTTTCAGTTCTTGTTTCTGCTCGTCTCTTTCTTTTTCTTCTCCCTTGCGGTCCTGTTCTTCTTCTTCTTCTTTCTTTCTTATTTTCCTTTCTTCAGACCACCTTCTTCTCGTGCGCTTCTTCTTCTTTCAGTTCTTCCTTTGGCCTCTCTGCGTTCTCCTTCTTCTTTCAACTCTTTCTGCTTGTCTCTCTGTGTTCTCCTCTGCCTCGCCTTCCTTCGCCTTCTTTGCCTTCAGGACGTCGTCTGATTTTTCAATCAGACGACTTAAACCGCCGCTGCTACAGTGCTGCTCGGTGATCCTCCTTCCTTCAGCCTTCATCTTCTTCCACGGTTCTTCTTCACCTGTGCCTGCACACTTACACAGCTTGATCAGAGAGGGGCAAAACCTACCTCTACCCTCCCCCCCCCCGCGTTTCTCTCTCACAGAAACCGCTCTTAGGAAAGCTCTCCCAGAGTTGCCGGGTTGCCGGGTACGGGTCGCGCCCGGGTCCAGGCCCACCGGTGTGCGTGGTGGGCGAGGAGTGCAGGTCAGTCTAAGTCGGGTCGGGCCAGGTCCGCGGGGCGTGAGCGCGGACGAGACCGGGTAACCGGGCGGGTGAAGGGGACCTCACCCCGTGTGCTGAGGCAACAAGCCTCCAGCACTTTTTCTCTTTATACTGCTGCGGTCCTTCAGAGCCTTCCGAGGTGGGACTAAATGTCCCACCCCTATTTCGCGCCTGCGCGGAGGAAGCAGCTGGTAATCGCAGCTTTACGCGAGGCCTTCGCGCGAGGGATTCGCCTCAACTGCAGCCTAACGCTTTGCCGAAATGCCCCCGCACCGCCTGGGAGCGTAATTTGGGCGCGGCGCACCTGGGACAGCAGGTCGAAGCTGCTTCGCTTCAACAATGGCGGCGACGAGCGCAGGTACCTGCCCACAGAGAAACGACCTCTCGGCCCAATCAGAAACGCGGAGGACCTTCGCCGTGGCACGGCGAAGGTGGTCGGGGGGTGTGCAGGCGGCGGGGCGGAGCCCAAGAGCTGCCCTAGGTCGAACTGTGGGTCGGGAGATGGGTTTGTTCGGTGGAGTTGCAGAGGGTGATTTGGGGGAAGTGGAGGGGCGGAAATGGATCAGGGTGGGGAGGAGGAGGTTTTGCGGTGGTCGGCGAGCCGTGTGGGTTGCTGGAGTGATGGGAGCGGCTCGCCTGAGGATGGCCAGAGGCGGAGAAGGTGAGGGTGATTGGTCGGAATCGAGGGCGACAGTAAATGTTTAAAGTGAGGAAAAGGAAGAGGGGAGGAAGAGGAGGAGTTCTACCTACTTAGCAGGACGAGGAGGGGCCGGAGCGGGCGACAGTCGTATCGACTGTCGCCGGAGAAGAAGATGCCCGGGGGAAGGGGCGGCGGCGAGCAGAGGGCCGGAGAGGCGCCAGCTGGGTGCGGCGTGGCGCGGGAAGAGCGAGGGAGAGAAGTCTCTGCTGCTGGTATTGCGGTAGAGCGAAGAGGAGGAGGAGGAAGAACCGCCGGAGCTGGTGGGCGTCTGCCAGAGTGAGAGGAGAGGAAAGTTGGGGGTTTTCTCCGTCAGATCCCAGCTGGGAAGAACGGTGGAGCGACGGGGGTATTTATAGGGACCGAATCAGAGAGGAAGGCGGAGGGAGACAACGTGTCTCCCTCGCCGGAGGACGCCGGAGATGGAAACCCATACCGTCCGTGCGTTCGCACGGCCGGTATGGTGGGTTACAGCGACCAGGGGGGTGTTCCTGCGACGGCTGACGACGTAGGGCACCCCCAGTTGTCTTGCCAGACCCTCCCCGTTACCCTGCGCGGCGCCATGCTCCGCGCAAGGTCGCCGGAGCATGGTGCTGGCAGGTTTTGGCAGGAGGGACCTGAGTGCAAAGAACGAAGGAGAGTTAGGCGCAGAAATGCGAGGGTTCAAAAGTTGAGGGCCAAAAAGTAAATATATGAGGACCAAAGTGCAAAGTTGGTCAAGAAGGTTTCTTCTTAGGCTCAAGTTTTTATACATGACTAATTAGGACCTAAGGAATTTGATGGTGAATTTTATTTCTAGATTAAACCTTTTTTGACCGGTCAATTTATGCAAAAACCCAAATTAAGTTATTAATTGGGCATGGTTCTCAATGTAGGTCAAAATGGGTTCTGAAGGCCAAATTGAAGGTTCTAAACCCTAGAGATTATTTTTCTATGAATTTTAGAGGGTTTATTATATTTTTACTTTGCCTCGAACCTCGTGAATTGAAGTGGGTTTGTTTTAAGGTTACAGATTATCATTTAGTTCCTTGGAATTGCTGTAGCCCTTGTCAGATCATCCCACTTTCCTTCTTATTCGATTTGTTTGACCTGTGTTTGGACCCTGAATTACCCTGTATGCAGATTATACTGGTAAAATTGCATTTTTACCCCTTATGACTTGTTTTCTCCTTAAACTCAGAATTCTCTGAGTTAAGCCTTTCCTTGAGTTATGTAGGAGCTTTTATCCTTTGTATTGGGTCAAAATGAGCTAGTTATGGCTCATGATGAGGTTCTCATCAGAACACCATGGACGGGATTATCTCGAAATCTCGAAAGCTAGGGTTCTGGGGGTTACCTGGGCGGTGCTATCTCAAAGCATCGATTGCCAGGAACCCTTGAGGATTGATGATGGGGACAAGGAATCTGATACAGACCATGTTGAGAAGCCAATCCTAAGCTAGAATTAAAAAAAGAAAAAGAGAGAGAAAACTCTCCAAACATAAAAATCTTCTACCTCTCTTTCTTACAAAACGCACTACGAACTGAGCCAGGGCTAAAATTATCTCAAGCACGGGTGCTTTAACCACAAAGTCCAATAAGCCTTAGGTTAGCTCTTGTAAGCCTTAAAAACCTTTGCTAAGGACTGAGGCTAAGGCTAGGCAGATCTGGATCTTGGTTGGTGCTAGAGTACCTTTTAGGCCTATGGTTGGCATTCTAACCTAATCAAGGTTACAAAAGAAAAAGTACTTATCTAAACTCACTAAGAACTTCATGGTTTAGAACAAGGGTTGAAACCTTAAAATTTTGCTAAGAGACTAGCCAAAGCTAGGCATGGGGGTATGATGAGAGCATCATCATAAACCCTAACTGGCACAATTTAATCTAAATAAGTGTGAAGAAGCTCCTACAAAACCTTTAGAGAGGCTTAACTCAGAGAATTCTGAGTTAAAGAATAAGACAAATCATAAGGGGTCAAATTGCAATTTCAGTAGTGCAATGCGCAAACAAGGTAATTAAGGGTCTAAACGAAGGTCAAATGAGCTTAATAAGGAGGGAAGTGGGATGATCTAATCTGAAAATGCTTATAGCAACTTCTAGGAATTAAATGGCATTCTTTAATACTAAAACAAACCCACTTTAATTCACGAGGTTCGAGGTAGGATAAAAATCAACTAAACCTCTAAAATTCTTGGAAAAATATTCCCTAGGGTTTAGAACCTTCAATTTGGCCTTTGCAACCTATTTTGACCTAAATGAGAACTATGCCCAATTTATGACTTAATTTGGGTTTTTACGTAAATTAACCTGTCAAACATGATCCAACCTAAAATCAAATTTCACCATTAAAATCCTTAGGTTCAAATTAGGCTGGTATAAAAATTTATGCTTAGGAAAAGACCATCTTGACCGACTTTACAAATTGATCCTCTTGAATTACTTTTAAACCTTATCTTTTGAAACCCTTGAAAATTGCCCCCTATCTTTCTCGTCGTTCTTTGCAGAATGATCCTCCCTGCCATTTCTGAGCAGCGCCATACCTCCGGCAACCTTGCGCGGAGGTTGGTGCTGCGCAGGGCATGGCACCCGTTCTCAGGAACTAACGGGAGGTTTCCTGCGTCGTCCTCTGTCGCAGAGACCCTCCCCTGACCTCTGCAACCGACCATGCCTCTCGTGCGAACGCACGAAAGGCATGGGTCTCCTTCTCCGGCCATCTTCGGCGTGCGCTGCACGTCTTTCTCTTGGGCCGCTCTCCTCGCCAGCGCCTTTATAAGGAGCGGCAGGGGCGTCCGACCAAGGCAAGCTAGTTTTGGCCGAGAAAAACCCTCAATTTCGTCTCTCCCCTCTCCGGTTAGACAGCCCAAGCTTCCGGCGATCTTTCCTCCTCTCCTCGTCTCTCTGCTGCCATACCTGCAGCAGAGCCCACTCTGCCCCATCTCCCCACGCCAGGCTGCACCAGCTGGCGTCTCCGAATCCCCTCCTTGTCGTCGTTACTCCTCCTCTGGGCACCTTCATCCCCAGCTCTGGCAGGCACGAGCCGGACATCTTCCTCTCCCTCTTATTCGACTAAGTAGGTAGGAACCTTCCCCTTACCCTCCTCTCACTTTTCCCTTACTCAATTAGCATTTCAGACCCCTCGACTGCCACTACCACCCCCATCTGCTTCACCTCCGGTTGCCATCTCCGGCGAGGTCGCTCCACCTCCACAAGCCATTTCACCCCTTTCCAACAAGCCCAGAAGCTCCCCCTCACTCCACTCAAGAGTTTCCCCCACTCCATTCACCGCCCTTTACCTCCCAACCACCCCCCGAACACACCTACTTCCGCACACACAGTCTGCCCTAGGCACACGGACACAGGCGCTCTTGCGCCTCGCCGACCCTCGCACTGCCTTCGCCACACTTCGGCGAAGCTCCCTAAGTTTTCTAACATGGCCGGGAGGTCGTCTTCGTGATTTCAGGGTTCAACCTCCTTGCCGCCATTGACGAGCTGTTGGAGCTTCTTCGCAGGCAGCTCCAGGTCTCCTCCTCTCCAGGTGCGAGCTCTAGGTGATGCGGGGTAAGCCAGTGAAGGCGCCCAGGTTCTCGATTGGGAGCGCGAAACCTTCACTGTTGCCCAAATCAACGGCTGCTTCTCGCCTACGGGCGCGCAGCAGAGAGGTGGGACTTTAGTCCCACCTCGTAAGTGTGTGGCCTCGCGCCCACACTTAAATTGAAAAAGTGACATTAGCCGTTTGCCTCCAGTCACAAAGGGGTGAGGTCCCTCACCTATTCACGCGTCTCGTCCACGGCACTGCCCACGCGGACCTGGTGACCCGACCTGACTATCCTGCCTGTGCACTAATCGCGCACCACCCACGCCGGTGCGCCTGGACCCGGGCGCGCAACCCGACCCGATTACCCAGCTTTAGGGGAGCTTTCCAAAGAGAGATCCTGAGAGAGAGAGAGATGCGGGGAAGGGGTAGGGGTTGGTTTTGCACTGATCTGTGTATGTGTGCATAGGATAGAAGGAAGAAGCAGGCGAAGAAGAAGAAGAAAGGAAGGAAAGGAGCCAAAGGAAGAAAAGAGGAGCTGCACTGTAGCAAACACATAGTTAATCCATCTGAGCGCCGAGTCAAATGTCAGAGGGTCAGCAACCAGAGCAAAGAACAACTGCAACTGGTGAAGAAGAAGAAAGAAGACGCAGAGAAGAAAAAGAAGAAGACAGGAGAGAAAGAAAGAAAGAAGAGGAACGGCCAGAGCAGAAGAAAAGAAGAAGAAAATCAGAGAAGAAAATCAGAGAGGAAGAAAGGAGAAAGAGAAAGAGGAACCACAGAAGCAGAGAAGAAGAAAGAAAAAGAAAGAAGAGAAAGCAAAGAAGAAGATAGAAAGAGAAGAAAAAGCCAATTCTTTCTCTCTCTCTTAATTTTTGTAAAACCTTATATTGAGAATTTATAGGCTTCTAGAATTATAGTTGCTCCCTCAGTTCGACCTCGGGAAACTTGTCATTCCGAGTAATAAATTGTATTAAATTAGTAACTGTTTTATTATATACCACAACGACTAAAATAACTATACAGACAAACGCAGGGCCATAGCTTTCCTGGGAATAATTTGAGTCGGGCATCAAAGAGTAAAACCTTTTTACCAGGATGAAAGATCTTTCCAGAAATGTGTTTGTCATGAAAAGCTTCAACCCGTTCTTTGTAAATTCGCGAGTTCTCATACGCGTCGTGGCGTAATTCATCGATCTCGCTTATTTGAAGCCTTCTGTGGGTTCCAGCCTTAGAAAGATCTAAATTGCAATTCCGTACTGCCCAATAGGCTTTTTGCTCCAATTCAACGGGGAGGTGACATGCCTTCTCGTACACCAGTCTGAAGGGAGACATACCTAATTGGGTCTTGTGGGCGGCCCTATAGGCCCACAATGGTTCCGAAAGTCGAGAAGACCAATCCTTCCTATCAAGATGAATAGTAACTTGAAGGATTTTCTTGATCTCTCGGTTTGATAGCTCAGCTAGACCACTAGTTTGGGGTTGGTAGGGAGTAGAGATTCGATGTGACACCCCGTATTTGGTCATCAGTGACCTGAACTGAGCGTTTGTAAAATGGATCCCTCCGTCGAAAATTATTGCTCGTGAATCTGATAACAACCACATGATTATTGGTTCGGGTCGGAATGGCTTCTATCCACTTCAACACGTAGTCAACGGCGAGTAAGATGTATTCGAAGCCATCCGAGATAGGGAAGGGTCCCATAAAATCGATCCCCTAAATGTCAAAAATTTCGCATACCAGGACCGGCTGTAGAGGCATCATGTCTCGATGGCTCATGTTGCCCAAGGTTTGGCAATGAGTACATGCCTTACAGTGATGGTATGCATCCTTGAAAATTGTGGGCCAGTAAAAGCCACACTAGAGGACTTTTGATGCGGTTTTGTGTCTTGAGAAATGTCCACCGCATGCCTGGTCATGGCAAAAGGAGAGTATATCTTTGATTTCTACTTTCGCAACACACCGTCGAATGATTTGATCAGCACCAATGCGGAATAGATACGGGTCTTCCCACAGGTAATACTTGGCATCGGAACGCAATTTGTCCTTCTTGACCTTCGGCCAATCGGACGGGATCTGATGTGATGCCAGGTAGTTCACTATATCTGCGAACCATGGAAGTCCTGTATTGATAGTCAGGAGGTGCTCATCAGGAAAGTGTTCTATGATGGGTCCGGAAGGGTCAATTATTTCAGAAGGAAAGCGGAACAAGTGATCAGCTATCACATTTTGCTTTCCCGCTTTGTCGCGAATCTCGAGGTCAAATTCTTGCAACGGCAAGATCCATCGGATTAATCGAGGTTTCACGTCCTTCTTTGCAAGGAGATGCCTCACAGCTGTGTGATCCGAATATATGATAACACGGGAACCCAGAAGGTATGATCTGAATTTTTCTAGGGCAAATACTACAGCTAGCAGCTCTTTCTCAGTAACCGTGTAGTTACGCTGAGCCTCGTCCAGTGTTTTGCTAGCGTAGTAAATGACCATGGGTTTCCAGTCAATTTTCTGCCTCAAAACCGCACCTACAGCGAAGTCAGATGCATCGCACATTATCTCAAAGGGTTGAGACCAATCAGGGGGCTGTAGGATCGGGGCTTGGGTAACTCGGTCACGAAGGATCTCAAATGCTTGAGTGCATTCCTTGGAAATTTCGAAAGGCACATCCTTAGAGAGAAGAGTGCTCAGGGGGTAAGTGATTTTTTAAAAATCAGGGATAAATCGATGGTAAAAATCGATGTGCCCTAAAAAAGATCGGATGTCCTTAATCGAGCTAAGCATAGGGATCTTAGAAATCAGGTTAACCTTAGTTCGATAGACTTGGATGCCTTTCTTCGAGATTAGATATCCCAGGACAATTCCCTCAAGCACCATGAAATGGCTCTTTTCCCAGGAAAGAACCAAATTCACATCAATGCATCGCCTGAGTATTTGGACCAAGTGTTGGTGGCAATCGTCAAATGCTGCTCCAAAAATTGAAAAGTCATATATGAAGACTTCCAGATAATCACCTACCATATCTGAGAATATGGCAAGCATGCATCGCTGAAAGGTTGCAGGTGCATTGCAGAGACCGAAAAGCATCCTTCGAAATGCGTACGTTTCGAAGGGGCAGGTTAACGTGGTCTTTTCTTGGTCTTCTGGATGGATTGCCACTTGGTTGTAACCGGAGTACCCGTCAAGAAAGCAGAAGAACCTATTTCCCGCTAGTTTCTCGAGGATCTGATCAATAAATGGTAGTGGGAAATGGTCCTTCTTCGTGCTGGAATTGAGTCTTCTGTAATCAATGCAGACTCTTCACGAGTTAGCTATTCAGGTAGGAATGACCTCTCCGATTTCAGTTGTGATGATGGTGAGTCCGGCCCTTTTAGGCACCACCTGTATTGGACTCACCCAACGACTGTCGGAGATCGGGTAGATGATCCCTGCATCTAACCACTTTATGATATCCTTTTTCACGACCTCCTGCAGGTTAGGGTTTAAACGTCTCTGCATTTCTCTTGAAGGTTGTGCACCATCTTCTGTGTAGATTCGATGTGTACAGTACGAAGGGCTTATGCCAGTCAAGTCATCAAGAGTCCATCCAATGGCTCTACGATGTTGCTGGAGAACAGTAATCAAACGGGATTCCTGATCAGGTGTGAGTCGAGAGTTGATAATCTCTGGAAACATTTGATTGGAACCCAAAAAGATGTACTTCAGACACTCGGGAAGGGGCTTGAGTTCCAAGACAGGATTGTCAGCAGCAGCGGGTGGTTCGGGGTTTGTATCAGGAACAAGGGTCGAAGTCATGGGTGTGTCTAGATCATGTTCATACTCCTCTATTTGCGGGTTTTAATCTTCTAGTGGTTGATTAGGGATAATCAGGTTGTCCTCTATATGCGATTCATCAACCACGGCTCTGATATCACATATTTGCTCTATAACTCCGCAATTAATCCCTTGTTGGGTCTTAAAGATGTCAATCTTCAGAGTTTGATTCCCAAATTTTAATTCTATTTGGCCCTCTTCGCAGTTTATGTTGGCCCTAACAGTGGCCAAAAAGGGCCTCCCTAATATGATTGGTGTGTCCTTTGGGTTCTCAGGTGCGTCCATATCCAGAACTATGAAGTCCACTGGGAAGTAGAAATCCCGTACCCTAACAATGACATCCTCGAGTATTCCTTTAGGTGACTTGATGGATCGATTGGATAACTGCAACGTCACCTCAGTCGGTTTAAGTTCGGACTCTTCAAGGTGGTCAAGGAGGGATGTAGGTATTAGATTTATGGAGGCACCTAGTTCTAGGAAGGCTCTGTCAAATTGGGTTTCACCAATTTTACAAAAAATCAAGGGAGTTCCTGGGTCTTTAGCCTTGGGTGGGAGTTTACTCAAGATGACAGAGCTGGCTTGCTCTGACAGTACGATCCGATTCCCACCCCTGGTTCGCGGCTTACGTTTAGGGGTACAAATATCTTTCAGGAATCTTGCGTAAGTCGGTACGTGGTGAATTGCATCCATCAAGGGGATGCTTATTTGGACCTGCTCAAAGAGCTTGACCAGATCCTCCTCGGGAGCCACGGGTTTGGTTATCCTTTTTCCTTTGGTCAAGGCCTCAGGAAATGGAATCCTAGTTGGTTCCTCTAGAATAGGTCCAGGTTCTTGATCTGGGACAGGGGTATCCTGGATAACTATCCTAGGGTTTTGGCTACTACCAAGCTTGGAGTGGTTTGGATAATGTGGGTCCTGGGTTGTTTTACCACTACGTGTCATTACAGAGTTTAATCCGGCCTGGTTTTGGTTTGGGTTTGGTAAGAGGGGTGGCTACTGCAGAAATCCCGTATAAGATGTCGAAGCTTCCATCCTGTCTGGTGATGGAGCAGCTGGGGCCTAATAAATCAAATGTGCGTGGCCTGAATTTGGGTTCGTAACGCGCCTCTGGGTCGGCACGTTATTTGGGTTTGGCAGAGGTTGCGAAGGAAGGGTGCCAGGTTGGCGGGAATTTGTCATCTGGGATAGTTGGTTGCGAACCTCTGTGATCCCGTCCTTGTGCTGTTTTTGCATTGCCACATTTGTCTTTTGAATGTCAACCAGTGCTTAAAGGATAAGAGTCATTTGATCCTGGTTTGGCCCGGATTGATAGGTGAGATTGGGCCGAGACTGAGGCGGCTGATATGGACGAGGGGCTTGTGGACGAGGCTGATACAGTGGTCTTTGAGTCTGAGAATTTCTCGTCCACTGAAAGTTGGGATGATTTCTCCATGTTGTAGGTATTGGAGAATGGGTCATTTTGGATGGCATTGAGGTCCTCGCAAGTCTGAGGAACTTCAAGAAAGTTAGAATACGAGGGTTCAAAGTTCCCCCAACTCGAGTAGAATGGATCGGAGGTCACTTCAGTCCGAGAGTCAGACAGGGGTGGATACGGGTCCATCCCCTGAGAAGATTGGTGGTAAATGTTTTGCACAGTTTCCCTCGCCAGAGGTGGTCGTGCAAAATAGTTATTCGTAGAGGTGGCTCGTTGCAGATACCGAGTTAGCTTGTCCACCTTCTTTTCTATGATAGAAACCTTGTCCAACTGACTGGCCATCAGTTCCAGGTCGATGGATGTGGACAGGTCCTGCATCTCATGTGCCCCTCTCAGATTCGTCGATGCGCGAGCATTCGTCTTGTCGAATAAGCCCATGGAGTCATTATTAATGGAGTTCTCGCACATGTTTTCGAGAATCTCCCACACTGGGTCCTCATGTTGACCCATGATGTTTCCTCCACACGTTGCATTGACGAATAATCGAATGTCTTCACGAAGTCCCTGGTAAAAAGACTGGACTTGTTCCCATTTAGGAAATCTGTGATGGGGGCACTTTCGCATGAGAGCTAGTGTAACGAGCGCGTGCCCCAGACGTCTTTTAAGACGTCTGGGAGGTGGCCCAGACGTCTGTAAAGACGTCTGGGATCACATCCAGACGTCTGACCAGACGTCCGGGATAGTTTACAGACGTCTGGCGAACAGTTATGCTCGCACGGGATATTCGTCTGCGCGCCTGTGCGCGCAGACCTGCGATCCCGCATCTTCTCTGCGGCTGCAGGCGACTGCGACCGTCTCTCCCTCCTCTCCGCGCGGCGTTAAAAGGGGGAGGGGGCGCGCCTCCCCTCCCGTCTCCACCATCTTCCTCCTTCTCTCCTGCCTGTGCGCGAGAGCGAGCGGACGCGAGGGCGCAGCGGCAGCGGCGGCCGCAGTAGGCGCGGAGGAGCTGCGGCGTGCGAGGGCGGGGCTCTGCCGTGAGGGCGAGCTCGCCGGGAGCGGCTTGGCCGGCCGGCGGAGGGCACAGGGGGCGCAGAGCGTCGCGGAGAGGGACCTGCTGCGGGCGGAGCAGCGGACGTGCGAGGTGCGACGCGGGCGGCGTCGCGAGCGGAGGCCGAGCAAGGTTCTGATTCTGGAAAAATCTCCAGAATCAGACGTCTGGACTGATATCCAGACGGCAAGGTCGACGTCTGTGAGATCATACAGACGTCTGAAAGGTGAGTTCCGCTTTCTCCTTCTTTTTGTCGACTGACCGTACTGAGGGAGGAGGGTTGGCTGTGCGCAGGTGTTCGGATTCGTCATCCTTTGCGAATCCGACGTCTGGAAGTTGTACCAGACGGCGGGAGTGACCTCCAGACGTCCGGAGAGACCATCGGACGTCTGGGATCTAGGAGAGACGTCCCCACAGACTTCTGGACGTCCGGGGAACCAAGCCGAACAGGTAATTCTCTGATCCACCGTTTAAGACGTCTGGAAGGAGTTCCAGACGTCTGATTTTGCACAGTATTGTCTTTCTCGACCCGTTAGGGCCCGTTTGGGCTCCGTTTTCCGCGATTCGAGTTGCGTTCGTTTCAGAATTTATTCCTCTACCCGCCTACAGTAGCTATACACTGTTTTGAGACACTCCTTGTGTTTGATCCTTGTGATAGGACCTCGTTCGGTTGCCGTCTTGAGAGTCGCGGAGGCGCGCGGGATTCCCGACCACGCCCCCATTACTCCCGTTGTACCTGGTAGAGTGGTTTTAAGTATTAATAAAATCTGTTAAAGTATGGAACCATAACTAGAACCTAGGGCATTGCATGAATCCTAGGAATGAGAAATATATGGAATGATAGCTCCTAGGTGTTGCATGAATCCTAGGGCCGGAAAACTAGATTGTATGATGGATCCTAGGATATGGCATGAATCCTAGGATGGAAAAACTAGTGGAATGTACATTACTGCAGTCTTGGAAAAATGGAAAGGAATATATAAAGCTGCCTGTAAATTTAATTAACAGCTGCATGTTATGCATAAAGAATCATGTTGAGATCATGGAATGTGAGAACGAGAATCTGGAAAGTGAAACATATGATGTTCTGAGATAAAGAGCTGGAACCCTACGGGGAAATAGGAGTGGAACTCCTGGAAAGAAAAGGAATGGAACTGAGATGTAGTTTGTACTGTCTCTTGGGTACGCAGTACCAAGGGAAGTACCTGTACCTGTTTTAGTGCAGAGTGGGGCCAGCCGCCCCAGGGACCCGGGGTTAGGATTGGCCGCTCTGTACCGACTTGTTGGCCCTCGTGTACGTAGTACCGAGGAGAGCTAGTAGTGTTAGGAGAGTACTAGCTACCCCACGGGCCCCGGGGTTCTGCTAGCCTCCTTCACCGACTTGTTAGGCCCACTAGGGCAAACCAGGGTAGTCAGGCGAGGGTGCGCGGACTGTGGAGGGGCAAGGCCCCGGTTTGGTTACTGTGGAGGGGTTGGACCCCTGTTACTGAGAGGGCTCTGCCCTGGTTCCGTGCTGTGCTTTGGGCGCACCCGTTAACGGAAACGACTGACCGCGTGCCAGTACGGGCTAGCTACCTGTGCGTTTATCGCGCGTGCCGTAGTCACCGTTACGTCTGTCAGTGACCTTGGGGTGGTTGACTGAGGGTAGGATCACCACGGGGGACTCTCCCGGCCAGGAGAGCACCACGTGCTACTTCTACTGTTGGAAAAGACTGCAATCAAGATCGTCCCACGAGGACATCCGAGATCAAGTAAAGGATCTGAGAAGTAAATGAAATAGTGAGAAAAATTGAAAGATGTAAATAAAAGGAAGTAATAGAACATAACAGCTACTGTACACTCTACTGTTGCCTTTAGTTAGTCTGCCACTCTACTCAGCGTTTTGCTGACGGGTTACACTCGTTACCTTTTTCAGGACCAGGTGTTGAGCAGCCAGGGTCGGCGGCTGCAGAGGACGCTGGGCCGAGTAGGGTCCAGTAGAGTTGCCACAGCTTTGTACCTTCTTTTGTTTCTGTTCTAGTGAGTAGTTTTGTTTCCGCTGTACCTTCTTTACCTGCAGTTTTTGTTATATGATAAATGTTGTTTTACTGTTGTGGTGGTGCCTACTGTAGTAGTTTCTTTCCTTACTGCTGTACTTTCTTACTGTTAGTTATATTCATGCTGAATGTGGTTTATTTTACTGTCTTTTGGTTACTTCCTCGTTGGACGACTGGGTCTTGGGATTAGTCGAGTCGGTCCGGTTCTCGTGTCTCGTAGGGACTCGGGAACCGGGTCGCAACAGCTAGGAATCGGTCCCATGCTTCGTGAAGTGGTTCTCCTGTTTGTTGAGTGAAATGGGTGATCTAGTGGCGCAAGGCATTCGTCCGGCCAACGGGGAAGAACTTTTTCAAAAATTCGGACTGAAGTTCCTCCCATGTGTTGATCGGATGGGTCTCAGTTTGATACCAATGGGCAGCCTTGTCTAGGAGGGAGAAGGAAAACATTTTCATGAGTAGGATATCCTGATTTTGTGGATCTGACCCGAAGATCTGGGCTAGATGCTTGAGTTGTTTAATGTGTTGGAATGGATCCTCGGAGTTAAGCCCATGAAACTTTGGTATGGCATGAATCATATTGGGCTTAAGTTCAGAATCAGGACCTCCAACTGGGATTCGGACTCGAGGCTCGATCGCCACCGCAGCAAGATTATAGTGATCTCGCATCATTGGTCGCTGCGGCGGGTTTACAAAGTTTTGAAAGAGGCCAATCAGGCATTGAAGCTAGTGCTCAAGGTTGTTCTCTTCTTCAATGGGTTGTGCCATGATGGAAGAAGAAGGAGAACTTGGTTCTAAATCAAATGAAAGGTTTATGTGGTGAGGTTGTTGCACAAACAAGGGTGTCGGAGCTTGGCCTCGACGAGAGTGAATTTCTAAAGGAGGTGTTGAACTTATTTACGAAGCTACGCTAACGTGTTCGGTTTTGGAAAACCTGTCGTTGTAGTTCGAAAGCGAAGAATTCGTGTTCAACAAATAAAATTTATACCGAAATTAAAATTCCGGGTCGAACACAGGGAGGCGAACGTTTGATTTAAAACTTCGCGTTTCTTTTTATTTTGTCACAAAGAAATTAAATTTAAACTATCTAAGTATCTACAACAAATAAAAGAGACAGAGGGAGTAAGAGAGAGAGAAAGAATACTATACATGGAAATCAAAATGAGATGTAGAATAGACAAGGAATTTATCATAAAAGAGTTCTTTCGTTACAACTAGAAAACATAAAACAATTACTCTAGAAAGCATTAAAAGAATGGAGGGAGAAATGTCCTCCTCGACGATCGCTCGGAGGACGAATAGACTACTCTAGAAAGCAGTAAATCTATACTAGAAAGCAGTAAAAAGAATAGGGAGAGAGAATCCTCCTCGACGGTCGCTTGGAGGACGAGCCGGACGGGACGACGCCTGGACGAAGGAGAACGAAGCAGGACGAAGGAGGACGAAGCAGAAGAACGGGAACGAAGCAGCACGCCGTCGTCGTCGCGGGATCCACTTCCGAAGGGGGACGAAAATTTGGACTTTATCTCGCGAGAAGCATCCCGGGTGTGGGACAAGCTTCTCTTGAGCTTTGGAAAGGTAGAGAGGAGAAGGAAGGGATGAAAATTTCGTATGGAGGGGGTCTCCTTTTATAGTTGCAAGGAGTGGGGGCAAAATGGACATTACATCTTCAAAATAATAAATAAGGGGTCTTTAGTGACGGATAAAACCGTCGCTAAAGCCCTCAACGTGGGCGTAGCCGCCGCGCCCACGCGCGCCCGCTCGGCTGCCCGCGCGTAACGCCTACGCACGTCGCTTGATTTTCAGCCGTCCGATCGCGAGATCGGACTGCTTAAATCGCGTCCGCGCCCGCTGCGTAGCGCGCTCGCCCGCGTGCGATCGCGCGTTACGCCCGGCGTGCAATCGCGCGTCGTCCTGATTGAGCGTGCGCAGCCGTTGGATCTTCATCTGACGCTCGTGCGCGCCCGCTCGCCCGCGCCTTCCACCCCCTCACCGCGGCTCGAACCCGCGACCTCTGCTTCGCCCGCAGCTGCGTCGCCGCTGCACTACGCAGGCGAAATGGTCGCGCGGACGTTTTTAAGCGCGAGCGACCGCAGCCGTTGGATCGAGATCCAACGGCGGAGAGGAGACGGTGCGCGGTCTTCACCAGACGCATGCGGCCGATTGGGCAGCTGAGATGGTGCCACGTGGCGCCATCTTGGCCGTCCATCTTCTGGAAGTTGTAGATGGTGCCACGGATGTCGGATTGACTCGATTTTTGTGTCGTTGGGCTGCGATCGTCGATCCGAATTCATCCGTGTGGTCGGATTTGCCATCTGAAGTGCGGATTTACACCATCCTGGCCCTTGATCTTCTAGGGTTCCCCGGTCTCTATCTGATGCTACGGATGCCTGATTAGGGCGATCTTGGAGTCGTTGAACTCCAATTGTCACCCTAATCATATCCATACGGTTGGATCTTTGATCCGAGGCCCCGATAAAATATTTGCCCTGTCCAAGCACATAAAAGGAGACAATTAACCTCCATTTTATTCAAACTACTCTAAATGCAAGATGATGCATGTAATGCAATATTTATATCATGAAATGCAATCCTATGCTTAAGAACATGCATAAATAGACATTTTAAGTAGTGTAAATGTGTTTACATCAGGAGGTCTTAAGGATGGTCTTAAGGACCTCCTACCGAACATACACCGAAGGATGTGATGAGATTAGAAGGTGCTCGACCCAATTGAAACACCCAAAAATTGTTGGGTGAATATAGAGGTTCAGGGTGGATGATACCCCTTAGTCAGAAAGGTCGTCCACTTGAGAAGTACCTAGGCAGCCAGAGAGGGAGAGTCCCACAAAGACCCCTATACGGTAGAGCATCCCCACGAGTTATAGGGTTTCCCCCACCCGACCTCTCTTGTCACTGAGATTCCAGGTAGACCAGAATAGGGACCTTGACGTCTTAAGTCTACCTTTTTTACTTTAAGATCAAGGTGCTTAGGGTTCCACTTGAACTTTTAGATCTTTTGAGTGAAAAAGTGACATAATTTTAAGGTTAGTTGACCCAAAGGATCAACTTCACCTCTTGTTCCTTTAAGAACTTTTAGGTCCTTTCTTTCAGGGTTCAAATGGATTAAGAGCCTGATTTGCTTAGGGTTTCTCTTGTATAGATCTTTTCAAACAAGGTTTAGGCACACCTCTTTTTGGAAAAAATTTTGTTTCTTGTTTAAGAGAAGATGTGTCTCTAAAAACCCTAGCTTTGCAATCCTTACGTTGGCTCTAGTTGGTCCAATTTAATTGCCTCAAAAATTGGTATCTAGGACTCAATCAAGAAAGTTTTAGCCCTAGTTACCTTAGTTGGATGTGCACTTCAAGATGTGTTGAAATGAAAATCAGGCAACTTCGATGAATTACTAAGTATGAAACAGGCAGCCCTAGGTTTATTTTTCTTTGTTCCTTTTCAGACTTTGAGGGGGTTAAAAGAGAGGGTTAATGAAAGTTACCCGTTCCTTGGTGTGGCTGTTGTGCAACTGCTCTTCTTTTCTCTGCTTTCCTTGAGACAAGCACAACAAAGGAGAGGAATTAAGTCAGTATTGGATCAGAAGTTGTGATCAAAAGCGTCAGAAGTGCCCGTTGCTCCCCGACAACGACGCCAAAATGTTTGCGCGGCTAGATCGTGTTTCAACGGATATCTCGTTGTAATATAGATGAACTCTCCGAGAAAACAAATAAAAATTTATAACTCGAAAATCAAAGTATCCGAGGTCGAACACATGGAGCAATCTGAGTATTCCAAAACTTGAGAACACAACTTTTTAATAAAAAGAAATGACTAGTTCAATAGAAGTGACAGGATAATGTTATGGAAAAAAAATTGCTCAAAAAGAATTCGACGTCTGATATTGCATCAGACGTCTTAAAATTATCTCTCAGAATCTTTTTTTTCTGTTTGTGATTTGCTCTGCTGCAGCTATGGTTTCTCCTTTTCTTTTTCTTCCTTAGCCGCTTCTGCTCCTCTTCTTTTTCCTTCTCTGCTTGATTCTCTTCCTGCAGCTAAGTCCTGGCTTTGCCACTTCTTAGGTTGCCTTCTTTTTCTTCCTCTTCTTCCTTTGCTTTCTTGCTTCTCCCCTTTGTCTGCCTTTGATCTCTCTCTTCTTCTTTCTCTTGGTCTGCTGCACCTCTGCTACAGGGTGTCCTTCTTCTTCTTCTTCTTCTTCTACTTCTTCTTCTTCTTCTTCGCTTGCAGCGGCTAAGTCCCTGCTTCCTTCTCTTGCTACTTCTTCCTTAGCGTCCTCTTCCTGCACAAGCACGCAACAAAACCTATTCCACTACCCTTCCCATGCATCTCTCTCTCTCTGAATCTCTCTTCGGTACACTCTCCCAGAGCCGGGTTATCGGGTCGGTCGCGCGCCCGGGTCCAGGCACACTAGCGTGGGTGTGGTGCGCAAGGAGTGCAAGGTAGGATAGTCGAGTCGAGTTACCAGGTCCGCGGGCTAGTTCACGGACGAGGCATGCATATCGAGCACCAAACATAGGTGAGGAGGGACCTCACCCTAGTGAATTGGAGGCGACGAGACAATATCACAAAATCAATTTAACGTACTCAAACAGGTCACTACTTACCGAGGTGGGACCAAAAGTCCCACCCGCTGTTGCTGGCAACTGCAGAAGGACGGCTTCACGATTGGTGCAGCTGCAAGTCCGCAGCACCCTTTATCAGGCTGGGCTTGCGCACACTCGCAACCCGTGCGATCTGGAAGCCTGGGAGAGGTCGATTGTGGCCTGGAGTTGAAGAACAGTCGAGCTCGAGTCGTCGTTAATGGCGGCTGGAAGCTTGACCCTGCATGACACAACCAGAATCTTGCAGCTCTATCAGACCACAGGAGGACCTTCGTCGTGTCACGGCGAAGGTGAGGCGATCGGTGGTAGGCCACGAGGCGGCCTAGGCGTGCGTGCCTAGGTCGCTCTGTGGCTGGAGTTATGGGTTAGGTCGGGGGAAGCGTGGAGTGCGTGTGGCGTCCTGTGGATGGGTGGAAGGTGTTCGGTGGAGTGTGGCGGAGTTTGTGAGGTGGGTGGCGAGACGTGTGGCGGTGTGGAGTGACGGAGGCGTCTCGCCGGAGGGTGGCCGGAGATGGGGAAGATGCGGGCGGTCAGTGGCGGTCGAGGGGTGTTGTGTGAAATAGAATGAGGGAAATGAAAGAGTGGAAGACGAGGAGCTTATCTGGACTATTTGGAGCGAAGGGGGGGCAGAGGAGACGGACGGCTCGTTTATGCCGTCGTCGAGGAAGACGGCCCTGAGGGAGATAACGACGACGAGAAGGAGGATAGGAAGGCGGGCGCTAGTGCGGCACGACGCGGGAGGACAAGGCGGAGTGAACCCTGCTGCTGGCATGGCAGCAAAGCGACGAGAGGGAGGAGGAAGAATCGCCGGAGCTTGCGGGCTACTTGGCCGATGTTACGACCCGGTTCCCGAATCCCTACAGGACACAAGAGTCGGACCGATTCGACTGATCCCAAGACTCAGTCGTCCAACAAGAAAGTTACCGAAAAGAAGTAAAATAAACCATATTCACCATGCAAGCGACTAATAGTAACAAAAGTACAGCAGTAAAGAAAGGAACTACTACAGTACACACCACCACAACAGTAGAGAATTAAAAACAGGTATAAAAATATGAAGTTTACAATATACTCACTACTACAGAAATGGGTACAACACAAGTACAACTACTGGGCTCTACTAGGCACAGCACCCTCCACAGCCGTAGGCTCTAGCTGCTCAACACCTGGACATGAAAAAGGTGGTAAGTACGACACGTCAGCGAAATGCTGAGTAGAGTGGCAACCAGCTAGCTAAGAGAAATAGTAAAGGTGGACAGGTAGGTGTTGTTTTCAATTTCTTTCTTTATTTCACTAACTATTCTTTCTTTCATCACTTGGTTTATTTATCAGGTCTTTTTCTTGATCTCGAATGTTCCTCGTGGGAACAATCTTGATTGCAATCTTTTCCGAAAAGTAGAAGTAGCACGTGGTGCTCTCCTGGCCGGGAGGGTCCCCCGTGGTGGTCCTACCCTCAGTCAACCACCCCAAGGTCGCTGACAGACGTAACGGTGACTACGGCACGCGCGATAAACGCACGGGTAGCTACCCCGCACTGGCACGCGGTCAGTCATTTCCGTTAACAGGTCCGACCAAAGCACAGCATAGAACCAGTATAGGGTAGAGCCCTCTCAGTAACAGGGGTCCGACCCCTCCACAGTAACCAAACATGGGTCTCGCCCCTCCACAGTCCGCGCACCCTCGCCTGATTACCCTGGTTTGCCCAGTGGGCCTAACAAGTCGGTGTAGGACGGCTAGCTGAACCCTGGGTCCCGTGGGGTGGCTAGCTCCCTTCCTACACTAGTAGCTCTCCCCGGTACTGTGTACGCGAGGGCCAAGAGTCGGTACAAAGTGACCAGACCTAACCACGGGTCTCAACCCTAGGGCAGCTGGCTCCACTCTGCACTAAGAGGTAACATGTGCTTCCCTTGGTACCATGTACCCAAAGGACAGCACACTTTCCCATTCACTTCTCCGATTCCATTCTATTTATTTCCAGGAGTTCTACTCCTAATTCCCTGTAGGGTTCATGCTCATGTTCCTCAAGCCAAGCCATACTAAGTTTCATCATTCAGGTTTATTCGCATATAGCATGTGTTTTCAACATTCAATCTTTCTTTTCCAATTTATATACAAGTAGCTTGTATTTAATTTCAAACAACCAAAATTTCATGTAACAGTTGCTAACAATAGTACTCTTTATTTCACAGGCAGCTGTTATCCAATTACAGGCAATCATTATCTACACATTCCAAGACTACATTTCAGGCATTTAATACAATCATTCCAGGGTTTCTAGTCCTAGGATTCATGCCATAACCTAGGATCTATCATTTATTCCAGACATGCAATTAAGTTTGTAATTAACTAAGGGAAGCCACTCTACTCGCAAAACCGTGAGTAATGGGGGCGTGATCGGCAGGTCCACGTGCCTTCGCAACTCCCAAGTCCGCAACAGAATGGGGTCCGAACACAAGGATCGACCACAAGAAACCACTCAGAACAGGATAAAAGTATTTCAAACAAGTAGAGGAACTTATTCAAAGAAGAACGGAATCTTAAACGTGGAAATCGGACCTCTAACGGACCCTAAACGGGTCAAAACGACAACTCTAACTCAAATCAGACGTCTGGAACATCTTCTAGACGTCTTAAAATGAGTCCAGGTCCATACCTCACTCTGTGCTGCTCCTCAGATGTCCAGAGATCCTGCTGAACCGTCTGGACCTAGTTCCAGACGTCTGACTATCCCTCCGGACGTCTGGAGACGCTTTCCGCCGTCTGGTGCCTCGCCCTGACGTCTGAACCACATGGGAGGGCGCATCCTGTGCCTTCCCGAAGCGAATCCTACACACGCACGCGAAAACTCTTAAACACGGCATGCTACAGAGTTTCAGCGAAATGGCATGCATGGCCGTATCCGCAAAAAGGAAGGTATAGGCACAGTACGTACCTCTCAGTCATCTGGAGCTCCCTCCAGATGTCATCCACGTCGTCTGGATGTAGGTCCAGACGTCTGATTCTGGGAAAAATCCTAGAGTCAGGACCTCCTTCGTCTTCTTCTTGCTGCGCGCGACCACGCCGCGCAGCCGCTTGTCCGCTGCTCTACTGCAGCAGCGCCAAGGACCCTCCTCGACACACACTCCGCCTCGTGCACGCCAGCCTGCCTCGAGCTGCTCTGGTGAGCTCTCTCTCTCTCTCACGTCTCGCGCACTCTCTTCTCTTCCCTCTCGCTGCTCTGCTCCTCTCCGCCACTGCACTCGGCTGCAGCAACTTGTTGCTCTCGCTCTCACCCTCGTTGGAAGAAGAAGGGGGGGGAAGGATGGATGTGGGATGGCGTGAGGGAGAGGTGGGGATATAAGTAGCCGTGTGGGGGAAAATGTTCTGCAGTCGGCGAGGGGAGAGAAAGTGAAGAAGGTGGCTGGGGTTCAGTCTGCGCGCGGCACGCACGCAGACTCGCGGTTGTACGCACGCAAAAATTAATTTCCAGACGTCTGGGAAGGTGTACAGACGTCCGACCAGACGTTTGGACCAACTCCCAGACATCTTAAAAGGGTCTGGTGGCACGGGTCTTAACAGCCGGAGAGAGGGGAGATGAAATCTGGGGGATTCTGGGCCAAAACAAGTTTGAGAGATTCGCAGAGGATCGGGGGTCCTTTTATAAGTGCTGGCCGAGCTTCTGGTACATGGAGGGCAAGCCTTCTGCCACCGACTTCTCACTGGAGAAGGAAGGTAGCTGGAGCTCCAAATCTCTCATGCGTTCGCATGAGAGATTGGATGGAAATCAAATATTGTGATTGAGCTCAGATGGAAGGGGATTCCTTAGAGAATCTCCCTTCCAAATCTGGGAGGAGATCTCTAAGGAATCAAGGAGTATTCCCCCTCCATTCCTCGTCGGAGAAGGATTCCTCCCCATTAATGGTGGAGGAACCTTTTTGTAAGAATGGCGAGGAAGATAGGTGGGTATGTGTAAGGGTTTTCAAAAGATATGGGCCAAAATATAATTGGGTGTACTAATTTGAAAAGTAGGTCAAGATGACCTCTCCTTAAGTCCAAATTTTGATATAAACCTAATTTTGACCTAAGGAATCCAATGGTGAATTTGGATTTTAGGTTTTACCACGTTTGAATAGACTTTTTGCACAAAAACCCAAATTAGGTCAATTGATGAACAAGGGCTCTAATCTAGGTTAAAATAGGTTCCAAAGGTCAAATTGAAGGTTCTAAACCATAGGGGATATTTTTCCATGAATTTTAAAGGGTTTAGTTGATTTTTATCCTGACCAGAACCCTGTTGAATCAAGCAGGTCTGTTTTAGGGTTACCAGATGTCATTTAATTCCTGGATTGCACATGAACCCATTTCTGAGTGAACAAACCCACTTTTTATCTTATTCAGACCATTTGACCTATGTTTTTCCTCTGAGAAATCCCGTTTATGTACTGCAATGGTAAAATTACTGTTTTACCCTTTATTTCATGTTTTCTTCTCAAAACATTTATTCCTTTAATTAAGCCCTCCTCTAAGTTATGTAGGAGCTTTTATTCTCTTTCTTGGGTCAAAATGAGCTAGTTAGGGCTCATGATGAGGCTCTCATCACCCTCCAATCTTTCCTAACCCTCCCTAAGATCCAAACTCATATGCATCCACTAATTCTATTACCTTGAGGAGTGGTAAACAAACTCAGAATCCACAACCACACTGTTCTGATTTACCAAATCTTGAAGAACGTGAGGAGAGAAAGGAGAACTCTGGAGAAGAAATCAAGGCTTAGGAATCTGATTCCAATGATCCAACTCATGTTCCTTTTCCTGAACCCTTGATCAGATCAAAGAAGTCTGTTGATAATAATGAGGTGCTTCTGAATATTTTCAAGAATGTCGTGATCAATATCCCGCTCCTCGACGTTATCAAGCATATATCGGCTTATGCAAGATTTTTAAAGGATTTATGTACACAGAATCATAAGTCGAGAGAATCTGTTCCGAGGAAGGTGGTACTCTTCAAGTAGACTAGTTCTGTTATCCTGCACCACCTCCCTCAGAAAAAGAGAGATCCAGGTGCTCCTTTGATTTCTTGTGTAATCAGAGATTACACTTTTGATAGAACACTGTTGTATCTGGGTGCATCCATCAACATAATTCCGACCTCTCTTTACGAGAAGTTTGGATTAGGTGAACTTCGGCCGACTTCAGTAACGTTGCAGTTAGTGGATCGTTCGATCACAAATTCACGAGGCATTATTGAAGATGTTATTATTAAGGTTAAGGGCTTCTATTTTCCTATAGATTTCCTTATCCTTGACATGGATGTACCTAAAAATCTGAGGAACACGCCTATCATTCTGGGGAGTCCATTCCTGGATACCGCTAAGGCCAACATTAACCGCGAAAGTGGTAGCATGGAAATCGCCTTTGGGGAACAAAGAATGAAATTGGATACTTTTAAGGCGATTAGTAAATTTGAGGATTATGAATTTATCGAGGACTTGAGGGCGATAATGTGAATATTGAAACTTGTATGATGGTTTCTACATTTGAAAGTTCTTCCTTTGATGATGAATTGGACCCACAACCCTCTATGACAGACTCGCCATCTTTTGAAGAGGTTATTGATTTTGTTCACTCTCAACCTCTTCATCTTGATGAGTCTTCATCAGCATCCTCCTTACCTTCAATCATCAACCCGCCCCAGCTTGAACTGAAACCATTGCCTGAGAATTTGAAATATTGGTTTTTAGGACCACACAAGACACTCCCTGTGATTATCAGTGCTAAATTAACAAAGGAGCAGGAGATTAAATAAATTAAGGTCCTGAAGGAACACAAGGAGGTAATTGGTTGGATCATTCATGACCTTAGGGGGATCGATCCATCTTATTGCAATCATAGAATATTTTTGGAAGATGGATCCCGCCCTTCCCGCAAGATGCAGAGGAGATTAAATCCAAATATGCGAGATGTGGTCAAGAAGGAGATTCTTAGGTGGCTCGATGTGGGAATTATTTATCCGATCTCTAATAATCCTTGGGTAAGTCCCGTGCAGATTGTTCCCAAGAAAACAGGGATTACTGTTGTGACTAATGAGAAAGGAGAATTTGTCACAACTCGTTCAGCTTCCTCTTGGAGGGTTTGTATCGATTATAGGAAGCTGAACACGGCCACGAAAAGAAGATCATATCCCTTTGATTGCGCAACAATCATAGGTCTTAATTGACCTAAATTAGGCTAGGACTTAGCATAAGTTAGGGTTATTCATGCATGCATACTCATTATCTGCATCTTTACTGCTTTCCTTTAGCTATGCATAAAATAATGTTATAATGTGCTGATTAAGTACATTATGTCGATTGCAGGGGATAAGCTAATAACGAGCTGGATCTGAAGCTGGATCAGGAATAACAGGAGTTCTAGTAGAGCTGGAGCAGAAGGCCTAGTTTAGATGTAGGAATAATAATGTAGGGGGTTAAAAGTTTGCTATTCTATTAAGTAGGAATAAAGCAGTAAAATGTGAAGAGCTTAGGTCCATCCTAGCCCTAGGATAGCCTAGAGACTTCCCCAAGCCTTAGCCACCCTTAAATTAGGTCACAACACCCTAGGAAGCCCTAAAACCCTAGTTCCAACCCTTCTCTGGACGTCCAGATAATTTTTAAGACGTCTAGGACCCTTAGCCAACTCCCGCACACTTCAAACCCACTTCTGCAGTGTTATTGGACGTCCAGACACTTTGTCAGACGTCTAATTTCTACAGAATACCCAAAATAGAACCCGAAATCCTTCCTGACTCTGATTGGACATCCAGACAACAAGTCTGGACTTCTGATTTTTGAGTATAAGACGTCTGATTATATTATTAGACGTCTGATACTGCTCTCCAATTCTTGTTTTGAGATTTAAGCCTTGATCTAGGATCTCTAGGTCCCTAAACCCAATTCCAACCCCATAAGAACATAAATTAAGGTGCCCTAACCCTAGTACATCACCTCTAGACCTCCCTAGGGACCTAATTAGGTCCTCACTAAACCTAATTGATTTGGATCTTAGTCAATTCCATCAGCCTATTCAATTGGACTCATTGAGTCCAATTGAGCCCTAATCTCAGCACACACTGTCCAATTGACCTAGACCTGACTTAATTGAGTTGTTTTACTCTCAATTAAGTTTCCACACACCCAATTAAACTTTTATTAAGTTTAATTGCACTTTACCTTAGTAAATTAGGGTTTATAACCCTAATTTGAGACCTACGTTGACCTAAACCTACTAGAACCCAACCTAATCAACCTAGCCACCTAAGTTTCGACCCACACACACCCACACACACCATCCACATGAAAATATCTAGCCTAGAGTTCTCTAGAACTCTCTACCATGTGTGGTTGCCTTGGTTTCCAAAAATAGCAACCAAGAGCCATTCAATTTTTCGATCCACATTTGGTGGATCTAAAAACCACCATCCACCCTCTCTCTCTCACTCTCCCACGAGCTCCCACCATAGGCCTCTCTAGAGAATTCCATAATTCTCTAGAGAGCTTCCCTTAGGTCTATAAAAAGACCCCTTGGGTGACCATTTGCACCCATTCACTTCTTTAGCAATTGCACTCCATTGGTGCCATTCACTCCACCTCCACTTAAATAGTCACTCCACCTCCACGCGCACACTACCACCACCATGGAGGATACCATGCCGGGATGCTGGATCAACCCTACCTCTCTACAAGGGCCAGCCTAAGTTCCATTGGCCGCCCCTCCTTCTTCTTTCGACCACTCCAAGGCCATCGGGGACCACCCCTGAATGCCCTCTATTCTTCTAGCTTTAAATCATTCTCTTCATAATCTTTATTGCTTTCATTTACTTCTTAGTAGTGTAGCCTTACTTCTCCCCCAATGATGCATGCGAAATCCCCCCGTTGATTCTTGTATGCAATCGTTTTCTGGTAGTTAGATTTAATTTTTAAGCATTCATGTATAAGCTTTCCTCTAGATTTCCTTGTGCAACAACTCTCCAATGATGAATGAAATTTTATTTTATATATATATATATATATATATATATATATATATATATATATATATATATATATATATATATATATATCTTATGTGTTTGAAAACACCACGAGCTGAATGATTATCATATTTGTGTGATTTAAGTGCATGTTCTTTAACTGCCTATATATTATGCACCAGCATGTTGTTTAAATAAAGTAGAGTAGCTTTAAAAATAAAAGATCGATTTCAAAAGCAAAAAAACAACGCCTCCCAGAAGCGAACGACCGGGACTCAAAGTCTCATTTTTTTTACAAAACAATATCTTTGTTGGATCGTATTTCGCAACTATACTACGACGCTTTTATCAAAAATGCGATCTACGACCTACCAACACCCTCTACCTTTCATTGATCAAATCTTCGAAAAATTAGCCGGGCAAAAGTACTTCTGTTTTCTTGATGGCTACTCGGGTTATAACCAAGTTCCTATTCATCCCGAGGATCAGGAAAAAACTACTTTCACCTATCCCTATGGAGCCTTTGCTTTCGATTTATGCAATGCACCTGTGACTTTTCAAAAATGTATGCCGGCCATATTCTCTGATATGGTGGGAGAGTTTATGGAAGTCTTCATGGACGATTTCTCTATTTTTGGAGAATCGTTTGACTCTTGTCTAGATAATCTTGAAATGATTCTTAAACGACTCATCAAAACAAGATTGGTCTTTAGCTGGGAAAAAAGTTATTTCATGACACAAGAAGGTATCGTCTTGGGTCATGTAATCTCTGAACGGGGAATTGAAGTGGATAAAGCTAAGGTTGATGCTATCGCTAAACTTCCTCCTCCCACATCTGTTAAACAAATTCGATCATTTCTTAGTCATGTGGGTTTCTACAGGAGATTTATCAAGGATTTTTCGAAGGTTGCTCGTCCTCTGAGAAATCTTCTCGCCAAAGAAATGCCGTTTGATTTCGAAGAATCATGCCGTAAGACATTTGATTTTCTTAAAACGGCAGTCACTTGTACTCCGGTGTTGCAACCACCGATTTGGACAACCCCTTTTGAGATCATGACCGACGCTTTTGATTACGTGGTCGGGGTTGTTTTGGGTTAGAAAGTTGACAGGAAGCCTTCTGTCATCTACATGCTAGTAAAACTCTGGACAAGGCCCAGAGGAATTATACTGTTACTGAGAAACAATTACTAGCCATAGTATTTGCTTTGGAGAAATTTTGGGCTTATTTCTTAGGGTCTCACATCATTATATATACCAACCACTTAGCCTTGAGACATCTCTTGGCCAAAAAGGATGCCAAATCCTGGCTTATTCATTGGATTCTTCTGCTTCAAGAATTTGATCTTGAAATCAAGGATAAATCCGAGGTACAGAATGTAGTGGAGGATCATTTGTCGAGACTTCTGAATAATTCTTCTCGTCTGGACATCCCGATTGTTGATACTTTTTCGGACGAAACTATCCTTACAGTTTCAGGCGTACAAATTCCAAGGTTTACTGACATTGTTAATTATTTGGCCATTGGTCGAATCCCCTAGGATTGGACGAAGCAACAACGGGATAGACTCAAATTTGAGGCCAAATATTACTTCTGGGAGGACTCTGAACTGTACCGCATCGGCTCTGGTGGCGACCTTCCTCTATAGTTTTATTATTTCGTCGTAGTATAGTATAGAGAGGTGATTACCAATTTAATACAATTTGTTACTCGAAAATAAAGAGTTCCCGAGGTCGAACTCAGGGAGCAAACTGTATTCTAGAGATACAAATTCTTATTACAAAAATAAAGAGAGAGAGAGAATTTGTTGCCTTTTCTTCTTTTCTCTTTGCTTCTCCTCTTCTTCCTTCTCAGATCTTTTGCTCTCTTCCTTTGTTCTTCTTCTTTATCTGCAGTGGTGATGTTCTTCTTCTTCTTCTTCTTTCTTTCTTCTTTTTTCAGTTCTTCCCTTGGCCTCTCTGTGTTCTCCTCTGCCTCGCCTTCCTTCTCCTTCTTTGCCTTCAGGACGTCGTCTGATTTTCCAATCAGACGACTTAAACCGCCGCTGCTACAGTGCTGCTTGGTGCTCCTCCTTCCTTCAGCCTTCGTCTTCTTCCACGGTTCTTCTTCACCTGTGCCTGCACACTTACACAGCTTGATCAGAGGGGCAAAACCTAACTATACCCTCCCCCGCGTCTCTCTCTCACAGAAGCCGCTCTTAGGAAAGCTCTCCCAAAGCTACCGGGTTGCCGGGTACGGGTCGCGCCCGGGTCCAGGCCCACCGGCGTGCGTGGTGGGCGAGGAGTGCAGGTCAGTCTAAGTCGGGTCGGGCCAGGTCCGCGGGGCGTGAGCGCGGACGAGACCGGGTAACCGGGCGGGTGAAGGGGACCTCACCCCGTGTGTTTTTTCTCTTTATACCACTGTGCCGCTTCGGAGTCTTCCGAGGTGGGACTAAATGTCCCACCCCAATTTGGCGCCTGCGCGGAGGAAGCAGCTGGTAATCGCAGCTTTACGCGAGGCCTTCGCGCGAGGGATTCGCCACAACTACAGCCTAACGCTTTGCCGAAATGCCCCCGCACAGCCTGGGAGCGTGACCTGGGCGCGGCGCACCTGGAACAGCAGGTCGAAGCTGCTTCGCTTCAACAATGGCGGCGATGAGCGCAGGTACCTGCCCACAGAGAAACGGCCTCTCGGCCCAATCAGAAACGCGGAGGACCTTCGCCGTGGCACGGCGAAGGTGGTCGGGGGGTGTGCAGGCGGCGGGCGGAGCCTAAGGGCTGCCCTAGGTCGGACTGTGGGTCGGGAGATGGGTTTGTTCGGTGGAGTTGCTGAGGGTGATTTGGGGGAAGTGGAAGGGCGGAGGTTGATCAGGGTTAGGAGGCGGAGGTTCTGCGGTGGTCGGCGAGCCGTGTGGGTTGCTGGAGTGATGGGAGCGGCTCGCCGGAGGATGGCCGGAGGTGGAGAAGGTGAGGGTGATTAGGCGCGGTCGAGGGGTAATTAGATAAAAATAGCAGGGGGAAAAGAGAGAGAGAGAATAGAGGGAAGTAGTTCTAACCTAACTAAAGTGACGAAGGGGGCGAGGAGGCAAACGGATGTACCTGCTGTCGTCGGAGAAGAAGGTGCCCAGTGGGGGAGGACGGCGGTGACGACAGGGCAGAGGCAGCGTGCGCCGGTATTGCGCGACGCGGGAAGAGCAGGGGAAGAAGTCTCTGCTGCTGGATTGCGGCAGAGCGAAGAGGAGGAGGAGGAAGAACCGCCGGAGCTGGTGGGCGTTTGTCGGAGTGAGAAGAGAGGAAAGTTGGGGGTTTTCTTCGTCAGATCCGAGCTGCTCAGAACGGCGGAGCGACGGGGGTATTTATAGAGGCGGAATCAGAGAGGAGGGCGGAGGGAGACGACGTGTCTCCCTCGCCGGAGGACGCCGGAGATGGAAACCCATACCATCCGTGCGTTCGCACGACCGGTATGGTGGGTTGCAGCAACCAGGGGGTGTTCCTGCGACGGCTGACGACGCAGGGCACCCCCGGTTGTCTTGCCAGACCCTCCCCCTTACCCTACGCGGCGCCATGCTCCGTGCAAGGTCGCCGGAGCATGGTGCTGGTCAGGTTTTGGCAGGAGGGACCTGAATGCAAAGAACGAAGGAGAGTTAGGGGTAGAAATGCGAGGGTTCAAAAGTTGAGGGCCAAAAAGTAAATATATGAGGACCAAAGTGTAAAGTTGGTCGAGAAGGTTTCTTCTTAGGCTCAAGTTTTTATACATGACTAATTAAGACCTAAGGAATCTGATGGTGAATTTTATTTCTAGATTAAACCTTGTTTGACTGGTCAATTTATGCAAAAACCCAAATTAAGTTATTAATTGGGTATGGTTCTCAATGTAGGTCAAAATGGGTTCTGAAGGCCAAATTGAAGGTTGTAAACCCTAGAGGTTATTTTTTTATGAATTTTAGAGGGTTTATTCTATTTTTACTTTGCCTCGAACCTCGTAAATTGAAGTGGGTTTGTTTTAGGGTTACAGATTATCATTTAGTTCCTTAGAATTGCTGTAGCCCTTATCAGATCATCTCACTTTCCTTCTTATTTGGTTTGTTTAACCTATGTTTGGACCTTGAATTACCCTGTATGCAGATTATACTGGTAAAATTGCATTTTTACCCCTTATGACTTGTTTTCTCCTTAAACTCAAAATTCTCTGAGTTAAGCCTTTCCTTGAGTTATGTAGGAGCTTTTATCCTTTGTATTGGGTCAAAATGAGCTAGTTATGGCTCATGATGAGGTTCTCATCGTACCCCCATGCCTAGCTTTTGCTAGTCCCTTAGCAAAAACTTAAGGTTTCAACCGTTGTTCTAGACCATGAAGTTCTTAATAGCTGTAGATAAGTGCTTTTTCATTTGAGCTCAGATTAGGTTAGAATGCTGACCATAGGCCTAAAAGGTACTCTAGTACCAATCAAGATCCAAATCTGTCTAGCCTTAGCCTCAGTCTTTAGCAAAGGTTTTTAAGGCCCACAAGAACTAACCTAAGGTTTATTGGACTTTGTGGTTAAAGCACCCGTGCTTGAAATGATTTTAGCCCTGGCTCAGTTCGCAGTGCGTTTTATAAGAGAGAGATAGAAAGTTATTCTGTTTGGAGAGTTTTCTCTCTCTTTTTCTTTTTAGTTCTAGCCTAGGATTGGCTTTTCAACACGGTCTGTATCAGATTCCTTGCTCCCATCATCAATCCTCAAGGGTTCCTGGCGATCGATGCTTCGAGATAGCACCGCCCATGGCAACCCCCGGAACCCTGGCTATTGAGATTTCGAGATAATCCCATCCATGGTGTTCCGTGGCCGAATCCAGACCCTGGCAATTGAGATTTCAAGATAATCCCATCCATGGTGTCTGAACCAGCAGAGTGCTTACATGCCCCCAGTAGGATATGTGAATATCCTAAGAGAAAAGCACCGAGGAGATGATATTTTGTTACGCATCTTCGAGGGGATTTCCCGCCTCTCCGCGCTGGGAACTCGTCCAAATCAACTTGTGTTGGTCGGCCGCTCCTACTCTAGGTGTTCTTTTCCGAATTTTGCGACGCTTCTGCGTGATTTTGATTTTTACGCTTACTGAACCAGGCTGTGTGTGAGGTTAGGGTGCTTAGGTTACTAAGTCCCGTAAACCAAAAATTAGTTAACGAGGCCAAATACTCCCTAAGCCTTGGACCTAATACTTAAGCTTTTCATTTTCCTCAACCTCTTGAGGATTGTCTGGATCTTAATGGGTACTAAGAGTCTATTCAAGAATGTCTAAGGTTTGCGTTCTTACTAATCTCATTATGCACTTTTCAGTTATTTTCTTGAATGAGGTCTAGAACTTAGGTTAATTCCTTAGTTCCTTACTAATGACTATCACCTTTTCTCATAATTTTGTGCTCCTTTTTCATTTTGTTTCTTTTCTCATTCTCCTTCACAAAATTTCCTTCTCCTCTTTTCCTCTTATTCTTTTTCGAAAATTTTAATTTTTATGGTGTTTTTGGCATATGTGAATTTTTTTTGTTTGAAACCTTTTCTTACAAGTTTTGCACTTTCATACCCCCCCATGCCTAAGATTTGCAATGTCCTCATTGTAACCTAGGGGTTTTTATTCAACTAAGTTCATACATTAGGACAGATGTTTTGATGAGTGAATGGGTCGCGGTGGCTGTTGTGAACGATTCCTAATCTCAGATGCAAGCACCTGAGGTGGAGTCGGCTGTCCTAAAGTGTGAACTTCAAGTGCAAAAAGGTGTCAGAACAAGTTTCAGGTTTTCAAAGAGAATGACGGGCTGCCTCCCGTTGAGCGCTAAATTTGATGCCTTCAGCCAAGCGGGAAATGCGATGGAGAGGGGATGGTCAAATCAGCGGAGTTTTGTAAGACAAGCACCTTGATTAAGAGCCTGGTTGGTCCAACCAGGTGCTTGTTCAGATCAACAGACTGATGATGCAGCCCAAACCCCATCAATCTGGTGGGTTGATAGATGTGGATAAAAAAGTGTGGAACCCACCATATACTATGAAGCTCAGATGGATGAGGAAGTGAAAATGCAGGGTTTGGCTGAGTCGAATCAGCCTGGTCAGAGTAGGGACCCGTAGAATAATCAGTGATTGATGCAGGAACCCTACAGGGGTGATCAGAGAATGATAGAGCATGGTATGTAGTCTGATCAATGTTCGAAACCCGATGTGGAAATGCAATCGGCTCGGTGAGAGGTGAATCTGAATAGAAATTAAGTCCAGTTGCGGGTCGGGGTTTGGAAGAGGTTTTGATCCGTTCTGTGTGTGCGGACGAGGTGGCCATTGTGTACGAGGGCTCTTCTAGAAATGGATGATAGGTGGTTTTCTGTAGAGAGTCCTCTGGGTAACTATCAAATGCCGGAAGAGTGTCTGTCGGATGAAAGGAATCGGATTCGAGAAAAAATTTGGATTCTTGGTTGTAATCACTCTTGGCATTTTCTGTTTTTGGTTCCTGAGGATCAAAAAGGAATGATTCTGTGTTATCAGTGATCTCGGGAATCAGGACCTCAGAGTCGGAGTCCGAGTCATGTGAACTGAGGTCGTAGATGGGCCTGGCGTGTTCAGGAAGGGGAATCTCTCCGCAATTATAGTCAGATTTGAAATTGTCGGAGAGTTGGCGAAAATGAGATTCATGATCATGAATTCCACCACAGCAAAAATCCTCAGATGTGGAATTAGCAGCCTGATTGGGTTCTAGCCTATATGTCAATTATGGGCTCAAAAAGATGTTCTGTTCAAGCTCGAAGCTGGTAGGATAGACCCAATTGAAATTCAACTCGTCCAACTCCTCAGTCTCTGTATCATAAATTGGCATGACTTTCGAAAAATCGATCAGATTTTCTGAAGATGTTGGAGAGGGATATTCATCAAATAGAGGCCCAGAATCATATTCTGCAAAAATTTGATCTTTCTCAAAAGGGGCCTCATAATCTTCCCAACAAGTTTTAGATCTAGGTTCTAGGCTTAGGATGTGGGTAGAATTATTAGAACCTAAGTCCGAATAACCTTCGAGGGCCACCTTATCAAGATAAGGGGCGGAATTTATACCCTCAAAAGGTTCAGTTCTGATCTCATTATTGCAGGAGTTTTGGAATTCTAGGCTTGGCAATTCATGGTCTAAGTTTGGCTCATCATTGTGTTCTCCTGCAATATCCCAACCTAATTCAACATTGTCTTCTATCTGGGTTGGGATTTCACAACCACTTTGTGCCTCAGTCCCAAGATCTGGGAAACTGGATTGTTTCTTAATACTGTTCCAAGATGGTTCATCCTCTATTTCTGGTATATACGGGTATTTCTGGTTGATAATTTGTTCTACTGATTTCATCATTTCTACCCGTTTCATAAGGGCATCTTGGTGTTGTTCCCAAAGTACAGGATTTGTCAAGCATTGAAGGTATTCAGATTGGTGTAATTTTTCTATCTCAATGTATCCTGTCATGAGCATATCTCGGGTTGATCCTTTTGTAACTTCTGTCAAAAGAATTTGGGCACAGTTTATGATGAAAGTTGTGGTTGTTGAGACATCAACCTGAATGTTTTCTATTGGTGTTGAGGGTTTATATTTGATTTCATAGAATTCAAAGGCATCCTCAATCATCTTATCTTTCATGGATCTCAGATATTCAGGTTTTTTACATGGTAGACTTGCTAGGTAATTAGGCTGCATCTTCGAATCAGGTGGTGGAATCGAGATAGAATCAGAAGTTTGAATTAATGGAAGAAGGGGACTTTGTTCAGAATCAGAGGAAAGAGGGGCTATGTGAATGATTTCTGCAAAAACAAGGGAGCCGAGGCTTAGCCTCGGAGAGAGTGAATTTCTATAGGAGGTTTCAAGGACCTCCTGCAAAATACTGAAGGACTGGATGAGATAAGCAGGTGCTGGACCCAATCAAGACACCCAAAAATGTTGGGTGACTATAGAGGATCGGGGCAGATGGACCCCTTGATCAGAAAGATCGTCCACCTGAGAATTACCTGGGCAGCCAGAGAGGGAGAGTCCCGCGAAGACCCCTAGACGGTAGAGCGTCCCCACGGGTTACAGGGTTTCCCCCACCCGACCTCTCTTGTCACTGAGATTTCAGGTAGACCAGAATGGGGATCTTGACCTCTTAAGTCTACCAATTTTACTTTAAGATCAGGGTGCTTAAAGTTACACTTGATCTCTTAGGTATTTTGAGTGAGAAAGTGACCTAATTTTAAGGTTGATTGACCCAAGGGGTCAACTTTACCTCTTGTTCCTTTGAGAGCTTTTGGGTCCTTTCTTTTAGGGTTCAAGTGTTTAGAGAGCCAATTGTTTAGGGTTTCTCTGAATAAGTATGTTCAATCAATGGTTTAGGCACACTTCTTTTGGATTTTCTCCATTCTTGATTTAAGTAGTGTGTCTCTAAAACCCTAATGTTGAATCTTATGTTGGCTCTACTTGGTCCAGTTAGTTCTTTGTTGGGTAATTAGGGCTCAAGCAAGAATGTGTTAGCCCTTAAATACTCTTAATAGTGTGTAGAAATAATGGGTTGAAAACATGCAACTTTTTATGGTTACTAAGTATGGAAGACAGGTTAGCCCTATATTGCTTGTTCTTTTCCTCTTTAGAGTTTAGGGGTTAATAGCGAGAGGAAAAATTACCTGTCCTCGGAGTAGTTGACGTGCGGTTGCTTGTCTTCTCGATTTTCTTGTATTTTTTTCTGCACAACAAAGGAGAGATTGTTAGCAAGGTAAAAATAGGAATTTGATTATCTCTAGAATAGCCGTTGCTCCCCGGCAACGGCGCCAAAAACTGGTGGCGACCTTCCTCTATAGTTTTATTATTTCGTCGTAGTATAGTATAGAGAGGTGATTACCAGTTTAATACAATTTGTTACTCGGAAATAAAGAGTTCCCGAGGTCGAACTCAGGGAGCAAACTGTATTCTAGAGATACAAATTCTTATTACAAAAATAAAGAGAGAGAGAGAATTTGTTGCCTTTTCTTCTTTTCTCTTTGCTTCTCCTCTTCTTCTTTCTCAGATCTTCTGCTCTCTTCCTTTGTTCTTCTTCTTCTTCTTTCTTTCTTCTTTTTTCAGTTCTTCCCTTGGCCTCTCTCTATTCTCCTCTGCCTCTCCTTCCTTCTTCTTCTTTGCCTTCAGGACGTCGTCTGATTTTCCAATCAGACGACTTAAACCGCCGCTGCTACAGTGCTGCTTGGTGCTCCTCCTTCCTTCAGCCTTCGTCTTCTTCCACGGTTCTTCTTCACCTGTGCCTGCACACTTACACAGCTTCATCAGAGGGGCAAAACCTAACTCTACCCTCCCCCGCGTCTCTCTCTCACAGAAGCCGCTCTTAGGAAAGCTCTCCCAGAGCTACCGGGTTGCCGGGTAGGGGTCGCGCCCGGGTCCAGGCCCACCGGCGTGCATGGTGGGCGAGGAGTGCAGGTCAGTCTAAGTCGGGTCGGGCCAGGTCCACGGGGCGTGAGTGCGGACGAGACCGGGTAACCGAGCGGGTGAAGGGGACCTCACCCCGTGTGCTGAGGCAATAAGCCTCCAGCACTTTTTCTCTTTATACCACTGTGCCGCTTCGGAGTCTTCCGAGGTGGGACTAAATGTCCCACCCCAATTTGGCGCCTACGTGGAGGAAGCAGCTGGTAATCGCAGCTTTACGCGAGGCCTTCGCGCGAGGGATTCGCCTCAACTACAGCCTAACGCTTTGCCGAAATGCCCCCGCACAGCCTGGGAGTGTGACCTGGGCGCGGCGCACCTGGAACAGCAGGTCGAAGCTGCTTCGCTTCAACAATGGCGGCGACGAGCGCAGGTACCTGCCCACAGAGAAACGGCCTCTCGGCCCAATCAGAAACGCGGAGGACCTTCGCCGTGGCACGGCGAAGGTGGTCGGGGGGTGTGCAGGCGGCGGGGCGGAGCCTAAGGGCTGCCCTAGGTCGGACTGTGGGTCGGGAGATGGGTTTGTTCGGTGGAGTTGCAGAGGGTGATTTGGGGGAAGTGGAAGGGCGGAGGTTGATCAGGGTGAGGAGGCGGAGGTTCTGCGGTGGTCGGCGAGCCGTGTGGGTTGCTGGAGTCATGGGAGCGGCTCGCCGGAGGATGGCCGGAGCCGGAGAAGGTGAGGGTGATTAGGCGCGGTCGAGGGGTAATTAGATAAAAATAGCAGGGGGAAAAGAGAGAGAGAGAATAGAGGGAAGTAGTTCTAACCTAACTAAAGTGACGAAGGGGGCGAGGAGGCGGACGGCTGTACCTGCTGTCGCCGGAGAAGAAGGTGCCCAGTGGGGGAGGACGGCGGTGACGACGGGGCAGAGGCAGCGTGCGCCGGTATTGCGCGACGCGGGAAGAGCAGGGGAAGAAGTCTCTGCTGCTGGTATTGCGGCAGAGCGAAGAGGAGGAGGAGGAAGAACCGCCGGAGCTGGTGGGCGTCTGTCGAAGTGAGAAGAGAGGAAAGTTGGGGGTTTTCTCCGTCAGATCCGAGCTGCTCAGAACGGCGGAGCGACGGGGGTATTTATAGAGGCGGAATCAGAGAGGAGGGCGGAGGGAGACGACGTGTCTCCCTCGCCGGAGGACGCCGGAGATGGAAACCCATACCATCCGTGCGTTCGCACGACCGGTATGGTGGGTTGCAGCAACCAGGGGGTGTTCCTGCGACGGCTGACGACGCAGGGCACCCCCGGTTGTCTTGCCAGACCCTCCCCCTTACCCTGCGCGGCGCCATGCTCCGTGCAAGGTCGCCGGAGCATGGTGCTGGTCAGGTTTTGGCAGGAGGGACCTGGATGCAAAGAACGAAGGAGAGTTAGGGGTAGAAATGCGAGGGTTCAAAAGTTGAGGGCCAAAAAGTAAATATATGAGGACCAAAGTGTAAAGTTGGTCGAGAAGGTTTCTTCTTAGGCTCAAGTTTTTATACATGACTAATTAGGACCTAAGGAATCTAATGGTGAATTTTATTTCTAGATTAAACCTTGTTTGACTGGTCAATTTATGCAAAAACCCAAATTAAGTTATTAATTGGGTATGGTTCTCAATGTAGGTCAAAATGGGTTCTGAAGGCGAAATTGAAGGTTCTAAACCCTAGAGATTATTTTTTTATGAATTTTAGAGGGTTTATTCTATTTTTAATTTGCCTCGAACCTCGTAAATTGAAGTGGGTTTATTTTAGGCTTACAGATTATCATTTAGTTCCTTAGAATTGCTGTAGCCCTTATCAGATCATCTCACTTTCCTTCTTATTTGGTTTGTTTGACCTATTTTTGGACCTTGAATTACCCTGTATGCAGATTATACTGGTAAAATTGTATTTTTACCCCTTATGACTTGTTTTCTCCTTAAACTCAGAATTCTCTGAGTTAAGCCTTTCCTTGAGTTATGTAGGAGCTTTTATCCTTTGTATTGGGTCAAAATGAGCTAGTTATGGCTCATGATGAGGTTCTCATCAGGCTCTAATCAGATTATTAGCCAATGTGTTCCGGAGAACGAATTCAACAATATACTCGAGTTTTGCCATGCATCTGCATGTGGTGGACACTTCTCCGGGAAAAAGACGGCTGCAAAAATTTTGTAATCTTGATTCTATTGGCCGTCATTATTCAAGGATGCCTAGGATTTCTCAAGGTTGTGTTCCCGATGCTAGGCACTCGGGAGCATAACTAAGAGAGATATGATGCCCCTAAACCCAATTCTTCCTATCGAAATCTTTGACGTTTGGGGCTTCGATTTCATGGGACCCTTTCTCCCTTCATTTGGACATCAGTACATTCTTGTCACTATTGATTATGTGTTCAAATGGATTAAGGTAATTCCCACCCGAACCAATGACCACAAGGTGGTCATCGATTTTGTTAAGAAGAACATCTTCAGCAGGTTCGAGATTCCGAGAACCATCATCAGTGATGGTGGCACTCATTTCACTAATGCCCAATTCTGTAATTCGCTGGCTAAATACGAGGTTAATCACCAGATCTCCACACCTTACCATCCCCAGACGAATGGACAGGTCGAGATCTCCAATCGGGAGATCAAGAATATTCTGCAGAAAACGGTTTGGCCTGATCTCAAAGACTAGACTAAAAAGCTTGAGAACGCTCTTTGGGCCTACCGTACGATGTATAAAACACCCATCGGCATGTCTCTATTTCGTCTGGTGTATGGAAAGGCATTTCATTTACCTGTAGAGATTGAACATAGTGCATTGTGGGTAATCAAGTAGTGCAATATGGATCTAAGTTTAGCTGGGAAGACTAGGAAACTCCAACTATCTGAGTTGGAGGAGTTTAGAAATGATGCATATGAAAATGCCAAGATCTACAAGGCTCGGACTAAAGCTCTACAAGACCAATTGATTTCCTGCAAGAGCTTTAAGTCGAACCAGAAGGTATGGTTATTTAGTTCTTGACTTAAGCTCTTTCCTGGCAAACATAGGTCGAAATGGAATGGCCTATTCATTATCGACCATATTTTTCCAAATGGAGTCGTTCAGATCTCTAACCCGAAGACGGGTAATTCATTCAAAGTCAACGGTCAACGTCTAAAGCCTGTTATTGACCGTATTCTTCCAGAACCCGTCTCAAGCGCAATTGCTCTAGCGATGTTGTGACTTCTTTGGCTGGACTTCGCCTAGCTAACGACACTAAACTCAACAGTTATACATATGACTCAGAGCTGACCCGAGCTTCATATTCAGGTGATATCTTTCGTACTCTACCCTTCCTTTCATGTCTCTTTTTCTCAATCTGGACATTGCATCAGCTAGGCATGGGGGGGTGGATTCATTTTTGAATCATTTTCTCAGCTTTGTGAAATTCTTATAAATTCTATTTCTCTTCTTTTATATACATAGAAAAAAATGAATTAGGAAGGAATACTTGGACATTAGGACTTTTCAATTTTAGGAAATATTACAATAGGATTTGAACACAAAGACCCTTCAGGTTTTTAGGCTTAATCAATCCGGGTATCTACTAAAATGTGGATTTATTTTTCGAGTCCTCGCCATCGTGAATTCTATTGTAATGTGATTAAATAAGTTTAGATGATAAGTACACGACTTATCAACCCACCCTCAGATTTTAAGAAACTTTAAGTCTAAAGCATCTACACACTATCTTTTCACTAACTTGTTGATCAGCGGTTTTAAAGGAAATTAGGTAGCTAATGAACCATGTAGGGTGATATGGCTGGCAAGTTATCGTGGATAACAGCCCATAGGTAGGTTGTCTAGAGCCTAATCACTAGACTATTCTCTTCTTACTACCTTTAGGTAAATCTTAGACAAGGGAAGCCACCTACTTCAAAAAAAAATAAATAAAGAAAGAAAGTCAAAAAGAAAAGAAAAAGAAAAGGAGAAAAGAAAGAAAAAAAAGAAAATAAAAGAAATAAGCCACACTTTGCCGCATGAGTATGGCTGGTAAGTTGTCGGTAGTAACAGCTCATCGACAAGTTGTCTAGAACCCACCTCAAGAAATGCACTAAAAATTCCTAAAACACTTAGGAAGAAGCAGAGAAGTAGAATAAGCCAGGGAGTTATACACTGGATTTATCCTTATGTTGACCCCATAAAAATAAATGTAGGGAGAAAGCTACCGGTCGTAAAGATACACCTTTAGGCAAAACTCCCTTTTTAAAGTCACCTAGAGGCGTAGAAACCCGAAGTCCGTTCTAATTGCCGATCAACGAGTCTATCACATTCACAATAAGATGCTTAGAACTTAGGGTTCTCATCAAATCTTGGATCGGTTGAATGGCCGTAGAAAGCCACTCTTTAACCCTAAACTCAAAAATCTAAATAAAAAAAAAGAAAAGAAGAAAAAGAGAAAAAGCAAATTTTCTTTGAAAAATGCGAGGGCTTGTGGTGGTTTGCATTTTGGCAAATACCTAGGCGCTGCTGTGTCTTTGAAAGTTCAGATCCTTAGTAAAAAAATTTCTTAACGTTGAAAATAACTAATGTCCAAGTAATCTAACATAATTCTTTTATAAATAGCATGTAGTTTTTGCTAGGGACTAGCAAAAGATATGAGGGTGTGATGTGCATACATCTGATCAACCTAAAATGTCTATTAATGCATGTTCTTAGTGTCACATTACCATCATACATTGTAAATAGTGCATAACATGCATAATCATGCATTTAGATCAAGTTGTATAAATTCCATAGTAATTATCTCCTTTTTATGGTTAGGGACAGGATAACTTTTTATCGGGGCCTCGAATAGAAGATCCAATCATACGGATCTGATCATGGCGACTATTGGAGTTCAACGACTCCAAGATCGCCCTAATCGGACATCCGTAGCACCAGATAGAGATCGAGGAACCCTAAAGATCATGATCCAAGATGGTGTTAATCCGTACCTCAGATGACAAATCCGACCACACTGATGGATTCAGATTGACGATCACAGCTTAACGACGTGAAAATTGGTCCAATCCGATACCCGTGGCATCATCTACATCACTTAGAAGATGGGCGGTCAGGATGGGGCAACGTGGTGCCATCCCAGCTGCCCACTCGGCCCCGAGGAACCGTTGCTGCATCTCGAAGGGATTTCTATCGCACGATCCTAGCAGTTGGATCTTGATCTAACGATTAGGATTGAATATGATCGGCCGCTTCATCTTCATCAAGTGAAAGAGAGCAACGGATCTGGATCATTGGATCTCGATCCAACGGCCACGAATCCGCACGCTAAAATCCTCTCCCCGACAAAAAGCGCACATACCGCAATGGTCGAGTGCGCTATGTGAGAGATCAGACGAGCGTTCGAGCCCGCTGTCCCTCAAATTGAAGAGCGGGCAAGGGGGCGCGCGAGCGAGCGGGGCCACGCGATGAGGATCGGACGGCGGTGACCAAGTGATAGTGCCCACGCGTGATCAGACGCACGGCGCTGACACGTGATCGCACGCGGGCGTGAGGCTCGGGTGAGGATGGTTTAACTCGTCTGATCTCTAGATCGGACGGCTGATATCGCATGTACATGCGTAAGCGTTTAAGCCAAGGAAGAAGAGCGAGCGCGCGCTGCGCGAGCACACATCGCCCACGATGGACCTTTAGTGACATTTAAGTCCGTCACTAAAGGTTCCGTATTAATGTTTTTCAAATTAAAATGTCCAAAATGCCCCCACACCTTACAACTATGAAAGGAGACCCCCTTCATATGACTTTCTCATCCCTTCCTTCTCTTCTCTTAATCTTCAAAGCTCAAGAAAAGCTTGTCTCACACCCGAGATGCTCCTTAAGAGATAAAATCAATTTTTCGCCCTCATTCCGAAAGTGGATCCCACGACGACGACGACGTGCTGCCTCGTTCCCATTCCTCCTGCTTCGACCTCCTTCTTCCCGCTCCGTTCCTCATCTTCCAGGCGTTGTTTCATTCGGCTCATCCTCTAAGCAATCGTTGGGGAGAATAACTTCTCTCTTATATTCCTATTTCCTGCTTTCTAGAGTAGAATTTTTCCTGCTTTCTAGTGTAATAATTTCTCGCTTTCTAGTGTAATCTTTTCTCGCTTTCTTAGTTGTACAAACATTTTGCAACTTCAAGTGGATGTTTTTTTTCTCTCTCTCTTATTGTCTATAGTTATTTCATTTCATTGTGATTATTCCGCTCTCTAAACAAAAATACAAAAAAATATAATTGTGAATTTTGATCAATGTAGCATTCTTATGTTCGGTCCGGGATTTCTGTTACGGTATAAATTTTATTTGTTAAATCCGAATTCTTTACTATTTAAACTACAACAACATGTTTTCAAAACCAACTCCGATAGCATAGTCCTACGATGTTCAATAGAAGGTCCAGAGGGGAGGGAGAAAAAGAGTTGAGGAGGGAGGGGGAGGGGGAGGGGGCAATTGGGGCCGACGACTGCAATACATTAGGGTTTTGTTTAGGGTGAGAAAGGTGGGCGAGGTTGGGAAGTCCCTCGTCATTCCAATTAAAAAGCTTTCCCAAGTTGTAGATAACTTAGCCATTTGAAGTTTTGACTTTAAATGGGCTTCTCTGATTGTACATGTTATTCCTTAGGATAGCTAATAAGAGATAATAGCTTAGTAGTCTTCATGAATCAGCGATGATCGTGTGATTCTTTGATGACCTAGAAGTTCATTTAGACAAATTAATGAGATTGGCATTATGTGCATATCAATTGTAATGGTGCGGGATTAAATTCGAGTTTAATGACAATTTGTTGGGCATGAGTAATGCAAATTTAAAGAGCCACTCAAAATATTTAAATGATGTCCTTGTTATCGGGGAAAATATAATGCTTGAACACCTTTTTCAAGGGGTAAACAAAGACAAGGCTCTCTGGAGTTCTATATTTGAGAAGAGTCCATCGGATATCAGATAACTTCTGGAGGGTCCACGTAAAAGAAATTTAAAGAAAATACAAAAGTTTAGATGGACAAAAGAATCTCCTAACAAACAGACACACACATTCTCTCTCCTTTGAATTATATATATGCGTAATTCGAGCACAATATAAGCATCAAAATTTTGGTACATAGAGTTGAGTGAAGTTATGTAAATGTTTGGGTACCCCTACGTTAATTCGAGCTTATCTTTTATTCTCAGGAATGATGGAGCGTTACTAAGATATCTCTCATCATTTTGCATGTCATATATGTATATATGTAGAGGCAAAAGTGATATTTTGACAGATCGGCACGATAGAATTACCGAGCAATCTATGTTCATTGTAACAAACTTACTACGGCCACATTTATCTTAATTATTCCTTAATCAAGAGATTACACAAGTAAATTAAAAGAATTATTTTAAAAATTAAATAATATAATTTATTTCACTGTATTAATCAACGTCAATATTAAACTATGGTACATATCCCAGTTCATGCATAAAAATCCTCCGGCATTTATGACTACGGCACAATATACGATGCACCCCACCACACCTCAACACAACCCCCACGTGACCAGACCGCTACAATGACATCATGCATGCACTCACCAACCCACTTAAAACATAAGACTAAGAAAACCTTAATTATGGTTAGGGAACAGTTCAGGTGGCGATAACTACTGACTTCGCTATACAGGATCTAATAAGTTCGAGTACAGACCTTATATTACTGGAGTGTTGATATTGCAGGACTATCAATTCTTCCATTTGAATCGTAAAGAATTCTAGGTCATTAAAAGAGGATCCATATTGCATAAAAATCCTAATTAATCCATATCTAAACCAATGTACTCGGTCAATGGATTAAAACGAAGGATCCGCTTCACGCAGCAGCTCCTGCGTCGAACCATCCCAACCGATCAAGTGCTCCGAAGACTCCTCACCTCCAATCCCCACCGATGGCCACAGCTCCATCCCACCCCCTTGCAACAGTAGACCCTGCCAGATGGAGGACGCACCCACCTCCTCTGCGATGGGGACCTCTTGCCTCACCAAACCGCTTGCCAACAATGGAGGTGGGGCGTCGAGGCAAGCGCCCATCATCACGCTACCAGCACTGAATGGTAGAGATGGCGCAACAGAATCACGAGGTTGGTGGTGCGGTGCTTGATATATGAACTCATGAGCAAATGGCTGGAAAGCTTCCCCCGTCCTTATGACGGCGGCGTCGTTGGAAACAACGGCAGAGGCCCTGGATCTCTTGTTCTTGTGGGTGCCGCCGATGGGGACGTTGCGGAGGGCGCCGCCGTTGGTCCAGTGCCTCCTGCAGGCCTTGCAGAAGTGCCTCGGCTGCGAGCGGCTGTAGTTGTTGTAGTAGCAGAACTTGGTGTTGATGGAGTTGCACGTCGGGCACTTCAATGGCTCCCTCTTTACCTGCAAGTGGAATCGATGATGTAAGTTTGAAAAGGTACGAGTGGAAGAGAGATTGAAAGGTGGTGGGTTTGGGAGAGGACCTGAGGGGTGTGGACGTTGTTGGTGGCGCGACGACCCATAGGTGGGAAGAGGGGAAGAAGGGCTGTTGTGAGCTGGGTGGGGTTTGAAGGGGGCCGGAGGAATGAGAAGATGGAGAGGGTTTAGTGGAGGTGTGGCGTCGAGGGTGCAGTGCATGGGGAGCAGCTTTGCCGTGCTGTTGTTGGTCACTCTGGTTGTGTTAAAAGACTTTATTCCAGAAGGTGTGGTGGTGTGCGGCACATGTAGAGATCGGGGAGTGGGGGATAGGGTTTGTCGATTAGTGACCGACGGTGGAAATGACGTTGGCGATGATCGTCATAATAGTTGGGTCCGTCACGTAAGTTATGTGCATAATTGTATCCGATCGATGGTATTTTTCCTTGATTGAAATCCCCATATAAGTTATATGGTGGACTAAAAGAGTAACGTGTTTAATTAATTATTATATTATTTTCAAAAAATGTCTTTTCACATAAATATTGAGGTGTATTACAAATTTATTTATACATTATTTTTGAAATATAATTAACTAAGTTTGTATTATAAAAAAATTTTATTTATTATTTATATTAGAACTACACGTATAGTTGTAATACAAATCAATTTTCACTTGTAATATAAATTTTTACACTTATATTATAAAGAATACTTCTGATATAAGTTTGTATTAGAAGTAATTTTGAATTGTTATTTGTATTATAACTATACATGCAATACTAATATAAGTCATTTTCCCTTGTTATAGAAATTTTAGCACTTTCATTATAAAGAATACTTATAATACAAGTTCATATTACAAGCAATTTTGAGTTATTACCTGTATTACAACTACACAAATACTTGTAATACAAGTCAATTTTTACTTGTAATATAAGTTTTAATACTGTTATTATAGGAAATATTTGTAATACAAGTTTGTATTGCAATCATTTCTGAGTAGTTACCATTACACATGTAATTTTTTTTTGTGAAAATAATTATTATTGTCTGTGCATTGGGAATACTTTACTCAACAGAAATATTTAACTAATTTTATATTTAGAAAGTGTCATTAATGATGGAAATTTTTCAATTATAAAAAAAGAAAGTTCGTTGTTATTAAGTAGTGTGAAACCATCATATTATTTTTGATGATTTTTTATGTAACATCGAATTTTCATCGAATGACGTAAATTTAGTACTTTTTTGATTTATTTTCAACTCTATGTCCATGTGATCCATCTCATATATATATATATATATATATAAAAGAATGACGTAAATTTAGTACTTTTTTTGGTTTATTTTCAACACTATGTCCATGTGATCCATCTCATATATATATATATATATGGTGATCAGGAGAAGTGAAACACGTGCATAATTTAGATGGTCAAGTAAAGTCGGTAAAAGTGATCTCCTTGCAGAGAATTCTGGAGGTCTAATTAGGCATTTCTGAACATAATTGTCGCAGCTAAATACTATGGTCTTGTTTAGTAAGGAAAATAAGTGTGTGGAATAAGTAAAAAAATAAAGAAAAAGTAAAATAAATAATAGAATAAGTAAGTTAACCTATTTGGATGTTTTGACGTGTTAAAATTACTTCACAAATAGAGTGGAATAATTTTAACCTGTGCTAAGTCTACTTAACCTGACATAAGTTCCAAATGTGTTAAGTGACGTCTTAAACACTAAACACATCAAACAAATACCGCCTAAGCCTCATTTGGGAAAAGGAATAATTTCGCAAAATAGGTAAAGAAATAGGAAAAGAGTGAAATAAATTGTAAAATAAATCAATTAATCTGTTTAGATGTTTTGACAAGTTAAAGCTTATTTACTAAGGAAAGTAGAATAATTTTACCTCGACACAAGTAAGGTCAATCGGGTACAGGCAGGGGTCGGATTAAGTGACAGATTAAATATTTAACCTGACAACCCTGTTTGGATACCCAAATAAGCTTTGTTAAGTGAAGTATTTAACACACTACTTAACTCGACCCTCACTTACATCATATTGAACTCTACTTACATTGAGTTAAAGCTATTCTATTCTCCTCGTTGAATAAACTTTAACTCTCAAAATCATCCAAAAAAGCTTAACTCACTTCTTCCATTTCTCATCTATTACCATACTTGTTCCACGTGGGAACTTATTCTTCTTGTCAAAGACAACCTAGAGTATGTCCATTCGTTACTGTGGAATTTGGATGCAAAATCTACTCCTGTGCGTGTCTCACACGTTACGTGTCAAGGGAATAATGTTGCCTGGCCATCCGAGTTGCGAACTTGTACGGGACGCCTTTTATTAAGGTCTTGATGACGAGTCTTTTACTTTTTTGATTGTTTCTTGCCTTCCATTTTTTACTGTGACGGAGAACACAGGCAACTAACATATCTCATGGTAAACTGGGGAGGATTAAGTTGTCGAATAAAGCAAGGAGGCTCAAACAAGGGTCATCGCTGCCACATTGGCCATATGCCCTAACGGGCATTGATGCATGGATCTTAGATTTTGGCGTTTGTTGGGTTCTTGTGTTTTCTAAACCCCAACTCCCTAGATTATTAGCAGGGATTCATTGTTTCTGGGCGGAGTTTGCCTGTGAGGGGTCCACGTATACAACATACATTTGCGTACATTTTCCAGCCCTCTTGGAAGAAGGAGTCAAGGTTTCACCGTGAGACACGTGCTACGTACGTACTTGTTCTTTTATTGAGAATAATGATGGATATTAGTCATTTGTAATTGCACAGTTCCTATTGAAAGACGTACGATGATTGCTTGGATTCGTCTACGCAGTCTCTACGATGAAGCCAACGACACCAAGTTCTAGTTAGGCCATTTATTCAATCCCTTAGCATAGGAAGCAAAGTACGTAAACTGCATCTTTGATTGGTGCAAAGCAAAAGTCGTAGGTACCAAACCGCTAACATGAATTTTAATATATTAACTTCATGGATGATCCCCAGGCAAATTAAATCAATGATCGCCATAATGTGATGGTGCTGCAGACCGCATCAATAGATTTCCATTCTATAGAAAATATGGCGGTTTTGCAATTCGGAAGATTGGCAACTCTTGTGATCATGCCTTGGCCCTTGTTAAGACCACTACGTACGTACGTGTACACACGTTGGATCTATGCATGTGCTTAGGATCCATGGCAAGATTGCAAAGCACTACCAAACCACATAGGTCTTCTCCTGACTCCCCGCACTTCCCTCAGGGTACGTTTGTTCGAACAATGAAATTTTAAGAAATTGTATATGAAATTCATATTTTATGAAATAAATTGAGGGATAAATCTCTTTTGACGTTTGAACTCGTGAGAAGGAATAAAAGATTGATGTTGCATATTCGAAGGAAGAGGAATATAATTATTTTAAAAATTTCTTAGAATAATTTTATGTTAATATAAATAGAATTTTTTCAAAATAACTTTTTCTCAAATTTTTATTACATAAGCGCAGAAGACTGTATCTTATTTTCCTAAATAAATCGACCCTTGACTTTGATTTGTACCTTTGAAAAATACCAAGTAGAGGACAACATAATACAAACACCGAACCATAACTTCAAGGACATGTATATGGCATGATTAATTCGTTCATGTGATTTTTAAAATTTATTTTGTTAACATCTTACCATTTCAATGAACATAACATTATTTTGTTTGAGAATTCATCCGATTCTTATTTTTATGACATATTTCTATTTTTTATTCTTTATTTTTTATCTTATTTTCTGTATTTTTCGTACCCCCATCTCTGCCGGGTGATTTCTCCCATTATCGGTGAGGATATCCTATCTCTTGTTACGGGCGCTTCCTCTTTTAATAGAAATATAAAAAAAAAAAAAAGGAAGGGGAACGGGGTCGAATGTCCATGGCACGCATAGCGGTGGCAATGATGTCATCAACGTACAACCGTCCGATCCCCCATACCACGTGAAGCGGGAGAAGTGGGGTTGTTGTTGAACGGTCACGGATCGTGCTGTTTGGTGCGCTGCAGGAGGTGCGTGATGGGACGGGGGTGGGGACGTGAGTGTTTGTTGGAAAGATGAAGGTGGTGTTACCGATCGGTGTGCGGACCATCTCAGCTACTGTGCGGGGTCGGGCATTTTCGTCTTTGTCTCTACATCAGTACACTGGCGTCGGCGTCCTCGTCGGCGTCGGCGTCGGGAGAAAGGGCCGCTGGATACGAGGGTCTTCATTTATCACGGAGGTTAACGTCAAATTGATGGAGGTTTGAGTTGGTCATCTTCCCAATTTATATTTTCTTGCTATTCACCTCATCACATCATTCACATCTTATCTTTTCTCCCATGAAATTTTACAGATTTATATATTTCGATAGATAAATATTTTAATATAATTGATACATTATTAAATAATTAACATTATTTTGACATATACTTAAATCAACATTATCTATTCATTCAACAAATAATTATATTTTTATTATTATAAAATAATTAGTGATGATGTAGTAATCATTGCATTATAATATAATTACTACTGCAATGTAATTAACATTTACATTGTAAAATGATTACTTTACATTAACAAAATTATTTTTTTTTTATCAAATTAATTTATAATAATTAATATATTATTAGAGAGCATAGCTATTGCATAAATATAATTTTAATCTATTTATAATTTCAACTTATAGTTAAATAATATTATTATCACTATAAATTAATTAATAATTAATAAATTACTATATACTTCTTAATTAAAACATAACATAATTATCAATTACAATGTAAGATAATTAGTATTCAATAAAATAATTACAACTATGTTTCATTAATATATACTATAATATTCTTTATCAAGTGATATTTTGTTCCGAATTAAAATATCATCGGTTACATTTGAAATATCATCGATATTATATAAAAATAATTCATTAATAAATTTATATTATATTTATTTACTATAAAAAAATAATTAACCAATTAATATTTCTACCATCTCAATGATAAATATATCTTTTTCCACCTTAACTTTAATTTTAACTCTCACAATCAAATAAATATCTATCTTCCACATCACATGTTAACTCTTATTCCTAATCGTTATCTAGTAAATACAAATAAGAGGTTAACCTTTGATCTCAAGTAAATATAAATAAGGACTATCTCTTGTTATAAAGATGCTAGCCTATATTGACTAACCCTGGCAGTAAACTAATTAATCCTCAATATGCCTTTTGTCTTTGTGGAAAGGGCAGTGACGGTAAGATCTTAGCCATCCATTAGGGATAATGGAACAAAATACGAGGATAGGTATTACTGATGGAGTTAGGTGCCTCGTTTTTGACGGGAGAAGGGGTAAATTTTGAGTTATACTAAACATTTTAGTTTCTTTTATTTGAAATTCTCTTTTGAAAATATCGGAGAGTTTTATTGATTGTATCCTCCATGCAATAACACTTGCATTTGAAATTACAGTTGATAAATTGTCAACGGTATCTAATTAAAAAAGATTCAAATGAATGGACATTAGTTGAAATAGTAATGACACTTTAATTAGTAAAATTGGCATAAGTGAGAATAACTTCATATGTCAACGACATCCGGTTGAGATGTTGGTGACCTCACATGCAAGAGATGGGAATGAATCAACTTTGAGGTGTCAATGTTACCTTAATTAAAAAATATTATGATGAAAGAATATAAATTACGATGCCAGTAGCATATTAATAAAAGGATCGGGACATATAAATATAAGTTAAGATTCTGATGTTATCTAAAATAAAGATTATCGGATCAATCAACTTAAATTAAGATGCTAATAATATCTAAAAGAAGAAAAATAAGAATAAATCAATAGCAAAAGTTAAAAGAAACTGATATTATTCATCTAAAGTTAAAGAAAAGTCCAGCAGAGTTAAGGAGCTCCCTCGCGGAGCCACTTCTTCGACAGCCCAGCTTTTAGTTAGAGCAGCTATCCAACCCCAGGTCCGATCGTGGGCTGAACCAGCACACGTGCGCCGCTATATTTGGGGTCTCTCTTTATTTGTGTTAAATTGTTGCGACCATATGCATCGAAAAATCAATTTATATTGTCAACGTCTTCATGCGTAGCAGTTTTATTTACTTTTTTTGGAAAAACTGAAATACTCTCCGAAGGGGACAAGAGATCAGAGGAAGAGAAGAAAAAATTGAAACGCTTACACGAAAGTGGAGAAGGTAAATATTCTTACGTATTGGGAAAATAAAATTGACAGAAAGAAATGAAAAAGATAAACTAACATCAAAGAACGGTCTTCAAGCGAAGAATTCATAACGTGGCATTATATGTCAAAAGATGATAATTGTGTCGTCGAAAATGAGGTTTTAGCGATCCATGTGTCTATCTAGGTAAAAATGAAAATGTTGAAATGAGTTGTTATAATATCGATCGTGTTTATGTGATTTCTAATATGATTTTATTATAAAGTCATAGGGGTCAAGATCCACCTTTGAGATCGACGTGGAAAAAAGAAGGGAAGGGTTAGGGAATCCTGACCGACGTCAAATAGTCAACAAAGAGTCGCGAACGAAGGAAATGGCGGAGGGAGGGAGAGCTTTTTCACTGATATTTATTGGCGAAGATTGCCGATACTTAGCACTGAATGCTGTATTTTGTGATTCGGATGCGATCTGCAACCCATAAGTGCCCTTCTGCTTTCCACCTTTTTATTCTTTGCTTATGATTCAATATCCCAACTTCCGATCTCTGTGTATAAGATCGACGCTGAAATTCCAAAACTAAACCATCGCCTATAACCGCACCGTTCACGGTGGATCTATTGAATTACAATTTCATTCTTTGTGATATATTTTTTCAAGCTAGGATTACATTTTATTTACTTAAAAAGGAAGAAAGTAAACTCTATGCACTAAGGTTATGTACGGTTGGTAGGTTAATTATTTAATTTATCACTTAATTTATTTTCTAGTTATATTAGGTTAAGTTAATTTAATCTAAAATAAAATTATTTCACCTTTTTTTTAGAATAACTTTAATTTATCAAAATATATAAATAAATTAACCCACTTATTTCACTTTTACTCCACATCTTTTAACTTATTATATAAACTTATATTCTTTATCAAACGAAACTTAAATAAAAAAAAAAGAAAAACAGTAAAGGATCGTCATGGGAGATTACATCCTCACCCTTGTGATTTCTTGCTTTTCACCCCCTTTCACATTTATTCTCCCCTTCCCTCTTGCTTTCCAAAAATAAAAAGAAAATCCACTAACCAACATGACAATCAATCTAATAATATAATTATCTTTTGATAACTTATCCCTTCTTTTATCATTTATTTTACAATTAAACACCTTAAATTTTTATTCTCAACTTATTTTCATCTTATCCCTTATTCACATAAAAACATTCACAAAATTATATCAAATTACACATAAATACAAACATAAGATATCTCCTATTTATAAATTTTTATTCCAAAAAATGTATCCCATAACTTATACCAATCCTAAGATTACAAAATGGGATCTTTATATAAATTTAAGCGTAAGGCAATTTTCATGTCACATGGAAAAATTTCAATTCTGTTTACTTTATCTGAGTAAGAGTGAAGAGTGTACACATTGCAACTGATTTAAGCCAGAGGATGAATTTGTTAGCGGGACAAGTTAACCAAGATTCCTTTTATCGAGTCAATTCCGTTTAAGCCAGAGGATGTGAATCGTGAGTTATAAAAGAATCTTTTTACCCTTGCATTTTTGTCCAGTGGAGGCGGGTGTGGATAAGATTTGTGAGATATTTTGCAAAATATGTTGTACGGTAAATAACACATTAGGAAAAATGTTAGTCTCCGGCAATAAGAATTTCTCATTGTACGAGGGGAGGGACTCGAAATTTCCATTCAGAAGAGGATATTTGCCAAACTGTAAAATCAAGATGGTCCCCGAAATGAGATGAACTCAACTTACCTTCTTTACGTAAACGTATAAAAACGTAAAAAGTGATATTTTTGTAATAATTATATTGATGTGTTTTAATTTTAAGGTAAATATATTTTTCACCGGCCCATTCTCTGGGCCATGACGACAGATGAGGTGCCTTTTTACGGGATGACCAGACATGATGTGATCCCCTTCTTCCTCACATCATAAAATGCATCACTTTTTATATTATTGGATCTGCATCTTTTTCTTAAATGAGCTGCTCCTTAACATAACCACTGGATGATAACCAAGAAATCTCAAATAGATCCCAATGTTCCATTCCAAAAATTCACATCGTGAGAAAGAAATAACATTAGAACCGGTGGTCCACCGTCCCAATCCTCGTCAAGTAATCTCAGGCTCCCACTTCTCATTTTAAGAAAAAAAATAATAAAACAGGGAAAAACACGACCACGTAACTCTAAATTGCTCTCCTTATTTCCTCGGTCCACCGCAAATTTTACTTTATGCTCAAGCAACACCACAACCAGAGCAGAGCTCTCATGTTCCAAACTAGGCGAGTCCGACGAGCTTCTCACTGAGCTCCCAGACCTTCCGGGCCTTCTCGGCGTCGCTCGCCTCCTGCGACAGCTGATTCTCGTACGACGACGACTTCTCGTTCCAGCTCCAGTACACTCCCGACTTGGACAGGCTCGGATCGCTCACCACCTAATTAAGAACACACACGCACATATATATATCATCACGCAAAGACCAAATTAATATATCTTGACATACAAGTACAGCTCTAATTAATATATATATATATATATATATGGTGTGTAGCTAGTAGTGCTACTATGTATAAATATATAATGAATTGATTAGAAGTACCTGAGCAAGGCGTTTGCCAGACTCCTCCTCGGAGACGAAGCCTCTGGTGACGTACTTCTGGAAGGGCGGGAAGAGGGTTCTGAAGGCGGGGATGTGCTCCCTGAAGAGGCCGGTGGTGGCGATGCAACCGGGGTATAGAGAGGAGAAGGTGATGCCCGTCTCCTCGTGGTACCTCCTGTGGAACTCCTGCATGGTCAGCATGTTACACACCTTGCTGTCTTTGTACGCCTTCGCCCCGTCGAACGCCGCCCCGTCGATCATCGCCGACGAGTTCACACCGTTGATCCCACCGGCAAGCCCCCTCAGGTCTCCCAGACCCGCCCTTGGCAGCACCTGCCCAGCCAGCGTGTTCGTGTTGCCCGTGATCGACCCAACGATGACCAGCCGCTTCGACGGGTAGTCGGACCTCACCATGTCGTCCACCAGGAGGCGGGAGAGGAGGAAGTGCCCCAGGTGGTTGACGCCCACGCTCATTTCGAAGCCGTCCGCGGTGTAGGTGGGCTGGTTGGCGGTGGGGCGGTACACGGCGGCGTTGCACACGAGCACGTCGAGGGGCATCCCCGTCCTGCGGAAGTTGGTGACGAACTGGCGGACGCTGTCGAGGGAGGCGAGGTCGAGGTGCATGACGGTGTAGTTCTCCTTGGGCATCCCCGCCGACTTCGCTGCCCTCTCCGCCTTTAGGAAGTCCCTGCAGGCCATTATCACCTGCCACTTCCCCGTCTCCGACAGCGCCTTCGCCGTCGCAAGGCCGAGCCCCGACGACGCCCCCGTTATGATCACGTTGCCCTTCCGCAGCGTCTTCTTCCCTTCAAAGCGGCTGACGGAGGGCTCTGTGCCCGTTGGCACTGCCGTCTCAGCTGCTATCACAGCTGCTACCACTCTCGTAGCGACAGCATAATTTGTATTCCTCTATATAATTAATTAATTTGGATTAGATTTGTACATGCGTAAATACTTTTGTTAGTGTTAAATGAACTAGTGATATTACTTATAGTTAAAACACTGAAATTAATTGTATCTATCTACGTACGTACCTTGCTCTTGAGGGTGAGGCTCGACTTGAATTGGTCAGGGAGAGAGCCCCCGAAGAAACTGGACTGCCTGGCACTCGTAGCTGCCGACTTGCCCTGATCCCGTTCATCCATCACCATCCAAATTAATTAAGCACATTAATTTGTAATTAGTTCCGCTCATTATCGGGAAAGTGATCATTATATACATTAATTATATATTTATGGGTAGAGGATTAGAGCTTAAGAGTCATAATATTTACATACGTACTGACCTCCTTGCAGAGAGACAGAGCAGAGGGACCGAGGAAAGAAGCCTGAAGGGCCATTTCAACGCGAATGAGAAGGGATAAGCGAGCAAAAATCAAGGATGGGAAATGGGTTGATTGCGAAGGCTAAGATTCTTTCGTATTTATAGGGGACCTGTGGAGGGAACAGGAAGATAACTTGAGGGTGAGAGCGTGCCACGTGAGATCGAGCCCTCCAATGGGTGAAGGCATTTCTGATTGCTCCACGAGGGTTGGATATTTCGGGCATGTTATCACTGTCAAGTGTTAGCTTTATCTGCTTCCCACCCTTTCGGTACAGACCTCCATTTTCTTTTCAAGATCTTTGAGCAGGTGGTGATGGTCCCGATTCGTTTTCCATTATGTACCGTTGTAGATTTTGTTCTTTCATGCACTGTTGGGAGATTTTTCTGTCACTTATCTCGTTCTTTTCACGTTCTTGTCTTGAATAATCCGCAATGCTGCAGTCCAGGTTGCAATTACGATCCAAATAATAGGGAATTAACATGAACTCTTTAGTTTAGCAAGAAGACTAAATATTGAAAAGCTATATATTTAAGATGTCCACGGACTATATATGATGCCACCGTTCGACAGAGGTGTTGCTACTACTACAGTGATGCAAATGGGATGCCACGTCAGCCTCTGGCACAGCCTCGTGACAACACGTGGAGCTTGAATTCTGTATGGTGACATGTGGAGGGTGCGGGCCACACAGCTGCTACGTGCAAGCGTCAAAGGTCACGAGCTCTTGGATGCACTGCCCTACTCCTCCACAAGGATCGGAGAACTGAGTGCTTTCTATATTTTCGAGTTTTAGTGGTTTATTTTATGATTTATCCATGTAGATTTCTTTTGCAATCAAGTTAAAGGCGTTTGAAAAATTAGATCATCGCAAGTGACTATATGAGACCTATACAGATCGATATATAACTTGAAGTAGAAAGCAACTCTAACCAAACTAATTATTTGTATTAAAAGGGAATTTGGAGATGACTCACGTAATGTTATATTGATGCAGATGAATGGTCAAGTGCCAGGAGATAAAATTGATTATCGTCCAGGAACTTGCAGGATACACAAAATTCTCAAAACAACTCTCTATCCTCTAGGCTATTGGATTGCTCAGTGAAGAAGGTGTAAAATAGATTCTTTTTGAATAAAATATGAGATATAAATGAAGTGTTTTCTTTGTGAGCTAAAAATTTATTAAGAAATAAATCAATTAAGTTATTTAATTAATTATTTACTATGTTTGCAAAATCAAATGAAAGATCAATCTTAATATTCATGATCAAGGAAAGCCATCATGAAATTTTTTATCTCAAGAGACCATTCAAGGCCAAAGTACATTCATGCCAATCCTTAAGATAATTTTGATTCTTGCAAAAAACATCCGTAGACATTGGGGTTTTGCATTATACTTCTCTTATTGCCAACACAAAGATGAATACCATATGAAAGGAAGAAGTGAGAGCAATGTAGCAAGTGCCTTTGAACAAGCCATCAAGATCTCCTTCTCGAGTCTTCCTTACCTTCTTCCTTTATCATGATGGGTATCCTTGATGGTAAAGAGAGCCTCTCAATCTCTATTAGGGTTTCCTCTCTAATTATGAATTATCATGTTCAAGACTTTATATACTTTTGTGGGGCCAAGGTCAAAGGGAGTCGTAATGTCAAATGTAACTTATTCTTATCTTGATTACTAACCATAAATGTGGAATCTTTTAATCGATCCGACTAATCTATTGATCAATATTACACTTAATTAAATTATTTAATCAAGTTGTATAAACCACCTTACACCATCCATAGCCACTTGGCCCTCTTCCTTGCTAATAAGTTGTTGTGATCAAGATTCAAACTAGGCTTGCTTTATTGAAATTAATTGCCTCCTTCTTACTCACGGATGCTCACTTTATGCTAGTTATGGGCACCCATAGATCAATTGGCGTGAGACTGATGGAAAGACTACGATTATCATATATATCACTTATGCTATTTATGCATGTGTGTTTATGCATGTGTAGAAGCAATCAAAAGTCTTGTTCCTATGTCTGAAAGAAACCTCCATTCCACGTAATGTCCTAAATGGACTCATTCTAGATCATCGGACTTCTCCAAATCACAACATGATTGGGCAATTGATGAGGCATCAACTAACAAAGCACTTGATAAAGTTACATGAGGTAGAGGAATGAGGGTTAGTGATTGGAAAAGCTACATATTCTACCATGAAGTTTTGAAAGAAGTGGAGCATCGTGGAAGAATAGAGGGTTGGTTGAAAATTTTCAAATCATAGAAGTGACGATCCAAATATAATTTTAAAAAAAAAACAAAAAGTAACTATAGTCTTCAATCACATGGATTGATTAATCACGAAAAAGTCCCTTACACAAGTAATAATTGTCAACAAGACACGATCTCGAATCACAGAAGAACTCGTTAGGGAGATCTCAAATATTTTATAGTATTTTCGCACACACAAGCATGCTTTCATGTTTACCTGGTAAGATTCCATAGGATATTAAAGGAGGACATGCATAGCAATAGAAGGAACAAGAGCACAGGGCCAATGGCGTCTCTTTTCTTTAGCAAGGGAGTCGGTTATACTTGTTAAAGGAGGCACCATTTGTTATTATGTTGTTTATTTCGTTAGCTTTGTTTGTAAAGATTTTTTGAGGACAACTTTGTAATTAATCAATTTATGTCTATATACAGCGTAATAGAGGTGGTTACCCCCACTCAACACATTTCTTCAGTTTGTTTTAACCTTTCCACACCATTTGGTACATGTTTTCCAGCAGCCCTCATTTCTTTATAGAATATTGTATTGTAGAAGGTCAGATCCAAATAGGATTTGTTTTGGTTAGAGCACTCAAATTTGTTGTATGTTCAACATGAGTTTGTCATAACGCTAACACTACGAAAAATGCATTTATCAACGTTAATGCATAAATAAAAAATAATTATTGAATTCCTTTTATGGTTTCACATGAGAAATTAATTCAAATACAATCCTTTGATCCCAGATTTGGTTTGGAATCATTAAAATTAACTAAATACAACCCTAGTGATGCATTCTTCGACCGGCAGTGCATTGATAATAAGTTTTCGAAAGAACATTTTGATTCTAAGGTAACTTTTAGAAATCTAGATTTTTCTTATATGATTTATAATAGAATCATTATATGTGCCAGGGAAGCCAAAAAAAAAAAAAACAAAACAAAAAAGTTTAGTAAACAAAGACAAGTGATTTGTTACCGAAGTAACTTCTTCTGTTTAGTTGCCCAAGCAAATAGCCTTGGCTATTGGGATCAACACTGATTGCGATGTCTTTCGGAAGGAAAAGTTCTGTCAAGTGCATTTGTATTCGAGCTTCTTCTCTCCAGAGCAATTAATTGATTGATTTTGCTAATATTATAGTAAGATAAATCATCAGGAAAGTTGGGACGACAGGAAAGGTAAAGCAAAAAAGATATCAAAAGATAATATCTTAAATATAAATATCCACTTCACGTGAAGGAAACCAAACGAGAGATATCCATTGGAGGGATCGATCGCACGTGGCACGCTCTCACCCTCAAGTTATCTTCCTGTCCCCTATAAATACGAAAGAATCTTAGCCTTCGCAATCAACCCATTTCCTATCCTTGATTTTTGCTCACTTATCCCTTCTCATCCGCGTTGAAATGGTTCTTCAGGTTTCTTTCCTCGGTCCCTCTGCTCTGTCTCTCCGCAAGGAGGTCAGTACGTATGTAAATATTATGACTCTTAAGCTCTAATCCTCTACCCATAAATATATAATTAATGTATATAATGATCACTTTCCCGATAATGAGAGGAGCTAATTACAAATTAATGTGCTTAATTAATTTGGATGGTGATGGATGAACGGGAACAGGGCAAGTCGGCAGCTACGAGTGCCAGGCAGTCCAGTTTCTTCGGGGGCTCTCTCTCTGACCAATTCAAGTCGAGCCTCACCCTCAAGAGCAAGGTACGTACGTAGATAGATACAATTAATTTCAGTGTTTTAACTATAAGTAATATCACTAGTTCATTTAACACTAACAAAAGTATTTACGCATGTACAAATCTAATCCAAATTAATTAATTATATAGAGGAATACAAATTATGCTGTCGCTACGAGAGTGGTAGCAGCTGTGATAGCAGCTGAGACGGCAGTGCCAACGGGCACAGAGCCCTCCGTCAGCCGCTTTGAAGGGAAGAAGACGCTGCGGAAGGGCAACGTGATCATAACGGGGGCGTCGTCGGGGCTCGGCCTTGCGACGGCGAAGGCGCTGTCGGAGACGGGGAAGTGGCAGGTGATAATGGCCTGCAGGGACTTCCTAAAGGCGGAGAGGGCAGCGAAGTCGGCGGGGATGCCCAAGGAGAACTACACCGTCATGCACCTCGACCTCGCCTCCCTCGACAGCGTCCGCCAGTTCGTCACCAACTTCCGCAGGACGGGGATGCCCCTCGACGTGCTCGTGTGCAACGCCGCCGTGTACCGCCCCACCGCCAACCAGCCCACCTACACCGCGGACGGCTTCGAAATGAGCGTGGGCGTCAACCACCTGGGGCACTTCCTCCTCTCCCGCCTCCTGGTGGACGACATGGTGAGGTCCGACTACCCGTCGAAGCGGCTGGTCATCGTTGGGTCGATCACGGGCAACACGAACACGCTGGCGGGGCAGGTGCTGCCGAGGGCGGGTCTGGGGGACCTGAGGGGGCTTGCCGGTGGGATCAACGGTGTGAACTCGTCGGCGATGATCGACGGGGCGGCGTTCGACGGGGCGAAGGCGTACAAGGACAGCAAGGTGTGTAACATGCTGACCATGCAGGAGTTCCACAGGAGGTACCACGAGGAGACGGGCATCACCTTCTCCTCTCTATACCCCGGTTGCATCGCCACCACCGGCCTCTTCAGGGAGCACATCCCCGCCTTCAGAACCCTCTTCCCGCTTTTCCAGAAGTACGTCACCAGAGGCTTCGTCTCCGAGGAGGAGTCTGGCAAACGCCTTGCTCAGGTACTTCTAATCAATTCATTATATATTTATACATAGTAGCACTACTAGCTACACACTACCTATATATATACATGCATATATATTAGTTTGGTCTCTGCGTGATGATATATATATATATATATATATATATATATATATATATTGTTAATTAGGTGGTGAGCGATCCGAGTCTGTCCAAGTCGGGTGTCTACTGGAGCTGGAACGAGACGTCGTCGTCGTACGAGAACCAGCTGTCGCAGGAGGCGAGCGACGCCGATAAGGCCCGGAAGGTTTGGGAGCTCAGCGAGAAGCTCGTCGGACTCGCTTGAGTAATGATAGAGATGGAGAGACGGGGGTTAAGTATTCGGATGTAGTGTTTGCCGAGTTTTTGTGAAAGAAAAAAAAAAGCGCGGTGGGTCTGTTCTGCCGCTACATGAAGCACTTGATTGCTTTTTATTTTAAATTTTTGGTGAGGATGTCTTTGGAATAAGAGGAGAACAGAAGGGGAGCTTGTTTAATTTCTTGAGAATATTGGGATTTTCCTAGTGCCTTCATCTCAAAACAAATGAAATTTTATTTAGGGAACACGTTTAAACCAAGTGTAAAAGTTCTCATATTTCCTCCATCGTAGCATTAGAGTGGGGTCAAACGCTAGGCTGTTACGAACTTCTTGGTAAAACGACGGATACTCCATTTTTTTTTTTTTTCCTTTTGTTCTTTAGTGTTAAATCCAAGTTAAGGCATTGAGACATTAACTGGATAACTTTTCTTCATAATAATCGACGTAGGCAGTTAAATTTATTTGTTTACGGATCCAATTAACCGAAAGATTTTTCATTTCTTCTTCCTGGAGGAGGGGGTGATTACATATGATTTTAATTGTAATTGAGTAGTAATGTGGGTGGGTTCCTGACTCCTCAAACCCACTCCAAAGATCCCAACTAAATTTGAGACATGTCACTGAGAGGAGTAGACCTGACCATAGGTCAAGTCGAGTTGATCATAAATTAGGTCAATTAGGTTGAATTTTCAAATACCTTTGTTCCGATCTTAATCGGGTTGATCCATAGACCTATAAACTTAAATCTTAATTTTGAAGGTCAGGTCAAGCCTCAACTGACTCATAGATCAAATATAAATACTTTAAAATTTTAAATATAAACATAAATATTCATAAAATATGAATAATTAAAATTATAAATATAACCATGTCTAAAAACTACACGTGAAACTAATAATAAAAGTAAAATTTACTTTAATAAAAATGTCACGAAAGTTACGAAAATTTATCATTTATATAAAAAATAAATTATTAAAACTTTTAAAATATTAATCTTTCATGACAATACATCTTAAAAAATTTATAAATCATATGTAATTTAAAAAAAAAATAAGAAATCGTATGTTATTCTACTATATTAATTATTAAGTATATATTGCCCCCATGCTAGCCCTGGTTGAATGCACATGCTTTTATTGGTACACTATGAGGGACAAATTTTATTCTACAATGATAAGGTCATTTATCCTGTGATAAATAGAACTTGCTGTTTGGGAGACACATGGGTGATGGATGGGATAAAATTGGGTTTCCTACATTTGGGAGATTATGGGTGTTTGGTAATGGAGATAGAATTGGAGGATAAGTTAGAAGTTATATATTTGACTTGAATTTTAAGTTAGTTGAAATGACGAAAATAAATTATAATATCTTATCTTTACCTTGATATTTTTGTAAAATAAAGAAAGTGATTATTTATTTTTTAAATAGAAAAATAACATAGGTCCATCAGTCCATAAATGTAAGATGTATGATTATATTATTTATGTCGTTATTTGATAGAATAATTGATTAAGTTACGTTTGCTAGGACATTATTGGCATCGAAAATTGATGAAATTGAGATTCGTCATCGCTCATGGTCATTATATACAATATTGTTAACAACTTTAATTCCATGCTTAATGGTTGGTTAAATTATACAGCAAGGTTAATGATATCGTTAGAGAGAGGTCAAGATCGAGGGCCAATGCGAAGTTTTCAAAAACACGGGTTTGAAAGTAAGAGACAAGTTTCGATGTATGTCAATTTTGGGTCTTGGGAAAAAATTGATTTTGAGGTTATAACACAAGTTTCCTTTCTATAGGGAGATGTTGGCCCAAACATGGTATTGGGCCCCCTCTTCCTCAAACCAAACCAGCCCAAAAGTTCCTTATTTTATAATTTAAGAAAAAAGATAAAAGAATAGCAAATGGAAGAGTTAGATGGCAATTGTTGATCCAATAAATGATTATCGTACTTTAAGTTAAATATATGATTTATAATTTTAGGTGATGGTTATTGGACATCTTATATTCTATTTAGAGAGTTGTGGAGGTTTTGAAGAAGTTAGACAATGATTAAATAGATGTAAATTTGACATCCGGGTAAAGTTAGAATTATTAGAATTTTAAGTTAAAATTCTTAAACTTTTTAATTTTAAATATTAATAATTTAAAAATTAGGTGAGATCGTGTTAAATTATAAATTAAAGATCTAAATCCAAACATTTAAATTTCAACCAGCTATATGATCAGGTCCATCCTAGGCATAGTAAAAGAATAAAAAACTCAAACCCACAAATTTTATAGGCCAGACAAGTCAGGTCAATAGAGCCTCCAGCGCATGATCAGACCCTGAGAGGAGTGACGATGGGGGTAAACGATTTTGTTTTTTTACGATACAGAATCTTTTGTGAGCAAATGGGAGGAAAGCGACAATCCCTTGACACAACTCCCAAGTAATGCAGGGGCGGAACTTAAACTCAGGTCCCCTCTGCAGCTCTGTTTTAATATTTAATAGTTAGAACTGGCTGAATCATACCTTCGCGGATTGAGGTAAACAATTTGTCATGCTAAAGGGAAGATCCCTTCACTCGTAGGGGGGTAAGGCCCATTCCAGGGCTGTTGAATAGCCATCAAATTAATTAATCTCTCTAATGGCTGGAAAGGATCTCGAGCCTTGGCTTTTTTCACCTCCTGTACAATGCATTTAATGGCAGTTGCAATCAACTCGAGAGTGATGACCTTTGACACACAGTTTTAGAGAAACGTTAACGTTGGGAGTAAATTGAGTCGTCCTTTTGTTTTGGGCTGTCTGTGAGGAAATTGGAAATGCGCCCACATGGGTTACCCTTAAAACGGTAAAAAGAAATAATTGCATGAATTTAGCGCTTCTCCTTTGAAAGGAGAGAATGACAGTGCCAGGAGTACAGCACATAGACGGCATTTTTGGCTAAAACCTAGCTATAGAGCTATTTATTTGTTTTAATTCAATTCGATGAAACTCAAAATCTTAAAAATGACAAGTTTGAAACACGAGAGGATGTCTGCGTACACACCTCACCCTCTCCCGACGAAAGGAGGAAAAAAAAAAAAAAAAGGCCCCAACAGCCTTGGGCTCGATCGGCCATCCTCGGCCTATCACACCCCCCTTTTCCACCCACTCACCTCCGAATCTCTCTCTTCCTTCCTCCATATCATTCTTCTTCAATGATCGGAGGTACTTATCAACATGCACAACTGCTCGCTACTTGTGGAGGTCGATCATCGCAGATGTTGACAAGGCAGCCATGGCGTTCGCCATTAGCGGCGTACGTGGTCGAGGCGATCGCGGCACTCATGGATGTGGCATCGGTGGTCTCGGTGGTCACGAGGTTTTTATCGGCAGTCGTTGCAGTTGAGGGTTGTGGCACTGGTGTGGTCGACAATTGATGCGCTGTGATTGAGGCGCAATCGTTGAGGTCATGGTGTTGCTGCAGTCGTGCGGTGGCGCCCGAAGGTCGTGGCGTTGCCTACCGCAGTTCCGGGCAGTGGTCGTTTGTCATTGCAAGCGGCTTTGTTTGTTGGAGTTGTATGGCCCTTTTTCTTTTTTAATGTAGTTTTAGTTTTGTTTGAGATCATTTGTGATCTAGTGTTCATTACAGCTGATATTTCTAACGTGAGTCAAATGCCAATTAATTTCAGTATTCTTGAAAGCGTAGTTCTTCTAGAGTATCTCGTTGGCATTATCATAGCAACGAGCGTTAGGTTACTCTCTTTCTGGGAATTTAACTGGATATCAATCTTGGGACGCTTCTTTTTCTTTTTCCTTTCTTTGTTATCTTTTTGTTTCTATGTTTTAACCTTCCCTCATTTCTACATGGAGTAATCTTCCCATTTTGAGGGTGTTAGGCTTCTCCTCTCATTTCCCCTATAACAGTGCATCTTTTTGTATTAGATTCTTCTCATTTTAAATGAAATATTTATTACTCTAAAAAAAACTCAAATCTTAAAATGGCCCAAGTCAGTGCGCAAAATTTAGAGCTCGATGAGGGAAGAAAAATTGTAAAATTTTATATCTTGATGAGGGGAGAAAAATAAACCCACAAGTCGGGCCGCATGAAGGATCGAGTTGCCTGACAAATAATAGAAACCTGGCAACCCAGGATGAACCCGTTTGCCTGGGTCGTTGTATCCAGTAGAACGGCAGGTCGCCCCTTTGAGTGACAACCAACCGACAGGTTGGACACTGCAATAAAGTAAGAATCATGTGAATTACGACATTGATTTATAATCGCCTATCAGTTACTACCCGACATGCTTTTAATGTCGGAATCTTAAGATTGTTGGAATGGAAAAAGAGCTCCGTGTTACGACTCGGTTCCCAAATCCCTATAGAACACGAGATCGGACCGACTCGACTGATCCCAAGACCTAGTCGTCTAACGAGAAAGTAACCAAGAAGCAGTAAAATAAACCACATTCAACATGCAAGCAACTAACAGTAATAAAAGTACAGCAGTAAAGAAGTAAACTACTACAGTACACACCACCACAACAGTAGAAAATAAATAGGTAAAGGAATATAAAGTTCACAATAAATGAGTACAGAAGTGTAACAACTACTCACTACAACAGGAACGGAGTACAACAGAAAACTACAGCTACTGGGCTCTACTGGGCCCAGCACCCTCTGCAGCCGTAGGCTCTGGCTACTCAACACCTGGACCTGAAAAAAGTTATGAGTACAAAATGTCAGGGAACGCTGAGTAGAGTGGTAACCAGCTAACTAAAACAGTAAAGGTAGACAGGTAACTGTTGTTTTTCAATTTCTTTCTTTCATTAACTAATTATTCTTTCTTTCATCACTTGGTATATTTATCAGGTCTCTTTCTCTATCTCGAATGTTCCTCGTGGGAACGATCTTAATTGCAGTCTTTTCCGAAGAGTAGAAGTCGCACGTGGTGCTCTCCTGACCGGGAGAGTCCCCTGTGGTGGTCATACACTTAGTCAACCACCCCAAGGTCACTGACAAACGTAACGGTGACTACGGTACTCGCGATAAACGCACGGGTAGCTACCCCGCACTGGCACGCGGTCAGTCGTTTCCGTTAACGAATGCGCCCAAAGCACAGCACGGAACCAGTATAGGGCATAACCCACTCAGTAGCAGGGGTCTAGCCCCTAAGAACCAAACAAGGGTCTTGCCCCACCACAGTCCGCGCACCCTCGCCTGACTACCCTGGTTTGCCCAGTGGGCCTAACAAGTCGATGTAAAGCAGCTAGCTCAACCTCGGGTCCCGTGGGGTGGCTAGCTCTCTCCCTACACTAGTAGCACGTGTTTCCAACATTTCAGGTTTATTCATATATAGCACGTGTTTCCAACATTCAATCCTTCTTTTCCAATTTATATATAAGCAGCTCGTATTTAATTTCAAACAGCAGGAATTACATGTAGCATTTACTAATAACAGTACTCTACATTTCACAGGCAGCTGTTATCCAATTACAGGCAATTATTATTATTCTATTTACCCATCCAAGACTGCAATTCAGGCATTCAATACAATCGTTCTAGTGTTTCTAGTCCTAGGATTCATACCATACCCTAAGATCTATCATTCAATCTAGTGTTTCTAGTCTTAAGATTCATGCCGTATTCTAGGATCTATCATTTATTCTAGACATGCATTTATGTTTGAAATTAACTAAGGAAAGCCACTCTACCTGCAAAATCGGGAGTAATGGGGGCTTGATCGGTGGGTCCACGTGCCTCCGTGATAACACCATGGAAGGGGCTAGTAATTAGGTTGAATATGGCCCATCTTTAGAATAAAAGGCACAACATAAAGTAGAATAGGAGCATTGCATGCATCAAGTACCAAGATTGCTTATAAGCTGCATTAATGGCCATTTGTGTAAAGCATGTGTCAAAGCAGGCCTTAGATGAGCAATCGGACCGCACGGATGGATTCAGAACGACGAACGGAGTCCAACGGACTCAAGATTGGCCAAATCCGACATCCGGAGCTCCCACAATGGGCCCAAGAAATTCTGACCGTTGATCTAAAGATCAACGGCCCAGAAAGCGCCACGTCGCCCCGCCCCCACCGCTCGCACGCCCTCAAGCCAGCCAAGGACAAATCTCGGCCGTTGATCTTCGATCGAACGGCAGAGATCCGCGCGCTGGCCTGCGGTCGCCATGACAAAGCGCGGGTGTGGCGCAATGGCTAGCGTGCACGCCCGCATCGCAACGACGCGCGTTCGAATCGCGCGGAGCGGAAATCAAGTGAGAGAGAACGGCGCGGCAAAATTGGACCGCCCAATCAGCAGCGGGCGGCCAGGATCGTGCCACGCGGCGCGATGACAGCTCCCGAGCGCCCACGCGCACACGCACGCCGGGCGGAAACGCGCGCGCACACGCGCGCCCGAGGCGCGATCTTAGCGCGGGCGCAGGACTCTCGTTCGACGTCCATGGATCGCGCATGGAGAGAGAGCGGGGCGAGCAGCTGACCGGCAGCAGGAGGGCTTCACCGACGTATCTGGAAGCGGTTTTAGCGACGTTCTGGATGTCGCTAAAGCACATTCTTCTTTTAGGAAGCCCTTAACTCTATTTAAACCCCCTTCTACCACCATTCAAGGCATACTCTCCCACTTGCAACTACTCCACTCCTCTCCTAGCTAGTTTTAGGCACTCTTGTAATCGCCAGAGACGACGAGCCACCGATGGAGCCTCCTCCACCGCCGTGGCTGCCTCGTCGCTCTCCACTCTCTCTCTCTACCTCTCTCTCTCTCTTTTAAGCTTTCATTTACTTTTGTTGAAGCATGTATTTAATGTTGTAAACCATGAACTATGAATGCATGTTTAATGAAATTATTTTCCGTTTAGTCGCCATTTTAATTTCTGTTTAAAGTGCATGATTAAAACCAAGAGCTTTCTAACCCTAAACTCTTTCTCTATCTCTCGCTTTTCAAAACCGTCTCTTTCGCAAGCAAAACTCCGCCTTTTTCGTGACAACAAGTGGTAAACAAAATCCGATTTCCACGCCTCCCTGAGACCGACACTCGGACTCACCTCCGTTTACTTCTTTTAAAACCGACGTATCAAGTGCAACTATAACGACACCTCTTAACACACACGCACGAGACCACGTCAATTTTTGGCGCCATTGCCAGGGAGGCAACGGATTTGTTTTATCACCTCCATTCCACCTTCATTCTCATATCGTCTAATGCCCTATTTTCCTTTTTACTTGACGGTTGCAGGAATTCGGCGCATGGACGGCGAAGCGACGCATTCCACGACGGTAGCAAGGGAGTAGGCACCTCGAGGACCGATAGTGAGTACCCTCTCTCTCATTGTTTGCTTGCGTGAAAAAGATAAAAAAAAATCATAAAAACTGAAAAAAGTTGGCGTGGTGAATGATTGCTTGACCCACATTCTTAACACATCACCTTACAAAAAAATGTACACTCTAATATGCTGAATAAATTCTTGGAGTGTTCTTTTCTTTTTCTCTTGAGTGGTGTTTGCGAAGCCACCGTGAGTTGACCTGGGCCGCACCACTCAACCCTAAAAACTGACTCATCTAATAGAAGCAGCACGATCTTTAGGATGAGCATACTAGGGTTTTAGAGCCTCTACAAAATAAAAAGGAAATCTACTTTCACCAAGTTGTGTGTAGAACTTGACGTGCCCACTGAAACTTGGTTGAAAACATTAAGACACGTCAATCTTAAAAAGCACTAAAGTAAGGATAAAATACTAAAAGACACCACACCTTAAAAATCCTTGCTTGAAAACCATGTTTTGCTAGAAGCACACACTTTGAAAGTGGAAAATTAAGAGGCACCACCTCAATCAACGTCTCATCACATCACCCTAAGCACAAGCACTATCCTAACCCTTTAAAACTGAGTAGACGTGCCCTAGGCAGGACTGAGTTAAGTCTCAAAGGGCGAGGTTTTGTTTGCTAGGCACTTGGCTTTCATTCTCTTGGTAGAATCTGGTGACTAGGCTGCGGGGCAGTGTCAAACGACCGCGGTTGTGGGGTCTATGGAACCGGAGGGGCAAGCCAAAGGAAGAACCTTCCCTGCAATCCCCTCGTAATCAACCTGGCCAGATTAGCCTTGGGAAGGGGAGTCCAGTGCTTACGGACTTAATCAACCTTTGTGAGATTTCTAGGTCTTCTAAGGAATACACCATAAGGACTAGGCTTGTTTGCTTGGTTGAGGACACAACTCTCTCGCATCTGTTCTTCCCACATCCCTCCATTTCTTCCAAACCATGGATTTCAATGCCTATCCATCTTACCCAAACTACCCCCAACAGGATTTGTATGCTAACCCAAGTGGACCATACCCACAGCCTACTTGGGCTAACCAACCACCAAGTCGGGGGTACAACCTTGAATATCCCTCTTGGCCCAACTATGACCAAACTGCACCAACCTCTTATTGGAATACAACCAACATAGCCACCCAAGGGTACGATTCAAATCATGGGGCTCCATATCTCGATTGTCCTCACGATGCCTCCTTACTTAGGTCCGACCCGCTCTACTGTAATAGGACCTACACTTTAGGAGGACACCAAGAACCCTAACCATCTCAGGATAATAACCAAGAAAGGTCATCTGAATTCAACAACCTTGCCTACTTGACCTTTGGATTAGAAGGAGTTCTAGACAAATGGAAATCAGAAAATGATCAGAAATCTAGGCAAACCCAGGATCATCAACCTTTGATTTGGTCCCCTAATGAAGAATCTGACTGGGAGGAGGACTTAAAACCTCAACTATTCTGGAGTAGGACCAAACAGAGAATGGTTCCTCTTGAAGAACTGGGCCCTGAACATGATAGAATAGAGGACCCACCCAAGAACCTAAACACCAGTGTGGGTTTTGATCCACAACCTCAACCATACTCTCTTAACCAGGATCTCAAGGAGAAAATCCAAAGGACACCAAATGACACCATGTCAATTCTTAACAACCTCAAATTAGAACTACACAAACAAAATCAAGAATTGGTTAAAGGGCAACAGGCCATGATGGATTTGTTCCAACAATTGGGGAAAGAAGGCCAGAGAAAGATGTTGCACACAACGCCACTCATAAAGCAAGGACCTACCATGATCAATTGGACTACACCCAGTCATCCTGATTTGGTTCAGTTCACCATTGATACCCCTCAGGAGTTGGACAACTCAGTGGATAAGGACAGTAAGGATTCCTTGGAACACAATTTGGGGAAACATCAGGAGGAAACTGAGAATGTGAGGGGAGAGGCCTTGGAATATGAATCCAATCGGCCCAAGAGAAGCAATCCGGTGGGAGCAGCAGCCACCATCATAGATGGAGAATGGAGTTACAATCTCAAAGAAATTGATTATGAATCGGTTGGAATCCCCATCACAAATTTGGCGGAGGGCCGAGAGAAAGAATATGATCTAGAGGATAAAATTGACCCTACCTCTAATGTAACCCCAAACAGTGAATCTGATACAGAGAAGGTAGCAGAAAATATTCTTGAGATCAAGGGATTGGAAGGAATGAGCAATGAAACCATAGTTGCGGAAGAGATGGATTCGTCTTTGGAGAGAGGCCTCATGCTTGGTTGTAGGGCTCAGTATGAAACTCTGGACTTTGTTACCTGCCCTACCAGAATAAGAATCCCGCAACCCGAATGCACTGGAATTGATACACTTTCGATGGATTACAGTTTTATGGGGACACAAGCTAAATATAAGACCTACATCTTTAGTGTTTGGCATGTCATATTTGGGGTGCGTTCGTCCACAGCAACTTGTTTGCATGGCCACAAACTAAGAGAGAATCTGACACGGGCATGCATGATATATCTGTTACAGAATTCCCGCCCCTTAGGAACGGGACTCCACCACAACCTTATTCGCATCTGTGGACTTCTGATTTTGGGTTTGGTTAATTTTGAACATATCTTCTTGACCCAAGCCATTCCTGTTTGTGCACCGCCCAGCTGGAGGTGTTAAACTCAGCGCTTCCTGGGAGGTAACCCAGCGGATTCAGACTGATCTGGTAGTTTACGTCACTCAGGTACTATCTTTTTGAACGCTTCTGCATCCATGCATCTGCCAATGAGGACATTGTCCAACTTAAGCATGGGGGGGATGGTAAATTACATAATCCTGAGCTTAATTAATCAGTCTGAATGAATAAATTAATTGATTAAAAAAAAAAATTGAATTTAGGAAGAAAAACTTAAGCATTAGAAACTTGTCAATAGTGGGAAATAATATAAAAAGAACTTCAACACTTAGACTTTTCAGGCCTTCAGGCTTAATCAGCCCTAGTGTCCATTAAAATATGGATTTAGCGGTGAATCCTTGCAACTTTAAGCTATTCTAATCCACCTAATAAATAAGGTAATAAGTATACGACTTATCAACTCACCCTCTAACTTAGGAAAACTTTAAGGCTAAGCATCTACACACATTTTTGCACAGACTCACTTCTCGGAGATTTTGACAGGAATTGGGTAGCTAATGAACTCTCTAGGGTGGTATGGCTGGCAAGTTGTCGTGGGTAACAGCTCATTGGTAGGTTGTCCAGAACCCAGCCACAGGCCATTTCTTTTTCGCTGCCTCTAGGTACATTTGAGATTAGGGAAGTCACCTACGGAAAAAAAAAAAATAATAAACCACACTTCACCGCACAAGTATGGCTGGCAAGTGATCGTGGGTAACAGCCCATTGGTCGGTTGTTCAGAGCCCAGCTCAATAATTGCACAAAAAAGACCAAAACACCTAAGGACGAAGCGGGGAAGTAGTACAAGCCGGGGAGATATACACTGGAAAATCCTTGTGTTGACCCCAAGTAAAATGAACGTAGGGAGAAAGCTATCAATCGAAATAATACACCTTCAGGCAAAAATTTATTTTCTTTTCCGGTCACCTAGAGGCGTAGAAACTCGAAGTCTGTCTCAATTACCATTAAGTTAGTCTATCACAACATTCACACCAAGATGCTTAGCACTTAGGGTTTTAACCGAGTTTTGGGTGGGTTGGGTAGCCGTAAAAAGTTACCAACCCACACTGAATTCCGAAAATTCTAAAAAGACATATATAGATATATACGTATACATATGTATAGTTATATATACAAAGCAAGGATTCGGGCTATTCGTATTTTGGAAGACACCCGGGCGCTGCTTAGTCTTTGTAGATTAAGATCTTCGTATATTTCCTCTTATTGACGAGTAACGAAGTGCCTAAGCAATTACTTCTTGAATTCTCCAAAGAAATAAAGGCTAGAATAAACCTTGCTAGGGACTATCAAGGAGTAAGCATGGGGGTATGATAACACCACGCAAGGGGGCAGTAATTAGGTTGAATATGGCCCATCTTTAGAATAAAAGGCACAACATAAAGTAGAATAGGAGCATTGCATGCATTAAGTACCAAGATTGCTTATAAGCTGCATTAATGGCCATTTGTGTAAAGCATGTGTCAAAGCAGGCCTCAGATGAGCAATCGGACCGCACGGATGGATTCAGAACGACGAACGGAGTCCAACGGACTCAAGATCGGCCAAATCCGACATCCGGAGCTCCCACAATGGGCCCAAGAAATTCTGACCGTTGATCTGGAGATCAATGGCCCAGAAAGCGCCACGTCGCCCCGCCCCCACCGCTCGCACGCCCTCAAGCCAGCCAAGGATAAATCTCGGCCATTGATCTTCGATCGAACGGCCGAGATCCGCGCGCTCGCCCGCGGTCGCCGCGACAAAGCGCGGGCGTGGCGCAATGGCTAGTGCGCACGCCCGCATCGCAGCAACGCGCTTTCGAATCGTGTGGAGCGAAAATCAAGCGAGAGCGAAGGGCGCGGCAAAATTGGATCGCCCGATCAGCAGCGGGCGGCCAGGATCGCGCAACGCGGCGCGATGACAGCTCCTGAGTGCCCCACACGCGCACGCATGCCCGAGGCGTGATCTCAGCGCGGGTGCAGGAGGATCTCAGCCGTCCGATCTTCGATCGGACGGCTCTCGTTCAACGTCCACGGATCGTGCATGGAGAGAGAGCGGGGCGGGCAGCTGACCGGCGGCAGGAGGGCTTCACCGACGTATCTGGAAGCGATTTTAGCGACGTTCTGGATGTCGCTAAAGCACATTCTTCTTTTAGGAAGCCCTTAACTCTATTTAAACCCCCTTCTACCACCATTCAAGGCATACTCTCCCACTTGCAACTACTCCACTCCTCTCCTAGCTAGTTTTAGGCACTCTTGTAATCGCCGGAGATGACGAGCTGCCGACGGAGCCTCTTCCACCGCCGTGGCTGCCTCGTCGCTCTCCACACTCTCTCTACCTCTCTCTCCCTCTCTTTTAAGCTTTCATTTACTTTTGTTGAAGCATGTATTTAATGTTGTAAACCATGAACTATGAATGCATGTTTAATGAAATTATTTTCCGTTTAGTCGCCATTTTAATTTCTGTTTAAAGTGCATGATTAAAACCAAGAGCTTTCTAACCCTAAACTCTCTCTATCTCTCCCTTTTCAAAACCGTCTCTTTCGCAAGCAAAACTCCGCCTTTTTCGTGACAACAAGTGGTAAACAAAATCCGATTTCCATGCCTCCCTGAGACCGACACTCGGACTCACCTCCGTTTACTTCTTTTAAAACCGACGTATCAAGTACAACTATAACGACACCTCTTAACACACACGCACGAGACCACGTCACTCTGCAACCCCTAAATCCGTAACAGAATGAGGTCCTAACATAAGGATTATTAAGACCGAGACATCAAACACTTCTAAGACATCTGGGAGTTGGTCCAGACGTCTGGTTAGACGTCTGGACGCCTTCCCAGACAACTGGAAATAAATTTTTACAGCGTACGATTGCGAGTCTCTGCGCATGCACGCGCAAACTGAGCCCACCGACCTGTAGGCGTTTTTTTCTCTCTCTCTCCACCGACGCCTTCAAATAACCCTTTCCCTCACCCGCCACTCCATCGTCTCCTCCTCTTCTTCCAGCGTTAGCGTAAGAGAGCGAAGGCAGCAGCTGCTGCCGGGTGCGTGCTGGGAGGAGGAGGTGCAGTGAGGGGGAGAAGAGGCAGAGCGCATGAGGAAGAGAGAGCGAGCTCACCGGAGAAGCCTAGGGATGGCCGACGGGCTCACAGCGGGAGCGTGGTGCTGGGGAGGTTACCCCGGTGCTGCTGCAGCTCAAACAGCAGGCAAGCGAACGCGGCGCAGCCGTGTGCAGCAGGAAGAAGGCGAGAAGGTCCTGATTCTGGAAAATTTTCCCAAAATCAGACGTCTGGACCTACGTCCAGATGACGAGGGTGACGTCTGGAGAGAGATCCAAACGTCTGAAAGGTACGATATTTCCCTTCTTCCTCCTTTTTGCGGATACGGCGATGCAGGCCGATCCGCCGAAGGCTGAGTCGTGTCTTAATGAGGAGGTCTTGGTCACGCGTGCAGGTTTTGTTTCAGAAAGGTTCAAGGACACGTCTTCCCACACAAATCAGACGTCTGGGCATAGCACCAGACGGCGGAGAGAGTCTCCAGACGACTGGAGAGGTTGTCGGACGTCTGGAACTAGGTCTAGACGGTTCAGCGGGATCCTAGATGTCTGAAGAATAGCTCAAAGTGAGGTATGACCTGGACCACCTTTTAAGACGTTTGGAGGGTGTTCCAAACGTCCGATTTGAGGTCGAGTTGTCATTTTTGACCCGTTTAGGGTCCGTTCGAAGTCTGATTTTCGCGTTTGAGATTCCGTTCTTCTCAGAATTTGTTCCTCTACTTGTTTAAAATATTTTATCCTGTTTTGAGTGGTTCCTTGTGATTGATCCTTATGTTAGGACCTTGTCCCATTGCGGTTCTAGGGGTTGAGGAGGCACGCGGACCTGCCGATCACGCCCCCATTACTTCTGATTTTGCAGGTAGAGTGGCTCCCCTTGGTTATTTACCAACATTAATGCATCTTTGAGATAAATGATAGATCCGAGGGTATGGTATGAATCTTAGGACTGGAAAACTAGATTGAATGATAGATCCTAAGGTGTGGCATAAATCCTAGGAACAGAAACACTGAAACGAATGTCGTGAATACATGAATTGCAGTCTTGGAAAAGTATATAGAATAATGATAATTACCTGTAATTGGATAACAGCTTCCTGTGAAATATAGATGATTGTTGCTAGTAATTTCTACCTGTGATTGCAGTTGTTGAAAACAAAAAAATTGAGTTGCTTGCATATAAATTGATATTAAATGTTGGAAACACGGGCTATATGAGAATAAAACTGACATGATGCAACCTAAAATGGCTTGGTTAGAGAAATATGAGCATGAACCCTACGGGGAATTAGGAGTTGAGCTCCTGAAAGGTAAATAGAATGGAATTGGAGAAGTGAGCTGGCCCTTGAGTATGGAGTACCAAGGAGAGCGACTGTCCCCCCTTGTTTAGTGCAGAGCGGAGCTAGCCGCCCTGGGGACCCGAGGTTAGGTCTGGCCACTTTGTACCGACTTCTGGCCCTCGCGTACACAGTACCGAGGAGAGCTACTAGTGTAGGGAGAGCGCTAGCCACCCCACGGGCCCCGGGATTCTGCTAGCCGTCCTACACCAACTTGTTAGGCCCACTGGGCAAACTAAGGTAGTCAAGCGAGGGTGCGCGGACTGTGGAGGGGCAAGACCCCTGTTTGGTTACTGTGGAGGGGTTGAACCCCTGTTACTGAGAGGGCTCTGCCCTATACTGGTTCCGTGCTGTGCTTTGGGGCACACCCGTTAATGGAAACGACTGACCGCGTGACAGTGCGGGGTAGCTACCCGTGCGTTTATCACGCGTGCCGTAGTCACCGTTACGTCTGTCAGTGACCTTGGGGTGGTTGACTGATTGTAGGACCACCACGGGGGACTTTCTCGGCCAGGAGAGCACCACGTGCTACTTCTACTTTTCGGAAAAGACTACAATTAAGATCGTTCCCACGAGGAACATTTGAAATCAAGATAAAGATTTGAGAAATAATTCAAGAAAGAGTAAATAGAGAAATAAAGAAAGAAATTAAAAATAACAGCTACTTGTCCACCTTTACTGTTTTCTTAGCTAGCTAGTTGCCACTCTATTCAGTGTTTCGCTAACTTGTCACTTTTGTCACCTTTTCAGGACCAGGTGTTGAGCAGCCAGAGCCTGCGGCTGCGGAGGGTGCTGGGCCTAGTAGAGCCCAATAGTTGTACTTTTGTTGTACCGTATTTCTATAGTAGTGAGTATTTCTATTTCACCTTGTACTATTTATTGTAAACATTGTATTTCTGTACCTATTTTTAATTCTTTACTGTTGTGGTGGTATGTACTATAGTAATTCTCTTCTTTACTGCTGTACTTTTGTTACTGTTAGTTACATGCATGATGAATGTGCTTTATTTTACTGTTCTTTTGGTTACTTTCTCGTTGGACGACTAGGTCTTGGGATCAATTGAGTCGGTCCGATCCTCGTGTCCTGTAGGGATTCGGGAACCGGGTCGTAACAAGGATCAACCACAAGGAACCACTCAGAACAGGATAAAAGTATTTCAAACAAGTAGAGGAACTTATACGAAGAAGAACAGAATCTTAAACGCGGAAATCGGACCTCGAACGGACCCTATGAGGGTCAAAAACGACATCTTTAACTCAAATCAGACGTCTGGAACATCTTCCAGACGTCTTAAAAAGGGGTCCAGATCATACAGCACTCTACGCTGCTCCTTAGACGTCTAGGGATCCTGCTGAACCATCTGGACCAAGTTCCAGATGTCCGACTATCCCTCCGGATGTCTGGAGATGCTCTCCACCGTCTGGAGCCTCGCCCAGACGTCTGAACCACGTGGGAGGGCATGTCTCGTGCCTTCCCGAGAACGGGTCAAAAATAGTAATCCTGATTCATATCAAACGTCTGGAACACCTTCCAGACGTCTTAAAAAAAATCCAGAACCATACCTCAACTCTGCGCTACTACTCAGACGTCCAGGAACTCCGCTAGACCGTCCATTTCTCCGAACGTCTGGAGACGCTTTCCACCGTCTGGTGCCTCGCCCAGATGTCTGAACTGCATGGGAGAGCGTGTCCTGCACCTTCCCGAAGTGAATCCTGCACGCATCGACGCAAATCTCCTCAATATGGCAAGGAACAGTGCCTCGGTGGAACGGCTTGCATGGCCGTATCCGCAAAGAAGGTGTACATCGCGGAACTTTCCTCTCAATCATCTGGAACCTCCTCCAGACGTCGTCTGCATCGTCTGGATGTAGATCCAGACGTCGTCTGCGTCGTCTGGATGTAGATCCAGACGTCTGATTCTGGAAAAATCCCAGAACTAGAAACTGCCTTCGCCTTCTCACACCGTGCGTAGCCGCGCTACGCCCGCTCGCCCGCTACTCTGGCTACAGGAGTGTCGGGGAGGATCTCCCCGACGCACCTCTCCGCCTCGCGCATGCCTGACCGGCCGTGAGCTCTCCGGCGAGCTCCCTCACGAGCTCGCGCGATTGCTCTCCTCTCTTCCCCTCGCTACTCCTCTCCTCTCACGCCGCTCATGCCCGCTGCTTGCTACTCGTTGCTCACTTCTCTCGCACTGGAGGGAGGAGGGTGGCTGAAGGTGAGGTGAACGAGGGAGAGGAGGGTGGTTTAAGTAAGCGCTGGGTTAGGGTTTCGTCAACGAGAGGAGAGAGAAGGAGAGAAGAAAACGAGATTGCATACTGTCTGCACGCAGACGCAAGGACGTACACGAAAAATTTGATTTCCAGACGTCTGACCCAAATCCCAGATGTCTTAGAGGACTTTAATAGCACGGGTCTTAACACTCCGCAACCGAGAGAAGTCTATCTTATAAATATTAGGGGTGGACTAACTTTTAGGAAAGATGCAATCAAAGAGATAGAAATACAGAGAATTTATAACAATCAACTACCAGTGAAAATTAAGAATATCATCCTCTTGTAAGATATACACATTTCTTTAGTGAAACTAAATAATCAAATCTCATATATATACTTTCTCTCCATCAATCCAAATGAACTCATTTTACATATTCAAAGAGATAAATTTGATTTTTATATTTTTATGACTACTGAACATCTTCGAAACCAAGGTATTCTAAAATCGAGATACGAAGCTTACTATTTATTTGTTGCATTTTTCCGATTAGGACAAAAGACCTTTAAAAGTTTGAAAAATCGAAACACGGTAGCGATCTTGTCGATTTGAGGGTCTTCAATTAATTAAAGAAAGGATAGGAGGCATTGCTTGGTGGGAAAGGGAGCAGCGCTTTTGGGAATAGATGGAGTATACATGTTTCTAATCCTGCATGTCACGTATACTTAGACAGCAACCTAAGTTTAACTTTATGAATTACGAATTTCGCCAAATTCCAAATCCAATCTCGTCTATGTTTTAATGGGTTGGAAATTTTCTTCCAGTCGAACGTAATAAAAACAAAAAATATTCAATCCAACCCATCACCTGATGTATGCGCTCCCTATATATCGATGAAGCTACATCCTCTCTGTTGAAGAGTCTCGACACCTAGATGAAGGGATGCAAATTGCGAGAAGATGAAGTTCATATTTATTGAGAGGTAGGAGAACCTTTGTTAAAACCAAATTCCATCTATAATTAGGTCTCATATCATGGAACAGATTCCAAGGTTCGATGTAATGATACATTTACATAGTAGATTGAAATTACATTATTTTTTCCCATCCAAAAATATCGAGACCAGTAGAGCCCTATTTAAATTGAAGGGCACTATTAGAGCTCACGGACTACCATCATATGGCTTCACCTAGAAATGTAGAGAGCTATGGAGAGAGAACAGACTTTAACACGCCACCCCACCCCACCCCACCCTCTCAGGCATTTAGCAACCACAACCAACTCAAGAGGTCCCCCATTAGATGTGCAATGCGTTTAAGGAAAGTCAAAAAAGTGACGAAACATATGTTTAACGCATTTTGTAACATGCCTGGCAAGATAATCAATCGATGGTTTCAATCGATGTGTCTTGTTTACCGGTGATTTCAACCAGTATAAAAGTGATGAAAAATCACTTTTAATTATAGATGAAAATCAAAATCATTTTCGCCAACGGAGTGGTAAAATATATTAGTTTGTTTTCATTTTTCAATGGTATGTTTTGGTTTTTCATTAGTGGAAAATTATTTTTCACGCATAGATAAAGGTCAAAACAAATCAGTGTATCTTAATTTTCAACTGGTATATTTTGATCTTCCACTAGTTAAAAGTCACCTTCCAAGTCAAGGACTATTTTCCACCGATGAAAAATTATTTTTAACTAATATGTTTTAGACTCTAAATCCTAAATCCTAGACCATAAACTCTAAGGTGAAAAATTACTTCTCATACGTAAAACACTTTTCATAAATCTAAATCATAAATCCTAAATCTTAAATTTATAGGTCAAAATCACTTTAAACATATGCAAAATTACTTTGAATAGGTGAAACTATCCTTAAAATAATTTATTACCGATACAAAATTTTTTATCACCTGTATATTTTTTAGGTTAAGTGATGTGATAATTTTTTAAAATATAATTGAGACTATCACATAATAATTCTTTATATTAAATATCAATTATCAAGTGAGCTAACCTTATATAAAATATAAAAATAATAGCTACATCACTTTTTATGTTACAATATGTATTTTTTTATTTTTAAAAAAATTAATAATAAGAAGAAAGGGGAACTCGAAAGAAGTTACAATGAGTAAGCCTAAGTTGATTTTTGAAAAATATCTAAAGACAAAATTAAGCGGTCGATCATTTTGGATACTTGAGATTAGTAATTACTTAAAAATTCACCCAAGTACCCAAAAGTAGGAAAACCTGACCATAAGATGATGGACCAACGACCAAGTAACAATTTTGAAAGAAATGAAGAGTTGACTTATTAGATAGGGAACTTAGAAAAGACTAATTGGCTTAACTAAGTAAATTTGAGTATCAATCAAGGGTCAAGAACCCATAAATATAGCCATGATGGCTAAGCAAAAAGGACCTTTGAGGTTAAATAAATTACCAATAATATCACAAGTTAATTATAATGAACCTAGACAGGGTCTATGGAAGAATAATTATAACAAACTTGACATGTCAACAAGAGGTACACGTCAGCATTGATCAAGTCAAAGAAATATAGATAATGAAGAATGATTGAGTCACATGGGAAGAAGATTTTAGACCAAAGTACCTTATAAGGAAATATTCCTTTAACTCCAAAATCTATAAATAGGGGTGTAAGGTATCAAATTGTAGCATCTAATTAGAGAAACTAAATATTCATTGTTCTCTCTTTAGTGTTTCTGCTTCTCAAATTTGGAAGATCGTAAGGAAGTTTGTCACTCATTCAGCTGATCAAAGGTGACGTTAGAAGAATTATTATCATGTTACAACTCAGATGTATTGTATGATTTTATGATGAAATTGTAAGAAACGTACAATTGGGGACTTGATTTGAGATCTTTGAATTATAGTGTAACTAATAGTTATTGATGGAATGTAACTCAATTTTGCATGAGTGGCGGTGCTTTCTTGTTATTGATTACTGCATTGACAAAGGAAGATTAAAGTTGAGATTTAATGGTTGATTATTAAATTTCCTCTCTCCTCGATGTAAATCCTTCAAGCTCTATCTCAATAACTTAGTCTTTTGAGAATAGCATTAATTCCACAAATGAAGCATGATTATTTTTTCATGATCATATTATCGTTATACTTTTTTTTATTAATTCTTACAAGTTGATGGGAGATTTATAATTAATTCCATAGGAGGTCTTTGACTTGGACATGGGGAGGAAATAAAGGACATGGGGAGATGGATAGAATAGGAAGCGTTTGAAAATTGGATATAATTTATACTCATAAGGAGTCAAGTATAACTTTGCAAATTGTGTGTTCCGTCATATTTCTATTTCAACTTAATCTATTTTTTAATGGATGAGAATTTTTTTCCAATCCAATCAATTAGAAGCAAAAAGAAAAGAATTCACCTGCAATGATCCATAATTATTTGTTTTGTGATATTTTATTCTATTGAAAAGATCTAACTTCGTGATTAATAAATGTAAAATTTAAGAAAATAAATAGTGCATTTACACAAGTCTACAATTGAAATCAAAATTCATTTATAATTGAATAAATCTAAAGTCAATGCAAAAGTTCATGTATCTCTCTCAAATTAATTTCCATCAGTGATATTTTAATATGAATATATGATATTTAAGTTTTAAATTAAATTACACTAGTGATGATATCCATTTTTTAAAAGGTGCATAAATTATTACATTTTGAAATGGTAATCCTTTATAATTAGGATGCATACTATTGAAGTAATTTTGAGCTTCATGCGGTAATAAATACATTTCTAATTCAAAATCTCGTGTGTACTCATCATCGGGTAAAAATAGCACTTACAAAATAGGAGATTGAAATCCTAAAAGCTACACCAATTGTAATTGATACAATTGTAGATGTATAGATATAATTGACAATAAAAGTACAAAAGTCAACACTTTTCAATAAAAGGTTTGTAATTGAGAAGCTTGTACATTCATACACGCACGCTTCATATTTATTCTCCTTCTCCGGTTGATGTGGAGGGATTGAGAAAGACACGATAGGTTGGTCAAAGGACGAATAGAGGAGAATGAGAGTTGGGTGTATTTTTTGTAGAAAATAGTACATTCTTTAAAAGTGTTACTTTTGAGATGGAAAGGGCTATTATTTAAATAAGGGATGCAAAGAGGGAAGAGGAAGAAAAATGATGCGAAAGAAAGTGAAGACCAATATTGTGCGAGGGAAAAAAGATGTGAAAGAAAGTGAAAATTGACATTATGTATTCTAAAACACACTTAAATGTTATGGAATGATGAATAAAGATAAATAGCTGTAAAAATGAATGTGACAGCATCAACATTAAACTTAGGAAACTACAATACACTGACTCCAAGATTTGCAGGCAATTGCTTCGACTACGTTAGAAAATTACTTCAACATTTTATGATGGACATAGGTGGAATTGGCCCTTGTATGTCAATGGTGAACTACATTCTGGTCAGGCATGGGATGGAATTTGTGAGAAGGGCACAAAGAAGACTTTATGGCTTAACTTATGGAACATGCATGTTCCCCCAAAGTGGAGCTACTACTTTTTACTGGCAATCTATTGCAGCCTCCTCACTCTAGATAGAATAAGACACTGGGGGATTGATGTAGATCTCATGTGCAGGTTATGTAGATCAGAGGACGAGGCACATGTTCATTTATTCTTTAATTGTTCATATTCCTCTACTGTTCAGGACCTTTGCTGGGAGAGCCCAAGATTTGCCATCGCCCCCCACATCCGTGGCCGATACAGATCTTGCTAGCCTCACATCGGAGAATGCTTGGAAGGTGGTTGCTGCCATCACTTGGAACTTATGAAAGTAGAGGAATAAAAGTAGACATAGATAACACAATTTGTCTCCACAGGCTCTTGCCTCCATGATCACTTGTTTATGTAATTTTTGATCCTCTTGTTGCCCCTCCTTGATGTATGTGTTGCCTATTTAGCTTATATAAAAGAAAAAAAATTACGATATGAATGTCCTGAAAAAAAGAAAAAGAAAATGTATTACTTAAAAAGATACACCAATTATAATCTAAGGCAGACACCGATGCAAATAAAAACTCAACTATATACAAGTGAAACAACAAAATCAAACGTATAAGAGTTAAAATACGTACCATCTAAGTGATACGGATGTTAATAGAAGCAGCGGGAATGTGGGTGCGCTTTAGGCGCGTAACGGTTTCCTTTTTTACGGCTCACACAAATGCAATGAAATTTTAGACTTGGTCGGAGGAATTGTTGGAGTTGCCATTTTCACACGGGGAGCTCCACCCACCCGCCCCACACCTCCCTTTCCAGTGGAACTGCCCGCTCCTCCTACCCGTGTCTCCTCCAAGAAAACGTGCGACCTCCCCCTCCAGTTTTCCGCGTGGCCTCCTCCTCCTCCTCCTCCTCCTCCGGTTCAGCCGAGGCGGCGAGATCCCGGTGGGAGGGGAGTGGGGCGGGGCGGCGATGGGATTTGGGACGTTCGGGATCCCCAAGCCGAACCCCACGCGCCAACACCACCCGCCGCCCGATCCCGAGTCGCTGGGAGAGGACCGGCACCATTTGGTGGCCAAGCCGGTGAAGGGGAACAACAACGACCCCAACAAGTACGTGCTCGCCTGCGCCGTCTTCGCTTCCCTCACCTCTGTCCTCATCGGATACGGTAACCATTCAATCGTAAACTACGACTAAGATATACCTCTTCTCCTGTTCTTTCCTTTTCTTTGTTTTTTTTTTTTTTTTTGTTTTTTTCCACCTTCCTTTCGTGGGGGAAAAGGCTAAAAAATGAGGAGGGGTTTAGGGCAAACTGTGGGAAAGCTAGGATCTCTGACTCAGATCTCTAAACATGGAACTGAGAATCCTAATAATCGAAAGGAGGTACTCCAAAATGGGCAAAATATGCCTGATCAGGTGGAATGGTTTTGCTTAAGATGCAACAAGTTTTTATGTAGTTCGGCGGCAGAGGCCGCTTCGAGATCCGGTCACCGCTTGCGTTTGGTTTGATCGCGAGATTGCGGTCTCCTTTGCGCTTATCGGCTGTTGCTTGCAGGTGCACTTGTGTGGACTCTTTGCTATTCGCGTGTTCCGCTTGAATTTCACGTGTTTCTTTTCTCATTTCTTTAATCTTCATCTTTTTTTTTAAATTTTTTTTAATGCGCATTGGAACACTATAATCTGCAGTGATAACATTTCCGATTATTTTGATTTTAGTATGTCAACTACAATACATATTAGATCAGCATTGCTTTTATTTCTTTGGAGAAAGTGTGGCTCGAATTTTTCTCTTAGGCACGTAGAAGAAACAACAAAAGAATGCAGAGCACAATCTGGAAGCAAAGGTTATGCAATCGAGTGCGGGTTTTTGAAAATCCTGGTTTTGATTTGGCAGACACGAAACCTATAGGGTGGAAACATAGAAATCAAACATTAAAGGGAAAAAATAAACGTAGTTGGTAAAGATATGTCATTGTAACACTGGTCCATGTGGATACGTGTTCGAGATAACGATATCAGTTCCAGACCAAAGAGAACATGTCGTTTAGTGATGTTCATTCTATTGCATATTTGCAAACTATGAGAAGGATCGAAGAATATGATGTCCTGTCGTTCAACTTCTGTATTGCAGATGTGGGTGTCATGAGTGGAGCCATTCTATTTATTCAAGAAGACCTGAAGATCACTGAAGTACAGGAGGAGATTCTCGTAGGATGTTTGAACATCGTATCACTCATTGGAAGCTTGGCAGGTGGGAGAACCTCGGATGCTATTGGCAGGAAATGGACCATTGGTCTTTCTCTTCTAGTTTTCCAGACTGGGATGGCCATTATGGCATTGGCTCCTTCTTTCGAGACACTAATGACAGGAAGGATTACGGCGGGAATCGGCATAGGCTTTGGCATCATTATTGCACCAGTGTACATTGCGGAGATAGCACCTTCTGCTTTGAGGGGAACGCTTACCTCCATCCCTGCAGTCTTCATAAATATCGGGGTTCTCCTTGGTTATATCTCTAACTACGTTTTCTCGGATCTTCCAGCGTATATAAGTTGGAGGGTGATGCTTGGAGTTGGAATTCTTCCATCTGTTTTTATGGCTTGCGCACTGTTCATCATTCCTGAATCGCCAAGGTGGCTTATACTGAGGAATCATATTGAAGAAGCGAAATCTGTGCTAATGAAAATAACTGAGAGTGAAACAGATGTTGAGAAGAGGCTAGCTGAGATAAAGGATGTGGCGCGAGGGCGGAGCACAGAGAAGGCAGTGTGGAGGGAATTTCTTAAACCTTCACCTGCACTACGCCGAATGCTCATCACAGGATTTGGCATCCAATGCTTCCAGCAAATGACAGGAATTGGTGCAATCGTGTATTACAGTCCTACCATAATTGCCGATGCTGGGATCACAAGCAAGAAGTTCCTTCTTGCTGCAACCATTGCCGTTGGTTTCACAAAGACCGCCTTCATTTTAGTTTCCATGTATCTCATCGACAAAGTAGGGAGAAAGCCACTTCTCCATGTTAGCACAATTGGGATGACAGCCTGTTTGTTTGGACTGGGCCTCACGTTGTCTCTTCTCAGGTATGAATTAGGACACAGAGAAATCTCTGCCGGGGTTGTGATCTTGATGATCTGTGGAAATGTAGCATTCTTCTCTGTCGGTATTGGTCCTGTTTGCTGGGTCTTAAATTCAGAAATCTTCCCTCTGAGGTTCAGAGCTCAGGCAGCTGCAGTTGGCAGTATAGGAAATAGGATCAGCAGTGGTCTAGTAACCATGAGCTTCCTCTCTCTCTGTCATGCCATAAATGTTGGAGGAACTTTTTTCATCTTCTCTGTGATTTCAGCTCTTTCTGTCATCTTTGTGCACACATTTGTTCCAGAAACGAAGGGGAAGACACTGGAACAGATTGAAGTCATATTTCAGAAAGGGAAGAGATGGCAGGGAGGTGAACTTGAGCCCGAGGACACAAAGCATCTAGTCGACTATGATTAAAAATCTAGGGAGGTGGGGATTTGGTATTTTTTTAACACGACAGAAGACCTACCATCTCAGTGCTCATGTTGCCAATCTACATCTATTTCGGATGCTTTCTAACTTTATTCTGCATACTCTTTATCTCTGTAAGAACACGCTTCTCAGATATTATTAGTCTCTTAACGAGGAATGTCGGGAAGTTGCCAGCATAGAATTATGAACAAGTTTTACTGACAGCAGCCTAACATTGGCTGATGACTTGTTGCCCATCATCACCAGTTCTTAACTCACTATGAAGCATACTTCTGTAAGTTCCTCGAACTGAATCTTAGAGAAAAGACCTTGTGGAAATCATTCTCTTCTGTCACAAGTGCTACTTTTCTCTTTGACTATCGGATTTACATTTCCAAGAAATGGAAAACACGTTTACATTATGTTTCTTCTCTCATTTTTTAATGCAATCTATGGGTACGTAAAGAGTCTGGATAGGGAGCTGATAAAGTGAAATCCCAGGATATGAATCCGCATCTAGTAAATATTCTAACATACGATATCTGCTTCATTATTCTGTCAGATGGTATGACCAATATCCATATTTGCAACAAAATGGGTAATATCCAAATTCAAATATTATCTGAATCCAAATCTAAACTACATGTATTTGTACTTATAATAAAGTGAGTATTATATGTGTTACCGTGTGCTACTGCATCACATCTATTTTTTCTTGGGAAAATAGTTTATATGTAGATTTTAATATTAGAAAGAGGAGTCTACCCTCAAATGTAGAAGAAACGTGCTATATTCACGTTGTATCCTTCCCCGTTATTAATGTTTTTGTGATTGTACTTTCAGGTTTAGATCACCCTATATAAGCATTCAATGTATCAAATTATAATCAAATCCCAAATTCTCACCGGTCTAGGTACTGTTAAAATTTGACCCATTTAATGGAGGGGAATGAGATGTCTTAGTATCATTCTTAATGAACAATTTTAATCCATAACGTTTCATTTCAAAACATTATTTGTATGGAAAATTAAAATTGCTGATATATGCAATCTTGCCTACACTTGAGTGTTATATATTTGTATGTATTTAAAGCGAATATTTTCTGGACTGAATAATTCACTATCCAAATATGTATCTGCTTTCGTTCCGGGTGATTTTCAGATATTGGAATGCAGATGGCTGGATATTGGATCAGGTAATTATCCGAGTTAAATGAATATTAAGTCATATTAGAATAGAGACTTAAAATGTCCATTTTAAGGATGTTAGGATACTCTGCATGATGCGGGAAAAGGCTCGGGTGTTGTCTGAGGAAGTGTTATATTTTAAATCCTAAATGTAGAGAAATTTGAAATGCAATGCAACGCAAGTGTTAAGAAATCTTGATTTTTGTGTACATTAAGAAATCACTTGTGGTGATTGATTTTGAATCAAATCGTATTGATGGTTTTTTAGTTATGAATCAAAATGTAATTATGATATTTGATTGTGAATCAAAATACATCAATAATTTTTACATTATAAGAAATATCATTGATGGTATTCAAACATTGAACGTGCACTGCATTATATATTATATTGTGTGATTTTGTACTTACATCCCATTTTCAACTACTTAGGTTTGATAGGCATATGGTGTTCATGTAAATAATTGAGTAAAAGGTAGGTAAATGAAGAGGGATCTACACAGCTTCATGTAAAACCTAAATAACAATCAAATGATATGGCTCCAGAAAAAAGGTCAACTATGATTATGAAACAGCTTTACGATAGAAATTGCTTGTAACACCAACCTTGAATTTCAGCTTTTGTTTTTTTTATTGATGATACAAATTTTCATTTGGAAAAATCAATGAGAAATTGATTATTTTTTATACATCAATCTTCTCGATAATGTAAGAGTGAAACTCGAATTTAGGTCTCGTGTTAGAATTAAGAGTTCTCACGCTCGACCGTACCTTAGTGGTCAAATTTTAATTTTCTTCTGCCATTATGACCGTATCTTACGAGCCAGCTCTTTGGGAAATAGAGAACCAAAACAAAAACCATTTTTCTACCTCTATGGTGTGTTCCGCAAAGACCACGTGTTGTGGAAAAGGTTGCATTGTCAAATGATGTTAATTTGCATAATTACTGATAAAAATTAAGAATTAGTTTACTTTATAGGTTAGAAAATTTATGTTGAGAAATGTAAAATTGAAATTAACTTTCATTTTTATTTATTTATATAGTAGTGTTAATATCAATATCTGTTTATTTAAATTGAAGTTAAATTTTGGTGTTAACGTTTGCAATGTTTAGTTGAAGTGATGTTAATATCAATTTTTATTGATTTAAATTGATGTTAAACTTTGATATCAATCTTTGTAATATTTACTTGAAGTGATGTTAATATTAATTTATGTTTACTTAAATTTATGTTAACCTTTGCGGTGTTTATTTGAAGTGGTGTTACTATGAGTTTCTATAGAGTTAAGTTTCGATGTGAAGAAGTTACGAAATTAATACTTGTTTTACTAACATCTTTTAGAATTGATACAAGTAAAATGGGTGTTATGTTAACTTCTTAAAATATATGTTAAAATTATGTGGATTAACCTTTTAAGTAAATTAGTTCTAAGAGATCACATTTAGCCCAGCACTACTTAGTTTGGGGATGAGGAGTGGGAAGGAATCAAAATCATTGAAAGCTTGACGGTGATGAAGAAATCAAACATAAAGAAAACATTTAAGGTAGATCAAGCTTGGCATATCTACCGAAACCTAATTAAGAACAATTTCACCTTGATAATTTGTTGAAATTGGGCCAGCAAAAGCAAGAAAATTAAATGCATAAGGTTAATGATTTGTTGTTTTGGATTGCAATAAAGAAATGTTAAAGTTCACGTGAAATATCACAAACTCTTTAAAAAGTGAACATCCGTGATATTGGTTATATAACATTAATGATGTTTGATTGATGTAAAATTAAATATCACAGATGTAATCTTTAAATATTATCAATAATATTTAATTTACAACTATATATTGTTTGTTATTTAATTTAAAACTAAATATCAACATATGGAATCTCTTAATATTATCAATAATATTTGATTCACAATTATATATCACTTTTTATTTAATTTAAAATTAAAATATCACAGCTAAAATTTAGTTCATAATTGAAAATTATTGGCATAATTTGTTTAATAACTAAATGTCAACTATATAATTTAGTTCATTGGAACAATGCATGAATTATTATGTAAATTTTCATGTTGATGTACATTTGTATTTTTTCTTTTCTTCAGCTTGCTGTAAAGAAAAGTAAACAAGAAATGAAACTGAAACAGCGAGGCAAGAAAAGGATGCACCACCATCTTACACATCCTTTTGCGCAATCTGGAGCAAATTTTTGTGGCATTAATAAATTACATGAGTATAAGAATGAGACCGTAAGTAAGGTATCCTCGCCTTGGATTCGTGCGGTGAACCAAATTAGAATCCAGCTCCTCCTCAACCATGAATCTATCCATTGAAGGCTCAAGTTAGCTTCTACAAGGACACCGGTTATGCCACTCGCTTCCCTCTCCTCACCACACTCATTCAATCCCCACCATCGTTTAATTGAGAGGTAAAGACAAAAAGTGGAGGTATGGAATCCAAATTCGTCGTGGTGACCCCTTTTTTTTTTTTTCGGTCAATTGGGTGTAATTTACTTATTTCTATGTCAAATATTTTGGCTTATTTTGGTTTCTTCCAGCAGATTAGAAATGGCAAGTCGGCCATTGTATGTTGGAAAGTAAGAGTTGATTTTATACAACTGGAAAAACTGATATACCACCTTGATCTCTCTGTCTCGAACCCCATACCCCTACGATAACGGGTGGAAATCAAGGACAACCCAAAGTGAGAAGGAACCAAATCAGGTTCGGCAAACGCAAAGTCACGAGCCAAGACGCAGATAAAATGCCTTGCGAGAGAAAGAAATAAACCTTACGATCACGTTCAGCAAATGAGATCGGAACATTTTCAGGAGGCATATGTTAGGAAGAGCCTGTTATTGGAACACTGGACTTATTTACACCCCACCAGAATTCCTCGTTTTGGGAACGGTTCCACTTGAATCACGTTAACAACCAACAGCAGATCGATCGGTCGATCGACGAAGACGAGAGCATCAAAATAATACAATTTAACGAGACTAGACTAGTCATCCCAAGCGGTCCAATCTGCAGAGCTGCCGACACGTGGCATGGTGCTGACGCGCGAGAAGCTATCAACTTTGAAGGTGGCACCACACATGATCCCTTCGCTGTCGACCCTCGGCATTGCCTTCATCTTGTGCATTGGATGCTCGAAGCTCCTCAGTCCCCCCTCGCTGTGGAACATGCACCCTGCACGCATCCCAACAACACCCACACACACACACACACACACACAAACCCCCCATCTTTAGTTACGTTTACTCCACGTCCATGTCCTCAGCCTCACCCACTTTCCATCTTAAAATATAAGGAGAAATTTCCTATCTATTTAATTGGATGAGTCGGATACTAATTACTTCGTTGCTTATCTATCCAGAAAATAGTTGTTCCACCGCATATCATGCGGCAACTTCTACATTTTTATACTTATATCTTTTTTTTTTTTTCTAATTAAGTGAATCGAGTCCTCCTTTTAATCAAACTCATACACTTGGAAAACGACACATGGCAACAGGTGTCTCACATACATGGTTTAGTATTTCCTTTCGGATTTTATTTCGATTGGAAGCATGAACAAGAGATATCTCTAAATAAAGTAGGTCTCAATTTTTATTTTGTGGAAGAAGTGGAGGAATAAAAGTAAAATAAAATAAATGATAGAATATGTGAGTTAATGATATTTTAAAAATTTAAAGTTATTTCATGAACAAAGTAAAATAATTTTACGTCATATTAAGTGGAACCTAACCAAATGCAAGTGTAAGTTATGTTAAATATCAAGTTAAATATTTAATCTAACACAATTCGGATTAACCCGATAATCAAAATAGGAGTTGTGGTTGGCAACTTGACATATCCCATTAAAAAACCTCAAACTACATTGTACGCTTCCTCACCGTTGGATGCACGGGGCCCACTATTTGGGGATGGGGAGTGCACAAAATAGAGGATAAGGAGGTTAGTGTTGGTTGGGTTCGGAGTCATAGAAGGGTTCTGAAGTCATTTATCAAAAAAAAAAGCCGGGAACTTATTTTACTTCTGAAAAAAGTTTAAGAATTTGAAATGTATAAATGTTTTTTCAGGTGAAGGGTAAGGCGGTATTTTTTCTTTAGTGTGTTAAGATTTTTAATAAATCATTTAACATGTTTGAAATTGACGAAGAATTAAATAGATCTAATATAAATTAAATTTTTTTTATTATTTTTATAGAATAATTTTAATATATTAAAATATCTAAATAGATTATCTCACTTATTTCACTATTCATTTTTATTTTTTCTTATTTCTCTGATTATTCGATAAATTTATTTTTCTTACAAAATGAAGCTTAAGAGATGCTAAGTTTCAACGTGGATAGGTCAAATAAACCATCCGTAGTTCAAAAAATTAAATCTCATAGAGTGGATGGCAGTGTACGCATACCCGTGGGAAAAGGCGCGAAGGACTTGCCACAGCCCCCTTTGATCGTCTCTAACTCGTTCGAAATCGCCACAGATCCATCGGCCGCTATGCCCCAGTATAAGGGGATAACTCCATCCGAGCTCTGTGATTAAGATAACAAATTAATTAAACAGACTCGCACATGGTCCAGATCCATTCAATTAATTAATCAAGTGATCATGACAAATGCATACGAATTAACACGCACCCATTTAATTGATGGGATATCCAGGGGGGCATGAAAGCAAATATCCCTTGATTAATTTACGCGAAACGTACGGACGTACCACAGCACAGAAGACAACGGCGGCCTTCTGGTCGTAGACGACGAAGGCGAAGCTCCCGTCGAGGTCCTTCAGCACCTGGTCCGCCGGGTACGGCCCGCGATCACGAAGAGTGCGGTAGGCCTCGATCAAGAACAGCGCCTCGTCGGACCTCGAGCACATCCCGTACTGCTTGATCAGCGAGCTAAGGTTGTTCAAACCCCCCGCGAAGAGGCAGTGTATACCGCCAAAGCTGCAGAGCAACCTGTGGACATACACGTATATGCCCCGACCAAAGATTTGCTTTTTTATTATTCGGAATCGAAAGTGAGAGACAAAAAAAAAAAAAAAAAAAAAAAGATGATTTTGTTTGCTGGATGAAAATGTTTGGATATTCGACGATGCTGTTTGATAGTTTAATTAATCATTTACATCTGTGTAAGGGTGATTCCGTAGAATAAATTTAACTTATCGATTCCTTCGAATGAATTAATCTGTTTATTTTACATTATTATTATATTATTTATTTATTCTATTTCACGGCTTATTTCATAAATTTAGTTTTCTTATCAAGTAGAACAATTTGAGAAATTTGAGACCTTGTTTTACTTGATTTTATCTCATGTGATACTTATAACTATTAAAGTATATAAATAGTGTAAAAATTTTATTCTTCATTTATTATATCTATCATTATTTAGTACATCTACCTCTTATTAATTATATATATCTACACTAATTCACTCACACTCATCACATTTACCTTAATTCAATCATCACATCTACACCTGTTAATCCTCTTTTTTACCCATCCACTTATCGTTTGTTAAACCTTCATAAATTTTATTCAGATCTTAAACTTTATCAAAGAGGCCCGAGGTACCTGCGGCGGGAGGAGATCTGGTTTGGTGCAGAGGCGCATGCGAGGGAAGTGCTGCCATCGAACGCGAAGGACAAGCTGCCGGGGTGATCGACGTGGAATTTTTGGAGGATGTCGTTTGGATCTTGGGCCCTCTTGATGCTGTTCTTGGAGTCTGGGCTGTTGAGCTCCTTCGGAGGGTGAGCTATGGATCTGTGGAACAGTGCCAACATTTTCCCCGCTTGATTTTTTCGATTGCTTGCTCTATTTGTTTGTGGAGATCGAAGGGAAATTTGTGGAGATTGGAGTGGGGTCCGTCGGGAGGGTGTTTTGTTGGGTGGGGATGGTGTTATTAATAGGGCGTTCCCTTGCCTTTTTTTGGGCGGTGACGGATAAGGAGCGGGGACCAAGAAAAGCGCTTAATCCGCCCGTTGTGGATCTGAATTACACCTAAGCATGAGGCCGCGGAAGCACACGGATGCGTGAGGTGGGGCCCGCGCTACGTGCGGGTGATTAGTCGTTGTGATGGAGGCTTTATCCCAACTCGCCCATAGGGTCGAAAACCGCAGCGAATGGCGTCTATTCGATGGATGCGGATCCAATGGTCTGGGAGTTTCCTCCCTTTCCGGAGGGTGGTGGGTGGATCTGGTCCGTTGGATTGTCCCGTTTATCATTTTTTTGTGGGCCCTAAACAAACGGACCCCGAAGGAAATCCTATACCAAACAACCTTTCGTAGGTCTACGTCAGACCAATTTCACCCTCAAATTTTGCGGGTTAGATTTCCACCGTTGGTATGATGTCGTGCAATTATCGCAAAGTGCTTGGCTTGGGAGAGAAAGAACGTAAGCCTACGTTGGGCTCCTGAGGTGTATATTCCCTGATTTCTTATTCTTAGAGGGGTCGAAGTAGAATCCTTTGGAAAGTGGTTAATAAGTAATAACGCTTTTATCTTCGAAAGTTAGGGAATCAAGAAAGGAATTATTTCACTTGAAGGAGTGTGCGCCATGAATGGAAAAATCCTTCGGGCCTCAAAATTTACCTGAACTTTTGTTTCCTGTTACAGATAAAATCCAAAAATAATGCTGGCCAAGCGTTTTGAATTTAAATAATCAACGAGTGCTGGAGATTGACGAGCACACAGTTTCACGGGGCGGGCCCTCCCTTTACAATGGTCGGAAAATTTTTCAGCTGACCGGATGCCACGTCAGCGCGTGGGAATGAATGGATAGGATGGCCTTGTGGTCTCCACGTACGCACCGAGGTGAGGCCTGTGAACCGCTCCCCACTGTGATCGAGCAACGGCTACGCTTCCCGCAAAACTTTATCACAATCGCTCATTTCCAAAAAAATTAAAGATTTGTCATTATTTTCGAAGCCAAGCCAATCAGAAACCAATGTCATGTTTGGTAGGATAAAATATTCTGATTATCTCGTTCTCAATCAATATTTTCCTTGTATATTTGTTTCCTTTTTCTTTAACTCGATATTATTACCTAAATTGGTCTTTGGTTTCTATAATTATATCTATATATCTATAAAAAAAATTGAAAATTTAGAAAGATTTGAAAATATTGCAAAAAAAGAAAAGTTAAGAATAAAAATTCCAAAAATATAATAAAGGACCTGATGTACTTATTGTTGAGGGATAACTCTACAAAATTTTTGAGGAGAGAGAAAAAGTTCTAAAAAAACTTATAACTGCTAAATTATGATCTTATAGCTGAAAATAAAAATATAATAAGTGTTTATAGGCATTCAACTTTGCTGGTTAAACTTTCCGAGTCACTGTAATTTGATTCGCTCAGATTTTACCTTAATACACTTTAATATTTGATAAGATAGACTAGGATTTCTCCCTAGCTTAGGACGTATTCTTGTACCTGAGTTACTAGTATAGGATTCGCTGGTTTACTTCGGATTAGAAGTGTAAGTAACTTTGGTTTATACTGCACACTGTCGGGAAAGACCTTGCGAACTTAAAATTCAACCCTAGTATTCAATAGGGAATGTGAAGTTCTTACCTGTGGGTGCAGGTAGACTCTTTATCTAAGTCTTTAGTCTTGTGTTTAGAAGAAGTTCTTTCCACCAAAGTACTCACCCATCAGATAAGTGTACTCTACCAAGTAAAGTTGTTAGAGACATACTGACATTTATTTTCAGAAAAAAAAATGAAAAAATTACAAAAATGAGAAAAAGCAGAAAAAATACAAAAATTCAAAAAGAATTGAAAAAAGATATTCTTTTAAATAAGTCAAGTATGTTCTCTAAAGACCTGTACATATTTTCCACCAAAAATATTTTTTAGGGTGCATTACAAATACATTGTTTTCACCAAATATTCTTTGAGCCACAACGCAATAAGAGTTGGGTTTGAGTCTCCCCTCGTTTTTGAGAGCTGATACGAAAACATAAACTGAAGCTAGAACCAACTTTGCCTTAAAAAGACGTTGATGAGAACCTCATCATGAGCCATAACTAGCTCATTTTGACCTAATACAAAGGATAAAAGCTCCTACATAACTCAAGGAAAGGCTTAACTCAGAGAATTCTGAGTTTAAGAAAAAAAATAAGTCATAAGGGGTAAAAATGCAATTTTACCAGTATAATCTGCATACAGGGTAATTCAGGGTCCAAACATAGGTCAAACAAACCAAATAAGAAGGAAAGTGGGATGATCTGATAAGGGCTACAGCAATTCCAAGGAACTAAATGATAATCTGTAACCCTAAAACAAACCCACTTCAATTCACGAGGTTCGAGGCAAAGTAAAAATAGAATAAACCCTCTAAAATTCATAGAAAAATAATCTCTAGGGTTTAGAACCTTCAATTTGGCCTTCAGAACCCATTTTGACGTACATTGAGAACCATACCCAATTAATAACTTAATTTGAGTTTTTGCATAAATTGACCAGTCAAACAAGGTTTAATCTAGAAATAAAATTCACCATCAGATTCCTTAGGTCCTAATTAGTCATGTATAAAAACTTGAGCCTAAGAAGAAACCTTCTTGACCAACTTTACACTTTGGTTCTCATATATTTACTTTTTGGCCCTCAACTTTTGAACCCTCGCATTTCTGCCCCTAACTCTCCTTCGTTCTTTGCATTCAGGTCCCTCCTGCCAAAACCTAACCAGCACCATGCTCCGATGACCTTGCGCGGAGCATGGCGCCGCGCAGGGTAAGGGGGAGGGTCTGGCAAGACAACCGGGGGTGCCCTGCGTCGTCAGCCGTCGCAGGAACACCCCCCTGGTCGCTGCAACCCACCATACCGGCCGTGCGAACGCACGGACGGTATAGGTTTCCATCTCCGGCGTCCTCCGGCGAGGGAGACACGTCGTCTCCCTCCGCCCTCCTCTCTGATTCCGCCTCTATAAATACCCCCGTCGCTCCGCCGTTCTGAGCAGCTCGGTCCTGACGGAGAAAGACCCCCACTTCCTCTCTTCCCACTCCAACAAGAAGCCCTCCAGCTCCGGCGGCCTCCCCTCTTCCTCCTCGTCGCTCTGCTGCACTACCAGCTGCAGGGTTGCTCTCCCTCGCTCTTCCCGCGCCACGCAGCACCCAGCTGGCGCCTCTCCGGCCCTCTCCTCGCCGCCGCCCCTTCCCCCGGGCATCTTCTCCGGCGACAGTCGATACGATTGTCGCCCGCTCCGGCCCCTCCTCGTCCTGCTAAGTAGGTAGAACTCCTCCTCTTTCTCCCCTCTTCCTTTTCCTCATTTTACATCTTTACTGTTACCCCGATCCGACCAATCGCCCTCACCTTCTCCTCCTCCGGCCCCTGCTCCGGCGACCCGCTCCCATCACTCCAGCAACCCACACGGCTCGCCGACCACCGCAGAACCTCCGCCTCCTCACCCTGATCAACCTCCGCCCTTTCACTTCCCCCAAATCACCCTCTGCAACTCCACCGAACAAACCCATCTCCCGACCCACAGTCCGACCTAGGGCAGCCCTTAGGCTCCGCCCCGCCGCCTGCACACCCCCCGACCACCTTCGCCGTGCCATGGCGAAGGTCCTCCGCGTTTCTGATTGGGCCGAGAGGCCGTTTCTCTGTGGGCAGGTACCTGCGCTCGCCGCCGCCATTGTTGAAGCGAAGCAGCTTCTTCACCTGCTGCCCCAGGTGCGCCACGCCCAGGTCACGCTCCCAGACAGTGCGAGGCGTCTTCGCGAAGTACCAGGCTGCAGTCGAGTCGAAGCTCTCGCGCGAAGCCCCCGCACTTCGCCTCGACTGCCGCTGCTTCCTCCGCGCAGGCACCCAAATTGGGGTGGGACATTTAGTCCCACCTCGTAACCTTTCAGAGGAGCGCACCCGCATAAAGGCAAAAAGTGCCTTATGCTCGTTGCCTCAGCACACGGGGTGAGGTCCCCTTCACCTGCCCGGTTACCCGGTCTCGTCCGCGCTCACGCCCCGCGGACCTGGCCCGACCCGACTTAGACTGACCTGCACTCCTCGTCCACCACGCACGCCGGTGGGCCTGGACCCGGGCGCGACCCGTACCCGGCAACCCGGCAGCTGTGGGAGAGCTTTCCTAAGAGCGATTTCTGTGAGAGAGAGACGCGGGGGAGGGTAGAGTTAGGTTTTGCCCCTCTGATCAAGCTGTGTAAGTGTGCAGGCACAGGTGAAGAAGAACCGTGGAAGAAGACGAAGGCTGAAGGAAGGAGGAGCACCGAGCGGCACTGTAGCAGCGGTGGTTTAAGTCGTCTGATTGGAAAATCAGACGACGTCCTGAAGGCAAAGAAGGAGAAGGAAGGCGAGGCAGAGGAGAACACAGAGAGGCCAAGGGAAGAACTGAAAGAAGAAGAAGAGCACGAGAAGAAGAAGATCTGAAGAAAGGAAAAGAAGAAAGAAAGAAGAAGAAGAACATCACCACTGCAGATAAAGAAGAAGAACAAAGGAAGAGAGTAGAAGATCTGAGAAGGAAGAAGAGGAGAAGCAAAGAGAAAAGAAGAAAAGGCAACAAATTCTCTCTCTCTCTCTTTATTTTTGTAATAAGAATTTGTATCTCTAGAATACAGTTTGCTCCCTGAGTTCGACCTCGGGAACTCTTTATTTCCGAGTAACAAATTGTATTAAACTGGTAATCACCTCTCTATACTATACTACGACGAAATAATAAAACTATAGAGGAAGGTCGCCACCAGTTTTTGGCGCCGTTGCCGGGGAGCAACGGCTATTCTAGAGGTAAACATTCCTGTTTCTTTTTAGTTTCTGATAATCTCCTCTCTTTTGTGCAGCTACAGGAAATCAAGAAGACAAGCAACCGCACGACAACCACTCCGAGGACAGGTAAAATTTTTCCTCTCGCTATTAACCCCTAAACTCTAAAGAGGAAGAAAAGAAAAGAACAAGCAATATAGGGCTAACCTGTCTTCCATACTTAGTAACCATAAAAAGTTGCATGTTTTCAACTCATTACTCCTGCACACTATTAAGGGTATTTAAGGGCTAACACATTCTTGCTTGAGCCCTAATTACCCAACAAAGAATTAACTGGACCAAGTAGAGCCAACCTAGGATCTAACACTAGGGATTTAGAGACACACTCCTTAAGCAAGAATTGAGAAAACCAAATGAAGTGTGCCCAAGCCCTTGTCTGAAAATACCTATTCAAAGAAAACCTAAAACAATTGGCTCTCTAAACACTTGAACCCTAAAAGACAAGACCTAAAAGCTCTCAAAGAAAACAAGAGGTAAAGTTGACCCCTTGGGTCAACCAACCTTAAATTAGGTCACTCTTTGCACTTAAAAGACTAAAGTTCAAGTGAAACCTTAAGCACCCTGATCTTAAAATAAAAATTGGTAGACTTAAGAGGTCAAGATCCCCATTCTGGTCTACCTGGAACCGCAGTGACAAGAGAGGTCGGGTAGGGGAAACCCTGTAACCCGTGGGGACGCTCTACCGTGTAGGGGTCTTTGCGGGACTCTCCCTCTCTGGCTGCCCAGGTAATTCTCAGGTGGACGATCTTTCTGATCAAGGGGTCCATCTGCCCCGCACCTCTATAGTCACCCAACACATATTTGGGTGTCTTGATTGGGTCCAGCACCTTCCAAACTCATCTCTTCCAACAGTGCATGTACGGAAGGAGGTCCTTAAGACCACCCTTAAGACCTCCTTTAGAAATTCGCTCTCGTCAAGGCCAAGCCTCGACGCCCGTGTTTGTGCAGCAACACCCTCACATTATTCTCTCTTCTGATTCAGAACCAAGTTCTTCTTCATTCCCCATCATGGCTCAGCCAGTTGAGGAAGAAAATAATCTGGAGCACCAGCTCCAGCGACTCAATGACCTCTTCCAAAACTTCGTGCACCCACCACAGCGTCCTACGATGCGGGACCACTACAATCTTGCTGCGGTGGCCATTGAGCCTCGAGTCAGAATCCCGACTGGAGGACCTGATTCCGAATTAAATCCCAACATGATTCATGCTATACCTAAATTCCATGGGCTTAATTTTGAAGATCCCTTCCAGCACATCAAACAGCTAAAGCATCTGGCCCAAACTTTTGGGTCAGATGCGCAAAATCGGGATATTCTTCTCATGAAGATGTTCTCCTTTTCTCTTATGGACAAGGACGCCCATTGGTATCAAACTCAGACCCGGCCAATCAACACTTGGGAAGAACTTCAATCCGAGTTTTTGAAAAAGTTTTTTCCCGTTGGTCGGACCAACGCCTTGCGCCATCAGATTACACACTTCACTCAACAATCAGGAGAACCTCTCCATGAGGCATGGGATCGTTTTCAGGATCTCATGAGAAAGTGCCCCCATCACGGAGTTCCTAAATGGGAACAAGTCCAATCTTTTTACCAGGGACTCCGTGAGGACATCCGCCTTTTCGTCAATGCAACTTGCGGAGGAAACATCATGGGTCAACATGAAGACACCGTATGGGAGATTCTCGAAAACATGTGCGAGAACTCCATCAACAATGACTCCATGGGATTATTCGACAGGACGAATACCCGCGCAGCGACGAATCTTAAGGGAGCACATGAGACGCAGGGCCTGTCCGCATCAGTCGACCTGGAATTAATGGCCAGTCGATTGGACAAGGTCTCAATCATTGAGAAGAAGGTGGATGAGCTGACTCAGCACTTGCAGCGAGCCACCTCCGCGCGTAACTCCTTTGCACAACCTCCTTCCACACAGGAGACTGTGCAAAACATCCTCCACCGATCTTCCCCTAGGATGGATCCATATCCATCCCCATCTGATTCTCGGATCGGAGGATCATCCGATCCTTTCTACACCAGCCCGGGGAACTCCATTCCCCCTTTCCCTGATTCTCAGGAGGTTCCTCAGACCTGCGAGGACCTCAACGCCATCCAGAACGACCCATTCTCCAACACTTACAACCCTGGATGGCGAAACCATCCCAACTTTCAGTGGGCGGGAAATTCCCAAACCCAAAGACCACCTTTTCAGTCCCGCCCACAGCCCTCTCGTCATTACCAGCCGCCTCAGCCTCGGCCCAACCCTACTTATCCATCAGGGCCAAATCAGGATCAAATGTCCCTAATCCTTCATACTCTGGCTGACATTCAAAGAACGAATGCGGCTATTCAAAAACAGCACAAGGACGAACTTACAGAGGTTAAAACTCAACTGGCCCAGTTGGCAAATTCTCGCCAGCCAGGCACACTCCCTTCCCAACCTCTTCCTAACCCGAATAACGTGCCAACCCAGAAGCGCGTTATGAATCCAAATTTAGGCCACGCACAATGGATTTATCAGGCCCCTACTGCTCCATCTCCATACGAGATGGAAGCTTCAACTTCTTATGCGGGATTTCAGCAGCAGCCACCCCTCTTACCAAACCCAAACCAAAATCAGGCCGGATTAAATTCTGTAACAACACGTAGTGGTAAAACAACTCAAGACCCGCATTATCCAAACCACTCCAAGCCTGATAACCATGACCCTAGGATAGTTATCCAAGATACCACTGTTCCGGATCCACAACCTGGACCTATCCTAGAAGAACCAACCAAGATCCCGTTTCCCGAGGCCTTGACCAAGGGAAAGAAGACCACCAAACCCGTGGCCCCTGAGGAGGACCTGGTCAAGCTCTTTGAGCAGGTCCACATAAACATCCCCTTGATGGATGCAATCTGCCACGTACCAGCTTACGCACGATTTCTAAAGAATATATGTACACCCTAGCGTAAGCCGTGAACCAAGGGAGGGAGCCCAATTGTTCTGTCAGAGCAAGCCAGCTCTGTAATCCTCAGTAGACTCCCACCCAAGGCAAAAGATCCTGGTACTCCCCTGATTTCCTACAAGATAGGTGGTACCCAATTTGATAGAGCATTGTTAGACTTGGGTGCATCCATAAACCTGATACCCACATCTTTACTTGACCATCTAGAAGAATCTGAGCTAAAACCAACTGAGGTAACATTACAATTAGCAGATCGATCTATAAAGTCACCAAAAGGGATTCTCGAGGATGTTATCGTAAGAGTGCGGGATTTCTATTTCCCAGTGGACTTTATAGTCTTAGATATGGACGCACCTGAGAACCCTAGGGATACACCAATCATTCTAGGGAGACCTTTCTTGGCTACTGCTAGAGCCAACATCAGCTGTGAGGAGGGCCAAATAGAGCTTAAGTTTGGAGATCAAACACTGAAAATTGATATATTTAAGGCCCAACAAGGAATTAATTGTGGTGTCATCGAACAAATTTGTGACATCAGGACTTTGGTTGATGAATCACACTTCCAGAATGACTCGATTATGCCTCATCAACCACAGAAGGATCTTGACCCGCAAACAGAGGAGTCGAATCCAGATATGAACAACCCAGTAACTCCCACCCTTGAACCTCACATCTATACTGAACCACCCGCTGCTGCTGATAACCCCATCCTCGAACTGAAACCCCTTCCTGCTCACTTGAAATACATCTTTTTGGGTTCTAATCAGACCCTTCCTGTGATTATCAATTCCAACCTCAGTCCTGAACAGGAATCCCGTCTGATTGTTGTCCTCCAGCAACATCGCAGAGCCATCGGGTGGACTCTCGATGATTTGACTGGAATAAGTCCCTCTTATTGTACTTATCATATCTATTCAGAAGAGGGCACACGACCTTCTCGTGAAATGCAGAGACGCTTAAACCCCAATCTGCAGGAGGTCGTGAAAAAGGAGATCATCAAGTGGTTAGATGCCGGAATCATCTACCCGATCTCCGATAGTCGTTGGGTGAGCCCAATTCAGGTCGTGCCCAAGAAGGCAAGACTCACCACTATAACGACTGAGACCGGAGAAATCATTCCTACCCGATTAGCCAACTCGTGGAGAGTCTGTATAGATTACCGCCGACTCAATTCCTCCACGAAGAAGGATCATTTCCCACTACCCTTCATTGATCAAATTCTCAAAAAACTTGCGGGAAATAGGTTCTTCTGCTTTCTTGACGGGTACTCCGGTTATAACCAGGTGGCAATCCATCCTGAGGACCAAGAAAAGACCACGTTCACCTGCCCCTTCGGAACATACGCTTTCCGAAGGATGCCTTTCGGTCTTTGCAATGCACCCGCTACTTTTCAGCGATGTATGCTTGCCATATTCTCAGATATGGTAGGTGATTATCTTGAAGTCTTCATGGATGACTTTTTAGTTTTCGGAGCATCATTCGACGATTGCCTCCAACACTTGGTCCAGATACTCAGGCGGTGCATCGATGTGAATTTGGTTCTTTCCTGGGAAAAGAGCCATTTCATGGTGCCTGAGGGAATTGTCCTGGGACACTCAATTTCGGAAAAAGGTATCCAAGTGGATCGAGCTAAGATTGATCTGATTTCTCACCTTCCTATGCCTAGCTCGATCAGGGACATCCGTTCCTTTTTAGGGCATGTCGATTTTTATCGACGATTTATCCCTGATTTTTCAAAAATCGCACGCCCCCTGACCACTCTTCTCTCCAAGGATGTTCCTTTCGAAATTTCCAAGGAATGCACTCAAGCATTTGAAATCCTGCGTGACCGAGTCACCCAAGCCCCGATCCTACAGTCCCCTGATTGGTCTCAACCCTTTGAGATCATGTGCGATGCATCCGACTTCGCTGTAGGAGCGGTTTTGGGGCAGAAAATTGACGGGAAACCTGTGGTCATTTACTACGCCAGCAAAACACTCGATGAGGCTCAGCGTAACTATACGGTTACTGAGAAAGAGCTGCTAGCTGTAGTATTTGCCCTAGAAAAATTCAGATCGTACCTTCTGGGTTCCCGTGTCATCATATACTCGGATCACACAGTTGTGAGGCATCTCCTTGCAAAGAAGGACGCGAAACCTCGATTAATTCGATGGATCTTGCTGTTGCAAGAATTTGACCTTGAGATTCGCGACAAAGAGGGAAAGCAAAATGTGGTAGCTGATCACTTGTCCCGTCTTCCTTCTGAAATAATTGACCCTTCCGGACCCATCACTGAGCATTTTCCCGATGAGCACCTGCTGACTATTGGTACTAGCCTTCCATGGTTTGCTAATGTAGTAAATTACTTGGCATCTCATCAGATCCCGTTCGATTGGCCGAAGGCCAAGAAGGACAAATTACGCTCCGATGCCAAGTATTACATTTGGGAAGATCCGTACCTCTTCCGCATAGGTGCCGATCAGATCATTCGGAGATGTGTCCCGGAAGAGGAATTCAACAATATCCTCTCTTTCTGCCATGACCAGGCATGCGGTGGCCATTTCGCCGGGCATAAAACCGCATCAAAAGTCCTCCAGTGCGGCTTTTACTGGCCCACACTGTTCAAAGACACGTACAGTCACTGCAAGGCATGCAGTCGTTGCCAGACTTTTGGCAACATGAGCCATCGCGGCATGATGCCTATGCAACCGATTCTAGTATGCGAAATCATTGATGTTTGGGGGATTGATTTTATGGGCCCCTTTCCTGTTTCGGATGGTTTCGAATACATTCTGTTGGCTGTGGACTACGTGTCCAAATGGATCGAAGCTATACCGACCCGAACCTGTGATCACAAAATCGTTCTCAAATTCATTCATCAAAACATTTTCTCAAGGTTTGGGATTCCTCGTGCAATAATCTCTGATGGGGGGACCCATTTCACAAATGCTCAGTTTAGGTCACTGATGACCAAATACGGGGTGTCTCACCGAATCTCTACTCCTTACCACCCCCAAACTAATGGTCTAGCTGAGCTGTCTAATCGGGAGATCAAGAAAATCCTGCAAGTCACTGTTCGACCTGACAGGAAGGACTGGTCGTCCCGACTTCCGGAAGCATTGTGGGCCTATAGGACCGCCCACAAGACCCAATTGGGCATGTCTCCCTTTAGACTGGTGTACGGAAAGGCATGCCACCTTCCCGTAGAACTGGAGCATAAAGCCTATTGGGTAGTACGGAACTGTAATCTAGATCTTTCCATGGCTGGGACCCACAGAAAACTCCAAATCAGCGAGATCGATGAATTACGCCTAGACGCGTACGAGAACTCGCAAATCTACAAGGAGCGGGTTAAAGCCTTCCACGACAAACACATCTCGAGAAAGATCTTTCATCCTGGTCAAAAGGTCCTACTCTTTGATGCCCGACTAAAACTCTTCCCAGGAAAACTGAGATCCAAGTGGGTCGGACCATATTTGGTCCGACAGGTTTTTGGAAATGGAGCAATCGAAATCAGTCCACTCAGCCACGATTCTGAACCTTTCATCGTGAACGGTCAGAGACTCAAGCCGTTCATTGATGTAACTTCTACTGATTTGGCTGAAGCATCTTATATCCTCCATTCCCCTTGAGCTTATTGCGCCCAGCCGATGGCGTAAAACTCAGCGCTTAACGGGAGGCAACCCGTCATTTTCCTAAAAATCCAAAACTTTTTCTGACACCTTTTTGCACTTAAGGTTCACCCTTGTAGACAGCCGACCCCACCTCAGATGCTTGCATCTGGGATTAGAAATCGTCCGCAAAAATTCAACCCGACCCATTCACTCATCCAACTTTCTGTCTTAAGGAATGAACTAAGTTAAATAAAAACCCCCTAGGTTACAATGAGGACATTGCAAATCTTAGGCATGGGGGGGGGTATGAAAGTGCAAAACTTGTAAGAAAAGGTTTCAAACAAAAAATTCACATATGCCAAAAACACCATAAAAATTAAAAATTTTTCGAAAAAAAATAATAAAAGGAAAAGAGGAGAAGGAAATTTTGTGAAGGAGAAGGAGAAAAGAAACAAAATGAAAAAGGAGCACAAAATTATGAGAAAAGGTGATAGTCATTAGTAAGGAACTAAGGAATTAACCTAAGTTCTAGACCTCATTCAAGAAAATAACTGAAAAGTGCATAATGAGATTAGTAAGAACGCAAACCTTAGGCATTCTTGAATAGACTCTTAGTACCCATTAAGATCTAGACATTCCTCAAGAGGTTGAGGAAAATGAAAAGCTGAAGTATTAGGTCTAAGGCTTAGGAAGTATTTGGCCTCATTAACTAATTTTTGGTTTACGAGACTCAGTAACCTAAGCACCCTAACCTCACACATAGCCAGGGTTCCGGGGGTTGCCATGGGCGGTGCTATCTCGAAGCATCGATCGCCAGGAACCCTTGAGGATTGATGATGGGAGCAAGGAATCTGATACAGACCGTGTTGAAAAGCCAATCCTAGGCTAGAACTAAAAAGAAAAAGAGAGAGAAAACTCTCCAAACAGAAAAACTTTCTATCTCTCTCTTATAAAACGCACTGCGAACTGAGCCAGGGCTAAAATCATTTCAAGCACGGGTGCTTTAACCACAAAGTCCAATAAACCTTAGGTTAGTTCTTGTGGGCCTTAAAAACCTTTGCTAAAGACTGAGGCTAAGGCTAGACAGATTTGGATCTTGATTGGTACTAGAGTACCTTTTAGGCCTATGGTCAGCATTCTAACCTAATTTAAGCTCAAATGAAAAAGCACTTATCTGAAGCTATTAAGAACTTCATGGTCTAGAACAAGGGTTGAAACCTTAAGTTTTTGCTAAGGGACTAGTAAAAGCTAGGCATGGGGGTATGATGATAACCTCATCATGAGCCATAACTAGCTCATTTTGACCTAATACAAAGGATAAAAGCTCCTACATAACTCAAGGAAAGGCTTAACTCAGAGAATTCTGAGTTTAAGAAAAAAAATAAGTCATAAGGGGTAAAAATGTAATTTTACCAGTATAATCTGCATACAGGGTAATTCAGGGTCCAAACATAGGTCAAATAAACCAAATAAGAAGGAAAGTGGGTTGATCTGATAAGGGCTACAGCAATTCCAAGGAACTAAATGATAATCTGTAACCCTAAAACAAACCCACTTCAATTCAAGAGGTTCGAGGCAAAGTAAAAATAGAATAAACCTTCTAAAATTCATAGAAAAATAATCTCTAGGGTTTAGAACCTTCAATTTGGCCTTCAGAACCCATTTTGACGTACATTGAGAACCATACCCAATTAATAACTTAATTTGGGTTTTTGCATAAATTGACCAGTCAAACAAGGTTTAATCTAGAAATAAAATTCACCATCAGATTCCTTAGGTCCTAATTAGTCATGTATAAAAACTTGAGCCTAAGAAGAAACCTTCTTGACCAACTTTACACTTTGGTTCTCATATATTTACTTTTTGGCCCTCAACTTTTGAACCCTCGCATTTCTGCCCCTAACTCTCCTTCGTTCTTTGCATTCAGGTCCCTCCTGCCAAAACCTAACCAGCACCATGCTCCGATGACCTTGCGCGGAGCATGGCGCCGCGCAGGGTAAGGGGGAGGGTCTGGCAAGACAACCAGGGGTGCCCTGCGTCGTCAGCCGTCGCAGGAACACCCCCCTGGTCGCTGCAACCCACCATACCGGCCGTGCGAACGCACGGACGGTATAGGTTTCCATCTCCGGCGTCCTCCGGCGAGGGAGACACGTCGTCTCCCTCCGCCCTCCTCTCTGATTCCGCCTCTATAAATACCCCCGTCGCTCCGCCGTTCTGAGTAGCTCGGTCCTGACGAAGAAAGACCCCCACTTCCTCTCTTCCCACTCCGACAAGAAGCCCTCCAGCTCCGGCGGCCTCCCCTCTTCCTCCTCGTCGCTCTGCTGCACTACCAGCTGCAGGGTTGCTCTCCCTCGCTCTTCCCGCGCCACGCAGCACCCAGCTGGCGCCTCTCCGGCCCTCTCCTCGCCGCCGCCCCTTCCCCCGGGCATCTTCTCCGGCGACAGTCGATACGATTGTCGCCCGCTCCGGCCCCTCCTCGTCCTGCTAAGTAGGTAGAACTCCTCCTCTTTCTCCCCTCTTCCTTTTCCTCATTTTACATCTTTACTGTTACCCCGATCCGACCAATCGCCCTCACCTTCTCCTCCTCCGGCCCCTGCTCCGGCGACCCGCTCCCATCACTCCAGCAACCCACACGGCTCGCCGACCACCGCAGAACCTCCGCCTCCTCACCCTGATCAACCTCCGCCCTTTCACTTCCCCCAAATCACCCTCTGCAACTCCACCGAACAAACCCATCTCCCGACCCACAGTCCGACCTAGGGCAGCCCTTAGGCTCCGCCCCGCCGCCTGCACACCCCCCGACCACCTTCGCCGTGCCATGGCGAAGGTCCTCCGCGTTTCTGATTGGGCCGAGAGGTCGTTTCTCTGTGGGCAGGTACCTGCGCTCGCCGCCGCCATTGTTGAAGCGAAGCAGCTTCTTCACCTGCTGCCCCAGGTGCGCCACGCCCAGGTCACGCTCCCAGACAGTGCGAGGCGTCTTCGCGAAGTACCAGGCTGCAGTCGAGTCGAAGCTCTCGCGCGAAGCCCCCGCACTTCGCCTCGACTGCCGCTGCTTCCTCCGCGCAGGCACCCAAATTGGGGTGGGACATTTAGTCCCACCTCGTAACCTTTCAGAGGAGCGCACCCGCATAAAGGCAAAAAGTGCCTTATGCTCGTTGCCTCAGCACACGGGGTGAGGTCCCCTTCACCCGCCCGGTTACCCGGTCTCGTCCGCGCTCACGCCCCGCGGACCTGGCCCGACCCGACTTAGACTGACCTGCACTCCTCGTCCACCACGCACGCCGGTGGGCCTGGACCCGGGCGCGACCCGTACCCGGCAACCCGGCAGCTGTGGGAGAGCTTTCCTAAGAGCGATTTCTGTGAGAGAGAGACGCGGGGGAGGGTAGAGTTAGGTTTTGCCCCTCTGATCAAGCTGTGTAAGTGTGCAGGCACATGTGAAGAAGAACCGTGGAAGAAGACGAAGGCTGAAGGAAGGAGGAGCACCGAGCGGCACTGTAGCAGCGGCGGTTTAATTCGTCTGATTGGAAAATCAGACGACGTCCTGAAGGCAAAGAAGGAGAAGGAAGGCGAGGCAGAGGAGAACACAGAGAGGCCAAGGGAAGAACTGAAAGAAGAAGAAGAGCACGAGAAGAAGAAGATCTGAAGAAAGGAAAAGAAGAAAGAAAGAAGAAGAAGAACATCACCACTGCAGATAAAGAAGAAGAACAAAGGAAGAGAGCAGAAGATCTGAGAAGGAAGAAGAGGAGAAGCAAAGAGAAAAGAAGAAAAGCCAACAAATTCTCTCTCTCTCTTTATTTTTGTAATAAGAATTTGTATCTCTAGAATACAGTTTGCTCCCTGAGTTCGACCTCGGGAACTCTTTATTTCCGAGTAACAAATTGTATTAAACTGGTAATCACCTCTCTATACTATACTACGACGAAATAATAAAACTATAGAGGAAGGTCGCCACCAGACGTCAAACCCCGGGATTGGGTTTTCGGGTTCATCTGGTTAGTCTTGACCATTCACTGAACACAACCATAACCACTTGGTTTTTGAGCCCTTATAAAATCCTCTTGAGTCCTGGAAATCAAACTTAAAGTTTAAATATCAAGAGGCCTAGTTGGTCGAAAGATGATTTATGTCATATCAGCCTTAAGTTCTAGTAAGTCTTCCTAGGCAGCTGGTTCTCACAATGTCTATACATAAACACGGTTGACTTTTCAGAAAATTTTCAGCTTAAAGATCATTTCTAAACACTTAACAAATTGAAAAGAAAAAATAGATATCTCATCACACTTACCTAGCTGATATTTAAATGCTTTGCATTTAATGAGTTGTTTGCTAAGGGACTGGTGAAACATTGGCTTCGAGAGATAACCGGGTTTTATTGTTATAGCGTTGTAGTATAGCCAGTTATTGCCATCATTTCAAATATATAAATTTTTTACTCGGAAAATAAAAGAGTTCCCGAGGTCGAACTCAGGGAGCAAGTTGTATTCTAGGGGTACAAGTTTCTTTTACAAAAATAAAGAAAGAGAGAGAGAAAGAATTTGTTGTCTTTTCTTCTTTTCTCTTTGCTTCTCCTCGTCTCAGATCTTCTGTTATCTTCTTCTTTATCTGCAGTGGTGATGTTCTTCTTCTTTCTTTCAGCTGTTCCTGTTCTTCCTTTTTCTTCTGCAGAGTGGTCCTGTTCTTCTTCTTTTCCTTTCTTCAGATTTTCTTCTCGTGCTTCTCTTCTTTCAGTTCTTCCCTTGTTCTTTTGTGTTCTCCTCTGCCTCGCCTTCTTCTGTTGTTCTTCAGATCTCCTTCTTTCTTCTTTCTTCTTTTCCCTTCAGGACGTCGTCTGATTTTCCAATCAGACGACTTAAACCGCTTGTTGCTACAGTGTCTCCCTCAGCTTCCTTCTTCTTCCGCGGTCCTTCTTCTTCACCTGTGCCTGCACACTTCAGAGTTTATGTCAGAGGACAAAACCTACTCTACCCTTCCCCCCCCGCGTCTCTCTCTCTCAGAATCCGCTCTTGGGAAAGCTCTCCCAGAGCTGCCGGGTAGTCGGGTACGGGTCGCGCCCGGGTCCAGGCCCACCGGCGTGTGTGGTGGGCGAGGAGTGCAGGTCAGTCTAAGTCGGGTCGGGTCAGGTCCGCGGGGCGTGAGCGCGGACGAGACAGGGTAACCGGGCGGGTGTAGGGGACCTCACCCCGTATGCTGAGGCAGTAAGCTTCCAGCACTTTTGCGCCTTATACTGCTGCGCCTCTTCAGACTTTTCCGAGGTGAAACTAAATGTCCCACCCTAATTGAGCGCCGGCAGCGGAGAAAGCAGCAGGCGATCGCGGCTTCACGCGAGGCTTTCGCCCCAGCTGCGAGCCTGATGCTTTGTCGAAACGCCTCGCAAGGTCTGGGAGTCGAATCTGGGCGTGGGGCGCCTGCAGCTGCAGGCGGAAGCAGCTCCTTCTGCACGGCAATGGCGGCGGAGGTCGGGTGGCCTGTTCACAGCAAAACGGCCTCTCGGCCTAATCAGAAGGTGCCGGGAGCTTCGCCAGGGTGCGGCGAAGCTCGTGTGGGTGGTGGCGAGGCGTGGGGCGGCGTGCAAGGGCTGCCCTAGGTCGGACTGTGGGTCGGAGGATGGGTTTGTTCGGTGGGGTTGCAGAGGGTGATGTGGGGGAAGTGGAAGGGCGGGGGTTGATCAGGATGAGGAGGCGGAGGTTCTGCGGTGGTCGGCGAGCCATGTGGGTTGCTGAGGTGATGGGAGCGGCTCGCCGGAGGATGGCCGGAGGCGGAGAAGGTGAGGGTGAACAGGAGCGGTCGAGGGTTTAATCAAATAAAAGACAGTGAGGAAAAGAAAGAGGGGGAGATGGGGAGGAGTTCTGACCTAGCTACGAAGACGAAAGGGGCCGGGGCAGGGCGACAGTCGTATCGACTGTCGCCGGAGAAGAAGATGCCCAGGGGAAGGGGCAGCGGCGAGCGGAGAGCCGGAGAGGCGCCAGCTGGGTACGGCGTGGCGCGGGAAGAGTAGGGGAGGAAGTCTCTGCTGCTGGTATTGCGGCAGAGCGAAGAGGAGGAGGAGGAAGAACCGCCGGAGCTGGTGGGCGTCTGCCGGAGTGAGAGGAGAGGAAAGTTGGGGGTTTTCTCCGTCAGATCCGAGCTGGGAAGAACGGTGGAGCGACGGGGGTATTTATAGGGACCGAATCAGGGAGGAAGGCGGAGGGAGACGACGTGTCTCCCTCGCCGGAGGACGCCGGAGATGGAAACCCATACCGTCCGTGCGTTCGCACGGCCGGTATGGTGGGTTGCAGCGACCAGGGGGTGTTCCTGCGACGGCTGACGACGCAGGGCACCCCCGGTTGACTTGCCAGCCCCTCCCCCTCACCCTGCGCGGCGCCATGCTCCGCGCAAGGTCGCCGGAGCATGGTGCTGGCAGGTTTTGCAGGAGGGACCTAAACGCAAAGAACGAAGGAGAGTTAGGGGCCAAAATGCGAGGGTTCAAAAGTTGAGGGCCAAAAAGTAAATAGATAAGGACCAAAATGTAAAGTTGGTCAAGAAGGTTTCTTCTTAGGCTCAAGTTTTTATACATGACTAATTAGGGCCTAAGGAATCTGATGGTGAATTTCATTTCTATATTAAACCTTGTTTGACCGGTCAATTTATGCGAAAACCCAAATTAAGTTATTAATTGGGCATGGTTCTCAATGTAGGTCAAAATGGGTTCTGAAGGCCAAATTGAAGGTTCTAAACCCTAGAGATTATTTTTCTATGAATTTTAGAGGGTTTATTCTATTTTTACTTTGCCTCGAACCTCATGAATTGAAGTGGGTTTGTTTTAGGGTTACAGATTATCATTTAGTTCCTTGGAATTGCTGTAGCCCTTGTCAGATCATCTCATCCCACTTTTATTCTTATTAGGTTGCTTTGACCTATGTTTGGACCCTGAATTACCCTGTATGCAGATTATACTGGTAAAATTGCATTTTTACCCCTTATGACTTGTTTTCTCCTCAAACTCAGAATTCTCTGAGTTAAGCCTTTCCTTGAGTTATGTAGGAGCTTTTATCCTTTGTATTGGGTCAAAATGAGCTAGTTATGGCTCATGATGAGGTTCTCATCAACTGGCAAAACCTAAGCATGAGGGTATGATGAGGTGTGACGCATCATAGCTAAAATGAACAAATTAAGTTAGAAACTAGGTTAAACACTATATTATTAACATGATAAAAGGGTTAAGTGTGGAAATTAAGGAAAATGACCTAAAACATTAAATTGGTGTTAAAAATGCATACTTTGGTCAATTTATTAGATATTCTATCAACAAATATAAAATGATGATCCAATTGTAAATTAAACACATTTTCAAGCTTAAAAGTTCAAATCAAGGGTGAAATTAACTTCTAAAATTTCAATTAAGTTTAAATAAAAATTCCATTCCACTGGGACATCATTAGTGTAATGACCCGTTACCTTTTAGCCTTTTAAGACGTCTGAAGTTTCAGTCAGGCGTCTGGACACGTTCCTAGACGTCTAAAAGTAGAAATTTTCGCACTACGCTTTGCGCTCTGCACGTGAGCGGCATGCAGAGGCCCTTCCTTCTTTCTCCCCGCAACCTCACCCAAACCCTAAACCTTATGCTATATATATATACCCCCCCTCTCCTTTCTCCACTCAATTCCTCACACCACAGCCACCACCACCTCCAGTTTCTTGTGCGGCTGTGGCGAGAATAGACGGGAGCGGCGAGAGGGGGCGAGCGAGGGAGAACGAGAGAGAGGAAGGAAGAGAGCGTGGAAGGTCGGAGGACCTTCGGGAGCTTGGTGGAGCTCGCACGGCTGACGGCGGGTGCGTGCACACGTGGAGGACATCGGCAGGGAGTTGTCCAAGCTCCTACAGCGGTTGAAGCTGCCGCTGCGGGTAGAGGCACGAGCGGAGCGAGCTATGAGCAGGTTCTGATATTGGAAAATTTCTAGTATCAGACGTCTGGAGTGAGGTGCAGACGTCTGGCGAGGCACCTGGGCATCCAGAGTTAAGGTCGGACGTCTGAAAGCATGAGTTGCACGAGGTATGTACATTCCTGCACTGATCTCCGCCATGCAGAGTATCTTAGCGCAGGAACTGTGGGACTGATTTGGTTTCTGCATCCTTTGTACGTAGGGTAGACTTTGGGAAGGCATGCGGTGCACTTTCCTAGGCACTTTTGGACGTCTGATCACATCACCAGACGTCCTGAGGTGCTTCCAGACAACCAGAGACCTTGTCCGACGTCTGGAACTGCTCCCAGACAGTCGCAGAGGGAGACTGGACGTCTGAATCAGCTACAGAGAACATAAGGTGAGTTTGTCGTCTTTTAAGACGTTTGGGAAGAGTCCCAGACGTCTAATTTTGATCAGAAACCGCGTTTTGGCCTGTTTAAGGCAAAAAAGGAATCAGATTTCCGCAAATGAAGTATCGTTGTTTTCCACTCGAGTTCCTCTACGTTTTTGTGTTGAGTATCTACTGTTTTGACCTCGTCTAATGTAATTAGTCACTGGTACAGGTTACCAGCCAGTGACATGTTTGGGGCCCGCGGAGGCGACGAGTCTGCGGCACAGGCCCCCATTCCTCCCGTTATACCCGGTAGAGTGGTTTAATTCAGTTATTAATAGTTAAATGAGAATGAACTCGGTTGAAATAACCTAATGGAACTCTAGGATGTGGAATGAACACTAGGGTAGAAAATGAATGAACCTGTTGTACTGTATGATTTATCTGCATATGTGATTAAGGTAAGTTGCTACTAGATGCCTGTATTATAATTATGAGTTTCCTGTAATTAATGAATAAGTACCTGTGAAACCACCAGTTGCATGTATTGAGAATTGAATCATGAAAACATGAGCTGCCTATATATGGATGAGAAATGAATTATGAAAGATGAGATCTGGATCTGGATAAATGAGGAGAGCATGAGCATGAACCCTACAAGGAATTAAGAGTAGAACTCCTATGGGTAAATGGAATATGGAATGGTAGACGGGAAGTGTGCTGGTCCTTGTGTACGTGGTACCAAGGAGAGCAACTATCCCCTTTTAGTGTAGAGCGGAGCTAGCCTCCCTTGGGTTGTGACCCGGGGTTAGGATTGGCCACTCTACACCGACTCCTGTCAGCCCTCGCATACGCAGTACCGAGGCGAGCTACTAGTGTACGGAGGGAGCTAACCACCCCACGGGGCCCGGGGTTAAGTTAGCCAACCTACATCGACTTTTTTTGTCCCTCTGGGTAAACCGGGGTAGTAAGACGAGGGTCCGCTGACTGTGGTGGGGGGAGACCCTGGTTGGTTCTGAGGGGCGAGACCCCTGTTCTGAGAGGGCAAGGCCCTATACCGTTCCGTGCTGTACTTTGGCGTACCTGCTAGCGGAAACGATTGACCGCGTGTCAGTGCGGGATAGGTACTCGTGTGCTTATCATGCATGCCGTAGTCACCACTACATCTCGACAGTGACCCTGGGGTGGTTGACTAAGTGTAGGATTACCACTGGGGACTCTCTCGGCAGGAGAGCACCACGTGTACCATCTACTCTACGGAAAAGACTACAATCAAGATCATTTTCACGAGGAACATACAAGATCAAGAAATACCTGGATACTTGAGAAATGGAAACATATAAAAGAGATATATAGAAATGAGAAATAAATCTGTTGTTGCTTTTACTGTAATAGCACTTAAATAATGTAAACACCACTCTACTCAGCGTTTGCTGACTTTGTCTTTTTCGTAACCCTATTCAGGACCAGGAGTTGAGCAGCCCAAGCTTCTGGTTGCAGAGGGTGTTGGGCCCAGCCGAGCCAAGCCGTAGTTGTTCTTTCAGTACTTCCTATTTTCCTTACTATTGTAGTAAGTAATGGACACTTTATTTACTGTTTTCGCTACTTCTGTCTCCTTTCCGCTTCCAGTTGTTGTTGTTGTTGTGGTAGCATGTACTGAGACAGTTGTTTTACTTTCTTTACTGCTTTGTACTTATCTTCTGCTTAGTTATATTGCATGTGTAAATGTGATTTATTTTCCTACTTTTGGTTATTTCTTGTTGGACGACTAGATCTTGGGATTAGTCAAGGCGAGCCGGTCTCGGGTCCTGTAAGGATCCGGAAATCGGATCGTACCAACTAGGATCTTGCATTTAGAGTTTCACACTTAGGTCCTCATATCATTACATTTTCTTAAGCCAAAACCTTCTAAGGACCTCTTTGTAAACCGTAGGGACCTTTCTGCAAGCCTTCAGGGACTACTCTGACCTACTTTCTCTCACTTATGGGCTCTCTTGTAAGTTTTGCACTGTTTCACCTTTGTGGGCCTGGGTGCAAAATGTCCAATATATCTACTGCTTCGTGAGGCATTGTAGCTCATAAAGAACACGAGCTAGAGGTGTGATGATTTGTTGGTCCATTTATCTGACGATGGATCTCCCTCGATTGATTCCACGATCGAGCGCGAAGGAGCGTAGCAAACCCCATATCTGATCCAACAGTGGATTTTTGATGAAATTCTTCCTGCGCTACTTGCGTACTCATCCCACCATTGGAACCCTACATGCCTAATTGCACCCAACGGTGATTGAAATCACTCGCATAGCCTATTTAAGCACCCCCCTGCCCTCGCGCGCGAGCCATCATCTCCTCTCATACATCTCTTGAGATGATCCCTTCCACCCTCTGGTTTCCTAATCAGAACACCATCGTGGGCCTCGATTAGCCACATTTAGTTTGGTTTGAAAGTTGAAAGGTCATATCTAATCATTTGAGGGTCATAACTCCATATCATTCTATGTTGAGGAGAAAACAATAAATAGGGTTAAATATGCAGTTTTAACAGCACATCATGAATGCAGAATAACCATGGGGTCACCAAGGGATTATTTAAAGGTTAATTGAGCATTAAATTCCAAAAGTGGGTCCACACTGACAGAAACACGGTTTCATGCATTTCGAAAATCGAAACAATATATAAAACTCTAATTATCAATCCACTTAAATTAAAGAGGTTATGCTTAGAAGAAAATTCATGTAAATCTTCTAAAAATCATAGAAAAATATTATGAGAGGTTTGGTACCATTGGTTTGATCATCTGGACCTATTTTGACCTAAAACAAAGTTTCAGATGAGATTTTGCCTTAATTTGGCCATCTGTGCAAATTTCCCAGTCAAACATGGTCAAAACTTAAATCCAAGTTCATCATTAGATTCCTTGGGTCTAAATTAGGCTAAGTCCAAATTTAGGCCCAATCAGAGTCCATCTTGAGCTAGTTTGCAATTTAATCCTTAAAATCTCTATTCTTCACATCCAAGCCCCTAAATTTTGATTTTATTGCATTGCGATCCCCAAGTTTCTCATGTTCTTCACATCCAGGTCCCTACCATCGTTGATGGGTCACCCAACCTAGTTAGCCCTTTAACCAAGTTCAAAATCTCAACAAACCTACACCAAATCCCACCAAATTTGGTGGGATTGATGTTCACACGCTGAGGAATCATCTGAAGCCAATTTGAGATATGAATCTTGTGCAAGAAGAGTGCGCGAATCCAAGGAAATCTATGGGGTTTCTTGATTCTAAACATAATCTCAATTAGGCCTCTTTCTTCATTTTGAACTTGATCGTGAGCTCTATAAAGAGCCATGATGTTCTGCGGACATCCGAAGCTCAGAAAAAGGCCACAATACCCTCTTGTCTCATCCGGCCAACTGCACTTGAGCTTTGGTGACACCCTCCAATCTCCTTTGTCCAGCCTCCCAACAATCACATTGAGAGGTTCTCTATCTTCGTTTCGGTCCTCTGCTCCTTGCCAACCACCGTAGGAGTCTTCTTCCTCTTCATCGTCGCCGTCCTACCTCGTGCCAACATCATCTTTGACATTGGCTAGCCAACGCCAGTGCCTACCCTTCCCTATTTCTCCTCTTCTTTCCCTCTAACCTCTTTCTCTCCCCCTCGTCTTCATTACTACCTACTTAGACTCTAGGATCGACCGCAGCAACACACGCATCCCTGTCATCTTCCCCAATGTCAGCTGTGCCTTCGGCAAGGTCACGCAGCCACAACACCACACAAACCAACACACTGACACCACGACAACATTCCTCTCACTCCAGGGATCAAAATCCCCATTATTATTGAAACTCTCTATCTTTAGAAGCCGCCACCGAACAACCCACCATAATCGCGTCTTCTCTGACTTCTCTACTCACCCACATGCACCCTCGCATCGATCCACGACCACCACTACATTCTCTGCGCTTCGGCAATTGTATGTAACGTTTTAACTTGGGCTTATAGCCCATATTCATGTTTCAGGTATCTTCATTAGAGCTCTGCCGCTGCAGTTAATCTTCTCCGTCATTGTGCACCTTCCTCCGATCTTCAAACATCCTGCTGCAGCCTGCATCCTTTGCAGCTCCAGGCCCTGAAGCCCTCCAGGCATTCAATTGAGCAAGAGAATAGCAGCCACAACTTCAATTCCACAAATCCATTAGCTGCAAGCGTGCGAAGCTGCGTACAAATAACCACATCAGAGACGTAAAATCTTGAGACAACGTATAAATTGAATTCATCCTCGCATCTCTTCTCCTCAGAGCGCGCAGCGTGAGGTCCGATGCACGTCACATCGCACGAGCTATACATGCGTTCCCTCAAGTGCCCTTGCCTGCAATTTTGAATGCGAGTCTGGGCTACTGTCCGATTATCCGAGTTCAACTTTGGTCTGAAGAGAGAATCTGAGAGGGAGGAGGGAGGTTTTTGCATTGTAGCAGCCTCCAGATTCGTGCCCCCTCTTCCCTGCTTAGCACTTAACCATGTGTCTGAAGCCTTGTCTTGACGTCTGGTGGGCTGCTTGCTTTGGTTCTGGTATTATAGACACATCTGCTAACGTGGAAATTGCTATTAGTGGTTGAAAGTTACTGTTGGAATATTTGAGATATTTAAAGCTTAATTGTAGGTTAATTTGGTAGTTTAAACCACCATTTTAACCCCATATTTTTGTACTCTGTCTCCTGATTTTATTGAGATATTATTCCGATATATATTAAGCACTATTTTGATTATATTTGTATATCTTTCTCAATAATTGTGATTAGTGTTTGAATTTGCCAAATTGCTCCCTGCGAACAACCCCAGACTCACTTTTGTTTCCCGAGTTTACAAATTTAAGTGTTGTTGCGATTTTCTCCTGTACTACGATGTTATACATTCCTAAAACAACGATTTTCGCTAACAACATTTCCTCTCGTCAACAGTCCCTTGCCTCCATTGCTACTGGTGATGAAGCTCTGCTTCTTCGACTCCCCTCGCCGCTAGGGATCGCGTAACACTTAAGGGAGACCTGAGCTCCACTAGTGAGCTTTCTCTCCGTCGGAGTGCCTCCCTCCTTCCTCGATGCAGCTACCAGCTGCAGATCTTCTGCAAGGTCTCATTCTTCTGTTGGACTAGGTTTTAATGCTTTCTAGTATAGTTGTAATGTTAGTTAGTGTAGTGTAGATCAGTTAGGAGTAGATTAGATAGTAATTCATTGGTTGATTAGCTTAGATTAGGATTAGATAAATTTAGATTCACTTCCCTCTCTCTGATCAATTAAGAACAGAGAGGTGGTTTTTCACCGTCGTATCGATCCATTATTCTCCCTCTACACTCCACAACTCACTTCTGACAATTTCCCTCGCATTTTTAGTCATCGTTATCGCTCCTTTGAGGCCATTAGCAAATCTGGAGCTCTTTATCTCTTAGACCTATTACATGTGCCAATCCCACTTGGGGGTCTCCCATTCACTCCAACAATTCAGAAAGGCCCCTTCCCTCCCCGCCCCGTGCATTGATTGCTATGATTTTATTGATTGAAATGGAATTTGATTTTATATTTGAATCATGAATTCAAGATCTAATCAGGTTTCATTTAGTTTTAATTGAGTGAATTGATTTTATGGGAGTCCAATTAAGCCTATGGCGATAAAATGGAACTCACTACATTTAATTTTCATTGAGGGTGTGATTTGCACCTAATTTGAATTGAGTGTGCTATTTTTAGTTTCTTATGGAGAGCTTGGCCAAGGAAGATCAGAGAACTGATCAGAGGTCACTATTATGACCCATTGGATTTCTTAGGATCGCACAAGCGTCTTGAATGCAAATTAATGCTTTATAGGATGTTTAAGTGACCTATTCATTTGGATAAGTCTATAGTAAAAGCCCAATTGAGGTGACATTATTTTTGATGCAAAATGATTTCGATTGATTAATCGGGATTTGATTGAGATTTAGAAGATCTTAATGAAGAGTTGGAGTCAGTTTTACAATGGTCTAGAGTCCTGATTTGATTCTCATACTCATACCGTCTATAGTGTAATGTGATAATTAAATTAGGGGTTTAGGATTTTTTCGAACTCCAATGTGGTTTTCAAGGAATTTCAGGTTGTTTTTAGAGTGATTGCAACATGTAACATGGATTTTAGTGGATTGGATCAGATCTGAATGAATTTATCAGCAGCTGTTCAAGTGCTTTTTTTTTAGCAAGATTTTAAAGGTTTCCTCAGATGAAATGGATCTTTGGTTTTGGATCTAAATGGTTTTTGCTCAATCTGACCTATTAGGTTTGATTTCCAACAAACTACAGCAACAACAGCTGAAGTGTTAACTGCAACACTCATAGCAGCAGTAATTGCATTGACAAAGCTTTAACAGGACCAAATAGGATGATTGATGAGGATTTGAGCTGGATTTTGGATTCTAAGGAGCTGACATGTGTTGTAATGCTAGTTCTTCATTTCCAAGCTTTCATGTACCCTTCATTGATTGAAATCTGATTGAAAGTGCTTATAATTGTTATTTAAGTTCACTGTCAGCAGCATTTAAATGGATCTAACTATACAAATGATAATTTTAGTCAAATTGAAGTTGAAATGCTTGTTTTAATGTTTAGAATTATTGCATGTAGATGTTTGGATAGTTCTAAGTGTTTATACTCTTATTCCAACCATTAGAAGTTAATTCAAGGCCTTAGGTTATTAGTTCAACATTCACGTTAGGCCTCTTTTGTGTTAGAGTTGAAATAACCTAAAAATGTATTAAAAATCATGAAAATATAAAAGAAACCTGTCTTGAGTAAGATTAGGTATTTCCTTAAGTGTTTGCAAAGTTGCAAGGAATTCGAAACCCCCTATAGGATCTTAAAACACTATGCTACATGTACAAACATACTAGATGCATGATATTAGCAATAAAAATATTTTCACAAAAATCAAACCACAAAGAATGAACACAAGATTATAGTGGTTCCCCACTAATTTAGGTACTCCACTACCTAAGCCTCCTAACTTAGGATTATTAACTCGATTCCCTCAACCCCGAGGGAAAAAATTTATTAACAAAGGTAATTAATGAATTATCTCAACCCAAGTACAACAAACCAAGTTATTCTAATCCAAATAATGAGCTAAAAGCTCACAATACAAGCATTGGTGTAAGAAAGATAAAATCTTACAACAAAGATTCCTATGCCTCCCAACAATAATTAAAATGATATTACCAATTTAAGAGCCTAGAAAAGACGTGAATCGCATCATAATTGCTTGAGAATAGCTTTAAGAACACATAATTGACTTTGCAAGGATGTAGAGAGAGTGAATGGCCGGCTTCTTTTTATTACTTGAGAAATAAGGTGGAAATATTAAATTATAGCTATAGAATTTTCTATTGTATTTTCTATAATTATATATGTGTAAACTAAGAGTTCAAGGGTGTATATATAGAGTTAGGACCTTAGTTATTCGTCAGCTAGACGTTGGGGTTTAAATCCCATCATTTAAGATCTCAAAATCAATTTTTTAGCTATTTAGATTTGGCCTAACAGTTAGCTCGTACCGGTACTAAAGTACAGCTACCAGTATTAGTGACATACTATTTTGTGTTTTAAGTTAACTTGTCACAAACAGTGCCTATTGGGTCTTAAACATGAGGATTAATACTCGTTGCTTTTATATTTGGATTTTAAATACTTAACACAAATTTGTAATTCACTTGTACCAATACTGATAATGAGTACTGATACTTGCGAGGTACATGTTTGTCTCTTTGAAAAAATCCAAATTTGTAACTCACATGTACTGGTACTAAACTTTAGTACCGGTACTTGTGGGTTAACAAATACCTTTTTAAATGTGAATACAAATTGATTATTAGCCTATTTTAGCAAATAATTTAAAATTAAAAAATTATCTTTTAAACAATACATACTTTGAAATAAATTGAATGATTGTAATATTTTATCCTAAGTTATCTATATATGATTTTTAAGATCTATATACTTGCGAGGTACATGTTGAAACTTAATAAAAGAACAAAGTTTAAAAATCACAAAAAGAATTCTTCTCCCTCTCATGTCACAAAAGCATCATAAAAATTAGAAAAAGTAAAAAATTGGATAAAAATATCATTTATATTGTATTTATACTTGTAAATATAACTTAATACTAAGTTATATGTAAATATTATACATTAATAACTTATAATTGTATTATATATATATAAATAAGTATTTAAGATGATTCACTGTATATATAACCTTATTATATAATTGTATATTAACTTATATTAGAGTAAATGTATTTATACCAGGGTAATTATAAGTAAATAAGTATACTTGTACAAAAGTACCTGATAATATACATACATATTTAAATAACTATTATCTACTGTATGATACTTATATATTTATTTATTTCTATATTTACTGTAGGTAATTAAGTCATTAAGTTAATTAAATAAATTATCAAGTTAAAACAAAATAAATTAGCAATTTAAGTTAATACCGAAGTAAGTTATATTGTACATTTATATATATTAATTTTAAATATTTTCATCCTATTTATAATATTTTATACTATATTATAGTATTTATAACTTAATTATGTATATACCTCTTAAAAATATGTATGTAAATGTATATAAATTATAATAAATGTTCTAAAATAAATTAAAAATGTATAGTAAATACCTTAATACAGTAAACCTTAAATTAATGTGTATAAATCCCTTTAACTAATTTTATATATAATTAAATAACTTATTTTTTAAAATTAATTATATAATTATGTAACCCTATGAAAAGGTGTTACAATGATATAGTTTATTTAGAATTTGGACTTCAATTAAGCTCACAAATTGAGGGCCAAAGTTAGCTTTACAGCATGCTGTGCAACGCAAATCCAATGCTAATTCTTTCGCTCTTTAGTCCCACATCATGGGTTGAAGAGCAACTGAAGGCGTATAAATTGAATTCACTACGTCGATAGCGCAGTCGTGAGTGCAAGTTGCAAGCATACCCATTTCCTCTTCCCTCTCTCGAGCATAAATAAGCATTGATTTGGATGTGGGCTAGGAGCTCGTGTATAATAGTGGGCCTGGATTGGGCCTGAAAGAATGCACTATAAAACACCTAAATAAAAACTAAGATCAGCTTAGTAGTGGTTTGATCCCACTCATTTGGGTGCAGTGTATCCCATGAAAAGTCAATTTGCCCATTAAAAGGAAATCAAATTTTGATCCAAAGCTTAAGTGTAAAGAAGATTTAAGCTCAAAAAAATTTTTAGTGTTGGAGAGAAGTGAGAGGAGAGCCTAAAATGGCTAAGTGTGTGCTTGTGTGTATACGTATATAATATAAGTACATAATATAATAGTATATGTAATATAAATACGTAACATATATAAAGAGTATGTATGTATAGTATATATATGTATATATATAAAAGTAGAGTCAAATAGGATTATATATGTATGTTTGAGCTTTATGTATATAAGTTTTTCCAAGGTTTTAGTAATATATGTATTCGTCACTGTAGGTATTTATATATATTAGTAAATATAGTTTTTTGCCTTATGTTTTATACATACTTTTACTAAGACTATAGCGATACTTATTTATGTTACGGTATATATAGTATATGTTATTAAAGTTATTATTATATATTAGTATATTTAGTTTAGTAGATATTAGTAGTTATTTTTATACCTATATTTAGGTATTATTTAGGATAGTTGTATATAACTAACATAAAGTAGTTTTACTTAGTTTTTTATGCATGTTTAGTTGTAAATATGTTTAAGGCATTGTAGGTATAATTAATTGATTCTTTTGTACATAATTAACTCATTCATTCATTCTTTGATTAATTGATTTATTTTGTAATTATAAATTATTTTTTAGAATAAAAGAATATTTTTGTAATATAGAGAGTAATGTATATCAATAACTGACTTCTAGTGAATGATTTAGAATAAATTAGTAAAAATTATGTAAATAAATAAAATGACACGACATCTATTTGTATTGTGATATTATAATATAGTAACGACACCACTAATTCACTATTTTTAATATGCTGACAGTTTTTGCAATCAGGACCACTGTCACCTTTTAGGAAATTAATTGTAATTGGTTGATTTGAAAAGTAACTCATGATTCCAAAATCAGTAGGCTTAACTGATTGATTATGAGTTGGTGAAATGACCCATCACCCTTTTGTCATTTAAGATGTCTGAGAAGTTCACCAGACGTCTGGAAAGGTCAACGGACGTCTAAAAATACTTTTTCTCTTCAGCGTGTACTGTAAGTACGCCATGCCTTCTCCCTCACCTATGCCTCACCGCACCTTTCCCTGCCACGCTACTCCGCACCATCCCTCGCCATCCCTCGCCATGTCGTCCCCCTCACCTCCTTTCCCTTTATAACCTCTCCTCCTCTTCATCGCACACCCCGTAGCATGATGAGAGAGCAGGGAGCCGAGCGAGAGGAAGAGAGAGTAGGGAGCCGAGCGAGAGGAAGAGAGAGTAGGGAGCCAGAGTGAGTGAGCGGAGAGCGGAGAGCTGATCGCGAGTCTGAGCACGAGAGTAGAGGGTGCTGTGCCGTTCTGTTGCAGCGCCTGCAGGTGAGGGAAGCCAAGGCAATTCTGCGGAAGTCATTTTTCCGCGGAATCAGACGTCCGGAGCGACACCCAAACATCTTACCGGACGTCCAAAGGTAGAGTGAGACGTCTAGTAGAGATCTACTTTCCGTATTTTCTCTCTGCCAAAGTCCTGACAGTGTACGTATATGTGTCAGAAGTTGGAAGGTGGATCGAGGCAATTTCAGACGTTCGGGAGCACCTCCAGACATTTGACGGAACCCTTGGACATCGACACTAAGTTCCAGACGTCTGATAGAGGAACACCGAGAGAGGTATCCCTGAGAACTGTTTTAAGATGTCTGGGACTTTTCCCTGACATTTGATTTCTGTCTGACCGCCTGCTTTTGGGCCTGTGCAAGGCCTTAATGTTATCAGTTTTCTGTAAACAAAACGTCTCTGTTTTCCATACGAGTTTCTCTATGTAATGATACCTTGTTTGTATCATTCTGAACCTTTTGACCTATCGATCCATGTGTTAGGTCTCCAATCCGTCGGGTGTATGGGACCTGCGGAGACGTCGGGAGCTACTGTACGAGCCCCCATTCCATCCGGTTACCCAGGTAGAGTGGTTATAACCATAAACCTCTAAATTAATACATGCAAGTAATTAATCCTAGGACTTGAGATGAACCTTAGGAAGAAGTAAAACTCTAGAATATATTCTTGAACCCTAGATTATGGCATGAACACTCGGGCTAGAGGAGAATACACGTGAATGTTTGAGTAATAAAAAGCTGCCTGTATTATCTAAAATGGACCCATACTGTGATTAAAATGGAAATTGAACTACTTGTTCTGTACATTATAACCCAGATGTGGAAAAACTCATGTACGAACCCTACGGGGAATGTAGACAAGAATATCATAATACAGAGAACCGGATGGTTTTGGAAATTGTCGCCCATGGGCAGCTGTTAAGGGAAGTGAGCTGACCTTCGTGCACATGGTATTGAAGAGAGCAACTATCCCTTGTAGTGTAGAGGGGAGCTTACCGCCCTTGGGTTGAGACCTGGGGTGGGTTTGGCTACTCTATGTCGACTCTTATTGGACCTCGTGTATGTGGTATCAAGGTGAGCTACTTAGTGTAGGGGGGAGCTAGCCCCCCCAAGGGGCCCGGGGCAAGGTTTGGCCACCCTACACCGACTCCTGTTAACCTATTGGGCAAATCGGGATAGTCGGACGAGGGTACACGGACTGAGGAGGGGCGAGACCCCTGTTCTGTTCTGAGAGGGCAATGCCCTATATCGTTCCGCACTGTACGTTGAGGCGTATCCACTAGTGGAAATGATTGATCGCGTGCCAGTGCGGGGTAGCTACTCACACGCTTATCATGTGTGCCGTAGTCACGGCTACGTCACGACCGTGACCTCAGGGTGGTAGACCGAGTGTAGGACTACCACGGAGGGACTCCCTCGACCAGGAGAGTGCCACGTGGGCATCCTACATCACGGGAAGCTGCAAGCAAAATCATTCCTGTAGGGAACAAGAAGATTAATTAATGTGATGAATCTTGATTAGAGATCTCTACGCACCAACATGTATAAGATAGTTGGAAACGGAAAATTTTATGTTAAACTACTTAATTGTATGTTACTTCTTAGCCATCACTTTACTCAGCGTTAGCAGACTCCAGATGTATAATTTTGTACAGGTTAGGGATTTGAGCAGCCTGAGCTACCGGCTGTTGAGGACCTCTGGCCTTAGCTCCAAACGTCTAGGTACTCCGTCAGCCGTCTGGACGCCACTTCAGATGTCTGATACTGGAAAACTTCAACATCAGGACCTCCTTCCAGCACTCTCTGCTCGCTCCGCCTTGCGCCATCGCAGCTCCAACCGCTTCAAAGGATCGGGAGGCTGCCTCCCCGAGCTCTCTCTCCTCCTCCCACATGTGCTTGCTGTGGCCGTGGAAGCTCCACCAAGCTTCCATTGAAGCTCTCCAACCTCAGCCTCCTCCTCCTCCCGTGCTCTCCTCCTTCTCCCTCTCACTCTCCCTCTCTTGCCTCCTCTCGCCACTCCGGCATAGCTCTGAAGGTGGTGGTGGTGGTTGGTAGTGTCCGGTTGGCTTGTTTACGTTTATTATACTATAAGTTACAGTCGTTGTAGTATGTAATAAGACAGCTACCAGATTACTACAAATTTTTACTCGGAAAAAGTTTTCCTGAGGTTGAACTTAGGGAGCAACTAGAATTCTAGAAATATAAAATTCTCAATTAGGTTACAAAAATAAGAGAGTGAGAGGGAGCTAGAGTTTCTCTTGGCTTCTTCTTCTTTCCTCCTTTTCTTTCTGTCCTTTTTTTTCCAGTTGATCTCCTTCTCTTCTTTTTCATTTTTGCAGAGTCTTCCTTTCTTCTTCTTTCTTTTCTTTTCTTCTTCTGCGGCTGTGGTAATCTTCTTCTTCTTCTTCAGCCTTCTTCTTCTTTCTGCTTCCTTTCTTCTGTTCTTCTCTTTCTTTCTTCCCTTGCTTGCGGCTTCAGTCTTCTTTCTTCTTTCTCTTTTCTTCTTCTTTTTCTTCTCTGCTTCCTTCTTTCTTTTCTTCCCTTACAGCTCCTCTTCTTTTCTCTTCTTTCTGTTCTGGCCGCTGCCCTTCCGTCGTCTGATGCAATGGTCAGACGACTTAACTGTAGATTTGCTACAGTGCCTTCCTTCTCTTCTTCTTCTGTTTCTCTCTTTCGTTTCTTCTTCTTCAGCTGCCCTGAGCGGCTGAGGCTTCAGCCGCTCCCCTTCTTCTTCTTTTCCTTCCTTCCTTCTCCTTCTGTTCCTGCACGGTCACACAAGGGTTAGAGCAAAACCTACCCCTACCCTTCCCCGCGTCTCTCTCTTTCTCAGATTTCTCTCTTAGGATCGCTCTCCTAGAGTTGGGTAATCGAGTGCGGGTATTGTGCTTGGGACCAGGCCCACCGGCGTGCGGTGGTGGGCGAGGAGTGCACGGTTTGGGTAAATGAATCTTGCCCAAACCCGCGTGGCGTGAGCGCGGGCGAGGGCAAGCGAGCGCGTGGCGCGCAGCGTGCGGGAGTGGGACCTGACCCCTATGTTCGAAGGCGAATAGCCTTGGACACATTTCCAATTTAAGTGCGGGCGCTTGGCCACGCACTTACGAGGTGGGACTAAAGTCCCACCTCCCAAATTAGCGCCTGCAGCTGAGGAAACCGCAGGCAATTGCAGCAGCTCGCGACGCCTTTGCCCCACCTGCAGGCCTGGGTGCCTTCGCATAGGTAAACCGCGCGACCTGGGGTGTGCACTTGGGCTGGAAAGCGCCTGCAGCTACAAGTGGAGCTGCAGCAGCTCAGTAATGGCGGCGAAGGGGCTCCGACCTGAAAGCAGGAATACGGCCTCTTGGCCCAGTCAGAATACGCAGGGAGCTTCGCCGGAGTGCGGCGAATGCAGTGCGGGTGTTGGCGAGGCGCGAGGGCGCGTGTGGAGGTAGCCTTAGGTCGGACTGTGTGCGAGATGATGGGTTTGTTCGGGAGGTGGTCGGGCGGTGGTTGGTAGTGAATGAGGAGGGGAGAGCGGTTGAGTGGAGTGAGGGGAAGCTTCTAGGGTAGTCGGCGAGGGGTGAGGAGGTCTGTGGAGGTGGAATGGACTCGCCGGAGAAGGTGGTCGGAGACGAAGCAGGTGGTGGAAGTCGCGTGCGGTGGAGTAAAAAGGTAGATTAAGAGAGGGAAAATGTAAGGGAAATGGAGAGGAAGCTATTTACCTAAGTATTAGACGAAGGGGGAGGGCGGAGCAACCAGCTCGTACCTGCCGGAGCTGGAGAAGAAGGAGCCCTGGAGGAGGAGTGCGACGACGAGGAAGCAGGCGGAGGGCGCCGGCGGGTACAGCCCGGCGTGGACAAGGGAGCAAGGCAAACCCTGCTGCAGGTGAGGCAGCAGAGCGACGAGGAGGAAGAGGAGGAGGTCTCCGAAAGCTTCGAGCCTTCTGACGGAGGAGGAAGGGATGACGGGGGGGGTTCTCCGTCAAAGAAGAGCTTAAAGGAGCCAACAGGGGGTGTCGGTCCTTATAAAGGGGTTGGCGCAGAGGGAGGGGCGGGCTGGCGACGTTCCAGCCTCGCTGGAGTGAGGCCGGAGATGACACCCATACCTTCCGTGCGTTCGCACGGAAGGTATGGTGGTCGGTAGAGGGCATGGGAGGGTCTTTGCGACAGAGGACGTCACAGGGAACCTCGCTTCTGCTTTGCAGGGCGGTAACCCTTTTCTGCGCGACGCCATACTCCGCGCAAGGTCGCCGGAGCATGGTGCTGCGCAGAGTTTGCATGGAGGACCATTCTGCAAAGAAAGATGAAAAGTTGGGGGCCTAAATGTAAGGATTTCAAAAGATAAGGGTCAAAAAGTAAATGAAGAGGACAAAATTGTAAAGTCGGTCAAGGAGGTCTCTTCTTAGGCTCAAGTTTTTATACAAGACCAATTTGAACCTAAGGATTTTAATGGTGAATTTTAATTCTAGGTTGGACCATGTTTTACTGGATAATTTGCGCAAAGATCCAAATTAAGTTATTAATTGGACATAGTTCTCTTTTTAGGTCAAAATAGGCTTCTAAGGCCAAATTGAAGGTTCTAAATCCTAGAGAACATTTTTCTTTGAATTTTAAAGGGTTTAGTTGATTTTTATCCTACCTCAAACCTCGTGAATTGAATTGGGTTTGTTTTAGGGTTACAGAATGTCATTTAATTCCTAGAAGTTGCAATAACCCTTATTTAGATCAGATCATCCCACTTTCTTTCTTGTTAAGCTTGTTTGACCTGTGTTTAGACCCTTAATTACCCTGTTTGCAAACTGCATTGGTGAAATTGCAGTTTTACCCCTTATGATTTGTTTTATTCTTAAATTCAGAATTCTCTGAGTTAAGCATTTCTTTGGGTCATGTAGGAGCTTTTTCTCACATATCAGGGTTAAATTGTGCTAGTTAGGGTTTATGATGAGGTTCTCATCATACCCCCATGCTTAGCTTTTGCTAGTCCCTTAACAAAATATTAAGGTTTCAACCCTTGTTCTAGACCATGAAGTTCTTAATGATTTCAGATAAATGCATTTTCTTTTGCAAACTAGATTAGGTCAGAATGCTTACCATCGGCCTAAAAGGTACTCTAGTACCAACCAAGATCCAGATCTGTCTAGCCTCAGCCTCAGTCCTTAACAAAGGTTTTTAAGGCCTACAAGAACTAACCTAAGGTTTATTGGACTTTGTGGTTAAAGCAGCCGTGCTTGAGATAATTTTGGCCCTGGCTCAGTTCGCAGTGCATTTTGTAAGAAAGATAGAAGATTTATCTGTTTGGAGAGTTTTCTCTCTCTTTTTCTTTTTAATTCTATCTTAGGATTGGCTTTTCAACACGGTCTGTATCAGATTCCTTGTCCCCATCATCAATCCTCAAGGGTTCCTGGCAATCGATGCTTCAAGATAGCATCGCCCATGGTAACCGCCAGAACCCTGGCTATTGAGATTTCGAGATAATCCCATCCATGGTGTTCCGTGGGCGAATTCAGACCCTGGCAATTGACATTTCGTGATAATGCCATCTATGGAATCTGAACCAGCAGAGTGCTTACATGCCCCCGGTAGGTTATGTAAATATCCTAAGAGATAAGCACCGAGGCGATGATATTTTGTTACGCATCTTCGAGGGGAATTTCTCACCTCTTCACGCTGGGAACTCGTCCAAATCAACTTGTGTTGATCGGTCGCTCCTACTCTAGGTATTATTTTCAGAATTTTTGCAACGCCTCTGCGTGATTTTGATTTTTATGCTTACTGAACCAGGCTGTGTGTGAAGTTAGGGTGCTTAGGTTACTAAGTCCTGTAAACCAAAAGTTAGTTAACGAGGCCAAATACTCCCTAAGTCTTGGACCTAATACTTAAGCTTTTCCTTTTCCTCAACCTCATGAGGAATGTCTAGATCTTAATGGGTACTAAGAGTCTATCCAAGAATGCCTAAAGTTCGCGTTCTTTCCAATCTTACTGTGCACTTTCTATTTCTTTTCCTGAATGAGGTTTAGAACTTCGGTTAATTCCTTAATTTCTTACTAATGACTATTACTTTTTTTTTTTCATTTTGTGCTCCTTCTTTCCATTTTGTTCCTTTCTCCTCCTCCTTTGTAGAGTCCTCAAAATTTTCTTTCCTCCTCTCATTTATTATTCTTTTGTTTTCAAAAATTTTTTTTTAATTTTTATGGTGTTTTTGGGATATGTGAATTTTTTTGTTTAAAACCTTTTCTTACAAGTTTTTGCACTTTCATACCCCCCATGCCTAAGATTTGCAATGTCCTCATTGTAAGCTAGGGGGTTTTTATACAACTTAGTTCATACATTAGGACAGATGTTTTGATGAGTGAATGGGTCAGAGTGACTATTGCGGACGATTTCTAATCTCGGGTGCAAGCACCTGAGGTGGAGTCGGCTGTCCTAAAGGGTGAACCTTAAGTGCACAAAGGTATCAAAAAAGGTTTCAGGTTTTCAAAGAGAATGACGGGCTGCTTCCCGTTGAGCGCTAAATTTGATGCCTTCAGCCAAGCAGGAAATGGGATGGAGAGGGAATGATCAAATTAGAAGAGTTTTGCATAACAAGCACCTTGATCAAGAGCCTGGTTGGTCCAACCAGGTCCTTGTTCAGATCAACAAGTTGATGATGCAGCCCAAACCCAATCAATCTGTTGGGTTGAAAGATGTAGATCAAGAGGTGTAGAACCCACCATATTCTATGAAGCTCAGATGGATGTGGAAATGTGAACGCGGGGTTTGGCTGAGTCAAATCAGCCTGGTCAGAGTAGGGACCTGTAACATAATCAGTGAATGACGTGGAAACCCTACAGGGGTGATCAGAGAATGATGGAGCATGGTCTTTTGTCTGATCAGTGTTCGCAACCTGATATAGATGTGGAATTTCAATCGGCTTGGTGAGAGGTGAATCTGAATAGAAATTGAGTCCGGTTGCGGGTCGGGGTTGAGAAGAGGTTTTGATTAGTTCTGTGGGTGTGGAAGAGGTGGCTTTAATGAGAACTGTGTATGAGGGTTCTTCTAGAAACAAATGACAGGTGGTGTCCTGTAAAGAGTCCTCTGGGTAACTATTAAATGCTTGAAGAGTGTTTATAGGATGACGGAAATCTGAATTGAGAAAAGATTTAAATTCTGGGTTGCAATCACTCTTGGCATTTTCTATTTTTGGTTCCTGAGGATAAAAAAGGAATGATTCTATGTTATCAGTGATCTCGGGAACCCGGACCTCAGAGTCGGAGTCAGAGAATGAGTCATGTGAACTGAGGTCGTAGATGGGCTTGGTGTGTTCAGGAAGGAGAGTTTCTAAATGAGATTCATGATCATGAATTTCGCCGAAGCATGAATCACCTGATGTGGAATTAGCAGCCTGACTGGGGTCTAGCCTATATATCAATTCTGGGCTTTAAAAGGTGTTCTGTCTAGGCTCAAATTTCAAGCTGGTAGGATAGACCCAATTGAACCCCTACTCATCCACCTCCTCAGTTTCTGTATCATAAATTGGCATGTCTTCCGGAAAGTTGGAAGTTGGAGAGGGATATTCATCAAATAGAGGCCCAGAATCATATTCTGCATTAAAAATTTAATTTTTATCATACGGGGCCTCATAATCTTCCCAATAGGTTTCAGATCTAGATTCTAGGTTTAGGATGTGGGTAGAATTACTAGAATCTAAATCCGAATAACCTTCGAGGGTCACCTTATCAAAATAAGGGGCAGAATTTATACCCTCAAGAGGTTCAGTTCTGTTCTCATTATTGCAGGAGTCTTGGAATTCTAAGCTTGGTGATTCATGGTTTAGGGTTGGCTCAATATTATGTTCCCCTGCAATATCCCAACCTAGTTCAATATTAGGCATGTTGTTTTCTATCTGGGTTGGGGATCCACAACCACCCTGTGCCTCAGTCCCGAGGTCTGGGAAACCGAATTGATCCTTAATACTGTTCCAAGATGGTTCATCCTCTGTTTCTGGTATATACGGGTATTTTTGGTTGATAGTTTGTTCCAGTAATCTCATCATCCCTACTCGTTTTTCAAGAGCATGTTGGTTTTGTTCCCAAAGTACAGGATTTGTCAAGCATTGAGGGTATTCAGATTTGTGTAATTTTTCTATCTCAATGTATCATGTTAGGAGCATTTCTCGGGTTGATCCTTTTGTAATTTCTGTTAACAGAATTTGGGCACAGTTTATGATGAAAGCTGTAGTTGTTGGGGCATCAACCTGAATATTTTCTATTGGTGTTGAGGGTTTACATTTGATTTCATAGAATTCAAGGGCATCCTCAATCATCCTATCTCTCATGGATCTTTGTGATTCAGGTTTCTCAAAGGGTAATGCTAAGTAACCAGGCTGCATACTTGGATCAGGCGGTGAAATCAAGATGTAGAATCAGAATTTCGATGTAGACACAAGTTGTACCAAGATGGAAGAAAAGGACTTTGTTCAGAATCAGAGGAAAATGGCTATGTGAAGTGTTGGTTGCGCAAACAAGGGCACCAAGGCTAGGCCTCGAGGAGAGTGAGTTTCTAAAGGAGGTTTCAAGGACCTCCTACCAAACATACACTGACGGAGAAGATGAGTTTAGCAGGTGCTGGACCCAATCAAGACACCCAAAATGTTGGGTGACTATAGAGGTGCGGGGTAGATGGACCCCTTGATCAAAATATCGACCACCTGAGAATTACCTGGGCAACCAGAGAGGGTGAGTCCTGAGAAGACCCTTACACGGTAGAGCGTCCCCACGTACTACAGGGTTTCCCCCACCCGACCTCTCTTGTCACTGAGGTTCCAGGTAGACCAGAATGGGGATCTTGACCTCTTAAGTCTACCACTTTTAGTTTAAGATTAGGGTGCTTAGATTTTCACTTGAACTTTTAGCTTTTCAAGTGCGAAGAGTGACCTAAGTTGAAGGTTGGTTGACCCAAGGGGTCAAATTCACCTATTGATTCCTTTGAGAACTTATTAGGTCTTGTCTTTTAGGGTTCAAGTGTTTTTAGAGAGCCAATTGCTTAGGGTTTTTCTGAATAGGTATTTTCAATCAATGGCTTAGGCACACTTCTTTTGGGATTTCTCAATTCTTGATTAAGGAGTGTGTCTCTAAAACCCTAGTGTTAATTCCTATGTTGGCTTTACTTGGTCCAATTAACTCCTTGTTGGGTAATTAGGGCTCAGGCAAGAAGGTGCAGCTGTTACTAGGTATGAAAGACAGGTTATACCTATATTGTTTATTCTTTTCTTTTTCTTCCTCTTTAGAATTTAGGGGTTAATAGTGAGAGGATAGATGTTACCTGTCCTTGGAGTGGTTGTTGTGCAGCTGCTTCTTGATTTTCCTGTACCTGCACACAAAAGAGAGAAGAAATTATTAGAAACTCATAAATAGAGATTTTATAGCCTCTAGAATAGCCGTTGCTCCCCGGCAACTGCGCCAAGAATAGTGTCCGGTTGGCTTGTTTACGTTTATTATACTTTAAGTTACAATCGTTATAGTATGCAATAAGACAGCTACCAGATTACTACATATTTTTACTCGGAAAAAGTTTTCCCGAGGTCAAACTCAGGGAGCAACTAGAATTCTAGAAATATAAAAATTCTCAATTAGGTTACAAAAATAAGAGAGAGAGAGAGAGAGGGAGCTAGAGTTTCTCTTGGCTTCTTCTTATTCTGTCCTTTTCTTTCTGTCCTTCTTTTTCTTTCAGCTGATCTCCTTCTCTTCTTTTTCTTTTTTGCAGAGTCTTCCTTTCTTCTTCTTTCTTTTCTTTTCTTCTTCTACGACTGTGGTAATCTTCTTCTTCAGCCTTCTTCTTCTTTCTGCTTCCTTTCTTATGTTCTTCTCTTTCTTTCTTCCCTTGCTTGCGGCTTCAGTCTTCTTTCTTCTTTCTCTTTTCTTCTTCTTTTTCTTCTCTGCTTCCTTCTTTCTTTTCTTCCCTTACAGCTCCTCTTCTTTTCTCTTCTTTCTATTCTGGCCGCTGCCCTTCCGTCGTGTGATGCAATGGTCATACGACTTAACTGTAGGTTTGCTACAGTGCCTTCCTTCTCTTCTTCTTCTATTTCTCTCTTTCGTTTCTTCTTCTTCAGTTGCCCTGAGCGGCTGAGGCTTCGGCCGCTCCCCTTCTTCTTTTCCTTCCTTCCTTCTTTTCCTTCTGTTCCTGCACGCTCACACAAGGGTTAGAGCAAAACCTACCCCTACCCTTCCCCACGTCTCTCTCTTTCTCAGATTTCTCTCTTAGGACCACTCTCCCAGAGCTGGGTAATCGGGTGCGGGTATTGCGCCCGGGACCAGGCCCACGGGCATGCGGTGGTGGGCGAGGAGTGCGCGGTTTGGGTAAACGGATCTTGCCCAGACCCGCGTGGTGTGAGCACGGGCGAGGGCGAGCGAGCACGTGGCGCACAGCGTGCGGGAGAGGGACCTGACCCCTGTTTTCGAAGGCGAATAGCCTTAGACACTTTTTCAATTTAAGTGCGGGCGCTTGGCCACGCACTTACGAGGTGGGACTAAAGTCCCACCTCCCAAATTAGCGCCTGCAGCTGAGGAAACCGCAAGCAATTATAGCAGCTCGTGATGCCTTCGCCCCACCTGCAGGTCTGGGTGCCTTCGCAGAGGTAAACCGTGCAACCTGGGGTGTGCACCTAGGTTGGAAAGCGCCTGCAGTTGCAGGTGGAGGAGCTGCAGCAGCTCAGTAATGGAGCTGAAGGGGCTCCGACCTGAAAGCAGGAATACGGCCTCTTGGCTCAGTCAGAATACGCAGGGAGCTTCGCCGGAGTGCGGCGAATGCAGTGTAGGTGTTGGCGAGGCGTGAGGGCACGTGTGGAGGTAGCCCTAGGTCGGACTGTGTGCGAGACGATGGGTTTGTTCGGGAGGTGGTCGGGCAGTGGTTGGCAGTGAATGGGGAGGGGGGAGCAGTTGAGTGGAGTGAGGGGAAGCGTCTAGGGTAGTCGGCGAGGGGTAAGGAGGTCTGTGGAGGTGGAATGGACTCGCCAGAGAAGGTGGTCGGAGACGGAGCAGGTGGAGGTGGAAGTCGCGTGCGGTGGAGTAAAAAGGTAGATTAAGAGAGGGAAAATGTAAGGGAAATGGAGAGGAAGCTATTTACCTAAGTATTAGACGGAGGGGGAGGCCGGAGCTGGAGAAGAAGGAGACCTGGAGGAGGAGTGCGGCGACGAGGAAGCAGGCCGAGGGTGCCGGCGGGTATAGCCCGGCGTGGATAAGGGAGCAAGGCAAACCCTGCTGCAGGTAAGGCAGCAGAGCGACGAGGAGGAAGAGGAGGAAGTCTCCGGAAGCTTCGAGCCTTCTGACGGGGGAGGAAGGGATGAAAGGGGGGGTTCTCCGTCAAAGAAGAGCTTAAAGGAGCTGGCAGGGGGTGCCGGTCCTTATAAAGGGGTTGGCGCAGAGGGAGGGGCGGGCTGGCGACGTGCCAGCCTCGCCGGAGTGAGGCCGGAGATGACACCCATACCTTCCGCGCGTTCGCACGGAAGGTATGGTGGTCGGCAGAGAGCATGGGAGGGTCCCTGCGACAGATGACGTCATATGGAACCTCGCTTCTGCTTTGCAGGGCGGTAACCCTTCTCTGCGCGGCGCCATGCTCCACGCAAGGTCGTCGGAGCATGGTGCTGCACAGAGTTTGCAGGGAGGACCGTTCTGCAAAGAAAGATGAAAATATGGGGGCCTAAATGTAAGGGTTTCAAAAGATAAGGGTCAAAAAGTAAATGAAGAGGACCAAATTTTAAAGTCGGTCAAGGAGGTCTCTTCTTAGGCTCAAGTTTTTATACAAGACCAATTTGAACCTAAGGATTTTAATGGTGAATTTTAATTCTAGGTTGGACCATGTTTTACTGGATAATTTGCGTAAAGACCCAAATTAAGTTATTAATTGGACATGGCTCTCTTTTTAGGTCAAAATAGGCTTCTAAGGCCAAATTGAAGGTTCTAAATCGTAGAGAACATTTTTCTATGAATTTTAAAGGGTTTAGTTGATTTTTATCCTACCTCAAACCTCGTGAATTGAAGTGGGTTTGTTTTAAGGTTACAGAATGTCATTGAATTTCTGAAAGTTGCAATAACCCTTATTTAGATTAGATCATCCCACTTTCTTTCTTGTTAAGCTTGTTTGGCCTGTGTTTAGATCCTTAATTACCCTGTTTGCAAACTGCGTTGGTGAAATTACAGTTGTACCTCTTATGATTTGTTTTATTCTTAAACTCAGAATTCTCTGAGTTAAGCCTTTCTTTGGGTCATGTAGGAGCTTTTTCTCACATATCAGGGTTAGATTGTGCTAGTTAGGGTTTATGATGAGGTTCTCATCAGTTGGTGTGTGGAGTGGAGAGGAGAGGAGGGGAGCCTATATAGACAGCGTGGGGGGTTTAGGGTTTGGGGAAGGAAGGAAGGGAGAGAGAGAAGAGGGTTCTACGCGTCGCCTGCACACAGAGCGTAGTGTGCATACAAAAATTTCAGTTTCAGACGTCCGCGAAAGGGTCTAGATGTCTAAACAGACATCTGGCGGAGACTCCAGACGTCTTAAAAAGCTAAAAGTGTGACCGGTCATTACGGTTCATTACTTACATTAAAAATCAAATGAACTACTCATATTCGTTCTTAATTGCATAGTGAAATTCAGTCAAAGTAATAATTTTCCTTTGGGTTAATGGTGGCTCCAACAGCAGGGTTATAGCGTCGTAGTATAGCCAGTTGTTGCCATCATTTCAAATATATAAATTTTTTACTCGGAAAAGAGTTCCCGAGGTCGAACTCAGGGAGCAAGTTGTATTCTAGAAATATACATGTTTCTTTTACAAAAAAAAATAAAGAGAGAAAGGATTTGTTGTTTTCTCTTTGTTTCTCCTCGTCTCAGATCTTCTTCTTTGTCTGCAGAGGTGATCTTCTTCTTCTGCAGTGGTGATGCTCTTCTTCTTTTTCCAGCTGTTCCTGCTCTTCCTTTTTCTTCTGTCTTTCTTCAGATCTTCTTCTTTCTTCTTTGTTTTTCTTCTTTCAGTTCTTCCCTTGTTCTTTTGTGTTCTCCTCTGCCTCGCCTTCTTCTGTTGTTCTTCAGATCTCCTTCTTTCTTCTTTTCCCTTCAGGACGTCGTCTGATTTCCAAATCAGATGACTTAAACTGCCTGTTGCTACAGTGTCTCCCTCAGCTTCCTTCTTCTTCCGCGGTCATTCTTCTTCACCTGTGCCGATGTAGGACTAAACGGAGACCTCTCCTCGCGTGCGCCTGCTGGGAGACCGCGGCCTAGCTTCTGCAGCTGCGGCTTCGATTTGCGTCGGTTGCTGGCTGGCTGCCTTCGCAAGACTCCCCGTAATCCGCAGCAGCTGGAGACCTGGAGTCCTCAAGCCTGGAGCGCGGGAGAAGCTGCTTCAATGTGCGTTAATGGCGGTCGAACCTCAAAACCTGTCGGACACGAATATGGCCTCTCGGCCTGATCAAACCACTGGGGAACCTTCGCCGTGGCACGGCGAAGGTGTGGAGCTGCGCGGCAAGCCGCAAGGTGGTGTCTGGCGGCAGCCCTAGGTTGGACTGCAACCGGAGGAATGGGTTTGTTCGGGGGAGCGTTACGGAGGTGTGGAGTGGCAGTGGAGGGGTGGGGGGTGCTCAGTGTGATGAGGCGGAGGTTCGGTGAGGGTCGGCGAGGTGTGTGAGGCTGTGGAGCGATGGGAGCATCTCGCCGGAGGGTGGCCGGAGACGAAGGGGGTGACGATGGTCAGGGTCGGTCGAGGGCTTAATTGAACAAATTGAAAGCGAGGAAGAAAGAGGAGAAGAAGGGAAGTAGTTCTAGCTTACTTGCAGGGACGAAGGGGGAGCAGCAGGGCGACAGTCGTATCGACTGTCGCCGGAGAAGACGATGCTCAGGGAAAGGGGCGGCGGCGAGCAGAGAGCCGGAGAGGCGCCAGCTGGGTGCGGCGTGGCGCGGGAAGAGCAGGGGAGGAAGTCTCTGCTGCTGGTATTGCGGCAGAGCGAAGAGGAGAAGGGGGAGGAACCGCCGGAGCTGGTGAGCGTCTGCCGGAGAGAGAAGAGAGGAAAGTTGGGGGTTTTCTCCGTCAGACCCGAGCTGCCCCGTTCGGTGGAGCAACGGGGGGTATTTATAGGGATCAAAACAGGGAGGAAGGCGGAGGGAGACGACGTGTCTCCCTCGCCGGAGGATGGCCGGAAACAAAAACCCATACCGTCCGTGCGTTCGCACGGCCGGTATGGTGGGCTACAGCGACCAGGGGGTGTCCCTGCGACGGCTGACGACGCAGGGCACCCCCGGTTTACTTGCCAGGCTTCCCCCCTCACCCTGCGCGGCGCCATGCTCCGCGCAAGGTCGCCGGAGCATGGTGCTGGCAGGTTTTGCAGGGGGGACCTGAATGCGAAGAACGAAGGAGAGTTAGGGGCCAAAATGCGATGGTTCAAAAGTTGAGGGCCAAAAAGTAAATATATGAGGACCAAAGTGTGAAGTCGGTCAAGGAGGTTTCTTCTCAGGCTCAAGTTTTTATACATGATTAATTAGGACCTAAGGAATCTGATGGTGAATTTCATTTCTATATTAAACCTTGTTTGACCGGTCAATTTATGCAAAAACCCAAATTAAGTTATTAATTGGGCATGGTTCTCAATGTAGGTCAAAATGGGTTCTGAAGGCCAAATTGAAGGTTCTAAACCCTAGAGATTATTTTTCTATGAATTTTAGAGGGTTTATTCTATTTTTACTTTGCCTCGAACCTCGTGAATTGAAGTGGGTTGTTTTAGGATTACAGATTATCATTTAGTTTCTTGGAAGTGCTGTAGCCCTTGCTAGATCATCTCATCCCACTTTTATTCTTATTAAGCTGCTTTGACCTATGTTTGGGCCCTGAATTACCCTGTATGCAGATTATACTGGTAAAATTGCATTTTTACCCCTTATGACTTGTTTTCTTCTCAAACTCAGAATTCTCTGAGTTAAGCCTTTCCTTGAGATATGTAGGAGCTTTTATCCTTTGTATTAGGTCAAAATGAGCTAGTTATGGCTCATGATGAGGTTCTCATCAGTTAACTTCTACTCACAGGAATATCACAAATGCAGTCATTTTAAGTAATACAAGAAACAATAATTACTTTGGCAAATATGTTAAATGTATTAATTAATTTAAATACATCAAAACCAATTACAAAGGTGTGATATCATTAATGTTTATATTGAATGATTCATGAGTAATAAATTGTATCACCCCAATAATACTAATGTATCGATTCTCTATATGAGTATTGGTACCACCTAGATACCCATGGTACCGATGCTAAAGATAAATACCAGTACCTTATCTGTATGTACAAGTACCCATAAGGATTACCGATAGTCATAAGGTACAGTTTTGGAGAAAATCGTACCTCCTACATCTACTGGTACTTAAAACGATGTGTACTGATACTAACAAATGTACCGATACCACATTGAATGTGGAAAAGTTCTGGAACAACTTCCATACCCTATATGTACCGGTACGAAAGATTAGTATCGATACCTGTATGGTACAGATGATGTTCCCAGACCAACCCTCTCACCTTTTGTATTCAACTAATACCGATACTGATGATGAGTACTAGTACTGTATGAATCTCGGGTGCAGGTAGAGGGCGATGATTAAAAATCTGAAGGTGGCCTAAATTGATGACAACCAAAGCACCAATCAAGAACACAATTTTGTTATCCATATTGGGTGTATACACACACACACAAGAATACAATCACATGAATCAAACATTAAAAACATTGATTCAACAAAGATAGGGGGCTTAAATCATTGAATCAAACATGCTTTTAGGGATTGTTCTTAACCTAATGAAAAATCCAAAAATTTTAAATGTCAACACAACGAAAAATCAGAAGCTTTCACACCACTTGTTGGATGTAGATGAATGAAAACTTCGAATCAAATATTAACAAATCATGAACAAAGGTTTTCATTAATCCCAGAATCTCTGATTTCATTATATTGAGAATCCAAAATCAAAACAAGATAGAAGAATACCTAGATCCATCGCTTGGATTAACAAACGGAAGACACGTGTAACGATTCTCATGATTTCTCGTAGAGATTCCTTTGGCTTGTACGATGGATCTTTCAGAGGTTTAGACAGTGAGAGCGGAAGAGAAGAAAATGATAAGTGACTCTTCAGTTCTCTCCTTGGGCTCCAATACCCATAGTTGCTCCCATCGACGTGTCTTGACAGAGGTTTAAGTAGTGGACTGACCCTCGACGTGTTTCGTCGCGGTGATGCTTCTCTCCATGATCGCTTACCGGTGTGTGACGCCGAAATGCAACACCTGCTTTGATACTAATTGAAGGTTCTGACAGATTTGCGTGATAGAAATAAAATGCGGAAACATAAATAATCAATCTCACTAAGTACACAAGTACACAAATATTTTTAGGTAGAAACTCATGTTGGTGCTAGAGCACCACGATCATTTGTTTTGATGATAACAAAACACGTGTTATTTAACATTTGCAATTTGAGTCCTAGATTTCAGGTCAATTGCAAATGTGGACGTGTTTAGACGGAGTTCGAGCTCGCATCTAGAACGGATTGGAGGAGCTTGACGGAAAACAGAGGAGGTTCGCGTGGAGCGACAGATTGAAGATGGAAGGAAATGAAGAATAGGATAGATTTCCTTCTTTTGTACTTGTTGTATTTTTCGTTTCTGTTGTTGCTCTTTATTTCCTTAGATATTTCATGTTAAAGTGCCTCAAAGAACCCTAACAGTAGTCCTAGGAACACCGGCACAACCCTAGGATACTTAGGTTTTCTGTAGAATACTTAGAAAACCAATATAGGGTTCAAACAGCACTTCCAGACGTCTAATTCCAAAATCAGACGTCTGATAAAGTATTTTAAGACGTCTGACTTTTGTTTCAGACGTCTGATAACTGTTAGGCTGGACATAGTTAGTTCTGTCTGATGAAATCAGACGTCTAGACCTTAGACCAGACGTCTTAGGAGACGTCTGATGACTTTGCCAGACGTCCAACTAGTGGACCGTTGGCCAACACTCAAGAATATGACCGTTAGAGCCTTATCAGACGTCCTTAGGCCTTTCCAGACGTCTGATAAATGACCGTTTTGCCTCGGCTGACCCAAAATCTCTTCTCAGAGATTTTCTAGCCGTTGTAATGTTTGGAAATCAATTCCCACAGTAAAAGTATGTTTCTAGACGTCCAGACATAGTGCCAGACGTCTTGTATGTCGTCTGATGGACTTGCGTAAAAACCCTGTTTAGATCTGATCCAAGTCAGGGAGAGACCCGCCCAAAATCAGACGTCTGACCTTTGAATCAGACGTCTTATAGTGAACTTCCAGACGTCTGATGCTAGAATTAGACGTCTGATAAGCCTGTTAGAAAAATGATAGTTCCTGATTTCTGGCTGATTCACTTGGGCTTTGTTCCCAACGGCTATAGAACCTTTCTTAAGCCTTCCAAAGCCTTCCTAAGGCCCCTATAAATAGAGGGGAGCCTTTACACACCAATACACACTAAGAGAAACAAGAGACACACCTAAGCAACTTAGTTCCACTCTTTTGTGTCCAAGAGAAGCCCTTGCTCTCCAAGCTTAAGCTCCATTCCCTTGAGAGCATCAAGTCTTCGCGCACCCGCTCTCCCGCCGTTGTCTACGAGAGCGACATTGCACCGTTGCGTGGCTCACGCATCCGCGTCATCCTCGACGCACTCCTTGCAAAGGGGAGTTTCCTAATTCCTATAGAAGCTAGGTTTATAATTACTTTGTTGGCTCTATAGGACCTGTTGTTTTATTTTATCTTTGTCTTTTGGTTGGGTATTCGCTTTGCGAATTCCCGTCTCCTTCATGGGACAAAATCCTTCTCGTGGAGAGAAGGGGTTGAGGAACGCTACCCTCGTACTGGTAGCTTGGTTGTACTGAGGTTGAATCACCCTCGTTTTAAAGTGATTCGGTTAGTGGATTTGATCAACTAGGTTGATCGGAAAATCCTAACTCGAGAGGGTTAGGTGGTGGTTTTCACCCGATTTTGGTTTCCACCTAAAAATCTTTGTGTACTTTGTGTGATTGACTATTTGTGAGATTGCTTTATATTTCAATTACGCAATTTTTTTTACGTCACACTGATCTCACCCCCTCCAAGTAGGGAACCTTCAACTCAAACTTGGGTAAAAATCACCACCTAACCCTTTCGACTTAGGATTTTCCAATCGACATAGTCGATCAAATCCACTAACCAAACAACTTAAAACGAGGGTAATTCAACCTCAATATAACCACGCTACTATGTACAAGGGTAGCGTTCCTCAAAACCCGTCATCTTCTTAAGGAGTATTTTGTCTCACGAGGGAAATGGGAATTCGCAAGCCGAATACCCAATCAAAGATAATAATACAGTTATCCTATAGAGCCACAAGATAAATAAGTAAATCTAGGTACTATAGGCTAAGGAAACTTCCCTTTAGTGGAAGTGCGTCGGCTAGCAACGCGGGGTGCGTGAACCACGCGATGTCACTACGACACTCTCATATTCGTAGGCGAGAGAGCGGGTGCACAGCAAGGATGATGCTCTTAAGATTGTGGACAAGGGTTTGGAGAGCAACACCACTTCTAGGTGATTCCTTTCTTCTTTTGAATACAATATGAGTGGAGGTAGTGTTTCTTGGTGTATATGACAAAGGAAGAGTGCCCCTCTATTTATAGAGGCCGTAAGAAGTGTTTAGAAGGCTTCTATAGCCATTGCGAAGAAATCCAAGGCAAAACAGGCCAAAATCATTGTCATTAATGATTCTGATAGGATTATCAGATGTCTGGGTCATCGTCTGATCTAGGGATCGGTCGTCTAATCTAGAAGGGTAAAAGATTTGGACTAAGTTGGATCAAGACAGACATCTAGGATTCAATTTATAAGATGTCTAGGCTAATAATCAAACGTCTAATCCTAAGAAGGTTTCTTTCCTGTTTTCACAAGATCGAAATAGGGTTCTAGTAATAAGTTGCATAAACGATAGATCGGACGTCTGGCAGAAGGTCTAAACGTCTGGAAACATAAATCACTACGGAAATAGATTTCCCAAGGCTCAAATGGCTATTAGTTCTGACAAGAAGTAATTAGGGTCAGATCTTAGCCTAACGTCTATTTATTAGATGTTTGAGATGAATTATGAACGTTTGAAAGTAGATGTAAATCAGATTAAGAGTTAATCCTCTAAAATAAGCCAACGATCCTCTAGTTGAACGTCTGGCAAGGTCCTCAAACGTCTTTTAAGACGTCTGGACTAAGGACTGGACGTCTGAAACTGGCAGACAGAGAGTGAGTTTCCAACCTAAGTGTTTTGGACATCTGATCAAACAGTCAGACATCTTAAAGTCTAAGATCAGACGTTTGATGTCCAGATTGGACATTTGATCAAGTTATTTGATGCTTACTTTAGTTTTCTAAGTTCTATACGAGATGTCTAACTATCCTAGGGTAGTGTATGTGTTCCTAGGACTACTTTTTGTTACTTTGGGGTTCTTCAACAAATGATCTAAGTAAATAAAGAGCAAAGAACAAAAAGACAAATGCATAGAACAAAAACAGAAAGAACTTCTATCCTATTTTTCATCTTGTCTTCAAGCTCTTGCACCATGCGAAGCTCCTTCTCCTCCATCAAGCTCCTCCAATTCGCCATGGATGAGAGCTTGAGCTCCTTCACACTTATATTAATTTGCAATTATCCTGAAAACTTAAACTCAATGCAAAGGTTAAATAGCAAGTGTTTTGTTATCATTAAAATTAACAATCGTTGTGCCCTTGCACCAACATCAGGGACCATAACCACTGTATTGAAATTAACGGTTCTTCCCATCAAAGAGTCGTAACTCCCTCATTGGTTTCTATGTAATAAGTTCCATATTATTAGAAGTGCAATTTGCCCAATTTTAATCAGATCATATAACAGGCATATATATGTACATATATATATATAATATGCATTAATATAACTTTCTTTATAATAATATATGTATGGCCACATAATGATTCTAACAACGTCCACGTAATAATTTCATAGCAAACCCAAGAGCTTACTCCTCGCCACTAATAAGATTATGCCACCGAATTATCGGTGATCTAAATGATCCGCGCAACCGAGTAATAACGAACCAAGGATCGGCCATCAACTCAATTGTGATGGAGCTCGGATGCAAACGTGGTCCCGAAGAAACACCACAACAACAATGAAAACAAATAGCACAACCACAAGAGGTTGAGGACGCCAAAACCTAAGGCAAGGTCATTTCTCATGCGCTTTCAATGGAAAATTTTACTGGAACAAGCCTTCATGTGTAGTAAAGGACTATTTCTTCCTCTACTCTCGATATGATTCCACAGTTAAATTCTACAATAGATGACATCAATAATGCTCTTCCAACCATGCTTAAATACTTGTTGATGCTACAGTTTGTGGCTGCAGTTGTGCTCATGGGTGAGATAGGTCAATGCCTTTGTGCCAATGCATACTATTATGATTCTTCATCAAGTGACGAGGCTGAAGCTTGGGCAATCGTCCAGGGTTTGAATTTGGCAGTTCAGGCTGAACTTTTAGAAGTGGTTGTGCTTTCTGATGCGATTAACTCGATAAATCAAATTCTTGGCATCTAGCAACCATCTTGGAAATGTAGGTATGTCGTTCAACGTTATTCTTCTATGTTGAATGTGAAAATAGTTTCCATGTTACTAAAGTTCATAGGACTATTGTTTAGACAGTGCACTCACCAGCTAGACATTGTCTCAGATGTAATGTGCAAACTTATTGGGAGTTCCTTGACATGCCTTGCGACATGTTTCAATTTTAATGAAATTCCTTCTTGCAAAAAAAAAAAAAGTGAAGCCAATTGGCTACCTACCTTGAGGATGTTTCAACATGGATGAGTCCAAAATTAGTCCAAGTGCATTGTTTTTATGGAAAATTTTTCATGGACAATGGTGTGTACACAAGTTTGTATACAATACTCTCCCTTACCAACAAGTGGGTCCTACTTATTAGTGTATGCACCTATGTACAGAAACCATTGTCCTTTTATTAACTCTACAATTAGTATTATATAAATATGAAAAATGGGAGAGCTACTCTACTATATACCCACAAGCATACCAATCCTACATGGCATAGATGAGGTGGATGCCATGTGGATGTTTGTGGGTGGAGTCACATGAAAGGATTGCATCTCTTTTTTGTCACATGGGTGCCAGGTACTTTTTTTTTCTTGGCTGCCATACTTGTCTAAAAGACAAAAGTATTCTTTCCATTTTAGCTAAGAGAGACTCATGTAGACTAACCTTTTCTCTTTTATCACTTTTGGTTCATTGCCTACATATCTCAACTAGGTTTAAATTTGAATTTCGGTGGAGGGAAAGGGGTACTGTTAAGGATCTACTGCAGCTATGATGGTGCCGTAAACAGTCGCGTTGAGATGCCAACAACACCTCAAATAATGAAGATAAGAATCACATCAATGTAAGTTTAGATACCAATGTTACCATGTACATTTTACTGCTGGTGCCCTTGGCACCTATTCAGTAACGTTTATAGTACTCAAATATCTACTGCAAATACTTATCACTTATCTTGATATTGTTGGCATGAATTACTTATCACTTATCTTGTTGTTATTGGCATTTATTATGTAAACACCTATTGTGGTGCTGACGGCACCACTATAGGTGTTAATGGCATCACCACCAATCGCATTGAGATGTCAACAACACTTTAAACAAAAAAGATAAGAATCACATCAACGTAAAGTTAAATACTGACGTCATCACATACATTTTTATTTTGGTGCCCTTGGCACCTATTCAGTAACTTAATTTTATAGTGCTAAAGTATCTACTACAAACACTTATCACTTATGTTTGTGTTATTGATATCAATTACTTATCACTTATTTTGGTGTTGTTGGCATCAATTAAGTAAACACCTATTGTGGTGCTGACGACACCATAATAGGTGTTAAGGGCATCATCACCGATTGCGTTGAGATGCCAACAACACCTCAAGCAAACAACACCTATTGTATTGTCGTTTGCACGCACTAGAACAATGTGATGGAAGTCTTTAGTGCAGCTATGATGGTGCCATAAACACCTCTTGTGTTCACGACACCTTGTTGTCAATTAGTTACTTACTTTGCAGACAGATAGATGCTGGCGGCACCACCATAAGCACCAACAACATCACTATTGGTGCTAATGATATTATTGTAATTCCCTACGGGAGGGGGTGAGATATGTGTGACGTATAAAATGTGGAATTAAAATAATTTCACAAAAATGAGTAATCACACAAAAGGTGTTAAGAACGAGGCATCAGACGGGCTTTTAAGACGTCTGGGAAGTGTCCCAGACGTCTGGTAATCAATTTTTGCGGCGTACGGAGTTGCGTCTGCGCGCGCAGACTGCACCCGCCGCTCTCGCCCCTCTTTTTCTCTCTCTCCTCCTGCAGACACGCCATCTCCCTCTTTTCTCTCTCCCCTCACTACCTATATAAGCTCTCGCCCTCTCCCTCACCCTCATCTCCTTCGCCCTTCTCTTCTCCTTCTCCCTACCAGTGCGAGAGCGCGAGCGAGTGGGGGAGCGGCGGGCGTGGGGTGTCGTGGAGGGGCTGTTGCAGCTCGGGCAGCAGGCGGACGGGGCGCGGCGCGGCCGTGCGTCGCGGGCGGAGAGCGAGTCGGGCTCTGATTGTGGAAAATTTTCCAGAATCAGACGTCTGGGCTTACGACCAGACGACGGTGAAGACGTTTGGAGGACTGTCCAGACGTCTGGCAGGTAGGATATTTCTATCTTCTTCCTTTTTCGCGTGTACGGCCATGCAGCCATCTGCCGCACCTTCGTCTGCGATCTGTCGTGCTGAGAGCAGGTGTCGGTGCGTGCAGGTTCTGCTCGGGAGGGCGCGAGGGCTCGCCATCCCACGTGAATCAGACGTCTGGCCGCAGTACCAGACGACGGAAAGGTCCTCCAGACGTCCGGGGTGACAATCGGACGTCTGGAAACTGACTTCAGACGATCCAGCGAGCTTCTGGACGTTTGAAGGACTACGCAGAAGAAGGTATGGCATGATCGACGTTTTAAGACGTCTGGAAGAAGTTCCAGACGTCTGATTTTGGACAGTTTCGTCGTTTTCGACCCGTTTAGGGCCCATTCGGAGTCCGTTTTCCGCGTTATGAGTTGCGTTCTTTCCAGAATAAAATCCTCTACCTGTTTACAGTAATTGTATACCGTTCTGAGATACTCATTGTGTTTGATCTTTGTATTAGGACCTCGTTCCATTGCAGTCTTGGGGGTTGCGGAGGCACGCGGGACTTCCGACCACGCCCCCAGTACTCCCGTTGTAGCTGGTAGAGTGGCTTTTAATTAATTGGCATAAATTGTTATAATTGTGGAACAATTAATAGAGTCTAGGGCGTTGCATGAACCCTAGGACTGAGAAACTAGATTGAATGATAGATCCTAGGGTATTGCATGAATCCTAGGATTGTGAAACTCGATTGAATGATAGATCGTAGGGTACGGCATGAATCCTAGGACTGGAAAACTAGTGGAACATATACATATATTGCAGTCTCGAAAAAGTGGAAAGGAAATTATAGCTGCGTGTAAATTAATAGCTGCCTGTCATGAATGAATAATTATGATTAAGAATATGGGTTGTATGAACGTAAGACTGGAACAGTGAAACCTACAATGGCCAAACAAAAGAATACGAACCCTACGGGGAATTAAGAGTAGAACTCCTGGGAAGAGAATGGAACAGAACTGAGAAAGTGGAATAGGGAAGTGTGCTGTCTCTTGGGTACGTGGTACCAAAGAGAGCACACATTACCTCTTAGTGTAAAGGGGAGCTTGCTGCCCTCAGGTTGAGACCAGGATGGGTTTGGCCACTGTACACCGACTTGCTGGCCCTCGCGTACGCAGTACTGAGGAGAGCTACTAGTGTATGGAGAGCACTAGCTACCCCATGGGCCCCGGGGTTCTGCTAGCCTCCTACACCAACTTGTTTGGCCCACTGGGCAAACCAGGGTAGTCAGGCGAGGGTGCGCGGACTGTGGAGGGGTTGGACCCCTGTTACTAAAAGGGCTCTGCCCTATACTGGTTCCGTGCTGTGTTTTGAGCGCACCCGTTAACGGAAACGACTGACCGCGTGCCAGTGCGGGGTAGCTACCCGTGCGCTTATCGCACGTGCCATAGTCACCATTACGTCTGTCAGCGACCTTGGGGTGGTTGACTGAGGGTAGGACCACCACGGGGGACTCTCCCGGCCAGGAGAGCACCACGTGTTATTTCTACTTTTCGGAAAAGACTGCAGTCGAGATTGTTCCCACGAGGAACATTCGAGATCAAGTGAAGGATCTGAGAAATAAATAAATCGTGAAATAATAGAAGGACGTAAATAAAGAAAGTAAAATATAATAACTACTGTACACTCTACTGCTTCCTTAATTTTTAGCTGCTACTCTACTCAGCGTTTCGCTGACGTGTTACACTCGTTACTTTTCAGGACCAGGTGTTGAGCAGCCAGGGTTAGCGGCTGCAGAGGACACTTGGCCGAGTAGGGTCCAGTAGCGTTACCCGCAGTTCTTTTTGTACTTTCTACCACTGTAGTGAGTAGTTTCCTTGTTACTCCTTGTACTTCTTTATTGTAAACTTCATGTTATGTACATATTTGTTGTTCTACTGTTGTGGTGGAGTATACTGTAGTAGTTCCTTTTCTTACTGCTGTATTTTGTTACTGTTAGTTATATTCATGCTGAATGTGGTTGATTTTACTGCTCCTTTGGTTACTTCCACGTTGGACGACTAGGTCTTGGGATTAGTCGAGTTGGTCCGATTCTCGTGTCTCGTAGGGATTCGGGAATCGGGTCGTTATAAAAGGCGTAAGTATTTTTAGATGGAAACCCAAACCAGGTAAAAACTACCACCTAACTCTCTTGAGTTAGGATTTCTCGATCAATAATGTCGATCAAATCCATTAAACGAACTACTTAAAATGAGGGTATTTCAACCTTAGTATAACCATGCTACTTTAAACGAGGGTAGTGGTTGTTTAATCCTCAACACAGTTAATTAAGTTATTTAGACTTAATTAATCACATGAGAAAGTAACTTAGATTAACTTGAATTAATGTTAATTGTGTAGTATAGGGTTAAGTTAACCTAACATTTTAGATTTTTAATTCTTTTTAACTGGTTGAGTCCAGGTCGTTCACTGGGAGGCATGACTTATCTTAATTCACCATTAACTCCTAAACATAAATTACTAATTACTTAATCAATTAGAATTATAATTAGATTACTTTAAGTACATGAATCTTGCATAAAGGATATTCACTTAAAAGAACATGCAACATTCCATAAGAAAAAAAATATATTTACACATGTAATTTATCATTAAAAATCAAGTAAACATATTTATTACACTAATTACAACTTATTTACAAAAGATTAAGGTAAGAAAAAGTTATTCAAATGAATACAAATGCCTTATTACATCAATTAAGCTCAAAAAGACATGTTATTGGAGTAAAAATACAAAATCAGACATCTAATGAGAAAATTGGACATCTTAAAAGTAAACATTAAAAGACTAATTACATTATCAAACGTCTGAATCTCTTTTATTTCCATCTTTTCTTCTTTAATCTTCAACCTCAATTCTTCTCTTTATTTCTCTTGTTCTGCCGTCTCTCCCTCTTTCGCTCTCTCTTTCTCTTTAGTTTTTCTTCTCTTCTGTATACATTCTTTTTCTCTTTTATTTCTCTTAATCTGCCTGTCTTCCTTTTTCTTTCAATTTTTTAACTGTGCAGATTAAACCACACTTAAACCAAAAATTTGATTTTCTAATTGGCAGCTCGGATTGGTTGGGGACACACAGCACCCCTCTCAGGGTGGGACCAGATCCTACTAGGTCCGAGCCTAGTTAATTTTAGATGGTTTATTTCTGGTTTAGATACATGCACAGTCTCCGGCCTCCCAAGCCTACATACGTGCCCGCTCACAGGCCCACGCACACAGGCATACGCCTGCGCACGCACATACACACACCCGCACAAGCACGCGCAACGCACGCGCCTGCACACAAGCTCTTTTCTTTGCGCCCAACGTTGATGATCGAAACGTCGTCGGCACTTTTTCGTATTATACTGAAACAACCCATCACCCTTTTGTCATTTAAGATGTCTGAAAAGTTCACCAGACGTCTGGAAAGATCAACGGACGTCTGAAAATACGTTTTCTCTTCAGTGCGTACCGTATGTACGCCATGCCTACTCCTTCACCCGCGCCTCCCCTCACTTCCCCTACGACGCCACTCCGCACCATCCCTCGCCATCTTGTCCCCCTCACCTCCTCTCCCTTTATAACCTCTCCTCTTCATTGCGCACCCCGTAGCAAGACGAGAGAGCAGAGAACTAAGCGAGGGCGAGAGTGAGTGAGAGCAGGGAGCCAGAGTGAGTCTGAGCGTGAGAGCGGAGGGTGCTGCGTTGCTTTGCTACAGCGCCTGCAGGAAAGGGAAGCTAGAGCGGTTCCGCGGAAGTCATTTTTTCGTGGAATCAGACGTCCGGAGTTATATCCAGACGTCTTACCAGACTTTCGAAAGTAATGAGAGACATCTAGTAGAGATCTACTTTCCGTATTCCTTCACTGCCAGAGTCCTGACAGAGTACGCATATGTGTCAGAAGTTGGAAGGGGGACCAAGGTAGTTTCAAACGTTTGGGAGCACCTCTAGACGTCTGACAGAACCCTTAGACGTCGGCATTGAGTCCAGACGTCTGATAGAGGAACACCGAGAGAGGTATCCCTGAGAACTATTTTAAGATGTCTGGGACCTTTCCCAGACGTCTGACTTCTGTCTGACTGCGAGTTTTTGGGCCCGTACAAGGCCCTAATGTTATTAGTTTTCCACAAACAAAATGTCTTTGTTTTCCATATGAGTTTCTCTATGTAATGATACCTTATTTGTATCATTCTAAACCTTTTGGCCTATCGATCCATGTTTTAGGTCTCCAGTCCGTTGGGTGTACGGGACCCACGGAGACGTCGGGAGCTACTGTACGAGCCCCCATTCCACCCAGTTACCTAGGTAGAGTGGTTATAACCATAAATCTCTAAATTAATACATGCATGTAAGTAATCCTAAGACTTGAGATGAACCCTAGGAAGAAGTAAAACTCTAGAATATATTCTTGAACCCTAAGTCATGGCATGAACACTAGGGCTAGAGAAAAATACGTGTGAATGATTGAGTAATCAAAAGCTGCCTATATTATCTAAAATGGACTCATACTGTGATAAAAATGTGATGGAAACACCATCATGAGTCCTAACGAGATCATTTTGACCCTTAAAAGAGAAAAAAAGCTCCTACATAACCAACAGGAGGTCCTAACTCAATGAATAACCATTCTGAGAAAAAAGTAAGAAACAAGGGGTAAAACTGTAATTTTACCATTGCAGTGCAACAACGGATTTTCTCATGGGATAAACACAGGTCAAATGGACTTAACAAGATAAAAGGTGGGTTGGTTCAAAAAGGAAAGGGTTCATGTGAATGTTGGGAATTAAATGACTTCTTGTAACCCTAAAGCAGATCCACTTAATTTAAAAAGGTTTTGGTCAGGATAAAATTCACCTAAATCCTCTAAAAATTATGAAAAAATATCCTCTATGGTTTAGAACCTTCAATTTGTCCCTTGGAACCTATTTTGACCTAAATTGGGGTCTCAGTCAAATGTTTGCCCTAAATTGGGTTTTTATGTAAATTGCCTGATCAAACGTGGTCAAAACCAAAATATAACTTCACCAATGGATTCCTTAGGTCCAAATTAAGTTTGTACCAAAATTTGGACCTAAGGGGAATTCACCTTAACCTACTTTGAAGCAGGTTCAGCCTAATTACATTTCTACCCCTAACTTTTGAAAACTTCTGCAGAAACCCCCCTATCTTTATCTTCGTTCTTTTCAATTAGGTCCCTCCTCCATTATAGAGAAGGGAATCTTACTCCGGCGAGATTTCAAGGGAAAGATCTCTTTGATTTCTCAGAGAATCGACTTCAAATTTGAAAGGGAGATTCTCTGAGAAATCTCCTCCAATTTGAATACAATTCTAGGCTTGATTTGGTACCCAATCTCTCATGCAAATGCAAGAGAGATTTGGGTCTCATTTGACCTTCCATCTCCAGAGAGGTTACTGTGCTTGGAAGGTTGGCTTCCAAGCACAACACCTTCCTCTGGAGCCTATAAAAGCAAGCCCAAAGCCCTCTGCATTCTTCAAGCTTGAAATTGACCTGGGAATCCCTCTATTCGTCTCTTCCCCCTTCGATCAGTAACTTAGTAAGCTCCGGCGAACCCCCTCTCTCTCCCTCGTTGCTTTGCCACAATACCAGTGGCAAGGTTCTCTTCCTCCCCTTCGTCTGCGTCGCACCGCATCAGCCGACGTCCCTGCAACCCATTCATCGTCGCCATCCTCCATTGAGTACTTCGTCTCTGGTGACGGTAGTACGAGCCGGCCGCCTTCTCTGCATCCCCCTTCCTCTATCTACACTCAGCTAAGTCCTCTCTCCCTTCTAAACATTTTTCTCTCTTTTATTCTTGCAAATACGCTTCGATGCACGTAACCACCATCACCTTCCTCATCTCCGGTTGGACCTCTGGTGAGGCGTTCCCGCTGCTCCACTCCTCCATCCGCCTCACCAACTACCCCACAAGCATCGTCACACTCCATTGGCCATAAACCCTCGCTCCACTCACCGTGCCACACCCCTAAAACTCCCCCCAAACAAACCCACGTTCGCACACACAGGGTGTCCTAAGCATGCACGCTCAGCCCACCCCATGCCATGTCGACCCTCGCACTACATTCGCCGTGTCTCAGCAAAGCTGTCTGAGCCTTCTGATAAGGCCGCAAGTCCATTTTCGTGGTTGACAGGTTTAGAGGCTCGCCGCCATTAGCGCAAGCAAGGAGCTTGCTTGGGAGCTTTCCCAGGTCTCCTCGCTCCAGGATAAGGGCCCCAGGTCATGCGGAATCTCTTTGCACACAGCCCCAGCCAAGCAATTGGCACTGAAGCCCCACGTAGCTGCTGCAATCAAGGAGGTCTCCTACTACGGGTGTTCGTGAAGGAAGGTGGGACAACATAATCCCACCTTGGAAGTGGAGGAGCGGGCGCAGTAAGATAAATTGAAAACGTGATATAGCCTCTTCGCCTCCTGACCACGGGTGAGGTCCCTCTCACCTACCGCTGCCTCATCCCGTATACCCGACCTGCTCTCCTCGCCCACCACGCACACCGGTGGGCCTGGTCCCGGGTGCGTGTACCCGACCCAATTACTCGAGAAGGCTCTGGGAGAGCAAGCCTAAGAGAGAAAAAGGAAGAGAGATCGCGAGGGTGGGTAGGGGTAGGTTTTACTCTCGCAGCAGGAGAAGAAGAAGAACCAAAAGAAGAATAGGGCTGAAGCCAGCGAAGGCTAAGGAAGGAGAAGGCAAGGGCTGGAGAGGAAGAAGCTAAGAAAGGGCTAAAGAAAGAGAAAGAGGAGAAGGAGCTGAAGGCAGAAGAAAGAGGAGTCACCAGAAGGAAAGAAAAGGAGAAGAAGGAGAAGCCAAGAAGAAAGAGGAGCCGTAGAGAAAGAAGAAGAAGACAAGGGCCAGAGCAGCTAAAGGCAAAAGAAGCACATGCACGAAGAAAAGAAAACAATAAGGGAGAAAGTCAGAGACAGAGATCAAAGACAGAGAGGAGAAAAAGAAGAGACATAGCACTGTAGCAATCACAAGTTTAAGACGCCTGATTCACAAATCAGATGTCTATTTTTTGTGCTCTTTATATATATTGATATTTAGTGTTTATATCTATATTTTTGCATCATAACTCTAATTTTCCATTGCATATTATATTCAATTTTAAAGTTGTGCTCTTGATTTTTAAACCCCAATTTGTTCCCTTTGTTCGACCTCGGATTTAAAACTTCGAGTAATAAAATTTATTTGCTTTCGAGCGATTTCAACTATACTATGACGCATTAATTTTAAACATTGATCTTACCTCGTTAAACAAAATGGAAAATGAACTGCTTGTTTCGTACATTCCAACCTGGATGTGGAAAAAAAACTCATGTCCGAACCCTACGGGGAATGTAGACAAGAATATCGTAATACAAAGAACTGGATGGTTCTGGAAATTGCCACCCATGGGCAGCTGTTAAGGGAAGTAGGCTGACCTTCGTATACATGGTACCGAAGAAAGCAACTATCTCTTGTAGTGTAGTGGGGAGCTTGCCGCCCTTAGGTTAAGATACAAGGTGGGTTTGGCCACTCTACGTCGACTCTTACTGGACCTCGTGTATGTGGTACCAAGGTGAGCTACTTAGTGTAAGGGGGAGCTAGCCGCCCAAGGGGGCCCAAGGCTAGGTATGGCCACCCTACACCGACTCTTGTTAGCCCTTTGGCAAACCGGGATAGTCGGATGAGGGTACACGGACTGAGGAGGGACGAGACCCCTATTCTGTTCTGTTCTAAGAGGGCAAGGCCATACACTATTCTGCACTATATGTTGAGGCGTACCTGCTAGCGGAAATGACTGACTACGTGCCAATGCGGGGTAGCTACCCGCGTGCTTATCACGTGTGCCACAATCATCGCTACGTCACAACCGTGACCTTGGGGTGGTAGACTAAGTGTAGGACTACCACGAAGGGACTCCCCCAGCCAAGAGAGTGCCACGTGGGCATCCTACATCACGGGAAGCTGCAAGCAAAATCGTTCCTGTAGGGAACAAGAAGATTAATTAATGTGATGATTTCGGATTAGAGATCTCTACGCACCAACATGTATAATATAATTGGAAACGGAAAATTATATGTTAAACTACTTATTAAATGCATGTTACTTCTTAGCCACCACTCTACTCAGCGTTAGCTGACTCGAGTTAAATAATTTTGTACAGGTCAGGGATTTGAGCAACCCGAGCTACTGGCTGCTGAGGATGCTAGGCCTAGTAGAGCCTAGCTTTAGTTCTACTGTTTGTTGTAGTGAGTTTCTATAGCCTTGTTTCTACTATATGTACTCGTTTTTGTTGTGATGGCTGTATTATGACAAATAATATTACTGTTCCTTTCCCCCTGTTGTTATTAATTTCTTTCTGCTTAGCTATTGTACGTGTATGATTGTGGTTTGTTGAATGTTATTTGGTTATTTCTTATTGGATGACTAGGTCTTGGGATTAATCGAGGCAAGCCGGTCTCAGGTCCTGTAGGGATCTGGGATCGGGTCATGACAAGATGGTATCAGAGTAAGGTCGTCCCGAGAAATAAACCAAGTTGTTAGAAAAACACCAGACTTGTACATGTAACTGAGATAGCCATCACAACTTTTTCTCTTGATTATTGTTTCCGAGTCTTACGTCTTCTCTTTAGTCAAACAGTCATCGATAATCTCGTTCCTCCTCGATCTCTATGTAGGGCATGCCTCGCCAGGGAGCTCTTGAGGCAGGCCGCGAACGTGGTCGTGGCCGAGGGCGTGGTCGCAGGGGAGGGCGAGAGATGGTCGAGGATGGAGCCACTCCACCTCTCCTTCTGGGCATTCAGGCCCCGGACCTTGCCTAGCTAATCCGGGATCTCATATGGGAGGAGCTCCATCTGCTCCCCTTCCTGGGGATGCGGAGGGGGGATCCTCCGTGGGGCAGGTGAGCCGCCACAACGCTGGACGAGCTGGAGGGGGAGGGGGTGATCTCTACCGCCCCCACCTCCTTCAGACACTTCGGGACACGGACCCTCCTTGCCTGGAGGTGCACCCCTTCCTCCGTTGCGGCTACACCATGAGGTCTTCAGCCAATTCAAGAAGCTGAAGCCCCCCTCTTTCAAGGGGGTGGAAAGCTCGTCTGAGGCAAGAGATTGGCTGGAGTAGATGGAGATCTTTGACACCCTCTATCCTCCTGTAGAATGTCGCATGGCTTTCGCCACGTATCAGCTGGAGAGTGTAGCACACAGGTGGTGGAGGGCAGTTAGAGGACAGGAAGAGGGAGAGCTGACATGGGACCGATTTGTGGCGCTCTACTGTGAGCAGTACTTTCCACAGGCTTGGCAGGATCAGAGGAGGCGAGAGTTCTACACTCTCTGCCAGGGGGCAATGACAGTTAGCGCGTACCGTACGCGTTTTTTGGAGCTGTCACGCTTTGCCCCGACAGCCGCATCCACCGAGGAGGAGCGCCTGTGGAGATTCATCGAGGGTCTTCGACCCGCCATCCGGGGGTATGTAAAGCCCCTGAAGCTACCTACCTTCTCCCGCGTAGTCGAGGCTACCATGACCTACGAGGAGACCAACTCGTCCGTGCGAGACATTGATGGAGGAGGACGGAAGAGGCCATACCTGCAGGAGCACTCACAGGGCTGTCGGGAGAGGAGGCACCAGGCACCAGCAGGGGAGCTTTCCCATTCTGTGGGTCCACCAGGGACCTTTGGGGGCCCCCGACAGGGATCAGCCGACTACAGCAAGCCCCCGCCCAGTCACCAGTAGGGACAGCAGACAGAGGGAGGTCGCATACCCCTCTACTATCAGTGTGGCCAGCCGGGCCACATAAGGAGGAATTGTCCATCTAGGACCGGAGCGTAACCGACGCTCCCAGCACCGAGCACTGAAGGCCAATCTGGCGGCTGCGGATACCAGACCCGAGGAGGAGGATAGTAGTCGTGAAGAGGGTACCGGTCCGCTGCCTCCCGCCCGACCTAGAGCACGGCTGCTTCTTCTGTACCGAAGACTGAAGGGCATGTTAATGCCCTGACTCATGGAGATGCTAGAGCTTTAGGCTCCATAGTGGCAGGAAAGGTTACTATTCCGGCAGACTCGTCTACACTCTTTTCGATTCCAGAGCTACGCATTCGTTTGTTTCTACGGGTTTTGCTATCTGCACGGGGTTGAGCAGTGTACTTCTAGAAGAGCCATTCCTGATTAGAGGACCAGGTGGGCAGGTGTTTGTTGCCGAAGAGGTTTTCACTGACTGTGAGGTCACAATAGGGGGACATAGTCTTCAGATAAACCTGATCATGATCCCGATGGAGGACTTTGGTGTAATCTTGGGGATGGACTGGTTGGCCGCATACCATGCACTTGTAGTCTATTTTGGGTGGAAGATTGTTTTCTCCATACCACGGCTGCCTCCCTTCGAGTTCCATGGCCAGCGAGTAGACAGAGGATTCAGGTGCATCTTTGCACTTCGGGCAGCGAAGCTACTGTGCCAGGGGTGCGAGGGCTTCCTTGCTTGCGTTCTAGCAGAGCCCGGCCCTGTGGACAATATACAGAGTATTCTGGTGGTCTGTGAGTACCCCAACATCTTTCCAGAGGAGCTGCCGGAACTGCCACCTGAGCGTGAGATCAAGTTCGAGATCTCACTGATACCGGAAACCGGCCCCATTTCTTCAGCACCGTACCGGATGGCCCCACTTGAGCTGCGAGAGCTCAAGTCACAGCTACAGGACCTGCTAGAGAAGGGCTTCGTAAGGCCGAGTGCCTCCCCGGGAGGAGCCCTCGTCCTGTTTGTGAAAAAGGACGGTACTCTTCGGCTATGCATCGACTACAAACAGCTGAATCAGGTCACCGTCAAGAACAAGTACCCGTTACCACGCATAGATGACCTCTTCGACCAGCTGAGGGATGCCACGGTATTCTCCAAGATAGATCTGAGGTCAGGCTACCATTAGCTGAGGATTAGGGAGACAGACGTCTCCAAGATAGCCTTTCGTACGCGATACGGCCACTACGAGTTCTTGGTCATGCCGTTTGGGTTGACCAACTCCCCTGCCGCTTTCATGGACTTGATGAACCGCGTCTTTCAGCCGTATCTGGATCAGTTTATGGTTGTTTTCATTGATGACGTACTCGTTTATTCTCGAGACCAGGCGCAACATGAGCAGCACCTTCACATGGTCTTGGATAATTTGAGACGGCACAGGTTGTATGCCAAATACAGCAAGTGTGAATTCTGGTTGACACAGATCACCTTCTTAGGCCATGTGATCTCAGAGGATGGTTTAGCTGTGGATCCAGCTAAGGTAGAGGCAGTACTCAGGTGGGAGTGGCCACGTTCGGTAATAGAGATTCATAGTTTCCTGGGACTGGCTGGTTACTACAGACGGTTTATCAAAGGGTTCTCGCAGATTGCACGTCCTCTGACTCAGTTGACTCAGAAGGACGTACCCTTCGCCTGGACAGACGAATGTAAGTCTTGCTTTCAGGAGCTGAAGGAGAGGTTGACCTCAGCTCCTGTACTCACCATCCCTGACAACGGTTGCGGATTCGTCGTCTACACAGATGCCTTGTTGCAGGGATTGGGGGGTGTGCTTATGCAGTGGGGTTACTTTGTCGCATACGCTTCGCAGAAACTAAAGTCCCACAAGCATAACTACCCCACCCACGACCTAGAGTTGGCAGTAGTTGTCCTCGCATTGAAGATCTAGAGGCACTACTTGTACAGAGAGACGTTGAAGATTTTCACTGACCATAAGAGCCTCAAATATTTGTTTGACTAGAAGGAAACTCAACATGGGGCAGAGACGTTGGTTGGAGCTCCTGAAGGACTACGATTGTAGCATCCCTTACCACCCAGGAAAAGCCAATGTGGTGGTTGACGCCTTGAGCCGAAAGGTGCCCGCCACTTGGCTTGCTTACGAGCACAGAGTTGGAGACTCATGGAGGAGTTGAGCAGCTGGCGACACCAGGAGTTACAGGGTGGAATGGCAGGTCCGTGGTGCTGCTTTGTGTTTATTATAGTACAGTCGTTATAGTATAAGACAAGACAGCTACGGTTGTCATTCCAATAGATTTTTTTTTTTTTTTACTCGGAAATAGTTTTCCCGAGGTCAAACTCAGGGAGCTACTGGAATTCTAGAAGTACAAAGTTTCTCTATTGGATTACAAACATAAGAGAGAGAGAGAGAGAATTTTTTTTGGTCTTGGCTTCTTCTCTCACGGCTGTGCCTTCTTCTTTCTTCTTTTTGTGCTTTCTGTCCTCTTCCCTCTTTTTCTCTTCTTCTTCTTTGGCTGTTCTATCTCTTCTTATTTTGCTGTTGCGTGCCTCTGATCTTCTTCTTCTTCTTCTGCCTTGCCTCTTTCTATTTCCTCTGCAGTATCTTCTTCTTCTTTCTTTCTTATGTTCTTCCTTTTCTTTCTTTCTCTTGCTCTTCTTTCTCCTCTTCTTCCGAATCCTTCTGCTAGTCCTTCTTCTTCTTCTTTAGTGAGCCTTCTTCTTCCGAGTTCTTCCTTCTCTGCTCAACCGTCATCTGATGCAGTGGTCAGACGACTTAACTGCAGGTCTGCTACAGTGCTTCTCTTCTTCTCCTTCCTTTCTTCTTTGTTCGACCTCTCTTCTTCTGCCTTGCCTTTTCTCTGCTCAGCCCCTCTTCAGAGCTTCTTCCTTCTCCTTCCTGCGGCTAAGTACTTAGCCTTTCTCCTTCTACGCTCTGTTCTTGCACACAAGGCACAACAAAACCTAACCCTTCCCTCTACCCGCACGTATCTCTCACTCTCTCTGCAAATCGCTCACAGGAAACTCTCCCAGAGCCGGGTTAACAGGTCGGGTTGCGTACCCGGGACCAGGCGCACCGGTGTGATATGGTGCGCGAGGTGTGCTCGGTAGTGTCGGGTCGGATCCGCCAGGTTCGCAAGGTGAAACCGCGGACGAGGCAGGTGTGATGGGCGAGGGACCTCACCCCAGGTGCATTCGGAGGCGATAAGGCTGTATCACAAAATCAATTTAAACAGTGAAGGCGCTGCGAGGCTTACCGATGTGGGACTAAACTGGCGCCTCTCCTCGCGCGCGCCCGCAGGAAGACCTCCTCGCAATCTCCTCAGTTGCAGCCTCGATTCCCTTCGCTTGCTGGTTGGCTACCTTCGCAGGAGTCTCCCCAATCCGTAGCAGCTGGAAGCCTGGAGCTCTGAAGCCCGGAGCTCTCTTGGGAGCTTCTCGAATCGTCGACAATGGCGGTCGGGCAGCAGACCTGTCAAGCACTAAAAGAGCCTCTCGGCCTAATCAAACTACTGGGGAACCTTCGCCGTGGCACGGCGAAGGTGTTGAGATGTGCGGCAGGCCGCGGGGCGGCCTAGGCGTGCGTGCCTAGGTCGTCCTGTGGTCGGAAAAATGGGTGTGTTCGGTGGCGTGTTGAGTGAGTGTGGAGGGACTGTGGAGGGGCGGAGGGCGTTCAGTGTGATGAGGCGGAGCTTCTGGGACGGTCGGCGAGTTGTGTGGAGCTATGGATCGACGGGGCCAACTCGCTGGAGGGTGGCCGGAGATGGGGAAGGTGATGGTGGTCAGGGACAGTCAAGGGTCGGTTTGAATGAAATAATGTGGGGAAAAGAAAGAGGGGAAGATGGGGAGTAATTGTAACCTACTTGCAGGGACGAAGGGGGTCGGAGAGGCGGACAGCCGTATCGACTGTTGCCAGAGAAGAAATACCCAGAGGGAGAGAGCGGCAATGAGGAAGTAGGCAGGGAGGCGTGCGCTTGGTGCGGCGCGACGCAGGAAGACGAGACGAAGCTGGCTCTGCCGCTGGTACGGCAGCAGAGCGACGAGAAGGAGGAGGAGTGGTCACCGGAGCTTGTGGGTTTCCTGCCGGAGAGGGAAGAGAGGAATGTTTGAGGGTTTCTCCGCCAAGACAAGTCTACCAGTACCGGCAGGGGGTGCTGGTTCTTATAAAGGGGGTGGCGGAGAGGGAGGTCGGAGACGAGACCCATACCTTCCGCGCGTTCGCACGGAAGGTGTGGGGGTTGTCAGGCAGCATGGTTGGGTCCCTGCGACAGAGGACGTCGCAGGGAACCTCGCGTACGTTTTGTAGGGCAGTTGCCTCGCTCTGCGCGGCGCCATGCTCCGCGCAAAGTCGCTGGAGCATGGTGCTGCGTAGAGTTTTGCAGGAGGGACCGTTCTGCAAATAATGACAAGAAAGTTGGGGGCCAAACTGCAAGGATTTCAAAAGATAAGGGTCAAAAAGTAAATGAAGAGGACCAAATTGCAAAGTCGGTCAAGGATGTCTCTTCTTAGGCTCAAGTTTTTATGCATGACTAATTTGAACCTAAGGATTTTAATGGTGAATTTTTTTTCTAGGTTGGACCATGTTTGACTGGCCAATTTACGTAAAAACCCAAATTAAATCATTAATTGGGCATGGTTCTCAATGTAGGTCAAAATGGGTTTCTAAGGCCAAATTGAAGGTTCTAAACCCTAGAGATTATTTTTCTATGAATTTTAGGGGGTTTAGTTGATTTTTACCCTACCTCGAACCTCGTGAATTTAAGTGGGTTTGTTTTAGGGTTGTAGAATGTCATTTAATTTCTTGAAGTTGCTGTAACCCTCGTTAGATCAGATCATCCCACTTTCCTTCTTATTAGGTTTGTTTGACCTGTGTTTGGATCCTTAATTACCTTGTTTACAAATTAAGTTGGTGAAATTACAGTTTTACCCCTCATGACTTGTTTTCTTCTTAAACTCAGAATTCTCTGAGTTAAGCCTTTCTTTGAGTTATGTAGGAGCTTTTTCTTGCATAACTAGGTTAGATTGTGCTAATTAGGGTTCATGATGAGGTTCTCATCACAGGGGTATTGCGGGACCGTGAGAGTGGCAAGGCAGACACGACCAGAGCTGATGGATCGCATCATGATTGGACAGATGACGGACCCATATCTACGGGCACAGCAAGATCGAGTATTGGCAAGGAACCCGGGAGAGTTCTCATTCACTGACGGAGTCCTGCGTATGAGGGGATGCTTGTGCGTTCCTAGAGATGAGGAGCTGTTCAGGGAGCTCCTGACTGAGGCTCATGGATCCAGATTTACCATACATCCCGGGAACATGAAAATGTATCACGACCTACAACGTGATTTTTGGTGGAGAGGCGTGAAACGGGATGTTGGCCTTTTCGTTTAGCAGTGTTTAATATGCCAGCAGGTGAAGGCCGAGCACTAGAGGCCTGTAGGGCAATTGCAGCCACTTCCCATTCCAGAATGGAAGTGGGAGAGTGTCACTATGGACCTGGTAGTGGGGTTACCTGTGACACAGAGAGGGAACGATGCAGTCTGGGTGATTATAGATAGGTTGATAAAGACGGCACGATTTTTGCCAATCCGAGTTACTTTTGGACCAGAACAGTTGGCAGAGAGATACATCAGAGACGTGGTGCGCCTTCACAGGGTTCCCCGAGAGATTATTTCATACAGGGACACTCGTTTCACTTCCCAGTTATAGGCAGAGTTTTAGCAAGCTTTGGGGACTCGTCTGAAGTTTAGTACAACCTATCACCCCCAGACAGACGGACAGTCGGAGCGCACCATTCAGACCCTTGAGGACCTTCTGCGCGCTTGCGTACTGGACTGGAGAGGCTCTTGGGAGGAGCATTTGCCTCTAGTAGTGTTCACATACAACAACAATTACCACTCGAGCATTGGCATGGCACCATATGAAGCTCTATACGGGAGGAAGTGTATGACTCCCTTGAGTTGGGTTGAGGTGGGGACCAAGTGGGAGGTTGGTTCTCGTCTAACACGCCAGAGTCAGGAGGTGATCGAGCAGATCCATTAATGACTGCGTACTGTCTGAAGTAGGCAAAAGAGCTACGCTGATTTGAAGCATAGGAAGGTACAATTTGAGGTTGGAGATCACTTTTTCCTCTGTGTTTCGCCTACGAAGGGCCTGCAGCGGTTTGGGGTGAAAGGGAAGCTTGCACCGAGATTTGTGGGACCCTTCGAGGTCTTAGAACGGGTAGGACCTGTTGCTTACCGGCTTGCCCTTCCTCCTCAGCTCTCTAAAGTGCACGATGTATTTCACGTTTCCAACCTCAAGAGATATATCGCCGATCCCAGCCATGTCCTTAGCCACGAGAGCATCGAGGTGGGAGACGACCTGACTTATCCCGAGAAACCGGTACAGATACTAGACCGAGCCATTTGAAGGTTGAGGCGGAAGGAGGTACCCCTGGTGAAAGTCCTGAGGAGAAGCCAATGGTACGAGGAGGCGACTTGGGAGCCTTAGTAGGCAATGCGAGAGCAGTACCCGAACTTTTTGAAGGTATGTCTCTTCGGACCTACGTCGGTCCTCTTTAAGTTTGTTATAGGCCGCTATGTTATCTTTCGTACCCTAGTTAGCTTAAGTTTCGGGGACGAAACTTCCTTTAAATTTGTTATATTGAAACGACCCATCACCCTTTTGTCATTTAAGACGTCTGAGAGGTTCAGCAGACGTCTGTCCAGATGTCTGGAAAGATCAACGGACGTCTGAAAATACATTTTCTCTTCAGCGCGTACCGCACGTACGCCATGCCTTCTCCCTCACACGCGCCTCCCCGCACTTTCCCCTACGACGCCACTCTGCACCATCCCTCACCATCTCGTCCCCCTCACCTCCTCTCCCTTTATAACCTCTCCTCTTCCTCTTCGTTGCACACCCTGTAGCAAGACAAGAGAGCAGAGAGCAAAGCGAGGGCGAGAGCGAGTAAGAGCAGGGAGCCAGATCGAGTCTGAGCGCGAGAGCGGAGGGTACTGCACTGCTTTGCTGCAGCGCCTGCAGGTGAGGGAAGCCAGAGGGGTTCCGCAGAAGTCATTTTTTCGAGGAATTAGACGTCCGAAACTATATCCAGATGTCTAATTCCTCGAAAAAATGACTTCCGTGAAATCGCTCTGGACGTCTTACCGAATGTCCGAAGGTAACGAGAGACGTCTGGTAGAGATCTACTTTCTATATTCCTTCACTGCCAGAGTCCTGACAGTGTACGTATATGTGTCAGAAGTTGGAAGGTAAACCGAGGCAATTTCAGACATCCGGGAGCACCTCCAAACGTCTGACAGAACCCCTGAACGTCGGCACTGAGTCCAGACATTTGATAGAGGAACATTGAGAGAGGTATCCCTAAGAACTGTTTTAAGACATCTGGGACCTTTCCCAGACATCTGACTTCTATCTGACTGTGAGTTTTTGGGCCCGTACAAGGCCCTAATGTTATCAGTTTTTCGCAAACAAAACGTCTCTATTTTCCATACGAGTTTCTCTATGTAATGATACCTTGTTTGTATCATTTTGAACCTTTTGGCCTATTGATCCATGTTTTAGGTCTCCAGTCCATTGGGAGTACGGGACCTGCGGAGACGTCGGGAGCTACTGTACGAGCCCTCATTCCACCCGGTTACCCAGGTAGAGTGGTTATAACCATAAATCTCTAAATTAATACATGCAAGTAAATAATTTTAGGACTTGAGATGAACCCTAGGAAGAAGTAAAACTCAAGAATATATTCTTGAGCCCTAGGTCATGGCATGAACACTAGGGCTAGAGGAAAATACACGTGAATGATTGAGTAATCAAAAGCTGCCTGTATTATCTAAAATGGACCCATACTGTGATAAAAATGGAAATTGAACTGCTTGTTCCGTACATTCCAACTCAGATGTGGAAAAGAAAACTCATGTACGAACCCTACGGGGAATGTAGACAAGAATACCGTAATACGGAGAATCGGATGGTTCTGGAAATTGCCACCCATGGGCAGCTGTTAAGGGAAGTAAGCTGACCTTCGTATACATGGTACTGAAGAGAGCAACTATCCCTTGTAGTATAGAGGGGAGCTTGCCGCCCTTGGGTTAAGACCCAGGGTGGGTTTGGCCACTCTGCGTCGACTCTTACTGGTCCTCGTGTACGTGGTACCGATGTGAGCTACTTAGTGTAGGGGGGAGCTAGCCGCCCCAAGGGGCCCGGGATTAGGTATGGCCACCCTACACCAACTCTTGTTAGCCCGTTAGGCAAACTGGGATAGTCGGACGAGGGTATGCGGACTGAGGAGAGGCGAGACCCCTGTTCTGTTTTGTTCTGAGAGGGCAAGGCCCTATACTGTTCCGCACTGTACATTGAGGCATACCCGCTAGCGAAAATGACTGACCATGTGCCAGTGCGAAGTAGCTACCCGCGTGCTTATCACGTGTGCCATAGTCACCGCTACTTCACGACCGTGAACTCGAGGTGGTAGACCGAGTGTAGGACTACCACGAAGGGACTCCCCCAGCCAGGAGAGAGCCACGTGGGCATCCTATATCCCGGGAAGCTGCAAGCAAAATCGTTCCTGTAAGGAACAAGAAGATTAATTAATGTGATGAATTCTGATTAAAGATCTCTACGCACCAACATATATAATATAATTGGAAATAGAAAATTATATGTTAAACTACTTGTTAAATGGATGTTACTTCTTAGCCACCACTCTACTCAGCGTTAGCTAACTCCAGTTAAATAATTTTGTACAGGTCAGGGATTTGAACAGCCCGAGCTACCGGCTGCTGAGGACGCTGGGCCTAGTCGAGCCTAGCTTTAGTTCTATTGTTTGGTGTAGTGAATTTCTATAGCCTTGTTTCTACTATATGTACTCGTTTTTGTTGTGATAGTTGTATTATGACATATAATATTACTATTCCTTTCCCCCTATTGTTAATTTCTTTTTGCTTAGCTACTGTACTTGTGTGATTATGGTTTGTTGAATGTTATTTGGTTATTTCTTGTTGAACGACTGAGTCTTGGGATTAATCGAGGCGAGCCGATCTCAGGACCTGTAGGGATCTGGGATCGGGTCGTGACATATACTAAGGCGATGCTTCACAAATATCTGATGTGGGACTATACTTCTCCCTTCCAGGCCGAACTTCGACCGACGATTCTGGCCGACTCACCGGATGGAACCGATCGGGCAAAGGCTCGATCAAGAGCCTTTGATGTGCTCTAACTGATTACAACATCAATTTGATGTTCTAAACAAATCTTGCCCTTCGATTTGAAGGATGAAGGTAAACAGTTTTTACGGCCATTCGGGACTGCAGAGGTGAAACTCAAGTCTAAAGACTTGCAGGGAGAGCTTTTGACCTCCAGATGTGGTCTGACTAGGTTCAGGAGATGTTTCCACATCTAATGGTGAAGGATAGGGACTCTGAGAGGCTTTAGGAACAAAAAGAAGCTCAAGAGCTTCGCTAAGGAGCTTCAGAGCTCCATTTTGCAATCTGAATAGATCGTCAACGAGATAAAAACATTACAAAAAGAATCATACAATTTTTGCATGCTGAAAAGAATCAATATTGGCAGATTTGGCATTCAAAACTCGCCCAAAACTAATGAAGTTCAATATTGGGTTCAAATGAACCCAAACTGATAGAAATTGAATTTTCATGAAATCCTAAATTAAACTCATCTAAATCAATTCTAAATCACTTAAAAATATCCCAGGAATCATTTTTAATCATCAATTCACTTAATTAATGATTCATTCATCATATCAGACCTGAGGTTGACCATAAAGACATAGAATTTGACTTTCTACTCCAGTCTATCTCAGATTCAATTAAAACCTTAGATGAACTCTATTTCACCTCAGAAATTGATTTATGACGTCAAAATTAGATTTTGATTAAGTCCAGTAAGGTTTCAGACCTCGTCTCCTGAGATCAAGATGGAGTTTGTTTGGTGGAACAACCTAGGAGTTCTCAGAGAAATCAAGGATCAAGATTGGCTTTTATAGGTTCTGCATGAACTTTTGAACCTATTTTTGAAGTCTTAATCCTAACAGAATAGCTTCTCCAACTCTGCCGGAGTTGGAGAAGACAAAGATATACACTGAGCTCTAGAAGATAAAACATCAAAATAAACATTGAATCATGATCATTAGGCCTCAATAAAGCAATCTGGAGCTCCTGAGGACCTATCAAGGGTTGAAGTTCAAAAATGACTTGCCGGAGTTCGCCGGAGCTCCGGTGAGTTCATAAATAAAGTGCTGAAGTTTGAAACTCCATGAAATAGATCATGGACAGTCGTAGAAGACTTCTAAGGTCACAAGGAACCTTAGGATCAGAACAATTAAAGCAATTGGTGAATTAAATCAGATATATTCAGTGAATTCAGCAAATGGAGATTTTGAGTTCATTAAAACTCAGGGATGTCCTCTCACTCAATTGAGTGAAGGGAAACGGTTATAGGTGTATGGTGATGGTATACAAGTGGCTAATTAGATGGAAGAACTCCTCCTGAGCCACCATTGACAGCAAGCTCAGGAGGTTGTGTGAAATTTAGGTGTTTACTTTATATAAGTTAATTATACAAATTAAGTGTAAAATCGGAGCCCTTAAGAAATGAATAGGTGATGGAGAGCTCCATTTCATGTGTTATAACCTCGAAAACTTCTGCCATGGACAACAGAAGTCACCGGTGAAGGTGGAGGTGGATTAGGCATTTAAGTGATACAATCAAGAAATCAATGTGTCAAAAATGATTGTGGAAGATTATGGAGTGTGATCAGTGATTCAAAAAGATAAAAAGATGCCCCAGTCAAGCTCAAAGAGCTCGCCGAAGCTGAAGAAGACGGAAAGAACTAACATTTAACCTAATTAAACTATCTAATTAACTAAACTAACTATTCTATCTTACCTATCCTAGTATTACCTGGACGAAGGGGTTGAGGAATCTCCGTCGAAGGTCCTTAACAGAGGAGGAAATCAGAGGGACGGAGGAAGAAATCTGGCAGGCGAATTCACGAAGCAGAAGCATAGTCCAGAGTCGTCACCTTGATCAGGGGTGTGGCGGAGGACGGCGGAGCTCAGTGATTGGTTGGGATAATTGGAGGAGGTGTGTGGTAATGGAATTAGGTCGCTTGAGTGGGAGGGAATAGCCTATCATCGGTTACAGTGGGGGAAGAGGGAAGGGAGCCAATCCTTGAGATCGGAGAGGTAGAGGGGTATTTATAGGTTTCAGCGGCTGAGAGGGAGGTCGAATCTGGACGGTATAATGTCTAGGTGCAAGGTAACCACTGGCGCCTTCTCCGACGCTGGTGAGATTATCTTCGAACCCTAATTAGGATTACAGCTTCATCCAAACCGATGGATAGAAAAGTGGTGGTGAGCGCAAGCTCTACAAGCTTGGTGAGGGTGGACGAACACAGGATGGACGATGATCGGAGGGTGACAGTACCGCCTGTCGTCAGCCGTCGAAATATCTGAAGAAGAAAAGAAGAAGAAGAAAGTGTACACAAGGACCTGAATGTAAGGAAAGTTAAGGACTTAAGTGAAAGAAAAGATTCGATTATAATGAAACCTAAGGACTAAAATGTAAACTAAGGTTTTCAAGGCTTATTTTAATTCAAATCTTTTTCAACTTTTTATATATGATTATAAATTAGACAAATATTAAATATAAACCTTGGATTTACGTTTTTGACCTTTTTAGCTTAATTTATTTAATTAAGTAAAGTTAGTTAGGTTATTACATACTTAGGTATAAATTATACTTAAGTTAATTAACACATTAATTAGGTAAATAATTAATGATGTTTCAAGTCCATTTATTGATTAAATTATTAATAATATTAGTTATCTTATAATTTAGTATTTTTAACCTATTTTAAGGTCCTTTAATGATTTATCCCTTATTATGTAATTAACCCTTATATATATATATATTCCTAGCTAATTAACTAGGGAAATTAGTTAATTAGGGATAATTAGAAGCCATGATGAACCTCTCATCAGGTTGCATACCTTAAAATCACCCCTCTTCACGAGTAGTTTTTTGTCCCTCGATGGAGACGGGAATTCACAAAGTGAATATCCAACACAAACAAATATAAAATACAATACAACCTATAGAGCCACGAAGTACATAAATGAACCTAGTTACTATAGGTGAAGAATCTTCCCTTAGATGGGAGTGCGTTAGCGTGACGAAGCGGGTGCGTGAACCACGCGATGACACTTTGTTGCTCTCGTAATCGCGGAGGGAGAGCGGGTGCACAACTGAATTGAAGCTCTCTAGATGTGGAACAAATATTTGGAGAGCTAGAGCTTCTTCTACTTCTCTTGGACACAAAAGATGTGAAAAATGTGCTGCTTGGTTTGTCTTGGTGTGTTTTTTGCAAGGCAAGGGTCCTCCTCTATTTATAGAGGGCCTAGGAAGGCTTTGGAAGCCCTTAGAAAGCTTCCATAGTCGTTGGGGTTGAACCCAAGGCAAAATAAGCCGTAATTAGAGTCAATTATGATTCTGTCAGGGTCATCAGACATTTGGTCCAAGTATTAGACGTATGGAAAACTTGTTTAAGACGTTTGGGAACTAAGTCAGACATCTAATTCTAGGCGAGTTTCCTTCAAAGGTGATTTTGGGTCAGCCGAGGCTCAACGATCACATATCAGACGTTTGGGGTCCTTTACGGAATCTGATGTAAGCCTAATGATTATTTTCTAAACGTTTACTATGTTAGCCAACATTCCACTAATTGGACGTCTAGCACAACCATTGGACGTCTTCTAAGATGTTTGGATTAAGGTCTGATTGTCTGATTTCATCAGATATAACCTACCAAGTCCAGCCTAAGTTATTGGACGTCTGAGTCAACAGTCAAACGTCTTAAAAGTCACTATCAGACGTCTAATTTCCAGATTAGATGTCAGATTAGGCTGTTAGAACCCTATTTTGATTTTCTAAGTTCTCTATAGAAAACCTAAGTATGTTAGGGTTGTGCAAGTGTTCCTAGGATTACTTTAAGGGTACTTTAAGGCCCTTTAACAAGTAATCTAAGAAAGAAATAAAGAGCAAAAATACAATATAATGAAATAAGAAGGGAAATCTATCATATTCTTTATCTCCTTCCTTCTTCAAGCTTTCGTTCCTTGCGAAGCTCCTCCTCCTCTGTCAAGCTCTTCCAATCCGTCATGGATGCGAGCTCAAACTTCATCTAAACATATCTCCATTTGCAATTAACATGAAATCTAAGACTTTTCTTTATAGAGACTACTAGGTGATTTACAGAGACTATAGGTCCTACATTGGTGCCATCAACACCTTACACTAGAAATAGAACTTAAAGACCGCGATCGGGTTGAAGGAGCTCGTTGGAGTCGAAGCCAGAGTTGGAGGAGGTTGGGGTCATAGGAGGAACTGAGCCGAGCTCACGAATGGAACTAAAGTTGGAGGAGGTTAGGATTAGGATGGGGTCGAAGGAACTTGGTTGTGGTTGGAGGAGGAGCTTGACCGAGCTCGGTCGGGGTCTTAGGAGATCGTTGGAGTTGGAGCTGGAGTCAGAGGAGGTTGGGCTGGAGGAGGAGCATGGCTGTGATCGACCAAAGCAGCTCGGTCGGGGCCGAGATGGGGTTGGGGTGGGAGGAGCTCGTTGGAGTCAGAGTCGGAGGAGGTTGGTGTCGAAGGAGGAGCTCGATTGAGCTCGAGGTTGGAGGAGAACATCTGAGGAGCTCGACTGGTGGAGGTCGAGGTCGCATGAAGGGGAGCTTGACGGAGGAGGTTAAGGCTAGAGGAGGTGTCATTTGCCAGGGAGCTGGGTGGTGTGAGAGGCGGGGAGGAGCATGTGGGATGCTTTTTTTGTAGGAACAATTTGAATTCAAAATTGGTGGATCCTATAAAGGAGAGTGTGTAGAGGGAGAAGGGTTACATATGGAATCCTAGTAAAATTCGACCTAAGATTGGAGTATATGACAGGATACGTAAAAGAACACATATGATACTACTCTTATAATTTAGGTGGAATAGGATCATTGCTACTGGAGCCATTAGTTTGAAAATATTTTTCCTCATTCTTCCATCAGTTTGGAGCAGGGACAGGTCCTCATGATCAAGTGAGAATGAATTTAATTTTTAAAAGAGTAAAAAAAATATGATCAAATCATATCAACATCATTATTATATAGATGTCGAAAACAATGCAAAGAATATAATGTTCTAAAACTTGATGATGAAAAGTATCAAAGTATTCATATGAAATGTAAGTTAACATGCATTTTTTCTTGTATATGGATAAATTATATAAAAATGTACACGGAACAAAAGGTATGTAATATATGAATACATGCATTCTCAACAAAAAGATGCATGACACCATTCTTATATGTGTGCACTATGAATAAGAATAAACATCATTCTATCTTTGTGACTTGATTGAAGCGTGCACATGTCATCATTCTTGGAACTTTTGGAACTTAATTAACTGAAGCACATTTAGAAAAATTCCAACATTGAAAGTCATCATTCTTGAAACTTAATTAACTGAAACACATTCAAAAAAATTCCAACATTGAAAGGTAATTTTTGTCCGTACATAATAAAAATAGAGTTTAGAAAGTTAATGAATTAAATATCTATGCAAAATAAAGAAAGAAAAGATTTTTATTGAAAGTAAAGAAGCATAAATGATATAATGTGAAATGTTTTATTGTTTAACTAATAAGAATGAACTACAAAGTGTAAACGACTATTTAAAAATATTTTTTGAGAGGTAGGCATCTCTTTAGTATACATGGTTGTTGAAGCCATCCTTTTTATCAAAAACTTCATTGCAAAAAAAATGAAGAATGAAAGAAATGAGCCATTAATTAGCAAAGGACATGAATGGGTGAAATGTATACACTGCACAAGAGGTTATTAGGGCTTACATAGATACAAATCTTTCTTTCTTTTTTATTCACCCTTTTGTTCTTCAAAACTTACCTCAATCTATTGCTTAAACGAAACTTGAATAAGGCATTCATCTAATTATGGTAACTTACCTGGATGTAGACATTTTTTCCCTACTTTTTTTTAACATTTTCCAACTGATCAACCCTAATAATTTTAGTTGGCTTCTTGGATAACTAAAGTAATTCCGTAAGAATATATCATAATGTTACTGTTGCACGATCATTAAGTTTAATAAATCCGAATAGATGAGTTCCAAATTTTGATTTATGAACTAAGCTTCGTACTTTTCTGAGGCTTGTATTAGCGTGTTCAGATAGTTTCCTACTACAACATTACAGCAAGCAAAAAGAAAACGTTAATTTTGTGCATTCTTTGGTTATTTCCCTCCTTGTTTCTTTGCAAAGTTGGCTTGTGAATTTAATATTCCTGCATATGAAAGTTTTAGAACAATTTAATTGGGATGACACACAAAAGGTCCAATGTCATCATTGATCCCATCAAAGAAGGAACATTAATCTAGAGGGCATTTGCATCTCTCATGTGAGCCTTAAAAATAGGCTAGTTCTTTGTAATTTGCTACCTGTCCACCCTCCTTTCCTCTCCTCTCATCCTTATCTCTCCTCCATTATTAAGGCTTATTAGGTGACATCCGCCCCTGCCACTAGAGTCAAAACACAAAGCAGCAAGTACAACACCTACTTTAGCAATATGACTATAATTATTAGTAACAATTAGTAATGTTCGTGGGGTCGACAATGGTTTAGTACTAGAAATTTTCTTTTTTATATGAACCATAAAGCAATTACTAATTTTATAACCACTTTACACCTACTTATCTTACCAACTATTATTTACCTACATATAATTTCTATAGCAAGATAATATCGTCGAATTCATATCAGTTAAGGTCATATATAGATCTATCTTCACTTACTTCCCTAAAAAATCACAACCTAAAAACATGTTTACCACAAATATAGATCAATTAAGGTTAAATCAATCCAAATGCCAGCATGATGCACATTACAAAACTCATAAATTATAGTCACAAAGGATTAGAAAACTAAAATTAAGCCCACACAAATTTTCATCCTTAAAGAGAACCGAACATACACATTGAGACTGCTCTAACCGAATTACACTTGTGAGAAAAATTGAGATGATTGTATATATATGATTTTTGTATCAGTCATTTCTACATGGTGCCAATAGATAGGTAAAAAGAATTGTTCCTGCTATATACTCATGCATATGATATATGGAAGTGGTCCTTGGTTTCTCAATTACATTGATGTCACAATAAGAAAATAAGAAATGATGCACGAACACTGCAGACAACATGAAATGGGTTATTCAGTTGAAGTTGGAAACAAATACAATAGAAAGTTATTTGGTAAATGTTAAGGGATTGTGGCTTATATACTGCAAGGACCATTATCAGGCACTTTGATTTTATTTTAAGCCTAGCATAATTCAGTTAGATCAACAACAATTAACTACAACATGACAGGTGTTCCTCGGTCCTCGCTGGAGAAGGTGAAGGAGAGATGGTTAGGAGGATGAGGAAGGGCAAGCGAGTCGTCAACAGCAAGTACTCATCTTCCTCGTAACACCAACAACAACAGCAGTAACAGAACCCAAAATACAATTCATCCTTAAAGCTCCTGCAACGAAGAGAGCAAGCCAAAGAAAAAAGAAAGAAAGGAAAGGGAAAAAAGAAGAAATGGAAAGGGAGGGGTGTTGGTCCTCGTTACTGCAAAAGGTGAAGGAGAGATGGTTGAGAGGATGAGGATGGGAAAGGGAGTGGTCGGCAGCAACTTACCTCCTTTCCGGTAGAAATGCAACCATTAATATTATTGAATACATCACGATTCAACATTTTGAACAATACCATCCGGGTCCGAGGATCAATGACCTGCAAAATTTCTCCTTAATAAGAGACATATAGTAACAACTACTTATTCATCAGAAATGCACAAGCCTCTTGTTTGAAATAAATAAAGTGGGAAAAAAAAACAACAATAATCAGATGCACCAAAGAATCACATGTTGTAGATGTTAATTCGCCATTCTCACAGAATAAAGTACAAAGTGTCCAGAGAATTTATGTAAGAGTTCCTATGCAAATACAACAACCAAGATGCCAAGCAGTACAGTCTGAAGCAAGATGAAATTCAAGCAATGATTTAACAACTTCTACAGACTTAAAAGTCAAGCGACTACGGTTCCAAAAATACGTGGCGGCTACCAATTAAATGATTATGTTTATCTCTTTCATCGATTGCATGCATCATTGATTCGTGTTGAGCTGCATCGCACAAACTAACGGGCAAGCAGGCACAAAATAGAAAATTCAACCATATCAAATGTGCCTTGCTGCTAGTATTCTCAGTATCCCTCCTCGCCGAATTTTATCCTCCCCTCTCCTCAAGAATCACGATCCATTCTTTCTATACATGCACCACTGCATCGAGAAGTACATGCGATCGTTGGTTAAACATGCCAGCATGGATTCCAGTCAAAACCTCAATGGGCACATGTGATCGTTCAGGGTGTTATACCTATACCTGCTCAATGGTGGCCCAATCCGCCTTCTAAGTGTTCTTCGTCTTCCCAATAGCCATGTCCCTAACGGTGTCCCATATGGCGGTCGGGACCGAGTTAGACGCACCAAAGTAGAGATCAAATCAAACGTCACTCCACCAATGAATGGAAGAGCACTCGCAAATAAACACCCGAAGCCCCTAAAGGTAGAGATGAGCACCTCCACGTCCAAGGGAATGGCGCGTACGTAGGTGGCGAGCTTCTGGCTACGGTTGGAGAGCGGCTGGAGGGGGCACGAGAGGAGGAGCCCCCCATGGGCGTTGGGTAGATGACACAATGCGGCGTGGAAGTAACCGAAGAAGGATCCCATAAGCAAAGCGGAGGTCCCTTCCGTGACCTCTTTGAAATCCAACCAATCGAGGGCACCATCCTCCTCCGACCATGTGTCTTCCTCTTCATACTCTTCTTCTTCTTCCATAGTTATATCATGGTTGTCGTGTTTAGATGGTGCAATAGGGTTCGCTAACGGGATCTCCTGTACGGTGACCATGGAGGGCATCGGAAACTTTCGAAGAAAGAGGTGGGTTGGTTTGGCCTTGGGGGTTTTGCCTAGAAGGGGCTCTGACAGCGGAGGAGGAGGGAGGGGTTCCTGTATGTGGAGGCAGGGGTGAGGAGGTCGGAGGGGAACTAACTAGCAACGATGGTCCGCAGATGGTTTGGTTGGGTTCTTCGCAGCAAGAAGAGGGTTTGGAGACCGAGGAGAAGGAAGAAAAGTGGGGGGAAGGAGACTGAGGAGAAGGAAGAAATGCCATTGAGGAGGTAGCATCTACAGTACAAATATGGTGATTTTGTCTTCTAATTAGCATAACAAATGGAAGGTATAAAATTAAAAAAAATTTGGTAAAGTACCTCCTATTTTGTTAAGGTTTTATCAATGCTTGAAATAACTGTAGTAAACTTGTAATATTTAAGCAGGTAGATTGCAAGTGACAACAGCTCATCAAATTTTGTTTGGTGTGTAAAGAAAGGATTAGAAGTTTAACAATGCAATTAGCATTGGAGCTGGAACTCCTGTGCCATCACCCCACAAACAGTGCTCATGCAACCAATCCTTTTCCAACAAAATGTCGCATAAAGACTGACTGTTAAACATGAACTGAAACAGCTTTCATCCATCGGTATTCACTGAATTAATCCCAACAGCCAACCCAATCATCATTTTGCAACAAAACCAACAGAGGAAGTGAAGGGAAAAAGAATTGAAACTTATAATTGGTGTAAAAGGACTAAAGGTAAATGAATGCCTACATCAAATCTCAACATCCATGGTAAGCGTGAACGAAAGGTAGTTGAGTCTGCATGAGGGAAAGTTGTCCTGGATACAAATCAAGCAATATCAGACAGGGCAACTTCTACCATCATTTCTATGCAAAGAACCCATTGATAAGCAGATGCAAAAGGTCAGTCTTCCTAAAACCATGTGATGCTCCAATATTACTTGGTTATGAAGGAGGGAAAGTTGTCCTGGATACAAATCAAGCAATATCAGATAGGGCAACTTCCACCATCATTTCCATGCAAAGAACCCATTGATAAGCAGATGCAAAAGGTCAGTCTTCCTAAAACCATGTGACGCTCCAATATTACTTGGTTATGAAGGAGATGAGCCATTAATTAGCAAAGGATAGGAATAGGTGAAATGCATATGTTGCACGAGAGGTAAGTATGCAACATATATAAATATCAATATATGGGAGGTAGGTAACTTTAAAAAAATGTAGAAAAATGGAAGATGACAATTGAAGATAATTGATATGCATTGGAGTGGATGAAAGCGGATAGGTACATCATCCGTTATCTTAAAAGGGGATAGCACATATATGAAACTATGCTTTCCCTAATTTTCCTTCAAATATGCAAGGTTTGTGATTGATGCAGCCAGATGTAGTTAGGTTAGCTTGGAAGAAGAGAGAGCTTGTACATAAGATTTCTACATGGGCAGATAATGCACCCAAAATTTTGCAATCTTGGAGCCATTGAGGTTTTACTTCATATTACATAAGCATAGAAGATTAAAATTTGTAATATCTTTTCAAACCACTATTGATATAATATAAATGTTGAAAATAGATAACAATTGATTTGGTAACGCAAGATGCCCCTAAAAGTGAAGTTTTTGCATGACTGCTTACATGGGGGTTGCTTATGACAAAATGGTACCACAGCAAGTTTTTCCCTCCAAAGGATGGGAGCTTTTCTTTGTGGCAAGGTGAGTGATTGTGATCATGTAGTTTTTGGCTGCCGGTTTATTCTACGTATTTTCTTTGGTTTGTCCTACGGTAAGGAACCATGAAGGAGGCATTGTCTGTAAAGGAAATCTAGAAGCATTTGGTGTACCTCCCACATGACTTGGGCCCAGAATTATGCAGAGCAAATAAGATGATTTGGTAATGCAAGATGTCCCTAAAAGTGAAGTTTTTGCATGGCTGCTTACATGGGGGTTGGATATGACAAAAGGGTACTGCAGCAAGTTATTCCCTACAAAGGATGGGGGAGAGCGATTGTCATCATGTATTTTTTGGCTGCCAGATTGTCCTATGTATTTTCTTTGGTTTAACGAACAATGAAGGATTTATTTGCAACATGGCATCTGAATTTTGCAGATACGCTTCACAGGTATGAGCCCCTTCTACCTGTTGATTTTTATGCTAAACATCCCACATGATAGTTGCGGCAAAGCACATCCCAACCACCCTTCTACCTAATGATTTATATACTAAACTTTCCACATGATACTCTCTACAATTCAGCATGACAGAAAATTCAAATCGATCTTGAAAATTCAATGACTTGAAAAGGGGAGACAGAAAGAATATAAAAGTTGTAAGAAATGACCAAATCCAAAATACCTCACCATCACCATCCTCTCCACCACCACTCTCACCACCATTGTTGGTATCGTTATCCCCACCACCTTTCTCCTTCTCACAATCACCAACACCTTTCTCTCTTGATCATAAACGACCAAAGCTCATTTGGCCTTGATGGAAATCAGGATTGGGGTTCGCAGCAGGAGTAAACGTCGAAGGCTTGCAAATCGTCTCCTCCTCTTCTCATCGACCTCCTCACCGATATCTCCAGCTTCTGGCTACGGTGAGTCATCTCTCTCTCTCTCTCTCTCTCTCTCTCTCTCTCTCTCTCTGCGTCATCCCACCAGACCAGACCTACGCCACAGCCGCCGCCCTCCCTCACATCCCACTCAAACCCAAATCAGCGGGAGCGAGAGGGCGAGAGAGAAAGAGGTGGGAGAGGGGCAGCGAGCATCCGACCAGACAAGATCTACGCCGCAGCTCTCGCCCTCCCTCCCTCCCTTTCCCCTCAAACCCAAGTCAGCAGGAGCAAGAGGGCGAGAGAGAGAGGTGGGAGAAGGGAAGCAAGCATCCGACCAGACCAGGCCTATGCCACAGCTGCCGCCCTCCCTCCCAGCCCCCTCAAACCCAAATCAGCGGAAGTGAGAGGGGCAGAGCGAGAGGGCGAGAGAGAGGTGGGAGAGGGGCGCAGCGAGCAAGGAAGGCGGGGACACACCTCGCAGTGGGGAGAGCGAGAGTGGGAGAGACGTACCTCGAGGTGCGGCGGTGGCTGCAGAGAAGCGGAGGAGGGCGCTCCGACGGAGGAGGATTCTCTGGCTGACGGAGGTGGAGGGCGTGCAGAGAACGGAGGGCACTGCGAGGCGGGAACCTTGAGGAGGTCGAGAAAAGTTGACGGAGGGCGTTGGCAAACGAAAGGGGCACGCACTTCGTGATATTTTCATGCGTAATTATATTAAGGGACTGGAAATGCAAACACAAACAAGAGTATATATGGTGGGGGTCTAAACATTGCATATCGATGAATTCAGAGAGCTTCAAGAAAATGTATCTCCGGCACCTGGTGAGACACATGGAACTCATCACATTTAAGCCCGGTGTATCATTCGTCAAAGACACAAATCTCCGAAGAAAACAAAAGGTTAAATAAGGTCCAAATTAATCTGATTTTTTACCGGATAGCCCAACTCCTGGAACTTCCCATTCTAGAACATTTTAAATCACTTTAAATAGAACCTAGTATTAAGATGCTTAGGTATGATAAGAAATCTATCCACTTTATAGATTAAAAAATCATCATTACCTTTAAGGATGGATGAGTATATTTGAACCCGCCCGTGCACTTCCCAATCAGGATATTGAAGGATACAAATTTAACCTATCGAATTGATGACATCGAGAGCAATCATTACTTCCTGTAATCCAATCATCAAGGTTAATTTCAGACCTTTGAGAATTACCCATATCTCTACCACAATAGAATTAATCGTATTAATAGATTCAATTACAGTTAACTTGGATTCTCACCCTCATCCATCAAAACAGCAACTACCATAAAAAATCTTCCTCCCACAGCTGCATCTACCAACATAATATTGTAATGTCAAGCCCCACATCTTAATCTCGAGATTAATTACTGGATAGAGATTATATCTTTTGATACGGCTGTGCATGCAAAAGAAGGGGCGCTCACTTTGATTTGATATTTGACTTCCCCCACATTCAATTTCCTCGGGATACAGAATAAATAATGAAAAGAACAAAACGAGACAAAGTTCCTTCTTGGCATGACTTAGGGATGCAAGTGTCCTGCAACTAGACCTATCTGACCTGATTGTAATGGGTGATGGACGTAAGTATGGGTTTACGATCTTTTATCTATCCACATACATTCGTATATAATATAAATATAACATAAATATGATTCATGTTACCTTTGTTTTCGTTTTCATGAGAAGAATAGTTTGTCAATGATTTTTAATGATAAATATATTTGTAGATATAGGATCAAATCATTTCTTTAATGTTAACATAGTTTACATATAAATATTTGATGATTAGCTATACAAGAATAAATATTAGATTTGCAAATAGTCATGTGTATGGACATATTAAAATTTAGGTTGAACCTAATCCATCAACTGTCCTAATTAATGATATTTTTCAGATAAGTAAATGAATTTTCAATGGATAAATTAGATATTTGATGGATAAATGAATTTTGTTATGGATTTTGATCGAGAATCCTAGTGGATAAAAGGATAAGATATGAGTATTAAATTTAAAAGTGGATAAGCATGCATATAGGTTTGTATAAATTTAATCTAAATTCAATCCATTTACATCTCTAATGTTGACTTAGAATTACCCCTTCAGAGAAAATGTTTATGTAATTATCCATTCTCTTAACTTCTAACGTTTTCAGAAAATAGTCAGATATACAAGGGTAACCACTCATTAACTGGAATTTTATATATAAATTGTAGAGTTAACGTTTTAGTAAGTTAAAGTTCAAACAAACAAAAAGCTTCTAGTAAACCTCATGTAAGCATACATTAATATAAAACTATGTGGTTTATCCTAAATCCTCATCGAGTTTACCCTTAATTTACGATATACAACCTTTGTTCACCCCTTTTTCTCCTTTCCATCTATGTCACCGAAAGGGCCTTGAACACCATCACCTATGCTTCCCCCGTCAATTTTGATGCCCTCGTCACTTTAGTTTGAGAAATGACTTGTCCAAGTCAAAAACCAAGTTATATTACAAACCATCCTCCCTATAGGAAAAGGGAGACCCTCCCCCCCTTATTGCCTCCACATCTCTTTTATCTTCTTCCCCCAGATGAATGGCCGAGATAAGTAGCTTGGAATATGACTTGGGATTTTACTGGAATTTTTAGGGGAGAGGGCACTCACCCCACCTGAATTTTTATTTTCTTTAAAAATTGTTCACCACGCGCAAGGAGGCAGTCAAAAAAAATCCTGTAAGGGGAGCATAAATGAAGGACCATATCAATATTATCACATGATCTTTAGTGTTAAGTGTATCAAAAATAGCTATATTACTAAAATAAAATATGAATTTTGTGCAAACATATCAAAAATATTAATTAATATTGCTGCTAAAAGAAAATATGAATTTTTCGTAACCATGTCAACAACATTAATGGGCAATTTTCAATTATTACAAATTCGATATTTTAACAAGATAGGTGTTTGCCTTTCAAAGAAATATCACGTTCCCTATGGAAAAAAAACAGCATCAATTATTCCAATAATATTCAATATTAATAAAATATATAGATACATTTATACTTTTGACTTGCATCTGCATTAACTATACCATTAAAGTTGCAATAAGAAAATTTAAAAATACATATATACCCTTTGTGAGTAAACAGAGCAGCAACGGTGGAACTCAAATGGATAGAATTGGAAATCATATCATCGTGAAGTCTGCTATACTGCCTTATATATAGGCAATTAACAATTACAAACATCTCCTTATATTTCCTTTTTAGGTACAAGCTAGACTTCATCATAATTTCTCAATACAACCTAACTCCCCTTGCCCCTCAAATTGAGGCCCTTGAGAGAAGCCTCAATTTCTTACACAGACAAGAGATCTTAAGAGAAGACGGTGGTTTGGTTAGTCCGTCAACCAATTGATGCTTACTGCTCACATATTGAACTTGAAGTTCTTTGGATAACACCTTCTCATGAACGATATGAAAATCTATCTCTATGTGTTTAGTTCATGAGCGAAAAATTGGATTAGTTATTAAATATGTTGCTCCCACATTATCACATAGAATAGTGAGAGTAGCTAAAAGTATAATATGTAACTCTTGAAGAAGAGACTAAAGCCACACGAGTTCTACAGTACAGTCAGCTAATGCATGATATTCCGCATCCATGCTTGAGCATGAGACAGTATGTTGTTTCTTTGATGGCCAACTGATTTGAATGGTCCCCAAAAAGATTATCTATCCAGAAGTGCATGGAATGTCTATCATCAGCCTTGGAGGCCCAATCTGCATCTATATACGCAATCAGAGTTAAATCTATAGAGGAGGAGAAGAAAAGACCCACATCCATGGTACCTTACAGGTATCGAAGCACTCACTTGAGAGCTTCAAAGTGGACATCAATTGGACAATGCATCGGTTGTGATAATTTGTTTACACTAAAAGCAATATTTGGCCAAGTGATTGCATAGCAATCATAGATATTAATCAACATAAATGATGTTAGAATCCTTGCTTAATTTGTAAATATTGCATTTATATCATGCATATCATGTATTGCATCATTTCATAGTATTGTACATAGAATAATGTGAGATGATCTTGCTATTTAATGGTTCCATTGTTATTTGCAGGTAATAAAGTGGAATAAGGTAAGGAAGAGAAGAAGAAGAAAGAAGAAGAAGCTGGATCAAGGCAATGAAGAGAGGAGGATATCCCTATCCATAACCTTAGAAACCTTAGGAAACTAGTGCCCAAAATCTACCCTAGAAAACCCTAAACTCACTTTCTAGCATACTTCTGGACATCCAAACAGTGTGTCTGAACGTCCAGACAGTCCAATCTCTGTAGAAACCTCAGCCAGAACCCAACTCCAATACTTTTATAGAATTGGACGTCCAACCTACTCTTGAAACGTCCAACTTTGAAATACAAGTCGTCTGACCACACCTCTAGACGTTTGGAGGTCCTCTCTGGTTCCTATTTTTGGAACTAGAAGCACGAGCTTGCCTCCTTTAACTTAGAAACCCTACCATACACCTTAAAAAACCTATTTAGATACCTCCTAAGCCGATCCTACTACCTTTGACCCTAACCTAATTAGGTTACACCTAAATCCTAATCCAAGAACCTAATTAGGGATCTCCTAACCCAATCACACACACATACACCTAATTAGACTATGACACAACCAACTAAACCTAACCTACTAGACCCTAGGCTAACCCAACCTGATGATAACGTTATCATCAGTCATATCTATCTTTAATTAGTCATAATCAAGGAACAAATGCTCCTACATAACAGCCAGAGGACCATAATTCATTGCATAATCATGATACATCAAATAATGTTATAATGTGCTGATTATGTGCATTATGTGGATTGTAGGTAATAAGATCTGAAGCTAGATCTGAAGAATAAAGAGAAGCTGGAGCTGCAGCAGAGTTAGAGCAGAAGACTTAGGAATAAATAGTAGAAGAAATAATGTAGGGTTGAGATATGTTACTCTACTAAGTAGAAATTAATGCTTAGATTAAATTATGAAGAACATTAAGACATCCCTGCACTTATCCCTAGCACTAAGATAACCCTATCCATGTCCCTATCCCTAACCACCTCCCTATTAGGCTAATTTAGCTGAAAAACCAAAACATGGATAGTGTTATCCCTGCCTTTATCCACATTATCCCAACTCTTATCCCCCTTTTAGGATACCCTTATCCTTAAACCTCAATTTCCCCACTTCAGCCAAAACCTGAATAACACTATCCAGATTCCCATTATCCACTATCCCTATACTCAATCCTCTTATCCCTAACCCAATTCCCCCCTTAGAATCCCATTTAAATCCCTTGATATCCCAATTAGCTCAATTGGAGGTAATTGGGTCAGCCTTGTTCTAATTAGGTCTAGATGAACCTGATTAGGCTAACCGCAATCTAATTAGGCTCAAATTAGTCTAATTAGACTCAACCCAAACCCAATTACCTAACCTACATCCAATTGGGTGCATTCCTACTTGATTAAGTGCACCTAAATCCAATTGGGTCTACCCAGGATCCAACTAATCCATCCCTACCTATTCAAGTCTAATTAGGCTCAGTAGGACCTAATTAGGGTTGGACCTGAATCTGATTGATTCAAATCAACCCAAGTAAGTCCAATTGGATCTACTTAGTCCAATTGGCTACCCCTAGACCCTCCTAAGAACCTAATTAGGTTCTCACTAAGACCAATTGACTTGGATCATAGTCGATTACAATTGCCTGGTCAATTGGACTCATAGAGTCCAATTGAGCTCTGATCTCAACCCACACAAGTTTGATTGGACTCAGTGAGAATCCAATTGACCTAAGCCTAACCTAATTGAGTAATCTCACTCTCAATCAGGTTTGCACTCATTCAATTAAACTTGTGTCAAGTTTAATTATACATCTACCTTAGTAATTAGGGTTTCCAACCCTAATTCTATGACCTAACCTAACCCAAACCTTTAGGATCTAACCTAGACCACTAAACCACTTAGCCACACACACACATGTTCACGCACGAACGCACACACACCCTCACCTACCCAAAAATACACTAAGAGTTCTCTAGAATTCTTATCCAAGTGTGTTACCTTGGTTGCTAAAAATAACAACCAAGAGTAATTCAAATTTTTAGATCCACATTTTGTGGATCTAAAAACCACCTTCCACCTCTCTTGGCCAACCACATAGAGCTCTCTTTAGAGAGTTCCACACCACTCTAGAGAGATTGCCAAGGATCTATAAAAAGACCCCATAAGTGCTCATTTGTACCTATCTTGATTCTTGGCTCCATTTAGTATAGCTCCACCTCCATTCACCTACACCTCCACGACCCCATTGGTTGGATCGCTTACGGTTCGTACAAAAAGGGTCGTTATTGTAGTTGATGAGAACCTCATCATGAACCCTAACTAGCACAACTTAATCCAAATAAGTGTGAAAAAGCTCCTACAAAACCTAAAGAGAGGCTTAACTCAGAGAATTCTTAGTTAAAGAATAAGACAATTCATAAGGGATAAAACTACAATTTCACCAATGCAATGTGAAAACAGGATCCAAACACAGGTCAAACGAGCTTAATAAGGAGGAAAGTGGGATGATCTGATTTGACGAGGGTTATAGCAACTTCTAGGAATTAAATGACATTCCGTAACCCTAAAATAAATCCACTTTAATTCACGAGATTCAAGGCAGGATAAAAATCAACCAAACCCTCTAAAATTCATGAAAAAATATTCCCTAGGGTTTAGAACCTTCAATTTGGCCTTTGCTACCTATTTTGACCTAAAATGAGAATCATGCCCAATTTATAACTTAATTTAAGTTTTTGTGCAAATTGACTGGTCAAACATGGTCCAACATAAAATCAAATTTCACCATTAAAATCCTTATGCTCAAATTAGTCTGGTATAAAAATGTGGGCCTAAGAGAAGACCATCTTGACCGACTTTACAAATTGGTCATCTTAATTTATGTTTTGACCCTTATCTTTTGAAATCCTTGCGATTAGCCCCCTATCTTCTCATCTTTCTTTGCAAAATGATCCCCCTGCCATTTCTGCGTAGCACCATACCTCCGGCGACCTTGCGCGGAGGATGGCACCGCGCAGGGTGGGGCGCCCGTCCTCAGGAACAAGCAGGGGGTTCCCTGCGTCGTCCTCTATCGCAGAGACCCTCCCCTGACCTCTGCAACTGACCATGCCTCTCGTGCGAATGCACGAAAGGCATGGGTGTCCATTTTCGGCCACACTCCGACGAGCCTGGCACGTCGCCTCCTCGGTCTCCTCTCCTCGCCAGTGCCTATATAAGGAGCGGCAGGGTTTGCCATCTCCTTCAAGCTCCTTCTGGCGGAGAAACACCCTAGATTTCGTCCTTCCCCTCTCCGATCAGAACGCCCGAGCTTCCAGCGATCCTCCGTCCTCCTCGTCGCTCTGCTGCCCTACCTGCATCAGAGTCCACTCTGCCCCGTCGTCCCGTGCCAGGCCGCACTAGCTGGCGCTCTCAGATCTCCTCCTCGTCGCCGATAACCCCCCCCGGGCATCTTCGTCCTCAGCTCTGGCAGGCACGAGCCGGATGCCTCCCTCTCCCCCTTCGCCGACTAAGTAGGTAGGAATCTTCCTCTCTCTCTCCCTTATATTTTCCCCTTCCTGATTTACCATTTTAACCCACCGACCGCCACTTCCACCTCCATCTGCTCCATCTCCGGTAGCCATCTCCGGCGAGGTCACTCCACCTCCACAGACCACCTCACCCCTCGCCGACAAACCCAGAAGCTCCCCCTCACTCCACTCAACCATTTCCCCCACTCCATTCACCGCCCGACCACCCCCGAACAAACCCACTTCCGCACACACAGTCCACCCTAGGTACACGGCCACAGGCGCCACCGCGCTTCGCCGACCCTCTCACCGCCTTCGCCGCCCTCTGGCGAAGCTCCCTACGTTATCTGATGTGGCTGAGAGGCTGTCCTTGTGATTTCAGGTCTCCGCCTCCTCGCCGCCATTGACGAGCTGCTGAAGCTCCTTCGCAAGCAGCTCCAGGACGCCTCCAGCCCAGGTGTGAGCCCCAGGCAGTGCGGGTTGGTTCCGTGAGCACGCCCAGGCTTGCGATTGGGGTTGCGAACGTTCGTTGCTGCCCCAATTGTCAGCATCTTCTCGCCTATGGGCACGTAGATTTGAGGTGGGACTTTAGCCCCACCTCGTAAGTGTGTGGCCTCGCGCCCACACTTAAATTGAAAAAGTGAATAGGGTTGTTTGCCTTCGATACACAGGGGTCAGGTCCCTCACCTGCACGCAGTGCGCCACACGCTCGCCCGCCCTCGCCCACCCTCACGCCTTGCGGGTCTGGGCCGAATCCGACTACCCGACCAAGCACTCCTCGCCCACCACCGCACGCCAGTAGGCCTGGTCCCAGGCGCACAACCCGATTACCCGGCTCTGGGAGAGCTTTCCTAAAGAGAGATTCAGAGAGAAAGAGAGATGCGGGGAAGGGGTAGGGGTAGGTTTTGCACTAATAGTGTCTGTGCGTGCAGGGAAAAAGGAAAAAGAAGAAGAAGGAAGATTAAAGGAAGAGAAGAATCAGAAGAAGAAGAAGAAGAAAAGAGAAGAGGAAGAGAGAAGAAGAAGCCAACAAAACTTTTGCTCTCTCTCTCTCTTATTATTTGTGTAACATAATTGTGAACCTTTATGCTTCTAGGATTATAGTTGCTCCCTGAGTTCGACCTCGGGAAACTTGTCATTCCGAGTAAAAAATTGTATTAAACTGGTAACTGTTTTTTCATATACCACAACGACTATAAATAACAATAATGACAAGGCACGCGACCAGCATTTTGGCACCATTGCCGGGGAGCAACGACTATTCTAGAAGCTATCAATTTACAATTTTTGACTTTCTATTGATCTCTTCTCTTTTGTTGTGCAGGCACAGGAATCCAAAAGGACAACAAACAGCCGCACAACAACCACACCCAGGACAGGTAATTTTCTAACCTCTCATTTTAGCCCCTAAATTCTAAAGATGAAAAAAAAGAAAGAAAAAGTAATTTAGGCATAACCTGTCTTCCATATTTAGTAAATCATCGAAGTTGCCTATTTTCAATTTCAACATACTATTTCTGTACATCCATTAAGGGTATTTAGGGCTAACACCTTCTTGCTTGAGCCCTAATTACCCAACAAGAAGCTAACTGGACCAAGTAGAGCCAACATAAGATTCAAAATTAGGGTTTTAGAGACACACTTCCTAAGTAAGAATTGAGAATTCCCAAAAGAAGTGTGCCCAAGCCATTGTTTGAAAGAACCTATTTAGAGAAACCCTAAGAAATTTGGCTCTTAAAAACATTTGAACCCTAAAAGACAATGACCTAAAAAGCTTTCAAAGGAACTAGCAGGTGAAGTTGACCCCTTGGGTCAACCAACCTTCGACTTAGGTCACTCTTTACACTCAAAAAGCTAAAGTTCAAGTGAAACCTAAGCACCGTGATCCTAACTAAAAGTGGTAGACTTAAGAGGTCAAGATCCCCATTCTGGTCTACCTGGAATCTCAGTGACAAGAGAGGTCGGGTGGGGGAAACCCTGTAACCCGTGGGGACGCTTTACCGTGTAGGGGTCTTCGCGGGACTCACCCTCTCTGGCTACCCAGGTAATTCTCAGGTGGACGATCTTTTGATCAAGGGATCCATCTGCCCTGAACCTCTATAGTCACCCAACATTCTGGGTGTCTTGATTGGGTCCAGCACATGCTAAACTCATCCTCTTCATCAGTGTATGTTTGGTAGGAGGTCCTTGAAACCTCCTTTAGAAATTCACTCTCCTCGAGGCCGAGCCTCGGTGCCCTTGTTTGTGCAATCAACACCTCACGTAGATCTCTCCTCCGACTCCGAACCCAACTCACCTTCTTCTTCCACAATGGCTTAGGCAGTTGAGGAAGAGAACAATCTGGAGCACCAACTCCAGCGACTCAATGACCTCTTCCAGAACTTCATGCACCCATCGCAGCATCCTATGATGCGGGACCACTATAATCCTGCTGCGGTGGCTATTGAGCCTCAAGTCAGAATCCCGACTAGAGGCCCTGATTCTGAACAAAAGCCCAACATGATTCATGCCATACCTAAATTTCATGGGCTTAATTCTGAAGACCCCTTCTAGCACATAAAACAGCTGAAGCATCTGGCCCAGACTTTTGGGTCAGATGCACAAAATCGGGATATTCTCCTCATGAAGATGTTCTCCTTCTCCCTTATGGACAAGGCCGCTCATTGGTACCAAACACAGACCCGGCCGATCAATAATTGGGAGGAACTTCAGTCTGAGTTCTTGAAAAAGTTCTTTCCCGTTAGTCAGACCAATGCCTTGCGCCATCAGATTACCCACTTCACGCAACAAACGGGAGAACCTCTCCATGAGGCATGGGATCGCTTTCAGGATCTCATGAGGAAATGCCCCCATCACGGAGTTCCTAAATAGGAACAAATCCAGTCTTTTTACTAGGGACTTCGTGAAGATATTAAGCTTTTCGTCAATGCAACTTGCGGAAGGAATATCATGGGTTAGCATGAGGACACCGTGTGGGAGATTCTCGAAAATATGTGCGAGAACTCCATCAATAATGACTCCATGGGGTTATTCGACGGGACGAATACTCGCGCATCGTCGAACCTTAGGGGAGCACACGAGATGCAGGGCCTGTTCGCATCAGTCGACCTGGAATTGATGGCCAATCGATTGGACAAGGTCTCTATCATTGAGAAGAAGGTGGATGAGCTGACTCAGCACTTGCAACGAGCCACCTCTGCGCATAATTCCTTTGCACAACCTCCTTCCACACGGGAGACTATGCAAAACATTCTCCACCGACCTTCTCCTGGGATGGATCCGTATCCACCCCCATCTGATTCTCGGATCGGAGGATCCTCTGATCCTTTCTATACGAGCCAAGGGAATTCCACTCCCCCATTCTCTGACTCTTTGGAGGTTCCTTAGACCTGCGAGGACCTCAACGCCATCCAGAACGACCCATTTTCCAATACCTACAATCCTGGATGGCGAAACCATCCCAACTTCCAGTGGGCGGGAAATTCCCAAACTCAAAGATCACCCTTTCAGCCCCGTCCACAACCACCTCATCCTTACCAGCCGCCTTAGCCTCAGCCCAACCCTACTTTTCCATCAGGGCCAAACCAAGACCAAATGTCCCTCATCCTTCAGACTCTGGCTGACATTCAAAGAACGAATGCGGCTATTCAGAAGCAACACAATGACGAAATTACAGAGGTTCGAAACCAACTGGCCCAGTTGGCAAATTCTTGCTAACCAGGCACACTTCCTTCTCAACCTCTTCCTAACCCTAATAACGTGCCGACCCAGAGGCACGTTATGAACCCAAACCCGAGCCAAGCACACATGATTTATCAAGCCCCCTCTATTCCTTCACTTGACAAGATGGAGGCTTCCACTTCTTATGCAAGTTATCAACAGCAACCCATCCTATCAAACCCTAACTAGAATCAGGCAGGACTGAATTCTGTGACCACCCGTAGTAGTAAGGAGACCCAAGATCCACCTTATCCAGACCACTCCAAGCTTGGTAGTGATCCAAACCCTAGGACAGTAATCCAGGATGTTCCTATCACTGTCCCAGATCAAAGACATGGACCTATCCTAGAAGAACCAACCAAGGTTCCATTTCCCGAGGCCTTGACCAAGGGAAAGAAGACAACCAAACCCGTGGCACTTGAGGAGGACCTGGTCAAGCTCTTTGAGCAGGTCCAAATAAACATCCCCTTGATGGATGCGATTCGCCATGTACCGGCTTACGCACGATTCTTAAAAAATGTATGTACACCTCAGCATAAGCCGCGAACCAAGAGTGGGAGTCCAATTGTACTGTCAGAGTAAGCCAGCTCTATAATCCTGAGCAGACTCCCACCCCAAGCAAAAGATCTAGGTACTCCCTGATTTCCTGCAAAATAGGTGAAACCCAATTCGATAGAGCATTGCTAGACTTGGGTGCCTCCATAAATCTGATACCCACATCCTTAACCACCTAGAAGAATCCGAGCTAAAACCGACTGAGCTGACACTACAATTAGCAGATCGATCTATAAAGTCACCTAAAGGGATTCTTGAGAATGTTATTGTAAGAGTGCGGGATTTCTATTTCCATGTAGACTTCATAGTCTTAGACATGGACGCACCTGAAAACCCTAGGGATACATCGATCATTTTAGGGAGACCTTTCCTGGCCACTGCTAGGGCTAACATCAGTTGTGAGGAGGGCCAAATAGAACTGAAATTTGGGAATCAAACTCTCAAAATTGATATCTTTAAGGCCCAACAAGGAATCAATTGCAGTGTCATTGAACAAATCTGTGATATTAGGGCTTTGGTTGATGAAACACATTTTAAGAATAATCTGATTATGCCTCATCAACCACAAAAAGATCTTGAATCGCAATTAGAGGAGTCAGACCCTGATTCAGACAAACCCATAACTCCTATCCTTCAACCTCACACTTACCCTGAACCACCTGCTGCTGCTGATAACCCTATCTTTGAACTAAAACCCCTTCCCGATCATTTGAAATACAACTTTTTGGGTTCTAATCAGACTTTTCCTGTGATTATAAACTCCAAGCTTACTCTTGATCAAGAATCTTGTCTGATTGCTGTTCTCCAGCAACAACGCAGAGCCATTGGTTGGACTCTCGATGACTTGACTGAAATAAGTCCCTCTTATTGCACACACCGTATTTATTTAGAAGAGGGCGCACGACCTTCCTGTGAGATGCAGAGACGTTTGAATCCCAATCTGCAGGAGGTCGTGAAAAAGGAGATCATTAAGTGGTTAGATGCAGGGATCATCTACCCGATCTCCGACAGTCGTTGGGTGAGCCCAATTCAGGTCGTGCCTAAAAAGGCAGGGCTCACCACCATTACGACTGAAATCGGAGAGATCATACCTACCCGAATAGCCAACTCGTGGAGAGTCTGCATAGATTATCGACGACTCAATTCCTCCACGAAGAAGGATCATTTCCCACTACCTTTCATTGATCAAATTCTCGAGAAATTAGCGGGAAATCGATTCTTCTGCTTTCTTGACGGGTACTCCGATTATAACCAAGTGGCTATTCATCCTGAGGACCAAGAGAAGACCACATTCACCTGCCCCTTCAGAACTTACGCATTCCGAAGGATGCCTTTCGGTCTCTGCAATGCACCCGCAACTTTTCAGCGGTGCATGCTTGCCATATTCTCTGATATGGTAGGTGATTATCTGGAAGTCTTCATGGATGACTTCTCAGTTTTTGGGGCATCATTTGATGATTGCCTCCAACACTTGGTTCATATACTCAGGCGCTGCATCGATGTTAATTTGGTTCTTTCCTGCGAAAAGAGCCATTTTATGGTGCCTGAGGGGATCGTCCTAGGACATCTAATTTCTGAGAAAGGCATCCAAGTGGATTGAGCCAAGGTTGATCTAATTTCTCGGCTTCCTATGCCTAGCTCGATCAGGGACATCCGTTCTTTTCTAGGGCACGTCGATTTTTATCGTCGTTTCATTCCTGATTTTTCGAAAATCGCATGCCCCATGAGTACTCTTCTTTCTAAGGATGTACCCTTTGAGATCTCCAAGGAATGCACTCAAGCCTTTGAGAACCTCTGTGAATGAGTCACCCAGGCCCCGATCCTACAATCCCCTGATTGGTCTCAACCCTTTGAGATCATGTGCGATGCATCTGATTTCGCTGTAGGAGCGGTTCTGGGGTAGAAAGTTGACGGGAAACTCGTGGTCATCTACTATGCTAGCAAGACACTTAACGAGGCTCAGCGTAACTATACAGTTACGGAGAAAGAGCTGCTAGCCGTAGTATTTGCCCTTGAAAAATTTCGATCTTATCTCTTGGGTTCCCACGTCATCATCTACTCGGATCACACGGCTGTGAGGCATCTCCTTGCCAAGAAGGTCGCGAAGCCCCGACTAATCCGATGGATCTTGCTATTGTAAGAATTCGACCTCGAGATTCGCGACAAGGCGGGAAGACAAAACGTGGTAGCTGACCATTTGTCTCGCCTTCCTTCTGAGATCAGCAACCCTTCTAGACCCATCACGGAGCATTTCCCTGATGAGCACCTACTGACTATTGATACTAGACTTCCATGGTTTGCTAATATAGTAAACTACTTGACATCTCATCAGATCCCGTCTGATTGGCCGAAAGCCAAGAAAGACAAATTGTGCTCTGATGCCAAGTATTACATCTGGGAAGATCCGTACCTCTTCCGCATAGGTGCTGACCAAATCATCCGACGATGTGTTCCGGAAGGTGAAATCAATGATATTCTCTCCTTCTGCCAGGACTAGGCATGCGGTGGCCACTTCTCTGGGCACAAAACCGCATTGAAAATCCTCCAGTGTGGCTTTTATTAGCCCACTCTATTCAAGGACGCATACAATCACTGCAAGGCATGCAGTTGTTGCCAAACTTTGGGCAACATGAGCCATCGCGACATGATGCCTTTGCAGCCGATTCTTGTATGTGAAATCTTCGATATTTGGGGGATTGATTTTATGGGCCCCTTTCCTGCTTTGGATGGCTTCGAGTACATTCTGTTGGCTGTGGACTACGTGTCCAAATGGATCGAAGCCATACCGACCCGAACTTGTGATCATAAAATCATTCTCAAATTCATTCATCACAATATCTTCTCACAGTTTGGGATTCCTCGCGCTATCATCTCTGACAAGGGGACTCATTTTACGAATGCTCAATTTAGGTCACTGATGACCAAATACAGGGTGTCTCACCGAATCTCCACTCCTTATCACCCTCATACTAATGGTCTAGCTGAGCTATCAAATCGGGAGATCAAGAAAATCCTGCAGGTCACTGTTCAGCCTGACAGGAAAGACTGGTCGTCCCGACTTCCAGAAGCTTTGTGGGCTTATAGGACAGTCCACAAAACTTAATTAGGCATGTCTCCTTTTATACTGGTGTACGGGAAGGCATGCCACCTTCCCATCGAATTGGAGCACAAAGCCTATTAGGCAGCACGGAGCTGTAATTTAGATCTTTCTAAGGTTGGACCTCACAGAAAGCTTCAGATAAGAGAGATCGATGAGTTACACCTTGATTCGTACGAGAACTCACAAATCTACAAGGAGCGGGTTAAAGCCTTCCATGACAAGCATATATCTAGAAAGATCTTTCATCCTGGTCAGAAGTTTCTACTCTTTGATGCCCAACTCAAACTCTTCCATGGGAAACTGCGATCCAAGTGGGTCGGACCATACCTTGTCCGACAAGTTTTTGGAAATGGAGCCGTCGAAATCAGTCCGCTCAGCCATGATTCCAAACCTTTCATCGTGAACGGTCAGAGACTCAAACCGTTCATTGATGTAACGTCTACTGATTTGACTGAATCATCATTTATCCTCCATTTTCCCTAAGCATATTGCACCCAGCCGATGGCGTAAAACTCAGCGATCAATGGGAGGCAGTCCGTCATTCTTTTTGAAAAAACCCGAAACCTTTTCTAACGCCTTTTTGCACTAAAAGTTCACCCTTTAGGATAGCCGACTCCACCTTAGGTGCTTGCATCTGAGATTAGAAATCGTCTGCAACTGTCACCCCGACCGATTCACTTATCAAAACATCTATCCTAATAAATGAACTAAGTTAAATAAAAACCCTCCTAAGTTACAATGAGGACATTGCAAATCTTAGGCATGGGGGGGTATGAAAGTGCAAAACTCGTAAGGAAAGGTTTTAAACAAAAAATTCACATATGCCAAAAACACCATAAAAATTAAAAAATTCTTTGAAAAAGAATAATAAAATGAGAGGAGGAAAGAAATTTTGTGGACTTTACAAAGGAGGAGGAGAAAAAGAACAAAATGAAAAGGAGCACAAAATGAAAGAAAAGTGATGGTCATTAGTAAGAAATTAAGGAGTTAACCTAAGTTCTAGACCTCATTCAGGAAAAGAAATGGAAAGTGCACAGTGAGATTAGTAAGAATGCAAACCTGAGGCATTCTTGGATAGACTCTTAGTACCCATTAAGATCTAGACATTCCTCAAGAGTTTGAGGAAAATGAAAAGCTTAAGTATTAGGTCCAAGGCTTAGGGAGTATTTGACCTCGTTAACTAACTATTGGTTTACGGGACTCAGTAACCTAAGCACCCTAACATTACACACGGCCTGATTTAGTAAGCATAAAAATCAAAATCACGCAGAAGCGTTGCAAAATTTCTGAAAATGACACCTCGAGTAGGAGCGGCCGATCAACACAAGTTGATTTGGACGAGTTCCCAACGCGGAGAGGTGGGAAATTCCCCTCGAAGATGCATAACAAAATATCATCTCCTCGGTGCTTGTCTCCTAGGATATTTACATATCCTACTAGGGGCATGCAAGCACTCTGCTGGTTCAAATTCCATGGATGACATTATCACGAGTGTCAATTGCCAGGGTCTAAATTCGGCCACGGAACACTATGGATGGGATTATCTCGAAATCTCAAAAGTCAGGGTTCTGAGGGTCACCATGGGCAGTGCTATCTCAAAGCATCGACTGCTAGGAACCCTTGAGGATTGATGATGTGGACAAGGAATCTGATACAAACCGTGTTGAGAAGCCAATCCTAAGCTAGAATTAAAAAAAAGAGAGAGAGAAAACTCTCCAAACATATAAATCTTCTACTTCTCTTTCTTACAAAATGCACTGCGAACTGAGCCAGGGCTAAAATTATCTCAAGCACAGGTGCTTTAACCACAAAGACCAATAAGCCTTAGGTTAGTTCTTGTAGGCCTTAAAAACCTTTGCTAAGGACTGAGGCTGAGGCTAGAAGATCTGGATCTTGGTTGGTACTAGAGTACCTTTTAGGCCTATGGTTGACATTCTGACCTAATTAAGGTTTCAAAAGAAAAAGCACTTATCTAAACTCATTAAGAACTTCATGGTCTAGAACAAGGGTTGAAACCTTAAAATTTTGCTAAGGGACTAGCAAAAGCTAGGCATGGGGGTATGATGAAAACCTCACCATGAACCTTAACTAGCACAATTTAATCCAAATAAGTGTGAAAAAGCTCCTACAAAACCTAAAGAGAGGCTTAACTCAGAGAATTCTGAGTTAAAGAATAAGATAATTCATAAGGGGTAAAACTATAATTTCACCAATGTAATGTGCAAACAGGGTCCAAACACAGGTCAAACGAGCTTAATAAGGAGGGAAGTGGGATGATCTGATCTGAAGAGGGTTATAGTAACTTCTAAGAATTAAATGACATTCCGTAACCCTAAAACAAACCTACTTTAATTCATGAGGTTTGAGGTAGGATAAAAATCAACCAAACCCTCTAAAATTCATGGAAAAATATTCCTTAAGGTTTAGAACCTTCAATTTGTCCTTTGCAACCTATTTTGACCTAAAATGAGAACCATGCCCAATTTATAACTTAATTTGGGTTTTTGTGCAAATTGATTGGTCAAACATGGTCCAACCTAAAATCAAATTTCACCATTAAAATCCTTATGCTCAAATTAGTCTGGTATAAAAATTTGGGCCTAAGAAAAGACCATCTTGACTGATTTTACAAATTGGTCCTCTTAATTTACTTTTTGACCCTTATCTTTTGAAACCCTTGCGATTAGCCCCCTATCTTCTCGTCATTCTTTGCAGAACGGTCCCTCCTGCCATTTCTATGCAGCACCATACCTCCGACGACCTTGCGCGGAGGATGGCACCGCTAGGGCAGGGCACCCGTCCTTAGAAACAAGTGGGGGGTTCCCTACGTCGTCCTCTGTCGCAGGGACCCTCCCCTGACCTCTGCAACCGACCATGCCTCTCGTGCGAACGCACGAAAGGCATGGGTGTCCATTTCCAGCCACACTTCGGCGAGCCTAGCACGTCGCCTCCTCGGTCTCCTCTCATCGCCAGTGCCTATATAAGGAGTGGTAGGGTCTGGCGTCTCCTTCAAGCTCCTTCTGGCGGAGAAACACCATAGATTTCGTCCTTCCCCTCTCCAGTCAGGATGCCCGAGCTTCCGACGATCCTCCCTCCTCCTCCTCATTGCTCTGCTGCCCTACCTGCAGCAGAGTCCACTCTACCCCGTCATCTCGCGCCAGGCCGCACCAGCTGGCGCCCTCAGATCTCCTCCTCGTCGCTGATAGCCCCCCTGGGCATCTTCGTCCTCAGCTTCGGCAGGCACGAGCCGGACTCCTCCCTCTCCCCCTTCGTCGACTAAGTAGGTAGGAATCTTCCTCTCTCTCCCTTATATTTTCCCCTTCCTGATCTACCATTTTGACCCACCGACCGCCACTTCCACCTCCATCTGCTCCATCTCCGGTCGCCATCTCCGGCGAGGTCACTCCACCTCCATAGACCACCTCACCCCTCGCCGACAAGCCCAGAAGCTCCCCCTCACTCCACTCAACCGTTTCCCCCACTCCATTCACCGCTCGACCACCCCCCAAACAAACCCACTTCCGCACACACAGTCCGCCCTAGGCACACGGCCATAGGCGCCCCCGCACTTCGCCGACCCTCGCACCGCCTTCATCGCCCTCTGGCGAAGCTCCCTACGTTATCTGATGTGGCCGAGAGGCTGTCCTTGTGATTTTTGGTCTCCGCCTCCTCGCCGCCATTGACGAGCTGCTGAAGCTCCTTCGCAAGCAGCTCCAGGACACCTCCAGCCCAAGTGTGAGCCCCAGGCAGCGCGGGTTGGTTCCGCAAGCACGCCCAGGCTTGCGATTGGGGTTGCGAACGTTCGTTGCTGCCCCAATTGGCAACATCTTCTTGCCTGCGGGCACGCAGATTTGAGGTGGGACTTTAGCCCCACCTCGTAAGTGTGTGGCCTCGTGCCCACACTTAAATTGAAAAAGTGAATAGGGCTATTTTCCTTCGATACACAGGGGTCAGGTCCCTCACCCGCACGCAGCGTGCCACACGCTCGCCCGCCCTCGCCCGTGCTCACGCCCCGCGGGTCTGGGCCGAATCCGACTACCCGAACAAGCACTCCTCGCCCACCACTGCACGCCGGTGGGCCTGGTCCCAGGCGCGCAACCCGAACCCGATTACCTGGCTCTGGGAGAGCTTTCCTAAAGAGAGATTCAGAGAGAAAGAGAGACGCGGGGAAGGGGTAGGGGTAGGTTTTGCACTAATAGTGTCTGTGCGCACAGGGAAAAAGGAAAAAGAAGAAGGCAGATTGAAAGAAGAGAAGAATCAGAAGAAGAAGAACAAGAAGAAAAGAGAAGAGGAAGAGAGAAGAAGAAGAAGCCAACAAAACTTTTGCTCTCTCTGTCTCTCTTATTATTTGTGTAACATAATTGTGAACCTTTATGCTTCTAGGATTATAGTTGCTCCCTAAGTTTGACCTCAGGAAACTTGTCATTCCGAGTAAAAAATTATATTAAACTGGTAACTATTTTGTCATATACCATAACGACTATAAATAGCAATAAAGACTAGGCACGCGAAGCAGTAGTATATGTCACAAATACAAACCGTTGTCGCATCAATTTTATTTAATTACATAATTTTTACTGGTTTATTCTAGGTTGTTCACTGGGAGGCAGTTATTGATATACATCACTCTCTAAGTCCAATATCATTCTTTAATTTCAAAAAGATAGGTTTTATGTACAATTATGAATGAATTAATGAATGAAAGAATGAATTAATTTTATACACAAGAATGAATTATAAATACTTGAAATAATTATTTACAATCAAGCATCAAACACTATAACTAAATACTATATTCTATATATTTATAACTTATAGTAATAATTCTTACACATCTATACAATAATGTGTTATAAAACATATCATACTGACTTAACTTAATATACTAGCACCTATAGTAACATATATAATTTGTACAGTGACGTATATAAGCGTCGCTAGACCTTAGGAAAAAATTAGAAACATGAACTATGGTCAAAATAAGGGTATATAGTGACACTTATTGTATCTACAGTGGAGTATTTATCTGTCAGTAAAGCTCATATGTTATTTAGATACATATATGAGCTCGAACACTCTATATATTACGTATTCTATATTAACATATTATTTACAGTATACTATACTTATATACATATACACATATACTATACATATGTTACATATGTATAGATAGACACGCATACAAAAAGACTTAGCTTTTTCTTACTTAGTTTTCTCTCTTCCCTTAGTTAATTAGGCATGATTACTGTTCATCTTTAACAAAAATTAGGATTTTTAATTGGTAGGCGATTCTTTCGAGGGACACACAGCACCCTCAAGGGGTAGGACCAGACCTCTACTAAGGCCACCCATAATTCGTTATTAAGCCTCTTAATTTCGATTTATGCTCATTAATGGGCCCATCTAGGCTTACGCACATGCCAGGCCCCTAGCCCGCACTGTTCCAAAGTCTCATGCCGATATCAATTCATGCTCAGAGGGGATAAGTAGAGAGGGTTTCGGGAGCCCGACGCCCGTAACGACTGAAGAGAGGGGGGAGTAAAAACAATATAAGCACCCACAGGCACTTTTCCATGCCTGATGTGGTGCTTTCGTTAGCGCCCCACAGGCGCTGCAACTGAGGTGTGCGTATGCTAGATTCATGATTTTAGCCATCGATTTAAGAGCCATAAATTATTATAATTTAAAAATAAATTATGAGGTCTTAAAGTATATACATAGGATTACTTAATTATACAATTTATTTTCAAAAATAATTATATTTACTATATAAATAAATTAGCTAAAGATTGTGATTTGTACATACTATGTTCATATTTATTTCTTAATTAACGTTTAAGTTAGTTAATTAATAGTCTAATTGGTATTGTACGGTATTAATATACATATTAAAGTATTTAATACACATTTTTATTGTATTTTACAAGTATTATTTTAATTTATTTACATTTAAATATTAGTTTTCAGGCTATTTTACATATAAATTAGGTATAAATAGTATAATACAATATAAATATAGTTAAATTAATATAAATTACTTAAAATATTATAATAAAAATTTACAATTTAAATTATCTCAGTTATAACTTAATTTACTAATTTTTTTTAATTTAACTTAATAACTTAGCTAGTAACTTAATAAATTAATTATTTATTATATATACATAATTAAATTATGATAGAGTGTTTATAATATATATAATACATATATAGATATGTATTTAAAGTATCATTAGTAAATATAGTTATTTACAGGGTTTCATTTATTTTCTTAAGTTATAGTACTTATAAGTTAGTATAAATATTAAATAATTATATGATTAAGTTATATACAGTTTAAATAATCTTAAATATTTAATTTACAATATACAATATATATGTCGGTTATTTACACCTATTAGATATTTATTTTACAATAATACACATATAACTTAGAGTATAACTTATATTTACAAGTATATACATAATATACGTGGTATTTTTGGATATTTTTAGGATTTTTCTTCTTTTTATGGGTTTTATATATTTTATAGAGGTAGGGAACGAGAGAGAAAGAAAGAGATGAGGAGAATAGAGTGTTTTTGAGATTTTAAAGAGTTAGGGCCTTTTATTAAGTTTTAAGTTAGACTGAACTGTCGGCTGGTATGTTCTATCAAGTCGGGGGTTCAGAATACCTTGAAACTTGACATGTACTTAAAAATATAGCTAATCCTACTCGCTACACCTTTATTTTATTTTTTTTAAATTTTTATATCATTTTTATTTATTTACAAAGTTCATACAACCTTGGCCTAAGAAGGATTTTCTAATGTGAACCTAAGGCCTTGAATCCTAATTTAAAGGCTAGATAGGCAGTAAACTGCCTCAGATATGCTCAATACAGTTTAAGATAGATGTTCCAGTCAATAAACATGATTTTCATTCATTTTTTCCTTGAAATTCCCAATGTGGACAGTTAAGCACAAAAGTAGCTGGCAAAGGATGATTAAAAACACAATACATGCTATTCAAATGCAATTAAAAGGCATAAAAGTACATGAATGCATGTTACAAATTATTACACACATTACAAACATGTTAGTCATTCAATTATCCTAATTCTAGCTTTCTGTCCTACTCATCTCAAACTAGCAGTAGTAGCAACCAAACACAACAGCAGCAGTGCTGCTATTGGAATTCAGTAGAGCAGCATCAGCAACTGAGCACAGCAGCAACCAAACTGCTGACAACAGCAAAGTTGTGAAACGACTTGTCACCTTTTGGTCCTTGAAGATGTCTGGGATGTTCACTAGACGTCTGTCCAGACATCTAGAGAGAGAGCCAGATGTCTGAAAATGTTTTTCTTTTCGACGCATACCGTGAGCACGCCACTCCCTCATCCACGCCTCACGCCCCTCCTTGCAACAGCCATCCCCGCACCAATCCTTGCAACGCCATACCTCTCCCCTCACCTCCTCTCCCATTATAAACCCCTCCTCCTCTCCGTCTCACACCACCACTGCCGAGCGAGAGAGAGAGCAGGGAGTCAGAGAGAGAGGGCAAGCAGAGAGTGAGTGGAGAGCTGATCGTGAGTCCGAGCGCGAAAGCGGAGGGCGCTGTGCTGCTCTACTGTAGCGTCTGTGGCGAGGAAAGCCACAGCGGTCCCGCAGAAGTCATTTTCTGTGGAATCAGACGTCCAGAGTGACATCCAGACGTCTTATCGGACGTCTGAAGGTAGTATGAGATGTTTGGTAGAGATCTATTTTCCATATTTCTTCTCTGCCAAAGTCCTGACAGTGTACATATATGTGTTAGAAGTTGGAAGGCAGACCGAGGCAGTTTCAGACGTCCAGGAGCACTTTCAGACGTCTAACGGAACCCTTGGACGTCGGCATTGCATTCCAAATGTCCGATAGAGGCGCCCCGAGAGAGGTATGCCTGAGAGTTGATTTAAGATGTCTGGGATCTCTCCCAGATGTATGATTTCTGTCAGAACCCTTATTTTTGGGCTTGTTCAAGTCCCAAACGTTGTCAGTTTTTCGTAAATGAAACATCGTTATTTTTCATACGAATTTCTTCATGTAATGGTAGCTTGTCTGTACCTTTTGGAATCCTTTTGACCTTGAAATTCCCTACTTGGAGGGGGTGAGATGTACGTGATGTAAAAAAAATGTGAAATAAAAAGATAACAATCTCACAAAATAAGCAATCACACAAGACACAAGTAATTTTTAGGTGGAAACCCAAACCGGGTGAAAACCACCACCTAACCCTCTCGAGTTAGGATTTCCTGATCAATCTAATCGATCAAAACCACTACACGAACTACTTAAACGAGGGTAGTTCAACCATAATTACAACTACGCTACAAGTACGAGGGTAGCGTTACTCAACCCCTCCTCTTCACAAGGAGGATTTTGTCCCTCAATGGAGACGAGAATTCGCAAAGCGAATACTCAAACCAAAGAACAATAAAAGTACAACAATACTGTAGAGCCACAGATGTTAAAACCTAGCTTCTATAGGAGTTAGGAAACTTCCCTTTGGTGGAAGTGCGTCGATGTGACGACGCAGGTGTGTGAACCACGCGGCAGCGCTTCGTCACTCTCGTAATCGCAGAGGGAGAGCAAGTGTGCAAATTGGATGAGGCACTTGGATGTGGAACTAGCCTTTGAGAGCAAGTGCTTCTTCTACTTTAATTTGACACAAAATGAGTGGAAATATTCTTGCAAGGTGTATTTCTACAAGGCAAGGGTTCTCCTCTATTTATAGAGCACCTAGGAAGGCTTTGGAAGGCCTTGGAAGGCTTACATAGCCATTGGGTGCAAATCCAAGGCAAATCAAGTCGGAATCAGGATCAATCATGACTCTGATAGGGTTATTAGACGTCTGGTCTGGGCATCAGACGTCTGGAAAACTTGTTTAAGATGTTTGGGAACAAAGTTAGACGTTTGATTCTAAGCAGGTTTCCTTCCTGACTTGAATCAGACTTAAACAGGGTTCTAGTGTATGGCCATCAGACGACATATAGGACGTCTGGAACTAGGTCTGGACGTCTGGAAACCTATTTGTTCTGCGGAAATGGATTCCCAAGGAAGGTAATGGCTAGAAAATATCATAAAGAAGATTTTGGGTAAGTTAAGGCAAAATGGTCATATATCAGACGTCTGGGGTCCTCTACGAACATCTGATATAAGGCTAACGGTCATTTCCTCAACGTGAACAAAGGCAACCAACGTTCAACTAATTGGATGTCTGGCAAAGGCATCAGACTTCTGCTAAGACACCTGGACTAAGGTCAGGACGACGGATTCTAACAGATAGAACCTATTAAGTCCAGCCTAGATGTATTGGACGTCTAATCAAACAATCAAATATCTTAAAAGTTAATATTAGATGTCTGATTTCCAGATTGGACGTCTGATAAGGTTGTCTGAACCATATTTTGATTTTCTAAGTTCTCTATAGAAAACTTAAGTATCGTAGGGTAGTGCAGGTGTTCCTAGGTCTACTTTAAGGGTTCTTTGAGGCTCTTTAACATAAGATCTAAGAAAGAAATAAAGAGTGAAACAAAGAAACAAAATTACATAGAACAAAATAAAAATAATTCTATCATATTCTTCATCTCCTTCCTTCTTCAAGCTTTCGCTCCTCACGAAGCTCCTTCACCTCTGTCAAGCTCCTCCAATCCGCCATGGATGCGAGCTTGAACTCCGTCTAAACACATGTCTCCATTTGCAATTAGACCTAAAAACTAGGACTCAAAAGCAAATGTTAAAAGACATGTGTTTTGTTATCATCAAAATAAATGATCGTGGTGCTCTAGCACCAACAGACCTGTCCATCCACGTCTTAAGTCTCCAGTCTGTCGAGCGTACGGGACCTATGGAGACGTCGGGAACTGCTATACGAAACCCCATTCCACCCGGTTATCCTGGTAGAGTGGTTCTAACTAATTCTTCAAGTTAAATAAAATGCATGCAATTAGTTAAAACCTAGGATGTAAGATGAATCTTAGGAAGAAATAAACGCATGCTCTAGAATACAGCTATTCAAGTAAACCCTAGGTTATGACATGAACACTAGGGATAGAAAAGATGCATGTGTAGAAAGATGGATGATTAAATAAATCATAAGCTGCCTGTAATGAACTACATTATTGATAGAAAGAAAAAGAACTTGTACTTTGGTGTTACGAACGCGGCCTCAAGGCGATTTTTAAGACGTCTGGGAAGTGGCCCAGATGTCTGACCAGACGTCTGGGACCCTTTCCAGACGTCTGGTATTTAATTTTTGCGGTGTACGGGGTTGCGTCTGCGCGCATGCATGCGCAGACCTGCATCCGCTGCTCTCTTCCCTCTTTTTTCCTCTCTCCTCCGTGTCCCTCTCCTTCTTCTCCCAGCCGGTGCGAGAGCGAGAGCGAGCGAGCGGTGGCAGCAGCGGCCGCGGCAAGTATGCGGGAGGAGGTGTTGCGCGAGGGAGGAGACGCTCGACCGTGAGGGCTCGAGCTTGCTGGGGCAGCTAGAGCCGGCCGGCGGGGGAGCAACGGGCGTGGAGTGTCGCGGAGGGGCTGCTACAACTCGAGCAGCAGGCAAACGGGGCGCGGCGCGGCCGTGCATCGCGGGCGGAGGACGAGTCGAGCTCTGATTCTGGAAGTTTTTCCAGAATCAAACGTTTGGGATTCCAACCAGACGACGGTGAATACGTCTAGAGGACGGTCCAGACGTCTGCCAGGTAAGATATTTCTACCTTCTTCCTTTTTCGCGTTTACGGCCATGCGGCCGTCTGCCACGCCTTCGTCTGCGACTCGTCGTACTGAGAACAAGTGTGGGTGTGTGCAGGTTCTGCTCGGGAGGGCACGAGGGATCGCCATCCCACGTGAATCGGACGTCTGGCCGTAGTGCCAGACGATGGGAAGGACTTCCAGACGTCCGGAGTGACCATCGGACGTCTGGGAACTAAGACAGACGCCCCTGCAGGCTTCTGGACGTCTGAGGGACTACACAGAACGAAGGTATGCTCTGACCCACATTTTAAGACATCTGGAAGAGGTTCCAGACGTCTGATTTTGGGCAGTTTCGTCGTTTTCGACCTGTTTAGGGCCCGTTCGGAGTCCGTTTTCCGCGTTTCGAGTTGTGTTCTCTTCGGAATAAAATCCTCTACCCGTTTATAGTAATTATATACCATTCTGAGAAACTCCTTGTGTCTGATCCTTGTGTTAGGACCCCGTTCCATTGCAATCTTGGGGATTACGGAGGCACGCAGGATTTCCGACCACGCCCCCAGTACTCCCGTTGTAGCTGGTAGAGTGGCTTTTAATTTACTTAATCGAAATTGTTACAATTGTGGAATAATTAATAGAGTCTAGGGCACTGCATGAACCCTAGGACTGAGAAACTAGATTGAATGATAGATCCTAGGGTATTGCATGAAACCTAGGACTGGAAACTAGATTGAATGATAGATCCTAGGGTACGGCATGAATCCTAGGACTAGAAACTAGTGATATGTATATAATATTGCAGTCTTGGAAAGGTGGAAAGGAAATAATAGATGTTTGTAAATTGATTTAACCGCTACCTGTTATAAAGAAATAATATGGTTAAGAACATGGGTTGTATAAACGTAAAACTGGAATGGTGAAACCTAAATGTGCTGAGTTAAAAGAGCTGAAACCCTACGGGGAATTAGGAGTAGAACTCCTGGAAAGAGAATGGATGGAACTGAGAAAGAAAGACGTGGAAGTGTGTTGTCTCTTGAGTACGTGGTACCAAAGAGAGCACACATTACCTCTTAGTGTAGAGGGGAGCTTGCCGCCCTCTGGTTGAGACCGGGGTGGGTTTGGCCACTGTACACCGACTTGCTGGCCCTCGCGTACGCAGTACCGAGGAGAGCTACTAGTGTAGGGAGAGCACTAGCTACCCCACGGGCCCCGGGGTTCTGCTAGCCTCCTACAACGACTTGTTAGGCCCACTAGGCAAACTAGGGTAGTCAGGCGAGGGTGCGCGGACTGTGGAGGGGTTGGACCCTTGTTACTGAGAGGGCTCTGCCCTATACTGGTTCCGTACTGTGCTTTGGGCGCACCCGTTAACGGAAACGACTGACCGTGTGCCAGTGCGAGGTAGCTACCCGTGCGCTTATCGCGCGTGCCATAGTCACCGTTATGTCTATCAGTGACCCTGGGGTTGTTGACTGAGGGTAGGATCACCACGGGGACTCTCCCAGCCAAGAGAGCACCACGTGTTACTTCTACTTTTCGGAAAAGACTGCAATCAAGATCGTTTCCACGATGAACATTCGAGATCAAGTGAAGGATCTGAGAAATAGATAAATTGTGAAATAATAAAAAGACGTAAATAAAGGAAGAAAGAAAATATAACAGCTATCGTACACTCTACTGCTTCTTTAGTTTTAGCTGCCACTCTACTCCGCGTTTCGCTGACGTGTTACACTCGTTACTTTTCAGGACCAGGTGTTGAGCAGCCAGGGTCAATGGCTGCAGAGGATGCTGGGCCGAGTAGGGTCCAGTAGAGTTACCGCAGTTCTTTTTTACCCCTTTTGTTCCACTGTAGTGAGTAGTTCTTGTTACTCTCTGTACTTTTTACTTGTAACTTCATGTTATGTTATAATTGTTGTTCTACTGTTGTGGTGGTATATACTGTAGTTGTTCCTTTCCTTACTACTGTATTTTGTTACTGCTAGTTATATTCATGCTGAACGTGGTTTATTTTACTGCTCTTTTGGTTACTTCCTCGTTGGACGACTAGGTCTTGGGATTAGTCGAGTCGGTCCGGTTCTCGTGTCTCGTAGGGACTCGGGAATCGGGTCGTTACAAGATGGTATCAGAGCAAGGTCGTCCCGAGAAGTGAATCAACTGACTAGAAAATAACCAATTCACATGTTTATAACTAAAGTAGCCACCACAACATATCTTTTGACATGAGTTCTTAGACGTTTTTCGTTAGTTACCGTTCCGTATTGACGTGTTTCCGTTTTGTTTCGCGTCTCCTTGCAGAAGATGCCTCATCGCGGGACTGGCGAGGTGGGCCGCGGGCGAGGTCGAGGATGAGGCCGGCGAGGTGGGCGTGCCGTTGTCGACACCTCCGTGGACCAGCCACTGCTCCCTGGCGTCCAGGGCTAGGACCTCACCCAGCTGATACGGGACATTGTGCGAGAGGAGCTCTACCCACCGCCCCGAGCGCCTCACCCTGGGGCTGCGGAGGGGGAGTCCTCTATGGGACCACACGACGGATGCAGCGCTGGACTCGGGGGAGGGAATGGGCCGCCACCGCCCCCACCTTCCTCCGACACTTCTGTGCACGAGGCACCTTTGCTTGGAGGTGCACCAGCATCTCCACTGCAGCGCCACTTCGAGCTCTTCGGGCAGTTCCGGAAGCTGAAGCCCCCCTCCTTCAAGGGGGATGAGGACTCGACCGAGGCATAAGACTGGCTTGAGCAGCTTGAGAAGATTTTCGACACCCTTCGCCCCCCGGTGGAGTGCCGCGTGGCCTTCGCCACGTACCAGCTGGAGAGTGCGGCACATAGGTGGTGGAGAGCGGTCAGGGGACAGGAGAGGGACGAGCCGACCTGGGACCGGTTCGTCACCCTCTTCTGTGAGCAGTACTTTCCCCAGACGTGGCAGGACAAGAGGAGGCGGGAGTTCCACACTCTCCGCCAGGGGACGATGACTGTGAGCGTGTACCGCACGCGTTTTCTGGAGTTGTCCCGCTTTGCAGCGACAGCGGTAGCCACTGAGGAGGAGCGCCTTTGGAGGTTCACCGAGGGGCGCCGGCCTGCGATTCGGGGGTACGTTAAACACCTGAAGCTGCCTACGTTTTCGAGGGTGGTGGAGGCAGCTATGACCTACGAGGAGACCAACCCATCCGCGCGAGACACTGACGGTAGGCGGAAGAGGCCTTTCCAGCCAGACTTTTCACAGGGCCAGCGAGAGAGGAGACACGTGGTGTCCGCAGGAGAGCCGTCACATTTTGCAGGGCCATCAGTGGCCTTTGGGGGCCCTCGACAGGGGCCAGTCGCCAGCACTGCACCCCTGCCCAGTCGATAGCAGGGACCCATGGAGGGCGGGAGTCGGGTTCCCCTCTGCTACCAATGTGGCCAGCCGGGCCACATCAGGAGGGACTGCCCGTCTAGGGCAGGAGGTCAGCAGATACTTCCCGCGCAGAGCACTGGAGGGCGCGCAGGAGGCCGCGGTTCCCAGGCGCGAGGAGGAGGACAATAGTCACGAGGAGGGTACCGGCCAGCACCTACCCGTCCGACGTAGAGTATGGCTGCTTCGTCTGCACCTAGAGCTGAAGGGTGTATCAACGCCCTAACACACAGGGATGCCAAAGCTTTAGGATCGGTGGTGGCAGGTATGGTTTCAGTTTCCGGCAGACTCGTTTACACACTTTTCGATTCTGGCGCTACGCATTCGTTTGTCATAGCCAGTTTCGCAGTCAGTTTGGGCCAGGACTATATGCTGTTAGAGAATCCGTTCATAATCAGAGGTCCGAGTGGTCAACTGTTTGTGGCTGAGGAGGTGTACACGGGTTACGAGGTCAGGGTCGGGGGACATAGTCTGCCAACTGACCTGATTATGATACAGATGGAGGACTTTGGCATAATTCTAGGGATGGACTGCCTGTCCGCTTACCACGCTTTGGTGGACTGTTTTGAGAGGAAGATCGTCTTCTCCCTACCGGAGTTGCCTTCATCCGAGTTTCACGGACAGCCAGTGGACGGAGGCTTCAGGTGCATTTCAGCACTTCGGGCGGCGAGACTTTTGAGCCAGTGGTGTGAGGGCTTCCTAGCTTGTGTGGTGGCAGAGCCCAGCCCTGTGGGAGACTTCCAGAGCATCCCGATGGTCAGAGAGTACCCTGATGTGTTCCCAGACGAGTTACCAAGACTATCGCCCGAGTGTGAGATCGAGTTTGAGATCTCACTAGTACCAAGGACCAGCCCCATCTCCACCGCACCATACCGGATGGCACCGCTTGAGCTACGAGAGCTCAAGTCTCAGTTGCAGGATCTTTTAGAGAAGGGCTTCGTGAGGCCCAGTGCTTCTCCCTGGGAAGCCCCGGTACTGTTTGTGAAGAAGAAGGATGGTACCCTACGCCTTTGTGTGGACTACCGACAGCTGAATAGGGTCACCATCAAGAACAGATATCCGTTGCCAAGGATCGACGACTTGTTTGACCAGTTGCGAGGTGCCACGGTGTTCTCCAAGATTGACTTGAGGTCTGGATACCACCAGTTGAGGATCAGGGAGGCAGACGTCTCCAAGACAGCTTTCTGCACCCGGTACGGACATTACGAGTTTTTGGTCATGCCGTTTGGGCTGACCAATGCCCCCGCTGCTTTCATGGACCTGATGAACCGGGTGTTTAAACCGTACTTGGACCAGTTCGTGGTGGTATTTACTGATGACGTACTCATCTATTCTCGAGATCAGACGTAGCATGGACAGCACTTGCGGATGGTTCTGGACACACTGAGACGATGTAGGCTATACGCCAAATACAACAAGTGCGAGTTCTGGTTGAGCGAGGTGACCTTCTTAGGTCATGTGATCTCTGGCGACGGCTTGGCGGTGGACCCAGTCAAGGTCGAGGTAGTGCTCAGGTGGGAGAGACCGCATTCAGTCACCGAGATTCGCAGTTTCCTGGGACTGGCAGGCTACTACAGACGGTTTATCAGGGGTTTTTCACAGATTGCGCGTCCTATGACAAAGTTGACCCGGAAGGACGTGCCCTTCACTTGGACAGATGCCTATGAGTCCTGTTTTCAGGAGTTGAAGGAGAGGTTGACTTCGACTCCCGTGCTCACCATCCCTGATAGTAGTGGCAGGTTCGTTGTGTACACGGACGCCTCCTTGTAGGGGTTAGGAGGTGTGCTCATGCAGAGAGGTCACGTTGTCGCTTACGCTTCGCGGCAACTGAAGCCCCATGATCATACCTACCCTACCCACGACTTGGAGCTGGCAGCTGTCGTCTTCGTGCTGAAGACCTGGAGGCACTACTTGTACGGTGAGACCTTCGAGATTTTCACGGATCACAAGAGCCTCAGATACCTTTTTGATCAGAAGGAGCTCAACATGAGACAGAGACGTTGGTTGGAGCTCCTGAAGGACTATGACTGCAGCATTTCCTACCACCCGGGAAAGGCCAACGTGGTGGCTGACGCCTTGAGCTGGAAGGCGCCCACACACTTGGCTAGTTTACAGTTACAAAGTTGGATCCTTTTGGAGGAGGTGGGCAGTTGGCGACCCCTCGAGTTACGGGGGCACTGTGGGGCAGTGACTGTGACATGACAGATTAGGCCAGAGCTGATAGACCGCATCATCACAGGACAGATGGCCGATCCATACTTGCAGACTCTGCGCGACAGAGTACTGTCAGGAGGCCCAGGGGACTTCTCTTTCACAGACCAGGTACTGCGCCTGAGGGGACGGTTGTGCGTTCCCAGAGACGAGGAGCTGTTGAGAGAGCTCTTGATTGAGGCACATGGTTCCAGATTTACCATACATCCCGGAAACACGAAGATGTACCATGACTTGAGACGCGAGTTTTGGTGGAGGGGGATGAAGCGGGATGTGGGTGAATTCGTGCAGCAGTGCTTAGTGTGCCAGCAGGTGAAAGCCGAGCATCAGAGGTCTGCAGGGCCGCTACAGCTGCTTCCAATGCGAGAGTGGAAGTGGGAGAGCATCACCATAGACTTGGTGGTGGGCTTACCTGTTACCCAGCGAGGACACAACGCAATCTGGGTAATTGTGGATAGACTGACGAAGACGACATGATTCTTGCTGATCTGAGTCACTTTGGGACCAGCACAGTTGGCAGAGAGGTATATCCGCGATGTGGTACGACTACACGGAGTTCCGTGGGAGATCGTATCCGATCGGGATACCTGCTTTACGTCCCAGTTTTGGGCTGAGTTTCAGCAGGCCCTGGGGACGCGGTTGAGATTCAGTACAGCCTACCACCCCCAGACGGACGGACAGTCGGAGCGCACGATACAGACACTTGAGGACCTTTTGCATGCCTGTGTACTGGACTGGAGGGGCTCTTGGGAGGAGCACCTGCCCCTGGCAGAGTTTGCATACAACAACAGCTATCACTCGAGCATCGGCATGGCTCCCTACGAGGCTCTGTAGGGACGGAGGTGTACGGCACCCTTGAGTTGGGTTGAGGTGGGGACCAAGTGGGAGGTTGGCCCCAGGTTGATCTGGCAGAGTCAGGAGGTAGTCGAGCAGATCCACAGGCGACTCCGCACTGTAAGGAGCAGACAGAAGAGCTACGCAGATCGGAGACGCAAAGAGGTGCAGTTTGAGGTTGGGGACCATGTCTTCCTTCGTGTTTCGCCCATGAAGGGCCTGCAACGGTTTGGGGTGAGAGGGAAGCTCGCGCCGAGATTCATGGGGCCCTTTGAGGTCCTGGAGCAGGTTGGACCCGTTGCTTACAGACTTGCCCTCCCTCCTCAGCTTCTGGTGTGCACGACGTGTTCCACGTGTCCAACCTCAAGAAGTACGTAGCCGATCCTAGTCATGTACTGAGTCACGAGAGCGACGAGGTGGGCGACGACCTCACCTACCCCAAGCGGCCAGTGCAGATTCTTGACCGAGCCGTCCGCAGCTTGAGACGAAAGCAAGTACCCCTGGTGAATTTTTTGTGGAGGAGCCAGCGATACGAGGAGGCTACCTGGGAGCCTGAGGCGGCAATGCGGGAGCGGTACTCGGAGCTCTTCGCGGGTACGTCTTTCCGGACCGGCTTCGGTCCTCTTTGAGTTTGTTATGTTTTTATATGTCGTTCTTCCCCGCACCCTAGTTAGCGCAAGTTTCGGGGACGAAACTTCTTTTGAGTTTGTTATATTGTCACGAACGCGACCTCAAGACGATTTTTAAGACGTCTGGGAAGTGGCCCAGACGTCTGACCAGACGTCTGGGACCCTTTCCAGACGTCTGGTATTTAATTTTTGCGACGTACGGGGTTGCGTCTGCGCGCATGCGCGTGCAGACCTGCATCCGCTGCTCTCTTCCCTCTTTTTCCCTCTCTCCTCCTGCAGGGCGCAGCGCTCTCTCTCTCTCTCCCCGCGCGGCCTTAAAAAGGCCCCTCGCCCTCTCCCTCACCCTGATCTCCTTGGTGTCCCTCTCCTTCTTCTCCCAGCCGGTGCGAGAGCGCGAGCGAGCGAGCGGCGGCAGTAGCGGCCGCAGCAAGTATGCGGGAGGAGGTGTTGCGCGAGGGAGGAGACGCTCGACCGTGAGGCCTCGAGCTTGCCGGGGCAGCTAGAGACGGCCGGCGGGGGAGCAGCGGGCGTGGAGTGTCGCGGAGGGGCTGCTGCAACTCGAGCAGCAGGCGGACGGGGCGCAGCGCCGCCGTGCGTTGCGGGCGGAGGATGAGTCGAGCTCTGATTCTGAAAGTTTTTCCAGAATCAAACGTTTGGGATTCCAACCAGACGACGGTGAAGACATCTGGAGGACGGTCCAGACGTCTGCCAGGTAAGATATTTCTACCTTCTTCCTTTTTCGTGTTTACGGCCATGCGGCCGTCCGCCGCACCTTCGTCTGCGACTCGTCGTACTGAGAACAGGTGTGGGTGCGTGCAGGTTCTTCTCGGGAGGCGCGAGGGCTCTCCATCCCACGTGAATCGAACGTCTGGTCGCAGTGCCAGACGACAAGAAGGACTTCCAGACGTCCGGAGTGACCATCGGACGTCTGGGAACTAAGCCAGACGCCCCTGCAGGCTTCTGGACGTCTGAGGGACTACACAGAACGAAGGTACGCTCTGACCCACATTTTAAGACGTTTGGAAGAGGTTCCAGAAGTCTGATTTTGGGCAGTTTCGTCATTTTCGACCCGTTTAGGGTCCGTTCGGAGTCCGTTTTCCTCGTTTCGAGTTGCGTTCTTTCCAGAATAAAATCCTCTACCCGTTTACAGTAATTATATACCGTTCTGAGAAACTCCTTGTGTCTGATCCTTGTGTTAGGACCCCGTTCCATTGTAGTCTTGGAGATTACGGAGGCGTGTGGGATTTCCGACCACGCCCCCAGTACTCCCGTTGTAACTGGTAGAGTGGCTTTTAATTTACTTAATCAAAATTGTTACAATTGTGGAATAATTAATAGAGTCTAGGGCACTGCATGAACCCTAGGACTGAGAAACTAGATTGAATGATAGATCCTAGGGTATTGCATGAAACCTAGGACTGAGAAACTAGATTGAATGATAGATCCTAGGGTATTGCATGAAACCTAGGACTGGAAACTAGATTGAATGATAGATCCTAGGGTACGGCATGAATCCTAGGACTGGAAACTAGTGATATGTATATAGTATTGCAGTCTTGGAAAGGTGGAAAGGAAATAATACCTGCCTGTAAATTGATTTAACCGCTGCCTGTTATAAAGAAATAATATGGTAAGAACATGGGTTGTATGAACGTAAAACTGGAACGGTGAAACCTAAATGTGCTGAGTTAAAAGATCTGAAGCCCTACGGGTAATTAGGAGTAGAACTCCTGGAAAGAGAATGGATGGAACTGAGAAAGAAAGACGTGGAAGTGTGTTGTCTCTTGGGTACGTGGTACCAAAGAGAGCACACATTACCTCTTAGTGTAGAGGGGAGCTTGCCGCCCTCAGGTTGAGACCGGGGTGGGTTTGGCCACTGTACACCGACTTGCTGGCCCTCGCGTACGCAGTACCGAGGAGAGCTACTAGTGTAGGGAGAGCACTAGCTACCCCACGGGCCCCGGGGTTCTGCTAGCCTCCTACACTGACTTGTTAGGCCCACTGGGCAAACCAGGGTAGTCAGGCGAGGGTACGCGGACTGTGGAGGGGTTGGATCCCTGTTACTGAGAGGGTTCTGCCCTATACGGGTTCCGTACTGTGCTTTGGGCACACCCGTTAACGGAAACGACTGACCGCGTGCCAGTGCGGGGTAGCTACCCGTGCGCTTATCGCGCGTGCCATAGTCACCGTTACATCTGTCAGCGACCCTGGGGTGGTTGACTGAGGATAGGATCACCACGAGGACTCTCCCGGCCAGGAGAGCACCACGTGTTACTTCTACTTTTCGGAAAAGACTGCAATCAAGATTGTTCCCACGATGAACATTCGAGATCAAGTGAAGGATTTGAGAAATAGATAAATTGTGAAATAATAAAAAGACGTAAATAAAGGAAGAAAGAAAATATAACAGCTATTGTACACTCTACTGCTTCTTTAGTTTTAGCTGCCACTCTACTCAGCGTTTCGCTGACGTGTTACACTCGTTACTTTTCAGGACCAGGTGTTGAGCAGCCAGGGTCAGTGGCTGCAGAGGACGCTGGGCCGAGTAGGGTCCAGTAGAGTTACCGCAGTTCTTTTTTACCCCTTTTGTTCCACTGTAGTGAGTAGTTCTTGTTACTCTCTGTACTTTTTACTTGTAGCTTCATGTTATGTTATAATTGTTGTTCTACTGTTGTGGTGGTATATACTGTAGTGGTTCCTTTTCTTACTGCTGTATTTTGTTACTGCTAGTTATATTCATGCTGAATGTGGTTTATTTTACTTCTCTTTTGGTTACTTCCTCGTTGGACGACTAGGTCTTGGGATTAGTCGAGTCGGTCCGGTTCTCGTGTCTCGTAGGGACTCGTGAATCGGGTCGTTACATTTGGAAACTGAGATTCATGTTCTGTATGTAACAAACCAGATATGGAACAAAGAAAAGTTCATGTACAAACCCTACGGGGAATGTAGAACGAGATAAGAACACTACCATACCAGATAATCGGATGGTTCTGGAATTGCCGCCCACGGGCAGCCGTTAAGGGAAGTGAGCTGACCTTCGTGTACATGGTACCGAAGAGAGCAACTATCCCTTGTAGTGTAGAGGGGAGCTTACCGCCCTTGGGTTGAGACCTGGGGTGGGTTTGGCCACTCTACGTCGACTCTTACTGGCCCTCGTGTACGTGGTACCGAGATGAGCTACTTAGTATAGGGGAGCTAGCCGCCCTAGGGGGCTCAGGGTCAGGCATGGCCACTCTACACCGACTCTTGTTATCCCGTTGGGCAAATCGGGATAGTTGAACGAGAGTACGCAGACTGAGGAGGGGTGAGACCCCTGTTCTATTCTAAGAGGGCAAGGCCCTATATTGTTCCACGTTGTTCATTGAGGCATACCCGCTAGCGGAAATGACTAACCGCGTGCCAGTGCGGGGTAGCTACCCACGTGCTTATCACATGCACCGTAGTCACTGCTACGTCACGACCGTGACCTCGGGGTGGTAAACCGAATGTAGGACTACCACGGAGGGACTCTCCCAGCCAGGAAAGTGCCACGTGTGCATCCTACATCACGGGAAAATTGCAAGCAAAATCGTTCCTTTAGGGAATAAGAAGATTAAGTAATAAGACGAGCCCTAATTAGAGATCTCTACAAACTGTTATAGGATATTTTGGATCGGAAAGTAATATGTTAAACTACCTGTAAATGCATTTTAAGTTTAACCACCACTCTACTTAGCGTTAGCTGACTCCAGTTATATAACTTTGTACAGGTCAGGGATTTGAGCAGCCCGAACTACCGGCTGCTAAGGACGCTGGGCCTAGTTGAGCCCTGCTATAGTTTCTACTGCTTGTTGTAGTGAGTTCCTGTAGTTATATTTTTCAGCACTTTCCATTATGTTCTCTATCTGTACTAGTTTTATTGTGATGGAAGCATTCATGTTCTTGAAGGCATGTAATATTCTAGAATTACTGTTCTTTTTCTCCTTTCATTGCCATTTTCTTTCTGCTTAGCTACTGTACTTGTGTGGTTGTAGATTGATGCATGTTATTTGATTATTTCTCGTTGGATGACTGGGTCTTGGGATTAGTCGAGGCGAGCCGGTCTCGAGTCCTGTTCGTAATGACAAGATTATGTTTGAAAAAGACATTCGTTGTAATATAGTTTGAAATCGTTGTATAAAAAATTTACAATTTTATTATTCGAAAGTTAAAATTTTTCGAGGTCAAACTTAGAGAGCAAATTGGTATTTTAGAAACTAGATCACAAATTCAAATTACTCACAAGATGATAACAATGCAATCAAATGTATATTGAAAACTAGAGAGAGAATGCAAAAATAAATTTGTCCTTCTTTTCTTTTCTTTCTTCTTCTTTCTCTTCTCTCTTTCTTTCCTTAGACGTCTAATTCTGTGAATCAGATGTCTTAACTAGTGAATGCTACAGTAGATCGCTCTTTCTTTTTCTTCTTCCTCCCTGCCTTAAGCTTTGGCTGCGGCTCCTTCTTCTTTTGTTCTGCTTTGTCTTCCCTTGTCTTCTTCTTCTTCTTTTCCTCTCTGCTATGCCTATGCTACAATGCTTTGTCTTCACCTTCTTTCTTCTGCCTTCAGCTGCTCCTTCCTCTTCCTTCTTCTTTCCCTGCACAGCACAGAGAGCAAAACCTATCCCCTACCCTCCCCGTGTCTCTCTCTCTCTCTCTATTTCGCTCTTAGGAATGATCTCCTAGAGCCAGGTAATCGGGTCGGGTCAAGGCACCCGAGCCCAGGCCCACCGATGTGTGTGGTGGGCGAGGAGTGCGTGGGATAGGTAATCGGGTCAGGTACCAGATTCACGGGGGCAAGTCGCGGACGAGGTGTGAGCGAGTGAGGGCGAGGGACCTCACCCTTGTGTTCTGAGGCAACCTAAAGAAAACACAAAAACAATAAAAGGCACTCACCTGCGCTGGGCGTTTCCGAGGTGGGACTAAAGTCCCACCTGCTTCTACTGGCACCCATAGGAGGAAGGTCTGCGCAATTGGCATAGTTGGGGTCCTCGCTTGAGGTTGCGCTTTAGCTGGATGTGTGCGCGCACTCCTTGCGCGTCACCTGAACCTGGAAGCCTAGAGCATTGCGTCCTGGAACAAGCTCGCAAGCTCCTTGCTTGTGCTCCAATGGCGGAAAGGGGGTCAACACCTGTCAACACGAATATGGCCTTACGGCCTTGTTAAACCACAGGAGAACCTTCGTCGTATCAAGACAAAGGTGAGGCAGGGGTCAGTGTGGCTCAGAACGGCCTAGGCGTGCGTTCCTAGGTCAGACTGTGACCGTGGGTGTGGGGTTGTTCAGTGGAGGTGTGGCGCATGTGTGGCGAGCAGTGGAGATGGGGAAAGTGCTTGGTGGATGGTGGCAGAGGTTTTGAGGGGTCTGGCAAGGTGCATGGAGGTGTGGAAGTGATGTAGGCACCTCGCCGGTGGTTGGCCGGAGATGGGAACGATGGTGGTGGTCAGTGGCAGTTAAGGGGTCGAAAGTGTGAATTAAGAGAGGGGAAATGAAGAGGGGGAGAGGAGGAACTTATCTGTGGGTCTCTGGATGAAGGGGGGGTAGAGGAGACGAATGGTGCGTATGTGCCGTTGTCGGAGAAGACAGCCCTGAGGTGGAGATAATGGCGACGAGGAGGAGGTCAGCCAGGCGTGCGCTTGTTGCGGTGCAACGCGGAGGAATGAGGTGGAGACGACTCTGCCATTGGTATGGTGGCAGAGTGACGAGAGGAGAGAGGATAGGTCGCCGGAGCTTGCGAGCAGACGGTCAGAGATGCGGAAGACGAAATTCAGGGGGATTCTCAGGCCAAAACAAGCTTACCCCATGCGGAGGGATCTGGATTTTCTTATATAGGCACTGGCAGAGGGAGAGTCGCAAGGAGGTGGCCAAAAGTCTTTGTGGGAGGCATGGCCAGAGTGAAACCCATACCTCTCGAGCGTTCGCACGAGAGGTATGGGGCGATTCAGGGCACGGGGAGCTACTCATGCGATAGGGGGCTTCGTAGAGAGCTCCCCTTTCAAATCTGGAAGCAGCTCCCTGGGAAAATGAGGAGAAAATTGCCTTGAAACCTCTCCGGAGGTATGGGTCCCTGCTGCAATGGAAGAGGGACCTGAATGAATAAAGTGACAAAAAGTTGAGAGGGTTTTTGCAAGGGTTTCCAAAAGTTAAGGGCCAGAATGTAATTGGGTGGACCATTTTGCAAAGTAGGTCAAGATGACCTTCTCTTAGGTCCAAATTTTGGTATAAACCTAATTTAAACTTAAGGAATCCAATGGTGAAGTTGGATATTAGGTTTGATCACGTTTGACTGGATATTTTGCATAAAAACCCAAATTAGGTCAAATATTGAGCTTGGACCCCAATCTAGGTCAAAACAGGTTCCAAAGGCAAAATTGAAGGTTCTAAACCATAGGGGATATTTTTCCATGAATTTTAGAGGGTTTAATTAATTTTTATCCTGCCTGGAACCTTATGAATTTAAGTAGATTTGTTTTAGGGTTATAGAATGTCATTTAATTCTTAAATTTCACAATAACCCTCTTCTGACTGAATCATCTCATTTTTTCTCTTATTAAGTCCAATTGACCTATGTCTAGATCCTAAGAAATCCCGTTGATGAACTGCACTGGTAAAATTACAGTTTTACCCTTTATTTTATGTATTTTTTTCAGATCAGTAATCCCTTGAATTAGGCCTTTCAGGAGCTTTTATTCATTTTATTAGATCAAAATAAGCTAGTTAGGGCCCATGATGAGGTTTTCATCAGGTCCTATAGGGATCTGGGTTTGAGTCGTGACAAGTTGATCTGCTGCAATAGCTCCAGACGTCTTAAGAAAAAAATCCAGTGGCTGCTGTTACAGCCATTGCTCAATTTCAGCAAATCCATTGGGGATTTCAGTACAAAAATCATTCAAAATCAGGCTTGGAAAGTCTGATCCGGAATCATTACTGCCCAGACCAAATTCTCCCCTTCAGATCATTGAATTTAGTTTTGAAAAACCCATAGATATGTGCTGCTATTGCAGTACTTTACTGTGTTAACTTGGGATTCACCAAATACTTTAAAATCTGATAACACATCAAATTCTCTTTTAAAACATTTAGAAGCATTGAATCTTCATCAAAAATCTTTAAACAACAATCCTAGGCTCAAATCAGAGAAGACATACTGGTCTAAAACCCTCTTAATGCTATAAACAGCATGTAGGAAGATCTTAGAACAGGCTATTAAATTCAACCAATCATGAATCCTAATTCTCTAAACCTTAAGGAATATTGATAATTCCTTAGGTTAAAAATCAGAATCTCAAATTTAGATCAACACAAACATCCTTGGTAGAGCCTCAAATCAATAAGATTGATTCTCCTTGGCTTTCCCACACATTCAAAATCATAAAATCCCAATTCAAGCCAAATTCATACATGGTTCATCTGAGGAAAAATTCTTCACTTATAATGTGTCAGATTCCTTACCAAGGACTGATTTACTCAAAAACATATCGATTTGCTTGATCAAAAATCCATTTAAAACCCAATCTAATCAAAATCTTGTGATCTTGCATTGAAATTCAGATTAAAAATATATCAAGCCAACCAATTCTATTTTGAACTCAGATCAAGGTTCTTTGTGGATTTCTGAAATGAATGGGAGACCCCTAAATGGATTTGAGCTTAAACCCTCATCTCAAAGCTAGAGAGTAATGAGATGGGGATTTAAATCTTAATGGATGAGTGAATTGCGAAATAAAACACGAGGAAATTTAGATCATGGACTTGTGAGGTGGTGAGGGAGAGATTAATGATCAAATGAGCGTGATGGATTCATCTCCTCTAATCTAAAATGATCAGAGGAGGTGGAGTGCAAATTCTATGCTACATTAATCTACTCCTAACTAGCAATCAATCCAGCTAATTTCCTACATCTGATCTACTTCTATTCTACTCTAAATTATACTAACTAAACTACAATTAACTAGGAAATAGGGAAATCCTATTCTAATTAGATGAATGGGACCTGTTGAGAAGATATGCAGCTGGTGGTTGTAGCGACGAAGGGGGGGGAGGATCTCCAGCGGATTGAAAGTCCACTAATGGGACTCAGGGTCGCCCTCAGGTGTTATGTGATCCTTAGCGGCTAGGAGAGTCAGAGAAGATGAAGTTCCTTTGCCCATGGCGCCAGAATAGGGTCAGGTGGAGAGGAGAAACTGGAGAGGACGAAGAGATCACCTCGAGAAAGTAGGAGAGGAGGGTGATCCTTTGCACGCGAGGCAGAGGAGCTCCTTAAGTAGAACGATCAGTGAATGAGCTCACCGCGAGGGTGAAAACAGGCGCTTAGGTCACTGATTGCACAACAAAAATACACCAGTAAATATGCCATCTTGTGTTATTTCCTAGCACTGCCATTACATCTTATGTAGCTGTAGTTGCATTTGTAAATAGATGCCTGCATGCATTTTTAATGAGGGGAGGAGTGTGTGAATAATTGGCGATCTATTAATTAACATCTTCATCAAGTGCGGCAGTGCAATTTTACCATTTTCATTTCTTTATTTACTTTGAATTCTTCTCTCTCGCGCGGCTGCAGGGCATGGGGCATGCGCGCCTCTCCTCCTGCCAACAGCATGGCAGGAGGTGCATTGCCAACAACATGGTTGTGGCATGCTTCCTCCTCTATAAAACCCCTGGCTCTCTCCCTCGTGTGGGGAGGCCCCTTCACTCACCTTCAGACACCTTCAGCTCCACCGTCACCCTGGACCAACCTCCTCCCCTCTCCCTCTCCATACACAGTATCTCTTCTCACTGAGAAGAGACACACTGTGGGCAGGAGAAAACTCATAGTGGTCCCACAACCACCACTGTGAGTTCCACCACCCCCCAGCTCTTTCATGAGTAGGTGGGCATGGTGGATTCACCTTTCGTTTTTACTGCCATCATCCTCTCCACCATTGCCAGAGCTTCAAGCTCAGAAGCTCAAGAAGCCACATGCCTGCCTGCAAGCCACCGCCGGCCACTCCGCCATTGCAGGAGGTCGTGAAAAAGGAGATCATTAAGTGGTTAGATTCATGGATCATCTACCCAATCTCTGACAATCGTTGGGTGAGCCCAATCCAGGTTGTGCCTAAGAAGGCAGGGCTCACCACCATCACGACTAAAATCGAAGAGGTCATACCTACCCATATAGTCAACTCGTGGAGAGTCTGCATAGATTACCGAAGACTAAATTCCACCACGAAGAAGGATCATGTTCCACTACCATTCATTGATCAGATTCTCGAGAAGTTAGCGGGAAATAGATTCTTCTGCTTTCTTGACGGGTACTCCGGTTATAACCAAGTGGTGATTCATCTAGAGGACCAACAGAAGACCACATTCACCTGCCCCTTCGGGACATACGCATTCCGAAGGATGCCTTTCGGTCTCTGCAATGCACCCGCGACTTTTCAGCGGTGTATGCTTGCCATATTCTCTGATATGGTAGGTGATTATCTGGAAGTCTTCATGGATGACTTCTCAATTTTCGGGGCATCATTTGACGATTGCCTCCAGCACTTGGTTCACATACTCAGGCGTTGCATTGATGTAAATCTGGTTCTTTCCTGGGAAAAGAGCCACTTTATGGTGCCCGAGGGGATCATCCTGGGACACTTAATTTCTGAGAAAGGCATCCAAGTGGATCAAGCCAAGGTTGATTTGATTTCTAGACTTCTTATGCCTAGCTCGATCAGGGACATCCGATCTTTTCTAAGGCACGTCGATTTTTACCTTCGCTTCATCCTTGATTTCTCGAAAATCATGCGCCCCCTAACTACTCTTCTCTCCAAGGATGTACCTTTTGAGATTTCCAAGGAATGCACTCAAGCTTTTGAGAACCTTCGTGACCGAGTCGCCCAAGCCCCGATCCTACAGTCCCTTGATTGGTCTCAACCCTTTGAGATCATGTGCGATGCATCTGACTTCGCTGTAGGAGCGGTTCGGGGGCAGAAGAAGACAGGAAACCCGTGGTCATCTACTACGCTAGCAAGACACTTGACAAGGCTCAGCGTAACTACACGGTTACGAAGAAAGAGCTACTAGTTGTAGTATTTGCCCTAGAAAAATTTTGATCTTATCTCCTGGATTCCCACGTCATAATCTACTCGGATCACACAGCTGTGAGGCATCTCCTTGCTAAGAAGGATGAGAAGCCTCGATTAATCCGATGGATCTTGCTGTTGCAAGAATTCGACCTCGAGATTCGCGACAAGGCGAGAAGACAGAACATGGTAGCTGACCACTTGCCTCGCCTTCCTTCTGAGATCATCAACCCTTCTGGACCCATCACGGAGCATTTTCCTGATGAGCACCTCTTGACTCTTGGTACTAGGCTTCCATGGTTTTCTGATAGAGTAAACTACTTGGCATCTCATCAGATCCCTCCTGATTGGCCGAAGGCCAAGAAAGACAAGTTGTGCTTCGATGCCAAGTACTACATCTGGGAAGACATGTACCTTTTCCGCATAGGTGCTGACCAAGTCATCTGGCGGTGTGTCTTAAAGGATGAAATCAATGACATTCTCTCCTTCTGCCATGACCAGGCATGCGGTGGCCACTTCTCTGGGCACAAAACCGCATCAAAAATCCTCCAGTGTGGCTTTTACTGGCCCACTATCTTCAAGGACGCATACAGTCACTGTAAGGCATGCAGTTGTTGCCAAACTTTGGGCAACATGAGCCACCGCGACATGATGCCTTTACAGTCGATTCTCATATGCGAGATTTTCGATATTTGGGGGATTGATTTTATGGGCTCCTTTCCTATTTCGGACGGCTTCGAGTACATTTTACTCATCATGGACTGATGAGTGGCTACTCATCATGGCTAAAAAGCTGAAGTTAAGCTAGACACTGAGTAAAACAACATCAAATTAACAGATAAAAAGGGTTAAGTGTGGAAATTAAAGAAAAAGACCTAAAACCTTTACTCTGTGTTAAAACTTCATAATTAGGTTACAAAACGAGATATTCTGAAAGCAAAGCACAAATGATGATCCTTGCATCAATTGAACACATAAATAAGTTTGAAAGGCCAAATCAGAAGTATAATTAATGTCTTAAATGTTCAATTAAGCACATATAAAAATTTGAAGGCATTTGGACATCATTTAGGCTATGAAATAGGTAGTTTACACTTAAGTCCTTCATGCATTACACTCTTGCCCTTAAAAATTCCTCTTTGGACCTTCTTGTAAGATGCAAGGACCCTTTTGAAAGGCTGCAGTGTCCTTCCTATTGTAATTCTTTTCACTTATGGGCCTGCATGCAAATCTTCTACCCCTTCGTGCAAGGGTCTGTCTGCAATTTTCCCATTATTTCAGAGAATGGCCTGCTGCTCTTCGCACGCACTGTAACTCGCGAGGAACATGGCCAATCTCAGCCGTCCATCGCTTTTCATGATTCTGATCTGCGGTTAGATTTGAATGGAAGCTTCGCGCGATTCGGCCCGTGCGATCACCCCTTTCCCAAGATCCCATCTGACGGTCAGATTTTGAGTATAACTCGCCGCACGCTCCGCTCCTCTCATCCTCGTCGCCGGTTGCCTTTTGATTATTCTCACCTACGCGGTGATCTCAACCACTGAGTATTCTACTTAAGCACCTCAGTGGTGTCACGCGCAAGGGATCGCTCCCTCCTACACCTCTTAGCGATCATTCGTCCACTCCAGTTCCTCCTCCCCATCCAGCCTCTGATTTCACAGCCACTGGCTGTGAAATCATCACCTTCTCTCGACCTCCTCGTCGCTAAGGACTTCGTAGCACCTGAGGACGACCCTGGAGCCTCACTAGCAGACTCTTCCCTCCGCTGGAGTCATCTTCCTCCCTTCTTCCTCCTTAGCCACTAGCTAAGGACCCATAGGTCCCATTCTTCCTATTAGAATAGGTTTATAATTCTGCAGATTAGTTTTAGCTGTAGTTAAGTAGTTTAGAGTAGAATTAATGTAATCGGTAATGTTCAATTTCGCTGTAGGATAAAGTAGCTGTAGCAGTAGAATTAGGTTTTAATTCCCCCCCCCCCCCCCCCCCCCCCCTCACCTCCTCTGATCATTCCAGATCAGAGGGGAAGATTTCATATAGCCATGTTTTCAAATTCTCTCCCTCTCCATACTTTCATATCCAGTTCCGATTTTCCACAACTTGTTTCTCGCTTTCCACCCATACACTCTGACCCAATTTCAGATCTGATTGGTTTTCAATCTCAGATCTGAAATTGGCATCAAAAAGCACTTAAGGGGCTTCCCATTCACCTTACTCTTGGTCACAAAAGCCCCTGGATTGAATTGAAATTTTCAGTTTGTCAGATTTCTCCTCAATTTGGATTTCAAGGATTTTTCCTTCAATTTGGTTTTACTGTTTGATCTGACAAATTGAATGAAGTCTGATTTGAATTCATTGTTGGCAAGGAATCTGAGAGGTTTTCTGGTGACAGAAGTCTTCTCAGAAGAGCCATACATAGATCTGATTTGATAATTTTTTGAATACATTGAATGCAAGTCAGATCTAAGGATAATCACTGTAGTGATTTGAAGTTTGATCTTGCATTCATGAGTGTGTTTTGAATGGCTATTTGGTGATTTCCTAACCTAAGGAGTTCTCAATACTCCTTAAGGTTTCAGAAACTGGGATTTGAACTAAGGGCTTTAATTGACTGAATTAATTCTTCTTCATGCTGTCTATAGCATTAGGAAGAGTTAAATTAGTGATATTTGTGGATTTAATCTGAAGTGAAGTTTTTGATAAGGGTTTTTGCATTTGACTTGGGGTATTGAGTGATTTTAGTGAGAAATGAAACCCTTGTCAGATTGGGGATTGAGAGAGATTTTCTTTTTCAGTTTGGATTTTTGATTCTAATCCCAGTGGATACGGCAAAGTGCTGCATCTTGCAGCTACGTTTTTCTTCTCTCCAACTCACATGTCATCCCAAATGGACTAACTGCAGCAACAGTTAGACCATTTGGAATTTGATCTGAGCTGCTGCAGGGTCTGAAATGTCCATGTTGCTGCTATTGTCTAATTGCTTTAAGTTGTAGCAGATAGATTTTACTGTAAAACCCTGTAGATTATGTTTTGAACATAGCTAACATCTGATTGTATTTCATTCCCCGTGTATACAAACCTTCTTGTTTAATAACTAAACTTTAATTTATGCATATGCGTGTCTTATCTTTCTAAATTGTTGTCAGCTAGTTTATTTGAGAATAACCATCCAAACATGATTTAAAATAGGAAACTTAACTGAGGACTGTTTTAAAATTGGTAATCACATCCTAAATTTCATGCTATATAGAAAGAAAGCAATCATAAACATGATAAAAAGGGTTAAAAACTTTAAAAGACAGTAAAACAAGCCTCTTTCTCTCCTCAATCAACTCTTCCCTTCTTCTCTCCTAATTCTGTCAGATCTGTAACAACAGTAAAAAATTAAAATGAAACACCCAAAAGGACCAAAAATAAATAAATAAATAAATATATATACACATATATATATTACTTTGTATATTAAGTATACTCATATAGACATAAGCTATATACTAGGCTATATATGTAAATAGGTAGTGTGTGTATATATATATATACTGTATAACTTACTATGTAAATATAATGAATACTGTAAATTAGGTTTTTGATTTAGTTTAGACAGTAAATACAATAATTATATAACTATCTATAAATTGAACTAATTTATATGTATTATTAAATCAACTAGATCAGTAGATAGTATAATTAAGAAAATTAAACTATAAAACTGTATATATCTATGCATATGTAGATTATAAGTAAATAAAATCTTTTACTTTAATTTAATCCTCTATACATAATAAATAATGAATTTATTAAGTTTATAGCTAAGTTGTTAAATTAAATTAGTTAAATTAGTAATTTAGAATTATAATTAAGTTAATTGAATCTGTATACTAAGACTAATATACTTTAAGTAATTTAAGCTAATTTAAGTATATTTATACCTGATTATATTAAGTTTAACTTAATTTATAAGCAAAACAGTTAAAATTGCTATTTAAATGTAAATAACACAGACATTAATTCGGAAAAATATAATAAAAATATCTATAAGATACTTATATATGTATTCTAACTCTGTATGAGGTCAATTAGACCATTTAGTAACTAATTTATAAGCAATTAACCAATAAAACACCAAAATCAGTGTGTAAAAATAGTTTACTTTAGTGAATTTATTTATATAGTAAATTTAATTAAAATTTCAAATTAATTGAACAATTGTATAGTATTATGTAAATACTTTATTTTCCATAATTTATTTTTATTTTTAAATAAATTATGGCCCTCGAATTGAGGGCCAAAATCTCCTTCAGCCCACAGCTGCGCGCGTTTTTCAGCGCAGATGTGGCGCTCGAATAGCGCCACATCGTGCGCTGCAAAACACGCACAACGGTATTTATTAGATTTGTGTTTTAGGCTGTATAGTCGTCACGGGCGCCGGGCTCCCGAAACAACATATACATTCGATACCATTGAGCATAATGAGCATATTATGTGGGGCTGGGGGCCCGGGGAAAGGTGTGTGTGTGCGTGGGCTGAGAAGGTCCTGAGCTGAGTTATCAAACACGTAATTAAGTGGCCTAATGAGAATTAGGGCGCGCTTAGAGAGGTTTGGTCCCACCCTCTAGGTGCTGTGTATCCCTCGAAAAGCGCGCATGCAAATTAAACACATTTTTAATTAATTAAAGAGAGCTAATGACGATGTGTGTTAAACTTACTAAGGCAGAGTTAAAACACAGAAGAAGAACAACTGAAGAAGATTAGTGTGAAAGAGTAGTAGAGAGAGAGAAGATGTATATACGAAGGTAAATACAAATACAAGAGAAATATAACTATATATATATGTATACGTAGTATAGCTAATTACTTTTATGTAAATAAACTCATACATTTGCTAACAGAATAAAACGTCACCATAATCGTCGCTACAGAGCCCAGTTTCCCTCCTTAAGTTTGTATATAGTGTTTCCTGGGATCTAGCGACGCTTTTATCTATCACTATAACTATTTCATGTGTTACTGTAGGTATCAGACTAGTAAGTTAAGTTAATATGCTATGTAATCTTAGTTGATAATATACTTTCATGTAAGTATTAATACTATAACTTGTAAAGACATAGTTTAAAGTATAGTGATGAATTGTTTGGTGCTTGTTTATAGTTAGTTTTTGCAAGCATTACAACTAATTCTTTGTGAGTAGGCAAACCATGTCTACATTCATTCATTCATTTTTTTTTTATTAGATGTAAAGCTTCTTTTTGATTAGAGGATAATTTTGAGATCAAAGAGTGATGTAATTCAATAATTGCCTCCCAATGAACGACCTGGAATAAAACCAGTAAAAATTAGATAAGTAAATAATAATGGTTATAATGACTGGTATCTCATACAACTCACTACAATGACACTAATGGTGTTTCAAATCACAACAAATCTCAACAAACCTAATTACCGCCATCATTACCATCACATTAATACAACCATATTATGGACTACGTGTCCAAATGGATCGAAGCCATTCCGACCCGAACCTGTGATCACAAGATCATCATCAAATTCATTCATCAAAATATCTTCTCACGGTTCGGGACTCCTCGTGCAATCATCTCTAATGGAGGGACCCATTTCACAAATGCTCAGTTCAAGTCACTGATGACCAAATACAGGGTGTCTCACCGAATCTCTACTCCTTACCATCCCCAGACAAATGGTCTAGCTGAGCTATCAAATCGGGAGATCAAGAAAATCCTACAGGTTACTGTTCGACCTGACAGGCTTCTTTTTGAATTAGAGGATAATTTTGAGATCAAAGAGCGATGTAATTCAATAATTGCCTCCCAATAAACGACCTAGAATAAAACCAGTAAAAATTAGATAAGTAAATAATAATGGTTATAATGACTGGTATCCCATACAACTCACTACAATGACACTAATGGTGTTTCAAATCACAACAAATCTCAACAAACCTAATTACCGCCATCATTACCATCACATTAATACAACCATATTATGGACTACGTGTCCAAATGGATCGAAGCCATTCCGACCCGAACCTGTGATCACAAGATCATCATCAAATTCATTCATCAAAATATCTTCTCACGGTTCGGGACTCCTCGTGCAATCATCTCTAATGGAGGGACCCATTTCACAAATGCTCAGTTCAGGTCACTGATGACCAAGTACGGGGTGTCTCACTGAATCTCTACTCCTTACCACCCCAAGACAAATGGTCTAGCTGAGCTATCAAATCGGGAGATCAAAAAAATCCTACAGGTTACTATTCGACCTAACAGGAAGGACTGCTCGTCCCGACTTTCGGAAGCTTTGTGGGCTTATAGGACCGCCCACAAGACCCAATTAGGCATGTCTCCTTTTATGCTGATGTACGGAAAAGCATGTCACCTTCCCGTCGAACTGGAGCACAAAGCCTATTGGGCAGTACGAAACTGCAACTTAGATCTTTCTAAGGCTGGAACCCACAGAAAGCTTTAGATAAGCGAGATTGATGAATTACGCTTTGATACGTATGAGAACTCGCGAATCTACAAAGAGCGGGTTAAAGCCTTTCATAACAAGCACATATCTAGAAAGATCTTTCAACCTGGTTAGAAGGTCCTACTCTTCGATGCCCGACTCAAACTCTTCCCTGGGAAACTGCAATCCAAGTGGGTCAGACCATATCTTGTTCGACAGATTTTTGGAAATGGAGCTGTCAAAATCAGTCCTCTCAACCACGATTCCGAACCTTTCATCATGAATGGTCAAAGACTCAAACCATTCATTGAGGTAACCAGTACAGATTTGGCTGAAGCATCATTTATCCTCCATTCTCCCTGAGCTTATTACGCCCAGCTGATGGCGTAAAACTCAGCGCTTAACGGAAGGTAGCCTGTCATTCTTTTTGAAAAACCCGAAACCTTCTCTGACATTTCTTTGCACTTTAGGTTCATCCTTTAGGATAGCCAACTTCACCTCAAGTACCTATAATTGAGATTAGAAATCGTCCGCAATAGTCCCCTCGACCCATCTACTCACCAAATACCTATCCTAATGTATGAACCAAGCCAAATAAAAACCCACCTAATGTACAATGAGGATATTGCAAATCTTAGGCATGTGGGGGTATGAAAGTGCAATAAAATAACAAGGAAAAGGTTTCAACAAAAAAATCCGCATATACGAAAAAAAAAAACTTTATGGAAGGAGAAAAATAACAAAATGATAAAAAAGAGCACAAAATGAAAAAAAAGGGACAGTCATTGGTAAGAAATTAAGGAATTAACCTAAGTTCTAGACCACATTAAGGAAAAGAAAAAGGAAAGTGCACAACAAGATTAGTAAGAATGCAAACCTTAGGCATTCTTGGATAGACTTTTAGTACCCGTTAAGATCTAGATATTTCTCAAAAGGTTGAGGAAAATGAAAAGCTTAAGTATTAGGTTCAAGGCTTAGGGAGTATTCGGCCTCATTAACTGACTTTTGGTTTATGGGACTTAGTAACCTAAGCACCCAAATTCTCACACACATCCTGATTCAGTAAGCATAAATATCAAAATCACACAGAAGCATTTCAAATATTCTGAAAATGTCACCTAGATTAGGAGCAGTCGATCAACACAAGTTGATTTGGACAAGTTCCTGACGCAGAGAGGTGGGAAATTCCCCTCGAAGATGCGTAACAACATATCATCTCCTCGGTGCTTGTCTCTTTGGATATTTACATATCCTACTGAGGGCATGTAAGCGCTCTGCTAGTTCAGATTCCATGGATGGCATTATCATGAAGTGTCAATTGCCAAGGTCTAAATTCGGCCACGGAACACCATGGATGGGATTATCTCGAAATCTCGAAAGTCAGGGTTCTGGGGGTTACCATGGGCAGTGTTATCTCAAAGCATCGACTGCTAGGGACCCTTGAGGATTGATGATGGGGACAAGGAATCTGATACAGATTGTGTTGTAAAACCAATCCTAAGCTAGAATTAAAAAGAAAAGAGAGAGAGAAAACTCTCCAAACAAATAAATCTTCTGTCTCTCTCTTACAAAACGCACTGTAAACTGAACCAAGGCTAAAAATATCTCAAGCATGGGTGCTTTAACCACAGAGTCCAATAAACTTTAGGTTAGTTCCTATAGGCCTTAAAAACCTTTGCTAAAGACTGAGGCTAAAGCTAGACAGATCTAGATTTTGGTTGGTACTAGAGTACCTTTCAGGCCTATGATTAGCATTCTGACCAAATCAAGGATACAAGAGGAAAAGCACTAATCAAAACTTGATGAAAGAAATTCATGGTCTAGAGCACAGGTTAAAACCTTAAATTTTTGCTAAGGGACTAGCAAAAACTAAGCATGGGGGCATGATGAGAGCCTCATCATGAACCCTAACTAGCACATTTTGACCTAAATAAGTATACAAAAGCTCCTACAAAACCTAAGGGAAAGCCTAAATCAAAGAACTATAAATTTGAATATAAGCAACTCATAAGGGGTAAAACTGTAATTTTACTAATGCAGTACACAAATGGGATGTCTAAGGGTCTAAACACAGGTCAAATGGAGTTAATAAGAAAGAAAGTGTGATGATTTGATCTGAAAATGGTTATAACAACTTCTAGGAATTAAATGACATTTTGTAACCCTAAAACAAACCCACTTTAATTCACGAAGTTTTAGGAAAGATAAAAATCAATTAAACCCTCTAAAATTCATGAAAAAATATCCCCTAGGGTTTAGAACCTTCAATTTGGTCATTGGAACCTATCTTGACCTAGATTGAGAACCATACCCAATTTTTGATCTAATTTGGGTTTTTGTGCAAATTGATAGGTCAAACCTTGTTAAACCAAAAATGAAACTTCACCATTAGATTCCTTAGGTCCAAATTAGGTTTGTACCAAAATTTGGACCTAAGGGAAGGCCATTTTGACCTACTTTACAAATTTGTCCTCAAGAATTACTTTTTGACCCTTAACTTTTTGAACCCTTGCACTTAACCCCCCAGCTTTCCCTTCGTTCTTTGCAAAGTGATCCCACTGCCACCCGCAACAGCCACCCATGCCACCGGCGACTTTGCGCGGAGGATGGAACCACGCAGGGTATGGGGACCAGCCCCAGAAACGAGAGGGGGGTCCCCTGCGTTGTCTTCTTCCGCATGGACTCTCTCCCATACCCTGTCAATGCCCATACCTCTCGTGCGAACGCACGAGAGGGATGGGTCTCTTCTCCGACCATTTCTAGCGACCTGCCCACGCTCCCTCCTTGAGATCTTCTCCTCGCCAACATCTATTTAAGGAGCGACAGGGGTCGCCGGTTGCTTTAAGCCTGTTTTGGCCGAAGAAAAACCTCAAATTTCATCTCATCCTCCTCCGGCCATTCGCCCGTAGGCTCCAACGACCCTCCTCCTCTCTCGTCGCCTTGCCACCATACCAGTGGCAGGGTTACCTCCGCTGTCGTTCGTCGTGCCTTGCCGTACCAGGAATGAGCCGTCCGCCTCCTGCCCCCCCTTCGTACGCTTAGCTAGGTAAAAACTCTTCCTCTTTCTCCCCTCTTTATTTCCCCCTTATCAATTATTATTTTCAACCCCTTGACAGTCGCCAACCACCACCATCATCCACACCTCCGACAGACCACCGACGAGGTGACCCCACCACTCCATGCCTCCATCCACCTCGCCAAACCCCTCAGAAGCTCCATCATCACTCTCTGATCATTTTCCCCTTTTCCATCGACCATCACACTCTCCACACACTATCCCCGAACACACCCACCTGCACCTCTACAGTGTGCCCTAGGAACGCGCCCACAGACATTCCCACGCCTCACCGACCACCTCTGCACATTCGCCACACCTTGGCGAAGCTCCCCAAGGCATCTGACAGTGCCGCGAGGCCGTGTTCGTGTTTTCAGGTTCAGATCGTCTTCCGCCATTAACGTAGGAGCGGAATCTTGCTTGAAGCAAGCGTGCTGAAGCTCCAAGTCCGCCCAGCCCAGGTGCAGCAGTCTTAGGTGCACAGAATACTCTCGCGCACGCACTCAGGCCCTCGATTGGAGTCAAAGGCCTCAGCTGCAGCCACAATTGCTCGCGCCTTCCTCCTGCAGGCATACGAAGAAGCAAGTGGGACTTTAGTCCCACCTCGGAAGTGAAGGTGTGCCCGACCTGCATAAGAGGAAAAAGTGACTTAGGCTTATCACCTTAAGTCACACAGGGGTGAGGTCCCTCGTCCTCACCCACTCGGCCTCGTCCGCGGCACTGCCCACGCGGACCGGGCTCGCGACCCGAATACCCTACCTGTGCACACCTCGCGCACCACCCACGCTAGTGCGTCGGGTCCCAGGCGCGTCACCCGACCCGCATACCCAATTAAGGCTTTGGGGGAGCGAACCTTGGAGTGAATTTGAGAGAGAGAGATGCGGGAAGGGTAGGGGTTAGGTTTTGCCTAATCGGACGCCTGTGCAGGGAACAGGAGGGGAAGCAAAGGAAGAGGAGCAGCAAGGACTTAGCCGCAAAGCACCCGCAGCAGAGAAGAAGAAAGAAGAAGGAGGAGCTGCAGTAGAAGAAGGAGTTGAAGAAGAAGACTCGCCAAAGAAAAAGAGAAGAAAAGAGGAGGGAGCCTGCCGCACAGAGGAAAGCCAAGAGGAAAGGAAGAAAGAAGAAGAAGGAGGAGACGCAGTAGCTGAAGAAGAAGAGGAAGAAGGAAGCCGAACAGGGAAGAGAAGAAAAAGAAGTTGTGAGGCACTGTTGCAAAGGGGTAGATAAGGCGTCTGATTCAAAGAATCAGGCGTCCGAAAAAGGAAAGGCAGAGAAAGAAGAGAAGGAAAAGAGAAGAAGAAGAGAAGAAAGAAAGAAAAGAAGAAAAGGATTTTTTTTGTTTCTCTTAAATTTTTGTAAAAAGTAGTATATTGAACTATTAATTTGTATGCTTCTAGAATCAAAGTGTGCTCCCTGAGTTCAACCTCGGGATATTTTAAATTCTGAGTAATAAATTGAAATAAACTGGTAATCGCTTTTTGTAATATACTACAACGAACATAACTTTAAAACACCGCGAAACGTGACCGACCAGTTTTTAGTGCCGTTGCTGGGGAGCAACGGGCATTCTAGAAGCTATTAATTCACAATTTCTGATTTACTACTGACTTAATCTCTTCTCTTTTGTTGTGCAGGCACAGGAAAATAAGAAGGATCAAGCAGCCGCACAACAACCACACCAAGGGACAGGTAATTTTCTATCCTCTCTTTTAAGCCCCTAAAATTCTAAAGAGAAAGAAAAAGAAAAGCAATCTAGGAATTACTTGTCTTTCATGCATAGTAAATCACAAGAGTTGCCTGTTTTTCAATTTCAACACATTCTATCTGTATATCCACTAGAGGTAATTAGGGCTAAAACATTCTTGCTTGAGCCCTAGTTACTTAGTCTTGAGGCAACTAAACTGGACCAATTAGAGCCAACCTAAGACTCAAAGCTAGGGTTTCAGAGACACACCTTCTAATCAAGAATTGAGAATTCTCAAAAGAAGTGTACCTAAGCCATTGCTTGAAAAAATCTATTAAGAGAAACCCTAAGCAATCTGGCTCTTAAGTCACTTGAACCTTAAAAGACAAGACCTAATAAGCTCTCACAGGAACTAATAGGTGAAGTTAATCCCTTGGATCAACCAACCTTTAAATTAGGTCACTATTTGCACTCAAAAGGATAAAGTTCAAGTGAAACCCTAAACACCTTGATCCTAATTAAAAGTGGTAGACTTAAGAGGTCAAGGTCCCCATTCTGGTCTACTTGGAATCTCAGTGACAAGAGAGGTCGGGTGGGGGAAACCCTGTAACCCGTGGGGGCACTCTACCGTGTAGGGGTCTTCGCGGGACTCACCTTCTCTGGCTGCCCAGGTAATTCTCAGGTGGACGACCTTCTGATTAAGGGGTATCATCCGCCTCGAACCTCTATAGTCACCCAACATTTTCTGTCTCAGGTGGATAAACCTCAAGATCTTTCACCATCCACTCCTGAACTAAAAGAGCTGCCTGACATGCTTAAGTATGTTTTCTTGGGACCAAATGAAACGCTCTCCGTAATCATTAGTTCAAAATTGACCAGGGAGTAAGAGTGCAAACTTACAAAGGTCCTTATGGAACACAAGGCAGCCATTGGATGGTCCTTATCGGACTTAACTAGCATTAGCCCCTCCTACTGCACTCACCGTATATATACGAAGGAAGAGGCTCGACCTTCACGCGAGATGCAGCGACGTCTCAACCCTAACATGCAGGAGGTCATTAAAAAGGAAATCATTAAGTGGCTGAATGCGGGTATAATCCACCCGATCAGCGATAGCCCCTGGGTGAGCCCGATTCATGTGGTGCCCAAAAAGGCGAGACTCACCATCTGTGTCAATGACAGGGGCAAATCCATCCCTACAAGCACTCCTACATCTTGGAGAGTGTGTGTAGACTATAGGAAACTGAATGCTGCAATTAAGAAAGATCACTTTCTGCTACCTTTTATTGACCAAATCCTGGAGCAGTTAGCGGGAAATAAATTTTTTTATTTCCTGGATGGATTTTCTGGATATAATCAGGTGGCAATTGACCCCCGAGATCAAGAGAAAGTCACCTTTACCTGCCCCTTCGGCACCTTCGCATTTAGAAGGATGCCTTTCGGACTTTGTAACGCGCCAGCAACTTTCCAGAGATGTATGCTGGCGATATTCCATGATATGGTGGGTGACTTTCTTGAGGTCTTCATGGATGACTTTTGGATCTTCGAACCTTCATTTGATGATTGTCTTGCCAACCTGACCCGTATCCTTCGGAGATGTATTGATGTGAACCTCGTTCTTTGTTGGGAAAAAAGTCATTTTATGGTACACGAGGGAATTGTTCTCGGGCATATCATCTCCGATAAGGGTATTGAGGTTGACAGAGCTAAGCTTGATGTGATTGCTGATTTACCTATGCCTGACTCTGTCAAGCAAATCCGCTCCTTCTTAGGACACGTCGGTTTCTATAGGAGATTCATCAAAGACTTCTCCAAGATTTCTAGACCTTTAACTCATCTTCTATCGACCGACGTGCCCTTTGATATGGGCCCCAACTACATACAAGCATTCACGCAGCTGCGTGATGCTGTCACCAAGGCCCCTGTTCTCCAGCCGCCTGATTGGTCCCTCGACTTTGAACTCATGTGCGACGCTTCCGATCTTGCAGTCGGAGCCATCCTAGGACAAAGACGCGATAGACACCCCTTCGTGGTGTACTACGCCAGTAAGACGATGGACGAGGCCCAGTGTAATTATACTACCACTGAGAAAGAACTACTGGCGATCGTCTTTGGGCTGGAGAAATTCCACTCTTACCTTATGGGCTCTCATGTTATTATATTCACTGACCACGCGGCCATTCACCATCTCATGCACAAGAAGGATGCCAAGCCTAGACTGATTCGTTGGATCCTTTTGCTCCAAGAATTTGACCTTGAGATTCGCGATAAGGACGGAGCCCAAAATGTTGTTGCGGATCATCTCTCGAGATTGGATCCTGACCACATTGGACTTACCCTGCTGATCAAGGAGGTTTTTCCCGATGAGCACCTATTGGCAATTAATGTGGCAAGTGGACCTTGGTATGCCAACATTGCCAATTACCTTACTTCTGGTTCCCTTCCACGTGGCTGGCCTAAAAACCAGCGCGAGCGTCTCATCGCAGAAGCAAAGTATTATTTCTGGGATAATCCACTACTTTTTTGAATAGGTGCTGACCAGATCATCCGTCGCTGTATTCTTGACAGCGAATTCCCCAGTGTGCTATCCTTCTGCCACGATCAGGCCTGCGGAGGCCATTTCTTTGGGTGGAAAACTGCAGCCAAGGTGTTGCAGTGCAGTTTCTTTTGGCCCTCCCTGCACCAGGATGCACACAATTATGCCAAACATTGCACTAGATGCCAATCGTTAGGGTCAATGTCACGTAGTGACATGATGCCCTTGCAACCCATCCTAGCTACCGAAATCTTTGACATTTGGGGAATCGATTTCATGGGTCCCTTTCCTCCTTCCAACAGCCTTGAGTACATCCTCATTGCTGTTGATTATGTTTCGAAATGGATTGAGGCTATTCCCATACGCCATGCTGACCATGTTGTATCCACTCAATTTGTCAAAGATCACATTTTTGCACGCTTTGGGATCCCTCGAGCCATTATCTCTGATGGAGGAAGTCACTTTACCCATGCTTCTTTTCGGGCACTTCTGAGGAAATATGGAGTCCACCATCGTATCGCATCTTCATATCATCCTCAGACGAACGGCTATGCCGAGGTGTCGAACCGGCAAATCAAGCAAATTCTCTAGAAAATGGTTCGGCCTGACCGTAAGGATTGGTCCGACAAGCTGAGTGACGCACTTTGGACGTATCGGACTGCCTTCAAGGCACCCCTTTGTATATCTCCTTATAAAATCGTTTACGGGAAGCCTTGTCATTTGCCCATGGAGCTGGAGCACTGCGCTTATTGGGCGGTTCGCCAATGTAACCTCGACCCAGGCCTATGTGGTCGAGAAAGGAAACTCCAACTCCATGAGCTGGAAGAGCTCCGTTGTGAAGCCTATGATTCTGCCTTAACTTTCATGCAATGTACTAAGTCCTTTCACGACAGCCAAATTCGGCAGAAGGAATTTGAGCCATCTCAGCAAGTTTGGCTTTACAATGTCCGGCTCAAATTCTTTCCAGGGAAATTGAAGTCCAAGTGGACTGGTCCCTACTTGGTCTCGAAACCATTTCCCAACGGGGCTGTTGAAATTGAAGATCCCAAATCTGGGCATAAATTTACGGTCAATGGGCAGCAGTTAAAACCCTATCTTACTCATGAACCTGCCCCCATTGGTGAAACGTTGCTCTGCTGGAGGGTAACTAACTTCGTGCCTCGCTCTTAGTTCAGCTGGGGACATTAAATTCAATGCTCATTGAGAGGCACCCCAGCAACACTCCTCCATTATCACTTACACAATTCCATGTCACTTCACTTCGGACTTCTTCACTTTTCATTTCACCACCCACCATCCACTGACCCTACCGCCCTGCTATATACCATGCACGTCAGCTCTCGTTCCCTGATCCTTGGACCTTGCTTTACGCTGCATGCATATGAGGACATAGCATCGTTTGGCATGGGGGGGTGGATAGGCATCCATTGGATCTGGGTATTATATGGTATCATGCAGCTTCCATTATATATATCCATCTATAAATATATACATAGCCTATTTCAAAAAATAAAAAATAAAAAGTGTTCAGCAATGATCTGAAGGCTGAAACAAAAATACAATAAGTGTTCATGGATATTCAACCGTTGTTTTGAAGACTTTCCAGGCCAAATAAGCTTGATTCGCTCAGGCTTGGCTTAATTCACTTGAGCATTGATAAGATAGATCGGAATCTCTCCTAACTAAGGACGTATTCTTGTACCTGAGACACCAGTACATGATTCGTTGGTTTGCCTCTACTTGAGAGCTTAAGTAATCTTGGTTCACACTACACATATCAAGAAAGACCAGGTGAATATAAGATCCAACCCTAGTGTTCATTAGGGAAGGTGGAGTCCTTACCTGTGCGTGCAGGTAGACTTTTTATCCCAGGCTTTAGTGTTGTGTCTAGGAGAAACTCTTTCCACCAAAAAGGTACTCTCCCACCAAAAATGTGTGCTCCACCGAATAAAGTTGTAAGAGATATACTGACACTTGTTTCAAAAAAAAAATCTTACAAATAAGTCAGTATATCTTTCAAATGTCTGTAAATTCTTCTCCCCTAAAAGTTTTTCAGGGCACGTCATAAATACCCTGTTTCTACCATATATTCCTTGAGCCACAAAAGCAATAAAATGAGGGTTGAGTTTTCCATCATCTTTTTAAGGGTCAATCCGAAGACATGAGCTAAAACTGGGACCAACTTGCACTTAAAAATTTGTGAAACCCTGAGCTTGAGCCTTAATGTTCATCTGGTCAGTCTTGATCCTTCACTATGCACAAACCATAATCTCTTGAGCTCTCGAGTACGGCAAAACCTTCTGAGTCCTGGAAATCGTACTTAAGGTTTAAATATCAAAAGTCCAGGTTAGTCGAGAAATGGTCTATGTCATGTAAAACTTAAAGTACTGGTAGTCTTCTCTGCAATTGGTTCTCACGATATCCAACAAATAAACACATCCATGTCGCTTCAGAAAAGAATCTTCAACTTAAGATCATTTCTAAATACAATACAAAATGTTTTGCTAGGGACTAGCAAAAGATAGGCATGGGGGTATGATTGCACAGCAAAAATACACCAGTAAATATACCATCTTGTGTTATTTCTTAGCACTGTCATTGCATCTTATGTAGCAGTAGTTGCATTTGTAAATAGACGCCTGCATGCATTTTTAATGAGGGGAGGAGAGTGTGAATAATTGACCATCTATTAATTAACATCTTCATTAAGTGCGGCATTGCAATTTTACCATTTTCATTTCTTTATTTACTTTGAATTCTTCTCTCTCGCGCGATTGCAGGGCATGGGGCATGCGCGCCTCTTTGCGCCACTCCTGCCAACAGCATGGCAGGAGGTGCGTTGCCAACAGCATGGCTGTGGCATGCTTCCTCCTCTATAAAACCCTTGGCTCTCTCCCTCGTGCGGGGAGGCCCCTTCACACACCTTCAGACACCTTCAGCTCCACCATCATCCTGGGCCAACCTCCTCCCCTCTCCCTCTCCATACACAGTATCTCTTCTCACTGAGAAGAGACACACTGTGGACAGGAGAAAACTCACAGTGGTCCCACAACCACCACTGTGAGTTCCACCACCGCCTAGCTCTTTCGTGAGCTGGTGGGCGTGGTGGATTCACCTTTCATTTTTACTGTCGTCATCCTCGCCGCCATTGCCAGAGCTTCAAGCTCAGAAGCTCAAGAAGCCACACACCTGCCTGCAAGCCATCGTCGGCCACTGCGCGCACACCTGCAGGACGTGCGCATCTCCTTTCTGCGCGTGCAGGTGCTTCACAACGCGCCCTCGCACGCAGAACCAACTGCTATCAGTCGCCAGACCACGCGCGCACTGTAGCGCACTGTAGCGCGCGGTCTGCGCGACACTGTAGCCACCGGCTCGCTTCTCACTTAGCCGGTGGCATCGTACTCTCTCTCTTCAGCGCTACTCGCTCCAACTGGTCACCCGCAACCATCCGCGCCTCATCCTCGGTGCAACCGCGCACGAAGAGCATGCTGCTCTACGTATTGCGCTACGCCGCGTCTCATCGCACCGGTGCAACCACGTCTCATCACACCTGTACAACCGCGTGCGCACTCCCTTCCGCACCTCATCCCTGGTGCAATCGTGCACGAAGAGGAGCTGCGCTCCCCAGCGCACCGCGCGCACGCTCCCTCTCGCGCCATTGCACCGGTGCAATTGTGCACCAGATGACATGGCGGCGCAGCAAACGACTTATCTGCTACACTCCCCTCCTCCGCCAGCACACACACACACACACCCACTTGTACACACGCACTGTACACTCTCACACACACTAGTACACACACACACACATATATAGTTATATATCCACTCACCTATATATATATATATATATATATATATATATATATATATATATATATATATATATATATATATATATATATATATATGTTTACACATATATCCACCTACCCACATCCATATATACACTTCACTACCCATACTCTCGTGCACTAGTTCCTCCACCGCGCATCATATCGCAGGAATATCTACACTAGTTGCTGATATTCTCTGATATTCGCTCAAAGCAAGCACTTACACACACTCCCACACATCCGCTCACACTTCATGCGGCACTCTATCTTGTTGGTTGCGTCTTGCTAGACGTGCACCAACTTGACATTGTGCTACACTCCATTTCCACTTCCACCTCCACCCCTATATATATATATATATATATATATATATATAAAGCTAGATATTTCTTTCTTTGCTAGCAACCTACCTTGTTTTCATTTATCTTTTATTTCTTGCTATTAAAAAGATTAAAAAAAAGTAAAAGAGAAAAGATAATTCTTGTCTTGCTGGTACTCAGTCTTGCGAATAATAGGACCAATTTTTGGAAACCCCAAGTTGCCTACAAGCCAAGAACCATTTGGCTCAAAGCCAAGGACTTGATTTTGAGGGTGTACCTCAAGGACAATATTATCAACAAAAGAAATCTTAAATAGGAAAAAACCAAAAACATAATAAACGCAAGGAAGAGATATATTTTAGGAAAGGCGTAGAAACTCCTTAACCTTCAAATTCCCACCTCCTTGAGATCGACCATAGGCCTAAAAGCGACCAAGATAAAATCAAGTAGGCCAGGTTAAAATTTGTGAAAGTTAGTTAAACTCGATTTAGGTTAACCCACTATAATAACTTCAACGATAATTTCACCATATTAGCACAACCTATTCAAGTCCCACCAGTCACCTACGATAAAGATGAGTGGAGCAAAGCGTGCACGATCCTAAACCAAAAGTGGACCATTAGATGAGATCTGGAGGTAGAGGTGTCTAGACACGCGAATTTGCGTGAAGGTTCGATTGATTGGTAGCCACAAATTAAGCGGTTCAAGGGATGGACGGCTAGGATGGAAGGTGTTCTTCGCAGCTACAATAGCATGCGAGCAACAGGTGGCTATGGGATCTATTGGTGTTTTTACGCAAAAAGCCCCTACGTGAAATGGTGGAAGAAGTGCAATCAAACCCATAAGTGGTTAGGAATGGTTGCAGAGCAGTCCTTATGAGCTTGCAAATAGGTCCTTGCATCCTACAAATTGATCCTTGGAGGTTTTCTAATGCATAAATGTATTATATGAAGGACCTGAATGTAAATCTATAATTGTAGGGTCTTAATGATGTCTAAATGCAACCAAATTTTTATGGAAGCTTAACTGAACATTTAGGAGGTTAATTACACTTTTAATTTAAACTTTTGTACTCATTTGTGTGTTGAATTTGCAATTGGATCATAATTTTACATTATTTAATAGAATATCTCAATAAATAACCTAATTATGCATTTTTAGCACAAAATTATGTTTTAGGTCTTTTTCTCTATTTCCCACACTTAACCCATTTTATGTGTTAATTCAATAGTGTTTAACCTAGTTTCGAGCTTAACTCAAACGATTTAGCTATGATTAGTCGCAACTCATCACCCATCACCATGACCACTCCACCTCCACGCCAACTCAAGATCACCCTCTCTTACCCTCTCCAAGGGCTAGTCTAAGCATCATTGGTTGCCCCTCTTTCTTCTCCCTACCACCTCAACTTCAAAGGCCATTGAAGACCACCTCTGATGCCTTTCTTTCTACTAGATAAGTAGTAGTTCTTTGTAACTCTTCTCTGCTTTATCTTCTGCTTAGTAGTTTAGCTCTCTCTCCCCCCTCAATGATACATGTGTAATCTTCCTGTAGATCCACACATGTACTCGTTTTCTGCTAGATAGTTTTATGCTTTAAGCTTTCCTCAAGCTTCGCTTTGTAGCAACCATTCTAGACTCAATGAAAATCATACTTTCATGTGTGTGTGTGTGTGTGTTGCAAAATCACCATGAGCTTCCTTGTCATATTTTCTTGTGATTAAAGTTGGCTATTTTAATTTCTGCATCTTTAGCAACATGTCATGCATAAATACCTAAAAATCATTATAAACCGTCATGCATTTTTAAGCAAATAGAGAGAGAGAGAGATCGGAATCAGATTTCACATTTCCAAAATGTCTTCCTGAGTTTGATCGGGACTCACTGTCTTGTTATTACAAATATTTTTGTTTCGATCGAATTTCGCACTATATTACAACATAATGACGATTTTTATATTCAAAAACATGAAAATCTGATTAACCGTCAAATATTTATATTAGATCTGCAAGTGGTTATGGATATGGTTGTAATAAAATTTAAGTTGAACGTAATCCATCAACTTTTCTAATTAATGATAGTTTTCAGATAAGTAAATGGGTATTCAATAGTTAATAGGATGCAGCCTCGATCGGCAAAGGAAGAAATAGGCAAACTCGACATCCTTTCAAGAGTGCCAAGTAGGGGGAATATCGAAACAAGATAACACAATAAAATAAAATAAAATAAAGAAATAATTTTATAGTAGATTCAAGAGATTACTCCTCGTCATTTGATATGATTGTATCATCTAATTATCCACGATCTAAATCATCCGAGCAAACGAGTAATGATAAATCAAAAATTGATCATAAACTTAATCGTGATAGAACTCAAATTTAAATGTTATCTCAAAGAAACACTACAATAAGGAAAATAAATAACACAATCATAAGAGGTCAAAGATGTCAAAAATAGAGGCAAGGTGACGGCAATAGCAACTCGGCCAGTAAAGCATTGACAGCCAGCAAACAACACCACATCAACCACCTTGTTTGACTACGCCGACGACTGCCAACATGCTCTCGTGTGCATTATGGATAGTAGATTTGATGGCCATCGTTGAAATGGCCTGTACCAAAGACGAGCTGAGGAAATGGTTTCAACGATCAGACCACTTATATCATGTAGCATATGCCCAATCTTGACAAACTTCTGCTCACTTCGACGTGGTTATTTATAGTATCTAAACAGGTTGATGATTTTAAGAACTATGGGAGTTTCGTGCATTCTAAACCTGATCGCTATCATGGTGATCTTTGTAGTGGCTTTGATGCGTTAGCTTCCGCAATAAGACTATGATAATGTTTATGAGATATACGTGTAGATTGCGTAAGAGTACGCTGCGCTCGATGAATGAATATTATTAGCTACAAACTCCCTTTTAATTTGGTTTTGTTGTAGGTTTTTAACAAAGAAAAATGAGTGATTTCGGTCGTCTACACTTCAAGAGAGGAATCTTATAGATGTCAAAAGTTCTATAGCTGTTCAAGATTGAAGGTGCATTTACATTTAAAGTAATATGACCAATCTAAAGTAATGTGATCGGTTTGATGGTCCTTTTCCAAGGTAATGCCATTTACATATATTCTGATTTTTCTAAAAGTCAAGAAGATCTCAAAAAGTTTAATCTCAAAACCTGTAATGCAAAACCATCCGCGTCCTTTACATTCCTGAGGAGGATTGAGACAAATGTGCTAAACCTTTATTTGTTCAAATGCGAATTTATTTTACAATCATGCACAATAATATTGCACAATATGATACTTTATTGCGAACAGTAACATCATACCATACAAAACGTCCCATAGTTATATATATATATATATATATATATATATATATATATATATATATATATATATATAATTTCTAACTCCTTATTCGAATGCATTTTACAATTACACATAATATTGTACAATATGACACTTTATTGTGAAAACTGTACAAATTGTCACATAGTTATACATGAGTAGATGGGGTTGTACAATTTCAACTCCTCTCTTACATACGTTGGAGTTTGCATGTATTTGTAACTTTTTCCTTATTTATCAAATTTGAATGCATGTTATAATTATACATGGTATTATACAATTAATTTTTAACTTGTATGTTATTCGTAGAATGTAAAAATTAATTATTGTGGAAGTGAAAAAGTAAATTTCTGATTGGGGAGAAATTTTTAAAAGAAATTACATAAAAGGTTATTTTAAAAAGGATACGAATACGGAAATACATATTACAACATAATTTTTTACATATAATTAAAAATCAATCAATTAAAAATAAGAATAAATCGATTAAAAATTAAATAAATCAAAATACATCAATTGATTTTAATTTTTAATTAATTAATTTTAATTTTTAAACGATTGATTTAATCACACATTATAAAATACGTTACATAATATAATTGCGTACTCATATCCTTACACAAAATATACCCCTTAACTAAATTCTCTTAGCAGTTCCTAAACTCTCAATGAGATCATGCGTAATTACTTCTTTATATGACAAACGATCACTATTACGAGCAATAACTTCTATATGTTATATCAGATACAGACGATCATCCGCAGTTGTTATACTAATCATTCAACGGGTTAAATTATATGGTGAACGGTGAAGTACTGCAGTGTGGAATGTGGCGTTGCGTGCGCGTATCGATGATTGGGTGATTTCGAGAATTAAGCATGAACGAGGCGAAACCGAGGATGAACAGAGAATTGATGAATAGAGAATTCTTCCAAGTGATCTTGTTGATCCCTCATTAATTACTTACTGCACATAAAGTTTTGGATTAAAAAAATGTTGTGGTGCATATATATGTTGAAGAGATCTGTTGCTTGCACGTCGGCGAAGGTGGCACGTCGAGGACGAAGCGTTAGACGTCGAAAATGGGGGCACGTCTCCAGAACCTTCAGGAGGTGAGGGAGAGGGAGCGGACTGGGGCGGAGGTGGACAGGAGTGGCCGGAAAGGGAAGGAGTTGGTGAGGAAGGGAAGGTGGTCCGGTGGGCTCTCGCAGGTGTGGGGGAGGCGGCGGAAGGGGGGAGGGGAGTGGCCGGAAGGTGGAGGTGGTGGAGAGGAAGGGGAGGAGCTCGAGGAAGGCAAACGCAGGTGTTGGAGAGGAAGGGGCCAGACGGAGAGATTGTGGGTCAATCTGAAGGCATGGCAATTAGTTGATGTGGCAGTTGGAAGTAATTAAGCATGCTTGAGCTATGGCAAAGTTTTATGACAAAGGAGCTTCTCAACCGTGCTTGTGGGAGGTCACGACTGGGCAATCCCTTAGCATTGACGTGCAAAAGCTGACTGGACAACCAATCACCATTCAAGTTGATGCAGTTGTTAGGAACATACAAGCAATTGCAGCTATTATTGTGATCGATGCTGAGGGTCTTAAGTCATTGAGGCGCAAGCATTGAAGTTGCTAGTTTCCATGCAGTATGGCAGAAGTTGAGTCATATGCTATATATTCATCAAGGCCTTCTACTTGCCTTAACCGAGGAGTATTGGTAAGGCATTCTTTTAAGTAATGCATCAAACCCAATACATCAAATTCTCAATAAAGATCAAACTCTGTGGCATTTCTAGCACATCGTCTATCCATGTTGAAATATTCTCTTAGAGCTTCCGTCTTTCAGTTTGTTCATAGTGCTTAGAAGCCATGTCTCTAAGATACATAACCTTGCAAAATATCATATAGATTCGAAAGAAATGCCCATCTACATTGCAGAAGAAAAAAAGAATAAAAAAAAAAAGAGAGAGGCACTCGGGGCTACACGAGCAATCTAACGCAAAGTTACAGCAATTCAATGCAACGAATAGAGCAAAGATACTTCCAACTTTGCCAAAAACCTGAAGCTCATACCTCCATGGAGGAAGGGAGTGGTGAGGGAGCGAGATTTGGAGAGTTGATGATTGCCATTAAGTCCCGAAGGAGAGGAGCAGAGGTCAAACCAATGGCAACGAAGGGAGACATTTTTGGCTAAGGAGGCCATCCCAATGCCCACAATGAGTTCAAAGGTATTCAACAACCACTAACTCGTGAAACCCTAGAGCTCCCAAGAAGCATTGACAACAACACGCGTCTTCTTCACCACTAACCATCCCCGATCCAAACGGTTACAACGTGCGAACTTCCCCCCACCAATCTCTACCTCCTTTCTTAAGTCCCCAAATCACCAATTACATGAACCGCATAAAACATAAACAACCCCCTCCACGTGGACCCGGAACCACCCTGAAGTCGATTTTTTTTTGTTCTGCCTTCCCCGGAATTTTTTTTTAAAATTTTTTTCCCCAATTGTCAACCCTTTCGAACACCACGTTGTACCTCGTCCCGTCCTCTGCACCCTCCCGCGCCCGAGAGGGGTCACCTCCCCTCAACCTCTATAAATAGACCCCCAGTCCCACCCCCACTTAACGCCCACATTTCACTCACCCCAAACCCTAAACCTGTCTCCCCTCTTCCCTTGCGTTGCGTGTATGGCGGCGCGTCTTCTCACACACGATGTCTCCGACCTCTGCCTCGGAAAGCCCCCCGTGAGGTCCCTACCCTCCTCCGCCACCGTCCGCAATGCCCTCGCCGCCCTCCGCCGCCGCCGTCGCGACTCCCTCCCCTTCCTCACCGTCTGGACCCCTCCCCCCTCCCCCTCCCCACTGGGCAAGATCTCTCTCGCCGACGTCGCCTGCTTCCTCTGCTCCCCCGCCCACCTCCACGACCCCTCCTCGGCGCTTTCCCTCCCCGTCACCGCCCTCCTCCCCACCCCTTCGCCCCTCCGCCTTCTCCACCCCCACTCCAGGTGAGTGCCCGATCCCGCCCGATCTCCCACATCGTTTCTACATCCGATCGCATTAAACCGTTTCCTCTTGCAGCGTCCTCGAGGCCTTGGACGAGATCGCCGACGGCGCGGAGATCCTTGCGGTGCCGATGAGAGTGAAGGCGGAGGGCTCCTTCTGCTGCCTCACGCGGGAGGACATCGCGCGGTTCCTCCTCAACTCGATCGGCCTCTTCTCCCCTCTCGCGTCGCTCCCCGTCGGCGCCCTGGGGCTGGTACGTCCCGACGCGCCCGTCGTCCGCCACCGCGACCCCGGGATCTCCGCCGCCACGCGGCTCCTCGCCGCCGGGACCGCCGTCGCAGTCGTCGATGACGGTGGCGGGCTTCTGGGAGAGATCTCCCCCGCGCCACTCGCGCTCTGCGGCGGCGGGTTCGCCGCCGGCGCCCTCTCGTCGATGTCCGCCGGGGAGCTGATGGCGTTCACGGACCGCGGGCGACCGAGCCGCGTGGTGGCGTGGTCCATCAAAGCGCGGCTGGATGAGAGTGGACTGAAAGGGATGGTGGAGCTCGTGGAGGACGAGGAGGACGCGGAGGACGAGGCGGAGGACGACGACGAAACCCTATCGATCTCGTCGTGTTCGTCGTCGTTGTCTTCGGCGGCGAATTCGTCGTCTTCGGACGAGGACGCGGCGGAGGGGATGAGGAGGGGGAGGGCGGTTAGGAGTAGCAGCAGTTACTCTTCGAGGATGGGGAGGGGCTCGGAGGAGGCGATCGTGTGCCACCGGGGGAGCTCGCTGGTGGGGGTGATGATGAGGGCGCTTGCACACAGGGTGGGACACGTGTGGGTGGTGGAGGAGGAGGACCACGAGCTCGCCGGCGTGGTCGTGCTCCCCGATATCTTGAACGTCTTCAGGGACCACCACCTTTACCTCCACCTCCCCCCTTCCCCCTCCTCTGATCCCTCCGAGCACCATTATTGACGGGCATCGTTTCTTGGAGGGAACGTATATCATTTTCAAACATTTAAAAAAAGATGAGAAAATTGCGCTGTCCACAATCGACATTTTGGTGGTGTTTGTCTTCCGGCGGAAAGGTTGGGAGCGTCGTTGGAAGATCGTGACCTGAATAAATGGGACGGGGTAGGTGTTTTCTACGCTAATTTTTGATCGGGGATGACTGGTTGTATACGTTTGACGTGAGTAATTCTTGTAGTTGACCGGCGGGTCAATGCAACGTTGATTTTCTTCCCCCCCTTCCAAAGATTGACATTTGTGATTGAGTTTTGCAGCAGCGGTCCCAAAACTACAGCTTGACTGCGAGAAAAAGCTGCAACTGCAACCATAGTGATTATAATGGTAACGCGGGCTTTAGCAGCTATTTTAAATAAGTCAAACAGTACACAAACGTAAGTTCGTAACCTGCTTTGCGATGCATACCGTAAGAGTGTGCTTTTAAATTGTTTTTTTTTTTTTTTTGTATGAATAAAAAGTTTATTTTTAAGTAAAAAATTATTTTTAATTGATAAAAAATTATATTTCAAATAAAAAATTATTTAACATCAGTAAAAATATATCTATATATTTTTATTTTTAATTTATATATTTTAATTTTAACTGAATAAAAATTATTTTTAATTAATATATTTTAGTTTTAATTAATTGAAAATTATTTAATTTTTAATTGATATATTTTTATTTTAAATAAATTAAAAATTATTTTCAATTGACATATTTTAATTTTTTATTTTTAATTAATTAATTCTGATCACATATTATAAAATACATTTATAACACGAATTAGCGTTCTCGTATCCTTTAAATAAATAAGCAAACGACTGCATGACAACTAAACCGCACGAGCAAGTAGGGTATGGATCATCTTCTCTCCTGCGCTTGGACGAATAATAACAATGCCTTATTTCATCAGACTGTTTAAGATTAAATGTCAAGGAAATGAATTGCAATCCTCACATACTAACTATCGTATCCAACCATTACCAACTCCAGTTTCCAACCAGCTAATAACAAATGCTCACAATCATCACATATATAAGAAAAATAAAGTAACTTCCAATTGACGTGCCTATCATATCTAATACGCTACCTATTTCATCAATCATCATCTAAACAAGCATTTCTTTTAATTTAACACTTGAAAAATGCAACGTTAAGGGAAAAAATACATTACACTTCTGCAGCATGTCTATTCCATCAGGTTGTTCTTCTTGCCAACATTTCCTTAAGCGGTGCATAAAAAGACACCCGTAAACAAGAGCGACTGCACCCAAGTCTACTCACGAAGAATAATGTAATCGGGGGCCGAATAGAAAAACCTTCGACAAAGGGAAAGTGATTTAATATTTTTATAAAATAAATGAGAGAGAAAATAAATAATATTTATTTTTTAAAATCATCATTCAAATTATTTGCTAAAAAAATAATAGGATTTTTTCATGTAAATATCACTAATTTTTTTTTAAATTATTTAAATATCATTTAATTTATTATATTTACATTTATGTTATTAAAAAAGTAAGATTATTTTTTATCGTTTTTGTATTTACTACTTTGTCGGTCATAGTTGTTAAATTTAATTATTTTAAATTAAAATATAATAAAATATTATTTTTTTTAATCATCAAAATTTATCTTATAATCCTCAAATTTTATTTTTTTAATTTTCATTTCCTCCCTCCCCCTCTTCTCACCAGTTTACCTCCCTTCCTCCTCACCTCAGACTACCTCCTCCACTCCTATTCTCCAACCTCCAACCATCTCCTCCGCTCCCTCTCTAACCACCACCTCTTCTCAACCAACTTCTCTCTTCTCGAAGATAACTAAGGGAGTATAAACTTACACCTAACCCCCTTGCAAGAAGAGAAAAAATACACGGAGGTTCCTACGTGGGTTAGATAATATGCAAAAATTATGAGAAAGACCTTCAAAGATTAGAGAATTCTTCGAAACTATGAGACACTATAAAAGATGCGTAGAAATTGTAAAATAACCCTTGGATGTTTAAAGGTCTACCACGTGACCCCCACTTTAAAGAGAAAGCAGAGGAGGTGGTCGAAGGTTGAAGAGTGGGGGTAGAGGAGGTGGTTGGAGGTGAGGAGGAAGGGAGATGAACGGGCGAGGGGAGGGGATAAAAATTTGAAGACTAAAAAATAATTTTTATTATATTTCAGTCCAAATTGTTAAGTCTAACAATTATAACTTACGAAGTGACAAATACAAAAATGACGCTACATTTTCAATAGCATATCTGTAAATATGATAAATTGAATGACATTTAAGTAATTTCAAAAGATTTCAAAGACATCACCATACCAATCATTTTATCCTATCACTTATTCTTATACCTCAATTAAATATCCCTCTTCCCGTATCCATACCATGCTTTATCTTGATATAACCCTTGTCTCCTAAGGTTGCATTTGGGAGGGGATAATGTTATATCGGGATAAAATTAAAGTGAAATAAGTATAAAAAGATATTTGATTAATGTGATTGTAATTATTAGTATATTGATTTTGTGATAGAAAAGAAAAAGTTATAGATTTTGATGGAAAATTTGTTAAATATTTTTTAAATTTAAAAGATTGAAAAAATATTTACTCTCTTTACCTCGATTTTCTCTCTTCCAACCCCATCCCCTCGATAACCCGCACTCCACACCCCCACCACCACCACCACTACCCCCCCACCCCCCGCCCAATCCCATCCCACAACCCAGCTACCTAAACTTAACCTTATTATATCGAGAGTCAACCCCACTGAATATTCATCCTCTTGCTTAGGTGGATGACCATAACAAATTAAGAAAGCATCTTTCAGGTGCGAAAATTCAACTATAATGCTACGTAGTGCTCTCCACGTTATAATTCTTTCGAGACGACCGTCAAAATACTAATAATTAACTTTTAACCTTATTGATGATGGGGCACAAAGATCAATAAAAGTTTCAAAGTTAATCGTATGAAAATTTAATTTAATTTTCAATTAATATTTCTTAATTTTTTATAGATAAAAAATTAATATATTATATATTATAAATTGTATTATTCGATGTATCTTAATTTTTAATTTAAAAGATTTTTGAAAAAATCAATCAAAAACTAAAATACATTAAATATTTTAAAATATATTACATAATATATTTTAATTTACCATCGATATCTCATATTTGAGTTACAATACCTAGTTTTATATAGATATTATTTAATTTTTTTATATAAACATATTTAATATCAATCTCTAATAAAAAAATATAAGATGAGAAAGTCGATTGTGAAGATAAAATTTAAAATAAATATATGTATTAATCAATGCACAAGAAAAATATAAATAAATAAATAAATAAATGAGAAAGAGGAACGTAAAAGTCTACCGTAACAAACGAAAAAGTGAAAATAAACCTAAACAGTAGCCCTATCCATGTCAGTTCATTAGATATAAGGATAGTTCCAATGACAGATACATGTCATTTCAACTATATCTCTAACAGCAATCAAACGCGTGTATAAATGCCTTCTCATGGTGCATATTTGCATTTAGAGGAAGCAAATATTTAATTTCCCTTAAATATAAGAAAAAGGCTTTCTGTGCATGGGTATATAATTTGATGTACATCTGTCATCGTCCGTAAAAGATAATCTTTAAGGAACTTTCCATCCCACAGTACCAAACTAAAGGGGCCAAGAACAGAGGTTACGAGTGGAGTTTGGGGAGATGAAAAGAGGAGTGAGGATTGAGTTGAGTAACTAAGTGACAGTTTCTTGTCGTATTCGATGCAAGCTAATTAGGGGTTAAAAAAAATCATTTTTTTAACGACTCAATAGTTACCAAGGGACCGCTTGTTGTTTGCTTAGGAAATCAAAGAACCCCTTGATTTCAACTACAACCAAAGTCCCCCTTGTGTTTGATCATAATATCATAAATAATCCTTTCCAACCGTCACCTTAGACCCCATGTTGTCCTCTCCCATGCTGCCTCCTTTGTCTCTTCTCCCCCACCGCACCTCTCCTCTCAACCGTGGGGGCTGCATGTAGCGTAGAGTATTGGGTCTGATTCAACCCATCCTATCTGAATTGGTCAAGACGTAAATTTCTTTTCGAGCTATGAGTTGGGTCAAAGGTTCAAAACTTTTGACCATTTAAAACCTAGGCTCGTTTCAAGATCCTTTTCTTTTGAGCTTAGATTTGGATCGGGTTATGTCTATAAGTTAACTCTATATATATATATATATATATATATATATATATATATATATATATATAAAAGTGATTTAGGTACTTTTTAATAAAAATAAATTTGAGTATTTTTTTTGTAAAAATTATATATAACTTTATCTTAAATGTACTTTGGTGCTTTTTCTTCAATAAATATTAATTTTAATAATTAATATGAATTTTTTTGTTACAATTCTTTACAATTTTATTATTTAATATTTTTTTAGTACTTATCTACCTATACTTCATAAAATTGAAAGGTAAGCACTATATAACTCATGAACAACAAATAAAATTATAATTATGAATAATCTAAAAATAATTTTAAAATAAATATTTTTCAAGATATATTTTTTTTAAAAGAAACTATTTTCGGGATGTTGAGCCTAATCTAAGTTCTAACAAGTTATGGTCTAACCCAACTTAATATTAAATGGATCTTAAAATAGAGGTCAAAGTCCAACTCACAAAAAAATTAAGTTGAAGTAGAGTTGAGAATTTTTGGATCTGATTATGAATTGAGTTTGGATTAACTCAACTTAATATTACACCACAGTCGTATGTCATTAATTCTTAAGAATTTTAATGGTGTGATTTTTTTTATTTTAAATTAATCAACTTCTAAGGTAACATTTTTCCAAACATAAAAGAATGTAATGGAACCTATATAATATCAAAAGTTTACGATGACATTTAATATCTATCTTTCAAAGCTCCATAAACACCCATAAGCGATGGATAATATTCGGAATATACACTTATGGTAATTTATGGACTAAAAATCAAATCGCCGTAGTAAAGTTCAACCTCAAAAAGTGGCTTTCTCGTCATCTTGCATATAATCAGGTAAACAGGTCAGGTTTCTTCAACTCACTTCGAAACACAAGCCGTTTCCAGATTCGAAGATGCAACTGACACTCAAAAATAAATGAGTTAAGAACGGAAAATATAAAAGTTGACATTAAAAAAATAATGCAAGGAGTTGGGAATTTTGATTTTGGTTGATAATTGACATTTAATTTAAAAAAATAAAAAAATGTGAAGTTTGTTATGTGATCGATCACATTATATTTAAAAAAATTATCATATTATTTTAAATTAAAATACATAGATGATAAATAATTTTACATTATTGATAAATTATTTTACACAAGTGATAAATTATTCTAAATAATTTTGTATCGGTAATAAATTATTCTAAGATGTCTTTCCATCGGTGTAATTTTATTTTACACTAATGTAAAATTATTTAAATGATGGTTTCACCCGTGAAAATTGATTTTCACCTATATATTTAGGATTTAAGTTTATGAAAAATAATTTCACGTATGAGAAGTGATTATCCACTTGAAATGTGATTTTTCATCATAAGGTTTAATGTTTAAAGACTAAATCTAAAATTTTAAGGTAAAAAATTACTTTTTAAGTATAAAATCATTTATTATAGATGAAGAAATATTTGAAATTTAATTTTATCCTGATATAATTTTACTTTAAACTACTTTACACCGATGTAAATTAAAATTACATTAATATAAAATAAAATTACATCAATATTTACATTTTTCTTTAAATAATTGGCCAAATGAAGCAAAGGATACACACTTAAGTAAAAGCTATTTATTTGATAAAGACTTGTCAAATCTAAAATTGTAATATCCATTTAATATTTAGGTAGTTGCATTACTGTTAATCCTTTCTCATATGAGAAAATCAAATTGTGTCGTAGTCAATAAAGATTTTATATAAATGTCATCAAAAATATTTAAAATTACTTAAATATTATTAAAAAATTATATTTACCTAAATATCATAAAAAAATTATTCTCTTACATAATGATTTTTTTCTAATATTTAAGAAAATATAAATTTTCTTATGATATTTTAATAATTTTAAATATCATTAAGGCAAGTTTTCCATCAAAGCAAAGTATGGGACACGTTTCCATTCATGGAGATTGGGCTGAGCCTATTTGCTATTTAGTGTTGGGAGCAGGTGAAATAAGTCACCCTAATCTTTTACTTGTTTTAGCCATTGGCTCTTTTGATTTTTTTTCGTCTAACTATAATTTTTAAATCTGAGTACCATAAACCTTCATGGATATTATTGGAGCATAAATTCCATCCGTAAAGTGGTGCTACTACAATAAAATTCCTGGTCTCAAAATATAAACGTGCACCTGAACGATGAAAGTCACGTAATGACGTCGAATCTACAAAAATTAATTTTTAGCTTGTACATTGTCTTAGGAGTGAAAAAACATTCAGATTAAAATTTAATATAATTTTTAATAATTTTATCTTAATTTTTTTCAGTGAAAAATAAATACAATATATTTTGTAAAATATATTATCTAATATATCTTTATTTGTAACCGGTGAAAAGTAAAGAATATAGATTAAAAATTAAAAAATACAACGTATTACAAAATACATCTAATCGATATCTTATATTATATTTATATTACCTAATTTTATATATATATTATTATGTATTCTTATATGAATGTACTTAATGTTGATCTTTAATAAAAAAATAAAAAAATAAAGAGATTGATAACAAAGGTAAAATTTAAAACTCACGTATGCATTAAATGGTATACAAGAAAAATATAGAAAAGGCAAATAAAAATAAAAAGTGATGAGAGGGGGGAACACTGTAGCAATAAGGAAAGGAAAAAAGAAAAAACAACAGTGATGAGTATTGTATCAGATTGAAAAATAAGATAAAATAAATGAATTATGGGACGAGAGCGGTGGCTGTTTCACGCCCCCTTTATTAGATATATAGATTGCCAGGGGTATTCAAGATTCATGAGAGTTAATGAAATCTATGTTAGAATTATGGTTCCTTCTGGAATGGCTGAATTATGTATTCTTTCTCAGAATCAAGGTAGAATCCTTGTTGATGCAACGGTTCGTGACTCTCATTCAATTGCTACCAAGGTGTTGCTTGATGCTTCAAGTCAAATTTTTCGTGCCAATTTCTAAATCTGCTATACTGTGTGCAGTGATGAAGTCAAGTTAAGGGCTATCTTATGAGATCTTAATTTGACCTTATATTCTAATTTACCGGAAGTAGTTATTCTCTCATATGTCATCAATCCGAGAAATCAAATCCTTACCCCTCAACAACCTTCTTGAAAAATTAGGAGTGCAATTCAACGTTCTTCCATTTTGGATACTGATGTAAACACATTTACACTACTTAAAATGTCTATTTATGCATGTTCTTAAGCATAGGATTGCATTTCATGATATAAATATTGCATTACATGCATCATCTTACATTTAGAGTAGTTTGAATAAAATGGAGGTTAATTGTCTCCTTTTATGTGCTTGGACAGGGCAAATATTTTATCGGGGCCTCGGATCAAAGATCCAACCGTATGGATATGATCAGGGCGACGATTGGAGTTCAACGACTCCAAGATCGCCCTAATGAGGCATCCGTAGCATCAGATAGAGACCGGGGAACCCTAGAAGATCAAGGGCCAGGATGGTGTAAATCCGCACTTCAGATGGAAAATCCGACCACACGGATGAATTCGGATCGACGATCGCAGTCGAACGACACAAAAATCGAGTCAATCCGACATCCGTGGCACCATCTACAACTTCCAGAAGATGGATGGCCAAGATGGCGCCACGTGGCGCCATCCCAGCCGCCCAATCGGCCGCAGGAGTCCTGTGAAGACCGCGCACCGTCTCCTCTCCGCCGTTGGATCTCGATCCAACGGCTGCGGTCGCTCGCGTTTAAAAACGTCCGCGCGACCATTTCGCCCGCGTAGCGCAGCGGCGACGCAGCTGCGGGCGAAGCGGAGGTCGCGGGTTCGAGCCGCGGTGAGCGGGTGGAAGGCACGGGCGAGCGGGTGCGCACGAGCGTCGGATGAAGATCCAACGGCCGCACGCGCCCGATAGCGCCGACGCGCAATTGGACGCTCTGGTGGACGCTCGATCGCACGCGGGCGGGCGCGCTACGCAGCGGGCGCGGACGCGATCTAAGCCGTCCGATCTCGCGATCGGACGGCTGAGACGACGCGGACGTGCGTATGCATTACGCGCGCAGGCCAGCCGAGCGGGCGCGCGTGGGCGCGGCAGCGACGGCGACGGCGGGGCTTTAGCGACGGTTTTATCCGTCACTAAAGACCCCTTATTTATTATTTTGAAGATGTAATGTCCATTTTGCCCCCACTCCTTGCAACTATAAAAGGAGACCCCCTCCATACGAAATTTTCATCCCTTCCTTCTCCTCTCTACCTCTCCAAAGCTCAAGAGAAGCTTGTCCCACACCCGGGATGCTTCTCGCGAGATAAAGTCCAAATTTTCGTCCCCCTTCGGAAGTGGATCCCGCGACGACGACGGCGTGCTGCTTCGTTCCCGTTCTTCTGCTTCGTCCTCCTTCGTCCCGCTTCGTTCTCCTTCGTCCAGGCGTCGTCCCGTCCGGCTCGTCCTCCAAGCGACCGTCGAGGAGGATTTCTCTCTCCCTATTCTTTTTACTGCTTTCTAGTATAGATTTACTGCTTTCTAGAGTAGTCTATTCGTCCTCCGAGCGATCGTCGAGGAGGACATTTCTCCCTCCATTCTTTTAATGCTTTCTAGAGTAATTGTTTTATGTTTTCTAGTTGTAATGAAAGAACTCTTTTATGATAAATTCCTTGTCTATTCTACATCTCATTTTGATTTCCATGTATAGTATTCCTTCTCTCTCTCTTACTCCCTCTCTCTCTTTTATTTTTTGTAGATACTTAGATAGTTTAAATTGAATTTCTTTGTGACAAAATAAAAAGAAACGCGGAGTTTTTAAATCAAACGTTCGCCTCCCTGTGTTCGACCCGGAATTCTTATTTCGGTATAAATTTTATTTGTTGAACACGAATCCTTCGCTTTCGAACTACAACGACGGGTTTTCCAGAACCAAACACGTTAGCGTAGATTCTCGCTCAACATTTTGGCGCCGTTGCCGGGGAGGCAACGCTCTTTGATTTCTCTTCGCATTTTGTAACTTACAAATCATTTACCTCACTTTTTTTTTTCCCTTTCTTATTGTAATTGCAGGTACTCTTTTGAGACAGGCAAAAGCGGTAGATCGGAGTAAAGTGCTGTGGAAGGTTTTGTAAGTTATCCCCCACCTCCCACCCATTAGATTTCATTTCATCACATAATAATTCAAACATCAATCAACCTAGGTGTTCTTATAAACTCTAAGGTTAGATTGTTTGTTGTTTGACATCCATACTCACTCCAACCCCCACATTAAAAAAAAATAATAAAAAAAAAAAATCTCACAGAGGTACACAACCTCATCTGATTTTCTAACTCAACCGGTAAACCAATCTTAGGAGCCGGTACACACATCCAAACACATAATCGAGTAGAAATCAGATTGGGTAATCATTTGTGTGCCTAATTAGGTGGTGCATCAGGCCAGTTGTTTGAGTTGTTTAGGCCGCACCACTTCAAATAAAATCAACTCATCAAGTAGCTGCCAATTAGGTTCAACTCTTAGGGATCTACCAGGCACTCCACATTCTTTTTAAACTTTAAAGGAAAATATCTTCACCTGTGCTTGCAAAACCTGGTGTGCCAATGAAACTTGATTGAAAACACCTAAAGTTGAATCCTAAAAGCTACTAAGTAAGATTTGAACCTTAAAATTCATCACATCAAAAATAATCTTGCTTGAAAACCACTGGTTGTGCACGCACACACAAAGCAATCAATCATTAAGGGCACAACCCATTTAAAGGGCCCATCACATTCCAAAGCACATTCAAACCTAGCCCTAAATAAAACAGAGTAGACGTTGGCCTTAAGGATTGGACTCGCTCTTCAGAACTCAGAACGAGATTATTTTCGATTAGTCTGTTTCTACTGTTCAATCTGATGTCTAGCTAGGGGAGCAGAGTCAAACGATCGCGGCTGGGGGGTACACTAGGAACCGGAGGCGCAAGCCGAAGGAAGAACCTTCTCCCCAGTCCCTCCTTCTAACTGGTTGGATTGAACAGACAGAAGTAGATCAAATCGTTCCTTTATCTCAAGACGGGTTTTGGGAGTCTGTAGGTCTGTAGGCTAACCCATTTAAGGACAGGTTTGATTGTTTGTATTGCAGGGCACCTTTCTTCCTCCCGTGTCTCATGAATCCTTCCACATATTTCACGCATTCCCGCTCTTTCACTCCTGTCATGAATTATCCGCAACATGACAATTATCCCAACTCGTATTGTAATCGACCATCAGTTAGTTGGGATAATTCGGATTGGGGATACAATTCCGGACCCCCGTGTTTAGGGTCTAACCCTGAACACTTTGATTCTCAATTCTATCCTTCTAAGAGTTGCATCGATTATAGATCGTCCTCCTTTCATGAACAACCTAATGCGATCTACAATCAAGAAGGATACACTGATCCTTACCCATCCTCTGATTTCACTGCCTTTAGGTCATCTCCATCTTTTGAACAATCTAAAATGACCTATTATCAGGATGGGTATAACGAATCTCAATTCGTTAATTCCTCTACATTGATGTCAAACCCGCCCAACCCTAAACCAACCCATTTGGTTCAGGTTAATCAGGTTCAAGATAAGGTTCTGGCTAACTTGAGGAATATCATTCAATCTTTAGAAGTTCAGCCAATACCTTGCATTGAGAGATTGGAGCCCCTGATTGAAATGATTGATGATTTAAACAAGTCTTTGTTGGATTGGCTCCAGGATGTTAAGGATAAGAACCCGGGTGAGTTTCTACTTGGGAAATTAGCGAAATTGAGGATGAGATTCGTGGTTGCTTTGATTCAATCTTGGAATAATTCCCAGGATGAACTCTCTTCAGGAAAGCCAATGATAGAACCCGCTCAGGCACCTGTTGGGGGGGACACGTGTTACGAAGCTGACCAGATTGAATTAAAACAACCAATTAAGGATGATTTGATTTCTTCACCTGAAATCCCTGAGCCGGGTTACGAGGAAACGTATGTCTCCTTGGAACGCAAAGTGACAAATGATTTTGGGACATACATTGATACGGATCCTGATGGTGAAGATTCAAGTTGCGAAGTCTCACACGAGTTTTCAGATCACGATTTTTGTGAGACGATTGGGCCTGAGGAATCTGATAGATCATTTGATAGCCCAATAACTGAGGAAACTGATCTTATTAGGGCACACGATACGGATCCAGAATCGCATTTTCTGGAGGAATTAATTCAATGCCCTGATTATCAGTTACACCCTGTTGAGCTTATTGATGATTCTAATTCTGAGATAATTAGACCCAAGTCAATTTTGATTTTGCCACATCATCTAGACTTGGAGATTTCAGACGGGGTGATGAATATACAAGAGGTCATGGAATTTGATATGCCGAATGAGGAGGATAGGAGCTGGGAAATTCTGATTTGGGAAGTCAATTTTGGAGGAAATGGAAGATTGAGTCGAAGGGTTCCTTTTAAACTGAAACCATCAAATCAGAACCCTTACGACATTTGTTTCGAGGATGTCAAACTCAAGCACACATTTAACGATTATCCTTTTGAGCTCCAATTCTCTGTAACCCGACATTTTGGGCTTGGGTTGCATCCTCACAAATCGCAGGCCCGACCCCGCTTGCATTCTGATTTTAGGTTTTGGGTAATTTTTATCCAGAACCTAAGATATTCTCGATTATGGGGTGTGGGTCTGCACCACAATCTGGTCCACATCTGTGGACCTCTGCTGACAGGTCAGAGGATTCTTCTGTTTATTCTAATTCTGACCTGCACATGTGAATTCTTCATTTCTTTTCTTTGTATAGTGTGCCTAGCTGAAGGCACTAAACTCAGCACATATACAGTTCTTTTTCATTTTCATCTCGGAGCGGACCCGATATCCACGCAATTCAGGTGCTTTCTACGCTTTTCCACTCTGTTTTATGTCTTTTTAATACAATGAGGACATTGCATTAGATAGGCATGGGGGGATGGATATTTATCTTTGAATTCATTCGTCAGCTCTGTAGATTTGTTTTATTTTATATAAAAAAAAAAATCAAAATTAGGAAAGAGAATTTGGGTTTAAGAAAATTTTCGATCTTAAGAAATACTATATTATGTTCTGAACACAAAGACCCCTCAGGTCTTTGGACTTAATTAGCCTATGTATCTACTAAAATGTGGATTTGTCTTTGAGTTCTCGCCATCTTAATTCTATTATAATTGGAATAAATAAGTTTGGGTGATAAGTACACGACTTGTCAACCCACCCTCTGATTTAAGGGAATTTTGAGTCTTAAGCATCTACACACTTTCTTTGCACTGACTCGTTGTTTGGCGATTTTAACGGAAATTGGGTAGCTAATGAACCTTCTAGGGTGATATGGCTGGCAAGTTATCGTGGGTAACAGCCCATAGGTAGGTTGTCCAGAGCCCAGTCACTGGACCTTTCTCTTTTTGCTGCCTTTAGGTAAATCTTAGACCAGGGAAGCCACCTACTTAAAAAAAAAAAAAAAAAATCAAAAAGGAGAAAAGAACAAAAAGAAATAAGCCACACTTCGCCGCACGAGTATGGCTGGCAAGTTGTCGGTGGTAACAGCTCATCGACCGGTTGTCCAGAACCCAGCTCAGAAAATGCACTAAAAATTCCCAAAACACTTAGGAAGAAGCGGAGAAGTAGAATAAACCGGGGAGATATACACTGGATTCACCCTTGTGTTGACCCCGTTAAAAAAAATAAAAGTAGGGAGAAAGCTACCGGTTGTAAAGATACACCTTTAGGCAGAATTCTTTTTGAGGTCACCTAGAGGCGTAGAAATCCGAAGTCCGTTTTAATTGCCGGTCAACGAGTCTATCACAATCACAATAAGATGCTTAAAACTTAGGGTTCTCATCAAATCTTGGGTGAGTTGAATGGCCGTAGAAAGCCACTCTTAAACCCTAAAATTTGAAAATCCAAAAAAAAAAAAAAAAAGTAAAAACAGAAAAAGAAATTTTTCTTTGAATAAGGCGAGGCTTGAGGCGGTCTGCATTTTGGCTGATACCCGGGCACTGTTGTGTCTTTGAAAGTTCAGTTCTTAAGTAGACAATTTCTTAATGATTGAAAATAACTCAGGTCCAAATAATCTAACCTAATTCTTTTATAAATAGCATATGGTTTTTGCTAGGGACTAGCAAAAGATAGGCATGGGGGTATGATGTAAACACATTTACACTACTTAAAATGTCTATTTATGCATGTTCTTAAGCATAGGATTGCATTTCATGATATAAATATTGCATTACATGCATCATCTTGTATTTAGAGTAGTTTGAATAAAATGGAGGTTAATTGTCTCCTTTTATGTGCTTGGACAGGGCAAATATTTTATCGGGGCCTCGGATCAAAGATCCAACCGTATGGATATGATCAGGGCGACGATTGGAGTTCAACGACTCCAAGATCGCCCTAATCAGGCATCCGTAGCATCAGATAGAGACCGGGGAACCCTAGAAGATCAAGGGCCAGGATGGTGTAAATCCGCACTTCAGATGGAAAATCCGACCACACGGATGAATTCGGATCGACGATCGCAGTCGAACGACACAAAAATCGAGTCAATCCGATATCCGTGGCACCATCTACAACTTCCAGAAGATGGACGGCCAAGATGGCGCCACGTGGCGCCATCCCAACCGCCCAATCGGCCGCAGGAGTCCTGTGAAGACCGCGCACCGTCTCCTCTCCGCCGTTGGATCTCGATCCAACGGTTGCGGTCGCTCGCGTTTAAAAACGTCCGCGCGACCATTTCGCCTGCGTAGCGCAGCGGCGACGCAGCTGCGGGCGAAGCGGAGGTCGCGGGTTCGAGCCGCGGTGAGCGGGTGGAAGGCGCGGGCGAGCGGGCGCGCACGAGCGTCGAATGAAGATCCAACGGCCGCGCGCGCCCGATAGCGCCGACGCGCAATTGGACGCTCTGGTGGACGCTCGATCCCACGCGGGCGGGCGCGCTACGCAGCGGGCGCGGACGCGATCTAAGCCGTCCGATCTCGCGATCGGACGGCTGAGACGACGCGGACGTGCGTATGCGTTACGCGCGCAGGCCAGCCGAGCGGGCGCGCGTGGGCGCGGCGGCGACGGCGACGGCGGGGCTTTAGCGACGGTTTTATCCGTCACTAAAGACCCCTTATTTATTATTTTGAAGATGTAATGTCCATTTTGCCCCCACTCCTTGCAACTATAAAAGGAGACCCCCTCCATACGAAATTTTCATCCCTTCCTTCTCTTCTCTACCTCTCCAAAGCTCAAGAGAAGCTTGTCCCACACCCGGGATGCTTCTCGCGAGATAAAGTCCAAATTTTCGTCCCCCTTCGGAAGTGGATCCCGCGACGACGACGGCATGCTGCTTCGTTCCCGTTCTTCTGCTTCGTCCTCCTTCGTCCCGCTTCGTTCTCCTTCGTCCAGGCGTCGTCCCGTCCGGCTCGTCCTCCAAGCGACCGTCGAGGAGGATTTCTCTCTCCCTATTCTTTTTACTGCTTTCTAGTATAGATTTACTGCTTTCTAGAGTAGTCTATTCGTCCTCCGAGCGATCGTCGAGGAGGACATTTCTCCCTCCATTCTTTTAATGCTTTCTAGAGTAATTGTTTTATGTTTTCTAGTTGTAATGAAAGAACTCTTTTATGATAAATTCCTTGTCTATTCTACATCTCATTTTGATTTCCATGTATAGTATTCCTTCTCTCTCTTTTATTTTTTGTAGATACTTAGATAGTTTAAATTGAATTTCTTTGTGACAAAATAAAAAGAAACGCAGAGTTTTTAAATCAAACGTTCGCCTCCCTGTGTTCGACCCGGAATTCTTATTTCGGTATAAATTTTATTTGTTGAACACGAATCCTTCGCTTTCGAACTACAACGACGGGTTTTTCAGAACCAAACACGTTAGCGTAGATTCTCGCTCAACAGACACTCATGTTGGTTTCTCCATTGCTAAAGTTGATAGGACCATCATCCATCCGATCCATCTTCTAGCTAGATAATGTCTTGTTATAACCTGCAGGGGTATTGAGAATTCTCGGACATTCCTTGTGATATTTAAGATTGCTAACGAATCATCTTTTATTCACCCAAAGAAAACAAAGAACACTCGATGCAGTCGACAGTGAGATACCACGCATCTCTTTTTCAAATAATGAAATTCTGTATTTATCAATCGTGAGCGATGACCGACCACCGTCGTATTGATGCCACAAATGTGAAAATCCAAGCAAAAGAAGTGATGAGGTGATAGATCTCGTGGGAGGGGAAGGGATTTCATTGAGGGGGCCTCTATGGAGGCATGTGGTGTAGGATCCAAACAGAATAGCATACAACAGTTCAAGGAAAATAACTACAATCTTACCCTAGACTTACTTATCCACCAAACAAGGTTCCGCGTCAATAAATCTCGACCAGTCCACCTCAAAAAATCATCGGGTCGTGATGCCCATAACACCTCATAAAGGCTGCAATATCGAGCCAGAGTTCACCCATTCGGAGAATATACTTACCTTTCTCATTAAGAACGTGTATGAACATCCTAATTGAAGATCTCTTCCAGTTTCTTATTGGCCAATTCTATTTTTGCTTGTTCAATTCCTTCGTGGCTTTCACACGATGGAAGGCCGAGCGGAGTCCAAAGTCCAAATTCAAGTTCGAAAGAGACCTTTAGGATTTCTGATTTCTACCACCTTTGGGCTGCCATATAGGTTGAATCTAAAACATTACGTATGTGATTCACAAATTAAACCAAATAAGCCATGGGCATCCAAATTTCAAGAGAGTGACAAACAAACAAGGAAAAAACATGAGCCAAGAGCCACTTGAACTTGCAGCATCAAACGAAGGCATTTCTAGAAAGAATTTCTCCAGAGTCAATGGAAATCTGATCCAAAATAAATTTACTTTATTCCTTTGACGGTTGTCGTAGAAGATTATAGAATTTCACATTGTAAATACGCGCGGTGCTTTTAGACTTTTCAGCATTTTTTTATTTCGATGGCACTGCAAAGAGAAAAAGAAGACAGATTCATCCGTGTATGCTCTCAGCACACTCGCCCACTTTCCAACCCATGCTGACATCAACGTCAGACTTGATGCACCTTGCACACATGCACCATAACATCAGCAGTGTTTCATCTTTGCTACGATTGCCGATGTTGCAATGCTATAGATTGTAGCATCGATGTTATACCATCCACGCTTATAATGGTATGACACTGCAACATCAATTCTAGCAAAGCATCAACATTGCAATGTTTTAGGTAATACCGTTATTTTCTTTTCTTCCCATGACTTGCGAATAGTTTAAAGAACCCAACATCCCCCTCATCCTCCCCTACATGCCAACCCCTTCACCCCTATCAATTGCCTAAGCCCCACCTCCATCAAAGCAAAAAACGAACTTCGCCCTGAAGCAATGGTGAGCACTTTGCTGTGAAAAGACACGCAGCTCCTCTACTCCTTCATGTCTTTTGCCCCATGTCAACGGGTAAAAGAGCATGCAGGAAGAGGTGTGTGCGAGCCTGTCGACCACAGTTCTCAAGTAACATATGCATCACCATCACTTCACGGTTTATAGAGGAATTCTGGTGGAAATATGCTTTAGCTCATTCAAACGTTATTTTGAGGATGCTTCACGCTACCAAAATGGTGAAGAGTCCCTCTAGTTTCATAATCCAACATAGGATAGATTTCCATATGAAAATACACCAGTAGAGGCAATCAATTGTATTATCTTGCAAAGTCATAAAGGGACGAAAACATCTCCAGATATGCCCAACCTTTCTAGGAGCACAGATCCCACTTCAAAAATATGGAGATTCAGCTTCCAAAAGGAACATTTTCAAATGCTCAATCAAAAGCCTTCCGTAAGTGCAAAGACCCTACCAGAAAAAACAGGAGGCAATCTGGAAATTGCAGCCTCAATGTCCTGACCAGGTACATGGATCGTTATCAATTCAAAGAATAAACTCCAAGATCGATGTGTGATTATTTTAGAAAACTTATAGAGGTTGCAAATTAAGTGTGTGATTAACTTACATCAGTTCTATAGCGTGCCGAGAAGTGGATCAAAAGGATTGCTTTGTTTTCAAACCTTTCTGCATGCTTGACTATCTGCAACAAGAACCACAAAATTCAGTGTTAATAAATTTCGATGAGTAGCAGAACTTGGAGTTCATGTTAAGCAACTCGACTCTGATTTGGACACAACAACTGTGAACCTCAAAGAGATGCGTATGCCCATAGTCCCTTGCATCTTCAATAGTCATTGCATCATCAACAAAGGTACTCTGTAGGATAGAGAATATGCTGAACAGCAATAATATAAATTCACCTGAACATTACTAGTCCCATAAAAAAGTTATAGAATATTCCCTTCGAAATGCATTTGACTTTTATCAAGCATGCAATCGTGATGAACTTGACATGATCAAGAAAAATCTTAAACCACTACAAGAAACAAAATTGCAAACAGCGGATGGTATGTCTTGCAAAAAATTCATCACCAAGGAAACAATAAAAATAGCTGCTGGGCAGAACTAGCAAAGTCAAAATGTATTTTAGTTTATGATGAGAATAGTTCTCGATAAGTTAATGAGACAGATTACCCGTCATTAAAAACAACCATGTAAAGATGGGGAAACATAGGAGTGAGGGAGAAGGAATAACATAAAACCACAAGATAACCTCACCCCAAAATAGGAACATTCCTCTCCCTATGAAGGGCAATTTTTTTTTTTTTTTAAAGAAAAACGTGGAAGATTACCTGAGCCTAGTAATCATCCACCTATGAAGGGCACTTAAACAGGCATGAAACACAGGCTATAAGCAGGGCAAACATTGTTTGCAGCAAATAGGACAAAAGGTCATATAGTCCAAATCACAAGCATATGTGCAACATACAGCTGAATGTCAACAGCAAATGATTAAATTTTTCCCATGGTTTGGCTAGGGCCTTTTGAAGCAGCAAAAGAGCAACACAAAAAACTGAAAATTTTCAGTTCATTATTTCCTTTCTTTTTTTTTTTGAGAAAATTCATTGTTTCCTTTCATGATGGCTTTTGTTTTATAATAATTATTTCTTAATATGGGTGCTACTTTTAGAAGTAGCTCTTAAATTTTTAGGGTGCATTTACGATCAAGGAGTATACCTCTTGATTAGGTTTCCTTTTCTACAAGTAGACTTGATGTCAAAGTAGAGTTGAGTAATGATATCGAATACCATTACGGTTTATTCATTTGGATCATATGCAATCAGTAACCCCCTTTCTTCCCTTGTGGATTCAGGCTTTCTAGTCATCTCCTTTCTGATTACACTGGTGGATTCCAGTGTCACTGCTTCCCCCACTTCTTCACAAGTGGATTATGGCCCCTTGCCTCCTCCCCTTCCCTCCTCTCTTTTTTCCACAACCAACTGATTTGGTATCAGAACTTGGCCATCAAATTTATTCTCACAACTCGATAGTCCATTCCAACGTCACCAATTTTATCGGATGTCCCCGAAGAGACCCCAACATCACCAATTACTACCTCTTCACTGAACAAATAACCACAAATCATCTCCATCATATAACCAAACCCATCACTTCCAATCCCACTACTAAAACTAATCCTTGTTTCCATCTTTATCATGAAGTCAAAACATTTCCAATCAATTATATCCCATTGCCCACTATCTCTATCTTTAATATCTCACTGACAAGCCCCTCGAAGGTACAACCCATTATTTAATCCGTCAGCATATTGCTCGCATCCATCAACCACAGCAAGCAAAATCCAGCAAGTTTTCAGCATGACATGAAACCAAAAACCAAAACTCAAGATTTGCAAAATAGTCTACCAAGATGACAGTCAGTGAAATAAAGTTCAGACTACAATGGGCAAAATTCTTAAGAGTCAAAGAGAGTCAGTTAATGAAGAACTTGAGGCTATAAAAAGAGAGGACACAAGATGAGAATACTTTAGTAGCAACCCAGAAGAAAAGGGTGAAGATGAAGATATAATTGATCTAGCTAAATCGGAACAAGCTTGCACTTCAACGATTGTGAAGATCTGATCACCATCATAAATGAGGTGTTATGAAGATTGTCAAAGAAGCTTCCATGAAATTACCAGATCACGTGGGAGGCAATTAATATAGGCAGAAAAAGTGCCCATGAGCATTGATTATACAAGTAAAATGGTGGTAAACCATGATAGGTGAGCATGGTTGTGGAAAAAGGGAGATAGGTAGTTCAGGAAGCACAAAAGAGACTAGCAAAGGGAAGAATAAAACAAGGGTAGGGAGGAACTTTTTTTTTTTAATATGGAGGAACATGGTATCAAAGGTACCAAGGAGGATGCACGGTTTTAAGAAATTGAAGGCTATGGGAGCAGACCTGAGATGATTGCAAAACCAGCAAGTATGCTACATCATGCACATTGACACAATTGTAGAACAGGTTTTTTTTTTTGGCCAAGATAAAGTATAGAACAGGATATTTCTACATCATGAAGTAACTATATTGCAAATAAAGGGGCATTGAAGTATTCTAATACTGATTTTTAAGTTCAAAATCACTGCATGCAATGACAATGCAATTCAGCATAACATTTACTTGATTCAGAATCAATATGAAAGGCAAGAATGAGAGAGCGTCAAGCAATCCATGGGAGACAGATTTTACAAGAGACTAGTCATCAGCCAATGATGTGGTCCAACACCCTAACCTCTCCACTATATGGTGTAAGTAAATAGGCCTCTCCACTTATAGTAGCATGGTTAAGTGTGATCTTAGATTCTTACATAGCATTTTGTTAAACACATAACTCCTTATCCTATCTTATAAGCTTTGAGTTATTTGGTCTTTTACAAAGAACTTTTTATTTCCTACCTATTTCATTGGATTTGTTATAATGTAAGTGGGTGTATTCACAAGTTTAACATTTTTTGGGTACATCTTTCAAAAAAAATGGTACTAAATAAAAAAATATATAAAAAAAGGTCCATCAATTTAACTAGTCAACAACCTAATCCAAGGTATAGTTACATGGTAGGATGAATTGAGTTGGGTTGGAAAACTCCCAATTCATTGATGTTAGGTCAAGGTTGTGGGTTAGACCACAACCTACCCAACACAACTTGTAGTTTGCCCTGAAATACAGAGGACGAGACTTAGTAAACAATATTTGCCTCCTGGTAATACACCGGCATCATAATTGGGCACCTATGCTGATTTGGTTGCATTAGGATTTTAGCAATCTCATTTTGCACTACATTAAAAAACAGATTGGTTCAATGGATGGAGCCGATCAATCTGATTAAGTGCATAACCAATGACTTTGGAAAACAGTTTGCAGCATAGCAAAGATGTTTAGGACCTCCATTTAGTAAAATGATAGCTATGTTACTTTTAGTAGAAATACAGCGCGTATCCCATGTTGAAATGTATTTCTAATGGAGTTTTACAATGATAAAAGATCAGGAATCAAAGTTTACTGTAACTGGTACACCTCTGCAAAGCATTCAGTAAACAAATCATATGAAAAACCACCCACAAAGACTAAAACAAGTCTGAGAGTCATCCGTTCATCCCTAGGTTTTATGCAGATACAAATGATATTTGCTATGAACATCGATCTCAAAGAAGAATTTTGGCAGCTACAAATCAAGAATAACAATAGGAGAGGTTCTTGGGAGAGCAATGCTTCTTAACATCCGCTTCAATATTATTCTGAAGGGCAATTGTTACATTAATAGCAAGACATCCACAAATTTTCACAATTGTATGTCATTATTTTTTAAGTAATAATAATCATAATAATAATAAAGAGGGGAACACTCATGCATGATACTCTCCACAAGCAAATTCATCACTGTTTCGGTGCGTTTCATGACTCCTGAAGGGCCCACAATGAGTAACATTTGCAAATACTTGCTTTAGGATCAAATCCGTGTAACGTTTAAATATAACTCACTCTCCCTTGAAATGTTGAGCATCCCAAATAAGTGATTAGCAACACCTCCTTGTTCATTTTGGTCTGCTCCTAAAACAATTTTAGCCAATTAAAGTAAGCTTCTTCAGCACATAAAAGTAGCAAGCTCCTGGCTAACTTTCTGTCCTGATGCAAGCTCATATTTATTGTGGAAATTTGTAGAATATGAAACTTTATTATTAAATCTCAAGAAACAAAGCATAGAGTTTGGTCCCCTTATAAGAGGGAACCAATCCTGATTCTATCAAAAACGAAAACAAAACATATCTCTTCAAATCTTATCAAATCTCTACCAATCCTAAACATATCTCTAATAATTCTCTAAAACAAAAATAGGAAAGTACAAAATAAAAAGTGGATAATTCCACTCCTAACGTAAAATTTTCTCTGACACTTCCCACCACCCCTGCCAAGACAAGTTGGAGCATGCACAACCAACTTCAAGGAGTAGTGCATTGGTAGATGCTCCCACCATCTGACGTAGTCAAGGTTGTAGCACGCAAGTAGATCACACATATATTGTGGCCACAAACTGAGTCAATCCCAACCATGAGCACTATTTACTTCAACTGAACTAATAGACCAGTCAACAAAACTTGAACGAAATTGATTTGGATACTTTATCTTTTATGGGGTACATTCCCAAGCACTAAGTTTCCCATCACCAGAGAAAAACCCTTCACACAAGGAGAAGAGGAGAACTAGCTTCGAGCATTTACAGATGGAGCTAAGCCTTTCACTTAGTTTTCCCACCAGTCATCATTGTCTTCTACATCGATGACCCAACCTAAGGCTTTAAAGCTTTCTTTTGGGCCAATTACAAGTTGACCAGATAGTATCGAGGCTCAACCAAGATCTCCTTAAACTAGCGTAGATGCTAAGATCTTGGCCTCAAAAGTCACTGTAGAAGAATCTCCTTCAACCATGGCACCAACTACGTACTCGCTTTACATGCACAAAGCGAGAACCGGTGATCTGATCGTGAACCAGGCCAAAAACCGATTCAGTGGCTTGCTACGTGGCGTTGCCCAACCTTGCAACGTGGTTGTTGCTCAATAATAGGGGGTCACGTAATGAATAAGGGCCAACTTGGTCCCACTCTAACCGGCGATAAAGAGGAGATAGGCCAAGCTACACAGCTTGGCGATCTTCAGGTGACACTTGGTAGTGCATGGCGTCGTCAACACTAGCCTAGGGATGGCGCACACACCCTGATGCAAAGGAGGTGCCGACAACACCCCTAGGACATGGTGGAGAACATTGGAGTCCTAAGAAGAATCTGTTCTAATACCATGTGAAGGTTTGTAGAATATGGAACTTTATTATTGAATCTCAAGAAACACAGCATAGAGTTTGGTTCCTTTATATAGAGATGAAACCAATCCTAATTCTATCACAGAAGGAAACAAAACATATCTCTTCAAATCTTATCAAATCTCTAACAATCCTAAAACATACCTCTAATAATTCTCTAAAATAAAAATAAGAAAGCACAAAATAGGAAGTGGATAATTCCACTCCTAGAGTCAGATTTTCTCTAACATATATGAAGAGCCATCCAATTCATCAAAGAATTTTTAGATCCATTTGTGGATATCAGGGCATCCACAGACGAGTAATGTCCACAAAAAAACTTGATTTTTTTTGGAACAAAAAAGTCTTGATCTTTTTGTCATCCAGCAACTTCAAAACTCCTCCACTGTGTACGTTGCGGGAACAAAGCGCAGGTGATACATGAATTTCCTTGCCCAAGTCTGCTGTAGTTTTGAGCTGACCGTAACAACTGGTAGAGCTACCATCAACTAGCAGAGAGAAGGAAATTCCACATATAGAGGCTTTAAACACATCAATCTCCATATTACTGAAGCCGCATTGCACTGAAACTCTAAATAAGAAAAGGCATTCTATTCGATCATAAGCTTTTTCATATCCAACATTAGAATAAGATTGCCACCCCTCATTAGCAAGATCCTTTTCTAGGGCTATGTTTTTTATAGCTGATATGTAAAAGCCCCTAGTTCACAGCCAGTGAACTACTCAGCTTGGGATAGAGCCTATTTGTCAACAGTTTTGGAATAATTTTGTAAATCACATTGCACAAACCATGTGACTCTATTTAGTTCAACTATTAGGAGGAAACTTCTTAAGAAGAAGAGCCTGAAAGTTAGATTTAACAGCAGCAGGAGGACAAAAATTCACAAAGAACTCCCAGACAACGGTGGTGATCTCTCTTCTAATAATATCACAGGAATTTCTTATAACTCGTTACTTTTTTTAGTGGTAAAGGATAACTACTTGGGGTCAATACTCATCGTGTTTCCATTAATGAGAGAAACCTTAGCATGTGAGATCTCACTTTCAGCATAAGGTCTTTCTCCCTAAAAAACAACACCATCTCTCATGGCCCAAATAGCCCAAAGATAAGCAAAAGGAGCACCTCTCTCCATCTTCATATGAAACTGAGCCAGCCCAACTGTTGAGCATCCCTCTGTGAAGGAACCCCAGAAATTATCCAAAGATGGAACATCTATCAACTCAATACCTGCAGCAGCCCAAATACTTCTAGTCAAAGGACATGCCAAGAAAAGATGCTAGATTTCCGACTTGGCATCGGCATCTAGAGATTATGGGTTCAAATCCGATGCCCACTATCATTACCCTTCTAAAAAAAGGATGTTCAATGTCCTTTCACCCACTCCACACAAAAGGCAAGTAGCATCAACCTTGGTGTCAAAAAAATGAAGCATCTTATTTGAAAAGAAAACCCTAGCCTCACTTATATATAAAAATGGGATGAAAAAATTGCATACAAGTCCACTAAGAACATAAAAATAAGATAAATAAACAATAACATAAAACTAAGATTCTAACACTTACCCTTAATTTGGAGCATAGATATCCATTAAACCCAACTTATCACATAAGAATAAGTGTCTCTTCCTCAATAAGGCCTTTGTAAGAACATCAATAAGCTGAAGCTCAGAAGATATGTGAGTAGTAGCAATCTTCATCTCCATCACTACATTCCATATAAAGTGCCAATCTACCTCAATGTGCTCTGTCCTCTCATGGAAGACATGATTGGATACAAATATAAGAACAGGGCTCTTCACTTGGACCTCAAGGTCAGCCAAGAAGTGATCCACATCACCTCACAAGCAGTATAAGCCATTGCTCTATCTCCGACCTCAACATTGAAACAAGCAACAACTGTTTGCTTCTTGCTACGCCACGAAACAAAATTGTCTTCAAGAAATATGGCTAAACCAGTAGTAGATTTCCTATCTTCAACAAAGCCAGCATTGTCTGCATTAGAATAGGAATACTGATTTAGGTGCCCATTGTTCCTATAGTCAAATCCTCTATCTGGAGACCCCTTGAGATATTTCAAGATGAGACAAACATCATAACAATGATTGTAGCATGGTTTGTCCATACACTAACATGCCCTGTTGAATGCAAAACTGATATTTAGGAAGGTGATAGATATAATAGCTTACCTACAGTGCTCCTGTACCTGTGGATATCCTCTTCATGTTTCCCTTTCTGTTCAACAAGGACCACAAAAGGCTTGGTCTCAAAAAGTCCTGCATCCTAAAAAATCTTCAGAACATATATTCATGAGATAGTGCCAAGCCATACTCCTTTCTAACTAACTTTATCCCCATAAAGTACCATAGTTCTCTTAGGTCTTTTGTAACAAAGACTTGTAGGAAAGTCTTTGCCTCTTGAATGCCAGTATTGTCACCTCCTGTTAGAACCATGTCATCAATGTATACAACTAGTTGTACAATGCCAGTAGTAGACTTCCTAATAATGATGGAGTGATCTTACATGGATTGCCTAAAGCCAATTTTTGTCACATCCACACTCAACCTATTAAACCAGGCACGAGGGCTCGATTTGAGACCATATATGGCCTTCTTCAATCTACATACACGCTCCCCCTCAACCTCATAACTAGGAGGTTTGCCGCGTGTATACCTCCTAAGTCAAGTTGCCATAAGAAAGGCATTCTTGATATTCAATTGAAACAATGGCAAATTCTATTAATCGCAATAGAAAGAATGACACGTATAGAGTTAACCCTTTTCATAGGGGGAACATGTCTCAAAGTAATCTACCCCATATGTCTGTGCAAAACCCTTTACCACTAATCTGACCTTGAATCAATCAATGTTGTCGTCTGCAACGTATTTCATAGCATATACCCATTTGTAGTCAACAATCTTGGCCTCAGGTGGGCGTGGCACAAGCTCCCATATGCCTCAAGTAATAAGTGCCTCCATCTCTGCACCCATGGCAGCCTTCCATTGTGGATCCTAAGAGGCCTCCATGTTGTTATGTGACACCACTGTATTGAATAAGGCTTTAGAGAAAGGTTACAAAGGAGGATCAAGATGTGCAGTGGAAGTGTAATGAGAGATGGGATGGAATGTGCAAGAATAGACTGACTTCCTCAGAGCAATCAGCCTATCATCCACCTCACTCTGTCTCTGCGCTAATAATGGTGTATTAGCTCAAATAGGCATTCAATTCCAAATGGTACTTTGCAAACTGACTAATGATTAATAGAAATACAAACCAGCTACAACTACCCTCGACCAAAAACCACCAAAAGAAGGCTTTTGAAGCAAGGAACTAAAAAGAGCAGTGAATCTTCTAATGGTATTCATATGAGCATGAAGAAATATGGACTTTCCATCTCCACTCAATTCAACTTTGTTCAAGAAACTTTCGCATTCCAAAAGGATGAACATCTATTTTCCTTCAAATTATTAAGGTTGTCCCAAGCAGCTCATGTTGCCGATGGCCCTTCTCAACCTTATCCACTTCTAAAATCTTTTTTTTTCTTTTTTTCTTTTTTCAGCAGGGGGTCTAAAAGTCTAATATATTACTTCTCAATGTCACCAAAAACTTCTTTATCGCCTTTTCTTTGAGGAGGTTCTTTATTCCTTTTTTAAAAAACCATTTTGAGATGCTTCAACCTCAAAAGCAAAGTATCCATGTCATTCTTGAAATAATCATTTGGCCAGGCTTCTATGATAATCTGCACTTAGATACCAGATAGTTTGCATTCTAAAAGGTACAGTGCCATCTTCAGGAGATTCATCCAAATTTAGGAGCATTGAAGAATGATTAGGGTGTATTCTAGAACAAGTGTAATGTGGAACAGTAAGAAACTTTAGCAAAGCTAAAATTGAACCAAGAAAAAGAATCCCTCATGTGTACAGGCTCCAGCAAACAAGCTTCCCTAATGGCTTCACAGGCTCCAGGAAACAAGCTTCCTGGGTGGCATCAAAAATTCTGTGCTGACAAATCATTGCTAAGACCCTCCCAATTTTCTAAGCTCTGGTACAATAGCTATCAAAACTCCTCCCAAAAGCCAGGGAATCTTTAACATCTCAGCCAAATCATAAATATCTGCCCATAAACTCCTTCAAGCAACTTCATTAAAAAAAAGAAAAGAAAAGAGAAAACCCCCTTGAAGTGTGAGCATCAATAGAAACACACATTCAGTACCAGAAAGCCCTTTCATAATGAAAGTAGTACCAAACAGATTCTTAAATATGTCTCTTAGCTATAACCCAATCTTAGTAGGACTTTGCAGTAACCAAAGAAATTTTGTATGTTCAGCATGAAACTAACTTAGCCTATGATTCATAGTTTAAGTAAGCACATACTCTTCTTATCTAGACAATTTTCTGATGAATGGGCATGGCATCATTGAGAATACCTAGCAATACCGGAATAAGGATGTTCAGCTGGACTATTAACCATCCACCATTATTTTATCATCCTACAAACAATCATGTGACTTGAAAAAAAAAATATGAAGAGGAAGTTCTAGATTTGGAAAATTCTTTACATGGTTCTTCTCAACCTGTGTTCCAACTGAAGCTTCAGATGAAAAGCAATCTTTTTCCCCCTATCATTCACATCAGAGAAAAAAATTTACTGTGCACCTCAACTCAAATGCAGTGTTCTCTTCGAGGGACTCTTGGAGTCCATGTTATCGAATAGACCTCTGACCTTCATCATCAATAAGCGACCTCTGCCTATTATCATTTTTTCACACCTTGGGCCCAATCCTCTCCTGGGCAGTATAATCAGCTGTGCCATGTGCATTCTCATCATTCTTATCAACAATCAGAACCTAGTTCTCACCATGATCTTTCTCCAACTAAATAAATAACTTCTATCTCCTTGTCCTTTGCTAAATGTAGCAATCCTATAGGGCCACCAGGAATCTGACCAGTTACCATTAGTGGGTGTGACATTTCTTACGGGCACAGGCATCTAAGGTAATTCAGTCTTACGATAATGACATACAGGTGAAGTACAGGTCAAGTCTTGATAATTCCTGAACCCAACACCAGTTACAAGTCCCCACCACGTGCCTGCCCCTTTTATCCCTTGGGGACCAAAATCAAACCCCAACCCCAAATCCATTGCCCCATCAGGTCCAGTTATAATCAGGTCCCTGTTTACCTATTGGATTCCCATTTACTTTACCCTGCTTACCCATCTCATTCATGATCCAAGTTTCCCACGCTATTAACGGTCAATATTTTTCATAACAAGACATGTCATAACGCAATATAGTACTTATAAAAAGGAGAGTGTTCTATATGTAATATACATAGAGATCCAGACCCTTCAACCCATGCATGACTCTAACTCAACCAGGTTTTGATAAATGCAACCCATACCCATCAAAAAATTGATCAAGGTAGCCGAGGTGGGTCCCCATCAGATCAGAGGCAAATGAACAACCCCATGTTGAAGGTCACTTCCAAAAACCAGCATCTGTTTCTCACTATCCGCTTTCTCCAACCAATTCAACATTATGCACAGTCTTCTAGGTGTCTGTCTATGCCTCCTTTTAACCTGCTGCCATCCAGAAGGATCTGCCTCTTTCTTAAGGGCAGTAACTGTTACCCTTTTTCCTTAAAGCTTCCATTGTTTCATTCTCCTGCAAATTTACGTCATGCCCAAATAACCAGCAATGTTTACAAAAAATGAACTTCAACAGACTACTTCTGCCTTGGCAAGTTAGCATCTGAGATCATTTTTAATTGTGAAAAGATATTTTTTGGCTCTGTAACATCAACCTCAATACAGATTCAAGCATATCCTGATTTGGTAGCATTGATCACATTGTAGTCCACTGTTAAGACATCAACAGCTGGCAGTAAAGTAGATTTCAGAGTACTCCCAGTTTAAAAATGCACATTAAGACAAGGAAGACCCACTCAAGTAGCAACTATGGACAATGCCCGACCAGGTCTAAATAGGATTCCGCCTCAAAAAGCACCATACAATATTTCTTTTCTTTCCGAAAAGTGCACCATACAATATTTCCCAATCATCAAATGCATGCTGAATCCACTTTAATACAACTGCCAAAAATTCAAATCTCAGCAGCACATGGAAGGAACCAGTAGCTCCTAACTGAAAGCATTTCACTAGGCTTGCAATCCTCTAAAGTTTCTTATCAAATTCTCCATCAAATTAAACCTTCAAATAAAACACAAAACAAATGTGTTCTTCTTATTCATTAATTTCCTCATATATAGAAGCCCTCATTACCCTTGATCACAGGTCTCTAAGCCCAACTGCAAGGTTTGCAACTGGAGCTATGAAATCCACTTTCCCTATTTCAGTAGAGGAGCCCCCAGATCTCAAATCATTTAATTAAGCCCCTTTGTTCTGCTCACGTATAAGAATGTACTGTAACAGTACCAGCAGCTGTCTTTTTATTTTTGGGCAACAAGCAGACAACCTGTGTATTGGATTTGATTGGAGGAAGAAGGGGAAGGCTAACAACCAGTGACAGCTACAGCCAAATGTCACCCTCTCAATGTGCCATCCCAGTTTCCAAGAGAGAATCCCCCAACAAGAGGTCAGGATGGTACCATTGTCTGTCCTCTAAATTTAGACTCTGATGGCTGGAACTGGAAATGTGTTCAGTTTGAAAGAACGAATGTGTACTCTGCTCACAAAGCAAAGGCATTGATGATCGGATCCAGAAATGAGGAATCAGATCTTTCTCTTTTTTTCTTTTAAAGGGAATAACTTCCTCATATATCAACTTCACCCTCCAAAGACTTTCACCAGCAAGTCTCATTGTGGAGCACCTCTTTAATATATCAGCACATCTAGATATTGGTCCCGGACATTGAGGGTTCTAGACAAAGCAAATTTTTTACAACTTTCATGATCTAACTATCTCGGCGCAGTTTCCAGATTCTGTAGGTTGGCAGCAGGCATGGTGTCTGGAGAATCTGCCAATTTTTTTCACAAACAGAGCACACAGATCACAAACAGTACTTGAGTGGCAAATAGATGCTCATCCATCAAAACAACATGAATACCTAAGGATCACCCTAAAAATTGTGAAAGCCCAATTACTTGAAAGTCAATCTCCAACCAAGATGCTGGCAATTAATTTTATCCATTTCTCATAATAGTTGGCGAGGGGTTACTGGACATGACAGTTAAAGCCTGTTTAGGGGCTTCTACCTTTTTGGAAGAGTTTGTTGGAGTTGATAACTGATGTGATGCCTTTCTTTTTGCCCAAACTTGGCGATCATTCTGATTTTACATTTTGGTGTGATGATTGGTTTGCAGGAGTTGTATGTACTTTCTACTTTGTGCCCAAGATTGTTTGCTTTAGTTGTTGATTGTGAGGTCAAGGCAAGGTTCGAAATACCAATTTCGACGTCATACCGATGAAATTCTAAATTGGTGTTTCGTAGGCATGCCGAGAGCATGCTGATGCATGCCAATAAGAATGCCAACGACAGACCAAAAGCGGACCAACAGCAGCCTCAGCATGCCCATCGATTTCACCGGCATTCCAACCATGCCGGCGGCATCCTGACCATATCGGCGGCATGCCGACAATATCCCAGTATTTCGACAACTTTACCATGTCAACATGGGCTTTTCCCAAAAAAGGCCTTGCCATGCCGTCGGCTTAAATCACCTGGTCAAGGTAACTGATATTGAAGTCCAAAGTCGGGGACTTCAGCAAGGAATAGGACACCTACTTTCCTTGGATCTTTGTCAGATCAGAGGACGGAGGAGTTTATGCAATTGAATGATTGGTCAAGAAATCTCTCACCTTAAAATGGCCATACTAATTATTCTAGTGCAAAGATGCTTGTTTCTGTTTTAGGTCAGCATATTGGAGGCTAAAGGGTCCATTGGTGGGTGGGGAATGGTAATTTGGTAAGGAATTATCAGCTTTTCACGAAGGCAAAGGCCTAGTTAAAGGTGAAGGTAAGCGACTTATGACAAAGGCTTATCATAGGAAGCAAAGTCCCACTGATTTGTGTGCTTTATGCAGCAGCTCATAGGAAGACTGTTGGCATTTACTTTTCACTTGCCCTTTTGCTAGGGAGGTTCAGGAGAAAGAAGGTATCACTTGCATAGATGAGGTTGATCAAGATACATTTGGCTGCAGCTTTTGACAATCAAGAGTATCAACTCCACTCACAGTGTTGTAGGTCATTTATTTGTCGCACAGTGTCATCATCTTTAGGTTGAAAAGGTGAAAAAAAAAACAAAAAAAAGGGACACTTGGGGCCCCTCTTTGTGAGGGTGTTTGGCTACTTTAGTTTCACATTATCTTTTTGGATATTAATGTAGTGGGAAATCACTCATGTTCAGTGGCCATCCTTCGTTCCTTCCAGGTATAAACAAAGGGGTACTGGATGCCTAGGTAGATATACTGGAAGTAGACATCACAGTGTTCCCTTGAGTACTTGGATATCAGAGTTTGTGTAAATGTCATATCACATTATCAGTAGACCAGCACATCCAAGTTCAGTTCTTCCCCTGATTCAAATCTTACGATGATTGGCACTTTGGTGACTTATCTGTCAGGAAGGCCCACTGGCAGTTATAGAGCACTTTTGACAAGTTGGAGCCTGATTTCCTTCAGGATTGCTGACTTTCCTATGGAACTAACCTCCACAAAAATTATGCCGTTTTTTTTGGCTTTGGCTCCTTCATATGAAAGGGCTGGTGACGGTCGACTGAACAAAAAGTAGATGGAATGAAGCCATTTTGCCAGAGAGCAAGGAAAATACAATCAACTGTTCTTTTCTAGCTAATGTCTCATTAGTTCAAGACCATGAGCTCCCGTGGGTTGACCCGAGACCACATATCAAAGGAAGCATTTAGAGAAGCTTCAAACTTGTTAACATTGACAGGACAGCAAACTAACTGATACAACAGTGAAAGGGGCTAGGCTTGTGTCTTTCCGTAATTGTTTAGTTAAACAATATGATGCTGTCCTCAGTAATAGTGGGGCATATATGAAGAGAAATATGCAGATAGCAACATCTTCATGGAGGGCATTGGCTTTTATCCTTTAGCATGTGGGATTTTGCCTTTCGCGATGTGACTTCTAAATAATTACAATATATGAGGATGTTTTAGTTAATTTTCAATGTATAAGGATTACTAATTTCAAGTAGAGTATTAAACTACTTTTAAGAAATGTATACATATAAAAAAATTCAAAAAATTATACTAAATCCACCAAAACAAAAATCATGAAAGAATCATATTCACTAACAAGAAAAACAAGAATAATTCATTTTCCTCTTCCGAGGAAGAAAATATCATAAATGTCTTTTCCTTGAAAAAAGAAAGAACATCCCAGGATAGTTACTAAAAGAATAAATTTTGAAAGGGCGTAATAATTTGCAAAATAAAGTCATACCTCCATTACAAGAATACGAGCCCTAAGAACATCATCATTTTCTGGATCAAGTATGAAGTCGGACATGGTGTCACCAGTAAAAGCAATCTCTGGGGATGTGACTGTATAAGTGACCTGAAATTTATTATTGCAAAGGGGAAAAATAATTCAAAATGCATGTCAATGGAACAAAAAGGTAGAAGGATAAAATTACCTAGTTGCTCAATTCATATGCAAGAACAAAGACAGACCTCCACGCCTGATAACCTCAGGTGTTTTATTTCATTCCCAGATAGGCCAACATATTCCTTCTTGAGTTTCTGTTTTGAAGAATAAATTAAATAACCCTACAAATGAAAAAAAAAAAAAAAACCACAGTCAATGATTTTTTTGGTATTACATGCTATTCCAGCTATTGACCTAGCTGGCTCGTAAAAGGGATCTATGAATGAAGAAACATTACTTGGCTTGGTATGGAATGGTAAGTTCTAAATACTTTCACTTTCACACCATTCCTTAACTGAAACTCGTCACCTGCAGGACAAAACCATATGAATAGCAGATGAATTTCATCAAGTACAAAGTTCGTGAAATTCTATCTTATCAGTCTGAACTTTACCCACATTGAGACCTATCAGGTTGTGTTTCAATTCAGATTCATCCATCGCCCTGTGGGCCTCGAACAGCTTCTCCACATTTTCTTTTATAGATTTTGGCACAAATATAGTAGGTGGCTTCATTTTGTACAAGCCTCGTGTAGCAACATACATAGGGAGCCCTCCCTGACACCAAAAACAAAAACTTAGATGGTACAGCAACTGTAAAGAGCCAATTTCGGTATATCACGATGATTGACCAAACAACACATAGAAGAGGAACCAATTTCTTACAATATGATCCATATGCCCATGCGTGACAAAGAGAAACTCCTGGGAGATTGCTCGCTGAGGGCACCTGCCAATGTCGAAGGCCATCTTTAGAGTAGGAAATATCACACAAGTCTCATGCCCTCCAATCGATAACCCTTCCACTGGGTATCCTTCAATCTCTAGCCCTCTTTTTCCTTTCAATGTTGATGAGGATTCACCAACAGAGCCCTTTGTGCTACTCTTGCCATCTGGATATCTATGCTTCCCCATTAGCTGTTGCACAAGACCAAACTGGGAGCAGCCCTGCCGTCTGCAACTTAACCGTCTAGTAATAATGACCATAACACGTCCATGAACCTATTATTACAATTGAATAAAAGGAAGAAAAAAAAAGTTATCACATGAAAATCAATGGGATTCATGTAAAGATGAGATATATGCCTCACATTTTTTAAAAAGAAAGGATACTTAATTTACAGAATACAAACGTTCAGTCAAAATCCACACTTTCCTTCTCCATAAGAATTCCACATTTGTTTCAGCCAAAGTACAGAAAACCATTTTCTTAGTGGCAGGGTGAATTTGATCAACAATTGTCAAAAGAGTTCCGGTCAAAAAATAACATGAATTAACGCAAACTCGAAACAATACGCAAAATCTATGCACGACAAATCGGCTACATGCCGAACTCCAAAACACAAACTATACACTCCAATCAGCCATAAAAACTATTTGCCATTTTAGATGGTGAACACATGATAACAAATCTCTCATTATCCCTAAGTGTTCGCGTGATTGAATTTAAACGTGCGAAACGAGTCATTTTACCTAAACAGATGGAGTGCCGGTGAATACTACATGTAATTAGGATCACTATGCAATCGAAATAAACACGGAAGAGTAGACACGATGACTGAACCTCAAGTTGAAACGAGAAACGGTGAGCGAAATTACAATCGAGCAGGAACTACCACGCTGGTTTATGTGGTAAATGGTTCCTGGAAAGTCAACATGATGCGATTCCTTGCAAGTCGCACGATGAACTTAGTTTTCCTACACGCGCAATGGTGCACGCGCACACAAAATCGCAACAACTGTATTAATGGGAGGAAGATTTATTCGGGGAAGCAGCATGTGGAGGATCTTACCCTAAATAGAGAAGGCCGAGCAGTAGAAGACTTGGAAGATTGGCGAGGGCGGCTTGCCGACGGTGGTGGTGTGGACTGGTGACGGCAAGGAGATGGGTGGAGGCGTGCGAAGGTGTAGCGAAGGGCCGAATTAGCAGGTGGGGGGTGGTGGCGGACGTAGAGAGGTGAGGGTGTGATAGCACCGGAATGGCTTGGGTTGAGGCGTGGGGATATCTGAGGCGTCGCAGTGGGTTGAATTAGGGACCTAACAACCATAGGTGGAAGAGTTAATTGAGGGCTGGTTTACGTAAATAGGGGATAAGGTAGAAATAAGTTGAGATTGTAAGGGATTTAGGTATGGGATAATTTATCTTTTACTCATACTTGGGTTTAAGGAAACCTGGGTTTAAGGCAAAACACGGACTCACTTATCCCCCTTCGTAAACACAAGAGTTCCCACAACATGAACAGGTCCACAAAGATTCAAGTGCTTGCCTTCCATTCATTGATGAGGGAATACATAAATAGCAGTTGTACGACATATGCAACATGACTCGACCATTTTGACATAAAGTAAAAATTTACAAAACTAAGCAAAATCTTCCCTTCCTCATGCACTAAGACTTTTAGACCTAAACCCAAGTTCAGACATTAACCAAAATGAGCTTTACATAAGACTTAGCAACCTATTGCAGAGATTGGCCAACCTTCCTTAATTCTAGTGCAAATTTGGGGAGTTTTCCTATGGTCCCTCCCTGACATCCTCCAAGTCAGGCAGACCACACCTATTGGTCCATATCAACCGCTCCCGCCCTAGAAATGGGTGTCATCCTCAAGTGCCCAATTCGGGAATTGCTCGCGCAAGGACCGGTAGTCTTCCCAGGTGGCGATTGTTTCGTCACCGCCCTCCCACAAAACCAAGACCTTAGGTATTGGGGCATCGTTGCAGCGGATGATGCGCAGGTCATCAGGTGGTCAGGATACTGGTTGTGGTTATCACGCGGAGGCCAATCAATAGGTGGAGTGGGGATTGGCATGTGGTGGCCTTAATGGAGGTTCAACTAGGAGACATAGAAGATAGGGTGTATGCAACATCCAGCGGGAAGACGAAGCTCATAAGATATGTCGCCAATATGGCTGAGAATTGGATAGGGGTCGTGGTACCTTGGCAAGAGCTTGTTATGGGGACGTTTGGTGAGGAGAGTAGAGCAGAATGGTGATAGTTTGAGGTATGCCAACTAACCAACTTGGTAGTGGATATCTTGGTCATGGCGATCTGCAAGAGAGCGCATCCTATCCTAGGCACAGTGGAGGTGCTCCTTTAATTCTCTGAGAATTGCATCTTGGGACAAGAGTTGCTGGGCCACCTACTCTGAGCGAGCTTCGCCCTAAACATAGTCCTTGATCATGGGAGGGGGCCGTCCATATACTACTTTAAAGGGCGTCATACCGATGGCTAAGTGGTAGTGGGTGTTAAATGAATATTCGACCCAGGCTAACCAATGGACCCATGAGTGCAGGTGATCGCTACAAAAGCAACAAAGATATGCGCCAATGCTGCGGTTGACAACTTCAGTTTGTTTGTCGATTTGAGGGTGGTATGTGGAGGAGAATTAGAGTTGGGTGCCCCGAAGTTTGAAGAGTTCTTTCAAGAAGTTGCTTGTAAATATAGAATCTCAATCACTGATGATGGAGCATGGGATGCCATGTAGTTGGACGACGATATCCGCAAAGAGTCGTGCAACCTCGACTGCAGAAAATGGGTGATGAAGAGGAGTAAGATGGATGTACTTGGAGAGACAGTCGACGACAACGAGAATAACTGTGAATTCTCTATTCAGTGGGAGGGCTTCAATGAAATTCATGGACAACTCCTCCCAAATAAGGTTGGGTATTGGCAACGGTTGGAGGAGTCTGGTAGGGGCTTGTGTGGAAGCCTTGTGCTATTGGCAGGTGTGGCAGTGGAAAACCCAATGACAGATGGAGGATCGCATGGAGTACTAGACGAAATCCTTGCGAATTTGATGCAACGTTTTCTGGTAGCCAGTGTGGCCACCGGTAGGAGAAGAGTGGTATTCAAAAAGGAGTTGAGGGAGAAGGGAAGAGGTAGAGGCAATGAATAGCCTGCCCTTGTAATAAAGAAAGCCATATGCGCTCGTCCATTTTGCAAAGTCCGCGTGGTCATCATTAGCTAGTGATTGTGCCTTTTGGTAATCGGGATGGTGGCCATATTCAACCTTCAACCATTCAGCTCAAGATGGGTGAACAGTGGTTAGTGTGGAGACCTGCTTGTCTTCATCACAACGCGAGAGCAACATCGACAGCTAGATTAAGAGTTCCCCATTTGTAAATAATATCAAAGTTGTAAGGGGAGAGCTGTGCGACCCACTTTTGTTGGTGAACGGACGTCAAATGTTGACCAAGGAGAAATCGCAGCATTTGATGGTCACTACGAACGATGAATTTCCCCGTCAGCAAGTAGCATGCCCATATGTGAACAGCGAGAACAAGCACATACAACTCCTTTTTGTAGGTGGAGAAGGTGGCCTGATATGGCATCAAGGCTTGGTTGAGGTAGGCAAGGGGGTGGTTGTCCTGCATGAGTACCATGCCAATGTCCTTATTAGAGGCATCGCATTCCACCACGAAGGGAGTGGAGAAATTAGGTAATGCAAGTACGGGAGTGGTGGTAAGGGCAATCTTCAAGGCTATAAAGGATTATTCTGCCTTTAGAGTCCACGCGAGTGAGTCGACCTTAACAAGATGGAGGAGAGGGCTGTGAGGAGGTCGTAGTTGCAAACAAAACGATAGTAGTACCTGATGAGGTGTGGCTCATTGAAAACGGCAAACCGCGGTGCTGCTTTGTGTTTATTATAGTACAGTCGTTATAGTATAAGACAAGACAACTACGGTTGTCATTACAATAGATTTTTTTAACTCTGAAATAGTTTTCCCGAGGTCGAACTCAGAGAGCTACTGGAATTCTAGAAGTACAAAGTTTCTCTATTGGATTACAAAAATAAGAGAGAGAGAGAGGGGGAGAGAGAGAGAGAGAATTTTTTGTCTTGGCTTCTTCTTCTTCTCTTCTCTCACGGCTGTGCCTTCTTTCTTCTTTTTGTGCTTTATGTCTTCTTCCCTCTTCTTTCTTCTTCTTCTTCTTCTTCTTCTTCTTCTTCTGCTCTTCCTGTCTTCTTCTTTTCTTCTTCTCTTTTCTTCCTATTTCTTTCTTTCTCTTTCTTTTGATTTCTTTTTCTCTGGCAGCCAAGTCTTCTTCTTTCTTCTTCTTCTTTGTTTGTTCTCTTTTCTTCCTGGCTGTTCGTCTTCTTCTTCTGCTTATCCTGTCTTCTTCTCTTCAGCTACAGAGTCTTCTTTTCTTCTTCCTTCTTCTCTGCTTTATCTCCTTTGGCCGCTGCTCAACCGTCGTCTGATGCAGTGGTCAGACGATTTAACTGCAGGTCTGCTACAGTGCTTCTCTTCTTCTCCTTCCTTTCTTCCTTCACCGCTTCTTCTTCTGCTCCTGCACACTCACACAACTGGTCAGAGCAAAACCTACCCCTACCCTTCCCCGCGTCTCTCTCTTTCTCAGATTTCTCTCATAGGATCGCTCTCCCAGAGCTGGGTATTCAGGTACGGGTATCGTGCCCGGGACCAGGCCCGCCGGCGTGCGGTGGTGGGCGAGGTGTGCGCAGTGTCGGGTATTCGGATCCGGCCCAGACCCGCAGGGTGTGAGCACGGGCGAGGGCGAGCGCGTGGCGCGCACGTGCGTGAGGGACCTGACCCCTGTGTTCGAAGGCGAATAGCCTGGAACACTTTTACAATTTATGTGTGAGCGCTGAGCCACGCACTTCCGAGGTGGGACTAAAGTCCCACCTCCCGACTGGCGTCCGCAGGCGAGGAGGCTGCAGGCAATTGCAGCAGCTCGCGAGGGGTTTGCCTCAGCTGCAGACATGGGAGTCTTCGCAGAGACACTCCGCGCGACCTGGGACCAGCGCTTGGGCGAGATCGAAGCTGCAGCTGCAGGTGAAGGAGCTTCACCTACCCAGCAATGGCGGCGAAGGGGGCGTGACCTGAAAGCAGGAATACAGCCTCTCGGCCCAGTTAGAAGATGCAAGGAGCTTCGCCAGAGTGCGGCGAAGCCAGTGCGGGTGGTGGCGAGGCATGAGGCGGTGTATGGTGGCAGCCCTAGGTCGGACTGTAGTCGGAAAAATGGGTTTGTTCGAGGGGTCGTTGGGTGGCGTGTGGCAGGGAATGAAAAGGGGGAAGCTATTGAGTGGAGTGAGGGGAAGCTTCTGAGGTGATCGGCGAGGGGTGAGGAGGTCTGTGGAGGTGGAATGGGCTCGCCGGAGAGGGTGGTCGGAGATGGAGCAGGCGGAGGTGAAAGTTGTGTGTGGGGGCGCGAAAAATAATTGACAAAGGGGAAATTTACAGGAGGAGAAGAGGAAGCTTTTACCTAAGTTTTGGACGAAGGGGGGAGGGCGGAGCCTCCAGCTCGTACCTGCCGGAGCTGGGGAAGAAGAGGCCCTGGAGGGGGAGATCGGCGACGAGGAGGCAGGCGGAGGGTGTCGGCGGGTGCAGCACGACACAAACGAGAGGGTTAGGAGAACCATGCTGCAGGTAAGGCAGCAGAGCGACGAGGAGGAGTTAGTCATCGGAAGCTGCAGGCCGTCTATCGGAGGAGGAGAGGATGAAGTGGGGGGTTATTCTCCGTTAGAGACAGCTTACAAGAACTGGCAGGGGGTGCTGGTTCTTATAAAGGGGGTGGCGGAGAGGGAGGCGCAGGCTGGCGACGTGCTAGCCTCACCGGAGAGTGGTCGGAGACGAGACCCATACCTTCCGTGCGTTCGCATGGAAGGTATGGTGGCCGGCAGGCAGCATGGCCGGGTCCCTGCGACTGAGGACGTCGCAGGGAACCCCGCGTACGTTTTGCAGGACGATCCCCTCTCCCTGCGTGGCGCCATGCTCCGGGCAAAGTTGCTAGAGCATGGTGCTGCGCAGAGTTTTGTAGGAGGGACCGTTCTGCAAAGAGCGACGAGAAAGTTGGGAGCCAAAATGCAAGGGTTTCGAAAGATAAGGGTCAAAAAGTAAATGAAGAGGACCAAATTGCATAGTCAGTCAAGGAGGTCTCTTCTTAGGCTCAAGTTTTTATGCATGACTATTTTGAACCTAAGGATTTTAATGGTAAATTTTTTTTCTAGGTTATACCATGTTTGACCGGCCAATTTACGTAAAAACCCAAATTAAATCATTAATTAGGCATGGTTCTCAATGTAGGTCAAAATGGGTTTCTAAGGCCAAATTGAATGTTATAAACCCTAGATATTATTTTTCTATGAATTTTAAAGTATTTAGTTGATTTTTACCCTGCCTCGAACCTCGTGAATTGAAGTGGATTTGTTTTAGGGTTAGAGAATGTCATTTAATTTCTTGAAGTTGCTGCAACCCTCGTTAGATCAGATCATCCCACTTTCCTTCTTATTAGGTTAGTTTGACTTGTGTTTGGACCCTTAATTACCCTATTTGCAAACTGCGTTGGTGAAATTGCAGTTTTACCCCTTATGACTTGTTTTCTTCCAAAACTCAGAGTTCCCTGAGTTAAGTCTTTCTTTGGGTTATGTAGGAGCTTTTTCATACATATCTTGGTTAGATTGTGCTAGTTAGGGTTCATGATAAGGTTCTCATCATACCCCCATGCCTAGCTTTTGCTAGTCTCTTAGCAAAAACTTAAGGTTTCAACCTTTGTTGTAGACCATGAAGTTCTTAATGATTTCAGATAAGTGCTTTTTCATTTGAACCTAGATTAGGTTAGAATGCTGACCATAGGCCTAAAAGGTACTCTAGTACCAACCAAGATCCAGATCTATCTAGCCTCAGCCTCATTCCTTAGCAAAGGTTTTTAAGGCCTATAAGAACTAACCTAAGGTTTATTGGACTTTGTGGTTAAAGCACCCGTGCTTGAAATGATTTTAGCCATGGCTCAGTTCGCAGTGCGTTTTGCAAGAAAGAGAGGCTGAAGATTTATATGTTTGGAGAGTTTTCTCTCTCTTTTTCTTTTTAATTCTAGCTTAGGATTGGCTTCTCAACACGGTTTGTATCAGATTCCTTATCCCCATTATCAATTCTCAAGGGTTCCTGGCAGTCGATGCTTCGAGATAGCACCGGCCATGGAAACCCCCAGAACCCTGGCTATTGAGATTTCGAGATAATCCCATCCATGGTGTTCCGTGGCCGAATTCAAACCCTGGCAATTGACACTTCGTGATAATGCCATCCATGGAATCTGAACCAGCAGAGTGCTTACATGCCCCCAGTAGGATATGTAAATATCCTAAAAGACAAGTACCGAGGAGATGATATTTTGTTACGCATCTTCGAGGGGAATTTCCCACTTCTCCGTGCTGGGAACACACCCAAATCAACTTGTGTTGATCGGCCGCTCCTACTCTAGGTGTGATTTTCAGAATCTTGCGACGCTTCTGCATGATTTTACTTTTTACGCTTACTGAACCAGGCTATGTGTGGGGTTAGGGTGCTTAGGTTACTGAGTCCCGTAAACCAAAAGTTAGTTAATGAGGTCAAATACTCCCTAAGCCTTGGACCTAATGCTTAAGCTTTTCATTTTCCTCAACCTCTTAAGGAATGTCTAGATCTTAATGGGTACTAAGAGTCTATCCAAGAATGCCTAATGTTTGCATTCTTACTAATCTCACTATGCACTTTTCATTTCTTTTCTTGAATGAGGTCTAGAACTTAGGTTAATTCCTTAGTTCCTTACTAATGACTATCACTTTTTCTTTCATCTTGTGCTCCTTTTTTTTTTTCTTTTCCCTTCCTCCACAAAATTTCTTTCCTCCTCTTATTTTATTATTCTTTTGTTTTCAATTTTTTTTTCAAAAAATTTTTAATTTTTATGGTGTTTTTGGCGAATGTGAATTTTTTTGTTTAAAACCTTTTCTTACAAGTTTTGTACTTTCATACCCCCCTATGCCTAAGATTTGCAATGTCCTCATTGTGACTTAGGGGGTTTTTATTCAACTTAGTTCATTCCTTAGGACAGATATTTTGGTGAGTGAATGGGTCGGGGTGGCTGTTGCGGATGATTTCTAATCTCAGATGCAAGCATCTGAGGTGGAGTGGGCTGTCTTAAAGGGTGAACCTTAAGTGCACAAAGGTGTCAAAACAGGTTTCAGGTTTTCAAAGAGAATGATGGGCTGCCTCCCATTGAGCACTAAATTTGATGCCTTCATCCAAGCGGAAAATGGAATGGAGAGGGAATGGTCAAATCAGCGGAGTTTTGTATAACAAGCACCTTGATCAAGAGCCTGGTTAGTCCAACCAGGTGCTTGTTCAGATCAACAGGCTGATGATGCAGCCCAAACCCAATAAATCTGGTAGGTTGATAGATGTAGATCAAGAGGTGAAGAACCCACCATATACTATGAAGCTCAGATGGATGTGGAAATTTGAATGCGGGGTTTGGCTGAGTCAAGTCAGCCTGGTCAGGGCAGGGACCCGTATCATAATCAGTGAATGACGCGGAAACCCTACAGGGGTGATCAGAAAATGATGGAGCAAGGTCTTTTGTCTGATCAGTGTTCGCAACTCGATATAGATGTGGAATTGCAATCGGCTCGGTGATAGGTGAATCTAAATAGAAATTGAGTTCGATTGCGGGTCAGGGTTGAGAAGAGATTTTGATCCGTTCTGTGTGTGTGGAAGAGGTGGCTTGAATGAGAATTGTGTATGAGGGCTCTTTTAGAAACGAATGACAGGTGGTTTCTTGTAGAGATTCCTCTGAGTAGTTATCAAATGCCTGAAGAGTGTCTATAGGATGCAGAAAATCTAATTTGAGAAAAGATTTGAATTCTGGGTTGCAATCACTCTCGGCATTTTGTGGTTTTGGTTTCTGAGGATCAAAAAGAATTTCTTCCATGATCCCAGGAAGCGGGACCTCAAAGTCAAAGTCAGAGAATGAGTCATGTGAGTTGAGGTCGTAGATTGATCCGGTGTGTTTAGGAAGGGGAGTCTCTTCGAAGTTGTAAGAGAGTTTGCAAAGATTCAGCTCTAAATGAGATTCACAATCATGAATTCCACCGTAGTATAAATCATCTGATGTGGAATCAGCAGCCCGGCTGGGGTCTAGCCTATATGTCAATTCTGAGTTTAAAAAGGTGTTCTGTCTAGGCTCAAGTACCAAGCTGGTAGGATAGACCCAATTGAAACCCCACTCATCCAACTCCTCGGTTTCTGTATCGTAAATTGGCATATATTCTGGAAAATCAATCAAATTTCCTAAGGATGTTGGAGAAGGACATTCATCAAATAGAGGCCTGGAATCATATTCTTTAAAAATTTGATCTTTCTCATATGGGGCCTCATAATCTTCCCAATAAGCTTCGGATCTAGATTCTAGGTTTAGGATGTTGGTAGAATTACTAGAATCAAAGTCCGAATAACCTTCGAAGGTCACCTTATCAAAATAAGGGGCGGAATTTATACCCTCAAGAGGTTCAGTTCTAATCTTATTATTGCAGGAGTCTTGGAATTCTAAGCTTGACGATTCATGGTCTAGGGTTGGCTCAGCATTGTGTTCTCCTGCAACTTCCCAACCTAATTTAATGTTGTTTTCTATCTAGGTTGGGAATCTACAACCACCCTGTGCCTCAGTTTCGAGGTCTGGGAAATCGGATTGATCTTTAGTATTGTTCCAAGATGATTCATCCTCTGTTTCTGGTGTATACGGGTATTTTTGGTTGATAGTTTGTTCCAGTAACCTCATCATCTCTACCCATTTTTCAAGAGCATCTTGATTTTGTTCCCAAAGTATAGGATTTGTCAAGCATTGAAGGTATTCATATTTGTGTAATTTTTCTATCTCGATGTATCCTGCTAGGAGCATTTCTCGGGTTGATCCTTTTATGGCTTCTGTTAATAGAGTTTGGGCACAGTTTATGATGAAGGCTGTGGTTGTTGGGACATTAACCTGAATGTTTTCTATTGGTTTATATTTGATTTCATAGAACTCAAGGGTTTCCTCAATCATCCTATCTCTCATGGATCTCTGAGATTCAGGTCTCTTGAAGGGTGATGCTAAGTAATTAGGCTGCATATTTGGATCAGGCGGTAAAATCAAAATGTAGAATAAAAAACTTCAATGTAGACTCATGTTGTGCCAAGATGGAAGAAGGGAGACTTGGTTCAGTATCAGAGGAAAGGACTAATGTGGTGGGGTTGCACAAACAAGGGAACCGAGGCCTAGCCTTAGGGAGAGTGGATTTCTAAAGGAGGTTTCAAAGGTGGTCTTAAGGACCTCCTACCGAACATGCACCGAAGGATGTGATGAGATTAGAAGGTGCTGGACCCAATCGAGGCACCCAAAATGTTGGGTGACTATAGAGGTGCGAGGCAGATGGACCCCTTGATAAAAAGATCGGCCACCTGAGAATTACCTGGCCAGCCAGAGAGGGTGAGTCTCGCGAAGACCCCTACATGGTAGAGTGTCCCCACGGGTTACAGGGTTTCCCCCACCCGACCTCTCTTGTCACTGAGATTCCAGGTAGACCATAATGGGGATCTTGACCTCTTAAGTCTACCAATTTTTAGTTAAGATCAAGGTGCTTAGGTTTTCACTTGAACTTTAGCCTTTTGAGTGCAAAGAGTGACCTAAGTTGAAGGTTGGTTGACCCTAAGGGGTCAACTTCACCTATTGATTCCTTTGAGAACTTATTAGGTCTTGTCTTTTAGGGTTCAAGTGTTTTTAGAGAGCCAATTGCTTAGGGTTTCTCTGAATAGGTATTTTCAATCAATGGCTTAGGCACACTTCTTTTGGATTTTCTCAATTCTTGATTAAGGGGTGTGTCTCTGAAACCCTAATGTTAAATCCTATGTTGGCTTTACTTGGTCCAGTTAACTCCTTGTTGGGTAATTAGGGCTCAGGCAAGAAGGTGTTAGCCCTTAAATACCCTTATCAGTGTGTGCAGGAATAGTAGTTTGAAAATATGCAGCTGTTTACTAGGTATGAAAGACAGGTTATACCTATATTGTTTGTTCTTTTCTTTTTCTTTCTCTTTAAGATTTAGGGTTTAATAGTGAGAGGATAGAAGTTACCTGTCCTTGGAGTGGCTGTGGTGCGGCTGCGTCTTGATTTTCCTGTACCTGCACACAAAAGAGAGAAGAGGTTATTAGAAACTCACAAATAGAGATTTTATAGCTTCTAGAATAGCCGTTGCTCCCCGGCAACGGCGCCAAGTGAAAACGGAAAAACGCGGTGCTGCTTTGTGTTTATTATAGTACAGTCGTTATAGTATAAGACAAGACAGCTACGGTTGTCATTACAATAGATTTTTTTAACTCGGAAATAGTTTTCCCGAGGTCGAACTCAGGGAGCTACTGGAATTCTAGAAGTACAAAGTTTCTCTATTGGATTACAAAAATAAGAGAGAGAGAGGGGGGGGGAGAGAGAGAGAGAATTTTTTGTCTTGGCTTCTTCTTCTTCTCTTCTTCTCTCACGGCTATGCCTTCTTCTTTCTTCTTTTTGTGCTTTCTGTCTTCTTCCCTCTTCTTTCTTCTTCTTCTTCTTCTTCTTCTTCTTCTTCTGCTCTTCCTGTCTTCTTCTTTTCTTCTTTCTTCTCTTTTCTTCCTATTTCTTTCTTTCTCTTTCTTTTGATTTCTTTTTCTCTAGCGGCCAAGTCTTCTTCTTTCTTCTTCTTCTTCTTCTTTTGCTCTCTTTTCTTCCTGGCTGTTCGTCTTCTTCTTCTGCTCGTCCTGTCTTCTTCTCTTCTCTTCAGCTACAGAGTCTTCTTCTTTTCTTCTTCCTTCTTCTCTGCTTTATCTCCTCTGGCCGCTGCTCAATCGTCGTCTGATGCAGTGGTCAGACGACTTAACTGCAGGTCTGCTACAGTGCTTCTCTTCTTCTCCTTCCTTTCTTCCTTCGCCGCTTCTTCTTCTACTCCTGCACACTCACACAACTGGTCATAGCAAAATCTACCCCTACCCTTCCCCGCGTCTCTCTCTTTCTCAGATTTCTCTCATAGGATAGCTCTCCCAGAGCCGAGTATTCGGGTACGGGTATCGCGCCCGGGACCAGGCCCACCGGCGTGCGGTGGTGGGCGAGGTGTGCATAGTGTCGGGTATTCGGATCTGACCCAGACCCGCGAGGAGTGAGCACGGGCGAGGGCGAGCGCGTGGCGTGGACGTGCGTGAGGGACCTGACCCCTGTGTTCGAAGGCGAATAGCCTCAAACACTTTTACAATTTATGTGCAGGCGCTGAGCCACGCACTTCCGAGGTGGGACTAAAGTCCCACCTCCCGACTGGCATCCGCAGGCGAGGAGGCTGCAGGCAATTGCAGCAGCTCGCGAGGGGTTTGCCTCAGCTGCAAACCTGGGAGTCTTCGCAGAGACACTCCGCGCGACCTGGGACCAACGCCTGGGCGAGATCGAAGCTGCAGCTGCAGGTGAAGGAGCTTCACCTACCCAGCAATGGCGGCGAAGGGGGCATGACCTGAAAGCAGGAATACGACCTCTCGGCCCAGTCAGAAGATGCAAGGAGCTTCACCGGAGTGTGGTGAAGCCAGTGCTGGTGGTGGCGAGGCGTGAGGCGGTGTATGGTGGCAGCCCTAGGTCGGACTGTAGTCGAAAAAATGGGTTTGTTCGAGGGGTCGTTGGGTGGCGTGTGGCAGGGAATGAAAAGGGGGAAGCTATTGAGTGGAGTGAGGGGAAGCTTCTGAGGTGATCGGCGAGGGGTGAGGAGGTATGTGGAGGTGGAATGGGCTCGCCGGAGAGGGTGGTCGGAGACGGAGTAGGCGGAGGTGGAAGTTGTGTGTGGGGGCGCGAAAATATAAATTGACAAAGGGGAAATTTAAAGGAGGAGGAGAGGAAGCTTTTACCTAAGTTTTGGACGAAGGGGGGAGGGCAGAGCCACCGGCTCGTACCTGCCGGAGTTGGGGAAGAAGAGGCCCTGGAGGGGGAGATCGGTGACGAGGAGGCAGGCGGAGGGTGTCGGCGGGTGCAGCACGACACAGACGAGAGGGTTAGGAGAACCCTACTGCAGGTAAGGCAGCAGAGCGACGAGGAGGAGGAGTTAGTCGCCGGAAGCTGCAAGCCGTCTGTCGGAGGAGGAGAGGATGAAGTGGGGGGTTATTCTCCGTCAGAGACAACTTACAAGAACCGGCAGGGGGTGTTGGTTCTTATAAAGGGGGTGGCGGAGAGGGAGGCGCAGGCTGGCGACGTGCCAACCTCGCCAGAGAGTGGTTGGAGATGAGACCCATACCTTCCGTGCATTCGCACGGAAGGTATGGTGGCCGGCAGGCAGCATGGCCGGGTCCCTGCGACAGAGGACGTCGCAGGAAACCCCGCGTACGTTTTGCAGGACGATCCCCTCTCCCTGCGCGGCGCCATACTCCACGCAAAGTCGCCGTAGCATGGTGCTGCGCAGAATTTTGTAGGAGGGGCCGTTCTGCTAAGAACGACGAGAAAGTTGGGGGCCAAATGGCAAGGGTTTCGAAAGATAAGGGTCAAAAAGTAAATGAAGAGGACCAAATTGCAGAGTCGGTCAAGGAGGTCTCTTCTTAGGCTCAAGTTTTTATGCATGACTATTTTGAACCTAAGGATTTTAATGGTGAATTTTGTTTCTAGGTTAGACCATGTTTGACCGGCCAATTTACGTAAAAACCTAAATTAAATCATTAATTGGGCATGGTTCTCAATGTAGGTCAAAATGGGTTTCTAAGGTCAAATTGAAGGTTATAAACCCTAAAGATTATTTTTATATGAATTTTAAAGGGTTTATTTGATTTTTACCCTACCTCGAACCTCGTGAATTGAAGTGGATTTGTTTTAGGGTTAGAGAATGTCATTTAATTTCTTGAAGTTGCTGCAACCCTCGTTAGATCAGATCATCCCACTTTCCTTCTTATTAGGTTAGTTTAACCTGTGTTTGGACCCTTAATTACCCTGCTTGCAAACTGCGTTGGTGAAATTACAGTTTTACCCCTTATGACTTATTTTCTTCCAAAACTCAGAGTTCCCTGAGTTAAGTCTTTCTTTGGGTTATGTAATAGCTTTTTCATACATATCTTGGTTAGATTATGCTAGTTAGGGTTCATGATGAGGTTCTCATCACTCATCATAACTAAAATGCTCAAGTTAAGCTAGAATCTAGGTTAAATACTATCATATTAACATAATAAATGGGTTAAGTGTGAGAGTTAGGGAAAATGACCTAAACATTCAATTTGTGCTAAAAACACATAATTAGGTCAATTTTAATTTTGAGCAATTATCTGTTAATTAAGTAAATGGATGATCCAAATGTCAATTGAACATTAATTTGAGCTTGAAAGTACAAATCAATGGTTGAATTATGTTCTAACATGTTCAATTAACATACGATTAAAATCTCATTGCATTTGGATATCATTTGGACCATGGATTACATGCATTACACTTAGGTCCTAAAAGACCATGGATTACATGCATTACACTTAGGTCCTCATATCTTCACATTTCTTCACATAAAAAGTCGTAAGGACTCATTTGTAAGCTTCCAGGGGGCTTCTGGTTACATGTTTTCATCACTCATGGGCTTTCCTGCAACTTTTATATCGTTTCACTTCATGGGCCTTGTCGCAATTATCCCAAAAGACCTGCTGCGACGATCGTGCGCAGGTGTTCTTCAATGAAGAACTTGTGCTACAGTGGTTATCCGTTTTTAGCACACTTGATCAACAGTGGATCTTCCATCGGAGCTCTATCGCCAGTGCAAGCACCGTTATACCTCGATCCAAATCTGATCCTACAGCCTGATTTGTCTCCAAAACTTCCCATGCTCTCCTCCATCATATCCCCACCATTCAAACCAAATGCGCCTGTCCCTCTAATCCAGTAACTCTAATAAATACTTTAGTATATATACAGTATGTATAATGTAATAAATACATTACTTTTTGTTTTAGAGTATATATGTTTTAAGGCTCTTTAGTGACACTTATATACGTTAGTGTAGATAGTAGTATATGTTAGTATAGTGTATATTTAGTATTTCTATGCTTATATTGAGACATGACTTAGATATAGTTGTACATAATTAGCCTAGATTAGTTTAGATAAGTTTTTTATGCCTTGATAACTGTAAATATTCTTGAGGCATTGTCATTAACACTAATTCATTCATTTTTTTACATTATTGATGTAGATTAGTACAATCTTTGATTCTTTCGTTCATTATTCATACATTTGTAAATAAACTTAACATTTTTGGAATAAAAGATCATTTTTAGATAATAGAGAGTAATGTATATCAATAACTGTTGATGGGTTAATTTTTAACACAGTTAACTAAGTTAATTAGACTTAATTAATTACACAAGAATGTAACTTAGGTTAACTCGAATTACTGTCATGAATGTAGTAATGGGTCAAGTTAACATAACATTTTAGATTTTTAAGTTCACTGGGATGCATAATTGAATCCTAAGTCACCATTAATCCCTAAGCTTAAATTACTAACTACTTAATCAATCCAGTTATAATTAAATTACTTTAAGCATATGAATCTTGCACAAAAGATTGAACAAGTAAAAGCATGCAAAATTCCATTATAAAGAAAACAAGTTTACACAAGAAATTTAACATTTAAAATTAGGTAAATAAGTTTATTACAACATTTATTACAAAAGTATAAGACATAAAATATAATACATGAGTCAACAATGCCTTACAACAATTAAAAGCTCAAAACAAATCATATAATAACTTCAACCCTAAAATCAGACATCTGAAAAGAGAGTTAGACAACTTAAAAAGTAAAATTAGACTTCTGAAGTATTAGTTGGACGTCTGATTCTCTTCTCATTTTTTTCACCTTTTCTTAAGTTTCTTTTTTTTTTCTTCATGTCTCTGCCTTCTCTCTCTTTCTCTTTACTTATGCTCTCCCACTCTCTTTCTCTTTCTAGAGTTTTCTTTATACTTAAACTTTCCTTCTTCTTTTAACTCTCTTAAGCTTCTCTTTTCTCTTCTCCTCTTTTTCTTTATATTTATACTGTACATTCATTATCCACCTTAAGCCTATTTTTTTTTCTCTTTACTTAACAAAAATTTAGGATGGGCGGTCAGATCTCTTTCGAGGATACACAACATCCCGTAGGGTAAGACCAGATGCTACTTGAGGTATGACCTAATTTTTATTAGGTGGATTTTAATTATTTTTCACAATGCACAGTTCCCAGGCCATTCCAGGCCCACACAAATCCATGCCCACACTCGGGCCCATGCACGCACACAGGTGCACACACCCACGCACAGGCACGTGCCTACGCACGCACCCACACACATGCTCGTAATACTTGCACCCTGCGCTGACGACCGAGGAGGTCTAAGCACGTTTTCAACTTATACCAAGTTAAGCGCTCCAGAATTCCAGAGGTGGGACTATTCGCTGTGCTTCGAGGCCAGACTTTACTTGAAGATTCCAGTCGACACAGGTGACCAAATCGAGCAAACAAAGGCTCGATCGAGAGCTGGTGGAATGCTCTACATGATTCATGCATCAATTTGATGCATTGAACATGATTGATCCATCGATTTGATGGATGAATGTTACGACCCGGTTCCCGAATCCCTACAGGACACGAGACCGGACCGATTCGACTTATCCCAAGACCCAGTCGTCCAACGAGTAAGTAACCAACAAGAAGTAAAGTAAACCACATTCACCATACAAGCAACTAACAGTAACAAAAGTACAACAGTAAAGAAGTAAACTACTACAGTACACACCACCACAAGAGTAGAAAATTAAACAGGTACAGGAATATAAAGTTCAAAATAAAATAGTGCAGAAGTGTAACAAAGTTACTCACTACAACAAGAAACGGGGTACAACAAAAAGGTACAACTACTGGGCTCTACTGTGCCCAGCACCCTCTGCAGTCGTAGGCTCTGGCTGCTCAACACCTGGACCTGAAAAAGGTTATGAGTACACGAAATCAGCGAACGCTGAGTAGAGTGGCAACCAGCTAACTAAAACAGTAAAGGTGGACAGGTAGCTGTTGTTTTCAATTTCTTTATTTATTTAACTAATTATTCTTTCTTTCATCACTTGGTTTATTTATCAGGTCTCTTTCTTGATCTCGAATGTTCCTCGTGGGAACGATCTTGATAGCAATCTTTTTCGAAGAGTAGAAGTAGCACATGGTTCTCCCCTTGTCAGGAGAGTCCCCTGTGGTGGTCCTACACTCAATCAACCACCCCAAGGTCACTGACAGACGTAACGGTGACTACGGCACGTGCGATAAACGCACGGGTAGCTACCCTGCACTGGCACGCGGTCAGTCGTTTCCGTTAACGGGTGCACCCAAAGCACAGCACGAAACCAGTATAGGGCATAGCCCTCTCAGTAACAAGGGTCTAGCCCCTAAGGACCAAACAGGGGTCTCGCTCCTCCACAATCCGCGCACCCTCGCCTGACTACCCTGGTTTGCCCAGTGGGCCTAACAAGTCAATGTAAGGTGGCTAGCTGAACCCCGGGTCCCGTGGGGTGGCTAGCTCTCTCCCTACACTAGTAGCTATCCCTGGTACTGTGTACGCGAGGGCCAAAAAGTCGATACAAAGTGGCCAATCCTAACCCCGGGTCCTAACCCTAGGGCGGCTAGCTCCACTCTGCACTAAGCGGGGGGGGGACAGTTGCTCTCCTTGGTACTCCATACTCAAGGGCCAGCTCACTTCCCCATTCACATTTCCAGATCCATTCCATTTATTTCCAGGAGCTCTACTCATAATTCCCCGTAGGGTTCATGCTCATGTTTCTCAGGCCAAGCCATACTAGGTTTCATCATTCAGGTTTATTCGCAGGTAGCTCGTGTTTCCAACATTCAATCTTTCATTTCTAATTCATATACAGGAAGCTCATATTTAATTGCAAACAACAGGAATTTACATGCAACAGTTGCTAACAACAGTACTTTACATTTCACAGGCAGCTGTTATCCAATTACAGGCAATTGTTATTATTCTATTTACTCATCCAAGACTGCAATTCATGCATTCCATGCAACTATTCCAGTGTTTCTAATCCTAGGATTCATGCCATACCCTAGGATCTAACATTCATTCCAGATATGCATTCATGTTTGTAATTAAACTAGGGGAAGCCACTCTACCAGTAAACCCAGGAGTAATGGGGGCTTAATCGGCAAGTCCACGTGCCTCCAAAAATCCAAATCTGCAACGGAACGAGGTCCTATCACAAGGATCAACCACAAGAGACCACTCAGAACATGATAAAAGTATTCCAACAAGTAGAGGAACTTATACAAAAAAGAACAGAATCTTAATTGCGGAAATCGGGCCTCAAACGAACCCAAAACGGGTCAAAAATAACAATCCTGACTCATATCAGACGTCTGGAACACCTTCCAGACGTCTTAAAAGAAGTCCAAAATCATACCTCAACTCTGCGCTACCACTCAGACGTCCAGGGACTCTACTGAACCGTCTGGACCTAGTTCCAGACGTCCAACCACCTCTCCAGACGTTTGGAGACGCTTCCCGCCGTCTGGTGCCTCGCCCAGACGTCTGAACTGCGTGGGAGGGCGTGTCACACACCTTCCCAAAGCGAATCCTGCACGCACAATGCAAAATCTTCTCAAAATGGCACGGAGCAGTGCCTCGGCGGAACAGCCTGCATGGTCGTATCCGCAAAGAAGGTGTGGGATGCGGAACTTACCTCTCAGACGTCGGGAGCTTCTTCCAGATGTCGTCTGCGTCGTCTGGACGTCTGTCTAGACGTCTGATTCTAGGAAAATCCCAGAACCAGAACCCGCCTTCACCTTCTCACACCGCGCATAGCCGCACCGCGCTCGCTCGCCTGCTGCTCCGACTGCAGCAGCATCGGGGAGGACCTCCCCGACACACCTCTCCGCCTCGCGCACGCGCCGACCGGCCATGAACTCTCCAGCGAGCTCCCACGCGAGCTCGCAAGCCTCCTCTCCTCTCCTCACGCTGCTCCTCTTCGCCGCTTCGCTCGCTACACTAACTGCTCTCGCTCTTGCTGGAGGAAGGAGAAGGTGGATGGAAGTGGGGGGGCGGTGTAAGGGAGAGGAGGGGGTTGATATAAGGGGTGGGATTAGGGTTTTGCATCGACGAGGGGAAAGAGAAAGAGAAGAAATGCGGCTGCGTACTATCTGCGCGCAGCATGCGCGCAGACGCGAAGAAGTACACGAAAAAATTTGGTTTCCAGACGTCTGACCCAAATCCCAGACATCTTAGAGGGCTTTAACAGCACGGGTCTTAACAATGAAAATGGTTGTTTCACACAGCAAATCCCAGACATCTTAGAGGGCTTTAACAGCACGGGTCTTAACAATGAAAATGGTTGTTTCACACAGCTGTGTGAGCCTTTAGAGAAGAAGAATCAGGTTAATTGACCTGATGAAGGTCTCTAGCCCTCAGTTGAAGAACTTGAAGGCTTCAGTGATGCATTCTGCATCAAATGGAGAAGATAAAAGAGCCTGAAGAGGTCTCAAAAAGCAACAGAAGGTGAGGAAGCTCAACTTGAAGCTTCAAAGCTTGGATTTAGGTTCTGAAAGGCTTAACAGGGAGATAAATCCAACAAGTACTAGTCTGAACAGATTTAAGAAATCAATTGCATTAGAATTGACTGAGATTTGAGTTTAAATCTTAACGGGAAACATAAGAACAGTATTGGGTTTCCTTTAGAACCCAAAATACGCAGTAGATTAAATCTTGGTCAAACCTCAATAAAACTCAATTAAATCAATCTTAAACACTTTAAAATCATCCCAGAATTCTAATCAACCTATTAAATCATTGAATCAATCCTTTAAACACCCTGTTGAACTCAAGTTTGACTATGATAGCTTTAGGGTTGACTTTTGCATCCAAATCCTCTCTGATTAAATTAATGACCCAGATGGGTTCACTTAATCCTCAGGAATTGATCTAACCCTTCAAATTAGGATTTTAAGGGTTCAGATAGTGCTAACAAGCACTGCCGCTTGGGCTTGAAATAGGTTTGTTCGACAGAGAGACCTAGAGGTTCCCAATCCAATTTCAAAACCTATGTGGATTCTTAGTAAGCTCCTCATGCTGTAGGATCAAATTCCATGCTCTAAACCCTAGTATTTAAGTCCTCTCCAACTCCACCGAAGCTGAAGAAGACAAAGCTCAACAGGAAGATTTAATCATTAAAACACAATTCTATCTACTGGAATCTCATCCTCAGACCTTAATCAAGTGATTTGGAGCTTCACGAGGAGTTTTAATGGCTGAAGCTACGAATTTATCTCGCTGGAGCTCCGGTGAACTCAAAAATGGTTGCAAAAGTTAAAATCTCAACAGAATAGACCAAGAATAGCCTCAACGTGTTCCTGAGGTTGCAAGGAACCTCAAGAGGATGTCAGACGCCTCAATTGAAGAACTTAACACTGAATTCATCAAGAATTCAGTGGAATCACTTCTTGAGTTCGACAGAACTCAAGAAATGATATCCCTCAAAATTTGAAACAATAAGCCACGCAAAACGTAGCTGTGGAGTGGCCTGCATGGCCGTATCCGCAAAAGGAAACGTACCTTCGTGAAGATTTGCCTTCAGACGTCCGGTGTAGTCACCAAACGTCTGCCCCGACGTCTGGATGTCACACCAGACGTCTGATTCTGGGAAAAAATCCTAAAACCAGCACCTCTTCCTACTCTCCCTCACCGCACACAGCCACGGCCTCGCCTCCTCGCCTGTAGCTCCAGCTGCAATAGTGTCGGGGACGACTCCCCCGACGTACTCCTCCTCCTCCCGCACGCGCTGCTCCACCCGTGCACCCTCTGGTGAGCTCCCACAAGTTCGCGAGCTTGGCTCTTCCTCCTCTCCTCACTTCGCCTCTCCTCGTCGCCGCTCTCACACTCTCTCTCTCGCGCTAACTCCTCTCGCTGGGGTGGAGAGGAAGAGAAGAAGGTGGCTGGTGGTGGAGTGGGGAGAACGAGAGAGGAGAAGAGGGTTTATAAAGAGTGTGTTAGGGTTCGGTGGAGGAGGGAAGAAACAAGAAGGGGAGAAAAAGAGGGTGCTATCTGCGCACCGCACGCGCGCAGACGTGAAGGCTTGCACAAAAATTTTCAATTTCCAGACGTCTGGGAAGGGGTCCAGATGTCTAACCGACAGTCCAGATGTCTTAAAAGGCTCAAGACATAATGGGTCTTTACATTAATCCTAGGACTTGAGGCGAACCCTAAGAAGGAATAAATGCATACTCTAGAGTAAATTCTTAAACCCTAGGTTATGGCATGAACACTAGGGCTAGAGGAAAATACATATGAATGATTGAGTAATAAAAAGCTGCCTGTATTATCTGGAATGGACTACATACTGTGATAAAATGGAAATTGAACTGCTTGTTCCATACATCCCAACCTGGATGTAGAAAAGGTCTTGTATGAACCTTATGGGGAATGTAGACCAGAATACCGTAATACAGAGAGCCGGATGGTTCTGGAAATTGCTGCCCACGGGCAACTGTTAAGGGAAGTGAGCTGACCTTCGTGTACATGGTACCGAAGAGAGCAACTATCCCTTGTAATGTAGAGGGGAGCTTGCCGCCCTTGGGTTGAGACCTGGGGTGGGTTTGGCCACTCTACGTCGACTCTTGTTGGCCCTCGTGTACGTAGTACCGAGGTGAGCTACTTAGTGTAGGGGGGAGCTAGCCGCCCTAGGGGATCCGGGGTTAGGTATGGCCACCCTACACCGACTCTTGTTAGCCCGTTGGGCAAACCGGGATGTTGGATGAGGGTACACAGACTGAGAAGGGGCAAGACCCTTAAGGGGCAAGACCCCTATTCTGTTCTGTTCTAAGAGGGAAAGGCCCTATACTGTTCCGCGTTATACGTTGAGGAGTACCCGCTAGCGGAAACGACTGACCGCTTGCCAGTGTGGGGTAGCTACCCACGTGCTTATTACGTGTGCCGTAGTCACTGCTACATCAAGATCGTAACCTCAGGGTGGTAGACCGAGTGTAGGACTACCATGGAGGGACTCTCCTGGCCAGAAGAGTGCTACGTGGGTATTCTACATCACGGGAAGCTACAAGCAAAATCATTCCTTTAGGGAACAAGAAGATTAAGAAATGAGATGAGCCCTGATTAGAGATCTCTACACAGAAAACCGTTTTAAGATAAATTGGATTGGAAAGTAATATGTTAAATTACTTGTTAAATGCTTTTTTTTTTGTTTAAGCCACCACTCTGCTCAGCGTTAGCTGACTCCAGTTATACAATTTTGTACAGGTCAGAGATTTGCGCAGCCCAAGCCACAGGCTACTGAGGACGCTGGGCCTAGTCGAGCCTAGTTTTAGTTCTACTGTTTGGAGTAGCGAGTTGCTATAGCCTTGTTTCCGTTATATGTACTCTTTTTTTTTTTTGTGATGGCTGCATTATGACATGTAATATTACTGCTCTTTTCCCCCTGTTGCTGTCAATTTCTTCCTATTTAGTTACTATACATGTGTGATTGCAGTTTGATGAATGTTATTTGGTTATTTCTTGTTGGATGTCTGGGTCTTGGGATTAGTCGAGGCGAGCTGGTCTCAGGTCCTGTAGGGATATGGGATTGGGTCGTGACAAAATTAAATGTGGAGAACACTTCAGTAAGATGTGGCAAAGGTGATGATTTGATTAATTAGGCGAATAAACTCCTCTGAGCTCGCTTTTGACAGCAGCTCAGAGGTTGAATTGTGAAATTAGGCGTTTCTGGTTTAGACGATTATTTAACTAATTGATAAGTCAAACAGGGCCCTTAAGTGATGACAAGGTGATGGAGGGCCCCAATAAGTGTGTTCTAAGCTCGGAAGCCTCCGCCGTGGACAGCGGAGGTTGCCGGTGAAGGTGATGATGGAATAGGAGAACAAGCTAATATAGTGTAGAATAAGTGAGATAGAAGTGTTCACAAAAAGGTGTAGAATGTGTTTGGTGGATCAAAAAGACAAAAGAATGCTCTAGACAGGCTCAGGGAGCTAAAGAAGACAGTAGAAAATCTAACATTAAACCTAACTAAACTACCTAGTCGACTAAGCTAACTACTCTAAACTTACCTAAGATCCTAATCCTACTGTTACCTGGACAAAGGGAGGCAGAGGAGTTTCGTCGAAGGTCGTAATGGAGGAGGAATCAGAGGGAAGGAGGAAGAAGTCCAACGGGCGAATTCGCTAAGTGGAAGAGGAGTCCAGAGCAGTCGCCTTGTCTAGAGGTGTGACAGAGGATGGCTAAGCTCGGTAACAAGTGGAAATGGTCGAAGGGAGTGTGTGGAAGTGGGGGTAGTTCGCCTGAGTATGAGGGAATAGCCTATTGGAAAGCTCAATTGGGGGAAGTGGGTAAGGAGCTAACCGCTCAAATCGGAGGTATGGCGAGCTATTTATAGGTGATGGTGAAAGATAAGGAAGATGTACTTAGACAGAAAAGCATCTAGGTTTAGCTAAACCACCGGCATCATCTCCGACGCCGGTGAGCTTAAATGCCAATCTGCACCGTTGGATGAGGAGAGGAAGGTGAGCTGAAGCTCAGAAGCTCGGGCGAAGGAGTTCTGATGGTGGATGGGTGGTGATCGAGTGGTGCGGTGATCAGCTGATGAGGACCGTCCAGTGTGAGGAAGAAAAAGAAGACGAAGAAGACATGTTATCCTCATAGGGACCCAAATGAAAAAAGAACTTAAGGACTTAAAAATGCATAAAAGGGCTCGATTGAAATGATTTCTAAGGACCATAATGTAAACTAAGTCAATTTAAGTTAAATTTAATTTAATTCTTTTCCAACTTTTTATATATAATTATAAATTAGATAAATATTTTATAAATGCCTTGAATTTATATTTTTCACCCATTTAGCTTTATTTATTTTAATTAATTAAGTTACTTAAGTTATTACATACTTAGGGTTAAATATTTATAATGTTAAATTAAATATTAATTACGTAGCTAAATGTTTATAATTCAAGTCCAAATTATTATTTAAATTATTAATAACATTAATTGATGTTTAATTTAATATTATTAACTTATTTTATGGTCCTTTAATATATTATCCCGTATATTATAATTAAATCCTAAATAGACATATTCCTAGATAATTAACTAGGGAAACTAGTTAATTAAGAGTATTTAAGAGCCATGATGAGTCTCTTATCAACTGTCTCCTAGTGAACGACCTGGACTAAAACCACTAAAAATTATATATAAATAAAATATCATCCGTCTGTATTGTGACTATACTACAATGTGGTAATTAATCATAATTAACGAACGATCCAGATCATACATCAGTACCCAATGAGGTGAAGGAATCCTCGCAAAGCTCTGATGGTGATGGACGTCGGCAAGGAGAGAACAACATCAACTTTCATAGGGTCGACCTCCACACCTTTGGCTAAAACAATGTGGCCTAGGTATTCGACAGTAGTGATTCCAAAAGAACATTTTGATTTTTGGAGAAAGAACTTTTGGAGGCACAATAGGTCAAGAACCATGCGAACATTTTTGAGGTGGAGTTCCCAAGTGGGACTATAGACAAGAATGTCATTGAAGAAAACTAGGACAAAATCACAAGGGCAAAGGTGGAAAAGGTGGTTCATAACCCGCTGGAAGGTGAAGGGGGCTTTACAAAGACCAAACGGCATTATGAGGAACTCGTAGTGGCAGTTGTGAGTGTGGAAAGTGATTGATTGAACATCAGCATCGTTCACATGAATTTGGTGATAGCCTGAGCAAAGGTCAAATTTGGTGAAGTAGGCGGCCCCTCGTAAGTCATCTACGAGGTTGTCGATGATGGGGATAGGATAGTGGTCCTTGATGGTGCAGTCGTTGAGTGCATTGTAGTCGATGTAGAAGCACCATGTTCTATCCTTCTTACAAACGAGCAGGACCGAAGAAGCAACAGGGCTACGACTGGGGTGGCTAAGGCCGTCATTAAGCAAGAGGCGGATTTGCCTCTCGATCTCATTCTTCTGTACCCACACGTGGCGATAGGGGGCTATAGCAATCGACTCGACATCAAGCTTGAGGGTGATGATATGCGTCTTGTTGTGTTAGGGTGGCAAATCCTGTGGTTTGGTGAAGACTTCTTCAAACTCATGGAGGAAGGTGCTCATAGCCGGATGAGAAGTAGGTGGAGTAGCTTGAGTAATGGGGTCCGTATCTACCACGTGTGTGCGAAGGAGATAAAGTTCAATGGCCTCCGTGAGTGCTTGACAGATTTCATGAGGCATAAGGGCCCCACCCCCTGGTAGAACCCTCTAGAGGACAACTAGTCCGTCCATTGTTTGGTATGTGAGTGAGGCTATCAAGGTCCCATGATGTGGCCCCTAGTGATCAGATCCACGGAATGCCCAAACTACTGTCGAAGGTGCCAACATGAAAGACATGTGTGTCAAGAATGTACCAGCATCCTTGGAGAGTGAAGGGCAGGGCACTAACTCGTTCATTGGTTTGGAAGGTGGTTCCTCACATGATAGCAACACGGATGGGACGGCTGACGCAAAGACGAGGGTGGGATGAGGGAACCAGTTGAGGGACAATGAAGTTGTTGGAGTTGTCAAAGTGGACGAGTGCAAGCTCGCACCCTGCTGTGAAAGCGAGTTCGAGCATGATGAGGCCGACGTTGGTGCAACCGATGATGGCAGGGGAGGATAGTTGTTAAGACCCGTGCTATTTGAGCCTTTTAAGACGTATGGAGTGTTGGTCAAACGTCTGGACACCTTCCCAGACATCCGGAAATCAAAAATTTTGAGTACGAGCTCGTGTCTGCGCGTGGGCTGCGCGTAGACAGTACTCTCGTTTTCCTTCCCCTCTTCTCTCTCTCCCCACCTCCAGCAAACCCTAAACCCCCAACTTTATAAACCCTTCCCTCTCTCTCGTTCTCCCCACACCAGCCGGAGCGGGAGAGCGGGAGAGCGGGAGTGCGAGCGAGAGCGGGAGAGCGGCGTAGAGGAGGAGAGACGTAAGAAGGAGAGGAGGAGGTGAGCTCGCAAGCTCGCGTGGGAGCTCACCGGTGAGCGCACGGCCGGAGCGGCGCGTGCGCGAGGAGGAGTGCGTCGGGGGAGTCCTCCCTGACACTACTGCAGGCGAGGAGATGAGGTGCGGCCACGCACGGCACGAGAGAGCGGAAGCAGGTTCTGCTTTTGGGTTTTTCCCAGAATCAGACGTCTGGAGCAACGTCCAAACGACGGTGCGGACGTCTAGAGGCGATTCCAGACGTCTGAGGAGAGGGCTTCGTGAATGTACGTCCTCTTTGCGGATACGGCCATGCAGGCTGCTCCGCTGCTACCCTGTTGCATGGCCTTTTTTAGAAGATTGTGTGGTTGTGTTGCAGGATTTGCTTCGGGAAGGCACGCGACACGCCCTCCCATGCATTTCAGACGTCTGGGGAGCTTACCAGACGACTTGAAGCACTTAAAGACGTCTGGAGAGGTAGTCGAACGTATGGAGCTAGGTCCAGACAGTCCAGAAGAGTTCTTGAACGTCTAAGGTTGACGCAGAGACGAGGTACGATACTGGACACTTTTAAGACGTTTGGAAGTTGTTCCAGACGTCTGATTTTGCGTCAGTAACCCTGTTTTGACCCGTTTAAGGTCCGTTTGAGGTCTGTTTTACGCAAATAAAATATCGATGTGTTCCTTGTGAGTTCCTCTACTTGTTAGAAGGCTTTCCATACTATTCTGATAGTTCCCTTGTGTTTGTTCCTTGTTATAGGACTTCGTTCTGTTGCGGGTTCGAGGCTTGCTGAGGCACGTGAGCCTGCCATTCAAGCCCCCAATACTCCTGGGTTTACTGGTAGAGTGGCTTCCCCTAATTTAATTACAAACCTGAATGCATGTGTGGAATGAATGATTAGAATCTAGAATATGGTATGAATCCTAGGACGAGACATACTTGAAATGTCTCTATTGGATGATTGAATTGCAATCTTAAATTAGTAGATAAGAATGATAACAACTACCTGTAAATGAATGACAGCTGCCTGTGAAATATGAAGTACTTGTGCTAGTTAACTGTTGCATGTAACTTTCCTGTTGTATACATTAAATGACATAATACGAGCTGCATGTATATAATTTGATAATGGTAATGTAAATGATGGAAATACGAGCTACCTGTGTATGACCTGAGTATGGAAATGTGAACGATAGCAATACAAGCTGCATGTGTATAACCTGAGAATGGAAATAGAAATGATGAAACCTAGTATGGAATGGCATGAGGAATATGAGCATGAACTCTACGGGGAATTAGGAGTAGAGCTCCTGGAAATAAATGGAATGGATCTGGAAATGTGAGTGGGGAAGTGAGCTGACCCTTGAGTACAGAGTACCAAGGAGAGCGACTATCCCCCTCTTTAGTGCAGAGCGGAGCTAGTCGCCCTTGGGTTGGGACCCGGGGTTAGGATTGGCCACTTTGTACCGACTTCTTAACCCTTGCGTACACGGTACCGGTGAGAGCTACTAGTGTAGGGAGAGAGCTAGCCACCCCATGGAGCCCGAGGTTCAGCTAGCCGCCCTACACCGACTTGTTAGGCCCACTGGGCAAACCAGGGTAGTCAGGCGAGGGTGCGCGGACTGTGGAGGGGCAAGACCCCTGTTTGGTTCTTAGGGGCTTGACCCCTGTTATTGAGAGGGCTAGGCCATATACTGTTCCGTGCTGTACTTTAGGCGCACCCGTTAGCGGAAACGACTGACCGCGTGCTAGTGTGGGGTAGCTACCCGTGCATTTATCGCGTGTGCCATAGTCACCATTACGCCTGTCCGTGACCTTGGGGTGGTTGACTGGGTGTAGGATCACCACGAGGGACTCTCCTGGCCAGGAGAGCACCACGTGTGCCTTCTACTCTTCGGAAAAGACTGCAATCAAGATCGTTCCCACGAGGAACATTCGAGATCAAGAAAGAGATCCGATAAATAAGCCAATGGGTGAAAAGGAATAAATTGTGAAATAAAGTAAATGGAATCAACAGCTACCGAGTGGTCTGAAATCAGTAATTGGACGACTTGATCTTGGGATCAGTCGAGTTGGTCCGGTCTTGAGTCATGTAGGGATTCGAGAACCGGGTCGTAACAAGATGGTATCAGAGCAAGGTCGTCCCGAGAAGTAAACCAACTAGCTTGAGAATAACCAATTCACGTGCTTGTAACTAGAGTAACCACTACAACATACCTTTTGACATCTATTCTGTGGTTCTTTTGCCAAATGTCCATTAGAGTTGACGTCTTCTTGTTCTGTTGTTCGCGTCTCCTTGCAGGAGATGCCTCGACGTGGAGTCATTGAGGCGGGCCGTAGACGCGGCCGTGGACGAGGTCGGAGAGGCGGACGTGTTGAGCCCGACGTTTCTGTGAACCAGCCACTTCTTCCGGGCGTTTAGGCCCAGGACCTCGCCCAGCTGATACGCGAGATAGTACGAGAGGAGCTCCACCCGCCTCCACGGGTGCCTCTCCCTGGGGACGTGGAGGGGGAGTCCTCTGTGGGGCCACGAGACAGACGCAGCGCTGGACGTGGGGGAGGAAGTGGTCCTCCACCGCCCCCACCACACTCTGACACTTCCGAGCACAAGCCCTTCCTGCCTGGAGGCATGCCCATTTCCCCACTTCAGCAACATTACGAGCTTTTCAGAAAGTTCCAAAAGCTGAAGTCCCCATCCTTCAAGGGGGATGAGGACCCGACTGAGGCGGAGGACTGGTTAGAGCAGATCGAGAAGGTGTTCGACACCCTTCGCCCCCTTGCGGAGTGCCGCGTGGCCTTTGCCACATACCAACTAGAGAGAGCGGCACATAGGTGGTGGAGGGCGGTCAGAGGTCAAGAGGGGGCAAAGCCGACATGGGACCAGTTTGTCACCCTCTTCTACGAGTAGTACTTCCTGCAGACGTGGCAGGATCAGAGGAGGAGGGAGTTCCACACTCTCCGCCAGGGATGATGACTGTTAGCGCGTATCGTACGCGTTTTCTGGAGCTGTCTCGTTTCGCTGCAACGGCTATGGCTGCTGAGGAGGAGCGCCTATAGAGGTTCACCGAGGGGCTCTAGCCTGCTATTCGGGGGTATGTCAAATCTCTGAAGCTGCCCATGTTCTCGAGAGTGGTGGAGGTAGCTATGACACATGAGGAGACTAATCCAGTCGCATGTGACATTGACAGCGAACGGAAGAGGCCCTACCAGCCAGATTACTCACAGGGCCAGCGAGAGAGGAGGCACGTGGCACCTGTATGAGAGCCGTTACGCTTTGTGGGGCCGTCAGTGGCCTTTGGGGGCCCCCGACAGGGGCTAGCTGCCTACATTGGACCCCCGCCCAGCCGTCAGCAAGGACCTATCGAGGACGGGAATCGAGTTCCTCTTTACTACCAGTGTGGACAGCCGGGCCACATCAGGAGGGACTGCCCGTCTAGGGCTGGAGGTCAGTAGATGCTCCCCACACCGAGTGCTGGAGGATGAGCAGGAGGCCGTGGTTCCCAGGCGTGTGGGGGAGGTCAGTAGTCACAGGGAGGGTACTGGCCATCGACTACCTGTCCGACGTAGAGTGTGGCTGCTTCTTCCACACCGAGAGTTGAGGGGTGTATCAACGCCTTGACACACAGAGATGCCAGAGCTTCAGGTTCAGTGGCGGCAGGTATGGTTACAGTTTCCGGCAGATTAGTTTACACACTTTTTGATTCCTGCTTGACTCACTCGTTTGTTGTTGTTAGTTTTGCTGTCAGTTTGGGATAGGACTGTGTATTGTTAGAGGATCCTTTTGTGATCAGTGGTCCCGGTGGTCAGCTGTTTGTAGCTGAGGAGATTTACACAAACTGTGAGGTCAGTGTTGTGGGACACAGCCTCCCCGCAGACCTGATTGTGATACCGATGGAGGACTTTGGCGTAATTCTTGGGATGGACTAGCTGTCTGCTTACCACGCTTTAGTGGACTGTTTCGAGAGGAAGATCATCTTCTCCATACCGAAGATGCCTTCTTTTGAGTTTCACGGACAACCGGTGGATGGAGGCTTCAGGTGCATTTCTGCACTTCAGGCGGCGAGACTTTTGGGCCAGGGGTGTGAGGGCTTTCTGGCTTGTGTAGTGGCAGAGCCCAGCCCCGTGGCAGACTTTCAGAGCATCCCGGTGGTTAGAGAGTACCCCGACGTGTTTCCATAGGAGTTGCCAAGACTACCACCTGAGCGTGAGATCGAGTTCATGATCTCACTGGTACCGAGGACCAGCCCCATTTCTACAGCACCTTACCGGATGGCACCACTTGAGCTGCGAGAGCTCAAGTCCCAGTTGCAGGACTTATTGGAGAAGGGATTTGTGAGGCCCAGCGCATCTCCGTTGGGAGTCCTGGTATTATTTGTGAAGAAGGATGGTACCCTACGCCTTTGTGTGGACTACAGACAGCTGAATAGGGTCACCATCAAGAACAGGTATCCGCTGCCAAGGATTGATGATTTGTTTAACCAGTTGCGAGGTGCCACGGTTTTCTCCAAGATAGATTTAAGATCTGGCTACCACCAGTTGAGGATCAGGGAGACCGACGTCTCCAAGATAGCCTTTCGCACGCAGTACGGATACTACAAGTTTTTGGTCATGCCATTTGGGCTGACTAACGCCCCAGCTGCTTTCATGGATTTGATGAACCGGGTGTTCAGACCGCACTTGGATCAGTTTGTGGTGGTGCTTATTGATGATGTGCTCATTTACTCGCAGGATCAGGCGTAGCATAAACAACACTTGTGGATGGTTCTGGACACGTTGAGGCGACGTAAGCTATGTGCCAAATATAGCAAGTGCGAGTTTTGGTTGAGACAGGTAACCTTCTTAGGTCATGTGATTTCAGAGGATGGCTTGGCTGTGGATCCAGCCAAGGTTGAGGCAGTACTCAGGTAGAAGAGACCACTTACAGTGATAGAGATTCACAGTTTCTTGGGACTGGCAGGCTACTACCGACGGTTTATCAGGGGTTTCTTGCAGATTGCACGTCCTATGACACAGTTGACCCGGAAAGACGTGCCTTTTTCTTGGACAGACGCTTTTGAGGCGTGTTTTCAGGAGTTGAAGGAGAGATTGACTTCAGTTCTGTGCTTACCATCCCAGACAGCAGTGGCGGTTTCATTGTGTACACGGATGCTTCGTTGCAGGGGTTAAGGGGTGTGCTCATGCAGTGGGGTCATGTTGTCGCTTACGCTTCGCGGCAACTGAAACCCCATGAGCATAGCTACCCTACCGATGACTTAGAGCTGTCAGTTGTCGTCTTCGCGCTGAAGACATGGAGGCACTACCTGTACGGTGAGACTTTTGAGATATTCACGGATCATAAGAGCCTCAGGTACTTGTTTGATCAGAAAGATCTTAACATGAGATAGAGACGTTGGTTAGAGCTCCTGAAGGACTATGACTGCAGCATCTCCTACCATCCGAGGAAGGCCAACGTGGTGGCTGATGCCTTGAGCCGAAAGGCGCCCGCCCACTTAGCCAGTTTACAGGCACAGAGTTGGAGACTCATGGAGGAGTTGGGCAGTTGGCGACCCCTAGAGTTACAGGGGCACTGTGGGTCAGTGACAGTGATACGACAGACGAGACCAGAGCTGATAGACCGCATCATTACAGGACAGATGACAGATCCGTACCTGCAGTCGTTGCAAGACAGAGTACTGTCAGGGGACCCAGGGGACTTCTCCTTTACAGACAAGGTGCTACGTATGAGGGGACGTTTGTGCGTTCCCAAGGACGAGGAGTTGTTAAGAGGGCTCCTGACTGAGGCACACGGGTCCAGGTTCACCATACATCCCGGGAACACGAAGATGTATCATGATCTGAGACGTGACTTTTGGTGGAGGAGGATGAAGCAGGATGTAGGTGAGTTCGTGCGGTAGTGTTTAGTGTGTCAGCAGGCGAAAGCCGAGCATCAGAGGCCTACAGGACCGTTGCAGCCACTTCCAGTGCCAGAGTGGAAGTGGGAGAGCATCACCATGGACTTGGTGGTGGGCTTGCCCGTTACCCAGCGAGGACACGACGCAGTCTAGGTGATTGTAGACAGATTGACGAAGACGGCACATTTCTTGCCGATCCGAGTCAATTTAGAACCACCACAGTTGGCAGAGAGGTATATTTGTGACGTGGTACGTCTGCACGGAGTTCCGCACGTGATTGTATCCGATCAGGATACTTGTTTTACGTCCTAATTTTGGGCTGAGTTTCAGCAGGCTTTGGGGACACGGTTGAGGTTCAGTACGACGTACCACCCCTAGACGGACGGACAGTCAGAGCTCACTATACAGGCACGTGAGGACCTTTTGCGTGCCTGTATAATGGATTGGAGGGGCTTTTAGGAGGAGCACTTGCCCTTAGCAGAGTTTGCATATAATAACAATTATCACTCGAGCATCGGCATGGCACCCTACGAGGCTCTGTACAGATGGAGGTATACTGCGCCCTTGAGTTGGGTTGAGGTGGGGACCAAGTGGGAGGTTGGCCCCCGGCTGATCTGGCAGAGTCAGGAGGTGGTAGAGCAGATTCACAGACGACTTCGCATTGTCAGGAGCAGACAGAAGAGTTATGCCGATCGGAAGCGCAGAGAGGTGCAGTTCGAGGTTGGGGATCACGCCTTTCTTCGCATTTCGCCCATGAAGCGCTTGCAACATTTTGGGGTGAAAGGAAAGCTCGCGCTAAGGTTTGTGGGGCCCTTTGAGTCCCTGGAGCCGATAGGACCCGTTGCTTACAGACTTGTCCTTCCTCCCCAACTTTCTAGTGTGCACAACATGTTCCACGTGTCCAACCTCAGAAAGTATGTCGCCGATCGCAGTCACATTCTGAGCCACGAGAGTGTCGAGGTGGGTGACGACTTGACCCACCCCAAGCGACCTGTACAAGTACTAGACAGAGTCGTCCGGAGTTTGAGACGGAAGCAAGTACCCCTGGTGAAGGTCTTGTGGAGGAGCCAGGGGTACGAGGAGGCTACCTGGGAGCCTGAGGCAGCGATGCGAGAGCGGTACCTGGAGGTTTTTGAGGGTACGTCTTTGCGGACCGGCTTCGGTCCTCTTTAAGTTTGTTATGCGTATATTGTTCTTTTCCTACACCCTAGCTAGCTCAAGTTTCGGGGATGAAACTTCCTTTAAGTTTGTTATAATGTTAAGACACATGTTGTTTGAGCCTTTTAAGACGTCTGGACTATGGGTCAGACGTCTGGACACCTTCCCAGATGTTCGGAATAAAAAATTTTGAGTACGAGCTCGTGTCTACGCGCGGGCTGCACGCAGACAAGACTCTCATTTTCCTTCCCCTCTTCTCTCTCTCCCTGCCTCCAGCAAATCCTAAACCCCCAACTTTATAAACCCTTCCCCCTCTCTCGTTCTCCCCACACCAGCCACCCTCCTCTCTTCTTCCCCAGCGCGAGTGCGAGAGCGGCATAGAGGAGCGGCGTGAGAAGGAGAGGAGGTGAGCTCGTGAGCTCGCGTGGGAGCTCACCAGTGAGCGCACGGCGGAAGTGACGCGTGCGCGAGGAGTGCGTCGGGGGAGTCCTCCCCGACATTGCTGCAGCCGGAGCTGCAGGCGATGAGGCGAGGCGCGGCCACGTGCGGCATGAGAGAGCGGAAGTAGGTTCTGCTTCTAGGTTTTTCCCAGAATCGGACGTCTGGAGCGACGTCCAGACGACGGTGCGGACATCTGGAGGCAGTTCCAGACGTCTGAGGAGAGGGCTTTGCGAAGGTACGTCCTCTTTGCGGATACGGCCATGCAGGCCGCTCCGCTGCTACCCTGTTGCATGGCCTTTTTGAGAAGATTTTGTGGTGGCGTTGTAGGATTTGCTTCGGGAAGGCACGGGACACGCCCTCCCACACATTTCAAACATCTGGGGAGCTTACCAAATGACTTGAAGCACTTACAAACATCCGGAGAGGTGGTCGGATGTCTGGAGCTGGGTCCAGACAGTTCATAAGATTTCTTGAACGTCTAAGGTTGACGTAGAGACTGAGGTACGATACTGGACACTTTTAAGATGTCTAGAAGTTGTTCCAGACATCTGATTTTACGTCGGTAACCCTGTTTTGACCCGTTTAGGGTCCGTTTGAGGTCCGTTTTATGCAAATAAGATATCGATGTGTTCCTTGTGAGTTCCTCTACTTGTTAGAAGGCTTTCCATACTGTTCTGATAGTTCCCTTGTGTTTGTTCCTTGTTATAGGACTTCGTTCTATTGCGGGTTCGAGGCTTGCTGAGGCACGTGAGCCTGTCGTTCAAGGCCCCAATACTCCTGGGTTTACTGGTAGAGTGGCTTCCCCTAATTTAATTACAAACCTGAATGCATGTGTGGAATAAATGATTAGAATCTAGGATATGGCATGAATCCTAGGACGAGACACACTTGACGAGACACACTTGAAATGTCTGTATTGGATGATTGAATTGCAATCTTAAATGAGTAGATAAGAATGATAACAACTGACTGTAAATGAATGACAGCTGCCTGTGAAATATGAAGTACTTGTGCTAGTTAACTGTTGCATGTAACTTTCCTGTTGTTTACGTTAAATGACATAATACGAGCTGCATGTATATAATTTGAGAATGGTAATGTAAATGATGGAAATACAAGCTACCTGTGTATAACCTGAGTATGGAAATGTGAACGATAGCAATACAAGTTGCATGTGTATAACCTGAGAATGGAAATAGAAATGATGAAACATAGTATGGAATGGCATGAGGAATATGAGCATGAACCTTACGGGGAATTAGGAGTAGAGCTCCTGGAAATAAATGAAATGGATCTGGAAATGTGAGTGGGGAAGTAGCTGGCCCTTGAGTACGGAGTACCAAGGAGAGCGACTATCCCCCTGTTTAGTGCAGAACGGAGCTAGCTGCCCTTGGGTTGGGATCCGGGGTTAGGATTGGCCACTCTGTACCGACTTCTTGGCCTTCGCGTACACGGTACCGGGGAGAGCTACTAGTGTAGGGAGAGAGCTATCCACCCCACGAGGCCCAAGGTTCAGCTAGCCGCCCTACAACGACTGTTTAGGCCCACTGGGCAAACTAGGGTAGTCAGGCGAAGGTACGCGGACTGTGGAGGGGCGAGACCCCTGTTTGGTTCTTAGGGACTAGACCCTTGTTACTGAGAGGGCTAGGCCCTATATTGTTCCGTGTTGTACTTTGGGCGCACCCGTTAGCGAAAACGACTGACCGCATGCCAGTGCGGGATAGCTACCCGTGCGCTTATCGTGCGTGCCATAGTCACCGTTACGTCTGTCCGTGACCTTGGGGTGGTTGATTGGGTGTAGGATCACCACGGGGGACTCTCCCGGCTAGGAGAGCACCACGTGTGCCTTCTACTCTTCAGAAAAGACTACAATCAAGATCGTTCCCACGAGGAACATTCGAGATAAAGAAAGAGATCCGATAAATAAGCCAATGGGTGAAAATGAATAAATTGTGAAATAAAGTAAATGGAATCAACAACTACCTATCCACTTTTACTGCTTTACTAGTTGGTTGCCACTCTAAGCATTCGCTGACTTTGTGTACTCATAACCCTTTTCAGGTCCAGGTGTTGAGCAGCCAGAGCTTACGGGTGTAGAGGGTGCTGGGTCCAGTAGAGCCCAGTAGTTGTAGCTCTTTTGTTATACTTATTTGTAGTAGTGAGTAGACTCTTGTACCTTTATGTTCATGTACCTTGTTACTTTCTATTGTTGTGATGGTGATACGTACTGTAGCAGTTTTTACTTCTTTACTACTGTATCTTTTTACTGTTAGTTGGTTAGTATAGTGAATGTGGTTTACTTTCGTGCTTTTTGGTTACTTTCTCGTTGGACGACTGGGTCTTGGGATCAGTCGAGTCGGTCTGGTCCCGAGTCTTGTAGGGATTCGGGAGTCGGGTCGTAACAATAGTTGTTCATCATTCATCCCTTCCAATCTACGTCGAAGGTTGTACACGACTTGTGGACTCCCTGTATGATGGTCACGTCTATTGCAACAAATGAATGATCTCGTTTAGCACGTTTGTTGCTGTTGTATGAGACCTATCATTTCTTGCTGAGAGCGTACCATCGATTTAAGTTTGTTGTCAGAGCTGGCGGTGACCGAGTGCTCCATGGTTGCCGGATCGAGGTGCTCTGATACTAGATTGATAGCATCGGAATGGCTTGGGTTAAGCCATGGGGATCGCCTCAGATATAAAGGTAGGCGAGGTGTATGCCAATGTGCCATAGTGGGTGGAGTTAGGGACCAATACCACAGGTGTAAGAGTTAATTGAGAGATTCCAGTGCTTGCCTTCCATTCATTAACGAGGGAATACATAAATAGTCGTTGTTCAACGGATGCAACATGACCCAACCATTATGACATTAAAGGGAGAATCTACAAAACCCAGCAAAATCTTCCCTTCCTCATGCAATAAGACTTTTAGACCTAAACCCAAGTTTTGACATTAACCAAAATGAGCTTTACATAAGGCTCGGCAGCCTATGGCAGAGATTGACCAATCTTCCTCAAGGCTGGTGTAGATTTAGGGAGTCTTCCTAGGGTCTTTCCCTGCCATCCCCCAAGTCAATTGGACCACTCCTATTGGTTTGTATCAGGGGGTTTTGGAAGTTGATAATGAGGGTAGTTGAGATGGTTAAATCATTGTTTGTAAATCAGATCCACCGATTCAACTCATGATTAGCCTTTGCACCGATTGGTTTTTATGGGGAAAATTTTGTACCCCCAAAAATACCTAAAGTAATGGTTTCTTCAAGTAAAATTTCAAATCAAATTTCAAACACATAATCACAACCACTCATTGTGTAGAACAATACAAAAGGATTATGGGGCTCAGCAAATGGTAGCGGTTTGCTATTTTTTGTAGGGAGTGGGGCTTAGAATTTGGCTTGGAGAAACCATTTTTCAAAAACCTATATTATTAATTAATACTCCATGAAGAGCTCTTTGGTCATGACCTTTTAATTATGAAATTATTTCATTATAGAATTAGGTGTTTGGTTTTAAAAGAAAATAATTTCTTAATTATTTCATTCATGCTTTTTATCTTTTATAATTTTATGATATGAAACTCTTTTCTCTCAAATATCCAATTTAATTCCAACTTTTCACCCAAAAGAAAAAGGTTTCTAATTCATATATTATATATAATGTATTAATATATTATGTATTGTAAAGTGTATTATTCGATATATCTTAATTTTTAATTAATAAAATTTAAAAAAATCAATCAAAAATTAAAATACATTAAATATTTTAAAATATATTACACAATATATTTTAATTTACAATCGATATCTCATATTTGAGTTACACTGCTTAATTTTATATAGGTATTATTTAATTTTTTTGTAGAATATATTTAATATTGATCTCTAATAAAAAAATATAAGATGAGAAAGTCGATAATAAAAATAAAATTTAAAATGAACATATATATTGATCAGTGCACAAGAAAGATAAAAGAAAATATAAATAAATAAATGAGAAAGAGGAACGTAAAAGTCTACCGTAACAAACTAAAAAATAAAAATAAACCTAAATAGTAGCCCTATTCATGTCAGTTCATTAGATATAAGGATAGTTTCGATGGCAGATACATGTCATTTCAACTATATCTCTAACAGCAATCAAATGTGTGTATAAATACCTTCTCATGCTGTATATTTGCATTTCGAGGAAGCAAATATTTAATTTCCCTTAAATATAAGGAAAAGACTTTCCGTGCGTGGGTATATAATTTGATGTACATATATCATCGTCCGTAAAAGATAATCTTTTAGAAACTTTCCATCCCACAGTACCAAACTAGAGGGTGCAAGAACAGAGGTTACGAGTGGAGTTTGGGGAGATGAAAAGAGGAGTGAGGATTGAGTTGAGTAACTGAGTGACATTTTCTTGGCGTTTACGATGCAAGCTAATTAGGGGTTAAAAAAAATCATTTTTTTAACGACTGAATAGTTACCAAGGGACCGCTTGTTGTTTGCTTAGGAAATGAAAGAACCCCTTGATTTCAACTACAACCAAAGTCCCCCTTGTGTTTGGTCATAATATCATAAATAATCCTTTCCAACCGTCACCTTAGACCCCATGTTGTCCTCTGCAATGCTACCTCCTTTGTCTCTTCTCCCCCCACCGCACCTCTCCTCTCAACCGTGGGGGCTGCATGCAGCGTAGAGTATTGGGTCTGATTCAACCCATCCTATCTGAATTGGTCAAGACGTAAATTTCTTTTCAAACTATGAGTTGGGTCAAAGGCTCAAAACTTTTGATCATTTAAAACTTAGGCTCGATCCAAGATCCTTTTCTTTTGAGTTTAGATTTGGATCGAGTTAGGTCTAAACGTTAACTTTTATATATATATATATATATATATATATATATATATATATATATATATAAAGTGATTTGGGTACTTTTTTAAAAAAATAAATTTGAGTATTTTTTTTGTAAAAATTATATATAACATAATCTTAAATGTACTTTGGTGCTTTTTTTTCTATAAATATTAATTTTAAGAATTAATATGAATTTTTTTTGTTACAATTCTTTACAATTTTATTATTTAATGTTTTTTTAATACTTATCTACCTATACTTCATAAAATTGAAAGGTAAGCACTATATAAGCCATGAACAACAGATAAAATTATAATTATGAATAATCTAAAACTAACTTCTAAATAAATATTTTTCAGAGTGTTGAGCTTAACCTAATTTCTAACAAGTTATCGTCGAACCCAACTTGAACTTGAAATGGATCTTAAAATAGAGGATTAAGTCCAACTCATAAAAAATTTAAGTTGAAGTCGAGTTCAGAATTTTTGGATCTGATTATAAATTAAATTTGGATTAGCTCAACTTAATACTTCACCACTGTTGTATGTCATAAACTCTTAACCATTTTAATGGAATGATTTTTGTATTTTGTAAAATTAATCAACTTCTAAGATAACATTTTTCCAAAAGAATGTAATGGAACCTATATAATATCAAAAGTTTACGATGACATTTAATATCTATCTTTCAAAGCTCCGTAAACACCCATCATCGATGGATAGTATTCAGAATATACACTTATGCTAATTTGTGGACTAAAAATCAAATCGCCGTAGTAAAGTTCAACCTTAAAAAATGGCTTTCTCGTCATCTTGCTTATAATCGGGTAAACAGGTCAGATTTCTTCAACTCACATCCAAACATAAGCCGTATCGAGATTCGAAACTGCAATTGACACTCAAAAATAAATGAGTTAAAAACGGGAAATGTAAAAGTAGACATTAAAAAAATAATGTAAGAGTATGTGAATATGGATTTTAATTGATAATTTATATTTAATTTAAAAAAATTATCATATTATTTTAAATTAAAATACGTAGGTGATTAATTATTTTATACTAACGATAAATTATTATAAATGATTTTATATTTGTGATAAATTATTTTAAAATATCTTTCTATCGATATAATTTCATATTGCACCAGTGTAAAATTAATTAAATGATATTTTTACCTGTGAAAAATAATTTTCACTTATAAATTTAAGACATAGGATTTAAGATTTAAGTTTATTAAATATGATTATTCACTTGAAATATGATTTTTCATCTTAAGATTTAAAATTTAAAGACTAAATCTAAAATTTTAAGATAACAAATTACTTTTTAAATAGAAAATCATTTATTATTGATGAAGAAATACTTGAAATTTAATTTTATTCCAATATAATTTTATTTTAAACTATTTTATATCGATATAAATTAATATTACATCAATATAAAATAAAATTACGTCAATAATTACATTTTCCTTTAAATAATTAGCTAAACGAAGCAAAGGATACGCCCTTTAAGTAAAAGATATTTACTTGATAAAGACTTTAGCAAATCTAAAATTGTAATGTCGATTTAATATTTAGGTGGTTGCATTGCTAGCAATCCTTTCTCCTATGAGCAAATCATAATTAATAAGAATTTTATATAAATGTCATCAACAATATTTAAAATTACTTAAATATTATAAAAAAATTATATTTACCTAAATATCATAAAAAAATTATTCTGTTACATAATGATTTTTTTCTAATATTTAAGAAAATATAAATTTTCTTATGATATTTTAATAATTTTAAATATCATTAAGGCAAGTTTTCCATCAAAGCAAAGCATGGGACACGTTTCCATTCATGGAGATTGAGCTGAGCCTATTTGCTATTTAGTGTTGGGAGCAGGCTCATTAAGAACGTGTATGAACATCCTAATTGAAGATCTCTTCCAGTTTCTTATTGGCCAATTCTATTTTTGCTTGTTCAATTCCTTCGTGGCTTTCACACGATGGAAGGCCGAGCGGAGTCCAAAGTCCAAATTCAAGTTCGAAAGAGACCTTTAGGATTTCTGATTTCTACCACCTTTGGGCTGCCATATAGGTTGAATCTAAAACATTACGTATGTGATTCACAAATTAAACCAAATAAGCCATGGGCATCCAAATTTCAAGAGAGTGACAAACAAACAAGGAAAAAACATGAGCCAAGAGCCACTTGAACTTGCAGCATCAAACGAAGGCATTTCTAGAAAGAATTTCTCCAGAGTCAATGGAAATCTGATCCAAAATAAATTTACTTTATTCCTTTGACGGTTGTCGTAGAAGATTATAGAATTTCACATTGTAAATACGCGCGGTGCTTTTAGACTTTTCAGCATTTTTTTATTTCGATGGCACTGCAAAGAGAAAAAGAAGACAGATTCATCCGTGTATGCTCTCAGCACACTCGCCCACTTTCCAACCCATGCTGACATCAACGTCAGACTTGATGCACCTTGCACACATGCACCATAACATCAGCAGTGTTTCATCTTTGCTACGATTGCCGATGTTGCAATGCTATAGATTGTAGCATCGATGTTATACCATCCACGCTTATAATGGTATGACACTGCAACATCAATTCTAGCAAAGCATCAACATTGCAATGTTTTAGGTAATACCGTTATTTTCTTTTCTTCCCATGACTTGCGAATAGTTTAAAGAACCCAACATCCCCCTCATCCTCCCCTACATGCCAACCCCTTCACCCCTATCAATTGCCTAAGCCCCACCTCCATCAAAGCAAAAAACGAACTTCGCCCTGAAGCAATGGTGAGCACTTTGCTGTGAAAAGACACGCAGCTCCTCTACTCCTTCATGTCTTTTGCCCCATGTCAACGGGTAAAAGAGCATGCAGGAAGAGGTGTGTGCGAGCCTGTCGACCACAGTTCTCAAGTAACATATGCATCACCATCACTTCACGGTTTATAGAGGAATTCTGGTGGAAATATGCTTTAGCTCATTCAAACGTTATTTTGAGGATGCTTCACGCTACCAAAATGGTGAAGAGTCCCTCTAGTTTCATAATCCAACATAGGATAGATTTCCATATGAAAATACACCAGTAGAGGCAATCAATTGTATTATCTTGCAAAGTCATAAAGGGACGAAAACATCTCCAGATATGCCCAACCTTTCTAGGAGCACAGATCCCACTTCAAAAATATGGAGATTCAGCTTCCAAAAGGAACATTTTCAAATGCTCAATCAAAAGCCTTCCGTAAGTGCAAAGACCCTACCAGAAAAAACAGGAGGCAATCTGGAAATTGCAGCCTCAATGTCCTGACCAGGTACATGGATCGTTATCAATTCAAAGAATAAACTCCAAGATCGATGTGTGATTATTTTAGAAAACTTATAGAGGTTGCAAATTAAGTGTGTGATTAACTTACATCAGTTCTATAGCGTGCCGAGAAGTGGATCAAAAGGATTGCTTTGTTTTCAAACCTTTCTGCATGCTTGACTATCTGCAACAAGAACCACAAAATTCAGTGTTAATAAATTTCGATGAGTAGCAGAACTTGGAGTTCATGTTAAGCAACTCGACTCTGATTTGGACACAACAACTGTGAACCTCAAAGAGATGCGTATGCCCATAGTCCCTTGCATCTTCAATAGTCATTGCATCATCAACAAAGGTACTCTGTAGGATAGAGAATATGCTGAACAGCAATAATATAAATTCACCTGAACGTTACTAGTCCCATAAAAAAGTTATAGAATATTCCCTTCGAAATGCATTTGACTTTTATCAAGCATGCAATCGTGATGAACTTGACATGATCAAGAAAAATCTTAAACCACTACAAGAAACAAAATTGCAAACAGCGGATGGTATGTCTTCCAAAAAATTCATCACCAAGGAAACAATAAAAATAGCTGCTGGGCAGAACTAGCAAAGTCAGAATGTATTTTAGTTTATGATGAGAATAGTTCTCGATAAGTTAATGAGACAGATTACCCGTCATTAAAAACAACCATGTAAAGATGGGGAAACATAGGAGTGAGGGAGAAGGAATAACATAAGACCACGAGATAACCTCACCCCAAAAAAGGAACATACCTCTCCCTATGAAGGGAAATTTTTTTTTTTTTTTTTTAAAGAAAAACGTGGAAGATTACCTGAGCCCAGTAATCATCCGCCTATGAAAGGCACTTTAACAGGCATGAAACACAGGCTATAAGCAGGGCAAACATTGTTTGCAGCAAATAGGACAAAAGGTCATATAGTCCAAATCACAAGTATATGTGCAACATACAGCTGAATGTCAACAGCAAATGATTAAGTTTTACCCATGGTTTGGCTAGGGCCTTTTGAAGCAGCAAAAGAGCAAACACAAAAAACTGAAAATTTTTAGTTCATTATTTCCTTTCTTTTTTTTTTGAGAAAATTCATTGTTTCCTTTCATGATGGCTTTTGTTTTATAATAATTATTTCTTAATATGGGTGCTACTTTTAGAAGTAGCTCTTAAATTTTTAGGGTGCATTTACGATCAAGGAGTATACCTCTTGATTAGGTTTCCTTTTCTACAAGTAGACTTGATGTCAAAGTAGAGTTGAGTAATGATATCGAATACCATTACGGTTTATTCATTTGGATCATATGCAATCAGTAACCCCCTTTCTTCCCTTGTGGATTCAGCCTTTCTAGTCATCTCCTTTCTGATTACACTGGTGGATTCCAGTGTCACTGCTTCCCCCACTTCTTCACAAGTGGATTATGGCCCCTTGCCTCCTCCCCTTCCCTCTTCTCTTTTTTCCACAACCAACTGATTTGGTATCAGAACTTGGCCATCAAATTTATTCTCACAACTCGATAGTCCATTCCAACATCACCAATTTTATCGGATGTCCCCGGAGAGACCCCAACATCACCAATTACTACCTCTTCACTGAACAAATAACCACAAATCATCTCCATCATATAACCAAACCCATCACTTCCAATCCCACTACTAAAACTAATCCTTGTTTCCATCTTTATCATGAAGTCAAAACATTTCCAATCAATTATATCCCATTGCCCACTACCTCTATCTTTAATATCTCACTGACAAGCCCCTCAAAGGTACAACCCATCATTTAATCCGTCAGCATATTGCTCCCATCCATCAACCACAGCAAGCAAAATCCAGCAAGTTTTCAGCATAACATGAAACCAAAAACCAAAACTCAAGATTTGCAAGATAGTCTACCAAGATGACAGTCGGTGAAATAAAGTTCAGACTACAATGGGCAAAATTCTTAAAGAGTCAAAGAGAGTCAGTTAATGAAGAACTTGAAGCTATAAAAAGAGAGGACACAAGATGAGAATACTTTAGTAGCAAGCCAGAAGAAAAGGGTGAAGATGAAGATATAATTGATCTAGCTAAATCGGAACAAGCTTGCACTTCAACGATTGTGAAGATCTGATCACCATCATAAATGAGGATGTTATGAAGATTGTCAAAGAAGCTTCCATGAAATTACCAGATCACGTGGGAGGCAATTAATATAGGCAGAAAAAGTGCCCATGAGCATTGATTATACAAGTAAAATGGTGGTAAACCATGATAGGTGAGCATGGTTGTGGAAAAAGGGAGATAGGTAGTTCAGGAAGCACAAAAGAGACTAGCAAAGGGAAGAATAAAACAAGGGTAGGGAGGAACTTTTTTTTTTTAATATGGAGGAACATGGTATCAAAGGTACTAAGGAGGATGTACGGTTTTAAGAAATTGAAGGCTATGGGAGCAGACCTGAGATGATTGCAAAACCAGCAAGTATGCTACATCATGCACATTGACACAATTGTAGAACAGGTTCTTTTTTTGGCCAAGATAAAGTATAGAACAGGATATTTCTACATCATGAAGTAACTATATTGCAAATAAAGGGGCATTGAAGTATTCTAATACTGATTTTTAAGTTCAAAATCACTGCATGCAATGACAATGCAATTCAGCATAACATTTACTTGATTCAGAATCAATATGAAAGGCAAGAATGAGAGAGCGTCAAGCAATCCATGGGAGACAGATTTTACAAGAGACTAGTCATCAGCCAATGATGTGGTCCAACACCCTAACCTCTCCACTATATGGTGTAAGTAAATAGGCCTCTCCACTTATAGTAGCATGGTTAAGTGTGATCTTAGATTCTTACATAGCATTTTGTTAAACACATAACTCCTTATCCTATCTTATAAGCTTTGAGTTATTTGGTCTTTTACAAAGAACTTTTTATTTCCTACCTATTTCATTGGATTTGTTATAATGTAAGTGGGTGTATTCACAAGTTTAACATTTTTTGGGTACATCTTTCAAAAAAAATGGTACTAAATAGAAAAATATATAAAAAAAGGTCCATCAATTTAACTAGTCAACAACCTAATCCAAGGTATAGTTACATGGTAGGATGAATTGAGTTGGGTTGGAAAACTCCCAATCCATTGATGTTAGGTCAAGGTTGTGGGTTAGACCACAACCTACCCAACCCAACTTGTAGTTTGCCCTGAAATACAGAGGACGAGACTTAGTAAACAATATTTGCCTCCTGGTAATACACCGGCATCATAATTGGGCACCTATGCTGATTTGGTTGCATTAGGATTTTAGCAATCTCATTTTGCACTACATTAAAAAACAGATTGGTTCAATGGATGGAGCCGATCAATCTGATTAAGTGCATAACCAATGACTTTGGAAAACAGTTTGCAGCATAGCAAAGATGTTTAGGACCTCCATTTAGTAAAATGATAGCTATGTTACTTTTAGTAGAAATACAGCGCGTATCCCATGTTGAAATGTATTTCTAATGGAGTTTTACAATGATAAAAGATCAGGAATCAAATTTTACTGTAACTGGTACACCTCTGCAAAGCATTCAGTAAACAAATCATATGAAAAACCACCCACAAAGACTAAAACAAGTCTGAGAGTCATCCGTTCATCCCTAGGTTTTATGCAGATACAAATGATATTTGCTATGAACATCGATCTCAAAGAAGAATTTTGGCAGCTACAAATCAAGAATAACAATAGGAGAGGTTCTTGGGAGAGCAATGCTTCTTAACATCCGCTTCAATATTATTCTGAAGGGCAATTGTTACATTAATAGCAAGACATCCACAAATTTTCACAATTGTATGTCATTATTTTTTAAGTAATAATAATCATAATAATAATAAAGAGGGGAACACTCATGCATGATACTCTCCACAAGCAAATTCATCACTGTTTCGGTGCGTTTCATGACTCCTGAAGGGCCCACAATGAGTAACATTTGCAAATACTTGCTTTAGGATCAAATCCATGTAACGTTTAAATGTAACTCACTCTCCTTTGAAATGTTGAGCATCCCAAATAAGTGATTAGCAACACCTCCTTGTTCATTTTGGTCTGCTCCTAAAACAATTTTAGCCAGTTAAAGTAAGCTTCTTCAGCACATAAAAGTAGCAAGCTCCTGGCTAACTTTCTGTCCTGATGCAAGTTCATATTTATTGTGGAAATTTGTAGAATATGGAACTTTATTATTAAATCTCAAGAAACAAAGCATAGAGTTTGGTCCCCTTATAAGAGGGAACCAATCCTAATTCTATCACAAACGAAAACAAACAAATATCTTCAAATCTTATCAAATCTCTAACAATCCTAAACATATCTTTAATAATTCTCTAAAACAAAAATAGGAAAGTACAAAATAACAAGTGGATAATTCCACTCCTAACGTAAAATTTTCTCTGACACTTCCCACCACCCCCGCCAAGACAAGTTAGAGCATGCACAACCAACTTCAAGGAGTAGTGCATTGGTAGATGCTCCCACCATCTCATGTAGTTAAGGTTGTAGCACGCAAGTAGATCACACATATATTGTGGCCACAAACTGAGTCAACCCCAACCATGAGCACTATTTACTTCAACTGAACTAATAGACTAGTCAACAAAACTTGAACGAAATTGATTTGGATACTTTATCTTTTATGGGGTAAATTCCCAAGCACTAAGTTGCCCATCACCAGAGAAAAACCCTTCACACAAGGGGAAGAGGAGAACTAGCTTCGAGCATTTACAGATGGGGCTAAGCCTTTCACTCAGTTTTCCCACCAGTCATCATTGTCTTCTACATCGATAACACAACCTAAGGCTTTAGAGCTTTCTTTTGGGCCAATTACAAGTTGACCGGATAGTATCGAGGCTCAACCAAGATCTCCTTAAACTAGCATAGTTGCTAAGATCTTGGCCTCAAAAGTCACTATCAAAGAATCTCCTTCAACCATGGCACCAACTATGTACTCGCTTTACATGCACAAGGCGAGAACCGGTGATCTGATCGTGAACCAGGCCAAAAACCAATTCAATGGCCTGCTACGTGGCGTTGCCCAACCTTGCAACGTGGTTGTTGCTCAATAATAAGGGGTCACGCAATGAATAAGGGCCAACTTGGTCCCACTCTAACCGGCGAAAAACAGGAGATTGGCCAAGCTACACAGCTTGGTGACACTTGGTAGTGCACGCTGTCGTCAACACTAGCCTAGGGATGGCACACACATCCTGATGCAAAGGAGGTGCCGACAACACCCCTAGGACATGGTGGAGATCATTGGAGTCCTAAGAAGAATATGTTCTAATACCATGTGAAGGTTTGTAGAATATGGAACTTTATTATTGAATCTCAAGAAACACAGCATAGAGTTTGGTCCCTTTATATAGAGATGAAACCAATCCTAATTCTATCATGAAGGAAACAAAACATATCTCTTCAAATCTTATCAAATCTCTAACAATCCTAAAACATACCTCTAATAATTCTCTAAAATGAAAATAAGAAAGCACAGAATAGGAAGTGGATAATTCCACTCCTAGCATCAGATTTTCTCTAACATTTATGAAGCGCCATCCAATTCATCAAAGAATTTTTAGATCCATTTGTGAATATCAGGGCATCCACAGACAAGAGTAATGTCCACAAAAAGACTTGATTTTTTTTGGAACGAAAAAGGCTTGATTTTTTTGTCATCCAGCAACTTCAAAACTCCTCCACTGTGTACGTTGTGAGAACAAAGCGCAGGTGATACAAGTCTGCTGTAGTTTTGAGCTGACTGTAACAACCGGTAGAGCTACCATCAACTAGCAGAGAGAAGGAAATTCCACATATAGAGGCTTTAAACACATCAATCTCCATATTACTGAAGCCGCATTGCACTAAAACTCTAAATAAGAAAGGGCATTCTATTCGATCATAAGCTTTTTCATATCCAACATTAGAATAAGATTGCCACCCCTCATTAGCAAGATCCTGTTCTAGGACTGTTTTTTATAGCTGATATGTAAAAGCCCCTAGTTCACAGCCACTGAACTACTCAGCTTGGGATAGGGTCTATTTGTCAACAGTTTTGGAATAATTTTGTAAATCACATTGCACAAACAATGTGATCTCTATTTAGTTCAACTATTAGGAGGAAACTTCTTAAGAACAAGAGCCTGAAAGTTAGATTTAACAGCAGCAGGAAGACAAAAATTCACAAAGGACTCCCAGACAACAGTGGTGATATCTCTTCTAATAATATCACAGGAACTTCTTATAACTCATTACTTTTTTTAGTGATAAAGGATAACTACTTGAGGTCAATACTCATCGTGTTTCCATTAATGAGAGAAACCTTAGCATGTGAGATCTCACTTTCAGCATAAGGTCTTTCTCCCTAAAAAACAACACCATCTCTCATGGCCCAAATAGCCCAAAGATAAGCAAAAGGAGCAATTCTCTCCATCTTCATATGAAACTGAGCCAGCCCAACTGTTGAGCATCCCTCTGTGAAGGAACCCCAGAAATTATCCAAAGATGGAACATCTATCAACTCAATACCTGCAGCAGCCCAAATACTTCTAGTCAAAGGACATGCCAAGAAAAGATGCTAGATTTCTGACTTGGCATTGGCATCTAGAGATTATGGGTTCAAATCCGATGCCCACTATCATTACCCTTCTAAAAAAAGGACATTCAATGTCCTTTTCACCCACTCCACACAAAAGGCAAGTAGCATCAACCTTGGTGTCAAAAAAATGAAGCATCTTATTTGAAAAGAAAACCCTAGCCTCACTTATATAGAAAAATGGGATAAAAAAATTGCATACAAGTCCACTAAGAACATAAAAATAAGATAAATAAACAATAACATAAAACTAAGATTCTAACACTTCCCCTAAATTTGGAGCATAGATATCCATTAAACCCAACTTATCACATAGGAATAAGTGTCTCTTCCTCAATAAGGCCTTTGTAAGAACATCAATAAGTTGAAGCTCAGAAGATATGTGAGTAGTAGCAATCTTCATCTCCATCACTGCATTCCATATAAAGTGTCAATCTACCTCAATGTGCATCGTCCTCTCATGGAAGACATGATTGGATGCAAATATAACAACAGGGCTCTTCACTTGGACCTCAAGGTCAGCCAAGAAGTGATCCACATCACCTCACAAGCAGTATAAGACATTGCTCCATATCCAACCTCAACATTGAAACAAGCTGTTTGCTTCTTGCTACACCACGAAACAAAATTGTCTTCAAGAAATATGGCTAAACCAGTAGTAGATTTCCTATCTTCAACAAAATCAGCATTGTCTGCATTAGAATAGGAATATTGATTTAGGTGCCCATTGTTCCTATAGTTAAGTCCTCTATCTAGAGACCCCTTGAGATATTTCAAGATGAGACAAACATCATAACAATGATTGTAGCATGGTTTGTCCATACACCGACATGCCCTATTGAATGCAAAACTGATATTTAGGCAGGTGATAGATATAATAGCTTACCTACAGTGCTCCTGTACTTGTGGATATCCTCAATAAAGGATCTTTGACCTCTTCATGTTTCCCTTTCTATTCAACAAGGACCATAGAAAGCTTGGTCTCAAAAAGTCCTGCCTTTATCCCCATAAAGTACCATAGTTCTCTTGGGTCTTTTATAACAAAGACTTGTAGGAAAGTCTTTGCCTCTTGAATGCCAGTATTGTCACCTCCTGTCAGAACCATGTCATCAATGTATACAACTAGTTGTACAATGCCAATAGTAGACTTCCTAATAATGATGGAGTTATCTTACATGGATTGCCTAAAGCCAATTTTTGTCACATCCACACTCAACCTATTAAACCAGGCACGAGGGCTTGATTTGAGACCATATATGGCCTTCTTCAATCTACATATACGCTCCCCCTCAACCTCATAACTAGGAGGTTTGCCACGTGTATACCTCCTAAGTCAAGTTGCCATAAGGAAGGCATTCTTGATATTCAGTTGAAACAATGGCCAATTCTATTAATCGCAATAGAAAGAATGACACATATAGAGTTAACCCTTTTCATAGGGGAACATGTTTCAAAGTAATCTACCCCATATGTTTGTACAAAACCCTTTACCACTGATCCGACCTTGAATCAATCAATGTTGTCGTCTGCAACGTATTTCACAGCATATACCCATTTGTAGTCAACAATCTTGGCCTCAGGTGGGCGTGGCACAAGCTCCCATATGCCTCAAGTAATAAGTGCCTCCATCTCTGCACCCATGGCAACCTTCCATTGTGGATCCTAAGAGGCCTCCATGTAGTTATGTGACACCACTGTATTGAATAAGGCTTTAGAGAAAGGTTACAAAGGAGGATCAAGATGTGCAGTGGAAGTGTAATGAGAGATGGGATGGAATGTGCAAGAATAGACTAACTTCCTCAGAGCAATCAGCCTATCATCCACCTCACTCTGTCTCTGCGCTAATAATGGTGTATTAGCTCAAATAGGCATTCAATTCCAAATGGTACTTTGCAAATTGACTAATGATTAATAGAAATACAAACCAGCTACAACTACCCTCGACCAAAAACCACCAAAAGAAGGCTTTTGAAGCAAGGAACTAAAAAGAGCAGTGAATCTTCTAATGGTATTCATATGAGCATGGAGAAATATGGACTTTCCATCTCCACTCAATTCAACTTTGTTCAAGAAACTTTCGCATTCCAAAAGGATGAACATCTATTTTCCTTCAAATTATTAAGGTTGTCCCAAGCAGCTCATGTTGCCGATGGACCTTCTCAACCTTATCCACTTCTAAAATCTTTTTTTTTTCTTTTTTTTTTCTGAAGGGGGTCTAAAATTCTAATATATTACTTCTCAATGTCACCAAAAACTTCTTTATCGCCTTTTCTTTGAGGAGGTTCTTTATTCCTTTTTTTAAACACCATTTTGAGATGCTTCAACCTCAAAAGCGAAGTATCCATGTCATTCTTGAAATAATCATTTGGCCAGGCTTCTTTGATAATCTGCACTTAGATACCAGATAGTTTGCATTCTAAAAGGTACAGTGCCACGTTCAGGAGATTCATTCAAATTTAGGAGCATTGAAGAATGATTAGGGTGTATTCTAGAACAAGTGTAATGTGGAACAGTAAGAAACTTTAGCAAAGCTAAAATTGAACCAAGAAAAAGAATCCCTCATGTGTACAGGCTCCGGCAAACAAGCTTCCCTAATGGCTTCACAGGCTCCAGGAAACAAGCCTCCTGGGTGGCATCAAAAATTCTGTGGCTGACAAATCATTGTTAAGACCCTCCCAATTTTCTAAGCTCTGGTACAATAGCTATCAAAACTCCTCCCAAAAGCCAGGGAATCTTTAACATCTCAGCCAAATCATAAATATCTGCCCATAAACTCCTTCAAGCAACTTCATTAAAAAAAAGAAAAGAAAAGAGAACCCCCTTGAAGTGTGAGCATCAATAGCAACACACATTCAGTACCAGAAAGCCCTTTCATAATGAAAGTAGTACCAAACAGATTCTTAAATATGTCTTTTAGCTATAACCCAATCTTAGTAGGACTTTGCAGTAACCAAAGAAATTTGTATGTTCGGCACGAAACTAACTTAGCCTATGATTCATAGTTTAAGTAAGCACATACTCTTCTTATCTAGACAATTTTCTGATGAATGGGCATGGCATCATTGAGAATACCTAGCAATACCGGAATAAGGATGTTCAGCTGGACTATTAAACATCCACCATTATTTTATCATCCTACAAACAATCATGTGACTTGAAAAAAAAAATCTGAAGAGGAAGTTCTAGATTTGGAAAATTCTTTACATGGTTCTTCTCAACCTGTGTTCCAACTGAAGCTTCAGATGAAAAGCAATCTTTTTCCCCCTATCATTCACATCAGAGAAAAAAATTTACTGTGCACATCAACTCAAATGCAGTGTTCTCTTCGAGGGACTCTTGGAGTCCATGTTATCCAATAGACCTCTGACCTTCATTATCAATAAGCTACCTCTGCCTATTATCATTTTTTCACACCTTGGGCCCAATCCTCTCCTGGGCAGTATAATCAGCTGTGCCATGTGCATTCTCATCATTCTTATCAACAATCAGAACCTAGTTCTCACCATGATCTTTCTCCAACTAAATAAATAACTTCTATCTCCTTGTCCTTTGCTAAATGTAGCAATCCTATAGGGCCACCAGGAATCTGACCAGTTACCATTAGTGGGTGTGACATTTCTTACGGGCACAGGCATCTAAGGTAATTCAGTCTTACGATAATGACATACAGGTGAAGTACAGGTCAAGTCTTGATAATTCCTGAACCCAACACCAGTTATAAGTCCCCACCATGTGCCTGTCCCTTTTATCCCTTGGGGACCAAAATCAAACCCCAACCCCAAATCCATTGCCCCATCAGGTCCAGTTATAATCAGGTCCCTGTTTACCTATTGGATTCCCATTTACTTTACCCTGCTTACCCATCTCATTCATGATCCAAGTTACCCACGCTATTAACGGTCAATATTTTTCATAACAAGACATGTCATAATGCAATATAGTACTTATAAAAAGGAGAGTGTTCTATATGTAATATACATACAGATCCAGACCCTTCAACCCACGCATGACTCTAACTCAACCAGGTTTTGATAAATGCAACCCATACCCATCAAAAAATTGATCAAGGTAACCGAGGTGGGTCCCCATCAGATCAGAGGCAAATGAACAACCCCATGTTGAAGGTCACTTCCAAAAACCAGCATCTGTTTCTCACTATCCGCTTTCTCCAACCAATTCAACATTATGCACAGTCTTCTAGGTGTCTGTCTATGCCTCCTTTTAACCTGCTGCCATCCAGAAGGATCTGCCTCCTTCTTAAGGGCAGTAACTGTTACCCTTTTTCCTTAAAGCTCCATTGTTTCATTCTCCTGCAAATTTACGTCATGCCCAAATAACCAGCAATGTTTACAAAAAATGAACTTCAATAGACTACTTCTGCCTTGGCAAGTTAGCATCTGAGATCACTTTTAATTGTGAAAAGATATTTTTTGGCTCTGTAACATCAACCTCAATACAGATTCAAGCATATCCTGATTTGGTAGCATTGATCACATTGTAGTCCACTGTTAAGACATCAACAGCTGGCAGTAAAGTAGATTTCAGAGTACTCCCAGTTTAAAAATGCACATTAAGACAAGGAAGACCCACTCAAGTAGCAACTATGGACAATGCCCCACCAGGTCTAAATTGAGGATTCCGCCTCAAAAAGCACCATACAATATTTCTTTTCTTTCCGAAAAGTGCACCATACAATATTTCCCTATCATCAAATGCATGCTGAATCCATTTTAATACAACTGCCAAAAATTCAAATCTCAGCAGCACATGGAAGGAACCAGTAGCTCCTAACTGAAAGCACTTCACTAGGCTTGCAATCCTCTAAAGTTCCTTATCAAATTCTCCATCAAATTAAACCTTCAAATAAAACACAAAACAAATGTGTTCTTCTTATTCATTAATTTCCTCATATATAGAAGTCCTCATTACCCTTGATCACAGGTCTCTAAGCCCAACTGCAAGGTTTGCAACTGGAGCTATGAAATCCACTTTCCCTATTTCAGTATAGGAGCCCCCAGATCTCAAATCATTTAATTAAGCCCCTTTGTTCTGCTCACGTATAAGAATGTACTGTAACAGTACCAGCAGCTGTCTTTTTATTTTTGGGCAACAAGCAGACAACCTGTGTATTGGATTTGATTGGAGGAAGAAGGGGAAGGCTAACAACCAGTGACAGCTACAGCCAAATGTCACCCTCTCAATGTGCCATCCCAGTTTCCAAGAGAGAATCCCCCAACAAGAGGTCAGGATGGTACCATTGTCTGTCCTCTAAATTTAGACTCTGATGGCTGGAACTGGAAATGTGTTCAGTTTGAAAGAACGAATGTGTACTCTGCTCAAAAAGCAAAGGCATTGATGATCGGATCCAGAAATGAGGAATCAAACCTTTCTCTTTTTTTCTTTTAAAGGGAATAACTTCCTCATATATCAACTTCACCCTCCAAAGACTTTCACCAGCAAGTCTGATTGTGGAGCACCTCTTTAATATATCAGCACATCTAGATATTGGTCCCGGACATTGCGGGTTCTAGACAAAGCAAATTTGTTACAACTTTCATGATCTAACTACCTCGGCGCAGTTTTCCAGATTCTGTAGGTTGGCAGCAGGCATGGTGTCTGGAGAATCTGCCAATTTTTTTCACAAACAGAGCACACAGATCACAAGCAGTACTTGAGTGGCAAATAGATGCTCATCCATCAAAACAACATGAATACCTAAGGATCACCTTAAAAACTGTGAAAGCCCAATTACTTGAAAGTCAATCTCCAACCAAGATGCTGGCGATTAATTTTATCCAGTTCTCATAATAGTTGGCGAGGGGTTACTAGACATGACAGTTAAAGCCTGTTTAGGGGCCTCTTGCTTTTTGGAAGAGTTTGTTGGAGGTGATAACTGATGTGATGCCTTTCTTTTTGCCAAAACTTGGCGATCATTCTGATTTTACATTTTGGTGTGATGATTGGTTTCAAGGAGTTGTATGTACTTTCTACTTTGTGTCCAAGATTGTTTGCTTTAGTTGTTGATTGTGAGGTCAAGGCAAGGTTCGAAATACCAATTTCGACGCCATACGATGAAATTCTAAATTGGTGTTTCGTAGGCATGCCGAGAGCATGCCGATGCATGCCAATAAGAATGCCAACGACAGACCAAAAGCGGACCAACAGCAGCCTCAGCATGCCCATCGATTTCACCGGCATTCCAACCATGCCGGCAGCATCCTGACCAAATCGACGGCATGCCGACAATATCCCAGTATTTCAACAACTTTACCATGTCAACATGGGCTTTTCCCAAAAAAGGCCTTGCCATGCCGTCGGCTTAAATCACCTGGTCAAGGTAACTCATATTGAAGTCCAAAGTCGGGGACTTCAGCAAGGAATAGGACACCTACTTTCCTTGGATCTTTGTCAGATTAGAGGACGGAGGAGTTTATGCAATTGAATGATTGGTCAAGAAATCTCTCACCTTAAAATGGCCATACTAATTATTCTAGTGCAAAGATGCTTGTTTCTCTTTTAGGTGAGCATATTGGAGGCTAAAGGGTCCATTGGTGGGTGGGGAATGGTAATTTGGTAAGGAATTATCAGCTTTTCACGAAGGCAAAGACCTAGTTAAAGGTGAAGGTAAGCGACTTATGACAAAGGCTTATCATAGGAAGCAAAGTCCCACTGATTTGTGTGCTTTATGCAGCGGCTCATAGGAAGACTGTTGGCATTTACTTTTCACTTGCCCTTTTGCTAGGGAGGTTCAGGAGAAAGAAGGTATCACTTGCATAGATGAGGTTGATCAAGATACATTTGGCTGCAGCTTTTGACAATCAAGAGTATCAACTCCACTCACAGTGTTGTAGGCCATTTGTTTGTCGCACAGTGTCGTCATATTTAGGTTGAAAAGGTGCAAAAAAAAACAAAAAAAAGGGACACTTGGGGCCCCTCTTTGTGAGGGTGTTTGGCTACTTTAGTTTCACATTATCTTTTTGGATATTAATGTAGTGGGAAATCACTCATGTTCAGTGGCCATCCTTCGTTCCTTCCAGGTAAAAACAAAGGGGTCCTGGATGCCTAGGTAGATATACTGGAAGTAGACATCACAGTGTTCCCTTGAGTACTTGGATATCAGAGTTTGTGTAAATGTCATATCACATTATCAGTAGACCAGCACATCCAAGTTCAGTTCTTCCCCTGATTCAAATCTTACGATGATTGGCACTTTGGTGACTTATCTGTCAGGAAGGCCCACTGGCAGTTATAGAGCACTTTTGACAAGTTGGAGCCTGATTTCCTTCAGGATTGCTGACTTTCCTATGGAACTAACCTCCACAAAAATTATGCCGTTTTTTTTGGCTTTGGCTCCTTCATATGAAAGGGCTGGTGACTGTCGACTGAACAAAGAGTAGATGGAATGAAGCCATTTTGCCAGAGAGCAAGGAAAATACAATCAACTGTTCTTTTCTAGCTAATGTCTCATTAGTTCAAGACCATGAGCTCCCGTCGGTTGACCCGAGACCACATATCAAAGGAAGCATTTAGAGAAGCTTCAAACTTGTTAACATTGACAGGACAGCAAAGTAACTGATACAACAGTGAAAGGGGCTAGGCTTGTGTCTTTCCGTAATTGTTTAGTTAAACAATATGATGCTGTCCTCAGTAATAGTGGGGCATATATGAAGAGATATATGCAGATAGCAACCTCTTCATGGAGGGCATTGGCTTTTATCCTTTAGCATGTGGGATTTGCCTTTCGCGATGTGACTTCTAAATAATTACAATATATGAGGATGTTTTAGTTAATTTTCAATGTATAAGGATTACTAATTTCAAGTAGAGTATTAAACTACTTTTAAGAAATGTATACATATAAAAAAATTCAAAAAATTATACTAAATCCACCAAAACAAAAATCATGAAAGAATCATATTCACTAACAAGAAAAACAAGAATAATTCATTTTCCTCTTCCGAGGAAGAAAATATCATAAATGTCTTTTCCTTGAAAAAAGAAAGAACATCCCAGGATAGTTACTAAAAGAATAAATTTTGAAAGGGCGTAATAATTTGCAAAATAAAGTCATACCTCCATTACAAGAATACGAGCCCTAAGAACATCATCATTTTCTGGATCAAGTATGAAGTCGGACATGGTGTCACCAGTAAAAGCAATCTCTGGGGATGTGACTGTATAAGTGACCTGAAATTTATTATTGCAAAGGGGAAAAATAATTCAAAATGCATGTCAATGGAACAAAAAGGTAGAAGGATAAAATTACCTAGTTGCTCAATTCATATGCAAGAACAAAGACAGACCTCCACGCCTGATAACCTCAGGTGTTTTATTTCATTCCCAGATAGGCCAACATATTCCTTCTTGAGTTTCTGTTTTGAAGAATAAATTAAATAACCCTACAAATGAAAAAAAAAAAAAAAACCACAGTCAATGATTTTTTTGGTATTACATGCTATTCCAGCTATTGACCTAGCTGGCTCGTAAAAGGGATCTACGAATGAAGAAACATTACTTGGCTTGGTATGGAATGGTAAGTTCTAAATACTTTCACTTTCACACCATTCCTTAACTGAAACTCGTCACCTGCAAGACAAAACCATATGAATAGCAGATGAATTTCATCAAGTACAAAGTTCGTGAAATTCTATCTTATCAGTCTGAACTTTACCCACATTGAGACCTATCAGGTTGTGTTTCAATTCAGATTCATCCATCGCCCTGTGGGCCTCGAACAGCTTCTCCACATTTTCTTTTATAGATTTTGGCACAAAAATAGTAGGTGGCTTCATTTTGTACAAGCCTCGTGTAGCAACATACATAGGGAGCCCTCCCTGACACCAAAACCAAAAACTTAGATGGTACAGCAACTGTAAAGAGCCAATTTCGGTATATCACGATGATTGACCAAACAACACATAGAAGAGGAACCAATTTCTTACAATATGATCCATATGCCCATGCGTGACAAAGAGAAACTCCTGGGAGATTGCTCGCTGAGGGCACCTGCCAATGTCGAAGGCCATCTTTAGAGTAGGAAATATCACACAAGTCTCATGCCCTCCAATCGATAACCCTTCCACTGGGTATCCTTCAATCTCTAGCCCTCTTTTTCCTTTCAATGTTGATGAGGATTCACCAACAGAGCCCTTTGTGCTACTCTTGCCATCTGGATATCTATGCTTCCCCATTAGCTGTTGCACAAGACCAAACTGGGAGCAGCCCTGCCGTCTGCAACTTAACCGTCCAGTAATAATGACCATAACACGTCCATGAACCTATTATTACAATTGAATAAAAGGAAGAAAAAAAAAAGTTATCACATAAAAATCACTGGGATTCATGTAAGACGAGATATATGCCTCACATTTTTTAAAAAGAAAGGATACTTAAATATCATGAAAAAAATAATTTACAGAATACAAACTTTCAGTCAAAATTCACACTTTCCTTCTCCATAAGAATTCCACATTTGTTTCAGCCAAAATACAGAAAACCATTTTTTTAGTGGCAGGGTGAATTTGATCAACAATTGTCAAAAGAGTTCTGGTCAAAAAATAACATGAATTAACGCAAACTCGAAACAATACGCAAAATCTATGCACGACAAATCGACTACATGCCGAACTCCAAAACACAAACTATACACTCCAATCAGCCATAAAACTATTTGCCATTTTAGATGATGAACACATGATAACAGATCTCTCGTGATCCCTAAGTGTTCGCGTGATTGAATTTAAACGTGCGAAACGAGTCATTTTACCTAAACAGATGGAGTGCCGGTGAATACTACATGTAATTAGGATCACTATGCAATCGAAATAAACACGGAAGAGTAGACACGATGACCGAACCTCAAGTTGGAACGAGAAACGGTGAGCGAAATTACAATCGAGCAGGAACTACCACGCTGGTTTATGTGGTAAATGATTCCTGGAAAGTCAACATGATGCGATTCCTTGCAAGTCACACGATGAACTTAGTTTTCCTACACGCGCAAAGGTGCACGCGCACACAAAATCGCAACAACTGTATTAATGGGAGGAAGATTTATTCGGGGAAGCAGCATGTGGAGGATCTTACCCTAAATAGAGAAGGCCGAGCAGTAGAAGACTTGGAAGATTGGCGAGGGCGGCTTGCCGACGGTGGTGGTGTGGACTGGTGACGGCAAGGAGATGGGTGGAGGCGTGCGAAGGTGTAGCGAAGGGCCGAATTAGCAGGTGGGGGGTGGTGGCGGACGTAGAGAGGTGAGGGTGTGATAGCACCGGAATGGCTTGGGTTGAGGCGTGGGGATATCTGAGGCGTCGCAGTGGGTTAAATTAGGGACCTAACAACCATAGGTGGAAGAGTTAATTGAGGGCTGGTTTACGTAAATAGGGGATAAGGTAGAAATAAGTTGAGATTGTAAGGGATTTAGGTATGGGATAATTTATCTTTTACTCATACTTGGGTTTAAGGAAACCTGGGTTTAAGGCAAAACATGGACTCACTTATCCCCCTTCGTAAACACAAGAGTTCCCACAACATGAACAGGTCCACAAAGATTCAAGTGCTTGCCTTCCATTCATTGATGAGGGAATACATAAATAGCAGTTGTACGACATATGCAACATGACTCGACCATTTTGACATAAAGTAAAAATTTACAAAACTAAGCAAAATCTTCCCTTCCTCATGCAATAAGACTTTTAGACCTAAACCCAAGTTCAGACATTAACCAAAATGAGCTTTACATAAGACTTGGCAACCTATTGCAGAGATTGGCCAACCTTCCTTAATTCTAGTGCAAATTTGGGGGGTTTTCCCATGGTCCCTCCCTGACATCCTCCAAGTCAGGTAGACCACACCTATTGGTCCATATCAACCGCTCCCGCCCTAGAAATGGGTGTCATCCTCAAGTGCCCAATTCGGGAATTGCTCGCGCAAGGACCGGTAGTCTTCCCAGGTGGCGATTGTTTCGTCACCGCCCTCCCACAAAACCAAGACCTTAGGTATTGGGGCATCGTTGCAGCAGATGATGCGGCAGGTCATCAGGTGGTCAGGATACTGGTTGTGGTTATCACGCGGAGGCCAATCAATAGGTGGAGTGGGGATTGGCATGTGGTGGCCTTAATGGAGGTTCAACTAGGAGACATAGAAGATAGGGTGTATGCAACATCCAGCGGGAAGACGAAGCTCATAAGATATGTCGCCAATATGGCTGAGAATTGGATAGGGGTCGTGGTACCTTGGCAAGAGCTTGTTATGGGGACGTTTGGTGAGGAGAGCAGAGCAGAATGGTGATAGTTTGAGGTATGCCAACTAACCAACTTGGTAGTGGATATCTTGGTGATGGCGATCTGGAAGAGAGCGCATCCTATCCTAGGCACAGTGGAGGTGCTCCTTTAATTCTCTGAGAATTGCATCTTGGGACAAGAGTTGCTGGGCCACCTACTCTGAGCGAGCTTCGCCCTAAACATAGTCCTTGATCATGGGAGGGGGCCGTCCATATACTACTTTAAAGGGTGTCATACCGATGGCTAAGTGGTAGTGGGTGTTAAATGAATATTCGACCCAGGCTAACCAATGGACCCATGAGTGCAGGTGATCGCTACAAAAGCAACAAAGATATGCGCCAATGCTGCGGTTGACAACTTCAGTTTGTTTGTCGATTTGAGGGTGGTATGTGGAGGAGAATTAGAGTTGGGTGCCCCGAAGTTTGAAGAGTTCTTTCAAGAAGTTGCTTGTAAATATAGAATCTCAATCACTGATGATGGAGCATGGGATGCCATGTAGTTGGACGACGATATCCGCAAAGAGTCGTGCAACCTCGACTGCAGAAAATGGGTGATGAAGAGGAGTAAGATGGATGTACTTGGAGAGACAGTCGACGACAACGAGAATAACTGTGAATTCTCTATTCAGTGGGAGGGCTTCAATGAAATTCATGGACAACTCCTCCCAAATAAGGTTGGGTATTGGCAACGGTTGGAGGAGTCTGGTAGGGGCTTGTGTGGAAGCCTTGTGCTATTGGCAGGTGTGGCAGTGGAAAACCCAATGACAGATGGAGGATGGCATGGAGTACTAGACGAAATCCTTGCGAATTTGATGCAACGTTTTCTGGTAGCCAGTGTGGCCACCGGTAGGAGAAGAGTGGTATTCAAAAAGGAGTTGAGGGAGAAGGGAAGAGGTAGAGGCAATGAATAGCCTGCCCTTGTAATAAAGAAAGCCATATGCGCTCGTCCATTTTGCAAAGTCCGCGTGGTCATCATTAGCTAGTGATTGTGCCTTTTGGTAATCGGGATGGTGGCCATATTCAACCTTCAACCATTCAGCTCAAGATGGGTGAACAGTGGTCAGTGTGGAGACCTGCTTGTCTTCATCACAATGCGAGAGCAACATCGACAGCTAGATTAAGAGTTCCCCATTTGTAAATAATATCAAAGTTGTAAGGGGAGAGCTGTGCGACCCACTTTTGTTGGTGAACAGACGTCAAATGTTGACCAAGGAGAAATCGCAGCATTTGATGGTCACTACGAACGATGAATTTCCCCGTCAGCAAGTAGCATGCCCATATGTGAACAGCGAGAACAAGCACATACAACTCCTTTTCGTAGGTGGAGAAGGTGGCCTGATATGGCATCAAGGCTTGGTTGAGGTAGGCAAGGGGGTGGCTGTCCTGCATGAGTACCATGCTGGTGTAGAACCTTCCTCTATAGTTTTATTATTTCGTCGTAGTATAGTATAGAGAGAGGTGATTATCAGTTTAATACAATTTGTTACTCCGAAAATAAAAGAGTTCCCGAGGTCGAACTCAGGGAGCAAGTTGTATTCTAGGGGTACAAGTTTCTTTTACAAAAATAAAGAAAGAGAGAGAGAGAATTTGTTGGCTTTTCTTCTTTTCTCTTTGCTTCTCCTCTTCTCCCTTCTCAGATCTTCTGCTTTCTTCCTTCGTTCTTCTTCTTTATCTGCAGTGGTGATGTTCTTCTTCTTCTTTCAGCTGTTTCTGCTCTTCCTTTTTCTTCTGCAGAGCGGTCATGTTCTTCTTTTTCTTTCTTTCTTCTTTTCCTTTCTTCAGATCTTCTTCTCGTGCTCTTCTTCTTTCAGTTCTTCCCTTGGCCTCTCTGTGTTCTCCTCTGCCTCGCCTTCCTTCTCCTTCTTTGCCTTCAAACCGCCGCTGCTACAGTGCCGCTCGGTGATCCTCCTTCCTTCAGCCTTCGTCTTCTTCCACGGTTCTTCTTCACCTGTGCCTGCACACTTACACAGCTTGATCAAGGGGGCAAAACCTAACTCTACCCTCCCCCGCGTCTCTCTCTCACAGAAGCCACTCTTAGGAAAGCTCTCCCAGAGCTGCCGGGTTGCCGGGTACGGGTCGCGCCCGGGTCCAGGCCCACCGGCGTGTGTGGCGGGCGAGGAGTGCAGGTCAGTCTAAGTCGGGTCGGGCCAGGTCCGCGGGGCGTGAGCGCGGACGAGACCGGGTAACCGGGCGGGTGAAGGGGACCTCACCCCGTGTACTGAGGCAATAAGCCTCCAGCACTTTTTCGCTTTATACCGCTGCGCTCCTTCAGAGCCTTCCGAGGTGGGACTAAATGTCCCACCCCAATTTCGTGCCTGCGCGGAGGAAGCAGCTGGTAATCGCAGCTTTACGCGAGGCCTTCGCGCGAGGGATTCGCCTCGCTGCAGCCTAACGCTTTGCCGAAATGCCCCCGCACAGCCTGGGAGCGTGACCTGGGCGCGGCGCACCTGGGACAGCAGGTCGAAGCTGCTTTGCTTCAACAATGGCGGCGACGAGCGCAGGTACCTGCCCACAGAGAAACGGCCTCTCGGCCCAATCAGAAACGCGGAGGACCTTCGCCGTGGCACGACGAAGGTGGTCGGGGGGTATGCAGGCGGCAGGGCGGAGCCTAAGAGCTGCCCTAGGTCGGACTGTGGGTCGGGAGATGGGTTTGTTCGGTGGAGTTGCAGAGGGTGATTTGGGGGAAGTGGAAGGGCGGAGGTTGATCAGGGTGAGGAGGCGGAGGTTCTGCGGTGGTCGGCGAGCCGTGTGGGTTGCTGGAGTGATGGGAGCGGCTCGCCGGAGGATGGCCGGAGGCGGAGAAGGTGAGGGTGATTGGTCGGAATCGAGGGCGACAGTAAATGTTTAAAGTGAGGAAAAGGAAGAGGGGAGGAAGAGGAGGAGTTCTACCTACTTAGCAGGACGAGGAGGGGCCGGAGCGGGCGACAGTCGTATCGACTGTTGCCGGAGAAGAAGATGCCCGGGGGAAGGGGCGGCGGCGAGCAGAGGGCCGGAGAGGCGCCAGCTGGGTGCGGCGTGGCGCGGGAAGAGCGAGGGAGAGAAGTCTCTGCTGCTGGTATTGCGGCAGAGCGAAGAGGAGGAGGAGGAAGAACCGCCAGAGCTGGTGGGCGTCTGCCGGAGTGAGAGGAGAGGAAAGTTGGGGGTTTTCTCCGTCAGATCCGAGCTGCTCAGAACGGCGGAGCGACGGGGGTATTTATAGAGGCGGAATCAGAGAGGAGGGCGGAGGGAGACGACGTGTCTCCCTCGCCGGAGGACGCCGGAGATGGAAACCCATACCGTCCGTGCGTTCGCACGGCCGGTATGGTGGGTTGCAGCGACCAGGGGGTGTTCCTGCGACGGCTGACGACGCAGGGCACCCCCGGTTGACTTGCCAGCCCCTCCCCCTCACCCTGCGCGGCGCCATGCTCCGCGCAAGGTCGCCGGAGCATGGTGCTGGCAGGTTTTGGCAGGAGGGACCTGAATGCAAAGAACGAAGGAGAGTTAGGGGCAGAAATGTGAGGGTTCAAAAGTTGAGGGCCAAAAAGTAAATATATGAGGACCAAAGTGCAAAGTTGGTCAAGAAGGTTTCTTCTTAGGCTCAAGTTTTTATACATGACTAATTAGGACCTAAGGAATTTGATGGTGAATTTTATTTCTAGATTAAACCTTGTTTGACCGGTCAATTTATGCAAAAACCCAAATTAAGTTATTAATTGGACATGGTTCTCAATGTAGGTCAAAATGGGGTCTGAAGGCCAAATTGAAGGTTCTAAACCCTAGAGATTATTTTTCTATGAATTTTAGAGGGTTTATTCTATTTTTACTTTGCCTCGAACCTCGTGAATTGAAGTGGGTTTGTTTTAAGGTTACAGATTATCATTTAGTTCCTTGGAATTGCTGTAGCCCTTGTCAGATCATCCCACTTTCCTTCTTATTCGGTTTGCTTGACCTGTGTTTGGACCCTGAATTACCCTGTATGCAGATTATACTGGTAAAATTGCATTTTTACCCCTTATGACTTGTTTTCTCCTTAAACTCAGAATTCTCTGAGTTAAGCCTTTCCTTGAGTTATGTAGGAGCTTTTATCCTTTGTATTGAGTCAAAATGAGCTAGTTATGGCTCATGATGAGGTTCTCATCATACCCCCATGCCTAGCTTTTGCTAGTCCCTTAGCAAAAATTTAAGGTTTCAACCCTTGTTCTAGACCATGAAGTTCTTAATAGCTTCAGATAAGTGCTTTTTCATTTGAGCTTAGATTAGGTTAGAATGCTGACCATAGGCCTAAAAGGTACTCTAGTACCAATCAAGATCCAAATCTGTCTAGGTTTAGCCTCAGTCTTTAGCAAAGGTTTTTAAGGCCCACAAGAACTAACCTAAGGTTTATTGGACTTTGTGGTTAAAGCACCCGTGCTTGAAATGATTTTAGCCCTGGCTCAGTTCGCAGTGCGTTTTATAAGAGAGAGATAGAAAGTTTTTCTGTTTGGAGAGTTTTCTCTCTCTTTTTCTTTTTAGTTCTTGCCTAGGATTGGCTTTTCAACACGGTCTGTATCAGATTCCTTGCTCCCATCATCAATCCTCAAGGGTTCCTGGCGATCGATGCTTCGAGATAGCACCGCCCATGGCAACCCCCGGAACCCTGGCTATTGAGATTTCGAGATAATCCCATCCATGGTGTCTGAACCAGCGGAGTGCTTACATACCCCCAGTAGTATATGTGAATATCCTAAGAGACAAGCACCGAGGAGATGATATTTTGTTACGCATCTTCGAGGGGATTTCCCACCTCTCCGCGCTGGGAACTCGTCTAAATCAACTTGTGTTGATCGGACCGCTCCTATTCTAGGTGTTCTTTTCAGAATTTTGCGACGCTTCTGCGTGATTTTGATTTTTACGCTTACTGAACCAGGCTGTGTGTGAGGTTAGGGTGCTTAGGTTACTGAGTCCCGTAAACCAAAAATTAGTTAACGAGGCCAAATACTCCCTAAGCCTTGGACCTAGTACTTAAGCTTTTCATTTTCCTCAACCTCTTGAGGATTGTCTAGATCTTAATGGGTACTAAGAATCTATTCAAGAATGCCTAAGGTTTGCGTTCTTACTAATCTCATTATGCACTTTTCAGTTATTTTCTTGAATGAGGTCTAGAACTTAGGTTGATTCCTTAGTTCCTTACTAATGACTATCACCTTTTCTCATAATTTTGTGCTCCTTTTTCATTTTGTTTCTTTTCTTCTTCTCCTTCACAAAATTTCCTTCTCCTCTTTTCCTCTTATTCTTTTTCGAAAATTTTTAATTTTTATGGTGTTTTTGGCATATGTGAATTTTTTTTGTTTGAAACCTTTTCTTACAAGTTTTGCACTTTCATACCCCCCCATGCCTAAGATTTGCAATGTCCTCATTGTAACCTAGGGGTTTTATTCAACTAAGTTCATACATTAGGACAGCTGTTTTGATGAGTGAATGGGTCGGGGTGACTGTTGCGGACGATTTCTAATCTCAGATGCAAGCACCTGAGGTGAGTTGGCTGTCCTAAAGTGTGAACTTCAAGTGCAAAAAGGTGTCAGAACAAGTTTCAGGTTTTCAAAGAGAATGACGGGCTGCCTCCCGTTAAGCGCTGAGTTTTACGCCATCGGCTGGGCGCAATAAGCTCAAGGGGAATGGAGGATATAAGATGCTTCAGCCAAATCAGTAGAAGTTACATCAATGAACGGCTTGAGTCTCTGACCGTTCACAATGAAAGGTTCAGAATCGTGGCTGAGTGGACTGATTTCGATTGCTCCATTTCCAAAAACCTGTCGGACCAAATATGGTCCGACCCACTTGGATCTCAGTTTTCCTGGGAAGAGTTTTAGTCGGGTGTCAAAGAGTAGGACCTTTTGACCAGGATGAAAGATCTTTCTCGAGATGTGTTTGTCGTGGAAGGCTTTAACCCGCTCCTTGTAGATTTGCGAGTTCTCGTACGCGTCTAGGCGTAATTCATCGATCTCGCTGATTTGGAGTTTTCTGTGGGTCCCAGCCTTGGAGAGATCTAGATTACAGTTCCGTACTGCCCAATAGGCTTTATGCTCCAGTTCTACGGGAAGGTGGCATGCCTTTCCGTACACCAGTCTAAAGGGAGACATGCCCAATTGGGTCTTGTGGGCGGTCCTATAGGCCCACAATGCTTCCGGAAGTCGGGACGACCAGTCCTTCCTGTCAGGTCAAACAGTGACTTGTAGGATTTTCTTGATCTCCCGATTAGACAGCTCAGCTAGACCATTAGTTTGGGGGTGGTAAGGAGTAGAGATTCGGTGAGACACCCCGTATTTGGTCATCAGTGACCTAAACTGAGCATTTGTGAAATGGGTCCCCCCATCAGAGATTATTGCACGAGGAATCCCGAACCTTGAGAAAATGTTTTGATGAATGAATTTGAGAACGATTTTGTGATCACAGGTTCGGGTCGGTATGGCTTCGATCCATTTGGACACGTAGTCCACAGCCAACAGAATGTATTCGAAACCATCCGAAACAGGAAAGGGGCCCATAAAATCAATCCCCCAAACATCAAAGATTTCGCATACTAGAATCGGTTGCATAGGCATCATGTCGCGATGGTTCATGTTGCCCAAAGTCTGGCAACGACTGCATGCCTTGCAGTGACTGTATGCGTCTTTGAACAGTGTGGGCCAGTAAAAGCCGCACTGGAGGACTTTTGATGCGGTTTTATGCCCGGCGAAATGGCCACCGCATGCCTGGTCATGGCAGAAAGAGAGGATATTGTTGAATTCCTCTTCCGGGACACATCTCCGGATGATCTGATCGGCACCTATGCGGAAGAGGTACGGGTCTTCCCAAATGTAATACTTGGCATCGGAGCGTAATTTGTCCTTCTTGGCCTTCGGCCAATCGGACGGGATCTGATGAGATGCCAAGTAATTTACTACATTAGCAAACCATGGAAGGCTAGTACCAATAGTCAGCAGGTGCTCATCGGGAAAATGCTCAGTGATGGGTCCGGAAGGGTCAATTATTTCAGAAGGAAGACGGGACAAGTGATCAGCTACCACATTTTGGTTTCCCGCTTTGTCGCGAATCTCAAGGTCAAATTCTTGCAACAGCAAGATCCATCGGATTAATCGAGGTTTCGCATCCTTCTTTGCAAGGAGATGCCTCACAGCTGTGTGATCCGAGTATATGATGACACGGGAACCCAGAAGGTACGATCTGAATTTTTCTAGGGCAAATACTACAGCTAGTAGCTCTTTCTCAGTAACCGTATAGTTACGCTGAGCTTCATCGAGTGTTTTGCTGGCGTAGTAAATGACCACAGGTTTCCCGTCAATTTTCTGCCCCAAAACCACTCCTACAGCGAAGTCGGATGCATCGCACATGATCTCAAAGGGTTGAGACCAATCAGGGGACTGTAGGATCGGGGCTTGGGTGACTTGGTCACGCAGGATTTCAAATGCTTGAGTGCATTCCTTGGAAATTTCGAAAGGAACATCCTTGGAGAGAAGAGTGGTCAGGGGGCGCGCGATTTTTGAAAAATCAGGGATAAATCGTCGATAAAAATCGACATGCCCTAAAAAGGAACGGATGTCCCTGATTGAGCTAGGCATAGGAAGGTGAGAAATCAAATTAACCTTAGCTCGATCCACTTGGATACCTTTTTCCGAAATTGAGTGTCCCAGGACAATTCCCTCAGGCACCATGAAATGGCTCTTTTCCCAGGAAAGAACCAAATTCACATCGATGCACCGCCTGAGTATCTGGACCAAGTGCTGGAGGCAATCGTCGAATGATGCTCCGAAAACTGAAAAGTCATCCATGAAGACTTCCAGATAATCACCTACCATATCTGAGAATATGGCAAGCATGCATCGCTGAAAAGTAGCGGGTGCATTGCAAAGACCGAAAGGCATCCTTCGGAAAGCGTATGTTCCGAAGGGGCAGGTGAACGTGGTCTTTTCTTAGTCCTCAGGATGGATTGCCACCTGGTTATAACCGGAGTACCCGTCAAGAAAGCAGAAGAACCTATTTCCCGCAAGTTTTTCGAGAATTTGATCAATGAAGGGTAGTGGGAAATGATCCTTCTTCGTGGAGGAATTGAGTCGGCGGTAATCTATACAGACTCTCCACGAGTTGGCTAATCGGGTAGGAATGATTTCTCCAGTCTCAGTCGTTATAGTGGTGAGTCCTGCCTTCTTGGGCACGACCTGAATTGGGCTCACCCAACGACTATCGGAGATCGGGTAGAGGATTCCGGCATCTAACCACTTGATGATCTCCTTTTTCACGACCTCCTGCAGATTGGGGTTTAAGCGTCTCTGCATTTCACGAGAAGGTCGTGTGCCCTCTTCTGAATAGATATGATGAGTACAATAAGAGGGACTTATTCCAGTCAAATCATCGAGAGTCCACCCGATGGCTCTGCGATGTTGCTGGAGGACAACAATCAGACGGGATTCCTGTTCAGGACTGAGGTTGGAATTGATAATCACAGGAAGGGTCTGATTAGAACCCAAAAAGATGTATTTCAAGTGAGCAGGAAGGGGTTTCAGTTCGAGGATGAGGTTATCAGCAGCAGTGGGTGGTTCAGTATAGATGTGAGGTTCAAGGGTGGGAGTTACTGGGTTGTTCATATCTGGATTCGACTCCTCTGTTTGCGGGTCAAGATCCTTCTGTGGTTGATGAGGCATAATCGAGTTATTTTGGACGTGTGATTCATCAACCAAAGTCCTGATGTCACAAATTTGTTCGATGACACCGCAATTAATTCCTTGTTGGGCCTTAAATATATCAATTTTCAGTGTTTGATCTCCAAACTTAAGCTCTATTTGGCCCTCCTCACAGCTGATGTTGGCTCTCGCAGTAGCCAAGAAAGGTCTCCCTAGAATGATTGGTGTATCCCTAGGGTTCTTAGGTGCGTCCATATCTAAGACTATAAAGTCCACTGGGAAATAGAAATCCCGCACTCTTACGATAACATCCTCGAGAATCCCTTTTGGTGACTTTATAGATCGATCTGCTAATTGTAGTGTTACCTCGGTTGGTTTTAGCTCAGATTCTTCTAGATGGTCAAGTAAGGATGTGGGTATCAGGTTTATGGATGCACCCAAGTCTAACAATGCTCTATCAAATTGGGTACCACCTATCTTGCAGGAAATCAAGGGAGTACCAGGATCTTTTGCCTTGGGTGGGAGTCTACTGAGGATTACAGAGCTGGCTTGCTCTGACAGAACAATTGGGCTCCCTCCCTTGGTTCGCGGCTTACGCTGGGGTGTACATATATTCTTTAGAAATCGTGCGTAAGCTGGTACGTGGCGGATTGCATCCATCAAGGGGATGTTTATGTGGACCTGCTCGAAGAGCTTGACCAGGTCCTCCTCAGGGGCCACGGGTTTGGTGGTCTTCTTTCCCTTGGTCAAGGCCTCGGGAAACGGGATCTTGGTTGGTTCTTCTAGGATAGGTCCAGGTTGTGGATCTGGGACAGTGGTATCTTGGATAACTATCCTAGGGTCATGGTTATCAGGCTTGGAGTGGTTTGGATAATGCGGGTGTTGAGTTGTTTTACCACTACGTGTTGTTACAGAATTTAATCCAGCCTGATTTTGGTTTGGGTTTGGTAAGAGGGGTGGCTGCTGCTGAAATCCCGCATAAGAAGTTGAAGCTTCCATCTCGTCTGGAGATGGAGCAGTAGGGGCCTGATAAATCCATTGTGCGTGGCCTAAATTTGGATTCATAACGCGCTTCTGGGTTGGCACGTTATTCGGGTTAGGAAGAGGTTGGGAAGGGAGTGTGCCTGGCTGACGAGAATTTACCAACTGGGCCAGTTGAGTTTTAACCTCTGTAAGTTCGTCCTTGTGCTGTTTTTGAATAGCCGCATTCGTTCTTTGAATGTCAGCCAGAGTCTGAAGGATTAGGGACATTTGATCCTAATTTGGCCCTGATGGATAAGTAGGGTTGGGCCGAGGCTGAGGCGGCTGGTAATGACGAGAGGGCTGTGGGCGGGACTGAAAAGGTGGTCTTTGGGTTTGGGAATTTCCCGCCCACTGAAAATTGGGATGGTTTCGCCATCCAGGGTTGTAAGTGTTGGAGAATGGGTCGTTCTGGATGGCGTTGAGGTCCTCGCAGGTCTGAGGAACCTCTTGAGAATCAGGGAAAGGGGGAATGGAGTTCACCGGGCTGGTGTAGAAAGGATCGGATGATCCTCCGATCCGAGAATCAGATGGGGATGGATATGGATCCATCCTAGGGGAAGATCGGTGGAGGATGTTTTGCACAGTCTCCTGTGTGGAAGGAGGTTGTGCAAAGGAGTTACGCGCGGAGGTGGCTCGCTGCAAGTGCTGAGTCAGCTCATCCACCTTCTTCTCAATGATTGAGACCTTGTCCAATCGACTGGCCATTAATTCCAGGTCGACTGATGCGGACAGGCCCTGCATCTCATGTGCTCCCTTAAGATTCGTCGCTGCGCGGGTATTCGTCATGTCGAATAATCCCATGGAGTCATTGTTGATGGAGTTCTCGCACATGTTTTCGAGAATCTCCCATACAGTGTCTTCATGTTGACCCATGATGTTTCCTCCGCAAGTTGCATTGACGAAAAGGCGGATGTCCTCACGGAGTCCCTGGTAAAAAGATTGGACTTGTTCCCATTTAGGAACTCCGTGATGGGGGCACTTTCTCATGAGATCCTGAAAACGATCCCATGCCTCATGGAGAGGTTCTCCTGATTGTTGAGTGAAGTGTGTAATCTGATGGCGCAAGGCGTTGGTCCGACCAACGGGAAAAAACTTTTTCAAAAACTCGGATTGAAGTTCTTCCCAAGTGTTGATCGGTCGGGTCTGAGTTTGATACCAATGGGCGGCCTTGTCCATAAGAGAAAAGGAGAACATCTTCATGAGAAGAATATCCCAATTTTGCGCATCTGATCCAAAAGTGTGGGCCAGATGCTTTAGCTGTTTGATGTGCTGGAAGGGATCTTCAGAATTAAGCCCATGGAATTTAGGTATAGCATGAATCATGTTGGACTTTAATTCGGAATCAGGTCCTCCAGTCGGGATTCTGACTCGAGGCTCAATGGCCACCGCAGCAGGATTGTAGTGGTCCCGCATCATAGGACGCTGTGGTGGGTGCACGAAGTTTTGGAAGAGGTCATTGAGTCGCTGGAGCTGGTGCTCCAGATTATTTTCTTCCTCAACTGGCTGAGCCATGATGGGGGAAGAAGAAGAACTTGGTTCTGAATCAGAAGAGAGAATAATGTGAGGGTGTTGCTGCACAAACACGGGCGTTGAGGCTTGGCCTTGACGAGAGCGAATTTCTAAAGGAGGTCTTAAGGGTGGTCTTAAGGACCTCCTTCCGTACATGCACTGTTGGAAGAGGTAAGTTTAAAAGGTGCTGGACCCAATCAAGACACCCAAAAATGTGTTGGGTGACTATAGAGGTGCGGGGCAGACGGACCCCTTGATCAGAAAGATCGTCCACCTGAGAATTACCTGGGCAGCCAGAGAGGGAGAGTCCCGCGAAGACCCCTACACGGTAGAGCGTCCCCACGGGTTACAGGGTTTCCCCCACCCGACCTCTCTTGTCACTGCGGTTCCAGGTAGACCAGAATGGGGATCTTGACCTCTTAAGTCTACCAATTTTAAGATCAGGGTGCTTAAGGTTTCACTTGAACTTTAATCTTTTAAGTGCAAAGAGTGACCTAATTTAAGGTTGGTTGACCCAAGGGGTCAACTTTACCTCTTGTTTTCTTTGAGAGCTTTTAGGTCTTGTCTTTTAGGGTTCAAGTGTTTAGAGAGCCAATTGTTTTAGGTTTTCTTTGAATAGGTATTTTCAATCAATGGTTTAGGCACACTTCTTTTGGATTTTCTCCATTCTTGATTTAAGTAGTGTGTCTCTAAAACCCTAATGTTGAATCTTATGTTGGCTCTACTTGGTCCAGTTAGTTCTTTGTTGGGTAATTAGGGCTCAAGCAAGAATGTGTTAGCCCTTAAATACCCTTAATAGTGTGCAGGACTAATGAGTTGAAAACATGCAACTCTTTATGGTTACTAAGTATGGAAGACAGGTTAGCCCTATATTGCTTGTTCTTTTCTTTTCTTCCTCTTTAGAGTTTAGGGGTTAATAGCGAGAGGAAAAAAAAAAATTTTACCTGTCCTCGGAGTGGTTGTCGTGCGGTTGCTTGTCTTCTTGATTTCCTGTAGCTGCACAAAAGAGAGGAGATTATCAGAAACTAAAAAGAAACAGGAATGTTTACCTCTAGAATAGCCGTTGCTCCCCGGCAACGGCGCCAAAAACTGGTGTAGAACCTTCCTCTATAGTTTTATTATTTCGTCGTAGTATAGTATAGAGAGAGGTGATTACCAGTTTAATACAATTTGTTACTCCGAAAATAAAAGAGTTCCCGAGGTCGAACTCAGGGAGCAAGTTGTATTCTAGGGGTACAAGTTTCTTTTACAAAAATAAAGAAAGAGAGAGAGAGAATTTGTTGGCTTTTCTTCTTTTCTCTTTGCTTCTCCTCTTCTCCCTTCTCAGATCTTCTGCTCTCTTCCTTCGTTCTTCTTCTTTATCTGCAGTGGTGATGTTCTTCTTCTTCTTTCAGCTGTTTCTGCTCTTCCTTTTTCTTCTGCAGAGCGGTCCTGTTCTTCTTTTTCTTTCTTTCTTCTTTTCCTTTCTTCAGATCTTCTTCTCGTGCTCTTCTTCTTTCAGTTCTTCCCTTGGCCTCTCTGTGTTCTCCTCTGCCTCGCCTTCCTTCTCCTTCTTTGCCTTCAAACCGCCACTGCTACAGTTCCGCTCGGTGATCCTCCTTCCTTCAGCCTTCGTCTTCTTCCACGGTTCTTCTTCACCTGTGCCTGCACACTTACACAGCTTGATCAAGGGGGCAAAACCTAACTCTACCCTCCCCCGCGTCTCTCTCTCACAGAAGCCACTCTTAGGAAAGCTCTCCCAGAGCTGCCGGGTTGCCGGGTACGGGTCGCGCCCGGGTCCAGGCCCACCGGCGTGTGTGGCGGGCGAGGAGTGCAGGTCAGTCTAAGTCGGGTCGGGCCAGGTCCGCGGGGCGTGAGCGCAGACGAGACCGGGTAACCGGGCGGGTGAAGGGGACCTCACCCCGTGTACTGAGGCAATAAGCCTCCAGCACTTTTTCGCTTTATACCGCTGCGCTCCTTCAGAGCCTTCCGAGGTGGGACTAAATGTCCCACCCCAATTTCGTGCCTGCGCGGAGGAAGCAGCTGGTAATCGCAGCTTTACGCGAGGCCTTCGCGCGAGGGATTCGCCTCGCTGCAGCCTAACGCTTTGCCGAAATGCCCCCGCACAGCCTGGGAGCGTGACCTGGGCGCGGTGCACCTGGGACAGCAGGTCGAAGCTGCTTTGCTTCAACAATGGCGGCGACGAGCGCAGGTACCTGCCCACAGAGAAACGGCCTCTCGGCCCAATCAGAAACGCGGAGGACCTTCGCCGTGGCACGACGAAGGTGGTCGGGGGGTATGCAGGCGGCAGGGCGGAGCCTAAGAGCTGCCCTAGGTCGGACTGTGGGTCGGGAGATGGGTTTGTTCGGTGGAGTTGCAGAGGGTGATTTGGGGGAAGTGGAAGGGCGGAGGTTGATCAGGGTGAGGAGGCGGAGGTTCTGCGGTGGTCGGCGAGCCGTGTGGGTTGCTGGAGTGATGGGAGCGGCTCGCCGGAGGATGGCCGGAGGCGGAGAAGGTGAGGGTGATTGGTCGGAATCGAGGGCGACAGTAAATGTTTAAAGTGAGGAAAAGGAAGAGGGGAGGAAGAGGAGGAGTTCTACCTACTTAGCAGGACGAGGAGGGGCCGGAGCGGGCGACAGTCGTATCGACTGTTGCCGGAGAAGAAGATGCCCGGGGGAAGGGGCGGCGGCGAGCAGAGGGCCGGAGAGGCGCCAGCTGGGTGCGGCGTGGCGCGGGAAGAGCGAGGGAGAGAAGTCTCTGCTGCTGGTATTGCGGCAGAGCGAAGAGGAGGAGGAGGAAGAACCGCCGGAGCTGGTGGGCGTCTGTCGGAGTGAGAGGAGAGGAAAGTTGGGGGTTTTCTCCGTCAGATCCGAGCTGCTCAGAACGGCGGAGCGACGGGGGTATTTATAGAGGCGGAATCAGAGAGGAGGGCGGAGGGAGACGACGTGTCTCCCTCGCCGGAGGACGCCGGAGATGGAAACCCATACCGTCCGTGCGCTCGCACGGCCGGTATGGTGGGTTGCAGCGACCAGGGGGTGTTCCTGCGACGGCTGACGACGCAGGGCACCCCCGGTTGACTTGCCAGCCCCTCCCCCTCACCCTGCGCGGCGCCATGCTCCGCGCAAGGTCGCCGGAGCATGGTGCTGGCAGGTTTTGGCAGGTGGGACCTGAATGCAAAGAACGAAGGAGAGTTAGGGGCAGAAATGTGAGGGTTCAAAAGTTGAGGGCCAAAAAGTAAATATATGAGGACCAAAGTGCAAAGTTGGTCAAGAAGGTTTCTTCTTAGGCTCAAGTTTTTATACATGACTAATTAGGACCTAAGGAATTTGATGGTGAATTTTATTTCTAGATTAAACCTTGTTTGACCGGTCAATTTATGCAAAAACCCAAATTAAGTTATTAATTGGGCATGGTTCTCAATGTAGGTCAAAATGGGGTCTGAAGGCCAAATTGAAGGTTCTAAACCCTAGAGATTATTTTTCTATGAATTTTAGAGGGTTTATTCTATTTTTACTTTGCCTCGAACCTCGTGAATTGAAGTGGGTTTGTTTTAAGGTTACAGATTATCATTTAGTTCCTTGGAATTGCTGTAGCCCTTGTCAGATCATCCCACTTTCCTTCTTATTCGGTTTGCTTGACCTGTGTTTGGACCCTGAATTACCCTGTATGCAGATTATACTGGTAAAATTGCATTTTTACCCCTTATGACTTGTTTTCTCCTTAAACTCAGAATTCTCTGAGTTAAGCCTTTCCTTGAGTTATGTAGGAGCTTTTATCCTTTGTATTGGGTCAAAATGAGCTAGTTATGGCTCATGATGAGGTTCTGATCACATGCCAATGTCCTTATTAGAGGCATCGCATTCCACCACGAAGGGAGTGGAGAAATTAGGTAATGCAAGTACGGGAGTGGTGGTAAGGGCAATCTTCAAGGCTATAAAGGATTATTCTGCCTTTAGAGTCCACGCGAGTGAGTCGACCTTAACAAGATGGAGGGGAGGGCTGTGAGGAGGTCGTAGTTGCAAACAAAACGATAGTAGTACCTGATGAGGTGTAGCTCATTGAAAACGGCAAACCGCGGTGCTGCTTTGTGTTTATTATAGTACAGTCGTTATAGTATAAGACAAGACAACTACGGTTGTCATTACAATAGATTTTTTTAACTCTGAAATAGTTTTCCCGAGGTCGAACTCAGAGAGCTACTGGAATTCTAGAAGTACAAAGTTTCTCTATTGGATTACAAAAATAAGAGAGAGAGAGAGAGGGAGAGAGAGAGAGAGAGAATTTTTTGTCTTGGCTTCTTCTTCTCTTCTCTCACGACTGTGCCTTCTTTCTTCTTTTTGTGCTTTCTGTCTTCTTCCCTCTTCTTTCTTCTTCTTCTTCTTCTTCTTCTTCTTCTGCTCTTCCTGTCTTCTTCTTTTCTTCTTTCTTCTCTTTTCTTCCTATTTCTTTCTTTCTCTTTCTTTTGATTTCTTTTTCTCTGGCGGCCATGTCTTCTTCTTTCTTCTTCTTCTTCGTTTGTTCTCTTTTCTTCCTGGTTGTTCGTCTTCTTCTTCTGCTTATCCTGTCTTCTTCTCTTCAGCTACAGAGTCTTCTTTTCTTCTTCCTTCTTCTCTGCTTTATCTCCTTTGGCCGCTGCTCAACCGTCGTCTGATGCAGTGGTCAGACGATTTAACTGCAGGTCTGCTACAGTGCTTCTCTTCTTCTCCTTCCTTTCTTCCTTCGCCGCTTCTTCTTCTGCTCCTGCACACTCACACAACTGGTCAGAGCAAAACCTACCCCTACCCTTCCCCGCATCTCTCTCTTTCTCAGATTTCTCTCATAGGATCGCTCTCCCAGAGCTGGGTATTCAGGTACGGGTATCGTGCCCGGGACCAGGCCCACCGGCGTGCGGTGGTGGGCGAGGTGTGCGCAGTGTCGGGTATTCGGATCCGGCCCAGACCCGCGGGGTGTGAGCACGGGCGAGGGCGAGCGCGTGGCGCGCACGTGCGTGAGGGACCTGACCCCTGTGTTCGAAGGCGAATAGCCTGGAACACTTTTACAATTTATGTGTGAGCGCTGAGCCACGCACTTCCGAGGTGGGACTAAAGTCCCACCTCCCGACTGGCGTCCGCAGGCGAGGAGGCTGCAGGCAATTGCAGCAGCTCGCGAGGGGTTTGCCTCAGCTGCAGACATGGGAGTCTTCGCAGAGACACTCCGCGCGACCTGGGACCAGCGCTTGGGCGAGATCGAAGCTGCAGCTGCAGGTGAAGGAGATTCACCTACCCAGCAATGGCGGCGAAGGGGGCGTGACCTGAAAGCAGGAATACGGCCTCTCGGCCCAGTTAGAAGATGCAAGGAGCTTCGCCGGAGTGCGGCGAAGCCAGTGCGGGTGGTGGCGAGGCATGAGGCGGTGTATGGTGGCAGCCCTAGGTCGGACTGTAGTCGGAAAAATGGGTTTGTTCGGGGGGTCGTTGGGTGGCGTGTGGCAGGGAATGAAAAGGGGGAAGCTATTGAGTGGAGTGAGGGGAAGCTTCTGAGGTGATCGGCGAGGGGTGAGGAGGTCTGTGGAGGTGGAATGGGCTCGCCGGAGAGGGTGGTCGGAGATGGAGCAGGCGGAGGTGGAAGTTGTGTGTGGGGGCACGAAAAATAAATTGACAAAGGGGAAATTTACAGGAGGAGAAGAGGAAGCTTTTACCTAAGTTTTGGACGAAGGGGGGAGGGCGGAGCCTCCAGCTCATACCTGCCGGAGCTGGGGAAGAAGAGGCCCTGGAGGGGGAGATCGGCGACGAGGAGGCAGGCGGAGGGTGTCGGCGGGTGCAGCACGACACAAACGAGAGGGTTAGGAGAACCCTGCTGCAGGTAAGGCAGCAGAGCGACGAGGAGGAGGAGGAGTTAGTCATCGGAAGCTGCAGGCCGTCTATCGGAGGAGGAGAGGATGAAGTGGGGGGTTATTCTCCGTTAGAGACAGCTTACAAGAACTGGCAGGGGGTGCTGGTTCTTATAAAGGGGGTGGCGGAGAGGGAGGCGTAGGCTGGCGACGTGCTAGCCTCACCGGAGAGTGGTCGGAGACGAGACCCATACCTTCCGTGTGTTCGCATGTAAGGTATGGTGGCCGGCAGGCAGCATGGCCGGGTCCCTGCGACTGAGGACGTCGCAGGGAACCCCGCGTACGTTTTGCAGGACGATCCCCTCTCCCTGCGTGGCGCCATGCTCCGGGCAAAGTTGCTGGAGCATGGTGCTGCGCAGAGTTTTGTAGGAGGGACCATTCTGCAAAGAACGACGAGAAAGTTGGGAGCCAAAATGCAAGGGTTTCGAAAGATAAGGGTCAAAAAGTAAATGAAGAGGACCAAATTGCATAGTCAGTCAAGGAGGTCTCTTCTTAGGCTCAAGTTTTTATGCATGACTATTTTGAACCTAAGGATTTTAATGGTAAATTTTTTTTCTAGGTTAGACCATGTTTGACCGACCAATTTACGTAAAAACCCAAATTAAATCATTAATTAGGCATGGTTCTCAATGTAGGTCAAAATGGGTTTCTAAGGCCAAATTGAAGGTTATAAACATTAGAGATTATTTTTCTATGAATTTTAAAGTGTTTAGTTGATTTTTACCCTGCCTCGAACCTCGTGAATTGAAGTGGATTTATTTTAGGGTTACAGAATGTCATTTAATTTCTTGAAGTTGCTGCAACCCTCGTTAGATCAGATCATCCCACTTTCCTTCTTATTAGGTTAGTTTGACTTGTGTTTGGACCCTTAATTACCCTATTTGCAAACTGCGTTGGTGAAATTGCAGTTTTACCCCTTATGACTTATTTTCTTCCAAAACTCAGAGTTCCCTGAGTTAAGTCTTTCTTTGGGTTATGTAGGAGCTTTTTCATACATATCTTGGTTAGATTGTGCTAGTTAGGGTTCATGATGAGGTTCTCATCATACCCCCATGCCTAGCTTTTGCTAGTCTCTTAGCAAAAACTTAAGGTTTCAACCTTTGTTCTAGACCATGAAGTTCTTAATGATTTCAGATAAGTGCTTTTTCATTTGAACCTAGATTAGGTTAGAATGCTGACCATAGGCCTAAAAGGTACTCTAGTACCAACCAAGATCCAGATCTATCTAGCCTCAGCCTCATTCCTTAGCAAAGGTTTTTAAGGCCTACAAGAACTAACCTAAGGTTTATTGGACTTTGTGGTTAAAGCACCCGTGCTTGAAATGATTTTAGCCATGGCTCAGTTCGCAGTGCGTTTTGCAAGAAAGAGAGGCTGAAGATTTATATGTTTGGAGAGTTTTCTCTCTCTTTTTCTTTTTAATTCTAGCTTAGGATTGGCTTCTCAACACGGTTTGTATCAGATTCCTTATCCCCATTATCAATTCTCAAGGGTTCCTGGCAGTCGATGCTTCGAGATAGCACCGGCCATGGCAACCCCCAGAACCCTGGCTATTGAGATTTCGAGATAATCCCATCCATGGTGTTCCGTGGCCGAATTCAGACCCTGGCAATTGACACTTCGTGATAATGCCATCCATGGAATCTGAACCAGCAGAGTGCTTACATGCCCCCAGTAGGATATGTAAATATCCTAAAAGACAAGTACCGAGGAGATGATATTTTGTTACGCATCTTCGAGGGGAATTTCCCACTTCTCCGTGCTGGGAACACACCCAAATCAACTTGTGTTGATCGGCCGCTCCTACTCTAGGTGTGATTTTCAGAATCTTGCGACGCTTCTGCATGATTTTGCTTTTTACGCTTACTGAACCAGGCTATGTGTGGGGTTAGGGTGCTTAGGTTACTGAGTCCCGTAAACCAAAAGTTAGTTAATGAGGTCAAATACTCCCTAAGCCTTGGACCTAATGCTTAAGCTTTTCATTTTCCTCAACCTCTTAAGGAATGTCTAGATCTTAATGGGTACTAAGAGTCTATCCAAGAATGCCTAATGTTTGCATTCTTACTAATCTCATTATGCACTTTTCATTTCTTTTCTTGAATGAGGTCTAGAACTTAGGTTAATTCCTTTGTTCCTTACTAATGACTATCACTTTTTCTTTCATCTTGTGCTCCTTTTTTTTTTTTCTTTTCCCTTCCTCCACAAAATTTCTTTCCTCCTCTTATTTTATTATTCTTTTGTTTTCAATTTTTTTTTCAAAAAATTTTTAATTTTTATGGTGTTTTTGGCGAATGTGAATTTTTTTGTTTAAAACCTTTTCTTACAAGTTTTGTACTTTCATACCCCCCTATGCCTAAGATTTGCAATGTCCTCATTGTGACTTAGGGAGTTTTTATTCAACTTAGTTCATTCCTTAGGACAGATATTTTGGTGAGTGAATGGGTCGGGGTGGCTGTTGCGGATGATTTCTAATCTCAGATGCAAGCATCTGAGGTGGAGTGGGCTATCTTAAAGGGTGAACCTTAAGTGCACAAAGGTGTCAAAATAGGTTTCAGGTTTTCAAAGAGAATGATGGGCTGCCTCCCATTGAGCACTAAATTTGATGCCTTCAGCCAAGCGGAAAATGGAATGGAGAGGGAATGGTCAAATCAGCGGAGTTTTGTATAACAAGCACCTTGATCAAGAGCCTGGTTAGTCCAACCAGGTGCTTGTTCAGATCAACAGGCTGATGATGCAGCCCAAACCCAATAAATCTGGTAGGTTGATAGATGTAGATCAAGAGGTGAAGAACCCACCATATACTATGAAGCTCAGATGGATGTGGAAATGTGAATGCGGGGTTTGGCTGAGTCAAGTCAGCCCGGTCAGGGCAGGGACCCGTATCATAATCAGTGAATGACGCGGAAACCCTACAGGGGTGATCAGAAAATGATGGAGCAAGGTCTTTTGTCTGATCAGTGTTCGCAACCCGATATAGATGTGGAATTGCAATCGGCTCGGTGATAGGTGAATCTAAATAGAAATTGAGTTCGGTTGCGGGTCAGGGTTGAGAAGAGATTTTGATCCGTTCTGTGTGTGTGGAAGTGGTGGCTTGAATGAGAATTGTGTATGAGGGCTCTTTTAGAAACGAATGACAGGTGGTTTCTTGTAGAGATTCCTCTGAGTAGTTATCAAATGCCTGAAGAGTGTCTATAGGATGCAGAAAATCTAATTTGAGAAAAGATTTGAATTCTGGGTTGCAATCACTCTCGGCATTTTGTGGTTTTGGTTTCTGAGGATCAAAAAGAATTTCTTCCATGATCCCAGGAAGCGGGACCTCAAAGTCAAAGTCAGAGAATGAGTCATGTGGGTTGAGGTCGTAGATTGACCCGGTGTGTTTAGGAAGGGGAGTCTCTTCGAAGTTGTAAGAGAGTTTGCAAAGATTCAGCTCTAAATGAGATTCACAATCATGAATTCCACCGTAGTATAAATCATCTGATGTGAAATCAGCAGCCCGGCTGGGGTCTAGCCTATATGTCAATTCTGAGTTTAAAAAGGTGTTCTGTCTAGGCTCAAGTACCAAGCTGGTAGGATAGACCCAATTGAAACCCCACTCATCCAACTCCTCGGTTTCTGTATCGTAAATTGGCATATCTTCTGGAAAATCAATCAGATTTCCTAAGGATGTTGGAGAAGGACATTCATCAAATAGAGGCCTGGAATCATATTCTTTAAAAATTTGATCTTTCTCATATGGGGCCTCATAATCTTCCCAATAAGCTTCGGATCTAGATTCTAGGTTTAGGATGTGGGTAGAATTACTAGAATCAAAGTCCGAATAACCTTCGAAGGTCACCTTATCAAAATAAGGGGTGGAATTTATACCCTCAAGAGGTTCAGTTCTAATCTTATTATTGCAGGAGTCTTGGAATTCTAAGCTTGACGATTCATGGTCTAGGGTTGGCTCAGCATTGTGTTCTCCTGCAACTTCCCAACCTAATTTAATGTTGTTTTCTATCTAGGTTGGGAATCTACAACCACCCTGTGCCTCAGTTTCGAGGTCTGGGAAATCGGATTGGTCTTTAGTATTGTTCCAAGATGATTCATCCTCTGTTTCTGGTGTATACGGGTATTTTTGGTTGATAGTTTGTTCCAGTAATCTCATCATCTCTACCCGTTTTTCAAGAGCATCTTGATTTTGTTCCCAAAGTACAGGATTTGTCAAGCATTGAAGGTACTCATATTTGTGTAATTTTTCTATTTCGATGTATCCTGTTAGGAGCATTTCTCGGGTTGATCCTTTTATGGCTTCTGTTAATAGAGTTTGGGCACAGTTTATGATGAAGGCTGTGGTTGTTGGGACATTAACCTGAATGTTTTCTATTGGTTTATATTTGATTTCATAGAACTCAAGGGTTTCCTCAATCATCCTATCTCTCATGGATCTCTGAGATTCAGGTCTCTTGAAGGGTGATGCTAAGTAATTAGGCTGCATATTTGGATCAGGTGGTGAAATCAAAATGTAGAATCAAAAACTTCTATGTAGACTCATGTTGTGCCAAGATGGAAGAAGGGAGACTTGGTTCAGTATCAGAGGAAAGGACTAATGTGGTGGGGTTGCACAAACAAGGGAACCGAGGCCTAGCCTCAGGGAGAGTGGATTTCTAAAGGAGGTTTCAAAGGTGGTCTTAAGGACCTCCTACCGAACATGCACCGAAGGATGTGATGAGATTAGAAGGTGCTGGACCCAATCGAGGCACCCAAAATGTTGGGTGACTGTAGAGGTGCGAGGAAGATGGACCCCTCGATAAAAAAATCGGCCACCTGAGAATTACCTGGGCAGCCAGAGAGGGTGAGTCCCGCGAAGACCCCTACATGGTAGAGCATCCCCACGGGTTACAGGGTTTCCCCCACCCGACCTCTCTTGTCACTGAGATTCCAGGTAGACCATAATGGGGATCTTGACCTCTTAAGTCTATCAATTTTTAGTTAAGATCAAGGTGCTTAGGTTTTCACTTGAACTTTAGCCTTTTGAGTGCAAAGAGTGACCTAAGTTGAAGGTTGGTTGACCCTAAGGGGTCAACTTCACCTATTGATTCCTTTGAGAACTTATTAGGTCTTGTCTTTTAGGGTTCAAGTGTTTTTAGAGAGCCAATTGCTTAGGGTTTCTCTGAATAGGTATTTTCAATCAATGGCTTAGGCACACTTCTTTTGGATTTTCTCAATTCTTGATTAAGGGGTGTGTCTCTGAAACCCTAATGTTAAGTCCTATGTTGGCTCTACTTGGTCCAGTTAACTCCTTGTTGGGTAATTAGGGCTCAGGCAAGAAGGTGTTAGCCCTTAAATACCCTTATCAGTGTGTGCAGGAATAGTAGTTTGAAAATATGCAGCTGTTTACTAGGTATGAAAGACAGGTTATACCTATATTGTTTGTTCTTTTCTTTTTCTTTCTCTTTAAGATTTAGGGTTTAATAGTGAGAGGATAGAAGTTACCTGTCCTTGGAGTGGCTGTGGTGCGGCTGCGTCTTGATTTTCCTGTACCTGCACACAAAAGAGAGAAGAGATTATTAGAAACTCACAAATAGAGATTTTATAGCTTCTAGAATAGCCGTTGCTCCCCGGCAACGGCACCAAGTGAAAACGGAAAAACGCGGTGCTGCTTTGTGTTTATTATAGTACAGTCGTTATAGTATAAGACAAGACAGCTACGGTTGTCATTACAATAGATTTTTTTAACTCGGAAATAGTTTTCCCGAGGTCGAACTCAGGGAGCTACTGGAATTCTAGAAGTACAAAGTTTCTCTATTGGATTACAAAAATAAGAGAGAGAGAGGGGGGGAGAGAGAGAGAGAGAATTTTTTGTCTTGGCTTCTTCTTCTTCTCTTCTTCTCTCACGACTATGTCTTCTTCTTTCTTCTTTTTGTGCTTTCTGTCTTCTTCCCTCTTCTTTCTTCTTCTTCTTCTTCTTCTTCTTCTGCTCTTCCTGTCTTCTTCTTTTCTTCTTTCTTCTCTTTTCTTCCTATTTCTTTCTTTCTCTTTCTTTTGATTTCTTTTTCTCTAGCGGCCAAGTCTTCTTCTTTCTTCTTCTTCTTCTTTTGCTCTCTTTTCTTCCTGGCTGTTCGTCTTCTTCTTCTGCTCGTCCTGTCTTCTTCTCTTCTCTTCAGCTACAGAGTCTTCTTCTTTTCTTCTTCCTTCTTCTCTGCTTTATCTCCTCTGGCCGCTTCTCAATCGTCGTCTGATGCAGTGGTCAGACGACTTAACTGCAGGTCTGCTACAGTGCTTCTCTTCTTCTCCTTCCTTTCTTCCTTCGCCGCTTCTTCTTCTGCTCCTGCACACTCACACAACTGGTCAGAGCAAAATCTACCCCTACCCTTCCCCGCGTCTCTCTCTTTCTCAGATTTCTCTCATAGGATAGCTCTCCCAGAGCCGAGTATTCGGGTACGGGTATCGCACCCGGGACCAGGCCCACCGGCGTGCGGTGGTGGGCGAGGTGTGCATAGTGTCGGGTATTCGGATCTGACCCAGACCCGCGAGGAGTGAGCACGGGCGAGGGCGAGCGCGTGGCGTGGACGTGCGTGAGGGACCTGACCCCTGTGTTCGAAGGTGAATAGCCTCAAACACTTTTACAATTTATGTGCAGGCGCTGAGCCACGTGATGAGAACCTCATCATGAGCCATAACTAGCTCATTTTGACCCAATACAAAGGATAAAAGCTCCTACATATCTCAAGGAAAGGCTTAACTCAGAGAATTCTGAGTTTGAGAAGAAAACCAGTCATAAGGGGTAAAAGTGCAATTTTATCAGTATAATCTGCGTACAGGGTAATTCAGGGCCCAAACACAGGTCAAAACAGCTTAATAAGAATAAAAGTGGGATGAGATGATCTAGCAAGGGCTACAGCACTTCCAAGGAACCAAATGATAATCTGTAACCCTAAAACAACCCACTTCAATTCACAAGGTTCGAGGCAAAGTAAAAATAGAATAAACCCTCTAAAATTCATAGAAAAATAATCTCTAGGGTTTAGAACCTTCAATTTGGCCTTTAGAACCCATTTTGACCTACATTGAGAACCATGCCCAATTAATAACTTAATTTGGGTCTTTACGCAAATTGACCGGTCAAACAAGGTTTAATATGAAAATGAAATTTACCATCAGATTCCTTATGTTCTAATTAGTCATGTATAAAAACTTGAGCCTAAGAAGAAACCTCCTTGACCGACTTTACACTTTGGTCCTCATATATTTACTCTTTGGCCCTCAACTTTTGAACCCTCGCATTTAGGCCCCTAACTCTCCTTCGTTCTTTGCAAACAGGTCCCTCCTGCAAAACCCTGCCAGCACCATGCTCCGGCGACCTTGCGCGGAGCATGGCGCCGCGCAGGGTGAGGTGGAGGACCTGGCATGTGTACCGGGGGTGCCCTGCGTCGTCAGCCGTCGCAGGAGCACCCCCATGGTCATTGTAGCCCCCCATACCGGCCGTGCGAACGCACGGACGGTATGGGTTCGTATTCCGTCCATTCTCCGGCGAGGGAGACACGTCGTCTCCCTCCGCCTTCCTCCCTGCTTCAACCCTATAAATACCCCCCGCCGCTCCACCGACGAAGGCAGCCTGGATCTGACGGAGAAAACCCCCAATTTTCCTCTCTTCTCACTCCGGCAGACGCCCACCAGCTCCGGCGGTTCTTCCTCCTCCTCCTCTTCGCTCTGCCGCAATACCAGCAGCAGAGATTTCTTCCCATGCTCTTTCCGCGTCGCGCAATACCGGCGCGCGCTGCCTCTGCCCCGTCGTCACCACCGTCCTTCCCCCACTGGGCACCGTCTTCTCCGGCGACAGTCGATACGACTGTCGCCCTATTCCTCCCCCTTCGTCCCTGCAGTTAAGTTAGACTTACTCCCCTTCTCCTCCTCTTTCTTTCCCCGCTTTCGATTTAGTCAATTAAGCCCTCTACCGACCCTGTTCACCCTCATCCTCTCCGCCTCCGACCACCCTCCGGCGAGCCGCTCCCATCACCTCAGCGACCCACACGGCTCGCCGACCACCGCAGAACCTCCGCCTCCTCACCCTGATCCTCTTCCGCCCCTCCACTTCCCACCAAACACCCTCTGCAGACCCACCGAACACACCCACTCCCTCGCTCACAGTTTGACCTAGGACGCCCTGACAGCTCCATCTCGCCCCCTGCAGACCCCCTGACCACCTTCGCCGTGCCACGGCGAAGGTCCCCCGCCTGTCTGATTTGGCCGAGAGGCCGTTCTATTGATTTCAGGTTCCAGGCCTTGACCGCCATTGGCGAGGAAGCTCGAAGCCTGCTCGAGGTTGCTCCAAGCCGAGATATCCCAGGTTGGAAAGCCACGGCCAGCGCGGAAGAGTCTTGCGCACACACCCCGGCCCTCAATTGGAGCTGCGCGCCTCAACAGCTGATACAATTGGAAGCGCCATCCCTGCTGCAGGCGTGAGAGAATTGGGGTGGGACATTTAGTCCCACCTCGGAACCTCTCGAAGGCCCGCGGACGCATAAAGGCAAAAACTGCCTTATGCTGTTTGCCTCAGTTACCACGGGGTGAGGTCCCTCTCACCCGACTCGGCCTCGTCCGTGACCACGCTCCGCGGACCTGGCCCGACCCGATTAGACTGACCTGCACTCCTCGCCCACCACGCACGCCGGTGGGCCTGGACCCGGGCCTGACCCGAACCCGATTACCCGGTAGCGCTCTGGGAGAGCTTCCGAAGAGTGATTTCAGAGAGAGAGATACGCGGGGGAGGGGGGTAGAGTAGGTTTTTGCCTCTTGACGAAAAAAACTCTGAAGTGTGCAGGCCAAAGAAGAAGACGAAGCAGACCCGCTGAAGAAGAAGAAGCAGCTGCACTGTAGCAACTGCTCAGTTAAGTCGTCGAAGCACCGGGCCAGACGACGGACAGTCAGCAGCCAGAGCAACACAGAAGGCAGGCTGAAGAAGAAGGAAGGGAGACTTAGTAGCCGAAGGCAGAAGCACCACGATTGCAGAAGAAGAAATGAAGAGAAGCAAGAAAAGAAGAAGACGATCTGAAGAAAAAGAAAGAAAGGAAACAAGGAAGAACAGAAGAAGAAGAGCACGAGGGGAAGATCTGAAGAAAGAAGAAGAAGAAGAAGAAGAACAAAGAACAGGAAAAACCAAAGACAAAGAGGAAGAAAGAAGAAAAGAAGAAGAAGCCAAATTTTCATCTCTCTCTCTCTCTTTATTTTTGTAATAGAACTTGTATATCTCTAGAATACAACTTGCTCCCTGAGTTCGACCTCGGGAACTCTTTTATTTTTCCGAGTAAAAAAATTTTATATGAAACGTTGGTAACAACCGGCTTTACTACAACGACATAACACGAAACCGGTCGAACCGACGTGTATCATTTTGGCGCCGCTGCCGGGGAGCAACGGCTATTCTAGAGGTAAACATTCCTGTTTCTTTTAAGTTCTGACAATCTCCTCTCTTTTGTGCAGCTACAGGAACTCAAGAAGACAAGCAACCACACAACCACTCCGAAGACAGGTAAAATCTTTTCTCTCACTATTAACCCCTACACTCTAAAGAGGAAGAAAAGAAAAGAACAAGCAATATAGGGCTAACCTGTCTTCCATATTTAGTAACCATAAAAGTTGCATGTTTTCAACTCATTATTTCTGCACACTATTAAGGGTATTTAAGGGCTAACACATTCTTGCTTGAGCCCTAATTACCCAACAAAGAATTAACTGGACCAAGTAGAGCCAACCTAGGATCCAACACTAGGGATTTAGAGACACACTCCTTAAGCAAGAATTGAGAAAACCAAATGAAGTGTGCCCAAGCCCTTGTCTGAAAATACCTATTCAAAGAAAATCTAAAACAATTGGCTCTCTAAACACTTGAACCCTAAAAGACAGGACCTAAAAGCTCTCAAAGAAAACAAGAGGTAAAGTTGACCCCTTGGGTCAACCAACCTTAAATTAGGTCACTCTTTGCACTTAAAAGACTAAAGTTCAAGTGAAACCTTAAGCACCCTGATCTTAAAATTGGTAGACTTAAGAGGTCAAGATCCCCATTCTGGTCTACCTGGAACCGCAGTGACAAGAGAGGTCGGGTGGGGGAAACCCTGTAACCCGTGGGGACGCTCTACCGTGTAGGGGTCTTCGCGGGACTCTCCCTCTCTGGCTGCCCAGGTAATTCTCAGGTGGACGATCTTTCTGATCAAGGGGTCCATCTGCCCCGAACCTCTATAGTCACCCAACAATTTTTGGGTGTCTTGATTGGGTCCAGCACCTGCTTATCTCATCCAGCCCTTCAGTATTTTTCAGGAGGTCCTTGAAACCTCCTATAGAAATTCACTCTCCCCGAGGCTAAGCCTCGGCTCCTTTGTTTTTGCAGAAATCATTCACATAGCCCCTCTTTCCTCTGATTCTGAACAAAATCCCCTTCTTCCATCTTGATTCAAACTTTGATTCTATTCCACCACCAGATCCAATTATGCAGCCTAATTACCTAGCAAGACTACCATTCAGGAAACCTGAATATCGGAGATCTATGAAAGATAAAATGATCGAGGATGCCATAAGATTCTATGAAAAAGAAGAAAAAACCTCAACACCAATAGGAGATATTCAGGTTGATGTCCCAACAACCACATCCTTCATCATAAACTGTGCCCAAATTCTATTAACTGGAATTTCAAAAGGATCAACCCGAGATATGCTCATGACAGGATACATTGAGATGGAAAAATTACACCAATCTGAATACCTTCAATGCTTGACAAATCCTGTACTTTGGGAACAACACCAAGATGCCCTTATAAAACGGGTAGAAATGATGAAATCAGTAGAACAAATTATCAACCAGAAATACCCGTATATACCAGAAACAGAGGATGAACCATCTTGGAACAGTATCAAGGAACCATTCAGTTTCCCAGATCCCGGGATTGAGGCACAAGGTGGTTGTAAAATCCCAACCCAAATAGAAGATAGCATAGGTTGGGAAGTTGCAGGAGAACACAATGCTGAGCCAACCCTAGGCCATAAATCACCAAGCTTAGAACTCCAAGACTCCTGCAATAACAAGATTAGAATTGAACCTCTGGAGGGTATAAATTCCACCCCTTGTTTTGATAAGGTGACCCTCGAAGGTTATTCGGACTTAGGTTCTAATAATTCTACCCACATCCTAAGCCTAGAACCTAGATCTGAAACTTATTGGGAAGATTATGAGGCCCTTTATGAGGAAGATCAAATTTTTACAGGATATGATTCCGGGCCTCTATTTTATGAATGCCCTTTTCCAACACCCTCAGGAAATCTGATTGATTTTTCAGAAAACATGCCAATTTATGATACAGAAACTGAGGAGTTGGATGAGCAAGGTTTTAATGGGGTCTATCCTACCAGCTTAGAGCTTGAACAGAACATCTTTTTGAACCCAGAATTGACATATAGGCTAGAACCCAATCAGGCTGCTGATTCCACATCTGATGATTTCTGCTGTGGTGGAATTCATGATCATTTTCGCCAACTCTCCGACAATTTCAGATCTGACTATAATTGCGGAGAGATTCCCCTTCCTGAACACGCCAGGCCTATCTACGACCTCAGTTCACATGACTCTGACTTTGACTCTGACTCTGAGGTCCTGATTCCCGAGATCACTGATAACACAGAATCATTCCTTTTCGATCCTCAGGAACCAAAAACAGAAAATGCCAAGAGTGATTGCAACCCAGAATCCAAATTTTTTCTCGAATCCGATTTCTTTCATCCTACAAACACTCTTCCGGCATTTGATAGTTACCCAGAGGACTCTCTACAGAAAATCACCTATCATCTGTTTCTAGAAGAGCCCTCATACACAATGACCACCTCATCCGCACACACGGAACGGATCAAAACCTCTCCCAAACCCCGACCCGCAACCGGACTCAATTTCTATGCTGATTCACCTCTCACCGAGCCGATTGCATTTCCACATCGGGTTTCGAACATTGATCAGACTACATACCATTCTCTATCATTCTCTGATCACCCCTGTAGGGTTCCTGCATCAACCACTGATTATCCTACGGGTCCCTACTCTGACCAGGCTGATTCGGCTCAGCCAAACCCTGCGTTTACACTTCCACATCCATCTGAGCCTCATAGTTTATGGTGGGTTCCACACTTTTTTATACACATCTATCAACCCACCAGATTGATTGGGTTTGGGCTGCATCATCAGCCTGTTGATCTGAACAAGCACCTGGTTGGACCAACCAGGCTCTTAATCAAGGTGCTTGTCTTACAAAACTCTGCTGAGTTGACCATCCCCTCTCCATCGCATTTCCCGCTTGGCTGAAGGCATCAAATTTAGCGCTCAACGGGAGGCAGCCCGTCATTCTCTTTGAAAACCTGAAACGTGTTCTGACAGCTTTTTGCACTTGAAGTTCACACCTTAGGACAGCCGACTCCACCTCAGGTGCTTGCATCTGAGATTAGAAATCGTCCGCAACAGTCACCCCGACCCATTCACTCATCAAAACAGCTGTCCTAATGTATGAACTTAGTTGAATAAAAACCCCTAGGTTACAATGAGGACATTGCAAATCTTAGGCATGGGGGGGTATGAAAGTGCAAAAACTCGTAAGAAAAGGTTTCAAACAAAAAAATTCACATATGCCAAAAATACCATAAAAATTAAAAAATTTTTCGAAAAAGAATAAGAGGAAAAGAGGAGAATTTTGTGAAGGAGAGAAGAAACAAAATGAAAAAGGAGAACAAAATTATAAGAAAAGTTGATAGTCATTAGTAAGGAACTAAGGAATTAACCTAAGTTCTAGACCTCATTCAAGAAAATAACTGAAAAGTGCACAATAAGATTAGTAAGAATGCAAACCTTAGGCATTCTTGAATAGACTCTTAGTACTCATTAAGATCTGGACACTCCTCAAGAGGTTGAGGAAAATGAAAAGCTGAAGTATTAGGTCTAAGGCTTAGGGAGTATTCGGCCTCGTTAACTAATTTTTGGTTTACGGGACTCAGTAACCTAAGCACCCTAATCTCACACACAGCCTGGTTCAGTAAGCGTAAAAATCAGAATCACGCAGAAGCGTCGCAAAAATCTGAAAAGAACACCCAGAATAGGAATGGCCGATCAACACAAGTTGATTTGGACGAGTTCCCAGCGCGGAGAGGCGGGAAATCCCCTCGAAGATGCGTAACAAAATATCATCTCCTCGGTGCTTGTCTCTTAGGATATTTACATATCCTACGGGGGGCATGTAAGCACTCTGCTGGTTCAGATTCCATGGATGGCATTATCTCGAAGTGTCAATTGCCAGGGTCTGGATTCGGCCACGGAATACCATGGATGGGATTATCTCGAAATCTCAATAGCCAGGGTTCCGGGGGTTGCCATGGGCGGTGCTATCTCGAAGCATCGATCGCCAGGAACCCTTGAGGATTGATGATGGGAGCAAGGAATCTGATACAGACCGTGTTGAAAAGCCAATCCTAGGCTAGAACTAAAAAGAAAAAGAGAGAGAAAACTCTCCAAACAGAAAAAACTTTCTATCTCTCTCTTACAAAACGCACTGCGAACTGAGCCAGGGCTAAAATCATTTCAAGCACGGGTGCTTTAACCACGAAGTCCAATAAACCTTAGGTTAGTTCTTGTGGGCCTTAAAAACCTTTGCTAAAAGACTGAGGCTAAGGCTAGACAGATTTGGATCTTGATTGGTACTAGAGTATCTTTTAGGCCTATGGTCAGCATTCTAACCTAATCTATGCTCAAATAAAAAGGCACTTATCTAAAACCATTGAAAACTTCATGGTCTAGAACAAGGATTGAAACCTTAAGTTTTTTGCTAAGGGACTAGCAAAAGCTAGGCATGGGGGTATGATGAGAACCTCATCATGAGCCATAACTAGCTCATTTTGACCCAATACAAAGGATAAAAGCTCCTACATATCTCAAGGAAAGGCTTAACTCAGAGAATTCTGAGTTTGAGAAGAAAACCAGTCATAAGGGGTAAAAGTGCAATTTTATCAGTATAATCTGCGTACAGGGTAATTCAGGGCCCAAACACAGGTCAAAACAGCTTAATAAGAATAAAAGTGGGATGAGATGATCTAGCAAGGGCTACAGCACTTCCAAGGAACCAAATGATAATCTGTAACCCTAAAACAACCCACTTCAATTCACAAGGTTCGAGGCAAAGTAAAAATAGAATAAACCCTCTAAAATTCATAGAAAAATAATCTCTAGGGTTTAGAACCTTCAATTTGGCCTTTAGAACCCATTTTGACCTACATTGAGAACCATGCCCAATTAATAACTTAATTTGGGTCTTTACGCAAATTGACCGGTCAAACAAGGTTTAATATGAAAATGAAATTTACCATCAGATTCCTTAGGTTCTAATTAGTCATGTATAAAAACTTGAGCCTAAGAAGAAACCTCCTTGACCGACTTTACACTTTGGTCCTCATATATTTACTCTTTGGCCCTCAACTTTTGAACCCTCGCATTTAGGCCCCTAACTCTCCTTCGTTCTTTGCAAACAGGTCCCTCCTGCAAAACCCTGCCAGCACCATGCTCCGGCGACCTTGCGCGGAGCATGGCGCCGCGCAGGGTGAGGTGGAGGACCTGGCATGTGTACCGGGGGTGCCCTGCGTCGTCAGCCGTCGCAGGAGCACCCCCATGGTCATTGTAGCCCCCCATACCGGCCGTGCGAACGCACGGACGGTATGGGTTCGTATTCCGTCCATTCTCCGGCGAGGGAGACACGTCGTCTCCCTCCGCCTTCCTCCCTGCTTCAACCCTATAAATACCCCCCGCCGCTCCACCGACGAAGGCAGCCTGGATCTGACGGAGAAAACCCCCAATTTTCCTCTCTTCTCACTCCGGCAGACGCCCACCAGCTCCGGCGGTTCTTCCTCCTCCTCCTCTTCGCTCTGCCGCAATACCAGCAGCAGAGATTTCTTCCCCTGCTCTTTCCGCGTCGCGCAATACCGGCGCGCGCTGCCTCTGCCCCGTCGTCACCACCGTCCTTCCCCCACTGGGCACCGTCTTCTCCGGCGACAGTCGATACGACTGTCGCCCTATTCCTCCCCCTTCGTCCCTGCAGTTAAGTTAGACTTACTCCCCTTCTCCTCCTCTTTCTTTCCCCGCTTTCGATTTAGTCAATTAAGCCCTCTACCGACCCTGTTCACCCTCATCCTCTCCGCCTCCGACCACCCTCCGGCGAGCCGCTCCCATCACCTCAGCGACCCACACGGCTCGCCGACCACCGCAGAACCTCCGCCTCCTCACCCTGATCCTCTTCCGCCCCTCCACTTCCCACCAAACACCCTCTGCAGACCCACCGAACACACCCACTCCCTCGCTCACAGTTTGACCTAGGACGCCCTGACAGCTCCATCTCGCCCCCTGCAGACCCCCTGACCACCTTCGCCGTGCCACGGCGAAGGTCCCCCGCCTGTCTGATTTGGCCGAGAGGCCGTTCTATTGATTTCAGGTTCCAGGCCTTGACCGCCATTGGCGAGGAAGCTCGAAGCCTGCTCGAGGTTGCTCCAAGCCGAGATATCCCAGGTTGGAAAGCCACGGCCAGCGCGGAAGAGTCTTGCGCACACACCCCGGCCCTCAATTGGAGCTGCGCGCCTCAACAGCTGATACAATTGGAAGCGCCATCCCTGCTGCAGGCGTGAGAGAATTGGGGTGGGACATTTAGTCCCACCTCGGAACCTCTCGAAGGCCCGCGGACGCATAAAGGCAAAAACTGCCTTATGCTGTTTGCCTCAGTTACCACGGGGTGAGGTCCCTCTCACCCGACTCGGCCTCGTCCGTGACCACGCTCCGCGGACCTGGCCCGACCCGATTAGACTGACCTGCACTCCTCGCCCACCACGCACGCCGGTGGGCCTGGACCCGGGCCTGACCCGAACCCGATTACCCGGTAGCGCTCTGGGAGAGCTTCCGAAGAGTGATTTCAGAGAGAGAGATACGCGGGGGAGGGGGGTAGAGTAGGTTTTTGCCTCTTGACGAAAAAAACTCTGAAGTGTGCAGGCCAAAGAAGAAGACGAAGCAGACCCGCTGAAGAAGAAGAAGCAGCTGCACTGTAGCAACTGCTCAGTTAAGTCGTCGAAGCACCGGGCCAGACGACGGACAGTCAGCAGCCAGAGCAACACAGAAGGCAGGCTGAAGAAGAAGGAAGGGAGACTTAGTAGCCGAAGGCAGAAGCACCACGATTGCAGAAGAAGAAATGAAGAGAAGCAAGAAAAGAAGAAGACGATCTGAAGAAAAAGAAAGAAAGGAAACAAGGAAGAACAGAAGAAGAAGAGCACGAGGGGAAGATCTGAAGAAAGAAGAAGAAGAAGAAGAAGAACAAAGAACAGGAAAAACCAAAGACAAAGAGGAAGAAAGAAGAAAAGAAGAAGAAGCCAAATTTTCATCTCTCTCTCTCTCTTTATTTTTGTAATAGAACTTGTATATCTCTAGAATACAACTTGCTCCCTGAGTTCGACCTCGGGAACTCTTTTATTTTTCCGAGTAAAAAAATTTTATATGAAACGTTGGTAACAACCGGCTTTACTACAACGACATAACACGAAACCGGTCGAACCGACGTGTATCATTTTGGCGCCGCTGCCGGGGAGCAACGGCTATTCTAGAGGTAAACATTCCTGTTTCTTTTAAGTTCTGACAATCTCCTCTCTTTTGTGCAGCTACAGGAACTCAAGAAGACAAGCAACCACACAACCACTCCGAAGACAGGTAAAATCTTTTCTCTCACTATTAACCCCTACACTCTAAAGAGGAAGAAAAGAAAAGAACAAGCAATATAGGGCTAACCTGTCTTCCATATTTAGTAACCATAAAAGTTGCATGTTTTCAACTCATTATTTCTGCACACTATTAAGGGTATTTAAGGGCTAACACATTCTTGCTTGAGCCCTAATTACCCAACAAAGAATTAACTGGACCAAGTAGAGCCAACCTAGGATCCAACACTAGGGATTTAGAGACACACTCCTTAAGCAAGAATTGAGAAAACCAAATGAAGTGTGCCCAAGCCCTTGTCTGAAAATACCTATTCAAAGAAAATCTAAAACAATTGGCTCTCTAAACACTTGAACCCTAAAAGACAGGACCTAAAAGCTCTCAAAGAAAACAAGAGGTAAAGTTGACCCCTTGGGTCAACCAACCTTAAATTAGGTCACTCTTTGCACTTAAAAGACTAAAGTTCAAGTGAAACCTTAAGCACCCTGATCTTAAAATTGGTAGACTTAAGAGGTCAAGATCCCCATTCTGGTCTACCTGGAACCGCAGTGACAAGAGAGGTCGGGTGGGGGAAACCCTGTAACCCGTGGGGACGCTCTACCGTGTAGGGGTCTTCGCGGGACTCTCCCTCTCTGGCTGCCCAGGTAATTCTCAGGTGGACGATCTTTCTGATCAAGGGGTCCATCTGCCCCGAACCTCTATAGTCACCCAACAATTTTTGGGTGTCTTGATTGGGTCCAGCACCTGCTTATCTCATCCAGCCCTTCAGTATTTTTCAGGAGGTCCTTGAAACCTCCTATAGAAATTCACTCTCCCCGAGGCTAAGCCTCGGCTCCTTTGTTTTTGCAGAAATCATTCACATAGCCCCTCTTTCCTCTGATTCTGAACAAAATCCCCTTCTTCCATCTTGATTCAAACTTTGATTCTATTCCACCACCAGATCCAATTATGCAGCCTAATTACCTAGCAAGACTACCATTCAGGAAACCTGAATATCGGAGATCTATGAAAGATAAAATGATCGAGGATGCCATAAGATTCTATGAAAAAGAAGAAAAAACCTCAACACCAATAGGAGATATTCAGGTTGATGTCCCAACAACCACATCCTTCATCATAAACTGTGCCCAAATTCTATTAACTGGAATTTCAAAAGGATCAACCCGAGATATGCTCATGACAGGATACATTGAGATGGAAAAATTACACCAATCTGAATACCTTCAATGCTTGACAAATCCTGTACTTTGGGAACAACACCAAGATGCCCTTATAAAACGGGTAGAAATGATGAAATCAGTAGAACAAATTATCAACCAGAAATACCCGTATATACCAGAAACAGAGGATGAACCATCTTGGAACAGTATCAAGGAACCATTCAGTTTCCCAGATCCCGGGATTGAGGCACAAGGTGGTTGTAAAATCCCAACCCAAATAGAAGATAGCATAGGTTGGGAAGTTGCAGGAGAACACAATGCTGAGCCAACCCTAGGCCATAAATCACCAAGCTTAGAACTCCAAGACTCCTGCAATAACAAGATTAGAATTGAACCTCTGGAGGGTATAAATTCCACCCCTTGTTTTGATAAGGTGACCCTCGAAGGTTATTCGGACTTAGGTTCTAATAATTCTACCCACATCCTAAGCCAAGAACCTAGATCTGAAACTTATTGGGAAGATTATGAGGCCCTTTATGAGGAAGATCAAATTTTTACAGGATATGATTCCGGGCCTCTATTTTATGAATGCCCTTTTCCAACACCCTCAGGAAATCTGATTGATTTTTCAGAAAACATGCCAATTTATGATACAGAAACTGAGGAGTTGGATGAGCAAGGTTTTAATGGGGTCTATCCTACCAGCTTAGAGCTTGAACAGAACATCTTTTTGAACCCAGAATTGACATATAGGCTAGAACCCAATCAGGCTGCTGATTCCACATCTGATGATTTCTGCTGTGGTGGAATTCATGATCATTTTCGCCAACTCTCCGACAATTTCAGATCTGACTATAATTGCGGAGAGATTCCCCTTCCTGAACACGCGAGGCCTATCTACGACCTCAGTTCACATGACTCTGACTTTGACTCTGACTCTGAGGTCCTGATTCCCGAGATCACTGATAACACAGAATCATTCCTTTTCGATCCTCAGGAACCAAAAACAGAAAATGCCAAGAGTGATTGCAACCCAGAATCCAAATTTTTTCTCGAATCCGATTTCTTTCATCCTACAAACACTCTTCCGGCATTTGATAGTTACCCAGAGGACTCTCTACAGAAAATCACCTATCATCTGTTTCTAGAAGAGCCCTCATACACAATGACCACCTCATCCGCACACACGGAACGGATCAAAACCTCTCCCAAACCCCGACCCGCAACCGGACTCAATTTCTATGCTGATTCACCTCTCACCGAGCCGATTGCATTTCCACATCGGGTTTCGAACATTGATCAGACTACATACCATTCTCTATCATTCTCTGATCACCCCTGTAGGGTTCCTGCATCAACCACTGATTATCCTACGGGTCCCTACTCTGACCAGGCTGATTCGGCTCAGCCAAACCCTGCGTTTACACTTCCACATCCATCTGAGCCTCATAGTTTATGGTGGGTTCCACACTTTTTTATACACATCTATCAACCCACCAGATTGATTGGGTTTGGGCTGCATCATCAGCCTGTTGATCTGAACAAGCACCTGGTTGGACCAACCAGGCTCTTAATCAAGGTGCTTGTCTTACAAAACTCTGCTGAGTTGACCATCCCCTCTCCATCGCATTTCCCGCTTGGCTGAAGGCATCAAATTTAGCGCTCAACGGGAGGCAGCCCGTCATTCTCTTTGAAAACCTGAAACGTGTTCTGACAGCTTTTTGCACTTGAAGTTCACACCTTAGGACAGCCGACTCCACCTCAGGTGCTTGCATCTGAGATTAGAAATCGTCCGCAACAGTCACCCCGACCCATTCACTCATCAAAACAGCTGTCCTAATGTATGAACTTAGTTGAATAAAAACCCCTAGGTTACAATGAGGACATTGCAAATCTTAGGCATGGGGGGGTATGAAAGTGCAAAAACTCGTAAGAAAAGGTTTCAAACAAAAAAATTCACATATGCCAAAAATACCATAAAAATTAAAAAATTTTTCGAAAAAGAATAAGAGGAAAAGAGGAGAATTTTGTGAAGGAGAGAAGAAACAAAATGAAAAAGGAGCACAAAATTATAAGAAAAGTTGATAGTCATTAGTAAGGAACTAAGGAATTAACCTAAGTTCTAGACCTCATTCAAGAAAATAACTGAAAAGTGCACAATAAGATTAGTAAGAATGCAAACCTTAGGCATTCTTGAATAGACTCTTAGTACTCATTAAGATCTGGACACTCCTCAAGAGGTTGAGGAAAATGAAAAGCTGAAGTATTAGGTCTAAGGCTTAGGGAGTATTCGGCCTCGTTAACTAATTTTTGGTTTACGGGACTCAGTAACCTAAGCACCCTAATCTCACACACAGCCTGGTTCAGTAAGCGTAAAAATCAGAATCACGCAGAAGCGTCGCAAAAATCTGAAAAGAACACCCAGAATAGGAATGGCCGATCAACACAAGTTGATTTGGACGAGTTCCCAGCGCGGAGAGGCGGGAAATCCCCTCGAAGATGCGTAACAAAATATCATCTCCTCGGTGCTTGTCTCTTAGGATATTTACATATCCTACGGGGGGCATGTAAGCACTCTGCTGGTTCAGATTCCATGGATGGCATTATCTCGAAGTGTCAATTGCCAGGGTCTGGATTCGGCCACGGAATACCATGGATGGGATTATCTCGAAATCTCAATAGCCAGGGTTCCGGGGGTTGCCATGGGCGGTGCTATCTCGAAGCATCGATCGCCAGGAACCCTTGAGGATTGATGATGGGAGCAAGGAATCTGATACAGACCGTGTTGAAAAGCCAATCCTAGGCTAGAACTAAAAAGAAAAAGAGAGAGAAAACTCTCCAAACAGAAAAAACTTTCTATCTCTCTCTTACAAAACGCACTGCGAACTGAGCCAGGGCTAAAATCATTTCAAGCACGGGTGCTTTAACCACGAAGTCCAATAAACCTTAGGTTAGTTCTTGTGGGCCTTAAAAACCTTTGCTAAAAGACTGAGGCTAAGGCTAGACAGATTTGGATCTTGATTGGTACTAGAGTATCTTTTAGGCCTATGGTCAGCATTCTAACCTAATCTATGCTCAAATAAAAAGGCACTTATCTAAAACCATTGAAAACTTCATGGTCTAGAACAAGGATTGAAACCTTAAGTTTTTTGCTAAGGGACTAGCAAAAGCTAGGCATGGGGGTATGATGAGAACCTCATCATGAGCCATAACTAGCTCATTTTGACCCAATACAAAGGATAAAAGCTCCTACATATCTCAAGGAAAGGCTTAACTCAGAGAATTCTGAGTTTGAGAAGAAAACCAGTCATAAGGGGTAAAAGTGCAATTTTATCAGTATAATCTGCGTACAGGGTAATTCAGGGCCCAAACACAGGTCAAAACAGCTTAATAAGAATAAAAGTGGGATGAGATGATCTAGCAAGGGCTACAGCACTTCCAAGGAACCAAATGATAATCTGTAACCCTAAAACAACCCACTTCAATTCACAAGGTTCGAGGCAAAGTAAAAATAGAATAAACCCTCTAAAATTCATAGAAAAATAATCTCTAGGGTTTAGAACCTTCAATTTGGCCTTTAGAACCCATTTTGACCTACATTGAGAACCATGCCCAATTAATAACTTAATTTGGGTCTTTACGCAAATTGACCGGTCAAACAAGGTTTAATATGAAAATGAAATTTACCATCAGATTCCTTAGGTTCTAATTAGTCATGTATAAAAACTTGAGCCTAAGAAGAAACCTCCTTGACCGACTTTACACTTTGGTCCTCATATATTTACTCTTTGGCCCTCAACTTTTGAACCCTCGCATTTAGGCCCCTAACTCTCCTTCGTTCTTTGCAAACAGGTCCCTCCTGCAAAACCCTGCCAGCACCATGCTCCGGCGACCTTGCGCGGAGCATGGCGCCGCGCAGGGTGAGGTGGAGGACCTGGCATGTGTACCGGGGGTGCCCTGCGTCGTCAGCCGTCGCAGGAGCACCCCCATGGTCATTGTAGCCCCCCATACCGGCCGTGCGAACGCACGGACGGTATGGGTTCGTATTCCGTCCATTCTCCGGCGAGGGAGACACGTCGTCTCCCTCCGCCTTCCTCCCTGCTTCAACCCTATAAATACCCCCCGCCGCTCCACCGACGAAGGCAGCCTGGATCTGACGGAGAAAACCCCCAATTTTCCTCTCTTCTCACTCCGGCAGACGCCCACCAGCTCCGGCGGTTCTTCCTCCTCCTCCTCTTCGCTCTGCCGCAATACCAGCAGCAGAGATTTCTTCCCCTGCTCTTTCCGCGTCGCGCAATACCGGCGCGCGCTGCCTCTGCCCCGTCGTCACCACCGTCCTTCCCCCACTGGGCACCGTCTTCTCCGGCGACAGTCGATACGACTGTCGCCCTATTCCTCCCCCTTCGTCCCTGCAGTTAAGTTAGACTTACTCCCCTTCTCCTCCTCTTTCTTTCCCCGCTTTCGATTTAGTCAATTAAGCCCTCTACCGACCCTGTTCACCCTCATCCTCTCCGCCTCCGACCACCCTCCGGCGAGCCGCTCCCATCACCTCAGCGACCCACACGGCTCGCCGACCACCGCAGAACCTCCGCCTCCTCACCCTGATCCTCTTCCGCCCCTCCACTTCCCACCAAACACCCTCTGCAGACCCACCGAACACACCCACTCCCTCGCTCACAGTTTGACCTAGGACGCCCTGACAGCTCCATCTCGCCCCCTGCAGACCCCCTGACCACCTTCGCCGTGCCACGGCGAAGGTCCCCCGCCTGTCTGATTTGGCCGAGAGGCCGTTCTATTGATTTCAGGTTCCAGGCCTTGACCGCCATTGGCGAGGAAGCTCGAAGCCTGCTCGAGGTTGCTCCAAGCCGAGATATCCCAGGTTGGAAAGCCACGGCCAGCGCGGAAGAGTCTTGCGCACACACCCCGGCCCTCAATTGGAGCTGCGCGCCTCAACAGCTGATACAATTGGAAGCGCCATCCCTGCTGCAGGCGTGAGAGAATTGGGGTGGGACATTTAGTCCCACCTCGGAACCTCTCGAAGGCCCGCGGACGCATAAAGGCAAAAACTGCCTTATGCTGTTTGCCTCAGTTACCACGGGGTGAGGTCCCTCTCACCCGACTCGGCCTCGTCCGTGACCACGCTCCGCGGACCTGGCCCGACCCGATTAGACTGACCTGCACTCCTCGCCCACCACGCACGCCGGTGGGCCTGGACCCGGGCCTGACCCGAACCCGATTACCCGGTAGCGCTCTGGGAGAGCTTCCGAAGAGTGATTTCAGAGAGAGAGATACGCGGGGGAGGGGGGTAGAGTAGGTTTTTGCCTCTTGACGAAAAAAACTCTGAAGTGTGCAGGCCAAAGAAGAAGACGAAGCAGACCCGCTGAAGAAGAAGAAGCAGCTGCACTGTAGCAACTGCTCAGTTAAGTCGTCGAAGCACCGGGCCAGACGACGGACAGTCAGCAGCCAGAGCAACACAGAAGGCAGGCTGAAGAAGAAGGAAGGGAGACTTAGTAGCCGAAGGCAGAAGCACCACGATTGCAGAAGAAGAAATGAAGAGAAGCAAGAAAAGAAGAAGACGATCTGAAGAAAAAGAAAGAAAGGAAACAAGGAAGAACAGAAGAAGAAGAGCACGAGGGGAAGATCTGAAGAAAGAAGAAGAAGAAGAAGAAGAACAAAGAATAGGAAAAACCAAAGACAAAGAGGAAGAAAGAAGAAAAGAAGAAGAAGCCAAATTTTCATCTCTCTCTCTCTCTTTATTTTTGTAATAGAACTTGTATATCTCTAGAATACAACTTGCTCCCTGAGTTCGACCTCGGGAACTCTTTTATTTTTCCGAGTAAAAAAATTTTATATGAAACGTTGGTAACAACCGGCTTTACTACAACGACATAACACGAAACCGGTCGAACCGACGTGTATCACCACGCACTTCCGAGGTGGGACTAAAGTCCCACCTCCCGACTGGCGTCCGCAGGCGAGGAGGCTGCAGGCAATTGCAGCAGCTCGCGAGGGGTTTGCCTCAGCTGCAAACCTGGGAGTCTTCGCAGAGACACTCCGCGCGACCTGGGACCAACGCCTGGGCGAGATCGACGCTGCAGCTGCAGGTGAAGGAGCTTCACCTGCCCAGCAATGGAGGCGAAGGGGGCATGACCTGAAAGCAGGAATACGGCCTCTCAGCCCAGTTAGAAGATGCAGGGAGCTTCGTCGGAGTGTGGTGAAGCCAGTGCTGGTGGTGACGAGGCGTGAGGCGGTGTATGGTGGCAGCCCTAGGTCGGACTGTAGTCGGAAAAATGGGTTTGTTCGGGGGGTCGTTATGTGGCGTGTGGCAGGGAATGAAAAAAGGGAAGCTATTGAGTGGAGTGAGGGGAAGCTTCTGAGGTGATCGGCGAGGGGTGAGGAGGTATGTGGAGGTGGAATGGGCTCGCTGGAGAGGGTGGTCGGAGATGGAGTAGGCGGAGGTGGAAGTTGTGTGTGGGGGCGCGAAAATATAAATTGACAAAGGGGAAATTTAAAGGAGGAGGAGAGGAAGCTTTTACCTAAGTTTTGGACGAAGGGGGGAGGGCGGAGCCACCGGCTCGTACCTGCCGGAGCTGGGGAAGAAGAGGCCCTGGAGGGGGAGATCGGTGACGAGGAGGCAGGCGGAGGGTGTCGACGGGTGCAGCACGACACAGACGAGAGGGTTACGAGAACCCTACTGCAGGTAAGGCAGCAGAGCGACGAGGAGGAGGAGTTAGTCGCCGGAAGCTGCAAGCCGTCTGTCGGAGGAGGAGAGGATGAAGTGGGGGGTTATTCTCCGTCAGAGACAGCTTACAAGAACCGGCAGGGGGTGTTGGTTCTTATAAAGGGGGTGGCGGAGAGGGAGGCGCAGGCTGGCGACGTGCCAACCTCGCCAGAGAGTGGTTGGAGACGAGACCCATACCTTCCGTGCGTTCGCACGAAAGGTATGGTGGCCGGCAAGCAGCATGGCTGGGTCCCTGCGACAGAGGACGTCGCAGGAAACCCCGCGTACGTTTTGCAGGACGATCCCCTCTCCCTGCGCGGCGCCATACTCCACGCAAAGTCGCCGTAGCATGGTGCTGCGCAGAATTTTGTAGGAGGGGCCGTTCTGCTAAGAACGAAGAGAAAGTTGGGGGCCAAATGGCAAGGGTTTCGAAAGATAAGGGTCTAAAAGTAAATGAAGAGGACCAAATTGCAGAGTCGGTCAAGGAGGTCTCTTCTTAGGCTCAAGTTTTTATGCATGACTATTTTGAACCTAAGGATTTTAATGGTGAATTTTGTTTCTAGGTTAGACCATGTTTGACCGGCCAATTTACGTAAAAATCCAAATTAAATCATTAATTAGGCATGGTTCTCAATGTAGGTCAAAATGGGTTTCTAAGGTCAAATTGAAGGTTATAAACCCTAGAGATTATTTTTATATGAATTTTAAATTGTTTATTTGATTTGTACCCTACCTCGAACCTCGTGAATTGAAGTGGATTTGTTTTAGGGTTAGAGAATGTCATTTAATTTCTTGAAGTTGCTGCAACCCTCGTTAGATCAGATCATCCTACTTTCCTTCTTATTAGGTTAGTTTGACCTGTGTTTGGACCCTTAATTACCCTGCTTGCAAACTGCGTTGGTGAAATTGCAGTTTTACCCCTTATGACTTGTTTTCTTCCAAAACTCAGAGTTCCCTGAGTTAAGTCTTTCTTTGGGTTATGTAATAACTTTTTCATACATATCTTGGTTAGATTGTGCTAGTTAGGGTTCATGATGAGGTTCTCATCACTCATCATAACTAAAATGCTCAAGTTAAGCTAGAATCTAGGTTAAATACTATCATATTAACATAATAAATGGGTTAAGTGTGAGAGTTAGGGAAAATGACCTAAACATTCAATTTGTGCTAAAAACACATAATTAGGTCAATTTTAATTTTGAGCAATTATCTGTTAATTAAGTAAATGGATGATCCAAATGTCAATTGAACATTAATTTGAGCTTGAAAGTACAAATCAATGGTTGAATTATGTTCTAACATGTTCAATTAACATACGATTAAAATCTCATTGCATTTGGATATCATTTGGACCATGGATTACATGCATTACACTTAGGTCCTAAAAGACCATGGATTACATGCATTACACTTAGGTCCTCATATCTTCACATTTCTTCACATAAAAAGTCGTAAGGACTCATTTGTAAGCTTCCAGGGGGCTTCTGGTTACATGTTTTCATCACTCATGGGCTTTCCTACAACTTTTATATCGTTTCACTTCATGGGCCTTGTCGCAATTATCCCAAAAGACCTGCTGTGACGATCGTGCGCAGGTGTTCTTCAATGAAGAACTTGTGCTACAATGGTTATCCGTTTTTAGCACACTTGATCAACAGTGGATCTTCCATCGGAGCTCTATCGCCAGTGCAAGCACCGTTATACCTCAATCCAAATCTGATCCTACAGCCTGATTTGTCTCCAAAACTTCCCATGCTCTCCTCCATCATATCCCCACCGTTCAATCCAAATGCGCCTGTCCCTCTAATCCAGTAACTCTAATAAATACTTTAGTATATATACAGTATGTATAATGTAATAAATACATTACTTTTTGTTTTAGAGTATATATGTTTTAAGGCTCTTTAGTGACACTTATATACGTTAGTGTAGATAGTAGTATATGTTAGTATAGTGTATATTTAGTATTTCTATGCTTATATTGAGACATGACTTAGATATAGTTGTACATAATTAGCCTAGATTAGTTTAGATAAGTTTTTTATGCCTTGATAACTGTAAATATTCTTGAGGCATTGTCATTAACACTAATTCATTCATTTTTTTACATTATTGATGTAGATTAGTACAATCTTTGATTCTTTCGTTCATTATTCATACATTTGTAAATAAACTTAACATTTTTGGAATAAAAGATCATTTTTAGATAATAGAGAGTAATGTATATCAATAACTGTTGATGGGTTAATTTTTAACACAGTTAACTAAGTTAATTAGACTTAATTAATTACACAAGAATGTAACTTAGGTTAACTCAAATTATTGTCATGAATGTAGTAATGGGTCAAGTTAACATAACATTTTAGATTTTTAAGTTCACTGGGATGCATAATTGAATCCTAAGTCACCATTAATCCCTAAGCTTAAATTACTAACTACTTAATCAATCAGGTTATAATTAAATTACTTTAAGCATATGAATCTTTCACAAAAGATTGAACAAGTAAAAGCATGCAAAATTCCATTAGAAAGAAAACAAGTTTACACAAGAAATTTAACATTTAAAATTAGGTAAATAAGTTTATTACAACATTTATTACAAAAGTATAAGACATAAAATATAATACATGAGTCAACAATGCCTTACAACAATTAAAAGCTCAAAACAAATCATATAATAACTTCAACCCTAAAATCAGACATCTGAAAAGAGAGTTAGACAACTTAAAAAGTAAAATTAGACTTCTGAAGTATTAGTTGGACGTCTGATTCTCTTCTCATTTTTTTCACCTTTTCTTAAGTTTCTTTTTTTTTTCTTCATCTCTCTGCCTTCTCTCTCTTTCTCTTTACTTATGCTCTCCCACTCTCTTTCTCTTTCTAGAGCTTTCTTTATACTTAAACTTTCCTTCTTCTTTTAACTCTCTTAAGCTTCTCTTTTCTCTTCTCCTCTTTTTCTTTATATTTATACTGTACATTCATTATCCACCTTAAGCCTATTTTTTTTTCTCTTTACTTAACAAAAATTTAGGATGGGCGGTCAGATCTCTTTCGAGGATACACAACATCCCGTAGGGTAAGACCAGATGCTACTTGAGGTTTGACCTAATTTTTATTAGGTGGATTTTAATTATTTTTCACAATGCACAGTTCCCAGGCCATTCCAGGCCCACACAAATCCACGCCCACACTCGGGCCCATGCACGCACACAGGTGCACACACCCACGCACAGGCACGTGCCTACGCACGCACCCACACACATGCTCGTAATACTTGCACCCTGCGCTGACGACCGAGGAGGTCTAAGCACGTTTTCAACTTATACCAAGTTAAGCGCTCCAGAATTCCAGAGGTGGGACTATTCGCTGTGCTTCGAGGCCAGACTTTACTTGAAGATTCCGGTCGACACAGGTGACCAAATCGAGCAAACAGAGGCTCGATCGAGAGCTGGTGGAATGCTCTACATGATTCATGCATCAATTTGATGCATTGAACATGATTGATCCATCGATTTGATGGATGAATGTTACGACCCGGTTCCCGAATCCCTACAGGACACGAGACCGGACCGATTCGACTTATCCCAAGACCCAGTCGTCCAACGAGTAAGTAACCAACAAGAAGTAAAGTAAACCACATTCACCATACAAGCAACTAACAGTAACAAAAGTACAACAGTAAAGAAGTAAACTACTACAGTACACACCACCACAAGAGTAGAAAATTAAACAGGTACAGGAATATAAAGTTCAAAATAAAATAGTGCAGAAGTGTAACAAAGTTACTCACTACAACAAGAAACGGGGTACAACAAAAAGGTACAACTACTGGGCTCTACTGTGCCCAGCACCCTCTGCAGTCGTAGGCTCTGGCTGCTCAACACCTGGACCTGAAAAAGGTTATGAATACACGAAATCAGCGAATGCTGAGTAGAGTGGCAACCAGCTAACTAAAACAGTAAAGGTGGACAGGTAGCTGTTGTTTTCAATTTCTTTATTTATTTAACTAATTATTCTTTCTTTCATCACTTGGTTTATTTATCAGGTCTCTTTCTTGATCTCGAATGTTCCTCGTGGGAACGATCTTGATTGCAATCTTTTTCGAAGAGTAGAAGTAGCACATGGTTCTCCCCTTGTCAGGAGAGTCCCCCGTGGTGGTCCTACACTCAATCAACCACCCCAAGGTCACTGACAGACGTAACGGTGACTACGGCACGTGCGATAAACGCACGGGTAGCTACCCTGCACTGGCACGTGGTCAGTCGTTTCCGTTAACGGGTGCACCCAAAGCACAGCACGAAACCAGTATAGGGCATAGCCCTCTCAGTAACAAGGGTCTAGCCCCTAAGGACCAAACAGGGGTCTCGCTCCTCCACAATCTGCGCACCCTCGCCTGACTACCCTGGTTTGCCCAGTGGGCCTAACAAGTCAATGTAAGGTGGCTAGCTGAACCCCGGGTCCCGTGGGGTGGCTATCTCTCTCCCTACACTAGTAGCTATCCCTGGTACTGTGTACGCGAGGACCAAAAAGTCGGTACAAAGTGGCCAATCCTAACCCCGGGTCCTAACCCTAGGGCGGCTAGCTCCACTCTGCACTAAGCGGGGGGGGGGGGGGGGGACAGTTGCTCTCCTTGGTACTCCATACTCAAGGGCCAGCTCACTTCCCCATTCACATTTCCAGATCCATTCCATTTATTTCCAGGAGCTCTACTCCTAATTCCCCGTAGGGTTCATGCTCATGTTTCTCAGGCCAAGCTATACTAGGTTTCATCATTCAGGTTTATTCGCAGGTAGCTCGTGTTTCCAACATTCAATCTTTCATTTCTAATTCATATACAGGAAGCTCATATTTAATTGCAAACAACAGGAATTTACATGCAACAGTTGCTAACAACAGTACTTTACATTTCACAGGCAGCTGTTATCCAATTATAGGCAATTGTTATTATTCTATTTACTCATCCAAGACTGCAATTCATGCATTCCATGCAACTATTCCAGTGTTTCTAATCCTAGGATTCATGCCATACCCTAGGATCTAACATTCATTCTAGATATGCATTCATGTTTGTAATTAAACTAGGGAAAGCCACTCTACCAGTAAACCCAGGAGTAATGGGGGCTTAATCGGCAAGTCCACGTGCCTCCAAAAATCGAAATCTGCAACGGAACGAGGTCCTATCACAAGGATCAACCACAAGAGACCACTCAGAACATGATAAAAGTATTCCAACAAGTAGAGGAACTTATACAAAAAAGAACAGAATCTTAATTGCGGAAATCGGACCTCTAACGAACCCAAAACGGGTCAAAAATAACAATCCTGACTCATATCAGACGTCTGGAACACCTTCCAGACGTCTTAAAAGAAGTCCAAAATCATACCTCAACTCTGCGCTACCACTCAGACGTCCAGGGACTCTACTGAACCGTCTGGACCTAGTTCCAGACGTCCAACCACCTCTCCAGACGTTTGGAGACGCTTCTCGCCGTCTGGTGCCTCGCCCAGACGTCTGAACTGCGTGGGAGGGCGTGTCACACACCTTCCCAAAGCGAATCCTGCACGCACAACGCAAAATCTTCTCAAAATGGCACGGAGCAGTGCCTCGGTGGAACAGCCTGCATGGTCGTATCCGCAAAGAAGGTGTGGGATGCGGAACTTACCTCTCAAACGTCGGGAGCTTCTTCCAGATGTCGTCTACGTCGTCTGGACGTCTGTCCAGACGTCTGATTCTAGGAAAATCCCAGAACCAGAACCCGCCTTCGCCTTCTCACACCGCGCTCGCTCGCCTGCTGCTTCGACTGCAGCAGCATCGAGGAGGACCTCCCTGACACACCTCTCCGCCTCGCGCACGCGCCGACCGGCCATGAACTCTCCGGCGAGCTCCCACGCGAGCTCGCAAGCCTCCTCTCCTCTCCTTCTCACGCTGCTCCTCTCCGCCGCTTCGCTCGCTGCACTAACTGCTCTCGCTCTTGCTGGAGGAAGGAGAAGGTGGATGGAAGTGGGGGGGCGGTGTAAGGGAGAGGAGGGGGTTGATATAAGGGGTGGGATTAGGGTTTTGCATCGACGAGGGGAAAGAGAAAGAGAAGAAATGCGGCTGCGTACTATCTGCGCGCAGACGCGAAGAAGTACACGAAAAAATTTGGTTTCCAGACGTCTGACCCAAATCCCAGACATCTTAGAGGGCTTTAACAGCACGGGTCTTAACAATGAAAATGGTTGTTTCACACAGCTGTGTGAGCCTTTAGAGAAGAAGAATCAGGTCAATTGACCTGATGAAGGTCTCTAGCCCTCAGTTGAAGAACTTGAAGGCTTCAATGATGCATTCTGCATCAAATGGAGAAGATAAAAGAGCCTGAAGAGGTCTCAAAAAGCAACAGAAGGTGAGGAAGCTCAACTTGAAGCTTCAAAGCTTGGATTTAGGTTCTGAAAGGCTTAACAGGGAGATAAATCCAACAAGTACTAGTCTGAACAGATTTAAGAAATCAATTGCATTAGAATTGACTGAGATTTGAGTTTAAATCTTAACAGGAAACATAAGAACAGTATTGGGTTTCCTTTAGAACCCAAAATACGCAGTAGATTAAATCTTGGTCAAACCTCAATAAAACTCAATTAAATCAATCTTAAACACTTTAAAATCATCCCAGAATTCTAATCAACCTATTAAATCATTGAATCAATCCTTTAAACACCCTGTTGAACTCAAGTTTGACTATGATAGCTTCAGGGTTGACTTTTGCATCCAAATCCTCTGATTAAATTAATGACCCAGATGGGTTCACTTAATCCTCAGGAATTGATCTAACCCTTCAAATTAGGATTTTAAGGGTTCAGATAGTGCTAACAAGCACTGCCGCTTGGGCTTGAAATAGGTTTGTTCGACAGAGAGACCTAGAGGTTCCCAATCCAATTTCAAAACCTATGTGGATTCTTAGTAAGCTCCTCATGCTGTAGGATCAAATTCCATGCTCTAAACCCTAGTATTTAAGTCCTCTCCAACTCCACCGAAGTTGAAGAAGACAAAGCTCAACAGGAAGATTTAATCATTAAAACACAATTCTATCTACTGGAATCTCATCCTCAGACCTTAATCAAGTGATTTGGAGCTTCACGAGGAGTTTTAATGGCTGAAGCTACGAATTTATCTCGCTGGAGCTCCGGTGAACTCAAAAATGGTTGCAAAAGTTAAAATCTCAATAGAATAGACCAAGAATAGCCTCAACGTGTTCCTGAGGTTGCAAGGAACCTCAAGAGGATGTCAGACGCCTCAATTGAAGAACTTAACACGGAATTCATCAAGAATTCAGTGGAATCACTTCTTGAGTTCGACAGAACTCAAGAAATGATATCCCTCAAAATTTGAAACAATAAGCCACGCAAAACGTAGCTGTGGAGTGGCCTGCATGGCCGTATCCGCAAAAGGAAACGTACCTTCGTGAAGATTTGCCTTCAGACTTCCGGTGTAGTCACCAAACGTCCGCCCCGACGTCTGGATGTCACACCAGACGTCTGATTCTGGGAAAAAATCCTAAAACCAGCACCTCTTCCTACTCTCCCTCACCGCACACAGCCACGGCCTCACCTTCTCGCCTGTAGCTCCAGCTGCAATAGTGTCGGGGACGACTCCCCCGACGTACTCCTCCTCCTCCCGCACGCGCTGCTCCACCCGTGCACCCTCCGGTGAGCTCCCACAAGTTCGCGAGCTTGGCTCTTCCTCCTCTCCTCACTTCGCCTCTCCTCGTCGCCGCTCTCACACTCTCTCTCTCGCGCTAACTCCTCTCGCTGGGGTGGAGAGGAAGAGAAGAAGGTGGCTGGTGGTGGAGTGGGGAGAACGAGAGAGGAGAAGAGGGTTTATAAAGAGTGTGTTAGGGTTAGGTGGAGGAGGGAAGAAACAAGAAGGGGAGAAAAAGAGGGTACTATCTGCGCACCGCACGCGCGCAGACGTGAAGGCTTGCACAAAAATTTTCAATTTCCAGACGTCTGGGAAGGGGTCCAGATGTCTAACCGACAGTCCAGATGTCTTAAAAGGCTCAAGACATAATGGGTCTTTACATTAATCCTAGGACTTGAGGTGAACCCTAAGAAGGAATAAATGCATACTCTAGAGTAAATTCTTAAACCCTAGGTTATGGCATGAACACTAGGGCTAGAGGAAAATACATGTGAATGATTGAGTAATAAAAAGCTGCCTGTATTATCTGGAATGGACTACATACTGTGATAAAATGGAAATTGAACTGCTTGTTCCATACATCCCAACCTGGATGTAGAAAAGGTTTTGTATGAACCTTATGGGGAATGTAGACCAGAATACCGTAATACAGAGAGCCGGATGGTTCTGGAAATTGCTGCCCACGGGTAGCTGTTAAGGGAAGTGAGCTGACCTTCGTGTACATGGTACCGAAGAGAGCAACTATCCCTTGTAGTGTAGAGGGGAGCTTGCCGCCCTTGGGTTGAGACCTGGGGTGGGTTTGGCCACTCTACGTCGACTCTTGTTGGCCCTCGTGTACGTAGTACCGAGGTGAGCTACTTAGTGTAGGGGGGAGCTAGCCGCCCTAGGGGATCCGGGGTTAGGTATGGCCACCCTACACCGACTCTTGTTAGCCCGTTGGGCAAACCGGGATGTTGGACGAGGGTACACAGACTGAGAAGGGGCAAGACCCTTAAGGGGCAAGACCCCTATTCTGTTCTGTTCTGAGAGGGAAAGGCCCTATACTGTTCCGCGTTGTACGTTGAGGAGTACCTGCTAGCGGAAACGACTGACCGCATGCCAGTGTGGGGTAGCTACCCACGTGCTTATCACGTGTGCCGTAGTCACCGCTACACCAAGATCGTAACCTCAGGGTGGTAGACCGAGTGTAGGACTACCATGGAGGGACTCTCCTGGCCAGAAGAGTGCTACGTGGGTATTCTACATCACGGGAAGCTGCAAGCAAAATCATTCCTTTAGGGAACAAGAAGATTAAGAAATGAGATGAGCCCTGATTAGAGATCTCTACACAGAAAATCGTTTTAAGATAAATTGGATTGGAAAGTAATATGTTAAATTACTTGTTAAATGCTTTTTTTTTTGTTTAAGCCACCACTCTACTCAGCGTTAGCTGACTCCAGTTATACAATTTTGTACAGGTCAGAGATTTGCGCAGCCCAAGCCACAGGCTACTGAGGACGCTGGGCCTAGTCGAGCCTAGTTTTAGTTCTACTGTTTGGAGTAGTGAGTTGCTATAGCCTTGTTTCCGTTATATGTACTCATTTTTTTTTTTGTGATGGCTGTATTTTGACATGTAATATTACTGTTCTTTTCCCCCTGTTGCTGTCAATTTCTTCCTGTTTAGTTACTATACATGTGTGATTGCAGTTTGATGAATGTTATTTGGTTATTTCTTGTTGGACGTCTGGGTCTTGGGATTAGTCGAGGTGAGCTGGTCTCAGGTCCTGTAGGGATATGGGATTGGGTCGTGACAAAATTAAATGTGGAGAACACTTCAGTAAGATGTGGCAAAGGTGATGATTTGATTAATTAGGCGAATAAACTCCTCTGAGCTCGCTTTTGACAGCAGCTCAGAGGTTGAAATGTGAAATTAGGCGTTTCTGGTTTAGACGATTATTTAACTAATTGATAAGTCAAACAGGGCCCTTAAGTGATGATAAGGTGATGGAGGGCCCCAATAAGTGTGTTCTAAGCTCGGAAGCCTCCGCCGTGGACAGCGGAGGTTGCCGGTGAAGGTGATGATGGAATAGGAGAACAAGCTAATATAGTGTAGAATAAGTGAGATAGAAGTGTTCACAAAAAGGTGTAGAATGTGTTTGGTGGATCAAAAAGACAAAAGAATGCTCTAGACAGGCTCAGGGAGCTAAAGAAGACAGTAGAAAATCTAACATTAAACCTAACTAAACTACCTAGTCGACTAAGCTAACTACTCTAAACTTACCTAAGATCCTAATCCTACTGTTACCTGGACAAAGGGAGGCAGAGGAGTTTCGTCGAAGGTCGTAATGGAGGAGGAATCAGAGGGAAGGAGGAAGAAGTCCAACGGGCGAATTCGCTAAGTGGAAGCGGAGTCCAGAGCAGTCGCCTTGTCTAGAGGTGTGACAGAGGATGGCGAAGCTCGGTAACAAGTGGAAATGGTCGGAGGGAGTGTGTGGAAGTGGGGGTAGTTCGCTTGAGTATGAGGGAATAGCCTATTGGAAAGCTCAGTTGGGGGAAGTGGGTAAGGAGCTAACCGCTTAAATCGGAGGTATGGCGAGCTATTTATAGGTGATGGCGAAAGATAAGGAAGATGTACTTAGACAGAAAAGCATCTAGGTTTAGCTAAACCACCGGCATCATCTCCGACGCCGGTGAGCTTAAATGCCTGACCTAATTAGGATTAGTGGCCAATCCGCACCGTTGGATGAGGAGAGGAAGGTGAGCTGAAGCTCAGAAGCTCGGGCGAAGGAGTTCTGATGGTGGATGGGTGGTGATCAAGTGGTGCGGTGATCAGCTGATGAGGACCGTCCAGTGCGAGGAAGAAAAAGAAGACGAAGAAGACATGTTATCCTCATAGGGACCCAAATGCAAAAAGAACTTAAGGACTTAAAAATGCATAAAAGGGCTCGATTGAAATGATTTCTAAGGACCATAATGTAAACTAAGTCAATTTAAGTTAAATTTAATTTAATTCTTTTCCAACTTTTTATATATAATTATAAATTAGATAAATATTATATAAATGCCTTGAATTTATATTTTTCACCCATTTAGCTTTATTTATTTTAATTAATTAAGTTACTTAAGTTATTACATACTTAGCGTTAAATATTTATAATGTTAAATTAAATATTAATTACGTAGCTAAATGTTTATAATTCAAGTCCAAATTATTAATAACATTAATTGATGTTTAATTTAATATTATTAACTTATTTTATGGTCCTTTAATATATTATCCCGTATATTATAATTAAATCCTAAATAGACATATTCCTAGATAATTAACTAGGGAAACTAGTTAATTAAGAGTATTTAAGAGCCATGATGAGTCTCTTATCAACTGTCTCCTAGTGAACGACCTGGACTAAAACCACTAAAAATTATATATAAATAAAATGTCATCCGTCTGTATTGTGACTATACTACAATGTGGTAATTAATCATAATTAACGAACGATCCAGATCATACATCAGTACCCAATGAGGTGAAGGAATCCTCGCAAAGCTCTGATGGTGATGGGCGTCGGCAAGGAGAGAACAACATCAACTTTCATAGGGTCGACCTCCACACCTTTGGCTAAAACAATGTGGCCTAGGTATTCGACAGTAGTGATTCCAAAAGAACATTTTGATTTTTGGAGAAAGAACTTTTGGAGGCACAATAGGTCAAGAACCATGCGAACATTTTTGAGGTGGAGTTCCCAAGTGGGACTATAGACAAGAATGTCATTGAAGAAAACTAGGACAAAATCACAAGGGCAAAGGTGGAAAAGGTGGTTCATAACCCGCTGGAAGGTGAAGGGGGCTTTACAAAGACCAAACGGCATTATGAGGAACTCGTAGTGGCAGTTGTGAGTGTGAAAAGTGATTGATTGAACATCAGCATCGTTCACATGAATTTGGTGATAGCCTGAGCAAAGGTCAAATTTGGTGAAGTAGGCGGCCCCTCGTAAGTCATCTACGAGGTTGTCGATGATGGGGATAGGATAGTGGTCCTTGATGGTGCGGTCATTGAGTGCATTGTAGTCGATGTAGAAGCACCATGTTCTATCCTTCTTACAAACGAGCAGGACCGAAGAAGCAACAGGGCTACGACTGGGGTGGCTAAGGCCGTCATTAAGCAAGAGGCGGATTTGCCTCTCGATCTCATTCTTCTGTACCCACACGTGGCGATAGGGGGCTATAGCAATCGACTCGACATCAAGCTTGAGGGTGATGATATGCGTCTTGTTGTGTTAGGGTGGCAGATCCTGTGGTTTGGTGAAGACATCTTCAAACTCATGGAGGAAGGTGCTCATAGCCGGATGAGAAGTAGGTGGAGTAGCTTGAGTAATGGGGTCCGTATCTGCCACGTGTGTGCGAAGGAGATAAAGTTCAATGGCCTCCGTGAGTGCTTGACAGATTTCAGGAGGCATAAGGGCCCCACCCCCTGGTAGAACCCTCTAGAGGACAACTAGTCCGTCCATTGTTTGGTATGTGAGTGAGGCTATCAAGGTCCCATGATGTGGCCCATAGTGATCAGATCCACGGAATGCCCAAACTACTGTCGAAGGTGCCAACATGAAAGACATGTGTGTCAAGAATGTACCAGCGTCCTTGGAGAGTGAAGGGCAGGGCACTAACTCGTTCGTTGGTTTGGAAGGTGGTTCCTCACATGATAGCAACACGGATGGGACGGCTGACGCAAAGACGAGGGTGGGATGAGGGAACCAGTTGAGGGACAATGAAGTTGTTGGAGTTGTCAAAGTGGACGAGTGCAAGCTCGCACCCTGCTGTGAAAGCGAGTTCGAGCATGATGAGGCCGACGTTGGTGCAACCGATGATGGCAGGGGAGGATAGTTGTTAAGACCCGTGCTATTTGAGCCTTTTAAGACGTATGGAGTGTTGGTCAAACGTCTGGACACCTTCCCAGACATCCGGAAATCAAAAATTTTGAGTACGAGCTCGCGTCTGCGCGTGGGCTGCGCGTAGACAGTACTCTCGTTTTCCTTCCCCTCTTCTCTCTCTCCCCACCTCCAGCAAACCCTAAACCCCCAACTTTATAAACCCTTCCCTCTCTCTCATTCTCCCCACACCAGCCACCCTCCTCTCTTCTTCCCAAGTGCGAGCGAGAGCGGGAGAGCGGCGTAGAGGAGGAGCGACGTAAGAAGGAGAGGAGGAGGTGAGCTCGCAAGCTCACGTGGGAGCTCACCGGTGAGCGCACGGCCGGAGCGGCGCGTGCGCGAGGAGTGCGTCCGGGGAGTCCTCCCTGACACTACTGCAGGCGAGGAGATGAGGTGCGGCCACGCACGGCACGAGAGAGCGGAAGTAGGTTCTGCTTTTGGGTTTTTCCCAGAATCAGACGTCTGGAGCAACGTCCAAACGACGGTGCGGACATCTAGAGGCGATTCCAGACGTCTGAGGAGAGGGCTTCGTGAATGTACGTCCTCTTTGCGGATACGGCCATGCAGGCTGCTCCGCTGCTACCCTGTTGCATGGCCTTTTTTAGAAGATTGTGTGGTTGTGTTGCAGGATTTGCTTCGGGAAGGCACGGGACACGCCCTCCCAAGCATTTCAGACATCTGGGGAGCTTACCAGACGACTTGAAGCACTTAAAGACGTCTGGAGAGGTAGTCGAACGTATGGAGCTAGGTCCAGACAGTCCAGAAGAGTTCTTGAACGTCTAAGGTTGACGCAGAGACGAGGTACGATACTGGACACTTTTAAGACGTCTGGAAGTTGTTCCAGACGTCTGATTTTGCGTCAGTAACCCTGTTTTGACCTGTTTAAGGTCCGTTTGAGGTATGTTTTACGCAAATAAGATATCGATGTGTTCCTTGTGAGTTCCTCTACTTGTTAGAAGGCTTTCCATACTATTCTGATAGTTCCCTTGTGTTTGTTCCTTGTTATAGGACTTCGTTCTGTTACGGGTTCGAGGCTTGCTGAGGCACGTGAGCCTGCCATTCAAGCCCCCAATACTCCTGGGTTTACTGGTAGAGTGGCTTCCCCTAATTTAATTACAAACCTGAATGCATGTGTGGAATGAATGATTAGAATCTAGGATATGGCATGAATCCTAGGACGAGACATACTTGAAATGTCTCTATTGGAAGATTGAATTGCAATCTTAAATTAGTAGATAAGAATGATAACAACTACCTGTAAATGAATGACAGCTGCCTGTGAAATATGAAGTACTTGTGCTAGTTAACTGTTGCATGTAACTTTCCTGTTGTATACATTAAATGACATAATACGAGCTGCATGTATATAATTTGATAATGGTAATGTAAATGATGGAAATACGAGCTACCTATGTATGACCTGAGTATGGAAATGTGAACGATAGCAATACAAGCTGCATGTGTATAACCTGAGAATGGAAATAGAAATGATGAAACCTAGTATGGAATGGCATGAGGAATATGAGCATGAACTCTACGGGGAATTAGGAGTAGAGCTCCTGGAAATAAATGGAATGGATCTGGAAATGTGAGTGGGGAAGTGAGCTGGCCCTTGAGTACAGAGTACTAAGGAGAGTGACTATCCCCCTGTTTAGTGCAGAGCGGAGCTAGTCGCCCTTGGGTTGGGATCCGGGGTTAGGATTGGCCACTTTGTACCGACTTCTTAACCCTTGCGTACACGGTACCGGTGAGAGCTACTAGTGTAGGGAGAGAGCTAGCCACCCCATGGAGCCCGAGGTTCAGCTAGCCGCCCTACACCGACTTGTTAGGCCCACTGGGCAAACTAGGGTAGTCAGGCGAGGGTGCGCGGACTGTGGAGGGGCAAAACCCCTGTTTGGTTCTTAGGGGCTAGACCCCTGTTACTGAGAGGGCTAGGCCATATACTATTCCGTGCTGTACTTTAGGTGCACCCGTTAGCAGAAACGACTGACCGCGTGCTAGTGTGGGGTAGCTACCCGTGCATTTATCGCGTGTGCCATAGTCACCATTACGCATGTCCGTGACCTTGGGGTGGTTGACTGGGTGTAGGATCACCACGAGGGACTCTCCTGGCCAGGAGAGCACCACGTGTGCCTTCTACTCTTCGGAAAAGACTGCAATCAAGATCGTTCCCACGAGGAACATTCGAGATCAAGAAAGAGATCCGATAAATAAGCCAATGGGTGAAAAGGAATAAATTGTGAAATAAAGTAAATGGAATCAACAGCTACCTATCCACTTTTACTGCTTTACTAGTTGGTTGCCACTCTAAGCATTCGCTGACTTTGTGTACTCATAACCCTTTTCAGGTCTAGGTGTTGAGCAGCCAGAGCCTACGGCTGCAGAGGGTGCTAGGTCCAGTAGAGCCCAGTAGTTGTAGCTCTTTTGTTGTACTCGTTTGTAGTAGTGAGTAGACTCTTGTACCTTTATGTTCTGCACTTTTACATTCTGTACTTTATGTTCCTGTACCTTGTTACTTTCTATTGTTGTGGTGGTGATATGTACTGTAGCAGTGTTTACTTCTTTATTGTTGTACCTTTTTACTGTTAGTTGCTTAGCCTGCTTTTTGGTTACTTTCTCGTTGGACGACTTGATCTTGGGATCAGTCGAGTTGGTCCGGTCTTGAGTCATGTAGGGATTCGAGAACCGGGTCGTAACAAGATGGTATCAGAGCAAGGTCGTCCCGAGAAGTAAACCAACTAGCTTTAGAATAACCAATTCACGTGCTTGTAACTAGAGTAACCACTACAACATACCTTTTACTCACAGGGCCAGCGAGAGAGAAGGCACGTGGCACCCGTATGAGAGCCGTTACGCTTTGTGGGGCCGTCAGTGGCCTTTGGGGGCCCCCGACAGGGGCTAGCTGCCAACATTGGACCCCCGCCCAGCCGTCAGCAAGGACCTATCGAGGACGGGAATCGAGTTCCTCTTTGCTACCAGTGTGACAGCCGGGCCACATCAGGAGGGACTGCCCGTCTAGGGCTGGAGGTCAGTAGATGCTCCCCACACCGAGTGCTGGAGGATGAGCAGGAGGCCGTGGTTCCCAGGCGTGTGGGGGAGGTCAGTAGTCACAGGGAGGGTACTGGCCATCGACTACCTGTCTGACGCAGAGTGTGGCTGCTTCTTCCACACCGAGAGATGAGGGGTGTATCAACGCCTTGACACACAGAGATGCCAGAGCTTCAGGTTCAGTGGTGGCAGGTATGGTTACAGTTTCCGGCAGATTAGTTTACACACTTTTTGATTCCTGCGCCACTCACTCGTTTGTTGTTGTTAGTTTTGCTGTCAGTTTGGGATATGACTGTGTATTGTTAGAGGATCCTTTTGTGATCAGTGGTCCCGGTGGTCAGCTGTTTGTAGCTGAGGAGATTTACACAAACTGTGAGGTCAGTGTTGTGGGACACAGCCTCCCCGCAGACCTGATTGTGATACCGATGGAGGACTTTGGCGTGATTCTTGGGATGGACTAGCTGTCTGCTTACCACGCTTTAGTGGACTGTTTCGAGAGGAAGATCATCTTCTCCATACCGAAGATGCCTTCTTTTGAGTTTCACGGACAACCGGTGGATGGAGGCTTCAGGTGCATTTCTGCACTTCAGGCGGCGAGACTTTTGGGCCAGGGGTGTGAGGGCTTTCTGGCTTGTGTAGTGGCAGAGCCCAGCCCTGTGGCAGACTTTCAGAGCATCCCGGTGGTTAGAGAGTACCCCGACGTGTTTCCAGAGGAGTTGCCAAGACTACCGCCTGAGCGTGAGATCGAGTTCGTGATCTCACTGGTACCAAGGACCAGCCCCATTTCTACAGCACCTTACCGGATGGCACCACTTGAGCTGCGAGAGCTCAAGTCCCAGTTGCAGGACTTATTGGAGAAGGGCTTTGTGAGGCCCAGCGCGTCTCCGTTGGGAGTCCTGGTATTATTTGTGAAGAAGAAGGATGGTACCCTACGCCTTTGTGTGGACTACAGACAGCTGAATAGGGTCACCATCAAGAACAGGTATCCGCTGCCAAGGATTGATGATTTGTTTAACCAGTTGCGAGGTGCCACGGTTTTCTCCAAGATAGATTTAAGATCTGGCTACCACCAGTTGAGGATCAGGGAGACCGACGTCTCCAAGACAGCCTTTCGCACGCAGTACGGATACTACAAGTTTTTGGTCATGCCATTTGGGCTGACTAACGCCCCAGCTGCTTTCATGGATTTGATGAACCGGGTGTTCAGACCGCACTTGGATCAGTTTGTGGTGGTGCTTATTGATGATGTGCTCATTTACTCGCAGGATCAGGCGCAGCATAAACAACACTTGTGGATGGTTCTGGACACGTTGAGACGACGTAGGCTATGTGCCAAATATAGCAAGTGCGAGTTTTGGTTGAGACAGGTAACCTTCTTAGGTCATGTGATTTCAGGGGATGGCTTGGCTGTGGATCCAGCCAAGGTTGAGGCAGTACTCAGGTGGAAGAGACCACTTACAGTGACAGAGATTCACAGTTTCTTGGGACTGGCAGGCTACTACCGACGGTTTATCAGGGGTTTCTTGCAGATTGCACGTCCTATGACACAGTTGACCCGGAAAGACGTGCCTTTTTCTTGGACAGACGCTTTTGAGGCGTGTTTTCAGGAGTTGAAGGAGAGATTGACTTCAGTTCTGTGCTTACCATCCCAGACAGCAGTGGCGGTTTCATTGTGTACACGGATGCTTCGTTGCAGGGGTTAAGGGGTGTGCTCATGCAGTGGGGTCATGTTGTCGCTTACGCTTCGCGGCAACTGAAACCCCATGAGCATAGCTACCCTACCGATGACTTAGAGCTGTCAGTTGTCGTCTTCGCGCTGAAGACATGGAGGCACTACCTGTACGGTGAGACTTTTGAGATATTCACGGATCATAAGAGCCTCAGGTACTTGTTTGATCAGAAAGATCTTAACATGAGATAGAGACGTTGGTTAGAGCTCCTGAAGGACTATGACTGCAGCATCTCCTACCATCCGAGGAAGGCCAACGTGGTGGCTGATGCCTTGAGCCGAAAGGCGCCCGCCCACTTAGCCAGTTTACAGGCACAGAGTTGGAGACTCATGGAGGAGTTGGGCAGTTGGCGACCCCTAGAGTTACAGGGGCACTGTGGGTCAGTGACAGTGATACGACAGACGAGACCAGAGCTGATAGATCGCATCATTACAGGACAGATGACAGATCCGTACCTGCAGTTGTTGCAAGACAGAGTACTGTCAGGGGACCCAGGGGACTTCTCCTTTACAGACAAGGTGCTACGTATGAGGGGACGTTTGTGCATTCCCAAGGACGAGGAGTTGTTAAGAGGGCTCCTGACTGAGGCACACGGGTCCAGGTTCACCATACATCCCGGGAACACGAAGATGTATCATGATCTGAGACGTGACTTTTGGTGGAGGAGGATGAAGCAGGATGTAGGTGAGTTCGTGCGGTAGTGTTTAGTGTGTCAGCAGGCAAAAGCCGAGCATCAGAGGCCTAAATGACCGTTGCAGCCACTTCCAGTGCCAGAGTGGAAGTGGGAGAGCATCACCATGGACTTGGTGGTGGGCTTGCCCGTTACCCAGCGAGGACACGACGCAGTCTAGGTGATTGTAGATAGATTGACGAAGACGGCACATTTCTTGCCGATCCGAGTCAATTTAGAACCACCACAGTTGGCAGAGAGGTATATTTGTGACGTGGTACGTCTGCACGGAGTTCCGCACGTGATTGTATCCGATCAGGATACTTGTTTTTACGTCCAATTTTGGGCTGAGTTTCAGCAGGCTTTGGGGACACGGTTGAGGTTCAGTACGACGTACCACCCCTAGACGGACGGACAGTCAGAGCTCACTATACAGGCACGTGAGGACCTTTTGCGTGCCTGTATAATGGATTGGAGGGGCTTTTAGGAGGAGCACTTGCCCTTAGCAGAGTTTGCATATAATAACAATTATCACTCGAGCATCGGCATGGCACCCTACGAGGCTCTGTACAGATGGAGGTGTACTGCGCCCTTAAGTTGGTTTGAGGTGGGGACCAAGTGGGAGGTTGGCCCCCGGCTGATCTGGCAGAGTCAGGAGGTGGTAGAGCAGATTCACAGACGACTTCGCATTGTCAGGAGCAGACAGAAGAGTTATGCCGATCGGAAGCGCAAAGAGGTGCAGTTCGAGGTTGGGGATCACGCCTTTCTTCGCATTTCGCCCATGAAGCGCTTGCAACATTTTGGGGTGAAAGGAAAGCTCGCGCTAAGGTTTGTGGGGCCCTTTGAGTCCCTGGAGCCGGTAGGACCCGTTGCTTACAGGCTTGCCCTTCCTCCCCAACTTTCTAGTGTGCACAACGTGTTCCACGTGTCCAACCTCAGAAAGTACGTCGCCGATCCCAGTCACATTCTGAGCCACGAGAGTGTCGAGGTGGGTGACGACCTGACCCACCCCAAGCGACCTGTACAAGTACTAGACAGAGTCGTCCGGAGTTTGAGACGGAAGCAAGTACCCCTGGTGAAGGTCTTGTGGAGGAGCCAGGGGTACGAGGAGGCTACCTGGGAGCCTGAGGCAGCGATGCGAGAGCGGTACCTGGAGGTTTTTGAGGGTACGTCTTTGCGGACCGGCTTCGGTCCTCTTTAAGTTTGTTATGCGTATATTGTTCTTTTCCTACACCCTAGCTAGCTCAAGTTTCGGGGATGAAACTTCCTTTAAGTTTGTTATGATGTTAAGACACATGCTGTTTGAGCCTTTTAAGACGTCTGGACTATGGGTCAGACGTCTGGACACCTTCCCAGATGTTCGGAATAAAAAATTTTGAGTACGAGCTCGTATCTACGCGCGGGCTGCACGCAGACAAGACTCTCATTTTCCTTCCCCTCTTCTCTCTCTCCCTGCCTCCAGCAAATCCTAAACCCCCAACTTTATAAACCCTTCCCCCTCTCTCGTTCTCCCCACACCAGCCACCCTCCTCTCTTCTTCCCCAGCGCGAGTGCGGGAGCGGCATAGAGGAGCGGCGTGAGAAGGAGAGGAGGTGAGCTCGTGAGCTCGCGTGGGAGCTCACCAGTGAGCGCACGGCGGAAGCGACGCGTGTGCGAGGAGTGCGTCGGGGGAGTCCTCCCCAACATTGCTGCAGGCGATGAGGCGAGGCGCGGCCACGTGCGGCATGAGAGAGCGGAAGCAGGTTCTGCTTCTAGGTTTTTCCCAGAATCGGACGTCTGGAGCGACGTCCAGACGACGGTGCGAACATCTGGAGGCAGTTCCAGACGTCTGAGGAGAGGGCTTTGCGAAGGTACATCCTCTTTGCGGATACGGCCATGCAGGCCGCTCCGCTGCTACCCTGTTGCATGGCCTTTTTGAGAAGATTTTGTGGTGGCGTTGTAGGATTTGCTTCGGGAAGGCACGGGACACGCCCTCCCACACATTTCAAACATCTGGGGAGCTTACCAAATGACTTGAAGCACTTACAAACATCCGGAGAGGTGGTTGGATGTCTGGAGCTGGGTCCAGACAGTTCATAAGATTTCTTGAATGTCTAAGGTTGACGCAGAGACTGAGGTACGATACTGGACACTTTTAAGATGTCTAGAAGTTGTTCCAGACATCTGATTTTACGTCATTAACCCTGTTTTGACCCGTTTAGGGTCCGTTTGAGGTCCGTTTTATGCAAATAAGATATCGATGTGTTCCTTGTGAGTTCCTCTACTTGTTAGAAGGCTTTCCATACTGTTCTGATAGTTCCCTTGTGTTTGTTCCTTGTTATAGGACTTCGTTCTATTGCGGGTTCGAGGCTTGCTGAGGCACGTGAGCCTGTCGTTCAAGTCCCCAATACTCCTGGGTTTACTGGTAGAGTGGCTTCCCCTAATTTAATTACAAACCTGAATGCATGTGTGGAATAAATGATTAGAATCTAGGATATGGCATGAATCCTAGGACGAGACACACTTGACGAGACACACTTGAAATGTCTGTATTGGATGATTGAATTGCAATCTTAAATGAGTAGATAAGAATGATAACAACTGCCTGTAAATGAATGACAGCTGCCTGTGAAGTATGAAGTACTTGTGCTAGTTAACTGTTGCATGTAACTTTCCTGTTGTTTACGTTAAATGACATAATACGAGCTGCATGTATATAATTTGAGAATGGTAATGTAAATGATGGAAATACAAGCTACCTGTGTATAACCTGAGTATGGAAATGTGAACGATAGCAATACAAGTTGCATGTGTATAACCTGAGAATGGAAATAGAAATGATGAAACATAGTATGGAATGGCATGAGGAATATGAGCATGAACCTTACGGGGAATTAGGAGTAGAGCTCCTGGAAATAAATGGAATGGATCTGGAAATGTGAGTGGGGAAGTAGCTGGCCCTTGAGTACGGAGTACCAAGGAGAGCGACTATCCCCCTGTTTAGTGCAGAACGGAGCTAGCTGCCCTTGGGTTGGGATCCGGGGTTAGGATTGGCCACTCTGTACCGACTTCTTGGCCTTCGCGTACACGGTACCGGGGAGAGCTACTAGTGTAGGGAGAGAGCTAGCCACCCCACGAGGCCCAAGGTTCAGCTAGCCGCCCTACAACGACTGTTTAGGCCCACTGGGCAAACTAGGGTAGTTAGGCGAAGGTACGCGGACTGTGGAGGGGCGAGACCCCTGTTTGGTTCTTAGGGACTAGACCCTTGTTACTGAGAGGGCTAGGCCCTATATTGTTCCGTGTTGTACTTTGGGCGCACCCGTTAGCGAAAACGACTGACCGCATGCCAGTGCGGGATAGCTACCCGTGCGCTTATCGTGCGTGCCATAGTCACCGTTACGTCTGTCCGTGACCTTGGGGTGGTTGATTGGGTGTAGGATCACCACGGGGGACTCTCCCGGCTAGGAGAGCACCACATGTGCCTTCTACTCTTCAGAAAAGACTACAATCAAGATCGTTCCCACGAGGAACATTCGAGATAAAGAAAGAGATCCGATAAATAAGCCAATGGGTGAAAATGAATAAATTGTGAAATAAAGTAAATGAAATCAACAACTACCTATCCACTTTTACTGCTTTACTAGTTGGTTGCCACTCTAAGCATTCGCTGACTTTGTGTACTCATAACCCTTTTCAGGTCCAGGTGTTGAGCAGCCAGAGCTTACAGGTGTAGAGGGTGCTGGGTCCAGTAGAGCCCAGTAGTTGTAGCTCTTTTGTTGTACTTATTTGTAGTAGTGAGTAGACTCTTGTACCTTTATGTTCATATACCTTGTTACTTTCTATTGTTGTGATGGTGATATGTACTGTAGCAGTTTTTACTTCTTTACTACTATATCTTTTTACTGTTAGTTGCTTAGCATAGTGAATGTGGTTTACTTTCGTGCTTTTTGGTTACTTTCTCGTTGGACGACTGGGTCTTGGGATCAGTCGAGTCGGTCTGGTCCCGAGTCTTGTAGGGATTCGGGAGTCGGGTCGTAACAATAGTTGTTCATCATTCATCCCTTCCACCATGCTGTCAGAGGCTTCTTCACAGACATCCCCTTTGTTGGCCACCATGTAGAAGGCTTTACCCTTGCAGCGATGTCCCGACGCATATTTCTCATCACAATTGTAACAGAGATTTTGCTTGCGACGTTCATCCATCTCAATGGGGGTAAGCTTTTTGATGGTTGGTGGTGCCCCCGTGGAGGTGGTTGTCACTAGTTGGGTGGGCGGAGTTGGTGTTACAAACGGTGTTCCCAGCGAACCAGTCCATGCCCCCCCGAACCTTGCATGGCGTGAGTTTCATTCTTTGAATGCCTTGGCAAAGCGTACTATCTGTGCCATGGTTTTGGGCTCGAGAACCAAAACCTCTCTCCACACTTCCTCCTTCAATCCAGAGATGCAAATTTCGATGAAGCTTTCTTCACGCATCGGGGGAACAAAATCTTGTAAGGCCTTGAATTTGTTGTAATAATCAGCCATGGTAGTGGTTTATTAAAGGCGGCAGAGCTCCCCTAAGGGTTGTTCAAATGCATGTTTCCTGAAGCGTGCAAGGAGCTTGCTACAAAACTCCTCCCATGTCGTGATGCACCCGCTTGTTTCCCCCCAATGAAGCCATTGGTTGGCTTCACCGACGAGATGCAAGGAAGTAAGGGAGATACGTTCAACGTAAGCTACTCTATGAAACGTGAGGTAGCATTCAGCTAAGCACAACCATCCCAGTGGGTCATCCTTCCCATCGTATTGTGAGAAGTTGAGCTTGACTGCCTTTGTAATGGTAGCTGCTCCACCAATCTACGTCGAAGGTTATACACGACTTGTGGACTCCCTGTATGATGGTCACGTCTATTGCAACAAATGAATGATCTCGTTTAGCACGTTTGTTGCTGTTGTATGAGACCTATCATTTCTTGCTGAGAGCGTACCATCAATTTAAGTTTGTTGTCAGAGCTAGCGGTGACCGAGTGCTCCATGGTTGCCGGATCGGGGTGCTCTGATACTAGATTGATAGCATCGGAATGGCTTGGGTTAAGCCATGGGGATCGCCTCAGATATAAAGGTAGGCGAGGTGTATGCCAATGTGCCATAGTGGGTGGAGTTAGGGACCAATACCACAGGTGTAAGAGTTAATTGAGAGATTCCAGTGCTTGCCTTCCATTCATTAACGAGGGAATACATAAATAGTCGTTGTTCAACGGATGCAACATGACCCAACCATTATGACATTAAAGGGAGAATCTACAAAACCCAGCAAAATCTTCCCTTCCTCATGCAATAAGACTTTTAGACCTAAACCCAAGTTTTGACATTAACCAAAATGAGCTTTACATAAGGCTCGGCATCCTATGGCAGAGATTGACCAATCTTCCTCAAGGCTGGTGTAGATTTAGGGAGTCTTCCTAGGGTCCTTCCCTGCCATCCCCCAAGTCAATTGGACCACTCCTATTGGTTTGTATCAGGGGGTTTTGGAAGTTGATAATGAGGGTAATTGAGATGGTTAAATCATTGTTTGTAAATCAGATCCACCGATTCAACTCATGATTAGCCTTTGCACTGATTGGTTTTTATGGGGAAAATTTTGTACCCCCAAAAATACCTAAAGTAATGGTTTCTTCAAGTAAAATTTCAAATCAAATTTCAAACACATAATCACAACCACTCATTGTGTAGAACAAGACAAAAGGATTATGGGGCTCAGCAAATAGTAGCGGTTTGCTATTTTTTGTAGGGAGTGGGGCTTAGAATTTGGCTTGGAGAAACCATTTTTCAAAAACCTATATTATTAATTAATACTCCATGAAGAGCTCTTTGGTCATGACCTTTTAATTATGAAATTATTTCATTATAGAATTAGGTGTTTGGTTTTAAAAGAAAATAATTTCTTAATTATTTCATTCATACTTTTTATCTTTTATAATTTTATGATATGAAACTCTTTTCTCTCAAATATCCAATTTAATTCCAACTTTTCACCCAAAAGAAAAAGGTTTCTAATTCATATATTATATATAATGTATTAATATATTATGTATTGTAAAGTGTATTATTCGATATATCTTAATTTTTAATTAATAAAATTTAAAAAAATCAATCAAAAATTAAAATACATTAAATATTTTAAAATATATTACACAATATATTTTAATTTACAATCGATATCTCATATTTGAGTTACACTGCTTAATTTTATATAGGTATTATTTAATTATTTTGTAGAATATATTTAATATCGATCTCTAATAAAAAAATATAAGATGAGAAAGTCGATAATAAAAATAAAATTTAAAATGAACATATATATTGATCAGTGCCCAAGAAAGATAAAAGAAAATATAAATAAATAAATAAATAAATAAATGAGAAAGAGGAACGTAAAAGTCTACCGTAACAAACGAAAAAGTGAAAATAAACCTAAACAGTAACCCTATCCATATCAGTTCATTAGATATAAGGATAGTTCCGATGACAGATACATGTCATTTCAACTATATCTCTAACAGCAATCAAACGCGTGTATAAATGCCTTCTCATGGTGCATATTTGCATTTCGAGGAAGCAAATATTTAATTTCCCTTAAATATAAGAAAAAGACTTTCTGTGCATGGGTATATAATTTGATGTACATCTGTCATCGTCCGTAAAAGATAATCTCTAAGGAACTTTCCATCCCACAGTACCGAACTAAAGGGGGCAAGAACAGAGGTTACGAGTGGAGTTTGGGGAGATGAAAAGAGGAGTGAGGATTGAGTTGAGTAACTAAGTGACATTTTCTTGTCGTATTCGATGCAAGCTAATTAGGGGTTAAAAAAAATCATTTTTTTAACGACTCAATAGTTACCAAGGGACCGCTTGTTGTTTGCTTAGGAAATCAAAGAACCCCTTGATTTCAACTGCAACCAAAGTCCCCCTTGTGTTTGATCATAATATCATAAATAATCCTTTCCAACCGTCACCTTAGACCCCATGTTGTCCTCTCCAATGCTGCCTCCTTTGTCTCTTCTCCCCCACCGCACCTCTCTTCTCAACCGTGGGGGCTGCATGTAGCGTAGAGTATTGGGTCTGATTCAACCCATCCTATCTGAATTGGTCAAGAAGTAAATTTCTTTTCGAGCTATGAGTTGGGTTAAAGGTTCAAAACTTTTGACCATTTAAAACCTAGGCTCGTTCCAAGATCCTTTTCTTTTGAGCTTAGATTTGGATCGGGTTATGTCTAAAAGTTAACTCTTATATATATATATATATAAAAGTGATTTAGGTACTTTTTAATAAAAATAAATTTGAGTATTTTTTTTGTAAAAATTATATATAACTTTATCTTAAATGTACTTTGGTGCTTTTTCTTCAATAAATATTAATTTTAATAATTAATATGAATTTTTTTGTTACAATTCTTTACAATTTTATTATTTAATATTTTTTTAGTACTTATCTACCTATACTTCATAAAATTGAAAGGTAAGCACTATATAACTCATGAACAACAAATAAAATTATAATTATGAATAATCTAAAAATAATTTTAAAATAAATATTTTTCAAGATATATTTTTCGTAAAGGAAACTATTTTCGAGATGTTGAGCCTAATCTAAGTTCTAACAAGTTATGGTCTAACCCAACTTAATATTAAATGGATATTAAAATAGAGGTCAAAGTCCAACTCACAAAAAAATTAAGTTGAAGTAGAGTTGAGAATTTTTGAATCTAATTATAAATTGAGTTTGCATTAACTCAACTTAATATTCCACCACAGTCGTATGTCATTAATTCTTAAGAATTTTAATGGTGTGATTTTTTTTATTTTAAACTAATCAACTTCTAAGGTAACATTTTTCCAAACATAAAAGAATGTAATGGAACCTATATAATATCAAAAGTTTACGATGACATTTAATATCTATCTTTCAAAGTTCCATAAACACCCATAAGCGATGGATAATATTCAGAATATACACTTATGGTAATTTATGGACTAAAAATCAAATAGCCGTAGTAAAGTTCAACCTCAAAAAGTGGCTTTCTCGTCATCTTGCATATAATCAGGTAAACAGGTCAGGTTTTTTCAACTCACTTCGAAACATAAGCCGTTTCCAGATTCGAAGATGCAACTGACACTCAAAAATAAATGAGTTAAGAATGGAAAATATAAAAGTTGACATTAAAAAAATAATGTAAGGAGTTGTGAATTTTGATTTTGGTTGATAATTGACATTTAATTTAAACAAATAAAAAATGTGAAGTTTGTTATGTTATCGATCACATTATATTTAAAAAAATTATCATATTATTTTAAATTAAAATACATAGATGATAAATAATTTTACATTATTGATAAATTATTTTACATAAGTGATAAATTATTCTAAATAATTTTGTATCGGTGATAAATTATTCTAAGATGTCTTTCCATCGGTGTAATTTTATTTTACACTAATGTAAAATTATTTAAATGATGGTTTCACCCGTGAAAATTGATTTTCACCTATAGATTTAGGATTTAAGTTTATGAAAAATGATTTCACGTATGAGAAGTGATTATCCACTTGAAATGTGATTTTTCATCATAAGGTTTAATGTTTAAAGACTAAATCTAAAATTTTAAGGTAAAAAATTACTTTTTAAGTATAAAATCATTTATTACAGATGAAGAAATATTTGAAATTTAATTTTATCCTAATATAATTTTACTTTAAACTACTTTACACCGATGTAAATTAAACTTACATTAATATAAAATAAAATTACATCAATATTTACATTTTTCTTTAAATAATTGGCCAAATGAAGCAAAGGATACACACTTAAGTAAAAGCTATTTATTTGATAAAGACTTGTCAAATCTAAAATTGTAATATCCATTTAATATTTAGGTGGTTGCATTACTGTTAATCCTTTCTCATATGAGAAAATCAAATTGTGTCGTAGTTTTATATAAATGTCATCAAAAATATTTAAAATTACTTAAATATTATTAAAAAATTATATTTACCTAAATATCATAAAAAGATTATTCTATTACATAATGATTTTTTTCTAATATTTAAGAAAATATAAATTTTCTTATGATATTTTAATAATTTTAAATATCATTAAGGCAAGTTTTCCATCAAAGCAAAGTATGGGACACGTTTCCATTCATGGAGATTGGGCTGAGCCTATTTGCTATTTAGTGTTGGGAGCAGGTGAAATAAATCACCCTAACCTTTTACTTGTTTTAGCCATTGGCTCTTTTGATTTTTTTTCTTCTAACTACAATTTTTAAATCTGAGTACCATAAACCTTCATGGATATTATTGGAGCATAAATTCCATCCGTAAAGAGGTGCTACTACAATAAAATTCCTGGTCTCAAAATATAAACGTGCACCTGAACGATGAAAGTCACGTAATGACGTCGAATCTACAAAAATTAATTTTTAGCTTGTACATTGTCTTAGGAGTGAAAAAACATTCAGATTAAAATTTAATATAATTTTTAATAATTTTATCTTAATTTTTTTCAGTGAAAAATAAATACAATATATTTTGTAAAATACATTATCTAATATATCTTTATTTGTAATCAGTGAAAAGTAAAGAATATAGATTAAAAATTAAAAATTACAACGTATTACAAAATACATCTAATCGATATCTTATATTATATTTATATTACCTAATTTTATATATATATTATTATGTATTCTTATATGAATATACTTAATGTTGATCTTTAATAAAAAAATAAAAAAATAAAGAGATTGATAACAAAGGTAAAATTTAAAACTGACGTATGCATTAAATGGTATACAAGAAAAATATAGAAAAGGTAAATAAAAATAAAAAGTGATGAGAGGGGGGAACACTGTAGCAATAAGGAAAGGAAAATAGAAAAAACAACAGTGATGAATATTGTATCAGATTGAAAAATAAGATAAAATAAATGAATTATGGGACGAGAGCGGTGGCTGTTTCATGCCACCTTTATTAGATATATAGATTGCCAGGGGTATTCAAGATTCATGAGAGTTAATGAAATCTATGTTAGAATTATGGTTCCTTCTGGAATGGCTGAATTATGTATTCTTTCTCAGAATCAAGGTAGAATCCTTGTTGATGCAACGGTTTGTGACTCTCATTCAATTGCTGCTAAGGTGTTGCTTGATGCTTCAAGTCAAATTTTTCGTGCCAATTTCTAAATCTGCTATACTGTGTGCAGTGATGAAGTCAAGTTAAGGGCTATCTTATGAGATCTTAATTTGACCTTATATTCTAATTTACCGGAAGTAGTTATTCTCTCATATGTCATCAATCCGAGAAATCAAATCCTTACCCTTCAACAACCTTCTTGAAAAATTAGGAGTGCAATTCAACGTTCTTCCATTTTGGACACTCATGTTGGTTTCTCCATTGCTAAAGTTGATAGGACCATCATCCATCCGGTCCATCTTCTAGCTAGATAATGTCTTCGTTATAACCTGCAGGGGTATTGAGAATTCTCGGACATTCCTTGTGATATTTAAGATTGCTAACGAATCATCTTTTATTCACCCAAAGAAAACAAAGAACACTCGATGCAGTCGACAGTGAGATACCACGCATCTCTTTTTCAAATAATGAAATTCTGTATTTATCAATCGTGAGCGATGACCGACCACCGTCGTATTGATGCCACAAATGTGAAAATCCAAGCAAAAGAAGTGATGAGGTGATAGATCTCGTGGGAGGGGAAGGGATTTCATTGAGGGGGCCTCTATGGAGGCATGTGGTGTAGGATCCAAACAGAATAGCATACAACAGTTCAAGGAAAATAACTACAATCTTACCCTAGACTTACTTATCCACCAAACAAGGTTCCGCGTCAATAAATCTCGACCAGTCCACCTCAAAAAATCATCGGGTCGTGATGCCCATAACACCTCATAAAGGCTGCAATATCGAGCCAGAGTTCACCCATTCGGAGAATATACTTACCTTTCTCATTAAGAACGTGTATGAACATCCTAATTGAAGATCTCTTCCAGTTTCTTATTGGCCAATTCTATTTTTGCTTGTTCAATTCCTTCGTGGCTTTCACACGATGGAAGGCCGAGCGGAGTCCAAAGTCCAAATTCAAGTTCGAAAGAGACCTTTAGGATTTCTGATTTCTACCACCTTTGGGCTGCCATATAGGTTGAATCTAAAACATTACGTATGTGATTCACAAATTAAACCAAATAAGCCATGGGCATCCAAATTTCAAGAGAGTGACAAACAAACAAGGAAAAAACATGAGCCAAGAGCCACTTGAACTTGCAGCATCAAACGAAGGCATTTCTAGAAAGAATTTCTCCAGAGTCAATGGAAATCTGATCCAAAATAAATTTACTTTATTCCTTTGACGGTTGTCGTAGAAGATTATAGAATTTCACATTGTAAATACGCGCGGTGCTTTTAGACTTTTCAGCATTTTTTTATTTCGATGGCACTGCAAAGAGAAAAAGAAGACAGATTCATCCGTGTATGCTCTCAGCACACTCGCCCACTTTCCAACCCATGCTGACATCAACGTCAGACTTGATGCACCTTGCACACATGCACCATAACATCAGCAGTGTTTCATCTTTGCTACGATTGCCGATGTTGCAATGCTATAGATTGTAGCATCGATGTTATACCATCCACGCTTATAATGGTATGACACTGCAACATCAATTCTAGCAAAGCATCAACATTGCAATGTTTTAGGTAATACCGTTATTTTCTTTTCTTCCCATGACTTGCGAATAGTTTAAAGAACCCAACATCCCCCTCATCCTCCCCTACATGCCAACCCCTTCACCCCTATCAATTGCCTAAGCCCCACCTCCATCAAAGCAAAAAACGAACTTCGCCCTGAAGCAATGGTGAGCACTTTGCTGTGAAAAGACACGCAGCTCCTCTACTCCTTCATGTCTTTTGCCCCATGTCAACGGGTAAAAGAGCATGCAGGAAGAGGTGTGTGCGAGCCTGTCGACCACAGTTCTCAAGTAACATATGCATCACCATCACTTCACGGTTTATAGAGGAATTCTGGTGGAAATATGCTTTAGCTCATTCAAACGTTATTTTGAGGATGCTTCACGCTACCAAAATGGTGAAGAGTCCCTCTAGTTTCATAATCCAACATAGGATAGATTTCCATATGAAAATACACCAGTAGAGGCAATCAATTGTATTATCTTGCAAAGTCATAAAGGGACGAAAACATCTCCAGATATGCCCAACCTTTCTAGGAGCACAGATCCCACTTCAAAAATATGGAGATTCAGCTTCCAAAAGGAACATTTTCAAATGCTCAATCAAAAGCCTTCCGTAAGTGCAAAGACCCTACCAGAAAAAACAGGAGGCAATCTGGAAATTGCAGCCTCAATGTCCTGACCAGGTACATGGATCGTTATCAATTCAAAGAATAAACTCCAAGATCGATGTGTGATTATTTTAGAAAACTTATAGAGGTTGCAAATTAAGTGTGTGATTAACTTACATCAGTTCTATAGCGTGCCGAGAAGTGGATCAAAAGGATTGCTTTGTTTTCAAACCTTTCTGCATGCTTGACTATCTGCAACAAGAACCACAAAATTCAGTGTTAATAAATTTCGATGAGTAGCAGAACTTGGAGTTCATGTTAAGCAACTCGACTCTGATTTGGACACAACAACTGTGAACCTCAAAGAGATGCGTATGCCCATAGTCCCTTGCATCTTCAATAGTCATTGCATCATCAACAAAGGTACTCTGTAGGATAGAGAATATGCTGAACAGCAATAATATAAATTCACCTGAACGTTACTAGTCCCATAAAAAAGTTATAGAATATTCCCTTCGAAATGCATTTGACTTTTATCAAGCATGCAATCGTGATGAACTTGACATGATCAAGAAAAATCTTAAACCACTACAAGAAACAAAATTGCAAACAGCGGATGGTATGTCTTCCAAAAAATTCATCACCAAGGAAACAATAAAAATAGCTGCTGGGCAGAACTAGCAAAGTCAGAATGTATTTTAGTTTATGATGAGAATAGTTCTCGATAAGTTAATGAGACAGATTACCCGTCATTAAAAACAACCATGTAAAGATGGGGAAACATAGGAGTGAGGGAGAAGGAATAACATAAGACCACGAGATAACCTCACCCCAAAAAAGGAACATACCTCTCCCTATGAAGGGAAATTTTTTTTTTTTTTTTTTAAAGAAAAACGTGGAAGATTACCTGAGCCCAGTAATCATCCGCCTATGAAAGGCACTTTAACAGGCATGAAACACAGGCTATAAGCAGGGCAAACATTGTTTGCAGCAAATAGGACAAAAGGTCATATAGTCCAAATCACAAGTATATGTGCAACATACAGCTGAATGTCAACAGCAAATGATTAAGTTTTACCCATGGTTTGGCTAGGGCCTTTTGAAGCAGCAAAAGAGCAACACAAAAAACTGAAAATTTTTAGTTCATTATTTCCTTTCTTTTTTTTTTGAGAAAATTCATTGTTTCCTTTCATGATGGCTTTTGTTTTATAATAATTATTTCTTAATATGGGTGCTACTTTTAGAAGTAGCTCTTAAATTTTTAGGGTGCATTTACGATCAAGGAGTATACCTCTTGATTAGGTTTCCTTTTCTACAAGTAGACTTGATGTCAAAGTAGAGTTGAGTAATGATATCGAATACCATTACGGTTTATTCATTTGGATCATATGCAATCAGTAACCCCCTTTCTTCCCTTGTGGATTCAGCCTTTCTAGTCATCTCCTTTCTGATTACACTGGTGGATTCCAGTGTCACTGCTTCCCCCACTTCTTCACAAGTGGATTATGGCCCCTTGCCTCCTCCCCTTCCCTCTTCTCTTTTTTCCACAACCAACTGATTTGGTATCAGAACTTGGCCATCAAATTTATTCTCACAACTCGATAGTCCATTCCAACATCACCAATTTTATCGGATGTCCCCGGAGAGACCCCAACATCACCAATTACTACCTCTTCACTGAACAAATAACCACAAATCATCTCCATCATATAACCAAACCCATCACTTCCAATCCCACTACTAAAACTAATCCTTGTTTCCATCTTTATCATGAAGTCAAAACATTTCCAATCAATTATATCCCATTGCCCACTACCTCTATCTTTAATATCTCACTGACAAGCCCCTCAAAGGTACAACCCATCATTTAATCCGTCAGCATATTGCTCCCATCCATCAACCACAGCAAGCAAAATCCAGCAAGTTTTCAGCATAACATGAAACCAAAAACCAAAACTCAAGATTTGCAAGATAGTCTACCAAGATGACAGTCGGTGAAATAAAGTTCAGACTACAATGGGCAAAATTCTTAAAGAGTCAAAGAGAGTCAGTTAATGAAGAACTTGAAGCTATAAAAAGAGAGGACACAAGATGAGAATACTTTAGTAGCAAGCCAGAAGAAAAGGGTGAAGATGAAGATATAATTGATCTAGCTAAATCGGAACAAGCTTGCACTTCAACGATTGTGAAGATCTGATCACCATCATAAATGAGGATGTTATGAAGATTGTCAAAGAAGCTTCCATGAAATTACCAGATCACGTGGGAGGCAATTAATATAGGCAGAAAAAGTGCCCATGAGCATTGATTATACAAGTAAAATGGTGGTAAACCATGATAGGTGAGCATGGTTGTGGAAAAAGGGAGATAGGTAGTTCAGGAAGCACAAAAGAGACTAGCAAAGGGAAGAATAAAACAAGGGTAGGGAGGAACTTTTTTTTTTTAATATGGAGGAACATGGTATCAAAGGTACTAAGGAGGATGTACGGTTTTAAGAAATTGAAGGCTATGGGAGCAGACCTGAGATGATTGCAAAACCAGCAAGTATGCTACATCATGCACATTGACACAATTGTAGAACAGGTTCTTTTTTTGGCCAAGATAAAGTATAGAACAGGATATTTCTACATCATGAAGTAACTATATTGCAAATAAAGGGGCATTGAAGTATTCTAATACTGATTTTTAAGTTCAAAATCACTGCATGCAATGACAATGCAATTCAGCATAACATTTACTTGATTCAGAATCAATATGAAAGGCAAGAATGAGAGAGCGTCAAGCAATCCATGGGAGACAGATTTTACAAGAGACTAGTCATCAGCCAATGATGTGGTCCAACACCCTAACCTCTCCACTATATGGTGTAAGTAAATAGGCCTCTCCACTTATAGTAGCATGGTTAAGTGTGATCTTAGATTCTTACATAGCATTTTGTTAAACACATAACTCCTTATCCTATCTTATAAGCTTTGAGTTATTTGGTCTTTTACAAAGAACTTTTTATTTCCTACCTATTTCATTGGATTTGTTATAATGTAAGTGGGTGTATTCACAAGTTTAACATTTTTTGGGTACATCTTTCAAAAAAAATGGTACTAAATAGAAAAATATATAAAAAAAGGTCCATCAATTTAACTAGTCAACAACCTAATCCAAGGTATAGTTACATGGTAGGATGAATTGAGTTGGGTTGGAAAACTCCCAATCCATTGATGTTAGGTCAAGGTTGTGGGTTAGACCACAACCTACCCAACCCAACTTGTAGTTTGCCCTGAAATACAGAGGACGAGACTTAGTAAACAATATTTGCCTCCTGGTAATACACCGGCATCATAATTGGGCACCTATGCTGATTTGGTTGCATTAGGATTTTAGCAATCTCATTTTGCACTACATTAAAAAACAGATTGGTTCAATGGATGGAGCCGATCAATCTGATTAAGTGCATAACCAATGACTTTGGAAAACAGTTTGCAGCATAGCAAAGATGTTTAGGACCTCCATTTAGTAAAATGATAGCTATGTTACTTTTAGTAGAAATACAGCGCGTATCCCATGTTGAAATGTATTTCTAATGGAGTTTTACAATGATAAAAGATCAGGAATCAAATTTTACTGTAACTGGTACACCTCTGCAAAGCATTCAGTAAACAAATCATATGAAAAACCACCCACAAAGACTAAAACAAGTCTGAGAGTCATCCGTTCATCCCTAGGTTTTATGCAGATACAAATGATATTTGCTATGAACATCGATCTCAAAGAAGAATTTTGGCAGCTACAAATCAAGAATAACAATAGGAGAGGTTCTTGGGAGAGCAATGCTTCTTAACATCCGCTTCAATATTATTCTGAAGGGCAATTGTTACATTAATAGCAAGACATCCACAAATTTTCACAATTGTATGTCATTATTTTTTAAGTAATAATAATCATAATAATAATAAAGAGGGGAACACTCATGCATGATACTCTCCACAAGCAAATTCATCACTGTTTCGGTGCGTTTCATGACTCCTGAAGGGCCCACAATGAGTAACATTTGCAAATACTTGCTTTAGGATCAAATCCATGTAACGTTTAAATGTAACTCACTCTCCTTTGAAATGTTGAGCATCCCAAATAAGTGATTAGCAACACCTCCTTGTTCATTTTGGTCTGCTCCTAAAACAATTTTAGCCAGTTAAAGTAAGCTTCTTCAGCACATAAAAGTAGCAAGCTCCTGGCTAACTTTCTGTCCTGATGCAAGTTCATATTTATTGTGGAAATTTGTAGAATATGGAACTTTATTATTAAATCTCAAGAAACAAAGCATAGAGTTTGGTCCCCTTATAAGAGGGAACCAATCCTAATTCTATCACAAACGAAAACAAACAAATATCTTCAAATCTTATCAAATCTCTAACAATCCTAAACATATCTTTAATAATTCTCTAAAACAAAAATAGGAAAGTACAAAATAACAAGTGGATAATTCCACTCCTAACGTAAAATTTTCTCTGACACTTCCCACCACCCCCGCCAAGACAAGTTAGAGCATGCACAACCAACTTCAAGGAGTAGTGCATTGGTAGATGCTCCCACCATCTCATGTAGTTAAGGTTGTAGCACGCAAGTAGATCACACATATATTGTGGCCACAAACTGAGTCAACCCCAACCATGAGCACTATTTACTTCAACTGAACTAATAGACTAGTCAACAAAACTTGAACGAAATTGATTTGGATACTTTATCTTTTATGGGGTAAATTCCCAAGCACTAAGTTGCCCATCACCAGAGAAAAACCCTTCACACAAGGGGAAGAGGAGAACTAGCTTCGAGCATTTACAGATGGGGCTAAGCCTTTCACTCAGTTTTCCCACCAGTCATCATTGTCTTCTACATCGATAACACAACCTAAGGCTTTAGAGCTTTCTTTTGGGCCAATTACAAGTTGACCGGATAGTATCGAGGCTCAACCAAGATCTCCTTAAACTAGCATAGTTGCTAAGATCTTGGCCTCAAAAGTCACTATCAAAGAATCTCCTTCAACCATGGCACCAACTATGTACTCGCTTTACATGCACAAGGCGAGAACCGGTGATCTGATCGTGAACCAGGCCAAAAACCAATTCAATGGCCTGCTACGTGGCGTTGCCCAACCTTGCAACGTGGTTGTTGCTCAATAATAAGGGGTCACGCAATGAATAAGGGCCAACTTGGTCCCACTCTAACCGGCGAAAAACAGGAGATTGGCCAAGCTACACAGCTTGGTGACACTTGGTAGTGCACGCTGTCGTCAACACTAGCCTAGGGATGGCACACACATCCTGATGCAAAGGAGGTGCCGACAACACCCCTAGGACATGGTGGAGATCATTGGAGTCCTAAGAAGAATATGTTCTAATACCATGTGAAGGTTTGTAGAATATGGAACTTTATTATTGAATCTCAAGAAACACAGCATAGAGTTTGGTCCCTTTATATAGAGATGAAACCAATCCTAATTCTATCATGAAGGAAACAAAACATATCTCTTCAAATCTTATCAAATCTCTAACAATCCTAAAACATACCTCTAATAATTCTCTAAAATGAAAATAAGAAAGCACAGAATAGGAAGTGGATAATTCCACTCCTAGCATCAGATTTTCTCTAACATTTATGAAGCGCCATCCAATTCATCAAAGAATTTTTAGATCCATTTGTGAATATCAGGGCATCCACAGACAAGAGTAATGTCCACAAAAAGACTTGATTTTTTTTGGAACGAAAAAGGCTTGATTTTTTTGTCATCCAGCAACTTCAAAACTCCTCCACTGTGTACGTTGTGAGAACAAAGCGCAGGTGATACAAGTCTGCTGTAGTTTTGAGCTGACTGTAACAACCGGTAGAGCTACCATCAACTAGCAGAGAGAAGGAAATTCCACATATAGAGGCTTTAAACACATCAATCTCCATATTACTGAAGCCGCATTGCACTAAAACTCTAAATAAGAAAGGGCATTCTATTCGATCATAAGCTTTTTCATATCCAACATTAGAATAAGATTGCCACCCCTCATTAGCAAGATCCTGTTCTAGGACTGTTTTTTATAGCTGATATGTAAAAGCCCCTAGTTCACAGCCACTGAACTACTCAGCTTGGGATAGGGTCTATTTGTCAACAGTTTTGGAATAATTTTGTAAATCACATTGCACAAACAATGTGATCTCTATTTAGTTCAACTATTAGGAGGAAACTTCTTAAGAACAAGAGCCTGAAAGTTAGATTTAACAGCAGCAGGAAGACAAAAATTCACAAAGGACTCCCAGACAACAGTGGTGATATCTCTTCTAATAATATCACAGGAACTTCTTATAACTCATTACTTTTTTTAGTGATAAAGGATAACTACTTGAGGTCAATACTCATCGTGTTTCCATTAATGAGAGAAACCTTAGCATGTGAGATCTCACTTTCAGCATAAGGTCTTTCTCCCTAAAAAACAACACCATCTCTCATGGCCCAAATAGCCCAAAGATAAGCAAAAGGAGCAATTCTCTCCATCTTCATATGAAACTGAGCCAGCCCAACTGTTGAGCATCCCTCTGTGAAGGAACCCCAGAAATTATCCAAAGATGGAACATCTATCAACTCAATACCTGCAGCAGCCCAAATACTTCTAGTCAAAGGACATGCCAAGAAAAGATGCTAGATTTCTGACTTGGCATTGGCATCTAGAGATTATGGGTTCAAATCCGATGCCCACTATCATTACCCTTCTAAAAAAAGGACATTCAATGTCCTTTTCACCCACTCCACACAAAAGGCAAGTAGCATCAACCTTGGTGTCAAAAAAATGAAGCATCTTATTTGAAAAGAAAACCCTAGCCTCACTTATATAGAAAAATGGGATAAAAAAATTGCATACAAGTCCACTAAGAACATAAAAATAAGATAAATAAACAATAACATAAAACTAAGATTCTAACACTTCCCCTAAATTTGGAGCATAGATATCCATTAAACCCAACTTATCACATAGGAATAAGTGTCTCTTCCTCAATAAGGCCTTTGTAAGAACATCAATAAGTTGAAGCTCAGAAGATATGTGAGTAGTAGCAATCTTCATCTCCATCACTGCATTCCATATAAAGTGTCAATCTACCTCAATGTGCATCGTCCTCTCATGGAAGACATGATTGGATGCAAATATAACAACAGGGCTCTTCACTTGGACCTCAAGGTCAGCCAAGAAGTGATCCACATCACCTCACAAGCAGTATAAGACATTGCTCCATATCCAACCTCAACATTGAAACAAGCTGTTTGCTTCTTGCTACACCACGAAACAAAATTGTCTTCAAGAAATATGGCTAAACCAGTAGTAGATTTCCTATCTTCAACAAAATCAGCATTGTCTGCATTAGAATAGGAATATTGATTTAGGTGCCCATTGTTCCTATAGTTAAGTCCTCTATCTAGAGACCCCTTGAGATATTTCAAGATGAGACAAACATCATAACAATGATTGTAGCATGGTTTGTCCATACACCGACATGCCCTATTGAATGCAAAACTGATATTTAGGCAGGTGATAGATATAATAGCTTACCTACAGTGCTCCTGTACTTGTGGATATCCTCAATAAAGGATCTTTGACCTCTTCATGTTTCCCTTTCTATTCAACAAGGACCATAGAAAGCTTGGTCTCAAAAAGTCCTGCCTTTATCCCCATAAAGTACCATAGTTCTCTTGGGTCTTTTATAACAAAGACTTGTAGGAAAGTCTTTGCCTCTTGAATGCCAGTATTGTCACCTCCTGTCAGAACCATGTCATCAATGTATACAACTAGTTGTACAATGCCAATAGTAGACTTCCTAATAATGATGGAGTTATCTTACATGGATTGCCTAAAGCCAATTTTTGTCACATCCACACTCAACCTATTAAACCAGGCACGAGGGCTTGATTTGAGACCATATATGGCCTTCTTCAATCTACATATACGCTCCCCCTCAACCTCATAACTAGGAGGTTTGCCACGTGTATACCTCCTAAGTCAAGTTGCCATAAGGAAGGCATTCTTGATATTCAGTTGAAACAATGGCCAATTCTATTAATCGCAATAGAAAGAATGACACATATAGAGTTAACCCTTTTCATAGGGGAACATGTTTCAAAGTAATCTACCCCATATGTTTGTACAAAACCCTTTACCACTGATCCGACCTTGAATCAATCAATGTTGTCGTCTGCAACGTATTTCACAGCATATACCCATTTGTAGTCAACAATCTTGGCCTCAGGTGGGCGTGGCACAAGCTCCCATATGCCTCAAGTAATAAGTGCCTCCATCTCTGCACCCATGGCAACCTTCCATTGTGGATCCTAAGAGGCCTCCATGTAGTTATGTGACACCACTGTATTGAATAAGGCTTTAGAGAAAGGTTACAAAGGAGGATCAAGATGTGCAGTGGAAGTGTAATGAGAGATGGGATGGAATGTGCAAGAATAGACTAACTTCCTCAGAGCAATCAGCCTATCATCCACCTCACTCTGTCTCTGCGCTAATAATGGTGTATTAGCTCAAATAGGCATTCAATTCCAAATGGTACTTTGCAAATTGACTAATGATTAATAGAAATACAAACCAGCTACAACTACCCTCGACCAAAAACCACCAAAAGAAGGCTTTTGAAGCAAGGAACTAAAAAGAGCAGTGAATCTTCTAATGGTATTCATATGAGCATGGAGAAATATGGACTTTCCATCTCCACTCAATTCAACTTTGTTCAAGAAACTTTCGCATTCCAAAAGGATGAACATCTATTTTCCTTCAAATTATTAAGGTTGTCCCAAGCAGCTCATGTTGCCGATGGACCTTCTCAACCTTATCCACTTCTAAAATCTTTTTTTTTTCTTTTTTTTTTCTGAAGGGGGTCTAAAATTCTAATATATTACTTCTCAATGTCACCAAAAACTTCTTTATCGCCTTTTCTTTGAGGAGGTTCTTTATTCCTTTTTTTAAACACCATTTTGAGATGCTTCAACCTCAAAAGCGAAGTATCCATGTCATTCTTGAAATAATCATTTGGCCAGGCTTCTTTGATAATCTGCACTTAGATACCAGATAGTTTGCATTCTAAAAGGTACAGTGCCACGTTCAGGAGATTCATTCAAATTTAGGAGCATTGAAGAATGATTAGGGTGTATTCTAGAACAAGTGTAATGTGGAACAGTAAGAAACTTTAGCAAAGCTAAAATTGAACCAAGAAAAAGAATCCCTCATGTGTACAGGCTCCGGCAAACAAGCTTCCCTAATGGCTTCACAGGCTCCAGGAAACAAGCCTCCTGGGTGGCATCAAAAATTCTGTGGCTGACAAATCATTGTTAAGACCCTCCCAATTTTCTAAGCTCTGGTACAATAGCTATCAAAACTCCTCCCAAAAGCCAGGGAATCTTTAACATCTCAGCCAAATCATAAATATCTGCCCATAAACTCCTTCAAGCAACTTCATTAAAAAAAAGAAAAGAAAAGAGAACCCCCTTGAAGTGTGAGCATCAATAGCAACACACATTCAGTACCAGAAAGCCCTTTCATAATGAAAGTAGTACCAAACAGATTCTTAAATATGTCTTTTAGCTATAACCCAATCTTAGTAGGACTTTGCAGTAACCAAAGAAATTTGTATGTTCGGCACGAAACTAACTTAGCCTATGATTCATAGTTTAAGTAAGCACATACTCTTCTTATCTAGACAATTTTCTGATGAATGGGCATGGCATCATTGAGAATACCTAGCAATACCGGAATAAGGATGTTCAGCTGGACTATTAAACATCCACCATTATTTTATCATCCTACAAACAATCATGTGACTTGAAAAAAAAAATCTGAAGAGGAAGTTCTAGATTTGGAAAATTCTTTACATGGTTCTTCTCAACCTGTGTTCCAACTGAAGCTTCAGATGAAAAGCAATCTTTTTCCCCCTATCATTCACATCAGAGAAAAAAATTTACTGTGCACATCAACTCAAATGCAGTGTTCTCTTCGAGGGACTCTTGGAGTCCATGTTATCCAATAGACCTCTGACCTTCATTATCAATAAGCTACCTCTGCCTATTATCATTTTTTCACACCTTGGGCCCAATCCTCTCCTGGGCAGTATAATCAGCTGTGCCATGTGCATTCTCATCATTCTTATCAACAATCAGAACCTAGTTCTCACCATGATCTTTCTCCAACTAAATAAATAACTTCTATCTCCTTGTCCTTTGCTAAATGTAGCAATCCTATAGGGCCACCAGGAATCTGACCAGTTACCATTAGTGGGTGTGACATTTCTTACGGGCACAGGCATCTAAGGTAATTCAGTCTTACGATAATGACATACAGGTGAAGTACAGGTCAAGTCTTGATAATTCCTGAACCCAACACCAGTTATAAGTCCCCACCATGTGCCTGTCCCTTTTATCCCTTGGGGACCAAAATCAAACCCCAACCCCAAATCCATTGCCCCATCAGGTCCAGTTATAATCAGGTCCCTGTTTACCTATTGGATTCCCATTTACTTTACCCTGCTTACCCATCTCATTCATGATCCAAGTTACCCACGCTATTAACGGTCAATATTTTTCATAACAAGACATGTCATAATGCAATATAGTACTTATAAAAAGGAGAGTGTTCTATATGTAATATACATACAGATCCAGACCCTTCAACCCACGCATGACTCTAACTCAACCAGGTTTTGATAAATGCAACCCATACCCATCAAAAAATTGATCAAGGTAACCGAGGTGGGTCCCCATCAGATCAGAGGCAAATGAACAACCCCATGTTGAAGGTCACTTCCAAAAACCAGCATCTGTTTCTCACTATCCGCTTTCTCCAACCAATTCAACATTATGCACAGTCTTCTAGGTGTCTGTCTATGCCTCCTTTTAACCTGCTGCCATCCAGAAGGATCTGCCTCCTTCTTAAGGGCAGTAACTGTTACCCTTTTTCCTTAAAGCTCCATTGTTTCATTCTCCTGCAAATTTACGTCATGCCCAAATAACCAGCAATGTTTACAAAAAATGAACTTCAATAGACTACTTCTGCCTTGGCAAGTTAGCATCTGAGATCACTTTTAATTGTGAAAAGATATTTTTTGGCTCTGTAACATCAACCTCAATACAGATTCAAGCATATCCTGATTTGGTAGCATTGATCACATTGTAGTCCACTGTTAAGACATCAACAGCTGGCAGTAAAGTAGATTTCAGAGTACTCCCAGTTTAAAAATGCACATTAAGACAAGGAAGACCCACTCAAGTAGCAACTATGGACAATGCCCCACCAGGTCTAAATTGAGGATTCCGCCTCAAAAAGCACCATACAATATTTCTTTTCTTTCCGAAAAGTGCACCATACAATATTTCCCTATCATCAAATGCATGCTGAATCCATTTTAATACAACTGCCAAAAATTCAAATCTCAGCAGCACATGGAAGGAACCAGTAGCTCCTAACTGAAAGCACTTCACTAGGCTTGCAATCCTCTAAAGTTCCTTATCAAATTCTCCATCAAATTAAACCTTCAAATAAAACACAAAACAAATGTGTTCTTCTTATTCATTAATTTCCTCATATATAGAAGTCCTCATTACCCTTGATCACAGGTCTCTAAGCCCAACTGCAAGGTTTGCAACTGGAGCTATGAAATCCACTTTCCCTATTTCAGTATAGGAGCCCCCAGATCTCAAATCATTTAATTAAGCCCCTTTGTTCTGCTCACGTATAAGAATGTACTGTAACAGTACCAGCAGCTGTCTTTTTATTTTTGGGCAACAAGCAGACAACCTGTGTATTGGATTTGATTGGAGGAAGAAGGGGAAGGCTAACAACCAGTGACAGCTACAGCCAAATGTCACCCTCTCAATGTGCCATCCCAGTTTCCAAGAGAGAATCCCCCAACAAGAGGTCAGGATGGTACCATTGTCTGTCCTCTAAATTTAGACTCTGATGGCTGGAACTGGAAATGTGTTCAGTTTGAAAGAACGAATGTGTACTCTGCTCAAAAAGCAAAGGCATTGATGATCGGATCCAGAAATGAGGAATCAAACCTTTCTCTTTTTTTCTTTTAAAGGGAATAACTTCCTCATATATCAACTTCACCCTCCAAAGACTTTCACCAGCAAGTCTGATTGTGGAGCACCTCTTTAATATATCAGCACATCTAGATATTGGTCCCGGACATTGCGGGTTCTAGACAAAGCAAATTTGTTACAACTTTCATGATCTAACTACCTCGGCGCAGTTTTCCAGATTCTGTAGGTTGGCAGCAGGCATGGTGTCTGGAGAATCTGCCAATTTTTTTCACAAACAGAGCACACAGATCACAAGCAGTACTTGAGTGGCAAATAGATGCTCATCCATCAAAACAACATGAATACCTAAGGATCACCTTAAAAACTGTGAAAGCCCAATTACTTGAAAGTCAATCTCCAACCAAGATGCTGGCGATTAATTTTATCCAGTTCTCATAATAGTTGGCGAGGGGTTACTAGACATGACAGTTAAAGCCTGTTTAGGGGCCTCTTGCTTTTTGGAAGAGTTTGTTGGAGGTGATAACTGATGTGATGCCTTTCTTTTTGCCAAAACTTGGCGATCATTCTGATTTTACATTTTGGTGTGATGATTGGTTTCAAGGAGTTGTATGTACTTTCTACTTTGTGTCCAAGATTGTTTGCTTTAGTTGTTGATTGTGAGGTCAAGGCAAGGTTCGAAATACCAATTTCGACGCCATACGATGAAATTCTAAATTGGTGTTTCGTAGGCATGCCGAGAGCATGCCGATGCATGCCAATAAGAATGCCAACGACAGACCAAAAGCGGACCAACAGCAGCCTCAGCATGCCCATCGATTTCACCGGCATTCCAACCATGCCGGCAGCATCCTGACCAAATCGACGGCATGCCGACAATATCCCAGTATTTCAACAACTTTACCATGTCAACATGGGCTTTTCCCAAAAAAGGCCTTGCCATGCCGTCGGCTTAAATCACCTGGTCAAGGTAACTCATATTGAAGTCCAAAGTCGGGGACTTCAGCAAGGAATAGGACACCTACTTTCCTTGGATCTTTGTCAGATTAGAGGACGGAGGAGTTTATGCAATTGAATGATTGGTCAAGAAATCTCTCACCTTAAAATGGCCATACTAATTATTCTAGTGCAAAGATGCTTGTTTCTCTTTTAGGTGAGCATATTGGAGGCTAAAGGGTCCATTGGTGGGTGGGGAATGGTAATTTGGTAAGGAATTATCAGCTTTTCACAAAGGCAAAGACCTAGTTAAAGGTGAAGGTAAGCGACTTATGACAAAGGCTTATCATAGGAAGCAAAGTCCCACTGATTTGTGTGCTTTATGCAGCGGCTCATAGGAAGACTGTTGGCATTTACTTTTCACTTGCCCTTTTGCTAGGGAGGTTCAGGAGAAAGAAGGTATCACTTGCATAGATGAGGTTGATCAAGATACATTTGGCTGCAGCTTTTGACAATCAAGAGTATCAACTCCACTCACAGTGTTGTAGGCCATTTGTTTGTCGCACAGTGTCGTCATATTTAGGTTGAAAAGGTGCAAAAAAAAACAAAAAAAAGGGACACTTGGGGCCCCTCTTTGTGAGGGTGTTTGGCTACTTTAGTTTCACATTATCTTTTTGGATATTAATGTAGTGGGAAATCACTCATGTTCAGTGGCCATCCTTCGTTCCTTCCAGGTAAAAACAAAGGGGTCCTGGATGCCTAGGTAGATATACTGGAAGTAGACATCACAGTGTTCCCTTGAGTACTTGGATATCAGAGTTTGTGTAAATGTCATATCACATTATCAGTAGACCAGCACATCCAAGTTCAGTTCTTCCCCTGATTCAAATCTTACGATGATTGGCACTTTGGTGACTTATCTGTCAGGAAGGCCCACTGGCAGTTATAGAGCACTTTTGACAAGTTGGAGCCTGATTTCCTTCAGGATTGCTGACTTTCCTATGGAACTAACCTCCACAAAAATTATGCCGTTTTTTTTGGCTTTGGCTCCTTCATATGAAAGGGCTGGTGACTGTCGACTGAACAAAGAGTAGATGGAATGAAGCCATTTTGCCAGAGAGCAAGGAAAATACAATCAACTGTTCTTTTCTAGCTAATGTCTCATTAGTTCAAGACCATGAGCTCCCGTCGGTTGACCCGAGACCACATATCAAAGGAAGCATTTAGAGAAGCTTCAAACTTGTTAACATTGACAGGACAGCAAAGTAACTGATACAACAGTGAAAGGGGCTAGGCTTGTGTCTTTCCGTAATTGTTTAGTTAAACAATATGATGCTGTCCTCAGTAATAGTGGGGCATATATGAAGAGATATATGCAGATAGCAACCTCTTCATGGAGGGCATTGGCTTTTATCCTTTAGCATGTGGGATTTTGCCTTTCGCGATGTGACTTCTAAATAATTACAATATATGAGGATGTTTTAGTTAATTTTCAATGTATAAGGATTACTAATTTCAAGTAGAGTATTAAACTACTTTTAAGAAATGTATACATATAAAAAAATTCAAAAAATTATACTAAATCCACCAAAACAAAAATCATGAAAGAATCATATTCACTAACAAGAAAAACAAGAATAATTCATTTTCCTCTTCCGAGGAAGAAAATATCATAAATGTCTTTTCCTTGAAAAAAGAAAGAACATCCCAGGATAGTTACTAAAAGAATAAATTTTGAAAGGGCGTAATAATTTGCAAAATAAAGTCATACCTCCATTACAAGAATACGAGCCCTAAGAACATCATCATTTTCTGGATCAAGTATGAAGTCGGACATGGTGTCACCAGTAAAAGCAATCTCTGGGGATGTGACTGTATAAGTGACCTGAAATTTATTATTGCAAAGGGGAAAAATAATTCAAAATGCATGTCAATGGAACAAAAAGGTAGAAGGATAAAATTACCTAGTTGCTCAATTCATATGCAAGAACAAAGACAGACCTCCACGCCTGATAACCTCAGGTGTTTTATTTCATTCCCAGATAGGCCAACATATTCCTTCTTGAGTTTCTGTTTTGAAGAATAAATTAAATAACCCTACAAATGAAAAAAAAAAAAAAAAACCACAGTCAATGATTTTTTTGGTATTACATGCTATTCCAGCTATTGACCTAGCTGGCTCGTAAAAGGGATCTACGAATGAAGAAACATTACTTGGCTTGGTATGGAATGGTAAGTTCTAAATACTTTCACTTTCACACCATTCCTTAACTGAAACTCGTCACCTGCAAGACAAAACCATATGAATAGCAGATGAATTTCATCAAGTACAAAGTTCGTGAAATTCTATCTTATCAGTCTGAACTTTACCCACATTGAGACCTATCAGGTTGTGTTTCAATTCAGATTCATCCATCGCCCTGTGGGCCTCGAACAGCTTCTCCACATTTTCTTTTATAGATTTTGGCACAAAAATAGTAGGTGGCTTCATTTTGTACAAGCCTCGTGTAGCAACATACATAGGGAGCCCTCCCTGACACCAAAACCAAAAACTTAGATGGTACAGCAACTGTAAAGAGCCAATTTCGGTATATCACGATGATTGACCAAACAACACATAGAAGAGGAACCAATTTCTTACAATATGATCCATATGCCCATGCGTGACAAAGAGAAACTCCTGGGAGATTGCTCGCTGAGGGCACCTGCCAATGTCGAAGGCCATCTTTAGAGTAGGAAATATCACACAAGTCTCATGCCCTCCAATCGATAACCCTTCCACTGGGTATCCTTCAATCTCTAGCCCTCTTTTTCCTTTCAATGTTGATGAGGATTCACCAACAGAGCCCTTTGTGCTACTCTTGCCATCTGGATATCTATGCTTCCCCATTAGCTGTTGCACAAGACCAAACTGGGAGCAGCCCTGCCGTCTGCAACTTAACCGTCCAGTAATAATGACCATAACACGTCCATGAACCTATTATTACAATTGAATAAAAGGAAGAAAAAAAAAAGTTATCACATAAAAATCAATGGGATTCATGTAAAGACGAGATATATGCCTCACATTTTTTAAAAAGAAAGGATACTTAAATATCATGAAAAAAATAATTTATAGAATACAAACTTTCAGTCAAAATTCACACTTTCCTTCTCCATAAGAATTCCACATTTGTTTCAGCCAAAATACAGAAAACCATTTTCTTAGTGGCAGGGTGAATTTGATCAACAATTGTCAAAAGAGTTCTGGTCAAAAAATAACATGAATTAACGCAAACTCGAAACAATACGCAAAATCTATGCACGACAAATCGACTACATGCCGAACTCCAAAACACAAACTATACACTCCAATCAGCCATAAAACTATTTGCCATTTTAGATGATGAACACATGATAACAGATCTCTCGTGATCCCTAAGTGTTCGCGTGATTGAATTTAAACGTGCGAAACGAGTCATTTTACCTAAACAGATGGAGTGCCGGTGAATACTACATGTAATTAGGATCACTATGCAATCGAAATAAACACGGAAGAGTAGACACGATGACCGAACCTCAAGTTGGAACGAGAAACGGTGAGCGAAATTACAATCGAGCAGGAACTACCACGCTGGTTTATGTGGTAAATGATTCCTGGAAAGTCAACATGATGCGATTCCTTGCAAGTCACACGATGAACTTAGTTTTCCTACACGCGCAAAGGTGCACGCGCACACAAAATCGCAACAACTGTATTAATGGGAGGAAGATTTATTCGGGGAAGCAGCATGTGGAGGATCTTACCCTAAATAGAGAAGGCCGAGCAGTAGAAGACTTGGAAGATTGGCGAGGGCGGCTTGCCGACGGTGGTGGTGTGGACTGGTGACGGCAAGGAGATGGGTGGAGGCGTGCGAAGGTGTAGCGAAGGGCCGAATTAGCAGGTGGGGGGTGGTGGCGGACGTAGAGAGGTGAGGGTGTGATAGCACCGGAATGGCTTGGGTTGAGGCGTGGGGATATCTGAGGCGTCGCAGTGGGTTAAATTAGGGACCTAACAACCATAGGTGGAAGAGTTAATTGAGGGCTGGTTTACGTAAATAGGGGATAAGGTAGAAATAAGTTGAGATTGTAAGGGATTTAGGTATGGGATAATTTATCTTTTACTCATACTTGGGTTTAAGGAAACCTGGGTTTAAGGCAAAACATGGACTCACTTATCCCCCTTCGTAAACACAAGAGTTCCCACAACATGAACAGGTCCACAAAGATTCAAGTGCTTGCCTTCCATTCATTGATGAGGGAATACATAAATAGCAGTTGTACGACATATGCAACATGACTCGACCATTTTGACATAAAGTAAAAATTTACAAAACTAAGCAAAATCTTCCCTTCCTCATGCAATAAGACTTTTAGACCTAAACCCAAGTTCAGACATTAACCAAAATGAGCTTTACATAAGACTTGGCAACCTATTGCAGAGATTGGCCAACCTTCCTTAATTCTAGTGCAAATTTGGGGGGTTTTCCCATGGTCCCTCCCTGACATCCTCCAAGTCAGGTAGACCACACCTATTGGTCCATATCAACCGCTCCCGCCCTAGAAATGGGTGTCATCCTCAAGTGCCCAATTCGGGAATTGCTCGCGCAAGGACCGGTAGTCTTCCCAGGTGGCGATTGTTTCGTCACCGCCCTCCCACAAAACCAAGACCTTAGGTATTGGGGCATCGTTGCAGCAGATGATGCGGCAGGTCATCAGGTGGTCAGGATACTGGTTGTGGTTATCACGCGGAGGCCAATCAATAGGTGGAGTGGGGATTGGCATGTGGTGGCCTTAATGGAGGTTCAACTAGGAGACATAGAAGATAGGGTGTATGCAACATCCAGCGGGAAGACGAAGCTCATAAGATATGTCGCCAATATGGCTGAGAATTGGATAGGGGTCGTGGTACCTTGGCAAGAGCTTGTTATGGGGACGTTTGGTGAGGAGAGCAGAGCAGAATGGTGATAGTTTGAGGTATGCCAACTAACCAACTTGGTAGTGGATATCTTGGTGATGGCGATCTGGAAGAGAGCGCATCCTATCCTAGGCACAGTGGAGGTGCTCCTTTAATTCTCTGAGAATTGCATCTTGGGACAAGAGTTGCTGGGCCACCTACTCTGAGCGAGCTTCGCCCTAAACATAGTCCTTGATCATGGGAGGGGGCCGTCCATATACTACTTTAAAGGGTGTCATACCGATGGCTAAGTGGTAGTGGGTGTTAAATGAATATTCGACCCAGGCTAACCAATGGACCCATGAGTGCAGGTGATCGCTACAAAAGCAACAAAGATATGCGCCAATGCTGCGGTTGACAACTTCAGTTTGTTTGTCGATTTGAGGGTGGTATGTGGAGGAGAATTAGAGTTGGGTGCCCCGAAGTTTGAAGAGTTCTTTCAAGAAGTTGCTTGTAAATATAGAATCTCAATCACTGATGATGGAGCATGGGATGCCATGTAGTTGGACGACGATATCCGCAAAGAGTCGTGCAACCTCGACTGCAGAAAATGGGTGATGAAGAGTAAGATGGATGTACTTGGAGAGACAGTCGACGACAACGAGAATAACTGTGAATTCTCTATTCAGTGGGAGGGCTTCAATGAAATTCATGGACAACTCCTCCCAAATAAGGTTGGGTATTGGCAACGGTTGGAGGAGTCTGGTAGGGGCTTGTGTGGAAGCCTTGTGCTATTGGCAGGTGTGGCAGTGGAAAACCCAATGACAGATGGAGGATGGCATGGAGTACTAGACGAAATCCTTGCGAATTTGATGCAACGTTTTCTGGTAGCCAGTGTGGCCACCGGTAGGAGAAGAGTGGTATTCAAAAAGGAGTTGAGGGAGAAGGGAAGAGGTAGAGGCAATGAATAGCCTGCCCTTGTAATAAAGAAAGCCATATGCGCTCGTCCATTTTGCAAAGTCCGCGTGGTCATCATTAGCTAGTGATTGTGCCTTTTGGTAATCGGGATGGTGGCCATATTCAACCTTCAACCATTCAGCTCAAGATGGGTGAACAGTGGTCAGTGTGGAGACCTGCTTGTCTTCATCACAATGCGAGAGCAACATCGACAGCTAGATTAAGAGTTCCCCATTTGTAAATAATATCAAAGTTGTAAGGGGAGAGCTGTGCGACCCACTTTTGTTGGTGAACAGACGTCAAATGTTGACCAAGGAGAAATCGCAGCATTTGATGGTCACTACGAACGATGAATTTCCCCGTCAGCAAGTAGCATGCCCATATGTGAACAGCGAGAACAAGCACATACAACTCCTTTTCGTAGGTGGAGAAGGTGGCCTGATATGGCATCAAGGCTTGGTTGAGGTAGGCAAGGGGGTGGCTGTCCTGCATGAGTACCATGCTGGTGTAGAACCTTCCTCTATAGTTTTATTATTTCGTCGTAGTATAGTATAGAGAGAGGTGATTATCAGTTTAATACAATTTGTTACTCCGAAAATAAAAGAGTTCCCGAGGTCGAACTCAGGGAGCAAGTTGTATTCTAGGGGTACAAGTTTCTTTTACAAAAATAAAGAAAGAGAGAGAGAGAATTTGTTGGCTTTTCTTCTTTTCTCTTTGCTTCTCCTCTTCTCCCTTCTCAGATCTTCTGCTTTCTTCCTTCGTTCTTCTTCTTTATCTGCAGTGGTGATGTTCTTCTTCTTCTTTCAGCTGTTTCTGCTCTTCCTTTTTCTTCTGCAGAGCGGTCATGTTCTTCTTTTTCTTTCTTTCTTCTTTTCCTTTCTTCAGATCTTCTTCTTGTGCTCTTCTTCTTTCAGTTCTTCCCTTGGCCTCTCTGTGTTCTCCTCTGCCTCGCCTTCCTTCTCCTTCTTTGCCTTCAAACCGCCGCTGCTACAGTGCCGCTCGGTGATCCTCCTTCCTTCAGCCTTCGTCTTCTTCCACGGTTCTTCTTCACCTGTGCCTGCACACTTACACAGCTTGATCAAGGGGGCAAAACCTAACTCTACCCTCCCCCGCGTCTCTCTCTCACAGAAGCCACTCTTAGGAAAGCTCTCCCAGAGCTGCCGGGTTGCCGGGTACGGGTCGCGCCCGGGTCCAGGCCCACCGGCGTGTGTGGCGGGCGAGGAGTGCAGGTCAGTCTAAGTCGGGTCGGGCCAGGTCCGCGGGGCGTGAGCGCGGACGAGACCGGGTAACCGGGCGGGTGAAGGGGACCTCACCCCGTGTACTGAGGCAATAAGCCTCCAGCACTTTTTCGCTTTATACCGCTGCGCTCCTTCAGAGCCTTCCGAGGTGGGACTAAATGTCCCACCCCAATTTCGTGCCTGCGCGGAGGAAGCAGCTGGTAATCGCAGCTTTACGCGAGGCCTTCGCGCGAGGGATTCGCCTCGCTGCAGCCTAACGCTTTGCCGAAATGCCCCCGCACAGCCTGGGAGCGTGACCTGGGCGCGGCGCACCTGGGACAGCAGGTCGAAGCTGCTTTGCTTCAACAATGGCGGCGACGAGCGCAGGTACCTGCCCACAGAGAAACGGCCTCTCGGCCCAATCAGAAACGCGGAGGACCTTCGCCGTGGCACGACGAAGGTGGTCGGGGGGTATGCAGGCGGCAGGGCGGAGCCTAAGAGCTGCCCTAGGTCGGACTGTGGGTCGGGAGATGGGTTTGTTCGGTGGAGTTGCAGAGGGTGATTTGGGGGAAGTGGAAGGGCGGAGGTTGATCAGGGTGAGGAGGCGGAGGTTCTGCGGTGGTCGGCGAGCCGTGTGGGTTGCTGGAGTGATGGGAGCGGCTCGCCGGAGGATGGCCGGAGGCGGAGAAGGTGAGGGTGATTGGTCGGAATCGAGGGCGACAGTAAATGTTTAAAGTGAGGAAAAGGAAGAGGGGAGGAAGAGGAGGAGTTCTACCTACTTAGCAGGACGAGGAGGGGCCGGAGCGGGCGACAGTCGTATCGACTGTTGCCGGAGAAGAAGATGCCCGGGGGAAGGGGCGGCGGCGAGCAGAGGGCCGGAGAGGCGCCAGCTGGGTGCGGCGTGGCGCGGGAAGAGCGAGGGAGAGAAGTCTCTGCTGCTGGTATTGCGGCAGAGCGAAGAGGAGGAGGAGGAAGAACCGCCAGAGCTGGTGGGCGTCTGCCGGAGTGAGAGGAGAGGAAAGTTGGGGGTTTTCTCCGTCAGATCCGAGCTGCTCAGAACGGCGGAGCGACGGGGGTATTTATAGAGGCGGAATCAGAGAGGAGGGCGGAGGGAGACGACGTGTCTCCCTCGCCGGAGGACGCCGGAGATGGAAACCCATACCGTCCGTGCGTTCGCACGGCCGGTATGGTGGGTTGCAGCGACCAGGGGGTGTTCCTGCGACGGCTGACGACGCAGGGCACCCCCGGTTGACTTGCCAGCCCCTCCCCCTCACCCTGCGCGGCGCCATGCTCCGCGCAAGGTCGCCGGAGCATGGTGCTGGCAGGTTTTGGCAGGAGGGACCTGAATGCAAAGAACGAAGGAGAGTTAGGGGCAGAAATGTGAGGGTTCAAAAGTTGAGGGCCAAAAAGTAAATATATGAGGACCAAAGTGCAAAGTTGGTCAAGAAGGTTTCTTCTTAGGCTCAAGTTTTTATACATGACTAATTAGGACCTAAGGAATTTGATGGTGAATTTTATTTCTAGATTAAACCTTGTTTGACCGGTCAATTTATGCAAAAACCCAAATTAAGTTATTAATTGGACATGGTTCTCAATGTAGGTCAAAATGGGGTCTGAAGGCCAAATTGAAGGTTCTAAACCCTAGAGATTATTTTTCTATGAATTTTAGAGGGTTTATTCTATTTTTACTTTGCCTCGAACCTCGTGAATTGAAGTGGGTTTGTTTTAAGGTTACAGATTATCATTTAGTTCCTTGGAATTGCTGTAGCCCTTGTCAGATCATCCCACTTTCCTTCTTATTCGGTTTGCTTGACCTGTGTTTGGACCCTGAATTACCCTGTATGCAGATTATACTGGTAAAATTGCATTTTTACCCCTTATGACTTGTTTTCTCCTTAAACTCAGAATTCTCTGAGTTAAGCCTTTCCTTGAGTTATGTAGGAGCTTTTATCCTTTGTATTGAGTCAAAATGAGCTAGTTATGGCTCATGATGAGGTTCTCATCATACCCCCATGCCTAGCTTTTGCTAGTCCCTTAGCAAAAATTTAAGGTTTCAACCCTTGTTCTAGACCATGAAGTTCTTAATAGCTTCAGATAAGTGCTTTTTCATTTGAGCTTAGATTAGGTTAGAATGCTGACCATAGGCCTAAAAGGTACTCTAGTACCAATCAAGATCCAAATCTGTCTAGGTTTAGCCTCAGTCTTTAGCAAAGGTTTTTAAGGCCCACAAGAACTAACCTAAGGTTTATTGGACTTTGTGGTTAAAGCACCCGTGCTTGAAATGATTTTAGCCCTGGCTCAGTTCGCAGTGCGTTTTATAAGAGAGAGATAGAAAGTTTTTCTGTTTGGAGAGTTTTCTCTCTCTTTTTCTTTTTAGTTCTTGCCTAGGATTGGCTTTTCAACACGGTCTGTATCAGATTCCTTGCTCCCATCATCAATCCTCAAGGGTTCCTGGCGATCGATGCTTCGAGATAGCACCGCCCATGGCAACCCCCGGAACCCTGGCTATTGAGATTTCGAGATAATCCCATCCATGGTGTCTGAACCAGCGGAGTGCTTACATACCCCCAGTAGTATATGTGAATATCCTAAGAGACAAGCACCGAGGAGATGATATTTTGTTACGCATCTTCGAGGGGATTTCCCACCTCTCCGCGCTGGGAACTCGTCTAAATCAACTTGTGTTGATCGGCCGCTCCTATTCTAGGTGTTCTTTTCAGAATTTTGCGACGCTTCTGCGTGATTTTGATTTTTACGCTTACTGAACCAGGCTGTGTGTGAGGTTAGGGTGCTTAGGTTACTGAGTCCCGTAAACCAAAAATTAGTTAACGAGGCCAAATACTCCCTAAGCCTTGGACCTAGTACTTAAGCTTTTCATTTTCCTCAACCTCTTGAGGATTGTCTAGATCTTAATGGGTACTAAGAATCTATTCAAGAATGCCTAAGGTTTGCGTTCTTACTAATCTCATTATGCACTTTTCAGTTATTTTCTTGAATGAGGTCTAGAACTTAGGTTGATTCCTTAGTTCCTTACTAATGACTATCACATTTTCTCATAATTTTGTGCTCCTTTTTCATTTTGTTTCTTTTCTTCTTCTCCTTCACAAAATTTCCTTCTCCTCTTTTCCTCTTATTCTTTTTCGAAAATTTTTAATTTTTATGGTGTTTTTGGCATATGTGAATTTTTTTTGTTTGAAACCTTTTCTTACAAGTTTTGCACTTTCATACCCCCCCATGCCTAAGATTTGCAATGTCCTCATTGTAACCTAGGGGTTTTATTCAACTAAGTTCATACATTAGGACAGCTGTTTTGATGAGTGAATGGGTCGGGGTGACTGTTGCGGACGATTTCTAATCTCAGATGCAAGCACCTGAGGTGAGTTGGCTGTCCTAAAGTGTGAACTTCAAGTGCAAAAAGGTGTCAGAACAAGTTTCAGGTTTTCAAAGAGAATGACGGGCTGCCTCCCGTTAAGCGCTGAGTTTTACGCCATCGGCTGGGCGCAATAAGCTCAAGGGGAATGGAGGATATAAGATGCTTCAGCCAAATCAGTAGAAGTTACATCAATGAACGGCTTGAGTCTCTGACCGTTCACAATGAAAGGTTCAGAATCGTGGCTGAGTGGACTGATTTCGATTGCTCCATTTCCAAAAACCTGTCGGACCAAATATGGTCCGACCCACTTGGATCTCAGTTTTCCTGGGAAGAGTTTTAGTCGGGTGTCAAAGAGTAGGACCTTTTGACCAGGATGAAAGATCTTTCTCGAGATGTGTTTGTCGTGGAAGGCTTTAACCCGCTCCTTGTAGATTTGCGAGTTCTCGTACGCGTCTAGGCGTAATTCATCGATCTCGCTGATTTGGAGTTTTCTGTGGGTCCCAGCCTTGGAGAGATCTAGATTACAGTTCCGTACTGCCCAATAGGTTTTATGCTCCAGTTCTACGGGAAGGTGGCATGCCTTTCCGTACACCAGTCTAAAGGGAGACATGCCCAATTGGGTCTTGTGGGCGGTCCTATAGGCCCACAATGCTTCCGGAAGTCGGGACGACCAGTCCTTCCTGTCAGGTCAAACAGTGACTTGTAGGATTTTCTTGATCTCCCGATTAGACAGCTCAGCTAGACCATTAGTTTGGGGGTGGTAAGGAGTAGAGATTCGGTGAGACACCCCGTATTTGGTCATCAGTGACCTAAACTGAGCATTTGTGAAATGGGTCCCCCCATCAGAGATTATTGCACGAGGAATCCCGAACCTTGAGAAAATGTTTTGATGAATGAATTTGAGAACGATTTTGTGATCACAGGTTCGGGTCGGTATGGCTTCGATCCATTTGGACACGTAGTCCACAGCCAACAGAATGTATTCGAAACCATCCGAAACAGGAAAGGGGCCCATAAAATCAATCCCCCAAACATCAAAGATTTCGCATACTAGAATCGGTTGCATAGGCATCATGTCGCGATGGTTCATGTTGCCCAAAGTCTGGCAACGACTGCATGCCTTGCAGTGACTGTATGCGTCTTTGAACAGTGTGGGCCAGTAAAAGCCGCACTGGAGGACTTTTGATGCGGTTTTATGCCCGGCGAAATGGCCACCGCATGCCTGGTCATGGCAGAAAGAGAGGATATTGTTGAATTCCTCTTCCGGGACACATCTCCGGATGATCTGATCGGCACCTATGCGGAAGAGGTACGGGTCTTCCCAAATGTAATACTTGGCATCGGAGCGTAATTTGTCCTTCTTGGCCTTCGGCCAATCGGACGGGATCTGATGAGATGCCAAGTAATTTACTACATTAGCAAACCATGGAAGGCTAGTACCAATAGTCAGCAGGTGCTCATCGGGAAAATGCTCAGTGATGGGTCCGGAAGGGTCAATTATTTCAGAAGGAAGACGGGACAAGTGATCAGCTACCACATTTTGGTTTCCCGCTTTGTCGCGAATCTCAAGGTCAAATTCTTGCAACAGCAAGATCCATCGGATTAATCGAGGTTTCGCATCCTTCTTTGCAAGGAGATGCCTCACAGCTGTGTGATCCGAGTATATGATGACACGGGAACCCAGAAGGTACGATCTGAATTTTTCTAGGGCAAATACTACAGCTAGTAGCTCTTTCTCAGTAACCGTATAGTTACGCTGAGCTTCATCGAGTGTTTTGCTGGCGTAGTAAATGACCACAGGTTTCCCGTCAATTTTCTGCCCCAAAACCACTCCTACAGCGAAGTCGGATGCATCGCACATGATCTCAAAGGGTTGAGACCAATCAGGGGACTGTAGGATCGGGGCTTGGGTGACTTGGTCACGCAGGATTTCAAATGCTTGAGTGCATTCCTTGGAAATTTCGAAAGGAACATCCTTGGAGAGAAGAGTGGTCAGGGGGCGCGCGATTTTTGAAAAATCAGGGATAAATCGTCGATAAAAATCGACATGCCCTAAAAAGGAACGGATGTCCCTGATCGAGCTAGGCATAGGAAGGTGAGAAATCAAATTAACCTTAGCTCGATCCACTTGGATACCTTTTTCCGAAATTGAGTGTCCCAGGACAATTCCCTCAGGCACCATGAAATGGCTCTTTTCCCAGGAAAGAACCAAATTCACATCGATGCACCGCCTGAGTATCTGGACCAAGTGCTGGAGGCAATCGTCGAATGATGCTCCGAAAACTGAAAAGTCATCCATGAAGACTTCCAGATAATCACCTACCATATCTGAGAATATGGCAAGCATGCATCGCTGAAAAGTAGCGGGTGCATTGCAAAGACCGAAAGGCATCCTTCGGAAAGCGTATGTTCCGAAGGGGCAGGTGAACGTGGTCTTTTCTTAGTCCTCAGGATGGATTGCCACCTGGTTATAACCGGAGTACCCGTCAAGAAAGCAGAAGAACCTATTTCCCGCAAGTTTTTCGAGAATTTGATCAATGAAGGGTAGTGGGAAATGATCCTTCTTCGTGGAGGAATTGAGTCGGCGGTAATCTATACAGACTCTCCACGAGTTGGCTAATCGGGTAGGAATGATTTCTCCAGTCTCAGTCGTTATAGTGGTGAGTCCTGCCTTCTTGGGCACGACCTGAATTGGGCTCACCCAACGACTATCGGAGATCGGGTAGAGGATTCCGGCATCTAACCACTTGATGATCTCCTTTTTCACGACCTCCTGCAGATTGGGGTTTAAGCGTCTCTGCATTTCACGAGAAGGTCGTGTGCCCTCTTCTGAATAGATATGATGAGTACAATAAGAGGGACTTATTCCAGTCAAATCATCGAGAGTCCACCCGATGGCTCTGCGATGTTGCTGGAGGACAACAATCAGACGGGATTCCTGTTCAGGACTGAGGTTGGAATTGATAATCACAGGAAGGGTCTGATTAGAACCCAAAAAGATGTATTTCAAGTGAGCAGGAAGGGGTTTCAGTTCGAGGATGAGGTTATCAGCAGCAGCGGGTGGTTCAGTATAGATGTGAGGTTCAAGGGTGGGAGTTACTGGGTTGTTCATATCTGGATTCGACTCCTCTGTTTACGGGTCAAGATCCTTCTGTGGTTGATGAGGCATAATCGAGTTATTTTGGACGTGTGATTCATCAACCAAAGTCCTGATGTCACAAATTTGTTCGATGACACCGCAATTAATTCCTTGTTGGGCCTTAAATATATCAATTTTCAGTGTTTGATCTCCAAACTTAAGCTCTATTTGGCCCTCCTCACAGCTGATGTTGGCTCTCGCAGTAGCCAAGAAAGGTCTCCCTAGAATGATTGGTGTATCCCTAGGGTTCTTAGGTGCGTCCATATCTAAGACTATAAAGTCCACTGGGAAATAGAAATCCCGCACTCTTACGATAACATCCTCGAGAATCCCTTTTGGTGACTTTATAGATCGATCTGCTAATTGTAGTGTTACCTCGGTTGGTTTTAGCTCAGATTCTTCTAGATGGTCAAGTAAGGATGTGGGTATCAGGTTTATGGATGCACCCAAGTCTAACAATGCTCTATCAAATTGGGTACCACCTATCTTGCAGGAAATCAAGGGAGTACCAGGATCTTTTGCCTTGGGTGGGAGTCTACTGAGGATTACAGAGCTGGCTTGCTCTGACAGAACAATTGGGCTCCCTCCCTTGGTTCGCGGCTTACGCTGGGGTGTACATATATTCTTTAGAAATCGTGCGTAAGCTGGTACGTGGCGGATTGCATCCATCAAGGGGATGTTTATGTGGACCTGCTCGAAGAGCTTGACCAGGTCCTCCTCAGGGGCCACGGGTTTGGTGGTCTTCTTTCCCTTGGTCAAGGCCTCGGGAAACGGGATCTTGGTTGGTTCTTCTAGGATAGGTCCAGGTTGTGGATCTGGGACAGTGGTATCTTGGATAACTATCCTAGGGTCATGGTTATCAGGCTTGGAGTGGTTTGGATAATGCGGGTCTTGAGTTGTTTTACCACTACGTGTTGTTACAGAATTTAATCCAGCCTGATTTTGGTTTGGGTTTGGTAAGAGGGGTGGCTGCTGCTGAAATCCCGCATAAGAAGTTGAAGCTTCCATCTCGTCTGGAGATGGAGCAGTAGGGGCCTGATAAATCCATTGTGCGTGGCCTAAATTTGGATTCATAACGCGCTTCTGGGTTGGCACGTTATTCGGGTTAGGAAGAGGTTGGGAAGGGAGTGTGCCTGGCTGACGAGAATTTACCAACTGGGCCAGTTGAGTTTTAACCTCTGTAAGTTCGTCCTTGTGCTGTTTTTGAATAGCCGCATTCGTTCTTTGAATGTCAGCCAGAGTCTGAAGGATTAGGGACATTTGATCCTAATTTGGCCCTGATGGATAAGTAGGGTTGGGCCGAGGCTGAGGCGGCTGGTAATGACGAGAGGGCTGTGGGCGGGACTGAAAAGGTGGTCTTTGGGTTTGGGAATTTCCCGCCCACTGAAAATTGGGATGGTTTCGCCATCCAGGGTTGTAAGTGTTGGAGAATGGGTCGTTCTGGATGGCGTTGAGGTCCTCGCAGGTCTGAGGAACCTCTTGAGAATCAGGGAAAGGGGGAATGGAGTTCACCGGGCTGGTGTAGAAAGGATCGGATGATCCTCCGATCCGAGAATCAGATGGGGATGGATATGGATCCATCCTAGGGGAAGATCGGTGGAGGATGTTTTGCACAGTCTCCTGTGTGGAAGGAGGTTGTGCAAAGGAGTTACGCGCGGAGGTGGCTCGCTGCAAGTGCTGAGTCAGCTCATCCACCTTCTTCTCAATGATTGAGACCTTGTCCAATCGACTGGCCATTAATTCCAGGTCGACTGATGCGGACAGGCCCTGCATCTCATGTGCTCCCTTAAGATTCGTCGCTGCGCGGGTATTCGTCATGTCGAATAATCCCATGGAGTCATTGTTGATGGAGTTCTCGCACATGTTTTCGAGAATCTCCCATACAGTGTCTTCATGTTGACCCATGATGTTTCCTCCGCAAGTTGCATTGACGAAAAGGCGGATGTCCTCACGGAGTCCCTGGTAAAAAGATTGGACTTGTTCCCATTTAGGAACTCCGTGATGGGGGCACTTTCTCATGAGATCCTGAAAACGATCCCATGCCTCATGGAGAGGTTCTCCTGATTGTTGAGTGAAGTGTGTAATCTGATGGCGCAAGGCGTTGGTCCGACCAACGGGAAAAAACTTTTTCAAAAACTCGGATTGAAGTTCTTCCCAAGTGTTGATCGGTCGGGTCTGAGTTTGATACCAATGGGCGGCCTTGTCCATAAGAGAAAAGGAGAACATCTTCATGAGAAGAATATCCCAATTTTGCGCATCTGATCCAAAAGTGTGGGCCAGATGCTTTAGCTGTTTGATGTGCTGGAAGGGATCTTCAGAATTAAGCCCATGGAATTTAGGTATAGCATGAATCATGTTGGACTTTAATTCGGAATCAGGTCCTCCAGTCGGGATTCTGACTCGAGGCTCAATGGCCACCGCAGCAGGATTGTAGTGGTCCCGCATCATAGGACGCTGTGGTGGGTGCACGAAGTTTTGGAAGAGGTCATTGAGTCGCTGGAGCTGGTGCTCCAGATTATTTTCTTCCTCAACTGGCTGAGCCATGATGGGGGAAGAAGAAGAACTTGGTTCTGAATCAGAAGAGAGAATAATGTGAGGGTGTTGCTGCACAAACACGGGCGTTGAGGCTTGGCCTTGACGAGAGCGAATTTCTAAAGGAGGTCTTAAGGGTGGTCTTAAGGACCTCCTTCCGTACATGCACTGTTGGAAGAGGTAAGTTTAAAAGGTGCTGGACCCAATCAAGACACCCAAAAATGTGTTGGGTGACTATAGAGGTGCGGGGCAGACGGACCCCTTGATCAGAAAGATCGTCCACCTGAGAATTACCTGGGCAGCCAGAGAGGGAGAGTCCCGCGAAGACCCCTACACGGTAGAGCGTCCCCACGGGTTACAGGGTTTCCCCCACCCGACCTCTCTTGTCACTGCGGTTCCAGGTAGACCAGAATGGGGATCTTGACCTCTTAAGTCTACCAATTTTAAGATCAGGGTGCTTAAGGTTTCACTTGAACTTTAATCTTTTAAGTGCAAAGAGTGACCTAATTTAAGGTTGGTTGACCCAAGGGGTCAACTTTACCTCTTGTTTTCTTTGAGAGCTTTTAGGTCTTGTCTTTTAGGGTTCAAGTGTTTAGAGAGCCAATTGTTTTAGGTTTTCTTTGAATAGGTATTTTCAATCAATGGTTTAGGCACACTTCTTTTGGATTTTCTCCATTCTTGATTTAAGTAGTGTGTCTCTAAAACCCTAATGTTGAATCTTATGTTGGCTCTACTTGGTCCAATTAGTTCTTTGTTGGGTAATTAGGGCTCAAGCAAGAATGTGTTAGCCCTTAAATACCCTTAATAGTGTGCAGGACTAATGAGTTGAAAACATGCAACTCTTTATGGTTACTAAGTATGGAAGACAGGTTAGCCCTATATTGCTTGTTCTTTTCTTTTCTTCCTCTTTAGAGTTTAGGGGTTAATAGCGAGAGGAAAAAAAAAAATTTTACCTGTCCTCGGAGTGGTTGTCGTGCGGTTGCTTGTCTTCTTGATTTCCTGTAGCTGCACAAAAGAGAGGAGATTATCAGAAACTAAAAAGAAACAGGAATGTTTACCTCTAGAATAGCCGTTGCTCCCCGGCAACGGCGCCAAAAACTGGTGTAGAACCTTCCTCTATAGTTTTATTATTTCGTCGTAGTATAGTATAGAGAGAGGTGATTACCAGTTTAATACAATTTGTTACTCCGAAAATAAAAGAGTTCCCGAGGTCGAACTCAGGGAGCAAGTTGTATTCTAGGGGTACAAGTTTCTTTTACAAAAATAAAGAAAGAGAGAGAGAGAATTTGTTGGCTTTTCTTCTTTTCTCTTTGCTTCTCCTCTTCTCCCTTCTCAGATCTTCTGCTCTCTTCCTTCGTTCTTCTTCTTTATCTGCAGTGGTGATGTTCTTCTTCTTCTTTCAGCTGTTTCTGCTCTTCCTTTTTCTTCTGCAGAGCGGTCATGTTCTTCTTTTTCTTTCTTTCTTCTTTTCCTTTCTTCAGATCTTCTTCTCGTGCTCTTCTTCTTTCAGTTCTTCCCTTGGCCTCTCTGTGTTCTCCTCTGCCTCGCCTTCCTTCTCCTTCTTTGCCTTCAAACCGCCACTGCTACAGTGCCGCTCGGTGATCCTCCTTCCTTCAGCCTTCGTCTTCTTCCACGGTTCTTCTTCACCTGTGCCTGCACACTTACACAGCTTGATCAAGGGGGCAAAACCTAACTCTACCCTCCCCCGCGTCTCTCTCTCACAGAAGCCACTCTTAGGAAAGCTCTCCCAGAGCTGTCGGGTTGCCGGGTACGGGTCGCGCCCGGGTCCAGGCCCACCGGCGTGTGTGGCGGGCGAGGAGTGCAGGTCAGTCTAAGTCGGGTCGGGCCAGGTCCGCGGGGCGTGAGCGCGGACGAGACCGGGTAACCGGGCGGGTGAAGGGGACCTCACCCCGTGTACTGAGGCAATAAGCCTCCAGCACTTTTTCGCTTTATACCGCTGCGCTCCTTCAGAGCCTTCTTCGTGCCTGCGCGGAGGAAGCAGCTGGTAATCGCAGCTTTACGCGAGGCCTTCGCGCGAGGGATTCGCCTCGCTGCAGCCTAACGCTTTGCCGAAATGCCCCCGCACAGCCTGGGAGCGTGACCTGGGCGCGGCGCACCTGGGACAGCAGGTCGAAGCTGCTTTGCTTCAACAATGGCGGCGACGAGCGCAGGTACCTGCCCACAGAGAAACGGCCTCTCGGCCCAATCAGAAACGCGGAGGACCTTCGCCGTGGCACGACGAAGGTGGTCGGGGGGTATGCAGGCGGCAGGGCGGAGCCTAAGAGCTGCCCTAGGTCGGACTGTGGGTCGGGAGATGGGTTTGTTCGGTGGAGTTGCAGAGGGTGATTTGGGGGAAGTGGAAGGGCGGAGGTTGATCAGGGTGAGGAGGCGGAGGTTCTGCGGTGGTCGGCGAGCCGTGTGGGTTGCTGGAGTGATGGGAGCGGCTCGCCGGAGGATGGCCGGAGGCGGAGAAGGTGAGGGTGATTGGTCGGAATCGAGGGCGACAGTAAATGTTTAAAGTGAGGAAAAGGAAGAGGGGAGGAAGAGGAGGAGTTCTACCTACTTAGCAGGACGAGGAGGGGCCGGAGCGGGCGACAGTCGTATCGACTGTTGCCGGAGAAGAAGATGCCCGGGGGAAGGGGCGGCGGCGAGCAGAGGGCCGGAGAGGCGCCAGCTGGGTGCGGCGTGGCGCGGGAAGAGCGAGGGAGAGAAGTCTCTGCTGCTGGTATTGCGGCAGAGCGAAGAGGAGGAGGAGGAAGAACCGCCGGAGCTGGTGGGCGTCTGTCGGAGTGAGAGGAGAGGAAAGTTGGGGGTTTTCTCCGTCAGATCCGAGCTGCTCAGAACGGCGGAGCGACGGGGGTATTTATAGAGGCGGAATCAGAGAGGAGGGCGGAGGGAGACGACGTGTCTCCCTCGCCGGAGGACGCCGGAGATGGAAACCCATACCGTCCGTGCGCTCGCACGGCCGGTATGGTGGGTTGCAGCGACCAGGGGGTGTTCCTGCGACGGCTGACGACGCAGGGCACCCCCGGTTGACTTGCCAGCCCCTCCCCCTCACCCTGCGCGGCGCCATGCTCCGCGCAAGGTCGCCGGAGCATGGTGCTGGCAGGTTTTGGCAGGTGGGACCTGAATGCAAAGAACGAAGGAGAGTTAGGGGCAGAAATGTGAGGGTTCAAAAGTTGAGGGCCAAAAAGTAAATATATGAGGACCAAAGTGCAAAGTTGGTCAAGAAGGTTTCTTCTTAGGCTCAAGTTTTTATACATGACTAATTAGGACCTAAGGAATTTGATGGTGAATTTTATTTCTAGATTAAACCTTGTTTGACCGGTCAATTTATGCAAAAACCCAAATTAAGTTATTAATTGGGCATGGTTCTCAATGTAGGTCAAAATGGGGTCTGAAGGCCAAATTGAAGGTTCTAAACCCTAGAGATTATTTTTCTATGAATTTTAGAGGGTTTATTCTATTTTTACTTTGCCTCGAACCTCGTGAATTGAAGTGGGTTTGTTTTAAGGTTACAGATTATCATTTAGTTCCTTGGAATTGCTGTAGCCCTTGTCAGATCATCCCACTTTCCTTCTTATTCGGTTTGCTTGACCTGTGTTTGGACCCTGAATTACCCTGTATGCAGATTATACTGGTAAAATTGCATTTTTACCCCTTATGACTTGTTTTCTCCTTAAACTCAGAATTCTCTGAGTTAAGCCTTTCCTTGAGTTATGTAGGAGCTTTTATCCTTTGTATTGGGTCAAAATGAGCTAGTTATGGCTCATGATGAGGTTATGATCACATGCCAATGTCCTTATTAGAGGCATCGCATTCCACCACGAAGGGAGTGGAGAAATTAGGTAATGCAAGTACGGGAGTGGTGGTAAGGGCAATCTTCAAGGCTATAAAGGATTATTCTGCCTTTAGAGTCCACGCGAGTGAGTCGACCTTAACAAGATGGAGGGGAGGGCTGTGAGGAGGTCGTAGTTGCAAACAAAACGATAGTAGTACCTGATGAGGTGTAGCTCATTGAAAACGGCAAACCGCGGTGCTGCTTTGTGTTTATTATAGTACAGTCGTTATAGTATAAGACAAGACAACTACGGTTGTCATTACAATAGATTTTTTTAACTCTGAAATAGTTTTCCCGAGGTCGAACTCAGAGAGCTACTGGAATTCTAGAAGTACAAAGTTTCTCTATTGGATTACAAAAATAAGAGAGAGAGAGGGGGAGAGAGAGAGAGAGAATTTTTTGTCTTGGCTTCTTCTTCTCTTCTCTCACGACTGTGCCTTCTTTCTTCTTTTTGTGCTTTCTGTCTTCTTCCCTCTTCTTTCTTCTTCTTCTTCTTCTTCTTCTTCTTCTTCTTCTTCTGCTCTTCCTGTCTTCTTCTTTTCTTCTTTCTTCTCTTTTCTTCCTATTTCTTTCTTTCTCTTTCTTTTGATTTCTTTTTCTCTGGCGGCCAAGTCTTCTTCTTTCTTCTTCTTCTTCGTTTGTTCTCTTTTCTTCCTGGCTGTTCGTCTTCTTCTTCTGCTTATCCTGTCTTCTTCTCTTCAGCTACAGAGTCTTCTTTTCTTCTTCCTTCTTCTCTGCTTTATCTCCTTTGGCCGCTGCTCAACCGTCGTCTGATGCAGTGGTCAGACGATTTAACTGCAGGTCTGCTACAGTGCTTCTCTTCTTCTCCTTCCTTTCTTCCTTCGCCGCTTCTTCTTCTGCTCCTGCACACTCACACAACTGGTCAGAGCAAAACCTACCCCTACCCTTCCCCGCATCTCTCTCTTTCTCAGATTTCTCTCATAGGATCGCTCTCCCAGAGCTGGGTATTCAGGTACGGGTATCGTGCCCGGGACCAGGCCCACCGGCGTGCGGTGGTGGGCGAGGTGTGCGCAGTGTCGGGTATTCGGATCCGGCCCAGACCCGCGGGGTGTGAGCACGGGCGAGGGCGAGCGCGTGGCGCGCACGTGCGTGAGGGACCTGACCCCTGTGTTCGAAGGCGAATAGCCTGGAACACTTTTACAATTTATGTGTGAGCGCTGAGCCACGCACTTCCGAGGTGGGACTAAAGTCCCACCTCCCGACTGGCGTCCGCAGGCGAGGAGGCTGCAGGCAATTGCAGCAGCTCGCGAGGGGTTTGCCTCAGCTGCAGACATGGGAGTCTTCGCAGAGACACTCCGCGCGACCTGGGACCAGCGCTTGGGCGAGATCGAAGCTGCAGCTGCAGGTGAAGGAGATTCACCTACCCAGCAATGGCGGCGAAGGGGGCGTGACCTGAAAGCAGGAATACGGCCTCTCGGCCCAGTTAGAAGATGCAAGGAGCTTCGCCGGAGTGCGGCGAAGCCAGTGCGGGTGGTGGCGAGGCATGAGGCGGTGTATGGTGGCAGCCCTAGGTCGGACTGTAGTCGGAAAAATGGGTTTGTTCGGGGGGTCGTTGGGTGGCGTGTGGCAGGGAATGAAAAGGGGGAAGCTATTGAGTGGAGTGAGGGGAAGCTTCTGAGGTGATCGGCGAGGGGTGAGGAGGTCTGTGGAGGTGGAATGGGCTCGCCGGAGAGGGTGGTCGGAGATGGAGCAGGCGGAGGTGGAAGTTGTGTGTGGGGGCACGAAAAATAAATTGACAAAGGGGAAATTTACAGGAGGAGAAGAGGAAGCTTTTACCTAAGTTTTGGACGAAGGGGGGAGGGCGGAGCCTCCAGCTCATACCTGCCGGAGCTGGGGAAGAAGAGGCCCTGGAGGGGGAGATCGGCGACGAGGAGGCAGGCGGAGGGTGTCGGCGGGTGCAGCACGACACAAACGAGAGGGTTAGGAGAACCCTGCTGCAGGTAAGGCAGCAGAGCGACGAGGAGGAGGAGGAGTTAGTCATCGGAAGCTGCAGGCCGTCTATCGGAGGAGGAGAGGATGAAGTGGGGGGTTATTCTCCGTTAGAGACAGCTTACAAGAACTGGCAGGGGGTGCTGGTTCTTATAAAGGGGGTGGCGGAGAGGGAGGCGTAGGCTGGCGACGTGCTAGCCTCACCGGAGAGTGGTCGGAGACGAGACCCATACCTTCCGTGTGTTCGCATGTAAGGTATGGTGGCCGGCAGGCAGCATGGCCGGGTCCCTGCGACTGAGGACGTCGCAGGGAACCCCGCGTACGTTTTGCAGGACGATCCCCTCTCCCTGCGTGGCGCCATGCTCCGGGCAAAGTTGCTGGAGCATGGTGCTGCGCAGAGTTTTGTAGGAGGGACCATTCTGCAAAGAACGACGAGAAAGTTGGGAGCCAAAATGCAAGGGTTTCGAAAGATAAGGGTCAAAAAGTAAATGAAGAGGACCAAATTGCATAGTCAGTCAAGGAGGTCTCTTCTTAGGCTCAAGTTTTTATGCATGACTATTTTGAACCTAAGGATTTTAATGGTAAATTTTTTTTCTAGGTTAGATCATGTTTGACCGACCAATTTACGTAAAAACCCAAATTAAATCATTAATTAGGCATGGTTCTCAATGTAGGTCAAAATGGGTTTCTAAGGCCAAATTGAAGGTTATAAACATTAGAGATTATTTTTCTATGAATTTTAAAGTGTTTAGTTGATTTTTACCCTGCCTCGAACCTCGTGAATTGAAGTGGATTTATTTTAGGGTTACAGAATGTCATTTAATTTCTTGAAGTTGCTGCAACCCTCGTTAGATCAGATCATCCCACTTTCCTTCTTATTAGGTTAGTTTGACTTGTGTTTGGACCCTTAATTACCCTATTTGCAAACTGCGTTGGTGAAATTGCAGTTTTACCCCTTATGACTTATTTTCTTCCAAAACTCAGAGTTCCCTGAGTTAAGTCTTTCTTTGGGTTATGTAGGAGCTTTTTCATACATATCTTGGTTAGATTGTGCTAGTTAGGGTTCATGATGAGGTTCTCATCATACCCCCATGCCTAGCTTTTGCTAGTCTCTTAGCAAAAACTTAAGGTTTCAACCTTTGTTCTAGACCATGAAGTTCTTAATGATTTCAGATAAGTGCTTTTTCATTTGAACCTAGATTAGGTTAGAATGCTGACCATAGGCCTAAAAGGTACTCTAGTACCAACCAAGATCCAGATCTATCTAGCCTCAGCCTCATTCCTTAGCAAAGGTTTTTAAGGCCTACAAGAACTAACCTAAGGTTTATTGGACTTTGTGGTTAAAGCACCCGTGCTTGAAATGATTTTAGCCATGGCTCAGTTCGCAGTGCGTTTTGCAAGAAAGAGAGGCTGAAGATTTATATGTTTGGAGAGTTTTCTCTCTCTTTTTCTTTTTAATTCTAGCTTAGGATTGGCTTCTCAACACGGTTTGTATCAGATTCCTTATCCCCATTATCAATTCTCAAGGGTTCCTGGCAGTCGATGCTTCGAGATAGCACCGGCCATGGCAACCCCCAGAACCCTGGCTATTGAGATTTCGAGATAATCCCATCCATGGTGTTCCGTGGCCGAATTCAGACCCTGGCAATTGACACTTCGTGATAATGCCATCCATGGAATCTGAACCAGCAGAGTGCTTACATGCCCCCAGTAGGATATGTGAAGTTTCCCTACTAGGAGGGGTGACGTAATAAAATTGCGGAAATAAAAATATAAAGCAATCTCACAAAAATAAGCAATCGCACAATGTACACAAAGATTTTTAGGTGGAAACCCAAACCGGGTAAAAACCACCACCTAACCCTCTCGAGTTAGGATTTTCCGATCAACCAAGTTGATCAAAATCCACTAAACGAATCACTTTGAACGAGGGTGATTCAACCTCAGTACAACCACGCTACAAGTACGAGGGTAGCGTTCCTCAACCCCTTCTCTCCACGAGAAGGATTTTGTCCCACGAAGGAGACGGGAATTCGCAAAGCGAATACCCAACCAAAATACAAAGATAAAATAAAACAACAGTCCTATAGAGCCAACAAAATTAAACCTAGCTTCTATAGGAAATAGGAAACTCCCCTTTGCAAGGAGTGCGTCGATGATGACGCGGTGCGTGTGCCACGCGATGGCGCTACGTCGCTCTCGTTATCAACAGCGGGAGAGCGGGCGCGCAAACTGTTTGATGCTCTCAAGATGTAGAGCTTGAGCTTGGAGAGCAAGAACTTCTTGGACACAAGAGTGTGAAAATGTGTAGCTAAGTGTATCCAAGTGTATTTCTAAGTGTCTCTTATGTTGTTTGTGTTGCAAAGGCTCCCCTCTATTTATAGAGGCCTTAGGAAGGCTTTGGAAGGCTTGGAAAAGCTTCCATAGCCGTTGGGTGCAAAACCCAAGAGAATCAGGCCGAAATCAGGACAATGATTACACTTCACAGGGTTATCAGACGTCTAACTCTGGCATCAGACGTCTGGAAGGCCACTTTAAGACGTCTGATTCCAAGGTCAGACGTCTGATTCTATGCGGGTTTCTCCCTGACTTGAATCAGATCTAAACAGGGTTTTTGTACAAGTCCATCAGACGACATAGAGGACGTCTGGCACTAAGTCTGGACGTCTGGAAACCTACTTTTACCGTGGGAATTGATTTCCAAACGTTGCAACGGCTAGAAAATCTCTGAGAAGAGATTTTGGGTCAGCCGAGGCAAAACGGTCATTTATCAGACGTCTGTGAAGTCCTATGGACGTCTGATAAGGCTCTAACGGTCATATTCTAGAGTGTCTTCTAAGCCAGCCAACGGTCCACTAACTGGACGTCTGGCAAAGTCATCAGACGTCTCTTAAGACGTCTGGTCTAAGGTCTGGACGTCTGAATTCATCAGACAGAACTAACTATGTCCAGCCTAACAGTTATCAGACGTCTGAAACAACAGTCAGACGTCTTAAAATCCTTTATCAGACGTCTGATTCGTGAATTAGACGTCTGGAAAGTCTGTTTTAACCCTATATTGGTTTTCTAAGTGTTCTACAGAAAACCTACGTATCCTAGGGTTGTGCAGGTGTTCCTAGGACTACTGTTAGGGTTCTTTGAGGCTCTTTAACATAATGTCTAAGGAAAATAAAGAGCAAGAAAATAAATACAAGAGATACATGAAAGGATAAAAAAGAATCTATCCTATTCTTCTTGTCTTCCATCTCCAATCTTTCGCTCCACGCGAACCTCCTCTATTTTCCGTCAAGCTCCTCCAATCCGTCCTGGATGCGAGCTCGAACTCCGTCTAAACACGTCCTCATTTGCAATTGACCTGAAATCTAGGACTCAAATTGCAAATGTTAAATAACACGTGTTTTGTTATCATCAAAATAAATGATCGTGGTGCTCTAGCACCAACAATCTCCCCCTTTTTGATGATGACAAAACCGTAAATAATAATGCATAAAAATCCTCCCCCTTTTTGACATTATCAAAAAGGTTTGATTGATTTTATATTTCCTATTACTCCCCCTTAAAACATGCTCTTCTATTTATTTTTAACAAAGGTAATGTCCTCCCCCTTTTTATAACAACAAGATAGCTATTATTTTTCTCCCCCTTACTAAAGGAAATTTAGCTAACTTGTATCTCCCCCTTAAAAATTGACAATAAGCTCATCATTTTTAACTCCCCCTATCTAAATGCTACTGATAAAAAGATAGGGTAAAGGGTTTTACCTCACCTACCATGGCCAATAAAATGGCCCGAATGGTGGTGGTGGATGCCACATCGGATGGGGCTCCCATCCGTAACTTGGAGGCCCGGGCATTGGCGCCGGTCTCCAATCCGGTGGTCGACGTGCGGCGGGTCCGTCGTTTGTTCGCCGTTTCGTCGGTCTTCTTCTTCTCCTCCTTGGTCTACTCATTGGTTCTCCCAACTTAAGTTGACCAGCCTTGAGCTTGTAGGTCCAGTCCTTTATGTTGTAGTCATCCCTGAACCCTACAAAACAAGATTCTAATTCTTTTTTCGGTATCCAAGTGGGCTTGGATCCGGATTTGTTAGAGGGTCTCCTTGACGGAGATCCTTTCTCAACCTTAGGGCTATAAAAATCATCTACTTTGTTGATTAGTTTGTTAGAGCTTTCCCTAAGACATGCAATTTCTCTTTCTATAGTATTCATCTTAGTCTTTAAATCAGAAATTTCTATTTTTAGACTATCATTTTCCTCAATCAATTTATTATTTTCATTGATGAGGTCTTGATTTTCTAATAATAGGTTATTATCCTTAGGACTAGTTTCTATGTCCTTGAGTTGTTTTTCTAACCTATCATTTTCATTTCTAAGAAAACTAAGGTTCTTTTTAATGCCTTTATTTTCTACCCTAAGTGATTTACTAATCTCAAAAAGTTCATTAAATGCTTCTTGAAGATCGAGATTTACCTCGTTGTCTGAGTCGCTTTCGCTTTCGCTGTCGCTTCCTCTGGCCATGAAACCGAAGCAAGCGGTTTCTTCTTCTATGGTCTTTTCTTCTTCTTCCTCCGAGCTAGAATCGTCCCAAGTGGCTTGGAACGCCTTCTTCTTGGATTTCTTCTCCTTTTCCTTCTTCTTCTCCTTTTTGAGAAGAGGGCATTCTGGTCGCAAATGCCCTTTCCCGTTGCAGTGGTAGCAACGTCTCGGGCTTTCTTTCTTCTCCTTTTTCTCTTTCTTTAATTCCCTACAAAACTTGGAAAAATTTTTAAGTAAAATCCTAAAGTCTTCGTCGTCGGAACTTACCTCGCTATCCGACGCGGCTTTGAAGGCGAGAGTCTTCTTTAGTTTAGGCTCCGGTGTATCCTTCTTCTTTTGCTTCAACTTAGTCTCGTAGGCCATCAGATTGCCTAGGAGATCTTCCATGTTGAGCTCCTCCATTTCGTTCGCCTCTTCGATGGCGGTGACTTTCTGTTCCCATTCCGGTCCAAGGGAACGAAGAAGCTTCCCTTGAAGCTCCCCCTTGATGAAAGTCTTTCCTAAAGCTTTCAAGTTATTCACTATGAGAGTGAACCTAGTGTTCATCTCACTTAAAGTTTCGTCAGATTTCATAGAAAAAGCCTCAAATTCTTGTGAAAGTAAATTGAGTTTAGAAGTTTTTACCTTAGAGGTACCTTCATGAGTTACCTCGAGTGTGTGCCAGATCTCGTATGCGGTGGCGCATTGCGAGATTCTATTGAACTCCTCCGAGCTGAGCGCGCAATACAATGCGTTCATTGTTTTTGCGTTGAGAGAGAGTTCCCGAATCTGCTGCTGCGAGTATCCTCCCGCGGGTTTTTCTGGGATGTCGAATGGCGTCTCGCATCTAGCCCAGACCGTGAAGTCGGTGGCTTGAAGCCACGTCTTCATCCGCAGCTTCCAGTAGGGGTAGTTGCTTCCGTCGAAGAACGGCGGACGGGTTGTGGACTGCCCCTCGGAAATCCTGCTTGTGGAACAGCTTCCCTCCATGTTTAGATCCTCGCCGGTTTGTAACGCCGAAAATGCGAGACCTGCTCTGATACCAATTGAAGTTTCCCTACTAGGAGGGGTGACGTAATAAAATTGCGGAAATAAAAATATAAAGCAATCTCACAAAAATAAGCAATCGCACAATGTACACAAAGATTTTTAGGTGGAAACCCAAACCGGGTAAAAACCACCACCTAACCCTCTCGAGTTAGGATTTTCCGATCAACCAAGTTGATCAAAATCCACTAAACGAATCACTTTGAACGAGGGTGATTCAACCTCAGTACAACCACGCTACAAGTACGAGGGTAGCGTTCCTCAACCCCTTCTCTCCACGAGAAGGATTTTGTCCCACGAAGGAGACGGGAATTCGCAAAGCGAATACCCAACCAAAATACAAAGATAAAATAAAACAACAGTCCTATAGAGCCAACAAAATTAAACCTAGCTTCTATAGGAAATAGGAAACTCCCCTTTGCAAGGAGTGCGTCGATGATGACGCGGTGCGTGTGCCACGCGATGGCGCTACGTCGCTCTCGTTATCAACAGCGGGAGAGCGGGCGCGCAAACTGTTTGATGCTCTCAAGATGTAGAGCTTGAGCTTGGAGAGCAAGAACTTCTTGGACACAAGAGTGTGAAAATGTGTAGCTAAGTGTATCCAAGTGTATTTCTAAGTGTCTCTTATGTTGTTTGTGTTGCAAAGGCTCCCCTCTATTTATAGAGGCCTTAGGAAGGCTTTGGAAGGCTTGGAAAAGCTTCCATAGCCGTTGGGTGCAAAACCCAAGAGAATCAGGCCGAAATCAGGACAATGATTACACTTCACAGGGTTATCAGACGTCTAACTCTGGCATCAGACGTCTGGAAGGCCACTTTAAGACGTCTGATTCCAAGGTCAGACGTCTGATTCTATGCGGGTTTCTCCCTGACTTGAATCAGATCTAAACAGGGTTTTTGTACAAGTCCATCAGACGACATAGAGGACGTCTGGCACTAAGTCTGGACGTCTGGAAACCTACTTTTACCGTGGGAATTGATTTCCAAACGTTGCAACGGCTAGAAAATCTCTGAGAAGAGATTTTGGGTCAGCCGAGGCAAAACGGTCATTTATCAGACGTCTGTGAAGTCCTATGGACGTCTGATAAGGCTCTAACGGTCATATTCTAGAGTGTCTTCTAAGCCAGCCAACGGTCCACTAACTGGACGTCTGGCAAAGTCATCAGACGTCTCTTAAGACGTCTGGTCTAAGGTCTGGACGTCTGAATTCATCAGACAGAACTAACTATGTCCAGCCTAACAGTTATCAGACGTCTGAAACAACAGTCAGACGTCTTAAAATCCTTTATCAGACGTCTGATTCGTGAATTAGACGTCTGGAAAGTCTGTTTTAACCCTATATTGGTTTTCTAAGTGTTCTACAGAAAACCTACGTATCCTAGGGTTGTGCAGGTGTTCCTAGGACTACTGTTAGGGTTCTTTGAGGCTCTTTAACATAATGTCTAAGGAAAATAAAGAGCAAGAAAATAAATACAAGAGATACATGAAAGGATAAAAAAGAATCTATCCTATTCTTCTTGTCTTCCATCTCCAATCTTTCGCTCCACGCGAACCTCCTCTATTTTCCGTCAAGCTCCTCCAATCCGTCCTGGATGCGAGCTCGAACTCCGTCTAAACACGTCCTCATTTGCAATTGACCTGAAATCTAGGACTCAAATTGCAAATGTTAAATAACACGTGTTTTGTTATCATCAAAATAAATGATCGTGGTGCTCTAGCACCAACAATATGTAAATATCCTAAAAGACAAGTACCGAGGAGATGATATTTTGTTACGCATCTTCGAGGGGAATTTCCCACTTCTCCGTGCTGGGAACACACCCAAATCAACTTGTGTTGATCGGCCGCTCCTACTCTAGGTGTGATTTTCAGAATCTTGCGACGCTTCTGCATGATTTTGCTTTTTACGCTTACTGAACCAGGCTATGTGTGGGGTTAGGGTGCTTAGGTTACTGAGTCCCGTAAACCAAAAGTTAGTTAATGAGGTCAAATACTCCCTAAGCCTTGGACCTAATGCTTAAGCTTTTCATTTTCCTCAACCTCTTAAGGAATGTCTAGATCTTAATGGGTACTAAGAGTCTATCCAAGAATGCCTAATGTTTGCATTCTTACTAATCTCATTATGCACTTTTCATTTCTTTTCTTGAATGAGGTCTAGAACTTAGGTTAATTCCTTTGTTCCTTACTAATGACTATCACTTTTTCTTTCATCTTGTGCTCCTTTTTTTTTTTTCTTTTCCCTTCCTCCACAAAATTTCTTTCCTCCTCTTATTTTATTATTCTTTTGTTTTCAATTTTTTTTTCAAAAAATTTTTAATTTTTATGGTGTTTTTGGCGAATGTGAATTTTTTTGTTTAAAACCTTTTCTTACAAGTTTTGTACTTTCATACCCCCCTATGCCTAAGATTTGCAATGTCCTCATTGTGACTTAGGGAGTTTTTATTCAACTTAGTTCATTCCTTAGGACAGATATTTTGGTGAGTGAATGGGTCGGGGTGGCTGTTGCGGATGATTTCTAATCTCAGATGCAAGCATCTGAGGTGGAGTGGGCTATCTTAAAGGGTGAACCTTAAGTGCACAAAGGTGTCAAAATAGGTTTCAGGTTTTCAAAGAGAATGATGGGCTGCCTCCCATTGAGCACTAAATTTGATGCCTTCAGCCAAGCGGAAAATGGAATGGAGAGGGAATGGTCAAATCAGCGGAGTTTTGTATAACAAGCACCTTGATCAAGAGCCTGGTTAGTCCAACCAGGTGCTTGTTCAGATCAACAGGCTGATGATGCAGCCCAAACCCAATAAATCTGGTAGGTTGATAGATGTAGATCAAGAGGTGAAGAACCCACCATATACTATGAAGCTCAGATGGATGTGGAAATGTGAATGCGGGGTTTGGCTGAGTCAAGTCAGCCCGGTCAGGGCAGGGACCCGTATCATAATCAGTGAATGACGCGGAAACCCTACAGGGGTGATCAGAAAATGATGGAGCAAGGTCTTTTGTCTGATCAGTGTTCGCAACCCGATATAGATGTGGAATTGCAATCGGCTCGGTGATAGGTGAATCTAAATAGAAATTGAGTTCGGTTGCGGGTCAGGGTTGAGAAGAGATTTTGATCCGTTCTGTGTGTGTGGAAGTGGTGGCTTGAATGAGAATTGTGTATGAGGGCTCTTTTAGAAACGAATGACAGGTGGTTTCTTGTAGAGATTCCTCTGAGTAGTTATCAAATGCCTGAAGAGTGTCTATAGGATGCAGAAAATCTAATTTGAGAAAAGATTTGAATTCTGGGTTGCAATCACTCTCGGCATTTTGTGGTTTTGGTTTCTGAGGATCAAAAAGAATTTCTTCCATGATCCCAGGAAGCGGGACCTCAAAGTCAAAGTCAGAGAATGAGTCATGTGGGTTGAGGTCGTAGATTGACCCGGTGTGTTTAGGAAGGGGAGTCTCTTCGAAGTTGTAAGAGAGTTTGCAAAGATTCAGCTCTAAATGAGATTCACAATCATGAATTCCACCGTAGTATAAATCATCTGATGTGAAATCAGCAGCCCGGCTGGGGTCTAGCCTATATGTCAATTCTGAGTTTAAAAAGGTGTTCTGTCTAGGCTCAAGTACCAAGCTGGTAGGATAGACCCAATTGAAACCCCACTCATCCAACTCCTCGGTTTCTGTATCGTAAATTGGCATATCTTCTGGAAAATCAATCAGATTTCCTAAGGATGTTGGAGAAGGACATTCATCAAATAGAGGCCTGGAATCATATTCTTTAAAAATTTGATCTTTCTCATATGGGGCCTCATAATCTTCCCAATAAGCTTCGGATCTAGATTCTAGGTTTAGGATGTGGGTAGAATTACTAGAATCAAAGTCCGAATAACCTTCGAAGGTCACCTTATCAAAATAAGGGGTGGAATTTATACCCTCAAGAGGTTCAGTTCTAATCTTATTATTGCAGGAGTCTTGGAATTCTAAGCTTGACGATTCATGGTCTAGGGTTGGCTCAGCATTGTGTTCTCCTGCAACTTCCCAACCTAATTTAATGTTGTTTTCTATCTAGGTTGGGAATCTACAACCACCCTGTGCCTCAGTTTCGAGGTCTGGGAAATCGGATTGGTCTTTAGTATTGTTCCAAGATGATTCATCCTCTGTTTCTGGTGTATACGGGTATTTTTGGTTGATAGTTTGTTCCAGTAATCTCATCATCTCTACCCGTTTTTCAAGAGCATCTTGATTTTGTTCCCAAAGTACAGGATTTGTCAAGCATTGAAGGTACTCATATTTGTGTAATTTTTCTATTTCGATGTATCCTGTTAGGAGCATTTCTCGGGTTGATCCTTTTATGGCTTCTGTTAATAGAGTTTGGGCACAGTTTATGATGAAGGCTGTGGTTGTTGGGACATTAACCTGAATGTTTTCTATTGGTTTATATTTGATTTCATAGAACTCAAGGGTTTCCTCAATCATCCTATCTCTCATGGATCTCTGAGATTCAGGTCTCTTGAAGGGTGATGCTAAGTAATTAGGCTGCATATTTGGATCAGGTGGTGAAATCAAAATGTAGAATCAAAAACTTCTATGTAGACTCATGTTGTGCCAAGATGGAAGAAGGGAGACTTGGTTCAGTATCAGAGGAAAGGACTAATGTGGTGGGGTTGCACAAACAAGGGAACCGAGGCCTAGCCTCAGGGAGAGTGGATTTCTAAAGGAGGTTTCAAAGGTGGTCTTAAGGACCTCCTACCGAACATGCACCGAAGGATGTGATGAGATTAGAAGGTGCTGGACCCAATCGAGGCACCCAAAATGTTGGGTGACTGTAGAGGTGCGAGGAAGATGGACCCCTCGATAAAAAAATCGGCCACCTGAGAATTACCTGGGCAGCCAGAGAGGGTGAGTCCCGCGAAGACCCCTACATGGTAGAGCATCCCCACGGGTTACAGGGTTTCCCCCACCCGACCTCTCTTGTCACTGAGATTCCAGGTAGACCATAATGGGGATCTTGACCTCTTAAGTCTATCAATTTTTAGTTAAGATCAAGGTGCTTAGGTTTTCACTTGAACTTTAGCCTTTTGAGTGCAAAGAGTGACCTAAGTTGAAGGTTGGTTGACCCTAAGGGGTCAACTTCACCTATTGATTCCTTTGAGAACTTATTAGGTCTTGTCTTTTAGGGTTCAAGTGTTTTTAGAGAGCCAATTGCTTAGGGTTTCTCTGAATAGGTATTTTCAATCAATGGCTTAGGCACACTTCTTTTGGATTTTCTCAATTCTTGATTAAGGGGTGTGTCTCTGAAACCCTAATGTTAAGTCCTATGTTGGCTCTACTTGGTCCAGTTAACTCCTTGTTGGGTAATTAGGGCTCAGGCAAGAAGGTGTTAGCCCTTAAATACCCTTATCAGTGTGTGCAGGAATAGTAGTTTGAAAATATGCAGCTGTTTACTAGGTATGAAAGACAGGTTATACCTATATTGTTTGTTCTTTTCTTTTTCTTTCTCTTTAAGATTTAGGGTTTAATAGTGAGAGGATAGAAGTTACCTGTCCTTGGAGTGGCTGTGGTGCGGCTGCGTCTTGATTTTCCTGTACCTGCACACAAAAGAGAGAAGAGATTATTAGAAACTCACAAATAGAGATTTTATAGCTTCTAGAATAGCCGTTGCTCCCCGGCAACGGCACCAAGTGAAAACGGAAAAACGCGGTGCTGCTTTGTGTTTATTATAGTACAGTCGTTATAGTATAAGACAAGACAGCTACGGTTGTCATTACAATAGATTTTTTTAACTCGGAAATAGTTTTCCCGAGGTCGAACTCAGGGAGCTACTGGAATTCTAGAAGTACAAAGTTTCTCTATTGGATTACAAAAATAAGAGAGAGAGAGGGGGGGAGAGAGAGAGAGAGAATTTTTTGTCTTGGCTTCTTCTTCTTCTCTTCTTCTCTCACGACTATGTCTTCTTCTTTCTTCTTTTTGTGCTTTCTGTCTTCTTCCCTCTTCTTTCTTCTTCTTCTTCTTCTTCTTCTTCTTCTGCTCTTCCTGTCTTCTTCTTTTCTTCTTTCTTCTCTTTTCTTCCTATTTCTTTCTTTCTCTTTCTTTTGATTTCTTTTTCTCTAGCGGCCAAGTCTTCTTCTTTCTTCTTCTTCTTCTTTTGCTCTCTTTTCTTCCTGGCTGTTCGTCTTCTTCTTCTGCTCGTCCTGTCTTCTTCTCTTCTCTTCAGCTACAGAGTCTTCTTCTTTTCTTCTTCCTTCTCTGCTTTATCTCCTCTGGCCGCTTCTCAATCGTCGTCTGATGCAGTGGTCAGACGACTTAACTGCAGGTCTGCTACAGTGCTTCTCTTCTTCTCCTTCCTTTCTTCCTTCGCCGCTTCTTCTTCTGCTCCTGCACACTCACACAACTGGTCAGAGCAAAATCTACCCCTACCCTTCCCCGCGTCTCTCTCTTTCTCAGATTTCTCTCATAGGATAGCTCTCCCAGAGCCGAGTATTCGGGTACGGGTATCGCACCCGGGACCAGGCCCACCGGCGTGCGGTGGTGGGCGAGGTGTGCATAGTGTCGGGTATTCGGATCTGACCCAGACCCGCGAGGAGTGAGCACGGGCGAGGGCGAGCGCGTGGCGTGGACGTGCGTGAGGGACCTGACCCCTGTGTTCGAAGGTGAATAGCCTCAAACACTTTTACAATTTATGTGCAGGCGCTGAGCCACGCACTTCCGAGGTGGGACTAAAGTCCCACCTCCCGACTGGCGTCCGCAGGCGAGGAGGCTGCAGGCAATTGCAGCAGCTCGCGAGGGGTTTGCCTCAGCTGCAAACCTGGGAGTCTTCGCAGAGACACTCCGCGCGACCTGGGACCAACGCCTGGGCGAGATCGACGCTGCAGCTGCAGGTGAAGGAGCTTCACCTGCCCAGCAATGGAGGCGAAGGGGGCATGACCTGAAAGCAGGAATACGGCCTCTCGGCCCAGTTAGAAGATGCAGGGAGCTTCGTCGGAGTGTGGTGAAGCCAGTGCTGGTGGTGACGAGGCGTGAGGCGGTGTATGGTGGCAGCCCTAGGTCGGACTGTAGTCGGAAAAATGGGTTTGTTCGGGGGGTCGTTATGTGGCGTGTGGCAGGGAATGAAAAAAGGGAAGCTATTGAGTGGAGTGAGGGGAAGCTTCTGAGGTGATCGGCGAGGGGTGAGGAGGTATGTGGAGGTGGAATGGGCTCGCTGGAGAGGGTGGTCGGAGATGGAGTAGGCGGAGGTGGAAGTTGTGTGTGGGGGCGCGAAAATATAAATTGACAAAGGGGAAATTTAAAGGAGGAGGAGAGGAAGCTTTTACCTAAGTTTTGGACGAAGGGGGGAGGGCGGAGCCACCGGCTCGTACCTGCCGGAGCTGGGGAAGAAGAGGCCCTGGAGGGGGAGATCGGTGACGAGGAGGCAGGCGGAGGGTGTCGACGGGTGCAGCACGACACAGACGAGAGGGTTACGAGAACCCTACTGCAGGTAAGGCAGCAGAGCGACGAGGAGGAGGAGTTAGTCGCCGGAAGCTGCAAGCCGTCTGTCGGAGGAGGAGAGGATGAAGTGGGGGGTTATTCTCCGTCAGAGACAGCTTACAAGAACCGGTAGGGGGTGTTGGTTCTTATAAAGGGGGTGGTGGAGAGGGAGGCGCAGGCTGGCGACGTGCCAACCTCGCCAGAGAGTGGTTGGAGACGAGACCCATACCTTCCGTGCGTTCGCACGAAAGGTATGGTGGCCGGCAAGCAGCATGGCTGGGTCCCTGCGACAGAGGACGTCGCAGGAAACCCCGCGTACGTTTTGCAGGACGATCCCCTCTCCCTGCGCGGCGCCATACTCCACGCAAAGTCGCCGTAGCATGGTGCTGCGCAGAATTTTGTAGGAGGGGCCGTTCTGCTAAGAACGAAGAGAAAGTTGGGGGCCAAATGGCAAGGGTTTCGAAAGATAAGGGTCTAAAAGTAAATGAAGAGGACCAAATTGCAGAGTCGGTCAAGGAGGTCTCTTCTTAGGCTCAAGTTTTTATGCATGACTATTTTGAACCTAAGGATTTTAATGGTGAATTTTGTTTCTAGGTTAGACCATGTTTGACCGGCCAATTTACGTAAAAATCCAAATTAAATCATTAATTAGGCATGGTTCTCAATGTAGGTCAAAATGGGTTTCTAAGGTCAAATTGAAGGTTATAAACCCTAGAGATTATTTTTATATGAATTTTAAATTGTTTATTTGATTTGTACCCTACCTCGAACCTCGTGAATTGAAGTGGATTTGTTTTAGGGTTAGAGAATGTCATTTAATTTCTTGAAGTTGCTGCAACCCTCGTTAGATCAGATCATCCTACTTTCCTTCTTATTAGGTTAGTTTGACCTGTGTTTGGACCCTTAATTACCCTGCTTGCAAACTGCGTTGGTGAAATTGCAGTTTTACCCCTTATGACTTGTTTTCTTCCAAAACTCAGAGTTCCCTGAGTTAAGTCTTTCTTTGGGTTATGTAATAACTTTTTCATACATATCTTGGTTAGATTGTGCTAGTTAGGGTTCATGATGAGGTTCTCATCACTCATCATAACTAAAATGCTCAAGTTAAGCTAGAATCTAGGTTAAATACTATCATATTAACATAATAAATGGGTTAAGTGTGAGAGTTAGGGAAAATGACCTAAACATTCAATTTGTGCTAAAAACACATAATTAGGTCAATTTTAATTTTGAGCAATTATCTGTTAATTAAGTAAATGGATGATCCAAATGTCAATTGAACATTAATTTGAGCTTGAAAGTACAAATCAATGGTTGAATTATGTTCTAACATGTTCAATTAACATACGATTAAAATCTCATTGCATTTGGATATCATTTGGACCATGGATTACATGCATTACACTTAGGTCCTAAAAGACCATGGATTACATGCATTACACTTAGGTCCTCATATCTTCACATTTCTTCACATAAAAAGTCGTAAGGACTCATTTGTAAGCTTCCAGGGGGCTTCTGGTTACATGTTTTCATCACTCATGGGCTTTCCTACAACTTTTATATCGTTTCACTTCATGGGCCTTGTCGCAATTATCCCAAAAGACCTGCTGTGACGATCGTGCGCAGGTGTTCTTCAATGAAGAACTTGTGCTACAATGGTTATCCGTTTTTAGCACACTTGATCAACAGTGGATCTTCCATCGGAGCTCTATCGCCAGTGCAAGCACCGTTATACCTCAATCCAAATCTGATCCTACAGCCTGATTTGTCTCCAAAACTTCCCATGCTCTCCTCCATCATATCCCCACCGTTCAAACCAAATGCGCCTGTCCCTCTAATCCAGTAACTCTAATAAATACTTTAGTATATATACAGTATGTATAATGTAATAAATACATTACTTTTTGTTTTAGAGTATATATGTTTTAAGGCTCTTTAGTGACACTTATATACGTTAGTGTAGATAGTAGTATATGTTAGTATAGTGTATATTTAGTATTTCTATGCTTATATTGAGACATGACTTAGATATAGTTGTACATAATTAGCCTAGATTAGTTTAGATAAGTTTTTTATGCCTTGATAACTGTAAATATTCTTGAGGCATTGTCATTAACACTAATTCATTCATTTTTTTACATTATTGATGTAGATTAGTACAATCTTTGATTCTTTCGTTCATTATTCATACATTTGTAAATAAACTTAACATTTTTGGAATAAAAGATCATTTTTAGATAATAGAGAGTAATGTATATCAATAACTGTTGATGGGTTAATTTTTAACACAGTTAACTAAGTTAATTAGACTTAATTAATTACACAAGAATGTAACTTAGGTTAACTCAAATTATTGTCATGAATGTAGTAATGGGTCAAGTTAACATAACATTTTAGATTTTTAAGTTCACTGGGATGCATAATTGAATCCTAAGTCACCATTAATCCCTAAGCTTAAATTACTAACTACTTAATCAATCAGGTTATAATTAAATTACTTTAAGCATATGAATCTTTCACAAAAGATTGAACAAGTAAAAGCATGCAAAATTCCATTAGAAAGAAAACAAGTTTACACAAGAAATTTAACATTTAAAATTAGGTAAATAAGTTTATTACAACATTTATTACAAAAGTATAAGACATAAAATATAATACATGAGTCAACAATGCCTTACAACAATTAAAAGCTCAAAACAAATCATATAATAACTTCAACCCTAAAATCAGACATCTGAAAAGAGAGTTAGACAACTTAAAAAGTAAAATTAGACTTCTGAAGTATTAGTTGGACGTCTGATTCTCTTCTCATTTTTTTCACCTTTTCTTAAGTTTCTTTTTTTTTTCTTCATCTCTCTGCCTTCTCTCTCTTTCTCTTTACTTATGCTCTCCCACTCTCTTTCTCTTTCTAGAGCTTTCTTTATACTTAAACTTTCCTTCTTCTTTTAACTCTCTTAAGCTTCTCTTTTCTCTTCTCCTCTTTTTCTTTATATTTATACTGTACATTCATTATCCACCTTAAGCCTATTTTTTTTTCTCTTTACTTAACAAAAATTTAGGATGGGCGGTCAGATCTCTTTCGAGGATACACAACATCCCGTAGGGTAAGACCAGATGCTACTTGAGGTTTGACCTAATTTTTATTAGGTGGATTTTAATTATTTTTCACAATGCACAGTTCCCAGGCCATTCCAGGCCCACACAAATCCACGCCCACACTCGGGCCCATGCACGCACACAGGTGCACACACCCACGCACAGGCACGTGCCTACGCACGCACCCACACACATGCTCGTAATACTTGCACCCTGCGCTGACGACCGAGGAGGTCTAAGCACGTTTTCAACTTATACCAAGTTAAGCGCTCCAGAATTCCAGAGGTGGGACTATTCGCTGTGCTTCGAGGCCAGACTTTACTTGAAGATTCCGGTCGACACAGGTGACCAAATCGAGCAAACAGAGGCTCGATCGAGAGCTGGTGGAATGCTCTACATGATTCATGCATCAATTTGATGCATTGAACATGATTGATCCATCGATTTGATGGATGAATGTTACGACCCGGTTCCCGAATCCCTACAGGACACGAGACCGGACCGATTCGACTTATCCCAAGACCCAGTCGTCCAACGAGTAAGTAACCAACAAGAAGTAAAGTAAACCACATTCACCATACAAGCAACTAACAGTAACAAAAGTACAACAGTAAAGAAGTAAACTACTACAGTACACACCACCACAAGAGTAGAAAATTAAACAGGTACAGGAATATAAAGTTCAAAATAAAATAGTGCAGAAGTGTAACAAAGTTACTCACTACAACAAGAAACGGGGTACAACAAAAAGGTACAACTACTGGGCTCTACTGTGCCCAGCACCCTCTGCAGTCGTAGGCTCTGGCTGCTCAACACCTGGACCTGAAAAAGGTTATGAATACACGAAATCAGCGAATGCTGAGTAGAGTGGCAACCAGCTAACTAAAACAGTAAAGGTGGACAGGTAGCTGTTGTTTTCAATTTCTTTATTTATTTAACTAATTATTCTTTCTTTCATCACTTGGTTTATTTATCAGGTCTCTTTCTTGATCTCGAATGTTCCTCGTGGGAACGATCTTGATTGCAATCTTTTTCGAAGAGTAGAAGTAGCACATGGTTCTCCCCTTGTCAGGAGAGTCCCCCGTGGTGGTCCTACACTCAATCAACCACCCCAAGGTCACTGACAGACGTAACGGTGACTACGGCACGTGCGATAAACGCACGGGTAGCTACCCTGCACTGGCACGTGGTCAGTCGTTTCCGTTAACGGGTGCACCCAAAGCACAGCACGAAACCAGTATAGGGCATAGCCCTCTCAGTAACAAGGGTCTAGCCCCTAAGGACCAAACAGGGGTCTCGCTCCTCCACAATCTGCGCACCCTCGCCTGACTACCCTGGTTTGCCCAGTGGGCCTAACAAGTCAATGTAAGGTGGCTAGCTGAACCCCGGGTCCCGTGGGGTGGCTATCTCTCTCCCTACACTAGTAGCTATCCCTGGTACTGTGTACGCGAGGACCAAAAAGTCGGTACAAAGTGGCCAATCCTAACCCCGGGTCCTAACCCTAGGGCGGCTAGCTCCACTCTGCACTAAGCGGGGGGGGGGGGGGGACAGTTGCTCTCCTTGGTACTCCATACTCAAGGGCCAGCTCACTTCCCCATTCACATTTCCAGATCCATTCCATTTATTTCCAGGAGCTCTACTCCTAATTCCCCGTAGGGTTCATGCTCATGTTTCTCAGGCCAAGCTATACTAGGTTTCATCATTCAGGTTTATTCGCAGGTAGCTCGTGTTTCCAACATTCAATCTTTCATTTCTAATTCATATACAGGAAGCTCATATTTAATTGCAAACAACAGGAATTTACATGCAACAGTTGCTAACAACAGTACTTTACATTTCACAGGCAGCTGTTATCCAATTATAGGCAATTGTTATTATTCTATTTACTCATCCAAGACTGCAATTCATGCATTCCATGCAACTATTCCAGTGTTTCTAATCCTAGGATTCATGCCATACCCTAGGATCTAACATTCATTCTAGATATGCATTCATGTTTGTAATTAAACTAGGGAAAGCCACTCTACCAGTAAACCCAGGAGTAATGGGGGCTTAATCGGCAAGTCCACGTGCCTCCAAAAATCGAAATCTGCAACGGAACGAGGTCCTATCACAAGGATCAACCACAAGAGACCACTCAGAACATGATAAAAGTATTCCAACAAGTAGAGGAACTTATACAAAAAAGAACAGAATCTTAATTGCGGAAATCGGACCTCTAACGAACCCAAAACGGGTCAAAAATAACAATCCTGACTCATATCAGACGTCTGGAACACCTTCCAGACGTCTTAAAAGAAGTCCAAAATCATACCTCAACTCTGCGCTACCACTCAGACGTCCAGGGACTCTACTGAACCGTCTGGACCTAGTTCCAGACGTCCAACCACCTCTCCAGACGTTTGGAGACGCTTCTCGCCGTCTGGTGCCTCGCCCAGACGTCTGAACTGCGTGGGAGGGCGTGTCACACACCTTCCCAAAGCGAATCCTGCACGCACAACGCAAAATCTTCTCAAAATGGCACGGAGCAGTGCCTCGGTGGAACAGCCTGCATGGTCGTATCCGCAAAGAAGGTGTGGGATGCGGAACTTACCTCTCAAACGTCGGGAGCTTCTTCCAGATGTCGTCTACGTCGTCTGGACGTCTGTCCAGACGTCTGATTCTAGGAAAATCCCAGAACCAGAACCCGCCTTCGCCTTCTCACACCGCGCTCGCTCGCCTGCTGCTTCGACTGCAGCAGCATCGAGGAGGACCTCCCTGACACACCTCTCCGCCTCGCGCACGCGCCGACCGGCCATGAACTCTCCGGCGAGCTCCCACGCGAGCTCGCAAGCCTCCTCTCCTCTCCTTCTCACGCTGCTCCTCTCCGCCGCTTCGCTCGCTGCACTAACTGCTCTCGCTCTTGCTGGAGGAAGGAGAAGGTGGATGGAAGTGGGGGGGCGGTGTAAGGGAGAGGAGGGGGTTGATATAAGGGGTGGGATTAGGGTTTTGCATCGACGAGGGGAAAGAGAAAGAGAAGAAATGCGGCTGCGTACTATCTGCGCGCAGACGCGAAGAAGTACACGAAAAAATTTGGTTTCCAGACGTCTGACCCAAATCCCAGACATCTTAGAGGGCTTTAACAGCACGGGTCTTAACAATGAAAATGGTTGTTTCACACAGCTGTGTGAGCCTTTAGAGAAGAAGAATCAGGTCAATTGACCTGATGAAGGTCTCTAGCCCTCAGTTGAAGAACTTGAAGGCTTCAATGATGCATTCTGCATCAAATAGAGAAGATAAAAGAGCCTGAAGAGGTCTCAAAAAGCAACAGAAGGTGAGGAAGCTCAACTTGAAGCTTCAAAGCTTGGATTTAGGTTCTGAAAGGCTTAACAGGGAGATAAATCCAACAAGTACTAGTCTGAACAGATTTAAGAAATCAATTGCATTAGAATTGACTGAGATTTGAGTTTAAATCTTAACAAGAAACATAAGAACAGTATTGGGTTTCCTTTAGAACCCAAAATACGCAGTAGATTAAATCTTGGTCAAACCTCAATAAAACTCAATTAAATCAATCTTAAACACTTTAAAATCATCCCAGAATTCTAATCAACCTATTAAATCATTGAATCAATCCTTTAAACACCCTGTTGAACTCAAGTTTGACTATGATAGCTTCAGGGTTGACTTTTGCATCCAAATCCTCTGATTAAATTAATGACCCAGATGGGTTCACTTAATCCTCAGGAATTGATCTAACCCTTCAAATTAGGATTTTAAGGGTTCAGATAGTGCTAACAAGCACTGCCGCTTGGGCTTGAAATAGGTTTGTTCGACAGAGAGACCTAGAGGTTCCCAATCCAATTTCAAAACCTATGTGGATTCTTAGTAAGCTCCTCATGCTGTAGGATCAAATTCCATGCTCTAAACCCTAGTATTTAAGTCCTCTCCAACTCCACCGAAGTTGAAGAAGACAAAGCTCAACAGGAAGATTTAATCATTAAAACACAATTCTATCTACTGGAATCTCATCCTCAGACCTTAATCAAGTGATTTGGAGCTTCACGAGGAGTTTTAATGGCTGAAGCTACGAATTTATCTCGCTGGAGCTCCGGTGAACTCAAAAATGGTTGCAAAAGTTAAAATCTCAATAGAATAGACCAAGAATAGCCTCAACGTGTTCCTGAGGTTGCAAGGAACCTCAAGAGGATGTCAGACGCCTCAATTGAAGAACTTAACACGGAATTCATCAAGAATTCAGTGGAATCACTTCTTGAGTTCGACAGAACTCAAGAAATGATATCCCTCAAAATTTGAAACAATAAGCCACGCAAAACGTAGCTGTGGAGTGGCCTGCATGGCCGTATCCGCAAAAGGAAACGTACCTTCGTGAAGATTTGCCTTCAGACTTCCGGTGTAGTCACCAAACGTCCGCCCCGACGTCTGGATGTCACACCAGACGTCTGATTCTGGGAAAAAATCCTAAAACCAGCACCTCTTCCTACTCTCCCTCACCGCACACAGCCACGGCCTCACCTCCTCGCCTGTAGCTCCAGCTGCAATAGTGTCGGGGACGACTCCCCCGACGTACTCCTCCTCCTCCCGCACGCGCTGCTCCACCCGTGCACCCTCCGGTGAGCTCCCACAAGTTCGCGAGCTTGGCTCTTCCTCCTCTCCTCACTTCGCCTCTCCTCGTCGCCGCTCTCACACTCTCTCTCTCGTGCTAACTCCTCTCGCTGGGGTGGAGAGGAAGAGAAGAAGGTGGCTGGTGGTGGAGTGGGGAGAACGAGAGAGGAGAAGAGGGTTTATAAAGAGTGTGTTAGGGTTAGGTGGAGGAGGGAAGAAACAAGAAGGGGAGAAAAAGAGGGTACTATCTGCGCACCGCACGCGCGCAGACGTGAAGGCTTGCACAAAAATTTTCAATTTCCAGACGTCTGGGAAGGGGTCCAGATGTTTAACCGACAGTCCAGATGTCTTAAAAGGCTCAAGACATAATGGGTCTTTACATTAATCCTAGGACTTGAGGTGAACCCTAAGAAGGAATAAATGCATACTCTAGAGTAAATTCTTAAACCCTAGGTTATGGCATGAACACTAGGGCTAGAGGAAAATACATGTGAATGATTGAGTAATAAAAAGCTGCCTGTATTATCTGGAATGGACTACATACTGTGATAAAATGGAAATTGAACTGCTTGTTCCATACATCCCAACCTGGATGTAGAAAAGGTCTTGTATGAACCTTATGGGGAATGTAGACCAGAATACCGTAATACAGAGAGCCGGATGGTTCTGGAAATTGCTGCCCACGGGTAGCTGTTAAGGGAAGTGAGCTGACCTTCGTGTACATGGTACCGAAGAGAGCAACTATCCCTTGTAGTGTAGAGGGGAGCTTGCCGCCCTTGGGTTGAGACCTGGGGTGGGTTTGGCCACTCTACGTCGACTCTTGTTGGCCCTCGTGTACGTAGTACCGAGGTGAGCTACTTAGTGTAGGGGGGAGCTAGCCGCCCTAGGGGATCCGGGGTTAGGTATGGCCACCCTACACCGACTCTTGTTAGCCCGTTGGGCAAACCGGGATGTTGGACGAGGGTACACAGACTGAGAAGGGGCAAGACCCTTAAGGGGCAAGACCCCTATTCTGTTCTGTTCTGAGAGGGAAAGGCCCTATACTGTTCCGCGTTGTACGTTGAGGAGTACCTGCTAGCGGAAACGACTGACCGCATGCCAGTGTGGGGTAGCTACCCACGTGCTTATCACGTGTGCCGTAGTCACCGCTACATCAAGATCGTAACCTCAGGGTGGTAGACCGAGTGTAGGACTACCATGGAGGGACTCTCCTGGCCAGAAGAGTGCTACGTGGGTATTCTACATCACGGGAAGCTGCAAGCAAAATCATTCCTTTAGGGAACAAGAAGATTAAGAAATGAGATGAGCCCTGATTAGAGATCTCTACACAGAAAATCGTTTTAAGATAAATTGGATTGGAAAGTAATATGTTAAATTACTTGTTAAATGCTTTTTTTTTTGTTTAAGCCACCACTCTACTCAGCGTTAGCTGACTCCAGTTATACAATTTTGTACAGGTCAGAGATTTGCGCAGCCCAAGCCACAGGCTACTGAGGACGCTGGGCCTAGTCGAGCCTAGTTTTAGTTCTACTGTTTGGAGTAGTGAGTTGCTATAGCCTTGTTTCCGTTATATGTACTCATTTTTTTTTTTGTGATGGCTGTATTTTGACATGTAATATTACTGTTCTTTTCCCCCTGTTGCTGTCAATTTCTTCCTGTTTAGTTACTATACATGTGTGATTGCAGTTTGATGAATGTTATTTGGTTATTTCTTGTTGGACGTCTGGGTCTTGGGATTAGTCGAGGTGAGCTGGTCTCAGGTCCTGTAGGGATATGGGATTGGGTCGTGACAAAATTAAATGTGGAGAACACTTCAGTAAGATGTGGCAAAGGTGATGATTTGATTAATTAGGCGAATAAACTCCTCTGAGCTCGCTTTTGATAGCAGCTCAGAGGTTGAAATGTGAAATTAGGCGTTTCTGGTTTAGACGATTATTTAACTAATTGATAAGTCAAACAGGGCCCTTAAGTGATGATAAGGTGATGGAGGGCCCCAATAAGTGTGTTCTAAGCTCGGAAGCCTCCGCCGTGGACAGCGGAGGTTGCCGGTGAAGGTGATGATGGAATAGGAGAACAAGCTAATATAGTGTAGAATAAGTGAGATAGAAGTGTTCACAAAAAGGTGTAGAATGTGTTTGGTGGATCAAAAAGACAAAAGAATGCTCTAGACAGGCTCAGGGAGCTAAAGAAGACAGTAGAAAATCTAACATTAAACCTAACTAAACTACCTAGTCGACTAAGCTAACTACTCTAAACTTACCTAAGATCCTAATCCTACTGTTACCTGGACAAAGGGAGGCAGAGGAGTTTCGTCGAAGGTCGTAATGGAGGAGGAATCAGAGGGAAGGAGGAAGAAGTCCAACGGGCGAATTCGCTAAGTGGAAGCGGAGTCCAGAGCAGTCGCCTTGTCTAGAGGTGTGACAGAGGATGGCGAAGCTCGGTAACAAGTGGAAATGGTCGGAGGGAGTGTGTGGAAGTGGGGGTAGTTCGCTTGAGTATGAGGGAATAGCCTATTGGAAAGCTCAATTGGGGGAAGTGGGTAAGGAGCTAACCGCTTAAATCGGAGGTATGGCGAGCTATTTATAGGTGATGGCGAAAGATAAGGAAGATGTACTTAGACAGAAAAGCATCTAGGTTTAGCTAAACCACCGGCATCATCTCCGACGCCGGTGAGCTTAAATGCCTGACCTAATTAGGATTAGTGGCCAATCCGCACCGTTGGATGAGGAGAGGAAGGTGAGCTGAAGCTCAGAAGCTCGGGCGAAGGAGTTCTGATGGTGGATGGGTGGTGATCAAGTGGTGCGGTGATCAGCTGATGAGGACCGTCCAGTGCGAGGAAGAAAAAGAAGACGAAGAAGACATGTTATCCTCATAGGGACCCAAATGCAAAAAGAACTTAAGGACTTAAAAATGCATAAAAGGGCTCGATTGAAATGATTTCTAAGGACCATAATGTAAACTAAGTCAATTTAAGTTAAATTTAATTTAATTCTTTTCCAACTTTTTATATATAATTATAAATTAGATAAATATTATATAAATGCCTTGAATTTATATTTTTCACCCATTTAGCTTTATTTATTTTAATTAATTAAGTTACTTAAGTTATTACATACTTAGCGTTAAATATTTATAATGTTAAATTAAATATTAATTACGTAGCTAAATGTTTATAATTCAAGTCCAAATTATTAATAACATTAATTGATGTTTAATTTAATATTATTAACTTATTTTATGGTCCTTTAATATATTATCCCGTATATTATAATTAAATCCTAAATAGACATATTCCTAGATAATTAACTAGGGAAACTAGTTAATTAAGAGTATTTAAGAGCCATGATGAGTCTCTTATCAACTGTCTCCTAGTGAACGACCTGGACTAAAACCACTAAAAATTATATATAAATAAAATGTCATCCGTCTGTATTGTGACTATACTACAATGTGGTAATTAATCATAATTAACGAACGATCCAGATCATACATCAGTACCCAATGAGGTGAAGGAATCCTCGCAAAGCTCTGATGGTGATGGGCGTCGGCAAGGAGAGAACAACATCAACTTTCATAGGGTCGACCTCCACACCTTTGGCTAAAACAATGTGGCCTAGGTATTCGACAGTAGTGATTCCAAAAGAACATTTTGATTTTTGGAGAAAGAACTTTTGGAGGCACAATAGGTCAAGAACCATGCGAACATTTTTGAGGTGGAGTTCCCAAGTGGGACTATAGACAAGAATGTCATTGAAGAAAACTAGGACAAAATCACAAGGGCAAAGGTGGAAAAGGTGGTTCATAACCCGCTGGAAGGTGAAGGGGGCTTTACAAAGACCAAACGGCATTATGAGGAACTCGTAGTGGCAGTTGTGAGTGTGAAAAGTGATTGATTGAACATCAGCATCGTTCACATGAATTTGGTGATAGCCTGAGCAAAGGTCAAATTTGGTGAAGTAGGCGGCCCCTCGTAAGTCATCTACGAGGTTGTCGATGATGGGGATAGGATAGTGGTCCTTGATGGTGCGGTCATTGAGTGCATTGTAGTCGATGTAGAAGCACCATGTTCTATCCTTCTTACAAACGAGCAGGACCGAAGAAGCAACAGGGCTACGACTGGGGTGGCTAAGGCCGTCATTAAGCAAGAGGCGGATTTGCCTCTCGATCTCATTCTTCTGTACCCACACGTGGCGATAGGGGGCTATAGCAATCGACTCGACATCAAGCTTGAGGGTGATGATATGCGTCTTGTTGTGTTAGGGTGGCAGATCCTTTGGTTTGGTGAAGACATCTTCAAACTCATGGAGGAAGGTGCTCATAGCCGGATGAGAAGTAGGTGGAGTAGCTTGAGTAATGGGGTCCGTATCTGCCACGTGTGTGCGAAGGAGATAAAGTTCAATGGCCTCCGTGAGTGCTTGACAGATTTCAGGAGGCATAAGGGCCCCACCCCCTGGTAGAACCCTCTAGAGGACAACTAGTCCGTCCATTGTTTGGTATGTGAGTGAGGCTATCAAGGTCCCATGATGTGGCCCATAGTGATCAGATCCACGGAATGCCCAAACTACTGTCGAAGGTGCCAACATGAAAGACATGTGTGTCAAGAATGTACCAGCGTCCTTGGAGAGTGAAGGGCAGGGCACTAACTCGTTCGTTGGTTTGGAAGGTGGTTCCTCACATGATAGCAACACGGATGGGACGGCTGACGCAAAGACGAGGGTGGGATGAGGGAACCAGTTGAGGGACAATGAAGTTGTTGGAGTTGTCAAAGTGGACGAGTGCAAGCTCGCACCCTGCTGTGAAAGCGAGTTCGAGCATGATGAGGCCGACGTTGGTGCAACCGATGATGGCAGGGGAGGATAGTTGTTAAGACCCGTGCTATTTGAGCCTTTTAAGACGTATGGAGTGTTGGTCAAACGTCTGGACACCTTCCCAGACATCCGGAAATCAAAAATTTTGAGTACGAGCTCGCGTCTGCGCGTGGGCTGCGCGTAGACAGTACTCTCGTTTTCCTTCCCCTCTTCTCTCTCTCCCCACCTCCAGCAAACCCTAAACCCCCAACTTTATAAACCCTTCCCTCTCTCTCATTCTCCCCACACCAGCCACCCTCCTCTCTTCTTCCCAAGTGCGAGCGAGAGCGGGAGAGCGGCGTAGAGGAGGAGCGACGTAAGAAGGAGAGGAGGAGGTGAGCTCGCAAGCTCACGTGGGAGCTCACCGGTGAGCGCACGGCCGGAGCGGCGCGTGCGCGAGGAGTGCGTCCGGGGAGTCCTCCCTGACACTACTGCAGGCGAGGAGATGAGGTGCGGCCACGCACGGCACGAGAGAGCGGAAGTAGGTTCTGCTTTTGGGTTTTTCCCAGAATCAGACGTCTGGAGCAACGTCCAAACGACGGTGCGGACATCTAGAGGCGATTCCAGACGTCTGAGGAGAGGGCTTCGTGAATGTACGTCCTCTTTGCGGATACGGCCATGCAGGCTGCTCCGCTGCTACCCCTGTTGCATGGCCTTTTTTAGAAGATTGTGTGGTTGTGTTGCAGGATTTGCTTCGGGAAGGCACGGGACACGCCCTCCCAAGCATTTCAGACATCTGGGGAGCTTACCAGACGACTTGAAGCACTTAAAGACGTCTGGAGAGGTAGTCGAACGTATGGAGCTAGGTCCAGACAGTCCAGAAGAGTTCTTGAACGTCTAAGGTTGACGCAGAGACGAGGTACGATACTGGACACTTTTAAGACGTCTGGAAGTTGTTCCAGACGTCTGATTTTGCGTCAGTAACCCTGTTTTGACCTGTTTAAGGTCCGTTTGAGGTATGTTTTACGCAAATAAGATATCGATGTGTTCCTTGTGAGTTCCTCTACTTGTTAGAAGGCTTTCCATACTATTCTGATAGTTCCCTTGTGTTTGTTCCTTGTTATAGGACTTCGTTCTGTTACGGGTTCGAGGCTTGCTGAGGCACGTGAGCCTGCCATTCAAGCCCCCAATACTCCTGGGTTTACTGGTAGAGTGGCTTCCCCTAATTTAATTACAAACCTGAATGCATGTGTGGAATGAATGATTAGAATCTAGGATATGGCATGAATCCTAGGACGAGACATACTTGAAATGTCTCTATTGGAAGATTGAATTGCAATCTTAAATTAGTAGATAAGAATGATAACAACTACCTGTAAATGAATGACAGCTGCCTGTGAAATATGAAGTACTTGTGCTAGTTAACTGTTGCATGTAACTTTCCTGTTGTATACATTAAATGACATAATACGAGCTGCATGTATATAATTTGATAATGGTAATGTAAATGATGGAAATACGAGCTACCTATGTATGACCTGAGTATGGAAATGTGAACGATAGCAATACAAGCTGCATGTGTATAACCTGAGAATGGAAATAGAAATGATGAAACCTAGTATGGAATGGCATGAGGAATATGAGCATGAACTCTACGGGGAATTAGGAGTAGAGCTCCTGGAAATAAATGGAATGGATCTGGAAATGTGAGTGGGGAAGTGAGCTGGCCCTTGAGTACAGAGTACTAAGGAGAGTGACTATCCCCCTGTTTAGTGCAGAGCGGAGCTAGTCGCCCTTGGGTTGGGATCCGGGGTTAGGATTGGCCACTTTGTACCGACTTCTTAACCCTTGCGTACACGGTACCGGTGAGAGCTACTAGTGTAGGGAGAGAGCTAGCCACCCCATGGAGCCCGAGGTTCAGCTAGCCGCCCTACACCGACTTGTTAGGCCCACTGGGCAAACTAGGGTAGTCAGGCGAGGGTGCGCGGACTGTGGAGGGGCAAAACCCCTGTTTGGTTCTTAGGGGCTAGACCCCTGTTACTGAGAGGGCTAGGCCATATACTATTCCGTGCTGTACTTTAGGTGCACCCGTTAGCAGAAACGACTGACCGCGTGCTAGTGTGGGGTAGCTACCCGTGCATTTATCGCGTGTGCCATAGTCACCATTACGCATGTCCGTGACCTTGGGGTGGTTGACTGGGTGTAGGATCACCACGAGGGACTCTCCTGGCCAGGAGAGCACCACGTGTGCCTTCTACTCTTCGGAAAAGACTGCAATCAAGATCGTTCCCACGAGGAACATTCGAGATCAAGAAAGAGATCCGATAAATAAGCCAATGGGTGAAAAGGAATAAATTGTGAAATAAAGTAAATGGAATCAACAGCTACCTATCCACTTTTACTGCTTTACTAGTTGGTTGCCACTCTAAGCATTCGCTGACTTTGTGTACTCATAACCCTTTTCAGGTCTAGGTGTTGAGCAGCCAGAGCCTACGGCTGCAGAGGGTGCTAGGTCCAGTAGAGCCCAGTAGTTGTAGCTCTTTTGTTGTACTCGTTTGTAGTAGTGAGTAGACTCTTGTACCTTTATGTTCTGCACTTTTACATTCTGTACTTTATGTTCCTGTACCTTGTTACTTTCTATTGTTGTGGTGGTGATATGTACTGTAGCAGTGTTTACTTCTTTATTGTTGTACCTTTTTACTGTTAGTTGCTTAGCCTGCTTTTTGGTTACTTTCTCGTTGGACGACTTGATCTTGGGATCAGTCGAGTTGGTCCGGTCTTGAGTCATGTAGGGATTCGAGAACCGGGTCGTAACAAGATGGTATCAGAGCAAGGTCGTCCCGAGAAGTAAACCAACTAGCTTTAGAATAACCAATTCACGTGCTTGTAACTAGAGTAACCACTACAACATACCTTTTACTCACAGGGCCAGCGAGAGAGAAGGCACGTGGCACCCGTATGAGAGCCGTTACGCTTTGTGGGGCCGTCAGTGGCCTTTGGGGGCCCCCGACAGGGGCTAGCTGCCAACATTGGACCCCCGCCCAGCCGTCAGCAAGGACCTATCGAGGACGGGAATCGAGTTCCTCTTTGCTACCAGTGTGACAGCCGGGCCACATCAGGAGGGACTGCCCGTCTAGGGCTGGAGGTCAGTAGATGCTCCCCACACCGAGTGCTGGAGGATGAGCAGGAGGCCGTGGTTCCCAGGCGTGTGGGGGAGGTCAGTAGTCACAGGGAGGGTACTGGCCATCGACTACCTGTCTGACGCAGAGTGTGGCTGCTTCTTCCACACCGAGAGATGAGGGGTGTATCAACGCCTTGACACACAGAGATGCCAGAGCTTCAGGTTCAGTGGTGGCAGGTATGGTTACAGTTTCCGGCAGATTAGTTTACACACTTTTTGATTCCTGCGCCACTCACTCGTTTGTTGTTGTTAGTTTTGCTGTCAGTTTGGGATAGGATTGTGTATTGTTAGAGGATCCTTTTGTGATCAGTGGTCCCGGTGGTCAGCTGTTTGTAGCTGAGGAGATTTACACAAACTGTGAGGTCAGTGTTGTGGGACACAGCCTCCCCGCAGACCTGATTGTGATACCGATGGAGGACTTTGGCGTGATTCTTGGGATGGACTAGCTGTCTGCTTACCACGCTTTAGTGGACTGTTTCGAGAGGAAGATCATCTTCTCCATACCGAAGATGCCTTCTTTTGAGTTTCACGGACAACCGGTGGATGGAGGCTTCAGGTGCATTTCTGCACTTCAGGCGGCGAGACTTTTGGGCCAGGGGTGTGAGGGCTTTCTGGCTTGTGTAGTGGCAGAGCCCAGCCCTGTGGCAGACTTTCAGAGCATCCCGGTGGTTAGAGAGTACCCCGACGTGTTTCCAGAGGAGTTGCCAAGACTACCGCCTGAGCGTGAGATCGAGTTCGTGATCTCACTGGTACCAAGGACCAGCCCCATTTCTACAGCACCTTACCGGATGGCACCACTTGAGCTGCGAGAGCTCAAGTCCCAGTTGCAGGACTTATTGGAGAAGGGCTTTGTGAGGCCCAGCGCGTCTCCGTTGGGAGTCCTGGTATTATTTGTGAAGAAGAAGGATGGTACCCTACGCCTTTGTGTGGACTACAGACAGCTGAATAGGGTCACCATCAAGAACAGGTATCCGCTGCCAAGGATTGATGATTTGTTTAACCAGTTGCGAGGTGCCACGGTTTTCTCCAAGATAGATTTAAGATCTGGCTACCACCAGTTGAGGATCAGGGAGACCGACGTCTCCAAGACAGCCTTTCGCACGCAGTACGGATACTACAAGTTTTTGGTCATGCCATTTGGGCTGACTAACGCCCCAGCTGCTTTCATGGATTTGATGAACCGGGTGTTCAGACCGCACTTGGATCAGTTTGTGGTGGTGCTTATTGATGATGTGCTCATTTACTCGCAGGATCAGGCGCAGCATAAACAACACTTGTGGATGGTTCTGGACACGTTGAGACGACGTAGGCTATGTGCCAAATATAGCAAGTGCGAGTTTTGGTTGAGACAGGTAACCTTCTTAGGTCATGTGATTTCAGGGGATGGCTTGGCTGTGGATCCAGCCAAGGTTGAGGCAGTACTCAGGTGGAAGAGACCACTTACAGTGACAGAGATTCACAGTTTCTTGGGACTGGCAGGCTACTACCGACGGTTTATCAGGGGTTTCTTGCAGATTGCACGTCCTATGACACAGTTGACCCGGAAAGACGTGCCTTTTTCTTGGACAGACGCTTTTGAGGCGTGTTTTCAGGAGTTGAAGGAGAGATTGACTTCAGTTCTGTGCTTACCATCCCAGACAGCAGTGGCGGTTTCATTGTGTACACGGATGCTTCGTTGCAGGAGTTAAGGGGTGTGCTCATGCAGTGGGGTCATGTTGTCGCTTACGCTTCGCGGCAACTGAAACCCCATGAGCATAGCTACCCTACCGATGACTTAGAGCTGTCAGTTGTCGTCTTCGCGCTGAAGACATGGAGGCACTACCTGTACGGTGAGACTTTTGAGATATTCACGGATCATAAGAGCCTCAGGTACTTGTTTGATCAGAAAGATCTTAACATGAGATAGAGACGTTGGTTAGAGCTCCTGAAGGACTATGACTGCAGCATCTCCTACCATCCGAGGAAGGCCAACGTGGTGGCTGATGCCTTGAGCCGAAAGGCGCCCGCCCACTTAGCCAGTTTACAGGCACAGAGTTGGAGACTCATGGAGGAGTTGGGCAGTTGGCGACCCCTAGAGTTACAGGGGCACTGTGGGTCAGTGACAGTGATACGACAGACGAGACCAGAGCTGATAGATCGCATCATTACAGGACAGATGACAGATCCGTACCTGCAGTTGTTGCAAGACAGAGTACTGTCAGGGGACCCAGGGGACTTCTCCTTTACAGACAAGGTGCTACGTATGAGGGGACGTTTGTGCATTCCCAAGACGAGGAGTTGTTAAGAGGGCTCCTGACTGAGGCACACGGGTCCAGGTTCACCATACATCCCGGGAACACGAAGATGTATCATGATCTGAGACGTGACTTTTGGTGGAGGAGGATGAAGCAGGATGTAGGTGAGTTCGTGCGGTAGTGTTTAGTGTGTCAGCAGGCAAAAGCCGAGCATCAGAGGCCTAAATGACCGTTGCAGCCACTTCCAGTGCCAGAGTGGAAGTGGGAGAGCATCACCATGGACTTGGTGGTGGGCTTGCCCGTTACCCAGCGAGGACACGACGCAGTCTAGGTGATTGTAGATAGATTGACGAAGACGGCACATTTCTTGCCGATCCGAGTCAATTTAGAACCACCACAGTTGGCAGAGAGGTATATTTGTGACGTGGTACGTCTGCACGGAGTTCCGCACGTGATTGTATCCGATCAGGATACTTGTTTTACGTCCAATTTTGGGCTGAGTTTCAGCAGGCTTTGGGGACACGGTTGAGGTTCAGTACGACGTACCACCCCTAGACGGACGGACAGTCAGAGCTCACTATACAGGCACGTGAGGACCTTTTGCGTGCCTGTATAATGGATTGGAGGGGCTTTTAGGAGGAGCACTTGCCCTTAGCAGAGTTTGCATATAATAACAATTATCACTCGAGCATCGGCATGGCACCCTACGAGGCTCTGTACAGATGGAGGTGTACTGCGCCCTTAAGTTGGTTTGAGGTGGGGACCAAGTGGGAGGTTGGCCCCCGGCTGATCTGGCAGAGTCAGGAGGTGGTAGAGCAGATTCACAGACGACTTCGCATTGTCAGGAGCAGACAGAAGAGTTATGCCGATCGGAAGCGCAGAGAGGTGCAGTTCGAGGTTGGGGATCACGCCTTTCTTCGCATTTCGCCCATGAAGCGCTTGCAACATTTTGGGGTGAAAGGAAAGCTCGCGCTAAGGTTTGTGGGGCCCTTTGAGTCCCTGGAGCCGGTAGGACCCGTTGCTTACAGGCTTGCCCTTCCTCCCCAACTTTCTAGTGTGCACAACGTGTTCCACGTGTCCAACCTCAGAAAGTACGTCGCCGATCCCAGTCACATTCTGAGCCACGAGAGTGTCGAGGTGGGTGACGACCTGACCCACCCCAAGCGACCTGTACAAGTACTAGACAGAGTCGTCCGGAGTTTGAGACGGAAGCAAGTACCCCTGGTGAAGGTCTTGTGGAGGAGCCAGGGGTACGAGGAGGCTACCTGGGAGCCTGAGGCAGCGATGCGAGAGCGGTACCTGGAGGTTTTTGAGGGTACGTCTTTGCGGACCGGCTTCGGTCCTCTTTAAGTTTGTTATGCGTATATTGTTCTTTTCCTACACCCTAGCTAGCTCAAGTTTCGGGGATGAAACTTCCTTTAAGTTTGTTATGATGTTAAGACACATGCTGTTTGAGCCTTTTAAGACGTCTGGACTATGGGTCAGACGTCTGGACACCTTCCCAGATGTTCGGAATAAAAAATTTTGAGTACGAGCTCGTATCTACGCGCGGGCTGCACGCAGACAAGACTCTCATTTTCCTTCCCCTCTTCTCTCTCTCCCTGCCTCCAGCAAATCCTAAACCCCCAACTTTATAAACCCTTCCCCCTCTCTCGTTCTCCCCACACCAGCCACCCTCCTCTCTTCTTCCCCAGCGCGAGTGCGGGAGCGGCATAGAGGAGCGGCGTGAGAAGGAGAGGAGGTGAGCTCGTGAGCTCGCGTGGGAGCTCACCAGTGAGCGCACGGCGGAAGCGACGCGTGTGCGAGGAGTGCGTCGGGGGAGTCCTCCCCAACATTGCTGCAGGCGATGAGGCGAGGCGCGGCCACGTGCGGCATGAGAGAGCGGAAGCAGGTTCTGCTTCTAGGTTTTTCCCAGAATCGGACGTCTGGAGCGACGTCCAGACGACGGTGCGAACATCTGGAGGCAGTTCCAGACGTCTGAGGAGAGGGCTTTGCGAAGGTACATCCTCTTTGCGGATACGGCCATGCAGGCCGCTCCGCTGCTACCCTGTTGCATGGCCTTTTTGAGAAGATTTTGTGGTGGCGTTGTAGGATTTGCTTCGGGAAGGCACGGGACACGCCCTCCCACACATTTCAAACATCTGGGGAGCTTACCAAATGACTTGAAGCACTTACAAACATCCGGAGAGGTGGTTGGATGTCTGGAGCTGGGTCCAGACAGTTCATAAGATTTCTTGAATGTCTAAGGTTGACGCAGAGACTGAGGTACGATACTGGACACTTTTAAGATGTCTAGAAGTTGTTCCAGACATCTGATTTTACGTCATTAACCCTGTTTTGACCCGTTTAGGGTCCGTTTGAGGTCCGTTTTATGCAAATAAGATATCGATGTGTTCCTTGTGAGTTCCTCTACTTGTTAGAAGGCTTTCCATACTGTTCTGATAGTTCCCTTGTGTTTGTTCCTTGTTATAGGACTTCGTTCTATTGCGGGTTCGAGGCTTGCTGAGGCACGTGAGCCTGTCGTTCAAGTCCCCAATACTCCTGGGTTTACTGGTAGAGTGGCTTCCCCTAATTTAATTACAAACCTGAATGCATGTGTGGAATAAATGATTAGAATCTAGGATATGGCATGAATCCTAGGACGAGACACACTTGACGAGACACACTTGAAATGTCTGTATTGGATGATTGAATTGCAATCTTAAATGAGTAGATAAGAATGATAACAACTGCCTGTAAATGAATGACAGCTGCCTGTGAAGTATGAAGTACTTGTGCTAGTTAACTGTTGCATGTAACTTTCCTGTTGTTTACGTTAAATGACATAATACGAGCTGCATGTATATAATTTGAGAATGGTAATGTAAATGATGGAAATACAAGCTACCTGTGTATAACCTGAGTATGGAAATGTGAACGATAGCAATACAAGTTGCATGTGTATAACCTGAGAATGGAAATAGAAATGATGAAACATAGTATGGAATGGCATGAGGAATATGAGCATGAACCTTACGGGGAATTAGGAGTAGAGCTCCTGGAAATAAATGGAATGGATCTGGAAATGTGAGTGGGGAAGTAGCTGGCCCTTGAGTACGGAGTACCAAGGAGAGCGACTATCCCCCTGTTTAGTGCAGAACGGAGCTAGCTGCCCTTGGGTTGGGATCCGGGGTTAGGATTGGCCACTCTGTACCGACTTCTTGGCCTTCGCGTACACGGTACCGGGGAGAGCTACTAGTGTAGGGAGAGAGCTAGCCACCCCACGAGGCCCAAGGTTCAGCTAGCCGCCCTACAACGACTGTTTAGGCCCACTGGGCAAACTAGGGTAGTTAGGCGAAGGTACGCGGACTGTGGAGGGGCGAGACCCCTGTTTGGTTCTTAGGGACTAGACCCTTGTTACTGAGAGGGCTAGGCCCTATATTGTTCCGTGTTGTACTTTGGGCGCACCCGTTAGCGAAAACGACTGACCGCATGCCAGTGCGGGATAGCTACCCGTGCGCTTATCGTGCGTGCCATAGTCACCGTTACGTCTGTCCGTGACCTTGGGGTGGTTGATTGGGTGTAGGATCACCACGGGGGACTCTCCCGGCTAGGAGAGCACCACATGTGCCTTCTACTCTTCAGAAAAGACTACAATCAAGATCGTTCCCACGAGGAACATTCGAGATAAAGAAAGAGATCCGATAAATAAGCCAATGGGTGAAAATGAATAAATTGTGAAATAAAGTAAATGAAATCAACAACTACCTATCCACTTTTACTGCTTTACTAGTTGGTTGCCACTCTAAGCATTCGCTGACTTTGTGTACTCATAACCCTTTTCAGGTCCAGGTGTTGAGCAGCCAGAGCTTACAGGTGTAGAGGGTGCTGGGTCCAGTAGAGCCCAGTAGTTGTAGCTCTTTTGTTGTACTTATTTGTAGTAGTGAGTAGACTCTTGTACCTTTATGTTCATATACCTTGTTACTTTCTATTGTTGTGATGGTGATATGTACTGTAGCAGTTTTTACTTCTTTACTACTATATCTTTTTACTGTTAGTTGCTTAGCATAGTGAATGTGGTTTACTTTCGTGCTTTTTGGTTACTTTCTCGTTGGACGACTGGGTCTTGGGATCAGTCGAGTCGGTCTGGTCCCGAGTCTTGTAGGGATTCGGGAGTCGGGTCGTAACAATAGTTGTTCATCATTCATCCCTTCCACCATGCTGTCAGAGGCTTCTTCACAGACATCCCCTTTGTTGGCCACCATGTAGAAGGCTTTACCCTTGCAGCGATGTCCCGACGCATATTTCTCATCACAATTGTAACAGAGATTTTGCTTGCGACGTTCATCCATCTCAATGGGGGTAAGCTTTTTGATGGTTGGTGGTGCCCCCGTGGAGGTGGTTGTCACTAGTTGGGTGGGCGGAGTTGGTGTTACAAACGGTGTTCCCAGCGAACCAGTCCATGCCCCCCCGAACCTTGCATGGCGTGAGTTTCATTCTTTGAATGCCTTGGCAAAGCGTACTATCTGTGCCATGGTTTTGGGCTCGAGAACCAAAACCTCTCTCCACACTTCCTCCTTCAATCCAGAGATGCAAATTTCGATGAAGCTTTCTTCACGCATCGGGGGAACAAAATCTTGTAAGGCCTTGAATTTGTTGTAATAATCAGCCATGGTAGTGGTTTATTAAAGGCGGCAGAGCTCCCCTAAGGGTTGTTCAAATGCATGTTTCCTGAAGCGTGCAAGGAGCTTGCTACAAAACTCCTCCCATGTCGTGATGCACCCGCTTGTTTCCCCCCAATGAAGCCATTGGTTGGCTTCACCGACGAGATGCAAGGAAGTAAGGGAGATACGTTCAACGTAAGCTACTCTATGAAACGTGAGGTAGCATTCAGCTAAGCACAACCATCCCAGTGGGTCATCCTTCCCATCGTATTGTGAGAAGTTGAGCTTGACTGCCTTTGTAATGGTAGCTGCTCCACCAATCTACGTCGAAGGTTATACACGACTTGTGGACTCCCTGTATGATGGTCACGTCTATTGCAACAAATGAATGATCTCGTTTAGCACGTTTGTTGCTGTTGTATGAGACCTATCATTTCTTGCTGAGAGCGTACCATCAATTTAAGTTTGTTGTCAGAGCTAGCGGTGACCGAGTGCTCCATGGTTGCCGGATCGGGGTGCTCTGATACTAGATTGATAGCATCGGAATGGCTTGGGTTAAGCCATGGGGATCGCCTCAGATATAAAGGTAGGCGAGGTGTATGCCAATGTGCCATAGTGGGTGGAGTTAGGGACCAATACCACAGGTGTAAGAGTTAATTGAGAGATTCCAGTGCTTGCCTTCCATTCATTAACGAGGGAATACATAAATAGTCGTTGTTCAACGGATGCAACATGACCCAACCATTATGACATTAAAGGGAGAATCTACAAAACCCAGCAAAATCTTCCCTTCCTCATGCAATAAGACTTTTAGACCTAAACCCAAGTTTTGACATTAACCAAAATGAGCTTTACATAAGGCTCGGCATCCTATGGCAGAGATTGACCAATCTTCCTCAAGGCTGGTGTAGATTTAGGGAGTCTTCCTAGGGTCCTTCCCTGCCATCCCCCAAGTCAATTGGACCACTCCTATTGGTTTGTATCAGGGGGTTTTGGAAGTTGATAATGAGGGTAATTGAGATGGTTAAATCATTGTTTGTAAATCAGATCCACCGATTCAACTCATGATTAGCCTTTGCACTGATTGGTTTTTATGGGGAAAATTTTGTACCCCCAAAAATACCTAAAGTAATGGTTTCTTCAAGTAAAATTTCAAATCAAATTTCAAACACATAATCACAACCACTCATTGTGTAGAACAAGACAAAAGGATTATGGGGCTCAGCAAATAGTAGCGGTTTGCTATTTTTTGTAGGGAGTGGGGCTTAGAATTTGGCTTGGAGAAACCATTTTTCAAAAACCTATATTATTAATTAATACTCCATGAAGAGCTCTTTGGTCATGACCTTTTAATTATGAAATTATTTCATTATAGAATTAGGTGTTTGGTTTTAAAAGAAAATAATTTCTTAATTATTTCATTCATACTTTTTATCTTTTATAATTTTATGATATGAAACTCTTTTCTCTCAAATATCCAATTTAATTCCAACTTTTCACCCAAAAGAAAAAGGTTTCTAATTCATATATTATATATAATGTATTAATATATTATGTATTGTAAAGTGTATTATTCGATATATCTTAATTTTTAATTAATAAAATTTAAAAAAATCAATCAAAAATTAAAATACATTAAATATTTTAAAATATATTACACAATATATTTTAATTTACAATCGATATCTCATATTTGAGTTACACTGCTTAATTTTATATAGGTATTATTTAATTATTTTGTAGAATATATTTAATATCGATCTCTAATAAAAAAATATAAGATGAGAAAGTCGATAATAAAAATAAAATTTAAAATGAACATATATATTGATCAGTGCCCAAGAAAGATAAAAGAAAATATAAATAAATAAATAAATAAATAAATGAGAAAGAGGAACGTAAAAGTCTACCGTAACAAACGAAAAAGTGAAAATAAACCTAAACAGTAACCCTATCCATATCAGTTCATTAGATATAAGGATAGTTCCGATGACAGATACATGTCATTTCAACTATATCTCTAACAGCAATCAAACGCGTGTATAAATGCCTTCTCATGGTGCATATTTGCATTTCGAGGAAGCAAATATTTAATTTCCCTTAAATATAAGAAAAAGACTTTCTGTGCATGGGTATATAATTTGATGTACATCTGTCATCGTCCGTAAAAGATAATCTCTAAGGAACTTTCCATCCCACAGTACCGAACTAAAGGGGGCAAGAACAGAGGTTACGAGTGGAGTTTGGGGAGATGAAAAGAGGAGTGAGGATTGAGTTGAGTAACTAAGTGACATTTTCTTGTCGTATTCGATGCAAGCTAATTAGGGGTTAAAAAAAATCATTTTTTTAACGACTCAATAGTTACCAAGGGACCGCTTGTTGTTTGCTTAGGAAATCAAAGAACCCCTTGATTTCAACTGCAACCAAAGTCCCCCTTGTGTTTGATCATAATATCATAAATAATCCTTTCCAACCGTCACCTTAGACCCCATGTTGTCCTCTCCAATGCTGCCTCCTTTGTCTCTTCTCCCCCACCGCACCTCTCTTCTCAACCGTGGGGGCTGCATGTAGCGTAGAGTATTGGGTCTGATTCAACCCATCCTATCTGAATTGGTCAAGAAGTAAATTTCTTTTCGAGCTATGAGTTGGGTTAAAGGTTCAAAACTTTTGACCATTTAAAACCTAGGCTCGTTCCAAGATCCTTTTCTTTTGAGCTTAGATTTGGATCGGGTTATGTCTAAAAGTTAACTCTTATATATATATATATATAAAAGTGATTTAGGTACTTTTTAATAAAAATAAATTTGAGTATTTTTTTTGTAAAAATTATATATAACTTTATCTTAAATGTACTTTGGTGCTTTTTCTTCAATAAATATTAATTTTAATAATTAATATGAATTTTTTTGTTACAATTCTTTACAATTTTATTATTTAATATTTTTTTAGTACTTATCTACCTATACTTCATAAAATTGAAAGGTAAGCACTATATAACTCATGAACAACAAATAAAATTATAATTATGAATAATCTAAAAATAATTTTAAAATAAATATTTTTCAAGATATATTTTTTGTAAAGGAAACTATTTTCGAGATGTTGAGCCTAATCTAAGTTCTAACAAGTTATGGTCTAACCCAACTTAATATTAAATGGATATTAAAATAGAGGTCAAAGTCCAACTCACAAAAAAATTAAGTTGAAGTAGAGTTGAGAATTTTTGGATCTAATTATAAATTGAGTTTGCATTAACTCAACTTAATATTCCACCACAGTCGTATGTCATTAATTCTTAAGAATTTTAATGGTGTGATTTTTTTTATTTTAAACTAATCAACTTCTAAGGTAACATTTTTCCAAACATAAAAGAATGTAATGGAACCTATATAATATCAAAAGTTTACGATGACATTTAATATCTATCTTTCAAAGTTCCATAAACACCCATAAGCGATGGATAATATTCAGAATATACACTTATGGTAATTTATGGACTAAAAATCAAATAGCCGTAGTAAAGTTCAACCTCAAAAAGTGGCTTTCTCGTCATCTTGCATATAATCAGGTAAACAGGTCAGGTTTTTTCAACTCACTTCGAAACATAAGCCGTTTCCAGATTCGAAGATGCAACTGACACTCAAAAATAAATGAGTTAAGAATGGAAAATATAAAAGTTGACATTAAAAAAATAATGTAAGGAGTTGTGAATTTTGATTTTGGTTGATAATTGACATTTAATTTAAACAAATAAAAAATGTGAAGTTTGTTATGTTATCGATCACATTATATTTAAAAAAATTATCATATTATTTTAAATTAAAATACATAGATGATAAATAATTTTACATTATTGATAAATTATTTTACATAAGTGATAAATTATTCTAAATAATTTTGTATCGGTGATAAATTATTCTAAGATGTCTTTCCATCGGTGTAATTTTATTTTACACTAATGTAAAATTATTTAAATGATGGTTTCACCCGTGAAAATTGATTTTCACCTATAGATTTAGGATTTAAGTTTATGAAAAATGATTTCACGTATGAGAAGTGATTATCCACTTGAAATGTGATTTTTCATCATAAGGTTTAATGTTTAAAGACTAAATCTAAAATTTTAAGGTAAAAAATTACTTTTTAAGTATAAAATCATTTATTACAGATGAAGAAATATTTGAAATTTAATTTTATCCTAATATAATTTTACTTTAAACTACTTTACACCGATGTAAATTAAACTTACATTAATATAAAATAAAATTACATCAATATTTACATTTTTCTTTAAATAATTGGCCAAATGAAGCAAAGGATACACACTTAAGTAAAAGCTATTTATTTGATAAAGACTTGTCAAATCTAAAATTGTAATATCCATTTAATATTTAGGTGGTTGCATTACTGTTAATCCTTTCTCATATGAGAAAATCAAATTGTGTCGTAGTTTTATATAAATGTCATCAAAAATATTTAAAATTACTTAAATATTATTAAAAAATTATATTTACCTAAATATCATAAAAAGATTATTCTATTACATAATGATTTTTTTCTAATATTTAAGAAAATATAAATTTTCTTATGATATTTTAATAATTTTAAATATCATTAAGGCAAGTTTTCCATCAAAGCAAAGTATGGGACACGTTTCCATTCATGGAGATTGGGCTGAGCCTATTTGCTATTTAGTGTTGGGAGCAGGTGAAATAAATCACCCTAACCTTTTACTTGTTTTAGCCATTGGCTCTTTTGATTTTTTTTCTTCTAACTACAATTTTTAAATCTGAGTACCATAAACCTTCATGGATATTATTGGAGCATAAATTCCATCCGTAAAGAGGTGCTACTACAATAAAATTCCTGGTCTCAAAATATAAACGTGCACCTGAACGATGAAAGTCACGTAATGACGTCGAATCTACAAAAATTAATTTTTAGCTTGTACATTGTCTTAGGAGTGAAAAAACATTCAGATTAAAATTTAATATAATTTTTAATAATTTTATCTTAATTTTTTTCAGTGAAAAATAAATACAATATATTTTGTAAAATACATTATCTAATATATCTTTATTTGTAATCAGTGAAAAGTAAAGAATATAGATTAAAAATTAAAAATTACAACGTATTACAAAATACATCTAATCGATATCTTATATTATATTTATATTACCTAATTTTATATATATATTATTATGTATTCTTATATGAATATACTTAATGTTGATCTTTAATAAAAAAATAAAAAAATAAAGAGATTGATAACAAAGGTAAAATTTAAAACTGACGTATGCATTAAATGGTATACAAGAAAAATATAGAAAAGGTAAATAAAAATAAAAAGTGATGAGAGGGGGGAACACTGTAGCAATAAGGAAAGGAAAATAGAAAAAACAACAGTGATGAATATTGTATCAGATTGAAAAATAAGATAAAATAAATGAATTATGGGACGAGAGCGGTGGCTGTTTCATGCCACCTTTATTAGATATATAGATTGCCAGGGGTATTCAAGATTCATGAGAGTTAATGAAATCTATGTTAGAATTATGGTTCCTTCTGGAATGGCTGAATTATGTATTCTTTCTCAGAATCAAGGTAGAATCCTTGTTGATGCAACGGTTTGTGACTCTCATTCAATTGCTGCTAAGGTGTTGCTTGATGCTTCAAGTCAAATTTTTCGTGCCAATTTCTAAATCTGCTATACTGTGTGCAGTGATGAAGTCAAGTTAAGGGCTATCTTATGAGATCTTAATTTGACCTTATATTCTAATTTACCGGAAGTAGTTATTCTCTCATATGTCATCAATCCGAGAAATCAAATCCTTACCCTTCAACAACCTTCTTGAAAAATTAGGAGTGCAATTCAACGTTCTTCCATTTTGGACACTCATGTTGGTTTCTCCATTGCTAAAGTTGATAGGACCATCATCCATCCGGTCCATCTTCTAGCTAGATAATGTCTTCGTTATAACCTGCAGGGGTATTGAGAATTCTCGGACATTCCTTGTGATATTTAAGATTGCTAACGAATCATCTTTTATTCACCCAAAGAAAACAAAGAACACTCGATGCAGTCGACAGTGAGATACCACGCATCTCTTTTTCAAATAATGAAATTCTGTATTTATCAATCGTGAGCGATGACCGACCACCGTCGTATTGATGCCACAAATGTGAAAATCCAAGCAAAAGAAGTGATGAGGTGATAGATCTCGTGGGAGGGGAAGGGATTTCATTGAGGGGGCCTCTATGGAGGCATGTGGTGTAGGATCCAAACAGAATAGCATACAACAGTTCAAGGAAAATAACTACAATCTTACCCTAGACTTACTTATCCACCAAACAAGGTTCCGCGTCAATAAATCTCGACCAGTCCACCTCAAAAAATCATCGGGTCGTGATGCCCATAACACCTCATAAAGGCTGCAATATCGAGCCAGAGTTCACCCATTCGGAGAATATACTTACCTTTCTCATTAAGAACGTGTATGAACATCCTAATTGAAGATCTCTTCCAGTTTCTTATTGGCCAATTCTATTTTTGCTTGTTCAATTCCTTCGTGGCTTTCACACGATGGAAGGCCGAGCGGAGTCCAAAGTCCAAATTCAAGTTCGAAAGAGACCTTTAGGATTTCTGATTTCTACCACCTTTGGGCTGCCATATAGGTTGAATCTAAAACATTACGTATGTGATTCACAAATTAAACCAAATAAGCCATGGGCATCCAAATTTCAAGAGAGTGACAAACAAACAAGGAAAAAACATGAGCCAAGAGCCACTTGAACTTGCAGCATCAAACGAAGGCATTTCTAGAAAGAATTTCTCCAGAGTCAATGGAAATCTGATCCAAAATAAATTTACTTTATTCCTTTGACGGTTGTCGTAGAAGATTATAGAATTTCACATTGTAAATACGCGCGGTGCTTTTAGACTTTTCAGCATTTTTTTATTTCGATGGCACTGCAAAGAGAAAAAGAAGACAGATTCATCCGTGTATGCTCTCAGCACACTCGCCCACTTTCCAACCCATGCTGACATCAACGTCAGACTTGATGCACCTTGCACACATGCACCATAACATCAGCAGTGTTTCATCTTTGCTACGATTGCCGATGTTGCAATGCTATAGATTGTAGCATCGATGTTATACCATCCACGCTTATAATGGTATGACACTGCAACATCAATTCTAGCAAAGCATCAACATTGCAATGTTTTAGGTAATACCGTTATTTTCTTTTCTTCCCATGACTTGCGAATAGTTTAAAGAACCCAACATCCCCCTCATCCTCCCCTACATGCCAACCCCTTCACCCCTATCAATTGCCTAAGCCCCACCTCCATCAAAGCAAAAAACGAACTTCGCCCTGAAGCAATGGTGAGCACTTTGCTGTGAAAAGACACGCAGCTCCTCTACTCCTTCATGTCTTTTGCCCCATGTCAACGGGTAAAAGAGCATGCAGGAAGAGGTGTGTGCGAGCCTGTCGACCACAGTTCTCAAGTAACATATGCATCACCATCACTTCACGGTTTATAGAGGAATTCTGGTGGAAATATGCTTTAGCTCATTCAAACGTTATTTTGAGGATGCTTCACGCTACCAAAATGGTGAAGAGTCCCTCTAGTTTCATAATCCAACATAGGATAGATTTCCATATGAAAATACACCAGTAGAGGCAATCAATTGTATTATCTTGCAAAGTCATAAAGGGACGAAAACATCTCCAGATATGCCCAACCTTTCTAGGAGCACAGATCCCACTTCAAAAATATGGAGATTCAGCTTCCAAAAGGAACATTTTCAAATGCTCAATCAAAAGCCTTCCGTAAGTGCAAAGACCCTACCAGAAAAAACAGGAGGCAATCTGGAAATTGCAGCCTCAATGTCCTGACCAGGTACATGGATCGTTATCAATTCAAAGAATAAACTCCAAGATCGATGTGTGATTATTTTAGAAAACTTATAGAGGTTGCAAATTAAGTGTGTGATTAACTTACATCAGTTCTATAGCGTGCCGAGAAGTGGATCAAAAGGATTGCTTTGTTTTCAAACCTTTCTGCATGCTTGACTATCTGCAACAAGAACCACAAAATTCAGTGTTAATAAATTTCGATGAGTAGCAGAACTTGGAGTTCATGTTAAGCAACTCGACTCTGATTTGGACACAACAACTGTGAACCTCAAAGAGATGCGTATGCCCATAGTCCCTTGCATCTTCAATAGTCATTGCATCATCAACAAAGGTACTCTGTAGGATAGAGAATATGCTGAACAGCAATAATATAAATTCACCTGAACGTTACTAGTCCCATAAAAAAGTTATAGAATATTCCCTTCGAAATGCATTTGACTTTTATCAAGCATGCAATCGTGATGAACTTGACATGATCAAGAAAAATCTTAAACCACTACAAGAAACAAAATTGCAAACAGCGGATGGTATGTCTTCCAAAAAATTCATCACCAAGGAAACAATAAAAATAGCTGCTGGGCAGAACTAGCAAAGTCAGAATGTATTTTAGTTTATGATGAGAATAGTTCTCGATAAGTTAATGAGACAGATTACCCGTCATTAAAAACAACCATGTAAAGATGGGGAAACATAGGAGTGAGGGAGAAGGAATAACATAAGACCACGAGATAACCTCACCCCAAAAAAGGAACATACCTCTCCCTATGAAGGGAAATTTTTTTTTTTTTTTTTTAAAGAAAAACGTGGAAGATTACCTGAGCCCAGTAATCATCCGCCTATGAAAGGCACTTTAACAGGCATGAAACACAGGCTATAAGCAGGGCAAACATTGTTTGCAGCAAATAGGACAAAAGGTCATATAGTCCAAATCACAAGTATATGTGCAACATACAGCTGAATGTCAACAGCAAATGATTAAGTTTTACCCATGGTTTGGCTAGGGCCTTTTGAAGCAGCAAAAGAGCAAACACAAAAAACTGAAAATTTTTAGTTCATTATTTCCTTTCTTTTTTTTTTGAGAAAATTCATTGTTTCCTTTCATGATGGCTTTTGTTTTATAATAATTATTTCTTAATATGGGTGCTACTTTTAGAAGTAGCTCTTAAATTTTTAGGGTGCATTTACGATCAAGGAGTATACCTCTTGATTAGGTTTCCTTTTCTACAAGTAGACTTGATGTCAAAGTAGAGTTGAGTAATGATATCGAATACCATTACGGTTTATTCATTTGGATCATATGCAATCAGTAACCCCCTTTCTTCCCTTGTGGATTCAGCCTTTCTAGTCATCTCCTTTCTGATTACACTGGTGGATTCCAGTGTCACTGCTTCCCCCACTTCTTCACAAGTGGATTATGGCCCCTTGCCTCCTCCCCTTCCCTCTTCTCTTTTTTCCACAACCAACTGATTTGGTATCAGAACTTGGCCATCAAATTTATTCTCACAACTCGATAGTCCATTCCAACATCACCAATTTTATCGGATGTCCCCGGAGAGACCCCAACATCACCAATTACTACCTCTTCACTGAACAAATAACCACAAATCATCTCCATCATATAACCAAACCCATCACTTCCAATCCCACTACTAAAACTAATCCTTGTTTCCATCTTTATCATGAAGTCAAAACATTTCCAATCAATTATATCCCATTGCCCACTACCTCTATCTTTAATATCTCACTGACAAGCCCCTCAAAGGTACAACCCATCATTTAATCCGTCAGCATATTGCTCCCATCCATCAACCACAGCAAGCAAAATCCAGCAAGTTTTCAGCATAACATGAAACCAAAAACCAAAACTCAAGATTTGCAAGATAGTCTACCAAGATGACAGTCGGTGAAATAAAGTTCAGACTACAATGGGCAAAATTCTTAAAGAGTCAAAGAGAGTCAGTTAATGAAGAACTTGAAGCTATAAAAAGAGAGGACACAAGATGAGAATACTTTAGTAGCAAGCCAGAAGAAAAGGGTGAAGATGAAGATATAATTGATCTAGCTAAATCGGAACAAGCTTGCACTTCAACGATTGTGAAGATCTGATCACCATCATAAATGAGGATGTTATGAAGATTGTCAAAGAAGCTTCCATGAAATTACCAGATCACGTGGGAGGCAATTAATATAGGCAGAAAAAGTGCCCATGAGCATTGATTATACAAGTAAAATGGTGGTAAACCATGATAGGTGAGCATGGTTGTGGAAAAAGGGAGATAGGTAGTTCAGGAAGCACAAAAGAGACTAGCAAAGGGAAGAATAAAACAAGGGTAGGGAGGAACTTTTTTTTTTTAATATGGAGGAACATGGTATCAAAGGTACTAAGGAGGATGTACGGTTTTAAGAAATTGAAGGCTATGGGAGCAGACCTGAGATGATTGCAAAACCAGCAAGTATGCTACATCATGCACATTGACACAATTGTAGAACAGGTTCTTTTTTTGGCCAAGATAAAGTATAGAACAGGATATTTCTACATCATGAAGTAACTATATTGCAAATAAAGGGGCATTGAAGTATTCTAATACTGATTTTTAAGTTCAAAATCACTGCATGCAATGACAATGCAATTCAGCATAACATTTACTTGATTCAGAATCAATATGAAAGGCAAGAATGAGAGAGCGTCAAGCAATCCATGGGAGACAGATTTTACAAGAGACTAGTCATCAGCCAATGATGTGGTCCAACACCCTAACCTCTCCACTATATGGTGTAAGTAAATAGGCCTCTCCACTTATAGTAGCATGGTTAAGTGTGATCTTAGATTCTTACATAGCATTTTGTTAAACACATAACTCCTTATCCTATCTTATAAGCTTTGAGTTATTTGGTCTTTTACAAAGAACTTTTTATTTCCTACCTATTTCATTGGATTTGTTATAATGTAAGTGGGTGTATTCACAAGTTTAACATTTTTTGGGTACATCTTTCAAAAAAAATGGTACTAAATAGAAAAATATATAAAAAAAGGTCCATCAATTTAACTAGTCAACAACCTAATCCAAGGTATAGTTACATGGTAGGATGAATTGAGTTGGGTTGGAAAACTCCCAATCCATTGATGTTAGGTCAAGGTTGTGGGTTAGACCACAACCTACCCAACCCAACTTGTAGTTTGCCCTGAAATACAGAGGACGAGACTTAGTAAACAATATTTGCCTCCTGGTAATACACCGGCATCATAATTGGGCACCTATGCTGATTTGGTTGCATTAGGATTTTAGCAATCTCATTTTGCACTACATTAAAAAACAGATTGGTTCAATGGATGGAGCCGATCAATCTGATTAAGTGCATAACCAATGACTTTGGAAAACAGTTTGCAGCATAGCAAAGATGTTTAGGACCTCCATTTAGTAAAATGATAGCTATGTTACTTTTAGTAGAAATACAGCGCGTATCCCATGTTGAAATGTATTTCTAATGGAGTTTTACAATGATAAAAGATCAGGAATCAAATTTTACTGTAACTGGTACACCTCTGCAAAGCATTCAGTAAACAAATCATATGAAAAACCACCCACAAAGACTAAAACAAGTCTGAGAGTCATCCGTTCATCCCTAGGTTTTATGCAGATACAAATGATATTTGCTATGAACATCGATCTCAAAGAAGAATTTTGGCAGCTACAAATCAAGAATAACAATAGGAGAGGTTCTTGGGAGAGCAATGCTTCTTAACATCCGCTTCAATATTATTCTGAAGGGCAATTGTTACATTAATAGCAAGACATCCACAAATTTTCACAATTGTATGTCATTATTTTTTAAGTAATAATAATCATAATAATAATAAAGAGGGGAACACTCATGCATGATACTCTCCACAAGCAAATTCATCACTGTTTCGGTGCGTTTCATGACTCCTGAAGGGCCCACAATGAGTAACATTTGCAAATACTTGCTTTAGGATCAAATCCATGTAACGTTTAAATGTAACTCACTCTCCTTTGAAATGTTGAGCATCCCAAATAAGTGATTAGCAACACCTCCTTGTTCATTTTGGTCTGCTCCTAAAACAATTTTAGCCAGTTAAAGTAAGCTTCTTCAGCACATAAAAGTAGCAAGCTCCTGGCTAACTTTCTGTCCTGATGCAAGTTCATATTTATTGTGGAAATTTGTAGAATATGGAACTTTATTATTAAATCTCAAGAAACAAAGCATAGAGTTTGGTCCCCTTATAAGAGGGAACCAATCCTAATTCTATCACAAACGAAAACAAACAAATATCTTCAAATCTTATCAAATCTCTAACAATCCTAAACATATCTTTAATAATTCTCTAAAACAAAAATAGGAAAGTACAAAATAACAAGTGGATAATTCCACTCCTAACGTAAAATTTTCTCTGACACTTCCCACCACCCCCGCCAAGACAAGTTAGAGCATGCACAACCAACTTCAAGGAGTAGTGCATTGGTAGATGCTCCCACCATCTCATGTAGTTAAGGTTGTAGCACGCAAGTAGATCACACATATATTGTGGCCACAAACTGAGTCAACCCCAACCATGAGCACTATTTACTTCAACTGAACTAATAGACTAGTCAACAAAACTTGAACGAAATTGATTTGGATACTTTATCTTTTATGGGATAAATTCCCAAGCACTAAGTTGCCCATCACCAGAGAAAAACCCTTCACACAAGGGGAAGAGGAGAACTAGCTTCGAGCATTTACAGATGGGGCTAAGCTTTCACTCAGTTTTCCCACCAGTCATCATTGTCTTCTACATCGATGACACAACCTAAGGCTTTAGAGCTTTCTTTTGGGCCAATTACAAGTTGACCAGATAGTACCGAGGCTCAACCAAGATCTCCTTAAACTAGCATAGTTGCTAAGATCTTGGCCTCAAAAGTCACTATCAAAGAATCTCCTTCAACCATGGCACCAACTATGTACTCGCTTTACATGCACAAGGCGAGAATCGGTGATCTGATCGTGAACCAGGCCAAAAACCGATTCAATGGCCTGCTACGTGGCGTTGCCCAACCTTGCAACGTGGTTGTTGCTCAATAATAAGGGGTCACGCAATGAATAAGGGCCAACCTGGTCCCACTCTAACCGGCGATAAACAGGAGATTGGCCAAGCTACACAGCTTGGCAATCTTCAGGTGACACTTGGTAGTGCATGGCGTCGTCAACACTAGCCTAGGGATGGCGCACACACCCTGATGCAAAGGAGGTGCCGACAACACCCCTAGGACATGGTGGAGAACATTGGAGTCCTAAGAAGAATCTGTTCTAATACCATGTGAAGGTTTGTAGAATATGGAACTTTATTATTGAATCTCAAGAAACACAGCATAGAGTTTGGTTCCTTTATATAGAGATGAAACAAATCCTAATTCTATCACAGAAGGAAACAAAACATATCTCTTCAAATCTTATCAAATCTCTAACAATCCTAAAACATACCTCTAATAATTCTCTAAAATAAAAATAAGAAAGCACAAAATAGGAAGTGGATAATTCCACTCCTACCGTCAGATTTTCTCTAACATATATGAAGAGCCATCCAATTCATCAAAGAATTTTTAGATCCATTTGTGGATATCAGGGCATCCACAGACGAGTAATGTCCACAAAAAAACTTGATTTTTTTTGGAACGAAAAAGGCTTGATTTTTTTGTCATCCAGCAACTTCAAAACTCCTCCACTGTGTACGTTGCGAGAACAAAGCGCAGGTGATACATGAATTTCCTTGCCCAAGTCTGCTGTAGTTTTGAGCTGACCGTAACAACTGGTAGAGCTACCATCAACTAGCAGAGAGAAGGAAATTCCACATATAGAGGCTTTAAACACATCAATCTCCATATTACTGAAGCCGCATTGCACTGAAACTCTAAATAAGAAAAGGCATTCTATTCGATCATAAGCTTTTTCATATCCAACATTAGAATAAGATTGCCACCCCTCATTAGCAAGATCCTTTTCTAGGACTATGTTTTTTATAGCTGATATGTAAAAGCCCCTAGTTCACAGCCAGTGAACTACTCAGCTTGGGATAGAGCCTATTTGTCAACAGTTTTGGAATAATTTTGTAAATCACATTGCACAAACCATGTGACTCTATTTAGTTCAACTATTAGGAGGAAACTTCTTAAGAAGAAGAGCCTGAAAGTTAGATTTAACAGCAGCAGGAGGACAAAAATTCACAAAGAACTCCCAGACAACGGTGGTGATATCTCTTCTAATAATATCACAGGAACTTCTTATAACTCGTTACTTTTTTTAGTGGTAAAGGATAACTACTTGGGGTCAATACTCATCGTGTTTCCATTAATGAGAGAAACCTTAGCATGTGAGATCTCACTTTCAACATAAGGTCTTTCTCCCTAAAAAACAACACCATCTCTAATGGCCCAAATAGCCCAAAGATAAGCAAAAGGAGCACCTCTCTCCATCTTCATATGAAACTGAGCCAGCCCAACTGTTGAGCATCCCTCTGTGAAGGAACCCCAGAAATTATCCAAAGATGGAACATCTATCAACTCAATACCTGCAGCAGCCCAAATACTTCTAGTCAAAGGACATGCCAAGAAAAGATGCTAGATTTCCGACTTGGCATCGGCATCTAGAGATTATGGGTTCAAATCCGATGCCCACTATCATTACCCTTCTAAAAAAAGGATGTTCAATGTCCTTTCACCCACTCCACACAAAAGGCAAGTAGCATCAACCTTGGTGTCAAAAAAATGAAGCATCTTATTTGAAAAGAAAACCCTAGCCTCACTTATATAGAAAAATGGGATGAAAAAATTGCATACAAGTCCACTAAGAACATAAAAATAAGATAAATAAACAATAACATAAAACTAAGATTCTAACACTTACCCTTAATTTGGAGCATAGATATCCATTAAACCCAACTTATCACATAGGAATAAGTGTCTCTTCCTCAATAAGGCCTTTGTAAGAACATCAATAAGCTGAAGCTCAGAAGATATGTGAGTAGTAGCAATCTTCATCTCCATCACTGCATTCCATATAAAGTGCCAATCTACCTCAATGTGCTCCGTCCTCTCATGGAAGACATGATTGGATACAAATATAAGAACAGGGCTCTTCACTTGGACCTCAAGGTCAGCCAAGAAGTGATCCACATCACCTCACAAGCAGTATAAGCCATTGCTCTATCTCCGACCTCAACATTGAAACAAGCAACAACTGTTTGCTTCTTGCTACGCCACGAAACAAAATTGTCTTCTAGAAATATGGCTAAACCAGTAGTAGATTTCCTATCTTCAACAAAGCTAGCATTGTCTGCATTAGAATAGGAATACTGATTTAGGTGCCCATTGTTCCTATAGTCAAATCCTCTATCTGGAGACCCCTTGAGATATTTCAAGATGAGACAAACATCATAACAATGATTGTAGCATGGTTTGTCCATACACCAACATGCCCTGTTGAATGCAAAACTGATATTTAGGCAGGTGATAGATATAATAGCTTACCTACAGTGCTCCTGTACCTGTGGATATCCTCAATAAAGGATCTTTGACCTCTTCATGTTTCCCTTTCTGTTCAACAAGGACCACAAAAAGCTTGGTCTCAAAAAGTCCTGCATCCTAAAAAATCTTCAGAACATATATTCATGAGATAGTGCCAAGCCATACTCCTTTCTAACTAACTTTATCCCCATAAAGTACCATAGTTCTCTTGGGTCTTTTGTAACAAAGACTTGTAGGAAAGTCTTTGCCTCTTGAATGCCAGTATTGTCACCTCCTGTTAGAACCATGTCATCAATGTATACAACTAGTTGTACAATGCCAGTAGTAGACTTCCTAATAATGATGGAGTGCTCTTACATGGATTGCCTAAAGCCAATTTTTGTCACATCCACACTCAACCTATTAAACCAGGCACGAGGGCTCGATTTGAGACCATATATGGCCTTCTTCAATCTACATACACGCTCCCCCTCAACCTCATAACTAGGAGGTTTGCCGCATGTATACCTCCTAAGTCAAGTTGCCATAAGAAAGGCATTCTTGATATTCAATTGAAACAATGGAAAATTGTATTAATCGCAATAGAAAGAATGACGCGTATAGAGTTAACCCTTTTCATAGGGGGAACATGTCTCAAAGTAATCTACCCCATATGTCTGTGCAAAACCCTTTACCACTAATCTGACCTTGAATCAATCAATGTTGTCGTCTGCAATGTATTTCACAGCATATACCCATTTGTAGTCAACAATCTTGGCCTCAGGTGGGCATGGCACAAGCTCCCATATGCCTAATAAGTGCCTCCATCTTTGCATCCATGGCAGCCTTCCATTGTGGATCCTAAGAGGCCTCCATGTAGTTATGTGACACCACTGTATTGAATAAGGCTTTAGAGAAAGGTTACAAAGGAGGATCAAGATGTGCAGTGGAAGTGTAATGAGAGATGGGATGGAATGTGCAAGAATAGACTGACTTCCTCAGAGCAATCAGCCTATCATCCACCTCACTCTGTCTCTGCACTAATAATGGTGTATTAGCTCAAATAGGCATTCAATTCCAAATGGTACTTTGCAAACTGACTAATGATTAATAGAAATACAAACCAGCTACAACTACCCTCGGCCAAAAACCACCAAAAGAAGGCTTTTGAAGCAAGGAACTAAAAAGAGCGGTGAATCTTCTAATGGTATTCATATGAGCATGAAGAAATATGGACTTTCCATCTCCACTCAATTCAACTTTGTTCAAGAAACTTTCGCATTCCAAAAGGATGAACATCTATTTTCCTTCAAATTATTAAGGTTGTCCCAAGCAGCTCATGTTGCCGATGGCCCTTCTCAACCTTATCCACTTCTAAAATCTTTTTTTTTCTTTTTTCTTTTTTTCAGCAGGGGGTCTAAAAGTCTAATATATTACTTCTCAATGTCACCAAAAACTTCTTTATCGCCTTTTCTTTGAGGAGGTTCTTTATTCCTTTTTTTAAAAACCATTTTGAGATGCTTCAACCTCAAAAGCAAAGTATCCATGTCATTCTTGAAATAATCATTTGGCCAGGCTTCTATGATAATCTGCACTTAGATACCAGATAGTTTGCATTCTAAAAGGTACAGTGCCATCTTCAGGAGATTCATCCAAATTTAGGAGCATTGAAGAATGATTAGGGTGTATTCTAGAACAAGTGTAATGTGGAACAGTAAGAAACTTTAGCAAAGCTAAAATTGAACCAAGAAAAAGAATCCCTCATGTGTACAGGCTCCAGCAAACAAGCTTCCTAATGGCTTCACAGGCTCCAGGAAACAAGCTTCCTGGGTGGCATCAAAAATTCTGTGCTGACAAATCATTGCTAAGACCCTCCCAATTTTCTAAGCTCTGGTACAATAGCTATCAAAACTCCTCCCAAAAGCCAGGGAATCTTTAACATCTCAGCCAAATCATAAATATCTGCCCATGAACTCCTTCAAGCAACTTCATTAAAAAAAAGAAAAGAAAAGAGAAAACCCCCTTGAAGTGTGAGCATCAATAGCAACACACATTCAGTACCAGAAAGCCCTTTCATAATGAAAGTAGTACCAAACAGATTCTTAAATATGTCTTTTAGCTATAACCCAATCTTAGTAGGACTTTGCAGTAACCAAAGAAATTTGTATGTTCGGCACGAAACTAACTTAGCCTATGATTCATAGTTTAAGTAAGCACATACTCTTCTTATCTAGACAATTTTCTGATGAATGGGCATGGCATCATTGAGAATACCTAGCAATACCGGAATAAGGATGTTCAGCTGGACTATTAAACATCCACCATTATTTTATCATCCTACAAACAATCATGTGACTTGAAAAAAAAAATCTGAAGAGGAAGTTGTAGATTTGGAAAATTCTTTACATGGTTCTTCTCAACCTGTGTTCCAACTGAAGCTTCAGATGAAAAGCAATCTTTTTCCCCCTATCATTCACATCAGAGAAAAAAATTTACTGTGCACCTCAACTCAAATGCAGTGTTCTCTTCGAGGGACTCTTGTTGTCCATGTTATCGAATAGACCTCTGACCTTCATTATCAATAAGCTACCTCTGCCTATTATCATTTTTTCACACCTTGGGCCCAATCCTCTCCTGGGCAGTATAATCAGCTGTGCCATGTGCGTTCTCATCATTCTTATCAACAATCAGAACCTAGTTCTCACCATGATCTTTCTCCAACTAAATAAATAACTTCTATCTCCTTGTCCTTTGCTAAATGTAGCAATCCTATAGGGCCACCAGGAATCTGACCAGTTACCATTAGTGGGTGTGACATTTCTTACGGGCACAGGCATCTAAGGTAATTCAGTCTTACGATAATGACATACAGGTGAAGTACAGGTCAAGTCTTGATAATTCCTGAACCCAACACCAGTTACAAGTCCCCACCACGTGCCTGCCCCTTTTATCCCTTGGGGACCAAAATCAAACCCCAACCCCAAATCCATTGCCCCATCAGGTCCAGTTATAATCAGGTCCCTGTTTACCTATTGGATTCCCATTTACTTTACCCTGCTTACCCATCTCATTCATGATCCAAGTTACCCACGCTATTAACGGTCAATATTTTTCATAACAAGACATGTCATAACGCAATATAGTACTTATAAAAAGGAGAGTGTTCTATATGTAATATACATAGAGATCCAGACCCTTCAACCCATGCATGACTCTAACTCAACCAGGTTTTGGTAAATGCAACCCATACCCATCAAAAAATTGATCAAGGTAGCCGAGGTGGGTCCCCATCAGATCAGAGGCAAATGAACAACCCCATGTTGAAGGTCACTTCCAAAAACCAGCATCTGTTTCTCACTATCCGCTTTCTCCAACCAATTCAACATTATGCACAGTCTTCTAGGTGTCTGTCTATGCCTCCTTTTAACCTGCTGCCATCCAGAAGGATCTGCCTCTTTCTTAAGGGCAGTAACTGTTACCCTTTTTCCTTAAAGCTTCCATTGTTTCATTCTCCTGCAAATTTACGTCATGCCCAAATAACCAGCAATGTTTACAAAAAATGAACTTCAACAGACTACTTCTGCCTTGGCAAGTTAGCATCTGAGATCATTTTTAATTGTGAAAAGATATTTTTTGGCTCTGTAACATCAACCTCAATACAGATACAAGCATATCCTGATTTGGTAGCATTGATCACATTGTAGTCCACTGTTAAGACATCAACAGCTGGCAGTAAAGTAGATTTCAGAGTACTCCCAGTTTAAAAATGCACATTAAGACAAGGAAGACCCACTCAAGTAGCAACTATGGACAATGCCCGACCAGGTCTAAATAGGATTCCGCCTCAAAAAGCACCATACAATATTTCTTTTCTTTCCGAAAAGTGCACCATACAATATTTCCCAATCATCAAATGCATGCTGAATCCACTTTAATACAACTGCCAAAAATTCAAATCTCAGCAGCACATGGAAGGAACCAGTAGCTCCTAACTGAAAGCATTTCACTAGGCTTGCAATCCTCTAAAGTTTCTTATCAAATTCTCCATCAAATTAAACCTTCAAATAAAACACAAAACAAATGTGTTCTTCTTATTCATTAATTTCCTCATATATAGAAGCCCTCATTACCCTTGATCACAGGTCTCTAAGCCCAACTGCAAAGTTTGCAACTGGAGCTATGAAATCCACTTTCCCTATTTCAGTATAGGAGCCCCCAGATCTCAAATCATTTAATTAAGCCCCTTTGTTCTGCTCACGTATAAGAATGTACTGTAACAGTACCAGCAGCTGTCTTTTTATTTTTGGGCAACAAGCAGACAACCTGTGTATTGGATTTGATTGGAGGAAGAAGGGGAAGGCTAACAACCAGTGACAGCTACAGCCAAATGTCACCCTCTCAATGTGCCATCCCAGTTTCCAAGAGAGAATCCCCCAACAAGAGGTCAGGATGGTACCATTGTCTGTCCTCTAAATTTAGACTCTGATGGCTGGAACTGGAAATGTGTTCAGTTTGAAAGAACGAATGTGTACTCTGCTCACAAAGCAAAGGCATTGATGATCGGATCCAGAAATGAGGAATCAGATCTTTCTCTTTTTTTCTTTTAAAGGGAATAACTTCCTCATATATCAACTTCACCCTCCAAAGACTTTCACCAGCAAGTCTCATTGTGGAGAACCTCTTTAATATATCAGCACATCTAGATATTGGTCCCGGACATTGCGGGTTGTAGACAAAGCAAATTTGTTACAACTTTCATGATCTAACTACCTCGGCGCAGTTTTCCAGATTCTGTAGGTTGGCAGCAGGCATGGTGTCTGGAGAATCTGCCAATTTTTTTCACAAACAGAGCACACAGATCACAAGCAGTACTTGAGTGGCAAATAGATGCTCATCCATCAAAACAACATGAATACCTAAGGATCACCTTAAAAACTGTGAAAGCCCAATAACTTGAAAGTCAATCTCCAACCAAGATGCTGGCAATTAATTTTATCCAGTTCTCATAATAGTTGGCGAGGGGTTACTAGACATGACAGTTAAAGCCTGTTTAGGGGCCTCTTGCTTTTTGGAAGAGTTTGTTGGAGGTGATAACTGATGTGATGCCTTTCTTTTTGCCCAAACTTGGCGATCATTCTGATTTTACATTTTGGTGTGATGATTGGTTTGCAGGAGTCGTATGTACTTTCTACTTTGTGTCCAAGATTGTTTGCTTTAGTTGTTGATTGTGAGGTCAAGGCAAGGTTCGAAATACCAATTTCGACGCCATACCGATGAAATTCTAAATTGGTGTTTCGTAGGCATGCCGAGAGCATGCCGATGCATGCCAATAAGAATGCCAACGACAGACCAAAAGCGGACCAACAGCAGCCTCAGCATGCCCATCGATTTCACCGGCATTCCAACCATGCCGGCGGCATCCTGACCATATCGGCGGCATGCCGACAATATCCCAATATTTCGACAACTTTACCATGTCAACATGGGCTTTTCCCAAAAAAGGCCTTGCCATGCCGTCGGCTTAAATCACCTGGTCAAGGTAACTGATATTGAAGTCCAAAGTCGGGGACTTCAGCAAGGAATAGGACACCTACTTTCCTTGGATCTTTGTCAGATCAGAGGACGGAGGAGTTTATGCAATTGAATGATTGGTCAAGAAATCTCTCACCTTAAAATGGCCATACTAATTATTCTAGTGCAAAGATGCTTGTTTCTCTTTTAGGTCAGCATATTGGAGGCTAAAGGGTCCATTGGTGGGTGGGGAATGGTAATTTGGTAAGGAATTATCAGCTTTTCACGAAGGCAAAGGCCTAGTTAAAGGTGAAGGTAAGCGACTTATGACAAAGGCTTATCATAGGAAGCAAAGTCCCACTGATTTGTGTGCTTTATGCAGCAGCTCATAGGAAGACTGTTGGCATTTACTTTTCACTTGCCCTTTTGCTAGGGAGGTTCAGGAGAAAGAAGGTATCACTTGCATAGATGAGGTTGATCAAGATACATTTGGCTGCAGCTTTTGACAATCAAGAGTATCAACTCCACTCACAGTGTTGTAGGCCATTTATTTGTCGCACAGTGTCGTCATCTTTAGGTTGAAAAGGTGCAAAAAAACACAAAAAAAAGGGACACTTGGGGCCCCTCTTTGTGAGGGTGTTTGGCTACTTTAGTTTCACATTATCTTTTTGGATATTAATGTAGTGGGAAATCACTCATGTTCAGTGGCCATCCTTCGTTCCTTCCAGGTAAAAACAAAGGGGTCCTGGATGCCTAGGTAGATATACTGGAAGTAGACATCACAGTGTTCCCTTGAGTACTTGGATATCAGAGTTTGTGTAAATGTCATATCACATTATCAGTAGACCAGCACATCCAAGTTCAGTTCTTCCCCTGATTCAAATCTTACGATGATTGGCACTTTGGTGACTTATCTGTCAGGAAGGCCCACTGGCAGTTATAGAGCACTTTTGACAAGTTGGAGCCTGATTGCCTTCAGGATTGCTGACTTTCCTATGGAACTAACCTCCACAAAAATTATGCCGTTTTTTTTGGCTTTGGCTCCTTCATATGAAAGGGCTGGTGACTGTCGACTGAACAAAGAGTAGATGGAGTGAAGCCATTTTGCCAGAGAGCAAGGAAAATACAATCAACTGTTCCTTTCTAGCTAATGTCTCATTAGTTCAAGACCATGAGCTCCCGTGGGTTGACCCGAGACCACATATCAAAGGAAGCATTTAGAGAAGCTTCAAACTTGTTAACATTGACAGGACAGAAAACTAACTGATACAACAGTGAAAGGGGCTAGGCTTGTGTCTTTCCGTAATTGTTTAGTTAAACAATATGATGCTGTCCTCAGTAATAGTGGGGCATATATGAAGAGAAATATGCAGATAGCAACCTCTTCATGGAGGGCATTGGCTTTTATCCTTTAGCATGTGGGATTTTGCCTTTCGCGATGTGACTTCTAAATAATTACAATATATGAGGATGTTTTAGTTAATTTTCAATGTATAAGGATTACTAATTTCAAGTAGAGTATTAAACTACTTTTAAGAAATGTATACATATAAAAAAATTCAAAAAATTATACTAAATCCACCAAAACAAAAATCATGAAAGAATCATATTCACTAACAAGAAAAACAAGAATAATTCATTTTCCTCTTCCGAGGAAGAAAATATCATAAATGTCTTTTCCTTGAAAAAAGAAAGAACATCCCAGGATAGTTACTAAAAGAATAAATTTTGAAAGGGCGTAATAATTTGCAAAATAAAGTCATACCTCCATTACAAGAATACGAGCCCTAAGAACATCATCATTTTCTGGATCAAGTATGAAGTCGGACATGGTGTCACCAGTAAAAGCAATCTCTGGGGATGTGACTGTATAAGTGACCTGAAATTTATTATTGCAAAGGGGAAAAATAATTCAAAATGCATGTCAATGGAACAAAAAGGTAGAAGGATAAAATTACCTAGTTGCTCAATTCATATGCAAGAACAAAGACAGACCTCCACGCCTGATAACCTCAGGTGTTTTATTTCATTCCCAGATAGGCCAACATATTCCTTCTTGAGTTTCTGTTTTGAAGAATAAATTAAATAACCCTACAAATGAAAAAAAAAAAAAAAACCACAGTCAATGATTTTTTTGGTATTACATGCTATTCCAGCTATTGACCTAGCTGGCTCGTAAAAGGGATCTATGAATGAAGAAACATTACTTGGCTTGGTATGGAATGGTAAGTTCTAAATACTTTCACTTTCACACCATTCCTTAACTGAAACTCGTCACCTGCAGGACAAAACCATATGAATAGCAGATGAATTTCATCAAGTACAAAGTTCGTGAAATTCTATCTTATCAGTCTGAACTTTACCCACATTGAGACCTATCAGGTTGTGTTTCAATTCAGATTCATCCATCGCCCTGTGGGCCTCGAACAGCTTCTCCACATTTTCTTTTATAGATTTTGGACAGCTTCTCCACATTTTCTTTTATAGATTTTGGCACAAATATAGTAGGTGGCTTCATTTTGTACAAGCCTCGTGTAGCAACATACATAGGGAGCCCTCCCTGACACCAAAAACAAAAACTTAGATGGTACAGCAACTGTAAAGAGCCAATTTCGGTATATCACGATGATTGACCAAACAACACATAGAAGAGGAACCAATTTCTTACAATATGATCCATATGCCCATGCGTGACAAAGAGAAACTCCTGGGAGATTGCTCGCTGAGGGCACCTGCCAATGTCGAAGGCCATCTTTAGAGTAGGAAATATCACACAAGTCTCATGCCCTCCAATCGATAACCCTTCCACTGGGTATCCTTCAATCTCTAGCCCTCTTTTTCCTTTGAATGTTGATGAGGATTCACCAACAGAGCCCTTTGTGCTACTCTTGCCATCTGGATATCTATGCTTCCCCATTAGCTGTTGCACAAGACCAAACTGGGAGCAGCCCTGCCGTCTGCAACTTAACCGTCTAGTAATAATGACCATAACACGTCCATGAACCTATTATTACAATTGAATAAAAGGAAGAAAAAAAAAGTTATCATATGAAAATCACTGGATTCATGTAAAGACGAGATATATGCCTCACATTCTTGAAAAAGAAAGGATATTTAAAAATTATGAAAGAAATAATTTACATAACATGGACTTTCAGTCAAAATTCACACTTTCCTTCTCCATAAGAATTCCACATTTGTTTCAGCCAAAGCACAGAAAATCATTTTCTTAGTGACGGGGTGAATTTGATCAACAATTGTCAAAAGAGTTCCGGTCAAAAAATAACATGAATTAACGCAAACTCGGAACAATACGCAAAATCTATGCACGACAAATCGGCTACATGCCGAACTCCAAAACACAAACTATACACTCCAATCAGCCATAAAACTATTTGCCATTTTAGATGGTGAATACATGATAACAGATCTCTCGTGATCCCTAAGTGTTCGCGTGATTGAATTTAAACGTGCGAAACGAGTCATTTTACCTAAACAGATGGAGTGCCGGTGAATACTACATGTAATTAGGATCACTATGCAACCGGAATAAACACGGAAGAGTAGACACGATGACCGAACCTCAAGTTGGAACGAGAAACGGTGAGCGAAATTACAATCGAGCAGGAACTACCACGCTGGTTTATGTGGTAAATGGTTCCTGGAAAGTCAACATAATACGATTCCTTGCAAGTCGCACGATGAACTTAGTTTTCCTACACGCGCAAAGGTGCACGCGCACACAAAATCGCAACAACTGTATTAATGGGAGGAAGATTTATTCGGGGAAGCAGCATGTGGAGGATCTTACCCTAAATAGAGAAGGCCGAGCAATAGAAGACTTGGAAGATTGGCGAGGGCGGCTTGCCGACAGTGGTGGTGTGGACCGGTGACGACGAGGAGATGGGTGGAGGCGCGCGGAGGTGTAGTGAAGGGCCGAATTAGCAGGTGGGGGGTGGTGGCGGACGTAGAGAGGTGAGGGTGTGATAGCACCGGAATGGCTTGGGTTGAGGGGTGGGGATATCCGAGGCGTCGCAGTGGGTTGAATTAGGGACCTAACAACCATAGGTGGAAGAGTTAATTGAGGGCTGGTTTACGTCGTGGAACGTATTCTGCATGATAAGAATTAACAAAAAGGAGATATTTTATGTTGCTATTTACATTTAATATGAGATAATCTTATGGGATTGTTTACGTAAATAAGTTGCGATCGCAAGGGATTTAGGTATAGGATAATTTATTTTTTACTTATACTTGAATTTAAGGAAACCTGAGTTTAAGGTAAAACATAGGCTCACTTGTCCCCCTTCGTAAACACAGGAGATCCCACGACATGAACAGGTCCTTAAAGATTTAAGTGCTTGACTTCCATTCATTGATGAGGGAATACATAAATAGCAGTTGTTCGACAGATGCAACATGACACAACCATTCTGACATTAAAGTGAAAATTTACAAAATTAAGCAAAATCTTCCCTTCCTCATGCAATAAGACTTTTAAATCTAAACCCATGTTCAGACATTAACCAAAATGAGCTTTACATAAGGCTTAGCAACCTATGGCAGAGATTGGCCAACCTTCCTTAAGGCTAGTGCAAATTTGGGGAGTCTTCCTATGGTCCCTCCCTGCCATCTTCCAAGTCAGGCAGACCACACCTATTGGTCCATATCAACTGCTCCCGCCCTAGAAACAGGTGTCATCCTCAAGGACCCAATCTGGGACTTGCTCGCTCAAGGATCGGTAGTTTTCCCAGGTGGTGATTGTTTCGTCACCGCCCTCCCACAAAACCAAGACCTTAGCTACTGGGGCATCGTTGCAGCGGATGATGCGGCGGGCGATCAGGTGGTCAGGATACTGGTTGTGGTTATCACGCAAAGGGCAATCAATAGGTGGAGTGGGGATTGGCATGTGGTGGCCTTAATGGAGGTTCATCTGGGAGACATAGAAGACAGGGTGTATGCGACATCTGGCAGGAAGACGAAGCTCATAAGATATGTTGCCAATATGGCTGAGAATTGGATAGGTGTCATAGTACCTTGGCAAGAGCTTGTTATGGGGACTTTTGGTGAGGAGAGCAGAGCAGAATGGTGATAGTTTGAGGTATACCAACTGACCAACTTGGTAGTGGATATCTCGGCGGTGGCGATCTGCAAGAGAGTGCATCTTGTCCTGGGCACGATGGAGGTGCTCCTTTAATTCTCTGAGAATTGCATCTCAGGACAAGAGTTGCTAGGCCACTTACTCTGAGCGAGCTTCGCCCTAAACATAGTCCTTGATCATGGGAGGGGGGCGTCCATATACTACTTCAAAGGGCATCATACCGATGGCTGAGTGGAGGTGGGTGTTAAATGAATATTCGACCCAGGCTAACCAACGGACCCATGAGTGCAGGTGATCGCTACAAAAGCAACAAAGATATGTGCCAATGCTGCGGTTGACAACTTCAGTTTGTTCGTCGATTTGAGGGTGGTATGTGGACGAGAATTAGAGTTGGGTGCCCTGAAGTTTGAAGAGTTCTTTCCAGAAGTTGCTTGTAAATATAGAATCTCAATCATTGATGATGGAGCATGGGATGTCATGTAGTTGGACGACGGTATCTGCAAAGAGTCGTGCAACCTCGATTGCAGAAAATGGGTGATGAAGAGGAGCAAGATGGATGTACTTGGAAAGACGATCGACGACAATGAGAATAACTGTGAATTCTCTATCCAGTGGGAGGGCTTCAATGAAATCCATGGACAGCTCCTCCCAAATAAGGTTGGGTATTGGCAACGGTTGGAGGAGTCTAGCAGGGGCTTGTGTGGAAGCCTTGTGCTATTGGTAGGTGTGGCAGTGGAAAACCCAACGACGGATGGAGGATCGCATGGAGTGCCAGACGAAATCTGTAAAGACCCATCTTGTCTTTAGCCTTTTAAAACATCTGGAGTGTCAGTCAGATATCTGGAAATTAAATTTTTGTACACCTTCTACATTCTGCGCGTGGGCGGCGCACAGAACTCCTCTCTCTCTCTCTTTTCCTCCTCCCTCCTTCCAGCAAAACCCTAGCCGGCCTTATAAAAGGCCACCCCCTTCCTCTCCTCTCCAGTCCACCACTACCACCACACCCCCCACTCCACTTCCGTGAGTAGGGGTACGCGAGAGAGAGCATGAGAGCAAGGAGGAGGGTGCATGAGAAGGAGGCCGAGGTCGAGAGCTTCGCGGAAGCTCGTCGGAAGCTTGCACGGCCACCGCGACGTGTGCGGGAGGAGGAGGGCGTTGGAGCGTCGTCCTCGACCACCTGCAGCACCTGGAGCTGTGGCAGAACGAGGGGAGACGCAGCGGAGAGCGGTGAAAAGCTCAGGAGCGCAATCTGATACTGGAATTTTTCCAGTATCAGACGTCTGGAGTGTCTTTCGAACGACTGGCTGGACGTCTAGCACCAACACCAGATGTCTGAAAGAATTTGTATTGCGAAGGTACGCCTTCTTTGCGGTTACGGCCATGCAAGCCACACCACAAACGATCCTGTTTGAGCTGAAATAGGGTGCTGCTTTGTCATGCGCAAGAGCAGCTTTGGAAAGGTGCGCAGAACGCCTTTCCATGCATTTTTGGACATCTGGACAGCTTATTAGATGATCGAAGGCGTTTCCAGACGACCGAAGGACTGGTCAAACATCTGGAACTGTTTTCAGACGGTCGTGGGGGAGTCCTAGACGTCTGAGGTTATTGTAGGAGCTTGAAGTGAGTCTCTATGACTTTTAAGACATCTAGACTTGTTTCCAAACGTCTGATTTTGATCTGTAGACACATTTTTGACACGTTTAGGGTCCGATTGGGATATGTTTTACGCAAACAAAGTATCTGTGGTTTTCTTGTGAGTTTCTCTACATATTAGAAACCTCTATACACCGTTCGAAACCTTCCGTTGTGATGTGTTTCTTAGTATAAGACTTCGACCTGTTGCATGTCTAGGGCTCATAGAGGTGTGTGGGCCAGCGGTTCGAGCCCCCAGTACTCTCGGATTGTTTGGTAAAGTGGTCCACCCTTGTTATACTCATTAAATATGAATGCATCTATAAAAATTAGACAATCGAAAATCTAGGATGTAACATGAACCCTAGGACAAGAAATGATTGAAGCAATTGTTTTGTGTAATTTTTTTTGAAACAGAAAGGAAAGCTATCATCTTACGATAGCAAACCGGAGCAGTATATTATATAAACAAGTAAGAGAAATTACAAAAGAGACCCCCAAAATTGTATGAGGGACCAGCACTCTCTTACAATACTTTCACAGCACACCGGCCTCTCCTGAAAAAGTCTCATTTCTTGCCTTCCACACACACCAAATAGTGGTAGCCATGCGTACATGTGGCTTCTCTCTCATACCAAACCCATGCCAGATAGAATCCCACTCTGGTAGTGGCTCCTGACATGTCCTCCAAATAGCATCAATGACAAGGCAAGAAGAAAAGAGGTGATTTACATTGTCAGTATTCATCTCACACAAAAAACAAACATGGTGATCAGTTCCCAACCTTCTATGTCGCAGATCACTTGTGATCAATCCATCTCTCCTACATAGCCAGGGAAATATCTGTACCTTGAAAGGAATTTTTAACAGCCAGATCTTCTTGTCAATGAAGTTGCATCTCCAGCCACATTCAAGGCTCAAAATTCTGTTATAGCCAGATTGCACACTATAAGTCCCCTCCCAAAGGTATTTGTCCTCCACTCCAGGCCTAGGTTTGAAGTTCTCAAGGTCTGAAATTAGCCTCCTTTCTTCCCATAGTCGAGTAGCTCTCCTGCTGGAATCCTCATCAATCAGATTCCAACTGCTGCTGCTATAAGACCAGACCCTGCTGACAGTGGCATCCTTGTCAAATGCTGCAACAAAAGCTCTTGGATAGAGCTCCTTCAAGACACCTAGCCCAGACCACCCCTCCTTCCAGAAACTGAAGGACCTGCCATCTTCAAGAACTGGCTGCAGCAGGTGGAAGTGATCAGCCAATGCCCTTGTCACTGATTTCCAGAAAGGAGAAGGACTGCTGGGCTAAAGTCTAGATAGCACACTGTTGGATGCACCATAGCTATCTCTGATCAGGGCAGTCCACGGCTTTAAATCTCCTTGCAAGAGTTTAACAGCGCATTTAAGTAGCAAGGCATCATTAAAGTGTTTCAGGGATTTAATCCCAAGTCCACCCCTATCTTTTGGACAGCAAATCTGCTCCCATTTGAGTGGCTACAAGAATCTGCCCTCATCTTTAGCTCCCTTCCAAAAGAACCTCTTCCTCAACACATCCAACCTTTTCCAAATGGAGTTAGGTGCTTTAAATATGGAAAAGTAGAAAACAGGGATGGAGGTGATTGATGAGAACCTCATCATGAACCCTAACTAGCACAATCTAATCCAAATATGTGTGAAAAAGCTCCTACAAAATCCAAAGAGAAGCTTAACTCAGAGAATTCTGAGTTAAAGGATAAAATAAATCATCAGGGGTAAAACTGTAATTTCACCAATGTAGTATGCAAATAGGGTAGTTAAGGGTCCAAACATAGGTCAAAAAAACTTAATAAGAAGGGAAGTGGGATGATCTGATCTGAAAAAGGTTATAGCAACTTCTAGGAATTAAATGACATTCTGTAACCCTAAAACAAATCTACTTTAATTCACGAGGTTCGAGGCAAGATAAAAATCAACTAAACCCTCTAAAATTCATATAAAAATATCCCCTATGGTTTAGAACCTTCAATTTGGCCTTTGAAACCTATTTTGACCTAAAATGAGAACTATGCCCAATTAATGACTTAATTTGGGTTTTTGTACAAATTGACTAGTCAAACATGGTCCAACCAAAAATCAAAATTCACCATTAAAATCCTTAGGTTCAAATTATTCTGGTATAAAAACTTGAGCCTAAGAAAAGACAATCTTGACCGACTTTACAAATTGGTCCTCTCTATTTACTTTTTGACCATTATCTTTTGAAACCCTTATGTTTAGGCCCCCAACTTCTCGTCGTTCTTTGCAGAACGGTCCTCCCTGCCACTTCTGCACAGCGCCATGCCTCTGGCAACCTTTTGCGGAGGATGACGCTGTGAAGGGTAGGGTAGCTGTCCTCTAGAACAGATGGGGGGTTCCCTGTGACGTCCTATGTCGCAGGGACCCGCCCATGCCCTCTGCCATCAACCATGCCTCTCGTGCAGATGCACGAAAGGCATGGGCATCCTCTCCGGCCATTCTCCAGCGAGGCTGGCATGTCACCACCTCGTTTCCCTCTCCGCGCCAAGGTCTTTATAAGGAGCTGCAAGGTCTGCCGACTCCTTCAAGCTTCCTTTGGTGGAGAAATACCCCACCTTTCTTCTCTTCCTCCTCCGGTCAGAGTGCCCGAAGCCTCCGACGATCTCCTCCTCCTCCTCGTCGCTCTGCTGCCTTACCTGTAGTGGAGTTTACTCTGCCCTGTCGTCCGCGCTAGGCCGTACCAGCTGGCGCCCTCCGTCTGCCTCCTCGTCGCCGATACCCTCCTCTAGGGCATCTTCATCCCCAGCTCCGACAGGCACGAGCCGGGCGCTGCTCTCTTCCCCTTCGTTGAGTAAACAGGTACAGAGTTTCCTCTCTCTCTCCTTTACATTTTCCCTCTCTTAATTTACCTTTTTACTCCACCGCACGTGACTTCCACCTCCACCTGCTCCGTCTCCGATCACCTTCTCCGGCGAGTCCATCCCACTTCCACAGACATCCTCACCCCTCGCCGACCAGCCCAGAGGCTCCCCCTCACTCCACTCGACCATTCCCCCCACTCCATTCACTGCCAATCACCGCCCGATCGCCCCCCGAACAAACCCATCTTCCCGTGCACAGTCTGACCTAGGTCTACCTCCACACGCGTTCTCGCACCTCGCCGACCCCCGCACTGGCTTCGCCACACTCCGGCGAAGCTTCCCATGTTTTCTGATGTGGCCGGGAGGCCGTCTTTTTGCTTTTAGGTCAGAGCCCCCTTGCCGCCATTGCTAAGCTGCTGCAGCTCCTTCGCTCGCAGCTCCAGGTGTTCTCTAGCCCAGGCACACATCCCAGGCAGCGCGGAAAGCTGCTGCGAACACACCCAGGCCTGCAATTGGGTCGCAAGCCTCACTGCTGCCCCAATTGGCTGCAGTTCCCTCACATGCGGGCGCGAGATAAAGTCCCACCTCGTAAGTGTGCGGCCAAGCGCCCACACTTAAATTGAAAAAGTGTATCGGGCTTATTGCCTTCGATACACAGGGGTCAGGTCCCTCTCACCCACACGCAGCACGCCACGCACTCGCTCGCCCGCGCTCACGCCACGCGGGTCTGGGCTGGATCCGACTACCCGACCACGCACTCCTCGCCCACCACTGCACGTCGGTGGGCCTGGTCCCGGGCGCGCTACCCGAACCCAATTACCCGGCTTTGGGAGAGCAGTCCTAAGAGAGATTCTGAGAAAGAGAGAGACACGAGGAAGGGTAGGGGTAGGTTTTGCACTGACCACTGTGTGTGCATGCAGGGAAGAAAGAAAGAAGAAGAGAGGAGGAGCGACCGAAGCCTTAGTCGCACAAAGGAGCTGAAGAAGAAAGGAAGGAGAGGAGCTAAAGAAGAAGAGAAGAAGCCGCACTATAGCAAACCCACAGTTAAGTCATCTGAGCATCAAGTCAGACGATGGAAGGGCAGCGGCCAGAACAGCAGAGAAAAGAAAGAAGAAAAAGAAGAAGAAGAAAAGAAGAAGGCACAGCCGCAACTAAAGAAGAAAGAAGAAGGCAGGAAGCAGAGAAGAAGAAAAAGAAAAGAGAAGCAGAAAGAAGAAGAAGGCTGAAGAAGAAGAAGAAGAAGCCAGAGAAGAAGAAGAAGATCACCACAGCCGCAGAAGAAGAAAAGAAAAGAAAGAAGAAGAAAGGAAGACTCTGCAGGAAAAAGAAGAGAAGGAGATTAGCTGGAAGAAAAAGAAGGACAGAACGAAGAGGAAGAGAGAAGAAGAAGAAGCTAAGAGAACTCTAGCTCCCTCTCTCTCTCTCTCTTTTATTTTTGTAACCTAATTGAGAACTTTTATACTTCTAGAATTCTAGTTGCTCCTTAAGTTCGACCTCGGGAAAACTTTTTTCCGAGTAAAAAATTTTGTAGTAATCTGGTAGCTGTTTTGTCATGTACTGCAACGATTGTAAACCATAATAACATAAAGACGAAAACACGCTCCACCAGTGATCACAGAGTTGAGCAAGATAAGTCTTCCACCTTTGGAGAGGAAACTGCTATGCCATCCATCTAATTTCACTGAAATCTTGTCAAAGAGGCAGCTCAAATCTCTCTTCTTCATCCTGGAACACCTTAAAGGCAGCCCCAAATATCTAATAGGAAGACTGATGCGGGGAGTCATCAAAATAGCTGCTAAAGCTCCTTGCTCCTCCTCAGGTAAGCCAAAGCAGACCAAACTGGACTTCTCCCTATTCAACCTCAAGCCAGAGAGCTTACCAAAGATATTAATCATATGATGCAAAGCCAATGCTTCATCCATAGACCCTTCTACAAAGAAAATAGTACCATCTGCATACTAAAGAATGGGAGCCAGATTACTCCTGCACGATAAAGAGTATCCTTTAATAAGACCAGCTTCAGCAAGCTTACAAGCATACCAAGCCAAGCTGTCAACTGCCAAGTTGAAAATCAGGGGAGCCAGGGGACATCCTTGCCTAATACCATATTGGGGCTGAATCCACGATCCACAGGGCTTTCCATTTATCAGGGGGGTGAAGGAGGCAGTGGTGATACATCTTTTCACCTAACGAATCCAAGTAGAAGGAAAGTCCCTTCTTTTAAGCACATCCCACAGATAAGGCCAACTGATGGAGTCATAAGCTTTATGAAAGTCAACCTTCCAAAGGAAAGCCTTGCATTTTCTCTTATGCCAACCACAAATCATCTCTTGGGCCATAATAAATGATTCTTGTAGAGATTTGCCAAGGAGGAAGGCTGATTGAGCAGGATGGATCAAATCTTGCAAAACAGGCCTCAATCTATTGGCCAGGACCTTGCTAATCACCAAGTACAAAGAGTTAGAGAGGGCAATAGGTCTAAACTCCTGAAAAGATTCAGCACCTGGAGTCTTTGGCAAAAGAAATAGATAGGACCTATTTATTCTTTCAAAGCCAAAATTACCATTCTCAAACTCTCTGATCACTTCCATAACCTCAGTGCCCACAATGTCCCATAATTCTTTGTAGAAGAAAACTTGGATTCCATCAGGACCAGGCGATCCTTCATAATTAAGATCCTTAATGGCCTTCAAGACTTCAGCTTCAGACATAGGTTCAATCAGGCTGGACCCCTGAGCCTCAGTAATTTTGGGTAGATCACTAGTTGCCATCCTCCAACTACCCCTACCTGCTACTCTTGAGATGGAGGTAATTCTCTGCCCCTCTTTAACAATTGAAGAGATCATATTAGTTCTTCTCCTAGAACTGGCAGCCAAGTGAAAGAATTTAGTGTTTGTATCCCCCTCACTTAGCCACAGTTGCCTTAATCGTTCCCTCCAATCCATCTCCAGTTTCAGGTCTTCTTCAGCCACCACCCCCTACCACCTCTTTCTATCAGCAAAGTCCATCTCAGATAGCTGAGCCACAGCTTCCTTGGTATCCAGTTCCTGAATCTTCAACAAGGCCTCTCGACATTTCTGATGTCTGAGGACAGAGACAATATCGCCATATTCCTTCAGCATACCTTTCAAAGCCACAATCTTGGAAGCCAATTTGAAGGTAGTCGTGCCTTCAACTTGCTGTGTCCTCCACCAGCCAACAAACATATCTTTGAATCCTGGCTCCCTCAGCCATGACTTCCTAAACTTGAAATAGGATCCAGCCAACACCTGTTCACCATTATCCCATACCAAAGGTGTATGGTCAGAGAAGGGATGTTCAAGACCACAAACAAAGGACAACTAGAAGAGATCCATCAGCCTAGCATTGCCAAAAAACCTATCAATCTTGGACATGAGCCCATTACCATTCGTCCAAGTGAATTCAGAACCTGAAGAGGGAAACTCACACAATCCCAAAGCCTGGACCATCAACTGGAATCCAGTGGCAGAGCTGTCCACCACCCCATTGGGTCTGTCACTCCCCATCAAAATACAATTGAAGTCCCCTCCAACAAGCCAAACCGCCCCATTTACAAAATCTACATCCAGGCTCCAATCCTCCCACAGCTCCTGCCTCCTGCTAGGGTCATTAGGACCATACACCTGTCACAAAGAAATCATTGTCCCCCTGGCCTCTTTTGAACCTGCAAGTCAAAAGATGCCTAGCCACAGAAACCTCCTCCAAATGTAGCACATGCTTCTTCCACCAGATGGCAATTCCCCCAAATCTGCCATTGGAATTGATCACCACAAGGTCATTTGCAAGACCAGCTCTCATCTCCACCCATGCCCCATCAGATTCACTATCAATATGTGTCTCTTAGAGGATGGCACAGTCAATCTCCCATTCTCGCAGATATCTAAGCAAAGACCCCCTCCTACTTCTATCGCGCAGCCCACGCACATTCCAAGTAAGAATCCTCATTTGGGAGTCAAGTCTGTCCCCTTCTTAGTAGCAGATGCTTTGCCAACCTTCATCACAGTTGCAATGACAGATTCATCAACTTTTTGTGTAGGGGTGTGCCTTCTTAGCCTCATCTTGTAAGGAGGTTTCCCAAGCCTAGAAGTAGAAGGAGTCTTAGAATTCAAGTGCAGTTCATTAGCCACAGGAGAGTAATACTGCAAGTCAAAGGAGTTCACAGAGGAATCCACCAGAACAGAATCACAGGATCACTAGTAGGAGTTTTTAGGTCCTCAGCCACTGCTTCATTAATCACATTTACTTCCACCCCTTCTTTAGCTACCACTGCAAATTCCTCTTGGATCAGAGGTATTCCACCCCCATCCTCCAGAGTTTCAGTCCTCATCTCCTCGACTCTCAAGCTCCCCACCCCATCTACCAATTCCATACTTTTAGTGTGTTCTACCACCACCTCCTGACTAGCATAATTTGGTTGTAAGGAAGGAGCTCTGGTTCTCAGCACCTCAGCATAAGAGGGGGGGTGATGACTTGACTCCACATCCCTGTTTGCCACATGAAAATTCAATAGGAGCATCCAAGAATTACCCCCACACCTGAGAATCAGTTTATCAGGGATAGAGCTAGCCCAGAAGACATTCACCCTCACTTTCAGAGCACTGGCATCTCCTTCAGTCAGACCAACATCAGCTTCCTCAGCCACAGACGAGAACCCAGCGACCATATTTTCCACCACCTTCCTAGACCTCAGATGCAGAGGTAGACCTCTGATCTCAAGAGAACCAGACCTGGAAGCAGCTCTTTGAGGGGGACGCTCAGGCAAAGAACCATCAAAGGGGGATACCAGCCGCCAGATCACTGACAATCCACCCAGTCTGCTAGTCTGAAAACTGTACTTCTCGACATCTACCACACCCACATCAAAAAGCACAAACCGCGACGGAGAGATAACCGTAATTTTCCAAGCATCAGTTGATAAGGGAAGAGAGCTCACCAATTGCTGAACTCTCTCCAGGGAAAGAGTACCCATCACTTCGCCGATCAAAGCACCACGCAAGACCAGCTCCGCTACCTTAACGACCTCGGTCAGGGGAATCTCCACATCCATAGTGTGCCCCCTGAGAGTTGAAGGGGGGGTGGAAGAGGCATCTACGTCTCAACCCTAGGAAGCGAAGGTGCAGTGCACACCCTGCCCCCAGCACCACCGCGAGACATCAGGCAGACGTCCGGCTTGTGACCAAAGCCTCCACAAGCAAGACAAAGCACCGGCTGCCGACAGGTCATCGTTAGGTGCCCCCGAAGCCGACATCTGAAACAAATCACCTCCCTCCGGCTTCGGCCCCAGCCACCCTGATAGCCCCTCCTATCTAGAGTCCTAACACCACCAAACATCTGGGTGCCACGCGCATTCCTGCGTTAAGACCGCGAGTGCCATACCGCCCATCCATTAGATCCGTCGGCACAGGCGTTGGGCCCCCTCAGGCGGCCCACCATCCTCGCCGGAACTTCCCGCCCAAAGGAGAATTCAAATTTCGCCCTCTCCAGCTATTTCGCGATTTATTGAAACCCAAAGGAGAAGTAGATTCAATTGTTTTGTATAATTGAAATTGTATATACATGAATGAGCCAAATTGTTAGCCACTGCCTTTAAATAAATATGAGCTGCCTGTTAGAATATAAGCTACCTAAGATAACTAAAAAGTTACCTATGATATCACTTTTGCATGTATTAAATTGTGGAAATACAAGCTGCCTATGTATAAACGAGAACTGAATCGTAAATGATGAAACCTAGATTGGAATAATATGGTGAACATGAGCATGAACCCTAGGGGGAGTTAGGAGTAGATCTCCTGTGGTTAGATGGAAAAGTCTGGAATGTGGACGGGAAGTGTGCTGGCCCTTGAGTACGTGGTACCAAGGAGAGCGATTATCCCCTTTTAGTGTAGAGCGGAGCTAGCCACCCTTGGGTTGGGACCCGGGGTTAGGATTGGCCACTCTACACCGACTTCTGTTGGCACTCGCGCACACAGTACCCAGGCGAGCTACGAGTGTAGGGAGAGAGCTGGCCACCCCACGGGACCTGGGGTCTAGCTAGTCACCCTACACTAACTTGTTACGCCCTTTGGGTAAATCGGGGTAGTCAAACGAGGGTGCGTGGACTGTGGAGGGGTGAGACCCCTGTTTGGTTCTGAGGGGCTAGACCCCTGTTTCTGAGAGGGCTATGCTCTATACTATTCGGTGCTGTACTTTGGGAGTACCCGTTAGCGGAAACGACTAACCGCGTATCAGTGTAAGGTAGCTACCCGTGCACTTATCGCACGTGCCGTAGTCACCACTACGTCTGTCAGTGACCTCGGGGTGGTTGACTGGGTGTAGAATTACCACGAGGGACTCTCCCAACCAGGAGAGCATCACGTGTACCTTCTACTCTTCAAAAAAGACTACAATGAAGTTCGTTCCCACGAGGAACATGCAAGATCAAGAAAGAAATTTGAATGTTAACCAAATGGGGTGAAAAGGAATTACTTGTAAAATAAAATAACTCGAAAAGATAAATATACCTGCTACTTTTACTGCTTTAGATAGTATGGTTATCACTCTACTCAGCGTTCACTGACTCCGTCTTTTTCATAACACTGTTCAGGTCCAGGAGTTGAGCAGCCTGAGCTACCGGCTGCAGAGGGTGCTAGGCCTAGTCGAGCCTAGTCGTAGTTTCAATACTTTTTGTTCTACTCTCTTTACTGTTATAGTGAGTTCCAAAATTTTTGCTACTATTTCTGTTACTGTCGCTTTCATTCCGTTTTTCCTGTTGTTGTGGTGGTATGTACTGAATTAGCAGCTATTACTTTCCTTTACTGCTTGTATGTTTTTACTGTTTAATTACATTGCATATGTGAATGTAATTTATTTTCCTATTTTTTTATTATTTCTTGTTGGACGACTAGGTCTTAAGATTAGTCGAGGCGAGTCGGTCTCAGATCCTATAGGAATTCGGGAACCGGGTCGTAACAAAATCCTTGCGAATTTGATGCAACGTTTTCTAGTAGCCAGTGTGGCCACCGGTAGGAGAAGAGCGGTATTCAAAAAGGAGTTGAGGGAGAAGGGAAGAGGTAGAGGCAACAAATAGCCTGCCCTTGTAATAAAGAAAGCCATATGCACTCGTCCATTTTGCAAAGTCCACGTGGTCATCATTAGCTAGGATTGTGCCTTCTGGTAATCGGGATGGTGGCCATATTCAACCTTCAACCATTCAGCTCAAGATGGGTGAACAGTGGTGAGTGTGGAGACCTGCTTGTCTTCATCACGGCACGAGAGCAACATCGGCAGCTAGATTAAGAGTTCCCCATTTGTAAACAATATCAAAGTTGTAAAGGGAGAGCTGTGCGACCCACTTTTGTTGGCGAACGGACAACAAATGTTGACCAAGGAGAAATCGTAGCATTCGATGGTCACTACGAAAGATGAATTTCCCCGTCAGCAAGTAGCATGCCCATCTGTGAATAGCGAGAACAAGCACATACAACTCCTTTTTGTAGGTAGAGAAGGTGTTCTGATATGGCATCAAGGCTTGGTTGAGGTAGGCAAGGGGGTGGTTGTCCTTATTAGAGGTGATGAGAACCTCATCATGAACCCTAACTAGCACAATCTAACCCATATATGCAAGAAAAAGCTCCTACATAACTCAAAGAAAGGCTTAACTCAGATAATTCTAAGTTCAAAAAGAAAATAAGTTATAAGGGGTAAAAATGAAATTTCACCAACACAATCTGCAAACAGGGTAACTCAGGGTCCAAACACAAGTCAAACAAACCAAATAAGAAGGAAAGGGGGATGATCTGATCCAACAAGGGCTACAGCAACTCCAAGGAATTAAATGACATTCTGTAACCCTAAAAGAAACCCACTTCAATTCACGTGGTTCGAGGTAGGAAAAAAATCAACTAAACCCTCTAAAATTCATAGAAAAATAATCTCTAGGGTTTAGAACCTTCAATTTGGCCTTAGAAACCCATTTTGACCTACATTGAGAACCATGCCCAATTAATGATTTAATTTGAATTTTTACGTAAATTGGCTGGTCAAACATGGTCTGACCTAGAAACAAAATTCACCATTAAAATCCTTAGGTCCAATTTATTCATGCATAAAAACTTGAGCCTAAGAAGAGACCTCCTTGACCGACTTTGCAATTTGGTCCTCATCATTTACTTTTTGACCCTCAACTTTTGAAACCTTTGCATTTTGACCCATAATTTCCTCGTCATTCTTTGCATTTTGGTCCCTCCTGCAAGTCTCTGCGCAGCACCATGCTCCAGCGACTTTGAGCGAAGCATGGCGCCGCGCAGGGTGAGAAAGGCGTCCTGCAAAGTAAACGCGAAGTTTCCTGCGACGTCTGCTGTCGCAGGGACTCGGCCATGCCACTGACGACGCCCACACCTTCCGTGTGAACGCGCGGAAGGTATGGGCCTCGTCTCCGACCATACTCCGGCGAGGGACGCACGTCGCCTCCCTGCGTCCGACCCTCCGCCACCGCCTTTATAAAGACCAGCATCGCCAGTCTGTTCTCGCAGCTTGGTCTTGACGGAGAATCCCTCATCCCTTCCTCTCTCCCCACTCCGACAAGAACCCACCAGCTTCGGCTGCTCCTCCTCCTTCTCGTCGCTCTACTGCAATACCAGTAGCAGAGCCACCTTCACCTGATCTCCCCGCGTCGCGCTGCACCAAGCGCGCGCCTCCCTGCCCTCTTCCTCGTCGCCGCTCTCTCCCTCTGGGTGTTTCTTCTCCGGCGACAGTCGGTACGGCTGCCCGCCGCTCCGACCCCCCTTCGTCCCTGTAGGTAAGTAACAGTTATTTCCCTTCCTCCCCTTTTTCTTTCCCCAACTTGTTTTGCTTGATCGCCCTACGACCACGCCTGACCACCCTCAACTTCCCCACCTCCGGCCACTCTCCGACGAGTCGTTCCCGTCATCCCACAACCCCATACGACTCGCCAACTGCACCAAAAGCTCCGCCTCACCTCACTAAACACCCTCCGCCCCTCCACTGCCACTCCACACCTCCACAACACTCCCCCGATCAAACCCATTTTTCTGGCCGCAGAACGACCTAGGCACGCACGCCTAGGCCGTCCTGTGGCCTGCTGCACCTCGCACCACCTTCGCCGTACCACGGCGAAGGTTCCCCTGTGGTCTGATTAGGCCAAGAGGCCCTATTTGTGTTAGACAGACCTGCTGCCCCGGTCGCCATTGGCGACGACGCAAGGAGCTTCCAAGCGAACTCCAGGCCTCAGAGCGTCAAATCTTCAGCTGATGCGAATTGGGGAGAATCGGGTGAAGGCAGGCAGTTGGCATGCGAGGGGAAACGAGGACGCAGCTGCTGAGGCGAGGTCGCGTTCTTCCTGCAGGCGCGCGCGAGAAGGAACAAAGTTTAGTCCCACATCGTAAGATTTCGAAGTGCCGCACCCATTTAAATTGATTTTGTGTTTTTACCTTAACGCCTCAGAACATGAGGTTAGGTCCCCTCGCCCGCCTCGTTCGCACCCCACGCCACGCGGACCTGGCCGACCCGTTTACCCTGCACTCCTCGCGCACCACCCACGCCGGTGCGCCTGGTCACGGGTACACTACCCGACCCGATAACCCGGCTCTAGGAGAGCTTCCTATGAGCGGTTTGTAGAGAGAGAGGGACGTGCGGGTAGAGGGAAGGGCTAGGTTTTGCTGTGCCTTGTGCAGGAACAGGGCACGAAGAAGGAAGGCTCAACACTTAGCCGCAAGAAGAAGAGGAGCAGAAGAAGAAGAAACTTTGAAGAAGTCATGCAGCTGAGCAAGGCAGAAGACCAAGGAAGAAGAAGCAGAGGAAGAAGAAGGCTCGCCAAAGAAGAGAAGAAGAAGTAGCGAAGGAAGAAAAAGAGGGGAAGCACTGTAGCAGACCGCCGTTTAAGTCGTCTGACTGCGATATCAGACGACGGATAAACCTTCAGAGGAGCTAAAGCAGAAGACCAAGGAAGAGGAAGAAGAAAAGAGAAGGCTCCGCAGCAGAAAAGAAAGAAAAGAGAAGAAGGAAGAAAATGAAGACTTTGCAGAAGATAAAGACAAGAAAAAGAAGAAGAACTGAAGAAGAAAAGAAATAGAAGACAAGCAGAAGAAGAAGAGGAATTGAAGGCAAACAGAGCCAAGGAAGAAGACTCGTAGAGAGAGATACTGCAGCTGAAGAAAAGAGAAAGAAGAGAAGAAGAAGATAGGAAGAGCAGCAGAAGAAAGAAGAGGGAAAGCACAAAGAGAAAGAAGAGAAGAAGAAGTCAAGACAAAATATATATCTCTCTCTCTCTCTTATTTTTGTAATAAAGAAACTTTGTACTTCTAGAATTCCAGTAGCTCCTTGAGTTCGACCTCGGGAAACTATTTCCGAGTAAATTTTGATAGTAACGACAACCGTAGCTGTCTTATTTTATACCACAACGACATTACTGTAATAAGTACTAAAACGAACAAAGACTAGCTGCGGTTGGGAGAAAACCTGTCACTAAGAGGCGTCGCATTCCACCACGAAGGAAGTGGAGAAATTAGGTAATGCAAGAACGGGAGTGTTGGTAAGGGCAGTCTTCAAGGCTAAAAAGGATTATTCTGCCTTTGGAGTCCACGCGAGTGAATCAGCCTTAACAAGACGGTGGAGAGGGGCTACGAGGAGGTCGTAGTTGCAAACAAAACGATAGTAGTACTTGATGAGGTATGGCTCATCATAACTAAATGCTCAAGTTAAGTTAGAATCTAGGTTAATTACTATCATATTAACATAATAAATGGGTTAAGTGTGAGAGTTATGGAAAATGACCTAAAACACTCGATTTGTGCTAAAAATGCATAATTAGGTCAATTTTAATTTTGAGCGATTATCTGTTAATTAAGTAAATGGATGATCCAAATGTCAATTAAACATCAATTTGAGCTTGAAAGTACAAATCAATGGTTGAATTATGTTCTAACATGTTCAATTAACATACAATTAAAATCTCATTGCATTTGGATATCATTTGGACCATGAATTACGTGCATTACACTTAGGTCCTAAAAAACCATGGATTACATGCATTACACTTAGGTCATCATATCTTCACATTTCTTCACATAAAAAGTCGTGAGGACTCATTTGTAAGCTTCCAAGGGCCTTCTGGTTAGATGTTTTCATCACTCATGGGCTTTCCTGCAACTTTTATATCGTTTCACTGCATGTGCCTTGTCGCAATTATCCCAAAAGACTTGCTGCAACGATCGTGCACAGGTGTTCTTCAATGAAGAACTCGTGCTACAGTGGTTGTCCGTTTTTAGCACACTTGATCAACAGTGGATCTTCCATTAAAGCTTTATCGTCGGTGCAAGCACCGTTATACCTCGATCCAAATTTGATCCTACGACCTGATTTGTCTCCAAAACTTCCCATGCTCTCCTCCATCATATCCCCACCATTCAAACCAAATGCGCTCCTCCCTCTAATCCAATAACTCTAATAAATAGTTTAGTATATATACAGTATGTATAATGTAATAAATACATTACCTTTTGTTTTAGAGTATCTATGTTTTAAGGCTCTTTAGTGACAGTTATATATGTTAGTGTAGATAGTAGTATATGTTAGTATAGTGTATATTTAGTATTTTTGTGCCTATATTGAGACATGACTTAGATATAGTTATACATAATAGCCTAGATGAGTTTAAATAAGTTTTTTATGCCTTGATAACTATAAATATTCTTGAGGCATTTCATTTTTGTACATTATTGATGTAGATTAGTATAATATTTGATTCTTTCATTCATTATTCATATACTTGTAAATAAGCTTAACATTTTTGGAATAAAATATCATTTTTAGATAATAGAGAGTAATGTATATCAATAACTGTTAATGGGTTAATTCTCAACACAGTTAACTAAGTTAATTAGACTTAATTAATTACACAAGAATGTAACTTAAGTTAACTCGAATTACTGTCGTGAATGTAGTAAAGGGTCAAGTTAACTTAACATTTTAGATTTTCAAGTTCACTGGGAGGCATAATTGAATCCTAAGTCACCATTAATCCCTAAGCTTAAATTATTAACTACTTAATCAATCATATTATAATTAAATTACTTTAAGCATATGAATCTTGCACAAAAGATTGAACAAGTAAAAGCATGTAAAATTTCATTAGAAAAAAACAAGTTTACACAAGAAATCTAACATTTAAAATTAGGTAAATAAGTTTATTACAACATTTATTACAAAGGTATAAGGTATAAAATATAATACATGAGTCAACAATGCCTTACAACAATTAAAAGCTCAAAACAAATCATATAATAGCTTTAGCCCTAAAATCAGACATCTGAAAAGAGAGTTAGACGACTTAAAAAATAAAATTGGACTTCTGAAGTGTAAGTTGGACGTTTGATTCTCTTCTCATTTTTTTCACCTTTTCTTAAGTTTCTTTTTTTTTTCTTCATCTCTCTGCCTTCTCTCATCTTATTCTCTCTCTCTCTTTACCTATGCTCTCCCTCTCTCTCTCTTTCTCGAGCTTTCTTTATACTTAAACTTTCCTTCTTCTTTAACTCTCTTAAGCTTCTCTTTTCTCTCTTCATCTCTTTCTTTATATTTATAAAGTACATTCATTATCCACCTTAAGCCTATTTTTTTTTCTCTTTACTTAACAAAAATTTAGGATGGGTGGTCAGATCTCTTTTGGGGATACACAACATCCCGTAGGGTGGGACTAGAAGCTACTTGAGGTCCGACCTAATTTTTATTAGGTGGATTTTAATTATTTTTCACAATGCATAGTTCCCAGGCCATTCCAAGCCCACACAAATCCATGCCCACACTCAGGCCCATGCACGCACATCGGTGCACACACCCACGCACAGGCACGTGCCTACGCACGCACCCGCACACATGCTTGTAATACTTGCGCCCTACGCTGACGACCGAGGAGGTCTAAGCACGTTTTCAACTTATACCAAGTTAAGCACTCCAGAATTCTCGAGGTGGGACTATCCGTTGTGCTTCTTGGCCGAACTTTGCTTGAAGATTCCGGTCGACACAGGTGACCAAATCGAGCAAACAAAGGCTCGATCGAGAGCTGGTGGAATGCTCTACATGATTCATGCATCAATTTGATGCATCGACCATGATTGATCCATCGGGTGGATAAAAATTGTTGTTTCACACAACTGTGTGAACCTTTAGAGAAGAAGAATCAGGTCAATTGACCTAATGAAGGTCTGTAGCCCTCAGTTGAAGAACTTGAAGGCTTCAGTGATGCATTCCGCATCAAATGGAGAAGATAAAAGAGCCTGAAGAGGTCTCAAAAAGTAGCAGAAGGTGAGGAAGCTCAACCTGAAGCTTCAAAGCTTGGATTTAGGTTCTGAAAGGCTTAACAAGGAGATAAATCCAACAAGAACTAGTCTGAATAGATTTAAGAAATCAATTGCATCAGAATTTATCGAGATTTGAGTTTAAATCTCAACATAAAACATAAGAACAGTATTGGGTTCCTTTTAGAACCCAAAATATGCAGTAGATTAAATCTTGGTCAAACCTCAATAAAACTCAATTAAATCAATCTTAAACACTTTAAAATCATCCCAGAATTCTAATCAACCTATTAAATCATTGAATCAATCCTTTAAACACCATGTTGAACTCAAGTTTGACTATGATAGCTTCAGGGTTGACTTTTGCATCCAAATCCTCTCTGATTAAATTAATGACCCAGATTGGCTCACTTAATCCTCAAGAATTGATCTAACCCTTCAAATTAGGATTTTGAGGGTTCAGATAGTGCCAACAAGCAGTGCCGCCTGGGCCTGAAATAGGTTTGTTCGACAGAGAGACCTAGAGGTTCCCAATCAAATTTAAAAGCCTATGTGGATTCTCAGTAAGCTCCCCATGCTTTAGGATCAAATTCCATGCTCTAAACCCTAGTATTTAAGTCCTCTCCAACTCTGTCGAAGTTGAAGAAGACAAAGCTCAACATGAAGATTTAATCATTAAAACACAATTCTAACTACTGGAATCTCATCCTTAGACCTTAATCAAGTGATTTGGAGCTTCACGAGGAGTTTTAATGGCTGAAGCTACGAATTTATCTCGCTGGAGTTTCGGTGAACTCAGAAATGGTTGCAGAAGTTAAAATCTCAACAGAATAGACCAAGAATAGCCTCAACGTGTTCCTGAGGTTGCAAGGAACCTCAAGAGGATGGCAGACGCCTCAATTGAAGAACTTAACACTGAATTCATCAAGAATTCAGTGGAATCACTTCTTGAGTTCGGCAGAACTCAAGAACTGATCTCCCTCAAAATTAAATGTGGAGAACACTTCAGTAAGATGTGGCGAAGGTGATTATTTGATTAATTAGGCGAATAAACTCCTCTGAGCTCGCCTTTGACAGCAGCTCAGAGGTTGAAATGTGAAATTGGGCATTTCTGATTTAGATGATTATTTAACTAATTGATAAGTCAAACGGGGCCCTTAAGTGATGATAAGGTGATGGAGGGCCCCAATGAGTGTGTTCTAAGCTCGGAAGCCTCCGCCGTGGGCAACAAAGGTTGCCGGTGAAGGTGATGATGGAATAGGAGAACAAGCTAATATAGTGTAGAATAAGTGAGATAGAAGTGTTCACGGAAAGGTGTAGAATGTGTTTGGTGGATCAAAAAGGCAAAAGAATGCTCCAGACGAGCTCAGGGAGCTCGCCGGAGCTAAAGAAGACGGCAGAAAATCTGACATTAAATCTAACTAAACTACCTAATCAACTAAGCTAATTACTCTAAACTTACCTAAGATCCTAATCCTACTGTTACCTGGACGAAGGGAGGCAAAGGAGCTCCGTCGAAGGTCGTAATGGAGGAGGAAATCAGAGGGAAGGAGGAAGAAGTCCGACGGGCGAATTCGCTAAGTGGAAGCGGAGTCCGGAGTCGTCGTCTTGTCCAGAGGCGCGGCAGAGGATGGCGGAGCTCGGTAACAGGTGGAAATGGTCAGAGGGAGTGTGTGGAAGTGGGGGTAGTTCACCGGAGTATGAGGGAATAGCCTATTGGAAAGCTCAGTCGGGGGAAGAGGGTAGGGAGCTAACCGCTCAAATTGGAGGTATGGCGAGCTATTTATAGGTGATGGTGAAGGATAAGGGGGATGTACTTGGATGGAAAAGTGTCTAGGTTTAGCTAAACCACTAGCGTCGTCTTCAACGCCAGTGAGCTTAAATGCTTGACCTAATTAGGATTAGTGGCTAATCCGCATCGTTGGATGAGGAGAGGAAGGTGAGCCAAAGCTCGGGCGAAGGAGTTCTGATGGTGGATGGGTGGTGATTGAGTGGTGCAATGACCGACTGATGAGGACCGTCCAGTGCGAGGAAGAAAAAGAAGACGAAGACAGATTATGCTCACAGGGACCCAAATGCAAAAAGAACTTAAGGACTTAAAAATGCATAAAAGGGCTCGATTGAAATGATTTCTAAGGACCTGAATGTAAACTGAGTCATTTTAAGTTAAATTTAATTTAATTCTTTTCCAACTTTTTATATATAATTATAAATTAGATAAATATTATATAATTGCCTTGAATTTATATTTTTGACCCATTTATCTTTATTTATTTTAATTAATTAAGTTACTTAAGTTATTACATACTTAGGGTTAAATATTTATAATGTTAAATTAAATATTAATTAGGTAGCTAAATGTTTATAATTCAAGTACAAATTATTATTTAAATTATTAATAACATTAATTGATGTCTAATTTAATATTATTAACTTATTTTATGGTCCTTTAATATATTATCCCTTATATTATAATTAAACCCTAAATAGACATATTTCTAGCTAATTAACTAGGAAAACTAGTTAATTAAGAGCCATGATGAGTCTCTCATCAACTGTCTCCTAGTGAACAACCTGGAATAAAATCACTAAAAATTATATATAAATAAAATGGCATCCGGCTGAATTGTGACTATACTACAATGCGGTAATTAATCATAATTAACGAGCGATCCAGATCATACATCAGTACCCAATGAGGTGAAGGAATCCTCGCAAAGCTCTGATGGTGATGGGCGTCGGCAAGGAGAGAACAACATCAACTTTCATAGGGTCGAGCTCCACACCTTTAACTAAAACAATGTGGCCTAGGTATTCGATAGTAGTGATTCCAAAAGAACATTTTGATTTTTGGACAAAGAACTTTTGGAGGCGCAATAGGTCAAGAACCATGAGAACATTTTTGAGGTGGAGTTCCCAAGTGGGACTATAGACAAGAATGTCATCGAAGAAAACTAGGACAAAATCATGATGGCAAAGGTGGAAAAGGTGGTTCATAACCCGCTGGAAGGTGAAGGGGGCTTACAAAGACCAAACGGCATTATGAGGAACTCGTAGTGGCAGTTGTGAGTGCGGAAAGTGATTTTATGAACATCGGCATCGTTCACATGAATTTGGTGATAGCCTGAGCAAAGGTCCAATTTGGTGAAGTAGGCGGCCCCTCGTAAGTCATCTAGGAGGTCGTCGATGATGGGGATAGGGTAGTGGTCCTTGATGGTGCGGTCGTTGAGTGCATTGCAGTCAGTGTAGAAGCACCATGTTCTGTCCTTCTTACAACAATGAGGACCGAAGAAGCAACAGGGCTACGACTGGGGTGGATAAGGCCGTCATTAAGCAAGAGGCGGATTTGCCTCTCGATCTCATTCTTCTGTACCCATACGTGGCGATAGGGGGCTATAGCAATCGACTCGACGTCAAGCTTGAGGGTGATGATATGAGTCTTGTTGTGTTAGGGTGGCAGATCCCGTGGTTTGGTGAAGACATCTTCAAACTCATGGAGGAAGGTGCTCATAGCCGGATGAGAAGTAGGTGGAGTAGCTTGAGTAATGGGGTCGGTATCTGCCACGTGTGTGCGGAGGAGATAAAGTTCAGTGGCCTCTATGAGTGCTTGACGGATTTCATGAGGCATAAGGGCCCCACCCCCTAGTAGAACCCCCTAGAGGACAACTAGTCCGTCCATTGTTTGGTATGTGAGTGAAGCTATCAAGGTCCATGATGTGGCCCCTAGTGATCAAATCCATGGAACACCCAAATTGCTGTCTAAGGTGCCAACATGAAAGACGTGTGTCAAGAATGTACCAGCGTCCTTGGAGAGTGAAGGGCATGGCACTAACTCATTTGTTGGTTTGGAAGGTGGTTCCTCAAGTGATAGCAACACGGATGGGACGGCTGACGTGAAGACGAGGGTGGGATGAGGAAACTAGCTGAGGGTCAATGAAGTTGTTGGAGTTGTCGGAGTCGACGAGTGAAAGCTCGCGTCCTGCTATGAAAGCGAGTTCGAGCTTGATGAGGCCGACGTTGGTGCAACCGATGATGGCGTGGCAGGATAGTTGTTCATCAGTGTTTATCCCTTCCACCATGCTATCAGAGGCTTCTTCACAGACATCCCCTTTGTTGGCCACCATGTAGAAGGCTTTACCCTTGCAGCGATGTCCCAACGCATATTTCTCATCACAATTGTAACAGAGATTTTGCTTGCGGCGTTCAGCCATGTCAATGGGGGTAAGCTTTTTGATGGTTGGTGGTGCCCCCATGGAGGTGGTTGTCGCTAGTTGGGTGGGCGAAGCCGATGCTACAAACGGCATTCCCAGCGAACCAGTCCACGCCCCCCTGCCCAAACCTTGCATGGCGTAAGTTTCATTCTTTGAATGCCTTAGCAAAGCATACTATTTGTGCCATGGTTTTGGGCTCGAGAACCAAAACCTCTCTCCACACTTCCTCCTTCAATCCAGAGATGCAAATTTCGATGAAGCTTTCTTCATGCATTAGGGGAACAAGATCCTGTAAGGCCTTGAATTTGTTGTAATAATCACCCACGGAAGTGGTTTATCGAAGGCGGCAGAGCTCCCCTAAGGGTTGTTCAAATGCACGTTTCCTGAAGCGTGCAAGGAGCTCGCTACAAAACTCCTCCCATGTCGTGATGCACCCACCTGTTTCCCCCCAATGAAGCCATTGGTTGGCTTCACCGACTAGATGCAAGGAAGTAAGGGAGATACGCTTGACGTCAGCTACTCTGTGAAACGTGAGGTAGCATTCAGCTAAGCACAACCATCCCAACAGGTCATCCTTCCCATCGTATTGTGAGAAGTTGAGCTTGACTACCTTTGTAATGGTAGCTGCTCCATCGATCTACGTCGAAGGCTGTACACGACTCGTGGACTCCCTGTATGATGGTCACGTCTCTTGCAACAAATGAATGATCTCGTTTAGCAAGTTTATTGCTGTTGTATGAGACCTATCATTTCTTGCTGAGAGCGTACCATCGATTTAAGTTTGTTGTCAGAGTTGGCGGTGACCGAGTGCTCCATGGTTGCCGAATCAGGGTGCTCTGATATCAGATTGATAGCACAGGAATGGCTTGGGTTAAGCCATGGGGATCGCCTCAGATATAAAGGTAAGCGAGGTGTATGCCAAGGTGCCATAGTGGGTGGAATTAGGGACCAACACCATAGGTGGAAGAGTTAATTGAGAGATTCCAGTGCTTGCCTTCCATTCATTAATGAGGGAATACATAAATAGTCGTTGTTCAATGGATGCAACATGACCCAACCATTCTGACATTAAAGGGAGAATCTACAAAACCCAGCAAAATCTTCCCTTCCTCATGCAATAAGACTTTTAGACTTAAACCCAAGTTCTGACATGAACCAAAATGAGCTTTACATAAGGCTCGACAACCTATGGCAGAGATTGGCCAATCTTCCTCAAGGCTGGTGTAGATTTGGGGAGTCTTCCTAGGGTCCTTCCCTGCCATCCCCCAAGTCAATTGGACCACTCCTATTGGTTTGTATCAGGGGGTTTTGCAAGTTGATAATGAGGGTAGTTGAGATGGTTAAATCATTGTTTGTAAATCAGATCCACCGATTCAACTCAGGGTTAGCCTTTACACCGATTGGTTTTTGTAGGGAGCAGGGCGTAGAATTTGGCTTGGAGAAACCATTTTTCAAAAACCTATATTATTAATTAGTACTCCATGAAGAGCTCTTTGGTCATGACCTTTTAATTATGAAATTATTTCATTATAGAATTAGGTGTTTGGTTTTAGAAGAAAATAATTTCTTAATTATTTCATTCATCCTTTTTATCTTTTATAATTTTATGATATGAAACTCTTTTCTCTCGAATATCCAATTTAATTCCAACTTTTCACCCAAAGGAAAAAGGTTTGTAATTCATTTCTTAATTCTATTTTCTTCTTATTCATCATGTAATTTCTTTTTTTTTTCATTCCTATACCAAATAACCCCTAAACCAAGTTAAATCTTAAAGAGTTAACTTTGACAATAACCCCTAAAATCAAGTTGAATCTTAAAAAGTTAACTTTGACATATGACTAACATTAACATCGCAAAAACATTAAAACACAAACTAAAGTCAATGCACTTATCCAGTATGTTGTCGAAATATTTTTAATAAAACTTAAACTTTAATATATATTTTTTATATATTGATCTTAAATATTTTGTGTGGTTATTTGTGCTTGTATATTGGGTATATAACTTGCACATTTATTAGATATATTTTAGACTTTGGTAATTATATAATCCATAAAAGATCATATTGTATTAAATGTTAGCATTGTTTATTTTTATCCGGTTCAAACTTCCAATAGGATCAATCCAACTGCTTAAAAGTAAGCATTTCAAATTTTTGTTGGTCTATATAAAAAGTGATGTTATGCCAATGTCATTGTCGGTGAAATTAACATGGTCAAACTACATTGAAAGTAAAATTACCCTTACTTATTTGGATACTCATTTTTTCAGGTTATATGTCTATTCTATGTTGGGGAAAGATATTATCTAGATAACAACCTTCGCCCTTCGGGATAGGGTTATTCCATGCCCCTTCCACTATCCCTCTTGCTTACCATGTTACCTTGCCATGGGAGAACCAAGGCGATGCTTCTCTCCCTCTCTACAAGATGTTAATCATAGGCCAATGATGATAACCTTCAATGTCCCTTAATAACGTGATAGGCAGAGCGTATAAGGATTGTGGGTTGCTCAAGGTTGAAAGTGAGGAGAACGTCGTAATTCTGCTAATTTTCCCCCTTTTGATTATTCTTTCTTTATTTTTAAAATTATTTGAGAATGACAAATAACTTTTAGCGCTCAAACCAGAATAATTGGCATTTCTTCTATTAATTGTTGATGTTTCTTTTTTACTCATCCCTATTTCTTAAAACAAGTTATTTAAGACTTATAAAAGTGAATTTTAATACTTAGTTACCTCAACTTTAAGTTAGCAAAATCCTAACCATTACATTCACCAAACTTGATATGAGCCAAACTCTGATTTGTATGGTCAAATCATTTGCTTTTCACTCCAAGTCTGTCTTGCCCATCAAAATTCTTGCACTCTGTTACCAAATGGTGCATGGAGAAACTAATATTGCTCTCTAGACATAGCCCTTACCAGTGGATGTGAACTCGGTAATCACATCCTTTTGTTTTCCTTATTCGATTCCTCTCTCAATCTAGATGGATTGACTCAAATTGAGGTCACTTTGGTGGCAGACGGTGAAGGTCCAAGCTAGTAGTCCTTGCGCCTATCAATGTGATAGTTTGGTGGATGACAAACACCAATAAGGTGGACGGTTTCATTTGATGATATGTCAATGTGTTGGCACAACAATCTTTGCCATGACAGAAGCATAGCTAATTATGATGATCATCTAACTCATTAGCAAGCGGACTCAACAATTATCTTCATTAATAGTAAGTTGGTTCATGGCTGGTGATGCTTTTCATCAAGGTTGATGGTCATCGAGGCATATATTTTCATTGTGGTGAATGATGGATGCAAGGTGGTGGCTTAGCAAAGCTTCAAATACAGCAGGTCTCCATAGTGTGGTTGAATGCATCAAGAGAAGAGGTTGACTATTATGGCACATTCCATCTCAATGAATGGCACACTTTATTATCAAGCTAGCAATGATCCTAGTAAAGAATGGGAATGCCAACCGACTCACCCCGACTTAGTTAGAGTGAAAAATACCTGACTGTTACGACCCAATTCCTGAATCCCTACGAGACGCGAGAATCGGACCGATTCGACTGATCCCAAGACCCAGTCGTCCAACGAGAAAGTAACCAAAAGAGCAGGAAAATAAATCACATTCACCATGTATATAACTAGTAGCAACAAAAGTATAGCAGTAAATAAAAGAACTACTACAGTACGCACCACCACAACAGTAGAGAATTAAACAGATACATAAACATGATGCTTACAATAAAAGAGTACAATGGTAACAGAAAATGCTCACTACAACAGAAGAAAAGATACAGTAGGTACTGATTAGCCCATAGTTGTGGGCTATTTAAGTATTTAAGTGCCTAGACATTAGGTTAATTCTAACATTTATTTAACATAAATTAGGATGTAAATAGATTAATTCATATTTTTAATTTAATTACATAATCCATGCATTGCATTCATATTTCAAGTGTATTTAGAATTAGCTTAGAATGGCATTCATCTAATTAGTTAACCAATTAGGTACATTATTTTAGTTAACATAAAAGTTGAGGGTTTGTATATAAATAACCATAATATTTTAATAATATCCTTTATTCTTCTTCTTCTCATCAACAGCTCGGCTGTCGCTGCAACGCCTCCGGCCGCACTAAAAGCACATTCATGAATCAGTCGAGAAGGTGGATCTGCTCCCACCTCTCCATTCAAATTTGTGCAGGCAGCTACAAAAGGAGGAGAGAGGCTGCTGAGCGGGGGAGGCCTCCACCACCAACCCACCACTGTGCAGAGAGATCTTCTCTCTTCCATTCCACACCGCCGGCCTCACCCGTGGCGACGAGTCTCCACCACCGTGGGCGTGTGGTGTGACAAGCCACACCGCCATCCGGAGCTCATCCGCATTACCGTGAGCACCTCGTCGTGCACCATCTCGCCATCGTCGCAGCCCTTGCCCGCTCACTCCACGCCGCCCGCACGTCCTCCAGTCGCACGCAAGGCGAGCACAGCCTGCAGCGCCTCATCGCTCACGCCCGCTCACCTTCCGCCTGCAACCTCACCCGCTCACTCCCGCATCCACTCCAGGCCACGCACAGCCTCCAGCACACCCGCGACTCCCACCCTGCAGCGCCTCACCACTCACGCCAGCTCACCTTCCGCTTGCAACACCCGCGCTCACCGCCAACACAGCGCGCACCCACGCCTATAGCAGTCCTCCCGTGCCCTCCAGCCAGCGCGCAGCAGTCCTCCCGCGCCCTCCAGCCAATGCGCTCTGAGGTCAGCAGCTGCAGCACAGCTTGCAGCCATCTCCGCCGGAGCTCCGTCCGGCCGACTCTGGCTGCCGCGCGACACGCCGCCACCACCGCTTCGAAGCCCTCTGTCCAAGGAACTTCTTCCGAGCTTCCCGCGTCCGGCCGTCCACTCCTCGTCGCGCACGGCCAAGGGGAAAAAATCCCCTGTTTTGCTAAAGTAACATGGCCATTAATAATTACATTTTCTGCCATTGTTAATTTTTAATGATATTTTATTGATTCTGCATTGTGACAAATATCCTCTAGTTATTCAGAATTGCTATTTTAGCTTGATTCTTGATTCAACATTAATCTGAAGGTAATTTTGGCTTGATTCTTGTCCAAACTAACTACGAACAAACGTTTTTAACTGGTGCGAATTTAAATACATCATTTCCTCCTTGTGGATACGACCCGCTCTTCTGCGAGTGGTTATTTCTTTTTAAATATTAATTAGTCAATTTTTCCACCACATAAAACTGCAAACGACTTTAAAGCGAACAATCAACTCGTCAAATGGCGCCGTTGCCGGGGAGGCAACAAATGCAATAATTTCACCTGATTTTATTTTGATTATTTGTCAATTGCACAGTGATTTAACCATTTATTATGTTATCTTCTGTGCGAGAAATTTATGCAAGAATCAGCCATTGTGAGAGGCGACCCTTGACATCACCAGAGGAGAATTGGATGAGCTATTTTGGAAAGGAGGAGAAGGACGAGGACGCGACGGACATCATTGTATATTTAGTCGCTAGTTTGATTAGAATAGAATTAAGACTTTAGATTTAATTTTTCATTGCATTTTGTTTGAAACTCTTGTTCTGGGGTATATTTTGAGGGGTTTGTTCCCTGATTTTGTTTTGGGCTCGTGTTGGGTAATTTTTGGGAGCCTGTTCCCTTTTCTTTAGATTTAGGTTTTTAGTTTATTGATTACTTTTATTTGCTTGTGCATAAGTAGTTTTAAATAAAAAATAAAAAAAAAATGAGCTGCCTGCCTTAGGATGAACCATTTAGGTCTGTATGAGCAGCCTCTAGATTTACTTCTTTGCATTGCGTGCATTCTTGCATCGTAGATCGCTGAAAGCAAGGTATGCATTCTCTTACTTTGCATCATATTCTTGATCACACATTGCATTTGGATTTAATTCAAAGACCACAAAATTTGTCTTGAAGCGATCTAACAAGTGGTCACATATATTCGAAAGAAAGGACTAATTAAAGGAGGGATATCTAAAAATCAAGGACTTGCCTGTAAAACGTGGTGTGCGATTCAAAATTCAAAATCCTTTTGCGGTGAATGCACACTTATATTTATTGCACCACAACACTCATTTAGACACTCCTAAGTCTTAAAACGACTAGGACAAGAGCCCTCCTACTGTTGGATTCTGAAGTGTTCGGAACTTGAGATCAAAGGTTTTGAAAATCCAAAGAGGGGGATACCCTGTCATGGATTTTTGGGGGTAGTTGAGAAGCACCGCGAAAGCACAGCTTCAAAGGAAGGCTTAAGCCTACTTGCATCCCTCGATCTTCCGTCTTTGGATTTACTTGACCATTTGAGATTTAGGGAAGAATACCTAAGTTCCAACTAGGTCTTTTTAGGCATTTCGAAGGTTGACAATAGGCGCGTAATTGATTAGGCAACTTATTTTGTCACCTACAATTTGAACTAAAGTCAAAAGCCTAAATTTGTAAAGACCAAACAAGTCCTTTTGAATTGTGTTTGTAGTGCATGCTTGGTAGGCGTTCTCTTAGGAGACAACTTGTATTTGATCCTGAACCTGAAAGAATCCTAAGAAGAGACCTTCCAAGGGTAGAAATGGCCGGTCAAAGGAGCCTTAAGGAATATTTCATTCCAACCAATCAAGCTGGCCCTGCACTACGTAGACCTAGAGGGGACAATCCGTATGAGAGCAAAAGTAGTACCATATCCTTGCTACCCTCCTTTTATGGTACTACTAGGGAAGACCCTTACAGGCATATTGAGGAATTCACCGAGGTCTGTTCCATGGTAAAGCTGCAGGGCGTTACTGATGACGCTCAAATGTGGACCCTCTTTCCCTTCTCCCTAAAGGACAAAGCCAAGTATTGGTATCACACCCTTGATAATATAAATACTTGGGATGCCCTGAAGAAGGAGTTTTTGAAGAAGTACTTCCCCATGAGCAAAACAAATCACTTTAGGAGGGAAATTATGAGTTTTGTTAAAAAGGATGGGGAAGCATTCCATGATGCGTGGGAGCGTTTTAACGACTTGCTGAGACTTTGCCCACATCACTAGGTGTCTAAATGGCAACTGGTTGAAAGGTTCTACACCGGACTTAATGATTCGCATAGGCAAACTGTGGATGGTGCCTGTGCAGGAACCTTTCTATCTAAGACTGAGGATGAAGCTTGGAACTTATTTGATACTTTGAGTGAGAATTCTATTCACTTGAATTCTGCCTACATGGATAGAAAGCCCACTCTCATGCAAAGAAAGTTGGAGGCGAATGAAGCAAGGGACACCCAGAATTTAACCTATTAGATTTAATTATTGAATCAAAACATGGAAAGGCTTTTGTCGAACCCGAGTTCATTCGTACCTAACACCTCCACATCCCAAGCTTTCAAATGCTTAATTTGTCAAGGCAATACACACGCCACTATAGATTGCCACTTGGCCTCCCAATTCCCTGAGCTTGTACAAGCAAATTTGAATGCTGCTCAAGGGTTCCATCCAAGACCTCGTAATGACCCTTTCTCCAACACTTATAATGAGGGATGGAGGAACCACCCAAACTTTTCATGGAGACAAGGAAATGTCTCAAATTCAGGGAATTACAAGCTACAATCCTTTCAAAACCATCAAATGAACCAACCTCAGACCTTTGCCCAACCTAAAACCTCTGAGATGGATGAATTGAAGGCGATGTTGAAAACTATGCAAGAAAGTCAAAGTGCCATCATCCAATCTCATGACAAGGCTATACATGAGATGAAATCACAAATTGGACACCTTGTTGAGGCCGTTAGACAGAGGGAGACTGTGAAGCTCCCCAGTGCTGTTGAGGAAAATTCTAAAGGAAAAGGGATTGTCTTTAGGGAGCATGCTCAGGCGGTGACTATTCTGAGGAGTAGGAAAGAAATTTCCAAACCCGATGCTCCTATAGTCTCACCCCCTAAAAAACCATCCACCCCGACTTTCACCCCCACCGGAGAAGACTTGCCCAAATCTTCTCCGCTTGAAATCACCTCACCGGAAGAAGTTGCCCCCATTCCACCCCTTACTCGACATGACAACCCTTCCACCCAGAGATCGAGAGTGCCTTTTCTAGAGCGCTTATCCACCTCTGGGCAGACTTCTGCTGGCTCATCTGAAGCCAAAGATAAGACGGATGAGATTATGGAAACTTTCAAGCAAGTGCAGATTAACCTGTCTTTGCTTGAAGCTATCAGGAAGATTCCATCTTATGCCCGCTTCTTAAAGGACCTGTGCACGAAAAAGCGACAATCTAGAAAATAGGTCCAATCAAAAGTTGTCCTGCCTGATTCTGTTAGCTTAATTGTTCAACATAGCACACCCTCGAAACTTAAGGACCCAGGAGCCCCATACATCTCTGTAGTTATTGGTGACTTACAAATTGATGAGACTCTACTTGATCTGGGTGCGGGGGTGAACATCCTTCCGAGCTACGTGTATGAACTTGGGGGAGGCAATCTGAAGCCTAGCCCTGTAATCCTTCAAGTTGCTGATCGATCACTTAAGACACCACGAGGAATTTTGGAAGATGTCCTCATAAGAGTGGAGGATTTCTTCTTTCCCGTTGACTTCTTAGTTTTGGACACTGACCCAACCAACAAGCCAACCAAACCTTCCATCATTTTGGGCCGCCCCTTCCTTGCAACTTCGCATACTTCAATCAATTGCAATACTGGGGCATTGAAAATGGGCTTTGGGAACAGGAAAATCTGACTTAATGTGTTTGATGCTTACAAACAAGCCGGACTTGAGGATTGTTCTCAAGTTGAAGTGATAGATGACCTGATTGAAGAGGCAACTCCTGCAATGTTATGTGATGACCCCCTTCAGCATGTCATGCTAAATGAGCATTCCCATCTCTTGTAGGAATGTGAAGGGGATATACTAGAACTAAACGAATTGCTAGGAGTTTCTGCTGAGTCTCTTCCCCCATCATTTCAGCCGAAGGTAGATTTGCTACCTGAGATGGGGACATCTATTATGAAACCTTCAACCATACAAGCCCCCGACCTTGAGTTGAAACCCCTCCCTGACACTCTCAAGTATGTTTTCCTAGGTGCCAATGATACGCTCCCCGTTATCATTTCGGCTGTGCTATCTGAGGCACAGGAGGGAGCCTTGATTGAATGCCTGTCTAGGCACAAGGAAGCTATTGCTTGGAGCATTGTTGACATTAAGGATATAGACTCTACACTCTGCATGCACCACATTTATACTGATGATTCCATCAAGCCTTTTAGGGACATGCAGAGACGTCTGAACCCTAATATGAGGGAGGTTGCAAAAAAGGAAATCCTGAAGTGGTTGGATGCCGGGATCATATATCCCATTGCTGATAGTAAATGGGTCAGTCCCATTCATGTGGTGCCAAAGAAGGCAGGCTTTACTGTGGAACTCAACGACCAAGGTGAACAAGTTGTCACTAGACCCTCAACTGGATGGAGGGTCTGTATTGATTACCGTAAGCTAAACACCGCTACCCAGAAGAATCACTTTCCTTTGCCTTTTATTGATCAAATTCTCAAAAAATTGGCAGGGAATAAGTACCATTGCTTTCTCGATGGATATTCTGGGTACAATCAGGTGGCCATCTTTCCTGATGACCAGGAAAAGACGACATTCACGAGTCCTTACGGTACTTTTGCATTCAGGCGTATGCCGTTTGGATTATGTAATGCCCCTGCAACTTTCCAGCAGTGTATGATGTCTATCTTTTCGAACATGATTGACGAGTGTGTTGAAGTGTTTATGGATGACTTCTCCATTTATGGCTCGTCTTTCGACCAGTGTCTCCTGCACCTGGGGAATGTGTTGAAACGATGTAAGGAGATTGGTTTAGTCCTCAGCTAGGAGAAGAGTCACTTCATGGTACAGAAAGGAATTGTACTTGGGCATGTTGTATCTGAGCAAGGTTTGGAAGTAGATAAAGCCAAGATTGATTCTATTTCCAAACTTCCATTGCCTACGAATGTCAAACAGATTAGAACCTTTCTGGGCCATGCTGGCTTTTATAGGCGCTTTATTAAAAATTTTAGTAAGATTTCTAGGCCACTTTGTGACTTGTTGGCGAAGGAATCTTCCTTCAGTTTTGATTCAAAGTGTGCCGAGGCCTTTCAAATTCTAAAGGAGGCCTTGATCTCTGCGCCTATTCTCCAAGCTCCTGATTGGACACTCCCATTTGAGCTTATGTGTGATGCTTCGGATTATGCAGTGGGAGCAGTCCTTGGACAAAGGGTTGAGGGAAGACCTCATGTGCTGCATTATGCAAGCAAGACTTTAACCGAACCCCAGCAAAACTACACCGTCACTGAAAAAGAATTACTTGTTGTAGTTTTTGCTCTGGAGAAGTTTAGGTCTTATCTACTTGGGTTTAAGGTGGTTATTTTTACTGATCATGCAGCAGTGAAACATCTGATTGTTAAGAAAGATTCTAAGCCACGCTTGATTAAGTGGATCCTACTCCTTCAAGAATTTGACTTGGAAATACGTGAAAAGAAAGGAGTAGAAAATGTTGTGGCTGACCACCTATCTCGCCTTCCTCTTAATGACTCTCTTTCTGGAGAGATTTGCGAGACATTTCCCGATGAAACTCTGATGGCGGTAACACTAACTTTACCTTGGTATGCAGACACTGTAAATTACTTGGTCACTGGACAAACTCCTGGCTCTTGGGATGAGCAGAAAAGAAAGAGATTCAATTCTCAAGCAAGATATTTTCATTGGGAAGAGCCAGAATTATTTAGAATTGGACAAGACCAAGTATTGAGACGTTGTGTGCCTGAAGAGGAATAACAAAGTGTGCTGAGTTTCTGTCATGAACTTCATTGTGGAGGACACTTTGGTGCTAAGAAACCTGCTTTTAAGGTTCTCCAGTCTGATTTTTTGTGGCCTTCCTTATTTAAGGATTCTCATAATTTTGTTAAGGCCTGTATTAGATGTCAATGGACTGGAACGATTGGGAAGAAGAATGAAATGCCTCAACATTCTATTCAATCTGTTGAAATTTTTGATGTGTGGAGAATTGACTTTATGAGCCCCTTCCCGTCGTCCCATGATTTTGAATATATCTTGGTGGCAGTTGACTATGTCTCTAAATGGATAGAGGCCATTTCTACGCGCACAAATGACCACTCTGTGGTTTTGAAATTTGTGAAGGCCAATATCATATCCCGTTTTGGCTGCCCCAAAACTATTATAAGTGATGGGGGACCTCATTTCCGAAACCACCACTTCAATCGGTTAATCAAGAGTTTGGGAGTGACTCACAAAGTTGCTACCCCTTACCACCCTCAGACAAGTGGCCAAGTTGAAGTATCAAATAGGGAGATAAAAAATATTTTGGAAAAAACTGTTAGACCTGATAGGAAAGACTGGTCCCAAAAGCTCGATGATGATTTGTGGGCTTATCGAACGGCCTATAAGACCCCTTTGGGTACTTCTCCCTTTCGGATTATGTATGGAAAAGTGTGCATTTACCTGTTGAGTTGGAACATAAGGCACTTTGGGCTATTCGAAGTGTTAACATGGATTTAGAGAAGGCAGGTAAGGCACAACTTCTAGAATTAAGTGAGCTTGAGGAGCTGAGAAATGATGCTTATGACACCTCTCAAGCTTATAAAGAAAGAACTAAGATCTTGCATGATAAGTTTATTCTTCGAAAGACCTTTAAGCCCAATTAACAATTCTGGCTTTTCAATTCCAGACTTAATCTTTTTCCTGGAAAGTTAAAATCTCGTTGGGATGGGCCTTACATAATCACCAAAGTATTTCCACATGGTGCTGTGGAGATCAAAAATCCTTCCTCTTCAGCAACTCTCTTTATCGTCAACGGTCAACGGTTAAAATCGTACATAACTTTAAATGGCCATCTGGTTGACGAAGTCACTCTTGAGGAGCCTTAGCTCCTACCATTCTCCGCCTCAGGTAATATCTTCCTTTAGCTATTTTTGTTTTCAATGAGGACATTGTTTGAACCAGGCATGGGGGAGAGGAACTGAGGCATTTAGGTTTATAGCATGCATATAAAAGAAAAAAGAGAAAATGACAAAAAAAAAAAAGTTTTGAGCTTAACTAGCTAAGTCCTGCATTTTTAAGTAAATCAGAACTCTAGGGTAGAATAAATTAATTCTAGGGTCAAACTTTAGAAGTTAAATGAGATGCTAGCTTTAGACCTTTAGGGTCCTTTGTGGACTTAAAAACTTAAGTAGGAGTTAAGTAGCGGACCATTCCTCAAGAGGTTGAGGAAGGGAAGCTAGGGTTTGAGTTAAAAGGTGGGGTAGTATCTGGAATCTTGTTCTACCTTTTGGTTTACGGGTCCTTGTAACCCAAGCATTCAAATTTCACACACTTGGTCTGGTAATTAACTCAATTTCTTTCTTTCTGAAAAGAGATTTGATTCTCTTAGTTTTGGCTTAGGAGAGGCTTGAAAACACATTTTGATTGGAAGAGTTCCCGCTGCATGAGAGGTGGAGTATATACTCACCTTGATGATGCAATGATAACATATTACCTCCTCGGCGCTTGTCTCTTAGGATATCCATCCTACTGGGGGCATGTAAGCGTATTGTGCGGTTCAGGTACCATTGGCGGCCCTATCTCGAAGTGCCGATTGCCATAGGCCTGAATTCGCTTAAGAAATCCATGGGCGATACTATCTCGAAGTGTCGATTGCCAGGAGTTCTAGGGGTCGTTATGGGCGGTGCTATCTCGAAGCATCGAAATCCAAGCACCCTTCGAGGTATGGTAATGGGGACAATGAATCCGACACAGACCATGTTGATAGCTGATCTGAGGTTAGACTTAGAAGAATCAAACAAAATATATATATATAATTTTTAACTCAAATAACTCAGACCAATGCACAGGCACGGATGCTCTAATCTCAGGGATCAATAAACTTTAGGGTAGAGTCAGAAATCAGGGAAACTTGTGCGTGCAACTCATCTTTAGCCGATCTAGTCTGTAACTTAGCAACTACTTAGAAACCTTGGGTCTAAAGTCTAAACTTAATATGCTTCTAAAGGAAGACTAAGTGAGTTGACTAGTCTACTTGGAGTGCTAGGTTTCGCTTAATTTTGCTAGGGACTAGCAAAAACTAGGCATGGGAGTATTCGATTAGCCCATAGTTGTGGGCTATTTAAGTATTTAAGTGCCTAGACATTAGGTTAATTCTAGCATTTATTTAGCATAAATTAGGATGTAAATAGATTAATTCATATTTTTAATTTAATTACATAATCCATGCATTGCATTCATATTTCAAGTGTATTTAGAATTAGCTTAGAATGGCATTCATCTAATTAGTTAACCAATTAGGTACATTGTTTTAGTTAACATAAAAGTTGAGGGTATGTATATAAATAATCATAATATTTTAATAATATCCTTTATTCTTCTTCTTCTCAGCAACGGCTCAGCTGCCGCTGCAACGCCTCTAGCCGCACTAAAAGCACATTCATGGATCAACAGAGAAGATGGATCTGCTCCCGCCTCTCCATTCAAATTTGTGCAGGCAACTACAAAAGGAGAGAGGTTGCTGAGCGGGGGAGGCCTCCACCACTAACCCACCACTGTGCAGAGAGATCTTCTCTCTTCCATTCCACACCACCGGCCTCAACCGTGGAGACGAGTCTCCACCACCGTGGGCGTGTGGTGTGACAGGCCACACCGCCATCCGGAGCTCGTCCGCATTACCGTGAGCACCTCGTCGTGCACCTTCCTCGCCGTCGTCATCAACAACCACCGTCGCTGCAATCGTCTTCTCAGTTAGTTAAGACATCCGGGAAATTTCTCGGACGTCAGAAGCCACACCCCACTCCAGCAGCAACCACCGTCCGCCCACTTCTCCTCCAGCACCTGAACCGCAGCCCTTGCCCGCTCACTCCACGCCGCCCGCACGTCCTCCAGTCGCATGCAAGGCAGGCACAAACTGCAGCGCCTCACCGCTCACGCCCACTCACCTTCCGCCTGCAACCTCACCCACTCACTCTCTCATCCACTCCAGGCCGCGCACAGCCTCTAGCGCACCCGCGACTCCCGCGCCTGCAGCGCCTCACCGCTCACGCCCACTCACCTTCCGCCTGCAACACCCGCGCTCACCTCCAACACAGCGCGCACCCACGCCTACAGCAGTCCTCCCGCGCCCTCCAGCCAACGCACAACAGTCCCCCCGCACCCTCCAGCCAGCGCGCACCCGCCTGCAGCGCGTGCACCACCCCCCAAGAGCAGCTGCAGCACCGCTTGCAGCCATCTCCACCGGAGCTCCGTCTGGCCGGCTCCGGCCGCCGCGCGACATGCCGCCACCACCGCTTCGAAGCCCTCGGTCCAAGGAACTTCCTTCGATCTTCCCGCGTCCGGCCGTCCACTCCTCATCGCGCACGGCCAAGGGGAAAAAATCCCCTATTTTGCTACAGTAACATGGCCATTAATAATTACATTTTCTGCCATTGTTAACTTTTAATGATATTTTATTGATTCTGTATTGCGACAAATATCCTCTAGTTATTCAGAATTGCTATTTCAGCATGATTTCTTGATTCAACCTTAATTTGATGGCAATTTTGGCTTGATTCTTGTCCAAATTAACTACGAACAAACGTTTTTAATTGGTGCGAATTTAAATACGTCATTGCCTCCCTGTGGATACGACCCGCTCTTCTGTGAGTGGTTATTTCTTTTTAAATATTGATTAGTCGATTTTTCCACCACATAAAATTGCAAACGACTTTAAAGCGAATAATCGACTCGTCAAGTACTACACAAGTAAAACTACTGGGCTCTACTAGGCCCAGCACCCTCTGCAGCTGCTGGCTCTGGATGCTCAACACCTGGTCCTGAAAAGGTGACAAAGGTGACACGTCAGCGAAACGCTGATTAGAGTGGCAACCAAAACTAAGAAAAACAGTAAAGTGGACAAGTAGCTGTTATTTTTAATCTCTTTCTTTATTTTCCCATTTACTCATTCTTGGATTATTCCTCAGATCTTTCTCTTGATCTCGAATGTTCCTCGTGGGAACGATCTTGATTGCAGTCTTTTCCGAAAAGTAGAAGTAGCACGTGGTGCTCTCCTGGCCGGGAGAGCCCCCCGTGGTGGTCTTATCCTCAGTCAACCACCCCAAGGTCACTGACAGACGTAACGGTGACTACGGCACGCGCGATAAACGCATGGGTAGCTACCCCGTACTGGCACGCGGTCAGTCGTTTCCGTTAACGGGTGCGCCCAAAGCACAGCACGAAACTAGTATAGGGCAGAGCCCTCTCAGTAACAGGGGTCCAACCCCTCCACAGTAGCCAAACAGGGGTCTTGCCCCTTCACAGTCCGCGCACCCTCGCCTAACTACCTTGGTTTGCCCAGTGAGCCTAACAAGTCGGTGTAGGATGGCTAGCTGAACCCCGGGGCCCGTGGGGTGGCTAGCTCCCTCCCTACACTAGTAGCTTTCCCCGGTACGGTGTACGCGAGGGCCAAGAGTTGGTACAAAGTGGCCAAACCTAACCTCGGGTCCTTAGGGCGGCTGGCTCTCCTCTACACTAGGAGGTAACATGTGCTTTCCTTGATACTACGTACCCAAGAGACAACAAACTTTCCCGTTTTACTTTTCCAGTTCCATTCCATTTATTTTCAGGAGTTCTACTCCTAATTTCCCGTAGGGTTCTTGCTCATATTCCTTTAACTAAGCCAATTTAGGTTTCATCATTTCAGCTTTATTTTCATATAGCCCATGTTCTCAACATTTAATACCCATTCATAAGCAAGCAACTGTTATCCAATTACAGGCAATTAGCATTTTTCTTTTTACTTTTCCAAGATTGCAATTCATATATTCACGACATTCGTCTCAATGTTTCTGTTCCTAGGATTCATGCCACACCCTAGGATCTATCATTCAATCTAGCTTTCCAGTCCTAGAATTCATGCCATACCCTAAGATCTATCATTCACTCTAGTTTTTCAGTCCTAGGATTCATGCCATACCCTAGGATCTATCATTCACTCTAGTTTTCCAGTCCTAGGGTTCATGCAATACCTTAGAATCTATTAATTATCTCACAAGTGCATAAATGTTGATAAATAATTAAAGGGAGCCACTCTACTCAGTGTTTCGCTGACGTGCCACCTTTGTCACCTTTTCAGGACCAGGTGTTGAGCAGCCAGAGCCGGCGGCTGCCAAGGGTGCTAGGCCTAGTAGAGCCCAGTAGTTTTACTTGTGTAGTACCTACTGTACCTTTTCTTCTGTTGTAGTGAGTATTTTCTGTTACCACTGTACTCTTTTATTGTAAGCATCATGTTTATGTACCTGTTTAATTCTCTACTGTTGTGGTGGTGTGTACTGTAGTAGTTCTTTTCTTTACTGCTGTACTTTTGTCACTGCTAGTTATATACATGGTGAATGTGGTTTATTTTCCTGCTCTTTTGGTTACTTTCTCGTTGGATGACTGGGTCTTGGGATCAATCGAGTTGATCCGATTCTCGTGTCTCGTAGGGATTCGGGAATCGGGTCGTAACAAGATGGTATCAGAGCAAGGTTGTCCCGAGAAGTGAACCTACTGGCTGAAAAATAACCAATTCACGTGTCTGTAACTAGAGTAGCCACCCCAACGTATCTTTTGACATCTGTTCTTAGACTTTTCCGTTAGATATCGACTCGTATTGATGTCTTTTCTGTTCCGTGTTCGCGTCTCCTTGCAGGAGATGCCTCGACATGGAGCCAGGAGGGTGGGTCACAGGTGCGACCAAGGTCGAGGCTCGAGGGACAGATGTGTCGAGCTTGGAGTACATGCTACCTCTTCTCTTCTCCTGAGCATACCGTCTCCGAACCTCGTCCATCTGATTCGAGAGGTGGTTCGAGAAGAATTTCAGCTTTCACCCACTTCGCCGCTCCCTCATCTCCCTTTCGAGGGTACGACAGGGGAGTTTGTCATGGAACGAGATTTCCGCCATCACACTAGGCGGGTTAGGAGAGCTCAATGGAGGCACGTGACAACCATAGGAGAGCCGTCACGTTTTGCGGGGTGAAACGATGGCAGCGATAACCGGGTTTTATTGTAGCGTTGTAGTATAGCCAGTTATTGCCATCATTTCAAATATATAATTTTTTTACTCGGAAAATAAAAGAGTTCCCGAGGTCGAACTCAGGGAGCAAGTTGTATTCTAGGGGTACAAAGTTTCTTTTACAAAAATAAAGAGAGAGAGAGGGAATTTGTTGGCTTCTTTCTTCTCTTCTTTTCTCTTTGCTTATCCTCTCCTTCTCTTCCTTCTCAGATCTTCTGCTTTCTTCCTTTGTTCTTCTTCTTTATCTGCAGTGGTGTTCTTCTTCTTCTTTCAGCTGTTTCTGCTCGTCTCTTCCTTTTTCTTCTCCCTTGCGGTCCTGTTCTTCTTCTTCTTTCGTTCTTCTTTTCCTTTCTTCAGATCTTCTTCTCGTGCTCTTCTTCTTCTGCAGAGTCTTCACTTGGCCTCTCTGTGTTCTCCTCTGCCTCGCCTTCCTTCTCCTTCTTTGCCTTCAGGACGTCGTCTGATTTTCCAATCAGACGACTTAAACCGCCGCTGCTACAGTGCCGCTCGGTGCTCCTCCTTCCTTCATCCTTCGTCTTCTTCCACGGTTCTTCTTCACCCGTGCCTGCACACTTGCACAGCTTGATCAGAGGTGGGGCAAAACCTAACTCTACCCTCCCTCGCATCTCTCTCTCACAGAAGCCGCTCTTAGGAAAGCTCTCCCAGAGCTGCCGGGTTGCCGGGTACGGGTCGCGCCCGGGTCCAGACCCACCAGCGTGCGTGGTGGGCGAGGAGTGCAAGTCGGGCTAAGTCGGGTCGGGCCAGGTCCGCGAGGCGTGAGCGCGGACGAGACCGGGTAACCGGGCGGGTGAAGGGGACCTCACCCCGTGTGCTGAGGCGGTAAGCCTCCAGCACTTTTTCACTTTATACCACTGTGCTCCTTCAGAGCCTTCCGAGGTGGGACTAAATGTCCCACCCCAATTTGGCGCCTGCGCGGAGGAAGCAGCTGGTAATCGCGGCTTTACGCGAGGCCTTCGCGCGAGGGCTTCGCCTCAACTGCAGCCTAACGCTTTGCCGAAATGCCCCCGCACAGCCTGGGAGCGTGACCTGGGCGCGGCGCACCTGGAACAGCAGGTCGAAGCAGCTCCTTCTGCACGGCAATGGCGGCAGAGGACGGGTGGCCTGTTCACAGCAAAACGGCCTCTCAGCCTAATCAGAAGGTGCCGGGAGCTTCGCCAGAGTGCAGCGAAGCTCGTGCGGGTGGTGGCGAGGCGTGGGGCGGCATGCAAGGGCTGCCCTAGGTCGGACTGTGGGTCGGAAAGTGGGTGTGTTCGGTGGATTTGCAGAGGTCGGGTGGCGGGAATTGGAAAGGCGGAAATGGATCAGGGTGAGGAGGCGGAGATTATGTGCAGGTCGGCGAGCCGTGTGGGATGCTGGAGTGATGGGAGCGGCTCGTCGGAGGATGGCCGGAGGCGGAGAAGGTGAGGGTGATTAGGCGCGGTCGAGGGGTAATTAGATAAAAATAGCAGGGGGAAAAGAGAGAGAGAATAGAGGGAAGTAGTTCTATCCTAACTAAAGTGACGAAGGGGGCGAGGAGGCGGACGGCTGTACCTGCTGTCGCCGGAGAAGAAGGTGCCCAGTGGGGGAGGACGGCGGCGACGACGGGGCAGAGGCAGCGTGCGCCGGTATTGCACGACGCGGAGGAAGATCAGGAAGGTGGCTCTGCTGCTGATATTGCAGCAGGGCGAAGAGGAGGAGGAGGAAGAACCGCCGGAGCAAGTGGGCATCTGCCGGAGTGGGAAGAGAGGAAAGTTGGGGGTTTTCTCCGTCAGAACCGAGCTCCTCAGAACGGCGAAGCGACGGGGGTATTTATAGAGGCGGAATCAGAGAGGAGGGCAGAGGGAGACGACGTCTCCCTCGCCGGAGGACGCCGGAGATGAAGACCCATACCGTCCGTGCGTTCGCACGGCCGGTATGGTGGGTTGCAGCGACCAGGGGGGTGCTCCTGCGACGGCTGACGACGCAAGGCACCCCCATTTGTCCTGGCAGGCCCTCCCCCTCACCCTGCGCGACGCCATGCTCCGCGCAAGGTCGCCGGAGCATGGTGCTGGCAGGTTTTTGCAGGGAGGACCTGAACGCAAAGAACGAAGGAGAGTTAGGGGCCAAAATGCGAGGGTTCAAAAGTTGAGGGCCAAAAAGTAAATAGATGAGGACCAAAATGTAAAGTTGGTCAAGAAGGTTTCTTCTTAGGCTCAAGTTTTTATACATGACTAATTAGGACCTAAGGAATCTGATGGTGAATTTTATTTCTAGATTAAACCTTGTTTGACTGGTCAATTTACGTAAAAATCCAAATTAAGTTATTAATTGGGTATGGTTCTCAATGTAGGTCAAGATGGGTTCCTAAGGCCAAATTGAAGGTTCTAAACCCTAGAGATTATTTTTCTATGAATTTTAGAGGGTTTATTCCATTTTTGCTTTGCCTTGAACCTCGTGAATTGAAGTGGGTTTATTTTAGGGTTACAGATTATCATTTAGTTCCTTGGAATTGCTGTAACCCTTATCAGATCATCCCACCTTCCTTCTTATTTGGTTTGTTTGACCTATGTTTGGACCTGTATGCAAATTATACTGGTAAAATCGCATTTTTACCCCTTTTGACTTGTTTTCTCCTTAAACTCAGAATTCTCTGAGTTAAGCCTTTCCATGAGTTATGTAGGAGCTTTTATCCTTTGTATTAGGTCAAAATGAGCTAGTTATGGCTCATGATGAGGTTCTCATCACGGGGCCATCAGTGGCCTTTGGGAGCCTCCGACAAGGGCCAGCTGCTAGCACCGAACCCCCACCCAGCCGCCAACAGGGACCTACCAAGAGAGGGAGTCGAGTTCCCCTCTACTACCAGTGTGGCCAACCGGGCCATTTCAGGAGGGACTGCCCGTCTAGGGCTGGAGCGCAGCAGACACTCACCGCTTCGAGCACTGAGGGCCAGTCGGGTGGTCGTGGGTTCCAGGTGCCTGAGGGAGGACAGCCGCCACGAGGAGGATACCGGCCAGCTGTCACTAGCTCCACCCCGGGCCTACCTGTTTTGTCCGCTCCCAGTACCGATGAGTGTCGCAACGCCGTGACTCACGGAGACATCATAGCTTCAGTTTATACGATGACAGGTATGGTTACAAGATTTGGTCTTTCTGGAGTATGTAATTCCTGCTCCTCGTACGATGTACCTTCTTGCTCCACAAGTTGTTGCTACTCTGGAGTACGATAGCACTCCATTAAGGGATTGGTGGTAATCCGAAATCTAGGTGGTCAGCTGTTTGTAGCTGAGGGGGGTGTACACAGGTTGTGAGGTCAGTGTTGGGGGACACAGCCTTCCCGCTGAACTGATTATGATACAGATGGAGGACTTTGGCGTAATTCTGGGGATAGACTAGTTGTCCGCTTACCACACCTTGGTGGACTGCTTTGAGAGAAAGATCGTCTTCTCCATACTGGAGTTGCCTTCTTTCGAGTTTCACGGGCAGCCAGTGGACAGAGGCTTCAGGTGCATTTCTGCACTTCGGGCGGCGAGACTTTTGAGCCATGGGTGTGAGGGCTTCCTACCTTGTGTGGTGGCAGAGCCCAGCCCTGTGGCAGATTTCCAGAGTATCCCGGTGGTCAAAGAGCACCCCGACGTGTTCCCAGACGAGTTGCCAGGACTACCGCTCGAGCATGAGATCGAGTTTGAGATCTCACTGGTACCGGGGACCAGCCCCATTTCCACATCACCGTACAGGATGGCACCACTTGAGCTGCGAGAGCTCAAGTCTCAGTTGCAGGATCTTTTGGAGAAGGGCTTTATGAGGCCCACCGCGTCTCCCTAGGGAGCCCCGGTACTATTTGTAAAGAAGAAGGATGGTACCCTACGCCTTTATGTAGACTATTGACAGCTGAATAGGGTCACCATCAAGAATAAGTATCCGCTGCCGATGATTGATGACTTGTTTGACCAGCTGCGAGGTGCCATGGTATTCTCCAAGATCGACTTGAGATCTGGATACCACCAGTTGATGATCAAGGAGGCAGACGTCTCCAAGACAGCTTTTCGCACTCGGTACGGACAGTACGAGTTTCTGGTCATGCCATTTGGGTTGACCAATGCCCCCGCTGCCTTCATGGATTTGATGAACGGGTGTTTAGACCTTACTTGGACCAGTTCGTGGTGGTATTCATTGATGATGTGCTTGATGAGAACCTCATCATGAGCCATAACTAGCTCATTTTGACCTAATACAGAGAATAAAAGCTCCTACATAACTCAAAGAAAGGCTCAACTCAAAGAATTCTGAGTTTAAGGAGAAAATAAATCATAAGGGGTAAAATGCAATTTCACCAATCCAATCTGAAAATATGTTAACTCAGGGTCCAAACATAGGTCAAAACAACCTAATAAGAAGAAAAGTGGGATGAAATGACTCAACAAGGGCTACAACAACTCCGAAGAATTAAATGACATCCTGTAACCCTTAAAACAAATCCACTTAAATACACGAGGTTCGAGGTAGAGAAAAAATCAACTAAATCCTCTAAAATTCATATAAAAATAATCTCTAGGGTTTAGAACCTTCAATTTGGCCTTAGAAACCCATTTTGACCTACATTGAGAACCATGCCCAATTAACAACTTAATTTGGGTTTTTGCGAAATTTGACCGGTCAAACAAGGTTTAATCTAGAAATAAAATTCACCATCCGAATCCTTAGGTCCTAATTAGTCATGTATAAAAACTTGAGCCTAATAAGAAACCTTCTTGACCAACTTTACACTTTGGTCCTCATATATTTACTTTCTGGCCCTCAACTTTTGAACCCTCACATTTTAACCCCTAACTCTCCTTTGTTCTTTGCGTTTAGGTCCCTCCTGCAAAACCTGAGCAGCACCATGCTCCGGCGACCTTGCGCGGAGCATGGCGCCACGTAGGGTAAGGGGGGGCCTGCCAAGTCAAATGGGGGTGCCCTGCGTCGTCAGCCGTCGCAGGAACACCCCCCTGATGGCTGCAACCACCCATACCGGCCGTGCGAACGCACGGACGGTATGGGTCTCCTTCCTCCGGCGTCCTCCGGCGAGGGAGACACGTCGTCTCCCTCCGCCCTCCTCTCTGGTTCTGCCCTTATAAATACCCCCGTCGCTCCGCCGTTCTTTCCAGCTTGGATCTGACGGAGAAAACCCCCACAACCTTCCTCTCTTCCCACTCCGGCAGAAGCCGTCCAGCTCCGGCGGTTCCTCCTCCTCCTCCTCTTCGCTCTGCCGCAATACCAGCAGCAGAGACTTCTTCCTGATTCTCCTCCGCGTCGCGCAATACCGACGCGCGCTGCCTCTGCCCCGTCGTCGCCGCCGTCCTCCCCCACTGGGCATTTCTTCTCCAGCTCCGGCAGGTACGAGCCGGCAGCCTCTTCGTCCCCTTCGTCACTTTAGCTAGGTTAGAATTAGTCTTCTCTATCCCCTCTCTCTTTTCCCCCTGCTATTTTTATCTAATTACCCCTCGACCGCGCCTAATCACCCTCACCTTCTCCACCTCCGGCCACACTCCGGCGACTCGCTCCCATCACTCCAGCAACCCACACGGCTCGCCGACCACCGCAGAACCTTCGCCTCCTCACCCTGATCATCCTCCGCCCTTCCACTTCCCCCGAATCGCCCTCTGCAACTCCACCGAACACACCCATTTCCCAACCCGCAGTTTGACCTAGGGCGGCCCTTAGGCTTCGCCCCGCCACCTGCAGAACCCCCGACCACCTTCGCCGTGTCACGGCGAAGGTCCTCCGCATATCTGATTAGGTCGAGAGGCCGTGCTATTGTCGACAGGTGTTGCGCCCGCCATCGCCATTGCTGAGCAGCAAAGCTCCGTCGACCTGTTGCTCCAGGCGCGCCACGCCCAGATCAGGCTCCTAGGCTACGTGGGGTGTCTTCGCGAAGTGCCAGGCTGCAGTTGAGGCAAAGCCCTCGCGCGAAGCCCTCGCGTGGAGCCTCGATTGGGCGCTGCCTCCTCCGCGCGGGCGTCCAATTGAGGTGGGACATGTAGTCCCACCTCGGAAACTCACCGAGGCAAGCAAGCGCTTAAAGGCAAAAGGTGCCTTAAGCTGTTTGCCTCAGATCACGGGGTGAGGTCCCCTTCACCCGCCCGATTATCCGGCCTCGTCCGCGCTCACGCCCCGTGGACCTGGCCCAACCCAATTAGCCCGACCTGCACTCCTCGCCCACCACCGCACGCCGGTGGGCCTGGACCCAGGCGCGACCCGCGTACCCGACTATCCGGCAGCTCTGGGAGAGCTATCCCATGAGTGAATTCTGAGAGAGAGAGACGCGGGGGGAGGGTAGAGTAGGTTTTTCCCTCTGATCGAACATTGAGTGTGCAGGCACAGGTGAAGAAGAGGAAGCAGACCGCAAGAGAAGAGAAGGAAAAAGAAGAAGAAGAAAGCCACAGAGGAAAGAAGAAAAGACACACTGTAGCAGCAGCGGTTTAAGTCGTCTGATTGGAAAATCAGATGACGTCCTGAAGGCAAAAGAAGAAGAAGGATAGAAGGACTGAAGAAGAAGAAGAAGAAGAAGAAAAGAAGAAAGAAGGAGAGACGACGTCCTGAAAGCAAAAGAAAAGAAGAAGAGGAGCACGAGAGGAAGATCTGAAGAACAGAAGAAGAAGAAGAGAAAACAAGGAAGAACAGAAGGCAGAAGAGAAGACCACTAGGAGATAGACAAAGAGGAAGAAAGAAGAGAAGAAGCCAAATTTTCATCTCTCTCTCTCTCTCTCTTTATTTTTGTAATAAGAAATACTGTACTTCTAGAATAAGACTTGCTCCCTGAGTTCGACCTCGGGAACTCTTTTATTTTCGAGTAATAAATTTTTAATTGTAACGGCAACCGTAGAGCCGTCTTATCTTATACTACAATGACTCTACTATAAGAGACGCGTCGTGGTTGTCCCCGTCAACAATTTTTTGGTGCCGTTGCCGGGGAGCAACGGCTATTCTAGAAGCTTTGAACTCTTTATTTAACAATTGCTAATCTTCTCCCTTGGGTGCAGGTAAAGGAAAATCAAACAGCCACACAATAACCACTCCGAGGACAGGTAATTTTTATTTCTTCTATCCTCACTTTAACCCTCAATTCTAAAGAGGTAGAAAAAGAAAAGAACAAGCAATATAGGTACAACCTGTCTTCCATACCTAGTAAACCATCAAAGCTGCATGTTTTCAAATTTCAACCCACCATTCCTGCACACACTATTAAGCTAATTAAGGGCTAACACCTTCTTGCCTGAGCCCTAATTACCCAACAAAGAGCTAACTGGACCAAGTAGAGCCAACTCAAGGATTGAAAAGCTAGGGTTTTTAGAGACACCCCTTAATCAAGAATTGAGAAAATCCAAAAGAAGTGTGCCTAAGCTATTGATTGAAAATACCTATTCAGAGAAACCCTAAGCAATTGGCTCTCTAAACACTTGAACCTTAAAATACATGACCCAAAAACTCTAAAAGGAAACAAGAGGTGAAGTTGACCCCTTGGGTCAACCAACCTTAAAATTAGGTCACTCTTTACACTTAAAAGACTAAAGTTCAAGTGAAACCTTAAGCACCCTGATCTTAAACTAAAATTGATAGACTTAAGAGGTCAAGATCCCCATTCTGGTCTACCTGGAACTGCAGTGACAAGAGAGGTCGGGTGGGGGAAACCCTGTAACCCGTGGGGACGCTCTACCGTGTAGGGGTCTTCGCGGGACTCACCCTCTCTGGCTGCCCAGGTAATTCTCAGGTGGACGATCTTTCTGATCAAGGGGTCCATCTGCCCCGCACCTCTATAGTCACCCAACAATTTTTGGGTGTCTTGATTGGGTCCAGTACCTGCTTATCTCATCCAGTCCTTCAGTGTTTGGCAGGAGGTCCTTGAAACCTCCTATAGAAATTCACTCTCCCCGAGGCTAAGCCTCGGCTCCCTTGTTTTTCCAGAAATCATTCACATAGCCCCTCTTTCCTCTGATTATGAACAAAATCCCCTTCTTCCATCTTGATTCAAACTTCAATTCTATATCTTGATTCCACCAACTGATTCAAAGATGCAGCCACACCAATTAAGACTACCATTCAAAAAACCTGAATATCTGAGATCCATGAAAGATAAGATGATTGAGGATGCCCTTGAATTCTATGAAATCAAATGTAAACCCTCAACACCAATAGAAAACATTCAGGTTGATGTCCCAACAACCACAGCTTTCATCATAAACTGTGCCCAAATTCTATTGACAGAAGTTACAAAAGGATCAACCCGAGATATGCTCATGACAAGATACATTGAGATAGAAAAATTACACCAATCTGAATACCTTCAATGCTTGACAAATCCTGTACTTTGGGAACAACACCAAGATGCCCTTATAAAACGGGTAGAAATGATGAAATCAGTAGAACAAATTATCAACCAGAAATACCCGTATATACCAGAAACAGAGGATGAACCATCTTGGAACAGTAGTAAGGAACAATCCAGTTTCCCAGATCTCGGGACTGAGGCACAAAGTGGTTGTGGAATCCCAACCCAGATAGAAGACAATGTTGAATTAGGTTGGGATATTGCAGGAGAACACAATGATGAGCCAAACTTAGACCATGAATTGCCAAGCCTAGAATTCCAAAACTCTTGCAATAATGAGATCAGAACTGAACCTTTTGAGGGTATAAATTCCACCCCTTATTTTGATAAGGTGGCCCTCGAAGGTTATTCGGACTTAGGTTCTAATAATTCTACCCACATCCTTATCCTAGAACCTAGATCTGAAACTTATTGGGAAGATTATGAGGCCCCTTATGAGAAAGATCAAATTTTTACAGAATATGATTCTGGGCCTCTATTTGATGAATATCCCTCTCCAACATCCTCAGGAAATTTGATCGATTTTTCGAAAGTCATGCCAATTTATGATACAAAAACTGAGGAGTTGGCTGAGCAAGGTTTTAATTGGGTCTATCCTACCAACTTCGAGCTTGAGCCTAGACAGAATACCTTTTTAAGCCCAGAATTAACATATAGGCTAGACCCCAGTCAGGCTGCTGATTCCACATCTGATGATTTATGCTGCGGTGGAATTCATAATCATGAATCTCATTTTCGCAAACTCTCCGACAACTTCAGATCCGACTATAATTGTGGAGAGATTCTCCTTCCTGAACATGCCAGGCCCATCTACGACCTCAGTTCACATGACTCTAACTCCGACTCTGAGGTCCTGATTCCCGAGATCACTGATAACACAGAATCATTCCTTTTCGATCCTCAGGAACCAAAAATAGAAAATTCCAAGAGTGATTGCAACCCAGAATTCAAATCTTTTCTCAATTCAGATTTCTTTCATCCTACAGACACTCTTCAGGCATTTGATAGTTACCTAGAGGACTCTTTACAGAAAATCACCTGTCATTCCTTTCTAGAAGAGCCCTCATACACAGTTTCCACCTCGTCTGCACACACAGAACTAATCAAAACCTCTTCCCAACCCCGACCCGCAACCGGACTCAATTTCTATTCAGATTCACCTCTCACCGAGCCGATTGCATTTCCACATCGGGTTTGGAACACTGATCAGACTACATATCATGCTCCATCATTCTCTGATCACCCCTGTAGGGTTTCCGCGTCATTCATTGATTATTCTACGGGTCCCTACTCTGACCAGGCTGATTCGACTCAGCCAAACCCTGCGTTTTCACTTCCACATCCATCTGAGCTTCATAGTATATGGTGGGTTCCACACCTTTTTATCCACATCTATCAACCCACCAGATTGATTGGGTTTGGGCTGCATCATCAGCCTGTTGATCTGAATAAGCACCTGGTTGGACCAACCAGGCTCTTAATCAAGGTGCTTGTATTATAAAACTCTGCTGATTTCACCATCCCCTCTCCATCGCATTTCCCGCTTGGCTGAAGGCATCAAATTTAGCGCTCAACGGGAGGCAGCCCGTCATTCGCTTTAAAAACCTGAAACCTTTTCTAAAACCTTTGTGCACTTGAAATTCACACTTTAGGACAGCCGACTCCACCTCAGGTGCTTGCATCTGAGATTAAAAATCGTCCGCAACAGTCACCCCGACCCATTCACTCATCAAAACATCTATCCTAATGTATGAACTAAGTTGAATAAAAACCCCCTAAGTTACAATGAGGACATTGCAAATCTTAGGCATGGGGGGTATGAAAGTGCAAAACGTGTAAGAAAAGGTTTCAAACAAAAAATTCACATATGCCAAAAACACCATAAAAATTAAAAATTTTTCGAAAAAGAATAAGAGAATAAGAGGAGAAAGGAAATTTTGCGAAGGAGAAGGAGAAAAGAAACAAAAGGAAAAAAGGAGCACAAAATATGAGAAACAAGTGATAGTCATTAGTAAGGAACTAAGGAATTAACCTAAGTTCTAGACCTCATTCAAGAAAATAACTGAAAAGTGCATAATGAGATTAGTAAGAACGCAAACCTTAGGCATTCTTGAATAGACTCTTAGTACCCATTAAGATCTGGACACTCCTCAAGAGGTTGAGGAAAATGAAAAGCTGAAGTATTAGGTCTAAGGCTTAGGGAGTATTTGGCCTCATTAACTAATTTTTGATTTACGGGACTCAGTAACCTAGGCACCCTAACCTCACACACAGCCTGGTTCAGTAAGCGTAAAAATCAAAATCACGTAGAAGCGTCGCAAAATTCTGAAAAGTACACCTAGAGTAGGAGCGGCCGATCAACACAAGTTGATTTGGACGAGTTCCCAGCGCGGAGAGGTGGGAAATCCCCTCGAAGATGCGTAACAAAATATCATCTCCTCGGTGCTTGTCTCTTAGGATATTTACATATCCTACTGGGGGAATGTAAGCACTCTGCTGGTTCAGATTCCATGGATGGCATTATCTCGAAGTGTCAATTGCCAGGGTCTGAATTCAGCCACGGAACACCATGGATGGGATTATCTCGAAATCTCAATAGCCAGGGTTCTGGGGTTGCCATGGGCGGTGCTATCTCGAAGCATCTATCGCCAGGAGCCCTTGAGGATTGATGATGGGAGCAAGAAATCTGATACAGACTGTGTTGAAAAGCCAATCCTAGGCTAGAACTAAAAAGAAAAAGAGAGAGAAAACTCTCTAAACAGAAAAACTTTCTATCTCTCTCTTATAAAACGCACTGCGAACTGAACCAGGGCTAAAATCATTTCAAGCACGGGTGCTTTAACCACAAAGTCCAATAAACCTTAGGTTAGTTCTTGTGGGCCTTAAAAACCTTTGCTAAGGATTGAGGCTGAGGCTAGACAGATTTGGATCTTGATTGGTACTAGAGTACCTTTTAAGCCTATGGTCAGCATTCTAACCTAATCTAAGTTTAAATGAAAAAGCACTTATCTGAAGCTATTAAGAACTTCATGGTCTAGAACAAGGGTTGAAACCTTAAGTTTTTGCTAAGGGACTAGCAAAAGCTAGGCATGGGGGTATGATGAGAACCTCATCATGAGCCATAACTAGCTCATTTTGACCTAATACAGAGAATAAAAGCTCCTACATAACTCAAAGAAAGGCTCAACTTAGAGAATTCTGAGTTTAAGGAGAAAACAAGTCATAAGGGGTAAAATTGCAATTTCACCAATCCAATCTGAAAACAGGGTAACTCAGGATCCAAACATAGGTCAAAATAACCTAATAAGAAGAAAAGTGGGATGAAATGACTCAACAAGGGCTACAGCAACTCCGAAGAATTAAATGACATCCTGTAACCCTAAAAATAAATCCACTTAAATACACGAGGTTCGAGGCAGAGAAAAAATCAAATAAACCCTCTAAAATTCATAGAAAAATAAAATCTAGGGTTTATAACCTTCAATTTGGCCTTAGAAACCCATTTTGACCTACATTGAGAACCATGCCCAATTAACAACTTAATTTGGGTTTTTACGTAATTTTACCGGTCAAACAAGGTTTAATCTAGAAATAAAATTCACCATCCAAATCCTTAGATCCTAATTAGTCATGTATAAAAACTTGAGCCTAAGAAGAAACCTTCTTGACCAACTTTACACTTTGGTCCTCATATATTTACTTTCTGGCCCTCAACTTTTGAACCCTCACATTTTAACCCCTAACTCTCCTTCGTTCTTTGCGTTTAGGTCCCTCCTGCAAAACCTGAGCAGCACCATGCTCCGGCGACCTTGCGCGGAGCATGGCGCCGCGCAGGGTAAGGGGGGGGCCTGCCAAGTCAAATGGGGGTGCCCTGCGTCGTCAGCCGTCGCAGGAACACCCCCTGATAGCTGCAACCACCCATACCAGCCGTGCGAACGCACGGACGGTATGGGTTTCCTTCCTCCGGCGTCCTCCGACGAGGGAGACACGTCGCCTCCCTCCACCCTTCTCTCTGGTTCTGCCCCTATAAATACCCCCGTCGCTCCGCCGTTCTTCCCAGCTTGGATCTGACGGAGAAAACCCCCACAACTTTCCTCTCTTCCCACTCCGGCAGAAGCCCTCCAGCTCCGGCGGTTCCTCCTCCTCCTCCTCCTCTTCACTCTGCCGCAATACCAGCAGCAGAGACTTCTGCCTGATTCTCCTCCGCGTCGCGCAATACTGGTGCGCGCTGCCTCTGCCTCCTCGTCGTCGCCGTCCTCCCCCACTGGGCATTTCTTCTCCAGCTCCGGTAGGTACGAGCCGGCATCCACTTCGTCCCCTTCGTCACTTTAGCTAGGTTAGAATTAGTCTTCTCTATCCCCTCTCTCTTTTCCCCCTGCTATTTTTATCTAATTACCCCTCGACCGCACCTAATCACCCTCACCTTCTCCACCTCCGGCCACACTCCGGCGACCCGCTCCCATCACTCCAGCAACCCACACGGCTCGCCGACCACCGCAGAACCTTCACCTCCTCACCCTGATCATCCTCCGCCCTTCCACTTCCCCCGAATCGCCCTCTGCAACTCCACCGAACACACCCATTTCCCAACCCGCAGTTTGACCTAGGGCGGCCCTTAGGCTTCGCCCCGCCACCTGCAGACCCCCCAACCACCTTCGCCGTGTCACGGCGAAGGTCCTCCGCATATCTGATTAGGCCGAGAGGCCGTGCTGTTGTGGACAGGTGTTGCGCCCGCCATCGCCATTGTTGAGCAGTGAAGCTCCTTCGACCTGCTGCTCCAGGCGCGCCACGCCCAGATCAGGCTCCCAAGCTACGTGGGGTGTCTTCGTGAAGTGCCAGGCTGCAGTTGAGGCGAAGCCCTCGCGTGGAGCCTCGATTGGGCGCTGCCTACTCCGCGCGGGCGTCCAATTGAGGTGGGACATTTAGTCCCACCTCGGAAACTCACCGAGGCAAGCAAGCGCTTAAAGGCAAAAGGTGCCTTAAGCTATTTGCCTCAGATCACGGGGTGAGGTCCCCTTCACCTGCCCGATTATCCGGCCTCGTCCGCGCTCACGCCCCGCGGACCTGGCCTGACCCGATTAGCCCGACCTGCCTCCTCGCCCACCACCGCACGCCGGTGGGCCTGGACCCGGGCGCGACCCGCGTACCCGACTATCCGGCATCTCTGGGAGAGCTATCCCATGAGTGAATTCTGAGAGAGAGAGACGCGGGGGAGGGTAGAGTAGGTTTTGCCCTCTGATCGAACTTTGAGTGTGCAGGCACAGATGAAGAAGAGGAAGCAGACCGTAAGAGAAGAGAAGGAAAAAGAAGAATAAGAAAGCCACAGAGGAAAGAAGAAAAGACACACTGTAGCAGCAGCGGTTTAAGTTGTCTGATTGGAAAATCAGACGACGTCCTGAAGGCAAAAGAAGAAGGACAGAAGGACTGAAGAAGAAGAAGAAGAAAAGAAGAAAGAAGGAGAGACGACGTCCTGAAAGCAAAAGAAAAGAAGAAGAAGAGCACGAGAGGAAGATCTGAAGAACAGAAGAAGAAGAAGAGAAAACAAGGAAGAACAGAAGGCAGAAGAGAAGACCACGAGGAGATAGACAAAGAGGAAGAAAGAAGAGAAGAAGAAGAAGCCAAATTTTCATCTCTCTCTCTTTATTTTTGTAATAAGAAATACTGTACTTCTAGAATACAACTTGCTCCCTGAGTTCGACCTCGGGAACTCTTTTATTTTCCGAGTAAAAAATATCTGTAATGATGGCAATAACTAGCTGTACTACAACGCTATAACAAAACCTAGTTATCGGCCACCCATCAGTGCTCATCTACTCTCGGGATCAGACACAGCATGGACAGCACTTGCGGATGGTTTTGGACACATTGAGACGACGTAAGCTGTATGCCAAATACAGCAAGTGCGAGTTCTGGTTGAGGGAGGTGACCTTCTTAGGTCATGTGATCTCCGGGGATGGCTTGGCTGTGGACCCAGCCAAGGTTGAGGCAGTGCTCATGTGGGAGAGACCGCGTACAGTCACTGAGATTCGCAGTTTCTTGGGACTGACAGGCTACTACAGGCGGTTTATTAGGGGCTTCTCACAGATTGCACGTCCCATGACACAGCTGACCCGGAAGGACGTGCCCTTTTCTTGGACAGATGCCCGTGAGGCGTGTTTTCAGGAGCTGAAGGAGAGGCTGACTTCGGCTCCCGTGCTCACCATCCTAGATAATAGTGGCAGGTTCGTTGTGTACACGGACGCCTCTTTGAAGGGGTTAGGGGATGTGTTCATGCAGAGGGGTCACGTGTCGCTTACGCTTCACAGCAACTGAAGCCCCATGAGCATCGCTACCCTATCCACGACTTGGAGCTGGCAGCTGTCGTCTTCGCGCTGAAGACTTGGAGGCACTACTTGTACGGTGAGACCTTTGAGATTTTCACAGATCACAAGAGCCTCAAATACCTGTTTGATCAGAAGGAACTCAACATGAGACAGAGACGTTGGTTGGAGCTCCTGAAGGACTATGACTGCAGCATTTCCTACCACCTGGGAAAGGCCAACGTGGTGGCTGACGCCTTGAGTCGGAAGGCGCCCTCACACTTGGCCAGTTTATAGGTGCAGAGTTGAAGCCTCTTGGAGGAGATGGGCAGTTGGCGACCCCTAGAGTTACGGGGACACTGTGGGGCAGTGACTGTGACGCGACAGACGAGGCCAGAGCTGATAGATCGCATCATCACGGGGTAGAAGGCCGACCCGTACTTGCAGTCCTTGCGTAACAGAGTACTGTCAGGAGACCCTGGGGACTTCTTGTAACGAATGTGTGCCCCAGACGTATTTTAAGACGTCTGGGAGGTGGCTCAGACGTCGGACAAGACGTCTGGGATCAAAACCAGACGTCTGATAAGACGTCTGGGATAGTTTCAAGACGTCTGGAAATCCGTTATTTTCGACACACGCGAGTCGCCTGCGCGCCTGAGCGCGCAGACCGCATATTCCCTCTTTTCTCTACGGCTGCAGGCGGCCTGCCGCCTTCTCTCTCTCCCTCCGCGCGGCGTTAAAAGGGGCGCGCCTCCCCTCCCGTCTCCTCCTTCTTCTCCTTCCTGTGCGCGAGAGCGAGCGGACGCGAGGGCGGCAGCGGCGGCCGCAGTGAGCGCGGAGGTGCGGCGTGCAAGGGCGGAGCTCTGCCGTGAGGGCGAGCTCGTCGGAGCGGCTTGGCCGGCCGACGGAGGGCGCAGGGGGCGCGGAGCGACGCGGAGAGGGACCTGCTGCGGGCTGAGCAGCAGACGCGCGAGGTGCGACGCGGGCGGCGTCGCGAGCGGAGGCCGAGCAGGGTTCTGATTCTGGAAAAATTTCCAGAATTAGACGTCTGGGTTGATAGCCAGACGGCAAGGTCGACGTCTGTAAGATCATACAGACGTCTGAAAGGTGAGTTTTCCGCCTTCTTCTTCCTTCTTGACGACTGACCGTACTTAGGAGGGGGGGTTGGCTGTGCGCAGGTTCGCTGATTCGCCATCTTTTGCGAATCAGACGTCTGGGAGTTGTACCAGACGGCGGGAGCGACCTCCAGACGTCTGGAGTGACCATCGGACGTCTGAGATCTAGGCAGACGTCCCCGCAGACTTCTGGACGTCTGGGAAACCACGCTGAACAGGTAATTCTCTGATCCACTTTTTAAGACGTCTGGAAGGAGTACCAGACGTCTGATTTTGCACAGTATCGTCTTTTTCGACCCGTTTAGGGCCCGTTCGGGCTCCGTTTTCCGCGATTCGAGTTGCATTCGTTGCAGAATTAATTCCTCTACCCGTCTACAGTAGCTATACACTGTTTTGAGACACTCCTTGTGTTTGATCCTTGTGATAGGACCTCGTTCAGTTGCAGTCTTGAGAGTCGCGGAGGCACGCGGGATTCCCGATCACTCCCCCATTACTCCCGTTGTACCTGGTAGAGTGGCTTAAGTTATTTTTAAAACCTGTTAAAGTATGGAACCATAACTAGAATCTAGGACATTGCATGAATCCTAGGAATGAAAAATGTATGGAATGATAGCTCCTAGGTGATGCATGAATCCTAGGGCTGGAAAACTAGTTGTATGCTAGATCCTAGGATGTGGCATGAATCTTAGGATGGAAAAACTAGTGGAATGTATAATACTGCAGTCTTGGAAAAATGGAAAGGAATATAAAGCTGCCTGTAATTTGAATTAACAGCTGTCTGTTATGAATAAAGAAACATGTTTGAGATCATGGATTTTGAGAACGTGAATCTGGAAAGTGAAACATATGATGTTCTGAGATAAAGAGCTGGAACCCTACGGGGAATTAGGAGTGGAACTCCTGGGAAGAAAAAGGAATGGAACTGAGATGTAGTTTGTACTGTCTCTTGGGTACGTAGTACCAAGGGAAGTACCTGTACCTGTTTAGTGCAGAGTGGGGCCAGCCGCCCCAGGGACCCGGGGTTAGGATTGGCCGCTCTGTACCGACTTGTTGGCCCTCGTGTACGTAGTACCGAGGAGAGCTAGTAGTGTTAGGAGAGTACTAGCTACCCCACGGGCCCCGGGGTTCTGCTAGCCTCCTTCACCGACTTGTTAGGCCCACTAGGGCAAACCAGGGTAGTCAGGCGAGGGTGCGCGGACTGTGGAGGGGCAAGGCCCCGGTTTGGTTACTGTGGAGGGGTTGGACCCCTGTTACTGAGAGGGCTCTGCCCTGGTTCCGTGCTGTGCTTTGGGCGCACCCGTTAACGGAAACGACTGACCGCGTGCCAGTGCGGGCTAGCTACCTGTGCGTTTATCGCGCGTGCCGTAGTCACCGTTACGTCTGCCAGTGACCTTGGGGTGGTTGACTGAGGGTAGGATCACCACGGGGGACTCTCCCGGCCAGGAGAGCACCACGTACTACTTCTACTTTTGGAAAAGACTGCAATCAAGATCGTTCCCACGAGGACATTCGAGATCAAGTAAAGGATCTGAGAAATAAATGAAATAGTGAGAAAAATTGAAAGATGTGAATAAAGGAAGTAATAGAACATAACAGCTACTGTACACTCTACCGTTGCCTTTAGTTAGTTTCCACTCTACTCAGCGTTTTGCTGACGTGTTACACTCGTTACCTTTTTCAGGACCAGGTGTTGAGCAGCCAAGGTCGGCGACTGCAGAGGACGCTGGGCCGAGTAGGGTCCAGTAGAGTTACCACAGCCTTTTGTACCTCTTTTGTTTCTGTTCTAGTGAGTAGTTTTTGTTTCCGCTGTACCTTCTTTACCTGCAGTTCTTGTTATATGATAAATGCTGTTTTACTGTTGTGGTGGTACCTACTGTAGTAGTTTCTTTCCTTACTGCTGTACTTTCTTACTGTTAGTTATATTCATGCTGAATGTGGTTTATTTTACTGTCTTTTGGTTACTTCCTCGTTGGACGACTAGGTCTTGGGATTAGTCGAGTCGGTCCGGTTCTCGTGTCTCGTAGGGACTCGGGAACCGAGTCGTTACACCTCTCTTTTACAGATCAGGTGCTGCACATGAGGGGACGTTTATGCGTTCCCAGAGATGAGGAGTTGTTGAGAGAGCTCCTGACTGAGGCACGTGGTTCCAGATTCACCATACATCCCGGAAACACAAAAATGTACCATGACTTGAGACGTGACTTTTGGTGGAGGGGGATAAAGCGGGATGTGGGTGAATTTGTACAGCAGTGTTTAGTGTGCCAGCAGGTGAAGGTCGAGCATCAGAGGCCTGCAGGGCTGTTACAGCCACTTCTAGTGTCAGAGTGGAAGTGGGAGAGCATCACCATGGACTTGGTGGTGGGCTTACCTGTTACCCAGCGAGGACACGACGCAGTCTGGGTAATCATTGACAGATTGACAAAGACGGCACGTTTCTTGCCGATTCGAGTCACCTTGGGACCAGCACAGTTGGCAGAGAGGTGTATCCGCAATGTGGTACGTCTACACGGAGTTCCGCAGGAGATCGTATCCGACCGGGATACCCGCTTTACGTCCCAGTTTTGGGCTGAGTTTCAGCAGGCCCTGGGGACGTGGTTGAGGTTCAGTACAGCATACCACCCCCAGACGGATGGGCAGTCCGAGCGCACGATACAGACGCTTGAGGACCTTTTGCGTGCTTGTGTACTGGACTGGAGGGGCTCTTAGGAGGAGCACTTGCCCCTGGCGGAGTTTGCATATAATAACAGTTATCACTCGAGCATCGGCATGACACCCTACGAGGTTCTGTACGGACTGAGGTGTACGGCACCCTTGAGTTGGGTTGAAGTGGGGACCAAGTGGGAGGTTGGCCCTAGGCTGATCCGGTAGAGTCAGGAGGTAGCCGAGAAGATCCATAGGCGACTCCGCACTGTCAGGAGCAGACAGAAGAGCTATGCAGATCGGAAACGCAGAGAGGTGCAGTTTGAGGTTGGGGACCACGTCTTCCTCTGCGTTTCGCCCATGAAGGGCCTGCAGCGGTTTGGGGTGAGAGGGAAACTCGCGCCGAGGTTCGTGGGACCCTTTGAGGTCCTAGAGCGGGTTGGACCCATTGCTTACAGGCTTGCCCTTCCCTCCCAGCTTTCTGGTGTACACGACGTGTTCCACGTGTCCAACCTCAGGAAGTACGTCGCCGATCCCAGTCACGTCCTGAGTCACGAGAGCGTCGAGGTGGGTGACAACCTGACCTACCCCGAGCGGCCAGTGCAAATTCTCGACAGAGCCGTCCGCAGTCTGAGACAGAAGTAAGTACCCCTGGTGAAGGTTTTGTGGAGGAGCCAGCGGTACGAGGAGGCTACCTGGGAGCCTGAGGCGGCGATGCAGGAGCGGTACCCGGACCTTTTTGAAGGTACGTCTTTTTGGACCGGCTTCGGTCCTCTTTGAGTTTGTTATGCATATATCGTTCTTTTCCGCACCCTAGTTAGCGCAAGTTTTGGGACAAAACTTCTTTTGAGTTTGTTATGTTGTTATGACCCTGGCATCAAACATCGTTAAGACGTCAGGGGTTTTGTTCAAGCGTCTGGTCAGACGTCTGGAAGCCTTCCCAGACGTCTGGAAATTAATTTTTACGGCGTACGGTTCACGTCTGCGCACATGCGCGCGCAGACTAAACCGCCGCCCTCTTTTTCTTCTCCTTTCCTCCCTGCAGGCGCAACCTTCTTTCTCTCTCTCTCTCCCCACGGTGCCTTCAAATACTCCCCCTCTCCTCTCCCTCACCATCACTCCACAGCCTTCTTCTTCTTCCTGTTAGCGTGAGAGTGAGTGGGCGAGGGCAGCAGCGGCTGCCATGTGTGCGCAGGGAGAAGGGGTTGCAGCGAGAGGGAGGGAGTTAAAGTGCGAGGGTGCGAGCTCGCCGGAGCAGCCAGGGCCGGCTGGTGGGCGCGCAACGGGAGCGTGGACTGGGGAGGTGCTACTGCAGCTCAGGCAGCAGGCGAGCGCGGCGCAGCACGGCCGTGCGCAGCAGGCGGAGGGTGAGGAGGTCTTGATTCTGGGAAAATTTCCCAGAATCAGACGTCTAGACCTACGACCAGACGACATAGGAGATTTCTGGAGGAAGATCCAGACGTCTGAAAGGTACGATATTTTCCATTCCTTCTTCTTTCGCGTGTACGGCCATGCAGCCGTTCCTCCGAAGGGTTCTGCCTCTTTTCGTGTTGAGGATGGTCGCGTTCGCTTGCAAGTTTCGCTTGGGAAGGCGCAAGGGCACGCCCTCCCACACAGATCGGACGTCTGGGCACAGCACCAGACGGCGGAGAGGGTCTCCAGACGTCCGGAGTGATAGTCGGACATCTGGAACTAAGTCCAAACGGTTCAGCGGGATTCTGGATGTCTGAAGAACCGCGTAGAAAGAAGGTATGACCTGAACCATCGTTTAAGACGTCTGGAAGACGTTCCAGACGTCTGATTTTGGGCAGACTTGTCATTTTTGACCCATTTAGGATCCGTTCAAAGTCCGTTTTCCGCATTTCAAGTTTCGTTCTTCTCAGAATTAGTTCCTCTACCTGTTTACAGTATTTATACCCTGTTCTAAGTAGTTTCTTGTGTTTGATCCTTGTGTTAAGACCCCGTTCCGTTGCGACTCTGGGGGTTGCGGAGGCACGCGGCCTTGCCGATCACACCCCCAGTACTCCCGGTTTTATGGGAAGAGTGGCTCCCTTTAATTATTTATCAACATTTATGCACTTGTGAGATAATTAATAGATTCTAAGGTATGGCATGAACCCTAGGACTGGAAAACTATAGTGCATGATAGATCCTAGGGTATGGCATGAATCCTAGGACTGGAAAACTAGAGTGAATGATAGATCCTAGGGTATGACATGAATCCTAAGATTGGAAAGCTAGATTGAATGATAGATCCAAGGGTGTGGCATGAATCCTAGGAACAGAAACATTGAGACGAATGTCGTGAATATATGAATTGCAGTCTTGGAAAAGTAAAAAGAAAAATGCTAATTGCCTGTAATTGGATAATAGTTGCTTGTTTATAAATGGGTATTAAATGTTGAGAACATGGGCTATATGAAAATAAAGCTGAAATGATAAAAACCTAAATTGACTTAGTTAAAGGAATATGAGCATGAACCCTACGGGAAATTAGGAGTAGAACTCCTGAAAAAAAATGGAATGGAACTGGAAAAGTACAACGGGAAAGTTTGTTGTCTCTTGGATACATAGTACCAAGGAAAACACATGTTACCTCCTAGTGCAGAGGAGAGCCAGCCACCCTAGGGACTCGGGGTTAGGTTTGGCCATTTTGTACCGACTCTTAGCCCTCACGTACACCGTACCGGGGAGAGCTACTAGTGTAGGGAGGGAGCTAGCCACCCCATGGGCCCCGGGGTTCAGCTAACTGTCCTACACCGACTTGTTAGGCCCACTGGGCAAACCAAGGTAGTCAGGCGAGGGTGCGCGGACTGTGGAGGGGTAAGACCCCTGTTTGGTTACTATGGAGGGGCAAGACCCCTGTTTGGCTACTGTGGAGGGGCTGGACCCCTGTTACTGAGAGGGCTCTGCCCTATACTGGTTTTGTGTTGTGCTTTGGGTGCACCCATTAACGGAAACGACTAACCGCGTGCCAGTGCGGATAGCTACCCGTACGTTTATCGCATGTGCCGTAGTCATCGTTACGTCTGTTAGTGACCTTGGGGTGGTTGACTGAGGGTAGGACCACCACGGAGGACTCTCACGGCCAGGAGAGCACCACGTGCTACTTCTACTTTTCGGAAAAGACTGCAATCAAGATCGTTCTCACGATGAACATTTAAGATCAAGAGAAAGATCTGAGGAATAATCCAAGAATGAGTAAATGGGAAAATAAAGAAAGAGATTAAAAATAACAGCTACTTGTCCACCTTACTGTTTTTCTTAGTTTTGGTTGCCACTCTAATCAGCGTTTCGCTGACGTGTCACATTTGTCACCTTTTCAGGACCAGGTGTTGAGTAGCCAGAGCCGGCGGCTGCAGAGGGTGCTGGGCCTAGTAGAGCCCAGTAGTTTTACTTGTGTAGTACCTACTGTACCTTTTCTTTTGTTGTAGTGAGTATTTTCTGTTACCACTGTACTCTTTTATTATAAGTATCATGTTTATGTACTTGTTTAATTCTCTACTGTTGTAATAGTGTGTACTGTAGTAGTTCTTTTCTTTACTGCTGTACTTTTATTACTGCTAGTTATATACATGGTGAATGTGATTTATTTTTCTGCTCTTTTAATTACTTTCTCATTAGACGATTGGATCTTGGGATCAGTCGAGTCGGTCCGATTCTCATGTCTCGTAGGGATTCAGGAATCGGATCGTAACATTGACCCTTTTAATTTTTAGATGGGTGTGATTTTTGATTTACAAATCCACATGTATTTAGGTGTGCATTTGAAAATTCACCGCTTTATCCTACCCCCATTGGCCTAACTTATTTACTCATACTTTTTTAGATACTTTACACGATACCCTGATTTAACAAGTATATTATGCTATGGTAAAAGAATCCAGGGGACTTGCTTATCTTGGTGCGAAACACAACTTTCCATTATCACGTGGTAAATACAAATACCACCAAGCTTACGAATTATATATATTATATTATTTCCATTTAAGATATACGACGATGAATCTAGTGACATATCATAGACAGATGGATTCCAACAAGTAAATAGGTGTGTGATGGTTAAGTGGATATGAATATAGGTTTAGATCTGCCCGATAAATACATGGATCTGATATCAGTAAATGATTTGTAAGTGAATATTGGTTTGGATAAGTCAGACCTAATCTAAATCCGACCCACCTGCATCACTGCGATAATGATCGGCGACATCACACGGTAAAACATGTTCTCGGACCATTTCACATTCCACCGTCCTGATCCGCCCATAAAACAAAAAAGGAGAAGAAGGTAAAAAAGAGCAGAAGTAACGCCCCCCACGGCAAGGCAGGAAAAAGGATTAAAAAACACACCACTGTTACCCGTCTCCTCCCCGCAGCAGTCAGAGCGCCACCACACCGGATAGGAAAAAGGGCGGGAGAGAGAAAGGGCGAAGAAGGGTTCCCCGAGAAGCGCCGTACAGGTCGGGAGTGTCGGCAGCAGCACTTCGCCCCCCAACCCCCCGGTCTCTCCGTGGTCTCCACTTGACCACATCCCCACCATCCCCGTTATTTTCCCCGGCCGCCCCACACCCTCCCCACTCCACAAACAGCTGACGCTATCCCTATTAGCAGCGTCCTACAGCCCCCATGTGCGCATTAACCCTTCCCAAATTACCAAAACACCCCCACTCTCCCCCGTCACTCTCCCCACACCTACAAAACATTTGCCAACCTCCCCACTCTACTCTCTCCTCTAAATTCCCCTCGCGTCGTTGCCTATATATCCAAAGCGGAGCTCCGGACTCGAAGCACGGAGAGTGGAAGCGAGAAGAGAAGGACAGAGTCCGTAGAGAGAGAGAGAGAGAGAGACGCGACAATGCCGTCCCTTCTCCACCCCCTCGGTCTCTCCGCCGGTGCTCCAAAGCTCCTCCTCTGCTCCTTCCTCGCATTCTTGCCTCTACTCGCCACCTGCGGCCACCTCCACAGTCACGTGGACAAAACGTGGCACCCCGCCACCGCCACTTGGTACGGTGCCCCCATGGGCGACGGCAGCGACGGTGAGACCACACCCCCCACCACCACCCTCTTCCCTCCCTACCCAATTTGGGTTCCTCGTTTCTTCCCACTCCAGCCTCCGTTGGCACCACGATTTCGTACTTGACTCCCTCAATCCGAACCCACAACCCCCCCCAACCGTTACGCCCGTAACAAAGATGGACCTCCTCTGTTAATTGTGCCACTATCACAACTCTCGTGGGTCCCACCGCAGGAGTGGAAATAACGCGAAAGGGCGTAGCCGTCCGTGCATGTGAGCGCACGAGGCGGTGTCGGCGCTCGTTAGCTCCCGTTTTTTTTTTTTAATTTAGCCGTTGGTTGGAGCCAATAACCGTTACCGAATTAACGGCAACGGTAGACTCGCGGGGTCTTCATCGCGCACATCACCTGTTTGTGCTAATGCCGCAACGGAAATTTTTTTATCTTTATTATTATTTTTTTAACTTATTCTTCTCAGGTGGGGCGTGCGGGTATGGGTCGCTGGTGGACGTGAGGCCCTTCAGGGCGAGGGTGGGGGCGGTGAGCCCCGTGCTGTTCAAAGGTGGTGAAGGGTGCGGCGCGTGCTACAAGGTGAAGTGCCTGGACCGGAGGATCTGCTCGAGGAGGGCGGCCACCATCATTGTTACAGACGAGTGCCCCGGCGGGTACTGCGCCGCGGGGCGCACCCACTTCGACCTCAGCGGCGGAGCGTTCAGCCACATGGCGAAGGCGGGCCTCGACTCCCAGCTGCGCAACCGTGGGGAGATCTCCGTCATCTACCGCAGGTACATCCTTCCTTCCTTTCCTTTGGCACATCCGTGAACTCCGCTAGCTCTTGACTCCTTTTCTAAAGGTGGAATTCAACTTCCACCAATCTTGGGTGGTAGTCGCGCGGTTTTGATCCTTGAGTGATGTTTGATAGGTGGGTTGGTAACCCGCATTTGTTCATTACTTATCCCGCCATCACTTTGCACGGGAGGCGCAAACTTCTTCCTATTCCTTCGTGGAATAAGTTTTATATGCGTAAAACTTCCAATCATCAAAATCTACCTATCCCATCATTTTATTTCGTTCGTTTCATGTTCTGCTCATTTCACAAACCTATTCTTTTTACCAAACTGGGGTTATCCTCTCTTTTCGAGGATCGTTTACCTTACGAGATAATCTAACCCTTCTTGGCCTCCTTTATCTTAGGATAAGTTGATCCAACTTTGTTGCGTGGTTAACTTGTCTCCCGACTTAACCCCCCTAAATTTATTCACAACTTCCGTCACATCACAAAATAACCTCATTTCTTAACCCCTGTTTAGCAAATACAAATATGAGTAAACAAAAATAGGGATTATCTCCTGTTATAAAGAAATTAACGTATGTTAGCTATCTTCTATTGTAAACTAGCCCTAAGAATTTGGCTTTGTCAATTTTGGATGGCTGTCTTAGGTCCCATTTGGTAGAGATTTAAAAGGAGGTTTTATTCTATGTGTTAAGATTCAAAGCTTTTATTTTTCACTTATCACATTTACCATCATCTATTACATCTATCTCTCACTAATCATATCTATCCCACTAACTCACTCTTACCTATCACATCTACCCTATTAATCCACTCCGAATACAAATAAAAATAATAAATAATAATAATATATTGACTGGCCTATCATATACACACTTACTGATGTTCTTCTTATCTATTTACTTATTCTTACTTAAAATTTTTTAAATTTTACTCGATCTTAAACTTTATTTCGTTGCACTGTTAGACTGTCACACGTACTTCAAGATTTCATGCGGTTGGCCTACCATGGAGAGCAAGAGGATCCCATTTTGTTTCCTTTGGTGCGCTTGCTTGTAACCGAGATACCTTCCACCAAACACCCCTTATTCCAAGCACACCTACCTAATCTTGGGTTTTCCACCTCTTTTCAAACGCCGGATGATGTTAAAACGAGGGTTAACTTCCCCCCAACCGCCCTCCTCCCAAGCTGATTCCTTGCTAATTAAATAAGGAATAACTTTTTGGAATAAGCAAGCAGTGGGAGGAGAGAGAATTGAGAGTTACTTTATTACAACTTAAAGCTGGAGTTACCGTTTCAGAAGAAGCCGTCAATTTGCAGCCAACCAGCCAAACTAGACTTTATACAGAGGTATGCGAGATGTCTTTCTGCATAATGATTATATCGTTTCATCTCTGCATAATGCATGCATGTTTCGCCAAATTCAACTCGAGATCGGTTGATGTGGAAGAAAAATTCATGGGTGGTTAATGATGTTTTAAAAATCCAACCGACGGTGCTGGTTTGATTTTTTCATGATTTAATCGGTGGTTTCTATCGGTTGAAGTGATGATGATGATGCAAGCATGGAAAAAATCAATAAATAAATAAATTGTAGGATCTTTGATTTAGTTTGTAGTAGTTTAATCATATTTAATCGGGTTGAATGGGTGATTAATAAAAAATCAATGGAAATATCTAGTAGGAAAAATTATTTTACAACTTTAATTACATCAAAATTGGCATGCTTTCAGTAAATATTAAATAAAAATAAAAAATATAACTGAAATTACATTTTTTTTTTTTTGAAAATTATTTAGCTCTTAAGAAACAATCACATCAAATTGTCAATTTAACTGAACTGATCAGACCAACCTAATTTTGATCTGTTGACACCGATTTTGATTTTTACTGTTTGAATTGACTGGTGTAACCAATAAGGCACCAATTTTTAGTTGTACCGATTCGATCCAATTTTTAAAATATTGTTTGTGACGAACCTTGTCACCTAAATCAATGTAAGTCCTGATCTAGGTCTTGTATCTTAAATATATTAGGTTATTTTGTCCGTCGTGGTGGCCTCGATCAGCCCCAAACGGCCAATCGGGGCCCCACTGTAGCAGCTATCTTTGTGCGCTTCTCGCTGGAGAAGAAGGTTTAATCCTTCGTGGGAGTGGTGAAATTACTGGCCATCATGCGAGAAGATGGTCATAACATTTATTGAAATTAGTTGGTCGATTATATTTTTATTGTACTTGTGTTTCTTTTTTTATTTTCGGAAATGTATTTTTATTGTACCTGTCAGTTAACTTCTTTCTCTCTCCCTATCTTTTTTTATTTTTTTTCTTTGATGAGGCAGTTAACTTTCGTTTGACACCTCTGGGTGATATTAGATACATAATGTTGATTGACAGACAAAGTTCTGCAGAGCATTTACTTCCACGAGCTGCAGATAATAAATCAACAATATTTTATCTTTTTTTCACATGCCAAAGTTGATGCAACCATATCTAGAATTACAATGTTTGACTTTCTGTTGTGGATGCTTTTAAGAGGGTTAACATTTACCTTTTCCTTCACCTCCTTTGTTCTCTCTTGGATTTGCTGCCACTTGTTTCTACTGAGCGTTGTTTTGTCTCTGTACTTCATTGCCATCTTTTGACTGTGGGTCGGTGCAACATGGCAAGGTGAAGGAATCTTTCCTTCCTCTTACTTATTCTGCAGCTCCGTCCTGGTATCAGTATTTGCATAAAACATTTAATTACTTGCAGTAATTACCTGTAATGGCTTACCTAAACTTGTTTTCTTATACTAATCTGAAGTTTGGGCTTTTTTAATAGGACCCCGTGCAAGTATAGGGGAAAGAACATAGCTTTCCATGTCAACGAGGGTTCCACAAACTACTGGCTGTCATTACTAGTGGAGTATGAGGATGGAGACGGTGACATTGGATCCATGCGAATCAAACATGTAAATTTAATCCCCCATCTTTCCTTTGTTCTTGGGTGTTCTCTTTTATATAGTTTACTGTTGGGAATGGGACTACTCTCCTGCAACATGGCCAATCTTTTTCCCTTGTCTCTGTGTGACGTTCAGGTTATTTTTAGTAACCCCAATTTGTTGGATTGTGATATTGATTGTTTGTTTTTCACCATCTGAAACTTTTTCCCATGTGGGTGAGGGTGACCTTTATTTTTCTTGGATTCCTTCTTTGTCTTCCTCACCAAACAAATTGCATGGATTTTTTAGATCTCGAAGGAACTGCACATTTAGTAAAAGGGCTGCTTTTTCTCTAAAGTATTTGGCCCTCATAAGAATAGCAACTCTTCATTTGTTGAACCGACACAATCCGCATGCCATCATCCGCAGGAATCTATCTCCCTTTGTTCTTTCATGCTCGTAGGAAAAAAGATCCACCTTCAAACAGTGCTTTTTGCACGAGTTAGTCCACTTCCCTTTGCCATCATCTCTCTCAACTAGAAACTAGTTTCAGGCTTGAGTTGCTCTTTTTCTCTCCCTTATTTTTTTACATTGTTCCATTTCTTTTTCTTTTACTTTAATGGGCATTCGTGTATTTTATTAGACCATAACTTTTTGCCCCTCAATTACCAAATTTGCTCAGAAATCCACCAATAGCAGGGTGCTTGGAACTCAAGTGGACCCCCAAGAGGGAAAGCCTTAATATTTGTTGTCTGGACCCATTAATATTTTCTAACCCCACAAATATTTATGCCACTTTTTAAGTGCAGTATTTTTTGCACTTTAGCTTTTCATAAGTGGGTGCTTTCGGGTTTTTTTTTTTTTTTTTTCAATGACCCAGAGCATACTAACTAAGGAGATTGGCCATCCTTCACGCACCAATTCTCTTGGTAACGCAGGAATGAAAATTTGAATGTGGATCTCTCTTGGTAGAGTCAATAGCCCGCCATATTCAATTAGGTCCCAGTGCGCCGTGCTTTCAGTTTTACATGGTCTATTTATGTTACTCATGTGCAAGCACTCCTAGAGATTCTCTAAGATCTTACCTTTTCATTTATTTCCCAACACTTCCCATTATCTTAATCTAAAGAATGGGGATGCGATGATGCTTTTTTATAACTTGTGTCGGTGCTTTACGCAGGCAGGTTCCACAATTTGGTTGGACATGAAGCACATATGGGGAGCCAATTGGGCCGTAATCGGGGGACCACTGGAAGGTCCATTCTCGGTGAAATTGAGTTCACTGTCTTCGAAGAAGACCCTCTCGGCAAGAGATGTGATCCCAAGGAATTGGTCTCCCAAGGCAACCTATACCTCCCGTCTCAATTTTTATTGAGGATAAGGAGAGGGCAGAAGAAGGAAGCAAGCAAGTGCCACCCATGTGCCTACACGCTTGGCTTATCCAAATGATTACTACCACTACTCCCATATAGAGTATTTTCATGCATGTTGTTGCATGCCATTGATTGGGATTTGTTCTTTTTTTAAGGAGTGAGTTTGCCCTTGTAGCCCTCTCCAAAGGAGAGAGAGCTCTCAGCTTTAAGGGCAGTTGAGATTTGTGAAGTGCACCCCCAACATTTCCAGCAGGGAGAGGGTTTTTCTTGGTCCTCTTTCTTTTGGCTCTAGTGTGGTCTTTGCTTGGTGTCTATTTCCTCCGACCCAGTTTGTTGATGGGTCTAGTGAGTGTTGTGCATTTGTACGTTGTAGGGGCTTTGTAATATCTTTGCAAGCTTCTTGAGCGTGGAATTGTCTTTTTGGTAATAAAAGATCCTTCCTTTAACCTTTCCAGTTTTATGAAAACACAGTTGGAGATACGGGTCTTCATGGATATCTATATATAATCAATGCTTTCACAGGTTTTGTTTGTCTGGACACTGGACGGGAAATTTTGTCCCATTGTGCTTTTTACATGTCGGTGCCGTGTTCGGGTCACCTTTGAGGGGTAAAAAAAAAGTGGTAACTCTAGATTTACCAAACTAAACCAGAGTAACTACTCTTTCAATGTAGTACGGCCCTTAATTGTGGACACAACTCCCTCTTGTTCCGTGGTGCGTTTGTCTTTGGTGTCATTCGGTTGGTGGAATTAGCTAAGAGCTCGTTTACAATGTGGGATATTTATGCCCCCTTTTATGTGACCAGATAATGGTGTTGATATACTCAGTGTATGTATTGGTGTTGGTTGTTGTTATCTATGCAGTTTGGGGTGTAATTGGAACTGTTCAGACGTATGTCTATAAATATCAGCTTAATGCGTCACCTGAGTTTGCAGCAAACACCTCAGGTTGTTACACCCATTCCTCCTCCATCTTGATAAACAAATTAGGTTATTTTATGTCAAACCCGTGCGTGGGTGGGGGATGATGAATCCCTCCTCCAACCGCTTTCTTCATCTTCCATTTTGGTGACCACCACCACAAGATCATCCTAGATTTCAAGTATACACCAACAGAAGATATCCCTTGTTTGCATTGTTCATCTAGGGATTTCCTATCCAATTTTCAATCAGGTAGCAATCTGCACCAACGGGTTTTGTTCGTCCATGGTAGCTTTCCTCCAATGTACAAGCCCAACTGTTTGCTTCCATCGAAACTTATCATGGGGTCGTTCATATGTGAATCCATACTCAGAAGATCCAGCTAAGTTAATCACATGTCCATTATCCTTAACTACTTAATGCAACTCTTCTTTCTTTATGCGTGCCTCTAAATTGATCTAGCCTAGGAAACCCTTTTATATTTTCCCTAAAAGGAAAAGAGGGAAATTATCTATACATTTCTTCTCATTAGCTTCCAAATCAAGGCAACTCTCTGGGATCTTGAAGGTCCTTCGCTACACTTGTACGTAGGCCCAAGCTACGCTATAGGCAAAGGCAATTAATTGGGCCTTCCATACGAAGAGAGCATTGAAGTATTAACATTGCCTTTCACTTCTCTGTACTTACCATTTTATCCTCTTATTCCTACAGTCACAGCCACCGACCGGCGTAGAAAGTGGGACATATTTTCACATGGTATAAGTAAAGACTTGTGGGTCATCGGTTGGTGAAGGAGCATACTATACCATGAGGACCAGAGCCTCTGCATCGACGAGGAGACGCAGCAATTGTTGACTAGTCTCCTTCCCTGCACCACATTCAAGATGATGGCTACTTGATACATGCAATAAATATTATCACTGATTCATCCTCCCAAAGTTTACATTTTTTCCCCAAGGAAGTAGCGTTCATTTTCACTGTTTTACCAATATGGCAATTGTGTATAATATACTATAACAACAATGAGAGAGAGAGAGAGAGAGAGAGAGAGAGAGAGAGAGAGGGAGTTGTTGCACATCAGCATCATGTTAATTGCTTCAGATGCTGTGGATTTTGGAAGCCATTTAGAACCGCAATGCGTTATGGTCTTTGTTAATTCTTTTTTGGAGAAAATGTCAGAATTTGTAACAATCATGCAAACCCCCAAAAACTTGGGAGAATTCTTCAGTTTGTGTTAAGAAACGATGGTATTTTTGGGAAAGCTTCAGCTGGACATGAGCAGGGAGGGGTGTCCTTGCTTTTTAACGCATGTTGGGCGTGGCCTTTAAAGCGCTAACAACCTTTGCGCTCGGTGGGATTTAAAGGCGAGACATTATTCAGGTTCTTGATAAAGCAAGGTATCAGTGTTCCCCCTAGAAAGAGGTGATTCCTATGCACTATTCTCGACTGGAAAAGGAAACTCAGGTGGTGAAAATAATTGTAAACTATACAAAGTTCTGATTTCGTTGAAGGAATTGTTCTTTTAGGCTGTTCCTGATTTTTTTAAATTGGCTCCCATGCTTTTCTTGCTTGGTCCCGCAAATTATTCTTTTTTTACATTGTTGTGTTATAATTTTGTATCATTTCAAAAAATGGTCCTACATGGTAAACTCGTTAATATGAGTAGTGAGATATAAAGATTGAAAATTACCAGATAACTTGGACTTCAATGTTTTGGGTGATTGTGTAGGTTTATAGGATTCATATCCAACAATTTGTCAACAATAGTTTTTCTTAATTGAATTGGGATTTAGATTAAGGTTGTTACGAATGGTATTAGGGTCAAAACTCGATCCATCTGATAGCTTGGGACAATCAAAAAGTATACGATGAGTTAGAGACGTCACTACTACTAGGAATATATTGATTAATTGATTGAATTCGAAGATATCAGAATTTCAAGTGGGGAAGATTGTAACATTCTAGAGAATAGTTTCACATGATAAACTCATGAATGTAAGTGGTAAGCTATAAGAATTGAGGATTACTATTTGAAAATTTAAATTTAAATATTTTAAAAATCATTTAAATTTATGAGACTCATACCCAACAAATTATAAAGAATAATTTCTCTTGATTAAACTTGAATTTAGATCCGAATGGTTACAAATTTGTACCATCATTTTAACTCACTTGCCTAGACGTTGAATCAATGAAGTCTCGTGTATTTTTTCTTTGGACTCAATCTACTTTTCTAAGAAGTGCTATTTCTTGTAAAGGAAAAGGAGTATCTTGAGAGCCCAAATGGAAGCATATTTAAGCTTGTTCCATTAATCTTCGACAGATTGGATGGTTGCATGTCCAATATGTGCAGAAATTTACGTAAACAAGCATCTCGCGCCAATCCAAAATTCCTCCTCTTTCGTCAAATAAACAATCAGTGCAAGAAAGGAAAAGAAAGCAAGTTATTTTCTATTCCTTCTTCCATATCAACCTATCATTAATCTTTTCTTTTGAACGAATGTGGACTACATAAACTCATTTCGATTATCCAAGAGATGCAAACATAAAGTTGATGGTAAACGTAAGCTACATGCGAATTCGTGGAATCTCTTTGACACTGCAACATCAATGCCGTCCAGTTAGGATCTCTAACAAGTATAGTTAGCAGTGCTTGGCAACCCAAACGTACTCTATATCACAACCCAAGAGACCGGTAACGCTTTGCAAGTCATAAAATCTAAGTCGTCAACTTACCATGATGGTTAAAGTTGGCAAGAACAAAGACATGAATGTCAGTGTGCCTCAATTCTATCACATGGAATGTAAGCAGAACGCCCATGTGTTTGAGTGAATGCATGCCCGCGCACACACACAGATATACTTATATATATAAAGGTGTGAGACACATTGAGGTAACCCATTCGAAGGATTGATAAGAGAAGCCTGTTCCCATGTGGGATGTTCGTAGGAAGAATATATATATATATGTGTGTGTGAAAAATTAAATAAACGTGTATTTTTATAAGTAGAAATCATTTTTTATATATAAATATTATTTTTTAAGTGAAAAATTAATTATTATAGGTAAAAAATTATGTTTCAACTGAAAAATTATTTATTACCAATAAAGATGTAAAATGTATTGACATATTTTTATTTTTAAATAATATTTTAATTTTCAATCGATTAATAATTATTTTTAATTGATATATTTTAATTTACTTGATTTTTATTTTTAATCAATTAATTTTTACTACGTGTTACAATTAGGTTGCAACATAGGATAAGGTAAGCACATGGTATCGACCAGGGTGAGTGCACGCCCCCAACTGCTCCATGCTTTTTTATTTGACGTTGATTTGCCAAAAGGTGAAGATGCTAAAGGATTCCCCGTTGCTTTCAAGCAGCAAACTGCTGCATCAAAGAGATCCCCAACTGTGGTTCACGTGGATCCCCTTTGTTCATTGCATGCATGTGGGTTCTTTCCCGTATAATTAATGATTCGAGCATTGGACTCTTGCGGCTTGATTTGTTTATATATATATATATATATATATATATATATATATATATATATATGCAATTTTATTGTTTATAACGATCGAGCATACCATGCTGAGGTATGGAGCTGATGACAGCAATGATCCTGATGGGGTTGGGGACTTCGGTCTTATAATATAGTGTCATCGTCAGATGTGAGTATGAAGTTGGTTAGCTAGCTAGGGGGCCAAGGAATAGAGGGGATGTTTAACTTCTCTATTAATATTAGTACTAAAAACTTTTTGGAAGGAAAAAATAAAATGAAGAACTCAGATGTGTGTGCATATGTACAAGCACTTCTTATTCACCTTCGTTGATGTCACATTCCTTGTGCAAAGGCTAGGGACTTGACTTGAATTTAACGTGGGTCTACTTCATCGAAAGTAATAATCTAAAATAATCAAGTTTAAGTTGTTAAGTAGTAATTTTTAATCTTTTATATTTCATTATTTATTTTCATGAGATTCCTATATATGAAACAATTTTTTGATGTGTTGTAACCTTTTCACTCGAAATTCCGATGTATTCGTAAGAGTTTGATCAATCAATCAATGTACTTTACTAGTAGTGACAACTCTAGCTATTTTATGATACACTCTTTAGCCGTTCCAATGATGGTAGCCCTTTTCTCATATTAGAGATAGTTTGACTTTGAAGATGAGTAGTTCTACATAGGAAACTCATGAAAATGAATAGTAGGATATAAAGATTTATGATGACAATTTAATAATTTGGGCTTAAATATTTTGAGTGGTTGCTTCGGATCTACTAGGTCTATATACCAATAAGTTATCAAGAATAGTTTTTCTCAATTAAACTAAGGTCTAGACTTAAGTCGTTAGAAATAGTATCAGAGCCAAACTCCATTTAATAGTAGAAAAGGCCTACCCTTAGAATGATAAAAAAGCGTGCTATTGGGTAGAGTTGCCACTACTATTGTAGCTTATTAATTGATTGACTAAACTTTGATAAGGATATCATGATTTCAAGTGGGGGAGATTACAACACTCCCAAAAATAATCTCATATGTGAAACTCATGAAAATAAGTGGTGAAATATAAAAAATTAAAATTACTATTTAATAACTTTAACTTAAGTATTTTAGGTGATTATTTTGAATTCACTGGGTCCATATCAATAAGTTGTCAGGAATAATTTTTCCTAATTAAACTCCAATTTAGAGCCTTCAAGCTCGATTTGTCACCCCTTGTGCATTAAGTGTTACAACACCAATGTTATAATACACAATAATTTAACATGGAAAACCCCTAAAAGGGTAAAAACCACAATCAAAGTGTTAAGACCCGTGCTGTTTGAGCCCCTTAAGATATCTGGAACTTGGGTCAGACGTCTGGATACCTTCCCAGACGTCTGGAAATCGAAATGTTCGTGTACGAGCTCGCGTCTGTGCACGTGTTGCGCGCAGACAGTACGCGACCCTCATTTTCTTCTCCTTCTCTCTCCTCTCACCCGACGCAAACCCTAACCCCACCCCTTATATAACCCCCTCCTCTCCCTCACACCACCCCCCACTTCCAGCCACCCCTTCCTCTACCCTCCAGCGAGTGCAACCGAGCAAGAGCGGTGGAGAGGAGGAGCGTCGTGAGAGGAGAGGAGCAGCGTGAGAAGGAGAGGAGAGAAGGCTTGTGAGCTTGCGTGGAGCTCACTGGGGAGCTCACGGCCGATCGGCACGTGCGCAAGGCGGAGGAATGCGTTAGGGAGGTCCTCCCCGATACTGCTGCAGCCGGAGTAGCAGGCAAGAGGGTGGGGCGCGAGAAGGCAAAGGCAGGTTCTGGTTCTGGGTTTTGCCCAGAATCAGTCGTCTGGATCGACGTCCAGACGACGTAGGCGACGTCTGGAGGAGGTTCCAGACGACTGAGAGGTAAGCTTTGCGACGTACATCTTCTTTGCAGATACGGCCATGCAGGCCGTTCCGCCGAGGCACTGTTTTGTGCCTTATTGAGAAGATTTTCGTTGACGCATGTAAGATTCACTTCGGGAAGGCACGAGACATGTCTTCCCACGCAGTTCGGACGTCTAGGTGAGGCAACAGACGACGGGAAGCGTTTCCAAACATCCGGAGAGGTGGTTGGACGTCTGGAACTGGGTCCAGACGATTCAACAAAGTTCCTGGGCGTCTGAGGTGTAGTGCAGAACTGAGGTATGGCTCTGGACTCTTTTAAGACGTCTAGAAGGTGATCCAGATGTCTGATTTGAGTCAAAATTACTGTTTTTGACCCGTTTAGGGTCTGTTTGAGGTTCGATTTCTGCAATTAAGATACCGTTGTTTCCCGTATATTTTCCCCTACTTGTTGGAATACTTTTTATACTATTCTGAGTAGTCTCTTGTGTTTGATCTTTGTGATATGATCTCGTTCCGTTGCGGGTTTAGGGTTTGGGGTTTGCTGAGGCATGTAGACTTGCCGATCAAGCACCCATTACTCCTAGGTTTACTGGTAAAGTGGCTTCCCCTAGTTTAATTACAAACCTGAATGCATGTGTGGAATGAATGATTAGATCCTAGGATATGGCATGAATCCTAGGACTAGAAACACTTGAATGTTTGTATTGAATGTATCGATTGCAGTCTTGGATGAGTAGATAGAATGATAACAATTGCCTATAAATGAATAACAGTTGCCTGTGAAATGTAAAGTACTTGTGCTAGCAAACTGTTGCATGTGAATTCCTGTTGTTTACGTTAAATGACATAATATGAGATGCATGTATATGAACTGGAAATGGAAAGGTGAATGTTGGAAACACGAGCTACCTGCGAATAAACCTGAAATGTGAACAATAAAGTTACATGTTACAGGTGTAGAACCCGAGAAATGGAAATAGAAATAATGAAACCTGGTATGGAATGGCCTGAGGAATATGAGCATGAACCCTATGGGGAATTAGGAGTAGAGCTCCTGGAAATAATTGGAATGGAACTGGAAATGTGAGTGAGGAACTGAGCTGGCCCTTCAGTACGGAGTACCAAGGAGAGCGACTGTCCCCCTATTTAATGCAGAGCGGAGCTAGTGACCCATGGGTTGGGACCCAGGGTTAGGATTGGCCACTCTATACCAACCTTTTGGCCCTCGTGTACACTGTACCGGGGAGAGCTACTAGTGTAGGGAGAGAGCTAGCCACCCCACGAGGCCCGGGGTTCAGCTAGCCACCCTACATCGACTTGTTAGGCCCACTGGGAAAACCAGGGTAGTCAGGTGAGGGTGCACGGACTGTGGAGGGGCGAGACCCCTGTTTGGTTCTTAGGGGTTAGACCCCTGTTACTAAGAGGGTTATACCCTATAATGGTTCTGTGCTGTGCTTTGGGCGCACCTGCTAACGGAAACGACTGACCGCGTGCTAGTGCAGGGTAGCTACCCGTACGTTTATCGTGCGTGCCGTCGTCACCGTTACGTCTGTCCGTGACCTTGGGGTGGTTGACTGGGTGTAAGACCACCACGGGGGACTCTCCCGACCAAGAGTGCACCACGTGCGACTTCTACTCTTCGAAAAAGACTGCAATCAAGATCGTTCCCACAAGGAACATTCGAGATCAAGAAAGAGACCTGATAAGTAAATCAAGTGGTGAAAGAAAGAATAATTAGTTAAATGAAGAAAGAAATTGAAAAACAACAGCTATCTGTCCACCTTTACTGCTTTAGTAGTTGGTTGCTACTCTACTCAGCGTTCGCTGACGTTTTGTACTCATAACCCTTTTCAGGTCCAGGTGTTGAGCAGCCATAGCCTACGGCTGCAGAGGGTGCTAGGCTCAGTAGAGCCCAGTAGTTATAGTTCTTTTGTACTCATTTGTAGTAGTGAGTAGCTTCTTATAGTTTTATATTCTGTACTCTTTCGTTCTGCACTTTATATTCCTGTACCTGTTTAATTTTCTACTGTTGTGGTGGTATGTACTGTAGTAGTTTACCTCTTTACTGCTGTATTTTTGTTACTGTTAGTTGCTTGCATGGTGAATGTGGTTTATTTTATTACTTTTTGGTTACTTTCTCATTGGACTACTAGGTCTTGGGATCAGTCGAGTCGATTCGGTCTCGTGTCCTGTAGGGATTCGGGAACCGAGTCATAACAAGATGGTATCAGAGCAAGGTCACCGCGAGAAGTGAACCAACTAGCTGGAAAATAACCAATTCATGTGCTTGTAACTAGAGTAACAACCACAACGTACCTTTTGACATCTGTTCTGAGGTTCTTTTGTTGAATGTCTGTGGAATTGACGTCTTTCTGTTTTGTGTTCGCGTCTCCTTGCAAGAGATGTCTCGACGTGGAGTTATTGAGGCGGGTCGCAGATGCGGCCGAGGACGAGGTTGAAGGGGTGGATGCGTTTAGGCCTAGGACCTCGCTCAGCTGATACGGGAGATCGTACGAGAGGAGCTCCACCCGCCTCCACGGGCACCTCTCCCTGGGGCTGCGGAGGGGGAGTCCTCTGTGGCATCACAAGACAGGCACAGTGCTGGACGTCGGGGAGGGGGTGGTCCTCCACCGCCCCCACCGTCCTCTGACACTTCCGAGCACGAGCCCTCCTTGCTTGGAGGTGTACCAGTTTCCCCACTTCAACGTCATTACGAGCTTTTCGAACAGTTCCGGAAGCTGAAGCCCCCTCCTTCAAGGGGGATGAGGACCCAACCGAGGTGGAGGACTGACTCGAGCAGATCACCCTTCGCCCCCCTACGGAGTGAAGTGTGGCCTTTGCCACGTACCATCTAGAGAGCGCAGCACACAGGTGGTGGAGGGCAGTCAGAGGTTAGGAGAGGGCCGAGCCGACTTAGGATCAGTTTGTCATCCTCTTCTGCGAGCAGTACTTTCCCCAGACGTGGCAGGATCAGAGGAGGCGGGAGTTCCACACTCTCCGCAAGGGGATGATGACCATGAGTGCGTACTGCACACGTTTTCTGGAACTGTCTCGTTTTGTCGTGACAGCTGTAGCTACTGAGGAGGAGTGCCTTTGGAGGTTCACCGAGGGGCTCCGACCTACTATTCGGGGGTATGTCAAACCCCTAAAGCTGCCTATGTTCTCCAGAGTGGTGGAGGCAGCTATGACATATGAGGAGACCAACCCGGCCGCACGTGACACTGACAGCGCACGGAAGAGGCCCTTCCAGCCAGATTACTCACAGGGTCGACGAGAGAGGAGGCACACGACGCCCGCAGGAGAGCCGTCACGCTTTGCGGGGCCGTTAGTGGCCTTTGGGGGCCCCCGACAGGGGCCAGCTACCAATACTGGACCCCTGCCCAGCCATTAGTAGGGACCTACCAAGGGTGGGAGTCGGGTTCCCCTTTGCTACCAGTGTGGCCAGTTGGGCTACATCAGAAGGGACTGCCCGTCTAGGGCTGGATGTCAGCAGATGCTCCCCGCACCGAGCGCTAAAGGACGAGCAGGAGGTCGTGGTTCACAGGCGCGTGGGGGAGGTCAGCAGTTGCGGGGAGGGTACCGACCAGCGGCTACCCGTCCAACGCAGAGTGTGGCTGCTTCGTCTGCACCTAAAGTTGAGGGGCATATCAACGCCCTTACACACAGAGACGCCAAAGCTTCAGGTTCAGTGGTGGCATGTATGGTTACAGTTTCCGGCAGACTAGTTTACACACTTTTTTATTCCGACGCCACACACTCGTTTGTCGCTGCTAGTTTTGCTATCAGTTTAGGGCAGGACTGTGTGTTGTTAGAGAATCCGTTTGTGATCAAAGGTCTGGGTGGTCAGCTGTTTGTAGCTGAGAAGGTTTACACAGGCTGTGAGATCAATATTGGGGGACACAGCCTCCTCGCTGATCTGATTGTGATACCGATGGAGGACTTTAGCGTGATTCTGGGGATGGACTGGCTGTCCGCTTACCATGCTTTGGTGGACTGTTTTGAGAGGAAGATTATCTTCTCCATACCAAAGTTGCCTTCTTTCGAGTTTCACGGATAACCAATGGACGGAGGCTTCAGGTGCATTTCTGCACTTCGGGCGGCGAGACTTTTGGGCCAGAGGTGTAAGGGCTTCCTGGATTGTGTAGTGGCAGAGCCCAGCCCCGTGTCAGACTTTCAGAGTATCCCGGTAGTCAGAGAGTACCCCGACGTGTTCCCAGAGGAGCTGCCAGGACTACCGCTTGAGCGTGAAATCGAGTTTGAGATCTCACTGGTACTGGGGACCAGCCCCATTTCTACAGCACCTTACAGGATAGCACCACTTGAGCTGCGAGAGCTCAAGTCCCAGTTGCAGGACCTTCTGAAGAAGGGCTTTGTGAGGCCCAGTGCATCTCCGTGGGGAGCCCCGGTATCATTTGTGAAGAAGAAGGATGGTACCCTACGCCTTTGTGTGGACTACAGACAGCTGAATAGGGTCACCATCAAGAATAGGTATCCACTATCGAGAATTGATGACTTGTTTGACTAGTTGTAAGGTGCCACGGTTTTCTCCAAGATAGACTTGAGGTCTGGCTACCACCAGTTGAGGATCAGGGAGATCGACGTCTCCAAGACAGATTTTCGCACCCAGTACGGACACTACGAGTTTTTGGTCATGCCGTTTGGGCTGACCAACACCCCTGCTGCTTTCATGGACTTGATGAACCGGGTGCTCAGACCGTATCTGGATCAGTTCGTGGTGGTATTTATTGATGATGTGCTCATCTACTCTCGGGACCAGGTGTAGCACGGACAGCACTTGCGGATAGTTTTGAACACATTGAGACAACGTAGGCTGTACGCCAAATACAGCAAGTGCGAGTTCTGGTTGAGGGAGGTGACCTTCTTAGGTCATGTGATTTCAGGGGATGGCTTGGCTGTGAACCCAGCCAAGGTTGAGGCAGTGCTCAGGTGGGAGAGACCACGTACAGTAACAGAGATCCACAGTTTCTTGGGATTGGCAGGCTACTACCGACGGTTTATCAGGGGTTTCTCGCAGATTGCACGTTCTATGACACAGCTAACCCGGAAGGACGTGCCCTTTTCTTGGACAAACGCTTGTGAGGCTTGTTTTCAGGAGCTGAAAGAGAGGCTGACTTCAACTCCCGTGCTTACCATCCCAGACAGCAGTGGCGGTTTCATTGTGTACACGGACGCCTTTTTGCAAGGGTTAAGGGGTGTGCTCATGCAGCAGGGTCACGTTGTCGCTTACGCTTCGTAGCAACTGAAGCCCCATGAGCATAGTTACTCTACCCACGACCTAGAGCTGGCAACTATCGTCTTCACGCTGAAGACTTGGAGGCACTACCTATATGGTGAGGCTTTTGAGATTTTCACAAATCATAAGAGCCTCAGGTTTTGTTTGATCAGAAGAAGCTTAACATGAGACAGACGTTGGTTAGAGCTCCTGAAGGACTATGACTGCAGCATTTCCTACCATCCGGAGAAGGCCAATGTGGTGGCTGACGCCTTGAGCCGGAAGGCGCCCGCCCACTTGGCCAGTTTACAGGCGTAGAGTTAGAGACTCATGGAGGAGATGGGCAGCTGGAGACCCTTAGAGTTACTGGGGCACTGTGGGGCAATGACTGTGACACGATAAATGAGGCCAGAGCTAATAGACTGCATCATCACAAGATAGATGGAAGACCCGTACCTGCAGTCGTTACGTGACAGTCTTGTCAGGGGACCCTGGAGACTTCTCCTTTACCGACGAGGTGCTGCGCATGAGGGGACGTTTGTGCGTTCCCAAAGACGAGGAGCTGTTGAGAGAGCTCCTGACTGAGGCACACGGTTCCAGGTTCACCATACATCCCGGGAACATAAAGATGTATCATGATCTGAGACGTGAGTTTTGGTGGAGGGGAATGAAGCGGGATGTAGGTGAGTTCGTGCAGCAGTGTTTAGTGTGCCAGTAGGTGAAGGCCGAGCATCAGAGGCCTGCAGGGCCGTTGCAGCCACTTCCAGTGCTAGAGTGAAAGTGGGAGAGCATTACCATGGACTTAGTGGTGGGCTTGCCCGTTACCTAGCGAGGACACGACACAGTTTGGGTAATTGTAGGAAGGTTGACGAAGATAGCACGTTTCTTGCCGATCCGAGTCACTTTGGGACCAATACAGTTGGCAGAGAGGTATATCCGCAACGTGGTACGTCTGCACGGAGTTCCACGGGAGATTGTATCCGATCAGGATACCCGTTCTACGTCCCAGTTTTGGGCTGAGTTTCAGTAGGCTTTGGGGACACTGTTGAGGTTTAGTACAGCATACCACCCCCAGATGGACGGACAGTCGGAGCGCACAATACAAATGCTTGAGGACCTTTTGCGTGCCTATGCACTAGACTGGAGGGGCTCTTGGGAGGAGCACTTGCCCCTGGCGGAGTTTACATATAATAACAGTTACCACTCGAGCATCGGTATGGCACCCTACGAGGCTCTGTACGGACGGAGGCGTACTGCACCCTTGAGTTGGGTTGAGGTGGGGACCAAGTGGGAGGTTGGCCCTAGGCTGATCCGGCAAAGTCAGGTGATTGAGTAGATTCATAGGCGATTCCGCACTGTCAGGAGCAGACAGAAGAGCTATGCAGATCGGAAACGCAGAGAGGTGCAGTTTGAGGTTGGGGATCACGTCTTCCTTCGCGTTTCGCCCATGAAGGACCTGCAGCGTTTTGGAGTGAAAGGGAAGCTCGCACCGAGGTTTGTGGGGCCCTTTGAGGTCCTGGAGCAGGTTGGACCCGTTGCTTACAAGCTTACCCTTCCTCTCAGCTTTCTGGTGTGCACGACGTGTTCCACGTGTCCAACCTTAGGAAGTACGTCGCCGATCCCAGTCACGTTCTGAGACACGAGAGCGTTGAGGTGGGTGACGACCTGACCTACCCCGAGCGACCAATGCAAATACTAGACAGAGCCGTCCGGAGTTTGAGACGGAAGCAGGTACCCCTTGTGAAGGTCTTGTGGAAGAGCCAGAGGTACGAGGAGGCTACCTGGGAGCCTGAGGCGGCAATGCGAGAGCGGTACCCGGAGCTCTTTAAGAGTACACCTTTTCGGACCTGCTTCGGTCCTCTTTGAGTTTGTTATGCGTACGTTGTTCTTTTTCCACACCCTAGCTAGCCTAAGTTTCGGGGATGAAACTTCCTTTGAGTTTGTTACGTTGTTAAGACCCATGCTGTTTGAGCCCCTTAAGACGTCTGGAACTTGGGTCAGACGTTTGGACACCTTCCCAGACATCTGGAAATCAAAATTTTCGTGTACGAGCTCGCGTCTGCACGCTTGCTGCTCGCAGACAATACGCGACCCTCGTTTTCTTCTCCTCTCTCCTCTCGCCCGACGCAAACCCTAACCCTACCCCTTATATAACCCCCCTCCTCTCCCTCACACAGCCCCCCACTTCCAGCCACCCCTTCCTATACCCTCCAGTGAGTGCAGCCGAGAGAGAGCGCGCGGAGAGGAGCGTCGTGAGAGGAGAGGAGCAGCGTGAGAAGGAGAGGAAAGAAGGCTTGCGAGCTCGCGTGGGAGCTCACGACCAGTCGGCGCGTGTGCAAGGACGAGGAGTGCGTCGGGGAGGTCCTCCCCGACACTGCTGCAGCCGAAGCAGTAGGCGAGTGAGCCCGGTGAGGCCACGCGCGGCGTGAGAAGGCGAAGGCAGGTTCTAGTTTTCGGTTTTTCCAAGAATCAGACGTTTGGATCAACGTCCAGACAACGTAGGCAATGTCTGGAGGAGGTTCCAGACGACTAAGAGGTAAGCTTCACAACGTACATCTTCTTTGCAGATACGGCCATGCAGGCCGTTCCGCCGAGGCGCTGTTTCGTGCCTTATTGAGAAGATTTTCGTTGATGCGTGCAGGATTTGCTTCGGGAAGATGCGGGACACGTCTTCCCATGCAATTCGAACGTTTAGGCAAGGCAACAGACGACGAGAGGTGTTTCCAAACGTCCGAAGAGGTGGTCGGACGTCTGGAAGGTGTTCCAGACGTCTGATTTGAGTTAGAATTACTGTTTTTGACCCGTTTAGGGCCCGTTTGAGATTCGATTTCCTCAATTAAGATACAGAATTACTGTTTTTGACCCGTTTAGGGCCCGTTTGAGATTCGATTTCCTCAATTAAGATACCGTTGTTTCCCATATGTTTTCCCCTACTTGTTGGAATACTTTCTATACTATTCTGAGTAGTCTCTTGTGTTTGATCCTTGTGATAGGACCTCGTTCTGTTGCGGGTTTGGGGTTTACTGAGGCACGTGGACCTGCCGATCAAGCCCCAATTACTCCTGGGTTTACGGTAGAGTGGCTTCCCCTAGTTTAATTACAAACCTGAATGCATGTGTGGAATGAATGATTAGATCCTAGAATATGGCATAAATCCTAGGACTAAAAACAGTTGAATTTTTGTATTGAATGTATCGATTGCAGTCTTTGATGAGTAAATAGAATGATAACAATTGCCTATAAATGAATAACAATTGCCTGTAAAATGTAAAGTACTTGTGCTAGCAAACTGTTGCATGTGAATTCCTGTTGTTTATGTTAAATGACATAATATGAGCTGCATGTATATGAACTAGAAATGGAAAGGTGAATGTTGGAAACACGAGCTACCTACGAATAAACCTGAAATGTGAACAATAAAGTTACATGTTACACGTGTAGAACCTAAGAAATGGAAATAGAAATGATGAAACCTGGTATAGAATGGCCTGAGAAATATGAGCATGAACCCTACGAGGAATTAGGAGTAGAGCTCCTGAAAATAATTGAAATGGAACTGGAAATGTGAGTGGGGAAGTGAGTTGGCCCTGGAGTACGGAGTACCAAGGAGGGCGATTGTCCCCCTATTTAGTGCAGAGCGGAGCTAGCTGCCCTTGGGTTGGGACCCGGGGTTAGGATTGACCACTCTATACCGACTTTTTGGCCCTCGTGTACACTGTACTGGGGAGAGCTACTAGTGTAGGGAGAGAGCTAGCCACCCCACGGGGCCCGGGGTTCAGCTAGCCGCCCTACACCGACTTTTTAGGCCCACTGGGCAAACCATGGTAGTCAGGCGAGGGTGCGCAGACTATAGAGGGGCCAGACCCCTGTTTGGTTCTTAGGGGCTAGACCCCTGTTACTGAGAGGGCTATGCCTTATACTGTTTCCGTACTGTGCTTTGAGCGCACCCACTAATGGAAACGACTGACCGGGTGCTAGTGCAGGGTAGCTACCCGTGCGTTTATCGCGCATGCCGTAGTCACCGTTACGTCTGTCCGTGACCTTGGGGTGGTTGACTGGGTGTAGGACCACCACGGGGGACTCTCCCGGCCAAGAGTGCACCACGTGCAACTTCTACTCTTCGGAAAAGACTGCAATCAAGATCATTCCCACAAGGAACATTCGAGATCAAGAAAGAGACCTGATAAGTAAATCAAGTGGTGAGAGAAAGAATAATTAGTTAAAGGAAGAAAGAAATTGAAAAACAACAGCTACCTGTCCACCTTTACTGCTTTAGTATTTGGTTGCCACTCTACTCAGCGTTCGCTGACGTTTTGTATTCATAACATTTTTTAGGTCAAGGTGTTGAGCAGTTAGAGCTTACGGCTGCAGAGGGTGATGGGCCCAATAGAGCCCAGTAGTCGTAATTCTTTTGTACTCATTTGTAGTACTGAGTAGCTTGTACTTTTATATTTTGTACTCTTTCGTTCTGCACTTTATATTCCTGTACCTGTTTAATTTTCTACTGTTGTGGTGGTATGTACTGTAGTACTTTACCTCTTTACTATTGTACTTTTGTTACTGTTAGTTGCTTGCATAGTGAATGTAGTTTATTTTACTGCTTTTTGGTTACTTTCTTGTTGGACGACTGGGTCTTAAGATCAGTCAAGTCGGTCTAATCTTGTGTCCTGTAGAGATTCGAAAATCAGGTCGTAACATAAAGAAAACTTTTTCACTCTATAAAGGTGAGATGAGATAGTCTGATGCAATTGTGTAAAAGTATTCTGAATTCCATGTCACTTATGAAAGCATCCTAAGAATTACAGGATAGGATCCCATATCCTATCATACCAACTATAGGAGAATTCTATAAAGATATTCTGATTTGACATTTCATCGAATATAGCTTTTGTATAAAATGATCACGCAATCAAAAAAATTGCTTATTGATGGGAAATTTTATCTTGAAGGTGAATCCGGTGAAATTCCTTAATCAAGGCAAATTCAAAAGATGTTTAAAGTGGAAGTGTCTAATATTGATGTGACCTTCATGACCTATCTTATAGCTAGCATCAATGCTAATCCTATAAAATTTGAGTGAAGCCATTGAACCTAGTGGGTTATGTTGGACCAAATCCATCCCTTTCCAAGGTGAGAGTGGAAAAGAGAGCAAGGTAAGGTAAGAGATTGCAATCACGTTAGGAGAGAAGTTTTCATCCATATTCCACGTCAAAAGAAAAAAAACCAGTATCCTTTGGATTCTAACCTTAGTTAACTCAAAGCAAATGGTTTACATGATTTTTGAACTCTTGAGTTTTCCTTCGGTACAGTAGTGGTGTTAAGGCAAGAACACAAAGTTTAATCCTCCTTATCCCATTTATTTGAATGAAAGGGAAAGGAATCATTAGTCAATTTCTTCACATTCCCACTGCACATGCGACCATTATATCTGGTTTTTAGGAAGATCATATTTAGCTACTTTGATTTATCTTCATTTCCAAGGTGACGATCAATGTACCTTCAAAGGCAATAAAGCTTTGTTAGGAGACCTAATTAATATGAGAGTCATGTGTAAAAAGGAGCTTGTAATGTTTACTTAAGTCATAAAGAGTAAACAAGGACCAAGCTATCTTGGGCCAATTCTTCAGAATGGGCTACCCGTGCCCTCTATATCTCCTTGCGGAAAAGCTTGGTTGCACGTTTGGCCCTTAAGCCATCTTGCTTCATTGGAGGTTCTTCCTTGGGATTCCCCTAGCCATGATGGCCACTTGACATGGTTGTATGCTGTGCCAAGGTGTTACCATATGCTTGAGGAGACAAGCCCTACAATTGAGGCTCATTGCCTTGCAACCTTGACCAACCCCTTCTTTTTATTACTCCAACAAAGTTAGGTCCAACTTTGGCTTAATTCATTTGTACTTAGTACATGCGTTAACTTATACCTTCAGCAATTTAGGTTATAACATTATTACTATTATATTAACACTTGAACTAAAATCAACACTTCCAAGAAAGTTTTTTTTTTTTTTCCTTTCTTGCCAAAAAGTACTTTCTCCTTTTCTTCGGTTCATCCTCCTTCAACCATCTACTTTCACTAGCAGGTGTTATACATCCTAGAATTCTAGGGGCTAAAGCATAAACGCTAGTGGTAGGACTTGCCAGTATGTTGATAAGAGATTATGAGTTGTGGAATAACTTTTTTAGAACCCTGATCTTCTGGCATCATTATATATCTTTTGAATTGTCAATTTGAGTTAAACCATGATATGCTTTAGCAAAGTCTAAGATGCTGACTTTATAGTCAATTGCCTTCCATGTCATTCTATCTTTTAATCCTAGTATACATATCTTCTGAATTGTCTTAGCAAGTTGCAAGAAGAGTTTTTTTTCTAATTACATCTGCTTTTGAACTCATAGTATTTTCAAAAACAAAGTCTTCTACCTTTTCAGGCATCATCCTCACCTCCCTCGAGGAAAGAATTAAATTGTTTCAATCTTTAACTTGACGATCCCTCAATAATTGTGTTCTATACCCGTTACCCATTAACATAAAATTTCTCTTAACAATTAAGCTTGTATCTCACTTAATGCCTCTGTGAATTGTGAATCTATAGCTTTTGGTACAAAGCCTTGAAAGATACTTTAGGACTATATTTCTTTTACATCATTTTTTTGTTTCATTCCTTACAATTATGCATAAAGGCTTCATCACATTTTTATAAGAAATGCAAAATTCTTTGCTACCTTACTAATCCATGGATAGTCAAAGTGTTGGTAATGAACATTGAGGCAAACTCTCAAAATGAAACACACTTTAAAATATGTAAATAGAGGTATGACACAAGTAAATGGTAAATCTAATTGCTTATTAGATGACCATGACATTGAGGTCTCATTTGAACACAGGATAAGTGGGGGATTATCTCTTTTAGGAGAGCTTATGGCATTATTCATGAGGAATTTGATACTATTCATTACTTCCATCAATATTCAAAGCAAATATTTTATTACTCGCATTAATACTAATATATATTAAAATAAGTCCACTTTAATATAATAGATTCATTAAAATATATTTATTATATCACATAATCTATTCATACCCATATCCTAATACTAAACAAATACTCATTAACATAAATCAATATATCAATTATTTTATCTCATAATTTATCCTACTACTTATTATGGGATAATAATAATTGAGTATTTTTTTAATCTCTAACATAATATCTCTCTCCACTTATCTTAACTTTACAATATTTTATCCTGTGCCTAAAAGTCTCTTCAATAATTTATCCTCATAGAACGTGGATCAATGGGACTCTTTTTATAGGACTAGGGATATAAGTTTTGGTAAACTCGACTCGAAAAGAATGGGTAAAACCTAATCCAAACCCAATAGTATTTGGGTATGGATTTTATAAAAAAAAAACCTGATTTGATATAGGTATGGGTATAAGTATAGGTCTATACCTGATTATTCGACCCGAGTATCCAAATAAAATCTCAATTACCCAAGATACATACATAAGTACCATCCTAAGACTCTCATTCTCTCAGCTTTAATCTCCCTCACGATTCCTTCAATTTTTAATATATTTCCCTTGAAGTTATATTTTGTAATAATTTTAATGAAAATCATTAAAATTAAAGTAGCTTAAGTTCTTATATCTTAGACTTGTTAAAAGTAAATAATTGATGAATCATATTATATATTATTTATTATTTAATTTTAATTTAGTTGATAAATAAAGAAATATTAATATAAATTAAAAATTTTATATCCTATGAGTAAATAGGTATAACATAAATAAAAATTTTGTAAAATAAAATGAATATAAATTTAACCAATAGCCAACCCAAACTCGACCCATTTGAATCCCTACGCAGGACCAACCCCCTTCCTAACACCCGACTCCAACTCCAACATAGAGATGGATAGGGGGAGAAGGTGGAGCAGAGGAGGCGGCATGATCGTGGAGCTCGATCCTCGAGGTCGACGTTGCAGGGAGGTGGTGGAGGAGATCGCAAGTATGGAGAGGAGGATCTTCCCCAAGCACGAGTCCCTCTCCAAGTCCCTCCACGACGAGCTCCGCAGGAGGAACACCGGTCTCCTCTACGCCACGAGCTCGACCTCTGCGGCAGCCGGAGAAAAGGAGGAGGAGGTGATAGGGTACGTCATGTACTCGTGGGTCTCTTCCCTCTGCGCCTCCATCACCAAACTCGCCGGTACGATCCTCCTCTTACCCTTAAACACGGACAAAGATCCCTCCTTTTTAAAATTTTTTTATGCTTTTTGGAAACTCCTGTCTCGCAAAGGTTTTAGCTTTTCCTGATTTAAATCTGGCTCTATGAAGTTGGTTTATTGCCGATGCCTAAATCGGTTAAAATCCATATCCGAATTCCAGTTATCGAGTCATTTCTAAGAGGGTGCGTTGAAGGATGATTTTTTTTGTTGATAAGAAGTTAAAAATGGGCCTTTTAGATCTGATTAAAGTAGACTGGAGGGAAGCCTTGCTAATTAGCATGCTACGTGCTAAGTAGAATGCCCTTTGAAAAGAGCAACAAGACACCACAAAAATAATAGAAAAATAGGCCTCAAAAGTCACTTGTCCAACATTTTGAGGGCGTTCAAGTGAGATATTAGTACACAAATGTTACACGAAAGAAACTTCTCGTGACACGGAGGATTTCACACGCAATTCCTATGCACATAATAGCAATAGCAGTTCTTAATAACTGCAGCATGTTCTTAATCATTTTTTTTTTGAAGCGCATGTTCTTAACCAATTAACATGATGATTGTGCAAAGAAAGACAGCTTACTTTCAAAATGTTTTCCCTTTAAGTCCTCTCTAAGAAAGTAACGAATTGCAGACATGGGGGTCACATGAAATGTGGACATGGGGTGAATTGGGCTAGCATGTTGGAGAAAGAAAATGTCATTATGGTTGGAACTTGTGCTTGTTGGACTGAATTAGGAACCTTAAGCTCTTGCCGATCAGAGTGTGATGTCCTGTGCTTCCAATATGCCGTTATTGGTTTGGAGGGGCCTTTACTTGATTATGCTGCAGATGTCAACCTTTTTCTCTCCAGTGTTGGGCAATGTAGAAGTTTTCAGATAATGGTTGGATGATTGGTTTGGCAATGGGCATTTTGTGATGCTTCCTAGACTCTCTGGTTTGGTGGAAGATAAAAAAGTCGATATATCTTTGTCTTGAATTGGACCTTTGGTGAGAGGCCGTGGCCCATGGCAGCTGGTTGCCTCATTTTGGTTTTACTTTTATTGATGTTAGGAAGATTCTTAGTGATGAAGGTTTATGTATTGTTAAGAGGAAAGGTGGTTTCCTTGGATGATGATGACTTTGTAGGGAATTGAAAGCTCATTTGTTGATGAAGATTCTACTTAGGATCAAGATTTTACAATTGTTAGATAGAAGGAAGAGGTTTGTAAGGAAGACTCTTAGATGGATCTAAGCACCAAACATGGACATAACTTGGATTCTATGGGAGTGAGGATGAAGATGTTGACCATTTGCTTGCATGTATGCACTTTCGAGGATAACTTGGCATCAACTTGGCGTGAATACTTTTGTTGGTAGTTTCTATCTAATGTTTTAGGCAAGGAGGAGACATGGATGACCTAAGGGTGAAAACTATTACTTGGTTTTATCAAGAGAGGGGCTTTGTGTTGGAGGTGCAATGTTGTTTGTTTTTTTTCTTAAACTAGAACCTGGCAATACACTGTGTTACATGAAATGAATGCCTATTGGCCTTTGGTAGCCATCCCTTTTCGTCTTAAAAAAAACCATTGGATTCAAATGGTATTTTATAAGCAACTTGTGTTAGTAAAAACGTAGTTATGAACCTTTTCCGAAGAAGAATGTAGTTATGAAGATCTTTGTCAAACGTGCAAGGTTAATATCTTTCCGAATGAAAGTTTCTGGTCAACTTGTCCTATTATTAGCACACAAGTTGAATTCATTTGCCATAGTTACATTTACATAAGAACTTGACAAGTGGAATATTCAGATAATGATCAAAATTGATAGGTTAATTGGCATTCCGGTCTAATCATTAATTATTTGAAATGTAGATTGTTGGAAAAAAAATAATACCATTTATTATAGCATACACAATATGCAATTAGTGAGATCAAACACATTCTTTACCAATAAAATATACTTAGTTTGTTACAATAGTAGGAATTAAGCAACCAAAATGTGCCATGGAGGATTTGGTTGGGGAGGGATTAGCCTTTAGGAATGAAAGATCATATGTGTCTTCTAAAAAAATTGAGATGTTTTGTTCTATTTTATAGAACTGAATAATTAAAATAAAACACAAAAGAATCAAAGCATCATTGTGGAAGCCAGGGTTTATGTGAAAACCTCTCTCACGAGGAAGGGGAGAAGACCATGGGAGAGCCTTAATGGGCAGATATTTTATTTTTCTTAGCCAAGAAACAAATAAGGGTACATGAGCCTTTATATAGGCTACTATGCACCATACAAATCCTACACCCACTATATGGGATTAAATAAGGTTCGAAATGCCGATTTCGACGTCGTGCCGATGAAATTCTAAATGTGCATTTCGTGGGCATGCCGATGCATGTCGAAAAAATGCCAACGGACCAGCAGCGGACTAGCAGCAGCTTCGGCATCGACGTTGATATTGTTGGCATGCCAGCGAAATCCTGGCATTTCGACACCTACTCCATGTCGGCATGGGCCTTTCTTAAAAAAGGCTTTACCGGCGGCATGTCGTCAGAATTTAAATCACTAGGACTAAACCCAACCACATATACCCTCCACCCTCCTCAACTGCGTATGGAGTACATTAAGCATGAAATGGACAACTTGCAACAAATAAAAATACCCACTCACATACAGGCCAGACAACAGTAATGCATCCCAACCTCAGCCATTTGCTCGGATGAAGACAAGACGCTCCATAGGTTATGATGATGAGAAGGTCGACAATTGGAGGATCAAGTGCTAGAAAATCTATGTCGAGTTGAAAAAGAACAACCTTATAACCCTGCACTAGCCACATTTGGATGCCAGTCAAACTCTCATCACTGCCTTGATGTTCTTCATGCTACTGCAGAGGCCTCGAGCATCACGATTGATCTCCATCATGTAGAGATCCATGGTAAAAGAACTTGGAACCTTCACAAGTTCAAACACCTAAAAAACATGGCTTAATAACAAAACCGTCCACCTTCCAATTCGAGCCACAAAACAACGAAGGTGGAGACAAAAACAAAACTCTTGGGGCACTTCTTATTATTCTTATATAATGGGATAAGAAATGACATCTTATATATATTTTTCTTTTCTCTTTTCAATCCCCGCACACCGCTAAGGTTTTTTCATTTTTTCCTTTTTTCAACCAAAAAAATGGAAGTATGGGCCATCCTCCTTTTTTTCTCTACTTATTTTTCCTTCCTTTTTGTTCTTCATCATTTCTTTTTTCACCTTTTTCTTCTTCATCCTCACTCTTTCTTTCTTTTTAATCTTACAAACATAGAAAAGGAAAAAATCAAGATAAAAGCAAATAAGAAAACATCAAAGATGGTAAGAGAAATCATCGTTGTTGGAATTTGTTGGATCCCATCAAAGATAAGCTATGGCTAATATAGGCACTGTGATATCCATGACACCTTCAGGCTCCACAATCCTCCCTGCAGTCTCTAGACATCACCATGCTTCCAAATGCACCACTTGCATGATTACCACGGTCAACCCCCACATTGATGAGAGCATTGTTCATGCTCAATCACCACATGTCAAAGATGAGAATGTCGTTGATCATCGTTTTTTTTGTTTTGATCAAACTTTTTGGATCAATCTGCCTTCCAGTGATTGTTCCGCGATATCAAACACCCCCTTTAATTAGATTGCCAGTCAACATCAAATACCATTGCTCAACCTCAACCTTGCTATTGATTGTTGTTGAGATCAAATTGCCAATATGTGAAAACACCATGATCTAATGTGGGAAAGCATTGACTACTTGATCTGAAGACGATGATCAGAAAACACAACAGGGACAATTTGAAGGCAAGATAATCATGCGCGGGAGAGTAGTGCCGATGCTGGTTGCCAATCCATATACTTCTCTTTCTTTGCTAAATAGGGTGGCTCTCCATGATGAGGATTAGATCTAATTGGCCCACTTGCAAGAAAAAAAAACTCGCTAAAAAAATCTTCCTATCTTGAAATCAAACTCAAAATCCAAAATCAACTAGCTTTGATACCATACAAAAACAAATAATTGAAATAAAACATAGAAAATTATTAAAGTATCACAGTGGAAGCCAGGGTTTACATGGAAACCCCTTACGAAGAGAAAGGAGAAAACTATGGGACAGCCTTAACAAGTAGATACTTTATTTTTCTTCTCCAAGAAACAAATGAAGGTGCATAGGCCTTTATATAGGCTACCACACACCTCACAAATCTTGCATCTACTATGTGAGACTAAATCCAACCACATATATCCTCCAACATATTTAATGAAGTGGGTCCGCATCAACTAGATAGCTACCTTTTCCCTTTCAAAAAAAATATTAAGCAACGAAAAGAACCAAAAACAAAATTATGTGTGCTAACAATTCTATTCATCAACAAATATCTTTTGATTCAATCAAGTAGGATCTAAAGTATCTGCCTTATTCAAGAGAATGTGACTTATTGATCTACCTTTAGTATGGAAATAGGATTCATTGACATGGCATTCTTGGAAAAAGAGCATTTCGAGACAAATAATGTGGAAATACAGGGGTATCAACGAAATATCACCATATACCAATTGAGTCGACCCATATCAAGGGTCCTCTTCACAAAATTTCCACTATTTCGCCGATATTCATTGGCACAGGGACGACATAAAGCCCCATTTCGAGATTTGTCCTATTTGCGGTGTTGTTGTTGCTACTCTCACCGATGCTTCCTCCTATCGCTACATGCTGTCATTGTTGCCATTATCGCTTCCTTGCGCTCCAACTCCAGATCTCCAAACTACACTTTGTTCGGTTCTCCAACTCCATCGGCTTCAATATATTATCATCTTGGTAGTTAGTACTTGGTAGTACCTGGTAAATTGGTAGGTAGCCTAGATGTACACTTGATGTAGTGTCTATTACCTGAGATCTATGATTCTATACTAGATCTAGCTTATATCTAGTAATTAATGCTTGTAATTGCGATAAATGGTATTCATGTACCTAATTAAAGTTTGTATAAGCTATCTATAATTATTGTTGTAAATAAATCTAAACTTTTTCAAAAAAATAAATAACTAATTGAATTTAGTATATATGCATCATACATGTACATGTATAAGTGAATTTCTAAGAAAAATAGAAAATAAAAATGATTTTGACATAAAAATTATGAAAAAATCAGAGTTTAAATTAGGTGATTATAAGTTAGGTAAAAATGGATTATAGTATATTATATACATTATTATCCATGTAGTTTATAATGATTAAAAATAAAAAAAAATCATAAAAAACAGAAAATCCAGAATTTAAAATAAATGTTATAATGTAAGTACACATGCATTACACTATGTTACATACATAGTTATTTGTGTAGAAAGTAATTTATAATGGAAATTAAAAAATAAAAATGATTTTTTCAATAAAAGAGAGAAAAATTTAGAGTTTAAATTATATTATTATATGATTATAAGTTAGGTAAAAATGCATTGTAATGTATTATGTGTGGAGATTTTTGTAACTAGAATTCATTCATTTTAAATCTCAAAGAAAATAAATAGGGGTCATCTCTTTATATAGAGAGTATCAATCTTATTTTCAATCCTAATCTTAAACATAAAAACAATGTTCGAAATGTCGATTTTGATAAATTTTCAAATGTGTATTTTGCCGATATGCAAAGGGTATGCTATGAAAATGCATGTGTTTCGATGTTAGATTTCGATGCTTCAAAAATAGTTCATTTCGTAGGCATGTCGAGGGCATAATCTTTCTAGATGTTTGTAAAATTACAAGTTGCGAGAATTAAGTCAATCTCTTTGTAGAGAAAGCTCTTATATTATTTCAATTTTGCAAAAAAAGGCATGCCGACCATGATGGCTTGTGCTTTTGCATATGACTTTGTAGACACGTGAGGTTAAGATTGCTGATTCTGAATGGTGAATGCATCAATCTCAGATATTTAGGTTTTTTGGATATAGCTCTCAGTTTAGGTAGAGCTTGCTATTAAGCCTAGAAAGAAATCTGCAGTATGGAAGACACATGGCCCTGATGTTTAAGCTATGCCCTCTAAATATTCTCCTAAGTTTGCTAAGTGCCTAAGATTCATGGTCTACGGTATTGGAACCAGGTGATGCTTTTGAATGTTCTATCTTCCTCCTCTTTAAGATGCATGCCTAAGTAGATGCTTATCTCATAATACAGTCAGCAGCATATGTCTGGCAAAGCACAACATGCTCAACTTGTTCGTTAGGAGCATAAAAAAATTTTGCCAATCCATCTGACCAGTATGAACAATGCTTGAAACCTTTATCATTTCACATCAGTCATGAGTGCGTCTATGATCTCATTTTGAAATAATTCTACACCTTTCACATGGATAACTCTTCACATGTGCATGTTTCCTTCACAAGTGCCAAACATGGATATCTTATCCAAGAGACATGTAAGTTGCAGTAATCTGTTCTACTGGTCATCGTTGTAGATATTTTCATGGAAAATTCTATTGCTCATAAAATCCTACAAAATAAACACCATGTTCCTCCACGAAATTAGCAACAGCAGTAGGCACAGAGTGTGACAGAGATTGGGAGATGAGATTTGAGTGAAATGGCCAAATAATGTCTGATTTCCGAAGAGTATGTGCAGGAAAATACGTGTCTGTTATTTATTTATTTTTATTATTTTAGATTCTCCATATCAAAAGGCTAGAGTTGAACCTAACACGTTGGAGAGTAGAAATAGACTCTCTACTAACTGCACCATTCACAGTTGATGCCTGTTGGTTATGGTTTTTTGGGTGGATCTGGATATTGAAAAAAAAACTCAAGAAGTTGGGCAGAATTTTTCCAGGAAACAGTACCTTGCTATTGTTTACACATTACCCCTTTTCTGATACATAATTGACATGGGTGAAAGAGAATGACCTGCACCACCTAGAAGATTCTGCCCGCAGTTACTTATTGTGTTATTTTTTGATCACCAGTGAAGGAAAACTACAGATGGCAAGGACATGGAGAAGCATTGCTAAAGGCTGCCATCTTGAAATGCCGGACTAGGAAGATCGAGCGTGTCATCCTCCATGTTGATCCTTTGAGGACTGCTGCCGTCTCTCTCTACCTGAAACTTGGTTTCAAGGTTGACACTTTGGTTGAGGGCTATTACTCACCTGAGAGAAATGCATATAGAATGTACATAGAATTTTACGATCAATCTTGATACGCTTTTCTTGCCTTTTGTTTTTGTGAAATGCTCCTCTATTTGTTGTCCAGAGAAGGCCCTTGTGGACGACTAAAGGCCTATGGGAATAACTTCCATCGACCATATTTTTTTCAACATAGATTTAGTAAAATTACAGAAATATTGGATCTAGTCACATTAGGAAGATGTGTATTTTGACAGGAGAGTGGACAGTTTTTGCATTGTGGTTTGAATTTGATTTGGCAATACATGCTACTTCAGAGTTGGAACATGTTTAAAAATATGCAATTTTGCAGTTATTAACTTCTACACTTCTACATCTGCTAGCATATTAACACCCAAGCAAATTAAATTCTGCTGCATGTTGATATTAGCCTATTAAAATGGCAAAAGATGCATTTCCCAGTTTTTGTGGGGCATGATGAGGGTGCTGACGTTGGTTCAATATAATGTGCTTGTGGGTGATATAAACGTTTGCTGAAGAGAATGAAGTTTTGATCAAGGGTGTCATTTTGCCAATGCTACTTGGTTTGCTGCAGGTCTGAGAGCCCCTTATAACTGACCAGTTTGGCTTCTAGATACATATAAGAGGCTGCCCAATGCAGAAAATTCATCAAGAAGGCACCTGGTGTTCTATATTATGCACTCAACATCGCTTTATAGATATGATGTCATGTATGGCAGAACTAGTAGATGTCTGATCAGACTCCATGCAGGAACTGCAGAAATCAAATCAGCAAGTATTGGCACAGCTACCAGCAAATGCTGAGAAGTTTGCAGGGCAAAGCTTGCAAACGTTTCACCACTTCAGTCGAAGAAGCAAAGACAATGGTGATTCACCTGGCTTTACGATTCACCCTCAATCATCCTGACAATTTCCTAATCAAATTAAGATTGATTCTCCTAGGTCTCAACTTAGCCAGGGCTATTCGTGGGTAGCAACAACCTATATATAGAGGGCCAAATCTATTGTTCTTGATTTTAGAAGTATTTTATCCAGTAATTCACATCTATCCCTCATTCGTGTCCGTCCTCAGCAAGTTCTAAAGGTCCAAAGGCTTGCTTGCTGTTGTATCAGTACTGGCCCCAAGGGGCCTGGCCTTGGGCATCATCTCCCGTGTACCTTGTAATGGTTTCTACCCTCATCCATAGTTGGTATTCTTCTGACCCAAGTCTCCCATATTTATAAAGTTTCTAGTATAATGGCATAAAGGAGGTTGTAGCTGTTTTTCCCCTGTTTAATCATGTTTTTATGATATTCTTATGGTTCATGAAAAATCTATTTTGGCCTCAATGCATCGACGAAGATCATAAAAGCGGATGGAATGGTGAAAGAGGAGGCCGAAGTGCTCAGAAATGAGGTCCTTGCATAATTTTCCACTCGGCTTAAAGAGACATAAGATCAAGATTGTCAAGGGGTTTACGTAGACCTGGGTTAGAATTGGAGTTGGTTAAGTTGAAAGGTGTTTATTTGATAGGTTTGTATTGATTGGTGAGTTTGTAATAATTGGTACGATGATATTAGTAGGTGATATTTTAATATTATGATTTAAGTGTGAGTGAATATATTACGTTGAAGTAGATATATTTGATATATATTGGTGTTGGTGGGTACATTTTAATATGTTGATGTGTTGGAGTGAGATAGTAATGATTGGTACGAAGTAAAAATGTGAAACCCTTTTAACTCTAAACCCTAAGTCACCCCAAACTTAGCTGCAAGCCCCTAACCTGCTCTCAAACTCGTTGCCAAATGTACCCTTGAGGTGACTAATGCTGAAGTGTGGAGACACGACCTGTTGGTGTGATGCATATGTCATCTTTCAAGATTAGAAGTAATTTCCAACAACAACAACAATGATTGTGCCTTGGGGATATTTACCCTAACTCCCCAACCCCATGGGGGGATGACGATCGCTGGAATGAAGTTCTGCCCTCCTAGGTGGGGGTTTTGGTTGTGGTAGTTATGGCTGGGAGGGGGTGTGTGAAACTGTGAACACACATGCAGAGTGAAAATTTCACTCTTCTAATCTCTTATGACTATGATGTCTCGGATTTCAAAAGTAGTTTTCTTGAACAGGGAGGGATTGACAGCTATATTCTTCCCTTTGAGAAGGATAAGATCCAAACTCCATTCACCTAACAGACTTTTAAGCAAATTAAAAACTACTAATTTGTTGTGCAGTTTTAGGATGGAAAGTGTGGAAATGGTTCTCATCAATGAACTTTATTTAGTACTAAATACTTTCTCTCGGATGCCCCTGGCTACCCTAGCACTATTTTATCCGAGAACGTGTTGTGGGAGGCATACTTCTCCCAAATTTGACTTGCACCTTTTATCAAAAATTGGCAAAGGGTGGGTTCGAGGACATCAAAAAAAAAATTTCTAGAGAAGGGGTAATTTCTATGAGACGAGAGCCAATCTAACTACATACAAGTACATGTGGATTGGTGACCATGTTAGTTTGCATGTTATCATCCTTCACAATTGATGATCTCACATTTATTTGTATCTCACTCCAAGCTGTACGTATGACTTTCATCAAATAGGCTTTCCATAGGATTCTATATATATCTACAAGATTCAGTATAAAATTCTATTTACACACTTTTCATTGAGTATCTATTTTCTTCCTTTTTTTTCTACTAGGGTTGAAAATCCTGTATTTTATATACCCATACGATCTAAGTCCTTAGGTTCCCTACACAGGATAATAAAAGGTAGAGCTTCAAATCATTGCCTTTTGAGTTGGACATGTTTTAAATAAATGAGGTATTTCAAATTGCATGTTAACACGAGAAATGTCAAGGAAAACCTCTAAAATGACTTCCAAATTGAACACTAGACATTAAAAGATTCGGAATCAACTCACTTGAAAAAGATGATCAATTTTATAGATCTATAGCTATAGATAGGTGGTACTACATCTTATTTGTTGTTATGGATAAAACTAGGTGTTACATGTATGTCTCTCTTATTTGTGTTTATCATCGTCATTATCTGCTATTACCAAACTGCCTACATGATTCCCAATTTAAAAATAAAACATGTGTGGTTCTCTCGATCCACACTTGATACGGCATTGTAGCTATCATTCTTGCATTCTTCACCACTTGCAACATGTACAGTCGCACAATGGTTGACATCTCCTTCTCGAAGATATTGGTAAAGGTTGTTTACAAAAAGAAGTTCATCTCCCACCTATGTATAAAGAAAACAAAAAAAAGGTGCCACTTTGTTCTTAAGAACGACTTAACAACAATTTCTATCATAAAAACTACAGACTTAAATGTTTATAGTCCTCACCTTTTAATCCTAAAACAATGGTGAAGTCACATGGATGGCAATGAATTAAGCTAGAGAGCTGGGTATGTGATTTGGCCATAATGTCAAATTAGGTGCGATTAGCATATGTTAAGAAAAGTTTGGATGACGGTAGCAAATAACATTTATTTTCTTTCTAATCCTTTGTATGGCTAGATGCATTTGGTAAAGTTTCCATTACTAAGAAAATATCTTTTTTGTTAGCATTAAAGCTGATTGACACCCTATATATCGGTAACATGTGAGAGATAAAAACATATTCCTTTCATCCGTGCATTTAAAGTTTCTCCCTTGTTTTTATTAAAAGATATTTAAAGTTTCTTTCATCTTATCTAAATGTTAAAAAACATATTGCTTATAATATGGATAACCTTTTATTAGTAACCAATTCAACCAAGCATGTCACAATAATATTATTGAAGATATCAGCAAGTTTAAAATTAATAGAAATTACAAGATAGAACTAAAACAATGTCAAGTTATTTTTCTTTATTAATTATCGGAGGCTATTATTAATCCACCGATCATTGTAAATTTTACATACAACATCAGCCTCCTAAGCTGTATATGTTGTCGTAAAACTTACTTTTTATTTCTCACTTGTGTGTTTCGTTATTTGTACCGTCGTTTATAAATATACAATAACAATAACCTCGTGTAATTTGTTACACATTTACTGAAATGATCCGTCACCCTTTTGTCATTTAAGACGTCTAAGAAGTTCACCAGACGTCTAGAAAGATCAACAGACGTCTGAAAATACTTTTTCTCTTCGGCGCATACCGTACGTACGCCATGGCTTCTCCCTCACTCGTGCCTCACCACACCTTCCCCTACGACGTCGCTCCGTGCCATCCCTTGCCACCTCGTCCCCCTCACCTCCTCTCCCTTTATAACCTCTCCTCCTCCTCTTCGTCGCACACCCTGCAGCAGGACGAGAGAGCAGAGAGCAGAGCGAAGGCAAGAGTGAGTCTGAGCAGAGAGCAGAGGGCGCTGTGCTGCTGTGATCAGCGGCGAGTGAAGCCCAGGGTGGTTCCGCGGAAGTCATTTTTTTGCGTGATCAGACGTCCGGAGTGATCTCCAGACGTCTGGCTGGACGTCCGAAGGTAGAGTGAGACGTCTGGTAGAGATCTACTTTCCGTATTTCTTCTCTGCCAGAGTCCTAACGGTGTACGTATATGTGTCAGAAGTTGGAAGGCAGACCGAGGTAGTTTCAGACGTCCGGGACCATCTCCAGACATCTGAAGGAACCCTCGGACGTCGGCACTGAATTCCAGACGTCTGATAGAGGCACACCAAGAGAGGTACCCTGAGAACTGTTTTAAGACGTCTGGGACCTTTCCCATACGTTTGATTTCTATCTGACCGCGTATTTTTAGGCCTGTACAAGGCCCTAATGTTGTCGATTTTCCGCAAACAAAACGTTTCTGTTTTCCATACGAGTTTCTCTATGTAATGATACCTTGTCTATATCATTCTGACCCTTTTTGGTTTATCGATCCATGTTTTAGGTCTCCAGTCCATCAGGTGTACGGGACTTGCGGAGACGTCAGAAGCTACTGTACAAGCCCCCATTCCACCCAGTTACCCTAGTAGAGTGGTTATAACCGTAAATATCTAAATTAATACATGCAAGTAATTAATCCTAGGACTTGAGATGAACCTTAGGAAGGAGTAAACGCATACTCTAGAATATATTTTTAAACCCTAGGTTATGGCATGAACACTAGGACTAGAGGAAAATATACGTAAATGATTGAGTAATCAAAAGCTACCTATATTATCTAAAATGGACCCATACTGTGATAAAAATGGAAATTGAATTGCTTGTTCCGTGCATTCCAACCCAGATGTGGAAAAACTATGTACGAACCCTACTGGGAATGTAGACAAGAATACCATAATACGGAGAACTAGATGGTTTTAGAAATTGCTGCCTACGGGTAGCTGTTAGGGGAAGTGAGCTGACCTTCGTGTACACGGTACCGAAGAAAGTAAGTATCCCTTGTAGTGTAGAAGGGAGCTTGCCACCCTTGGTTTAAGACCTAGGGTGGGTTTGGCCACACTACGTCGACTCTTGCTGGCCCTCGTGTACGTGGTATCGAAGTGAGCTACTTAGTGTAGGGGGAGCTAGCCGCCCCGGGGGCCCGGGGCAACGTATGGCCACCCTACACCAACTCTTATTAGCCCATTGGGCAAATTGGGATAGTTGAATGAGGGTACGCGGACTGAGGAAGGGTGAGACCCCTATTCTGTTCTGAGAGGGCAAGGCCCTATACTGTTCCGCACTGTACGTTGAGGCGTACCCGCTAGCAGAAACGACTAACCGCGTACCAGTACAGGGTAGTTACCCGTGTGCTTATCACGTGTGCCGTAGTCGCCGCTACGTCACGACCGTGACCCTAGGGTGGTAGACCGGGTGTAGGACTACCACGAAGGGACTCTCCCAGCTAGGAGAGTGCCACGTGTGCATCCTACATCACGGGAAGCTACAAGCAAAATCGTTCATTTAGGGAATAAGAAGATTAAGTAATGAGATGAACCCTGATTAAAGATCTCTACACAAGGAAAGCCATTATAGGATAAATTGGATTGGAAAGTAATATATTAAATTACCTGATAAATGTATTTTTATGTTTAGTCACCACTCTACTCAGCGTTAGCTCACTCCAGTTATATAATTTTGTACAGGTCAGGGATTTGAGCAGCCCGAGCTACCAATTGCTGAGGACGTTGGGCCTAGTCGAGCCAAACTGTAGTTTCTACTATTTGTAGTATCTATAGCCTTGTTCCGTTATATGCCTTAATTTTCGTTGTGATGGCTGTATTATGTTCTTGACAACATGTAGTTTTATTGTTCTATTTCCCCTTCTGTTGCAAATTTCTCCTGCTTAGCTACTATACTTGTGTAAATGTGGTTTGTTGAATGTTATTTGGTTATTTTTTGTTGGATGACTGGGTCTTGGGATTAGTCGAAACGAGTCGGTGTCGGGTCCTGTAGGGGTCTGAGATCGGGTCGTGACAAGATGGTATCAGAGTAAGGTCATCCCGAGAAATGAACCAAGTAGTTTGAAAATCACCACACGTGTACATGTAACTGAGATAGCCATCACAACGTTCTCTCTTGATTATCATTTCCGAGTCTTACGTCTTCCCTTTAATCAAATAGTCACCGATAATCTCGTTCCTCGATCCCTATGTAGGGATGCCTCGCCAGGGAGCTCTTGAGGTAGGCCGCGGACGTGGTCGTGGTCGAGGGCGTGGTCGTAGGGGAGGGCGAGCGATGGCCGAGGACGGAGCCGCTCCACCTCTCCTTCCGGGCATTCAGGCCCCGGACCTCACCCAGCTGATCCTAGATCTCATACGGGAGGAGCTCCATCAGCCTCCCCTTCCTGGGGATGTGGAGGGGGAATCCTTCGTGAGGCAGGTGAGCCGCCACAGCACTGGACGAGCTGGAGGGGGTGATCCTCCATTGCCCCCACCTCCTTCAGACACTTCGGGGCATGAGTCCTCCTTGCCTGGAGGTGCACCCCTTCCTTCGTTGCGGCTACACCATGAGATCTTCAGCCAGTTCAGGAAGCTGAAGCCCCCCTCTTTCAAGGGGGAGGAAAGCCCATCTGAGGCAGAAGACTGGCTAGAGCAGATGGAGAAGATCTTCGACACCCTCTGTCCTCCTGCAAAATGTCGCGTGGCCTTCGCCACGTATCAGCTGGAGAGTGCAGCTCACAGGTGGTGGAGGGCAGTCAAAGGATAGGAGGAGGGAGAGCTGACATGGGACCGGTTTGTGGTGCTTTTCTGTGAGCAGCACTTCCCACAGATTTGGCAAGATCAAAGGAGGCAAGAGTTCCACACTCTCTGCAGGGGGCAATGACAGTTAGCACGTACCGTACATATTTCCTAGAGCTGTCACGCTTCACCCCAATAGCTGCGTCCGCCGAGGAGGAGTGCATGTGGCGATTCACCGAGAGTCTTTGACCCGCCATCCTGCGATATGTGTAAAGACCCATTCTATTCTGAGCTTTTTAAGACGTCTGGACTGTCAGTCAGACGTCTGGACCCCTTCCCAGACGTCTGAAAGTTGAAAATTTTGTACGCATACTCACGTTTGCACGCTGGATACGCGCAGACAGACTCTCTCTTGTCTCTCCCTTCTCTCCCCCACCAGAACCCTAGCTGCACTGTAACGACCCGATTCCTGAATCCCTACGAGACACGAGAATCGGACCGCCTAGACTAATCCCAAAACCTAGTCGCCCAACGAGGAAGTAACCAAAAGAGCAGTAAAATAAACCACATTCAACATGAATATAACTAGCAGTAACAAAATACAGCAACAAGAAAAGGAAATACTACAGTATACACCACCACAACAGAAGGAAAATAAACATGTACATAACATAAAGTTTCGACAAAGAAAGTACAGGGAGTAACAAAGAAAACTACTCACTACAGTGGAAGAAAAGTACAAAAAGTACTACAGGTAACTCTACTGGACCCTACTAGGCCCAGCGTCCTATGCAGCCGCTGACCTTGGCTGCTCAACACCTGGTCCTGAAAAGTAACAAGTGTAACACGTCATCGAAACGTTGAGTAGAGTGGCAACTAAAAGCCAAAGAAGCAGAAGAGTGCACAGTAACGGTTATATTTTTACTTTCGTTATTTACGTCTTTCTATTAATTCACTATTGATTTATTTCTCAGATCATTCTCTTGATCTCGAATGTTCCTCGTGGGAACGATCTTGATTGCAGTCTTTTCCGAAAAGTAGAAGTAACATGTGGTGCTCCCCTGGCCAGGAGAGTCACCCGTGGTGGTCCTACCCTCAGTCAACCACCCCAAGGTCACTAACAGACGTAACGGTGACTACGGCATGCGCAATAAGCGCACGGGTAGCTAACCCGCACTGGCACGCGGTCAGTCGTTTCCGTTAACGGGTGCGCCCAAAGCACAGCATGGAACCAGCATAGGGTAGAGCCCTCTCAGTAACAGGGGTCCTACCCCTCCACAGTCCGCGCACCCTGGCCTAACTACCCTGGTTTACCCAGTGGGCCTAACAAGTCGGTGTAGGAGGGCTAGCAGAATCCTGGGGCCTACGGGGCAGCTAGTGCTCTCCCTACACTAGCAGCTTTCCTCGGTACTGCGTACGCGAGGGCCAACAAGTCGGTGTACAGTGGCCAAACCCACCCCGGTCTCAACCTGAGGGCGGCAAGCTCCCCTCTACACTAAGAGGTAATGTGTGCATCTCTTTGGTACCACGTACCCAAGAGATAACACACTTCCACGTTTCACTTTCTCAGTTCCATTCTATTCTCTTTCCAGGAGTTCTACTCCTAATTCCCCGTAGGGTTCATGTTCTTTTTGGTTTGGCCATTTTAGGTTTCACCGTTCCAGTTTTACGCTCATACAACCCATGTTCTCCATCATATTCCTTCATTTATAACAGGCAACTGTTAAATCAATTTACAGGCAGTTATTATTTCCTTTCCACTTTTCCAAGACTGCAATATTTATATGTTCCAATAGTTTTCCAGTCCTAGAATTCATGCCGTACCCTAGGATCTATCATTCAATCTAGTTTTCCAGTCCTAGGATTCATGCAATACCCTAGGATCTATCATTCAATCTAGTTTCTCAGTCCTAGGGTTCATGCAATGCCCAAGACTCTATTAATTATTCCACAATTGTAACAAATTTTGTTAAGTAAATTAAAAAGCCACTCTACCAGCAAAAACGGGAGTACTGGGGGCGTGGTCGGCAATCCCGCGCGCCTCCGCAACCCCCAAGACTGCAACGGAACGGGGTCCTAACACAAGGATCAATCACAAGGAGTTTCTTAGAACGGTATACAATTACTGTAAACGGGTAGAGGAATTTATTCTAGAAAGAACGCAACTCGAAACGCGGAAAATGGACTTCGAACGAGCCCTAAACGGGTCAAAAACGACGAAACTGTCCAAAATCAGACGTCTGGAACCTCTTCCAGACGTTTTAAAAGGTGGGTCAGGTCGTACCTTAGTTCTACGTAGTCCTTCAGACGTCCAGAAGCCCGCTGGGACGTCTGGTTTGGTTTCCAGACGTCCGATTGTCTCCCCGGACGTCTGGAGGTTCTCTCCGTCGTCTGGCACTGCGGCCAGACATCTGATTTACGTGGGATGGCGAGCCCTCGTGCCCTCCCGAGCAAAACCTGCGCACACACACACCTGCTCTCAGCACGACAAAACGCAGACGAAGTCGCGGCGGACGGCTGCATTGTCGTACACGCGAAAAAGGGAGAAGATAGAAATATCTTACCTATCAGACGTCTTCAGCGACGTCTGGTTGTAAGTCCAGACATCTGATTCTGGAAAATTTTCCAGAACCAGAACCCGATTCTCTCTCCGCCCGCGACGCACGGCCACGCTGCGCCCCGTCCGCCTACTGCCCGAGCTGCAGCAGCCCCTCTGCGACACCCCACGCCCGCCGCTCCCTCGCCGGCTGTCTCTAGTTGCCTCGGCAAGCTCGAACCCTCGCAGTCGAGCTTCTTCCTTCCGCTCGCAACCCTCCTTCCCGCACGCTCGCCGCGGCCGCTGCTGCGCCGCTCACTCGCTCACTTACGCTCTCGCACTGGCAGGGAGAAGGAGAAGAGGAAGGCGGAGGAGATGAGGGTGAGGGAGAGGGCGAGGGTGTCTTATAAGGCCACGCGGGGAGAGAGAGAAGAGAGCGGCGCGCCTGCAGGAAGAGAGAGAGGAAAAGAGGAACGAAAGCGGCGGGTACAGTCTGCGCGCACATGCGCGCAAACACAACCCCGTACGCCGAAAAAATTTATTACCAGATGTCTGGAAAGGGTTCCAGACGTCTGGTAATAAATTTTTTCGGCGTATTCCAGACGTCTGGACAGACGTCTGGGCTACTTCCCAGATGTCTTAAAAACCCGTCTGATGCCACGTTAGTAACATGCACCCTCTATATAACCCATCTTGCCCCCTTCCTCTCTTCCCTACTCCACCACCGCCACCTTCCTTCCTTCCTCTCCACTGCAGCGAGAGGGACGAGCGTGAGAGAGGGCGCAAGAGCGAGGGGCTAGGAGGAGAGGAGGCGTGAAGAGAGAAGTAGGAGCTTGTGTTTGCGAGCTCATGGGAGCTTGCCGAAGGACGCACTGCCGGAGCGGTGCGTGCAGGAGGAGGAGCGCGTCGAGGGAGACGTCCCCGACACTTTGCTACAGCCAGGGCTGCAGACGAGGAGGAGAGGCCACGGCTGCGCGCGGCGAGAGGAGTAGGAGGTCGGTCTGGTTCTGGGTTTTTCCCAGAATCAGACGTCTGGCGTGTCATCCAGACGACGGGTTAGACATCTGGTGACAATACCGAATGTATGAAAGAAGAACTTCGTGAAGGTACGTTCCTCTTACAGTTATGACCATGCAGGCCTCACCGCAGCTACGATCTCCGCGGCTAAAAGTAGAAGATATGGTCTGTCGCATGCAGGAATAGCTTCGAGAAAGCACGGGGCACGCCCTCCCACGCATTTCGGACATCTGGACAGCTTATCCGACGACCGGAAGCACTCCCAGACGACTGGAGGGGAGGTCAGACATCTGGAGCTGGGTCCAGACGGTCAAGTAGGGGTTCTGGACGTCTGAAGTCATCGCAGGAACCTGAGGTGAGACCCTGATGACTTTTAAGACGTCTGGACCTTGTGTCAGACGTCTGATTCAGGTCTACAGTCCTATTTTTTACCCGTTTAAGGTCTATCTGAGGTTCGTTTTACGCAAACAACATATATGTGGATTCCTTGTAAGTTCCTCTACATGTTAAAAGGCCTTTTATACTATTCTGAACATTAAGTTGTATTATGTTTCCTGGTATAGGATTTCGATCTGTTGCGTGTTCAGGTCTTGCAGAGGCACGTGAGCCTACCGTTCGAGCCCTCAGTACTCCCGGATTGTCTGGTAGAGTGGTTTCCCCCTGATTTAAATTATAACACATGAATGCATATGTGAAATTGGACAACTGGAATCGTAGGGTGTGGCATGAATCCTAGGACGAGAAGTACTTGCACTGTTTGAATGCGTGTTTGAGATTGCAGTCTTAAATAAATGAATAAAAATGTAAACAACTGCCCGTTAATAAATAAGAGCTGCCTGTGAAATATGAAATGCCTGTACTAGTTAAACAGTTACCCGTGACATTACTTGTTGCATATGTAAATTGTGGAAATACAAGCTGCATGTGTATAATATGAAAATAGAAATGAGAATGATGAAACCTGGTATGGAACAATATGGTGAATATAAGCATGAACGCTACGGGGAATTAGAAGAAGAGCTCCTGTGGTTAAATGGAATGGATCTGGAAATGTGAGTGGGAAGTGTGTTGGCCCTTGAGTACGTGGTACCAAGGAGAGCGATTGTCCCTTGTTTAGTGTAGAGCGGAGCTAACCGCCCTTGGGTTGGGACCTGGGGTTAAGATTGGCCACTCTACACCGAATTCTTTGGCCCTCGCGTACACTGTATCGGGGAGAGCTAGCCACCCCACGGGGCCTGGGGTTCAGTTAGCCACCTTACACCAACTTGTTAGGCCCACTGGGCAAATTGGGGTAGTCAGACGAGGGTGCGCAGACTGTGGAGGGGCGAGACCCCTGTTTGGTTCTGAGAAGCTAGGCCCCTGTTATTGAGAGGGCTAGGCCCTATACTGTTTCGTGTTGTATTTTGGGCGCACCCGCTAGCGGAAACGACTGACCGTGTGCCAGTGCGGGGTAGCTATCCATGCGCTTATCGCGCGTGCCGTAGTCACCACTATGTCTGTCCATGACCTCGGGGTGGTTGACTAGATGTAGGATCACCACGGGGGACTTTTCCAGCCAGGAGAGCACCACGTGTGCCTTCTACCCTTGAGAAAAGACTGCAATCAAGATCATTCCCACGAGGAACATTCGAGATTAAGAAAGAGATTTGAAAAGTAAACCATAGGTGAAAAAGAATGACTTGTATAACAAATAATTGGAAAAGATAAATTTTATTTGTTATCTTTTACTACTTTAGTTAGTTGGTTACCACTCTACTCAACGTTCGTTGACTCCGTTTACTCATAACCCTTTTCAGGTCCAGGTGTTGAGCAGCCCGAGTCACCGGCTGCAGAGGGTGCTGGGCCCAGTCGAGCCCAGCAGTAATTCTTGTTTTGTTGTACTTCCTTTTGCCAGTGAGTTAGACTGTTGTTACCGTTCATGTTCTGTACTTTGTTCTACTTTACTGTTGTGGTGGTGATATGTACTGTTAGCAGCTTTTATTTCCCTTACTTCTTGTACTCTTTACTGTTAGTTACTTAGCATAGTGAATGTGGTTTATTTTCCTGCTTTTTGGTTATTTCTTGTTGGACGACTGGATCTTGGGATTAGTCGAGTCGAGCCAGTCTCGGGTCTTGTAGGGATTCGGGAACCGAGTCGTAACAGTATGTAAAGCCCCTAAAGCTACTTACCTTCTCCCGCGTAGTCGAAGCTGCCATGACCTATGAGGAGATCAACCCGTCCGTGCGAGACATTGATGGAGGAGAATGAAAGAGGCCCTACCCGTAGGAACACTCACAGGGCCGTCGAGAGAGGAGGCATCAGACACTAGCAGGGGAGCTGTCTCGTTCTGTGGGTCCACCAGGGACCTTCGGGAGTCCCCGACAGGGATCAGCCGACTGCAGCAGACCCCACCCAGTCACCAGCAGAGACAGCAGGCAGAGGGAGGTCGCACACCCCTCTGCTATCAGTGTGGTCAGTCGGGCCACATACGGAGGAATTGTCCATCTAGGACCGAAACATAGCCGACGCTCCTAGTACCGAGCATTGGAGGCTGATCTGGCGGCCGCGGCTACCAGGCCCGAGGAGGAGGACAGCAGTCGTGAGGAGGGTACCGGCCCGTTGCCTCCCACCCGACCCAGAGCACGGCTGCTTCTTCCGTACCGAGGGCTGAAGGGCGTGTTAACGCCCTGACTCACGGAGATGCCAGAGCTTCAAGCTCTGTAGTAGCAGGTATGGTTACTATTTTTGGCAGGTTTGTTTACACTCTTTTCGATTTCGGAGCAACGCATTCGTTTGTTTCTACGGATTTTGCTGTCTGCACGGGGATGAGCAATGTGCTTCTAGAGGAGCCCTTCCTTGTCAGAGGCCCAGGTGGGCGGTGTTTGTTGCCGAGGAAGTTTTCACTAACTGTGAGGTCACGATAGGGGGACACAGCCTTCCAATAGACCTGATCATGATCCCAATGGATGACTTTGGTGTGATCTTAGGGATGGGCTGGTTGGCCGCATACCATGCCCTTATAGACTATTTTGGGAGGAAGATTGTTTTCTCCATACCACGGCTGCCTCCCTTCAAGTTCCACGGCCAGCCAGTAGATGGAGGATTCAGGTGCATCTTCGCACTTCGGGCAGCAAAGCTACTAAGCCAGGGGTGTGAGGGCTTCCTTGCTTGCGTCCTAGCAAAGCCCGGCCCCGTGGACAGTATACAGAGTATTTTGGTGCTCTATGGGTACCCCGATGTCTTTCCAGAGGAGCTGCCCGGACTGCCACCTGAGCGTGAGATCGAGTTCGATATCTCACTGGTACCAGGGACTGGCCCCATTTCTACAGCACCATACTGGATGGCCCAGCTTGAGCTGCGAGAGCTCAAGTCACAACTGTAGGACCTACTAGAGAAGGGCTTCGTAAGGCCCAATGCCTCCCCGTAGGGAGCCCCTATCCTGTTTGTGAAAAAGAAGGACGGTACTCTTCGGCTGTGCATCTACTACAGATAGCTGAACCGAGTCACTGTCAAAAACAAGTACCCGTTGCCACGCATAGATGACCTCTTCGACCAGTTGAGGGGTGCTACGGTATTCTCGAAGATAGATCTGAAGTTAAGCTACCATCAGCTAAGGATTAGGGAGATCGACATCTCTAAGACAGCCTTTCGCACGCGGTACGGCTACTACGAGTTCTTAGTCATGCCGTTTGGGCTGACCAACACCCCTGCCGCTTTCATGAACCTGATGAACCGCATCTTCCGGCCGTATCTGGATTAGTTTGTGGTGGTATTCATCGATGACGTACTCATTTACTCTCGAGATCAGACACAACATGAGCAACACAATCACATGGTCTTGGATACTTTGAGACGGCACAGGTTGTATGCCAAATACAGCAAGTGCGAATTCTGATTGAGACAGGTCACCTTCTTGGGCCATGTGATCTCAGAGGATGGTTTAGCTATAGATCCAACCAAGGTAGAGGCAATACTCCGGTGGGAGAGGCCGTGTACGGTGATAGAGATTCGCAGCTTTCTAGGACTAGCAGGTTACTACAGACAGTTTATCAGAGGGTTTTGGCAGATTGCACGTCCTCTGACTCAGTTGACTCGAAAGGACATGTCTTTCGCCTGGACAAACGAATGTTAGTCTTGCTTCCAGGAGCTGAAGGAGAGACTGACCTCAGCCCCTGTACTCACCATCCCCGACAACAATGGAGGATTCTTCGTTTACACTGACGCCTAGTTGCAGGGATTGGGGGGTGTGCTCATGCAGCGGGCTCACGTTATCGCATATGCTTCGCAGCAATTGAAGCCCCATGAGCATAACTACCCCACCCATGACTTAGAATTGGCAGCAGTTGTCCTCGCACTGAAGACTTGGAGACATTACTTGTACGGAGAGACTTTCGAGATTTTCACTAACTATAAGAGCCTCAGATATTTGTTTGATCAGAAGGAGTTCAACATGAGACAGAGATGCTGGCTAGAGCTCCTGAAGGACTACGATTGCAGCATCTCATACCACCCAGGGAAGGCTAATGTGGTAGCTGACGTCTTGAGCCAGAAGGCGCCCACCCACTTGGCTTGTTTATGAGCACAAAGCTGGAGACTCATGAAAGAGTTGAGCAGCTGGTGACCCAGCAGTCACAAGGATACTGCGGGGCAGTGACAGTGGCGAAGCAGACACGACCAGAGTTGATGGATTGCATCATGCTTGGACAGATGACGGACCCATACCTATGGGAGCAGCGAGACCGAGTATTGGCAATGAACTCAGGAGAGTTTTCGTTCGCTGACGGAGTCCTGCGTATAACGGGACACTTGTGCATTCCTAGAGATGAAGAGCTGTTGAGGGAGCTCCTGACTGAGGCACACGGATCTAGATTTACTATACAGCCCGGGAACACAAAAATGTATCACGACCTACGACGTGATTTCTGGTGGAGAGGCATGAAGCGGGATGTTGGCCTTTTCGTTCAGCAGTGTCTGATATGCCAGCAGGTGAAGGCTGAGCACCAGAGGCCTGTAGGGCCATTGTAGCCACTTCCCGTACCGAAATGGAAGTGGGAGAGTGTTACTATGGACCTGGTAGTGGGGTTACCTATGACACAGAGGGGACACGATGCAGTCTAGGTGATTGTAGATAGATTGACAAAGACGACACGGTTTCTGCAAATCTGAGTCACTTTTGGACCAACACAGTTGGCAGAGAGATACATCAGAGACGTGGTGCGCCTTCACGAGGTCCCTCGCGAGATTATTTCAAACAGAGACACTTGTTTCACTTCCCAGTTTTGGGCAGAGTTTCAGCATGCTATAGGGACTCGTTTGAGGTTCAGTATAGCTTATCACCCCCAGACAGACGGACAGTCGGAGCGCACCATTCTGACCCTTGATGACCTTCTACGCGCTTGCGTACTGGACTGGAGAGGCACCTGGGAGGAGCATTTGCCCCTGGCAGAGTTCGCATACAACAACAGTTACCACTCAAGCATTGACATGGCACCATATGAGGCTCTGTCCGAGAGGAAGTGTACGGCACCTTTGAGTTGGGTTGAGGTGGGGACCAAGTGGGAGGTTGGTCCCCGGCTGATACGCCAGAGTTAGGAGGTGATCGAGCAGATCCATCGACAATTACATACTATCAGGAGTAGGTAGAAGGGCTACGCTGATCTGAAGCGTAAAGGAGGTACAATTTGAGGTCGGAGATCACGTTTTCCTCCGTGTTTTGCTTATGAAGGGCTTGCAGCGGTTTGGGTGAGAGGGAAGCTTGCACTGAGATTTGTGGGACCTTTCGAGGTCTTAGAACGGGTAGGACCCGTTGCTTACCGGCTTACCCTTCCTCTCCAGCTCTTTGGAGTGCACGACATATTTCACATGTCCAACCTCAGAAGATACATTGCCGACCCCAGCCATGTCCTTAGCCACGAGAGCATCGAGGTAGGAGATGACCTGACCTATTCCGAGAGGCTGGTATAGATACTAGACCGAGCCATTCGGAGTTTGAGATGGAAGGAGGTATCCCTAATGAAAGTCTTGTGGAGAAGCCAGCGGTACGAGGAGGTGACTTGGGAGCCTGAGTCGACAATGCAAGAGTACTACCCGTAACTTTTAAAAGGTATGTCTCTTTGGACCTACTTCGGTCCTCTTTAAGTTTGTTATACACTGCTATATTATTTTCCCATTTAGTTCAAGTTTCAAGGATGAAACTTCCTTTAAGTTTGTTATATTGAAACGACCCGTCACCCTTTTGTCATTTAAGACGTCTGAGAAGTTCACCAGATGTCTGGAAAGATCAACAGATGTCTGAAAATACTTTGTCTCTTCGGCATGTACCGTACGTACGCCATGCCTTCTCCCTCACCCGCACCGCACCTTCCCCTGCGACGTCGCTCCGCGCCATCCCTCGCCACCTCGTCCCCCTCACCTCCTCTCCCTTTATAACCTCTCCTCCTCCTCTTCATTGCACACCCCGCAGTAGGACGAGAGAGCAAAGAGCAGAGCGAGGGTGAGAGCGAGTCTGAGCAGAGAGCGGAGGGTGCTGTGCTGCTCTGATCAGCGGCGAGCGAAGCCCAGGGTGGTTCCGCGGAAGTCATTTTTCTGCATGATCAGATGTCCGGAGTAACTTCCAGACGTTTGGCTAGACGTCCGAAGGTAGAGTGAGACATCTGGTAGAGATCTAATTTCCGTATTTCTTCTCTGCCAGAGTCCTGACAGTGTACGTATATGTGTCAGAAGTTGGAAGGCAGACCAAGGCAGTTTCAGACATCCGGGACCATCTCCAGACGTCTGAAGGAACCCTCGGACGTCGGCACTGAATTCCAAACGTCTAATAGAGTCACACCAAGAGAGGTACCCTGAGAACTGTTTTAAGACGTCTGGGACCTTTCCCAGACGTTTGATTTCTATCTGACCGCGTGTTTTTAGGCCCGTACAAGGCCCTAATGTTGTCGGTTTTCCACAAACAAAACATTTCTGTTTTCCATACGAGTTTCTCTATGTAATGATACCTTGTCTATATCATTCTGACCTTTTTTGGTTTATCGATCCATGTTTTAGGTCTCCAGTCCATCAGGTGTACGGGACTTGCGGAGACGTCAAGAGCTACTATACAAGCCCCCATTCCGACCTGTTACCCTGGTAGAGTGGTTACAACCGTAAATCTCTAAATTAATACATGCAAGTAATTAATCTTAGGACTTGAGATGAACCCTAGGAAGGAGTAAACACATACTCTAGAATATATTCTTAAACCCTAGGTTATGACATGAACACTAGGGCTAGAGGAAAATATACGTAAATGATTGAGTAATCAAAAACTTCCTGTATTATCTAAAATGGACCAATATTGTGATAAAAATGGAAATTGAACTGCTTGTTCGGTGCATTCCAACCCAGATGTGGAAAAACTCATGTACGAACCCTACGGGGAATGTAGACAAGAATACCGTAATATGGAGAACCAGATGGTTCTAGAAATTACTGCCCACGGGCAGCTGTTAAGGGAAGTGAGTTGACCTTCGTGTACATGGTACCGAAGAGAGCAACTATCCCTTGTAGTGTAGAGGGGAGCTTGCCGCCCTTGGTTTGAGACCTGGGGTGGGTTTGGCCACACTACATCGACTTTTGCTGGCCCTCATGTACGTGGTACGGAGGTGAGCTACTTAGTGTAGGGGGGAGCTAGCCGCCCCAGGGAGCCTGGGGCTAGGTATGGCCACCCTACACCGACTCTTGTTAGCCCATTAGGCAAACCGAGATAGTCGAATGAGGGTAAGCAGACTGAGGAGGGGCGAAACCACTATTCTGTTCTGAGAGGGCAAGGCCCTATACTGTTCCGCACTATACGTTGAGGCGTACCCGCTAGCAGAAACGACTGACCACGTACCAGTGCGGGGTAGCTACCCGTGCGCTTATTACGTGTGCCGTAGTCGCCGCTACGTCACGACCGTGACCCCGGGGTGGTAGACCGGGTGTAGGACTACCATGGAGGGACTCTCCCATCCAGGAGAGTGCCACGTGTGCATCCTGCATCACGAGAAGCTGCAAGCAAAATTGTTCCTTTAGGGAATAGGAAGATTAAGTAATGAGATGAACCCTGATTAAAGATCTCTACACAAGGAAAACCATTATAGGTTAAATTGGATCGGAAAGTAATATGTTAAATTACCTAATAAATGTATTTTTATGTTTAGTCACCACTCTACTCAGCGTTAGTTGACTCCAGTTATATAATTTTGTACAAGTCAGGGATTTGAGCAGCCCGAGCTATCGGTTGCTGAGGACGTTGGGCTTAGTCGAGCCCAGTTGTAATTTCTACTGTTTGTAGTGAGTATCTATAGCCTTGTTCTGTTATATGTATTCGTTTTCGTTGTGATGGCTATATTATGTTCTTGATAACATGTAGTTTTACTATTCTATTTCCCCTTCTGTTGCAAATTTCTCCTGCTTAACTACTGTACTTGTGTAAATGTAGTTTGTTGAATGTTATTTGGTTATTTCTTGTTGAACGACTGGGTCTTGGGATTAGTCGAAAGGAGCCAGTGTCGGGTCCTGTAGGGATCTGAGATCGGGTTGTAACATATACATACTTCAACGTATATACATAATTTTCTAACATTCTTACAAATGTTCTCATCCTCATATTTTAGCCGTTTGTTATATCCTATGATCTCATTTGGCATAGTATTAAAATAAGATATTATCCCATACGTTAAGGTCTAGTTTACGGAAGGAGTTAATCTCCATTTTTTTGGAGGTTAATCCTTGTTTACGTGAGGGGATAACCTAACTCCATTTTGGGTTCAAAACTTAGGTTATCCCAACCTAAGATGACACATGGGTTGAGCTAACTCTCGACTTATCCCTCATTTTCTCTCTCCTCCAAGCAAAGGGTCTCTCGCAACCTAATTTCAGAGTTGCTCTTCTCACCCTCTTTCCTATGATGGACATTGAGCAACGGCAGTCAGCATTGATAGATCACTTCACGAGGGGAGCAACGCAGCTCAAGTCTAGGGAACCCCTAGCGGAGCTCAATCTAGAAGTCCTCATATTCTTCATTTTTTTTTTCTTCTCCAAAACGCAAGCACCACTCCATCCCCTCTTCATCATCTTCTTCCCTCGCAACCCATTGCGGCTACCTCACAGTCGATTACACGCACACTATCCGACATCCATCCTCGTTGCCAACACCACTAGCGAGCTCATCGTAAGCTTGCCATCAAGCTCCCACCAGCCATGTCACCCCTCGACGGTTCCTTCTTCCACAACAGGCACCCACCGCCGTTGCCATTCTCCTCGACATTTGGCCGCTTCTGGCCCTCTCACACTGTGCTACCACCACCCTCGAACTCCCCATCCTCTGTCAGATCCAATGCCGCCCATAGTGCTGCTGGAGATCGCTCCCTTGCACGCACTAAGCAGGGAAGCCCATCCCTTCTTCTATTTTGATTAGTTTTTCTCTTTGTTTTTTTTATCATCAATACTATTCATTTATTTTTTATAATTATTTATTCATCTCTTTTATTGCTCGCTTGGTGAAGGCTAAACTCAACCCAAGGATTGCACTACTTCCATTGGTCATGGCATTGTGACTTTGTCACCTTGGATCATAACTTTGACAACAAAATAAAAATTTTATTTGTGATAAATAAAGTATCATAAAAATAACTATAATAAGATAAAATAATTGATATGATAATATAATATTAGTAAATTTTTTATTTGTGGGATTGCTTGCTTAACTTGAATTATGAACATTTTCTAGTTATGCATTAATCTAGTTCTTTGCACATTATGCTTCTTCCCACTCAACATTTCACATATTTAATTTATTTTTTCTGCTATGGAAATGCATACAATAGATTAGTGATGATTCTTTCCTCCTGCAAACTTGTTCTATGAAGCCATTAAAACACCAGTTGTGATTTAATATTATTATTGTCATGTTTTGTTCAGCTCCTTGAGGATTTCTTCAAAGCGGTTGATGCTATCACTTTGAACCTGTTCAAAATGCTTAATGACATTACTGCACTCTCGCATAAGATCATTTTATCCCTCCTTACAATGGCATCTTGGGGAGATGGTAATATATTCTCCTTCTGAACCTCTTCAAAATGCTTCCTTGCGTGTTTATTGAAGTTGGTGAATTTGATGGTTTTTTATTTTTGCAACTATTCATGTTCCCGACTACGACATAGTTAGTTCAAAGTTCCATTCCAAATGAGTGTTGCGACACAACAGCAGCTCTGGTGCTAGCGTACATCAGATTTGTCATCTTGAGCTAGGTTCATTGTAGCTTAAAAGTTGCTTGATATACAATAATCCACAATGTAGTTCATTGCAAAAATAAAAATAATATATATATTTGGACTTGGTCAAATTGGGATTGCCCTCTATTTCTAATGATAGTCCTGCTCTCTATGATATCTGTTAGCAGGCAAAATCACACCGATTGCATCTCCTTGTATCAGATTCTAGCAGCAAGGAACTATTTGATATTATCTTTACTAACATATGGGCCTCCCAGATTTAAAATTCAATGAATACTAAGTATAAGTTTATTGTGTTTAGTGTATATTGCTATGTTGTTTGCATTTGTGTATATGCTTCATGTTCTAGGTAATGATTTAATTGGTGATGTAATAACTCTGTTATATTTAATAGGTTAAACTTATGCCAATATCAGATTTTGAAGGATATCATACAAGTAAATCATATGTATTTACTAAAAAAGCTTGAAAAATTCATTAGAGGCCAAATGTTTGAATTACGAGTAAATTATAAATACTCTCTGAATGTCAGCAGTTAATTAAAGTTGTTAAATAAACAAACTTGGAAGTTCAGTCTCCTTTGCTAACTTCAAATTTTTCTGTAGGAACTAATTATGGGTGCATTCTTCATGGGTGATGAATGTTTGGTTTTCACAAGTGAGGATGATCAAGGTTGCTACTCTCTTTATGCCCGCATAAAGATAAAAATGCTTCATCAATATGTTCATTTCATTGTTCTTCCAACATGGTATTAAAGTAACTTGTTCATTTCATTGTTCTTCCAACATGGTATTAAAGTAACTCATCATATCATTAATTCTTTTATGGTTAGTTTTGGCCTGGGTAACCACTTACTCTGCTGGATAAAGTTTGTTGCCTAATCCTTAGCAATTGTAGCCTTTTTGCACTGACCTAGATGAGTGAATTACCACTTTTTGAGCTTTGCTCTAAAGAAAGCACATGGGGTCATTGACCAATGCTGAGAAAATGTTTGATTACACAATATAGGTTGATTGGCAAAAGAGGGAGAAAGAAAGAGGGGTGGGATGATGATAGCAGTGGAAACCTTACACTAAAATAAGAATTTTCAAAGGAAACTGTAATTTATTTTGAGAATAATCCAATTGAAAATAATTTAATACTGAGTTGGGAGTTGAGGTCACAAGTATAAACCTACTTTGTTATGTACCAATTGTCACAAGCATAACTATTTCACCAGTACTTATGCCATTTCATTCCATTTTAATAAATTTTATTTCCATAGTTAATTTCATATGTTTCGTAACAAGTCCATAAATTTAACTTTTATCTTTTTTTTCCTACTCTTACTTACCAAGAATTATAAAATTAAAATAATAATGTATAGTGCTAAGTCATCAATTAATATAGCACGGACTACAATTTCATTTCCCCAGGTAACCTTCCCCATTAACTAAATTTAATAATAATAAAAAAAAACCTACCTTACCAACCACTTGAGAGCAAGTATATCTTTTTTCAACTTATCTTTTATTTTCAAGTAAAGATCTCATTTTACATCACAAGACAACCTTTATTTCCAACCTCATTCATTAAATATAAATAGAAATTAACCAACAGGTAAATAAATAAGGATTAACTCATATTACAACTTTACTTACTCAGATTAACTAACCCTTATGATAAATTAGGCCCAAAAGTAACTACTGCTGGAAATGAACAGTATAAGCTATGAATGCCATTACACCGTGTCAATCTTTTTATTACATTCATCTCCATTGACTCATTTTTAATATAAATACAAATAAAAATTCACTTACGACGTATCCATCCGCACATCACATTTACTAATCGATCGCTTTCAAATCTTACAATTATTTTTACCCAATTCTAAATTTTAGACTTTTGCCAAATTATTATTACGAAAATATTTGTGTATACTTCTGTGTACATAGAGGAAGATTGTACGCAGCAAATCCCCACCGTCCGTCCATTACCGGGGAAGAAGACAAAAGGTGGGGTTCTTCTTCTTCTTCTTCTTGTTCCAACGTCCGCTTCATAATCCAGCAGCAGCAACAGCTGAAGCAACAAGAGAGATCGAGATGGTGTGCCCAATTCCGATTTCCGCTTTCCATGGTTCTAAACTCATCACTGCAACAGATCTCGATCCCTTTCTCCTCCTCCTCTCTTCTTGGCCCCATCGATCCTTCGATCCCAGCCGTCGGTTCCTGTACCCCAAAGCACCGCCACGGCCCTCCACCTCCACCTCCACCTCCTCGAGGAGGGCGACCAAAGCACCTCTTCGCGCCTACAGGGAGAACCACAGACCCACCGGTGGCTTCCTCGAGGTATCATATCACATCCTTTCTATTGTCTCTGCTGGTTGTGAAAGCTGTAGCGTGCTACCCTTTTGTGTTCGTTTCCTATGTATGTGATGAGTATGATGGATAGGCCTTATCCAGAATAAGGATATCCCTCGAACCCTTCACATTACCTGCGGGGACAAGGATCGACAACTCAGTTCTTGCTTTGGTCTCACCATTAGGAGAACACGTAATCATTCGTTACTCTAAGGCCTGGTTTATGGTGGGAGGGGTTAACCCCGTTTGCTCTTGGGGGTCACGAGGGCGCAAGTTTGGGTTGTAAACACGGGGTAAGCTAATCCATGTTGGAAGAGGGTATAATAACCCCTCATTTAACCTCTCATTCTCGCCTCTCATATCCCATTGCCCATCGTTCTCATTTTCCCAAATATCCCTTCTCATCTCCTGCACCGATCTCACACCCCCAAGTTAAATGTTGCATGTACGTTAGAGATGAAATCATATCTTGGTTGAAGTGCAAGTTGAGAGCTCTTTATCGTCGACTTATATAAATATTTATTTCTTTTATCGTTTTTGCGATGACCTTGTAGTTTTGAGATTGCTACCAAAAGTCTTTTTTTTGGCTTTTTTCTTTGCAAAATGTCCCCATCAATGATTTAGTTAACAAAATATAATTATTATCTAACATTATAATTAATAGTTAATTATAAATCAAAATGAGATCATGCTTGACTAAGCACATTAATAAATATTAAAAATGTATTTAATGGGATTACTAGAATTTAAATTATCATGATATCTCTCACATTAAATTAATTTAATATAAAAACAAAACAACACCAACTAATTTACCTACCATCCTAAAGGAAAATGTCTTTTGCTACCTTATCTTCCATTCTAAACCCTAAAATCAAGTGAATATCCTCTCTTTTACATCACAGGTTAACCCTCGTTCCTATCCTCTTTTCAATAAATAGAAGGAGAGGTTAACCCTCTTTCTCAAGTAAACACAAACATGGGTTGCTCTCTTTTGCAAAGTTGCTAACCTATGTTGGCTAATCCTACCATAAACTAGCCCTAAGAGTAAATATAACACTCAAAAACAATCCTACATCTAAAGGCTCGTGAAATTAAGGGTTACAAAGGATCCAGAATTCTACTTTAACAGCTTGTATTTAAGCATTTTAGGTTGTTGCATTTGGGTTTATTGGGACAATACCCACAAGTTGTTGTGGTCAGTTTTTCCCAATTACTCTTGGATTTTATATAGGGCCGTTATGGTAAAGCTGGAAACTACGGAAGCCACTGGAATTTTTTGTCGGATTTAATATGTGCCTATGGCCTGGGCATTTGAATAGAATGCATAACCATGGTGAAGTCCTCGTGCTTCCCATGATGTATGGAATAAATAGATTTTGGGCATTTGAACTCTTAATGAAGTCCTTCTGCTGCTCAATGGTGGTGTTCTATTTTTCTTCAATCGTTGCATGATGCTTGGATCTTTGGAGAATTTGTAGGAGGAGTAGATATGATATTATCAACAAAACTGTGAATTCTCTTGCGAGAAGAAACTACGAATTCATCTTGTTATTCTGTGTAACAAAAGCTAGAAGAATTTTATATAGAAAGGACATTTGGAATGGTAGAGTTGGTGAGCTAGGAAGGAAAAAAGTGGCATCCAAGGTTCATTGAGAGAATAGTGATTGGGTTAACTAATATTTGGAGAAAACTATTGACTCTAAAGATATGGTAATATGCAACAACAACAATAACAGCAACAACAGAGCTTTTTCCTACACTAATTAAGTGGAGTCGTTTACATGGATTCTTTGCCTCACTCCAATTCATTTTGAACCATTTATAGGTTTAAATTAAATTAAATGAGATCACGCTTGATAGTTTCCTTCCAACAATGTCTTAGCCTTCTTTGCTGCCTCCTAGATGGTTCAATATCCAATTTCTTACATCTCCTAACTTGGCAATTAACTGATCTTCTCTGCAAATATAAATCAACTTAGATGTGGCTCTCTTGTTTTATTTTCTATCGGTGCCACCCTAATCTTTTCCTGGATAAAGATATGATAATGTAGAGAAGACAAAATTGTTTGAAGCATGAATAGAATTGGAAGCGCTCCTTGTTTCAAAAAGAGGAAGATGTGTTATTCACATTTTGTTCGACAGTCAGAGGTTTGGGTCTAACTGCGGCTAATTTATTCTAAGAATTTTTACCATGGTTGGTAGATTGAAATGCAAAAAATCAGATGCATTTAGTTTTCAGTTGTCAACCTCTGAACTTCTGAAATGAGCATTCCCATTATCCTCTAGCCCCATCTTTAAGCACACTTAACTATGATTTCTGGACTAACTGACTAAGCTATTGCAGTCCTAGCAGAGTACTTGTTGACCATAAATGCTTATCTGGAATCTTCATTTAGCTGGATCATTTATGACCATGCAAGGTATAAATTGGTTGTGTAATGTGTTCTCTACGTGACTGCTTTAATTTTCTACATATATGGGCATAGGTGTGTGAAGTGGTTGAAATGTAACCAACATGGTTATGCTTGATACTCTCTGCTAAGAAGCTTTAATAACTTTAGGAATTTTCAGTGCTTCCGCAAGATGGTCCATGGGATGGCGTGGACATATGGGCCACAATGGCACTATATTTCTTCAGCTTACATGTTCCTATTAGCTATGGAGGCCTTGGCGTGATTGCACAGGTGCTTCATCAGCTGGAACTAGACCCATTGACAAAGGTGAGCAAAGTGCTTTGACTTGTTTATTTCCATTTCTTTTAAGTTAGTGGCTGAGTGTCTTCCACATGTCTCCCTGCAACAAAAAATTATGCCATTAGGAACATGTATCCTACAAGCAGCACGATGCTCAAATCTTGCAAATGGAAAGATAGATTGAACAGCAACAGTTGGGCTAATGGAAATTTTAGAGTTTTTAGACTTAGTGTCTTGACTACGCTTCAAATAAATGAAAAGTCATTCTTGGGAGGGCAGGCTGGCAGACTCAACAAAGTTGGGCCATCTGCAGGTGGATTAATGGTGGAACAGAAATGCAAAATTATTCCCTCTCGCTTTCTAGCCTCAGCTGCCACCCACCTAGCATTGTGGCCACACCCTCCTAGCTTCTGTAACTCATAATAACAAGATTGTTGGGTGAGGAATGGATAAGATTTTAGCAGTTGCTAATAACACAGGACCTATATTTGGGACTGTAATAATGTTTGGCAAATTGAAATTCTGAACCAGAGCATAGTAATAAAAGAAGGCAACTAAACAAATTTTCTAAATGCTTGGGATGCCTGTTGTAAATGGCTAGACCCACCCAAAGAAAATTGAGCAAATCTTGATCCTTTCTGTTGCTACTTGAATTTTGGAAAATTCTAGAGTTATGACTGTCGGGATGCATTGTTGTAAGAAACGTTTTTGTTTACTTGATGAAAGAGAGATGGATTTTGATTGAATGGCTTTGCAGCACCACACAGGATCCATGGAGGCTTCATTGAAAAAACCTGCAGTGAACATGTGCTTGGGAGTTAAATCTGCTAACTATTATCAACTACTGTTCTTAATTACCTCAATAAGCTTCTGATAAATATCATCAAAGCAGGCGGTATCTGTACTATTACTTCAATCAATGGAGTTTATTGGGACATCGGCATTCTTCCATTATGTTAAAAAGCCCAAGAATAGACTCCTTGGCTTCTTCCAATATGAAGCCATGCCCAAGGGTAGAAACTGGATAAAAGCATCACTTGTGGGACTGGCTGTTCTGTTCTTCCTTGCGACATTCACATCATTTCTTGCTGAGCAATTAGTAGAGCACAAGGTGAGAAATATGTCTTATCACTGTCCACAACAAAGAATGATACTGATACGTGCTCAATTACGGATGCATGTCTGGGCAGCTCTTTATTTCTATATCTAATGCGTATTCATGGTAAACCAGCAATTTTTACATTTCTTTCTTACTATGTTGCAGAAAGTGAACGATCTCGCGCTGCATGAGATTCTCCATAGCAGCCCAGCTGCAGAAACAATATGTTTCTTGGTTTATTGTATTGTCACACCCTTGCTCGAAGAGATGGTGTATCGTGGATTTCTTCTAACATCTCTAGCTTCCACCATGAAATGGCAACAAGCTGTTGCAGTCAATGCTCTCATTTTTAGCTTAGCTCACCTTTCATTGGAGAACGCTCCGCAACTCTTTATAGTTGGCACTGTACTTGGTTGTGTTTATTGCTGGACCGGCAACCTCGTTTCCTCCATTGTTGTCCATTCAGCATATAATGTCGCCATTCTTATTATCACAGGGTTGAACTGATTTGTCTAGTTCCCCATTTATATATTCACGATCCTGGTGCTCTATGAATGTATGTTGTCCACATTATGTTCAGCATATATGTGTTTATTATTCTATGAATGCAGTTCAGCCTATCTGGTGCTTGTGCCAGTCCTCTCTTGGAGACTTGTTTGGTCTGCGTTATCACGAGCATCCTTATTATTTTGCTTTTAGGAGGAAGTGGTTAGGGTTTAGTCAAAATCAGAAGTGAGAAGGGTGCAAAATCCAATATGGACACCAACAGGGTTATGCAGTGTCAGGTAGCTTCCTTGGTGTATCTTCATGTATGAATTATGGCATAACAGGTCCAGGTTACTTTGCAATTGTCCATAGGATCAATTCATACTTGTGAACTTAGTTCTTGCAAATGATGAGGGCTTACTGGATTCGACAAATGGAATTGGTAATCCCACTCTAATCTCACGTGTGACTATTAGATAAGATGGCAAATGCATAATTTAAGGGGGACATTTGTAACATCTTTCGTCCTTTTTTTCTTGCATGGATCCAATCTCATTGTTCCTATAGAAAAGGATAGAGGTTTCTGGTTCTTTCTGGTAGAAGAAGATCCTATTGAATGGAAGATTACCTGAATTCCAAAGATCCCTCCAACCGTTCTTGGTTTCTGAAAATACGTTGTTTTAAAATTGAATCCAGGTTAGACTTAGTTGTGCATATCTTGCTTCCTGAGAAGTCAGTAGTACGTTATCCATTGTTTGTTGGGTGCAGGACCTTGGGTTAAACAAGCACATTGACCTATCCACACAGCGGATCAACTAATTAATCATCACTGACAGACTTCAGTTGATCGCCCACGATAGAACCAGGAAAGATTATAGGTGTGAAAAATAGAAACATGGTTACATAAAATAATGTTGTCATACCTCAAATTGGACACCCAAATCCGGGTTCCTATCAAGAATGGGGAGAGCAAGGCAGTGGTTGGAAAATTAAGAGATTTATGGTGGCGCTTAGAGTTGGAAGAGAAATTAGGAGCTTCAGTGGAGAGCTCAATTCCTTCCATCCTGAGGTATCATTAATATATACTGGAATTAATAGCCCAATTCCAAGTGAATGCGAGTAAGGAAGCTGCGATGTATTTTACAACCGGTGATTCTTGCTCAACAAAGAGAAGAAAATATATTAATTGAAAATTTAAATATATTTATTATTTTTATTTTCAAATGATTAATTTTGATTTTTTATGAGTGAAAAATTAAAATACATTGATTGAAAATTTAACATACATTAATTTATTTTCTTTTTCACTATATAAAGTGATTTTTCACCTTTAGATTTAGAGTTAAAGATTTAAGATTTAGGTTTAAATTCTAAACTTAAAACTTATAGTTGAAAAATCACTTTCCACTTTCTAAGTGAAAATTAAATTTTCATCTTATTGGACCTCTTATTATAGAGAACTCAACTCAAGAATAATCACAAAGAAGCTCAAGAATTGTTGACCTAGTTCCACCTAATAGGTGTATGCTTGCGAGGAGGGTTATGCTCTCAAAATTTCACTAGAATTGATATTACACGCACTCTGCTTCTTTTCCTCTCGTTCTCAGATTGTGGGTCCGCAAAAGTTAACCTCACTTAACTATTTATATAAGAGATTAGACAAGAGATGGAGATTGTGAGGAGTTCCTCACAATCCCACAATTTGACAATAAATAACATTTGACTATGGCGGTTGCTATCATAAATTGTCATTAACTTGGACGCGTTGATTGTCGTCAAAATACTTCTTATCCTTACTGTCATAACGTATCGCAACAGTTGACAGCTTTTATTTGAGACACGCTGAGTTGGTCAAATTGAAGCTTCATTGAGTCGACCCTAGCAGTCAGTCCCACGCAAGCGGGCCTGACCTTCGGCAGTTAGTCGGATATTCCTGCTGGATCAGACACTCAGTCGAATCTAGTAATTACTTTTCAATGGATCCACCATGCTTCCACGGGTGATTGGGTCCTGATCTTTGGATAGTTGGATCCAATCGATTTTCCAGATAATCGGATCCTTGTTGGCCTTCAGATGTTAGGAATATTTTATCCCTCATCACCACCGGTGGAAAGTTAAAGTATACCGATGTATTTTTATTTTCAACTAGTATACTTTAATTTTTAATAGGTGAAAAATCGAAACGCATCAATTGAAACCATCATGTCTCCTCTCTTCGCATATTGCGTCCTTCTAAAATTTGGTTTGCGAGTGAAACAAGGGATCGAGAGCCTGATTTAATGATGCATGCGAAAATTTTTTCACTCTTGATGTATACAGATGAGATACAAGTAAATGATGCGTTTGCCATTACTGCACAATGACGACGCCAGTTGGTGACGATTCGGGGACGCGAGCTCACCGCCCTCATGCACGTACACAGATACGTGGTGGTGGTTCACATGATAGCGAACGGCTCGTCGTTGTGTACTATCTGTGGGCACCTCTCTCAATTGTTGAAGGGGGATATCGTCGGCATAAGCACAGAATAGCCGACGATTGTTCGTGTTGTGTTCATCGGTGTGGGGATGTTGGCCGTGTTCCAGAACTCGGTCGGTAAAACCCCCGGAGGAGCTCACGCCACCCTCCGTGTAGGGAGTGGTGGCCGAAGGGGCAGAGGAGATAAGCCCAACTTGTTCCGCGCTGCTCGGCCAGACGCGACGTTCCAGCACTTCTCCCGTGGCAACTCCATGACTGCGTCCCAAGTCAATGGGAAGCCTAACCATCAGAAGTAAGATAATAAATTAAATTTAATGTTGGATGACTTGGTGATCGTTGGTCCCGTAGCTCAGTTGGTTAGAGCGTTGGTCTTATGAGCCGAAGGTCGCGGGTTCGAGCCCCGCCGGGACCATCGTTTGGAATGTTTTCCCTTGATTCTTCAAGCCGAGTTAATTACCATTTTTTTTGTAAGTCATCGAAATGGAACGATCTCTCAGTGGATTTCGGAAATTTTCTTTTCTTTAATACGAATCAAACCTGCCGGTGATGACGCTCTCGGTGAGAACAAAAGGTCTTTGCGTTAAAAAAGGTTTGGACTTTGTAGACTTCCACATCCACCGCTCCTTAATCCATGTCTATGCATCTGAAGAGAGTCATTCATACGATCAGCTTCCGATTCCAGTTTTCTTTATCTGCCTTACGGATTTCTACTTTATTTTTGAGCAGTTTCGATTAGTCCACTTTTAGGCTCCGTTTACTTTGATTACTTATTCTCTCATTAAATAACTCAAGTTTAGTAACTTTAACATGAGTTTATTTAACATCAATTTCAACTAGTGTTAACCAAATTCGTATTAAACTTCTGCACTACTTATATCTTTGATATCGCTCATATTTTATATACCTAACACCACTACCAAGTAAATAATATAAAGGTTAACACCACAATTTAATACCAATTCAAGTAAACATAAACTGATTTTAACACCACACCACAAGTAACCATAATTACGAGTTAATACCAGTTTCACGTTTTTTAACACTACTTTTCTAATCCCTCAAATAAACTAACCCTAAGAGATTGTTTGATTATCGAATTAAGTAGAGTTATGTCAAATTAAACACTTAACCTGATTCACACTTACATCAAGTTAAATGCTAGTAAATTTAAGATAAAGTTATTCCGTTCTCTCTATAAAATAACTTTAATCTACTTAAATATCCAAACAACTTTTAAAAACTTATTTCACCATTTATTCTCTATTCGTCTACCTCTTCTCTTTATCAAGCCGAGGCCTAGCTGAGTGAAGATGCATGATAATACTTGTTAAAACCCTGTTGACTCCTGTGTCTAATAAGCTATGCCAATCATTGGATGTGAACCAATGACATCAGCTGTATGAAGGCGGTACTCCAATTATTAAGTTGAAAAACATGAATATCCTTAGCAAGAAAAAGGCTGGAAAGTTACCTTGTCGATCATGGAATATCTATATTTTCGGTAAATTCGCATGTCAAGATGTCCCTGACATAGAGAGGTCATCGCTCACTTGGAGCAATTCGCCTACACATAGCGGTGATGCTTTTGGAAGTAGTTGATTATGTAATCAATATATCAATATAGCAAATTGTTTACTCGTGCAGCTGTGCTTTTCATTGCAGTCAATATATTTGGTCTGACAGATAAATCCATGACTAAATGAGATCAAGAACTGATGGAATTTGGGAATTTTGTGGGGATTTTTCTCCCCCACAAAATCCTCTTGATCTAAGAATTCAGATCCAGCAAAACTCTCTGGTTGAAAATAAGAAACCTAAAGCTGTCCCAACAAAAACATAAACTTTATTCGCATGTCAAGCTGTCCCTGACATGAGAGACAAAAAAAAATATGATCAAGGAAGAGTACTTACGCCAGTGTATCTCATTTTCCTTTTCAATTTTTTTTCAGGAGATACAAATGGTGGGGGTACGAGACATGATCTCATGACTTCTCGAATGTCCGTAAAATATTTTATCATTGATGGAGATTCTTAGAATAATAATCTTAACTAAAAAATAATTATAGTAAAATAACTTAAAAAATTGGTGACGTGATTCGACCTAAAAACATTATTAATTTTTTGGTAGATAATCCAAGTAAAACTCTTTATTTCCTCTTGATAACTAGCTCACCTCCATTATTTATGGGGCAAGCTGCATTTGATCGTGGGCCTCATGGGTCTCCCACGATCTAATCATAAATAAAATTAAAGTTGGTAATCATCCAACGGCTACCAACATCAATATGAACATAAATATCAACACAGCGACTGCCGCTCCGTCTTCAATCAACAAACACTTCTATCTGTTGAGGTGCAATTCTGGATATCTAGGCACAAGGTTGTACATGGAAGAACTGGACAACATAAGATCCACTAATAAGACGGTGATGCTAACAGAACATCGAATAATTGCAGGGTATTTGATAAGCACACACAATATACAACCCCAATGACAAATTATCACACGAAAGGTCAACCTAAGAAAGTGACGAATTATGAAGCAACCTGAACAGACAACATAAAAACAACCTAACAACTACAACACAAGCAATAAATCGAAAAACAAAACAATAAAAGATAGAAAAGCAACGACGATCGGTGGGGCTGGGATTACACACAGGAGGGACGATCGTCACCAAGCGAAACCCATCAACTGCAACCATCAAGCATGACAACGGCAAGCTTAACATGGAGATGCACATATGGAGCCACCATTGCGTTATGTTCAGCCATTTCCTTATGCCTTCAGGCGTGTTCAATTTGGAATATTATTTTGAGTATTCAAGTACCATCTACCCCACCGATTCAAACTTTGAAAAGAAATGAGACAAAAAAAAGAAGGTAAATGAACATATGGATTAGGGACTTTTCATTTCTTCATGTTCAACTCAAGTTTGATGTCGAAAATGGCATTCACAACGCGAAGGGAGAGACAATAATTAAAAAGTAAGATTTGCTCTTACCTTGCTAATTCTCTACGGAGCTTGGCTCTTTGTGGTCCTAACTTCAAAGATACAAGAGAAAAAGAAAGGTAGATGATGGCCCGTAGGGCTAAGACTTCAAACCGTTCCTAGGGTAAAAATAGGTTTTGTTGGCATGTCAAATTAGAGGAGCTTAATTGATACATCCTACTCTATGTCATTCCACTCCACACCGCACTGAAGGTACTCTGCATTGCAGTAATTACAGAAGCATATCCATCTAAGTCCTATTTCGGTACGTCGAGAATAAAACAAGCACCTTTACTGCCCGATAGCCTAATCGGTCGAGATGGGAATCAAATTTCTAACAGACGTGGAAACATGTCTACAAGCACAACCTCGAACTCGGTTCTCCTAAGCAACCAGCCCGCACTCCGGTTCGAAACTATCGACTGCATTGGATGGGGCAATCTATGGTAGTTTATGTTGGGCCGTCTTCTGGCTACTGCCTCATCGATTTAGCTACATCATCAACCCAACTCATCGGCCGCCTGGGCCAACAAACACTCCGATATTAGGCCCAACTTGCAGTTCTCAGACTCTAGTGGACCGTTTTTTTGATGTTCGGCCCAAGTTCCCAGTTCTCGGACTCTGGTGGGTCGTTTTGAGAGTTTAAAACACTCATATAACTCCGACGCTTCTATGAGATGACATTCGGTCAATTTCGGCCCGGTGAAAATTCGGTCGTTTGACCCACCTGGGTACACTCTAGTCGGGCCGACCCCGCCGTTCGACCACAACGGGAGGTTAGGGGAGGCAACGTAGGTTCGAGGCTCAGCTCTACCTGGAGGCGAGGCGTTGCCGCGAGAGTTGCGCCTCCCTCCTCGTCCCTCAGTGTAAACGCAACGGGTTTCGAGTCATTTAAAAAAAAAAAAAAAAAAGGGTCGTTTGAGGTTTGTCAGTTATAAATCTTAGCATTGATTTTGTTAAAAGAATATTATTATCCACATCTATGAGATTTGCATCATTTACAGGAGAAAATGAGACAACAACAAGGTTAAGTTTTTGCCTCCTTCTCTTGCATTAATGGATAAGATCTTGGTGAAATTAAGGATATGCTAAACATTCTTGTTCTTGGGTAGAAGATCCCACCTAGGTGGATGTCCATTGACACAATGAGATCCACATCAATTCATTAGAAGGTTGAGGCACACCCAAAGCGATCCCTTTGGTGAGATCCAAACATCTTCCGTTTCCTCAAGACACAAATTAAAGGTAAATCAAAGCTATGGTGCTTAATGTCTAGGTTCATATAAAAAGAAAAAAAGTACGGTGCTTAAACACTACTCTTTTCTTCTTCGTTTTTTTTTTTTTTTTTTTTTGACCCTTTCATTTGAAAGCCTCTCATGGTACGGATTACAAACGGGAAAGCTCCCGAGGCTGCGTCGGGAAGGGCAGGGTCGGATTAAGCGGAGTTAGCATATCACTTTCCTTCAAGTCTACGTCAGGGTCGCTCGTGCTGAAAAATCACGCTTTCGTGTTGTAATCGTGTTGCCCGCTGTCATCTCCAACAGAGAAGCAGCCCCGGTACCACTTGAGCCTTTGTAAACATGAATAACCAAACCAAATCGCCTCCTGAATTGGCCAAATCAAGCTATCTTTAGGCTTTATTATTTTTCCGATTATGCTCTACTCCATTATCTACAAATTAAATAAATATTTATTGTAATATATTTCATAACATATGAAATAAAAATAATGATTTTAATCGATATATATATATATATATATATATATCAGTAAAAATTATCTTTCATAGATAAAAAAATTATTTATTACGTGAAAATTTATTTTTTATAGATAAAAAATTACATTTCAAGTGAAAAAATTATTTATTATAAATATTAAGGTAAAATATATTTATATATTTTTATTTTTAATCATTATATTTTAATTTTTAATTGAATAAAAAATTATTTTTAATTTAATTTTAATTAATTAATTTTAATTTTCAATCAATCAATTGATTATGTATTCGTGTACTTCAACGAATACTCCCATCATTCTCTATGCCTTACCAACTTCGTTGACATAGATCCTTGTCATCGTTATCCACGATGCGAAGTAGTAAAAGAATGAAATTTGCACACCCAAGGTATCAGTCGAATGGTGACTCCTGAAGGTCTGTGCCATGGAAGCTTTTGGAAAACGATCAGGCTTCAGATCTTCGAAATTGTATGCCTATGCACTTTGTCGTTAGGAAATCTAAAAAGAATCGGTCAGAATTGTTTTTATTTTTTTTCGAAAGAAAAACCAAATTGTTGAGGCCCATCAAAATTACAGCAACTCGGCATTGAGGATGTGTGGGGGGAACCTGGTCAAAATTATTACATTAATAATTTGACATTATATACTTAGAAATAATATAATGAATACAAAATACTTGTTTGCAAATTAATATTAAAGCTGATTATCAAATTGATAATCAAATTATCATTCAAATTAATATATTTCATGTACTTAATTGTCTTGCAAAATAATTATAATTTATAAAAACACATACCCTAACTATCAAAATAAGGGCAAAATCATTTTTGACAATTTATCCTATCTACAATCCCTTATTTTTCAAGTACCTGTCTCACTTTTCCCATCCATACCTTATTTGCTCTACAGAATCATCATCGTGAGTTTCACGTAAACATCAACCGAGGATGTCTCCTATTTACAAATTTTTATCTCCCAAGATACATCTTAGAGATAGAATCTAGGATGTCCTCACAGCTTTTTTGGTAAAAATAAAATGCTCTTGTATTGAACTTGCTTATAATTTGTCATGGTAACTTAATTTGACAACCGGACCCGCATCAACTCAGGATGCTTGTGGGTTTGATTAGGTTGAGCGAGGTATATTGCTCGAGAACAACCTCAATAGATGTTGCTTGAAAGGTTGTTAATCGAGTTTGCCAAAATTTGATGCGCAATCGGAGGCCTCCATAAAAGGCCAACCTATTTCACTCGATTGCTCAGATCACGAAAACCATGCAAGCAATATAACATATGGCCATTGGAATTCTAGAAGTTAACATGCCGTTTGGATTGGAACGGGGATGGGAAGGAAAAATCACTCATCTCCGAATGTTGTTCCTCCAAAGCATCTTATGACGCCGAGCTTCGAAAGGACTGAAGCTACCAAAAGCCGACAATCCATAGTATCTCCAATCTCAAAAAGCACGTGTGAAGCTGAGTCTATGCAGCACCGACGATCCATAATACCTCTAAAAGCACGTGTAACGCACCGTAGACGTCACTGTAGAGTCATTTTCCGATGACACTGCCTTGCCAACTTCAGACCTCTCCTCTCCCTTTATATCACTTTGTATTTGATTAACAAGTATTGACCAAATGGGCGGATTGACAAGCATCGAGACTTCCATATGTTGCATTTGAACAATGATTAACGTGATTAAACAGCCCCTAAGTCTGACCAGCCAGGTTTTGGTGAGTTTCACCCGAGTGGGTGGTGACACGAAAGTGATTAAAACTTTTGGAAAGTGTTTGACACACCTCAAAATTTACCTCTTCTTCCGTCTAAACAAAAAAAAAAAATGAAACTCTTGGAAGAAAAAAGACACACATCCTCAGCTAACACACTAGAAATAAAAGATTTGAAAAAGCCCTTAAACTTAAGTTTTGATTACCCATTACTTAAAAAAAAAAGGGTGTGGGGGGGGGGGTGGACAGAAAATTTCATGAGTAATTCCTATTCTCTCTATTTTGTTTCATTTTTCACGATGGGTGAAATCTTTGATGAAAAGATAGATCCGTCTACCACTGCCCAAATCGTTTCGTAGATACTCGTATATACTTTTACAGAGTCTATTAACAGAAGGTGCAGTCTAAAAAGTTAAACGTACCACCCTCCCTGTTGGTAGGAGGGTTTATGTATAAATTGGTATTCTTAGGAAAACACAAAGTGAAGTTTGAGAAACTAACCCAATTCAGAAATCAATGTTAATCTTTAACAAACACAACCCTGTCCCTTCCCGCTCGTCCTCGTCATCTATGCCCACATCATCATATCACCATCGCTATCATCTCCACCTCTCACCCACCGTCGCCATCTCTTGCCGTATAATTAAGTTAAAAAAAAAACAACACAAAAACAAAAATCTCCTACAGCTAACTTCATCCAATTCTCCAAAATTTTTCCAAAAACTCCACCCCAACGAAACATAAAAAAAAAAAAAAAGGACCCAATATCGATTTCCTTCTCAAATCCATCATTTCTAATATTCTGTTTTATCTTTTGAATAAGAAAATCCTAGATTTCTCACAAACTTCACATATTAGGGGATGGAAACAACCTAAAAAAACAAAAAAAAAAAAAAAAGAGGAAAGGGAAGAAGTAGATCCAAACTCTCCTTCGACATAAATAAATAAAAAAAAAGGAACATAGAAGAGGAGGAACAAAATACTGTAGTTGACAATGCTCTATGAATAATCACTTGTTGTTAAAGAAGAAGAAGAAGAAGAAGAAGAAGAAGAAGAAGAAAAACAAAAGAGAGAAGCAGAGGAGAAAAAAGAAAAGGCCACCAAGGGAGAAAGAGGAGGGAGCATTAGAAGAGTAGCAAGCAGAGGAGGGCGCAGCAGAGCAAGAACACAGAGATCCTCTGCAAAGACCTCACCTCCTCCTCCTCCACTTCGCCTCCCAACACGTAATTATTATATGGATCCACGCAGTAGTGGTGTCTCACACCCAACACCCACGGTAGCACCAGAGCCGCCGACGACTCATCTCCTCCTCCTCTCAAACCCCTCCTGTTGGGTTGCAAGCGGCGTGGCCGACGAGGGATGCTGCTGTTGTTACCATCGGTGGTGGTGGTGGTGGTGTTGTCCTCCTTGTTGCCGCCGCGGCCGTAGAGGGGTACGAGGGAGGAGAGGGAGAGTGGGGACTTGCAGACGGGGCAGAGAGGCTCGTTTTGGAGGTGGTTCTGGTGATGGACCCACCTGTAGATGCACCTCCAGCAGTAGAGGTGACCGCATAGGGTCACCACCGGCTCCTCCGCGAAGTCCAAGCAGATGCTGCAGTCGAAGCAGAAAGATGCACTACTACTGGTACTAGTAGTAGTACCGGTTGGGTTCTTCTCGATGTGCGGGGTATCAGCTGCAGCCTCCATTGCTTCTGTTAATTATATGGCTTCGAGGGGAGAGGTGTGTTGGGTGGGTGCCAATTGGGAGGTGGGGGGAAGGAGAGGAATGGTGAGTAGTAGTGTGGTGGGTGTGGATGTGTTGTGTGGGGGTCTTAAAAAGGAAGGAGATGCTGTGGGCTGTAGGCGGTGGAAAGCTGTGGGGGCTATCGATCACCGTGGGACGGCAGAGCGTAGGTGCAACCGTTGTTCTTCCATTTCCTGCGGATGGTAAAGCTCCATTTGGTTATTAGCTATTGTATATCTTATTTTTTATTCACGCATAAAAATTTTAAAAGTAAATAGTTTCAAATAAAATAATTACACCCTCAAGGTGAGATTATTTAATCTCTTTTTTAATCTTTAATGATCGTACGATGCGACATTCTTTTCTCCCAAGAATACATTTCAATTTCGCCTTCCCATCCAAATAAAAAAAAAATTTATTTTTCTCATTTATTTAACAAACTCATGACTTTTTTTTTTTTTGTAATTTCTTCTTTCTTTTTTACTTTCTCCTGCCAAGCATGCCCTCGGAATAAAAATAGGTACGAGTGTACGTAGGGTTGCTTAAGAAACCGTACCGAACGGGTTAGTATGACCGGTTCAACTACCTTAGAATCTTTATCCGATCAATTTGACTGATGTGACCCATTTAACCGTTGGATCTGCAGTTGAACCAGGTGGATCGATTTCATTTTAAGGAATCGAATGTGCCAACAAAACTCTTCAACTAAGTTCTCAAAATTTTCAAATGTGGTGACTCCTTTTGTTTAGTTTGTGACTTTCCATCATACCCTCTCCCCATTAATAGTAATCTAAATTTTGGAAACCCTCATTCAAAATCTGTAACTTCGAGTTCCATGTTGAACATGGGAAAGTAGAAACCATCATTCTGGTTCAAACTTTGAAAATTTAATTATCTTTTTTTTTCTAGATTCGGAGAGGAATTTAAGAATAAATTTCTTCACTTAAGGAACATAAGTATTTTATTGGGATATGTTTGCAATGTCTTTGTCTTTGTATTTATCTACAAATTTTCTTAGTTGATGATGAATCATTATGATTAATCATAACTTTTTTCTTATATATGCCTGCAATTTATCTGCCACATACGTCTAACTTTATCTAGGTTTATGAAATCGATCTGACCAACTAAAAAATGACAATTTGATTTTTCGTTAATGTTGACATTATCATCCATTCAATCAAGTCAAGTTCTGATTAGACTATGTTGAACCTAAGTCAAAATAGCTTCGATTATACCTTGATGTTTCAAGTCGATTTGGATCAAACCCATGGATCAAACTAACCTTGGGAATGATCGTAGCCTAAGCTTGAGGTGGCCTAGTCTACAAGTCAAAATGCTTGACCAAACTTGATGCAAGTATTATAACATTTTTCTTTAAGGGTGTTGACAAAAACGGTCAATTTTTTCTTTTTTTGTATTATTTTTCTTTTAAGATAAGTTTGGTTTGTTGAGAGACTTAGACTATCACCTTATTTAAGATTTTCTTTTTTTTTTTTACTTGAACATTATTGTTTTATCTTAGAATTAGTCAAATCTTTTATCTTATCTCTTATTTAGGTGATTGTAACAAATTATCTCTTTGTTTGGTATAAGTTAAGCTTTTTTGTAATCTTTTAAGCCATTAAAGTCCTTAAAAAGAGGTAAAAAAAATTAAATTTCTTTTGACGTATCATGCTCCTTTCCCTTCCTCGTCTCCGAGCACATCTTCATAATTCTTCTTCTAAATTCTTACGTGACTTGAGGTATTTCATTTCTTCTTATTATCCCCTTGTTTTTCCTTCTACCGCATCAAACATAGAGCCATAACATGTGTCGGACAAGGCCAACCTATGGGTCATTATATATGTATGTGATTTTTCCTAATGCAATTTTTCTGTATAAATAATCAAATGTATATCTTGTAAAATAAATAAGGCTACAGGAAGAGGAAAAAGAAATGAATCTATCGGTGTGTACTAAAACAGAGTCCTTCAAGGACAACTGTCAAATCGTCACATACTCCCGAGTACAAAACCTCCTTCCCGTTCCGTCGGCGGAACTGCATCGTCGTATCTCACGACTGTTTTTATTGCCTCTCCTCACTCCTATGAAGTCGGATCTCCACTCCTCCCCACCACTTCACGTCTCATGTGAGACTCTTATCACATGACCTGCGTAAGTATGCGAATGAAATAATTAGATAGTTGCATGGATTTGGATGTAAATTTTTTCAACTTGACAATGATATTAATTTTATTATAAGATATTAGAAGTCAACTAATATTGGATGTTCACTTATTTGCGAAAGCATTACTTGCATAATTATTAAAGTGTCCCTTAAAATATTTGATCATGATCTAAGTCTAATAACCATGTAATATACTTCAATCCTAAGGATGTATCCGAAAGTTACACAATATAATGAAATAAGACTAAACAGCTGCGTATGATTACATATGCTATGGAAAAGAAAAATACGAAAGCAATATTTATACAATATTAAGATGACTTACACTACAAGACTAAATTTTTTATGGACGGTATGTAATTATAATTTATGAAAATGTGAAGCTACTTACTCAGAGAGCCTCACCGATCTTAAGGGATCAATGTCTGTCGGAGAAGTATAATTTTAAAAATCACAATAATAAAAGATAAATCCACCTCAATCATGACAACACTAACCTATTATTACTATTATACATGAATCACTTGTGTCAACAATTAAGATACCAAAGTCACCTGATAATGTACATATTAAGATAAATATCTTTGCGAAGAAATGACTTAAATAATGTACATCATGCCATGGGATTGTAATGAAATGCCACGAGTAGTATCATGGAAAAATTACATGTGTGTATAAACTTGAATATGCCCAGGGAATATGCATATGGATATAAATAATTTAATGAAATACGCTTATGCACTTAACACGCGTGTAGTATGTTTATGGAAAGAAAATGAAATGGTGCAAGTATTGAAATTTGTATAAAATCTTATGACCGTGAGAAATTATAAGTTATGACCTCTTTTATTAAATAAATTTTCGAAGAGTATATCTTTATGGAGAGGAGTTGTATGATTGTGAAAATCTATGGCAATGAGAGGAACCCTATGCTTGTATAATTATGTAAAGATTGTTTAAAAATTGATGTTTGATGTGGTATCTTACAATCCATGGAAGTTTAAAGTATATATCCAATTCTATACTAGGAGGAACATATTTGACATTGAGCAATATTTCTTTTGAAAGAAATTTGAAATAGAGCAATATTGAAAGCTGCAACTTTTAGACAATCGAAATTAAGTTCTCGTCAAATATATTTTTTTGTGCTTAATATTATCAGATAAGTCGTTACGAGGGTTTTTATTTGAATTAACCTTGTCATCTAATTTATAGTAAAGTTCTACGATCATTAACCTTTTAAATTCAGTTATTGTGACTATTGAGCTTTATAATTTATAGGATTTTTTTCTGAAATCATATGAAATCAAACGTCATAGGTTACTTGCAGATAATAGAAGAATACAAAGACGTGCCTGATCAATTACATAATATCGGTACGTCGACTTTATTTGAATCTGTACTCTCTGAAATTTAATATTTGAGTATTATTAAATAATTATGTACAGAACTTGACATATATTCAAATAATAAATAACTATGGACGCTTTCGGAAAAAGGAAAATAAAAATGTGTAGGCGTGGATCACTACGTATGTTGCATCCGTTTACTCACTTAATCAGCATTCTTTTAAGAACTTTCCTCGAAGAAAACCTTATTACAAATAAGGAAAAATCGGATGTGTTACATTACAGAGGGTCGGCAGAGATTTCAAGAAGATGCAAATTCCGAAGGGGGGGAAGGAAGGAGAGAGAATCGAACAACCCACGTGATTTTGAGAAAGGTAAACACTCCTCTGCAAATGTGAAAAGTGCATGAACACGAAAGTTTCTCTCCAATTTTGTTTTTTCCTCGTGGACCTGTCACCGATGTGCAGAATTTAATGAAATAATAACCGAATGGTTAATATTGTGATCAAGTTTCAGAAGGGTACATTATATTTTTGGGATGTGAGTCTCGAAATATATGTTGTAATGTGTGGATCTTAACGATCAAATATATTTTTTAAAAGTAAAAATATATTTGTTGAAGTTTAAAATATATCGATGAAAAATAATTTTTTATTTAAAAAGATAATTTTTTACTTATTAAAAATAAAAATATATCCTTTAAAAATTAAAATAAACTATTACAAAATAATTTTTTATTTAAAAAATCATATTTCTTAATAAAAATTAATTTACACCTACGAAAAATAATTTTTACTAATAAAAAATAAAAATACATTAATTAAAATTATCAATCTCACTCTTGTCACTCCATGTTTTGTAAAACACATTACGTATATGTTTCTTTACCTTTTTCTTGTCTTACTAATTTTGTACATACAACTGGGCAAATTTATTTTCTTGGTCTACTTGTACCTACGCTTCACAAGGTAATTGAGGCTCTTGAATTCAACCAAGGCATGGTGTTACTTCCTTTTTAACTGCATTTTTTTCAACAAGATTATTCCACGTGACAATAATATAAAGAATTAGTTCAGCAACTAGCATTGTTTCAACATATAGAAAGTTATAATCGCTCTTAATAACCTTTGGAAAAATAAAAATAAAAACATATATATATATATATATATATATATATATATATATATATTAGATTGTATCAAATTATAAGTAAGATCAGGTCAATTAAATTTTAAATCTAATTTAACTTATTTTGTTAGAAAGAATTTTACCACCTGATCCAATTAATCGTAAATCTCATATCAATCCAATCTAATTGGATCAGAACAAATTTAAGATAAGTAAAATGAAGAGTCGATGACGAATTCAAAATATTTTTTCACACCTTCCTTTTTATCTGAGCAGAAGCCACCACGGCTGGATGGAACTTAAAATATTCATTCTGTCATGGTGCGTTAACTATTACTCTTGAGATAACCCTAACCTATGTACATCCCCAGGTAAAAAGTTCGGATCCCTCGTTCCTTCCGCAGCGTCAAACACTACACAATTCGGTAAACTTACAATCGTCACGGAACGGAAGCCAACAGATGAAGCATTAACCATCATGAACAGGAAGGGAACGACGAGACGGTGGAGGGGCCACAACCAACAGACGTCCGTCCCACCCTGGAGAGGGTGCGTCGATTGACCAATTGCAGAGCGTTCAGATGCCACGTCACGAAAAGATCGCCCCAACCAAGATAAATAAATAAAAAGCTGCAAGAAGGACCGGTGATCTATCCAATTCAATCCCGAGTCGCAGGGTTGGGCGTCGGTGGACCTCCCTGAGTAGACGGCACAGGGCCCAACACCTCGGTGGGGTTTTCGTGCATCTGCTTATTTATAAATTAATTTTTAACCTGTACGTTATTTTACGAGCGTTGAAGCTAATTACCGTGACGGTATAAAAATTAATTATATAAAAGTTGAATATAATTTTTAATTGACGTACTTTTATTTTTATTAATAAAAAATCAACACATCATATTATCTAATACATTTTAATTTTTTATAAATAAGAAAAAATAATACTAATCAAAAATTAAAATATATCGTACATTGAAAATGGATTGATTCGATGTAATTTTATTTTTAATTAATATCTTAAATTTAGTTTATATTGTTTAATTTTATATATATATTATTTTATATTTTTGTGATAACATATTTATTATTAATTTTTAATAAAATAACATAAGAGGAGGATAACGATGATAAAAATAAATTTTAAAATGACGGACATATTAAATGGTGTAAAAAAATTAAAGGTAAAAAAATTAGAAAAAAAAAAGTTAAGAGAGAGAGAGGGAGAGTGGGGGGAGAGAGAGCCCGCTGCGCAGAGTAAAAGAAAGGTGAGGATGTGCACTGTAGCAAAGAAAAAAATAAAAAACAAATAAAATCGAACGGTATGGAAAAATGGTAATCTCGTAAGTGTTCTTCCACGCAACGTCAGTTATGTATAAGAGAAGGGTCTCCTGTAAAACTTTTCCATCGTAGAAAGTCCCATTAAAAGAGTATCCCATACATTAGGCAGGTTAATTAAGATCATGTTTCAGATAGCCAAAACGTAAATAAATACGGGAGCATTTTGCAATACGAGGTAATTGATATTTAATGTAAAAAAATAATAAAAATGTAAGATTTATTAAAAATTTAATTTTATCGTATTGAAAATAATTATTATCAAATTGATCTAAACTGTACTTATTCAAAATCATTTTTGGTCGATGTAAAAATGATGTGGGGGTAATTGTGTAACATAATTTTGTACATAAGTAAAATAATTTTATATTAATGATAAATTATTACGATGATTTTATATTAATATAAAATAATTTTATATTAATAATAAATTATTTTAATTGATTTTACGTCGCTGTAAAATTATTTTAAAGATGTAAAATAATTTTAAATATGATGTGATGATTTTGCATTAATATAAGATACAAAATTATTTTATATTGATATAACATGATATTGAAGATGATCAAGTGATTTAAAATATGATTTCAATTGTTTCCATTGGTGTAAAATAATTACATTGTTAATTTTAAATAGTGGAAGATATGTCTAGTAAAAATCACAAGATAAAGTAATATAAGAATAAGTAAAGTAAAGTATTTAATTAAGTAGTGAAATAAGTGATCGAATAAAATAATTATTATAATGATTTGACATTAGTGGTGAATAATTTTTTAATATTATGATATAGGTGTAAGTAGATTGATGTAATATATTAAATGTATTTTAATGAACTTATTATATTAAATTAGATATATTTTTATATATTAATATTGATGTAATGTAATAAAATAAGTTAATATTAATGTTAATTGATGAAATAGGATACATCATATTTTTTGGCATTAGATTCAATTCCTTCAACGTTCCTTTAATAATCATTTAACGAGGAGATAACCCCATAGTCACCTCTCTACCAAACATAGGTTTTAGAGTACTTTACATGGAGATCCTCTAATGCCGTACACCTAAACTATGAAAGATGCCGATGCGGTCCCTACACTTAGCATTGTTTCAACTTGCTTTGTGCATTCGCCTTGATCGTTACTTCTGTAGGATTGTTCGTGATGGTCTTTGCACTTTTCTAATTCCCATTTTAGTCCTCTTCGTTGCTCTCAACAAGGTTACGAGTCAAACTCCTTCTTAATGCATGTAAGTTCGGATGGAGAAGATGAGGCATTTGGGTAAAAGAAATCAACATTGTCGGAATTGGGAGTATTAAGTAACCACGGGCGTAGTGCGAAAGCTTAAATTAATTTATAAGAGCTTACAAGTTAAAATTCCTTATGTTGTTTAATCGAGAGTGTCAGAAGTTTCAGGGAATCATGCCATTAACAAATACTCATCCATATCTTAATGTAAAACATCGTGGCGTTTACGGAAAACTTGGGGCAACCTTTTTTTCCCATCTTGAGCAAAAACTCTTCGGGCAGCTTTTTGGCGGCATCAAAAAAAAAAACACGAACGAGACGTTGGTTGTGAAAAACACATGAGAGGTGCCGATATGTCAAGTTGGAGGGGAGGGGGTGAGGTTCCGTGTACACTGTTGTGTGGTAAGAGTGGACTTTGCTTTGGTTATTTGGGTCTGACTTAAATGACTCATTCAAATAGTTGAAAATGAATTATTTGACTGAGGTTACGCTTCGAGTTAAAGACCTAAATTATAAAATTTATATGAATGTTAGATTAATGGGTGGGTAAAGTATGTGCAACCTTAATATCTTAGATGATTCAAACTACTGCGATGTGTGACTCGTGGGCTGTACCTACTTATTTTACTTGAATTCAAAAGTTTACGTGAATTAATTTGTAAATGATGTTAATATTTTTTAAGATTTAGTTTATTTGAAGGGTTAACCTCTCAAAAGATGATTAACTTCTGTTTATTTGACTATTTAACTCCTCATTTGTTAATCCGGATTTAACTATTTTAATATAGATTTATCTAACACCAATTTCAACTTGATGTTAGCTAAATCCGTATTAAAATTCTACATCGCTCATGTCTCTGACATTTCTCATGTTTTATATACCTAATACCACTATCAAGTAAACACCATAAGTGTTAACACCACAACTTAACACTAATTCAAGTAAACACAAACCGATGTTAACACCACACAGTAAGTAAATACAATTACGAGTTAATACCAGTTTCACATTTCTTAACGCCACTTTCCTAACCCTTCAAGTAAACCAACCCTTAGGGATTAGTTTACTTCATAGGTTAGGAAAGTTGTGCTAAGAAATGTGAAATTGGTATTAACCTCCAGTTTCGTTTACTTGTAGGGTGGTGTTGACACCAACTTCTATTTACTTAAACCGGTGTTAAGCTGTAATGTTAACTCCTTCGATGTTCACTCGAACTGGTGTTAACACTAATTTCTGGAGGATAGAATTTAGATGCAGGGGAGTTACAAAGTTAACACATATTTTACTAACATTTCTTAGAATTGATGTTAACGAAATAGGTGTTAACCTTTCAAAACAGATGTTAAAATTATGGAGGTCAATCTTTCAAATAAACGGAGATTAACACCCTAAAATAGAAGTTAATCCCCCCAAATGAACTAACCCTAGGTGCCTTAGAAGAGGAGGGTGGAGGCCTCATTGTACGTACGCAAGGGGTGTGTCCCCATCTTGTTTTCCATACGAATTGATTTCGCCGAATACCGTGGGCACCCATTTTTCTGATTTACACAGAGGAAGGAAGGTCTGTTCTGCTGTGTTCTGCCAAAAGTTCGAACGCTCCCACAAGAAATCCTGTGAATTTGCCTGCGGAATGGATAAAAGCAAAGACGTGGACGCTGGTGAGGAAACCGAGGCAATGCCACGTCATCAGGAACCTTCTTAGTCCTTAGTCCTTGCTTTCTGGGACCACGTCTCTCCATCGACCGCCGTTCTCTACTATTTCGAGGGACCTCTTATTAGAGACATTTTTTTGGATTTAAACCCTTATAAACCATTCGTTCGACATAAAAATTCCCCAGTAAGCGAAATTATTTCTACGTGGACGTCCCTAAGATTAAGCTACAAAAAGAGATTAGTTATTTACGATGGAAAAGGTCGAACAATGAGTTTTTTTTTTTTTCAATCCTTTTTCCACCTTTATATCCTAACATCCAAAGTAACGTCGATCCCACCTATTGGCAATTCAGCCTCGGAACCCATCGTGATTGCAAAGCTTCTGCGGCGTTCTGGTGTTGATGAGATTTTCTCTTTTTTTTGTTTGGTTAAATTTGTATGATCTAATCGGATCCTGACCTTGTGGTGGACCCTAATTTCTTAGTTTGAGTCAATCTTAATATAAATTAGCTCCTAAATGATTGATTTGTGTGTTACACTAATGGTGGGACATAAATGTAAAACCAGGGTGACTTTACGAAAATGACCATGTACCTATTATGAAGATGGGAGCATATCATAAATAAGGATATCAATTAAGCTACTTTTACAATTGAGTAAATAATTAAGCAATAATAATGAAAACATAAAATTAAGAACAAAAAAAAACATACTGATTCATACATTAGCTTTTAGGGATTTGTACAAGTATACCCCTAGAAATATGGACAACTACATCTATACCTACATAAACATGTCAATTACATTTATAACCTCAAAATATTGTTAATCATTACTTTGACCATGCACTTAGATTAACTCACGGTCAGTTCTCTAAAAATATTTCACATGTGCATGCACGTAGATGTGTGTTCCGAACTCAATTTGTCAATCAAACAGACATTTTTCAAGCTATCTTCAACTGAACTTGGATCAAATTTGAATGAGCATCCCTAGTTGCACAATGCTTAAAGATATTCCCAATCGTGTGGAGATTTCCCCAGAAGTAAATAACAGAAAAATGAAGGGGAATGCAATACATTCTCTTTTAATCCAAGAAACGATTCTAAGTTTTCTTCCCTCGTTAGTTACCTGACTTTTAACTTCCCATTCAAGAGATTCAAAATTTAGAAAGATAATAAATCTTTTCTTTCCCTGCAAAAATGGAAGCACCATAGACGACTGAATCAAAAGCATATTTTCCCTTTTCCACTTTCCTCTGCCATTTTTTATTGAAACCAACTTACTTTCCTCAATTCCCTTACCTCACCTATTCTCCTCTAGCCAGCAAGTTCTTCCCAGCAGCATAAAAGAAATGTTTTCCTCTAATTCAAAAATCACCCTCCTGAGTGTCAGGTGAACTCATCGTTCATCAAAAACCAAACTTGCTGCTACCACATGATTCAATCACGCAACCCGAACGACAAATATCGTTTAATACCATGCACTCCGATATACGATAGTACAAGTGCACTCCAATATATGATAGCCCAAGTGCTTCACAGTACCTCTATAGGCCCATATGCTGCAGGCATGTTTGGAGTGGTCCGACGCTAATGTATGAAAGGGGCTTCATAAAAACGACCTGCTACGTTTCACACTTCACAATTTAGCCATTAATTTTTCAACAAACAATTATGTTACAGTAAGTAAAAGCCTACTTAGATGCTTAAAAGAAATTGATATTAAAAAATATAAAATTAATATTAATCCTCATTTCTATTTGCTTCCGATAACCCTGATTATGTTGACATCAACTTCTAAAGGATGATATTTGAATGTGAAAGACTTACAGACTCAACACTAGCAACTGCTGCTGGTAAAATAAATGTTAACCTTTCAAATTAAATGAGGATTAACGAGGATTAACCATCAAAAGAAGGGACTAACTCCTCAAATAAACTAACCTACGGACTATTTGACTGGTAGGAAGATAAGACCTTACCCACTCAACAATTAAATAGGATGAAATTAACCTCATCCCATAAATTGACAAAATACGGAAGTATCCTCACATCCATCCCTCATTTTTCAGTTTTCATTCCTTTAATAGAACCCTAAACTAATATGGATGTTTAGACAGGCTTGGAAATCTACAAGACCATCTAATTGGGCATAAATGTATAGGAGTTTATGTCCTTACTTAAGAAAATAATAGCTCAATATGGAAGTGCTCCCATCTCATTTCCTGTGGTCTTCCAAATGACCACTAATCCCCAAATGTATAGTATGGTGAACTCTACAACCATCACTCATCAAGGAAATTATAAAAAAATTCCGGACAAATTATCAAGTCACAAGTGGGGTGAACATGGCACTGCTCACCAACAGAGGATCTGTGACGCTTTCAGTACAGCTGCTGATATCCATACCAATGCAGCATCGAAATATTATTGGATTCTACAGCAGAGCATACCGGGGCATGGATATTCTTTACCCAAGAATACCACTGCCATAGAGAGATCAAACTAGTAAAAGTGAATTCATGCATTTGGAAAGCAATAAGCACAAGTTGCATCGGCAACTTCAAAGTACAACGTGGCCCCTGCATGAAGATAACAAAAATTGCAACATCATCCATTATATACAGTTGTCTTAGCTGATTGCAGCAGCAGAGGAAGTCTAGGTTCTAAGATAGCATGGGAATCCTTGCGGGGCCCGAGAAGTACTTTGGTATTTTGATTTTTCCAACATGGCCACCCTCTGCTTACAGGAATTTTTCTATACTCGAAGTTAATGTGGTTTTCGGCACAGCTCCGATGATGGCATCTTTCTTTTCACCGTTCTTGAAGAAAATGATGGTTGGAACGCTTCGGATTCCATACTGGTTTGCAATTTCACGACAGTCATCCGCGTTGACTTTTAGACATTTCAGTCTTCCAGCGTACTCCTTTGACAGTTCCTCGATGGTAGGAAGGAGCATGCGGCATGGTCCACACCATGGAGCCCAGAACTCAACCAGCACAGGGACCTCACTCTCGAGGACAACTGACTGCCACTTCTCACTTGTAACATCAGGAACTGCAAAAAACATGGAAGTAAATACAGTGAGGCATTAGTAAACGATTTCACGGAATGGTGATTAGGAAACCAAGGGCATACGAACCAACGATAAGTTGCTAACAGCACCACACGTACATATGAAGGGAACAAAACAACATGCACTTAATGTACCTTGATATGCTCTTTTTGAAGAGAAAAAATATGGTCACATGAGAATATACCTTGATTTAAAGTGGTGGTACTCTATATAACGTAAAGAAAATTGAAACAGTTTCATTTTTGGGGTCTCTTGATCGGCAATTTGCTACCTATCATCCTACGGCATTTGTAATGATTTCTTCCTACGGTAGATGAAGGGATGGTGAGTCTTGATCCCTGATTTTATGGATATTCTATATTTGGTAAACAGATTGAATGAATATGAGAGATCTAATCACCAAGCTGAACTTTTAATTATTAGATTGAATTAGAAACACTGCAAAGCGTGTACTGAGGAGAAAACACCACATCCTTGGTAGCCTTGATGCTTGATATAACTGGAGTGAATTCAAACCATGGATATATTTGATGCTTCGTGTTACATGAAAGTGACACACCTGATATGACCCCAAATCGCCCCACTTGATGGATAGAATGTTATAAGTGTACGACACATTGAGCTTAATGGGAAAAACAACTCTTAAAAGTCCTACAAAATTTTACTAGAACAATATTCCTGGTAGATCTGAAACTTAAAACTGGAAATTCTCTATTAATTCCAAAGAAATTCAATCCCCCTACACCTGCCAAACAACACATATTTGCCTTGCTAGACTTTTACTCATACAGAAAGGTCAACTATGAAAACATCAATGTTATTATGGAGGCAAACTCTCTACAAGCTACGGTTAGGAACTTACATCACTACATGATATGAATTTGACAAGTGCATTATCTTAAAACATAACGACATCGTTCGAATCCCATAGCACATCTATGTTGGGTCTGTCACATTGATCGGCTTACATCCATAAAGGCAATTTTGGTTAAAAAACTGCAGAAAAAGATTTTTTATGTTACTTCCATCACATTTCAAAATATATATATATAGAAAATATCAGCCAAAATTTACCATATGGTACTGAAATTGACACAAAGCATGAAAGGAATTGGCCTAAAAGCACCAAAACTAAAAAGTACCAAAGTTTTACTGGAATTTCTAATTTTAAGAAACCAAAAAAACAAATCAAAGTTGGTAAGGCAAACTTGAAAACACATGTTCAACAAGCAGCTTTCTTGTGGAGTTATGCTTGCAATAAAACAGGGCCACACAAGGTTCAGTAGAATTTATGAAAGGAAGTGATGCATATTCAACGAAATATACAGAAGTTTCAGTTTTAAAAGGCTATCCAAGACCGACAACAAAATATGGGAATGGTAATGGAGAAACGAAAAAGCATTCAATCAACAACTGTCGCATTTCATCACTTGCATGGAGAACGCATTGTAAAAGTAAAATAGACTCAATTTGATCAAAAAGCACATTAGTACAGGGACAAAAGTAATATTGAGGAAATAAAGAGAACCTAAAAACATGAAGTCCTGTGCCCACAACTCACGAGTAAAGAATCAAGAAGCCACTGTCAACGAGAATCCCAAACATTGTATGTGCATCCAATGTGACTAATACCTAGAAATTCATCAGAGAAACCACTTTCAAGTGTAATTTCAAGTCTTTCTATGTGCTTTGAACATGACAAATATCTACTCGTCCCCAACTATTATCTATCCCACACATCCAAGTATTCATGAATGGAAATGTAAAAAGATCTTTTCTAAGGTTTCAGATACCGATATCGATCTATCAAAAAGTCAAAAAGGCCGATATCCGAAAATTTCCTAGAAATGACTCAAAATGCCATAAATTTTACAAAATCATGATTTTAATTAAAATTCCGTGCATGCATGAAGAAATATCTATAAAGATCAAAATCATATATTTTGAATGAAACATGATATAAATATACAATAATTGGAGAAATCTACGCGAAGGCCAAAATTTAAATAAAAAATCAATTCATTATTCTATTAATAGGATAGATAGAAAACCTTAATCTACCAAATAATTGAAGAAATCTCATTAATAAAATTTGAAACGAACAACAAATTTAATTTTGAGATGAGATTTAAATCAAAATCGAAGATTATTTTGATTGCTAATCTACTCAACAAATGAAAAAAAATCAAACTTAGAATGAATATTAACATATGCTTTAAGCTTGAGATTAAGACCCAAAGAGCTCAAAAAATCACAAAAGAAGACTTTATATGAAGATTAACAAATTTAGAAACTCAAATCACAAATAAAATAATTATTTCAATGAAAGGTTTGAGTTGAAATGGAATATTTGAACTTTAATTGTGAGTAAAGAGGGCAACGGGATAAAAGAACACTAAATTTGATAATAGTGACATTTCTACATGATAGATCCCCATATCGACGATATATGGAATATTTCCACTACAACCTTCTCAATCTCTACGATATCCTCGATATGCCATCAATATCCTGGAAAAATGATACTCCATGGGTATCGATATGGACTCTACTAACAATACACGATATATCGCCGATATGTCGTGATATTTGATTCCTTACTCCTCGTTGATTACCATTTCTTTTTTTGAAAAATCAATGATTATCATTTCATAGTTCACTTTTAAAAATTGTCGTGATTCCCTTTTTCGTTCATGGGGATGTGTGTTGGGGGAAGGAAGGATGACAAACTTGGTCATCCAAAAGTTTATTGACCATAAGAATCAAACTAGAGTTAAACATTTGAATATATAGTAAGATAGAAGGAAGCTGGTCATACACTAATGAATTGAAAATGTTCTCAGCATAAGGTGTAGAGTCCCTAAAGAGATTTTGCTCCAACCAAATTGTTCAGAAGAAAGCCATCAGTCTTGACCTCTTAAGTCTCATCCTGAAAATCCAAATCCCACATGCATGTCTCCCACCTAAAACTTATTCTCAAAAGCCTTCCAAACATACGACTAACCAGTCTAAAGCCCCCATCCTCCATAACCTTACGCAAAATTACACTCAGAATAGGTGGTATGCGAATCCTACATCGTCCCAAAGGCAGGTGCAATAAATTTAAGTTCTCTCTGTGATTTCTGGCAAATATAGGTGTAAGCATTCTCTTTCTTGGAACACCGCTACACTTTATAACTAATGTACCGAAAACCTATTGTCATCTTTATAATTAATGTAGGGTAAAAGCTATTGTCATCTTAGATTGCTTAAGCAATGATTAAAATGCCGTCCGCGTACCCCCTGCATGCCGGTAAAATAGGGGTTTTTGACGAGATGACATATTGACACGACATACTTATCGAAATACAGGGATGTCTCCGACATGCCAACGTCATGCTATCAAAATTGTTGACATGTTGACGATATGTCGGTTTGCGTTCTTGCCTACTACTAGGTCCCGCATGCATGACGCAAGCCGCACACCATTGCTACTATTGGTTGCTGGATAACTACTACTATTGTTGCATGAGTTATGTATGACTTATCGCATATCGTCAACTTGAAAGATATTGGTGATCCGTACTATGGGAGGACTCCTCAAAACATAATTTTGATCTTCTAAAGCCTACGTATTTTTTCCTATTGTAATATTTTTACCCATTTTAAGTCATTTGTAATAATTTACTCAAAATTCTTCAATATCAACAATATATCACCAATGTATCCCCTTTCAAATTAACATTAACACTTGTTGAGCACTCTAATTATCTTTCATGTTTAGTTGACTATTTATTCATTTTATATTTTTGTTTGCTTATCTTATGTAATTTACTCAACACCTCTCTCTATATAAAGAAATATAAGATTTTCTATTGGAATAAGACTAAGTATTTCGTCTTACTACACTTTTTTTTTATAGTCCTTAATTTTAAAAATATTTATCCATTTAAATAGAAAGTATAAGATAGGGTTTAAGTCTTAAATAAAAATACTTATCCATCTAAATAGTTATTCTTAAAATTCCAATCATTTTGACCAGTTTTGTCATTTTTATCGGCATGCGTCGTCGAAATCTAATGTTGAAACACAGGCATTTCCACGGCATGCCCTCGACATGCCGACGAAATATGCAATTGAAAATTTATCGAAATCGACATTTCAAACCTTCCAGCTTAAAAATGTACTTAAGTAAACTCTACATCAAGTTATACACGTTGGATGAGCAAAATACAATTATGGGTGGGACATCTACAATGCCATCAATCAGATAGAATAGAATGAATTCACTCAAAGAACTAGCATAAACTTCACCCATGACACAATAACAATTAAAATAACAGAACTGTCTATTTGGCCCATATTCTACATCCAAAAACGAGACTCAAGTTATTCGTGAATTGTAGATTGCATCCTTGTAGGAATTTCCTGTATAAGAAATTCTGTAAATATAGCTCACATATCTTTCTTAGAAGTAGAAGAATGACTTCTTGAACAAAACTACGCAACTACTTAAACATTGAAGTTGTTGATGGTTCAAATATGTACTGATGGAAGGTACTCTCGAGCTTGGGGATTTACATATGGAAATAGCCACTCATCCTACATAAATTGGCCCTCTTTATAGCTGTTTCACTTCACTGATGATATTTCAACTAGCTCATCCTATATGCTTTAGGCAAGTTTTGGGAGCTTCTTGTTTCTGCTATTTTGCATTGTACTACAGTAACAACCTGGACCTATATCTGAACCTAATTGTGTAAAACTAAGCTTGATAGCTTGTCGGGTATAGGCACAACTAATCCAAAGCGACCATCTAAAATGCTTAAGCTAAGTTATCAAGTATAAACTCTCAATTCTTTATAATCCAATAGTCAGTTTCCTATATTTACATTATGCTGAATTAAATTTGCAACATCCTTGTTGCAACTTGACCTATACACTTCGTATGGTAGGGGGTAGCTTCATCTCATAACAGATTCCCAGGTTGTCCTAAGGGAACCTTTTCCTCATAGTATAGGGAGACTGGCTTTGATGCAATTTATATCAATCCAAGTGTACACCCAATTCATATCGAGAAAAATTAGCTTTGATAACTCATTAGATATGAACTCAATAGATTGAAGACAACCATTTAAAATACTTAAGCTCAAATTATCAAATAATAATTCTCAATCCTTTTTTTTCCGAAAAAGTGAAAAGGTAATTATTCAAATGATAATCATCGAGGAATTTCATTAATCAAAAAGGCATTACGCCAACTTACAAATTACAACTCCAACTAGACATAAACGACAAAATAAACTACACAAGGTTATCAACATACAGATGCTGCCCTCTAAAAATCACGCCATTCCTGCCCAACCATATTCCCCACAACATCACCAAAGGCCACGCCATCTCCTTCGTCCGAAAAGAATTCTACCCTACATTCGTGCTCCCACATCAGAAAGATCTCTCCAAAATCTGTCAAAAAACTCATGAGACCACCACCCACCACCAAGACGACTCCAAATCTGTGCCACCACAAGACAGGCGAAGAACAAATGCTCCACATCCTCGTTAGCTCCAAGACAAAACGAGCACATCCTATCCGCCTACAGGGCCCACCTAGCCCTCTATGCTTTTGTTATTATCCTGCCCCTCCTCAGCAACTAAACAAAAATTTTCACCTTCAAAGAGCAATTGGCCTCCTAGACTTGTCTGCAGTCTCTAATAAGGTCAATATCCTTCAAAGCAGCCCCCCCCCAACCTCCTACAGGCATTACAAATAGAGAAATCTCCTTCCTCCCAACTAAAAACGTCCATCCCCTCCTCCGGCTGAAAACCATCCAAGTGCTAAAGAAGCTCTCATACCTCCATGATTCTCTGATCAGAAAGGTTTGCCAAAAAAGTGGAGCATCAGCAACCATCCCAACTCTACGCCACTATAACTCCTCTATCAGCCACCAAAGTTGCAAGCCAGGGAAATCGATCACACAACCTTCCTTGTCCTATCCAATCATCTGCCCAAAATTTGAAGACACTTCCTGAACCAAGGACCGGTGTGAAGAACGTACAAACCCTTGGCACCACCAAGGAGAGTCCCCTAAGAAACTACAAAGCACCCCAAGGGGGAGACATCATCAAATCCCAGGAAAGAGAGCCACCATCGCAGAATCCTTCCCACCAAACAATCATCACCGCCAATCAACCTCGCAATCAACTTGGCCAAGAAGCTATCATTCATTCTTCCAACCTCCCTAACTCCCAGACCCCCTCTTTCACTAGTTTGCAAACCTCCTTCCAGGCCACCAATTTTGCCCCCTATTCCACCTGCCCCATAGTTCATCCAAAAGAAATCCTTCATGAGGCTCAGAATCTTCTTCTCAATTTGTCACAGCATCTTAATCACCGAACCAAAATAAAAGGGCATGGATGCCAAAACTGCTTTGAGGAGCACCAACCTTCCCCTTCTAGACAACTGCCTAGAAACCTAGCCTGCCAACCTCCCCTTAATCCTCTCCGCCAATGGAAACCTGTCATGCAAATCAATTCTTCTATCTGTCAATGGCAGACCCAAATAAGAGTAGGCAAGGCGTCTCTTTCTATCCTCAGCACAGTACTACATGTAGCAGCCTCCTCTTCAGCCATACTGAACGAAATGAAGACTTCAAAGAGTTAATCTGCAAACTCGACACCTCTCCAAAGAGCTTAAGCAATACACGGATCCTTTTCGCCTTTGTCTCAAAACCTTCCACAAAGAATAGAGTATCATCTGCATACTAAAGCACTGGAACAACTACGCCATCTTCCACAGAGAAGTCTCTGACCAAACCAGCCTCACACACCCTAATCGACGACCTTGCCAAGGCATCAGCAACCAGCAAAAAAGCATGGGCTCCAGCGAACACCCCTGCTTAACTCCCCTCCTCAATTGCCTCCACCCATCTAGCGAGTTCTCGTTAACGAGGACTAACAAAGATGTCGTAACGCATTGCTTCATCCATTGTATCCACACCAAGGTGAATTCCCACTTGACCAAAGACGCCCACAAGAAAGACCAATGAACGGAGTCATGGGCCTTCCTAAAATCCACCTTCCAAAGGAACGTCGTCCTATCCTTCCTCCACAGGGCAAGAATCTCCGTTGCTGCAACATACCCGTTAAGAATGCTTCTACCCAGCACAAAAGTTACCTAGACCTAAGAGACCACCCCAAGAATCACATTCCTCAACCTAATTGCCAACATCTTTGCCACAATCAGATATATCTATTCCAAATGGGCTCTCTAAAGCCCTCCATCAAACCATACCCACCAACCAATGTGCATTCCTTTCTGAAAGAAGCCTTCGGCATGCTGTTTGTAGTGGAATCAGCCAAGACTTCCCGATTTCAAACGACAATCCATTCCCACATTTGGTTAGAAATGTTAGTGTGAAAGCACCTTGTTCAAGGTGGAATGCCACCCTCCAACATATGAGAAATACATTGTATCATCTTCTCACCTTAGTTACAATTCCATAGTAATTTTTTGCCCTTTTTTTTTGCCATCTTGATACTTCACATAGCATATCTTACATAACAAAGGCACCTTTCTCTCTGCTACAAACTGCATAAACGATTAACAATTTCACAGACTTAAACAATTCTCAAGAGAAACAATAGAATTCTAATTCCACCAACGCACCAATCCAGACACATCCATAAAAAGAATCAGGGACCCCAACAACCCGAAACTTGACCTTTTACCCAACAACCAACTCAGCTCCATCCCTATTCTATCACGTCAACTCCATCCCTCTTCTATTATCATACACATTATCTCGAACCTGTAACCGCCGCCTATCACATAACAGCTTTAACCAACTGAAACAACTCGACTCAACCTACCCTCCATTTAGAAGAAGGGGAAAAAAAAGGAAAAAGTAGAATCCTCCTATATGCAAAATTCATCCATCCTATTACGAGCAAACTACGTCGCGCAAAAACCCGCCAGGGCACGCACACATGAGCTGAAACAGACACAGAGAAACTCTATCATATATCTGTATATATCAACCGCTATATCCGATAGCAAAGAAACGAATCAGCAAAGCATTCGAGTCAGCAAGACCCCGAATTCCGGCACATGCGCACGCCCAGACGCGACGATCGACGCGGAACACCACAACCGAGAAGGATAAGGATTCATAAACTTTTTACCATTGCCGGTGACGGTGTTGCTCGCCTCGCACACCACACCGCGGCGGCAGGGGGCCTTCACCGCGGACGCCGGAGACGGAACCCTAGAAGTCCGCGCGGCGAGCCTCAGCCCCCTCCACTCCGGCAGGGGGTGGCTGCCGGCCGCCGCCACGGCTATCCGCGGCGACGGTGACGGCGCCGCAGTCGCCCTCTGAAAGGCGGCGGAGGGGCGCGGGACGGCGACGGACTCGAGCATCACGGCGGCCATTGGAGGAGACGACCAGAGAGAAAAGGAGGGGGGGAGTGAGGTGAGGGTTTGAAGGGAGTTGAGAGAGAGAGAGAGAGAGAGAGAGAGATGGATGGATTTGTTATTTGAGTGGAGAGAGAGAGAGATGGATATTGTTGGCGTGAGATCAGGGGTGGGGTATGGAGGATATGTAGACCACACAGGTCGGAAGGATTGGCATAGCTGGTTAATTCTTTGGCATTGTGTTTTGACTTTTTTTTCTATGAACAACTTCTTTTTGTCTCCTTTTTTTCTATATATATTTTTTTATATATAACTTACTGTATACACTCTATTATCTATTTATCAATTTATCTTTCCTATTAAAATTATACATGTACATACCTTACTTCTCTCTCCCTTCTACCTGTAGGACTCATAATTTGAATTTAAGAAAATACTTATAAAAATATCATGAACCTCTTCTACTACCAAATCTAGTTCCTCCCTTCTAGATGCCACTCTCACCTCAATCGTAGCATGTTCCTTGCCACCGACGCACCAACCCAAAAGCATCAAGCAACTCCGACACACCTTGATTCATCCTCTACAACGAGTAAAACCACCTTGAACAAGCTCGAAAGGTGTAGTTGAAAACACGTTCATAATGCCTCATTTTTATAACCATGGATTCTAACGCACTCATCATCATTCCTTCAGGCCATGGACTTTCAATCACTGGTTTACCACTGCAGATTGCAGCCAAAGGTGACCATCTAAAGAGCTACTTTCATTCACAAGTCGATCACAATGATGTTCTACACTTATGCTCGAGATGTGAGTGGCTATCCCCTCACAAACCTTCCACCATATTTGTTGTTCTCCTTTGACAAACACGTTTTTGTTTAGCATAGTTGTGTGACTATGAAGTTTCACTATCGTGAAACAATTTGTCTTCTGAAGCTACAACTCAAATGTATACCTTCACGGTAAAACTAAATCATCGAATCTCTAGTTCTTTCTTCCCATTTACTTGCTAGTAGCATTCCTTTCCTCTTACTTCTTGTCATGCTTCGTAGGCTTGATCAAGGCCCACCTAGACTTTAGTGATAAACATGTTTCAAGTAGTTTTAGGGGCCATTTGATTACGAGAATTAAGCATTTACTTTTCTATTTAAAATTGTTTATTTTAGAATCATTGTATTTCGATTTTTTGGCCTCTAATTATGAAAGAAACAAAGTCATCTTCCTTGTTTCTTATATTTCCTTAAAGTGATATAATTTTTATATAAATACGCATTTCAATTCCTTTTTCCCACCCAAAGAAAAAAAAGTACCTAATTTCTGCAATAATTCAACTTTTCTGTAATTTCATATGCAAATCCAATTTTTTACTTCCTCCAATCAAATTGGCCCTATGGTCATCTTATGGATCCTTCAAGTCAATGGGTCCAATGTAGGATTGAACCTATATGGCTAGAGAAAGCCATGTAACTTTTTCTTAGGTTACTTGATAGGCAATCAACTCTTAATTTTTGGATTTGCCCCCATTTTATTGGTTCTAAGTAAATTTATTAGATAGCTAAGTGAGTAGTTGTGTCTTGGCCTCAAACTTCATGTAGAGTTTTTTTTTTTAATGATCGAGAGAATCTTATTTGGATAAATTGAGGAGGAATTACCCATCCTCCCACATGCCAATCCTCCAGGTAATGCAAAAATGGGAACTCAAACCTAAGTATCTCCTATCAGAATTAGAAGCTCCCAATGTTCAACCATACTCTAGTGGGCTACATGAGGAGTTTTGCCTCCATCAAGTCTTGTACATGGGCAAAGAATTTCCTTTGATCATCACATATCCTTATCAAGCGGGCTACTCTAAAATACAAAAAATCACTTAAAAAGAAATTAGCAACTTTGCTCAATCTTAATGACATTCACTTCTCCAAGACCGCTAGATTCTTGAAAACATGTATAACGTATTTCCCAATGCTAAGATGAATCAGCTTGCGTAGCTTAAGAGACAAACTAGGCTTAAACCCAAATTCAAATCATACTTGGCTCAACTCATTCGGCTTGATAGCCAAGCTTATAATAATCTAGATGACTATCGCATTTCCATCCGTGACGCCATAAAATTCCATGCCTAATATATTTACCTTGTAGAAAAAAGAAAAAAAGATCACATATCCCCTTTTTTCTTGTTCAACTTCCTCTTTCCCAACCTATGCAACTCTTCTAAGCCAACTTCCTAGAGATCACTTTACATCGTCAAAAACTGTCAATCTCTTTTGTAGTTCTTTTCTTAGTTTTCTATCTCACAATGTCAGAAGAAATGAGATTCTCAAGGCACATAATCTTGCAAATTTTTGTAAGGCATGGGATGTTTCTGGATTCCGGGATGGATCTTCTCTCGATGCAATGAATCTTTTCCCTTAAAATATATATATATATAAAAAAAAAACCTATGCAGCTCCTCGTCCACAAAATGGCGAGGGGGTCCTACCATTTAATCAACCAATAACGATTCCGGTTGCTGGGCTTTGGCTTAATGGATCGTAGGCCCAATCGATTGAAGGACTTCAACCTCACTGCAACAGCTAAGGATCCCCTTCCCATAAAAAGGCACGGTCTTGAAGTAGATGATTGCATTGAAACTATAGAATCATCGGTAATATATTAAATTGCGTCAAAATACCAAACTAATCCTACAAAATCCAAATATGATTAGCACCCAACAGGCATGGAGGCAATATATAACCACATTAAAAAGGGATCATTGTAACTATGCATCATTACATCCTTAGACACATCCTATGCCACCAGAAAAAACGTTGCTACGAAATCATTCCAGATGTTAGGCAAATGTCTTTCTTTCATCACAACCAAACTGGGAATATGACTGTTCCTTTCCATGCTTTGCCAAGCCGTACAAGTATTCTCATGATCGTTCAGATTTATGTTTAATTCGTTATACTCAGTGAAATGAAGTCTAAGATAAATTGCAATGGAATGAGAATTAAAGTAAGTCATAGAGGAAGCAACTTGCAGGTCGTGGCCTAAACAACGACGAGGGTGCAGCATTTGACTTGATCGGACTCCTATCCGAAATGGTCTAATTTTTCTTAAATCAAGGTCAACGTCGGACCTAAGGCCCATGTTAATGGGCCAGGTCAGGTCCGATTTCAACTTTTGGGTTACATTTTTGAGTTAGGTCCGTTACCTAGAAAATGAAAGTTTAACTATGTGTGGGTTTTGGGACGGCCTGTCAGTAAATTTTCGATAAACTATAAAAGAAATAAAACTTTAATACGATGAATCGAATAATTTTATACTACTAAATTTTCTTACCAGTCATGCTTTTGATTTCTAGCCATCATTGACCGAAAGTAATGTATTTATGAAGTAAATGTTCAATATATTAGACATCATTGACCGAAAGTAATAGTTCAATGTATTTATGAACTATATACAACTTTAGATACTCATATAAATATTTATACATAATCGTAGCTTTATTCTGTGTGAAAAAAAATAGTTCTCATAAAATAAAGGAAAAATGTAATTCCAGTAAAAAGTTGGTCAATGAGCCCACTCATATTTTTTCTATTGCAGATTGGGTCGGGTTTAAGAATAAATTTTTTCAAAAATCAAGGTTCAAGATCGATACATATAAACCTCAGGTCCAAATTTTTCACATTACGTTCGAGCTGACTTTAGATCAACCTAATCCAATGCTCGATGGCTCCTTTAATGTGGGAAGTCGAGTCGGTAGGTCGTCCATTAACTTTGCATAACTAGCATGTGATCCATCAACTTTACTCTTTCTAATAAATGAATAGTTTGTATTATTGTTACATATTGTCAACCGGTGATGCTTCGTTACATACGTGTTAAATATTTGGTAAATATCTAAAGGAAGATTTTATCGTGTTAAGAGTAAAGTGAAAAAATATGAGTAGTAAGAAAATTTAATTTTTTATCTATTATATCTACTATCATCCATCACTTCTACATCTCACCAATCATATCTACCTCCACTAATTTATTCTTACCTATCACATCATCCTATCAACTCACTCCAAATATATTTAAAAATAAAAATTAATAATAACATATAAATCAATTATCATTTCTACACTTACTAACTCTTTTATTACACATCCACTTATTCTTTCTTAATGTTTCACAAATTTTACCTAATCTTAAATTTTAAACCTCTACCAAATAAAACTTAGACATTTAACTATAATATATGATTTGATAAAATATTAAAAAAAAATTACTTTGATAAGATACTTTCCACTTAGCAAATTAAGCTAAAATCACGTTGTTCAATATCACCTCATTTAGAGATAAATATTTATATAAAAAATAAACTAACAAAACTCATTTATATTTGATGAAATAAAAAATGATTCTATAACAAAGTGGAAGAAAATATATAGATAACTTGGATAGAGAAATATATCTAATTAGTATCGAAAATATAAGCAATTTTCATAATTTTAAAAAAGTATAAGTCATTTATATAAAAATTTCAAAAAACACAACACACTTCTCAGTAGCTCATTGCACAAATTATCGTACAGAGAGTGGCACCCATGCAAACCTCCAATTTATGCAATTGATTAGGAGATGGGAAGGGAAAAGAATTTGATTCGGTCAAGCCCTTTCCATTTAAAAGATTAACTTAAAATCTCTTTATTCAATATCATATCATTTATGGATAACTATCTACATGAAAAATAAATTAATAAAAATAATTTAGATTTTATGAAATAAAAATTAATGTTATAATAAAATAGATGCAAATATATAGATATCTTTAAGTCGAGAAATATATATAATTTGTATCGAGAATATAAGTACTTGGTATAATTTTAAAAACGGTATAAGCAATTTATATAAAATTCTCAAAATACATGGCACACTTTATAGAAATTCACCATGTAAATTATCGTATGTAAAGGGATACCTGTGTAAATCTTTAATTTATATAATAAATTAAAGAGAGATTGAAGGTGGGGAGGAAGGAAGGTGGGACACAACACAATACGACATAAACAACCATTGGATAAAGTTTGTGGAAGATCTATCCATTTTGCTCAATGGTTTAACCCTTTGCGTTAACCATTGACTTTCCCTCAATTAATGGTCACCTACTCAATCGAGCATATATATGTACCGCATTGCTCATCCATTTTCCCACACTTCACACCCTTCTCTTTACAGCAACCATAACCCTCTCTCTATCTCTTTGTAACTGTTTGTTTACAAGCAAGCTCCTCTGTATTACTCGCTCTGTCCTCTTTATTTTGTTCATGTCTTAATTATTTTATACTTATCGTTATCATTTTGCTTACAGAAGTTACAATCATCATTTTTTTTCTTCGAATGCATCTCATTCACCTATCAACACTCACTTGGCTATCCTCTTTCTCTTTCTACTCCTCTATTTTTATAGCATTGTTACGGTTAACTAACTTTATTTTATGGAGTTTAGGGTTTCCTTTTTTTTGTTTTTCTGGTTGGCTTTTTCATTCTTGCATTGTAAGTTTTCTCCCTATATTGCATGCTTCATGTTTAATTTATACCTCTTACAACCTACGTTAAGGACAATTTTATGCTTAAAAAAATAATAGTTACAATTGCTACTCACATGTATATACTAGAATTAGAAAGTTGGAACACATTCAAATGATTGGAGATGAGTATACGGAGGCATCAGACCCATCTAATAATAATATTAATAGCCATCGGTAGTTGTAGCAATATCTTATCTTGGTCTCTGCACAAGGCTAATGAAACATCAAAAAATAATTCTCTGGGTCTCAGCTTTGTACTGAACTTGAGTCAACTTATGAGTTTATTGTAGATTCTTCCCTCGCTGGGAGTAATTAATTTGCACGGAGACCGGAAACAGAAAAATATATAAATAGGCTGTTTCATGGAAACACTACCTAGAAAGTGGACTTATAATCTCGACAAAATCAAGAACTATGGCAATCGATTTATCTCGAAATTGTATCTGAGAAGTGTTACAATCCTGTTCTCGAATTCCTATAGGATCCGAGATCGGATCGACTTAACTAATCTCAAAACCCAGTCGTCCAACAAGAAATAACAAAAAAAGCAGGAAAATAAATCACATTCACTATACTAAGCAACTAACAGTAAAAGAGTATAACAGCAAGGAAAGTAAAAGCTACTGCAGTACATATCACCACCACAATAGTAATAAGGTACAGGAACGTAAAAGTACAAGAAAGTAAAGGTACAAGTGTCTGAACTCACCACAACAGAAAGTACTACAAAAGGAGACTACTTGCTACTGAGCTCTACTGGGCTTAGCACCCTCTGCAGCCATATACTCGAGCTGCTCAACACCTGGACCTGAAAAGGGTTATGAGTACACAAAATCAGCGAACGCCCAGAACAGTCGAAGACGACAGCCGCCAGCTCTAAGTCATGGGTAGGGTAGCTATGCTCATGGGGCTTCAGTTGCCGCAAAGTGTAAGCGACAACGTGACCCCGCTGCATGAGCACACCCCCTAACCCTTGCAACGAAGAGTCCATGTACACAACGAAACCGCCACTGCTATTAGGGATGGTAAGCACAGGAGCCGAAGTCAGCCTCTCCTTCAACTCATGAAAACACGCCTCACAAGCGTCTGTCCAAGCAAAGGGCACGTCCTTCCGGGTCAACTGAGTCATAGGACGTGCAATCTGTGAGAAACCCCTGATAAACTGCCGGTAGTAGCCTACTAGTCCCAAGAAACTGCGGATTTCTATCACTGTACATGGTCTCTCCTACCTGAGCACTGCCTCTACCTTGGCTGGATCCACAGCCAAGCCATCGCCGAAAATTACATGACCTAAGAAGGTCACCTGCCTCAACCAGAACTCACACTTGCTGTACTTGGCATACAGCCTACATCGTCTCAACGTGTCTAAAACCATCCGAAGGTACTGTCCGTGCTGCGCCTGATCCCGCGAGTAAATGAGCGCATCATAAATAAACACCACCACAAACTAATCCAGATATGGTCTGAACACCTGGTTCATCAAATCCATGAAAGCAACGGGGGTGTTGGTCAGCCTAAACGCCATGACAAAAAACTCGTAGTGTCCATACCGGGTGCAGAAAGCTGTCTTGGAGGCGTCAGTCTCCTTGATCCTCAACTGGTGGTAACCAGATCTCAAGTTTATCTTGGAGAATATCGTGGCACCTCGCAACTGGTAGAACAAATCATCAATCCTCGGTAGCGGATACATGTTCTTGATGGTGACCCTATTCAGCTGTTTGTAGTCCACACAAAGGCGTAGGGTACCATTCTTCTTCTTCACAAATAACACCGGGGCTCCCCACGAAGACTCACTGGGCCTCACAAAGCCCTTCTCCAATAGGTCCTGCAACTGCGACTTGAGCTCTCGCAGCTCAAGTAGTGCCATCCTGTAAGGTGCTGTAGAAATGGGGCTGGTCCTCGGTACCAGTGAGATCTCAAATTCGATCTCACGCTCAGACGGTAGTCCCGGCAGCTCCTCTGGAAACACGTCGGGGTGCTCTCTAACCACCGGAATGCTCTGAAAGTCTACCACGAAGCTAGGCTTTGCCACTACATAAGCCAGAAAGTCTTCACACCCCTGGCCCAAAAGTCTCACCGCTCGAAGTGCAGAATGCTCCTAAAGCTTCCGTCCATTGGTTATCCATGAAACTCAAAGGAAGGCATCTCCGGTATGAAGAAGTTGATCTTCCTCTCAAAACAGTCTACCAAAGCGTGGTAAGCAGACAGCCAATCCATCCCAAGAATCACGTCGAAATCCTCCATCGGTGTAACGACCCGATTCCCGAGTCCCTACGAGACACGAGAACCGGACCGACTCGACTAAACCCAAGACCTGGTCGTCCAACGAAGAAGTAACCAAAAGAGCAGTAAAATAAACCACATTCAGCATGAATATAACTAACAGTAAGAAAATACAGCAGTAAGAAAAGAAACCACTACAGTATATACCATCACAACAATAGAACAACATTCATAACATAATATGTGTTAGTTTAACCACTCGTATATAATATTTTGATGATTTTATAAAATGAAGAAAATGAAATAAAAAATAAAGCGTAGCATATTATTTTCTCTCTGTAATAACATATTTGCAGGATTTCAAAAAGCTTTCCAAGACGGGAGATTAAAAGCGTAAAGACGAGTAGCATAAGTATTAGGTCTTAGGCTTTTTCATGTAAACTTTCAAAGGTTGTAATTTTCATTTTATTTGAGTCTAAAAATATTGTAAAGAGCCCCCGAACAAAACCTATAAATAGCTAACTTAGGCTCTCTACACTTACGATAAATTAAAAACAAAAACCCAACACTTATTCTTTTATCAGACGTCCAGGACAAATTCCAGACGTCTGATTTTCCACTTTAAGACGTCTGACATGTGTATCAGACGTCTAATTTCAAAGATTTCTGCCATTGTTATCTCCTCATAAACATCAGTCGAAAGACTTCACCTTCAGGCGACGATAACCTTTCACAGACGTCTGATTCTTTACCCAGACGTCTTCATACTAACCGTTAGACCTTGGTAGGAAAAAGAATTTCCAGACGTCTGGACACATTTACAGACGTCTTCCTTTGAACCGTTGGCCATGATTTTCTGTGCGTATCTCTCTACGGCCACATAATCTTTTGGCAGAAGGAGGAAGGAAGAGTATTTAGGTTTCCAGAAGTCTGGTAATGTTATCAGACGTCCATAACGACGTCCGATCCTCTAAACCTAGAACCCTGTTTGGATCTGATGATAACAGGAACGAATGCATCATTCATTAGACGTCCAATGAAATAATCAGACGTCTTAGGAGATAATATCAGACGTCCTTCTTTTGATCCAAAAGAGTCAGTTAAGGATGTCCTGCAATATTAGAAGACCATAGGAAAAATCAGACGTCCTTTAAGACGTCTGATACTATAATTAGACGTCTGATGTTGCTGTCAGACTCATCATTGCCCTGATTTTGTGTGGATTTTGTCCTAAACTCTTGGGATTTGTTTCCAACGGCTAGAAGAGCTCTCCCAAGTGTTCTTGAAGGTTCCAAACTTGCCTATAAATAGACTACAACTCCTCTTAGGCAATACACACCTCTTGAGATACAATTCCATTAGAAAAATCTCTTGCTCACTACCCTAAAGCTCCATCTTGCCCTTGTGCTGTGCTAATACTCTGATCAAAGGGCAAATCCATACTCCTGGCTCGCTCCGTTCTGCAAATCATCAGGGAGTTCTTTTCATGCTTAGTAGATAAGAAAGCAACTAAATTATTGGGGTGCTCTATAGGTGTTATTTTTACTTCTTAATTTCTATATTTTGGGTATTCGGCCTGTCGGGTCCCTGTCTCTTCATTTTTGAAGAGAGAAACCTCCGTTTAGGGATCAGAGGTGGGAATTGTAATTGAGGTACACTACCCTCGTTTAAGTAGTGTGGTTAGTGGATTGATCACCTTGTGATCGAAAATCCTAAGTCAAGAGACTGGCTTAGGTGGTGGTTTTCACCCATCTTGGGTTTCCACCTAAAAATAATTGAGTATATTGTGTGATTGAATTTTTTTTGTATTACAATACTCTATAATTTCAATATTCACCCCCCCTCTAGTGCAATTTCATTTGGTATCAGAGCGGGTTTTCCGCCTACAGGAGTAACATCCGCAGAAAGATCACATGGAGGGGAAGGTCATTTCCACAAGCAGATTGGAGGGGCAATCCACCACTCGACCACCACTCTTCGAAGGAACCAACTACACTTACTGGAAGCTGAGAATGAAGATGTGGCTTCAAGCCAACGATTTCTCTATTTGGGAGAAATGCGAATCCGCATACGTCATTCCTGAGAAACCAGAAACAGGTTACACAGTGAAGCAAATCCATCACCTTGGACTGAATGCCAAGGAAATGAACTCACTCTACTGCGCTCTCAGCTCGGAGGAATTCAACCGCATCAGCCAATGCGAAACTGCCCACGAGATCTAGAGAACCTTGGAGGTAACTCACGAAGGTACATTTAAAGTTAAATCCTCAAAGATAAACTTGTTATCGCAGGAATTCGAAGCTTTCTCTATGAAGGAGAATGAAAAACTTGGGGACATGTACACTCGATTCACGTTAATCGTGAATAACCTCAAGTCTTTGGGAAAGACATTTATAAAGGGGGAGCTTCAAGGGAAACTCCTTCTCTCCCTTGGACCCGAGTGGGAGCAAAAGGTAACGGTAATAGAAGAAGCCAACCAAGTAGAGGATCTAGACATGGAAAATCTACTTAGGAATCTCATGGCTTACGAATCAAAAATGGAGCAAAAGAAGAAATCAATCTCATCGGAGCCAAAGAAGAAGACCTTAGCCTTCAAAGCTACTTCGGATGATGAGGTAAGTACCGATGACGAAGAATTTGTTTTATTAGCTAAAAAGTTTAAAAAGTTTCTCAGATATAGAAGAGAGATCAAGGGAAGGAAAAGAGAAGAAGATCCTCTAATTTGCTATAATTGCAAAAAGAGAGGTCACATAAGGAAAGATTGTCCCTTACTCAAAAGGGATGATGAGAAGAAACCCAAGAAGCCTTCTGACTACAAGAAGATCTCCAAACAAAAAGGATTCAAGAAGAAGGCGTTTCAAGCAACATGGGATGACTCCACCTCCGAAGAAGAAGAGGAGGAGGAAACAAATGAAGAAACGGCATGCTTGGGATTAATGGCAACAAATGATGGTTCTGAGTCAGAATCTGAGGAACCTGAGGTAAACTCCTATTCTTTGGATGAATTACAAGATGCCTTTGATTCACTATATGTAGATCTTAAGAAAACAAAAACCCAAAGCAAGGCTTTAAAAGAAGAAAACCTAGAAAATAAGAGATTAATCAATGATCTTGAAGAAAAGAATCTAATTCTTACAAAAGAAACCACTGCTTTAAATATGCAAATAAGAAATCTAATGATTGAGAAAGAGTCATTAACAAATGATTTGTATACAGCAATGAGTGAACAAAAATTTTTAGATAGAGAAGAATTACTCGACAAAATCCATGTGCTTGAAAAATCAAACTCCTTTAAAAAGGATGAAGATGGCTTACTTAGAGTAGAAATTAGAGCATTAGAAGATAAACTAGACATAATGAAAATAGAGATAAATCATCTCAAAGAAAAGTCAAACCAACTTCTTGAGGACCTATCCAAATTTACAAAGGGGAAAGATAACTTGGACAAACTCATTGCCCATCAAAAACCTTCCTCAAGTAAATTTGGATTAGGCTTTTATGAACCTAGTCAAAGTGAGCCGAAAAAGGATCCTCCTCTAAAGGAGACCACTAACAAATACGGATCCACTTTACAATGGATACCGAAAAGACAACTCTCACTTTGTTTTGTAGGGATGAAAGGACATCATAATGTCAAAAATTGGATATACAAAATGAAGGATGGACGACTCAAATTAGAAAGACCTATAGAAACACCAAGTCACCATCAAAGATCTTTTGTAGGAGGAAGAAGGTCTACAAGGAGGAAGACAAGGAGACCACCACCACCAAGGAGGCCGATGGGTGATGGACTCCGGATGCTCCAAACATATGACAGGAGACAAGCGCCTATTTTTGGACCTCCAACCTACGGATGGAGGAACAGTTACATTTGGCAACAACCACAAGGGCCATATTATTGGCCTTGGTAAAATAGGTAACCCACTCTCTCCCATCTCAAATGTTTCTCTAGTTAAAGGACTAAAACATAATCTTTTAAGTGTAAGTCAAATATGTGATAAGGGCTTTAAAGTAGTGTTTACTTCTAAAATGTTTGAAATTATGCATGCATTAACCAATGAAACCCTTCTTAAGGGAACTAGATTTAAAGACATTTATGTCGTAGAATTTGATAAAAATGGCACTTATGAATGTCTTGTAGCAAATGATGAGTTAAGTATATGGCATAAAAGACTAGGACATGTTCATATGAAGCTGGTTCAAAAATTAGCTAAACATGAACTAGTCCGAGGTCTTCCTAAAAGAAAATTTTTAAATGAGCTTATTTATGATTCATGTAAATTAGGTACGATTATAAAATCTAGTTTTAAAAGCAAAGAAGTTATATCCACATCAAGACTTTTAGAATTACTTCACCTAGATCTGTTTGGACCAACAAAATATGAGAGCCTCAGTGGATGCAAATATTGCCTTGTAATTGTAGATGATTTTTCGAGGTTTTCATGGGTCTCCTTCTTGAGATCTAAAGGAGTGTTTTCCGTCTTTTCTGTTTTTTGTAGGAAAATTCAAACTGAAAAAGGCTACCAAATCACTCGTATCCGTAGTGATCATGGGGGCGAGTTTGAAAATTCCTTGTTTGATGATTTTTGTCAAGAGCATGGTATTGCTCATGAGTTCTCTTTTCTTCGAACACCTCAACAAAATGGGGTGGTTGAGAGAAAGAACCGTACTCTTCAAGAGTGTGCTCGAACATTGCTCATAGACTCGGGGTTACCGAAGTACTTTTGGGCTGAGGCGGTTAACACGGCTTGTTACGTGTTAAATCGCACCTTAATTCGATCTGGATTGCGAAAAACTTGTTTTGAACTATACTATGGGAAAATACCCAAAATTAGTTATTTTAAAGATTTTGGATGTCGATGTTTTGTCTTGAATACCCGCTCTAATTTAGATAAATTTGATGCCAAAGGTGAAGAAGCCATCTTTATTGGTTATTCCTCACGTAGTAAGGCATATCGGGTTTTTAACAAGACCACATTAATAGTGGAGGAAACCCTTCATGTCTCCTTCGATGAATCTCCTCATTCCTCCATTGACCGAGTCAATATGGATGATGAAGTTGATTCTACTATTGATGTGTCTAACATTCCAAACTCCAATATCCATAATCTTCCAAAAGATTGGATATATCAAAGGGATCATCCCGAAAGTTAAGTCATTGGAAGTGTTTCTGATGGCGTTAAAACCCGATCTCGCTTTAGTTGCTCCTTTGGTCTCTCCGCCTTTGTATCTCAAGTTGAACCGAAGAGTGTCGAGGAAGCGTGCTCCGAAGAAACTTGGATGATGGCCATGCAGGAGGAACTCAACCAATTCCAAAGGAATGAAGTTTGGGATCTAGTACCCAAGCCTGAAGGGCAAACGGTAATAGGTACCAAATGGGTATTTCGGAACAAGTTGAATGAATCCGGTATAGTTATTCGAAACAAGGCTCGGTTGGTAGCACAAGGGTACAACCAAGAAGAAGGAATTGATTTTGATGAGACCTACGCTCCCGTAGCTCGACTCGAATCAATTCGCATGTTTCTTGCTTATGCCGCCTTTCTTGGCTTTAAACTCTTTCAAATGGACATTAAGAGCGCGTTTCTTAACGGTTTCATTAAGGAGGAAGTTTTTGTAAAACAACCTCCTGGTTTTGAGTCTCATGATAAGCCTCATTTTGTCTACAAATTAAACAAGGCACTATATGGTCTAAAGCAAGCTCCTAGAGCTTGGTATGAAAGCCTCAAAGACTACTTGTTAAATGCAAAATTCTCAATAGGGGAAGCTGATTCCACATTATTCATTAAAAGAAAAGGAAAAGGCATTTTATTAGTTCAAATATATGTAGATGATATTATATTTGGTGCTACTAATGAATCTATGTGTAGAAAGTTTTCAGAAATTATGCAGGAAGAATTCGAAATGAGCTTGATGGGTGAGCTCAAGTTTTTCTTGGGCTTGCAAATCACTCAGCTCAAAATTGGAACCTTTGTGCGTCAATCAGAATACACAAAGGAGATGCTGAAGAGATTTGATATGAACAAAAGTAAAGGGAAGAACACTCTTATGAGTGTCACAACTGTTGGTGCTAGAGCACCACGATCATTTGTTTTGATGATAACAAAACACGTGTTATTTAACATTTGCAATTTGAGTCCTAGATTTCAGGTCAATTGCAAATGAGGACGTGTTTAGACGGAGTTCGAGCTCGCATCCAGGACGGATTGGAGGAGCTTGACGGAAAACAGAGGAGGTTCGCGTGGAGCGAAAGATTGAAGATGGAAGGAAATGAAGAATAGGATAGATTTCCTTCTTTTGTACTTGTTGTATTTTTCGTTTCCTTTGTTGCTCTTTATTTCCTTAGATATTTCATGTTAAAGAGCCTCAAAGAACCCTAACAGTAGTTCTAGGAACACCTGCACAACCCTATGATACTTAGGTTTTCTGTAGAATACTTAGAAAACCAATATAGGGTTCAAACAGCACTTCCAGACGTCTAATTACCAAATCAGACGTCTGATAAAGTATTGTAAGACGTCTGACTGTTGTTTCAGACGTCTGATAACTGTTAGGCTGGATATAGCTAGTTCTGTCTGATGAAATCAGACGTCCAGACCTTAGTCCAGACGTCTTAGAAGACGTCTGATTTTTTGCCAGACGTCCAATTAGTGGACCGTTGGCTGGCTTAGCAAACACTCAAGAATATGACCGTTAGAGCCTTATCAGACGTCCTTAGGCCTTTCCAGACGTCTGATAAATGACCGTTTTGCCTCGGCTGACCCAAAATCTCTTCTCAGAGATTTTCTAGCCGTTGCAACGTTTGGAAATCAATTCCCACAGTAAAAGTAGGTTTCCAGATGTCCAGACATAGTGCCAGACGTCTTGCATGTCGTCTGATGGACTTGCACAAAAACCCTGTTTAGATATGATCCAAGTCAGGGAGAGACCCGCCCAAAATCAGACGTCTGACATTTGAATCAGACGTCTTATAGTGAACTTCCAGACGTCTGATGCTAGAATTAGACGTCTGATAAGTCTGTCAGAACAATGATTGTTCCTGATTTCAGGCTGATTTACTTGGACTTTGTTCCCAACGGCTATAGAACCTTTCTTAAGCCTTCCAAAGCCTTCCTAAGGCCTCTATAAATAGAGGGGAACCCTTGCAACACAAAGAGACACTTAGAAAAACACAAGACACACTTAAGCAACATACTTCCACTCTCTTGTGTCCAAGAAGCTATTGCTCTCTAAGCTCAAGTTCTACATCTTGAGAGCATCATTCCCTTCGCGCACCCGCTCTCCCGCCGTTGTCTACGAGAGCGACATTGCGCCGTCGTGTGGCTCACGCACCCGCGTCATCGTCGACGCACTCCTTGCAAAGGGGAGTTTCCTATTTCCCATAGAAGCTAGGTTTAATTATTTTGTTGGCTCTATAGGACTATTGTTTATTTTATCTTTGTCTTTTGGTTGGGTATTCGCTTTGCGAATTCCCGTCTCCTTCGTGGGACAAAATCCTTCTCGTGGAGAGAAGGGGTTGAGGAATGCTACCCTCGTACTTGTAGCGTGGTTGTACTGAGGTTGAATCACCCTCGTTTTAAGTGATTCGGTTTAGTGGATTTGATCAACTTGGTTGATCGGAAAATCCTAACTCGAGAGGGTTAGGTGGTGGTTTTCACCCGGTTTGGGTTTCCACCTAAAAAATACCTGTGTACATTGTGCGATTGATTTTTGTGAGATTGCTTTATATTTCAATTCCGCTTTTTTTTGTCACGCTGATCTCACCCCTCCAAGTAAGGAAATTACAACAACTTCCTTAGACTTGGACGAATCAGGTACGCCCATAGATCAAAAGCTCTATCGTAGCATGATTGGATCTTTACTGTATTTAACTTCCAGTAGACCTGATATTTTGTTTAGTACCTACTTATGCGCTAGGATTCAGTCAAACCCTAAACAATCACACCTAAATGCTGTAAAACGAATATTTAGATATCTAGTAGACACATCTGATTATGGCTTATTCTACCCTAGGAGTCCACAATTCAACTTAGTTACATATAGCGATGCGGACTATGCAGGCAGCCGCACCGATAGGAAGAGTACTAGTGGGACGTGCCAATTCTTAGGCAAATCATTAGTCTCTTGGTTCTCAAAGAAACAATCTAGTGTAGCTTTATCAACTACAGAAGCTGAATACATAGCCGCCGCACTAGCATGTTCCCAAGTGCTTTGGATGAAAAATACTTTGAAGGAATTTAACTTGATATTTAATAAGATAAAAATATTATGTGACAATACTAGTGCTATCAACCTCTCGAAAAACCCCGTACATCACTCTCGCACAAAACATATTGATGTTCGACATCACTTCTTGAGAGATAATGTACTTAAGGGTGAAATCGAAGTTGAATTTATTTGTAATGAACTGCAATTAGCTGATATTTTCACTAAACCTTTGAATTATGATCGCTTTAATTATATACGTAGGAAACTAGGCATATGTAAGCTAAGTGATATTTGAAGAATTTAGTGATTTAATGGAACCTCTTTTGTCATGAGCATAGATAGAACCTTGATTTCACTAAGTTAGAAGCCTCCATTCAAACATCTAAATGCACATTCTATCCAATAGCAGACGTCTGATTAAATCATCAGACGTCTTATACATTAAATTTCGTCGTCTAAACATCTGGGACAGACGACGATTTTATCTACCAAAACAGTCAAATCAGACGTCTGATACACCACACAGACATCGGAAATGTCGTCCAAATGTGTTGACAGACGTCTACCTCGGAGACAGAACATGTACTACCTGTCGGACGTCTGAATATGTGGTTAGACGTCGTAGAGGTCGTCTGACAGGAAAAGCGGACGACCCTGTAACTTTAGACGAAAATCCAGGAAGGTCTGTCTGCAGAAATCAGACGTCTAATTATATAATTAGTCGTCTCATTTGTCGTCTGATGAATAAAACAGACATCTCCCTGAAATGGGCTAAAATCCCTCTGGCAAATCCCGACGTCTGACGTCGTTGCCAGACGTCTGATCTGGGGAAAAATCTGCGCATCGCGGCTTTTCTCTGGACGGTTTGAAATGCAAATCTCACCAACTTCAGGGGGAGACTTGCTATGTGACCTTGGGATATAAGATCCCCTTCGCAAAGGTCCCACTCTCCTGTCCAAAATCCCTACCCCACACAAAATCTGTGCGCCGCTCTCCCTCACACCCGACGGCCCACTGCAGCAGTTTGCGAGGTTCTGCTCGCCGCCAGACGACCGTCGCGCCTCTTCGACGACTGACGGAACTGCTGCTCCTCTGCGCGCGTCCTCCCTGCCTCTGCTCGCCACAGCCGCCAAGATGCATATACTTCGAGAGCATCTTGAGCCCGCCGACGAACCCATGGAAGAAGAGCCCCTTCCACCCTTTCCAGACTTCCATGAACCACGACCCCTTCAAATAGAAGCTCCCCGCTCGAGCTTTGATGAAGCATGGGATCCAGCCACAGATTCCCTCTCCTCCGGCATCTCCCTCCTGCTGAGTCGAACCGGCGAGATGTACACCTATATGGGAAGCATACGCCGCGACATCGACGAACTTAGATCAGATGTTCAAAATTTGCAGATAGGACAAGGAACCGCTCGTCGCCGCCGCCGCCGCCGCCAAGATCAAGAAGAATAGTTTTAGTGCCTCTATTTTTCTGTCTTTTATTCTAAGTTTGTATTAAGGGGCCTTGACGCCGTACTTAATATTTTTGGGAACAAATAGCTAGTCCATGCTTAAATATTTCTATTCCTAATCAATTTTCCTTAATGCCTTGTCATCTTTTAAACATGCAATTTTACTCATGCACTCTACTTTGTAGATATCACTCTTGTAGTTTGGATTTCAACTCCCTTTAACAACCCTTCATGATGATATTCAAAAAGGGGGAGAAGAATGTAGGTAAGAACTTAAGGAATAATATAAAAACTTCCTAAATAGATAAAGACTACCAAGTACAACCTTTAGGGGGAGGAAATAGGAACCTACAGCTATATTTTGAAAATCATCAAAAAGGGGGAGATTGTTAGTTCAACCACTCGTATATAATATTTTGATGATTTTACAAAATGAAGAAAATGAAATAAAAAATAAAGCATAGCATATTATTTTCTCTCTGTAATAACATATTTGCAGGATTTCAAAAAGCTTTCCAAGACGGGAGATTAAAAGCGTAAAGACGAGTAGCATAAGTATTAGGTCTTAGGCTTTTTCATGTAAACTTTCAAAGGTTGTAATTTTCATTTTATTTGAGTCTAAAAATATTATAAAGAGCCCCCGAACAAAACCTATAAATAGCTAACTTAGGCTCTCTACACTTAGGATAAATTAGAAACAAAAACCCAACACTTATTCTTTTATTAGACGTCCAGGACAAATTCCATACGTCTGATTTTCCACTTTAAGACGTCTGACATGTGTATCAGACGTCTAATTTCAAAGATTTCTGCCATTGTTATCTCCTCATAAACATCAGTCGAAGGACTTCACTTTCAGGCGACGATAACCTTTCACAGACGTCTGATTCTTTACCCAGACATCTTCATACTAACCGTTAGACCTTGGTAGGAAAAAGAATTTCCAGACGTCTGGACACATTTACAGACGTCTGCCTTTGAACCGTTGGCTATGATTTTCTGTGCGTATCTCTTTACGGCCACATAATCTTTTGGCAGAAGGAGGAAGGAAGAGTATTTAGGTTTCCAGAAGTCTAGTAATGTTATCAGACGTCCATAACGACGTCCGATCCTCTAAACCTAGAACCCTGTTTGGATCTGATGATAACAGGAACGAATGCATCATTCATTAGACGTCCAATGAAATAATCAGACGTCTTAGGAGATAATATCAGACGTCCTTCTTTTGATCCAAAAGAGTCAGTTAAGGATGTCCTGCAATATTAGACGACCATAGGAAAAATCAGACGTCCTTTAAGACGTCTGATACTATAATTAGACGTCTGATGTTGCTGTCAAACTCATCATTGCCCTGATTTTGTGTGGATTTCGTCCTAAACTCTTGGAATTTGTTTCCAACGGCTAGAAGAGCTCTCCCAAGTGTTCTTGAAGGTTCCAAACTTGCCTATAAATAGACTACAACTCCTCTTAGGCAATACACACCTCTTGAGATACAATTCCATTAGAAAAATATCTTGCTCACTACCCTAAAGCTCCATCTTGCCTTTGTGCTGTGCTAATACTCTGATCAAAGGGCAAATCCATACTCCTGGCTTGCTTCGTTCTGCAAATCATCAGGGAGTTCTTTTCATGCTTAGTAGATAAGAAAGCAACTAAATTATTGGGGTGCTCTATAGGTGTTATTTTTACTTCTTAATTTCTGTATTTTGGGTATCCGGCCTGTCGGGTCCCCGTCTCTTCATTTTTGAAGAGAGAAACCTCCGTTTAGGGATCGGAGGTGGGAATTGTAATTGAGGTACACTACCCTCGTTTAAGTAGTGTGGTTAGTGGATTGATCACCTTGTGATCGAAAATCCTAAGTCAAGAGATTGGCTTAGGTGGTGGTTTTCACCCATCTTGGGTTTCCACCTAAAAATAATTGAGTATATTGTGTGGTTGAATTTTTTTTGTATTACAATACTCTATAATTTCACTATTCACCCCCCCTCTAGTGCAATTTCAATATGAACTGCAGGTAAGAAAACTACAACGGAAATAAGAACTACTCACTACAGTGGAACCAAAAAGAGGTACAAGAGAACAGTGGTAACTCTACTGGACCCTACTCGGCCCAGCGTCCTCTGCAGCCGCTGACCCTGGCTGCTCAACACCTGGTCCTGAAAGGTAACGAGTGTAACACGTCAGCAAAACGCTGAGTAGAGTGGCAGCTAAACTAAGGAAATAGTGAATTGTACAGTAGCTGTTATGTTCTGTTACTTTCTTTAATTACGGCTTTCTATTTTCTCACCATTTATCTATTTCTCAGATCTTTCACTTGATCTCGAATGTTCCTCGTGAGAACGATCTTGATTGCAGTCTTTTCCGAACAGTAGAAGTAGCACGTGGTGCTCTCCTGGTCGGGAGAGTCCCCCGTGGTGATCCTACTCTCAGTTAACCACCCCAAGGTCACGGACAGGCGTAACGGTGACTACGGCACGCGCGATAAACGCACAGGTAGCTAACCCGCACTGGCACGCGGTCAGTCGTTTCCGTTAACGGGTGCGCCCAAGCACAGCACAGAACCAGTACAGGGCAGAGCCCTCTCAGTAACAGGGGTCCAACCCCTCCACAGTAACCAAACAGGGGCCTTGCCCCTTCACAGTCCGTGCACCCTTGCCTGACTACCATGGTTTGCCCAGTGAGCCTAACAAGTCGGTGTAGGAGGCTAGCAGAACCCCGGGGCCCGTGGGGTAGCTAGTGCCCTCTCTACACTAGTAGCTCTCCTCGGTACTACGTATGCGAAGGCTAGCAAGTCGGTACAAAGTGGCCAGTCCTAACCCTGGGTCCCTAGGCGCGGCTGGCTCCGCTCTGCACTAAACAGGTACAGGTACTTCCCTTGGTACTACGTACCCAAGAGACAGCACACTACCACGTCTTTCTTTCTCAGTTCCATTCGTTTCTCTTTCCAGGAGTTCCACTCCTAATTCCCCGTAGGGCTCCAGCTCTTTTAACTCAGAACATCCAGGTTTCACTTTCCAGTTTCACGTTCTTACAATCAATGTTCTCAATCACGTTTATTTATTCATAGCACGCAGCTATTATTTCCTTTCTACATTTTCCAAGACTGCAGTATTCATATATTCCACTTGTTCTTCCCATCCCAGGATTCATGTCATACCCTAGGATCTATCATACAATCTAGTTTTCCAGCCCTAGGATTCATGCAACACCCTAGGATCTACCATTCATTCTAGTTTCTCATTCCTAGGATTCATGCAATGTCCTAGGTGCTATTTATGGTTCCATAATTTAACAGATTATACCAATAAACTTAAAAGCCACTCTACCAGTTACAACAGGAGTACTGGGGGTGTGGTTGGGAATCCCACGTGCCTCCGCAAGCCCCGAGACTGCAACGGAACAGGGTCCTATCACAAGAATCAAACACAAGGAGTTCCTCAAAACAGTATATAGCTACTGTAGACGGGTAGAGGATTTAATTCCAAAAAGCACGCAACTCGAAACGCGGAAAACGGACTCCGAACGGGCCCTAAATGGGTCGAAAACGACGAAACAGTGCAAAATCAGACGTCTGGAACTTATTCCAGACGTCTTAAAAAGTGGATCAGGGGTTACCTTGCTCTGTGTGGTCTCTCAGACGTCCAGAAGCCTGCGGGGGCGTCTGGCCTAGTTCCCAGACGTCCGATGGTCACCCCGGACGTCTGGAAGTCGCTCCCGTCGTCTGGCACTGCAGCCGAACGTCTGATTCACGCTGGATGGCGAACCCGAACCTGCGCGTACCCATTTCCTCTCTCTCTTAGTACGGTCAGTCGAAGAAGAGGAAGAAAGGCGGAAATAACTTACCTTTCAGACGTCTGGACAGTCCTCTAGACTTCATACCAGATGTCTGATTTTGGAGAAAATTCCAGAATCAGGGCGCCGCTCGCCCTCCGCTCGCGACGCTCGGTTGCGCCGCGACTCGTCCGCCTGCTGCTCGAGCTGTAGCAAGCCTCCCGCGTCACCCCGCGTCTGCTGCTCCCCCTCGCCGGCTGGCCCTAGCAGCCCCGGCAAGCTTACCCTCACGACCGAGCGCCTCTTCCCATGCGCAGCACCTCCTCCCACGCTCACCGCGACTGTCGCTGTCGCCGCTCACTCGCGCTCGCTCTCGCGCACCGGCTGGAAGGAGGAGAGGAAAGGGGGCGGAGGTGATGGGAGTGAGGGGGAGGGCGTGACCTTTTAAGGCCGCGCGAGGAGGAGAGAGAGAGCGGGACAGAGGGCACAGGAGGGAGAGGGAAAAAGAGAGCGAGACGCTCGCAGGTCTGCGCGCTCAGACGCGCAGACGAAACACGCGTGCCGAAAATAATGAAATCCCAGACGTCTGGAAGGGGTTCCAGATTTCTGGTCAGACGTCTGGGACACCTCCCAGACGTCTTAAAAACGTCTGAAGCCGCACGTTCGTAACAATCGGTATCACAATCAAGTCAGCGGAGAGGCTGTGTCCCCCAACATTGACCTCACAGTCTGTGTAAACCTCCTCAGCTACAAATAGCTGACCACCTAAACCTCTGATCACAAAAGGATCCTCTAATTACACACAGTCCTGTCCCAAAGTGACAGCAAAACTAGAAGCAACAAACGAGTTCATGGCACTGGAATCAAAAAGTACGTAAACTAGTCTACTGGAAACTGTAACCATACCTGCCACCACTGAACCAGATGCTTTGGCGTCTCTGTGTATTAGGGCATTGATACTCCCCTCAGCTCTTGGTGTGGAAGAAGCTGTAGGTTTGGCCCTACGAGGAGGGGAGACGTAATAAAATGCGGAAATAAATATAAAGCAATCTCACAAAAAGACAATCACACAAAGTACACAATTGTTTTTAGGTGGAAACCCAAACCGGGTGAAAACCACCACCTAACCCTCTCGAGTTAGGATTTTCCGATCAACCTAGTTGATCAAATCCACTAACCGAATCACTTTAAAACGAGGGTGATTCAACCTCAGTACAACCACGCTACAAGTACGAGGGTAGCGTTCCTCAACCCCTTCTCTCCACGAGAAGGATTTTGTCCCACGAAGGCGACGGGAATTCGCAAAGCGAATACCCAACCAAAAGACAAAGATAAAATAAAACAAGTAATCCTATAGAGCCAACAAAGGAATTTAAACCTAGCTTCTATAGGAAATAGGAAACTCCCCTTTGCAAGGAGTGCGTCGAGTTGATGACGCGGTGCGTGAGCCACGTATCGGCGCAACTTCGCTCTCGTGAACTACGGCGGGAGAGCGGGTGCGCGAAGCTTGATGCTCTCAAGAGAATGGATCTTGAGCTTGGAGAGCAAGAGCTAGCTAGGACACAAGAGAGTGGAACTATGTTGCTTAAGTGTGTCTTGTGTTTCTCTTGGTGTGTCTTGGTGTGTCAAAGGCTCCCCTCTATTTATAGAGGCCTTAGGAAGGCTTTGGAAGGCTTAGGAAAGGTTCTATAGCTGTTGGGAACAAAGCCCAAGAGAATCAGCCCGAAATCAGGCACAATCATTGTTCTGACAGGCTTATCAGACGTCTAATTCTAGCATCAGACGTCTGGAAGTTCACTTTGAGACGTCTGATTCCAAGGTCAGACGTCTGATTTTGGGCGGGTCTCTCCCTTACTTGGATCAGATCTAAACAGGGTTTTTGCGCAAGTCCATCAAACGACATACAGGACGTCTGGCACTATGTCTGGACGTCTGGAAACCTACTTTTACTGTGGGAATTGATTTCCAAACGTTGCAACGGCTAGAAAATCTCTGAGAAGAGATTTTGGGTCAGCCGAGGCAAAACGGTCAATTATCAGACATCTGTTAAGTCCTATGGACGTCTGATAAGGCTCTAACGGTCATAATCTGCTGTGCCTGCTAAGCTAGCCAACGATCCACTATATGGACGTCTGGCAAGTACATCAGACGTCTTCTAAGACGTCTGGTATAAGGTCTGGACGTCTGATTTCATCAGACAGAACTAGCTATGTGCAGCCTAACAGATATCAGACGTCTTAAAATACTTTATCAGACGTCTGATTTTGGAATTAGACATCTGAAAGTGCTGTTTGAGCCCTATATTGGTTTTCTAAGTATTCTACAGAAAACCTAAGTATCCTAGGGTTGTGCCGGTGTTCCTAGGACTACTGTTAGGGTACTTTGAGGCTCTTTAACATAATATTCTAAGAAAAATAAAAAGAGCAAGAAAATAAAGACAAGAGATACAAGAAAGGATTAAAAGGAATCTATCCTATTCTTCTTGTCTTCTATCTTCAATCTGTTGCTCCACGCGAACCTCCTCTATTTTCCGTCAAGCTCCTCCAATCCGTCCTGGATGCGAGCTCGAACTCCGTCTAAACATGTCCACATTTGCAATTGACCTGAAATCTAGGACTCAAATTGCAAATGTTAAATAACACGTGTTTTGCTATCATCAAAACAAATGATCGTGGTGCTCTAGCACCAACAGAAGCAACCACAATCTGCGTTGGACGGGTAGCTGCTGGTCGGTACCCTCCCCGCGACTACTGTCCTCCCCCATGCACCTGGGAACCACGGTCACTTGCTCGGCCTCCAGCGCTTGGTGCGGGGAGCATCTGCTACGCCCCAACCCAAGACGGGCAGTCCCTCATGATGTGGCCCGGTTGGCCACACTGGTAGTAAAGGGGAACTCAACTCCCGTCCTCGCTAGGTCCCTGTTGACGGCTGGGCAAGGGTCTAGTGCTGGCAGCTGGCCCCTGTCGGGGGCCCCCAAAGGCCACTGACGGCCCCGCAAAGTGAGACGGCTCTCCTGCTGGCGCCGCGTGCCTCCTCTCTCACCGGCCCTGCGAGTACTCTAGCTGGTAGGGCCTCTTCCGTCCGCTGTCAGTGTCACGTGCAGTCGAGTTGGTCTCCTTATATGTCATAGAAGCCTCCACCACTCTCAAGAACGTGGGCAGCTTCAGGGGTTTGACATACCCCCGAATGGCAAGCCGAAGCCCCTTAGTGAACCTTCACAGGCGCTCCTCCTCAGTAGCCACAGCTATCCTAATGAAACGTGACAGCTCCAGAAAGAGCATACGATATGCGCTCACAGTCATCATCCCCTAGCGGAGGATGTGGAACTCCCGCCTCCTCTGATCCTGCCATGTCTACGGGAAGTACTGCTCGCAGAAGAGGGTCACAAACTGGTCCCACATCGGCTCTGCCCTCTCCTGGCCTCTGATTGCCCTCCACCACTTGTGTGCCGCGCTCTCCAGCTGGTACGTGGCAAAGGTCACGCGGCACTCTACAGGGGGCGAAGGGTGTCAAACACCTTCTCGATCTGCTCTAACCAGTCCTCCGCCTTAGTTGGGTCCTCATCCCCCTTGAAGGAGGGGGCTTCAGCTTCTGGAACTGTCCGAAAAGCTCGTAATGTCGCTGTAGTGGGGAAAGGGGCACGCCTCCAGGCAGGGAGGGCTCATGCTTGGAAGTGTCAGAGTGCGGTGGGGGCGGTGGAGGACCACCCGCACCCCCACATCCAGCGCTGCATCGGTCTCGTGGTCCCACAGAGGACTCCCCCCCCCCCCCCCCCCTCCCACATTCCCAAGGAGAGGCGCCCGTGGAGGCAGGTGGAGCTCCTCTCGTACAATCTCCCGTATCAACTAGGCGAGGTCCTGGGCCTGCACACTCGGAAGAAATGGCTGGTCCACTGACACGTCGGGCTCAGCACGTCCACCCCTCCGACCTCGTCCACGACCGCGTCCCCGACCCGCCTCAAGGGCTACATGTCGAGGCATCTCCTGTAAGGAGACGCGAAAACAGAACAAAGAGACGTCACTCTAACGGACATTCAGCAAAAGAACCATCAGAACATATGTCAAAAGGTATGTTGTGACGATTACTCTAGTTGCATGCACGTGAATTGATTATTTTCAAGCTAGTTGGTTCATTTCTCGGGACAACTTTACTCTGATACCATCTTGTTACGACCCTGTTCCTGAATCTCTAAAGGACCCGAGATCGGCTCGACTCGACTAATCCCAAGACCCAATCGTCCAATAAGAAATAACCAAAAAGCAGGAAAGTAAACCACATTCACTATGCTAAGCAACTAACAGTAAAAGAGTACAGCAATAAGGAAAGTAAAAGCTGCTACAGTACATAACACCACCACAACAGTAAAACAGTAACAAGGTACAGGAACGTAAAAGTACAGGAAAATAAAGGTACAAGTGTCTGAACTCACTACAACAGAAAGTACTACAAAAGGAGACTACTGCTACTGGGCTTTACTGGGCCCAGCACCCTTTGCAGCCGCAGACTCGGGCTGCTCAACACCTGGACCTGAAAAGGATTATGAGTACACAAAGTCAGCGAACGCTGAGTAGAGTGGCAACCAACTAACTAAAGCAGTAAGTTAACAGGTAAACTAGCTATTCCAATTCTTTAATTTATAAGTTATTCCTTTTCACCCATTGGTTTATATATTTCCAAATCTCTTTCTTGATCTCGAATATTCCTCGTGGGAACGATTTTGATTGCAGTCTTTGTTATAACCAGGGCATCAAACGTCGTTTCAGACATCTGGGAAGTGGTCCAGACGACTGGAAGCCTTCCCAGATGTCTGAAATTAAATTTTTTCGACTTACGGGTTCGCGTCTACGCACATGCACGCGCAGACTGAACCCGCCGCCCTCCTTCTTCTCTTTCCTTTCTCCCTGCAGACGCAGCCACCTTTTTCTCTTTCTCTCTCCCCACGGCTACCTTCAAATACCCCCCTTTCTCCTCTCCCTCACCCTCACTCCACCGCCTCCTCCTTCTTCCTGTCAGCGAGAGAGTGAGCGGGCAAGGGCAGCAGCAGTTGCTGCTGTCTGTGCGAGGGGAGGAGAGGTGCCTGCGAGAGGGAAAGAGCTAGACCGCGAGGGTGCGAGCTCGCCGGAGCAGCCAGGGCCGACCGATGGGTGCGCAGCGGAAGCTTGGTGTTGGGGAGGAGCTGCTACAGCTCAGACAGCAGGCGGGCGCGGCGCGGCACGGCCGTGCACTGCAGGAGGAGAGCGAGGAGGTCATGATTCTGGGAAAATTCCCAGAATCAGACGTCTAAACATACGTCCAGACGACGCAGGAGACGTCTGGAGGAAGGTCCAGACGTCTGAAAGGTACGATATTTTTACCTTCCTTCTTCTTTCGCGTGTACGGCCATCCAGCCGTTCCGCCGAAGGCTTCTGCATCGTTTCGTGTTGAGGACGGCCGCGTATATGTGCAGGACTCGTTCGGGAAGGCGCAAGGGCATGCCATCACACACAGATCAGACGTCTGGGCACGGCACCAGACAATGGAGAGGGTCTCCAGACGTCCGGAGTGACGGTCGGACGTCTGGAAACTAAGTCCTGACGGTTCAGCGGGCTTTTGGAAGTCTGAAAGACCGCGCAGGATCAGGGTATGGCCTGAGCCATCATTTAAGACGTCTGGAAGATGTTCCAGACGTCTGATTTTGGGCAGACTTGTCATTTTTTACCCGTTTAGGGTCCGTTTGAAGTCCGTTTTCCGCGTTTCAAGTTTCATTTTTCTCAGATTTAGTTCCTCTACCTGTTTACAGTAATTGTATACTATTCTGAGTAGCTCCTTGCAATTGATCCTTGTGTTAAGACCCCATTCTGTTGCGGCTCTAGGGATTGTGGAGGTGCGCGGGTTTGCCGATTACACCCCCAGTACTCCCGATTTTGCAGGTAGAGTGGCTTCCCTTAGTTAATTACAAACATTAATGCTTATCTGGATTAAATGATAGATCCTAGGGTATGGCATGAAACCTAGAACCTGAAAACTAGATTGAATGTTAGATCCTAGGACATGGCATGAATCCTAGGACTGAAAACTAGATTGAATGATAGATCCTAGGGTGTAACATGAATCCTAGGAACAGAAACACTGAAACGAATGTCTTGAATGCCTGAATTGCAGTCTCTGATAAGTAGATAGAATAATGATAATTGCCTGTAATTAGATAACAGCTACTTGTGAAATGTAGAGTACTATTGCTAGTAACTGCTACATGTAATTACTGTTGTTTGAAATCTAAGTACGAGCTGCTTGTATATAAATTGGAAAGGAAAAGAAGTTTGAATGTTGGAATTACGTACTATATGCGAATAAACCTGAAATGATGAAACATAGTATGGCTTGGCCTGAGGAAACATGAGCACTAACCCTACGGGGAATTAGGAATAGAACTCCTGGAAATAAATGGAATGGAACTGGAAAAGTAAAACGGGAGAGCGTGTTGTCTCTTGGGTAAGTGGTACCAAAGAGAGCACATATTATCTCTTAATGTAGAGGGGAGCTTACCGTCCTCATGTCGAGATCGGGGTGGGTTTGGCCACTTTGCACCGACTTTCTGGCCCTCGCATACACCGTACCGGGGAGAGCTGCTAGTGTAGGGAAAGAGCTAGCCACCCCACGGGCCCTGGGGTCCAATTAGCTCTCCTACACCGACTTGTTAGGCCCACTGGGCAAACCAGAATAGTCAGGCGAGGGTGCGTGGACTATGGAGGGGTATGACCCCTATTTGGTTACTGTGGAGGGGCTAGACCCCTGTTACTGAGAGGGCTCTACCCTATACTGGTTCCGTGCTGTGCTTTGCGGCGCACCCATTAACGGAAACGACTGACCATGTGCCAGTGCGGGGTAGCTACCCGTGAATTTATCGCGCGTGCCGTAGTCACCGTTACGTCTGTCAGTGACCTTGGGGTAGTTAACTGAGGGTAGGACCACCACAGGGGACTCTCCCAGCCAGGAGAGCGCCACGTGTTACTTCTATATTTCGAAAGAGACTACAATCAAGATCGTTCCCACGAGGAACATTCAAGATCAAGAGAAAGATATGAGGAATAATGCAATAATTGAGTAAATGGAAAAATAAAGAAAGAAATTAAAAATATAACAGCTACTGTCCACCTTACTGTTTTTCTTACTTTTTGGTTGCCACTCTACTCAGCGTTTCGGTTACGTGTCACCTTTGTCACCTTTTCAGGACCAGGTGTTGAGCAGCCAGAGCCGGTGGCTGCAGAGGGTGCTGGGCCTAGTAGAGCCCAGTAGTTTTTACTCGTGTAGTACCCACTGTACCTTTCCTTCTGTTGTGGTGAGTAGTTTCTGTTACTACTGTATTCTTTTATTGTAAGCATCATGTTTATGTACATGTTTAATTCCTTACTGTTGTGGTGGTGTATACTGTAGTATTTTCTTTCTTTACTGTTGTATTTTGTTACTGCTAGTTATATACATGGTGAATGTGGTTTATTTTGCTGCTCTTTTGGTTACTTTCTCGTTGGATGACTGGGTCTTGGGATCGGTAGAGTCGGTCCGATTCTCGTATCTCATAGGGATTCGAGAATCGGGTTGTAACAGTCTTTTTCGAAGAGTAGAAGGCACATGTGGTGCTCTTATGGTCGGGAGTCTCCCGTGGTGATCATATACCCAGTCAACCACCCCAAGGTTATGGACAGACGTAACGGTGACTACGGCATGCGCGATAAGCGCACGGGTAGCTACCCCGCACTGACACGCGATCAGTCGTTTCTGCCAACGGTTGCACCCAAGTACAGCACGGAACAGTATAGGGCCTAACCCTCTCACTAACAGGAGTCTAGCCCCTAAGAACCAAACATGGGTCTCGCCCCTTCACAGTCCGCGCACCCTCGCCTGACTACCCTAGTTCGCCCAGTGTGCTTAACAAGTCGTTGTAGGGTGGCTAGCTGAACCCCGGACCCTGTGAGGTGGCTAGCTCTCTCCCTACACTAGTAGCTCTCCTCGGTACAGTGTACACGAAGGCCACGAAGTCTGTGCAAAGTGTCCAAACCCACCCCAGGTCTCAACCCGAAGGGCGGCAAGCTCCCCTCTACACTAAGAGAGAACATGTGCTCCCCTTGGTATCACATACTCAAGGACCAGCACACTTCCCTTCATATTTCCAGATCCATTCATCTATTTTCAGGAGCTCTACTCCTATTTTCCCCGTAGGGTTCATGCTCATATTTCTCATACTATCCCATATCAGGTTTCATCATTCACATTTCCATTCTCAGGCTATACACATGCAGTTGGTATTTCTATTATTCACATTTCCATTCTCAGGTTATACACATACAACTCATATTTTTATCATTCACATTTCCATTCTCAGATTATATACATGCAGCTCGTATTATATCATTTAACATATACAATAAGAAATGTCACATGTAACCGTTTAACTAGCATAGGTAATTCATATTTCACAGGCAGCTCTTGTTCATTAACAGGCAGTTGTTATCATTTCTATCTATTCATTCAAGACTGCAATTCAATCATGCATACAGACATTTCAAGTACTTCTTGTTCTAGAATTCATGCCATATCCTAGGTTCTAATTATTCAATCCACACATGCATTCAGGTTTATAATTGAATTAGGGAAAGCCACTCTACCAGTCAACCAAGGAGTATTGGGGGCTCGAACGGCAAGCTCACGTGCCTCAGCAAGCCCTGAACCCGTAACGGAACGAAGTCTTATAATAAGGAACAATCATAATGGAACATTCAGAACAATATAGAAAGCGTTTTAACAAGTAGAGGAACTTACAAGGAAGACACCGGTATCTTATTTGCGTAAAACAGACCTCAGACGAATCCTAAACGAGTCAAAAATAGGGTTACTGACTCAAATTAGACATCTTAAAAGTGTCCATAACTCACCTCAAGCTCTGTGTCGACCTCAGACGTCCAGAACCTCTTCTGGAGCATCTGAACCCAGCTCCAGACGTCCGACCTCCTCTCTGGACGTCTGGGAGTGCTTCCAGCTGTCTAGTGACCTACCCAGACGTTTGAAATGCGTGGGAGGACATGCTCCGCGCCTTCTTAAAGCAAATCCTGAACGCGACAACAAAATCTTCTCAATATAGCCACGCAAAGCGTAGCTGCAGAGCGGCCTGCATGGCCGTATCTGCAAAGGGAACGTACCTTCGCTGAGATCTGCCTTCAGACATCTGGATTCGCCTCCAGACGTCCGCTCCGTCATTTGGATGTCACTCTAGACGTCTGATTTTGGGAAAAACCCAGAACCAGAACCTCCTCCCGCTCGCACTCACCGCGCGTAGCCGCGCCTCGCCTGCAACTCTGGCTACAACAACGTCAGGAACGACTTCCTGACACACTCCTCCCGCACGTGCCGCTCCGGTCGTGCGCCCTCCGGTGAGCTCCAGCACGAGCTCGTGAGCTCAACTCCTCTTCTCCTCACGCCGCCCCTCCTCATTGCCACTCTCGCACTCTCTAGCTGGGGTGGAGAGGAAGAGAAGAAGGGGCTGGTGGTTGTGGAGTGGGGAGAATGAGAGAGGAGGAGGGGGGTTTTATAAGGTGATGCACTAGGGTTTGCTGGAGATGAGAAAGGAAGGGGAGAAAAAGAGAGGGTACTGTCTGCACGTAGCCCACGTGCAGACGTGAGCTCATATCCAAAAATTTTGATTTTCAGACGTCTGGGAAGGTATCCAGATGTTTGACCAGACGTTTGACCGACAGTTAAGACGTCTTAAAAGGCTCATAACAGCACGGGTCTTTACAAGAAGGATGTTTTGGAAGGATAATTCGATTTCTCAAGCTTTATGTCTGCAAATGGCATCAAAGACATATAATTTAGCCCTCATCACCTCCCCCAACGATTGAGGTCAACGTGCATATATAGAGATTATTTGAGGGCACATGCATGCGAATAAGTATGCACATTAACAACATAACTAACAACGACATAGAGGCAATTACGCATAGTTTGTGTGCATTAATAGAAGGTATGAGCCAAAGTTATCCATTAATTTATTTAGACGCCCTTATGAATTATTGGAGCTAAATAATGGATAAATTTTCGTACTTAAGTATCTTTTTTTTTCTCTTGTACTTTTACATCCTCCCCACCCCCACCTGCCCCTTCCTCCGTCATCCAACCCCTCTCTCCCACACCACCTCCTCTTCCACCACCAACTCCTCCTACTTCCTCCTAACTCCTCTACCTCCTCTTGCATCTCCTCTCTATTGCGCTCTCAACAGCAGCAATAGAAATAGCTACAATCACAAGCTCATCATTTTCCTCACAACCACCACACAATAGCTCCTCCTCTTACCTCCAACTCCCCCTTTACCTTCTACTCCTTCCCTTATTGCCTCCTACTACTCCTCTGCCACTTGCTCCTTCCGCCTCGGCCTTTGCTCCTCTCATCAATTCCGAGCACCTCCAACTCCCTCCCTCACTGACACTCAAGGTCGTCATCATGGAAGTAGAGAAGGCCTCCCTAAAAGGGAAGGGAAGAAGGATAAGAAGTGGTGAAAGAGGGGAGCTGTGGCAAAAAGAAAAAAATTTTTTAGGATAATTTATAAAAGTATTTTACTTTTTAATCTCTTATTTTATAAAAGGTATCTATATCAATGTGGGATGTTTTTATATGTAAATACTAAATGCCTGATGACATATAGGTCTTATCATCTAAAGTTTATATATGTAGAAACTTTATTAAATAATAATCTCATTGGCCATTGCACGACGATGAGAAAAGATGTAAGAATGTAAAATTGTCAAAAATTAACGAAATATGAACACTTAAGTGTGAGAATATGTGGGTCTTAAATTTGTATTTTATATTTCATTTTGAATGTGAATTTAATTAATATTTAATATTTAATGTAAAGAAATAAAAGAATGTAAGTTTCATTACGTGATGAATTCTATCATATTTAAAAAATTCATCACATCATTTTAACCTAAAATATATATATGATAAATAATTTTATATTTGTGATAAATTACTTTACATCAGTGTAAATAAATTATTCCTAGGTATCTTTACTTCGGTACAATCTTATTTTATACGGATGTAAAACTATTCTAAAGATGTTTCACCAATGTAAAATGATTTTACATCTGTATAAATTAATCGTAAAATTAAAGGTCTATAACAATATCTTGTTTAGTATTTGATTTAAAGTTAAAAATTCTCCATAACATTTAAAAAGTCATTGATAATATTTGATTAAAATATAAAAGCTATTTCATCGAAGAGATTTTTTTTGTTTGAAATAAAATTTTATTAAAAGGAAAAGAAATTGATAAAAGGACTACGAGGAAAAAAAAGAAACACACAGTCCTCAAAAGGGGTGAAAAATGCCTCGAAGAATCAGAAAATATCAAAATACAAAATAATAGATGAAGAAACAAATGAACAAGAAAAAGAAAATACCTCGAGACTGGAAACCAAATGTTCTCCCTAAGAAGAATGATCCTACACTCATAGAATGACATGAACCAAAATAATTGGACCCTTACTCTTGTCAGTAATTCCACCGTAACTTACATGGGATCACATGCGATCCCTAATAATATTAAACTACACTAAAAAATATAAGAAAAGAAGACTTAGATCCACCTATATACAAAGAACAATCACACCAACACCACACAAACACCCACGCCCTCGCTTGCTTCCTTACAACATCAATCCAGGCTGGCAAGGAGGCTTCACGCAACCACCCGTCCGACGATGAGGAGGAAGCTGGCAACGAGGCAAGCCCACACAGCTAGACGACAACCCAACAACGACCAACCCCCATAGCAGTGCCAAAATGTCGGCCACGCTCCCCCAAACGTGCTCCAAACATTGCTAGCAAAGTGTGCTTCACCGCCAACCTCCCCATGTCGATGATCACCGAAGATGAAGGAGGTTGGCTGCCTCAACATGCTAAGGAACACAAACCAAAGTGTGTTGCATGTCGAGAAAGTTCTTCGGACCAGATGGAGGAAGGTCAGGGAGGTCCGAAAGAGGGGGAGTGGGGAAGAAAGCAATTTTTAAGGGCTAAATCGAAGGAATTTATTTAATTGAAGAGGTCGTATCCACCGAATTAGTAACTTAAGCGGAGCGGATGACCAAGCATCCTTTTACTTTAAAAGATCGGTACATTTTCCTCCGATCGTTCTTACAAAATATGCAATCTGGAAGGTTCCACTAAAGTAAAAAATCCTTCCTTTTTCCTTTAACTCGCAATGCGAAGAGAACCAAGTGCAGATATGATTCCCGACGTTGACCTCACTCGGATAACATGTGGTTTTTGTTGCCCTTTCGTAGATTCATCTGATGCTGACGGCACCATTGCCTTTGTCTTGGCGTCACGCAACAGCCACCCCCATGTTCCTTTCTTCGCCCCTTCTATTCTCAATGAAAGCGCCATCCTTACATTTTGTCTCCAACTAACTTAAAATTTAATCGAACACTTTTTACCTTATCCTGATAACTTATCGAATAACATTGACGTATATTGTATACCTTTTTCATGCAAAGAAAGTTGGATTCTTGCTATACCTTTAACTAATTGATTAGGCGCAGGATTTTCGTTAACCACTTATATGGTTTGGTGAAAAGCTTGCGAAGAAAGCCCAAGAGGCAAAGAAAAAAAAAAAAAAGGGGGACTCCAAGCAAAATTTGATGCATCACATAACAAGAAAAATTATTGGGTATGATGCTATTGATAAATGGGGGAGCCTCCAAGAGGGGAAGTTGGAATGTGAATCAACAAATACCTGGATCTTCTGTTTCCACGAAGTGTTTTTTCGATAAAAATCCAACAATGAGCTCCAGAGTAAAGGCCAACCATCCCCAATTGATCATCGCATCCTAACCGTTCAGGTGTTGTGCAAGCACGTAGATCCTCCACCTTCGGAGTAATGGTGTCGAAGGACAAGAAGGTGCAACTATCTTGTCGAAAATAAGTTGATCAAAAGCACATGTGATTTTACTTGCTAATTCATAGTCAAATGCCAGTTGACTTACCTCTTCTAACTTCGACAGGAGGGGATAATTTATTTGAATCCAACCTTACAATTACCCAAAAATCATACGAAATAGGAGGCATTCTCTCTTAATTTGTTTGCAAGAGATTATGGGTTATCAAGAAAAAAGCACAAGTGATTTTTGAGAATTCGACCACCTTTGAGTTTAGTTCACTTAGAGAGTTAATATTTATTTATTTGAATACTTAATTTATAATTTAATAATCTAAATTTGATTATTTTAACACAAATTTTCCAATCACCAATTTTCACATATTAGAGATGTGAATGATCTTAGATAAATTCACATTAAAATCATACAACATTCACCCCCTTTACATAACTTCATTATCAAATAAATGTTGTGAGAATTAATATCATAATTAAACATCAATTCAAATACATATAAAATAATATTAACGTCACTCTTACATATAAATATAATTATAAATTAATATCAATTTTATATATGATTGCCCCCGCATAGATTAACGTCTATCTACGAAAATTGGAGTGAAACGCTGCTAACTTCTCCCCTTTTGTGCAGACGCCGAGAAATTTGCATTGAGAGCAATGCATAAGGTGCACCGCTCCCGCCCAAAATGGCTTTGGACTCGTTTAAAGTTACAATCACGTGCACCCATCAAATTTTAGTAATACATACTCCTTCGTCGTTAGTTCTTCCATGGCAACTTCCTGGTTGCCCACGCTCAATCTGCACGGATATTTTAATGCGGGCTCCCACAAATTATAATACTCACACATGGGGCGGAGGAGGTGGCGTTTTTAAATGATATTTAAGTTGAGATAAATTTTAGTGATATTGATAATATGGTGGGATGAGTAAGTTAATGTTTAAAAAAAAAAAAAAGGTAAAGAGATGTATTTTTCGAGTACGGATGGGAGTGATGATTTTAATTTGTATATTTTATCTTTTTAATAATAAAAATATTTTTATTGATAAAAAATTAATTTTTAAGTGGAATTATCTTGTATAATTGAAAATTCACGTTTCAAATAAGAAATTATTTTTTATTAGTGAAAAAGGTAAATACATCGGTGTATTTCATTTTCAAATTATATGTTTTTATTTTCAATTGGTGTATTTTAATTTTCAATCGATTGAAAATTATTTCCAACTGGTGTGTTTTTTGTCTTTTTTATTTTCAACCGGTTGATTTTCCTTTTCAACCAATGGAAAATGAAATTGCAACCGTTGTGTTTTGGTGTATTTGATTTTTAACTGGTTGATTTTCCTTTTCAACCGGTGAAAAATAGGTTTTCACTTAAAAAGTGAAAAGTGATTTCACTTGATTTAGGATTTAGGGTATATGGTTTAGAGTTTAGGCTGTAGGGTTTAGATTTATAAAAAGTTATTCTTCACCCATGGAAAGTAATTTTTCATGTGAAGAATCACTTGGAGTTGGTAAAAATCAGTTGAAAATCAAAATTTATCAAAACACATCGATTGAATACCAGTGATGTATTTAATTGGGTGGGAACGTAATTTGGTTGGACGGGAATGCAAAACAAAATGGTTGAATATTATCGACGTATTTGATTGGATAAGAACGTACATTACAAAATATCTTGCAACATATATTTCGATACCCACATCTTAAGTTAATGTAATTTAAATATAATGGAAAGAGAGTTGTGATTTATTTATTTTATATTTAATATCAAATTAGTTTTATATTATTATTTTGATAAAAATTGGAGTAAATGAAAACTAAACGTCATATGAGTTAAAATATTATATAGATATTTGAGGTGACATTTTGATATCATCCACCTTATTCCTATCACACTCACATGATCACCTCTATTTTATTCCTCATCTGGACATGGCCTAAAATACTGTAATAAAAATAAATAAATAAATGCAAAGCACATTCTTGATCATTCCTTTCTCATTCATTGCGACGCCCAAACCTAAACTTCAAATATTTTAGGGTTAATTTAGAGTAAGGGGTGATTAACATAGGTTAATTTTTTTACAATAAAGGGATAACATCTGTTTCTGTTTACTTAATAATAAAGATTAACACTTGTTTGTGTGTATTAAACGAAGGTTAAGAAATGAGGTTATCCAATGATGTAGTGAGAGGTATGAGTAAATTTGAGAGAATAGGTAAGAGGATAAGTTAACCTCCTAATAAACCTAAGTTACCTTATCTCGAGATAAGGAGGTCATGAGGAACTAAGTATTCCCGTGAGATAAACAAGAATTATCTCTCAAAAAGAGGGGATAACTCCCTCCATAAATCCTAAGGCCTCGTTTGATAGAAGTTTAGGTGATGTTTGGTTGCTGAGTTAAGTAGATTTATGTCTGATTAAGTATTTAATCAATTACTTATCCTAACCTCCACTTGCATCAAGTTAAGTGAGACTTAACTTAAGATAAAATTATTTCGTTATTTTATTAAAATAACTTTAACTCACTAAAACATCCAATCAAATTAATTTACTTATTTTATCATTTATTACACTTTTTTTTTATTTTTCTATTTATAATATAAATTTATTCTTTTCATCAAATAAGACCTAAACCTCTTCCGAACAGACAAAATACCTATTTTTCTTTTGCAGCGACGGTGGACAAATGCCTATAATCATTTTTCATTTATTAGAGGGCCACCCAGGAGGAAAGCAAAGAAGGAAAAGGCTACGACAGTTCAATTCCACCAACCCGATTAAGGTAGCAATAGATTCTTCAGGCATGGCACAAAATGCCACTCAAATTAAGATAACTTTTCCATCGAAAAATCCCAAATTCAACCCTCAAGGGTTATATGGAAAGAGAGGAAGAGCCCTCCAAATTTTCTTTTAGCAAACTTTGCAGCACAGGATATATCGTCGTTAAATGTTGGAGCATCGAACGATTACCATAGAAACGGTCCACGGAGGTTCTCCGACGATTGTTTCATTGGAATGCCACATACGTTTGTTCTATATGCACAGAAGGGGGTAAAGGGTACACATAAGAAGTAGCAGAGAAGAAACGCAATTGGATTCTTGGACTTCGAAAGCAAAATTTCCTATCGCGATCGATACTTGAACGAAGGGGCTGCCCGTGTGAACCACCGCGGTACGTACCCCCCGCAAATAAAAGGGACGCAGCACCAGATTGCGCATAGATCCGATGGATCGAGCTGTGGGTGGACCCAAAGTGTTTCTTGACGTATCCCTCAGTTTTTATTCTTGGCCCCCACCATCTTTGACTTCTTTGAAGGCGCTTCGCAGGACGAAAACAGGGAGAGAGGCGTAGGATTTAACTAGGAAAATAAACCCAATAATTAAATGCCGATTCTTCAACTGCCAGGAAATATTTACACTCGTTGTCTGTCCTATTCCTCTTTTGATCCACATCCAGATTTGCATGTTTGCATGATGGGACAATGACAAAAGGAAAGGGAAAATAAAAAAAAAAGATGGTTCCTTTACTAGATTTTTCAGGTAGTTTCACGGCTAGATCTACCCAGGATCTATGTTTTAGTTGCTACCCTTGTGGTGGGTGTCATGGATCTTGCTGTAGGTAAGACTACGATCGTGTGAATAGTTGGTTCGATATTCCGTTGGTCGACTCAATTTCTCATGCGAGTGATTTCCTTAGAGCCGATAGTCATTATCTAAGGGTCTATTTGAATACAGGAATTGCATGTTTTATTTTTTTTGTTTAGCTATGAAAATTTTGGAAGTAAATAAAGTTAAAATTTAGCATCTTATTTTAAAATAAAAATAATTTCAAAGATGAAATTATTTCTCTCGAATATCTATTTTAATTTCGACTTTCTTCGTTTATTTCACAAACTCATAATTTATTATACAATTCTTTTTTTTTATCATGACATCATTAACCATTTTCTCTTTTTCCCCCTTCTCATGCATCTTTCTTAAGCCATTAATGCCACACAACAAGCTATCAACACAACCAACATCCCTTCAAAGCTTGTTTCTCAATTTTTTCATGATTCACCCACCTAGGCTTGCTATGTAAAATTTGAATCCCTTCTTACCCAAGGGTGGTGTTATGAACATGCCAATCGCTACAGTTGCCTACAAGAGATCTAGGTCATGGAGAAATGAATCGTCATTCTTGTCATTGTGGCGCATGCCAAACTTTTGATTGAAGCTTTTGTTAAAGAAGATGGCATACTCAAGGTCATGATGCTGATATCTCCATGCCAGATAGGAGGGCAATTGCCAACAACTAGACTTTTGCAATCTGTATTACGAGCCCATATTATCACTCTACCTATTTAGGCATCACAAGACAAAAAACTCGTTACCACCTTTTAAAAGCTCATGCCATGCACGCCTTCCCTCCTCGTCCACGAAATCCCCGCACGACCAATTCCATCACGGCTCATTTTCTCCTCGTCGATACTCAACCACCGAAACAAAGTAAAAGAAAAGAACGCAACCTCCTACAGAATCGCATCAAACCTCTTCAGCCTTAACATCCAAGAAAACCCAATTCTCAGACCAATTTGCTTCCTTTTTCCATCCTCTCTCTCTACCCTCCCTTGATTCGGTCAACCTTATATTCAGATACAAAGAACAAAGAATAAAAAGGGACAACCACTTTTGCCCTTTTCACAAACGACCACCTAAACATACAGGCCAAAGAAATAATAACTCAAAAAGAAGCAAACAAAGAAAGAAGCGAGGAAAAAAGGGAAATCCATCCAATGCATCCAGCTAAGAGATAGCAACCACTGAACGAACACCATTCCAAATTTCTAACCACCACCACCACAAGCCCCGCCGAAGGCTTCGTCCCTTTTTTTTTTTTTTTTTGAAATACATACATAAACAAATAGAATTAATCGACAAACAAATCTATATATATATCCCAAAACCCTCATTTTCCCCTTAAAGAGGGGAAATTACAATTTACCCCTTCCACCTCCACCCCCACCTCTGACCTGTCTAGTCCCCTCCCTCCTCCACACCGGCTGCTGTCCCCTCCACCGTCAGTCCATCCGGACCGTCCAATCCGATCTCCACCGTCCAGTTTACCCCTCCACGAAGAGCTCCTTCCTCCTCTTCCTCACGAGGTCGTAGGGAGCCCACAGGGCGTCCACGGGGCAGGGCCTCCGGGCGTCAAGCCTCAGCCACGGCTTCCCCTTCCCGCTCCAGTGCAAAAGGCTCACCTTTCCCGGGTGTAGATCCCTGCACAGCCCCCTCGCGTTGTCCCCACCCAACCCATGTTGGTTCCACCGGTGCTCCACCCGCTTCACCTCCCCGGCGAACACCAACAGGAAAGGTGGCAAGGACCCAAGTTCGTATATCCTCACCTCCTCCTTCTGCACCCTCATCCACCCCTCCAGCTTCCTCGTGTAGTCCCCTTCTCGCCATTTTGCTAAATCCATCACCATGACCCCCGTGTTGAAGTAGCAGGGTGGCCTCCTCCTGGTCCTCCTCCGCTTGTTGTGGGTACCAATGCCATCATCCCCAAAGGCGAACCTTGGGAAGGTGGGGTGGGACCAGAAGCGGTGGGTGAAGTAGGAGGTGAAGTTGGCGTGGCAATACTCGGGGGCGGCGAGGGGGGCGCCGTCGAGGTCGATGGACCAGAGGCCGGCGACGTCGTCGACGAGGACGAGGTCGGAGTCGAGGTAGAGGACGCGGGTGACGTTGGTGGGGAGGAGGTGGGGGAGGTAGATGCGGGCGTAGTTGAGGGGCTGGTCGAGGGCCGGGCGGAGGGAGGGGGAGATGAAGGGGAGGACGAGGGAGGGGTGGAAGGTGTGGACGAGGAAGGGGATGGAGGGGAAGGTGGAGGAGATGGTGGGGAGGAGCGAAGGGGTGGAGGAAGGGGAGGAGACGAAGTGGAAGAAGAGGTTCTCCGGGCAGGAGGCGTGGCGGAGGACGGAGTGGACGGCGGCTACGGAGCCGCGGAGGTAGGCCGAGTCGAGGGTCATGGCGATGTGGATGGTGGACGAGGGGAGCGTGGGAGGCGGGCACGTGGCGTGGTTGCGGAAGGCCGGCGCCTCCCAGAAGGCCGGGAGGGGCGGTGGGTTCTTCGTCGTCGTGGTGGAAGAGGAGGAGGAGAGGGAGGTGAGGTAGAGGAAGACGAGGAGGAAGGAGAAGAAGGGCATTTTGGGCGGGGTGCGGATTTGGGTTCTCCTCCTTCTGCAGGGGTGGAGGAAGGATTGGGTTCTGCTGCTGGCGGTGGTGCTGGTGACCGCGGCTCTTCTTCTTGTTTAGCTGGTGGTGCTCGAGCGTTGGGGTAGTGATGAGGAGATAGGAGGACGCGGTTGTAAGAAGGAGGGGTGGGGTTTTGTGGAGGGTGAGGACAGCTGGAGGGACACGGTTTGGGAGGGGGTGGGAGTGCGGTGTAATTATGGTGATGGGGAAAGGGGAGTGGAAGGGAGGGTGGATATTTTGCGGGTGAGGTCCCTGTGGAGTTGGTTATTGAATGGGTGGTGCCACCCCTGGTTGCAGCGTGCCTGAAGATATTGCATGAAAATTCTCATATTTGCCCTCGTGTTTTCTTATAAAAGTTTTAATAAATATCAAACTGCATACAATTTTATATACATGTCTAGTATAAATATCGTGTCACGCATTATGTCTGTCGTATTACGTAAGACTGTCATGTATTACGTTCATTCCCTTACAAAAAAATAGGCTATTTCAATCACGATACACGACATATTTCATGACATGTTATGATTTACGTAGAGAGTTGTGTATAAACGTGTGTACGCTATTACTGTTCTTCTTTTCTTTGATGTCTACCCCCATTTTGAGATTTTTAACAAATGTGTGTCTATAAGTTATTTTATAGCAGAAAGGTGCACCCTTTGGTTTTCTTTGGCATTTTGCACGTAGGCGACGATCGAGGTGGTCGAACCCTTTTGGTATTTTGATACGGTGGATGCACCACTCGAACCTCGCTATAAGGTAGCTTGGTGTGTGTACATGGTCATATCAATGAAGGATGCGGGTATAAAATGGAATGGCTTTTTCCTTTCCACCGGAAAAATGGAATAACTTTACGAAGGTGCCGATGCAAAGATGATTGATGAGCTCATATCTAAGGATTAATTAGATATTTAAATGTTTAGATTAATATTAACATGTAAATAATATATAATAAGATATAAATAAATAAATTTAATTATTTACTTATTAAATATTTCATGTATTATATTTATATTTAAATATATTTAGAATTTATTTAAAATAATATGCATTAAATTAATTAATCTTTAGATTACATTATATGTATGTCTTAGAATTAATATTTTATGCGAGGATTTGTGGGTGAATAATTTATCATTTCATTTTTTATTTTATTAATTTTTTTTTTCTTCTTCAACGGCGGTTGTAGCTTCCGCAACGCAAGTAACGATGGCCGTAGTGAAGAGGAGTGGAGAATGTGGATCTTGACAATCCAAATTTAAGCAGTTGCAACTACAAAAGAGAGTGGGAGACTGGCAAGCTCAGGGAGCCCACCACCCACCCCATCGTGCTCCGCTCCCATCGTCGGCCTCCATGGATGAGTTCCATCACACCGTGGGCCGACGAAGTGATAGCTCGCTGCACCAAACCGGTGGACTTGTGCCAACACTGTGCGTGAGCTTTCATCGCTACACCTTACCGTGAGCACCTCAGCATACATATCCCTCCACGCTGCAACAACAGCGTGCACCACCACCGCAGCCACGCACCAGCAGCCATCCACGTGCATTTAAAACGTTTAGGAATGTTCACGGCCGTCTGAAGAACCAACGCACCACTATTCATCCCCATCCTCTATTTTTCCTCCACCAAAAAGAACCCAAACATCAACCCACCTCCACCGCCACTCCCTGTACCATCCTCTCCCACATGCGGCACACCTCCTCGTGCAGCCAGCGGATCGCACATACACGCCTAGCCGTGCGCACGCAGCAGCAGTAGCCACCGCTAGAACCCACAGCCTCTATCGCTCCGTCCGGCCACCTTGGGCCACCTTGCACTTCGCCGCGACCGTCATCGAGAAGCCCTTGGCTCACTCATCTCCTAAGCCAAATCTCACCTCCACCCGAGGCCTCATCCGTGCATGAACAAACGAGGAAGATTTCCCCTATTTTGAGTTGAAATAGTTTTTACATTCAAGTGCCATTACCACAAATAGATTTTTTATTTTCCAATATTTAATTGTGATAGTTTATGATGAAAACCTTCGTGTTTTATATAAAAAGCTCATTCAACATATCTTGCATTAATTTCTTAATTTAAAGGGGAATTTGGCTTGATTTTTGGGAAAATCAATAGTGAACATTTATTTTTGATTCGTGTGAGTTTTGATAGGCACATTCCTCCCCATGGAGATGACCTGCTCCTCATCGAGTGATTAATTTTAATTCAATACTTTGATTAGTCGATTTTCTATCACTTAGAAATATAAACGATAAATCATTATCATCTTGTTAAGCGAGAATCGACTTTTCAATGATACATGGGGGCACTAAATAAAAAAAATCTTATTTTTTTGAATTTTTTTACGTAAATGTTACTACAATCGTTTAAATTTATTAAAATGTCATTAAGTTCCATATATTATCAGATTTGACACTAAAATCTTTATGTCGTTGGCAAAATTGCCACTCCATTAGTTTTTCGTCAGAGAACAAACCAAGGTTAGTGGAATGTTAACTACGGTTGCATTAGTGTTTAAATTTCATCGCAAGATCGAATGGTTGGGATATAATCAAACTACTGATATCTGTTTGGGATGCGTGATTATTGATGCATTGTCAGGGAACTTTCAAACATCCCATCGGGCAGTGGCTGGAAATGAGGGGTAAATCCTCCTATGTCGATCAATCTCCCTTCTTGAAGCATCGTTCGCAGTTGGTTGAAGAAGTGGAGAGACAAGCGGAATGAAGATCTTCTTTGGTCGAGCACTCGCGGTTGTCATTAATCTCCCATCTCAGTTCCTTTGAGCTCGCTCTTTTCTTCAGTCATCGTCCTCATCAAAGGTAGTAATCGGTGCCTCAACAACCATAGGCAGCAAGAAAATTCTTGACCTCTACCACCTCTCATGACGCAAGGTTAGAGTAATCCCTCCCCATTAATGATGTCAATCTACTGGTTTCCATCTTCCATTGTCATTCATTTTTCCCCTCACGTGCCATTCATTTTTCTTTGAATGCATGGTTGTGATTCATTGTCTCTTCCATGTCAGTGTGCAGCAAGAACCGTAATCGAAGCTTGAAAGAGGGGGCTTGGAAGTTCGAACGGTAGGACTTACGTGTTTTGCAAGCGAGTGGTCTTCTTATTGTTCAAGTAATTATTTGTGGTATATGAGTTTTTTAGTCAGGGTTTAGGGCTTACAATGGTTAGGGTTTTGATAATAGTTTTTTTATGAGGATTTTAGGGTGAGGGTTTGGTGGATATTTGGGATTAGGGTTTGTTTGAAGGGATTTGGATTGATACTGTTTTCGGTTAAGGTTTAGGGCTTACGATGTCTGTTTGATAAGTTGTTTTGTTAATTTGCAACTTATTTTTTGTGAAGGTGGGAACAATTACAATGGAGTGGTACAAAGGTGAAGAAGTTATCATTGAGATCCATATAGATATGGAGGAATTTTCAAATCTATAAGGGGATCAACAGGGAAGAAGTATGAGGGAGATGATGAGAAAGTCATAGGCCTTGATCTAGACAGAACTTGCTGGTTTCATTTCACAGAGATATTGCCAAAGAAGCATGAATGGGAGATAGGGAACGTATTGATGATGAAGTACAAAGTTACAAATTTGCACCCCCAAAAATATGTTGAGGTAAATAATGAATCTAATATGCTTAAGATGTTCAGTTGTCATATGGATGGAACACCATTAGAGTTAGTTGTTAGTTTTCATGACATTGACTCATTATGCTATGTTGATAAGTTGAATGAAAGAGAGAAATTTAAGATGGACATAAGAACTCTTGGGAAGGAATTACCTAACCAACCTTTAGCTACAGATGAGACACATGTCAGAAACGAAAATGTATCTGAAGTAAAGTCAAATATTAATGGCCCACAACAAACAGTTGTAATGGATGAAGGTCATGTTAATCAAACTCAACAAACATTTGGAGGGAGGGCAAGGCTCCCGTAAAATTCACTAGAAATGTTAGTATTCCAATATCTCCGAGCTTCTCCCTCTCGGATTACATCTCATGGATTGCCTAGGGCAGAGCCCCGAATCCTCTTCCCTGGGAGAGAACCCTGAAAGGTCTCCCTCCTCTATTTATAATGCTGGGGTTGGTCCCCTTACAAGATCTTCTTACCAGATACGTCGCCTAACAAGGTACGTATCTTGTTAGATCATTAAGTGTGGCGGCCATGTCATCATTTATTGGAGGTATGTTTGTGCTGTCCTTTTTTCACTGCCTTCTGGCTTTGGTCAAATCAGATCCTCTGGCAAGTCAGGCCAGGCAAATCAGGATCCAAGAGCCGATTGTGCTTTATTCCACGATGGCTATTTTTATCCCACATCATAAGCCCCAACTATCGTAGTCCGACTTGTCGACTACGAGAGTATACTTCCATTTTTCTCTAGCACCGAGGTCACCCTTACCCCCAGTAGCTCTCGCTTGGTAGTGCTGGGGGATAGGTGCTTCGATGCCCCCACTCACCTCATGGGGAGAGGAGGGTAGGTGCTTGCATGCCCCCGCTCGCCCACTCACCTCCTGGGGGAGGGAAGGGGAGGTGCTTGATAACCGCCTCCTGAAAAACTAGGTGATTAGTAAAATATAAATCGCAATAGAAGTGTTGAAATTAGTTCCCGACTTCAAACTTGATCTCAACCCATTATCCACAATGGCGAGACTGGAGTACCTCCCCGGATCCTTAAAATGTAGCTCACAGTAGGATGCCATGGTTGTTTGCACGTTGCTGATGCTCGCAGGGGGCCCGGGGTCCAGTCTAGTTGGGGTGCCCTCTAGCAGCTTGTCCCGTGTAGGTGGTGTGCGCCTGTTGGGAACGTGAGGGGGTTTTTTGGTCCCGATGTGTACTAGTTCGTAGGCAGGTGGGGAGAGTAGTATAAATTTTTTTGTAAAAATAAACATCTATTTTATGAAATAGAAAATTTTCACTTATCTTTGCATAAGATGAGTGGAGCATCATTTCCATCATAAGCTGACCTCTTAGCCAGGTCGTCATGATGAGGCAGTCATGGTTAGGTAGAGAAATCTTAGCAAGCAGATCTCCTTTTCATGGTGATTGTAAAGACCCATTCCACTTTTAACTTTTTAAGACGTCTGGAGTGTCAGTCAAATGTCTGGCCAAACGTCTAGACCCTTTCTCAGACATCTAGACCCTTTCTCAGACGTCTGGAAATTAAAAATCTGTACGGTTCTCTCTCTTTCCTTCTTCTTTTCCCCCCTACCGAACCCTACTCCCTCAGCTATAAGAGCCACCCCTTCCTCTCCTCTCCACTCCACCACTACCACCACACCCCACTTCCACTGTTGTGAGCAAGGGTAAGCGAGAGAGAGCATGCGAGCAAGGAGGGTGCGTGAGGAGGAGGAGGCCGAGGTCGAGAACTTCGGGAAGCTCGTCGGATGCTCGCATGGCCACCGCGGCAAGTGCGGGAGGAGGAGGGCGTTGGAGCGCCATCCTCGACCACTTGCAACAGCTGGAGCTGTGGCGGAGCACGACGAGAAGCGCTGGGAGCGCGGTTTGATACTGGAATTTTTCCAGTATCAGACATATGGAGTGTCTTCCGGATGACCAGCTGGACGTCTGGCAACACCAGACGTCTGAAAGCATCTGTATCGTGGAGGTACGTTCTCTTCGCAGTTACGGCCATGCAGGCCACACCGCAGACGATCCTGTTTGGGCTAAAATAGGGTGCTACTCTGTCGTGCACAAGAGTAGCCTTGGGAAGGTGCACGGAATGCCTTTCCATGCATTTTTGGACGTCTAGACAGCTCATCAGACGACCGGAGGCGTTTCCAGACGACCGGAGGATTGGTCAGACATCTGGAACTGTTTTTAGACGGTCGCAGGGAAGTCTTGGACACCTGAGATCACTGCAGGAGCTTGAGGTGAGTCTCTGTGACTTTTAAGACATCTGGCTTGTTTCCAGATGTCTGATTTTGGTCTGCATATACGTTTTTGACCCGTTTGGGGTTCAATTGGGATCCGTTTTACGCAAACGAAGTATCTGTGGTTTCCTTGTGAGTTTCTCTACGTATTAGAAACCTTTATACACTGTTTTGAACCTTCTGTTGTGACGTGTTCCTTGGTATAGGACTTCGACCTGCTGCGTGTCTGGAGCTCGCAGAGGCGTTTGGGTCTGCAATTCGAGTCCTCAGTACTCCCAGATTGTCTAGTAGAGTGGTCTAACCCTGATAATTTTATTAAATAAGAATGTATCCGTGGAATTAGTCTACTGAAAACCTAGGATGTGGCATGAACCCTAGGACAAAGAAATGATTGAACCAATTGCTCTGCATGAATGTAATTATATACGTGAATAAGTTAAACTGTTACCCATTGCCTGTAAATAAGTATGAGCTTCATGTTAGAATATGAGCTGCCTGAGATAACTGAACAGTTACCTGTGAAATCATTTGTTGCATGTATTAAATTGTGGAAATACGAGCTGCCTGTGTATACGAGAACTGAATTGTGAATGATGAAATCTAGATTAAAATAATGTGGTGAACATGAGCATGAACCCTACGGGGAGTTAGGAGTAGAGCTCCTGCGGTTAGATGGAAAATCTGGAATGTGGACAGGAAGTGTGCTAGCCCTTGAGTACATGGTACCAAGAAGAGTGACTATCCCCTTTTAGTGTAGAGCAGAGCTACCCGCCCTTGGGTTGGGACCTGGGGTTAGGATTGGCCACTTTACATCGACTTCTGTTGGCCCTCGTGTACAAGATACCGAGGAGAGCTACTAGTGTAGGGAGGGACCTAGCCACCCCACGGGGTCCGGGGTTCAGCTAGCCACCCTACACCGACTTGTTAGACCCTCTGGGCAAACTGAGGTAGTTAGACGAGGGTGCGTGGACTATGGAGGGGTGAGACCCCTGTTTGGTTCTGCGGGGCTAGACCCCTGTTTCTAAGAGGGCTAGGCCCTATACTATTCCGTGTTGTACTTTGAGAATACCCGCTAGCAGAAACGACTGACCACATGTCAGTGCGGGGTAGCTACCCGTGCGCTTATTGCGCGTGCCGTAGTCACCGCTACGTTTGACAGTGACCTCGGGGTGGTTGAATTGGTGTAGGACTATCACGGGAGACTCTCCCAGGCAGGAGAGCACCACATGTACCTTCTACTCTTCGGAAAAGACTGCAATCAAGATCGTTCCCATGAGGAACATGCAAGATCAAGAGAAATCTGAATGTTAACCAAATAGGGTGAAAATGAACTACTTGTAAAATAAAATAACTCGAAAAGATAAATATACCTTCTACTTTTACTGCTTTAGATAGTATGGTTACCACTCTACTCAACGTTTGCTAACTCCGTCTTTTCATAACTCTATTCAGGTCCAGGAGTTGAGCAGCCCGAGCTACCGACTGCGGAGGATGCTGAGCCCAGTCGAGCCCAGCCGTAGTTTTCAGTACTTTTTGTTGTACTCTCTTTACTGCTACAGTGAGTTTCGAAATTTTTGCTACTATTCCTGTTACTGCTGCTTTCGTTCCATTTTTCCTGTTGTTGTGGTGGTATGTACTGAATTAGCAGCTATTACTTTCCTTTACTGTTTGTACATTTTTACTGCTTAGTTACATTGCATATGCAAATGTGGTTTATTTTCCTGCTTTTCAGTTATTTCTTGTTGGACGACTGGGTCTTGGGATTAGTCGAGGCAAGCTAGTCTTAGGTCCAGTAAGGATTCGAGAACTGGATCGTAACAGTGATGGCAAGGGATCGGTCGTTTCATCCTCCATCACATGAAGTAGCAGTTAGCCCCATTTATTGGGCATGCCTTAGCACTTGGCTTTTTACAAATATCACATCTGCTTGAATGGGGGTAACTTTCGCCTGAGTGTTGCTTTTTTTTTTTTCTTTTAGGCTGCACCCATGGGAAAGCATAAATGGGTGGCCTCTCTTCCTCCTTTTTTTGTTTGCCCCGTTCCTTATCTTGATCCTTTATGTCTTGGTGGGACATAAGGGAGGGAAATGATAAAGTGTTACCACCAAAGTTGACATTTAGGTGTCTGAGGCAAGAAAGCCATAACAATTTTTTTTAAAGGCTATCGGGTATGATGGCTCTAGCATTTCCCTTTTTCCTCCTCTTTTTTTTTTAAAAAATAGAAAGCAGGTGGACATGGCAACTCCACCATTCCCCTTTTTACCCCCCCCCCCCCCCCCCCCCACCCTCCCTTCCTTTTTTTTAAAAAAATAGGAAAGCACGGTTGATTGGGGCTTCACGGCCCTTCTCCCCTGATCGTGGGAGAGAGTTAGGGAGGATGAGTTTCCTGTCCTCAGGCTCGATCCCCTAACATGGAGGCGGATGAGCCTCTCAGGTAGGGAAAAACTCAAGTGGCCTTGTCCATGTGGCCCCCACGAGCGGAGAGTGCCCTTACTGGATCCCCTTGAGGAACACAAGGTTAGGGGCACTAGTGAGGGCCCAGAGGCAGAGGAGCTCGTTGTCGGGCGTGGGGTCGGGCAAGGACCGGGAAGAGTTTCCTACCGGGCTCACTGCCAGGTGAGGAGTCGGAGGAGCTTGCTGCCGAGCGTGGAGCCGGAGACCGTAGGGTTGCACTGACAATGGGGATCTAGTCCCTGGTAGCAACGCATGTATGGTCGACCTTTGAGCATCGCTGGTCGGGAGCTCACTGTGGGCTTCATGCCTTGGCAGGTGATGAGAACCTCATCATGAGCCATAACTAGCTCATTTCGACCTAATACAGAGAATAAAAGCTCCTACATGACTTAGAAGAGGGCTTAATTGGAGGAATAAGTGTTCTGAGAAGAAAACATGAAATAAATGTTAAAATTGTAATTTTACAATTGCAGTACATAAACGAAATTTCTCAGAGACAGAGCATAGGTCAAATGGTCTAAATAAGATAAAAAGTGGGTTGAATCAATCAGAAATGGGTTCTTGTGCAATCTAGGAATTAAATGATATTCTGTAACCCTAAAACAAACCCACCTCAATTCAAGAGGTTCGAGGTAAATTAAAAATCGACTAAACCCTCTAAAATTCATAGAAAAATAATCTCTAGGGTTTAGAACCTTCAATTTAGCCTTGGGAACCCATTTTGACCTACATTGAGAACCATGCCCAATTAATGACTTAATTTGGATTTTTACATAAATTGGTCGGTCAAACAAGGTCTGACCTAGAAATAAAATTTACCATTGGAATCCTTAGGTCCCATTTAGTCATGCATAAAAACTTGAACCTAAGATGAGACCTTCTTGACCGACTTTGCATTTTGGTCCTCATCTATTACTTTTTGACTCTCAACTTTCAAAACCCTTGCATTTTAGCCCCTAGGTTCTTTGTCATTCTTTGCATATAGGTCCCTCCTGGAAATCTCTGAGCAACGCCATGCTCCGGCGACTTTGCGCGGAGCATGGCGCCGCGCAGGGTGAGGGAGGCGACCTGACAGTTGAACCGGGTGTTCCCTGCGACGTCTGCTGTCGCAGGGATACCGCCATGACTTCTGCCCTCGCCCACACCTTCCGTGCGAACACGCGGAAGGCATGGGTCGCAATTCCGACCACTCTCCGGCGAGGGAGGCACGTCGCCTCCCTACGCACACCCCTCTACCTCCTCCTTTATAAGGACCAACGTCGCCAACCGATTCTGAGAGCTTGGTCTTGACAGAGAAAACCCCAACCCTTCCTCTCTCCCCACTCCGACAGGAACCCACTAGCTCCAGTGGCTCCTCCTCCTCCTTCTCGTCGCTCTGCTGCAATACCAGCAGCAGAGCCACCTTCACTGCTTCTTCCCGCATCGTGCTGTACCCGCCGACGCTTCCCTGCCCTCTTCCTCACCGCCGTTCTCTCCCTCTAGGTATTTCTTCTCCGGCGATAGTTGGTACGACTGCCGCCCTGCTCCGGCCCCCTTCGTCCCTGTAAGTAGGTAGCAGTTATTTCCTTTCCTCCCCTCTTTCTTTTCCCCAACTTAATTTGCTCAATTACCCCTCGACCGCGCCTGACCGCCCTCACCTTCTCCATCTCCGGCCACCCTCCGGCGAGACGCTCCCATCGCTCCACAGCCCCACAGGCCTCGCCGACCCTCACAGAACCTCCGCCTCATCACGCTGAACAACCTCCGCCAACCCACTGCCGCTCCACACCCCCACCACACTCCCCCGATCAGACCCATTTTTCCAGTCGCTGTCCAACCTAGCCCCGCCGCTAGACACCGCCCCACGGCCTGCTACACCCCGCATCACCTTCGCCGTGCCACGGCGAAGGTCCCCCGCTAGTCTGATTAGGCCGAGAGGCCGTGCTTCTGTCTGACAGGGTCGTAGCCCCAGCCGCCATTGACGACGACTGAAGCAGCTTCTAGGCGAGCTCCAGGCCCTGCAGCTTTAGGATCCTAGGTGTTGCGGGTTGGGGTGAAGTCTGCGAAGACTTCTGCCTCAGCATTTGGCACCGATAGTGGCTGTAGCTGAGCAGAGAGCAAGGTGGAATCGTCCTGCGGGCGCGCACGAGAAGAGCGCAGAGGATAGTCCCACATCGTGAGTTTACCAAACCCTGCAGTAGTATAAGTTGATTTTGTGTTTTCTACCGGTCGCCTCCGAAAGCACTGGGGTGAGGTCCCTCACCGTACTCACGCTCGCCTCATCCGTGGTTTCACCTCGTGGATCTGGCGAGATCCAACCTGACCTTTTCTGAGCACACCTCGCGCATCACCCACACACCAGTGAGCCTGGTCACAGGCACGAAAACCCAACCTGATTACAAAAGGTTTTGCTCCTTGTGTAGGCAGGTGGGGAGTTGAAGAGAAGAGACTTAGCTGCAAGGAAGAAAAAGAGAAGGAAGCAGAAGAAGACCGCAGGAAGAAGAGGAAGAATAAGAATAAGGCCGAGGAAGAAGACCAAGAAGAAGAAGGAGAAACAACAAAGGAAGAGAGGGGAAGCATTGCAGCAGACACCATTTAAGCCGTCTGACTGAGAAATCAGACGACGGATGAAGCTCTGCAGACAAAGCAAAGAAGAAGAAAAAGAAAAGGTGCCGCAGCTGAAAGAAAAGAGAAGAAGAAGAAGATAAAGAAGAGAAGAAGAATTGAAGAAGATCAAGAACTGCGAAGAAGAGAAGAGAAAAAGAAGACAAGCAAAGAGAGAAAGAAGAGAAGAAAAAGCCTAGAAACAGAAATCTACTTCTCCCTCTCTCTCTCTCTCTCTCTTATTTTTGTAATAAAGAAATATTGTATTTCTGGAATTCCAGTAGCTCCCTTAGTTCGACCTCGGAAATACAACTTCCGAGTAAAAAATCTTTTGTAATGATAACCGTAGCTGCGTTGCCTTATACTATAACGATTGTACTACAATAAACATAAAACGGTAGAAGCGGGTTACCATTAGCAAGCATTCACGCAGTGCATGTTGGAGAATCTTGGCGTGGGCCGAAAGACTCACCACCATGAGCAAGGTGAGTTGTATGTAAGGAGGTGATGGGATTCTTGCCTGTCGGGAGAGGCTATCCTTGCAATGACTTCTTCCATCCTCTTTTCTTTTTTTAAAAAATAGAAGAGGAGAGGAGAAAAGGTAGCTGGTTGGTTGATGGTAAGCTCCCCTTTGTTTCTTTTTTTTATCTCCATTTCTTTCCATTATCTCCATATCTTGCCTCGTTAGACAATAAACTAGGGAGAAGAAAGTTGGTCTTGATAGCAGCATAAAGGCAAAGAATGTAGCCGGGTGACCTTTACTTGGGTCAGGTAGCGCTCGAAGGAGCCTCAACTAAAGGGAAACCGGTCAGGAGAAGCTTCGGTAGGGAGGAGCAACCGGGATGGAGTTTGGGCAAAGCTTACTATCGGGCGAGGAGTGGGAGGAGCTCGCTGCTGGGCTCACTTCCGGATGAGGAGCGAGAGGAGCTCGTTGCTGAGAGTGGAGCCAGAGGAGCCGGAAATAGGAAAGAAGAAAAATCCCTCTTTTACTTTTCCTTCTTGATTTGCTTGCCCGTTTTCTCTCTCTATGTTTTTTTTAAATCTTCCTCAGCCCTCTTGATGTGCCCTTAAGAGAGCACATAAGGAGGGGCACCCGGTTATCATGAGCATTTGACAGTGATGGAACACTTGCTTGCAAGGAGGGGTTATCCTTGCGGCCAATTTTTTCTCTCCTTGCTTTTTTTTTTCAAAGGAGGATGCACCTGTGGTAGGCGGGAGGAGCTAGTTGTACTTTCTTGTAGGCAGAAAGGTTGAGGTGAGGCACTGTGGAGGTGTTGCACTCTAGTAACTGGATGCGTGGAAGAGCATGGCATTTTTGTTGGTGTTCCCATAGACGACGCTATTTAATGGGCCTCGGAAGTTGCTGTCGAGGCCCTGGGAGGCCATCAAAGTGGCACAATAGTGGTAACCCAGTTCTACCATAGGGGGTGTATGTCTGGAGGGAGGTCAAGGCTCCCGTAAAATCCACTAGAAATGTTGGTATTGTTGGTGGTAGTACACCACGATCGTTTATTTTGATGATAACAAAACACGTGTCTTTTAACATTTGCTTTTGAGTCTTAGTTTTTAGGGTAAATTGCAAATGGTAACGTGTTTAGACGAAGTTCAAGCTCGCATCCATGGCGGATTGGAGGAACTTGATGAAGGAGCTTCACGAGGAGCGAAAGCGTGAAGAGAAGAATATGATAGATTCTCTTTTTATGTATTCTTTTGTAATTTTTTTCTCTTTATTATTTGTGTCTAGATATATGTTAAAGAGTCTCAAAGTACCCTCAAAGTAGTTTTAGGAATACTTGCACAACCCTAGGATACTTAAGTTTTCTATAGAGAACTTAAAAAATCAAAATAGGGTTCTGTCAGCCTAATCTGACGTCTAATCTGGAAACTAGACGTCTGATAGTGATTTTTAAGACGTGTGACTGTTGACTCAGACGTTCAATAACTTAGGCTGGACTTAGTAGGTTCTGTCTGTTGAAATTAGACATCCAGACCTTAGTCCAGACATCTTAGAAGACGTCTGATGGTTGTGTCAAACGTCCAATTAATGGAACATTGGCTACCAAAGTAAATATTGAAGATTATGACCGTGAGGCTTATATCAGACATCCGTAGAGGATCGCAAACGTCTGATATGTGATCGTTTTGCCTCGACTGACCCAAAATCACCTTTGTGAGATTTTCTAGCTGTTTGGACCTTGGGAAATCCATTCCCACAATACAATAGGTTTTCAGACGTCCAAACCTTGTGTCAGACATCCTGTACATCGTCTGATGGTTATACACTAGAACCCTGTTTAGGTTTGAACCAAGCCAAGAAGGAAATCTGCCTAGAATCAGACGTCTGACTTAGTTCACAAACATCTTAAATAAGTTTTCCAGACGTCTGATACTTGGATCAGACGTCTGACGACCCTGTCAGAAAGATAATTGATTCTGATTACGGTCTGTTTTGCCTTGGGTTCAACCCCAACAGCTATGGAAGCTTTCTAAGGACTTCCAAAGCCTTTCTAGGTCCTCTATAAATAGAGGAGGACCCTTGGCTTGTAGACACACACCTTAAAAATCATTTCCACATCTCTTGTGTCAAAATGAAGTAGAATGTCATTTAGAAGAAGCTCTAGCTCTCCAAGCTTTTGTTCCATATCTAGAGAGCTTGAATCTAGTTGCACACCCGCTCTCCCTTCGCGATTATGAGAGCGACGAGGTGCCCTTGCGTGGTTCACGCACCCGCATCGTCATGTCGATGCACTCCCACTAAAGGGAAATTCCCTTACCTATAGTAGCTAGATTTAATAGTTTACTTTGTGGCTCTATAGGTTGTACTGTTATTTATCTTTGTAATTGTGTTGGGTATTTGCATTGCTAATTATCGTCTCTTTCGTGAGACAAAATCCTCCTTGTGAAAAGGAGGAGTTGAGGAACGCTACCCTCGTACTCATAGTGTGGTTGTAATTGAGGTTATACTACTCTTGTTAAAGTAATACATTCACCAAAGGGAAATTCCCTTACCTATAGTAGCTAGATTTAATCGTTCACTTTATGGTTCTATAGGTTGTACTATTATTTATCTTTGTAATTGTGTTGGGTATTTGCATTGCTAATTCTCGTCTCCTTCGTGAGACAAAATCTTCCTTGTAAAAAGAAGAGGTTGAGGAATGCTACCATCATACTCGTAGCGTGGTTGTAATTGAGGTTGTACTACCTTTGTTAAAGTAATACGTTAGTGGATTTGATCGCCTTTGTCGATCGGGAAATCCTAACTCGAGAGGATTAGGTAGTTGTTTTCACCTAATTTGGGTTTTCACCAAAAAATTACTTGTGTCTTGTGTCATTGATTCATTTGTGAGATTGTTGTGTATTTTTATTCTGCATTTTATTACGTCACGTATATCTCATCCCTCTCGTAGGGAATTACATGTATTACAATCTTTAAGTTTCTCTCTCTCGGATTGCATCTCATGGATTGCCTGGGAGAGAGCCTTGAATCCTCTTGCTTGGGGTAGAGACCCGAAGGGTCTCCCTCTATTTGTAATGTTGGGTTGATCCCTTTACAAGATTTTTTGACCAAATACATCACCTGACAAGGTACGTATCTTGTTAGATTATTGAGTGCGATGGCCATTTTAACATTTATTAAAGATATGATCATGTTGTATTTTCTCCACCACCATATTAACTTCGATCAAATCGAATCGTCTGATAAGTTAAATCAGGTAGATCCAGATCAAAAAGTCAATAACATTTTATTTCACGAAGATTATTTTTATCCCACGTCAAAAGATAAGAAGGCCGTTCAATATATTTAGATTGGTATCTCCCACTCTCCTCTAAATTTAAAAGAGAGCAAAATTCAAACCAACAAGTACAAAAATATTTTATAAGATTTTGGATGCTTTCTTGTTTTAGTAAATGCTAGGGTCAAATAGGGGAATAATTTTAATTGATATTCTATTTAAAAGATAAGAAAACTAAAATTGCGATGACATAAATACTCTTTAGTTCAGATCGAGGGATGATAGAAGGAGTCAACTTATGCCATCTAGTTTTTATATGGGAATAGCCACAAAAAAGTTTTCTTTAGATGGTGAATTAGAAGACCCGTTTCATATATCAAAACCTCATAATCTAATCGGATAACTTACTTGAAAAGGTTCGGGGGTGTCATGTTTCACGGTTTTCGCTAAAGCAGCCTCAAATTTTAAAATGTAATTTGGTCTAATTTTTAAACTTTGATTGCCATCAGTCTAGTTTTTATACCTTCGTCGAGATAATTGACATCCTTGTTAGCTGGCAAATTGAGTACGTTTCTTAATCCTTTTCCTTATTAGCTGGCAAAATAATTGAATGATAAGGTTTACATGTAATTGTCACGCGTACGTTCGGCTATCAACCTTGTCTCAAATCATTTATGGCAAGGTGATAATTTTAGACTCTCACATGTAGCTGAGGACTTTCATGTATCAAGAAAGATAATCAAATCCTTGATTAGGCTTGGAAATTCAAGAGGAAGTTGACATCCAAAATATCATACTCTACCTTCCACAACCCCAACCAATTTTCTTGTTAATCACGAGGCCACGTTGGGGACCACATATAACACAATCGACTTCTTTACTTATCTCAAATGACGATTCCTCAATCTCGTGCAGATCACTAACTTTTCTTTATTGCCATGGAGCTTTGTTAGTAAGCAAATTAGAAAGGGTAGTTCCATTTATCTTTCTTTGTTCTTTGTTTCTCATTATTGTAGTGTTAATTTTAATTATATATGTATATAAAACAAATTCTCTCCTATGGTGTCTAAAATAAATAAAAAAGGCATCAAAACTAAACCAACTAATGAAAATCGCATGTTGCATAAAGAATTCATCAAAAATAAGATGATGTTTTCATAGTACATATTATACAGAGATCTTGATTTTTTTATAATTGAAAATTTTCATCATTTACCATATTTTCAAATATACAAATCAATTAATGATTTTCATCTATGTGAAGATAAAATATTAATTTCTTCTACCAAAAGAAATTATATGTATAGTTTTAATATAAATAATTACTCAAAATTTATTATAATATGTCACGATCCGATCTCAGTTTTCTATAGGATTCGAGATTGATTCGCCTAAACTAATCTCAAAACTCATTCATCCAACGAGAAATAATCAAAAGTAGAAAATATTATAGCCACACATATAATGTAACTAAGCAAAAATAAATTAGAGGTAGTAATGGAAAATAGAATGAAAAGTCTCAAAAATATTATATATCACAAGCGAAAGAGTATTACAACATATATAGCCATCACAATTACAACAGAGGGAAATATAACATGAACATAAATATAACAGAACATCTAATACACACTAAAGGTACTCAATACTAAGACAGAGCTCTGAAACAGAAAGGAACAACTATGGCTGGGCACAACTGGGCTCACACCCTCGGCAGTCGGTGACGCTGGCTGCTCAACTCCCTGACCTGAATATAGTTATATAATCCGTGGTCAGCTAACGCTGAGTAAATTGGTGGTTAAGCCATTTACATGTAATTTAACAAAAAGAAACAAGCAAATAACTAATCATTAATTTCCATTTATCTCAACTAGGGGTTTCTGTTTTGGTTATTCTAAGAAGGATCCATAACATTTCTTAATCCTCTTGTTCCCTAAGGGAACGATCTTGATTGCAGTTTATTCCATGATGTAAGATGTACACATGGCACTCTCTTAGCCGAGAGAGCCCCTGTGGTAGTCCTACACCCGGTCTACCACCCCGAGGTCATGGTTGCGACATAACGGTCACTACGACACGTGCGATAAACGCACGGGTAGCTACCTCGCACTGGCACGTAGTTAGTCGTTTCCACTAGTGGGCACACCCAAACGTACAACACAAAACAGAACAGGGCCTTGCCCTCTTAGAATAGGGGTCTCGCCCCTCAACAGTCTACGTACCCTCGCTCGACTATCTCGGTTTGCCCAGAGGGCCTAACTAGAGTCGGTGTAGGGTGGCCAGTCATAACCCCGGGTCCCATGAGGCGGCTAGCGCCTCCTACACTAAAGTAACAAGAGTCGGTGTAGGGGGTCATTCCTAACCCCGGATCTCAACCCAAGGGCGACTAGATCCCCCTACACTAAAGTGACGGTAGTTCTCCTCGGTACTCCGTACATGAGGGCTAGCTCACTTTCTATACAAAAGGGATAGTTGCTCTCCTCGGTAACACGTACTCGAGGGCCAGCTCACTTCCCTCCAACATACGATATTCATTCCATATACGTGAGTTCCTCTTCTAGTTTTCCCATAGGGTCCATGCATTGTATTTAGTTCATTTCACTTCACGACATGCATATCTCGTTGTTCACAACTTGGTTCTCAACCATAACATGTATCTCGTAATTTAATAATTGAAAGAAGCATCACATCATGTAACTATTCATTTGCCAGCATTAAGAGTTCTAACATGCATTTCAGGATTAAACCATGTTGCTCAAACATTGTTCATTCACTCAATTCTGTCATAGGATTCGTTTTATATCATAGGGTTCAATTAATTAATTATAAGATATTATGCACTTGATTAATTAATTCATAACATCGAGAAAAATCACTTTACCGGGATACATGGGTGGAATGGGGGCTCGAATTGCAAATCTCGTAATCTCTGCGAGTCCCGTACACTCTACTGGCTGGAGACCTATACAATGGACCAATCACATAAAACGAGTTCAAAATAGTACACGAGTGACGGTAACACGTAGAGAAGCTCGAACGAAAACCAATGGAACTTCATTTGCGCAAAATCACCTCCGTTTGGGCCCTAAATGGACCAAAAACATGCATACTGACTAAAATCAGACGTCTGAGACTAGACCCAGACGTCTTAAACGACCTCAGAACCTTACTTTGCTTTCCTGTGTCTTTGTCAGACGTTTGAACCCCTCCGTAACCGTCTGAGGGAGATCCCAGACGTCTGACACTCCCTCCGATTGTCTGGGAGTGCAGTTAAACGTTTGGAACTGTCTCTAGATGTCCAAAAGTACCTCGAAGGGCGCATCACATGCCTTTCCCACGTCCTGTACTTGCACATTCACGTGGGTTTAAAATCACGACACATAAAAGCATAAGTACGTGCATGCAGGCACGCACGAATTACATAGCTCGGCACTCTACGTGCTGTCAGATGTCCGGTGCTAGCTTCGGACGTCCTGAGACTCCTCTAAACATCTAGATAGAGTCCCAAATGTCTGATACTGCGGAAAAATGATTCTGTTGAATGCCTCGCAAGCTTCTCTTCACGCTATCCTTTGCCCGCAGTACCGTAGCAGCTCCTCTAGCAGCTGCAGGAGGTCGCAGAGCTCCTCTCCACAAGCTCCCTCGGCTGCACCTTCGACCACACCTCCTCTCCTAAGCTCCCTGCTCCCCTTCTCCCTCGCCCAAACTTTCCCTCTCTCTCACGCTCTCGCTCTCCTTCTCTCCAGTGCTCCTCTGTCTCGAGCTCCCCTCCTACCCCCACTCGTGGCCGCAAGGGGACGGTGATGAGGAAGAGGTCGTCGGTAGGTGGTGGAGGATGAAGGTGGAGATGGAGGTGGTGGAGAGCAAAGGTGTGGGGGAGATGGCGAGGGTGGTGGTGTCTTTTTGAAGGGAGAGGGTTAGGGTTTATGAGGGGAGGTGTGTGCGCGTAGGGTGTGTGTTGTGTGGGAAGAGTGAGAGTGAAAATTGCGGAATCTCTCCCGCAGAACCTTTTCTTCCCGCAAGGCCCACACACCTAAATCGAGGGGGTTTAAAATTGCACTTACACCCTTACCTTTCCGGAAAACTACGAACGACTCTTGAGAAGGGTCATTTCATAATATAAACTTGTATTACAAGTATTCTGTTACGACCCGATTCTTAGATACCTACAAGACCTGAGACAGGCTCGCCTAGACTAATCCCAAGACCTAGTCGTCCAACAAGAAATAACCAAAAGCAGGAAAGTAAACCACATTTACATATGCAATATAACTGAGCAGAAGAAATGTACAAAATAGTAAAGGAAAGTAAATATGTTGTTTCAGTACATACCACCACAACAACAAAAACAATGGAAAACATAAGTAAACAGTAAAGACAAACAGAAACTAAAGGTCTAATACTTACTATAACAGTAAAGGAACAAAAAGGAAGTGCTGAAAACTACGGCTAGGCTCGACTGGGACCAACACCCTCCGCAGCCGCAAGCTCGGGCTGTTCAACTCCTGGTCTTAAATAGTATTATGAAAAGACAACGTCAGCGAACGTTGAGTAGAGTGGTATTTATACTATCTAAAATAGTAAAAGCAACAGGTTTAATTCTCTTTTCTATTTATTTGTTTTACGTGTATTCCCCTTTCACCCATTTCTCTCAAACATCCAGATTTTCTTGATCTTGCATGTTTCTCGTGGGAACGATCTTGATTGCAGTCTTTTCTGTAGAGTAGAAGGTACACGTGGTGCTCTCTTAGCCGGGAGAGTCCCCCGTGGTAGTCCTACACCCAGTCAACCACCCCGTGGTCACTGTTAAGATGTAGCGGTGACTACAGCACGTGTGATAAAAGCACAGGTAGCTACCTTGCACTAACACGTGGTCAGTCGTTTCCGCTAGCGGGTACGCCCAAAGTACAACACGGAACAGTATAGGGCCTTACCCTCTCAGAAGATGGGTCTCACCCCTCCACAGTCCGCGCACCCTCGTCTCACTACCCCGGTTTGCCCAGAGGGCCTAACAAGTCGGTGTAGGGTGGCTAGCTAAACCCTGGGACCCATGGGGTGGCTAGCTCTCTCCCTACACTAGTAGCTTGCCTTGGTACCACGTACACGAGAGCCAACAGGAATCGGTGTAAAGTGGCCAATCCTAACCCTTGGTCTAAACCCAAGGGCGACTAGCTCCACTCGACACGAAAAGGGAACATTTGCTCTCCTTGATACCACGTACTCAAGGACCAGCACATTTCCCGTCTACATTCCAGGTTTCCATCTATCCACAGGAGTTCTACTCCTAATTCCCTGTAGGGTTCATGCTCATATTTACCTCATTTATTCCCATCCAGATTTCACCATTCACAATTCATCTCTCATGCATATACAGACAGCTTGTGTTTCCATAATTCGATAAATGCAACTGGTGATTTCATGAGTAATTGTTCATAAATTACAGGCAGCTCATAATTATAATACAGGCAATTGCTAACAGTTTAGCTCAATCATTCATGCAAGTACATTATACAACACAAACGGTTCATTCATTTCTCTATCCTAGGGTTTATGCCACATCCTAGGGTTCCATTTGTCTATTTCCACAAACATAATCTTATTTAAATATTATTAACAAAATTAACTACTTTACCAGGCAACTCGGGAGCAATGGAGGCTCTAACCGCAGACCCAGGCATCTCCGCGAGCTCCAAACACGCAGCTGGCTGAAATTCTATACCAAGGAATACATCACAAAAGGAGAGTTCAGAGTAGTGTACAAAGGACACTAGTACATAGAGGAATTCGCGAGAAAAATACAGGTATTTCATTTGCGTAAAACGGACCTCGATTGGATCCCAAATGGGTCAAAAACGTGCCTTATGTTCAAAATCAGATGTCTGGGAACAAGTCTAGACGTCTTTAAAGGTACCAGATCCTTACCTTAAGTACATGTGGTGTCCTCAGACATCCAGGCCTTCTCTGCGATCATCTGAAAACAGTTCCAGACGTCGGAAAATGGCTCCGGTCGTCTGGATGCACCTCCGGACGTCTGGTGATTTGATCAGACGTCCAAAAGCGTGGCGTCCGCGCTCCTTCCCAAGGATGCACCTGTGTACGACAACGCAGGTGCGGTCAACTAACAAATATCCCTGCATTGTGATATGCATGGCGCAGGGAGATTATGTACCTTCGCGATAAATGAGCTTTCTGACGTCTGGCCTTAGCTTCAGACGTCTAGGTACTTCGTCAGCCGTCTGGACTCCACTCTAGACGTATGATACTGGAAAACTTCCAGTATCAGGACCTCCTTCCAGCACTCTCCGCACGCTCCGCCTCACACCGCCACAGCTCCAACCGCTGTAGAGGGTTGAGAGGCTGCCTCCCTGAGCTCTCTCCTCCTCTCGCATGTGCCCGCGATGGCCATGTGAGCTTCTCCGAGCTTCCACTGAAGCTCTCCGACCTCGGCCTCTTCCTCCACCCACACTCTCCTCCTTCTTCCTCTTGCTCTCCCTCGCTCGCCTCCTCTCACCACTCCCGCACAGCTCTGAAGGTGGTGGTGGCTGGTTTGTGGAGTGGAGAGGAGGGGGGCTTATATAGACAACGTGGGGGGTTTAGGGTTTGGGGAAGGAAGGAAGGGAGAGAGAGCAGAAGGAGGTTCTGTGCACCGCCCACGCGCAGAGCGTAGTGTGAGTACAAAAATTTCATTTTCAGATGTCTGGGAAAGGGTCTGGACAGATGTCTGACTGAGACTCCAAACGTCTTAAAATGCTAAAAGTGTGACGGGTCATTAAATCATAACAAACTTAAAGGAAGTTTTGTCCTCGAAGCTTGAGCTAGCTACGGTGCGGAAAAATGAACAAAAACGCATAACAAACTTAAAGAGGACCAAAGTAGGTCCGAAAAGACGTACCCTCAAAAAGCTCCGGGTATCGCTCTCGCATCACTGCCTCGGGCTCCTAGGTCGCCTCCTTGTACCACTGGCTTCTCCGTAGGACCTTCACCAGTGATACCTGCTTCCGTCTCAGACTCCGGATAGCTCTGTCTAGTATCTACACCAGTCTCTTGGGGTAGGTCAGGTCATTACCCACCTCGATGATCTCGTGGCTCAGAACGTGACTAGGATCAACGACGTACTTCCTGAGGTTGGACACGTGGAACACGTCGTGCACTTTAGAAAGCTGGTGAGGAAGGGCAAGCCGGTAAGCAACGGGTCCCACCCACTCCAGGACCTCAAAGGGCCCCAAAAACCTCAGTGCAAGCTTCCCTTTCACTCCAAAATGCTGTAGCCCCTTCATGGGCGAAACACGGAGAAAGACGTGATCCCCAACCTCGAACTGCACCTCTTTGCATTTCCGATCAGCGTCACTCTTCTGCCTGTTCTTGACAGTGCGGAGTCATCTGTGGATTTGCTCTATCATCTCCTGACTCTACCGGATCAACCTGGGGCCAACCTCCCACTTAGTCCCCACCTCGACCCAACTTAAGGGTGCAGTACACCTCCGTCCGTACAGGACCTCGTAAGGTGCCATACCGATGCTCGAGTGGTAACTGTTATTATATACAAACTCTGCCAGGGGTAAATGCTCCTCCCAGGAGCCTCTTCAATCTTGTACACAGCGCGTAAAAGGTTCTTAAGTGTCTGTATGGCACACTCTGATTGTCTGTCCGTTTGGGGGTGGTATGCGGTACTGAACCTCAAACGTGTCCCCAAAGCCAGTTGAAACTCAGCCCATAACTGGGAAGTAAGCCGGGTATCCCTGTCGAATACAATCTCACGCGAATGTACCTCTCTACCAACTGTGCTGGTCCCAAGGTGACTCAGATCGATAGGAAACACGCCGTCTTTGTCAACCTGTCCATTATCACCCACACTGCATCGTGTCATCGCTGGGTAACTAGTAGACCCACCACCAAGTCCATGGTGATGCTCTCCCACTTCCACTCAGGCACAGGAAGTGGTTGCAACGGCCCTGCAGGCCTCTGGTGCTCGGCCTTCACCGGCTGGCACACTAAACACTGCTGCACAAACTCACCAACATCCCGCTTCATCCATTTCCACCAAAAGTCGCATCTCAGATCATGATACATCTTTGTGTTCCCGGGATATATGGTGAACTTGGACCCATGCGCCTCAGCCAGGAGCTCTCTCAATAACTCATCGTCTCTAGGAATGCATAAGCGTCCCCTCATGCGCAGTACCTCATCTGTAAAGGAAAAGTCTCCTGGATCTCCTGTCAACACCCTGTCCCGTAGTGTCTGTAAGTACGAATCTGTAATCTGTCTTGCGATGATGCGGTCTATCAGCTCTGGTCGCCTCTGCCGCGTCACTGTCACTGTCCCACAATACCCCTGTGACTCACGGGGTCGCCAACTGCCCAACTCCTCCATAAGTCTCCAACTTTGTGCCTGTAGACTGACCAAGTGTGCAGGCGCCTTCTGGCTCAAGGCATCAACCACCACATTGGCCTTCCCTGGATGGTAGGAAATGCTGCAATCGTAGTCCTTCAGGAGCTCTAACCAACGTCTCTATCTCATGTTAAGCTCCTTCTGGTCAAATAAGTACCTGAGGCTCTTATGATCCGTGAAAATCTCGAAAGACTCACCGTAAAGGTAGTGCCTCCATGTCTTCATTACGAAGACAACAGCTACCAGCTCTAAGTCATGGGTAGGGTAGCTATGCTCATGGGGCTTTAGTTGCCGCGAAGCGTAAGCTACAACGTGACCCCGCTGCAAGAGCACACCCCCTAACCCCTGCAACGAAGCGTTTGTGTAAACCACAAAACCGCCACTGCTGTCTGGGATGGTAAGCGCAGGAGCTGAAGTCAGCCTCTCCTTCAATTCTTGAAAACATGCCTCACACTCATCTGTCCAGGCAAAGGGCACGTTCTTCCAAGTCAACTGGGTCATAGTACGCGTAATCTGAGAGAATCCTCTAATAAACCGCCGATAGTAACCCGCCAATCCCAAAAAAAACTGCGTATCTTTGTCATTGTACGTGGCCTCTCCCACCTGAGTACGGCCTCAACCTTGGCTGGGTCCACAGCCAAACCATCCCTTGAAATCACATTTCCCAAGAAAGTCACCTGCCTCAATCAAAACTCGCACTTGCTGTACCTAGCATACAGCCTGCGTCGCCTCAAAGTAACCAGGATCATCCATAGATGCTGTCCGTGCTGCGCCTGATCCCGCGAATAAACGAGTACGTCATCGATGAACACCACCACAAACTGGTCCAAGTACGGTCTGAAAACCTGGTTCATCAAATCCATGAAAGCCGCAGGGGCATTGGTAAACCTAAATGGCATGACCAAGAACTCGTAGTGCTCGTACCAGGTACGGAAAGCTGTCATAGAGACATCGGTCTCCCTGATCCTCAACTGGTGGTAGACTGACCTCAGGTCTATCTTAGAGAACACTGTGGCATCTCGCAACTGGTCAAAAAGGTCATCAATCCTCGGCAATGGATACTTGTTCTTGATGGTGACCCTATTCAACTGTCAGTAGTCGACACAAAGTCGCAAGGTACCATCATTCTTCTTCACAAACAACATAGAAGCTCTCCACGGGGACACACTGGGCCTCACAAAGCCCTTCTCCAACAGGTCCTGTAGCTGTGACTTGAGCTCTCGCAGCTCAAGCGGTGCCATCCGGTACGGTGCAGTAGAAATGGGGTTGGTCCCCGGAACCACTGAGATCTTAAGCTCGATCTCACGCTCGGGCGGTAGTCCTGGCAGCTCCTCTGGAAAAACGTCAGGATACTCGCAAACCACCGGAATACTCCGAAAGTCAGCCACGGGGCTAGGCTCTACCACTACATAGGCTAAAAAGCCCTTACACCCCTGGCTCAAAAGCCTCGCTGCCCGAAGAGCAGAGATCCATCTGAAACCTCCATCCACCGGTTGTCCATGAAACTCAAAGGGAGGAAACTCTGGAATGGAGAAGACAATCTTTCTCTCGAAACAGTCCACCATGGCATGAGAGGCGGACAACCAGTCGATCCCTAGGATCACGCCAAAATCCTCCAATGGTATCACAATCAGGTCAGCAAGGAGGCTGTGTCCCCATATACTAACCCCGCAGTCCATGTAGACCTCAGTTACAAACAACTGGCCACCTGGGCCTCTGATCACAAATAGATCCTCTAATAGTATACTATCCTGCCCCAAACTGATGGCAAAACTCAAAGTAACAAAAGAGTGTGTGGTGCCGGAATCAAAAAGTACATACACTAATTTGCCAGAGACGATAACCATACCTGCCACCATTGAACCGGAAGCCCTGGCGTCTCTGTGTGTCAGGGCGTTGATACGCCCCTCAGTCCTCGGTGCAGACAAAGCAGCTACACTCTGGGTCGGGCGAGCAGCCGCTGGCCGGTACTCTCCTCGTGACTGCTGCCCTCCCCCACGCGCCTGGGAGCCACGACCACTAGCTCGGCCTCCATCGCTCGGTGCAGAGAGCATCTGCTGTGCTCCGACCCTAGATGGGCAGTCCCTTTTGATGTGGCCCGGCTGGCCACACTGGTAGCAGAGGGGAACTCGACCTCCTATCTTAGTAGTGTAGTTTCCCTTACTCGGAGGGGGTGAGGTCAGCGTGACGTAAAAATGCGAAATTAAAATATAACAATCTCACAAAGATAACTATTACACAATAGGCACAGGTATTTTTAGGTGGAAACCCAAATCGGGTGAAAACCATCACCTAACCTTCTCGAGTTAGGATTTTTTCAATCAACCAAGTTGAGCAAATCCACTAACGTACTATTTAAACGAGGGTAGTACAACCTCAATTACAACCACGCTACTTTATATGAGGGTAGCGTACCTCAAATCCCTTCTCTTCACGAGAAGGATTTTGTCTCACAAAGGAGATAGGAATTCGCAATGCAAATACCCAACCAAATAACAAAGTAACAAATACAAGAAGAGTCCTATAGAGCCAACAAAATAATTCATAAATTTAACTTCTATAGGTGTTAGGATGCTTCCCTTTGCTTGGAAGTGCGTCAACAACACGGATGCATAAACTACGCAAAGGCACAATGGCGCTCTCGTGAACTATGGCGGGAGAGCGGGTGTGCAATTGGATTGAACCTCTCTAGATGTAGAAGTAGGCTTGGAGAGCAAGAGCTTTCTTTTTAAGATCAAAAGACACAAAATGATGTGAAAGTGTGTTGCTTGGTGTGTGTTTGAGTGACAAGGGTTCTCCTCTATTTATAGAGGGCCTAGGAAGGCTTTGGAAGGCCTTAGAAGGCTTCCATAGCCGTTGGGTACAACCTCTAAGAGAATCAAATCAGAATCAGGATCAATCATGACTCTGACAGGGTTATCAGACGTCTGGAAAACCCGTTTAAGACGTTTGGGAACTAAGTCAGATGTCTGATTTTAGGCGGGTTTCCTTCCTGACTTGAATCAGACCTAAACAGGGTTCTAGTGAATTGTCATCAAATGACATACAGGACGTCTCGCACTAAGTCTGGATGTCTGAAAACCTACTTTTCTGTGGAAATGGATTCCCAAGGGAGTGCAACGGCTAGAAAATCTCTAAGAAGAGATTTTGAGTCAGCTGAGGCAAAATGGTCATGTATCAGACGTCTGGAGTCGTCTACGAACGTCTGATACGAAGCTAACGATCATTTTCTCCATGTTTGCTAAGGAAGCCAACGGTCTACTAATTGGTTGTCTGGCAAATGCATCAGACGTCTGCTAAGACGTCTGGACTAAGGTCTAGACGTCTTATTTCATTAGACAAAACTAACTAAGTCTAGCCTAAATATTATCAGACGTTTGAGTCAACAGTCAGACGTCTTAAAAGTCATTATCAGACATCTAATTTTCAGATTAGATGTCTGATAAGGTTGTCCGAACCCTATTTTGGTTTTCTAAGTTCTCTACAGAAAACCTAAGTTATCCTAGGATTGTGCAAGTGTTATTAAGACTACTGTTAGGGTTCTTTGAGGCTCTTTAACATGAATCTAAAAAATAAAAATAAAGAGCAACAAAAGAAACAAAATTACATAGTATAAGGGAAAGGAAATATATCATATTCTTCATCTCCTTCCTTCTTCAAGCTATCGCTCCTCGTGAAGCTCCTTTGTTCTCCATCAAGCTCCTCCAATCCACTATGGATGCGAGCTCGAACTCCGTCTAAGCATGTCTCAATTTACAATTAACCTGAAATCTAAGACTTCAAGTGCAAATGTTAAATAACACGTGTTTTGTTATCATCAAAATAAATGATCGCAGTGCTCCAGCACCAGCAAGTAGGTCCCTTCTGGCAACTGGGTGGGGGGTCTGGTGATGGCAGCTGGCCCCTGTCTGGGGCCCCCAAAGGCCACTGATGGCCTCGCAAAACGAGACAACTCTCCTGCGGGTGCCGTGTGCCTCCTTTCCCGACGGCCCTGAGAGTACTCTGGCTGATTGGGCCTCTTCTATCCGCTGTCGGTGTCTCGTGCGGCCGGGTTGGTTTCCTTATAGGTCATGGCTGCCTCAACCACTCATGAGAAGGTGGGCAGTTTCAGGGGTTTGACATACATCCGAATAACAGGTCAGAGCTCCTCAGTAAACCCCCAAAGGCACTCCTCCGTAGCCACGGCTGTCAAGGCAACACGTGACAGCTCCAGGAAACACATGCAATAGGCGCTAACAGTTATCGTCCCCTGGCGAAGAGTGTGGAACTCCCGCCTCCTCTGGTCCTACCAGGTCTGTGGAAAGTACTGCTCACAGAATAGAGTCACGAACTAGTCCCACGTCGGCTCTCCTCTCCTGGCCTCTAACTGCCCTCCACCACCTGTGTGCCGCGCTCTCTAGTTGGTACGTGGCAAAGGCCACGCGGTACTCCGCGGGACGGCGAAGGGTGTCAAACACCTTCTCTATCTGCTCCAGCTAGTCCTCTGCTTCAGATGGGTCCTCATCCCCCTTGAAGGAGGGGGCTTCAGCTTTCGGAACTGTCCGAAAAGCTCGTGGTGCAGTTGCAGTGGGGGAACGGGCATGCCTCGAAGCAAGGAGGGCTCGTGCTCGGAAGTGTCAGAGTGTGGTAGGGGCGGTGGAGGACCACCCCTCCCCCTCCTGCTCATCCGGCGCTACGGCGGTCTCTCTGTCCCACCGAGGACTCCCCCTCCATGTCCTCAGGGAGAGGTGCTCGTGGAGGCTGGTGGAGCTCCTCTCGCACAATATCTCTGATCAGCTGGGCGAGATCTTGGGCCTGAACGTCCGAGAGAAGAGGTGGGTCAACTGGTACTTCAGACCCAGCACGTTCGCCCCTCCGACCTCATCCACGGCCGCGACCACGGCCCGCCTCGAGAACTCCCCAACGAGGCATCTCCTGCAAGGAGACGTGAAAGACAGAACAAGAGGGTCAACGATACCGAATTACTTCGAGATAAGACTCGGAACGAATATCAAGGCGATACGTGGTGGTGGCTATCCTAGTTATATGCACATGAATGGTTATTCTCAAGCCAATTGGTTCATTTCTTGGGACGACCTTGCTCTGATACCATCTTGTTACGACTCAATTTCCAGATCCCTACAGGACCCGAGACCGGCTTGCCTCGACTAATCCCAAGACCCAGTCGTCTAACAAGAAATAACCAAAAGTAGGAAAGCAAACCACATTCACATATGCAATATAACTAAGCAGAAAAAACGTACAAAGCAGTAAAGGAAAGTAAATCTGTTGTTTAAGTACATACCACCACAACAACAAAAACAACGGAAAACGGAAGTAAACAGTAGAGACAAACAGTAACTAAATGTCTCATACTTACTACAACAGTAAAGGAACAAAGAGGAAATGTTGAAAACAACGGTTGGGCTCGACTGGGCCCAGCACCCCCCATAGTCGGAAGCTCGGGTTGCTCAACTCCTGGTCTTGAACAGTATTATGAAAAGACAGAATTAGCGAACACTGAGTAGAGTGGTATATATACTATCTAAAATAGTAAAAGCAACATGTTTAATTCTCTTTTCTATTTATCTATTTTACGTGTATTCCCCTTTTACCCATTTTTCTCAAACATCCAGATTTTCTTGATCTTGCATGTTTCTCGTGGGAACGATCTTGATTGCAGTCTTTTCCGTAGAGTAGAAGGTACACCTGGAAGCTCGGGCTGCTCAACTCCTGATCTTGAATAGTATTATGAAAAGACAGAGTTAGCGAACGCTGAGTAGAGTGGTATCTATACTATCTAAAACAGTAAAAGCAACATGTTTAATTATCTTTTCTATTTATCTGTTTTACGTGTATTCCCCTTTCACTCATTTTTCTCAAACATCCAGATTTTCTTGATCTTGCATGTTTCTCGTGGAAACGATATTGATTACAATCTTTTCCATAGAGTAGAAGGTACACCTGGTGCTCTTCTGGCCGGGAGAGTTCCCTGTGGTAGTCCTACACTCAGTCAACCACCCCGAGGTCACTGTCAAGACGTAGCGATGACTACGGCATACGTGATAAGCGTATGGGTAGCTACCCCGCACTGACACGCGGTCAATTGTTTCCGCTAGTGGGTACGTTCAAAGTACATCACGGAACAGTATAGGGCCTTGCCCACTCAGAATAGGGGTCCCGCCCGTCAGAACCAAACAAGGGTCTTGCCCCTTTACAGTCTGCACACCCTCATCTGACTACCTTGGTTTGCCAAGTGGGCCTAACAAGTTGGTGTAGGGTGGCTGGCTGAATCCCGGGCCCCGTGGGGTGGCTAGCTCTCTCCCTACACTAGTAGCTTGCCTCGGTACTGTGTACACGAGGGCCAACAGGAGTCGGTGTAGAGTGGCCAATCCTAACCCTAGGTCTCAACCCAAGGGCAACTAGCTCCGCTCCACACGAAAAGGGGATAGTTTCTCTCCTTGGTACCATGTACTCAAGGGCCAGCACACTTCCCATATACATTCCAGGTTTCCATCTATCCACAGGAGTTCTACTCCTAATTCCCTGTAGGGTTCATGCTCATGTTTACCTCATTTATTTTGATCCAGATTTCACCATTCACAATTCATCTCTCATGCATATACAGGCAGCTCGTGTTTCCATAATTCGATACATGCAACTGGTGATTTCACAGGCAATTGTTCATAAATTACAGGCAGCTCATAATTATAATACAGGCAATTGCTAACAGTTTAGCTCAATCATGCATGCAAGTACATTATACAGCACAAACGATTCATTCATTTCTCTACCCTAGGGTTCATGCCACATCCTAGGGTTCCATTTGGATATTTCCACAAGTACATTCTTATTTAAATATTATTAACAGAATTAACCACTCTACCAGGCAACATGGGAGTAATGGGGGTTCGAACCACAGACCCAAGTGTTTCTGCGAGCCCCAAACACGCAGCAGGCTGAAACCCTATACCAAGGAATACATCGCAAAAAAAGAGTTTAGAACAATGTACAAAGGACTCTAGTACGTATAGGAACTCGCGAGAAAAATACAGGTATTTCGTTTGCGTAAAACGAACCCCGATCAGATCCCAAACGGGTCAAAAACATGCCTTCTGTTCAAAATCAGACGTCTGGGAACAAGTCCAGACGTCTTCAAAGATACAAGATCCTTACCTTAAGTCCCTACGGTGTCCTCAGACGTCCAGGCCTTCTCTGCGATCGTCTGAAGGCAGTTCCAGACGTCGGACAATGCCTACGATCATCTGGACGCACCTTTGGACCTCTGGTGATTTGATCAGACGTCCAAAAGCGCGGCGTCCGCGCTCCTTCCCAAGGTTGCACCTGCGTATGACGACGCAGGCGCGGTCAGCTGAAAAATATCCCTGAGATGTGATATGCATGGCGCAGGGAGATTACGTACCTTCGCAATAAATGAGCTTTCAAATGTCCAGCCTTAGCTCCAGACGTCCAAGTACTCCGTTAGCCATCTGGACTCCACTCCAGACATCTGATACTGGAGAACTTCTAGTATCAGGACCTCCTTCCAGCGCTCTCCACTCGCTCCGCCGAGCGCCGTCGCAGCTCCAGCCGCTACAGAGGGTCGGGAGGCTGCCTCCCGAGCTCTCTCCTCTTCCCGCACACGCTCGCGGTGGCCGTGCGAGCTCCACCGAGCTTCCACCGAAGCTCTCCGACCTCGGCCTCCTTCTCCTCCCGCACTCTCCTCCTCCCTCTCGCTTTCCCTCGCTCGCCTCCTCTCGCCACTCTCGCACAGCTCTAAAGGTGGTGGTGGCTAGTGTGTGGAGTGGAGAGGAGAGGAGGGGAGCTTATATAGACGGTGTGGGGGGTTTAGGGTTTGGGGAAGGAAGGAAGGGAGAGAGAGAAGAAGGAGATTCTACGTGCCGCCCGCACGTAGAGTGCAGTGTGCGTACCAAAATTTCATTTTCAGATGTCCGGAAAATGGTCCAGATGTCTGGACAGACGTCTGACTGAGACTTCAGATGTCTTAAAATACTAAAAGTGTGACGGGTCATTACATATTTTTTATAATAAAAGTGCTCAAATTTATATTATAAGTGAAAATCAACTTATATTATAATTACACGTGTAGTTATAATACAAATAATAACTCGAAACTCTTTGAAATACAAACTTATATCGGAAATGTTCATTCTAATAGAAGTGCTAAATTCATATTACAAGTAAATATGTTGTTATAATATAATTAATAACTCAGAGCTATTTGTAATATAAACTTGTATTAAAAGTATTTTTTGTAATAGAATTGTTAAAATATGCATTATAAGTGAAAAATAATTTATATTAAAAATACACATGCAGTTGTAATATAAGTAATAACTCAAAATTATTTATAATATAAATTTGTATTACGTGTATTTTTTGTAATTAAATGTGAAAACTTATATTAAAGTATGATTAAGCATTAATACTAAATGATTATTTTTTAATAATATTATAATAAATGTTTGATTATATATAAATCTTGTTGCTTTAGTAAATTCCTTCATTTGATGTTAGTCTGTTGTCGCATGATGTTCCTCATCTTTGCTTTTTTTTTTTTTTTTCCATCTTCAATCCAAATGTTATATCTTTTAAGTTTTTAATCTTTACTTGATTTTTTATTCTCATTTATTTATTTATTTTAATGACAAATGATATTTCGTGATTTTATGATGCTAATGTTATATGATATAATGAATCATAATATTTATATAACCCTTTATAATTTTTTTTTCTCTTTATCTAAGCATTCAATTGGTAACGGATTTAATCACATAGGGTGAGTAATCTTAACAATGTGGATTATTATCTTTGATAACAGGTGTTTTCCTTTTTAAGTAATGATAGTTGTTTGCATGATGAGTTTTGGTATGCATGGAGTGCTCGTTCGATCCGGATACCTATTTGCCGACGTATGGGTCGGGTAAGCCGTCGTTGATCTCGCAGTCGCCGCCGCCCTCTCGTCCCGGATCGCATCCGTCGATCCCTTCCCCTCCAAGTCTCCACCCCTTCCTCACACGCACAGCGGCGAGGTGTGGGCCAACTCCCCTCTCCTCCCCCTTCCCCCCACCACCACCCCGCCCCCATCGCATCCCTCGATACCTTCCCCTCCACGGCTCCATTCCTTCCTCACAGGCCACAGCGGCGACGTATGCGCCGTGCCTATCGGCCATCGGCAGAGGCGGCGAGGTGAGCAGAGATCCGATCTTTGATCTTTTGGACTTGTTGGGCCGTGTTGGTTTTCTTTTGGTGACAAAAAAAATGATGCAAAGAATTGCCAATGCTATGTTTGGGCAGAGATGAAGCTCCGCTGTTTTGCGTCTCTGATAGGAGCCTGTGGATTGATACGCTCATGTGTCTATGGGGCCGTTTTGTGCGATTGCATTTCGAATCTAATGTTGGCTTTTTGTTTCCTGCCATTTTGATTCTCTGTGTGAGTTTTGTTGGATGGGGCTTTTATAATAATGTTGGAATTCTTGAGTGAATTCCTTCATTTGATGTTAGTCTGTTGACCCCTGAGGTCCCCTCATCTTTGCCTTTTTTTTTTTTTTCCATTTTCAATCCAGATGGTTTGTGTTCTATTTTACCAACTAAGCACCCCTTGCTCGTACCTCCCCTTCAGCTCTAGAAAGTGGAAACCACGAATGCCATTCCTTGGAATGTGCCACTCGAAGGGCAGAATGTGCCGTTTGTGGCGAGCTCACATTCCTGTTGAGACTCATGTTCGGAAGTTTCTCTTGCTATAGAATTCATTCTTGCTTGAAACTCCTTCAGTGTTTTCAGGGTTGTCATTCGTAATGCTGCATACGAATGTGCTGCTTTACTTTGTTGTGCGGTGTTGTTGGTATGGTGATGTAATATTTTTCCTATTATAAACAACCAATGTTTACTTGTTATGCTAATTTTTACTTTTGAAGAAGCCAAATGATGATTTGTTCTTTTAAACAACATGGAGTCCTCCATATCTTTATTTAATCAGTAGTGCAAGATAATTATTTTGAAATTTTAGGGTAGTTTACTTGGGGCGTTAAGAAATTAGTGTTAACCTTCATTTCTGTTTACTTGTAGAGTGATGTTAATATAAGTTTTTGTTTAATTAAATAGGTGTTAACTGTGTTAACATAAGTTTCTGAAGACCGGAGTTTGAGTGTGGGAGAGTTATGAAGTTAAAACATGTTTTGCTAACACCCCTTAGAATTAATGTTAGCAAAACGGGTGTTAACCCCTTAAAACAGGTGTTGAAATTATGCAGGTTAACGCTTCAGGTAAACGGGGACTAACCTCCTAGAAGAGGGGTTAACCCCCCAAGTAAACTAGCCTTTAGTCATCTGCATACTTGCCTTCATATCAAGTACTCATTATGCAGTGCTTTCGTCAACCAAATTACTGCATACTAACTTCTAGGGTGTAGGTAAAACTTGATGGAGTCAAAGGGAAGGTCTTTCAGTAAATTGAATTGACTTTGGAAGTCTATAAAGCAGTAGATGTACTGAAGAGATGTTTTAAAAATAATCTCCCAGTGACTGTATCTCATAGTATATTTCTTACGAAGTTATTCTTCATTAGAAATAACACGTTGGACATATTTAAATATAATAAGAGCTTAATATCAGTTGACAATGTTATGCCAATACATCCTCATCCAAAATATGTCCAGAATTATACTCCTCGTTCAAGAGATTTATGTCACAACTATATGTAATTCCAGTCAAAACGTAAATTATCTTTTCTGCAAAACTTTCGAAATGTGTTTTACTGGATGTGTCTTTAGCTATATGTTCCCTAATTTGCATCCCTGCGCTGTTTCTAGAGAGTCACGGAAAGTAAGATTACTATACAGAACTTCTCATGAAACCGACTTTGTTCATCTCATATCTAATTCGATCCATATGGCTTGAATTTTTGCATTTCCCTTGTAATCTCTGTATGATAAAATGCTTGAATCCAGCTTGCTTTTGCAGCTGGATTCTTTTCCAAGTTATCTTTGGTTGTTATTACAAATACATTCTTTTTCCATCCTCAAGATATAAATGCAAGAAGGTTCATTTTCTCAGGGTGCAGATGTCTAATAATCCCCATAGTCTAGAAGAAAATGTTACGGACAGTGTGGACAACTCACTATCAGCATCTGGTGGATCAACACTATTCCAAACAGTTGCAAACTTCGTCTGCCAAGCTTCTGTTTATGGAGTAGCCGCAGGATATTGCATCTCTGCATCACTCCTTTCCATTATTAATAAATGGGCTGTCATGAAATTTCCCTATCCCGGCGCTTTAACAGCGTTGCAGTACTTGACTAGTGCATTCGGTGTGTTGCTCTGTGGATGTTTGAAGCTCTTGGATCATGACCCCCTTAATCTACTTACAATGTGGAAATTCCTCCCTGCTGCTGTCATATTCTATTTGTCACTCTTCACGAATAGCGAACTCCTGCTTCATGCCAATGTTGACACTTTCATTGTATTCCGATCTGCTGTTCCCATATTTGTTGCAGTAGGAGAGACCCTCTTTCTGAAACAACCATGGCCATCTTGTTACACCTGGCTTTCTCTGGCAACAATTTTCTGTGGTAGTGTGATTTACATGATGACAGATTATCAGTTCACCCTAACAGCTTACAGCTGGGCAGTTGCTTATCTTGTGAGCATGACAGTTGATTTTGTTTACATAAAACATGTTGTGATGACCATAGGCCTGAACACGTGGGGCTTGGTACTTTATAACAACTTAGAAGCCCTTATGTTATTTCCAGTAGAGTTACTTGTAATGGGGGAACTGAAGAAGATAAAGCATGAAATTTCTGATGAGTCAGATTGGCATACCGTGGCTGTGATTCTCCCTGTCAGCTTGTCATGCGTGTTTGGTTTGGCGATTTCTTTCTTTGGGTTCTCTTGCAGGAGGGCAATCTCTGCCACTGGCTTTACCGTACTTGGTATTGTAAATAAACTTCTCACAGTGGTTATCAATTTGGTGATTTGGGACAAGCATTCTACACTCATAGGTACTATAGGGCTTCTGATATGTATGCTTGGTGGAGTTTTATATCAGCAGTCCACCTCAAAACAAACAACTACAGAAGCAGCAGCCACCCAAGTTGTTGATGAGGAGGAGCAAAAGCTTCTGGAAATGCAAGAAGCACCACCTGCTGTGCCTGTCCCTGAGAAAGATGATTCGTCCCCGTGAGAGCAACTTAAGCTCTCTCCTTGTATCTTTATCAAGCTGTGGTGTGATCTTTGTAAGAATAAGCTCTTACTCTCCGACAAGAGCTGTTCTGAGTAGCCATGTCAGAAGGATTACCAGATCCTGCATCAACTACATTCCAGGATGCATGCTGTATAGGATATAATGACTGCTTCTCATGAAAGATTCATCTCTGCTTACTATCAGATGCAGCAGACCAAAAATGTAAGTTTCTTATTTATTGCAGAATTTTTAATGGAATATCATCATTGGATCAATTTATTGGAGGTCTAGTGAACAGTTTTCCCTACGTGTTGGATATATCTTTTAATTTTTTTTAAAGATTCCTTCCTTCCTTCTTTGTCTTTATGAAATTTGATCTTTGACATCCAGCAGATTTCATGGAATTCGTATCTAAAGCAAATATTTTTTTCTAAAAAAAGGGATTCATATGAATCATGCGTAAACCATCATTTTATGTAGATTTTTAAGAAAAATAAATATAGATTCAACCTTTTTCAAGGCCAAGATGGTTTCAGGTTGATCAACTTTGGGTCCGTGGCCAAGAAGTAAACTCCGAAGTAGATATTCTTTCTTAAGGTGAAGGTTAAACAACAAACTCTTGCCATTATGCAAGAAGCCAAATAAAAATTAGGACTTTGTAGTTCAGCTTTTGCAATGTAAGTGCATTTTAAGGTAGTGTTTGGCAACAGGATGACTTTTTTTGTTTGACATGGACAACAGGATAACTTGTAATTAGGATAAGTTAGTGAGTGGGATAAGTGGGGAAAAGGTGTTTGTTTTGTTGTTGGGGTAAATAATGAGTTAGTTACTGAAAAGTGAATGGATGTGTTGTAAGTTGGTGCCGGTCAATTGACGTAATGGGAGTTTGGTTGAGTAGTGGGGTAAGTGATAGTTTTAATTGTGTTGATGTGGTATATCTCATAAATTACAACATGCACTTGTTTGTCATTTGGAGGATATTTCATGGACTTGTTGCTGAATATTGTCCAATGGGTTGGCTACTGCTATATATTGTCTATGTTTTATTTTGTAGCCATGAGCTGTAGAGTTAATTAGATGGTTGCTAGAAGATGTGATTGTAACAATTCTGATACAGGCCATTTCTATTAGGTGTCACCTTATATTCCATGTGCATGTAATCGGTGCCAAGCAGAGGACTCTCTTTTAGTTCTCTTGCTTCTTCCACTCATCATAACATAGTGTCAGAACTTTATTGCTTCTATTCTGCTCAACTGTTGGGGGTCTCCTATAGCTGCGATTTATCCTTGGGAGTCATCTGCAGCTAGACATTGTTTGTGGGACTCCATCTGCTTTCATGGATTCATGTACCCTAATTTGATTCAAAATTCTAATGTCAACTTTGATCTCATCATATTTGCCCTCCAATGTTCTTTTTTTTTAAAAGGGTAACCACCCAAGATCATTTCATTTCAAATCCAAAACTGGAAAAGGTTGCATTAGGGTCATATCCTTGACCTCCAAAACTCCACCTTGGACAGGATGGAATTAAAAAAGCTCTCAACATAGGATCTCTCTCCCCTAAAAAGCACTCCATTCTTGCCCAACCAAACACCCCACAACACCGCCAAAGCTTTTGCGTGGTCACTCTTGGACCTAAAAGCATTGTGGCCCACATGAGCACTCCCTCTACAGAAAGGCGACCAAAAGTCAGGCTCATCCCAAGGAACAACCTAGTCAATCCCCATCTTCTGCCACACCTGCTCCACAAAAGGGCACCGGAAGAAGAGGTGCTGAATGTCCTCCGCATCGCCACATAAAAGACAACTCATATCATCCATCTGAGTCTACCTCGTTCTCCACTTCTTTGTCATTATCCTCCTCCTTATCACCAGCCACACAAAAATCTTTATCTTTAGCGGACACTCCGCCTCCCAGATCAGCCTGCAGTCTCTCCAAAGGTCTACGTTTGCGCCATCCCCACTACCATTCAATCTGTGGAAGACCTTTGCCACTGAGAACTCGCCTTCATCCCAGCTGTATGCCCCCCCCCCCCTCTGGCTCCCAACCTTCCAGCTCCTGCAGCAACCTCTGTAGATCCAAACATCTCTGGTTCGACAGACCCCCTCTGAAAGATAGGACACCAGACCCCAGACCAACAGTCACTGACCAGGACTGACGGGCTTCCCGCACACCCAAAGAGTCGAGGAAACCTGTCTTTGATGGGCATACCAACTCCCTGCCAATCATCCAGTCAGAATCTGAAGGCGTCACCCTCACCCAACACAGGAGTGAAGGAGTGCACCTCACTCGTCGTAGCCGCCAGTCCTTTGAGAAAGAAAGATGACCCTGGAGGTGGTGGCTCCAAAGGCTCCCAAGATGCAAAGGAGCTAAAGCAGCTGCACATGATATCGCCAAACATGCCATGTTCCTGACCCATAAGCCTAGCAATCCACTTCGTAAGAAGGCTAGTGTTAACCTTCTTTGCCTTCCAATGTTCTTCTTGCCTCAATTCAGCACGATGTTCCATACAAATTGTCCTCTGCTTCTTTTTCTCTATGGAAAGCTCAATTTTACGGATTTTACATGCAGGTGATCTTATTATATTTGCAGGTGGCCTTTTCTATATATATATATATATATATATATATATATATATATATATATATATTTGTGGGTGGATCAAATCCTATGTCTGCAATTTCTCAAGTCATCTAATGGTTTTGTTACATGAGATGACTATTGTATCTTATAGCTTCAAAAGGATTTATTGGTCCTAAGTTAGCTGATCTCCTTTGTTTTTTTATTAAAAGCAAAAGGGCGGTTATCCGATTGATAACCACCCAAATTCATTCCATCAAACCATCAAACAACTGCCGGTTACAAAGTGAACTCTCAGAAGACCACCTGGGAGGAAATGGACAAGATAAAATTCTCCACAAGGCCTGTCGCCCCTAAACACCACTCCATTCCTCCCCAACCACACACCCCACAATAACGTCAACACCTTGGCTCTGTCCTTTTTAGATAAAAAAGTGGACACTCCAGCATTGGTGCTACCTCTCCGGAATGACGACCAGAAACTGACCATGTCTCAGTGGTCAATCCAGTTTATATCTAATCTCCGCCAAATTTGCAAAACAAAGGGGCATTGGAAGAAAGGATGCTGTATATCCTCATCCGCCTCTCCGCAAAAGGAACACCTCACATCGTCCATCTGTGCCCACCTTGCCCTTCACACGTTCGTCACAATCCTTCATCTCCGTAGAAGACAAGAGAAGATCTTTACTTTCAGAGGACAATCTGCCAACCAAAGCAGCCTGCAGTCTCTAGAGAGGTCCAAATCCAGGATCTGTGGGGTGCTACCAAGCTCTTTGTACACCTTCGCAACAGCAAACTCTCCATCAATCCAAGCAATGGCATCTCTCCCCTCCTTTAGCGCCCAGCCCTCCAGCTCCTAAAGCAATTATTGGAACTCTGCAGCTCTCTGGTCCGTGAGTCCCCCCCAAAAGGTGGGGCACCACACTTCGTCCCAGCAGTTACCAACCATAGACGTTGGATCCCTAGCCCTCCCGAAGAGATGAGGAAACCTGCCACTGAAGTTTTCCCAACCCCCTGCCACTCATCAAGCCAGAACTAGAATGCATCACCTGCCTTGAGCTCTGACGAAAAGAAAGACCGCACCTTTGGTGCCACCGCCGCCAAGCCTTTGAGGAAGTAGGATGCCCTTGGAGGTGGGGTCTCCAGCGGTCCCCAAGAGTGAAAAGAACCATAGCAATGCCATAGGATATCACCAAAAAGACCTTGCTCCTGGCCCACCAACTTCGTAATCCACTTCGTAAGGAGACTCAAATTGACCCTGCCCACATCTCTAATACTTAACCCTCCCTCCTGCAGCAGCCGATACACCACCTCCCGAGCCACCAACCTTGTCCCTTTTCTCGTCGTCCCTATATTGGACTAGAAGAAATCTCTCAACCCTGTAAGCTTCTTCTCTACATGATGCGGCACCTAAAAAATGGAAAGGAAGTATGCTGGAATCGAGGACAGCACCGCCTTCACCAAGGTCAACCTCCCTCCCCTTGATAATAGCTTAGAAGACCAGCCCGCCAACCTCTTCTCCATCCTCTCTAGAAGCGGAATCCAATCTTGCATCCTGAGACGACGGTCAGATAGCAGTAGCCCCAGGTACAACAAGGGCAGTGCACCCATGCCCGTCCCAAGCTCATCAGCAACCACCACCACCTCATCGCCTGTCATGTTCAGTGGAATGAAGCTGGATTTCTGATAATTAATCTGCAGCCCGGAGGCCTCCCCAAACAGCTCTAGTAGTATCCTCATTCTCCTTGCCTCTAAAATCAACCCCTCAACTAGGAATAATGTGTCATCTGCATATTGCAATAAAGTGACCTCTCTTCCAGTACCACCCCCAAAGACACTGATCAGCTCCCTGGCACAAGACTTGTGGGTCACTCTGGCAAGAGCATCTGCCGCCAGTATCAAAAGCATCGAAGTGAGCGGGCGGCCTTGCCTAACCCTCCTCCTAGGCTACACCCACCCTCCTGCAGGATTCCTGTCAACTAAGATCGAGAAGGATGTCGTAGTCACACACCGCTTCATCCAATTAATCCAGACCTGGGGGAAACCCCTCCTCATGTGAGACGTCTAGAGGAAATTCCATTGCATGGAGTCAAAGGCCTTGCTGAAGTCAACCTTCCAGAGGAAGGCCTTCCTCCTCTCCCTCCTCTACGCCGCAAGAGCCTCCAAGGCTACCACGAAACCATCCAGGATTCCCCTCCTCGGAATGAATGTTGTCTGCACCGGAAAAATTAGGTCGAAGTCTGTTAGCCAAGACCTTTGCGACAATAAGGTAAATGGTGTTCGAAAGGGCAATAGGACGGAAGTCCTCAATTGCCTCCGCATCTTCCTTCTTAGGTAATAGGAAAGATAGAACCAATTCAACCTGTCAAACCCCCTTTTACTAGTGGCAAATTCCTCCATCATCTACATCACCTCAGGCTTAACCACAGTCCAAACTCCTTAAAGAAAACAACGGGGAAGCCACTTCGACTAGGGCACCCCTCCCCATTGAGACCCCATATCGCCTCCCTCACCTCACCTCACCCTCTGTGAAGACAGACGTGAACCCCAAAGCTTGATCCATCGTAATACTCTCCACATCCTCTCCCTGCTATCTCCAGCTTCCTCTGCTCTACCTCCCTGCGAAATTCTTGAAGTAGGCTGCAACTGCTCATTCGACCTCCTCTCTGCCAGAGAAGGACTCCCCTTCCACCTGCAAACTCTCAATCTAGTTCCTCCTCCTCGTCGAGGCCACCTGGTGAAAGAACTTGGTGTTGGAATCGCCCTCATGCAACTACTTCTACCTCGATCTCATCTTCCACTCCACCTCCGCCTTCCTGTCTTCCTCCTACACCACCCGAGTCATTTCCACCTTGCGATCTCTATCTTCCATAGAAACGGACTCGAGATCCTCATGTCTGTCAATCCTGGAGATCTTCGCTAGAGCCTTTGCCTTCCTATTGCACCTGGACTCCCTGATCTCCTTCCTATAAACCCTCAAGTGGTGCCTCAAGCCAACTAGCTTCTTTGCCGGTCGGATCGTTGCTGATCCCTCCACCTCCATCGAGCTTCACTTCTCCACTATGGCCCTGAACCCATCCTTCATCAGCCAAGATCCATCAAACTTGAAGTAAGTGCCAAAGCATGTCCCCTCATTGGTTCTCCACATAAGCGACGTATGGTCTAAAAAGGGCCACTCCATCGGAGCTACACCCGCCATCGGGTACATCTCTGTCAACTCAACTTTAGATAAGGACCTGTCAATCTTGGATTTCTGACCACTAGCATTCCTTTATGTGTAGGCACAGGAAGCTGGGACCATGTCAATGAGGCCATGCAATGCTACAAACTCCACAAAGTTCTTCGATCCAGGGTCCTGCTTGCCTCGTACTCCAAGCCTATCATCGATCTGTAGCGTGACGTTAAAGTCACCGCTAACCAGCCATGGCATCCCTTGGTTTCCCACCGCCACTATCACAAGCTCCTTCCACATCATCCCCCTCGCTTGTGAATCGGACGAGCTATAAACACCGGTGATGACCATCTTGGCCCTGTCAACATTCTTGACCAGCTTGACAGAGATAATGTGGCTCCCTATGAAACTATCCTCCAAGGTGAAAACATCCTTATACCATCTGAGCAGCTGCCTCCCTGCATGACCAACCGCATCCAGAGTTAAAAACCCCTCCATCCAAGAGCTCCCGATCTCCCCCCACAACCTCCCATCACAGGCTTGCAACTGTCTCTTGAAGCAGCACCACGTCCACCCTCCACTGCCTGATATAACTCTCCAACGCCGACCTCCTTGATGGGTCATTAAGGTCCTTAACATTTCAAGACAGCACACCATTCATTGGGAAACCAAAGAGACCTCCTATGTGATCGGACAGAAGCCCGCGGCCTCCGCTGTCCGGCAAACCTCCTTATCCTTCTCGTCCAGCACACCAGCTTCCTGACCTGGGGATGGCGATGGTCCTCCACTGCGGTCAACCACCACCTGATCACCCCTTCCGTTCTTTCTGAACATCCACCTTCGGTTGTATCGGAGATCAGCCCCTCGACCTCTGTTCACAACTTGCAGCCTCCACCTAGCATTGCTGATCCCAATCGGAGTCCCAGACCGACCGGGTGCAATCGTCACCGTCGCGTCATTCTCTTCCTCAGTCATCGCCTCTGTTGCTGCCCCCACCGCAGTGTCCTCGTACGTCGCCCCATCCGATGCCGGTGCCTCCTCCGCAACCTCTGTCGTGGGCTCTGCCTCCTCTCTGTTCGGCTCTGGCCACATCGTGGCCTCCATCTGTAGGTGTCGTCGCCTCCGAAGCTCCTTCTTGCCACTCGAGCAAAGCGAAACAGGATGACCCTTCAGTCCACCATCTCCGGTGACCCCGCCCGGCAGCTCCCCTCGTGCTTCCCTCCGCTTGGAAGGAGAAGAAAATGCGTCGTCAGAAGCCTGCGAAACAACCTGTGGCTGATCTCCCACCGAGAGCAGACCCACCGCGCGAGAGCCAGATTCGATATCGTGGCCCTCTTTATGGACAAACAGGTATCTTCGCCCAATATCCAAATCCACCATCCAAGAGTCAAGTCTGGATAAACGGGTGGCGCCCTCCGCACTTGACCCAACTCCCTTCGGATGCACAAAAGGGTTCACCAGCTGGGCAATGGTGCCATCCCTCGACCCTTTTGCTTCTCTAGGTAGCTCCCACGCCTCAAATCTTGTACGTCACCCCGCAGATAATGGTGTCGCCCCCGAGGGTGGCACCTTGGATGCCGCGTCGATTTGAATCTCCTCCCACCTAGGTTTCCATGCCATCGTCACGACTTGTGGCGTCACCTCAGCAGACGGAGCACCAGTTGCCCCCTTGCTTGGCTATGGCGAACAGGTAACCAGCCAGGAGTCTCTACCCAACCTCAGAGTGACCTCCAGTAAAGGGAGGCCAACCTTGAGCTCAATCTCCGCAAGTAGCGGTCAGGTGGTGAGGCCAATGTTCCAGCAACGTCGGAGCTGAGCAAATGGCCCAACCAGAGCTTTCGCCACCTCAACCGTCCACGGCCACCATGACACACCGGTGAGGAACACCTTAACCAGTAGCCGCTCCAAAGGGTGCTCTAGGGAAGCCCCATCATGGACGCATGGTTTCCCCTACCTCAAGCTTCTCTTCCTCATCCGAAACCCCTCAAAGAACAACCTCTCCTTCTCAGATAACCGGAGACCAAGGACCAGAAACTTCCCCTCCTCCAAGGCCAAGACCTTCACCCCCTTCACCTCCACACCACCCAGGGCCTCAACGATCTCTCCACGTTGAATCTAACCCTCGAAGACCTCTCCCACTAGACCTTCAATCACAACCCTCAACGCGATCGCCCCATCCGACCATGGTCCCTCAACCTTAGCCATCGGCACCTTCATCGCTGGTGGCAGAGGCAAGGCCCTCTAACCCTACCAAGCCAGCAGTGCATGCTACGGTGTCTGAAGCCCCCGCATCTCCAGCACTTCCAAGGATCGCGATAGTCCCTGGCCCAATGCCCGCGACCAAGGCATTTTAAGTACTTAACCTTCGTCCCCGGTCCTCTACCACCAATTGCCCCTGCCTCGAGGCACCTCCCACTCCTCGCCACCACGACCCAACCGCCCTCCTCCCTCTCTCTCTCACGTTTTCAGTGGTATCTCATGTTCGCTCTCTTGTCCCGCTGATCTCCTTTGTTGCTGAAGAGATCCCCTTGCAAATTAATAAACTAAGATCGCTTTCTTGTCCATATCGTCGTACTTCCTTTCAGTCTTTAGGTTGCCACATCAGATTGAGAAGATCTCGGGGTTGATAAAGGACTTCTTTTGGTCTACTGCAGGATCATCAGGCAGGGGAGCAAGATTGGTAGCCTGGGAGGAGGTGTGCAGGCCTACACAAGAGGGGGGCCTGAGGGTTAGAGATGTGGATAGAACGAACATCAGTCTTCTCATGAAGTGGATTGCGAGGTTGCTGGGTTAGGAGCAGGGCCTTTTTGGTGATGTTATGCGGCGGTTCTACGGCGACTTCCTATCGTGGGGACCATTTTTCTCCCCTCCTCCTGGAGCGTCACGCTTCCTCAGGAGCTTGGTGGCGGTGGCAGTGAAAGTGCAAGGCTTCTTCGACCCGGTGCTTGGTGTGGGGGACTCATTCCGTTTCTGGCAGGACGACTGGCAGGGGGCTGGACCTACTTTAGGGGAGAGGTTCCCTCACCTCTCGGGGAGTGTGGTGGATCCTTTGGTCAAGGTTGGGGAGGGGAATGTTGGGATGAATCTTGGTGCCCTATTTTCCGAGGGGGGGGTCTCTTTGATTAGAGATGTGAGGACTTCCAGCGGCTGTTGTAGGAGCTGGTGGGTTGGGCGTTGGACGAAGGCCTTGATGGTTTTTCTTGGGAAGGGGGAGATTTCTTGGTGGCAAAGGTATACTGCAGGTTGGGGAGTGGAGAGGTTGGTTTGGAGGTTGATTTGTTACGGGATTGCAGACTGATATGGTTGGCGAAGTGCCCGTTAAAGGTGAAGATCTTTGCCTGGTTGGTGAGAAGAGAAAGGATTATGACGAAACAATGGAGAGTGAGATGGGCCTAGACGGACGACCTGGCATGTTCCCTTTGTGGGGGGGCTGATGAGGATTTACAACACCTTCTTCAATGCCCGATTGTAGTGCAGGTTTGGCAGGGGATGGTGATTGATTGGATCCACTGTAGGGATGTGGCTAGTTTTTGGTCCTCCTTACGCAGGGGAAGTGCTAGTGGTGGAGTTTTCACTTTTCGCTCTAAATATGATCGGCCAAAGGTCCTAGTTGTTTTGTTGGGGATTTTGGTGGGGAGGAATGGGGTGCTATTTAGGGGAGAGAGATCATATGTGGAAAACTTTGTATCCTGCATCTCCTCCCAAATTGATTTTTGGAGGTCTATTTTGTAACTTATGATGTAATCCTTTTTTTAATGTTGAATGAATTTGGGTGGTTATTTCTTGGATAATCACCCTTCGCCTTTTCGAAAAAAAAAAAAAACAAGATTGCTCGAGTAGTTTGGGAGGGATAATTTGCTGTTCAATCTGGAGCATGTATGTTCCAGGATAGATCTGAGTTGAGCTCTCTCAGGAAAGGAGAAAAAAATCTCAGGTTATACCAACAAAGCCAGGCACAAATTTTGCAGCCCGTAGTAGAAAATTTGAGGAAGTTGGCTTGATGTTAGTCATGTTGATTAGTTCCGGCCTGAGTGATTCCGGTATACCTTCCATTACTGGTTGCTCTGGTGCTTTATTTTATGACCATGTCACGTCCTTTACTTGCTCGAGCAAATCTTGAAGAATCAACCAGAGAATTAGATAACTCTCAGAACAAAAAAAAACCCAAAGAATTAGATAGCTCATTACAGCTTTGCAAATTCACTTACTTGATCCCTCATTTTCTAGAAGATAAACCTCTGAATTATACCTAAGCTAAGAAGCACCCATTTTGGTTTGAAACCATCCAACATAAATGTTCTTTGCAAATGGCTTCGTAAAATCAAGAGGAAGGCATCTGGTGAGATTTATAAAGCATGTCTAGTTGCTAAAAATAGACATCCAACAACATGGTAAAGATTAGCACGATGTTTTCAGTGAAAAGCTTATTTTCACTTGCTGTCATCAATAATTGCATTATTTCAGTTAGATAGATACTGACGAAGGTTTATTTCAATACCTTTTGGTGTGCTGGAAACAGGCTGGAGAAATCATAAAAAAAAGCAAAAAACAAAAATAAGGAAGCTACTTTGAGCTCAAACCTCACAGAATGTGCAAGTTTAAATGAAATCAGGATGTCTGGCAATCTCAAGTACACATCCTTCTACTTTTCACAAAAAAAAAGCTTATAAAATTTAGATTTTTATTTCCTCTCAAAAAAAAAAATCAGATTTTTAATAAATACTAAGTGCATAAGTTGACATTTTTCAATGAACTTATCTAAAAAAAAAGAATCTACACACTACTAGCAACTTGGAGGGATTGATGATTTCTAGCATGTTCGCATATAAACTGAGTAATTTGCAGAGAAGTATATTACTTTGTATTAAAAATATCAAACATGTAATTAGCCATGGTTACAATATTTAGAAAACCATATACAACTTTTGAAAGTTTCTATGCCAACATCATGATTCATAAGTAGTTAACAACAATAAATTACTTGTGCACAATTCTTATTTTGCTATTGTTGGTGATACTGTTGTTGTTGCGATTACTGTGGCAGCGGTTGTAGTGTCGGGATAAGGGTGGGAGAGTAGGGGGGAGGCAAATCGAGATTTAACGTACATTAATCAAATTAGATGGATGTTAATTTAAGTGATATTTTTGTTAAAAAAAATATATTTTTTTAGTGACATTAATAGTAATATTTGTAATTTAGTAATAAAAAAATAATTTTGATTATTTTTAGTAACGCGCACATAAAATTCTGTGATTAGTGGAATGTGATATGGAAGCTTGAATTTATTGCATGCCTTTTTGTATCTAGTGTGATATTATCGATATATCTCGAAATGATAAATACCTTAATATCAAATACTTATCATCTTTTGTCAGAGATATATGGTGAATATTTAATGATTTCAATTTGGAATGGGGCTTATTGCTGAACTAAATATTATTTATGGGGAAAAGGGTATGGATGGTCTAGGATTGCTTGCAAGATAAACCCATGGCCCAAATATACCTTGTTATTGGGAAAAGAGAGATTACCAGATTGGATTTTGGTAGAAAAAGAAATCATACAATCATAATATATGTGTTAAAATAAGTTAATGGGCACGACAAAAGTTTTTGGCCAGCCCAAATTGCGACGACCAGTTTCCGCACCTTCATGCCTTTTTTCCCCAGTTGTTGGTGTGTGTGTTCAATTTGAGAATTGGAGTCGCTGCCTCTATCCTCCAACTTCGATTGTGCTTTGAAGATTTCAAGTTGATCGTTGTTTATATGTTAACCATTTGCCATATCAAAACCCCACGAAAATCAATAATGGAGGTATAACCTCCGACTCATCAGTTTAGAAATTAGCTCTCTCGCTGTTTTAGTTTTGATTCAATTGATATTTTGGGATATGGGTTCATTGAAAAAAAGGTTTGAAATTCGATTCTACATGCTCAAATAGTGTCACACTTCTTTTTGGCAACTTGTGAGATATCTTAGAAGCGCATCTTTTTTTCCAATGACCTAGATCCTTTGTGGGCAACTGGGGGGGGGGGTTGTGTGTGTGTGTGTGGTGGTTGGCATTCCAGTAACATTATCTTTGGATTAGATAGGATTTGAACTCAGATATCTACTATACTAACACCAAATGACATCTAATAAATAACATAGCATTTGCATCCTAACATATAACATCCAAAGTCGTCGAGAAAAGGGATATCACTTAATGCATTTTGTATTTTGACTTTAGACAAGAAGGTTTCTTTAGCGATGAAGGCGGTGTCATCATCAAATTATCACTACCATATGTAACAATTTTGCATTACGCCAACATATATGATGAGATTAAGAAGACAGGGACCAGTGAAAACCAAATACCAAGGTATTTTTATGCTTTACAACTTTTGCATTATTTCCATCATCCCTTCGTTTCCATTCAAGAATCTCCTCCAGGAAATCGGGAACAATATTGCTGTACGCATACCTATGTGTTTTACGGAATCAAAAGGTTACACGCGGAAGCAAAAGAACGATTTTATCTCCTGTGAGTGTTGGAAAACTATTCTAGAAAGACCAGAAGCGAAGTAGGACTTGGGTTCTTCCCTCTGTGCAGCATTCTTTTGTTGAACCTTTCAAGACCTATACTTGCAGCTATCGTAACCTGCACGATAACAATACATAGCTGTTAGCCACAAGTGAGATAGAACTGATACGGATGATGCCCATCTTATTGCCGTTTTGGTGCTATGGTTTCCTTATGAATTCTCTTATAAACTTCTGATGATACATTTGCGTTTCTATATTTTTCTTTTTATATTTACATGGATAACCTATAAGCTTGATAATTGATCACACAAATAGCCAGAAAATTAGGCTCCATCAAGTAATTAATTATTTCTCGTGGAAAAAAGTCACAAGGTGAGTATCACCCTCCTCCTTTATTTCTTGATATTTAAACGAAGGCAATATCTTCCCTCCATCATATTCACCCATAATCGGACAACCGAGAAGGGTAGAAGTTGAAGATGAGATTTTCCTTGATTTGTCATTGTTTGATTGAATTTTAACCTCTGCTAAAGATTTTAATATATCTTACCATTAATGTTTTAAATATCAAATCAGTAGTTGTTGAATCTATTAGGTATTGATTTGATTTTAATAAAGTTGATAAGTTACCATCGATCTAAATTAGTCCTGTACATTTAATCTATGAGCTCAATCTTATACAGGGTAGAAGTATAATACTAAGAAATTTTACGATGGTACATCTATGTAAACATAAAAGTTATAGGGCTTCTTCGTAGCATTAAATATTAATAAAAGACGTTTGTGTAAAAATCTCTTCATCCTTATGGTGGAATATCCTATATGGTTAACACGATTGGGGCCATTCATGCAATTAACTCGATAAAGCGATGGTATATATACAAGCAAGCAAATTAAGCAATAATTGTGATTTGCATAAAAGGTTCTGTTGCGAAGAAATTTGCTTATATGTGTGCCCTTGTAAGTCAATACGGCCATGCATGTCTGTATGTATTTGAGTAAAGAAAGACATGAACTCTTAAATTTATTTTTTTAATAACCCAGAATTCCTTGTAGATATATAAATCGAAGGAATTGACAGTTCCACAGTATCAACTTCCGAGTAATGAAAGGTTTGAGATTCGAGTTGAAGTCCTCTCTACCATAGTCGATAGTTATCACCAACGATGAATTAACCTTTTAAAACTCCTTTGGGAGAATTCAGCCCTAACTAAATGAATGAGTTGCTACCGGTAGACATTTCTTTAGTGACAGCTAGTGATCACAGCTTATTTAAATTAGCCAATAACAAGATCGAGCTTGTCATCACAACCAACATAACTAGATTCAACCGACCATCCGTGATAATTATAAGGTATTGGCAAACCTAAAGCCAAAGGTTATGATCCCATCGTATATGGTAATTTCACGAGGGTCACCATGCAAACTTATATAAGCATATGAGTGGTGCTAAAGAGGCATTACTATATATATAGAGGTGTACATACAGTCCTACCTCCACTCTACTTTTTAACCAGCAGGGGAGTAGGTTTCACCGTCGGAACCTACACCCTTGTTAATAAAGGAGATTTGTGATCCTATGCATAAAGAAGGTACACTTGAGATCTCACAAAAGATCCTCTCTCGAGCATCCCTCACCTTAGAATGGAGATGAATTGACACGAGGAACCCGTGTCAATTCATCTGATCAAGGTTAGGATGCACCAGGGGTGAGATCTTTAGTAAGGTCTCGAGTGTGCCAAACATTTCCATAAAGGACAGGGGGTGTCTACGAAAAAAAAAAAAAATTTCTAGACGTATGTGCATGCATGTAGACTACTTAACAATATTGCATTCGAACATGAGATCATAAGACAAAAGAAGATTAAGCACTTATCCGTCTCCTTACTGGGATCGGCAGCGGTGACGACTCCCGTCCCTCTGAAGTCGCAGGCGAACGGCGCCCTCTCGGCGGACTGGTAGTATTCGTTCATCGCAAAGGCGGCGTGGCTCTCCACGGTGTCCGGGAAGAAGCACGCGCCGCCCTCCAGTATCGGCGCGCAGTCAACGTTCCCTTGCGCGCACGCGTAGTCCATGCTGTCCTGCAGTACCTCCGGCTCGGCGTCCCCGCTCGGCACGCACCACGTCCCCGCCACCACCACCGGCCTCTCCTCCACCCGCGCCTCCGCCACCCTCGTCAGCCCCGAGTCGTACCTCGGCCTCAAATCCACGTCGAACACCCCGAAGCTCCTCTCCGACTCCGGCCCGGGCCTCAGGTCCTCGTCGAACATCGAGAACACGTACGTCTCGAAGGTCCTGTTCGGCATCAGGGGCGTCCCCACGCCGGAGTTGATGTGCTCCACAAGCCGCTTGACGTACTCCTCGGCGTTCCCCGTGTTGGCATCACCCTACCACCAGTACTTATGGATGGTCAGAAATGTTACATACACCACAATCTTTAATTTAAATCAATTATCTTGTATCTGGTCCATCCTAACCACTATGCACGATATATGTGTGTGTGTGTGTGTGTGTGTGTGTGTTTGTTTTGAGTTCGCCCCTCTATCATGCGAGCACATGATGATAACATGCATGCAGGTCTCTGCATATATATGTGTGTGTGTGTTTTTTTTTTCAATTTTGAGAGGTCATAAATAGGGAAATTGATAGATATATATGTAAATAGGGAAATGCGTCACTGAAGTAGATTGGATAAGGGTAATAATGCACAGATCTATGTATAATATCAATACAAATAGACGTACATGAGGGTGGCAGAAGAAAATTCATTAACGGGCCGTTGGGCTGGGGTTGGGTGTTTCAAGCATGCCGACGGTGTAAAGAAACCTTATCGAAAGTAAATAAATGATAAATAAAAGATTGAATTTATTTTTAAAAAGATTTATAAAAATGCTGCAAATCTCTGTTCAAGTGAAAATTAAGATCATTATTTAAATTATCTAATAAAAAGTATCATACAAATTCAAGAGTAAACCCAACTAAATGCACCCTTGCATCTTGCAGCACCTAGGATTAGTAGTAAAATCACAACGTTAATGATGGGTAATGTTTTGCATGGACATAGTTTAAATTGCTTTGAACCAACCTTCCAAAGGATATCATCATTTACAAAAGTAATAATAAGAAAGATATAATAAATGAACCTAAAAAATATCATCCCAAATGTCTTATAATATATTATCAAATTGAAATGGATTAATTGATGGAGTATTATATATAATTATTATTAAAAAAATAAAAGAAGGCATCGTGGATAGTTGAGTATTTTGGATATTTATTCATTAGGTATAATAATTTTCTTAATATAGGTGCAAAAGAAAGAAGATCAACTTCCTTTATCTTTTTTAGAATGCCTTATATAAATTAATAGAAGAGACCAACATGTAAATAAGCAACATATAATAAAAATTTGCGTGAATCAAAGGAGGGGACAAGGTCCCCCGAAAGCACACTATATGCATCCGCCCTGCTACACACAAATGACATGAAAATTACGCCCCGATATAAGCGAAGCCTACTTGGTCTCGAGCTCATGCTCAACAAGCCCATAACGAGATTCCTATCAAGCTTAGCTCGATAACTAATTCGAGCTTTAGCTGAACTCACCAAGCTCGAGTAGATGCCCGCCTACCCCGAAATAAAATATAACAATTAACATGCCATGGAATCGTGAATACACTTAATTATATGCATGCGGGTAAACTCAAGATAAAAGACATGCATGGCTCTTTCTAAGAAGATAAATATAATAGGTATGAGATTTTATCCGATGACTTCTTGAATGTTAATAGTAGTTATGACCGTTTTATGTGTAGAATTAAAGTTAGGAAAATGTCCGGTGTGTATAGGATTTCTCACAAAAACACATCCCTCTGCTTCCCTTATCGGAAAAAAAAAAAAAAAAAAAAAAGGGTACCTACGGCCGAACGATACACCTTTGTTCTCTCGTGAACCATCCCAAATTTGTTGAGCCGGTGTTTGTAAGATGTTTTATAGGGATTTTTATGTGGACAACAAGATCCTCAAATGTATCGTCCATAGAAATCTTCTTAGAAGCAAATACCGTATATAGCATATTAGATATGGATCATCGTGTATTCGTGCATGCATGTCCAGTTGCAATCACTGATTACCTGCCACGAGTCCCCCCGCGACGGCCACCCGGTCGCCGCGATCCCGACGTCGACGTCTCCGAACCCGGCCCGCCGCATGGCCGAGTACACCGCGTCGAGCTGCGCGTCGAGCATGTTCGTGTACTCCATCCCCGTGGCCTCATCGGCGACGGCGACGGCCCCTTCCCGAAACAGCGCGAAGTCGAGGGTGTCCGGCGAGGAGCCGAAGTAGGGGTAGGCGTTGACCATGAGGGGTGCGCCGGTGGCTCGGAGGAACGAGAGCAGCGGGCGGAGGACGTCCTCGTCGTAGCCCTCGCGGAAGCGGGAGGCGGAGGGCGGGGAGGAGCGGGCGAGGGCGGAGAGGGAGAGCGGCGTGGAGAGCCTTATGCTGGTGTGGAGGGAGAGGGAAACGAGGGCGGTGTGGAGGGCCTGGAGGGCCGGGACGAGAGAGGCGATGAGGGTGCGATTGGAGGTAGCGAGAGGCTCGTCGCCGAGGAGGAGGAGGGAGACGTTGGCGGAGGGAAGGTGGGGGAGGAGGTGGCGCTGGAGCCACTGCTTGGAGAACGAGAGGGAGGCGAGGGAGGGGACGAGGGAGTTGGGGAGGGTGACGGCGAGAGGGAGCAGGGAGGACGAGAAGGCCGAGAGGACCTCCGGGTCGCAGTCGTAAACACGGACGCGGTCAAAGTTGGTGCGGTGGGCGAGGAAGTCGGCCACGACGGTCGGAGACGGGAGGTTGCTGCCCGCGCGGCCATAGTTGATGCCGATGGAGCCCGCAGTGGGGAGGCGGGCAGGGACTGAAACGGATAAGATTTGAAAAGTTGTGGGTACTTTTTATAAGACGGAGGACCTCGTGGATCTATCTGTAATGACACATGAACTGATCTTTTCCACGGGAAAATGTTTAACGTACACCAGCTTGTACGCTATCCCTTATCAGAGAGACATCTCATATCCATGACATCGTCGTGTATCCGAATAATGTCGTGAGTCATAAACTCAAATCTATGAATCAATCTACATCTATCGAGGAGAAAATGTTTGGAAAATAAGTAGGAAAATAAGTAAGAAGGAGTGGAATAAATAAATTTAGATATTTAAATATTTAGATAGGCTAAATTTATTCTAATCAAATAAATTTATGTGAGCTTAACTTCTCTTGATCCGATACAGTTAAAAGATAAATCTCTTGCCAACATTGTATTAGCAAGGACCAAATATACGTTGCTACACGCTTTCATGTGGAATATTAAAGAATTAGATGCTGTGTTGTACACATTTGCTGCGAGTTTAAGCCCCATGCTTTTGCTGCTCTCTGGGTCGAGTGAGCAAATGGTGCTCCTCTAGGCATGTATCTGCAAAATCTGTGGTGTTCGTTTGCCTCATGTAGCATTTACTAGTTTGCATAAAGGCGTGGTCCGTAGAGCATCGTAATTATATATATATTATATATCTTCCAAATATTTATGGAGAATGATGAATCCTGTACACGTTATTCGCTCGGTAGCTAAAATTTTTCAAGTCTTAACGAGATTTGTAACATTTTTAAAGATAAATTTATGTAAAAGTGAGCGGTAGATATATGAATGCATAATTACTGTTTGTATGATTGGTTGGATTATAGGATTTATATCTAATAAGTTACAAAAGTTAATTTTTATTTTATTAAACTTAAGTTTATATTCAAGTTGTTAAAAATGATATCAGAGTTTCTTGATAGGAGAAAAGGGTTGTCTTTGGGATGATTAAAGAGTGTACTATAAAGTAAAGTTATCACTACTATTGAAGTATCGAATCGTGATGAGAATGTCAAGATTTCAAGTGAGAGAGGTTGCAATATCCTTAGGGTTAGTTTACTTGATGGGTTAACCCTTGTTTACTTGGAATGTTAACCTCCTTTTGGTTAACATGTGTTAAGAGCTTTTAACATTAGTTTGTCTAACACCGATTGCTACTAGTGTTAGTTAAACCCGTGTTTAAATCTCACGATTTTGTTGAGACTTCGCAGTCTCTGATTCAAATTTTTAACACTACGAACAAGTAAATACCATAAGGGTTAACATTTAGCTTAACACCAATGTAAGTAAGCATAAATTGATGTTAACACCCATCTCCGAGTAAACACAATCGAGAGTTAACATTAATTTCATATTTTTTAACACCACTTCCTTAACCTTCAAATTAAACTAACACTTAAAAATAGTTACACATCGTAAACTTATGAAAGTAGGTGTTGGGATATAAGGTTTGTAAATTACTACTTTATGACTTGGATTTAAGCATTTTGAGTAATTGCTCCTGAAAATTTTCTCACATCATAAATTCATGAAAGTAGGAGGTCAGATATAAAGATCGAGAATTATAACTTGATAACTTGAATCTAAACATATTAGATCATTACTTAAGTTATAGAGTATATATCCAAAAATTTTTCTCAATTGAACTCGAATCTATACTCACATCATTACAAGATTAATCACCAAGAAAATGATCACGTGATGTGAAAAATGGAATGGAAAGAACAAATTACCTTGGATGAGGGCAATGAGAAAGACGAGGGAAAGTGAAGGTACAGCGGACATTGTAGCACTTGTATGGACTTCCCTGGAGAGAAGTGGTGGTGATGAGGGCGATGAGAAAGAAGTGGGGGTATTTATTAGATTGCAACGACAAAGTGTGGAATCTCTGGGTATGAGATGCCTTGCTTTGAGCGAGAGCGTTCTGCCCCCATCGGTGGATTCTGCAGATGGTTCTTTTCGTTGCTTTGTCGGAGTTCGGAATATGGACCTATAGGCATCACTTGGCGTTCGAGCAAGAACACTCGTTTGATCGTGAAGTGAGATCTGCGTAATTATATTCGCACGTACTCTTTAAGGTTCCCTTCGTCGTGGTTTTAATTTGGATTTTCATCCTACGTGCCCTCTCATAATCTCTATAGTAAATGAATGGTATAAAAATGTTATTTTCCATCCACCACATCTATCGTCATTCATCACACCTATCCTTAGGAATTATATAACTCTCTTGCAAACATAGTATCTATCACCCACTAAATCACTTCCGATACAAATAAAAATAAAATCAATAATAACATATAATTTAATTATTACATCAATACCAATTAACCCTCCCCTTACCCATCCACTTACCCCCTCCTTAAAATTTTTTAAATTTTATCCAATTTTAAACTTTAAACCTATGTAAACGGAACCTACTTGTACCAAATATCTTAATATATAACTCCATATATAAGTCACCCATGCATGTATCATTTTATAGATATTTTCCAATTTTGTATCCATTTATCCCAACATAATTTAGAATGCAAGCCATATACTCCTAAAGTTAAAAGCAACATAATTTATCTCAATTGATTAATAAATTTGAATGCCAAATTATCCTATTATAACATATTAATATCAATATATATTAAAGTACAACCACTCTAATATAATAAAAAATTTAAAAATAATTATAACATGCCACGGTGTAACACCTTGAATTTAGTCCGCATAAACAACTCATAAAATTAAGTAGTTGGACACGAAGGTCTAAAGATTAAGGTGTAAACAATCTACGCGATAGAGGAAACAAACTCCACGTAAAAGATCTGGGAATGAGTGTAGCATGTAAGGTGTAACAGCTTGAAATTAGGCCACATAGATAACTGATGAAATTGAACAGTCAGATACAAAGACCAATAAATTATTACTTGATAATTTAAATTTAAATACTTTAGACAATTACGATCAATCAAATGCAACAAATTATCGGAATTGATTTTCCCAACTAAATTCAATTTTAGGATTAGACCGTTACGTCGGATACAATTGTTTAAACCAATTACCCTCTTTCGTAGGAACCGGACAGGACATCCAATTACTTGCAAAACCCAATGTTATAGACAAAACCTTTTTCTGGATCGATCTTCGAAAAAATTGCCTCTAACCAATGTGATTCAGGTTTGACCTATTTTAAAAACCCTTGTTCACCTATATCGTTCTGACACCTGTGTAAAGGGCATGGTTGGTATAAAGGTCCGTGAAATTTGGTGAATATGAGTCATAGGAACATCAGTTATGTTTTGTGATTTTTTCATGGTCGTCCCACAGAGACGGTACTGTTCTACCCCTAGACTGACGTCTTACAACTTACATGTCGCATAGATGTTGATAATTGATATAAATTTTTGATCCAGGAAGGAACATATTGGTCAAAGTAAATAACATATAGGATTGTGGTTTAGAAATGTAATAATTTACATGAAAATCTAAGTAACTTTTAAAAAGTAGATCATCTAATGATATTAATTATATTGTATCGTATCATCAAGGATATATAATTTAAAATCAAACATCACAAATATTATTTGATTTATATTTAAAATATTATTGATGTAATTTAAATTTTAAAATTGAAATATTTTATATTCGTACCTAAATAATATCGATGTAATTTAATTCAAGAGATAATAAATGAACATTTACATGAATTCTTATATTAATATATATTTATACTGATATATATATATATATATATATATATACACTTAATCATGGACACGTAATACGCAGCCTTATGGAGCAATAGGCAGCAAATGGCAATGGATTGAAATCCCTGCATGCCCACATCATCGATGCTAATATCTTATTACCAAATCGCCCGGTCGATGGCTTGTTGGCCACTTGCCATGTAGTTGATCTTCGTGGCCAACGTGAAGATCTGTTTAATAGCAATTTTATGAAGATTTATGTGATATAGCAATAGGGGATGAAATTTGTTTAGACGAGTACAACTTCTGTGTGCTTTGCGACCTTTCTTTGCTTGATGATCCTGAATTATTTTCACGTTGTGAGAAAGAAGGTTGTCAGTTGGAGTCAACCATGAGTAAAATTCCGGGTTGGACGTGTGCTTACACCACTTATGAGAATAGAAGGCTGTCTAACTTAGAGGTCCTGTGATAACTAATCTGGAGGCTGTGTGGGATAACCCATAGGCTGCTATGAAGTCCATGAAATAACCCATAGGCTACTACTACTCGTCACATGGGATGTAGCTAAACACAACCTTAATGATGTCTTTGAATCTGTTTTCGTTCTGAAAAGATTCAATTTCATTCATCCAGAAATTTCCAAAGAAGTTGAAGAGTTGCAAAGTTCTGGGAGGGATTGACTAATAACCCAAAAGTAAATGCCATCGACAGGAAACAAGAGTTCTCCGCAATAAGAAATTACAAAAGACAACCGATCATCTTGGCGCCGTCCACAGGTACCTGAAAACATCACTGATTGCTGCTCTTTCCGATCCAAAGGGCTGCCGCCTTATTTTAAACGTTTCTGAATTTGTTAGGATATGTCAATGATTTTAAACGTTTCTGATGACTTCAACGTAAAAATTCCTCCAAAATAAAATTGAAAAAAATAATTAAAATCCCCTGGATAAGCAACGGAAGAGAGAGAGAGAGAGAGAGAGAGAGAGAGAGAGAGAGCTTCCCTTAAACCAACCCACCCACCTTTTTGTTATCGCTCTCGTGAGGCCCACGCCAATCGTCTCACCTTTTCTTGTGGGGCGTTTGGTACGTGAAATTATCATAATTTAGTGTGTAATTTTACATTTGTCATATGTAATTTTAAAATTATGTCATTTCAAAATTAAGAGCATAATTTTGGGTGTTGGTAATACCTCCACCTTTAAATTATCTAACTTTACTTATTAATTCTTCTTATCCATTCCTTTCAAGTAATTTTCTACTTATTTTATTAACTTAAAAAAACAAACACCCCAATCCAAGTAAAACTTCCTAACGTCTTTAACAAGATAACAAATCCAATTAAACATTTAAACAAAATAAAATCATTTAATTCTCTTATTCTTCTCGCTTTTAATTTTTATTCCTTCTAACGATCTTCGTTGCTGCACAACGTCCGAAAGAAAACCCCCGAACCCAACAGGCCAAAACCATCAAAAACATCAAAAAGAAAAGTAGTTTAAAAATAACAGGCAGCAGCAGCAGAGGAGGAAAGAATCTGAAGACTCAGAAGACCGTCCACCTCTCTCCATCTCTCTCTCTCTCTCTCTTTCCCCAAAATCCCCTTCTCTCCCTCTCCCTCTCCCTCTCCCTCTCCTTCCAATCCAATCCCACAACAGCCCCCTCTCTCCATGGAGAACTCCACCACCACCTCGACCGCCCTGGTCTCCTGCGAGAAGCTCGACCGCGTCGCCTCGTGGGTGGGGTCGAGCGTGGCCTCCGCCTTCTTCGCCTCCCTCGAGCGCTGCTCCTGCATCAACCTCAGCACCACCGACAACGACAACGACGACGACGACCTCGACGAGGAGGAGAAGAAGGACCGCCCCCTCATCCTCTCCAAACCCCCCGCTGTCCACGACCACTCCCCCCACCTCGACAAGGTCGTCTGATCCATCCACCTCCCCCCACCTCTCTCTCTCTCTCTCTCTCTCTCTCTCTCTCTCTCTCTCTCTCTCTCTCTATATATATATATATATATATATATATATATATACACACACACACACATAATATGTCCCTTTTGTTTTGTTGGATGAAGCAAAAACCCTAATCGGATGCGCCTCCGGTACTCCGCTGTACCGTTTGATCTGTCTGGTACGTATTCGTTTGTTGCTTGTAAGGCAGTGTGTGTTTGAGCTGAACAAGACGATTTCTGTCTCGCTTTTTCTCTTTTTTTGTTTTAAGTGTGTGGATCGGTGTGGTTGCGTGTTGCTGAAAGATACGCACTTTGCCTCGTGATGTTTTTACTTGGCAGTGGAATTGTGAGTTGTGAAGATATTTCTGTCGATTCATCCACGGAGATGAATGCGAAGGAAATCGGTAGAATCCTTAGTGAGTTAGTTAGCTGCTTGCGTTTGGCGAATTGGAGATGCGTAAGAGGGTAGCGATGTGGTTTTTCTGTTGGTACAGTGGATTTTTCTTAGTTGAGCAGAGGCAAGGCGGGTCTCTTGGTTTGTAAGCCCTCGAGGCGGTCGAGGCGTATGCCTTGGTTGTTCCTGTGGGGATGTTTCCGAAAATGACGAGCAGATCCAGTGGCGGGTTCGATGGCTCTACTGTAGTAGTGCAGCATTGGATCCAATCTGTTCCGCAATGCGGAAAGGAAACGTTGAATTTGTTTATGCCCCCTATGATTCTGTTTTGAATCTTTGGAGGCGAAATGGTGATGAATGAGATTGAGTCGAGTCGCCTAGTCAGTAAGGTTAGCTAAAATCTGCGAGGAAATATTATGAGAAGTGGTGTTGAATCAAGATAGAATTTGTTAGATAAGAGAGGATTGAAAGATTACTGATTACCCAAAGATTGATAACTGTCCTTGTGCTTCACGTTAAGAAGCATGATTTGCACACCTGTCTCTTAGTTAAGGGGGAGGAAGTTGACTGGAATTGGCATGACATTTTGCTCCTTGAAAGGTTTTCCTTTGCGGTTTGCCTCTTTGCTCCTCAACTATGGCAGCATTTTTGTTTCATATGATGTTGGATTTGGTGTTTCGACAACTACATACAAGTGACCGAAAGTACTTTTCTTGGGTTGAAGTGTCTCAAAACTATTAGCAATGCTCCTCAGTTATGACCTTAATGGTGGAGGAGAAAGTCACAAATGACTTTTTCTGGCCAAATTCTTAAGTGATTTGCTTGGGAAACATGTAGAATTAACCTTGGACAGGTCTGACATTGACTCTAGGTTCCATGTTTTCTCTAAAATTACTCATCTGAGTACAAATTATATGAAACCAGGAAACTAACTGTAGTAGAAAAGAAGTAAAATACACAAAGAAAGATTATTCAGCTATTATGCTGCTTTAGCCCATATGATGATTGCTTGCTCAGGTTATTTGTCACATATATTCTTCCCAGAGAAACTATGGGGGTCCCCATGTGCTGCATCATTACATTTAGTGTTAGGTTTCTGTCTCTTGTAGTTTCTCCGTTCTGATAGTTGAGCGGGATTTACTTATACCGCATCTTTCATTCTTCAAGGGGATCAGTTCCATCAGGTCATTGATATATTTTTTTACCTTTGTAGGTTATCCATGACAATATAAACATCAGCAAGCGTAAAGCATAATAGTTTGCTTGTTGTCTCTTCAGCATTTGCTACAATGATGAGAATCTAGCTCAAAATTTATAGCAATGCTGTCGGAAGAAGCGTTTAGCATTTCTATGCATCCTGATATTATACACCTTTTCTATAGCTCTCTGTGTTTTGGATGACCTGGGTTTTATTATTGGGACATTAGATGACTTGCTAGGCACATAGCTTCAACATCTTCATGAATTGCACCGTTTGGCTTGTGATCAAGCCCTTACTCTGTTTATTGTTAGGAGATATCTTTTACTCGATTTTAGGGTATCACTTTGATTTTTCTTGTCTCATTGTATTTTGATGTCTCTAATGTCTAATCAATGAATTCTAGTCCTTATTGTCTCAGACGCAGCCTCCTCTCTCCTCTCTTTGGGGATCATGCCCATAATAATGGTTCTCTGAGCTTTTATTAGTAAATATCTGAAGCAACAAGGCAAGAACAAAGTGATCAGGAGCCTTTTGTTCTTTTCTTTTCTGAGACTCTGTTTCGATGTTTACCTTGATACCCCGTGGCCTGTGCATTCTTTATTCTTCTGCATTCATCCTTTCATGCGAATGACTGAAGACCATAAACTGCATTTGGCAGCGGAATAAGAGGTATTTTGCGATCGGGGATATTAATGTGATTTTAGCGAATCTTTATTTAATATTAAGATATGGTCGTGAGTTAATTGATATGATATTGTAATATATTTTAATGAATATATAATATTGGAGGATATATGTTTTAATAAGTATAGATGTTGATATAATTTAATATGACGATATATATAGGGATATTGATTGAGGGGACTTACTTTTATCTCATTTATTTATTTCATTGACAAGGGGGCCCTTAGTGTTTTTTTCTTCTTTTTTTTTTCAAAATTAACTCTCATTAAGAAAAGGAGAGAGGAACCCAATAGAGGAAAAGATAGAAGCACTTATCCCTCGAAAGGAAAAGATAATCACCTCATAGAATGATGTCAAAACATTCCGTATAATAGGGGAACGTTAAAACACAAAAGAATAGAACAAGAAATAAAGGAAAGGGGGAAAAGAGGTGTCCCGAGTTCGAAAATCGGATGATCTTCTGAAGGATATTTAGCCTATGTTCGTAGAATTGATAAAGGAATCCTGAAAGCAAGTTAGGGTACTTTGCCAGCAAATGGGGCTTAGTGTCGATGTTGTTGATGGCACTTGTCTATCGTTGGTTGTCTCGTCAAATGAACTGGCTCTTACTTCTGCCTGTCATTTTTGCGTTTTCTCTTTCCTTGAACCAATAAGATCTTGCTTTTCCCGTCAAGCAATAGAGCCATCTGTGCAATTGGGAACAAGATTTGAATTCCAAATCTTTGCATCGTAACGTAGGGCTTTCTGGTAGCATGACAGGAATAACCGGTCCTGGATGAGTTTTATGGAAAGTGCCATGACCCCCATTTGTAGTGCATGTGGTGGCCGCTGTGCTTGTTTCACGTGGTTGAGATATTGGGTCATCATGTGGAAGCAATGCGGTTGAGTTGGGTGGGATTTGCGAGAAATGGTCGGAGGAGAGACTACCAATGCCAAATGACACTGAGAATTTCGTTCACACGAATTTTTTTTGTTTCCTTTTTTTTCTTTGACGATATCATTCACAAGTCATCGTGCTCGTTTCTTGATTAGAGTAGTCTGATAACTAGATTTGAAAATTCCCTCGTTTGGCAAGGCACTCAGTAAATTGTGCTAAGGCGGCGTTCAGTAAGCGACCAAGTACGCGTCAAGCAAGTTTATAGGCATAGCGTACTTTGACTAATATGAGTGAAGCGATGGATAAAGTTTCCAATGTATTTTAACAAAGTATAACTTCCATCTCATTGCTTGTAACACATCTCCTTGCTTATCATGTTCAACCTACTATTTATCTCCTTACCCACAAAAAAATCAAGCCAATGTCAAGTTCTATACAAATACATAGCAATTCCTAATTTTCTACCTACAACTTGCCATACCCTGTACTTCTAATCTAGTACCTATTACACGACGAGACCCAACAGCAGCATCTTCTCTCCGTAAAAGCCCTTACAATGTTAGCCAATTTAGAAGTTAATATCTCCAACCAAATGCAGCTTAAAATTTCGTCAGTTTCGTCTATCATATGTGGGCAGAGCCGGCAGAACACTCTTCTGGGCAAGCCTTGTTACCAACGGGCTCTAGAAACTTGGTTTCTTGAAGTTAATATCTCCAACCAAATGCAGCTTAAAATCTCGTCAGTTTCGTCTATCATACGTGGGCAGAGCCGGCAGAACACTCTTCTGGGCAAGCCTTGTTACCAACGGGCTCTAGAAACTTGGTTTCTTGTCTTTTGGCCCTGGTTCTTGGGCGTGGAATTCCTAAATAGTCCAGGGCGTTCAGTTAAAATATGTCGCATTATATAGCGTTCGGCCTGGGAACTCCAGCTGCAGACCAAAGCTCCCAACTCTCGTTAGGGTCTTTCTTCTGTCGGCTTGGAGGTGCTACCAAGTGGAGATTTCTTCGGCTTTCCACTCTCTCTCTCTCTCTCTCTCTCTCTCTCTCTCTCTCTCTCGTTTGTGCACACAAGCAGAGCACGATGGGGAGGGACGCTAGAAGCTCCGGTGATGATGTCGTTCCAATTGCTGAATCCCATAAGGGAACTCCAATTGAAGACGTGAAGAGACATCTGAGGAGCTCTCCTCTCTCTCTCTCTCTCCCTCCCCATATGTGTGTGTGTTTTTGTTTAAAATAAGGAGGAGATTGTAGGTTCTCATGGAATCCTGCTCCTTGTTTGGAGAAGGGGAATTAAGGGGTGGGCTAAATCAATATCTGTCTCAGGGTTTGTAACCTAGGGAACTTTTATTTTTAAAGGGGATTAAATCAAGGAATAATTACGAATCGCCATTTGACGAGGATTATTTTGAATATTAATGGTATCATATTGGATACTTGTTACTTTGCGTTTTGTTTAGATGTATATTAAGTGGGTGTCACGAGTGAGATGAATACTGTGATGAATAATGATAAGATCATGCTTGTAGCAGGTTGTGATATATACAAGGATAGCGTAATGTTTGCATAGAGGTGAATGTAGTGAATGTTACAAACATAAGTAGTTAAATCAAATTACGTGGGGATATGTATATGTAGGATAAATCTCCTTCATTTTATCCACGTGAGGAAAAATTTACCCTACATCCAAACAAAACCTTAGGCCTAGTTTACAACGTAGGTTAGCTAACAGGTTAGCAAAGTTATAACAGGGGTTAACCTCTGTTTGTGTTTACCTGCAAATAGGGGTTAATCCATCTTTGTGTTTACTGAATGGAGGTTAGGAATAGGGGTTATCTTGTGTTGTGACAGGAGGGTGTTTACTTAAGAATTAGGGTTAGAATGGAGGTTAAAGTGGAAAAATACATGTTTGTCGTTGAGATGGTAGGTAAGTTAGTTGGGATTGTTTTTGTTTAAATAGAAATAATTTAATAATGATAAATAGAAAAGAGAATCAACTTGTATTAGAAATAAATTTCATTCAATTTTCATGTGAATCATCAAGTTTGTTACCACTAATATTGATACATTACATTTTACATTGAGAAATAAATAGATAAATAATAAAAAGATATTATTCATTTACAAAAAATGATTTCAATTTCCCTTCAAAAATGTAAGTTATGAGAAGTTCTGATCTACATTTAAGGTTTTCATCTTTGACATATCAGATATGGTAAATTCTTTAAATTCGGTAAGTGTTGTAATCCAAGATCTTAAACAGAAATAAATATATTATGAGAAAATTTTGAATAAATGGAAAACAAAGTAATTGTAGTATATATTTTTGTTAACTTATCTGCGAAACAATGAGAAGTTTCCATATTACCTTGAAGAAGAGTTGTTTGCTTATAATTAATAAGTGAAACATGTAGAAAAAAGTTAAATGATTTATGTATAAATCAACAGAGCTTAATTCATGGATATATAAGATTAATTGTATGTGTGAAATTACTAACCTCTAATGACACATTTAGTAGGCAATAGAAATGGATTGTTAAATTTGCAGTAGGCTCAGATTGCTTCATTATACAAATTTTTAACGCTAGTCATTAGGTAAATTCTATCAACTATGGATGGTCTAAAGAATTTAACCTTCGAAATTTGTGTTGCATGGGGTTACTGCGTTGCAGCCATCCATGTCATGCAAACACAATTAACAGTCGTCATCTTCTGTGTTGCATAGGGTTGCTGTATTGCAGTCGTCCAACATATCCAAACACATTCAATGGGGTTACCTAGTTTAATTTTCACCAGCCAGCCAAACCAACACTATCCAATTGGTTAATAGATTTGTCCTCAAGCGTTGAAAGCTTTCATCATTGCCTATATAACCCTCGTAAATATTTTGAAAAAAAGTCAAAGAAAGCAATGTCGAAAGAAAGCACATCCCACGTAGAACCATCCAATAAGCAAAAAAAATAAAAGAAAATATCTAAAGTTGGTAATAAGAAATTATCAGTCACCATGCTTATTATATAATAACCAGTAAATGAAAATATATTTCTGTCATTGAATTCTAAATAGATGATTAGATCCCATCAACGAACGAATGGACATGGAAACTAATCAACCAGCTCATCCCTGATTTCCAGGAAAGGAAATTGAAGACCTTGTAACCTTTTGTACTTGACATTAACCTACAAAGTGAAAAAAAATTAAAACCTATCTTTACAAGAAGATCAATAATGAGAGGAATAATTAACGGAATGTTTCTTACATTTTCCCACTATGTTGGATTATCTAGGACGATGACATGTTGCCTAATATCTCATATCTATGTTACGACCTGGTTCTCAGATCCCTACAGGAGCTGAGACCGGCTCGCTTCGACTAATCCTAAGACCTAGTCATCCAACAAGAAATAACCAAAAGTAGGAAAATAAATCACATTCACACATACAATATAACTAAGTCGGAGAAAAGTACAAAGCAGTAAAGAAAGTAGAACAATCGTCTCAGTACATGCCACAACAACAACTGAAAGCAAAAAGGAAACAGGAATGGTAAAAATAGTAAGCTAGGTATCCATTACTTACTACAACAGTAAAGAAAAAGAAAGTGCTGAAAGAACAACTACGGCTAAGCCCTGCACCTTCTACAGCTGGAAACTCGAGCTGCTCAACTCCTGGTCTTGAACAGAGTTATGAAAAGATAGAGTCAGCGAACGTTGGGTAGAGTGGTGTTTATATTATTTAAGTACAAGAACAGTAAAAACAACAGATTTAATTCTCATTTCTATTTATCTTATTTATATGTTTCTGTTTCATCCATTTCTTAAGGTATATAGATATTTCTTGATCTTACATGTTCCTCGTGGGAACGATCCTAATTGCAGTCTTATCCGTAGAGTAGGAGGTACACGTGGTACTCTCCTGGTCGAGAGAGTCCCCCGTGGTAGTCTTACACCCAGTCAACCACCCTGAGGTCACTATCAAGTTGTAGCGGTGACTACGACACGCGTAATAAGCGCACGGGTAGCTCTCCCACACTGACACGCAGTCAGTCGTTTCCGTTAGCGGGTACGTCCAAAGTACAGCACGAAACAGTATAGGGCCTTGCCTCCTCAAAACAGGGGTCTCATCCCTTAGAATCAAATAGGGGTCTCACCCCTCCACAGTCTGCGTACCCTCTTCTAACCACCCCAGTTTACCCAGAGGGTCTAACAAAGTCGGTGTAGGGTATCTAGCTGAACCCCGAGTCCCGTGGGGTGGTAACTCTTTACCTACACTAGTAGCTCGCCTCAGTACCACGTACGCAACGGCCAACTGGAGTCGGTGTAGAGGGTGCCTACACTAGTGCGCGGACTATGAAGAGGGTGCCTGGGAACTCCAGCTGCAGACCAAAGCTCCCAACTCTCGTTAGGGTTTTTCTTCTGTCGGCTTGGAGGTGCTACCAAGTGGAGATTTCTTCGGCTTTCCACTCTCTCTCTCTCTCTCTCTCTCTCTCTCTCTCTTGTTTGTGCACACAAGCAGAGCACAATGGGGAGGGACACTAGAAGCTCCGGTGATGATGTCGTTCCAATTGCTGAATCCCACAAGGGAACTCCAATTGAAGACGTGAAGAGACATATGAGGAGCTCTCCTCTCTCTCTCTCTCTCCCTCCCCATATGTGTGTGTGTTTTTGTTTAAAATAAGGAGATTGTAGGTTCTCATGGAATCCTGCTCCTTGTTTGGAGAAGGGGAATTAAGGGGTGGGCTAAATCAATGTCTGTCTCAGGGTTTGGAACCTAGGGAACTTTTATTTTTAAAGGAGATCAAATCAAGGAATAATTATGAATTGCCATTTGATGAGGATTATTTTGAATATTAATGGTATCATATTGGATACTTGTTACGTCGTGTTTCGTTCAGATGTGGATTAAGTGGGTGGGATAGTTGAGGTGTCACGAGTAAGATGTACACTACGATGAATGGTGATAAGATTGTGTTTGTAGCAGGTTGCGATGTATACAAGGATAGTGTGATGGTTGCATAGAGGTGAATGTAGTGAATGTTACCAACATAAGTAGTTAAATCAAATTACGTGGGGACATGTATATGTAGGATAAATCTCCTCTATTTTATCCACGTGTGGTAAAATTTACCCTACATCTAAACAAAACCTTAAGCCTAGTTTACAATGCGTGTTAGGTAACTCAGGTTAGTAAAGTTGTAACACGGGTTAACCTCTGTGTTTACTTGCAAATAGGGGTTAACCCCTCTTTGTGTTTACTGAATGAGGGTTAGGAATATGAATTATCCTATGATGTGACAGGAGAGTGTTTACTTGGGAATTGAGATTAGAATGAAGGTTGAAGTGGAAATGTTTGCTGTTGAGATGGTAGGTAAGTTAGTTGGGATTGTTTTTGTTTAAATAGAAATAATTTAATAATGATAAATAGAAAAGAGAATCAACTTGTATTAGAAATAAATTTCATTCAATTTTCATGTGAATCATCAAGTTTGTTACAACTAATATTGGTACATTATATTTGACATTTAGAAATAAATAGATAAATAATAAAAAGATATTATTCATTTACAAAAAATGATTTCAATTTCCCTTCAGAAATGTAAGTTATGAGAAGCTTTGATCTACATTTGAGGTTTTCATCTTTGACATATCAGATATGGTAAATTCTTTCAATTCGATAAGTGTTGTAATCCAAGACCTTAAACATAAATAAATATATTATGAGAAAATTTTGAATAAATGGAAAATAGAGTAATTGTAGTAGACATTTTTGTTAACTTATGTGCAAAACGATGTGAAGTTTCCATATTACCTTGAAGAAGTGTTTGCTTATAATTAATAAGAAAGTGAAACATGTAGAAAAAAGTTAAATGATTTATGTATAAATCAACGGAGCTTAATTCATGGATATATAAGATTAATTGTAGGTGTGAAATTACTAACCTCCAATGACACATTTGGTAGGCAATAAAAATGGATTGTTAAATTTGCAGTAAGTTCAAATTGCTTCATTATACAAATTTTTAACGCTAGTCATTAGGCAAATTCTATCAACTATGGATGGTCTAAAGAATTTAACCCTCGAAATTTGTGTTGCATGGGATTGCTGCATTGAGATCATTCATGCCATGCAAACACAATTAACCGTTGTCATCTTCTGTGTTGCATAGGGTTGCTGTACTACAGTCGTCCAACATTTACAAACACATTCAATGGGGTTGTCTAGTTTAATTTTTATCAGCCAGCCAAACAAACACCATCCAATTGATTAATAGATTTGCCCTCAAGCGTTGAAAGCTTTCATCATTGCCTATATAACCTTTGTAAAGTATTTTGAAAAGCATCCTGCAGGTAGATTAGAAATCTTTGGAAAGTAATACATTATTAATCCAGATAACATAAAGAAATATAAAAAAAAAGTACATGTGAGAAGTAAAAAAAAAGTCAAAGAAAACAATGTCGAAAGAAAGCACATCCCACTCAGAATCATCCAATAAGCAAAAAAATAAAAAAGAAAATATCCAAAGTTTGTGATAAGAAATTATCAATCACAATGCTTATTACATAATAACTAGTAAATGAAAATATATTTCTGTCATCGAACTCTAAACTGATGATTAGATCCCACCAACGAACGAACGGACATAGAGACTAATTGACCAGCTCATCCATGATTTCCAGGAAAGGAAATTGAAGGCCTTGTAACCTTCTGTATTTGACATTAACCTACAAAGTGAAAAGAAATTAAAACCTATCTTTACAAGAAGATAAATAATAAGATGAATAATTAACGGAATGTTTCTTACATTTTCCCACTAGATTGGATCATCTGGGACAATAACATGTTGTCTGATAGCTCATGTCCATGTCTCCTCAACTAATAATTCCATAACCAACTAATAGTTCTTTTTGAGAAATTTCCAGTGGTTCATAATTTTCAATAGTGGGATTTCCTCATTAAAATGATACTACATGTGATCCCTCAAAATGTGCCATGCACTTCTCGTGAAAGTACCGTTAACATAGTCTCCATCATCTTTTAAATTTCGTAATGTAGTGACGAGGCATATATCCTTTCTCATATTCCAACCCCTAAATGATGCCATTCCTACGGCGAGAAGTTTTGAAAATATCATTTAACTTAGATAATAGTCAAGAAATAGTCATGAAAGAAATATTTATAAAACATAATCGTTGTTCGGAACAGTGATTGAGTCTTTTACAAAAACATCTTCATCATACATACGTGATATTATCGGATACTTTAAGAGATGCATCTGCTAGTTTATAAGGAAGTAAGAAATAAATATTTGATGGTACAATTAAGTTTCATAATTAATGCTTTCTAATTTATCTGTTAAGATATGTAATTGATGTTCCAATTAAAGCCTTTTCCTTTTCTCTTTTTGATGGTCACAGCAAAGTTCATAATACAGGGAGGCCATGAACGTTAACTCGACCTTTTGGGATTTGAACGTTGGCTGAAAGTTAAAAGGGGATTTTCGAAATCCGCATTCCTAAAAGGAAAAAATGACCGTGAGATTTTACGAAAAACTTCAATTGAATGATAGTAATTTTGTAACGTGCATCTTACGCTATTCCCGTAAGGATACTTGTAATTCAGTCTGTCAAACAAATTATTTAGACTTGTTTCTTCCACAAAAACGAGTTCTGCCAAGTGCCCACAATTGCATCTCCTTTCACCTGTTATTAATCCTCTTGACGTAAACATTCGTATGAGCTAAGAAGTTAAGATAACTAATTTTAAAATTGACAAATAAAATATAATTGTAGAGAAGTATTTCCCTTAATAGATCATGAGAAAAAGTTCTCAAGAAGATGCTGGTCATGAAGAAAAGTAACGCATCCGAAATGCTTAACAAGCTTGATACGATACTACATGTAATAGCAGGATGGATTAATTAATTGCAATTAATGCGTTCCATGGAAGACATAAGATCATCGACCACAGTGTCTGTCTTCGCTCTCAATTCCCGCAACTCAAACTTCAAACGTTCCACCTCCACATGTGCCCTCTGTAGTTCCACACGTTGCCTTAAGGTAGTTCTTGCCTCCAACTTCGCAAGCCAAGAAGTTACACTCGGCCTTCAGTATATGGAAGTTGGGAAAGTTCGCTCGCACAGGTTGTCTGTAGTTGTAACCCTATATTGAAATAAATAAGTCGTTCATCATATAAAACAGGTTACCTTAAAGTATGGATATAGGTCATTGTTCCTTCTTACCTTGTTAGGAACTGGTGCCAAATCGTTTGGAAAGGTAATAAACTTAAATTGAAGCTTCTTTATTGCTCAAGCAACATCATTGTGAAGATCTCTCAAACCAACCTTGCATGTTACAATTTGTAGCACCTTGGCTAACATCATATAAAAAGATTGCAAGGGCTTCATTTGGATGCATCTCCGTGGTTTTTAGATATTCCCTCTAGACCAACATATCCCGTAACTTGATGAATTAAGAACTATTCATTCAAAACATATCCATTCGTAATGTCCTTCAAATACTTTATTTGCCAATACTAATCCTTTTAAATCTCCAGTGTGCTTCGATACATGCGGAACACGGGTGGTTCGTTGGATTTTGTTGGCAACGTACTGCACAGTTTCTTGAAACATGACTTTTACAATAGAATTCCCTAACTCATCACTGTCAACGAATCGTCGTCGAGGTTCCATCTATTGGGAAGTGACGCAACGAGGGAAATGAGGGAAAGTTTTTTCATGAGAATCATGTAAAGCACATTCAATACTAACGAATATAATAAGATGGTGTTCGAATAATGCGGACAATGACGTAGATCACATCAACCTAAATGGACAAAAGTCAAAACTAAATTGGTAGATTTCTTAACAGGAGTAGTAGAGAGGATGGATCAATGGAACATAAGATGTAACGATCGAACAATGTTAAATATCACCATTCATAACCATCTTAACTAACTCACCCATGTCATCTGCAGTACTGCAAAGAAAGACCCTCATTGTATCTCTAAAAGCTGTCTAATAGGCGAGCAGTTATCCTTGATCTAGGAGCCACTGGCAAATCTGGTAACATCGTATTCAATCCAAGAACACAATTATCAATCTCTTCCCGTTCCAAGTCCCGTAGTCGCTTGCTCTTGCTAATGCAAGGAACTCATCCATCATAGCCGACACTTTATCCACGCCTTCCGAAGATGAGCCTCCGCTGCGACAACGTTTCTCGCTACTCCCCGATCTGTACTCCGATGGTTTTGGTGTTACCCTCGAATGTGGTGATCTACACCTAACATTTACATCTCCTTCAACATCACGAGGCATCATACATTTTGTAGGTGCTCCTTATGCGAGAGTATAATTCCTCGAGATGGGAGATTGTAAGGACATAGTCATATTCTCGTTCTGAGAGTAATCTATCTGAGAGAAGTTCACATCAGGTTGGCTGTAATATTCACCAAAATCCTCAACGTTGCTATGCCTAAGACTAGATGTCGCATTCAATCCCCTAGCAGTCTCTCTACCAGCAATAACTTCTAATTCCTTGTAATAAGGGAATGTCTTCCCTCATAATTTCTTCAAGTGTTCTGGAAGCTGCATGTATTTCTTATATGTTACAAATGGAACAAAGTCAATGTGATATGCTATGAATTTAGTGGAAAACTCACTAACCTCATCCGAAAGGTTGTCATCATAAGGGATCGGACATTTCCTTTGATCACCCTAACCCCAACCACTTTTATTCGTCAATGCAACGAAGGCATTGTGGTCCTTCAGGTTTTTAAATCGATTCTATAATTGAACTTTGACATAACATAACCTGATCTCTGAGTTAAACTCTTGAACGATCTCAGTCCACCCAGTTCTAGTGAAAGAACCATTAACAAAATCGCTATCATAGTGGTCATTGAGAAGCCTTATCAACAACCTATCTTGATCACCCGTCCAGTTTCCAATTCTCGGACCTCTCCCTTTGCGAGGTTGCTGGACACCTTTCCCACGGGTACAACCTTCTCCAGTCATCCTACATGTCAAATCGAAAATAGATCACCCTAAGGAGAGTGGAGAAAGAAGGGAAGACCCCAACACGTCTTACCAATAGGATGTGGTAAGATCCCAACAAATGTTAAGTCTATACCTTACTCTTGGTAAGTTTTTCCCCACATCATGGCTGTCACCATCTTGTATCTCAGATGAAACGATCATTAGCACAATTGCAATAATCAATTTCACAACGGGATTATAGTTATCCTCAAAAGTCCTCTCCCTTTCAGGATAAAAACAATGGCTAACACGATTACTTGCATCAGCCATTTTTCTTGACAAATAATCAAATCGAAAATCCACAAAGACTCCTATACATAGTTTACGGTCGTTAAAGAGAAGACATAAATGTTTTACTGAAGACAACAAGGTCAACGGGATATGAAAATGTACAAATTGTTTAATGAGCACTAGTACTATTTTGCATAACTTCATTACTAACGGAGGTTGCAACTACAACATTTGAGAGTAGCCCTATATGAGAACATATTTGACTGTTAAATAAACATGTAACTGACTCAAAAATCTCCGATAGAAAATTCATTCAAATAGATCAACAATGCTAAAAAGCTTATTAGGGTCATTCCATGGCTCAAAATCATTTCAAATCTTTTGGCTTTTTACAAAGGTATATAAATTCATTTGAAAACCTCTTTAAAACATCAAGGATTGAACATAACCCTGAAAACTCCCATATAGACATGGGAAGTGAAGATTATCACTTGAAAATCCCAGATCATGCTTGAGCCAACTGAACCTAAATATTAATCATCGCAGTTCATTTCTGAAGGGATATGAATCTCAACAAAGATCAACTGCTACAGGAAAATTTCTCATGGAAAAAAAAGCAATAGCAACAGGACGATTTCTCACAAACAAAAAAAACCAACACCAACAGGATGATTTAGCCAAAAAAAAGCAACAAATGGAAATACTTTAAGAAAAAAAGGATAGAAACAGTACAATTATGCTAAAAGGTGCAAAAATACCAAACACCCTCCTGCAAAAGGAAAGTAAATGTGTGCCTCAATCCTAGTAAAAGCTACAGGTCTTACTTCAATAAATCAAAGGCAAAAGTTATCTCAGCAAAGTTACTATGCAGTCTTGAGCAGGAAATTACCAAACATGTTTCTGTAGGATTTTGATACCCATCTATTGTTGATTGTAATGTATTAGAACTTCCACGATGGCACTATTATGCATATCTGATCCTACATCAAGCCTCGCAATTTTGAGCAAGTGGGAATAAGATTGTAATAAATCCAATGCATGTGGAATTCTCCAAAAGATAACATGGGAGTTGGGCCATTTGACCACAAAGGCAGTGAACACATGGCAATTAGGAGGCATCTAGAGTGGAGCAGAGATTTGGGATTCCAAGTTTAGGCTTACCCGTTTTCACAGTTGGTGGAGCCACTGTTTGGCACTTCACAAATCACCATATAAGGCAAAGAAAATCCACATGTCTGAAGCATGAAATTACAACTGCCAAACACCATCGTTGCTTCAAGTTCTTCAATAAGTTAGTTCACCCCCTTCCCCCAATAAGACTTTCTTCACTTCGCTTCCTGGCAAATTCTCCCAATTGATCTCATAAGTGCAATGCTATTTTCGGTGGCAAAGCCCAGTGCCCAATCTCAATCCCTACCAGGCATATTGGTGTTCCAAATCATGAAGAGAAGTAGGAAAACGTGTGGGATGCCCATAGATCCTATGGTAATATACAGGCATTCCCTATGTCCCTTCTTGAGATACCAGCTAGATCCTTCAGAAGAAAACTTGGAACTCGTAAAGAAAAACATTGGTCTTCTTGGAGTGTTAGAAAACTTAGATTTTAAAATGTGTAAGTGGTGTTAACACTCTTGCAGTGGAGAATACATGATGGGCACCACCACCCCCAAGTGTTCTCAATAGGTGAATACTTTAGAGTATGGTACAAAAATTTTTTCAGGCCACAAGTCTTGTTGCTGAGAATGAGGATAAGGCCTATAGGTTTGCAAAATCATTTATGTGTTCATTCTCTAGTCATCCTAGCTCACCTTTCCCTAGTGATGGATTTCAATATCACTAACGTTTGAGGTGAGGGTTTTGCTAGTCCTCTTTAGGAGAATTCAATGTATGAACTTTATTCCCATTTATTATGCAGTTAGGGTTTATACCCCTTTATGTTTACTTCAACAAGTGTTAACCTATGTTACTAGGTGCGTTGAGGGGTATGTGGAGAGTACAACTCCAATTAACTGAAGGGTTAATAGCCGTGGCCATGGACCAGGTTTTTTTTTCTTTAAAGGAGCATGAAGGATGTTGATTTAATGGAACAACAAGGCATTAGTTAACTGACAGAAGGCATCACTCAATTAACAGACAGAAGATTGCCTTCGAAAAACCAATTAACTAGGGTAATATATATCCAAGGATTTTACATGCTATTTAGTTTAATCCAAAGTTATACAACAAAAAACTAATGCTTCTAAACTTGATCTAACATCAAAACATCTTGGAAATTGTATTTAAACTTAAACACTCATTAGAATTAATTCATTTCCTCAACCCTAGTCTCCAGCAGATCCTGAGTTAATTTCATGCTACTGTTAGAAGAGGAATCACACAAAATCAGAGTTTGATCTACTCAGTACAAACTATGTTTGAGCATCTGAAAATAAGGCCATGTAATCTTCATTCCAAAAGCTCAGTACGATTCACAAAAATCAATCCAAAGGTCAACGTAAACTCGATCCGTATTGAAAAATCTCAAAGAGAAAATTCATTCAGACAGATCAACACAGCTAAAAAGCTTCTTAGGCTCAATGTAACTGCACATGCAAGCTAGGGGAGTATGTACACAAACAACAAGGAGAGGGAAAATGTCAATACCAAGCGCAGCTGATCTTTCGCTTCCAATACACATGATGAGGGAAAAACGAAGGTCAAGGACACAATCAGATCAAAAGATAAGGGAAAAAAGAAGAATTGTTACCTCACAAATTTGCTCACTGAAGTCGTAATCCACCAAACCGAGGCCAACACCACTTAAGCCAGAGAACCTTCAAAATAGATCACACAGATGGTAAGAACTTTCTGTGAGAAAAAACCTAACATTAAAGAATGACAACAAGAGACAATGGAAGAAGAACAATCGAGGTCACAGAGAAGACATCACTACAGGATATCAGCAAATACGCATCCATGATCTCCAAATAGAGAAGGCATCACATTAAAGCAGAATCCATGCTCCCCAAACCATTCAGGATATCAGCAAATACGCATCAAACAAGATGGTTTGGACAGCTAGGCAAAACAAAAGGAACTCACAACAAGATCAAACCATTCAAAAGCAAACAGTTATAGATCCTGAAACCATATAAAACAATGAACCGCAGAGATAGATCCCGAAACCAACCTCACCTTCCATTCCAAGCACAAACCAAACACAACAATGCAAACAAACAAACGGAAAAGATCAAAGAACAAAACCCACAACTAGAGGGCGACTACAAAGGAAGAAAAAGGACCTTTGAAACGAAAAAAAAAGAAAAGAGAGAAGAAACCCACCAGATTAGGGTTACAGGTGCGCGTGGAAAGAGATCACCAATGATGTCCCCTTTCTAGAGGTTTGCCCCCTCATATCGCCCATCAATGCATACAATGACGAACATAGTAAGTTGGAATCAATAAAGGCAATGTGCATTCACAAGAACCACCCGGATTCTCAGATGCACAGGGGAACATTGCCTGAAATCGACCATCTCAAAGAAGTAGGAAGAACTTCGATAAGGACAAGGAAGTAATGGCAACCTACTGACCTTCGGTAAACAGTAGCCCTAGCCATTCAACGAGGGGAGCACTTGCAACCGATCATCAAATGGCACCAAATGTTAACCACTACCTGCCCTGCTTCCGCTTTCATGACAAGAATCGATCGAAATAAAGCGGTGCGCAAAGAGGTGCGAGGGAAAACACAGAGCAGCGAACAAGAGTGAGGGAAAGCACAGATCAGTGGACAAGAGAGAGGGAAAGTACGGAGCAGCGAAAACGAAGGAGGGCATCTTCGTCAGAATGGGTTGGGGAAAAATCACGAAGAGGAGAGAGAGAACAAGGGTTGGCTTGCGAGTTGGGGGAACTCACCTTTGAAGACGAGTTAGGATAACCTGAGATAAGAGGGCAAACGAGAGTTGGGTTAACCACCATGATAAATAGGGGTTAACCTCAAAAAAAAAAAAAAAAAGAGATTAACCCTTGCCATAAATTAGACCTTAGAGAGTTGGTAAATATTTCTTAGGATAAGCTAAGAGCTAAGCTGAAGTAATAGGTTTATCTATCGGAATTATAACCTAAGATGAGCCGGAGAGCGGGGATCGATGGGTTTGGTGGGCGTCGGGGAATAAAATCTATTCGACGGCAAACTTTGACCTCAGACTACCATAATTTTAATTTTTCTCAAATACTTGCACACCTCTTATTTTATCCCCTATTCCTTGAATCGATGAGTGATGCTTGTCATGGTGGAGCCGTCAACTAAATACAAATAAAAGATAACTTTGAACTTATCCATTGCGATGACTCAAAGTAAGTTAAAGAAACTATGGAAGGCCTCCGATTTTCTTTGAAAAAAGAGATGATAATTGGATGATCAATGCCTTCTGTATTTCTGTTTTTTTTTTTTTTTTTTTTTTGTTTGCCCCCTTTCTACCCGCCCGTAGGGGATGAATCCTATGTTAGATTAGGGGAGATTAGGAGCTCCCCTGTTCTATCTCTGTGAACAACTTACATCCCTGCTTTATCAAAAAGAACAAGGGCTCTTGAAGTTAGATTCCACAGCGGAATTTATCATTTTGTGACCGATGGATGGCTGACCACCTGTTAATGTAACGTGAGACGGATTTTAGTTAATGCAAAAACTGGCGCCCCACAGCTAACCACCTGTTAGAGAGCACCGACACCCACATGAAACCTACATGTGAGTTTAGGTGTACAACATACAACCGTGTAACACCTATTGCCCTAAAAAATTAATAATAATAATAATTAAAAAAAAAAAAAAAAAAAAAAGGTATAAATTCCGATGGGATGTCGGTCCAAACATCCCCCTCCACCCTCACCACCGACGTCCGTCTCTCTCCTTCCACCTTCCTACAGGACATGGATTCCCTGCCCTGCCATCACAGAAGTGGGAGTGTTGGGCACCTCACGCCGGTTGGATCTTGATCCAACGCTTTGGCAGCGGGTCCTTCCCCTTTAATAGTGGGAGGGTTTGGGCCTTTCGATCAAAATTCAGCACTCACGTGGGTGAACAGCTGCCTTCCTGCCTTTGACCCCATCCATTCTCTCCAACTCTACCTTCGCCGACATCTCTGGTTGTGACGCTAGTGATGATGGGTGATGGCGATGGCTACAGTGCGATTGAAAGAGACCAGTGGTGGAAATGCAGTTGCCAGCGAGGATGGTGGCGGTGCTGTCGAGGCAACGACGGGTGTTGGTACTGTGGTGCCACCACGATCGAGCTATCTTTAGCTTACCTTGGAAGGATTTCGAACCATAGGTTTTCGGACTCCATTTTCTACGTGGACACCGCTATATATGTACACAGGCTGTCGTGCACAAAAAAAATTTCCCTTTAAATACTATACATTTCTTGTCCACCTTTGATCTCATATTCCATCGACAAAACTAATTTTACATTCAAGTTAAATTTATTTGATAGATTATCTCTTCGAAATTATAAAGATAACCTAACTTGATTACGTGGGATAACTTATCCCAAGCCTACTATGGGATATGTTACCTTACGGGTTAACCCTCGATATCTTATCCCACAAAAATAACGCAAGCTATGAATATCTCGCTACATAAATAGGGTAATCCTTCTAAATAATTATAGGTTAACCTAATAAAATATCCCTTCTAAAAATTTCTTATCTCATTTAGCTCTATCCATCTTCTCAAACTAAGCCTCGGATAAGTGAGAGCATACACCCAAGCATATAAAAAACAAGTTGCTAGATGTCATAGCCTGCGGGAGGTTTTCCCGATATCCGTCGTTGTCCATACGAACCTACAAACGGAAGCCAACCGGCTTTTCGAAATCAAAAGTAAAAAAATGAAGCGATGCCGTAGAACGGTTGGTAACCATCATATAAAAAACTTAATCTTTCGTTTGGTGTTTAGCGAGGAGAATAGAGGAGTGAAATGGATCGGTAGAATAAGTTAATTAACTTGTTTAGGAGATTCGACGAATTGAAGTCATTTTTCAAAGAAAATAAAATAATTTTAGCATAGGTTAAATTAACTAGACGGGGGGTAAAATCCCCTTAACCTGCCGACCGAAGATCCCCTCACTGAAAACTGTCGCTGATTCATACAGGTTTTCGTGACGTTAATTAGTAGTTTCATCTATTTCGCACACATGAATAGTATTACGAGAAGCATCTGAACATTTTGTGACCTACGTTACCTTCTCTGCTGCGCTCCGTGGCTGAATGCATAAATCGCATTTGCAAAATGGAGGCTATCTATAAACAACCCTAGTTGACCTGTTTATAATATATATATAGTTTTCAGATCGTCAATGCTATATGTGCAACCCCATTAAGTCTCCCCTGTTTAGAATAAAATATAGCTTCTGGGAACGAACTTCCCTCTCGTCGAATCTAAGCATGTTTTTAGCAAGAAATGGCCTGGCCTGGAAGGTGCCCATATGTGCAACATTAGTTCTAAAGCTACAAACAACTCCCAAAATGGCGCTAGACTATATATTATCGATCTACTACCCATACTCCAGTGGAGGCTCAGGACGGATGGAGGTTTTCTTTAGATAGTGAGAGGCTCCCAATTTTCATGTAGAGACCCATGAAAGAAGAGGTAATGGTAACGCTGCACAACATTCAATGACATATCCTAAGTCTCAGCCTGGGAGAGGGCGTGGAAAATTTCCTACACCACCCCTATGTGTAGGAACGATTATTCCTGAAAGAAAGTTCAGTGATAGTGATGGCATTGTTGCATGCTTACATTGAGAATGAGTTTGACACGTAGCCTTTTTGAGAGCAACAAAGAGGACTAAAATGGGAATTAGAAAAATTCAATGACCACCATGAACATTCCCTACGGAAGTAATGCTCCAAGGCGAATGCACAAAGTAAATTGCAACAATGCTTAGGTGTAGGGACCGCATCGTCATCTTTCATAATGTAGGTGTACGACATCGGAGGATCCCCATGTGACTAAGGGTTTATCTCTTAGTTAAATGATTATCAAACAAAAATGATATATTTTACTTTCTCAATCAATATCAACATTAAATTATTACGTTAAATTACATCAATATTAAAATATATATAAAAATATATCTACTTTAATATAATAAATATATTAAAATACATTTAATATATCATATCTAACTAATCGCACACATATCATAATATTAAAAAATTATTCACCACTAATATCAAATCATTATAATAATTATTTTATTAGATCATTTTTTTTCCACCACTTAAATAATTATTCTACTCTAATTATCCTTACAGTATTTTATCCCAAAATAACACTTCTTCCGCTGCAAAAAGTAACCTAAGAAAAACTACTCCACCAAGCCAAGCATGGAAGGAGACCCTCTGTAGGTCCCAAGAAGATCACCATCGAAATTCGAAAGAGATTACCGTCCAAGGACCTTCAATAAATATGGAAGCGTCGGTAAACCATCCATAGATGGTCATTGCACTTCTCTCACGGTAAATCACTGTCCACCTTCCAATTTCAGATCCAATCAGAAGCAAAGTTTGAGAAGGCAAAGAAGAATAGAGATGAGGGGCATTGTGATTTGGTAAGAGAAATTATTAGAATGAATAAAAATTAAAAAGTAGGAAGAATGAAGAAATTAAGAGATTTTATTCGTTTAGTTGAATTTGTTATCTTGTTGAAGAAATTAGAAAATTTTAATTCACTTGATGTATTTATTTGGTGAAATAAGTTAATAGAATGATGAGAAAATTAGTTAAAGAAAATGAGTAAGAGAAATTAATAGATAGAATTAGATAATTTCAAGAGAGATGGAGGAATTATCAAAATCTGAAATTATACCTTCAATTCAAGAATGATACGATTCGAGAATTACAAGTGTCAAACGTAGAATTAGAATCAAAATTGGTGCCAAATGCCTTTGGGAACACAGATTTCCTATGTGCGAAATCCCCTCTCCCTTCCTATCTTTTCTTAACAAAATCTGATATAGAGATGTGTTGTCTTCTGGTCTCAGCATAATGTTAACTGTTGTCAGTCTTTTCGTAGGAAAAATGGCCACTACTCAGCGGATTGTATGAGTGTTTGTCTAATTGCTACATAGAAAGCAAAAGATCTCAAATGATACAATCTTAACGGTTGCCAAGTACCACAATTAACCGGAATACTTTCGTATTTCTTTATTGTAATGGTTGAGACGTAATCTGATTAATTGGAGTTAGAATCAAATGGTAAGAAGATGAAGTAATGGGTTGCAAGAGAAGCCGTGTTATATATGACAGCAAACTGAATGGGATCTGAGTTCCTTTTGCTGGTTGTGTTACGTTCATATATAGAGTTGGTAGATTTAGAGGAAGAGCTGTTTTGTCTGTAATCAACTAAATTCTTCGGTATTAATTAATAAAAAGTCATTGAATACCAGTAGATGACACAAATTGGTTCTCTGATTAGTGAATTGGTAGGGTCATGAGAATTACCACTTAGGTACCAATGGTTCCAGCAATTTCTTATTTGCTGTTCGTACTTTCTGGTTTGATACTCATTTTTTCATGGTATTTGTTCTCGTAAGTTGTCACACGGACATGCGTAACGGGATACGAATTTATACATTAAATCATATACACACGTAAAGAAAGAATGTGATATTTTTCTTATCACATAGGTCATGTGACCTCTTTAATAAAAGAAAGAGATGTTATGCGTGTATGAATTTATATACAGAAACATATCCACAGGTCATTTTCCTTGTCAAATGGTGCAACAATGCACGTCTCTCTATGGGTTCTTTTTGCAAATTTCCCACAGGTACTCCTAAAGCAAGGGGCTTGGCGGTATACAGAGTAAATGAAGTGACTAAAATTCTTCCCTTGAAATATAAGTAAAAGATACCATTTACTTTCCATTTAGAGAATATAATTTGATAAATAAATCCTTTTATCATTGCTGGTTAGCCCTTGATATCCAACTGTTTCGATTGGTCTTACCCTTGTAATGCCTACAACCTCTGGTCCATCACTGTTTTAGCCACCGCCAGAGCATGGTAGATTGTGGCAAGGATGTAAATAGGTCAAATTTGATTAAATCCATATCTATATCTATTTACTTATTAGATATAAAAATTTAAATTTATACTCATATCCATTTATTCATCAGTTACCCATTTACTCATTAGATACTTATTTATAAATTGATCTTATAACCAAATCGTGTCATATTAGAACCTAAGAAGAAGAAAAATCAATAAAATAATTAATTATTTATTTATTTTTAACAAGTTCTCCACGTAGGAACTCGAGTTATTTTAATTTTATTGATCTCCATTAAAATTATTATAAAAATAATCTTTTAAGGAAAATACATCAAAAATAAAAATATAAAAATACAAAGAAAGATTAAATATAAATATCTTTCAAACAAAAAATCATCATCTTCAAAATAAATATTTAATAAAAACTTTAAAAATATTCTTAACCTTCAAAATAATGGAGAAAATCATAAAGAAGGTTAAGATTGGAAGAATATATATAACTCGAGTAAACGATGATTTTATTTAAGTATTTAGATAAAGTAATCAAATATAAATTCATACTTATACCTACATTCAATTCCAATCAAATTTTTTAGATAAAACACACACTTAAATCCAATTAGATTTGAATTAGATTTTACTTATTTTTTTTTGGGTCGAATGGGAACGGATTCAAGTCGGACTTCCCAAAGGAAACCAACATTTTGCTCACCAGCTCCCGTGAAACACAAGGATAGGATTCAAAATAAAATCTCTCCTACGGTACCTTGATGGTAATTTTGTTCTTTTTTCCCCTTTAATCTACACGTAAAACATCACCTCATTCAAATTGACACGAGTAATTGTTTTACATAAAGAAGACTCTTTTTATGATATTAAGAGTGACATCCATGCATATGTTTAAGAGGGCCTTCTTGCAAAGCATATATGTTCGTAGGGAGCACATGTAATTCGAATACTTCATGTGCTGCCATGCACAAATATTTTATCAAAACGCCCAATCTGTACTTGTAGAGTTTATGGTTGTACCATCACTTGCTTTTGCAACACCCAGAAGGTAGCCCCTTTTCTCATACTTGTACATGAGTGGGTAATTGAAGATGAAATGAGTACAGAAAAAAGAATGGCACATCACTGACGATGCCAATGCTATAGCAAAAATATGCGAGGTGGTTTCTCCTGTACAAAAAAATATTTGTGTGTGTTATGACTACTAAAACATCTGTTAATTTGACAGGCATAGAGAAAACTGGTGGGTTGTTTCACTCCATCAATTTTTTTTCCCACCTTTTTGTTTGAGAGAGAGGAAAGAGGCTATACGACCCGAATATTGTCCTCCAAGATTTACCATTTAAAAAGCCATCATCTGTGAAAAAGTAGGACCTCTCAAGGACAAATCTAAAATACATTTAGCTCAATGCACAAGGTAATAGTTCTACGACATGACGGTGCAATTGGGATGACAAGATAATATATGCAGCTTCAGGGTTCCTGCTACACAAATCTAACAGCCTCTTGAACAGAAACATACATGCAAATTTTATATACAACGTGGTGGAAATTTCAATTAGATTTGGTAAGCGTGGAGCTGTAAAATACATATCAAAGAGCCTTTATAAATGGTACGCATGCTAAATTTGCTATTAATTCATACGAGAGAAGACCGTGAATAAAGTATGAAATAATTCCTGGAGATGATTCAGATTTGGATCTCTAAAATATAGTTGCAGCGAACCAAGTCTAGACATGCTCAGAACTCCCTGTGCTGGGACAGCCTTGGATTTGATGCTCAAGTTTAAATAATCATTCTAATCTTGTAAGCGAAAATGTCCATAAGTTCCACCAGAGGCAGAAGGTTGATCACCAAAATGCACATCCTTATTTGCTAAAACTAGATGCATCTTTATGTAATCTGTCAACTACTGTCACTGAACATTAAAAGTCTATAAGAAAAAACCAATATTGTCTCTTTTACTACCAAGTCTCAGAAGCCCTCTGCTCATTTTAGTCCACAAGAAGAATAAGAAAGCACGCTTAAGGTCGTCACTTGGCTATCTCCCCTCACTTGCATGAACAAAAATACACAAGGAACTTATGGGTGAGATAGAGAGCACCTACTGATGAAACTTGGATCGCAAAATGATCTTCAAGCACATTCCTCTAGTGCCTGCTTCTTAACTACTCAAGATAAACCTCTCCAGTCAAATTTAAGAAGCGGTCCTCACCTCAAGGTCCCCAGACTAGATAGCAAGTGGTCAGTCACTTGGGCTCCTGAGAATTCCAGAATAAAGTGATGGTGTCACCATGAGGTAAACTTACAAAACATCCGCTAACAGCACAGTCCACTGGAAGTGCCAACAGATCCACAAAGGCATACTATAGCAGCAGTCCAGACGAGTATGTACATGTTAATCCACTAGTTTGCATCAGTTCAGCTTAACCCTCTTGGATCTCCTGTTCGCTTTATCTGTGGAGCAGAGATTTTTAGCTGGAGAATGATTATTTCTCTCTAAAGAATTCTCACCCTCCTCTGTTTGATCGGGATTTGTTTTGGTCTTCCCACCATCTAGCTGCGGTTGGCTCTTGTTTGAAACTGTATGTGTACTTGGTGAAGAATGGTCAGAGAGATCCGTATCAACCGATGTCTCAGGCTCATCAGGCCATTGTTCTGACTGTTCTTTCTCCACCTTGGCCTCTACATGTGCTTCCTTCTTTTTAAAGGGCCTTCGTATAGCCAGCTTCTTGAAACGCCTTCCGGCCAATGGATTCCTGGCCATGGAATTGACTTGGATTGAACCTCCAGGTTCTGAAAAGACCTGCTGGCTTGACTTAAATACATCGCCAGAAGGCGGTTTTGCTTTCTTAGCTGGATCCAGACTCCCATCAGACACTCGAGCTTTAGTCATGTTTTCAGCCTTCACGTTTTCACTGCTCTTGTTGAGGTTAGCCATGGTTGACATGGTTGGACAAGATGCTGGAACAATGAGATGGTGCGAACAATGTCAGAGGTCACAAAAATGTTCAGTAAGTATCAAAGTCTTTGGTTGGCTGAAAATTCAGGACTGATAGCATTTAGAAAAAATAAAGTCCAAGATACTACATGGGTTGAGGAGGATTCTTCACCAGATGTTTGTGCTGTATTAGATGATTTTGAATAACATGATACAGGATCCACAAATAAACGCGTTCCTCCATTCAACGACTGTGAAAATGAAAATCTCAAATGAGAAACAATACAGGAAAACCTCAATTAGGAGACATTAAGCAATAGGTGTGCTCACATTGACAGTATACATGCAACTATCTTATACATCCAAAGAGACTTCAAGGAAAATCTTTTACAAAGAAGCACAAAGGAAAAAGGATTTAGTGGGAACTAGCCAATATGGTGCAACACCTTGAAAATCAACCAACTATTGGTTCGCAAGTATACAGCATTGTTTGTCCTGAATACTAATAGGTTTGGGGACATCTGGAATCGTGCAGCATGGTGATTGTCTTTAAAAAACTAGCTCTGCAAGAACAATTGACGTGCGTTGGAACTATTGAGCTTCCAGATGCTTTTGCCATACAGAAATAATGTTGGAGTAATTTAGAAAATGTCTCGGAAGTACCAAACTGCGGAAGCTAAAATAATTAATAACGAAGTAGCAGCTGATTGCACAGGTGGCTTTGGAACTCAAGGAGGATGCTAGAAATATAGGAGAATTTGAGATCTTGTAATCAGAAAGCAGCCAAAACAAACTAAATGGAATGCATCTATTAACTGGTCGATGTAAGTTGCACCAAATAACTACAGGTCAACCACTGGCCTACAATGTATAGAATAATATGCTAAAAATATCCTATAGCTTTAAAAAATAATAGAAATAATATCATGAGAACATCAGATGCGGGTCACAAACTCACAGGTGACCCCATATTTGAGGACATGTTGTTGCTTTTGACTGTTCTTCTGCTGACATTTTTGCTTACATCTCCAGTTTCCAGATATCGAAGAACATCCTTTTTGGAGCGGAACACATATCCTTTTGCTGGATCTATGTAATACTACAAAACCAGGTTAAAGAACTCATCAAACTGTGGCTAATAAAAGGAAAGAAAACAACAACAGAACAAAAATGATGACCACTTGCAAAGAATCCTACACAGTTTGCATATTACATGTGTTTAAGCTGGATAATGCAAACTTCTTGTGAAGTCAGGATGTCTATAACCTTGAACATCAAAAGTGAACTTTATGGAACAGCGCTTTGAATTGCAGATTTAAACTAGTAAATGTGAATATTTGATGAACTCGGAGCATATTAAGCAATAAATATATTTTAAAAAATTGTAGACTTCATATGTATTGTTTTTTTGTTGTGTATGTAAGAGACAGAGGGAGGGAAGAGCATTGCAACCTTGAGCAAATAGCATAACCCATGCAGTACCCACGCAAATATCACAACTACGGTGCCAAAATTGCCCCGTCCACAACATACTGCACATAACCTAGAAGTTACAAAATCCCAAACAACAAAGATGAAATCCTTACAAAAAAATGTCTTCAATAATTTTCTTCCTTTTTTCCTTTGCTTAAAGCTCGTAATCTCAAAAACTGTTTGGTATCACTTCATAGATCCAAGGCATGTGACCATGATTTCCGAAGGGTCGTCTCTAGCTATACAAGAATAAACAAGTCAAATCCCATATTAAGGTCAGATATGTGGAATTTTTGCCAGCATTTTGATCTAGTCTAGGCCATTCTAGAACTTAACTGGACATGTTCATTCCATAGAGCTTCCTTCCAATGCTTCTGGGTACGGCTCAACCTTCACTTTGTCACACCTTTGAATTTACTAATAAGAAGGCCCTCTCTTTCGAAGCCACCTTGGATGAGACTCTCATTTTAGCATCTAGCATTGCCACACAGTGGCAGAGCCATAATTTTTTGTAAGTGTAGGCAGCACCTTTGACAAGAAAAATCTGACAAAGATTTTAAGCTATATTAGCATTAAACTGTTACAGATATAGTCTTAAATAACAAAGTTACTGGTAAAGTTACTATAACTAATCATGTATGCCCTTTAAAAATGGGTAAAGTATCTTAAGTTAGTAACTCCTGACATTCCATTTTATTTTATTATTACCAAATGTTGAGAGAACGTATAGTTGAGTAATTGAATATGAGAGATCTAATTACAAGAGAATAGTACTACATCGTGTAATATGGAGAGTTCGAGTGCGTGATGGGTTATAAATAGGTGTTGTACCCCCCATTTGTTTCTTAAGAAGAATACATTCATATCACGCCCATAAGGATGCTACTCAGATGATTTTCTCCCCGCTCTTTGTGAGTGAGGTTTCCATGTAAACCCAAGTATTCATTCCTTGGTTATGCTTTGATATTTTGTTAACACACTTTCGCTTATCGTGCTTTACAACATGGTGTCAGAGTAAGTTGATTCTTGGATTATTTTTTGGTTCTTAAGATTATCTTTATCATTTATTCTCGAAAGTTCTATTGCGTTCCATGATCTTTTGAAGAGGGGGAGCATGTGGTAGAAGTGGAGCATCGAAGATGTGCCCCCATGGCTCATTGGGTTCCTTGAACCCTGACATGTGATAGATGTGTGTAGCGGCATCGATGGAACATGATGGTCGAGGCAATGCCACGCCATGTCTAGGCAAGATGAAGCAAGAGAAAGTGCAGCAACAGGTTCTGCCGCACAAGGCAAGGCGAGTGCAGTGAGTAAGGTGGCACGCAACAAGCAATGTGAGGTGGTGCTCCTTAAGGAGGCACCACAATAACGAAGTCGGCAAGGAAGATGGAGAAGAGATCAAGGTGGAGATGTGTGCGACGTTAAGATTAAGATTGAATGGCAAGGTGTGCGAGGCAACGCGATCCAACAAGACTCCTCGATGTGCCTCAGGTTCCCACAAAATGAGCATTCAGGCCAAGCACGTCCCTAGCTTGCTTGCTTGACCTCAGCCACAACTGCAAGTAGATGGTCCCATTATCTTCCCCTTTCCTGAGAAGCAACCGTTGTAGAGGTATGCCCTACACTAGTACTAGGTAATAGAGAAACTACAAGTCTACTCAGTCGGTTGTATGGCTCTTTTATCAACGGTATCTCAAGCAACATCGACATCTAAGAACAAGCTACATCATAGGTTAGATTTAATCCAACAAGAAAGTACCCCACCATGGTTTACACCCTATATGTTTGCTAAAACTTACACGAACATACAAGGATGTAGGCATTAAACCTCTCAAAGGTTGACTTGAGAGTCGAGTAATATTGAGCCACTGGCCTACCTTCCTATCTTATGTGTGCAATCTCATTATGTAGCTGAAGAATGTGCATGCACCACATTCTTGTCCCAAGTAAGCCCAATGAAGATTCTCCCCATTTCCTTCACCATTTTGTAATACATAATTTCAGTAGTAATGCATTGGATAGTGGTATTTGTTGAACATGGAAAATTACGCGATCGAAGTTGGTTTCAAAAAAAACCCATCGTTGTAGTTCAAATTGCGAAGAAATCCGTCAACAAATAAATTTATACCGAAATTCTAAGGATTCTGGGTCGAACACAGTGAGGCTACGTCGATCAAAAATCCACGATTTATAATTTTTTTGTGTTTTTGTTTGAAAACGAAATAATTACAATGGAATTGATGTAAACAATAAGAGAGAGAAAACAATCACTTAATATAATCAGAATGTTTTTACAACTACAAAGTGAGAAATGATTACAACTAGAAAGTATAAAATTCTATTCTAGAAAGCGATTAAAAAGAAGGGAGAGAGATGTTATCCTCCTCGACAAATGATTGGAGGACGAGCCGGATGGAGCGACACTTGGAAGACGGAAGACGGAATGGGAAGGACGAAGCAGGAAGAAACGAGAACGAGGCAGCACGTCGTCATCGCAGGATCCAATTTCGAAACGGGGGCGAGAAAATTGAATTTAGCTCTAGAATAGCATCCCGAGTGTGGGACAAGCTTTTCTTGAGCTTGGGAGAGGTAGAGAAGTGAAGGGATGAAGAAGTGGAGGTCGGGTCTCCTTTTATAGTTGTAGGAATCGAGGGCAAATTTGTCATTTCAAGCTTAAAACATTAATATCAGGTCTTTAAGGACGGATTTATCCGTCACTAAAGGTCTGATCGTGGCCACATGCGCCTCCCCGCCTTCCGTGCTCAAAATGCCCGCGCACGTCTTTCAGATCTTAGTCGTCCGATCGCGAGATCGAACGGCTTAGATTTCTCCTCGAGCGCCTTCATCTGCATCTTCACCACACGCCCACGTGCGATTGGGCGTGCACAAGCACATCATCGTGCACGTGGCGATCCAAGGTTCCTCTGCACACCACGTCTCCACCCCTCAGCTGCCCGATCATCATCTGACAGTTGAATTGCGCCCGCGCCCCCCATCTGATTTGAGGCGCGCTGCGTTTCGAACGCGCACCTTGCACTCATGAAAGAGCGGCCACTCGTTGCGCTACGGCCGACTTGTCGCGCTTTTGATTTCAGGCACGCGTGCTCACAGCCGTTAGATCAAGATCCAACGGCCCAGATCGTGAGTTGGAAGTCCTTTGGAGGTGCAGCGGCAATCCTGAGGGTCGATTAAGCGGCTGGTATGATGCCACGTGGCACCATCTTGGTCGTCCATCTTCTGTGTGTTGTAGATGGTGCCACAGATGTCGGATTGAGCCGATTTTCGAGCCATTAGGCTACGATCATCGATCTAAACCCATCCGTGCGGTTAGATTTGTCGTCTGAAGTGCAGATTAGCACCATCTTGGCCTTTTATCTTTAGGGTTCCTCGGTCTCTATCTGGTGCTACGGATGTTCGATCAGGATGATCTTAGAGTAGTTAAACTTCAATTGTCGTCCTGATCAGATCCGTACAGTTGGATCTTCGATCCAAGGCCCCGATTAAAAATCGCCCTTTCCCTCACCATAAAAGGAGACAATTACTATACAATTTACACAACTTGACCTAAATGCATGATTATGCATGCTATGCAATATTTACAATGTATGATGCTAATATGACACTAACAACATGCATTTATAGACATTTTTTGCTATTTAGATGTATACACATCAGTATTCATGATCCATGCTCGAACCATGGTGTTATCCTTCTTTTATATTTCCTTGTCTTCTAAGTCAGCTCCGTCTCAAGGAGTACATGCTTCTTGTCATGACTCTCAACTACATTAAGGATCGATTGTGAACATAATGCATAGTTGGTCCCATTGAATTTCACGATCAGGCCAAAGAAGGGGTTTTTAAACTCCCTTTAGGTTCCATTAGTCAAAAGACCTCCCATAACAATTTCCAATGACTTTAGATTGTGTCTATAGTGTTCTGGTGACCACTAACAGCCTCCAAAGAGTCATCGCCAACACTTTCTTGGCCTCCATCAAGGATCTCCAACAACCAACGATCCCTCCAACCACCAGCAATGGTGGTGCTGCTCCAAGCGACCACTCTGAGGTCGTCTTCATGGTGCAACAACAAAGTCTTCCATAATTGCAGCAGCACCAACCTTTAAGAAACCCTTTTATATCGCCATTGGAGCCCAGGTCAAGGTGTTGGCTAGTGACTTACGATGCTGTTAGGGTCCGATGGTGATGCTATGACATCACCTCGAGCCAATGGTGGTGTAGGTGGTCATTGACAAGCCCAACAGAAGGGTGTAAGGAATCGATCAAGGGGTCCTCTACACTGGGTCTTGTGCTTTAGGGTTGGGGCCCTTGTGATTCTTGAAAGGAAGACCTTGTTTTCCTTTTCAAGAAGATGCACAAATTCCAAAGAAACCTTAGATTATTTGGTGGAAAAGAAAAATAAGGGAAAGAGATTGAGGAGGTATCAAGCTTTGATCTAGGACCACCATTCTGTTACCATGTAGAGAGAATGAAATTTTCTATTTCTCTATGGAAACCCTAGGCCGCTATTTATAGAAAGAGGACAGGGGAAAAGCTGCATACAAGCCCATATGAGAATGAAAATAACATAAAAGGACAAAAACAGCAAATAACAAAACATCATAAACTTGTCTACAAGAAGGCCTTAGACTCAAGAGCTTCTATCCAATGCTCAAGTTTTCTAAGTAGTCCATTTATATTCTTTTCAACGAGGACAGTGTCAATTGCAAAAAGCAACGTTGATCTCCATCTCTCAGACACACTATACTCACAAAAATTTGCCTAGATAGATAGATGAAAACATGAAGGATCTAGCAAAGATATCCCATAATTGCTGTCCGCTTACGCATCTGGAACATGATTAACATCAGATCCCTAAATCCTATCCAGCATCATGCCACTTATAGTTTATGACAGGTCAGAGAATGGCATGCTATGAATCTATAATGAGACCTTGCCCAAAAAGAGAGTTGCCAATTATTCTTTTTTTTTTCCTCAATTTATTCCTAATAAAGAGATTTTTTTTTTAAGTAAACGGAAAAAAACAGCCTCCCAATAATAAATAGAGAATTGCCAAACAGAGGTAATGGAGTCTTGAGTCTCGATGGTGTGCATCAATTTGTTCTGCCCTTCATATCCTGCATTTATTATTTGCATTATAGTTCCTTAATCTATGCCATATTTCTGAATTAACTCTTCATGAATGTAAAACATAGGATCCTTGTAAAGATCAGTTCCAAAAAGGTCGACTCCAACACAAGTATTTGTCCTTTTGATAAAGGATGAAATGATTCCTCGAATCCAAGTCAGCCTACTTTATTAAAGGTAGAGGGATAATAATACAAAGAAACTAGCCATCAACGAAACACCAAGAGAGACCACAAGCTGGTCAAGTTGCTAGCACAATGCAATGCACTAATACCACAGATCATCTCTACTTCCCGAAAGAGCTCATGCTAACGCTTCCGTCAATCTTAGATCTGAAATTGGCTAGAGACCTCCTCCATGAAAGGATGACTAGAAATCCATCCAAAGATGTATAAACAGTTTATTGCATATCAAACTTCTCCGGTGCCCAAAGGGCAAAAAAATTACAGGAAAAGAATGGACCACTCAAATTCTCGAAATACATCCATCAAGATGAGCATGCATCAGCAACCAAACAGCCACATAAGTATGCAGCACCCAACCTTATTTGCAATTTATAGATTGACTGAGGAAATGTTTCAAATCAAGAAATTCTGTCAATAACGTTTGAATATTAGTTAAGAGTACTAATTTAGTTAGGTTAGTTTATTTAATTAAGTTAGAGAGTCATGAGTCTTATTTTATTTTTTTTTTTCTATTTCCTAGTTCTATTGGATCTACCATGCAATTTTCCTAACCCTACTCTCTACATAAAGGGACTTAGGGTTCTCTATTTCAATGAAAGACATTATTCTATTCTCTAATATGGTGTCAGAGCAGGGATCATCCTAGAAAAGGAAGCCCTAACCTTAGGCCTCATGAGAGTTGGGGGGCCATTGCCGCTGCTCCCGCCCCTCTACACACGTAGAGTATCCTACCTTTGTGCACGCCACCACACACACTAGCTCTCTACACGCATTTACTGCCCTTGCATGCACCTCTATGTGCACTACTACCCTTGCATGCATCTTAGACGTACTACTAGTATCCTAGGGCACATCATCACACGTGCATCTACCTTTGCCCTCCCCATGGATCAACATGTCAACATATGCATCATCTCACGCATACACAAGCACGTGGACTGTCCTTTAACGCAAGAACAAGCTATAACATGGAGGGGCTATGTATTGAATGTTTTTTCCTTCAATGGGAACTCAGGAATCTCCTAAGGAGCAAGCTCTCCTTTATTGCTGCTATTGTCACAGGAGTCATTGCAGCCAATGCCCCTACTGCCCCTACTAATCAAGGTGCTGGACCGTCTAATCCACCAACTGGCTTCTATAATCACTAATGAAGTCAATGACTAGTGGGGGATTTGAGCAAGGCCCTTTTCACCCATCCCTACTACTGTCTTGCCAACTTTTTCACCTCCAGGATGTTTCTTCGTGACTAGGCCTTGACTGTGTACCTCTACTGCCTCTGCTTGGGATCAACTCCTACTGACTGCCTACGTCTACTGCCTGCCTACTCCTCCGATCTACTGCCTGCTTACTCCTGGTTTTATTCTATTCTCCAACAAATAAAATTCTTTCATCATCTCCAACAATGCCAATGTTTTACATATTTCCCAATGCTTTATTTCTGCCAATTCACCTTAGTTCTCACTAATCTGTGCCAACCTTCCTGGAGGGTAAGGCCTTGCTATTTCACTGCAAGCCACGTCATCTCAAAGCAAGTGTTTCATGTGCTTGATGATGTCCCATAGAGAGTTTTATAGCTTGACTTTTCCTGGTAGTTGCAAGACTTCTTAGCATTTCAAAAGCAACGCCAACTTTTCTTTGCCTACAACATACAATGTAAAATGTGGATAACATCTAACAGCTAATTGAGAGAGAGAGAGAGGGAGAGAGAGAGAGAGAGAGAGAGAGACCCCTTATCAAGCATTGATCACCAAAAAAAGCACCGAAGTAGAGTCATAAACATTACTGCATTGAAAGTGAGTAAAAGTAAAATGGAAGACGCCATTTCCAGGACAGGGCTAGGAGATATTCACCTAAAATAAGAATTAGATAAAAAGTGGTGCTCCAAAGTCACCTCAGTCCAGTAGTCAAAAAACATGGAAATGGTAAATGGTAACACAAGCAAGGTACCAGATACGAAAAGTTCATATGTGAATAATTCACTGGCTACCATTACAAATAACCAATTCAATATGGTGATTTAACTCCAATACTTGTGAATTCAAAAGTGTACTTTGATATAACTTAAAGCCTTAATAATGGCAATAAAAATGGATAAAATAAGGAAATGCAAGCACTACCGCATCTTTTCTCTGCCCAGAAGCATTTGTTTTGCATCTTATTTCTTTTATCCAGCCAGAAGGCAGACCCTTTGGTGAGGATTCAATCTGAACTGGGACCTGCAAATTACCTGAACTGTCAAGCAAGAAAGCAACCAATTTTTCTGTTGCATCTTACAAGAAAATGAACTAAGAAATCAGGGAATAAAAAGGATTAGCATGACATGAACATAGCATACGTTGTTTTCTGCTCTTTCCTCCTTTTTTTTGTTGATTTTTTCTGCTCTTCCTTCTAATATGGGATTTCTGGGGCCATGGCGAGCTCCTCGTGCAGTCATTCGAATATTCTGCCCATTCAAATGGCGAAGAACTTCTTTCATGGAATAGCATCTAACTCCAGTGGTAGGATTATGGTAGCACTAAAAGAAACTTTGTGTAAGGACACTTGTGGAAGCAGGCAAAAGTTTCTTTCAAAAGTATATATATTAAAAAAACAATTCATTAACAAAAAGTTGCAGCAAATAATATCTCTTGGAATTTAATCATAGGGAAAATATTAAATGATGGCTTTCTCAAGAAAAAAGCAAATAAGATAAGAATCTCCAGATGTCACTAGTACAGTTCCTCACATCTTTGTTCAGATTCGTGGTTTCTCATGGTAGAAAATTCAGAAGTCAAGTTGATCATATTTTCCCCTTCCAACTTTTTCTGTTAAATAGAAAATTAAAGAGCAAACATAATGCCAAAGATGATGTCAAGGAGACACTTAAATTAAATAACTTATCAAGAATTCTTCTACATTCTCTACTTCTCCCTCTACTGTTCTTTGTTTCACATCAGCATCAATTTGCCATCAGGACCCAATCTGCATAATTTTCACAAGTTCCATTTAGCTTCTTTCTCACATCCTCCTTCCACCACTACTAAAATTTTTTCCATTTAGTTTTGTTACTGTTTAATATTTTTGTACCCCTCTTGTTAGTTGTTATTTCCTTTGCTGTTGTTTATTTCCGTCTGGACTCACCATGTAACTTTCTCCCTTTGCCTCTCTTCAGTTTAAGAGGCATAGGGACCGAAAAGTAATCTATTCAATTCAGTCCATCCTACTCAGTATCAGAGCCTTGCTCTGGTATCCCACCCCGAACCCTAGCCTCCGTACCCTACACAGCACACCTGCCCCCAGCCGCTGGTTCGCCACCCCGACTGCCGCCCCTCCCAGCGCCGGTGACACATCGCCTGCCAACCTTGAGGGCACCGCCAGGGCAGCTTCCTCCTGTGCGTGCACACTGCCAAGGCATTCTCTGCCCAGCTGACTCCGCGCCGCCCGGTAATGTTCTCCCCTGTAGCGTGCCGCCCCTCCTTCATCCTTGAGCAGCGATGGCGCTCTCCTACAGGGACACCACCGGCAGCAGGGAGGCTCGCCAACACAGCAATGATGGCTGGAGCTTTGACTCCTGCTGCTGCTGTTGCATCTTCCGACGTGAGGTTCCCGAGGGGGATTTGAGGGGATTCGTTCGGGGTTCTTCACCCATGCTAGGTGTGAAGATCCTCGTGCGGATTCTCTCTTGAGTGATTGGCACGAGGTCCTTGATGTTCCTTCTCTAGATCTCATGCCTGTCACACTGTATTCTTCTCTTTTTCACCTTGATGCAGTGATTTCTGCATAGCGGACAGCAGCTGTGATCCCGGTTATTCTCCTTGTTTTGTTGGCTCAATGGCATCCTCTTTTGAATCAGAGGTGACCTCAAGTGTTGTTAGCGAAGGCAAATCCATGAAGAACCTGTTCTTCGACCTTGTTGTGTGCTTGGATGAGACCAATTATCCACGATGGTCTCAAACTTTTCTCATGACTGTGAGGGGTCATGACAAGAAGCACATTATTCTTGAAAAGGACCCGGAGGAGAAGACCAGGAAATACACTACATGGAAGAAAGACAATGGGATGGTACAGGCGTGGCTCATGAATTCGGTCATCCCTCACATAGGGGATGAGATCATGTACTATCCGACAACAAAACAGATGTGGGACAACCTACAGACACATACTCCAATGAGCGGAATGATTCTTTAATTTTTCAAACTTTCTGTGATGTGGTCTGACGTTATCTCAGTACTACTCGACCCTTAAGGGCCTTCTGGAAAGGTACAATGCGTGTTGTACTGTATGCACATGTGACTCAGCGTGAGCAACAGAAGAAATTTGCTATACATATGTTCCTGGCTGGACTAGGTCCAAACTTTATCGCAGTTCATGCCCAGATTCCTACGTCTTCAGCCCTACCATCTCTGGAGGAGGTTTATAGCAGGATGAGCTGCATAGCTATTTCATCCCCATCAGGGGGAGAAGTGATTACTCAAGCCTCGGCCAATGCTGTAACCCCTAGACGAGGAGGAACGTCTGGTCCTTCTACTCATGGTCGTGGTCGAGGCCGTGGAAGTTCTAGACGTCAACGCATATGCACTTTCTGTGGCAAGATTGGCCACACTGAGTCTCACTATTAGTCGAAGAATGGCAAGCTATTTTACGTTGATCAGGCAATTGCCTTTGTTCCTAAGCAAATAGACATTGTTACCGTTTCCAGACAGAACTATGATGCCCTTACTCAGAGGGTGTCCCAGTTGACTCAAGAGCCCGCTTCCCCCTCAGACACCGCAACTATGGCTACTTCTTCAGCTATCATGCCTACTCATCTTGTGACTAATGCACAGTGGCTTATTAACTCAAGGGCATCACATCACCTTACTAGTGATGATCAGAGATTTGCTCGTAGACAGTTGAGAGCACAGGTCCAATCTGTGAAGATGGCAAATGGCAGATATGCCAAAGTGGATGGTCAGGGGGAGATTGATGTGAATCCCCATATGGCCTTGTTTGATGTGCTTTATGCTCCTAATTTATCTATGAATATCTTATCTGACTAAACAACTAAACTGCCGTGTGATTTTTGATGATATTGGTTGTGTGTTCCAGGACAAGCTCACGAGAACGACGATTGGTGGCGGGCATGAAGAGGGGGGGGTATCACTTAGTCCAGAATTTTGCTACAGTTGTTGTTAGTCGTGGTCAGACATGGGTCACTTCAACTAGTGCGTTGTAGTGGCATCATCGTCTCGGCCACCCATCTCTCAACAGGCCTCGGCGCACTCTTCCTCACATTTCTCCCGCCATAGAGCTGTTGTGTGATGCCTGCCAACTGGGGAAGCATCATTGTTTGTCTTTTCCTGCTAGTCAGAGTTCGAGGATGTCTTCAGCTTTTCAGATGATTCATCTTGATGTTTGGGGCCCTACTTGTACTTGTGATCGTTGGGGCCACCATTATTATCTTCTTATAGTTGATGATTTTAATCATGTCTCATGATTGTACTTGATAGAGAATAAATCTAAAGTTAGCCATCTTATCAGAGATTTTATTATTGAAATAAAGAATCAATTTGACTCTATGAAGAAAATTATTAGATCTAATAATGTACTGAAATTTTGTGCAATTTAGTTGACTAGTTTCTACAGGCAGCATGGCATTGTTCACTAGGGGGTGGCGGAACGAAAGCACAGACACGTACTTGATGTTGCACGGACACTTCTGATACAATAAAATGCTCCTGCACTATACTGGGGAGATGCAATACTCACGACCTGCCATCTGATCAACAAGATGCCTTCTTTTGTATTGCATGAGCATATACCATGGCAGGTGCTTCATTCAGATAGTCAGCTTTTTGCACTGCCACCTCGTGCATTCGGATGAGTGGCTTTTGTACATATTCTTGGTCCAGGAAGGGATAAGCTTACTCCACGAGCTATCAAATGTGTGTTTCTGGGTTACTGCAAAACCCAGAAAGGCTACAGATGCTTAGACCCCACTACCAGAAGGCACTACATAAGTGCTTCACTTTTCACAAGGTTGTGCCATATTTTTCCATGTTTGCTAGGCAGTTGAGAGCAGATGACGAGATGACTCCTATGCTTGTTCGTCCGGTGCCATGCTTTTGTTGATACAAAGGTCACTCCACAGAGTCGATTATAGACATGTACTACTCAGCCAGGTGATAGTCTATCAGAGGAAAGTTTCACACACTAGACAACTCCCCCCCCCCACTGCACCATCATCCTCCCAATTAGGTTTGTGTTGAGGAATCCGATGATCCACCTTTTGTTGAGGCCGATGTAGGTACACATGATGATGCTGATGTGGACCTTCCGATTGCAGTTCAGAAAGCTCCACGTTCATACACACATTACAAAGTTGTTGGTCTGCTACTCTTAAGCACCTTGGTGGTGCCTTTACTACTTTCACTACTACCTTGGCTGATGAGCAAATTCCCAATTCCTTTCAGCAAGCTATGCAGTTTCCACACTAGAAACATGACATGGATGAGGAGATGGCTGCCCTGCAGAGTAGACAGGCGTGGGAGCTTACTTCTCTCCCCTCAGGCGCACGTGTTGTTTGGGCCAGATGGGTCTATATTGTGAAATACAACCCTGATGGGTCTATTTCTCGATTTAAGGCCAGACTTGTGGCCAAAGGCTTCACACAGACATACGAAGTTGATTTCTTCGACAGCTTCTTACCCGTTGCTCACCTCTCCACGATGAGAATCTTAGTGTCTGTTGCTACTCACAGGGATTGGATGCTTCATCAACATAATGTTAAGAATGCTTTTTTGTATGGTGATTTGGAGGAAGAAGTCTAAATGCAATAACCTCCTGGTTATGAGGTCCAGGGGGAGTGTGTTTGCAGGCTAAAGAAGGTCATTTATAGCCTAAAGCAAAGCCTAAGAGCATGGTTCCAGAAGCTCTTGGATGTGCTTGAGCGCTTAAGACTACAGCGGTCCTCCTCTAACAATTCCCTTTTTGTTAGGAAGTCTTGGAGTGGTATTACTACCTTGCTTGTATATGTTGATGATATCATTGTTACAGGTGATGATCAAAGTGGAATCAAACAAATTAAGAAGGCTCTTGGTAGGGAGTTTGTTATGAAGGATCTTGGGCAGCTACACTACTTTCTTGGTATTGAAGTAGCTCGAAGTAAGCAGGGGATTGTTCTATCCCAGAGGAAGTACGCCATGGACATCCTGCAGGAGACAGGGATGCTGTGGTCCAAGCCAGCTAGTATACCTATAGACCCCAAGGCACATATTTATAAGGACGAGCCAGATTCAGTAGATAGCAGATCTTATAGGCAGCTAGTTTGCGAGCTATTATATTTCACCATTACCAGGCCAGACATTGCGCTTGCAGTTGGCAAGCTGAACCAATTCATGGATAGGCCCACCAAGGGTCATTAGGAGGCCATGATGCAGGTTCTTAGGTTCATAAAGGCACCAAGGAGAGGTCGTTTGTTTCAGAAGGGAACTGAGATGAATATTGTGGCTTATTCAAATGCAGACTATGCAGGGTGTCTACGGGACAGGAAGTCCACTACAGGTTTCTGTGTCTTTGTTGAAGGAAACCTAGTGAGTTGAAGAAGCAAGAAGCAGATCGTTATTTCTTGCTCTAGCACTGAGTCAAAGTACAGGGCTATGGCCTAAACAGCTGCTGAAATGGTCTGGATACATTATATATTACGAGACCTACATATCCAGTTGGAGGACAATATGAAAATGAGATGCGATAACAAGGCAGCCACCTATATAGCCAACAACCCGATGATCCATAAGCGAACAAAGCACGTGGAGGTTGACTGCCACTACACTAGAGACTTAATCAGACAAGGAGTACTGAGGACTATCTTTGTTACCTCTGAGGACCAAACGGCGGATATCTTCACCAAGCCACTACCACAAACTGCCTATGACAGTTGCAGATCCAAGCTGAGCATGCTAGATATCTATGCTCCAACTTGAGGGGGAGTTTTACTATTTATTATTTTTGTACCCCTCTTGTTATGTCGTTCTTGTTATTTCATTTGCTTTTGTTTACTTCTGTCTGGACTCACCATGTAATTGTATCCCTTTGCCTCCTTCAATTTAAGAGGCACGGGGGCCGAAAAGTAATATATTCGATTCATTTCATCCTACTATTTTCCAGAATGAATTTGCATTAAAGCAATCTCATCCCACCCAGTGAACATGCAATTTTGAGAACTATATGGAATCAATTCGCATAATGCATAAGGACATCTAGAGAGCCAGAGGCAATGGTTCGAAGATTCATCACAAGAAACTTATTACCCGACCAAGCAGATGGCATAACATGCTGGAAGCTAATCAAGAATGCATCTATGATAACAACTTATTGAGTCCATTATGAAAACAAGAAATAAGATGAAAGAGCTTTACAAGTTGCCTTTGTTGAGTCTTGATTTGTGATTAGTTTTGATGATAACAAAATAGCACCTAGATAGTCTAAAGTTTTTTTTTAAAGAAAAAGGAGATTTACCAAAGGTCGGTAAACATCCACTATATTACCTCAAAAGGCCGAGTACAAGAGAGAAAAAGTTACAGAGCATTGGACCAAAAATTGAAAAAGATGAGGCCCCTCTCTCAAGTCTCAACGTTCTAAGGTATGTCTGTTCACCTTTGAAAACATTCGCTCCCAACTGCAACCAAACTAGCCACAAAATAGCAGCAACCCTCATTCGAACCAGTGGCTCCACCAAAACCCCGATCCTAAATGCCTCCAAGAATGCACCAACATCATCACCCTGAATTATCGACAAGTCCATCTTGATCAACAAATCTCTGACAAAGTCGTAACATAGCAACAGATGTCCCACATCTCCTACCTCCACCCCACATAGCACACAAGAGTTGTCTTCTACATGCATCCAGCCCTAAATCCTTCCTCTCGTGGCCAACCTCATCTTCCGAACAAACCATAAAAAGAATTTTACCTTCATAGGAACCTTAAGTCTCCAAATAAGAGAGGTGTCAACACTGAGATAGCTATCCCTCACCTCCTCCTCCTCCCTAAAAATCCTATAAATCTTCTTCAATGAGAAAGACCCAAGAGCCCACATAAACGCATCAGCCAAGCTATCCCTCACCTCCTCCTCCTCCCTAAAAATCTTATAAATCTTCTTCAATGAGAAAGACCCAAGAGCCCACATAAACGCATCAGCCGAGCCCTAAGAGAGGATAAGGGACTCAATCCTGCTCAAAAGCTACAACAGTTTATCCTAGCATCCAGGAGTGAATCCCTTAGGGATGGCCTCCGACACCATCTCCAGAGTAGGGCCCTTCGTCCCAAACCTGAGCCACAAAGCAATCTTCGTCCAAAGCCATAGCGTGCAATCTTGGAAAGTTAGTTTTTAGCAAACCAATACCTATTCAGTTATCATCCCAAAACCCGAAGGTAGCACCATCCCCCAAAGAAGGGTCCAACAGCATGAAGACTCTTCTCAGCTCTGAGGCCAAACCCCACCAAAACCTGGAAGCCCTTCTAGGGATATAACATCTCTTCTCCCTGTTAAGCATGCAGCCATAAAAGTCATGTATCAATCGGACCCACAGGGGTCCTTCATTTCTCAACAGCCTGACCACCTACTTAGCCAGCAAAGAGTCGACAAAATCCAGCAGATTTAGCACCCCCAACCAAACCACCCTAACTTATCGGCCAACATACATCCTCCCAAATAACCAAGCTCAAAAAACAACCTTCATGGTCCAATCCTTTCCAAAAACACCTATGCTTGATGCCATCAATTCTTCTCACCACCATTACCAGTTGTCTGAAAATAGAAAAATGGAAGACCGAAATGGAGGAGAGCACCAACTTCAAGAGAACTAACCGTACTCTCCTACACAAAACTCTAGCTTCCAGCCTGACAACCTCCTCTGCAACATATCAACCAAGGGGTCCCAGTCGCCTACCACCAACTGTTTCCCCTTCAGCATGAGACCAAGATAGGAGATAGGTAAGGCAGTAGCCTTAATAAGCAGCAGGTAAGAGCATTCCTCAACCTCAAAATCGAGGTTAATAGGCACAAAGGCTGACTTCCTACGATTCACCACCAAGGAAAGACATGTCACCAATATGTCAATATCGAGGCCCCAAGAGATATCGACACCCCTACCATATCTTTTTCCCTAATGTCGATCAATTTGTCACCAACATCGAGGGATATTGACGACATATCATTAAAATTAAAACCCTCAACATAATTTCCAACATATCAACAATATAAGTCATTGACATGTCTTTCCTTGTTTCCGGAAAAAAAAAAAAAAAATTTCCTTGTGGATTCGTTTGTTTAGGGGAATAAAATAGGGTCTTCCGCATTTGGGTTGAGAAAACCCGGAAGAAAGTTATACCGAAATAAGCCTACTTATGCTAGCATAAAGTTATTCCGAGGGGCTCCTGGAATAACTGTATTCCACTCCTCCATTCCTCCAAACGTGGAACACCAACCCTTTATTACTCCTCATGGCCAAAGTTGGACCCAAACATCCAAAGGGACTTATTCCTTCACTTATTCCACAAAATTCTAATTTCATGTGCAATTCCAAAAAATCTCATTCTGCAAACCAAGTATGCCCTATATGTGTAAGTGATTCCTAATTTACAAAGATTCTGAGGAGTTGTGATCATGAGGCAATGTTGTAAGTAATGAACCTATGAACAACAACATGCCATATATCTAAGATCACATGCCTCAAATCTAATTTAGCTGATGATGGTGATACAAAGTAGAAGTAGAAGCCTATACATCAAGTCTCAAGATCCTTCTCCTTGCTGCGATTTGTGGAAATCATAACAAACAAAGACTACAAATATCCATGGTGATGCAACCTGCCCAAATACTCTCTTATCCTTCAAAAAAAATGACAAAGGAAATATCCTAAAGCTACAACTATATTGATGGCATCTTAAAAATTTAGCGACTATAACCTCACGTCTTGGTTATCTACTTTTGCATTGAGATCTTCAATACTGGGGATTCTTCCTTGTATGGAAAAGTATAAAGAAGGTAAAAGTGCAAATACCACATAAACTTCAAAATTGTGTGTGGTTGCTTTATGTCTTTTCTTTTGAATGCTATGACTCTATCGATATGCTAAGAGCTATGCCAATAGTACGTTTCTATTATGTTTTCATTCAAAATATATGATTTTGATCTTCTAGGTGTTTCTTCATGCATGTAGTAATTAAAATGTTTATTTTCATCAAATTTGTGACATTTTTTGCCATTTTAGACCTTTTCAAGCAATTTCCCAAAAAATTCCCCGATGTCAGTGGCATGTCAGCGACATGCCCCTTTTTGACCTGTCGACACAACATTGCCATTTAAAATATTGTTCACCGTCGGACCAAAAATCTCCCCAAAGATGCAAACCATCGACTCTAGATGTTCAGCCTCCTTACTTTTTCCCTCAATAAAGAAGAATCTAGATGTTCATCCACATATTGCAAAATAGGCGTGACGCAAAAGTCCTCATGAGCAGCATGAAATTCCCTCTACAAACTCCCAAGGCACACCTAAAAGGCCATCAAAGCCAGAGCATCTAGTGCAAGGATATACAAGAGGGAAGCTTAAAGGATAGCCTTAGGGCACCCCACATTGAGGTTAGATCCACCGCCCTAAGGGTCTCCCATTCACTAGAACTAAGAAGGAAGTAATTATAACACACCTCCTCATCCACTCCACCCATTTATCTAGGAACCTTCTCCTCCTTAGCACCTACCACAAATAGGACCAGGATACTGAATCATATGCCTTAGAGAAATTGACCTTCCACAAGATGCCCTTCCTCTTACTCTGCTTATAAGGTGACACCATCTCCACCGCAATAATGAGGGAATCCTAGAGGGATCTTCATTTCAAGAAGGTAGACTGGACCAATAAGCCAAGCTAGAGCCTCTTGAAGCCTATTTGCTAACACCTTTGCCACAATGAGATACACAGAGTTCAAAAGCGCCATGGGACGGAACTCGTCAATCACCCCGAAGCCCACCTTCTTTGGCAACAGAAAGATAAAAGATTTGTTCAACCTCCTGAAACTGAAGTTCTCGAACAAGAAGTCTTGCAACATCGCCATGAAGTCTTCTTTAACCACCTGCCAGAACTCTGCAAAGAACAAGACAGGGAAACAATCTGGACCCAGTGACCCTTCAGCCTTCAGACCCCTTATAGCCATCAAAACCTCCTCCTCAAGCATCGGCTGAAACAGATGCTCAGCCTCACCAACATCAAGGACAGGTACTCCAACTCCATCCACCGCCAACCACCCTGAAGTGATTCTTGTAAGCTAGTCTATAGTTGTTCTTGCAAGATAATCTTGCAGGACAAAGATTAGAGCAATTCAGGGCAGAGATTGAAGAGTACTAATGAAGACAAAACTTTGGATTTTGTGTCTGGTAAATTCTTATCTTACTTTCCATGGAAACATGTAAAAGAGTCAATAATGTACTTAGGAATACATGTTTATAATCCCTCTTCACTTAAACGACGCCTTAAGGTCAATGTTCACACAAAACCAGAAACTTCAGCCTTGCAAGGGTGACTGACCTCCCTGCAAGTCTAACTGGTAACCTACCAGCTTCCTGATACCAAGGAATTAGCGGAATCTGCAGACTTACTGGCTTCACACATTTCCTGTCTTCCACTCATTGCTCATCTGGTTTCTCAAAATTAGTCAAGCCTGTTTCCTTTTTGACTCCTCATGTTCTCTGAATATCTTTCTTATTATCTTAGTTTTCCAAATAATAGGATATAATTATTTATCCAGAACATTTTTTAATCGATGACTTACAGCAGCCTATACTCCTTCAGCCATCTGATGGTTGTCCATTGTTAATTATTCATTTATTTTACATTTCAGAAAAAATTATTCAGTTATTTTCTCAATTAACCTTTCAACTATCAATTAGTAGGACCAATGAGTAGTTGGCCCCACTCATTGGTCAACCAATAAGCCAGATTAGGTGACCCTGAGGAAACCTGGTCTTGAGTCTAGTAAGTTTTCATTTCCTGTATCTGCCTCCAGGCTATCTGATAACCCTTCACCGGTCAACCCATGCTTCTTTCATCAGACGACCTTTGACCTGGACATTCAACTCTTGTCTTTTCTTGTTTGATGATTTTGACACCTATTCATCCCCTTTCCAAGAACCAACCTTGAACCTCTCACCAGTGAAACTGTCCTTCAGACACAAGATGTCTAATTCTTATGCTAGATCAAATGATGGTGCTGACTATTGGACTTTTCAAGCTGTTGCTGCTTCTTTGAAATTGATCTCTCCGGTACCTAGGAGTTATGAAGGCCTCTAGAACTCTTAGACACCCTCAAAGGCATAGATAACACTTGCACAGAAGATTACAACAGTTTTGTTTCAATTATCTCAATCTATTGAGTATTTGAGTGCCCCACATGTGTGTTCCAACTCTCATCAACTCTAAGAGCACCCTGCTGCACTTTGATGACATATTTGACCCGTTTCTAATGTATTTGGCTCTTGAGGTCTCTGTACCTTTTATTTTATTTTCATTATAAGGACATCCAGCCTGAGCTTCCTTCTCTTCCTGAAAAGAGAGAGAGAGAATCCCCTCAGTAAGGACCAAAAAGGGGCATTGTAGTTGAGGCTACATCACCCTTGTTTAAGTGGTTAGTGGTTTGATGAGCATTGACCAATCAAGAAATCTTAGGTTAGGAAGTCTAGATAGTGGTTTTTATCCGAAAGGGTTTTCCACCAAAAAGTTCATCTTTTATGGTTTGTTTGTCTTGTGCATCTTAATTTCCTTTACTCTCTCCTCGTGCACTTTTCAGCCTCTTCAAAGAATATTTGAGAGCCCTATAAATGAGCTTAAATTGTCTGCTGAATTTGCATCCAAATCCATTCAACCACTTGGTGATAGGTAACCATGTTTGATCCCACATCACTTAAGTTAAGAAATTTCAGGAAGCCAACACTCTCACTAGGCTCTCAAAATACATTCTGTGGAATTGAATATAGAAACTAGTACTATGTGGTTAATAGGAGTAATGGCTTTATGGCATACTACAACAACAACAACCAAGTCTTTTCCCATGCTAAGTGAGATCGGTTATACAGATTCTTTGCTTCCACTCAGATCTATTTTGAGTCATTTTTTGACTTAAATTAAAGTAATTGAAGTCATGCTTAATAGGACTTTATGGCATACTAAATTGTATAAATCAAGGTCTTCTTGGTATTCCAAATTTTATATTTTATTTGTACATGGATGGAGCAACACAGAGAACTCTGAAAACAAAAAAGGAAAAAAAAGAAAAGAAAAAAAGATACGAAAAAGAAAGAAATAAATAAAACACAGGGAGGAAACCACAGAATATTAAAAGTTGGAGCAAAAATTGATTCTGATTTTCATTCTCTTCCAAGTTATAATTTTCCCTTTCTAAACCCAAAAAAAAAACTCATCAAATTTTTGTCAGCCTATATACCAAGCTCATTTCTGTATACTCACTCTTTATTCTAGTGAACAAAATGTGCCTGATTTCAAGGACATTTCTCTAGAATTCAAATCCCCATGGGCTCTCATTTTACCAACCACCAGTAAATTGTTAACTACAAAAAGCATGCCCCTTCATGAGTTCGCCCACCCATAACCAGTAGGCTCAAATTTAACTATCGAAGCATGCTAGCACATGACTGCATCTGTCTTCATGGAATTTAAAGTTCCATGAAAATAGCCTTTATACAGCTTATACACAGAGTCAAATTTGTTGATATAAAAAATCAACACCTCCTCTCCTCTACCCTGTCCTTTTAAGGTTCTCTACAAGATAACCCTTGAGGATCTTGTGCCTGTTCCATTTCTTTTTTCTTTTTCTTTTTTTGTTTGAAAACCTGCTTCATTTCAATAGATACCATAACTAAGTTTCCGTAGGGTCTTTTTAGGGGCATATCTAAGTTTTTTTTAGTTTTGAATTTTTCTTTCAGTTTTTCTTTTTTTATCGATCATTGACTTCACCTAGACATATCAAGTATACACCAAAATGTCTGGAACTAAAAGCATGTTCTTTTACATATCCCTGCTTACTCTATACCAAATATGTAATTGCTTTGCAAAATTGCTCTTTATGTTTTGTGAAGTTTCTCGACAGTTTTTCAGCCACCAATGCATTTCATAAATTACTATAACATTTTCTATTACTCACTGTATTTTATTTAGATGAAAATGTATCGTGTGCATGTACATTATATTAGACAAAAAATATTGTGCATATGGCTTTACAAATATATTCCCGATATCAAGGATGAAGCATCTAAAATCACTACATCAGTAATTATTAACTTATTTGAATATTAAAAAAAAAAAAGTATGTCAATAGGATATTAACATGTCATCTGAAGTTCATAGTTAAGTGAAGCCAACAAAAACTCAAAGGCATCCACTCAGATCTTAAATATATGGATATTGATATAAAAGTATGCTTTGCCTTATTTAATATGTATATATAAGCCCGTAAACTTAAAATGAGAAGAGGTCCAAGGTTTAGCACTAAATTGAGAAAAAAATCAGAAAATGGCATTTCAAGCTGTTCCAAGTGTTCAATAAGCAATGAGCAAATGACAATTATTGAGAAGTGGTATTTCACTCAAAAATGATAACCATGCAAAGAATGTGCAGAAAATTCACTTATGTGAAGGGGAAAATGAGAAACCATAAGAGGAATTAAACTACAGCCCATAATATGCTACCAAAACAAGAACTTTGAAACTCTTGACAACATCACAAGATCCTACCATCGTCGCATTCAAAAGAACACAACCGCAAGGCACCAAATACCTTGTAAGTTTGTCCAGCAGTCTTCCCACCCTTCCGAGCTTTTACTTCTACAATCCATCCTTCAGGCAAAGTAAAGGTCCGACATTTTTGCGCCTACAACGATGATAAAAGTACACCATCAAACCCAAGTCCATGTTCTTCTACTAATGGCATAAACCAGAGAAAACCAAAACTGGACAGCAAGCCCTAAAGTATACAAGAAACAATCAAGTCCAGAAAACAGACGATCGAATGCCGCTCAACGAGCTACGAATCGATAAGCTTTCGCAGCTTATTCTCCGTTAAAGGCTACGAAATCGCAGAGATCGACCAAACACATTTCGCGGCTTCTCCATTTCCGATTGCTGCGATCACCAATTTAGTGATTTTCTTTCGTTTGCCTCGTAAACCTTGCAAGATAGCTGCTTTCTCGAAGAGCTGGGATTAAAAAGTGAAGACGGAGTGGCGGAATCGAAAAGCGCGGCAAAAACTAGGGTTTCTAAATAGGAACAGTTGGGTTGGGCGTCTCCAGAGGCAAAGTAAATGGCTTTTATACCACATCGGCGTCAGCGTGGTTTCCCGCGTCCACCGGCATTGTTAAGGCCGCCGCCTGAGATTGCCCGCGGCTCTCCGTCGCCTCCTTCTCCTACGAGGAAAAGGGTGGTGGAACGCCTCTTCGGAGATATAGAGGAGATCGCAGCTGTCGGTTAAGGATCAGCCGGTCGCGGGGGTTAAAGGGGAAAGTGTCGGTGGAATGTGGCGTGTTGCCGTGGATGGAAGTGACCGGGTAAGGTGTGAGTGCGTTTAAGTATGGGAGAGCGCCGGAGTAGTTGACGCGGTGCGGCATACGTTTCCATATTCTTCCAGTGGTGTTTGGTAGGCAGATCAAAGGGCTGTTACCAGGTGTTTACGGTGGAAGATAATATAATTTTTATTTAGCTTATTAATTCATGTTATCTCAATTTATGTTGAGGTAAAGGTTCGAATAACTTGTAAGGTTGTAAGTTAATTTTTATTTTATTTTTTTTCTTCCGTGTTTCTTGGAATGTGATTTTTCTCGATATATCCATCTATTCTAATATAAACAAAAAAATATTAATTAACTTACCTACTATCTTAAAATCAAACATGTATTTTTCAACCTTATTTTTCATTCTAACTCCCATATTCAAGTAAATGTCTTCTTTTCACATCACAAGTTAACCATCATTTCTAACTCCTATTCAATAAACACAAACAAAGGTTAATCTCTATTCTCAAGTAAATATAAATAAATGTTATCCTCTATTGCAAAAAAGCTAACCCTTATTGTAAATTAGTCCTGAGTGAACTTAATTCTTGTTTGACTCTACTTAATTAGATTACCACTTGCATCAGGTTTAGAGGAATTAAACTTAAGGTAAAGTTATTCCTGCCACCACCCTTGTGGAATAACTTTAAACTTATAAATCTTCCAAACAAGTTTATCCACTTATTTTATCGTTCCATTCCACTCTTTCTATATTCTTTTACTTATTCCACAAATCCATTCCTTTACGAAACACTACCTTAATGTTTCCCTTTGAGATTTTTTGCCATGGTTTTGGATAGGATCAATTTCAAAACTGTTACGACCCGGTTCCTGGATCTCTACAGGACTCAACACCAACTCGCATCGACTAATCTCAAGACCTAGTCGTCCAATAAGAAATAACCAAAAGTAGGAAAATAAACCACTTTCACACATGCAATATAACTAAATAAAAGAAACGTACAAAACAGTAAAGAAATATAGTAGCTGTCTCAGTACATACCACCACAACAACGACGACAACAACAGAAAGCGGAAAGGAAACAGAAGTAGCAGAACAATAACTAAATGTCCATTACTTACTACAACAGTAGAGAAAAAGAAAGTGCTGAAGAAAACTACGGCTAGACTCGACTGAGCCCAGCACCCTCTACAGCCGGACACTCAGGCTGCTCAACTCTTGGTCCTGAACAGTGTTATGAAAACACAGAGTCAGCGAACGCTGAGTAGAGTAGTGTTTATATTATCTAAGTACAAAATAGTAAAAGCAAAAGGTTTAATTCTCATTTTTATTTATCCGTTTTATATGTTTCCATTTCACCAATTTCTCAAAGTATCTAGATATTTCTTGATCTTGCATGTTCCTTGTGGGAACGATCTTGATTGCAGTCTTTTCCGTAGAGTAGAAGGTATATGTGGTGCTCTCCTGGCCGAGAGAGTTCCCCATGGTAGTTCGACACACAGTCAACCACCCCGAGGTCACTGTCAAAACATAGTAGTGACTACGGCACGCATGATAAGCACACAGGTAGCTACCCCGCACTAACACATGGTCAATCGTTTCCGCTAGCGGGTACGCCTAAAGTACAACACGGAACAGTATAGGGCCTTGCCATCTCAAAACAGGGGTCTCGCCCCTCCACAATCAGTGCACCCTCGTCTGACTACCCCGATTTGCCCAGAGGGCCTAACAAGTCGGTGTAAGGTGGCTAGCTGAACCCCGAGCCTCGTGGGGTGGCTAGCTCCCTCCCTCCCTGTTACGACCCAGTTCCCGAATCCCTATAGGACACAAGAATCGAACCGACTCGATTGATCCCAAGACCCAGTCGTCCAACGAGAAAGTAACCAAAAAGCAGCAAAATAAACCACATTCATCATGCATGTAACTAACAGTAACATAAGTACAACAGTAAAGAAAAGAACTACTAGAATACATACTATCACAACAATAAAGAGTTTAAAACAGGTACAGAAATATGAAGTTTACAATACAAGAGTACAAGTGTAACGGAAATACTCACTACAACAGAAAAATGGGTACAATGAAAGTACAACTACTGGGCTCTACTAGGCCCAGCACCCTCCGCAGCCGCAGGCTCTGGCTGCTCAACACTTGGTCCTAAAAAGGTGACAAAAGTGACACGTCAACGAAACGCTGAATAGAGTGGCAACCAGCTAGCTAAGAAAACAGTAAAGGTGGACAAGTAGCTGTTATTTTTAATTTCTTTCTTTATTTCTCTATTTACACTTTCTCGTATTATTTCTCAGATCTTTTTCTTGATCTCGAATGTTCCTCGTGGGAACTATCTTTATTGCAGTCTTTACCGAAAAGTAGAAGTAGCACGTAATGCTCTCCTGGCCGGGAGAGTCCCCCCTGTGGTGGTCCTACCCTCAGTCAACCACCCTAAGGTCACTGACAAACGTAACGGTGACTGCGGCGCGCGCGATAAACGCACGGATAACTACCCCACACTGGCACGCGATTAGTCGTTTCCGTTAACGGGTGCGCCCAAGTCATAGCACGGAACCAGTATAAGGCAAAGCCCTCTCAGTAACAGGGGTCCAGCCACTCCACAGTAAACAAACAGGGGTCGTGCCCCTCCACAGTCTGCGCACCCTCGCCTGACTACCCTGGTTTGCCCAGTGGGCCGAACAAGTCGGTGTAGGACGGCTAGCTGAACCCCGGGGTCGTGGGGTGGCTAGCTATTACGATCATGGGCGTCAAAAGCAGTTTAAGACATCTGGGAAGTGTCCCAGACGTCTGATAATAAATTTTTTCGGTGTATGGGTTCGCGTCTGCGCGCCTGCGCGCGCAGACTGAACCAGCAGCCTTCGTTTTCTCTCCCTGTAGGCGCCGCTTTCCTTCTCTCTCTTCCCGCAGCTACCCTATAAGAACGCTCCCCCTCTCCCTCACCCCCACTCCACCATCTTCCCTTCTCCTTCTCCCTGCGAGCGAGCGAGGGCCCAGCAGCGTCTGCAGCGGGCGTGTGGGAGGGAGTGTTGCGAGAGGAAGAAGCTCGACCGCGGAGGTGCAAGCTTGCCGGGGCAGCTAGAGCCGGCCGGCGGGGGAGTGACAGGCGTGGGGTGTCGCGGAGGGGCAGCTGCAGCTTGGACAGGAGGCAAACGGGGCGCGGCGCGGCCGTGCGTCGCGGGCGGAGCGAATCGAGTTCTGGTTTTGGAAAATTTTTCAGAATCAAACGTCTGGACTTACGTCCAGACGACGTCGAAGACATCTAGAGGACTGTCTAGACGTCTGACAGGTAAGATATTTCATATCTTCTCCTTTCTGCGCGTGTACGGCCATGCAGCCGTCCGCCGCGACTCCTTCTGCGTTTCGTCGTGTTGAGAGCCGGTGTTTGTGTGCGCAGGTCCTGCTCGGGAGGGCACGAGGGCTTGCCATCCCACGTAAATCAGACGTCTGGCTGCAGTGCCAGACGATGGAGTGGACATCCAGACGTCCGGGGTGACAATCGGGCGTCTGGAAACTGACTTCAGACGATCCAGCGGGCTTCTGGACGTCTGAAGGACTGCGCAGATTGAGGTACGACATGATCAACCTTTTAAGACGTCTGGAAGAGGTTCCAGACGTCTGTTTTTGGACAGTTTCGTCATTTTTGACCCGTTGAGGACCCGTTCGGAGTCCGTTTTTCGCGTTTCGAGTTGCGTTCTTTCCAGAATAAATTCCTCTACCCGTTTACTATAATTGTATACCGTTCTGAGAAACTCCTTGTGATTGATCCTTGTGTTAGGACCCCGTTCCGTTGCAGTCTTGGGGGTTGCGGAGGCGCGCGGGATTGCTGACCATGCCCCCAGTACTCCTTGTTTCGCTGGTAGAGTGGCTTTTAATTTCTCTAACAAAATTTATTACAATTGTGGAACAATTAATAGAGTCTAGGGCATTGCATGAACCGTAGGACTGAGAAACTAGATTGAATGATAGATCTAGGGTATTGCATGAATCCTAGGACTGAAAAATTAGATTGAATGATAGATCCTAGGGTACGGCATGAATCCTAGGACTGGAAAACTAGTGAAATATATATAAATATTGCAGTCTTGGAAAAGTGGAAAGGAAATAATAGCTGCCTGTAAATTGATTTAATAGCTGCCTGTTATGAATGAATAAATATGATTGAGAATATGGGTTGTATGAACGTAAAACTGGAACGGTGAAACCTAAAATGGCCAAACAAAAAGAACACGAACCCTACGGGGAATTAGGAGTAGAACTCCTGGAAAAGAGAATAGAAGGGAACTGAGAAAGTGAAACGTGGAAGTGTGTCGTCTCTCGGGTACGTGGTACCAAAGAGAGCACCATTACCTCTTAGTGTAGAGGGGAGCTTGCCGCCCTCAGGTTGAGACTGGGGTGGGTTTGGCCACTGTACACCGACTTGCTGGCCCTCGCGTACGCAGTACCTAGGAGAGCTACTAGTGTAGAGAGAGTACTAGCTACCCTACGGGCCCCGAGGTTGTGCTAGCCTCCTACACCGACTTGTTAGGCCCACTGGGCAAACCAGGGTAGTCAGGCGAGGGTGCGCGGACTGTGGAGGGGTTGGACCCCTGTTACTGAGAGGGCTCTGCCCTATACTTGTTCCGTGCTGTGTTTTGAGCGCACCCGTTAACGGAAACGACTGACCACGTGCCAGTGCGGGGTAGCTACCCGTGCGCTTATCGCGCGTGCCGTAGTCACCGTTACGTCTGTCAACGACCTTGGGGTGGTTGACTGAGGGTAGGACCACCACGGGAGACTCTCCCGGCAAGGAGAGCACAACGTGTTACTTCTACTTTTCGAAAAAGATTGCAATCAAGATCGTTCCCACAAGGAACATTCGAGATCAAGTGAAGGATCTGAGGAATAAATCAATCGTAAAATAATAGAAAGACGTAAATAAAGAAAGTAAAAATATAACAGCTACTGTACACTACTGCTTCTTTAGCTTTTAGTTGCCACTCTACTCAGAGTTTTGCTGACGTGTTACCCTCGTTACTTTTCAGGACCAGGTGTTGAGCAGCCAGGGTTAGCGGCTGCAGAGGACGCTGGGCCTAGTAGGGTCCAATAGAGTTACCTATAGTACTTTCTGTACTTTTCTTCCACTGTAATGAGTAGTTTTCTTGTTTACCACCTGTACTTCTTTATTGTAAGCTTTATGTTATGTACATATTTGCAGCTCTACTGTTGTGGTGGTGTATACTGTAGTATTTCCTTTTCTTACTATTGTATTTTGTTACTGCTAGTTATATTCATGCTAAATGTGATTTATTTTACTGCTCTTTTGGTTACTTTCTCGTTGGACGACTAGGTCTTGGGATTAGTTGAGTCGGTTCGATTCTCGTGTCTCGTAGGGATTCGGGAATCGGGTCGTTACAAGATGGTATTAGAGCAAGGTCGTCTCGAGAAGTGAACCAACTGACTGGAAAATAACCAATTCACATGTCTGTGACTAGAGTAGCCACCACAACATTTCTTTTGACATGAGCTCTTAGGCTTTTTCGTTAGATATCATTCCATATTGACGTTTTCCGCTTTGTTCCTCGTCTCCTTGCAGGAAATGCCTCGTCGCAGGACTAGGGAGGCAGGCCGCGAGCGCAGCCGAGGACGAGGTCGGCGAGGTGGGTGTGCTGCTGTTGACGCCTCAGTGGACCAGCCACTGCTCCTGGGCATTCAGGCCCAGGACCTCGCCCAGCTGATACGGGATATTGTACGAGAAGAGCTCCACCCACCGCCCCGAGCGCCTCTCCCTGGGGCTGCGGAGGGCGAGTCCTCTGTGGGACCACACGACGGACGCAGCGCTGGACACGGGGGAGGGGATGGGCCGCCACCGCCCCCACCTTCCTCCGACACTTCTGTGCACGAGGCACCTTTACCTAAAGGTGCACCAGCATCTCCACTGCAGCGCCACTTCGAGCTCTTCGGGCAATTTCGGAAGTTGAAGCCCCCCTCCTTCAAGGGGGATGAGGACCCGACCGAGGCGAAGGACTGGCTCGAGCAGCTTGAGAAGATTTTCGACACCCTTCGCCCCCCGGTGGAGTACCGCGTGGCCTTTGCCACGTACCAGCTGGAGAGTACGGCACACAGGTGGTGGAGGGCGGTCAGGGGACAGGAGAGGGACGAGTCGACTTGGGACCGGTTCGTCACCCTCTTCTGCAAGCAATACTTTCCCCAGACGTGGCAGGACCAGAGGAGGCGGGAGTTCCACACTCTCCGCCAAGGGACGATGACCGTGAGCGCGTGCCGCGCGCGTTTTCTGGAGCTGTCCCGCTTTGCAGCAACATCGGTAGCCACTGAGGAGGAGCGCCTTTGGAGGTTCACCGAGGGGCTCTAGCTTGCGATTCGGGGGTATGTCAAACCCCTGAAGCTGTCTATGTTTTCGAGGGTGGTGGAGGCAGCTATGACCTACGAAGAGACCAACCTGTCCGCGCGAGACACTGACGGCGGGCGGAAGAGGCCCTTCTAGCCAGACATTTCACAGGGTCGACGAGAGAGGAGACACGTGGCATCCACAGGAGAGCCGTCACGTTTTGCAGGGCCATCAGTGGCCTTTAAGGGCCCTCGACAGGGGCCAGTCTCCAGCACCAGACCCCCGCCCAGCCGACAGCAGGGACCCACTGAGGGCGGGAGTCGGGTTCCCCTCTGCTACCAGTGTGGCCATCCAAGCCACATCAGGAGGGACTGCCCGTATAGGGCAGGAGGTCAGCAGATAATTCCCGTGCTGAGCACTGGAGGGCGCGCAGGAGGCGGCGGTTCCCAGGCGCGAGGAGGAGGACAGCAGTCACGAGGAGGGTACCGGCCAGCACCTACCCGTCTGACGTAGAGTGTAGCTGCTTCGTCCGCACCTAGAGCTGAGGGGCGTATCAACGCCCTGACACACAGGGATGCCAGAGCTTCGGGATCGGTGGTGGCAGATATGGTTTCAGTTTCCGGCAGACTCGTTTACACACTTTTCGATTCCGGCGCTACGCACTCGTTTGTCGCAGCCAGTTTTGCAGTTACTTTAGGCCAGGATTATGTGCAGTTAGAGAATCCGTTTGTAATCAGAGGTCCAAGTGGTCAGCTGTTTATAGCTGAAGAGGTGTACACGGGTTGCGAGGTCAGTATCGGGGGACATAGTTTGCCAGATGACCTGATTATGATACAGATGGAGGACTTTGGAGTAATTCTGGGAATGGACTGGCTGTCCGCTTCCCACGCTCTGGTGGACTGTTTTGAGAGGAAGATCGTCTTCTCCATACCGGAGTTGCCTTCTTTCAAGTTTCACGGACAGCCAGTGGACGGAGGCTTCAGGTGCGTTTCGGCACTTCGGGCGGCGAGACTTTTGAGCCAGGGATGTGAGGGCTTTCTAGCTTGTGTGGTGGCAGAGCCTAGCCCTGTGGTAGACTTCCAGAGCATCCCGGTGGTCAGAGAGTACCCTAACGTGTTCCCAGACGAGTTACCAGGACTACCGCCCGAGCGTGAGATCGAGTTTGAGATCTCACTAGTACCAGGGACCAGCCCCATCTCCACCGCACCATACAGGAAGGCACCGCTTGAGCTGCGAGAGCTCAAGTCTCAGCTGCAGGATCTTTTGGAGAAGGGCTTTGTGAGGCCCAGTACGTCTCCCTGGGGAGCCCCGGTACTGTTTGTGAAGAAGAAGGATGGTACCCTACGCCTTTGTGTGGACTACCGACAGCTGAATAGGGTCACCATCAAGAACAGATATCCGCTGCCGAGGATCGACGACTTGTTTGACCAGTTGCGAGGTGCCACGGTGTTCTCCAAGATCGACCTGAGGTCTGGATACCACCAGTTGAGGATAAGGGAGGCAGACGTCTCCAAGACAGCTTTCTGCACCCGGTACGGACACTACGAGTTTTTGGTCATGCCGTTTGGGCTGACCAACGCCCCAGCTACTTTCATGGACTTGATGAACCGGGTGTTTAGACCGTACTTGGACCAGTTCGTGATGGTATTCATTGATGATGTACTCATCTACTCTCGAGATCAGACACAGCACGGACAGCATTTGCGGATGGTTCTGGACACACTGAGACGGCGTAGGCTGTACGCCAAATACAGCAAGTGTGAGTTCTGGTTGAGGGAGGTGACCTTCTTAGGTCATGTGATCTCTGGAGACGGCATGGTGGTGGACCCAGCCAAGGTCGAGGCAGTGCTCAGGTGGGAGAGACCGCGTACAGTCACTGAGATTCGCAGCTTCCTAGGACTGGCAGGCTACTACAGACTGTTCATCAGATGTTTTTCACAGATTGCGCATCCTATGACATAATTGACCCGGAAGGACGTGCCCTTCACTTGGACAGAAGCCTGTGAGGCGTGTTTTCAGGAGTTGAAGGAAAGGTTGACTTCAGCTCCCGTGCTCACCATCCCTGACAGTAGTGGCGGGTTCGTTGTGTACACGGACGCCTCCTTGCAGGGGTTAGGGGTGTGCTCATGCAGAGGGGTCACGTTGTCGCTTACGCTTCTCGGCAACTGAAGCCCCATGAGCATACCTATCCTACCCACGACCTGGAGCTGGCAGCTGTGGTCTTCGCGCTGAAGACCTGGAGGCACTACTTGTACAGTGAGACCTTCGAGATTTTCACGGATCACAAAAGCCTCAGATACCTTTTTTATCAGAAGGAGCTCAACATGAGACAGAGACGTTGGTTGGAGCTCCTGAAGGGCTATGACTGCAGCATTTCCTACCACCTGGGGAAGGCCAACGTGGTGGCTGACGCCTTGAGCCGGAAAGCACCCGCGCACTTGGCCAATTTACAGTTACAGAGTTGGATCCTTTTGGAGGAAATGGGCAGTTGGCGACCCCTAGAGTTACGGGGGAACTGTGGGGCAATGATTGTGACACGACAGACTAGGCCAGAGCTGATAGACCGCATCATCAAAGGACAGATGGCCAACCCGTACTTGCAGTCCTTGCCCGATAGAGTACTGTCAGGGGACCCAGGGGACTTCTCTTTCACAGACCAGGTGTTGCGCCTGAGGGGACGTTTGTGCGTTCCCAGAGACGAGGAGCTGTTGAGAGAGCACCTGACTGAGGCACACGGTTCCAGATTCACCATACATCCCGGAAACACGAAGATGTACCACGACCTGAGACGCGAGTTTTGGTGGAGGGGGATGAAGCGGGATGTGGGTGAATTCGTGCAGCAGTGTTTAGTGTGCCAGAAGGTGAAAGCTGAGCATTAGAGGCCTGCAAGGCCGCTACAGCCGCTTCCATTGCCGGAGTGGAAGTGGGAGAGCATCACCATGGACTTGGTGGTGGGCTTACCTGTTACCCAGTGAGGACACAACGCAGTCTGGGTAATTGTGGATAGACTGACGAAGACGGCATGATTTTTGTCGATCCGAGTCACTTTGGGACCAGCACAGTTGGCAAAGAGGTATATCCGCGACGTGGTACGTCTACACGGAGTTCCGCGGGAGATCGTATCCGACCGGGATACCCGCTTTACGTCCTAGTTTTGAGCTAAGTTTCAGCAGGCCCTGGGGACGCGATTGAGATTCAGTACGGCTTACCACCCCCAGACGGACGGACAGTCTGAGCGCACAATACAGACACTTGAGGACCTTTTGCGTGCCTGTGTACTAGACTGGAGGAGCTATTGGGAGGAGCACTTGCTCCTGGCGGAGTTTACATACAACAACAGTTATCACTCGAGCATCGGCATGGCTCCCTACGAGGCTCTGTAAGGACGGAGGTGTACGGCACCCTTGAGTTGGGTTGAGGTGGGGACCAAGCGGGAGGTTGGCCCCAGGTTGATCCGGCAGAGTCAGGAGGTAGTTGAGTAGATCCACAGGCGACTCCGCACTGTCAGGAGCAGGCAGAAGAGCTACGCGGATCGGAAACGCAGAGAGGTACAGTTTGAGGTTGGGGACCACGTCTTCCTTCGTGTTTCGCCCATGAAGGGCCTGCAGTGGTTTGGGGTGAGAGGGAAGCTCTCGCCGAGGTTCGTGGGGCCCTTTGAGGTCCTGGAGCGGGTTGGACCCGTTGCTTACAGACTTGCCCTCCCTCCTCAGCTTTCTGGTGTGCACGACGTGTTCCACGTGTCCAAACTCAAGAGGTACGTCGCCGATCCCAGTCACGTCCTGAGTCACGAGAGCGTCGAGGTGGGCGACGACCTGACCTACCCCGAGCTGCCAGTACAGATTCTTGACAGAGCCATCCGCAGTTTGAGACGAAAGTAAGTACCCCTGGTGAAGGTTTTGTGGAGGAGCCAGCGATACGAGGAGGCTACCTGGGAGCCTGAGGCGGCAATGCGGGAGCAGTACCCGGAGCTTTTCGCAGGTACGTCTTTTTGGACCGGCTTCGGTCCTCTTTGAGTTTGTTATCTATATATTTTGTTCTTTCCGCACCCTAGTTAGCGCAAGTTTCAGGGGCGAAACTTCCTTTGAGTTTGTTATATTGTTACGATCATGGGCGTCAAAAGCAATTTAAGACATCTGGGAAGTGTCCCAGACGTCTGGAACCCTTCCCAGACGTCTGATAATAAATTTTTTCAGCGTACGGGTTCGCGTCTGCGCGCCTGCGCGCGCAGACTGAACCCGCAGCCTTCGTTTTCTCTCCCTGCAGGCGCCTCTTTCCTTCTCTCTCTTCCCGCATCTACCCTATAAGAACGCTCCCCCTCTCCCTCACCCCCACTCCACCATCTTCCCTTCTCCTTCTCCCTGCGAGCGAGCGAGGGCCCAGCAGCGGCTGCAGCGGGCGTGTGGGAGGGAGTGTTGCGAGAGGAAGAAGCTCGACCGCGGAGGTGCAAGCTTGCCGGGGCAGCTAGAGCCGGCCGGCGGGGGAGTGGCAGGCGTGGGGTGTCGCGGAGGGGCAGCTGCAGCTTGGACAGCAGGCGAACGGGGCGCGGCGCGGCCGTGCGTCGCGGGCGGAGCGAATCGAGTTCTGGTTTTGGAAAATTTTTCAGAATCAAACGTCTGGACTTACGTCCAGACGACGTCGAAGACATCTGGAGGACTGTCTAGACGTCTGACAGGTAAGATATTTCATATCTTCTCCTTTCTGCGCGTGTACGGCCATGCAGCCGTCCGCCACGACTCCTTCTGCGTTTCGTCGTGTTGAGAGCCGGTGTTTGTGTGCGCAGGTCCTGCTCGGGAGGGCACGAGGGCTTGCCATCCCACGTAAATCAGACGTCTGGCTGCAGTGCCAGACGACGGAGTGGACATCCAGACGTCCGGGGTGACAATCGGGCGTCTGGAAACTGACTTCAGACGATCCAGCGGGCTTCTGGACGTCTGAAGGACTGCGCAGATTGAGGTACGACATGATCAACCTTTTAAGACGTCTGGAAGAGGTTCCAGACGTCTGTTTTTGGACAGTTTCGTCATTTTTGACCCGTTGAGGACCCGTTCGGAGTCCGTTTTTCGCGTTTCGAGTTGCGTTCTTTCCAGAATAAATTCCTCTACCCGTTTACTATAATTGTATACCGTTCTGAGAAACTCCTTGTGATTGATCCTTGTGTTAGGACCCCGTTCCGTTGCAGTCTTGGGGGTTGGGAGGCGCGCGGGATTGCTGACCATGCCCCCAGTACTCCTGGTTTCGCTGGTAGAGTGGCTTTTAATTTCTTTAACAAAATTTGTTACAATTGTGGAACAATTAATAGAGTCTAGGGCATTGCATGAACCGTAAGACTGAGAAACTAGATTGAATGATAGATCCTAGGGTATTGCATGAATCCTAGGACTGAAAAATTAGATTGAATGATAGATCTTAGGGTACGGCATGAATCCTAGGACTGGAAAACTAGTGAAATATATATAAATATTGCAGTCTTGGAAAAGTGGAAAGGAAATAATAGCTGCCTGTAAATTGATTTAATAGCTGCCTGCTATGAATGAATAAATATGATTGAGAATATGGGTTGTATGAACGTAAAACTGGAACGGTGAAACCTAAAATGGCCAAACAAAAAGAACACGAACCCTACGGGGAATTAGGAGTAGAACTCCTGGAAAAGAGAATAGAAGGGAACTGAGAAAGTGAAACGTGGAAGTGTGTTGTCTCTCGGGTACGTGGTACCAAAAAGAGCACCATTACCTCTTAGTGTAGAGGGGAGCTTGCCGCCCTCAGGTTGAGACTGGGGTGGGTTTGGCCACTGTACACCGACTTGCTGGCCCTCGCGTATGCAGTACCGAGGAGAGCTACTAGTGTAGGGAGAGTACTAGCTACCCTACGGGCCCCGAGGTTGTGCTAGCCTCCTACACCGACTTGTTAGGCCCACTGGGCAAACCAGGGTAGTCAGGCGAGGGTGCGCGGACTGTGGAGGGGTTGGACCCCTGTTACTGAGAGGGCTCTGCCCTATACTGGTTCCGTGCTGTGTTTTGAGCGCACCCGTTAACGGAAACGACTGACCACGTGCCAGTGCGGGGTAGCTACCCGTGCGCTTATCGCGCGTGCCGTAGTCACCGTTACGTCTGTCAACGACCTTGGGGTGGTTGACTGAGGGTAGGACCACCACGGGGGCTCTCCCGGCCAGGAGAGCACAACGTGTTACTTCTACTTTTCGGAAAAGACTGCAATCAAGATCATTCCCACGAGAAACATTCGAGATCAAGTGAAGGATCTGAGGAATAAATCAATCGTAAAATAATAGAAAGATGTAAATAAAGAGAGTAAAAATATAACAGCTACTGTACACTATACTGCTTCTTTAGCTTTTAGTTGCCACTCTACTCAGCGTTTCGCTGACGTGTTACCCTCGTTACATTTCAGGGTCAGGTGTTGAGCAGCCAAGGTCAGCGGTTGCAGAGGACACTGGGCCTAGTAGGGTCCAGTAGAGTTACTTGTAGTACTTTCTGTACTTTTCTTCCACTGTAGTGAGTAGTTTTCTTGTTTACCACCTGTACTTCTTTATTGTAAGCTTCATGTTATTTACATATTTGTTGCTCTACTGTTGTGGTGGTGTATACTGTAGTATTTCCTTTTCTTACTGCTGTCATTTGTTACTGCTAGTTATATTCATGCTGAATGTGGTTTATTTTACTACTCTTTTGGTTACTTTCTCGTTGGACAACTAAGTCTTGGGATTAGTCAAGTCGGTCCGATTCTCGTGTCTCGTAGGGATTCGGGAATTGAGTCGTTACACTAGAGCTCTCCCTACACTAGTAGCTCTCCTCGGTACTGTGTACGCGAGGGCCAGAAGTCGGTACAATGTGGCCAAACCTAACCCCGGGTCCCTAGGGCGGCTAGCTCCGCTTTGCACTAAACAGGGGGACAGTCGCTCTCCTTGGTACTCCATACTCAAGGGCCAGCTCACTTCCCCATCCACTTTCCTAGTTCCATTCTATTTATTTTCCAGGAGCTCTACTCCTAATTCCTCGTAGGATTCATACTCATTTCTCAGGCCAAGCTATACTAGGTTTCATCATTTCAATTTCATTCACATATGGCCCGTGTTTCCAACATTTAATATCAGTTTATATACAAGCAACTCAAATTTAGTTTCCAACAACAGGAATTACACGTAGCAGTTACTAGTATCAGTATTTTACATTTCACAGGAAACTGTTATCCAATTATAGGCAGCTATCATTATTCTATCTACTTATCCAAGACTGCAATTCAGGTATTCAAGACATTTGTTTTAGTGTTTTTGTTCCTAGGATTCATGCCACACCCTAAGATCTATCATTTAATCTAGTTTTCAAGCCCTAGGATTCATGTCATACCCTAGGATCTATCATTCATCTAGTTTTCAGGCCCTAGGATTCATGCCATACCCTATGATCTATCATTCATCTAGTTTTCAGGCCCTAGGATTCATGTCATACCCTAGGATCTATCATTTATCTCAGAGATGCATTTATGTTTGTAAGTAATTAAGGGGAGCCACTCTACCCGCAAAATCGGGAGTAATGGGGGTGTGATCGGTAGGTCCACGTGCCTCCACAATCCCCAGAGCCGCAACGGAATGAGGTCCTAACACAAGGATCAATCACAAGGAACCACTTAGAACAGGATACAAGTATTTTAAACAAGTAGAGGAACTAATTCTAAGAAGAACGAAATTTTAAACGCGGAAATCGGACCTCGAACGGATCCTAAACGGGTCAAAAATGACAACTCTGACTCAAATCAGATGCCTGGAACACCTTCCAGACGTCTTAAAAGGTAGTCCAGGTCATACCTTACTCTGAGCTGTTCCTCAGACGTCCAAGATCCCGCTAAACCGTCTGGACCTAGTTCCAGACGCCCGACTATCACTCCGGACGTCTGGAGACTCTCTCCGCTATCTGGTGCTGTGCCCAGACGTCTGATCTGTGTGGGAGGCCGTGTTCTCGCGCCTTCCCAAAGCGAAACCTGCATGCGTACACAAACACTTCTCAACACGACACGTCTCAAAACTTCGGCGAAACGGCTTACATGGCCGTATCCGCAAAAAGGAGGAAGATGAGAAATATCGTACCTTTCAAATGTCTGGATCTCTCTTCAGACGTATCCCGCGTCGTCTGGACGTAGGTCCAGACATATGATTCTGGGAAAGTTTCCCAAAATTAGGACCTCCTCGCCTTCTGCCTGCTGCGCACGGCCGCGCCGCGCTGCACTCACCCGCCTGCTGCCTGAGCTGCTGCAGCACCGGGGTAACTTCCCCAGCACCACGCTCCCTCTGCGCGGCCGTCAGCTGGCCCTACGTATCTCCGGCGAGCTCGCTCTCTCTTCCTCACGCTCTCCCTCTTCTCCCCTTCTCGCTGCACTTCTTCCTTTCTCACACGCCCGGCAGCAGCTGCTGCCCACGCTCTCTCACTCTCACGCTCACGCTGGAAGAAGGAGGAGACGGTGGAATGGTAGGTGAGGGAGAGGGTTATTTAAAGGCGTCGGGGGAGAGAAAAAGCACTTGCAGGTCGGCGGGCTCAGTCTGCGTGCGCACGCGTGCAGACTCGCAACCGTACGCCGCAAAAATTTATTTCCAGACGTCTGACCAGACGTCTAGACTAACTCCCAGACGTCTTAAAAAGCGTTTGATGTCTTGGGCCTTAACACTCCCTACACTAGTAGCTCGCCTCAGTACCATGTACACGAGGGCCAACAGGAGTCGGTGTAGAGTGGCCAATCCTAACCCCAGGTCTCAACTCAAGGGAGGCTAGCTCCGCTCTACACAAATGGGGAGAGTTGCTCTCCTTAGTATCATGTACTCAAGGGCCAGCACACTTCTCGTCTACGTTCCAGATTTCCGTCTATCCACAGGAGTTTTACTCCTGTAAAGACCTGTTTTGTCCTGAGTCTTTTAAGATGTCTGGACTGTCGGTCAAACATCTGGACCCCTTACCAGACGTCTGGAAATTGAAATTTTGGTACGAGCCTTCGCGTCTGCACACAGGCTGCTCGCAGATAGTACCCTTCTTCTCTCTCTTCCCTCTTCCCTCCTCCACCGAACCCTAACACACCTTTATATAAACCCCTCTTCCCCTCTCCCTTTCTCCCCACTTCACACAGCATCTCCTTCCTTTCCTCTCCACCCCAGCGAGAGCGGCGACGAGGTGGAGAGGCAGCGTGAGGAGAGGAGGAAGGGCTTGAGCTCACGAGCTCGTGGGGGGGCTCGCCGGAGGGTGCACGACCGGAGCGACACATGCGGGAGGAGTGCGTCGGGGGAACCATCCCTGACGTTTGCTGCAACCAGAGCTGCAGGCGAGGAGGCGAGGCTGCGGCTACGCGCGGCGAGGGCGAACAGGAGGAGGTTCTGGTTCTGGGATTTTCCCAGAATCAGACGTCTGTAGTGATGTCCAGATGACGGAGTGGACGTCTGGTGACGACACCATACATCTGAAAGCAGATCTCCGCAAAGGTACGTTCCCTTTGCAGATATGGCCATGCAGGCCGCTCTGCAGCTACGTTTTACGTGGCTAATTTTAGGCGATTCGACTGTTGCGTGCAGGATTGCTTTGGGAAGGCGCGGGACACGCTCTCCCACGCGTTTTGAACGTCTGAATAGCTTACCAGATGACTAGAAGCACTCCCCAACGTCCGGAGGAGAGGTCGGACGTCTAGAGCTGGGTCCAGATGTTCTAAAAGAGTTTCTGGACGTCTGAGGTTGACGTAGAACCTGAGGTGAGTTCTTGTTTACTTTTAAGACGTCTAGACCTTGTGCTAGACGTCTGATTTGGGTTTGTAGCCATGTTTTTGACCCGTTTAGGGTCCATTTGAGGTCTGTTTTATGCAAACAAGATATCGGTGTTTTCCTAGTGAGTTTTGTTGGTGCTAGAGCACCACGATCATTTATTTTGATGATAACAAAGCACGTGTTATTTAACATTTGCAATTTGAGTCCTAGATTTCAGGTCAATTGCAAATGTAGACGTGTTTAAACGGAGTTCGAGCTCGCATCCGGGACGGATTGGAGGAGCTTGACGGAAAACAGAGGAGGTTCGCGTGGAGCGACAGATTGAAGATAGAAGACAAGAAGAATATGATAGATTCTTTTTAATCCTTTCTTGTATCTCTTGTCTTTATTTTCCTGCTCTTTTTACTTTCCTTAGAATATTATGTTAAAAAGCCTCAAAGTACCCTAACAGTAGTCCTAGGAACACGTGCACAACCCTAGGATACTTAGGTTTTCTGTAGAACACTTAGAAAATCAATATAGGGTTCAAACAGCACTTCCAGACGTCTAATTCTAAAATCAGACGTCTGATAAAGTATTTTAAGACGTCTGACTGTTGTTTCAGACTGTTAGGCTGGACATAGCTAGTTCTGTCTGATGAAATCAGACGTCCAGACCTTCTACCAGACGTCTTAGGAGACGTCTGATGGACTTGCCAGACGTCCAGATAGTGGACCGTTGGCTAGCTTAGCAGGCACTCAAGAATATGACCGTTAGAGCCTTATCAGACATCCTTAGGCCTTTCCAGACGTCTGAAAAATGACCGTTTTGCCTCGGCTGACCCAAAATCTCTTCTCAGAGATTTTCTAGCCGTTGCAACGTTTGGAAATCAATTCCCACAGTAAAAGTAGGTTTCCAGACGTCCAGACATAGTGCGAGACGTCCTATATGTCGTCTGATGGACTTGCACTAGAACCCTGTTTAGATCTGATCCAAGTCAGGAAGCAACCCGCCCAAAATCAGACGTCTGACCTTGGAATCAGACGTCTTAAAGTGGCCTTCCAGACGTCTGATGCCAGAGTTAGACATCTGATTACCCTGTCAAGCGCAATCATTGTCCTGATTTCGGCCTGATTCTCTTGGGCTTTGCACCCAACGGCTATGGAAGCTTTTCTAAGCCTTCCAAAGCCTTCCTAAGGCCTCTATAAATAGAGGGGAGCCTTTGACACACCAACACACACCTAGATACACAAGACACACTTGGCTACACACTTTCCACTCTCTTGTGTCCTAGCTAGCTCTTGCTCTCCAAGCTCAAGCTCCATTCTCTTGAGAGCATCAAGCTTCGCGCACCCGCTCTCCTGCCGTTGTTCACGAGAGCGACATTGCGCCGTTGCGTGGCTCACGCACTCGCGTCATCGTCGACGCACTCCTTGCAAAGGGGAGTTTCCTAATTCCTATAGAAGCTTAGGTTTATTACTTTGTTGGCTCTATAGGTTTGTTGTTTATTTTATCGTTGTTATTTGGTTGGGTATTCGCTTTACGAATTCCCGTCTCCTTCGCGAGACAAAATCCTTCTCGTGGAGAGAAGGGGTTGAGGAACGCTACCCTCGTACTTGTAGCGTGGTTGTACTGAGGTTGAATCACCCTCGTTTTAAAGTGATTCGGTTAGTGGATTTGATCAACTAGGTTGATCGGAAAATCCTAACTCGAGAGGGTTAGGTGGTGGTTTTCACCCGGTTTGGGTTTCCACCTAAAAATCTTTGTGTACTTTGTGTGGTTGTCTATTCTGTGATATTGTTTATATTTATTTCCGCATTTTATTACGTCACCCCTCCTAGTAGGGAACTTTCAAGTTTCCTCTACTTGTTAGACGGCTTTCTATATGTTCTAAATGTTTCATTGTGATTGTTCCTTGGTATAGGACTTCGTTCTGTTGCGGGTTCGGGGCTTGCAGAGGCACGTGAGCCTGCCATTCGAGCCCCCAATACTCCTAGGTTGTCTGGTAGAGTGTTCCCCCCTATTTTAATTATAAAAACCTGATTGCATATGTGAAATTGAATAAGTAGAAAACCTAGGATGTGGCATGAATCCTAGGACGAGAAGTACTTGCACTGTTTGTATGCGTGTTTGAAATTGCAGTCTTAACTGAATGAGTAGAAAAGTGAACAACTGCCTGTTAATAAACAAGAGTTGCCTGTGAAATATGAAGTACCTGTATTAGTTAGACAGTTACCTATGACACTACTTGTTGTATATGTTAAATGATGGAAATATGAGCTGCATGTGTATAATTTGAGAATGGAAATGTGAATGATGAAACTTGATATGGAATGGCCTGAGAAATATGAGCATAAACCCTACGGAGAATTAGGAGTAGAGCTCTTGTGAACAAATGGAATGGATCTGGAAATGTAGAGGGAAGTGTGCTGGCCCTTGAGTATGTGGTACTAAGGAGAGCGACTGTCTCCTATTTAGTGTAGAGCGGAGCTAGCCGCCCTTGGGTTGGGACCCGGGGTTAGGAATGGTCACTCTACACCGACTTCTTAGCCCTCGTGTACACTGTACCGGGTAGAGCTACTAGTGTAAGGAGAGAGCTAGCCACCCCACGGGGCCCGGGGTTCAACTAGCCACCCTACACTGACTTGTTAGGCCCACTGGGCAAACCAAGGTAGTCAGACGAGGGTGCGCGGACTGTGGAGGGGCGAGACCCCTATTTGGTTCTTAGGGACTAGACCCTTGTTACTGAGAGGGCTAGGCCCTATACTGTTCCGTGCTGTACTTTGGGTGTACCCGTTAGCGGAAATGACTGATCGCATGCCAATGCGGGGTAGCTACCTGTGCGTTTATCGCGCGTGCCGTAGTCATTGCTACGTTTGTCTATGACCTTGGGGATCACCATGGGGGACTCTCCAGGCTAGGAGAGCACCACATGTGCCTTTTACTCTTCGAAAAAGACTGTAATCAAGATTATTCCTACGAGGAACATTCGAGATCAAGAAAGAGATCTGAAAAATAAACCAATGGGTGAAAAGGAATAGCTTGTAAAACAAAGTAATTAGAAAATATAAATTACCTGTTAGTTTTTATTGCTTTAGTTAGTTGATTACCACTCAACTTAGCGTTCGCTAACTTCATTACTCATAACTCTTTTCAGGTCTAGGTGTTGAGCAGCCTGAGTCACCTACTGCAGAGGGTGTTGGGCCTAATAGAGCCCAGTAGCAGTAGTCTTCTTGTTGTAGTACTTTCTGTTGTTAGTAAGTTCAGACTCTTGTTACCTTTATGTTTCTGTACCTTATTACCGTTTTACTGTTGTAGTGGTGATATGTACTGTTAGCAACTTTTATTTCTTTTACTATTTGTACTCTTTTACTGTTAGTTACTTAGCATAGTGAATGTGGTTTACTTTCCTACTTTCTGGTTATTTCTTGTTGGACGACTGGGTCATGGGATTAGTCGAGTCGAGCCAGTCTCGTGTCCTATAGGGATTCAGGAACCGGGTCGTAACAACTCCTAACTCCCCGTAGAGTTAATGCTCATGTTCACCTCATTTATCCAGATCCAAATCTCATTTTTCATAATTCATTTATCATCCATATTTAGGCAACTCGTATTTTCATAATTCAATTCTCAACAACATGCAGCTGGTGATTTCACAGGTAATTGTTCCTTAAATATAGGCAACTCATATTTTAACAGGAAACTCGTAACTGTAATACAGGTATTTGCTAGTAATTTATTTTAATCACGCATGCAAGTTAACTATACAGTACAAACAGGCTCATTCATTTCTCTACCTTATGGTTCATTCTACATCCTAGGGTTCCATTCGGCTATTTCCACAAGGACATTCTTATTTAAATATTATTAACGAAATTAAATCACTCTACCAGGAAACACGGGAGTAATGGGGGCTTGAACTACAGACCTAGACATCTGCGAGCTCCAAACGTGTAGCAGGATGAAACCCTATACCAGGGAATACATCACAAAAGGAGAGTTTAGAACAGTGTATAACATACTCTAGTATGTAGAGGAACTCGAGAGGAAAGTGTAGGCATTTTGTTTGCGTAAAACTGACCACGATCGGACCCTAAACAGGTCAAAAACATGTCTACTGTTCAAAATCAGACGTCTGGGAATAAGCCTAGACGTCTTAAAAGGTGTCAGATCTTACCTTGTGCCTCCTACGGTATCCTCAGACGTCCAAACCTTCTCTGCGACCATTTGAAGACAGTTCCAGACGTCGGACAATGTCTTCGGTCATCTGGACGCACCTCCGGACGTTTGGTGATGTGATCAGATGTCCAAAAGCGTGTGGGAAAGCATTCCGCACTCCTTCCCAAGGCTGCACCTGCGTACGCAAACGCATGCGTGGTCATCCAACAACCCCTATGCTACGATATGCATGGCGCAGGGAGATACGTATCTTGCGATATAAGTGCTTTCAGATGTCTGGCCTTAGCTCCAGATGTCCAGGTATCCCGCCAGTCGTTTGGACTCCACTCCAGACGTATGATACTGGAAAACTTCTAGTATCAAGAGCTCATCGCAGCTCACTCTGCTTGCTCCTCCTCCCGCAGCGGTGCTCCAACCGCCGCAGGAGCTTGAGCAGCTCCTCATCGGCTCCTCCTTGAGCTCCACCGAGCTCCTGCAGTTATCTTCCTCCTCCCCGCTCTCACTTCCACGCACTCTCTAGCTCACGCTCCTCCCCGCTCTCACTCCCTCATCGGTGGCTCCCCTTCCTTGCCGCGGTTGCAACAGAGGCGGAGGAAACTTGACGGTCGTAGGAGAAGGTGGAGGTGGCTGTGCTGTGAGGAGAGGAGAGGGGAAGGGAGGGGTTTATATAGGAGAGGGTTTAGGGTTTGGGTGAGGGTGCGAGGAGAGAGAAGATCCTCTGCGTGTTGCCCGCTTGCAGAGCGCAAAGCACAGTACAAAAAATCACTTTCAAACCTCTGGGAACGAGTCCAGACGTTTAACTGAAACTCCAGATGTCTTAAATGGCTAAAAGTGTAATGGGTCATTACACAAACTTGTTGGGAATTTTATTGAACTCTTGATCTAATTTGTCGGTATCCTAGCTAATTTGAGTTATCTTTTTTGTGTGATTTTGTGCTTTGCTTACAAACATAGTAGAGCTTTGAGTTGGTTAATTATGGTCGGTAAGTTGAGGTTGGTTTAGAGAGAGGAGGATGTAGCCAACAAGGATTTTTGAGCGTTGATCTTGTTATAATGTTATGTTCCCTCAGTGCTTTGCCTTATGATCCTATCTTCTAAAAAGTGTATAAAATAATTTCTTGGTCATTTTATTTGGGTCGTTGTGTTGAAAGATGACCGATAATAAGGTTGCTAATGAAAAAGTTATGTGATAGAATGTGTAATTTTCTAGATAACTTAATTGACCACTAGTGTGTTAGCTAGCTTAGGAAAATGATAACCTTGAATGAAAACAAATTTTTTATTATATTATTGGAATCATTAAATTTGAACCTTTGGTGCATATATGAGTGTCTAATATAAACATTTTTAAGAAAAGGTCTTGACAAAGTATACAATTACTCATATAGTATAAATATATGAATCTTTTTAGTTGAATGATCTTGTGAAAACTTAGGTTGTATGTATTTCTTATAATCAATACATATTAGAGAACAATATTAAAGCATCACTTAAAAAATATGACTGATCTCGTAAATTTTCATTGTAACTCTAACACGATGTCTAAGTATGTATCATATACTAGGATGAATGACGTCAAGAAAAGTCCATTAATATGATGTTTGAGAATCTCTTTGAAAGCTTGGTTAATTGACCCATGAGTTGTAATCCATGGATCAAATCTACTAAGAATAAGTTAAGCCTAACTAAGTCACAAAATAACTATATTATACTTAGATCAAAATATTACAATAACAAGGCATTTATTAAATTAAATAGCTCAACATTATATAGTAATAGCATGCTTCATATGTTGGACATGATTAGAACCAACATTTACTCATTCTTATTAGCAATCAATAAATAATATCTGCAAAATAATGAATGGAAATAACTAACATGATAAACAATAATAACATCAATCAAGTGATTGTATCAAATATCAATTTATCTAATATACCAAGAAAGTGGATCAAATAATCATTTTGCATCAAGGAGATGTACAGTACCAAGGAGAATAAATAATTAAGTTGACTTGGTGACATGGCTTACCCAATATGTTGTATATCAAGAAAAAAAAAAGGAGGATATAAGAAATATTTTAAATAAATTTGAGAAGACTTATCCAAGTTAACCATTCTACATAAATTTTCCTTTTCCATTACATTTTCCCCCCAAAAAGATAAACATATTCTTCCACATAACATGCCTACATAAGAATTATAAAAAAATCTACATCAACTTACAAGAAAAGAAAGAGAAATAATTTTTATGCAAGAACTCTAATATTCAATTGTATCATATCTTCTTCATTCGATACCTATACATCGTACATGATTATGATTTATCATTCAGTTGTGAATAGGAAGAGATACAATTAGATCTCAAATTGAGACTCATGAAAGAAAGGCTAATACAAAAATAAAAAGAAAATAAAAAAATTAAGTAATATATAAATTATCTAAATTGAATTTTATTTTACATTTAAGAGTATTAATTGAGAAATACAAGATTATATGCCAAAGTATACACCTCATTAATTATCCATCGATAAAACTCATGAACTTTACCGATCACATAAGAAGATTGAGGGGCGGGGGGGTGGGTGCCTGCCTGATGTAAAATCTCATATATTTTAAATGAGGAGTTAAAAAAAAAAAAAAAGGGAAAACGAGAGAGAGGGAGGGTGCAGCTCCTATGTAAAAAAAAAAATCCTCGGCCCTGATAAAAATTAGGTGCCAAGACCACTCCCCGCCACTCCCAAACCACCCCCAACGATCACCGCCAACGCCCCTCTCCTCCACCCGTTCCCTCTCCTCCATTTCCTTAATAAGACCCACCACCACTATCACCACTCTCGAACTCACCGCTACAACCGCATCTCCACGCCAATGACGATCCGCGGCCCCTCGCTGCTACCATCCCTCACCCCTTCTCGCCCCCGCGGCATCCGATTCCTCCCCAAGCGGTCCCTCGGAGCCGATACGATCGCACGCGATTGCCGTTCGCATCCCTCTCTTACCTCGTTGGGATTCGGATCGAGATCGAGCGGGCGGTGGGGTTTGGCGGATCAACGGAGAAGGGTTCCGGACCTTCCGATCGTCGCAAGAGCTGCGGATTCACATACAAATCCACATGGCAAAGAGCCCGTTAAGAAAAGGTACGGTTTCTCTTCTCCAAGTCGATGCATTTACGGCGAATTTGAATGAAATTGGATAATTTTTACCCCAAATTCGGATTCGAATCCGAAGTCATCAAAATCTCCTCATTGAGAACACTATGTTTTGGTACTTTCCGGACATTTATTTAGCAATTTTTTTGACAAAAGTTTCTTTAGATGTTCATATGATTTCGGATTCGGCGAATCAAAGTAGGACTCCATTTTTTTTTCCCATTAGTTTTTGAAATGCATCCAAATCCAGAATTAATTGTCCGATCAGTTTAAAAACCCGGTTTGGTTATCGAATAAGAAGCCATGGAGTATCTTCCCCACCAAGATATATGACGAATAAGAACCCATGGAATATCGAATTACGAATAATCTGAGTATCAAGAGGTCATGGATCCAGATAAAAGGAGTATATGCTTCATAACCGATCCGGTTACAGGCCCAAAGGTGGATTCTTGATGGGAGGTTAGGGGATAACACTGGACAAAGATGCAAACACGCTTGAGAGTTGAGAACAGTTATGGTAATATGTTTACTTGACAGTTTTTTGTCATGTATGTCTGATGACCATCCATGATTTGTGCGACTTTGTCGGCCTAACTCCTGCTCCACTCCACACTGGGGTGGAGGGTGGTACATGCCTTCCCTTCCCAAACCACACTTAAGTTGGCTTGTAGTTTCTGGAGTAAAATAACTGGATTACCATAAGATAATCACCGATTAATTTCCTTTATAGCTGAAAAATATCTTCTTCAAAGAAGGTCGCAAACTTTATTTCACTTGATAAACAAATTGAGTCGTCATCTCATCTTTACTATGGATACTTCTCATCTTTATACCAAGGATCTTGTTCTATTTCATGTAAGGAGGCAGAGAAAAGAAAAAAGTTATATTTCTATTCCACATTGCAAGCCGGAGAGGGGAGGAAGCGAGCAAACAAATAAGCATTGAGGTAACTAGGGAAAACAGCCTTCCTACCTGTGCATGCATAAATGGGTGTAAAGGTGAGATGGGGTAAGGGTGAAGCAAAACCAAGTTACAAGCGCTCATTTTCACCTCAAACGATGAATCTATCATGGACTGTCACCCCTACACCTATTCAAACTTGTAGCTCGTTTTTAAGACCACACAATCAAGTTATGATGTTGGGATTTCGGTCCTTATTGTGTTCATAATAGATGCAATCTATGCCATACACACATTCACACAAAGATGGAGAGTGCCTTCGTACATATATGTGGTTTATTTTACATTGGCGCACCTGTGTGCTATGCCATTCACACACCATGAGTTATGTTGCGCGTGCACATGCATATATGCATAACTTTGGAGATTGTGCATGCATGCATGCCAAAGAGGTGCATAAGACAAACATTTGTCATAATACATATGGCCTGTTCTCAACATGCTTCAATCTAATTTTGATTGTGCGATTCATCAGTGCAATGGATAGTCAAGATGTGCATATGGCAAAAATCTGTCATATAACATGTGAACTATTCTCAACATGCTTCAGTCTACTTTAAACCGCAGATCAGCCTAATTTATTACCATAACTGCATCAGAAATTCAGAGAATTAAGTAGTGGGTTGTAAATGTTGATGACTACTACTTCGACAACTTGGGCTGTAGCATTTTAGGTGGTTGACTTATGTCCATTGAGTCTAAAACTAGTAGGTTGTCATTCACAATTTTCTCAATTAGACTTAGATCTAGACCTATGTTATATATCTCCCTTGCAAGCTTGGACTAGATTAACTCTTTCCTCTTATTTAAAATGTTTATGCATGGATTTTCCTTTGAGTTGATGCTCTCTTGGCTTTATGTTGGCATAGTGTTTCATGATATCAAGTGGAAGGAATGAGATAACTTGTTGCTTTTTAGTCGAGATACACACAACAAAGTAATGACAGGCTCAAGAGTTGTGTGTAATCATGTTTGACAAGGTCGCTTGTGCCCTTGAAATTGATGTCAAAAGCCTCTTACGTGGAATGAGTGTTCATGTGGGAATGTGCAATTCACATTCTTCTATATCTAGAAACTAAATAAATAGATGTACGTTGGGCAAATTACATAGTGGGCCCTGTTACCTTATCTAGAATAACACTTCAGATTTGACCTTTGAAATGAAACTACTTGGGTGTGGAAAACTCTATGCAGTTTACAAGGGTCTTTCATCAACCTCGCTATCGAGTATAACAAAAATTAGATCCATGGCTTGACTTTTGAAAGGATGTAAGTATCTGGTCACTAAAAACATGGCAAGTTCATTTCTTCGTACAAAATTCCCACCATAATTTCTTATGAACATGTCACCAAGGGATTGATAGAGTGGCAAAGCCTTCTCACTGGCATCTAGAGGTTATGGAATCAAAATCTCATGACCACCATATTCACCCTTCTCAAGAAAAAAAAGGAATGCCTTTTAGAACCATCTGGTATTCATAGCATGAACTTCAGTGAACGGATAGTGTCTGCCATTTTTTTTTTTGCAGGAAAGTTGTGGAACATGTTTACCTTGTGAAAGCAAAGGCTGATTTGTCTGATGACAAGGAAAACGACATGCTTGACTATTTATATACATCGCAATATCAGATGAGGGGAGTTCTCGCAATTTCTTTGGGTAATGAAATTTACGTGCAGTAATATTCAAAGATGCTAGCAAAATTTGATGTTATGCTTAAGTTTGGCAAGTAGTCTTTTTCCAATTATCATGAGGTTTTTTTTCTGGATTTGATCAGTTTAAATGTTATATCTGTCCAAAATTTGTGCATTTTGACATGGTTAGAGTTAACCTCTTGTTTTGATTCTACCTTCCATTTTGATTGACATGTGTGGTACAAAGTACAGTTGCTCCTCCTACACTTCTCCCTTTTTTGTCTCTGTCTTCCTTGACCAAAAAAACAGGCCAGATGTCATCACACTAACATTATCGAACTTTAATAGCTTTCGTCCTAAGTTAGAGATTGCAAGCCATTTTTTAGCTAGGTCTGATTAAATAGGCATTCCTTCATTGATTAAGATTTTCAAATGATCTCCTTCCTCCCCTCCAAAAAAAAAAAGATTGTTCAAATGATCATATATTTTTTGGATTTTGAAGTTTGATAGCTTACAAACTTTTAATTTTATCACATCATCTAGCTGATGAAATGAAGACCGTGGGTTTTTTAAAACTATATTTTATAAAACAGGGCCTTCGATTCTCTTCTTGTGTGTGTGAAGCCCTCCCCAAGTCACTAGCCAGAGCATTTTTATCATTCGGTTTACTCAATGGAGTTATGGGATCTACTTGCACAGCAGTTAACCTAAAGAAGATATTAATTTTTCATTAAGTCTTTTTTGCTGTATTACTTTTCAGGTCGTATCACAGATCTGAATGTTGAAGGCTTTACTCATGCTGTTTTTATGCGCTTCCGAATGAAAGAAGATCTTTTAAAGTTCTATACTAATTCCTACTATTTGGGAGTTCTTAAGGATCATGTGATTCCATACTGCTATGTATGCTCTGACATGTAATTACCAACTCTCCATTTCATACTTGTTTTATTTCAATTCATGATTATCATGCTTAAGCTGTCAACTTCTTGCTAATAATGTGCTAATTCTATTTCCTTCAATCATCTGAATTTTCTCTAGGAATCAATTTCCATTGATTATGAATCTGAAGTAGAAGATGATATCCTGCCCATATTTCGAAGAGGAGAGGTTAGTAGATACATGCTTCATTTATAAAATTATTATAAAGGCCCATGCTTATTAGTTTACTTGCACTGGAGCTTTGCTTTTCAAAAAAAAAAAAAAAAATTGAAATATCTGATGCTATTGTGAGTTCCACTGAACAGTTCGGCTGAAACGGAATTTTGAGCAGTTCCTGTTTTTCTCATTTTCTTAAGATCTATACTTCAAATGATCCTTGTATTGCCCAATAGAGATGCTAGGATGTGATTCCCTTAAAAAGGGTTAATGAGGATAGAAAAGCTCTTGGAACTATTATACAAAAATATTATGGGAATTATTCACCAAGATACCGAGATGTTCTGAGACTAATATGAACATAACCACCTGCCCGCACACATTGTGGAAACTAATGGAGGTCACTTGATATATCGACAACCATATCTTCTCTGCAGTTGTAGTTGCAACCTTGCATGGTTAGGAAGATTTTTAATTATGGATAATGTTATTACAATGATAAAATGATAAAATGCATGCTATATTTCCCATCACATATTTTTTCAAAAATATTTCCCATCACATTTCTCTGTAGTAGTCTGACTCCTTTTCTCTTCTTGGGTTTCCTTCTCCATCCTACATGTCTTATTTTATCCATCTTTGTGGTCTGTGAATGACATGGATTGTAATTTTTGCTGTTATAGGATTTTAACTGTGGGGTAGAGTTTGTCTTATTGATATCTGTGCTTGAAAGTGCACTTGGAGATGCTGTGGAAGATGCATTAAATACTCTGTGCCAACTTATTAAGGAGTTTGAGGCCGTGATTGTGCAGGCAACTTTAGGTAATAAAAGAAATGACTATAGATGGCTTGATGATAAAATAATCTTTGACACATTGGTTGTTGTTGTTATTTTATTTCAATCTCTTTTGAATTGTGTATTCCTTCTCTTAGCCTTTTTCTTCTGATGAAGTATATTTGCATGAAATATTACCAATAAAGTGGTTTTTGAGGTAGGCATCAGTGTAGGTTTTTGTCCCATAACATTTGAAGAACAATCTATGACATTGCTTACAATTTCTGCCCAACTCCCAGGTGCAAATTTAAATGTCAGAGATAATGGATTCACACATGGTGCTGTCATACGTTTCCCATCGCGTAAGGCTTCTTTGCTGGTTTCTATGTCTTGTCACATGATGTACCATCACATAAAAGATTTTCATATTCAAATTATCAGGTGCTTTGGGGGTGTAATAGCATCCTTGTTCTTGCAGGTGAGACACTTGAGACATTTAGGGGTTCCTCAGAATTCAAGGATGTAAGGACCACGTACTGTAGTTATACATCTACTTTTCTCGTGTCTCTTCATTAACATGTGTATTGCTTCAGCTGTCAACTTAGTGAAACTCCATGTTAGTGAACCTTCTTTACCAAAAAAAAGGAAGAAGAAAAAAGAAAAAGAAAAAGCAAGTGAACCTTAATTGGACTTGCTGGAAATTATACAGTATGCAGTTGTATTCTTTTGTGGGGAAAGAGCAAAAAATTGAACAGGATTTCGGGTATGCTCCAATATAGAATATTCCAGAATTACAAAGTTTTGCTGAATATGTATCAAATAGGATACTGGCATCCCATTATTCATGCTGAAACTTGCCCTTCTGATGTTCAAGGCAAGTTTTGTAATAGGTATTCATCTAAAACTATACTCTTTCGAAGTACCTTGGGGGCAGAGCCAGAAAGAGAAAGTGTGTGTGTGTGTGTGTGAGGGGGAGGGTGGGGGAAGGGTGGTTGGTGCTTCTATCTAGTCGCTGGTATACTCATCATTTTACCATCATAAATTGTCAAAGAATACACCAATATGTGGTGGCAATTATTATGGAGATTGCCATAATAATCTGTGATGGACAGTTTACCATCACAGTGCTCCTATCTGGTAGCAGATTATTATGGAGAAGAAGTTGGCAAACTTTCTCCAATATCTGGTGGGTTGAGATCATCTTTCTTGAAATTAATTACATGTAACGACTTGAAAGATGGGCAAATGTCCTTTTTTGAGAAAAGGATAATATCTCTTTCTTTGTGTGGTTGGTAATTGGAGGTTGGTTGCTTATTCATGAATTGTCAAGCACAACAACCCATACTGCCATAACGTCCAGCTAAATATGTGAGTAGCATTATAAGATATGGTCTTGCATATCAACTTTGTTCTTCTGCAAGATCTATATTTGTTGTTTGTGGTGGATTGGGGGATAGGGTCTCGTCCTGATTGTACTGTTACCAGTGACTTCTCTCAATACTTCACAACTAACTTCTCTGCGCTTGATCCCAATTAGTGGGGTTTCACTATACCTGATGGATGCTACCAATTGCCTGCAACAAGGAGAAATATTTTCAATGGTCTACTTTTCATTTTGTTTATATCTTTTTTTTCTTTTCCTTTTTTTTTTAAGATGGTAGAGTCTCCGGCTTGAAAAAAAGAAAAAAAAAACTTGGCCTTTTGGGGATATACATTAAGTAATGTTGTTGCATGGCCTATGGAAAGATGGCCAAGATGGTCAATCAGCTGGTACCACAGTAATCCTAGCTTCATGTAATACAGTCTGTTCTTGCTTGTCTTTCTTTCCAAGTGCCTTCCTATAAAGCAATACATGAGAGAATGAATCATCAAGTCTTGAGCACAAGTTTTGCCTAATACGAGAGGCCAAGGCATGCTTGCTTGATTGTCTGCTATGAATATGAAAAGGGCTATTTTCTTTTCGCAAGGTACATCTAATAGGACCTTTGGGGGGAAAAAGAACAAGATAAATTTCATAGGTATTGATGAAGGACGGAAAATCCCCCTATCAATAAACAACCTAATTGGCCTAGTAAAAGCCTCCTAAGGCCCGTCAAGGAATGGAAACAACCTTTCATACAGGTAACATGTGCAAAAGCCCGGCTAGGATAAGATAGGTGTAGGAGGCATGACCGGCAAGCTTAGCTGGTTTGGCAAACCTACTCGGCAAGCTCAGCCAGTCCGGCAAAATAAGCCTACTTGGCAAGCTTAGTTGGTCCAACAAAATAAGCCCACCCAGCGAACCTCGCCAATCCAGCAAGATCCTTACCTGGCAAGCTTGGTCTGCCTAATAAGGTTAGCCGGTAAAACCTAAGTTTGCCCACCTGGAAAATTAGGTAGTTTCTCCTTCGAGATGTTTGCTGGAACAGTGGTGGTTATCTTCATACCCACAAACCTCAGCTTCCAGGAGTCATGGCTACATGGGGGGTTATCTCAAACCACCCACTTTCATAACCACGATCTCTACTACCTGAGCATCCCGCGATATGCCACGTGGATTGTTCATGCACGTAACCCATAAATACCAAAGTTGCTGGGAAAAATGGGTACGTGTGGACATAGAGCAAGAGAGCACATTGTATTATGTACTGCAATAGATTGTGAAATTCAAGAATCCTACTACTCTCCCAGACATATACCATTTTTTGTGGAACTGGGTAATCAAACCCCTTTGTCTCTTTTGTGCGTGATTATTTACAAAATTGCTGGGAAAAATGGGTATGCGTGCATATAGAGCAAGAGAGCACAAATTGTATTCTGTATTGCAACAAATACTTAGTGAAATTCAAGAATCCTACTACTATCCCAGACATATATCATTTTTGGTGGAACTGGGTAATCAATCCCCTTTGTCTCTTTTGTGTGTGATTATTTACAAAGTTGCTAGGAAAAATGGGTATGCATGCACATAGGGCAAGAGAGCACAAATTGTATTATGTACTGCAACAAATACTTAGTGAAATTCGAGAATCCTGCTATTCTCCCAGACATATACCATTTTTGGTGGAACTGGGTAATCAATCCCCTTTGTCTCTTTTGTGCGTGATTATTTTTGCTTGAGCGGACCTATTCCTGAACCCAAATAGGGCTCAACTTGATAGGCTCTGATCTGATATTCAGGAAAAAAAAGAAGTGCCCATGCCTATTATCATAAATTGCCTTGAATTCCAAATGAGCTGCATGATATACACAGTGGTTTTACTATATGTCATGTTTTCATGTTTGAATGCAGACTTGGAGGTGGAAATTCCAGCCTATTATCAAAAAGTCGCTTGCTTTGCATTTCACTGTGGATCCGGTTGGTACTGAGCTAATGTGATTTGGTGCAATGGCAAAAAATTCATGGGAGTCCTATCAGGTGACTTACCAATTTTATTTGAAGAGGCAGTATTCGGCTTTTAGTTTCCCTTTAGGTTATTCTATGTGTGCTTGGATGTGCTTCTTTCAATTTATTTGTCAAATAGTACTTCATAGTCTCAAAAACAGCTTTTGAAAAGAAAAAAAAGAATAGTAACAAAAATAGAAATCATTCACACATATTCTGTCTTTGAATCAAAATGCCATCAGAAGTAAACAACTTGTTTATTTTTCATGTGCATTTCTGTCAACCTTTTTCATCCAATGCTTTCAAAACCAAATGAATCGTTGAGTGGAAATGTTGACCTGAAAACTTGCTTCAACTGGTTGGACTGTAATTTAACCATGGTAAATCATATGCCTCTTCATTCTGACATATCAGTTTCCAAACCTGGAGAAGCAGCAATACATAAAGGTTGACCAAGTATATTTTAAGTGGTTAAATGGTGGACTAACTGGATTGCTGTAGGACAGACTTCTTCATAATGCCCACTTGTTCATATCTGTACATCTAAACTGCAAGGGGCTATTGGGGAGTCAAACACCTCGGCAGGCTTATGGTACCTAAGAACATCTTTGCTCAGAGGCAGGTGACAAAGTGAATCATAAGCATCCTATCCAAAATTTTCAGAAAATTTTGAATCTGGGGAGTAATTTCCCTTCAGCCCAGGTGGGTTGCTTGCTTTCCTGATCCACCAGACAATGTCTGCAAGAGCTTGTCTGGCCAGCTTCCCACTCGGCAGCATACTAGGGAAGGCATGGACCTCCTTGATAGCATCCTCAAAAAAATCCATGTGCTGAGGAAGGCCCTATTTAAGTCTACTTCTGGTCCATACATGGAAAGTAAAGTGACAGTCAACGAAGATATGATCAATTTTCTCGTCTACATCTCCACATTACCGGCAGGCCCTTGGTGAGGTTTCCATCCATCTTGTGAGTCTGCCCCTTGTAGGCAAATGCCCTTGATGACATGACACATAAAGCAGAAGAATTTTGTTACATCCCTGGGATCAATCAATAACATATCTCGGGGTGCCGGTAGACCAAATGTCAAGTGGTTCTCAGCTTACACTCCAGAGATAGAATCTTTCCACTCCCATCTCAGCCCCAACAGAGGGAAGCCCTGAATGGAGTATTCCCAGCTTCTAACCAATTCCTTCCATCATTTATAATAGGAACAACCCTGCAATGTCCAAAAGTCACATGAGTTGTGGATCAGCAAACCATGGTGACTGCATACCTAGGTCCTGTACACACCGTCTGTCACACCTTAGGAATAGGTTTCACCCTACTAATCAGACCAAGGATCAAACATTCTTTATTTATACTATTGGGGCCACAAAGGCTTTTGGCTCTCTTATTGGTGCATACCACTGTAGGGTTTGCAACTGAGGACAAGTCATAACAGGGTAGGCATGGGGAACCCATGGTTGGATTGAGTTTGAATTCTTCACAGCCTATCGAAACCTTTCCATTTTCCCTTTTTCATCAATTTCCGATTAAGACAATATGGGCGCTAGGGTTCGTCCAGTTCCATTCTGAACTCAACACGTGGAATCACCTTGCGCCATATGCATTGAGATTGTTCGTGAAATATGGTACCAAGGTCATTGAATCAAACATCAGTTGGCAACACCCACATACTTCACCTAATAGGCTTTACACAGCTCTTCAAGCTTCCAAGCCCAAGTCCGCCTTCCTTTTTGGGTTACTAAAGATCATCCATGCTGTTTCATGGCATTTAAAGTCCCAGAAACCAAAGGGAAATCAGCTTCCTAAGGATGGTCACAGGGATATGAGTAACTTCAAGACAACACTGAATGGGGTTAGGTGTGGGGCTCAGTCTTGGGCTTGTATTTGTACTCTGTGCCCAGTGCCTTGATTCAGGGAAATGAGGTGCATGGAAACTTTAGCCAATCAGCAAGATGCCGGTGAAAGTTTTATGGATGAAATTGCAATAAGAAGCTGCCTAAGCACACACTCACCAATATGTACTTATAGGTCTATTATATTTTGGGAGCGTTTGAAATTTCTAGTAGGATGTGGCTTTGCAGGCATTTGAGTTCTAATCTGAAAAGCAAGTCTGAGGAACCTTCTTACAATAGAAATTTGAAAAGTTGAAAAGCTATTTCTGCACATAAAAGGCTTCCAAAATATATTTTTTTCATAAAATTTTCAGGAATATTCACGTACCACATGAACATTCAAGAACACCAGGTATTGAAGAATCAATACAGGAAATTTTAATGAATATGAAATATTAGAATCCTTGCTTGTATTCATAGCAAGAAAGGCCTATGACTGTTCTTTCTTTCCTCTATAACTTGCATGATTTGCTGAAAATATAAATGCAATAAACTAGTATGATTCTTGAAATTTTAAGCAGCTGCTTTCCGAGATGACAAGATCAGAGTAAAACAATATGACTATGGTGCAGCTCAACATAACATGGCCTGCATCATGCTTTCAAATGCCTTAAGCAGTCTTTTAGGAAAGCATCTTTAGTTAGTCCAGCATACAGTCGTTTACAGTCATATCCTTGGGGACTATGTATAAGTTCTAGCTCTTTCTTCTAATTGAACTTCTACTTCGGTGGCAGAGGCAAATCATCTGATGGCTGTGTAGAGCACAGGTCAGGACTCCACAGACTTGGTGTTTACTCTGACTTCAAACCTCCTTATGGAGCAGATATTCTGATCTCTTCTGTAAATGTATAAAGATAATTACACTCTTCATGATATGTATTATTTTTTGCATACGTTTCCAAAACCTGGAACATCAGATTTTATCATGCAGCTCATTTTGCATTATTTCTTCATTAGTGGCGTTTGGTTTAAAATGGGAAATTAGTGGAGGATGCCTCAAGGTGTTGGGTCGATGTGGTGCTTCCCTTTACAAATCAATAAAAGAAGATAAATTAATACCATTCAAAAAAAAGAAGACAAAAAAATGGGTAATCACAATTCACAACTCCCTTTTTTACAAAAAAAAAAAAAAAAAAATCTTCACAACTTCCCACCTGTCCTTCAACGGAATTGGAGACAATCATCTCTACTTTGGAGCTTCCATGATTGTAAGTTGTCACATGACTTAAATATCTATTTATCTTCTATACTAAAACGGCATTTGATCAAGCCACGTGTCGAGTCCGTTAGATCAAGCCACGGTCAAAGATGATAAGTACTTGTCGTTGACAAAAATTTCATTTCATTGATATATTGTCAAGTAAAAAATTATTTTTTTATGTTAAATTTGACCATGATTTAGAAACAAATTTGACAATGTAACATATTCACATCAATATCTTTGTAAATATGAAGTCATTATTATCTATTGGCGAATGAATCTCACATTAGATCTTATGTGTATATGATTACCATCATCAAGTAAATTTGAATGACATTTTTTTGTTTCTGAGCTTCAAGAAATGTTAAAAAAACTTAAGTATACTTTAAATAATTATTCTATGTGAAATTACACTAATGTAGTTGGAAAAGTTAAAAAAAAAATGTAATTCGGAAAACTGATGGTAGGTGGTGGTTGTTTAAAAATGTGATTCTTTTAAATAAGATATCTAAAAAACATTAGTTAAAATTTTAGAGAATTTTCCCTTAGAAGAGATATCTAAGGTGCATGTTAAAGTTATAATTCCTTAAGACGTAGTTCAAGAAACAATATATGTTGCTCTCTCTCTCTCCAACCTCACCATAGACGTGTCTTGACATAATTTAAAAATAATTCATCTATTTAATCAAAATAAAAAGAGTCATGTGAAAAAATGAGAGTATTGAATAAACTAAGAATCATCTATTTAACCGAAATTAGAAGATGTTGTGGTACCTTAATAAAAAAATGGATGTATAAAAAGATGAAAATTGTCATATTTTATAATGTAAACAGGTAAGAGTAACTCAAAAAAGTAAATTTAAAAGTGAAAGTCACGTTAAATTATGTTTAACCAATATTTACATTCTTAAAAGATATAAATTATACAACTTTTTAGACATTTTTATCTTTAAAAGTAATTTTTTTCCTTAAAACATTTATTTATGTTGTTGATAGATATATTTAACATTGCTCATAATTATTTTTTATTTAATTATAATCTTAAAATATAAATTATATATTTTTGTGTAACTTTTACTTTTGACAAATTATTTTAATGGAACTCAAAGGTGAATTTAATTATATTGCTTTGTTATTGTAATAAACATTCTACGTTTATTTATTTATATATTTATTTTAGATGATATTTTTTTTAATAATTTATTTTATATGAAATATTGTACATTGTATATTATTGTATTATTATAAAAAAATAAATTTATATTCATCTATATATTAAGTTAATTATTTTTTTTACCATTAAATAGAACATTTCTAATTATACCCTTCACATTAAGTTGCTCGATAAAATTTCAAGTGATACTTATAAATGTTGTTACTTTTTTTTTCTTATTTTTCCCATATATAATATATATATCATATGTTGTCAGTAGATCCTATTACTCACACAGTTGTTGTTGTTCAGTCGTCCACGTGTAATTTTATACCGCTCTTTCTCTTTATTTTGTTCTCCTCATCATTCCCGCGACAAAGATTGGGGTCAAATACACTCGTTTGTCATTAACCGCACGGTCTAAGAATGCGAGTATGCTCAAACGTCTCCTGTTCAAGTTTACCGTTGCTATCTCTGATAATTCTGTCTCAACGGGGCGGTAATTTTCCAAGAAAATGGGGGAGTCTTTTGCATAACGTCTTCTACCCTTTTTCCGCAAGCATTTCACCGAGTTGCTTATTTCGAACACAGTCAAATTAACGATAACAACGATCGGAAAAATTACTACCCTCAGCGGTACAAAACTAGGAGAGAGAGAGAAAAAAATCCACAAAGGGTTAATCGGAGAAAATCAAATGCAAATGGAGGAAAGCCCATAGAAATGCAAATCTACAATGTTAACAGCAGGGATGGAAAATAAACCCATCCATCCCAGAATCACAAATAATTTACCATCGCAAATGGTTTCACACAACAAAACCTTTGTCCTGCAAACGAAACCTCTCAAGGGACCGTAAAAAAAACTCCTGACGTCTTTTAGAAACCATCCAATCACTAGCTTTACGTAGCACTAATGGATGCAATCGTGCAAGTATTCCCATCAAATAACCCTTCTCCCATCTCAAAACGTTGGGAAGGATCTCGAAAGCCCAACCATATTGATTTTTTATCTGATAGATCGTCTGGGGCTCGCAAAATAACCCTTACCTTCATCAGGGGAGATAAAATATCGAAGTTAGCTCAAGAGAACCAAGTTTAAATTGGTTCATGTTCAACTCGTACATAAATTTTGATCCCGATTCAGCTAAAAATATCAAGTGACGATATTTTCTCAGTTAAAGGGTGTACCTTTCCGTCTACTTGGAGGGAGCATCCATCTATATTTATAGAGAAGAGAGTTGGACATTTGCTCCTTCCTTCCAATATTTTGGTCCCAATCAAATAAGGATGGGAGCACGAGCGCAGCAATTTTTTTCCCCCTCCTATCAACAAAGGAAACAACAATTACTGCTCCCAAACAGCTAAATAACTACCGACCAATTCAAGCACTCAAATGCTCAAACGCTCAAACAAATGGGGTCACATACAGAACTTACAGATTTTAAATCCCTTAAAGGGCCCATTTAAAAAGGTAGGATCTATAAAACTTGCCTCAGTCTTTACAAACACTTGATTTAAGTATCTTAGAAATTTTCCTTGTTCCAAAAGAAGGGGTGGGTGAACCCCATTCCAGCTATTTACTCCTCAATGCAACATATCACACGATATTCAACAATCCAACGTGGCCTAAACTACCTCTACCAACATCATAAATATCTCTATTAGATTAAATTGAACATAATTTGAAATTTATTTCTTGACATGGCAACCTCATTCCATGATGCGTTATGTTCTACGCTTGAGACTTAACACATAAGTCATTCCTTCTTTGATCCTTATTGTAGGTCTCTCATCATCCAAAATCGTCTTAAAAGATCATCATTATTGTCATCTTGTCTCTCTGATCCTTTCACTCGATCTCCTTGAAACATTTGGAATGCACCTCGTAGTCTTCCATATGTTTAGGCATTTGTTGTCCATTAGGTCCTACAATAGGGCTTGCCCTTGCATTGTACTCCCTTTGGAATGAGAAAGATGAGTAAATGATAAAAAGGAAACCCGAGTAAGTACCTACAAACAAGGAATTAAATAGAGCATTTTCTAAGGACAATCTTTATTAGTGTGAAAGCCTATAGAACAAGTAGTGTTCACGGTGTCACAGAGAATCTTTTCCTCGATGTAACCTCACCTAATAAGCATCCAAGTACTGAATGATGACTAGCGAATGATTCTTAATTAATCACCTCAAATCATTTACATAGAAACCTAGTTATGGGCTAATAACACCTAAGTAGAAGATGTAACTTGATCAAATGTAAAAACTATAAGGTTACTCAAAAGGGATATAATATAATATAATAAGAAGCGAATGATTTAATTTAGTTAGAATAATTTAGTGTATTATATCACTGTGAATAGTTCGAATGAGCGTGTATGCATGTGTGATATTAGTTATTATATGGGGAGTATTAATGCAAACCTTGCTATGTATATCATGCAACATAGCCGTGTAAGTCGACAAATACTATTTCTTTAGCAATTCTCCATGGCAAATTTGCCCTTTCATGATTTATCAAATGCTTCCACCATCCCTCTTGCCATGTACCCTGGAAGACTAGTTTAAGGCTAGGGGTGAAGTAGGAAGACAACTTATTTTACCACTAAAAACATGCCGTCATTTTCACATTATATCTAATAAACAAGGGCATATTTGTACCGTAGCTCATATCTAAAGATAATGTTATGTAATTAGAAAAGAGGGTGTATGCTAAAATTAGGATGGTCTATTGAGTTCAATGAATCAAGCTTGGCTGAAGCTTGGCTCATTGAGCTATCGAGTTCAAATTTTAGGTTTAAGCTCAGCTTGTTAAGCTATTAAGCTAAGCACACGAGCCCTCATTTAGCCCAAGCCAGTTTATTGAGTCAAAATTTTATTAACACCCTCAAATACCTCCCTTAACGTGCAGATAAAATTTGATTGATGTTAAAATATAGTAAGTACTTCTAAATTAGTGATCATATATATTTAAAAATTACCTACATATATTCTTATCAAAGACATTAATAAGACTATCTGTCTTAGAAATTATGTCACAAAGAGATACAAATTTTTAAGTTACCTATACTATAATTTGTTTTTTTTTTTTTCTAAAGGATACTACAATTTGAAATTGGAAGATACAAAAGTTGAAATCGAGTTTGAAATGGCCTTTAATAGTCAAGGAATTGAATGTGTTATGAATAGAATGTTAATGTCTATAATTTTCAATGTTGTAACATAGGTTGGCAAGATATGAAGATAGATTAAGGAGGGCATACATTTTGTAGAACATCTTATATAGTTGCCATCATATTAGAAGTGACACGACAAACACAGTAAAATATACAAGTCTTCAGAGATCTACTAATTTTTAGTTCGATTTTCCTTACCTTTATCAATCCTGAGCCCTTATCGAACTGAGTTCACCTTGACTCAAACTTGACTTATTAACTTATCGAGTTTAAATTTTAGACTCAAACTTATTTATTAACCTAACCAATTGAGTTCACAAATCTTTATTAAGCTAAACTCGAGTTAAACTCACCAAACTCGAATTTTTTTTTGTTGTCTCTAGTAAAAAAATTGAAAAATATTTCATATATATAAAAATATACATACATAACACCCTTCCTTGTTAAAAAAGAAGATCGTATAATTGGACGATGCCATATTATTCTTTTTTATGAATAAATGTACATTTCGATATATAATATATTATATATACACCTATCATCACCCAAAATAATTAGATTAAAAAACGTTAGGAGGGATGGGCGACCTTCAAATTGTTCGACGCAACGTCAATATGCCAACAAAATGCAAACTCGTCCGAAACTCGAGGGACGCTTCTGAAATTCGCCCTTCTCTTCCCTTCTACCGTGCCTCTCCTCCTCCCTCTTTCCTCCCCATGTAAAGAAAAGCCCCAATCTGCCTTCGATCCCCCCTCCTCCACCCACATCAGACCTCTCCACCTTCTCTCTCTCTCTCTCTCTCTCTCTTTCTCTCTCTCTCTCTCTCTCTCTCTCTCTCTCTCTCTCTCTATCCCTCGATCGAGCTCACTTCTTTCAGAAGATCAGATAACAACTCTCGGGTTCTCTCTCTTTCTCTTCCCCCTTCTTCTTCTATTTTTATTCTTCTTTTTTCCATCAAACTTTACCTCTTTTTAGCTCCGTCTTCCGTCTAATTCCCCATTCCTCGTCCGTACTTTCATCTCGACACAATTTCATTTCTAACCTCGAAAATTCCGTACCCGTTATCTGTTTCACGCTTCTAATTCATAATCTCTGCCATGTCTACGTATCATACGGACTTGCAAATTTACACCCACATATGATATAGCATTCCCACAATCCCAAGGTGCTTCCAGAAATTCCACAGCTAAAATTGTTAATCAAACCCTCAATTTTTTTTTGATGAGGAAATATAACAAATAGAGATCTTCCCCGCACATGGAATTCGATTAAACTACCAAATCGGGAATCGAACTGCAGCCGAGCTTGACTTGCGAAAGAGTTTGATTTGGTTTTATCAGCATTGATTGATGAGATTTGCAGATAGAAATTGTGTGTATGTGCAGAAATTGGTGATGCCATTGTTGCCATTAATGAGCTCAAAAAAAACTTTATATTTGCTGTGCAGTCAACCTGATAAATTGGTGTTACTGCTGGGACTTGGTTGTTCCATGTTTGCTGATGTATTGTGATGTTTGTGGAACTTCAGCTATGTTGTCGGGGCATGCTATAGGCTTTCATGATCACAATGAAACTGACTGCCTTTCTTCGGGGCTCGCATCTGATATTGATGAAGTTGATGAAGAGGCAGAGATGTCTGGTAAAATATTGTACCAGGCATCTTTCGAGGAGCTTAGAGGCAACTATTTGCAGTATGACACGGTGATATGGATCCTCATTTCGCTTCTGTTGGTTTTGGCATGGGGAATTGGAGTGCTCATGCTCCTGTATCTTCCCTTTAGAAGATATGTGCTGCAGAAGGATATCTCCTCGCGTAAACTCTATGTTACGCCACACGAGATAGTATACAAGGTATCATCTTTGAATCTCTTTTGCCCACTTTTCGATGTCGTTGAACTTGCATTCATATGGAACGTTGTAGGTCGTGAGGCCTTCGTTCCTACCCTTCATGGGGATTGAGAAAGTGGAAAATCGGATTCCTCTACATTTGGTCATTGATATCATTATTGAACAAGGTATGATCCGAGCTAGTTGCACTGTTGATGCTTGATACGGTTGATGATCATCTTTCTTAACGATGTTACCCCTTTGTGTACCTAATCAAGACATGGTGAGATTATTCACATATGAAGGATTGCTATAGTAATTTCAAGGAAGAAACTTTATAATTTTGTTAAGACCCACTCCTCCTTCTCTTTGCATATAGACATATTCATTTCAAGGTAGCAGCTTTAGAACTTTATTTATGATTCCTCTTCCTCCTTCTCTTTGTGTAAATTTCCTAAAACTGAACAAGTAAAACTAGTTTTGCTGCAATTCAATAGACTCACGAGCTTATGTGCAAATATAACCTCCATTTAGGTAGTGCTAGCATCCACTTGTTGATACCAATAGCTAGTACATACCAGTGATTGTTTAACTTGAATTAAAATTGTTACTTACAGCATTAGCCCCTAACTTTAGCTTGGGGAGTCTTGGTGGTAGTCAGGTCAGTGAGATTGGTGGTTTGAAGAATACAAAGACATCAGATAGCATATACATCCAGTTTGATTTCAGATGGAAGTTTACTTAATCAAACTGATAAAGTGCCCTTGAAATTCCAACTTCAGACTCCACACTATCAATGACCCGTTTTTCTTCTTTCTGCCGTATTATAATGTCCTAAAGAAGGATGTATCGAGCATGGCAACTATGTTTCTAATAAATATTTTTCTAAGCATATACGGCTTCTTGGTCAGTTCCTATCAAGACTTTGGTGTGGAAAGGATGAAATGCATGGGATCATCCTTTTTCAGCATGTTCCTCAGATTTATTGACTTCCAGAGGGTCATTTGCCTGCCTCCCTCCATTCCATGACAATGGTAAAGGCTTAGAAAATGAAGGGTAAAAAGTATTGGGTGTATTATGGCAAGAAAATACATGTCAAGTTGAAAGGCAACTAAATAGGTAGCCCTAGGATGGCCAAGTAATCCATTTGTTGTTTCTTACTATCCCTTTGACTTCAACAATTTTATTTTACCCTATATTCTATATCCTTTCCGTGAGAGAGAATGAAACATCATATTCTAATTAAAACCCTGTCCTCTCTTATATAAAAAGGAGGGATGGAAGAATTACATGAAGAGTCTAAACTAAAATAAGAAATAACAAAAAATATCAAATAGAAAACTAAAGGGGCTCTAACACTCCCCCTTAAGTTGGAGTGCAGACATCTTCCAAGCCTAACTTGTTACACAAAAACACATGTCTCTTCTTTATCAATGTCTTTGTGAGAATATTTGCAAGTTGAAGCTCAGAGGACACATGGGGAGTGATAATTCTCCTTTCCATCATGGTATTTTGAATGAAATGGTAGTCCACCTCAATATGTTTTGTCCTCTCATGGAAGACAGGATTGGAGGCAATGCATGTAGTTGACTTGTTGTCACAGAACATTGGAACTGGACTCCAGATGTACTCCAAGGTCTGCAAGGAAAGAGGTGACCCACATAACCTCACATACAGTATGATCCATTGCCCTATACTTAGCCTTAACACTGGAGCGGGCCACAATTGTCTGCTTCTTATTGCGCAACGAGACAAGATTGCCTCCAAGGAATATGGCATATCTAGCGGTGTATCTTCTATCCTTAATTGATCTTGCATGGTTAGCATTAGAATAGGAACAAAGATTTAGGTTACCATTGTTCCTATAGTATAGCCCTTTTCCAGGAGACCCCTTCGAATACTTTAGTATTAAACAAACATCATGCTAATGATTGTAGTATGGTTTGTCCATATACTAACTCGCTCTGCTAACAACAAAGTTAATATCTGGGCAAGTAATAGTCAAGTATAGTAGTTTGCTCGCAATGCTCCTGTATTTGTGGACATCCTTAAAGAATGAATCCTCAGTCTCCCCATATCACTTCTTCTGCTCAATTGGAATATCGGGGGGCTTTGTGCCAAGTAGTCAAGCCTCCTTATGTATCTCAAGGACATACTTTCGCTGTGAGAGTGTCATGCCACATTTGTCTTTGACTACTTCAATCCCCAAGAAATATCGTAGCTCCCCGAGGTCTTTTGTAACAAAGACCTTCTGTAAGAATGCCTTGGTCTCTTGAATGCCTGCACTATCATCTCCTATCGGCACCATGTCGTCAATGTACACAACGAGAACGACAGTGCCTGTGGTAGTTGTTCTGATGAAGATAGAATGATCAGGATGTGGATCGTCTGAATCCAATTTGTATCACCTCACTGGTTAATTTGTCAAAGCAGGCACAAGAACTTTGCTTGAGATCATATGTAGCCTTCTTTAGCCTGCATACATACTCCCCCTCAACCTCGTATTCTTTGGTCAGATCACCGTAGATGAAAGCATTCTTAATGTCAAGTTGATATGGTGGCCAATTCCTATTAATAGTGATGGACAGAATAACATGCATTGAAGCAACTCAAGCCACATGAGAGAAGGTCTCAGAGTAGTTTACTCCATAGGTTTGTGTGAAATCTTTGGCCACCAGTCTTGCTTTGAACCCATCAATGCTGCCATCTGCAAGATATTTAATTGTATAAATCCACTTGCAATCAACAATTTTAGCATCCTCTAGATATGGCACATGCTTCTATGTGACACATGTAGTAAAAGCCTCCATTCTTGCATCCACGGTTGTCTTCCACTGATGGTCTTGGGAAGCTTCTAAACAGTGGAATGACATTGCTAAGTAATGCTTTGGAAAATTGATGTACAGAAAGATCCAAATGTGTTGTGATCGTGAAATGGGAGACAAGATATAATTTGCAAATAGAAACGACTTTCCTCAGGGCAATTGGTCTCTCGTTACCTTTACTTTAGCTCTATGTGGGGGAAAGCATGTGACTACTATCATCAAGAACAGTAGACATAGTAGGCAATGAAACGATAGAAGGTCCTTTATCTCGTCTATGATATGTTTGTAGCTGATGAGGAACAAGTTCAATATTGGTCCCTTCCTCTGAAAAGAAAGGAATCTTTTCAAAGAAGATCGCATCTACAATAACAATGTCACATTGACTACTTGGGTTATAACACCTATATCCCTTTTGAGTGAGGGAGTAACCAAGGAATACACACTTAAGCACTTAAGGAGATAGCTTGTCTTGCTGTCTAAAGGCATGCACAAAGCATGTGCAATTGCATCCAAAAACATGGAACGGGAAAGCAAAAAGTTGATTCACATCAAGATGGAGCAACTGGAATGGGATTTCCCCTTTCAGGATAGATGAGGGGACCCGATTAATCAGATATGTGGCCGTGAGTACAACATTTCCCTAGAGTTGTTTCGGCACCTTCATGAAGACAAGAAGGGTTCTGGCAATGTTCAAGATATGTCATAGCTTCCTCTTAGTAATTCCATGCTGCTGAGAGGTATGCACAAGACATCTAATGTAAGGAGTCGTTCATGATAAAGAATGACTTTAGCTCCTTTTGCATAAATTTTTGGACATTATCACTGCGGAAGGTCTTAATAGAGTCGGGTAGACATTCTGCATCTTTGCGAAGAACTGCTTCACTATGTGAAGGATGTTGGACTGATCCTTCATAAGAAATATCCAAGTAAATCTGTTATAATCATCAATAAACATAGTAAAGTATTTGTGGCTTGCAGTGCTATGCACGTGAGACTGTCCCCAAACATCACGATGGATTAGCTGAAAGGGTAGCCTACTGCGTTCTTCAGTTTGTAGAGGAGAGGTAGACCAATGATGCTTGCCCAATTGACAAGTCTCATAATCAAAGGTCGCAAATGAGGGCAGATTCAGGAACATCTGATGAAGCTTTCCAAAGAAGGGATGTCCGAGTCTACAATGTCAAAGAAGAGGATATGTAGAAATAGAGGTCTCCTGCAACATGAGTGGAAATATCAAGATAATATAGTCCATCCCTCTCATGTCCCTTTCTAATAATCTGTCTAGTATGCTTGTCTTGAACATAGTAGTGGTGCTCATCAAATATGACCCGACATTTGAGATCCTTACACAACTTGCTCACAAAAAGAAGGTTAATAGGAAACTCAGGTGTACATTGAACATATGACAATTGCAGCTTGGAAGTAAACTGAACATCCCCAACCGTAGTCATTGGAGAATAGGAGCCATTCGCCAACTTCGTGGAGGTAATTACTCTGGCTAGTTGGGTCGCACACAGAGAACCAAAATCACTGATGTGATAAGTGGATGCACTTGAGTCAATCACCCACTTGCCAATAGTGGTAGATACCAAATTTGCCTGAGCTCCATTGGCATAGGTAAAGGCAACAAAAGCATGGGGACCATCATCACATGTGGTCAGATTGTCTCTGGTGTAGATCTATGTGAACAATAACTCTCTAAGACAATACCAAAAAGAGGGTAACAGTGGGAAATGATCCCAAGTCGTAGTGGGAGATGATCCCAAACAACTATTGGGAAACCTTTTCGATCAGTAATTGAGTAAGGAGCCAAGTTGCCATAGTTGAGATCAAACCAATCACACCCCACCGGGGATGTCGATTCACAGGAGCATTTCACGAAGAACAGAGACTCATCTCCAAAGAGGGGCAAAGAGCAACACTGAAAAAAATCCTGAGGTAGACTAACATGCACGCAACCACACTAAGTGTCCTATGCATTGTAGTGGTATTATGCACCTTGCTCCGTGTGCTGTGCACGCTAAAGACTTGCTTGCCTTGCTGTGAGCACTGCAAGCACTACAACATTGCACGCATTGCTGTTGTGCGCTCTAGGGCGTTGCACGTGCTGTTGTCATGTTGGTGGTGCTCCCATTGCGGATGGAGTCCCCACTATGTCGAGAGTGAGGTGGTAGCAATGGATCTATGGAAGAGGAGAGATTTACTAGTGGAAGAAAGAAGGTGGTATGGGAATCAAGAAGGTATAGAACATTAGCTTAGGATCGCTGCTCTGATATCATATGAGAGAGAATGAAATGTTATATTCTAACTGAAACCCTAACCTCTCTTCTATAGAGAGGAGGGATAAAAGAATTACATGAAGAGTCCAAACTAAAATAAGAAAATAACAAATAAAGAACTAAAGGGTCTCTAACATTTTCAATGCACAATAACGCGTGAAGTAGAACTACCAATCTGGAGCAGCCACATTCTCTTTTTCCAACAAAAATAATGGGTCAAGCATTAATGTAGAGAGGTTAATATCTTCTTTTTGTTTTTGGGTAGGTAAATATGGTGGGCATCGGCTTTGATCCCATGATCTTTTGGATGCTAGTGGGGTGCTTTACTACTAAGTCAACCCCTTGGTGCCAGAGAAGCTAACATCGGTATCATTATTAGTGTACAAAGGTTGCCCTCAACAGAATTTTAAGTTGAATGTAGCACTGCTCTAGAAAACTTGATTAGAAATTCAGGATTGAAATGATATTATCGATGAAAAAATCGGTTGGTATCAGTACTATTGTAGGATGAAATAACAAAAATATGCTTAAGGCGGTTTAGGAACTTGGCCTGATGGTTGACTGATGATCTAGTTTTTTTTTTTTTTTTTTTTTTTTTAAGGAGTGATGGGCTAGTTAAGTTGTGTAGCTTTGGCTTTCAAGGTCAATTAAGGCTGAAGTGTTTGAAGGAGACTATAAAGCTTGCTCTTGCTTGTTTGGACTTGAGTCCAAGTAGGATGTCTAGAGAGATTACAATTGTGACAATGTATCCATGCGTCTTTCCACTATTTAATGTGCACAAAAGACTAGCTTGGTTTCGATGAAAGTCTGTTACTAATTATATTTTACTAAAAAATCCATGAAACAGGAAGGCTATAGATTTCTCCTAGTTCCTTTGTAGGTTCTTAGATGCTACCTGATCTATTTGATTGGATCTTGTGCCATCATTATGTGGGAGCCTTGGCTCAATGGTAAAATCTTGTCACCTGAAGATCATGGAGTCAAGTCATGGCTGACCCTACTCTAGACTGTGTACATAGCAAGAGGTTCTTTCACAGCCCTTTGCTATACAATTGATTATAATGCTGAAACCCCCATCAAAGAAGAATTAAAAAAGTCTATTAAGGTCAAAACAATTGAGAACCAATTTGGATTTATGTAGGGACGGTCTACTGTTGAGACAATACATCTTTTGAGGTGTATGATGGAAATTTATAAAGCTAAATATAAGGATTTACATATGGGTTTTACTGATTTGGAGAATGCCTATGACTATTCCATGGGACATTTTGTCAAGAATTTTGGAAAAAAAGATGGGTATCATTTCTAGATACCCACCTCATAAAAGATGTGAACGATAGAGCTACAACTTGTGTAAGGACTAAAGTTCGATTGACAGACTCCTTTGATGTTACCATTTGTTTGCATCACGGATCAACTTTAAGTTCTTACCCCTTTACCTTGGTTATGGATGAGTTGATGAAGTATATTCGAGTAGAGGTGCCATGACGTATGCTTTTTTCTAATGATATTGTGTTGGTCGATGAGACAAGAGATATAGTAAATAGAAAGCTTGAGCTTTAGAGAAAAGCCTTGGAAGCTAAAGGCTTATGTCTAAGCAGGATAAAAATTGAGTATACGGAATGTGACTCTACTGGAAGAGGGAATAATGAAGGGATAGGTCTAAAAATTGGAGTAGGATGCATTTTGAAAAATTATGTTTTTCAATGCTTAGAATCAATTTTTCAACAAGATGGTGAAATTGATGAAGATGTTACAAATGGGATTAGTGCAAGGTAGTATATGATAACAATGCTCTCTTGAAAGTTAAAAGGACAGTATTATAGAGTAGCTATAAGGATGTTGCACGGTTCCAAGTGTTAGTCGTCAATTGTAGGCATGTACAAAAGATGGTTGTCGCAGAAATGAAGACGTTAAAGTGGATGTGTGACTATACAATGAAGGACCATATTCTTAATGAGATCAGCTGGGAAAATGTCGGAGTGGCACCAAGATAGACATGTGGAATAATGTCTAAGGTAGTTTGGAGATTTGTAGAGAAGGCTAGTTAATGGCCCAATCAAGAAATGTGAGGAGCTGGATGTTGAACCCCCTAAGAAGGGGTAAGGAATGCTAAAGAAATGTTGGAAGAAACTGTAAAATCTAATCTCAACTACTTTAATTTGAGCTTAGAAATGGCTTAAAATAGATCTAAGTGGAGGCAAATAATTCATCTAGAGGATGCCACTTAGGTCATGTTTGGTAAGGTGAATAAGTTTGTGGAATAAGTAGTGGAATAAATAGAGGAATAAGGAAAAAATGGAATAAATAGTGGAATAAGTGAATTAATCGTTTGGATATTTTGATGTATCAAAGTTATTCCATAAAAAGGGTGGAATAACTTTAGCTCATATTAAGTCTACTTAACCCGTTATAAGCTCCAAGCATGTTAAGTGATGTGTTAAACACTTAACACTCCAAACAAACACCGCCTTAGTTTGAGATAGAGGTTGGCTGTTGTATCAAGGTCAAAACAACTATGTGAATTGGCTCCTTTCTCTGTAAAAAGAATGACATGGTAATTGGGAAGAAGATAAGTGCTTTGAACCCTCAGCTTTAGATTGTCCAAATTGCATGAAGGGAATTCTGAGAGTACACTTTGGTCAAGCTCTTAGAGTATGTTCATGAAGTCTCATTTGTCGCACCACAGTGTAATCTACAAGGAATATCCGGTAACCTTGACAGCAAAAGTTCTGCTTATACATTGCTGTTATTCAATTTATCTTAGAAAGTCTTGGGTGCATTTTCCTAGTTGACAGAGTATATGCCATACTAGACTTGATCTATTTTGTGATGGTTTCAACTGCTTCAATCCATCCCTGGAATCTGATTTTTTTCTTCCTTTCATTTTAACTTCTTCCTTATCTTAGAATTTAGTTGGCGGGGTATATCATTATTGTCAATTGGGTATGAATGACCGCCGACCTCCAACAGTCATCCTTTCCTATTTAAAAAATAAAAGATAGGAATTATTGGTTGATAGGTGTTGACTTTTTAACTGGGTCTCTAAAAAAAAGCATTCAGTGGATGGATAACCTTCATGCCTTGCAATTTAATTCCAAAAAAAAAAAAGGATAAGAAACACATTATTTCTCCATATTTCTTGATACCTTTAATCAAGATACTTCTTAAATTAAACTATTAAACATTGATTTGTTTCTGTTTTGACATAATATGCCTAGTTTTCATCATCTAACAACTCCATTATCTCACTTTTCTCCTTTTATACACTCAAATATTGCTTGCCACAAACCAGGATGCTTGCAAGCTGTTTATGGAATTCAGACTGTCAGAATTGAAAATATTGCTCATAGAAAAGCTGCTCCTCTGGATGAGTTGCATGTCCAGGGTGTATTCGACCCTAGTCTGTTAAGAAAGGTGAGCTAAAGAATCAAGAATATATTGCTCGCACCAAATGTTGCTTGTAGGAAGCTGCTCTACTAGACTGTCCTAGTGGATCTTCTATGAAGTTTTCCACAAAAAGTAAAAACCTGTAACAAAGGTGATGTAATACGGTTAAGTAAGCCTTTTCCATGTGGATAAATTATTTGCAGAATTTTAGTCTATTTCCCAAAAAAAGGACTTGAACTACCTCTTATAGCTTTTTCACAAAAGAAGAAGAGCACTGATTGAGTCAGCTTGCCCATCTGGCACCATTTTACAAGTCAGCTTTGTACGGACTGCTGGAATTAGCTTAAAAAACAAGGCCTGTTCAATTGTTCATGCTTCCTGACTGAACTGAGGATCAAATTCTTAAATATTCCACTTGTCCAATCCACATCTTGCTTTTTTGACATCTAAATGCCTGTTACTTTGAAGTGATTAAGATAAATCTCCATAATAAATTATAATGGAAAAGCTTTCATTTTAAGAGTACAAAATTCATGATTTCCCTGCCTTCACAGTAGCATCTCACTTTAAAAAACATCTTTGAGAATGTATTCAGAGATACTTAGAAATTCAGTTAGTGATTGCAGTTGTCTTCGGTTAATGATATGCAGTTGTAAAGATAAGGTTTATGCTAGAATACAAAATTGGAATAAAATAAACATAATATCAAAATCATCACAATCATGAATGCTTGGATTTACGTGCACCTCTATGAGCGTGATTTCTGAATATTTCTTCTTAAGGATAAATGAGGGTACAAGGGCCCTTTTATAGGCCACCACACAGCTCATTTTTGCTCACTCTACTATGTGGGACTAAAACACTTGTAATTGGATTTCACACATTATCCAATTATCCAATAATAACATTCATCTCTCTCGACATTCTCCCTCAAGCTGGAGCATGGAATGCTCAATTTGTATAATATAAATCTTTACTCTCACAAGTATAACACAACACTCAACAAGTGTAACCAAGTCATGGCTCTCCTTTAGGTGAATGACGACAATTGCATTGTCATTCTTGCTTGTAGGTGGGTGCGCTGATGATAATATATCAGTAAGGTCCAATTTGGTAGATGAATTGTTGAAGTTGGCTCTGCTTGGTTTCTCTCCTAAAGACCTCAAATGTTGCTGGTGCCTTCCCCATTTGAGATATCAAAAGTAGGTCTCTCCCTTGATGACTTCAAGACTGGGCCTCTCTCACACGAAAACTCGAAGTGGGCCTCTTCCTTGGAGACCTCGAGACTAGCCTCTCCCACATGGGAACTCGAAGTGGACCTCTCCCCTAGAGACCTCGAGATTGACCTTTCTCAAATGGAAATCTCTCAATAGACTTCTCTCATATAAGGACCAGGAAAGTGTTCCTTTCATATAGGGACCAATAGTGAGCTTCTCTCATGTAGGGACTTCGAATAATGAATCTCCCTCATATGGGGTCACAATAGGTTCTCACTTACACTCCTCATTTCTCCCATACTCGTATGGGAGAATAAACAACATAGAGAAGAACAAAACTAGAGAAGAGCTTCTCCTCTTCTCTTCCACTTCTTTTTTTCTTCTTTTTTTAATCATTTTTTTTTCTTTTCTTTTCTCTCCTTTGTTTTTTACTTTTATCACCAACCACCTTTTTTTTTTACTTGGATGCATAACTAATATTGTCTTCCGTCTCTTTTTGTTTCCCCCCCCCCCCCCCTCTTCATAACTTACCAATAAATCCAAATTAAAAAATAAAAAGTGCAAAAACCTACGCACTCATTAGAGCACTGCTTCCTTTCTTTTTATCTCGGTCTTTTTTTTTTTTTACATGACTCACCAACAACCCACTAAAAGACATGGATAAATATATTAAATGGCCATTATCATCCTACTCAATGGGTTTCCACAGAACCCAAATAATTAACACTACCACTCTCATGATCTGATTTCTGTCATAACAATAGTGCAAATCCAGGGAGAGGAGAGGAGAGATGACAAGAGTGGAGTAGGGTTCGAAATGTCGATTTCGACGCCATGTCGATGAAATTCTAAATGTGTATTTCGTAGGCATGCCGAGGGCACGTTGTGGAAATGCCATTTCGGAGGCACGCCGAGGGCATGCTGACAAAAATGGTGTGTCGACAAAAATGACAGTAGTGAAAATGATTTCAATTTCAAGAAATCAAATACTGATTATGTACCAATAAGAGTGTTACATCATAATATTCATATACAACATGACCATACCATGTTAAAGTTCAATAATGAAATATCAAATATTCTTACTATGTTAAGAATACAGAGAATTTAAGAATAGAAGAATACAAAGAATTTAAAAATACAAAGAATTGAAAAATGAAAGAATCAAAGTATATAGTTTCAAAGTAAAAGCTGAAATCATAATATCTTGATGCATCTGAAGTTAGAACTCAGAAGTTGGGACTTGGGACTCAAAAGTTAGATTTTATCAGAACCAAGAGTGTCTTGCTAGATCCATATCCCTATCATGGGTACTATCATCACTTGATTGATACCATCGTTGACTATTGTGTCGATCAATACTTTGTATTCACAATAACTCTCCCAAGACATATATGAATACATTATCTGATAATCTATTATGTGCTGTCTGTACTCATGTTCATTCCTATTAACCAAAATTCTAAGACGGGAAAATCTACTATTTGTATTTGGTCTGTCACGCATACGATTAGTTGCATGTGTTTGGGAGAATCTTGTTATTCTAGAACATCTTGTGATGATTGTGATCTTGTTGGAATTTGAAGGAGAGCTTGGGGTTGGAATTGAGGAGCAAATAATCTTGGAAGGTATCATACCCAAATGGGTACGAATATTCACCCATATGGTTGGCATGCTGGCGAAATTGCTGCTTTTCGACAACTAAACCATGTCGGTATGGTGACTTCCAAAAAATGCCATTTCGGCGGCATGCTACCGACATTTAAAACCTTGGAGTGGAGATGGCAACAAGATCGGGAGAGCTCTCCGCCTTCCACAGCATGCACAAAGAAAGAGTTCTCTCTCCCTCTCTCGAACTCCACCCGCCGTTGCGTGTCGCCTGAATATGAAATTGCCATTGTGCGTCGCTTGAACTTGGCGATTCCACTGCTACTACTCATGGTTTCTGGCATGCCTTCATTTGGGTTCCACAAAACCCAAAAACACATTTCTACTACACATGGAAGCAGGCAAAGTTTCCATGCCTTGCGCCCTCTCATTGCTCAACCTCCTCCTCGCGTCCTACATTAAGGACTTCGCCAATAAGGACCGCCTCTTCCATACCATCGAGACCGTCCCCTGTGTCAAGAAGAAGGTGGACTGGGCCCTCCATTGTATCAAAGGGTTCGAGTTCGTTGAGTGCATCGCGGCCTTCGTTGCTGTTGAGGGGATCTTCCCCAGGAGCTTCTATACATCTTGGAGTGGATGTTCTCGATGGCAATCTAGAAGGCGTAGGCCTTGGCAGGGTGACTTTTGATAGAACTTGAGACTAATAGCGCGATCAATGATAAAATCTCAAGAATGATTCTTTGATACCAAGTTAGAATATAAAAGCAGAATAAAATAAACATAAAATCAAGCACATCACAATCATGAACATTTGGATTCATGTGGAAACCCCTCCCATGAAGAGGGGAGAAAATTACGGGAGAAGCATCCCTATGGCGTGATTTCTAAATATTTTTGCTCAAGGATAAATGGGGGGTATAAGGGCCCTTTTATAGGCTACCGCACACCTCTCCTTTTCCCATTCCAATATGTGGGACTAAAATACTTGTAATTGGATCTTACACATTATCTAATTACTTAACAACAATATTCATCTCTCTCAATAGTTTAGGGTTGTATATTCACGTTCAGGAGAAACTTCGTAAACAGAGCAACCAACACTTTCGCTGAAAAACAAACAAATCAAAAGTTTTCATTCCAAATGGTTTGCCCTTATTATGAAATCAAAAGTTTAAATATGTCAAGGACATTCTTGATTTGCTTCTTATGGCTTTCCTTTGCCGTTTCATCCACACCAATCAGCTATTGCCACCATAAGAAATGTATTCCCTAGGTATTTGTGGATGATTCTTTTGGTCTAATTTAAAGTGCATTCTGATGACAATGCGCATAGGTTATAGTTGCTGAAGCTTCCAAGAGTATCCAAGAAGTTCGAAATCAGAAATCTATGTATACTGAAGGAGATTCAGTTCGTATGGGATCCCGTGGCATGTCAACACCCAGGAGATATGTTTCCTCTGTTGGAAAGGTAAATTGTTTTGTGATCGCTTAGTTTTGCTTCTTGCTATGCTATAAATTTCTTGTTAAATGAAGTCTTCAGTATTATCTCTTCATCAGACCTGTGTGCCTTTCTAAAGATACGATGGTCCACATGTTCTCCATGAAGTTGATATCTGTATACGTCGTCATACACCAAGAAACATTATTGAGTCTGCATGTATGCGTCTGTGTTAACCTTCAGAGGGGAGGGGGGGAGCCATCTCCCATTTCCTCCTCACTTCCCTCCCCCGTTGGTCTCCTTTGTCTTTTCCTATGCAAGCTTCTCCTACTGTTGCTTTACAGGTCCTTGAAGCTCTCTCCCCTCCCCCTACCTGCTTCTGGAACCTCACCAAGAAACCCATTGCTGGCCTGCTGCAATATCAATATATATTTTTTTATATAAGTAAAAAGGAGGGAAAACACTAGATCTCATTAAAACCTTCTTCAAGGAGCTTACAAGTTGACGCAGGGCATACCCTCCTTCACAAAACAGACCACCGTTCTTTAAAGGCCAACGCTTGGGACAATACATTATCCACATAGAATCTTTCCCCTCTAAAAAGGATCCCATTCCTTTGTAACCAGAAAGACCACAAAGCAGCCACCAGGTAAGCTCTTTCCCTTTTGGATCTAAAGATGCCCCTCCCAAGGAGTCCCAAAACTGAGCAAATGAGTGGCTGATCCACTGGATGGTGGCCCAGTCCCAAATCTCCTTAGCAAAGGGCATCAAAAGAAGAGATGGGAACAATCCTCCACTTCACTGTGACAAAAGGAAACAGTGATGTCTGGAAATGGGGCAATCTTGCTGAAGTAAATCTTTGTCATTATTCATTCTCTTCACAGCAGCCAGCAGAAAATCTTTGTTTTCAGTGGAGCTCCAGCCTTCCAAATCAGGCAACAGTCTCTAATTAATTGTGCATCATGTTGTGTGCTGCCATCCCAAATCAATTTATATACTGAGTACCAATATTGCCAGCTGTCTGAATCCTAGGATGCTCATAATCTTCTTCAGTGATGGTAACATCGTCCAAGCTTGAGAACCTTGAGCACTTGACAAACTTTTTTACTGACGTTATATACAAATCTCATACATGCATTCATAGCATCCCAGTATCGAAACAGAATTATGGTCCTGAACTATAGTTATCAGTAATGTGTTTTATCACTTTTGGATTTTCTTGGTCATTCTTGGTTCTCTGCACGAACTGCTATTTTTGAATTGTGAACAAACAAGAAAAATAACAGCCTAGCACAAATCTTGCAGGCAAGCATTTATACTCAAACACCATATATGGGAGGCACGACATCAACTAATGTACTGTTGAATAAGCTTGAGGAAGTGAAACTCTCCATTAAGGTACTCCCTGCAGTACTGCAGTGTGTCCATACCCTTATCATTTTTAGGTGGCAGCTTATTACTTCTAACCAGTTACCTCAAATACGCTCATGAAAACTTCATGTGATTAAGATCTTGCCCAGCTAACCTGGTGAATTCAAGAACATTTGTCTCAATTAATTTTATTTTTTTGTGTGTGAACAGAATATTGAGCAATTTGTTGCAGGGCAGCAGTCATCTACTGAGATTAAAGACTGCTGACTACACTTGTGAGTTGGCCTTCAGTTTTCTTTTTTGTTCTCTTCAAAATCTATTTCCTGCTACGGTGATCTTCACTTAGCTGAACTTGAAAGGATGCATCGGTCACAAAAGAAATCCTAGCTATCTTTTTATATAAAAGAAAATTGAACAAATTACGTGAGTATCCCTTAAGGATGAAAGAAATAGTAAACAACCCCTTACAACTTAACACTCTTCAAGTTAGGACGTATATGTCAATGAGACCCAACTTGTTACTAAGAAAATCATGGCGCTTCTTCTTCAAGAGTTTGGTATGAATGTCGGTAATTTATAGCTCGGAAGATTATATAATGGATACTTATTTTTCCTTCTAAAATTGCATCCCATATGAAATGACAATTGAAAGGGCGATCTTTGTTTTCGTTGAAAACTTTAACATAAAATGATGTGTCGTTGTATTTGATTGCGTGGTAGAAAATTACTTTTCAAAACATTTTAATTTTCAGAATCTAACCACGAATAGTTAGGTCGTCTCAACAGGGATGAATTAACCTATTTAAACTAGTACATAGTATCTTCTTTATTAGGGAATCTCAGTGGGTATGCATATTCCGTAGTGCAACTTGTTATCCTCATGAATTCTCATTCTAAGCAATTAATTACAATTGAAGGGGTTTATATGCAAAATTATCACAATATAATATTCTAATGATCTTGGTAATGATAATCAAGGTAACTACTAATTTCCCGTAAAACATTCCTTATTTACGATAATTAATGTGGCATGCTATTATCTCATTCATGAAATACTTAATTAGAAGCAATTTATAAAGAATAGAGAGATATGCATGCAAATTCATCTTAATATATTAATTTGGTAAATAAATGAATAGGAACTTTGACAATGGCATATCATGTAATTTCTAATTGAATAAAAAACAGAGGTTTTTGCCTCTCTCTTCTTCGCGTGAAGGGCCTGGCGTGGATGGCTGTGAGAGTCGACGGGATGGTGCACCTCGATGAGTGCTTCACGACGGTGGCAGCGGCACGTCGCGAGGTCAGACGTGGCCGACGGTGGAGGAGAACGCCGGTGTTGGGTTCTGTCGGAGATGAACCGTGCGTGGAGAAGAGATGAAGCGCCGCTGCTGCGTGGAGGTTGTGGCAATGCTGCACAGAGAGGGATCGGCAGTGGTGGTTGCGCACGACTGCTGGGCGCGGTAGAACGCTGGAGGGGGCGCGCCTGCGGCGTGTGGTGCAGGGCATGACTGGAGTGGCCTGCGGGCGTTGGCGTGGCGTAAGGTGCTTGCAGGATGGAAAGGGATGGCGCAGTGAAGGCAGTACGTGGAAGGGCTTGGCTTGTGGGGTGAGCTACTGCCTGCAGGCGTTGGTGCAGCGGAGAAGCTTGGTGCAGCTACAGGAGCGTGCGCGCAGTGGACAAGTGGTGGAAGGGTGTACGCAAGTGCAGGCGCAGCGCCTGCGGTAAGTGTAACGACCCGGTTCCCGAGTCTCTACGAGACACGAGAACCGGACCGACTCGACTAATCCCAAGACCTAGTCGTCCAACGAGGAAGTAACCAAAAGACAGTAAAATAAACCACATTCAGCATGAATATAACTAACAGTAAGAAAGTACAGCAGTAAGGAAAGAAACTACTACAGTAGGTACCACCACAACAGTAAAACAACATTTATCATATAACAAGAACTGCAGGTAAAGAAGGTACAGCGGAAACAAAAACTACTCACTAGAACAGAAACAAAAGAGGTACAAAAGGCTGTGGTAACTCTACTAGACCCTACTCGGCCCAGCGTCCTCTGCAGCCGCCGACCCTGGCTGCTCAACACCTGGTCCTGAAAAAGGTGACGAGTGTAACACGTCAGCAAAACGCTGAGTAGAGTGGCAAACTAACTAAAGGCAACAGTAGAGTGTACAGTAGCTGTTATGTTCTATTACTTCCTTTATTCACATCTTTCAGTTTTTCTCACTATTTCATTTATTTCTCAGATCCTTTACTTGATCTCGAATGTCCTCGTGGGAACGATCTTGATTGCAGTCTTTTCCAAAAGTAGAAGTAGCACGTGGTGCTCTCCTGGCCGGGAGAGTCCCCCGTGGTGATCCTACCCTCAGTCAACCACCCCAAGGTCACTGACAGACGTAACGGTGACTACGGCACGCGCGATAAACGCACAGGTAGCTAGCCCGCACTGGCACGCGGTCAGTCGTTTCCGTTAACGGGTGCGCCCAAAGCACAGCACGGAACCAGGCAGAGCCCTCTCAGTAACAGGGGTCCAACCCCTCCACAGTAACCAAACCGGGGCCTTGCCCCTCCACAGTCCGCGCACCCTTGCCTGACTACCCTGGTTTGCCCTAGTGGGCCTAACAAGTCGGTGAAGGAGGCTAGCAGAACCCCGGGGCCCGTGGGGTAGCTAGTACTCTCCTAACACTACTAGCTCTCCTCGGTACTATGTACACGAGGGCCAACAAGTCGGTACAGAGTGGCCAGTCCTAACCCCCGGGTCCCTGGGGCGGCTAGCCCAGCTCTGCACTAAACAGGGGGACAGTCGCTTTCCTTGGTACTCCGTACTCAAGGGCCAGCTCACTTCCCCAAGTCTATTCCATTCGCTTTCCAGGAGTTCTACTCCTACTTCCCCGTAGGGTTCCAGAACATCTTGTCTTACTTTCCAGTTTCACGTTCTTACAAACCATGATCCCAATCATGTTTCTTTATTCATAACAGGCAGCTGTGAATTCAATTTACAGGCAGCTTCATATATTCCTTTCCATTTTTCCAAGACTGCAGTATTATACATTCCACTAGTTTTTCCATCCTAGGATTCATGCCATATCCTAGGGTCTATCATACAATCTAGTTTTCCGGCCCTAGGATTCATGCAACACCTAGGAACTATCATTCCATATATTTCTGATTCCTAGGATTCATGCAATGTCCTAGGTTCTAGTTATGGTTTCATACTTTAACAGATTTTATTAATACTTAAAGCCACTCTACCAGGTACAACGGGAGTAATGGGGGCGTGATCAGGAATCCCGCGTGCCTCCGCGACTCTCAAGACTGCAACCGAACGAGGTCCTATCACAAGGATCAAACACAAGGAGTGTTTCAAAACAGTGTATAGCTACTGTAGACGGGTAGAGGAATTAATTCTGAAAAGAACGCAACTCGAATCGCGGCAAACGGAGCCCGAACGGGCCCTAAACGGGTCGAAAAAGACGATACTGTGCAAAATCAGATGTCTGGAACTCCTTCCAGACGTCTTAAAAAGTGGATCAGAGAATTACCTGTTCAGCGTGGTTTCCCAGACGTCCAGAAGTCTGCGGGGACGTCTGCCTATCTCCCAGACGTCCGATGGTCACTCCGGACGTCTGTAGGTCACTCCAGCCGTCTGGTAAAACTTCCAGACGTCTGATTCGCAATGGATGGCGAATCAGCGAACCTGCGCACAGCCAACTCCCTCCCTCAGTACGGTCAGTCGACAGGAAGGGGAAGGCGGTAAACTCACCTTTCAGACGTCTGTATGATCTTACAGACGTCTAACTTGCCGTCTGGCTATCAACCTAGACGTCTGATTCTGGAAATTTTTCCAGAATCAGGACCCTGCTCGACCTCCGCTCACGACGCCGCCCGCGTCGCACCTCGCGCTCCTGCTGCTCAGACCGCAGCAGGTCCCTCTCCGCGTCGCTCCGCTTCCCCTGCGCCCTTCGTCGGCCGGCCAAGCCGCTCCGGCGAGCTCGCCCTCACGGCAGAGCTCCGCCCTCGCACGCCGCACCTCCGCGCTCACTGCGGCCGCCGCTGCCGCCCTCGCGTCCGCTCGCTCTCGCGCACAGGAAGGAGAAGAAGGAGGAGACGGTGGAGGCGGGAGGGGAGGCGTGGCCCTTTTAAGGCCGCGCGAGGAGAGAGGAGGTGGCAGGCCGCCTGCAGCCGCAGAGAGAAAAAGAGGGAATATGCGGTCTGCGCGCTCAGACACGTAGGCGAGTCGCGTGTGTCGAAAATAACGGATTTCCAGACGTCTAGAAACGATCCCAGACGTCTTATCAGACGTCTGGTTGTGATCCCAGACGTCTGGTCTGACGTCTGGGCCACCTCCCAGACGTCTTAAAATACGTCTGGGGCACACATTCGTTACAATATAACAAACTCAAAGGAAGTTTCGTCCCCGAAACTTGCGCCAACTAGGGTGCGGGAAAAAGATGTCCAATAAACCATAACAAACTCAAAGAGGACCGAAGCCGGTCCGAAAGGACGTACCCGCGAAAAGCTCCGGGTACCGCTCCCGCATTGCCGCCTCAGGCTCCCAGGTAGCCTCCTCGTACCGCTGGCTCCTCCACAAAACCTTTACCAGGGGTACTTGCTTTCGTCTCAACCTGCGGACGGCTCGGTCTAGGATCTGCACTGGCCGCTCGGTGTAGGTCAGGTCGTCACTCACCTCGACGCTCTCGTGACTCAGTACGTGACTGGAATCGGCTACGTACTTCCTGAGGTTGGACACGTGGAACACGTCGTGCACACCAGAAAGCTGCGGGGGAAGGCAAGTCTGTAAGCAACGGGTCCAACCCGCTCCAGGACCTCAAAGGGCCCCACGAACCTCGGCGCGAGCTTCCCTCTCACCCCAAACCGCTGTAAACCCTTCATGGGCGAAACACGAAGGAAGACGTGGTCCCCAACCTCGAACTGCACCTCTCTGCGCCTGCGATCCGCGTAGCTCTTCTGTCTGCTCCTGACAGTGCGGAGTCGTCCGTGGATCTGCTCAACTACCTCCTGACTCTGCCGGATCAACCTGGGCCAACCTCCCACTTGGTCCCCACCTCAACCCAACTCAAGGGTGCCGTGCATTTCCGTCCGTACAGAGCCTCGTAGGGAGCCATGCCGATGCTCGAGTGATAACTGTTGTTGTATGCAAACTCTGCCAGGGACAGGTGCTCCTCCCAAGAGCCCCTCCAGTCCAGTACACAGGCACGCAAAAGGTCCTCAAGTGTCTGTATCGTGCGTTCCGACTGTCCGTCCGTCTGGGGGTGGTAAGCCGTGCTAAACCTCAACCTCGTCCCCAAAGCCTACTGAAACTCAGCCCAAAACTGGGACGTAAAGCGGGTATCCCGGTCGGATACGATCTCCCGCGGAACTCCGTGTAGTCGCACCACATCACGGATATACCTCTCTGCCAACTGTGCTGGTCCCAAAGTGACTCGGATCGGCAAGAATCGTGCCGTCTTCGTCAATCTATCCACTATTACCCAGACTGCGTCGTGTCCTCGCTGGGTAACAGGTAAGCCCACCACCAAGTCCATGGTGATGCTCTCCCACTTCCATTCTGGTACTGGAAGCGGCTGAAGCGGCCCTGCAGGCCTCTGATGCTCGGCTTTCACCTGCTGGCACACTAAGCACTGCTGCACGAACTCACCCACATCCCGCTTCATCCCTCTCCACCAAAACTCGCGTCTCAAGTCATGGTACATTTTCGTGTTTCCGGGATGTATGGTGAATCTGGAACCGTGTGCCTCAGTCAGGAGCTCTCTCAACAGCTCCTCGTCTCTGGGAACGCACAACCGTCCCCTCAAGCGTAGCACCTGGTCTGTCAAAGAGAAGTCCCCTGGGTCCCCTGATAGTACTCTGTCGCGCAAAGACTGCAAGTACGGATCGGCCATCTGTCCCGTGATGATGCGGTCTATCAACTCTGGCCTGGTCTGCCGTGTCACCGTCACTGCCCCACAGTACCCTCGTAACTCTAGAGGTCGCCAACTGCCCACCTCCTCCAAAAGGCTCCAACTCTGTAGCTGTAGACTGGCCAAGCGTGCGGGCGCCTTACGGCTCAAGGCGTCGGCCACCACATTGGCCTTTCCCGGGTGGTAGGAGATGCTGCAATCGTAGTCCTTTAGGAGCTCCAACCAACGTCTCTGTCTCATGTTGAGCTCCTTCTGGTCAAAAAGATATCTGAGGCTCTTGTGATCTGTAAAAATCTCGAAGGTCTCACCGTACAAGTAGTGCCTCCATGTCTTCAGCGCGAAGACAACAGCTGCCAACTCTAGATCATGGGTAGGGTAGGTATGCTCATGGGGCTTCAGTTGCCGCGAAGCGTAAGCGACCACGTGACCCCTCTGCATGAGCACACCTCCTAACCCCTGCAAGGAAGCGTCCGTGTACACAACGAACCTGCCACTACTGTCAGGGATGGTGAGCACGGGAGTCGAGGTCAACCTCTCCTTCAGCTCCAGAAAACACGCCTCACAGGCGTCTGTCCAAGCGAAAGGCACATCCTTCCGGGTCAACTGTGTCATAGGATGCGCAATCTGTGAAAATCCTCTGATGAACCGTCTGTAGTAACCTGCCAGTCCCAGGAAACTGCGAATCTCAGTGACTGAACGCGGTCTCTCCCACCTGAGCACTGCCTCGACCTTGGCGGGGTCCACCGCCAGGCCGTCTCCAGAGATCACATGACCCAAAAAGGTCACCTCCCTCAATCATAACTCGCACCTGCTGTATTTGGCGTACAGCCTGCGTCGTCTCAGAGTGTCCAGAACCATCCGCAAGTGCTGTCCGTGCTGTGTTCGATCTCTAGAATAGATGAGCACATCATCTATGAAGACCACCACGAACTGGTCCAAGTATGGTCTAAACACTCTGTTCATCAGGTCCATGAAAGCAGCGGGGGCATTGGTCAGCCCAAACGGCATGACCAAAAACTCGTAGTGTCCGTACCGGGTGCGGAAAGCTGTCTTGGAGACGTCGGTCTCCCTGATCCTCAACTGGTGGTATCCAGACCTCAAGTCGATCTTGGAAAACACCGTGGCACCCCGCAACTGGTCAAACAAATCGTCAATCCTCGGCAGCGGATATCTGTTCTTGATGGTGACCCTATTCAGCTGTCGGTAGTCCACACAAAGGCGTAGGGTCCCATCCTTCTTCTTCACAAACAGTACCAGGGCTCCCCAGGGAGACGCACTGGGCCTCACGAAACCTTTCTCCGAAAGGTCCTGCAACTGGGACTTGAGCTCTCGTAGCTCAAGCGGTGCCATTCTGTATGGCGCGGTGGAGATGGGGCTGGTCCCTAGTACTAGTGAGATCTCAAACTCGATCTCACGCTCGGGTGGTAGTCCTGGTAACTCGTCTGGAAACACGTCGGGGTACTCTCCGACCACCGGGATGCCCTGGAAGTCTGCCACGGGGCTGTGCTCTGTCACCACACAAGCTAGGAAGCCCTCACACCCCTGGCTCAAAAGTCTCGCCGCCCGAAGTGCCGAAATGCACATGAAACCTCCGTCCACTGGCTGCCCGTGAAACTCGAAAGAAGGCAACTCCGGAATGGAGAAGACAATCTTCCTCTCAAAACAGTCTACCAAGGCGTGGTAAGCGGACAGCCAATCCATCCCCAGAATCACTCCAAGGTCCTCCATCTGTATCATAATCAGGTCAGCTGGCAGGCTATGTCCCCTGATGCTGACCTCGCAACCCGTGTACACCTCCTCAGCTACAAACAGCTGACCACTCGGACCTCTGATTACGAACGGATTCTCTAACAGTGTATAATCCTGGTCCAAACTAACTGCGAAACTGGCTGCGATAAACGAGTGCGTAGCGTCGGAATCGAAAAGCGTGTAAACGAGTCTGCCAGAAACTGAAACCATACCTGCTACCACGGATCCCGAAGCTCTGGCGTCCCTGTGTGTTAGGGCGTTGATACGCCCCTCAGCTCTAGGTGCGGACGAAGCAGCCACACTCTGCGTCGGACGGGTAGGTGCTGGCCGGTACCCTCCTCGCGACTGCTGTCCTCCTCCTCGTGCCTGGGAACCGCAGCCTCCTGCACGCCCTCCAGTGCTCTGCACGGGAAGTATCTGCTGACCTCCTACCCTAGATGGGCAGTCCCTCCTGACGTGGCCCGGCTGGCCACACTGGTAGCAGAGGGGAAACCGACTCCCGCCCTCAGTGAGTCCCTGCTGTCGGCTAGGCGGGGGTCCGGTGTTGGCGATTGGCCCCTGTCGAGGGCCCCCAAAGGCCACTGATGGCCCTGCACAACGTGACGGCTCTCCTGCGGACGCCACGTGTCTCCGTTGAGTTCTCCTAACACGCCTGGTGTGGCGGCGGAAATCTCGTTCCACCACTAACTCCCCTGTCGTACGCTCGGAAGGGGGAGGGGGTGGCGACGTGGGTGGAAGCTGAAATTCTTCTCGAACCACCTCTCGAATCAGTTGAACGAGGTCCCGAGACGGTATACTCAGGAGAAGAGGAGGGGTAGTATGTATTCCAAGCCCGACACATCTGTCCCCCGGGCCCTGACCTCGGCCGCGCCTGTGGCCCACCCTCCTAGCTCCACGACGCGGCATCTCCTACAATGGAGACGCGAAACAAAACGGAAACGTCAAAACAGGCGGTACCTAACAAAACTTCTAGGAGCTCAAGTCAAGAGACATGTTGTGGTGGCTACTCTAGCTATAAACATGTGAATTGGTTATTTTCCAGTCAGTTGATTCACTTCTCGGGACGACCTTGCTCTGATACCATCTTGTAACGACCCGGTTCCCGAGTCCCTACGAGACACGAGAACCGGACCGACTCGACTAATCCCAAGACCTAGTCGTCCAACGAGGAAGTAACCAAAAGACAGTAAAATAAACCACATTCAGCATGAATATAACTAACAGTAAGAAAGTACAGCAGTAAGGAAAGAAACTACTACAGTAGGTACCAGGGGATCGTTTCTAGACGTCTGGAAATCCGTTATTTTCGACACACGCGAGTCGCCTGCGCGCCTGAGCGCGCAGACCACATATTCCCTCTTTTTCTCTCTGCGGCTGCAGGCGGCCTGCCACCTCCTCTCTCCTCCTCGCGCGGCCTTAAAAGGGCCACGCCTCCCCTCCCGCCTCCACCGTCTCCTCCTTCTCCTTCCTGTGCGCGAGAGCGAGCGGACGCGAGGGCGGCAGCGGCGGCCGCAGTGAGCGCGGAGGTGCGGCGTGCGAGGGCGGAGCTCTGCCGTGAGGGCGAGCTCGCCGGAGCGGCTTGGCCGGCCGGCGGAGGGCGCAGGGGGCGCGGAGCGACGCGGAGAGGGACCTGCTGCGGTCTGAGCAGCAGGAGCGCGAGGTGCGACGTGGGCGGCGTCGCGAGCGGAGGCCGAGCAGGGTCCTGATTCTGGAAAAATTTCCAGAATCAGACGTCTGGGTTGATAACCAGACGGCAAGTTAGACGTCTGTAAGATCATACAGACGTCTGAAAGGTGAGTTTACCGCCTTCCCCTTCCTTCCTGTCGACTGACCGTACTGAGGGAGGGAGTTGGCTGTGCGCATGTTCGCTGATTCGCCATCCATTGCGAATCAGACGTCTGGAAGTTTTACCAGACGGCTGGAGTGACCTACAGACGTCCGGAGTGACCATCGGACGTCTGGGAGATAGGCAGACGTCCCCGCAGACTTCTGGACGTCTGGGAAACCACGCTGAACAGGTAATTCTCTGATCCACTTTTTAAGACGTCTGGAAGGAGTTCCAGACGTCTGATTTTGCACAGTATCGTCTTTTTCGACCCGTTTAGGGCCCGTTCGGGCTCCGTTTGCCGCGATTCGAGTTGCGTTCTTTTCAGAATTAATTCCTCTACCCGTCTACAGTAGATATACACTGTTTTAAGACACTCCTTGTGTTTGATCCTTGTGATAGGACCTCGTTCGGTTGCAGTCTTGAGAGTCGCGGAGGCACGCGGGATTCCCGATCACGCCCCCATTACTCCCGTTGTACCTGGTAGAGTGGCTTTAAGTATTAATAAAATCTGTTAAAGTATGAAACCATAACTAGAACCTAGGACATTGCATGAATCCTAGGAATCAGAAATATATGGAATGATAGTTCCTAGGTGTTGCATGAATCCTAGGGCCGGAAAACTAGATTGTATGATAGACCCTAGGATATGGCATTAATCCTAGGATGGAAAAACTAGTGGAATGTATAATACTGTAGTCTTGGAAAAATGGAAAGGAATATATGAAGCTGCCTGTAAATTGAATTCACAGCTGCCTGTTATGAATAAAGAAACATGATTGGGATCATGGTTTGTAAGAACGTGAAACTGGAAAGTAAGACAAGATGTTCTGGAACCCTACGGGGAAGTAGGAGTAGAACTCCTGGAAAGCGAATGGAATAGACTTGGGGAAGTGAGCTGGCCCTTGAGTACGGAGTACCAAGGAAAGCGACTGTCCCCCTGTTTAGTGCAGAGCTGGGCTAGCCGCCCCAGGGACCCGGGGGTTAGGACTGGCCACTCTGTACCGACTTGTTGGCCCTCGTGTACGTAGTACCGAGGAGAGCTAGTAGTGTTAGGAGAGTACTAGCTACCCCACGGGCCCCGGGGTTCTGCTAGCCTCCTTCACCGACTTGTTAGGCCCACTAGGGCAAACCAGGGTAGTCAGGCGAGGGTGCGCGGACTGTGGAGGGGCAAGGCCCCGGTTTGGTTACTGTGGAGGGGTTGGACCCCTGTTACTGAGAGGGCTCTGCCCTGGTTCCGTGCTGTGCTTTGGGCGCACCCGTTAACGGAAACGACTGACCGCGTGCCAGTGCGGGCTAGCTACCTATGCGTTTATCGCGCGTGCCGTAGTCACCGTTACGTCTGTCAGTGACCTTGGGGTGGTTGACTGAGGGTAGGATCACCACGGGGGACTCTCCCGGCCAGGAGAGCACCACGTGCTACTTCTACTTTTGGAAAAGACTGCAATCAAGATCGTTCCCACGAGGACATTCGAGATCAAGTAAAGGATCTGAGAAATAAATGAAATAGTGAGAAAAACTGAAAGATGTGAATAAAGGAAGTAATAGAACATAACAGCTACTGTACACTCTACTGTTGCCTTTAGTTAGTTTGCCACTCTACTCAGCGTTTTGCTGACGTGTTACACTCGTCACCTTTTTCAGGACCAGGTGTTGAGCAGCCAGGGTCGGCGGCTGCAGAGGACGCTGGGCCGAGTAGGGTCCAGTAGAGTTACCACAGCCTTTTGTACCTCTTTTGTTTCTGTTCTAATGAGTAGTTTTTGTTTCCGCTGTACCTTCTTTACCTGCAGTTCTTGTTATATGATAAATGTTGTTTTACTGTTGTGGTGATACCTACTGTAGTAGTTTCTTTCCTTACTGCTGTACTTTCTTACTGTTAGTTATATTCATGCTGAATGTGGTTTATTTTACTGTCTTTTGGTTACTTCCTCGTTGGACGACTAGGTCTTGGGATTAGTCGAGTCTGTCCGGTTCTCGTGTCTCGTAGGGACTCGGGAACCGGGTCGTTACAGTAAGGGTAGGAGGGCGATGGTGTGCGGTGTCTTCTTTGCATGCGGTGGGAGAGGCTTGCAAGGGTGCAGCTGCAGGTGCGCGGGGAAGGCTGTGGCAGTGGCGTTGGAGAGGTTGAAGCACGCGTGGTGGCAGTGGAGAGGATGGTGGAAGTTGTGCACAGTGCACGCTTGGTTCCACAGTGCCCGTCCTCTCCCGGTGGGAAAGGTGGAGGAGGATAGTTCCCCACCAGGAGGAAGGCCAATCGAGAAGAACCGACGATCCTCTCTTTTTATCTCCTCCCCTAGCGCAAGTTAAGGGGTTTTCAAATACCTTACTAAACATGGTCGGCGCTGTTGGTGAGGTTGTTGAGGCCGGCCGTAGGTTGAGAAATTTGTAGGGGAAAATATCTTTTCACCCCCTGTTCTTTTCCACCATTGATCCTCCTCCCTCTTCTTCTCGATTATTCCTGATGGATAGATTAAGTGGAGAAGATGTAACGAGTGCATTGTTGCTGGACCCGCATGAAACATAAAATAATTACACACTATGTTATAAAATGCGATAAAATAGATGTAAACTTAAATAATGATGCATGCAATCATTCTATAATTTAATGTAGTTATTAACAAACATATAATGTTAAAACAGAATTACTTAGGCGTAACAATAGTCCATTAAAATGGACTAATCAAATACCGCATGCCTAAGATTTGCTAGTCCCTAGCAAAAGTGGAAAATAATAGAAGTAATTAGAAGATTTCTTCTTTTCTTATTTCAAAACTTTAGAGATCCAGACAAATGTGACGTGATAATAGCCTAAGTAACAGATCCAAGTGAAAAAGCCATTTCGCATTGGGAGTTCGTACTTCACCCTTAGTAAATATTTCTGTCAGGATAAGCAACTACTTCCCTCGAGGATAAAGTAGAAGATAATTTGTAATTTGACTCTGTCTTTTGGCTTAGGTAGGGGATATCGAGTAGAATGGATTTGTATTTGGTGGCACACACTCCTCTAGTGCTACATGTAATCTAGTACTACAGACTTTAGATTAATAGACTATTAGACAAGTCAACTCTGAGAGAGGCTACACAACTGTGCTCTCTTGATGTTCCTGGGCACTCCCTCTTTTCTTTCTCTCTGAGATCACAAATCTCGTCAGATTTAGAAATTGTACTCACTATTTGGTGGTCTCACATGGCATCCACACTTCAATTAAAGTCCTAATAACTCTACAGCTAAGAGTCCTCAACCAGTATTCGGGCGATCAGAAATACTAAAAGGTAGGTATGGGTCATATTTGGTGGAATGTGATAGGTGTTCTGTTGCCTCAGAAATAATATTACATTATAAACTTGGACCCCTCTTTTTTTTCTTTTTGTAATATAATTATTTCTTCTTTTTCTTCTTTTTGTTTCTTCTTTTTCTTCTTCTTTTCTTCTCTCTGTTTTTTTTTATAAATCAACATAATACGACACAGACTTTTATTTATGAGGCATTATTAGGGATGATGATGGTCAAGAGGATATTGTGTGGCTTATTTGGTGGAAGTGCATATTCTTGGCACCGGGAAGGAATGGATAGGACATGCGTATTTCTGACCTTTGATACTATTACCCTCCTTTAGCCAAGGACTTTATGAAAGACGGCCGTAACCATCCACCATAGTCATAGCTTTATTAAGACTTCATCTCTGTGTATTTGCCTTATTTGGTAACTCTCAGGAATTCACACAAAGTACGCACATAGGAATAGAGAGTGAAAACTATGCCTAACTCTGAAGTATCCTCATCTAATTATCCAAAACTTAAGAGTCCTTGCACTAGACTTAGCGCACCAGTAATCTCTCTACTTTCTTCTCACAAATATAAGGTGGATCTACTAGAAGATTGTATGCCTGACTCTCTATTAACTGTCCAAGGGTTCAGTAGACTACAAATGCTTATTGGTTTTCCTCAAGGATCCATTACCAAGTTTACGTGCACGTGAAATAAATGTACTGGATTCTAAACTTAAGAAATAATTCAGGAAGAAAAACCTCCAATAACAAAGGTATTTTGCTATGACTAACCCAATCAGCTCAAGAAAAGATTTTTTTTTATATGCTAACCTAAATGCATGAATACTTCCTACAATGCAAAATGCACTCCCCCATGCCTAAATCCTACAATGTCCCCATTGTAAAATTAAAATAGGGGAAGAAAGGAAAGAAATCACATGACGGTGTTATTCAGACCACTAGGTTGCTTCCCAACAAGCGCTGCATTTTCTGTCAGCAGCTAGACTTAGAAGGAACCTGTAAGTCTGGTTCTAGACAGAAAAAGTTAGGTCCTAAAAATATGCGTAACAGTGCAAGCCTAGAAAACAGGTAACCATGGATGTTGGTGAGCTGATGATGCAACGTAATACCAAATGTTCGCTAGAAGATATGAAAGCGAAGAACCTCCTTGGCTACCTTGGGAGGTCTAGGAATAATAAATGAAATATGAAAAGGGACCTCCCAAAACGGAATAAGTGGAGGATAACAAGGATCCTCCAAAGCAGGATGTCTTTGAAAAGATATAGACATTATTAGTTCAAATCCTTGAATGGCGAGAGTAAAAGTACAAGCATCAATCCACACTTGCCATTCTATCCGAGGATGAACTGGCCTGATATGTTCTCCAGAAAGAATGTACATGAGCAGAGATCTGAGCCAATGATCTGTTAGGGAGTATAAGGGTTGTTGGTAGTGTTGGAAGGTAATGGTTAAGTTCAATGACGGCTTAGTCGGTGTTAAGTCCAATTCCAACAATGATTCAGATTGTGTATACTCCCTAACAGTTGTAGATAACTTCACGTTACCCTTCCTAGCATTAATGATCGGAGTAATATTTGAATCAAGGGTAGACTCCAAATTACAACTCCTTGATGGCAAGGTCAAATTGTCAGAATCATTATCCTTCAGCTCATCCCCGGATTCGTTTGGTTCACTCAAATTTTTGTCGGGGTGTATATGTGATTCATTAGGAGTTGGATCAGTATCCTTAATTATTCCTAAAGGAGGATCAATCTTAATGTTTTGGAGCAAGTCTATATCACTGAATTCGTTATTCTTGTCAGGGTATAAATCCTTAATTGACGTATTTTGTCCCCGAGAGTCTTCCATAGACTTCTCACTATTTTGTTTTTCCTCCTCTAATAGCAACTCCTGTTTTGATGGAGGATGACTCTCAAAAGAAGGGAGAAATCTGGATTTTACCATATTATTTCTATCCTCTGGAGGTAAATCCTCAAATAAGAAATAATTCCCTTGTGATTCACTCCAGATTTTCAGTCTAGGTTCCTCTATTGGGGCATCCTCGTTTTCTGAATTAGACTCTTCATATCCCTGAGACCAAAATTGATCTAATTCATCCTCCATTCCGTTAGGGTCACCTTCATTGGGTGCATTTGAATCCTCAGGATACTGAATAGTAGGTGTTGATTCCCTAAGTGGAGGATCAGGAGTAGGCTCACTAAAGGTAGAATGAGATTCCATCAAATAATCAATAGGGGAAGTGATAGGAACAATACAACCTTAACCCGAGTTGATAGGGGTAAAAAGAATACTGTCATTGGGGTCAAGGTCCTCAAGAGGTACCATCTTCCCTTGCTTTTGACTCAAATATAGCTCAGGTGGATAATCACTATGATCGTTCTCCTCTAATGGCCGTGTCTCATTGGGAGAATTTAAGTGATAGCTACATAAAATTGGATCCCTATTATCATTGGGTTCCTTCGAATTATTTTCATGATCAGGGTCGTATGGGTAGGGATCAGAATTACTGGGAAGCGTGTAATTAATTTGTCTTATTTCTTCATTTAACTGTTGACTATTCCTTAACATCTCTCACATTGCTTCCATCATTTCCTTTTGCTGATTTTGCATTTCTATCATAAAAGAGGAGAGGCTACTATTATCAGGTTGGGGAGGATAGTCAATTTTAGGCTCTGGTTGCCTAGGAGTATTGGTCCAACCTCGATACGGAAAATCATGAAGGGTGGGAGGGTTGGGTGTTTGCATGTAAGTAGGGATTTCAGGGTTGGAAAATCCCACTCCTAGGCTTTGCTCAAAAGTGGGAGTTATCAAGTCAGTACTCCCGGGATAAGAATAAGAATGATCCCATGAATTACCAATGTACCCATCAAAGGATGGATACGCTTGGGGCATGGGATCCTGATTAAAAGATGGGAAGTATTGACTCTGATAATCTAACTGATAGGAGTAAAGGTGATCAATTTCTTTAAGAAAAATAATTTTAACTCTCCTACGATTTAGAAGAACTCAGAATACAAGCAGAAACTTCCTAGAAAGTTCTCCCGTCAAAGCAAACGCAAATTCAATGGGATCTATTTTTAGTAGATTGTAGGTCTTAGAATTAAATGTTCAATTGGTGGCCAAACAAGTTTTGCAAAAAATTACGCTTCCTAGGCCAACCTTCGCTGGTGCCTATAACCTACTCGCAAGGGATGAAAGTCTCAAATCGAGCCCACACACGAGGAACCGAAGTAACTTGGTGGATAGGCTTGTTGATTTCCGACTAACTTCCCTTGTGGTGCAAAAGAGGAGAGGTAGAAATTTATTTAGTGATCTTATGTGTGAGGTGCACAGTGTCTCAAGTGTGCAAACATACGATCGTGTTTTGATTTTTGAAATTTCGCAAACAGGATCCTTTTGCACATAATTTTCAGTCACAGATTTTAAAGTCCAACTTCTTAGTAGTCCCAATTTTTACAGTGACCACTGAATTAATTTGATTCAAGCAATTTAGTGGCCTTAGATTTAGGATCAATGCATATGCATGACAGGTAATTGATGCTTAAGAGAAGTCGTACCTTACTCTAGCTTTCTTCGTGCAATAATGAATGCAATGCAGTAAAAATAAACTAGATGCTGCTCATTCAGTCTTAGATGGTCGTCCTATAGATATGTAGCTTCTAGCAAGCAGTTCGAATATTTTTTTTTTAATAATAAACAAACAGACATAATCTAACTAACTAACCGAAATTCAGTTCAAACAGTTCAAATAATCCTATAATCTAAATAAATAGGAACACGCTCCCGAAAATACACTCCCGCATACAAGAGCGATAAGAAATAAAGAGGCACTGGGAACACGTTCCAAAAAATACCCTACAAGGGTCCAAAAGACAGTAATTAAATTCTAATGTCTATCTAAACTAAATCTAAACTAAGCTCTACTGACTAAATAAAAAATAGGCTCCTCCGTAAGCCTATGCGTGTGGGATCAAGGCCCACGTGTTCCTGTTGCTGGCCTCCAGGTGGCATCAAGGCCCACCAAAAAGATTGTCTCCGCCGTGCTCGTCCATCATGTCCGTCGTTTGATTCGTGCACACAAAGAGAACCAATGTCAATAATTCAGAAAAGCTTTTAAAATAGTATAAAAATAATATAAAATCCCTGAAAAAAATTAATAGGCATTTTTCCTCCCCGGCAATGGCGTCATTTGAAAGGGCGATATTCGTTTTTGTTGAAAACTTTAACGTAAAATGATGTATCGTATTTAATCGTGTGGTAGAAAATCGCTTTTCAAAACATTTTAATTTTCAGAATCTAACTACGAATAGTTAGGTCGTCTCCACAGGGAGGAATTAACCTATTTAAACTGGTAAATAGTATCTTCTTTATTAGGGAATCTCAGTGGGTATGCATATTCTGTAGTGCAACTTGTTACCCTCATGAATTCTCATTCTAAGCAATTAATTACAACTAAAGGGGTTTATATGCAAAATTATCACAATATAATATTCTAATGATCTTGGTAATGATAATCAAGGTAACTACTAATTTCCCGTAAAACATTCCTTATTTACGATAATCAATGTGGCATGCTATTATCTCATTCATGAAATACTCAATTAGAAGCAATTTATAAAGAATAGAGAGATATGCATGCAAATTCACCTTAATATATTAATTTGGTAAATAAATGAATAGGAACTTTGACAATGTCATATCTTGTAATTTCTAATTGAATAAAAAACAGAGGTTTTTGCCTCTCTCTTCTTCGCGTGAAGGGCCTGGCGTGGATGGTTGCGAGAGTCGACGGGATGGTGCACCTCGACAAGTGCTTCACGACGGTGGCAGCGGCACATCGCGAGGAGGTTAGATGTGGCCGGACAGCGGAGGAACCGGCGTTGGGTTCTATCGGAGGAGATGAACCGTGCGTGGAGAAGAGATGAAGCGCCGCTGCTGCGTGGAGGTTGTGGCAATGCTGCACTGAGAGGGACCTGCAGTGGTGGTTGCGCGCGACTCCTGGGTGCGGTAGAATGCTGGAGGGGGCGCGCCTGTGGGGGTGCGCCTGCGGCGTGTGGTGCAAGGCGCGACTGGAGTGGCCTACGGGCATGGCGCCTGCGGTGCAGCACCTGCGGGCGTTGGCGTGGCGTGAGGTGCTTGCAGGTTCGAAAGGGATGGGCGGTGAAGGCAGTACGTGGAAGGGCTTGGCTTGTGGGGCGAGATACTGCCTGCAGGCGCTGGTGCAGCGGAGAAGCTTGGTGCAGCTGCAGGGGCGTGCGTGTAGTGGACAGGTGGTGGAAGGGTGCGCACAAGTGCAGGTGCAGCGCCTGCGGTAAGGGTAGGAGGACGATGGTGTGCGGTGTCTTCTTTGCGCGCGGTGGGAGAGGCTTGCAAGGGCACAGCTGCAGGTGCACGGTGGGAGCACTGTAGCTTTGGGTGCGTGGGGAAGGCTGTGGCAGTGGTGTTGGAGAGGTTGGAGCACGCATGGTGGCAGTGGAGAGGATGGTGGAAGTTGTGCACAGTGCACGCTTGGTTCCACAGTGCCCGTCCTCTCCCGGTGGGAAAGGTGGAGTTCCCCACCAGGAGGAAGGCCAATCAAGAAGAATCGACGATCCTCTCTTTTTATCTCCTCCCCCAGCGCAAGTCAAGGGGTTTTCAAATCCCTTACTAAATATGGCTGGCGTTGTTGGTGAGGTTGTTGAGGTCGGCTATAGGTTGAGAAATTTGTGGAGGAAAATATCTTTTCACCCCCTGTTCTTTTCCACCATTGATCCTCCTCCCTCTTCTTCTCGATTATTCCTGATGGATAGATTAAGTGGAGAAGATGTAACGAGTGCGCTGTTGCGGGACTTGCATGAAACATAAAATAATTACATATTATGTTATAGAATGCGATAAAATAGATGTAAACTTAAATAATGATGAATGTAATCATTCTATAACTTAATGTAAGTTATTAACAAACATACAATGTTAAAATAGAATTACTTAGGCGTAACAATAGTCCATTAAAATGGACTCATCAGCAATCAACTTCAATATATTTCGTCCTCTCATGGAAGACTGGATTAGAGGCAATGTAGGCAGCAGACTTATTATCACAATAGAATGGAACAAGCGTATCAACCTCCACTCTTAAATCTTGTTGAAAATCAACCATCCATATGATCTCACACGCAGCTTGAGCCATGGACATGTATTTTGCCTTTGCACTAGAGCGAGCAACTACACTCTACTTCTTGCTTCTCTATGATACTAGATTTCCTCCCAAGTAGACAGCATAGCCTGATGTAGATCTTCTATCCTCAACTGACCTTACATAGTCTGCATCTAAGTTTGCTACAAGATCAAGAGGGCTACTCGTACTGTAGTGTAGACCTCTCCCTGGGGTTCCCTTCAGATATCTCAGGATGAGACACACATCTCTCCAATTACTGTATTTGAGACTCTGCATTTACTAGTTGGCATGACTAACTGCAAAACTAATGTCTGGTCATATAATAGTCAAGTATAACAAACGATCAACAGTGCTACGATACCTGATAACATCCTTAAACAGATGATCTATCTCACCAGTGCTGTGACCAGAAGGAGCATCTACTGGTATCTCAAATGCTTTGGACCCATTAAGTCCTGCCTCCTCTAGTATCTGTAAAGTATATTGCCTCTGTGATAAGGACAAGCTAACCTCTTGACAAACATTCTTTATCCCCAGGAAGTAGCGAAGATCACCTAAATTTTTGGTGACAAAGGTAGACTAGAGAAAGGCTTTCGTCTCAGCTATTCCATCAATATCGTCACTTGTCAAGATCATATCATTGACATAGACTGCCAAGATAACCACTCTCCATATCCTACCATGCTCGATCCTCCTAACAAATATAGAATGGTCAGTAGTAGACTGCTGGAACCCTACCTTCTTGATCTATGGATTGAGCCTTTCAAACTAGTCTTGTCGGCTCTACTTCAAGCCATAAATAGACTTTCATAAGCGATAAACAAGCTCCCCCTGATTGTCATGACCTGGTGGTTGTCTCATATACACCTCCTCAGTCAAATCACCAAACAAGAATGCATTCTTGATATCAAGTTGGTGTAACGACCACTTCACCACTGCAACAGATAAGGTAATCTTGATGGAGGTAATACGAGCAAGTGGTGAAAAAGTCTCAAGGTCATCCACCCCATATGTCTAGGTGAATCCCTTGACAACAAGCCTGGCCTTGTCCACTATCACATTAAATCTGTATTTAATGGTGTACACCCATCTGCAACCAACAACTGTGGCACTATTAAGACATGGAACAAGATCCCATGTTTTCTTGGTCTGTAGAGCATGCATCTCCTCATCCATAGCTACCTTCTACCTCAGGTCGTGGCGAGCCTGGACAAAATCCATGGGAACAACTGCAGTGGTAATAGCAGACACAAACTGTTTATCTTCCTCCTGGAGATGGGAGACAGTAGTGTAATGAGAAATAAGATGGAGTGTCATGCCAGGTCTCCTCTGCACAGTCTCCTCCTCTCTATCTGAATCACCCCTATCTGAGGGAACAACAAGCTGAGCTGGCTCCTCATCAGAGAAATCATATAACTGTGTTCTCCTCTGATACACCTATCTCCTGTATAGCAGCCTCTATGGATGACCCTTCTTCTGAGAAGTAAGGAATCTTCTTAAAGAAGGTCACATCCGCAGTAACAATATACCTCCTACGAACTGAATCATAACACCTGTAGCCCTTCTGGGTCTTGGAGTAACCAAGAAAAATACATTTCGTGGCACGGGGGCAAACCTATCTTGAATACCATAATTTTGAACAAAATAGATGCACCCAAAAACTCACAAAGGCAACGGAAAAATCTTGCTACACATGATGTATAACCTGATATGGGATTTGACCCTGAAGCATAGAAGATAACCGTCAATCGATCAAGTAGGCAGTTGAAAGTATGACATCTCCCCAGAAATGTCTAGGAACCTTCATATGAGACATCAAGGTCCTAGCAATATTAAGCAAATGTCATAACTTGCACTCTGCAACCCTATTCTGCTGGGAAGTATGAGCACAAGAAGTCTGGTGAATGATCCCCCTAAAGTGAAAAACCTCTTGCAGATCACTGTGTATAAACTCTAGTACATTGCCACTGTGAAAAACCTGAACTAAGATATCGTACTGTGTTTGCACCGCCTATAAGAATTGCTGAACTATAGAAGGAATCTCACTCTGAGCCTTCATTAGAAACACCCAAGTAAGCCTACTGCTGTCATCCACCATCACTGCAAAGTATCTGTGTCCACCAGTAGAGGCAATTCTAGACGGTCCCTACACATCACATTGTACTAGGGAGAAAAGTACCGAACCAATACCCGCATCTCTCACAGGGTAGCTACTCCTATGATGTTTCCCCAACTGGCAGTTTTTATAGTCTAGAGTTAACGAATTAGATAATTCTGGATACATCTGACGCATTTTCTTCATGAAAGGATGCCCAAGTCTACGATGCCATAACAAAAGATCACAAGAGATTGACACGGCCCCAGTAAACAATTTAAGCATGTCTAGATAGTACATACCACCTCTCTCTATGCCGCTGCCAATTATTTCCCCTATGGTGTGGTCTTGGAAGTAACAATCTCTCATCAAAAGTAACACAACATCCAAGATCTCTACAAATTCTACTCACGGACAGAAGATTCATAGGAAACTCAGGGCATAATATACCTTTTTTATCTTCATCCTGGACATAGCATCAACCTACCCAATAGCTTTAATTGGAGAAGATGCTCCATTTGCTACCCTCACCTCGTAGATTCCCCGTGGGATCATAGGATTCCGTCGACAATCTGTGTCACCGGTGATATGAACAAAGGCTCCAGAGTCAATCACCCATGCAATTCTGGACCTCTTTCTCCCACCAACTTCTTGGACTACACATGCAAGCCCTATAGAGACAAGAGTTGATCGCCTTGTATCAACTATCTTCAACATGGGCAAGAGGAGACTCATCGCTAATACCACTATGCATGAGAGAAAACTCATCACGTTAGAAACGCTTCGAACCACCCAGGACCAAGCACCACTGATAGGAATATTACCCTTTGATGGCAATACCTGGCCACCAAAGGTGGTGGCGTTGGCACAGTGACACGACCCTGAGAAGGTGGATGTTCTCCTGGCATCCAGCGGCAGTGATTGGTGGCCACAAGTGGCAGTGCTACTGCACTACCCAGACACGGTAAGCATGGCCTTGATGCCCTGTGGCGGCGACCAGTGGTCAGCAGCCGACAGTAGCCACGCTGGTCGGACCACACGGTCCAGCGGGGGTGGCGGCAGCCTCCACAATTGAAGGCAGCGATGGTTGACTGGTGACGGCGTTGGAACGCTACTCTACAGTGTCGCCACTGCTACTATCCTCCATCATGTCTTCCAATGATCAAATCTCTCTCGTGTTGGTGATTTGATCATCAGTTTTAGGTGGATATTCGGTGGAATATCAGAGCATCGGCCTAAGATCACTACTCTGATACCATGTTGAATTTGAAAGGATGCATTGGTCACAAAACAAGCCCTATCTCTCTTTTTATATAAGATAAATGAGCAAATTACATGAGTACCTCCTAAAGACAAAAGCAATAGCAAATAATCCCATACAACTCAACACTTTCCATTAAGGTACTCCCTGCAGTAGTGCAGTGTGTCCACCCCCTTATCATTTTTAGGTGGCAGTTTATTACTTCTAACCAGTTACCTCAAATATGCTCATGAAAACTTGCATGTGATTAAGATCTTGCCCAGCTAACCTGCTGATTGCATGTGATTAAGAATTCAAGAACATTTGTCTCAATTTATTTTATTTTATTTTTGTGTGAACAGAATATTGAGCAGTTTGTTGCGGGGCAGCAGTCACCCACTGAGATTAAAGACTGCTGACTACACTTGTGAGTTGGCCTTCAGTTTTCTCTTTGGTTCTCTTCCAAATCCATGTCCTGCTACAGTGATGTTCTCCGTTGAAATTGCTCAGCTGGAACCAGTGTAAGTTCTCCATTGTTGCATCTTTTGAGGTATTGGCATGCTGAGAACGTGCCAGTGGTTCAATAAGTTGCCAGAGTAGGGATTTGTTTCGCAACAGCATGTTCTGTGCTTGGTGGCTTTTGGTTCTATGGATTTACATGAAATGTAGCTACTGAGAAAAGCCTGTTGCCGTTTTCTTTTTTTTTTTCTCTGTTTTTTTTTTGTCAACACACTCGAAGATCTACAATAGCTGCAATTGCAATATGCTCTTTCTTGGCACTGTTTTGGAGAATGTCTGGAAGAAGCATCTACTTGGTGGTTTTCCAAATCAAGAAGATGGTCATTACCTTTTGACGCCTGTCTTCTGCAACGCGCAAAGCAACATTCTTTTCCATGACAAACAGAGTAGATAATGGTTGTGAGATCGCTCCGGTTCAAGTTATCTTTGTTAGATGCGGACTGCTCATGACAAAGCCAGAGCATCTGGAGTAGAATCGTAGTTGACTCTCCTGTAAAGTGAGTTTTTATTCCAATGTAATTAGAGTTGGTGATTGTATTTTAGGGAAAAAAAGAGGGTTTGTTTTGTGGAACCTGCCCAGTGCCCCCAACTTCAAGAGTCTAAAAGGGAGTTACACCAGCAGTTTCGAGAATTTGATCTAATGGCCAGTCATGTACCATTGGTGGTGAACGTGGCAAATGTAAAAGCAATGAATTATGAAACGAAGTTTAAAGTTTTCTTCGTAACGAGAGTTGGGTATTTAAACGTTTATCACGTCAGGGTGCAGGTGTAAAGACCAACGCTTAACCGAAATCTTCGACTGATATTTGACTAATCTGCCCCTTCTGTTAATTTGTGAGTATGCATGATAGTAAGGACAAAAGTACAGGTAGGATGCAACGTGCCTTTATTGTATTGGTGATAATTTAAAAATTGTCGGTGTACTTGATTCAGAATAAAATCACCTGCTATATTTTAGTTCGAAATAAAAAATTATCCGTGTATTTTGATTCACAATAAAATCACCCATGTGTTTTCTTTTAAAATTAAAAATCACCTGTATATGTCCCGTTGGAATCCTTGATTGTTACGTGTATGCGCCTAAGCTGAAAAAAAAATATTTAAAGGAAGTGGATTAAAATGTACAGAAAATTTATTTTAAACCCCCCTATTCTTTTCATCTTCGTCTCTTCCTTCCAATCAGTTTCCCACTCATTTTAATTTTTTAAGAACTGTATATCACAAACTATGATTTTAGTCCGCTATCTCATGTCATACCACCTTATTATTAGGTTCTTGTCATAAGAATGACGTATTTTGACTTTGCCCTCCAAACCTGATTTTCTTGCTTTGGCCTTGATGGTGTGCTTCTTCCTCCACTCAAATCACAAAGTACATTTGCCAAAGTCGAGCACACTAACCCCAGGCACCTTGCACTTCCCTGTAGCCCCCACTCCTCAAGTTCCTTCCTCTTGTGCTCCATGTTGAAATCAAAGTGGTGCCGCAGGGAAAGAGGGAGAGGTGGAGTGGGGGAAATGATTCAGGTAGTGGGGATGGAATTGTAAGTTCCTTAAACTTTTTAGCCCCCTACGAGACTTAAAAGTTGCTGCAAATTTGCATACGTTAAAATGCCCCCACGACTGGGTCAAACCTCAAAATAAATTTCATTGATAGAACCCGCATGCAGGTGGTTTTAGAAGTGAAAACGAAATAATACAGGATTCTCTCCCGTCTTCTAATCGAGTCTACATGAGAAAAAGAAATGTAATGATTCTAGATAACAAAGCAAGACACTAAAGCCAACTAAGGGTTAGTAATCTAGGTTTCGGAGAGACCAAATCAAGGTTTATCAATGTTGGATTAAACAAAATTCTTCAACCCTCCATCGCTTCACATCGCCCCATTCTTGTCAATCAATGGTTGTGGCTTGAAAATAGTTACTACCAGCAATGAAGTCATACCAGAAGAATGTTGGTTATCTTAAAACACCTAGATAAAGCAGTGAAACACGCAAACTTAAACAACATAACCACAGGTACATCTCAGAGCCTCTGGTCTTCCAAAATTATATGATCCCCCGATGGTTATTGTATATATTTTATGAAGGTTCAAGAGATGACGCCAAGGATGATCATTAACTACAATAACTTCCTGGTATGAGTTTACTTATGAAACTGGAAGGCACCAGCCCCCTTGTCCATGACCGCCAGGAAACTTAAAGCACTAGCCTCCTTGTCCATAACCGACAGGAAAGCAAACATAATAGGCATACATTTGGAACTTCAATCTTAGCTAGCTTCTACTTTTGCTTCTACCTTTTTCTCTGAATTTTCAGGCTCCTTCTGGTCGGCAATACCATCCTTCAAACTGCTAGCATCCTTTGGTTCTATGGTACCATCAGCATGCTCACGTTCTATGGTAGCATCTGCTTTCTCACCTAGTTCTTTTGGCTCTGAGGGACCATTATCAGTCTTAGTTGCTGTTGATTCAGCAGCATTATCACTAGATTCCCCATCAACAGGAGCAACGGGCTTCTTAATTGTTCCAACTTTGGCATATTTGCCCATGAATTTGTACTCCCAATCCTGCAATGCCTCAAGCTCAAATGGTCCAAGGCCTGAAAGATCTCCATTCAAGTCTTTCTCTTCAAAAGACATCTTTGCCAGGGCTCTGCTCGCATCTTTCCCAGCAAACAAGGCATATGGTCCTCCAGGACCATAAAACATCCTGTGAATAAGAAGGAGAATTTTAAATGCACAAGAAACACAAACTTGACTTATTTTGGAAACAGGCACTTTTACAGAAATGCTTCCTCAACAATCTGAGTGCTGCCTCTTTGCAGTTGAACTGCCAATAAAAAGGAATGAAAAGGTAAAACAGAAAAATTCAAACATTGCTTGAACTTGGGAGAATCTGAAAACCACCAAGCCACTCTTTGATATCTCATAAACCCCCTTTGTTAAAACACAATTCTGCCATTGGCTCATTCGGTGTTTCTTGTATTGGATTGGCAGGGCTTCAGAGTCTGTGACGATGCTATAATCACTTCACTCGTCATTTACAGAAATAGGTGAAGGTTCCTTATGAAATATACGTGATTAAATGAATAAAACTATGTGCAGGATAATTCCATGTCTATAAAGATCGGAGGGTTATGCAATTAGGACTACTCAAGTTTTCTCATTTTAATGGAATCTCAATAAGCTAAACAGTCATAACGATGGATTGGCAGCAAAACATATCAACCTCACTAAAGGTATAATATAAGCAGAAAACAAAAATTTACTCAACCTAACCAGATCTCTAATACATTAATGAATTTAGTCAAGAGTGATAAAGGTTGAAAGAAGAAACTCGAGAACTTAAGTTTGGCAGCCAAAATATTCTACAGAAGGGAATCAAGAGCTTCCATCAGAGACAAAACCAACCAAGCGGGTTAAGTAGATTTTGAGAGTTGAAACACTTGCAAGCGGGGCTATCCTTTTTTTGAGTTTGGTAAGAAAGCAGATCAGTTCCAGAGATACACAACTAGAGGACTGTGGCAACAACAACTAGTTGAATTGGTGTCCATGAAAATTATTTTGAATTTGAAAATTTGCCGATTTTCATCACCTAATGGGCATTAGAGTATGTCAGATTTTATTTTGACCAGACACATTTTTTAATCTTCAACAAAGTAAAAGCATTATAAATACTGAAAGTTTGATCTCATTGGCAAAATTGTGCAGGTTTGCCTAATCTAGTGGACCTTAATCTAGTTCAGATTTCACTCTGACTGGACACACCTAACCCCTATGTCATGCGTTGAATTTTCAACGAATTAAAGACATTATAAATATCGAAGGTTTGACTCTCTTGATGAAGGGGGTAGGTGTATCCAATTGAAATGAAACTTGGTGAATTTCGTGACGTAAATTCACTAATAAGCTAAAATAATATTCACAGTCCCATTTACACGATTGTTGCAGCTAAATGGGTACAAACATGTTGTGGCGCTATCTTCCCTTTTTTTTTTTTTTTGAAAGAGTCCAGCTCCATCTTCCTCTATCCCAAAGTGGTGTTCAATATGATTTCTGGTCCAAAGTCAATTATCAATATTTGTATCTTTCTAGAAAAAACACAGTTTTCAAACCTGAAAAGAAATAATCCACTTTTATAGACGGAAAATCAACTGCAATTCTTCAAATTCGAGAACACTAAAGTTTCAACTTATTGTTTAAGATTTTGGTCAAATGTTGAATTTTGCCCAAAATTTTATTGACCTTTTAATTTCAATTTAATCAAAATTTCAAAGCAATTTTGTAGTGAGCTTGAAAAGTCAAACCTGGATATGAATGTTAAACAAGTAATGGAGAGATGGAAGCAGGGGCTATTAGAGTGGAAAAAGGACAAGCCTATGCTCAAGTAGATATGAGGAACCAACTAAATATAACCGGATGGTATTTGGATAATTAATTAATGCATCCAATCTAGGAGATTTTAAGTGCATTCATCCAAAGGATATCATTGTTTGAGAAGATGGTAGCAACTAGGTGCTTCGAAGATTCTGAACTAGGAAAAAAAAAGTGGTAATGTCCATCTCATGTTGGTCATCACCCATAGTTTTGAGGAAAAAAAAATCAATAGTGAAGTTGGCACAAGAAGGTTGGCTGTTCTTTATTTTTAAGTGAGATAAATATCAAATTTAAAGCATCTCCCCGGTGGTTGAGGCTTGAGTACTTGCGTCATTATATATCAGGTCTACAATTCATTTCCCACTTGAATCTCTAGAACTCCAACAAATCAATTCTCTCCCTTAACAAATCCCAATAAACATCGAACACTAACAATGCTCTGATTTTGCCCCCGATTTGAAATAACCAAAACAGTAAAAACAAATCCATCTCAAACATAGCAAAACATGGAGGAATTTAGAGATTTTTTTTCACCTAAGCAGACGCTTCAGAACCACCAAAGCAAGCCCTTCATAACAATAAACTGAAAATCATAACCTTCCTCACCTCTAAAGTGAATTTCTAATAACACCAAAACAAATCGTCCAATAATAGGACACAAAACATTCCCGTGTCTTCCTCTAGGCTTAGAAAATCATCAAAACTGCTAGCTGTCTCACCAACTCCGGCCGTTTGACCAGAGAATATCATCAATTAGGTCACCTAAATTTATCCCCATGACTTTCTCGCCAAGGTATATGATCATAACATTAAGCCACCTAATTGTCTCACTATAACCTCCTCAATAAAGCATATGAACATAACAATAGGTCACCTAACTTCCTCAGTGGTAATCAAAGGTGTACACAATCATGGACTCCAACTTAAACTCAAACTCCACGGTCTATCTTCGACATTTAAAAGAAGAATCCCACCTTTCACTTAACATTGAGGAACTTCTATCTTAAATCTGTTAGATAGTGGAAATAGATGTTAGGTGCTTTCCAGCTCACTTGCAGTTCCCCGAATCAAGAAAGACGATAAAGGGGAATGCCATGTACCACTCGAATATTGTAGAACTCATTTCAAAAAGCTGTAACGCTCATGCAAGCATCTATACCACTCGGTAACACCCATCACATCACTCTGACATCAACGCTAACATCGGCGCGAGTAGAAAGAGCGGGATCTCGTGAGCACACAACACAAGCTTTCCTTCCGCAACTCTTTTTTCTGTAAATTAAAGGAGAAGTAGAGAAACATTTTCCACATCCAAGCATGTTGTCCACCACCGATTTCCGCATGCTCCAAAGATACAAACGGGAGGATCGGATCGAACATCCAGTTACCGAAGCCAAGACTTAACAACGAGGAGAGAGCTCGGGATTGGGTGGGGGGGGGCGGCGGCGGTTGTTCACCTGCTCTGGGAGACGTCGTAGATCTGGCCCTTGATGGCCATGAGGAGGGGCTTCTTGGGGTCGGACCCGTCGTACTGCCGGAGCTCCTCCTCGGCGATCTCCCCCACCTGCACCGGAGGCGGGAGGGGCTCCCCTTCCACGAACTCCCTCTCCCGGTAGCGCGGCGGGGCAGGCGCCGGCGCGAGGCAGCTGGAGATGGCGTAGTAGAGGACCACGGCGATCGCCACCGCCGCGAAGAAGGTCGCGGGGGAGGCCCCCGTGTAGACGTGGATCGCCTCCTTCAGGGTCCCCCACGCCCCCGCCAACGCCTCCGCCATCTCTCTCTCTCTCTCCGTCTGAGATGGTTGCTGGGAGTGGTGTGGGTGTGGTGGGAGTTGGAGATATTTGTGTGTGGGGGGGGGTGGGAAGAGGTTGTGACGCCGTTGAGGAGAAACCGAGGCCCTTTAAGAGTCAGAGGAGGGCTTGGGAAACTACACGTGCCGAGATTTCGAGGACCACGCAGCTTGCGGTGGGTTCAAAGCAAGTCATCCAAATGCTTACACCATTTGTTATAAGAGATGAATGTTTGAGGACATGTAATCAAAATTTTCTAAAGTATGCATGCTTGAAGGTTGGATCCCTTGGTAAGACATGCATCTATCTATGGATGTAACCTAATTAAAGCCCTTATGTCACCGTGAGATTGCTTTGTTGTACTCCTTTCCATCCTCCTCTTCTTGTATTTTAGGAAGGAAGTTGGTTTGGATATATGCCTAAGTTCACTATCTTCCATCAACGGGTGTCAAAGTCCTAAGTTTAAGACAGGTTTGGTGGACTGGGCATTTTGTTTGTAGATACTCTAGATATAAATGTGTTATACTCATAAGCTCATTGTATTTTGCTTAATATTATAGATCGTAGAAATTCTTGGTACTTGACTTGTCTATACGATACTCCAAAACAAAGATGCAAAAAAACATTTTGGTGTAGAATGGAAAGATTATTAGATAATTATGCATAACATCTTGTGTACATTGGGGATTTTAATGTTATTATGTCATCAATTAACATGTGTGGTGGCAATGCCATATCGTCAAGACAATTTTAGTATCCGAGATCCTTCACAACTACTCTAGACTTGTTGGATCTTGGATTCTCAGGACAAGCTTTTACATGGTCCAACAAAAGAAGACCAAAACACTTGATTAAAGAAAGGCTTGATAGAGTTTTTGTTTCGCTCGATTGGTCGTTAAAGTATCCAAATGCTAGAGTTTTGAACCTTCCAGCAATTGGTTGTGATCATAATCCTGTTTTGCTTCGTTTGATAAGAAAACAACAAAACACAAAAAAAAATTTGAGGTTAGGAGTGGGATGGAATTTAAGAGAAGATTATCCAACCATTGTAGAAAGAGGCTAGAATACGGCTAGATCAAAATTGAGTATATGGGAGAGGGGGTAGAAGCTACAAGCTAAACTTAGATCTTGGAATTCCATATCAGATGTCAATTGGAAAAAAAGGAAATCTAATATAGAGGTACAGTTGGCTAAAATACAAGGCAATCGATCTAATGAAATTAATGTTGAAAAGGAAAGACCGTTGTTAAGAAAATATGAAGACATATTACTTCAACAAGAAGTTTATTGGTTCGAGAGATTAAGAAAAAAATGGATCCAGAGTGGAGATAGAAACACTAGATATTATCACATATATGCTCAAAATAGAACAAGGAAGAACTCTATTAATTGGATAGTTTGTCCAAATGGTAAGGAAACAACCAACCAGGAAGAGATTAAGAAGGTCTTCTTTGAATTTTACAAGAACCTTTTTGCTTCACAATCTCGAGAAATTAGCCCTAAAAATTTATTTTCTAGTCAAGATTGGACAACAGAGGTGGATCAGGGATGGTGCATGCAACTGCCAGATGAGGAGGAAATACAAAATATTATATTCTCTATGCATTCATATAAAAGTCCAGGACCTAATCATTTACCAGCTTTCTTCTATCAGCACAGTTGGGATATCGTCAAAGAAAAGGTTGCTTTTGTTCAAACCTATTTCCTTAGTCAGTCTATGCCCATGCAGATGAGTCGTACATATTTAATGTTGACACCAAAGACCCAATCTCCTAAGCAACCAAAGTATTTCTGACCCATCAATTTGACCAACACACCATATAAGCTCGTTACTAATATAGTAGCCATAAGAAATAAGCCTATTTTGAGTAGAATCATATCCAGCAGTCAATGTTAGTTTCTTTCAGGAAGACAGATAACAAGCAATGTTGTATTGGCCAAAGAAATTGTTCATACAATGAAAACATCTAAAAGGAAAAATGGTTCAATGGTCATTAAACTAGACATGGACAAGGCGTTTGATAGAGTTGAGTGGGATTTTACACATTATTTTTTAAGGCTGATACATCTTTTGTTACCATTGGTTAAACTAATCATGTCTTGTATAGCAACAGCAACATTCCAAGTTTTAGTGAATGGGGATCCCATTGATACTATGATCCCTTCTAGGGGTATAAGACAAGGATGTCTGCTTTCCTTATACATATTCATATTGTGCTCTGAGTACCTTACTAGAAGTTTAACACGCTTGATGTTTGCGGATGACACTATGCTGTTTGCAAAGTCCACCATAAGTGAAGCTTTGAAAGTGCCGGAGATTCCAACTGATTATGAGAATTGCTCAAGTCAAAAGGTTAATTTTCAAAAATCAAAAGTTCATTTCACTAAAGACACACTAAGAGAAGAGCAACACTTGATTACAAATGTTATTAAAGTTGATCGTATGGAAAGTAACGAGTCATATTTAGGAACTCCTATTATGAATGGTGCAAATCAAAGAGAATTAAATGAGTTGCTATTATCAAAATATGCAAATAAGTTGGGAGGCTGGAAGAAGAGGGTACTATCGCAGGCTGGAAGGGGAATTCTGATTCAAGCCACTCTTGCACCGATTCCTTGTCACCTAATGACTACTAATTTATTCTCTAAGAAGCTATGTGCAAAGCTAGATGGTATGATCGAGGACTTCTAGTGGGGTGCTTCAGATGAAAAGAAAGTCGTGTATTTGAAAGCTTGGAAATCCATATGCATGCCAAAATTCATAGGAGGATTTGGAATTCGATCTATTAGATTAGTTAACCTGCCTTTCCTACTCAAAATGGGATGGTCTTTATGCAGTAATCAAGATGGTTGGTGGCAATTTGAGATCAAAGGAAAATATTTTGCAGGCAAATCCTTCTGGGAATATATACCGAAGCCATCTGATTCTTGTTTTATGAAAGTTATGGCTAACATTAAAGGCATTCTTTACAAAAATGCATTATGGTTGGTGGGTGACGGGGAAAAGATCAATGTTTGGAGTAATCCTTGGCTTGAAAATGGGATCAATCCTTTTCCTATCAATAATGAGGCTCTCAATATATCATATGTCTCTTCTCTTATAAATAAGGAAAATGGTACCTCGAAGGTAGAGGAGATACATAGCAACTTCCCAACGAACATTGCTTACCCAATACTCAATACTCCAATACATCTAGAGAATGATGTTCTCATTTGGAAACCCCTTCCTAAGGGGATATTCTCACTAAAGTTTGCCTATTTGATGCTAATCAAAGAGACAAATGTGCAGAATGGCTCATCTGAGATGCAAGTGGCATACTGTAAGAAAATTTGGGACTTGTAGGATCTCGCGCCTAGGACTAAACTTTTTTTATGGAAGTCAGTGGTAGGTGTACTTCCATTGAGAATGGTTCTAGCAAGGAGAATGTATGTAGACAATATTTCTTGCCCCTTCTGCTTGCCTGCCAGTAAGGAATGGAAACATCCTGCAAACGGTTGTGCCTTCATTAGAGCTATTTGGTTCTATTGGGGAATCATAAGGGTTCCTCAACATGGTTCCTGGTAGGATACTATAATGGAGATTTTGTGTGTAATTTGAATCCGGTAGAGTGACAAAAAATTTGGTGTTATGTGTGTTGCATGCATTATGACTACATAGATGTAAGGTGATTATGAATGGTGAGAAAGCTGATCCTTATGCTGTGATTGATTCAACCAAAAGAATGAGCAGCTTCTATAGAAGTAATCTTGAGGATTTATCTTGCAATCGCTCTCACACTTAGGAATTATCACCTGTGGAGCAAATATCCACACATACTACTGCTCATAGGATCATAGTGAATGCTACAATTGGAAGCGATATTTCAATGACTGCTAATTTTTAACTGGCTGAAAATGGAAGGACCATTGGTGTGTCAACTTGTTAGGTGCTTACCAATTGTAGTGCAATCGCAAAGACATGGGCTATTCACAATGGGTTAGTTATGGCCATGCATCACAGGTTACTGGATGTTGCAGTCTTCTCCAATGCTATCAATCTAGTTAATCAAATCAAAGCCCTATCATAGCCTCCTTGAAAGCTTAGGTATGTGGTTCAACGATGTGCTTCAATATTTAGCTCCAAACAACGCTTCTCTTTATCAAAAAGTTCATAGATCACTGATTAACTTGATGCACAATTTTGCTCGATTATGTTTAAACCAAAACATTCAAGGATCTTAAGTTAATCCCCACATAACTTATATTTTGGATGGCTGTCAGGGAATATTTTCAAATTACAAGAAAAAGAAAGACTTCTATCCCAAATCTAATCTAAACATTTGCATTGATTAAATTTTCGTTTTCATTGTCCATGGTGCATTGTTTGGAGTATGCGTGTCGATTTACATTTTGGTATTAAGGAGTTATATTATCTACGAAATGGTAAGGAGATACAATTGGTTACCATGCGATTTCGGTTATTTGATACAAATGAATAATTTACTCAGGTACAACTGTTGACGGATGAATGTGGCTCCCGATGAAAAGAAACTAGAAGGGTGTGAGTGAAAAATATCCAATCAAATTGCCCCTCCGGGACGAAACTCTCGTCCATCTGGAGATGATGTTTCTTCTACAATATATATAATTCGTAATATATTTTTCTCGTTACTTTCTTTTTCTCAGTTAAAAATAAAGTTCGATCGTAACCACGCAATTCCAGTTAATCCAATTTGAGTCCATTCGTGAGTAGCAAATCGGGTAACGTCTCCGTCTCGCTCTCAAAAAGCGAAGATCTGAAGCCTAACTTCTGGACAAAAGATGCACAAAATGGCTCACGAGTACGCCCATATTTGGTTGGATTCTATAATAACTCGATAAAGGAGAAATGCAAATTGAAAAAGAAAAATCCAAGCACGGAATGCCAAGGTAAATTTCCTGGAAGTCAGGATTGGAGCCCAATGTCAGTCAAGTCAAATCGGCGCAAAGCCAACCTCAAGTCAAACACGCAAGTCTAACGTCAGAGTCATCCAAACTTTTAGACTTAGTTTAATTATGGGATAAGTTATTATGGTAAATTATTTTATATATTTTTATAGGTTAATCTAAACATTCACAAGTTCACACCTCAACATAATCTTTATAATTTTCAAATAAAAATACATGATAATCTATCTACAAAAAAAATTATCCCATAAAATTTACCCCTCCATCCAAATTAACTCTCAGGCTGGGTTCGGTGGGGGTGTTAACCAAGGGGTTGGGTTTAAGGTGGGTTGTGGGGGGGGGGGGGGGTGTTTGGGTAGATTTGAAGATTACTTCGCATGGAGTGAGTTAAAAATGAAGATATTTTATCACAAAAAACTAAAGTCATTTTTTTCAAATTATAAAAGTACTCAATATCATTCTCTACTGTCACTTATATTATTAAAAAAATACCTACATCATCACATCATCAAATCAATTATTTTATCCCCTCACTTAACATTCCCTTTATTTCACCACCCAAATAAATACTCAAATTCAAATATTCTTTTTTAACCTATTCTTATAGTATTTTATCCCACACCTAAACTGGCTCTTAAGGTTGCATTTCATTGGTGTATTGAGATACAATTCATAGGATAAAAATATTGTAGTTAGAAGAGATGGTGGCGCAGGATCAGGGGAGTGGATTTGAGTGAAAATTTAGGAAAATAATTATTTTGATCAATATCTAATCAAATTATCCCATTACATTATATCAAATCAAATCATCCCATTACATTATATTAATACAAGTATATGTTAAAATATACATATTCCAACATGTATATTTATTAAAATATATTTACTATCACATTAACTTGATCACAGTTATATCTTAATATAAAATGAATATTTACTAACATCACATTACAATACCAATTATTTTATCCTAGCACTTATTCTTACATTTCAACTAAATATTCCTCTTCACTTATCTCAACAGTACTTATCCCTCTGTTAAACACAACCTAAGGGCTAATTTATGATAAGAGTTAACTAACACGAGTTAGCATCTTTGCAACAACGGATAACCATTGTTTGTGTTTACTTAAGAAAAAAGATTAACCCTCTTTATTTTTATTGAATGAGGGTTAGGAATAGAGATTAACTTGTAATATAAAAAGGAGAGTATTTACTTAATGTTGAGAGTTAGAATGAGGAATAAAGTAACAAAAGAAACATTTATTCTTGAAATAACAGAGAAGTTAATTGGTGTTGCATTTTTTATATTAAATTAATCTAACGTGGGTTACTGCATGATAATTTAAATTATAATAAGTCCAATTAATTATATTTTTAATATGCATTACCTTACTTGATCAAGCATAATTTCATTTTGAATTATAATTAACTATTAATATTAATGTTAGATAATGATTAAATTTTGTTAATTAATTAGTTGTAATAGTAATTTCCAAGTAATTATTTCATAATTTCAATTTTCTGGTTGCATCATTATTATGTAAAGAAATAATTATTGTATTTTGTTGATAATTATTTGTTGTTATGACGACATTATAACTATAATAATTGTGAGATGAGAATAAGAATATTGAGCGAAGTACTTGATTATATAAGTAATTATTTATTTGTTATTGCATAATTATTAATTTATACCTTCATGATAATGAAAAGATTAATTCAATCTAAATTACCATAATTGGCAAATGTGAAATTCTTCATCATGCAAATCAAAATTGTAATAAATCATTTGAATAATAAATGTAGTGAAATTTATTTGTATAGTGATAGTTGTACATATATACCTTTATAGTGAAATTACCTATAAAATTTCTTGATTTTATGGTAGGAAGAGACTGTCTGTTTGTTAGACCCATCATCCTTAAATGTGGTCGTTGGCTCCATTACTCTTAGTTGCTTTATAGATAGAGGTCCCTACTTTGCGATTTTGGATGCATATACGTATTCATTTGAACCATTACTAATAGCTCGGTTGAAGAGCAGATAATTGATCGTTCATTTTCCAATGCTGCTGCAAAACAAGACATAAACAAGAAACAAGGAGGCATCATCAAAAAATTATTAGGACAACTAATCCATCAACATTCAAAGAAAAATCGTACTAAAGATGGAAATCAACGAAACCATAATATAACATGACCAAGTAATACACTTTTTTTTTATCATGAAACCAATTTCCTAGATCATTTGCATAAAAACCTAATCCACAACCGAAATCAACCTTAAGATGGAAGCACAACTGAACATCAACAAAACAACCAACAATTGGAAAACATGAACACAGAGAAAGAGAAATAGTTACCCGATCGATCAATTCAAGGTCACAAAATTCTACCCGCAAACCCAACCTGTAGCAGCCCAATCAAAGAGCAATTGTAGCAAAGAACCTAAGAAAGTAGTGTAGTAAAAAAAGCAAGAAATAGTTAGCGGAGAAGACAATGTGAAGATTAGGGGAAGCTATCAAATAACTAAGGAATACGTGGAGAAGAGGAATGAAAACAAGGCCCCTTCTATAGACGTTGAACGCATCCAAAGCCATTAATGCATTCAACAAGAAGTAAAATCAATTGCAAGAATTATAAAAGCAATATCAGACCATGCATTCATGAGAGATAACAACTGGATTGATGGATGGTTAGACTAAAGTTGAAGCAACATCACCTCCAACCAAAGAATGTCACAAATGGAGGAAGCCTTTGGGTAAAGCCAAGATGGTAGTAATGGCTACCTACTCACCTTTTCTGTAGCAAAATGACCCATCAAGATAGAGCTCCTAGGTAATGCATCTGAACAAGGAGAGGGCATCAAGGCTGCCAAATCACATCGCAGCAAAGCCATACAGAGGGGTAGGTATTGTTTGCACCCACATCGGCCACAAGCATGGAAAGGAGTTGAAGAGGGCATCACGCGAGTAGGGTTTCAAAGATGGATGTAGAGAAGGAGAGGGGCATCTTGGGAAAGATGGGAATGAGAGAGGCACAAGACACAAGGGTTAAGTGGCAGGTTTGGGCAACCCATGAAGCAACATGGGTTGGGATAACACTGGTTAAGAAGGCAAAGAAGGATTAGGTTATCCCCCATGGTAAACAAGGGAGAACCCTCATCGTAAACCAGCCCTAAAAGATCGTTTTGCTTTACATATTTAACCTCAAGGCTATTCGACCTCTAGAGTTGGAAAACTATCATGCCCCAACTAAACCCAATGCTTGTCTCTCTAAGTTTGCAAGCTTGGAGGCTTCCAGCATTAGCATTCAGCCAAAGTTCCTAGTCTGTCTTGGATGACTGAAGCCATGAGAGCACATATCCCCCTACATGATCAATGGATAGATAACTGCTCTGAAGTACCTGCAATCGCAGCCTCATAGTTGAACATCCAATCAACCAACCCGTATTACTGACTTATAAGAAAGAATGGAAACACATTCCAAGATTTCAAAACCCATAAGTTTCAGAAGACCGGGACCATAGCTGCTACGTTACAGTGACTACTGGGGATTTGGGGCATGTAACTGCTTCTTTCGGTCAGCATAAGAGCACAGTTTGCAAACATACCATATGCATAATTGGGTGATAAATTGGGCATCCAAGAAAGTTTATGAAAGCAGAAACCTTGAACATAAAATTTTAAAAGGGGAGATTACTAATTAATAATAATTTACACGAGCAAACAATGAAGAAAAGCATGAACACTCTAAGATCACAGAAACCCACATAAAAACTTTTTAAAGAGAAAGTAACTCTTTGCTGCTTTACCTCTGGTTAAAGGCTTTGACCTGATTCTTATTGTCAATAAATTATCAAGGAACAGGAGAAGGCACCTTTCCCTTCCCACAGTTGACACGACAAACTTCCTGTGGAGACCCCACAATCATATTCTACAAAAAGCAAGCCAGAAATGGATACCTGCTTTAGGCAGTTATAAAGACAGGAAGAAACACACCTCTAACCGATGAATCACAAAGCATTAGATCATGCAAGAAGATATACAAGCCCCAGCTCTGATGATCTCTAGGATTTATTGTCTCTGCTCATCAATGAAGAGGTATCGGATATGATGCCCAGCTATCCCCTTTGCATTATGAGGTCCACGCATACTGCTTCAAACATTTTACCATTATCTCCAAGATCAAGAGAACTCACCTCATCCCTTCGCCAAAACCATTCCTCATATTTATACCATCTCATCAACCCATCGTCCTTGTGCATCCTTTGGCATGCAATGCAGGACTCATCCTGGCAGTAGAAGAAACCATGTAACCGTGAGGCCTTCTGCAGAATGGTGGAATCTAGTTCCCTAATCACACGCTTATTAGGCCCTTCAATAAGATGGCAGTGGGAGATGTTGAGAACTTCTAGATTTTCCATATGATCCAAGAGGAATACAAGAGCTTCCTTTGCCAGCTTAGAGCAGCGCACACTTAAAACTTTCAGCTTGGGTATATTTGTAGCAATAGCAACAGCAAAGCTCCAATCAAACGTACCCATGACCTTTAGTTCACTGAAGTTCTTGCAGCTCCGACCTATTTCTTCCATGATGTAAGGCGGATTAGAAATGTTAGGCATAGTCATGGATTCTAAATTCTCCCACCTACGAACAGCTTGACAAATTCCATTTTTGGTTATACGATTCCAGGCAGGTAAGACCAACCGTTTGATGTGAGGAGACCTGATATGAGAAAAAGACTAGTTACCATCAAAAGTATGTTTGTAACCATCATAAATAGTGCATGCCATGTAGATTTTTCAAGGGTAATTTCTAATCTGGTGAAATCAGAAATTTTTTTAAAAAAATTCATTTTTCTGATTTATGCATTAGTTTAGCACCGATAATACCAACCAACACTAACCATCTTCACATGCATGTCACTATATGTGATAGATCAACCTTGTATGGCACCGACATCTTTCCAATCATCAACTTTTTCCCACTACCAATTTTGCATGAAATAAATTCTCACCAATTAGGACACTAAAATTGTTTATGCATTGTCGACATTGCCGTGCATGTATCAGAAATAACCATTCCTGGTCCATCACCTGCATATGAAGTTTGGTAAAAAAAGAGTCTAGCACTGTGTATATGTATTAGTTGATCAATTGCAACCAGATACATAGTATATGGTGCCCCCTTCATGCACAATTGTTGGCATACATAGACATTATCAACGATAATTATCAGTGTTCTAGACTGAACTTTCAACATTACTCTGCATATACTCTATTTATATATATTAAACCTTCCTTCATATGACCAAATTAAGATTACTGCAATCACTCTATAAGTTCTTTGTGTGTATCATTTTATTGTGGAATTGATTTAACTCATTTCAAATAACCTTTGTTCCACAATTTTATATTGGTTAATGCAGGAAATATGCAATATGCAAAGTGGCCCATTTACCCACATACTAAAGTCAGGCTTGACTTAAATAACCCCTATACCACCAATTAGATATTAAAAGAAAATGTTTTGAAGCTCTGTTATAAAAAATCATTACAAATAGTTGGAAATGCTAGAATAATTATACTAATACATTTATTTAAATATATTTTCTAAAAAAAAACATTTAATATAAGTATGACATAAAGTGAAATTTGTAGATGCACAACAGAATTAAATCAACACTAATTACCTTTCCGCAATGTAGCTCAAGTGATCATCCTTCAAATACAAGTTAAAGTGAAAAACAATGCATGTAACACTTCCCCGGCTAAGAGCCATGGAAGTTCTTAGTACTTGAGTTAACCTTCGATCAGATCTATCGTCGACATAAATGTATGGCAAGGCCCGAGTTGGAATGAAGTTGGACTGCAGTAACCCGAGATCAAGAACACTCCAAAGCAACGAATCTGAGCAAGCAAGACGCCAGCTACGACAAACTTGGGAAACTGGAGCCAGCTCAATCATGTTCAATTGCTTGAATATATTCACCAGAACATCGATTTCCATTTCCTCCCATACCTTTGCTGCTGACTTGGCATCAGCCATTTTCTTTAAAACATGTAAATGAAGGCCCCGAAGTTGCACATCCTGCAGTCAAGAATGTAGGAAATCAATTCTCTTAACTACAATACATGCATGATACAAGCTCAACTATCTATGTCAGTTAAAACTAATGCATCTTTAAATCAGATTGTTAATTTTGGTAAGGCTGTCCCTCTAAAAAAGAAAAAGGTCTAACTGTGTGAGAGCAGATGCCAAATGATGCTAAAAAACAGTTCTGAACTTAAGAGGAAAAGATGTGACTGGGTTTGAAGGCTGCATGTAAAAATTTTGGGGGTGAAACTTCCAAAAGACAACCTATTTCCTTCTCTCATGGCATTGCATTGTCTTTGACAAGGTTAAAACCTACAATAGAAACTATGTAAATCCACGAAATTCTGCTTAGCTAGTGATGGTGAGTGACCAGCAGTTTTTTTTGCAGGTATTTTTTTGAATAACAGTTGGCATTTTATAATTGCGCCTTTTTAATTATAAAGTTTATGTTTGCCAGTATTACAGGCTTTTTTTCTGAAAACAGCCAATAATTTTTGAAAGGAAAAACGCAGCCTATGATACAATTATTTTGATGCTTACAAGGTTGATATGCCAAGCTATTTACAGAGTCCAGACCTTTTCCCCTTAGAGGTACAGAATCCAAATTTGCAAAGGCAAGGAACAGTTTGTATGATATAATGAACTATTGCCTTTGTGAAGACTTTTAATACATAATAGAAATTCTCAGTGAAAAATGAGCATTAGTTCCTTAATTCAGAAAAAAAAAATCCAACAAATATTGCTACATGTTGGGGCATCATCCTCAATGCAGATTTACTTAGGAGCTCAGCAGAATGTAAACTTTTGCATGATTCAAGATTCCCGTTGGTATGCTGACTTCAGCAACATATAATGGGGCATTCGATGAATATCGTCCCCTCGCCAGAAGAAGGGTTTATGATGGTGTGGAGATTTTCAGATTAAAGGCCAATCTAGCACTAGAACACCCAGACCTGGAACATAAATTTAAGGAACCATCTCAATAACCCAAATCACAATTGCAACCGTCAAAGCCTTGAGGTGAAAAAAGGTACTTTAATTTGGGTGCTGGTATGTGGACTCCAGCCTGAACACCCAGAACACTACAATTCAGCACCCAGATTGCAACATCAAACCCCCATTATCGCAGCATCCACTCCCACCCTGTCTCCATATAAAGGAAAAGGACCAACTGAAACGTAAAAGAAAGCAGGAAAAAAGGATCACCTTTTAGCAACCATTTCCCCAATAATATACTCAAAGATTGCTTTTTTGTGTCACCAAGCTCTTGGAAATGGTGCGGCACACACAAACTAAATCGATCACACACGAAACCAAAGTCAGTCACCGCTCTTGACCATCAAAAGAAGAACTCCATTGATTGAAAACAAGGTGCACACGGCCTCCCGCAAAATTGCTCCTTTACACACAGTGCAAAGTTTGCAGGCTCCTCTAACTCTCTATTAATAGGCCCAATACAAGACTCGCAACCCTCCACTTATACAAAAATTCAAGTCAAATAAAATTAGGAACAACTATTAATACACACAATCTTCCTAATGATTCATGCTCAACTCCAAAATGAACACATGCGGCCGATCCTAAATCCATCTAGAAACAAACCAAAGGGACCACGATACTAGATTCCTGAAAATTAATAATTTTGACAAACAACAAAAAATAAACATAAATTCCAACAATAGAAGCTCATAAGCAACCTAAGCACCAGATCAGATGTCCAACTTTCGAGGCTAAAAACACCCATCCAAAGCGCATCCAATAGAGAAATTCTTGCGGAACCGATATAGATCACTCGATTCGCCCTAAAACAGGTACAGAAGTGCGGATTATCGAATGACATGTAGAAATTTACGGGATCGGAAGCCGATCGTGATCAATTGCGCCTGGCGCCGTCGATCACCAGCCGGAGGAAGGCCCCTCGGCTTCGTCAAGGGATCGATCGCGGTCGGGTTTAGGGGTTTTGTATATTCGATCGAGATCGGGTCGAAGGGAGAAGAGAGAGGTTCTCGGGGGGAACAGTAAGTGTGATAGTGGGAAGACGTCTCTACCCTTTTTCGGCCACAGGCGATGTGGCTGGAAATGTACGTCGGCTTTTTTTTTTTTTAAGGATTGGTTTTGAAAAATAAGATTTTGAATGGAAAGATTATCCAAGGCCAATCACTAATTTTTGGTGGGCTTGACTACATGAAGTGATTTTTGCTCCTGCGTAATCTTTTTTTTTCTTTTTCTTTTTACAAGGGAAAGAATAACTTGTTGCATATAATTTCAATTACATTTCAACACATACATATTTATATATTATTTGAAAATTTATAATATAAAAATAACCGTAGTTGACCATTTTGATTTTTAATAAGGATATTAAGGAGAAAATTATGTAACTTTGAAGTACAAAAATAAGTTACATCTTTTAAAAGATTTGATTTTCATTTGTAATTATTAATGATGTTTTTGATATTCAACTCTAATTGCATTAAACAAATCCGATAAGAAAGGAAATTTATTCTTAATCAACAAGATGATAAGTTGATTGTAAGTGGCAAACATAGTAATAAAGTTATGAAAATCAAATAGAAGCCAAAATTTGCAGTAGCAACATATGCATTTTCATCACATCGATTAAAACAAATTACAACACCTATGGTTGTTAGGTGAACGATTCACATACGACGTCGTAGAAGTGTAAGAAATTGGCATTTAAAACTTGATATAACAGTTGATTCAATACCTCAAAAATTGATCAATCAAGATAGAAAAATGCACGAATATCGAAATAACTGAAGAAAAACTATTTTCTTCCCGTTTCGAGATCTCACGAGATAGAAATTATACCTTTGAGGTAATGTAGAACAATACCTCATGTGTGGAACCTTCTACAATAAGTCCAGATGTAAAGGGGACCCTTCGTCTCAGTAGGTCGATGAGATTCGCAGCATTGAGAACACCAAACTTACGTGTATCATGAACACCTTCATGAACTTTGAGGGCAACTCCTGCCTCCTCCTTCAATCACGCAACCTACAGATGATCAAAAGATCACAAAGGCAAAGCCTGCAGAAATTAGACGTTCAACAGATGGGTTGGATATCTAATGGCCCTTCTATTGGAGGTTTAGGAGAATTGTTGGACATCTAGATAGACTTCTAGATATCTCTTAAAGCCTTTGTACATCCAAATGGTAGATTCGTAATTTGACCTATTTACACCCCTACTGGTGGCGATCACTAGATTGAATCCAACAGTTGGGATAAATTCTTATTTAAATAGTTGATTGGTAGCCCTATCATAGTTTTAGGTTTTACTATCTAAAACACATTTAATTTTCATCCAAATCCTTTTGGATCAAGATCTAACTTCAAATGATCAAAAGATCACAAAAGCATAACCTGTAAAACTTAGACATTCACCAGATGAGTTGGACATTTGATGGCCCTTCTATTGGGGATTCAGGAAAATTGTTGGACATCCAGACAGGCTTTTGAACGTCTCCAAAGTCTGTGGACATCCAAGGAATGAAGGAGAAAAGACTGTGACGTAGACTCTCTCCTCTCTTTCTCTCTCTCATGCATAGATCTTAAGGAAATTTTCCCAAGGAGTTGTTAGAGTTCCCTCCTACATTTTGGGATATATTTATAGGGACCCTATTGATCATAATATAGTGGGTAGGGTTGTAAAAAATATTTGAACTCAGTAAAAGTTCAGATTCAATTTGTAGATAAGCAAATTAAATATGAGCAAAGTTTTAGGCTTATATAGATAAATGAATTGAGTTTAAGCAATGTAGGTTTGCTTAGGTTTAGTTTGTTAAAGGTTCAACAATTGTGTATATATGTGTATATATATGTGTGTGTGTGCACGCGTGCATGTATATATGTATAAATACATAAATATAAAGCATTAATATGCAAAACTTTCAAAAATAGTGATAAGTCATTTTCCCTCCCTCTAATCAAGTTTCAAATTTTCATTTTTCACCTACGACAAAGAAAAAAAAAATCCATCTAAATTATTCTAATATATGGTCCCACTCCTACCTCTATTCTCAAGTCCCCCCTCCCCCTTCAAAAAAAAAAAAAAATCCCTTCTCACAATCCACCCAAACCTTAACATTGTCTCCAAGGACCTTCATTATGCGTTGTCGATTCACTTCCTTCATCCTTCAATATCTCCCGATGGCTCCCTCTCCATTCGTCGTCGCTACCACATCCTTTGATAACCTCGGTCGTTCTCCTCTATGGTAGTTCAAGAAATCTATTATTGTTTTTTAGTTAAGAATTATGATATCTCATTTCATGTAATTGTTAGTAGAATTCTTAAATGAACCTTAAATGAATTGAATTTGAACAAGTTAGATTCTTTTGAGTTTGGTTTAGGTTCACTTCGCAAAATAAATGAATTGAATCTAAATAAAGGTTGAGGCTTAGTTACATAAATGAATCAAACATGAATAAGGTAGGTTTACTCAAGTTCAGCTCATTTGCACCTTTAATGGTGGAGATCGTTAGATTGAATCCAACAGTTGAGATAAATTCCTATTTGAATAATTGCTTGATGGCCCTTTCATAATTTTAGCCACTTGGATTTTAGTACCCAAGACACATTTCATTTTCATCAAAATCTTCTTAGATCAAGATCTAACTTTTTAGGTTTAATTAAATGTTAAATCAAATATTATTTTACTCTTTAAATAATATTTGATCTTTCTACGAGTAAGAAACCTAAAAAAATTATTATTGATTTCATCATGCCAATAATGAAGTATTTAAGATTCATGGATTATGGTAGTACGCCTCCCTTAAGTATTTCGATTACTTATGAATTCTTCACACTGAAAGATAATATTAACTCTAAGGTCAAACCTCATTAGATAGTTGTCATCTTTCCATGTGTTATATTATTTTTAATATTTATTTGTGTTCTTGGGATGAGAATGAAGATCAAGTCTTTTCTTAAATGACTATTTTCTTCTCTTTCATACTTAAGTCTGATTAGAATTCTACAACTGCATGTGAAATTATTTTTTCTCGATATACTTTCATTCCTCTAATCTACTGCATATATCTATGAAGTAGATTTATGTGCTCCTTTCAATAGATCATATGTCTCCCATTCCCACTCACATGTACCAACTTTTCAATATCAACACCGTGGTAGTGCATCTACTATTAGTTTGCCAAATAAATGTGTTTGTAAACTAAGACACATATTTTATTTTATATCAAAGGATATACCTTCTTCATGGTAACATTGAAGATGAGCTTATATGTTTCTTCCGTTTCATTAGGTTAACTCATTAACTTGACTTGCATGACAATTTTGAATTCCCATTCAAGAACATTAACCGGGCGATAGTTTCTAGAGAATGTTGTTATTCTAACTCAAATGAAAAACAAATGATCAAATCAAATATGATGGTTTCTCAATGTACTATCGAATCTTCTTAACAGTTTAGATCTTCAAGTTAACACACATCAGGTTTATTCAATTCAGCTAAGTATGTCACCCTATTTGTATTAAGGGATTCAATTCATGCATCGGAAATAAATTTAATTATTGTTTGAATGAAATGATTAAATTAATATAACTTATTACATTATTCAAATGATTCACCAAGAGCACAACAATTCTAATAGTGACAATATTTAATGAGTGGGTAACATCAATGTAAACCTTCCATGGAATGATCCTGACAACAAAACTCATTGAGAGGAGGATATTGACATATCAATATTGATTGAAGGTTGACAACCAAGGGTTTAACGATTGTTCATATAGAAATTCAACAGAAAATTAGCACGTTTTAAAGCATCAATTGGGTTTTGAAATATCACCTTTGAGTGATTGGATTTCTCCTAACATTCATGCATATCCTTTACGTCTTGACTAGCATTACTCATGATTTTATCAACAGATGCATATTGTGTGATGAAGATCCATACACTCTAATGCTAATAAGATATTTTCCTTCTGTTCAATTAGTTATGACCAGTTAAAATAGTAAGAAAACCCTTTACGCTACACATAGTAGAAATAAGTAATAGTAAAATTTATATAGAAACACAAAATTTGTCAAATCTAAAACTTTTTTCAAAGTACTAACCTACTTAATATTTTGATAAATAAATCATGAATCGTTAAAATATTCGTTATGGCCATTTGATTTATTCTTTGACTCAAAAGTCATTAATTTAAGCAAGCCAAACAAAAATTTTATTCAGTGAAGCAAACTCTTTTCTTCCACTACATTTAGATATGTCTTTTTCATTTAAATATGATACAATTAATTTTCAAATTCCTTGAAATTGTGATTTCATTTCTAGATTATATGACTACTCAAAAAATAACTCAAAAATCATCCAAAATGTGACTTAACAGTTAGATTCTATTCACGTGTAATTAAAATGTAATTTTTGACCCACTTGTATTTGAAATTTCTACATCTCTTATTATGATCAGTAATTATCATATCCAATTTACCTACTTAATAGATAAATATTATGGTCAAAAGAGTAACCACAACTAAGATAAGCATAACACTTAAATAGATATTCATTAAACATGATATAGGAGAAATTGCCTAACTATATATCACCTATGTCAATTATCCATGGTTATATTAACACTATGTAGAAATCAGACTGGAACCGATTTTTGTGCCAAAAAAAGGATAACCATACCATCTCAACCACCTTAATCACATCCGATCATTAAAAACTGTCAATTTGTTAGAAAGGAGAAATTGCTTGATATGTTCTAAAATCCACATGTGAAGTATAAGCATAAACTTCAAAAACATGTTACTTTGTTCAGTCACATGACAAACCAAAATAACAATGGCATATAAGTGTCATCAATCAAATGTGACTGATAAGATCCACTTGAGCATGCTGTTAATGTTGAAACAATACAAATGCTTATAAATAAAAAGAGAAAATATCTTGATATCCATTCATACCAAGGGAATACCAAGGGAATATACAAAAAAAAGAAAAGACATAATAATTTTTAACAACAATAACAACAAAATGTATTATAAAGATGAACCATTGTAAAAAAAATCATGAGATTATTTCACTCAAGAATAAAAGTATGTACAATGCCTACATTTGTTAAACAAAAATGGGATATTATGGCCTAATAAGGAATTGCATACAAAATTAAAACAAAGCTGTAAATGATGAGGGAAGGAAAATTCATCTCAAATAAATGGAACTAGCTATCCGATGCCCTAGCAGATCCGGTTGTGTGGTGTCCTGACGAAATCGACTGCCCCATGTTGTAACGACCCGGTTCCCGAGCCCCTACGAGACACGAGAACCGGACCGACTCAACTAATCTCAAGACCTAGTCATCCAACGAGGAAGTAACCAAAAGAGCAGTAAAATAAACCACATTCAACATGAATATAACTAACAGTAAGAAAATACAGCAGCAAGGAAAGAAACTACTACAGTATATACCACCACAACAGTAGAACAACATTCATAACTAAATATGAACTGCAGGTAACGAAAAGTACATCGGAAACAAGAACTACTCACTATAACGGAACAAAAAGAGGTACAAGAAACAGTGGTAACTCTACTGGACCCTACTCGGCCCAGCGTCCTCTGCAGCCGCTGACCCTGGCTGCTCAACACCTGGTCCTGAAAGATAACGAGTGTAACACGTCAGCAAAACGCTGAGTAGAGTGGCAACTAAACTAAAGAAACAGTAGAGTGTACAGTAGCTGTTAAGTTCTGTTACTTTCTTTATTTAAGTCTTTCAATTATCTCACGATTTATCTATTTCTCAGATCTTTCACTTGATCTCGAATGTTCCTCGTGGGAACGATCTTGATTGCAGTCTTTTCCGAACAGTAGAAGTAGCACGTGGTGCTCTCCTGGCTGGGAGAGTCCCCCGTGGTGATCTTACTCTCAGTCAACCACCCCAAGGTCACTGACAGATGTAACGGTGACTACGGCACGCGCGGTAAACGCACGGGTAGCTAACCCACACTGGCACGCGGTCAGTCGTTTCCGTTAACAGGTGCGCCCAAAGCACAGCACGAAACCAGTACAGGGCAGAGCACTCTCAGTAACAGGGGTCCAACCCCTCCACAGTAACCAAACAGGGGCCTTGCCCCTCCATAGTCCGTGCACCCTCGCCTAACTATCCTGGTTTGCCCTAGCGGGCCTAACAAGTCGATGTAGGAGGCTAGCAGAACCCCAGGGCCCGTGGGGTAGCTAGTACCTCCCTACACTAGTAGCTCTCCTCGGTACTACGTACGCGAGGGCCAGCAAGTCGGTACAAAGTGGCCAGTCCTAACTCCGGGTCCCTGGGGCGGCTGGCTCCGCTCTGCACTAAATAGGGGGACAGTTGCTCTCTTTGGTACTCCGTACTCAAGGGCCAGCTCACTTCCCCAATACTATTCCATTCACTTTCCAGGAGTTCTACTCCTACTTCCCCGTAGGGTTCCAGCTCAGAACGTCTAAGTTTCACCTTCCAGTTTCACGTTATCACAATCCATGTTCTCAAACACGTTTATTTATTCAACAGGCAGCTGTTAATTCGATTACAGGCAGCTATTTGTTCCTTTCCATTTTTCCAATACTGCAGTATTCATCCGTTCCACTAGTTTTCCCGTCCTAGGATTCATGCCGTATCCTAGGATCTATCATACAATCTAGTTTTTCAGCCCTAGGATTCATGCAACACCTAGGATCTAACATTCAATCTGTTTTTCATTCCTAGGATTCATGAAATGTCCTAGGTTCTATTTATGATTCCACAATTTAACAGGTTATACTTAAAAGCCACTCTACCAGGTACGACGGGAGTAATGGGGGCGTGATCGGGAATCCCGCGTGCCTCCGCGACCCCCAAGACTGCAACGGAACGAGGTCCTATCATAAGGATCAAACACAAGGAATGTCTCAAAACAGTGTATAGCTACTATAGACGGGTAGAGGATTTAATTCCGGAAAGAACGCAACTTGAAACGCGGAAAACGGAACTCGAATGGGCCCTCAACGGGTCGAAAACGATGACACTGTGCAAAATCAGACGTCTGGAACTTCTTCCAGACGTCTTAAAAAGTGGATCAGAGAATTACCTTGTTCTGCGTGGTTTCTCAGACGTCCAGAAGCCTGTGGGGACGTCTAGCCTAGTTCCCAGTCGTCCGATGGTCACCCCGGACGTCTGGAGGTCACTCCCGCCGTCTGGTACTACAGCCAGACGTCTGATTCGCGTTGGATGGCGAATCACCGAGCCTGCGCACACCCATCTCCCTCCCTCAGTACGGTCAGTCGACAAGAAGGAAAACTCACCTTTCAGACGTCTGGACAGTCTTCCAGACGTCGACCTCGTCGTCTGGCTATCAGCACAGACGTCTGATTCTGGAAATTTTTCCAGAACCAGGGCGCGACTCGCCCTCCACTCGCGACGCCGCTCGCGTCGCACCTCGTGCGCCTGCTGCTCGAGCCGCAGCAGGCCTCCCGCTTCGTTCCGCGCCCGCTGCGCTCCCCGCCGGCCGGCCCTGGCAGCCCCGACGAGCTCACCCTCACGGCTAAGTGCCGCTCTCGCACGCAGCACCCCCTCCGCACTCACTGCGGCCGTCCCCGCCGCAGCAACCCCGCGCTCGCTCTCGCGCACTGAAAGGAGAAGAGGAAAGGGGTGGAGGCGACGGGAGAGAGCGCGTGGCCTTTTAAGGCCGTGCGAGGAGGAGAGAGATACTGCAGCGACGAGAATCTGCAGCCGCAGGAGCGAATATGCGGTCTGCGCGCTCAAGCGCGCAGACCCGCGCGTGTCGAAAATAACCGATTTCCAGACGTCTGGAAACGATCCCAGACGTCTGGTCAGACGTCTGGAAGTGACCCCAAACGTCTGGTCCGACGTCTGGGGCGTGCGTTCGTTACACATGTCATGTCGGATCTTACTGGATCTGTTAGCCCGATCCATAGAAGGATACGATAACTCAGCAACGATCTTCTTGACTAAGGTTGGGGCGTGTAATCGACATCCCAATTATTATGTAGGTAGCCATTTAACGATTACTAGGTTTAATGATATTAGCGATTGGATCGTGGAATCGTAGGGAATCTCGAGACCCACGATCAAAGGTGGCTCGTCCTATAAATACTTGGACCGATCTAGCTCTAAATTTTTTACACGATCAGAGGAACACAAGCGGAAACTTTGTTAGTGTATTTTTTTATATTAAAATTAGTGGATTTTTGGGAGTATCACACTCTTCTCAGACTACATCCTTTCAAGTAGAACTGAGTCATCAAATTCTTATCTCTCTACAGTGATTGTATTTTAGGTGAGCTTCCTATTTTTGGATACAAACTCGTATTTGCCCAAACTTGTGTTTGATGATGTATTGATTTGAATTATTACAACCCAGGTCCTTTTTGTTAAAGAAAGTACATCTGCAGCACATCGAAAATATTTTGGATATAATATTTTTCATATCCAAAATATATATATTTTTAACATATATAAAAATATGGTCATCCTGCTATTTTCGACACGTGAGGGTCCTAACGAACGTAAGGTAAGTATCGAGGGAGGATGGGGACAGGTCATACAAGAGGCAGGTGAACTCTTCTTGAAGAGGAAATATTAAAAATAAATAAACAAGCAAATAAAAAAAATCAGTAGAGCCATCACTTATATTATTGAATTTAAGCAACTTGGTTTATCCATGGATTTCCCTCAAAATGTTTGCAATATGTTACCATTAGTCTCAATGGTCACCTTTTTCCTTTCTAAGTTTCATGATTTGGTGGATGATACATGAAATAGATTCTGTAGTTTTTTTTTTTGTGACGAGGAACTCTCCTATGAGATAAATTTCAGGAGATTACAAGTATCTCAACTCACAACTTCCAAGTAAATTTTACGTTGGTAAGTCTCAAATCGACATCACTGTTTCCACTAAGGTGATATGGGTGGATTATCAACTGAGACACTTGCGGGAGGCAAGTCTCGAATATTTGACTTGTTGTCTATTTCCAGCAATTTTTCTTACCTTAGGTCACTTCTTTTAGTGGAATCTTTCACCTCTTTTTTCTTTCAATAAAGTAGTTAGGAATGATAAAACTCGTCAATAATGTTCTTGAGACATTTCTTGTCTTGTCATTGTTTTACGAGCATCTATGGGTGTGGTCCACATTTCATGTGAAATTGATGCTTCCCCCATTTCATGTAAAATTAATGCTTTTTGACATAGTGGAATTCTTATTTGCGTTTCAGTTGTACTCATTTTTGGTATGCTGGACTTCTATATTCTGAGAATCTTTCAAGTATGCTTTTCTTCATTGAGAAAGGCTTTCCACAAACCTTTTTACAAGGCCCCCCTTACCAAAAAAGGATACATATCCAAAACAACACACGTGTTATCTAGAAGGACATATGTGCTGTTGATCTAATGGTTGAGATACAAGACTTGGAAAAGAATTTGGATCAATCGGTGCTCTTTCTTCATTTTACCTATGACGGTTTATAACCTTCATTGGTTTTTTTCCAAGTGGTGAATAAGGTAACAAATTCACCCTCTCCCCCTTAATTTGTTTGTTGTTACATTATAGTGGTTTTTATCTGTACAAAATTATTTTACACCTACAACTTAAGGTGTGATGATTTGCGCAATACGAGAGCATGGAGGCTCTCCCACAAGGGAAAATATGGCAGCAGCAGGGTGCCACCAATGACGGTTGCACGCGTGAACAGGTCGAGAGATGGCAGCCAGCTGTCTTGAAGAAGAGGAGAGAGAGGGAGTTGTATTTGTTGGGAAGAATTATTGCATTGACTCAAGAATAGAAGGATTACAAAGATTCTCTTTTATAAAAAAAATATATATCACAATCCTCTAAAACAACAACAAATTAAATTCTAATCAAATCACATCTCTTATTTTTAGAAAGAACAAAACACTTAAAAAGATACTTTCCCAAAACCAAACATGCCAACTAAACTTCCACAAAACTTAAACTACAAGAAAACCTAAAATACCCTTAGGGCCGGGTCCTCTTTGGGTGTTCATAGACTGCCACGTGGCATTGCCACGTGACACTTTTATCCTCCACATAAGGAGATTTTGAAAGATGCATACAATTACTGGTTTTGATGGCTGTAGCGAACTTTTACGAGCGCTGGGCTTGGATTCATCTTCACATGTGAATTGGAGCTAAGTATTGGGTAACAAACATGATTTGGCGAATGTACATTTTTAGCTTGCTTCATTGGAATTTCCACTGGATAAGGGAAGGGAAGGTTTCTCACAGTTCACTAACCAAATTGAACCATCCTCGGGTTAGCAGCCAACCAAGACTTATATTCAAATTTTGTCTTCGAGAGAAGCCTAGATTGTTGGTGGATTACCAGTGTTTTCACCAAATCTCTCCCTTTTTTTTGGTTTTTTGTTTATTTATATGTGACAGATGGCTGTCAACTTTTTTACAAACCAAGTGAGAATCCTATCAGATTCAAGGGTGATTGGTTATTCCTACTTATAGGACTGTAGAGAAACCAGTCCCAGCTGTTACTTATGGCTATCTGTTTTGTCTTACCCTGAATTGGCCTTTTCTTTTCTTTTTGTCAACAGGAGTAAAACAATTTGTGCAACACCCCACCATAGTTAAAATAGCTAGATTTCTTTGTCAAATTTTGCAGAGCCAATAAAAAATTTTTATGTCTTCTGGAGATGACTCCAAGATTTCCTCGTTCTACATTTGCTTTTCCTTGGATCAGTAGATTTAGTGCTGGTCATAGGCCAGTTTAGTTTCACATGCTAAGTTGCTAACCATGCCCCACTGTACCAATGTACTCATATTCTGAATTATTCCAAGATTTCTTGTCAGATGTAACACAATCCAATTTAGGATCCAAGTGAAAACTTCTTCCAAGGATCCGATTAAAGATATTTAGCCTTTTATTTGTAATTATAGGTTTATTGTGCTTTTTGATGGGACCTTTTTGGTTTTAGATATAAATGATTTTGTTTTTGTCATCTGAGCTACTGTTTATGTGAACATCGACAATTAAATTTTTCCACTCCACATCCCATGTTTTTTCCTTTCTTCACATATACCATGTTTCTCGAATTGTATTCCTCTTTTTTTGAATAATTTAAGACTACCTGGGCAGGTTTTTCCCATGATCATTGATAATTAGCTGATGAAAGAGGAAAATCTACAATTTTAAAACTGTATAAAGGGTAGTGTGCTTGGCGGTGCATTTATTGGATAGAGAGAATACTGATTCTCTATATGTGATTTAATGTGGAGGATGTCTATCATTTGAAGGAAATATATCTTTATTCATTGTCAAATGTATACATACATAAACCAAGATCTAGAAGTTTACAGCCTTTTTCTTTTCTTGCCTGATATTTTTATCTATTCAATATAAAAATAGATAAAATTTTAATAGAATTTTTTTTTTAGCCTTGACTCTAGTTTGTATTAGTGCCCACCTATGCTGCTGTGGTTCACCCTTTCCTTAAATAGCCAACATAAAATTGATGGACTAAAGAAGAACTACTAATTCAATGGGAACAATGGTGGAGGGTCCATAAAATATTAGTCAGGGCTATATATGATGGTATTAGCACATGTATCTTGCCAACAATGAAAGGAGCACAGCATGAAAGATCTCTCATATATTTTAGGATTAACTTGATGCAGCTTGTTCGAATTATAGAAAAAGAAAGTAACCTACTTTGGAAAATTAAGGTAGGCTTGTGTTTGGCTGTGGGTAGAAGATAACTGATAATTTTAGAGTATAAAGGGAGAGAGTGAGAAGTTATCATTTGGTTTGACACATTCGATAAGCAGTGAATTTTAGAAACTAGAGGACAAATGGTAAGGGGAGAGTAGATCTATTCCATAGGAGTGATACAAGAGATTTGTCCCATGTAGAGAAATGAGGAAATAAATAACACGAGGTTGACAGGTCCAATCCACGAGGGAGATGGGAGATATCTATCTCATGTCTAACTTGGTTTATCGCATGATAGAATTTTGCCCCTTGCCACTTCAAGAAAACATGGGAGTTGCAGGGTTAACCTTATCCTAGAGGGATATCCAGTAACCATAAAAGAGCATATGGAAATTGAGTATCATATGAGACTAGAGCAAATTAAAGACTGGAGCAAAGGAATGAGATGGTCTACCCATAATAGTTGTGACCATCACTCTTACATAAGCGTTCTAACAAAGTTTGTTGCAGCAACTTCTCAACTATCACAACCGAAACCCAAACAAACTTCACAACTTCTGACAGTAGTTATGACAGTAAATACATAAACACTAACAGATTGCTGTTCGTAATTACAAACAAGGTTGTCCCACTGTTAAACTAAGTTTCCAGGAAAATATGGCAATACAAAGTGACCGGATCTATTTTTTAAAAATTAGTTTAGCTAATTCCCTACTATTTTATGTAACCATCCTAGGTTTCATCATGCTATTTTAACTCAATATATCCTACTATTTTGGTCCAAGATCTAGTTGATTGTAATAAAAATTTCGATTTATTTCAGATGAAACCAAGTTACCAAATTGCCAATTTCCTCAAGGGACACCACGATAAAAGTGCCAAAAAGTAAGTGGAATCTGAGACAGGCCAGTGACATGTCCTATTGCCAACTATATTATTTCTAAACATTGAACCTACAAAAGGCCAATAAGATGTGTCCAATTGCCAACTACATTAATTGTAAACACTGTACTAAGAAGGTACTCCATAGTTCTCTACCACATAAGCAAAGAGAATACTTCAGACTCAGCATCTACTAGGAATTCCAAGAAGTCCACTCCATTACAACGCCACATCAAATCCCACTTACAATCAACATACGACAAAAGAAGCCCCCAACCTCTCTGTGGGAAATGCATCATCCTCCTTATCCAATTGTGTGCAAAGCCCAGTTCTATATTGAAGTTGCAGCTCCCTTCTCACTTGCCTCTGTCCCCCTCTTCCCCTTTCAATGGCTCTGACAAACCAGTCCCTGTCAAACCTTCGATGCGAGAGCGAGTGTCGAGAAATCCACGACAATTTGGGAAGTTTGAATCTGCTGGCACGACTGCTGGCTTGTCGCGGTAGAGACGAACTTCGCCTAATTAAAGAAACTTACATGGCTGTGTACTCCGAAGACCTCATCCAGTGCATTCGGCAAACGCATGGAGATGAACACAATGAGGTAGTTAGTTACCATTTTTCTTGAAATATGAAACTACGTTCCTCATGGTTGTTGATGGATTTGAGGATCTTCTTCCATGCAAAAATATATTATGAAAGAAAATCCCATAGGTATGGTCATCCCTTGTGTATATGATTTGGTATCCATTCATGGAATTTTTCTTGCAGCTTTGCTCTGCAATACACATGTGGATTCTTGCCCCTCATGAGCGAGATGCGATCATCGCTAGAAGTGCGATCAAGCACATCGATGCGAGGTATAGGGCCCTGATCGAAATATACGCATGTAGGAAGTCTTCTCAGCTGTTTCTCATCAGGCAAGCTTACCAAGAAAGGTTCCACAGTTTCCTGGATCAAGATATCATCTCCGAGCCTTCTCACCCGTGTCAAAGAGTAAGCCATTAAAATAGTGACATTACTCCAAATTTGATTCCTCAAATGGCAAAATTTAGATATTGAATGGATGCCCATGTGATGAAACTCTGATTTGTATGGTAAGGAGTTTCAGAATATGAGGTTTATGCACTTGGATGCGGGTGGCTTTGTGCTTGCTCCAATTTGTAAACTTGCAATATTGCATGTGGTAGATCTTGGTAGCATTGGCGGCCTCTCAAAAGGCACATCAAACAGACGTGAACCACCACATAGCCAAGGGTGATGCTAAAAGATTGTATGAAGCTGGTAAGGGAGGGGCCGGAGGCGTAATAGATGAGGCTGTGATCCTTGAGATTCTTAGCAAGAGGAGCATCCCTCAACTCAGGTTGGCAATCTCCAGCTACAGGCATATCTATGGGCACAGCTATACTAAGGTAAAGTGGAAGTATTCTTTACTCCCAATTCAAATAGAAAATGCCACTTGATCTCACAATCCCTTTTTAAAAATGGAACTTTCACATGTTTGCCACGTAAGCAGTTGATGTTACAGAAATACAACCATATTTTTTGTATTCACATAGAGATTACAATGTTACGTTGTTTCGCAATATGTTAATCGTTCCATCAATATAGCCTTGTAATTGAGCCAAGAGATGAGTTAATCTTGATTGTAGTTAGCCTATTGTGCAACATACATTGGTCTAAGGATCAAGATGCAATCAAAAATTGGAAAATAAAAACAAATTAAAAAGAGAAGAAGGGAAAAGTAAAGTTTCTTCCTTAATTACTTCACCATTTCCAAAACACTCTCCTCTCCGTCAGATTGGCAAGCAATTGTCCTGATTGACAACTTTGCATCCTTTGAATGGAGGTTTAGCTCCAATCATTTCCTGCCTTCAGAAATAGAGCTTTGAAGAGGAGTTTTTGTTAAACCTTAGGGGCATGTTTGCAAAGGTGGTTGATTTTCTAGGTGCATTTATTTTAATTAGTATAAAATGTGAAACTGTTTTATATAATATTAAATGATTATAGAGGCACGTGCGTAAAAACCTCCTAATATATATATCATAGGAATCTCTTTTGGGCAAAGAAAAGGCCCCACAATGACATGGTATTCTCAATATAAAAGACAACAAATAAAATAGGTGCAACGAAGGAATTACATTGACCAAATGTGAACAAAGGAAAAAGGAAAAAGGTTATTTATATCTTTACCGGGTTCCTCAAATATTTAAAATCTCTTAAATAAGATATGTTTTGCATATTCACAGTCAACATATAAGATTCCTACCAATTTTAAAGGAGGATATATCCCATGTGAAATAGAGAATGATGATTTACCTGAGTTATTTTGAGAATGAAATTTACCGGAAAAAGTAAAATTTCAAAGGAATCGTGGATTGCAGGTTATGTAAAAGATTTAAAATCTTAAATATTAGATTATATAGTTCATCTCTTGTAGTTAAATAAAGATCATAAACTTATGGATGAGGAGGTATAAAATGAAACAAATAGTGTCATCTTGGATGTTGTGTTTAAGTCAACTAATAGGAAGTCAAATCCAATTCCATCAACTAGATTTTTACTCTAGCTAACTTCATGAGGTCCAGAAATTGGAATCAATTTGCTTAAATAAATGGCGACTTGACTCAATTTACTTGACCTTGGTTCCAACTAAACACAATTGGTAGCCAACCTACTGCAGTCATTGAAGAAGAGCACATTTGGAGAATTCAAGGAGTTACTCCGAACTGTCATCAAATGCATGTCTAATCCCTCAAAATATTTCTCTAAGGTACGCCAAAATCTACCAAATGCCTTCAATTTCTCCATGTTGAGATGTTTTACCTTACCGTCGTTAGTTGACATGCACATGAAATGCTTTACAGTTGTTGTATATGAGCATTAACGGGATGACTTCAGACAAGAGTATGCTGACACGTGTAATGGTTACTAGGGCAGAGGTGGACATGAAAGTGATTAAGAGAGAATTCCAAAGCAGGTACAATATTAGCTTACATGAATTCTTGAACAGGAGGATGCAAATTGATGGAGACCATCGAGATTTCCTTATTGGGTTGTTGCAATTGTCATCTAACTTTTGAGATCTTGTTTGACTCGTTTGAATAGTCTGATGATTGAATATTTGATCTTGGATTTCATTGACTAAGGTCAAAAATTAAAGAGAGATGGAATAGTTATGGTGATGAACATGGGACTTCTCGTGTTCTTCTTTGTAATAAATAAACAAATATTTCTTTTTAATTGTAATTGATATATGTCTTGTGTGGAACTAAGAGAATATTGGTCCCTTAAAAGCATGGAATTTAAATTTAGATTCATTTCTAAGGAAAAGCTTCAGATTTCATGTTACGCTAATTGCAAGTATAAACTCATTACGACCCGAATTGGCTCCACGTGGAATTCGGATTAGATCGTCTCAACTATCCCAAAACTCAGTCACCTAACGAGTAATAAATCAGAACAAAATATTTTACACACATGCACCGTAGCTAAAAGCATAATTCCAAGATAGAAAGCTGTAAAGTAGATTGTAACTGGTAACAGTACCACAAGAAAACAACAAAGTTTACATCATAGCTATCACAAACATGTTAAAAAGATAGAAATAGAAAACACTAGTTTCAAAATAGATACGACAACAAAAAGGAAAGACTAGCTACAGTAGAACGGAAACGGGAAAACTAAGGTTGGGCTCGGCTGAGCCCAGCCTCTCTGCAGCCGGTGATACTGGTTGTCCATTCTCCTGATTTGAACACAAGTAGTAGACGTCCGTAAAAGCTGAATAGAGTGGTAAGTGTACATTTAGCTAACAACAACTCTAACTAAAGAGAAAAGCAATGCAACTAGCATTTTATATTATTTATTTTCATTACTAGCTACTAGTTTTCTTAATTTCAAGTATTCTAAGAAAGGGTACCACTTCCTCTTGGTTCACATGTTACTTATTGGAACAATCTTGTTGCAATATTCTCACGATATAGAACGTGCACGTGATGCTCTCCTAGTCAAGAGAATACCCCGCATTTGTCCTACACCTGGTCTACTACCCCGATATCATAGTTGCAATGTAACAGTGGCTACGGCATGCGTGATCAGCACGTGAGGGGCTACCTTACACTGGCACGCGGTCAATCATTTTAGCTAAAGGATATACTCTAAGCCATACAACACAGAACAGAACAGGGACCACGCCTCTCACCAGTCTGAGTACCCTCATCCGACTATCTCGGTTGGCCTCGTGGCCCTAACATGAGTCGGTGTAAGAAGGGCATGCCTACCCTGGGCCCCTACCCAAGGAGGTCAGCTCTTCGATACACGTGTACCCAAGGGCCAACTCATCCTCGCACTCAAACAAACACCTGGCCTCTTGGGCCCTACTTTTCTATTTTTGTCTTGACAATATTAATAAGGTTCCATTTCATACATTATCACATCTCAAATTTGTTACCTTAGGTTAAAATAGGTTCAGATGGTCAAACCTGTGGATCCCTACGGGAGGGGGTGAGATTTGCGTAATAAAATAAAAATGCGGAAACAAAAATAAGCAATCACACAAAAAGAACAATCATACAATGCAAAAGTGATTTTTAGGTGGAAACCCAAACTGAGTGAAAACCACCACCTAACCCTCTCGAGTTAGGATTTTCCAATCGACCAAGTTGATCGAAATCTACTAACGAACTACTTTAACTAGGGTAGTTCAACCTCTATTACAACCACGCTACAAGTACGAGGGTAGCATTCCTCAGACCCCTTCTCTTCACGAGAAGAATTTTGTCACTCGATGAAGATGGGAATTCACAAAGCGAATTCCCAACCAATTAACAAAGATAAAATATAAAGCAATCCTATAGAGCCACAAAGTATGAATCCTAAACTTAGCTACTATAGGTAAAAATTACTTCCCTTTGTTGGAAGTGCGTCGCCTTGACACGGATGTGTGAACCACGTGAAGGCACAGGTAATGCTCTTGAATGTGAGGACGAGAGAGCAGGTGTGCAGCGAAGATGCTCTCAACGTGGATGAAGGCTTAGAGAGCTAGAGCTTCTTCTAAAGTGTTTTGGACACAAATAGATGTGGAAATTGTATTGCTTGGTGTGTGTAAACAAGGGAGGGCTACTCTATTTATAGGTGGCCTAAGAAGGCTTTGGAAGGCCTGAGAAGCCTTAGGTAGCCGTTAGGGTTTATCCCAAGGCAAGGCAAGCCGCAATCAAAATCATTAATGATTCTGACAAGGTCATCAGACGTCTAGGAAAAAGATCAGACATTTGGAAGTCACTCTTAAGACATCTAGGAACTAAGTCAGACGTTTAATTCTAGACGGGTTCCCTTACTAACTTGGTTCAGACCTAAACAGGGTTCTAGTGTAAAACCATCAGACGACATACATGACGTCTTGCACTAGGTCTGGACGTTTGGAAACCTAATAACTCTATGGGACTGATTCCCAAGAGTGCTTAACGGCTATAATCTCAGACATAGGTAGTATGGCGTCAAATGAGGCTCAACGTCTATTTATTAGACATCTAGATAGCATGTCGAACGTCTGAAATCTAATAAGAGGTCAGATTAAAGTTAATCCTCCAAGAATAGGTTGCTAAGACCAACAGTCGTCTAGTTGGATGTCTAGTCAAGACATCAGACGTCTTCTAAGATGTCTGAACTATGGGACGGTCGTCTGATTTTAACAGATAGAACCTAATAACTCTAGTTTAAGTGATCGGATACCTGATTCAACATTTAGACGTCTTGAAGTTTATTATTAGATGTCTATTTTTATGATTAGACGTCTGAAAAGGCCTGTCTGAAGCCTATTTAGGTTTTCTAAGTTCTCTACGGAAAACCTAAGTATTTTAGGGTTATGCAAATGTTCCTAGGACTACTGTGTTAATATTTTGAGTCTCTTTAACATGCATCTAAGAAAGAAAATAAAGAGCAACAAAATAAAGATACAAAGAACAAGAAATGAGAATTTATCCTATTCTTCTCTTTATGCCTTCTTCAAGCTTTCACTCATCATGAAGCTCCTCCTCCCTCAAGCTCCTCCAATCTACCATGGATGCGAGCTCGAACTCCGTCTCTACACTTGTCTCCATTTACAATTTGACCTGAAAGATAGGACTCAAAAGCAAATGTTAAATAATAAGTATTTTATTATCATCAAAATAAACAATCATGGTGCTTTAGCACCAACAAAACTAAGGGTACCAAGCCTTTTAGAATATTTTTTATGAATTTTACGAGGTTTAGATGAATGTAATCCTGACTAAAACCTCTTCAATTTAAGTAGGTCTGAAATCAGGGTTTTGGTGTGCTGTTTTGGTTCTCGGAATACGTGAAACCCTGTTTTTGTCTAAGTAAACTACTTTTTGGACTTTAAGGCTCATTTGACCTTTAATTAACCCCTCAGTGACCCTGTAATTACTTTGCATTTGTGATGTAATGTTAAAACTATAGAATTAATCATGTTTTCTTCTTAAAATGGATTTACGTGAAATCACTGTTCTCAAGCAATTATTCAAGAGCATTTGTTACTTGATTTCAACTGATTCAAGTTAGTTATGGCTAATGATAGTGTTACCATCAACAAGGGATTAATCCGATCATCCCCGCAAATCCTGCACGTGTCCTGAACTTAGAGCCTACACCAAACTAATGGTCAACACAAGCATTAAATGCTTTAACCGAAAATTCCGTGTGCTAATCAGACTTAAAATAGTGTAGATAAGATCTAAAACCTACACCAAACTAATGGTCAACACAAGCATTAAATGCTTTAACCGAAAATTTTATGTGCTAATCATACTTAAAATAATGTAGATAAGATCTAAAAAGGTGGAGAAAATTTGAGAGCTTTCCAACGATATCTATTACATGAGAAACGAACCTCGTTTGGGCCCCGAATCGGCCCAAAAATGTACCCTGGTTCACGTGAACCAGACCAGGTCAGTTCGGTCTGGTTGAACCGATCACCCTCTCGCAAATCACACCTCCTTTAGACGTCCAATACATGCTCCAGGCATCTTAGTGAGCCTTGAGGCCCGCTTTGCCCTCGTGCTTTCCTCCTCAGACATCTGGTGCTCGCTCCCATCATCCACGCGGCTCTTTGGGAGTCCGCACAACCCCCCGCACATCCAATGCACACCTCGAAGTCCGCCCGCTCGCAGCTCCCCACACAAACTTGCCTCGTGCGCCCCACTCCCGTGCACAACGCCCTACACGACCTCACTTGCCACACCCCTCGCTCATTGCGTATACGTGTGCGCCTTTGGGCACGGCATCCCATGCCTGCAGCTCCTCGGGCTCCACCCACGCACAACGTCCCATGCGTTCAACGCCTCGCTTGCTAAGCACACCGCTCGCCCGTTCTCTCCTCGCATAGCGCTCCCTACGAGCTGCACCTTGCCGCCTTGGAGCCCATGCCCTGTCACCTCGCGAGTCGCTTGTCGTTGACACCTTGGGTAGGTCACGCCTCCCTCGTGCTACGTGTAGCTTGGGAACGCGAGTTGGCCCTGAAATGACCCTTCCTGAAATGACCCTTCCGAAGGGTTGTTTGGCGTTTCTGAAATTTTTAGGGGTTTTTGTGAAATTTTAACCCCCCTAGGTTTTTATTGTGGATATGCGAGGGAAAAGGAGAACTTGCGGGGGTGCCCCGCAATTTTCCCACACCATCCCTACCCCACGCACACATACCCCTCCACCGTACCTCATCCCTTACGCCACCCCATCCTTACCCACGACACCCCTCTCCCATACACCTTCCCCATGTCCCTCCTTACCTCTCCATGCCTCACACCATCCCTCCCCCTTGCCTTCCATCTCCATATAAACCCTCCTGCTTTTCCATCCATCCCACACCGCAACCGAGAGGAGAGGGAGAGCGGGGAGCAAGAGAAGGAGAAAGCGGAGAGCAGAGGAGATCGGAGGCCTGAGAGTAGAGGGCTCGTGAGGGAGACGGGGAGGTGCTGCAGTTGCTGCAGCTTTTGTGGGAGAGAGAAAGCTCGCAAATGGTTCTACAGAGTCATTTTTCCGTAAAATCAAAATTTTGTAGAGACCATCAGATGTCTGTCCAAAAGTCCAAAGGTAATACCAGACGTTTGATAGCGCGCAGTTTTCATTTATTTCTCTTCCTGATAAGTCTGACCGTGCATACATAGGTTAAGGGTTGTGGAGGCACGTCGGTGCGAGGACCGGGGCAGTTTCAGATGTCCGGGAGTGTCTCCAGACTTCTGAAGACAACCTCAAACCTATGCATGAAGTTGTAAATGTTCGAAAGAAGGTGCCTTGAGCAAGGTGAGTCTCTAAGTTCGTTTAAGACGTCTTGGACTCTTCCCAGATGTCTGATTTTGGTCAGAGTTGATGTTTTTGGGCCCGTTCATGACGCAAATAGAGTCGGATTTCCGCAAACGAAACGTCATTGGATTCCATTCGAGTTTCTTTACGTAATAAGATAGTGTCTATGCAGTTTCGAACTCGTTTCACCTGTCAGTCCATGCTGTAAGTCTCAAGTTCGTAGAGCATATGGAACCTGCGGAGATGTCGGGAGCTGTCGTACGAGCCCCCATACCACCCGGTTAACCTGGTAGAGTGGTTTTCACTTTAATCCTAAAGTTAATAATTAAATTGCATGCATAAAATTATTTGAGCCCTAGGTTGTGAGATGAACCCTAAGATTGAACAGAGACAAATGCATGCTACTTAGAATATATTCAATTGAACCCTAGGTTGTGAAATGAACAATAGGGCTGGAAGAAATGCATGTGTAGTTAATGAATGAATGAGTTACCGTGATAAATCATGAGTTGCCTGTACTACCTGTAATGAACCATGTTATGAATGAAAATACATATCTGTACTGAGTAATTGATGGTGAAATTTGAGTTGCCTATTCTATATGTAACGAACCAGATATGGAAATAAGAAAGTCCTTGTACGAACCCTACGAGGAATTTAGAAAGAAACCAATAATATTGTAGTACGGAAAACCTGATGATTTTGGAACATGTTGCCTACGGGCGGCTGTTCGGACTTGGTTAAGAGAAGTGAGCTGGTCCTCGTGTACGTGGTACCGAGGAGAGCAACTATCCCTTTTGAGTAGATGGGAGCTAGTCACCCCTTGAGTAGAGACCTGGGATTAGAATTGGCCACTCTATGACGACTCCTGTTTGGCCCTCACATACTTGGTACCGAGGTGAGCTACTTATTATAAGGGGGAGCTAGCTGCCCCATGGGGCTCGGGGTTAGGACTGACCATCCTACACCGTCTCTTGTTAGGCCCGCTAAGCAAACCGGGATAGTCGAACGAGAGTACATGGATTGTGGAGGGGTGAGACCCCTATTCTGTTTTGGAAGGGTGAGCCCCCTGTTCTGAGAGGGCAAGGCCCTGTGCTGTTCCGTGCTGTACGTTTGGGCGTACCCGTTAGCGGAAACGACTGACCGCGTGCCAGTGCGGGGTAGCTACTTGTGCACTTATCGTGTGTGTGGTAGTCACCACTATGTCACAACTGTAACCTCAGGGTAGTAGACCTGGTGTATTTCTACCACTATGTCCCGACCAGGAGAGTGCCACGTGTACATCCTACATTGCGGGAAAACTATAAGTAAGATCGTTCCCTTAGGGAACAAGAAGATTGAGCAATATCATGGAACCTGATTAGCGTACTCGACTAAGAAACTCATAAACCAGAGAATTGGAAATGGGTGAAAATAAATAACTGACAATTAAATGTTTAACTAGTTATTGTTTAATTATGTTGCATGTAAATGACTTAACCACCATTTTACTCAGCGTTAGCTGACCCCGGATTTTGTAACCATGTTCAGGTCAAGGATTCAAGCAACCGAGGGAGCCCAGCCATAGTTTCCTTTCTTTTGTTTCGCTGGAGAGAGTTTTGTTGTAGTGAGTACTTGTAGCTTATGGTTATATCCAGTTATATTTCTACCAGTTCTCTGTTGTGATGGCTATATTTGTAACAATATTTTTCTGCTGTATTATGTAAAATCTAATGGTTTGCCGTTCTCTTTCTTTTACTGTCAGTTATATATTTTCTGCTTAGTTACATTATTCGTGTGGTTGTGAAATGTATATGCGTTTGGTTATTTCTTGTTGGACGATTGGATCTTGGGGTTCGTCGAGGCAAGCCGCTCTCGGGTTCTGTAATGAGCTAAGAATGGGTCGTGATAGCCCTCTCTCTGTGTGCGGGAAGGGTGCAACCTACACCTCGGCCACCCCCCTACATGCTCGCACACACGGTCCTCCCTCGCATAGGTGGGAAGGATGCATCGCCTGAGGATGAGGTCGAGAGGTGTGGTGTGCCTCCCGAGGCACACTTGTGAGGGTTTTAGGGTTCGTTAAGGGTAAAGCGAGGTCGGGGAAATTTGTGGAAAATCTCTTGGTGTTTGGAAAAATTTTCAAAATAACCCTTGGGTGTCAATTTTAAATACCTGAAAATCTCAAGAACACCCATAAAGTTCTAAAATTTCACGGGGACTCTCAGGAAGAATTGTTTCAGTTAACTTCTAAGAGAGTTCTACTCATACATGCAATCATAATAATCTAATGTTATTAAAAGTAAAAGTGTTAGGGTATCTTAAAATGTATATATAATTAGATGCCTCTACACGAAGAAATATACTTATATAGAAGAGGTACATGGTAGGAAGGTGAATCAATTCCGTTTCGATGTGAAGAACAAAAAAGCTTGGATTCAATTGGATATCCATTAACCAAATTAAATGACTCGATACCCTTACTAGCATATTTTTAAGCAGTAAGGAAGCACTTAAGCAAATCTTTAAGTACTTTTTTGGTAAAATGTAACTTATTATGATCACATGCATCAAAGGATGGTTAACGTTTATGATGAAATTATTAGACTTTATGAGTAGCGTATAAATTTTTATTATTCCTAGACATATGGTTATACATTTCTTAGCTCGGCCATCATGCTTTGCTAATCTAAAGATGATAGAGATACTCAATTCATGCAAGAAGTTATGGCAAACTTTACTAGGAAAAAAAACTAAGAAAGAAGCATCCAATTTGTAATTCACATAGAAGTTTAAATTTTTGCGTGACATATATTATTGACTACTTCAAGCATCTATGGATGGGTAAAGAGGATAATGTGAATCATATGCATGTATGCAATCATCCAATCTCCACCTAGCTCCAACTTAGAGAAGAATCAATTTTGTATTTAGGATTTAGGCCTTTTTATTACAAATTTTTGTTTGGATTTGTTTGAACTTTTCCTTTGATCCTATTAGGATTTCATCATGTGTTTGTTTCCTTTTAGATGGAAAAACTAATTGTATTCACAGCATAAAAAACCTAGCTAGACTCGGTACTTATTAGTTAGAGATAGGGGATTCGATGACCACATAAGGAAACATTGACACTTGTGCATAAATAAACTGTAAATTTGTAGATGGGGCAGAAATTCTTATGCGTTGGTAGAAGCATGACACCTGTTCATAGGTAGGGATACACACTCCTATATGTAGATAGAGGATGCAAAACTTGACTTTTATTTAGGCTTGGTAGTGTTATTCCAACTCAATGATCGACAATAATGACACTCCACCTCCTCCCTTCAAGCACTCATCCTTAAAATCATGTGATCGAGCCCAATATCTAGCATAGCCGGCAAATCAATAGAGGTTTCTTTTGACTTACCACTTGTGGGATTTGTAATATAAGTTTTCATTTCATATATTTTCTTTCCAATATCTTTTTGCTTATTTGTTTGATGAACTCTTTTATGGACATTGCAGAAACTAACGTGAAGTAGGTTGTGAGAGAGATCAATTTAATTACAAAAGTAAAATCATTGTTGAGATAAGGAAAATCCATTATCCTAGCGATCAAATAGTAAATACATTAAATGCTCACATAAATCAAGTGAAATAGAGAAAGTGCACATTCATGGATGATTTAAGTGATTGTGCACATTCATAGATGATTATATAAATCCTAGGAAACCTTCTTTTTACCAGGAGAGTGGATTTGTAAACAAGTTTCCAATCAAGTGTTGGATATCTTTTTATAAGAGGTATCTTTTAGAAGAGATATGGTAAATTTACCCTTTGTCACTATATTGGAAGGAGGGAGAGTCATCCGATTTGATTACTCTCTCCCCCTTATTGTCTATACAAATTATAAAAATTCCTTATATATGCGTAAACAAAAAATTAATAAGAAAATAATTTATTTTTATCACACCACTCAAATAATATCTTGAATAAAGTCATATGATGAGTATTTCACTAATAAGTGATAAGAGACTGCAGCCATAAGTTTAAGGAGGATAGAAGTTAAAACACAACATTTTTATTCCATGTAGATGATTTTTCTAACAAAATTAGGGATTGATTTTCCCTCTATTGTTCGGCTTCAATTAGGGATGAGCGTTGGGCAGGTTGACTTGATCCAATTTGATGTTTAGTTTGATTGGGTCAACTCAAGTTCAAAATTAACTTGGGTTGGATTTAAATTATAAATGTGACATATTTATTAAATTTATTAGACTTTAGATTGAGGTGACCGAAACTTAACTTGACCCATTAACCTATTTATGAGGTCACCTTAAGGCCTAGTATATTGGCTAAATGACATTAATATATATCACATATACACACACATATATTCATACCATCTATGAAAATACATATCATATATGCATCATGTAGTAAACACTAAATAAACATTGATTACTTTTGCTATTTTTTAACGAATAAAATCTTAACCCTCATGTTCCCTTCAACTGTAAATTATGTAATGTAATCCTATAATCTCATTTAAATTAGATATAAACAATTGACTTCTTACTATAGAAAAAATGTGAACATCTAAATTTAAATGAAATATAAAAATACAATATGGATACATTTATTTTTTATAATAATTTTTCTTTATTTGATTATATTTGATTTACTTTTCATATGATGTATATGTTGAATATTTAAATTAAATATTTATAATATAAATAATTATATTATTTTGGTTAGATGTATACTTACGAAGATTTTAAATTTTTTTAATATACATAAAAAATAAATATAACACCTCCATCATTTACGTAATACAAGTCTATTTTTTTTACTGACATAAACAATTGGATACTAACTAATCAGTCGACATAGTCCGATCTCATTATCTTTGGAGTTATCTTTTTAATTTATTTATTAAATAAACCTGGATGCGATCGAGTCTAGCCGAGCCAGACCTAAAAAAAATATATTATCGTGGGACTTTCCGCGCCTTATTTTCGACTCCTGAACCCTAGTGAAACCCGGTTCCCCACCGGCGAGCTCCCATTTGGCGGCATCTCCGCTGCAGATCGTCGAGAAGGAGGGAGGAATCCATGTGGTCCTCCTTTTCTCCTGTGCTCCTCCTCCCACCATGAGCTCCGGATTAGTGCTCCGGCTGCTCCAACGGATCCCCCGCTCCCCGGGGCCGTCCTGTTGCGGCCCGGCGTCGGGGACGGTCGGGGTCTGGAGGTTCCGGTTCGGCGTCGCCGAGCTGCGGAGGTTCAGCAATTACGCGGCGGAGCAGTTCTCGGATGACGAGTACGAGTGCGACTTCGAGAATCAAAAGGTTCGCTCGCTCCCGTTTGTAATCTTTCTCGATCGATTTGCAATCGGAATGTTGGGGTTTCGTTGTCAAAGATTCGATCCTGGATCGTTTGAAGTGGTGCATTAGCTAGAGATGGTGTCCCTTAGCTTGCTATTCTCATCGGAAGAGGACCGTTTTTAGTCTCTTTTGATCGATTTGTGATGGGAATATTCGGGTTTCGTTAGGAAAGATTCGATATTGGAGCGTTTGAAGTGTCACATTAGCTAAAGATAGTGTCCCTCCCGTAGTTTGTAATTCTCATTGGAAGAGGGAAAATTTAGGCTTATCTGGTAATTTAAATGTGAGTGCGGTCATGTGATTGTTATTCTCTGATTTGCCCAATGGTTACTTATCCCGACCATCAGGTTATTTGGTGAATCACCTTAGATTATCAACAAGTAGTGGCTGTGACGGGCTTCGGAGGCTGCTGAGGGTTATCAAATAATTTATATGCGTATAAAATGTAAAGTAGCTACGAGAAAATAAAAAATGTACAAGTAACTATATGAACACAAGGGATTGTTGATCCAATTCCACCCGGTATGGGGTTTATGTCTGGGGAGGGGATCTAACCTTTAATGTCAACTATAGGTGAGAATAATACATGAGGGGGTAGGTTGAAGAGCCTCTGGGTTGCCCCCCATTGGATGCGTCCTCTTTCCTTGTGGATTGGGAACTAATTTATAGAATACAAATGTTGGAGGTTACACATTCGGATGCGTAATTGCCGAAGTAGTGGGGAAGTTATGGAGACATAATGAGAGTTATTGTGTTGACTCGTAACCGCTCGGTGGTCGACGCCTCCACATTCCTGCGTGGATCGAGTCTAAGAGAGTTCGGTTGGTCTAATCACGAGCCAATTAGGCTTATTTTGCAAGGACAATTTCTTCCCTTATCAATTACCCCCACTCTCACAGTGTGGTTGTGTCGACTCCGAAAGTGGAATTTTCTTCTCTTTTTACCCTCGCACGGAGGTTACCCTTGCCTCTAGCAGTTATCGCTCGGTTGTGCTGGGGGATAGGTGTTTCATTGCTCCCGCTTGCCTCTTGGGAGAGGTTATTTGCAAATTCTCCTGCAAAAGTAGGTGATTAGTAAAATATAATTTGCAATGGAAGTGCGGGAATTTAGTTTCTGACTGCAAACTTGATCTCGATCCACTGTTCATACTAGCGAGACTTGAGTACCTATGCTCTCCCGCTAAGGTTCCTTGCATGGAATCGACGTTCGTAGGGGACCTGGGGTCCGCTCTAGTTGGGGTACCTGCTGGTAGCCTGTTCCGTGCTGGTGGCGCGTGCTTATGAGGAACGCAAGGGGGTTTTTCAGTTCCGACGTATACCAATTTGTAGGTGGGTGAGGAGATAAGTGGTATATAAATTTTGCAAAAATAAACATATATTTTATGAAATAGAAAATTTTTACTTATCCCTACATTGGAGGAGGGATGTGTGAACCACCGTTTGGATGCTGATAGGTTTACTGGCCTCATAAAATTTCCTTTATTTTTTATTTTCTTTTGGTGGTGTCTCTCACTCGCGTCCCATAATAACCTTGGTGGAGCACTAGGCGTGGGTAGACATTGGTTCACCTTTCCACTAGTAGTTTGCCTCCAATGACGTGAAAGTATTTTTTCCCCCTTTCAAAGATGTTTTTCAAAGGGGAGTTTCTCATTGAAGGAAATCCATTCAGGTGGCTCTTTCCGTGCAAGGGGGGTTGGTGAGGGGAACTGACTGATGAGGGTAGAGCCGACTGATGGAGTCGACCCAAGGAATCACTTAAAAATATGGATCTCACCATGTATAATCCCACAGGTTTTCCCCTACGATATTTATTCCGTTCTCATCTGGTGGCTCAAAAAATAACAATGGTAGGAGCTACCTAACCCAAATGAAGGTCTATTGAGGCTCCCATCTCTCGTTGGCGATCGCAACCTCGGCGATGGATGTGGCTGGGCAGAGCTTACAAGCAGGGAGGTTAGAGCCATGCCATTGCCCCCTTTGTCAAGGGCATGGATGATCAGTCGGCCACCCCTTGAAGCAAGCGATGCCCAAGGTTCTAAATGCCGATTTCGATGCCGTGCCGATGAATTCGAAGTGTGCATTTCGTGGGCATGCCGTGGAAATGCCCGTTTTTCGATTGGCATGCCGGTGAGCATGCCGTGGGCATGCCGATGCATACCAACAAAAATAGCAAAAGTAATTAAAAAAACCAATAGCAACCTAGACATGGGTACCAATTTTGCCAGCATGCCGACCATGCTGACGGCATGCCGACGAAATCCCTGTAAATCGACGCTTTCTTCATGTCGACACGACCGTTGCTCGGAAATGCCCTTGCCGTCGGCATTTAAATCAATGGCGATGCCCAAGACAGGGGAGTGGAAGGGGTTGACCCGCCAATGAGAGTATCGGTCGACACCCAAGGCCATGGGGGCTCTGAGGAGGCTGACGCCTGAAGCTCCAAATGGCACACAAATCTTTGATTGATGATTGACGTGGCAGGGGTGGAGCTCCTGGCGGATGACCTCACGTGACCACATAGAGTGAGAGCCTCGTTGGCTGAGGGACCTCGAAGGCGAGGAAGAGGAGGTAGCCAACTTGTAGGTGGATTGGGCCGTGCCTCAAACAAGGAGCTTCACCAAACATGCAGGGGCCGACCCCTGGCCAACGACAACACCCTCACATCCCGAGTGGGAACCGACTAAGGGGCCTTGTAGGCCTTCCCATTGCCTGTGAGGGAGGGGTGTGCGGAGATGACCATGGTGAGGACGAGGGAGATGAGGGAGAGGAGGGAGGCCGCCTAGGAACTTGGTGACTACCCTGCCTTGTTGTATTCTTCATTTCTTGGAGGTGACCGGAGAAGGTCGAGACATGAGGGAGGCCTCTGGCAGGTGAGGTTAACCTTTGCCAATGGGTTCCACGTAGGTCGTGGGTGAGCTCTGCCATCTAAGTTGGAGGCAGGGTAACCTTTGCTGCAGGTGGTGGGAGGTCTGTCAAGGGGAAGAGTTGGCGATCGGGGTCCACCGCTCACAAGGTGTCCTGCTGCTCCTCGTGTGACCATGATGTGAACAACAACGCAGCCATGATCCAACCCCACCCTACACCCCATTTTGCATGCTCAGCTCTCAAGAGTTGCAGCCAGTGTTCCCTCCTTTCAGTTGTAGTCGTAGGAATGGAGAGGGGAGGTGTAGGGTGTGATTTGACAGAACCAAAGGGTGGAGGAAGGGGGCAGCCGGTGGGCATTGTTGCCAGCCCTGAAACTGACGACAGGGGCCACTTGTCTGGAGAGAAAACTAGCCGACCATGAGGTCCCATCAAGAGGGACCTTTTGCCTTGTTGGGGTTATTCTCAATTTTTTTCCTTCTTAGGTGGAAAGAAGGAAATGTCATACGGTACATTCAGCCTTTCCTCCACTCACTCGTGTTGGAATTCATTGCCCATGCATCAATATTATTAATCAATGGGCAAAATTGGACAATCGGATCATAGTACTCAATCAAGGGTAGCCGGCCACGAGGATGGCTTGGGGGTACTGATGCCTCTCCGGGTAGGAGACGAGGAAAGCCAATAGGACACCCTTGAGGGTGAAGGGCACATGTGTGTGCACCAGAAGGTGGAAGCTCTCCTCGTTGGGTAGCTTGGGTTGGGGGAGACCCTCGAGGCAGAGTGGGTGTGGGATGGTGATGCTATTAATTTGATGTTAGCTGGTTGATGGATGAACCGGCCAAAGGTGAGAGCACCCAGCCTCTCTTCATGGTTAATGGTACCGGGGAGAAAGTGGAGGGCAGGTGTTGATCCAATCTCCCTTCTTTCGCTTCTTTTCTTTAATCGTGAACACATGCATCTAAGCTTGGAGAGAACTCAGATGGATAACCGACTGTCAGAGGGGAGCGTAAGGATGGCAACCTCTCTGTTAGCGAGATGCAATATTTGTCCCCATAGGAATCGAATGATCCTCAAGTTTAGGAGTAACCACAGATAGGAGACTGTGTCTCATTGACATGAAGAGCTTGGCCTTCTTTGTTGACGTTTCCCACGGATGATGCCATTTTATGGGCCTCGGAGGTCGCCGTCGAGGGTCATCAAAGAATTTATATGTGTAGGAAATGTAAAGTAGCCACGGGAAAATAAAAATATATAAGCAACCACATGAACATAAGGGATTGTTGACCCAGTTCCACCTGGTATGGGTGTACGTTTGGGGAGGAGATCTAATCCTTAATATCCACTATGGGTGAGAATAATACATGAGGTGATAGGCTAAAGAGCCTTTGGTCTGCCCCCTAATTGGATGTGTCCCCTTTCGTTCTTGATTGGGAACTAATTTATAGAATACAAATGTGGGAGGTTACACATTTGGATGTGTAATTGTCGAAGTAGAGGTGAAGTTATAGAGACATAATGGGAGTAATTGTGTTGACTTGTAATTGCTCGGTGGTCAATGCCTCTTCGGATTCCCATGTGGATCGAGTCTAAGTGGGTTCAGTTGGTCTGATTACGAGCCGATTAGGCTTTTTTTTTTGAGAAAAAAACAGGAAGATTACTTGAGGATGGTAATCATGCAGAATTATATTAAAATGAGAAAAGCAATAGACTTATAGGTTTTGTATCCAAAAATTAGAAAAACACCTTGCCTGGCTTACAACATTTTCAGCCCAACACCTCTCACTCTTGAAAACGTAGTAGCCAAAGACTCCACATAATAACAATAGCCTGCACACAACCCACCATATCCAGACCGATATGGTCTCTAAAGCTAGTCCAAAAACCATCAAAGTGACTCGTATCCACTGTTGGGAGTTGAAAATGATTCCATACATCTTTGGAAAACCCACAATCAAAGAAGATATGTTGTATGCCTTCCTCTGAGTCCAATTAGGCTTATTTTGCGAGGATAATTTCTTCCCTCATCAAGCTGGGATCACTTTTACGTCAAATTCATTGATAAGGATAGCAGCACAAAATTATGCAAGATCATCAGTATATTACAACAACAGCCATCATACCAGGCCCTTCTCATCAAATTTTCTTTGATCTCAATGTAGTGGGGAACCGAGATGAAGGTTTGAATTGGACCTACATCTTATGAACTATTGAGTCGTGGATAATCAGTGCAAAACCACCGTGATGCCCTGGTAGCTAAGCTGCAGGGGTTTGACCACATGAATGCTATTCATTGATACTTGAGTACTTGGATTTAAGCATTCTGTGTCATTCAATCTGGATTTGGGATCTGTTTGACGAAAGGCATGATGGGTTGTCATGGATCGTCATAGGCGTTACCAGAGTATAACCTAATTGGAAATGTATGGATTGTAAATTAAATGTCAAACCGAGTGTGAACCAAGAAATTTTAGATGAAGTATTACACCTGTGTTAGATGCTTTTTGGCAACAATGACTTAGGCATTTTGGGGCGTTTGGTTCTCCTGAAAACCTTAGCCAAACACATGTAGGGTTAAGCAATTTGTTTGCTAGGATTTGGTTTCTTCTTTATTGGTAAGGATTTGGTTTCTTCTTTATTGGTACCTTTTTCGGGGAACAATTTTGGTGCTTCTCCAAATTGCTGTTGCAATCGTTGTGGGTTTACATGATTGAGGATTGTCTTACAATTGTGCATATTCCTCTTCTTTTCTTTTCTTTTCTTTTCTCTCTTTGGGAAAATGTGGAAATATCTTGTTCTTGGTATTTATTTGTTTGAGACTTGGTTGAGGGCAGCTCGTAGCATTTTTTGGTCAAGTCTCTATATTGCTAATTCCAAAGATTTAACTTTCTTGTGAAGTATCAATGAAATATGCCTGAAATGAGATGTTTTGAGTTTCTTGCCCTGGGGTTTGTAATTTGACCCAGGCTACAACAATTCGTTTTGGACCAGTTATCTTCATTTCACATGGGTTCAGTGAGTGATCGGTAAATTTAAAAGTGGTTTTATTCTTTCTAAGGACCATGCCTAACATCTTTCATTTGTTTGCATGTGTATCTTTCGAAGAGTTAGTGCTCTTCATTCCCAGAGCAATGGATTTCTATAGCTGATGTATCTTTTCCTTTTTGATCCCAGCCATCTTCTTCTGTAGCCAACATTGATGAGTGGAGATGGAAACTCAGCTTGCTTATGCGCAATCCAGAGGAGCAAGAAATTATTTCAAAAGATAGAAGAGATCGGCGTGATTATGAGCAGATTTCTAGCCTTGCCCTTCGGATGGGTCTTTATAGGTATATATTATGCAATATCACTCTCTCATTGTATGAGTGTCGACAATAGTGGTATGTCTGATACCATTTCTTGCGGTATTTAATTGTCAGTGAACTTTATGGAAAAGTTGTTGTCGCCAGCAAGGTCCCCTTGCCAAATTACAGGCCCGATCTTGATGACAAACGGCCCCAAAGAGAGGTATGAACTATCAACCTATTTTGCTGAATTATTACTATATTATTGTACATCCATTTCATTCAGAGAAAAAGGAATGGTATGCATTCATGGAATGATTTCTATCCATTTGAGGAACTCTGACATTGTTTTATTCCCTGATTGATAGGTTGTTTTACCTCTTAGCTTGCAAAGAAGGGTTGAGGGTCTCCTTCAAGAACATCTCGACCGACTTCAGCTATATTCTCACAGAGATATTGATGATTCGAGTGATAGTTTTAGTAATACTCATTTTGAAAGTCCAACCATTGATGAAAACCGTGAACCCTTGGTAGATCGGTCTGTCATGGAGAAGATCCTTCAAAGAAAGAGTTTACGCATGCGTAATTTTCAACGATCTTGGCAGGTGGGTATATTGTGTTTCATTCTTACTATTGTTATTTGTTACTCCTATTGTAGTGCTCTATGGCACATGCCTAATTTTTCATCTCCTACCGAATAGTTTTCTATCTCTATGAATTCAAGACTCAGTATAATGCAATGTAAGTTGATACTTGTAGGTTCTGATTTATTTTTTCAAAAGATAAGAATGTTGTTGAATTATGCGTTAATAAACTGACTTGCATTTTATAAGTGTTCTGATGAAATAGATGTCATCCTATGTTGCTAGAATGGCCCATGCTTTGCCAAGGACAGAATTATTGCATGGGCATGTTGTGTTATTGTGGCTTATAAGTTGTGCCTGCTAATTTACATTGTGATTGTATTTGATTGTGGGTTAACCTCTAGATTGGTTTAACTTCTGGGAAAGGTGAGTAGGAAGAAAGTATTGGCCAAGTTCTGTCTTGTGGTTGTTCTTTTCCAACCCACTCCCTTGTGGAAGAAAGCAACAAACATAGGAACAAAATAGCTTAGCTTGACATGACATAATTTAGGGGAGGACCAAGTAAAGTAGCTTAGCCAAGATGGAGCAGAATGAATTGTAACTTGTAAGTGAATTCAGTTGTCTGGCTTTCCATCCTTCCAACCTTCTATTAATAGCTCTCTTGTTGAACCTATGCTTGTACATTGCATGGGAATTCATTTGCTGAAGGAGGAAAGCAATCAAGAAAGCTGACTCCAGGGCATCAACCAGATCCCTTGATAGCTGGAAAGAAATAAGAAAGTAGAGAGGCCCTCCATCTAAGTAGGTTCTTTTGGTCACCTCTTTTCAAAGGGACTATCTGATAGAGGTATGATTGGAGGAAAGACGTGCAGGCAATAACTGGAGTAGGAAAAAAAATCCATTTCCGCTTGGTTTGTCTGCTGTCAGTTGAATAAGGAGCAATGGTTGGAATTCCTAATCATCTTAGCTGGAGCAACAGAAGGATTGAGCAGAGAAGGAGAAAGTTGACACTTATCGACTACCAAGGATTGACGACACATTCTCATCTCCTTTTTCCCACATGACCAAAATGAATTCTGGAACAAATCAATCTTGAATGCTGTTGGCTTTAAATAGCCTTAGCGTAAGAAAAATATCCATTGGTGTTGGCATGACCTGCAGACTGAGCAAATCCACCTGGCACCTACCTAATAAGTAGTGGAAAGATGGGTATTAGTCTCATGCTTGACATCGACAGTTTATGTAGCCAACTTGTTTGATGGGGTTGGGACCTTATTTTGCCAAGAGTGATTAAGCATCTACCAGTCTTAGCCCCCACCCTCCCTTGGATCAATGGTCAGCTTTACTGGTGACTTGTAATAGAAGTTGAGCCCTGCACTTTACTTTTCTTGACTGGTTTTTCCTCTCCTTCTGAAGTGCACATACCTAACTTTGTTTATTTTATTGCTTGTCCATCAAAGTGTTCATTAAGACCTAGGTTAGCAACCAAGGAGTCCCTCTTCTTCGATATGCTGATGACACAATCCTCTTCATTGAAGGCTCTATTGCTGAAGGTCAAAAAGGCCCGACTCTTGTTGGGGGTTTTTGGCGAGGTATTTAGATTTTGGGTGAATTGACAGAAATCTGGCTTCCTCCCCTTTGGCATGTCTGAGGAAAGGGCTACTCAGTGTGGTGAAATCCTTGGAATACAGTGTCTGCAGGCACCTTTCAAGTACCTTGGTTTCCCATTTACTCTAGGGTGCATCATGGCCAGGGACTAGTTGCTAGTGATAGAAAGGATGGAAAAATGCCTCTAGGACTGGGCCTCTCCTACTTTCTTTAGTGCTCTCCTCCCTCTCGATGTACTTCCTCTCTATTTCAAAGATGCAATGGTCTTGAATAGAATTGACTTCAATGCTATCAAAGGTGAGAGACGCTGAAAGGTGAGAGGGACCCAAAATGCCCGAGGCACTAGGTGCTTGCCCGAGACAAATGAGGTGCCAACTTATATCTTTTTTTTTAAATAAATATGTAACATATCAGTAAAATTAGATATTCTCACAATCTCATAGCTTCATCAACAAAATATAATAAGCAAAAATGGCAAACAAAATATGAAATGGCCAATAAAAATTAATTTTCATAAGCAAAGATATAAGTCTAACAGTGAAATTCATAGAAAACACGTCTAGAAATAAATCCTATCATGACCAAAGATCATATAAATGGAAACAAGTTTTGGGTCAACACAAATAGTGAAAATTCAACACAAACAAAGGCTCAAATTTAACCACTATTGACAAAATGATAACCATCAGTGAGAGTCAAATTTAACCACCATTCACAACATAAATAAACATTAAAATCATGACATCATTATGTTAAATAATAACCATTCATTATTCACAAAATAATAAAAAAATGAATAAAATCAATACATTTTGTATCAATCTAGGTCCCATATCTTTCAAAAAGAAAGAGAGAGCAACAGAAAGAGAGAACGAGAAAGAGAGCACGAGGGAGAGGAGTAGAGAGTGAAAAAGTGAGGCAACGAGAGTGTAAGAAAGAGATATAGAGAGTGGAAGCAGAAGCTTAGATAGAGAGAGAGAGAGATACCTCTCTTGGCAAGCAGTGAAGGCAGGCTTGGCAGCGGGGAGAAGCTCCAACAGCAAGGAGAAGCATAGCGACGAGGACAAGCTCTGGTGGTGGAAGCTTGGCGATGGGGAGAAGCTTTGGCGAAGGAGCTATACTAGTTGAGAGAAAGGTGCGATGGGGTTTTAGGAGATGGGGGGTTCTTTTAGGACTTTTGGGGGGGCTTATATGCATGTCAATTTGGTATGGAAGGGGCTTTTGCTTGATTCCTTCTTGTATTTGGCTAAGGCAAGCACCTTAGCACTTGGCACCTCAAGGTGAGGCGTTGGCCTAGGCATCACCTAGACCAAATTGCCTCACTCGAGGCTTGTCAAGGCGTCAGGACCTCGCCTCACCTCAGGCTAGCGCCTCGACAACACTAGGTGAATCTATTAAGAGAAAATTCCTTTGCTTATCTGGTGAGGGAGATCATTTCCTTCTGTTGGTGGCGTGCCCAAGGAGATTGGCGGCTTGGGTGTCTTGAATCTCTACACCATAAATGAAGTTTTGCTCTCTGGATGGATACTCTAACTTATGTGACTATAGATCGTGTTTTGGAAGGCCATCTTTTGCAAGGTATGTGGGGATACAATTCAATTGGGATGAGAGGAGATCCCCACAAGACTCCCCTCACACTTAGAAAGTCTTGAGGAAACTCAGACCCCACTGTTGAAGCTCCTTGAGAGATGGTAGCAGATTCAAATTCTGGACCCATGATTGTTCTCGGCATGTATAATTGTGGAATTGGTTCCTAGGTTGGTTGCTCTTTCTCCTATGCCCCTGGATGGTTGGGTATGGAGACATGGTTAGTTCTCTATCAAAGCCTCTTTGTGCCTTACAGAGGGCTTGTACTAGCTGGATCATTGTTGACCTCAGACAGTAGCGAGATTTGGAAGACCAAGATTCTAATAAAAAGTAAAAATCTTCCTATGGCTTCTCAGGAGGAAAAGGATGGTAACCTGTGAATATAGGCAAAGATGGTTGCTCGACGTAGATCCGAATTGTGTCCTTTGTGGAGATGGGGTGGAGACTTATAGAGCACCTCCCTTTTTCCTGCCTGTTTGCATGGGCTTGCTGGTCTTCTGCGGATGTCTTGATGCTACGGCTTTCTTCTGAGGCCAAATTCTGCTCTTCCATACATGATGCCCAGGTGGATGATGATATGCTGATGCAAGCCTTCATTTTGATCTGGTCTCTGTGGCTGGAGCGTAATGGCTTTATTTTTCGAAGGGAAAGAACCTTTGTGGATGAGGTTCTGCACTAAATTTGCTCTGTATAACTCTTGGTGTACCTGATTTTGATTTATTAATAAAACTGAGGGGTTAACAACCTTTGAAAACCACCTCCTTTTCCTTCTCAGAAAAAAAGAAAACCTCTAAGTACTTAGGGAAGCACTTGAAGAGGGAAAGCTGGGTTGGGGTCGTAAGAATCTCTTCTTCCCCTAATTGGACCGGCCCTATGTTAGCATGGTTTCATTTGTTTGTGAGATAAATAGTGCGCTATATGTGATAGGTAGGTTGATGTGGTGTAAAATAGAGAATTGGGAATCATAATTTATTTATTTTATGCTCGATTCTGAGTTTCCCCGTTTTTGGTGGTCGAAATGTGTAAACAATGGATTTGATGTGATAGGTTGTGTTGATGCTTCCTAAGAAGGGAAGGTGAGTTGTAGCTTACTTAATTTATATTTGATGTTGGGTATACATACACACACTTGTAGTGCATTTGAAGCCTCAGTTAACACTCAATCCTTCATTTTAACCCATGCATATTGTAGCTGCAATTGTGCTTGGAGTGGCTTAATCCACCACCAAACAGTCTATTTGATTTCTTGTTCGTAGGTGCATAGAGGTTCGGTAATGTAAAGTCTTAGCAGGATATTCCTACTGTAAAGGGTACATCTTTGACTTTGACTGATTGCCTATTTTTTATGATTCTTAGTTTCATGCAAACATTCTATAACATTTTAATGACTACCGCACCAAGGTTCCGAGTTCAACGTTGATCAAGAGTTGCTTGTCTATATCTCTGTTACTGCTATTATAAGTGTAGGCATGTTTCAGTATGACTTGATGGTAGAAAATATTTAAAATAGCTGTGAAATTACTATCACGCCAAGGTTCTTATTTTGACATTGAATCAAGAGTCTGCTACAGTTTACACGGCTCTATCTCCCTTACTGCTATTTTAGTTATAGGTGTTCTAAAGTTAGACCTTATGGTGGAAAACATCAAAATAGATGCCAAATTACCGTTTCCTTGTCTTTTCACACAGAAAAATACATGTCTATCAAGTTTATTAACAAAACTAAATGTTCTACAATTTTGATTCTTTTTTTCCTCTCTTGCATCGAACTCAAAATACATGGAAATTATGACTTTTAGACTTGGAATTAAATTAGCATGATTCAATTTCCAGGAATCTCCTGAGGGTTTGAAGATGCTAAACTCCAGAAAGTCTCTTCCCGCTTACAAAATGAAAGAACAACTTCTCTCTGCAATCGCACGGAATCAGGTCTTTCTCTGGAGCCAAGATCCTTGTCTGCATGGTATTTTCAGTTGAGATGCTGAATTGAGTTGCTTTCTTTTCAATTTTTATACCTATCCTTGTTCTACTGTTGCATAATTTCTCTTTTAATTCTGCACGGAAGGCCCCTTTCTAAAAAAGGCTTAGTCTATACATATGTGTGCAATGTACATACATACATACATGTACCAGTAGATTTATGCTACTAACAATTGCACGACTTTTTTTTTAATAGAAGAAATGCTGTTCAAGGATGCAACTGCTTAGAAATGCTTGTGAAATTATGTCATACTTTGCAATATACATGATGAATGCACTTTCTATAGGAAGATAGTATTATCCAACTACTAGAGTCATTAATCCTATGAAACAGTGGTTTAGAGGACGGCTTATGGTGGCCTGTTGCATTGGGATCTTCTCATATCTCCGTCGAGGGATGCTTCTCATTTCTTGAAAGGTTTATCGATGGTGGTTCCTAAGGTGCATAATTGTTTTGTACCGGTGGTGGGGATGAGGGAGATCTATAGGTTCTGGCAGGATAATTGGACGGGGTAAGGTGCACTCGCTAGAAGATTTCTGAGACATTTTGTTTTATCCTAGAGCAAAGAGGCGTCTGTGACCGAAGTTTGGGAAAGTGGGTGGTGTCTGTCCTTTGCAGGGAACCTTTCAGATGCGAGAACTCATGATTTTCAGAGATTGCTTGAAGAATTAGAAGATATGCAGCCGGCTTCCGGAAATGATATGTTTGGTTGGGATGAAGGTGAGTTCTCAGTGGGACTGCGTGCAGGAGATTGTCTAGCGGGGGTCCCATGGGTGAACTGGATCTGGTGAGAGATTGCAGATTGCAGACAGGTTTGGAAGGCCGCATGTTCGTTGAAGGTCAAGATTTTTGTCTGGCTACTTAGGAGGAGGAGACTCGTGATTAAGGTTTGGAGGGCGAGATGGGCTCTTGGGGAGAGTAAGGTTTGCCCGTTGTGCGGAGGTGAGGATGAAGAGGTTGACCATCTTTTTTTCACGTGCCCGTTTGTCGTGCAGATTTGGAGCCGTTTGGGAGCGGGGTGGTGGAACTATCGGTCATTTGATGAGTTTTGGTGCAGTTTTAGAGGTGGAGGGGGTAATGCTGGGTGGAATGTCTTCCATATGAAGGAGAGGGCCAGACCGTTGGTGGTCCTATGGGGCATCTGGTTGGGTAGGAATGCTGTCGTCTTCAGAGGACAGAGGCCTTATGTGGAGAATTTTGTGGAGTCTGTTACTGTTTTGTTTAAACTCTGGAGGGAGTCCTTGTGAGTGAGGGGTCTTGGGGTTTGCCCCTTGTATTGGCGTTGGCCGTTGGTTCTCTCCTTAATATATTTGGGTAGTCATCGTCCTGGGTAACTATTCTTTCCTTTTTCAAAATAAAAAAACTAGTGGTTTAGAGGGACTTGTCATTTTGTCCATCAATATCCCTACATTGTTAGCTTCTCCCACAAAAATTTCTTAATGGACTATCTGATTTCAAATGACAATTTGAACTAGCTAAAATGTTTCTTTACATTTGAGTTGATTTGCTAAATAAAGATAAATGGATGTTGAGCATAGCTGGACCAGCTATATCAAAATAGTAGAGTAATTACTCTCTAGAAAATGCTCCAACAAACAGTGGATCAAAGTGGCCAAGGACATCTACCATCCCAAGCCAACAATTTGTTGAGTAGGAACTTTTTCCCCTTGAAAGACACAAAGATTGTCTGCAAGAGGTTGGTAGCTACTCACTCTATCGAAAATCAGCCAGATAAAGGTTAACAGGTGCTTGCGTCCAATATCTAGAAAAATACACAGCTTTTGATGCCACATTGGCCTCTTGTCTTTGAAGATACTCCTATTTCTTTGCAACCAGATGCAGTCATAGTAACCACCCTTATCTTTGGTGCATAACTTCTCTTGAATGGTTGATGTAGATGAAACTTAGATAGTTAATATCTTAACCTTATTCTAAACTGGATCAATTTATAACCCCTAAAATTGCCTTTGAACCAGACATAATGAAATACAATTAACTAACAAATCAGATAGGGCTTCTCTTTGATTTTTATTTTTTAAATATCCCAACAAGCTTCAAGTGTTGGGTTGCCAATGAAAAGAACTGTAGGGGAAGGGGTGGGTACGAATCCTGCAAGAAGGTGGCGAAGTTGAGTCGAGCATTTGATGGGGATTGACCATGGGCTGCCATGCAAAAGGTGGTGGCATGGGCGAACTCTGCTGGTGGTGGATGGTGGAAGGGACCAGAGGAGGTGGCAGAGCAGTGGGGAGTCTGGCGGAGGAGAGATGAGGAGGTAGTGGTGACCGGTGGTGGTGGGAGTTTTGGAATCTGGCTGCACCAGGGTTATCGTGAGGAGCCACACTTGGTTGGGGATGACTGTAGGAGTTAAGTAGCTGGCAGCGTGGTTGGGGCCGAGTGGTGGTGTTTGGCTGTGGGTTTGGGTGGTGGGGGTTTTGGGTTTTGTTGGGGCTTGAGAGATTGAAGGAGAAGAAGAAAAGAAGAGAGGAGAGAGAAGGAGGAAGAGACAGAGAAAGAAATGGTTGGGGTGTTGTTCGGGAGTTCACGTGAGAGGAGAGGGGATGAGGGGGACTAATCCCTATGGAAACCAATTTCTCTAACTCTCTTCGGCTTCAAAACTCCCCCTATTTATTGAGTGTAAATAGTACATTGAAGGAAAAACTTAATTCTAAAGTAACTAGGACTCGGAGAAAGGAAAAAAATACACAAGGAAATAGGACAAATTACAGAGACACCAACTATAAAATAAAGAAAAAAATCAAATTGCGCAACACCCCTTGAACTTCTAAATAAATAATGTTGTGTTGGATCAATTCTCCCCCTTTCGAAAAAAACTCACTAGCAAGTTGGTTGGATTGATCTGGATTTGAAGTTATGAATGGTGGCTGCTTTAGAAACATTACATCCAGTGAGATAAAAATCATCAAGTCTGGAAACATCAAGTTCCAAAAAGCTTGCTTGGTTCTCGATCTTGTGAATATTGTTCCTCCTAGGTAGAATATACTTCAACTCTTTGAACAAATCAAGTTCTTGTCTAGCTTCGTCATTGGTAAAAATAATGAACTTGGGAACCATGGGCCATGAAGTTATGCTGATTATCCAAGTAATATCAGCGTCAATGATAGTATTCGCTGCGGGAATTTCCAGGGGAATCAGAAAGTGACTGCCTCAAATAATGTTGAGATCTACCCCTTGCTTAATCATAACTTTGTTTGGGGAAGACAAATAGATAGTCGCATTTGCAGGAATTAGATCTGCCAGGTTTTTTCCACACAGTCCAAAACTATTTCAGATGCATTCTTTGGAGATTCAACATCTGGAGGAGGGGGAAGTGCTTCCAGTGTCATCAGCATCTTGAGATAAGGATTTTTTTTTGAAAAAGGAAAGGGTAGTTATCCAGAGAGATAACTACCCAAAATCTTATATAATAGAATCAATAAAAATAACCATTACAACAGACGGACACCAAGGCCCCCACTCACACCGATACAACCCAGTGGGAAAGCAAGGAGTCGATAGACTCAACAACATTCTCTACGTAAGGTCTCTGGCCTCGGAAAACCACCGCATTCCTGCCCAGCCAAATCCCCCATAGGACTGCCAATGGCTTGGCCATCTCCTTCGAACGGAAAACAAACCGTCTGCCACCACCACCTCCACTTCTGAAGCTGTGCCAGAATTCCTCAAACAACCCACACTCCCACCATCTCTCGCCCATTTTATCCCAAATCTGCACCACAAAAGGGCAAGCGAAAAAAAGGTGGTCAACGTCCTCCTCACCACCCCCACATAAGGAGCATACCGTACACTCTCCAGGAACCCACCTTGCCCTCCACATCTTAGTCACCAGCCTTCTCCTAAGTAGCCAGGCGAAAATCTTGACTTTTAGCGGACACGCGGCTTTCCAAATCTGTCTGCAGTCCCTTACCAAATCCAGCTCCACCCCAGGACCACCAGCATACAACCTCCTGTACGCGGCCGTAACTGAAAATTCACCTTCATCCCAACCAAACATGTCCGTACCAGCTGCCGGCTGCAGTCCCTCCAACTCAGCTAGTAAGGTCTGGAAATCATGCGTTCTTGCATCGGACAGACTGCCAACGAAACGCGGGTACCACCCACCATCCCACGCCTCAGTCACAGACGCCATCTTGTTCTGGGATAAGGCAAACAGTCTCTGAAATCTGCTGCAAAGCGCTCCACCTGTCCAGTCATCCTGCCAGAATCTGAAAGTCTCCCCTGTTCCTAACACTGGGACGAAACAGTTCCTCACCCTTGGGGCCACCTTCGACAAGCCTTTCAGGAAGTGAGAAGCATCCCTAGGCGAAGATACCAGAAGATCCCATCGCACCGGACAACCATATGCCGTCTCAAACACCTTGCCCAACATATCCCCCCTTCCTTCCAACAGGCGCCCCACCCATTTCGCCAACAGACTGTCATTAGATCTCTCCACATCCCTCACGCCTAGCCCCCCGTCTTTCAGCGGTCTGCAGACCTCCTTCCAAGCAACCAACTTGGCACCCTGTTCATTCGTCCCCTGATTGGACCAGAAGAAACCCCTCATAGTTCGTTCAATCCTTGCAATCATTTGTCGAGGCATCTTCAGTACAGAAATGAAATAAGACGGCATCGCCGACAGAACCGCCTTGAGCAGAATCAACCTCCCACCTCTAGATAGAAGCTTGGACGCCCACCCCTCCAGCCTCCCAGTCAACCTCTCCACCAGGGAGGTCCAGTCTCTCACTAGAATCCTCCCATCTGACAACGGCAGGCCTAAATACCTAACCGGAAGTTTACCCCGTTCCATGCCAAGACCCAAACTGCATCCCCTTGCCTCCGCCTCATTCATGTTGAAAGGGATAAAATCCGACTTAGCCAGGTTAATTTACAAACCGGATGCCTTACCCAGCAAGAAAACCAGGAACCTCAACCTTCTGGCCTCCACTTCACCACCTTCAATAAAGAAGATCGTATCATCCGCATACTGGAGCAAAGGGATACCCGTCCCATCCCTCAGGGAGAAACCACTCAACAGGCTTCTCTCACGGGACCTCCTCGCCGCCTTAGCAAGAGCATCCACAGCAATCACAAAGAGCATCGGGGCCAGCGGACAACCCTGCCTCACCCCCCTCCTAGGTTGGATCCAACCTTCAGCCGGGTTTCCATTGATAAGAACCGAGAAAGACGTCGTAATGACGCATCTCTTCATCCACTCAATCCACACCGGTGGGAACCCCCTCTTTACCAAGGACACCCAAAGAAACGACCACTGGATCGAATCATAAGCTTTGCTGAAATCGACCTTCCACAAAAAAGCCTTCTTCTTTTCTCTCTTCCAGGATGAAAGGATTTCCGAGGCTACCACAAAGCCTTCTAAAATATTCCTGCCAGGGACAAAGGCCGTCTGCACCGGGTCTATAATCTCACGTAATGTTCTCCTCAATCTATTCGCCAGAAGCTTAGCTACCACCAAGTAGATAGCATTCGAAAGAGCTATCGGTTTGTACTCCTGAATCTCCTCAGCGTCCTCCCTCTTCGGCAATAAGAACATATAGAACTTGTTCAGCCTGTTAAATCCCGAGTTGCCCGTTTTAAACTCTTGCACCACTTGCATAACGTCTTCCTTCACCACTAGCCAAAACTCTCTATAGAAGGCAACCAGGAAGCCATCCGGCCCTGGACACCCATCCGCGTTCAGCTCCCAAATTGCCTCACGGACCTCATCCTCCTCAAAAGAACCCGTCAAGAAATCCGCGTCTGTCCCCCTAATCTGTGGTATCCCGGACCCCAACCACCTCCACCTTCCCCCCCGCCTCCACCCCGTGAATTCTCTAAAATAATTCGCAGCCGCCTCTCCCACCGCTTCCCTTCCCACAAACTCCTCCCCATCCACCATCAACCTGTCAATCCAGTTTCTCCTCCTGCCCGACGCAGCCATACGAAAAAAGCGGGTACTGGAATCGCCCTCCTTCAGCCACTTCTGCCTAGATCTCACCTTCCACTCCACCTCCGCTTTCCTATCTTCCTCCTGAATCACCTGAGTCTGTCTCGCTCTATAAGTCCTGTCATCTTCTGAAAGGAGCCCAACATCCTCTGCCCTGTCCAGGCGTGTAATTGCAGCAAGCGCCTCCTCTTTCTTCCTCCCGTGTTCCTCCCTAACCCGCTTGATGTGGGACTTCAAGAAGGATCTCAAATCCTTCAGCTTCGCTTCCAACCTGGCGGCCGCCGACCCATCCACCTGAGTAGACCACCGTTCCTCAACCAAACCCCTAAAGCCCTCCTCCAAGAGCCACGCTTTGTCGAACTTAAAAGAGGTGCCATGCCTCCATACCTCGTTCGACGTCCACAGCAAGGGGGTGTGATTCGAGAACGGGCGCTCCAAAGGCCTAACCTTCGCCATCGGGAACAACTCTGCCATCGCCGTCGAAACCAGAAATCTATCAATACGGGATCTCTGCCCTCCCGCGTTCCTCCACGTGTATAGACAGGACAACGGAAGCATATCAACCAACCCCTGGTTTGCCACAAAGTCTGCAAATGCCTCAGAGCCCTGGTCCAATCCCCCTCGGTCACCCGGTCTGTCCTCAGCCCGTAGAGTAACATTAAAATCCCCACCAATCAGCCACGGGACCCCCTGGAAAGCTGTCGCAACTTGGCTCAGATCTTCCCATAAGACCTGTCTCCTCCGACCCTCCGTCGGGCCATAAACCGAGGAGAGGAGCAAACATGTGTCATCCCGGCGTCTCTAAAGTCTAACAGCGACAACACTGGATTCAATCAGTGAGTCCAGCAAGGAGAACTCCTCCTCCCTCCACCCTACAGCAATTCCCCCTGCACTCCCATCCGCATACAGGGCTAGGAAACCCCCACAACTTTCTCCCCCCACCTCCCTCCACAGCCTTCTATTACAGCTCCCCCACTTCGTCTCTTGAAGAAAGACCACATCAGGGCCCCACCTCTGAATATACCCCCGCAAAATCGATCTTCTCGACGGGTCATTCAGACCCCTTAATTTCAAGATAAGATCTTAGTCATGTGGTCCTCCAGGAAATGCCTCCAGATGTCAACCGTCTAAACCCTATCATTTTTGCCATGACATTCTCCTCCTCATCCAGCAACAGACGTCGGTCCTCCGAGCTTCCCTCACCACCACATACCTCAATTCCACGTCCCGCAGCCACCAGATCACCTACAGCTTCGACCACCTCGCCGCCAGCACCAATCCCCAGCAACTCAGCCTCACCCCCAAGCTGCCTAGCCGCCTCCATCGTTCTCTTCCCTGCACTCGCATCCCCCAGCCCCCTATCTCCATCATCAGTATCTGCCGCCCGTCGCCCATCTGCCAACCCATTGGACCCCGGAGCAAGCAGGTCCCCGCCGCCACCTCCAGAAGATGCCGCCGCTGACGATGTAGCGCCACCAGATGTCCCCCGCTCCTCCGGCGACCGGCGTCGGTTGGCCACAGCCCCCCCCCCCCCCCCCCCCAGACGGGTTCCTTCGAGGCAACCCCCTACGGTACGACCACCGCGGCCGGTAGAAGTCTCTGCGACCCAGTCATCTTCCGCTCCCGTCGTCGTCCGCCGCCCTCCCCACCAGCCACCTCCAGTCTCGCCGCCCGACTCGGACCGACGAAGGAGCGCTTCGAAACCCCTCCAGCAACCTTCCGGCCCTCCCCCGCAGAGACCAGGAAACGTGGGGGCGAGCGTGCAAGGGGACCCGACCCGGCTACAGCACCGGAGCCCCCAAACTTCGTAGTCGGGTCATGCTCACCCGACCCAAAACCGCCATCCGCCACTTCCTCAAGACCAGGAGCCAGCGCGTCACCACCAACACTCCCGCAATCAGAGGGGTCGCCCGGTTTCAGCGCCACATTCAATTCCCCCGCCTCCTTCGCCAAAATCGCAACGGCCCTCTGCATTCTCGCCGCTTCGTCTGCCGCCGATCGTGCCACGGGAGACGCACTCACCCCGAGATCCCCGCCATAATCCTCGCCGCGACCTTCGACCTTCCCAAGAACAGTCCGGCCCTCCTCCGCCCGCCTGTCGCCACCGCCTCCACACGTCACCGCCGCTTCGCCACCCACCACCGCAGCAAAGGACCTAGGGTTCTCAGAACCCCAGGAGACGCGGAGAAGCCAGGCGGAACTACCCCATCGGAGCACCGACCTCTCCACCAACAGCCGCCCCGGTTTCATCTCCACCCAAGCCTCAATCCGCGACAGATCAGCCACCTTCAGGCCGATGCCACTGCACCCGCGTAGCCTCGCAAAAGGGGCCACCACCGCTGCGACCACCTCCACCGTGCGGAGGAAGAGCGGAACTCCCTCAATCAAGATCCTCCTCGCGCCAGACGGTGGCATCTCCGCCAGCGCCCCATCAGACCTGACCGGCCACCGACATCTCACCACACCATCGCTAGATAAGGATTGAATGCATTGTTCATAATGTGTGGCTTTTCCTTAGGTGTTCCCTCTAGAGTTGTAATTCCGGATTCAACAATTTTGTTGCAGCCCTGTAGGAGATTCTCGTAATAAAGGACCAATCATTCTTTGTCATGCTTACCTTTGAGCTTGAAGATTGTGGCATCACGCTCTTGGAAATCAACGCAGATTCTATTGGATCTTCAAATACCCTTGATACTATCAAAAAGGGTAATGACTCTTGGCCAATGCTGTTAATGCGAAAGGCGATAGCAAGGCGACAAGGCTCAAAATCGCTCGAGGCGACAAAAAGGCGACAGCCCGAGTGAATTGAGGCGATCATCTTTTATTGGCATATATATGTCTTATTAACTCAATTTAATAGCACTAAGTTTATAAAATCATGTCTAATAACAATGTTGGAGACTTTAAGTAAAAGAAAATGATGACAATTGTACTGCCAAAAATTATTTTACATAATTTCAAATGGTAAAGAAAGAAAAGTTTCTACACAATTAAGGTAGAAAAGCATAAAAATTAAATTTATCATTAAAGGGAACAATTGTTAATTCTCAAAAAATAAAACACATCAGTCATCATAATCATCTTCAAGATTCAATTCGTCATCATCATCGTCACCAGCAACTTCTTCAATCTCCTCTTCCTCTTCCTCTTCCTCATCGCTGTCCACATACTCTTCTTCTTCTTCTTCAATAACTATTGGGCTTTTCCTTTTTCCTTAGCTTTCTTAGGATCATTTTTCTTTGTAGTAGCATAAGCCCGAGTACGTCGAATAGCCTCTTGCTCATTAATTCCTGATGCAAGCTCAACCATGCCCCAAGTGAGATCATCATCACCAAACACAAGATCATCACCTGCATTTTCCTCATCTTCCTCCATTCTCCCTAATAACCATTCATTTGAATCATCAATTTCCTGGAGGAAAATGGAATCAAGATAATCTCTATCTTCATATCGATCCCTCAAAGTTTCGTTGTACTTAACAAACATAAGATCATTTAACTTTTGTTACACCAACAGATTCTTTTTCTTTGAGCGAACCTATATAGATTTCCAAAATAAAATGATTAATATAAAATTATTTGATAAAATTAATGCTATGCATATTATGAATTGGTTTGTAACTTATATTTTCAAATACACTCCAATTCTTTTTGCATCCCGAGGCACTACAAGTAAGACCTAGCACCTTCAGTGCTAATTTTGCCAAGTTAGGTGTAGACCCACCAAAGAGATTTCACCACTCCACTGTAAAAAGATAATAAGTTATATAATATTAATAAGCAACTGGAAATGGAAAGTTATTATAAAAAATTTATATCACTTGACTACCTAGGGTAATGGTCTTCCTTTGTCTAATAGCCATAGGTGTTCCAAAGAGTCTTTATGCATTTCTATAAATGGAAATTTCTCGTGTTATTTTGTCTTGCACACTCTCATCAGGCTCTAATTTTGCCAAGACATTGTAAAATCCATTCATAACCTCTGAATCAAAATCAAGATTTTGATTTTCATAAGAGAAATCAGGATTGAGGAAAAATCCTGTTGCATGTAGAGGCCTATGAAGCTGACAATCCCATCTCTTATCAATGATGTCGTAAATAGGTGCAAACTTTTCAGCATTATTATTGAAAGCCTTCATGACAACTTCCTTAGCTTTATCCATTGTTTCGTATATGTATCTCATTGTAGCTCTCTTCTCTGAGTCAACAAGATGAAGCACTCTCACAAGAGGAGACGTAGCCTTTAAAATGTATACAATCTTATTCCAAAATGAAGGCATCATGATGATTGTTGCCACCTTCTTTCCCTTCCCTTCTTTTTCATTTTTAGAAGTGATCCACTTATCGGAAGTGAACATCTTCCTTAAATTTACCTTTTGTCTATGAATTCTCTGTAAAGTGAGGAAAGATGTAGCAAATCTTGTAACTGCAGGCCTCGACAACTTCCTACTTGTGAATTACCTCATCAAATTTAAGACTGAAGGATGCGTGTATATATAACTACTCAGTTGCATTGCATGCTTGAATGTCTTTTTACATCCTCTAACTTTCCAAAATCTTCCAACATCAGATCAATGCAGTGTGCAGCACAAGGAGTCCAATAAACTTGAGCATGCTTAGCCTTTAGTAATTTGCTTATGGAAAAGATAAATGATATTTTTTATATTTTACAATGCTTATAATATTAAAGAAAAGATGTATGTTAAAATAAATAAAGTCTAAAGATTTATTACCAGCAAGAACATAATTCGATGCATTGTTACTGACGACTTGAATCACATATTCCTCCCCGACGTGACCGATCATGCCACTTATCAGCTCACAAAGCTTCTCCCCTGTCTTTACGCAGCTTGAGGCATCAATGGACTCTAAGAAAATAGTTCCCATAGGAGAATTAACGAGAAAATTTATAAGCGTTCTGCTTTTCCTATCTGTCGAACCATCTGTCATCAATGTGCATCTATATTTTTTCCAAGCATCATGATGTTTGGTGATGAAATCCTGAGTCTTGTTCACATGATATCTCAATAAAAGAACTCTCACTTCATGGTAAGGAGGCTTCAATCCAGGGCCAAAATGACCAATTGCCTCAATCATTGTCTCAAACCAGATATCTTTAACAACATTGAATGCAATATTGTTACGATATATCCATTTTGCAATGATCTGTACAATTGCATCTCTTCCCTTCTTTTTGAAAATCTTAGAAATTGTAGTTTGTTTTGTCAACAATCTCCTTTTTCGTTCCCGAACCACCTTCTAAGGATCAATCTTCGTAAACTTATTTATTGGTCCATGAAACTTCTTCATTAGAGGAAGTTCACCACTTCCATCAACTCCCATCATGATTTGAGCCTTCTTTGCATGTGACTGTATAGGATTTTCTACTGTTCTTTTAGTTGTGAATCTATCCATGGGTCCTTGTAAGACATTCACTTATATTTCACCTCCATCATCCTCATCATCATTAAGCAACTCATCGTAAACAAAATCTTTCATGAACTTTTCTTTTTCTTCCTTTTTAGATTGTCGATATTTTCTTAACTCCTCTCTCACATGCAATGGAGCTTTTGGACATATTGTTGTGTTCTTCTCACCACCAGTAATATGTCCAGTAGCTCTATGAATTTCCCCTTTTACTATCCTATCATAGAAAATACACTTCGTATCATTAGTCTTTTTTGGGTCCTCTAATGTGACATATGATATAAGTATATATAAGTATATACTGTTGTATAAACAATAAACTATATATATATATATATATATATATATATATATATATATATATATATATATATATATATATATATATATATATATATATATATATAGCAGACTGCAGACACCGTCAAACTCAGGTGATGAGGCGGCGAGCGCACCACCGTCGAACTCAGACAAGCGGCGGTGCGCCACCGTCGAACACAGAGAACCTTGAGCGGAGGAGATACCTGGGCGATCGAGGTTAAGGAGGCATCGTAGATGGCAAGCGGTGAAGCTCGGGTGGCGATGGAGGTCGACGAAGCTCTAGCGGAGGCGATAATGGTGTGAGGCAGTGATGGTTGGCGTGGAGATGAAACACACGTAAATAGACTCTTGTATGGAAGGTGAGAGGTCGTCGAGGGCAAGAATGATAAGTCCATTTCTTGCTTTTTCAAAAAAAAAAAAAACTTGGCGATGAGGCGGCGAGGCGAAGAGGCGCCGCCTGAGTCGAGGAGGCACGTCACTTGTTCGAAGCAGTTCACCTGGGACTTCCTCAAGGCGATGAGCTCCTCAGTCACCTCGCCTCATTGCCTCATCGCCTGAGGCAACCACCTCAACAGCATTGGTCTTGGCTGGATAGCATTTCCTCGATAGCCTTTAGTTCCTTGCTAAAGCATAACGATTCTTCTACTTTTAAAAAGTTGCCTTGAGAAGGTTTAATTTCATCTCTTCAACAAGACCTTGGTTATTGTTTACTTTCACGATAATCATAAGAATAATCCTATCTTGGATAATTAGACTTCTTTTTTGAATAGGAGATCGTTGAATTGTAAAAATGACTTGAACCCATGGCAATTGATGTAGGCAAAACTTAGATAATTAATATCTTAACCTCGTTCTCAACTGGATCAATTTATAACCTTGAAAACTACTTGAACCGGCCTCAATGAAATGTGATGAAATAACAAATCAGATTTATAACTTCTCTTTGATTTTTAAATATCCCAACAAGCTTCTAGTGTTGGGTTGCCATCGGAAAGAACTGTTTGGTGGGGGGGAGGTGTTGGGGATGAATGTAGTGAGAAGGTGGTGAAGTTGAGTCGAGCAGTCAGTGGGAACCAATGGTAGGCATTCGTGTGGAAGGGGTGGAGAGGTGTGATTGAACTGGTGGGTGGCGATGTGAGCGGAAGGGATTGTAGAGGTGGCGGAGCAGTGGGGAGTCTGGATGAGAGATGAGGCAGTGGTGATGACTGGAGGTGGTGGGGGTTCTGGAATTTGGCTGCATTAGGGTGATTGTGCAGGGTGCTGTGCTGTTGAGGATGATTGGAATAGTGATGGAGCTGGCAATGTGGTTGGGTTCAAGCGATGGTGTTCGCGATGGGTTTGGTGCAGGGGGGCTGCAGAGATTCAAGGAGAAGAAAAGGAGGAAGAAGAACAAAGGAGAGAGGGAGAAGGAAAGAAAGAAAGAAAAGGGTGGTGTTGTTGTTAGGGAGTTCATGTGAGAGGAGAGGGGATGAGAGCAACTAATCTTTATGGAAACCAATTTCTCCAAATCTCTTTGCCTTCAAAACCCCTCTATTTACGGAGGATAAATAGGATATCAAAGGAAAAAGTTAATCCTAAAGTAACTAGGACCCAGGGAAAGGAAAAAAAAAAAGACATAAGGAAATAGGACAAATTAGGGAGATACCCATTATAAAATTAAAGAAAAATCAAAATTGCAGAAAATCCCTTAAACTTCTAAATAAATAATGTTGCGCTGCTTCGATGACACTTGGAAAGAATTGATAGAAGATGCATCCATTGATGCAGCATTCTGTTGCCAAAGTAGCTTTGGGAACAGATACTCGAAGAATAAATGTTAATTGTCTTTATCCTCATCCCCACAGCATTTGCATGTATCCTTGGTACCCAACTGCTCGTCCAACCTCATCCGAGTTGAACCTTTTTTAATCACATTAGGACATGACCATGAGCTTTTTGTAACTATATCTTTATATATTCTTGACTTTATATAGTGCATTACTTGCTCATTAACGATGTGCTGAAGTGCTAGTAACTTGATGTTTCTTTTATTCACTGTACATAATGTAATCTTCAAAATGCTTCATTGCCAGTTCTTTTCTTTGGTTTTTTTTTTTTTTGAAAGGAAGCAAAAAAGTCTGTTAACCCCTCACTTTCACTAAAGCCAAGGAGAGCTAGTCACACCTGAAGGTTCAAAGCATATTAAAATAATGTAAATCTCTCAGCATTAGTTCTTTCCCTTTGGAAGACAACCCTGTCGTGCTCTAGCCAAATGCACCAAAGCATGAGATGAAAGTTCTCATTGCCACTATTTGCTAGTAGGGAAATGCAGAAGAAAGGCAGAAGCAAAAATGGCACTTGAACTTTTGGATGGATTTCATTTTGTCACTTATTTTTCTTTCATTTTTAAAAGAGTGGGTTTGAATTTAGCTTCTAGGTTTTAATTTAGTCTCTTGAAGAGAGCATAATAGCTCAATGGTTGGGATCCATTGCTTCGGAAATGTGTGGAGGCTCAAGTGATCCATTGAAGTGACGAGACCTAACTGTTTGTATCAGAAGCGGGACGCTCTGTCAATTGGGGAAGGTTTTTGGTTACAAGACTTGGAGATATCATATCAGATGTGAGAATGCTGACATGAGTAATGAGAAATCATGTGAAAAGCATGATTCCCTGTAAGTCTGGGGTATGTAGGCTTTTCTTTATCAACCTCTATCTTTCAATCAATTTTCTTTTCTTGGTCACGTAGAACTTTCTCAGTGATACTAGAACATCCTAGGCTCAATGCAATAAATTTGTGGAATTAATCGTGATCATTGTAGAAGCAATTTCTTTGAAAAATTATGGTTTGTGGGTATCCAGTCAATTAAGCCTAGCGTTGCTGCTTAACTACGCTGGCCTGTTATCCAGGCACCTTTGGAAGGGAGGGAATATGACGACATACACACTTTTCTGGTCCTCATCAGTTTCAAGGTTTGGTTGCACGAAATGGACTTGGCTTTGTTAGAAGGCCTCATCTTGAGAAGTGTAGTTCGTGAGGCGTCCCTCTCACAGTGGGAATCTCGCTCACCTCATTCTTATTGCATGCTATTTTTTCTCCTTTACATGGGGGTGAGTCCAATAAAAAAAATCTCATGAATGGAGACCGAGAGGTGCCCATAGTATTCCTTACCTTCTATCTCATGAAATTTTTAAAATTGCTAGTTTTTTTAGGCAAGAAAGCAATGTTTCTTATCCAAATATCTCTCTCACATGCAAATACTACTAAAAGGTGCTATATTTCTTCAATTACCGACCTCTTTATCTCCTCCTCCTCCTCCCTCCCTTCCACACCCCCCTCTCTCACATGCATGCGCTCACCTACTCACTGGCCAATGATTTGTGGCGGCAACTTTCATTGTCATAGTGAGATGGTAGTGAAACATAGTTGACCATGTTACTTGTTGGACTGTGTGTGTAGTTTAGTCCCACATTGGTTAGCGTGGGACTGTATGGCGTGTGGTGGCCTATAAATAGGTAGTGTACCTCTTCATTCTTCTTCGAGAAAATATAGACACATATGCCCTATTGGGGCCTTCTCCTGTGGTTCTCTTTGTTCTTTGTGAGTAGTGTTTCCATGTAAGTCCAAGCGTTTTTGATTAATTTTATGTTTTGATTATTGCTTCCGCTTATTATATTCTTCAACTTGGTATCAGAGCAGGTTTATTCTTGGCTTGATTATCCAATTATTATTTGGTGTTCCAATCTTTATTTGTTCTCTAGCGTTGAGAAATCAAAGGAGCAGGGAGACTGGGACCCATACACTCTATGGCATCCCCCTGGACGTGACCCTGATGTTGGATTGCATGAGCAGCCTCAAGCGCTGCAAGGTCAGCGGGATCTTCTTCTATGACAAGCGGTCAGGGCGCTGCACCCCCTTCTCCGAGGAGTCGATCTTCGAGATGTGCTCCCTTCGGCCAAGTGAGGTCTACAGCCGGGAGAAGCTACAGTAGGAGATGAAGATGCTGTCGACCTCCGGGTTGCTTTGGCAGTTGTTGCTGAAGGCGACGCCCCTCGCGGACGGGTCTGTCGACGTCATCATCGGCTTCAAGGAGATGCGGTGTAGGCCGCGACCCTGCTTTTGCTGGGGGTGAGGCTTTGGCAGGGGGCCAACGGACGGCAGCGGCGAGGAGGCGAAGAAGGCGACGCACGGCGGCACGTGGCAGCAGGATAGCGGCAACTCACTGTGAGGACAAGGGGCTGCCATGACCACATCACCCAGCAGTGGTCGGTGGCAGTAGTGGCGTCCACATGGCGGTCTTCGAGGATGAGGCAGAGGATGACCGCGGTGATGAGGAACTTCATGGCGCCACTCCAGCGGATCTGAAGGTGTCGCGACGAAGCAACAGTGATCACGAGGTACTGTAGCGCTGATCCGAGCGTCTGTGACGGTGTTGTAGTGTGGGTGGCTATCCTTTAGGCGACCTGCAGTGGTGCTGCGATCCTGTTCTAGGGTTGTTGCGGCAGTCCTTCAAACGGGTGTATGAGGAAGGGCTTTGGTTTTTCCCTAAGAGAGGTGAGTTTCCTTCTTTTTTATGTGATAGTTAAAAAATAAATAAAGGCAGGAAGAGGATAGAAGGAAGTTCAAAAAAAAAAAGAAAAAGAAAAGAGAGAGAGAAAAGAGGTGAAAAAGAGAAAAAAAGGGAAAAGAGAAAAGAGCAAAATGAAAAACATAAGAAAATGAAAAAAAAAGGGAGAGAGAATTCAAGAGAAGGGGGGGAGAAACTCTTCTTTATATATGTGTATTACTCTGATTTTTATTTCTTCTTTCATACGAGTATTGGAGAAAGGGGGGAGTGTAGGTCTATTATAGTCATCCTCTAGGAGGGAGTCCCTTGTTCGAGATCGCCATGCAAGATTCACAACTTTGGGAGGTTCAGAGTTTCGAGGTCTCCAGGAGGGAAATCCAGTTTCAATGTCCTTAAAGGAAAGGCCCATTTCAGATTTCGCATGTGAGATCCAGTTTTGTGGACTCTAAGAAGGAGATCCACCTTTCGAGGCTTTCAGAGGAAGGCCCGTTACAAGGATACTGAATGGGGAGCCACTAGCACGTGTTGAGGTTCTCCAGAGGAGAGGCCATTTGTCAGCTATAGCATCCAGCAGCTTCAGCTTTCGCTGATGTGTTGACATCAGCATATGCGCCTGCAGACGAGGACTAGCCAAGAGTGTATGTTCCGTTGTGTAGAGTGGGATTTGAGTGTTGTACAAGCTGAGCATTGCATGCTCCAGCTTGAGGGGGAGTGTTGGAATGTTTGTGTAGTCTAGTCCCACATTGGTTAGCATGGGACTATATAGTATGTCGTGGCCTATAAATAGGCAGTGTACCTTTTCATTCTTCTTCGAGAAAATAGAGACACATGTGCCCTATCGGGGCCTTCTCTCGTGGTTGTCTCCCTGCTCTTCATGAGTAGGGTTTTCATGTAAACCCAAGCGTTCTTGATTGATTTTATGCTTTGATTATTGCTTCTGCTTATTATACTCTTCAACTTTACTTAAAGCAGGTGCTATTGTTTTGTCTTGATGGTTCTTATCTATAGTTAATGCATGACAAGTGAGAATTGAAGTCAAATCCACCTAATGTAATTCACTAACACGAAATCTATGTTATAGACATTGAGCAAGGATTTTCAAAGTAAGGTCAAGGGAGTATCTTCTCCTTACAAACTAGTTAGTGAGGAAGCCACTAAAATTCCTTCACTGGATAACTCTTTCTCAATTGGCTAATTGAATTTATTTGGCTGCATTGAAAATCAAAGGCCTTAGCTACCAATACATTGCAGGACACCATCAATTTGTTGCCAGGATATTGACTCGATGAATCAAACCTGTAGTATTGCTGCCTTTGTGCCTGTTTTATCTACTATGAAATTTCATCTCACCTACCCATCTTTTTTTTTGAAGAAGACGAAAATGAAGATTACCGGAGATCACTAATCGTCAAGAAAATTATATTAAAATAAAATGAACGGAGTTACAAGTTGTTGAGCCAAAATTCAGACAAAAAATAAACCTCGCTCACAACATTTTCGACCCAACATCTCGCATTTTTTAAAATCTTGCCATTCCAGATGCACCAAAGAATATTCAGAGCTCTGATCCAACCAGCCAAATTAAGATCAAAATGCTCTCTAAAAGATCTCCAAAAGCTATTTGCATCTGTAAAAACCATCGTTCGAAGATTAAAATGCTGCCAATCCCCATCATTTGCTCACTTTTTTCTAAAGGTTTTCGTGACTATACGCTCCCTTCTGAGAAGTCAAAGAAAATTTTTTACTTTCATAGGCAATCTGCATTTCTAAAGAATTTTTGAATCCAATCCAATTTCACCCAAATCAGCCACTGCAGACCAATTTACTATAGGTCTTTTTAACATAATATGTTCCATCTTTCCATATAAATGTATCAAGTTCGTTTGCAGCCGGCTTGAGATAAGAAATGCACCATAACAGTTGTTCACATCATTCACAGTAACACTCCTATCATTAACCAGCTGAAAAACACGTGGAAAGAAGTGGGAAAAATTGCCCAACTTGCTCCAATCATTCAACCAGAATTTGAAAATGCCCCCATTCCCCAACATGGGGCTGAAATTGCACGCATACTCCATAACTGGCTGAATAGCACACCAAAATGAAGATGCACCTCTTCTAGGCATCGCCCTTTTAGGGATATTCATATTCGTGTCATAAGAATCGTTCAACAACGACGTCACCATAGACTCCTCCCTTGAAACAACTCTAACCACCCACTTTAGTAGAAGTGCCGTATTGAAATCATCCAACCGGTGTACACCCAAACCACCTTCTTTCTTGGGTCTACACAATATACACCTCCTTTCATCGCACCAACTGCATAAATCGACAGGTGGAATTGACCCCCTCTAGAAAGCAACCTTCCACTCCAAGAAGTCTTTTTGTAATTTGTTCCACCATAGCATTCCAGTCCGACACCAATAATCTCTTACCTTTCAACGAGAAGCCAATATACTTGATTGGTAGACGAGCCATTGACATCTCTAAAACACTAGAAATTTCCTCCATCGTTGCACCAAAGATAACAAAAGGAACAAACAATGATTTTCTCCAATTAATCTTCAAACCAAAAATTGCCACGAAAATCCTCACAAGGAACACCACATGAGCTGCTTCCAACGTACCTCCCTCAAAAAAAGTTGTCATCTGCGTATTGTAGAAGAGGGGTAAGGAGAGATCCATCCTTTTGGCAAGTAAAGCCAGAAAAAAGATTCCCATTACATGGCTTAAAGCTAAAAAAGCAAGAGGATCCATGACAATATCAAACAAAAGTGGTACTAAGGGACAACCTTGTCTCACACGTCACTATGGTTGGATCTAAGAGCCATTTGAATGACCATTAACGAAGACCGAAAAGGAAGATGTAGTAACACGTCTTTTGATCAATTGAAGCCTCTTCTAAGAATCTCCCAAAGATAAGTCCAAAACATGGAATCATACGCCTTGGAAAAATCAACTTTCTATAAAAAGGCTGATACCCCTCTTCAAGGTTCAGGAAGTCGATATGTGGTCGGTTGGGTCAATGCATAGAGAATTTATGATATGCGGATGAGTATGCAGACAAGTATGCAGTTTTGTATTTTTTATTTAAAAAAATAAAATAAAAAATAATAAACATCAACCACAACTAAAATGAGACGTAAACTCACCTAAAATCATAACAATAAATCCAACAAAATCAAATGTAGAATACCTTTTTTTTATAAAAAAAAATCAAACCTAAAACATATTCTATTACAAAATCGGCCGACTACTTGGCTGACTACTCAAGTATTTGGCTCGAGGAGTCAATCTTGTCCACTTAATGGATCGCCTAAGGATACTCGATGCGGAGAGGGCAACGCTAACGAGTATGCGGCTGCATAGTCAGCTTACTCGGCCGACTTCCTGAACACTGCCCTTCTTCTCTTCCATGAAGCTAGCATCTCTTCTGCAATCGTAAAAGAATCCTGTAGTGATCTACCCTTTATAAAAGTTGACTACACCGGTGAAATAATAGTAGGCATAGTTGCACATAATCTGTTTGCTAAGATCTTAGTCATCATTAGATAGATGGAATTGGAAAGGGCAATCGGTCTAAACTCATCAATTGAATCTGCAGAAACAAGTAAAATCAATTTAGCCTCTCAAAACCTTAATTGCCTCTAAAAAGTTCACGTATCATATCCATAGCATCAGGACCAACCATGTCCTACATCTCTTTGTAAAACACAATTTGCAACCCATCAAGTCCAGGACAACCCTTGGCCTTCAGCCCATGAAGTGATCTGGGAACCTCCTCTTCAGCCCATGACAGGCAACTACCCTTCCGAGACTGGACAGATTTCCTGGTGACTTTTTTGTGAATGTTGGTGCAGCTGATCTGATCCTAGTTGACCCAGTTATCTTTGATGATCCACTTGGTAATCATGTTTGATTGGCCTTGATGAAGTCATCAAGGTTGCCTGACCTTGATGAAGAACTTGTGATCACTGTCTTTGACACAGGTTGCCTAGTCGTATCTTAGCATAAAATGTACTTAGTTGCATTTTCTAATCTTTTTCCATGTCAAGTAGCCTAATGAACCATAGATTCCACTAGAGTACCATAATTGATGCAATATTGACCAGGATCTAGATTGACCTGGGGGAATTTATTTTCTCATTTGATTGTGATATTTGTTACTTCTTGTAAGTTTGAAGTGGTTGCTACCACTTTGCAATAAAAATTTTGGGATGGCCACTTCGTATTAGTCATCATATTTCTCACTCAAAAAATGGTAATCCATATTTGGACTCATCCACAACTTTAATTTCCCCTAGTCTCACAATTTTACCTCTGCCTATTGTTATGAAATATCTTTCTCGAAATCACTTTCATGAGATGCTTTAAACACCTTCCAGTTGATTGCAGCAGTGATGTTAGTCCTGTATTATGTCATCAGTATGGGGTCACACATGCCTTCAGTGAAGCACTCGTTGGCTTTCATCTTGCCTAACTAAGTATGTAATAGATTAACTTTCGCTAGGACTGTTGCTGGCATTCTAGGCTCCATCTACTAAAAGATCCCATGGAGGTGTCTGCACTTTATGTTTGCAAAGAGGAGAAAGAAGAGGGCAAAGCCCTGATCATGCACTGTACAAGAAAGGAAGAGGGAAAAAAAGCCCATTGTTGGGCTCTCTATAGTTGTTGTTTAATTGCTTTCTTTTTTCCTTTTTCGTCTTATCTTGAGTTGCTTGTGCACCCATCTGTTGAACCAAAATGTTGGATTATGTGGGTCATGTTTCTTTTCTTTTTGGCTCTTTTATCCCTTTTTTTGGATGGCACAGTAGCCTTCTTTTTTTTTTTTTTGGGAGATGAAAGCTAAACTGCTCAATGATCTTTCTCAAAAAAAGGAAAAAGATAAGAGGTTAGTGGACCATAGACATCCATTATTGTCAGTATAGAGCTAATTAGTAGACTGGCTATACCTCTCTCTCTCTCTCAAAAAAAAAAAAATCACTACTATGGCAATCCAAAGTAAGCCCTTTTCCTCTAACAAAATCCCGCCAATAACCTGCATTAGACTGAGCGCCTTGATCAGCATTTTGAACACAAGGACTTTCTCTGTGAAGAACCTCACCATTCCTTTCTTGCTAGATCATTGGAAACCCACTTTCTCCTGCCTTGCGGTATTAATTCACTGGTTCCACCGATGCAAGCCTCTCCAAGCTCCTTTTTCCATTAGAAGTAGGAATCCAACCAATTTTGACCCTCACCAAACTTTTGTAGCAGAAGTCCATTGAAAGAATAGATTGTCAATATCCTCGTTAAGGATCAAGTTGTTGTGCCCCAATGCTTCTTTTGGGATTGGATATAAACTCCCTCCTCTGTTTAAAGGGTTTTAATACTATGGAAATCAAGAGTAGATTGTTTCAAAGGAGTATTGGTATTCATTCTATGTCGGGAGGGAATGACAAGGGGAGTAATTTGCCTTCTACTGACAGACATATGTCCAGGAATCAAATAGCATTTTTATGCTTGACAAGCTAAGTTAGGAGTTAGGAGCTTGCACAACAATCTAAAATGCACAATATCCCCTGCACTAGAGGAGTCGTTTTAGGCAGAAGCCCCACATATGGTTTTAAGCTGACCCTTTACAGAAATGGGGCCTAGGGATTGATATGATGATTAATTTAGGTAGGAGGCCAACCTACCGTGGGCATCTGTTGGTCTCTGTGCATGATATTTTTTTGGTTGGACTCACCCTCACTTCGAAGGAAAAAAATGCATGTAACGAGAACAGGCAAGGGAGATTGCCTGTTGTGAGTGTATGCTATTCTTTCAATATTCTCTTTCTATAAAAGGAATGATGTAAGAATAAGTTTGGAAGGTAGTAAGTTGGGAATTTGATGCAGCCTGGAGGGAATTCTGACATTTAAGTCTATTTTTTTCCCTATAGAACCTGGAAGCAATTCTTACACGCATGCACACACTCTAATTTTAGTATTTAGGAGTTCGTTTGGTATGGGGCTGTATGTTGCCCTTATCTCTCTTTCCTTATAGACCTTATGTTTGTCTATCCTGTCTGTGTTGCTGAGGAAGTTAGGATAGGAAGGAGAAGATGTGGATGGAGTGTTAGTTTTTGGTGGGGGGGGCGGGGGTGGGGGAGTTTCCATTTTCATTTTTATTGGAGAAGGTAAATATGATGGGCATGGGATTTGACACCATGACCTCTTAAATGCCAGTGGGGTGCTCTACCACTGAGCCAACGTGGTGGCCTTGTTTCGGCTCTCGGTATTTGTTGTTGTATTAGAAAACCATAAAAAAGTGTCGGATGGATTTTTTTCTCATTGGAAAAAAATTTGGTTCATCAAGGGTGATGAAGGATTGAACTACAAGTTAAAGTGTGGTTTTGGACTCAAGTTGAGTCCAACAATTATAGGGGACCCTGTCCATAACCTACGGAGAAATTGTAGTGTATTTTTGACCCTAAACAAAATTGCCGACTTTTTTGGAATCTCAATTTGTTTTTTTTTCTAATTTACTTTGTTGGTGGTTTGGAGAGGAGCGACAACATAAATGTAATTGGAGTGCCGTAGGTTGTGGGAAGTCATCACTTGTTTACTAAATAGCAGTTGAAGCGTATCTCATTATGATGTTGCTTGGTTCTGAATTATAGCAACTTCTCGTGTTGCAGGTAACTGTAATTTCTGGAGAGACTGGATGTGGGAAAACCACGCAGCTTCCTCAATATGTGCTAGAGTCTGAGGTTGAATCTGGTCGTGGAGCATTTTGCAATATCATTTGTACACAACCACGAAGAATTTCTGCCATGGCTGTTTCAGAAAGAGTTTCTGCAGAGAGGGGAGAATCTCTTGGTGAATCTGTATGGTTCATGTGTTGGGATTTCCTTTCTCCAGTTGAATTTAGTTTTTTTATTCCTTGAAGCCAATTTTCACATTGATTTGCATTCTATTATCTTTCTTGTCAAGGTTGGATACAAAGTTCGGTTAGAAGGAGTTAAGGGAAAAAATACACATCTGCTCTTTTGCACTAGTGGCATTCTGCTGAGAAGGTTGTTGGGGGATCGGAATTTAAATGGCGTAACCCATGTTTTTGTTGATGAAATTCATGAACGTGGCATGAATGAAGGTGCTCTTTCTTATTCATTGTATCTAGAAGGAAATGTTGCTATTCTCTCATCTATGTCCCTGTCTAGCATTGTGTGCTAAACATGTTTATTCTGGTATTTGTTTCCACAGACTTCTTATTGATAGTGTTGAAGGATTTGCTGAAGTACCGTCCTGATTTAAGATTAATTTTGATGAGTGCTACTTTGAATGCTGAATTATTTTCAAGTTTCTTTGGAGGAGCTCCCATGATTCATATTCCTGTAAGATTCTTTTAGTGCTTCAAGGTGTGTACAGCATGCATGAGAGTGATTTTTCTTTGTGCACATTCAGTTTATTTCAAATTATTTAGCAATGCTAGAATTTTGTATTTTCAGAAGAATTTTGACACTTCAATGATGCAGTATTCATAGCTGCTTGATATTTTGGTGTAGATTTTGGAATTGACCTTTGTTCAGAGTTCCTCAGTTCTTGGTCATCTGCCCATGACAAGCTTGTTAATTGTTAATCAATTGGGTTGGTGTTCTATCATCAAGTTTTTGTCTATGGGAAAGCCAAGATTACATAGTTAGGCTTTTGCCCTTTATTTGTAAAGTCTAGAAACATTGACATAATAATTGCTGGTACGTTGACTTCTCTTAAATAGGCAGTTCACCAGCTATTAATGGACATGGTCTGGTTGCCATCAATATGATGTGCATTTCTGTACTAGCAGTGCTGAAACTATTTCGACATTGTATGGCCTTTCATTAGAATTATTTAGGTTAACGGATATTCAATAATCAGTGTGAAATGCATGACTACGTGAGATGAGGTTGCTGGCCAGTACATTTCAAAGAATGTATGTTAAAATATGCTGTTGACATGTTACTGGGGTTAATCTCCTCTAATTATCTAGATTGCATTATTCCTAATCTATGCTCTCTTTTTTTGAAAGAGAAGAGGAAGGCTACTCCAGTTAGTGGCCTTCCAGTCGCATTAGATTAAAGGCTTGGTTCTTTTTAAGGAAATATTGTTTTCTTCTGATTCTTCTCTCCTTGCCTCTGCATATTGACCTTTGATTGTCTGGATTGTATTATTTGTACTATATGCTGCCATTATTTTTTTTAGGGAAAATGTTTGTCTGACTTGTTCTGATCCCATTCTTCTACCTCTATCTCTGTGTCTTTGACCTGTTATAATCTGATTGCATTATTTGTTCTGTATTCTGCCATTATTTTTTAGGAAAATGTTTGTCTGGCTTGTTCTTTTCCCATTCTTCTATCTTTACCTTTGTGTGATTGACCTGAGGTTGTTTGTCATTTAGGGATTTACTTACCCGGTTAGGGCTCATTTTCTGGAAGATGTGTTGGAAATAACTGGATATAAATTGACTCCATTCAACCAAATAGATGATTATGGCCAAGAGAAGCTATGGAAAACACAAAGGCAGCTATTACCACGAAAGAGAAAAAACCAAATTACTGCACTTGTGGAGGTAGAAGATGAAAACTATGCTGAAGTGTATTTTTTTTTCATGCTTTCCCTTTATGAATTCTTGTCTGGTGTAGGATGCTGTCAAGAAGTCAAATTTTGAAATATACAGTCCCAGGGTCCGTGACTGTCTGGCATGCTGGTCTCCTGATTCGATGGGATTTAATCTGATTGAAGCTGTTTTATGCCACATATGTAGGAAAGAGAGGCCAGGTGCAGTGCTCGTGTTTATGACAGGCTGGGATGATATTAGTTGTTTAAGAGATCAACTGAAGGCAAATCCTCTCTTGGGAGATCCTAACAGGGTTTTGCTCCTTACATGCCATGGTTCAATGGCTACTTCAGAACAGGTGTAGTTAATTTTACCAACCAGAGTTGTTGTCATGCCCTCTTACAGCTGTTTTCTGAGCCAATGATTTATGAAAACTTTAGCCCAAGGCCCCTTTGGACTATATGCTCTGTAGAAACAGTGCTTGCTTGTCATGGTTATTAGTCGCTGAAAGGTTTACTCTCTTTTGAGTAATGCTTGTGTTTGAAATACACATTGTTTTCACATTCTATAATTTCATTGTTATTTGTTACCCAACTGTTTGTCAATTTAGTAGAAATGATGAACCCTCCTTAACAAAGTACAATGTCTCAACATGAGAGTATGTTGTACATTTTTTAGGATCTTTTCAAATAATTCATATAAATATTTTTTTCTCCTGAAATTGATTAATATAATATGGAAAAGAGATAACATAAGCAGGTTCATGTGTGTCCTGCAAAATGGAGAACCATTTGAGCTTTGTTCCTAATTGATGCAGTAAACAGTGGGTATATAAACTTATAATTATGCCTGCCTAAACTCTTCAATAGCATGTGGTTGCAAGATACCCAAGTTATTCCATTGGAGGGTTTACCCCAAGGTTTACACGGACATAAAGTTAAATATACTGATTCCAATGCAACGCTCTCCACTGCAAGTTTTTCAAGCTTCTGAATTAAAAAATACTATCAACTCTTGTATTATTATAATTATTGCATCCAACCCACAACTTAATCCATCATCCAACCAAACACCTTAAATTTTTATATAGTATTTGCTGATCTAGAGTATGCATCTCTTCAGCATAGTCCTTTGGAAGTTTTTTTGAAGAATTCCTAAGAAAGGCTGCTTATTATGCAATTGTTTTTTGAATGAATGCTTATTATGCAAATGAGCTTCAAAAAGGGACATCTGTGATGCAGAAGCATAAGGATCAGTCTAGCGGTAATTGACCACTTTGATATCAATATTTCTCTTCTTAATTTGGTTAAAAATGAATTGGCAGAATACATCAGGAATAAGGTAATTTTTGTACTTTCCCATGGATGGCATTGCCGAGGAATGATATCTGACATGGAGTTGTGGGAAGCCATAAAAGCCTAAGGTCTTTGACTTACTAAAACAAAGGCTAAGCATTAGGAGTGCATGTTTACAACAGTAATGGGTTACACAGATTCTATGAAGGAGAAACTTGGACGAGTCATCTATAACATATACTCTAAACACCTATGAGCATTGTTTTACTAAGATGGTTAAGTTGATGGATGTCATATAGGTATGAATGCAGCTTGGTTAAAAGGGAAGCTACATCAAAGGCAGGTGCTTTATCACTGGCAATGTCATAGGGTATCAAGAATTGGCTGATCAGTGGCTGAAACATGCAGTGATTTTATAGAAGAGGACTTCCATGTGATTGTCAGTCTAACAGCCAAAGATCAGAACCGTGATGGGGTTAGAAGGGGCTACTTGATATAAGATAATGTGACTCACATGCTTGTGACATGGGTTGGATGTAAAGGAGAAAAGACCAAATGCAACTCTACAGCAAAAGTGTGGGAAATTGGACTACCAGTAATCATCTCTTTTGTAGGTTTAAAACAAATGGTCTGCCTTGTTATTTCAAAAAAATGATAAGTTACCGTGTAGCTAACTTCACTTGGGGTAGTTTGCGTTTTGCCTTAGTGTTGAATACTTATGGAGTGGGCTAATTGCAATTGGTAAATATGAAAGTCTTTTCAAGTCGACAGGTTGTGTATGAGGTCAGTGTGTTTTTTTTCCCTCCCCTTTTTTGATGGGTTGGGATCTTAACATGGTTTTTGTTATTTCAGAAACTCATATTTGAAAGGCCACCACAAAATGTTCGCAAGATTGTTCTTGCCACAAACATGGCGGAGGCCAGCATCACCATCAATGATATTGTATTTGTTGTTGATTGTGGAAAAGCAAAGGAGACAACTTATGATGCTTTGAACAATACTCCATGCTTGCTGCCATCGTGGATCTCTCAAGCTTCTGCTCGACAAGTAGGACTATCATTTTTTTGAGTATGGCACGCATTTTCTTTAAAATCCTTTACAGTCTTTTTTGGATTTATTTATTGAGATGCATTAATGATTTTCTCTTTTTTACTTCATGCCTTCTGTCTTATTATTTTTAGGCATTTTTTATGGTACTTATATCATGTTTTCTTTACCATGTTTGCTTGTTTTATATATATTAAATGCTAAACTCTTTCTTAAAAATGCTAAAAATATTGTTATGTATAATCCTGTACTAAATACTACATAGTTTTATTCCTTGGGATGTATAAATCCTCCATCCAAGATGGTTACATGTTTTTGCTTCGGAAATATTTGTTAGTTACTGTGTGGATAACTAAAACTGGTTCTTTTTTTTTAGTGAGGAGGATGATCACATAAGAGGAGGTAATCATCTGGAACTAAAGCTAGCCCATTTATCAGCTTCAAGTGAACTGTGAAACATTGCCCTTCAGGAGAATACCTTTCATCTTCTTGTGAGCCACAGTTTGAGTTGCATAATGAAAATGCACAGAGATTAACCGTACTTTTTTGATAACCCAGGACTATGTGTGCACTCCAGAGCAACCTGGGGGTGGCCCCGTCACCCTAGTACAAGCCCCAGTGGCCGGACTGGGTGGCGAGATTAACCATATTAGCATTACATACGAAACATTTGGCAAAATTTATTGAATTGGACCAATGTCTAATTGACACTTGGATTTTTGGCAAAAAATCTGGTTAAACTGAAGTTTGTGGATTAGATTTTTACTGAATATAATATTAAATTAAAAAGGAGAACCTTGAACTTGACATATAGATCAGTATCCATATCCAAAGCATATCTCGCCTATTTGCACCATTCATTGGTTCATCCAACCAGTTCCTGTTATCTCTGTACATCCTTATGTCAGTGTTGGTGAATAGAGATTCCTTCTAGAACATGCATATAATAGCATCTGAAGAAAGAATTTTTAATTGTGCCGTATGTTGGTCTGCTGCATAAGTTCGAAATATGCTCTCATGAGTCATAATGAGGCATTATTTCTTTAGTATAGCTAACCAATCCTGCAAGCTTGTTACTGATTCAGATTGAATCTCCAATGTCAGAAATTGGGAAAAGAAACTTAGACTTAAATGAATAATTATGGCTTTATTATTGAAGTATCTTTTTTATTCATTGCTACAAGCTTATGACATATTTTCACATATTTTCAGGCAATGTTGTTGTCATTATGGCAGCAATTTATTGTTGTTATTTTGAGAGGGTAAAGGATAACTACTCAAGCTTACCTGTCATCCTGTTTACTGGGCATTCTTTATTTTCCTAAAATTGCATTTCTTGGTAAATTTTGTAGATGACTCAGTAGTTGGTTCCATCATAGGCGATGGTTTTTGCTTTCCATCTACCTACCCTAGCAAGAGTGTCTCTTGAAGTTACAGATTTTATATGATATTTGCTTCCTCCAAGATATCTCAGTCTGACCTAGCTGCATGTGTAAGGGAGAAAGGACATGGTTATCCATGAAAAAAGGGCGTAGTTATTTAGTAAGTAGCATATCCTTGGAGAGCGGTCAGTCAGAGCAGTCTACTTATGTAAATGCAGCAAGGCTTGTGACTCTTTGTGAAATGGATGAAGCAACCAAGGAGAATGTGTTTTCCACATATGGGATTAAATAAGAAAGAGATTTTTGAGTGCAAAGTCATGGAAGGACAGGGATCTGTTCTTGCAGTGGGGAAAGATAGTGTGCTCAATAAGTTTTGGTTACTAGTGGAGCCGGCTGATATAGAAAAATGGATTGCCTGCAAAAAATGTCAGTTTCTAAAAACTGTCTAATAGTTTTCAGCTCCTTACTGGGCTTTCATTGCATTGATGAATATGATATTTTCAATAGGTGCCCGAAGTGAGACTTGAATAATCTTCCTCATTATATTGAATAGGTGTTCAAACAGTTCTTTACGCCTGCCAACAGACCTAAAGTTTATACCTGTTCTACATCTAAAGGCCACCTGCCTGGAAAGGAGCCCAAGATGTTGAAGGGAGAAATTATATCCTATGGATGCTCACATAGGATTGGTCAGGCCACTCTGTTTTATTCTTCCTTTATGCTTGGCTACATAGGGATGTATATGGATGGGGCATGTGATGTAGAAGTGGTGAATGAGAAGGTGGTGGCATGATGTTGAAGAATAAAGAAGAGAGATTGTGGTGATTGGTGCTAGATGTAGGAAGTATTAGCTACAACCTTGAGAGGAAGAGGGAAAAGGAGATTCCTCTCGAAAAAAGAAGAAGAGAGAAATAGAGATTGAGACTGAGAGGAGAGGAAATGAGAGGAAACAAATTATCTGGAGTTTTATGTGTGGAATATGACTTTCATTGGGTCCTTAAATGGGAATGGCCGTTAGGTGGTGGGAATTTGGGAGTAGGTGGGCGACATATTTAGAAGTAGTTAGGGGCTAGGTTCCCACTTAGGATCCTAGAATCCAGGGATGTATTGCGTGCTATTCCTAATAGGAATTAGGAATGTAAGACACGGCTGCAAAGACATGAGAAGCCATGCTTGAGGAGTATGGAGGAGGAGGTGCATGAAGGGCTTTGTGTTAGGGTTAGGGTTTTGATGGGCCCAAGTGGTTCTTGGCCTCTCTTGGTTCAAGCACATCAAATATAAGTAAATAAATGCACCCAAGCATTCTTTTCGTGTAATAGACCTAAATTGAATGCTAGATAAATTTTCATAAGCCTTGGGACTTTTCTTTTTTGTGAAACAATCCTCATGTAGTCTTTTGATCAATCTCCTCGCTTTTTCTTTGCATTTTAAGCTTGCAATTGCTTTCCTCACTCAATAGAGAACTTGTCCACCTCTTTTCATCTACATTGGTCCTTCAATGCAAGCGAACTCTTTTTGTGATCCTTTGTATGCAGATTGGTACCCTTTCACCTGCATGACAACTATGGAAGAAGAGATTATGCATGAAGCCAGAATGAAAGATCACAACAACTTTATACCAACTAATAGATGTGAAAATAGCAAGAAATGGACATAAAATGTACGTGAAACGGCAAATTATCACCTCACTAGATTTGGGACATCTGGCAACAAAGCAATCATGCTGTCGAGTGAAAAGAGTTGGCCAAATTTTCTGCTGCGAATCTGCACCTCTCCAATGAACCTGTCTTAGTAACTCGGGTGGGGACCATGTCTGAGTTGTGTTGATGGGTGGAAGTCCAGGTTGCTGCATCTTGCAATAAGAGGGATGCAATTGATTGGTGGGATTTTTAGATTTCTGATCATCAGAACCAATCATGGGGTTATACAGATCCAATCTCTTCAACCTCACTGACGTTTGATTTTCATTTGTATTTGTTTGGCCTTCTCCTATTGATTGGGATTGCCCCCTACTACTTGGAATCCTATCCTATTCTCTAATTGGGATTGCCTCCTGCTACTGCTTAGGTCTATCTCACCTTGTCCTATCACTTGGGATTATCTCCTAGTACTGCTTGCGATATTTGGTTGAATAACTGTACTTGGCTCATGAGTGTTTATTATTATTATTATTATTATTATTTTTAGGTTCTCTCACAAGAAAATATGTTAAATGAGGGGAAGTTTGGTGTCTTTATATCCACTAGGTAACAAGCTGAGTATGTTATGCCCCAACTTGAGGGGGAGGGAGTGTTGAAGCGTTATGTATATCTTACGGTAAAATAGGTAATTGGATTCTCTCCTCCATCTATGTTATGTACTAGGTTATATTTAGCCCCGTCTTGCCAATTTGGAACGAGCATGAGTGGGTCTAAGAATAATAGAAATATTTGACCGTTGGGGTCTTTCTCCTGCAGTGTAGGGTGATGCTCTGCCATAAGGGACCCACATAAATTCTTGGTGTTCTTTCTGCACATATGGTTATACTAATTTTATGCTTTGTTGCAGCTTCCAGAACAGGATTTCCTGTTAGAATTAGTTTACAGTACTTTGCAACTACTGGCTATTGTTTGTAGTTGATTAGAACTATAGTAAGTGAAAGTAGTAGCTGAAACTGAAGGAGCTATTTCCATTGGAACAGATAAGAAAACATTGACAAAACCTAGACAATCAAGGCTGAAAAAGGGATTTATTGCATCTGTCATTCAATACTTTTTCTGCTAGATCTCGTGCAGTCTTCAAAGTGTTATCTTTTTTTTTTTTCTTTTTTCTTTTCCTTTTTTTTATTTTGAAGGTTGCACATAAAAGGAATACATATGCAAAGGCTAAATGTAAGTTTTAGTTGGAAACCTTATTAGGAGAACATGAACTAGCTTGTTTCAGTTCTCTCATCTCTGAGGGAGATATTTAAATTTTTCTAGGGAATTGATTGCTCTAACCTGAGCATGTGATCATCTGAATGCATCCTTGTCTATGCTTGGTGTCCCTGCGTCTCCATTAATACAATGCACCAACTTAGGTTAGAGTTGTAGCTGAAAAGGAAATTGCATATCCATCATGGGGTTTACAACTGTTGCCTATTTATTTCCTGAGTTTTTCCTTGTCCCTTCTTTGTCATGTACTGTCTATCATTCCTCCTTTTATTGCTTCTTACTGGAAAAATTTGTATGCAGAGAAGAGGTAGAGCAGGACGTGTGCAGCCCGGTGAATGCTATCATCTTTATCCAAGATGTGTATATGATGCTTTTGCTGAGTACCAGCTTCCTGAACTTCTCAGAACTCCCCTGAATTCTCTATGCCTGCAAATAAAGAGTTTGCAGCTTGGCACAATTGCAGATTTTCTGTCTGCTGCACTGCAGCCACCAGAACCACGGGCCGTAAGTGTGTTGCTTGCTATTTTTCATTTATTGTTTTATATCAGCCTGTTACTTTTATTTATTTGTGAACTGAAACTGCAGTCTCAGATGATATAAAACTGCAGAGTCTGGGGATGTACTAACCATTTCAACCCTTCTGCAAATTCATTTCCCTTTGTTCTTTGTCAATGTTAGCAGTTATTGAAAAGATTACATAGAAGTCTCTCAACTTATATGATATTGTTGTTGAACTTTAAAATGCAATAACGTGGTTCCTGATCTCAAGTTTTTTTTTTTTTTTTTTGACAATTGAGGTCCCTGATTTTTGTAAATGAACCAGTGTGGTCCCTTTTTCACATACTACTAATATGGGCACAAGCTTTTGAACATTCATGTTGTGGTGAAAGAGAATCAGCATTGCTGTCCATGTGGGTGCAGGGTGACCTAATAGGAAAGGACTGGTTGGGGAATTCAAAGCTCTCATTGACATTTTAGAGGTGGTGGTGGCCTTGAGGGATTTGATTCCCCAAAAGAGGCAGTTAAGGTTGGTACTGCTGGATGGGCTGAATTTATTTGATGCTCTCTGTTGGGTCATGGCTTGGCAATGAAAATATAAACCATAAAGGGAGGGGTAGTTTGTGTCCAAATCAAGGTAACTACCATGTCCAAAAATTCACTTTTGAGGGAAAAAAAGATCTAAAGGCCAACTTGTCATAATGGGCTCCTGACAGAAAGACTTGTTGGTTCACTTATTACTCTCAGGGACCATATTGATTTATTTTGAAATTTAGGGATGATATTAAAATTTGAATATACGTGTAGAAACTTTTACAAAAATTACTCTGCTCAAATAGCCATCCTTCGACTATTAAGCTCCTAATGGTGGAGTTCCTGTTTTCTCTTTTTGCAATTTGGTGCATCTGTTGTGGAGTCATTGTTATTATAGACAACGGAGATAATAAAGTGCAATAAATGTAGGAAGTGCGTATTTGGTAGTTTCCATATTTACATGCATTAGGGAAATGCAATTGATACTCAGCAAGCTCTTAAACCATTTGCATTTAGTATGAAAATGATGGTTTTGATCTCTGCAGGTCCATAATGCTGTTGAATTTCTCAAGATGGTTGGAGCTTTAGATGAAAAGGAAAACCTTACAAATTTAGGTGAGCCTTCTCATAACTAGCACTATGCCTCTCCATGCTTTGTTTGATAATCTCGTTCTTAATGTCTCTTTGTTTCAGGACAATACCTCTCCATGCTTCCAGTTGATCCTAAGTTAGGAAAGATGCTGATTATGGGAGCTGTCTTCCGATGCATTGATCCTGTTCTTACAGTGGTATCTGGATTGAGCGTCAAGGATCCTTTTCTATTACCACAGGACAAGAAAGATGTAAGTTCTGTTATTGTTGAATTTTCCGTACCTCCTCACATGTATTTTCTTTTCTGTTGGCACTTGTCTACTAGTGTAGACATGGTGGGTTGTTGCTAGTGAGATTTCTTTTTTCTCCTTCTGCTTACATCTTTGTTCATTGGGTCTGAACAGCTTATATTGTCTATAACCTTCTTCATGAATTTCAGTTATGATGTTTAGTAGAAAGGTTCTAGGTTCCTTGATCTTGTTTGAGCAATCCTTATATCAAGTCAACACAATCTTAATCAAACCTTCCTTTTTTCTTAAGTTACTCCTAGTTGATATGTGTTCCTCTGGCTCCATATGTTGATAATTAAACATTTTCGCTTGCACAGTGGATCTTAGTGTAGAATATCCTGCAGCATGGTACAGAGGCATGATTCGCAGCTGGTGCATTATTATTTTCACTGAGAGAAAAAAGAGTTAATTACCTGTAATCAAGGCCTTTTTTTTCAGTTTCTTAGCAATTCTCGGTTCAACATTTGGCTATGGCCATGGTAGCATAATGTCTTGACTAAAGAAGTAAGTTCAAAATCCTGCCTTGTTTACAATCTGGATGATGGATCTCTGAATGTCTGCACTGTTGCAGGTTCTGATAAGGTGGATGACACCAATTTTTTTGTAACAGCAGGAAAGACACTCCTATAGACACTACTATGAAGGTGGGCTGCATATTGTTATGGGCCCTATGCCTCAAATATGGATGCTTGATCTTGGTACTTGTGGGCCTAGAAACCTGCTGTTGCAGTCCTTGTAATTGCAAGGTGAAAGCCCTAAGGTGATATTTGATAACCTCTGTTGATAATGCCACTAAGTAGACACCTGATGTATGAGACAATTTTTTTCATACGATAGTCTATTATTTTTCGCCCCTGGTCTAATCAGTTGTATGCCATGGGGGTTTTGTGGAAGGTGCCAGAATTGGAGCTAGGCCAAGGTTATAGCTTGTTGGCAAGTGTGGGGCCTGCAGGAGGGAGCCAAGCTGGAGCCTTCCAAGAGAGGAGCCTCTGACAACGCCTTAAACTGGAGCAATGTCAGAGTCAGAACTCAATGTTGGAGCCAGAGAGGCCAGATGGGCATAGGAGAACGGTGGAGCCAGGCTTGTTACAGTGGAAGGGACAAAACCAAGGTGAGGCCAAGGGAGCTGAGGGTGGGGTTGTGGTTGGATCATGCTTGAGGTTGGTTTAAGCCTGAGGACAGTGGTGGGCTGAGGCCCGAGCCATTGGTTGACATGATAGACAGTTGGTGCTGGAAGTAGATGATAGGGGATTGGCATTGCAGAAGGTGGCTGTGATGAGATCCACTTGTGACGAGGATGGCTCAGATGAGGAAAGCTCCATTGAAATCCATGGATGTAATGGACTGAACCAGCAAGATCAATGCCCAGTCAGTGAAAACCATAGGAGATAAGGCCAAACCCACAGAGATGAATGCATGGTAAGGTCAGGACCAAATATGAATAAGGCCGAAAGGGTTTTCCATTATTTGGCACAGATGGAAGGAAAAGGGAAAAGTGGAAAGAAAGGTGTGGGAGAAGGAAGGGAGGATGAGAAGGAAGAAAAGGGGAGCCAGGTTGTCATTGCTTAGCAGTTGAGGGAAAAAAGAGTAAAAGAAGGGTAGGATGGCAGAAGGAAGGAGAAGGATGTGGTGACCAAGGAGGTGGTGGTTGGTGGCAATGGCTAGGGTTTGGTTGAGGGAGTTGATAGGGTGCTGCTAGTCATTTTTGTTTTTATTATTTCTTTACTTGGCAGCATGAGATGTGGATATATCAAGTTAATGCAATAATTATGGAGTACAAAAACATGATTCATAGCTTTTTACTATTTTATTGAAGCAATAAGGACTCGCTATTTTGAAGTAACGGCTAAATGTTTGAAAGTGGCTTGCATTGGCTAGTGTTACGGTAGATTTCACATCAACCATTGAAATGAGGGAGAAAATAATTCCTCCCAATTTTTGTTTGTTCTTTTATATGGGTTAATTTAGAAAGAAGGTCTTATTCATTTCAGTGGAAATTCCGAATTTCAAAATACATCCTGATCATGTAATCAGATTTATCCTGTATCTCTTGAATATGAATATCCACGTTTAGGTTTTTCCTAATTTGGTGGAAATTCCAAACTTGAAAATGCCTCCTTATTTTCTCATAATGTGAATGCCTGGTTTAGTTTTTTCATTGTAAACCTGCTTGCCTCTGGTGGCATGGAAGTTTATGATCAATTTTTATAATATTTGTATGAGATATTGCATCTTTATTCTAACTTCTTTATTCAGCTAGCCGGCTCTGCCAAGTCAAGATTTGCTGCAAAAGACTATAGTGATCATATGGCTCTTGTGCGTGCATACGAGGGATGGAAGGCAGCAGAACGTGAAGGATCAGCTTATGAGTACTGCTGGAGGAACTTTCTTTCTGCACAGACTCTTCAGGCTATTCATTCTCTTCGAAAGCAGTTCCATTTTATTTTGAAAGATGCTGGTCTGTTGGATGAGGATCCCAGTGTCAGCAACAGCTCGAGCCACAATCAGTCACTTGTTCGTGCTATTGTGTGCTCTGGTCTCTTTCCTGGGATTGCCTCTGTTGTTGTAAGCTATCATTTACACAATTACTTTCCTAAAAGGTGGGCCCCTAAGTCCTCTCCATGTTAACTTTGAATCTGTATCCTGTGTAGCACAGGGAGAAGTCCATGGCATTCAAAACAATGGGTGATGGCCTTGTGCTTCTCTATGCTGTAAGTGGCTCTTGAATCCCATGAGATGAGGATTGTTTTTATATTTCTGTTATGATTGTCTTTGAGAAGATTATATCTTATGAATCATTATGAAACATTATATTTTTTATGATTCTAATTAACATGGTTGATAGCTTTAACAGAACAAAGTAAGTGCAGGGGCAGAGTATACGTTTCTCATTTCTGTTTCTAAGGAACTTCGTGTTTTATTGCTTAAAAACGTCCGCTTTTCTTTTCATGACTCTGGCATCAGTGGCAGCTTCTTGACGTTAAATACCTTTTAACACATTGGGAATTTTTGGCCAGTCTCCATATTCCTGGAAAATTTAACTAGTCAGATCAGGCACATGCCTGATAAATATCTTATGCATTGACATTACAACATACTGGAAGGTTGATTTTATCGAACTACTCTTAGGTTGAGTGAGTGTTGAATAACTCAGATTCACTTGTCAAACAACACATGTTCTAATGGGCATGTATTTGCCATGGATTCATTAATTAATGTACTACTATCAGATTTTTCTTGGGCTGTGACTCTAAGACTGATCTCCTCTCTTTGGAATCTGCAATTGTTTTCCTTCAGAACTCTGTGAATTCTCGTTACCAGACAATCCCTTATCCCTGGCTGGTCTTTAGTGAGAAAGTTAAAGTGAATGCTGTATTCATCCGTGATTCCACTGGCGTATCTGATTCTATACTAATGCTGTTTGGTGGTACTGTAACTCAGGGAGAGATGGTAATTTCCTTCAGTCAAACTCCTAGTTTTCTGGTTAAGCTTTAGATGTTGCAGTATAAAGTTATTTGGTATTCTTACAGGCTGGGCACTTGAAAATGCTGGATGGCTACATTGATTTCTTTATGGATCCTAGTTTAGCTGAATTATATCTGAATCTCAAAGCAGAATTGGATAAGCTCATCCAAAAGAAGGTATAAATCTGACCTTCTAAACATTGATGAAGAGGCTGATGTTTTCTCATGTTTATCTAAACTCCCCTACTTGTTCAATGAGAACTTCATCCGACAATTTAGTTGTTGCGTTTGTGCTGTTTCCATTTCCTAGTTTTGTTGACATGGGGAGCATTTGACTAATTGGCTCATATTGGGTTTGCCATCACACTGAACATCTTCCATTATCCTGTCAATTTTTTACTCGTAAACGAAGCGAAGCAGCCACTGATTGTTGTCAATAGAAAACATTAATTTTCTAGTGAACTGAATCAGATTAGCTTTTTATAAATGTTCGTGAGTGAATGCCATTTTGATGATTACTGCTTGAAGGTTCCAACTTTAAACATTATTCTGGAAATTGAAGAGAAGCGGGAAAACAGGGCTTCAACTAGCCTACCAAATGTATGCAAAGAAGGTATTCACAAGCTGACCAAAATATCTCTTGTTTGTTGACTTGTGATTGCAGCTTGAAGATTCCAACACTGATATCCACATGGAAGGCAAATTTCTAATGCATGCTGTGCAGGAAATCGTTGCTTCAGACCTATGTGAAGGTCGATTCGTTTTCGGCAGGGAGACGAAGAAATCAAGGCTAGGCGCCAACCAGGGTAATGAGAGAAGCAGAAATGGTTTTGTTCGGGATGGTACAAATCCCAAAAGCTTGCTGCAGACTCTCTTGATGAGGGCAGGTCACAGCCCTCCGAGGTACAGGACCAAGCACCTCAAGACCAATGAATTCCGTGCATTGGTGGAATTCAAAGGCATGCAATTTGTTGGGAAACCAAAGAAGAACAAGCAATTGGCAGAAAGAGATGCAGCCATAGAAGCTTTGGCTTGGTTGACTCACACCTCAGATACCACAAGGGACGATGATGATGATTCCCCACCAGATGCTACTGACGAGATGCTGAAGCTATTGGGGAAGGCAAGACGATCCAGGCATAGTAAAAAGATCAAGTGAGGCATAGTTCGCATTTGGAAGATCATGCTTCACATTTTACAGGCAACAAGTTTGCAAAGCCCTATACTTCGTTGCCTGCAGGAAAAATTGCTCGTGAAGTCCATGATGCCTAGAAAGGTGATTCACATCTAGGACAGGAAACAACTCGATCAAAGATTTATCAGATTTCTTCAGCCGTCGATTTTTGGAGGTAAGAAACCCCCTTGGTCAAAGGAAGTTGGGAGGCAAGATGCCTATCCTACAACACCAACTGAATGAGGACCCCCTGTTATATAGCATAAAGGCGAATTTGCTAGGGGGTTGTGGATACAAAGTGAGCATGTATATTTTGTTTAACTTTATTATGTAAGAATAATAATGCAATTTAATTTCTCTGTCTTTTAAGAAGAGGGGTAAAGGCTTTCTTGATGTACGTATTTGTAAGTCCATTGTTATCGTTGTCAAATTAACGTGCAGCAAGTGCCTCTGGGCTTTTGCAAGGAGATCTGTCTTTTCTCACTGTTACGGACGCACGTTATGTTCGAGTGATGTGAACACCGTTTTGCGGCTAGATGTCATGCTTTGAGGTTGAGGTTCTGGTTACGTAACCTTGCAACTAGATAACTTATTAAGACAAAGTAAATTTAATCCTTAGCAAATTCCTCAAAGGTGCCCCCTGCTTCCTATTCCCCTTGGGCCTAGAAGCATGTGATATATCTTACAGCCCTGAATTCGTACTGATCAAAACCTTGAAGAATAATAGTGGTGTTCAAATAAATGCGAATTTTCACCCGTTTGTAAAACTCCAAATGCGGGTCATATTGTAGCATTTATCTATACTAATTATTATAAGATGTCCTACTTTAAAATCAGGCGTTATGCCGAGTAAAATAACGAATTACCCGAAAGCAAGAGGTAATTTAAGGAAACAACGTCAAACAATTTGAGGAAACATCAAGGGAAACGGGAAAACAGCTTTTCCCGTGCAACAGCATCAAACAATTTATCGAGGAAACATCGTAACAAAAACCGACCAATTTAAGGAATACCGAATGCAGTTGGGTCAAATTAAAACAAATAGCATATACACAGAAGGTGCTTTAGTCATTTTTAGGATGCTTCTTTTTAATACTGGCATTGATAGGCAATTAGACTCATTGAATTAGTGTATTGACGTATCCCTCAGGATTTTGGTGTACTTCAACAGGGGGGTATGCTCGTATGTCCAAAAAGAAGCATGTTTACACCTGTTAATTATATATTGTTACATTGGGAATAGATGGTCAATTTGACCGATCAAATCTAAATAAATATCAAATTTAAAATTTTTTTGATAACCCCAAATCCTTAAATTTGAGGATGAGAATGTGATAATAGTAAAAATAGTTATAATTGGTTATGACTTTTGTAGATTTAAATTTAATATATATATATATATAAAGTAAATTTCACCTCTCAAAGTTGAAACATGCAATGGTAAGATAACTCAAATGATATCTCCCTTATATATTTGGTGAATTGTATAGGTATTTTTTATTATTTATATTTCCTTTTTGAAAAATATACTATTAAATACTTATGATATAATTTATATATTTTTAAATTTTCTACCTCATGTTTTATTTTTTTTAATTATGATTTATTATATTTACATTTATAACAAAACATTACACTTTAAAAAAAATCATAAACAAATCTTTAAACAAACCTGCCTAATAAACTCTAAACAAATCAAACCTAAATTGACTTCAAACCTTACATTTAAACAAATCATAAACAAATGAATTGAACCTTTGATAATAAAAATAAATCGATTTGATCCTCTTTTTCTTTCTTACTCAACCCAAACTTTGAAAAAATGTGTTATCAAACTGAATCGATCTTACATAGATTTACATAAATTTGATTCATTTACACCCCTATCTCTCGGTGACTCCCTTATCTACAATCTTCTCCAATTGCTGCCACTAGCTCCTCCAAAAACCCCCCCTCCTCCATAACAATTCAAGAAAGAAAAGTCTGCTACCATTATCCTTCTTTAATTAAAAGTAATAATCTCTCATTCTATATGATTATTATTGGAATGTAACACTTGCAAATTAGTTAATAACTTTCATCTTAGAATTCATTTCGTATAATTGGTATTGAAATTCTTAGATAAACCTTATTCAAACAGGTAGATTTACTCGAGTTCGATTTGTAAAATAAATAAATCGAACCTAAACAAATAGATTCGCTCGAATTCAATTCATTTACACCCTTATGCATACCCAACTTATCCAGAATTTGATTGGCAAAGGCAATCCATCAAAAAGCTTTACCTTTATCCTTAAATTTGTATATCCACAAGATTGATTTTAAGACTGAATGCAAACACCTAAATCTTCACTGATAAGTTTGCTGAAAGTCTTAAACAGCCCACACATGTTTCGTTCCAGTTGTTTCAGCATGGAACTCATGTGATAAGTGCACCGGATGAATGCTATTAACAGGGTAGATCTGATGGGAATACTGCCTCAAAGGATTATGTCCTTGCAAAAAGTAGCTATATCGTAGGTTGTATTTGGTGTAATTACCAAACGAAATCCAGTTTGTGTACTCGCAAAGCATCTTACAGGAAGTTGAATACCTGCAAAGCGACCTACAAAATTACTCTAAAAAGCATGGCACACCGATCAGAAGTTCATGGTGAAATTTTAAATCCCGATCTGCTTTGAAGAACAGCATGCAAGGCTTGGGTTTCATAGAAAATGTACAACAGCATGCTAAGGGGCGAGTGGAAATCTACTTTATATATCATGAACCATCACACCGCCAAAGACATGGTCATTTGCAGACCTTCAACAACTTCAGGTTTATGTACCAAGGAAGCCGAGATTCAAAACATTTTGCCGTGGAAACTTGCAGACATAAAAGACACAGTTGGACCAGTTTTCCATGCTTGATCTCCTAGAGAAGAATATACAGAAGAAATAGGATGTAACTCGTTTTCATTGTTAAATCATTAACCTGAAAACACGGGAAAGGCAAATCAATACAAGCATAATAATGCACATTGTTCCCGAGAACATACAGCATAGGGCAGCAGGTGTATCTCTATATGCTTCATTAGCAACACCTCATAACAGCTCAACGGATAGCTCCAAGCAGATTTGCACCATTAAGTATTGCTCCTTCCAGTTGCTGCACCATTGCAAATTTTCAGAAGCTTTAAAATCTATACAAAAAGGAAAAACGTTCTACAGCTGTGCTTAAACATGAGGAAGTTTTAGGAAGAAAGTTGTTCTCTTTTTAGAATACCCAAATGAACTCTATATAGTGTAATGTTGGTTGGTTCACAGAGAAAAAGTTGGACCAGAAACAAATAAAACGTGAGAGATTTCCACAGAAAGCTTAAGCAGAAAGCTTTCTTCCTATAGTGTTACTTAAATAAAAATTGTGTGCTTCATTTGAAATTATGGCTTTACAAGAAGATATAAGAACTTCATCTGACAATAACAGAGAAAATCATGCTCAACTTACTTATAGAGGAGTAATAACCTACAACTAAGCTACATGCCAAGTGCAGCCAACAAGTGAGCTGCATCTTGCATGCTGGCCAGTACTTAGGCCTCCTCAATTTTTTTAAGCCAACTTGTTGGGCTTGTCGGTGGTTTATTCAGTGTATTTCAATGATATACAGTGTGCATCAACAAAGGCTGGGAGATATTGGTCCTTTTGCAGGCCATGAGGCTGTGTATGGTACTACCAGTACCAAAATTTTGAAGCCAACAAATATCTCTAGCCAGCTAATGGGCAAACAACTGCAACCTATTTGCAACACAACCGTCTACGTATGCATGTGTTTCTGCATGGGACTATTCTTAAATGCCATCATTCAGCAACTTGCCCAGGGACATGGAAATCCTTCTCTGGTAAAACCTAGATTTTAAATTAAAACATTACCTTCAAGAATTGCCATCTCCAAAGTTATAAATCTCCAAAGCAAGAATAAGTAACTGCTTGACATACCTTTCACCCTTTTCCACTGAATTGCCATCCAAAGCTGCTTCCTAGGGTGAAACCATTTCCAAACTGTCCTCGATTCGTAAATATACTTCCAGGATCTAAAACCCATAATCCTTGGAATCCTTTTTTTTTTTTAAGTTGGAAATCCAATTTTTAAAATCACTTTTGAACTAACCAGGAGAATTCTGGAAACTATGGTTGAGCATATTACACAAGGGTAGAGACCAAATTTCCATATTGAATCAGCGGCTACAGAGAACTTTCTTTCAACTACTGTATCTCAAATTCAAATTATAGTATCTTATAAAGAATCAAAAATTGTGCTCACCTTTAGCTAAATTTACAACTAGGCTTAATACTAATCTAAATAGCTGTAACAAATAGGTCCAATGCACTCACAGTTTCACGTAAATCAACCTGCCTCAGATAAGCTCGCTGAAGGTTTGCACCTTGCAGATTTGTACCCTTCAGTTTTGCACCCTGATTAATACAATAACAAAGTAAGAATCACATGTTTCAATAAAGGTATCAAGTAATGTTCCTAGCTCTAAGAACTTGTAAACCATGTTATAGCTGATTTTACATTTATGGGAGTGTCAAGGAACAATAAAGGTATCAAACATTCAGTTTGGCTGTAATGTTTTTGACTAAATAACTGATGCAATGATAATGTTCCAATCCTCAATGGCTGAAACCAATAAAGATAACACTTAGGCCTCATGTAGGCAAGCACCTCTCATCCCTCATTCATTCACCATCTGTGTGCATGCAAATGGAAGAAAGGATGTGGGGCTGTATGCAAGGGAGAGGTGGGGTGAAGGAGGAGGAGGGGTGGTGGTGGACTGGGCAGGGGTGGCTAGCGGAGCAGGTGGGCGGGTGGCAGTGGCTGGAGGAGGACAAGGAGGAGGGGGAGGACGAGGAGGTGCAATCCACTGTTGTCATCACTATCGTCATCAACCTTGACATCGCCACCATTGTCATGGCCTCCGGCAAGGAAAAAGAAAAAAGAGAGAAACAAAGGGGAAAATATGGAAAGGGATGGCGATGTAGTTTTCACATTTTGTGTCATCAATTTTAACGCCCGTTAGAGACTATTTGGAGAATATTCCCTCAAAATCCAATGGAGACTTAACCTAGGGGTGTAACTGACATGGTTAGCAAGTTTTCTGGGATATAGGTATAATAATGGGTTTTATAGAGCTATGAATGTACTTAGGTAAGATTCCAAGAGTATGGATGTAAAAAACCAAAAAAATAGATGATTACTTTAATAACAAAGCTTATAATCTAATAGAAAATGGAAGTCTTGCTTTTCCTCACAATAAAACTGTTTGCAAATCAGGTCTACACCCTACAGTCTTGTACTCTCTTTGGCTACTGTTAAAAAATAAATTGCTTACTCTAAATAATCTCAAAAAGGAGTTTCTCAGTGGCAACTAGATGCCTTATCTGCAAATCATAGTCACATAATTTTTTATTCTTGCACACTTGCTGAGAATATTTTGAATGCTCTTTCCTTCCCCTTAGCTAAATTAGTCTAGTACAGCAAATCTGTTATACCATATCTGATAATGTTTTCTGCTTCAATGAACATTAAACTATCTTTTCTAAGTTGTTGCTAACTTATTATATTTGTTAGAAGGAATGATGCTCTGGAATTTTTAACTCTGGAAACTCAATTCACCACTAATTAAAAATTGTTTGTGTTTTTTAGTTGAGTTTTCTTCCTCTTCAATCTGAAGCAAACAGACTTTGTTAACAACACTTCTCTTTTCCTTTATTAATCTTCAGCAATTAACAGAGCTTTCGAAGAAGATGAATTCTTTGGATTTTGCAAACAAGGAAGCACAAGTCTCCCTTGACGTTACAACATCCAAGTCTGACATGTCTCTACAACTCCTTCTTGCTACTCCTTTCTATACTTCCTTGCTTTACTGCACCCTCCTCTTCTTCCAAAATACACCCCTACGAAACCCTCCTCTCTCCTTGGATGCTCTTTCCAAGATGGAATGACTCAGAGTACCAGGGATGGCCCCTGTTCACGTGAATAAAGAATAAAGTCCAATAAGCCTGGACCCACAACCATAGCACAATTTGACGATTTAGTTTGCATTAGAAGTGAGTGTATTTCAAGTCAGATGCAAACCAAACAGAGTGTCAGAATCCTTTGAAACAATTAAGAATGTAGTAACACTAATAGTAAAGTTTTGTCCCCAGGAAGACGACTTGAAAGTCCACAAACCCCTGTAAAATTTGATAAATTTTTTTCAAAAAAAAGAAAGGACAAAATGTCATATTATTGGCACTAATTCTTAAGAGTCTAGGATATGACCAGTGTCATGTAAGATGCCTCAAAACGATTTCTGAATAGCATAAAAATTTCTGACAGGCTAATATTAATTATTTTTCAGCTCTGCCTTTATGAACATCATGTCATACTTTTTTTTATAAGAATTATGGGACCTTATCAACACATTTAAACACATAAATAACTGCTCGTTCAGTTTTCCCATCTCGATCAATTTCATTGTGCAAATGTCAACATAAGCCATAGTATGTATTTGCATAGCCTGTTGCTATGGAAACAATATTAATGCTGACCTTTTTTCATGCAATCCAGCTATTTAAAGAAAAGAAAGGGAAGAGAACTGACGTGTCTTCTGCACTAGTGCCATTACCTTCAGATTGGCTCCTTCCAAATTGGCACCCTCTAGGTTAGCATCAGTAAGATCAGCACCCTAAAAAGATATATGAATGTTTAGATAAACTGACCAAAAGAATTAGTAAAAACACTACCATAATGGTTAAATATTTCGGTGTACAGCAATTTCTTCACTAAGAAAAAATCAAGCCACTGAATATGAAGTAAGCACTCCAAATAGCTGTAAAATGAGTGCTAAAAAATAGGCCAGGAAACGGAGATGTCAGCATCTTACTTGCAAATGGGCAGAACGAAGATCTGCTCCACACAAGCTGCATTTTATCAGACATGCATCTGCAAGATTGCCAAAAATCAGATTTCATCCAAAATAAACAGAGTTGCAATAAGAACCTGCACAATAAATCCTCCAGAAATAAACCCATTCAAGAAAGATGGCAGTCACCCCTAGCATAGATAATGGTTGCATTAAGTACATAAATAATGCAACAGAGCAGATATCTTCCAATTCTCTCTAAAAACTAGGGTCAATACCATGCAAAATTATATTAAGAGAAATTCTAAAGTGTACCTTATTATAATATATTTCGCATCCATACATTAGTTATATTCCCAACTTTGTAATAATTCATGTTTCATCTGTTGAATGAAATGTTAAAAGAAACAGCCCAACATCCATTGGACAAATCAATTTGGACATCACATAAAAAAAATTTTGAGAGACATCACATAAAAATAGAACATTACTGTTTTGAACTGTACCCAAAAAGAACAATTCCCCATTGAGTAGGATACAGATGAAGTACAACCAAGAGAAATGCACAAAACTCTAACCTTGCCTGGATCATATTGTAATTGAAGCACAAAAGTCTAACTTGGCTTTGGATCATATTGTGTTAAGAAAAGTGAAGCATTCGATTTACTATGAAACCATAGGCCTCTATTTATAGAGGAGAGGTCAAGGGAAAACTGTGAATAGACCTCTCAACTATAAGAAAATAAAAAAGACAAGTTACGAGACAAAAACATGGAAAAGAAAAAATAAGCAAAACTTTCAACATGTTGTATTCACTTAGGTCACTAAGGAGTAAAATATAATCTAGGTAACATTCAAAATATATATATAATCTAAATAGAGTGCATAAATTGCTTTACAGAAATTAACTAGAGATCCCATATGGTGTGATAAAAGTTGCGCCATTGTGCTTAAATTACAACATGTTGAAAGTTTTGCTTATTTTGTCTTTTCCATGTTTTTGTCTTGTTTCTTGCCTTTTCTATTTTTTTCTAGCTGAGAGGTCTATTTGCAGTTTTCCCTTGGCCTCTTCTCTATAAATAGAGGTCTAGGGTTTCATAGTGAATCGAATGCATCATTTTTCTTAACACGGTATCAAAGTGTGGAAGTCCTAAGCCAGAGCTTGACACCAACTTTATTTCTCTTCCATTTTTCCTTTTCTACCAAATAATCTAGAGTTTCTTGAGATTTGTACACGTTCTTGAGAAGAAAGGGAGTTTTTCTACTCAAGGGTCCTAACCTTAAGGCACAAGACCCAAGGGAGGAGACCCCGAACCACATCGCTATAGCAGGGGAGGTCCCCGACGATTGTCCACGCCATCATACTGTCAGGGTGGCATTGGACCGCTGCCACTGGGGTCGGCCAGCACCTTCTCAAGCTTCCAGCAGTGGTAGAACCCGGGTCTAGCCTCCGGTCTCCTTGCTATTACAGGCATGTGGGCTGGTGTTTCCTCAGGTTGACCACATTGGCGTTGTCACCGTAATGCTCCACAGTCAGTGACTGGTGACCCCATCAGCTGTCAGAGATCCTTGTCAGAGCATTAAAGCTCGCTGCCAGTGGCAGTTTTAAGGCTGCTAGGGGTGTCTGAGGTCATTTTGTGATCTTACTTAGCCTCCAAGAGCACCTTCGTGGCATTCTTATCTCATTCAAATCGGAGATGTGAAGATTTTACTAAAAAAAGCGATTTTGAATGCCCTTTTAGTGGTTGGATGGTGGTATTTCCAATTTCTTCTTGAATGTTACCAGTAGTCTTAATGTACTGAAAGTCGAGGTTGTTCGTTGATTGGTCATTATGGGACCCTAATTTTGTGTGAGAGGGCCTCTATAACAGTTCATTCACCCTATTTGAAAGACGGGAATAAGGGGAAGTGTTAGAAACCCCTATTTGACCCAAGTATGGAGCTCAAGGAGTCTAGTTATGTGTTATAGTTATGATCATTCTCTCATGGACTTGAGGAATGTGGGAAGATCACATCCACATTAAATCAGAGTATGAGAAGTGTGTAGCTGCTATGAAGGGTATTGATGCCTCTATGGAGAGAGGCAAGACTATATTGGTTGGCCGTGGAAGAGACACACTAGATCTCCAGATATTGAACATATGGAGGCTCTTATCGAGCATTAAGCCTTTGTTGCACCAGAATTGGTTCAAGACACTGTGACTACCTCCAAGAGCGAGTATAAGATATTGATCTGAAGACTCTGTTAGTATGATGCATTCAATCTCTCCTGTCTGACGATCTTGGAAGTAGCAATGCTTCTCATAAAAAACAACTAGGCATCCATGATTCCTACAAATACGACTCACAAACAATAGATTCATAGCGAACTCGGGAGCACAATATGTTATCTCAATCTTCATCTTTAAAGTCGCATCTACATGCCCAACTACAGTGATTGAAGAGGTAGCCCCCTTGGCCACCCTCACATCTTTAATCGCCTGTAGAACTACGAGATCTATCAAACAATCTCCATCTCTTGTGAGATGAATAAAGGCACCGGAATCGATCACCCACATGCTCCTGACCCCTTTTTTCTTCTCCACAACTTCTTGGGCTGCACAGGCAAGCCCTATTCAATCTGAAATTGATTCTCTTTTTAGGTCAAACTCCATCAAGGGCAAGAGAAGACTTATTGCCAACAAAACTAGGCATGAGAGAACGCTCATCACATGAATCGCGGCACCAACTCCTAGAAATCGGGAACGACCACCAGCATTTGTGGCCCCTGCTGGCAGTGCAGCACCCCCAACGGCAATGCTGGGGCTGCCGAACAGGTTGTTGGCAGCACAGCCAACATTGTCGGTCAGTTTGGCAGTGGCTGCAGCATCACAGGTGGCTTCGGCGGCACCGCTGTCGTCGTTGTTGGTGGTGGTGGTGCCATGGAAGGCCTCCCCACTGCTGCCATGTCCTAACTCCTCCACCAAATCACCTCTGGGTTGGTGATTCAATCATCTTATGAGTGAATTTTCGATGGGATATCGGAGCATTGGCGTAAGACCGCTACTCTAATACCATGTGAGACAAAACGAATGCATTAACCTCCAAAAAAAAAAACATTAACCCCTCTTTTATATGAAAAGAGGGCCGGGTTATTTACACAAGTAGCCCACAAGAAAATAAAAAATATCAAATACATCCATAACTCAACAGTAACAATATGAGGAATCTGAATTTACCCTCGGAATTCCTATTTGGAGTTGTTAATTTAGATTGCTCAACTTGACATTGATAGAGTTAATCAAATCAACACAGTCAATACAATTTGCTTAGCTGGTGGACCAAGAATCACCTGCAAAGGATGGCCCACCCATCCAAACACTGAGTTTTAAAATTTTGGATAACAAAATTTTCACTATATAGAGCATCAAAAATAAAATCCATCCCAAGCATGTTAATTACCTTAACTCTTAAGATTCTAAACAGGTACAATTTATCATGAAACTTTACCAGATTAACAATTATCTATCAATGGCAAACAAGTGACAAACTACCACATAGAAGATAACAAAACAGGAAAACCACAAAAAGCATCATGAAAAACTTAACTGTAGAAAAGGTATGGAGCTACAGAAATCTGTGCAGCCTCACACAACCAGCCTTGAAATCATCCAACTAGGCTTTCTACAGACTTTAATTATATCCATAAGAGCACTTCATGTGACAAATTTTTGTCTAAGATAAAATTCCACACTTAAACTTGATTCTTATCGACATTATCTACTAACCGGGAAGATCAATAATTAAGCAATCTCATCTCAATTAGATTTCAATTACGTATCATTTGTGCAAAAGATTTTTTATGAGAATTTATGCAAAGGATATTAGTGCAACACATTATTCTTATCAGATAAAATTTCCAAGATGAACAGAAACAAGAAAATACTACTATTCATCAATACCTTGCAGATTAGCGCTCTGAAGATTGGCACCAGGTAGGAGTGCTCCCTGAAGTTTTGCACCAGTGAATTCACACCTTCCCTAGGCAAGATAAAATCCATGATTAAAGGGGAACTAAGAACTAAACAAGAAAAAAAAAAGCCTTGTTAGTTTGAATGCTCAAGGTGACAGTGCATTTAAGACAGGCAATCTGATATAAGATTAAGCAACTGCTTGTGAGAAGTTAGATCGGTAGTGGCCATCATCACAAACTTGTGCAACTACAATGCAGGATGCAAATCGTGTGGTTAAGATGCCAAAGCAAACGACGACGTAGCTAACCTGCCAAACCATTCCCAAGGAACAATAATTTTTTTTGAAAGGGTAAGAGGATAGAACGAAACAGCACATATCTCATCATTCTGGAATGATCTCAAATGCATACAATGGCCCATATGTGGACTTACAGTAAGACAAGTTTTGGATGAGTAATTAGATTATTTGATGTGTCTATTTTTTTACAACAAGTTGCCCCTAGTTGTCTAGGTTTCCTTTGTTACCTTGTCTTCTCCATACAAAACTTATTCCCATTGTAAAACTAGATGAACAGGCACAGCTTGTCTAAAAATATAACACCCAGCTCTTTCTCAAAAAAAATATATTACACCTCAGCTAAATCTAATTTCAACAAAGTTCGAAAACTTGCATTAGCAAACAAAATTGTCCATTGCTTTTCATCGATAGTCAGCTTTTTTGTATGTAGAGATCATGATAAATTCATTTTTTAAGACATGACTTACTCGCGCAAGATTGCATTATGGAATATGGAACCCTCTGCCTCAGCATCCTGAAAATGCATAAACAGATCAAATGAATTGGAATATACAAAATAAATGGATCAGACAATAGTATGCCTATTTTCTTTCAGAAAACAGAAATAGGTTTAAAACAGAGGTCAAAATGTAAAATGCTTTAGAAAAGCCAACAGCATGATGATTACCGATTCACATACCCGAAAGTTAGAAGAATGAAGGTTTGCACGGGAGAAGAAGGTGCCCTGGATGCAAGCATAACTAAAATCCACATAAGAGAGATCCTGGAAGATTAACAAAAGGCACAACATTGAGAAAAGTGATCGATCAAATCATAATCTCCCAATCGGCACCTTTATTAATCATGTATAATGCCTATAAACTTTGAAGATAACTTAAGGTGTACTTGTGGCCCGTCAAATTTTTTGTTTGGTAGTTTCAGATTTCCTTTATAATAAAAAGGATAGATATCTTTTTAAGTCCAAACCAATTGCATCATATGTGCATACAATGAGATAACTCGCAATTACTGCTGTCAAAGGTGAAAGTGCTATAAGGCAAGGGGTTCAAAATGCCCAAGGTGCTAGGCGCTCGCCTGAGAAAATGAGGCACTGAAGGACACACACACACACACAAAGTAAGCAGAATATGATATGCTATGCATGCATAAATATAATATACATGATATATAAATGCTTAGACAAATAGGTGCAATACACATACATATGCGCATTGATACATATGATAGGTGTGTGTATATAGTTACATACATTTACATATACACATATGCAAATGTACACATTATATTTTTATGTTTATATACTAATGCACATGTGTGTGTATGTACATTTATATTTATATTGTTGGGATTTGTGGTGATCCAGAGCATGAAGAAGTCCTGTAGAGGTTGGAGGAGCGTAGAGGTTGGAGCTTGATTGATGGGAAGAATTTATTAATTGCTCAAAGAAAACATATAGGAAGGCTCTCTATTTTATAGAGAGTACATGTCCCCTAAAAATAGTAAATAAATATTCATATTTCTAAAACTAGACTCAACTAATCAAATCTAATCAAATCTTCTAGATTTAGAACCAAATCTTTACAAATCTCCTTAAAACAAATAAACTAAATTAGGCTAATTACCAACTAAGAAACCAATTCTTATTTTTGATTCTATAGACCAAAAACCAGTGGCCCAAGTGGCCTTCTAGATGACTGCCACGTGACATTGCCACGTGGCATGTGCCACATGGTTCTTCTTTGACTCCCAACACTCCCCTCAAGTCGAAGGTCGAGAGGCCGATGACTTGATCTAAACACCTCATCATTCTTCTTTTCTTCTTCACCGAAAACTTGCATCTTTGATTTCGCCATCATCCTCCAAGGTAGTTTGAACCGGAAAGAACTTCGGTTCTAGTTGCGGGCAAGAAGAACTTCGGCCTAGCCGGAAAGAACATTGACTCTAGAGAAGGTCGAGAAGAACTTTGACCAGAAAGAACTTCGGTTAAGTTGGGGTCAAGAAGAACGTCGGCCTAGTTGGAAAAACGTCAGCTTATAGAGAAGGTCGGGAAGAACTCCGACTTTGAGTTAAGGGAAAACTGGAAAGAACTTCGGTTGAGTTGAAGCCAAGAAGAACGTCAACCTAGCCGGAAGAATATCGGCTTATAGAGAAGGTCGGGAAGAACTCTGACTTTAGAATAGTTGCCTGGAGCGTTACAGCTCTAATACCATGTTGGGATTTGTGACAATCTGAAGCGTGAAGAAGTCCTACAGGGGTTGTAGGAGCGTAGAGGGTGGAGCTTGATTGATGGGAAGAATTTTATTAATTGCTCAAAGAAAACATATGGGAAGGCTCTCTATTTTATAGAGTACATATCCCCTAAAAATAGTAAATAAATATTCCTATTTCTAAAATTAAACTCAACTAATCAAATCTAATCAAATCTGCTATATTTGAAACAACCAAATATTTACAAATGTCCATAAAAAAAATAAACTAAATTAGGCTAATTGCCAACTAAGAAATCAATTCTTATTTTTGATCCTACAGACCAAAAACCGGTAGCCCAAGTGGCCTTCTAGATAACTGCCACGTGGCCTGATAGCTGTCACGTGGCTCTTCTTTTATTCCCAACATATATGAATAAGTTGACATGTACATACATACACATACAAAATATGTGTATATTTGTATGTATATATGTATCCACCATGTGTATGTATCTATTTAAGCATATGTAGATGTATATGTATATATCTATGCATATATGCCTATACATACACGTGTGCGTTTAACTAAGAACGATTACTCAATAATTAGGTAAAAAGAAATTAAAATCCTTAAAAGTATTTTAAAAATGAAAAGTCAACAAACTTAGTCCAGGTGCTCATCTAGGGCACCTAGCGCCATGGCCCAGGCATTCGCCTAGGAAGCACCGCAGCAAATCAGGCAAGGCAAGGCCTAGCGAGATGCTAGGGCCTCACCTCGCCTCAACCTGGTGCCTAGGCAAGCACCTTGACAACACTGCTCACAATCAAAACCAATTACCTATTCTTCACAAGATATTGTCACTGGAAACAAATTATAGCATGCAAAGTCACAGATCTTAATATCAACTTAAAATAAAAAACTGCACATAGCAGATACTGCACTTCTCTTGGGCTGGCTACTGACCTCCAGTAGCCTGCCTCTTTCCTTTCAAAAAAAAAGAAAAGGAGCATGCAGAAGTTGTTAACTTGTTTAGAAAAGATCTATAACTCCCCAGAGAAAACGTAATAAATGTTCTGGTTAAGCCAAGACATGGTATAGAAAAAAAATTGTGCAATTCCCCGTTTCAGTAATATGAGATATTGGTGTATTGCAGCTTACTAGTTTAGAAAGATCAAGGCCAGAAAGATTTACTCCTCGAAGTTTAACTCTCTTAGATTGTATGCACCTAACAATATCTTTCCTTGTCAGCTCAGCTTCAGAAGCATCCTTATCCTTCCTCATGTCCAAAGACTCCAAACATGAACGTATATGCTTAGCCAATCCCTGAAATATTAATAAGAGCACCTCAAATTTCTACTAAATTGTAGAACTCAGTAGAGGGCACTTATGACATGTAACTTGCAAAATTCACAGAAAATACTGTAGTCAGCCATCACTTGAAAGAGTTCTCCCATATAGGTAGATGATATAGTCAAAACACTGTTGGAGAATTTATACTTATGGTAGACACCACCCACCACAGGAATATGGTGTAACATTCTGGGCATAAGTTTACAATCTCAGAATATTTTAAAAACATTTTGTCTCCCTTTCAAAAAAGAAAAAGGAAAGAAAGAAACAAATTCTGTCTCCTCTCTAATGCATTCCTGTGCCCATATTTTTCCTTTCTGAAGGATCCTTCTGCTGAAGAAATGGGCAATGCCTATACTTATGTGAATATAGAGCATTATTTCTGCCTACTGTATAATTAACACCTTCTACCATAACATTTACACTCTACCCTAGATACTAGGGTTAGCAAGATCTTTTGTGAATTTGATACTGTAGAGGGATAAGTCATTCGTTTCTTTTTTAATGTCAGTTGTCTTTTTCAAATTTCTAGAGAGCATATTTGTATATCCCCTAGCCTCTCCTATAGATAGAGGGATAACTTTTTCTTCTTTTTTTTTTCAAATTATATCAAATTATAACTCTTTCTTTTTCTACATGATATCAGAGCAGTAATACTAGGCTAGAGCTCTATACCGTCTTGATCTCTTCTCTTTTCTTCTTCTCTGCTGGATAAGATCTAGATTGTTATCCTTATTGGAATCTGTGCTACTGAGGGAGAAGGGGAGGTTCCCTCAAGCAAAGGGAGCCATGTCCTAGGGTATATGGGCCTCAAGACCACCAACAATACCACCACTCAACCACCTGAAGAGGAGGAGAATTAAGCCTCTAGCAATGGTGCTCTAAACACCTCGATAAGCTAATAGCTCTGTTCATTTTCACCTACATGCCTGCTCCTTTGGCATTGCCCAAAATCTTCATGGGCCTAAGGCAAACACACTTTGATCAGAGAGAACTTGAAGTGTAAGATTTTGGAGCTACTCCAAAGTGTTGTATCATCCCAAACCTTACTCTTTCCATGTTATTGATTGTTGAACTACCTTCAGAAAAGTCCATGCAAAGGGCCAAAGCTCATCCAATAAGCTGTCCAGATCTATATGCTACAAAGGCTATGAATCTATCATGTATTCAATAAATTTTTTTGATAACAATTATTCTATAAATTCCTTTTCATTTTTTTGAAAATTTCTCTTGTTACAATGTCTTGATTCTAGCACTTTCTGAATTCCGCAAGTAATTCTAACAACAGGTTCTTATTCAATCTTGCTACATTGTAAACCCTAATTTGCAAAGAGATGAAACTGCCAAAAAATTCAGCAGCATAAGAATTTGGTGAAATGAAACTGAAACAGAAATAGTAGTCGATGGCAACTAGTGATTGATTTAATCCCTTCCCAAAGCATAACAGGGTGTCCAACTTTAAGAAAATGTCAATACTATAAATCAAAAAAGAGTAAGCGCTAGGAGTTTTTCTTACAAGCACTTGATAGTATTCTGCTTCTCGCAATAGCACTTGATATTCTGATTCAGTTAGACTACAAATGGTGCCATCTCTCAACCAGTTCAAGATGTGGCGGAAATGTTTTCCATCCCTATCAACAAAGACAACTCCCTGCAGAATCCAATATGAGCGACAACCTAACTAAAATGTAGCATAAACATCTTTACAGTAGTTTCCTCAAGCATGAGAAATGCATTATTTCAGGAAATATATTCAAAACTCCAATCCTTTTACCAATTAACGTTTTAGAAGATTTCACAAAACCTTTATCACTGAGTTTTCGACTCTTTGGAAATATATTAGCGAATAAATTAGTAGTTGTTGCTCTTATTTCTTTAGTACCTTCACTAGTTCCGATACTTGTCATGTTCCTTGTATTATTTAAAAGTGATATTCAAGCTATGATTTTTGCAACTTTAGCTATGGCTTATATAGGTTAATCCATGGAGGGCCACCATTGACAAGCTTTCAAAATAGTTTGTTTCTTTTGTGAAGCTTATCCCAATTCATGCATAGTTCAAGAAATAGAATCATCACATAGAATAGATCCCAATATGGATGTTGTTGAGTTATTTATTTTTCTATTTTTATTATGTTTTGTTGTGCGAGGGCATACTTGTACTTTTATCCTTTGTGTTTCTTTATATAAAGGCCACCTAAGGTCTTAAATAAATGTTTGATTGGAATTTCAACCTAAGATGATATCAAAGATGTAGTCATACATCAATGTTCGGGTATCCCACCCCAAAACCTAACCACCAAACCCTTCTACCTGATCCCTCTCTCTCTCTCTCTCTCTCTCTCTCTCTCTCTCTCTCTAGGGCATCGTTTGCCCCTTCTACCTCTCCAGTCGATCCTTCACCGGTAGCAGCAGCCCCGCCACCAGCAGGAGACCCCAGCGGCAGCAGTGCCGCCCAATGTCGCCAGCAGGGGGCCAAGAGGCGACCCCAACTGCAGCAGCGCCGCCGGAAAGGGGGGCCTAAGCGGCAACTCCAGCGGCGGAGGAAGGTGTTGTAGCCCTCTAGTGCGGTGTAGCGACGCTGCAGGAGTCTTGGACGATCGCTGCAGTGCTCCTGTTGCATTGTTGAGGCTCGCCCAAGGTTAATGTCCTTGGGTGGGAGATCTGGGGTGACTTAGAAGTCACCCATCTATTGTCTTTTCCAGCCAAGCAGAGGTTAAGGAAAAGAAAAAACCCCGTTGGGGGTCTTATTTGACCCCCAAAGGGTGTTTCTATGGTCTATTTTTGATCTGTTTTTGATATGTTATCGCAGATCAGAGGAATTTTTCATACGTGGATATGGTCTGATTTTTGCTTCTGCAATATTTCCTTGAGGTTCCCACATGTCAAGCATTATGGAAGGCAAGAAGGGAGCTTCTAATGACTTGGTGGGGAAGATCTCTACCTGGAGCATACCTTTTTTTATGCAAGGAACCACTATCAAGTTGGGTGGCTCCAATCTCCTTCTGTGGTCTGCCTTTCTTTCTCGATTTGTGGGATCGTGTCAGAAGAAATACATCTCTCACAGGTGCTGGATAAAACATAGTATTCCTCAGGGACATCAGGACACTTCTATTACTAGAGCTTTTATGGCTCAGATGTCTAGTATTGTTGCTAGTGCCAAAGGTGTTCGTAAGCCATCTTGGCTTGCAAACTTAGGTGCATCCTCCCACATCACAGGAGATGCTACACTTTTTTCGCCTCTTTGACCAGTGACTACTCCAGTTCATGTCAGAGTAGCAGATGGTACCTTGTCCCCTATGACAAGCTTGGGTGACATCTCTCCATCCCCTACTTTGCCTCTTGCTAATGTTATGCATGCCCCCAAATTTGCTCTAAATTTAATATTTATCAGTTAAATTACTAAGGCATTAAATTGCATCAGTGTTTCATGATCACTTTTTCTTCTTGTAGGATCTCCTGACGATAAAGTAGATTGGTAGGGGACTTAAGCGGGATGGCCTATATTACCTTAACCTCCCACCAAAGCATTTATTCTATGGCTACCGTTTATGCCACTTCAACTTTACAATGACATCTTAGACTGAGACATCCTAGTGTTTCTATTTAGAGAATTTGGTTGCTGGTTTAGTGTCACATCATAAGGTGTGGACTTTGTTGTGTGTGGTGGCCTATAAATAGACATGTGCCCCCTATTCCTTTAAGAAGAAATACAGAGAAACATGCCCATAGGGCGCTTCTCCCATAGCTTTCTCCCCGCTCTACGTAAGTAGGGTTTCCACGTAAACCCAAGCGTTTTTAATTGCTTTTATGTTTTGATATCATGCTACCATATTATTTAGATCTATCAACTTTGTATCAAAGCAAGTCAATCTTGGGTTTATTTATATGTTCTTGAGATTATACGATTTTTTACCATCTTTTGTTCCAAGTTCGTCACGAGGGGTTGCAGTGGAGATGGCGAGAGATAGAGAGTAGCGACGATGGTGATCTGATGATGGCCGCAATGCCATCCATAAACGCACCACAGAGAATGAAGACTATAGCAATCTAGACTAGCCGTTGGAGATCATTGGGGGTCAGCCCACCGTCGTCCCCCAAACCCTAGATCTGGCGGTAGTAGGAGCCGCGCCGACACCCGCAGGGCCCCCCATGGTGAAGAAGACCGCCAGAAGGACCCTCATCATCGAGGAGGTCACCATCCTCAAGCGCGGTGATCTGAAGACGTGCTTGAAGGCGAGGAGTCTGCGAGGAGGTTGAAGGTAGAGCCACGGCTAATGGTGAAGACGAGGCCGTACTCGTGGTTGGGGACGTTGAGGTGGTCAAGGATTCTGCGCTTGACGCTATGCTCGCAAGTGCCAAGGTCGACGCCACTACTATAGAGGGTGTGGTTGTCGAGGTTCATGGTGATCTCGGAGAGGGTGAAGGAGCCCCCCCTAAGGGGCTAGAGCAGGGAGAAGAGGCTGAAGCTGCAGTAGTTGAGGCAGACCTTCGAGGAGAAGGTGAAACATGGGGAGATGAAACAGGACTGATCAACGATGATGACAACGGGGAGCAGTGTCATGAAGCGGACAACGACGAGCAAAAGTGACGATGCCCTACTAGAGGTGGCAACGTCCCTATGTGGTTCTTACGAACCCTAACAAAGGGGGAGTTTTCTTTTTTAGGTTGCTATTATCTTAAAAAGGGGGAAAGTGATGAATAAAAAAAAGGAAAAGAAATGGGGGAGAAAAGAGGAGGAAAAATGAAGGAAAAAAAAACATAAAGAAAAGGAGAGCCAGATAGAAAAAAAAAGAAAAAAAATTAAGAAAAGGGAAAAAAAATGATGAGTATGTTCATGAGAAGAGGGGGAGAGGCTCTTCTCTAGTTATTGATTTTCTTCTTGTTATTTTCTTCTCTCATACAAGTATGGGAGAAAGGGGTAATGTGGAAGCCCATTATAGTTACCCCCATTTGGGAATCCTTTGTTGCAGTCCCAAGGTACGATAGGTGACATTGGATACCACGACAAACTTGCAGTCCTAAGATACGATGGGTGACATCGGATACCGCTACAGACTCTTTAGAGTAGTAGATTCTCACATGAGAAACCAAATTTTGGAAGATCCAAAGAGGAGATCCATTTTCGAAGTCCTCAGAGGAAGAACCCAGTCGGTTTTTATATGAAAGATACAGTTTCAATGTCCTCAGAGGAAGATCCATTTTAGGGATACTGAATGAGAAGCCATCAGCACCAGGTCTCCAGAAGAGAGGTCATTGTCAGAACCAGCTGTAGTTCATCCAATAGCTCTAGCCTGTGTTCCCCCCTACAAGTAAGAACCAGTCCTCAGAGGTTGTGTTCTATTGTGTAGAGTAGATTTCTTTGCATTACAAGATGAGCATTCCATTCTCCAACTTGAGGGGGAGTGTTGAGAGAATTGGGTTGGTTTAGTACCACACCATAAGATGTGAATTTTGTTATGTGTGATGACCTATAAATAGGCGTGTACCCCCACTTATTCCTTTGAGAAGAAATACAGAGAAACACACCCATGGGACGCTCGTCCAGTGATTTTCTCCCTGCTCTTCATGAGTATGGTTTCCATATGAACCCAAGTGTTATTAATTGCTTTTATGTTTTCATATCATGCTTCCGTATTATTTAGATCTATCAATTGTTACTATTCTTCGTCACCAGTTTCCTAACATGTAGTTTCCTGACTCACTTTTTTGCGATGCCTGTTAACTTGGCAAACATCATAGTCTCCTTTCCTAGTAGTTATAGTAGAACTGAGTCTGCTTTCTCACTTGTTCATGCTGATTTATGAGGCCCAATGTCGGGTCAAGAGCCTTAGGGTTTTTCGGTATTTACTGATTTTGGTGGATAATTATACCTGTGTTAGTTGAATTTTTATGATGGAGAAATCCGAAACCCCTACTTTGATTAAAATTTTTTGCATGAAAGCAAGACTCAATTCTCTACTACTATTCAAATGTTTCGAACTGACAATAGGCTTGAGTTTGTGAATTCTACTTTGACTCACTTTTTTCAGTCTCTTGTTATCATACATCAGACTTATGTTCATACATTCCAACAGAATGGGGTGGTTGAACGTAAATTGAGGCACCTTCTTGATGTTGCTTGCACTATTATGTTTCAGATACATGTCTCTATCACCTTCTAGGCTGATGCTATGCTTACGACTACTTTTTTTATTAATCGTGTCTTCTGTTCTTGCTGTAAAGACCCCATATTCTATTTTCTTTCCTGATATGAGCTTTTCTCTTCCTCCAAAAGTGTTTGGATGTGTTTGTTTTGTTCATTTATTCAAGGTAGACAAGTTAGCTCCTAAATATGTTAAGTACATTTTTCTGAGCTATTCTAGAACCCAAAAATGGTATAAATATTATGATCCCCTTTCACATCGCTTTTATGTAAGGATGTGACTTTTTTTTAGGATATGCCATATTATACTGCTGCAGGAAAGTCTCCCAATGTCACACAGAATGTCCCATTGCCTATGCTCAATGGTGCACCTCCATGTCCTTCTGAGCCACCTCTACCTCATGATGTCCCTCCCATTGCCTATCCCAAACATCCTGAGGTGCCCACTACTAAATACCTTCCCTCAGCACATTCAGCGGAGACCTTCTACCACTCTACAAGCAGAGGCATCACTTTCTACTATTCCTGCTCAGTCTTCTATTGATAATGTTAATTCACATGAAGGTTCAAACCCTACACCATCTGAGGTACCTGATGTGGATCTTCATATTGCTTAGAGGAAACTACAACGATCTTGTGCTAAATATTCTATTTCCAATTATGTCACTTAATCGTTTACCTGTAGTAGGGAGGCTTTCATCTCTTATAGTTGACAGCAGAAATATTCCCAGGAATCATGTTGAGACTTCTTAGGAACATTCCCAGACTTTGGCCATGAAGGATGAGTTGACTTCACTTCAGTCAAGTGGCACTTGGGAACTTGTTGACCTACCCCCTGGTGTTGTTGTTGTGGGGGTGTAGGTGGGTGTTTACCCTGAAATGCCACCTAAATGATACAGTGGAAAGATATAAAGCACACCTGGTCGCTAAAGGTTACACACAAACGTTTGGAGTTGACTATTTTGAAACATTTTCTCCAGTAGCCAGACTCAATTCAGTGAAGATGCTTCTTTCTATGGCACTCAACAGTAGCTAGTCTGTTTCACAGTTTGATATTAAAAATGATTTTCTCTATAGTGATTTAGAGGAAGAGGTATACATGCAACAACCCTTGGTTTCGTAGTTGAGGGGGAGTGTCAGAAAGTCTACAGATTGAAGAAGGCAATTTATTACCTTAAGTAGAGCCCTAGAGCCTCATTTAAGGGATTTATTACAGCTGTGCAAGAGTTTGACTTTACTAGATCCACTGTAAATCACTCTATTTTTACTATGTATAGAGCTGCTGGAACTGTCATTATTATTATGTATGTAGATGATATACTACTCACGGGAAATGATGAAACAGAGATAGAGGCTACCAAAAAATTCTTGCATCCTTAGTTTGTTACTAACAGTGTTGTAAATATCGACCTACTCGACCCAGTAATCAGTCAAGTAATCCTATGTGGTGTCCTACCTACTGAATAATCCATAGTCAAGCCTATAGTTGGCAACACCGACTACTCGATCGAGTAGTCGGTGTAGTCGACCGTGTAGTAGGTCGATTTTTGCATAAAGGGAAAAATAGGTATATAGGTATATTATTTTTTTTAGGCCAAATAAAACTCCACTCGACCCCCCTCCCCCGATCACTCTCCTAAAATCGTTTATTCACCCAAGATTCCTCTTCGACCAAGTAAAAATCCTCCATTCCCGAATGTATTTGATTCAAGCATATATTAATTCTTGATTTATGTTGCTTTGTCGTTGGTAATGTATTTGTAATGGTTTATACATTGGTTTAATTATTAAATTTGTAATGAATTTGATATTATTTGTACTTTGTAACTTATTTTATAACATTAAACTTGAATATGTTTACTTTTATGTAATGATATATTTTACTTCTTAATATATGTGTATGTATGTATGTATATAAAATGCCCGACCGAGTACTCCCTGACTACTCTCCCGCATACCGTATACTCCTTAGTGCCCTGACCAACTGAATACCAACTATTGACTTTTACAACATTGGTCACTAAAGATCTAGGAATGATAAATTATTTTTTGGGTATTGAAGTGCAACATGTTGATGGTGATCTAGTTCTGTCACAAAGGAAATATGTTCTTAATATGCTAAAAGAGATAGGGACGTTGGGTTGCAAGCCTGTCAGCATTCCTATGGATCCTTCTTTGCCACTTGTAGACTTTAAGAATCCACTACTTGAAGATGTCACCAGATATCATGCTATGGTGGAAAAACTGTTATATCTTACTGTCATGAGACCTAACATTTGTTTTGTTGTTGGAGACTGAACCAATTTATGCAGTCTCTTAGAGAAGTACACTGGGATGGTGTGTGTCCGATACTAAGATATCTTAAGCAAACTCCTGGTAAGAGGCTATCATTTATGAAGCATGGCCAGCTGGATGTCTGAAAGTATTCAGATACAGATTATACAGGGGCACATGAAGACAGGAGATCTACTAAACTATACCTATGTAGGTGGCAACCTAGTCACCTGGAGAAGTAAGAAGCAAAATGTTATCTCCAGATCCAATGTAGAATCAGAGTATAGGGCTATGGCCTATACTACTTATGAGCTCATATGGGTGAGATCTATTTTATGTGATTTGGGAGTATTTGTTTCTAGTCCTACTCCCATATACTGTGATAACAAGGCAGCCACATTCGTTGCCAATAATCATGCCTTTCACAAGAAAACAAAGCATATAGAAGCTAATTACCATTTTATCAGAGATGCCATGACTTCTGGAAAGATCACAACACCTTATATTGCCACTGAAGATCATATTGCAAATGCCTTCACCAAAGCACTCTCCAAGAAGCGTTTAGAGTTGCTATGTACCAAGCTGAGCATGCTTGATGTTTTTGCTCCAACTTGAGAGAAAATGTTGAGTTATTTATTTTTCTATTTTTGTTATGTTTTGTTGTGTGAGGACATACTTGTATTTTTACCCTTTGTGCCTCTCTAGATAAAGGCACTTAGGGTCTCAAATAAATGTTTGATTGGCATTTCAACCTAGCAAATGTATATATTATCTAAAAAGATGAATGATATTATGGAATTGTCAAACAAAATCTTAGGAAAAGAAAGGTAGAAAAGATCTTTTTCTTAATATTTTGATCCATTTCTTGTGACCTGTCCGATTGTTATTGGATTTCAATTTGTTATTTGCTCAGTCCATTTCCATATTTCCATTTTGAATTGGAACAAGGATTGGTATCTTATCTAATTTTTACGTGCTACTAGAACAAAGAATAGATTAGATAGGTAACACCAGAAAAGCCTTCGAGATAAACCTCAAAGAGAAGAAAGGAAGCATGATATTACATGCCAGACAAGACAACCACAGTGATCAGGAAATTTTCATAGACACACCAGATTCAATTGTTCAACAACATTCAAGCTGAAATTTCCTATGATTGCAATGAGTCAATAAGCAATTGCCTGTTCAATCAAGGAGCAATTCTTAGCAGAACATGTGGGTCTTCCTAACAAATATCAGCATGGTGAAATAATAGCAGACTCTAGTTAAAAAGTTTCCTAAAGGAACCTAAACCTGTACAGCTCCTAACACACGGAACCAAACTTATAAACTATCATAATCATAACATCAATAATTGCTAAATAAATAATTCAACCTAATGCAAGTACAACTAATCATTGTACTAAAACCGTAGTGTAAGTTTCCATCTATATCATGATTTCAGTAGTATAGATGGGTCGTTCATAATGGCTGTTCTAAAATGTCCACCACATTTGTGCAGATTAATCGAATGTGCCAGCCAATATTTAACATAGATTGGGTGCATCATTTCCATTTTGGAACACAGTATTTCTAGGAATGGGTGACATAATAAGTAGAGTTTTTTATTACGCAGGTAGCCATATAAAGTTGCTCATTACATCATTTTCTTTCATTTTGAAAGGATGCTCATTACATCATGTACCCTCCATTTAACCATAAAAAGTAGTTCATTTAATGGGTTGGACTGAAAAGTGATGAATTTTTACAACTGGACAGTGGATTTTCATTATTATTTCACTATCTTAAATGACCACTCCTTAACACCATTCTCTCCTCGCCCATCCTCCATCATCTTTATTTACCCTCCTCTTCTTCCTTCTCCTCATCCATCTTTTCTACTTCACCTCAACCCTTTCTCAGCATCCTCCATCTCTTCTTCAACCTCTTATATATGGGATGCCACTGACACTATCTTTGGACAACTACCTGGCTGCATCCTGAGAATCCATAGTACCAAGGTGTGCGCAAGTGCGTGTGGCCACTAGCACCATATTGCCAAGAATGGCCAAGAATCACATATTGAGGTCACCCATGAATTGGAAATAGACATGTAGAAGAGATGCACCTGAGCTTGGCATGAAGAGCAACACATATCCTCCTGGGCTTCAAAAGCTCAAGGAGGTCAAAAGCATTGTGTTGACAGCCTGAGATGTCAAAGGTGGTCTAGGTGATCTTGATGTCCCACAGGTGGTGCATGGCAAAGCCATAATGCATACGGGTGATATTGGCCTCAAGCTAGAGGCTGTCAAAGAATAAGGACTGCCGTACGCAAGGTTGGATTCTTGACCCCTTGATAAGATTCAACATTTTCAGCCAACTAGTGGATTCTTACCTTCTTGGAAGAGATGGTATTGTTGTGGCTATAAAAGCTGAAATTGATTGTGCTAGCTGTTGTTGTTGAGGACATGGTCCTCAAGCTTCAAACACCCTTCAGGACATGATGGTCAGTGGGAAAGTCACGGATGTCAGAGGAGATGAGGCTACACAGAAAGCTGTCATGCCAATTGAGAGGGCTGCCACCTTGTTTCAAGGAGGACAGAGTGGTGATTGACAAGAGCATAAACAAGGGAACAACCAAAAATGTTGCCCGTCAAGTGATGATTTAGTTGTATGCTATGAAGTATGCAACTGTTTATTGAGAAAGCAAAAGGCAGAGAAAGGGGAAAAAGGAAATTGGGGTAGGGGGTGGAGGAAATTGAGGCAAAGTGCTTCCATTAAGATAGATGGTAAGGTTATACCGAGGTTCTAAATGTAAAAATTCATTACTTTTTTAGCCAATCCCATTGGACTTGACAATTGTCTTATGGATTCCAAGAGAGGAGCACATGTTGTAAAGAGGAGGTATTACAAGTTATCCATGTAAACATGAAAGATATGGAGGTTTAACATCAAATGTTTATAAGCGAACCTTTGTAGATTGTTCTGAATGCCCACGGCATCCCCACGATATGCCCATAAAATGACCTTTTCTAAGATGGGGCAATATTAGCACACATGCATTGTCGGAATGCAAAAGTATCAGCAATATTTTGCCAATATGTCAATAACTTCAAATAAATGGATGGCATTAGGTATAATTCTTAAATTATTACCATTTTTTAAGGTCAATATAAGTGTCTCAATAACCAGTCTCCATCCATTACCATTGTTGTAACTGATTTAAATTTCGACGGCATGCCATCCGCATGTCATCGAAATGGCTATTTTTAAGACTAGGCCATATCGACATCAATATAATGTCGAAACATGGGTACTTCATCAAAATGTTGGCAAGTGATGAAATGTACTCGGCATTTCAACTTGCTACTACAGTTTCCCGTTCTCAATTCCCCCATCTTCTCTACTACCGCTATTGTTGCTCGTGTTGCTGCTGCTCCATCTCATCTCGCTGCTTCTCTCTTATGACTCTATTTAGGTTTGATTCCACACCTATTCATAATTACAGAATAAATCTACATACCAGACACTAGATATACTATTATTACAAATATATAGGTCTAATCATAATTTAAAATTGAGGGATCCTTTATTTAATTACTAAAAATAAATCTTAAGATTAGGTTAACATTAAAGAATACATAACTTACATCCATCTATAAGAGAATAAAACCTGAAAATTACAAACACTAAAGGCTTGTTTACTTCATAAATCAATCATCATTTACTTCAAGAATAACATCCAACCTAGAAATCCATGGTCCCATATTTGGAGGTGACAGCCTATATTTTTCATACATAAATATAATATAACTAGATCTAAACATGACTCATAAGGGATGACAAATAAAAATGACCAACACAACACACATAATCTATTCAAATTAATTGATTGCATAGACCTCAAATTAATCATAAGATATCTTAATTTACCTCTCAAAAAAGAAAAGATAAATTAATTTACGATTAATTGGTTAGATATTTAAATTTTAGCTTTTAAATTTTGACTTTAGTTTATTGTAAGCTATATATTTGAATCTTTTATCTTTGCATGACTTAATTCAATTTGCAAAACAATTATTTGATATTTAATTCTTAAAATTAAATATGATATAGTAGATTACGAGTTACATATAAATATTAGAATATAATATTATTATTCCTACATAAATATGTTTAAGTTTATGATTTTCTTGAAATTATGATCATTTTGGCTATTTTTGCCATTTTTGTCGATACACTTCGGCATGCCCTTGGTGTGCCTCCAAAATGGATTATTTTTAGGGTATCGAAATTGTCGAAATACGTGTGTTTCCACGACGTGCCCTCGACGTACCTCCAAAATACGCACTTAAAAATTTACCAAAATAACATCAAAATCGACATTTAAAATCTTAAAATCCTTATTAAATGATTAATTGCAATATATTCTAGCTTCTACCAAATTGGATAATTCAAATGAATTCAAGGACGTAAAAATGGAGTAGATTAGTCGCATACAACTTGTCTATATGAAAATAAGGAAAGCCTGAGTTCATGTCCTCGTCTAAATAACAAATACTCCACAAGCAAATAATTAGATGCGATTTCCACCTTATCACAATAGATTGTGCTACACATCAAATCCAAGAAATATGTAAATTTTTTTAAGACTAATAAGAAAACTACAGGGAAGTGAGAGTTCCAACATGGATGACATTTCAAATTTCTAAAATTACAAAAAAGGCGTTCACATGAATAACTACCATGTGAGTTAGAAGTAATAGAGCATGTTATTCTTTCATGAACCCTAATCCACATTGCGTAGAGGATTTAGGTAAAGTACAAGGCTACAAGCAGATTCTCATAGAAAATATAAAATATCATAAGACAATTAACCAAGGAAAAATAAATTGCATTCACAGCAGTGTAGATATATTACCGTCTCAGGGTCCCGAGACACTGTGTGTCGTCCACTAAACATTGCTGCCAGCATCGAGTCAGGTTCACGCTGAGTAAGGGTGTCAACTGTCGTCATGAATTTCTTGCCCCCTGAATAGAACAATTACATGTTCCAATAAAAGAACAGAAGCCACCTCTAGATATTTCCAATAAAAGTTGCACTGAAGTGTGATTGACAATCACACTGATTAGAAAGATCACAATAACAATGAAGAGCATCAAAACCTTCAGAACATATATGATGGGCAAAAAGCACATGATTCGGCAAAGTTCTCTCCGTGGCAATATTTGGCAGCTTCAGATCTTCTATATGTTAATATATTTGCATCCAACAACTAATAAATACTGCATCATATGTCTTTTTTATTAACAGGTGTTTGTCATGTAGAAAGCTAAACAAATAAATAAGAAGCAAAAAGTAGAACAAAGAAAACAAAAAAATACACTTTTTTGGTCTCTAATCAGCTATTCCACTTTTGATGCTGAAATCGGTTCTACATGGTTACATTTATAAGAAAGACCAAACATGTAAAAACCTGACTTAGCGATGAGGACTTAACTCATGAGGAGTATCAATGACGTCAGTTTACCCAACAAACTAAACATGACAAGTCTATCTCAACAAGTTAGAGGGTGTAATCTTCAATGCATTACAACAACATTCCGATTCATGCATATCCCACTGACCCCACAAAGATGGAGTGCCAAAATGTCATGCAAGCAAGGGCAACACAGTCAAAAACCATGGAGAAATTATTGGGCAACAGAATAGACAGTAGGTTGATTGGGCATTGACTTGGTGTGAAGGAGGCTGGACCATGTATCAGATGTCTCATGGTGCTGGTCAGCATCCTGTGATGCAGACAAGGCCTCCATCCTCTCTCAAAACACTGTCAACATGCCTTCGATGGAAGGGTATGAAGTGAAAGTGAAGCATAGCGGAGCTAAGTGGAACAAGGCACATCCAACTCGCATCATCTTCGCCCTCTGCGTCCTATGACTCGTAGACTCACTGGGTGGGAAGGGAAGTGCAAAGGATATGCAACTTCTAGGGAAGGGGAGAAAGTAGAGAATCTCATGAGATGAGGGTTGGAACTATATGAATTTCCCAATTGAGTCAAAGTACCAACCTATAGACAGTAGATTGATGGTTGACTTGACATAGTCACAAAACATGGAGCAATGGTGATCCTTGAACTACAACCCAAATGAAGATATAAGCAACATTAGGAAAATCCAGCTGGTCACAAACGACGACAAGACAAACTGACCCATTAACTGGCATGTGTATTTTGTTGTCAAGTGAGCACATTAATGTTAACAAACATGGGAGAAGTCACATGCTAGGTCCAAATTAGCATAAACAAAAACATATAATAAGTCATTAACGCTAAATGTAACACCTCAAAAATAGTCAGATATAGTAAACACATGAAAATGAGTACTGGAATATAAAAGACTAAGAATTACTGCTTGCAACTTGGGTTTAAGCATTTTAGATGATTTTTTGGGTTCATGGGACTAATGCCTACCAAGTTGTCAAAGTCAAGGTTCGAAATGTAGATTTCTATGCCGTGCCGATGAAATTCTAAATGTGCATTTTGTGGGCATGCCAACAAGAATGCCAACAACAGACAGGAAACAACCTCGGCATGCCCATCGATTTTGACGACATGTCAACGATATCCCAGTATTTCAACAACTTTACCATGTCGGCATGGGCTTTTCCCAAAAAAGGCCTTGCTGATGGCATGCCATCGGCATTTAAATCACTGGGGACTCAAAGTTAGGTTTTCTCACTAGACAAGGGTTTAAGCCCGAATCATTACACTAAATGGTTTTATATTTAGCGTAAAGACCTTACACGCCTAACTTCTTAGCTATCTAGCCCAATTCTTGATCCCTCAACTGGAAATCAAGTGATGCGGATGAAGGGGGTCTTTGCATTTAAAGTTGCTGTGCATGCTCTTAACCTAGCTGGTCAAGCATGAAATGTTATTTTATCCCCAATCATATACCTGTGAGAAGAAGGATTACTCCCTTGTTGCTCCCTTCTGACACAGAAAAGGATATCGATGCTCCTCATGCTTCTGTAGATCAGAACCATCTTATGACAAATCAAAACCCAGAATTTATTCCTCATCCTTCTTATTTAGCCCCAAAAGAAAAGAAAGCTCCAATGGTTGATCTAGTGGAAGAGAACAGGCCAAGTGAAGCTGAAGGAGCCCATTCTAGCTCTGCTTCATTTAGTTAGTTCAGCTGCATCCTCTCTCTATTGCAGAATTGTACCACTTTTCTTAAAACTGGAAGATGTAAACCTAAAACTAGCATCTTGTTTCCACAACCTCAGAACTTTCAAATTGGTCCTAAGTTGGTTGTGTATCTAAGAAGGTGCATTCAACAATCGATGTATGCCTTGAGCTTTGAGCTACTCTCAACAACTATGAAGCTCAATTCAACTAACCATTTAACAATTTGCCCTAAGGTGGATGGAAATGCAAAGAAGGCACTGGTTAAACAAAGTGTTGCCAACACTGCTTTGACATCATAACAGAAACTATGCAAAGCCAGGCAGCAACTTTTAAGGCAAGGCACAGAAGCCACTAGTCAATCATCCAGGGAGGAAGACAAAGGAAAGGGATTCCATTCCCGAGCTATGTGGTAAGGGAGAATGCATATATGGCAACAGAAGTAGATTTTCCAGGAACTAAATTTTCAAGAAGTCGTCTATCCTCCAAGAGATCTTAACACAGTGAATTCCTTGTATGGAGAACGCACCTAGTAGTCGACATTTGTTATTTGGTAACCTAGTATCATCGAGATGCTTACCCAGATTCCCAAATAGGCCATTTTGGCAAAATTCTACCTGCACTGCAAAGGAAATCGGATTCCACGTCTCTGGCCAATTTTGATCATTCATATTCCAAGCGGGGCATGATAAATATGTATATGCCCCGGCTCGAATAGGACTGTCGACAGAGCGACGCTTTTTCCATATATGGTATTTTCTCTATGTCTGAGAGTGTATTCTTAGTTTCACCATCAATCCTCTATTTACTAAAAACTAAGTTCGTTTTGGTCTCTTCTTTCGATTTCTTTAGAGAATTGCCGCATCCATAACATACTTCATCAGATCAGAAGTTCGATCACCTGGCCATTCTGAAACATAAGCAACATCAAATGAACCGGTATCGCCAAAAGACACCCTCTTGCACCCACCAAGAGATACGGTGAGAATGTTAGGTCAGTTAACTACTTCTTGCAAGAACTTGTAAAAGCACCGAGTTGAATAGAGGTCGATCCTTAGGAATAGACCAACCACATCCATCGAATCAACTACAGAAAGAAGGAAACAAGCAATCACAGAAAGAAAGAAGGACTTGATCTTCACTGAGATCGATCGGGCGAAATTGCATGTTTTGGGAGTTAACACCAGAGTGCGGGAAAAGAAGGGAGGATGTTTACGAACTCAAGAAAGATTAGGGTTTGGGCGGGGGTAAGGATCCAACTTACCTATGTTGAGGTGGACCTGCGTAGGAAAATCCGAAGGGCTCTCCATTGCTCCCCAACTGCGCAGCGGTGGACGAGAGCGATAGAGGGAGCTCCAACCCGTCTCGCCCACCGGCCACGGCCTCCCACCGAATACCGTTTGGAAGTATCTTCGCCAACACATACAGGGGCTTTAAGTAGGCTCGCTTTTGGCAGGGGTTTAGGTTTACCCGGGTTAGAATCGAAGCGAATTAAATTTGGTAAGGTATTTATTTGATGGAATTTGTACTGATCGATCTATCGTATTGCTTAGTGTTAACGTCGACGATATTACATCGGGTATGTTCGGTAGACGGGATAAGTAGGTTAATTTAGGTTTATTTGTCACTTAATTTATATGTTATTTACATTGAGTTAAAAAGAGAGTTAACTTGACGTAAGGTTAATCCGCTTTCTTTGTGTAACAAGTTTAATTTGTCTAACTACTCAAACATCAAAATTTACTTATTCTACCACTCTTTCCTTCTTTCTTTATTTATTCTACTAACTTAACCCGCATGACAAACAAGCCCTTATAACATATTTGTAGATCTTCCAACCTAGTGATGCTTATATGGTTACTTATTAAATCTTAAGGTCCCATTTGGTAGAGATTGAAATTTTAAGTTCAGGTAAAGTTTAGTAAATTTTAAGAAAAGAAAGTAGATGGGTGAGAGGACAGTCGGTAGATTTGAGTATTATAATTGAGTTAATTTATTATTATTGATTTTTATTTTTATTTTTATTTAGAGTGAATTAGTGGGAGGTAGATATAATGAATGTGAGTGAGTTAGTGCGAATATGTATATGATTGGTGAAGATAAATGTGATAGATGGCATATGATAGGTGCTATAAAATTTTTGCACTCTTCGTTTATTGTAGCAGTTATGGTGGCCACGTAATATAAACACTTTGTTTAAAACTACACCAAACGAGGCTTGAGGTTCGATATTTGCAAATGGGTAGCTGCAAGTTTCTATTGAAAAAAAAAAATGTATCCATTAAAATGGGTTGGGCCGATTACAATCTAGTCAATTACAACTCGTCACATGCAAATGGATTGGGTACCCGACCCATGAACCACCTTAGTTTGGTTTGTATTTTTTTGATCAACACCTTAATTTGGTTTTATGAGAGCTTTGGGAGCAATAGCCTGTATAAGAGATCCTATAACTGTTGTTTATGTATGAGAAGTTATGATGAATTACCAAGCAAGAAGGGTCTTCTCCCATACCATAGTGCAATCATCAATGGCGGTGGTGTTTTGAGATTGGATGGTTGGTGATCAAAGGGTACATTGATCGGCTACCCTCAACTGTCCGAGGTTGATGGAGGTTGAAGAAGAAGACACACACAGGAGTATTTTTGTAAATATAGTTGTGGGAGAAAAAACATATGGATATCTTCCTTTTTTTCTAAGAAAGATTAGTAGGTATGCCCACATTTCGTGACGGGAATAATATTATTATTGATTAAATGCATCGAGGGAGGAGGGGATGGGAGAAGTGGGAATCATTGGGAGTACAACATCTACAAGAAAAACATTTGTACACTTGAGATTTTAAGATTAAAGGGAAATGTTTTTTTGTATTTTTTATTTTAATTTCATTTTTAAGCAAGAGGGGTCATGGAGACAATTAGGTGGGTGAGATTTAATGAGAGAATGACATCTAAGTCATTCTTAATTTTTCTATTTTAAACATATTAGCTTATCTATTACATTTAATTTATTACGTATTTCATTAGCCATCACTTTATTTCAACTTAACATTGATTAAAAAATAAATACGACTAAATTTTAGTTTACAGTCTAAATTTTTTTCACTTCATTTTTATTTTTTATAAAAAAAGTTATTATTTTAATGAAAACATAATACTTCAAATCAAAAGATATCTCTCTCAATACTTTAAATTGTCCCTTAAAAAACCAATAGTTTCATTAAAAGTGTAGGCCTCCTCATCCACTTAATTTTGATTATACATATAAGAAAAGTGCCTTACATGTATAGTACTCATAAATTATTCACAAAACACATAATTTCATTCATACATATGAAATTATACTAATCAATATGATTACATTCATTTGTGGCATTTTTTGAGTATAGAAACTGACATTCATCTCATTTTTTGTATTACAAGTGTTCATATAACATAATTTTGTATTGTAATTTTCACAACTAAAGTGTAAACTTTATTTTTGTATTACAAATCTGCATGCAACACATTTTTGTATTATAAATTTTATAACCAAAGTGTACAGCATATTTTTTGCATTACAAGTGTCCATGTAATATAATTTTCGTAACAAACCTGTATAGACCAATCCATATTACAAGTGTGTGTATAAATTAATTTTGTATTGTAATTTTTGTAACCGAAGTGTATAACATAATTTTGCATTAAAAATATGCATATAACGTAATTTTATATTACAATTATATAACTAAAATGTGCAGTATAATTTTTATATTATAAATGTGCTTGTAACACACTTTTCTATTATAATTTTTGTAATTGATTTGTATGATAAATTTTATAATTGAAGTGCATAGGCCGATCTATATTACAAATATGCATGTAATCTAATTTTATATTATAATTTTATAACCGAAGTATATAATAAAATTTTGTATTACAAATACACATACAACGTAATTTTATAATATAAATTTTTATTATGACTATGCATATAATGTAATTTTTGTTCACATATTTTATATTTTTGTAATCATTACAATATATACATATTCCTATTACAAAATATATGTTTAGTTATTACAAATACATATTTTATTTATTAAAACACATTAACTTTGTAATTATAAAATTTTGTAATGAGATATATGTACCTCTAATCTGTCATCTCCGCAATTAACTCTCAAAGATATTTTAGTATTCTTATGATCAACTTTCTTTTTTTATAATATTATATATTAACATATTTCTTAGATGCAATACTTTTAATGACCACAGTTTTTATGACAATCGTCATTCAAATATTTTATTATTTTATTTTTTTTATATGAAAAGTAAGCAATTGTGATGCATTCTGCACTTAGTAATATTTGAAAAATATCCTCTTTAATGGACTCCATGAGGTAAGATATCCTGATATGGGTTATTTTTATTTAAACTTTATGATCCATATCCACCGATCATTAATTTATACTCGTTTGACTATTTATTAATACCATGCGTAGAGGATACACCACCTATATATATGTTCTAGGTTTCTGCTGCCAGGTGTTAACCGTCCGCAGCCTTTCCCCCCAGCCCCTCCCTCGCTCCACCTTCCTCCCGCTGCCCCCACTCTCACACTCTCTCTCATGCTGCGATTAATGCCCTCACGTTTGGAATCCTCCACAGCCTCTCCTTCCTCCTCTCTCTCTCTCTCTCTCTCTCTCTCTTTTACATGCTACAATTAATGCCCACACGTTTGGAATCCTCCACAGCCTCTCCCCCGCCCCTCACTCACACACACACTCTCTCTCACATGATGCTATTATTGCCCACACGTTTGAAATCAAAAAACAAAATAAAGATGTATTTAGTAAAACGTAATTTTTGTGTAGCAGAATATATATATATAAAATTTATGATATTATGATAAACGCAGAAGAGTTGGTGGAAGATTAAATTACTTTACCAAAAGTTAGATACTATAGGTAATACACAGAAGGGTGACTGGTACCTTTTTTTTTAGAGATTAGGTTTTTGATGAAATATCTTTGGCAGATGTACATAACACGTGTTACAAGAAATAGACTTTTTGTTTATTGAAATTAAAAAAGTTGAAATATCTTATTTGTCTATTTTTTATTAATAAAAGGATAACATATTTCTGAACGACAACCAATTGGTCAAATTTTATCTGTTAGTGCCATGCGTTACCTAATTCTAATGATTACTTTTCATTTAATTATAATCTTTTTATGTGACTTTTTTTTTTGACAAGTAATTATGTGATAGATATTCTTCATTCAATTATTTATATATTTATTTTATAGATAAGAGAATTTTTTTTTTTTGAAATATTTATTTTATTTAAAATATTATACATTATACATTAATTGCATGGATGTAATGGTAAGTTTGATTGAATCTACATATTTATTTTTAAATTTAATACTTATACATGTATATCCTACTTATTTCACATAGGTTTCATATCTCTTTTTCTTTCTAATTTTTTCCTTTTCATTGATCTGCAGTGAAGTGCAGGGTCAAATATATTGGTGTGTGTGTGTGTGTGTTTTGGTGATGGAACGACAAAAAGAGGGGGTACATGACACGTGCAACTGCGTTCAAGCCTCACTAGATCACTTGTTCTTTGTTTTCCACTGCAACCCATCCATGCCCAGTGAGAGAAGAGGAGACGGAATGAGAGAAATGGGTACGACATGTGGAAGGGGGAATCCTCCTTTAGTTTACGCTAATGGGAAAGCTGGTGCTTTGGGTGAGAATAATATTATCAGTGATGGAACACACAGGGAAGGGTGAGGGGGAGGGAGTAGGAGTTGTTGGAAGTACGATATTTGCAAAGAAGATAATTGTGTACTTAATTTTGAGATGGAAGGAAAGGTATTCTTTTATTTTTATTTTTAAAATAAAGAGGAGGAATTCCCATGAATAGTTGGACGGGTAAAATTTAATTTAAGAATGATATACGTATCCATCCAAATTGAGATACAAGCAAGATGTGTTTTTATTTTGAAATCAAATTAAGTTATAAATGTTACCTTCAAAGAAAAATGGATTGTGATAATTTAATATAACTTTACATATGAAATGCTGAAATAAGAGGATTAAAATTTATTTATTTATTCATTCATTCATTTAGATATACATAAAAGTTCAATAATGAAAAATAGGGACTCATATCGCGTGTCACAGATATTGAATGGTTTTTTTTGAAGCATGTGATATCTAATTAATTATCAATATTCTTTCATTTTCTGTCGTGACTTCCATGTTTATCGTCCTGTGGTAAGATACCTTCGTCAACGCACAAGAGGATATAATGGATCAAATCATGGACATACACATGAATTTCACCTTCTCTTCTAATGACCACTTCTTTCTAATTTAACGATTAAACTTTTAGGTGCGGTCCAGATACATAGCCACACGTATTATTTACATCAATAAGATTTTCTAATTTAATGATTAAACTTGTCTATGTGTTGATCACATCCATATTTTATAAATATACATATGTAAAAATTCTGTCCCTTTAATTGCAGAAGTACTGGAAGCCTGTTCTTTTGTTCATAGTTCCACTTCCCTGCTTTGTTGTACTTATACTTGATAAATCAAAGCAAAAATTTACCTTTTTACTCAAAATACATGTGTAAATTCAGTTTCACAAAAAAAAAAAATACTTGTGTAAAATCAACTTTCCTCCATTTCTTCCTCCCGATTGTAACTACCGTCACAAACACACTAACCGCATTTACTACAACTCGTGGAAACTTGGAAATCGTTGTTAAAGTTCTTGTTTTTTGAAATTCCTTTGAAAAGTTAAAAAAAATACACACGTACCAAACCTTTAGAAGTCAGATAGGATGCGATGCTGCCAGTATGATAATCTACATCATTTTTAGATTACAAAGGTGAGAATGAAGAATTATTTAATAATGACTAAAGTTGTGCATGAGTTGCAAATCTATGTACGTAAAACTTATGATGACAGAAAGAGATCGGTGATGTGTCATAATAATATATCATCACGTTGATGGTGCATGCTGTTCTACCTGTAAAAGTTGGTTCTGCTCACACTAGATCCACATGATGTCGTTGCTGGTGTCGACCATGTACAGCTCCCAAACCAGCCGGTAGCCAAGATCAATTACCAAGAAAGTGGGAGGGCACCACGTCAAGGAGAAAATCCTCCTTTAGTTTAGTACTATTAGATAGATAGATATTCTCTAGTAAATGCTGTATGTCCTTTCACAAAGAAAAAAAAAAAAAAAGAATGCACGTGCACCGTAAATAATCCGCCAGCCCTATATTCTTCATTTACAACATACTAACGTCTAATGTACTTTGTGCGCTCAACACATTTTCGTACATCCAGAGTCATTACCAAACACATTTAATCTCAACAATTAGAGGAATAAGACATTATGGCATCTAAAGAATCCATAATTGGTGTACTTTACGGGCCGTGAAGGCCGAAACCATCCCTAATAAGCACAGTTGGATGGACGTTAGTAATTTTGAAACAAGAAAAAAAAATCTTCTCTTCTACAATCAACGGTTTACATACAAATAAAAATTGAGGGTTCAAACACCCAACTCTCTGCAGCCTTAGTTTTAAGCACTGCACATGGATTATCCTTCGGTTTAATGTAACGGGCTCCAGCATGCAGGCAAAACAGGATTTTCCTTTCTGCTAGCAAAAGTGATGGCTTGGAAAGGCCTTGCCGTGTACCGATTATTTCTTCGACTGCCCCTTTCTTTTGCCTCGCAACAACACTTCTCTCTTCTTGGCAGTTCGTTGAGCTAATTCCTTGAGTGCAATGTTGAAAGGGCGGTCCCTGACATAATACAGTTTAGCCCTCCTCACGCTTCGTCTCTCAATCACCTTCATTGCTTTGATGTTTGGAGAATACCTACGATACCAAGTTTATGAATTGGATAAAATGACATTGTGAGTTGATGCAATAATGCCAAATTGGTGTGAGTAATGGATAACACCGTAAAGAGGTAAAAGATATTAGGAGTTTCTCATGCAGTTTTTTTTCTTTTATGAAACAGTTTAGATTATATTTTGTTTTATTTGAAGAGAAGAAAGGACGACCACTCCCACCATGATCATCCAGTTCTTAAAAACTTTCTACGGCACTGACACCCACAATCCATTAAAAACATAATCAACATAAGCCTCATTCTTCCTAAATATGACACTGTTTCTTCCTAACCGAATCACCCATAAGATAGCCGAAGGCACTACCTGTTCCTACTTCGGAAAATAGTGGACCCAAGCTCTGCTCTCCCCAGTCTAAAATTCCAGAAACGCCTGATGAACCATCAACCTACGTCACAGCAACTGTCCCTCACAGTTCCTTGGGAAAAAGGAGGTTCTCCTGGCCATAACCACAAAACACACAAGAAGCAACTGATGTGGTACAAATTTCTACATGTAAGCCTTATTCAACAACACCCCCCACACCCCCCTCCAAACAGCCCAAAACCCCCCACCCCAAGCAACTAAGAGAAGATCTTCAATTTCAAGGGCACCTTGGTCTTCCAATTCAACAAATAATCTCATCCACGGTCAGCTCTATATGGCATGCCGATCTCACTGAGAGTGGGTCATCCTCCTACAGCCAGCCATCTCTGTGGTCCTCCTGACACTATCATGCTCCAGATCCTTCTAAAGTTGGACAAACACCTCTATCCTTCATTAGACAAATTTGACACAAGAATTGGACAAGCTCCTGCAGCCTCTTCTTTCACACTCTCCCACACGCCTCTTGCCACCCAAACATTAAACCAGAATCTAGAATCTAAACTGCGCATAAGACTCAAGGAAAAGAAAGCAATAATCAATGGCACAATGCACATCAACCCCTTCCAAAATGAGGAAGCATCCCTCACTGGCTCTGAGTGACCCACCCAATTAAGCTTCTGACCACATCAAGCATTGTGGATTTTCACAACCGAATCCACCGCTTCCCATTATCTTAGTGACCATTTCGTCAAGGGCAGTAAGTCATGGTTCTCAAATCCAGAACTCCTGATCCTCCCTCTAAAAGATGGCTGCAGATGCCTTCCCAAGCCACCAGTACAAAACCCGGGCCATCCACTTTCTTTCACATTAAAACCAATATATAAAAATCCTAAATGTTCAGAGTGATTAAATTAGGACCAGCCTCTCACTCCTCACTAGAAGATGAGATCCCCAGCTTCTCACCCTCTTCTATCTCCATCCTCGACAGAATTGATTGAATCATTATATAAGATAACCAGACAAAAACTGACTTAATCATTGTATAAGGTAACAAGACGGAAAATTATTGATGGACGATTATATGCTACGCACCTCAACTTAGCAGACTACACGTGAAAAAAATATTCAAAAGGAACCAGGCATGGTGTGAAAATGATGTAGCTGTTGGAATTTGAAAAACAAATTTTGACGGTCCAGGTACAAATTATCATATTTTACTCAAGGGATTTAAAATATCTTTTAGATTTATTTTTTTAATACTTTGGTAACTTTACCCTATTTCTTTAGGAGTTTCATAAATGGAAATTTTATTTTTCATATTATTTTACTCTTTATCTCCTTTGTAATTTTTGGATGTATTTTCATTCTATTCCTTTTTTTTGAGTTAATAACACATAACCCCCTGTGGTTTGTTTGGGAGTACAAAGGAACCCTATATTTTTTTTGCAGTTAAAGACCCCTTCAATTTAGTCAAGATTTGGAAAAGCTCACTTTTTGCTAACTATGCTAAAATACCAAAAACAGCTGATACAGTCTTCCCATTGAGTGTAACACAATAAACAGTTGATGCAGTCTTCCCACCAATACGTTACACGCCGAACTTCACCAGACCATTCTTGAGTGTGGAGATTCATGATCTGATTTACAATATGCCAAGGTATGTATTTGAGATGGGAACTATCATTTTCGACGCAGCCCTTAACGAAGGAGTTGAGAACATTCTTGCCAAGTTCCCTCAGGGTCTCAGAGAGGGTGGCTGATACCGGAAGCGGCTACCTCCTCGACAGTGGCCACCTCCTCTGTTGATGCCGCAACATGCCACACAGGCGGGTCCCTGTTGGACCTCGAAGAATAGTGCTGGTCAAAGCAGCAGAGGACAACCTCCTCGTCATTAGGAGGTAGTGGACTCAACATAATGGCCTCAACATTGGCCTTTGACCACAGGAGCAGCAGCAGGCTTGTTTGGCTTCCCTCCTCATCCGATGGGTGAGGTAGATTGGATGGAGGAATGATTATAAGGATTTTTGGGGGGACAGGGGTTGCTGCTCTGTTTTTACTTCAAAAGGGTATTTTTGGTATTTCGGTGTAAAAGACTCCCATGGTTAGCCAAAAAAAAGGGCCTTTTCAAATCTTGACTAAGACATAGGGGTCTTTAGATGCAATTGAAAGAACAGGGGGGTTCCTTTGTACTCTCAAGCAAACCATAGGGGGCCATGTGTCATTAACTCCTTTTTTTTTACATCGTGGAGGTCTTCATTCTAGTCTATCCTTTAGGAATTTCATTAGTTAGAAAAATCATTTTTCTATGTGAATTATGATTAGGATTAGGACTAGGACTCCATTGATTTTAGTAGGATTAAAATTCTTTCCAATCTTCTCTAAATAGAGGTTCATTGGTAATCAATAAAGAAGAAAACTGAATGAATCAATTTTGGTAAGCCTTTTGGGTGCTATCTTCCATCTATTGGCTCTCCCTCCCATCTACGTGCATCTCTGCACTTTTCTACCAAAACCTCACAACTTGGTGTTTTATCCATTTACCAGATGGCACACTGAAAAGAGCTTGCCTCAGCTTGTAATCATTTTTCAGTACTTGTACAAACATCAAACAAAAGAAATAGCAGAGGAGGAAAGAATAAGATGCAACTATTTTATTATTCGGGTTTTGACAAGGCCAGATAAAATGAAAATATATGAAACACATTCCCTGACAATTTGTTTGGATCAACAAAAATTCACCCGATTGATTGGTCATTCCCAATGATTGTTAATATTAGGAACCGCATACTAATGAAAATAAAAGTAAAACCAGAACATATTCAGTACATAAATAAAAAATGCAGTTATAATTTTTTTCCTTATAAATAATTATTGAATTTTCTGCAATACAGTTATCAAATGGCTATCTTTTTTGGAAGGGTAAAATCTGGATCCCAGTCCATGCAGTGGAGGCCAACTGTTTGACCATTAGATCATCTAGTACATTAAACTTGCTATTTAAGTACTGTCTTTTTATTCGACGACAAAGATATGTCAATCTTCTAGCATGAACATGGTAAATTAAAAACTGCTGAACTCAGAACTAGAAAACAAGAATGGAATTTACAATGGGAAAATGGTGTCAACCCCAATGTTAGCTTCCAGTCTCCTTACTCGAATTGTTGTACTGATACCAGCATTTTTTCTAGCAATAACAAGGCCTCTTACAGTAGAAATGCGACCCTTGTTCTCAGGGGCTTCCTGTGAGCAACCCGTTAGCACACTAATGCAGAAAAATAGCACAAAGCTGGCTGCTATTTCTTACCACTTTGAGCTCAACTATGCAGCCAGCTTGTATGTCAGGAATATCTCGATCCGCTTTAACTTTGTCCACTGCTTCTTTATCCAATATCTGCATCAGAGTTTTAAGAATAATTCCTCTTTCTGACGAGAGAACTAATTATAGTTTATTTATCACAAATATTTCATCTCATTAAACAAATATAGCACATATAGCCCTTTTTACTATTTTGAAAAATGAATACTAAAACGAATCTCACGTTCATGATGTGCCTGGCTGTTTTGTCTAGCCGTTTGACTTTTATGCGCTCAGGCAAGATACTTGATGTAGGAGTCTCTGGGCTCCCTTCAACAGATTTCTCAACATGACCAACTGTTGTCATTTGTCTGTTCTGCAAATTAACAGTTACTTCTCTTGGGTACCAGTGCTCATATCCTATACATTTGCAATGTATGGATTCCTGGAAAGGAAAGAGTAACAGTGTCTCATCAATTTGCTAAATGCACTTCAATATTTTTTTTCTGATGGGATTCACTTCAATATCATAAGAAACTGTTCAAAAAATATGATGGTTGAAACATTAGTCGACTTAAACAGAGGATTACAACATCACTACTCAGAGAAGATCTCATATGTAATAATAACAGCAAAACAGCAACATCTGTGAGTTCACTCCATATTAAAAAAAAAGGGGGGGAAATCAGAGCTAACATTGCAGCTGACAACCTTGCAATGAATACGTAAGTTGGATTTGACATCAATGTGCCATTTCTTAGCAAAAGAGTAAGTAGAGACTGTGGATCTTTGTATAAGTAAAGAGGGATCTAGTTCTCCGGACACTACAAAAATTGCAACCTCCAATCCACCATAGCATGGAGCAATTCTTACACATGAGCACCCTTAACAGAGACATCAATGAATTTAAATTGAGACATTTCCACCAAACTGGCAAACATCAACTTCCTAGAACAGCATATGCATCCAATACTCTAGATATGAAAATTGACATGCATATATAAATCTTGGCCTGTACTTCAAAAAAGAAGATGTAATTCAAGATTTCTTTCATGCTAGATGCAAAAGTATCACCCTTCAGATTTTCTGAATGTCGACAATAAAGTTGGCAGAATCCAATCATACTTCTTTTTTTCATGTGGATCAAATTCAGGGTTCATCCCCCTTCCCAAATTTCACAACATGCTGGAAGCATGTTCTTATTTTGTACCGTTTCCTAAAGATCATATATCCACCTGGCATACCTTTCTTCCATGATGCTGGGGGCATTTCAGTGAAATTTCTCCAAAATGGGGGGGCAAGGCACAACTACAATTTGTGGTTATTTTGAGCTCCCTATTCTCTTAAGCTGCATTTGGATGGGGTCTAGCATGTAGGCCATAGGGGATTGAGAAAGTTTAAATGAATAGTGAAAAATAGATAAGGCAAGGTTTACAATCAGTCTTCTCCCATTCCTATTTATAATACATCAACTCACCTATTGCATCCAACAATAATTCCTAAAACTTATCCAATCATAAAACCTAACCTACATTCAAACACAGCCTTCTAATTTCATTTCTTTTCTCTGGTTTCTTTTTTGAAAGGAAAAGAACAGCTATTAGAGGTCCATAGCCATCCACGTCTCTCCATCAAAGCTGATATGTATCTAGGAATCATAAAAAACACACCTCTCTTACAACATTCTCCACCAAAGGTTGCTCATTGCGAAAGATCGATCTATTCTGCTGCAGCCAAATTGCTCAAAGGCACACAGCAGCCTTGATCCAATATAGCAAATCAGTTTGAATGATACCACCCAAAACTTGTCCAAGGCTGTACTTTTGTTAAATTTTATGGATGGTAACCATGTCATGCCAATGTCCCTCTTTATATCCATGGAAGAGCTTCCTTTGAACGAATAAAAACAGGAACTGTCGTCAATGAAAGCCTTTTTTCCAGTTTTCCAACTTCATACATTTCTAGTGATCGCAGCCAAGCTCGTAGAATTGCTCTAAATTCTCCTCAACACAGCAATAACCAGAGCTCGGAGAACTAAACCAGGATCCCTTGCTTGCAAACAGATCCTAACATCCAGTCATTGTGCCCTCCCACATGCACACACATCCTCTACTCTCCTATTTCATCAGAAGACACCCCTTCCTCGTCATGGCATAAAATGTTTGCTTGCAAATTACTGAAATATAGCCCAACAACGTATCAAAGAAGCACGGATGTAGACCATTAGGCATTATCCAAAATAAACTTTCTATTCCGACTCAAAAGCCAACGGAATTGCAACATTCTGGCAGGACTCTTTAGCTTTTGCAAATTTTCATTTTGATCCTGAAAAAAAAATCATCGCATCTCCATCAGTAGGGATACATCTTCATGGAACACCTTTTCACAGTCTCATACGTTTTTCTAGATCTCATTCTGTTTCTCTCTCTGCTAGCTAGAGCGTCTCTCTCGTGGCTTCCCTGGAGAAACCGTGATTCTCTCTCCCAAGCCATCTGCTCAAGCCTTCTCAACCTGTGCTTACACCACAGATCCACCCTCTCTTCACTCCCTGCTGCATTCACCCTTCCCTTTCCCCACGTCTACCACCTTTCCATCATTATTGCAGCACCTTTACCTCCATCTGTTCTACTCCCCTGTCCCACCACACATCTTAACGTCCAACTATTCCTGACTTCCACTCCCGTCTTAGCCCCAGCACCACCGTTACTACCCCCCAACCACCACTAATTAGGTTAACACCAATCCCACCTTATTGACTGCTGCCCATATGAATGCTTATGGTGAAGACCTCATGAGGAGGATTTGAGGGTCACTAAACATCAAGGAGGCCATGCCAGTTATACAGTTTTGAAGCTCAACGCAACAGAAACAAGATAGCTGGAATAAGCATTTGAATTTCAAGGTGCTCTCGGGTGCCCCTGCCAAAGAGGCAGCACTCAAGGAAATGTTGAGCAGTGTGGAGGGACTTAAAAGCCTTCTGTGGCTTGGAGCAATACAACATATGTCTTGTAAAGTTTGATTTAGAGGGCCGCATTCAAGATGAGTTGATGAAGATGGTGCTCATGGCGAACATCAAACCTCCCTACAAAGCTAACTTTAAGTTCGTAGGGGTGGCAGGTATGCGATACGCTAGCAACAAGTCCAGAAGAACCTCCTCTGCGTGCATTTATAATCATGGTGGTCCTTTTCACAACCATGAAGAAGCCTGCTCGCCATGAAAACCATCAGAGAAACCCCAGCTCAGATCACTGACAGCAAGCAAGAAAATCCAACTTGCATTGTTTCCCAGAAGAGGAAGTGTCTCACCATGGTTCGAAGCTTCCACCACAGTAAGGTGACAAGATGGTGATGTGAAGTTCACATCATGGCAACATAGAAGGGATGGGCTCCGTGTCCCATCAAGAGAGCCACACTGGTTAGGCTCAACTTTCACTCCAGCCCACTCCCACCACTATGGAGGATAATATCCCACTTCGACCTTCCCATTTGGCCCAAAATGTGACAAAAATGGGAAGCCCATTAATAGTAAAATCCCCCAAGTGGTCCCAACTGAAATTGGAGTAAATAATCAACAAATGTTGGCAATTGAGAAATAGGACGTGGGGCCTTTAACGGCAAGCATTAGGGACATTGCACAGCAACAACAAGGGACCGGAAAAATTGAAATGAAGCCCCTGTCCCATGCATATCCTAGATTACCCTCTAAATTACCAAGGACGGTAACTCCTATTCAGATTTCACCAGAAAAACATCCAGCAGAAAAAATATCGGCTCATCCAGAACCAAAAAATGGAAATCACGTCCAGCAAGGAAGATCGTAACTCTCTGGAAACCATACAGGAGGTTGACTCTGTAAATTGGGTTCCTGCAGCTGTCCCTACACAGCTAGAAGAGGCCAGGGTTTGATACATATATCGCCGAAAGAGCGGGAAAGGTGCAGATTGTTGGATGGGAATCACACACACACTTTCAGCCTTTCTAAGCGATTTCCTCAAAATTTACCGATATCAGCGATATATCCCCTATATATCCTTTTTTTGACTTGTTGATATAATATCAACATCGATATTTAAAACCTTGCAAGAGGCACTATGAATCTCCTCTCATGGACTTAGGAGTATCCCAGGCAATTCAACACTGCAAAAACCATTTTTGGATCACAAGAGCCAGCCTAACCTCTGCATCCGAAACCAAGATCCAGCAGCATAAAATATCTAAAATACGTAGGCACTTTTGACACCTGCATCAGCATTTGGGTTCCTGCTCAAGGAAGATTGAGCAGTCTTGCTCTCTTCTGGACTTGGGAGGTGGATTGTGAGGTCATTGACGATGTTACCAACCACATTCTAGCTTGAGTGTATTTTGGATCAGGTGAAGCTTGGTTTATACTTTGCATTTATGGCACACCAAATAAGACATGTAGAAAGTCATTCTGGATCAGCATGTTGCACTTAGCAAAAAACTATATGTAGCAATTTCATTTGGATGGGGGATTTTAATGCTTTTACATGTGAGGGGAAAAAGCTATGAGGGAGAAAAGTAGGATAAAATGATGTAGCAGCCCTTAATAATTTTATCAGTAAGGTGGGGTTTGTGGATCTTGGTTACTCAAGACCAGCATACAGTAGGAGTGGCAAACGACACCACGAAAGGCTTATTCTAGAGCGACTTGATTGGGTTCTAGCGAGTATTGACTAGTATCAGTTGCATCCAAGAGCAACAGTCCATCTGCCAGCCCTCAAAAGTGAACACAATCTGATTCTCCTAAAACTCGACCAAGGGAAGAATAAATTTCACAACCCTTGGCCCTTTGAAGCCGTTGGACAACTCATGACACTTTCATGGATGTGGTGACGGGGGCATGGCATAAACTAGATTCTCAAAACATCATTGACAAATGCTGAAATCTCCAATCAAAGACCAAAGAATGGGATAGAAAACCTTCCAAAAGGCCATAGCGCGTATACATCATATAATACAGGAAATCCAGCAATTGCAGACCCTTGATTTCTTTGGGGGAAATGAACCAAAATATTGGTCTTTAAATCACAACACAAGCAAATCCTCCAGAATGAATAAATATTTTGGGCCCAATCAGTCAAATGCAAATGGGTCAAAGAGGGGGGATAAAAGCACATCGTATTTTCATGTCCCAGCTATTCATAGACATCGAAGGAATAAGATTACATGGGTTGGAAAACTGAATGGGGAAGAAACAGGGATGCTGAGGAAATCTCTCAATGCTTCCTCATTCATTTTAGCAACATTCTTGCAAGGAATTTGGAGTCCAAAAGCACACCGGAAATCTTTGAGGACGAGGATTTCTTATCAGGTTTGGAAAACGACATTCTTGCAACAATCCCATTAAAAATTGAACACCCTTTACAAAATCATCACAAGATTGTGGCTCACCATCTCAAGGGTCCTTTGAACAGGATCACATAATTCTTACCCAATCAGCACACCTACAAGGTGGATTGAGCACAGACAACATAATCACTGCTAGGGAGCTATTGCAATACATGCATTGTAAGAAAAGTAAAAGGAGCAACATGCTTATTAAACTTAGCATGGAGAAGGCATTCAGTCAAATGGAGTGGAACTGTGGAACTTTATCTGCAATCTACTCTCCTGGCTCCACATACTGCACCATACACTAAGGCTCATTAAATGCAGCCTTCCACAAGTATCCTCCTCCATACTAATAATCAATCACTCCAACTATGGCCCCACTGAACTTACAGCTGGGCTATGCCAAGGATGTCCACTCTCACCATTTCTCTTCATTCTAGGTACGGAATTTCTTAACCTATTGTTCCGAAAAGCTATACACTCCAGTGACATCAAAGGTCTTAAAAAAGCCAAGACATCTCCTAGTGCAGTCATGCTTTCATGTGTGGATGACACCATCATCATTAGAGAGGCCACCACAAGTGAAGCCTAGGCAATTTGAAAGCTCCTGGATTTTTCTACAATCATTATTCTGGTCAAACAATTAATTTTGGAAAATCCTCAATTTTCTTTTGTACCAATTGCCTGACCAATCATTAGGGAACAATCAAAGAAGTCATCACCATTAGCAAGGATTTGGAGAATGATAACTATTTGGGGGCACCAATTCTGAGCCACAGGTTCAAATAGTATTAGCCGAGGCATCCCTAGCTTCCATAACTACTTGTTGGATGTCCGCATGCCTTTTTATCAAACCCCACCAGCAAATTTATTGATAAAAATCTCATAAGTTTTTGGTGGGGTCACGAGTCTCGTGAAAAGAAAATGCACATTGTGTCATGGAAGAAATTTTGTTCCCCTAAGCATGTGGGTGGTCTCGAATTGAGGAGTTCACAACTCAATAATCAAGCTTTCCTCATGAAGGTAGGATGGAGAATGGTCCAATTGGAAAACTCTCTTTTGAAATCCCTTCGCAAAGCCAGATAATTTCCACACTATGACTTCTGAGATGCATCATGTATGGTAAGCCACTCTATTTTCTGAAAAGATCTTTGTGCCATAAAAGATTTATTATCCAATGGCTGTTTCACAAGAACTAGGGATGGACCAGGCACCTATACATGGCTTGATAAATGGATTCCCAACCATGATATGCCACTTGCACAGTGTACCTAAGAATTTTAGCCTACAACTGCCCACCAAAGTTTCAGATCTCACCCTCCCTAAGAAGGACGAATGGAAACAAAGGCTTATCAATCAAATAATCTTATCTGAAGATGCAAAAAGAATATCAGATATCAGGCTTCCTCAAGTAGTTGAAAGGGTTGATGACATTATATGGGCTCCACACAAGAAAGGCACCTTCTCAATTAAATCCGCATGCTGCTTTCTTGTTAACCATAATCACCCCATCACCCCCCAAATGATGAACCTCCTAAAAAACTCCAGTTTATGCAAAAGATTTCGAATGGTAACTTCTCGCACCAAATGAAAATATTCTTACAGAAAGTGGCAATTGGAGCTACACCCATAAAGCACCATCATAGAAAATTTCTTTCTCCAGCAATGTCTATGCCCTTTATGTGAACCACAAGAGGAAACCATTTCTCACATGTAACGTGTTCATACATCCCCCCCCCCCCCCCCCCCCCCCACACACACACACACAACACGGGCAATGTGGATGGTGCTTGGTTGCCTTCCTCACCTGACCAGTTCCCAACCCTTGGAATTTCTCCTAAATGGCAACCTTGATTCCATGAAGAAGCAACTATTTGGCTACAAGCTCATGGCTTTATGGGAAGCTCTTCTCAGGCTCGTTTTGGGGGCCATGCCAATTGATATTAATCAAATCCTCTCACGTGCAAAGAGCCTACTACAATTTTATCATTCAAAAGGTCATGGAAATGATATGCAACTTTGCAGCTAAAAAAGACAAACTAATATCTATAAACATGTAACGTGTTCATACATCCCCCCCCAACATGGGCAATGTGGATGGTGCTTGGTTGCCTTCCTCACCTGACCAGTTCCCAACCCTTGGAATTTCTCCTAAATGGCAACCTTGATTCAATGCAGAAGCAATTACTTGGATACAGGCTCATGGCTTTATGGGAGGCTCTTCTCAGGCTAGTTTTGGGGGCCATTCCAATTGATATTAATCAAATCCTCTCACATGCAAAGAGCCTACTACAATTTTTTCATTCAAAACGTCATGGAAATGATATGCAACTTTGCAGCTAAAAAAGACAAACTAATATCTATAAACACTGAACCACATTTAACAAAAAACAAAATCCATGAGGTTGATGAAACCACAACAAAGAACGCAACTTTTCTCATGATAAGTGCAGCCAAAAAATAACCTAACATACATGAACACTCAAAACACATGAAAAGAACAAGCCCAAGAGGCCGATGAAACTGCAATGAAAAATGCAACTTTCCTCATGACACTGCCTCTAAAAAAGATAATTCCTCATATATAAGCACTTGACTATATTAAATGAAGAAATCCATGATGCTTTCACAAACAAGGTTATCACCAACACGAAGAAAAGAAGCAACTTTGCGTCGCAAATCAGATGATAAAAAGAACAACGACAATAATAGAGACGTGTGTAATGTTTCTAAGATTAAAAAAAAAAAAAACGGCATTTTGACAGTTGATTGGAAGAAAGGAGCCTAAATTTCAAGGTGTGAACGTTGTAAAACATATTAACTGGCGAAAAAAAAGGGCAGATTTGTGGAAAAAGGGAGACGACCCGATGGAGAAGATCTATGAATAACAATGAGGACAGTGGGGAATGGATGATACGATCGCTTGCGGCGAGCACACACGAGGCAGTTTACGCAATGGTATTGGTGGGCGTAGAGTGACCCTACAACCCGATGTAGGTGGTGGGTACCAATCAACCACAGGGTGGAGGAGATGGGAGCTGCTTGGTCGTGGGTGGAACACCAAATCAACCACGATAGAGAACAGAGGCTTGAAGATAAAGATGGATTGCTTAGTTGCTTGGCTTTTTACATCCCCTTCCTACATATCGGGATCCATATCACAACCCAACAGACAAATAATAGTACCAACCAAATCCTTCCCATTTCATGAAAGGCCTGCGCACAGGAGAAGTTCCATACAGACCCAACAGAGGAAGGCTCTGCACCACAATACTCACAGCTACTCAAAATGCCTGGGATTTGACCAGGACTTGAATCCTACGTTCCACGCGTTGGAGGGAAAGTGGGGGTCCTGCGGCCTCCATGGGTCTGCCAGCTATGCTGCAAGTGGTTGCCTGGTCACTGGCATGTATCACGGGAGGAGATGTAGATTTACCCTAAAGATGCCTACTCCGATCGAGATCTACCTCCGATGATCTTTATGTATCGAGCGACATAGAGGGGAATAGGAGCAGCTCAAGTACCTCTAAGGGCAGCCGCGGGTTCCGAGGGTAGCCCGTGAAGGTTCTTCGCAACAAGGAGGAGGGATCCGATTCGGGGAGGAGTCTGGAGAGGTCCAAGAAATTTGCGCCGATGGCTCTGCGATCGACACGGCGGAGGGACCTCCACAGGGACAGCATGCTTCCCCCCTTCCCCGGCGTTCGCGTTGCTCGCATAGGCCTCCAGCGTGCACGATGGGGCGGAGGGGTTAGGGTTTTCGCATTGGAGGGCTCGACGAGTCTACTTGTCCGCCACCATCGTTTTTACTGTCCCACGTGAGAGTCGGCCAGTGTGCGGGCGAGGCATGGAAGGCTTTTTTTCCTTTTTTTTTTTTATTTTCAGAAAAGTTAAACGTACCCATATCGTCAATGAGGCATGCCAGTGGTAATTTATAAAAGATAATTCACAATTTTTCTTTTTTAACGATCATATATGATAATTTATTATCTTAGATATGATATTGCAGTTCACCTTCTTTGATTTTGATCGAATTAGACGAAGGTTAAAGAATATCTCTCCCTTTCTTTTATTTTTATAAATGATTCTTACCTATATATGCATTTGAGCACATCACACATGCCTTTTTAAAAGGAAAATATATTGTAAAGTGTTCATGGTAAGTGTTTAACCAATTCAACTTTTCATATTTAAAATGTACCATAAGCATTAATTGTTGAAAAATTATAAATTTTTTCGTTAATCAAATTTCTATAACAGCAAACCAATCAAGGGAGAATTTTATAGAAAAAAAGACTTAATTATAAAATTGTCACCAATGAAAACTCCGTATGTTATTGAACCCATTGATTTAAATGCCGACGGCATGCCGTCGCTAAGGACATTTTTGAGCAACGGTCGTGCCGACATGAAGAAAGCGTCGATTTACAGGGATTTCGTCGGCGTGCCGTCGGCATGGTCGGCATGCTGGCGAAATTGATACCCATGTCTAGGTTGCTATTGGTTTTTTTAATTACTTTTGCTATTTTTATTGGTATGCATCGGCATGCCATCGGCATGTTTACGAAATGCACACTTGGAATTCATCGGCACGGCGTCGAAATCGGCATTTCGAACCTTGATTGAACCTCGCTAATAAATTCTCATTTTTTCACACAAAAAGACTTTTCAAGCTCTAATGCCATAGCATTCTATGTTCCTTCTTATCTAACTGCTCTCTTTGTTACATCTAAGATTTGTGGAATCTATAATCAAGCTATTTATTAACCTCCTTTGTTTTGTATAAAATTGAAAGATGCATGTTAGAAAACGTAAAAGTTAACGTAAAAAGTGACATATAGTGTTATAAATGTGATCCTCATTTAATATATCTATTTTTTATGTAAAAAAAATAATTACACGTGGTAGAGTTGATCACCGTTGAAACTAACAATAAACTACTTTTATATGAGTGCAAACTACTCAAATTATCTTTGAAACCATTTTGCATCAATGCAAAACTATTTTGCACCTTCAAAATAATTTTATACTTGTACAAAATTAAATTTCAAGTGTTTCTTCACCTATGACAAGTGATTTTTCACCTTAGGGTTTAAGGTTTACAGACTAAATCCTAAACCATAAACCGTAAGGTGAAAAATTACTTCTTTTACGTGAAATCACTTTCCATAAATCTAAACATTAAACCTTAAATTCTTAACTCATAAGTCAAAATCACTTTGCACGGGTGAAACTACTCTTAGAATAATTTTACATCGATGTAAAATGAGAATGTATCAGTGCAAAGACACTTTAGAATATATTTTATGATTTTATATCGATATAAAATTATCCAGAACAATTTATCACAGGTGTAAAATAATTTATGATCGATGCAAAAATATTTATTACTTGTGTAAAGTTACTTATTACTTATACATTTTAGTTCAAAATGATGTGGTAATTTTTTAAATATAATAAGATCCACGATTTAATAAATCTTACATTTTTTAGTTCTTTACATTAAATATCAATACCCATAATCCAATCATCATCTTACATCAATTTTTATGTTACTTTACTTTTTTTGACAAAATTGAATTGAACTTTACAAGAAAATGATTAGAAATAGATAAGCATTAATCATCGTAAGAGTATTATTATTGTGGTTTGTTAAGACCCGACACATCAAACACTTTTTAAGACGTCTGGAAATAAATTTTGACATGCGTACGATCGCGAGTTTGCGTGCGTGCCACGCGCAAACTGCAACCCGCCGCCCTCTTCTTTCTCTCTCCCCTTGCCGACCTGCACACGCCTCCTCCACGCCTTCAAATACCCCATCCCCTCTCCCTCGTTCACCACCCCCACCGTCTCCTCCTTCCAGCGTGAGCGCGAGAGCAAGAGCAAGGGTAGCTGCTGCTGCCAGGTGCGGTACGGAGAGGAAGAGGTGCAGCGAGAGGGATGAAGAGGGAGAGCTCGCCGGAGCAGCTCGAGGCCAGCTGGCGTGCGCGCGGAGAAGCGTCCTGCTGGGGAGATCCCCCCTGGTGCTACTGCAGCTCGAGCAGCGGACGAGCGGCTGCGTGGCAAGCTCACGCGCAGCAGGAAGAGGACGAGGAGGTTCTGATATGGGAAATTTTCCTAGAATCAGATGTCTGGACCTACATCCAGACGATGCGGGCGACGTCTGGAGGGAGCTCCAGAAGACTGAGAGGTACGAAATTTCTCCTCTACCTCCTTTTCGCGGATGCGGCCATGCAGGCCGTCCGCCAAAGTGCTGAGACGTGTCGTGTTGAGGAGGTTTTCGTTGCACGTGCAGGATTCGTTTGGGGAAGGCACGGGGACACGCCCTCCCACGCAATTCAGATGTCTGGGCACGACACCAGACGACAGAGAGCGTCTCCAGACGTCCGGAGAGGTGGTCGAACGTCTAGAACTGGGTCTAGACGATTCAACAGGATCCCTGGACGTCTGAGGAGCATCGCAGAGTAAGGTATAACCTCGACCACTTTTTAAGACGTCTGGAAGGTGTTCCAGACATCTGATTTTAGTCAGAATTGTCGTTTTTGACCTGTTTAGGGCCCGTTCGAGGTCCGATTTCCGTGTTTAAGATTATGTTCTTCTCTGAATTAGTTCCTCTACTTGTTTGAAATACTTGTATCCTGTTCTAAGTGGTTCTTTGTGATTGCTCATTGTGTTAGGACCTCGTTTTGTTGCCACTTTGGGGGTTGCGGAGGCACGTGGACCTGCCGATCACGCCCCCATTACTCTCGATTTTGCAGGTAGAGTGGCTCCCCTTAGTTACTTACAAACATTAATGCATCTCTGAAATAAATGATAGATCCTAGGGTATGGCATGAATCCTAGGACCTGAAAACTAGATTGAATGGTAGATCCTATGGTATGGCATGAATCTTATGACCTAAAAATTAGATTGAATGATAAATCTTAGGGTATGGCATGAATCCTAGGACCTGGAAACTAGACTGAATGATAGAGCCTAGGGCATGGCATGAATCCTAGGAACAGAAACACTGAAACGAATGTCTTGAATGCCTGAATTCTAGTCTTGGATAAGTAGATAGAATAATGATAATTGCCTATAATTGGATAACAGCTGCATGTGAAATGTAGAGTACTGTTGCAAGTAACTGTTACATGTAATTTCTGTTGGTTGAAATTAAATACGAGCTGCTTGTATATAAATTGAAAAGGAAAAGAAGTTTGAATGTTGGAAATACGGGCTAATTGCGAATAAAATTAAAACGATGAAATCTGGTATGGCTTGGCCTGAGAATTATGAGCATGAACCCTATGGGGAATTAGGAGTAGAGCTCCTGGAAAATCAGTAGAATGGAACTGGGAAAGTGGGTGGGGAAGTGAGCTGGCCCTTGAGTACGGAGTACCAAGGAGAGTAACTGTCCCCATGTTTAGTGCAGAGTGGAGCTAGCCGCCCCAAGGACCCGGGGTTAGGTCTGGCCACTTTGTACCGACTTTTGGCCCTCGCGTACACAGTACCGGGGAGAGCTACTAGTGTAGGGAGGGAGCTAGCCACCCCACGAGCCTCGGGGTTCTCCTAGCCATCATACACCGACTTGTTAGTCCCACTGAGCAAACCAAGGTAGTCAGACGAGGGTGCGGGGACTATGAAGGGGCAAGACCCTTATTTGGTTACTGTAGAGGGGCTGGACCCCTGTTACTGACAGGGCTCTGCCCTATACTGGTTCCGTGCTGTGCTTTGGGTGCACCCGTTAACGGAAATGACTAACCGCGTGCCAATGCGGGGTAGCTACCCGTGCGTTTATCGCGCGTGCCGTAGTCACCGTTACGTCTGTCAGCGACCTTGGGGTGGTTGACTGAGGGTAGAACCACCACGGGGGACTCTCCCGGCCAGGAAAGCACCACGTGCTACTTCTACTTTTCGGAAAAGACTGCAATCATGATCGTTCCCACGAGGAACATTCGAGATCAAGAGAAAGACCTGAGAAATAAATCAAGAAAGAGTAAATAGAGAAATAAAGAAAGAAATTAAAAACATCTGGTTGCCACTTTACTCAGCTAGCTGGCTGGTTGCCACTTTACTCAGCGTTTTGCTGACGTGTCATACTTGTCACCTTTTTCAGGAATAGGTGTTCAGCAGCCAGAGCCTACAGTTGCGGAGGGTGCTGGGCCTAGTAGAGCCCAGTAGTTATACTTTTGTTGTACCCACTTTTCTGTAGTAGTGAGTATTTCTGTTACACCTTGTACTTTTTTATTGTAAACTTCATATTTCTGTACCTATTTTTAATCTCTACTATTATGATGGTATGTACTGTAGTAGTTCTTTTCTTTACTACTGTACTTTTATTACTGTTAGTTACTTGCATGGTGAATGTGGTTTATTTTGCTATTTTTTGGTTACTTTCTCGTTGGATGGTTGGGTCTTGGGATCAGTCGAGTCGGTCCGATTCTCATATCCTGTAGGGATTCGAAAATCGGATCGTAACATGATTGAACTTAAAAATTTAAAATTATTAAATTAAGCTTACTCATAAATCTTTGGAATACGATTTATTATCATAGAATGTTATATATTATAAGGTTATTTTAAGTTTTGCAAATTCCGTAATTTCACTAAAGTAAGCATATGACAATATTTTATAAGTTTGGAGGCCTTTATTAGAATTTTGGTTCTGGTTATTCTCCTAGATGAGAAAGTTCAAATATTTTCAGGTCGCTTTCTATAACTCTAATAGATATTTTTTTACTTTTAAATTTATGAAAGCAATTGAAATAAGATCTAAAATTTAAAAAAGTAGTAAATTACCACTCAAACTTTTAATCATGATAGTCAGGACCTAGATTGCAATACTAGGTAGATATTGTACCTACATATGAGATTTGTTTTACAGCTAAAAGCCTTCATTCATTAGTTTACGATTCTAAAATTGGATAAACTTGGCAAGGGATATTTTCATTTAAACATTAATATAAAAGATTTAATCTACGTTTTTTTCTCCCTATTTTAAATCTGATAATAAAATTGCACCCATTTCTACACTTTTAAATTAGTATTAATTTTTTATTTTTCAAGTAACAAAAATTTTCATGATATACACATATTCATCTAGGTTTAATACATGGTATAATTAAACTATTGATGTAAACTGCAAATCAATATTTGTTCTGCGGAAAATGTTAGATGTTATTAATCGAAATCACATGTAACTTAGTTTTTGTGCATTTGCACAGACAGTGTGCTTTGTTTGTGAAATGAGGTGTAGAATTGTGTGATAAAGTTCATAGGAGGTGGTCGTAATTATTAAAAAGGTATGGGAGTTAATAAGATCGAAGAGAACTCATGTGATTTAGGAAAGAAAGATGAGTAGTAATAGAATTATTGGAAGGTGACCAAAGAGGCTATCTAAATTGAGGTTTAAGATTATAAGCATCTCTTGCTTGCCTATCCTCAACCCTTAAAGTAATCATTATAGCCATGAGATGGTCTAAAGTTAGATCAATAGTCTAAAACCTGATCAAGAACCCTACAACAAGCAACTTAATTATAAGGTACAAGGTAAATAGAGAAAGGTCCCATACAATGAATCCAAAATCTTATTAAACTCACATGCAAATCACGTTGGATTACATAAGCAACCTTAATTCATAGTTACTTAATGATTCATTTCACATCTATTAACCTCCTTCCCGTGGAAACAAGAGATTATTGGGTGCAATATCATCCACTATTTAGTTACCTATGCTAAACCCATGCCTATAATCTCCATTATTGTGCCATCTTCGCTGCTCCCTTTTCATCATTGCATGCATACCTCTTCCCACGATCCTTTCCACCATCACAAAACCCTACCTTTTAAATCTAAGCTTTGTGATCTCATGCCTCTTTATTTATCATAGCCAAGAGACTAATGGTTGTTTCATAGCAAGAGCATGTGTTGTTTTCAATATTCTCATGGAAAACACATTTTTAGACCCCATGGAATCAATACCATAATTAAGGTAAAAAAAAATATAAGATGCCACATCTAAATGCTTGAAAGATAATAAATATATTGAAGGGGTGATGGTTTCTGTACTGCTTTAAACACGTGCCTTTATGCACTCACAATTAGATCAACGAGACTTGGTGTGCATTCTTGGATTTGATGTACCTACCTAACAAGTGTCATTTTTTCTGAGGGGATGCATGCTTTTATATCTAAATGAGAGCATTTCTACACTTTTTATTGTTTAAATCTTCTATCACATCATTTATATATGTAAAGTTCTTCTACACGATAACCATATTTTTAGAATTATATGGGTGAAGCATAATAGTGTGGGGCGATGATTATTATATAGGGTCGAAGGAGGCATCATCGTCCACTAGAGGATGGCAACGATGGATGTGGTGGCATGGAGGTGTTAAAGGTGAACCTGACTATTTGATAGGAAGGATAAGTGGGTTGCGAATACATTGGAACTGGAGAAGGTAGAGGAAGGGCACCGGTGGGTACACTCATTGACGGTGTTGGTGCTATTTAAAAAGGTCAGGAGTTGGCATCCATTGGCGAGGGAAAAGAGGCAACTCCAAATTATCGTTGTTGGAGGTAAGGGAGAATAGAGGTGGGCACAAGTAGGTAAGGGGGTAGGGGATAGGTGTAATGACTTGGATCTAAATATGAGTTAAATAAGAAAAATTAATTTTAAAAAATTATTGGGTGAGTTTTATAAATCTAAACAACAAGTTGTTAACAATAATTTTCAATTATTTATATCTCATTATTTATTTTCATGAGTTTACTATATAATCGACCCTTGAGATACGGAAATTCTGACACAAGTAATGATCGGACCTCCTCTGTGGGTGAATGGTCCAATTGTGGGATCTAAGCAATTTCATAATGACACAGAGAGTGGTTACTCAATTTCACTGCAAGAGATGTACGTATGGGGGAGGATGGTACTCCCAACTATGTACTCGAATTTTCCAAGATTACAAATATTACAATCTTTTGATTTCTCTCGAGTTGCTTAGGGAAGGCCTTGAAGGTCTTCCCAGCTATTTATAGTGCTGAGATTGAGCTTTCACAGAGATCTTCTGAGCAGATACTGAAAGCACTAAAGGAGGTGATTAATGCTAAAGGCGGTAAATAAATAACTAATTTAAGTTAATAAAGATTTAAAATAAGCCCAAACAATCCACAAATATAACAACAACCACAACACAAGTATTTATAGTGGAAACCCAAATTCGGGTAAAAACTGCTACATAGATCTCCCAATCTAGGATTTTACGCTGAGTCGAACTCGGAAAACTAACCGGTACTTATGGGGTACCAAACCCTTTTACAAACTCTCTTGATATCCAAATCAAGAGCAAAACCCTCTTACTGGAGAGGAGAGGAACCCACAACCCGGGCCATCAAATTACAAGTAGAATAAAGGAATAAAATATAATTAAAACACAATTTAGCTTCTATAGATAAACCCAACAAAATATGCAATTAATTATATGAATTAGCTATCTACAAGACTAAAAGAACTCCCTTAGTAAATGTATGAATGTGACACAGCAGGGAATTTGGGTGGTTGAGCTCCAACGAAGGTAGTCCTCAAGAATAAGAGTTCAAAACACCTCCAATGAACACCAAGTGTAAGCTTTTGTTGAATGTAGGCTTGAAAGAGCTTTAGAGTGAATTTTTAGTGTTCTTTAACCCTCTAAGAGTGGGAAACCATCACATATATATAGAGGGATGTTTGGAGTATTTTAGATGTGGAATAGACCCCTATTCAACGGTTTAATTATTTCTTAATTTGATTTGCCAATGGCTAATTGAGTTGATCAAAAAGTTCTTTACCTAATGTTAGTTAAAAGTGAAGGTTTCCCTACTAGGAGGGGTGACGTAATAAATGCGGAAATAAAATATAAAGCAATCTCACAAAAATCAATTGCACAAGTACACAAGTAATTTTAGGTGGAAACCCAAACCGGGTGAAAACCACCACCTAACCCTCTCGAGTTAGGATTTTCCGATCAACCTAGTTGATCAAATCCACTAACCGAATCACTTTAAAACGATGGTGATTCAACCTCAGTACAACCACGCTACAAGTACGAGGGTAGCATTCCTCAACCCCTTCTCTCCACGAGAAGGATTTTGTCCCACGAAGGAGACGGGAATTCGCAAAGCGAATACCCAACCAAAAGACAAAGATAAAATAAACAACAAACCTATAGAGCCAACAAAGTAATAAACCTAAGCTTCTATAGGAATTAGGAAACTCCCCTTTGCAAGGAGTGCGTCGACGATGATGCGGGTGCGTGAGCCACGCAACGGCGCAATGTCGCTCTCGTGAACAACGGCGGGAGAGCGGGTGCGCGAAGGTTTGATGCTCTCAAGATGTGGAACTTGAGCTTAGAGAGCAAGAGCTTCTTGGACACAAGAGTGTGAGAGTGTATTACAAGGTGTCTCTTGGTGTGTATCTTGTGTCTCTAAGTGTGTATGGGTGTGTAAAGGCTCCCCTCTATTTATAGAGGCCTTAGGAAGGCTTTGGAAGGCTTAGGAAAGGTTCTATAGCCGTTGGGTACAAAGCCCAAGTGAATCAGCCCGAAATCAGGAACAATCATTGTTCTGACAGGCTTATCAGACGTCTAATTCTAGCATCAGACGTCTGGAAGTTCACTTTAAGACGTCTGATTCCAAGGTCAGACGTCTGATTTTGGGCGGGTCTCTCCCTGACTTGGATCAGATCTAAACAGGATTTTTACGCAAGTTCATCAGACGACATACAGGACGTCTGGCACTATGTATGGACGTCTGGAAACCTACTTTTACTGTGGGAATTGATTTTCCAAACGTTGCAACGGCTAGAAAATCTCTGAGAAGAGATTTTGGGTCAGCCGAGGCAAAACGGTCATTTATCAGACGTCTGGAAAGGCCTAAGGACGTCTGATAAGGCTCTAACGGTCATAATCTGCAGTGTCTGCTAAGTTAGCCAACGGTCCACTATCTGGACGTCTGGCAAGTCCATCAGACGTCTTCTAAGACGTCTGGTATAAGGGTCTGGACGTCTGATTTCATCAGACAGATCTAACTATGTCCAGCCTAACAGTTATCAGACGTCTGAAACAACAGTCAGATGTCTTAAAATACTTTATCAGACGTCTTATTTTGGAATTAGACGTCTGGAAGTGGTGTTTGAACCCTATATTGGTTTTCTAAGTATTCTACAGAAAACCTAAGTATCCTAGGGTTGTGCCGGTGTTCCTAAGACTACTGTTAGGGTTCTTTGAGGCTCTTTAACATGAAATATCTAAGGAAATAAAGAGCAACAAAAGAAACGAAAAATACAACAAGCACAAAAGAAGGAAATCTATCCTATTCTTCATTTCCTTCCATCTTCAATCTTTCGCTCCACGCGAACCTCCTCTGTTTTCCGTCAAGCTCCTCCAATCCGTCCTGGATGCGAGCTCGAACTCCGTTTAAACACGTCCACATTTGCAATTGACCTGAAATCTAGGACTCAAATTGCAAATGTTAAATAACACGTGTTTTGTTATCATCAAAACAAATGATCGTGGTGCTCTAGCACCAACAAAAAGTTATATAATGTTAGGTAAACTATCTAACGTTAGGTGCTTAGTTAGGTGCAAAGTTCACTATCTCCTAAATTGCTTACTTTGGTCCAAAATGGCCTATCTAACATAAAGTAACCCATGTCTAACGTTAGGTCAACTACCTAACGTTAGGTATAAAGTTCAGTGCAAAGTTCGTTATTCCCTTGATGTCTTGAGATGGCCTCAGCCTTACTATCAATGTTAGGTGGACTGTAAAAAGTCCTCAAACTGTCCAAATGGGTCTTGATGATTCTATGGGGTTCTAGGATGATTTGTTAACACCTAGGATATGTCTTATCATATTTTTGACCAAATTAGACTTATGCAAGTGATGTCCTAATAATGTAAATTGATGCTAATTTAATTTGGGGCTTTCCTTACATAAAGAATATAAAATTACAACTCAGTTCATAAAATACAAAGAGACCTAACTTTGAACTTCTCGTTCTTCTTAGCTTCAGATTTCGTCAAAAGAGCTTCAACCTAAAAATCAATCTTGCAATATATATGCATAAGATCCAATTTTAATATTAATTACTTGAGATGTTTATTATTATCAAAACCATCATTAAAGGCTAATATGGTACCTAATTGCTTATGCACCTACAGATACGTCGCCCGACAATTGTACGCACACTACCAGATTGTTAATTGCGGCTGCCATTGTCAGCATTTATTGGTGGCATGGATCTGCTGTTCTTTCGTTGTCCTCTCTAATGGATAGGATCTATTAGGTTCGGCTACGCCCGGCCTTTTCTGTGGCAGGCAGGTCAGATTGCTGAAGCCAGCTATGCAGGAGGTTTTCCTTGAATGTAGGCGGGTTGGATTTCCAAGCTCGCCTATATCTAAGCTTCTATGGGTCATATCCTTCTTTTTGGGCCTATCACGGAGTTTCGGGTTTAATGACATTTTTTGCCCCTCATCATATGCCCCTTATTCTCGAGTTGGAAAATGCTTGCTAAGAGAGTAACGTTTAAAGTAGGAACTCCACGATAGGTAATGCCCCCAAACGTTACCCTAACTTTGTATTTAAGCTGGAGAGCATTTGTTATTTAGCAGGGTTTTTAGGGGTAAAGGCTCGTGGTTGTATTGACCTTAAGAGGTGGTACGAGGCACTTGGTCCTGATATGCCACAGTCCTTGGGAGGAGATTTTGAGGTGTGTCTGCCTTCTTTTGTTTTCGCGAGTAACAGCCAGTTACATCGAGACATACCGTGTGGTGGTATTTGAGGAGATCGACATTAATTGCCATTATGATGACACGAAGGCTTCAAGTGTCGTGTCTGTCATTGATGGGACCACCCTTTTCTGCGGCAGTGGATATGTGCGCATAGGGTATTAAATGTTTGTAATGACGGCCAAGGTTTTCTTTGCGCTTGGTGGTATATTTGGAATCCACGTCGGATATGGCAAGATTTGATTTTTTTGAAAGTCGCGCCCTGCAAGGGGGAAACCGCCCTTTGTAGGGGTTATATATAGGGGTGGTGGGCCATCGTTAATGGCACACCTACCTCAGAGAGTATTTGTGCCAGGAGCCTTTACTCTTAGTAGAGCGTTGTGAGGAGACGTACTTTGTTGGAGCGCCATTGTGTTGGGGTATTTTTAGTGGAAGAGCCATCATGTCAAGCTTTGCAAGCAAGGGTGAGTTCGTTACTTCTTCCTCGGGGGTCTCTACCGAGACTTGGGCTTTATACAATTTCTCATCAGACTTTCACAGTCGGTCTGTGATTTTGTCATTTTTGCAAGAATACGGACTTGGCGGGGTGTCATTTGAGGCATGTGGGTCCGAGACCCATCTGTGTTCAGACGGGTTGAAGGGCATGTTTATCATATGTAAATACTCCATAGAGCATAGTCTACGGGCACCTTTGAATCCCTTTGTGTCCTTTATTTCCTTTTATCGCCTTTCCCCTTTGTAGCTCAGCCTTAATTGCTCGTTGGTGCTAAATGCCTTTACCACCCTCTGCCTACATTTGAGGATTGTCCCTCGTCTTGCTTTGTTCTGCCTACCCTTGAAGGTGAAGAAGGGCAGGCCTCCGTTAGTCACTTACATACTATATAGCTGACATACCAGATACCGGGTAGTGGACCTCCCCGATAGTTTAGAGGGGCAAGACCAGCATTTCTTTTTTCTTTCCAATCTTAAAGACCTTGGAGTCCCCTGCACTTGGCAAGGTTCGCGTGAGAGGGACCAACCGCCCTGAGTTGAGGATCTTGACCCGTCCGTGCGGGCGGATGCGGAAAAATTAGTTAAGTCTGGTCTAATTACTCGGTCGGAGCTTAGACGGAAGGACGTCTAGGAGGCATTGTCATGGGTGGCAGATTCGTTGCCTACGCCATGTTAATAGGGGGAGGTAAAAATGACTTTCGCGTCGTACCTTGTGCCCGCTAATTTTGCTATTAACTTAATTTTTTTGTTGCAGCTTTTCAGTGGTTTGCTCTGGATGGTGCGCCCAAGCGTCGAGGCAATAGCTCAGCTCATCGTGGGTCGTGATAAGGCGAGGAGGGGCACGTGGAGCTAAGGGAGGGGAGTCAACCCGCTTATCGGAAGGGGCTGAAATGAAAGGAGGCGGAGGCCCTAGAAGATGTTGCGGAGGAGCCAGAGGTCCCTTTAAGGTAGGCGAAGAAGGGCCCTCTCATGGAGTTGCTGCGGGAGGAGTCAACGATGTCCTCTTTGCGGGGCCCTGACGAAGTCGAGGGGGAGGGAGCGTCTGCTGCTTCCTTGTCACGGTTCGAGCCGCCTAAGGTGATCACCCTTCGTGACTCTCCTTCGGAGGCGCCTCTGGAAGTGTCTCGTTCAGAAGGTACTTCCGACTTCGCCAGGGGCCTTCACCTTGTTGGCGCAAGTGGCAGCTCACACAAGCAACATTTTTGGCTAGTCGTACTACCGACGGAGCTCTACAGGTGTCCAGGTTCTGGTGGATCCTACTGGCCGGGGGGCTCAGGTATGATCGGTTGCATCGTCGAGTCCGTTGCTGGATTCGTATTGGAAAGCACCCCAATCAAGTCAGAAGTCGGGCTTGTGGTGCCCTTGTAGCCGGGGGCATCCAACAGTGCCTCCAACCTGGAAAGGCACGTGTTAAGGCACCTAAATGAAGCCGTGTCCTGGGCCACATCTAGGCCTCGGGGCATGAACTTCAACCACGTGTTCTTCTATTGCATGCAAGTGGTAAGCTCGTTAGGCCAGTCTTTCATTCATTAATTTTTCTTGGCCAGAGCTGCTTGTATTTTGACATGTTTATAGTATACAGGTGGATATGCTTGGCTCTTGTTATATTCCGTGCAGCGACGCTCATCCAGACCTCCCCATCTCAGTTAGTCAAGGCAACGCCACGGGCCTTGCTGCACAGTGGACCATGACGGCCAAAGCGAATCACAGACAATTGCTCCGACAGTTGGTGGAGGCTATTGACGCAAGAGAGGGCGAAGAAGGCAGCTGAGAAGGCCGAGTGGAGGCTCCGCTCTCAACAAGAGGCGGCCAAGAATGTGGACCGACTGGAGGGGGAGCTAAAGAAGGCTCGCTCCATTCTACGGAGGGCCTCTAACACTGGCGAGGGGCTGAAGAAGCGGCTCATGGGGGTGCATAGCGCTTAGCTAGAGGCTCTGGGGCACCTGTAGGGGCACCTTTTGGGTGCTTGCACAAGCATCCTCTCCTTAAAGGAGGAGGTGCAAGTGCTTAAGGCTAAGCACTCTTCCTCAGTGGAGGGGTATGAGAGGGCTCTTAAGGAGGAATGCGTCGAGCTTAGTGCTTTGATCGACAGACTTGCTTCCACACAAGCAAGTCTGCAGAAGGTAGAGACGGACGCGGAAAAGCTAAGGGCCGACCTTGGTGAGGCCTAAGAGCTCGCATCGGAGCGGGGCCAGTGGTGGTGGAATTGGAAGAGGAGAGGCTTGAGCTAAACGCCGAGGTGGTGATGGACTTCTATGCCACGCGCCCGTCAATGGGACCGATCCGGGAGGAGATCTTGCAGGATATCGAGAAGCAGGCGCTGAGTATCGTCCATGCCCTTATTAAGGGGAAGCATGCTTCCGCCGAAGAGTTGTGCAGCTGGTCCATTGACCAGCTGGTGTCGGAATACGACCGCCTCAAAGCGGTGGGGTCTTATTGCCGACGTAAAGCTCATGGAACCTCCTACGACTCGGTTTCCTGAGGAGGAGGAGGCATAGCCAGCTACCGAGGAGGTGGGTGAGCCAGATGCGGAAGAGACCAATCACCCAAAGGTTGCCAATCTGGCTGCAGGGGTCATCAGTCCGCTTCGCCTTTAGCCTATGGGCGGTGGAGATATGTTTGAGGCATGGGAGTAGGACCTCTAAGCGTCTCGAGTGTGTCCTTTCCTCACTGTTGTGTGTTTTCTCCTTTCTCTTTTTTTTTTTTTTGAAAAGAGATGTACTAGGCGAACTGCCTTTTTTTAATGAAAAAATCTCTTTTTATTGCTCATGGGCATTCAAAATGGTACATTCATAAATTGCATGCATGCCAGGTGCGGGAGGTGTCTCTGCCGTCTTGGGCTTATAATTTGTAGAAGTTGACTGGACCATCTTTACGAATCTTGTAAGGCCCTTCCCATGATGAGTTTTGCTTTCCGCCCGACTGGTTCGACATGGAGACTTCGCACTTACGCTAGACAATGTCTCTTTAAGAGAATGTTTGCTTCTTAATGCACTTATTGTAGGAGGCGGTTGTGACCTGATGAGAGACTCATCATGACTCCTAACTATCATTAATTAACTAATTTCTGTAGTTAATTAACTAAGAATATACTAAGTACATGATTAAATATACTATAGGGGTTAAAACATCAAGGACTTGCAAAATAAGTTAAAAACACAAAATTAAATATCAATTAACATTAATAATAATTTAATTAATAATTTGGACTCAAAATAATAATAATTTGTTATATAAAAAGTATTTTATTTAACTTAATTAATATTATGGCCTAAGTATGTAATTAACTTAATTAAACTGTTCATTTAAATAAATATAGCTAAAAAGGGTAAAAATGTAATTTTAAGGCATAAATATAATATTTACTTAATTTATAATTATATAGAAAGTTTAAAAATAAATAAATTAAAATAAGCCTTAAAACTCACTGTATACATTTAAGACCCTAACTTCTTTTACAATCGTGTCCTTTTTATATCATTCAGGTCCTTCACTTATTACAAACATGCCCCTCTAAACATCGTCTTCTTCAAACCTTCTTCAGTTTCGGACGACCGAGAGATGCCAGTGTCCATACCCTTGGATCACTGCCCATTCTACGTCTAAAAGCCACCACCATTGTAGTAGATATTCCGCTCAACTTCCTAAATCCATACGATGGACTGGATTGTCTCAAAATCCTACTCAACCTAGCGAAGAAGCTCACCGGCATTAGAGATGACACCAATTGTTTCCATGCACCTAGACACCTTCCCATCTAGATACAGACCCCCTGACTATCGCCGACACCTATAAATAGCCCTCACTACCTCCGATTTCGAGGGTTGGCTCCCTACCCTCTTCCCCCAACCGAGTCACCAATAGGTTGTTCACTCCTTACCTTTGACGACCTCTCACCTATCTTTTGGAGCGCCTCCGGCGGAGACGTTCACCTCTCTCACCTCCTCTTCCTCTTTAGCGGTTATGACAGGGCTTAGGAGCACCATCTCCTCTGTCCTGACGTCTTCCTTTCTCACCAGAGCTCTTCCCCGACCCTCTAATTTCTTCCTCCATTAAGCACTATCGATGGAGTTCTTCTCATCTCCTTTGTCCAGGTAATCCATAGATAACCGTAGCTCTTAGCATAGCTTAGATCAGTGTAGTTAGGTAACTTAGATTCGTAAAATTCTAATGCTGTCTCACATCATCTTCCCTGACTCTGGCAAGCTCCTTGAGCTTGACTGGAGCTTTCTTTAGTCTTTTAAACTCACTAATCACCTTCTTAACTCTATCATGATCATTTCTATCACACGAATTACATGATTTATCACCTGTTTGGCCTAAATCATCTCACACACAACTGAGGACCTTTGTTGTCTATGGCAGAGGTCCCAGAACTACTTCACAGTCATTTAAGGCCCTTCATCACCTATTAGTACCATTAAGGCCTCTTTTCACCCTTCAATTAGATAAATCACTCATCCCACAATAAATGCCTAATTCAACTTCAACTTGTGAGCATGCTATCAATGGCGGCTCAGAAGAGTCTTCTTCACCTAATTAATCATCTAATCATCTTTGCCTATTCATATTAAGCATTTACCCTCACTAAATTGAATGAAAGGGCTTGTCTTGAGTTCATTTGAACTCAAAATAAGAACTTACTGAGTTTCCTACATCATTCACAAAAATGGACATCAATTGCTATAATTGATGTGTTCTTGAGGTTCTTTGTGACCTCAGGAACACGATAATGTCTTTCTTTTAATGTTTTGTGGAGATTTTATCTCCAGCAATCAGAATCGGTGTTCACCAAAGCTCTGGAGAGCTCCGACTAACCAAATCAAGATCCTCAGCCTTTGATTTGATGAGATGAGCTCCAGATTGACTTCCTATGATCATAGAATTCAAATTTACTTGATGGATCTGAGCTTTGATGAGTGTAAGCCTAGATTGTTTGTCGTTTTCCCCAACTCCGGTGGAGTTGGATAGACCTGATTCATTGATGTTTAAAGTTCTTGAATAGGCCAGGAAGCATTAAGCGGTTATACTAAGTTCAATAGAGTTGTTTGTTAGGTTTAACAACCTACTGTTAGCTCCACCGAACAGACCTACTTCAGACCTTCGGCGAAGAGCTCAGAGTCAGATGTAGAGTGTTAAAAACTTGATCTCGATGCCTGGAATGAATTCTTTATGTCAAATTTAGTGTATTTGAACAGTTAAATTGAATCTTTCAGGCCTTAGTAGGAAAGTCAAATTTTGAGCTCCATTAGTTAACTTGAGTTCAACTCTGAGGTTTTAGAGTTTGAATCTTTGATTTAAAGGTTGGATTGAATTTTTATGATGCTTGGGATGTTATTGGCATTGATTTAGACGTGATTTATTGAGGAATTTAATTGATTTCAAGATCAGGCTAGTTTGGGTTCAAACTTGAACCCAAAGCTTTTAAGAGGTTTTTCGTTAAGTTTTCATGCCAAATCTTGCCCAGATCAGTCACTGTTAATCCTTAGAAATGATCCAAACTAAGTCTTGAGGTTTTTATCCATCTACTGGTCTAATTCACTTTGAAATCAGAGTTCTGTACACTGATCACAGAAACTTTGAAGCTCCCGAGCTTCCCAGACCTCTTTCTTCTTCAATACCCTGCGGAATCATCTCTTAAACCCTTTTGGACTCTCAAATGAGAGGTATTTCCTCTCTACAGGTCATTTGACCTAAGATTATACATCTGGAGCATGTTACTGACCATGGCAACAGCACCATGATCCTCTCGGAATCCATGGATCACTTCTAATCCAATCACCAAATTGGTGCTAAAATTGGATACCCGAGATTAAGAGCTCTCGTTAGAGTTTTGAATCACCCTAAATGGTGATTTGTGCTGGCCGGAATCATCGTCTAAGTTTGATGCTTGCGGACACTACACGAAGAAGACTCGACTAGGATTGTCCCACATCGAAAGTTAATGGATGCATGCCTGGGTATAAAAATAAAAGCATGATAAGCACGGCTGGTCGTCAGCATAGGGCGCAACTTGAGCATTCTCTTGAGGCATGTGTGCATGCACGTGCATGCGTGTGTGTGCGCACCTATGTGTACGTGGGCTCGGGTGGGTGTGAACCTCTAGGCCTGGAATGGGCCCGTTACTGTGCAATCCAATAGGCTAAAATCCACACTAATGAACTAGGACTGGTTCGAGTAGGGACTGGTCCCACCCTTAGTGGGCGTTGTGTATCCTCGAAATAGCTGCTCCGCTAATTAACCAAATTTTTGGTTAAGAGAGAAAAATGTGGGTTAAGGGTTCGAAAATTGACTAAGTGTGGATATGAGTGCACAGTAGAGATTAAAAGTAAGAAGAGAGAAAAGGTTAAATACATGAGAACTTAAGATTAAGAAGAGTTGGCTGAAAGCTTAGGCATTGAGAATTAAGAGAAAATACAAGAAAGCTTGAGAGGAGTTAAATAATAAAGAAAGTGAGTTAAATGAGAAAGAAAGAAAAGTTGAAGAAAGAGAAAGAGAGACGTCCAATGGGTTAATCAGAAGTCTCAAAATAACATTTAAGTCGTCTGACATTAAAAAGAGACGTTTGATAACCAAAGACCGAAGGCTGATTAAAGAGAAACTAAGTGTTGATGAGCTCATTGCAATAAAGGCATTTGTACTAATGTAAAGCCTTATATTTTGTAAACACTTGTAATAAATGTTTCATTTCATGCTATTCAATGTAAAATCTTTCATGTACATGTCTTCCATTAATGAAATAATTACCATGCTTTAAAGTTTTAACTTGTGCAATTATTCACGTGCTTAACATATTATGTAATTAATGTAGTAATTAGTCATTTGTTAATTTAAAATAATAGAAATGGTGAATTAATAAGTTTATACCTCCCAGTGAACAACCTGGACTTAACTAGTTAAATGAAATAAAATTTAAAATGTTAGGTTAACTTAACCCTATACTACAATTAATGACAACAACTTAATGATTCAGGTTAACCTAAGTTCATTCTTTACATGATTAAATAAGACTAATAAACTTGATTAATTGTGTTGAGAATTGCACAATCATTTTAATGGCACCGTTGATAGGAGGTTACTTGGTAATTATATTTGCCATTATCATCTAAAATATTTGTTTTGTACATAGTTTATTTCTAACTAGTTTGTTTTTGTCTTCTTTCAGGGATATTTTTACAGGTATTCTTAGGAGGAAGGTGGGTTTTTCTATTTCACATTCCCGCTTATTCACTATACATACCGATTGTGAGATTTTCTTTCCTTAGTCTCTAGTTAGGTTTATTTGAGTCTCTAGTTAGGTTTATTTGTTGCATTAAGGTTAGAAATATAAGAAAATAGCAAAAATACATACCTTCTGACTAGCAGCAACATTCCACTAGGAGTACATATACCTGCTAGTAGCTACGATCTAACTCGAGATTTTTGATATCTCACATCAGCTGGAAAAACACGCGAAGGAAGAAACCTGCATAGATCCCTGTCTTTGGACTTAAAGCAAGACCATATAATTGTTTGAAAAGATCTAAAAAGTGGTCACATTTACTTCTTTCCATCATTTGAAAAAGATAAACTAAAAAGACGATTCATAAAACTCGTGACATATGTTCTGTTTGCAAATTGCATGCGGGTTTTTATCGCTTACGTCTGTTGCATGCTATCGCACACACGTTGCGATCACTAGAGTCACACGAGTCTTATATTTTTATCTCTCCTCTTTGCACCTCTTAGGGCTTTGGTCGAAGATCAACAAGTCTGTCTCACTACTAGAGCCCTAAGGAGCCTGTAGTGAGCGGTCTCGATGCTAGACCTTAGATGTTCGAGCCTTAGGATACGCACATTCGTAAACACGTATAGGACGTGTATTTGGATTGATATACTACTTGATTGCATCTCTGTATATTTTCCGCGTATTCTAGGTCTTCTTTTCCTTTGAAAAGAAGAAAAGCCACTTTTTACGTTGTATACAGGTTTTGCTTGCCATTGTTTTTACGCAGTGGTGTGAGTGTGCCTTCGCACATTTTTGCAGTTTATGCACGGGAGGCGATCTCTGAAGCGGCCTCTTTATCTCCTTTAATAGGTCTGGCCAGGCCGGTTGCACTGAGGCAACCAATTTTTTCGTTTGCTTTTTCTGCATTTTTTGCGTTTGATTCTATGGATCAATCGTAGAACCCGAATCTTGAGATCCCCTCTTCTGGTCAGGGGGAGATGCCGCCTTTTGATATCCATGAGGTGCTCCTGAACTAGAATTTACAAATGCTCGAGCAAAATCATCAAATCAATCTATTGACAGCTACTCTTTAGAACCTTCAGGCTTGTCCTCCTCCTCGACTTGAGGCAGCTCCTGATCCCCCTGATTTTCCTCCACCTCATCCTCTACCTAGACCTCTACTCCGTGACTATTATAATCCATATAATGCCCAAGTAGAGCCTAGTGTTAGGATTCCCGTAGGGGAAAATGACCTAGAATTAAAGCCAAACATTATAGGCCTAATCCCATACTTCCATGGTTTTGCATCCGAGGATCCATTCCAACACATCGAAGATCTTAAAAATCTATCTCAAACCTTTGGACCTCGAAATCAAAACTGGGAAATCCTGCTAATGAAGATGTTCTCCTTTAGTCTAAAAGACAAAGCCACCTATTGGTACCGCATGATCGCACGCCCTATCTTTACATGGGTTGAACTCAAATCTCATTTCTTAAAGAAATACTTTCCTATAGGTCTCACCAATGCCCTTAGGTGAACGATCACAACCTTTACTCAAAACCAAGGAGAACCAATTCATGAAGCGTGGGAGTGCTTTCATGAATTGCAAAGGAAATGCCCACGTCACGACATTCGTCGTCGGCAACTCATGCACATCTTTTATTATGAATTGCAAGAGAGCATTCGCAATCTGGTCAATGCTTCTTGTGGAAGGAATTTTCTGAATCGCAATGAAGAATCCGCCTCAGAATTATTTGAAGAGATGGCGGAAAACTTGATCAATAATGCATCTATGTCGCAATTCACACGGAGAAATTCACACACACATCAAAATCCGCATCAAAAGGGCATTCACGAAATCACGAATCAGTCCAGTTCAAAAGATTTAGAGATTATAGCTGAGAAACTGAACAAAGTCAATATCATAGAGGAGCATCTCGACGAGGTCCGAAACATGATGAAGAATCTTACACCTCTTCTTGCTACGCAGAATCTTGCGCATTTCCCTGTTCGTAAATTCCCGTGGGGAGGGAATTTGTTAATAATCTGGATTTGAGAGATCCTTCTTCCCTGGATTTTCTCCCTACTCATTCACCAACCCAAGGAGAGACCTTTGTCCAATCATTCCCACCTTTCTCCCCAATCCTGTCTTTTGTAGAAAACATGCCGAATCATTACAATCTTTATGCCATCCAGGAGAATGATTGTAGATATAACCCATATTTAAATACTTATAACCCTGAAAGGAGAAACCACCCCAATTTTTCTTGGGCTGATCAAAACCAAAGACCTACCCATCCAAATCAGACCTATCAAAACCCGCCTTCGTTCCCTTCTCAGCAACTAAATGCGAGGCCCATTCACACGAGTATGTAGAACTACTCAAGGCCAAATAGAGATACGCAACTCGATCAAATTTTGCGAGCTGTAATAGAGAGTCAATGATAGAATGCCGAAGCTCTCGCTAAGATACAAAGGCAATGTACAACAGAATTGGCTGATTTACAAAATCAAATCACGCTTTTGGCTGAGTCTCGTTAGCCAGGTACTCTTCCATCTCAGCTAGTTCTGAATCCTAGGAATCTACCACATCCTAGGCAACATTAGGGCCAAGTACACTTTGTTAATCATGCCTTTGATTTGAATCAAAACCCACCCTCTGCACCTCCAGAGAGTGAGCTTCTAAACCCACATCAGTAACCACCTTTGTTGTACCAAAATGATCCACCTATCATTCAAAATCAAAATTGATTTGTTGCTGATCTCCTGATTGGTTGAACTCACTTATCTTATTTGCCTCATTCTTCAGTATCTTTATCTCGATCTAAATCAGATTTATCTTTCATGAAATCCACTCATATCTTTCTGAGATTTTCATGTGATTCTAATTTTGGTTCTGCGAGATCTTGTAAGTCAAAATCAAGGTGAGTTTACTGTCTTTGACTATTCTGATTTTAGGTGGTTTATCTGTTTTCTTGTTTCTTGAGCTAATTCTTTCTTGACACCCTTGCTTTTATGTTATGGAAGTTACTATGCCTTTTATCTGTTTACTGTACCTTTTATGTTATGGAAGTTACTTTTCACTAGGGTTTATGCCTAGTGATGATCGTCGTTCGTCGGGTTTTAAAAATATGTTCGTTGTAGTATTACCACGAAAAATGATTATCAATTTTTTTTTTACTCTAAATTCAAAAACATTTCGAGGTCGAACTTAGGGATCAATTCAGTATTTAGAAGCAAAAAAAATCACAATCTCAAATATGTTCAATACTGATCAAGGAAAATAAATGCTAGAGACAAAAAGGAAATAAATTCTTTTTCTTTTTTTTTTTTCTTCTCTTCTCTCTTTCTTCTTTGCTTTGTTTCTTTTCTTCTTTCTCTGTCTTCAGACGTCTGATTTTGTGAATCAGACGCCTTAAGTGATGTCTGCTACAGTGCCAGCGTCTTCTTTTTCTTCTTCTCCTTGGCTTCTTCTTCTCTCTTGAGCTGCTGCGCCTCCTCCTTCCTTTGCTTCTGCAGACCTTCTCCTTCAGCTGCCCTTCTCCTTTGGCTTCTGCGGTCCTCTTCTTCTTCTTTGGCTCCTTCCTCTGCCTTCTTCTTCTGCTCCTTCTGCAGCTCAGTCTTGGGCTTCTGCTTCCTTCTGCTGCTGCACCTCCTCTTCTTCTTTCTTTCTTTGCAGTTGCTCCTTCCTTCAGCTGCTCTTCCTTTTCTCTCTTGTGCAGCTAAGTCCTCAGCTTCCTCTTCCTTCAGCTGGCTTCTTCTTCTTCTCTTCCTCTTCCTCGCAGCTGCTTCCTCTTCCTCCTTCTTCCCTACACAGGCACAGAGAAGCAAACCTACCCCCTACCCTCCCCGTGTCTCTCTCTCTCTATTTTGCTCTCAAGACACAGCTCTCCTAGAGTTAGCCGGGTTATCGGGTCGGGTATGAGTGCCCGTAACTAGGCCCACCGGTGTGCGGTGGTGGGCGAGGTGTGCTAGTTGGGTCGGGTCAAGATCAGGTATGCAGGGCGTGGTCGCGGACGAGGCCGATTAGGTGAGAGGGACCTCACCCCGTGTTCAGTGGCAAAGAGCCTAATTCACAAATTCAATTTATTTTGCTGCACCCACTCACCCACTTTCGAGGTGGGACTAAACGTCCCACCTTCGCTTTGCGAACGCCTGCAGCAGATGTCGCACTTGATTGCAGCTGTAGCGAAGACTTGTAGCTGCAATTGGAGGTCTGGAGTTGTGCGCGAGGGGAATCCACGCGACATGGGCTCGTGACCGGGGGCTAGCGAGGCTTGGAGCAGCTTGCAAGCTTGCTATAAGCTCTGCTCCAATGGCGGAGGTGGCTCTAAACCTAAAAACATGAACACGGCCTTGCGGCCCTGTTAGAACACTCAGCAGGCTTCGCTGTGACACGATGAAGGTGGCACGGTGGTCGTCGTGGCATGAGGGCACCTGTGCGTGCATGCCTAGGGCACACTGTGTGTGTGTAGGTGGGTGTGTTCGGGGGGTGTTTCTGAAGGGTATGGTGGTCAGTGGAGGGGTGGATGACAATCAGTGGGTGATGGCGGAGGTGGTGAGGTATCTGGCCAGGCGTGTGAAGGTATGGAGCGGTGGAAGCGCCTTCACCGGTGGTCAGTCGGAGATGGAGAAGGTGATGGTGGTCTGCGGTGTCGAGGGGTCGAAGGTGCAAATTAAGAGAGGGGAAATGAAGAGGGGAGTGAGGAACTTATCTGACAGGTTTGGAGCGAAAGGGGTGGCGGATGGCGAGCGGCGAGTACTGCTGTTGCGGAGACGAAGAGGCCAAGGGGAGAGATGACGACGACGAAGAGGGTTGGAGGAGTAGAACGGCGGAGCTGGCTCTGCCACTGGTACAGTGGCAGAGCGACGAGAAGAGGGAGGAAGTGTCGTCGAAAGCTTTGGGCAGTCGGCCGGAGTGAAGAGGAGACGAATTTGGGGGTAATCTTCGACCAATTTGAGCTTGAAGGAAGCGGCGTGGTCTGTGCTTCCTTAAATAGGCGCAGGCAGAGCGGGAAGTGCATGGAGGAGGCGGGAAAGCCACATTGGAGGTAAGGCCGGAAGGAGACCCATACCTCTCAAGCGTTCACACGAGAGGTATGGTGGGTTTCAGGGCATGAGGAATTGCCCATGCGGTAGGGGGCTCCGTAGGGAGCTCCCCTTTCAAATCTGGGGTCGACTCCCCATGCAAGCGAGGAGAAAACCTCCACGCAAAGTCACCGGAGGTATGGTCCCTGCTGCTAATGGCAGAGGGACCGAAATGAAGAAAGAGACAAAGAAGTTAGGGGGGATTTTCAAGGGTTTCAAAAAGCTAAGGGTCTGAATGTAATTTAGAGGACTAGTTTGCAAAGTGGGTCAAGATGACCTTCCCTTAGGTCCAAATTTTGGTATAAACCTAATTTTGACCTAAGGAATCCAATGGTGAAGTTGGATTTTAAGTTTGACCACGTTTGACTGGACATTTTACACAAAAACCCAAATTAGGTTAAATATTAGGTATGGACCCCAATCTAGGTCAAAACAGCTTCCAAAGGCCAAATTAAAGGTTCTAAACCCTATAAGATATTTTTTCATGAATTTTAGAGGGTTTAGTTGATTTTTATCTTTCCTGGAACCTTGTGAATTTAAGTGAGTTTGTTTTAGAGTTACAGAATGTCATTTAATTCCTAGATTTCATAATAATCCTTTTCTAACTGAACCATTCCACTTTTTCTCTTATTAAGTCCAATTGACCTATGTCTAGACCCTTAGAAATCCCGTTGATGCACTGCAATGGTAAAATTACAGTTTTACCTCTTGTTTTGTGTTCTCTTCCAAGATTAATGATTTCTTGAATTAAGCCCTTCTTTTGGTTATGTAGGAGCTCTTGTTCACTTTATTAGGTCAAAATGTGCTAGTTAGGGTTCATAATGAGGTTCTCATCATACCCCCATGCCAAGATTTTAGTAGTCCCTTAGCAAAATCTTAAGGTTCTAACTTATGTTCTAGACCATGAATTTCTTTCACCAGTTATGATAAGTGCTTTTTCTTCTTTGATTAGGTCAGAATGTTGATAATGGGCCTCAAGGTACTCTAGTACCAACCAAGATCCGGACCTGTCTAGTTTTAGCCTCAGTCCTCAGCGAACGTTTTTAAGGCCCGCAGAAACTATCCTAAGGTTTATTGGACTCCGTGGTTAAAGCACCCGTGCTTGAGACATTTTTAGCCTTGGTTCAATTTGCAGTGCATTTTGTAAGAGGGAGACAGAGGATTTATTTGTTTGGAGAGTTTTCCCTCTCTTTTCTTTTTAATTCTAGCTTAGGATTGGCTTCACAACACGGTCAGTATCGGATTCCTCGTCCCCATCATCAATCCTCAAAGGTCCTTGGCGATCGATGCTTCGAGATAGCACCGCCCATGGTAACCCCCCGAACCCTGGTTTTCGAGATTTCGAGAAAATCCCGCCCATGGCGTTCCGTGGCCGAATCTAGACCCTGGCGATTGACATTTCGTGATAATGCCATCCATGGTATCTGAACTGGCAAAGTGCTTACATGCCCCTCGTAGGATATGTAAATATCCTAAGAGACAAGCACCGAGGAGATGATATGTTGTTACGCATCTTCGAGGGGAATTTCCCATCTCTCCGCGCCGGGAACTCGTCCAAATCAACTCGTGTTAATCGGCCGCTCCTAATCTAGGCAACATTTTTAGAATATTAAAACGCTTCTGCGTGATTTTGATTGTTATGCGCACTGAACCAGACTGTGTGTGAATTGGGATGCTTAGGTTACCGAGTCCCGCAAACCGAAGGTCAGTTAACGAGGCCGAAAACTCCCTAAGCCTTAGTCCTAATACTTAAGCTTTGCATTTTCCTTAACTTCTTGAGGAATATCCAGATCTTAACGGGTACTAAGAGTCTGGCCAAAAAGGCCTAAGGTCAGCGTTCCTACTAATCTCTTTACTTTTTCGTAATGTGGTCTAGAACTTCGGTTAATCCCTTAATCTCTTACTAATGACTATCTCTTTCCTTTTCATTTTGTGCTCCTTTTTTAGCATTCTGCTCTTTTTCTCCTCCTTTTGATTATGTAAAGCCCACAAAAATTTCTTCCCTCCTCCAGTTTTTTTTTGTTGTTTTTCAATTTTTTTTGTGTTGTTTCAAAATTTTTTTAGTTTTTGGTGTTTTTGACATATGTGATTTTTTTGTTGAAACCTTTTCTTGTTATGAGTTTTCATTTATTTTGCACTTTCATACCCCCCATGCCTAAGATTTGCAATTTCTTCATTGTAAATTAGGTTGGTTTGTATTCAGCTTGGTTCATTTATTAGGACAGGTGTTGAGGACGATTTCTAATCTCGAGTATGGTTACCTGTGGCGGAGTCGGCTGTTCTAAAGGATGAACCCTAAAGTGCTAAGAAATGTCAGAAAATGTTTCGGATTTTCAAAAGAATGACGGGTTGCCTCCTGTTAAGCGCTGAGTTTTACACCATCGGCTGAGCGTAACGAGCTTAGGGAGAATGAAGGATAAAGGATGACTCAGCCAAATCTGTATTGGTTATGTCAATGAACGGTTTGAGTCTCTGACCATTCACGATAAAGGGTTCAGAATCGTGGTTGAGTGGACTGATCTTGACAGCTCCATTTCCAAAGATCTGTCGGACTAGATATGGTCCAATCCACTTAGATCGTAGCTTCCCTGGGAATAGTCTGAGTCGGCATCAAAAAGTAGAACCATTTGACCAGGATGGAAGATCTCTCTAGATATGTGCTTGTGGCTTTAACCCGCTCTTTGTAGATTCGCGAGTTTTCATACGCATCGAGGCGTAATTCATCAATCTCGCTTATCTGAAGCTTTCTGTGGGTTTCAGTCTTAGAAAGATCTAAGTTGCTGTTCCGTACTGCTCAATAGGCTTTATGCTCCAATTCGACGGGAAGGTGACACGCCTTCCCGTACACTTGTTTGAAAGGAGACATGCCTAGTTGGGTATGTGGGCGGTCCTATAAGCTCACAAGGCTTCTGGAAGCCAGGATGACCAATCCTTTTGTCAGGTCGAACAGTAACCTGAAGGATTTTTTTGATCTCCCGATTAGATAGCTCAACTAGACCATTAGTTTGGGGGTGGTAGGGAGTAGAGATTCGGTGTGACACCCTGTATTGGGTCATCAGAGACCTGAACTGAGCGTTTGTGAAATGGGTCCCTCCATCGGAAATGATCGCTCGAGGAATCCCGAACCGTGAGAAGATGTTTTGGTGAATGAACTTGATAATGACTTTGTGATCATTGATTCGGGTCGGAATGTCTTCAATCCATTTGGACATGTAGTCAACAGCGAGTAAAATGTACTCGAAGCCGTCCAAAATAGGGAATGGGTCCATAAAATCAATCTCCCAAATGCCAAAAATCTCACATACAAGAATCGGCTGTAGAGGCATCATGTCGCGATGGCTTATGTTGCCCAAAGTTTGGCAATGGTAATATGCCTTACAGTGATTGTATGCACCCTTGAAGATTGTTGGCCAGTACAAGCCAGGCTGGTGGACTTTTGATGCGATTTTGTGCCCAGAAAAATGGCCACCGCATGCCTGGTGTTGAGCGAGCGAGTTGCTACGCTAACGTGTTCGATTTTGAAAACCTGTCGTCGTAGTATGAAAGCGAAGAACTCGTGTTCAACAAATAAAATTTATACCGAAATTGAAATTCCAGGTCGAACACAGGGAGGCGGACATTTGATTTAAAAACTACGTGTTTGCTTTATTTGTCACGAAGTAATTCAATTGATTAAAACTATCTAACTATTTACAATAAATAGAAGAGAGAGAGAGAGTAAGAGAGAATATTACAAACATAAATCAAAACGAGATATAGAATGAACAGGGAATTCATCATTAAAGAGATTGTTTGTTTCACTGAACATTACAACTAGAAAGTAGAAAATAATTACATTAGAAAGTAGTAAATCTACTCTAAAAAGTAGTAAATCTACTTTAGAAAGCATTAAAAGAATGGAGAGAGAATATCCTCCTCGATGGTCGCTTGGAGGACGAGCCAGACGGGACGACGCCTGGACGAAGGAGGACGAAGCAGGACGAAGGAGGACGAAGTAGAAGAACGGGAACTGGGTAGCACGTCGTCGTCGTCGCGAGATTCACTTCCGAAAGGGGGACGAAAAATTGACTTTATCTCGCGAGAAGCATCCCGGGTGTGGGACAAGCTTCTGTTGAGCTTTGGAGAGGGAGAGAAGAGAAGGATGGGATGAGAATTTCGTGTGGAGGGGGCCTCCTTTTATAGTTGCAAGGAGTGGGGGAAATTTGGTCATTACAACTCTTAAAACATTAATTCAGGACCTTTAGTGACGGATAAAACCGTCGCTAAAGGTCTAAACGTGGGCGTAGTTGACTGCGCGCGCGCGCCCGCTCGCTTGCCTGCGCGTTCAACGCTCTCGCACGTCCAGCCGATCTCAGCGATCGGACGGCTTAAATTGCGCCTTTGCCCGCCTGCATGCGCACCCGCCCGCGTGCGATCCTGCATTACGCGCAGGCGTGCATGGGCGCATCAACTTGATTGAGTGCGCGTGGCCGTTGGATCGCGATCATGCAGTCGATCGGGTGCACGCCTCCGCTCCAATTGTTGCGCGGTGAGGCTCGAACGCGCGCCTTCGCTTTGCGTTAGAGTGCTTGACCAACGCGCTATGGGCACGTTTGTGTCGAGCGCCTAACTTCAGCGCGGGCGTGTCGCAGCCGTTGGATCTTGATCCAACGGCGGGGAAGGGCGGATACGAAAGCCTTCAGCAGGTGCGTGCGGACAATTGGGCGGCCGAGATGGCGCCACATGGCGCCATCTTGACCGTCCATCTTCTGGTTGATGTAGATGGTGCCACGATTGCCGGATTGAGTCGATTTTTGCGCCGTTAGGCTGCGATCGTCGATCCGAATCCATCCGTGCGGTCAGATTTGTCATTTGAAGTGCAGATTCACACCATCTTAGCCATTGATCTTCTAAGGTTCCCCGGTCACTATCTGATGCTACAGATGTCAGATTAGGGTGATCTTGGAGTCGTTGAACTCCAATCGTTTCCCTGATCACATCTGTATGGTTGGATCTTCGATCCGATGCCCCGATAAAAAGTTTACCCTGTCCATGAACATAAAAGGAGAGAATTAACCTCCATTTTATTCAAACTACTCTAAATGCAAGATGATGCATGTTATGCAATATTTATAGCATGCAATGCAATCCTATGCTTAAGAACATGCATAAATAGACATCTTAAATAGTGTAAACATGTTTACATCACCTGGTCATGGCAGAAAGAGAGTATGTCTTTGATTTCAATTTTCGGGACACATCGTCGGATGATTTGGTCAGCACCTATGCGGAATAAATATGGGTCTTCCCAAATGTAATACTTGGCATCGGAGCGCAATTTGTCTTTCTTGGCTTTCGGCCAATCGATGGGATCTGACGTGATGCCAAGTACTTTACTATGTCAGCAAACCATGGAAGCCCTGTATCGATAGTCAGAAGGTGTCATCAGGAAAATGCTCCGTGATGGGTCCGGAAGGGTCGATGATCTCAGAAGGAAGGCGAGACAAGTGGTCAGCTAGCACGTTCTGCCTTCCCGCTTTGTCGCAAATCTCGAGGTCAAATTCTTGCAACACCAAGATCCATCGGATTAATCGAGGCTTCGCGTCCTTCTTCGCAAGGAGATGCCTCACAGCTGTGTGATCCGAGTAAATAATAATGTAGGAACCAAGGAGATATGATCTGAACTTTTCACGGGCAAATACTACGGCTAGCAGCTCTTTCTCCGTAATCGTGTAGTTACACTGAGCCTCGTCAAGTGTTTTGCTAGCGTAGTAGATGACCACGGGTTTCCCGTCAATTTTTTACCCTAAAACTGCTCCTACAGCAAAGTCAAATGCATCGCACATGATCTCAAAGGGTTGAGACCACTCAGGGGACTGTAGGATCGGGGCTTGGGTAACTCGGTCACGAAGGATCTCAAATACTTGAGTGCATTCGTTGGAAATTTTGAAAAGTAGATCTTTGGAGAGAAGAGTGGTTAGGGGGCGCGCGATTTTCGAGAAATTAGGGATGAATCGACGGTAAAAATTGACGTGTCCCAAAAAAGATCGGATGTCCCTCATCGAGCTAGGCATAAGGAGTTGGAAATCAAGTTAACCTTAGCTCGGTCGACTTGGATGCCCCTCTCAGAAATCAGATGTCCCAGGACGATCCCCTTAGGCACCATGAAGTGGCTGTTTTTCCCAGGAAAGGACCAGATTCACGTCAATACATCGCCTGAGTATTTGAACCAAGTGCTGGAGGCAATCGTCAAATGATGCCCCAAATGCTGAGAAGTCATCCATGAAGACTTCCAGATAATCACCTACCATATCGGAGAATATGGCAAGCTTGTACCGCTGAAAAGTCGCGGGTGCATTGCAGAGACCGAAAGGCATCCTTCGGAACGTGTACGTCCCGAAGGGGCAATTGAACGTGGTCTTCTCTTGGTCCTCTGGATGGATTGCTACTTGGTTGTAACTGGAATACCCGTTAAGAAAGCAGAAGAATCTATTTTCCGCTAGTTTTTCGAGGATTTGATCAATAAACGGTAGTAGGAAATGATCCTTCTTCGTGGAGGAGTTGAGTCTTCGGTAATCAATGCAGACTCTCCACGAGTTGGCTATATGGATCGGTATGACCTCTCCGGTTTCAATCGTGATAGTGGTGAGTCCTGCCTTCTTAGGCACAACCTGGATTGGACTCACCCATCGACTGTCGGAGATCAAGTAGATGATACCTGCATCTAACCACTTAATGTTCTCCTTTTTCACGACCTCTTACAGATTATGGTTCAGACATCTCTGCATTTCACGCGAAGGTCGTGCGCCCTCTTCGGAATAGATGTATTGTGTACAATAAGAGGGGCTTATTCTAGTCAAATCATCGAGAGTCCATCCAATGGCTCTACGATGTTGCTGGAGAACAGTAATCAGATGGGATTCCTGATCAGGTGTGAGTCTAGAGTTTATAATCACAGGAAGCGTCTGATTGGAACCCAAAAAGACGTATTTTAGATGATTGGGAAGGGGCTTGAGTTCCAAGACGGGATTATCAGCAGCAGCGGGTGGTTTGGAGTGGGTGTGAGGAACAAGGGTAGGAGTTATGGGTGTATCTAGATCAGGTTCAGACTCCTCTAACTGCAGGTTTTGATCTTCTTGTGGTTGATTGGGGATGATCACATTGTCCTCAATATGCGGTTCGTCAACTACGGCTTTGATATCACATATTTGCTCTACAACACCGTAATTAATCCCTTGTTGGGCCTTAAAGATGTTAATCTTAAGAGTTTGATTCTCAAATTTCAACTCTATTTGGCTCTCCTTACAGCTTATGTTGGCCCTGGCAATGGCCAGAAAAGGTCTCCCTAGTATAATTGCTGTATCCCTTAGGTTTTCAGGTATATCCATATCTAGAACTATAAAGTCTACTGGGAAGTAGAAATCCCGCACCCTAACAATAACATCCTCGAGTATTCCCTTAGGTGACTTAATGGATCGATCAGCTAACTGCAATGTCACCTCAGTCGGTTTAAGCTCGGATTCTTCAAGGTGGTTAAGCAAGGATGTGGGTATCGGGTTTATGGAGGCACCTAGGTCTAACAATGCTTTATCAAATTGCGTTTCACCAATTTTACATGAGATCAGGGGAGTGCCTGGGTCTTTTGCCTTGGGTGGGAGTTTACTCAGGATTACAGAGCTGGCTTGCTCTGACAGTACTATCGGACTCCCACTCTTGGTTCACAGCTTACGCTAGGGTGTACACACGTTTTTCAAGAATCGTGCATAAGCCGGTACGTGGCGGATTGCATCCATCAAGGGGATGTTTATTTGGACTTGTTCAAAGAGCTTGATCAGGTCCTTCTCAGGAGCCACGGGTTTGGTTATCCTTTTTCCCTTGGTCAAGGCCTCGAGAAATGGAACCTTGGTTGGTTCCTCTAGAATAGGTCCAGGTTTTTTATCTGGGACAGGGACATCCTGGATAACTATCCTAGGGCTTGGTTCACTACCAGGCTTGGAGTGCTCTGGATAAGGTGGGTCTTGGGTTGCTTTACCACTATGGGTTGTTACAGAGTTTAATCCTACTTGGTTCGGGTTAGGGGTTGGTAAAATGGGTGGCTGCTGTTGATAACCCGCGTAAGATGTTGAAGCTTCCATCCTATCAAATGATGGAACAAAAGGGGCCTGATAAATCATGTGTGCTTGGCCTGGGTTCGGGTTTATAACGCGCCTCTGGGTCGGCACGTTATTAGGGTTTGGTAGAGGTTGTGAAGGAAGTGTACCCGGTTGGCGAGAATTCGCCATCTGGGTGAGTTGGTTACGGACCTCTGTGTTCTCGTCCTTGTGCTATTTTTGGATTGCTGCATTCGTTCTTTGAATGTCAGCCAATGTTTGGAGGATGAGGGACATTTGGTCTTGGTTAGGCCCAGATTGATAGCTGGGGTTGGGCCAAGGCAGCTGATAAGGACGAGAGGCTTGTGGAGGGGGTTGATAAGGTGGTCTTTGGGTCTGAGAATTTCCCACCCACTGGAAATTGGGATGGTTTCGCCATCCATGGTTGTAGGTGTTGGAAAATGGGTCATTCTGGATGGCGTTAAGATCCTCGCAGGTCTGAGGAGCCTCAGGAAAGTCAGAGTATGGGGGATCAAAGTTCCCCCGACAAGAATAGAGAGGATCGGAGATCCCTTCGATCCTGGAGTCAGATGGGAGTGAATATGGGTCCATCCCTGGAGAAGATCGGTGGAAGATGTTTTGCACAGTTTCCCTCGCAGGAGATGGCTGTGCAAAAGAATTCTGCGCAGAGGTGGCTCACTGCAAATGCCGAGTCAGCTCGTCCGCCTTCTTTTCTATAATAGAGACCTTGTCCAACCGACTGGCCATCAGTTCCAAGTCGACGGATGCGGACAGGCCTTGCGTTTCATGTGCTCCCCCGAGATTCGTCGATGCGCGAGTATTCGTCTGGTCGAATAAACCCATGGAGTCATTGTTGATGGAGTTCTCGCACATATTCTCGAGAATGTCCCACACGGTGTCCTCATGATGACCCATGATATTCCCTCCGCAAGTTTCATTGACGAATAGTCTAATGTCCTCATGGAATCCCTAGTAAAAAGACTGGACTTGTTCCTATTTAGGAACTCCGTGATGGGGGCACTTTCTCATGAGATCCAAAAATCAATCCCATGCCTCATGAAGAGGTTCTCTCGTCTGTTGGGTGAAGTGAGTAATTTGATGGCGCAAGGTGTTTGTCCGACCAACGAGAAAGAACTTCTTCAAAAACTCAAACTGAAGTTCATCCCATGTGTTGATCGGATGGGTCTGAGTTTGGTACCAATGAGCCGCCTTGTCCATGAGGGAGAAAGAGAACATCTTCATGAGTAGAATATCTCGATTTTATGCATCTAACCCGAAGGTCTGGGCCAGATGCTTGAGTTGTTTGATATGCTGTAATGGATCTTCAGAGTTATGCCCATAGAATTTAGGTATGGTATGAATCATATTAGGCTTCAGTTCAGAATCAGGTCTTCCAACCGGGATTCAGACTCGAGGCTAGATTGGCACTGCAGTGGGACTACAGTGATCTTGCATCATGGGTTGCTACGGTGGGTTCATGAAGTTCTGGAAGAGGTCATTAAGATGCTGAAGCTGGTGCTCAAGATTATTTTCTTATTCAACAGGCTGTGCCATGATGGAAGAAGAAGGAGAACTAGGTTCAAAATCGGAGGAAAGGTCTATGTGGAGGGGTTGCTGCACAAACAAGGGCATCGAGGCTTGGCCTTGGGGAGAGTGGATTTCTAAAGGAGGTTTCAAGGACCTCCTATCAAACATGCACTGAAGGATTGGATGAGATTAGAATGTGTTGGACCCAACCAAGACACCTAAAATATGTTGGGTGACTATAGAGGTTCGGGACGGATGATACCCCTTGATTAGAAGGTCGTCCACCTGAGAATTACCTGGGCAGCCAGAGAGGGTGAGTCCCGCGAAGACCCCTACAAGGTAGAGCACCCCCACGGGTTACAGGGCTTCCCCCACCCGACCTCTCTTGTCACTGAGATTCTAGGTAGACCATAATGGGGACCTTGACCTCTTAAGTCTACCACTTTTAGTTAAAATCAAGGTGCTTAGGGTTCCACTTGAACTTTAAGTCTTTTGAATGCAAAGTGACCTAATTTAAAGGTTGGTTGACCCAAAGGATCAACTTCACCTCTTTGTTCCTTTGAGAGCTTCTTAGGTCATTTCTTTTATGGTTCAAGTAGATTAAGAGCCTGATTTGCTTAGGGTTTCTCTTGGATAGGTCTTTTCAAACAATGGCTTAGGCACACCACTTTTTGGAATTTTTAATTTTCTGCTTAGAAGAAGATGTGTCTCTAAAACCCTACCTTGTAATCCTTAGGTTGGCTCTAGTTGGTCCAAGTTGCCTCAGAAATGGGTAACTAGAGCTCAATCAAGATGGTTTTAGCACTAGTTACCTTAAGTGGATGTGCAATTACAATGTGTTGAAAGTAAAAATCAGGCAACTTTTGTGAGTTACTAATTATAGAAACTGGTAGCCCTAGGTTGATTTTTCTTTGTTTTTCCTCTTTAGATTGTGAGGGGCTTAAAGAGAGGGTTAAAAAGGTTACCTATTGATTAGAACCTCATCATGAACCCTAACTAGCACAATCTAACCCAAAGATGTGAGAAAAAGCTCCTACATGACCGAAAGAAAGGCTTAACTCAGAGAATTCTGAGTTTAAGAAGAAAATAAATCATAAGGGGAAAATTGTAATTTCACCAATGCAGTTGGCGAACAGGGTAATGAAGGGTCCAAACACAGGTCAAACAAGTCTAATAAGAAGGAAAGTGGGATGATCTGATCTAAAAAGGGTTATAGCAACTTCAAGAAATTAAATGACATTCTGTAACCTTAAAACAAATCCACTTCAATTCACGAGGTTCGAGGCAGGATAAAAATCAACTAAACCTTCTAAAATTCATATAAAAATAATCTCCAGGGTTTAGAACCTTCAATTTGGCCTTAGAAACCTATTTTGACCTAAAAAGAGAACCGTGCCAAATTAATAACTTAATTTGGGTTTTTGCGCAGATTAGCTGGTCAAACATGGTCCAACCTGAAAATAAAATTCACCATTAAAATCCTTAGGTTCAAATTGGTCTTGTACAAAAACTTAAGCCTAAGTAGAGACCTCCTTGACAGACTTTATAATTTGGTCCTCTTCATTTACTTTTTGACCCTCATCTTTCGAAACCCTTGCATTTTGGCCCCCTTCTTTTCATCGTTCTTTGCGGAACGGTCCCCCCTGCAAACTCTGTGCAACACCATGCTCTGGCGACCTTGCGCGGAGCATGGCGCCGCGCAGAGAAGGGTTATCGCCCTGCAAAGCAGAAGTGGGGTTCCCTGCGACGTCCTCTGTCGCAGGGACCCGGCCGTGCTCTCTGCCGACCCCAATACCTTCCGTGCGAATGCGCGGAAGGTATGGGTGTCCCTTCCGGCCATGCTCCGGCGAGGCTGGCACGTCGCCAGCTCGCTCCTCCCTCTGCGCCAACCCCTTTATAAGGACCAGTACCCCCTGCCGGCTGAAGCAAGCTCTTCTTTGACGGAGAACACCCCCCCACTTCATCCATTCCTCCTCCGTCAGAAGGCTCACAGCTTCCGGCGACTTCCTCCTCTTCCTCCTCGTCGCTCTGCCGCCTTACCTACAGCAGGGTTCTCCTTGCCCTCTCGTCTGCGCTGGGCTGTACCCGCCGGCGCCCTCCGCTTGCTTCCTCGTCGCCGCACTCCTCCAGGGCCCTTTCTTCTCCAGCTCTGGCAGATACGAGCCGGCTGCTCCTCCCTCCCCCTTCATCCAAAACTTAGGTAAATAGCTTCCTCTCCTCCCCCCTTACATTTTCCCTCTCTCAATTTACCTTTTTGCTCCACTGCACACGACTTCCACCTCCACCTGCTCCGTCTCCGACCACCCTCTCCGGCGAGCCCATCCCACCTCCACAGACCTCCTCACCCCTCGCCGACTACCCCAGAAGCTTCCCCTCACTCCACTCAACAGATTCCCCCTTCCCATTCACTGCCAAATGCCACCCGACCAACCCCCGAACAAACTCATCTCTCCGGCCACAGTCCGACCTAGGGCTACCTCCACACGCGGCCTCAAGCCTTGCCATCACTCGCACTGCCTTCGCCGCACTCCGGCGAAGCTTCCTGCATCTTCTGATTGGGCCGAGAGGCCGTATTCTTATTTTCAGGTCGAAGCCCCTTCACCACCATTACCGAGCTGCTGCAACTCCTTCACTTGCAGCTGCAGGTGCTCTCCAGCAGAGGTCCTCACCCCAAGACACGTGGGTTGCCTCCGCGAACACGCCCAGGTCTGCAACTAGGGCGAAGGCTTTGCAAGCTGCTGCAATTTCCTGCGGCTTCCTCAGCTGCAGGTGCCAATTTGGAAGTGCGTGGCTAAGCGCCCGCACTTAAATTAGAAAAGTGTTTAAGGCTATTCGCCTTCGAACACAGGGGTCAGGTCCCTCCCGCACGCTGCACGCTACGCGCTCGCTCGCCCTCGCCCGCGCTCACGCCCCGCGGGTCTGGGCCAGATCCGATTACCGAAACCGCGCACTCCTCGCCCACCACCGCACGCCGGTGGGCCTGGTCTCGGGCGCGATACCCGCACCCGATTACCTGTCTCTGGGAGAGCGATCCTAAGAGAGAAATCTGAGAAAGAGAGAGACGCAGGGAAGGGTAGGGGTAGGTTTTGCTTTCTAATCCTTGTGTGAGCGTGCAGGAAGAGAAGGAGAAGAAGGAAGGAAGGAAAAGAAGAAAGGAGGCGGCCGAAGCCTTAGCCGCTCAGCGCAGTTGAAGAAGAAGCGAAGGAGAGAAATAGAAGAAAAGGAGAGAAGGAGGGCACTGTAGCAAACCTATAGTTAAGTCATCTGACCACTGCATCAGACGACGGTTGGACAACGGCTAGAAGAGAAAAGAAGAGGAGCTGTAAAGCAAGAAAAGAAAGAAAGAAGCGGAGAAGAAAAAGAAGAAGAAAAGAGAAAGAAGAAAGAAGACCGAAGCCGCAAGTAAGGGAAGAAAGAAAAGAAGAAGAAGAAGAAGAAGAAGAAAAAGAAGAAGTCAGAGAAGAAGAAGAAGATTGTCACAGCCGCAGAAGAAGAAAAGAAAAGAAAGAAGAAGAGAGGAAGACTCTGCAAGAAGAGAAGGAGATCAGCTGAAATAAGATGAAGATGGATAGAAAGAAAAGGAGGAGAGAAGAAGAAGAAGCCAAGACAGACTCTCTCTCTCTCTCCCTCTCTCTCCCTCTCATTTTTGTAATCTAATAGTGAACTTTTATATTTCTAGAATTCCAGTAGCTCCTTGAGTTCGACCTCGGGAAAGCTGTTTCCGAGTAAAAAATTTTGTAATGGTAATCTAGTAGCTGTCATATTACATACTATAACGACTGTAATCTAAAAGTATAATAAACGTAAACAAGCTAACCAGCCATCACCACCTGTTTCCTGGTGTGGTTGCTGTGCGGCTGCTTGTCTTTCCTCGGATTTTCCTGAAACAAACACAATGAGAGAGAGATTAAGTCAGTATAAAATCAAAAATTATGATTTAAAGCTTCTAAAGTGCTCGTTACTCCCCGGCAACGGCACCAAAAAATGTGATGATCGTCGTTCATCGGGTTTTAAAAATATGTTCGTTGTAGTGTTACCGCGAAAAACGATTATCAATTTTTTTTTTTTACTCGAAATTCAAAAACATTCTTAGGTTAAACTCATGGAGCAATTCGATATTTAGAAGTAAAAAAATCACAATCTCAAATATGTTCAATACTGATGCAAGGAAAATAAATGCTAGAGACGAAAAGGAAATAAATTCTTTTTCTCTATTTTCTTCTTATCTTCTCTCTTTCTTCTTTGCTTTCTCTCTTCTCTTCTTTCTTTGTCTTCAGACGTCTGATTCTGTGAATTAGACGCCTTAAGTGATGTCTGCTACAGTACCAGCGTCTTCTTTTTCTTCTTCTGCTTGGCTTCTTCTCTCTTGAGCTGCTGCGCCTCCTTCCTTTTGCTTCTGCAGACCTTCTCCTTTAGCTGCCCTTCTTCTTTGGCTTCTGCGGTCCTCTTCTTCTTCTTTGGCTCCTTCCTTTGCCTTCTTCTTCTGCTCCTTCTGCGGCTCAGTCTTGGGCTTTTGCTTCCTTCAGCTGCTGCGCCTCCTCTTCTTCTTTCTTTCTTTCTCTGCGGCTGCTCTTCCTTTTCTCTCCTGTGCGGCTAAGTCCTCAGCTTCCTCTTCCTTCAGCTGGCTTCTTCTTCTCTTCCTCTTCCCCGTAGCTGCTTCCTCTTCCTCCTTCTTCCCTGCACAAGCACAGAGAAGCAAAACCTACCACCTACCCTCCCCGCATCTCTCTCTCTCTATTTTGCTCTCAGGACACAGCTCTCCCAGATCCAGCCGAGTTATCAGGTCGGGTATGCGTGCCCGGGACCAGGCCCATCGACATGCTGTGGTGGGCGAGGTGTGTTAGTCGGGTCGGGTCAAGACCAAGTCCGCGGGGCATGGTCGCGAACGAGGCCGGTTGGGTGAGAGGGACCTCACCCCATGTTCAGAGGCGAAGAGCCTAATTCACAAATTCAATTTATTTTGCTGCGCCCGCTCACCCGCTTCTGATGTGGGACTAACGTCCCACCTTCGTTTCGCGAACGCCTGCAGCAGATGTCACGCTTGATTGCAGCTGCAACGAAGACTTGTAGCTGTAATTGGAGGTCTGGAGTCGTGCGTGAAGGAAATCCGCACGACCTAGGCTCGTGACCTAGGGCTGGCGAGGCCTGGAGCAGGTTGCATGCTTGCTCCAAGCTCTGCTCCAATGGCGGAGGTGGCTCTAAACCTGAAAACACGAATACGGCCTCGCGGCCCTGTCAGAACACTCAGCAGGCTTCACCATGACACAGCGAAGGTGGCCCGATGGTTGGCGTGGCATGAGGGCGCCTGTGCGTGCGTGCCTAGGGCACACTGTGTGCGTGCAGGTGGGTGTGTTCAGGGGATGTTTCTGAACGGTATGGTGGTTAGTGGAGGGGCGGATGACGATCAGTGGGTGATGGCGGAGGTGGTGAGGTATCTGGCGAGGTGTGTGAAGGTATGGAGTGGTGGAAGCGCCTTCGCCGGTGGTCGGCTGGAGATGGAGAAGGTGATGGTGGTCTGCGGTGTCGAGGGGTCGAAGGTGCAAATTAAGAGAGGGGAAATTAAGAGGGGAGTGAGAGGAACTTATCTGACAGGTTTGGAGAGAAAGGGGGGGCAGATGGCAAGCGGCGAGTACTGTCGTCGTCGGAGACGAAGAGGTCTAGGGGAGAGATGACGACGATGATGAAGAGGGTTGGAGGATGCGCGCTGGTACGGTGCGGCCTGGAGAAGGACGGAGCTGGCTCTGCCACTGGTACGATAGCAGAGCGATGAGAAGAGGAAGTGTCATCGAAAGCTTTGGGCAGTCGGCCGGAGTGAGGAGGAGACAAATTTGGGGGTAATCTTTGGCCAATTTGAGCTTGAAGGAAGTGGCGTGGTCTGTGCTTCCTTAAATAGGCGCAGGCAGAGCGGGAGGCGCACGGAGGAGGTGGGAAAGCCACGTTGGAGGTAAGGCCGGAAGGAGACCCATACCTCTCGAGCATTCGCACGAGAGGTATGGTGAGTTTTAGGGCATGGGGAACTGCCCATGCAGTAGGGGGCTCCATAGGGAGCTCCCCTTTCAAATCTAGGGGCGACTCCCCATCGAAGCGAGGAGAAAACCTCCACGCAAAGTCGCCGGAAGTATGGTCCCTGCTGCAAATGGCAGAGAGACCGAAATGAAGAAAGAGACGAGGAAGTTAGGGGGGGATTTGCAAGGGTTTCAAAAAGTTGAGGTTCTGAATGTAATTTGGAGGACCAATTTGCAAAGTGAGTCAAGACGACCTTCCCTTATATCAAAATTTTGGTATAAACCTAATTTGGACCTAAGGAATCCAATGGTGAAGTTGGATTTTATGTTTGACCACGTTTGACTGGATATTTTACACAAAAACCCAAATTAGCTCAAATATTAGGTATGGACCCCAATCTAGGTCAAAACAGGTTCCAAAGGACAAATTAAAGGTTTTAAACTCTAGAGGATATTTTTCCATGAATTTTAGAGGTTTTAGTTAATTTTTATCTTGTCTGGAGCCTTGTAAATTTAAGTGGGTTTATTTTAAAGTTACAAAATGTCATTTAATTCCTAGATTTCACAATAATCCTTTTCTAGCTGAACCATCCCATTTTTTATCTTATTAAGTCCAATTGACCTATGACTAAACCCTTAGAAATCCCGTTGATGCACTGCGATAATAAAATTACAGTTTTACCCCTTGTTTTGTGTTCTCTTCCCAGATTAATGATTCCTTGAATTAAACCCTCCTTTTGGTTATGTAGAAGCTCTTGTTCACTTTATTAGGTCAAAATGTGCTAGTTAGGGTTCATGATGAGGTTCTCGTCACCTAGCTAAAGGCGTAAAACTTAGCACACACATTTGTACATAGTGGTTTCCTGCTTTCCACACTTTCATCTACCTATACACTTGAGTCTGTATTGTATTTGTCACTTCCTTATTATCTACTCTTCACTTAGTCTGACTGACCACTCTGATTTAAGTCAGACTTGAAATCGTCCACATAAAGATCTTTGATATCCTCTATATGACTCCTTACACTAAGTGTAGTCTTTTTCACCCTTCTTACAATGAGGAAATTATAAATTTTAGGCTTGGGGTGTGAAGTGAAATCTTAATATTATATGTGTATTGATAGATAAAAGATGAGAAAAATTTAAAAATACCTAGAAAATTAAAAAAATTGAGAAATTCATAAATATTTTAAAAAATTGATAAACCATAAAAGTAAAAATATAAAAATTAAAAATAATAAGGGGGATTACATTCATTTCTAAAGAAGAATTGAAGAAAATAAAAAATATATATATTTAAATAATTATATTAGTAATTAAGGAGCTTAATCTTCTTTTTAAGGTCAAAACTAATATATATATATAAATTGTAAATAGTGTATATTAATAAGAGTATTGAATCCTTATATTAATAAGAGCACATCATTAATAAATACCACTACAAACTGATGCAGGTACGGTCTGAACACTCAGTTCATCAAATCCATGAAGGCAGCGGGGGCGTTGGTCAGCCCAAATAGCATGACCAAAAACTCATAGTGTCCGTACCGGGTGCGGAAAGTTGTCTTGGAGACGTCGGTCTCCCTGATCCTCAACTGGTGGTAGCCTGATCTCAGATCTATCTTTGAGAATACCGTGGCACCTCACAGCTGGTCAAACAAATCATCAATCCTTGGCAGTGGATACCTGTTCTTGATGGTGACCCTATTCAGCTTCCTGTGGTCAACACAAAGGCGCAGGGTACTGTCCTTATTCTTCACGAATAACACAGGGGCTCCCCACGCACTGGGCGTCATAAAGCCCTTCTCCAATAAGTCCTGTAACTGTGACTTGAGCTCTCGAAGATCAAGTGGTACCATCCTGTACGGTGCCGTAGAAATGGGGCTGGTCCCCGGTACCAGTGAGATCTTAAACTCGATCTCACGCTCGGGCGGTAGTCCTGGCAGCTTCTCTGGAAACACGTCGGGATACTCTCTGACCATTGGGATGCTCTGAAAGTCTGCTATGGGGCTGGGCTCTGCCACTACACAAGTCATAAAGACCTCACACCCCTAGCTCAAAAGTCTCGCTGCCTGAAGTACAGAAATGCACCTGAACCCTCCGTCCACCGGCTGTCCGTGAAACTCAAAGGAAGGCATCTTTGGTATGGAGAAGATGATCTTCCTCTCAAAACAGTCCACCAAAGCGTGGTAAGCGGACAACCAATCCATCCCAGAATCACGCAAAAATCCTCCATAGGTATCACGATCAGGTTAGCGGGGAGGCTGTGTCTCCCAACACTGACCTTACAGTCTGTGTAGACCTCATCAGCTACAAACAGCTGACCACCCAAACCTCTGATCACAAATGGATCCTCTAACAACACGTAGTCTTGTCCCAAACTGACAGCAAAACTCGCAGCAACAAACGAGTGCGTGGAGTCGGAATCAAAAAGTACGTAAACTAATCTGCCAGAAACTGTAACCATACTTGCCACCACTGAACCTGATGCATTGGTGTCTCTGTGTGTCAGGGCGTTGATACGCCCCTTAGCTCTCGATGTAGAAGAAGCAGCCACACTCTGCGTCGGGCGGGTAGCTGCTGGCCGGTACCCTCCCCGCGACTGCTGTCGTCCCTCGCGTGCCTAGGAACCGTGACCACCTGCTCGGCCTCCAATGCTCAGTGCAGGGAGCATCTGTTGCGCTCCAGTCCTAGACGAGCAATCCCTCCTGATGTAGCCCGACTGGCCACACTGGTAGAAGAGGGGGACTCGACTCCCTCCCTTGGTAGGTCCCTGCTGACGGCTGGGCGGGGGTCCAGTGCTGACGGCTAGGCGGTGGTCTAGTGCTTGGACCCTCGAAGGCCCCCAAAGGCCACTGATGGCCCTGCAAAATGAGACAGCTCTCTTGCGGGCATCGCGTGCCTCATCTCTCGTCGGCCCTATGAGTACTCTGGCTGGTAGGGCCTCTTCCTTCTGCTGTCGGTGTCTTGTGCAGCTGGGTTGGTCTCCTCGTACGTCATAACTGCCTCCACCACTCTCGAGAAGGTGGGCAGCTTTAGGGGCTTGACATACCTCTAAATGGCAAGCCGGACCCCCTCAGTGAACCTCCACAGGCGCTCCTCCTCAATAGCTACAGCTGTCGTAGTAAAACGTGATAGCTCTAGGAAGCGCGTGCGGTATGCGCTAACAGTAATTGTCCCTCAGCGAAGAGTGTGGAACTCCCGCTTCCTCTGGTCCTGCCACATCTCCGGGAAGTACTACTCGCAGAAGAGGGTCATAAACTGGTCCCACGTCGGCTCTGCTTTCTCCTGGCCTCTGACTGCCCTCCACCACCTATGTGCCACACTCTCCAGCTGATATGTGTCCAAAGCCATGTGGCACTCCGCAGGGGGGCGAAGGGTGTCAAACACCTTCTCGATCTGCTCCAACCAGTCCTTTGCCTCAGACGGGTCCTCATCCCCCTTGAAGGAAGGGGGCTTTAGCTTCCGGAATTGTCCAAAAAGCTCGTAGTGCAGCTGTAGTAGGGGAATGGGCACCCCTCCAGGCAGGGAGGGCTCGTGCTCAGAGGTGTCAGAGTGAGGTGGGGGCTGTGGAGGACCACCCCCTCCCCCTCGTCCAGCGCTGCGTTGGTCTCTCGGCCCCATAGAGGACTCCCCCTCCACGTCCCCAAGAAGAGGCGCTTGTGGAGGCGGGTGGAGCTCCTCTCGTACTATGTCTCGTATCAACTGAGCGAGGTCTTGGCCCTTAACGCTCGGGAGAAGTGGCTGGTCAACTGACGCCTCGGGCCCGGCACATCTGCCCCTTCGACCTTGTCCACGACCACGTTCGCGGCCCGCCTCAAGGACTCAACATCGAGGCATCTCCTGCAAGGAGATGCGAAAACAGAACAAAAAGGAGTCAACTCTAATGGACTTCAGCGAAGGAAACTCAGAACATATGTCAAGCAGTACGTTGTGGTGGTTACTTTAGTTACATGCACGTGAATTGGTTATTCTCAAGCTAGTTGGTTCATTTCTCGGGACGACCTTACTCTGATATCATCTTGTTACGACCCAGTTCTCGAATCCCTATAGGACATGAGACCGGCCCGACTCGACTAATCCCAAGACCCAGTCGTCTAACAAGAAATAACCAAAAAGCAGGAAAGTAAACCACATTCACTATGCTATGTAACTAACAGTAAAAGAGTACAAGCAGTAAGGAAAGAAAAGCTGCTAACAGTACATATCACCACCACAACAGTAAAGCGGAAACAAAGTACAGAACAAAAACAGTAACAAGGGTCTAAATTCACTAACAAAAGAAGGTACAACAATAGGAAGACTACTGCTACTAGGCTCTACTAGGCTCAGCACCCTCTGCAGCCGTTGACTTGGGCTGCTCAACACCTGGACCTGAAAAGGGTTATGAGTAAACAAAGTCAATGAACGCTGAGTAGAGTGGCAACCAACTAACTAAAGCAGTAAAAGCTAACAGGTAATTTATCTTTTCCAATTACTTTATTTCACAAGTTATTCCTTTTCACCCATGGGTTTATTTTTCAAATCTCTTTCTTGATCTCGAATGTTCCTCGTGAAAACGATCTTGATTGCAGTCTTTTCCAAAGAGTAGAAGGTGCATGTGGTGCTCTCCTGGCTGGGAGAGTCCCCCATGGTGATCCTACACCCAGTCAACCACCCCAAGGTCACAGATAGACGTAACGGTAACTACGGCACGTGCGATAAGCACACGGGTAGCTACCTCGCATTGGTACGTAATCAGTCGTTTCCGTTAACGGGTACGCCTAAAGTACAGCACGGAACAGTATAGGGCCTAGCCCTCTCAGTAATAGGAGTCTAGCCCCTCAGAACCAAACGGGGGTCTCGCCCTTCCACAATCCGCGCACCCTCGTCTGACTACCCTGGTTTGCCTAGTGGGCCTAACAAGTAGGTGTAGGGTGGCTAGCTGAACCCTGGGCCCCATGGGGTGGCTAGCTCTCTCCCTACACTAGTAGCTCTCCTTGGTACAGTGTACGTGAGGGCCAAGAAGTTGTTGTAGAGTGGCCAATCCTAACCCCGGGTCCCAATCCAAGGGCGGCTAGCTCCGCTCTACACTAAACAGGGGACAGTCGCTCTCCTTGGTACCACGTACTCAAGGACCAGCACACTTCTCCCTCACATTTCCAGATCCATTCCATTTATTTCCAGAAGCTCTACTCCTAATTCCCTGTATGGTTCATGCTCGTATTTCTCATGCCATTCCATACCAGGTTTCATCATTCACATTTCCTTTCTCAGGTTATACACATGCAGCTCGTATTTCTATCATTTAACATATACAACAGGTAATGTCACAAGTAACTGTTTAACTAACACATGTAATTCATATTTCATCGGTAGCTCTTGTTCATTAACAAGCAGTTGTTAACATTTCTATTCATTCATTCAAGACTGCAATTCCAAACACGCATACAGACATTTCAAGTACTTCTAGTTCTAGGATTCATGCCATATCCTAGGTTCTAGTTATTCAATTCACATGTGTATTTAGGTTTTATAATTAAATTAGGGGAAGACCACTCTACCAGACAACCCGGGAGTATTGGGGGCTTGAAAGGTAGGCTCACGTGCCTCAGCAAGCCCTGAACCCGCAACTGATCGAATTCTTATAACAAGGAACATACCACAATGGAATATTCAGAACAATATAAAAAGCCTTTTAACAAGTAGAGGAACTCACAAGGAAAAATACCGATATCTTGTTTGCGTAAAACGGATCCTAAACGGGTCAAAAATAAGACGGCAGACCTAAATCAGACGTCTAGAACAAGGTCCAGACGTCTTAAAAGTAACCAGGAACTCACCTCAGTTTCTGCATTGATCTCAGATGTCTGGAACCTCTTCTAGACTGTCTTGACCCAGCTCCAAACGTCCGACCTCTCCTCCGGACGTCTGGGAGTGCTTCCGGTCGTTTGGTAAGCTGTCTAGACGTCCGAAACGCATGGGAGGGCATGCCCCGCACCTTCCTGAAGCAATCCCTGCACACGACAGCCAAAACACCCATATTTAGCCACGCAAATCGTAGCTGCAGTGTGGCCTACATGGCCATATCCGCAAAAGGAACGTACCTTCGTGAAGATCTGCTTTCAGATGTCCGGTGTAGTCACCAGACGTCCGCTTAGTCGTATAGACGTCACGCCTGACGTGTGATTCTAGGAAAATCCCAGAACCAGAACCGCTTCCTGTTCTCCCTCATCGCGCACAGCCGCGGCCTCGCCTCATGGACTGTAGCTCTGGCTACAGCAATGTCAGGGTTGGCTCCCTCGACGCACTCCTCCTGCACGCGCCGCTCCGACCGTGCACCCTTCGGTGAGCTCCCACGAGCTCGCGAGCTCAAGCTCTTCCGCCTCTCCTCATGTCGCCTCTCCTCCTCGTCGCCGCTTTCACGCTCTCTCTCGCGCTCGCTCCTCTCACTGTGGTGGAGAGGAAGAGAAGAAGGTGGCTGGCTGTGGTGAAGTGGGGAAGAAGGAAGAAGGGGAGAGGGGTTTATATAAGGGTGCATGAGGGTTTGGATGGAGGAGAGAAGAGGGAAAGAGAGAGAAGAGAGGTATCGTCTGCGCGCAACCCGCGCGCAGACGCGAAGGCTCATACTAAAATTTTGATATCTAGATATCTGGAAAGGGGTCCAGACGTCTTAAAAGGCTCAGGACAAAACAGGTCTTTACAAAGTTGAGTAAAGAGACTAGATACCTAGAGTTGATTAAGTAAAGAGTTGCTAGAATTCTTAGACATGATGTCTAATGAGTTATAGTTAGCTTAATCAATTGATTGTCTGGCCGGCAGTTCCTGGAAGTAGGCGATCTGTTCGGCTGACAGTTCGTTAAACCACTAATGGGCCATGCTGGATAGATAAGACGGGAATACTCTGCAGAGTACTTCGTCAGGGCAGCTATGTACTAACACCATCCAGTGGTAGCTCCCAACGAAGCTGTTGGGGTTCGCTGTCTCGTCATATGGGGCCAGGACGGGCTACTTGAGTCTTTTGGGTAGGGGGCTGTCATCACCTCGGTAAAGGAGTAGGTGGTGACGTAGGCCCGGGGCGTATGCCTCGCATAACCCTGGTAACCTAGCAAATGATCTCAGGGATCGATCCCCCACTGTCAGTCGTGAGGGGTTGAACCCCCGAGATCTCCTCCGAGGATGGCAGGCGAGGAGCCTTCAATGGGTCAAGAGGGACCTCTCCTCTCAGGCTACTAATCTCATGCTTTAGCTTCTAGAGCTATTTGATTTGATGGGCGTTCTTGTCCTCTATTGTACAACACCACCTCAGTTGCTCGTCGTCAAGGCTGGGCTAGCGGGTCTCCCCCTGTGGAGGTGGGCCGAGCTCCCGGACCTGCTTGATTTCCAGGAGCTTCTCTATGACTGAGATTTCCTCAGCCCTGAGAGTCCCCAGTTTAGCCCAAAATTGCTCCTCCCTCTCTTGTAGCTCAGGGAGGGGGTCACGCTCGTGGTCCTCTGACGGCTGAACGGGGACTCCCAGCTTCTCCTTCTTCTACTCGGTCGGCAAGGGGCATCTCTTAGCCACCGACACACTCGACTCGGCCCGATCCGGCACTTTCTTGGGATTAGCACGAGAGGAGTTATGAGTTGTAGGAGCCATTGGGAGGACCTTAAGAGGCATGAAGCGTTATCAACTGATAATCGTTTCCTACAGATGATGCTAATTGATCGACACCCCGAGATACAGAGTATCTGACTCAAGTAACGATCGGATTTCCTCCATGGGTGGATGGTCCGATCGTGGGATCTAAGCAATCTCACAATGACACAGAGAGTGGTTACCTAGTTTCACTGCAAGGAGTGTACGTCTGAGGGGAGGATGGTGCTCCCAACCATGCACTAAAATTTCGCAAGATTACAAAGATTACAATCTCTTAATTTCTCTCGAGTTGCTTAAGGAAGGCCTTGAGGGTCTTCCCAGCTATTTATAGTGCTGGGATTGGGCTTCCAGCGAGATCTTCTGAGCAGATACACCGCTTGACAATTGTATGTGCTCTGCTAGATTATTAATTGTAGCTGCCATTGTCAGCATTTATTGGTGGCGTGGCCTTGCTGTACTTTCTCCGTCCTCTTTAATGGGTAGGATCCGTTGGGTTCGGTTGTGCCCAGCCTTTTTTGTGTGTAGGTAAGTTGGATTGCCGGAGCCATCTGCATAGGAGGTTTTCCTTAGATGTAGGAGGGTTGGATTTCCGAGCCCGCCTGTATCCAAGCTTCTCTAGGCTGGATCCTTTTTTTCGGGCTTATCACGGAGTTTCAAGTTCGAGGGCAAATTTTGCCCCTCATCACCATGTGAGATTATTTTCGAGGTATCATAATATCCCTCACTTGAGATCGTAATGTCCTCATTAGGATCATATGATCAATCAATTAATCTACTTTCAGTAATAGTGGTAGCTCAATGTCATAGTGTGCTTTTTGGCCATCCTAAGAATAGTTCTTTCCTCATACTAGAGGGAGTTTGCTTCTGATGTCATTTGTAGTGTCCTGAGTCTAAACTTGAGTTAAATGAGAAAAACTGCATTGACAATTTGTTGATATGGGCCATATACTAATCAAAATGTGCTTAAGCCCAAGTTGTTGAATGGTAATTTTCAATCTTTTATATCTACTGCTCATTTTCATAAGCTTCTAATGTGAGACTATGGTAGTTGTTTGGATTTATGAAGTTCATACCCAACAAATTATCAAGGCTAATTTTTATCATTTGACTTGAGTTTAGGTTCGAATTATTATAAATAGTATTAGAGCCAAACTCTCTTTAGCAGGAAGGAAAGAGATGCCCTTGGGATGAGAAAAGAGTGCGCCATGAGGTTGAGTTGCCACTACTTTTGGAAGTATATTAATTGATCATGTGACCCTAATTAGGACATTAGGATATCTCAAGTGGAGGATATTATGATAACCAAAAAATAGTTTCACATAATAAACTCATGAAATTGAGTGATGAGATATAAAGAATTGAGAATTATTACTTGACAACTTAAGTTTAAGCATTTTGTGTGGTTGTTTTGATTTATGGGACTTATACTCATAAGTTGTCAAGGTCAGTTGTTCCCATTTGACTCAGGTTTAGGCTTGTGTTGTTATGAATGGTATCATAGCCAAACCCCCTCTAGTAGAAGGAAACAACTATCCTTTGGACAGGCAAAGAGTACACTATGAGGTGGAACTACCACTATAATTGGAAGTAGATTGATTGATTGATCATATGGCTCTAACGAGGAAGTTCTTGTTAAGGTCACAAGTAGGGATATTATTACATCTCAAAAAAAGTACCACATAATAAATTCATAAAAATGAGTAATATGATATAAAAGATTCAAAATTACTACTTGACAACTTGAGATTTAATATTTTGAATGATTATTTTGATTTATACAATTCATAATCCAATAAGTTATTAAAGTTTTTTTTTTTTTTCATTTGACTTAAGTTTAGACCTAAGTTGTTACGATATAATTGTAGAATTTCATTTGGAGGGTGGATGAAGGTACATAGGTGACAAATGAGGAGTAAAAAAGAATCTTTAACACGCATCGACAATTTTGATGATTTACTATCCAAATATGCCGCCGAACAAAAGTACCTGCGATGTCCTTCCATAACTTTACTTTGTTTAAAACTAATCAACCACAATAGAGATATAATTTTCATTTGTATATATAACATAAGATTTTTAATTTTTCACCGAGGGCTAATTCGCTTCGTGGAATTAGTTTGTGGAATTGTATATGGAATAGGCTTTCGGTGGAATAAGTGGTGGAATAGCTGGGTTTTGATGTTTGGTGTTGGTTTTGAAGTTGAAGTGGAATAAGTTTGAATTGTTATGTGTTTGGGGGAATTGAATTGTTTGATTTGTGGAATGATTTTAGGGAATATGTGGTAGTGTGATTTGTTGTTTAAGGAATATAGTGATTGGAAACATTATACTTGACTGAAATAACCTTGATATGGATGGTATATTCTTGGAATACCATAATATATTTATTGGCTGAAATATTTTGAGATGGAGACTGAATTTTTTGTTTGCATATTATTTTATCTAATGTGTTAGTTTAATAATTTGTTGCATATTTTAGTTTCATTTAAAGTGAAGGAGTGGATAACATGTTAATGATAATTACCATGTTATTTACATAAAGTTTTGGAAAATAACATGTTGTTCTTGGAATTATATTATTTACAATCATGTATTTAGAAAGTAATTTAACATATGAATCGAATAAGTTCAAGTGAAGTAGAAATTTGTCGTGAATGGATGGATAGATTATTTTTAATAAAGCAAATTGAGGTAAAAGTTGAGTTAAGTAAGTTTTTTTGGAATATTCTTATGTGATTGTTGATAAATGAATTACGTAAGAATGTACGTATGATTGGTGTTGCGGTAAATTATATTAACTCGTTTAACATTGTGATTAATGCTATTAAAAAATGTAACATCACTAAGTACGAGGAGAAATGTTGAATCCAAGATATGAAGTTAGAAGTCTTGAAATTATGAAGAGAAAGCTTTGTCATTATGAACATTAAAGTTGAAATGTTCTACTTATCGAGCGACTGGCCACATAAATGGAATATCTTATATAACTCATGTCTCATTTGTACATTACATGATGATTAGAAAATGAGTATGGACTTTCACATTTGACCAATATATCTTCAATGGATCCAATTCGATTGTTACAATGTTATTCGAATGTGGTGATCGAGTTGGCCACGATGTTGGTAACTTGCAAATCCAATTGGGAAGTTAGTTGATATGGTATGAATAAAATCGAAGTTGTACTCATGAAAGGAAGATATTGGACTCTCGATGAATATATACGGCTATTCAAGCATTAAGCTGTAGATCCCATTGCATGTGGACATGTATTCTGAGTTGAATTGTAGTTTGGCTCAGGTATTGGACAATAATATTGGCAGATACGGTGTGTCAAGGACATGTGTATACGGTTAACCTAATCCCATTGGGGCACAAAGTAGAATGGATGGAAGGAGTGATATAATAATTAAGTAATAGTATGTAGTAATTGTGTGGTAAAACAGAGAGATATCGTTGTAGTTGAAACTATTGGGAGAACATTAATTCCACTGCAAAAACAAACATCAAATCAAAAAATGAACAAATCGAAATAGTCCAATAGTGTTATGTTGTAACACAATGGTATTGAAGAATAAAGTAAGAAGGGCTGGAAAAAGAAAATCAACAATATCTATATACTTAAAATAACCAACAATATAAATTGAAAGAAAACAATATGAAAGAAAGCGTCATAAAATAACTAAAAAAAGTAACATAATGATGGTAGCAACTGGATCATTAAATCATTATAAAATAGACGTAACAAAAGCAATTACAAAGAAACAGTGAACACAACCGAGGCATAGCAAAATCAGCCAACAGAAATCATCAGACAAGAAGATTTAACTGAAGCAACTTACAGAAATGAACTGCCAGAAAAAATTTAGATAACCAGTGTAACGAAACCATGGAAAACATTAGTGAAAATAAAGTGTAAGGTAAACAGAGCAAAGCAAAGCAAATATTGTAATAAAACAGAGAAAATATGTTTCAAGTAACTATTAAAGCAAAGTATCGTTGAACTCAAGATAACAAATATCGTAAAATAGACTGAATGGATTGGGCTTGGCCGGAACGACCATCCATGCCAAACCCCGTACTAAACCAATGTAGGGGTTGGGTTGCCTATACTTGACCTTCAATCTCAATCCATCATGCTCCAAGTGTGTCATCCAGGGTAGGTAACCTATATAGCACTTGCTTATCACAAGACTACCGTATTTATTTCAATCCTTCAATACGATTGTGTCCAAATATCTTCGTTGCCAGATGCTATAACTTAAAAAAAAATTGAAATAGATATTAATAGCATGTTGTAAGGAAAATAAGACATAAATGAAAGTACTGATAACGTGTAAATTGAAGCATAACCAAATCTCATGTAAGAACACAAGTAGACGTGAAGAGCACATTAAAGATAATAACACCCCTAATGATATAGTTTAGTCCTCAACATGCAAGGCTAGGTCAATTTTAACATTGAAAGGAAGGGGAGAGCCTATTTTAATCTTGAAAGGAAGGGGAGACATAGATACTACCAAACGATACTCAAATCTGATGTTCTCTAATCAAGATGCATTCCTCACATCTTTCTCATCAGTGTCTCATCTCTCACCGCTAAGTTGATCCCCACTTCCTCCTCCAATTCATTGATCCTTCATTTCAAGAAATCTATTTTAGCTTGTGAAGTTAGAAATTCCTCTTCCAATGTATGGTAATCCGTTATAGTGGCCTCTATTTTAGAACTCATTTTGGAGAGGTGGTTTTGAAGGTGTTGAATATAGTCCTCATTTGATTTTTTTAAAAGATTGTACTTATTCTCCAATCTCTCGTATAGTATTACTAAGAAATGGAATTTAGCCTTCAAGGAGTGAAATGTGTAGAAATGAGTCATTGCCAAGTTTTTGTAACCACACCCCTACATGTAACATGAAAATTTAAACTTTCATTAAAATACGAGAGAAAATGAGACAGCCAACAGTACGATTCATATGGCCTACTGATGAGTGGCTACTCATCATAGCTAAAAAGCTAAAGTTAAGTTAGAAATTGGGTTAAACAATACCAAATTAACACATAAAAAGGGTTAAGTGTGGGAATCAAAGAAAAAATACCTAAAACATTAATTCTGTGTTAAGATTGCATAATTAGGTCATAAATTGAGATATCCTTAAGAAAAAGGTCAAATGATGATCCAAGTGTAAATTGAATACATAAACAAGTTTAAAAGTTCAAATCAAAAGCATAATTAACTTTTTAAAAGTTCAATTAAGCACATATAAAAATTTGAAGGCATTTGGACATCATTAAGGCCTTGAAACTTAAAATTTACATTTAGGTCCTTTATGCATCACATTTCCTTTTTTAGAAAACTTTTCTGGACCTATTTGTAACCCGTAGGACCTCTTTGAAAGCCCTTAAGGATCATTCAATTACTATTCTCTACCACTTATGGGACTGCCTATAAAATTTCTACCCCTTCGCAGAAGGGGCCGACCCTGCAAATTACCAAAGAGAAACTTGGCACCTGGAGCCTCTGCGCGCGCACTGTGCATGCGTAGAACATGGAGCATCTTGACTATCCTCTCTCTCTTGATCTTGATCTGTGGCTCGATCTCAGTCGAAGCTTCGTGGGAAGTGGCGCGTGTGCTCACCCCTTCCCCCAGATCTCATCCTACGGTCAGTTTTCAACTTGGAGGCCCGCGCACTTCTCTTCTCTCATCCTCGCCTCCCTTACCATTCACGCCTATCTTCACCCACGCAGTGATCTGAGTCACTGAGATTGCTACTTAATCATCTCAGTGGTCGCACGCGCAAGGGGATCGCTCTCTCCTACCTTCTTAGCGATCATTCTTCCACTCTAGCCACCCCTCCTCACCAACTCCCTAATTTCACAGCCACCGGCTGTGTAATCTCCGACTTCTCTCCGACTCTCCTCGTCGCTAAGGACCACATAGCACCTGAGGACGACACAGAAGTCTCACTAGCAGGCTTTTCACTTCGCTGGAGCTCTTCCCCCTCCATTCTTCCTCCTTAGCCACCGGCTAAGGACCCACAGATCCCATTCTTCCTGTTAGAGTAGTTTTAATGCTTTCTAGATTAGCTGTAGCATTAGATAGATGGATTAGCAATAGAATTAGAATTAGAAGTAGTGTTGATCTGTGCATGCTTGTAGTGTAGCATTAGGAGTAGGTTTACCATAGAAATTCTCCCCCTCACCTCCTTTGATCATCCCAGATCAGAGGGGAAGAAATTCACCCAATCACTGTTCATTTTGTTCTTCCTCTACATGTTGTCACCTCATTTCTGATTCCCTTGATTTGTATTTCGCAATCCACCACTCATAAGACCTAATTTCAGATCTGATTGGTTTCTAACCTCAGATCTGAAATTAGCGTCAAAAATCACATTCCCCTGATCTGAGCTAAAAAGTGATCAGTTTGCCGGATTTTCTATGAATTCAGATTTCAAAGATTTTTATTAATTTTGACTTTAAATGCTTTGATTCAGCAAATTGAATTGTTTTGATGTGATTCACTAATTGGCTGGGAATTTGAGGTGATTCTGAAGTCAGAATTCACCTCAGATGAGCCATGTTTTGATTTGGATTTTTGTGAGGATTGATTGTCTTTAATGCATTATAGAGTCAATGAAAATCACTTAGTTGATTTGAAACTCTACCTTGCATCATATTGTCAATTTTGAAGAGCAATATGATTTTCTAACCTAAGGAATTCACAATTTTCCTTAAGGTTTCAGAGTCCTGGGATTCTAGTTTGTGGATTTACTGTGTTGATTCTAACCCTTTCTATATGCTGTCTATAGCATTAGACAGAGTTAGATCATCAGTTTTTGTGATCTGATTTGTTATTAAACTTGTGACAAGGACCTGGATTTTATGTTGAACATCTGAGCATGTTTTTTTTATGTGAATTTAAACCCTTGTTAGAAGTTGATTTAGTGATTTTTGTTTTGTATTTTTGAATCCCAGCAATTATAGTAAATTGCTGCAGAAGCAGCTACATTCCCCTTCTCAATTCCAGCTAAGTGTTCCCTGGATTAGCTCCTCTGTACCCCTGATCAGGTTCTCTTGAATCTAATTTGGGATATTAATGGCTAAATAAGGAGATAGGAAGCTGAAATTGAGTTTCTTCCTTGTTACAGACTTAGTTTTTATTCTTCAGATAGATTAACTGCAGTAGCAGTTAAGACGTCTAGAATCAGAACTTGGCCTGCTGTAGAGCTTGTGTTCAGTGGCTTCTGCTGCTGCTTGTGTTGCTGAATTTTCAGCAGTGTGTTGCAGATGTTTTAGCTGCATGATGCCGTGCTGTTTATTTTGTAGCGGTAGATTCTGTCTGAGAGATCAGTGGATAGTAGGTCTATGATGTGGTTGGTTAAATAGCTGACCTATGTATAATGGTTGTCGAGTTGTATACAAGCTTTCATACATTGTAATTGACTTTAAATTTAGTGAACGCTTGTAATCTGTTTTAAATCTCTGTTGTTAGCTATACTTAAAACCTAACTGTCCAATAAGTTTAATTAGTTGAAATCCATGTAGAATTGCATGCTTTGATGTCTAGATCTTTGCTATATATTACACTGAATCTGTTTGAGGCAGTTTACTGCCTTTTAAACCAATTGAGACCCATTCTAGACCTTAACACACATTAGAAAACCTTTAAAAGGCATAGAATGAGTGAACTTTGGAATTAAATAAAAATCATATAAAAAATCTAAAAAAATAAAATAAACCTGTCTGATTGAAGATTAAGTATTTCCCTAAGTTCATACCAAGTTTCATGATACTCCAAACCCCCAACTTGGTAGAATTTACCAGTCGACGATTCTGTATACCATGAAACTTAATGAAAGAAACTATACTTAAAAATACCAAAAACATTTCTTTCTCCTCATCTATTTCTTTTCATCTCTTCTCCTACCTCCATAACAAATATAAAAATCATAAAAAGTGAAAAAACCCTAAAAATATTAAAAATCCTTTATATACTATGTGTATAAGTGTATATATAAGCTATTTTGTAAGCCTATTTATCTATAATGTAAATTATACATATTTATAATAAAAATAACTTATGTATATATTGTAGTATGTAAATTAAATATTTAAGTTAGATTATACTGTATATAACTAAATTATATAACTACTTATTAAGTAAACTAATTTACTTGTACTAATAAGCTATATAAATTAGTAAACACTATAAATAACCATATTAAGTTATAATACTGTATATACGTATTTATATGTATATTATAAACATATTAAACCCTGTACCTTAATTTAATTATATATCTAGAATAAATAATTAATTTATTAAGTTAATAGTTAAGTTATTAGATTAAATTAAAATAAATTAGAAGATTAAGTTAAAACTAAGTTAACTTATATTGTATATGCATATTACTGTATTTTAATTAAATTAACCTAATTTAAGTATATTTATAATGTATATATTATTTAAACTCAATTTACAAATAAAATAATCTAAAATTGTGCTAAGTAAATTTAAATAAAATAGAAATAAAGTTTGTAAAATACAATAAAAATATCTATTAAATATTTTAACATATTTACTAACTCTGTATAAGGTCAACTGGACCATATAATAACTAATTTATACGTAATTAAAGAATAAAACCTAAAATCAGTTTTGTATAAATTATATACTTTACCTAATTAGTTTATATAGTAAATATAATTAAAATTTCAAATTAATTGTACAATTGTATAGTAATATGTAAATACTTTATTTTCACATAATTTATTTTTAATATCTAATAAATTATAGCCCTCGAATTGAGGGCTAAAATCGCGAATTTGGCACAGCTGCACCTAAATCTAGTGCCCAGCCGTGGCGCAGATAGTGCCACATCCTGAGTTTTGCATCGGTCTGAGCGGTATAACACTAATTTCTACATTGTAATGCTCAGTCGTCAAAGGTGCCGGGCACCCGAAACAACTAAGCATTTACATTGAGCATATTCTTAGCATGTGTGTGTGGTAAGGGGTCGATTACTGTGCTAGGACTTGATTAAGCCCAAATCTAAGCTGAAAATGTAATTAAGTGACCTAATTAAGAAATTAGGGCACACTTATTAAAGTCTGGTCCCACCCTCGAGTGTAGTGTATCCCTCGAAAGGCATGCCCACCAATTAAACACATTTTGCTTCCTAAGAAAAAAAGACCTTAATGACTCAGGCAGAATAAATAAAAGAAGAGAAGTATATATGTATAATGTATATCAGTATGTATGGTATATGTAAATAATATGTATAAGTAAAAAAAAAAAGTTGTATAGTATGTATAGGTGTTGAATCAACGAGTTGCTACGCTAACGTGTTCGGTTTTGAAAAACCTGTCGTGTTTGAAAGCGAAGAACTCGTATTCAAGAAATAAAATTTATACCGAAATGAAAATTCCGGGTCGAACACAGGGAGACGGATGTTTGATTTAAAAACTACGCATTTGTTTTTATTTGTCACGAAATAATTCAATTGATTAGAACTACTTACAATAAATAAAAGAGAGAGAGAGAAATAAGAGAGAGAATAATATAAATAAAAATCAAAAGAGATGTAGAAAGCACATAAAATTCATTATCAAAAGGGATTGTTCATTATACTAAATATTACGACTAGAAAGTGGGAAAATGATTACACTAGAAAATGGTAAATCTACTTTAGAATGTAGTAAAAGAATGGAGAGAGAAATATCCTCCTCGATGGTCGCTTGGAGGACGAGCTAAACTACTCTAGAAAGTAGAAAAAAGAATGGGGAGAGAGATATCCTCCTCGACGGTCACTTGGAGGACGAGCCGGACGAGACGACGCCTGGACGAAGGAGAACGAAGCAGGTCGAAGGAGGACGAAGCGGAAGAATGGGAACGGGGCAGCACGTCGTCGTCGTCGCGGGATCCACTTCCGAAGGGGGACAAAAATTGTACTTTATCTCTCGAGAAGCATCTTGGGTGTGGGACAAGCTTCTCTTGAGCTTTGGAGAGGTAGAGAAGAGAAGGAAGGGATGAGAATTTCGTGTGGAGGGGTCTCCTTTTATAGTTGCAAAGAGTGGGGGCAAATTAGTCATTACATCTTTAAAACATTAAATAAGGGGTCTTTAGTGACGGATAAAGCCGTCGCTAAAGCCCCAACATGGGTGTAGTGGGTGTTGGACGCGCGCGCCCACTCGTCTGCTCGCGCCTAACGCTCGCCGCATGTTCAGCCGTCCACAGCCGTCCAATCGCGAGATCGGACGGCCCAGATCGTGCCTTTGCCCGCCTCACTGCACGCCTGCCCCAACGCGTGTGATGCCGCGTGAGGCGCGGGCGTGCGATAGCGCGTCGACGCTATTGAGCGCGAACAGCTGCCCGATCAAGATCTGACGCATGCCCGCGCCCTTCGCCTGCTCGCTGCGGCTCGAACTCGCGTCTGCTACTCGCGATAACTCCCTCGCCCATTGCACTGTGGAGCCCGGATGGTCACGCGGATGAATTCAGGGCGTCGCATCCGTAGCCGTTGGATCTTGATCCAACGGCGGAGAAGCGACGCTCTGATTGAAGAAGAGAAGGTGTGCCGGTGCTGGGGGTCGGTTGGACGGCTGAGATGGCGCCACGTGGCGCCATCTTGGCCGTCCGTCTTCTGGATGTTGTAGATGGTGTCACGGGTGTCGGATTGACTTGATTTTTGCATCGTTAGGCTACGATTGTCGATCCGAATCCATCAGTGCGGTCGGATTTGTCGTTTGAAGTGCGGATTTACACCATCTTGGTCCTTGATCTTCTAGGGTTCCCCGGTCACTATCTTATGTTACAGATGCTTGATTAGGGCGATCTTGGAGTCGTTGAACTCCAATTGTCGCCCTGATCACATCTCTACGGTTGGATCTTCGATTTGAGGCCCCGATAAAAAAGTTTGCCCTGTCTAAGCACATAAAAGGAGACAATTAACCTCCATTTTATTCAAACTACTCTAAATGCAAGATGATGCATGTTATGCAATATTTATAGCATGCAGTGCAATCCTATGCTTAAGAACATGCATAAATAGACATCTTAAGTAGTGTAAATGTGTTTACATCATACCCCAATGCCTATCTTTTGCTAGTCCCTGGCAAAAACTATATGCTATTTATAAAAGAATTAGGTTGGATTATTTGGGCTTGAGTTTATTTTCAATCATTAAGAAATTGTTTACTTAGGATCTGAACTTTCAAAGACACAACAATGCCCGAGTATGCAGATCGCCTCAAGCCCTTGCCTTATTCAAAGAAAAATTTCTTTTTCTCTTTTTCCTCTTTTATAATTTTTTTGGATTTTCAAGTTTTAGGGTTTAAGAGTGGCTTTCTACGGCCATTCAACTCACCCAAGATTTGATGAGAACTCTAAGTTCTAAGCATCTTATTGTGAATGTGATAGACTCGTTGACTGGCAGTTAAAACAGACTTCGAATTTCTACACCTCTAGGTGACCTAAAAAAAAAATTCTGCCTAAAGGTGTATCTTTACAACCGGTAGCTTTCTCCCTACTTTTATTTTTTTTACGGGGTCAACATAAGGGTGAATCCGGTGTATATCTCCTCGGTTTATTCTACTTCTCTGCTTCTTCCTAAGTGTTTTGGGGATTTTCAGTGCATTTATTGAGCTGGGTTCTGGATAACCGGTCGATGAACTGTTACCACCAACAACTTGCCTGCCATACTCGTGCGGCGAAGTGTGACTTATTTCTTTTTTTCTTTTCTCCTTTTCTTTTTGACTCTTTTTTTTTCTTTTTTTTTTTAAGTAGGTGGCTTCCCTGGTATAAGATTTACCTAAAGGCAGCGAAAAGAGAAAGGTTCAGTGACTGGGCTCTGGACAACCTACCTATGGGCTGTTACCCACGATAACTTGCCAGCCATATTACCGTAGAAGGTTCATTAGCTATCCAATTTCCGTTAAAATCGCCGAACAACGAGTTAGTGCAAAGAAAGTGTATAGATGCTAAAAACTCAAAGTTCCCTCAAATCAGAGGGCGGGTTGATAAGTCGTGTACTTATCACCCAAACTTATTTACTCTAAGTACGATAGAATTAAGATGGCGAGGACTCAGAAGATAAATCCACATTTTAGTGGATACACGGGCTGATTAAGTCCAAAGACCTGAAGGGTCTTTGTGTTCAAATCATAATGTAGTATTTCCTAAGATTGAAAATTTTCTTAAACCCAAGTTCTCTTTCCTAATTCCATTTTTTTTTTTAGTAAAAGAAAATAAAATCATCTACGAAGCTAATAAATAAATTCAGAGATGAATATCCACCCCCCCCATACCTATCTAATGCAACGTCCTCGTTGTATTAAAAAGACATAAAACAGAGTGAAATAGCGTAGAAAGCACTTAAATTGCGTGAATGTCAGGTCTGCTCCGAGATGGAAACTAAAAAGAACTGTATAAGTGCTGAATTTAGTGCCTTCAGCTAGGCACACTATACAAAGAAGAGAAATGAAGAATTCACAGGTGCAGGTCAGAATCAAAATAAACAGAAGAAACCTCCGACCTGTCAGCAGAGGTCCACAGATGTGGACCAGATTGTGGTACAGACCTATACCCCATAATCAAGAATATCTTAGGGTTTGGATAAAAATTACCCAAAACCTAAAATCAGTATGCAAGCGGGGTCGGGCCTGCGATTTATGAGGATGCAACCCAAGATCAAAAAGTCGGGTTATAGAGAAATGAAGCTCAAAAGGATAATCATTGAATGTGTGCTTGGGTTGGACATCCTCAGAACAGATGTCATAAGGGTTCTAATTTGATGGTTTCAGCTTAAAAGGAACCCTTCGACTCAATCTTCCATTTCCTCCAAAGTTAACTTCCCAAATCAGAGCTTCCCGACTCCTATCCTCCTCATTCAGCATGTCAAATTCCAGGACCTCTTGTATATTAATCACCCCATCTGAAATCTCCAAGTCTAAATGATGTGGCAGAATAAAAATTGACTTGGGTCTAATTATCTCAGAAATAGAATCATCAATAAGCTCAACGGGGTGTAATTGACAATCAGGGCATTGAATTGAATCCTCCAGAAAATGTGATTCTGGATCCGTAATGTGTGCCCTAATAAGTTCAGTTTCCTCAGTTCTTGGGCTATCAAATGATTTTTCAGATTCCTCAGGCCCAATCGTCTCACAAAAATCGTGTTCTGTAAACTCGTGTAAGACTTTGCAACTTGAATCTTCACCATCAAAGAAATCAGGATCTGTATCAATGTATGTCCCAAAATCATCTGTCACTTTCTGTTCCAAGGAGACATGTTTCCTTGTACCCCGGCTCAGGGATCTCAAGTGAAGAAATCAGATCTTCCTTAATTGGTTGCTTTAATTCAATCTGGTTAGCCTCGTAACACGTGTCCCCCCAATAGGTGCCTGAGCAGGTTCTGTCATTGGCTTTCCTGAAGAGGGTTTATCCTGGGAATCATCCCATGATTGAATCAAAGCGACCACGAATCTCATCCTCAATTTCGCTAATTTCCCAAGTAGAAACTCACCCGGGTTCTTATCCTTAACATCTTGGAGCCAATCCAACAAAGACTTGTTCAAATCATCAATCATTTCAATCAGGGGCTCCAATCTCTCAATGCAAGGTATTGGCTGAACTTCTAAAGATTGAATGATATTCCTCAAGTTAGCCAGAACCTTATCTTGAACCTGATTACCTTGAACCAAATGAGTTGGTTCAGGGTTGGGTTGGTTTGGGATCAATGCAGAGGAATTAACGAATTGAGATTCGTTATACCCTTCCTGATAATAGGTCATTTCAGATTGTTCAAAAGGTGGTGATGACCTAAAGGCAGTGTAATCAGAGGATGGGTAAGGATCGGTGTATCATTCTTGATTGTAGATCGTATTGGGTTGTTCATGAAAAGATGACGATCTATAATCGATGTGACTCTGAGAAGGATAGAAATCACAATCAAAGTGTTCGGGGTTAGACCCAAAACATGGAGGTCCGGAACTGTATCCCCAATCTGAGTTATCCCAACTAACTGATGGTTGATTATAATACGAGTCGAGATAATCGTCATGTTGAGGATAATTCAAAATAGGAGGAAAAGAGCGGGAATGCGTGTAATATGTGGAAGAATTCATGAGAAATGGGAGGAAGAAAGGCACCCTGCAATACAAACAATCAAACCTGTCCTTAAGTGGGTTAGCCTACAGAACTACAGACTCCGAAAACCCATCTTGAGATAAAGAAACGATTTGATCTACTTCTGTCTGTTCAATCCAACCAGTTAGAAGGAGGGACTAGGGAGAAGGTTCTTCCTTCGGCTTGCGCCTCCGGTTCCTAGTGTACCCCCCAGCCGCGATCGTTTGATTTTGCTCCCCTAGCTAGACATCAGATTGAACAGTAGAAACAAACTAATCAAAAATAATCTCGTTCTGGGCTCTGAAGAGCGAGTCCAATCCTTAAGGCCAACGTCTACTCTGTTTTATTTAGGGCTAGGTTTGAATGTGCTTTGGAATGTGATGGACCATTTAAATGGGTTGTGCCCTTAATGATTGATTGATTTGTGTGTGCGTGCACAACCAGTGGTTTTCAAGCAAAATTATTTTTGATGTGGTGAATTTTAGAGTTCAAATCTTGCTTAGTAGCTTTTAGGATTCAACTTTAGGTGTTTTCAAACAAGTTTTGTTGGCACACCAGGTTTTTGAAAGCACAGGTGAAGATATTTTCTTTAAAGCTTAAAAAGAATGTGGAGTGTCTGGTAAACCCCTAAGAGTTGAACCTAAGTGGTAGCTACTTGATAAGTTGATTTTAATTGAAGTGGTGCGGCCCAATCAACTCAAACAATTGACCTGTTGTACCACTTAATTAGGCACACAAGTGATTACCTAATCTGATTTCTACTCAATTATGTGTTTGAATGTGTGTACCAGGTCCAAAGATCGGTTTACCAATTGAGTTTGAAAATCAGATGAGGTTGTGTACCTCTATGAGATTTTTCTTTTTCTTCTTTTTTTTTTAATGTGGGTGTTGGGGCGGGTGTGGGTGTCAAACAACAAACAATCTAACCTTAGAGTTTATAAGAACACCTAGGTTGATTGATGTTTGTGTTATTATGTGATGAAATAAAATCTAATGGGTGGGAGGTGGGGGATAACTCACAGAACCTTCCACAACACTTTTCTTCGATCTACCGCTTTTTCCTGTCTCGAAAGAGTACCTGTAATTACAATAATAAAGGAGAGAAGTGAGGTAAATGATTTGTAAGTTGTAAAAAGAATGCGAAGAAAAAATCAAAGAGCGTCGCCTCCCCGACAACGGTGCCAATATGTTGAATCAACGGGTTGCTACGCTAACGTGTTCAGTTTTGAAAAACCTGTTGTTGTAGTTTGAAAGCGAAGAACTCGTGTTCAACAAATAAAATTTATACTGAAATGAAAATTCCGGGTCGAACACAGTTAGGCAGACGTTTGATTTAAAAAATACACGTTTGTTTTTATTTGTCATGAAATAATTCAATTGATTGGAACTACTTACAATAAATAAAAGAGAGAGAGAGAGAATAATACAAACAAAAATCAAAAGAGATGTAGAATGCACATGAAATTCATTATCAAAAGGGATTGTTCATTACACTAAATATTACGACTAGAAAACGGTAAATCTACTCTAGAAAGCAGTAAAAGAATGGAGAGAGAAATATCCTCCTCGACGGTCGCTTGGAGGACGAGCTGAACTACTCTAGAAAGCAGTAAATCTATTCTAGAAAGCAGTAAAAAGAATGGGGAGAGAAATATCCTCCTTGACGGTCGCTTGGAGGACGAGCCGGACGGGACGACGCCTGGACAAAGGAGAACGAAGCAGGACGAAGGAGGACGAAGCGGAAGAATGGGAATAGGGTAGCACGTCGTCGTCGTCGCGGGATCTACTTCCGAAGAGGGACGAAAATTGTACTTTATCTCGCGAGAAGCATCCTGGGTGTGGGACAAGCTTCTGTTGAGCTTTGGAGAGGTAGAGAAGAGAAGGAAGGGATGAGAATTTCGTGTGGAGGGGGTCTCCTTTTATAGTTGCAAGGAGTGGGGGCAAATTAGTCATTACATCTTTAAAACATTAAATAAGGGGTCTTTAGTGACGGATAAAACCGTTGCTAAAGCCCCAACGTGGCCGTAGTGGGTGTTGGACGTGTGCGCCCGCTCTTCTGCTCGCGCCTAACACTCGCCGCATGTTCAGCCGTCGATCGGACGGCCCAGATCGCGCCTTCGCCCGCCTCACTGCCCGCCCACCCCAACGCGTGCGATAGTGCGTCGACGCTATTGAGCGCGGACGGTCGCCCAATCAAGATATGACGCACGCCCACGCCCACTGGCCCGAGCCCTTCACCTGCTCGCTGCGGCTCGAACTCGCGTCCGCTGCTCGCAATAACTCCCTCGCCCACTGCGCTGCGGAGCACGGATGGTCGCGCGGATGAATTCAGGACGTCGCATCCATAGCCGTTGGATCTTGATCCAATGGCAGAGAAGCGGTGCTCTGATTGAAGAAGAGAAGGTGCGGCGATGCTGGGGGCCGGTTGGACGAATAAGATGGTGCCACATGGCGCCATCTTGGCCATCCATCTTCTGGATGTTGTAGATGGTGCCACGGGTGTCGGTTTGACTTGATTTTTGCGTCGTTAGGCTGCGATCATCGATTCGAATCAATCCGTGCGGTCGGATTTGTCGTTTGAAGTGTGGATTTACACCATCTTGGCCCTTGATCTTCTAGGATTCCCTGGTCACTATCTGATGCTACAGATGTCAGATTAGGGTGATATTGGAGTCGTTGAACTCCAATCGTCGCTCTGATCACATTTGTACGGTTGGATCTTCGATCCGAGGCCCCGGTAAAAAGTTTGCTTTGTCCAAGCACATAAAAGGAGACAATTAACCTCCATTTTATTCAAACTACTCTAAATGCAAGATGGTGCATGTTATGCAATATTTATAGCATGCAATGCAATCTTATGCTTAAGAATATGCATAAATAGACATCTTAAGTAGTGTAAATGTGTTTACATCAATAGGTAAGTAATACAGCTATATATATATGTATATAAGTAACTTCATATTTCCACTAACAGAATAAACTATCACTAAAATTAAAATAACTGTCGCTATAGACCCTAGTTTTTTGCTTTAAAGTTTATACATAGTTTTTCTGGGTCCAGCAACATTTGTATTTGTCGCTGTACCTATTATATATGTTAATGTATATGTTAGTATATTAAGTTAAGTTAGTATGATATGTAATATTAGTTAGTAGTGTATATTTACGTAAGTATTAGTAATCTAATTATAAATCGATAGTATAGAATATATCTATGTATTATTTGATGCTTGTTTGTAAGTAGATTTTTGCAAACATTTTCATTGACTCTTTTTGTACGTAATGAAACCTTTAATTCATTCTTTATGGATTCATTCATTCATTCATTATTGATTGTATATAAAATTAATTATTTTTTGGAATTAAAGAATAATCTTGGATTTAGAAAGTAATGTATATCAATAACTGCTTCTCAGTGAACGACCTGAAATAAACAAGTAAAAATTATGTAATTAAATAAAATTCATGCGACAATGGTTTGTATTTGTGACACATACTACAACAACGATATTTTTTTTATATGAACCATGATCGATCGCTCCGATTACTCACATCTTCTCCTTGAGGACATACATAGAACATCCAATCACAAGGGGACCTTCTGTCATGGTCATCAACAGGAGTTTCAAACACCATCATGCAGTTATCACCACATAAGCATTGTCTACCATGGTGCCAACAATGAGACAATTCTTTTGGTGGTCTCTCCATAGCAATGTCCTTGAAAAGTTAAAATGATACGTAAGGAGTTATAATTATATAGGCCAATAGTCTGACGATAGTGAATGGATTTTAAGGATAGATAAATTGCAGGAAATTAAAATTGTGAAGAAAGTTTCCTATGAAGTAAGACATGGCTTGACCACAACAAACAAATAACATATAGTCCAAATAGAGGGGTAGTCATTTTAGGAAATAGCGAGTCCGAGAAGCCTCCATTAGAGAAGTGTACGTCTGCCTCAATGTTGATGCAAGTAAGCATCCCATAGCTGCCTTGCTATCTGGTCACGTACAAATTCTCCACCTCTAACCTCATCCTCATCAACTCCATGGGGAACTTCTACATCACCTTTGTCATCACCATCTTGTACTCCCTGAGCAAAGAATAAGTCATCCGTTGTGAATCGATGGATAAAATGTTGTATTATGCATGAGGCCATGACTATACGTCTTTGGGTTTTGAATGAATAGAAGGGCCTCTTGTCAAGGAGTGTGAAGCGCTTCTTAAGAACTTCGAACGCCCTTTCCACGACCTATCTCAATCGTGCATGGCGGTAGTTGTAAATTTGCTTCTCATTTGGTATGTCCGTCCCTTGTACTCCTGGAGGTGATAAGAGACACCCCGATACGGTGCAAGGAATCGCTCGGTATGTGCATATCCCAAATCTCCCAAGTATCTCTTACCTGAAGGGGCTCTAAATGAACCAGAATTGAGAGCCCACTGCAGAACACGCATATCTGCGACCGAACCTTTGAATCCGATTGCCACAAAAAGGAATTCGAGGTTAAAACCAACGACAATAAGAACATTCTGACTAGTGTACCCCTTGTGATTCCTAAACCACGCTTGGTCAGCTGCTTTAACGGTTGCGCGTACATGGCATCCATCAATGGTGCCAATGACCTCCTGTATGCATATAACTCAGCAAAAAAAGTGTTGCAATAAAACAGGAGCACTCAATAGTTACGTCATTATTGGTCAATACCTTGAAATAAGGGTAGAAGTTAGGATTGGTTGAAATCTTCTCAGGAATTGGCATCTCAGTCGATGGTTGCTGGATGAAATCTTTCTTGAGGGCAACAATAGCTTTCAAGCCCTTGTTAAAGTATCTACTTATGGTCTCCCTTTGGAAGCGTTCCATTAGATGTTGATTTGAGCCTCCATGTCCCAAAATAGACAAGATTATGGCAACCTGCTCCTTGACAGTAGTGTTTCGAGTGTCTCACAATAAATCTCGAGTGGAGAGCATGTTTGACAATGCATAGAAGCATTCTTTCGATAGTCAAAACTCATCGTAACATCGGGATGACCAAGAAGGACATCATGAACCCATAAATGACCCGTCATGGGATTGTTGTTCCTTGGCATCCTTCAAATGTGGAAGTGATCATCAAGGGTCTGCATCACTAATGATAGTATCATTTCGACGATTTCCATTTCATCTTCCTAAAAACTGCTTGAGTATTGGTGTAATATAGAGGGCTCCATTCCTGGGATAAATGAAACCAATGATAGAGAATGACAAAGCTTATATTCGTACAAGATAGAAAGCACACGTTATAAGTACGATTACAGCGTAAGGGAAACAATCAGACTTGGTAATAGTGTTAATAGAAATTGTTCGACACGATCTACTAAACAACAATATAAGATAAGCCAACAGTACATAAGAGTTGTTGGACAAAACGGACAGTAGGATGCAGATAACATACTTAGGTAGTTGGAGGAAAATGTAACATCCTATTTCATTAGCTAATAGTAGGTTTCAAACAAGATAGAACATCCATTGCCAACGTACTCATGCCTCCAAGATTTCCAACATTAAGAGGTACTGACTTAATGGCTTCCCTTGTTTGGATCTACGATATATTGGTTCTACCAGATCCCATGAATTAGGAGAAGGTGGAATGACGACTTTTTCCATCTTGTCCCAAATCCAACCATCCATCTGGAGAAGTCGATGGATCAAGCGGAATGTATGTTTCAGTCTCTTCCACCTATTACGGAATACAAGCAACGACAACTTCACACTTGTTAGGTTGTTGAAGTGACGAGTGACTGCACTCCATCCATTTCTGGTAAGGTTCCCTTCAAACCATTCACCTTTATGATGTTCCAACTTGATGAGGGTCAAAAAGATTATATCATCTACCTCGCACCAAGAAAATGGAGGTGGCCTCATCCTAACGTACATAAAAATAATGAGATGATTGCACAAATTTGTCAAATAACATGATAAAGGTATCGTTATCGAAATGAGTCCAAAGGTAGGATGCCATGATCATAAAAGTTCTACTACAAACAGGAATAATACATAAAACACTAAGTAGATGGCTATCAAACCAACAATAAAGCTATTAAACTTATGAAGTCAACGGTACTACACATCAAACTCCCTGCGATCACATCGCCAAACCCATCATAGGCCATAGTCATTTCCCAGATGCTTTCGAAGCTACGCTGCAAGTGTGTCTCTTTGGTCCATTATTTGCTAGAAGACCACTCTCTGTGCTTTGGTCATGAACAAATCTGCTAACGTGACAAGATCATCAACTTCTATCATTGGTAACTTCCCTCTCACAAAACTCAAGCACTCCTTTATCTCTTGTGATACGTCTGGCCTCCTAGGCTTGGATGTATGGTAATCGACAATCTTCCTCAACAGTGCATTAGTCTCAGCAACCTAGTCAGAGGTGACAGTTGTGGAATATCTACCCCTTGGTCGCTTCCCACCGCTACTAGTATTCCTTGTTGACGATCTCTTTTTCGCAGGAGGGGATGGCTCCTGTACTTGTGGAGGAGGGGAGTTTCTTGCCGGGGGTGGCCTAAATCCTTCGTTGGGAGCGAAGCTAGAGTAGGATGGGCCCGCATTACATTAGGAAGCGAAACCCATGTTTTGCAAGTTTTAGGTGGAAGATTTGTAGGAGAAGAAATCTTGTCAAATCCCAAATGATTGTGATCCAAGGGAAAACGATCCATCAAGAAAGTTAAGGTTGGGGATTTGCGAAAGAAGGCGGGGATGCGAACAAGCAAGTCTTGGGAGTGGTTTGCAAGGGTGTCTATGATTGAGTACAACATTGATCCTCATCTGCTTCTTCCACATGAGAAGACATTGCGAATTCTCCCATGGCAATGCCATGGCCGACAATAGTGTTCACGAAATTGTAATGAGGGAATGTTCGATCCCTCAATTTTCGCAGCTACTTTGGTAGCTACAAGGAAGAAAAACGAAGAGATATGTCATTTACACAACTTACATGGTAACCCAGATATGGTAGGTACTGACAAAGAAATTAAGATCAAGATTGGCTACTACCTCTGCCTAGACCTCAGGACTCGGAACAATGGGAACATTGTTAATAGGATCAAATCCCCAACCACTCTTGTTTAGCAGTGTATGGTATTGTCAAAATTCCATCTTCAATGTCTTCCAGTGATGGAGTATTTTGTTGTGATCATAGTCTAGGTGTGACATGCCATTAAATCGCCGTTAATTTCCTTCCAAGTATGTTTTGTAAAGGATCTATCGTTCCAATCCCCCTTTATGTAATGATCGAGTAAGATACGCATTAGTATCGTGTCTTGGTTAGGTTTCCAATTTGTAGCTCTTTTTTTCGGTGAGTTAGGTTGGCCTTCAATGCCATTCATTCTACATGGAAAAATTAATACATTGAATAAGGAAAGTGTAGTTCAAACTGAATGGGTTGAGGTCGGTGTAACTACGGGTCTACGTGGTTGATAAGGAGATCAAGTATACATCACCACTGAATATTTCAGTGAGCTCACCATCCTATTAAAAATCAATAGGAAAATATTATGCTTGCATCTTTTTTTTGCTAAACTATATATGGATATACCAACAGAAGTAATTCCCACACATTAATGTCAAAGCCTTGCTATTATAAGTGTAGTAAATTAAGATAGTCAATTCAATGCATAATCAGTTAATTCCAAATGTAACACCTACCTGAAACAAAGTACTTAGATATTTTTGAAATAAGATAAGTTGTTTACGATAATAAGTGGAATGACAATTTCACATCCTTTGTAATTTCTTAAATGTAATTAGCATAACTAACAGGAAGTAAGTAAATACAATGTGTCAACAAATATCTAAATATATATAGATCTACCAAACAATAGTTCCTACAAAAAGATGCGAACATTGCATGTAATGGGAATGGAGTAGATTACTGAACAATATATTGAGGGAAAAAAATTGTAGCTGAAAACATATTATTCGCAGTGGTAGACGTTACATGGACTTTGATGTATAGAGGGAAATTCATCATGTGTTAGATTTTAGGGATTGCAACTATTCCATCCATCATTACATATATATTTACAATCATACTTGCAAATAACAACATACCTCCAATCAAAACCTCATAGCTGCAAGAAAGCAAGGCAATAGGTAAAGCTATGGCTTGTAGCATTGAAGGGGCACATCGAGAACTTCAAACAAAAATATCACTAGTTGATATTTCTTATTGGTTGGCACTTTCCATTATCATGGTAAGGGCATGACCTAGGTTGTGGGATATTTCTTAAATTTGCTGTTGGTTACAATCACATTGTTGTGAAACATAACAAAGCCATTTGGAATCTCACCAACGATAGTTTAAGTGTGCATGCACTCTTGCTTCAAATACTTCGCCATGGCCAACCAAGTTCCTAATATTCATTTTCGGTGCACTCGCTTTATATCTCTGATCATTTAGATTTCATATGTTAAAAGATCGATTTTGATTCAGTTACCAAATGAACGAACCTGAATATAGGCTTAGGCTTACTTAAATAAATGGAGTCAATCCTAATAAAGTAGGTTCATCCAAGTTCAACTAGGTAGAAGTTTCATTCATACACACACATATAATCGAATGAGACTACAGGCTCAACAAATAGGTATACGGAGAGGAAACCATCAACATTCATTCCTTTCAGACTGCTATAACGACCTGAGTCCAGCTAAACAATGAGACCCGAGTCGCCGTGTGTTAACAACTAGCACGAAAAACCCGCAGGATCGCAGTCACCCAACATAGAGTCATAAAACATCAATGCCAACATTCATTCATAAAGCATTAAATGAAAGAAAACTAAAGTGCTGACAATATAATCAAAGTTTACCTAGAGCAGAAATAAAAAGTCTTGTACAGCTACCAAGAAGACATGAATAAAATCTAATAGCTAAAAGAAACTAATTCTATGAGCCACTGGCTTATTACAGACCATTTTCTTAGGTGGGACCTGTTTCCATGGAGGTCTAACCAATAGCAATTGCAGCACGCAACACCTGAGTACAGAACCCGAGACAAAACATCAGTGAAAACTAGTAAAGTAGTACAACTAAACATGAAACTAAAGTAACAAAGTATAGGAAAAAGGCATTATGTTGATAATTCGTTTGTTTTACAATCTATCTCATATCCAGTCTCTTTTATGTAGTTTGCCCATATCCTTATCGGTCTCAAATTGCCAATCAATGTCTTGGGCACGAGACGATCTCATGTGACTTCCTATGTTGCAAGATTGGTATAAGCCAGCCTCTTGGCTGGGAGGACTGCTTATACCTGTCGAGTCACCATGCTCCGTCACCCTGGGGTCATCGTGAAAAGGGGTGGCGGCTACGTCGTGTAGTGTGAACATGTACAAGCGCTGTGTACATTGAACCACAGACAGCCAATGGCCCACCTACCGACTGAAACGAAACTGCTCTAAACCTCGAGCCCTGCAGTCCGTTACCCTAGTTGGCCGCTAAGCCTAACCAAAGAGTCATAGGGAAGCTAGCCCCTCCCTAAACTAGCCCCTGAACCCAATTTGAAAAGACTTAAAAGTACGGTCGAAATCTCGACAAGTGTTGGTTCGCCTCGATCGTATTTTAAAATCTCGCATTGTAGTATAGTCGATTAAGGCGAATCAAACATTAAAATTTATAATAGTCGAATTAGAAAAGAAATCCGAGGTCGTCTCTAGGAGCAAAAAATCGCACAAATAATCAGTATCAAAAGATAATATATGCTCAGTGAATAAAGTGTATTTTTACATAGGGAGATATAAAAAATGCAAGGTAAAAGTGGTGGTTTAAACCACCAAATTTACCCTTTATACTTAGCACAAATATCAGCTATCAAAGATTTAATGTTCACAGAACTAAGCAACTTGACTCTCAGATGACAAGTATAAGGCACAGACGCCTTAAATGTATGAAGCCACAGCATGAAGGCAAAGCTTTGAAGGGGGGAAAGGCATAGATCCAAGCTGCAAAACTCGCCTTCTCCCTCCTTCACAATTTCTTCCAAATCCAGTCAGACTCGGGTAACCGGATCCTAAGCCCAGACCCACGGGTGAGGGCGTGTGAGCGTGCGCTTGCGTGAGCGCGTGCATACGGGTGTGCGTAACGGACCTCACCCCATGCGTTCTGAGGCGAACAACTAAGGGCACTTTTGCGTAATAAGGGTTCACAGGCTTCGGTTGTGCCCGATGTGGGATTAAAGTCCCTTTTGCTTCTTTCGTCTTCTGCAGGGGAGATTCCGTCCTTGATTCGTGCGCATCAGCCGTCAGATTGGCCTGATGCATTCGCAGATCGGTCGTTGTTGGTGTCGCACTCTCAATTGATGAGCTCCTTCTCTGATCAAGGCATTGGATGGTGTGGTAAAGCTTCGTTGGAGGTGACCGGAGAGCTACTGCCTGAGGCGAAGACGAAGGGAAACTCCAGCAAGCACCTGTGCACAATAGAATGGACCTCTCAATCCTAGATCAGTCTAGGAGCTTCAGGGAAGAACCCCGAAGCTCTTAGGTCTATGTGCTGTGAGTAGGTGTTTAGTGGGGTGGCGAAGAAGCTTGCCGTAGCTCCTGAAGATGGTGGTCGGTGATGGTGCAAACAGGGTTGAAAGATGAAATTGAAGAGATGAGAAGGTAAAGGGGAAGAAGGGGAAGAGAAACCCTAACTTTATTAAAGGGAAGGAGGTGCAAAGATCGGTGGCGGTGAAAGGCCACCGGCGAAGAATCAGTGGAGGAATTGAGGTTGACGACGGGGGTAGAGGGTTGGCTTCTTTGCTGGGAAGCTTGGCGAGAGAGGGGCGAAGGCAGCTGCGACTTCGTTTGATAGCAAGAAGCAGTGGAGCGAAGGGGCGAAGAACTCCTCAAGGTTTGGCAATGGCGGTGCATGGAGGAAGGGAAGGAGGAGGTTTTTGCGCTTGGATTCCAGACAACTGGACTCGGAGGAGCGTCGCAAGACTTTATAGAGCTGCTGCCGCGCGTGATTTTGTTGCTGGAGGTTGCGAGAAATCCTCGCAACAACTCGCAGCTCCGTGTCTATTTTGACCGGAGATCACTAGCGGAGGAGGTGACAACAATCGGTGAGACGGATGCCAAAAGATGCGGAACTGAAAGGCGAACAACTTTGCCTTAGAGGTTGAGGTTAGCCGGAGCTCGAGGCGGTCGTAAACAGAGCTGGAATCTCGACGAGCAACTCAGTCAATGGAAGGTGGCTGCTGAAGGAGGAAGATGACTTTAGGGATCGATTTGCAAGAAGGGAAGGACCTAAAAGTAATGAAATTGGACCTACTTGTAAGGATTTTTAAGAACTTAGGGGCTTAAATGCAAAGTAGGTGAGAATATTGTCAAACTAGGTCCATCTTTTTATGGGAGCTTAATTAGGATCTAGGGAATCTAGTGATCATCTCAATTTTGACTTTTGAAATTATTTGGTTGGTAAATTTCTCATTTAAACTCATTTGATATTGATTATTTACCTAAGTTAATATTTTAGGTTAAATTGGCTCCTTCGACCTATCTGATCATATTAAACCTTGTAAATTATTTATCTATAATTTTTAGAAGGTTTAATTTGTAAATATTTTCATCAGAATCCTATCAAACTAAGCTAGACCATAAATAGGGTTATCTTTAATAGCTTGATTTCAAAAGAAACCCTAAATTGGCTATTTGGAACTTATTTCGCTGTCCTTTTTGGGTTTATTCTGATGATTTCTCTTCCTGATTATATTGTACCCTTTTATGTATTATTTAAGTCAATTGTACCTTAGAACTTAGCTAAATTAGGTGAGTTATAGAGAATGATGGCGATGCCATCAGTAAGTAGCGGGGCTGAAACAAGTTATCTAATCCTTTTATTTTCCCGACATATCCATTGTATTATTTATCTAATTTCCAGATAACTGTATTTCTTATCTTGTCAATTAGGAGAACCCTTAGTAATTTCGTATTACTAATTCCAGGGTTAACAATTATTCATATTATCTCCCAAATTATTCTTTCAAAAGAAATTCCATCTTTTAGTAGTGGTTCCATATTATTTAGACAGTTCTAAAGATAATATAACTTGTTTTATGGAAAATGAGTTTTGTTTCATGCATGCGATAACATGGGTATATGTATTTGTTAATTCTTTATTATCCACGTAAACCATCATTTCTTGTTTATCGTGCCACAATTCAGGAAAGCATTGGAAGGTTTCAACTCAACAAAAAGGAGAACACACGTGGACCGAGGTAGTACATACGAAAATTGTACAGCCGGGTTTTTGATTACCCAGAAAATTGACTGGATTGAAAAGAGGGATAGACTACTCTACCTAATGCCACTGGAGGGTCATGGTGACTTCGAACCATGCGCACCTGGCCTGGAAACAGTCTCCACGCCCCCCTTGGGATCCATGCATGCATCGGGGAGAAGGCTTGGTTCAATCGGACCCACGATGGGATTAGAGACACCTAATTACGTTTCTAATTTTTCAATAAGGAGAGCACACTCAAAAGTGGAAATAAACCATACCAACACATAGTACGCGTCGATACGATTCCAACGGTATCTTATTTGTTGAAATTCGAGGTTAAAAAGGCCTCGAACGAGACGAAACAACGTGAGGGGGTCCAGAGTCAGACCAGACACCACCCGACATGCCCGCGTGCTCACTTGCCTGTGCTCTTGCCCATGGATCGCCACCCAATCATGCCCAATGCGTGACATGCAGCGCCAATTCGGTGCGCCTCGCGTGATCGCCCGCTGCTGCCTCGTGCACGTGTGCTATGACACTCACGCTTGCCATGTGTCGCCAATCCAGCGGCCACTGCCGGATCGAACGACGCACATTTGCAGCCGCTGTCACCTTCATGAAATTATGAGGGGAAGCAAGGGTTTTGCTGAGTCACAACCAGACCCTTACAAATAAATTTTTGATTTTTGGAGAAGAAAAACTTCTCTTTCTCTTGATTAGAGAGGGTTGGAGACTAATGATGACCCAAGGGACCCAAGGAGTCCTTATATAGGCCTTAGGGGCTGTTGTAATTAGGTTTATCTAGGTGAAATACCCAAATTACCCCTAGGGTTGGGTTTACCTTACATTTAGGTCCATAGTGACTTCTTTTGGCCATAACTTGAGCTATAAAACTCGGAATCACGTGAAACAAGTGTCGCTGGAAAGCTTGTGACGAGAGGAATCCAATGATACCATACATGGTACCATTTTGACAAAGTTAGATTAGGATTTGATTCGAAATGTACCATTCGTGGTAATTTAAGGAGGTTCTGACACCAACACCAAACCCTGAATGGGTTTTCGGGTTCAAACTGACCCGAACCACTTTGAAATGACTCAGAACCTGGATTTTGGGACGTTGCAACTACTACACTAGAAGTTCACACAACTGCGAAACAGAGAAACAATACTTGCCAACAAACTTCCTAGTACGAGCAACAATAGATTCACAACGGAGCTTATGTCACCTACACGAACATGTAATCAGACATGTCAAACCCAATAAAAATTCCTGAATTCCAATATACTTTCCAAAAGAAAATGAACTACTCAACCAGCTTCATCTAAGACAACTCCAGGACGATCCACAAGATGGCATCAAGCTCCCATGTCCTCAATTTATAGGATGGAACGATCCTTAACTTGCCTCGGATCGCATCCCATTCGTCATTACTGATCCTCTCACATGAAGATGACGAAGGTATTAGGGGGATCAGCATATTGAAGATTCAAATCTCGCGACAGAGTCACTCGCACAACGGATGGCAACACAGATGCGAAGAAGGGAAAAACACGTACAGGGGGTGTAGAAGGTGCAGTAGCAAATATAGAAACCAAAATAAATTGAAGATCAACAATGGTAGAAATCTAAATCCTCACTAATAAATATATAGAGAGGGCGAAAAAATCTCAACAACCACAGTAAATACACAATCCTCATGATACGATCTCTGCAAGGGTTTTTATTTGACAGGAAGAAATGTGCAGGCATGTTTATTGCCTAGAAGCAACAACGAAGGTGGAGCATAAGAACACATAACCCATCAATGCCATCTGCTGAGGGTCCTCGAAGGGACAAGAAGATGGTTGTAATGCATTATTGGGACATTCAACGTCAAGATATGTGAAAACAAATACCCAAATAAACGCAGTCAATCAAAACACCCAAAATCGAATAAGAATTATCTTTGAACAAAAGGCGATACGAGGAACCCTAGCCAACGGAAGCCCCAAATTTCAAAACAAAAGAAACACCCAAATCGAAAAGGAATCATTGTCAAACACAAGGCGAAATGAGGATCCCTGTGCCAACGAAAGCCCCAAAAAAAAATCAAAGAAAACCTAAATCGATTAACTAAAACAACCACATAATCTATTAAGCACTACTTGCAGGAGGAGGTCGATGCATAGAGGATCCATGGATGATCGAAGCGAGGACAAGCAACGCGAGGAGCATCACTGAGGTGAGGAGCCATTCGATGGACGACAATGGCTTGTCCTCGATAGTCGTAGCCCTTGCATAGAGAGGAAGCAGAAGGAGAGGTAGCATAATTCTAACACGGAAGAGTCTAATTCCGTAATCGAGGTGGAATTCAATTATGTCGACATAAACTCCTCAAGTTCAACTTTTTTATTTGCTGATCTTTTATGGGCCAAACGCAGAATGAACTAGGTTATTCTATTTGACACAATTGATCCAAAGATATTTTTATTCGCATAACGGAAAGAAAAATGATTTCCCTAAGAAAAATTTCATGTCAAATTAAAAATGTAAATCAATCCCCTTTGATCGATCCCTTAACACTTTTATAAATGATTAAAATTTAATATGAAACTTAGACAAAAATCAATACTCCCACGTATATCTTCTTTTAAATTATCCCAAGTACGGAATTGAATTTTTTAATCCGCTGATACCCATATTTCGAAACAACAAATCAGACACTGGACGTACCGACAATAATGGAAGTGGACCTTATTCGGGTCCACCAAAGTCTTCACCAGACTTACCCTGTTACCGGTTCCCCACTTATCTTCCACCTAAGCTCATCTCCCCGCTCCGACCCGCCGGGTCTCCTCCAACTCCGTCTCGGCGGCACGTGACCCTTCCATCCCCCTTGTACCCCGTGCATCACCCATACCAGAATCCGATTCTAATTTCCATGTGCCCCTTCCCACATTCTCTCGCAGCTCATTATCCATGATCGCCGCCCCTTCTGCTGCGTCGCAGCCCTCTCCCCACTATCCAATCCTTACGGCCCTTGCCTACAACTCCACAGACAACCCCAGCGACCGCAGTCAACCCACGTAAGCGCGACACCTTTAGTTAAACTGTTCCGAAGGGCAACGCACCGTCATTCCGCCTCCGCTACATTCAGCCTCCGCTACAATCCTCCTGCAGCTGCGGAGACCGGAATCCGCCAGCGACCCTATACAAGGGCTTCCCACCTGGCGGGATAGGAGGGAGAAGAGGAGGGCACTTCGCTCTCGCTAGGGCTTGGCGATCTATGGGGAGAGCTTGGGGCCTCGCGAGGTCGGCGTGGAGCCTGAGGCAGGCGAGGAGGTCCTCCACCGCGATCCCCGATCCGTGCATCGTGCGCAAGCGCGGCGCCGATATACTCCACGATCCGTGGTTCAACAAGGTTGGGCATCGATCCCTGAACCGTTCTGGTGATTGTTTGGTTTGGATTTGGTGGATCTGCGATGAGCGACCGTAGAATTGAGCTACGTAGAGGTGTTTCTTACCGTAGAGAGGTTCAGGTTTCGAATTTCGGGCTCTTCGGGATTTGGTTAGGGTAATGTAGGCGTTCGGTGGAATTTGGAAGCGCTTGATCGCTAAGATCGGCTTGCTGTTGGGAAGTTCATGGTGCAGATTGTGGGTTTTAGCTGAAAGTCTATTTTTTGGTTGAATTCGAGGGTAATTGTATTTGAGGAGTATGTGCAGTTTCTCTGGAATTTATGGGGAAAAGGTAATTTTTATACAATAGCAGTAATCGGACAGCATTTCTTCATTGGTGGACGGGTTACAACTAAGAGCATTTGTTAGTCGAAGTAGTCCTAGATGTTGGATTTAATCCAACGTATGGACTTATATATGCGTTAGGTAATCATATAATCAATCAATGTATAAAGGACTGTCATCTAATGCCCACCACTAAAGTGATCAAATCAGATTATGTTGAGGGTATGGGCATAAAATGTAAGGAGATGGTGTGGTTATGTTTTATATGTGTAGAGACCGATTTTGCAATTATAACTACTGGATGGGTGGATTTGTAATTTGTTATTAGTAATTAGTTTTGCCTAATTACTAAAATAGAGAGATTAGGTCCTTAAGGATTTCCACCTTCATTCTCTCCTCCCCATCATGTGTTGAAGAGAAAGGAAGAGACAAGTTGTAGCTGGGTTGGTTGCTGTCACAGGAGAAGGTTATCTCCTGTTTACTCTTGATTCATAATAAGGAGAGAACACTCTTGGAAGATCCTGACACGCAGCCTCATTCTCTGTTAGGTATTATGAATCCAGGTATGTTATCTGTTTTCTACATGTATACATAGACTCTGAATAGATTAGAGATGCCCTTTTATGTTTTGTTCATATATGAATCATACATGTGCATGTATGTATCATTTCGTCAGTCTTTTATTCTTGCAATCATTAGATTATATATATGTTTAAATTTCATCGTTTCGTATTCCCAGAAAATGCATAAACATTTCCGTAACCGTCAACAAGTACCGGTACTAAAGATGAGTACTGGTATTGTTGCTATACTGTTCACAAACACTAAAGTGAACAGTAGCTAGCTTGTACCGGTACTCTTCATGAGTACCGATACTACTAGCTCTGGATCGATTCTAGGACGTCTTGAGTCCAATACTGGTACTTACATGTATTGGTACTCATCATGACTATCGGTACAAGCGAGTCCTAGATTAGGTTCTGGACCTGAAGTTACCAGGACCTATAGCTTACAAGTACCGGTACTGGTAGGCTACAGGTGGTATTACTAGTATTCAACAAGTACCGGTACTCTTCATGAGTACATGTACTCGTTGAGATTAGTTAGCTCCTGGAGGGATACCCGTACTCACTGAGTACCGGTACTCATGAGTATCAGTACATGGTGAGTACTGGACGGATACTCATTTGGACTTGAGTTCCAAATAGTAACTCATAGGTACTGGTACTTGACATTAGTACCGGTACCCATTGAATATGGAACTCATGACAGTAAGTCATGGGTACTGGTACTGGTATACTAGTATCGATACCTAGTCAGTATGAAGTCTAATTGAGACATGATATTGTAATGGTCCATCCTAAGTTAGAGGTAGGTTAATTTCAATTAAGCCCCTAAGGGTTTAAGGAATTAGCGCCAACAAGTGGTATCGGAGCCGACCAACTCTCTGCTTAGTGAAATTAAGTTAAGTCTAATTAATAAAGTACACTGTTCTAGGGTAACCCAATTGAAGCAACACCTCGCTAAAGTGAGCTCTCCTGTGAATACTGGATTTATCCACGAACAGTAAAATGACGAATATGTGTTAATAGGTAAGTGTGCACTGGCCCAAAGGAAAGTGCAAACTCGATCTACTTTCACTCATTTGCGTGGGAGTAATGATGTGTTGATTGTTAGGGTTTCTAAGTAGTCATTGAATCGGCTCAAAGGAAGGTTCATAACTGATTTGGATTTGAATCAACAAGCATTTTATATCACATCATGTATTTAATTACAAGTTAACCTCTCATCCAAAGATGAGTCCTTTGATGGAGTTAACTAAGGCATGTGATGGGATTAATGAATTAATTAGACGCATTATGTTTTAAAGGAGCTAATTCTGTGTTTATCTGCATTTATTTTTCAGAAATGTCTTCTGCAAACATTATTTCCACCTTAAATTCCATACCCATGCTAAGTGGCTCGAACTTTAAGTCCTGGAAGGAAAATTTATTAATTGTCCTCGGGGTTATGGACGTAGATTTGGCGATTAGAGAACCCTCTCCCATTCTTAGAGGCATGAGTACTTCTGAACAAAAGAAGGAAAGATGGGAGAGGTCTAATTGGATATCAATGATGATAATGAAGAAGGCCATACCTGAGGCTTTCAAGGGCACAATGTTGAATGACATTGGTACGACTAAAGATTTTCTTGTCGATATTGAGAATCGGTTTGCCAAGAATGAGAAGGTTGAAATTGGTACACTCTTGGCAAGCCTCATCTCAAAGTAGTATAAAGGGAAGGATAATATACGTGAGTATATTATGGAGATGTCCCATATAGCTTCTAAGTTGAAGGCACTCAAACTTGACCTATCGGAGGACTTGTTAGTGCATCTGGTTTTGATCTCTCTTCCACCTTCCTTCAACCAGTTCAAGGTGAGCTACAACTGTCAGAAAGAAAGTTGGTCTCTGAATGAGCTCATCTTGCATTGTGTGCAAGAGGAAGAGAGAATGAAGCATGATGGGACAGAGAGTGCTCACATTGCCACTACCTCTGATAACAAAGGCAAGGGAAAGAAAAAGATTACAGAAGCTGCAAATACAGCTTCACAGAAGAAGCAGAAGGGGAAGACTGTAGAGTTTTCCAAGTTAGGATGCTTCTTCTGTGGAGCTGAGGGGCACCAAAAGAAGCACTGTACCAACTACAACGCCTGACGTGTTAAGAAAGGTATGGCTCTTAGTTTGGTTTGTATAGAGAGTAATTTGGTTTCAGTACCAAGTCATACTTTGTGGATGGATCCAGGGGCCACTACTCACATTAGTGTGTCTTTACAAGGCTGCCTGAACTACAGAAAACCAAATGAGACTGAGCAGTTCATCTATGTGGGAGACGGGAAGCCAGTTACAGTAGAAGCAATAGGGACTTTTAGATTATTAATGAAAACTGGAATGTATTTAGATTTAGAAAATACTTTTGTTGTACCGTCTTTTAGGCGTAATTTAGTTTTAATTTATGTTCTTGATAGACTAAACTATTTTTGTAATTTTGGAGATGGAAAAGTGAATATTTTCTTTGATTCAAGATTGCTTGGTTCTGGTTTTCTTTCGGTCATTGATAATCTATATTGTTTGGATACTGTTGCTTCATTTCAAGAAACTTCTCTTTCCTGTACACGTGGTGTGAAAAGAAACTATGTAGATGAGAATTGCGCTTTCTAATGGCATAAGAGATTAGGTCATATCTCCAGAAGGAGAATGGTGAGACTTGTGTCAAATGGAATTTTAGACCCCTTAAACTTTTCTGATTTTGATTAGTGTATAGAATGTATTAAGGGGAAGCAAACCAATAATAGGAAGTTTGAAGCCAATAGGTCAAATGGTGTCTTGGATGTGATTCATACGGACATCTATGGGTCATTTTTTACGCCTGCGTGGAATAACCAACAATATTTTGTCACATTCATAGATGACCACTCAAGATATGGCTTCATCTACCTAATTCATGAAAAGGCACAGTCACTGGATACGTTCAAGAATTATAAAGTTGAAGTTGAGAATCAACTCGACAGAAGGATTAAATTTGTCAGATCTGACCGTGGTGGTGAATACTACGGTAGATATGACGGATCAGGTGAACAACGTCCAGGACCGTTTGTCAGGTTCCTAGAGGAATGTGGTATCGTCCCTCAGTACACCATGCCGGGTTCGCCCACTATGAATGATGTTGCTGAGAGACGAAATAGGATGCTTAAAGACATGGTAAGGAGTATGATCGCTCATTCTTCCTTACCAGATTCGCTTTGGGGAGAGGCCTTAAAGACTGCAGCTTATATTATGAATAGAGTCCCAACTAAGGCAACTAACAAAATCCCATATGAGCTAAGCATTTTTATGTGTGGGGATGTCCAGCTGAGGTTATGCCTTATAGGCCAAATGAAAAGAAACTGGACACAAGGACTGTTAGTTGCTATTTTGTTCGGTATTCTGAAAGGTCAAGAGGATATAAATTTTATGATCCCACAATTAAGGCTATTTTTGAGTCCGGTAATGCAAAGTTCTTTGAATGTGTTGAGTTTGCCCAAATTAACAGGGTTAAAGACTGTCTCTGAAGAGGAAAAGGTAGTTATTCCTCCTGGAGTTACTTAGGTTGATGATGAGCATGTCTTTGACGTATCTCAAGATAACTCCAATGAAGACAATGATGCAGTTTTAACCCCTGTAGAGTAACCTTAGACACATACAGAAAATGTGCCATTAAGGAGGTCCACTAGGGAAAGGAGTGCCATTTCAGATGATTATGTGGTATTCCTTTAGGAGCATCAAACATACATTGGGGTGATGGAAGATGATCCTATCAGCTTCCGTCAGGCAATGGAAAGTCCAAATCATGAAAAATGGATCGAGGCTATGGAAGAAGAAATGAAGTTAATGAAAGACAATGACGCTTGGGATATTGTTCCACTACCAGAAGGTGCGAAACCCGTTGGTTGCAAATGGATTTTTAAAACCAAACGGGATTTGAAAGAAAAAGTGGAGCGATATAAAGCATGTCTTGTCGTTAATGGTTTTACCCAAAAGGAGGGTATTGACTATAATGAGACATTCTCTCATGTTTCTTCTAAGGATTCATTAAGGATTATAATGGTGCTTGTGGCCCACTTTGACCTTGAGTTGCATCAGATGGATGTAAAGACTACATTCCTTAATGGTGAAATTGATGAAACCATTTATATGGCTCAACCCGAACATTTTGTTAAGGGTGATCCAAAGAGTATGGTTTGCAAATTAAGGAAATCTATCTATGGATTAAAATAGGCATCCAGACAATGGTATTTTAAATTTCATTAGGTGATTCTCTCGTTTGGTTTTGAGGCGAATCTGGCTGATGAATGCATATATCATAAGTTTTGTGGGGGCAGGTATATTTTTTTGGTCCTGTATGTTGATGACATTTTGTTTGCTACTAATGATATGAGTATCCTCTTAGACATCAAGACATTTCTTGCTAAACACTTTGACATGAAAGATTTTGGAGATGTTTCATTTGTGTTAGAGGTTGAAATATGTCGAGACCGTTCTCGTCATATTCTTAGTTTATCCCAAAGAAGCTATATAGATAAGGTACTCAAAAGGTATGACATGCAAGCCACTGGACACTCCTGTGGTTAAGGGAGATAAGTTTAGTCTCAATCAGTGCCCCTTAAATGATTTAGACAAATGGGAGATACAAACAGTTCCTTATGCATTTGTTGTTGGCAGTATAATATATGCTCAGGTTTGTACTAGACTAAACTTAGCATACATTACAGGCATGTTGGGAAGATACCTGGCAAACACAGGAAAAGACCATTGGAGAGCAGCTAAGAGAGTACTGAGATATTTGCAGAAGACACGGGATTTTATGCTTACCTTTAGGAGGCCAGAAAAACTTCAGGTTTATGGTTATACTGACTCAGATTTTGCTGGGTGCCAAGATAGTAGAAAGTCTACTTCAGGATATGTATTTCTGCTTGCCAATGGTGCCATCTCTTGAAAGAGTGCAAAACAGTCTCTTATTGCATCTTCCACTATGGCAGCAGAATTCATAGCATGCTACGAGGCATCCAATCATGGAGTATGGTTGTGAAACTTTATATCGAGGCTGCACATTGTAGATGGCATTGACAGGCTAGTACAATTGTTTTGTGATAATCAATCCGTAGTTCTCTACTCCAATAACAACAGGAGCTCCTTCAAATCGAAGTACATTGAGATCAAGTTCCTGGTTGTTAAAGAAAGGATACAGAATGGACAACTGTCTATAGAGGACATCGGTATAGACTCTATGATTGCGGATTCGCTTACTAAATGAATAATACCTAAGATGTTCCACGAACATGCAGCTTCTATGGGTCTTATGCCTTTACAGAAATTTTAGTTTTAGTGGGAGTTTGTAATTTATACAGTGCTCATTTGTAATAGACATTTTCAGTTATTTAGTTTTAGATTTTCAGATATTTGGTTATGTATAAAGTTTTTGTAAAGTTTCATTTCTGTTATGAAATAAACAAAGCTTAAAGTTTTCAGTTCAGTGATTGTCTATTTTGAGAAGTAATTTGGTTTTGGTTTTGGAAGTGATATCATATTTGGAGGACCAGTTGGGACTAGGCATCCGTTGATCACATTGGCATGTAATTTCCATGTTGCACATCCACACGTTTCTGGTTTAGTTACTGGGATGTAGCGAAAGCCGCCTTGGCTCTATTACTAGTGTAATTGGTAGATTGGATTGTCTTTAGATATGTATTTTCAGATATGACAGCAAAGTTGAGCTCAAATTTGATTTTGTGTTGAATGATTAACAGGTTGCGTATATAGTCCAAATGGGAGATTGCTGGATTTAATCGAACGTATGAACTTATATATGCGTTAGGTAATCACATAATCAATCAACATATAAATGATTGTCATATAATGCCCACCACTAAAGTGATTAAATCATATTTTGTTAAGAGTATGGGCATAAAATGCAAGGAGATGGTGTGGTTATGTTTTATATGTGTAGAGACCGATTTTGCAATTACAACTCCTCGATGGGTGGATTTGTAATTTGCTATTAGTAATTAGTTTTGCCTAATTACTAAAATAGAGAGGTCAGGTCCCCAAGGGTTTCCACCTTCATTCTCTACACCTCCCCATTGTGTGTTGAAGAGAAAGGGAGAGACAAGTTGTAGCTAGGTTGGCTGCTGTCACAGTAGGAGGTTATCTCCTGTTTACTCTCGATTCATAGCAAGGTGAGAACACTTTTGGAAGATCCTAACATGCAGCCTCATTATTTGTTAGGCACTATGAACCCAGGTATGTTATCTGTTCTTTTCATGTATACATAGACTCTGAATAGATTAGAGATGCCCTTTTATGTTTCGTTCATATATGAATCATACATGTGCATGTATGTACCATTTCCTCAGTCTTTTATTCTAGCAATCATCAGATTATATACATGTGTAGATTTCATCTTTTCGTATTCCCAGAAAACTCAAACATTTCCGTAATCATCAACAAGTACCGGTACTAAAGATGAGTACCGGTACTGTTGCTATACTGTTCACAAACACTAAAGTGAATTGTAGCTAGCTTGTACCGATACTCTTCATGAGTACCGGTACTACTAGCTCCAGATCAACTCCAGGACGTCTTAAGTCCAATACTGGTACTTACATGTACCGGTACTCATTATGAGTACCGGTACAAGTGAGTCCCAGATCAGGTTTTGGATTTGAAGTCACCAGGACCTGTAGCTTACAAGTACCGGTACTCGTGATGAGTGTCGGTACTGGTAGGCTACAGGTGGTATTACCAGTACTCAATAAGTATCGGTACTCCTCATGAGTACCGGTACTTGTTGAGATCAGTTAGCTCTTGGAGGGATACCAGTACTCACCGAGTACCGATACTTATCATGAGTACCGGTACATGGTGAGTATTGGATGGGTACTCATTTGGACTTGAATTCCAAATAGTAACTCATAGGTACCGGTACTTGGCATCAGTACTGGTATCCATTGAATATGAAACCTATGTCAGTAAGTCATAGGTACCGGTACCGGTTTACTAGTACTAGTACCCAGTCAGTATGAAGTCCAATCGAGACATGATATTGTAATGATTCATCCTAAGTCAGAGATAGATTAATTTCAATTAAGTTCCTAAGGATTTAAAGAATTAACGCCTAACACTAAAAGTCTCATCTTTGCATGACCTTCTCTTTTTAAGGAAAACAAAAGGCACTAGTGGATCACATACAGGTATTTTGGAAGATATCTTTCTTAAGGGTGATAGAATGTAATTTTATATCAAGCAGCAGTGTCATTGATGGGCTCTACATTGTATGCACGACAATTATACAACGCAATTGGGGTCAAGTTATATGTGCACAAGGTTGTCAACCTCTAAAATACAGGTGTCGCCTGAAAGATGCAAATAAACACATAAAAGCAAGCCTATCCGGCGAGAAGTGTTTGCCAAGTTGTTAACTACTCTGTTCAGAAATGTGCTAAATCACACACTACATATTTTTATTTCTTTTGATGACAACAGGAGATTGATGATTGATTTTTTGTAATCAATTGTATTTGTATAGCTGAACATGGTAATACGCTCGAGAGTGAGTACAATGAATTTTAAAAATACAATTGGAAATGTGGACAACTTTGTCTAACCTCCCATTCATGTTTATCAGTGGCTGTTCTTTGGCTATGACTTTGAGTATTAGTTGACTTACTTCGGATGCTTTCTCATAGACCTTTTCTTTCTTTATTTATTTATATTTTTAATTTTTAAAATAAGAATCATAAACGTTGTTTTTGTTTGCACTTCAACATGTTTATTCCCTTCAGCTAGATAGCTTAGCTTCCTTTCTTCTCTGCATGCAGGATACTGGCTTCCCCTTGACAGAGAGAGATAGGCTTGGACTGCGAGGCCTCCTTCCTCCTCGTGTCATATCATTCGAACAACAATATGATCGATTTAGTCAGTAATGTTATGCTGATGTGCCATTTCTTACTTGCATTAATAAAAAATCAGGCCATACCGGAACCTTAATGGTGAAGGAAATGAATAAGGATTTTTGTTCATCTTGTAATGAAATCTAATTACTGATCACTAAATGCTTTTTCATTTTTCTTGTATCATTCGTTGATTAAGAAAATTAACAATCATGGATTTTGTCAAATTTGACCCTTTCCTATTTCTAGTGGAATCGTACCATTCTTTGGAGAAGAACACCAGAGGTGAGCCTGCTGATGTTATAGCTTTGGCAAAGTGGAGAATCCTAAATAGGCTGCATGATAGAAATGAAACACTGTACTACCGGGTAAGTTCGTGGTCCTGTTCTTAAGTACCTGAATCAATTTTTAATAAGAATTTATGTATTCTGAGCTCATAGCTGTGTTTTTTTTTTTCAGGTTTTAATCGATAACATAAAAGATTTTGCTCCAATTATATACACACCAACTGTTGGATTGGTATGCCAAAATTATGGTGGCTTGTACAGGCGACCACGTGGAATGCACTTTAGTGCAAAGGACAAAGGAGAGATGATGTCAATGATCTACAATTGGCCAGCTAAGGAGGTAGTGAAACCTTTTTCCCTACAGATTTCAATCTTTCACAGTTATCATTCATCTTCTGCGTCTGATGGTTCAAAGCACCTTGACTAGAGCAACTGTCAAAATTGCTACATTACCTTCTTTGACATTGTCAGAAAAACTGTCTAAACTGCTCTACTACCTTTTTGGCATTGTCCTCAACTTCCTGCTTATGCTGGGAACTGTAATCTTGTATCAAACTATATATGAGCCTCATCTGTTGATGCCATTGCGGGTATCTAACTGGCTGGGAAAGTTGTCTATACAAAACAGTGAAACCTTATGCTTATAGTCATTTATTTATTTAATTTTATTTTTTTTTAAAAAGGTAAAAATGAGAAGTCTTAAGTGAGTATCATCTAGGAATATATTTAAAAAATCACAGAGTGACGTTTTCCACAAGATAGAGAGTGCCTGAGAAGAAATGATGGCATGCCAACATGAGGGCACATTCCCATAAGTAAATCACTTTTTTCTCCATCAACAAGGTCCATACAAAAGCTATTTTGGAACTATAGGTAGCAGGCTAGTTGCATGATGTGAAGTCAAATTTTCCTTTCTAAAAATCTAAAGCTGGTGAGGTAAATGTCTTCAGTCAGTGGGCATGATCAATACAAACCAAAGACATTTTCTCATGCTCATCTGACAAAGGTGTATCTTGAGAAACCAGAGATTTGTGCCTTTGACCTTGTCTTCACATAAAGGACAAGTAGTGCCCTCATCAAATACCTAAAGGGAGTGACAAACCTTCACGAGAAATCTTCTTTTGATCAACTGCATAAATAAATCTATATGCTGGGTCCTATGCCTTCTTTACTCAAAACTAACATCCTTGAAAGGTTGAGAAATTGATAAATGAGGGAGAGTTCGTGAAAAATCTTTATCCTATAGAGTTCAATTCTCATCATAACAAAAGCTGGAAAACTAGGACATACTCTTATCTAGATGCAATAGTCTTATCTACAAATGGATCTATGGGTTGCCTGGCTCAGTTAAAGGCATTCATGGTGCAAAATATAGATCCAGGCCTCTTGTCTTGAGTGCTGGTCAATAAAATTTGCTGCAGATCAGTGTTAATTAACATGTAAACAATCCATCCTTCTGTAGGCACCCAAGAGAAAACAGAGTTATCTTGACAGTAGCCCGTGTTTGTTATGCACATTTCTTCCAGTCATCGGTGGCAATCCTTTAGATCCAAGAAGGATAGGGCTAAGGTTTTGGCGGTCTTGTGGGGTGTTTGGCTAGGGAGAAATGGGACGCTTTTTAGGGGGGAGAGATCCTATGTTAAGAACTTTGTTTCGTCTATTTCTTCCCAGGTGGTATTTTGGGGATCTGATTTGTAATCTCTGATGTAAATTGGTTTTTTGGAATGGATGATTTTGGGTGGTTATCTTTCGGATAACCACCCTTTGGCTTTTCAAAAAAAGAAAAATCATTAATGTAGGATTTTCAACTTGTCATTTTTAGGTACTAGTCTATGCACTTCTGCTAATCATCATTGACCGGTTAGCAATAGCATCTAAAGCTCAGCGTTAGGTGCATATATTTGTTGCCTTACAGATAACAGTTTTACAAACCATAATGCAGTCAATGTTTACTTGCTTTTGTGGTCTGAAAATGTTGCATTACTTCATCAACAGGTAGACATGATAGTAGTGACGGATGGAAGTCGCATCCTTGGCTTAGGAGACCTTGGAGTTCAGGGCATTGGCATACCAATTGGGAAACTTGATATGTATGTCGCGGCTGCTGGCATTAATCCACAAAGAGTAAGTTAGCCTATCCTATTGTGCAATAATTAAGGAAATTTTATGTGTTGTAGCTATAAAATTAGAGGAACTAAATGATGCTTTTTTCAACATACACAACCTCATTTCCACTGGACATCTTTGATAGACAATTTATTGCTCTTTATATGCAGATCCTTCCAGTGATGCTTGACGTGGGAACCAATAATCAAAAACTTCTTGAAAACAATCTTTGTAAGATACCATGCTCGATTCATAACTATATTTTGACTTACTAAATACAAAATTGATTTCAACACTGTTCCTGTGGTCATGGCATACAGATTTGTTCATTAAACTTGTAGCTATGTTGTTAGAGAACAATTAGTGATTTTTTTTTTTGAAAGGGGAAAGGGTGGTTTGATAACCACCCAAGAGGTATATTAATTAATTAACAAAAAAATAGTACAATCTAGGTTATAGAGCAGAACTTCAAAGACCACTTAAAAGAGGAAATAGACACAACAAAATTTTGACATAGGGTCTCTACCCCTTGAAAACAGTCGCATTTCTTCCTATTTAGATACCCCACAGAACAACCAGGGGTCTTGCCTTCTCTTTTCTCGACCTGAAAACATTCTGGTCGCTAGACCGACTCCCACTCCTGAAGGATCTCTAGAAATCATCAAATGTAAAATGCCTCCACCCCCCTGTATCAAAACGGTACCAAATCCGCTCGGCAAAAGGGCAACAGAAAAAAAGATGGTCTACATCCTCATCTGCCTCGAGACAAAGGGGACACCTTCTATCTGCCTTCGGTACCCACCTCGCCTCCCACATCCTCGTCATAAGCCAACCTCTCCTCAGCAGCCAAGTGAATATTTTTACCTTTAGTGGACAAGCTGTCGACTATATCTGAGTACAATCTCTAATGAGATCCATATCCGTCCACCTACCTCCACCTCCACCTCCACCTCCACCTCCAAGTCTCCTGTAGGCATCTCTAACAGAAAAGTCACCCTCCTCCTAGAAGAAAGCATCCTCACCATCCTTCGGCTGGAAACCCTCCAGTTCTTGCATTAGTGCTTGAACCTCCTGTATCCTTTGATCAGAGAGACTCCCCAACAAAAGTGGGGCACTAGCAATCGCCCTCCCACACATCAGCCACCATAGCCTCCTTAGCTGTGGTCAACACAAATAGCCTAGGGAAATAGATACACAGCTTCCCTTGATCCGTCTAATCATTGATCCAAAATCTGAACAAATTACTGGTGCCAAGAACAGGTGAGAAAAAGCTCTGTACTTTGGGTGCCACTTGAGAGTTGAGACAAGTCTCTAAGGAAGTGAGAAGTACCTCTTGGTGGCGACAGCAAGAGATCCCACCGCATCGGACATCCATAACACATAGTGAAGACTCTCCCTAAGAAACCCTCTCTATTCTTAAGCAGCCTACTAACCCACTTGGTCAAAAAAAAATTGCCATTCATTCTTCCTAGCTCTCTAACTCCCAACCCCCCTTCCTTGACGGGTTTACAAACTTCTTGCCATGCTACCATCCTCGCTTCACGTCCCCTTGCTCCATAGTTTGTCCAGAAGAAATTCCTTATCATATTCAAGATCCTCTTCTCAATTCATTGCAGTAGCTTTAGGATCGAAGTGAAGTAAGACGACATGAAAAACACCACCTTGAGGATCACCAACCTCCCTCCTCTAGAAAGAACTCTAGACGCCCACCCTGCCAACCTTCCTTCAATCCTCTCCATCAAGGGGGCCCAATCAAGAACAATTATTGATTTTGGAATTGAACATTTCACACTTAAATTAATCTAGATTTCTTTTAGTACTTTATTCCTATTATTTTTAGTGTATATATAGATCTTTTGTGGTGCACAGAAGCTCTAGAAATTTAGCATTCCGCTTTGGTTCTGCAAAAATTGCATCAAGATTCTTGATTGTGCAAATTCTAATATGATCAAATAGTGTCGTCGTAGTCGGAAATACGCAAAGTTTTAAATTTCTAAAATCAAACTTGCAATAGATTTATGAAATTGAATCGAGAGTTAGAGTTGTTCGCACGGAGGCAAAATAAAGTAAATACCATATTAAATTGCTCGAGAGAAAAAATGTTTTTGGCATTTTTTTTTCGAAAAGGGAAAGGGTGGTTATCTGTATGATAACCTCATGTTTTTGGTATTGTTGAGTTTTGAGATTTGTTTTGGTATTTTTGAAATAGAAAACGAATATGATGAATATGATTGCGAACTATGGCTACGAATGTGAAAACGTAAACGAATGGAAGTGAAACATGAAACCTAAATACGAAAGCAACTAAATTAATGCAAGTAAATAAAGCAACTCAAAATAAGAGATAGGCAAGAGATAATGAACTAGAAATAAGAACTTTTATTGCTAATCAAATGTCAAATTACATTAGATAAATGCTTGGAAATAAAACTGGAACTAACTAGAAGTAGAACTAGAAACAAGAATAGAAATATAACAACTAGAAATAGAATCTAAACTAAAGCTACAACTAAAAAAAGCAAATAAACGAGAAGAGAAGGCGGGTGTAGAAGTGTTGAGAAGGTGGTGGAGAGATCCTTCGAGTCTTTTTGCCTTAGATGTCGATATGTAGAGAGTCAACGGAAAGCGGAGTTGTAGAAGTAATGAAGGGCGTCTAGAGGAGGAAGATGATGGAGAAAGGTGTAGGGAGAAGAATGATGGACACTGGGGGGGGGGGGGGGGGGCCCATAGGGTCTATTTATAGGCATTTGGGTTGGCTTGATGAAGGGCTAGGATTTGATCATGGAAATCAATGACTAGGATTTGGTTTGATGTGGATAGATAAGGGTAGTTTTTATTGGCATAAGATCAATGGTCTAGGTGTGATCAAGGAAGGATGAAGGGCCAATATTTAACCTATATGTTCGGCCAACCTAAGGTGGTTTGGAGTCTTTATGGCCTTCCAATGTGGAAGAGAATGGAGGCCATTGAATGATGGATGTAGGGTTAGGATTGAAGCATCATAGGTGGCTGCTTATAAGGATTTGAAGTAAGGGTTAGGATAAGATGTTGGTGGGTTTTTGGAGGGTTAAATCTAGGCCATAGGATATGTTCTTAGTGGCTGGGATTTAGGCTCCTAAGTGGCTGTCGAAATGGGTTGAAAGGAAGGGATATGGGCGGCACCTAAAAGGATAGACTAGGGTAGGGATATGACCTAGGTTTAGGAGTAGTATGGTGGAGGATTGAAGGTCCTAGGATATCTAGATCTAATGGCTAGGATTTGGTGCACTAAATGGCTGGCCAAAATGGTGTTTCTAGAAAGCAAAAGGGATGGCTAAGGGTTTGTTGGGAGGGATAGAAATAGGAATAGGTGGTTTGGATTTTTAGTAAATCACGTGTTGAGTTTTAATTAATATTGGCCTGCCATTCAAGGTGGGAATTGAGGTGTTTTAGTCGGCCAACCTAGGGTGCTAAATGGGTTAGGTTGACCAAGGTTTGGGTGTAAGAAATTGGGTTGCTAAATAGGCTAGATATAGGAATCAATTGGGCTAGGGTTTAGAAAATAGGATTAGTCCAATTAGAAAAGTGAGCTTAGATTGAATTTCCATTAATGTGGAGCTCCAATCAGATCATGACTGGTAGTTGCAAACATATAAACAAAACTCATCAAGGTACAAGATACAAGTAGAAGCAAAATTGCAACTAAACCCCTAAAAATGCAATATTTTTGAAATGATGAAACATGAGTAATATATAGCCTAATCTAATGCATTGTGACCCAAATTACCCTCAAACTAATATTAGTTAAGCATGAATTATGTAATTAAATAGGAATATATTAATTCTACATGTTTCATCTTTGTTTCCGTTGATGCCCTTATGATTTTGATGTTGGAACAAGGAAATCAAGCTATAGCTTTTCTTAGTGCTAGTGGTCTTTGCCATCAATGCCAATTTTAACTAGGGCTGGCTATTGAACCTACTTAGTTCAGCCAAGCCCAATTTGGGCTTCACTCATCAATATTCCACTTGGCTTGAAACTTGGCTTGAGCTCGATCTAGCCCACAAAAAACTCAGGCTCAAGCTCTTATCAAACCTTCTTTTATATGTTAAATTGACATTTTTGTTTACCATTAAGCCATTGATACACAACAAACCAATTACACCTCTTTCTAGGAGAGGGAGGGCTCTACTTGTAAGTCACATATGTGGACTTTTCTTAACTCCACATGATGTGGAACCAGGTTTGACCAAACAAATAGGTGAGAGGAGGTCTAATGCCCCACATTCAAGTGACTTGGGTAGTGACAAAACTTTTTCTTTTGGAAGAAAAAAAGACACAAATACTGGGACATTTTTGCAAGGAAGGAATTGACCTTGAGACTGACACATGAAAAGGTCAATGAACTAATAAGCTGGGCTTTTTATTGGTTGTTACTGGAGGTACACACAAATATTGGCATTTTTATTGAGCTCGAGCTATAAGCCTATTAGGCTGGAAGGTGGTTTAACTTGGTAGATCAATGAGCCAGACTAACAAGTCATTATTGAGCCAATCTCGTGGCAGGCTCATTGAGCCCAAGTCTTTTGTGCACCTTTATTTTGACTGCGGCATTGTAGTCATCATATTATAAAGCCTATACTGAGGAAACCTACCTGTTCAAGTATAGAAAAAAAATTATATCACTTGCATGGGTTGTATTATGAATATAACTGGTTCATCTTCCTTGAAAAAATAGTGTTCTTTTGCTCCATTTGTTGTTTGTTGTGTATCCTATCCTTTTTGCATTTAGTTCAAGCCTAAGCCAAGATAAAGGATGGTCACATTAGGCAGTAGCTGCTGGCAACGATAAGACTTTTTTTTAGAGCAAGTTCAAGTTTTTTTTTTTTAAGGCAAAAAAAGGGAGAGTACCTTAAAGGTACCCACCCAGATAAATTCATTAATTCAAAGGGGTGTTACATAAAAAATACATCAGGAAGCAACATCCCAAAACAACAACTGGGAAGAGATAGAAGAAATAACATTCTCAATGTAGGGGTTGTTCCCCCTAATGACTACCCCATTCCTCTCGAGCCAAATACGCTAAAGAATCGCCAACACTTTGGCCCGCACCCTTTTTGACCTAAAGGCGTTACATCCCACTTGCGCTGCACCTCTATGGAAGGACGCCCAAAATGTTTTAGAAGAGGTCGGGTCAACCTAGATGAATCCCAAACATTGGCACACCCGTGAGGCAAAAGGGCAGCAAAGGAAGAGATGGTCACTACTTTCTTTCGCCTGCATGCAAAGTAGGTAAGAGGTGTCCTTGGAAGGCACTCACCATGCTCTCCTTTCCTTCACAAAGAACACCTCAGGAGCCAAGCAAAAAACCTGATTTTCAATGGGCAGTTTGCCGACCAGAGAAGCCTGCAATCCCTAAAAAAATCAACATCCACCAATTGTGTGGTGGATGTTAACCTGCAGTATGCTTCCTTCATAGAGAAAGCATCATCATCCTAGCCTAGCACATCCAAGCTTTTTTCTGGTTCCCATTCTTCTAGGGCCTGTAGCATTTCCTGTAAGTCCTTACATTACTGGTTCGAGAGGCCCCCCTGGAAGGATGGGCGCCAGGCACCTCCCCTTTGTCAACTGCTCTGAAGAACACTCGTGGGAATTTACTGCTCAACGAGCCGTCTCCCTGCCAGTCATCTGTCCAAAATCTGAAGTTGTCACCGTTCCCAAGCATAGGGGTGAACTAGCTCCTAATCTTTGGTGCCACTGTAGCCAGTTCTTTAATGAAAGGTGACACCCCAGCTGTAGGGGAGATGAATGTTTCCCTAGAGAGCAAGTTCAAGTTTTAACGAGGATAGAAAAGATTTAAACCTTGCTCGCCACTTTGAGAGACTCGAAAATTAGCTTCTCCCATTGTGCCACCTTTTGGGATTAAGCATAAGAGAAGTTGGACTTCTCATTGAGGGATGGCTAAATACATGTAGCGAAGATAGTAAAACAGGCAAGTACTCATCCTTCATATTTCAGCTTTTTTTTTACTCAATCTTCCATGTTTATTCACTTCACTCAAGTTTTAAAATTAAATCTGTGCAACCCATTTGCTCTATAAGCAAAAATTCTTTCTAGTGACTGGCTTCTATGAATTATTATAGATCATGTTTCTGGAATACTTAGTTTATCCACTATTAGTGCCTTTGCTGAGTATCCCTAACCTACCTCTGCAAGAGGACACCTAACTGCCCCACAACTTGTTTAAACTTGATTGTCAGTGCTAAATCCAAGTAAGAGCAGCCCTTGCTCGTACTTGGACATTACATGTAGAGCTGAATTTGATTGATAAAAGTCTGCCATTGCTATTGTTTTGGGGTTTTACATAACTGCCATGAAAGCATTCAAAATCACTTAGATGTCATAAGAAAATCCATATTTACGTAATTGCCTTGGAAAAGTTAATTCTATCTATATAAATGCCAATTCCCATGTCAATAAAGATGAAATCTGAACCTTACCTTAGTCGGTTTTAGTGTGAATTTGAAAACATAATTGAACAGTCCAGATTTCGTCTTGATTGATGCATGAATTGACTTGAAAATTGGCATTATGTAAATATGGATTTTCTTATGGTATTTAAGTAAATTTGAAAGTTCTTGATGGCATTTATGTACAAAAACCTTATTTCTTATGGTTGCAATAAAATGGGGATCGGTGTTTGTGCTATTGTTGGTATATGTTTTTGTTAGATGCTCGTGATTATTTACATGTGTGGCAACTGGTACTTGATTTACATATGATGTCATATGTAAGCTTTCTACTAGATCTAGGACTGAGGCAGCCTAGATTGGAGGGGGATGAATATCTGGCCATTGTTGATGAATTTATGAAAGCTGCATTCACACGTTGGCCAAAGGCAGTTGTACAGGTGACTTCTCAGAGTAAAATATTTTGCAAACACTTAAGTCCTTGCACTTTAGTCTTTGACAAATTTGTTTACTTCAGTTTGAAGATTTCCAAATGAAATGGGCATTTGAAACTCTAGACCGGTACCGCAAAAGATATTGCATGTTCAATGATGATATACAGGTTAGGCATTTGATCCTTTTAGTGTCTTAATTATTCCTGTAAATTAAAAAACTAAATCAAATGGTGCAAAAATGGATTTCTTTGAGATATTTCTTTCATCCTTTTTATTGGTCAAATTGTTTTGTGCTCTAATAGGGTACAGCTGGTGTGGCATTGGCTGGATTATTGGGAGTTGTGAGAGCCCAAGGTCGGCCCTTGGTGGAGTTTGTGAACCAAAAGATTGTGGTTGTAGGAGCTGGAAGGTAAAACTTAGGCTATCCTTGATATCTTCATACTCTGGGCTGAGCAAGATATGTTTGCTAATGCTTATTGTTCTGACCCAAATAAGATTGAGATAGCTGGATCAGTTAATCAGCTCTTGATCTGATCCCAATCCGGTCAAGTTTGAAGGCCAAACCAGTAATGGAGCTTACCTGATCTAGATGGATTATTCTTTTGTTATTCAACCAATTTGTTGAACTTGATTAGCCTTTCTTCTATTCAAAATCCCCTTTGTTTTTTATAAATCAGTGCAGGGATAGGTGTGCTTAAAACAGCGAAACAGGCTCTAATGAAAATGCTGAGAAAAACTGGAAATTTAGCTGCAAAGAATCCATTTTGGGTTCTTGACAAAAATGTATGGTACCCTGAGGACCAGTCTCCAATCCTTCTATTTTATTTTAGCATCTTTTGTTTTGCTTGCTAAAGTTTCGTACATTACTTTCTTATTTCCAACATTTATAGTAGAAAATCTACTGAAAGTGAAAATTGCAATGCTCCACATCTAGATGATTCTTTATTCTCTGTAACATCCCTGTCACGGAAACAATTGCTTTGGGCTCAACAACTCTCTAGATAATTAACTCTAAATTATTCAACAGATGTCCCCCTCTTTTAAGTTGTGAACATTGTTTTATAAGTTGTCATTGTGAGATATCTTAACCCTTCTCTAGTGGCCAGAGCTTAGATGAAACCTAGACGACTGGATCTAAATCTCTCTCTCTCTCTCTCTCTCTCTCTCAGTTTTTTAATTAAACTCTAAACTTAGGTTGGGCATCAACCTCTCAAATCCTTGCCTGCCATGGGAAAAACAAGCTATATGTCTCCATACAATGTAAATGATGCGTTGCATGAAATTCACTGCATAAACATAACCACCAGTGAGTATCTGTGTCTCTCTATCTAACCAAGTAGAACTTCTGCCTTTGAATTCCTCGGGCTTGAGGGATAACTGAAACAAATTTGCTGAGACATATTGATGCATTGGGTTAGCTGGATAAATGGATGTTCTCCGTGACCATGTAACCTGTATTATATTAACTTTTTTTTCTGTCTAATATGGTTAAGTCATAGGGTTAGCATGTGAATGTTCCTGTTATAAATGTGCCCTTCTAGCAGCACAACGGTGTGGCCATAACCAGCAACGAATTGCAGGCAGCACATGATCAGTTTCTGGAGAATGAAGTTGTTCCAGGGTGATGAATTCATACCATGTTCAAATCACAAAGTGTAACATAAATGACATGTTGAAAACACCATAAGTAATTTACAGTTACTTTATGTCCAGGAGAGAGCAGAATGTTGGTTATGTTTCTTGGAGTTTGATGTATCATAATGTTACTGTTGAATCATTTATTTCTCTATTTTGGTTATGTTTTGTTGGGTGGAGGCATACTTGTACTTTTACCCTTTGTGCCTCTTTATATAAAAGTACCTAGGGTTTCAAATAAAGGTTTGACCGACATTTCAACTTAACATGATATCAGAGTAGTGGTCCTAGACCGATGGTTTGATATCCTACCAACCCTAGCCTCCCTACACCTTCACTAAAATCCTAACCCCAGCACTCCGACCGCCGCCATTGTCTCCGATGGCCTCCCGCTGGCAGCACCAGTCGGTGGGGGCTTGCAAAGGGTCTCCAACATGTCTTGCAAGGAGATCTGACCTCCTTAGCACCGCCGCCAGTGGAGATCTGTCATCGCACCGCCGATAGGAGTTGAGGAGGTTCGGTGACCTTTGAGGTCCATCACCCAAGTCTCCTCTTTGTTCTAACGGTGGTCTGAAGGTCGAAGCAGCATCGCTTAGGCCTCCAAAGTCCCCATCGACGCTACTCAGGTGACCAGCGCTGCCGCTCAGGCTTTTTGACCCCAGCAACGCCTTCCAAGGCCGCGGGGGGGGGGGGGGGGGGTCTAGTGGTGGTGCTGTGTGCCTCCTCTCGCCCTGTTTTGGAGATTCTAATCTAAATCAGGGGCTAGGAGGGTTTTTTTGTTCCGGATCTACCTCTAAAGATCGTTCTAGAAGAGCTAGACTCCATGGAAGGTACTGCTAGGGCCTGACTTATGCCCTAGCGTGTGCAACAACACTGTTTCTTGGTGCTCTACAACATATGATCTAAAATCAAATTTTTGTGTGTCTTGTATGCTTGTTTTGAAGCCAACTTAGGTCTGAAATTGGGATTTTCAGACCTTATGATTTGATTGTTTATTGTGCTGCATATTTGATTGACTTTTTTCCACATATCGGGCATTATGGAAGACAAAAAGGAGGTTTCTAATGACTAGGTGGGGAAGATTTCTACCTCGAGCATATTCTTTTAGGGTAACTACTATTAAGTTGGGTGGCTCCAACCTCCTTCTGTGGTCTGCCTTCCTATCTCGATTTGTGGGATCATGTCAGAAGAAATACGTTTCTCACAGGTGCTGGATAAAACATAGAATTCCTTAGGGACATCAAGCTACTTCTATTCCTAGTGCTTCTGTGGCTTAGATGTTTGGTACTACTGTGTAAACCATCTTGGCGTGTAGACTTAGGTGCATCCTCCCACATCTCATGAGATGCTACACTATTTTCGTCTCTTCAATTGGTGACTACTCCAATTCATGTTAGAGTAGTAGATAGTGCCTTGTCCCCTTTGACAGGTTTGGGTGACATCTCTTTGCCCTCTACTTTGCCTCTTACTGATGTTATGCATATGCTTAAATTTACTTTTAATTTAATGTCTATCAGTCAGATTACTAAAGCATCAAATTGTAGAACAGTGTTTCATGATCATTTTTTCTTCTTGCAGGATTTCCTAACGATGAAGCAGATTGGTGGGGGACTTGAGCAGGATGTCCTATATTACCTTGACCTCCCACCAGAGCATTATTCTATGGCTACCACTTATGCCACCTTTGCTTTATAGTAGCATCTTAGACTGGGACATCCTAATGTTTCTATTCTTTGTCGTCAGTTTCCTGACATGCAGTTTCCCGATTCGTTTTCTTGCGATGCTTGTCAACTTGGCAAGTATCATAAAGCCTCCTTTCCTAGTAGTTATAATAGAATCGAGTCTGCTTTCTCGCTTGTTCATGCTGATTTATGGGGCCCATGTCAGGTCAAGAGTCTTATGGGTTTTTGGTATTTTCTAATTTTGGTAGATGATTATACTTGTGTTAGTTGGGTTTTTATGATGAAGGAGAAATCCGAAACCCCTACGTTGATTAAAAATTTTGTGCATGAAATAAAGACTCAATTTTCTACTAGTATTCGCATGTTTCGAACCAACAATAGTTTTGAGTTGTGAATTCTACTTTGACTAAGTTTTTTCAATCTCTTGATATTATACATCGGACTTATGTTCATACATCCCAACAGAATGGGGTGGCTGAATGCAAATTGAGGCACCTTCTTGATGTTGCCCGCACTATTATATTTCAGATGCATGTTACTACCACCTTTTGGGCTAATGTGCTTACGGCTGCTCTTTTGATTAATCGTGTGTCTTCTTCTGTTCTTGGTGAGAGACCTCATATTCTGTTTTATTTCCTGATCAGGAGCTTTTCTCTCTTCCTCCAAAAGTGTTTGTATTTGTTTTGTCTATTTATTCAAGGTGGACAAGTTAGCTCCTAGATTTGTTAAATGTATTTTTATGGGTATAGATGTTATGATCCCCTTTTACATCGTTTTTATGTAAGGATGTGACTTTTTTTGAGGACATATCATATTATACTGCTGTAGGAAAATCTCCCAGTGTCACATAGGATGTCCCATTGCCTATGCCCAGTGCTGCGCCTCCAGGTCCCTTTAAGCCACCTTCCCCTCGTGATGTCCCTCCCATTGCCTATCCTAGACATCCTAAGGTGCCCACTACTGATGCCTTCCCTTAGCACTTTCAGTGTAGACTTTCTACTACTCTACAGATAAATGAACCACTTTCTACTATCCCTGCTTAATCTTCTGTTGATATTGCTGATTTAGATGGAGGTCCAGATCCTACGCCACTTGAGGTACCTGATGTAAATCTTCTTATTATTGCTAAGAGGAAGTCACAACGATCTTGTGCTAAATATTCTGTTTCCAATTATATGTCACTTGATCATTTACCTGTAGTAGAGAGGCTTTTATCTCTTGTAGTTGATAGCAAAAATATTCCCAGGAATCATGTTGAAGCTTTTCATGACCCTTCCTTGGCCTTGGCTATGGAGGATGAGATGGATGCTCTTCAGTCAAGGGGTACCTAAGAACTTGTTGACCTACCCCTTGGTGCTGTTGTTGTGAGGTGTAAGTAGGTGTTTACCTTGAAATGCCGCCTAAATGGTACAGTGGAAAGGCACAAAGCATGCCTAATTGACAAAGGTTACACACAAATGTTTGGAGTTGACTATTTTGAGACATTTTCTCTAGTAGCCAGACTCAATTCAATGATGATACTTCTTTCTATGGCAGTCAACAGTGGCTGGTCTGTTTCACAGCTTGATATTAAAAATGTTTTCCCCTATGATGATTTAGAGGAAGAGGTATACATGCAACAACCCCTTGATTTCGTGGTTGAGGGGGAGTGTCAAAAAGTCAGCAGATTAAAGAAGGTAATTTATGGCCTTAAGCAGAGCCCAGGGCTTGGTTTGAGAGAGTTAGTAAAGCTGTGCAAGAGTTTGGCTTTACTAGATCCACTGCAGATCACTCTGTTTTTACTATGCATAGAGCTGCTGGATCTATCATTATTATTCTGTATGTAGATGATATACTACTCACTGAAAGTGATGCAACAGGGGTAAAGGCTACAAAAAAATTCTTGCATCCTCAGTTTGTTACTAAAGATTTAGGAATGATAAATTATTTTTTGGGCATTGAGGTGTAACATGTTATGGTGATTTAGTTCTGTCATAGAGGAAATATGTTCTTGATATGCTAAAAGATACAGGGATGTTGGGTTGCAAGCCTGCTAACATCCCTATGGACTCCTTTGCCACATGCAGACTCTGAGAGTCCACTACTTGAAGATGTCATCAGATAACGTGCTATGGTGGGAAAACTGTTATATTTGACTGTCATGAGACTTGACATTCGTTTTGCTGTTGGAAGACTGAGCCAGTTTATGTAGTCTCCTAGAGAAGTACACTGGGATGGTGTGTGTCAGGTACTAAGATACCTTAAGCAAGTTCCTGGTAAGGGGCCATCATTTATGAAGCATGGCCATTTGGATGTTTAGGGGTATTCAGATGCAAATTATGCAGGGGCACATGAGGACAAGAGATTTACTATTGGTTACTGTACCTATGTAGGTGGCAACCTAGTCACTTGGAGAAATAAGAAGTAAAATGTTGTTTCCAGATCTAGTGCAGAATCAGAGTATAGGGCTATGGTTCATACTACTTGTGAGCTCCTATTGGTGAGATCTATTTTATGTGATTTGAGAGTGTCTATTTCTGATCTTACTCCCATGTACTCTGATAACAAGGCAGCTGCATTTATTGCCAATAATCTTGCCTTTCACGAGAGAACAAATCATATATAAGTTGATTGCTACTTTATTAGAGATGCCATTACTTCTAGGAAGATCACAACACCTTATATTGCCACTGAATGTTAGATTGCAAATGCCGTTACCAAAGCACTCTCCAAGAAGTGTTTAGAGTTGCTATGTACCAAGTTGAGCATGCTTGATGCTTATACTCCAGCTTGAGAGGGTTCTTTTCTGCCACCACCAGCGCTTGCTCCGCTGCCCTCTCCCACACGACCCACACCAAACAACAAGCCAACAACAACACCTCCTCTTCCCAAATGCTGAGCCCTCCCCTTCGTACATGCTTTACAACCTTTGATGGTACGATTGTTTCCTCCTGGATCTTATGAGGGCCAACCTCCAGGCACCCCGCAACCACTATGCCATCTCATTCCTGTTCACCATTCCCATTCGTCACCATGCTGCCGCCCACTTCCTGTTCACCTTCACTACGATGTCGTACCCAGGAAGGTCCCCTTGTCGATGTCACCCACTTCAGCCACAGTTTTTGATCATCGTGGATGATGATGCTTCCTTGGCAGGTGGAGTTGATACATGCCTCCAGCTGGGAGCTACATGGAACCTGCAACTGTGGCAATTTTGGCTGCATTAGCACAGTAGGCTATTCCCATTTTAGGTTCTGTTTAGGCTGTGTCCTATTCCTCTCTTCCAAGGCATAGGGTGTTGCATGGGAAGGGAAAATATGAGTCAACGGGGGCAATCTTCGTTGTTTGACATGCCCATGGGTTGGGCAGTGTCCTGAGGTCCATTTATATGTGTGTTTGAATTCCTATGAGACGCAAGGAGCAACATTTTAAGTCCCTTCTTATTTGTCTTTATATTTTTGTCTTGTGGTTGATTGGTATTCCACCCACAACATCCCGCCATTAAGAATTGTATCAGGATGTGGCAAGGCTTGGAGTGGGGTTTTTGGAGGGGTTGATGGGGTGGGGGTGGCGGTACCCTTGTGTGGGAGGGTGGGTTTTATTAAGGTGGAGTGGCAAGGCTAGAAGAGCAGGTGTCAAAGGGGTGAGGGGCTAGGAGAGAGGGTCTCTGTGGGTTGTAGTTTGGGCTTGATCATAGCTCAGGTAGTCCAGAAGGGCAGAGAGAGAAAGGGATATTTTAGGAATAAAAAATTTAGTCTTCTCCCATTTACAATAAGGGAGGGGGTCTTTGCCCTTTTCTCAATTTCATGGGGGGCTACTTGTGCAAATCAATGCAACAAAGGTCCTTTGCACCCTATCATGCAATGGGAGGTCCTTTATAAATAACTCTTCTTTTAATCTTAGAATTTAAAGTAACTTCACACTAACAATTCTCAACTTTTATTAATGCAGGGCCTTATCACAAAGAAAAGAGAGGACCTTGACCCTGCAGCTGCTCCCTTTGCAAGAGGCTGTGGTCCTGAAGAACCAGAGGGGCTTAGGGAAGGGGCAAGCCTCCTTGAAGTGGTTAGTCCATCTAACATGTAAATGCTTATTATGTGTTATTATAACCTTCTGCAAATCTAACCAGGTTGAGAAAGTGAGGCCTCATGTTCTCCTTGGTCTATCTGGAGTTGGTGGTATTTTCAATGAGCAGGTGACTACTTTATCTGTCAATTCATTACTGTAAACTTCCATTGGATCTTTTAGTCTCTTTAAGGTTGAGAAAGTATAAAGTCAAGAACGTGTTTTTTATTTTGCCTTTTAAAAAAAATGATGTTTTTTGGTTGTGGTTCTTTTGTGCTTTTTATTACATTCGAATGCTTAAATTATGATCCTGTTTGATGAGCAAATGCATTACCAATGAAATTTCTACAAGCGGTTTTTTTAAAAATGGTTTCTCCAAGCACAATATTTTAGATGGATTGGTTTCTTTATTTGCAAAAAGAATTTGCTTTGCAATAAACTTTGCCCTTATGATTCTATCTAAGAACATCTAACCGCGCGATCAAGGTGTCCGTGTGTGCATATGATTCCTGATTTGGTGTATTGCCTTTATTCAGATACTTAGGGCCATGAAGAAGTCTGATTCACCTCACCCTGCAATATTTGCCATGTCCAACCCTACTATGAATGGTTGCTTTACTTTGCTTTGCTTGAATTTTTGTCTCTTATTTCTTGCCAGGCATGGCAGGCCTCAGATTTATGCAAAATAATGTGTTCCATGTTACATTTGTATGGTAACAGCTGAATGTACTGCTGCGAATGCATTTGGCTATGCTGGAGAAAATATAGTTTTTGCCAGTGGAAGCCCTTTTGAAGATGTAGATCTGGGTCAGTTTCTTAATTCTTATCCATTTCTCCCCGTACCTTGGTTTTGTTTTACACTGATTGATACAAATTTCCTCTGCAGGAAATGGCAAAGTCGGCCATGTTAATCAAGCAAATAACATGTATCTATTTCCTGGGTAAGTCTCGAATTCTGATGCTACTGTTTTGTTTCTTTACAACTGCAGATTGACTCTAATATCAACTTCAGAATTGGGTTGGGTACACTTCTCTGTGGTGCATGTCATATCTCGGATGGAATGTTGCAAGCTGCTGCCGAGTGGTGAGTTAACATGCCTGGTTATATCAAGATTGCTCTTGTTAACTTATGTCTTTGATAACATTATTCATAATTAATTATCAAAGATTAAAATTTGTCCCTTCCAAAGGAAAAGTAAGATCTGCCTATTGTCATTTGCACCTGAATCTACTTCAGGTGGCTATGTTATTGGACAGAACTGAATGAAAAGTTACTTGGAGTGTTACATAGTTTAACCATCCTTAATATGTCAGCAACTTTTTTGTTCTACGCAGCATATTGTTTTCAGTTAGGCATCTGTTTGGTAAGAATCCATGCTTCGTACAACCAATTTCAGTACTTTATAAACTGTTTAATCCTAGGCAGAACAGATTTCCATTAGACATCTATTTGTATGAACACAGGATTTGCCATCCCAGGTGGCACAGATCAACTCTAGAAAGTTTGATATGAGCACCTCTCTGGTTTTTTCAATCTTCATCTCATCGACGGCTTAGTCATTGCATGATATCCCAAATCTCAACTAAGAGGTCTTTAAATATCAATAAATTAAGCAGAACTAATCGAAAGAATGTAGTTAGAAAAGCCATCAGTTGCATTTTCATTTTATATATATTTTTGGTTTTAGTTTTAGTTCAGAGGCATATATGCTATTTCAATCAATCTGTGTTTCTGGATTACCTTTTAAAAATTCATACAATATATCACAATACATATGTATAGAAGAAACTTGGATGCAATTTATTTTCCATATCATAACTTCTGAAATCCTAGTGGATTTGCACTCCCTCTCTGCTTGGCAATCCCTGCCATATTCCTCGTTGGCAGCTTGGTGCTGTCTCCAACTGGTCATCATTTAATGTGCCCTTCCTGCCACCAGCTCCTCTTCTTCAATCCTTTGCTGCTATCTCATTTCTATTCAGCCAACTACTTTTGTCTCTACACAGTGTCCATCCTCAAACCCTCCCAGGTTCTTCATTTCATTGATCGTTGTGGTAACTGCAGAGCCTAATATGACAATCATGAAGAGGTTTGTTGTTCTTGAGCCAGGTCATACCTTAGCCCCATGACAGCCAGGCTGGTGGTCGTATCAGTTTATTCATGGTCAACGTGCTACAGGCATGCCATGGATCTCCGAGGAGATGATACTGGATAGAATCTTGGCTGATCTGGTTGTTGATGCTATGGTTATTGACAATTGAAGTAATAACCTGTAAATTATGGATCGGTAGGTGACAAATGAATAAGTGGCATCCTTATTTGAGACCATTGTGGCATTTCCTCCTGCTGACCAGTTGAGCAAGAAATCTCTCTTGTGCATCTTTTTGGTTTTTGGTAGGGGACAGGGAAGGGAATAGTGTTAGGTGCATGGTTATGAGTCTATAAGATGACACGTGAAGTGCTTGACTTGTTCACTTTAAAATACAAAAGAAACCCCTTTTAAAAAGAAAAAGAAAGAAAAAGAAAAGAAAGAAGCCCCATTTTGTAGGACTCAATATAGATACTTTTTCCCAATCCTAAAAATCATTTAAGGAATTTTAACTTGTTGAATGGGAAAGCTCAATAGTGGAGCTTGTGGATTGTACACAGATGTCTTAGATATCTTGTTCATCAATAGTATAGGGGCTCGCTGATCCTGTTAATTAAAGTTGCAGTTAGCTATTCAATCGTTTTACTTTAAGCTTATGCTATTGGCGTAACACTCTTCTGTTTAGCGAAGGGTTCCTGTTGGTTTCTTGCAGGAAGAGGCCCAGTTGACAAGAAAAAAGGAAGAAAGGAGGGGAATGGAAAATATCACAAGGAGAGGAAAAAGGAAGAATACATGGGAATTTTGTCATGTTCAACCTGAAGGAATGTATGCCCTGGGGAGGAATCTAATCTTCAAATTCACTAGGTGTGGAGGAAGAATTACAGTGCTTTGCCCTTTGCTCTCAGACTTTGGTTATGTGGTTGGACTACTCAGAATCATCTGCAATGTTTGGCGATAAGTTCAGATCCTCTGACCCCACTGTTCAGGAGCCCTCCATCCCTTTGCATAAAAGAGAGGTGGAGACCATAAAGATTTGTTGATGGGAGGTCAAGGTCGAGCATAGGGTGAGAAGCTTCATCGAATGGTCTGGAGCATGCCTCATTTAGAGTTGATAGACATCCATGTCTATTTGGGAATTGTATATTGGTGGGTCTTAGCGATCACTAACATTCCATTTTCCTGGCTTTTTTGCTGTGGTATGGCAAGCCATCAGGAAGTGTGGCTTCCATGTAAAAGGTTCAAACTATCTGAAAATTACTAAAAGTTCGGTATACTCATAGAGAAGGTCTAAAAAAGAAGATCCTAGGTTGGGTTGGGTCACACTAGAGTATTTGTAACAACTTGGCCCCAAGGTCAAAATTAATTGAGAAAAATTGGTCTTGGTGACTTATTAGATATGAGTCCAATAGATCCAGAGCAACCATTAAAAATGCTTAATCCCAAGTTATTAAGTAATATACTTAATATTTTATAACCTACTAAATTTCTCAGGTTTACGATATGGCGTCATTTTTGGGTTATTATAGTATCTGTTCTACAAAGTGAGAGGACAAGCAAGGTTTGGAATGCTCGATCTGATAGGAACCTGAGGATCAAAGACTACAATAGAGGGGGAGGTGAATAGTGTAGTATCTCAAACAAATTCAAAAATTTAAAAAGAAATGCAAAACACAGTTCAAGATAAGTAAAGAGATACAAACCACAGGAGAACAAGACGACTTGTAGTGAAAGATCCCTTCGGGTAAAAATCACTACCTAAATCTTTCAGCTTGGGATTTTCTAAGATCAGCCATCGTCAATTGCTCCATTAACCAAGCTACTTCAACGTAGGCTGCTTAATCATACCAAAGCACCTGCTCTGTATCCCTGAACTAGGGCAATTTCTTCTCCCCTTTCTAAGGTAGAGAACAGAGTTGGACACCTAATACCAAAATATAAAATAGATAGAGAAAGAAAGAATTGCAACAAATAAAGCCTATAGAACCCTCAAGAACATCAATTTAGAGCAGCGATTAGGGCGATCAAATCGTAGGAAGTAGTTCCAAGATAGAGGATGATGATGCAGATCAAGAGCTTGAAGCAAGCATGGCTCTATCAACGACTTAGATCAGCACACGGACCTAATTTCATCTCCAAAGTGATAATAGATCAATATGGGCACTAGGAAGTGATGTTTGTGTATGTAGAATGGAAGGCAAAGGTCCATTTTATAGAGGGCCCTTCCAACATTCAAGAAAGCCATTAAGAGTGATCTCAACGGACAAAATATCAAGTTTGCATTAGGTTGGAACGTATATTGATTGATCAGAAGAAGAGGTTGATCGATCAGTGTTCAATGTTCATCACTCGAGGATCCATGGAATCCCTGATCGATCGATCAGGGCTATGGGTTGATCGATCAGTGCCCAACTTCAAAGATGACTCGAATTCCCTGATTCAATCACAAACTCCGTTGTAAAAATTGGGCAAGTCAGTCAAGTAGTTGTCTAAGTACTCTTAGTTGGACCCCTAATTGATTGAATAACCCACACTTGGGTGTATACTTGGCAAACTCGACTACTCAGTCGAGTAGTCGGTCTACTCGGCTGACTATGTGCCTAATTTCTGCATAAAGAGTTGATCACCAGTGTCATTGCTGCGCCTCCTGTCGACCGCACTCCGTGTTGCTGTTGCTTTAAAGATTGTCCAACAACCCTGACCTTGCGGCTGCTATCGCTCAACCCTGCTGCAGCTCGGATTGCCTGACCCTGCTACTGCTTCAACCACACCGGTGCTGCTGCTGCTGCTACTCCTTTCTTGCTTGGCTGCTTTAGCACTTCGAACTTGTGTTTTTACTTTGTTGGACTTAATGATTTGTAGATTATTTTCATAATCTTAAGCTTGAAAATGGTTTACTTTTATGTAATAGTATGTTTTACTTGCTGATATATATATATATATATACACACACACAATACCTAACCAAGTACTCCCCGACTATGTCCTTGCATAATGTATGCTCTTTAGTCAGTGACTAGGCCAATTGAATACTGACTGCCGACTTTTATAGCATTGATGACAAAGACGTGATGATTGATTAGAATGGTTATTGATTGATCAATACAGGAAAGTTCGATCAAAGTTACTTCTAGGAAAAAAAAGCTTGAATCCTTCATGAGATTGATCGATCATAGGAAAGACTGATCAATCAGAACAAGAATGATCAACGATAAAAAGTAGTTTATCAATGAGACTGTTCCAAAACTTAGTTTCCAAGATTGTTCCAAAACTTAGTTTCCAAGAAATATCAAGATATAATCGATTTGAAAGGTTAGTTAATCAATGAGACTAAGAGAGGGATTTAGAAAAATTAGGAACAAGTTAACTTGAGGTGAATTTCTTAGGATGTGCAAGGATATGGAGATCTTTGGGATTTAAAGAGGACTCTTCAAGTGAGAATAACTTGGTTTGGAATAAGTTCTACATAGATGGAAGAATCTTAAGGCTTAACTATGAATAGTGCTCTAATTGAGGTTCTTTTACAATCTAGCAAATAAAAAGAAAAGAATTACAACTCTTTTAAACCTAATACAAAAGCTACAAGCTTGCAACTTCTTCTACCTTTTCTTCTCAGCAACTTCTTTTGAAACCACAAAAGGAATTTGAAATTTGTGGACACTTTTGGAGTCAAACATCAAAGCAAAAGTGAGTTTATCCTCGAGGCGAAATTTATGCTTCCTGAAATGTTAGTCTTTTGCATAATATAAAAGGATTTTATTATCATCAAAACCAAGGGTTCAACACGATCGTCCCTCTCACTGGGGTGGGCTCTCACTGGTGTTCAACCTCACTAAGTGGCCCAATACAGAAAAATGAAACTCACCCTCAAGGGGTGTTGCCTTAGGCAACCAGCACCATGTGTGCATGCAGAGAGAGGCAGCAGGCATTGAACCATTAGGACATCCAGCCTCATTCCAACTTGGGGCTGTTAATGATGCCTCATGAACTCACCAACATCCCTGCCGGGGTAGTGAATCCTGTATATCTAGCTGTCTACCCTTACATTGAGAGCCCAAACTTTGTATTCCCACTCAGATGCAAAGGTCTTGAGATGGGACACATAGCTGGCATGCAGAGGGTAATTTTTACCCCTATAGACTCCTATTTTCTTGTAACTTTCTTCTGATTTATAAGAATATGAATTGGCTAATCCTTCCAATTAAATTCCCATTAATTATAGCCGTGAAGGTGGTCTTGTATGAGTTGCTGGTTATCCTTGTTCACCTGTGGAAGGTTGATGTCCGATTGCTTACGTGTATGTTGAATGATATCGAACCCACAAAGCAGTTGGATCTGTTTCTCATGTTGGGTTACTTTTTGTAAAATTATTGCCAATCATAGGGAGAGGTCATTACACTTGTTTCAGGAGAAAAATGGTTATGGAATTTGTCACTGCATTTTGTCATAGTTCACATATAAGAATTGTGGCTAGATTTTTCGTGTACTCAAAGATAAAGATAAGCTAATTCTTACAAAAAACTGATGTACAATATATCCTCTCAATCATGTGTGCCACTGAATGCAATTTGCTTAATAGAAGCTAATTTTCTTTGTGCAGCCTTGCATCATATATTACAGATGCTGAAGTTCAAGAGGGCATCATCTTTCCTTCAATCTCAAGGTTATTTATTTTGGAAATTTGTATTGTGCTGCTTTTCATTTGAAGTTTAATCTTAAAAGATACGGGGCCTTTATCATGGCAGAAACCATCAAAAGAAGGTGAGTGTGCCAATTACAGAAAATTACCTAGAAGACGGCTCTTTAAAAAGATAATTATTTTTACAGGATCTAAGCTTGCATGTGTTGTGTCAGCCATATAAATATCTATCATCAACTATGAATGAGTGGGATATTAAACAAGTGGGACTTGAGCTTTCCAATGTCTGAGGTGAATCTCTTTCACTAGGGTTTTTTTTTTTTTTAGATTCTTTTGTTTCATTGTTGTAGAAATGGAGCTTGAGCCGAATGTGAATAGATCTCACCTTGCAGGCATTAACTACTCTTGAAGGCTTTATTAAGAAAGTTGGGATATATGTGGTATCCTCTAGGTCCTTAACCAAAGTCTGAAAGGCTTAGGTTGGAAAGAAAGAGCGATTTGCAAACACATACTTTTGAAATCCAAATAGCCGAACAAACCCATCATAAGCCTGAAAACAGTTGGATTGGTTTTCGTTATGCTTGCCTTCAAACAGGAAGACTGTGACGTTCCTTATTGTAGCAGATTACTTCTTTTTTTTTGAGAGATTTTAGCGGATTACTTCTTGTGGAAATACGATGAAATGATTTACTACTGACATATGACCAACTATGTATGTAGCATAAGGCAGATCACAGCTCAAGTTGGTGCAGCAGTTGCCCGTGCTGCAATTGATGAAGAATTGGCTGAGGGATATGGGCATATTGGATTCAAAGATTTTAAGTACGTGTCGAAGGTAATTACCACCTTGTGTGTGGCAGAGACCTCTCTTCTTCTTCAGAGAGGTTGCAACGCATCTTTGAGTTAAAGAGCTGGTTATGCATCTTTTTTTTTTGTTGGTCTTGTGCATGCGTACCCGTGCATATTTGTATGTGTGCATGCCTGCATGCATGTGCGCGCACACATACATGTATGTGTGCACATCTGCACGGGTAAGTGTATTGTCTGTGTAAGTGCATGTTGTCTGGCTTTATCTCGTGATTTTAAACAAAACATATCCAGAGTTGAAGTCTTCTTATCTGGGATTGCTTCTGAATATTTTAAACCTTGGTTTGTATGTGGGGGTGTGCTTATGCATGTGGTTTGGTTCATATTAAGCACCTATAATCCATAGTTACAATAAAATTTGATGTTTAAATCTTGATACTAAGATGCTTACTTAGCATTTGACACGTCAGTAATTTCATCTGATTCTTTTGTTTCAGGAGGAGACCATCGATTATGCATCAAGGAGCATGTGGTACCCAGTTTACAGCCCTCTGGTTCATGAGAAACAATGAACCCCATTTGTTTTCCTGTTGGCTCTCGGAAGTAGGAGGCAGCTGATTCAATTCTTGCCTCACTTTGCTGTATGCAATCATTATGCTGATGAAGTTTTTAAGGATAAGAAGTATGCCCTTATTTATAAACGGTTCATGTAAAAGTTTATCTGATTGCATTTCTCATCTTCTACCCCAATGGAAAAATTCTACCAGGCTACATTCAGCTTTCTAGGCCATGAGGGGTGTGTATTGTTTGCTTTTCCATGCTGTCTGTTATTACAGTTGGATGGCGGAGATTACAATTCACACCACTTTCAGAAATTCCGTTGATGCTTCTCTACAGTTTTTTGTCCCCCCTTTAACAGAAGGATTTTCAATCAATGTGAGGTGACTGCTAATTCTGCCTGCTGATAATTCTTATCTGAAGGCATTGTAACTGGTTTCTTTTCCGGAACTTCTAGTGAGCATCAAAGATATTTTAGGATAAGGTAAATGAGTAAAAATTAATTTGATTTGATTTCTTATGAATTTGTTTGATTATGATTACGATTTCCTTGTAATATCATCTCTCAATATAAAAAAGGGTTAATCTTCTCCCTTTTTAATTCAATGAAACTCAATTTCAAAAACTTTTATTGGTATCGGGAAGATCCTAAGGATATTCATTGCCAATCTCTCTCATTCTCTCCTTGCTTAGGGAAGCATGTTGCCCCTCCCTCCCCTCTTTGAGGAGAGACATTGTTGGTCTTGCTTTTTGTCTCGCCACCATCCTTTTCTCTTTTGTTTGCACGTGTCATGTAGTGAAGGAAGGGTTACCACTGCATCCTCTCTATCTATTTTGCACTCTTTCACTGCCTCACATGGCTCTTGAAAGGTGGGAGCATTGCCACTAGCCCTCTATCCTATCTTCCTCTCTTGTCATTGCCTAAAATAGGAGGCCATCGTCGGCCTGCCTCTCTCTTCCTGTCATGCTCTCTCTCTCATGTGACCCTTGGGTGAGACCCTTGGGATGAAGGGTCGTTGTAACCCTCTCCCTTCTCTCCTTTGTTGATTGGATTCTTGGGGCATCGTCGAAGGCCCTACATTGTGTTCATCACGTTGCAACACCCCCTATAGCACCACGGTGGAAGCCCCTCCCTCAATTTACATGCCCATAAGCCATTGTGCAAGCCCGTACGTTATCTTGCGAAGTGCAAAGATTTCTTGATGGTTGATGTGAGAATAATCATTGAAAATTGGATATTTCTTTTTCAATGGAAATTGATGACTCTACATTGCTTGGATTCTCAAATATCTTTGATGACTGGTAGGGGAATTGAGCATTGTGTTCATCCCATTCCCTTTACCTAAATGAATGTCTTGCCCCAGTTTTTTCTTTCCCTCTAGAGATGGGTTTTTCACTGGTGTGAGGTGACTAAGACTACTTGCCTGCTTGAGATCGCCTCTTGCTCTTCTGCTTACCTGCTACTCCTACTTGAAGGTTTCTTCCTAATTTATTTTTCCCCTTAACTTTTAAGGCCTAGTTTGGTAAGATGGATAACCCATCAAAACAAGGGTTAACCTTGTTTGGTGGCAAGGATATTTTGACTTGGGTTAAGAGAACTTTATATGGGATAAGTTATTCTGGGGTCGATGTAGGATAAGTTATTTTTGTGGGTTATCTTATATATTTTTGCAAGTTAACATAAAAACTTTTCAAACAGCTACATGTTAATCTATCAGGATAATCTTTATGATTTTTAAATAAAAATGGAGGATAATCTATTTGCAAAAAAATTATTCCATTAAATATATCCCTCCATCAAAGCTAACCTTAAGAGAGTTAAGTTTTTTTACTAATGAGAGATAACTGATTGCTTGCTAGCTTTCTCAAGTCTGAGGATTACGTTTGAAAAGGGGAGTCTTACTTTTATTTTATTCTTATAAGTTAGGCATTGAACGTTTCAACTTGGAGAGGAGTTAAAAATATCTTAGGATTAGATAAATTAGGTAAATTTTAATTTGATTTATCTCTTCGTATTTTATAAGAATTTAATTTAATTTGTTGCAAATTTGTTTTCAAATTATGATTAGAATTAATATTTCCTTGTAATCTCCTCTCTTTATGTAAAAAGGGACTAATCTCCTCTCTTTTCAATTCAATGAAACCCTATTTCAAAAACTTCCCAGACAACAATTAAATCCCCGAAAATTTTACCTACACTAGCATCCAATGAGTTTTTTCGGCGCCCATGGACTCTAGAGTTCCGTGACATTGGACCCAAAAAGAAGCTGCAAGTACCATCATGTGCTGAGAGACAGAGCACTTTGGGTGTCTCGGAGAGAGGAGGCTAATCGTACGAGAAGTCGATGGCAAATCTGACATAAGTAAATTTTGTTGCATAAGGAGGTGAGTGGTTATTAAGATAGGTGGTAGAACTATAACTCCTACTGGTCTTGACTCGCGGTAGTCGGTAGAGTTGATTATTGTGTATGCTATTGATTTATGCTGGATTATCATAACTAAGAGGGTATAACTGGTTATACAAAATACATGCAGATCAGGAAAACTTAAAAAATCAATCTTCTTTGATATTTATTCAAGAAGTGGAGCATACAAGTGCACTTAGATCCGATTAAAAGAGGGTTCAGTTGACATTTTTCTACGTAGAAAATGTCAACTGAACCTAGGCAACTCGTTTTTAAATGGGTTAGAATGTTTTGAGGCACCATGTGGACTCTTAACCATATTGAAATACTGTTATAGTTAATATTTGTAAACTTTAGGGGTACAGCTTTTACCATGGAAGTGAGGTTTCTTTTCAGTTAAATTTCCACTCTTCAATGTACAAACCCCCAAGAATGAGTCAAGGGAATTGTTTTGTAGTCCTTTTTTTTTTTTCCATTTTACTTCCCTTTACAAAAAAACCCTGATCTTACATCCAAATCTTGACGCCAACTTTGAATTTCAGAACATGTTAATGTGATCTCTAATCTTTATACGTACCCCAATCCCCTTCCCTCCTCAACAGCTTGATGCCTGGAGAAGCTTTATGAGTTTGAAGACTGCCTCAATAATGTTTGTGAGAGTTCAAAGACCATCTACCTGTGCCTTCACGTCAATAAACCAATGACATCACCATCATTACACCTTAATATGAAAACCCTTGAACATGCACCCAAATTAACTTGGTTTAGACAGATAAGAGGAACAACAGTAAGCTTATCAAGATCATGGACCAAATTTATGCATTTCGATGCCCAAAGATTCAGGTAAAAAGTTCAGAATCTTTCATGTAAACCCCACTCAAGATGCCTACATTACTTGAGAATCTATTTTTCCCTACATTCCCTATCATTGAGATATTCTTAAACCCCCATTGAAGCACCTGACTAGCCCTTTCTTGACTCCCTTTTCTCTGTATGCTAAATAGTTACTGCACATATCAGACGCTATATCATCTGGCTTGTTTTAGGCTTTATAATGAGCCTTACACATGAGTGAAGTGCAGTTTAATCTTGCAAAACAATTTTTGTGGGAAAGCCCACTAAATTGGATATGCTGATGTTCAAGTGATTCTTTAAAATATCAAAACCACAAAAGAATCTCAACAATGGAAGCCAACTGAACTCCCAAACAGGCAACAAAGACATGACAACATTTATGGGATAAAATCAAAAGGTCCAGTTTGATTGATCCAGTTATAAAGATATGAATGTCTCAAGAAGGCTGGAAACCTTTAGTTGGTCCCAAGTGTTAAACTGACGCCAGTTCTAAAAGAAACAGGTGAGAAACCCAGGGTCTCGATCAGTTTGCTTATATCCATTGATATGTCTGCAGGAGAGGCCACACTACGATCAACCTGCAGGTAGCCGACAACAGAAGCAATAAAAAAGGTTGATCTGGATACGTGCAGGTGCATCATGAAAAGAAACTAGCAATCTATGCTTGATGTGTACAACAGAAACCAGGATGAGTAATAAAATAAACAAAATATGCTTGATGTAAAATAATTCTGCAGAAAAAGAAATTCATAGTGGTCGCTTGCTTCAAAAGTGAGCATACTGATGATGAAGATACTGGTTTGATTAAAGTGGTTTGGTGTCCTCCGGCAGCTGCCACAGACTCAGCCATTTGTACTCGTGAAACACGATCTGGTCCTCCAGCATTTAATAACAGCTTGATCTGTTTCCTGTCTGATATAAAAAATGGACAAAAAGCTTCTCAAAACCCTCAGAAACATGGTAATAAAACAATATTCTTCAAAAGAGGCATCAAGCATGAAAACAAAAAGAAAGTGCAACAATTAGCATGAGAAAGCATAGTGGTTGAAACAACAGAGTCAAGAGAAAAACACAAGAAGATATAAGTTCACATACTGCAAGTCATATAGCATAAGACACTGGAAAAACATTTAGGGTACAAAATCAGCCTTTTTGTTCCCACTTTACAAGCACTCATACACGCAAATAAAACATCATGAGAAAATAAGAACTTGAATGGATGAAAAGACTAAAGGAATCTCAAATGTCAAGAATGGAAGTATAAATAACACCTGATATGTGCTTCTTTGTCAAAGATAATATAATATTCACCAAATCCTTAACAAAGATGGGGCAACGAAACTCATCAACAAAAAAATCAACTTCTTGATTGCGTGAGAGCACACTGTCGATCCACTGCAGCATAGAAGCACACTTTCTCAGAGAACACCTACAAGATTGTATCATATAATTACTGCTGTGCTTTAAGACAAAAACCCAAGAATGATGGGAAGTATATGATTATGCGGCTGATGGATAAGAAGGAAAAAAAATTATACATGCTTTTTCAAATGGTATGACCTCAATTTAAGATCAATATGTAGTAAAACTTGATGGAGTAGCTCTTATAAGGCTCACTGTTTACAGAAAATTCCATGGCCTGACCAAGGATCTTGCTCAAAAACATACCCTCCATGTTCAGTCTTTCGTTATGGTCTACCAAATCCCTCTGGCATAGGAAAATAGAAGGCTCATTGCCAGGATTTTTCACTTTTCAGGGATCTCCAAAAATGATCCACAATTCCATTTCAATTCATGAGCACATGGGATGCACAAAGAACAGGTGTGCATCTTTAAACATCTTTCCACAGAAGAAAACAGTCAAAAGTCCAGCAACAACCCAAAAGCGAGGCATGCCTTACAGAGCATTGGTGTTGTTAAGCCTTTCATACTGGAAAAGCCACGCAAAGATTCACATCTTCAGAGGTAATTGTCCTTCTGAATTGTGAAGAAAATATGGACCGTGTTCGACAGGTTGGCACATGACAGAACCTCTGTAAACGGTTCTGCCAGAGCTTCACCTCAACCCAAATACTGTACATAACATGTTTAAGCTTTAGAGCAGTTTCAGTAGTAGCTTGAAATTGACTCTCAGTCTTTCAACAAAATGCCATGCCACAAGATTCAATGCATAAATCTTTTATCATACTAACCAATTCAAATCAGACAGCATCTATACACTTAGGATTATGAATTATATAAAAATAACACCTTGAGAACATAATATGTAACTGAATTTCCTTTTCAAAAAAAAAAGTGATTGAATTCTTACAAGTTCCAATAACTTAACCAGGGTTTACTGGGGAAAAAGAGCTCATGTAGCACGATCCGAAAATCTCAGATAGAATGCAGCAAGCAGTACCAATTGGTAGCCAGTATATAGAAGCCAATCAAACGGTAATACCAAAAGTTTGATAGCATGAAGTGGCAGTACAAGTCAAGATGTACATACAGACCAATAAACCAGTGATTCCAGTAAAAACCTAGTAACAAACAGCCAACATCTGCAAGTAATGGTTGCATTGGATAAACAACTGACCATCCTTAGCAGTGAATATAGGCACACTCTATCTGTCTAAAAGTCATCACCAGGGGGTCAGAAGTTGCATTTTCACACACCTGGAGAAAGAGGGATTTTTCAACAGGTGAAATAGTCTGCGGTCCGTAGATGATACTACTTCTCAAGATGACAAAGTTTGGATAGTTTGCAGAAATGAACTGCTCTGCAGCCAATTTCGACTTCCCATATGTATTTACAGGCATAGCATCATCATCTTCTTTGTAAAATGACTTTGTCCCCTGATAAACTGATGCATAGAGTGCTAATTAGGACACCTCATATATTATTGTAGAAAAGAAAATACAGCCACAAGTAGACTGAAAGCCTCTCTCTCAAAATAAAAGGTAGACTGAAAAACTAATCACAAACAAAAAGCATGCTATACTGCTATGAAGAACTCTTGAGTAAGAACCAACTAAAGGTAATGAAGCGTGGATTCTTTTGCGACAGCAGACCCATTTCACAAGACAAAAATGCAATTTAGTTTGAAAGCAGGCTTAATTTTTCTCTATGTTCAATAGATGCTCTAAGTATACTTTTACAAAATGCCTTTGCAGAAGTAACTTTGTACAACGTGACTCTAGTGAGTAAAGCCTCTAAAGAAACAAAATGCCGTAAGGCAAGTAAAAACAGTAGTTGCTTGACACCTTCCAAGCATTCAGGTTATGTTTTATGTTTTTTCAGCCAATGAGAAAAAGGAAATCCTTCTCAAAAACAAAAAGGAAAAAGGAAACAAGCAATAAGACTATCTTTTCCCAGCTTTCAACTTTCCATTTTACAGCTAAAATGAAATATGCAACACAGCACAAATCAAAATTTACTGTTAAGCAAAAGCAGTGAACCCATTGCTTAAAGGTTGTGGCTCATTATGCAGGAACGGATACATAATATCCACATGTCAAAGAATCTAAGTGAATACCTAAACCACTACCAAGTCCTTCCACCCATTATATGGGCTGGCCCACTAGATGTTAAAGATTTTTTTTGAAAGGTTGATGTTAAAGATTTTTTACATGATTTTCTTAAGAATTAGTATCCAACAGTGCACCAGAACTGAAAAATTATAGACAGTTTTGCAATGAATATGTTTTCTTCAATACAACAAAATAGTCTTTGGCATCAGCGACACTTTTTTTCATAAATCTAGCGGAGAATTATCCACCACCACTTACCTTGATCTGTTGAAAGATGAATAAGAAGAGGATGATCCTTTGGGAAACTGGATAACCAATTCACTAGAGAAGTAGGGATGTTAATAGCCATAGCCGAGTTGGGATCAGATTCACAAACACGAGGAACAGAAAGAGCAGCACAATTCACAACAACATCAGGCTGTACACAAAAATAAGTAAAAATTAACCAAGTGAATAATTACAAAACTATTCAACCAAAAGAAATGGCATGGGAACAACAACAACTAGGTTCTACAACCTACTAAAAAAGACTTAATTATTTTTAAGATATTACAAATGAAGACATCTCATAATTAAGTTCAACAGTAGGGTCAAATATGAAGTGAAATTGCATTGGCTTTGAAACAAAAACGCTGCTCTAGCCTTTTTTTTTTTCCCTACTAGGTCACATAATTGCCATCTAGAACCATGTTCCAAAGTAAGTTAAAAATATGAAACTTGGCTAGCCTGTTCAATTTGGTGTTAAACTGAATCTCCTGTACGATGATTCCCTATATCAACCTTACACACAGTGGGGAGTTTTCTAATCCTTTTTTTTTTTTTCCTGTGTGTGATAGTGTGGAAAGGAAAAGAATGATCACAGGAGGTAGTGATCATCCATTAAATTAATGAAAGAGGGGTTATATGGATTGCCTTTTACAAGTCAACATAGCCTTGAAAAAGGATGCAACACTGCAAACATTGTCAACACAAGGATTCTTCCCTATGAAGACAGCACTGTTACGATGAAGCCAAAGTTCCTGAAAAACAGCTAAAGGGCCTGCTTGATCCCTCTTTATGTGAAAGCTATCATTCTTGAATGTTCTCCAAAATCCTACTATGATGTATTATTTGGCCATTGGCCACCAGCCTTATCCCAAACTTGTCTCGTGAATGGGCAAGAGAAGAAAAGATGATCACAATCTCAGGCTCCATTTCACATAAAGAGCATGTGAACTCTGAATGTGGCACAACCTTCATACGATACTCCATTGTTACCATTCTCTTGCTATATAGCGGCCAAGCAAGTATTTGACTTTTAATGGCATCGTTCTTTTTCAAATTAACTTGAGATCCTTAGATTGGACATGATCAACTTGCTGCACTTGGGGTGACAAAAACTTGTACGTAATCTTGACTTTAAATTCATCACCCTCCCGAATCCAACTGTCTAGCCAGCCTTCCCTAGGCATCGGTGGGAGTTTTCTAACATTAAAATACTTATACCTCAAGAAATTCTAGCAAAGACTACGGCATCAACATATCCCACAACACTTCAGGTAAAAAAGTTGGGAGGTTCAAGATCCTCAGATAACTCAATTACCTCCAACAGTCACCGACCAGAGTGAGATTCGGTTTGTCATCACCAACACCCTTGCCATCTTGTTTGATAAGCCATTTTCCAAAAGGAAAAAAAAATTGTCCAATACGTAGGTCAAATTTGGTGGGAGAATTACACCTTTTCTTATTAGATTTTAGATCCCCTATAGCAACATCAAAAACACCGTGGGAAACCCTTTTTTTTTTTTTTGGGGTTTTGAATGAATGTAAATTTGTCTAGTTTGGTCTGTCCAACCTACTTCTCCCAATAAAAAATAGCACTTTTTTTGGAAGCTATACAGAACCCAAAAAATTACAATTGATTCGATGGTTCCAAATGGGTGGATTCAAACGGGAGTACAACCAAGAGGCGATGTGTTTTTCTGATTTTCTTCAACAAAATCAGTTCAGCGGCAAGTAACCACTAACCAACCAAATAAGAGAAGCAAAGACGGTAGTTGAAGGATGACTAGGGATCTAATTATTCTAATTAGCATTTCGCAAAGGAAGCAGAGCCCATTTGACAGACCTGACCGAATGTGTTGGCGATGGCTTCGAAGCCCTCCCCAGTCTTGAGATCGACGCGGAAGGGGAGGACGGGGGCAACGGCATCCAGCAGCCGTTGAGGAGGGATCGGACGGTGATGGGTGAAGGCGAGATCGACGGGGGTGCCACTGCCCCTCTCCGTGGACAGGGCCTCCAGCAGGTGCTGCCCCAAGTACCCGCTCCCTCCCACCACCAACACCCTCCGCCTTCCCATCTCTCTCTCTCTCTCTCTCTCTCTCTCTCTCTCTCTCTCTCGCTTCTCCACTCACTCCCAAGAGAGATCAATCCACAAGCATTCCGTTTCTCACCTCGGCGTGTTACAATCGAAAGGAGGATAAATTCCTTGAGACTGACACGAATATGGATTGATTTTTCTCATCCCCCATCTACCAAACTCCCCTTGTGCATACAAAAAACTACGCCCGCATATTCCACTCCTCAGTGTTGTTCTCTTATATAAAATAACACACACACACACACACATATTTTTAAAAACAAGATTTACGATTAAATGGGAACGTAAGGATTACAATGTTGTCGTATTTAGAAGGAAACGATAGAAGGATAATTTACTAAGAATGGAGGAAGATAATGTTTGATTTCGAGAGATAGGAGAATTAAATAAGAAGAAAATAAAGGGAAAAGGAAAATTTATAAAGAAATTAATCTTTATAATTAATATAAAATAATCTGAAATGATTGTCCTACATCGTAAGATGACGGCGATGTCATTGAAGGTGAGACTCAAACGACATGCACCAATGGGATTCGGAAAATTTGGCAACTGAAGAAGATCATGTAACATTTCGAACGTAACTATGACCCTTGACGTGGTCCCGATGCAAAAGAGTCACAGAAGTGCAAGGTGGAGCCCAAGTAACTCGCCCTAGCCACCAAACCCACTCCCCGCCACCCACACGCTCCACCCCCACGGAAGTAAGGATAAAGAGGTAGGACGGGTATCGACACCATGAGCCGAAGTGGGGCTCGGAAGCCCCACGGAGCCCCACACTAGAGTGCCAAACATTGGAGCTAGGGTTGGAGCTACAGCTAGAGGAGAGGAGAGGCGAGGAGGGTAGTTGCTGGAGGAGTCAAAGCGGATGGAAGAGTCGTGGTATGAATAAGGTGGAGCGGTGAGCTCGAAGCAAGCTCGGGAGGGAAAAATGAAGGTGGAGACGAGGAAAGGGGAGAGGCCCAATTAGCCATCGGGGGCCAATTAAGGCCCTAAGTAGAGGGTGGAAACTAGGGTTCACTATGAATAGGAGTAGAGCATTTGAATATGGGTGAACTATGGAAAGGATTTTCCTGTTTCCGATAAAATCTACTCTTTCTACTTTTCCTTAGTGGAGTAGATTTTGACATATGGTAAGATAAAGTTTGAAAATATTTATCTTAGATTAAACATATAATGTAGTCGATTCTTATCATAAATGATCTTATTTTTCTTATTATAGAGTTTAATTACTATTATTATGTTTTTGATAGTATAATTATCGAATCCAAATTTAACACTAATTATGAAAAATAATTTAAAAAATTTATTAAGAATTTATAAGCTACAGTAAGTGATTTATCGTAGGGATCACCTTATGATATTAAATTATATTTGTTTATCTATTATTATTAGAGAATAAGTTATTAACAATATAGGTACTTTCAATTAAATCTGTTTATGTTTACATAAAATAATTTGTATATCTATTAGGTCTTATCTTAAGTGGAGATTTAAATTGTTATATATGATTATAATTAATTTACAAGAAACTTGTGCATGCCTATTTTATATATTTTTTTGTAATTTTCTATTTATAGATTTTTTTGCAACAAATAAATTAGAGTTTAACTCATTAAATCCCGCTTTGTTGAAAAATAAGGTATATTTTATTAGACATGATTTTAGATTGATTCATTATATGTATAAACATGAATAAGATTGAAGGATAATATTTAAAAAATATCTTATCAATCAATTTCCACCTTTGCATCAGCAATCATTAGTATTTAAATCCTCTCTAATATCTAAGGCTGCATTTGGAAGGGATATGGTACTATACCGGGATAGAATAAGAGTGGAATAAGTGTAGAAAGTGTTTGGTTGGTAGGATTATAATGATTGGTAGGATTGTAATGATTGGTGGAATTGTTAATGATTGGTATGTTGGTTTTATGAGAAAAGAGAGAGTTAGTAAATTTTGATGGGATAGTTATTAATTTGTTTTAAATTTAAAAAATTAAATTTTTTTTTTTATTTCTCTCTCTCTCTCCACCCTCCTCCCCACTGGATTTTTCCCCTCACCCCCTTACCTCAGAAACCCCCCATGCCCACCCGAAACCCGTACGGCAAACCCAAACCCACCATCCCTATGCCAAACATTGCCTAAAGGAAGCATATCCTGCCCTCAAAAAATGTCAGCAATGATTGCTCGCAAGCTATCATAATACACATATTCCACCTCATTCTTATTATTGCCCATATGCATGCTCTTCGTATTTGTATATTCATATAAAATGCTATTAAACATTTCTATCTTACATCAACTGTAAAGAGGAGAATCACTTATCAATAAAATGTTGTAAAATATTTCTTAGCTTTCATCAATTGTAAAGAAGGGAAACACTATTTGGGATGTAAGGCATCTTAACATGTATTTATAGGAGTATTCTTCTTACTTGTGTCAATAAATGAAGTTTGAAGATTTTGATTTCTCCATCTTTGTAAAGTCTTTTAAGTCGTCATCTTCATGTTACTCAATAGCATGTGTTTTGGTTATAATCAAAAGAATCTCCAATTATGTCACCACTAAATTAATCTTAATAAGAAAAGATATGAGCAACTCAGTAAAGTGTGAGCATGTTGATTACCTTATAGATCAAAATCTTACATTTTCAAATTTCTATTTGTAATTGTAACAACTAGTTAATATGCATATTTATTGTAAAGAAACTCTTAACTAATAAGTGAAAAATCATGAGATAAATTTGGAGATCTACTATTACAAAATGAAATATATCGACATCTCGTGATGAGTCTTTTACTCTCAACATAAATTAGATACCTTTTTGATTACTGTTGAATTGTATAAGTGTGTATATGTATCTTTGGATTTGTAGAATCTAACCTATTGTGTATTATAAGTATCTTTATAAATTTTTTATTTTACATTAAAAATCAAAATAAGATGTTGCCTCCTTATTTACATCTAAATGAACTCTAGAATCTTAAATCTATTAGATTTCATGATTATTTTGAAATAAAGTCAAATCCAAACGAGAGTATAGATATTTATTTTCTTTCTTCGAGATGGTGCGATGCCGCTCCTCTATTCTCACATCTCACCGTAACGGTTTCATTTTCATCAATGGAGTATCTTTTGCTAAAAAATAAAAAAAACAAAGAAAAAAGTCAAATCCAATCAAGAAGCTTCCGGTTTCCCATATGTAAATATGAATCGCTCAGGGGCATACGTGTAAGATCACCGTTCCGAGCTTCCCGGGACCATCCCGAGCTAATTGGATAGAAATTTGTGTACAGAAACTCTACTTCAGCGATTACTGTCTCGTTCTCCCAAAAACGCCCACTCGTCTCCATGGAAGAGTTCGGAAGCTCCCCTTCTTCCCCAAAGAGGCAGATTTCTCTCTCCACCCTTCTCTACCATCACCTCTCCGATTCTCTTCTTCACCTTTGTTGGTAGTATCTCTGTTGATGATGTGTGTGCATATGCTTCAGGATTGCTGTTGTCACGGGGGGTAACAAAGGGATTGGGCTGGAGATATGCAGGCAGTTAGCAAGCAAGGGTGGTGTCAAGGTGGTGCTCACAGCTAGAGACGAGAAGAGGGGTGCTGAAGCTGTGGAGAAGTTGAAGGCAGATGGCCTCATTGATGTGGTGTTTCATCAACTGGATGTGACTGATCTGACCAGCATCATCTCTTTGGTAGATTTCCTCAAGACCCAATTTGGAAAAGTTGATATTTTGGTAAGTTCTCAAGATAGATCAGATTGTATACGCCTTTCTTTGCAGGGTAAGGAGACGAAAAGTCTTTCTTTTCTTTTCTTTTGAGTAAAAAAAAAACAGAAATCTTGTGCAATTGGTCTTTTTGCATCATCCATAAATGAGCTTCTAAATTCTCAAATTTTGATGTGATCACGAGGCATGACCATTTTCTTGTGAATTACAAATGGGAATCTTTTCGTCAATCACAACACGAATGTTATGAATATAGGGGGAGGAGGTTAGTGCCATGTAGGCAACTCAGGAGGGTTGGGGATTATTACTCGATAATTTGGGCCTAGGCATTTAAGTCATTAAATACAAATTAGATAAATTCATTTCGCAATTAGACTTACATTTAAATGCCATCTTCAGTTCCGAAATTATACATTTAATAGGGACTCGGTGCATCGAAAATCCTCGTGATGGACAATAATTAATGAACCTTCAGATGGATCCTTGAGAACTCCTGTTGTTATATATTCTTTTAAGGACATTTCCGAAAGATGGCATAGACTCAGGTCTATTTTATTGAACAGAGGTGCAAGGAATTGGTCTTATCGTGTGAATCGGGAGACTGCATAGTTTTTTCCTCACTTGAATATTGCATTTCTTTTTGCAAATCATGTGCATTAATGATTCTGTCAATCACCAAATATTGCATAATTAGTAATTTTCGAGCTTGACTGAATCATGAGTAACTCTCTTGTGAAGTTCAATAGTGAAGCTGGCTGTTCTCATCATTTTGGCAACGAATCTTAATTTTACCCCCTTTTGCATAATGGGATTTACCTGGTTCCCTGCATGTGAATGTCATTTTTTTTTTTATAAGGATGACTCACGAAGTAATTTGAGGCTAGCTAGATATGGATTTCAATAAATGATTCAATATGTTCTTATCATACAGGTGAACAATGCAGCCATTGGTGGAGTGGCTATAGATTATAAGGTTATTGGAATACCTGAGGGCTCTACAGTTATTGTAAGCATTAATTTTAAGATAAGCACATCTCAGTTATTTAAAATGGCATTGTTGAGGTTTCCATTTATTCTAGTTATTTTACCACTTTTGTTATTTTTATTATTGATCTGGACATGCCATGTTATTTACCCAAATCTCTTCTCTATAAAGAGGTATTGAGTTCATTTCTAAGAAACAAGATTAATCATTTTGTCCCACTTGGTATCAGAACATGGTCCTAGGCTAGGTTCTGGTACCCCACTGGAAAAAGTCCGTGCAAAACCCTAACACCAAAAACCCATCCTTCTTGCCATTGTCGCCCCCTTTCTCTCTTCTTCATCGGCAGAGGGGAGGTTCCACCAGCCTTTAGCACCAGCATGAGACTTCGTGAAGGGCCCCATAAGGTCCATCAGGCAGTGAAACCTTAGGCGACTAGCAACAGGGGCCACCGGAGGAGCACCAGCTCGCGCAACGGCGCCTAGACTCCTCAAGGAGGCGGCACAGGGACAAGAGCAGGCCACCCTGACGGTGTAGGCGATGCGGTTGGGGCAGTTCTCCTCTTACGTGGTGGCCCATAGGGCCCTCTCTCTTGCTGTGGGTGCGTAGGGCCATTTCCCTAGCCATGCTCACCCATTAGACATGCAAAGGGGGTCCTTGTCTTGGCGTAAGCCTCTAGTCTTCTATGATTTTGAATCCTCACGCCTAAGGCCCAATTTGACGGTGGTGATCTTCTTTATGACCTGAAAAATATTTCAGATTGTGAGGGTAGCATACTCTCCTGTCTATTTGGCTTACAATGGAGAGTTCTAGCCCTTGGTGATCGGCATTGTCCCTGTTAGGCACAATGCTAATTTCAGGAGCAGAGATGGCATTGGATACTGCCACAGCGACGGGGAGAGTGGAGTATATAGACTTGATGTCGGAGGAGCATGACAGGAGTCATCATGGTGTAGGATGGTTGGTTAACTCTGATGCCTCAGAGCATCTTTGTGGGGATCAAGGCTATTTTTGGTCACTCAGTTCTATTGCACCAGGGAGAACGGTGCAGGTTGCTGATGGCATGCACGTTCTAGTTGTTGGCCAAGAGGAAGTGTTTATAACTCCCATGTAACGGCTGCTGAGAGCATTACATGTATTGGAGTTTCTCATGAGTCTGTTGTTAATGAGTAGGATCATGAAGGATCTTCATTATAGGGTTATTTTTGATGAGGTTGGATGTCTTGTTCAAGATAAGTTCACTGGGAAGATCATTGTTAGAGGTATAGAGGAGAATGGTCTGTATTACCTTGGCTAGGGACCATTTGCAGGAGTCAGTAGATATGATGGAGGGAGTGTCTTACAATGGCACTTGAGTCTAGGTCACTTGCCTCTAGATCATCTCTGGAGGGTGATTCCACATATTTCGCCTGCCACTACTATTAGGTGTGACGCTTGCCGGTTAGGTAAGCACCATCTGTCCTTTTCTTGTCAGTACTTCTCCTGGATCAGCGACAGCTTTTGAGTTACTCTATATGGATGTTTAGGGACCGAGTAGTGTTCTAAATAAGATGAGACATCGTTATTATCTTGTTGCCATTGATGACTTTACCGGAGTGTCCTAGGTGTTTCTTCTGAAGAACAAGGCAGAGGTTGGAGGTGTTATAGAGATGGTTCTTTTGGAGATCAGGACTCAGTATTCTGCCACAGTGAAGATTGTACGGACAGATAATGCCCTCGAGTTTTGTACTACTAGACTTATGAAGTTCTACAGGACTCATGGGATTATCCACCAGACTACTTGTCTCCATACCTCACAGCAGAATGAGGTTGTAGAGCGAAAGCACAGACACCTGTTAGAGGTTTCCTGTCCTCTTCTTATCCACCATAGTGTTCCACAAAGATACCGGGGAGATGCTGTTTTGACAGTCTGCTACCTCATTAACAGGATGCTGAGTTCAATCTGTGACGAGAGATACCAATTCTCTTATTACATCTAGATGGTGAGCTTTTCTCTATGTCTCCCAGGATTTTTGGGTGTGTTGCTTTTGTTCATATGCCATTACTAGGCTGTGACAAGCTTGCTCTTCGCGCTGTTAAGTGCGTCTTCTTAGGGTACTCTAGGAGTTAGAAGGGATACTGATGCTATGATCCCATCCACTACAGGCATTATGTCAGTGCTGATGTGACTTTTCACGAGACGACATCGTATTTTTCTGTTGTTGGACAGACGGGTGTTCATGATGATGTAGCTCCCATGTCTATTCCTCTTGTTCCACTTGAGGTGATTCCGATCTCCACACTTCACCTGACTTCTTCGGGCTCCACTACCCCCTTGGATGACTACCAGAGATTGCTAGACTATCACTGTCATTAGAACCCATCTCAACTGCCTATGGAATATCGGTCATTGGTGTGGGTGGTGGCCTCTATAGTGTCGCATGAGGTCTACTATATGTGCATATTATAGTAGACCTCATGCGACACTATAGAGGCCACTGCACATATAGTTGACCTCATGCGACACTACAGAGGCCACTGCCCACACCGGTGACCGATATTCCATAGGCAGTTGAGATGGGTTCTGATGACAGTGATAGTCTAGTTAGACATGATCTCTTTGACAGTGCATATCACCATAGTAGTGAGGCTCCTTCTATAGTGGCTCAGTCAGAGATACCAGATGATTTTGACTTTTCTATTGCCATTAGGAAGGTGCCCCGCACATATGAGTCCAGATATTGTGTCACAAGTAGTTTGGCTACAGACGGTCTTGCTTCTCAATTTAGCAACTTCTGTCAGGCATTTACAGCCTCACACATTGCGTCTACCTACCAGCAGGCCATTCTTGATCCAAAGTGGTGTCAAGCCATGAAGGATGAGATGGCAGCACTTCGGAGTAGATAGACTTGGGATCTCACCTCACTTTGTATAGGTGCATGACTAGTTGGCTCTAGATAGGTCTTTACCTTAAAGTACAACCCTAATGGGTCTATTTTGAGATATATGGCCAGGTTGGTGGTAAAGGGCTTCACCCAGACCTATCGGGTGGACTTCTTTGGTACTTTCTCTCTTATTGCAAGACTTGCCACTGTTCGGGTACTCATCTCTGTTTCTGCTCACAGAGATTGGCAGTTACACCAGCTTGATGTGAAGAACACTTTTCTCTACAGTGATCTTCAGGGGGAGGTTTACATGCAATAGCCCCCAAGTTTTGAGGTTTAGGGGGAGTGTGTGTGCAGACTGAGGAAAGCCATCTATAGCCTAAAGCAAAGCTTGAGAGCCTGATTTTAGAAGCTCTTAGATGTATTGCAGAGGATGTGGATGCAAAGGTCTTCTTCAGATCACTCTTTGTTTGTCAAGAAAATGGAGAATGATGTGGTGCACTACTGGTTTATGTAGATGATCTGATTATCACTGACGATGATGAAGCTGGGATAAGGTAGGTCAAGGAGTCTCTTGTACAACAGTTTGTTATGAAGGATTTCGGCTAGCTTAGATATTTCTTGGGGATTGAGGTCGCTAGGAGTAGAGATGGGGATTGTTCTTTCTCAATGCAAGTATGCGTTGGATGTTCTTCAGGAGACAGGTATGCTGGGGTCCAAGCTAGCCAATATTCCTATGGACCCTCAGGCACATCTTCATGATGGAGAGACAGAGACAACTGATAGCAGAGCATATAGACAGCTTGTGGGCAAGCTGTTATATCTGACTATCACCAGATCTGATATTGCCTTGACAGTAAGAAAACTTAGCCAATTTATGGAGATGCCGACAAAGCTGCATTGGCAAGCAGCTATGCAGGTGCTGAGATACTTGAAGAAAGCATTAGGTTGTGGTATTCTTTTTCAAAGAGATTCTCCTATGACAGTGGTAGGATATTTCGATGCTGATTATGCGTGTTGTGTGTTTTATAGGAAATCCACCACTAGTTTCTGTACCTTTGTGGTTGGTAATCTGGTTACCTAGAGGAGTAAGAAATAGGGGACAGCTTTTTGCTCTAGTGTAGAATCAGAGTTTAGGGCAATGGCTCAGACTGCTGTAGAGATGATTTGGATACGGTCTCCACTACATGATGTGCATGTTCAGATTAAGGAGCATATGGAGAAAAGATGCGACAATCAGGTTGCTAAATATATAGCAAACAACCCGATGTTCCATGAGTGCACCAAACACGTTGAGGTTGACTGCTACTACACCAGAGATCTCATACAACATGGTTTGCTGCGTACCACTTATGTTGTATCTAAGGATCAGACTGCCGATGTGTTCACAAAGCCTTTACCTCGATTGGCGGTTGACTATTGCTGTTCCAAGCTGAGAATGATTGACATCTATGCTTCAGCTTGAGGGAAAGTGTTGAGACTCCCATTTATTCTAGTTATTTTATCACTTTTGTTATTTTTATTATTGATCTAGACATATCCTATTATTTACCCAAACCTCTTTCTTTATAAAGAGATATTGGGTTTATTTTTAAAAAATAAGATTAATCATTTCGTTTCATTGGCACCATCACCTTAATTTGCTTCTTTACTTATTAACTCATTTATTGCAATCCTATTTCCTTTTTCCTCTCAATATGGAAGTATAATTTCATTTTTGACTAATATCTGTATTGACCAGCCAGAACGTGCCAGCTTATTGAAGGCAATGCGAGAAAGTTACGAAGGTGCTGAAGAATGTATTAAAATAAATTACTATGGAGTCAAAAAAATAACTGAGGAGCTCATTCCTCTTCTTAGGTTATCCACGTCCCCAAGGATAGTGATTCTCACCTCACGTTATGGAAAACCAGAGGTAAGATCCTATGTCTTTCATTTCTCTACTCAGCCTAATTTCACTGACTTTCTTATTTCCCATGCCAAAATCTATATTTAGGCTTATAGCTTTAAACAGGTATTTGTTTTGATTTGTTTTTTTCCGCCATTACTCTATGAAATTATAAAGAAATTCATGTAAAATAAATATTTAAGTCATGAACATGTCATATAAAGTACATAATAATTTGAAGGAATCAGAACAAATCTCTTGTTGATATGCCCTTGAAAAGATTAACGGGTAGCATTTTTCCTTTTATTCAGAAGGCTCAGCAACAATATAAAACAACAGCATAAGTTGTATATGATATCTTAAAAAAAGATGTCTAATATCTAAGAACACATTACTTAGAAAATTTTAAAAATCAGATTCTTTCAAAATAACTTGTACTTCCAAATATCAAGCCAAGTAGATTTTCCCCAAGTAAGTTTCGAGTTACTTACAGGTTTAATTAATTATTCGTAATTTTATGGATTGCTAATATGACATTTGAAGATATACCATTGCTTAATTTTTTTTTGTTAATTAAATGGTTGTTTGATTAATTTCAATCCTTCCATAACATCTGCACTATTATATTAGCATTTCTCTTGACTTCAAGTTTATGACCCTGGACAAATGAAGAATTTTTAACTAAGCATGTGCTCCTATTCTGCATTTCACAAACCAGAGGATATTGAACATCTTGTTAGACAAAAATCTTAACCCAAAGTTTAACAATACTCGGCTTGTTTTGGAGGCTATGTGATGTCCTTAATCCTAAGATTCAAGAGAATATAGTTTATTAAATAGCACAATCGACATCTTAGAAATTATTCCAAAATGACAGCTACTTCCCCACAAATAAAAACTACCAGATGCATTGGACGATCAACAAATGCCCAAAAACCTATGTAGTAGATTATGTAAGGACAGACAAGTACCACACAACATATCTAAGAAGTTGAACTACCACATTATAAGAAATTGAAAATTTGCCAAGTTAGGCACTGCATAGTTAACAAGAAGACCATCCTCCCACACTACCAATATCCTGAACGGGGTGCAAGTTATGGGACTGGGGCCCTTCACAGTCTCTCGTCCTTCTCTGCCTATCAGATGGTGCAGCTTCATGGGTAGGAAAGGGGGCCATGGTTGAGGTAGGGTAGCTATTGCTCTAAGAAGCAACAAGTGAAAAACGCAAGAAAAATTCTTGGCATGTGGAGATCATGAGTCCAAAAAGCACTTTGTAGATAACAGAGGTATCGATCACCTGTTTACTGTTGTCGTATAACTTTTAGCCATCCAATGGTGAATTTGTGACTTAACCCACATCTGATGATATGGGTGCATTTAAGGGACTTGTGAGGGAAAAGCTAGAGCAGGTAGAGCTACCCCCCATTCTTCCAAGTTTTTCCGCATTATAGCCTAGAGAACAAAGTTATGCCAAGGCTGGTTCGACAGTAGATATAATCAAGTTTGATTCAATGATGGCAGAAGTAAGGTATGCAATTCTAAGAAAATTGAAAAGAGTGACAGATAACAAAAAAAAGAGCTCTTGTTGCTCAAAATATCCTATGAAAGTCATCATCTACCAAACTGCCATCCATGTTAGAGTTGGTAGGTAGCATTGAAACAAGTCTGGGGATGGATATAGTGATGAAAATAACGAAAATAATTTGTTCCTGTTCAGTTTAAGTTGATGCTGTCCTGAAATTCTGTAGTACACTAGTCTTCAAACATTAAAATTTAGCAGAGTCTAATATGCAACAATATATTATGTTTTTGCGTTCCCACTATTAGGTTGCTATTTGATTAAAAGGAAATCCTCTGAAAGTCTTGTATGCTTTTTTCTTTTTTCCCTTGTCACAGTTCATTCTAAATGAGGCAATAAGGGCTGAACTTGGTGATGTGGCTTCCCTGACAGAAGATAGAATGGATGAAATGTCGCAAAAATTCCTAAGGGACTTCCGTGATCACAAATTGGAAGAAAATGGATGGCCGACCACTCTATCTGGATACAAGGTCTCCAAGGTGCTCGTGAGCTCGTATACAAGGATTCTTGCTAGGAGGTATCCTGATTTCGTTGTTAATTGCGTGCACCCTGGGTTTGTCAAGACAGACATGAACTGGAATACAGGAGCTCTGAGTGCTGAAGAAGGTGCGAGAGGGCCGGTTATGTTGGCTCTGCTTCCTGATGGAAGCCCCTCAGGCCTTTTCTACGAGCTAACCAAAGTATCATCGTATGAGTAAAAATGATATTATACTATAGAAACTTCGTGTGTGAATTATGGGATACTTTGTTGTGCTTGATCCGAGATCTTTCCGAGTTGTTGTTATTATTATTATTATTATTATTATTATTATTATTATTATTATTTTCTTCTGATGCTTCGAACGTTAGGAGAAACTAATCTTCCTCCATGCAGAGGATGGCCCTCCCTTCTTTATCTAAAAAAGGAATGTGATTAGTGGTGGTGTCCCATATAATATTTTTTCTAATGCTTATAATGTTTGAAAAGTCATTCCAAAAGGATCCACATCTCAATTGGCGTCTATGAATCCAGTAGGTTTGGTGGAAAGATTTGAAGCAAGGGAGCCAACAAGAATGTTCTTGGAGATAGCTTCAACAAGAGTCTTAGATGCAAAAATTACTCAAACGAGCATTCCCAGGTGAGGGAAGAGAGTCAAATGCTTTATGGTGAAAGACAAAGTAGATCAATTCAGCATTGCAATCCGTATATATTTAGCCTCAATATATTATTTATGTCTCAGTCTTCAAATTTGGGGCTGTCGTAAGGAAAAAGTTGTTAAAAACAACTATCAGGGTGGTGCCATGTCTCCCCATTCAGGACCTCCTTGGTTTTGGAAGTGAGATTGATGCACATCACAAGCTTTCACACCAGTTCTTGCCAAATAGTGGATGAGCTTGCGTATTATTACCAAAGAGAGAGAATCTTCCTTGCAGTAAGCGAAGGATTGGAGCTTCCTTATTTGATTGAAAGATGGGCTCTTCCATTTTGCCTAATTCAGGGGAGATGCTAAGGCCACCGTGAGAGCGTGGGCATTTATATTAGGTTGGTCGAGCATAGAAAGCTGTCTCTCCGACACATGTTCCGACCATTGGGAAGAAAGAATTTGCTATATTAATAATTTATAATAATCTGATTTAACCTTAAATTTTAAGGTTAGTTTATGTTTAAGGTTAACTAATTTAGATTAATTTTTTACAATGGAGGATAATATTTATTTGTGTTTAATTGAGAATAGAAGTTAACATCTGATTGTGTTCACTGAATATATGTTAGAAATGAAGGTTTACCTTAATTCTTATCCCCAACACTAGTTGGGGTAATACGGGTTAGTAAGATAAAAAAGTGTTAGGTTATCTTTTACAGTAAATATGGGATAACCTCTAAAAATATGGATTATCCTTTTTTGTAAATTAGGCCGTAAACAGTGGAATGGACTCAAATTGGAAAATTGCTATGTATCTTGGAACAGTCCAAATCTTATCCAATTTGATCCGTCCCATGTACCAGGGACTCTCCTTTTCTATTTTAAGCATTGACTTTGGATAAACACGTCGCGATTATTGGCGGTGTCACGACCATCGTAGACTTCAGCGTCTCGTGTTTGTTGGAGCTTTTCGATCTACCGTTTTTCTTCTTAAATATTGAATGTATCTTTCTTGACCGATAAATGCAGCACGTGGAAAGTATGGAGATGTGGGAGAATGTATTGACACTAATTATTAAGTAACCAAATACCCAACAAAACCTTATTCCCTGGGGATGGTGATTCTTTTATCACCATTTGGATAGCTGCGTGTCCTTTAAGATATATGGTTCGTGTAGGTGGTTTAAATGTTAGTTATGTATACATGCGGTAATATTCTTCTCACGAGTAATATTTTAGATTGAAAATTTAATGATTGAATTCATTTTATATGAATATGTTACGCATCAATTCTGAAGTCAATCTAAGACTCCTAATACATACATCCAACAAGGTCAAATTTCGTGATACTTAGGTCGTAAAAAATGAGTTCTCTTTAATGTATGTAGTAGGAGTGTCAGATTGACTTTAAATTTGATGTATAACATGTTCATAATAGAGTGATCTTAATTATGAAATTTTCAATTCAAATATTACTCGTGGTTGAAGATATTACCGCATTTACGCAAAACTTACGTGTAGGTTATGCTTTTCTGATTTCTTAATTTTTAAAGGAGTTTTGACATATATGCTCCCATTAATATATGTAAATATGTATATATTTTCACTAAATTCATAATTATGTATATATGCCCATAAAATAACAATTAGCATGTTTTTATGTCTTTTAGATTAAATAATAAACCCCCTTCATTTCCTTTATTTTTACAACTTGCCCCTCCTCACCCCCTCACTTGCTCCTCTTCTCACCCCTCGATCCACCTGCTCCTCCTCCTCGGCCCCACCTTGACCCACCACCTCTTCGATGATGATGTCTCCTTCCACGATGGAGGGGGACTAGAGGAGAGGGAGGAGGTGAGTTTGAGGAGGGGGCAATGGGTAGAGGAGTAGGTTGGGGGGGGGGGGGGGGCAGGGGGTGTTGGGGTGACGATAGTGATAGCGTGGGAGGAGTAGGAGGGGGAGGAGGTTTAGAGGAGGTAACAGGAGGAAGAGGTGTCAGCGGCGGGGAAGGGGTGTGGAGGGCTTTGGCGTAGGAGGAAGAGGAGGTGTGAAGCTGGAGAGTGGTAGTGGGTCAGAGGAGGAGGAGGTATTTAGAAGATGAGATGTTGATGGTCGAGACCTTTGGAATAAGAATCTCGACTCAAACACAATTAAAAGAGGAATTCAAAGAATTGGTGACTCATTCCACTTGAAAAGGTGTACATTTGAAGGAAGAGGATTCCCGAATTTCACTAGTTCTTTTTACAGGTGGTACAATCACACTTTCTTGTTTTCTCTCTTCAATTATGTAAAAAACTAGAGTTAGCTTGGCCTAGATATTTATAGGGTGAGTCACCTCTGATCATGGGTCTTGTGGGATTTCCCATGATCCCATGATCTATACGTTAATGCTACTTAGTTCAGTAACCGTTAAATGACTATCGACAAACACCAACACAACGGATGTGCGTTACATCTCCACTCGACAGGACCCTATTGATGGATCATCGGATTCTCGAGCGCACTGGGTTGTTGGGTCATGGTGAATCCACAAAGAAGCTGGCTAGCCAAGATTGTCAAGACATCGATCAGTTGGATTTGTTACTTGATTGGATGGCTAGATCTACCAGGATCCCCAGTTGGATATGCGCAAATACTAGGTAATTGGGCTTGGGCCTTCGGACCTAAGCAGTTAGACTCGTGTAGTCAGGTTTGGTAAAATACCGAGTTGGATCTCTTGATATATCATAATGTATGTAAAAGATTTTTCTACCTTCATCAGTCGGTGGTGGCAACAGCTGGCAGGGAAATAGTGGTGGAGGAGGAGCGGTTAGATCAGGGAGGGGTGGGGGGAGGGATAGAAAATGAATGGGGTTCAATGTAAAAAAAAAAAATTATTTAATCTAAAAAGCATAAAAACATGTTAATGGATATTTTGTGGAGGTGTATATATATATATATATAAATTTAGTATGGACAAATACATATTTACATACATTAATATATATACACATTTGTGTTTGTGTGAAAATCTCTTGTTTAAATAAATATTATAGAAATGATTTTTTTCGTAAATGTAATTGAAATTTTTTGAAATTACTTAAATATCATTTAATTCACTATATTTATAGATATGCTATTGAAAAAGTAGTATCATTTTCGTATTTGCTACTCCGTTAGTCATACCTGTTAAATTTGACGATTTTGGATTGAAATGTAATCAAAATTAATTTTTTAGTCCTCAACTTTTTTTTATCATCAAATTTTATTTTTTTAATTTTCACCCCCTTCCTCCTCCTTCCCCTCGCCAGTTTACCTCTCTTCCTTCTCACCTTCGATCACCTCCTCCACCCCCACTCTCCAACCTCCGACCACCTCCTCTACCCCCTCTCTAACCACTACTTCCTCTCAACTACCTCCTCTCTTCTTGAATATAATTAAGGAAGTAAAAACTTGCATCCAGCTCCCTTATGAGAAGAGAGAAAATACACGGGGATCCCTACGTGGGTTGAACGATGCACAAAAACTATGAGAAGGCTCTTCAGAGCTTAGAGAAATCTTCAAAACTACGAGACATTATAAAAGATGTGTAGAAATTGCCAAATAACTCTCGAATGTTTAGATGTCTACCACACGACTCCCACGTGAAAGGAGGTAGAGGAGTTGGTCGAAAGTTAGAGAGTGGGGGTGGAGGAAGTGGTCGGAGATAAGAAGAAAGGGAAGTGAACTGGCGAGGGGAGTAGGGGAGGGGTGAAAATTAAAAAAATAAAATTTGATGAAAAAAAAATTTAAAAATCAAAAAATTAATGTTTATATTTTATTTTAGTATAAAATTATTAAATTTAACGATTTTGACTGACGAAATGACAAATATGGAAGTAACGTTATTTTTTTAATGATATATCTATAAACATAATAAATTAAATGATATTTAAGTAATTTTTAAAAATTTAAGTGATATTCATGTGAAAAATTCTTATAAAAATCACTTGATTTAAAGCATGCACCCCAATCAAACCTCTATATCTATATCTATACTAATATGCTAAAGTAGGGTCCTACATGCCACGTGTTGATCCCTCCCGTCTTCCCCACCCTCTGATCTCTCCTGTTTTCCCTCCCACCCCCCGGTCTCCCATCCGAAAGTCTCCCCCGATCTGTTCTTCTCTCATCCAAGAAGGACATTTTTACTCTCTCTCTCTCTCTCTCTCTCTCTCTCTCTATATATATATATATATATAATTCTCACTCATCCATTCAAAAGTGACGTTCATTATTTAAAAACGTACAAAATATTTAAAAAAAAAGGTCGATATAATTTTTTTTTGCAATTGACATAAAATTAATGGTAAGAAACATATGTCATATATTTTATAAAAATGATGAATGCCATTTCACGGAGAATTTAAGCCTACTTAATTTATGTCAGACTTTTATGTTATGTTTAAATTAATGAGGTTTCATATATATCCATGTTAAAAGAATTTAGACAAGTTAAATATGAATAATGGAGAGTGACATGTTAAAAGGATTTGGAGTTTTTTGAATTTTGGTTTTATTTTATTTATTTTGAGGGAGATGATGGACGGCGTTCATGGGGCGATAGAGGGGAGGAACTGTGACGATGAGGGATGAACTACATGGAGATCTAGGATATGGAGGCGGAAGGAAAGGAGAGGTTTCGTCGGTAATGATAGGCGGGAGGCGAGTATGAGGAAGACAGACAGGGGGAGGTCATGGGGCAACAGGAAGATTGTCTGCTTTCGATGCTAGCGTCGTGGTCATATGGTGGCTGTATGTCGCTTCCCCATTGTGTGCCTTGCGTGTGGAGGACACGGCCATAAGCAGGATTCGTGTAAGGCGCACGACGGACAGATGAAGGGTCGAACGAACTTGCACCCTGGAGGTTTGAATTTTAGGGCACATCCGCCACCACCGCTGCCTCCTCATACATACGGGGGTCATACGATCGATGTTGAAGTTCCTATGACAGAGAACATAAGAGCGGCAGAATTGGTGCTAAGAGGGGCTCTGATCGGTGAGGTAATGACCGTCAACCCATCTTTAGAGAACCTCCAAAAACTGGTAAGTTCCTTATCCCCATCTACCAATTGTTGGAAAATCGCTTTTCTATCCCCCACACGATTTGTGCTTTTTGGCTTGGGGATGATGGATGTCGAACGTATGCGCTGTCAGTCGAGTTCCTTTGAAGGTTTAATGGTGATATGGAGATTAGTCTCTCCCTTTGATGGAGCTTTGCCAGAGAGGCCGCCCCAGAGATTAGGCTCTAGATTGGGGAGATTAGAGATTAAAGGTCTGCCGCTACATTTGAGATCAAGAGAGGTGGTGGCGACCATGATTTCTGGGTTTGCTATAATGGCAGAAGATGCTGATGCTGGTTTGATTGAGGGTGATGGTCAGGTCCTTAGTGTCATGGTGGATGTCTTCAAAGTAGGTTTGGTCCCTGACAGATTGATCCTGAGGTGCGGGGCTAGCTCTTGGTTGCTGCTCTTGAGATTCATTGTGGGCGATAATGTTGTGAAGAAGGGGCAAGATAAACGTCTGTTATGCAGGTTGCTGAAGAGATGAACACACATGTATTGTGCAGGCCTTCCTCAGATGAGGCACCAGCAACTAAAAAACGTAAGGACCATCACCTTGGGGAAATGGGGGAGATGATGGATGAGGAGCAGGTGGAATCAGTCAGGAATGAGGCAGTGATGCCCGTGATTGAGGCTGCGGGGGATCCACAATCAATGACCGACAAAAATGAGATACAAGTATTGAAAGAGATATCGATTAATTCCTTGAGGACCTAGTCGAATTTAAAAGATGTGGAAGGCCTAAAATTCGGTACTGGATCTATTACCAGGGTTGGCATGGGTAGATCACCCTACAGGCTCAGATAGAGGAGGCTGAAATCTGACCTGCTTTTGGATGAAAACACAGTCGCTGCGATTATGCAAGTTAGTAAGAGCCAAAACCAAAAGAGGGAGGGGTCTCAAGAGGGAAGATGAGAGTCCTTACGTGGAATGTGCGTGGGTTGCGCAACAAGAGCTGGAGGGCTTCTCTGATGAGATACTTGAGAGAGTGGGAGATCAATTGTGCAATCATACAAGAGACCCACATTAAGAATGAATCTGATAGAGCATGGAATGATAAGAAGGCTACAGGGGCGAATGAGTGTGTGATGCTTAATGCACATGGCAGGTCTGGGGGCATTGTTATTTGGTGGAAAAGGGCTTGGTTTCACCTGCTGGAAGTACACAAAGCTCACCACCTGGTGACCTGAAAATTCCAAAGACATCAGGGGCAAGATGTCATCTGTATTATTGGTGTGTATGGCCCATGTGTTGCCTCTATGAAACAGGAACTGTGGGATGATTGGGCTGCAGCTGCAGAACATGTGCAAGGGGAAGCCTGGCTAGTAGGAGGGGACTTCAATTGTGTACTGATAGGGATAGATAGGTCGAACGGTGTCATGGACAGTACTTCTATTGGGTTTCAGCTGGCAGTCTGATCTCTTGGTTTGAATGAATATCCATCCTCAGGAGTTGAATTTACTTGGTGTAATGGCAGTGGCCTTATGTCGAAGATTGATAGATTCTTTGGGAATGCTATTATCCTTGATAGATTCCAGCTCTCTAATGTTGTTGGACTGGATCACCCCTTCTTAGACCATACTCCTTTGGTCTGAAACAGTGGGGAAGAGGTCCAAATAGGGTCCTACTTCAAGCTTAGAAGATTGTGATTGAGAGAGCCTGGTTTTTGCGAGATGGTTGGCTCGTGGTGGAAAACCAAACAGATGGAGGGCTCAGCTACAATCAGATTTGCTTCCAAGCTGGCTGCTCTACACACAGTCTTGAAAGAATATGGAGCTACGGTGGTTGCACTAAGGCAGCAGAGACGTGTAGAGGCTCTGAATAAAATCCAGATCTTGGATTCTAAGGAAGCGGCAGGCCCATTATCTGATGAGGATCTTGCAACCAGAAGAATGTGGTAGGGTGTGGCAGTGGAGGAGGATCTCAAGCATGAGATGGACTGGAGGGAGAGGTCTAGACAGCTGTGGCTCAAGGAGGGAGATGCCAACACAAAATTCTTTCACCTTGTAGCCAGCTCTCATAGACGAGTAAACTTTATTTCCTCCATTCTAAAAGATGGGCAAAGATTGTCATCTATGTAAGAAATTAGAGCAGAGGCTATCAGGTATTACAGGGATTCATCACGAGTAGCAAAGAGAGGTGACTGGAGGATGGCTGTGCTTGATGCGCCTAGAGTTTCAAATGAACAGGCTTCCAAGCTGATGGCTACTATCACTGAAAAGGAAACTATAGATGCCATAAAAGATTTAAACAATGAGGGTTCCCCCGGACTGGATGGTATTCAAGTTTTCTTCTATAAAGAAATGTGGAGTGTGATTGGCAATGAGGTGATGGACATTATAAGAGAGTTTGAGAGGGGCAATGCAGGTTTTGACAAGATCAATAAATCCTTTCTTTTTCTGTTGCCAAAGACACAGGGGGCCGAGAAATTTTCAGATTTCAGACCGATTGTTTTATCGAATTCCATTTACTTAGTGGTGAGTAAGATACTAGCTAATAGTTTGAGGACTGCTTTACAAAACTTGATCCATCCTATACAATCTGCCTCTCTACCCAACAGATCCCTTCAAGAATCGTTCATTATGGCCCAAGAAATGGTGTGTGGGTGGCATAGAAGGAAATGCAAAGCATTTATGTGGAAAGTGGATTTTCAAAAGGCCTATATTCGGTCTCATGGCCTTACATCTTGGAAGTATTCAAAAGAAGAGGTTTTCCTCCCATTTGGATCCAGTGGATGAAGCGGTGTATTACAACTACTTCCTTCTCCCCACTGACCAATGGGAAACCATGTGGAGCTTGGATTCAACCCTAATGTGGGGTTAGACAAGGTTGCCCCTTAGCCCCTTTGATTTTTAACCTTGCAGTTGACAGGCTTGCAAAATATGCATGTAAACTGACAGAGGCTGGTGTTATAAGAGGTTATTCACTTTCCAATAGGAGGACTATGGCCCCTATTTTACGATACACAGACGACACGATTTTCTTTGTGGTGGGGACAACTGCTGCAGCTCATGCTCTAGGACACATGGTGAAGATTTTCAGAGACATGTTAGGTCTGAAACTAAATAGGCAGAAATCTACCTTGATCTGCTTTGACCTGAATGAACAGGAGCAAGACACACTGTCAGCTATGCTAGGAACGCCCCGCTCTAAGCTGCCACTTAAATACCTGGGGCTGCCACTGCGGTGCTCGAAACTAAAGAAGAGTGATTGGAATGTTCTTTTTGACAAGATTTCTGTCAAGTTGGAAGGATGGAGCAGTAAATTTTTGTCAAAAGGTGGGAGACTAATCCTTCTAAATTCAGTGATTACCTCTATCCCGGTGTTACGAACGTGGCATCAAACGGGTTTTTAAGACATCTGGGAAGTGGCCCAAACGTCTGTCTAGACGTTTGGAACCCTTTCCAGACGTCTGGTAATAAATTTTTTCGGCGTACGGGGCTGCGTCTGCGCGCGTGCGCGCACAGACTGCACCCGCCGCTTTCTTTCCTCTTTTCCTCTATCTCTTCCTGCAGACACGCCGCTCTCTTCTCTCTCTCCCCGCACGGCCTTATAAGACACCCTCGCCCTCTCCCTCACCCTCATCTCCTCCGCCTTCCTCTTCTCCTTCTCCTTACCAGTGCGAGAGCGCGAGCGAGCGAGTGAGCGGCGGCAGCAGCAGCCGCGGTGAGCGTGCGGGAAGGAGGGTTGCAAGCGGAAGGAAGAAGCTCGACCGCGAGGGTTCAAGCTTGCCGGGGCAGCTAGAGCCGGCCGGCGGGGGAGCGTCGGGCGTGGGGTGTCGCGGAGGGGCTGCTGCAGCTCGGGCAGTAGGCGGACGGGACGCGGTGCGGCCGTGTGTCGCGGGCGGAAAGCGAATCAGGCTTTGGTTCTGGAAAATTTTCCAGAATCAGATGTCTGGACTTATGACCAGACGACGCTGAAGACGTCTGGAGGACTGTCCAAACGTCTGATAGGTAAGATATTTCTATCTTCTCCCTTTTTCACGTGTATGGCCATGCAGCCGTCCGCCGCGACTTCGTCTGCGTTTCGTCATGCTGAGAGAAGGTGTGTGTGTGCGTAGGTTTTGCTCGGGAGGGCACGAGGGCTCGCCATCCCAAGTAAATCAGACGTCTGGCCGCAGTGCCAGACGACGGAGAGAACCTCCAGACATCCGGGGAGACAATCGGACGTCTGGAAACCAAGACAGACGTCCCAGAGGGCTTCTGGACGTATGAAGGACTGTGCAGAACTAAGGTACGACCTGACCCACCTTTTAAGACGTCTGGAAGAGGTTCCAGACGTCTGATTTTGGACAGTTTCGTCGTTTTTGACTCATTTAGGGCCCGTTTGGAGTCCGTTTTCCGTGTTTCGAGTTGCGTTCTTTCTAGAATAAATTCCTCTACCCGTTTACAGTAATTGTATACCGTTCTGAGAAACTCCTTGTGATTGATCCTTGCGTTAGGATCCAGTTCCGTTGCAGTCTTGGGGGTTGTGGAGTTACGCGGGATTGCCGACCACACCCCCAGTACTCAGCGTTTTCGCTGGTAGAGTGACTTTTTAATTTACTTAACAAAATTTGTTACAATTGTGGAACAATTAATAGAGTCTAGGGCATTGCATGAACCCTAGAACTGAGAAACTAGATTGAATGATAGATCATAGGGTATTTCATGAATTCTAAGACTGAAAAACTAGATTGAATGATAGATCCTAGGGTATGGCATGAATCCTAAGACTGGAAAACTAGTGGAATATATAAATATTGTAGTCTTGGAAAAGTGGAAAGGAAATAATAGCTGCCTATAAATTGATTTAATAGCTACCTGTTATGAATGAATAAATATGATTGAGAACATGGGTTGTATGAACGTAAAATTGGAACGGTGAAACCTAAAATGGCCAAACGAAAAAAAAGAACGTGAACCCTACGGGGAATCAGGAGTAAAATTCCTGGAAAGTGAATAGAATGGAACTGAGAAAGTGAAACGTGGAAGTGTGTTGTTTCTTGGGTACGTGGTACCAGAGAGAGCACACATTACCTCTTAGTATAGAGGGGAGCTTGCCACCCTCAGGTTGAGACTGGGGTGGGTTTGGCCACTGTACACCGACTTGCTGGCCCTCGCGTACACAGTACCGAGGAGAGCTACTAGTGTAGGGAGAGCACTAGCTATCCCACGGGCCCCGGGGTTCTGCTAGCCTCCTACACCGACTTGTTAGGCTCACTGGGCAAACCAGGGTAGTCAGGCGAGGGTGCGCGGACTATGGAGGGGTTGGACCCCTGTTACTGAGAGGGCTTTGCCCTATACTGGTTCCGTGCTGTGCTTTGGGCGTACCCGTTAACAGAAACGACTGACCGCGTGCCAGTGCGGGGTAGCTACCCGTGTGCTTATCGCACGTGCCATAGTCACCATTACGTCTGTCAACGACCTTGGGGTGGTTGACTGAGGGTAGGACCACCACGGGGGACTCTCCTGGCCAGGGGAGCACCACGTGTTACTTCTACTTTTCGGAAAAAACTGCAATCAAGATCGTTCCCACGAGGAACATTCGAGATCAAGAGAAGGATCTGAGAAATAAATCAATAGTGAATTAATAGAAAGACGTAAAAAACGAAAGTAAAAATATAACAGCTACTGTGCACTCTTCTGCTTCTTTAGCTTTTAGTTGCCACTCTACTCAACGTTTCGCTGACGTGTTACACTCGTTACTTTTCAGGACCAGGTGTTGAGCAGCCAGGGTCAGCGGCTGCAGAGGATGCTGGGCCTAGTAGGGTCCAGTAGAGTTACCTGTAGTACTTTTTGTACTTTTCTTCCATTGTAGTGAGTAGTTTTCTTTGTTACTCCCTGTACTTTCTTTGTCGAAACTTTATGTTATGTACATGTTTATTTCCCTTCTGTTATGGTGGTGTATACTGTAGTATTTCCTTTTCTCACTGCTGTATTTTGTTACTGCTAGTTATATTCATGCTGAATGTGGTTTATTTTACTGCTCTTTTGGTTACTTCCTCGTTGGACGACTAGGTCTAGGGATTAGTCGAGTCGGTCCAATTCTCGTGTCTCGTAGGGATTCGGGAATCGGGTCGTTACACCCGGTGTTCTACTTCTCTATCTTCAAAGCCCCGAAATCTATTTGGAAACGTGTAGATGTAATGCGCAGGAAATTCTTTTGGAAAGGGGCTAGACATGAGGGGAGGTTCATGCAGCCTATGAAGTGGGATCAAATTTGCCTGCCAAAGGAAGCGGGTGGATTGGGGATCAAGGCTCTTAAAGAATTTAATGAGGCCCTTCTGATCAAATGGGTGATCAAGATTTTTGAGGGCAAGGAAGAACTATGGACAAAACTTATTAAAGACTGTTATGGTGGCTCAAACAGTATGCTGAAGAGGTTATTTCCAACCAAACCATCCCTTTTTTGGAGATCGGTCATCCTAGCTATTAAAAGTAACTAGTAGTTGATGCGGCCCAAGCTTGGAGATGGCCATGATTTTAGTTTATTGAAGGAACATTGGTCACCGTTGGTATTCTAAAATATTCTTATCCAAGAGCGTATTCTGCTGCTGTAGATAAAGATGCATATGTCAGTAGTGTATGGTCTGAATCTGGTGACTGCTGGAGGTTTGATGGACCTGAAATCAACAGAGCGGGTACCCGGCAGTGGGAGGAAAGGCAAAACCTGATCTCTGATTTGCAGCAGTTTTGTCCAAGGCATGGCGTGGAAGACGCATACAGCTAGAATGGGAGATACACAGTCCAGTAGGCATATGAAAGAATCATCAGGTCTAATAGGAATATGGAAGGTGACCTGGTTGACAAGAAGATATGGCTATTGAAGATCCCATTGAAAGTGCAAATTTTTTTATGGTTATGCAGGAGGGAAGGCCTGATCACGGGAGATTTTAGACACAAAAGAATGGGGACAACATAAAATGATTACTATCTATGTGGGTTGCTGATGAGAACCTCATCATGAACCCTAACTAGCACAATCTTACCTAGATATGCAAGAAAAAGCTCCTACATTACTCAAAGAAAGGCTTAACTCAGAAAATTCTGAGTTCAAAAAGAAAATAAGTCATAAAGGGTAAAAATGCAATTTCACCAACACAATTTGCAAACATGGTAATTAAGGGTCCAAACACAGGTCAAACTGACCTAATAAGAAGGAAAGTGGGATGATCTAACCTAACAAGGGCTACAGCAACTCCAAGGAATTAAATGACATTCTGTAACCCTAAAACAAATCCACTTCAATTCATGAGGTTCGAGGCAGGGTAAAAATCAACTAAACCCTCTAAAATTCATAGAAAAATAATCTCTAGGGTTTAGAACCATCAATTTGGCCTTAGAAACCCATTTTGACCTACATTGAGAACCATGCCCAATTAATGATTTAATTTTGATTTTTACGTAAATTGGCCGATCAAACATGGTCTGACCTAGAAAAAAAATTCACCATTAAAATCCTTAGGTTCAACATAGTCATGCATAAAAACTTGAGCCTAAGAAGAGACTTCCTTGACTAACATTGCAATTTGATCCTCATCATTTACTTTTTGACCCTTAACTTTCGAATCCCTTGCATTTTGGCCCCCAATTTCCTCGTCGTTCTTTGCATTTTGGTCCCTCCTGCAAGTCTTTGCGCAGCACCATGCTCTGGCGACTTTGCGCGGAGCATGGAGCCGCGCAGGATGAGGGGACGTCCTGCAAAGTGAACGCGGAGTTCCCTGTGACGTCTGCTGTTGCAGGGACTCAGCCATACTGCCTGAAGACCCTCACACCTTCCATGCGAACGTACGGAAGGTATGGGTCTCGTCTCCGACCATACTCCGGCGAGGGGCGTACGTCGCCAGCCTGCATCTACCTCTCCACCACCGCCTTTATAAGAACCAGCATCGCCAGCTGGTTCTCGCAGTCTGGTCTTAGCAGAGAAGCCCTCAACCCTTCCTCTCTCCCCACTCCGACAGGAAACCCACTAGCTCCAGTGGCCACTCCTCCTCCTTCTCGTCGCTCTGCTGCAATACCAGCAGCAGAGCCAGCTTTGCCCAATTTTACCGTGCCGCGCCGTACCAAGCGTACGCCTCCCTGCCCACTTCCTTGTCGCAGCTCTCTCCCCCTGGGTTCTTCTTCTCCAGCTCCGGCAGGTACGAGCCGGTGGCTCCGCCCTCCCCCCTTTGTCCGTTTAGGTAGGTTACATTTACTCCCCTTCTTCCCCTCTTTCTTTTCCCCAATCTATTTTGCTTGATTGCCCCATGACCACGCCTAATCACCCTCACCTTCCCCGCCTCCGGCCACTCTCCGACGAGTCGCCCCCGTCATCCCACAACCTCATACGACTCGCCAACTGTCCCAAAAGCTCCGCCTCATCATACCAAACGCCCTCCGCCCCTTCATTGCCACTCTACGCCTCCACAACACTCCCCCGGTCACACCCACTTTTCCAGCCATAGAACGACCTAGGCATGCACGCCTAAGCCATCCCGCGGCCTGCTGCACCTCACACTACCTTCGCCGTGTCACGGCGAAGGTTTCCCTGTGGTTTGATTAGGCTGATAGGCCGTATTCGTGCACGACAGGTTCTGGAGCCCTGCCGCCATTGTTGACGATTGAAGCAGCTTCCAAGCAGGCTCCAGGCGTCAGGGCAGCTGCGCTCCAGGTGCTGTGGACTGGGGTGAAGTCTGTGAAGACTTTTGCTTCAGCACTTGGCACCAACAGCGGCAGCAGCTGAGTAGATTGCGAGGAGGTTCTCCTGCGGGCGCGCGCGAGAAGGAGCATCAATTTAGTCCCATATCGTGAGTTCTCGAAGCGCCGCACCACTTTAAATTGATTTTGTGTTTTTACCTTATTGCCTCAGAACACGGGGTGAGGTCCCCTCGCCCACCTACCCGCCTCGTCCGCGACCCACGCTACGCAAACCTGGCCGACCCGTTTACCCTGCACTCCTCGCGCACCACCCACGCCGGTACGCCTGGTCACGGGTACGCTATCCGACCCGATAACCCAGCTCTGGGAAAGCTTCCTGTGAGCGGTTTATAGAGAGAGAGACGTGCGGGAAGAGGGAAGGGCTAGGTTTTGCTGTGCCTTGTGCAGGAACAGGTCACGAAGGAGAAAGGCTCATCAATTAGCCGTAGGAAGGAGAAGAGAAGGAGCAGAAGAAGAAGAAACTCTGAAGAAGAGGTTGAGCAAGGCAGAAGACCAAGGAAGAAGAAGCAGAAGAAGAAGGCTCGCCAAAGAAGAAGAAGCAGCGAAGGAAGAAAAAAGGAGGAGAAGCACTGTAGCAGACCGCAGTTTAAGTCGTCTGATGGCTGTATCAGACGACGAATGAACCTTCAGAGGAGATAAAGTAGAGAAGAAGAAGAAGAAGGAAAGAAGAAGACTCCACAGCTGAAGAGCAGAAGACAGAGACGAGAAAAAGAAGAAGAACTGAAGAAGAAAAGAAATAGAAGATAAGCAGAAGAAGAAGAGGAATTGAAGGCAAACAGGGCCAAGGAAGAAGAAGACCCGTACAGAGAGATACTGCAGCTGAAGAGAAAAGAGAAGAAGATAGGAAGAGCAGCAGAAGAAAGAAGACAAGCACAAAGAGAAGAAGAGAAGAAGAAGCCAAAAACAGAAATCTATCTCTCTCTCTCTCTCTCTCTTATTTTTGTAAAGAAACTTTGTACTTCTAGAATTCCAGTAACTCTCTAAGTTCGACCTCGGGAAACTATTTCCGAGTAAATTTCTATGGTAATGACAACCATAGCTGTCTTATCTTATACTACAACGATTGTATTATAATAAACATAAAGACACGCAAAAGCAGCACCGCGGTTGGACCATAACCATTTTTTGGCGCCGTTGCCAGGGAGCAACGGCTATTCTAGAAGCTATAAAATCTCTATTTGTAAGTTTCTATTAATCTCTTCTCTTATTGTGTGCAGGTATAGGAAAATCAAGAAGCAGCCGCACAACAACCACTCCGAGGACAGGTAATTTTTTTCTATCCTCTCACTTTAACCCTCAATTCTAAAGAGGTAGAAAAAGAAAGAACAAGCAATATAGGTACAACCTGTCTTCCATACCTAGTAAACCATCAAAGCTGCATGTTTTCAAATTTCAACCCACCATTCCTGCACACACTATTAAGGGTATTTATGGCTAACACCTTCTTGCTTGAGCCCTAATTACCCAACAAGGAGTTAACTAGACCAAGTAGAGCCAACATAAGATTCAACATTACGGTTTTTAGAGACACACTTCTTAAGCAAGAATTGGGAAATCCCAAAAAGAGTGTGCCCAAGCCATTGGTTAAAAATATACCTATTCAAAAAAATCCAAAACAATTGGCTCTCTAAAAACACTTGAACCCTAAAAGACAAAACCTAATAAGTTCTCAAAGGAATCAACAGGTGAAGTTGACCCCTTAGGGTCAACCAACCTTCAACTTAGGTCACTCTTTGCATTCAAAAGGCTAAAGATTCAAGTGAAAACCTAAGCACCTTGATCTTAACTAAAAATTGGTAGACTTAAGAGGTCAAGATCCCCATTCTGGTCTACCTAGAATCTCAGTGACAAGAGAGGTCGGGTGGGGGAAACCTTGTAACCCGTGGGGACGCTCTACCGTGTAGGGGTCTTCGCGGGACTCACCCTTTCTGGCTGCCCAGGTAATTCTCAGGTGGACGATCTTTTTAATCAAGGGGTCCATCTGCCCCGCACCTCTATAGTTACCCAACATTTTGGGTGCCTCGATTGGGTCTAGCACCTGCTTATCTCATCCAGTCCTTCAGTGTTTGGTAGGAGGTCCTTGAAACCTCCTTTAGAAATTCACTCTCCCCGAGGCTAAGCCTCAACTCCCTTGTTTTTGCAGAAACCTTCCACATAGCCCCTTTTCCTCTGATTCTGAGCAAAGCCCCCTTCTTCCATCTTGGCATAACTTGAATCTACATCTTGATTCAAACTCCGATTCTATATCTTGATTCCTCCACCTGATTCAAAGATGCAACCACACCATTTAAGACTACCATTCAAAAAACCTGAATATCAGAGATCCATGAAAGATAAGATGATTGAGGATGCCCTTGAATTCTATGAAATCAAATGTAAACCCTCAACACCAATAGAAAATATTCAGGTTGATGTCCCAACAACCACAGCTTTCATCATAAATTGTGCCCAAATTCTGTTGACAGAAATTACAAAAGGATCAACCTGAGACATGCTCATGACAGGATACATTGAGATAGAAAAATTACACAAATCTGAATACTTTCAATGCTTAACAAATCCTATACTTTGGGAACAATACCCAGATGCCCTTGTAAAATGGGTAGAAATGATGAGATCATTGGAACAAATTATGAACCAAAGATACCCGTATATACCAAAAACAGAGGATGAACCATCTTGGAACAGTATTAAGGATCAATCCAGTTTCCCAGATCTCGGGACTGAGGCACAAAGTGGTTGTGGATTCCCAACCCAGATAGAAGACAACATTGAATCAGGTTGGGATATTGTAGGAAAACACAATGATGAACCGACCCTAGACCATGAATTGCCAAGCTTAGAATTCCAAAACTCATGTAATAATGAGATTAGAACTGAACCTTTTGAGGGTATAAATTCCACCCCTTATTTTGATAAGGTGACCTTCGAAGGTTATTCGGACTTTGATTCTAGTAATCTTACCCACATCCTAAACCTAGAATCTAGATCCGAAACTTATTGGGAAGATTATGAGGCCCCATATGAGAAAGATCAAATTTTTAAAGAATACGATTCCGGGCCTCTATTTGATGAATATCCCTCTCCAACATCCTTAGGAAATCTGATCTATTTTTCAGAAGACATGCCAATTTATGATACAGAAACTGAGGAGTTGGATGAGTGGGGTTTCAATTGCGTCTATCCTACCAGCTTGGAGCTTGAGCCTAAACAGAACACCATTTTAAGTCCAGAATTGACATATAGGCTAGACCCCAGTCAGGCTGCTGATTCCACATCTGATGATTTATGCTACGGTGGAATTCCTGATCAAGAATCTTATTTAGAACTCAATTTTCGCAAACTCTCCGACAACTTCGGATTTGACTATAATTTCGGAGAGACTCTCCTTCCTGAACACACCAAGCCCATCTACGACCTCAGTTCACATGACTTATTCTCTGACTCCGATTCTAAGGTCCTGGTTCCCGAGATCACTGATAACACAGAATCATTCATTTTCGATCCTCAGGAACCGAAAACAGAAAATGCCAAGAGTGATTACAACCCAGAATTCAAATCTTTTCTCGAATCAGATTTCTTTCAACCTGCAGACACTCTTCAGGCATTTGATAGTTACCCAGAAGTCTCTCTACAGAAAACCACCTGTCATTCATTTCTAGAAGAGCCCTCATACACAATTGCCACCTCGTCCGCGCACACAGAACTTATCAAAACCTCTTCCCAACCCCGACCCGCAACTGGACTCAATTTCTATTCAGATTCACCTCTCACCGAGCCGATTGCATTTCCACATCGGGTTTGGAACACTGATCAGACTACATACCATGCTCCATCATTCTCTGATCACCCCTGTAGGGTTCCCACATCAATCACTCATTATTCTACGGGTCCCTATTCTGACCAAGCTGATTCGACTCAGCCAAACCCTGTATTCACACTTCCACATCCATCTGAGCCACATTGCATATGGTGGGTCCCACACCTTTTGATCTACATCTATCAACCCACCAGATTCATTGGGTTTGGGCTGCATCATCAGCCTGTTGATCTTAATAAGCACCTGGTTAGACCAACCAGGCTCTTAATCAAAGTGCTTGTTATATTAAACTTTGCTGATTTGACCATCCCCTCTCCATCTCATTTCCCACTTGGCTGAAGGCGTCAGATTTAGCGCTCAATGGGAGGAAGCCCGTCATTCTCTTTAAAAACCTGAAACCTTTTTTGACACCTTTGTGCACTTAAAATTCACACTTTATGACAGCCGACTCCACCTCAGGTGCTTGCATCTGAGATTAGAAATCGCCTGCAATAGTCACCCCGACCCATTCACTCATCAAAACGTCTGTCCTAATGTATGAACTAAGTTGAATAAAAATCCCCTAGGTTACAATGAGGACATTGCAAATCTTAGGCATGGGGGGGTATGAAGGTGCAAGACTTGTAAGAAAAGGTTTCAAACAAAGAAATTCACATATACCAAAAACACCATAAAAATTAAAAAAATTTTTGAAAAAAGAAGAATAAAATGAGGGAGGAAAGAAAATTTTGTGAAGGAGAAGGAGAAAAGAAACAAAATGAAAAAGGAGCACAAAAATGTGAGAAAAGTGTGATAATCATTAGTAAGGAACTAATGAATTGACCAAAGTTCTAGACCTCATTCATGAAAAAATTGAAAAGTGCATAGTATGATTAGTAAGAACGCAAACCTTAGGCATTCTTGGATAGACTCTTAGTACCCATTAAGATCTAGACACTCCTCAAGAGGTTGGGGAAAATGAAAAGCTTAATGTTAACGGGGACAACTGCGACGCGTCTCTTATAGTAGAGTCATTGTAGTATAGGATAAGAAGGCTCTACGGTTGCCGTTACAATTAAAAATTTATTACTCGGAAAAAAAAGAGTTCCCGAGGTCGAACTCAGGGAGCAAGTCGTATTCTAGAAGTACAAATTCTTATTACAAAAATAAAGAGAGAGAGAGAGAGAGATGAAAAAATTGGCTACTTCTTCTTCTCTTCTTTCTTCCTCTTTGTCTTCTCCTCTTTGGCTCTTGGTTTCTTCTTCTTTGTCTATCTCCTCGTGGTCTTCTTCTTCTGTCTTCTGTTCTTCCTTGTTTTCTCTTCTTTCTTTTTCTTCAGATCTTCTTCTTCTTCTTCTTCTTTCTTGTCTTTCCTCTTCTTTGCCGCGGTCCTGCTTCTTCTTTTCTTCTTCTTCCTTGCCTTCAAGACGTCATCTGATTTTGCAATCAGACGACTTAAACTGATGCTGCTACAGTGTACCTCTTAGCTTCCTCTGTGGCTTTCTTCTTCTTCTTCTTCTTCACCTATGCCTGCACACTCAAAGTTCGATCAGAGGGAAAAACCTACTCTACCCTCCCCCGCGTCTCTCTCTCTCAGAATTCACTCATGGGATAGCTCTCCCAGAGCTGCCGGATAGTCGGGTAAGCGGGTCACGCCCGGGTCTAGGCCCACCGACGTGCGGTAGTGGGCGAGGAGTGCAGGTCGGGCTTAGTCGGGTCGGGCCAGGTCCGCAGGGGGTGTGCGCGGACAAGGCCGGGTAATCGGGCGGGTGAAGGGGACCTCACCCCGTGATCTGAGGCGAACAGCTTAAGGCACTTTTTGCCTTTAACCGCCCGCTCGCCTCAGTGAGTTTCCGATGTGGGACTAAATGTCCCACCCCAATTTGGGCGCTTGTGCGTAGGAAGCAGCGGCAGTCGAGGCTTCGCGCGAGGGCTTCGCCCCAGCTGCAGCCTGGGACTCTTCGCGAAGATACCCTGCGCAGCCTGGGGGTCGGATCTGGGCGTGGCGCGCCTGGAGCAGCAGGTCGAAGAATCTTCGCTGCTCAGCAATGGCGGCGGCGAGCGAAGTACCTGCTCATAGAGAAACGGCCTCTCGGCCTAATCAGATACGCAGAGGACCTTCGCCGTAGCACGGCGAAGGTGGTCGGAGGGTCTGCAGGTGGCGGGGCGGAGCCTAAGGGCCGCCCTAGGTCAAACTGCGGGTTGGGAAATGGGTGTGTTCGGTGGAGTTGAAGAGGGCGATTTGGGGGAAGTAGAAGGGCGGAGGATGATCAGGGTGAGGAGGCGAAGGTTCTGAGGTGGTCGGCGAGCCGTGTGGGTTGCTGGAGTGATGGGAGTGGGTCGCCGGAGTGTGGCTGGAGGTGGAGAAGGTGACGGTGGTCGGGTCGGTCGAGGGTGTAATTGATTGTAAACTAGGGAGGAAAAGAAAGAGGGGATAGAGAAGACTAATTCTAATCTAGCTAAAGTGACGAAGGGGACGAAGAGGCTGCCGGCTCGTACCTACCGGAGCTGGAGAAGAAATGCCCAGTGGGGGAGGACGGCGGCGACGACGGGGCTGAAGCAGCGCGCGCCGGTATTGCGCGACGCGGAGGAGAATCAGGAAGAAGTCTCTGCTGCTGGTATTGCGGCAGAGCGAAGAGGAGGAGGAGGAATCGCCGGAGCTGGAGGGCTTCTGCCGGAGTGGGAAGAGAGGAAAGTTGTGGGGGTTTTCTCCGTCAGATCCAAGCTGGGAAGAACGGCGGAGTGGCGGGGGTATTTATAGGGGCAGAACCAGAGAGGAGGGAGGAGGGAGACGACGTGTCTCCCTCGCCGGAGGACGCCGGAGGAAGGATACCCATACCGTCCGTGCGTTCGCACGGGCGGTATGGGTGGTCGCAGCACTCAGGGGGGTGCTCCTGCGGTGGCTGACGACGTAGGGCACCCCCATTTGACCTGGCAGGCCCTCCCCCTCACCCTGCGCGTCTCCATGCTCCGCGCAAGGTCGTCAGAGCATGGTGCTGGTCAGGTTTTGCAGGAGGGACCTGAACGCAAAGAACGAAGGAGAGTTAGGGGCCAAAATGTGAGGGTTCAAAAGTTGAGGGCCAAAAAGTAAATATATGAGGACCAAAGTGTAAAGTTGGTCAAGAAGGTTTCTTCTTAGGCTCAAGTTTTTATACATGACTAATTAGGACCTAGGGATTCTGATGGTGAATTTTATTTCTAGATTAAACCTTTTTTGACCGGTCAATTTATGCAAAAACCTAAATTATGTTGTTAATTGGGCATGGTTCTCAATGTAGGTCAAAATGGGTTCCTAAGGCCAAATTGAAGGTTCTAAACCCTAGAGATTATTTTTCTATGAATTTTAGAGGGTTTATTCTATTTTTACTTTGCCTCGAACCTCGTGAATTGAAGTGGGTTTGTTTTAGGGTTACACATTATCATTTAGTTCCTTGAAATTGCTGTAGCCCTTATTAGATCAGATCATCCCACTTTCCTTCTTATTTGGTTTGTTTGACCTATGTTGGGACCCTGAATTACCCTATTTGCAGATTGTGCTGGTAAAATTGCATTTTTACCCCTTATGACTTGTTTTCTCCTTAAACTCAGAATTCTCTGAGTTAAGCCTTTCTTTGAGTTATGTAGGAGCTTTTATTCTCTGTATTAGGTCAAAATGAGCTAGTTATGGCTCATGATAAGGTTCTCATCACTTAAGTATTAGGTCCAAGGCTTAGGGAGTATTTGGCCTCATTAACTAACTTTTGGTTTACGGGACTCAGTAACCTAAGCACCCTAACCCCACACACAGCCTGGTTCAGTAAGCGTAAAAATCAAAATCACGCAGAGGCGTCGCAAAATTTTGAAAAGAACACCTAGAGTAGGAGCGGCCGAGCAACACAAGTTGATTTGGACGAGTTTCCAGCGCGGAGAGATGGGAAATTCCCCTCGAAGATGCGTAACAAAATATCATCTCCTCGGTGCTTGTCTCTTAGGACATTTACATATCCTACTGGGGGCATGAAGGCATTCTGCTGGTTCAGATTCCATGGATGGCATTATCACAAAGTGTCAATTGCCAGGGTCTGGATTTAGCCACGGAACACCATGGATGGGATTATCTCGAAATCTCAATAGCTATGGTTCCGGGGGTTGCCATGGGCGGTGCTATCTCGAAGCATCGATTGCCAGGAACCCTTGAGGATTGATGATGGGAACAAGGAATCTGATACAGACCGTGTTGAAAAGCCAATCATAAGCTAGAATTAAAAAGAGAAAGAGAGAGAAAACTCTCCAAACAGAAAAATCTTCTATCTCTCTCTCTTACAAAACACACTGCGAACTGAGCCAGGGCTAAACTCATTTCAAGCATGGGTGCTTTAACTACAAAGTCCAACAGACCTTAGGTTAGTTCTTGCGGGTCTTAAAAACCTTTGCTAAGGACTGGGGCTGAGTCTAGACAGATCTGGATCTTGGTTGGTAGTAGAGTACCTTTTAGGCCTATGGTCAGCATTCTAACCTAATCTAGGTTCAAATGAAAAAAAGCACTTATCTGAAACCATTAAGAACTTCATGGTCTAGAACAAAGGTTGAAACCTTAAGTTTTTGCTAAGGGACTAGCAAAAGCTAGGCATGGAGGTATGATGAGAACCTCATCATGAACCCTAACTAGCACAATCTAACCTAGATATGCAAGAAAAAGCTCCTACATTACTCAAAGAAAGGCTTAACTCAGAGAATTCTGAGTTCAAAAAGAAAACAAGTCATAAGAGGTAAAAATGCAATTTCACCAACACAATTTGCAAACAGGGTAATTAAGGGTCCAAACATAGGTCAAACTGACCTAATAAGAAGGAAAGTGGGATGATCTGACCTAACAAGGGCTACAGCAACTCCAAGGAATTAAATGACATTCTGTAACCCTAAAACAAACCCACTTCAATTCATGAGGTTCGAGGCAGGGTAAAAATCAACTAAATCCGCTAAAATTCATAGAAAAATAATCTCTAGGGTTTAGAACCATCAATTTGGCCTTAGAAACCCATTTTGACCTACATTGAGAACCATGCCCAATTAATGATTTAATTTAGGTTTTTACGTAAATTAGCCTGTCAAACATGGTCTGACCTAGAAAAAAAATTCACCATTAAAATCCTTAGGTTCAACATAGTCATGCATAAAAACTTGAGCCTAAGAAGAGACTTCCTTGACCGACTTTGCACTTTGGTCCTCATCATTTACTTTTTGACCCTTAACTTTCGAAACCCTTGCATTTTGGCCCCCAATTTCCTCGTCGTTCTTTGCATTTTGGTCCCTCCTGCAAGTCTCTGCGCAGCACCATGCTCCGACGACTTTGCGCGAAGCATGGCGCCGCGCAAGGTGAGGGGACGTCCTGCAAATTGAACGCGGAGTTCCCTGCGACGTTTGCTGTCGCAGGGACTCAGCCATGCTGCCTGACGACCCCCACACCTTCCGTGCGAACATACGGAAGGTATGGGTCTCGTCTCCGACTATACTCTGGCGAGGGACGCACGTCGCCAGCCTGCATCCGCCTCTCCGCCACCGCCTTTATAAGAACCAGCATCGCCAGCCGGTTCTCACAGTCTGGTCTTGGCGGAGAAACCCCCAACCCTTCCTCTCTCCCCACTCCGATAGGAAACCCACCAGCTCTGGTGGCCACTCCTCCTCGTGGCTCTGCTGCAATACCAGCAGCAGAGCCAGCTTGGCCCAATCTTCCCGCGTCGCGCCGTACCAAGCGCACGCCTCCCTGCTCACTTCCTCGTCGCCGCTCTCTCCCCCTGGGTTCTTCTTCTCCAGCTCCAGTAGGTACGAGCCGATGGCTCCGCCCTCCCCCCTTCGTCCTTGTAGGTAGGTTACATTTATTCCCCATCTTCCCCTCTTTCTTTTCCCCAATCTATTTTGCTTGATTGCCCCACAACCACGCTTGATCACCCTCACCTTCCCTGCCTCCAGCCACTCTCCGGCGAGTCGCCCCCGTCATCCCACAACCCTATACGACTCGCCAATTGTCCCAAAAGCTCCGCCTCATCATACCAAACGCCCTCCGCCCCTCCACTGCCACTCTACACCTCCACAACACTCCCCCGGTCACACCCACTTTTCCAGCCACAGAACGACCTAGGCACGCACGCCTAGGCCATCCCGCGGCCTGTTGCACCTCACACTACCTTCGCCGTGTCACGGCGAAGGTTCCCCTGTGGTTTGATTAGGCCGATAGGCCGTATTCGTGCACGACAGGTTCTGGAGCCTTGCCGCCATTGTTGACGATTGAAGTAGCTTCCAAGCAGGCTCCAGGCGTCGGGGCAGCTGCGCTCCAGGTGCTGTGGATTGGGGTGAAGTTTGTGAAGACTTTTGCTTCAGCACTTGGCACCAACAGCGGCAGCAACTTAGCAGATTGTGAGGAGGTTCTCCTGCGGGCAAGCGGGAGAAGGAGCATCAATTTAGTCCCACATCGTGAGTTCTCGAAGCGCCGCACCACTTTAAATTGTTTTTGTGTTTTTACCTTATCGCCACAGAACACGGGGTGAGGTCCCCTCGCCCACTTACCTGCCTCGTCCGCGACCCACGCTACGAGGACCTGGCCGACTCGTTTATCCTGCACTCCTCGCGCACCACCCACGCCAGTGCGCCTGGTCACAGGTACGCTATCCGATCCGATAACCCGGCTCTGGGAAAGCTTCCTGTGAGCGGTTTACAGAGAGAGGGAGACGTGCGAGTAGAGGGAAGGGCTAGGTTTTGCTGTGCCTTGTGCAGGACCAGGGCACGAAGGAGAAAGGCTCATCACTTAGCCGCAGGAAGGAGAAGGGAAGGAGCAGAAGAAGAAGAAACTCTGAAGAAGAGGCTGAGCAAGTCAGAAGACCAAGGAAGAAGAAGCAGAAGAAGAAGAAGGCTCGCCAAAGAAGAAGAAGCAGAGAAGGAAGAAAAAAGGAGGAGAAGCACTGTAGCAGATTGCAGTTTAAGTCGTCTGACGGCTGTATCAGACGACGGATGAACCTTCAGAGGAGATTAAGCAGAGAAGAAGAAGAAGAAGGAAAGAAGAAGACTCCGCAGCTGAAGAGTAGAAGACAGAGACGAGAAAAAGAAGAAGAACTGAAGAAGAAAAGAAATAGAAGACAAGCCGAAGAAGAAGAGGAATTGAAGGCAAACAGAGACAAGGAAGAAGAAGACCCGTAGAGAGAGATACTGCAGCTGAAGAGAAAAGAGAAGAAGATTGGAAGAGCAGCAGAAGAAAGAAGACAAGCACAAAGAGAAGAAGCCAAAAACAGAAATCCCTCTCTCTCTCACTCTCTCTCTTATTTTTGTAAAGAAACTTTGTACTTCTAGAATTCCAGTAGCTCCCTGAGTTCGACCTCGGGAAACTATTTCCGAGTAAATTTTTATGGTAATGACAACCGTAGCTGTCTTATCTTATACTACAACGATTGTATTATAATAGACATAAAGACACGCAAAAGCAGCACCGCGATTGGACCATAACCAGTTGCACACCGACAGTTTATCCCAGATATTTTCCTCATGTCTGGTCACTGATATGATATGGAGAAAAATATGCCAGGAACCTCTACCTACATGGGAGTCTCTATGGTAGAGGTTTGCAACACTTGGAAGGCCATATATGTGTATGGCTGTAACCTTGTTGTGTGTTTGCAGGGCGAGAAATGAGAAGTTATTTCAGGAGAGACCAGTTTGCTGCGAGCAAATTGTAAATGAGGGCTGGTCCCTCATGTATGGATGGGGATCCAATGTGTAGTTCTCCATTATTATTTTTTAGTATGAAATAAAATGCCCTCCGGATTGCTATCGTATTACGATAGCTTTCCTCGCAGTTTCAAAAAAAAAAAAAAAGATTTGGATAAGTTAAGATGAATAGTGGAGAGTAGATGTAATGACTCGTACCGTTTTTGCCATTTATGACGTCTGAAGTTTCAGTCAGACGTTTGTTTTGAGTACCTCTACATATTCGTGTTGAGCACCCACTATTTTGAGCTTGTCTAATGTACATTAGTCGCTGGTACATGTTACCAGCCAGTGGCATTTTTGGGGCTCGCGGAGACGACGAGATCTGCGGCACAGGCCCCCATTCCTCCAGTGATAGCCAGTAGAGTGGTTTAATTTAGTTATTAATATTTAAATAAGAATGTGCTTGGTTGAAATAGACGAATAGAACTCTAGGATGTGGAATGAACCCTAGGGTAGAAAATGGATGAGCCTCTTTGAACTGTACTGTTTACTTAAATGCATGGTTAAGATAAATTGCTAGCAAATGCCTGTATTATAATTACGAGTTGCCTATTAGAATATGAGCTGCCTGTATTCAATTGAGTAATTGCCTGTGAAACCACTAGTTGCATGCTTTTGAGAATTGAACTATGAAAACACGAGCTGCCTGTATATGGATGAGGAATGAATTTTGAAACGTGAGATCTGGATCTGGATCTGGATAAATGAGGTGAACATGATCATGAACCCTACGGGGAATTAGGAGTAGAACTCCTGTGGATAAACGGAATCTGGAATGTAGACGGGAAGTGTGCTAGCCATTGAGTATGTGGTACCAAGGAGACCAACTGTCCCCTTTTAGTGTGGAGCGGAGCTAACCCCCTTTGGTTGAGACTCGGGGTTAGGATCGGTCACTCTACATCGACTCCTGTTGGCTCTCGCGTACGTGGTACCGAAGCGAGGTATTAGTATATGGAGGGAGCTAGCCACCCCACGGGGCTCGGGGTTCAGCTAGCCACCCTACACCGACTTTGTTAGGCCCTCTGGGCAAACTGGGGTAGTCAGACGAGGATGCACGGACTGTGGAGGGGCGAGACCCATATTTGGTTTTGCGGGGCGAGACCCCTATTCTAAGAAGGCAAGGCCCTATACTGTTCCGTGCTGTACTTTGGGCGTACCCGCTAGTGGAAACGACTGACCGCGTGTTAGTGCGGGGTAGCTACCCGTGCGGTTATCACGTGTGCCGTAGTCATCGCTACGTCTTAACAATGACTTCGGGGTGGTTGACTAGGTGTAAGATTACTACAGGGGACTCTCATGACCAGAAGAGCACCACGTGTACCTTCTACTAAGGAAAAGACTGCAATCAAGATCGTTCCCACGAGAAACATGCAAGATTAAGAAATATTTGGATACTTTGAGAAATTGATGAAACAGAAACATATAAATGAGATAAATAGAAATGAAAATTAAATATGTTGGTTTTACTATTTTTGTACTTAATATAAACACTACTCTACTCAGCGTTCGCTGACTCTGTCTTTTCATAACACTATTTAGGACCAGGAGTTGAGCAGCACGAGTTTCCGGCTGCAGAGGGTGCTGGGCCCAGCCGAGCCCAGCCGTAGTCGTTCTTTCAGCACTTTCTTTTCTCTCTACTGTTGTAGTAAGTAATTGATACCTAGTTTACTGTTTCTGCTATTCCTGTTTCCTTTCTGCTTTCAGTTGCTGTTGTTGTTGTGGTGGCATGTATTGAGACAGTTGTTCTACTTTCTTTACTGCATTGCACTTTTCTCCTACTTAGTTATATTGTATGTGTGAATGTGATTTATTTTCCTGCTTTTGGTTATTTCTTGTTGGACGACTAGGTCTTGGGATTCGTCGAGGCGAGCCAATCTCGGGTCCTGTAGGGATCCGGGAACAGGGTCGTAACAAGATGGTATCAGAGCAAGGTCATCCCGAGAAATGAACCAACTAGCTTGAGAATAACCACTCACGTGCATATAACTAAGATAGCCACCACAACGTATTGCTTTGATATTCATTCAGAGTCTTTTCTTGATGTAATCCGGTGTCGTTGACACTCTTGTTCTATCTTTCGCGTCTCCTTGCAGGAGATGCCTCATCGGGGAGTTCTCGAGGTAGGCCGTGGTCGCGACCGTGGATGAGGTCAGAGGGGCAGACGTGCCAGACCTGAGGTACCAGTTGACCCACCTCCTCTTCCAGGCGTTCAGGCCTAGGATCTTGCCCAACTGATCAGAGACATCGTGTGAGAGGAGCTTCACCAGCCTCCACAAGCACCTCGCCCTGAGGATGTGGAGGGGGAGTCCTCGGTGGGACAGAGAGACCGTCTAAGCGCCAGACGAGTAGGAGGGGGAGCGGGTGGTCCCCTACCACCCCTACCGCACTCTGATACTTTCGACCACGAGCCCTCCTTGCCTATAGGTGTGCCCGTTCCCCCACTGTAGCTACACCACGAGCTTTTCGGATAGTTTCAGAAGCTGAAGCCCCCCTCCTTCAAGGGGGATGAGGACCCGTCTGAGGCAGATGACTGGCTGGAGCAGATAGAGAAGGTGCTCGACACCCTTCACCCTCCCACGGAGTGCCGCGTGGCCTTTGCCACATACCAGCTAGAGAGCGCAGTGCACAGGTGGTGGAGGGCAGTCAGAGGCCAGGAGGGGAGAGAGCCGATGTGGGACCAGTTCGTGACTCTCTTCTACGAGCAGTACTTTTCACAGACCTGTCAAGACTAGAGGAGGCGGGAGTTCCACACTCTCCGCAAGGAGATGATGACGGTTAGCGCGTACCGCATGCTTTTTCTGGAGTTGTCACGTTTTGCCTCGACAGCTGTCTACAGAGGAGGAGCACTTGTGGAGGTTTACTAAGGGGCTCCGACCTGCTATTCGGGGGTATGTCAAACCCCTGAAGCTGTCCACTTTCTCTCATGTGGTTGAGGCAACCAGGACCTATGAGGAGACCAACCCAGCCGTGAGAGACATGGACAGCGGACGGAAGAGGCCCTACCAGCCAGAGTACTCTCAGGGCTGTCGGGAGAGGAGGCACACGACACCCGTAGGTGAGTCATCTCGTTTTACGGGGCCATCAATGGCCTTTGGGGGCCCAAGACAGGGGCCAGTTGCCAACACCGGACCCCCACCCAGTCGCCAGTAGGGACCTACGGAGGGAGGAGGTCGTGTACCCCTCTGCTACCAATGTGGCCAGCCGGGCCACATCAGGAGGGACTGCCCATCTAGGGCCAGAGTACAGCAGATGCTCCCCTCACCGACCGTTGGAGGTCGAGCTAGTGGTCATGGTCACCAGGCGGGTGGGGGAGGGCAGCAATCACGAGGAGGGTACTGGCCAGCTGCTGCTTGCTCGACTCAGAGTGTAGCTGCTTCGTCTGCATCGAGGACTGAGGGGCGTATCAACATCCTGACACACAGAGATGCCAGGGCTTTGGGTTCAGTAGTGGTAGGTATGGTTACTATTTCTGGCAGATTAGTGTACGTGCTTTTTTATTCCAGTGCCACACACTCTTTCGTTGCTACGAGTTTTGCCGTCAGTTTGAAGTAGGGCAGTGTACTGCTAGAGGATCGGTTTGTGATCAGAGGCCTAGGTGGCCAGTTGTTTGTCGACGAGGAGGTCTACACCGACTACGAGGTCAGTATAGGGGGACACAGCCTTCCCACTGACCTGATTGTGATACAGATGGAGGATTTTGGCGTGATCCTAAGGATGGACTGGCTATCCTCCTTCACGCCCTAGTGGACTGTTTCAGGAGGAAGATCGTCTTCTCCATACCGGAGTTGCCTCCCTTTGAGTTTCACGGATAGTCGGTGGATGGAGGTTTCAGGTGCATTTCCGCGCTTTGGGTGGCTAGGCTTTTAAGCAAGGGGTGTGATGGCTTTTTGGCCTGTGTAATGGTAGAGCCTAGCCCCGTGGCTGACTTTCAGAGTATCCCGGTGGTTTGGGAGTACCCCCCGATGTTTTCCCAGAGAAGCTGCCAGGACTTCCGCCTGAGCGTGAGATCGAGTTTGAGATCTCACTGGTACCGGGGATTGATGGTTAATCTTCTCAACACAGTTAATTAAGTTAATTAGGCTTAATTATGTGCAAGAGAAAGTAACTTAGGTTAACTTTAATTAATGTCAATTGAGTAATATAAGGTCAAGCTAACCTAACATTTTAAATTTTGATTCTTTTTAACTGGTTGAGTCCAGGTCGTTCACTGGGAGGCATAACTTAATTTAATTCACCATTAAATCCTAAGCTACTTATTTAATTAATGAAAATTATAATTAAATTTACTTTAACAATATGAATCTTGCATAAGGATTTTTAATTGAAAGTCATGCAAAATTCCATAAGAAAAATATATTTACACATATGATTTGTTATTACAAGCAAGTAAACATGTTTATTTCATTAATTTTTTGTTACTTACAAGAAATTAAGGCAAGAAAAGAAGAAATTCAAATGAATATGTGCCTTATTACATCATTTAAGCTCAAAAGAAATTGTACTTAAGTAAAAATTACAAAGAGAAATTCCATTTTTTTTTCTTTCTTCTTTAACCTTCAGCCTTCATTCCTTCTTCTCTTCTCATTCTACCTTCTCTCTCTCTCTCTCTCTCTCTACCTTTCTGTCTCGAGCTCTGTTCGTATCGCTTTGTCGTATTTTAAATCAGTCTCGTTGTAGTATAGTCGAAAAAGCGTTATGAACAAATAAGAATTTATTACTCGAAGACCTAGGTATCCGATGTCGAACACATGGAGCAAACGGAATTCATACTAACCTCAATAAATGTAATTTGAACACTTGAATTACTCAAAATCTAATGCAAAATATAAAGCATGTATTTATAAATATTTACATGTAGCAATAAAAGAGAAATTGAGAAGAATTGGATAAAAAAATGTTCTTTTCTTCCATTCTCTGCCTTTTCTTTCCTTGTGAATCAGACGTCTTAACTTGAAATTGCTACAATGCCTTCAACTTTGATTCTCTGATCTCTGTCTTTCTCTTCAGCCGAGCCTTCTTCTTCTTTCTTCCTTCTCCTTGGCTTCTTCTTCTTCTTCTCTGCGTGCTTGCCTTTTCTTTCTCTGCTTTTGTTTTGCTTGGCTGCACCTCTGCTTCCTTCTTCCTTCTGCACTTAGCTTTCGTTAGCTCCTGCCTTCTCCTGCCCTTGCCCTTGGTCTTCTTCAGCTGTGCCTCCAAGTCCTTCCTTCTTCTTCAAGCTCCTGCCCTTAGCTTGCCTTAGAGCCTTTCTCCTTTAGCTGATCCTCTTCTTCTTCCTTGTGCACGCACACAAAAGCAAAACCTACCCTTACCCTCCCTCGCGTCTCTCTCTCTCTCTTTATTTCGCTCTTAGATATGCCTTCCCAGAGCCGGGAAATCGGGTCGGGTGTGCGCCCTGGTCCAGGCGCACCGGCGTGGGCGTGATGCACGAGGAGTGCTAGGTTTAGGTAATCGGGTCGAGTACCAGGTCCGCGGGGGCAGGTTGCGGACGAGGCGTGAGCGAGCGAGGGAGAGGGACCTCACCCCTGTGTTCTGAGGTAATGAGAAGAAAGCACAAAATCAATTTATACTACACACCTGCGGTAAAGATTTCCGAGGTAGGACTAAAGTGTCTGACCCGCTTCGCTCACGCACCCGCAGGGTGTCGCCTTCAATTGCCACAGCTGCGGCTGCTCTCCAACCGATTGCCTAGCTGCGTGGATGCGCAAGACCAATCAGCATGTCCTGGAGCGCAACACCTGGGTGGATGCGGCCTGGAGCGACCTTGCAACCTTCTTGCTTCAACGTTAATGGTGGAAAAGGGGTTGACCTGCATTTCACTCAATACGGCCTATCGGCCCCATTAAAACTCCTGAAGAGCTTCGTCGCATCTTGGCGAAGGTGATATGGTGGGTGGCAGGCCGCTGGGTGACCTAGGCGTGCGTGCCTAGGTCACTCTATGGCCGTGCTTATGGGTTTGTTCGGTGGGTGTTTAGGGTGGTGATGGCGGTCAGTGGATGGGCGGAAGGTGGTCAGTGGACGATGGCGGAGGTGGTGAGGTGTCTGGCGAGGTGTGTGGAGGTGCGGAGCAGTGGAAGCGCCTCGCTGGTGGGTGACTGGAGATGGAGAAGATGGTGGTGGACAGTGGCTACGAGGGGTCAAAAAGGGGAATTAGAAAGAGGGGAATTGAAGAGGGGATAGAGAGGAGTAATTCTAACTTAGATAAGTGGACGAAGGGGGAGAGGAGGCCGTTGGCCGTTCCTGCTTCTGCCGGAGAAGATGATGTCCAGGGGAGGGGTGACGGTGACGACGACAGGGCTAGAGGCGCGCGCACGGGTGTTGCACGATGCGGAGGAAGGTGGTGAGGGCGGCTTTGCCACTGGTATTGTGGCAGAGCGACGAAAAAGAGGAGGGCTCGCTGGAGCTCGCTAGACTCCTGACCGGAGGAGGAAGAGACGAAATTGGGGTGATTCCCCGGCCAAGTCGAGCTTGCTCCATTCGGCCGGACCTGGTGCTTCTTATATAGGCACGGGCAGAGGGTCAGATGCATGGTGGCGGGTGAAAATCCTCGCCAGAGGTATGGCAGGAACTGATACCCATACCTCTGGAGCGTTCGTATGAGAGGGATGGGGCGATTCAGGGCATTGGGAGTTGCTCAGGCAGCAGGGAGTTTCGCAGAGGACTCCCCATTCAAATCTGGGAGCAGCTCCCTGGGGAAGCGAGGAGAAACCCTCCTCGAAACCTTGACAGAGGTATGGGTCTCTGCTGCAATGGTAGAGGGACCAGAATGTAGTAAGTGACGAGAAAGTTGAGGGGGTTTTCGCAAGGGTTTTCAAAAGTTAGGGGTCAGAATGTAATTAGGTAGACCATTTTGCAAAGTAGGTCAAGATGACCTTCCCTTAGGTCCAAATTTTGGTACAAACCTAATTTGGACATAAGGAATCCAATGGTGAAGTTGGATTTTAGGTTTGACCACGTTTGACTGGACATTTTTCATAAAAATCAAAATTAGGTCAAATATTAAGCTTGGACCTTAATCTAGGTCAAAATAGGTTCTAAAGGCCAAATTGAAGGTTCTAAATCCTAGGGGCTATTTTTCCATGAATTTTAGAGGGCATAGTTGATTTTTATCCTGCATGGAACCTTGTGAATTTATGTGGGTTTGTTTTAGGGTTACAGAATGTCATTTAATTCTTAAATTTCACAATAACCCTTTTCTGACTGAACCATCCCACTTTTTCTCTTATTAAATCCAATTGACCTATGTCTAGGCCCTGAGAAATCCCATTGATGCACTGCAATGGTAAAATTACAGTTTTATCCTTTGCTTCATGTTCTCTTCCCAGATTAGTGATACCTTGAATTAGGCCTTTCTCTTGGTTATGTAGGAGCTTTTGTTATCTTTTTTTAGGTCGAAAAGAGCTAGTTAGGGCTTATGATGAGGGTCTCATCAAACTCTTCTCTTAACCACTTCTGTTTACCATTCCTTTGTTTGTTGTTATTTTTTTTATTATTAGCTCTTCTCCTTTTCTCCTTTTCCTTAACCTTTCAGCTGCGCACTTGAACCGCGATTGAACCAATGAACTGAACCAAAAATTTGGTTTTATAGTTGGCGGCTCGGATCGGTCAGGGATACACAGCACCCATCTCAGGGTAGGACCAGACCCTACTGGGTCCGAGCCTAGTTTGTATTAGGTTTGGTTTATTTCTGGTTTAGCACAGTCTCCAGCTTCCCGGGCCCACATGCACACGCTCACGCTCATTATGAGCCTAGCACTGACTACCGATAAAGCCCTATCACTTTTTTGTTTTATTCCAAGGCGTGCGCTCCTATTCTACCGATGTGGGACTATGTTGGTCCCTTTTAGGCCAAACTTCAATTGAGGATTCCGACCAGCTTAGAGCTTCAAATCGAGCAAGTAAAGGCTCGCTGGAAAGCTCTGAAGGTGCTCTACAAGTTTGCAGCATCAATTTGATGCTCAGAAAAGGTCTTGCCCTTCGATTTGAAGGGTGAAATTGAAGGATCGTCACAGCCATTCTGGCCTGCAGTGTAGAACCTCAGGTCTAAGGACCTGCAGTGAAGTTCTTTGACTTCAAACGAGGTTCTAAACAGTTTTAGTAGGTGTTTCCGCACCTATTGAAGAAGGGAAGAGACTCTGAAGAGCTTCAAGAAGGCAAAGAAGCTCAAGAGCTTCACTAAGGAGCTTCGGAGCTCCAATTCTCATTCGGTTCAGCTCAACAGAAAGCTAAAGGTCATTTTCATCATATCAAGCAACCTCTGAGGGTTGTTAAGGGTCTATCTAAGCAGAATTCGCATTTGAATTTCATGAGCAATGTACTGACATCAGTTTGGGTTTAAAAATAACACAAACTGAACAACAGTTTGATTCTTCTGAAAAACTGATTAAAAATCATCCAAATTGAATCTGATATATCTAAAATCATCCCAGAAATAATTTGAATTCATCAATTTCTCTAACTGAATCCTAAATCAACAAATTAGACCTAATGTTGATCACTGAAATTTGACTTTCTATATTGAACAATATCAGATGAGATTAACACTTCAAATCATTTCTATTTGATCTCAGAAATATGTTCAGGGTATCAAAAAGGAGTTTCAACTAAGAAACCTAGGGTTTCAGGTCTGTCGCCTGAGATCTCAAGTGAGTTTGTTCGACAGAATAAACTAAAGCTTTTCTAAGTGTTTGATCTTCAGGACTGATCTCAGGGCATCCTCCTGATGCCTCTGAACCTCTTAAATCAAGTTTAAACTTAACCAACAGTATTCTCCAACTTTGCCGGAGTTGGGGAAGACAGAAGTCTATATCTATTTCCAGACTTCTAATCGTAAAAATAATCACCAAAATAGAATCTCTAGACCTCAAGTAAGCAATTTGGAGCTTCTCAGGAAGTTCTATAGGCTGAAGATTATTTTTGACTTGCCGGAGCTCGCCAGAGCTCCGGTAAGTCCAGAAAAAGGCTATACATGTGTAAAAGTTATCAAAACAGGCCAAAGAAGATCTGAAAGGTCTCCTGAGGTCACAAGGAACCTCAGGAACTCATTAATTCATTCAATTAACAATTAAACTAAAAGATATGCAATGAATTGGCAGCGAGCGTAATTTGAGTTCGCTCGAACTCAGGACATGTTCTCTCACTCAATTGAATAGAGTGAACAAGTCAGTAGGATGTGGCGATGGTGTACAGGTGGTTGATTAGCTGGAGGAACTCCTCCTGAGCCACCATTGACAGCGAGCACAGGAGGTTATATGAAATTTAGCCGTTTTAGTTATAAGTGATTATTGATCAAATTAAAGTGAGGATAGGGGCCCTTAAGTGATGATTAAGTGGTGGAGGGCCCTGTTGGAGGTGAATTACCCTTAGATACTTTCGCCACAGACAACAGAAGCAGCTTGTGAAGGTGGAGATGGATTAGGCGAATAGGTGTTCAAATCAGGGAATTAAGGTGTCAGAGATGATCATCAGAGATCAAGGAAGGTGTTCAGTGAAATAAAAAGACAAAAGAGTGCTCTAGTCAAGCTCAACGAGCTCGCCGGAGCTGAGGAAGATGACTGGAAATCTAATATTAAGTCTAACTAACCTATCTAACTAACTATTCTAATTAATCTACTTATCTAACCTACTGTTACTTGGACGAAGGGGGCATAGGATCTCTGTCGAAGGTCCTTAACAGAGGAGGAAATCAGAGGGTCGGAGAAAGAAGTCCGGTGGGTGTAGGCGAAGCGTAGCAGAGGAAGTCGAGCATTGGTACTGCGCCAGAAGACTTAGCAGACGACGGCAGAGATCCAGAACAAGCGAAGATGAACGGAGGAAGTTGGAGGAAGGTCACCGGATTTTGGAGTAAATAGCCTATCTGCTAGCTCAGTGGGAGAAGAGGGAAGGGAGCTAACTGCTTGAAATCGAGGAGGTGGAGGGGTATTTATAGGTTGCGGTGGCTGAGGAGGAGGGTGAATCTGGACAGAGAAAGGTCTTGGAGTGAAGTAACTGCCAGCGTCTTCTCCGACGCCGGTGAGGCTAACTTCAAGCTCTAAATAGGATTGCAGCTTCATCCAGACCGATGGATGAAAAGAGGATGGTGAGCACAAGCTCCAGGAGCTTGGAAGGGAAGGGAGGACGTCAGATGTGCGGTGATCGGCAGGTGTGAGCACCTCCTGTCGTCAGCTATCAAAAGGGCTGAAGAAGGAATGAAGAAGAGGAAGAAGACGTTTTCAGGGACTTGTCTGTAATGAAAGATAAGGACCTAGGTGAAGAATAAGGACTTGAGTGAAATAAAACTTAGGGACTAAAATGTAAACTAAGGTTTTCAAGGTTTATTTTAATTTAAATCTTTTTCAACTTTTTATATATGATTATAAATAAGGAAATTATTATATTTAAACCTTGAATTTACATTTTTGACCTTTTTAGCTTAATTTATTTAATTAAGTAAGGTTACTTAAGTTATTACATACTTAGGTATAAATTATACTTGAGTTAGTTAACACATTAATTAGATAAATTATTGATGATATTTCGAGTCTATTTATTAATTAAATTATTAATAATATTAATTGGATAATAATATAGCATTTTTAACTTATTTTAAGGTCCTTTAATATTTTATCCCTTATTTAATAATCAACCCATATAGGACGGTACCCTGCGACTTTGTGTCGACTACCGACAGCTGAATAGGGTCACCATCAAGAACAAGTATCCGCTGCCAAGGTTGACGACCTCTTCGACCAGTTGCGAGACGCCATAGTATTCTCCAAGATAGATCTGAGGTCGGGCTACCACCAGTTGAGGATCAGGGAGACCGACATCTCCAAGACAGCTTTCCGTACTCAATATGGGCACTACGAGTTCTTGGTCATGCCGTTTAGGCTGACCAATGCCCTTGCTGCTTTTATGGATTTGATGAACCGGGTTTTCAAGCCGTACTTAAACCAGTTTGTGGTAGTATTCATTGATGATGTGCACGTTTACTCGCAGGATCAGGCGCAGCATGGACAGCATTTACGCATGATCCTGGACACCTTGAGGCGACGCAGGCTGTATGCCAAGTACAGCAAGTACGAGTTTTGGTTGAGGTGGGTGACTTTCTTAGGCCACGTGATTTCAGGAGATGGTTTGGCTGTGAATCCAGTCAAGGTTGAGGCCGTACTCAGGTGGGACAGGCCACGTACAGTGACAGAGATACACAACTTTTTGAGACTGATAGGTTACTATCGGCGGTTTATTAGAGGGTTCTCCAAGGAGCATTGGCATGGCACCTTACGAGTGTCTGTACGGATGGAGGTGTACTGCACCCTTGAGTTGGGTCGAGGTGGAGACCAAGTGGGAGGTTGGTCCCAGGTTAATATGATAGAGTCAAGAGGTGATAGAACAGATTCACAGACGACTCTGCACTGTCAGGAGCAGGCAGAAGAGTTACGTTGACCGAAAATGTAGAGAGCTGCAGTTCGAGGTTGGGGATCACGTCTTTCTCCATGTTTCTCCCATAAAGGGCCTGCAGCGTTTTGGGGTGAAAGGGAAGCTTGCGCCGAGATTTGTGGGGCCCTTTAAGGTCCTGGAGCGGGTAGGACCCGTTGTTTACCTGTTGGCCCTTCCTCTCCAGCTTTCTGGAGTGCACGATGTGTTCCACGTGTCCAACCTCAGGAAGTACACCGCCGATCCTAGTCACGTTCTGAGCCACGAGAGCGTCAAGGTGGGTGATGACCTGACCTACCCCGAGAGACCAGTACAGATACTAGACAGAGCCGTCTGGAGTCTGAGACGAAAGCAAGTACCACTGGTGAAGGTCCTATAGAGAAGCCAGCGGTACGAGGAGGTGACTTGGGAGCCTGAGGTGACGATGTGAGAGCAGTACCCGGAGCTTTTTGAAGGTACATCTTTTCAGACCTACTTCGGTCATCTTTAAGTTTGTTATGCATTTTTACATTCCTTTTTCCGCACCCTAGCTAGCTTATGTTTCGGGGACGAAACTTCCTTTAAGTTTGTTATGATGTAATGACCTGTACCGTTTTAGCCATTTAAGACGTCTGGAGTTTCAGTCAGACGTTTGTCCATACGTCTGGACCCGTTCTCGGACATCTGAAAGTGAAATTTTCGTACTGCACTTTGCGCTCTGCGCGCAGGCAGCGTGCAGAGGCCGCTCCTCTCTCTCTCCCTCACCCCTGAACCCTAACCCTCTCCTATTTATACCCCTCCCTTTCCCTTTCCCTTCTCCTCTACTCACACCATAGCAACCACCACCTCCAGCACTCCTGTGTGGCAGCGGTGAGGTCTAAGAGAGAGGCGCGAGAGGGGGCGAGCAAGGGAGAGTGAGAGGGAGGAGAGCGTGGAAGGTCAGAGAACCTTCGGGAGCTCGGTGAAGCTTGCATGGCCGACGGCGGGTGCGTGCGCGCGTGGAGGACATCAGCGAGGAGCTGCCCAAGCTCTTGGAGTGGCTGGAGGCGAGAGCGGAGCGAGTTGCAAGGAGGTTCTGATACTGGAAGTTTTCCAATATCAGATGTATGGCGTGACGTCTAGACGACTGGCGAGGGACCTGGACGTCCGGAGCTAAGGCCGGATGTTTGAGAGTGCATATCACGCGAGGTACGTACGTTCTTACACTGATTTCTCCCATGCAAAGATCTTAGTGAAAGAGTTCTTGTCGGCTGACCGTGCCTGCGTTTGCGTACGCAAGTGCAGCTTTAGGAAGGCACGCGATACGCTTTCCCATGTGCTTTTGGATGTCTGATCACATCACTAGACGTCCAGAGGTGCTTCCAGACGACCAGAGACCTTGTCCGACGTCTGGAACTATCCTCAGATGGTCGCAAAGGAGGTATGGACGTCTGATCAGCTGCAGAAGACACAACGTGAGTTTTGACGTCTTTTAAGATGTTTGGGATTAGTCCCAGACGTCTGATTTTGATCAGAAATTACATTTTTGGCCTGTTTAAGGCCCAAACGAAATCAGATTTTCGTAAACGAAATACTATTGTTTGCTACTCAAGTTCCTCTACATATTCGTGTTGAGTACCCACTATTTTGAGCTTGTCTAATGTACATTAGTTGCTGGTACAGGTTACCAGTTAGTGGCGTGTTCGGGGCTCGCGGAGACTACGAGATCTGCGGCATAGGCCCCCATTCCTCCCGTGTTACCTGGTAGAGTGGTTTAATTCAGTTATTAATATTTAAATAAGAATCTACTTGGTTGAAATAGCCGAATGGAACTCTAGGATGTTGAATGAACCCTAGGGTAGAAAATGGATGAGCCTATTTGAACTGTACTGTTTACTTAAATGCATTGTTAAGATAAGTTACTATCAAATGTCTGTATTATAATTACGAGTTGCCTGTTAGAATATGAGCTGCCTGTATTCAATTGAGTAATTGCTTGTGAAACCACTAGTTGCATGTTATTGAGAATTGAACTATGAAAACACTAGCTGCCTGTATATGGATGAGGAATGAATTATGAAACATGAGATCTGAATCTGGATAAATGAGGTGAACATGAGCATGCACTTTATGGGAAATTAGAAGTAGAATTCCTGTGGATAAACAGAATCTGGAATGTAGACGAAAAGTGTGCTAGCCCTTGAGTACGTGGTACTAAGGAGACCAACTGTCACCTTTTAGTGTGGAGCGGAGCTAGCCCCCCTTTGGTTGAGACCCGGGGTTAGGATTGGCTACTCTACACCGACTCCTGTTGTCCCTCACGTACGTGGTACTGAGGCGAGCTACTAGTGTAGGGAGGGAGCTAGCCACCCCACGGGGCTCGGGGTTCAGCTAGCCACCCTACACCGACTTTGTTAGGCCCTCTAGGCAAACCGAAGTAGTCAGACGAGGGTGCGCAGACTGTGGAGGGGTGAGACCGCTATTTGGTTGTGAGGGGTGAGACCTCTGTTCTGAGAGGGCAAGGCCCTATACTGTTCCGTGTTGTACTTTGGGCGTACCCGCTAGCGGAAACAAGTGACCGTGTGTCAGTGCGGGGTAGCTACCCATGCGCTTATCACGCGTGCCGTAGTCATTACTACGTCTCGGGGTGGTTGACTGGGTGTAAGACTACTACGGGGGACTCTCCTAGCCAAGAGAGCACCACGTGTACCTTCTACTCTACGGAAAAGACTACAATCAAGATCGTTCTCACGAGGAACATGCAAAATTAAGAAATATTTGGATACTTTGAGAAATGGATGAAACATAAACATATAAATGAGATAAATAGAAATGAGAATTAAATATGTTGTTTTTACTATTTTTGTACTTAGATAATATAAACACCACTCTACTCAGTGTTCGCTGACTCTGTCTTTTCATAACATTGTTTAAGACCAAGAGTTGAGCAGTCAAAGTTTCTGACTGCAGAGGGTGCTGGGTCCAGTCGAGTCCAGCAGTAGTCATTCTTTCAACACTTTCTTTTTCTCTCTACTGTTGTAGTAAGTAATGAATACCTAGTTTACTGTTTCTACTATTTCTGTTTCCTTTCTGCTTTCGGTTGTTGTTGTTGTTGTTGTGGCATGTACTGAGGCAATTGTTCTACTTTCTTTACTGTTTTACACTTTTCTTCTACTTAGTTATATTGCATGTATAAATGTAGTTTATTCTCCTTCTTTTGGTTATTTCTTGTTGGATGACTAAATCTTGGGATTAGTCGAGACGAGTCGATCTTGGATCCTGTAGAGATCAAAGAACCAGATCGTAACAGTAGATAATAACCTTTGCAAGAAATTTTAACATATAACATCAAAAATCTTAATTATTTTTTATAACATATGAAAAGTGATATACATCATTCATTGCATGATGCAAAAGCTTACTTCCCCCCCACCTTATTTTGTGTTGATATGCTATTTTATTTTATTATTTTATCAATAGATGTATGGCTTCCTGGATTTATATTTATTTACTTTGAATACTATTTCCTTGCACTCTTCCCCCCGCCCCTTCATCCAATAATTTTCTATTCAAAATAGACCAACGTGCTTTTGATCGGCAATAGGTTTAAATTTTAATTATTTCCCAATTTTAAATATTATTTAATGAATATCAATTAAATTATTAGGTAATCAATAGAAGTTCTTACTAAGGATCCTTCTTTTAATTTTATAAGACTAGATTATTTAAGATAGGCTACTATTTTAATTATTAAAATAAAAATAATTATGCATGTATTAGATGATTTAATAAATTATATTATATTATTTTTTATATTTATCTTCGATAATAATATTATCCCCTTGGCCAAGTACAGATCTCAATTTCCTAATAATAACTAAAAGGAAGTGCCATCAACCTAAATCCTACACGTGTCCGCAAAACTTCACACAACAAAATTTCCACCGAGCCCTCACGCATGCCTACACTAGACAGTGGCCAAATTCACACAGCTATATCTATTCTTATATACCAAAACAGCGTATTATCCTATACACACGTCACTTCCTCCTCCACTCCTCCACCCACCGACTCTTCTCTTCTGTATCTCTCTCTCTCTCTCTCTCTCCAACCTCACAACAGACGTGCAGAGGGATAGATAACCCATCTATTTAACATGCTTATAGGAATTAAAATTAAAAGGAGTTGTGGAACCTTAATCAAAAGATAGATATATAAAAAAGGTGAAAGTTGATGTATTTTTTAATGTAAAAAGATAGGGATAATGAAAAAAAGTAAATTTAAAAGTGAAGGTAATATAAAATTATGTTTAACAAATATTTATATTATTAGAAAAGTGTTAACAAATAATTTTTTAATACATTTTTATCATTAAAATTAAATTCTTTTCTTAAAATATTTATTTCCATCGTTGATAGATATATTTAGACTTATAAACATAATGCTCCTAATAACTATATCTCATTTAATTATAATCCTAAAATATAAATTGTGTATTCTTATGTGATATTTTTTTGATAAGTTATTTTAATGTATTTTAAAGATGAATTTAACTTGTTATATATGTGACAGATATTATTTATTTATTTATATATTTATTTTATAGGTAAGACAACAACTTTTTTTTTTTGAATAATTTACCTTGCATTAAATATTGTATATTGTACATTAATGACATCAGATATAAAGATGTAAATATGATCAGATTTGAGTTGAGTTTACATATTTATTTTCAAATTCATTACCATACGTGTATGTCCTACCTACTTACCCATCAGACTTCTAAATCATAAAATTACATTTAAACCCACTTGCTTATATATAATGTATTAAGAATTTACTCATAAATTACCTACTCAATATTTACTTATAAAATATATATTTAATATTTACTTATATCATTTAATTACATTTAATCTCTCTCTCCTTCTCTATGACGACATTGAATCTCTCTTCCTCTCTTCCCCGTCATTTAACATATATATCTCTCTCTCATCATTTAATTTCATTTAATTTCTCTCTCTCTCTCTCTTCCAACGTCATTTAATATCCGTCTCTTTCACGACATTTAATCTCCTCTCTAGCTCCCTTAGATTTTGTCACATGTCTCAACAATATATTTTAATAAGAGTACAAGTATGGAAACACGTATTATAATGTATTTTACAATGTATAATTAAGAATTAACTAGTTAAAAATCCAAATCAATTGGTTGAAAATTAATGAAACTAAAATATACCGATTGAAAATAATTTTAAATTAATTGGAAATCAAAACATACCGGTTGAAAATAAAAATGTACCGATGTATTTTATCTTTTCACCGATGGAAGATGGTTATTCACTTGGAATGTGATTTTTAGACCTATGGAAATTAATTTTTTACTTAAAAAGTAATTTTTCATCAGTGAAGTGATTTTCACTGGTGAAAAATCAAAATACACCAAATGAAACTACCACTCAAATTTGTACATTGCAAAATACGTTGTACAGTGCATTTCTTTACTCTTTTACTTTTAATAATTGAGATCTTTTTAAATTCAAGCAAATATGAAAATGACTCAATTTACAAATTTTGTAGAAGTAAATCTATATTTCCTGGTAAAGATATTGTAAATTATTTACCAATCTTTTAATTATTTCTGCTACTCTAAAAAATTAAATTTATGTTCATTTGTCATATTTATTTTACCGTCATGTGTAATATTTCTAATTATACCTTCACATAAAAGTTGCTAAATAAAATTTCAAATTATAACCATGTATGTTATTAATATTCTCTTAATTTTTCTCATACATATTATACACATTATATTTTCTTGGTAGATCATATCACTCACACAATCGATGTTTGATCACCTACATGAATTCTCGTATTATTCTTTCTTCCTATTCCTTCTCATCTCATTGATCCCGCAGCGAAGCACAAAATCAAACACACTATTAATAACTAAAACGAAAGTGCCGTCAACCTAAATCCTACGTGTGTCACCAAAACTTCACACATCAAAAATTCCACCCTAGTCCTTACGCATGCCTACACTAATACAACGACAATGGCCAAATTTCACGTGGCAGTTCCAGTCGTTGTCATTTCGAGGACAGATGAATGATTGTGATTTTTTTTTTAGAGAGAAAAATCCACGAAAAACAAATATATCACAATATGCATGTTCCTTTCGAGAAGCTTAATGTCTTAATTTAATTTATAAAAGGTAATTAATTAGCATATTTCTTTCTTTTGTTTTTATCTCCCCCCACGTCTATCCACTCTCCATTTTGTCTCGTATTATTTTTCTAACAACTATATCAATATTCTCACATATATTTAAAAGTATTACTCCTTTTAATGTTAAGGTACTCCTTTTTATTCTTGTACATTTATTTCCTTACCAATAATAATTAGTCAACAAGGAATATATCTTTGCCGATTATTCTTTTAACTACTTATAAATTAAAGGAGTAACAAATATTTTATTGTTAAATGGTCGACTACATCAGTCTATATCTAAAAGTATGAGGCACTTTAATTTATTGTCTTTAGGTATAATTTTTATCAATTTATTAATTTATCCTTTCATTGTATGTGTATTTGTAATAAAATATTTAAGAAGACATCACCTAGTTCTGACAAAATTATGGAAATGAAGAGAGCTGAACTTTACGAGGGAATTTGAACACGAAAAAAAAATTAATTAACGGTGCAAGTCTTTATTTTGATGGATTATTGGATGGAAGGCTACTTGCTCTGAAATAGATACCTAAAGATGCATCTATGTAAGTGAAATGAAGTCAAGCAAATTTGAGCGGTTGGAAATGATTCTAAACGTACACATTCAAAAGTGCCTTTTACTTTTCTTTATTGGCCAAAATTAATTTTGCCCAAGTGACTTCCAAATTCTATCTTGTTTCTCTTCCAGCAGTATCTCAATTTGGTTCATCATTTCTTTAATGATGCTGACAGCTTGATGGTTTTGATGGTGGCCATGCGCAGCACTTTTTGACCGTCTCCAAGGTATAGTTAAATGAACGACTCTCGAATGATGCCAAAGTTTGGACGAACCAATAATTTTAGGGTTCATTTATATCGTGTGATATTCTACACATTTTTATGGGATATTCTATATTTATAAAGGAAAATAATTCAACTTATATGTTACCTTAAACCTAAGTTTTCTTAAACTTAGGTTTGAGTGAGGGATGAGTTATCCCATATTTAAATTCCTTACAATCCTAATTTATTTCCACCTATCCCACATTCATATAAATACCCCCATAGAATTATACATCCTAAGTTACACGTAAACATCAACATAGATTATTCCTTAATTATAAATTTTTATCCCATAGAATACATCCTGCAATGTAAGTTAGGGCCTTCCTCCTCTTTTTTGAACAAGAATCAGCAATTTATCCTTACCCTCACCATGATACAGAAAACATCCCTACCCCAGAACCATACCTGAAACTTAGCTTAATACATCCCCTTTATGATTACAGAAATATAAGGCCCGTTTCCATATTAATATGAATTCAACGTACATTGGGAAGAATAGATTAGATAGAGACATAATTAGCGGAAATACCAATCTCCTAGTCATTCCAGTAGATTTCCTAAATTCCTATGCCTTGAGAATTATACCATAAGTTAAGTAGGTATCTTGTATGTATACTTCAAGCACTTCCTTTTTTTACGTGGTATGCGGTCTTTGTCTCATATTTCTTCCAAACAGGAGCAAATGTAAAAATTTAGATTAGGGAGAACGTAGTTAAAGAAGATTATGATTAGCAGTGAGACTAATTATTAGATGATATGAAATTTGAAGATAAAAGATTAAACTTAAATTTTATTGTGCATAATTCTTAGGCTTTGCATGTGAGATTATTTTTTAAGGTATTACAATCTCCCTCACTTAAATTTACTCTTAGTGGTAATGGTAGTTTCATCTCATAATACACTTTTTAGGTCCTAGGGAAATCCTTTTCTTTTATTATAGGAAGTTTGGCTTTAACATCATTCGTAATGACTTGATCTTGATTTCAAGTTTACTTGAGAAAAATTGCTTTGACAACCTATTGGCCATGGGTCCTATGGACCCAAAGAAACTACCCAAAATACCTGGACATAACTTAACAAGTAATAGTTATTAATCCTTTATATCCTAAAACTTATTTTCATGAGTTCCCCCACGTGTGACTATTTCGGAGATGTTACGATTTTTCTCACTTAAATTCTTAACATCTCATTGCAACTTAATTAAGATATTTTAAGTAGTAGTAGCGACTTCACCTTACAACGTACTCTTTGATCATCTGAAGGACAACTCTCTTCTCCTAATGGAAGGAGTTTGACTCTAATATCATTTGCATTGACATGGAATTAAGCCCGAGTATAGTTAAAAGAAATTAGTCTTTACAACTTATCGAACATGATAACCACCCTAAGTAGTAATTCGAAATCTTTTGTGCTCGAGATTTTTTTTGCATTGCTACACTTAAAAGGAAGTCTAGATACTAACTCCCATAACATTATATGGAAATTAATCGAACAAGTAGGTGAGCTAAGAGAGCAATTGTTTCCATGTATGATATAAATCGTGCGAGGGCATAGCTTTTCTTGAAAAAGGTAAAAATGTAGTATGCATAGTTAGTAGGGGCACATCTTGTTTTGAAAACTCTACCAAGGTTATTGGTCTAACATTTGGGCCTCATTTTGGCGGGGGGTTAATGAGTAGATATCCTCCCTTCTGACTTTTGTTGGAATTTTTCATAAGTTTCTCTAATCCAATTACAATAACCTTCACTTCTACTTTTGATATAAAATAATATCGACCAATATTCTCCACTCTCATTTTTAATATTAAACAAATATCTACTAACATCACATTAATACACAAATTATTTTATCCACCCCTTATTCCTCCACCCAAACAAATATCCTTCTTCACTTATTCCACACTAACCTATCCCTACAATATTTAAAGTTCTTCCCAGCCACCAGCGGCGCCAAACTCTCCCAACAACAAACGCCCACCCATCTCTATGGCAGACATGAGCAGCCCCCCTTCTTCCCCAAAGAGGCAAATTTCTCTCTCCACCCTTCCCTACCATCTCCTCTCCAATTCCCTTCACCTTTGTTGGTAGTATCTCTATCTCCTAACTTGCACCTTAATATGTGTGCATATGCATCAGGATTGCTGTTGTCACAGGCGGTAACAAAGGGATTGGGCTGGAGATCTGCAGGCAGTTGGCAAGCAAGGGTGCTATCAAGGTGGTACTCACAGCAAGAGACGAGAAGAGGGGTGTTGAAGCTGTGGAGAAGTTGACTGCAGACGGCCTCTTCGATGTGGTGTTTCACCAATTGGATGTGACTGACCTTACGAGTATCAACTCTTTGGTGGATTTCCTCAAGACCCAATTTGGAAAAGTCGACATTTTGGTAAAGTTCTCAAGCTCTAATTGTACAGTTTTTTCTTTGCTGGGTAATCAGATAAGAAATCTTGCTGAACTGATCCTATTGCTTCGTACATACATGATTTTCTAAATTCCCACCATTTTGACGCGAGCATGAGTTCTTCATGTGAAGAATAAATGGGCATGTTTTTGTTTTTGACATATAGGAATTCGGAGTAATCTCTTTAAATAAATATTTGGTTAAGATGTGAAGAATCAGCTTTAGTTTCAAAATTTGAGCTTTATTTAAGGACTTAGCAAATCAAAACACCTCACGTTGGGTAATAATTATCCTTCAGATGGATACTCAAGGACTTCTTTGTCCTAAGCATGTTTCGGCCTCAAGTTATCAAGTAGTACTCCTCGAGCCTTTCAACCCACTACTTAATTTCCCAAGTTCCTGCAACATCCTCCTTGTTACATGGTCTAATTTCTTTTTACCGAGAGTAATGGTGGTGGCCTCACCTCTTGTATAACATTTTCCACCTAATCTTCTATCACTATTGGTGACTCTATCACTTGAGTAGCTCCTATTCTCCTATCAGAGGAAGTTTGACTTTGATACCATTTGTAATGGTACCAAGCCTAAACCATAAGTCCACACAAGGAAACTACCATTGACAACTTATTAAATATGAATCCATTGAATCCAAATCAACCATCTAAAATACTTAATGCTTAAGTCTGAGTTATCAATTGGTAATCCTCGATTCTCTTAACCCATTACTCACTGTTCTTGAGTTTTCTAATGTGACACTATTTTTAAAGACATTACCCCGAAGGCCTATCTTTTCGATGGGAGGTTGTGCAAAGAATTGATCTTGTCCAGCCAATCAGGAGCGTTGCACAATTCTTTTCTTCACTGGCCTTACATTTTTTTAAAGTTGAATATGGAGCATTCATGATTTTGTTTGTCATTAGATATTGCATATATAATTGATCCTTTCAAGAGTGTTGCATAATTTTCTTGGCAAATCGGGAGTAACTGTATTGTATAGTTCAGTAGTGAGGCCGGCTTTTTCTCATAATTTCACCAAAGAGTCAGTTATGTACTTGTTGCATGGTGGGATATATTTCATGCCCTTTTTGGACTTTATTCTTCTAAGGATGGTTTTTAGAAGTGATTTAAGGCTAATTATGGATTTCGCAGAAAACATTCATGTGCATTACTTGGGATAGCAACATTCGTTGAAATGGACCTGATACAATGGAACACGGTATCTTTTTTTTATTCTTAAGTAGGAGCATTAACTGTAATACTGTCATACAGGTGAACAATGCGGCCGTCGGTGGATTGGCTTTGGATTATCAGGTTCTTGGTATACCTGAGGGTTCTCCAGTTATGGTAAGCATTAATTTTCAGATAAGCATGTCGCAATTGTTCATTGTATTGCCATTATCAAGATTAGTCTATTTACTTATTAAAACATTACTTATGGTTCAATACTTGGTCGTTTTTGTCCTTGTACAAGTTTTCATAATTGAAATTCATTGACATTGAAAAGAGAGAGACGAACCCCTCTTTATATAAAGAGGGGATTATGATGGAATCCTAGTCCCAATTCCACTATGGAAACAACTCATAACAAATTGAATCCTAATCATATCCCTAAAAATAGAAAGAGATAAATCAAACCTGATTCTAAAATGTCTCTAGCAGTCCCTTAATGTGATAATATAATTGTTGACTAATAGCTACATTTCACCAGCAAGACCGTGCCAGCTTACGCAAAGCAGTACGAGAAACTTATGAAAATGCTAGAGAATGTGTTGAAATAAATTACCATGGAGTCAAGAGAGTAACTGAAGCACTCTTTTCTCTTCTCAAGTCATCTACATCGCCAAGGGTAGTGATTCTCACCTCAATGTATGGAAGACTGCATGTAAGATCCTATGTTTTCTGTTTCTCCACTCAGTCTAATCTTGCCAATTTTCTTATTCTCTTGCCAAAAGCTATGTTTTAGGTTTACAACATCAAGCAGTTATTTTCTTCAGTTTGTTTATTTCAGCCAATATTTCCCTGAAAGTATAAAGAGGAATCCTGGTAAACAATTATGTACCGGTAAACATGTCCAGTCATGGATATGCTACACAAAGTATGCAATGAATTGAAGGAGTTAGAACAACTATCATGTTGATCTGTCCTTGAAAAGATTGGTCGATAGCATCTTTTCTTTCTGTGAGAAGAGTAGGTAACATTCACTTCAATAAAAACAGTATCAAGAGTTGCATGTGATATCTTAAAAAAAAGTTGTCCAGTATACGGGGAAATTATATTTTCTTTTGAAACAATATTGCCGAATATCAAGCCAAGTCTGCTACCTTTAGGTAGCTTCCAAGTTAATTATGAGCTTAATTAAATCTTCACAAAGTTCTCCCGATACAAGTTTGCACTTATGCACTGCTATCACATGGTAAAAACTTCTAGCCATCCAATGGGTGAGTTGGTGACCAACATGTCATGGCATGGACGAGGACGAACTGCCTCTAAAAGGTCCAATAAGTGTATTCCAAACTGCCATCCATGCTAAGATCAGGATTTAACTTTGAGGCAAGTCTAGGAGCACATATGGCGAGGAAAATAAAGAAGATGAGGGTGAGAATCTCTCTCCCATCAGTTGAAGTTGACTCTGTCCTGAAATTCCAGGAAATCTACACCGATCTCGTAACATTAAAATTCAGCAGCCTCCAATATGCAGCAATATGTTATCTTTCCACTTTCCCACTACTGAGTTCCAACTTCATTAAAAGGAAATTCTCGCATGTTTATCTTTGCTTTGTTGCAGTTTATCCCAAATGAGGCAATAAGGGCCGAACTCGATGATGTAGTTTCCCTGACAGAAGACAGGATGGATGAAATGTTGAGAAAATTTCTTGCAGACTTCAGTGATCACAAATTGGAAGAGAATGGATGGCCAACCAATATATCTGCATACAAGGTATCCAAGGTGCTTGTGAGCTCGTATACGAGGATTCTTGCTAGGAGGTATCCCGATTTCATCATTAATTGTGTGCACCCTGGCCTTGTCAAGACTGACATTAACTGGAATACTGGACCTCTGACTGTTGAAGAAGGCGCGAGAGGGGCAGTTATGTTGGCTCTGCTGCCTGATGGAAGCCCCTCAGGCCTTTTCTACGAGCTAACCGAAGTATCGTCATACGAATAAAAACGATGGTCTGTTCTAAGATACAACTTTAAATTATGGTGACATTCTGTTGTGCTTGGTCTGAGATCTTTCCAAAGTAAAAACTCCATAAAGCATTAAAAGAAAATAACCAAGAACGAAATAAAATGAACATTTATATGGAGATCGCTACGTTTCTTCTCTCGACCATGTTTAGCAGCTGTTTTCAACCTAGCCCTGTGATCTTGGAGTTCATTGACAAATCTCTTGAAACTCCACGGGGTTTTTCAGAAGAAGTCATTGTCAAGGTAGAAGATTTTCACAACTTGGGCTAAGCTCAACTTGCAAAAATAAATTAACCCAAGACCCATTTTCTTTCTCTTGCTTTTAAAATCATACGTGCAAAATTAACATGTGATCTAGATAAAATGAAAACGAATGTGTTTGGCTTGCTGTAATCAGGTTAATATTGAAAATACTGGCCCTAGGAGAGGCTGTCCAATTCCATTTATGATGTTAGAAAGAAGAATGAGCAAGAAAATCAAAGCTATGAAATTGGGTTGTCCCAGGTATGGTTAGTGAGACCAGAAAGGATGGTGGAAAGGATAGCGTTCATGAAAAGCTGCCAGACATGAATTCTACATATGCGGATAACATAGTAAGAATAAAAATCAATAAAAGACGATGAAGGTGTTGAGATTTTCATGGCTTGTATCCTTATTTCTTTTATCTTAAAAGGAATGTCATAAGTGGCCATGTCTCATAAATTTTTCTTAATGCTTCTAAATTTTTGAAGAAACTAAAGCTTCCTTCTATTTGAGAGCTCTAATATTTTTTTCGATGTTCATAGCTTCAACAAAAGGTATCATACCCTTAACGTTTCCTTTTTCGATCGTAAATGTTATGGCTTCAAATGGGGCCTTAAATGTAACCCTAGATCTCAAGGCATCGTCGATTTCTCCACAATCTTTGGGTCCATTGGATTTGGTTGTGTTTATTTGTATGCGAAAAGGTTCTCGAACATGATAGCACCTAATTTCAAACCACACATTGCATTGACCCATTGAGTACTCGGCTTTTGATGAGCTAAAGTCTCCAGAGGTCTAAGCAGACAACAACGAGGACACTTGGTCTTGAGTAGATCTGTTTGTTGGCTGAGCCGAGCCAACCAAGTTGAACTTAGGAAAGCCCTTGTCCGAACCCGGTCTAGGATGACTCAGGAGCCAAACTCAGGCCATCCTAACTTGAGCTAGACTGACCTATTTCAAATTAAAATTTTGTTTTTCTTGATAGCTAATTTGCATAAACGTCAACCATTCTATTTTTGTATAGTGTCCCAACCAAAGACATAGTTGCGGGTCTAAGTTGGATTTGGATTGATAAATTCCTTTCTAACAACCTAAAATTTCAGTAAAATAGTAAGAATAAAGCACTAAGAACTAATGCAATGTAGTAAAATGAATAGCATTTTTTGGAATTTTGATGAGTCCGGCTATTGCAGGCTACAATCTATATAGGAGACCCAGTCCCATCCAGCAATGAAATGGGCCTTGCAATGGAAGAAACGTGCCAAATCAAATTTACCCTGACACATCAATAGGTGGCGTAGGCATGAACCCGAACCACCGTCCAAGTCAGGGGTCGAGCTAGAGAGAGGGGCACGCGGGACAGCTGCCCTCTCTTAACTTTTAAATTTCTTTAAAATTTGTATGCCATAACATGTAATTTTAATTAATTTTCTCATATTTTAACACCAATCTCCCTCCCCCACGCACCCCAACAATTAGATTGGTATTGGTAAACATAATCCTCTTTGATTTCACCCTGGAACAACCCTATCCATTTTGTCCTTGAGGCAACAACCCTTCCTATCAGAGACGGAGCCAGAAGTTTTTTTTCTCGGTAACCATGAAAAGAAATATTTTAAGTTTGATTTTTCAGTAATCATGAAGAGAAATATTTTACACACATCACTTGAGTTCGAATAGCTTCATCCATTATTTGTTCACGACATATTGCTAATTTGAAAATCTTGTTTTAAATAGTTAAAATGGAGAGAAATATAAAGGTTTGATACAAAAAAAAAAACGATAAAAGAATGTAAGATCTATTACGTGTAGATTTCATCTTATTAAAAAAAATCGTTACATCACTTTAAATTAAAATACATAAATGACAAATATCTTTACATCAATGATAAATCACTTTACACTTATTATAAAGTATTCTAGATTATGTTTACACCAATGATAAATTATTTTAATGTATGTTTACATCGATGTTAAATGATTTTACATCCGTGTAAAGTAATTTTAACTTGTAAGTTTAAAATTTAGATTTATAAAAAATGATTTCATATATGAAAAGTAATTTTATATTTGAAAAGTGATTTTTTACCTTAAGATTTACTCTTTAACATTTAAAACACTAAAGACTAAACCATAATTCTTAAGGTGAAAAATTATTTTTCAAATGTAAAATCAATTGTCACCGGTGAAAAAAAATTTTAAAATTATTTCAAAGATATAAAATGATTTTGAAGGTAATTTGAATGATTTAAACTTATACAAAAGTAATTTATTATTAATTTCAATAGTAATAAACCTCATCAAATGTGAGTAATTTTTTATATGAAAAAGAGAGATATCAAGTAAAGCCCACACTCACAACACTTTACATTATTTTTTACATTAACTTTTACACTTCCCAACCCACATCCTTTTAAATATCCCTATAGATATCTAACGTTACATAAATGAAGCCTAACTTCACACATTTACATGGGTGCTCTAACAAAGTTATTTCATCACACACACACACACACACCTACCTGCTCAATCGTACAATAAACAAGAAACAAATTGAATTATTATCCTTTTTATTTGGATGAGGGATAGATAATAATAAGGGTAAGTGGAAGAATAAGTTATCCCATGAATAGTGCACAATGTGGACCATCTTGGATAGGTTGATTCTTCCCAAAATAGATTTCCTTATTCCAGCGTGATATCCTGCAACCAGCATGGTACGCAAGTACCCAAACCGCACCAAAGTGCATTTCATAAAGTTAAGCATCGCAAAAACTGAAACCAAAGGTAAAGAAACGGAGATCGTCCAAAAGAGAAAATGCACATCCGTCCACGAACTGCAAGAGTCACTGGAATACTTTGCTCTACCTTACTGTTAAATTGCCATATTCCTGAACCATACGTACAATTGCGTAAAAAGATCAATTCATCTTATTAATTAAAAAGGATACAAAGAAGAAAGTAAATTTAACATGACACCCTACCAAAATCTGCAAATAATAAGGATAGGCAACAATTGACTATATTTATTCTTTACATGCGACTTGGTAAAATAAAGGAGGAAATGAAAAAAAAACAACAAAATTACTCACACAATCTATTTGTACAAGTCAAAATTGCTTCCCTCATCAGCTCTTTATCTAACGATGACTCCACCATCACCTGTAAGCAAAATGATAATTGTCAAAATTGTAAATATGCATGCCTTAAAAGAGAAGGTATAAGGAAAAATGCATGCGCGGCAAATTTTTGGGCTAGCCATAAAAGGAAACATGAAGAGCACAAAGACCTTGGTAACCGAATCAAAGATGAATCATAAAAGTACAGGATCACAAAAAGTGAAACAAAAGTTTGATGGTTCTATTGCTGTTAGTTTGAAGAGTATAGTTAGATGCAAGATGGTTGCAAGATCCCTTGAAGAGGTTAGATCCTCATAACTTTCTTCCAAGATTTTGGCTTGATTCTGTTCCAACACGGTTACACAATGTCAATTGAGTGATTCTGCAGATTAAAGAAGCACAATTTTTTAACTCTATTAAGCTGGTTGAGGTTGCGGGCCTCAACTACGAGAGGAGATTGAGGTGAGCTGAGCAGAAGTCTTATTTTATTTTTCAAAATCCACTTGGGATGACCCTAATATGATATAGGAATAATTGCATGTAAAATTTAAATCTCCATAAAATTCATAGGAGATCTTGCCTAAATATCCAAAGAATACCTAACCTACTACAAATTCTTACAACCCCTCCTAATGTGAGATAGAAATGTAAACAATTGTTAAGGACCTTAAGGTATTGATGCTGCGATCAGCTTGTTTGGTCAACTTATTTCACGTCATGATTGCCGCCTTCCAAGTGGAGGTTCCATCCATTCAGAACATCCCTTCTCATGTTACATTATGACATGATGACCAGCGTTATAGGCACATCTGTTGCAGCAATTTCACAAATCCCTCCTGGGCACATATCACCTAAGGAGGTTCTGGTTGGTGATGGCCAGTGGAAAGGTACGGAGAGGGTGGTAATTTCACAGACCTGTAAAACACCTTAAATCTGTCCCCCTCATTTTATCCTCTACAATTACCACCCCAACCTTTCCGTAATCTCCTTGGAAATCCCATCTTTCCTTATATGACCGTACATCCACGCCATCATCTTTTTTTCTCCTACGGACTATCCTCTGTGGACGCTTACAAATGACCGTTCAATATTAGGAAGTATACAACATAGAACATCTTTACAATTGTTCTACAATATTTAACTTTCAAGGAATTTTCTTGTCACACAAAACACCATGTACTCCCTTCCATTTCCACCATCCTATATTAATTCTATATGTGGCATCTCCACTATATTTTCCATATTTTTGAAAAATGAACTTGAAATACTAAAAAATATATTTTCTTGGAATGTAATCTGCTCCAATTTTCACATATATCCCACTTTTGACCCTGTACTACTAAACTCACACTCATTTACTCGTCATATTTCATCAAAACTCTTAGCTTCCAAGGCTTCTTTTCAAAGCTTAAGTTTTGTGTTTGCTCCACTCTCACCTCATCAATCAACAAAATGTCATCGGCAAAAAGCACACATAATGGCAACTCATCTTGAATGTGCTTTATCAACTCATCTACAAGTAAGAAGGAGAGCAAGGCCTTATAGTTGATCATTGATGCAAATTGATGGTGATAATAAAGTAATCAGTCAAATCAACTTGGATTCTAAGGTGCAGGGCCATCATACATATCCTTTCACATGTTGATATACAAAACCAATCCTTGTTTCTTCTCCAAAGTTCTCTATAAGATATCCCTTGGAAAGGAATCATACGCATTGTCTAAATCAATAATGTGAATCCTTCTTATTACTTCCAATGTTGTAAACGTCGTTGTTCAGTATTCAATCGGTCAAATCCCTGACTAAAGAGTACAAGATATACTGGGGAACAGTCAGGAAGTACTTGGTTGAGTATTTTTTTAATATTTAAATACATATATTAGAAAATATATTAATAAGATCTTTTTCAAAAAGTATATTAACAAGATGTATTTACATGCATAATTCAATATTTCAACAAGTAAAATATACCATCACATAAAGATCAGGACTGTCAAAGGCGAGAGGCATTAAAAGGTGAGAGAGGTTCAAAATGCCTGAGGTACTAGGTGCTTACCAAGGCGCTTGCTCTAGACAAATAAGGCGTTAAATTATAAATTATTTGAAAATAAATATATAAAATATCAATAAAATTAGATATTCTCACAATCTCATGCATGGATCCATTAAAAAAATATAATAAGCAAAAATACCAAATAAACTATTAAATGCCTAATAAAAATTAATTTTCATAAGCAAAAATATAAGTCTAATCATGAAATTTATAGAAAGCACATGTCCAAAAACAAATCCTAGCATGACCAAAGATCATATAACTAGAACATGAATAAAATAATAAATAAAATAAATAAAATCAACAAATCTTATATCAATCAAGGTCCTATGTCTTTCAAAAAGAAAGAGAGATAGAAATAGAAACAAGAAATAGAGCATGAGAAAGAAGGGCAAAAAGTGAGGCAGAGAGAGCGTAAAAAAGAGATATAAAGAGAGTGCAAGCAAAAGCTCAGAGAGAGAGAGTGTGTGAGAGAGAGAAATACCTCTCTCAGCAAGTAGTGAAGATAGGCTTGGTAGTAGGGAGAAGCTCCAACTGTAGGGAGAAGCTCAGCAATGAGGACAAGTGCCAGTGGTAAAAGCTTAACGATGATGAGAAACTTCGACGAAGGAGCTTCAATATTTGAGAGAAGTACGATGGGGTTTTAGGACGCAACGAGTTGTTTTAGAGCTTTTGGAGGGGCTTATTTCCATGTTAATACGGCATGGAAGGGACTTTTGCTTAATTCCTTTTCGTATTTGGCTAAAGCGAGCGCCTTAGTGCTTGATGCCTGAAGGTGAGGTGCTCGCCTAGACCAAATCGCCTTGCCTGAGGGTTATCGAGGCATAAGGGCCTCGCCTCGCCTCAGGCAAGCGCCTTGACAGCATTGATAAAAATCAATAATTTTGAAGCTCAAGTTAACAAAAATAAGCTATAAGCCATAAGTTTAAAAGGAAATAAATAACATAAGCTCAAAGTTTTGAATCATTGTAACTTGTAATTGGCTTAATTGGGACCCAGTAATGGACCCACAGGTAGAAATTGGCCTTATACTAGATCAACTACTCGACTGAGTAGTCGGGTCAGCCACCTATCAACCCAAATATGGATACTTGAGTTGGTGGGGGAGCTAACTAGGACTACTCGGCTGAGTAGTCGATCAATTTTACAACACTGATTCTTCAATACTAGACCCAACAAGCATAAACCCACACTGATTCTTAGTTACTATAGATACTTGCATCAATCTTCTTTCAATTACTCTTTACCAAACTTCATTGTATGATTTATCAATTTCATATCTCTATAATTGGAAGGGTTTTGGATGTCTCCTTTGTTCTTGAGTAAGGATATCACAATACTTTTCATTCATTTCCCTGGCATTGTCTTCTTACTTCTCCAAATAGCATAAATAATTTTGTAAGCAAAGTTACACCTTACTCCTCCATTATCATCAAGTTCAACAACCTTAAGGTTTCATTATATTTAGTGGAACTGCTATTTCTTTCCTTTGTATCCATCAATAGCTTACATGATTTACGTAAGCTTCTTTTTTTTTAATAAAAAATATTCATGTAAGCTTCCGAATTGGTGAACTCCCGTATTGTGATATCAACGACCTTTCCATTAAAAAGCTTATGAAAAATAAATTTGCCACCTTACCGCTATATTCATTCTTGATACACAATTGGATGAAATGACTTAATTCAATTAGAAACCCTAAGGCTCTCTTATATATAGAAAGACCAAAAGGGTGAAAGTACATAAAAGTCTTTGAGGAGCAAACAAAACCCAACAACCATATAACAACGAAAAAAAGAAATATAAAATATATGCTAACACTCCCTCTCAAGTTGGAGCATAGCTATCTATCATGCTCAGCTTGGATACACATGAATCAAATAGAGATCTGTCTAAGGGCTTGGTAAAGATGTCAGCAATCTACTCTTTAGATGTCACTGGCATGGTATAAAGCTACCCCTTCTGAATGATGTCTCTAGTGTAGTGACAGTCAACCTCAACGTACTTCGTCCTCTCATGAAATGCTGGGTTATTAGCAATAAATGTGACAGCTCTATTATCACATCCCATCTCCATCAGGTTAGAAAACTGCATCTATAAGTCAGTAAGTAGGGATTTGATCCACATCATCTCTACAGTGGTCTGAGCCATGACCCTGTACTCAGACTCGACACTAAATCTCGCAACTATGCTCTGCTTCTTGCTCCTCTATGTAATCAAACTCCCTGCTAAAAAAGTGCAGAACCCAGTAGTGGATTTACGATCCGCATAACATCCAACGTAGTCCGCATCAGAGTATCAAACCAAGGTCATGGAAGACGGAAAAGAGAAGACCCTTCTCAGAAGCCTTCTTGATGTATCTAAGCACCATCAATGCTGCATCCCAGTGCTGACGTGTTGGCTTGACTATAAACTGACTTAGTTTCCCTACTACAAAGGAGATGTTTGGCCTTGTAATAGTGAGATATAACTTGTCCACAAACTACCTATACTGCCTGTTGTCCACCAACTGTGCATTCTCATCATATGGTAGCATCTTGGGGTTTATAAGAATATTGACCTCCTTGGCCTCAAGCACGCCAATCTCCTACAAAATGTCCAAAGCATATTTCCTCGGGGATAAGACAATGCCTTTTTTGCTGCAAGCAACTTCAATACAGAGAAAGTACCGTAGAGCTCCCAAGTCCTTCATGACAAACTGCTCTGCTAGGATGCGCTTAATCTCAGCAACACTCTGCTCATCTCCTGTGACAATCAAGTCATCAACATAAACAAGAAGTATCACCATACCTCATCCAGTCTTCCTGACAAAAAGAGAAAAATCGGCTGTCGACCTCCTGAACCCAGCTGCCTCTACAACCTATGATACTCTTTGGAACCAGGCTCTGGAACTTTGCTTAAGGCCATAGATGACCTTTTGTAGTTGGCATACACACTACCCTTGAACCTCAAAACTAGGCAGTTGCTGCATATAGGCTTCCTCTTGAAGATCCCTATAAAGGAAGGCATTCTTCACATCCAGCTTATGTAAAGGCCAATCTAACTGAACTGCCACAACAACCAACAATTGTACAATAGGAAGTCTAGCAACTGATGCAAAGGTGTCAAAGAAATCCACCCCATAGGTCTGGGTGAACCCCTTTGCCACTAGACGTGCCTTGTACTTGGCAATGCCCCCATCTGGATTGAATTTTACTGTGAATACCCATCTACAGCCAACAACAATAGCTTCATCAAGAAGTAGAGTGAGCTCCTAGATCCCGCAACCCCGAAGTGTAGCCATCTCGTTCTCCATGGTAGCTCGTCATTTTGGATGAAGCATAGCTTACTGGTAGGTAGTGGGGATCTCTGCAGTTGACAAGGCATAATTAAACTGGACAAATGACTTCCCAAGATGGGCATTGGGAAGATAACCTGCAACGTGGTAGCAAGTACAAGAGCGTGGTGCCTTCCTAATAACAATAGGAAGATCCTCAGTAGCATCAAATACCAAAGAGTGACTTGTGGGACCATCGTCAACAGGCAGCTTAATGGAGTCAACGTGCACTTGTGCAAGAGAGTCTGGTGGCGTAGATGAAGATGGCATCTGCAGAGTCAAGTGAGGTCTATTGTACATGCGCATTGGGCCATGTAGCTTCTAAAAATCATCCACAAACTCCCTGGAATCTAAAGCGGGAGGCGGAGGAGTCGAAATAGGAATATCCCCAAACTGGACAGGGGGAAAGGGTAGTGGGATAGGTGCATCTAAAGTAGACATTCGGTGACCCCTCATAGAAAAAATAAGACACCTCCTCATGAAACATGACATCCATGCTAACAAAATGTCACCGACCAATGGGATCATAACATTTGTAGCCTTTCTATATGACACTGTAACCCAAAAATACATACTTGACCGTACGGGGAAAAAGCTTATCCCTGCCAGGATTAAGAATGTGAACAAATGAAACACAGCTGAAAACCCGAGGAGGCACAACAAACAAATGTCTATCTGGATACAGTATCTAATACGGAATCTGCTCATGAAGGACCAAACTAGGCATCCTGTTGATTATGTATCAAGCAGTCAAAACGATGTCTCCCTAATAGAAGGATGGAACATTGTGATGTATTAACAATGTTCAAGCCACGTCTAAGAGATGTTTGAGTTTCCTTTCTGCGATGCCATTCTGCTGGGATGTATGGGGGCAAGAGGTTTGATGTATGATTCTTAGAGAGCTGTAGAATTGGGCCAGTCTTCTGGTGCAAAACTCAAGTGCATTGTCGATTCTAACAATATTTACAACTGTAGAAAATTGAGCCTTGATCTGATTAATTGATATCTCAATTGTATTTCCTATATCTGACTTACTACGAAGCAAAAAGATCCATAATAGTCTGGAGAAATCATCAACAACCACCAAGTAGAAGTGGAATACCTGCCTGTCTAGAATACAACTCGGGCCCCATATGTCCATGTAGAGTAAGTCAAAACATGCAGATGACGCAACTGTAGTGCTAAGAGAATAGCTGGAACGATGATGCTTGCCTAGTTGGCAAACGTCACAAAAAAAATCAGTAGCAAGTGATAAATGAGGAATAACCTGTCTCAATCGATCTAAAGAAGGATGTCCCAGCCGATGGTGCCACTGAAGTGTTGTCCCTGCCTTGTATGCCACATCTGCTTGTCCAACAACTGTCAATGGAGATTGAGCTAAGCGATATACACCTCCTTCCTTGTGTCCACCACCACTAGTTTTCCCTATGAATTTATCCTGGAAAACACACCCCACATCATCAAAGATTGCTCTACAATTGAGCTCTTCGGTAATCCTGCTAATTGACAACAAATTAATCGGAAAATCAGGAACAAATAGAACATTGGACAGTGTCAAGGTAAGGGATATAGTAACTTCCCCTTCACCCAGGACCTGAGAAAGATGTCCATCAACCACCTGAATAGTCTTTGCCAGGAGGAACATCACGCACCATGCGGAAGCACTCCCAGTCTCCACTAAGATGCCTAGATGCCCCAGAATCAATTAACCATCCATTATCTGCAGAAGAAATAAGAGTTGCAGTATCTAAAGTGGTAGACACTATAGGCTCATCCTCTTTCCTAACAATCCCATCGGCTCGCTCTTTAGCTTTAGTCACAATCTGAACATGACCTATCTTACCAAGGAACATACCAGTGGCCCACTACTTGCTACCCTGTCGACGACGGTGCCCCCTACCTCGCGTAGAAGGGCCTCCTCGTCTATATGGATGACATTGTCTGACACGATGGGCTCTGTCAAGATTGACTTTTCCTGCTTCCATAACGGCCTCCATCATGAACTCAACAATTCTCAGTGAGTTCAACATGTCCAAAGGGAGCTAAACAACTCATCAATCAATGAAACAGACATATCTAAAGACATCCATCAATCACACCCAATGAAACGAACTCATTAATGAAGAAATCCATATTCAGATCTGCATCGCTAACAAGGGGCCGCCTTGGATAGATGTTGGCCTCACTTGAGTGCAAGGAGAACACCTAAGGTGGCCCCAAAGAGACCTAGTCTCCCTCTCGCAACAATTGTAGGGACTGCAGTCTCTAGATCGGGGTAAGAAGCCCCTCATGACCATTGCACAGGGATCAAGACCCCGTGCGCCGCCTAAGCTGCCAGTCTGCGTCGCCAATCGCTGCCACAAACCGCCACTGCAACGTTGTACAGGTTGCCGTTGCCGGTTTGAAGGTTGTCGTCGCCGTTACCAACTGCTGCAAAGCATTGCCGATGCTTCTCAAAGCCGCAACGTCGCTGCCTGCTGCTGTGCAAGTCACTGCACCGCCGTAGCGTCGGTGCGAGGTCTGATGGACACCACTGGAGCACCGCTGCCCTGTTGCAACGAGCCCCGCTTTGCCGCGATCAGCCCTAGACCTTGTAGTGCTACTACCGAGGCTAGAACAACCCCTAAGCTTGCCGCAGCGTCGTCGCGAGCACTATTGATGGTGCAGCAGCCCCCCTGTGCTACCGCAGCACTGTTGCGCGTGCTGTAGTGCACCACCAGAGCTCCGCCGAGTGCTGCTGCCACTCACAAGGAAGAGAGAGACGATTAGGGTTTAGTGGTTAGGGTTTAAGAGGCCGTGAGGGGTTGGATACCTAGAGCCATGGTCTAGAACTGGTGCTCTGATGCCAAATTGGATGAAATAATTTAATTCAATTAAAAATCCTAAGGCTCTCTTATATAGAGAGACCAAAAGGGTAAAAGTACATAAAACCTCCTGAGGAGCAAACCAAACCCAACAGCCATACAACGAAAAATAGAAATAAAAAATATATGCTAACATACACCTTATTTTGAGACTACAGTTGGTAACCAAAAAGATATTCCAATTGTTGTTCTATGTGATCTCTCTCGTTCATCGTCTAAAGATTGTAAGCATTTGTCTTTGATTGTCCATTTGCATGTTAGATGAGGAAAGGTTTTCTATAGCTTGGATTGATTGAAGCATCTTCTTGGATGAGTTTTTCTAGTCAAAGTTTGTCACTTAAATAAAGATGCTACTGAACAAGGGGAAGGTTGAACGTTTGATGTTCTGTTTGACTATTCGGTGGCAAAAAGTTAAAACTCATTTTGAGGAAGCACCATTTCACGTGGAAAAGCATTCAGTCCACGCCAAATAGCTTACAAGGGATGTGGGCTATGCTCACGCTGAGATATGCAGTGATGTGATTTTTCTAAAAAAAAAACCCGTGATGTGATTTTTTTTTGATCTAATGAAGTTGACAACATAGAACTTGGAAGGATCACCCTTTTTGCCTTCCCAAATCAGTTAGGAAGAAATGTTCAAATCTATTTTTCTTGAAAATCCTATATCTCTTTATATATATAAAGAGATGTGAGTAAATATAGTACATGTCCATAGAGGAAAAACAAATTACAAATAGCTACTAACAGAAGCAAAAATAAGAGTCTCAACACTCCTTCAAACTGAAGTATAGATGTCAATTATGCTAAGCTTGGAACAACAGAAATCAAATGCTGAATGAGATAGAGGCTTCGTGAACACATCAGTTGTTTGATCCTCAGATGCCACATAAGTAGTGAGGAACAAACCACGCTGTATAAGATCTCTGATATAGTGATAGTCTACCTCAACGTGTTTGATACGCTCGTAAAACATCGGGTTGTTAGCTATGTAGGTAGCTGCCCAATTGTCACACCGCATCTCAATGGGCTCCTCAATCTGGATATGCAAATCATGCAAGAGAGATCATATCCAGACCATCTCTGCAACAGTCTGGGCCATTACCCTATACTCTGACTCTGCACTGGAGCGAGAAACTGCACCATATTTCTTGCTTCTCTAGGTAACCAGATTATCCGCCACAAAGGTACAGAAACCAATGATGGATTTCCTGTTAAGCACACATCCCACATAATCAGCATCGGAATATCCTACCACTATCATAGGAGAGCTCTCTAAAAGAGAATACCACGACCTAGTGCTTTTTTCAAGTATCTCGGAACTTGCATAGCTGCTTGCCAGTGCAGCTTCGTCGGCCTCTCCATGAACTAAGTTTGTCTACTACCAAGGCAATATCTGGTCTGGTAATGGTCAGATACAACAGCTTGCCCACAAGCTATCTGTTTGCTCTGCTATCAACTGCCTCTGCTTCCTCATCATGTAGATGTGCCTTGGGGTCCATAGAAATATTAGCTGACTTGGACCCCAACATGCCTGTCTCTTGAAGGACGTCCAACACATACTTGCGTTGAGAAAGAACAATCCAATCTCTGCTCCTAGCGACCTTGATCACCAAAAAGTATTTAAGCTGGCCTAGATCCTTCATAATAAATCGCTGTGCAAGAGATTCCTTTACCTGTCTTATCCCAGCCTCATCATCGCCAGTAATAATCAGGTCATTTACATAAACCAGTAGAGTTACCACGCCATTCTCTATTTTCCTGACAAACAGAGAATGATCTGAAGAATACCTCTGCATCCCCATCCTCTGCAACACATTTGAAAGTTTCTGAAACTAGGCTCTCAGGCTCTGCTTTAAGACATATATGGCCTTCTTGAGTCTGCACACACACTCCCCCTGAACCTCAAAACCTGGGGATTGCTACATGTAAACCTCCTCTTGAAGATCGCCAAAAAGAAAGGCATTCTTCACATCAAGCTGGTGTAACCTTCAATCTCTGTAAGCAGCAACAGAGATGAGTACTCGAATAGTGGCAAGCCGTGCAACAGGAGAGAAGGTATCAAAGAATTCCACCTCATATGTCTGGGTGAACCCTTTGCCACTAACCTAGCCTTATTCTTTGAAATAGACCCATCAGGATTGTACTTCAAGGCAAAGATCTATTTGGAGCCAACTAGTCGCGCACCTGTAGGAAGTACGGTGAGATCCCAAGTCTGTCTGCTCCGAAGCGTTGTCATCTCGTCCTCCATTGCTTGACGCCACTTTGGATCAAGCATGGTTTGCTAGTATGTAGACAGAATGGGTGAAGCTGTAAATGCCTAACAGAAGCTACTAAACTGAGAACCAAGGCCATTTATAGCCAAACTACCTGCAACCCGATATCTGGACTTACACGTGCGAGGTGCCTTTCGAATGGCAATAGGAAGATCAGATTCATTTGGTATCTCTAACTGTCTCTGCAGAGGGAACCTCACTATTATGGTGATCTGCACTGCTAGGGGGATTAGGTCTAACTAGACGATCATTGTCATCAGAATCCATCTCAACTACCTGTGGAATATCAGCCACTGGTGCGGGCAGAGGCCTTTGTAGTGTCGCATGAGGCCTACTATATGTCTACAGCGAACCATGCAATCTTTGGTAGTCATCAAAGAGGGTAGTAAATCCTGAAGAAGTCGGCAGAGGTGTGGAGATCGGAATCACCTAAATGGGACTGGAGGAATGGGCATGGGAGCGGCATCATCATGAACACACGTTTGTCTAGCAACAGAAAGATATAGTATGGTTTAGTGAAAAGTCACATCAACGCTGCCATAATGCCTATGGTTGATAGGATCATGACATCGGTACCCCTTCTAACTCCTGTAATACCCTAAGAAGACGCACTTAACAACACAAGGAGCAAGCTTGTCACGGCTTGGTGATGGCACATGAACAAACGCAACACACCCAAAGGTCCTAAGAGACACGTGAAAAAGCTTGCCATTTGGATGTAACAGAAGAATTAGTATCTGCTCGTGACGGACTGAACTCGACATCCGGTTAATGACATAGCACGTCATCAAAACAGCATCCCCCCTGTATCTCTGTGGAACACTGTGGTGGATAAGTAGAGTGCGAGCAATCTCTACCAGGTGTCTGTACTTCCCCTCTGCAACCCCCATTCTATTGTGAAGTATGAGGACAAGTGGTCTAGTCGATAATCCCATGAGTCCTGTAGAACTTAGTAAGTCTAGTAGTGCAGAACTCGAGGGCATTATATGTCCGTACAATCTTCACTGTCGCAGAGTATTGAGTCCTGATCTCCAAGAAAAGAGTCCCTATAACATGTCCAACCTCTCCCTTGGTCTTCAGAAGGAATACCCAAGATACTCTGGTGAAATCATCAACGACAACAAGATAATACCGATGCCCCATCTTGTCTGGAACTCTACTCGGCCCCCAGACATCCATATGGAGTAGCTCAAAAGCAGTTGCTGATCTAGAAGTGCTGGCTGGAAAGGAAGACCAATGATGCTTACCTAATTGGCAAGCATTAATGTAATAGTAGCTAGTGAAATATGTGGAATCACCCTCCTAAGGTGATCCAGAGGCAGGTGACCTAGACGAACATGCTACTGTAAGGCACTCCCACCATCGTACCTACTAGCTCCTGCAAATGACTCCTGGCCAAGGTGATAAAGACCATTCTCCTCTGTATCTCTAGCAACAATCCTCTTGGTGAGCTTGTCCTAAACAATGCATCCGATGTTATCAAAGATCACTCTGCAATTAAGATCCTTCGTGATTCTGCTCACAAACAACAGACTAAGCGGGAATTCTAGCACATGCAACGTGTCAGACAACTGCAAACTGGGGGTCACAGACACCTCCCCCTTACCCCTAACTGGGACGTATCTGCCATTAGCCACCTGTACAGTCCTCCATGGAGGGATAGACTGTAGCGAACGAAAGTAGGCCTGATCACCGCACAGATGCTGTGACGCACCAGAGTCAATCATCCACCTAGCTCAATGGTGACTCCTGTAATGCTCCTGGTGCATCAGACTCACACACTCTGCCATTGGTGTTAAGCAGACTACATCCAAGAAAAGGAAACAAATGTAGAGTCTGTTGTCCTTGTCAACCCATCCACAACCAGAAGATCTGAATTGTCTGGTTTCAGATCTTCATCTTCGTCGGAAAGCCCCCTTTTGGACGAGCGTTAGCCTAACCCGGGGCAAGGGAAAGCACCCGAGACGGCCCCAAGGGTACCGAGAGTGCTCTCCTTGCAACTACAAGGAATGCAACCCTAGGACAAGGCTACAGACCTCTAACAGCCGCTGCGCACGCACTGACTAGGCTCGTTGGACGATGAACCAGACATGCTACAGCACCGCTAACTGTTGGGCCGCTGGTGTGCCGCCGCTATCAGATGCGGCAGGACCTCTCCAATCAGTCGTCGCTGCTATCAGGTGCAGCAGAATAGATCACTGCCATGGAGATGCAAGGCAGACCTCTCCGCACCTCACTCCACCACTGTGGAGGTGTAGATTAGGCCACCGGACTTCACTCCACTACCGTTGCCGCTACTGAGAGGGTGCAGATCCTCACTCTGCCACTGCCGCTGCTATTAGCCTCGCCGCCGCACTGCCTCACAGCTGTGCATGTGGGGAGGCTCGCCGGAGGTGTTGGACCAACCCACAGAGAGAGAAGGGTAGGGATTCGGTGGTTAGGGTTTGGAGGTCTTGAGGGTGGGATACCTAGAGTCCCAGTCTAGGACCGTTGCTCTGATACCAAGTCGGAAGAAATGTTCAAATCTATTTTTCTTGGAAATCCTACATCTTTTTATATATATAGAGAGATGTGGGTAAAATACAGTGCATATCCATAAAGGAGAAACAAACTACAAATAACTAAGCAAAAATAAGAGTCTCAACAAAAACAAAAAAACACTTGTGGTTCAGGAACATGCATCATCATTTGGGACGATAGTAAGAATGGCTAGAAGAATATCCAGAGTTGGTGGATACAAATCTAGATAACATCTCAGATACATTAATGAGAATATTTAGAATGACCATATAGTGTGTAGTTTGTGTAGAATGATGAGATTGAGTACATATTCATGTATCAGCTTCAATTTTCAAAATTTTAAGGTTTCTATAATAGGATTTGAGAGAGGTCCGATCACCAAGCAAAGAAATATGTCGGAACAAATTTGTACGCAATGCTTGGCAATCAAAAAAGCAAAGGTTGCTTCCTGTGCATCAACAAATTCTCTTATGAAAGGAAAAGCTCAAATTTTCAAAATACAAACTCTAGCACCATGATTTTTTCCGAAAAGTAAATGTTAATGTCTACAAGCATATACCTCCTGGACCTTGTTTTTGAATCGAGCAAGTAACTTGTATCGATCGTCATACATGGAAGCCATATAGACCTGCCATAAGAAGTGTAGGTTAGCCAAGAGGATCAATTCTGGGAATTGTAAGTCCATGCAATATATTTACAGCATCGAACTTCATGGATTCAGCAGGATATTCAATTAATGAACATTCAATCATGGTCAGCTGGATAAGAAACTAAATGTTACATTTTTAAAAAAACAAACTGAATATTACACAATGCAATACAAACTTTATATGCGAAGATACGACAAGTATCACACTCTGAATATGTTTGTCATCCTTGGTGGAGATCATTTCACTGTCAGCTTGAAATCTTTTTTGAACCAAAAGACCACACCTATTTGAAAAGAAAAACTACTAAAACACCACAAATCAATGTCTATTGAAAGCTTTTTTACCTAGAATAGAATAGATTGTCATAAGTATCTTTCTTTAGATCCAAGTAAACAATTAGTGTAAGACTTTAATAGTTTGATTTTGTTTTCAGTTTGGTCCCTGACCTCATTTTTTTGGACAAATGGTCCCTAACCTTCTTATTTACATGAATGCCATCCATCCTAAAATATCCATTTTATAACCTGATTTCTTCTCCCTGATCTCTTAAATAGCAATCAGGACCAATGAACTTAGAAAAAGTGATTCAAGAAAGATGCCTGGAGACCTTTTGGAAAGATCACTGATGGTACGTGGCAGTCCTATGGAAGTGCTGCTCCATTACCATGTTAAAGATATTTGATGGATCAGGGATCACTTGGTACATTCCAAAATTCAAAAGCATGTTGGAACCAATCACCCATCTATAACTGCTTCCCCTACAATGGGAGGACGTGCCCAGGTGATGTGCCAAGCGTTTAAGAGCAAGCCTTAGTCTCCTCTCCCATGTTAAAGGCACAAAGGCTGTCTTTGCATGATTCATCATCAAACTAGAAACATATTCAAAAATTCGAACAAGTGCTACCAAATTTTCAATCTCTGCTGGACCTCCCTCAATAAAAAACATGGTGTCTTTTGCACACTGCAAGATCAGTGTAAGCATATGGCTATCCTATCCAAAAGAAAATCCAGAGAACCACTACACACGTTGAAAGCCATATTGCAATAATAAAAATACGGGGTGTTAAAGGGCACTCTTGTTTAACACCTCACTGCTGCTGCGTCCAACCTCCTACCCACTTGCCATTCATTCATCAAAACAGAGAAAGATGTAGTGGTAAGGCATTGCTTCATCCAAGCTATCCACTGCTCCAGAAAGCCTCTTTGCCTTAACACTTGCATAAGTAAGACCAAATAATTAAGTTGTAGGCCTTTGAAAAATTGACCTTCCAAAGGAACCTCTTTTTGCCTAAATGTTGCCAAGCTGCTACCATTTCCTCAGCCATTATAAAAGACTCCTGAAGCAATCTCCCACGAACAAAGGAAGACTGCAGAGGGCTTATCAAGAGAGGAAGAAACTTACATAACCTATTTGCAAGAACCTTGCCACAATTGGATACACTCCATTGGAAAGTAAAATGGGGCAAAAATCATCAATTGACTTGGCACTAGCCCTCTTTAGGAGTAGAAAGAAACATGACTTGTTGAGCTTCTTAAAATCCTTTATTCTCTACCACAAATTCCTGCAGCATAGCCATGCAGTCATACTTAACCAGCTCCAAAAACTCCTTATAGAAGAGGACCTAAAAACCGTCCAATCCAGGAGACCCTTCAATTGCAGACCCCTTCATGGCAGCCAATCCTCCACCTCAGACATCTCTCACAAGAGCAAACCTCATAGCATCATCCAAAACGGGTAAATCTGCAACGTGCCACATCTATCTCCCTGGTGGGTGTCTCCATGTGAACTCCTGAAAATGTGCCCGCAGGGCCTCAAAAGATCTGCTCTCTCCCAGAGACTGTAACATCCCCAACTCTCAAGGTGCCAACGAGGTTCACCTGGCTTCCACAACTAGCTGCAAAATGGAAAAATTTGGTGTTGGCATCCCCTTAAGCCACAACTAGTAGACTGACACCATTTGGAGTGCATCCAATCTAATTTTCTCGCACCGCTACCTAACCTCCTATTTGAAAGAAATACGGGCCAACTGAAAGTATTGTATCTATGCTGTTAGAGTACAGGTTGCTGAACGCTTAGGCTGTACCTCAACCTACTTCATAAAAGGTCCAAATCAGGTTCTAAAACCCACAATCTATCAATTTTGAAATATTTGGAGAAAGAAGCCCCTTCATTTGAGTTCCACAACAGGAGTGTGATTTGAAAAAGGTCTCAACCTCATGGTAACCTCTACCATCTAGAAACGTTCTGCCAACTCAACGAAGCCAAGGAACCCATCAATCTTTGATCTCGCACCATAGGAGTTCCTGCAAGCAAACCACATCCTTATAACTGCAATGCCATACAAGTCAAGTTCCAACACCAACTCAGCAAAAGCCTCCACTGATCTGTTCCTGCATCCATTTAGTCTGTCATCAACCGAAAGCGTTGCATTGAAGTCACCCCCCACCAATTAAAGTCAACCACATACGAAAGCTGAAGCATGTCAAAGTTCCTTCCATAGATCTTGTTTTGCCACATCCTTATAGGGATCATACACAACTAAAATAACCAGAGATAAACCATTGGAGAACCTTCATAGACTAGCTGTAAACGTCCAACATCCCTCCTTAGAATCAAGCAATTGAAAGACTGACATTCTAGATAACTAACTCTTGATCTTCCAACAGAATGTAGTTCAAGAAACCCAACATAAGCATTTCCTCCAATTGCCTTCTTCAACCTGTCATCCAGGCCTTCAAGCTTCGTCTCTTGTAGCAAAGCAAGGTCAACCTTCCATTCCAACAAGTATCTAAGTAGAGAATACCTCCAGGAGGAGTCATGAAGGCCTCAGACATTCCATAATTAAATTAACCGTTAACTACACCAGCCCCTCTCTCTCCCCCACTAGGGGACCTCCTTGCCTTAACAAGAAGAGCAACCCAACCTTCAACCTCCGCTTGTTGAGCATTGACCTTGGGCACACTCGGATGAACCTCAATCCGATGTAGATCCACTAATGCCTGTAAACCAGCCTCAATTTCGGGGAAAGAACAAGCTTCCAAGTATCGACCCTCGGCGAGAGACGATCTGATCCAACATTTTTGCCACCCCTAGATGCTTTGTGGTATCCTCACAAGTATTGTACACAATTGAAACAACAAAAGATAGGCCATCCGAGCCCTTGTTATCATGGCTTATATTGATGCAGAGTATGCAAGATGTCGTCTAGATAAAAAGTCTACCATTGGTTTCTGCACCTACATGAGTGGAAATTTTGTGATGTCGAGAAGCAAGAAACCGGTGGCTGCATCTTAACCTAGTGTGAGACAATGGCACAAACAATGCCAAGTTGATGTGATTTGTATATTTTAGTTGATAGGGTTGCCTCTTATATTGCTAATAATCCCATGCTTCACAAGTGTATTAAGTATGTTAGGGTTGATTGGCATTATGCCAAAGATTTGATACCATTCATGTCACCTACAAAGGGTTAGATAGTTGACATCTTCATAAAAGCACTTTTGTGTACCTTTATTTGACAAATATTCTAAACTAAGCATGATTAACATCTATACTCTAACTTGAGGGAGATTATTGAGAAATACCTTTTTTTTACTCTCATTTTTTCTACCTCATCATTTGTGCTTTATTTAAGTGACAGCTTATAACTTTTCCATCAATGTTTGCCAATAACAAGATATACTCATTCTTCCAAAAAAGGATGTTGAGAGAATTGAGTTGTAGGTTTAGTACTACATTGGAAGATGTGGACTTCTTGTGTGAGTGGTGGCCTATAAATAGGTGTGTACTCCCTTAATTATTCTTTGAGAAGAAGAAATACAAATCAGTGCCCTATCGGGACCTTCTCCCGTGGTTTTCTCTCTGCTCTTCGTGAGTGGGGTTTCCACGTAAACCCAAGTGTTTTGTGATGCTTGTATGCTTTGATATTATTGCTTCCGCATTATTTAAATATTTCAACTTGGTATCAAAGCAATCCGTTCTTAGGTTATTATTAATTTTTAGCATCTCCACTTCCTTAATCATGGAGTTCTTTGTTGAGAAGGAGATGGAGTTCAATGGCAAGAAGCACCATAGTTGTGTTTACAGTCATGTTGGTGATGACATCGGTGGTGGTCGTGTTGGTGGTCACACCACCGCCGAAGGTAGATCTGCTCCTCTAGATGGCAAAGGTAGTCAACACGCGACAACGACGGTGCACGAGGCGGTGCGCAGCGGCAAGCAGCAGCAGGCGATGGCGACGGCGCTGCAGTAGTTTTCTCTCCTTGTGGTGACATTGTTGGTCACCAAAGGGGGAATTCTGTGGTGGTGCACGGCCTGAGTGTGGCCTAAAGCAATGGCGTGACACTACAGTGCTCGTGGACATTTGCCAATCGCTTTATGGCAGGGCGTTGGCAGGGGCGGTCCACGAGAGCTCGCGGCATAGGGACCCCGTTGGTGCAAGAGGATGCAGGGGTGACGCGTTGCTCTGCACAGGAGAACGAGGAGGCCACAGCGAAGGTTGAGGAGGCGATCGAGCGGCGATCGGCGGCCCCCCGTGGAGGAGGGGTCAGCGACATGGAGGTGTGATGGAGCCATGATCGGCGGCGTGGAGGTGCAGCAGCTCACTCAAGAGCACGTAGCAGCGAGCATCAGAGAGCGATAGTGGACAAGACTGCGGCGATCGATCGTGGGCACGCGTGCTGTGTCCTTCAGGACCTCGATGATGGCGTGGACTGTGAGATCCCCGCATTAGCAGCAAAGACGGAGCCGATGATGATGGCAAGATTGTAGCGTCGATCATGATTTCTGGGAGATCGTGAGATCTTCGCATCGGCAGCGGCGATGTTGTAAGGGTTGTTCCAAGCCCTCCGGATAGAAGGCGCATGGTTCGTATCCCCCCCCGCTCTCTCTTTATTGGTTGAACGTACAAAGAGGGAAACAAAAAAAAGAAAAGAGAAAAGAAAGAAGGGAAGAAGGAAAAATAAAAGAAAAAAGAAAAAGAAATGGAGTGAAAAAGAAAATAAAAGAAAAGATAAAACAAATGAAGAGAAAAAAAAGGAAAAAAAAAAGGGGGGAAGGTAAAAAAATGATAGAGTTTTATGTTTAAGAGAAGAGATGGAGAAATCTTCTCTAACTTTTCAAGTTTTCTTTTCTTCTTCTTGTTATTGTCTTTGTGGGAACTTGTTGTAGCCACCTACATTTGGGAGTCCCTTTTATTTATGGACTTCACATGAGAAACCCAACTCTAGGAGATCCAGAGTTTTGAGGTCCTCAGAGAAAGGACTCATTTCAGATTTCTATGTGGGAGATCTAGTTTCGTGGACTCCAAAGAGGGATATCCACCTTTGGGGTCTTCAAGGGAAGGCCCAATTTCAGGGATACTAAATGGGAAGCCACAAGCACCAGATCGTCAGAGATAGCCACCGTTCTTTCAACAGCTCCAGCCTATGTTCCCACCTATGTAGAGTGGGTTTATTTGTGTTACAAGCTGAGCATTTCATGTTCCAGCTTGAGGGGGAGTGTTGAGAGAATTGAGTTGTGGGTTTAGTGTCACATTGGAAGATGTGGACTTCTTGTGTAAGTGGTGACCTATAAATAGGCGTGTACTCCCTCAGTTATTCTTTGAGAAGAAGAAATACAAATCAAGACCCTATTGGAGCCTTTTCCCGTGGTTTTCTCCCCGCTCTTCATGAGTGAGGTTTCCACGTAGACCCAAGTATTTTGTGATGTTTTTATGCTTTGATATTATTGCTTCCGTATTATTTAAATATTTCAACTAAGGATAATGAGATATACTCATTTGTTCTAACGAATATAACACCTAAAGACCCTCTCCACTTTAATCAATCTACACTTGTTCCATGTATGACATCCCCATCGATACCTCTATGTTATTGAAAAATTTATCCCAATTACTAAACAACATGTTTCTTTGAATTAAACTTTGTTTATATTTTCACATTTGCTGTTTAGGTGTCCTCCCATATTGAATTTGCACTCTATATACTCTATCTCCATGCTACTTAGTCAGAAGCCTTTTATCACTTCTTAAATTATCTATTAACTCCATTTCTTGTTTTACCTGCCAGCACAAGGAGAAGAAAGCATAAAGATGTCGCACCAATTTGATGCACATGTTCCTTACATGAAAAAATTGAAAGTCCTAATTAATCAACTTCCAATTTTCATCTCTAGAAACCAATTGAATCCAATAAACCCATGATTGTCTGGCAAAACAGAAAACCCATTAGTGGTTTGCCTCCAAACTTCTATCATACTTGGCAGTAGTGCATTCATAAGCCCATAGAACAGATTCTGGTGTGACAGAAAATGAAGCCTCCACTAGGGTCTGGTTTTATAAAAACTTTCAAGGAAGATTGCTTCTGCATGCATCTAAAGGCACACAAATTGCTCTAGCTTTCCAAACTTTAGCCCTTTTCTTACAAAAACATGACAACTTTTTTTTTTCACTTCCAACATGAAGGCACTCCTTTTTCTTTTTTGGAAAAAGGAAAAGGAAAATAATTGAAGGTTGATAATCCTCCTCAAACTCTCATTAACCACAAATGGAAAACTACAGAAGCACCACCAACTCACATTCCAAAATAGCATTTTCTTTTTTTGAAAAAACAAAATAACATTTTCTTACCTCCTCAAAAAAAAAAAAAAATCAAGCCATAATTGAAGGTTGATAATCCTCCTCAAAATCTCATTAACCAGAAATGGAAAACTACAGAAGCAACATCAACTCACACTCCAAAATAACATTTTCTTACCCTCTCAAAAAAAAGAAAAATCAAGCCATGCAATTTGCCCCTCCACCAAAACACCGAAATATTACTCTGAAGCCAAGATGCCCAAAGATACTACAGATGTTTATACTGCATCAAGTAGACAGTGGATGATTTCAAGTCTAGGCATTACCTGAAAAGTTGGCACTAAACCAGGACTGAGAAAAAAACGACCTTTGGTGACACGAGTAATACCATCAACTTTTTCCAGCTCCTTGACAAGTGATTCAACATCAGCCCACTGCCAGGAAAGAAGTTCCAAATGAAAACAACGAAAAGACAAGAATTGCAGGCTACTGCAGCTTTTTATGCAGACATTAAATCTGACTGGACAATTTGTAACTCAATAAAATTCTACAATCAAAATTCTGTAGCTTGAATTCTCACTAACAAGCTTCTTAAATCTAGGTTTCAACTACCAGGATCTACCAAACTTGAAGACAAGGAAAAGATCATCTCGTTAGATACCCACAAAAGAGGAGTTTGATAAAGAGCAGTTGCCTCTGCGAATTGGAATAGTTCTATCATCTAAGTATAGCACAAGAATCTATTAATATTGGATGTAGCACACATTTCATACCTCAAAGTAACATGAAACCCTTTTCAAAAAATAAAAGTTAACATGAAACACAGACATTGAAACATCATACAGCTCCAACTGTACAACCAGATCTATAAAAGCTTCAATGCTCCCATCTCATCTACCCCTAAATACCACAAAAAATAATTCTCCTGCTTCATTCGATCCTCAATCTAGAGGATCTTCTCTGCCCCTGATCACTTCGCTGGTGGACCCTTGCACCGCCAGGACTCCTGGGCAACAACAGCGGCTTGCCTAGCACCACCTAACATTATCGATGAGGCATGGATTGCCTTCAATGCCACCAGTGAGGCACTGGATCGCCTCCAGCACCGCCTAGAACCCCTGTAGACCCTCTGTGGTGCTCCTTGTTGATCTGATCTGGGTGGTGCAGGTACTTGCGCTGTTCAGATCTGAATGGTGACTCTAGTTGGGACCTGGTTGATCCTCTTGCCCTGATCAAAACATCACTGCTACCTCTTTTCTGTCTAGACACATCTGTGTGCGTGACTTCTTGCCGCGCTAACATGTTTTAGGCACATCATTGTGCACGTTTGGGTGCACCTACCATATGATCAGTATCTTCATTGTGTGATCCTTGCCTCTGTGATCCCCCATGGCTAACAGAGACGCCTCGATCCTTCAGAGACCAAGATCTCTACTTCTACTCTTGTTCAAGGGACCACAATTTAGTTGATAGGGTCCTAGAATTGTGTTGTGGTCGAGAGTGTTCTGCATATTTGTTGGTGGACATGAGTGCATTGACGGATGTGGCTCTTGATCCCAAAGATGATAAGTTCAAGAGGTAGGAGAAGGATAATTAACTTGAAATATGAGACACATTGGAGCGCAGATACTCTATGCAGACAAGCAATTCCTGCTGCACCGACATCTACAGATGGATATGGAGCACTCTTCACAGTATCAATCGGCCCGCAATCAGATTTTATCGGCTGAGACTGTTCCTGATATGGAGATTGTATATGGAAGGCTCCAAAAACTTGATATTGATGCTCCGTTGTCTCCACCTTCTACCACTCCTGAGACTACTACCCTCGCAACATTGGAAGGGAGAGGTGGTTGCTTTGGTGGATGTGGATGTGGGTGTGATGGGGGTCGTGGTCGTTGTATTTAACCCCCATGCACTCACTAAAAGAAGACAAATCACCCCTCTAAGAAGTACTGGGAGAAGTTTGGTAAGCCATCCTAGGTTAACTAAATTTCCATTACAACGATCCCTCTTACGCCAGAAGTTGCTATAGACTAGTCCAGTTTTCCCTTCACTGCTAATGAGTAAGGTTTTAAAAAACGCGAGGTGGTACCGAGGCGGTTTGCCTTCATCGAGGCGAGGCGTAAGCCTCGAGGCGGTCGAGACGTAAGCCTCAGAATTTGCATAAAAAATATAGAAAATGAAATGATATATACTTATCAAGTACTAATAAGGAAATAATAACATAAATGACACAGTTTCATAACATTTTTTCTTTATCACAACATTGAAAGAACGAAACTAAACGAGAGATGACGTTTAAATGAAAAGATAAACATCCATATAATATAGAAGATTAGAAACCATAACATTTTGCTCCACGCTGGGGCCTGAGCTGCCGCTGCTTGCACTGGGGCCTACGCTGCGCTAGAGCCTGTGCTGGGGCCTGAGCTGCTGCTGCTTGCGATAGAGCCTGCGCTGGAACACTAAAGCATGCGCTAGGGCCTGTGCTGAAGCTTGCCGCTACTTACGCTGCTGGCGCTGGAGCACTGCTCGCCAGTGGAGGCTGCAATGAGGTGGAGCAGGAGCTGTCGCCAGTGATGGCTCTTGCTCAGGACTTTTTGAGGTTTGGATTTTAGGCTTAGGGCTAGATGAGCTACACCAAGGCTTGCGTCAAAAAAATGGTCATGTGACTAGTACATGACCATTTTACAAATCAAACCAGCCGAGGCGGCGCCTCTCCAGCGCCTCAACGTCTCGACCACGCCTCGGCAAAGCAAGGCGCACGCCTCGAAGACTGCAGCTGAGGCTTAAGCCTCGAGGTGCATACCTCAAGTGCCTCGAGACGCGTTTTTTTAAACGATGCTAATGAGTTAGACTGTCTACGACATTTATTGAAGAGTGAGCCTTTCTCATCTACACAGGTATTGCAATGAATGCTACCTTTATAAGTATTTTTGACTAGATTATTGACTCTGGAGCCTCTACTCATCTCACGAGTAGGGATACTAGTTTATCTTCCTTTAGGGAATCTACCACTATCACTTCTGTTTGATTAGCCAACGAGAGGAAGTCCCTTGTTACCTTTGTTGGCATTGTGGAGTTTTCATTGTACTCTTGAATTTTCTCTCAATCTATTATTTGTTAGTCAGATATGTAAATAATTAAAGTGCCACACAATTTTCGATGAGGACCATTATTATTTTTAGGACATCTAAACGAAGTAGATGTTTGGTGGGAGCTTTGAGTGAGGTGGGATGTACTACCTTAATCTACCTTCTATTTTTGCTGGCGCTACATCCAACTCTTCCAACCCTTTTCTATGGTACTTGAGACTTTTGGTCATCCATCAGTACTCAAACTGAGGCAAATATTTCCATATCTTTCCTCCTCTACTACCCTCGACTGTGAGGCTTGCCAACATGGGAAACATCACCGACATTCATTATCGTCTTGTATGGAGAGATAGAGTCAGGGTGTCCTTGATCTTGTCCACTGTGATGTTTGGGGCCCTTATCCTGTTCGTGTTGGGTCTGGTAATAGATATTTTGTTATTTTTGTTTATCATTTTAATTGTGCTTTTTGGGTTTTTCTTATGAAAGACAAGTGTGAAGAATAAGGGCCATGTGGCATTGCCATGTGATAGTCAATCTTGGCACCTAAGGGGTACCAATTTTGGGATATGTTTGGGGGTTTGCTTTGGAGTCAAGTTTCCTGTTTTTAGTAAGTCTTGGATGTCAAATCAATTGGGATAAATTAGGATTTATTTTAATTAATTTGATTAGATTAGGATTTGCTTTATTTCCTATTTTAGAGGATTGGGGTATGTTCTCTCTATAAAAAGAGAACCAATATAACCTTTCAAGTTGAGTTGAATGCAATCATATTTCCAAATACCTCTCCAACCCCTCTCCTCTTTACCACCAACACTCTCCCTCTCACTCACTATTTACATGCAAAATAGTCCCTACATGGATTGTTCCATGCATGCCAAGACCTTCACGCGTCACCAAATCTCACATGGTATCAGAGCCTATGGTTTGGGCTCTTGCCTGCACATTCGAAGAGAAGATCAGGAGAAGGATTCACGCACAAGAGTACTTGTGCATGAGTTCTAGAATCAACAAATCAGGCCACACGTGTGGTTTTTCCTCCTTCAATGTGGGAATTCATGCTACAAATTCTTTGGTAGATCTTGGCACCTTACATAAGGTTCAAGGAATCGTGTGTGGATTCTCATCGAATCTTCTTCCTTGTGACATCCAGTGCCTTATGCAAAATAGGAGGAGATGATGGATACATCTACCACCGAAGCCGCATTGTTGACAAAGATGGCGGAGCTTGAGGCCCAAAAAAGGGCAAAAGAGATCTATCAAGTTATATAGTTTGTGATCTTTATATTGACATTTTATATCCGATTTTTTACTCTCCTTCAAAAGAGGAGATTTTCCCAAAGAAAAGATGTCAAACATCATATGTGTGATCCAAGAAGATCCTTTCCTAAAGATCCAGGATGCAGAGGTTTCCACGTGGGGCTACTAGTACCTCACGTGTGGACTCTCACACACAGGCTGATCTTGAGAAAATCCAGGCTATGTTCCAAGAAGACAAGGAGAAGAAGACTGTGGCTGCCGTCGCAATGACTATTGAGGTTGCTAAAGAAGCAACAACTTCGGAGGTTGCAAAAGACTACACCATGGCTCCTCCAAGGAGAACTTCAAGCTCGAAGAAGAAAATGAACGGTAGGGCATCTAGCTCTACATTGAGAAGCAAGTCATCGACCTCCTGGCCTCGACTTGAGGGCGAGTGTGAAGAATAAGGGCCATGTGCCAATGCCACGTGGTGGTCAGTCTTGACACCTAAGGGGCGCCGATTTTGGGATATGTTTTGGGGTTTGCTTGAGAGTTAAGTTTCTTGTCTTTAGTAAGTCTTAGGTGCCAAATCAATTGGGATAAATTAAGATTTGTTTTAATTGATCTGATTAGATTAGGATTTGCTTTATTGCCTAGGATTGGGATATGATCTCTCTATAAAAAGAGAACCAATGTAACCTTTCAGGTTGAGTTGAATGCAATTATATTTCCAAATACATCTCCAACTCCTCTCCTCTCTACCACCAACACTCTCCTCTCTTATTGTTTACACGCAAAATAGTCCCTATGTGGACTGTTCCACGCATGCCAAGACCTCCACACTTCACCAAATCTCACAACAGGTTTGAATTATCTCCTATAATAAAGTTCTTTGTCAAAGTGTAGAATGTTTATTCTACCAAAAAAAAATATTTCAAATATGATAATGCACTTGAGTTTATTCAACTTCCTCTTCGATCCTTTCTCAAAAACAATGGGACCATTCACCAGACCTCTTGCCCCTACACCTCTCAGCAGAATGGGATTGCAGAGATGAAGGTTCACGATATTCTAGATATTGCTAGAGCACTCCTTATTTCTATGAGTGTTCATAAACATTTCTAGGGGGATGCAGTACTCACTACCATTTATCTCATCAATTGTGTGCCATCCTTTGTCCTTGGGGGTGACACACTGTTTCACTTGCTTCATCCAAACAAGGATTTGTTTCCTTTACCCCTTCGCACCTTTAGGTGTGTATGTTTTGTCCACAACTTTAGTTGCCCTAATAAACTTTTACCTCAGGCTACTAAGTGTGTGTTCTTCGAGTACTCTTGCACTCAAAAGGGTTGTCAATGTTAGGACTAAGTCGGTTGCCGTTATCATATTAGTGCCAATGTCAAGGTCCCCTATTTCTAAAATGAGGGGTGTACTACTAAGTACCAATCATAGGTATACAAACGAAGGGAGACTCCACCAAATATGTTTGTCTCTATTCCTATTCCTATATCTCCTACTCTTATAGATGACAGCCCACCAAGCGAGATACCTCCTGCCATATCTGCTCCAAATGCTCCTCCTCCAACAACGGAGAGCCATAATGGGATTGATGACAACCTATGCCCTATGGAAGTCGGTTAAATCATATACCCTACATCCTATTTCTCATTACACTTCTACTACCCATCTAGATTCTTCCTTGTGGCAGTTCTCGTAGGCTTTATGCAGTACCATTGTGCCATACAACTATCATGAGGCTGGCTTCTCAGGATCCAAAATGAGTAGAAGCTATGGATGTAGAGATGGAGGCAGTCACAACCCATGACACGTGGGAACTTGTGCCATGTCCCCTTATGTTACGATTGTTGATTGCAAGTGGGTGTATGCCGTCAAATATTATGCAGATGGCAATATTGACAGGTTTAAGGCATAATTAGTTGCTAAAGACTTTACACAAACGTAAGGGGTCGATTATTTTGAGACATTCTCCCCTATGGTTAGAGTCAGCTCCATTACACTATCATTTCTGTGGCTATCAACCAGGATTGGCCTCTCTTGCAGTTGGACATTAAAAATGCCTTCCTCTATGGTGACCTACTTGAGGAAGAGTACATGCGACAACCTCTTGGCTATAAGGTTGAGGGGGAGTATGTATGCAAATTGAAGAAGGCGATTTATGGTCTCAAACAGAGTCCTTGTGTGTAGTTTGATAGACTAAGCACAGAAGTGATGAAGATTGGTTTTAAATGGTCTACCTCTGATCACTCCATTTTTATTAAAAGGACAACCGCTAGCATAGCCCCAAGTAGTTGTCAGATAATCACCCTTTCACTTTAAGAAAAAAAATCGTTGGCATAGTGGTACTGGGTGTATATGTTGATGACATGATTTCTGACAGGAGATGATATAGTTGGGATCCAAAGAGGCCAGGGTCTTTTTGCAAAAGGCCTTTGTTACAAAGGACCTTGGTGAATTGCATTATTTCTTGGGCCTAGAGGTTGTCAGAGACAAGAATGGGATGGCACTCTCTCAGAGGAAATACACTCTAGAGATTTTAAAGGATGCAGGGTTCCTTGGCACTAAGCCTTCTGTTGCTGTCATTAAGCAAAAAGACAAACATGCTTATACTAAGGATCCCCTCTTTGAAGATGTATATAGATACAAAAGTAGTGTTGGTAAATTGTTATATCTGACTATTACTTATCCTGAAATCAACTTTGCAGTAAGTAGGGTCAACCAATATATGGAGAGGCAAAGTTATAGTCATTGGCGTGGCGTGTGCCTTATTCAAAAGTACCTCAAGGGATCTCCTGGCAAAGGGCAATACTACAAGAAGAACAAACACTTGGGAGTTGTGTTCCTATTTTGATGCTAATTATGTTGGGTCAGTTGAGGATAGAAAGTCTACTACTAGATTTATTATCTTTCTTAGAGGCAACTTGGTGTCTTGGCGTAGCAAGTAGCAAAGTACAGAGCAATGGCTCACACTACTTACGAAGTAATGTAGATCACCTCCTTGGCTGATCTTGGCATTCCCATGAAGTCCTATGTTTTGTGACAAGTTTGCCACCTATATTGCTTCTAATCATGTTTTCCATGACAGGACATAGCACATTGAGGTGAATTGTCACTTTATACACAATGCTATGATAGAAGGAAAAATTGCAACATCACATATACCCTCTAAGCTTCAACTGGCATATCTTTACAAGGCACTTCCAAGAAAGCAGCATTCCTTCTTGAGTGATAAGTTGGGTTTGAAGGACATTTATGTTTCAACTTGAGCAAGGGTGTCATAGTTCTTGCCATATTTACTTATTTCTTGTTTCTTTTATTAGTTTCTTATTCCTTAAGGGGTTCTTCATGTAATTTTTCTATCCCTCCTCTCTACATAAGAGAGGCTAGGGTTTCGACTATTGAATAAGACATTCTATTCCATCAACAATAAGTATTTGCAGTCAAATGAAAATTAGTTATTCAGTTCAAATATGAAAATTGCTTCTGCACGTTGAAAACAAAAAGTTAAAAAAACAAAGATTTGACAACAATAAAGAAGCATAAGCAGTTGACATTAGGGCGAAGACCTCTGCATCTCCTGATGAGGATTCAATGCTTGCACCCAAAGGAGAGCCCTCACCAATTACGGATTCTAAAGCTTCACTTAAAGGGTCTAGCTGAAATAAGATAAGCAAGAAACTGTTGTAAGATTGACCTTGTCAGTTTTTGCAGTTAAAAAGAAGGAAATCAACAAATTTTAGGTACAGTTGTTTCTTTGAGAGACAAGGTGATGCGGTCGAGGTCATAATCCAGCTGGTGAACTTTTGCATCAATAATCTAGACAAGAAAGTATCTAAAGATGAATTTGCACAGTAATTTATGATGTAATTAACGGGAAAATGAAGCTGAAAGGGCCTCATAATAGCAATGCCCTATGATGGTTGCAAGCTATATCAAAATTTTAGTTACTGTTATTATATGACCTTTCAAAAAGAAAGGCAAAAAGATTTTTGATGAGGAAAGAAAGATAAGCAAGAAATCAACCAAAGCCCGGGAAACACTGAAAAAATGGTGGATAAAATAGAGCAAATTCTTTAACCTGAACTTTATCAGAAGAAAATACTACAGTAATGATCTAGAAACAAATAATATAATACTATAACTAATGAACTAATAGCTGTTTTCCTTCCAGAATTCACTTTGTCCATCCCACAACTAAGTTTGTGGCATTTTTCCATGTGGGAATGGTGCCTTCTTTAATCACATAGGTGGCATAAGATAAAATATGTGCATATGAGGGAGAATGTTGGTATTATTCGAGCATCGAAAGTATTAAAGATTTAGTTATCTATTATATGTTCTCTTTAATCCTTGTGGCAATCCTTGTTTTTTCTTTATACATTACATTCCCAGTAGTTGCCAGCTTCCTTTCGACGATGTAAAAAAAATGGATAACAAGTTCTGATGCCAAAATTCAAACAAAGAAAAATGACTAGCTCAAAACATTTTCTACCCATGCCCTTTCATTCTTAAAAACCACCCTGTTCCTCTACAACCGAATGCACCATAGGATGGCAAATGCTTTCATCCTCATGAGGGAAACTGTCTAGTAATCTGCACAAATGCCCTCTAAAACTTGTCACAGGAGTCAATCTCCATACTCGGGAGGGCCACCTGTTCCCAAACTGCCTTTGCAAACCCACAAGAGAGGAAAAGGTGTGCACAGTCTCCATCTGAAGTACCAGAAAAGCTGAAGCTGCAGGTAGCATTCTCATTAGTGCCCCATAATATACCTTTGTCACAAGCCTCCTCCTCTTAAACAATCAAAAAAGAAAACTTAATTTTCAGCAGGATCTTCATCCCCCAAAAAGCACAAAGTCATGTGCCAAGTGGGAGTCATTCTCCCCCACCGCTTCCCGGAAAACACAATAGGCTTTCTTCACAAAGAACCTCCTGTGACATATAGAATTATCACAAACAAACAATAGAGACAATAGAGACAGGAAGCATTTGTTAACCCAATTCATGAGACGGTGTGCCTCTTTACGTCTAGGCCTAGGGTTTCTCTCACTCCAATGATGACTAGAGAAGATCTCAAGGGTTTATTTACAATAACAAGGTTTCTTGTTTTTCAAGTAATGGAGAAATTACAACACACATCTACACACTAAAATATTTATTTATTTATTAGAGAACCCAACACTTTAGTTTTATCATCCCCTTGTAAACTGAGTACAGGGATAACAAGTACTCAACTTGTTCTTCAACTTGCAGAGTATCTTGATGGTAACACATTCGTTAAGATATCAGCAATTTCCTTTTCTATAGCTATGTGATGGGCAATGATTTCTCCACTTTGTATCTTTCACCTGACAAAATGATAATCAATTTGTATATACTTGGACCCTCATGAAAAGCTAGGTTGATAGCGGGGCACAAGCACTTCGATTGTCGCACAGGTACATTTATTCATGATTCCCAAAGCATCTAGTAGTGTTCTAAATGCCCATAGCAATGGATGGTATTAGGTACAGTTCTTAGGCTATTACCATATTTTAAGGTTATCATAGGCAACTTAGTAACCCATTTTTTCCCATTATTGTTGTCATATGCTTGTTGGAATGATAAGAACTCTTCAAAGTATTTTCCCTCTCTATTTGTTAGATCTTTAAGGTAATTTAGCTTCTTCAAAGTTAAATAGCATTTGTTTCTTATTCTCTAAGCTAGATTTAAGCTACAATCATTAGATTTAGATCCTGTTATAGGTTTTAACGATTACATCTATGAGTTTATGATAGATTAACTAGTTCTATAATTATTTGATCTACATATTTTATAGAGTTAGATTGCTAGATCAAAGGACTTAGTGTTTAAATATTTTTTTGATAGGATAAATGTTTAAGTGTTTATTAAATTTTTCTAACATAATTATATGAATTCAATATAATCTTAATCATTCTAATATCAGTGATCAAGATGCCATTGTCATGACAACAAAATGGGGGGTTTTCGGTAGAGGATCATATCAACACCAAAGACGTATCTAAATGTAGGGGTGTCGGCGATATGTTAACAATTTTGACCATGTTGACCATTTCAATGCTATGCTAGTCAGCACGACCGTTCCAATGTATGCTACTACATGCTGGTTACTACTCTACTCTTGCGTGTAGGTGTAGCTATTGTCTACTGTTGCAGCAGTCGAAGTGGCAAGTTCGGTTACTTCGATGGTGGTAGCACTATGAATCGCACCTCATGGGAAAAAGTGAGGAGAAGTGGTGTCTCTGTTGGGTCATACGGAGGAGAGGAGAGAAGGTTCAAGGTGGAGGGTCTATTGATGGTGGAGTAAAGGGGTGGGTTACGATGAGGAAGGAGATGAGGTGAGTAGAAGGCCATGGAAATCGGCATGGAACCTTGGTATGCCATGTCAATATCGAAACGACATGGAAATCGGCATTTAGAACCTTGAGGATGCCATGGATGAGGAGAAAGTAGCTCTTACCACCTGTGGCACTTTGGAGTTGACTACCCTTCCTGAGGGTGCCAAGGTGTTGATTGCAAATGGATTTACACTATGAAGTATAGACCAAACAGGATAGTTGAGCAGTTGAAGGCCAGGTTAGTTGCAAAGGAATACACTCAAACTTATGATGTTGACTACTTCAATACCTTATCTTTAGTGGCACGCCTTAACTTAGTTTGTGTTATCCTTTCTATGGCAATTAACAAGGCATGGCTACTAGACCAACTTGATGTGAAGAAACACCTTTCTCTATGGTGGCCTCCAGGAGGAAGTCTATATGGTCCAACCACCAGGATAGGTGGTTGAGTGGGAGAAGGTCTGTAGGCTATGGAAGGCTATCGATGGCCTAAAACAGAGCCTGAGAGCTTTGTTTGAGAGGCTTAGTTCATGTCACCCATAAGCTAGGATGCTATATGTAACTATAATCAACCAAAGAAAATAGTTCAAGTAGTCCAATCCCTTTCGAATCTTGTCTCTAAGTACGTACCTGATAAAGATTAATAGATGTCCAGCAAGTACCTTCCTTCCATTAACAGTCTTTAAAGCCAAATCTCTCCCACCTATGATGGCACTACCAAAGCTTCAGCTACTCACGCTTCCTATGTCTTTATTAACAATATTTCTGGAGGAAGGTGTCGTACTATTCACTCTTCCCATGAATGCACTCGCTAGCTGCCCTCAAGCCAAGGTCGATGACATGGTAGTTCTTAATACTAAAAGCATTGACATAGGACCAACCACAATCTTGATTGCTGAGAGAGATTTGGTTATCCTCAACTTCAGAAAAATCAGTACTCGGAGTCCTTGTTGCTTTGATTGTCTATATTTATGGGACCCACACATGTAAATAGTTTGTGTCTCTTATGCTTCCCTAATTTATGGTGAACAAAAAGTGGCCCAATTGTCAAAAAATTCTTTGATGAAATAAAGACTCTTCTGATTTAATTCATAAATGCAGTCTAATAATAGCTTAATGACTATCGGAGGTGAGTACAGTCCACAGCTGAAGGTCAAATTACAAATTATCTCACCTTCTCCAAAGAGTACAGTCATTGCCAACAACTATCTCCCTTAAGCATAATGAGGGTTATACTTTGTTAAAAATTCTCTAGGATTTTTTTCTCCTAAATAAATCTCTAGGAGTTCTTAACTGCTTCAGGTGTTGTTCACCAAACTTCCTGTGTTCCAAGATTTTCCCAAAATGAGGCTCCTGAGGGAGAGATACATCTTCTGTATGTAACACATTTTATATAAAGGTCCCTACGTCCTTCTAGGTAAATGTTGTACTTACTCCTTGCTACCTCATCAATTGCATTTCAGAATTCATCTTGGATTGTATAATTTCCATCTTTGTTCTTTGTACTAATGAAGACATCTTCACTCTCACACCACATCTGTAGGTGTGTTTTGTCCTATCTCTTTATAGGGATAAACTAGTCTAAAATGTATACTATTGGATATTCTCGAACCCATAAGGGTTGTCACAGCAACAACCAGTTGAAACCATGTAATTGATGCTAACTTATTTTGAAAATGTTGCCTACTATTTTGATGCAGGAAAAAACATTTAAGAACTTTTTAGTTAGAAAATTCCTTTCTTCATTTTCATGCCTACATTTTCTTAGCATCCACCTCTTGTTTCTATATCACCATCCATATCTCCAAGTTTACTGCCATCATCCCAAACCACCAGCTGCTAAATTACCTTCTATATAGAACCTCTTACAACCATAGGAAGTTGTGGTGCACCCAATTCAACGACTACATTTAAATTGAAAATCATTATGAGGTAAGCAATGTGCCTATCAATGTCTTTAATATCCTATGGATTTTCAGAAGGGAACTTGTCGGGTTAGCAAATACCACATGCCTCTCCCTAGAGTTTCGTAGCGTGATAGGTAGCCCTTTTTATTGATAGTTTGGTTATTCCATGTTCTCACAAGAAAGTCTTAACATATCCTTCTTCAAAGTCTTCCATTTAGGGAAAATAGTTGCTCTGCGATCCAGGGAAAATTGGGCATTGGTTGATGCTCCTCCTGGGTTGAATTGTTTGTTGTTATTGGGCTTTTATTGTTAAATATTTGTCTGACAAAAGTATTTAACACTTTACAGACCGTCTATAGGCTTACAGCCAAGGGCTACATGCAGACTCATGGCATTAACTCCTTTGAGACCTCTCCGGTTGCATGTTTAATTCACTAAGAATCCTGAATTCTATTATAATCAACTCCAAATTGGCTTCTTAATTAATTTGATATCAAGAGTGCTTTTCTTTGCAGGTGTTCTCTCCAAGGACAGATGTATATGCACCGACCTTTTGGATTCATCAACAATGAGTCAAAATATCTACAAATGTAGAACAGTAGAATGCTGTCTATACTCTTAAGTAGGGCCCGTGCACATGCTTTGAAAAATTTATCTCTACAACAAAGAATTATGATTTTACTAGATTTTTATTGATTGCTCGGCTTTTAATAATGCACCCAGATTCTAGTTCTGTCATTTTTTTAAAAAAAAAAAAAAGGTGAAAGGGTCATTATCCAATTGATAACCACCCCTACATTCATTTCATTCCCGATTTCAGTTGTCATTCTCATTGTATATGTAGACGATATTTCCTTACCATGGTATAAAATCAGGGATGTTGCTCTTAGAAGCCAAATATCCACTCTATACCTGAATACAAAGAATCAACTGGATGATCATCCCCGAAGACTCTTTTGTACTTCACCTTTCAGCCATTCTTTCTAAGCTAAACATGATAGATATATGTACTTCAGCTTGAGAAAAGTGTTAGAAATTTAGTTATTAAATATTCTCTATAGCCTCAGCGATATTTTTTTGAAAGGTGCCTCAGCGATATTCTTGTTATGTTTCTTGGGTGCTTCTCAATATGTACAGGGAAGTCGAGGAACATAACTTGTCTTATTCTCAAATGAAACCTTACACCTTTTTATATAGAGAGGTGTTAGAAAAATTACATCAAAAGTCCAATAGGACAAGAACTATAATAAACTCTAAACGATACTAATAAGTGTTCTACCAATACTTCCCCTCAAGCTGGAGCAAATATATCAATGATGCTCAACTTGGAACAACACTTATCAAAATCAGATCTGACAAGGGCTTCGTGAATATGTCCGTAATCTGATCTTCAGACGATACAGATGAAGTGTAAATAATTCCACGCTATATCAAGTCTCTATTGTAGTGGCAATCAACCTCAACATGCTTTGTTCACTCATGGAACATTAGGTTATTTGCAATATAGGTAGCAACGTAATTATCATATCTCATCTCCATCGGTCCCTCTTCCTGAATATGGAGATCATGTAGCACAGATCTGACCCAAACCATCTCTGTAGCTGTCTAAGTCATAGCCTTGTATTCTGATTCTACACTAGACCTGGATACCACCTACTGCTTCTTGCTTCTCTATGTCACTAAGTTGTCTGCCACATAAGTACAGAATCCAATTGTTGACTTCCTGTTTATCATGCACCTTGCATAGTCGGCATCAGAGTAGCCAACAACACTCATAGATGTGCCCCTATGAAATAAAACACCTCTGCCAGATGCTTTCTTCACATACCTAAGCACCTGTATAGTAGCATCCCAATACTGCCTGGTTAGTTTGTCCATGAACTACTTGAGCTTTCCTACTGCAAGGGAAAGATCTGGACGTGTAATAGTAAGATACAACAATTTACCGACCAACTGCCTATATGATCTGCTATCTATAGGCAGAGACTCGGTATCATAGAGGTGTCCTTTGGGATCCATAGGTATATTAGCAGGTTTGGACCCCATCATTCCTATTTCCTGCAAGATATCAAGAGCATACTTATGCTGACTAAGAATGATGCCCTTCTTGCTGTGTGCCACTTCAATCCCAAGGAAGTATCTGAGCTCACCTAGATCCTTCATCACGAAGGCATCAGCCAACTTCCTTTTCACCTCAACTATCCCAACAAAATCATCTCCAGTGAAGATCAGGTCATCCACATAGACGAGTACAACCACTCCCCTTTTACTCTTCCTGACAAACAAAGAGTGATCAACAGAGGACCTTGTAAGTCCCATTACCTGTTCCTCCTCTGAAAGTCTCTAGAACCATGCTCTTGGGCTCTGTTTCAAGCCATAGATGACTTTCCTTAATCTGCATACACACTCCCCCTGAGTCTCAAACCTAGGAGGGTGTTGCATATAGACCTCCTCCTGAAGATCTCCATACAAAAATGCGTTCTTGACATCCAACTAATGAAGAGGCCAGTCACAGTGAGCTACTACAGACATCAAAATCCGAACAGTAGACAGTCAAGCAACAGGAGAGAAAGTATCAAAGAAATCTACCACGTACGTTTGGGTAAATCCATTGCCACCAGTCTCGCCTTGTAGCGAGATATCATGCCGTCGAGGTTGTATTTGACCGCAAAGATCCAACGGCACCCAACTGTTCTAGCATGAGGAGGCAAGGTGGTTAGGTCCCACATCCCTCTAGACTATAGAGCAGCCATCTCATCCTCCATGGCATTGATTTAAATGCCGTCAGCAAGGCCATTTCTGGAAGGGGGTCGTGCCGACATGAACATGTTGTCGATTTACAGGTATGCCGCCGACATGCCGATGAATTTCGGCGGCATGCCGACGATTTCGTCGGCATGCCGATCGACGCTGCAGGAGATTCGGAGGGACGTTTGCATGCCGATCGACGCTCTGTTTGAAATGCAGGTGCTGGAGATTCGGAGGGACTGAAATTTGAAATAGGGGGCTTAGTCAAGGGCTGAAATTCGAAAATTAGAGGACTGTCACACACTCAAACAGAGCGTTTGAATGCAGGAGTGGGAGATTCGAAACTGGGAATGTGGGGGGGTTGAAATGACACACACACACACACACACACGATGATTAGCTCAACTAGAGACACTCAAGCTTTCCAAGTAGACACACACACTTCATTTTGAGTATTTATGTGATTTTCTATTTCATTTTGAGTATTTATGTGATTTTTTATTTCATTTTGAGTATTTATGTAATTTTCTGTCGGCTTGTTATCGGCATGCCCTTGGCATTCCCACGGCGTGCCCTCGGCATGGCCATCGAAAAACGGGCATTTCCACAGCATGCCTTCGGCATGCCCACGAAATGTACACTTAAAATTGTCAGCACGGCGTCGAAATCGGCATTTCGAACCTTGCTCCATGGCCTGACGCCATTTTGGATCCAACATGGCCTACTGATGGGAGGTAGAAACATGCGTTGCTGATAGAGCCGCTGTGAAAGTAGCAAAGGAACTACCAAGATTGACAGTAGACTGTTTGTACAGTATGATACTGGGCACAGCTGCGTGGAGCCTTTCGAATAGCAATCAGAAATCAAGATCCTCCTCACTATGCTCAATAGCAACCGGAGTATGAGACTCATCAAAGGAACCTACACAAGCACCACTAGGACAACTCACATCAGTATTAACCCATACTTGACCAAGGGAGGAGATAGGTGGTTGAGGTGTAGTGGGGGTGTGTTCTCGTCATGCATGCCGTCTGTATGCCGCGAGTAGCTTATACACCTGAGTAATCTTAGCTTTCTACCTCATAGAAGTCTCTATGATAGTTATATCCTCACGATGTGTAATGGGGATCTGTTCCAAGGGAACTGGTGGAACAGGCATTGGAGCCAAGCCTCTCTCAAATGTCACCTGCTGACCATTTGTAGAGAAATAAGAAATGGGCTCATGAAATATGACATCTGCAGTCACATAATACTTCTTATCACGGGAATCATAGCATCTGTATCCTTTCTAGGTGCTACTATATCCCAGAAAGACACACTTCACTGCTCTTGGAGTCAACTTGTCTCTACCAGATCCAAGAATGTGAACAAAGGCAACACAACCAAACAACTGAAGTGGAACAGTAAATAGATCCTTCTCAGGATAGAGGACCAACCAAGGAACTTATTCTTGTATAGCTGAGTTGGGCAATTTATTGATCAAATAACACGCAGTTAACACTATATCTACCTAATACACCTGTGGCACATTGTGCTGTATCAATAATGTTCTAGCCACATCAAGCACGTAACGGTGCTTTCTTTCCACTACACCATTCTATTGCAACATATGTGGACAGGATATCTGGTGAACAATTCCAAGAGATCTGGAAAAGGCTGCCAACTTAAATGTACAGAACTCTAAAGCATTATCAAACCGCACAATCTTCACAATAATAGAAAACTGAGTCTTTATTTGTAAAATAAATGTTTCAATCACAGATCCAACATCAGATTTATTTTTCAAAAGAAATAACTATGATATCCTGGAAAAATCATCCACAACAAGTAGATAAAATCTATGACCCAGTCTATCCAAGATATGACTTGGTCCTCATACATCCATGTGTAGTAAATCAAAGATAATAATAGAACTGTGAGATAAACTAGGAGGAAAACTGGTCCTGTGATGCTTTCCCAGCTGGCATGCATCACACAAAATTTCCGTAGCTGGTGAAATATGAATAAGGCGTCAAAGCTTGTCCAGTGATGGATGCCCAAGACGACGATGCCACTGAAGAGCTGTACCAGCACTAAGTGGAACCTTGCCCTGATACATAGCATCAACTGGATTCTAGATCAGGCGATACACACCCCCTTCCTTATGTCTGCCACCAATCGTCCTCCCTGTGAGTTTGTCTTGAAAAATACAGCCTAGCTCATCAAATATTGCACGACAGTGCAAGTCTTTTGTAATTCTACTAACAGATAAAAGACTAATAGGAAATTCTAAAACATAAAGAACATTAGGCAGTGTCAAAGTAGGAGTCACTGCTACATCTCCTCAGCCATAAATCTTACACTGCCTGTCATCTACTACCTACACAGATCTCCCTGAGGGAACATTATGAAATTGTCCAAAACATGTCTTATCCCCACTAAGATGTTAAGATGCGCCAGAATCCACCAACCACAAGGTATTACCAGTGCTACCAGACCTATAAGCGGAAGTCATACCTGAAGTAGCCAAGGCGGCAGTATCCACAATAGTAGTAGTCTCTTGCGTCACAGCTGGGAGAGGTGCTAAACCACAACATCATCTTTCCACAATGCGAGCAAATGGTGCGAGGTCTACCACCCGTACCCCGACCACCACGCCCTCTCCCCTAATGGATGGAGCACCACGTCCTCCACGTGCGGGAGCAACAAGCACGGGGGTCTGTCCACTCTCTGACATGGGCGGCCTAACAACCATCCTACTCATGCAGCTATAAGCCTCCTCCAAAGATGGAAGCTCAGCTAGAGTAAGGATCTGGGACCTAGCAGCCTCATAGTCCAGTCCAAGTCCGTCAAGAAACTATAGGACAACATACTCCTTCCTATGTGCCCTCTGAGTGGCACAAGTGCAGACAGGTCAACAGGCATTATATTTCTCAAAGAGCCCCTTTAGGATGGCATAGTACTACGACAATGACTGACCCTCCTGTTTGAGACTACCAATAGCATGGTGAATCTTAAACACTTTACTAGAATTCTTCTCATGAAAATATGTGTCATGTAGACAATCCCACATCTCCTTGACGGTTTTGTAGTACATAATCTCATCACCAATCTGAGGCTCAACAAAATTCATGATCCATGCACGGACCATGGAATTATCTTTCTTCCACGTAGCATTCCTCCCTATCTTATCTTGTGGCTCCATCTCCAATAGTAGGTGTTCCTTATCATGCCCCTCAACAGTCATAAGGAACATCTGAGACCATCTAGCATAATTGGCCTCATTCAACTTGGCGATAGAAACAAAGAAAAATGTATAACCTCCGTTGTCCATAAAAGTAACCGACAACACTTCCGAAGAATCTGAGGAGGCCATCGTGCCTTATGACTGCCATAAGATGCCACAGATGCGATCTAAAATCAATATTCAGATATGAAAGCTTCACAATCAGAGAAAAGTGAACTCTTGAACATGAGATCTAAGGTCGAAAAACCCTAGATAACATTTCAAGAATCACAGATACCCCTTTAGATCAGGGCTTAGTGCATGTTAAGATGTTAAGAAGGGCCTAACAACGCTTGGGCAGGCACCCCCTTAAGATTCAGCGACACTGCTGGACCCCGAGAACCACCACCGCAACCTGCAGGCGATGGGCGGTGATGCTCAGCGGTCAGGGGCGACGCCCTGAGGCCAGGAGGCACCACAACCTCCGAGGTCGAGGGCAGCGCAAGGGCGGTGTTCCGAGGTCGGGGGCTGACCTCCAGGCGATGCTGCGACCTCCGAGCAACGCTGAGACCACCAGCCAACGAGTCAGTGCGAGAGGCGACGCCGTAGAGCCTCGAGGAGTGGGAATCACCACCTACAGAGGGGCGGCAATGCCTTGTGGCTCTTAAAGGAGGGCCAGCTAGGACCAGCAGCGGCCAACTACGAGCACCAGCAGCAGCTGCGATCGCAGTGGCGACCTCCTAGGGCTAGTGGCGACTAGTGGCTCGCCGGCGGAGGCTCCTATGGGTGTGTATCAAGAGATTAGGGTTTTTGGTGGAAGGGTATGGAGGTTTGTGAGAGGTGGGATACCAGACTGCCAATCCAGGATCACTGCTCTGATACCAAGTCGAAGAAAATAACTTGTCATATTCTCAAATGAAACCCTACATCTCTTTATATAGAGAGAGATGTTGGGAAAATTGCATCATAAGTCCAATAGGATAAAAACCATAACAAACAACTCCAAACAATATTAATAAGTGTTCTACCAATAAGGAAAAATCTTCATATGAAAATGGAGAACACAAATCTCTTTTTTTTAAAAAGAAAAAGAGGAAGGGTGGTTATCCGATTGACAACCACCCCGATGTAATTAATCAGGGGCCCAAAAATAAGAACACAGATCTCTAAAGAAACAAAAAGGCAAAAGGCACAAAGGATGGAGAACAGAATAGTTAAAACACCCATAGCAGATGCCACCTGAAGGCCATGACCCCCTTCATCTTTTCCCTGTTGAAGGGATGACCCCTGTGACTCTGGAGGCTGGACATTTCACTATTAGATTCTTTTTTGAAAAAAATCATTAGATTCTTTTAATAATTTTGCAATAATTCTGCATCCTGCGCCACTTGCAAAACAGAAAGTAGACAAATATTCTCTATGGACAAAATCCTAACCATGTTCTGCAGATTGTGCATCTTAGGATAAAAATCCTTTCTACCCTTCCTCACGGGATTTATGACCTTAGTATGCTGATTTCTGTATATTTTATAATGGTCCAATGATGCAATGAGAGGCCCATAACAGTGGACAGAATCCTAACGATGGTCTGCAGATTGTGCATCCTGAGATAAATTTTTTTTTTATGCCTTTCCTCATGGGATTTATGACCTTGGTCTACTGATGTATGTATATTTTATAATGGTGCAATGATGCGACGAGCGGCCTATAGTAGCAAGGGGCTGTGCATCTAAAGAATTGATAAAACTATTACAGGGCCCTCTCTAGACATTATTGGAGTGAGGAAAAAAAAAACCCTAGGCCCAAAAGTAGAGAGGCACACTGCCTCTTGAACTGGAATAACAAATGTCTCCTCTCTCTGTGTTGCTTGTTTGTGATTGCTTCAAGTTTTACAAGAATCTCAATGACAAGGTACAAGGTCGAACTGCTCATTCATAAGAAAACAAGGCATTGGAAAGAATAGTGAAAGGTAAGAGGCTAAGAACCAGGTTGAAGAACAAGAATGGTTGGAGTCCAAAAACTGCAGTAGCATCCTAAGTTAATTGTTCAAGAAAGTAATACGATAAAAATCCAACAGGAATTTAATGGTCAGATTTCCAATTTACACTGGCCATTTGAACTGAACCACATCACATTCCCACAAATGAGTGGATGCTCTTGGCAATTCCAAATAATAAAGCTAGTTCACAATTGAAGATAAAAGAAGATTGATGCTCAACTGAGCATTCTGATTGAATAACCTGCTTACGAAGTTGTCATTTCCTTATAACAACAAAAATGATGATTTAATCCCTAGGTCTTGGTATTACCTGTCCAATTTTGAAAAACAACCTAGGGTCCAAGGCAACATCCCATGAAATTTCTGATTGGTGAATTAGTGCGGTTGCACCTTCAACCTATGCCAAAAAAATAGTTAATATCAGAGTATCACAAGAAGAACTCACAGAAAATACATTACTTATAATGAAATAATTTATACCTCAACAAATATACCATAGAAGACTAACTTTTTAACGCGACATTTCACAATATCACCCACATTAAGTTTAGCCTGCATCCAAAAAAAAAGCACGCTTGAGAAAAGTTTTTATTGAATGATCGAAAATGAATGCACACAGGAGACAAGAGGCACACTTTCCAGAATACATGATGCTCTTAATCTTAAAAAGTTAGGAGATAGAACTATCAAAAAAGCAATGGGCACACTTTAGAATACTTGTGACAAGATATAATATGATGATGAAAAAAAACTTCACAGACCAAAATCTGCGAGTGATTTATGCATGCAGCATGGAATCAATGTATCAGCAAAAAGGTAAGGCAATTTTTTTTTGGAAAAGTAAAAAGAGGATCACTCGAGATAAATGATCCTCCAAATTCATTATGCCCTTTAAGAATTTATAAGTTCAACGCTATTAAACATGATTGAACTTAAGTTCTATTTGCACCTTAGGCAATTGCATATTAAAATATGACAAGCTGGGTGCTTTCAATCACTTCAAAAGATTTTCTTGATAAAATATAAAAGCATCCATTTGTTTCCATTTTAAAAATATCAATGCTAGCATATGATTAAAATATGGAACTATGATGATCATAAACCTGAAAGATAGCAATCATTCTCAATAATGCTTAGGTATTGCTCCTTAGCAATTGTTAGTCAATTTTTTTCAAAGGCTTCTAGCTAGTCTTTTTTTTTGTGCATTTTATCATACCTTTCTCCCTACTTCACGTTTTTGACTTTGTGTTTCCTGTGATTCCATTTTAACATGGAAACTAACTTTAAACAGAAACCAAAATTTCCTTCTAACACAAAAAGGAAAAAGATATTACTTCTGCAGATAAATAGTTATTCTTTTGTTCTGAGAGGGAAAAGGTCATTCATTCTACTCTATAGCATTGAATTCACATAAATTAAAGGTAGATAGTATAACATGCTAATCTATGTCATGCTGCAATATGTTTTGGCATAATTGCAAAATGCAGATGACATCCCTAGGAGGAAAAAAAATGTCCATTGAAGATAAATCCAAAAGTTTAAAAACAAAAAAAGAACACACTCACCATCAAGTGTCTCTTTCTCACAAGTTCCTCTTTCTTCTCTATGCGCCTTCCAGAAAACACAATTTTTCTAGAATTTCGATTGACCAGCACCAAATGCGTTCGGATTCTCTAAAGTGTTCCAACACCTCAAGATGTCAGAAGATATTCTAAAACTTGCAAGCAACAAGATTGACATATAGCAAGTTGAACACCTGGCCAACAAAGTAAGACAGGAATTTCAACTTTTCACGGTTGTAAATCTGAAGAAGCTCTTCAAATTTCATGCCAGGCTGTACATCTTCCCCATCATTTTTATCAAATTCCAGAGCTTCATTTGCTTTTAAAGAGGGATCCTCATCCTGGATGCTGTAACCTCTCACTATTACGCTCAGATTCTGCCTATATGAAGACGGGTCCAATCCTTTCCTCCTTAGCCACGTTTCAAAGGCTAAAAATTTATATTTCATGCTGAGATTTCTGTAAGGCAGAAACCCTACCAATGAACCAAATGACACCTGAGTTAAAAGAACAAATATATTAGAAACAGAAAAGGAAACAAAAGGAAACTCCAACCACCAGCAGAAAGTACTCGGTGCCAAAAGAGAACTTACAAAAAAGCCTCCGATACTACAGCTAACCAACTCCACCTCTTCTATTTCACCTGTCTGCAAAAGTTGTTCAGCCCTTCTCCAATCGCTTTCTTCATATTCCTAAAAGTTTTAAGACATGCCATTATCAGCCCTTTCATGATCACGACAAGAACAGTAGAATATACTCTTAATCAATTCAATACTTAATGCGAACTTTGAAATATGATCTATTAATAACTTTGGCATAGTGTCAAGCTAATGTGAAGTCAATCAATAGTTCACTCATTAAACAAAATAAGCAGGATAATGCATGCTAACCTCTTGTTCTGATGACATTAGGAACTCATAGGCAGAATCCTTGGCAACTTCATTATTCAACACTTTGATTCTGTCTAATTCAGATGCTTTCTTGGAAGGTGAATCTGACCTGCACCATCAAAAGACACAGAAAGGAGGCAATATGAATTCGAATCAACTTTCTCACCAATGAACACAAGAGAGATACCTATTAAATCGATCATATGGGCGAACAAATGAAATATCTGAAGCTTCTAATTGGAGTTTTTTTTTTTTTTACATTATTGACCTTAGTGACTTGGGGCCTTTGGGAAAGATCCATGCAGGTACCTTTTGGTTGTGGGATGCAGGGAGTCAATGAATCAATGAAGCTAGAAATCTAAAGCCAGTTTCAGGTCCTCAAAGCAAGTAGTAATCCATTTTACATTAATCCCCTCTTGGAAAACTCTAAAAGAAGGCTGTGTCATTAATCATAATCTACAGCATGGAACTTTAATGAGTCCTACTAAAATAATTAGCAATGGTCAAACTCAAAAGCTTTTTGACTAGGTCAAGCTGCAATACTGACCGATTATTTTTTTGAAAAGAAAAAAAGATGACTACCTAAGATCGATGGACATCCAAACCATATACTACTCTGCTATGAGTTGTTCTTTTATTATTATTGTCTTTTATGTTATTGGTCCATTCAATGGGGTTGTGTCCGTAATTCTCCCTTTGGGTGTTTCTCTATATAAAGATCCCTAGAGTTTTCTAATAAAGCAATTCACTCTTTCTCCTCAACATGATATCAGAGCAGCGATCCATGGTTGACACTCGAATATCCCACCAAATACCACCTTAAGATCTTTCTCCGTCTTTGATCCAAAGGGTTCTCCGATGCCCAGATCCTTGCAGTACCACCCCTCCCGTCCTTCCTGCTGCGCCACTACCACTACCCAACTTCAGCAAGGTCATCGCCAGGTCTGCTGGCATTGACAGCAATGCTACTAGGGCCTTTGTGGGCCTTGGCAACAGTGGTTGACCGCCGATTAGGCCCAACAGCAACAATAGCAGCCTGATCAGGGAGGTCTTCCTTGCCTCTTCCCCTGATCAGTGTTGCACTCCCTTGTGTGGCCTGATCAAGATGCTTTGTTGATCCAATTCAATTGTCCATGACCCTGTAGTTGTGTTCCAAATCTGATTTCTATGTTTTGATCATCTATATGGTCTGATTTTGTATTGCCGGTACTTGTTTTCCATATTACTACAAGTCTGGTTGATATGGTAGATCCTAAAGATGTTCTTAGTAACTCGTTGGAGAAGCTAGCTACCACGAGCACCTCAAATCATATGCAAGGAACATCTATTAAATTGGATAGAACCAACTTTCTTCTATGGTCCATGTCTTTTGCCCGATTTGTAGGATCTCGCAGGAAGAAGTACATACTTCTCAAATATGAGCTCGCAGAAAATAAAAAGACAGATGATTGGGAAGCTGACGATGATTGGCTGCAACTTGCATGTTGAACAGTATGAAGGAGCCCATCACCAAGCAAGTTGTCTTACTCCTCTAAAAAGAAGATGTAGAAAGTATTGCATAAGATACATTCCCAGAAAAATAATATTGCTCGCTTGTATCGAGTCATCAAGGACATTCATACATTCCAAAAGGGTTCTATGCCCTTGGCAAAATGTTATGACTCCTTGAAGAATCTGTGGGCTAAGCAGGACACCTATCAACCCTTTTCCTTAGATTTGTCTATCATGGCCAAGCAGAGAAAAGCTATTAGATTAGTTCCGTTCTTAGCCACCTTGGGTCCTGAATATAAGGCGGTGAAAGATCCGTTGATGATTCTAGAGGAGATTCCTACACATATGCAAATCTGTGCACGTCTTTCCTACCTTGAGGTGTCCAATACTACTCCCATCTCTGACTCCTCTACCATGGTGTCTGTTAGGCATGGCATAGGTGGTTTCTCTGGCAAGGGGAGAGCACGTCCACTTAAGGCGATTGGTGGACGTGGACATGGTCATGGTGGCTTATTCTGCAAACATTACCATTGCACCAATCATACTGTTGATGGATGTTGGGTCAAACATGGCTAGGGACAATTTCCACGCGCCAACCAAGTCTCCTCACCTGCTGATGAGTCCACGTTCCAGGAGGATGACACATTGGCTTCCCTAGTTACTATTTCTAGAGAAGCGTATGATAGGATGTTAACCTTATAGTCTACCTCTTCTACTATAGCCTCAGTGGTTAGAATGGCATGTACTCATGATCTTTCAGTTAGATCTCATTACTCTAATTGGATTGTAGACTCAAGTGCTTCTTCTTACATCACTGGGGATGCCTATTTATTCAACTCTTTACAATCTCTTTCTAACCCACTTCATGTAAGAGTTGCAGAAGGTGCCTTATCGTCCGTTACTAGTCTTGGAGATATCTTTCTTACTATGTCATTATTACCGACTAATGTCTTACATGCTCCTAAATTTACCTTGAATCTCTTGTCTTGCAATCAGATTACCAAAGTCTTGAATTGTTGAGCGATGTTTTGTGACCATTTTTTCTTCCTACAGAATCTCTAGACGATGAGACAAATTGATGGAGGATTTGAGCGTGATGGCCCTTACTACCTTAGTTTGCCTCCTAAGCACTCATCCAGTGCTACTGCGCTTACCACTACTACACGTCAGTGGCATCTTTGATTGGGTCACCTGAGTATCCCGATTCTTCGCCACCAGTTTCTGACCTTCATTTTTCCAAGTCCTTTTAGTGTGATACTTGTCAACTTGGAAAGCACCATAGAGCATTGTTTCCTACCAATGTGAATAAAAGATCTAAGTCGCCTTTTGCTTTAGTTGTGCAGATTTATGGGGGCCCTGTCGAGTCCAAAGTTTTAAGGGTTTTCAGTGCTTTCTTGTGCTTGTTGATGACTGTACTCGTGTTACTTGGGTTTATATGTTAAAGAAAAAATCTAAAACTCATGTACTTATCAAAAAAAAATTTATGGAAATTAAGACTCAATTTTCTACTATTATTCATATAGCCTTGAGTTTGTTAATCATACTCTAGCTGACTTCGTTACTTCTTTAGGGATTATTCGTCAGACCTCTTACATTCATACCTCCCAACAAAATGGGGTGGCTGAATGCAAATTACGACACCTGCTTCATGGTACTCAGACAGTGACGTTTCAGATACATGTTCCCACTCAATACTGGGTTAATGTTGTTCTTTCTGCAAAGTTCCTTATTAATTGAGTGTCTTCTTTTGCTTTGGGGGGAAAATACCTTACTCTATGTTGTTCCCTAGCAAGGAGTTCTTTTCTCTTCCTCTAGTGGTTTTTTGTTGTGTGTGCTTTGTCCGTCTGTTCAAGGTAGATAAGTTGTCCCCTCAATTAGTCAAATACATCTTTCTAAGATACTCGCGAGCTCAAAAAGGAAACCGTTAATATGACCCTCTAATGGATAAGTTTTATATTAGTGCAGATGTTACCTTCTTTAAGGATGTCCCCTACTTCCAAGGAAAGGAGTTTGCATCCTCACTCGACCCAAGAAATTCCTTTACCAATACCCATTGAATCACCATGATGCCCACTGAGCTGCCAAATGTCTCCCCACCATCACATTCAAGGCCACCGGCACCACCATTTATTCCTCCTCCTCTGCGCACTTACCAACATAGGCCACCTCCCTTACCTCAGGGGGAACCATTATCCACCATACTTGCACCTCAATCCTCCATCAATCTAGCCTTGTCAGAAGGAGATCAGGTAATGCCTACCATTGTTGAGACTAATTTGGACTTTCCTATTGCACATCGCAAGGCCCAACGGTCCTATGCTAAATATTCTATTTCTCATCATATGTCTTTTGATGAATTGCTTGTTACTACTTGACAATTTTCTCTCGTTGTTAATAGTAATCAAGTTCCCAAGAGTTGCAATGAGGCTATCCAACATCCATCTTGGAAGGCAACGATGGAAAAAGAATGTTTGCACTGCAGTCTAGGCGAACATGAGACCTGGTTGACCTACCCCGAGGAGCAATTGTTGTGGGGTGTAGGTGGGTGTTAACCCTCAAATATCTTCCTGATGGCTCTATAGAGCACTATAAGGTGCGGCTAGTTGCAAAAGGATACACACAAACCTATGGTATCAATTATTTCAAGACTTTCTCTCCTGTGGCTAGGTTGAATTCGGTGTGGATTCTTTTATCTATTGCTGTCAATTACAGATGGTGAGTATTCTAGCTTCACCTAAAGAACGCACTTCTCTATGGTGACCTTCATGAGGAGGTGTATATGCATCATCCTCCTGGTTTTATGGTTTAGGGGGAGTGACACAAGGTGTGTAAGCTACATAAAGCTATTTCTGGTCTAAAATAGAGTCCACATGCATGGTTCGAAAGATTTAGCAAATTCATTCATGACTTTAGCTTTACCCAGTCATCTTTAGATCATTCTATTTTCATTAGACATAGGCCTATTGGGTCAATCATTTTAATTGTGCATGTGAGTGACATTCTGCTGACTAATAGTGATCGGGATGGTATAACCACAAAGATCTTTATACACTCGGTTTTTCACAAAAGATTTAGGAGCGATCAGCTACTTTTTGAAAATTGAAGTGTATCATATAGATAGAGGTTTAGTTCTTTCTCAAAGAAAATGTGTCCTTAACATGCTTCGTGAAACAAGGATGATGAGATGCAAGCCCACTCCCATTCCATTAGACCCTTCCACACATCTTGCAGATTCTGACAAGCCTGAGTTTAAGAATGTTACTAGGTATCGTGGTATGGTTGGTAAACTTCTCTATCTTACAGTTACCAGACCTAATATTGATTATGCAGTGGAAAGACTCAGTCAGTTTATGTAGCAACATAAGGAGGTTCATTGGACAAGTGTCTACAAAGTATTGCGATACTTAAAAAATTCTCCAAGAAAGAGTTTATATTTTCAAAGGCATGGGCATATCTTTTCAGAGGCATAGGCATCTGAATGTGTGGGGATACTCTGATGCTAACTATGCAGGTGCACATGAGGATCAGAGGTCCACCATTGGATATTGCACATATGGAACTTGGTAACATGGTGGAGTAAAAAACAAAATGTAGTGTCACGGTTTAGCGTTGAGTCTAAATACAAGGCTATGGCACATACTACATGTGAATTACTTTGGATTCAGTCTATGCTTTGAGACTTTGGCATATCCGTCTTTGTGCTAATGCCCATGTATTATGATAATAGGACAGCAACCTTTATTACAAACAATCCTGCTTTCCACGAACGAACCAAACATATAAAAGTGGACTGTCACTTTATTAGAAATGCAATGATGACCGAGAATATTTCTACCCCATATATTGCTACTAAAGACCAAGTGGCTAACATCTTTACCAAAGCTCTTCCTCAATGTTGACTGGAGCATCTATGTTCCAAGCTAAGCATGTCTGATATCTATGACCTAATTTGAGGGAGTGTGTTATGAGTTGTTCTTTTATTATTATTTTCTTTTATGGTATCGGTCCATTGTATAGGGTTGTGTCTATAATTCTCCCTTTGGATGTCTCTCTATATAAAGACCCTAAAGGTTTTCTAATAAAATAATTCACTCTATCCCCTCGACATATTTAATAAGAACATCATATCACAAAAGACTTTGCCAAAGTCTATATAAGCACACTGCCATAGGAACAAAGTTCTCCACCAAGGGCCTTTCTTTCTTAAAGACCTCCTCCTTGCAACTATGAAGATTAATAGTTTTGCAAAGCACTTCTTAAGTCCATCTCTTCCTCGACACTCTCTTCTAAAAGCCTTGCAAAATCCATGGATAATTGAGTTTCTTTAAACTAGAAGAGCCACCACAACTAAAGAAAAGATGCTTAACAATTTTACCAACATTGCCGCCACAAAGAGCATCCAATCTTTGCACTTAGAGTTTTCTGATTTTCAGTAGCTGTTGTCCACATTAGGGGAGGTTTCTCCTACTGTTGAACCTGATATGATGCAATAGAAACATAATAGATTTTCCGTCAAGAATGCATACAATCTCTTGATTTCCAATGGTGGCCAGCTTACACAAGGAAAAGGATTCCAAGCTACTCTGGGGTTGCAAGATTCCTCTCAAAGGCAAGTTGTTTCTTTGATTTTTTAGGAGGAAGAGGTTGGCAACCAAAGTTTATCAAACTAAGTGGTGCGCTACTAAAGATACCACGTGTCCGTTGCATGGTCAGTCAGAAGAGGGCATTCATCATTTGTTCTTTGAATGTGGTTTCTCTAGAGAGGTTTAGGATCAGTGTGCAGTGCACATGGCCAACTATACCGACTTTGATTCTTTCTGGGAAATGTTCCATAATCATCTACATCTAGATATGGTTGGCTGGTGTAAAGTATTTGCTTTTCTTTAGGCTATTTGGTTGCAGAGGAATGGTAAAGTTTTTAACAATGAGAGATGTTGGGTGGAGAATGTACTGAGGGAGGCTTTCTATTTTTTTAATTTTTGGCTCCAAAACTTGTAAGTCCATTCCATTTTTAATTTAATATATTTACAGAATGATTATCGGGTAATCTTCCTTTTTTCTCTCAAAAAAAAAAAACAACTTAGTCACCAATCTCTTCCAATCTTCTATGCAACAACAACAAACAACAATGAAGCCTTTTCCCACATAAGTGTAGTCAGCTACTTTGATTCTTTACCTCCACTTAAATATATTTTGAGTCATTTCTAAGCTTAACTTAATGTAATTGAGACAATTCTTAATAGTTTCCTTTCAATATTTCTTTGGCCTTCCTTGCCCCCTTGTAGGAGGTTTAACATCTAACCCTTCACATCTCCTAACTAGGTCATTAACAGGCCTTCTCTGTAAATATCCAAACCAACTTAGACTTGTCTCTCTTATTTTATCATCTATTGGTATCATGCTAACCTTTTTCTAAAAAGTGCTTTGTAGAACTATGGTCTTCCTTCTATGCAGCAAGGGAAAATTTCCAATTTAAATGGAACCTCAAGGACCAAATCAAACAACTCCAAGATTAGCATCACCCTCAACTAACAACACATAAGCTTTCTTTGTACAGAAGCTTCCTAGCAATCACAGAAGCATCTAATTACTTGGGGAGTGTAGGTATGTTCCAAGCTCTTTTTGTATCATTATGGGACCAAGCCATTTTTCCATTGAACCTCCCCTACAGTATAGTCACAACAATAGAATTCCACAATCAAATTTAAGATGGGCTGGTATTGTTATGCTCGGCTTAGGACACCAAAATACCAGACTATGAACAATGAAAGGCACGAGAGAAGCATCTTTTTTCAAGGGAATGAGAGAAAAGCATCTTCTATTGGCTAAAGATTGTAAGGCCCCAATTCTTGATTGGAAGGGGCTAGAAGCTGTTTTCTCTTAATCCTGAGTCTCCTGATGATCCCCTCTCCATGATACTTATTGAGAAAGAGATGCGAGAGGATTAGTGTCTATAGCAAGCTTGGGTTGGAGGATGGAACCTTAAGCACACTAGGGTTGAGTACATGCATGTACAGTTCATGAGTGAGATGTGAGAATTCTGATTGTGATTACTGGGACCTTTCGCTCACTCCCCTCTAATAGAAATATGCCTTTCTAGGAGCATTACAATTTGTAGCTCAAACGGTCTCTTTTCATTTTAAGAGAGCTCAAATGGTCTCTTATGAGGTCTCTATTACTCTTATTATTGTACTAATATGTGTACGTTCTTGTAATTTGAGTGAGTTTGACATGGTGCAAAACCAGATATGGTTTGATATTCACTTGTTCCCCATAATTGGTTATGCTTTTTATTTCTTGTATAGTAGAAACTAATCAAGCTTCATTTGATTTCCTAGAAGCAGATGCTGAAGTAGTTGCAAGATAGGGATGCAATCCTAAAGAGTTCACTGTTGGTGGAAGCCAATATCCCGGTGCTTCCTCTACCAAGAAATGGAGTGACCAAACTTTTTTTGATCTACTCATGATGTCAAATTGTTGACCAATGAAAATAGAAGGTAAGTGCCTGATCAAGTGCATTAGGTTGCATAAGAACAAGGTCCATGTCTGCCTATTAGGATGCCTCAACACAACACATACATCATTGCACTTCCACTCAAAGTCTGTCATTTTGTTCATTGGCCTCTACAAGGTTTCAGTCAACTATTACCTAGCAAATACCTTTCACAATCTCTCTCCTTAGAAGGCCTTAAACATTTCCACTTTCCTATACTGTCGAAATGGATTCATTGTGACAAGACAATAGGGAGATGGATTCAATGTGAAAGGACAATAGGGAGATGAAGCTGCCAAGATGACTTAACTATTCCCATCTTAAACAAGCACGATCTTTCTGAAAGGAAAGAAAAAGGAGCACTGTATGAACAATACTTCTGCACAAGGTATCGAATTAAAATAAGTTGCACCTCAACTTCAAGAAGAATATAATTTCCATCATAGAAAGGACAAACCCAACAGTCCTTAACCCTAGACACTTTCTCTGTTGTATACTAAACCTTTTCTCCACATACACCAATTAATCACTTGCTCCAAAGAACCTCCCATACAAACCATTGTCAAAATATTATGACTTCATATTGGTTTTGTTGAGTTGTAAGAGGTCCATGATGTTTTATTTATATTGAGGGTTACTGATGTAATTAGCCCAATTCTCTTTTTCTCTATAAAAAGAGGGTTCGGGTTTCTTTTGAATACAAGACTTTCATTTGATTCTCCACATGATATCAAAGTAGCAATCTTTAGCCGGTGCCCCGATATCCCACCAAAAATCTACCACAACATGTTTAGGTCACCAACTTAGGGTGATCTAATGGAAAACACCGTCTACAGTGGCACCACCATCATAGACGATGCATGGTCGCCCGGCATAGGAGGCGCTGCGTGGAACCCTACCGGTGCTGCGTGGAGCGGCGGCGGCACGAGCAGCACTACGTGGAGCGCGGGCGGCACTGCAGGGTAGTCCACTGCCGTTGGCAACGGTGGCCACCGATCCGGTGGGGCTACCGGTTGCCTTGTTCATGGCTTTGAGTGCGTGATGAGCCTTCTCTTATGCCTCTCATCGATGGCGATGAGCCTTCTCTCACTGGTATTGAGAAGAGTTGATCTAAGTAGATCAAGTTTAGATTCAACTGGGCTAGCGTTTGCAACCTACGAGATTGGAGGAAGGAAACAGAAGACCAGAAGTGCTTGGGTGATTGATTCCGGTGCCTCTGTTCAACTTACTGGTGACAAAGATCGCTTGAAGAATCCAGCACCTTCCCATGGAATTCATGATGTACGGGTAGCCAATGGATGAACTTCCCCTGTGACTGTTGTTGGATGTGTAGATGTTACATCCAAGATGAAGATAGAATAGGTACATTATACTCCCGAGTTTCCCATGAATCTTCTATCAATAAGTAAAATTTGCAAAGATCTTGGATACTGTGTTATTTTTTATAAAAGGCATTGTTATTTCCAAGATCTAGTCACGGATGATATTATTGGTGGTAGAATAGAAAGAGGTGGATTATATTATTTAGACACGCCTATCCGGTTTGCTGGGGCAGTGTCTATTTCCTGTGATCTGGTACTCTGACACAAGAGACTTGGACATCCTTCTATGAAGAAGATGCATCAATGTACCCACAGCTACCTGATTCCTTGGTCTTAAAGTGTGAAGATTGCCAGCTGGGAAAGCACCACTGCCATCCAGGGAGAGAGGCTGGTGTTAATTCTGAGCCATTTTCTCTAGTGCACTGTGATGTCTAGGGCCCCTCTAGAGTTACCACTATTGGTGGATACCGATACTTTGCAATTATGACTGATGACAGTAGCAGGTCGACTTGGGTATTCCTGATGAAGACAAGAAGTGAGATTCCTACTATTATTCAGTAGTTTCTGTCAGAGGAACAGACACAGTATGGTACTACTATTCGAGTCTTCCACAATGATAATGCATTAGAATTTATACATAGTGATTTGCAAGAAGAATTTCATTTTAGGGGAATCATTCATCAGACATCTTGTGCACACACTTCCTAGCAGAATGGAGTTGTAGAGCACAAGTTGCACCGCCTGCTTGATATTGCTAGGACCTTGATTTCTCATATGAAGGTTCCTAAGCAGTTTTGGAGAGATGCTATATTATCTGCAGCTTATCTGATTAACAGATTACCATCTTCAATACTTCATGGTCAGATCCCCTATCAAGTTATATATCCTGAGTGTGACAGGATTTTTCCACTGCCTCTACGAGTTTTTGGGTGTATCTGCTTTGTTCAGAACTACGATATACGGGATAAATTTGCTCTCATGCTACGAAGTATCTTTCTTGGGTATTCTAGAACCCAAAAGGGCTACAGGTGCTATGACCTAGTTCGAAGGCAATATATTGTTACTGCTGATATAACTTTCTTTGATAAGGTCCCCTACTTCTCAGAGGAAGGTTCATCTATAGAGGTGGCTATACAGGATACACAGGTATATCAGAGGAGATCACAGTTAGATGACATCACAAATGAGGCTCCAACTCAGCTTATTACTCCACCAACTAGGAGTGAATCTGATAGTGAGAAGGAGATTATGTAGAGAAGACCTGACACGATGCTTCACCCTATTTCTCGTTATATTACTGTATCTCATCTCCATGAGGAGGACAGGCAGTTTGCTTCTGCCATTACAACAATAGTTGTTCCTAGAGATTTTGTTCAGGCTCTCCATGATCCTAGATGAAAAGCTGCTATGGATGAGGAGATGCATGCACTTCAGACCAGGAAGACTTGAGATCTTGTTTTATGTCTTGAGGGTGCTACAGTTGTGGGTTGTAAATGGGTGTACACCATCAAATACAGGTCAAACGAGACAGTGAAGCGATATAACGCACGACTTGTGACCAAGGGATTCACCCAGACATATAGGATGGATTACCTTGAGACTTTTTCGCCTATTGCTCGTATCACCTCCATTAGGATCATCTTGTCAGTTACTATGGTGAGGGGATGGCCCCTGCATCAATTAGATATAAAGAATGCATTTTTGTATGATGATCTAGCTAAGGAAATTTACATGAGGCAGCCACCAGGCTATGACAGTCAGGGGGAGTTGGTGTGCCACTTGGCCTTAAGAAGAGCCTGGTTTGAGAGGCTCAACTTAGAGATCAAGAAGATTGGGTTTCAGAGATCTACTACAAACCATTCTATATTTATTAGGAGGACTGAGCATGACGAAGCATGGAGAGTTGTTATCTTAGCAGTCTATGCTGATGACATGATCCTGACAGGTAATAATATTAATAGGATAGTAGAGACGAAAGCCTATCTCCATTCTACTTGGATGATCTTGGTACTTCCTAGAAATAGAGGTTGTTCGTTAGGAGGATGGCTTGTCCTTATCACAAAGGCAGTATGCCTTACAGATTCTTGAGGAGGCTGGATTACTTGGGTAGAAGCCATCAGGATACCGATCGAGGCACCAACTAGTCATACCAATGGTGAGTCAGATCCCCTATTTGAGGATATTACCAGGTTTCGTAGTACTGTTGATCGGTTGTTATACCTAACCATTACCCGACTAGATATTAGCTTTGCTGTTAGTCGTGCTGGTCAGTTTATGCAAAGTCCCAAGTACAGCCATTGACATGATGTGTGTTTCATCCTGAGATACTTGAAGGGCAACCCAGGGAGAGGTCTATACTACAGGGCGAGTGGCACTCTTGATCTGGTAGCTTACTCTAATGCAGACTATGTAGGATCAATAGAAGACAGACGATCTACATCAAGCTTTGCTGTCTATGTGGGGGGAAATCTGATTTCTTGGCGAAGCAAGAAATAGAGTGTGGTCGCTCACTCCAGTGCAGAGGCAAAGTACAGGTCAATGGCACAGGTTGCATGTAAGATTATCTGGATGGTTGGTTTTCTGCGAGATCTAGGGATGCTAGTTGATGCCTCAGTTCCAATTTATTACGATAATAAGTCGGCAACATATATTGCCTATAATCCCGTCTTTCACGAGAAGACAAAGCATATTGAGATTAATTGCCATTTTATACGAGATGCAGTCCTAGAGGGTAAGATAAGTACCCCTTACAAATCTTCTAAGTTATAGAATTAGTAATATGAATTTTTAATATACAAAAGATGTTGCCATCCATTGATGCACCTTTGGTTTAAAACAACAAATGCACACATTATTCATAGTTCTTTGATTCCACAAAAGATTCTTTCTTCTAGAGTAGAAAAACCTAGCTATTTATATTGCAAAATCAAGGAACAATTTCACTTTAGTGGATACTCATATTATTTTTTGAAAAGCAAAAAAGGGCGGTTATCCACGTGATAACCACCCAAATTCATTTCATTACCTGGAAAACCCAAGTTACATCATAGATTACATAGCAGATCTCCAAAACACCACCTTGAAAGAAATGGAAGAAATGGATGAAATAAAATTCTCTACATAGTGGATCCTCATATTATGATCAACTCAAAAGTGCAATTATTAAATGAGATATATATAATGAATCCAAATCCAAGCCCATGGTCACTATTCAAAAGAGGGATATTTAAGAGACCTCTAAGTGGTGAATGACTTTTTTCAGGGAAAAAAGAATGATTGCAGGAGGATAGTGATTGTCATGCTTTGTTAGAAAAATAGGGGTTACAATATCAAAAGATCAAATGTTATCCCAAAACCACCTCAGGAAACCCACATCTCAGCAAACACTCTCCACACACAGATTTTCCCCGTGAAAATCATTCCATTTCTTTGCAACCACAATACCCAAAGTATAGCAACTATTCCCTTGCACAGTGAAGTTTCTCGCATATTGTTATTTGTGGTGGTTCTTGCTCTAGGCAAGATATCCGTCAGCGACTCGTATCAGGGCAATAATTGATTGCAAATAACCTATGTGTTGATTGCAACAATTCTTTAGATTTGAACAAATGCTACAATTTTTTGTGCATTTCAACCTTCACAAGGTTCATCTTTTCAATGTGGATCGAAAATGCATTCCACAATTGTGCTACAATGGATTGCCCACTTGATACTAGCTCAAAAACAGGTTTCTAGACCAGCATACATGGGGCGCTCATTGATGCAAACACCTTGAGGAAGGCCTTTATCATGCTTTGGTGCATTGATGAGCCTACATTTGTGGGCTATTTTTGTACTTAAATACCTAGACATTCAATTCATGCTAGTATGTATAAAGCATGCATTATGATGTAAATAATTAATTCTTAGATTTGCTTAATTAACACACATTACATGCATGGTTTAGATAGGAATAGGATTTAGCATCTCTTTTGGGTTCTGTGCATAAATAACCCACATATATTTTCTTTATAATATTTAAACATCTCTTCTTCTCAGCAGTTGCAGGAGTCGCACTATTTGAGATCTGCCATTGAAGGCCCGCAATGAAGGAGTGGAAAGAGAGGATCTCAATGCTCCTCCTCCCCCATTAAGAGGAAGTCACCTACAACCGAGCTTGGGAGGCCATCACCCCCGACCCACCACTGTGTTGAATGGCACGCTCTCCATTCCATCACCGTAGGCCTCTACTGCGGCAGCAATTCTCCACCACCACTGTAGGCATGTGGTGTGACAAGCTACACCGCCATCCAGAGCTCGACCACATCACCGTAACTGCACCAGCTGGGGCACGACCTGTTCCACCACTTCCAAACCAACAATCGCGCATACGTCCTATGCATACATCCTCCACCTTCCACCTTATCATTCATCATCTTTCTCCTTCGTTCTTTCCTCCCTAGAACTCCCCAACTCAACATCACCACCAACGCCACCACCGCTCTCCTCAACGCATTGGCTGCTCCTCGTCAACCACACCACCATCTAGCCATCTCCGACCACTCCCTTGTGCCAAACACATCGCCACCACACACCACTACCTCTTCCTCCATTGTTCATCTTCTTCTTCGTAAAGAACCAAAACCTTCACCACACCACCCATTCACAGCCACCACCTCCAGCCATCGTTTGCATTACCAACATCACCGACGTCCTCGCCATCCTCAGGAACATCCACATCGCTTTGCCAACGCTTAACCCCTTGAGTCGAGCACCAACACTGACCACCTTCCCTCCAGCCGGTCACCACCGGCCATCTCCCGCCACACCGGTGCCACCATTGCGATCGTCCTCCCCCAGCACACCTCCATCGTGATCCTCTCCGCCACCGACACCTCCTTCCCACAGCTACGAGCTCGAGAAGAGGATCCCCTGTTTTGCTTCAGGAAACGTAGCAATTAAAATTTACGCTTTCATGCAACTGCTAGATATCATTTTTCCATTTAATGAATTACATATCGTGGCACATTTATGAGAACAAACTCCACCTTTCACATAAATGCAATTTCAGTTTGTTCATGCCTTGTTATCTTAATTGAAAGTGAGTTTTGACTAGATTTATTTGGCTAATCATTCATGAACTTCATTTGTTTTCCTCGTTTCACAAGTTTTAAACAGGTCATTGCCTCCATGTGGATACGACCCGCTCCTCTAGGAGTAAAATTTTATTTGTTTTGACTGCCGATTTTCCACCACTCGATTGCTGCTTTGATGTACTATTTTTCTTGTGCAAAATTGTTCCAAAGCGAAAACCAACACTGTCATGCATCTGGCTAGAGTACAACAGAGTGATCTTCCACAAGGAGAGAGTTTCTGTCACTTCAACTCTCTTTGTGCATGCTAGTGTAATTAACCCATTTTTCTTTAATGATAGCGGGGGGTTATCATTTATTGTTAACCCCCTTTTTTCCTTAAAAAAAATGCACTCTTCAATCTCTGATGACAATTTTTGAAAAATTTCAGAAAACTTTACATTATTTGAATATAGATAGGCACCAATGCAATGTGTAAGTAAGACATAAAATTTTCACCAAATGGCTAGAACTATGTGGGTTGGGGGGGGGTGTTGGGTTACTAAATGAGAAACAAGTGTGAATAGGGGTATTGGTTCAAAGAAAACAGACTTTCAGTAATGTGTTTAAAGAATGTGAACAGGGAGTAATCTGCAACTTTTGTGGTGATTAGTTACCCCCCAATAAAGAGGAGGAAATATGGCAGATGGAGTTCTCATCATTTTTTTTCATTCTTGTTCATGATTCACCTCCCTTGCCATCTTCAAGCTTTCTCCCTTCAACTACAAGGAAGGTTGCAAGTAGGAGGGGATTGAGCAAGGAACATGAAGAATCAAGGTAGAAGGATGGATGTCTGGATGTAGAAGCCAAAAACCCTCTCATTCTTGAGGGGATTGAAGCTTAATTTCTAGTTTGTTGTAGACAAATAGAGGTGAGATCTTTGGGTGTTAGAATTGCATGTAGCAATCCAGCATCCTGGTTCCTTTTGGTGTAGCAATTTTGAGATTGATCACCAAAACCCTGATTGATTCCTATCCTTTCTTGGTTGTTTTGAGTTTTAAGGATTTGCTGGAGATTAGGGAAAGGAGAAGATAAGTATTTGCAGTTCAAGCTCATTTAGCCTAAGAGATAAGAAGCAAGGATGCCCATTTGGCTTTACCCAACACAAACCCAATCCCATCTGATTGGAGTGTGTAAATCTGAACCATTCAGTTTTTAGATTGTTGTGGGGTTTGATTTACAAGTCCAAATGGGTATGGCTACGGCTACGGCTACAGGTTTGAGAGTTTACCCATTTACCCAATATATACAAATATGCACGTGACTTTTTAAAAAAAGCCTCTATGCCATAATTTCACCTTATTTATATCCTGCGGAAAAAAAATCATAACACTTTATCTTTTACCTTTCAAAAAAAATAATAGCAATACCGTATTTGTTTCATTTGAACTTGTGTGATCTATTTTGTGAGTCAAAAATTATCGAACTTCTTGACTTTTATGTATAAATCATATGTTTTACATCAAAAAGGGCTCATGTTTTCCAATGAATATCACAATCCTTCATAGATAAATTCTCATAAAAAAACATTAGATAAATAGATACCCAATGACTAAATGGATATAAGGAAGTTAGTTTTAAGTAGAGTTTCATATGGTTTTTTGTTGGTGTTTGGAATCTCAAATTAAGTTTTGTATGTGAACTGCAGGATGCAACTTCATTACCAGAAAATGCCTACCTGATCAACCATCCCATAGGCCAGTCAACTAAGGGCTAACTCGGGCTAATTATTGGAAATAATCTACATTGTTGACTGCCCCAATTAGCTAGTCTACCGCTGGCTGTGTTTCGATATTTGCTCCAAATATGCCAGAAATGATTTTTGGCTGTATAACCTTGCAATGCAATGAATGTAGTGAGTTCTTTAACGATTCAATAATACATCTAAAAAGTGACAAATGTCTTTCTAAGGGAGTGCGTGTGGGTAGCATAATCAAAAAGGGAAGTATAATCTGTAAATTGACTACTGGACCCAAGGGGCAATATTTGGGAATTACATTAGAAACCTGTGCAAGAAAACGATGCAGATTATATGTGAAGATCAGTATTGATGAAGTTGAAGTCAACCTAAATTTATATTTAGGTAAATATTTAGATAGTTAGGAACAAATGATGTTAGTCCTAGATAGTGGCTACAACTCATGGTTAACCTTGTGGGCATGCATAAGTATGTGTGGTCCCTGATGAATGGGCACGTTCATGAGGAACACGAGCATGGATGCGAGATGAAATTCCTATCGGGGTACATGCATAGCCATCTTAAAAGAGCATTTTCAAAACCTACACTATAGAACTTCAGGAATAGAGAACACTTTCTCATGTTCATTGAGGGGCAAGGTGGAACATGGAAGACTATCTACAAGACTTCAGGCTGCATTCAAAGGCAGTCTAGGATAGTAGCATTGCCAAGAGCGGTCAGTATTGGTTGCCAAGTTAAGATTGTGGAGAAAATTTGGTCCCCTAATGTGATGTTAGAGGTGGATCACAGATGTCTGGCAGAAGTGCATTAAGTGTCTATTGCATGTTATATGATGAATGTCTCCTAAGTGATACTACTACTGGATGCCCCCAAAATCAGGTGGTCCTTCTTGTTGGTATTCATGGCCTACCACCATGGGAAAAATTAAAAATGGATGAATAATTTTATGCACAAAAACGTTGGCAATGAGAGATGAAAAAGGCCCAACTTTTGACAAACTGAGATGAAGAATGGAAAGAGACCACCTTAGAATGGGATCAATAAAAATGAAATAACATGTGGTCAGCTAGAGATTAGCCTAACAAATGATAACTGCAGGAATGCTGAGGACATCTCCCTTAGGGATGAATCTTCAGCTAGGCATGAGGTTGGTAACACACCACTACAATGTGATTAGGGTCATGCAAGCTAGTTTTTTATTGTTGTGTGTCCAAGGGACTCTCTGAAAGACCAGTTCTTCTGTCACCAATTTGATAGCACCATTGCGCAGTGAGTCACAAGTCAGTCTACAAGTAGTACATGGGTGCAAGGGGAGACTCCATCCAACATGTTCTCCTCAAGTTACATCGAGGATTCAAGATCTCCTCATATCTCAAGAAATAATTTTCCTCTACAAGCGACCTATTGAGCCACTTGGCTCATCCTTTTCTACCCAATTTCGGGTTTAGAATCCTTCCAAGAAACAAAATTCAAGTTCAAAATCCGAGACATGAAGACTTGCAATACAAGAATAGGCAACCAGTTGCTAAAGTGGAGCAATCAATTTACAGACCAAAGTAGATGTATCCACTTCTCCCTTGAGAACGACGTGATTACACGAGAGAGTATGTTTATGGCAAGGGATTGATGTATAATGTTGCAGTTGCACCTCTCTGCACTATTTGCATTGATGAAACTGGTGGTTTAAAGTTTATAATCTGGCATAGCTAGTACAGCGACAATTCCAACAGAAGCTGTTATTATGAAACAAGTACAAGTTTACATTGGCAACAGTTTTCTTGGATCAATACAAGGTTTGGTTCCCATGACCATAAGCAAATTTCTTGCAATAAAGTAAAAAGGGCCTGCAACTAGAACAAACCCCCACACCCCCCCCCCCCCCCCCCCCCCCCCCCGGAAAAAAAAAAAAAAAAAATCCCCAAATGGTTGCTTTACCATTTAAAATGAAACATCCCTTTCCACCATGACTTTTTAGCACCCTCCCACCTACAGAAACTCCAAGCCTCCAGCATTTGATTGTATCCATGACTCCATGGCAACTACATTACCTTTGCCATCTCCCTAATCATTGACTTCGCCTATTCGTTAATGCCACCAGTAATTACTACCATGGCCTCCTTGACAACTCTGATAATGGCAACTCTAACAACTACCTCCCCTTTGTTAAGTTGGATGACACCATCGTCAACCCTGAAAGAGATAACATTCATGACAACCACATTGGTGTCAACATCATCACCCATCAAGTCCCTCAATCCACACCCAAAGCTTACAATGGAGATGGCAGCAACCGATTTTGTAACTCCACTCCCATCAGCAAAGATTGAATGCAAGTATGGAAAAACTATAGCAGTATCAACACGATATATGCAACTCAAAATCTTAGGACCAATGAACTTACCATAATTTAGAACTCCACTTCTATCCATAAACATTAAATTCAAGCTTTGTAATCCAGTATATAAATAGGGTTCTTTTCCACTACATCTTATACTAGAGTTTCCAAATCAATTGGAAGGCCCATCTTCTCTTGATGCCAATTGACAAATGTCCCATCTCACAACAGCCACCTAATAAGGCAATACCAATAAGCATTTCACCATTTGGGTCACCACAATTCAGACCTCCCTAGGTCAACCCCCAACATCCTCCTCCCCAACTTGCTCAGGAGGTCTACTCTAGTTCCTAGGGCAGCCGCACCAAATAGGCCTCTTTCTTATCCATGTTACATGATGATGCCACTAAGAGGAGGGGAGAGAAAATTACAATGGTTGGCATCAAATGTAGAGGTCAACAATAAAGTGGGAGGTGACACATGAAAATGTCCATTTAGGAGCAGGAAGATGTAAAAGGCTTCCAACTAAGACATCATGTGCAGTAGTTGCAAGAAGGAAGGCAAGTCAAGTATCAGGGTTGGATATTAGGTGCTCGATAAAGGAGAAAGTGGGGAGGCCGGAGGTGTTACTCAAAGTGATGGTGGAGTTGATGTTGGTTTAGGAGGCGCAGGTGGTGGGGTTTTCTTAGTAGGGGAAGGAGATGCTAGTGAACGTTGAAACCATAGAGTAAATTGATTTGAGGCCTATACAACAAAGGGGCAATTGACTTTTTTTTCTTTGAATATATTTCAAATATTTCAATTCTTCGACCCAATAGTAAAACAACCCCTACAAATTCAGCACTACTGCAGAGCTATGATAAAATATGATCATAGTCCTCGTGTGATTTGCATTAAGTTTTGAGAATAATCAAATTAAAGATTGGTCTAACATTAGTGTTCTCCGCTTCTTGGAAATATGGCATCTGGTCACCAATTAATGTATAATTTTCATAAGATTTAGACGGGAAGCAGCACACTTGGGTGGATTACTCCTCTTGGCTGGGCGTCCGGACAAGCTTCTACTACCAGACAAGTCTCTGGAGGAGACCCTTCTATTCAAGAAGGAAGCAGGCAGGTTTTTCCCCAGTGCTTTAGGCAATCTAGTTAAACAGGAACAGTTACGGGAAAAGAGCTTCTGTGAAGACTTTTCATAGAGAGTTAGAATACTTTGCAGGCATTTGGGCATCCCTATAGTAGTTTCTTTGCTTGTATAACCTATAACTTGCCTGCTTAGAGTTTAACAAAGTTGATGATCACTGCCCCCATGTAATCATCCCTTTTTCCATTAAAAAAAAAAATCATGAGATTTAAAGAATCATGGATGACGAAAAGAATGTTCCTGGAAAGAGCTTGGCATAATCTCAACAAAGAAGGAACGTGGTTTTACAACTACATGCTTGTACATAACTGTTAAGATCAATACAAAAATGCCATGATAGGTTTCTAAACTTACCCCTGCGATTCCCCCAAAGGAGTAGCCTGCGATGAAAAATTTGCAAGATTCTGGGTAAATTTCAGATCCCAATTCTCCAAGGTAGCAGCGTCATCCTCTAGAAACTTAAAGAAGCTTTGCTCAGGAGAGTGTATTTCTTATAAAAACAAAATTTAAGATCACATCCACCAAAGTAAGTCCTCATTTGGATTTCCATAAAGTAATTGGACTCCATGGAATTCTTTTCCATATGATCCAATTGCATCGGAAAGTGGCTTTCAAACACACCAAGAATCATGGCTAAAAAATAAAAGGTAGAGCAAAGTTTTTTTCCTGTGATCTAACCATTATTTTTTGGGTTTACATAGTCTAGTTTCATATCACAGACCATGTAAAGGCCAAACACTAGCATCAATCACAAGGACAAGGTTACCCATGTAATAAGCTTACGCAACAGCAATCCAAGTTATCCCACGTTACCTATCCCATCATCTTCAGAAGAGCCATCATCCACGGACCCCTCAGCTTCGCTCCCCATCGCGGCAATATTGTCCCCCACTTCATGAGTCGGTTTCGAGAGAATCTCAATCCACTTCCTCCCAAGCAAAGCACCACCCTCTTCAACCGAACCCAAGCCACCCTTCTCCCCACTCCCTCCGCCACTCCCATCACCCTTCTCATCAGAAACCTTAACCAAGTCAGGCTTCCTCAATGGGGTCATACCACTCAACCTCTCCCCTCCCTCATCCTTCCTCGTCCTTCCACCACTCCCATCACCCTTCTCCTCCAAACCCCTGACCAATTCAGGCTTCCTCAATAGGGCCATACCACTCAAGTTCTGCCCTCCTTCATCCTTCTTCATCCTTCCACCACTCCCATCACCCTTCTCCTCAGAAACCTTGACCAGCTCAGGCTTCCTCGAGAGGGTCATATCACTCAACCTCTCCCCACCTCCATCCTTCCTCATCTTAACCGCCAAATTCACCTTCAATGGCTTCCTCGCCTTCACCTTCGCCTTTGCCTCTTTCCCCGGTAGATGTGCAGGCCTCCTCAGCGCAATACCAAGGCCCTCCTTCTTCCCACTAGCCTCTGCCACCAGCTTCTTTCCCTCATACAGCCTCGCAGGACCTGCCTTCACCTCATCCGGCCTTGAGGGATCCCACTTCTTGCTAATGCCGCCGCCGTCGTCGAGGTTCTTCGGGCGAACGGGGGCACGCAATTCGACGGGCAATTGGGGCCGCTTGATGTCCCAATCGAGGGGGACCTCGACGGGCTCTGCCGGGAGGGGCTTCCCCTTCTTCATGGCCAACTTCTTCTTCCCGTACGCCTGCTCGACCTCCAGGTAGGAGGCGGCGCCGGGGTTGGCCTTGCGGGCCATGACCTGGAGGACGAACGAAGACGCGTCAAGATGAGAACTTTGTTGCTTACCTAGAGATGGGCGTGTGAAGGGAAGAGGGGGGCGTTACCTTGGCGAGGGTGAGCTCGGGGTCTTCGCCGATGAGGCGGCCGAACTCTAGCTCCATGCGGTCCCAGTGGTCGAGGTCGCCGGGAGGGGGGTCGGGAGAGGGAGAGGGAGAGGAGGAGGAGGAGTAGAGGCGGGGGAAGGTGGAGGCGCGGCGGCGGGGGAGGGGGAGGAGGAAGCGGAGGGAGGGGGAGGTGGTGTGGGGGAAGGGGAGGGGGAAGGAGGGGGAGGTGGTGGAAGCGGTGCGAGTGAGGCCGTCCATAGAAGAGGAGTGGGAGGAAAGAGGTGGAAGAAGGGAGGCGAAGAGTGGGAAGGGGGTTTGGGGTGGGAAAGAAAGGAGAAAGGAAGAAGGAGAAGAGAGAGAAAGAGTGGACGTTATCCGTTGGCGAGCAGGGAACAACTAAAGCGAGAAAAAGGTTTGTCTGGCACCTACGAGGACTCGTATAATAGCAGGAATAACCTTCTTTTGGACAAATTTTATTCCTGTTTAAACTTATGCTGCAAGAAGTCCCTCGTAGGATAATTGATACTTCCTCCACCTCCAAGAAATTGTGTTATTTCCGAATAAGGCCCAAACAAGATTTTATTTTAATTTTAACATTAATTAGAATTCTATGTGTAATTTTGGAAGAAATTCTTACATAAACTTTTAAAATTATTACAATATTATTACATTCCTAATGTTGCTCTTAATATTTTACTTTATCTTCTTATTTTTCACTCCATTAATAATTTTATTATAATTAATAGCTATGAATTAAGAAGTAAAAGAAGTTATTTTTTAAATCTCAAATTTTTTTTCTCTATCTCCCACACCCTTCCCCCTCTTCCTCCTCCCTCCACCACCTCTTCTCCCTCCATGTCCGCTCACCAGACCTTCATCCCAATGGGAAGGAGGTTATTTCAACTAAAAAAATTGAAGACACTCTCGTGACCTTTCTAATATATTTATTCATTTCAGTGAAATGAATCAAAATCAAAAGCCCTCTTTATTTATCTTCATAATTTTTAGGAAGTTATTTAGATAATCACACGATAATAGAAGTGAAACACATAACAATATATCCTTGACTATCAATATTACTATGCAAACTGTATAAATACTTCCTCTAATGGCCAGACCTTCCAGCAAACAAGATACAAAGGAATAAGAAGGCTAATGCTGAAACCAATTCATGAGAAAACTAATTCAAGCAATAAAACTTGAATTGAAGAAAGATAAGAAAACCCATATTTGAAAGATAACAAGAAAATCGATTCAAGTGGTGAAACTTACACATGTGGGGGTCATCAATGGATATGATAGGGCCGACGAGGTGGGATTTGATGCTATTGTTGCAACTCCGCCTCCTCCTCTTCATCATCGAGGCAAAAGGGTTTGAATGAAGATGGGGAAAGGGGAGGAGGGGAGAGGGAGGATTCGCTACTAGTGACGAGGTGAGGTGGGGAGAAGGGTTGTGAGAGAGAGGAAGAGGGGTTGCAGGTGAGAGAGCATTGCTCTATTGGCGAAGGGTGCAAGGGGGAGAGGGGCTATGGACATGAGAGGGAGAGGAGCAAGCTCATCAACTTCTTCATCATCATCAACAACCATCCCTCGCTTAATCCCCCACAAAGGGCCCTCCTTCACCCCCTCATCCTCTAAGTCCTACCACAACCCATCCACTCCCCTCCTCATTGGCCTCGACTACCTTAGCTGCATTAGCTCCAGCATTGAGGGCATCATCTACTTGGTCTGCCACTGCCCCTCCTCCTACCCCTACGCCCTGAAGGTGATTTGTGGCCACCACAAGGACCACGTCCTCCTCCAAATCCACCGCGAGATCAAGATCCTTTACTCGATGAACAACTTTTTCGTGGTCCACTGCCACGCCAAGTTCGACCAGGAGGGAAAGATCCTACTCGAGTACATGCCCTCCAAGGGAGGCGCTTCCCCTTAAGGGCGTGCCTCTAAGAGCTCACCTCCTAGATCTTATAGGACCTCTCCTACCTCCACCACCGCAAGATCGTCCACCTGAACATCAAGCCCTCCAACCTCCTCCTCAACTCCTCTGGTAGGGTCAAGATCGTCGACTTCGAGGCCTCCCGCATCCTCTCTCAAACCTTGGACCCCTACAACTCCTCTATAGGGACCATCCACTACATGAGCCTCGAGAGGATCAACACCAACCTCAAGGAGGGGGTCTACAATAGTGCCACAGCGAACATCTTGAGCTTCAACATCAACATCTTGGAGCTCTACCTCAGAGGGGGGAGGTGAGCCTAGAAGGTTTAGTGAAGGAAGTTGGAGGGGGGAGGAAGAAGGGTGTGGAGGAGGGTGCGGGAGAGGAAAAAAATAAAACTTGTAGGTACAAAAATAATTTTTTCTTACTTTTTAGTCCACAATTGTCAAGTTTTACAACAATAACTAATAGAGTGGTAATTTTGAAAGTGGAGTCACTTTTTCAATGACACTTAAAGTAATATTGAAACACATAATAACATTATATTAATTACAAAAGTTTACAGTGACATCTATAGGAAAATCTCATTTTGGAATGATATTTTAGGCACCAAATGCCACTTGAAACTCCCTTACATGTCAAACATGGCATGCAAGTCGTCATTTACAAGATACATTGTGGGTTTCCTATGTGGTTGATGATAACTTTATATTTTCTATATATTTTGAGTTTTTTTCTCTTTTTGAAAATTGAAATTTTGTGTATATTTTATAGATTCCTTCTTGTAAGTTTTGCAATCATGTTGATTGTACACCTACTTATGTCATTGTTATATTTAGGTTTTTAGTAATAAGCTAAGATTACCTTTTTCTTTTTTTGGTTGCATATAAAGAAAGGGAGAAGGAGACAGAAGACTACAAAGAAGATTAAGTTCATGAATTATAAAGCTGAAAAACAAAAGATCAGAAGAGCCAGAAGCTCAAGAATATTTTTGGGAGACATAGGGATAATTATATTGATTTGATGAGATAAGAAGAGACAATTCCAAATTCAAAATCTAAGCTTATCTTAACTGCATTAACTAATCACATGCTGTCTTAATCGTATTTAAGAAGTAAAGCTCTTCTTATACTAACTTGTTGAATATCACGAGTTGTAGCAAAGAGAAAGCGATGCACTCATTCCACACAATTTCGCACTTCGCTCACTTGGTGGTAGAATTATAAGGAGGACTGCAAGTTAGAAACACAATAGTTTATGTAAAGTTCATACACCTTTTAAAAAGAAGATATCATTGATGATATTTTTTGTATTGCACCAATGATATTTCAAATATCAGACTTAAATATCAAAGGGGATACTCTGTTCAGTACTGAAATATCATATGTTCGTACCTAAATAGCACTAATGCAATTTAGGCACGAACATATGATATTTTAGTTCTGAACAGAATATCCCCTTTGATATTTAAATAGCACTAGTGCAATTTAGTTCAAGGGAGGGTGCATGAACTTTTGTGTTAATGTACTTTTGTGCTCATCAAAATTACTACAAAAGCAATTAATTATCTTGTAGATTTTTTAAGGCAAATAACCTCACCAACTTACTTTCAGCAATCACCAAGTATTGGAACTATTTGATGGACCTTAACCTAAGTTAATCATCCCCACTTGTTCCTATATGTGTTCTATCATTGTATTGAGTTGTGTTGTAATTTTCTATAAAGTGGTTAGGTATTTATGTAATTGAATTGAGGTGTTAGTTATGAAGGAGGTTATAAATAGGTGAGCCAATCTCACCAATCATCAGTCACCGCCATAACAAACTCTCTAGTGTTCACATATCATTAGAGCCAAGTCTAGTAGAGATCACCTTGATCTCAACCTCTTGATCAAAGGTGTTCTTCGCCAAGTGGAGATCCAATTGCAACAGATAGTTGTTCTTTTCCATGAAATTCTTATGCTTTTGCTTAGACTGAGCTTGATCATCTTAATCAAGTTTAATCAAGTGTTTTTCTTCAAAGATCCAGAGGTTTCTTGTTATAATGGTAGATGAGGGTTCTAATTTTCTTCTATTTTTTTTAGCTTGATTCAAGTTGGATCTCTTAATATCCTTACCATGATGCACAACAATATACCTTACAAGCCAAATTCCACTAATTTTGACCTATGGAAATCCCAATCTTGCCTATTCTAGGGACTTATGATCTAATTGGATTCTCTCTTGCCACTTCATCTAGATTTATTTCAAAGAGAACAGTTAATAGTACCATTAAGTACTGAATGATGAATATATCGTGTATCTTTGTAAAGAGAAACTTGTTCTTAGCTGGATTATGTTATTTGCGATTGAGGACATATGTTTACAAATCTCTTATCTTGATTCCTCTTACGATGTCTGAATATATCGTGAGAAAGTTTTTGGGGCAAAATCACATGCTATAGTGTTCCAATATCATGCAAAGCTTAGCAACTTGAGAAAAAGGGCAATATTCTATCATAGATTTTGTAAACAAGGCTAAAAACTCTCTCTATTTAGCTGCATTTGGGAAATGCATAGATGAGGATGATTTGGCTCATTCTATCCATAATAGTTATGGATATGAGTATGATCTAGTCATTGCTTCAATTGCTACTGGTGGTGCTACATCTCTTGATGAAGTTTTAAGGCTCCTATTTGAGTCATGAACAACTGATGTGTACATATCTAATAGGTCTAAAATATCTATTTATGCATGGTCCTAGTGTCATAGAAGCATCATGCATTATAAATGTTGCATAACATGCATCATCATGCATTTAGGTTAATTTGTACAAATTATATAGTAATTTGTCTCTTATTATGGTCAGGGGACAGTGCGATATTTATCTAGGTCTCGGATTGAAGATCCAACCATACGGATCTGATCAGGGCGACGATCGGAGCCTAACGCCTCTGAGATCGCCCCGATCGGACCTTTGTAGCATCAAATGCAGTTCTAGGAAGATCAGAGGCCATAGGGCAAGGTAGTGCAAATCCGTACCTTAGATGACAAATCCAACCAGACGGATAGGTTCAGATCGACAATCGCAGCCTAACGACGCAAGAATCGGTCCAATCCAACACATCCATGGCACCACCTACAATCACTTGAAGATTGACAGCCAGGATGGCACCACGTGGTGCCATCCCAGCTACCCAAGCATGCTGCAACACTACTTCATCAGATGATCAACGCATCTCAGCTGTTGGATCGATGATCCAACGACTGAGATTCCATCAACGTGTGCCAGACATCTCACTGAAGGCAAAGGATCGAACTCTCTCAATCGTTGGATCGAGATCCAACAATCATGAGCACCTGAGCATTAAAACACAAACTCGGCCAAAGAGAGAGGATGGTGGAGCGATCACGCACCTTACGTGCAGCACACGACGCGCGTTTGAGCCGCACCTCGTGGATCAAATCCACTAAAGAGGCACGCAGCAAAATTCAACTGTCGGATCGTGATCGAGCAACTATGAAGCAACGACGTGGCGCGACATTCTGCGTCGGATGGCAAGCACACTACACACGCGCGATCAGACGTGCGGCGGATAAAGCATGAGTTTAAGCCATCTGATCCATCAAACGAACATCTAATGGCGATCTGTGCTGCGTGATCTCGAGCGTTCGATCTCCATCGAACGGTCCTCCCAACGTGGCACTTGGTGATCATGGCTCAACGTCTGAAGGTGAGAAGGCGGCAACGTGGTCACACGAGAGCTGTTAGATCAACGATGAGCGATCCACGTTTCACGCGTGCCTTTAGCAACACTTGTCAACAAGGATGCTCATAAATGTCACTAAAGGTCCTAATATTAATGTCAAAGCTTTGAAATGACCTTTTTGCTCCCATGTCTACACCTATAAAAGGCCTACCTCTCCCACACATTTCACCATCCTTTCTCTTCTCCTCTCACCCTCTCCAAAGCTCTAAAGAGACATACCTGGGATGCTCCACTAGAGTCTTAAAGATAATTTTTCCTTCTCACCCCTATTCGTGATGCATTCGTGGTTGTCTTCTCGTCACCATTCGAGAAGCGGATCTTGCTACGACGCCGCTTTGTTCCGTCTTCCAACTCCGTTCTCCCTCGTCCAGCATCTCACCACTTTCTTCCAGGTGCTCCATCAATGCGACTCGTCCTCCAAGTAGCTGTCCAGAAGGATTTTTCTTATCCCTATCTTTTTACCACTTTCTAGTGTAGATTTCAATTTTGCAATTAGTGTAATGAACGTGACTATATCTTTATGAAATATTTGTTCTCACTCACTCCCTCTTTCTTTGTATTATTCTCTCTCTCTTTCTTCTATTATTTATTCTTTAAGTAGTTTAGCTCGCGTAAATTAATTTCAACTAGTTACTCTGCTTTGTGACAATAATCCCAACATGATTTTTGATCAAACATTCACCTCCCTATGTTCAACTTGAAACTCACTAGAGTTTTGGTAAATTAATTTGGTAGTGGATTTTCTTGTGAATTTTACAACAACTAGGGTTTTTCAAAAAATCAAACTTTTCGCAACGAAATCTTGCTCACCATTTTGGCGCCGTTGGCGGGGAGGTAGCACTCTTTGATTTCCTACATTTTCCACCTTATCGTTTTCCTCACTTGTCTCCATTCTTATTGTGATTGCAGGTACTTTCTAGAGGAGGGCAAAAGCGGTAGATTGGAGTAAAGTGCAGTTGAAGGGTTTGTAAGTATATCCCTACACCCACCCCTTAGATTTCATTCCACCACCTAATAACACAAACCCTAATTAACCTAGGAACTTGCATAAACCCTAAGGTTAGTTTTGGTTGTTTGTATGCCACCTCCACCCACCTCACCCCTACATATATTAAAAAAAAATTGAACGTGGGATTAACTGAAATTTACACACTTTATACACCCACACACACACACACAAGGCACCTCACCTTGATTCTACCACTTAGCTGCAATCTAATCTGTAGGCCCAGTACACTATAATTTAATACACATAAGTAGAAATCTGATTAGGCTAATCATCTTGGGTGCCTTAATCAATTGGTGCAAGAGGCCGATTGATTGAGTTATTTAGGCCGCATCACTTAAGATAAAAGTGATCCATCAGTAGCTTGCCTCATAGGATTTAACTTTTAGGGCTAAACCAGGCACACCACGTTATTTTTGATTTGTAAAGGAATATATCTTCACTTGTGCTTTCAAAACTTGGTATACCTTACAAAATCTTGTCTGAATATACCTGAAATTTGAATCCTAAAGCTACTAAGCAAGAATCAAATCTTAAAATTCACTACATCCAAAAATAATCTTGCTTGAAAATCATTAGTTGAGCACACACATACATTGAAACCAATCTTTAAGGGCATAACCTATGAAAATGGCCCATCACTTTTCAAAACACAATCAAACCTAAGCCTAATTAAAATAGAGTAGGCGTTAGCCTTAAGGATTTGACCCGCTCTTCAGGGCCCAGATAGAGATTATTTTCGATTAATCTGCTTCTACCGGTTCATCTGATGTTTAGCTAGGGGAGCAGTGTCAAACGACCGCGATTGGGGGGTATCAAAGGAATCTGAGGCGAAAGCCAAGGGAAGAACCTTCTCCCCAATCCCTCCCTCTAACTGGTTGGATTGACCGGAAAGAAGTAAACCAAATCATTTTTTTCATCTCAAGACAGGTTCTAAGAGTCTGTAGATCTTTAGGCTACCCCACCTAAGGACAGGTTTGATTGTTTGCACTAGAGGACACCTTTGCTTTCTCTTTTTCCTCCTGTTTTGTCATGGATCATTCCACATCCTACTCACATTTCCACTCGTACCATCCTACCACCACTTATTCCTAAGATAATTACTATCTCGACCCGACTTATGACCATTCATCCATTAGTCGGGATAATTTTGATTAGGGATATAATTTCAGACTTCCATGTTCAAGGTCTAACCTTGGACACCATAGTTTTGATTTTTATCCTTCTCCGAACTACACCAATTATAAATCATCTCCCTCCTATGGACAACCTAATACGATCTACAATCAAGAATGATATGATGATTATAACCGATACCCTCCCGAGGATTACACTGCATATAGGTCACCACCCCTCTTTAAACAATCAGAAATGACATATTACCAGAAAGGCCCCCAGGAACCTCAATTTCTTAATTCCCCTCGACTGAACCCAAACCCACCCAACCCTGAATCAAACCATTTGGTTTAGGTAAACCAGGTCGAAGATAAGGTGTTGGCTAATTTAAGGAACACCATTCAATCTTTAGAAGCTCAGCCAATACCTTGCATTGAAGAATTGGAGCCTTTAAATCAAATGATTGATGATTTTAACAAATATCTATTGGATTGGCTCCAAGATGTTAAGGATAAGGACCCTGGTGAGTTTTTACTTGGTAAATTGTCAAAATTGAGGATGAGATTTGTGATTGCTCTAGTCCAATCTTTGGATGATTCCCAGGATGAACCCCCTCCAGGATAGCCAATGTCAGAACCCACTCAGGCACTTGTAGGGGAGACACATTTTACGAAATCAGGGATGACTAGGTTGGTTTAGAGGAACCAATTGAGGATGAATTGATTTCTTCACCCGAGATCCCTGAACCAGGGTACGAGGAAAAGTATATCTCCATGGACCAAGCAATGATAGATGATTTTGAGACATATATAAATGTAAATTCATAATTCTTTGATTCTAAAGGTGACAAATGATGATAACATCATCATCAACCATATCTAGTTTTATTTATTCACATTCCATCATTAAATGCTCTTACATAACAACCAGAGGACCCTAATTCACTATATAATCATTCTGAGAGAGATAGTAAAACATGGGTAAAACTGTAGTTTTAACAGCATATCTCAATTGCAGTACAATAATGGGATTTCTCAGGAGTTAAATAAAGGTCAAGTGATCTTAAATGTCTAACAAGTGAGACCGTACAGACAAAAAAGGGTTTTCGCGCATTTCAAGAATTAAATGACATCTGAAACCCTAAAAACTAACCCACTTAATTAACTGAGGTTCCGGTCAGGATAAAATTCACCTAAATCCTATAAAATTCATATAAAAATATTCTCTAGGGTTTAGTACCTTCAATTTGATCATTAGAACCCATCTTGACCAAAAATAGAGCCACAGACAGACTTTTGCCCTAATTTAGGTTTCTGCATAAATTATCTAGTCAAACTTGGTCAAAACCTAAATTTAACTTCACCATTAGATTCCTTGGGTCCATATTAGATTTGTAGCAAAATTCAGGCCCAATCAGATATTGTCTTGACCTAGTTTGCAATTTGGTTCAGTCTAAAGCTTTTCTCTCACACACATGCCCTTAACTTTTGAATTCCTTACAAAAAGGTCCCTAAATTTATCATCATTCTTTACAAATTGGTCCTTCCACCATTATCACTCAAAGATCCTACTCCAGCGACCTTTGATTGAAGATAACTCCTCTGATCAATGAATTCCTTCTAAAATTGGAAGGGAGATTCCTTGAGAAATTCTCTTTCCAATGAATCAGATTTGAAGCCCAACAACCTTCCCAATCTCTCATGCGAACACATGAGAGATTCGGGTATCCCATAGGTTTCCAACTCTAGCGGCCTTCCCAAGCTTCCTAAGCTCTAACTGCTTCCTGCTACCTATATAAAGAACCCCTAGGGCAGACCATGCTTCTTAAGCTCAATTTCGACCGGATCTACCCCAACTTCTTCCCTCCTAATCCGGCCGAAAGGCTCCTCGAGCTCCGGCGATCCCCTATGCCTCTCCTCGTTGTCTGACTGCAATACCGGCGGCAGATTTTCCTTCCTTGCCTCCCTACGCGTTGAGCAGTACCAACCGGTGCCTCTATCTCCGTCGTCCTCGCCGTCCTACCCTCACCGGAGTAGTGTTCTTCCACGGCACCAACCATACCATACCCGGCGCCCTCCTTATCCTTTTCGACCCTTAGAGTAGGTAGTTAGGTCTCTCTAGTTCTTTAGATTAATTTCCTTTATTAAAATCCCAAAAATAACCCTCGACGTCGCCGTTCATCTTCGTCTTCCCCATCACCAGCAATCCCTCCGGCGAGGCTTTCCCATTGCTACACCACTCCATACTTCTCGCCGACACTTCCTACACTTTCGCCTTGACTCCACCAACCAAAGCCCTTTCTCTATTTGCCGCTCCACTCACCCAAACCATCTCCCGAACAACCCATTATTCTCTGCCCAAGACTGACTCCGTTAGCCACCTACATGCACGCACTTGCCTCATCACACATACCACTACGTTCACCGTCCTTCGGCGAAACTCCTGAAGTATTTTAACGAGGCCGAAAGGCCGTACTTGTGTTTCTCAAGTGCACGTCGGACTTCTGCCACCCTCCGCCCGTCGCCACCTTCGTTCTTTGAGATCTAGCCACGAAGCTCCAGGCCACACCCTCCAGGCACTGTGGAATCATCACAGGATTGACACCAAGTCTTCAATTGGGAACCTCGAGCTCAGACACTGCCCCAATTCGACGAAGAGGAATTAGTAGCTACTTCCGTGCGGAGACGGTGGGACATTTAGTCCCACCTCAGAAACATAGGAGCATCTCGAGTGCCATAAATTGATTTTCTCATATGGGCTATTTTACTCAAGACCACAAGGGGTGAGCTCCCCGCACACCCCATATGTCTCACCTGTGACACCACCATGTGGGCCTGACACCATACCCGATTACCCGCCTAAACTAAACACACCTCGGCTACTACCCCATAACAGGCAGCCTTGGTTCGTGTGTGTGATTAGGGGGATTTTGCTATAGAAAGGAATGACTGATACTTAGCCGTTTAAAGAAGGACCCCCCTCTGTGTGTGGAGAAGGGAAGAAGAGAAACAAAAGAGAAGTCAAGGCAGAAGAAGAAGAGGCACGTAGAGAAAGAAGAGAAGGAAGACAAGCCAAGAGAGAAGCCAAAGAAGAAGAAGGAGAAGAAAAACAACAACAGCAGCAGAAGAAGAAAAAGAATAAAAAGGCACTGTAGAAACGTCTTTTAAGACGTCTGATTGCTTATTTGTTCCTTTGATTATATTGAATAATAGTTCTATGTATTAGACTTATAATTGGTGATTCAAATCACCATTATTTTGTCTAAGATTACTTTTTGCTCTTCATATACTCATGTTCTACATTGCAAATTAGATTTTGAGTAATATATTGTGGTCATTTACGTTAATTGTTCAGATTAATGTGTGAATTCCTATTTGCTCCCAGCAAACGACCTCAGACTTTCATTCGAGTATAAATTTTATCTTTTTTTTGCACTGATTCGATCTATATTGCAACGCGACGATTTTAAAACCTGTTTCAGAGAGACAAATAACAAATCTTTATGTGAACTCTCACCTGAGTTTAAGGAAGATAATTTTAGTGAGACATACCGGCTTGAGGAGTATGATGAATCATTTGATAGCCTAGTAATTGAGGATTTGGATCTAACTGGAGCTAGCATGGAGGATTCAGATCCTGATTTCATAAAGGATTCAATTCATAGCCCCATTCACCAATCACACCCCATTGAGCATAATGATCATTATCTTCTTGAGATTACCAAACCCAAGTCAATTCTGATTGAGCCACAAATTTTAGACTTGGATATTTTAGACGGGGTTGATAACATTTTCGAGGTCCTGGAAACTTTGATTATGGAGGATAGAAATCTGGAAATGAAGATCTGAGAAGCCAATTACGGGGGAAGTGGAATTCTTGATCTAAGGGTTCCTGTATATGTGAAATTACCGACTTTTTACTAGGACCCTTATGACTTTTTGTGGATATGAAACCCAAACACTAGTAGAAAAAGTATTGTTCGCAATGGAAATTCTTGACCATTCAAGTAACTGTTGGTAATAAATATATTCTCGACCGTTATAAAAGAAACGGTTGCCAAAAGTCCAATCATTAACTTTATTACCTGCAAAACAGTCGAAGAGGTTGAGATCATTTTCAACAGTTATAAGCAGTCGAGAATAAAACTTTACTCGACCGTTCTTATATAACCGGTCGAGGATAAATAACATCCTCGACCTTGAAATATATAAGGGTCGAGCAAGTGAAGTAATGTTAAGACGTCTAGTTGACACCATTGTCGACCGTTTATAACGGTCAAGAATAATAATATTGTTGACGGTTTCTATATTAACGATCGATGATAATGTTTTATAACCTGCCTGGGCGGGCGGCCAAATTTTCAAAGTCTATCGTCGACCATTTATTTGTAACAGTCGAGAAAAGCATTATTGCCGACCGTTATTAATGGTCGGTAATAATCTTATCTTTGACTATTTATTAGGAACAGTTAAGAATGTTGAGTAAAATCCCTACCGCACACCCGACTCCCTCCCCCTTGGTCCCAAACCCTCCTCACAGCAGCCATGCGACCTCCTCCCCTCGGCTCCTCCTCCGCGACCGTCGCTGCGGCTCCACATCGGCTCCTCCTTCGCGACCTCAAGGGGTACCTGTCCTCCTCTTCCTCCTCCCTCCTTGCCGCCCGCCTCCTCCTTCCCCTCCCCTTCGTCGCTGGGCTTCCCCTCCCCCTCGCTCACCACCAGCACCAGCACCGCCAGTCGCCACCCGCACCATAACCACCCACGACCACCACCTCCTGCCCCTGCAGCCACCACCAACACCACCACCACCCGCCACCACCCTTATCCTCCTCCCCCTGCTGCCCGCCTCCTCCTTCCCCTCCCCCTCGTCGTTGACCTTGCCCTTCCCTCCCCATCGCCCACCACCAGCCGCACCACAACCTCCTTGCGGCCACCACCACCTCCTTCCCTGCAGCCACCACCACCACAACCACCACCACCACCACCCTCGACCATCCCCCTGCCTCCACCCATCCTCCTCCTCCCCCTTCCCCTAACCATCCTCCACCTTCCCCTCCCTGCCACATCCCCCTCCTCCTCCCACTTACCATGGCCAGCCCCCCTACCCCCTCCTCCTACACCCCTTTTTAAATTTTTTGCAAAATTTTATTTGACCATTTTTATTATTTTTGTTGATAATGAAAATATTTCATAGTTGTTTAATTTAATGTGAAATTTGATCTAAATTATTGCATGTTAATTAAATTTGATGTTAAATTTCTCATGTGAATTAAATGTGAATGTAATGTGACATGTGGGGTATGCCCACATGTTCAATTTGATTTATTTATAGTACTAAGATGTGGGATGTGTTTAGGGTTTAAGAGTTAGGACATAGGTTTTGGTATTTGGTTTAGAGTTAAGGTTTAAGTTTTAGGTTTTGGTTTAAAGTTGGGGTTTAGGTTTTAGGTTTTGGTTTAGAGTTTGGGTTTAGGTTTTATGGTTAGGATTGATTTATGTTATGCTCGGAAGGAATTCGACCAACTAACAAAGTTTGAACAAAAACGGGGAGTTTGGGGTTTTGTGATGGGATGCTTTAAATGAGGATGTTGGGTGAGTCAAGATGGGAAAGGGATGAGAAGGGGGTCGTTACCGTTGTAGAAGCCTCCGTTTGGATGGAAAGATTGGATGGGGAAAGAAGGGGAGGTTAACCATAAATGTCATTAGCCATAAATGTTATTTCGTTAGTCTTTTGTTGGTGAGTGGGTTAACCCTACTTCACTTAGATGGGAACTGGTTAGGGCGCACATTCTTGTGTTCTCATTTCTGCTCAAACATTGATTTAGGTTTAGGTTTAGAGGGTTAGGGTTTGGGTTTGGGTTTCGATTTTATGATTTTAGGTTACAATTTAGGGTTTGAAGGTTTAACATTCCTGATTGTAAACGTATTTTTGATGAAGAATTGAAACTTTAAATTAGAATGAGATGGTATGATTCATGTTTGGACAATAGCAGCTACTTCATGACAACATTGATTATCATAAGTAGCTACATGTTGAAACGACGCTGGTCATGTGTTTTTAATAACTGGACTGAACTGAACTGCATGTTTATATTGTGTTTCCAAATTGTTTGAATTATTTGATAGTTATGTTTGATTATGAAATTTCTATTACAACTTTGTAGATACACACACTTACACAAATTTAGATGCACTTGATGACAAACAATAAAAATTCTAACCCCTAGGTAATAGGTTATGAGAGGGATATAATTGTGTCAAAATACTAGCCTGTCGAGACTTATGATCATGTTATACGAAAAATGCAGAGTATGTGTCTACCGCACTTACGTGCACGATGCATTGTCTTTATAACATGCCATAAGTGTCGTCGTCCTTTGTTCAGAGAAGTTCTGAACAAATGGGGGTCCTTGAAAATTTGATCACAACTTAGGGTTACTTTTTACATCTAGCTAATGTTTGGAGAAATTTCGGTCGCATTTTCTCGCTCTTCTTCGGTATACCAACTAATCTTAGCCCCGTTTCTGAAGCGACCTTTAGTGGGGGCTATTGGGGATGTAGTTAAGGTTAGTCTTGGGGGCTATACTGAAGTAGTGTGGGGAAATGCTACCGAAATTTCTCCAAACACTGGTTGCGTGTAAGAAGTAATGTTGTGATTAAATCCTCAAGGATGGGCCATCAAGTGAAAATCATCATAAAATACAAATTTCTTCCTTATTCGAGTCTAACTTACTAATTATCTTAAAATATGCATTTTTACCATATTCGGGTCCAACTTTTGAGTGATTGGCTTTTACATTTAGGTTAATTATCATAGATAAGTCATGGATCAGTATGAGAAATTTGAATTACCACGGATACAAGAGTGAAGTGATTTCATTTTTGGAGTGGGCATTTCATGATGATAGGAAGGCATTTAGACGAGGTAAAATCCTTCAGCTGATTTTATGCCCATGTAGACATCGTTTGAATGGGTTTTTCTATACCGGGACACAGTTTTGGAGCATGTGATATGTAACGGTTGATGGCAATATTACGTAAATTGGGCAGCTCATGGTGAGAAAATGAGGGAAGTTAGAAATGAGAGAATTGAAGCATTTGAAGGAAATGATGATAATCAAGGAGATGAATTGGGTGAAATGTTACATGATATGAGAGCAACAGACCATGAGGATGCAGATGACAATGAGACATTACGAGATTGTAATGAGTTACACGATGTAGTCAAGGCAGCAGAGGATCCTATTGCTCCTGGAATAACGTCAATGTCGAAGTTGTCATTCCTTCTGAAATTATTTCAAATGAAAGTGATGAATAGAGCCACATTGAAATTAATGTCTGAGGTTCAGGATTTTATTGGAGATCTGCTGAATAATCCTACCGGGTATCCTAAATCATGGTATGATGTGAAGAAACAGATACATGGGGCTCGGACTAAAATGCGAGAAGATTGATGCCTGTCGTAATGAGTGTGGCCCATACAGAAATGTGTACTCAGGGTTGACTAATTGTCCTGAATGTGGTGAGGAGAGATATAAGGCGGGTAAGTCAACAAACACCGACGAAAAAAAATAATCAGAGAAGGTTCCCCATTATTTTCCACTAATCCCTAGGCTACAACGCCTATTCATTTCCAGTAAAATAGCAAACTGATGTCGTGGCATCAGGATAATAAATCGAAAGATGGATGTATTCGTCATCGAACAGATTTTGATGAGTGGAACAGATTTAACAAGAATCACGCATTATTCGTAGATGAGGCACAAAATGTGAGACTAGGTCTTGCAAGTGATAGATTCAACACATTCAAGAGCATGTATCCATCATATTCCATATGGTCGGTGAACTTGGTAACTTACAACATACCCCCGTTGCTATGCATATAATCTGCATTAATGATGTTAACACTCCTTATCCCAGGACCCAAGTGTTGCGACTTGGTTCCCGAATCCCTACAGGACCCAAGACTGACTTGACTAGACTAATCCGAAGATCCAGTCGTCCAACAAGAAATAATAAAAAAGTAGGAAAGTAAACCACATTCACTATGCTAAGTAACTAATAGTAAAAGAGTACAACAGTAAAAGAAGTAAAAGCTGCTAACAGTACATATCACCACCACAACAGTAAAATGGAAATAAGGTACATAAACGTAAAGGTAACAAGAGTCTGAACTTACTAACAACAAAGAGTACTACAACAAGAAGACTACTACTACTAGGCTATATTGGGCCCAGCACCTTCTGCATCCGGTGACTCAGGCCGCTCAACACCTGGACCTGAAAAGGGTTATGAGTAACAAAGTCAGCGAATGCTGAGTAGAGTGGTAACCAATTAACTAAAACAGTAAAAGCTAGCAGGTAATTTATCTTTTCCAATTACTTTATTTTACAAGTTATTCCTTTTCACTCATTGGTTCATTTTTTAGATCTCTTTCTTGAACTCGAATGTTTCTCGTGGGAATGATCTTGATTACAGTCTTTTTCGAAGAGTAGAAGGCACACATGGTGCTCTCTTGGCCGAGAGAGTCCCCCGTGGTGATCCTACACCCAGTCAACCACCCCAAAGTCACTGACAGACGTAGTGGTGACTATGGCACGCGTGATAAACGCACGGGTAGCTACCTTGCACTAGCACGCGGTCAGTCGTTTCCGCTAACGGGTACGCCCAATATATAGCACGGAACAGTATAGGGCCTAGCTCTCTTAGTAACAGGGGTCTAGCCCCTTAGAACTAAATAGGGGTCTCGCCCCTCCACAATCCACGCACCCTCGTCTGATTACCTTGGTTTGCCCAGTGGGCCTAACAAGTCGGTGTAGGGTGGCTAGCTGAACCCCGGGCCCCGTGGGGTAGCTAACTCTCTCCCTACACTAGTAGCTCTCCTTGGTATAGTGTACGTGAGGGCCAAGAAGTCGGTGTAGAGTGACCAATCCTAACCCCGGGTCCCAACCCAAGGGCGGCTAGCTCGGCTCTACACTAAACAAGGGACAATCACTCTCCTTGGTACCACGTACTCAAGGGCCATCTCACTTCCCACTACATTTCCAGATCCATTTCATTTTTTCACAGGAGCTCTACTCCTAATTCCCCGTAGGGTTCATGCTCGTATTTCTCATGTCATTCCATACTAGGTTTCATCATTCACATTTCCATTCTCAGATTATCCACATGCAGCTCGTATTTCCATTATTTAACATATACAACAAGTAGTGTTACAGGTAACTGTCTAGCTAACACATGTACTTCATATTTCACAGGCAGCTTTTGTTTATTAACAGGCAGCTGTTCACATTTCTACTCATTCACTTAAGATTGCTATTTGTTGGGATGTTCGCATGTGTGATGGCTTTATTAATGATTGATGACTCCATTGTTATTGATACAATGAATTGACTGGTTTATTTCAAGTCGTTCATTAGGAGGCAGTTATTGATTTATATCACTCTCTAGGTCCAAAATCATTCTTTAATTCCAAAAATAAACTTTATGTCCAACTAGGAATGAATAAATAAATGCTTGGTTTAATTGTGTACAAAGAATCAATTAAAATGCTTGCAAAAATTAATTACAAACAAGCATCAAACACTTCATCACTATACTCTAAACTATCTATTTATAAATTATACTGCTAATACTTACATAAACACACATTACTAACTCATACTACATATCATACTAACTTAACTTACTATCCTCATATATACAGTAACACATATAAGAGCTATAGCGACAGATATAAGCGTCGCTGGTCCAAAAAGAAAAAACTCTATACAAGGGAAACCAGGGTCTATAGCAATTGTTATTTTGCCTACAGTAACACTTTATTTTGTAGTAAAGGTCTGAAGTTATAAATAGAAATACATAACTATACTACGTGTGTATATATATATATATGTTATAGTTATTTTATACAATTTTATTTATACAGGTTTTCAATTTGTATATACTTTATACTTATAAGTATCTGTACTCTCCGTCTCTCTCTCTCTTTACTCCTTCTCTGCCTTTCTTCTTCTTGTTCTTAATTTTATTCTTCGTCAGCTCTCAGCGGCACTTAAGCGTTAAACACTTAGGTGATTAGCCAATGTCATTACATCTCTTAATTAATCAAAATTTTGTTTAATTTGCGAGCACGCTTTTCAAGGGATACATAGCACGCAGAGGGTGGGAACATACCTCTACTAAGTGCACCCTAATTTCTCATTAGGTCGCTTAATTACAAGTTTACATGCTCAGGTCAGTGGGCTCACAGCCCGCACACCCCCGGACCCCCAGCCCCACACAAATGCTCAAGTATGCTCATAGGTAATAGGATGATCGGTTGCTCGGGCGCCCGACGCCCGTGACGACTGATCGTCTTATGCAACGAATTCGTAATAAGGCGCCGCAGGCGCCCCACAGCCACCGATGTGGCGCTACTCCAGCGCCTGCGCAGCGCTGGAATTCCAGCGGCTGTGCACACATTTGCGATTTTTGGCCCTCGATTCGAGGGTCATAATTTATTAAATATTAAAAATAAATTATGTGAAAATAAAGTATTTATATAATACTATACAATTGTACAATTAATTTTGAATTTTAATTATATTTACTATATAAATAAATTAACTAAAGTATACTGTTTATACTTACTTACTTTTAGGCTTTGTTCCTTAATTATGTATAAATTATTTATTGTATGGTCTAATTGACCTTATATAGAGTTAGTATACATGTATAAGTATTTTATAAATATTTTTATTATATTTTACAGATTTGATTTATGTTTTATTTACATTTAAATAGCCAATTTTAGGACTATTTTATTTGCAAATTAAATTTAAGTAGTGTATTTATTATAAATATACTTAAATTAGGTTGAATTACTTAAAATATAGTAGTATACATATACAGTGTAAATTACTTAATTTTAACTCAATTTACTAATTTATTTTAATTTGATCTAAGAACTTAACTATTACCTTAATAAATTAATTATTTTTTCTGTATACATAATTAAATTAAGGTATAAGGTTTAATATGTTTATAATAAACATATAAATCCATATATACAGTATTATAACTTAATATGGTTATTTATAGTGCTTATTACTTTATATAGCTTATGGTACATATACATAAGTTTAATTAATAAGTAGTTGTATAATTAAGATATATATAGCATACTCTAACTTAAATATTTACTTTACATAATACAATATATACATAAGTTATTTAACTTATAGATTTGTACGCTTTGCATTATAGATAATTAAGTTTACTATATAGCTTAAATAATTAGTTATATACATATTATCCAAATGATTTTTACTGTTTTTGGGGTTTTTTTTAGTTTTTATGGTTTTAATTATATGTTATAGAGGTAGGAGATGTGAATGGAAGAAATGGATGAGAAAGAGGACATATTTTTGGTGTTTTGAGAAGTACATTCTTTTATTAAAGCTCATGGTATATAGAACCGTCGACTGGCAAATTATGCCAAGTCGGGGGTTCTGCATACCATGAAACTTGGTATGTAGTTAGAAAACTATCTGATCTTCAATCAGACAGTTTTATTTTATTTTTTGAGATTTTTTATATAATTTTTATTAACATCCAAAGTTCACTCATCTTAAGCCTTTAAAAGGTTGTCTAAAGTGTCCTAAGGGCTTATGATGAGACTTAACTATCTAGAAGGCAGGAAACTACCTTAAACATGCTCATTCTAAGTTATGAAACATATAAAAGCAATTAAGCATGTAATTTAAGATAAATTTCAGTCAATTCATATCGTGGACAGTACAAATTCTTTGTCTAGCTAACAAAAAATAAATAAATGAAAAGAGTTGATTACAACCTTCAACGGATGATACAAGCCAATTAAAGTACAGGAAGGCTTGCATACAGTTTATACAATAATTTACCACAGTCAGCTTCTAAAATAACTAGATCTAAACTAATGTCACCATGTTTTATTCAGACTTGGGATTTCCTGCTAGATCAGCGAGAAGAAGCTAGCAATTGCAACATCAAAGCCGAAAGTTAATCAGCAAGCAACTATTGAACCTATTGCCACATATTTGGTTCTACTTTAGATGTCTTAACTGTTGTTGCAGTTAAGACATCTTCACAGAATCAAATCTGCAACAGACCTGACTCAGAACCAGGTACCTAATAACTTGACTTAACCAATCAAATTCCATATCAGGCTATAGACAACCTGATCAGAAAGTTTAATTGGTTGTTTCAGGAACTACATAGTTGGGTTGAGGGGAAATGTAGCTGCAATTGCAGCACTTTGTTCTAAATCTGACATAAAGCACGACTCAAAAATTCCCTCAACACAATCTGACAAGGGTTTCAATTCAAATGAAAACCACTCGGAAATACAAATCAGACCAAGATCCCTTGTCAGCAAAATCCCTTTAGATTAAATGAAAGCTGATCTATCTCTTCCTAATGCTATAGACAACATGTAGGAAGAGTTAAATCAGCAACTTTAAAAACACGCATTCAAATCCCAGAATTCCAAGACCTAAAGGAATATGGAAAATTCCTTAGGTCAAAACATCATTCTTCAGAAAATAATTAACTGATGAATACAGGAGAGGACTTCAAATCACCAAAGTGATTTTAATGAGCACTATCATGCAATCAAGGCATTGCAAACCTCATGAGGATCCAAATTAAATTATGGCTCATCTGAGGTGAATTCTAATTTTAGGATCACCTTAGATTCCTAGCCAAAGAATTAATCAACCGATCAGAAACTCAGTTTGCTAGATCATAGAGTTTAGAGCTCGCAAACGTATAAAACATTGAAATCTGACTCAAACAAATATGGCAAACTGGTTCTTTTTCAAGCTCAGATTAGGGGCTTTGTGACAAAACATGAGATGAATGAGAAGCCCCTAACATGATCTATGACGCCAATTTCAGATGATATCAGAAGATAAGCAGATTTGAAATTAGGTTAGATGAGTGGGTGAATTGCGAGAGATAAATCGGGGAAATCAGAAGCGGTATGGAAAACATGAAGAGGGAGAAATCTTATGAAAAATGGTTGTGTGAACCATCCCCTCAGAGGAGGTGAGGGGAATGCATCTATTCTACTTCTACTGTTATAGCTAATCTAACAGGACAATTGAATTAAACACTACGAATTACTCTAATTCTACTGCTAATCTACTTAACTATAGCTACAACTAAATTGCAAAATATTAAATCTACTCTAACAGGAAGAATGGGACCTATGGGTCCTTAGTCAGAGGCTAAGGAGGAAGGGAAGGAGATGACTCTAGCGGAGGGAAAAGCCTTCTAGTGAGGCTTCAGAGTCATCCTCAGGTGCTATGAGGTCCTTAGCGACGAGGAGGTCGAATAAAAGTCGGTGATTCCACAGGCGGTGGCTGTGATATCAAGGATTTGGTGGGGAGGGTAGCTAGAGCGGATGAATGACCGCTAAGAGATGTAGGACAGAGCGATCCCCTGCGCGCGCGACCATTAAGGTTTTTAAGTAGCAAACTCAGTGGCTCAGATCACCGTGCGGGTGAAAATAATCGATGAAGCAACCGGCGACAAGGATGAGAGGAGAGGGGCGCGCGATTTGCCAACTCAAAAACTGACCGTCAAATGGGATCTGGGGAGAAGGGTGAGTGCAAGCGCCGCTTCGCGAGAAGCTTCGATTTAAATCGAGCCGCAAATCAAGATAACGAGCGAGTGAACGGCCAAGATCTGCCCTGTTCTTCGCGTGCTACAGTGCGTGCGAAGAACAGCAGGTGGCAGTGAAATGTTGGAAAAATTACGGGGAGAACCCCTTCATGAAGGGGTAGAAAAATTGTACGCAGGCTCATAAGTGGAGGAAATTGTAACAGGACGGACCCCGAGGGCTTTCAAAGGGGTCCCTGCAGGTTGAAAATAGGTCCAAAAAGGATTTCTAGAGAAGAGAGCGTGATGCATGAAGAACCTAAGTGTAAACTCTATGTTTCAAGGCCTTAATGATGTCTAAATATCTTCAAATTTTTATATGTCCTCAATTGAACATTTAAGAAATTAATTGTACTTTTGATTTGGACTTTTAAACTTGTTCATGTGTTCAATTAATGCTTGGATCACCATTTGACCTAATTTTAAGAATATCTCGTTTCATGACCTAATTATGCAATTTTAACACAAAATCAAAGTTTTAGGCCTTTTTCTTTGATTCCCACACTTAACCCTTTTTATCTGATAGATTGATATTGTTTAACACAGTGTCTAGCTTAACTTTAGCTTTTTAAGCTATGATGAGTAGCCACTCATCACTATTCCAACCACGTATACAAACATTGCAAGTACTTCTCGTCGTAGGATTCATGCCACATCCTAGGTTTTCTACTTATTTCATTTCACATATGTAATCAGGTTTCATAATTAAAAATAAGGGGGAAACCACCCTACCAGACAACCCAAGAATATTGGGGGCTCGAACGGCAGGCTCACGTGCCTCTACAAGTCCCGAACCCACAACATAATGAAGTCCTATACCAAGGAACAATCACAATGGAACACTCAGAACTGTATAAAAGGCCTTCTAACAAGTAGAAGAACTCACGAGAAAAACACCGATATCTTGTTTGCCTAAAACGAACCTCAAACGGATACTAAACGGGTCAAAAACAGGGCTACAAATGCAAATCAGACGTCTGGCACAAGGTCCAGACGTCTTAAAAGTAGACAGGAACTCACCTCAGGTTTTACGTCAACCTCAGACATCCAAAACCTCTTCTAGATCGTCTAGACCCAGCTCCAGATGTCCGACCTCTCCTCCATACGTCTGGTAGTGCTTCCGGTCGTCTGGTAAGCTGTCCAGACGTCCGAAACGCGTGGGAGGGTGTGTCCCGCACCTTCCCGAAGCAATCCCTACACACGACAGCCGAATCACCTATATTTAGCCATGCAAATCGTAGCTGTGGTGCAACCTGCATGGCCGTAACCGCAAGAGGAATGTACCTTTACGAAGATCTGCTTTCAGACATCTGGTGTAGTCACCAGATGTTCGCCCCACTGTCTGGACGTCATGCCAGACGTCTGATTCTAAAAAAGTCCCAGAACCAGAACTGCTTCCTGCTCTCCCTCGCCGTATGCAACCACGGCCTCGCCTCCTCACCTGCAACTCCGGCTACAGCAAATGTCGGGGATGTCTCCCCCGATGCGCTCCTCCTCCCGCACGCGCCGCTCCGACCGTGCGTCCTCCGGCGAGCCCCCCACGAGCTCATGAGCTCAAGCTCTCCCTCCTCTCCTCACGCCATTCTCGTGCTCTCTCTCGCGCTTGCTCCTCTCACTGTGGTGGAGAGGAAGGGAAGAAGGTGGCTACAGTGAAGTGGGGAAGAAAGGGAGAGGGGAAGAGGGGTTTATATAAAGGTATGTTAGGGTTTGGTGGAGGAGGGAAGAGGGAAAGAGAGAGAAGAAGGGTACTATCTGTGCAAAGCCCGCACGCAGACGCGAATGCTCGTACCAAAATTTCGATTTCCAAACGTCTGGGAAGGGGTCCAGACGTCTGACTGACAGTCCAGACGTCTTAAAAGGCTTAGGACAGAACATGTCTTTACACCAAGCAACCAGGAAATGTAATAGATGTTTATCTCCAGCCATTGATTGATGAACTGAAAGTTTTGTAGTACAGAGGTGTTCAAACATATGACACACAGAAGAAATAATTCTTTCAGTTGCACGCAACATTACTGTGGACAATCAATGACTTTCCAACATATGCGACTTTGTCAGGATGGAGCACGAAGGGGAAGTTCGCCTGTCCAATCTATAGGGATGATGCTCACCACCTGAGATTGCCTAAAAGCAAGAAGTTCTGTTACTTAGGGCACCGTAGATTTTTGCCCATTGAACACAGATGGTGAACATCACAATTCAAGGACAGATTTTTATGGTAAAGTATGTCGATATTCGTCGAGGAATCCGAATAATAAACTCAGTACATGTTCTATTAGGTAGTCGGGGATGAAAATCATAGACATTGCTTCAGAAGGGAGGTATTGATCACCAGTCTCTTCATCAGTATAGAAATCGTCGTGATGAAGATGATTTAGGTGGTAGCGGTGTGGAGGCATTGGTGCCACAACATTATTGATGTGCATACATCTAAATAGCCAAAAATGTCTATTAATGCATGTTCTTAGTGTCATATTGGCATCATGCATTGTAAATATTGCATAATCATGCATTTAGGTCAAATTGTATAAATTGTATAGTAATTGTCTCCTTTTATGGTCAGGGATAGAGTGATTTTTAATTGGGGCTTTGGACGGAAGATCCAACCATATGAATCTGATCAGGACGACGATGGGAATTCAACGACTCCAAGATTGCCCTGATCGGACATCCGTAGCATCAGATATAGTCCGAGGAAGCCCAGAGATCAAGGGCAAAGATGGTGTCAATCTGCACTTCAGATGACAAATTCGACCACACGGATGGGTTCAGATCGACGATCGCAGCCTAACGGTGTGAAAATATGTATAATCTGACATCCGTGACACCATCTACAACATAAGGAAGATGGACGGTAAGGATGGTGCCATGTGGCATCATCCTAACCATCCGCACCCGGGCGCCCCCCTCCGCTCAACTCCTGAAGGAGTGCCTGGTGTGAGATCTCAGCCGTTGGATGAAGATCCAATGGTTAGTGATGAGAGCCACATCATGAGCCCTAACTAGCTCAGTTTGACCTATAAAAGAGAATAAGAGCTCCAACATAACCTGGAGAAGGACCTAATTCAAGGAATTAATGTTCTAAGAAGAAAAAATGGAACAAAGGTTAAAACTGTAATTTTACCATTACAGTACATAAACAGGATTTCTCAGAGGCAAAACATAGGTCAAATGGTTTGAAAAAGATAAAAAGTGAGTTCGTTCAGTCAGAAATGGGTTATTATGCAAACAAAGAACTAAACGACATTCTGTAATCCTAAAACAGACCCGCTTAATTCAACAAGGTTCTGGTCTGGATAAAAATCAGCTAAACCCTCTAAAATTCATGGAAAAATATCCCCTAGAGTTTAGAACTTTCAAATTGGCCTTTGGAACCTATTTTGTCCTATATTGGGGCCTTAGCTCAATATTTAACCTAATTTAAGATTTTATGCAAAATGTCCTGCCAAACATGGTCAAACCTAGAATCCAACTTCACCATTGGATTCCTTAGGTCCAAATTAGGTTTGTACCAAAATTTGGGCGTAACAGAAAGTCATTTTGACCTACTTTGCAAAATGGTCCACCCAATTATATTTTGGTCCCCCAACTTTTGCAAAACCCTTGCGCAGAGACCCCTAACTTCCTCGCCCCCTTGCATTCAGGTCATCTTGACCAGGCATGCGGTGGACATTTTTTAGGATACAAAATCGCATCAAAAGTCCTCTAGTGTGGCTTTTACTGGCCCACAATCTTCAAGGATGCATACGATCACTATAAGGCATGTACCCGTTGCTAGACTTTGCGAAACATGAGCCATCGAGACATGATGCATTTACAGCCTATCCTGGTATGTGATATTTTTGATATTTGGGGGATTGATTTTATGGGACCCTTCTGACGAGTCGGTTTTTCGCTTTAAAGTCGTTTGCAGTTTTATGTGGTGGAAAAATCGACTAATCAATATTTAAAAAGAAATAACCACTCGCAGAGGAGCGGATCATATCCACAGGGAGCAATGGTGTATTTAAATTCGCACCAGTTAAAAACCTTTTTTCGTAGTTAGTTTGGACAAGAATCAAGCCAAAATTGCCTTCAGATTAAGGTTGAAACAAGAAACAATGCTGAAATAGCAATTATGAGTAACTAGAGGATATTTGTCGCAATGCAGAATCAATAAAATATTATTAAAAATTGACAATGGCAGAAAATGTAATTTTTAATGGCTCGGTTACTGTAGCAAAATAGGGGATTTTTTTCCCCTCTGCCGTGCGTGACGAGGAGTGGACGGTCGGATGCGGGAAGCTCGGAGGAAGTCCCTTGGACCGAGGGCTTCGAAACGGTGGTGGCGGCGTGTCGCGCGGCGACCGGAAGAGCTCCGGCGGAGGTGGCTGCAGCCGGTGCTGCAGCTGCTGTTGGTGCAGGCAGGTGCGAGAGCGCGCGCGGCCTGTTGGCGGTGAGGACTGCCGCGCGCTGCTGCTGCGTGTTGGCTGGAGGCGTGGGTGCGCACTGCAGCCGGTGCGCGCTCTGTTGACGGTGAGAGAGGGTGTGGCAGGTGCGGGGAAGGTGCTGCGGGTGTGGGAGTGATTCTGCACGTGCGGCTACAGCTGGCGTGGGTGCGCAGGCGATTGCGCGTGGAGATGGCGAAGGCTGCAGGCGCGGGGGAAGGTGGAGTGAGTGGGCGTGAGGGCTGGAGGCTGTGCACGCCTTGCGTGCGGCTGGAGGGCGTGCAGGCGCGGGCGGTTGCGCGCTCTGTTGGCGTGGGTGTGCAGGCTGTGAGAGCGGGAGGAAGTGGCGCGTTCTTGCGTGCGGCTGGAGATGAGCGGGTGGCTGCTGCGGCGTGGGTGGTGGAAGTGAAGTGGGAGGACGGAGATTGCTGCTGGAGTGGGGGGTGAACTTCAGGAGTTCAGGAAATTTCCCAGACATCTTAACTAACTGAAAGGGTGATTGTACAGTAGCTGCGACGGTGGTTGTTGGTGACGACGGCGAGGGAGATGCACGCTAAGGTGCTCACGGTAATGCGGACGAGCTCCGGATGGCGGTGTGGTCTGTCACACCACACGCCCACGGTGGTGGAGACTCGCCGCCACGGTTGAGGCCGGCGGTGTGGAATGGAAGAGGGGAGATCTCTCTGCACAGTGGAGGGTCGGTGGTGGAGGCCTGCTTCGCTCAGCATCCTCTCTCCTCCTTTTGTAGTGGCCTGCACAAATTTGAAATCAGCTGCCCGACCAGATCCAACACATCCGCTCCTCCTTGAATGGGTTCTTCACTACGGCAGCTGGTGGCGTTGGAGCGGCAGCCAGCCGTTCCTGCAAGAAGAAGAATAAAGAAAATAATGTTAAAATATTATGATCATTTATATACAGACCCTCAACTTTTATGTTAATGAAAATAATGTACCTAATTGGTTAACTAATTAGATGAATGTCATTCTAAGCTAATTCTAAATGCACTTAAAATATGAATGCAATGCATGGATTATGTAATTAAATTAAAAATATGAATTAATCTATTTACATCCTAATTTATGCTAAATAAATGTTATAATTAACCTAATGTCTAGGCACTTAAATACGTAAATAGCGCACAACTATGGGCTAATCAAATACCCCCATGCGTAGTTTTTGCTAGTCCCTAGCAGAATTAAGCGAAACCTAGCACTCTAAGTAGACTAGTCAACTCACTTAGTCTTCTTTCAGAAGCATATTAAGTTCAGACTCTAGACCCAAGGTTCATAAGTAGTTGCTAAGTTACAGACTAGGTCGACTAAAGACGAGTTGCAGACACAAGTTTCCTTGATTTCTGACTCTACCCTAAAGTTTATTGATCCCTGAGATTAAAGCATCCGTGCCTGTGCATTGGTCAGAGTTATTTGAGTTAAAGGAATTTTTTTTTATATTATATATATATATATATATTTTTTGTTTGTTTGATTCTTCTAAGTCCAACCTCAGATTAGCTATTAACATGGTCTGTGTCGGATTCATTGTCCCCATTACCATACCTCGAAGAGTGCCTGGCTTTCGATGCTTCGAGATAGCACCTCCCATAACGACCCCGAGAACTCCTGGCAATCGACACTTCGAGATAGTATCGCCCATGGATTTCTTTAGTGAATTCAGGCCTATGGCAATCGGCACTTCGAGATAGGGCCGCCCATGGTACCTGAACCGCACAATGCGCTTACATGCCCCCAGTAGGATGGATATCCTAAGAGACAAGCGCCGAGGAGGTAATATGTTATCATCGCATCCTCAAGGTGAGTATATACTCCACCTCTCCTGCGGCGGGAACTCTTCCAATCAAAATGTGTTTTCAAGCCTCTCCTAAGTCAAGACTAAGAGAACCAAATCTCTTTTCAGAAAGGCAAAAATTAAGTTAATTACCAAACCAAGTGTGTGAAATTTTGATGTTTAGGTTACAAGGACCTGTAAACCAAAAGGTAGAATATGACTCCAGGTACTACCCCACCTTTTAACTCAAACCCTAGCTTCCCTTCCTCAACCTCTTGAGGAATGGTCCGCAACTTAACTCCTACTTAAGTTTTTAAGTCCACAAAGGACCCTAAAGGTCCAAAGCTAGTAGCTCATTTAGCTTCTAAAGTTTGACCTTAGAATTAACTTAGTCTACCCTAGAGTTCTGATTTGCTTAAGACTGCAGAACTTAGCCAGTTAAGCTCAAAACTTTTTTTTTTTTCATTTTCTCTTCTTTTTTTTTTTATATGCATGCTATAAACAAAATGCCTCAGGTCCTCTCCCTCATGCCTGGTTCAAACAATGTCCTCATTGAAAACAAAAATAGCTAAAGGAAGATATTACTTGAGGCGGAGAATGGTAGGAGCTAAGGCTCCTCAAGAGTGACTTCGTCAACCAGATGGCCATCTAAAGTTATGTACGGTTTTAAGGGAGTTGCCGAAGAGGAAGGATTTTTGATCTCCACAGCTCCATGCGGAAATACTTTGGTGATTATGTAAGGCCCATCCCAACGAGATTTTAACTTCCCAGGAAAAAGCTTAAGTCTGGAATTCAAAAGTCAGACTTGTTGGTTGGACTCAAAGGTCTTTCGAAGAATTAACTTATCATGCAAGACCTTAGTTCTTTCTTTATAAGCTTGAGATGTGTCATAAGCATCATTCCTTATCTCCTCAAGCTCACTTAATTCTAAAAGTCGTGCCTTACCTGCCTTTTCTAAATCCATGTTAACACTTCAAATAGCCCAAAGTGCTTTATGTTCCAACTCAACAGGTAAATAGCATGCTTTTCCATACACCATCCGGAAGGGAGAAGTACCCAAAGGGGTCTTATAGGTCGTTCGATAAGCCCACAAAGCATCATCGAGCTTTTGAGACCAGTCTTTCCTATCAGGTCTAACAGTCTTTTCCAAAATATTTTTTATCTCCCTATTTGATACTTCAACCTGGCCACTTGTCTGAGGGTGGTAAGGGGTAGCAACCTTGTGAGTCACTCCCAAACTCTTGATTAACCGATTGAAGTGGTGGTTTCGGAAATGAGGTCCTCCATCACTTATAATAGTCTTGGGGCAGCTGAAACAGGATATGATATTGGCCTTCACAAATTTCAAAACCACAGAGTGGTCATTTGTGCGCGTAAGAATGGCCTCTATCCATTTAGAGACATAATCAACTGCCACCAAGATATATTCAAAACCATGGGACGACGGGAAGGGGTCCATAAAGTCAATTCCCCACACATCAAAAATTTCAACAGATTGAATAGGATGTTGAGGCATTTCATTCTTCTTCCCAATTGTTCTAGTCCGTTGACATCTAATACAGTCCTTAACAAAATTATGAGAATCCTTAAATAAGGAAGGCCACCAAAAATCGGACTGGAGAACCTTAAAGGCAGTTTTCTTAGCACCAAAGTGTCCACAATGAAGTTCATGGCAGAAACTTAGCACACTTTGTTGTTCCTCTTCAGGCACACAACGTCTCAATACTTGGTCTTATCCAATTCCAAATAATTCTGGCTCTTCCCAATGAAAATATCTAGCTTGAGAAATGAATCTCTTTCTTTTCTGCTCATCCCAAGAGCCACGAGTTTGTCCAGTGACCAAGTAATTTACAGTGTCTGCATACCAAGGTAAAGTTGGTGTCACCGCCATCAGAGTTTCATCGGGAAATGTCTCGCGAATGTCTCTAGAAAGAGAGTCATTAAGAGCAAGGCGAGACAGGTGGTCAGCCACAACATTTTCTACTTTCTTTTCACGTATTTCCAAGTCAAATTCTTGAAGGAGTAAGATCCACCTAATCAGACATGGCTTAGAATCTTTCTTAGCAATGAGAAGTTTCACTACTGCATGATCAATAAAAATAACCACCTTAGATCCAAGTAGATAAGACCTAAACTTCTCCAGAGAAAAAACTACAGCAAGTAATTCTTTTTCAGTGACGGTGTAGTTTTGCTGAGGTTCGGTTAAAGTCTTGCTTGCATAATGCAATACATGAGGTCTTCCCTCAACCCTTTGTCCAAGGACTACTCCCACTGCATAATCCGAAGCATCACACATAAGCTCAAATGGGAGTGTCTAATCAGGAGCTTGGAGAATAGGCGCAGAGATCAAGGCCTCCTTTAGAGTTTGAAAGGCCTTGGCACACTTTGAATCAAAACTGAAGGAAGATTCCTTTGCCAACAAGTCACAAAGTGGCCTAGAAATCTTATTAAAATTTTTAATAAAGCGCCTATAAAAGCCAGCATGGCCCAGAAAGGATCTAATCTGTTTGACATTCGTAGGCAATGGAAGTTTGGAAATAGAATCAAACTTGGCTTTATCTACTTCCAAACCTTTCTCAGATACAACATGCCCAAGTACAATTCCTTTCTGTACCATGAAGTGACTCTTCTCCCAGCTGAGGACTAAATCAGTCTCCTTACATCGTTTCAACACATTCTCCAGGTACAGGAGACACTGGTCGAAAGACGAGCCATAAATAGAGAAGTCATCCATAAATACTTCGACACACTCGTCAATCATGTCCGAAAAGATAGACATCATACACCACTGGAAAGTTGCAGGGGCATTACATAATCCAAACGGCATACGCCTGAATGCAAAAGTACTGTAAGGACTCGTGAATGTCGTCTTTTCCTGGTCATCAGGAAAGACTGCTACCTGATTGTACCTAGAATATCTATCGAGAAAGCAATAGTACTTATTCCCTGCCAATTTTTCGAGAATTTGATCAATAAAAGGCAAAGGAAAGTGATCCTTCTGGGTAGCGGTGTTTAGCTTGCGGTAATCAATACAGACCCTCCATCCAGTTGAGGGTCTAGTGACAACTTGTTCACCTTGGTCGTTGAGTTCCACAGTAAAGCCTGCCTTCTTTGGCACCACATGAATGGGACTGACCCATTTACTGTCAGCAATGGGATATATGATCCCAACGTCCAACCACTTTAGGATTTCCTTTTTTACAACCTCCCTCATATTAGGGTTCAGACGTCTCTGCATGTCCCTAAAAGGCTTGATGGAATCATCAGTATAAATTTGGTGCATGCAGAGTGTAGAGTCTATAACCTTAATGTCAGCAATGCTCCAAGCAATAGCTTCCTTGTGCCTAGACAGGCATTTAATCAAGGCTCCCTCCTGTGCCTCAGATAGCACAGCCAAAATGATAATGGGGAGCGTATCATTGGCAACTACGGAAACATACTTGAGAGTGTCAGGGAGGGGTTTCAACTCAAGGTCGGGGGCTTGTATGGTTGAGGGTTTCATAATAGATGTCCCCATCTCAGGTAGCAAATCTACCTTCGGCGGAAATGATGGGGGAAGAGACTCAGTAGAAACTCCTAGCAATTCCTCTAGCTCTAGTATATCCCCTTCACATTCCTCCAAGAGATGGGAATGCTCATTTAGCATGACATGCTGAAGGGGGTCATCACATAACATTGCAGGAGTTGCCTCTTCAATCAGGTCATCTATCACCTCAACTTGAGAACAATCCTCAAGTCCGGCTTGTTTGTAAGCATCAAACACATTAAGCCGGATTTTCCTGTTCCCAAAGCCCATTTTCAATGCCCCAGTATTGCAATTAATTGAAGCATGAGAAGTTGCAAGGAAGGGGTGGCCCAAAATGATGGAGGGTTTGGTTAGCATGTTTGTAGGGTCAGTGTCCAAAACTAAGAAGTCAACGGGAAAGAAGAAATCCTCCACTCTTATGAGGACATCTTCCAAAATTCCTCGTGATGTCTTAAGTGATTGATCAGCAACTTAAAGGATTACAGGGCTAGGCTTCAGATTGCCTCCCCCTAGTTGTTCATACACGTAGCTCAGAAGGATGTTCACCCCCGCACCCAGATCAAGTAGAGCCTCATCAATTTGTAAGTCACCAATAACTACAGAGATTTATGGGGCTCCTGGGCCCCTAAGTTTCGGGGGTGTGCCATGTTGAACAATTGAGCTAACGAAATCAGGTAGGACAACTTTTGATTGGACCTGTTTTCTAGATTGTCGCTTTTTCGTGCACAGGTCCTTTAAGAAGCGGGTATAAGACGGAATCTGCCTGATAGCTTCAAGCAAAGGTAGTTTAATCTGCACTTGCTTGAAAGTTTCCATAATCTCATCCGTCTTATCTTTGGCTCTAGATGAGCCAGCAAAAGTCTACCCAGAGGTGGATAAGTGCTCTGGAAAAGGCACTCTCGATCTCTGGCTGGAAGGGTTGTCATGTCGAGTAAGGGGTGGAACGGGGCAACTTCTTCCGGTGAGGCGATTTCAAGCGGAGAAGATTTGGGCAAGTCTTCTCCAGTGGGGGTGAAAGTCAGTGTGGATGGTTTTTTAGGAGGTGAGACTATAGGAGCATCGGGTTTGGAAATTTCTTTCCCACTCCTCAGAATAGTCACCGCCTGAGCATGCTCCCTAAAGACAATCCCTTTTCCTTTAGGATTTTCCTCAGCAGCACTGGGGAGCTTCCCAGTCTCCCTCTGTCTAACGGCCTCAACAAGTTGTCCAATTTGTGATTTCATCTCATGTATAGCCTTGTCATGAGATTGGATGATGGCACTTTGACTTTCTTGTATAGTTTTCAACATCGCCTTTAATTCATCCATCTTAGAGGTTTTAGGTTGGGCAAAGGTCTGAGGTTGGCTCATTTGATAGTTTTGAAAGGATTGTGGTTTGTAATTCCCTGAATTTGAGACATTTCCTTGTCTCCATGAAAGGTTTGGGTGGTTCCTCCATCCCTCATTATAAGTGTTGGAGAAAGGATCATTACGAGGTCTTGAACGAAACCCTTGAGCGGCATTCAAATCCGCTTGTACAAGCTCAGGGAATTGGGAGGCCAAGTGGCAATCCACAGTGGCGTGTGTATTGCCTTGACAAATTACGCATTCGGAAGCTTGGGATGTGGAGGTGTTAGGTACGAATGAACTCGGGTTCGACATAAGCCTTTCCATGTTTTGATTCAATAATTGAATCTGATAGGCTAAATTTTGGGTGTCCCTTACTTCATTCGCCTCCAACTTTCTTTGCATGAGAGTGGGCTTTCTATCCATGTAGGCAGAATTCAAGTGAATAGAATTCTCACTTAAAGTATCAAATAAGTTCCAAGCTTCATCCTCAGCCTTAGATAAAAAGGTTCCTGCACAAGCACCATCCACAGTTTGTCTATGCGAATCATTAAGTCCGGTGTAGAACCTTTCAACTAGTTGCCATTTAGGCACCTGATGATGTGGGCAAAGTCTCAGCAAATCGTTAAAGTGCTCCCACGCATCATGGAATGCTTCCCCATCCTTTTGAACAAAACTCATAATTTCCCTCCTAAAGTGATTTATTTTTCTCATGGGGATGTACTTCTTCAAAAACTCCTTCTTCAGGGCATCCCAAGTATTTATATTATCAAGGGTGTGATACCAATACTTGGCTTTGTCCTTTAGGGAGAAGGGAAAGAGGGTCCGCATTTGAGCGTCATTAGTAACGTCCTGCAGCTTCACTGTGGAACAGACCTCGGTGAATTCCTCAATATGCCTGTAAGGGTCTTCCCTAGTAGTACCATAAAAGGAGGGTAGCAAGGATATGGTACTACTTTTGATCTCATACGGATTGTCCCCTCCAGGTCTACGTAGTGCTAGGCCAGCTTGATTGGTTGGGATGAAATATTCCTTAAGGCTCCTTTGACCGGCCATTTCTACCCTTGGAAGGTCTCTTCTTAGGATTCTTTCAGGTTCAGGATCAAATACAAGTTGTCTCCTAAGAGAACGCCTACCAAGCATGCACTACAAACACAATTCAAAAGGACTTGTTTGGTCTTTACAGATTTAGGCTTTTGACTTTAGTTCAAATTGTAGGTGACAAAACAAGTTGCCCAATCAATTACGCGCCTATTGTCAACCTTCGAAATGCCTAAAAAGACCTAGTTGGAGCTCAGGTATTCTTCCCTAAATCTCAAATGGTCAAGTAAATCCAAAGACAGAATATCGAGGGATGCAAGTAGGCCTAAGCCTTCCTTTGAAGCTGTGCTTTCGCGGTGCTTCTCAACTACCCCCAAAAATCCGTGACAGGGTATCCCCTCTTTGGATTTACAAAACCTTTGATCTCAAGTTCCGAACACTTCAGAATCCAACAGTAGGAGGGCTCTTGTCGTAGTCGTTTCAGGACTTAGGAGTGTCTAAATGAGTGTGTGGTGCAACAGATATAAGTGTGCATTCACCGCAAAAGGATTTTGAATTTTGAATCGCACACCACGTTTTACAATCAAGTCCTTGATTTTTAGATGTCCCTCCTTTAATTAGTCCTTTTTTTATAAAATATGTGACCACTTGTTAAATTGCTTCAAGACAAACTTTGTGGTCTTTGAATAAATTCCAAATGTAATGCGTGATCAAGAATATGATGCAAAGTAAAAGAATGCGTACCTTGCTTCTAACAGTCAATGATGCAAGAATGCACGCAATGTAGAGAAATAAATCTAGAGGCTGCTTATACGGACCTAAATGGTTCGTCCTAGGGCAGGCAGCTTCTAGCAGGCAGCTCATTTTTTTTTATTTTTTTTAATTTTTAAACTACTTATGCACATGCAAATAAAAGTAATCAATAAACTAAAAACCTAAATCTAAAGAAAAGGGAACAGGCTCCAAAAAATTACCCAACACGGGCCCAAAACAAAATCGGGGAACAAACCCCTCAAAATATACCCCAAAACAAGGGTTTCAAACCAAATGCAATGAAAAATTAAATCTAATGTCTTAATTCTATCATACTAGCGACTAAATATACAATGATGTCCATCGCGTCCTCGTCCTTCTCCTCCTTTCAAAATTGCTCGTCTAATTCTCCACGGGCGACGTCAAGGGTCGCCTTCTCACAGTGGCTGATTCTTGCACAAATTTTCTCGCACAGAAAAGAAAATAATAAATGGTCAAATCACTGTGCAATTGATAAATAATCAAAGTAAAATCAGGCAAAATTATTGCGTCTATTGCCTCTCCGGCAACGGCACCATTTGATGAGTCGGTTTTTCGCTTTAAAGTCGTTTGTAGTTTTATGTGGTGGAAAAATCGACTAATCAATATTTAAAAGGAAATAACCACTCGCAGAGGAGCGGGCCGTATCCACAGGGAGGCAATGACGTATTTAAATTTGCACCAGTTAAAAACGTTTGTTCGTAGTTAGTTTGGACAAGAATCAAGCCAAAATTGCCTTCAGATTAAGGTTGAAACAAGAAACAATGCTGAAATAGCAATAATGAGTAACTAGAGGATATTTGTCGCAATGCAAAATCAATAAAAAATTATTAAAAATTGACAATGGTAGAAAATGTAATTTTTAATGGCTCGGTTACTGTAGCAAAACAGGGGATTTTTTCCCCTTTGCCGTGCGCGACGAGGAGTGGACAGCCGGATGCGGGAAGCTCGGAGGAAGTCCCTTAGACCGAGGGCTTCGAAACGGTGGTGGCGACGTGTCGGGCGGCTGCCGGAGGTGGCCGGACGAGCTTCGGCGGAGGTGGCTGCAGCCGGTGCTGCAGCTGCTGTCGGTGCAGGCAGGAGCACACGCGGCCTGTTGGCGGTGAGGACTGCCGAGCGCTGCTGCTGCGTGTTGGCTGGAGGCGTGGGCGCGCATTGCAGCCGGTGCTCGCTCTATTGACGGTGAGAGCGGGTGTGGCAGGCGCGGGGAAGGTGCTGCGGGCGTGGGAGTGATTCTGCATGTGCGGCTGCAGCTGGCGTGGGTGCGCAGGCGGTTGCGCGTGGAGATGGCGAAGGCTGCAGGCGCGGGGAAGGTGGAGTGAGCGGGCGTGAGGGCTGGAGGCTGTGCACGCCTTGCGTGCGGCTGGAGGGCGTGGAGGCGCTGGCGGTTGCGCGCTCTGTTGGCGTGGGTGTGCAGGCGGTGAGAGCGGGAGGAAGTGGCAGGTTCTTGCGTGCGGCTGGAGATGAGCGGGTGGTTGCTGCGACGTGGGTGGTGGAAGTGAAGTGGGAGGACGGAGATTGCTGCTGGAGTGGGGGGTGGACTTCAGACGTCCGGGAAATTTCCCGGACGTCTTAACTGACTGAAAGGGTGATTGCACGGTAGCTGCGGCGGTGGTTGTTGGTGACGATGGCGAGGGAGATGCACGCTAAGGTGCTCACGGTAATGCAGACGAGCTCCAGATGGCGGTGTGGTCTGTCACACCACACTCCCACGGTGGTGGAGACTCGCCGCCACGGTTGAGGCCACGGTGTGGAATGGAAGAAAGGAGATCTCTATGCACAGTGGTGGGTCGGTGGTGGAGGCTTGCTTCGCTCAGCATCCTCTCTCCTTTTGTAGTGGCCTGTACAAATTTGAAATCAGCTGCCCGACCAGATCCAACACATCCGCTCCTCCTTGAATGGGTTCTTCACTGCGGCAGCTGGTGGCGTTGGAGCGGCAGCCAGCCGTTCCTGCAAGAAGAAGAATAAAGAAAATAATGTTAAAATATTATGGTCATTTATTTACAGACCCTCAACTTTTATGTTAATGAAAATAATATACCTAATTGGTTAACTAATTAGATGAATGTCATTCTAAGCTAATTCTAAATGCACTTAAAATATGAATGCAATGCATGGATTATGTAATTAAATTAAAAATATGAATTAATCTATTTACATCCTAATTTATGCTAAATAAATGTTGTAATTAACCTAATGTCTAGGCACTTAAACACTTAAATAGCCCACAACTATTGGCTAATCACCTTCCCTTTCTCAGATGGCTTCGAATACATCTTACTTGCCGTTGACTACGTGTCCAAGTGGATAGAAGCCATTCCAACCCGAACGAATGATCATAAGGTTATTATCATATTCATTCATCAAAACATTTTCTCAAGGTTCGGGATTCCACGAGCAGTAATTTCTGACGAAGGGACCCATTTCACAAACACACAGTTTAGGTCACTGATGACCAAATACGGGGTGTCGCATCGAATCTCTACTCCTTACCACCCCCAAACTAATGGTCTAGCTGAGCTATCAAACCGGAAGATTAAGAAAATCCTCCAGGTTACTGTTCGACCTAACAGGAAGGATTGGTCATCCCGACTTTCGGAAGCATTGTGGGCCTATAGGATCGCCCACATGATCGAATTAGGTATGTCTCCCTTCAGATTGGTGTATGGGAAGGCATGTCACCTCCCCGTCGAGTTGGAGCACAAAGCCTATTGGGTAGTACGGAATTGCAACTTAGATCTTTCTAAGGCTGGAACCCATAGAAGGCTACAAATGAGCGAGATTGATGAATTACGCCACGACACGTATGAGAATTCGCGAATTTACAAAGAACGGGTTAAAGATTTTCATGAAAAGCACATTTCTAGAAAGATCTTTCATCCTAGTCAAAAGGTTCCACTCTTTGATTCTCGACTCAAATTATTCCAAGGAAAGCTACGATCTAAGTGGATCGGACACTACATAGTCCGACAAATATTTGGAAATGGAGCCGTTGAGATCAATCCACTCAGCGATGATTTCGAGCCCTTTGTCGTGAACAGTCAGAGACTCAAACCGTTCATTGACATACCAATACAAATTTGGCTGAGTCATCCTTTATCCTCCATTCTCCGTAAGCTCATTGCACACAGCTAATGGCGAAAAACTCAGTGCTCAATGGAAGGCAACCCGTCATTCTTTAAAAAATCCGAAACCTTTTCTGACATTTCTACGCTGAATTCATATTACATTTTAGGGTTCATACATTAGTACAACCGACTCCACCTCAGGTACCCGTACCCGAGTGTAGAAATTGTTTGCAACAGTCACCTTGACCCGTTCGCTCACCGAACACCTGTCCTAATGAATGAATTAAGCTGAATTCGAACCCACGTAATTTACAATGGGGACATTGCAAATCGTAGGCATGGGGGGTATGAAAGTGCAAAATGTCAGGAAAACTCGCATCAAGAAAAGGTTTCAAGAAAAAAAAATCACATATCACAAAAAACACAAAAAAAATTGAAAAATCTTGAAAAAGAACAAAAAAACTGAGGAGGGGGGAGAGAAAATTTTTGGGCTATACAAAATATGAGGAGGAAAAAAGCAAAATGCCAAAAAAGGAGTACAAAATGAAAAAGAAAAAAGGATAGTCATTAGTAAAGGATTAAGGGATTAACTGAAGTTGTAGACCACAATAAGAAAAAAAAGAAAAAAAAAAGAGAAAAATAAGAAAAAAAGTACTAAGGAGACACAAAAGAGATTAGTAAGAACGCTGACTTTAGGCCTTTTGGGCTAGGCTCGTAGGCTTAAAAAATTCAAATACCCGTTAAAATCTTGATACTCAAGAGGTTGGGAAAAATGCGAAGCTTAAGTATTAGGTCTAAGGCTTAAGGAGTATTCGACCTCGTTAACTGACCTTCGGTTTGCAGGATTCGGCAACCTAAGCACCCCAATCCACACATAGTTTGGTTCAGTGCGCATAACTATCAAAATCACGCAAAAAGCATTTTAATGGTCTGAAAAAGTTGCCTAGATTAGGAGTGGCCGATCAACGCAAGTTGATTTGGACGAGTTCCCAGTGCGGAGAGGTGGGAGATTCCCCTCGAAGATGCGTAACAACATATAGTCTCCTCGGTGCTTGTCTCTTAGGATATTTAAATATCCTACTAGGGGCATGAAAGAACTCTGCTGGTTCAGATACCATGGGCGACATTATCACGAAATGTCAATTGCCAGGGTCTGGATTTGGCCACGGAATGCCATGGGCGGGATTATCTCGAAATCTCGAAAGCCAGGGTTCTGGGGGTTGCCATGGGCGGTGCTATCATGAAGCATCGACTGCCAGGGACCCTTGAGGATTAATGATGGGGACGAGGAATCCGATATAGACCGTGTTGAGAAGCCAATCCGAAGTTAGAAATAAAAAGAAAAGAGAGAGAAAACTCTCCAAACAATTAAATCCTCTGCCTCTCTCTTACAAAAACGCACTGCAAACTGAACAAATGCTAAAAATGTCTCAAGCAGGGTGCTTTAACCGTGGAGTCCAACGAACCCTAGGATAGTTTTTGCGGACCTTAAGAACCTTTACGGAGGACCGAGGCTAAAGCGGGTCAAGTCCAGATTTTGGTTGGTACATGAGTACCTCTAGGTCTATTGTCGGCATTCTGACCTAATCACAACAGAAAAAGAAAAAGCACTTGTCATAACTAGTAGAAGAAACTCATGATCTAGAACATATGTTAAAATCTTAAAATTTTGCTAAGGGACTAGCAAAAGCTTGGTATGGGAGTATGATGAGAGCCTCATCATGAGCCCTAACTAGCTCAGTTTGACCTATAAAATAGAATAAGAGCTCCTACATAACTTGGAAAAGGACCTAATTCAAGGAATTAATGTTCTAAGAAGAAAACATGAAACAAAGGTTAAAACTGTAATTTTACCATTGCAGTACATGAACGAGATTTCTATGAGGCAAAACATAGGTCAAATGGTTTGAATAATATAAAAAGTGGGTTTGTTTGGTCAGAAATGGGTTATTATGCAAACCAAGAATTAAATGACATTCTGTAACCTTAAAACAGACACACTTAATTCAACAAGGTTTTATTCTGAATAAAAATTAGCTAAAACCTCTAAAATTCATGGAAAAATATCCCCTAGGGTTTAGAACCTTCAAATTGGCCTTTAGAACCTATTTTGACCTATATTGGGGCCTCAGCTCGGTATTTAACCTAATTTAGGTTTTTCTGCAAAATGTCCAATCAAATGTGGTCAAACCTAGAATCCAACTTCACCATTGGATTCCTTAGGTCCAAATTAGGTTTGTACCAAAATTTAGGCATAGGGGAAAGTCATCTTGACCTACTTTGCGAAATGATCCACCAAATTACATTTTGGCCCCCAACTTTTGAAAAATAATTGCGCAAAGGCCCCTAACTTCCTCTCCACCCTTGCATTCAGGTCCCTCCGCCATTACAGTGGACTCCCACTCCGACGAGGATTTGAGGCTGTTATCTCCTCGAATCCTCAGAGATCTCCTCCCAGATTTGGAAGGGATATTCTCTGAGGATTTCTCCATCATCTGAACGTGATCTCCAGATCGGATTTTCATCCAATCTCTCATACGAACGCTCGTGGGATTTGGGTATCCTAAGCACCTTCCTTCTCTGGCGAGGATTTTGCGTTGGAAGGCTTTCCCTCCAAGCACAAGAAGCTCGGCCAGCGACTATAAAAGGACCCCCGGTCCTTTGCTCATCTCCCAAGCTTGATTTGGCCGCCGATACCCTCTTAATTTCTTCCCTCCTCATCTTCGATCAAAATGCTCGCAAGCTCCGACGACCTCCCCTCCCTCCTCTCGTCGCCCTGCCACCATACCAATGGCAGGGTTCGCTTTGCCTCGTTCCTCCGCGTTGCGTCGCACCAGCGCACACCTCTCTGACCTCCTCCTCGTCGCCGTTATCTCCACCTCAGGGCCATCTTCTCTGACAACAGCACATACGCACCGTTCGTCTCCTCTGCCTCCCCTTCGCTCCAATCACCACAGATAAGTTCTTCTTCTCCTACTCTTTCTTTTCCCTCCTTTCATTTCATAAACCACCCCTCGACCGCACTGTCCACCCTCATTTTCCTCATCTCCGGCTGACCTCCAGCAAGACGCATCCATCACTCTGCACCTCCACACGTCTCGCCACCAACCTCTTCACCTCCGCCATCACCCATTGCTCACTTTCCGCCCCTCCACTAACCGCCACACACGCTCCACACTTCCACCGAACAACCCCACCTTCACGGCCACAGCACGACCTAGGCACGCACGCCTAGGGAGTTCTGAGCCACACCGACCCCCGCCTCACCTTCGCCGTGATACAGCGAAGGTTTTTTTGTTGTTTGACAAGGCTGTGAGGCCGTATTCGTGTTGACAGGTCTAACCCCTCGCCACCATTGGAGAAGTGAAGCTTGCTCGCGAGCTTGCATCAGATGGCCCCGCTCCAGGAGACCAAGTCCCAGGTGAGTGGCTTTCCTCCGCGAACCGCATCAGCCATCTATCGAGGGCCAGAGCACTCGCAACAGCAGCAATTAGGAGACATCCCCTGCGGAAGCGCACGAAGAAGCGGGTGGGACTTTTAGTCCCACCTCGGTTAGTTTTGAGCTACCTGTGTGATATAAGTTGTTTTTGTGCTTTCAGCTAATTGCCTCCAACACATAGGGGTGAGGTCCCTCGCCCTTACTCACGCCTCGTCCGCGACCTACCCCCGTGGACTTGGCACCCAACCCGATTACCTAAACCTTGCACTCCTCTCGCATTACACCCACGCCGGTGTGCCTGGAACTGGGCGCACATCGGACCTGATTAACTGGCTCTGGGAGAGCGTACCAAAGAGAGAAATAGAGAGAGAGAGACGCGGGAGGGGTAGGGGGTAGGTTTTGCTGCATGGTGTTGTGCAGGAAGGAAGAGGTGCAGCAGAGAAGAAGAAGAAGGTGGTAGCTGAAGGACTTAGCAAGGAAGAAGGTAGCCACTGCAAGGAAGGAAAAAGGAGGAGAAGAAAGAGAGGCACTGTAGCAGAGGAGCAGCCAAGCAGAAGAAGAAGAAAGCAGCTGGTCAAGAAGAGAAGCAAGGACTTAGCTGTAGAAGCAAGGAAAGAGGCAAAAGCGGAAGAAAGAGAGAAGTAGGAGCGGCCAAGCAGAGGAAGAAGAAGACAAGGAAAGACAAAGAAGAAAAGAAGAAGAAGAAGCCAAAGAACGAGGCAGAAGAAGCACAGTCGCAGAGCAAAAAGAGAAAGAGAAAGAAGAGAGAAGACACAGAAGGCCAAAATGATGAACCAAAGCACTGTAGCAAGATTTTTTTTAAGACGTCTGATAAAATGTCAGACATCCAATTCTTTTGAGCATTATTTCTACATAACATTACTCTTCAATTTTGATTGAATTAGTTATTGCTTTTATTGAGAGTTGTGTTCTTAAGTTTTAAAATACCTAATTGCTTTCTGTGTTCGACCTCAGATACTTTGATTTTCGAGTAATAAATTCTTATTTGTTATCAACGCTTGGTCACCTATACTACAACACGACTGACTTATACTCATTTAAAAAGCCCGACAAAGTGTTATAATAGTCAGCATTAAATGGCACAAGAATACTCTTCTTATCTATCCATGCGCAAAGCGCAGTGGGTACGGCTCTTTGGCGCCGCAGGTCGCCCGTTCGATTCTGGCGCAGCGTATGCCTCCATCGCACGCGAGAGCGTGATTTGGGCAATCCGATCAAGTGTCGACGGGTCAGATGAAGCGATCGTGCAGACATGCAATTCGACGCATCTTCGAATGCATGATCTCACGCGCAGAAGAAGGCCCGAGAGAGACGAAGTTTAAGCAGTCCGATCAAGAGATTGGACGGCTGAGATCCATTGAACGTGCACTTGGCGTTAAGGCGCGGGAGAGGAGGAGGTGCTCACGACGCGCGCACGTTGCCCACAATTAGGCCATTAGTGACGGATAAATCCGTCACTAAAGACTCGATTTTAATGTTTTTGAATATGGAATGACCAAATTGCCTCCAATCTTTGCAACTATAAAAGGAAACCCCTGCTCTATGAAATTCTCATCCCTTCCTTCATCTCTCTCCCTTTCCAAAGCTCAAGAGAAGCTTGTCCCACACCTGGGATGCTACTCTAGAGCCAAATCCAACTTTTCTCACCCTCGTTTTGGAAGTGGATCTTGCGACGACGATGATGTCCTGCCTCGTTCCAGCTTCTTCCTGCTTCGTCCTCCTTCTTCCCGCCCCGTCCTCCATCTTCTAGGCGTTGCTCCATCCGGCTCATCCTCCAAGCATTCGTCAAGGAGGATAACATCTCTCTCCCTTCTTTCTAATCGCTTTCTAGAATAGAATTTTCCGCTTTCTAGTTGTAATCATTTACTGCTTTTTAGTTGTAAAAGCTGTATTATTTTATCAAGTGATTGTTCTTTCTCTCTCTTATTGTTTATATCAATCCCATTGTAATTATGTCACTTTCAAACAAAAATACCAAAAAAATATCTAATCACGGATTTTAGATCGACGTAGCCTCCCTGTGTTCGACTCGGAATTCTTAGAGTTTCGATATAAATTTATCTGTTGAAGGATTTCTTCGCATATCGAACTACAATGACGGGTTTTTCACATCCAACTTCGATCGCTTAGTTTTCCGCTTTCAACATTTTGGCATTGTTGCCGAGGAGGCAACGATTTTCGATTTTCTTTCCACATTTTACACACTTTATTATTTTCTAACTTGCTTTATTTCTCGTCTATTATTTTGCCGGCACCTTAACAGGGAATCTTCAATCAGTAGATCGTAGTAAAGCGCAGTTGAAGACAAGTATAAGTGCTCCCCATTCTTCATTCCTCCTCCATAGATTTCATCTCACAACATTAATTCAAACCCCAATTAACCTAGGTGTTTGCATAAATCCAATGGTTAGTTTGGTTACTTGGATTTCCACTCACATTCATCTCACCCTCTTATAAAAAATTAACAAAAAGATATTTCTTGTGGGGTTAATCAACATACACACTACATACACCCACATTCAAGGCACATAACCTAATTGATTTTTATCTACTCAACCGGATTTTGATCTGTGGAACCAGTACACGCAAATCAACATATAAAAGAGTAGAAATCAGTCTAGGTAAATCATTTTGTATGCCAAAATTAGTGGTGCAATTTTGGCCAATTGTTTGAGTTGTTTGGGCTGCACCACTTAATCTAAAATCAACTCACCAAGTAGCTTCCCCTTAGGGTTTTCAATTTAGGTCAATATGAGGCACCCACTTTTTGATTTCAAAAGGAAAAAGATCTTCACCCATGCCTGAAAATCTAGTTTGCCTTGAAACTTGATTGAATTAACCAAATTCCAAACCTTAAAGCTACTTAAGTAAGATTTGAACCTTAAAATCCACTCATAAAAAATAATCTTGCTTGAAAACCCTAGTTGTGCACGCACTCACACATATTCAATCAACCATTAAGGGCACAACCCATCTTAGGGGTCCATCACATTTCATAAGCACTACAATCCCAGGCCTAAATAAAATCAAGTAGATGTTGGCGTTAAGGACTGATCCGCTATTCGGGCCCAGTCTGAGATTGTTTACGATTAACCTGTTTGTACCAATCAATCTCATGTCTAGCTAGGGGAGTAGTGTCAAATGACAGTGGCTGGGGGGTACATTAGGAACCGAAGGCGTAAGCCGAAGGAAGAACCTTCTTCCCAGTCCTTCCTTCTAACTGGTTGGATTGAATGGACGCAAGTAGAGTAAATCGTCTGTAATCTTAAAGTGGATTCTGAGAGTCTGTAGATCCTTAGGCTACCCCACTTAAGGACAAGCTTGTTTTTGTGCTGCAGGATTCTTATCCCCAATCCGTCCAACCTCTTCATAGTTTATGCTGGCAAGGAGGTCATTGAATCCCCGATTAGAAGGACCACTAGAGTATTCTAGGAGGCGTAGATTGGATTTTGGATAAATTGATCCCATGACCCATCAACAACCTCCTTTGCCTCAGAATCCACAGGAGGTATTTCAAAGGCAGTTGGAACAAATGCAGAGAATGCAAGAATGGTTACAGAAAATGCAGGGTGCTCAGCCCTTGAAGGATTTTTATAATCCTTCAAATTACGGGGAACATCTCGGGGTTCAGATTCCTGTCGGAGACGTAGAAATCAAGCCCCAGGTGTTGAACATGATCAAACACTTTCATGGGCTTGGCTCTGAAGATCCGTTTCAGCATTTGGAGGACTTAACCACTTTGGTCCAGACCACCAAGGCGCGAAACATGAATGAAGAGTAGACGATCATGAGGCTCTTTCCCCACTCTCCTAGGGATAAAACTGCTCATTGGTACAAGACCATATGAAGGCCAATTGCAACATGGAATGATCTGAAATTGAATTTCCTAAAGAAATTCTTCCCTGTCGGACGTATCAATGCTTTGAAATGAGTGATTACTACCTTCACCCAGCGGCCGAAGGAGCAGTTTCATGTTGCCTGGGAGTGATTCCAGGACTTATTGTGTAGGTGTCCACACCACGAGGTGCCAAAATGGCTGCTCGTGCAGATCTTCTACCACGGGTTGACTGAGCAACTCAGAAATCACGTGGACACTTCTTGCGGAGGTAATTGCCTCAACAGAGGCGCAGATAGCGCACACGATTTGTTTGAGGAGATGAGAGAAAATTCAATCAATCATGCCTCCATGGATACTTTTAACCGGTCCCAACAACCCAGATCGAATGTTAATGAAGTCCACGACTCTCATTCATTCGATATGGAATTGATTTGAAATAAGTTAGATAAGGTGGACATGGTTACTAAAAGGATGGAGGAGTGGATGGCTGGAAACTCAATGAACAATTCTCGATCTACTTAATCCTAGAATTCGGGATTCCATTCATCGCAAGCTCCCTTTGGACGGGAGTTCGAGAATCAACTTGATGCGGCTCAACCTGTGAGTTAGCATTATTCGGAACCCCACGAGTTCCAAACTGGGGCCTTTTGGTAGAACTCGAATAGGTTGTCTTAATATGGTGAAATAATCGTTGAACTTAATATTGTGGGTTAACCTAAATCGAGTCTAACCATCTTTCACAAAAATTTTTTAACCTGGCCTACTTAATTTTATCTTGGTCACTTTTAGGCCCAGGGTCGATCTCAGGAAGGCTGGAATTGAAGGTGAATAACTTTCTATGCCTTTCCTAGAACGTATCTCTTCCGTTCGTTTATTATGTTTTTGTTTTTTTTTCTATTTAAGATTTTTTTGTTGATAATATTGTCCTTGAGGCACACCCTCAAAATCAAGTTCTTAGCTTTGAGCCAAATTGTCCTTGGCTTTGAGCCAACTTAGGAATTCCCAAAAAACTGGTCTTGTTATTCGCAAGATCGAGTACCTGCAAGACAAGGATTATTGATAAGCCTCATCATGAACCCTAACTAGCACATTTTGATCTAAATAAGTGTACAAAAGCTCCTACAAAACCTAAGGGAAAGCCTAAATCAGAGAATTCTAAATTTAAGAATAAAATAATTCACAAGAGGTAAAACTATAATTTTACCAATGCAGTACACAAACAGGGTGTCTAAGGGTCTAAACACAGGTCAAATGGCCTTAATAAGAAAGAAAGTGGGATGACCGAATCCGGAAACGGTTATAACAACTTCTAAGAATTAAATGACATTCTGTAATCTTGAAATAAATCCGCTTTAATTCACGAGGTTCCAGGCAGGATAAAAATCAACTAAACCCCCTAAAATTCATGGAAAAATATCCCCTAGGGTTTAGAACCTTCAATTTGGCCTTTGGAACCTATCTTGACCTAGATTGAGAACCATGCCCAATTTTGACCTAATTTAGGCTTTTATGCAAATTGACCGGTCAAACGTGGTCAAACCTAAAATCAAACTTCACCATTGGATTTTTTAGGTCCAAATTAGGTTGGTACCAAAATTTGGGCCTAAGAGAATACCATTTTGACCGACTTTACAAATTTGTCCTCATGAATTACTTTTTGACCCATAACCTTTTGAACCCCTTCACTTTGCCCCCTAGCTTTCCTTTCGTTCTTTACAGAACGGTCCCTCTGCCACCCCTCACAGCTGCCCATACCTATGGCGACTTTGCGTGGAGAATGATGCCACGCAGGGTATGGGAGCCGCTCTCAGAGATGAAGGGGGAGTTCCCTGCGTCGTCCCCTTTTGCGTAGATCCCCTCCCATGACCTGTCACTGCCCATGCCTCTCGTGCAAATGCATGAAAGGAATGGGTTTCGTCTCAGACCATTCTCCGGCAAGCTCACCACTCTCTCTCCTCGAGATCCTCTCCTCGCCAACTGCTATTTAAGGGACGGCAGGGCCCTCCAGTCAGGGCAAGCCTGTTTTGGCCAAGGAAAACTCCCAAACTTCGTCTCCTCCTCCTCCGGTCAAGTTCCCACAGGCTCCGGTGACCCTTCCTCCTCCCCTTCGGCGCTCTGCTACCATACCTGCAGCAGAGTTCACTCCGCCTCATCCTCCCGTGCCAGGCCGCACCAGCTGGCACCTTCCTGACCTCCTCCTTGTTGTCGTTACCCCCCTCTGGGCATCTTCGTCTCCAGCGTTAGCAAGCACGCGCCGAGCGCCTCCTCCTCCCCTTTCGTCAGTTAAGTAGGTAAACACTCTTCCCCTTACTCTCTCCTTTATTTCCCCCTTATTAATTTGCTGTTTCCACCCACCGACCACCACTGTCCATCGCCACCTTCTCCATCTCTGACTGCCCTCCAGTGAGGCGTTCCCGCCGCTCCACGCCTCCATCCGCCTCGCCAGCTACCCCTTAAGCACCGCGACACCTCACTCACCCTAAATCTGCACTCCATTCACCACGCCACACCTCCAGAACACCCCCCGAACACACCCACTCTCATGCACGCAGTGTGCCCTGGGTGCACGGCCATAGGCACTCTCACGTCTCGCCAACCACCTCTGCACACTCGACACACCTTGGCGAACCTCCCTAAGCCTTTTGACATGGCCGCGAGGCCGTTTTAGTGTTTTCAGGACCCAGGTGCTCGACGCCATTGTCGAGCAAGTTGAAGCTACTTCGCGAGCTTCTTCAGGTCCATCCGCTCCAGGCGTAAGCCCCAGGCGACGTGGAATTGAGGCGCGAGTTTGTCCAGGTCTTCAATTGGGGTCATAAGCCTCGGCTGCTGCCCCAAATCGCATGAGCCTCCTGCCTGCAGACGCACGAAGCAGCGGGTGGGACTTTAGTCCTACCTCGGAGGTGTGTGGGCGCGTGCCCCCACATAAATTGAAAAAGTTTTCCTGGCTTATCACCTCGAAACACTGGGGTGAGGTCCCTCGCCCTCACTCACCGGGTCTCATCAGCGGCACTGCCCACGCGGACATGACCCGCGACCCGATTACCTCAATCCGTGCACTCCATGCGCACCACACCCACACCGGTGTGCCTCGACCCGGGCGCGTGACAGACCCGATAACCCGAGAGCATACCAAAGAGAGATTCAGAGAGAGAGAGACACGCGGGAAGGGTAGGGGTAGGTTTTGCCCTCGTGTGTGCAGGGAATAGGTGAGGAAGAAGAAGAGCGGGCGGTGAAGACTTAGCTGCAAAGCTCCCGCAGCAGAGAAAAAGAAGAAGAAAGGAGGAGGAGCGAAAAGGAAGACGAAGAAGGAAGGAGTTGCTGAAGAAAGAAGGAGAAGAAGACGCAGAAGAAAGAAGTAGCAGCAGAGAAAAGGAAGAGAAAAAGAAGAACCGCAGTAGAGGAGAAGAAGAAAGAAGAAGGCAGAGAAGCTGATTGAAGAAGAGAAGGCATAGTAAGAGAAGGGAGAAGAAGAAGCCAAGAGAAAGAAGAGAAGGAAAAGAGAAAGAAAAGAACCATAGCTGCTGAAAGAAAAGAAGCACAGTGCGAGGAGAGAGAAGAAGAAGCCAAGAGAAAGGAGAGAAGAAGAAAAAGAAATTTTTGCTCACTCTCTCTCTCTTACATTTTTGTAACAGTATTGTGAACTTATATGTTTCTAGAATGATGTGTGCTCCCTGAGTTCGACCTCAGGATAATCTAAATCTCGAGTAATAAATAAATTAAGCTGGTGATCGTTTTTTGCAATATACTGCAACGAATATATCATTAAAACACCACGAACGACGATCCGACCAATTATCTTTTCTCTTTTACTCTTTTTATCTTTTTAAATAGCAGGAAACAAAAGAGAAATAAAAACAAGATAGGTTGCTTGTAGAGAAAGGAATACTTAGCTTTAGATAATAAATACAATCTCTATATATATACAGATATGTATATATTATATATATAGGGGTGGAGGTGGAAGTGGAAATGGCGTGTAGCACGTTATCGAGTTGGTCCACGTCTAGTAAGACGCAACCAACAAGATGAAGTGCTTCATAGAGTGTGGGACAGATGTGTGGGAGTGTGTGCGGAGGCTCTTGCTTTACGCGGGTATCGGGGAATATCAGCAACTGGTGCAGATATTCCCGCGATATAATGCGTGGTGGAGTGACTAGTGCAAGGGCGTATGGATACAGGTAGGTGATCTGTATGTAAAGATATGTATATATATATATATATATATATGTATATATACAGATAGGGTTATAACTATATAGGTATATTTGTAGTTATGTATATATATAGATATGTATATATATATATATATTTATTTATAAATAGATATATATATATATATATTTATTTATTTATTTATAACTTTATGGATATATATGTGTGTGTGTGTGAGTGGATATATAAATATATATGTGTGTAGATGTGAGTTTATAAGGGTGTGTGCGTGTGTACAAGAGTGTGTGAGAGAGTACACGTGAGTGAGTCCAAGTGAGTGTGTGTGCGTGTACTGGCGGGTGACTGAGAGAGAGAGGGAGGAGTTTAAGTCATCTGGCGGGAAGCGTCCGCCGTCTGATCTCGCAGGAGAGCACGCAGGTGCACAAGCGCTTCACGCAGGCACTAGAGGGAAAATGCGCGCTGTCTTCGCTCGCAGGCGGGTGTGGGAGTGTAGCGTAGCGCACAGCGCTGCGGGTGGGAGCAGGTGCAGGCGCAGACGTTGGCGACCAGCTGGAGCGGGTTGCGGGCGAGGAGAGAGAGCGCTGTGCCACCGGCTAAGTGAGAAACAAGCCAGTGGCGACAATGTCGCGCTGAGAGGCGTGAACAGTGGCTATAGTGCCGCACGGGAGTGGGTGACCGGTAGCGCCGGTTCTACGTGCGCGGGCGCACTGGGAAGCGCCTGCGCGCGCGGGGAGAGCTCGCGGAGCTCTGCTGGCGTGTGCGCGGTGGCCTGCGCTGCTTTAGGCGGCCGTTGCTGCTGCTGGAGCTTCCAACCTTGAAGCTCTGGCAATGGCGGCGAGGGCTTCCAGCGATGAAAACAAAAGGTGAAACCACCACGCCCACCTGCTCTCGAAGGAGCTGGGCGATGGTGGAACTCACAGTGGTGGTCGTGGGGCCACCGTGAGCTTTCTCCTGCCCGCAGTGTGTCTCTTCAATGAGAAGAGATATTGCGTATGGAGAGGGAGAGGGGAGGAGATTGGCCTGGAGGAAGGTGTCTGAGGGTGGTGTGTGTTCAGGCTCTCTGCGTAAGGGCGAGGGCAAGGCTTTTTAAAGAAGAAGGAGCCTGCCACAACCATGCTGCTGGTGTTGCATGTACAGCCATGCTGCTGGGCAGAGGAATGGCGCGAAGAGGTGCATGCCCCATGCCCTGAGCCGCGCGAGGGAGAAGATTTCAAAGTCAAAATAAAAAATGAGAATGGTGAATTTGCAATGCAGCCCTTGATGAAGATGTTAATTAGATGACCAATTATTTGCATTATCCTCCCCTCTCAATAAATGCATGCATGTGTTTATTTACAAATGCAACTATAGTTACTTAAGATACAATGGTAGTGCTAAGAAATAACACAAGATGGCATATTTATTGGTGTATTTTTGCTGTGCAATCACCTTTGATCCTAGTTTCTCTGATCCCTCCCTTTCTTTCTCTCCATCCTCCCCACATGAGGATGTCCATGCTGTACAGGAGAACGTTAGGTCCAACCCTTACTCCAATGCTTATAATCTGGGTTGGAGGAACCACCCTAACTTCTCCTGGAAAAACCTATGGCAGCAAACCCAATTCTAGCCCAGCTCCACAAAGACCAATGGGTCAGGGTCATGTTTATATTCAGCTGCCCCCAAATCAGGTCAATCAGCCAGCTTGGAATGCCCGTCAGCTTGTAGGGCAGGCTGCTTTGAACCAACAGATGGTAGAAATGCAAGGATCTTTACAGCAAATGAAAACTTCGCTGGACAACTTGCAAACCAGGTACATGGCTAATTCTCGTCAACCTGGATCTCTGCCATTTCAACCTATACCCAACTCGCGTAATATCCAGAATCCGGGCAATCAAGCCCAAGGGTACGGGAATCAGAGGGACCCGCATGCACATGCTCAGGTGATTCAGCAGGGTCATTCCTCTTCTACTTCTTCAAATCAAAGGTTTCTAGCTAATGAAGCCCCTCCAATCCTTCCTAACCCTCCCCAAGACCCAAACCCGTATGCATCTGCTAATTCTGTTATCTTGAGGAGTGGAAAACAAACTCAAGATCCACAACCACACTGTTCTGATCTATCAAATCCTGGAGAGCCTGAGGAGAGAAAGGAGAACTCTGAAGAAGAAATCAAGGCTCAGGAACTTGATTCCGAAGATCTAACTCATGTTCCTTTTCCTGAGGCCTTGATTAAACCTAGGAAGAAGCCTGTTGATAGTAACGAGGAGCTCTTGAATATATTCAAGAATGTTGAGATCAATATCCCGCTCCTTGACGCTATCAAACACATACCGACTTGTGCCAAATTTTTAAAGGATTTATGCACACAGAAGCGTAAGTCGAGGGAATCTATTCCGAGGAAGGTGTAGTTTCCCTACTAGGAGGGGATAATGTAATAAATTGCGGAAATATAATTTAAAACAATCTCACAAAATTCAATCACACAAGGTACACAATTATTTTTAGGTGGAAACCAAAATCGGGTGAAAACCACCACCTAACCCTCTCAAGTTAGGATTTTCCGATCAAGTGATTCGTTTAGTGGATTTGATCAACCAAGTTGATCAAATCCACTAAACGAATCACTTAAACGAGGGTGATTCAACCTCAATTACAACCACGCTACTTTATACGAGGGTAGCGTACCTCAAACCCCTTCTCTTCACGAGAAGGATTTTGTCTCACAAAGGAGACGGGAATTCACAAAGCGAATACCTAACCAAAGAACAAAGATAAACAACAAATATGGTCCTATAGAGCCAACAAAGATTTAAACCTAGCTTCTATAGGAATTAGGAAACTCCCCTTTGATGGAAGTGTGTTGAATCGATGACGCGGGTGCGTGAGCTGCACGACGGCGCAATGTCGCTCTCGTGAACTACGGCGGGAGAGCAGGTGTGCAAATGCTTGATGCTCTCAAGATGAAGAACTTGAGCTTGGAGAGCAAGAGCTTTTCTTGGACACAAAAGAGTAGAAAGTAGGGTGCTTGGGTGTATCTAGGTGTGTCATGAGTGGCAAAGGCTCTCCTCTATTTATAGAAGCCTTAGGAAGGCTTTGGAAGGCTTTGGAAAGCTTCCACAGCCGTTAGGAGCAAAGCCCAAGAGAATCAGGCCGAAATCAAGAACAATGATTACGCTGACAGGGTTATCAGACGTCTTATACTGGCACCAGACGTCTGCAAGATCAGTTTAAGACGTCTGGGAACAAAGTCATACGTCTGATTTTAGGAGGATTTCTTCTTGACTTGAATCAGATCTAAACAGGGTTCTAGTGCAAGTCCATCAGACGACATATAGGACGTCTGGCACTATGTCTAGACGTCTGGAAACCTACTTTTTCTACGGGAATGGATTTCCAAGAGATTGCAACAGCTATAAGATCTCTGAAAAGAGATTTTCAGGTCAGCTGAGGCAAAACAGTCATTTATCAGACGTCTGTAAAGGCTTAAGGACGTCAGATAAGGCTCTAACGGTCATATCCTTTAGTGTTTGTTAAGCCAGCCAACGGTCCACTAATTGGATGTCTGGTAAAATCATCAAACGTCTTCTAAGACGTCTGGACTAAGGTTTAGATGTCTAATTTCATCAGACAGAACTAGCTAAGTCCAGCCTAATTGTTATCAAACGTGTAAATCAACAGTCAGACGTCTTAAAACCCATTATCAGACGTCTGTTTTTGGAATTAGACGTCTGAAAAGGCTGTTTGAACCGTATATTGGTTTTCTAAGTTTTCTACAGAAAACCTAAGTATCCTAGGGTTGTGCCGGTGTTCCTAGGACTACTGTTAGGGTACTTTGAAGCTCTTTAACATGATGTTCTAAGGAACAAAAGGAGCAAGGAAATAAAGACAAAAGTACATGAAAGAAATAAACAGAATTCTATCAAATTCTTCTTGTCCTTCCATCTTTAATCTATCGCTCTTCGCGAATCTCCTCCGTTTTCCATCAAGCTCCTCCAATCCATCCTGGATGCGAGCTCGAACTCCGTCGAATCACGTCTTCATTTGCAATTTGACTTGAAATCTAAGACTCCAACTCTAAATGTTAAATGACGCGTGTTTTGTTATTATCAAAACAACCGATCGCAGTGCTCTAGCACCAACAGAAGGGGTACTCTCCGAGTAGGCTAGTTCTGTTATCCTGCATCACCTTCCTTAGAAAAAGAGAGATCTAGGTGCTCCTTTGATTTCTTATGTCATCGGAGATTACACCTTTGATAGAGCACTTCTGGATCTAGGTGCATCTATTAACCTGATTCCGACTTCTCTTTACGAGAAGTTCGAATTAGGTAAACTTCAGCCGACTTCGGTAACGTTACAGTTAGCAGACCGTTCGGTCACAAATCCACGAGGCGTTGTTGAAGATGTTATTGTCAAGGTTAAGGATTTCTATTTTCCTGTAGATTTCCTTGTCCTTGACATGGATGTACTTGAGATTTTAAGGAACACGCACATCATTCTGAGGCATCCGTTCCTGGCTACCGCTAAGGCCAGCGGTAGCATGGAAATTGCCTTTGGGGATCAGAAATTGAAATTGGATATTTTTAAGGCGATTAACAAATTCGAGGATTGTGGATTTATAGAGGAACTTGGGGATGATAACTTGAACATTGAAACTTGTATGGCGGTTTCTGCAATTGAAAGTTCCTCCTGTTGTGATGGATCTAACCCACAACCCTCTGTGGCAAACTCGCTACATTCTGAAGAGGTTATTGATTTTATTCATTTTCAACCTCTTTCTCTTGATGAATCTTCTTCAGCATCATCTTTACCCTCAATCCAAAACCCGCCCTAGCTCGAACTGAAACCATTGCCTAAGAATTTGAAATATCAGTTTTTGGGACCTCAAAAGACGTTTCTTGTCATTATCAATGCCAGATTAACTAAGGAGTAGGAGATTAAACTGATTAAGATCCTAAAGGAACACAAAAATGCAATTAGTTGGACCATTCATGACCTTAGGGGGATTGAGCCATCTTATTGCAATCATAGAATATTCTTGGATGATGGATTCCGCCCTTCTCGCCAAATGCAGACGAGATTAAACCCTAATATGCGAGAAGTAGTCAAGAAGGAAATTATCAAGTGGCTCGATGCAAGAATCATTTATCCGATCTCTGATAGTCCTTGGGTAAGTCTCCTGCAAATTGTTCCCAAGAAAGCCGAGATTACCGTTGCGACTAACGAGAAAGGAGAATCTGTCACAACTCGTTCAACTTCCTCTTGGAGGGTTTGTGTTGATTACAGGAAGCTGAACACAGCCACAAAAAAGGATCATTTCCCTTTGCCCTTTATCGATCAAATCCTTAAAAGACTAGCCGGGCAGAAGTACTTATGTTTCCTAGACGGTTACTGGGGATACAATCAAGTCCCTATCCATCATGAGGATCAGGAAAAAATGACTTTCACCTGTCCCTGCAGAACATTTGCTTTTCGTAGGATGTCATTTGGCTTATGCAATGCACCCACGACTTTTCAAGGGTGTATGCTAGCCATATTCTCAGACATGGTGGGAGTGTTTATGGAAGTCTTCATGGACGATTTCTCTGTTTTTGGAGAATCGTTTGATTCTTGCCTGGCTAATCTTAAAATGATTCTTAAAAGATACATCAAAACAAGACTAGTCCTTAACTGGGAAAAGAGTCATTTCATGACACAAGAAGGCATCATCTTGGGTCATGTAATCTCTGAATGGGGAATCGAAGTTGATAAAGCTAAGGTTGATGCTATCTCTAAACTTCCTCCTCCCACATTTGTCAAAGAAATTCGATTATTTCTTGGTCATGTGGGGTTCTATAGGAGGTTCATCAATGACTTCTCTAAGGTTTCTCGTCCTTTAAGCAACCTTCTCGCCAAAGTACGCTGTTTGATTTCAACGAATCACGCCATAGGGCATTTGATTTTCTTAAAACAGTAGTCACTTGTGCTCCAGTGTTGCAACCACCGGTTTGGACAACCCCATTTGAGATCATGATCGACGCTTCTGATTACACAGTCGGGGCTGTTTGGGTCAGAAGATTGACAGGACGCCCTCTATCATTTACTACGCTAGCAAAACTATGGACGAGGCTCAGAGGAATTACACTATTACTGAGAAGGAATTGCTAGCTATAGTATTTGCTTTGGAGAAATTCAGGGCTTATCTCTTAGGGTCTCATATCATAATATATACTGACCACTCAGCCTTGAGACATCTCTTGGCCAAAAAGGATGCCAAGCCCCGGTTTATTTGATGGATTCTTCTGCTTCAAGAATTTGATCTTGAAATCAAAGATAAATTCGGGGCACAGAATGTAGTGGCGGATCATCTTTCGAGACTACTGAGTGATCCTTCTCATCTGGATATTCTGATTGCTGAGACTTTTCCGGACGGGACTATCCTTACAGTATCAGGTGTCCAAACTCCGTGGTTTGCAGATATCATAAATTATTTGATTGTTGGTCAAATCCCTCAAGATTGGACCAAGCAACAACGAGATAGACTCAAATCTGAGGCCAAATATTACTTCTGAGAGGACCCTGTACTGTATCGCATCGGCTCTGAATAGATTATTCGCCGATGTGTTCCGAAGATTGAATTCAAAAGTATACTCGACTCCTGCCATGAATCTGCATGTGGTGGACATTTCTCCAGGAAAAAGACAGCTACAAAGATTTTGCAATCTGGATTTTATTGGTCGTCTTTATTCAAGGATGCCTAGGAATTCTCGAGGTCGTGTTCCCGATGCCGGGTACTTGGGAGCATAACCAAGAGAGACATGATGCCTCTAAACCCGATTCTTCCCGTCGAAATCTTCGACGTTTGGGGCATCGATTTGATGGGACCCTTCCTCCCTTCATTTGGACACCAGTACATTCTCATCGCTGTTGATTACGTGCCCAAGTGGATCGGGGCAATTCTCACCCGAACCAATGACCACAAGGTGGTCATCGATTTCGTCAAGAAGAACATCATCAGTCGGTTTAGGATTCCGAGAGCCATTATCAGCGATGGTGGTACTCACTTCACTAATGCCCAGATCTGTAATTTAATGGCAAAATATGGGGTAAATCACAAAATCTCCACACCTTACCATCCCCAGACGAGTGGACAGGCCGAGATCTCCAATCGGGAGATCAAGAATATTCTTCAGAAAACAGTTAGTCCTGATTGTAAAGACTGAACTCAAAAGGTTGAGGATGCTCTTTGGGCCTACCATACAGCATACAAAACAGCTATCGACATGTCACCGTTTCGTCTCATGTATGGAAACGCGTACCATTTACTCGTAGAAATTGAACATAGGGCATTCTAGGTAATCAAGTAGTGTAATCTGGATCTGAGTTTAGCCGGAAAGACCAAGAAACTCCAACTATTTGAGTGGAGGAGCTTAGAAACGATGCATACGAGAATGCCAAGATCTATAAGGCTCGGACCAAAGCTCTTCATGACCAATTGATATCCTGCAAGAGCTTTGAGCCGAACCAGAAGGTCTAGCTCTTTGATTCTCGACTTAAGCTCTTTCCCGGCAAACTTAGGTCAAAATGGAACAGCCCGTTCATCATCGATCGGATATTTCCAAACGGGCCTGTTCAAATCTCTGACCCGAAGACCGGTAATTCATTTAAAGGCAACGGTCAACATTTGAAGCCCTTTATTGATCGTATTATTCCAGAACCTGTCTCAGGCTCGATTGCTTTAATCACATTGTGATTACTTTGGCTGGACCTCGCCTAGCTAATGGCATTAAACCCAGCAGTTGTACAGTCTGACTCAAAGCTGACCCGAGCATCATATTCAGGTGATGTCTTCCACATTTTACTCTTCCTTTCAAGTCTTTTATTCTCAATGCGAACATTGCATCAGCTAGGCATAGGGGGGTAAATTCATTTCTGAATCATTTTGCCAGCTTTGTGGAATTCTTGTAAATTCTACTCATTTTATTTTATATATATATTTGAATTAGGAAAGAATACTTAGGCATTAGGACTTTTCAATCTTAAGAAACATTACAGTAGAATCTGAACACTAAATCCCTTTAGGTTTTTAGGCTTAATCAGCTCGGGTATCCACTAAAAGTGGATTTGTTTATCGAGTCCTCGCCATCCTGAATTCCATTTCAATTTTATTAAATAAGTTTGGCTGATAAGCACACGACTTATCAATCACCCTCTAATTTGAGGAAACTTTAAGTTTAAGCATCTACATACTATTTGCATTGACTCGTTATTCGGCGGTTTTAATGAAAGTTGGGTAGCTAATGAACCTTCTAACATGGTATGGCTAGCAAGTTATCATGGGTAATAGCCCATAGGTTGGTTGTCCAAGGCCTAGCCACTGGACCATTCTTTTCCTACTATCTTTAGGTAAATCTTAGACCAGGGAAGTCACCTACTTTAAAAAAAAAAGGAAAAAAAAAGAAAAAGAAAGTCCAAAAAGGAGAAAAGAAAAGAAAAATAAATAAGTCACACTTCACTGCATGAGTATGGCTAGCAAGTTATCGTAGGTAACAGCCCATTGGTAGGTTGTTCAGATCCCAGCTTAAGAAATGTACGTTTAATTCCTAAAACACTTAAGAAGAAACAGAGAAGTAGAATAAGCTGAGGAGATATACACTGGATTCACCCTTGTGTTGACCCCACAAAAATAAAGTAAGGACAAAGCTACCGGTCGTATAGATACACCTTTAGGCAGAATTCTTTTTAAAGTCACCTAGAGGCGTAGAAACCCGAAGTCCGTTCTAATTGCCAATCAACGAGTCTATCACATTCACAAAAAGATGCTTAGGTTCTCATCAAGTCTTGGGTGGGTTAAGTGGCCATAGAAGGCCGCTCTGTAACCCTAAACTCAAAAATCTAAAAAAATTAGAAAAGAAGAAAAAGGAGAAAAAGAGATCCTTCTTTGAATAAGGTGAGGGCTTGAGGCGGTTTGCATTTTAGCAGATATCCGGGCGTTTTTGTGTCTTTGAAAGTTAAGGTCCTAAGTAAAAATTTCTTAATGTTGAAAATGACTTTTGCCCAAATAATCCAATCATAATTCTTTTATAAATAGTATGTAGTTTTTGCTAGAGACTAGTAAAAGATAGGTAAGGGGGTGTGATGTGCATACATACAAATAACAAAAAATGTCTATTAATGCATGTTTTTAGTGTCATATTAGCATCATGCATTGTGGTATCGATAGCGGGTGGTAAGGTTTGCTGTGTCTTTATGTTTATTATAGTACAGTCGTTACAGTATAAGACAACACAGCTACCAGGTTACATTACAAAATTTTTTACTCGGAACAAGGTTTTCCCGATGTCGAACTCAGGGAGCAACTATGCTTCTAGAAGTCTCATTAAGTTCTCTATTATGTTACAAAAATAAGAGAGAGAGACAGAGAGAGGGAGATCTTGGCTTCTTCTTTTCTTCCTTGACCATTTCTCTTCTTCTCTTCTTCTTCTTTCTTTCTTTGTTCTTTCTTCTTTCCTCTTTGTTCTTCTTCTATTCTTTCTTTCTTTTTGGCAATGATGTCTTCTTCCTTCTTTTTCTTCTTGCCTTCTTCTCTCTTCTTTTCTTGGCCTCTTCTTCTGTTCTTCTTTTCTTCCCTTCTTTTCTTTAGCCGGCAGCTATGGTGATCTTCTTCTTCTTCTTTCCCTTCTTTTCCTTCCTGCCTTCTGCAGCTGTGGGGATTCCGACGTTTGATACTGTGTTCAGACGACTTATCTGTGGCTCTGCTACAGTTCTTTTCTTCTTCCTTCTTCTTCTTCTTCTGTTTCTCTCCTTCACTTCTTCTTCAGCTGCCCTGGATAAGGCTTCGGCCGCTTCCCTTCTTCTTTTCCTTAGTGCCTTCTTCTTTCTTCTTTCTTCCTGCACGCTCACACAAGGGTCAGTGCAAAACCTACCCCTACCCTTCCCTGCGTCTCTCTCTTTCTCAGATTTCTCTCTTAGGACTGCTCTCCCAGAGCCGGGTAATCGGGTGCGGGTATCGCACCCGGGACCATGCCCACCAGCGTGCGGTGGTGGGTGAGGAGTGTGCGGTTTGGGTAATCGGATCCTGCCAAGACCCGCGAGGCGTGAGCACGGGCAAGGGCGAGCGAGCACGTGGCACGCAGCGTGCGGGAGAGGGACCTGACCCCTGTGTTCGAAGGCGATTAGCCTTAAGGACTTTTCCAATTTAAGTGCGGGCACTTGGCCACGCACTTTCGAGGTGGGACTAAAGTCCCACCTCCCAGATTGGCACCCGCAGGAGAGCTGCTTGCTGCCAATTGGGGCAACCTGCTGCGCCTTTGCCCCAGCTACAGGCCTGGGTGCCTTCGCAGAGACAATCCGCGCGACCTGGGGCGCGCACCTGGGCTGGAGGGCGCCTGTAGCTGCAGGTGAAGCTGCTGCAGCTCGTCGGCAATGGCAGCGAGGGGCGCACACCTGAAATCACAACAACGGCCTCTCGACCCAGTCAGAATACGCAGGGAGCTTCACCGGAGTGAGGCGAAGCTTGTGCAGTGGTCGGCGGCGTGCGGGAGTGCGTGAAGAGGTTGACATAGGTCAGACTGTGGCCGGAGAGGTGGGTTTGTTCGGGGGGTGGTCAAGTGGCGTTTGGCAGTGAATGGAGATGGGGAATCGATAGAGTGGAGTGTGAGGGAGCTTGTGGGATGGTCGGCGAGGTGCGGGAGTGAATGTGGTCGTGAGATGGTCTCGCCGGAGGGGGTGATCGGAGGTGGAGAGGGTGGTCTGGACAGTGGCGGTCGGGTGGTCGAAAGGGCAGTTTAAAAGGGGGGAAATGCAAGGGAAATAGAGAGGAAGTTATCTACCTAAGTATTCGACGAAGGGGGAGGGCAGAGCAGCCGGCTCGTATCTGCCGGAGCTGGAGACGAAGACTCCCTGGAGGAGGGTTTCGGCGACGAGGAAGCAGGCGGAGGGCACCGACAGGTACAGCCCGGCGAAGACGACAGAGCAGGGCAAACCCTGCTGCAGGTAAGGCAGCAGAGCGACGAGGAGGAAGAGGGGGAGTTCGTCGGAAGCTTCGGGCTCTCTGACCGGAGGAGAAAGGGATGAAGGGGGGGTAGATCTCCGTCAAAGGAAGCTTATTGGAGTCGGCAAGGTGTGCTTCTCCTTATAAAGGGGTTGGCGCAGAGGGAGGAGCGTGCTGGCGTCGTGCCAGCCTCGCCGGAGTAAAGCCGGAGATGACACCCATACCTTCCACGCATTCGCACGGAAGGTATGGTGGTCGGCAGAGGGCATGGGCGGGTCCCTGCGACGGAGGACGTCGCAGCGAACCCCGCTTCTGCATTGCAAGACGGCAGCCCTGCCCTGCGCGGAGCCATGCTCCGCGCAAGGTCGCCGGAGTATGGAGCTGTGCAGAAGTTGCAGGGAGGACCGTTCTGCAAATTATGATGAAAAGAAGGGGGCCTAAATGCAAGGGTTTCAAAAGATAAGGATCAAAAAGTAAATGAAGATGACCAAATTGTAAAGTCGGTCAATGAGGTCTCTTCTTAGGCTCACGTTTTTATACCTGACCAGTTTGAACTTAAGGATTTTAATGGTGAATTTTAAATCTAGGTTGAACCATGTTTGACCGGCCAATTTGCGTAAAAACCCAAATTAAGTTATTAATTAGGCATGGTTCTCTTTTTAGGTCAAAATAGGTTTCTAAGGCCAAATTAATGGTTCTAACCCCTAAAGAGTATTTTTCTATGAATTTTAGAGGGTTTAGTTGATTTTTATCCTGCCTCAAACCTCATGAATTGATCACCCTGATTGGACATCCGTAGCATCAGATATAGTACGAGGAAGCCCAGAGATCAAGGGCCAAGATGGTGTCAATCCACACTTCAGATGACAAATTTGACCGCATAAATGGATTCGGATCGACGATTGCAGCCTAACGACGTGAAAATCAATCCAATCCGACATCCGTGGCACCATCTACAACACAAAGAAGATGGACGGTCAGGATGGTGCCATGTGGCATCATCCTAACCATCCGCACCTGGCTGCCCCCCTCTGCTCAACTCCTGAAGGAGCGTCTGACTTGAGGTCTCGGCCGTTGGATGAAGATGCAACAGTCAGCATTAAATGGCACAAGAATACTCTTCTTGTCTATCCACGTGCATAGCTAGTGGGTAAGGCTCTTTGGCAATGCAAGTCGCCCGTTCGATTCTAGCGCAGCGCATGCCTCCATCGCATGCGAGAGTGCAATTTGGGTCATCCGATCAGGCGTCGACGGGTTAGATGAAGCGATCAGCCAGACGCGTGATTCGACACATCTTCGAATGCCTAATCTCACGCGCAGAAGGCGCGAGCGAGATGAGGATTGGACGGCTGAGATCCATTGAACGTGCGCTTAGCGTTAAGGCGCGAGAGAGGAGGCGTGCGCGGCGCGCGCACGTCGCCCACGATTAGGCTTTTAGTGACGGATAAATCGTCACTAAAGACCAGATTTTAATGTTTTTGAATATGGAAAGACCAAATTGCCCCGAATCCTTGCAACTATAAAAGGAGACTCCTACCCTACGAAATTCTCATCCCTTCCTTCACCTCTCTCCCTCTCCAAAGCTCAAGAGAAGCTTGTCCCACACTCGGGATGCTACTCTAGAGCCAAATCCAAGTTTTCTCCCACTGTTCCGGAAGTGGATCCTGTGACGACGACGACGTGCTACCTCGTTCCCGCTTCTTCCTGCTTCGTCCTCTGTCTTCCAGGCGTCGCTCTGTCCGGCTTGACCTTTAAGCATTCGTCGAGGAAGATAACATCCTCTCCCTTCTTTTTAATCTCTTTCTAGAATAGAATTTTTTACTTTCTAGTTGTAATCATTTCCTCCTTTCTAGTTGTAAAATAGTATTATTTTATCAAGTGATTGTTCTCTCTCTCTCTTATTGTTTATATCAATCCCATTATAATTACCTCGCTTTCAAACAAAAATACAAAAAAAAAAAAATAATCACGGATTTTAAATCGACGTAGCCTCCATATGTTTGACCCGGAATTCTTAGAGTTTCGGTATAAATTTATCTGTTGATGGATTTCTTCGCAAATCGAACTATAACGACGAATTTTTCAAAACCAACTTCAATCACGTAGTTTTCTGCTTTCAACAAAGATTGCATTTTTTATATACATTATCGTTTATAATAAACTCTGTATATGTTATTTCATATATGAAATTTTTATTTTGATTTCGTGTGTTTTAACTAGATGCAATAATGTTTTAAGTTGTGTGATTGATTATATTTTCACTAGATTTGTAGTTCTTTACAGGTCTTCCACATAAATTAAACATATTTAAAAAAAAAAACACTTTCTCGATTGTTTTTAACAAATGAAAATATTAGTATTGTCAACCATTATTTCAGAAACGTTGGCAATATTAACATTCTCGACCGTTCGAGAACATACGAGAATATTAGAATTTTCAATCGTTATATACAAACGGTCGAGAATATTAATATTTTCGACTGTTCACAAACGGACGAAAATAGAAACATTATCGATTATTATTGATAAACAGTCGAGAATATGATCTTAGTCAACCGCCTAAATACCGGTCGAGGTAAATGTTTTTGTCGACCGTTTATTTAGAACGGTCGAGAAAAAGCTTTCTCGACCGTCGAAAATAGACGGGAGAAATAACCAAATGTCGAGTGGTGGTTCGCCCTTTTTCCGACAGTATTGTTCTAAAATGGTTGAGAAAACCTGATAACGACAATACATTCCTCGACCCTTTTTATCGACGGTTATTTGAACAATGCCGACCATTTTTAATGGTCAGCAATACTCAATATTCTTGTAGTGAAGTGCACGATAATAGATTATCTTTTTGAGCAACCTGTTGACTAAACAAACAAGCCCATTGATTTAGATCTACCTATTGTCTGACATTTCAAATTTGGGTTACATACCTCTAAACTGCAAGCCCGACCGCTTGCAAAATGATCTCCGGTTCTAGATAATTTTCATACAGAACCTTAGAACCACTCGACCCTAGGGCATGGGTCTGCATCACAATCTTGTCCACATCCGTGGACATGTTCTCCTTGCGGGTCATAAAATTGATTTTCTTATTTTGATCTTGACTCACCCGAGTGAATTCTTGATTTCTTCTTTGTTTGTATAGTGTGCCTAACTGAATGCAATAAACTTAGCACGTATACAGTCTGTTTTCATCTCAGACCTAACCTGTTAATCACGAAATTCAGGTGCTTTCTTCTCTACTCTACTCTTTTTCATGTCTTTTTAATATAATGAGGCCATTGCATTATATAGGAATGGGAGGTGGATATCCCTATCTGAATTATTTTGTTAGCCGCATAGATTCTTTATATTTTCTCCTTACTAAAAAAGAAATTGAATTAGGAAAAGAGAACCTGGGTATTAGAGTTTTTTAACTTTAGGGAATGATACATTAGGACCTGAACACTTAGATTCTTCAGGTCTTTGGGCTTAATTAGCCTGGGTGTCCACTGAAATGTGGACTTCTTTCTTGAGTCCTCGCCATTCTAAATTCATTTCTAATTGATTAAATAAGTTGGGTGATAAGTACATGACCTATCAGCACACCCTCTGATTTGAGGGGACTTATAGTCTAAACATTTGCACACTACTTGCATTAACTCACTTTTCGGTGATTTTTATGGAAATTAGGTAGCTAATGAACTTTCTAAGGTAGTATGGCTAGCAGGTTGTCGTGGATAACAGCTCATTTGCCGGTTATCCAGAGCCCAGCTACACGACCATTCTCATTCTACTGCCTTAAGGTAAATCTTAGATTAAGGAAGCTACCCACATAGAAAAAAAAAGGAAAAAATAGAAAATACCAAAAAAACTGATAAGAAATAGAAAAGAAGAAAAAAAATAAATAAGCCACACTTCACCGCATGAGTGTGGCTGGCAAGTTGTCGTGGATAATAGTCCATTGGCCGATTGTTCAGAACCCAACTCATAAGAATGCACAAATAATTCCTAAACACTTAAGAAGAAGCGGGGAAGTAAAATAAGCCGTGAAGATATACATTGGGTTTGCTTTTGTATTGACATCATAAAAATAAAAAGTAGGGAGAAAGCTACCGGTCGGACATATACAACTTTAGGCAGAATTTCTTTTCAATGTCACCTAAGAGGGTAGAAACTTCAAGTCTGTTCGGATTGCCAATTAGTGAGTCTATCATAGTTTTTACAAAAGGATACTTAAAATTTAGAGTTTTTTTGAATCTTAGGTGGGTTAGGTAGTTGTAAAAAGCTACCACGAAACTCTAAACTCAAAAATAAAAAAAAAGAAAGGAAAATAAAAAGAAAGTATTTGCTTTTGAATAAGGCGAGGGCTTGGGTGGTTTGCATTTTGGCAAATATCGGGGCACTATTGAGTCTCTGTAATTCAGGTTATTAGTAGAAATTTCTTAGTATTGAGAAATAACCATTACCCAAATAATTTGATCATAATTCTATTTATAAATAACATATAATTTTGCTAAAGACTGGAAAAGATAAGCATAGGGGTGTGACGTATACACATCTAATTGGCCTAAAATATCTATTTATGCATGTTCCTAGTGTCATAGAAGCATTATGCATTGTAAATATTGCATAACATGTGTTGTCATACATTTAGGTTAATTTGTACAAATTGTATAGTAATTCGCCTCTTATTGTGGTCAAAAAATAGGCGATATTTATCTTGACCTCAGATTGAAGATCAAACTGTACGATCTGATCAGGGCGATGATCGAAGTCTAACACCTCCGAGATTGCCCCGATCAGACCTCCATAGCATCAGATGCAATCCAAGAAAGATCAGAGGCCAGAGGGCAAGGTGGTGCAAATCCATACCTAAGATGACAAATCCAATTGCATGGAGCGGTTTGGTTCGACGATCGTAACCTAACGGTGCGAGAAACGGTCCAATCTAACATCCGTGGCACCATCTACAATCATTTGAAAATGAACTGCCAAGATGGCACCACGTGGCGTCATCCTAACCGCCCAAGCATGCCCGCAACACTCCATCAGATAATCAACGCATCTCAGTCGTTGGATCATCGATCAAACGGCTGAGATTCCACTAAGGCACGCCTCACATCTCACTGAAGGCAAAGGATCGAGCGCTTTCAACCGTTGGATTAAGATCAACCGGTCATGTGCGCGTGAGCGTTAAAACACAAACTTGACCAAAGAGAGAGGATGGCGCAGCAGTCGTGTGCCTTATGCGTAGCACGCGACGCACGTTTGAGACATGCCTTGGGGATCAAATCCATTGGAGAGGCGCGCGGAAAAATTCAACTGCAGTATTGCGATTGAGCGGCTGTGAAGCGGCGAGATGGCGTGACATTGTGCGTTGGATGGCAAGCACGCTACACGCACGCGATCACACGGATTCTCACGCACGATTTGACATGCGGCGGATGAAGCGCAAGTTTAAGTCGTTCGATCCATCGAACGGACGTCTGATGGCGATTTGCGCAACGTGATCTCGAGCGTTCGATCTCCATTGGATGGTCGTCGTAATGCGATGCTTGGTGAGAATAGCTCAACGTCTAAAGGCGAGAAGGTGGTGACGTGGCCGCGCGAGAGCCGTCGGATTAGCGATGAGCGATCCGCATTTCATGTGTGCCTTTAGCAACGCTTGTCAACAGTGACGTTCATAAATATCACTAAAGGTCTTGATATTAATGTTAAAGCTTTGAAATGACTTTTTTGCCCCCATGTCTACACCTATAAAAGGCCTACCCCTCCCACACATTTCACCATCCCTTCTCTTCTCCTCTCACCCTCTCCAAAGCACTAAAGAGCTAATCCCATACCTGCGATGCTCCACTAGAGTCTTAAAGATAATTTTTTCATCTTCTCACTCCCATTCGTGGTGCGCCCGTGGTTGTCCTCTCGCTGCCATTCAAGAAGCAGATCTGGCTACGATGCCACTCTGTTCCATCCTCCATCGTCCAGCTCCATTCTCCCTCGTCCAGCATCTCATATCCCTCTTTCGGGCACTCCGTCAACGCGGCATGTCCTCCAAGCAACTGTCAAGGAGGATTTTTCTCAACCCTATCTTTTGACCGCTTTCTAGTGCAAATTTCAATTTTGCAACCAGTGTAATGAACATGACTGTATCCTTATGAAATATTTATTCCCTCTCTCTCCCTCTTTCTTTGTATTATTCTCTCTCTTTTTCTTCTATTATTTATTCTTTAAATAATTTAACTCGTGTAGATTAATTTCAACCAGCTACTCTGCTTTGTAATAATAATCCCAATGTGATTTTTAATTAAATGTTCACTCCCTGTGTTCGATCCAGAACACACCAAAGTTTCAATAAATTTATTTGATAGCGGATTTTATTGCGAATTTTACGACGACTAGGGTTTTTCAAAAACTCAAACTTTTCGTAATGAAATCTCCCTCACCAGCAACGTATCTAGAAGTCTCAAATGAGTATTGATGTCTTTATTAATAAAGTAGTAAGAGGTAGGGATTGATCTAGTTAGAGAGGTAAAGCTCATAATTATTTTTGTGGTGGCCGATCTAGTCTCTCTCATTAGTTTAGTAAGGGTGCTTTCCCCAATTTAATTCCTAAGTGTCAAGTCCTTCATCCTCTGGTTGGTGTTCAATGCTAAACATGTGGCTGGTTCAATCACTCGACCTTAAACTCATTATCAACGCTTTAACAATGATGCTCCATAATCTCAAACGGCAGATGCTACCTTTAATATAACACTGTGGTTGGCCAATTATGGAGCATCTCGTCCCACCATCCGTTCCTGACAACCTTTGTATTGAAATTCACAATACGAAGATTGTAATTCAAGTAGTTTGGTAAATCAATTTCTCACATAAGTATAAAGCATTTTCAAGCTCACGGTCATACTTTATTTCTCTACATCATTTTTCGTGTTCCATGGGTTAGTAACAATCTCCTTTCCCTATATTGTTTTGCTTTCAAGCTTTACCCTAACTCCATGTTTGTCGAGGACCTTAGCATCCAAGGAAGTGTTAATGCAAGGCAAACCTCATAAGTGTCCTTATCAGCTCTAGATTCCCAAGAAGAATGCACCTTGCACTTCATTTTCTACTGATTCTCTCGCTTCAAATTTTGGTTCAACCAATTGAGCTAGTAGCTCTATGCATTTTCCTACTATTTTGTAGTTCAATAAAAGTGCCTATTGACTTGTGGCACAATAGACTTGGACATGCAAATTGGCAAGTCATTAGAGATATTGTTTTTAAGAACAATCCACCAATTATCAATAATAATGTAGGTACAATTTGTGATTCTTGTTGTATAGCTAATGCACACCAGTTACATTTACCTCCAACACACTATTAACTCCAAACCATTTGATTTGATTTTCTCTAATGTTTGAACTTTACCTATTCTTTCATTTGATGGGTATAAATATTTTCTTACACATATTAATGATTGTATTAGATATGTCTGGTTTTTTCCTTTGAAGTGGAAATTGAATGTATTTTACATTACTACCAAGTTCTTTACTTATGTTGGTACACAATTTAACACTACCATCAGGTCTTTTAGTCTCATTAGGGTGGCGAATACTAGAATCTTCATACATGGTTTCTTCAAAATGGTGTTTGTCATAGGGTGCATACCATACTCCTCACTAGAATGGATAAATTGAAGGAAGAATTTACCATATTGTTGAAACGGCTTGAACCATCTTTTTTACCGTAACTTAAAAGTTCCCAAAATGTATGTACATTTGTCCTTTTGGGACAATTATGGCCCTGAAAGACAAATGAAATTGGTCAATAAAAATCAATTTTCATGTAATTTCTTTTTGACCATTCCATCAATAAGAGAATTTCTGGTGAAAGACGAAAAAGGGTAAACTCAATTGATTTTTCTTTTCCACCAAATTCGTTTTTTCCTCCTCTACATGTGCAAAAGGAATAAACAAATCAATCAAATTACAAGAAACCCCATAAAGTGCATCTTTTGGAATTAAACTCCCATCATAGTTTAGTTTCCTTAAGGTTATGGTTCTTGGCATTTCCTACAGTGGCGTAGGTAATTAATATTCTTCCTTCGTTAGTCACCAGACATATGTCTCCTCATGAGTTGTTGCCTAGTACATACCTTGATTGCGACTTCTTCAAGGTCTTTAGCTATTATTGCTATCCCTTTCATCAACCTTACACCAAACACAATTCGGAACTATGATCTGTGTTACATGTATTTTTGAGGAACAACCATCATCATAAATCATACAAATGCTATAATCCCAAAATCAAATGAGCCTTTGTATCCATTAAAAATTGAGTCTCTAAGTCACTCTATTTCTTTAGACTCTTCCACTTCTAGTGCAACACTTATTCCAATATCTCCTCCCTTATTGTCTAAGTCTTGATTCAACTCTAATTCCACTTACTGTGATCATTCCACTGCTATCTCCAATCCACATGTGATTCCAGTTCTTGGATCTTCAATGAATCCTAAAATTGAGTTCACTACCCAGTCATTGTCCACTGAACCAACGACTCCTATGCAACCACCAGAACCACCTACTTCTTAAGCAGTGGCTTCTAAAATGTCCAAGTGGGAACATGTTATGGAAAACGAACTTGGAGCCTTGGAGAAGAATTAGACATGGCAACTTGTTCCTTGAGATCCTTCAACGTATGCCATTGGTGATTAATGGGCATAAACAATTAAAAGAAAATTAGATGGCATATCGATTGCTTACATAAAGCAAAATTAGTATCAAATGAAATCACATATCCATACCGTGTTATTTAGAAAATTCCGATTATTCGTCCGCTGAGGATACATCTTATGGACCCCGAATTTGGTTGGTAAAGTATCGACCTAGTGCATATGGGATAATATGAGGGAGGATTTCTGCTATTTTAAATTTAGTCTCAAATTAATGTTGTACCTTTTAGTAAAATTAAAAAATAAGCGACAACCTTCTTTTTCATTTCCCTCTCCCACGAATACTTACTTTGCAATCTCGCTATCATCGTCTATCAAAATTTAAGAATTCCAACCATTGACCTAGAAGAGCTTTGATTTCGGTTTTAACCGACCATTCTTGACTAGTTGGCCCGGAATACTTATCAGCTATATGTACAAGGGAAAATCAGATAGTCCCTTTTTAAGCTGTTGAACAGCCAGTCCAAAACAAATAAATGCAAACCTACGTAACACACAAACACATTAAGGAGATTGCATCAACCCAATCCAATTTACAAATATGCAAGTAATCAACATACAGGCATATATAACCATATACAAACATTTAAAGGAAATTCTACAATCAGAAATATTCAATTTCGTAGGCCTCATCAAGAAATATTTGACCATCGTCAAGAAAGGAATGAGAGTGGTGTCCTTTTCTTCTCCCGTTTGGTGCATGTGCGTAAAGCAAAAGTCCAAGATGGTTAGAACAAATGATTTAATTAGAGAAAATCAAACCAATTTTACAGACCTGACCTATTGGTTTAGTTTTTTCACATTAGCTCTCTCTCCGGGCCAATGGATCAATTGAACCAACCACTGCAAAGCAATACGTTGGTCCAAATGTAGGACCAAGCAACCTGGCCGAACTCGTTAAACACTGCCCTTCTACACAAGAAATGGAATTATTGGAACCGTAAAAATTTGATACGATGTAAAGAGACAATTCCTTCGAACAGAATAGACCACCATGGACTTCCATTTCATTTTATATCCACCATGATAAGTCCCTCAATCTAATAGTATCTTAAGCTCACTTAAAGATTCAGCTTGCACAAATTAGAGAGGGACATCAAACCTGATATCATAAATCACTGACGAGATTTAGATCCAAATTGGGAGAACAAATCTGAAGCTCACCTAGAGCAGAAAAATTCAAGTGCAAATCACACCACAGATGCGCAGATTTGATTCCTAAATCTTACGGAATGAAATTCCCTGGAAAAGATCTAACCTCTAAAATCCACTATAACTGCATTATTACACAAAATCCTTACTCACAAAAATGAAAAATAGAACAAATAACTTCATGCACCTAATTGGGAACATGGTGCCTTGCTTCTGGTCATCCACTCTAGGTAACCTCTATCGATGATGTGATCGAACCTTCGATAAGCCTCTCACAATTGAGAACATGATGGAAGATAACTTCTTGAATTTCCACATGGGTAATTAATGACATTGCTGGTTAGTTAAAGGAGGTAATAATTCAGCTTTGGCTGTTTGAAGAGTTATGCTGATGTTAAAGCCTATTACACTTAGGGTTAGTTTAATTGCAGAATTAAAGAAGTGATGTTAAGAAATATAAAATTGATATTAACATTCAATTGTAATTACTTGCAAAGTGATACTAACATCAATTTATATTTACTTGAATTAATGTTAAGTTGAAATGTTAACCCTTGTGGTGTTTATTTATTGATGTTAAGAATTTGAATCAAAAATCGCAAGAGCACAACAAAATCATGGGACTTAAACACGAGTTAGACAAACCAATGTTAAGAACTCTTAACCCGTGTTAATCGAAAGGAGATTAATCCTCCAAATAAATAAGGGTTAACCCCTCAAAAAAGGGATTAACCCCTTAAGTAAACTAACCTAGAGTGCTATGCTATGGCCTTCTTTTGACTTGGAAACCCAGCTCGTCTTTGGCCAGCATAACAAATATGATATAACAAATGAACCCTGGGAACGGTAAGAAGAATAGCCTACTAACTCAATATTACATCTTTGTGCCCTTAATCGGGGAAGCCAACCTTTCATTCATTAGAATACTAAGTTGCAACACACAGAGGACACTAAGTAAATTAAATTATTGGACACTAAATAAATTAGAATAGTTGGCCTCGCAGCTGGAACTTGTTTTATTATATAATATATTCAACTTAACCTTTAACTAGAGGGTTTTGCCTCAATAAAAGTTCTCGGCCATATAGACCAAAAGACAAAATACGTGGCTTGCATCTCGAAGGCATAGTCATGTAAGACTTACTTTTCACACAATCAAGAATTAAGTCTAATTAACATCTTAGAATATCATGACAAAAAATCATATAAATGTCTCAGTCTTGACTCTGTAAAGCTTAGCCAAAGTCACATACGTAAGATGTAATATAACTCATCAATTACAACAATTCACATAACAGACCAAAAATTTCAAGGAGGAGATTTTCCTTTTAATAATTTCTGATGTATTAAGAAAATCAGACATTGTATAAAAATTATACATGGTATAGAAACATAAGATATGAAAAAAAAATCAGATGCAAGTTTATATGCAACTATGTATGTGTATATTGTGTGTGCACACGAGTGTATGCATACGAGTATGCTGTGCGTCTGTGTGTATACCTGTGCATGTGCATTTGTGTGTAAGCACCTGAGTACATGTGTGCATGTGTATCAGTGTATGTGTGTGCACGTGTCTCTGAGGGCACACATTTGTGCATGCATGTGTCTGACTGCAAGTGCATGCAATTGGACTGTGTGGGTGTGCATGTTTAAAAACAAACCAAACAGAAAAGATAATGGAGACCAAATGATAAAAGCATCTACATTCTATAGGATCATACAAGCTAAAGCTAACATTTGCAGGCATTAAACCTTAACAGTACAGGCATATGCTGATATGCAGAATCTGGTGCTACAGGGTATTACTAGCAAAATGCATTGATTACAATATTCATTAAACTAAAGAAAAATTGTCTTCAAAGTAAGCACTTTAGTTCCATAATGCATAAAGCTTTATGAAATGCATCATAATGCATCATAGGCAGGTTTGTCAGTAATATTCTCAGCAAAATGTGAAAGTGAAAATATCCATTTTCTTTTCAATTGTCTGGAGGGGATGGTTGGCAGAATGTGGAAAGACATACTTTCACCAACTGTAAATAGGTGTCATGGGTAAAAATATGCATAAGTAGATGTTACGGGAGTAGTTTTGCAACACATAAATATCCCATTTGGTTACTCTGAAAGAAATGAATAAAATTTAATTGCATCAAATGAATAAGCATACTAAAAATCAGATTTCTAAAAGAACAAGATATATATTACCGATTCGATCTGACTGAACTAATATATCATGCATTTACAGTCATTTTATGCAAACTCGATCCTTCAGTTCAAAAGTTACCCTACTTTACAATCTCTAAGATTCAAAAATATTGCACACTTTTCACATTGGTCAAAATCGAATTAACATCTGTGAATGATGTGGCTGAAAAGGAGTTGCTGATTCTCACACCATTTCTGCACAGATTTTTGTTATGTCAAATGAGACTAGCCAACTGTACATCTGAAAAATTTTCATATACCTGATCATCATATTGCCAATGTTCCCTCAGCCAGTTGGTTGTCCTCTGAATCTGAGGGCTGTGGCCATGGTGGCTTGGACATAACTCGTGAAAAACCATAACCAAGTGAACTGCCGCTGATTTCACACAACTATGTGTAGAGAAAAAGGATTCAGTTCAAGAAGCAATATGTGGGGTAAGCCAATGATGACATTAGTTTGAAAAATGAGATTAAAAGGGGTGGAGCAAGACATATTCCAATTCTTTAGAATAACAACTTGAAGTTAAAAGGCAGATAATAATGGCCTTAACTATCTTTCCACTTAAGCTACAGGTGATTTTTTTTAAAATCTATTTCTAATTTCAAAACTGCTTGTATTTTGATTAATTGATCAAAGTTCCTTAAATCTATGGCTCCAATGCAATAGGGCAGTTTCCAGGGCAGGGGGTAGCCAGGGTTGATAATTCTTTAAGGGAAGCTTGTTTCTTGTTTGATTTTCGGAGCTAGCATTTGTAATTTTCCTTTTGATAGTTGAATGAAGTGGAAGGGTCCTGACCTCCAGTAGCTGCCTTCCCCTTTCCAAATAAATCTACCTCGTGTTAATATTTAGTTAATCCAGTTTTGAGGGACTTTGTTTGTGAAAAACCTCAATTTTTCTTCAAACTAATTTAAAGGTACCAATTTCTTAACTTTATACATCTGCACTAGATATGTTTAAATAGTATAAACTTATAAAGCATTTGGATTATATATGACGTTTACCATCCTTGATTCTAATGCTTTCAACAAGAGTATAATCATGATTTTGTTTGAGATACATTGAAGCATGGAATATTATTTTGCACTTTAAGTTAACTTGACATGGATTCAATTCTGGTATATCCAATGCATCACCAAAAGTGAAAATCCATTTATAATACCAATGAAGGTTTTGACAGTTACCTCTGTGAGTTCGGATAAATGGCGTGTTCTGAATTCATTGATGGTTGCTGCAATTTCAGATGTTGGCAGTTTGGCCTGCAAGGCATGTGTGAGTTGGCACACAGAATAACCGACTTCCACTGGACTCCCTTGAAGATTATAAAAATTGTGATAATCAGAAAACGGATACCAAGTAACATATACCAACCTGAGCTAAAATAGCAGCTGCCAACTGTAAACTAGGCTCTAAGGTCTCCGGAACAACCTTAATAATTTAAAGCCAACATTAGTCAGAAATAGCTTAGAATCCTTATACGAGTACTTCTACACTGCTGTCTGGTGATTTAATATTGAGTGCTGTAAATTTATGATCTAATATAAAAAAAAAAATCCAGAGAGAGTACATACAGCAGTTGCACCAGCTTTTTCCAAGTTGATACCATGATCAACATCATGGGCACGGACAAATGTCTTCACATTTGGAAAATACTTGCTTAATGCCCAAACAGTTCTATAGTTTGCACCTGGTGTGTCCAAGGTTATTGCGGCAGCACAAGCTCTTTCCACACCAACTTTATGGAGAACCTAGTTCAAAATGAAATTAGAAGTTCCTCGGATAAGAAAGACATCACTACATTCCACAGCCTTCAGTACAGCAAATCTTTAAATTTAACTAAGCAAGAAAAGAACTTCTAACAAACTTATGAAATATGAAATGCAAACCGAGAGATCTTGATGCCAGGGAGTAAGGATCCACTAGCAGTGCTCCAATGAAAATTTTATAGGGTTTGCTTCAAAATAGAATAAACTTGAGAGCAAAAAAATAGTCATGTTCATCTATACACAAATCATCATTTTAATATTCAGATTACTGCAGATAATCCAGTCCTCTAGTGACAAGATTTCAGCCATCTCAGCAGATGATTTAGTCCTACTGTGGTGTAAAACTAGCACTCTCAATGCAAGTAAGAAAAACCAAATTGAGCAACTACTACAGATAAAAATCTAAAGCGGGAAACTGAGAGTTAAGTTTCCATTAAGCACATTAGTTACAATATACGTGCAAATTAATATATAGACCCTAAGTGAAGAACTATGAACAAGTACACTGAAAACCAAAACAGGAGAAAAATTCAATTTAATGCAAAATTGTAACCCGAAGATTATTTTGGGTTGATATTCCAGCAAATCTTTGTGCATCTAATGTTACTCCAGCATCATAGTTGAAGCTCTGTTCATACTCATCAAATTCAAGTCTCAAGCAAAGGGGATGATATAGCATATGGATGCACAAACTGAGCATGCGTAGGCATACCAAACAATGGTGTCGATGCATGGTAGGATGTAGTTTGTCTTAACGTTCTTATGCCATGTGAACAAATCATTTCTCACAGAAAAGACTTTGTCAAGGTCCCATAATGCTGAATAAATTAATTCAGGTGAGCAAGAAATAATTCTTCAATGAGCAATGCTTACCTCCCGGCTTCCTGCATCTCCAAAGTAAACAGGAAGATCAAGAGCTCGCCCAACTGCCACTCTATCACTGGAGCGGAATGAACAGAATGATGATTTGACAAGTCAGCATTTTCATCACTTTATCCAAAACATCGAATAATTTTGCAGGAGCAAGACATGTTATAATAGGCAAAGCATGACAGAGTCTCCACTACTTGCCAAACACCAAGAGTTGAATTAGACCAATTCTCCACGTACGGACAGGAGATGCTAGTTAGCAATTTTCTCCCAAATGAGACATTACCTTCTCACATCAAGAGCAACGAATGGAATCAACCGCTCAGAAAGAAGCTGTGCTATAATCTGAATACCAAAACAATCAGAAAGACAAATCCTCATAGTTCATCAATTAGCATAGTTGCACTAAAACAGGCACATCATGCATGAAGTCAGAAATATTTACGGAGCGAACCTGGCCAACACGTCCAAATCCACATATGATAATATGATCTTGCAGATCATCGGTCTACAGGCAGATGTTAGTGTAGAAAAAAAACAAAGAATGTATCATCACCAAATTTTGTTCGTAAAAGCAATAAGATGTTATTGCACCATCTGATTCAGGAATGATGACTCAGAAATTTTCATACAACAGACAGTTATGGAAGTGTGGTAAATGCAACAATTCAAAAATCAGAAAGTGACACAGACAGGTTGAAGTATGATAACTTGAATTAAGTATAATAGAAACAATGATCCCATGAACAAAAGTTTAATCATATTCAAAAAGAAACATTATATATAAGAAACATAAAATATCTTTTGAACTGAAAATAAGGAGACAATATATAGATAGCTTTTTAGGTTTAGGAAATCTTTATGTGCACCTTTTTAAACACATTCTACGATATCATTCACATGTTAGCTAGGAGGTTTTTGTTTTCCTTGGCCATTGATTGGAGCTACAGCCCCTTATTTTGAAGAGAAAATTTGTGAGGCGGCTCAGCCAAGTTGAGAGCCAGAAAATATAGAGAATCAAGATAAAAAAGCACATATCACCTTCCAAGATTTGAAATGTCAATTTCGATGTCGTTTCGATAAATTTCTAAGTATGCATTTCAGAAGCACGCTGAGGGCACATCGTGGAAATGCCCATATTTCGACGTCAGATTTTGATGATTTCGATGCCCCAAAAATAGTTCATTTCAGAGGCACACTAGATGCACGTCGGAGGCATTTCGATGTATACTGACAAATATGACAATAGTAGTCAAGATTATTAGAATTTTAAAGAAATCACAATCTTAAGCATGTTTATGTATGGATAATAATGCTATATCCTAATACTCATATGCAATATATAGTTACTATGCCAATTGAATTAAGTCATGTAAAGATAAAATATTCAAATATATAATTTGCAATAAACTAAAGTAAAGTAAACAGACCCTTAATGTTTACAATTTTCAAGTTTTATTCTTTTATAAATGGATGTAAGTTCGTTATTCTCTAATGCTAACTCAAACTTAGAATTTTATTTTTAGAAATTAAATAAATGTTACATCAATTCTAAATTATGATTAGACCTATATATTTATAATAATAGTAAATCTAAAGTCTAGTATGTAGATCTACTCTATAATTATTGATAGGTGTGGAATAAAACCTTAAGAGAGTCAAAGGAAAGGAGCAGCGAGACGAGAGGGAGCAACAACAGCGGAGATTCGATTTGGATAAAAACATAATAGCAACAACAACACGAGCAACAATACCAATAGTAGAGAAGAATGGGAGTATTGAGAGAGAAGCAGTGGCAACAAGTTGAAATGTCGAGTGCATTTCATCACTTGCTAATATTTTGGCAAAATTTCGACAACATTTCATCTAAGTCCTTATGTTTCGACATAATGTTGATATCAATATGGCTTAACCGTAAAAGTAGCTATTTCAACAACATGCTGACGAGATACAGTCGAAATTTAAATCACTTCCAAAAATAGTAATTGATAGAAAAGACACCTATATTCACCTTAAAATATGATAACGATTTAAGAATTATACCTAATGCCACCCATTTTTCTGAGCTTACCAATATACTATCCATATTTGGCAAATATTGCCAACACTCTTGCATTTTGACTTTACATGTGTCGATGTCACCCTATGTTAGAAAAATTCTATTTCATGGGCATGCCATGGGCACACCGAGGACATCCAGAACAATGCCACTCTCCATGATGTAGCAAAAGCATCTTGGACAAGGTGAGAGAAGCCCTTGCCAGAGACAAGCTCCAATAACTATAAAAGCAATATTTTTGGTAATGAATGGAGAAACAAGGAAAACAAACTTTATATACCATTTGTAAACTCATGCCCAAAGATTGCATTGGCACCTATTGAGTAATTTACTTTGTTATATTTTGTCATGAGTGAGGGCATACTTGTATTTTTATACTTTGTGCCTCTCTATATAAAGGCACCTGAGGTTTCTAATAAAGGATTGATTGGCATTTCAACCTAACATGGTATTAAAGCAACAACCTTAAACCGGTGTTCGGGTATCCCACCCCGAAATCTAACTCCCAAATCCTTCTACCCGATCCCTCTACCTCTCAAGGGCATCACCGGCACCTTCTACATCTCCGGTCGGCCCTCCCACCGGTAGTAGCAGCCTGCCACCGTCAGGAGGGGTCCCAACGACACCGGCAAGAGGCCAAGCGATGACCCCAGCAACAGCAACGCCACTGCTTGGGCCACCGAAGCCCCCTATTGCAGTGTAGTAGCGCCTAAGCACTACAGCACAGTTGCTAGGGGCAGCAAAGGAACGTGTTGCAGCGCCGCAGGGCCTTGTATGGTCGCTGCAGTGCCCCTGTTGCACTGTTGAGGCTCGCCCAAGGTTGATCTCCTTTCGTGGGAGATCAGTGCAAAATGTGGTGACGTGAGAAGTCACCCTTCTACTCTCTTCTTCAACCAAACAGAGGCCAGGAAGAAGGGAGAACCCCTTTGGGGTCTCATTTACCCTTAAAGGGTGTTGTGCTATGATCTAATTTTGCATCTATTCTCATATCTATGAAATTTCCTGACCATACATGGCCTATTTTTTTACTGTAGTCTCTTGATTTTGTGTTTCCTATATGTCGGATGATATGGAAGACAAGAAGGATGCTTCTGGCGACTCAACGAGAAAGATATCTACCCCACGCACACCTTCCTTTATGCAAGGAACCTCTACTAAGTTAGATGACACCTACTTTCTTCTGTAGTCTACCTTTTCCTAATTTGTGGGATCATACCGAGAGAAATATATTCTAACACAAGATGAATCGGCTGTCAAGTCTGTTGACTGAGAGGTATACAATGATTGGGTAGTGACTTGCATGTTGAACAACATGAAAGAGCCTATAGCAAAGCATGTTATGCCATATACATCTGCGAAGAAGATGTGGGAGGTTCTTCATGAGATACATTCTCATAAGAGCAGCATCGGTTGCCTCTACAAGGTGATTGAGGAGTTACATTCTTTTCGGAAGGGAATTGTCCCTTGCTGAATATTATGGCTCTATGAAGAGCCTCTAGGACGAGCAGGATACTTATCAACTAATCTCCACAGATATCACTGTTATTGCAAAGCAACGTGAGGCCTTTCGCTCTATTCAGTTGCTTGCAGGTCTTGGTCCTGAGTTCAAGTATGTTAAAGATCAGCTTATGACTCTTAAGGAGATCCCTACGCCTATGCAGATCTATGCTCACCTATCCATACTTGAGATATCTGACCCTATCCCATTCTCTAATTCCTCTGCCATGGCAATGGCTGGTCGTGATAAGGAAACCCCAGGATGCAGGGAGAGAGCACATGGAGCTAGAGCAAGCGGCTGTGGCAGAGGATGTGGTTTGTTTTGTGGCCATTGTCATGAGACGAATCACACAGTTGACAAGTGCTAAATAAAGCACGGGTTTTCTCAGGGCCATCAAGCCAATCATGTTACTTATGGTAGAGATGAGAGTCAGCACTATCAAGAGGAGCAGCAAGTCAGCCTTCAGATCACTATTTCCAAGGAAGAATACGACAGACTTGTGTCTATTCAAGCTACTTCCACTATGGGTGCTTCTGACTCAGAAGGCAGGTATTGCTGCTAGCACCAGAGGTGTTCGTAAACCATCATGGCTTGCAGACTCAGGTGCATCTTCCCATATCACAGGAGATGTTACCCTTTGTCTCTTAGACCATTGACTACTCTAGTACATGTCAGAGTAGCTGATGATGCCTTGTCCCCTGTGACAAGCTTAAGTGGCATTTCTCTATCCACTACTTTACCTCTTCCTGATATCATGCATGCGTCCAAATTTACTTTGAATTTAATGTCTATCAGTCAGATAACTAAGGCATTAAATTGCAAAATGGTATTTCATGACCATTTGTTCTTCCTGCAGGACCTCCTGACGATGAAGCAGATTGGTGGACTTGAGTAGGATGGCCTATACAATCTTGACCTTCCATCAGAGCACCATTCCATAGCTATTGCTTTCGCCACTTCTGCTTTACAATGGCATTTGTGACTGGGGCATCCTAGCATTTCCGTTTTGTCAGTTTCTTGATATGCAATTTCCAGATTCCTTTGCTTGCGATGCTTATCAACTTGACAAGCATTATAGGATTTCCTTTCCTAGTAGTAATAAAAGAGTTGAGTCTGTTTTCTTTCTTATTCATACTGATTTATGAGGCCTATGTCGGGCCAGGAGTCTTAGGGGTTTTCGGCATTTTCTTGTTCTTGTTGATGATTATACATGTCTATTGGGTTTTTATAATAAAAGAAAAATTTGAAATTCCTGTGCTGATTAAAAATTTTGTGAATGAAATAAAGACTCAATTCCCTACTATTATTCGCATGTTTCGGACTGACAATGGACTTGAGTTGTGAATTCTACTCATTCAAAATTTTCAAACTCTTGGTATTAAACATCAGACCTCTTGTGTTCAGACATTCCAACAAAATGAGGTGGCTGAACGCAAGTTGAGATAGTTTCTTAATGTCGCCCACACTATTACGTTTCATATGCATGTTCCTGCCACTTTTTGGGCAGATGTCCTTACAACCACTTTTTTTATTAATTGGATATCTTCTATTCTTGGTGGAAAGGCCCTTATTCTCTTTTATTTCTTGATCAGGAGCTTTTTTCTCTTCCTTCGAAAGTGTTTGGATGTGCTTATTTTGTTCATTTATTTAAAGTCTAGATTTGTTAAATGCATTTCTGTGGGTTATTTTAGAACCCATAAAGGATATAAATGTTTTAATCCTCTTTCACATCAATTTTATGTAAGGATGTGACTTTTTTTGAGGACATGCCCTATTGTTCTGCTATAGGAAAGTCTCCCAGTGTCTCACAGGATATTCCATTTCCTATGCCTATTGCTGTGCCTTCAGGTCCCTTTGAGCCTCCTCCACCTCATGATATCCCTCCCATTACCTATCTTAGACATCTAGAGTTCGCAGAGACAGATACCTTCCCCAAGCACTTTTAACGCAAACCTTCTTCCACCACTCTACAGGTAGAGGAACCACTTTCTACTATTCATGCTCAATCCTTTGCTAACACTGCTAATTCAGATGGAGATCCAAACCCTACACCATCAGAGGTACCTGATGTGAGTCTTCCTATTCCTCAGAGGAAGCCACAACGATCTTATGCTAAGTATTCTATTTCCAATTAAATGACACTTGATCGTTTACCTACGGCAGGGACACTTTTATCTCTTGCAATTGATAGCAAAAATATTCCCAGAAATCATATTGAAGATTCTTAGGACCCTTCCTGGACCTTGGCCATGGAGGAGGAGGCGACTGCTCTTCAATCCAAGGGTACCTGGGATCTTGTTGACCTACCCCCTGGTGCTACTGTTTTAGGGTGTAGATGCGTATTCACTTTGAAATGCCACCCAGATGGTACAGTGGAAAGATTCAAAGCACGACTAATCGCCAAAGGTTACAAATCTTTGAAGTTGGCTCTTTTGAGACATTTTCCCCAATAGCTAAACTCAATTCAGTGCGAATACTTCTTTCTGTAGCAGTCAACAGTGGCTTCTCAGCTTAATATTAAAAATGCTTTCCACTATGGTGATTTAGAGGAAGACGTCTACATGCAACAACCCCCTAGTTTCATGGTTGAGGGGGAATGTTAAGAAGTCTGTAAGTTGAAGGTCATTTATGATCTTAAGTAGAGTCTCAAGGCTTTGTTTAAGAGATTTAGTAAAGTTGTGCAAGAGTTTGGTTTCACCAGATCCACTGCAGATCACTCTGTTTTTACTATATATAGCGTTGTTGGATCTGTTATTATTATTGTGTATGTAGATGACATACTACTCACTGGAAGTGATGAAACAGAGATAGAGGCTACCAAAAGGTTCTTGCAGTCTCAGTTTGTCATTAAGATCTAGAAATGATAAATTATTTTTTAGGCATTGAGGTACAACATGTTGATGGTGGTCTAATTTGTCACAGAGAAAATATGTTCTTGACATGCTAAAAGAGATAAAGATACTAGGTTGCAAGCCTACCAGCATTCCTATGGACCCTTTTTTGCCACTTACAAATTCCAAGAGTCCACTAGAAGATGTCACCAGATATCGTGCTATGGTGGGAAAACCATTATATCTAACTGTTACGAAACCTAACATTTGTTTTGCTATTGGAAGACTGAACTAGTTTATGCAATCTCCTAGAGTACACTAGGATGGTGTGTGTAGGTACTAAGATACTTCAAGCAAGCTCCTGGTAAGGGGCTATCATTTCCGAAGCATGGCCATCTGGATGTCTGAGGGTATTCTAATGTAGATTATGCAGGGGCACATGAGGACAAGAGATCTACTATTGGCTACAATACCTATGTGGGTGGCAACTTAGTCACATGGAGAAGCAAGAAGCAAAATGCTGTCTTCAAATCCAGTGCAGAATTAAAGTATAGGGCTATGGCCCATACTACTTATGAGCTCCTATGAGTGAGATCTATTTTATGTGATTTGGAAGTGTCTATTTCTGGTCCTACTCCCATTTATTGCCAATAATCTTACCTTTCACTAGAAAACAAAGCATATAGAGGTGGATTATCATTTTATCAGAGGTGGCATTACTTTTGGCAAGATCATGACACCTTATATTGCCACTAAAGACAGATTGCAGATGTCTTCACCAAAGTACTCTCCAAGAATCATCTAGAGTTATGTACCAAGCTAAGCATACTTAATATCTATGCTCCAATTTGAGGGAGAGTGTTGGAGTTATTTATTTTGTTATATTTTGTTATGACTTTTAGAGTGAGGGCATACTTATATTTTTATCCTTTGTACCTATCTATATAAAGGCATCTAAGGTTTCTAATAAAGAATTAATTGCCATTTCAACTTAACAGCACCCATTAAATGACATTGATCTGACTGCCATCAGCCAATCTGAGAATTAAATGCCAGGCATCCATGAAGAGATCTGGAGTCTGGCATGATTTGAATTGGTCAATTGTACGAGTGTGTCTATGATGGCAGCAGCTTGGGTCAAAGCCCGTCTAGCCATGCACAGCAAGATATGAGCAGGTTGGCAACGTGCAGGCAAATCAAAGCAGCAAACAAACCGGCACCAGCGGAAGATATGAACCATGTCATTTCAAGTTTATGCAGCAATGTGCAGCAAACAAACTGGCACCAGCGGAAGATATGAACCATGTCATTTTAAGTTTATGCAGCAATGTGTGGGGCCCAGCAGTGTGCCCACCTTCCTATGAGCCCTAGGCACATCTCAAATATTGGTGCTTGGCCATCGTTATGTCTTCCAACTTCGAGGCCATTTTTTCTTTAGACCTCACATCTTGAGAAGTTTCCACAACATATAAAATGTAACACACCTTAGAATTGTCCTTAACTCATACTTTTAGGATTAAATGAGATATTAGCCCATTTTCTCCGCCATTTCTTCTCCTGCTCCTTGGCCATCTCTTACAATTGGTTCTTATTTGTATAGCTCATGCCAGCTAAACACCCTAAGGCTTCATTACATTTTAGTTCAATTCGACATGAAACTTTACCAAAACATTAGCTCAGGAATGATGGCTTATTTTATTGTCTGCTCCAGTTTGGGTGCTATTTTGGCACTTGCTAGCGAAACTTGTGTTGCTCCAAAAGGAATGTTTACGTGTATGTATGTTAGTACACAAATATGAAATACATGCTAACCTACATTCACTTCTTTGAGAATTATATGGTTGGCCATGTAAATAGATGACCAACAGAATATGCTCGCATAAATTTGGAATTGTAGGATTTTAGCAGCTTAACTACCCTTTGCATCAGCAGATTCAGCAACTAACAGCTACACAATCCGAAGTGGCTGACAGGCATCAAAAGTAGTTAAAGTATGCATGTAAAAGACAAACCAAATTTGAAGGCTTATACTCTAGTTAAACTGAGAAATCAGAAAACTTATGAGTACCATCATCTATAATGATGCTACTCTCAGGAAAAAGAAAATGTAGATTATAAGACCTCTTAAAATACCTACCATAGGCACATGGGAAAGTTGCATAGTCAAGTATAAGAATGATCACAGTGACTTTAACTAAAAGCCATTGAAAATGCATGGGTAGGCAGGAAGATAACTACAACCGTTAATAGAATCAATCTTCCATCAGATGTGTCTTTTGTTGGTTTCTATATTGTTGGGAATAAAGATGGGCCACGTAGCAAGTGCCACGTGGCAGGCAGTAGAGGGCCCATAGGGCCGGCGGTTTGGTGGTCTCAAGAGACCAAGTTGAGTCATTTGTTTAATTGATAAGTTTGCTATTTTTAGTAAATGGATTTTAGGAAATATGCTTGGGATTTGTTTAGTGATAAGACCTTGCCTTAAGTGATAAGATCTTTTGTTTCCAATTGTTAGGATATGTTCTCTCAATATAAAGAGAGTCCTCCCTTATATTTTCTTTGAGTCAATAATAATATTTCCTATTCTACTACTCCACTCCCTCTCTCTTCTTCAATGACATCACCACCAGCCAGCATCCAAGGCCCACGGCCTCCTGCGCCAACACCACATAGGCCGCCGACCACAGTGCTCCTCATCCTTGATTTGCATGCCACAGTCCACGTGGGACTATCCTCTCCCATGGCAAGGAGCCTCCACGCTCCCTGCGCAAATCCTAACATGGTATCAGAGCTTTAGGTCTAGGCTCTTGTGCGTGTGGAGATTTTCCTACAAGTTGGTGATATCCGCATCCAAAAAGTACTCCTCGATAGATCCAGTGCCTTATGCGAAGAAAGAAGGCTATAAAAAATGACGGATTCAACCACGACAATTGGAGATGCCACACTTGGTCTAGGCGAAAGCAAGATGGTTGTCTCCAGGACAACCATCAAGCTTCGTGACGTGTCCAACTATGTCTTGTGGGCTCGCGCCTTCAAGATGTTTGTTGGAGGCCAAGAGAAGCTGGACATGCTCCTTGAGGAGCCACCAAAATTGAAGGACAAGAAGAAGAAGTTCGAGAAGGTGAACTATGTTGTCATGAACTGGCTCATCAACTCGATGGACCCATCCATCGCCTCAAATATGCTCCACAAAAAGAGCGCATATGAGATTTAGACGACCCTCGAGAAAAAGTACACCCAAACCTTAAGCAATGCACGTATTGTTGACCTCTATACTAGCATATGAACAACCAGTCAAAGAGATCTCTCCTTGACAAAATATTATGAGAAGATGGAGGCACTATTTGAGGAAATGGAGACTTGAGCGGTTTGGCAATCTGCCAAGTTTCTATCGGGGTTGCATCCCCGTTACTAAGCTACTCAAGATTAGATTTTGACTTCTGACGGAAGGATGGATCTCGAGACCATCTTCTACTATCTTATCAAGATGGAGATCGTCGAGGATGAGAACTCGACGAAAGGCGAGAACTCTGCACTTGCTATTCTTGAAGCAGGTGTGGGGCATGGACGAGGACCAGAACATGAGACTTTCCACGTCTATCCGAAGTGCCAGCATTGCGGACGCAACAACCATCCACAAGACAAGTACTGGAAGAAGTTTGGGAGACCATCACGTGGGGCTACTAGCACCTCACGAGTAGACTCCCCAACTCATGAAGATCTGGAAAAGCTACGAGCTTTACTTCAAGAAGACAAGACAACAACCGCCATAGTGACGACTACATAGGTTGCCACAGAAGCAACGACTTTGGAGGTCGCAAAAGGCTTCACCGTCGACATGTCAAAAGAGAAGAACGAGAGCATAACTCTTGAAGAATAAGAGTAGTGGGGCGTCTAGCCTCACAAGTTAAAGACAAAGTCGTCAGCCTCCCGACCTTCGACTTAAGGGGGAGAGTTGAGAATAAAGATGAGCCACGTGGCAGGTAGTAGAGGGTCCACAGGGACGACTGTTTGGTGATCCAAGAGACCAAGTTGAGTCATTTACTTAATTGTTAAGTTTGCTATTTTTAGTAAATGAGTTTTAAGAAATATGTTTAGGATTTGTTTAGTGATAAGATCTTTTATTTTCAATTGTTGGGATATGTTCTCTCTATATAAAGAGAGTCCTAACTTGTATTTTCTGAGTCATTAATAATATTTCCTATTCTACTACTCCACTCCCTCTCTCTTCTTCAACAACATCACCATCAGCCACCATCCAAGGCCCACGGCCTTCTGCGCCAACACCACATAGGTCGTCGACCACCATGCTCCTCCTTGATTTGCGTGCCACATAGTCCACGTGGGACTATCCTCTCCCACGCCAAGGAGCCTCCACACTCCTACTTGCGCAAACATATATTATCTGTAAAGTCCCATGCCCACATGCTCTAGTTCTACCTTTGCTAGCACTCCAATGGCCTACAAAAGCCTCATACTATTCCACCTAGCAGAGAGTATTCTACACCATTTACAGAGAAATTGAGTCGTGAGTGGAATAAGAAAGGCACTCCATTTGTATGCAAGCCCTCAAATTAGTGTCTAGCATATAATATCTCACCTTGGTGCTGCAAAGCCCCATCCCCACCTAACTAACATCAAAGCCAATAATAATGAATACAACCATTGAAATCTCTCACTCAATTTGATAGCCCCTGTTGCAAATCTTATATGGATGAGCAACCAAATGACCATCACCTCCATCATCAATTTCATCAAGCACTTTGATTGCTAGCCCATCCCCTTTAGCACAAGTAATGGCATAAACTCATTGACATTGCCCACATGCACTACCAATTAACTGCCACTGCCATCATTCCAAACCTTCTCACATAATCTTGAAACACGATCCACACATGACACAGGGGTACATATTTATTTATTTATAGTCTAGAGCATGACATCAGAAAGGCAACCTAAACTCTCCTCCTTGAGTTAGTTCCTATTCAACTATACACATGACCATTTTTGGAGATTCAGGAACCTTGGTAGGATACAGAGGTCTATGCCAGTTTTGATTTCCAGGTGTGTCGAATATCAGTCACTAACATTTTGATAAAGCATTTCTAGGCGCAACAGTGTTTTAATGAAATTACTAATCAAAACAATGTACTAAATCAAACTTCTTAGAAAAGAAATTGCACGGGAGAAAAAGTACTAAGATACGTAATATCATGGATACCTCACTTTCAACCGGCAACAAACTCCGCACATCATGTTGTTCAAAACGAGATGCAAGTAGCTGGCCACCTGCAGCTAACCATGGTGTGAGTGCCATTGAAATACCAACAACCAGGAACAGCAAGGAGGAAAGCTGACGAGACATTATTCCCTGCAATGACCAAAATCAGATCAAAAAATACATTTTGAAGCAGCATTCATTACATGATTATGAAGTCATCTTGTAAAAATGTAGAATGTCTTCTGTTAGCAACTTATGCATGTAGGATATAGAAAAACAGTCAGCTTGATAATCCCCCATTTGGTTAGAGGGAAAAGGGATGGAGTCTGTCCCAAGATAAAAAAGAATGAAATCTATCCAAGATGGTTTTAGTTTCACACCGACTGTGGGACATCACCAAAGGGCAACTAATACATACCAAACATCTTATTGGTCAAACTAAGGGATTAGTTCCAGCTATCGATCACCATTTCTATCCCTCAACAGAAGACAAAAAAATTGAATCAAAAGACAATCTTCTTACTCCTACTTGAACCCTCAAATTTAGCCTTATTCAACATGCTACAGCAATAGGAGAAAAAAATTTGATGTAAAGCAAACACAAAAGTTTAGTGCATGAGAGACTAAGGCAGCATAGTTTGTTGAAAAACCTGGTGTCACTTATGTAAGGAGGCTAAATGAGGATCACATAGAGCATCTCAAAGAAATAAGATAATGGAGAAAATAGCAATATCCACAAAAATCAATAGTAAACCCAATATTCCCCTGCAAGCCGGAGCATAGATATTGACCATGCACAACTTGTTGCATGGAAAGAGATGGCATTGCTTGGACAGTACCTTGGTGAAGTTGATGAAACGGGTGTTGTAGTAATTTCTCTTCATTCAGAGCATTGTAAGCAAATTGACTATCAACCTTGAAGAGAAATTACTATACCACCAATTGAATACCGACTTCTGATTTCTGCAGCCTTGCTTCCAGCTTATTTTTGCATTTGTTACTTCTAATGCTTTCAAAGGCCAGCTTATACCTTTTCCAACTAGTTCTCTATATAATGCGGATTAGGAACACCATTCAAATATTGCTGAGATCTACCCCAGGCTAGTTGTTCTTGCTTACTGATCCATAGGCTGCCATGGCAGATAGATTTATCAATGACTGCTAGACACCTGCTCCACCTCTCTCCCTTTTCAATGCTAGATCAGAGTAGACCATCTTGTTGCAAACTCACATGACATCAGGCCTGAAGAAGGGATGGTTGTATCTGGAGATATGGATACTTCAGAGTCAAAAAGGCCTATTTGCACCATATGAAGGGTGTCCCTCAGATGGATCTTGGGCTTGCTATGGATTGCAGGAGAATTTAGAGGATCTATGTTCCCCGAAAGGTAAAATTATTCTTGTAGTTGGTGAGGAGACAAAGGGTGATTACTCATGACTACCGGAGACGATGGGCACCAAAGGCAGATTCAACTTGTCTTTTCAGTGAAGGGGTGGAGGACACATATCACCTATTCTTCACATGCCCTTTTCTCACGCTTGCAGGTTGGGTGTGACGAACTGATCCATGGATTTTTCCTCAACTTTGGAGCAACATTCATGGAACACTTGCTAATGGAAACACAATAAGGAAAGATTTTATTTTGATATGGTGTATCTCATTGGAGCCCAACAGCATGATGTTTCAGAGGCAGAGAACATTGATGGATGGTGTACCACATCACTTTACATCCCTATGTACCTATTGGTGTAACTAGCTCTCCCTCTTGTGAAAATTCAGGGTGTTAACATCCTTTTTTGGGAAAAAAAATGAGGATTAGGATTTCTAATTGATTATTTCCTCTGACACTTATTTACCAAGAAGGCCTATTCAAAAATTTTCATCATATTCACTACATAAAATGCAACATAAAATCCAGAGGACACCAACAAGAAAATGCCCAATGCTAAAATGCTAAAAACTATGTGCTAAAAGGCATAAATGCCAAAAAAAAAGGATTGCTAAAAAGCCCCCATTCCATAAGTTCCAGTTCCAGCATACCATGAATTGGACCAGGGTAAGGAAATGATCCCTAGCCCTGCCATGACACTTGAAATACAGTAACAACAAGACTAACGATCCTTACAAAATGGCCTCCCACTCCCACTGCTCCCAAATGCATGAGAAGAATGAAAAACTAAAATAATAAAAGAGGAAAACATAATAATGTGGATTAAATTGATCTTTTCAAAAAAAAATCATCATGCAATGCATGGACAAGTCTCTTCATATACAGACTAGAAAATTCATAAGTCATAAACAGGAGATCATCATGCCATACTTTTTTCTTATCTTAAGCTCCCTAATTGCTTGATCTGAAAGAGACAGATGAAAACACTCATCTATGACCCTTTGTAGATTCACATCTACATAGAAACTTGGTGCAAAAGACAGTCACTAGTATGCACAGAGTAACCATCATAGAAAAACGGCAAAGGAACTAAGTGGGCAATCTAATGTAATCATCACATTTTAGAATTCTTGGGGGCTAGAATGGGCTAGAATGAAACTTGGCATACAATTTAAGAGGTACTTTTTTATTTCCCAGAGCTCACAAGACAAGCTATCTAGGATGCTTGGCTGGTAAATTATGCCTATTCAATCAACTTGATGCATGGAGAATTACTAAATTGGCTGCTCACTCTTCCTTGCAGCAGTTGAGCAATTGATCTCAATCGCGATTGGTTTAGCTCATTGCATTTACTTGGCCTATCACTATACCCTTTCAATTAGTTATGATATAGAGATACAAAAAAATAATCAAATTATATACTTAGATTCTAAGTTTTATCCACATATCAGGTTTCTATAAGAATTTGTTATGTGCTTCCACAACAACAACAAACTACCGAGACTAAGACATGATGACAATACTTGAAAACTATTCAAACTTTAATAAAGATGTTCTGAGAAATTTCGGCAACTTTGCAATTCACCTGATTTACAGCTTCCCCAAAAGCTACAAAAGCAAACTCTCCACCAGGTGCAAGAAGAAGACCAACTCTTGCTGCAGCTATTGTCGAGATTCCAAATATTCTGCCAACTAAGGCAACCAATATAGTCTTCCCAACAATTAAGAAACTGAGAATCCCCGATATAGCAGAAAAATTTGAAAAAAGAAGCTTTGGATCTATAGACATCCCAACCTGCAAATCCAAGCAAGGATAAGGAAATTCAGAAAACCATAGTCATAACTGGAAAATGAGGATTGCAGACAATTCAACTTAGGATCTCATGCATATGTGCATGTACCTTATACTTTCATGGAAAGTTTTTGTAAAGAAAGCAACAACAATGCGAAGTGCAGGAAAAATGAAAATAGCATCAAGTGTAAGCTTTTAAGTTTTAAATTAAGCATAATTAATCTAGAAGATATTGTGGTCAGCCTCTCTACAAAGAGATTAGGGTGCTGCAAGTCTCTCATATACCCATGTATTGGTGATATGGCAAGGCAGCTATTTTCAATAGAAATAGTTCTGCCTTCACGAGTGCACAAAGTACACAGAAGGTTTTTTTTTTGTTGAAAGAGCAGAGTATATAGAAATTGATTGTTATTTCATTTAGGAAGTTGTGATGCATGGTCAAATTAGTTGTCTCTCTACCTCTCTTCAGGTCACACTTGGCAGATATTTTGCTGAGTCACTTCCCAAAGCATGCTTGATAGAGGGTATGTTCAAGCTAAGTATAAGAGGTCTTTACACTCCTGCTTGACACCTTTTTTGGTGGGGAAGGGGCTGAAATTTATAGTTGTATTTTTGTCGCTCCCAGCTATAGCTTGGAACATTATGTAATTTTCTCAAGATAATCCTCTATGCAATGACGGCATACCCATCAAAAGAATCTGCTAAATATCTTTGCAACAAAAATTGGAGAACAATTCAAAAGACTTGGATGCAAGTTTTTGCATTGAATTCACAACATGGGCTTTACACCTGTCATATCACATTTTTCTTAAACTGCCTTTCAGAGTAAAAATTTTTTTTTAGAAGAGTAAAAACTAATTATGGCTCCATTCTGGTGGTGGAAGAAACCTTTGGACAAATAATAGGGGTAGAATCCGCCCCATGTGCAAGGCACAATCATGCCCATGACCAGACTAGATTGTCAATCAAAAGGGTTGTCCCAGCTAACTGAGCAGTTGAGAATAACTCCAAATGGAAAATTTATGACGGAGCTCCTAGCTAGGTAATGCAGCTCTTGCCTCCACAACCCCATGCAAAGATGTCATTCCAAATGCATCTTTGTACATGCAATAAAGAAAAAGAACATATGACTTGCCATGTCCTCAGGTCAAAAAAGGCAACTTTCGCCTCCATGACCCTTCACAAATAGTCATCATCCCAATCTGCATATAGCTACCTCTCATAAAGAGAAAAAAATATGAGCAAGCGCTAAATGCCTTTCCAACAAAGCTGAATACTTAAGTGCTCTAGCCAATTGTCCTAAGGTGGCACCTCAAGACAATGAGACACTTCAACCAGTATCCCTAAGAGTTCAAGCTCTCAAACACTCAGCATTTCACCTTAGATCTCCCAGCTATCCCTCTTCCAGCCAAGCACAATAATAGTGGTGGCTTTAATGTTGAGTCTACGGAATTAATGGAGATTGTGTCTGAATTCAGCCTGCAAGATCTCAGCCTTTCACTAGGGAGGTTTAGAGGTTGGACAATTTGCAAACGCCGGATATTTCTTCTATCGAAGATCTCTAGAGGTCATTTAGAGAGGTTCTGCATGTGGATACGGCTAGATGGATCAAAGCTACAACAGCCTTATGGTGTTTGTGGTTGCAAAGGAATGGTATAATCTTCCGAAATGAGCAGGCATGGGTTGTCATCGGTATATCCAACATGGCTACAGTACATTAACCCAATTGTACTGCCGGAGCCATCTAACTGTATTAATGTGTCCACGTGATCTAACATTCAGATATAAACCACTAACCAAATGATTCAACTCAGATTAGCTACCTCACGACAGATAACTCCAATAACCCGAACATCGGCCTAAGATTGTTGCGTTGATATCATATTGAAGGGAAAAGAAGGAATGAATTTATTAAGAAACCCTAGAGGTTTTTTATATAGGTAGACCTCTTAGAACAAATACAAGCATCACCCCATACAATAAAAAAATGATAAAAAGACCACGTAAAGAGCACTACAAATAGAACACTCAACACATTTTATAAACAAAAGAGAGAAGCAATAAATAAGGGTGAAGCAAACTATTAGTTAACATGGGCTTAAAAATTTAGGGAAAGTTGGTAACAAGTTTATTTAAACCTATGGCACAACAATGTTAAATAGAAATAGACCAATGGCAAGCTTAGGATGGACCATGAGGCATTACATAATCATATCAAAGCATAACTCCCGTTTAGTAGGAAAGAAAGGCTGCCCAAGAGGTGAAACCACCATTAATAAGAAGGCTATTGAAAAAGCACCATCATTGAGGTGGAGCAACTATTACTACAACGACCCACGAGTACATTATGATCCTAGAGTGGGCAGAGTATAACACCCAAACCCCCCACAAAGATAGTACCACCTTGTTAACTTAGTTACTCAGCAGAATTGGAAGTGGCATATAAGGATGAGACATATTAATTAACATGAGCTTAAGTATTTTGGGCTAGTCGATGATAAGTCCACTTGAACTTGTGGCTCAGCAATGACAACAATATACAAGCCTAGTGGCATGCTCAAGATGGACCTTGTCACATAACAAAATTGATCTAAACCACAGGCAATCATATTTTTTTCCTAATTAATGCTTAGCTTCATCCTTGGAATAAAGAATGTAATGCCATTGATGTTCATGGTTGCATTCACCAATAGTGGAGCCTATGTGATCAAGTAGAAGATAGAAATGTCTTAAGAAGTCCTGAATGTGCATCTATATTTTGAAGAAGCCTATGTGAAGTGATGAGCAAACTTTTGCTTCTCTTTAAGCCAATTCTAGGAGATGAGAAGACATTTAGGTTTTAAGAGGATGATTGAACGAGATCAGGGAGTTTGGCTAATTTGGTCCCAAAGCTGTATGCTTTAGCTTTCGATAAATTCCATTTGTAGAGGATTCCTGGGATGGACTAAAAGAGATAGGCATGAGTGCTTGCATTCCTTAGGTTTGAGAGCAGGGCTTTGGACCATCAACATTTGCTAAGTGGTTTTAAGGATTTCCATGTAAAGGTGGGATGTTAGACTCTTGTCTTGGAGTAGAGGAGCCTTCTTTGTTAAGAAGGCCTATCTTGCTTATTGGAGGCCACGATGGGATGGAAAGTTCAAATGTTACGTTTGAAGTTGAGAATTCCATTGAAGGTGAAGAGATTCTTATGGCTTCTTAAAAGCCAAAGGCCCACTACAAAGGTCAAGCAAACGTGGTTGGTATACGATGCAAAGACATCCAACGCTTTCTGTAGTGAAAATGATGAGGACATCATATATATCTTTGTTACTTGCGGATTTGCTAAGGATGTGTGAGATCGCATGTACATGTTGGGATTTTAGGCAAACACTGTAGAGGAGTTTAAACAGCTTTTAAGAGGAGCATTCAAGCAAATTCCCTAGCATAGATGAGAGAATGTGACTGTCTATGACATAAATGTAGGTTTTGATGATGGCAAATAAGGACAAGATACAAATATTCAGATCTTGAGAAATAAAGAAGATGAAAAGGACGAGAAGATTAAGGAGCAAAGTGAATGACTTAAAGACTTCATGATAAGAGGAGGAAAATCAAGAACAATGTATTTTGATGTACTATGTTTATTCTTTTCCTCTTAGATTGTTGTAAAGAAGAGCCAAAAAGAAATGAGGTACTCCTAGCATAAGTCACTAAAACAAAGGAGGGCATTTAGATATAAAATAGGATCTTTCAACCAACTAATGTGAACCTATTACGAGAAAAGAGAATGACCAATTGCGTCAACCTAAAGCCACTTTTGGTCAACTAGAATGTGAATAAGGGCTATTTTAAATACCAACGGCTACTAGTGCATAAGCATTAATTACACCTAATTGGAGGGTGTCATAGTTTTTAACACCTAATTAACATTTCATTTGGGAATTTAGAAACTAGGATTACCTTTAATGCCATATCAGCCAACCTAAACACCTCATAAGTCGACTGATCACTACATTGAATATAAAGGATTTTAACTAATTAAGCATTCAATTGACGTAAAAGTTCTATCAATTGACACCATAGGCCAACTGAGGCCTAATTTTGGTGGACGTAAATAGCTTATTTGTTAAACTGAAATCTAGTCATTGCGCCTGTAATCAATGCAAATCTACCTAAACCTAAAGACCTATTCTATGGTTCCAAATGACCTGGACAACATCTATAAACAACTCCTCTTAAACTCCAAAGGCACTCAAGCTCAAAGAAAGTTCTTGTGCTTGTGTTTTGCTCAAGCTTCATTTGAGGAACCACTGCAAGTTATCTTCTGCACTCATCTCACATACCTTAAAGGAGAGTAAGTTGAGCTTGAACTATAATCTAATTGTTTATTGGCTCTTCATGGGTACACCTGTACCTTTCATTTATTTACATATTGTGCTGTAGGGTGTTCGACCTATCGGATCTACCTTCTCTTCCTTCAAAAATTGAGAAACGATCTCTTTGGTAAGGAACCAAAGAGGGGATTATGCTAAGGTTACACCGCCCTCATTTCAAGTGGTGTGGTTACTGGTTTGATCGACAAGAATCAATCGGGAATCCTAGACCGGGAGGTCTATGTGGTGGTTTTTACCCACTAAAGGGTTTTTCACCTAAAATACTTGTGCATTGTGGTCTGGTTAATTCTTTTGGTTTGATTAACACTTGTAATTTTGTATTTCCAAATTATTATATCAATTGCACCATTAAACTCCCTCTTCTTCTTTTTTGAATGGAAAAAGGGGAGCTAACAGAGGTCATTAACCCCTCGTTTTATTAAAAGAGAGCCAAACCAAAAGGTGTTACAAAGAATGCCGTGCTGATAGATGACCCCATCCTCAGACACCCCCTCACGTTTAAAAATAGCCCCATTATGTTCCAGCCAATACAGCACAAAAGCAAATTCAACTCCCCCTTATAGTGCACTTTCATATGACTCTATGGTCATGTTGGATAAAAGAAACAGGGTGGTCTAATCATATGTAATTGATCCTTTTGGGTTGGAGCAATGAAGCAAATGGCTACCAACCTCAAGTAGCAATCCTTTACACTTTCCCAAAAACAAACATTATACCATCAAAGACAGAAATGGATTGCAGTAATCTACTATCCAAATAATTTAACTTACCGAGAAAATAGTTGGTAAAAGAAGTTAACTCTAGATTCCATATTCAAAACAAAACCAACCTTTTTAACACCATTAACAAGGTCAGTTAACATGCTTAAGAGAATGGTTAAAAAGTCAAACAGAAAAGATACAGAGAACTGAAAACTTGGATGTCAAGAAGGTTCAGTCCAGATGAAAGTGCATTTGCATACTTACTGTCATGAAAAAGAGTCCCAACAAAAGTCCACGATATGGAGCAATGTCAGACTCAACCTGCAAAGAGAACTCTGTTTCTGCTAGAAGCAAACCAGCTAAGAATGCTCCAAGAGCCATGGAGAGACCTGCCTGTGGGAGTGTAACCAAAATCATAAAAAACATATCATGGAAAAAAATCACCAAAATTGTGCAACATAGTTTCACATACCCTTGCAGTAAGAAGACTGGTTCCCAGGATGACTAATAGTGTGTTTGCCGAAAATATCTCAGCATTTTGGTTCTCAGCAATTTGCTTGTAAATTGGTCGAAGTAGCTACAACAATGGACATTTTAACACAATGAAAAATTCATTACCTACATCGGTACTTCACAAATGAGGACCAAATATTCTCAAAAACCACAGCAGATTTAACAGGTGCAAATAACTGGTACACTTGCTTGGATATTTTGCAAACAAAAAGAACAGCTGTAACATTGGATCATCAGAAGCGGGCAAAAAGAGACTCCAATCACTCATTAGACAAACATAATCCATTTCTAAGATAAGGATACGAATCCATCCTAGAAACCTATTTCAACAACTACAATAAGAACCAAGTATCACTAGGAAGAATGATACGAATGATTGCCAAACATTGGAGGCTGATTGATCTAAGAAGAAGCACGGAAACTCGCATAACCTACCTCAACTAAATTATCAGGAGAGAAAAATCTGAACTTCGAATAGTAAAAGATACAACATGATCTTTTTCACATGTTAATATTTAAACATAGAAGGGATAGTGAAGCCATTTACAAAGGATTAAGGAGGATCAACCCCAGGCAAATTTCTCTAGTTGATTATACTAATCTCATCAGAACTGTATGGATCTGACAAACCTTAAATATTTTCCATTGTGTTGCATTCATCTATAAATTAATTGAAATTCATCATAGGAGCGAGGAATATTCTCCAATGTGTAAAAAATTATTTCAACTAGTATCACTTCTTCGTGAGCTCTGGATTTTCCTATCCTAGCAACCCAAGTATCAGACTACGCACCTATTGTACCGCTTCCTCTCAAGGACACTGAATTTTACTATATTAAGTATGATGGATTGGCACAATTCATTGAGACTGAGACAACTGAGCCCTTGTGATTCTAATGTCAATGATATGGAAATTTTTCGGGAAATAGTTGCATTTTCTTTGATTGTTTTCCATATTTTTGTTCTTTGCTTACTGTGTAGATTTCCCGGTATGTATTCCTATTTCCTTTATTCTTTGAGTGCTTCTGTACATATAGAGGGCACACCAACCAATAATAATCATTCAGATTCTCAAACATTTTATCAAAAAAAATGAAATCCATATGATTTTCATGGTTGTTACCCCATCCCTCATAGCCACCAAAACACTCGATTGCTCTCCCTCTACTTGTCATTCTCTTCTTTTCGCCAGCTCCAGCATTCCATCCCCAAGGCTCTGCACACCACCGCCTGCTGCCATGTAGTGATGGTCTTGGTTAACACCCCACAACCAGCACATGGTGTATTGCTAAACAAGGTTACAAAATTGGCCAAGTGATTACTCGGCAGAGTAATCCTAGTTGGCCGCATAACCAATCTGATTATATAGATACTTGGGCTAATAGTTGGTTTAGCCAAGGAATAAGCTGACTAATCAGCTTACTCGCACATATAATCCCCTTTCTATAAGTCGGTCCAAACCGGATACCTCGTAATATCAATCCAACCCTAATGCCCTTTTCTTTAAGGGCTAAAGGCCAATTATATTAACAGAATTCGAATCTAGACCTAGCACCTATTCGCAAGAAGGGACACAAACTCTTGAACACAAGCAAGGGACATTAACACCTACAATAGGGGACACTAACACTCATTCATAGACGGGGTACACAAACTCGACTTTTTCAAACTCCATAGTGCCATCCAGGATTCTCAATGATACAGCTCAATCGCAGTCAGCATCCTCACTTTTCACAACTACATCATTAGCCTCATTTCCAGTGCATCCTGCAATTAGCAAAGTTTTCCTTCCACTTGCCCTTAGTAGGGTCTGGACCCCAAACCTCCCCTTTAAAGAGAGAGAGCGTACACCAACTATGCTACAATTGGTTTGCACCATAATACCCAATTACAAATCCTAAGCCCTTACCTTATCAAAAAGACCCACCCCTTCAATTTTGTTACAGTAGACTATATATGCCACTTCTATCAGCAGTAGAACTCTAATAAGTTTTTTAATTCTGTACTATTTTTTGTTTCAGATAGATGACAAACTTTTATTATTTGCGCACTAGGAAGATCGTTGCCTCATAGCTGCACTTCTTTTCTGCCCATTTGTTCAGTTTTCATCTCCCCATCTTATTACATTTATAAGGAGAAAAGTTGTCTACTCGTCATTAGAAATCTTAATCTCCTTTAAATAGAGGATTAGCGAGAAAATAATAAGATCCAAAAGATATAAGAAAACACAAAAATAAATGACATAAAATAGAGTTGTAACTCCCCTTCAAGTGGAAGCAAAAATGTCTAGCATGCTTAACTTGAAGAGACATTTATCAAAGGTTGCTGATGATAATATCATCATGAGTCATAATTAACTTTAATTAGTCATAATCAAGTGGCAAATGCTCCTACATAGTCACCTAAGAACTATAATTCCTTGCATAGCCATTCTGAGAGAATACTAAATCAGGGTTAATTCTACAATTTTGACATCATATCATGAAAGCAGAGTAACCACGGGATTTGCAAGGGGTTAATCGAAGATCAAATGAGCATTAAAAACTAATAAGTGGGCCCACACAAACAAAAACAGGATTTTACAAATTTCGAGAACCAATACAGACCCAAAACCCTAATTTCAGACTCGCTTGAATTACAGAGGTTCCGGTCATGATAAAATTCATCTAAACATCCTAAAAATCATAGAAAAATATTCCTTGAGGTTTGATATTCTTAATTTGATCATTTGAACCTATTTTGACCTTGAATAGAGTCTCAGACGGATTTCTGCCTAATTTGGATTTCTGCGTAAATTGTCCAATCAAACTTGGTCAAAACTCATCCAACTTCACCACTAGATTCCTTGGGTCCAAATTAGGTTATATTCGTTATATTCGTTATTCCCTCTGCGACTGCAGACGCCCTGCCGCGATTCTCTCTTCCTCGCGTGGCCTTAAAAGGCCACACGCTCCCTCCCGTCGCCTCCACCCCTTTCCTCTTCTCCTTCCAGTGCGCGAGAGCGAGCGCGAGAGCGGGCGCAGGGTTGCTGCGGCGGCGACGGCCGCAGTGAGCACGGAGGGGGTGCTGCGTGCGAGAGCGGCGCTCAGCCGTGAGGGCGAGCTCGCCGGGGCTGCCAGGGCCGGCCGGTGGGAAGCGCAGCGGGCGCGGAACGACGCGGGAGGCCTGCTGCGGCTCGAGCAGCAGGCGCACGAGGTGCGACGAGGCGCGACGTCGCGATCGGAGGGAGAGTTGCGCCCTGGTTCTGAAAAAATTTCCAGAATCAGACGTCAGTGCTGATAGCCAGACGGCGGGGTCGACGTCTGGAAGACTGTCCAGACGTCTGAAAGGTGAGTTTTCTGTCTTCTTCCTTCCTGTCGACTGACCGTACTGAGGGAGAGAGATGGGTGTGCGCAGGCTCGGTGATTCACCATCCAACGCGAATCAAACGTCTGGCTGTAGTACCAGACGGCGGGAGCGACCTCCAGACGTCCGGGGTGACCATCGGACGTCTGGGAGCTAGGCCAGACGTCCCCGCAGGCTTCTGGACGTATGGGAAACCACGCTGAACAAGGAAATTCTCTGATCCACTTTTGAAGACGTCTGGAAGAAGTTCCAGACGTCTGATTTTACACAGTTTCGTCGTTTTCGACCCGTTTAGGGCCCGTTCGAGTTCCGTTTTCCGCGATTCGAGTTGCGTTCTTTTCGGAATTAATTCATCTACCCGTCTACAGTAGCTATACACTGTTTTGAGACACTCCTTGTGTTTGATCCTTGTGATAGGACCCCGTTCCGTTGCAGTCTCGGGGGTCGCGGAGGCACGCGGGATTCCCGACCACACCACCATTACTCTCGTTGTACCTGGTAGAGTGGCTTTAAGTTATTAATAAAATCTGCTGAGATGGCTCCGCCCTGGACTGGTTCCGTGCTGTGCTTTGGGCGCACCCGTTAACGGAAACGACTGACCGCGTGCCAGTACGGGTTAGCTACCTGTGCGTTTATCGCACGTACCGTAGTCACCGTTACGTCTGTCAGTGACCTTGGGGTGGTTGACTGAGGGTAGGATCACCACGGGGGACTCTCCCGGCCAGGAGAGCACCACGTGCTACTTCTACTTTTTGGAAAAGACTGCAATCAAGATCGTTCCCACGAGGAACATTCGAGATCAAAAAAAAGATCTGAGGAATAAATGAAATAGTGAGACAATTGAAAGATGTGAATAAAGAAAGTAATCGAACATAACAGCTACTGTACACTCTACTGTTGTCTTTAGTTTAGTTGCCACTCTACTCAGCGTTTTGCTAACGTGTTACGCTCGTTACCTTTTTCAGGACCAGGTGTTAAGCAGCAAGGTCAGCAGCTGCAAAGGACGCTGGGCCGATTAGGGTCCAGTAGAGTTACCACTGTCTCTTGTACCTCTTTTTGTTACGTTGTAGTGAGTAATTCTTGTTTCTGCTGTACCTTCTTTACCTGCAGTTCAAATTATATTATGAATGTTGTTCTACTGTTGTGGTGGTACATACTGTGGTAGTTTCTTTCCTTACTGCTATACTTTCTTACTGTTAGTTATATTCATGCTGAATGTGATTTATTTTACTATTCTTTTGGTTACTTCCTCGTTGGACGACTAGGTCTTGGGATTAGTTGAGTTGGTCCGGTTCTCGTGTCTCGTAGGAACTCGGGAACCGGGTCGTTACACCAGGTTCTCCACTTTGATACCATGTTACAAGGAAAGAATGTTCTATTCTACCTATGAAAACATAGAGAGACCCCAGGGAAAAATTACACAAAAGTCTGGCAAGATTAAGAATAAATAAAAATGTGAAAGGACTAACAAAAGAAAACAAAACAGCAAGTATTTTTGTAACACCAATGCCCCAATAAATCTTCGAATCTCTTGCCTATCACTGTACATAAAAACTTACTCGGAAATAAAGCCCCATATGGCTTGACATGGCTTTAAGTTGGAAACCTACAGGTTTTGTCCCAATTCACAATCAAATACAGTGAATTCATGTAACCCATGTAGGTTTCTTATTGTTGTCTGTGTTGCTGTTTGCTAGGACTAGTTGAAAGAATGTTGTAAGAGAAAAGATAAATGTGCTAACCACCACAAAAATTCTACCACTGTATTAGCAATAAAAATATCTTTAACACTGTAGCAGTTTAATATTAATTCTAGAGCACTTGCATGGAAGCTGCGAGACTACAGGACTTTCACTTGAAAGAAGCAGTTCCACAAAATTCTAGGTTGGTTGTGATTCAAATTTAAGATTAACTTGAGTTGAAAGGTGTATGGTTAGATGGTGAAATGAGTACAAGACTTAGATGTAATAGATCAGTTGATACAATCTAAGTAGAGAATTGAAAGTTGGAGTTTGTTTATCATATATCTGTTGTCGGATTTTTCTTATTATTGTTTGGCTGTACGGTAGAATAAGTAGTAGGTTAGATATAACAAGTGATTTCATGTACTATATGCAAAGATGTGTCAGTTCTAGTTTTTTATCTGCATTATATACAAAGGTTGATCGCTTCTAAACAAATATGTAGTTTATTTGTTTTAAATTTGACGTTGAATGATTTTGTTATTAGGCATTAGAGTGCATAGGAAACTAGTAAGGCTAGATAGCCCCCCTAACAGAAAACCCATCAAGAGCATTCCACGTCCAAATGCAACCTAGAGAAAAATAGAAACAGCCCATGCATGCTAATTAGACCATACCTTTTCTCTTTTAAAAGGTACCATAGCATATTATCTTCTGGAAAATGTAATAAAATCACAAGTAGTAAATATAATTGTTGAGAGAGATGAATGTTATTGTTGGGTAAGTGAATAACGTGAGATCTAATTACATGTTTTAGTCTCATATAGTGGAGTGAGAAAGAGAGAGATGTGGTGGCCTATATAAAGGCCGTTGCACCCCCCATTTGTTTTTGAAAGAAACATTATAAGATCACGTCCATGGAGGCGCTTCTCCCGTGATTTTATCCCCTCTCTTCGTAAGAGAAACTTCCACGTAAACCTAAATGTTTCATCTATGCTTTGATATTTTTGTTTGTTTTATTTCTATTATCTCTTTCAACACAGTATTAAAGCATCATAGCTGGTGCCGCCCGTCCCCATAAAATCCTCCCTGTGCAGGGTGTCGGGTTCGAATCCCCTGGACTTGCCCAGACACAAATAGGCTTGTGGTGGCGTGTCGTGACAGACTATGTCCAGCCATCCCTGACTTGGCATCGAAGAGTGGCCGTGGCTATGATCACGGAGGTACTTCGTGGCAAGCAAGAAATTCGGGGACCCTTTTGCTTTAAAAAAAAAAAAAACACAGTTTTAAAGCAAGTCGTTCTTGGATTTATTCTCAAGTTTTATCATTGTTTTCATTATTCTTGAGTTTTTTTATCATTGTCTATGCCTCCATCGACGTGATGAGAATTTGAATGATGATCGCATAGAGCAAACCGATGGCCCTAGGGCAGTCAGATCTGGAAGCAATGACCAAATCTAGACCTATAGTAACCAGATCCGATTGACTTAAGGATGTGACGGCGACACATAGAGACGTAGAAGGCGGTGCACTAGGTGCACACAGTCGACAGAGAGAAGGACAAGGTTGAGGCCAAGAGCTCAAACCCCTCAAGGCTGAAGTCAAGGGCCTCCGCAAAGAGCTCATGCGCGTAAGGTCGACACTCAAGTTCGTGAAGAAGGGAAACGTGGAGATCATGTAGAAGATGGTGATGGAGAAGAATATAGTGACGATGGTGTAGGACACCGAGAAGCTTCACGCAGATCGATCATGGCCTCAAGCTCGAGTTGGAGGTCCGCTCCCTGGAGCCCCTCAACCTCGAGCTTGTCAATCCAGCAAGCAATGGCGGTACGCTTAGTAAAGGATGGCGATGTCAAGAGCGACGATCTTGATCCCACTCAACCTCTAGCAACAATAGCAATAATGGCACAAGAAAGGCAAGGAGGCGAAGCACGTGACGAAGGAGATGGTGTTCAAAAATCTCACACAGAGGATGTATCAACGACGATCTCGCACAAGATTGTGAGGTTCATGAAGCACCAGCGAACAACAGGTTAGCTTCAACAGCTGCACATTTGGGTTCCTATGAACCATAAGAAGAAGACGAGAAGATATTTTGGGTTTTTTGTATGTTTAGTCCTCTATTTTCTTGTTTTTATTTGCTAGCTTTAAAAAAAAGGAAAGAGAGAAAAAAAAATAGAAACAATGGGGCATAGGTTAGAAAAAAAGAGATGAAATTTAAAAAATGATGAAAAAAAGGGAGAGAAGAAAAAAAAATGATGAAATGGAAGAAAGGGGAGAAGCTCTTCTCTATTTATTTTTCTTCTCTATGTTGGTTTCTTCTTCCATTCGAGTATAGGAAAAGGGGGAGTGTGAGTAAGCCTATTGTGACCCCCATATGAGGGAGACTTTATTTGAGGTCTCCACATGAGAAAAGCTCACTTCTTGGTCCCTATATAAGAGGAACACTTTCCTAGTCTTTATATAAGAGAAGTCTACTTAGAGATTTCCATATAGGAGAGACCAATCTCAAGGTCACCAAAGGAAAAGCCCACTTTGAGTTCCCGTATGGGAGAGACCAATCTCGAGGTCACTAAGGGAGAGGCTTACTTCAAGTTTCCATGTAGGAGTGGTCTAGTCTCAAGGTCTCCATGGGAGAGACCCACTTATGAGATCTCCAATGGAGAAGGCAACAGCACTAGTTAAGGTCTCTAGGAGAGAGACCAATCAGATCCAGCTCCAGCAGTTCATCTATTAGACTCTAGCCTTACTGATGTGTCATCAAGAGCACACCTGCCTACAAGTAAAAACGAGAATGCAACCATCGTCATTCGCCTGAAGGAAACCCATGACCTGGTTGCACCAGTTGAGTGTTGTGTTATGCTTGTGAGAATGAGGATTCATGTTGAACAAGCTAAGCATTACATGCTCCAACTTGAGGAGGAGTATTAAGAGAGATGAACGTTGTTGTTGGGTAATTGAATAATGTGTGAGATCCAGTTAACATGTTTTAGTCTCACATGGTGGAGTGGGAAAGAGATATGTAGTGGCCTATATAAAGACCCTTGTAGCCGTCATTTGTCTTTAAGAAGAAACATTATGAGAACATGCCTATAGGGGCACTTCTCCCGTGGTGTATGTGGATTTCCACGTAAACCCAAGCGTTTCACCGGTGATGATTTGATATTTTTGTTCATTTTATTTCGATTATATATTTCAACAATAACCATTAAAAGAAGCATTTAGCATTTAAAACCAAAACAAAGCCTTATCCCATGCTGTGGGAAATCTAGTCGTTGAGAGTTAATTAAGTTATATGGGCAATAGAATCTTTCTCAATGTCCATTCAAGCAGGTTTTATATCTTGTCCAGTTTGACAATTTGTGACAGGGTGCGTCCCATTACATTGCCTTTGTACTCCTTGTTTTACAACTTTTACTTCAGAAGAATGCAATACTAAATCCAATACCTCCACGTTTCCTAACCAATGTAGTGGAATGGTTTTTCACCATCACAGACCATGTAACTCATTCTGTTCCAGGTTATTTATTTATTTTAAAATTGTTACTTGGCTTCTTTTTTGTTTTTGAAAGGGAATTGTTACCTGGTTTCTTATAATACCCTTGCCAAACTTATCTAATAAAGAAAGCTTTAGTGTTACTAAATTTATAAATGACTCGAAAATTAGTTGTTTATTAAATTGGCTAAACTTTACTTGGCAGCAAGGAGAAACAGGCATCCCTCACACTACTCTTGTGCATAGACAATAAGTTCTGCTTTTGCAACTTAGAACATACCAGACGTCCTCCTGCAATGATGGCAGTAATGGCTACCGCTGCTTTCAGTCCGGCCATTCCAAGTGCTTCTGCTATGGCCTGGAAACCAATCTGTGAAGAAAGAAGGGACCAAACATGCAGAAGCACTTAAGCGTTGCCATGAAGAAGTGTCCATAATTCGAAAGAAAGCAGTGTAAATTGTTACACAAACCAGAAAGACAAGGCCGCTGATCATAATTTTTAGAAGATTATTTTTTGAAAAATAATTTTTAGAAGATTATAATAACATGGAACATCAATTTTGCTTTTACAGACACTTCAACAAAATAGCAAAAACAAAACTAGGACTATGTAAGATCACCAATTCAAGCTACATCAAGAAGGTTCAAATCACGGGCATTTATATCTAAGCTCATGGTCATAACGAACTTCATCTCCGTGTGCAGCAAGCCCTATCCAAATCCCTGCATAGCCAGGCTAACAAACTTCATCTCCATGTGCAGCAAGTCCTATCCAAATCCCCACATAGCCAGGCTTCTGAAAGGACTTGTACCTCATTCTTATCATATCCAAAAATACAAAGGTTTTTGTGATAATTCAATTGGAAATTGATTATTTGAATTATGCCATCAGGAGTCCGATAATCAATTTGGCTGCATTCTGATTAGGTATCAATTAACTTGGATAGTCATTCAACAGACTAAACCAATCAATGCCTCGCCATAACTTACTCACATGGCATTTCCGTGATCATTTGAATAGAAATGATCATCTGAATCACTCTGTCAGGAGCTCCCTCCCCCCATAAAAGAACTTTGAACATATCATTACAAGCAGAACCTTAGCCAATATCTTAAGGCACTTGATGAATAGAAAAGGATGGTGATTGGGCAACATTTTTGTACTTGCTATTTCCACGGTCCTTAGTACCAAAAGATACAGCAGTTCTATGTTCTTAATGTAGACTCTAATGTAAAAGAGTTATAAATTTATAATGTAGTTTTGTCCCCTTGATGAATATATTAAATATGAATGAAGATGGTCTTGTTTATGCTTTTATAGCACTGCATTTTGGTGAATTGCTCCTCCAGTATGTATTGTTGTATGTTTCTGTATACAAGTTCAGATACCAAGCAACTGGTCAAGGTTCAGGTTTATAGTGGCAACAAGTGGCATATGTCACATACTTGTCCAAAACAAAATAGAACAAGCCCCATTCTTCTCTTTAATGCCACATTTCATGGACTGGCCTTCACAATTTTTTTAGAGAATTTACATAAAAGCCACCAATCTTTTAGTTAAATTTCAATGTACTCCTTGATCATTAAACATCATTGATGCATCCCCAAATTTTCCAATTTTTTCAATGTAACCTCCCTCTTCTCCAAATGTCTAATATCGTTAGCTTTTGTAAACATTTGACCAAAATCCCCTTGTACTTAACAGCAAAACAGAAAAAGCAAAGAAAGGGAAAAATACATATGTTCAGGCATTGCTTAAAAAAAGAGATTTACATTCATAACCATGTAATCTTTCCTAATTACATCTACACCCTCATATATCTCATATTTACTTCTATACCCCTACAAACTTGGCCATTTATCACATATGCTCTTCCGTTAGTATTTCACAGTATAATGCAATAACCATAGTTGAGGTGTAACTATAAGCCATAGTTACCTTTAAAAAAAGAAAAAAAAAAGTACAAAGAGAAGCTGACATCGCCTCTTCCTCAACAAAGCTGCGAGTTGTCAGTCATCAACTTCATGGGCACCCCAGAGCGACTTCGTTGTCATCGACGGCCATGAGGTGGTGGCGTTGGACCTATGGGGATAGAGATCAAGTGAGGAGGATGAGGGTGGAGGAAGTGTCAAGGGAGGAGGAGGGTGGAGGAGAAGGGGTCAGGGAAGGAGGAGGGGTCAGGGGAGGAGGAGGATGGAGTAAGAATTGAGGGAGAAGCAAGAGGGGGGAAGCGATCTGTGGGTTGGGAGGAGGGGGTCGGTGAGGAAGAGGTCGGTAAGGAGGAGGGGGAGTTGGTTAGTCAGTTGGGAAAGGAGGCCAGTGAGGAGGAGGTCTGTGGGTTGAGGGGAGGAGGCTGATGAGCAGGAGGTCTGTGTGTTGACTTTTGTGTGCCCTCGACGAGCATTCCGACTAATGTAATGCAATTACATTTATCATTTGAACAAAAGAATTAAATTAATTTCCAGGAAATGAATTGGAACCCTTAATATGAATAAGGTGACGTACTTAACCAAATCAAATAAACGTGATGTGTGTTGATTCGGGTCTAAAGGGTTTAAAGGATCCAAAGCACATCAAGAATACCATCTAATTCGATCAATTATTTCCAATCTGAGTTGGGATGGCAACCTTCTTTAGAGATCGTCACTTGATTGATGTTCTTGGATGGAGATTCAAGAATTGTCACGCAGGTCGGGTAAGGGAGTTAACCTAATGAAACAAGAGATAGTCGAAGTCTTCCAATGTTGTCATGGAGAGAGCGTATCCTTCGACCTGAGACAAATATGTCTCTGTTCACAAACATGTACATTTAGTGGACCGATAGTTCATGCCAAGTGTACATTTCAAGGGACACATCAAGGGCATGCCATAAAAATGCTCGTATTTCGACAATAGATTTAAATGATTTAGATGGACCGAAAATAGGCCATTTTAAAGGCACGCCAAGGGTATGTCGATGCATGCCGACAAAAATAGCAAAAGTAGTCAAAATGATATAAATTTCAAGAAAAGCACAAGCTTAAGCTTATTTACGTTCCTGTACAACTCAACGATTGTTCAATCATTCAATGAAGTGAACATGATTGACGATTCTTATTTCTTATCTCCACCACTCCACCCATCGTAACCCATCAGCCAGCCTTAGTAGCAGCAATAGCAGCATGGCACGGCAGCACGCAGCAGTGCCGCTACGTAGGCCTGCAGCAATCGACTAGTCGCAGCAGTGCAACAGCAGGAGCAAGCCAAATGGTAGTAGTAGGAGCACGGCGGTAGTAACAGTAGCACAACAATAGCAACCAACACTTCATCGTAGTCAAAATGCCAATCGTGTTGACCGTATCAACAATATGCCGACAAAACCCCTACATTTCAGCTTCGATTTTGTGTCGAAATGGGCTACCGACTGAAACCCCCATTTCGACGACATGCCATCGACACTTCAATCATTGGTTGATGCACCCATCTTGGGCTGAAACTAGAAAACCCATGCATGTGAGAAAGGGCAGGAGGTTCTCAATGCAAGAAGAGAAGATAGTCCTTTGGATAAAGATCTGATCTTCGTTCTCATCATAATAATACAAAGAGATGTTGAAAATAATATTATCCAAAGAGGAATGATGGCAGTCTAATAGGATTAGACCTCAAGATAATATTATCCTCTATGTGTGAAGAATTCACGAGTATTTCGAATACTTGAGGAGGCATGCTGCCAAAATTTCATGAATCTTATAGCTTTACTATTGACGTGATGAAACCAATAATGATTTTGACGGGTTCCTACTTGAAGGATAAATCAATTGTAATTTAAAGAGTTAAATTGCACTTGATTTGGTAATTAATTGCACCTAATTTGATTAGGTGGAAAGCTCAAGTGTTGGATTACAATTAATTTAAGTTTGAATACTAGATCTAAACATCTCATAAGTTGTTAAAGACTTATCTTACAAAATTCAAGTAAGATTTGATCTCTACCCCTAGATGGAGATCCAATGGTTGCCATCAAAATAAGATTAAGGTTGGAATCCTTATAAATCTCTCCAGTGCAAACCCTAATCTCCAAGTCTTTATAATTCCACCAAATCTCAAGAGTTCCAGTCGCTAAAGGAAGAGAATGAATCATTCCTTCTATAGTTGGATGTCCAACAAGCCTATTGGACATCCAGTGCGGTACTAGCTGGACGTCCAATCGGTGAAGGGGTTTGCCATCAGGATCGCGAACATCACAAGCTAATCAACCAACACTTGTTGGTCATCTGGTCAGTACAGCACTGTGATTTCACGATCTTTTTGGAGTGCTTTTTATCATGCATTCGAGATTCTGAGGTGAGGATTCGCTTCAGATTCACGAAGAGTTCACAGATCTCGTCCGGGATTGGATCTTCTCAACACGAATGGTCTCATCCACCCGTCAAAAAAAGTTTGGAGCCTACTAGGACTTATTTGAGGAGGCACCACACATAAGGTGTTGTACCACGCCACCCATAAGGTATATCTCAATATCTCATGGCATCATGAGATGATTGGAAATTAGTTTCAATCATGTTTTGATTTTTAGGGTGTTTTATTTCATATGCATGATCTGGTTTTCGACACCGATTCGATCTTATAGTTTGAAAAAATTTTAAACACCTATTTTCATTCTTCCGTGGTGCCACAAGTCGATATAATCAAACCCTTCAATGTGGGTTGGGGGAGGGAGGCTGTTGAGGAGGAAGGAAAGGTGGTATGTAGGTTGAAGGAGGAGAATGGTGAGGAGGAAGTCTGTGGGTTGGGGAAGGAGGCTAATGAGGAGGGGGGAGGAGAATTATGAGGAGGGAGAGGTGGTCTATAGCTTGAGGGAGGAGGCTAATGAGGAGGGGGCAGGTCCCTAACCATGTTGCCATTCCTCGCCAATCCATGAAGCTCGCACCACTGCATGATTAAACTAGTGTTAGGTCCCTTGTAAATAAAATATTAGTGTGTGGATTTATGTTGTAATTTCTCCATTACTTGGAGAGAAAGGAAACTTGTCATTATTAATAAATCATCCTCCTTTATTCATTATTGGTGTGCTATCAGAACATCAATCTATTGTTTAAATGGAGTAGTCCTTTGTTCTTCATGGATTGCTCTCATTACCGAGTAACATGGGTTGTTTTCTCCATCGGAAAATCAACTTTATTTCAAGTAGCTTGAATGGCATCAAACCTTGCCCCTTAACTCCCATCCTAATCTTCGATGGATCTGATCCGAACAAGGTCAAATCCAAGCCACAGCAGCTGCCCGAATCACCATTGCCATCACCGCACGAATCAACTCTCACTGTTGCTCCCTCATTTCACCATTGTCAATCCTCCTTGGCATCGACCAACCATCGCACGACCCTCGTCTTCGCCTCTCTGCTTAATCCAACCTTGGCGAGATCAGACCTTCGTCGCAACGCTCGTAAGAAGTCACTCTTCCTATTGCCATTGTTTGTTTTGACACCGCCAGGTCTTCCCTATCGACCCTCATGCGACCTCTTCTTTGTCGTACCCTACATTATTGAATCCTTTGATGCTCCTAACACCATTCTTTAAAAAAACGTAGGCGCGCCAATTTCGCCTCGAGGCAAGGCGCGCCAATTTCGCCTCAGCTGCAATCTGCGAGGCGTGCGCCTCACTTTGCCAAGGCGTGGCTGAGGCACTGAGGCGTTGGAGAGGCGCCACCTCGACTGGTTTGGTTTGTAAAATGGTCATGTGCTAGTCACATGATCATTTTTTTGACCCAAGCCTTAATGTAGCTCATTTAGCCCTAAGCCTAAAATCCAAACCTCAAAAAGTCCTGAGCAAGAGCCATCACCGGCAAGTCGACGACAGCTCCTGCTCCACTGCATCGCAGCCTCCACCGGCGAGTAGCGCTTCAGTGCCAGCAGCGCAAGTAGCGGTAGCCTTCAGCGCAAGCCCTAGCGCAGGCTTCAGCACTCCACGCAGGCCCTAGTGCAGGCTTCAACGCAGCACAGCTCCAGCGCAGGCCCTAGCGTAAGCAACGGCAGCTCAGGCCCCAGCACAGGCTCCAGCGCAGCGCAGGCCCCAACGCAAGCAGCGGCAGCACAGTGCTCCACGCAGGCCCCAGCGTAGCGTAGCTCCAGTGCAAGCCCTAGCGCAAGCAGCAGCAACTTAGGCCCCAGCACAGGCTCCAGCGTAGGCCCCAACGCAAGCAACGGCAACTTAGGCCCCAACGTAAGCAGCGGCAACTTAGGCCCTAGCGCAAGCTCCAGCTCTAGCGGCAGTGCTCCACTCTCCAGCAGGACGCATTTGAGGTTGAGGTTAGTATGTTGAGGTTGAACTTAGTATGTTGACTATAAGTTTAGGTTAACTTTAGTCTGAATGACTATATGTTGAGCTTAACTTTAGTATGAGTGTATGACTATATGTTGAGGTCAAAGTGAATGACTTGATTCACGAAATATACTAGTTGTCAAAGTGGAACCTTTGTTATTTATTTGATAGCTTTATTTATTTTTCAAGTTTAGGTCATTTAGGTTTATTTAATTACCAATCTCTTTTATACTTTTAGATATGGCACCAAAGGCAAGAAGAGGAAAAGAAGGATCCACTGGAAGGTCTAATCCTGGATGAAAGTATTGCACAGAAATTGACCTTCAAGGATCTCAAAGGGAGAAAGGATATAAGTATGTGAAGTGTAACTTCTGTGGGAAAACTATCACAGGTGACATTGCAAAACTAAAGGAGCACTTAGCGAAGACACACAAAAATGTGGGAGCATGTGCAAAGGTGCCACCTAAAGTTGAAACTGAAATTAAGGCCTTCTTAGCAAAGAAGGAAGTTGGTAGAAGAAGAGCACTTGAAGAAATGGAAAAAATTCGTCGCATAGGTGCATATATAGTAGAAGGTTCATCTGGGCATGATGAAAATGCACCTACAAGATCAAATGGTACGCAAGTGGTGAAGGGTCCTATGGATTTATTTGTTGCAAGAGTTGAACAGAAAATATGGCCTAGAAGTGATGGACCTGATAATGCTCATCAATGTCCTCCAAAGCAGATTACTTTGAATTCTTCTTGAAAGAAAGAGCAAAGAATTAGAACGTGTCTTAGTATTGGTAGATTCTTCATTGAGAATGGATTGTCATTCAATTTGACCACCAGTCCATCTTACTGGTAAATGCTTCAAGATGTAAGTAACTATGGAAGGGGATTCAGAGGTCCTACAATGCATGAGTTACGAACTTGGATTTTGAAAGAAGTCAAGACAATAGCTACTATGATGGACCAAGTGAAAGAGTCTTGGGAAGAGATTGGATGTAGCATAATGTCTGATGGTTGAACAGATACAAAAGGATGCACCTTGATCAATTTTTTTGTTAACAACCCAAAAGGTACGTGATTTCTGAAATCTATTGATGCCTCTGATGAGATCAAGAATGCTATCTATCTCTTCAAATTGATGGATGATGTTGTTGAAGAAGTGGGCGAAAGCAATGCTATCCAAGTGATAACAAATCATGCATCAGCTTATAAAAAAGCTAGAGAGAAATTGATGGAAAAAAGGAAACATTTGTATTGGACTCCGTGCAATGCTCATTGCATTGACCTTATGCTGGAGGATATCATGAAGCTACCTCTTCATGACTCTGTTTTCAAGAAGGCCAAACAAATAATCAATTAGATATATGCACATGCTTGGGTGGTGGCCATGATAAGGAAGCATGTAGGAGGAGACTTGGTGAGACCTGCCGTCACTCGGTTTGCTACCGCTTTCCTTACCTTGCAGAGATTGCTAACAGCAAAAAATGCTCTTAAGTCTTTTTTCATCTCAAAAAGGTGGAAGTGCAACAGTTATGCATTAAAGGTTCAAGGGCAAGCTGTACAAAATATTATCCTCAAAAGTAGAACATTTTGACCTGGTATAGCCTATGTGATAAGGACAATCAAACCGTTGATGTTGGTTTTAAGAATGGTGGACGCTGAACAATATCCACCTATGGGATTTATTTATGAGGCTATGGATAGGGCCAAGGAAGCTATTGCTAAAAATTTGGGTAATGATGAAAAGTACAAGACAATCTGGGACATCATTGACACAAGATAGGACAGGCAATTGCACACACACTTGCATGATGCTGCCTATTTTCTGAATCCCCAATGCTAGTATGAACCAACTTTTAAAGTTGATTCAGAAGTAAAGATGGGCTTGTACTCATTCTTCCAGATGTTGATTCCTGACAAGGATGAGAGGTTGAATGTGGATCTCCAAACAGATGCATTTGTTAATGGAAGAGGATTACTTGGATGGTCCAATGCCATTGAAACTCGTTTTAAGAGGAGTCCTGGTAAAGTCCTTTCAATGATTCTATCATTTAAATTAATAAATTTTGTTAATTTTTTCCTATATACTATAAACAAAATTTCCATTACAACGGATTGGTTGAGAGCATTTGGTGATGAAACACCTGAGTTGAAGAAGTTTGCCATGCGCATTTTAAGTTTGACTTGTAGTGCATCTGCATGTGAGCGAAATTGGAGTGCTTTTAATCAGGTAAAAAGTTTAAATTTGCATTTTAAATTTAGAGTAATATATAATAACTAGGCTATAAAATTTAATGGTGAACTTTTCATTGAGTAGGTCCATACTAAAAGAAGGAACAGACTGAGACAAGATAAACTCAATGACTTGGTTTATTGTATGTTCAATTTGAAATTGAAACATAAGGAGGTGAAGAAAAAGACAATGGATGATCATCTATGCTTAGAGGAAGTGAACTCAGATGATGAGTGGATTGCTGAGCTACAACTTTGTGAAACAGAAATTGATGCTTATGAGAAGCTTGATGCAACTATAGCTCTAGAAGAGGATCCTATTGATCTTGAGCAGTTAGTAGGAGCAGAGAGAGGAATACAAGTAGGAGGAAGTAGAAGAAAGAGGCAAAAGAGAAAGGACAAGGGTAAAGGTAATATGTAATTTTATATTTTGCTGAACTATAATGTTTAAAGTTACAAACTAAGGTTCTAACTTCTAAGAAATTATTTAAAATGACTTATCTTTTAGGCAAAGCTGTTATTGACGTTGAGGAGGAAGAGTTTCAAGAGAGTGATAGAGATACTGAGGAAGATGTTGATAATGAGGCTAGGATGAAGTTTATGAATGACTCTTGGGATGATGCGACCAGCCCTAACGACAGCATTGATGAGCTTGACGGTGTTCAAGGAGGAGGAGACTAGAGTCTACAATGTGTCGTAGTTCTTTTGAGTTTTTGATGTGGATGTTTCATGTACCTTCATTTTAATGTATGTTTCAACTCTTAAATCTCCCAATGGTTTGGGAAGTTGATTTAGTTTGTACTTTTGTTATGGTTTCTAATCTTTTATATTATATGGAAGTTTATCTTTTCATTTAAACATCATCTCTCATTTAATTTCGCTATTTCAATGTTGTGATAGAGAGAATGTTATGAACCTGTCATTTATGTTATTATTTCCTTGTTAGCACTTGATAAGTATATATCATTTCATTTTCAATATTTTTTATGCAAATCCTGAGGCTTACGCCTCGACCGCCTCACCTCGATGAAGGCAAACCGCCTCGGTACCACCTCGCGTCTTTTAAAACCTTGCCTAACACTAGTGGTTCTCCAGTATCACCCTAGGGTCAACACCATCACTTATGTTGGGTTCGAAGGTTTCAGAACTTTGTTCTTTTGAACAGTTGATTTTCGAAGGGGGGAGAAAGTTGCCATCATGACTTCAGGTCAGCATCCCCTTTCTTTTCTGAATATGCTCACCAATGGAAATTATCTTCTTTGGAAGAGTTTGATATCCCTTTTTTTCATGAGAAATGCCTTACTAGGCACATTTATGGGACAAAGCCTACTAAATTCTTGATGACAATAGGCAAGGATGGCTTAGGTCTTTCTCAAGAGGTATACTTTGTTTCAAATCTTGAGTATTATGAATGCTTTGCTTTAGATCAACAATTAATTGGTTGGATCAAATCTACCTTGTACGAGGAAGTTGTTACTCAAGTAGTTCATGTGTAGACCGCAAAAAGTTTTAAGACTATCTTAATAGTGATTGTTCTATATCAGAACATAATAGAGTATTGCAACAAAGTGCAGAATATATGTAATAAAGTCGTTCTTGTTGGTGAAGAAGTCTTCGCCACCTCAACATATAAATTTGAAACTCCATCCAAATTTGAATTTGAAATCGGCTGCACCATATTTGGTGAAGACCTCGCTACCTCAGCATTCAAATTTAGAACACCATTCAATTTTGAATTTGAATTTGAAAGTCGATTCAAATTCAAATTTTGAACCTCGCACGCTGCACTCCGACGAACCGATTTCCAAATGAAGCATCCATCCCTCTTCCTTGTCAACAAGGCCACACGCAATGTTCCTCCAATCACCGTTGCTGTGTATGATTGCTGATTCCCACCTGTTGACAACATCTCCAACATGATGACCCAAGAGGAACCACTATGCCGAAGAACCAACTTAAAAGGGACTACTCGACCAAAGAGTAGCTCACCTTCTACCACCACAACTGATAGAACCTCACCTTGGACAAGAAGGCCTGACACCTCTTGATCCTCACGATTGAGGCACAAATAGCCATCGCCACCTTGATCGAGTGCAACTTCAACGGAATACCCTGAATGCAAGCCATGAAGGAAGGTCCCGATCAAGGTTTTTCATCCAAGGCTCCATCATGCAGTCACAAAGACCTCCATCAGAGAACCGCCTCTCCCAGAACAAACTCCTTGAAATGCAGAGATTCAATGTCACGATCATCCAAACCAAACAGCACGACCTTCGTGGGCAAGAAAGGCGCAATCCTCTAATCCCGAGAGTGGAGCCCTCGACTCTCTACCTTCATCCTGACCACTGAAAGAGGCACTGCCCCCATAATGAAATCTCCTACAAGTGAAGCATTTAGAACTTCCTTAATAGAGGACATCACACTAAACCACGATGCATCAAGCTCCATTAATGGTGGTTTGAAAGGCAGAAGAGGAAGGAGAATGTCCTCGACAGCCAATGACGATGACCACATCCCTTGTATAGAACACACATAAGATCTTTGCGATCTCTTGTAAAGTGTTCTTTTGCCCTACACTTGAAACATAAGACTCCAAAATCACGCGGGCTTCACTTTCAAGGGGAAGCACGCACCCATTCCCCATCAGAGATCCTCTCTGGACCCCTTCTCTACCATACTGACCTCCCTCCTCAAAAATGTGTTTCTTGATGATAAAAAGAGATCCTAACCCTCTTTATAAAGAGGGGATTACAAGCAACCCCAATTCCAATCCTAATCCTAAACATAGAAATAAATAAAATCTTAAACAAACTAAAACATATCTCCTACAATCCGAAAAGAGATAAAACATGGTAAGAAATAAATCCTAGTTTCCTAATTCTATTTCTAAAATAATCTCTAACACTCCCCACCACCCCACCCCAAGTTGAAGAGTACAATGCCCAACTTGTAGGAGTAATGCAACAAGAGAGCTCCCCCATCAGGCGTAGTCTGAGGATGGAGCAAGTAGGAAGGTAGTCAAGCATGCAAACAGGTAGATATTTAGGCATGCAAGTAGTCGTCTCTTCGCCAGTGGAAACCTAACTCGCTTGGGGCTATAACAAAAAACTAGCTTGAAGACCTTTAGGTAGTCTAGAAGCAATCCCAAACAAGCTACAGAGTAGAGCATACGATCCTAAGCAGTACTAAAGTAGCAAAGATGATCCCAAGCAGGCAACAGGGTAAGGGAGACGATCCCAAGTAGACAACAGAGTAAGGGAGACGATCCCAATCAATCATCAGAGTAGGGTAGATGATCCCAAGTAGGCTACAAAGTAGGGGAGACGATCCCAAGCAGTAGCAGTCGCCTTACACCAATAAAAAAAAAATCCTTCTCGCTAAGAGAAGGCAAAAATTGACGTAAGGCATTTAAGGATGGGGCTGAGCACATGGCTTAGTTACCCCACCAGTCATCGACGTCCTTTACATCAATGGTAGGATCAGATGCTCCAAACGTAGTGGTCCAATCAGAAGTAGTAGCATCAAAAGTAGTAGCAATAGTATTGGCCACAAGACTTCGTGGCGATAGCAATAGTAGAGGCCTCACTCCTTAGTAGAGATTACTGCTGTGACAATTCCCAAAAAAAATTTTCAATTTTCAATACAAGGGGGTGGAGGGGCAAACCCCCCTACAATACCGATCAACAGCAATAGGGATTCTGAAACATAGCATTAGGCCACCTGGATACCAAGTCAAGCGTGTTGAACCTCAGGGAGGCAACATCAATGCTTATGTGCATGCATCACAAGCAAAGGCATGTGTGAGGATGCACACTAAGACAGCAATAATGTGTGCGGCATGTGCACACAAGGCAACACTACGTGTGTGGGGATGCACGCGAAGGCAGGGCTGCAATACGCACTTTTGTATACAGTAAGGCAAATCAACCATACGCTTATACACACACGGCAAGGGAGTAGCGTGTGAGGCTACATGCAACAAGAGCAGCCACAAGACCACGCACATGTAGAAGAGTGCACGTGATGCGCGCAAAGGGCTAGTGCAGATCACGTACATTGGCATACACAAGCTGGTGCAGCTCACATGCACTAGTGTGCACAACAAGTAGCGTTGTTCACGGGTAGAAGCTATGCGGATTGCATGTTGGTGCGCACAAGAGGACTATAGCATGCTATAGAGGCTGATTGCGCATGATGACTGCGTGTATACTGGAAAAACCCTGCTTATATTCGCGCTACAAGCACGAGGAGAGATCGCACGATGGACACAAGAAGCAAGAGCGCACAGCTTTGGTGCGTATGGGGAGAGGAGGCACATGGAGAAACCCACATGCAAAAGAGAAAGGGTCGACGGTCCATAGGAATTCCTGAGGACCGTTTGCGCTCCAATACCATGTCGAAGAATTCTAGAACTACATTTTCAAGAGAATAAGAATTGATGACAAGAAGAAATCCTAACCCCTCTTTATATAGAGAGGGCATTACAAGCAATCACAATCCTAATCCTAATCTTAAACATGAAAATAAATCAAATCTTAAATAAACTAAAATCTATCTCCTACAATTTGGAAAGAGATAAAACATGAAAAGAGATATATCCTAGTTTCCTAATTCTATTCTAAAATAATCTATAACACTTTCAATAGTTCACTCAAGTAGACAAGTGCATGTATCACATTGCACTAACTGGAGAAATGTTTTAGACATCAATAAAGATATAAATTCTCTTCCACACAATAACTCAAATCTCTTCATTTATACACCATGAAACCAATGGCACTATCTTTCAATCAATGCCAAGGACCTTAAGCCTTAAAGATTTTTAATATGTGCATCCAAGTAAACAGTACCCTGCCATGGCTGCGTGAGCTTGAAATGTTGCATCTCTAAGACAAGAATTAGATTTTTTCTTTTTTTTTAAAAGGGAAAAGAATTAGAATTGCATGCAGAATAAAGATGAATTTAAGCAAAAGGGTATAGCATTAAGAAAGAAGTCAAAGATGTTACCCCTCCTTTTGATGAACTTGGCGAAATAAGAGGTATAAGTATCAGCAACACAACTACTGCCAAATCCTGAAAAAGAAAAACCAAAGATTTTGTCAGAACCAGAATAACATACATAAAATGAAAGTGTATTCATCCCCTTCCACCATGCAAAATCATTACATGGCAAATGCAAGCTTCTTATGATAATATATTGTTGTAAGGATAAGGACCAATCCTCCATCACAAAATATACACATAGGTGCAAAACCCCTCATCATAGTTTACTTAATAAAAAAACATTCTAAGTTAATTCAAGATTAAGACCTCGGAGTGATTCTTATCAATTCACTTATAAGATCTCTTGTGATCAGCAGGAGAGAGAGAGAGAGAGAGAGAGAGACTGCGAAGTGGAAATTTTGCTTGCAGATTGCATATAGAAGAATGCTGACCTTTCAACAATAAACAATTACAGTCCAATTCAATTATGACAAAGTATAATTAGTTATAACACACTTTTAAATATCGGGATTAAACAAGGGCCTAACTATGCGTTTCAAGTCTCTAACGGAATTCTTGTGCAGCTATTCCTCTCTATATCCAGTGCTACACTCTCATTGGTAGCTTTCTGATCTTACAAAGTTTTAACATGCCCTACCTCACATGCATATACACACTCTACTAGTCACAGTCAGGATAACCATCCTAAGCAGAGGAGTCCAGTCTGTTGCGAATGGCTCTTTGTGAAAATGAATCACAAACTGTCTCTATCAGCATGCAGACTTCTCCAGCCATGTTTAACCCATGCATGCACCCTTAAGCCTAGTTTAGATGGGGGGATAGATTTTGTGGGAAAACTTTTTTGCAGAAGGGTTAATCTGGTGGGTTAACCTATAACTGTTTGGAATGTAGAAGAATAACCTTAAGGGTTATCCTATGCATGGAAGTTTGTTGTTTGGGAATTTGTTAATAGGATAAAGTGTAGAATGATATTTTTATCCCTAGAGTTATTGTTTTGAAAGTTTGTTCGTTTTAACAGCAGTTAGCTCTAACAAGATAATTATAATTTAATATCCCCTACATCAAAGATTAATCAATGTTAGCATTCTGCATTGTTTACGAAATAATTTCCAATTCACACGAGCTATAATTTATCTGGGGGTATGTTTGTTGCCTTCACACCAACCCGCATACCTGACCTTTTCACTCACAACTTTCTGCCATTGACATGCCAATTCCACCACGACAATTAAGCCAGCTAAACAAACAACCCATTATCAAATATGCATATTGGTTCCATAATTCTGAATCACAAATCAATCATGTATCTTGCAAGTCTAAAGTAGTTGATACTAGTTTTTAAAAAGGAACAAAAACATCATACACCTAAACAATAAATCTTGGTCATAGCCAAAAATCATATATATTTGGACACATCGTCTAAGCAAAATCCAGCAATAAAGAACATTCAAACTTTCATGCAAATAAATATGTATCAAAAGTAACATGATTAGGAGGAAGCATGGTTCTGCTTTATGAAAGATTGCGGAAGGTGGCAACGTCCTCTGGTGGTCATAGGGGAGTGGTGGCAACCACTGCACCATGGGCTTTGGGCAGTACACCTTGATGGGTCACTCTGCCTCCTCCTCCTCCTTTCTCTCCATCACCCTCTTGTTGCTGCCAGGGTGGTGGTGCACTGAGGAGGGGAGCCTCTGCAGAAACTCGCGTGGCTGGTCCAGGTCCAATCAAGGAGGGAGATGAGCCTTTGGAAGCCAGTAATTGCCATGTCAGCAGTGACGCCCAAGCAGTCAGGACCCATCTCCGATTGGGTGGTCCAATGGCCAAAGAGGAGGCTCTCCTTGCTACGGAGAGAAGTTTGCACGGAGGCATTATCTATCTATCCTCCCTGACAAGTACATAGGAGTGGTGAGGCTAGAGACAGGATTTGTCCCTGACAAGTTTTCACGTGAATGGTGTAGGCGGGATGAGGAGCTTCGGGGTTAACCTGTGGGAATTCAAGGGAAAACCCTTCAAAATCCTTATCCCACATGAACCGAAGAATAACTTATCCTAGGTTAAGTGCCCTTAACCCGGGTTAGAATATCCCATCTACCAAACAAGGTTAACCCCCATTTTCATGGGTTAACCCAGTTGCCAAACTAGGCCTTAGAGTTAGAGATGGTGTCCCAACAGTGATTGACCTCCCAAATAATGCAAAGGTCCTCAGCAACATTCCCATTCACTAGAGAATGGCAGGCAGCACAAGCAGCAGCAGTGTTCCTTCTTGGTGATAACTTGTGTGTTTGGCATTCTCAAGGATGTGTAGAGGCTCAAAAACAATTCAGTGACATCAACAAAAATATCTGTTGCATGTGGAATTTGGAGTAGAAAACCCATTTTTTTAAGTAAAATAGGCCTGCACCCATTCCACGTCCATCAAAACTAATTAACCAGAGCAGATATGAGGGATTAAGATAAGAAGCCACTAAGCAATCACAAGGTTCCCAACCCTTCTTGCATACATTTTCAATATAATTCTTGCAGTACCTAGTGATGCACCCATTTCATTCCCCTCAAAGCTGATTGACTGGAAAATAGATATCAGCCTAGTCCTCTCCTCCTGCAGAGACAAATAGCAGTCCCAGGCAGGTTTCCTTCCTTCCCCAAAGAGCCCCAGAATGACCTAGTCACAAGTTGGCACACTTCCTCCAAACTTCACAAAAGGCGCAATCAGCGAAGAGATATCACTTCTTCAACCTTACTCAGAAGGCAAAATAAAATTTTTTTAGAATCACTCTGCTTACACTACCACCAACTTTCTGCCTCAATGTTTGCATGAAGTTTATAAGGAATAGGGTATCCTCTCAGCACATCCAAGAGATACCATGCCAACTTCAGCTCCTCCCCTACATATGCAATGAAATATCATAATGAGGTCGACAGGAAACAATTGCTCGCCACTATGAAACAACCTTAATCATGCAAATATCTCATCAAGATCATAGCTCATGATCTCTCAAAGATAATTGAAAGGGGGCAGCAAAAAAAAAAAAAATCCTTGCCCAACAACAGCATACTTTGGCCAGCATGCAATCCAGAGGAAATGTCATACAAACAAGAATATGGAATCTGTCAGAAAGGAGCATAATCAACATCCTTCGGGGATGACCACTGACAGCCATTGCCTTAATTTTAGATGAACTCAGCCTCCATGTCCTCAAGTGTCCTCAAGGCCCCAACATTAGCTCATCTACTTGAGAGGCGACGGCCAATAACCCAGAGCCACAACAACAAAGTCTTTTCTCAATTAAGTGGGATCCACCACATAGATTCTTTACCTCCATTTAGATCTATTTTGAGCCATTTTTTGTCTTAAGTTGAAGTAATGGAGATGGCTGCCCAAAAGTTATTAGAAAGCATCATGTAAACAAAGAAGCTTCCCCTCCAAGGAACTCCAACCTGCACAAGGTGAGTAATGCTTAACATTTTCCATGAGGTTAGTGATGCTGAGTCGTCAGAACCCCAAGCTCGGGACCCAGGCATAGATCTCCCAAAGAGACCCTACCCCTACCCTCCAAAAAATTAAAAAGTCTTTCTTGCCTACCTTAGAAAATTAGCAAGAAAGCTTGTAAAGCATGCAAATTCAGCAGGCAAGGCAAAGAATCAAGCTAAAGTGAGAACCCCTCACCCAGAAACAAAGGAGGTATCTTGAGTCCATGACTATCACTCTTAGAGCTTTTGCTCAAAGTGCACCAAAGAAAGCACCTCCCAACCATGCCAACTTGTCACATTCCAAGGGAAATCTTGGGAATAATAGATAAGGTTTCCCTACAACAGGCCAAGACTTAATAACAAGAGATGACAAGAAGTTCTACCCAAAGAATCCAAAGAAATTTTGACTTCTGCCCTGGCACAAGCCCAGAAAAAGGCAGAGAACCTGCACAACGAATTTCACTTTCTTATTATTGACCTTAGTACTGCAGAAAACAGTGAATCACTTCCATGCTGCAGCAAAATATCATGTCCCCCTGAGGAACTAACCTTGAACCTGTGTAAAGAGCACCTGCAACTTGAGAACTATGTACATCATCCATGCTAGTTGCTGAGATGTCATTTGCCAGCAAATACAGCCTATTAGTCCAAATTAAGTCCATTTGCTTGGTGGAGTCCTTTGCTAGGCCAAATGCACTTTCAGTTTATCATTTCTCGCAGTTAAAATCTAAGAAATAATCCATAAATCAATCAACAAAGCTATTTGGTATGCCCAATTACAATAATTCATAAAATTTAAAATCTGAGGTGCAGAAATATGCCACTTAAATTGGACAAGTTGCATCCAGGAAGAAAGAATGCACCTGAAACAATAAAACTGAGAAAGTAGCACGACCATGCCGTGATGTGCTTTCCCCTCTTTCTTGAAGGACCTGGGAAGGGTTCAAAGAATGTGAATTAGCCATCAGCTCAAGTTCTTGTTAGCTTTGAAGAAAGAATCAACATCTTCAAAGAACAGCATCTGAGGAACTATTTCAAGAGAAAAGGAGCAGATAAGGTTTGAGAAAATTATTTAGTGGACCCAAAGAATTGAATTAAATCACACAAGTTCTGCTGAATTAAGTTCCAGGGTAAAAACCTTTCATGCCATACAAATATAATAGGAATACCAAGATAAACTACAACCAGACTGTCAAATGCACCCAGATTAATGGCGCCAACATCTGCAGACACTTGAGGACAATGTATCAGGCTTAGCTAGGAATCACAAGACAGGACAAACACCTGCAGAACAACTGCTGTAGAAGAAAGAGCGAGACCATTGCCAATCACAATAACAGCAGGACCTGGCTGCCCAGAGACTAGATGAGCAGCCAACCCAACCACTGCAGCTGTCACCAACACCTGAAACAGGATCCAAGTTTGTATCCAGAAATTATTTAAGTGCACAAGTGCTAAATCAGAGATGATCCAGGTAAAAGCTTGGGAATTACCTGAGCACAGCCCAACCCAAAAACATATTTCTTCATGGAACTCAATCGCTCTACAGAAAGCTGCAGATGCAAACACATACTATCCCTTTATGACAGATTAAAAAAAGAAAAAACGAAAATCAACATGACAGTGGTGGATATTCTTCGTTAAATTGGACATTAAAGAAGCAATGCCACTTTTCAAAAAATAAAGAAGCAATACCTCAAGACCAATATTAAATAGTAGAAAAACTACACCAAATTCAGCAATGGCTTTTGTCCCATGAACATGGCGGATTATGGAAAGACCATAGGGGCCTATCAATATACCAGCAGCCAGGTATCCAAGTACAGGACTGCCTGAAAGTTTATTAAATGCAAGAATATTGATTGGTTAAAATGAAAAAAGAAAAAGAAAAGGTCAAAAAGATTTTGGTAGAAGGAAACCATTTTTTTTTTGTGCAGACAGGAGAAAATAGTGCTTCAATAACTAATATGCAATATCACAATGAAATTCGAAAAAATAAAATAAAATTCTATTTATAGCAACGTAAAGATCATGTTGTACAAGGTTGTGTTATAGTAACATGAAGATCATGTTGTTCTTTGCACTTCATTAGTATACAGATACTGTCGAAAATATAATTACATCCTGTAGTATTCTAAACACGGTTCCAGAGAAGAGGCACCCCAGCCAGACTTTAAGCATTCACCAACTCCTCCTCGCTTGGTGCATTCAAGGCAGCCTTGCACCCCACTTTTTGGCTGCTTGCCATATTTTTATTTGCAATGCCATCATGCAGTCTCTGGTTGAGTATGCATTCCTACAGGAATTTTGCATTTCTACTGGAGAGATATGAGGGGGCGAGAGAGATAAGAAGGGTGTCAACAGGAAAGCAGTGGGAGGAGGCGTTCAAGATGGGGACAGCTGGTCGGTCGTGTAGGGGTGCCGAAGGAGGCATGCTACTGTCCCCAGCTAGTGGGGTGGTTACCCAACCTATAATGCTTTCAATGTCATGGATGGGAGAACTTTACAAATGTTTTCCGCAACCTGATCGTTTGCATCCAGTGTCGAGGGATCAGGCATTGTCAATGGGAGTGTCTGTGTGGTTGGAGGCCGCTGGTACAGAGTCCGAAGTCGGTGCTTAGGGCGCCAGATGTTGCTATGTTAGGGGATCAGTCCCTCCCATCCCTGATTCTTGCACGATGGTCCCTATCAACGCAAACTGTCAGAAGCTTACTCGACGGGGAAGTAATTAGGGATGTGGTGGTCAGTAGCCCAGATCTACAATCAATTTAGAGGGTGTTGCATTGGTTTTGCCCTTGACCCATGTAGTTCAAGGTGGTTGTGGTCGATGCTAGGAAATACCTACTTCTTGACTGCAGCATGCAGGAGATTGAAACTCTTCATTTCAAGTCGTTGATTATTGGCGATGGTGAGGTTTGATGGCGTGAGCCCTTAAGCTATGATAGTGCTGGAGATGAATGACCACCGGTTCAAAATGCCATCCACATTCCTTTGGGTGGGATTCCCCTACACCTACGGACAATTGATGTGGCGGATGCTCTCGTGTCGGGTTTCTCACGATTGAAGCTATGTTGTGGTGTGGGGCTTGAGCCGGAGGATCTTCGATGGGTTCAAGCATCACTGGAGGTCGCTAATGTCTTTTCTATCGCCTCGACGCTCGTGCTCCAGCACAAGGGATGCTCATAGGTAATAAATGTAGAGGAGGTTAAGGAGAGAATTTATGTGGAGGTAGCTTCTTCATCTTCATCACCAGCCAACAGTGGTGCGATGTAGGAGAAAGCTACCCGTACGTTGGGGAGTCGACGACGCCAGATTTGGAAATTGAAGGTTAGGGTGAAATCTCTTGAATCCTCCAACATTCCTATAGTGAGTCATGCGACCTCTTTTGGAAACTTTTCGGCTCCGTGTCCTTCTGCAACCCATGTTTCAACACATAGGATGGGGTTCTTATTGATGCTACTGACGTGGCCATTGCAATCAAATCCAAACATGGATCCAAACCCGATAATAGAGTGGAAGATATGGACTCGTGTAATGAGGACTTGGGTTGGTTAGAAGAGGGAACCATTGGAGCTCCCGTGGCAATGTTGCGATGACACCCAATGTTGCTTCGGGCACTGTCGAGATTCTAAAGGGGCCCCTGCAGAAGGGCAATCCTCAACCTTCCTTCTCTCGATTTTCTCAACTAACCGCACTCAAGGAAAGGTGGCTGGAGATCGCCACTCTACGAGCTTGGCGCGCAGTGCGACTCTACCGATGAGGGAGCAACAACAATAATGTGCAAAGCAATTTCTGGAAGGTGTTCTACCTCGCAAAGTCGCAAATCTTATTGTCCTCGAGTGAAGCTTGTCTATAGCAAGAAAAACTCTTTTGTTAAGGGAAGGAGAGCTAGTGTAGATCGACAGGTGGACATTGACTATGACGTTGCTCGTGTCATTAAGGCAAGGAGGCATGGAAGCACCAAAGATCGAGTCTACCGTCAATTTAATAGTGATTGAGATCTTATCCTAGAATGTTAAGGGACTTCATGATTCCATGAGAAGGGGAGCACTCCATCGTCATGCAGTTGAATGGGCTGTCAATTCTCTTGATGATTTAGGAAACGAAATTGAAGAGTTTGTCCATGACAGTGAAACGTGACTTAGGAGGTAGGGTTTTCGACTCTTTCATAGAAGTCAACTCAATGGGCGGATCGAGTGGTTTATTAATGGCATGGAAGAGGGATATTCTTAAATTGGATGCATGCTGGTTGCTGGACTCTTTCTGGTGTCTTCAGCAGGACTGTGGATGGAAAAACTTTTGTTTTAACAAGCATATATGGACCATGTGATAGTGGGTTGAGGCCTGAGCTTTTGGAGGACAGTTGGCAAATAGAAGGCCTTGGATAGTTGGAGGAGACTTTAATTCTACCTTGCATATTGAGGATAGACTCGATTGATGGAAAGGCAGATCAATGGAGTCTTTCGCAGATCTGGTTGCTAATCTAGAGCTTTATGACATGCCCCTCCCTGGAACGTCTTACGCTTAGCAATGCACAAGAGGCGCAAAGTCAAAGATTTATCATTTCATGTGCTTAGTTAAGATGGTAGAACTTTTTCAATTGTCATAAGTCATAACCAAGTGATAAATCTATTATTATCCATGTTAATGTGCCTATTTAAGCATGTTCCTAGATTCATAGAAGCATGATGTATTATAAATATTGCATAACAAGCATCATTCATACATTTAAATTAATTTGCACAAATTGTACATTAATTTTCTTATTTTATTGGCTAGGGGATGGGGCGATATCTTTCTAAGCTTCTGATTGAAGATCAGACCTTGCGGGTGTGATTAGGCTGATGATCAGAGTCTAACGTCTCTAAAATCACTCAAATCTGACATCTGTAGCATCTTGTACAAGCGACAAAAGATCAAAGGCAAAAGGGCAAGGTGATAAAAATCTGGACATCAAACAATAAATCCAACGGCACGGATGGGTTCAGATCAACGATCGCAGCCCAACGGCACGAAAATCGATTCAATCTGACATCCGTGGTATCACCTGCAAGTCAAAGAAGATGAACAGCCAGGATAGTGCCACTTGGCGCCATCCTAGCCATTCTTGGCACCCGCAGCCCCCGCTCAACCTTAAAGGCATGCACGAGGAGCAACTTGGGCCATTGGATCTTTATCCAACGATCCCGATCATGCCACGTCACCCTTTTCAACCCGTGCTTAATCTCTAAGAGCATATCCCCATGCAATCTCGACCGTTGGATTTCAAGCCAACGGCCAAGATCATCCTCAACCGCGCCTCTTGATCTAAAGGAGAGCTCTCCACATCTCGATCCAACGGTCGAGACCACACGAACACAGCACCATCTTCTTGACAAAGAGGGAACCTTAACGCAATGGTGAAGAGCCCTATATTCAAAGGACGCGGGTTCAAGCCTCTGTGCGTCGCCCTTAATCCTTAGCGCACAAGGCACTCAATTTGGACCATCCGATCTCAATCCACCGACACAGCGCATGCCACATGGCACCTCGGATGAAGAGCAGATCACATGCACGATTGTATGCGCAATAGCGCACGATTTGAGTAAGCGTTGGCGTGCAATCTTGATCGTCCACATGCAATCGAACGGCTGAGATTGATTCTTAACACTCACGCCTGATCTAAGAGATAAGACGTCCGAATGCCTTCTCAGCTGTTCGATTCAGATCGGGTGCAATCTGAGGTGCCAACGGATGAAGGCCAAGCGATGCATGCGTAGCCGATCGTGGGTGCTTGGATCTTGATCGGATGGCTCTCCTTCAACGCGCCTTCAGCAACACATGCATGTGTCACTAAAGGCCGTAGAATTAATTCTAAGAACTTGAAATGACCTTTTGCCCTCATATCTTCACCTATAAAAAGCCTACCCCTCCACCTTTTACCATCCATTCCTTTCTCTTCCTCTTCTTTCCAAAGCTCGAAAGAGCTAGTCCCATACCCGGCATGCTCCACTATAGTTTATAAAAATAACTTTTCCCATCCTCACACCCTCGTTCATGGAGCATCAATGGTTTTCTCACCCCCCTTCAGGAATCGGATCCCTCTACGACGCCGCCCTACTTCGTTCTGCTTCCTCCAACTTCATTCTCCCTCGTCCAGCATCTCACCATCATCTTCTAGGCACTTCGTCAATGCGTCTCGTCCCCTAAGCAGCCGTCAAGGGGGATTCTCCTCTCTTTCTATGTTTTATTGCTTTCTATAGTGTAGATTTAATTTCTGTAATGAACATTATTCTTCTTAGATAAAGTTGCCCTCTTTTCTCTCTCTTATTCACTTTGTATTATTCTCTCTCTTTCTTCTATTATTTATTCTTTAAGTAGAGTAGCTCGTGTAGATTGATTTCAACCGACCATTCTATTTTGTGACAATAATTTCCAAACACAGTCTCTAATCAAGCATTCGCATCCCTGTGTTTAACCTGAGACTAATCAAAGTTTCGATAATTTATTTGATAGTCGAATTTTTCACAATTACGACGATGGGTTTCCAAACTTGATTTTTCTCACGAATTTTCCACTCATCACCAAGCCTAGGCCTTTTTCTGACTACACCCCACTTCTTTTCTCTTCCAACAAAAGGGGCATGTGTTTCATCTTACTTCAAATTTGATAAGTCTTGGCTTCTTGAACCTGGTTTTAGAGATATGGCTAGGGAGAAATGACTTGATGTACTTCCTCAACATCTACTACAAGAATGCTAGCGACCAAAGCATAGTATTTAAGGACTCAATTAATTTCTTTCAAGAAGGGCATTCGTGATAAGAGGGATAAAACGAGAACCAATGAATTACAAAGGGTCGCAAATCTTGACAGGGCATAGGACACGAAAGAAAAAGAAAGGGGAAAAGATCAATAGGGATGGTCCACCAAGAAGATTTGGAGAGAGTTGGATTGGCGTTAGCAATCGAGACAACTATGGTTGAAGGACAGTGATGTAAATACTCATTTTTTTCCACATGGCTGCAAGTTTGCAAAGAACATCCAATCTCATTGACTCGTTGCGGGTGGATGGGCATGTGATTACAAGATAGTCGCAAATTGCAGAAGCTTTGAAGAAGCATTTTTAAGATTTCTCACAATGCAGGGACCCAAGCCTCTGGGAGTGGTTCGATGCAAACATCCCAATATTAGATAATGATATGTCAAAAAAACTAGTGGAACAAATTTCAAAGGTTGAGATCCTTTAGCACAATTAAAGGCCTCAAAGCGAAAGGTGTGCCAGGGTCGGATGGTCTGCCTATGCTATTCTTCTAGGAGTTACGGGATCTAGTCAAAACAAACCTTTTGGGTGCATTGTTTTTATTCTGTGCAAGAAACTCTAGTTTCAAGAGGATTAATCGGTCTTATCCATTTCTACTTCCCAAGAAGTTTGTTGCTGAGACCATGCATGACAATAGACCTATTGCCTCAACAAATGCGATGTATCTTAAGGTCTGAGCCAATAGACTTCACGATGTCGTGCCCCACCTAATTAGCTCAGTTCAATCTGCCTTTTTGCAAGGCAGATCCTTACAGGAATCTTTTATCATGAAAGAAGTAACGGTGGCCACATGGAGGAGATTGATTAAAAGTTTTCTTTGGAAGATCAACTTTTCAAAGGCTTACGACTCCATTTCGTTGGTCTTATTTGTGGCAAGCTCTCACAAGACAAAGATTTCCATATTTATGAGTGACTTGATGAAAAAATGAATCACTACAACTTATTTTGTGGTACTGGTCAATGGAAGACTTGAGAAAGGTTGGATTCAACCATAGAGGGGCGTTCAACAAGGATGTCCACTTGCACCTTTGTTGTGTAACATTGCGGCAAATACTTTAGCGCTAATGGATTTTAAAGCCTATAATTGGGGATTGAAAAAGGGGTTTATTGCTAAAGGAGATGGAACCTTGATCACCCCGATATTGCAATAAGCCAACGACACATTTCTTCATAAAGGGTGGAGAGCAAGAAGCCAGAAATCCAAGTTCACTGGTCTGAATTTTTGGTGGCATGACTGGTCTTGTTTTAAATCGTGCCAAACTGATGTTTGTGGCTTTGAATATGTCTAACAATGTTGTGTCCATTTTTCTTCAAACCACAACTTTTTTCTTATCTTGGCTTACCGCTGAAAGGGAAGCAACTCACTTTTGAAGATTGGTTACCACTTGTGGAGAGAATGGAAAAGAGATTGACTGGATAGAGAGGTCGAGTCTTGTCTAAAGGGGAACATATGGTGTTATTGAAGTCTGTCCTCTCAACGATTCCCATTTTTAATTTATCTATCTTCAAACCATTGAAAAAGGTAGTCAAAATGATTGACGCCATTAAGTGTAGATATTTTTGGAAAGGTCCTAGCCATGAAGGAAGCTTTTTGCAAGTTGTGAAATGGGAGAACATCTGCCAGCCTATTGAGAAAGGTGGTTTGGGAGTTCTACCTATCACATATTTCAAAGATGCGATGCTTTTAAAGTGGCTGGTCAAGTTGCCGAAGAATGAATGATCAATGTTGCAGAAGTTGTTCAATGACTCCTATGACTTTACCCTCAACATGATGGACAGAAGAAGAGTTCCACGTAATGCTTTTACTTTTTTAAGAGGATTATATGCTATTATTAGTCGGCTGAATTTATACTTTGAGTTTATCATGGGTAATGGATCCACCTTTACATTCTAGGAGGACAATTGGACGGGTGCGAGAACTCTTGCTTCTACTTTTCCAAGTCTATATCCCTTTCTGTTGATAAGAATTACTCGGTCTCTCAAGTGTGGGATAGGCCTATGATTCAAGGGTCTAGAACCCAATTGCCAAACTTCATGGATTCCCTTTCTGATGCTAGAGTTAGTGATTTGTAGGAGATGTTAACTTTGTTAGATCCCTTTTGACCGAAGCAGGGTCCTTTTGATCAGCTTTTTCTATTACGAAAGCTTATAAATTGTTGAGTGGTGAGGTTGCAGGGCATGATGTTCACTTAGGACTTGACCATACTATTATATGAAAACTAAAGATGCCTTTGAAGATCAATTTCTCCTATGGTTTTTGAGGAAAATGAAATTGCCAATTCTTGTTGTGGTTAGTAGATCCTAGTCGAAAATTCAAAATATATGCCCTCTTTGTCGTAAACAACAAGAGGTCATTGGCATTTGTTCTTCTATTATAGCTTGTCGAAAGCAGTCTTCAATAATATGCATATTCCAAACATTGATGACAAGTCTCTTGATAATTTCCGGTATTCTTAACAGTAAGGAGCCTTTGTTGATCCCATTGTTCAAGTCCCTATTTCAGCAGCACAATGGTCTTCGTGGTTGCAGCGGAATCATTCCCTTTATAGGGTGAAAGGGGTGTATCTTACAAATGTAGCAAGGGAAGCTCTCACGCTTCTTTCTTTTTGGTTCTAGAACTTGTAACTATTGGCCTTGTGCTTTTATTGAATGCTTTGGATGTCTACCGACCTCTAGTAGAGATCCTTTTCCCCTTTCAAAAAAAAAAAGTATGCATTTCCTTGTATTCTCTTACTCGCCTTAGTGGTCAAATTCAATAATCATTCCTCATAGTCAGAGGTGATGAAAACGTATTTTCCCCTTGAATCATAGCTTAGTAATCTCTCCTTAATTAGGGGAGAGGCTAACAGCACTAGTGGTGGTCCTCAAGTAGGGCATGCCCATCCTCATCATATGAGAACGTTGCTGATGTCAGTCAGGAGAGTCAGGCCTCTTGGAAGCTACCTAGAACAATACCTCGAGATCGTAAGGAGCAAGCTCAACTCGGATCCATCGAGGTATGGTCAACAATCATTCAATGGTATCTCGGACAAGATCTCAACCAAACATCAACGGTATCCTGGTGTAATCCACACATGCAATTGCCTACGTATGAGTACCAAGTACTCCGACGTCATCCACACATGCAAGCACCAACATATGAGTACCATGCATCAAGTCGAATCTAGGTATTGAGTACCCCATTTCAATGACAGCCCACAACCCGTCACCACAACCAGGAACTCCCTAGCTTCCAAGGTTGACCACTAGTTGCCGCTAGCTACCCCAAATCCTGAGGTCTTCAAGCCATAATGATGAACCCTTTATTCACAAGGTCAAAGTGTCCAATCTTACGGATCAATCTATCGTGACCTAATCATTATTTTATTTAATCTATTGTCCAAGAGCAAAATTACTTAATCCTACAAACCTACAGGATCTCTTTGGGTTTCTATTGAGACCCTAGGATCCAATAATCCGACCATGAATTTAACAAATTCAAGTACATCAATAGTTCTAAATTAGACCATGAATTAGCCCGTCGGAATTAATTTTAGTCCTTATTGATAGCTTTTGAATTCAATCAAGACCACATATGCATGTATTAACATCAAATGATCTATACTATCAAATAATTCAATCAGACATCCCTTGGAATGGTGTTGGGCCCTCTTATTTACCTCAATTTATTGGACATCCAGTGATATAGACGGGAAGTTCATCAAACATCTTATAACTTAACCCGTGTGTCGTCTAATCAATCGATCAGATGTCACCTAGGCAAGCCCAGGTCCATTATCGGATGGCTGATCCTAATATCAGACGACCGTTCTTGTCAAATAAGTCATTTAACCTTACAATCAAACATCCGCTGGATGTTCCAGAACTCAGGATAAACCTGAAGCTATGGATTTTGGCTCCCAAACTCCAGCATATCCATTTCCAAACATGCATAAACTATGTCTATCAGTACCTACCCATACAGGAAACATAATAAATACATCAAATTTCATTAAGACCATAGCTAGCAGATCTAACAATAAAACCTACTAAAATCACATCTAAATGCTCACAGAGACAACATCCATTAGATATCTTGGCATGCAACCCTTCAATCAAGCATAGGCTAATCCAGACTCCAAACAAATAATTAATCCCTCTTTCATTTAATCCAATCACAGGAAATCAAGACGAAAGGTATCATTAAGAGGGAAAAGTCCCTACCTTGAGCTGCCACCAAGATCTTCTTTGTGATGATTGAGCCTACAACAACTCCCTTTCTGCTCCTTTGTCTCCACGACAAGCTCCTCCTTTTCTTCTTAGATTCCAGCAACAGGGAAGCAAGAGGAGGATCGCTGATGGAGAGAAGATGACGGAAAAGAAGGCGGTAGGAGGAGAGAAAGTGTGCAAGAGATTAACAGTGAGGCCCCTTTTTATAAGGAGGTGCCACCGCTTAAGGATTGCAAAAATGCAATGAGGCCCCTCCACCTAAAAACTCAATTTACAAAAGAGTCTAGCCATAGAAATTTCCTACAATCAACCCCTCAACTCATCTTTGTTAATGGCATTAAAATCAAATTTAGCCTTGTTCAAGCCAAAACCAAGAGATTAAGCTCCAAGTGCTCCATAATCCCATTAATTAATGACTTAATAAGGTTTTGCTTAGGTGTAAAACAGTCATAAAAATTCAAACCCTTACACACCTCTCCGGTAACGGCAACCTCCTTACCAGAGAGATCACCACCTTCGCGTAAGACCTCGACCTCCCCCCGACCTCCTCCCAACAAAGAAAGAGGAGCCACGAGGACTCCCCCCCACCCCCCCCAACCTAAAGATATTTTCTCCAACATCGTTCGACCATTCGCAACCTCCACCATGGCGACGACACTTCTCATATTCGAGGAGGTTAGACACATGTTCTCACATGTCCTTAATCTCCCAAAGCACCCAACCACCACTTTCATCGTTTTGACCGACCCCAAATGAAGCAAAATCCCATCCACAAAGACCCTCACGAGGGACATCACCAAAGGCCTGACATCGAGCACCCCAGTCACCTCCACCTCATCGATCCACTCCATACAAAGGTCGAACTCAAGCAGAAGTTCCCAAAAAGAGCAACATCAATTGAAGAGAGGAGCACCTTACGATCGTCAATGACGACCAACGAAGGCTCAACCGACCGTCTATGCACCTCAGCAAGAGCCATCTTGACCTCCACCAAGGAAGGTCTCCCCTCCACAACGTCATCGACCAGAGCCAAGCCAAGCAAAGCCCCATTCTTCTCAAACTCAGAGGACCATGAAGCCTTAACCTCAATCGCTGGAGCCAGAGGAGGCAAAGGCAATGAGCCACGACGATCTTCCGCATTCACAATCTTCTTGAAAGACTCATGCCAATAACCAACCCTATGACACCATAAGCAAACCACAAGATCCCTACAATCCTCCACGCAATGACCTCTCTCCTTACATCGAAAACATTGAATGCAAGGTACCTTCCCAAACAGCCGTTGCCAGCCCCTCTCTCGCCCACTCTCCTTTATCTGACTCCCTAGTCCTCTCTTGCTTTTGTTGCATAATCTCTTGTCCTTTCCATCCTCCTTCCACTTCCATAATGCTGCAACAATAAGTGGGAGACAACTTCTTGTTGAATTCCATACAACGGACGTGAAACACAAATATCTAGCTACCAACGACTAACAATAAGCAAGGTGACTAGCTTTTCCTCTCGACAAAGCCAAGGTAAAACCTTAATCTTCTAAGGGATCTTCATCCTCCAAAAAATACCACAATCGACCCCAAGGTAAGTGTCCTACGTGGGTACTTCACCTCTAAGCAGCTTGTGCACTCTCTTCACAGAAAAAAGACCCATTTGCCCAAGCCACCTAATCACAGACACCCCCCTTAGGCCAAAAAGACTCCATAGAAGCCAACAAATCTTGAAACTTAGCAAAAAGCACATCCGAAAGTAATCCACCGAGATGAAGCAGCCATGAACCATTACCCCAAACCATCGGACCATGCCAAGCATCACGAACTAGGTGATTTTTAATAGCATATATGGCATAAAGGCGAGGAAAAATAGAAACAAGCAGGCCAAATCCCATCCAATCATCCTCTCAAAATCTAGAAGGTTATTATGAAACTAGATGGTATAAGATGCAGATTCTTTTGGAAAGGGCCAAACCATGAAGGTAGATTTCTTCATTTGGTGAAGTGGGAGGAGGCTTGTCATCCCTTTAGGGAAGGTGGTCTTGGTGTTTTGCACCTCACAGATTTTAGTGATGCACTCCTATCTAAATGGATAGCCAAATTTTTTAAGAATGAGCATTCCATCTGGCATAGGGTCTTGAGTGATTCTTATGGTGCTAGCCTTAACTGGTATAAAAGAGGAAATCCTCCTAGAGGTGCATCCGCTTTTTGGTAGCCTTAACTGGTCTAAATGAGCATTCCACCTTTAGCCCGTTTGAATCTTTTTTTTGAAGAGCATGTTATCTAATTCGCAGGATGCCTTTTTTAATTCTTTATGAGCAAATTCTACTTTAGATCATATACCAAACAGAGGCCTTCTTCAATGTACCTCCAAGGAGTTTTAGTTGTGTAGCTTTGTACATTTTAATTGCCCTAGGGAGGACAAGTTGTCTCCCCAAGCAGTCAAGCACGTTTTTCTATGCTATTCACAAATAGTAGATGCTCATGGCATCAAGATCCCATTGTTTTTTTTTTTTTTTTGCAGGGGAAAGATCCCAGATAACATTGTCCCTAAGAAGTGTGAATCTTTGCAGGCTTATGTTCAGTTTCATTAATGCAATCATTCCTTCCACGATTGATACAAGCCATCCTTGTTGCATCTAAACACATATGAAAGTTGAACTTGATAAGCTTCATGATTGTAATTTGCACACTCAAATTATCAGGACCATTCATAAGTCCCAGGTCAACTTTTCCTTCTTCAGACTTTCCACGGCCATCACAACGATCAAGCACATAAAATCAATGTGTTTATGTCAATCATATGACCAAACAAGATTGGTCATATGATCATTTCTAACACGAAAAGTATCAATTATACGTACACACATAAAAATTACTATCTGCGAAATTGAAACTGCCTGACTGGTCAAGAAAAATGAGTGATCAGGCAGACCCAGAAAAAATCGTCCTTAATCAACTATACAAACAAGCCCATATGACTGGTCAGATACAAAGCTGATCATTTGGACAGAGGTGCACCAAAAACACTCAAAATATTGGGTTTAAGATGATGGGTCTGAGAAGATACATGATCCATAATGTAAACATGCAGATCCAACTGCCATATCACTAGCATTCCATCACAATCTCCAGCAACTGTGACCTCTGCTTTCCATCGATCACCAACAATGAGGAGCAAGATCTCATTGGCCATTGATCCCCATGATGAGCCACCATGATCATGACCACCACGAAGCAGACCTTGCACAAGCAATCCACTTGCCACCGTCTCAACTTCAGTTTAGAAATTAGAACTAATGAGAGCAAATCTGTTGCTCTTATACCATGTAGAAACAATATATACAAGAACAGGCACACATGAGAAACTACTTTACATGGATAACCCTCCATAACAAGGCAACAATACGAGAACGCTGTCCCTAGAGAGGTTGGTGGCTGGGATTTTCTTCACTCAAACAAAGTGAAAAGGGAGGGTGTGTATATAATACGTAGGAACACGGGATAAGTGGATCTACATCCAAGATCCATTTACTCAAATGCAACATAGCAAGAATGAAACTCCTCCCACTCTCCCCACATTATTCCCACACTCAAAAGGTAGAAGTATCCTATAAAGTAGAATATTCTACTTGATAGGAAGTAGATGATCTCCAATGGATGAACTGCACGCTGATGAGAAAAATAAATCCATTGTTCCTTAGTTTAAGCCTGTCCTTTTTTTTTCCGAAAGGTACGCCTGTCCTATTTTCACCAGTTCGTCATTTTATGTCTGTTACAAATGATCTGTCTTCAAGTCATTCATGACGCCCATTTCTTCTGATGCATTTTCCCTTAATGGAGTGGTATCTAGTCAAGTAAACCAGTGCTTTCTCCAAAACAGGGAATATTAAGAACTTTGTCCGCCCATCTTGTCCAGAAATAAGGGTGCAATTTCTGGAGCCCCCCTACCCTCGCCTAAGGAAGATTATGTTGTCTTCTAGTAATCAAAATTTGGCCCCGTACTAACAGCTAAATAAACTTTTTCACTACTAGATTACGATTAACCTACGCATACCTCCTGGTATCTTCTGAAAGATAGGCACGAAAATAACACTGGCAAGAAGCAACCATAGCATATCAAATAATGAAGCTTCCTCCGCATTTAGCTGGGAAAAACAAGAGCCATTAGATGACTAGCAAGATCGTAGTGAATTATGCTCCACAAAGATCTGAAGAATCGGCAAAGAGCCAAGTACCTTTTCATGAGGAATTAACTCAATAATTTTTTTTAATCTTTTTGGAAATTTCCGTATTTCCCGAACCACAGGCATAGCAGTTGATGTGGCAGTTGATGTCGCTTCTTCAATGCTGGCACCAATATCTGCCTGGTAAAAAAAGCTTCTCTGTGCTTGTCTACCGAGATAGATACCTCTGCAAACATATTAAAAGCCAACACAAGCATTTAACATTACAAAGATTTTTTTGAAGGAATTGATGTCATTTTATTTAATGACATTAATGAAAATAATTACATTTTAGGTCAGAAAGATAGTTAAAGGCATTCACAAAATATACCAGGCATTCAAAAAAAAAAAAACTTGTTGAAAAAGAAAAAGGAAATTACATTGCTGAAGAAAAGAAACTGACGAGTATATAACAGCAACCTCCAATGATCACATAATACTACGAGAGAAAGAAATAGGGGCACAAGAGCTCATGCCAGAACATCCTCCAGCCTCATCTATGATTGGACTAAAGTATCAACCAATAATACAACCTACTTTACATTCTCGAATGGACATTCACCAGCCACATCACAGCATGGCACCGCAATATGCCACATCACACCTCCAAATTCTCTTCTTTTTTTTTGGCACCATTTCGGTATTGGTAATTTGGTATAAAATCTCACAGGTTGCTTGGACAGCCAATTTTTATGATTGTGCTATAAATGGATTGAAGATGAAATTGGGACAATCATTCTAAAGAAACTTTCAAATACCTAGGGTAAATCTTTCAATAAGATGAAAAAAATTAATAGGATGGCTTGCCGAGGAGTTTCAAGTGTTTTATACAAAGAAGGTTCCTTTGAAAGTCACGGGTGCAATAAGAGTAGTAATAAGGGTAGCAGCTGGACATACCATGTTATATAGATCTGAATGTTAAATTATAGTCGCGGTCATTTGCAAAGGTATCCATGACAGAAATAAAGATGTTAAGATGGATGCATTACAAAAGGGCAAAATAAATCCAAAATACGTTGTCATTTAAAAAAAGATTAAAGTTAGAAGAAACGATTGCTCCACTCATCATTGAAAATCCCAACGCTCATTAAATAGAGGATCGGGAAAAATACAAAATAGCCCTCATATAACACATCAATGATAGAATAACAAGAAATAAGCTTAATCTCAACACCACCGCAAGCTGAAGCATAGATATTCATCATGCTCGACTTAAAAAAGCATCTACCAAACAAAAGGCTTTGGAAGTACTTCGGTAAAGACATCTGTTGCCTAATCTTCGAAAGAGACACGAGTGGTTCAGGTGAACCCCTTTTGGATTAGATCTCTTGTGTAGTAGTAATCCCCCTCTACATGCTTTGTCCCTTCATGAAACATAAGATTATTTCCAATGTAGGAAACATATTTGTTATCACATCACATCTCCATGGAATCAATAGCAATATGTAGATCACATAACAACAAATTATATCCACCTCATTTCTATTGTTGTCTGAGCCATGACACGATACTTAGACTCAACACTCAATCTAAAGACAACTCATTGCTTCTTGCTCCTCCAAGTCACAAGATTCCTAGCAACATACATGCAGAAGCATGTAATGAACTTCTTATCCTCAAAACACCCTGCATAATTTATGTCAATGTAAGAAATAATATAAAACAAGGTGCCATTCGTAAACAAAAGTCCCTTCCCTAATGATGATTTCAAGTACTTGAGTAACATCAGAGCTGCATCCCATTGTACTTAGTGGGTTGTACATGAACTGACTTAGAATCAACAGCAATATATAGATCACATAACAACAAATTATATCAACATCATTTCTGTCATTGTCTAAGCCATGGCACAATACTTAGACTCAACACTTACTCTAGAAACAACTCCTTGCTTCTTGCTCCTCCAAGTCACAAGATTCCTAGCAACATATGTGCAAAAGCATGTAGTGGACTTCTTATCATCAAGACACCCTGCTTAATCTACCTCAATGTAAAAGGCAATATCAAACAAGGTGCCTTTTGTAAATAAAAGTCCCTTCCCTAATGATGATTTCAGGTACTTGAGTAAACATCATAGCTACATCTCATTGTACTTGGCAACTTGTACATTAACTCACTTAGCTTCCCAACTACCAATGATATGTCAGGACATGTTACGATCCATATATAGAAGCTTTCCCACCAAAGTCTTGAACTAATGAGATTCAATTGGTGTTACATTCTTATCACAAAGATGAACCTTCAAATCCATAGAGATATGTGCCAGCTTTTCCCCCAATATACCAATATCTTGCAAAAGATCAATAACATATTTTCTCTAAGATGACACTACACCCCTTTTGCTACAGGCAACCTTAATCCCAAAAAAGTACCTAAGAAGACCTAAATACCTTATCGAAAAATTATCAACCAAGCATTTCTTCAAATCCCTTGACTATCATTACCAGTAAGTGTAATGTTGTCAACATAGACCAACATCACCAATATTCCTTGAGATATTTGTTGCACAAACAAGGAGTGATCAACTGAAGATCTGTGAAATACAAGGGTCTAAACAACCTTGAATGGCTACTAGAACCATATCTTAGGACTCTACTTCAAGTCATAGATTGCCTTGTAGAGGCAGCATACCTTCTAACACTCTTCCTAAGGTACCAAGCTAGTGAATAGGGCAATGTTGTTGAACTGTCACTAAAATAAAGATCCTAACCGTAGGAAGTCATACCACTACTAATAAGAAGGTGTTAAAGAAATCCACTACATACATTTGGGTGAAAAACTTGGCTACAAGTATAACCTTGAATCATGCGACGAATCCATTCGAATTGCACTTCACAATGAAAACCTTCTTGGACCCCACCACTATCACATCAAATGATGGGCCAATAAACACCCATGTGCCACAAAAGGTAAGAGTAGACATCTCCTCCATTAAATGTCTCCATTGTGGATCAAGTAATGCTTGTTGATGAGATGTAGGAATTGGTGTAGCATATGGTGTAAAGAGAGTTCCCTATGAGAAGGTCCAAGACATGCCATAGAGACACACTTGGAAAAGGGATGCATGGTACAACAACAACATGCCTTTCGTAAGGTTATTGGCTAGTCCCAATCTACTCTAACATCATGACTATCACCAAGGTTCGAAATGCCGATGTCGATGCCGTGCCAATGAAATTCTACGTGTGCATTTCGTGGGCATGCCAAGAGCACACCATGCAAATGCCCGTTTTTCGTTAGCCACGCCGATGGGCATGCCAAGGGCACACCGTGGAAATGCTGAGGGTATGCCAACAAAAAATCACATAAATACTCAAAATCATGTCAATTTGTGTGTGTGTGTGTGTGTGAACCTCTCCCGGCCATCTCCCTTTTCAACTTAAACCTCTCCCACCATTACTTACTTTTCAAATTTTCAACCTCGCGCTCAGATCGTCGACACTGGTGCCAGCATACCGTCGGCACCCCTGTAAACCGACACCTACGCTGTGTCAGCATGGCCTCCTTTCGAAAATGGCATTGCCTACGACATGTCGTCGACATTTAAAACACTGACTATCACCACCAACCATCTACTTGGCTATAGCTAAGGTATCTACCACTTTCGTCGGCATTTAAAACACTGACTGTTACCACCAACCATCTACTTAGCAATAGCTAAGGTATCTACCACTTGGATATCTTAAGTATCACTCACCACCACATCACATGTGTCGTTTAATTCAGATATGGGAAATGACCAAAAACCTTTAGAGGATCGTAGTACCTAGGGTTTGAAGTGACAAAGACTAGAATTTCCTACAATGGAGTAGAAGAAACTAGCATGGGCTCCATATCAAGAATCGTATTTACACCTAACCCTAACGTGGAGAAATATGAAACTAACTCAAAAAGTATCACATTTACACTAACATAATAACGACATTAGAGAGGATCATAAGATCGATATCCCTTCTATGACCTAGAGTATCCCAAGAAGACAAGCATCATTGCTCTGGGGGCCAACTTATCCAGATTGGGACAAAAGAGATGAACAAATGCCACATATCCAAATACACGAGGCTAGATCGAGAATAACTCTCCATCTAAATATAAAAGTTGTATCAAGATATATTCATTGAGCACTAAGGATGGCATACAATTGATGAAATAGCAAGCTATAAAAACTACACTTCCCTAATACGTAGAAGGTACACTATTGTGGTTCAATAGTATTCTGGCAACATCCATTCTATTATGATGTGTGTGGACAAGTGGTCTAGTGTATGATCCCTTGAGACTTATAGAAATCACGTAAAAACAATGCACAAAACTCCAATGTAGTGTCAGAATAAACAACTTTAGTAGTAGAACCAAACTGTGTCTCCATCTCCAAAACCAAATCATTGATAACCATCCCTACATCCAACTTCTACTTAAGAAAAAAGTCCATGTCAAGTGAGAGTAGTTGACAACAATCACCAAATACTACTTGTTAGAATATATGTTATGTTTTATTATTTTATTTCCATAGTAGATTGCCTTGTGATTTTTCCCTCCTATCTATACAAGAGAGGCTAGAGTTTCTTTAGAGTTAAAGGCATTTCATTTTCTTCCACATGGTATCAGTCTATCAGAGCGACGATCTTAGATCGACGTTTTGATATCCCACCAAAATATCATAAAAAATTTCATTTTCTCGATACTCGTTCTAAAGGATCTCATCAAACGATCTCCATTGATCATTAAGTGTCGCCAACAGTAGCAGCTGGCACTGCCAACAACAACACTTGCTACCGATAGCCATCATTAGTGATAGCCAGTAGCGCCTACTACCCAATAGGCCTTGGGCCCACGTGCCCTAATGTCGTGCAGCATGCCCTAGCACATGGGTGGCCACACGTGCACAACATTGCCATAGACATGTGATTCATGTCGATGTTGATCATTGCTCCCATGTTCTGATCCCCGTTCCATGATGATCATGTCTTCTTGATTACTATTGCTACTGCTTGGGATCGTCTCCCACTACCTGCTTGCCTATGTTCCTATAGTTATCTTCACTACTATTATTCTCTACCTGCTGCTACTGTGGATGGATGTCTCCCCTCCTATTAGATGAGGACACATCCAGTACGCATGTTGCTTGCATTGGTAATGTATTTGGCATTCATGCACATATGACATCTACAATTCCTAAGCAATGGGAAACAGATTTGGAAGCCTCCACACATCTCACTAGGGATACGGACTCTCAATGTGAGACTAAACCTTCCAAACATGTCACTTCTGCAAAAGTTGCAAAAGTAGCTAATGGTAGTTGACAGAGTTATTATTTTTATTTGTTATGCCTATTTTTCAATTTTATGTTTCTTTGTAGACTCTTCATGTAATTTTCTCATCTCCTCTATATAAGAGAGGTTAGGGTTTCATTATGATAATAAGACATTCTTTCCCATCAACATGGTATCAAAGTAACGATCCTAAATTGACATTCCAATATCCCACCAAATACTACCAATCATTCTCTCTCTCTCCCCCCTCGATCCTTGATTTATAGGATCTCATTGGGGCATCGAGCACGATCCATCCATCTCCATCACCCCTCCTAAGCGTTGCCTCCCTCACTCTAGCATCACCGGTGGTTACAATGCCACCAAGGCCTATCGGCGATGACTTGCAATGCTGTTTGAGGGGGTGCTGCGACTGACCAATGATCTACAGTGTCGCATGGGATCAGCATCATCAGTGATCTACTGCTGGTCTGCATTGCCAATGATTGCCCATGATTTGCTGCTAGTTATCTAAATGTTCGGGTTCTTATCTGATCAACCACTATCAGATCCGATCATGGCTTTGGACAAGGCCTAATCGTCTATCTTGCTCTGATCTATGCCCTACTGCTATCTCTTCTCTGTCCACATGTATACATGTGTGTGTATCTACTGCCGTCAACATGTTTTAGGCACATCATCCCCTCTTGCGTGCAAATAGTTGGCTTCTTCTACACATTCTAGTGCACATGTTGCATGATCAGGAATGTGGTCACGCAATTATTGTTTTCTCTATTCCCTATGCCTGATGGAGATACCTCGATCTTTGCCTTAGAGACCAACATCCTACCTCTTCCCTTGTTCAAGGTAGCACAATTAAATTGAAGGGGTCCTAGAACTATGTTTTATGATCAAGAGCATTCCGTATATTTGTTAGGGGACATGAGCGACTACACATTCTGACAGATGCTACTCTTGATTTCAAAGATGTTGGATTCACGAAATGGAAGGACAATTATCTTGTCATGAACTGGCTTATGAAGAGCATTGATTCGAAGATTGCAACAATATGTTATATAAAAGGATAGCCAAAGAGATAAGGGACACTTTGGAGTGAAGATATTCAATGCAGACAAGTAGTTCCCGCCATGATCACATCTACAGGTGGAAATGGAGTACTAACCAAGATAATATGTCCTTGGTTGAGTACCAAACCATCCTCGAGGGAATTTTTCAAAAGCTTCCAGTGTTTCAACATGACTGTTGTGATAAGTAGGTTATTGAGCGAGCTTAATAGCAGGCATACCGATTCCTTGATGATTTTTCTCCTTGATATCAGTTGACACATGATCAAATTTTATTCGTTGAGTCTGTTCTGAATCTGGAGTTTGTCTATGGACAACTCCAGAAGAAGCTTGATGCTAATGCAACACCACCTCCACCTTCTACTATTCCTGAGACCATGGCCTTAGTACCATCTAGAGGGAGAGGTGGTCGCTATAGTGGACGTGGCCATAGACGTAAGTGTGATCGGGGTCGACGTATTTATCCCCTATGAATCCATTGTCAGAAGACAAATCATCCCTTGAAGGGGTGTTGGGAGAAGTTTAGTCGGCCACCCTGGGCCAACTAGACTTCCATGACAAAAGTCCCTCCTACTTCAGAAGTCGCTATAGAACAATCTAGTTTTCCCTTCACCGTAGATGAATTAAACTAACTACGATATTTATTGAAGAGTGAGCCTTCGCCATCCAATGTTGCACTTGCCACAAGTACTACAGCAAACACTGCCTATACAGGTACTTCTAACTAGATCATCGACTCAAGGGCCTATACTCATCTTACTAGTAGGGTTGCCAGTTTATCCTTTTACAGGGAATCAACCACTATTAACTATTTTCGTCTTGCCAATGGAAGCAAGTCCCCTGTTACTTCTGTTGGCACTGTGGTGTTTTCCCCCAGATTAAAGCTCACTGACATCTACTTCACCCATAAATTTCCTCTTAGTCTTTTGTCTATTACTTAGATTTGTAAACAATTATAGTGTCACACTATTTTTAATGATCACTATTATTTTCAGGTCATCCGGACGAAGATGATTGGTGGGGGCTTTGAGCGCGATGGGCTATTCTACATTGATCTACCCTTATTTTTGTTGGCGCCACATCCATCTCCTCCAACCCACTTCTATGGCACTACCGACTTGGTCATCCATCTGTATTTAAGCTACGACGGATGTTCCCGGATCTTCCCTCCTCCATTACCTTTAACTGTGAGGCCTACTAACTTAAGAAACATCATCGATGTTCATTCTCGTCCCATTTGGAGCAACAAAGTCAAACTATTCTTAGTATGGTTCACCATGATGTCTGGGGTCCTTGTCTGACTAGTACTAAGTCTAGTCATAGATATTTTGATGTTTTTGTTGATTTTAGTCATGTTTCTTTGATGTTTCTTATGAAAAACAAGTCTAAATTATCTTCTATAATAAAGTTCTTTTTTGTAGTTCAAAATGCCTTCTCCATCAAAATAAAATGTTTTAAATTTGAGCCCTTAAGAACCCTAAGTTAGGCTCTGCATGCTGTTGTCTTTTTTCCTTTTTTTTTTTGAAAGGTCAGGATGCTATTGTTAAATAGACATTTTTAAGAGATAGGCATCTAATGACTAATTCTGAAGCGACATTGTTGATAGAGGTAAAAGTTCAACACCAAAACTTGAGGTGACAAGGAATTTCAGAAATTTAAAGAAGTACAAAGTCCTTGTGAACATTTAATTTGTCAACGTTTTTGAGGGAATGTACTCTCAACCATTTAATTTTACTATTATTGCATAATTTAAATATCCAAAAGAAAATTCAAGAGACAGAAGATGTGTATAAGTATAGTGTACAATGTCTAAACTAGGTGATGCATGTATTTTTAAAATATTTGGCTGGGAGGTAAAGCAAAGGACCAAAGAAATTTGTTACAAGACAACCAACAAGTTTCTTTTTGGGGGGAAGGGGCTAACGGACAGAGTAGCATGAAGAAATGAGGTATGCAAGGGTAAATTGTTATTCTGTAGGAATGCAGTGAAAACACAAATTACTACACCATAGATCAAAACCAAGAAATGATGGACTGATTGCTTGTATTATTAAAGTTGTGGCAAAGATTTGGGCAATTATAATATGCATGTGCAAACCCGAGCAACTGAAAATTTAATTAACACTAGACTAATTTTGCATGTCTGCTAATTCTTGTTGCTATAAAAAATATTCAACACAATAATAGACCTAGGCCTAGTTCCCTCACTCAAACCTGGTCCAACAAGGCAAAATAATAAGGACCATATGAAGGCATACAAAAACCAAGCTAAGCAGGTAAGCAGTAAGCAAGAACTCACCCAACACATAACAATAATCCAAAGACAATTTTAGGAGCTTGCTTCTTTGCCGTTGTAAGAAGCCCATGAAATAAAGATGTGGGTCTAAATTCCTCTCCTTCTACATCAAAGGAGAAGAAAGAAGCTGAGAAGAAACGAGATGATTTTTTAAGTTGTTTTTTCGGTGAACTGTGAGGTGATGAATTGTCTTTCGCCGAATCCTTCTTTGTTTCCTGCTTCTTTGTCTGAGTTGGGCCTTTTGGCTTCAAATCTGATGCTATCTCAGCTTCTTTAGTGGACTCTAAACTCAACTTCTCTTTTTCTTGCTCAACCAAATTATCAGAAGATTTCAACTCTTCCTCTGCTTCTTCAATCAGGATTTTGGCACTTATATCATCACTTACCAGAACACCACCATTGCCCTCAGTGCTACTTATGGAAATATCCCCCTCATCAGCCTCCATCTTGACACGAGATTCCTCAGTTGTTTCTGGTTCCGGGGTTGATAAAGGTAGTGTGTCAGATGCTTGAGCGGTGGAGGCAGACTTCTCTGCCTTCTCCAAAGCCATCTCAGCATCACTCACACGTTGTGCAGCCTCTAGTTCGATGGCAACAGCCTGCTCAGCCAGAAGCATTATGTTTGTAACCTCCTCCTCTGCTTTCAAAGCATCCAACTGAACCTTTTCAGCAGCCTCACTTAACACGTCCACGTCCTTCTGCAGCTCCACCTTCTTGCTCTGTGTTACTCTCAATTCAGCCTCAGAGTTCTCCAAACATGTCCTGCACTCTCCCAATTCTTCTTCAGCAGAAAGAAAGGCCTTCTGCTGGCTACTTTGATCCAGACTTTCCTGCAAGCTCAAGGTTTCTTTTATGGACCTATATGCTTCTCCAGCTATCTCAAGCCTAGCCTCTGCCATGGAAACAGCCATTACTGCCTTCTGCACGACTTCTTTGGCAGTAGCCTCTTCGTCAATGATCTGCTGGATGACAGATAAAGTGGAAGTGACTTTGCTCCAAGCCGCCTCCGCTTGATCTTTCAGTGCAATGGCCGTCTCCGATATCTCCTGAGCCTTTCCTTCAAACATTGTGCTGTTACGCCTTGCAACTTCTAAATCCTGAACAGCCTTCTGAAGAGTATCCCTCAACTCATCCAACTGAGGTTTCTCCAATTCTTCCTCTATGGAACCATTAACATTACCATCGGATGAAGAGTCCTTGCCAGATACATCCAGAGGCTCGCTTTCCTCTCTTTCAGAAGATCTATCTGCACGCTTCACATCTTTATTATTTCCATCGACGAAGGACAGAGAATCATCTGGCTGGCACCTTATACATGCAAACCAAGCCGATCGATCCCACGAATTAGACAAAGATGAATATAGCAATAAGTCACCAGTCCGCCCTCTTTCGCAAGTGCTTGACAACGAATTCCTACTAAAAATCCCACTCTTCTCCTCTCTCTTCAACGAGAATCCTCTGCATGGTCTAACAGTCCCTCGCGCAATGCACCCGTTATTCACATTGGCCGCTCGAGTGCGAGAGGAAGCGCCGAAACCGCTTGTGTACAAGTGTCGAAAGCTGTACGCAATATCCATCCGTCCTAAACCTCTAACCTCACAAGCAGCTCATACAGAAGTCTCTCTCCTGCGAGACTTCTAGCTCCTCTCTGGCATTTCGACAAACACCTGTGCTCCATTGAACCAAAAACGAAACGATTGACACAGAAGCATAAAAATGGATGCTCTAACGCGGTTTTCCAACGAAGACATCCGGAAGATGAGTAGCATTGGAAGCTTAAAACCCTAGAGATCGCGAAATGGGGCGAGAAATCGAGAAAGAGAGGAGCTCAAGCGAAGATAGGGAGAGTGCACTGACCGATCTCGGAGAAGTGATTCGATCGGAAGATATAGTGAGTGATGCCGCGATGTCGCCAAGAAATCGGCGCGGAAGGCACCGATTGGTTGCCTCGGAGAGGGGCAGTCGTGTCCGCGCGTAGGTGTGCGCGCGCGCGCTCTCGTTTACAATGATCAAAGGAGAAGACCAGCGTCTGCGGAAACGCGGGCTAAAAGCAGGCAGGCTCGAGTGGCGAGCCGTAAGGTACATGTACGCCACTGGCGTTGGATGTATGTACGAGGGAGGGATCCCTCTGGGATATCGGGGATATTCTTTTCGAGCGGAGGTCCGTTATGGAGTCGTCGCCCGAGTGGATGTTCTTTCCTGTAGTTGGGCCTCCTGGGCCTGGCCAGAAAGGGTCCCTTTCGTATTTTCCTAAAACAAAGAGAAAAAAAAGAAATTTCATTCAAGGAGAATGAGAATCAAGCACAAACCTCTGAAAGTTACATCAATAAATGCAACCATCGCGACAAAAGATAATAATAGAATTTAAGTCTTAACAAATGTAGAAAGAGTTTTTTTGAAGTATCAAGTAAAGAAGATTCTCAAAAAAAAATCACTGCATAAGATAAATTCTTTATTGAAAATGTTAACTCAAGGAACTAGCAAAATAACATTTAAAAGCCTCAATATGCATATATCTCTAAACTAAAGCCAACAGGGAAACACAATAAGAAGCAACAGATTGAAACAAAATGGTTGTAGAGAATGGCATAGAGTAAATCTACAAGCCTAATCAATAAAAGAGCGCTCCCCCCAAACTCATCATTAACAATTGCTTTGTGAATGTCACAAATAGCCCACACACAACTATAGCCAACTTGCAACTAGCCAAAGCCATCTATCAAAGAAAGCCTTCACGAAATGTCACCGAGCAACACTATTCTACATAGCAAGAGTGAACCAACTATCAACAAGTTAAAACCATTGCCAACCACGCAAGACCATAGTCAACCACCAACGTAGATAAGTAGGGAGGGCCCAAATTGGCAAGCAAGATTTTATAGATTGAGAGTAACAAGGGTAAGGTGGGAAAAGGGCACAAAAGGGGTGGGAGGAAGCATCTTGAAGGGAATTAGTGAAACCAACTCCAAGGTAAGGAAGGGTATGCAAATGATTGAAATTGATGTCTTAAGCAAGCCCCACCAATGAATTTAGCTCACTTGGGAAAGAGTTTGTTATCTCTATTAGGAAAACATCTGTCAGGAACCGCGATTGAAATATGATTGGATTTGTGGAAGCATTGAATATCAAGGCATGTCTAATTCACGTAGGTCATTAGATTTGCTTCAACTAAATGATCTGATCCCAATCCCAAATGAATATTGGTTTGATATGAAGGGTCTCTATATAAAATTGGAATAAATAAGAGGGAAATGTTGTAAGGTTCTCCATTTTCCACATATCCCTTGTTAAGTTGGGATTGCCTTGATAAAATAATCAAGCTCTTTCGAATCAAGCCCCACCAAAGCTTATCAAGTTCAAACATTTATGTAAGGACTTGAATTTTAATAAGCCAAATGAAGTCAATCTAACCCTAATTACATTGCTAACAAGTGTATTGATGGATGCTTAAGGGCAATTCCTCTATTAAGGACTAATTGTTCAAGGTCCTTAATGAATACTATCAACAAACATAAATAATGAGGGGTGAAATAAGAAGAAAGAAAAAGGGAGGACTTCCTTTTAACAGTGGTTTTGGGGTGGAAGGGCTCAATTCGGCAAGTAAGCTCTCAATTTTGAGCTCCTGCAACCATCTCAATTCATAACATCTTCTCTTTGTAGATTTTAAGAGGGATAGAAGAGGAGATATGTGGTCCTAGGGGCTTTTCTTGCAATTGGGGAGGTGCTACACAAATTTGGGACTCAAAAGGAAGGAGAAGAACTAATGAAGAGGCCAAGAAGAAGCAAGGAGGAAGTCTTTTCTCATCATCAACCTAAGAAGAGGAGGATCTTGGACTCAAAACAAGGTAAGGACTATCTCCTTTCTTTTCCATGGATTTCCTCTTGATTCCTAGAAGGTAGAATTATCTTTGCATGTGAAAAAGAAGAGATTCATCGATTGCATGTTGAATCAGTTATCACATATTAAGATTAACACATACATGGGTGTTATCTTACGGAATTTTAGTGGCTTTGAAGTTTCGTTTGTTCTCTTTGTCATTTGCTTAATTCTTGGTGTTTGTTGTATCCTTAGAAACCTATAGAAGTTGTTTGAGGACATTTTGAGACGTAAGGTTTTAATTTGGAGTTCGAATTAAATCAATTATGATCAAAACAATGGTACGGCAATAGCTAAGTAAGAGTACTAAACTTTAGTACCGATATTCGGGGAATGTTTACCCCAACTGGGGTATAGACTCATGTTAATATCAGTACTGGCCTTGATTGGTACAGGTACTAAACACTCAGTATCGATACTCAACCCCATTATGGAGCCAAATGAGGTACCAATTGTGGAGTCTGCTTAAATTAGCTTATAACCCAGTAATGAAAGACCTATTAAGAAGTATCCCCATGATTCAAACCCAAGGACGTTAATTGATTATGTTGAGCCTAAAAACCACCCAAAAATAGGCCTAAAAATTTACACTAAATGGCTAAGTAACATCATAAATACTGAACAAGTAGATTTATCGACTCTATTAAGAGTCTAACGAATTTTTCTTAGGTTATCGGATTGATGTAAACCCTCATAAACCTAATTGGTCCCCAACTCAAAGACTAACCTTATTAGGTACCAACTTATTGGATGAATCAAGATGATTAGGTTGTGATAGATGAATTTGTGAGATGTAACACCTTGGCCTTATAAGTTGAGAAGAGTTTACCATTACAAGTTGAAGACCTAAGGAAATGTTGCTATCTACTAACTACTTGAAGCCAATCTAAACCTAAAGGGTTCTTTATTATAGTAGTAAGTTAAGAATTGGTCACTAACAATGAGGTACTCATAGCATAAGCTCTGTAGGCACCCATAAGTGCAAATGATGCTGGGATATCAAGATTCGAGGCTAATGGTACTTGTAACGAAAGCTCTATAAGCACTTGCATATACAATTGATGCAAGGGAACCAAAGGATTGATTGGATGAGATGTTTCTTGCTCCCGTCGGGAGCATTGGTGTGGCTAACACATTTGTCCAACCCCTACACCAAAGGATCTCATTGGGGCATCGAGCATGATCCATCCATCTTCATTGCCCCTCCTAGACACTGCCTCCCTCTCTTTAGCATCACCAATGGTTGTAGCACCACCCAAGCTTGTTAGTAGTGACTTATAGTGTTGCTTGGGGGGGTGCTACTGCTAACTAGTGATTCATAATGTCACTTGAGTTGTGCATCATTAGTGATCTACTCTTGATCTACATTACTTGTAATCTACTACTGTTGGTCTAAAGGTTTGGGTTCTGATCTAATCGACCACTACTAGATTTGATTGTGGCTTTGGTCAAGGCCCAATCATCTATCTTGCTATGATTGATGCCCTACCGCTACCCTTCTCCCTCCACACACATACCTGTGTGCATAATCCATTGCTGCCAACATGTTTTAGGCACATCATGCCCTCTTGCATGCGAATAGCATGCTTCTTATGCACATTCAAGTGCACCTATTCTATGATCAAGAAAGTGGTTATATAATTATTGTTTACTTTCCAAAAGTTTTTTCTACAATCTCATGGGGTATGATTGAGAGGAGTGGCAAAATTGACCTAGACCCAATAATCAACCCACATTGAATCGTTGGACCTGGTGGACACAGTAAAAAAGATTGCTTGAACCCACATAGGACTCAATAGACCTATATGAGACTTAATAAATCTATGGACACATTACTAGACTTGCATAAAAGCCAACCAATGTTAGGTCGGGTCAAGTCCATTAGTTCCTTATCGGGTTGAGTCTCAAGTTAAGCACTCATTACCCATTTTTTAATTATGCCAAGTCGAACCCAACTCGATAATTTTCAAGTGAAATCAAGTCAGGTTGAACCTGACTCAATTGACACCCTAACAATTGATTCCAATAAGATGTGACGAAGCAACATTTGATAATTGGATTTTTAGAATAATATAATTTTTCCAATTGCAAAATGTCACAATCAACAAATGATTTTCATAAAAGAGCAATACCGCTATAACATCCATTAGCAATAATGGAACTGACATTCTCAAAATTTTTGCAAGAAGAGATTAGATGGTACCTTATTGATTTTAATCTTTAATGGGAAACAAACATTATCACGGATGGTTATTAGAAGACCTTGGAATGTTTAAAAGCTCGAGTACTTCTAATACTATATTCATTACCCTGATTGGAGAAGCCATACTAATAAAAACAACTACATTGCAGTATAGCAATTGAATGGCACTAATAAAACAAATTAAAAAAGATAATCACCACAACCAACTTCAATCCAATCAAATCAATTAAGATTCACCAAATTCCCAACAAAAACTTGATGAGACCATAGACCAAAACTATCAAATGTTAAGTGTAGTCTAGTGCCAAGCAAATTGGAGTTTAAGTTACAAGAGAGTAAACCATTATAATAACAAAATATGAAGTCCATTAATCAAATAAAAATTACACAACAAGCAAATCATTAAAAGGAGATTGGTAGCTAAGGAAGAGCAAGAAAAACTCTACTAATCATTCAAAATGACCATTGCTAGCAATACCAAACAAATTTACAATAATTGCTAACCTTTAAGTATGAAGTCAGGATCATGATGATATAATAAGATGACGAACACCAAACTTGATATGATTAAATGATGAATCTCGCAAATAAATGCAATAGTAGGTGAAGAAAGTAGTTGGAAAGAGTCATCACAATCGAGCAAAGGCTATCATTGTTGGCCTTGAATAAGGTTAACATGGCAAACATAATACACCAAGATCCAACCACAATTGTACAACACAAACATCAAGGCAAATCATCAGCGAGAGAGTGCCGCTGAACAACAAGAGAAATGTAGGCGATTACTAATGAGAGGTACTCGTACTGTTAATATGGAAGAATCAAATACCTCTAATGGTCTTCAAGAGGAACATGCGACTTAGCAAATCAAGAGTCCATAAGAGAGACCGTTATCGATGAGGTGGGACTTATAAAAGTCAAGGTAGCATTGACAAAGGAAACCTTATATCAAGAACAACAACCTTTTAGAGAGAGATTCAATTTTCTTTTATTCTTCGTAGTAACGAACACTTAAGACGGGATCTTGAATAAATTTACAACTTCCTTTGATATCTAATTTTTTTCAATAACCATAAAGCCAATCAAATATATTCCTTTGCAAATTACGTGCCCATTCAAATAGTTTTTTTGCTAATTATGGGACATGGCATTGATTGGACCTTGAGTGTGATGGAAAAGATACGAGGGGAATTTAGAATAAGGGGCATATAGCATCTTTGATATTGGAAAAAGGGACATCCTTTGGCAAATTTTGGAAATAGGTGTTCAAAGTGTCCGTATGATATGTAACGACTTTGCCCTCACCCTCCTCCCACATGCAATCAAGTCATGAGATAATGATTAAAAAATGATTATATTGTCAAATTGAAAAATAACTTAATTTCCATTATATGACTTATGTTTTCTTTTTGTATTTTTTATGTAAATGCATCTTATGATTTTTTTCAATGTTTTTACATGAAACTTTCTTCTTAAGCCTAATATTAATTACTATAAATTTCCAAATTAATGAGTAATTGCTTAGTTATTATTTACCTTTAGAGTAGGTTATTCTATGATTAAGGTTATTCAATAACACAAGGACTTAATATATTCAAATTTTCATTCTATTTTATTTTTACGTATGTATACCTTTAAAATCAAATATTTCCTCTTTTTTTCAACTTGACACATACATTCATATGAAAATATTTGGTTTGACTTAAATATTCTCCAAATAAGAGTTTCTAGCTGAGACCCCTCTTCCAACTCTTGGAGGATCTTGGCCTCCTCCAACTTCTACCTCTCTATCTCTAGTTATGTAAATAGAGAAAATTAATGAATAATTAAATATTAATCTTTTGATAGTTTATATTTTAATAATATATAAATAACAAGTAATATGTTCTAGTCATCTATTAATAAAGAAATGTAAATTTTAGCTTAAACAAATAATGAAAATATTTTCACTATGAGGATTTAAGTAAAATGAAGAGTCATCTAGATGAAGTCAATGAATATATACATTCAAAAGTGTTATATTTTCACATATGTTATAATTACAAGCTTATGCAATTAATGTTTGTAACGACTCGGTTCCCAAGCCCCTACGAGACACGAGAATCGGACCGACTCAACTAATCCTAAGACCGAGTCGTCCAACGAGGAAGTAACCAAAAGAGCAGTAAAATAAACCACATTCAACATGAATATAACTAACAGTAAGAAAATACAGCAGTAAGGAAAGAAACTACCACAGTATGTACCACCACAACAGTAGAACAACATTCATAATATAATTTGAACTGCAGGTAAAGAAAGTATAGCGGAAACAAGAACTACTCACTACAACGTAACAAAAAGAGGTACAAGAGACAGTGGTAACTCTACTGGACCCTACTCGGCCCAGCGTCCTCTGCAGCCGCTGACCCTGGCTGCTCAACACCTGGTCCTGAAAAAGGTAACGAGTGTAACACGTCAGCAAAACGCTGAGTAGAGTGGCAACTAAACTAAAGACAATAGTAGAGTGTACAGTAGCTGTTATGTTCGATTACTTTCTTTATTCACATCTTTCAATTGTCTCACTATTTCATTTATTCCTCAGATCTTTTTCTTGATCTCGAATGTTCCTCGTGGGAACGATCTTTATTGCAGTCTTTTCCAAAAAGTAGAAGTAGCACGTGGTGCTCTCCTGGCCGGGAGAGTCCCCCGTGGTGATCCTACCCTCAGTCAACCACCCCAAGGTCACTGACAGACGTAACGGTGACTACGGCACGCGCGATAAACGCACAGGTAGCTAACCCGTACTGGCACGCGGTCAGTCGTTTCCGTTAACGGGTGCGCCCAAAGCACAGCACGGAACCAGTCCAGGGCAGAGCCCTCTCAGCAACAGGGGTCCAACCCCTCCAGAGTAACCAAACCGGGGCCTTGCCCCTCCACAGTCCGCGCACCCTCGCCTGACTACCCTGGTTTGCCCCAGTGGGCCTAAACAAGTCGGTGTAGGAGGCTAGCAGAACCCCGGGGCCCGTGGGGTAGCTAGTGCCCTCCTAACACTAGTAGCTCTCCTCGGTACTACGTACGCGAGGGCCAGCAAGTCGGTACAGAGTGGCCAGTCCTAACCCCGGGTCCCTGGGCCAGCTGGCTCCGCTCTGTACTAAACAGGTATAGGTACTTCCCTTGGTACTACGTACCCAAGAGACAGTACACAACTACATCTCAGTTCCATTCCTTTCTCTTTCCAAGAGTTCCACTCCTAATTCCCCTGTAGGGTTCCATCCTTTTTACTCAAACATCCAGGTTTCACTTTCCAGTTTCACATTCTTACAATCCATGTTCTCAACCACGTTATTTATTTACAACAGGCAGCTGTTAATTCAAATTACAGGCAGCTTTATATCTCTTTCCATTTTCCAAGACTGCAGTATTATACATTCCACTAGTTTTCCCATCCTAGGATTCATGCCATATCCTAGGATTTATCATACAATCTAGTTTTCCAGCCCTAGGATTCATGCAACACCTAGGAGCTATCATTCCATCTATTTCTCATTCCTAGGATTCATGCAATGTCCTAGGTTCTATTTACGGTTCCATAATTTAACAGATTTTATTAATAACTTAAACCCACTCTACCAGGTACAACGGGAGTAATGGGGGCGTGGTCGGGAATCCCGCGTGCCTCCGCGACCCCCGAGACTACAACGGAACGGGATCCTATCACAAGGATCAAACACAAGGAGTGTCTCAAAACAGTGTATAGCTACTGTAGACGGGTAGAGGAATTAATTCCGAAAAGAACGCAACTCGAATCACGGAAAACGGAACCCGAACGGGCCCTAAACGGGTCGAAAACAACGAAACTGTGTAAAATCAGACGTCTGGAACTTCTTCCAGACGTCTTAAAAAGTGGATCAGAGAATTACCTTGTTCAGCGTGGTTTCCCAGACGTCCAGAAGTCTACGTGGACGTCTGGCCTAGCTCCCAGACGTCCGATGGTCACCCCGGACGTCTGGAGGTCGCTCCCACCATCTGGTACTACAGCCAAACGTCTGATTCGCGTTGGATGGCGAATCACCGAGCCTGCGCACACCCATCTCTCTCCCTCAGTACGGTCAGTCGACAGGAAGGAAGAAGAAGACGGAAAACTCACCTTTCAGACGTCTGGACAGTCTTCCAGACGTTGGCCCTGCCGTCTGGCTATCAGCACAGACGTCTGATTCTGGAAATTTTTCCAGAACCAGGGCGCGACTCACCCTCCGCTCGCGACGCCGCGCCTCGTCGCACCTCGTGCGCCTGCTGCTTGAGCCGCAACAGGCCTCCCGCGTCGTTCCGCGCCCGCTGTGCTTCCCACCGGCCGGCCCTGGCAGCCCCGGTGAGCTCGCCCTCATGACTGAGCGCCGCTCTCGCACGTAGCACCCCCTCCGTGCTCACTGCGGCCGTCGCCACCGCAGCAACCCCGCGCCCGCTCTCGCGCTCACTCTCGCGCACTGGAAGGAGAAGAGGAAAGGGGTGGAGGCGACGGGAGGGAGCGCGTGGCCTTTTAAGGCCGCGCGAGGAGGAGAGAATCGCGGCAGGGCGTCTGCAGCCGCAGAGGGAATAACGAATATGCGAGTCTGCACGCTCAGGCGCGCAGACGACCCGCGCGTGTCGAAAATAACTCGTTTCCAGACGTCTGGAAACGATCCCAGACGTCTGGTCCAACGTCTGGGCCACCTCCCAGACGTCTTAAAGGACGTTTGGGGCATGCGTTCATAACAATGTTTCACTACAATTTTTAATTCATGGTCAATCATAACTTTAAAATTTTCTAAATTCATAATTACATCTCAATAAATCAATTAAATTTGAGGATTTTTCTTGAATTGAATACTTATTTTATTTCATATCACTAAAAAAATAAATATAAAAAAATGGGTGGAAGGAGATAATGTTATTGAATGATTTAATAACTTACAAAGTCTTTGAATGATCCAGCGATTTTAAACTTCAATTTTTAAATTTTAATAAAGTTTTACATATTTTTTCAGAATCAAGCACACCTCTACCCTTGCCAATCTTCTGGGTATAGAAGAAAAATGTGGTGAAAGGTCATAGACCTATGGCATGTTGCAATACCTTAATCAAGATAATCTCGAAGATTCTGGAAAGGAGATTGAGCTGCCTCATAGCCAAGCTGGTTGCTCCTAATCAGGGGCTAAAAATGACCTTTCCCAAGGGTCATTTGGGCTTTTCTGAAAATTTAGGGGCCTTCTCGTAAAGTATACGCATCAAAAAGATCCTGTGCGGAGTTTTTGATTTTTGTGAGGGGTTTTACGCAATTCCAACACCCCAGAAAATATTCTACGGAACTATGTGCAATTTTCCCGACCCCACCATATCCCACACAACACCCCCATGCAACCCCACCTCCATAAAACCCTATCCCCTCCCCTATAAAACCCCAAACCCTCCCCAACACCCACACCACCCCCTCCACTCTTTGCCTCACTGGCCACCCACCTCCTTCCCCCTGCAACTGTGAGTGAGGGAGAAGGAGAGTGAGAGCAGCAGGGAGAGGGAGAGTGTGAAGGGACAGGAGTGTGTGCGGGAGGAAGTGGGGAGCAGCAAGAGGGACTCGGGAGAAAGAGAGGGAGAGCATGGGAGGAGGAGAACCACTACGAGGAAGGTCCTATGCGCGGAGTTTACCACAATTTTCATGATCATCAGACGTCTGCAATGTTTGACAGATGGCTAGAGGGATTGTCGGATGTCCAGAGGGAGCTCCGGACGTCTAGAAGCACGTAGAGTACCGAGGTAATCTCTGCCCATGGTGTGTGAAGGTGCGGAAACCAAGTTTCTGCTGCCCCAGTAGTTGTTAGTTATGACCTAAGGTGCGTACATTTGTGCAGGTATGCGAGGCGTTGGGAAGGCGTGCTGGTGCGACATTTGAGGCGCTTTCGGAAGTCTGGAGGTGGTGTCAGACGTTCGACTGCCCTCTCAGATGACTGGAAGTAGTGTCAGATGTCTTATAACACCCTTAGACAGCTATAAGGGATAGCAGGCGATTAAAATAGAAGCAGGAACGTAAGGTGAGATTCTGCGCACGTTTAAGACATCTGGGACTCACCCTAGATGTTTGATATCGACCTGGACGCACTACTGAGGTCACTAGGCTGCCAATCCAGCTAGACCAGCCTGCCTGGTCTGGTTCAGGTGAACCGAGGGAGTGTTTGGGCCGATTCAGGGCCCAAACGAAGTCGAATTTACGCAATTAAAGTAACGTTGGTTTCCTTTTTGAATTTCCTACATGTTAGAAGTACATTTTAGCTTAATTAACACACTCAAGTATTGGTCAATGATGTTAATGTTTGGTTTGACCAACTGTTTTGAATAGGTCTCCAGTCCGTAGTGCACACGAGACTTGTGGAGATATCGGGATCCCTCATTCGTGCCCCCATATTACCCGTGCCTTTTGGTAGAGTGGTCCTCTCTACTCCTGTTGAATTAAATTATTAAGTGCATGCCAAATTAGAGATCTCTGCTTGAAACTTAGGACATTATATGAACCTTAGGGATGAGAATGGTGCATGTTTACATTAAACACTTGAACCTCATTTGTTACAATTTCAGTATACATGCTGATGAATTCCATATTGTGAGTAATTGGCAACTAAACTGATATGATTAAATGATGTTCCTGTTGAATCACAAGCTGCCTGTTCTATAACTAAGAAACCTGAATATGAATAAAGATACATGCCACGTATTGGAATGAAATGAGTACTATACATGAACCATACGGGGAATTAGGAAAGTAATAAAAGTACGTGACATGGATACTTAACGTATGATGAAACACCTCGCCTATACAGGCATGTGGGTTGGTTGTTTGGACTTGGGTACAGAAAGTGAGCTGGCCCTTGTATACATGGTACCAAGGAGAGCTACCTCCACTTTTGTGTAGGGAGAGAGCTATCCTCCCCTTGGGTTGGGACCAGGGGTTAGAAATGGACTTCTTACATCGACTCTTGTTGGATCCACTAGGCAAACAGGGATAGTCAGGTGAGGGTACGCATATTATCGAGGAGTGTGACCCCTGTTCTGTTATGTGCTGTATGTTAAAGCGTACCCGCTAGCGTAGAGGACTGATCCTTTGTCAGTGCAGGATAGTTACCCGTGCGCTTATCGCTCGTCGTAGTCACTGCTACATCGTGACCATGACCCCGGGGTGGTTGACTGGGTGTAGGACTACCACGGGGTGCTCTCCCAGCCAGAAGAGTGCCACGTGCACATCCTGCATCGCGGGAAAACTACATCAAGATTGTTCCCTTAGGGAACATGTGGATCAAGTGATAATATGGACCCTTACTAGAATAACCGAATCTAAACACGTGGTTATTATAAATGGAACCAGATGATAACTATCTAAACAACTGAAAAATGTACGAATGGTTTACTTCTTTCCTTTTATTTATTGCACTAGATGTTTTTATGTGCCACTCTACTCAGCGTTTAACTGATAATAGTTGTATATGTTCAGGTCAGGGAGCTGAGTAACCGGTACTACCGGCTGCAAAGTGTTATGACCCGTGCTATTTGAGCCTTTTAAGATGTCTAGAGTTTAGGTCAGACATCTGGTAAGATGTCTGGACTATGGGTCAAACGTCTGGACAAATTCCCAGATGTCTGAAAATAAAAAATCTTGGGTACGAACTCACTTTTGCACGCGTGCTGCGCGCAAACAGTACCCCTCGTCTTTTCCCTTCTTCTTCTCTCTCTTCCGCCCCAGCAAAACCCTAAACCCGACCTTATATAAGACCCCCCTTCCCCTCTCTCGTTCTCCCCACATCAACCCCTTCCCCTCTTCTCCACTCCAACGAGAGAGGCAGAGCAAGTGAGAGCGCGAGGGACGGCATGAGAAGGAGAGGAGGAGCAGCGTGAGGAGAGGAGGTGAACTCGCGAGCTCGCGTGGGAGCTCACTAGTGAGCGCACGGCCGGAGTGGCATGTGCGTGAGGAGGAGTGCGTCAAGGAGGTCCTCCCTGACATTGCTGCAGCTGGAGCTGCAGGCGAGAGGACGCGGCGCAGCCACAAGCGGCACGAGAGGGCGGAAGCAGGTTTTGGTTCTGGGTTTTTCCCACAATCAGATGTCTGGAGCGACGTCCAGACGACGGAGCCGACGTTTGGAGGAGGATCCAGACGTCTGAGGAGGGAGTCTCGCGAAGGTACATCCCTTTGCGGATACGGCCATGCAGGCCGCTCCGCCAATACCCCTTTTGCATGCCCGATTCGAGAAGATTAGATATCTGTGTGCAGGATTCACTTCGGGAAGGCGCGGGACACGCCCTCCCATGCACTTCCGATGTTTGAGCGACATACCAGACGACTGGAAGCACTTCCAGACGTCCGGAGAGGTGGTCGGACGTCTGGAACTGGTCCAGACGGTCCAGAAGAGTTCCTGGACGTCTGAGGATTGGCGCAGGGCTTGAGGTATGACACTAGACACTTTTAAGACGTCTGGAAGTTGTTCCAGACATCTGATTTGAGTTAGAAACGCTATTTTTTGACCTGTTTAGGGTCCGTTTAAGGTCTGTTTTCCGTAAATAAGATACCAATGTTTCCCGTATGATTTCCTCTACTTGTTAAAAGACTTTCTATACTATTCTGAATATTCTCTTGTGATTGATCCCTGTGATAGGACCTCATTCCGTTGCGGGTTCGGGACTTGCTGAGGCACGTAAGCCTGCCATTCAAGCTCCCACTGCTCCTAGGTTTACTGGTAGAGTGGCTTTTCCTTAATTTAATTAAAACCTAAATGCATGTGTGGGATGAATGGTTAGAACCTAGGATATGGCATGAATCCTAGGACGAGAAACACTTGAAATGTCTGTAATGGATGATTGAATTGCAATCTTGAATGAGTAGATAGAATGATAACAATTGCCTGTAAATAAATAACAGCTACCTATGAAATGTAAAGTACTTATGCTAGCAATCTGTTGCATGTAAATTCCTGCTGTATACGTTAAATGATATAATATGAGCTGCATGTATATAAATTAAGAATGATAGCGTGAATGATGGAAAGACGAGCTACCTGTGTATAACCTGTGTATCGAAATGTAAACGATAGCAATATGAGTTGCATATGTATAACCTGAGAATGGAAATAGAAATGATGATACCTAGTATGGCTTAGCCTGAGAAAGATGAGCATGAACCATACGGGGAATTAGGAGTAGAGCTCCTAAAAATAAATGGAATGGATCTGGAAATGTGAGTGGGGAAGTGAGCTGACCCTTGAGTACGGAGTACCAAGGAGAGCGACTGTCCCCCTGTTTAGGGTAAAGCGGAGCTAGCCGCCCTTGGGTTGGGACCCGGGGTTAGGATTTGCCACTCTGTACCGACTTCTTGGCCCTCGCGTAAACAGTACCGGGGAGAGCTATTAGTGTAGGGAGAGAACTAGCCACCCTACACCGACTTGTTAGGCCTACTGGGCAAACCAGGGTAGTCAGGCGATGGTGCGCAAACTGTGGAGGGGCGAGACTCCTGTTTGGTTTTTAGGGTCTAGACCCCTATTACTGAGAGGGCTAGGCCCTATACTGGTTCCCTGTAGTGCTTTAGGTGCACCCGCTAACGAAAACGACTGACTGCGTGCCAGTGTGGGGTAGCTACCCGTGCGCTTATTGCGCGTGCCGTAGTCACCGTTACGTTTGTCGGTGACCTTGGGGTGGTTGACTGGGTGTAAGATCACCACGGGGGACTCTTCCAGCCATGAGAGCACCACGTGTGCCTTCTACTCTTCGGAAAAGACTGCAATCAAGATCGTTCCCACAAGGAACATTCGAGATCAAGAAAGAGACCTGAAAAATAAACCAAGTGATGGAAAAGAATAATTAGTAAAGAAAGTAGATGGAAAAACAACAGATACCTGTCCATTGTTACTGCTTTAGTCAATTGGTTGTCACTCTACTCTGCGTTCACTAACTTTGTGTACTCATAACCCTTTTCAGGTCCAGGTGTTGAGCAGCCAAAGCCTACGGCTGCAGAGGGTGCTGGGCCCAGTAGAGCCCAGTAGTTGTAGCTTCTTGGTTGTACTTCTTTCTGTTGTAGTGAGTAGACTCTTGTACCTTTATATTCTGTACTCTTTCATTCCGTACTTTATATTACTGTACTTGGCTATTTTTCTACTGTTGTGATGGTGTGTACTGTAGGAGTTTTACTTCTTTACTAATGTACTTTTGTTACTATTAGTTGCTTAGCATAGTGAATGTGGTTTACTTTCCTGCTTTTTGGTTACTTTCTCGTTGGACGAATGAGTATTAGGATCAATCAAATCGGTCCGATCCCGTGTCCTGTAAGGATTCGGGAACCGGGTCGTAACACAAAGGGTGTTGGGTCTAGTCGAGCCCTCTAGTAGCATGTTTCCTTCTCGTTTCCACTTTGAGATGCTTTCACTATAGTAAGTACTTTTAGTATATTGAGAACTTATGTCGTTTTACATTATCTTATGGTTTTGTGATACCTTGCTAGAAAACCTTCTTGGTTTCCTGTGGCATGTTATCATTCGCACTACTGTTATGTTTCTATTGCTACCTTTTCATTCTAATGCTTAGCTACATTGCACGTGTGGATTGTTGCATGATTTCTTGCATTTGGCTTATTTTTCAATGGACGACTGGGTCTTGGGATTAGTCAATGTGGGCCATCCCCAGGTTCCATGAAAGGTCAGGTTCAGGCCGTAACAGGGGCATTTATTGGTGAACATTACATTTTTTACTGCTCTCTACTTGTACAAGAGTATCTGTAAGGCTTCGACAAGGTAGGGCTGACATTGAGGGTGTGTGTAAACGTTGACATATCAAAGTGTTTGATACGGTACAGAGGGATTTCATAATCAGGACACTACAACCATTAGGATTCAGCGAAACCTGGATTAACCAAATAAGGATGTGTATCATGACGCCCACCTGTTCCTTACTTGTCAACGACGACTCAGTCAGCTTAATTCACATAGGCTGAGGTCTGATATAAGGGGATCCTCTTTCCCCCATCCTATTCATCCTGGCGTTGAATACCTTGTCGTGGATCATCAACTATCAAGCTTAAGAAGGAAGGATGCAACTGTCCAAAATTAAGGGTACTCCCTTTCCCTCCTATCTTTTATTTGTTGATGACATTCTTATATATTGTGAGGCCAATGGCGTGTTAGCTCAGGCGGTCAGGAATGCCCTTATAACGCTCAACCATATCACTGGACTAAAGTTGAATGGTGTTAAAAGCCTTGTCTTTATCTTGAGGCAATGTCGCCATAGGATGGCCATTTGACTTCTGTTGGGCATGCCAGAGGGAAGATTCCCTTGCCGCTACCTTGATATCTCCTTGGGGATAGAAAGGAATACAAATCCCTTCGCTACTCTTGAAGACTGGGTATGGGGCCTCTTGGCGGGTTGGAGGATGAAATATCTCTCCAAAATGGGGTGTGTGCAATAGGTTAAATGGGAGATTGAGGGATTGCTTAGATTATGGTTAGCCTACTGTTACGACCCGATTCCTAGATCCCTACAGGACCTGAGACCAGCTTGCCTCGACTAATTCCAAGACCTAGTCGTCCAACAAGAAATAATCAAAAGTAGGGAAATAAACCACATTCACACATGCAATATAACTAAGTAGAAGGAAATAATGAAGCAGTAAACAAAAGTAGAACAACTGTCTCAACATAGTACATGCCACCTCAACAACAATAGAAAATGGAAAGTAACGAGTACAGAAAATTTAAAGTCCAATACTCACAACTACAACAGTAACAAAGGCTGGAAAAAAAACTACTACGATTGGGCTCGGCTGAGCCCAGCTCCCTCTGCAGCCGGAAACTCGAGCTACTCAACTCCTTGTTTTGAACAGGGTTACGAAAAGACGGAGTCAACGAACGCTGGGTAGAGTGGTATTTACATTATTTATGTGCAAGTAAAGTAAAAACAACAAGCATGTTTTATTCTCATTTCTATTTATCTCATTTATGTATTTCTGGTTCATCTATTTCACAAAGTATCCAAGTATTTCTTGATTTTGCTTGTTCCTCGTGGGAACGATCTTGATTGCAGTCTTTTTCGTGGAGTAGAAGGTACACGTGGTGTTCTCCTGGCTGGGAGAGTCCCGCGATAGTCCTACACCCAGTCAACCACCTTGAGGTCACTGTCGAGATGTAGCGTGACTACGGCATGCGTGATAAGCGCACGGGTTTCTGCTAACGGGTATGCCCAAAGTACAGTACGGAACAGTATAGGGCCTTGCCCTCTCAGAACGAGAGTCTCTCCCTTCAGAACCAAATAGGGGTCTCATCCCTCCACAGTCCGCGTACCCTCATCTGATTACCCCGGTTTGCCCAGCGGGCCTAACAAAGTCAGTGCAGGGTGGCTAGCTTAACCCCGTGCCCCATGGGGTGGCTAGCTCCCTCCCTACATTAGTAGCTCACCTCGGTACCACATACGCAAGGGCCAACATAAGTCGGTGTAGAGTGTCCAGTCTTACCCCAGGTCTCAACCGAAGAGGTGGCTGACTCTCCCTCTACACTAAAAAGGGATAGTTGCTCTCTTTAGTACTGCGTACATAAGGGTCAATACACTTCCCATCTACATTCCAGATTCATTTCATACACAGGAGTTCTACTCCTAATTCCCCGTAGGGTTCATGCTCATTATTCGTCTCATTCACATTCAGATCTCATATTTCATAACTTATTCCTCATCCATATAAAGGCAGCTCGTGCTTTCACAATTTAATTCTCAATCATTTACATGCAACTTGTGGTTTCACCGTTCACTTTCTCATTTACATACAAGCAACTCGTATTCTAATATGCACCTCATAATTCATTCACATATAGGCAATTCATATTCTAACATGCATCTCGTAATTACACTAATACCATATGCTAGCAATTTATTTTAAACATGCATCAAGTAAACAGTACAGTTCAAGACAGGCTCATACATTTCTACCCTAGGGTTCATTCCACATTCTAGAGTTCGATCCGATTATTCAAAACAAGTACATTCTTATTTAAATATTAACAACTGCATTAAATCACTCTACCGGGTATCATGAGAGGAATGGGAGCCTGTGCCGCAGATCTCGTCATCTCCACGGGCCCCGAACATGCCACCGACTGGTAACTTGTACCAGCGACTAATTTACATTAGATGATCTTAAAACAGTAGATACTCAACATGAACACGTAGAGAAACTTGAGCGGAACACAACGGTACTTTGTTTGCGGAAATCCGATTCCGTTTGGGCCCTAAACGGGCCAAAAACGCGGTTACTGAGTAAAAAAAGACGTCAGATCTCACCTTGCACTTCCTGCGGCTGCTTCAGACATCCAGACTCTCTCTACGACCGTCTGGAGGTAGCTCCAGACGTCTCACCCTCCTTCCACTTGTCTGGAAGGGTTGTCGGATGTCTGGCGATGCGGTCAGACGTCCAAAATCATCTTGAAGTGCGCACCCCGCTCCTTCTCGACGGTCTGCGCCTGCGTGCAAAGCATAGACTCCACTTTTAGCCCAACACCTGCTCTACAATCTGCATGGCGGAAAGTAGCGTAGAAAGGTACGTACCTCGCGATATTATGCTTTTAGACGTCCGGCTTTAGCTCTGGACGTCCGGGTGCCCTGCCAGCCGTCTAGGCGATACTTTAGACGTTTGATACTGGAAACTTCCATTATCAAAACTCTTCCGCGCAGCTCGCCCCGCTCGTGCTTCTGCCCGCAACGGCATCTCCAACAGCTGCAACAGCTTGAGAAGCTCCCCGCCAGTGTCCTCTCTCCCACGAACCCCTCCTCGAGCTCTACTGAGTTCCCGCGGCCGTCGTCCTCCCTAGCTCTCACTCCCTCACACTCTCTCACTCTCACTCTTCCCCGTTCTCCTTTGTCGGCTCCTCTCCTTCCTCGCGCGCGGCTGCAGCAGAGACGGGAGACTGGAGGGGCGTGGTCGTCGCAAGGAGAAGGTGGAGGTGGCGGTGGCTAGGGAGTGGTGTGAGGGTGGCGAGAAGAGGGGGGGGGTTAAATAGGATAGTTTATAGTTTATGGGGTGTGAGGGTGGTGAGAGGGGAGAGGCTTTTGCGTGTCGCCTGCGCGTAGATCGCAATGGGATGTACAAAAATCTCACTTTCAGACGTCCGGGCACGTGTCATGACGTCTGGACAGACGTCTGACTGAAACTCCAGATATCTTATTCGACTAAAAAGGCAGCGGGTCATTTCACCTACACTATTTTCAAGAAAAGTTCCTTAACAAGAATAAAATAATGGATTGTGGACTTCATTTGGGAAGGAAAATCCTACCTTGTAGTTGGGTATTTGTAAGCCCCTTGAGGTAGGGGGTCTCAGACTATACACTCTGGATGAAATTTAACTTTGTGTTTATGCCGAGCTAGTCTATTGGTCGGTCTTTACTAGTGATTATATTTGGAGCTGTTGGATTAAGCAAAGATATGGAGACTGGTCCACTGCTTCCCCTAATCCCACAAACTGTCCTTGGGAGAGGAGGCTTTTGACCCTGCGTGACACCTTCCTTTAGCACTTTCATGGGATGGGGGGGGGTGGGAATAGTCGACACTCCCAGACGGCTCACTTTCTTTAAAGAATGTTAGAGAAGTCATTTAGAGTAAGGGAGCGGTGCTGGAGATTTGAAAGTATATTTGAAACAATAAGGTTGTGCTTAAATGGAGTTACTGCCCGTGGTTGGCAGCCAAAAGTCAGCTTCCAACCCTAGATAGACTTGCAACTTGGGGATTACCGGTAAACATCACTTACAATCTTTGTGGCACCAGTGAGGAGTCTCATGAGCATCTCTTCTTCTCTTGTAGATATTTCAACCTAATTTGAAACCATGCTTATTCTGTCATTGTACCCTCTGATCATTGCCCTATTGATACCTTGCATCAACATTTCTCTTCAAGCAACTCTGGCATTTGAAAAGCAATCTCTACCAAATATTTGGTAGTTGAGGAAAGAAAGAAATGTAAGACATCATAAAAAAAAGTTATATCTATCAAAATAGTGACTGCTATTATAATCAAATAATATTATATATAAAAATAATAATTATAATAAAAAAGATTAACATAACACCTCACTAATTTATGTAACATCTTATCACTATCAAAATTACTTGTAATATGTCACCCTTGGGAAAAAAAAAAAAGTGGTATTTAAGAGTTATCGATGGACAATCCTCCCCCACGTATTCCCACCACCCTTCCTCTTCCCCACCTTATTTGGTTTTTTGTTCGGCGCGTGCGTAATCGCACCATCCGTTTTGCGCTCAGCGCTCCTACCTCTGAATCCTTGGAACCCTAAAAATCCCAACTTTCCTCCACGTCTAGGGTTCTGCGGCTTCTACGTTCTACCCAATCGCCAGTTCCGCCAAAATGTGGACGACTTCGATCCTCCCCACTTCCATCTCCCTCCGAAATCCCCCACTTCGGGAGCTTTCCTCATCCCTCTCGATCGCACGGGACCTCTCCAAATTTGGAATCTTTTCGCCCTCTACCTCTCGACCGAGGCCCGACTTCACCATCCGCATGGGAGGGGGCCCCCGGACGTACCCCGGAGGGGTCTCGAAGTGGCAGTGGAAGAGGATGCAGGCGAAGAAGGCAAAGCAGCTGCTGAAGGCGCGGCTCGCGCGGGAGCGGCAGCTCTACGAGATGCGCAAGAGGGCCGAGCTGAAGGCCGCCGTCGCGGACCTCGAGAAGCCCTGGGAAGCCGTCGAGAAGGCCCCCACCCTCTTCTCCATCTCCGCTGACGAGCAGCTCAAGGTGCTTGCCGACCGCTTCCAGAAGCCCGGTGGCTTCGACATGTGGTCCGAGAAGGACGGCCCTCAGGTACCCTCACTCGAATTATATGACTTCTGGATAAAAAAAAAAGATATAAACGTACTCTCATAATCTCATTTGCACGCTCAAACGAATCTTACAGGAGTGAAAAATAGCACTTCCCACGATGAAAAATGGACAGCTGTATTATCCAGTAGAAAACAATTCTGGAAAGACGATGAAATTCGGGAAGGCATACCAAATACCACTGATCAAATGGGTTATCTTTCAGTATAAAAGATGGCATTTTTGGTAAAGATATCGAAACTCGGGAAAGGTACACCAAACTCCACCAATGATTATCTTCCACTAAGAAGATAGCACTTGCTGGGTAGAAATTGGAATGCAGGAGAGGTGTACTAGATACCACTGATGCAATGTTTTAACTTATGGGGGAAAATACCACTGTCAAAATTGGCACAATCCATAGCACGGAGGCTCCTTGTACGTGGGAAAAATAGTCCCACATGGGGGTTTGTTCACACATTGAACAGGGAGGGAGGAGGAGAGGAGCCTTAATAATTGGAAACTATTATTATGGACTCAAGAAAAAATACAAGAGAAGATTTTGTTTATATAGAGAGAATACATCCCCAATCTTGAAAACAAATTATATCTCTAATAAGAAAAGATATTATCTCTTAAGGAAAGACCTTATCTCTAATAAGAAAAGATATTATCTCTTAAGAAAAGACCTTATCTCTAATAAAGAAAACAAATATCTAATTATTTTCCTAAAACATATTTACTAAAAATAGCTAACTTGACATCCTAAGAAAACCCAAAATTGGTCTATAGGACTTTCTAGATTGCCGGCCCTATTGGGCTTTTATTGGCTACTATGTGGACTGACACATGACCTTCTTCTTGCCTTCCCAACACTCTTGCTTAAGTTGAAGGCAGGAAGGCCGACTACTTGCTCTTCCACTTGTGAGGCTAGATGGCCTACCATTCATCTTATTCGAGAGCCAAGTTCTCGGTCTTCTCTTGCAACGAGTCAGCGGTGTAACCTTTTGCGATTTTCAGAGTCATTGCATCTATGGTAACCTGAAAAATCGTTGCGATGGCCACCGTTGACTTGTCTTCTCAAGATCGATAGACGTGAGAGAAACCATGCGTGAGGTACTTGTAGCCCTACGTGGTGATCTTTGCACCTTGCTTGGATCTTTAGGAAATGAACTCAGATCAACCACTAATATTTTTGCAACCTGAGAAGTTGTTGCTTCTTTTGGCAACCTCGAAAGTCGTCGCGTGGACTGTGGTGTTCTCTCCTTGACATATTTTCTCCAGAAAAATCTCTTCTTTTGAAGGAGAGTAAAAAATCGGGTACAAAATGTCAACATACAAATAGCTTGATAGATCTCCTTCTCTTGCTTCTTTTTCTTCTTACCTTCTCTTGATAATGTGGCATCTGGGACCGTCTGGTTGACTCCACCATGTTCTCTAGTTTTCCTTCTCTGCGTAAGGCATCAAATTTGTTGAGGACTTTTTTCGGAGGCAAGAGCCACCAACGTACTGCCTAAAACCCACATGCACAAGTGATTCTAGAGCGAAGGCTCTGATACTATGTTGCGAATCATGCAAGGAGAAGCATGGTGTCTCAATCCGGCATGGGAAAACAGTCCAAGGAGGACTATCCACGTGAATTAGGGAGAGAGAGCGTGGGCAACGATAGCAACAATCGACTGTTGCTGCATGGAGGTCGGCCTTGGTGGTGATGGTGGCTGGTTATGTGGAGAAGAGAGAGAGGGGAGAGGAGCCTTAGATGAATGAGAAATATTATTATGGACTCAAGAGAAAATACGTGGAAAGATTCTCTTTATATAGAGAGAATATACCCACACACTTGGAAACAAATCATATCTTTAAAAAGAAAATATCTTTTCTCTTAAGGAAATATCTTATCTCTAATAAAGAAAATAAATTTTCAATTATTTTTTCTGAAACATGTTTACTAAAAATAGTCAACTTGGTATCTAAGAAAATCCAAAATTGGTCCATAGGATCTTCTAAATCGCTAGCCCTACTGGGCTTTTATTTGCTGCCATGTGGCCTTCTTCCTACGATCCTAACAACCACTTTCGAGAATTACATCGAAGCTGAAGATGGCATATTGAATTCCGTTGATCATATGGTGTTGAATGAGGATGCCCAGACACATGTACAAATGGGAGTTCAATGATCTCGTGCTTGCATATGGAAGATGTGATGTTTCATCTATATTGCATTATGTGATGTTTGGATTGTCTTAAAATCTTGAATGCTCTTGCCCGCAAAATATAATTGGTCGCACCCATCAACTTGATGGTTGTCCCTTGTACAAGGACCTTTGCTTCCGTGGTGGCTTGAGCTTCAGTTTCGGTCATTGTTGCCTTTCAAAAACGAGTAGCCTCTTCTTCCGTGTTCTCACAGAGCCAACGTAAAGCGCTAGGTTCTCTTGAGGTATGTGGGAAACCATGTTGTTGAGGAGTCTCTCTTTGTGCGTGAAAGTGCTTCCCCCTTCCAGACAAGTTGGCGCAATGATGAAGGCTCCAAGATGATCTCCACATGTTCCACACACAAGAAGGGGACCTTGTGCATGAAATCGATCTCCTTTTGCGTGAACTGCATGACCTCCTTGCACTTCGTCCCACACGTAGATGCTAGCAAGCTTGAGAAAGCTACTCTGATAACATATGAAGAATCAAGGAGCGTAGCATGGTTCTTAGATGCATGAAGCACCCACACATGGAGAGAGAATCATTGACTATTACTGATCACATCGAACAATACATGTATTGTTCATGTGAATAGTAATAGGGAAAACAAACACGTTGAAGGGGAGGAGGTGGAGTATTGTTGTCGTTGGAAAAATATGATTCATTCACTTAAGAATAAATGTAGAGATTGCTCTCATTTTAAAGAGTGCAACTCTTCTACAAGAAAGGCAAAATCTTATTTCTAAAATTGGAAAATAGAATTCCTAGTCCTCATTTACCAAATAAGGAAAACGGAATATTTGACTCAATCAAATTACTACAAGTTGACACAAAATCTTGACAAACAAGCCAACAAATATCTAATGGCCACACGACCTTATTGTGATTTTGAGTAGGATGCCAAATCAACTGTCCACGTGGCAATGGGGCCATGTGACACTTTATTCTCCATGTTCGGAAGCAAAAAAAGGGATTTCGTGGGTTCAATTTCCATGTGATTTGATACTAGTACTTGCACACTTGATCTGATACTAAATTTTTATTTTACATTGGTTTAGACTACCCAAGGATGCTATAGTTAGAACATGAGAAAGAAAGCTAATTATCTTTTATAGTAATTTGAGAATAATGGATCAAGCCTCGCTTATGAAGTGGGTGGCAAAAGTGGTGGGAGGAGGTAGTAGTCTTGTTCGTGAAGTATTGATGGTGTGCTACGGTAGGATGGTGAACTACGAAAGGAGAATGAAATCACTTAGGAAAGCTTTGCGTCTTGGATGGATTTGATTTATTTGATGCCATTGGTTATGAATCTCTTGGAGTCAAGGTTGGGTGATGTGACAAGATCCAATCTTTGATGTGATGATTGGACAAGACACGAGCCTCTTTTGATTCAATATCCAAGGGTTTTACTCATACCTTTTGATTTAAATGTTGCGGTAGCTTCGCATTGGTATCCATTCATATGGGTTTGGTGGTACTTGGACACGTGTTTCTCTTTAATTTGTTGGGGTAGAGAGTTTAGGAGCTTGTGTCCTTGATAGTTGGTTAATGATGAAGCTGATGGATGGGAGTTGGGAGATAAGGTTCGAAATGCCGATTTTGATGTCTTGCCAATGAAATTTTAAATGTGCATTTCGTGGGCATGTCGAGGGCATGTCGTGGAAATGCCAAGGGCATGTCGATGCATGCCAACAAAAATGACAGAAGTAATAAAAAAAATCAGCAGCAATCTCGGCATAACCATCGATTACGTCGGCATGTTAACCATGCCAACAGTATGCCGACCATGCTGACGATATCCCAGCATTTCAATAACTTTACCATGTCAGCATGGCTTTTCCCAAAAAAGGCCTTGTCGATGATATTTAAATCATCGGTTGGAGAGTGGGAATTGTACTGTGAAGATCTGCCAGATTCTATCTACACCCCATCCATGGGATGCTACTTAGGGATGGGCATGACATTTGTCTTCTTGGGAAAACCAAGATACCTCTAAAGATTAAAGTCTTTCGCTTGGCTTTTTTGCAGTGGGAAAGATTAATGACCAAGATTTGAAGACAGAGAATCTTTCAAGTGGAGAAGGTTCATTTTGTACTTTGCTAGGTGCAAATGGAGATTGTGCCCATTTTTTGTTTTCCTGTCCTTTCACCTCTGATGATTGGGATAGAATGAATTTGCATTTTGCTATGAGTGGATACATCTGTGGTCGAATCATTTTGGTGTTCAGTGGTAGTGGAAAGGGTGGAACCTAGGCCTACATGCTTTTAGTCTAAGTTTGATAGAGCAAGACTGTGGTATTATGGGCTATCTGGTTGCTAAGGAAAAGTGTTGGTTTCAGAGGGAAAAATCCAAGTGTACTCGGGGTGATGTGTGACATTCATGTAATCTTGGGGCTAAAATAATGAGGTGATCTTTCTTTTTTATTAATAAAATTCCTCGATCGTCATTATTCTCATGTTGTGACCATCCTTTGACTCTATCAAAGAAATTATCTTTCATATTTTAGCAGCATGCTATAATTTTCTTTTTTAAGAGTTGTATGCTAAAGTAATCAACAAAAATGGACTCAATGGTACTCAGTTTATGATATGGCAATCTGAACATGGCCTATGCAAGGCAATTGCTAGCTATGGGATGTGATTTTTTTTTTTAAAAGCCAAAGGGTAGTTATCCGAATGATAACCACCCAAAATTATTCTATTCCAAAAATCGATTTATATCAGATATTACAAAAGAGATCCCCAGAAAATCACCTAGGAAGAAATGGATAAAACAAAGTTCTCAACATAGGGTCTCTCTCCCCTAAAAAGCACCCCATTTCTCCCCAGCCAAACACCCCACAAGACCGTCAAAACCTTGGCTCTATCCTTCTTGGATCTAAAGGTGATCCCTTCATCGTGGGCATTTCTTCTGTGGAACGAAGACCAGAAGCTAACCGCATCCCGATGGGTGATCCAGTCGATCCCCATCCTCTGCCAAACCTGCATTACAAACGGACACTGGAAGAAGAGGTGCTGGATGTCTTCATCGGCTCCATCACAAAGGGGATATGTTAGGTCATCCAATTGAGCCCATCTTGCTCTCCACCGCTTTGTTATAATTCTCCCCCTCTTCACCAATCGAGTGAAGATCTTCACCTTCAACGGGCATTCTGCTATCCAAAGCAGTCTGCAATCTCATAAGAAATCTATGTTTGAACTGACCGTGCCATTCTCCAATCTGCAGAAGACTTTTGCCACAAAGAAATATCTTTCCTTCTAGGAAAAGCATCATCACCCTCCTTCAGTTCCCAACCCTCCAGCTTTTGCAACAACTGCTAGAACTCATCGCAACTCTGGTCGGAGAGGCCCCCCTCGAAAAGTTGGACACCAAGCCTCATCCCAACAACTTCTCACCATGGTCAACGGGTCCACGACATCCCCAAAAAGGCAGGGAAACCTGTTGGCGAGGGTAGAACCAACCCCCTGCTAGTCGTTCTGCAAGAATCGGAACACATTCCCTTCCCCTAGCGTAGGGGAAAATAAATCTCGCACCTTCACCATCACCGTCGGTAAGCCCTTGAGAAAATGAAAGGCTCCGAGGGGAGGGGATTCTAGAGGCCCCCACGAAAGGAAAGGACCGTAGCATCGCCGTATAACATCACCAAAGAGCCCCTGTTCCCGTCCCACCAACCTGGCAATCCACTTCATGAGGAGGTTGATGTTCACCTTGTCCACATCCCTAACCCCCAAACCCCCTTCCTGAACCGGTCTACACACTTCTTCCCAGGCCACCAACCTCGCACCCTTCTTGTCGACCCTACATTAGCCCAAAAAAAATCCCTCATCAACCCCGATCTTCTTCTCAATCTGGTGCGGTAGTCTGAAAACTGAGAGGAAATACGATGGTACGAGCGTCAGCACTGCCTTCATTAGGGTCAACCTCCCACCTTTGAATAGAAGTCTGAAGGACTACCTCGCCAATCTTCCCTCCATCCTTTCCAGTAGAGGAATCCAATCCTGTAACCTAAGGCATCGATCTGATAAAAGAAGGCCCAGATACACCAACGGCAAAGAACCCATCTCTGTCCCCAAAGCACCACCCACCCTCTCCACCTCTTTAACCGACAAGTTCAATAGGACAAAGGTTGATTTTTGATAATTGATTTGTAGCCCTGACGCTTCGCCAAAAAGCTCCAAAAGGATTCTCATTCTCCTGGCCTCCAGATTTGCTCCCTCAACTAGAAACAAGGCATCGTCAGCATATTGCAGGACCGTCGTCTCCCTGTTCTCACCAACCATAAAGCCTCTAATCAGACCCCTAGCATAGGCCCTTTGTGCTACCCGCGCCAGAGCATCTGCCGTAAGAACAAACAGCATAGGTGCAAGAGGCAACCCTATCTGACCCCCCTCCTAGAATGTACCCATCATCCTGTCAAGTTCCCATTGATCAGAACTGAGAAAGATGTCGTCATTACACACCTCTTCATCTAATCAATCCACATCGTGGGAAAACCCCTCCTCAACAAGGAAGTCCACAGAAGATCCCATTGCACTGAGTTGTATGCCTTCCTAAAGTCAACCTTCTACAAAAAAGCCTACTTCTCCCTCCTCCAAGTGGCCAACATCTCCATGATAACGACAAAATCATTCAGGATTGCTCTCTTAGGAACGAAAGTTGTCTGAATAGGGGAGATCAGATCTCCAAGAAGGTCCTTGAGCCTGTTGGCCAGGACCTTACCAATAATAAGGTACATGGCATTCGATAATGCAATCTATTTGAAATTCTGGATCACTTCCGCCCCTTCCTTCTTAGGCAGTAAAAACAAATAATATCTGTTCAGCTTGTCAAAACCTCTGTTCCTGTCTGCGAACTCCTCCATCATTTGCATCGCATCTGCCCTACCATGGGCCAAAATTCCCTGAAGAAGAAAACAAGGAAACCATCCTGGTCAGGGCACCCCTCCGCAATCAGGCTCCAAACCGCCTGCCTCACCTCGTCCTCCAAGAAGCTAGCTATGAGTCTCTCCGCTTGAGCCTTCGTGACACACTACACATTCTCCCCTTTGCACCTCCAGCACCCCTTGACGCGCCTCCCAGTGAACTCCCTGAAGTAATTTGCCACAGCTCGTCTCACCTCTTCCCTACCAGAGAAGGTCTCCTCATGTATCATCTTCTCTATCCATTTTCTCCACCTCCTGGTAGAGGCCATTTGATGGAAGAATCTGATATTAGAATCGCCTTCCTTTAGCCATTTCTGCCTTGATCTTATTTTCCACTCTACCTCTGCTTTCTTGTGCTCCTCCTTTACCACTCGTGTCATCCTCTCCCTGACCTCCCTATCCTCTGTCGAAATAGGGGCTTGGTCCTCCTGCCTGTCAATCCTGGTAATCCTGGTAATCTCTGTGAATTCCTCTTCCTTCTTAGCCCTCCTGTACACCTTGATCACCTTCCTGTACTCCCTCAAGTTGTCTCGCAGCACACTCAGTTTCTTCGCCTAGCAACATGCGGCTGATCCCTCCACCTCTATAGAGTTCCACTTCTCCTCCACTATACTCCGGAACCCCTCCTCCATCAACCATGATCTGTTAAATTTAAAATAGGTGCCGAAGTGTGTCCCCTCATTAGGTCGGCAACCACATAAGGGGCATATGATCAGAGAAAGGTTCTCCAAAGCAAACACATTCGCCACAGGGAAAGCCTCTGCCAACTCCACGTTGGAAAGAAATCTATCAATCCTAGACATTTAACCATTATTCCTCCAGGTGTAAGCACAAGATGTCGGAATCAAATCCACGAGGCCATGTGTAGCAACAAAATCCACAAAAAGATCCGACCTAGGATCTTGTCTTCCCCGCCCTCCAGGTTTGTCCTTCATCTGTAGGGTGATGTTGAAATCCCCTCCAAGCAGCCAAGGATTTCAATGGCACTTCACAGCCACGGTTGTGAGTTCCTCCCACATGACTTCTCTCGCCTAGGCATCTGATGGATTATACACCCCTGTGACAGTCATGATGGCACCTCCCACCTTCCTAACTAGCTTCGCAGAGATGACATGCTCCCCGCAGTAGTAATCTTCCGAGGAGAAAACATCTTCCCGCCATCCCAGGTTCTATCCTGCTGAGCGGCTAGTCACACCAAGAGATCGAAACCCTTCCATCCAAGAGCCCTCAATCTCCTTCCAGATCCGATCACAGTTGGACAGTTTTGTTTCTTGCAGCAACATGATGTCCGCTCTCCAAAGACGAATGTAATGCTCCAGCGACACCCTTCTCGATGGGTCATTGAGACCCTACACATTCCATGTAAGCACCCTGTTCATTTACAACAACTGGGGGCCTCCATAGCCTATTGGAAGCCATACACTTCCGCAATCCTACGCACCTCCTCATCATCTTGATCTAGCGTTGCCATCTGTTGTGAGAGTTGTGGTGTCCTTCCATGACCATCCATCACCACCCTCAGTCCCTGACCTCCACGAAACCTCCACCTCCTCCTATAGTGGAGGGCACCACCTCGGCCATTGTGCACCATGCACGGCCTCCATCTGGTCAGGGGGATCTCTGCTCGGTCGCCGGACTCCGAGGGGACACTACTCGACTGTTGCTGCGGTGAAGAGCCATTAGGATGAGCCTCGGGAGCCTTGACCACCCTACGCGGAATCACAGTTTCCACCTCGTCGACCGGTGGGCGACCGAAAGACCCTCTTGCTGTTGTCGAAGCCGTGCCCATCGTCGCTGCCACTTGACCATCTGCCTACAAGGGAGATGCTGCGGAGGACTCCATGCCTTCCACATCGAGGGGGTTCGGGGATCTCTCTCCTTCCATGGCTTTGTCGCGCTTCGGCATCCCTTCAATCAACCTCGAACGCCACGTCAAAGGGATGGTGGGGCCCTTCTCCTCGAAAGAGATCCCAAGAGGGAACCGGATCTTAGGCCTTGCTCCACCCGAATCCATGAGAGGGGTCTCCTCGGGTCACGTAAGTGGATTTGGGTCGACACTCAAACCGTGAGGGTCAACATCTACACGTGCTGCGGACGTGGTCAGTTTTAAAACCGCCTCCAGCTGGTCATCGGGAGTCCACATCTCATCAATGCCTCCCATTGCCTTTTCCGCTCCCAAGATCATCAGGAGTGCACTAATCTCGGGCGGCACCAACTCCTCACGCGAGATCCGCATGGATTTCTCGGGGACCGGATCCACATCATCGACCAATCGCCTCCCCCACACTGTCATCGAACGCCACCTCGCCTTCCTCCACGTCGTCGCATCGGCTCCGACCATCGATGAGGTTCCCTGACGTCCTCCACGAAGTGAGTAGGACACTACCCAAGACGAGCCCCCAAGTTGCAGCACAACCTTCATCATCGCCACTTAGGTCTTCAACTCGATCAGTGCCACCACTGGACCCATGGTCAGGATGACCGTCTTGCATATCTTGAGTCGAGCAAACAGGGATACGATTGCCTCCACCACTTCCATCGACCTCAACCACCATGGGATCTCCACAATGGCTACCTCGAAAGATGGTCTCTCCGATGGGTGCTCCGAAGACGCTCCATTGTGCGGGGATGGGTGCTGCCATCTCCACTTCCCCATCTCGGAGGCGACCTCCAAGAAGCATAGCTCCTCCCTCATTGAGTCGAGGAGGCCGAGGACCAAGAATCTCCTCTCATCCAACATCAAACCCTAATCCCCTTTTACTCCATATCCCCGCCTAAAGCCTTCTCCACCATTGCCTGAGTCACCCAGCCCTCCAGAACCTCACCCACCAGCCCACTCTCAACCTCCCCCCTTAGGCTTTTAACCCCCTTCGACCAAGGCACCTCGACCTCTGCCTGTGGCAACCCCCCTGGCGACGACGGTGGTGTTAGGCTCCCAACTCCACGATCACGGCCACCACAACAACGGAAGCTCCTGTGCCTGGGGCCACTGCACCTCCAACACCGTCATGGTCAAGACAGTCCCGCACGTAATGGTTCCGGCCTAAGCACTTGAAGCACCTCCCCCTCCCGTCTGCGCCTCCTCCCTAGTGAGCAGCTCCCCAGGGACTAGCTGAGGTTCTACTCGGCCTCCTTCATCTCGCCAACATTGACCAGCCAAGACCCTCCTCGGTCTCCTCGCTTGCCCGGCGTTGCTCACCAATCAGACGAGACCCCTCTCCCCTCTCCTTCCACAGGTACTCCCCGTCCTCTCTCACCCTCTCTCGGTTGCTCTCCCCCTTTCGCCCTCTCTTTCGCTCTCCATCCGTTCCTTCACTGTAAAGCTAATATTAGGCTATGGGATGCGATTTTTGACTATGTGATTGATAGAAGTAATCACTAATCAGAATATCTCCTTGGTGTTTGACGGCATACGGTGCAACAGATTGAATTGGATTTTGGAATTAAGAGATGGGTTGTGGAAATCACGTAGCATTTGATCCAATCATAAAATTAGGAATTGACAGAAAGAATCAAGTCTGCTTTCTCCCATGTTCTTGTACTCAGTTCTAAATTGAGTATTTGTAAACAAAAAATGCATTCAGTTATAAGGCAGTAATGCTAAGGGTGGAGAAGAATCTGTGTGCATTGTTTAATGGAGCTCTTGCTTGAGAAAAAGAACCAAAATAGTCAGACATTTTTTGGTTGTGCGAGTGTATTTTCCAAATACTTCGTGTCGATTGACATTGAAAAAGGCAGTATGGATGGTTTTAAAAGATCCAGTGTTTGGAGATGTGCATTGGTAACATAACACTTCAAGTTTGGTTGCACCTTGGTAAATTTTTGAGTTGGGAGTAAGCTAGCACAATTCAAAATTTCATAATCAAATTATCTTCCCATAAGAATTCACATTCTTGATTTTTCAGGCAGACCCTCCTTTTACAACTCTCCATGTGTTGGGTTTTTCTGCATTCTCTGGCATCTGGTCCTGAATAACTTGTGAAACAACCGAACTGATAATTCATGACACCCCCTTCTTCTACTGATTCCCACCTGAACTTTTGCTTTTTCTTTGTTTGTTTTAATTGAGGTTCCTTTTGTTAATTACATTTCAACCTGTGGTCCACTTCATTGTCACCGACCACCAATGTTAATAGGCAATAGTTTCTCTCCTTTCGTATGTGTTTTTATGCATTCTTCTGCAGCTCTGCTGCATCTTCCACCAGAATTGCTCATGCAACCAAGCTGATGGCTCGGGATAACCATTCATTCCCTACCTGAATTTTTTTTAATCTATCCTCCTCTTTCTCAATGCAGTTTAACCTGTTGTCTACTTCACCGTCACAGTTCACAGAAGCAGTTCCCTAGATATGTATTTTCATTTCCCACACTGCCACCCATTCCCACATGAGTTGCAAATTATTAGAGTCAATTATTAGTTTATTTACACTGTGCAAGAGGGTCGTACCTAATGTCTCGTTTGCATTTAATTAAAAAATAGCATGGTAGGTGTCCTCAGAGCATTTTTTTTTCTGAAAGGAAACGGAGCCTAATTAATCATGAGTCCTGTTAAATGCAAACTTTGGTTCAAATCTACTGTTGGCTTTGCAAATGCATAAATGATTGTAACTAGATATGAAAATCTGAATAATAAAGCAGAAACATGCTTCTCTCAAAAGAAAATAAATAAAGCAGAAACGTGCATATTTGATCTAAATCTGAGCTGGTTTCCTTCGTATGTGCAGTTGTTTCAGACCCCGGATGGGCTTCCCTCAGCAAGGTTTTTCCCAAAGGGTGCAGTACACCGAGTGAAGCCGTATGGTCTGATCAATGGGGATTCAGTATCAGATGTTGCTTCTGACTTCTCTGATGATGAAGAGGTGCCAAAGTACGAGAATCGGACTCGGACTGGTAGACGAGGACGGAGCAGAAGTTCAAGAGTATCTTCTTCTGGTCATTTCATTAATGGTGATGGTGATGGGATGGATATTGGTGTGAATTCTTCTCTTCCAAAGAGTTCAGAGCCCTCAACATCTTCTCATTGGGAAAGGAAAGAATCGAGCAATGGCAGAAGAAAGTGGAACAACATAAAGGGTGATCCCAAAGGGAATTTCCAAGGTGGGGCTCCAAGAATCAATGGAAGGAGGCAGCAGCATCGTGTGGATAGGAATGGCTTGAAAACAGAATTCAAGAGACCACTGCGAGATGCCTAGCTATAACCAGAGGATGTGGGGATGTAGATATGTTAATCCAGCTAGGAGCTTCGTATCATCGCATTGAGCTCACATAAATCTAGGCCAGAGCCTAGATGATACCCCCAAAATGCTACTTGTAGATATGTGAACAGATCACAATTCAATCTTAATCTATGTTCAGGAAGGCTTGCATCTTTTCCGTTCATAATTTCATGCAACAAGGGGCCATTGAGGATAATGTTTCCCAAGTAGGAGAGGCGCTGATGTGGAAAATCAATAACTAGTTCTGTAATGCTCCTACTTGAAAATTTTGCATTGAGAGGATATAATAACATTTATAGGCAATTCAAATGATGAGAAATACCTGACAGCAGCAGGGTTTGGAAAACCCTTGGCATGCCGAGGCTGGCATTGGATCCTCAATTGTTTATCCAATGCTTAAAACAGAGCAACCCGTTCAAAATGTTGATATCGCTAGTAATCCACATTTAAACTTAGAATCTCGTTTGTATGCACATGTATTTGTAAAAGACTGTCGTTTTATGATTTAATTTTAGAGGAAGTCGTTAGAAATGCTAGGGCCATGTGGTTGGTATGTCAATTTTCTGGTGAAGACCCTTGGGATTGGGATATTCTTCCAAGAGCTTAAACTATTAAAGAAAACAACAATAGAAGGGGGATGAACGTCCTTTGGCACAATGCAGCACCTCTCACCCCAAATACCAGCGCCGACATCCTTCAAACGCTCGTGCCAGCCAAGCCAGTGAACTGTAGTTGCCAGTTAGATGTAAAGCAAATGAGCTTCGTCCACGACCCTGTAGATTCGCCCAAGCTTCCCTTCCTTCGTTGTAGTGCTTCGTGCACGACTACAAGCTCTGCCAGGCTGTAGCTAGAAGCTTTGTCCTTGCAACAATTGTGTGCTCTATGGTCCTTTGGTTGCAAGTTCTGTTGCCCTTGGCTGCATGCCTTTCGACCCTTTGTTGTGAGCATTGTTGGAAGAGAGCCATGTCCTTGTGGCTGCAAGCTTCTTTCGCTCTGCATAGCTTCATCCACGTCACGCAACTGTGTCTCCCATCGTCTGCAACTCCCCTCAGACTTGTTGCTGACCCTGCCCGTAGCTCTTGCCCTTTTTGGCCCTTGATCATTGTGGCCCTCATGGCTTCCACTGCCTTTGCTGTGTGGAGGCCCATTGCCTCCGCCTTGCATGAAGGCCATTGCCATACTCTATGGCCGTTGGTTACAGTATTTGTTCATGGTCCCTATGTTCCCTATGTTCCCGCCTAGCACCATATGCAACTCCCCAGTTGCCCCTCACAGCCCTTGTACCCTCCATGGCCTACAACTAGCCTAATGCCATCAAATCTGCTACTCTCTATGGACCCCACCACCTTCCACAGCTCCAACCATCAGGGATGTCAACGCAGCGGATTTGGGTCGGATTTTAATAATATCAAATTAATCTTCATTTAAAAATTCATTCCCCCATACATGCCCCCATTTACTTAGAGGGAAAAATCCACCCCATACCTATTTCACCAACGAATTCCCATTAACATATCTCATATGCTTATTTATATATAGTTATGAGGTATTTGACAAAATTTACATAAAAATTGTCAATACATATCAACAAACAATTAAAAGAAGACATACTTTCATATTATAAAAGTGTATTATTTATTAAAGGGGTTTTTACATATATATATATATCCATGTAAACTTTCGATAAGATATATATACCTCAATATTTTTGATATTTACGTATATATCCCTATAAAGTACTCCGTTAAGGTAATATGTCCCTACTCCATTAGACTTAGCTGAAAATATTAAAAAAATATATAAAAAAGGAAATTTTATATTTTCATTCCCAAATATCTCTCCCATAATTTTCCCCATAAACCCTCACACCTTCTCCTCCTCCTCCTCCTCCTCCTCTCCCTTATTGCAAGCTCAAAATTTGCTATCTACGTGGAGCATCGTTGTCGAAAGGGGAGGTCACCGACAGCCGCATGTAATGTATCCCTCGCATTTAACACCCGCTTGCCTCTTGCTCCTCTCAACGAAACCCTCCACCTCCACTTCGAGCAATCAGCCCACATCCGCTCCAAATGCCCAACCTGTAGTAGCACTAACCGCAGCAATGGACAACAAGGGCGAGGGTTTTACTTGCCGACGTGCGATGGAACTCGCCAATCTCAAACCCTCGTCTCACGACCAGGTCGGTAAATCCGCTCTCACTTCCTCGCTTTCCTCTCGATCGACTTCGATGCATTGCGAAGTGGGTCTCTATTGGTGTATCATCTGTGCCTTTGATCAAATAGATCAAGTGGGTCTCTTGTTGTTCCCCCCCTCCCAAAAACAAAAAAAAATCATCTCTATTTCCCTCCTCCCACACCTCACAATCACACGCCCAGATCCACTTCCACCCTTCTCACCCAAAATCACCTTTGTTTGCCCTCACCATATGCCAAAATCACATTGCCCTTCCCTCCAAACGAGTTTGCAATCTTCCCAAATCAAATCGAGACATTCCAAAAACGATTCCTACCATGCATCGATCCCTCTTTTTAATCCCACCTTTTCCGATCTACTGTATACTCCTCGCCCTTGTGTCGATCATATGCTTCGTGTAGGTGTGTGGTGAGATTGAGTGGGTGCTACAGGTCTTGCAAGTTGCAATCTCAAGGAATCGTCGCAGGGCATCAAAGGGTACCTGTTTCTTTCCAAGTCCCTTTTTTCTCCTCTTATTGTTTGGGTGGATAACAAGTCCCTATTCCATTCTATGGATTATATGTTTTAGTTTATCCTTATTTCTTTAAGTGAGCAACAAGATACTATGGTACATTTCTTTGTACCGACAATCATACTCTCAAATGAGTTTGTCAGGAAGAATGGTTTTCATGGTGTTCAGAATAACTCTAAAACAACCAGCAACTAGTGCGGAGGAGGACGAGGAGGTGCTCCACGCAGCTACCGGTGACCTCTTGTTCCAACGATGATGCTCCACGCAAGTAGCAGATTTTGAGCTTGCAGTAAGGGGGAGGAGGAGGAGTGTGAGGGTTTATGGGAAACATGGGGGAGAGATATATTTGGGGATGAAAATATAATTTTTTTTATTTTTTATATTTTTTTGACATTTTCGGTTAAGTCTAACGGAGTAGGAGTATATGATCTTAACTTAGTAAGTTTAAAGGGGTATATATGTAAATATAAAAAATTTAAGGATATATATATCTTATCGAAAATTTACAGGGATGTATATATAAAAACTCATTTATTAAATTATACCAGCGCTTCATCGTATAAGAGATAATTTAAGGAGTTGATATGAGTTACTTTTAAAAGAAAAACATGTTGTCGCATAAAATCTAAAAAATAAATAAATATTGTACCTAATTAGATATATGGGTTTGAGTATACTCTTTCCCATACCCAAACTCAAATGTAATGAGTGAGAGTTTAATAAACTCAAACCCTCTCATTTATTAAATGGGGTTGGTAAAACTCACCCCAATCGAGTTGGGTTAGGTTGGATCCGTACTGAAGAATACTAAATTGACATCCCTACCTACCATCCTTCGTGACTTATCACTTGTTGTGATCCCCTATGGCCCAAGCCCTCCTCTAGTGCTTTCGCTGATGACAAATTATACAGAGCTTTTAGAATGACACTTCTTGGCATCTTCTTCCATCTTTAGCTCATTAGTGGCCTGTGAGCTTTTCTACACTGCTAAAATCAAACAAGTATCTAACCAAGCATCAAATTGATGTGAAAAAGAAAATTAAGCATGCTATTGAAAATTATCTAAAGCATTAATGCTATGGAACTCATTAAAGATACATCACTTAAAATTCTAAACAAAGAATCATCAAATAAAAACAAAGAAAATTTCCTTGTCCTCTAGTCATTTCATTGTCCTAAGTTCCATGGGTGAATTGTACTAAAAGTTGTCATCTACAAGCACATGAATCCTCCTTTTGAAAGATGAAGCCATACCCCTATTCTTGATACTGATGCCATGTGAAGCAAGAGATGAAATGGATGCAATGGTGGTCAAAGTGGTTTAAAGATAGACAAGAAGATGAAGGAAAAGAGGAGATAGAGGTGGCAAAAAGAGATGAAGGTCTTTAATAGGGGGCAGTGTTTTGGACATAGGAAGAGATGGAGGGAAAGAGGTAACACTAGCAATGATGGGGATTTATTTAGCCTTTGTTTGGTAGGTTAGGATTTGTTTTACTTTTGATTTAGTAGTCCTAACCTAGATAAGATTCTATCGGATTTTTTGGATTTTTTTTTACTATTTATAAAGGGATGGTGGAGGGATTTTCTCTTTGCCATGTAAATAAGATAGAGAAAAGGGGGACAGTGGCCAAAGGGCATGGGGAACAAGTTAGGTTTTTGAGTGGTTTAAGTGAGTTTTTGGTGGCTCATCCCTTCCATAATGCCTATAGTCATAAATAAATGTAATTTAAATTCCTTTAGGCCTTCTTCAATTAAGGGTCTTCTTTTTGTATCCATGGCTCTGCCTTCTCTCCTCGTTGGTATCGATTAATGTATTATTACAGCCTACTTACCAATAATAAGAGAAGGCCTCAATTACTCTTCAAATTTAATTATTTAGGTAATGTGATTGCTTATTTAAGTACACAAGTTCTGAATAAAAAATGGTATGCTAATCAATATTCATGGTGAGATGGACATCAAGGAGTCATCTCAAAAAAATAGTTGTACCACATGTAGAGGACATACGAGGAGAAAACATTCACATATAGGTGTGTCGTTTGCAAGAGAAGAGGGTTCATCATCTCCTATCCAAGCATATGTATGAATTTCATGATTAATTCTTACATTTTAATACGATTATATGTACTTTAAAGTATTTTTTAGATGCATGCATTATATATTTTGTAATTATTTATTTATTTACATGCACTGGTCATGTGCATGCATTTAATATGTTCACTATAGACAAATGAATCCTAAACCTAGTCACCCTTCCATACTAACTAGACAAGATTCTTATCATTCACATGATGTGAGGGAGAGCAATATATGTGCGCTAATTTTATTTCATTTACCAATTCACATTTTACTTTTATGTTTATCTTTGATATTATTTTTTAATAACATTAACTTCACAATTGGATGAGATGCAAATCATCTTAAAGTGAACCTATGTAAGCATTCGTTTGATCTATAAATCTAACATTGTATTAATTTTTCTAACTTTAGAGGAGTACATCATTTAGCTTCATTTCTCTCGGTTGGCACTTTATTATTGCATTAGTTGGCACAAAATCGAGATTAATTTTGTCAATGGACAAGGTGTGTCCATATTGCATATAGGTTCAAAACTTATTTCTACACCTTCATGCTCTCTTGTCATAAAAGACATTCTTCATGTTCCAACTTCAAATAAGAATCTCCTTTCTATTTATAAGTTTCCTACCTATAATTAGTGCTATTTAAAATTATATCATGATGTCTTCTTTGTAAATGATTTGGCTACAAAAAAGCTACTTCTCTAAGGCAAGGCTAAGAATGGTTAATATCAGCTCTGCCTGCCATCTTTAGTTCTAAGGAATAGTCACTCCACTTGTAGTGGATGCTCATTTCTATTAGCTTCATCAACCACTACTAATACTTTATCTCTTTGGCATAAAGTTTAGGCCATGCTCATTTTCCTTTAATCCAATCAATTGTCAAAAAGTTTAGTCCTGCTTCTACTTTCGACAATTTTTTTTTGAGATGAAACTACGACAATGTTATGCATCCATGTGATATTTGCATGCAAGCGAAATCACATATAATACATTTTCCTACTACATTCACCATCTTAGTTGTTCCTTTTATATGGTATTTTCTAATATACGGACTTCACCTTTATTATCTAATGAGAGATTCAAATATATAGTCACGTTTGTTGATGATTGCACCAAATTTACATGGATTTACCCTCTATTGTACTATGTTTTTATTTAGTTCTACAAATTTATTAAAACTCAATTCAACAAGATACTAATATGAGGAGGTGAATATCTCAAACTTTGCTCATGGTTCAAAGCTCATGGGATTCAACACTATATCTTGGCTTCACATGCTCTGCAACAAAATGGTGTAACATAGTGAAAAAAAGGCACATGATTGAGTTAACTTGTGCCCCTTTATATCAAAGTTCTATTCCTTTATTCTATTGTTCCTATACTCTTCGTACTGTAGCCACTATGTTGCCTTCTTTCAACGTCATACGTATTACTTTATCACACCGCTCTTGATTATAAATTCTTTCAAGTATTTGATCATGGCCATTACCCTTTATTACATGCTTACAATCAATAGAAGTTGCAATCACAATGCACTCTTCATGTATTTTTGGGCTACCAATTATAGGGCAAAGGCAAGGGGGCATCTTGATTACCTCATCTCAACATGTCGCCCAACAAATTAAACTTCCCATACTCCATCAAAATCCATCCAAATCTTTTATGCATCTACATGCAATTTCCCCAAATCTATATGCTCGATTAATGACAAGGGCGACGCCATCAAGGGGGTTGCCTTGGTGGTAGAACACCTATTGACAATGTTGAGCATTGGGTTGGGTTGCTTTGGGCTCAACCCAAGCCCATGCTCTTAAATTTAAGAGCTGAAATTAGGCTATGTTTTTTGCCCATTTTAAACGGTCCAAAGTCAAGGCCCAAGTTGGCCTAAGCATAGATAACATGTTTAGGATTTATATATAAATATATACATATATGTATTATATATAGACATAAATAAATAACCTATATGTATAATGTATTAAAACTTAATAATAACAAATATTAGGGATAACTTAGTAAATAACAAAACTCTCCCTAGACCTTGAGTTCTCACTCACGACACCTCTCCCCACCTATTTCTGTCCCCACATAGGTGCACAACCACTCCCAATAACAAAGTCCCACACAACCTAAAGGCTTAATTCCTTAACACATCACACCTTAAGCGTTGCTTAGGGCCATCATCGTCGCAGTTGCCCTCAACATGGCTGCTGCAACCTTGCTCAGTGGACTATAACCCACTCCGAGTCTTTGACCCTTAGTAGCTCCATCCCTTGTTTGCACCCTTATTAAGTGGAAGCTTTGACTTGTTCCCAAGATTGGATTCATTTTAAAACAAAAATCTTTGAGATAATTGAAGAGAAAGATGAGGGTGGAGTTGTTTCGGACCTAAGACCTATCTCTAGTTATATTTCATATAAGAACATGCATATTTTTTAACTCAATCGTATTTAGTGTTAATTATGATATTTAATGGAGGAGCTGCAACTAGAACATGTGAATTGATTTACATGATGAGTGCTTAACTTCTTTGAAGAGACAAGATTTGATATGTATATTATATGTGAAGTTTTTCATGTAATTTTTAAATCTACCATGTTTTGATTTCTTAACACATTTTTGTTTTCGGTGTTGGTAGACAACTCCAAAGATGACAAAGATCATTGTAATCAAATTTTCTCATGCTAATGTTATATTTTCTTAGTAGTTTTTTTCATGTTTGGAACTTGTGACTTATGAATATTGGGTTGTATTTTTTGTTAGTTTGAAAATTTTATGTGTTTGGATTGTTAGACTTTATATGACTTATCATATGGTTCCATATGATCAACTATCAATTTAACCTCAAGTGATCCTAGTAAGCTTCTATTAGAGGTATATACTTTATTGCATCGCTTTTATGGAGATATTTTAAGTGTTGTGAAATATTGTAAGGAGATTATGAAGCTGAAGTTCAAATGGTTGATTTTTGCCATGTTAGGAGAATATGTAATTAAAAATAAGTAAACTACGTGAGACTTTATCATTTACTTATTGCTTCTATTTACATGTGTAAGATAGAAAATATTTTGATAGTAACTTAAATAATCATCCTAACTTTATTTTGCAATAGGAAAATCTTTTATATCTGTAAAATAGTCTGCTGTCATATTTTTGAATATTTTTAATTTCTTTGTTAAATTATAATCATTGCAAGTAAGTATATTACATTTGAAAATTCCTAATTTTAATTAGTCTATTACTCTAATGATGAGTATGGTTGTATTCGTAATCGATTAGAATTAAGTTAAATTATTTTTCTCAATTCTTTTTAGGATTTACTAAATTACATACCTTATTCTTCCTTTTGTTGAGTAGATGGTTCTAACTAGTTAAAGTTCCGATTCATTTACTTTAGATCAAACTTATACTTAAACTAAAATTTTAAAAATTAAACGGACCGGAACACAATGGATTTACTTAATTAAATGACTAAGTTGTTAGTTAGATATATAAAGAAGCAGGCTCGTTGCTTAAGAGACCAACCCTCGTACCCACCACATTTACTTTCTTTTTCAATTTTATTAAAATAAAAACGATGACGGCGGCACCAATTCCTGCCGTTGATCCAGTTCGTCGCTTCTTCAAAAGCCGCGATTTGCAAGGCGTATTAGCCAACAAGTACAAAACCCCTACAGCTACAGGACTCCCCGTGGTGCTGCCACCTCCATTGGAAGGGGGAAGGCAAGTAGAGGCGAGGGGAAAAGAAGTCCGATCGAGGTGCTTTGGATAGAGAGATAAAGAGGGAGGGAGAGATGGTTTCCTCCACCGTGGTGAACGTCTACCCCCTTTTGAGCTACACCTTCGGCACCAAAGAGCCCAAGATGGAGAAGGACACCTCCGTCGCCGATCGCCTCGCCCGCATGAAAGTCAAGTAAATATCACTCTACCCTTCTCCACCGGTCAATCCCACCGATCCTCCACGCAAAACGCCTCTCTGGACCGTGATGTCGTAAACCCTAATCTCTTGGACGCTTTTATGTCAGATGTGTCGGGATAATTCTGTTGGAATCCCACGATTGATGTCCTAGGCTGCATTTGGCAGCGGAATAAGTGTTGTACTGAGATAAAGTATTGCCGGGATAGACAGAGAGGGATGTTTGTTTTGATGGTAAAATAAGTAGTGGGATAAAATAATTGATATATTGATGTGATGTTAATGAGTATTTGTTTAATATTAAGATATGGGTGTAAGTGATTTGATGTGATATAATAAATATATATAACGGATATATTATGTTGGGCTGTATATATTTTAATATATATTGGTATTGATGTATTGTAATGGGATGATTTGATATTGATGTTAATTGAAATAGTCTATTCCCTTGATGATTTAATATATATGATTTTAATTCCATTTGTTACAGTGTCACAATCCCTTCTAGGTGGAATATCTCCTTCCCAATTCCACTGCCAAACCCAGCCTCGAAGTCGGCTTTCTCCTTGTCATCATCCATTGGAAGTTACTAAGTTCCATATTCGTACTCATTGTATTCACCACTTCGGTTGGAGAAGGCAAAAGTTTGAGTGTTTCCAATGGAGAAGGAAAAGAAAGCTAAAGTATATAGTTAGAAACCATAACCAAAGGCACCTTTGATGTGATGAAGTCCCTTAATTGTGAGAGGACCCTAATGTGCAGGGGGAGAAAAAGGATTCCATGCCTCTTATAGAAGGAGGAAGGCTAATTCCATTCACTTCCCATAGAGCTTTTTAAGACATCAACCGTTTCTAATTCTGCAATGCTAGCTTGCAAATTCGCACTGACATCACGAACTCCATTTTTCTCCATATCAAGAAGGACATCATGAACTCTTTGCTGCAGTTTTATTGTTTGGATTGGTGGGAAGATTTGCTCCTCCTTTGAGTTTGAGCTTGGGCAAATATCATTGAGTATAGATAGGTCTTCATGGTGGAGACCGGTGTGAAGGATGCGATGTGTTCTTGCCTTGGGGATGAAGCAATAGATAAACCATAGAGACCAGCACACATAGAAGAAAAGGTTTGACGGTCACAAGTGAAGGAGCACCAAATCAGGAAGATACATTTCAATTGGATCCATATGAGTAATTTTTGCTAGATTCTACATGTAATGGAGGTGGAGGCGAAATCACTTGATTATCTGTTACTATATGCTAAGGAGAGTTACTTTTTGTAAACTCTTTTCAGCATTGTCATGTGTCTACCTGTCCTTCCTGCAATTTCCTCTCACATCCTCGTTGTCTCTCCCACTGCACACCTCCATCCTCTTGCTTTCTCCACATCTACCCACCTTCCTCCCCATGTATTCCTTTAGCTGTCCTTCAATTAGAAATAGTCTCTTGCTCCTGACATGCCTCTTTTTACCCCATACGACCTTCAATGAAAACAACCTACAGTGCTTGGGAAGAGATTTTCATGGATGTTATTTAGTCTACAATGATTCACGAACCAACCTTGCAAATAAATGCTGAAAAGGCATATGCAAGGAACATTTGTAGCTTGAAAATCTAATTGTTTGGAATCCCATTGTTACTTTCCGAGGATTCCGAAAAGGTGACCTGTCAACATTGAAAGCTTGAGGAAAAAAAGTGTCCTGTCAGTGCAAAAGAAGAAAAAGAAGTGAAAAAATGTAAAAAAAAATTTCTATATAATTCCTAGATTCAACACTTGGAAAGCATGAAAGAATATTTCAAACTCCATTTTCTTATCAAGCAAAACATCTTTTGTCTATCTGTTGAAAATTTAGATAATCATGGATATCATAACATCTCATGAAATATATAAATCTCATGAGCTTCTGTACCCTGAAACTGCAGCAAGGAAAAAGGACAATAGGTATCTTATGATTTATGCCTAGAACTTAGCTGGATCCTTCAATGAAATGTTTCCTTTTCCTTCTAAAAAATGTTTATTTTTCTTAATTTTAAGCAGTCATTGAATTTGGGAGAGACTCCTTAGAAAAGGAAAAAGAACCATTTTCTCAGATTTATTGAAAGTAGAAACACAGAGATCCTTGGGCACTGTCTAGATAGATATTTTGACAAAGAGCAAGGGTCTTCTCATCATAGTTCTCACACCCGATGCTGTTTTGGGAAAGAGAGGTAGCTCAAATATTTTCCATTGGAAAAAAAAAGATATATTGGAATTGCAAAGATCTGGAGTTAGTTTTGTTATTCCAAGCGATGTCAATTATGACTTTGAAATGGAAGTAATATGTACATAGCTTACCATTTTTATTCCTTATTTTAACATTAATGTGAAATGTAATTGTAGACCATAATTCCTTCTTTTTCCATGAACCAACCTAATTCAGTAGAAAGCAACAAAATAAATTACCCATTCCTTTGTTAGATACTCATTCGATTTTCGTGAATCTATAAGCTATTATAGAACGTCGGAACTTTTTTCCATTTTGGATCTTTAGTATAGATTGTCTAAAAGCTGAATGTTTAGTAAATCTTATATGTTTCCATCTTCTGGTCCCTTTTCCAAAAAAAAAGAATTCCATCTGTTTTTTTTTCACCTAAAAAAACATTTTTTTAATAGACCAATTGAATCATCTCACAATAAAGTGCATGCTGTCCTTGCTAGTTGTATTAGAAAGTGGGGGTTATGACTGTAAATTGTCGATGGATTTCTCTTGATAGTATTAGGGGAAGTTGGAAGCCTTTCATTTCTCGTGATAGTATTGGCGACGCTTTCAAGATGTTGGACCTGCTGGCAGGTTTTGAGGAGATTGATGTTATGATCTTCGCAGTACAGGATTTTTTTTTCTGTTTGTGATGTTTATGATATGTTGCATGGAGCCTTACATTGGGGGGTGAGCATCTACTGTGGGATCGGGATTATCATCTTATTTGGGGGGCCATGTGTCTTCTAATGTCTGAATCTTTGCCTAGTAGAATTTCATGGGGAAATTATCCCAAAAGACTATAAGTTGAGATGGACATTGGATTCAGATGTTGTGCCCTGTTTTTGCAAGGCACACGTTGAAGACATCTCATCTATCTTCTTTTCATGCAAGTTTGGAGGTGTGGGCACATCTTGGTATAAGCTAGCTTGACACCTTGGCAAGGGGTGGAGATATCCTAGTATGGCATTCATGGACAAGATGTGTTTAGGCCCTATTTTCTTAAAGGTTGTTTCGATCTAAACATGAATGGGTAATGGAAAGGAATGGCTTTGTTTTGAATAGAGTGAGGCCTTGTGTTGAGATTGTTTACGTTGTGCTTTGGATTGAGTGCTTTATTTATTTATTTTTGATTGATATAACAAATCTTAGTCGATGATGCATGTGAGTATGGTGTTACTGAGCCATGTAGCTGTGTTCTTTGGATCCTTATTTTCAATTGCTCTTTTAGTTGTTACGTTTTTAAAAAACATTAGTATTTTTCTCTTAAGGATATGAATTTCCTAATTAGGTCATTTTCCTTTGGCACGATTCACTTGAATGCTAAGTACAAATGCTATGCAAAATATCAATTTTCTTTTATTGAAAAATAATTATCAATATCAATTGACTCAAAACTCCTCATGCAAATGATGAAAAGATGCTTTACAAAATATTGCGCTTCGTTCAAAAATTATAGTCAAATATCAATTGACTCAAAAATTTGATTATTATAAGGTTTCTCTTGTAATCATTCTCTTTATAGTAGCAGTATGGGCTCATGCAGCATGGCAATCCTTTTCTTTTTTGTTTTTGGATGGGGTATCTTGGAGATCTTACTGTAAGTAGGATCCTAAAGAAAGTTGGGCTTTCGTTACTTGGACCATATACATGATAAAGATAGATGGTCATTTGGCTCGATAAGCAATCATTCTTTTATTTGCAGAAAAGAAGAAATGAGGCTAGTTGAAATGTGAATTTGTTTATTTTTCATATTTATTATGACTTGTGATGCACTTCAGTGCACATGAAGCCTTCTGTCTCACTTTCTAATTGATGAAGAGTTAAATATGCATTTGAAAGATTGTGATTTCTCTCTCTATAAAATTTTTTGAAAGGTAGGACCTCTCTATAGTGGTGGCTACAACTATGGATCATCTAAATAGATTTCATACCTTTTGTCTAATACATAAATTTTCAAAATTTAATCTATCTATTTTTCCTTATAGTGCGCTTTCTTTGGAATCACATATGGATATGCCCATGATCTATTTGTAGTTACAAGATTTTTTTTCTTGTAACTACAAATAGATCATGGGCATATCCATATGTGATTCCAAAGAAAGCGCACTACGAGATTGTCCTTATAAACTTCATAGTACATAGAGGCCCTTACAAGTTGCTTTGTGTGATACACGTATCCCTTTGTCAAATCAAGGCCAAATATAAGGTTAATCGTGATCAGGGTTAGATTACTTTACTGCATATCTTGAAGCTATCCATTGCGTGGGTTTAATTCAGAGCAATCAAAGAAAAGAATAAAAGCATTCTCTTCTTTCCTCCCTATCCCTTCTCATACTCCCATCTCCTTGTATCCTTTGACCTTCCTTCATGCCCCCTTATCTTCTTTGCCCTTTCCTTTCTGCCCACCCTTCTGGGGCCTCCCCTTCTCACCCTTCCTCCCTCTTGACCTTGCCCAATTGCACCCACCACTACCTTGCATTCTACCTCTATTTAGCGATGGCTTCTTCCCTTAATCTTGCTTGTCGAGATTCCTTTTACCAACTTGCTAAGCATCAAGCACATTGCCTTCAAGATCTTGGAGGCTAATATTAGTGAGATTTGCAAGCCTTCTCTTGTGGTAGTTCACCTTGAGAGCCCTTGTCAACTTTTGTCTCAATTGAATGCAGAAGTTGAATCCGCCCTTGCACATTGCAATCATGGTGGACATGAATTCCCTTAATTTTGAGAAAAATGATGTAATTGATTTCACTATGAAACCCTAGGCCTTTATTTATAGGAGGTAAAGGAAAAATTATGAACGTAACCCTCTACTATGAGACAATATGGAATAAGTAACGAAACAAATACAAAAAGAGGATCAAAATATGAAAAACATTTGTCAACTCTCCCCTTCAAGTTGAAGCATAGATGTATATCATGCTCAACTTGGAAAAGCATCTGTCAAAGGTGGAGCAAGGAAGTGCCTTGGTGAACATATCTGCTGCCTGATCTTTGGATGACACATGCATAGTGTAAATGCACCCCTTCTGGATCATATTTTGTGTGTGATGAAAATCTGCTTTCACATGCTTGGTTCTCTCGTGGTAGACTAGATTGCTGTCAATGAATAATGTAACTTTGTTGTCGTATCTCATCTCCATAGAATCAGCTACAGGAATCTGAAGATCCATAAGTATGGGTTGAATCCAAATGTGTTCGGCTATGGCTTCAACCATAGCCCTATATCTCGACTCTGCACTTGATGTGGTCACTACGGTCTGTTTCTTGTTCCATTATGTGACAAGATTTCCTCCAACAAACGTACAAAACATAGTAATGGACTTCCTATCCTCCGGTTACCCAACATAGTTTGCATCAGTATATGCCATCATTCTAAATTAATCACTTTGAGTAAAAACTAGCCCTTTCCATGGTGTAGACTTTAGGTACCTAATAATCATAATTGCTGCATCCTAGTGAATTCTCCATGATTTGTCCATGAACTAGTTCACCTTACTAACAACAAGGGCAATACCAGGTCATGTGATTGTTACATACATCAACTTTCCCATATGGCATCTAAACTGTCTTGCATCCACCAGAGTAGAATCATCCTCATATAGAAGCATGTTCGGGTCCATGGGGATGGAGGCTAGCTTGGCACCAAGCATGCTTGTGTCCTGAAGAAGAGAGTGATTCCCTTTGCATTGCAGGCAACTTCAATGCCAAGAAAATATCAGAGTGGGCTTAGATCTTTTGTAACAAGGTGTTTCCCTAGAAATTTCTTAGTAGTGGTGATGCCTCTAATATCATCTTTAGTCAAGATAATGTTATCTACATAAACTAGCATCACAATTCTTCCCTTTTGATCTTTCTTACAAATAAGGAGTGATTTGTTGCAGACCTCTTGAACCTAATGTGCTCAACAATTTCAGACAGGTTTTGAAACCATGCATGTAGGCTCTGTTTAAGGATATAAATGGCCTCATGTAATTTGTATACTTTGGAACACCCCTCCTTTCCTTAAATTCTGAGGTCTGCTGTATATAGACCTCCTCTTAGAGATCCCCATAGAGGAAGGCATTTTTACATTTAACTAATATGGCTGCCAATCGGGATAAATTGCGACTGAAATGAGAATCTGAATTGTAGGGACCCTAGCCACTAGGGAGAAAGTGCCTAAATAGTTCCCACAGGTCTGCATATATCCTTCCACCAACACTCTCGCCCTGGGTTGTTCCACAGATCCATCAGGCAAACATGTAATTGTGAAGATCCTACTGGATCTTGTTATGGTAGCATCGAATGGTGGGTCAACAAGGCTTCATTCCCCATGTGAGGGTAGTGTCGACATCTCATCTTCCATGGCTTTTTGCCACTTTGGATCTTCAAATGTCTGTTGATGCATAATAGGTACTTGTACATTGGAGAGAGCCATGGCAAAATTCTTGTATGTTGGGGATAAGTTGGCCACCGACACATGCTTAGAAATGGGGTGAATGGTGCACGTCCTGGTCCCCTTCCGTAAGGCAATCGAGATATTAAGATCGACATTTCCCCAATCATCTACAGACTCATTTGTGTCAACCAGTTATGATGGTAGTGAGTCATTTGGAGGTGCTGCAATGCCTTGGATAGTATCTAGTACATCAGAACTAGATGAAATATTAGTACTATCATAAGGAGGGATTACCTTAGGAGTAGATGGCGATCTTGGCACTGGAGGAGGGGGGTTTTGTTGTCTAGGACGCTGAGAATATATCAATTTGAATATCTTGTCTTGTTCAACATGAGGCATTGATCTCTGCTCAACATCAGGAGTCAAAATAGGGAGGACCAACTCACTCTCAAGGGTAGAAGTAACAATATGAGAACCCACCAAAATATAATATGGAACAGACTCAAAGGAGACATAAGCACTGAGATAGTAGCATTTGCCAATGGGATCATAACACCTACATCCCTTTTGGGGTTCAAGAATATCCCATGAAAATGCATTGGACAACTCTGGGTGACAACTTGTTCCTGTTACAATCATAGATATGAACAAAAGACACGCATCCAAAGACCTTGGGAGGCACCCTAGAAATCTCCCTATTAGGGAACATAAGAGAATAAGGAACCTCTTCATTGAGCATATAAGAGGGCACTTGTTTATCAAATAACATGTAGTAAACGCAACATCTACCCAATAAGAAAGGGGGACGCTGTTTTGGATGAGGGTTCGGACGACGTCCACAATGTGGCAATGCTTTCTTTCTGTAACACCATTTTATTGGGAGGTATATGGGTAGCTTGTTTGGTGGATTATCCCATACCCTTGGAAAAGGGATTGAAGAGAATGGATACAAAACTTCAAGGCATTATTGATTCTAACAATTCTCACATCAGCACTGAATTGACTCTTTATTTAAACAAGAAAGCTATTGATTACACCACTAACTTCAGACTCAAGTTCCAATAAGAACACCCAAGACAATATAGAGAAATCATCAACAACCACAGGATAAAGCTTGTGTCCCATACGAATAGGAGCACGACTTTTACCCCAAACATCAAAATGAACTAAATGGAAAAGTGACTACACTACGACACCGTCAACTAGGAAATGAGCTCCTATGGTGCTTTCCCAGTTGATTAGTCTCACACTAGAAAGTGGTGGTAGGTTGAATTTGTGGTATGACTCATCCTAACTTAGTTAGAGGAAGATGCCCGAATCTCATGTGACAAAGTTAGCTAAAGGAGCCTCAAGCAGAAATAGTAGTCTAGCCTATGTATGGTGATTGCAAAAGGTGATGGACCCCCCCTTCCTCATAGCTACAACCAATCACCTACCCTGCAGTATATCATGAAACATAAGTGACACCGTCAAATATGGCTTGCCAATTCAATTCTTAATACAACTAATTGAAAGAAGATTTAAAGGAAAATCTGGGGCATGAAAAACATCTTACAGTTGTATATGAGGGGCTATCTGAAACTTCCCCTGGCCTATGGTGGGGGAATTCCATCCATCTGCCACAACTATGGTCGTATGTAATGAGTCAAGTTGTAATATGGTAAACTGCTAAGCCTTCTCGTAGATATGTCAGGAGGCACCATAATCAACCAACCAATATGTATCGTCAACCCCAGCATGACATGCAAGACATATACTTGATGACTTAGCGACGACAATAGTATCTTCAAATCCAGAAAAGGAGCTCGAAGTGGTAGCAGGAGGTGTTGATAACTCATCATATTTTGCCCTGATAATAGGAGTAGACTCTGGACCAGTCTTTGATCTAGCAATTGCTTGATGTGCATTGATAGATTTTCCATACTTGGTCCAACAAGTATCCTCATAATGGCAAAGTTTCTCGTAGTGTGAACGTTGGGGCCTAGCATGCTCCTGACTTCGTCCCTATCCATAGTCACGGGTGAATTGTCTAGTCACTAGTGCCTTTGTCTCTTCCTTGTGAAGTCACCATAGCGGATGTGTGCTTAACGTGTACAGACGGTCAGAGGGATATTGCAAGCTTGCTTACGTGGTTATACGCATCTTCCATAGTGGGTATCTCTGATAGCGTTAGCATTTGGGATCGTGCTACCTCATAGGTGGGGTCCAACCTAGCTAGAAAGTGTCCTACTATGGTCTGTGCCTTGTAGAGTTTTTATGACTTGTAGGAGCACATAGGAGTGTAGGCATTCGGCTTCTCAAAGGATAACTTCAATGAAGAGTAGTACTCACAAGTGGAGTTGCAGGATGTGTGCTGCATTCTTGTCCTGAGAGTATGTATGGTGAAGTATTTTCTATATTTTCTTTACAGTCTTGTAGTACATAATCTTTGTAGTAATTCACTGTATGGTTGTGTTCATGATCCACACCTTAATCATGCTGTTATCCTTATTCTGTGTGGCATACATGTAAACCTTTTCGATGGGTTTTGACTCGAGTAGTATATGTTCCTTATCATGACCCTCAACCACATTAAGGATCGATTGCGACCAAAGCTTATAATTAGATTCGTCAAACTTTGCTATCGGATCAAAAAAGGGGTTCTTAAATTCCCCATGATTTTCCTCTCCTTAAGTGGAAGAATCAACTACTTTGGAGGACATAAGACCTACAATCGAAGTCCCACCGCTTCAAATTAGTGATAAATCTTCGCTATTGGTGCATAAAAATCACCCCCTACTTAGTTTGTAGCCATACGGATGGAGAACAACCAAAACCAAAGCCAATGCCTCCTTTTGTCCCTTCAAACATTAGTAGAGCAGCAAGAAACATGTTGTGGCGGCACTCTAATGACCATTGCAGTACTCCGATGATCGTCGGACACAAGCGGAATCACAAGGGGTTTGGGCCAACCCCTTTCAAGCCCAAGATGGGTCGAGAGGAGGCCCCGACACTCCCCCTCTTTCTTACAGGCCCAATGGTGGCGCAAGTAGGTCAAGGTTTACAGGTGGCGTTGTTGGTGACCAGGGTTACGCTAAAGGGGTTTGATCGGTTAGCCAAGGGCTAGCGACCCCTCCACTGGTGGGTTGGAGGTGGCCGCCGATGGTGGTGACTCCCCCTCTATCACCTTGGTGGAAGCTGTTATAGTGTCCTTCGGTTGGAGGCAACTAAGGGCATGATTCCCATTGCAGGAGATTCCTCTCTTGATGGATTTAGGATCCTAGTGTAAGAGAAGAAACCCTAATCTTTATTTGGTGTAGAAAGAAAAAAGGGGTGAGAGATTAAGGAGATATAGAGCTTCGGTCTAGGGCCACCACTCTGATACCATTTGAGAAAAATGATGCAATTGATTTCACTATGAAACCCTAGGACTTTATTTACAGAGAGGAGGTCAAGGAAAAACTGTGAACATATCCCTTTACTTTCAGACAATATGTAATAAGTAACGAAAGAAATACAAAACAAAGACAAAATATGAAAACTCTCAACGCTTAAGTTGGCCAATGCAATGGATGTGCTTGATGCTTGATCTGCACAATGGAGGCGAGGGGGTTAGGGGGGGAGGAAATGAGGGAAGGAGTAGGGAAGAATGGGGAGGAGGGTTTGGAGGATTTGAGAGGAGAAGGCTAAGAAGATGTCAAGATCTCCATCTTTACCTAGGAATTGAGATCTGTTATTGTATTGGGAGTTGGAAGTGGGGTGGAGATGAAGGAGAGCTCTGTCCCATTTTCTTGGTTCTTTTCCTTCCTCCTCGTGTGTGTATGTAGGTCCTGGATGTAGTTGCTGCCGGCAATCCAGGCTACTATACAAAGGAGGAAGAATGGTAGAGGAAGAAGAATGCTATACTTCATAAATTAGAATGTAAATGAAGGGAAAATGTTACATCATTTAATGTTCTCCATTAAGTTTAACTACCGTTTTGCTGGATCTTAACTTAATGGGTTTTTGTGATTTATCTTTCAAAAAAGGAAGCATTTGGGATTAGATGCAAGTTTTTAAATGCTTAGTGTATAATTGCAAAATATTCATCTTTGAACTAATTTATTATCTTAAAAGAAAAAACTTATTACAAAACATCTCTTGAGATAATGTCATCATGCATGTTAGTAACTTTTTATTAGTAGTTTCATCTTGAACAATATCCATTTAGCCGATTGTTGTTTTAATTGCAGCTATATGAAAGAGGGTATGCGAACAAGTGTGGAGGCAATATTGATTGTAAGTTACTGTTTATGGTGTATTACAGAAGGTTTGATTTTCAATTTGTTATCGAGCTTCCATCAAGCATCTTTCCATGATGAAGCTTTTGTGCCCCTTTAATTCATGGACACAATTTGCATGATGCTTACTGAGTTGTGTGCTTTTGCTATGTTTTATTGTCTTCATATGCACATTTTTCTAATACTTGCCCCTTGTTAAGTTATTGGCTTCTATATGAGGCAAAACATTATGTTTTTGGGATGAAATCATCGGAAACATGCTAAATTGTAAGACCAATTGTAATCTTGGCTCATACCTGTTGGGTCTTGAAAGATTAAACTAGCTTACTTTGCACTTGCAGGGTTGTCTTTGGTTGGTGAAATAGATTTCATAGGTTAACTTTTTCTAGGAGGGTTTACCTGTATTTCTGTTTGGGAACTTTTGGGATAATCTCTATTGAGGCATGTGGTTGTTTGGTAAAGATGTAGGGATTCTAGGGAAAAGGGAGGATGCTTACAAGATAACTTTTTGTGGGTTTGGGCAACCTAGGATGACTTCTAATACATCTCATCCCGAGGATAACTTAAACTAGGATGGTTCATGTTTTTGGGGTTGGAGTAAGGTTAGGCCACATTGTTACCAGTTAACTTGTTTGCCAAACTACCTCTCAAATCTCAATGATCTGCTAAGCTTATCTTCTGATTCTACCTGATATGTCATCGTAATCTAAAGAAATGATGGTACCAATGAGCTTCTCACATATGCCTTGCTAGTGCTTAGTCTTTCAATCACTTCTCTGGATATCTGCTCATTAAGAATCGATTTATAGAGCAAAGGTAGATTGTGGCATTTGCCAGTTGGATAAAAAAAATGTTCTCCATCTCCACACCATGGGTAAGAATATTTTTTATTAGCCTGTAGCCGTAGATGCTCCTTTTTTTTGGTGAGTAAACTCTCCCAAAGAACATCAAGCTTGAACCTTTTTGTCCCTGGATTTGGAGTCGAGTATTCTACCAATGACATTACCTTACAGCATGGGCATTGGGCAGTAGCAATGATATCCTTTGCAGGAGAGTACGGCAATACACTTCGTTCAATTTTCCACATATATGAATTCCACTTTGTAGGGTTTGATCAGGAGTCATATTTTTGTTGTTATTTGTTGCTGGACAGTTTTGAAGTTAGGGTGAACTGTCTGTTGTTTTGGATTGTGCTGTACCTGTGCTGAATATTGTAAGATAAGTTTAACATTCTAAATTCTAATTATTTCAAAATGTTTGGTGTTACTTGAGTTTTTTTTACCCTCCCCTTTTTTAGATAAGGGTTTACCTTGAGATGGTATACATCTTTTCAAGAAAAAAAAAAAACTCGAGATATTTTGCTGGGAATGATGATGTAATTATCATAACTATACTGGTTTAACACTTAACAGATGTAAGCATGTTGAATGATAAAATATATCAACGGCTGCCTTTCATTCAGGAAAAATATATTAATGAATAAAGCATACTCTCAAAATGAAAAGTATTAGGTAAAATGTGGACACCAGAGACCGAAAACCTTGTGCGGTTCTTGATGTCATGAAGCACTGTACTGGGCTCCCCAAAGTAAAAACAATACTACAAGACTGAGGTCGAAAATTTTGGCTCCTTTGTGGACACAAGTTCCCAAATTGAGTAGCATGTATTAAACATGAATCTAATGCTAAGTAATTATTTTGATTTCAAGAAAAGCATCTTACCCTGTTACACTATTCCTGGGAAGTTTTCTCATCTTTGATGCACTCTATTATTATTATTGTTGTTGTTGTTGTTGAGAGATAAAAAAAAGGATGACTACTTCATTGCTTTCTTCCAAAAAGCTGATAACTTACGATCATTCCTTTATACAAAAACTAGGACAAACTCAAACAAAGTCACAATCTCCCTTGTCACATTTTCAATCCACACCTTTTCCCTTCTAATGTCAAAGGGACCAAAGAACTTTAGCTGTTGTCCTCTCAGAGGGGGGAAAAAAACTCAGCCACCCTCATCTGAATCACAAGGTTTGCTTGCAGGTCACTTTGAAAAGCCGTCTAGAGATCCTACACCACATCTACCCCACGTTTTGGACAGCCAAGTTCTCCTATAGGTCCTGTGCGAAGCCACATTTGATTAAGTGTACCATATCCTCATTCTCTCTCCAGCACAAGGCACAATAAGTCTCTGCATCCTAGATCCACTGCCTTCTAATTTTGATGACCAGTCTCCCCTTCCCAATTAGCCATAAGAAAATTTTAACTTCCAAAGGTATTTTTGTCTTCTTAATATTTTTTTTTGAAAAAGGAAAGGGTGGTTATTCTTACGATAACCACCCGCAATCATTTCATTTCAACTAGATCATTAAAAAATTACATCAATGCGAAAGTCTGGATTTCCAGAACTCCACCTGGGACACAATGGAATAAAAGAAATTCTTAACATAGGATCTCTCTCCCCTGAATAGCACTCCATTCTTGCCCAACCATACACCCCACAACACTACCAGAACTTTTGCGCGTTCATTCTTGGATCTAAAAGTATTGTGTCCCACATAAGCACTCCCTCTGCGGAAAGACGGCCATAAGCTAACCTCATCCCGAGGAACAATCCAATCAATCCCCATCTTCTGCCACACTTGCTCTACAAACGGATATCGAAAGAAGAGGTGTTGAACGTCATCTTTCGCACCGCCACAGAGGAGACAACTCGTCATCCATCTGGGTCCACCTTGCTCTCCACCTCTTTGTCAATATCCTCCCTCGCCTCATCAACCACGCAAAGATCTTTACCTTCAGCGGACACTCCGCCTCCCAAAGAAGCCTGTAGTCTCTCCAGAGATCTCCGTCTGTGTCAGCCCCACTACCATTCAATCTGCGGAAGACCTTCGCCACTGAGAACTCACCGTCATCCTAGCTGTAAATGTCACTCCCCACCTTTGGCTCCCAACATTCCAATTCCTGTAACAGTCTTTGGAAGGCTATACATCTTTAATCAGATGGCCCCTTCCGAAAGATAGGACACCAGTCCCCAGACCAACAATCTCTAACTAGGGCAGTCGGGTTAGCTGCACACCCAAAGAGATGAGGGAACTTGTTCTTGAAGGGCACACCGGCTCCTTGCCAATCATTCAGCCAGAATTTGATGGCATCACCCTCACCCAAAATAGGAGAGAAGAAAGATCGCACCTTCGTCGTTACAGTCGCCAGCCCCTTAAGAAAGAAAGATGCCCCTTGAGGTGGCGATTCCAAAGGCCCCCAAGATGTAAAGGATCCACAGCACCTTCTCATGATATCACCAAACATGCTAAGTTCCCAACCCATGAGCCTGGTAATCCACTTCGTGAGGAGGCTAGTATTAACCTTCCCCACCTCTTTGACCCCTAGGCCTCCCTCCTGCATCGGCCTACAGACCTCCTCCCAGGCCACCAACCTTGCCCCCTTCCCAGAGCTCCCACATTGGACTAGAAAAAGTCACGCATTAGCCCCGAGATCTTCTTTGCTACATGTTTCGGCATCCTAAACATAGACAGGAAGTAAGAAGGAATGGATGCCAGAACAACCTTCACCAGGACAAGCCTCCCCCCTTAGACAATAATTTGGCCGACCACCGTGACAACCTCCTTTCCATCCTCTCCAGCAAAGGAAGCCACTTACGTAATCCAAGCCTTTTATCCAACAAAGGAAGGCCCAGATAGACCAGCGACAAGGATCCCACCTCTGTCGCAAGTGCTCCACCCACCAGCTTCGTTACCTCCTCTGTCATGTTCATCGGGACAAACGTTGACTTCTGTCAATTAATCTGCAGTCTAGACGCTGCACCAAAAAGCTCCAGTAAGATCCTTGGCTCCTAGCCTCCAACCTTCCTCCTTCAACCAGAAAGAGGGTATCATCAGCATATTGCAAAATTGCAATCTGATCGCTCCCTCCACCCGGAAACCAATGATCAGACCTCTCTCACATGCTTTGTGGGTTGCCCTTGCCAGCGCATCCGCTGCCAGCACAAAGAGCATAGGGGCTAGAGGACACCCCTACCTGACACCTCTCCTTGGCTGCACCCAACCTCCTGCCGGGTTCCTATTGATCAAGACCGAGAAAGATGTCGTCATGCATCTCTTCATCCAGTCAATCCACCTTGTGGGGAAGCTTCTTCTCAAAAGGGATGCCCATAGGAAATCTCACTGTATTGAGTCATACGCCTTGCTGAAATCCACCTTCTAGAGAAACGCTTGCTTCTTCTCCCTCCTCCAAGCAGCCAAAACCTCCATAGCAACGACGAACTCGTTCAAAATACCCCTTCTTGGTACAAAAGTCCTCTACACAGGGGATATCAAGTCACCGAGGACAACTCTAAGCCTGTTTGCCAGCACTTTTGCCACAATAAGGTAGACAGCATTTGAGAGTGCAATTGGGCGGAAATCCTGAATCTTCTCTGCTCCATCTTTCTTAGGCAGCAAAAAACAAGTATGATCTGTTCAGTTCAAACCCTTATTCCCTTCTGCGAACTCCTCCAACATCTCCATTACATCCACCTTCACCAGCAACCAGAATTCCTTAAAGAAGAAGATCGGGAAGCTGTCCAGCTCAGGGCAGCCATCCGCATTTAGTCCCCACACCGCCCGCCTAACCTCGTCTTATGAAAAACTAGTCGTAAGGCCCTCCGCTTGAGTCACAGAAACTTGATGGATATCCTCCCCCCTCCAACTCCAACCACACCTGTTTCGCCTTCCCGTGAAATCTCTAAAATAGTCTGTTGTAGCCCTCCCCACCTCCTCCCTGCCCGCAAAAGCCTCCCCATGGATCGCCAATCTCTCTATCCAATTTCTCCTCCTCCTGGCAAGTGTCATTTGGTGGAAGAATCTAGTGTTAGAGTCACCTTCCCTGAGCCATTTTTGATGCGACCTTGTCTTACACTCTATCTCAACTTTCTTGTCTCGTCCTGCACCACTCGTGACATCTTCATCCTGACATCTCTATCCTCAGCTGAAATAGGGGCCTGGTTTTCCTGTCTGTCTATCTTAGTGATCACTTGCAAAGTCTCTTCTCTTCTGCCTCTCCTGGTTGCTTGGATCTCCTTCTTGTACTTTTGAGGTGGTTCTGCAATAAGGACTTCTTCGCTAAACGAGACGTAGCTGATCCTTTCACCATGAAAGACCTTCACCTCTCCTCCACCATCTCCTGAAACCCCTCATCGAGCAGTCAAGATCTATCAAACTTGAAATACATACCAAAATGCACTCCCTCATTAGGCCGCCACAATAGCGGGGTATGGTCAGAGAAGGGCCTCTCTAGAGGGGACACTTCTGCCATCGGGAAACACTCTGCCAGCTCCACATTGGCCAAAAATCTGTCAATCCTGGATATCTGGCTGCAGTTGTTCCTCCACGTATACGCACAAGAAGTCGGACATAGATAATAAGACCATGAGTGGCCATAAAATCAACAAACCGTCAGACCCAGGATCCTGTCTCCCTCGCCCTTCGGGTCTGTCTTCCAATTGTAGAGTTATGTTGAAATCTCCTCCAACCAGCCAAGGACACCCACGGCAATCCGCTGCTATCGAAGTGAGCTCCTTCCACATCACCCCTTTCGCTTGAGAATCTGTCGGTTCGTAGACCCCTGTGACTACCATCCTGGCCCCACCTAGCCTTAGTAACAATTTCGCCGAAATGACATACTCCCCCCTCAAAACAGTCCTCCAAGGAGAATATGTCCTCTTGCCACCCCAATATCTGACCTCCAAAGTGGCCAGTTGCTCCAACACATCGGAATCCTGCCATCCATGAACCGTCGATCTCCCTTCACATCCTTGCATTACACTCCGTCAACTTCGACTCCTGTAACAGAACCACATCCGCTCTCCACGGCCGAATGTATTGCCCCAATGTCATTCTCGATGGGTCATTGAGACCTTGTACGTTCCACGTAAGGACTCCATTCATAAGGGAATGACGGATGACTCCCCCATCTGCAGACGAAAGCCACAAGCTTCTGCGGTTTGGGTGATCTCTCTATCCTTAGGGTCTAGAGCTGCTGCCACTAAGGCCTGTGGCAACATGTTGCGGCCATCAACTACCAACCTCTGCCCCCAATTAGACCCTCGGTAGCTCCATCTCCGCTTACCTCCGCCCCTGATTAGATCCTCGATAGCTCCATCTCCGCTTATATCGTAAAGCTCTGTCCCAGCTCCCATCTACCACTCTCGACTTCCACCATGTCAGAGAAAGACCTCCTCTCAAGGGGATGCTTGCCATTTGTCCTCACGGTGACACCTTCACATGATTTGCCACGAGCATCTCGACCTCTTGTTTCAAGTTCTCCACCACTTCCACCACCGGGGAAGGAGCAACCATGTCTTCTTCCTCTTCCATCCTCTGCGATGGTCTTCTTCTTCGGCAGTGGCACCCCTCCTTGCCGCGATGGAAGCTGTCGCAAGCTCCTCGATCGACTTCGATCTCATCGCCGAGAAGTCGGCACCAGATGGTCTTACATCGTTCAGCTTCGCACCTGGCTCAGTGCCACCTGAAATGTTGTCTGTAATCGGATCCGGTTCGCGTGCTCGCCAGCTCATAAAAGGGACCCAGCGACCGTTCAGCTTCCAGAGACTTCAGTTTGAAAAACACCTCCACAACACGCGTTCGGGAGCACTCCATCCGCTCCTTCAATTGCGTCGCCTTCAGCGCCTCTTCTACTTCCAGCTGCGCATCTTCCACCGAGGCAGCAGCAATCAATGGCCGGTCCTCAATCACCGGGCCTAGATCCACGTCAGCACCTTGACGATTGGGATCTCGAGCGCCATCCGAAACCCTAGCCCTAGGGAGCGGGTTTCCGCTGCCTCATCGATCGTGCTTGCTTCTCCTTCGACCATCGCTGCAAAAGAGGGATCCCTCCCAACCTCAAAGGATCTCTTGCGGGTGCAAGAGATCACCCACTGATGACCTCCATGGCGGAGGATCACCTTCTCCCTCAAGACCTTCCCCACCTTCACCTTCGCCTCCAACGGTTCGATCAGAAGACCAGCCCCCTACATCGATGAAGCCGCGTGAATGGGGACAACAGCGCTCGGACAACCCCCACCGTCTTGAGCCACCTCGGGACCCCATCAACCTTCAGCACCACTGGCACCCTCCTCGGGGCCCGCTCCTTCCACGCTTCATCATGAACGGAGGTCTTCCGCCAGGACATCGATCCCGGCTTCAAATGTGAAGTCACAAAGCACAGCCTCCTCTCCTCCACCGGGGAGAGCCCTACCACCAGAACCCCCGCTTCACCCACCGGGATGACCTTCCTTGCAGCCTCCTCCGACCCCACACCAAGAGCCTCCTCTACCTCGGGGAGCTGCAAACAGCCCGAGGTCAACACAACCATTTGGCCACCCTCCACCTGGCTCCGAAGCGCAGCCACATCTGCTGACCAGGGAGCCTCAACCTCCACTAGGGGCACCTCCACCGGTGGCGGTGGCGGAAGGCACCCCACCTCCGGATTCTTAGTCACACTCCGACCACTAGCACCTCGACATCGCACCCGACGATGACCGACACCCCCGCAATCCTAGCCTGTCACTGGTTCACGGCACATCTTTGCCCAGTGTCCGGCTCCCAGACATTTGAAGCACCGGTTGGCCTCGATCTTCCTCTGGACCGTCGCACCACTCGCCCTCGCTGCTACCCTGGTTCGCCCTCAGACCGCCTCGACGCGATCCTCCAGCTTCCCCCTCCTTCGAACAACCACCCTCTAGCCACTGAGACCACCGTTCCGGTCCTCTTGCCGCCGGAGAGGTTCAGCTCTCCTCCCTCGCTCACGGAACCGCTCTCCCGCTCTCTCACTCCCGCTCCATCTCCCGTCTTCTTAATAATTGAACAATCAAGATCCTTGTGCATGCCACCATCTTCTATCTCTCCTCTTAGTAAGGGGTACATTTTCTCAACAGAAACGACCCATTCCCCATGCTGAGGAATCTGGGCACCATCTTTTCTGCAAAGATGCTGAATGACAACCAACAACCGCCGGAAATCTGCTAACCTTGCCTCGGAAAGACCTCAATCAACCTGCAGGAGCCCAGTGGTGGCTTATCCTAAAACAATGACATGCTGTGGCTTATCAAATGGCAAGCAGCTAAAGTGTGCAGACACCTTGCCAAAGAACTTGAGCTGTTCAATTGTCTTTGCACCAAATTAAAGACACCAAACGACGCATTACTTTTCCTGACAGGAAGGATTGCAAAGCAGTCAGGGCTATCATCTGATCATAGAGGTTACTATGGAGTATAAGGTATGCAGGGATAAATCTCGGATGAACTTTAGCATTTTAACTTAAATTGGTAATCACTATATGAATGTTGATTGATGTAGAAAAAATGAGGACACTTTACAACAAAGGCAAAGAAGTGAAAGTGAATGCCATTTTCTGTCTAGACAAGAGAATGTTTAGTGTAAGACCTGCCTGAACTTTGCTATGGCCATTTGATTCATAAATGACTGCAACGGGTCTGGGCGACATAATAGTAGCATACTTTAGCAAGGTAAACTAACATGCATTCGATTCAATTTTTTTACAGGCTATTGAAAGCATAATAGTAGGATACTGTAGCACAGAAAACAGACATGTCAAGTACTCTTCAATCATTTACCTCTTTTGTGAGACAGGTAGCTGTGGAGGATAGTTAGCAGGTGATGGAAGTGGATGGTGGTGATGAGTCATGCCCGTCATGGGAAGGGGGAATGAAGTGGAGGCAGAAGGAGAGGGGGGGTGGGGGTGGGTGTTGGTGAAGTAAGGATTGGGGTGGAGAATTGGGGGGGCCTATGTGGGAAGAAGGGGTTGGAAGAGATAAGTGGCAGGAATTACATTTGATGTTTTATTAAGGAGGGAAAGATTATTCCGTAAGGTAAAGATGTCCAAAACTTAATTATAAGCAAACTTGATGCAGGGAATAATCTGTTACCATACAGAATTGATGGGCCTATGTGGAGACATTTTAATAATTATGGACAATATTGTAATTTGGGTTGTGAGTTCAGGGCCTTTTTGTGTAGACTGCTAAATATCTTGTTTGCTAAAGGGTGAAAAAGGTAAACTTTGCACATAGGTCTTATAGGAATTTGAGAATTACAGTCTTAATCAAGAATGTGATGCTTATCTCTTACAGAATGTGTCTAACAAGGACATGCACACAATGCAAATAGCACTAACAGTCAGATTGTCTCATCACTCTTATGTGGTTGACAGGAGATGGTCTTATTATCTAGTTTGAAACCTATTTTAGTTGTTATTTTTAAGAATGCTATTCATTTTCTCTGGTTATTCTTTAAAAAAAAAAATCTGCTCTGGTTATGTGCTATTGAATGAATGGCATTGGCTTGAATGATGCCATTCTGGGAGTTGATTTTTTGTTCTTATCAGCAGTAAACATTTGGGTGAGATTTTTCTTTACCAACATCATGATATTTTATAGAGAATAAACAATTGCATTATAAGCAAGTAGGTGTTTACGGGTGTTTCTTACAGGAGTCTCCAGAACATTTCCACATTGCTGGTCTCACTCAATCAACGTTACATGACCTTTTTTTTTCTTTTTTCTTTTAGGATAATCAATGTTACATGACTTGATTTATGCTAATCTTATAAGTTTAGTTTAAAGATAGCCTGGAACCCTCTCTCTTCCTCAGTCCCTTGCTTTCCACGATTACAACTGCCAAAGCATCCTTGGTATCATTCTTTACATTATTGAATATCACTTTGCAGGTGCAAGAACACAATCATCCACACATATTGCTGCTGCAAATTGGAAATACATTTTGCAAACTTCCTGGTGGAAGGCTGAAACCTGGCGAGAATGGTGAGTGGGTTATTCCATTTCATTATTTGTATTTGGACTGGTTCTTTTTTATTCCATCGAACAAGTAACTCATTTCTCTGTTTACTTAATTAATGGGAAATTACAGAGGTTGAGGGCCTCAAACGGAAACTATGCAGTAAACTTGCTGCTAATGTGCCTTCTATGCACCCAAATTGGCAGGTACGGTTGCCCTTTTCTACGTATGGCCTCGAGGCATGTAACCATAATCTTCATTGTCTTGTTGGACGTAGTGCTACTGTGAAGGGAGGTCAAATTTTTAATATAGCCTCTTGTGTGGAGGTGGCCTTGAGTTATGACCCTGATATAGGGTCAAGGTGATGGAACCAGGACATGATCCTAAATATAATATCAAGTTATTGCATACTGCCTTGTCATGTCCCATATATAGTTTTCAAAATAACAAGTGATATGATGACCAAACCATGCACTAATTTTTTGCCTCTATTTGACATCCAGCCTTTCCACATTAATGGTCTTCTTGTAGTACCTATGTTCTGTGCTTATTCTATTATCTACTTAAACAAGCAATTTTATGGCTGAAATATGAGTTGTACAGTTCAACAGTCCACAATCATAAAGGTAGGCTTTTTTTAAAGAGCACAAAACTTGACTTTATTTGGCTCATTATTCTACTAGCCAAATTACCAATAGGTGCATTTGTATTTTTTGCATAGTAGTGGTCTCTGTGGTATTGAAAGAACACCATATTGGATCTTTCGGAGTCACAAATACTTGTGGAGAAGATATTGTTTCTCCTTTAGTTTTTTTTATTAGTTCCTTTTACCAGTGTTGGAAAGAAAATATTTTTTTTTCCCCTGAAAGGGAAAGGAAAAAAGAAAAAGAAAAACTTTTATTCCTTTTTTGAGGCACCGAATGCTTTTTAAGCAAATGAGTTGTCTCATTCTTTGGCAACCTAGTCTTTATGAAAATATTCTTAGATTGCCGGTCATAAATTTAATGCAATACATATATACATATTGATGAGAGAGGAAAAGTCAGGCCTAAGCGGCCAACCCAATGGACCCAAAAAAGGGTTAGCCTACAGCCAAGAAAGAGCTGACTTGATGTGAGAAAGTTGGGTTTGTGTTGTCACATTCACTAGTCAGCCTAGCAAAAGGGATCAGTTAGGGACTCTAGATCAAGCGATGTGAGGATTGGTCAGAACACTGATGATTGAAGCAACCTTAGAACCTAGACGAAATGACGTGAGCTTGCTCGTACTGCTAAGAAATAAGCCAACACAATGTCCAAATAGAGTGCAATTCCTGCCCAGATTTCAAGATGGTGGACACTGGGCAACATTGACTTAGAAGGTGAAACAACATGAAGACAAGGTGGGTCATTGAGAAATGAGGAAGACGATTGCGCTTCCTAAAAAGGAAATGATTACATGTAATTAATATTGCCCTAAATCTCTTATAAAAATGACCTAATGTGCACAAGAAAAGATTAGTCACTCCCGTTATACTGAAAAGAATTTTTAGTGCATCCATAAGGGTTAGATTCGTTCCCTAGACGTACATTGTATAGGTAGAATTTGGTTACCAACTTCGTATCCCATTTGTGTGATTAGTTGTTTGGTATTTTGGATTGGGTATCCTAATGCTTGATCATTTGGCATTGTCTATGGGATTATTGAGCCACTACTGGTTGAACGGTTAAGATCTGCAAGTGACATGGCCTTAAAAATCAAGAAGTTGAAGTCGTTCATTTTTGCTTGTGGAGGGGGAGTCAAAGATGAGTTGAGTGTTGCCTTGGAGGACCTCAAGCGACATGTGAATGAGCTGCTTTCCTTTGTTCACAGGGTGGAGGAGCTCATCCTGGAGGAAAATGAGGCGGATTCCATGGATGCCTCGACCCTAGGCTAGAAAGGTCCTCTTAATCCTCTTTGTTAGGTGAAAGAAGATGAGAAGTGCTTGAACACAACCACGAGGAACAACAAAGGCTAGTAGAATCCCTCTATGAGGTGTTGGCTTGCAAGGAGGTGGCATTGAAGGCAAAGGCTAGACCTGGAGATCCAAATCCATCACCTGAGGACAACATATGCATTCGCCAGGTCAACATAGAGAATGCCTGCCTTAGGTAGCAGGTTGAGGAGTTACAACAGCTGGTCAACCGCTAAAGCAGTGTAGTGTAGGCTTGCAACAACTCACCTAAGGTTTTAGAGGTAAACTGACTCCCCTCACGCCTCCTTGCCACAGTAATGAAGTGCCAGATACTGTCCGACAAGTCACTAGAGCGAATTTGCATGAAGCCATTCGTCACCACCTTCTTTACTGAGGTGATGAATAGCTTGCTTCCTCCTTCAAGCACCTGGTTTTGCCTTAATATGACGACATGACTAACCTGATGATGTTTGTGGGAAATTACCACCAACACATGCTCATCTATGGATTCCTAGATGAGATTATGTGTCGGGTTTTCCTTCACTCCTGATCGGAGGCGTGCATGAGCGATTCAACGATCTACCGGTCAGTTAAATTGGGTCATTCCAAGAGCTGGCGGAAAAATATTTCTAATAAGTTGGAGAATTTGAGTAGCCTCTATGAGACTACTCATAGAGGCTACTATGAGTGGAGTTGGGTGGTCGGCCGATGAGGCGATAGGAGGCAAAATTGAGTGGCGGATTTTGGTCGAAACTACCAAAACGATTGAGGAGAAATGCAACAACCAAGGCGAGAGATGTACCAAGAGTACACCCTCCTCACTTATAATTTGGTGAATATCTTGGTGGAGGGCCATGTTGTGAATCAAGAGCTCTTGCAGGACCCTGCTGCCTTTACCATTGGGCCAAAGGGTACTCGATGGAGAATTGCTGGGATCTTCGAAACTAGATCGAGTTCCAAATCTATGAAGGTAACCTTGCACAGTACATATGGTGCAATGAAGTGGATGAAGGAAAGTTCTTGATGCAGGAGCTGGAAGAATTCCAGTAGGCTTAGCTCCAATGCTTCTGAAGTGACAGCATGGTTGCCTTAATTGAGCCTTTAGATTGTAATGATGTCTTTGATATCCTCATAAAAGAAGGGCTCAACTAGGAATGCTTGCCTAAGGAGTACCATTGGTCGGTCCTTTGCATGCTAGCGAGGAGGTGCCAGAAACCTGCCATCATCACCCCTACTTCCAACATTTTACACCCATCCGAGTGTCTACCACTGTTGAGAGCAGGGTCTGCATCAGCCAAGCTGATCTTTGGTGTATATGTCGGTGTGAACAGAACTTTGGAATGTCAGGTGGACCCTGTCTAAGCATCCTTGGCCTTCTTAAGGTGGGGGCAGGGATCCTCCGAAAGGAAGTGGAATGAGTTGCTGTAGCCATCTTTTAGCGCCTTCCAGACTTAGGTTGCCACAATGACCCTCTCTTGGCCACCCGCCTAATGGCCAAGCGAAATCAGCCTTGGCTCCTCCTCGACAAAGGTAGCATGATCAACATCTTTCGTTGGACTTTAACCCAGCTAGCCTTTAAGGCAAAGGACCTTACCCCATGCTCCTACTTGGTGGGATTTGACAACCACAAAGTAATGCCTAAGAGAGAGATCCTTTAGGTCCTTATTCGGGATGAGAACTGCTATTTAAATTGGACAACCACCTTGATGGTGGCAAACTTGTCCATAACTTTCAATGGGATCGTTGGTCGACCAACCATTCATGCCTTTGTAGCTATCGCATCGTCATACTTCTAGATCCTTTTTCGTTCCTTGGTTGGCATCAGAATTGTCCACAAAGACTAGTTGGCTGGAAGGAAGCTCCACCTGGAGATGGAGCGAACACTCCAGCGAATCTTGTCGAAGCCTCAAAAGTGGGGCAAGAACAAGACAACCATCAACGTCATCGCGATAGGGGAACAATCGGGTGGAGATTTGCCTAAACCAGTGATGCTAGGTTCTACAACCATGGTGCAACTTTGATCGGAGGATCCAAGCAAAGACTATGCAAATTAGCTCAGACTTCAGGAGTATGTTAGGGACCTATAGGTACTCCAGTAGAATGAACATATTCTCGCCTGGTCCACCGAAGATTTGTTTGGAGTGGACCCCTAGGTGATTGGGTACTGCCTCAATATCCTGTCGAGATCCTGTCCAATAAAGCAAGTCCACCGTTACAAGTCTATCAAGTCATGGTAGGTGACAATTGAAGAGGTCGACAAATTCCTCCAAACGAGTTTCCTTAAGAAAGTGATCTACCCCATCTAGGTGTCATATGTGGTGATGGTGAAAAAGGCGAACGATAAGTGGTGTACGCATTTCAACTACCCTAATCTAAATGCCACTTGCTCAAAGGATGAGTTCTTGCTCTCGAAGATTGATACGTTGGTTGACTCCTGCCTTGCCTAGAGCCACATATGTAGGATCTAAGATACGTAAGCACACATTAGATGAGAGATGAATGGTGTGGAATAAAAAATAATTGCTCAAAAATAAATATAAAGTTAAACCACAAAAAGATGCATAGAATATATAGTGGTTCCCCACCCCCTACTACCTAAGTCTTCTGACTTAGAATTTTTAACCTCGATTCTTTTATCTCGAGGGAATCAAATTGACTAATACGAGATAATTAACGGGTTATCTCAAACCAATTAAAAGATGAGAATATGAACAAATTAAGTACTGGTGTAAGATGGGAATAAAATCTTACAACAAAAAAAAATCCTAAGCCTCCAACAAAATATTGGATAGATTTAAGTCCTGAAATGGCTGAAAATCGATTTGTGTGGAGGCAAAGAATCCATATAGCCAACCCCACTTAGTGTGGGAAAAGGCTTGGTTGTTGTTGTTGTTGAGAGCCTAGGAAGGTAGGTGTGCAATGAATCGTGAAAAGGGAGCCTTTGCGCACGCCTACGAGTTCATCATGATGGAAATTAAGAATTAGAGAGAACGTAGAGCAATGAGCCTTTTAAAACAGAGAAGGGTGTAAAAAGCCTTTTTGAGAGCTAAGAGTATTCTTGCTTTTGTTGTGTAAGGAATGGACCTAAATGGGTAAATAGAGTTAGGATCACTAAGTTAGAATAATATTTATTGTAATTCAAAATTAATGTTAATAAATCAATTGGCCTTTAATTTTGCATTCCAGATTTGGTCCAACAGTTAGTTGGTACCAGTATTAAAGGATTGGTACTAGTACTAGTTGCTTATAGGATGAATTTTAAAAGGTGTAGCTGGCCAACTGAATCTTATGGATACCAGTATTAGTCATGGGTACCGGTACTTATAGCTTTTAGATCATTAATTCAAGAGCTATTCTTTGCTTAATGAAGCTTACCAGAATCCAACATGTACCAATACTAAACATTAGTACTCGTACTTGCTTCACACAAGTTTTGACAATATAAGGCTTTTTAGTAGAACTTGTACTAAGAGTTAGTACTGGTACTTGTTGGGTACAAAATTGCAAAGAGTTCAAATAGAACTCAAACCTGTAGCCTATATGTGTTGGTACTAATTCTCAGTATTGGTACTTGTTGATTTTAGGTTTAGTTTTTAAGTTTGAACTAATTCCTAAAGCTGTGGCTTATTATACCGGTACTAAGAGTTAGTACCGGTACTTGTAAGTGATTTTAACAAGTACCTAGATTTTAAGCTATAATCTAATTAGTTTGTTATTCACTTTTCTAAACGATGAATTTTCAAAATAACAAATTCTTTGATAAACGACTAGGATTTTTGTGACTCTTAAGTTTATCTCTAGATTATGTTTACATCTCAAATTATTTAATGGTTAGGAGGCATACATTCTAGAAATTTGAAAATAAAAACTCTTTATGCTACTACATGTGACCCAATTCTGGTGGTCTCTGCTCTGTCATCATCACTACCGATTTTCTTTTCATTTGTTTAAGCCTTCATCATCTTTTCACATAGATAATCACCTATATCCTGAAATTTAACTCAATTGCAACTATTAATCCAAAGCGGTTTTGTTAGATATTATCGAAGTTGGAGGGCCTCAGCAAGGGATTTTTTTGGAAGGGTCCTGACCGTGAAGGGAGATTCTTGCAGCTGGTGAAATGAGGGTAATGTTTGCCTATCGAAGAGAGGGGAGGTTTAGGGGTGCAGCTCTTGAAAAAGTTTAACGTGGCCCTGTTATTCAAGTGGGTGGTTTTGGTTATTGGAGGGTGGAGATTTTATGTGGATCAAGTTGGTTCATGACTCTCATGGATCAGGCTTAAATTTGCAGGAGAGAGCGGTGTTGAGGTGTGGTGACTCTGCTTTTTGAGATCCATTGTGCTAGTCATGAGGGAGTATGCACAGTCTTCACCGATTTTGGGTAGAGGGGAATCTTTTAAATTTTGGAAGGATAATTGGTTTGAAATTGGAGAGTTATGACACCATTTTCCACGTGTTTTCCAGCTGGCCAACAACAAAGATTTTAATGTGTTGGATGTCTGGGATTGGCACATGGGTTGCTGGGGTTTGATTCTACCCCAGGGACTTTCAGAGGGTACTTTTGCTGATGTTCAGGCACTTATGGCTCTGGTTTCAGATCTGCAACCTATTGTAAATGATCCAGACCGGATGGTTTGAATGGATACTACCTTTTCGGTTGCTAGAGCATATAGAAAAAGTACAGTAGATGCAGAGAAAATGAATGATATCAACAGTGATTGTGTTTGTATTTGGAGGTTAAGGGTGCCCTTGAAGATAAAGATTTTTTTGTGGCTCCTTCGGAGAGGGAAAGTGGTCACCAATGGCGCGAGGAAGGTGTGGAATCAGGACATAGATGCTGGCTGACTTTTTGTCGTGAAGAAGAGGAAAACATTTTCCATTTATTTCGCAAATGTACTTCCTCTAGGGAGGTTTGGAGGTCGGTCCATTTGCAAACGGTGGACATTTCTTTCATTGAAGATCTCTGAAGGTCTTTTAGAGAGAATTTGCATGCGAATACGGCTGGATGGATCAAAGTTGCAGCTGCCTTATGGTGATTGTGGCTGCAAAGGAATGTTGTAATCTTTCAGAATGAGTGGGTATGGGTGGAAAATGTTGTGAGGGAGGCATTTTATTTTTTTGATTTTTGGAAAGTGGTCACCAATAGTGCTATGCAGGCGTGGAATTAGAACATAGATGCTGACTGCCCTTTTTGTTGTGAGGAAGAGGAAGACATTTCCCATTTATTTCGCAAATGTACTTTCTCTAGGGTGGTTTGGAGGTTGGTCAATTTGCAAACAATGGATATTTCTTCTACTAAAGATCTTTGGAGGTCTTTTAGAGAGAATTTGCATGCGAATACGACTAGATGGATCAAAGTTGCAGCTGCCTTATGGTGTTTGTAGCTGCAAAGGAATGGTGTAATCTTATGAAATGAGCAGGTATGGGTGGAAAATGTCGTGAGGGAGGCATCTTATATTTTTGATTTTTGGCTTGATCATTGGTAAGTCCATTCATTTTTTATTAATGAAATTCTTTGGATGATTACAGTGGTAATCTTCCTTTTCTTTCTAAAAAAAATCTAAAACTTAGTATGATGTGGAAACATAGTTTAGAGAACCGGTTCTTTATGGATGCCTATAGTGGTTACCATCAAATTGCTTCACCTTGGTAGACAGGTCCCACACTTCTTTTGTCAAAGACAGATGATTGTTCCAATATCGTGTAATGCCTTTGAGTCGAAAAATGTTGGGGCTACCTACTAGTACCTTGTAAACTTTGTTTTTTTGAAATTAATTAGAAAATCTCTTGAAGTCTACATCAATGATATGTTGATTAGGGGCACTGCGTTCGTTAACCACCTAAAGAATCTAGTGGAGGTCTTTTCTATACCACGTGAATATTGCCTAATTTTAAATCCTGAGAAGTGTGCTTTTGGGGTTTCCATTGAAAAGTTTATGGGATTCTTAGTATCCAACTGGGGAATCGAAGCTGACCTTGAAAAGATCCAAGTAGTTATGGACCTTTGCCCCCCCTGGGAACTTTTAGGCGATTCAATTGCTAGTTGGAAGAATCGTCGCCTTAGGCCGTTTCCTGTCCAAGGCATTTGACGTGTCTCTCGTTCTTTGAGTGCCTAAAAATGGGCTAGAGCTACACAATTGGGCATTGGACACACTAATGCTAGGAGCTCCGTAATAAAATCGAACAGTATCTTCAATCTTCGCTTGTTCTGTCAGCTCCAACACCAGGAGAGCCCCTATATCTATATGGGTGCCTCAAACTTAGTTGTTAGCGCCGGCTTTGCACAAGAGGAAGAGGGAGTGCAAAAGGTCGTCTATTTTTTAAGCAAGACATACTAAAAGATAGAGGCCAAGCATCCCTTGATCAAGAAGTTGGGTTTAGCCCTAGTTAATGTTGCTAGGAAACTAAAGCCATCGTTTTGACGGATTAGTCGTTGAGGACGATGTTGCACATGCCCTCAGGTTCCCTCCAGATGCGATGGGCCCTTGCGTTGGTGGAATTCGACATTAAGTAACAATCCTACTTGGCAATCAAAGGGTAGCTCCTCATCGATTTCTTGGCGGAATTTACCCCATCATTGCAATTAGGCTGAGGAGTTAGGTAACTGCATGTTGACGGCTTTTTAAACTCAAGTGGGGCGGGTGCACCTTATTTTTTGCCTGGAGGTTCACCTGCTTAAAAGCGTTTGAGCTGACCTTTAGTACCTCTTGAGAGGAGGACGATCGAAAGACCCTTTCCCAATACTCCTAGGTCTTCTTCAGCATTAGCACTTCTACTGCCGTCATGGTGTCTGCTTTCATGTCAAATGTGTAGACCATTTCCCCTTCCTTCACATCCTAGACTGCTTGATTTCCTCCTACCTCAGTACCAAGTGGGAATCAAGTGGGGAGGCTAAACATGTTGCGCTTCATGGCCACGACGGCGTCCCTACCTGCCAGGGTGACCACAATGTGTGCAGTCAACTCTAAAGGAGGGGTGGCGGTACTCCTACTCAACCCCATCAGAGGTGCCCTCAACTCGGAAGCCCCTTGTTAAAAGGGGGATATGTTCTTAAGAGGTTTTGACCTTGCCTTATTAAGTTGTGGTCCCTCGGCAGGGAGGTTTCAACCTTGTCACCTCTCAAAACTAACGACTCCATCCTTATTGGCTGCTTTGCTAAAACCTGCTACTCCACCCTAGTCGGTTGCTTCACTAAGGTTGACTGATCATGAGGAGCACTACACTTAGTGAGGGCAAGTTCTATAACTTTAGGAGTAGACGAGGACTGTAGAGTTTGCTTCTCCAAGATGGCACTCGCAGTTATCGTTCTTGTGCAGGTACGTAATGGGGGTCCTCCTTTTGAGTAGGAGACTTAGTCCCAGAAGCAGAGCTCGCTTGCTTTTTGGTCAATCGATTGTTCTTGTTGGAGGGACCCTATCCCCTCTTCTTCGACTGCTCCCTTGATTTCACCATCTTGAATGCCATGAAAGCTGTATAGAAATAATGAAGTTAGATTAACACGACGAATCCAAGTAAACACACTGGCGGATACTGGTGTTTGTATAATTCTCTTTGGACCACAACAAGATCTTTTAGACATCCTCTCGCTAGAGCTCTTGCAGGGCAAGAACCCTAAAATCCTTTGTGCCCACCTCATCCTTGATCTGGAGGTTGAGGGGTGGCCAGGCATTACATTTGGCTACATCCTGCCAGTTATTGGGGACCAAGGGGCTTTTTTTTTTGAAAAGCCAAAGGGTGGTTATCTTTCATTCCAAAAACCAAATTACATCAGAGTGTATAATGAAGATTCCCAAAACACCACCTAGGAAGAAATGGACGAAACAAAGTTTTCGACATAGGGTCTCTCTCCTCTAAAAAGTACCCCATTCCTCCTCAACCAAACACCCCATAGGACCGCCGACACCTTGGCCCTATCCTTCTTGGATCTAGAGGAGATGCCTCCACCGTGGGCATTTCCTCTACGGAACGAAAACTAGAAACTATCTTAATCCCGATGTGCGATCTAATCGATCCCCATCCTCTGCCAAACTTGCTTCACAAACTGACACTGGAAGAAGAGGTGGTGGATGTCTTCCTTGGCTACATCGCAATGGGAACATGTCAAATCATTCGAGTGGGCCCATCTCGCTCTCCAACGCTTTGTCATAATCCTCCCCCTCCTCACCAACCGGGCAAAGATCTTCACCTTCAGTGGGCACTCCGCCATCCATATTAGTTTGCAACCTTGCAAGAAGTCAACGTCATGGCTAACCGTGCCACTCCCCAACTTGCGGAACACCTTCGCCACAGAGAAGTCTCCCTCCCAGTAGTAAGCATCATAACTCTCCTCAGGTGCCCAACCCTCCAATTCCTGCAACAACCACTGTAACTCCTCGCATCTTTGGTTGGATAGGCCCCCACGAAAGGTTGGACACTAAGTCCCATCCCAACAACTTCCCACTGTTGCCAACGGGTTCACAACACTTCCAAAGAGGTATGGAAACCTGTATCTGAAGGTACTGCCAACTCCTTGCCAGTTGTCCTGCCAGAAATGGAAACCATCCCCCTCCCCCAGTGTAGGGGAGAAGAAACTGCGCACCTTCACTGTCACAGCCACCAAGTCTTTCAGAAAGTGAGGCTCCAGGAGGAGGGGAGACTAAAGGACCCCAAGAAAGGAAAGGACCATAACAATGCGCATAACATCACCAAAGAGCCCTTGCTCCCGGCCCACCAATCGAGCAATCTACTTCGTAAGGAGGCTGATGTTTACATTGCCCACCTTCTTAACCCTCAAACCCCCTTCCCGAAAAGGTCTAGACACCTCCTCCCAGGCCACCAATCTCGCCCCCCTTCCTGTCGACCTTACATTAGCCCAGAAGATATCCCTCATCAACCTGAAATCTTCCTCTCAATTTGGCGTGACACTCTGAAAACTGAGAGGAAATACAATAGTATGGATGCCATAACTGCCTTCACAAGGGTCAATCTCTCACCTCTAAATAGCAACTTGGAGGGCCACCCTGCTAATCTTCCTTCCATCCTCTCCAACAGTGGAAACGAATCCTATATCCTGAGGCGCTGATCTGATAAAGGAAGGCCTAAATATACCAGTGGCAAATAGCCCATTTTTGTCCCCAAAAAACCTCTCATCCTCTCCACCTCAGCAGCTGACAAATTAAAAGAGACGAAAGTTAATTTTTGATAATTAATCTGCAACCCTGATGCCTTGCCAAAAAGCTCCAGAAGGATTCTCATTCTCCTGGTCTCCAGATCCGATCCCTCGACCAGAAATAAGGTATCATCAGCATATTACAGAACCGTTGTCTCCCTGCCTCCCCCAACCTTGAAACCCCTTATCAGCTCCCTAACACAGGCATTGTGAGTTGCCCACGCCAGAGCATCTGCTGCAAGCACAAACAGCATAGGTGCAAGTGGGCAGCCCTGTCTGACCCCCCTCCTAGGCTGCACCCATCCTCCAGTCGGGTTCCCATTGATCAGAACTGAGAAAGATGTCGTTGTTACGCACCTCTATATCCAATCAATCCACACTGTGGGAAAACCCCTCCTCAATAAGGAGACCCACAGAAATCCCACTGCACTGAGTAGTACGCCTTGCTGAAGTCCACCTTCCACAAAAAAGCTTGCTTCTTCTCCCTCCTCCAGGTGGCCAACGCCTCTATGGCAACCACAAAACCATCCAGAATTTCCCTCCTTGGGATGAAGGTCGTCTGAATAGGGGAGACCAGATCTCCCAGAAGGTCCTTGAGCGTATTGGCTAAGACCTTAGCAATAATAAGGTACACAACATTCGATAACATAATCGGTCTGAAATCCTAGATCGTTTTGACCTTTCCTTCTTAGGTAGTAAAAACAGGTAATATTTGTTCAGTTTATCAAATCCTTTATTCCTGACGGCGAATTCCTCCATTATTTGCATCACATCCATCCCTACCAGGGACCATAATTCCCTGAAAAAGAAGACAGGGAAGCCATCCGGACTAGGGCACCCTTCTACTTTCAGGCTCCAAACAGCCCGCCTGACCTCATCCTTCGAGAAGCCATTAGTGAGTTCCCTCGCCTGAGCCTCTGTGATAGACTGCACATTCTCCCCTGTCCACCTCTAGTAGCCTCTGATGCACCTCCCAGTGAACTTTCTAAAGTAATCTACCGCATCTCTTCCCACCTCCTCCCTACCTGAGAAAGTCTCCCCATGTATCAACATCGTCTCTATCTAGTTTCTCCTCCTCTTGGCAGGGGTCATTTGGTGGAAAAACCTGGTATTAGAGTCACCTTTTTTTAGCCATCTCTGTCTCGATCTCGTCTTTAACTCCACCTCTGCTTTTCTGTCCTCCTCCTGCACCACCCGTGTCATCCTCGTCCTGACCTCCTTATACTTTGCTGAAATAGGGGCTTGTTCCTCTGCCTGTCAATTCTGGTGATCTCTGCCAATGCCTCTTCCTTCTTGCCCCACCTGGACGCCTTGACCTCTCTCCTGTATGCTCTCAAGTGGTCCTGCAACACTCAGTTTCTTCTCCAAGCAACACGTGGCCGATCCCTCGACCTCTATGGACCAAGGTTCGAAATGCCGATTTCGATGCCGTACCGATGAAATTCTAAGTGTGCATTTCGTGGGCATGCCAAGGGCACGTCGTGGAAATGCCCGTTTTTCGATGGGCATGTCGATGAGCATGCCGAGGGCATGCCGTGGGCATGCCAATGCATACCGACAAAAATAACAGTAGTCAAAAAAACCAGTAGCAACTTCGGCATGGGCACCTATTTTGCTGACATGTCGACCATGCCGACAATATCCCTGTAAATCGACACTTTATTCGTGTCAACACGGCCCCTACTCGAAAATGGCCTTGCCGACGGCATTTAAAACGATGCTATGGATTTCCACTTCTCTACCATACTACAAAAACCATCCTCCATCAGCCAGGATCTGTCAAATTTAAAATGTGCTAAAATGTGTCCCCTCATTGGACCTACACATAAGGGGTGTATGATCAGAAAAGGGTCTCTCCAGAGCCGACACATTTACCACAGGGAAAGCCTCTGCCAATTCGACGTTGGAGAGAAATCTGTCAATCCTAGACATCTAGCCGCTGTTATTCCTCCAAGTGTATGCATAGGAAGCTGGTGTCCAATCCACGAGTCCATGCGTAGCAACAAAATCCATAAAAAGGTTCGACCTTGGATCCTGCCTTCCCCATCCAAAAGGTCTGTCCTCCATCCATAGGGTGGCGTTGAAATCCCCCCCCAATCAACCAAGGATGCCCATGGCACTCTGTAGCCACGGCTGTAAGCTCCTCCCACATGACCCCGCTTGCCTGGGCATATGACGAACCATACACCCCTGTGACAGTTAGCATAGCACCTCCTACCCTTCTAACTAGTCTTGTAGAGATGACATGCTCCCCGCAAAAGTAATCATCCAAGGAGAAGATATCTTCCTGCCAACCAAGGATTTACCCTCCTGATCAGCCACTTGCATCAAGGGACCGAAACCCCTCCATCCAAGAGCCCCCGATCTCCCTCTAGATTTGAACCTTACAGCTGGTAAACTTCGTTTCTTGCAACAACAGAACGTCTGCCCTCCAGCTTGCCATTGTTCACAACGAAAACATGGTGGTCTTGCTCCTTCAGGTTATCCTGTAAGTGCATGATTCAGTAGTCCAACTTCCTTGCCAGAAAGGTGTATGTCTTGGTTAGCGGATGGCCCTTGTTCACCTTCTAGGGAAACAAGCTAAAGAGCTGTTAGAAAAGATACAGTCTCGATTGGATTGTTTCCCCACATCCGAAACAAACCAAAGCTCTGATTGAAGTGGAAGGAGATGTTGAATTCGAATTCGAATCTAAATCCCAGATTTGAATCCGAATCCGAATATGAAAATTTGGGAGTTTCACTATTTGAATTTAGATCCGAATTCGGAAATTATCCGAATTCAAATTACCAAATCCAACTAGAATTGAATACGGTATTTGGATATTCGATTTGGATTTGAATCCATTTTCATCCCTAATTGAGGCTCTACCCCCAAGTTGAAGTAGGTGGCCAAAAAGGCACTTAGAATCGGCCAGTAGTTACTGAGTTGGGATAGTTGATAGCCTACTTGCAAAGTGGGTTACTAAGATTATGTCCCTTGGAAATGATATATTTTCCTCCATCTGAATGCTATGGTTCGTTCCTAAATCGGGACAGGTAGATGTCTTGGCCACGGTCTCCCGTAATTTGCAGCAATATTTTTCTCCTACATTCGATCATGTGATCGATTTAGGTTCTGGAGAGATGATTGGACGAGCTAGGGGCAACTTTGTGTGATTTTCCTCAGGTTGTTTGCGCTTGTTGCGAACAAGGATGCATTTGTGGTTGAATGTTAGGATAGAAGCTGGGTGCCTACTTTTGTGGGTAATTTCTTGGAGTAAAGGTTACAGGACTTGACATAGCTATTGGAATTGATTCCTATGGATATGAGATAGTGGTGCTTTCTCTGTTAGGGAGGCCTATACTAGGTTGAGGGGTTAGATGCAACTAGCTGATATCAACCTCATTAGGGGTTGCAAGTTGTTGTGGATTGCGACATGTCCTCTTAAGATTTGGAAATTCGTGTGGCTGTTGAGAAAGGGAGGACTCATGATTCACTGTTGGAGAGCCAGATGGGCGGGCGAAGCAGACATTGTGCCCAATTTGTGGGTTCGGATTTGAAGACGTTAACCACCTTTTTTTTCAGTGCAGTTTATCTAATCGAGTTTTGAGACATTTCAACGTGGATTGGATTGACTTTTCCTTGGATACAAGCTTTTTAGCTTCGTACAAGAGAGGAAGAAGAGACAAAGGACACAACATTTTTTGTACAAAGTCTGATAAGGTCAAAGCGCTTGCTATTCTATGGGGCATTTGGTTGGCAAGAAATGGAGCTATTTTTAGGGAAGAAATCCCTTACTTTGAGAATTATGTTTCTATGATTACCTCTTTAATTTTTTCGAGCATGACACATGGCCCATTCTAAGCTTCGGGAATACTAATAGGCGTCACGATGCTACTTTCCCTCCTGCCATGAGCGGACAACACAAGGCGATTGTTGGCTACCATCTACCTAAAAATCCTGGTGGACATTCCGCCATGGTTGAAACATGGATGGGAAAAACCGCAGTCTAGATACGGGGCATGACCCGTAAGGCGTCACAAGAGTGCCCAAGCAGATAAACCGCTAAGGAAACAACCTGGCACCTTCAAAGAAGAGGTCCACCATACGTCCGTTTCAAAGGACCAATCGCTCGGTGTATTATTGGGGCCTAGAGGGTAAGGGGGCACTGCAAAGGGGTAAAAAAATATATTTTGCTCTCGCAGCTAGCACAACCAGACTATTTGAGAAGGGGCTACTGATAAGGGAGAAAAAGTCAGGCCCAAGCTTCCAACCCAATGGACCTAACAATAGGTTAGTTTAAGACCCAAAAGGAACTGACCCATTGCGATAAAGTTGGGCCTGTGTCGTCACATTCACTAGCTGGTTCGGCCAATTGGTCAGCAAAAAGGACCACCCGGGGACTCTAGACGAAGCATAACGAGCCCCACCTAGGAATTGTGACAATTGAGTCAGCCTCACAGCCCAAGCGGAACGACGCAAGCCTACTTGAACTGCCAGGAGAGGAGTCGACTTGATGCCCAAATGGAGTACAATTTCCGCACATATGCAAAGACGGTGAAAATCGGGTAACACAGGTGAAACTATGCGAAGACAAGGTGGGTTTTCGGGAAATGATTACATGTAATTAATAAGGCTCTAAACCCCCTATAAAAAGGGCCCAATGTACACTAGAAAAGACTAATCACTCCCATTGTATTGAAAAGAATTTTTAGTGCATCCTTGACAGATAGATCCTTTCCCCAGGTGTATATTGTATAGGTGCAATTGGATTACCAACTTTGTGTCCCATTTGTGTGATTAATCGTTTGGTTTTGTGGATCGGGCATTCTAGCGTTCAATCACATACATACATAGATGTAAGTTGATCTAAGTTTATTTTATTTGAAATTGTTCCGAAGACCCAATTCTGCATGATTATCATGCTCCCACATGGATATTCTTCACATTAACCCGATTTATATTATCCAGACATGCGAATATGTGGTGCTACCTCCAAATGTTATCTGATCTGGCAATTTAGTCCTCAGCTTAGATATCCTTTTGCCTTTTTCTAGCTAACTCAGTTGTAGGCATACTGGCATGCTACCATGTTGTGTGGTAATCTAGCAATTTTATCGCAGGCATGGATGGCCTCTAAACCCTGTGTGACCTCCTTTACCCTTTTTTAAAAAAGAGATTGTTGCTGACATGCTTGTGACCAATTTAAAGTTGTTATCTTAGAAATCTCTTACTCCGGCAGGTGGGCGAGTGTGTAGCAACCTGGTGGAGGCCAAACTTTGAGACTGTCATGTATCCTTATTGCCCGCCGCATATCACAAAGCCCAAGGTATGGTAAATTTTTTGAACTTTCAAGGTTTACTTACTTGTAAGTTTCTTCTTACTTAAATAAGTTGCAATCAGGAATGCAAGAAGCTTTTCCTTGTTCACTTGTCTGAAAGGGAGTACTTTGCTGTGCCAAAGAACCTCAAATTACTGGCAGTTCCTTTATTTGAACTTTATGATAATGTTCAGGTAAGGAAACAATTTTGCCTATCAAGTATTTCTTATTTCCAAGTACCCATGTTATTAATACTTTTATCTTTCAAATGGTTTCTCTCCTTTAAAAAGTCTTTTGAAATGTATCATTATGAATGCTTATCTTGGATCGACATTAAGGCTCTTCTTTTAAATCTATCGGAGCTGAACTGTAATATTTACTAATTTAATTTACTTTTGCTTCTTAAAATATATACAAGGTCTCAAGTAGTCATCCTCTTAACTTACAAATATTTGTACACATTTAGCAATGTGTTCAACATCCCAAACCTTTTTCAGTAGGTATTTTATCAAATAAGATGATTAGAGGATTCGTGTTTAGTGGATGTTGTTGTCGTCAGAAGGAGAAAATAGTATAACAAGGGCGAATGTGTTGCTTGTAGGAACGATGTGAATAAGTTGAATAGAAAAGTAGAACTATTTTTTCTCATAATAATGTTGTGTATCTTATAAAAAAATGGTTGAATATTAATAACGTCTAGATTGTAATACTCACTCGTGTAATAATAGTCGTAATTGAATACTTTGTAAAAATAGTAAAGGAACTTCTAGTGCTCAACTTGGGGAAAAAAAGAGCATTGTGCTCATTTGATAAGTCTAGTATATACCAATATACTTTTCTTTGTATGCACTGAGGGCTAGTTTGCATGGGAGGTTAGAGAACTTAGGTTTGCAAACTTGAACTTGGGTTAAACCGCATTTTTTTTTTTTTACTTTGTAGATAGGGGTTAACATCGGTTTCTATTTATTTGAAGCTGGTGTCAAAGCCATGCTAGAGAGGTATGAAACCTGAGTTTTGCTTAGCACCCCTTCGAACTGGTATTAACATATCACGGGTTTGGATGGGTAAAATCTGGGTTTTAGGTGGGAGGCAAGTAGGCTAGCAAATTGGGTTTAACCCCAAAAGGGGGGTTAAGTAGTCAAGTATGCTAGATAAACTTACTATAATGTTAACATATATTTTGTATGTTTCTGTATGAATGTATGTACATGTTAACATATACTTGTAAATATATATGTACATGCATACACACACATACACATGCATAAGTATACCATATAAACATAAAAGCATACAACTATAATGTGTACTTATAAATATGTGTATATGTAAATGTACAAATTTGTATACACGCATCTACCATATGTATCAACGTGCATATGTATGTGTATTGTGCCTGTTTGTCTAAGCATTTATATATCATGTATATTATATACATGCATGCAGAATATACCATGTTTTGGTTATTGTGTGTATATGTATGCTTGTATATGTATATGCGTATGTATCTGTAAATCCTTTAGCGCCTCATTTTTTTCGAGTGAGCACCTGGTTCCTCGGATGTTTTGAACCCCCCATTGCCTTTTAGTGCCTTTTGCTTTTGATAACATTGGATCCACATAGCCTCACATGCAGTATGAGCCATTGGCTTATACTCAGCCTCAACATTGGAGCGGGCCACTACTGTTTACTGCGCCATGAGATCAGATTGCCTTCAAGGAATATGGCATATCTAGTGGTGGATCTTCTATGCTCAATAGACTCCACATAGTTAGCTTCTGAATAACAATAAAGATTTAGATGACCATTGTTCTTGTAGTATAACCCTTTTCTAGGAGACCCTTTTAGATACTTTACCATTAGGCATGGTTTGTCCATATACTGACTCGCTTTGTTGGGAGCGAAGATAATGTTTGTACTAGTAATAGTCAAGTATAGTAATTTACCTACAGTGCTTTGATATCTGTGAACATCCTCAAAGAGTGAATCCTTAGTCTCCCTATATTGCTTCTTCTATTCAATTCGAATAGTCGAAGGCCTTGTGCCAAGTAGTCCATGATCTTCTGGTATCTCAAGGACATACTTTCATTGTGAGAGTGCCATGCCACATTTGTCTCTGATTGCTTCAATCCTTAAGAAATATCACACCTTCCTTTGGTCTTTTGTAACACAGGCATGTAAGAATGCCTCAGACTCCTAATTGCCGGCACTATCATATCCCATGTCGTCAACATACATAGTGAGAATGGCAGTGCTAGAGGTAGTTGTTCTGATTAAGATAGAATGATTAGATGTGGATTGTTTGAATCCAATATGCACCACTTTAATATGTTAGATTAGGCATGAGGATTTTGCTTGAGACCATATATAGCCTTCGTCAACTTGCATACATACTCCTCAACCTCGTATTTAGGAGGTTATTTCATATCCACTTTTGTTAGATTTTCATAGAGAAAAGCATTTTTGATGTCAAGCTAATATATTGGCTAGTTCTTGTTAATAGTGTATTGAAGTAGCTTGAGTCACATGAGAGGTCTTAAAGTAGTCTACTCCATAGGTTTGCATGAAACCCTTGGCCATTAATGTCGCCTTGAATCTATCAATACTACCATTTGCAAGATATTTTGTTGTATAAACCTACTTGCAATTGACTATTTTAGCACCCTCTAGACAAGGCACAATCTCTCACGTTCCAAGAGTAGTAAGGGCCTCCATTTCTGCATTCATAGCCATCTTCCATTAAGGGTCTTGTGAAGCTTCTAAATAGGTCTGTGGAATGACAGTGCTAAGTAATGCTCTGGAAAATTATTGTATAGAAGGATTCAAATGTTTTGTGTTTGTGAAATGTAAGATAGGATATAATCTGCAAGTACGAATAGCTTTTCTTAAGGCAATTGGTCTCTTATCAACTTCACTCTGACATTGTGCTTGTAAGGTTATGTGATTGCTATCATCAAGAAAAGGAGTAGACATAGTAGGCAATGGAACAGTAGGAGGCTCCTTATTTTGTCTATGATATGTTTGCAGCTCATGAGGAACAAGCTCAATTTTGATCCCTCTAGTAGACAATGAAATAATAGGAGGCCCCTGCAGCTGACGAGGAATAAGCTCAATTTTGATCTCTTCCTCAGAAAAGAAAGGAACCTTCTTAAAGGTTACATCTACAATAACAATATGTCATTGACTACTTGGGTCATAGCAGTTGTATTGCTTTTGAGTGCAGTAGGAACCAGGGAATATGCACTTAAGCGCTCGAGGGGATATCTTGTCCTACTGCCTAAAGCTATGCACAAAGCATGTGCATCGAAAAACACGAAATGAGAGAGCAAAAGGTCAATCCACATCAGGATGTAGCAACTGGAATAGGATTTCCCTTTCCTGGACATTCGAGGGGACTTGGTTGATTAGATCTGTAGTCGTGAGTACATCTCCCTAGAATTGTTTTGGCCCATTCGTGATGACAAGAAGGGTCTTGACAATGTCCAACATATGTTGCCTTCTCAGCAATACCATTCTGTAGAGGTATAAGCACAAGATGTTTTATGTAAGGTACTGTTCACGAGAAAGAATGATCCAGCTCTTGCATGAATTTTGGAGCATTATCACTCCTGAAGGTCTTGATAGCTAGATATTTTGCACCTTTGTGAAGAAACACTTTCACTATGTGAAGGATCTCAAGTTGATCCTTCATAAGAAATACCCAAGTAGATCTTTTGTAATCATCAATCAACATAGTGAAGTATTCGTGGTTTGCAATGCTAGTCACACAAGACGGTCCCTAAACATCATAATGGGTCAGTTGAAAGGGTAACCTACTATGTTTTTCAATCTGTGGAGGAATGGTAGATCAGTGATGCTTGCCCAATTGGCAAGCCTTATAATCAAAGGTGGTAGACAAGGGTAAATCTGGGAACATCTAACGAGCTTCCCAAGGGAGGGATGTCAAAGTTTACAATGCCAGAGGAAAGGGTTTGTGGAAATAGAGGTTGCTCCAGCAAAATGACTGTGAATATCAAGGTAATATAGTCCATCCCTCTCATATCACCCACCAATAATCTAGTTGGTCTACTTGTTCTAAAAATAGCACAGTGCTCATCAAATATGACCTGACATTTGAGATCCTTGCACAACTTGGTCACAGAAAGAAGGCTCATAAGAAACTCAGGTGCACAGTGAACATCTGATAATTGTAGCCTGGGAGTAAACTGAACATCTCCAATCGTAGTTACTGGAGAGTAAGAGCCATTTGCCAGCTTCACGGAGGTAACTGCTTTGGCTGGCTAGGTTGCACACAATAAACCAAGATTACTACTGAGATGAGTGGAAGCACCTGAGTCAATCTCTCTCTAGTAGTGGTAGATACCAAATTTACATGAGCCCTACTAGCATAGGTAAAGGGAATAAGAGCATAGGGACCATCGTCACATGTGGTCTGATTGTCTATGAAGCAGATCCATCTGAACAATAACCCTCCAAAAAAGAATACTAAGAAGAGGGTAACAACAGGAAATGATCTCAAGCTAAAACATTCCCAATCAGTAACTGACAAAGGAGCCAAGTTGCCATGGTTGAGATCAGATCAATCACAGTCCATCGAAGATGTACATACATAGGAGCATATCAAGAAGAATAAAGACTCCATTGGAGAGGGGCAAAGAGCAACACCAAAAAAATCTCAAGGTAGACTCACATGTGCATAACCGCACTATGCGTTGTGACAATACTGCGTGCCTTGCGCCGTTGCATGCCCTGTCTTGTGTGCAATGTGCACGCACGCTATAGCACTACACGCACTGCTGCTACGCTACTTGCAATGCTGAACGTGTCTTTGCTAGGTGTTGTCGCGTTGGTGGTACTCCCCTTACGAATGGAGTTCCTACAGTGTCGAGAGTGCGGTGGCAACAATGGATCTACAGAGGAGAGATTTGTTGGTGGTAGAAAGAAGGTAGTATGGGAAGCAAGAAAGTATCAAACATTGGCCTAAGATTGCTGCTTTGATACCACGTGGGAGAGAATGAAACGTGTTATTCAAATTGAAACCCTAGCCTCTTTTATATAAGGAGGAGAGATGGAAGAATTACATGAAGAGCACAAATTAAAATAAGAAAGAACAAAAAATAACAAATAGAGAACTTAAGGGGCTCTAACAAGAACATCGATCAAGTTCTTAAAAATTTACTCTATGTAGGGTCTATTGACTTTAACCAATAGATCACACCCTTGTTTGTTATAAGATTATTTTCGCATCAATGTTTGACTTTTCAATTTTGACACGAAATTTGTAAATCCAAAATGGCACTCCACTCAAAATTTTGTTTGGGGAATGGAAAAGACAAATTAAAAGGTTGAAATTTCAATTAAAATTTTCAATCTCGACTAAAATTCCAATCACAATTTTAGGTTTCCATAGGAAATCAACAATTTTATTTTTTTCTGCTTGTTTAATTTTGACTTGAACTTTGTATCTATTCAGTTTACATATCTGGAATTTTATAATTTTTTTGGAAATCTTGATTCTTGGTTGACAATATTGTCAAAATTCTTTTGTGGCCTCTTTTGACCCACAAATTTTCCATTAAAACCCAATATATCTATGTTCTCTCTTGTCTTTGACCATGATAGTGGTGATCTACCTGCTTTCTGGGGTCCCAAATATGTAATTGCTTTTGGATATCCATGGTCCCTTGGCCTATATTGAATTTTACTGTCAGTTATAGGAGAAGTGAAGTGACTCTTCCTCCAGGATTAGGGTTTTGATGGACATGTTCAGGCTTACACTTAAGGGGCACAAGCTCATGCATGGAAGGATGCATGCACCAACAAGCATGCATGACAACTCTAAGTTCCATGCATGGTAGCTTGAGCAAACTTTCTTTAAGTATCCATTTACTTGTCACTGAGGAGGAAGCCAATAGAGGATGGTGTAACCTTCACAGGGCAGAGGAATAGCCAGGGATGCGAGAGCTTGAGGCTTTCATCTGAATCATTGCTGTCTCCACCGATGATGTGGTTGTGCACTTTCATCATACTGTTTACGTCCTCATTGATGCGATGGTTATGGAGATGAGGAAGTTGAGGAACCTTGGAGGGAGAAGGTACTTTATGGCGAAGGGGTGCCCATTGATGAGAGAGTTGAGGAAGTCTGGGTACTCCCAACTGCGTTAATTGCTAACGCTTTCTTGATCTATCATCCAGTCTCTCCGTATGTTTGTATGGGTTGGCTGTGTGGAATCTTTGAGAGGGTGTAAAGGGAGGAATGGATTTCAATAATGAGAAGTATTGATGAAAATTAACTACAAGTGAATTAACCTGATCACAAGTAATTCAGACACAATTATTATGTTTGATATAAAGTAATGCTTTGGCATGTAATAATGATAGGTAACATCAATATTCGTCAATATCAATAATGATAACTATGATTTTCATTTATTTTTCACAAAGTATGTGGCTAACCGGTTAGAAAGCATGATAAACCCCACAGCAAACCCGGGTTAACCCTATAGTTTGCTTTGGTTGGTTTATTCCTCCTAATAAAGATGGTTAACCTTTATATTTGGGAATTAAAACATTGTAAACTAGTCAAGGGTTAAGGACATCCTCCCGTCCCAATTGGACTGTCACAACCAAGCCATGGGCATCTGGACATGGCTGTGCTTTGATCCTTGGTTAAGTCAGTCAGAAGTTTCAGGGTTTATTTCTTTTCATTACTGTTGACTAATAGCGATGAATATCTGTATTTCAGAGGTATGGCCCCGTTATTTCTACCATCCCACAGCAGCTGTCAAGGTTCCAATTTAACATGGTGAATCCGTGAAGCAGCAGAGCTTTAGAAATCACCTAGTTTTTCACTTCTTGCAGAGAGAAAGATGAGCTTATGTCCTTTGCGGGAGTCGAAGTGGAATTAGACCTAACGAATTGTGAAGAACTGTGTGCTTGGTCAGTAGTACCCTGTAAAAATTATTTCACCGTTTGGCTTTATTTTTGTGGTACTTGTAAAATTGTTGCTCTTTGGCACTTGTTGGTCTGGGATAAGCTTGTATAACTAATCAGAAGTGTGTCATGTCGTTTTCTCTTTTGTTTGTCAGATCAATAGGCTGGTTCCCTGGTCTTCTCTCTGGGGACAATGCATGTAAATTACTTAACGGTTATTGACTAGTCTGAATTTCCTTTGGGTAGGTTTTGTTGGTTGTCGAGTACGTTGATTTTACCTTGTGGAGGCTTTCCCGGGTCTCAAAATCTGATTGCATGCAAACCTGATTTTAATATCACGGGTTATAGGATTATGTGATCGAATTTGAAGCTGGTTTTTGGCCAGCCAAACAGAGTTTGCTATATGTGCAATCTCGGTGGAGTTCATTGGAGTGGAAATTCTTAGGTATCGACGAATAAAGTTAGTATTTCATTTCTTATTTTCCTTTTTTTTTTTTGGTTATGAACATGCTGACAAATCATAGAAATGCAATCATTGACAGGATTTTGTAGGCAGATTTACAAGGTTTCTATGTAGAACTAGGATAGTAGTACCTTAGCGATCAGATTCTACTTGAGATGCATGATGAAGGCTAATGGTTTGTGTGCTGCATAATTTGTTAAGGAAATTGTGGTGACTCGGTTGAGCTTGAGTTTAATTGAAAACGCAAGCTTTGATAGCTTGTATTTGGGTTCTCTGACGGATACCAGGTATTTTTATAAATGCTTGAGTAATTAAACAGTAGTTCTCAACACTTATATAATTTAGGTTTTTTTTTTTTTTTTTGAACGTTGATGCGGTAATATCTTTCATAAGGATATATTTAATACCCGTAGAAGGTCCTTGGAGGCTACAATTTAATAAAATTATTTGCACTTAAGACCGTTGAAAATTTTAAGAAGGTTTCTCTACTTCTGTGGATCTCAATGATACACAAACTCATATTAAAAGGCCACTTTTATCTTTGTAAGAAACACGCATTGTTTGATTATTGACGACTCTTAATTCATAACTTTTATCATGTATATCAGTGCTTGGCCCTTAGATGCTTGAGAAAGGTTCTTCTAGTTGTGTATGGGTCTTAATCTTATAGAAATTGGCACTGACAGGTCAATTGCATTTTTGTAAGAAACACATACTGTTTGATTATTTAAAACTTTTCATGTATATGTTAGAACATAATCTATATTCACTTTGAAGGCTTTGACAATGAAAGATATTTGAATGGTAATTGTGAACGAGGTTTTCATGTACTTTTCCTAGTTTGTTCTTCGATTGATGATGAGAAACAAATCTACTGATAAATGCTGGCAATAGAAGAAATCCGAGAGTTATGTCTTCTTTTTGTCTCCAAGCATTTTGATTAGGCGTCGAAGTGAATAGAGCTCAAGAGCTTTGGAAAAATTACTGCTTAACGGACCCATTCGCAATCTTGCCTTGGGGATTAATTCTGAAGTGTAATTCCATTTAGAGCTACGTTCGCTTAATTATTTAAAATATAATTACTGTCGCTTTGCAACAATGATCGTGTAGCAGTACTTCCTTAGGAATTTCCCTCTGATTCAGAGGTCTCTTCAGATCTTGAGACTAATCGAGATTTCAAATCGTCCCTGAAACTTCTCTAAAATGTTGATTTTCTGTTACTACTTTTGTTTGCCTTACCAAATTTTTGGTAAACTCGATCCCAATCTAATTTAATTCAACTTGAAAAAAATAGTTAAAATTTGACTTGAACTTAACTTCATTCAGGTATTGATTTTATTTTAAAAAAAATTAATTGGATTTGAGTATGAATATAAATATGAATTTATATTTGATTATTCAATCTAAGTATCTAAATAAAATTATTATTTATCTAAGATATATAAGTTATACCTTAAATTCTTCGTTACCTTAATTCTAATCTTTCTTGTGATTTCCTCTATAATTTTGAAGGAGATGAAAATTTTTCTCTTTAAAATGTATTTATATTTTGACTTTTTCTATATTTTTTTATTTTTGATGTAGAACTCTTTTTGTAATAATTTCAATAGAATCAATAAAATTAAACTAGCTCGATTCTTTATGTTTTGGATTTGTTAAAAATAAATAATTAATGAATCATTTTATAAAATTTTTCTTCTTTAATTTTATTTAAAATATAATTTGATTTTAAGATAAATTTATAAATAAATATCTGATGGATAAATAAATATCTAATATGTAGATAACTATAGGTATGAATTTAAATTTTAACATCAATAACTAAATATGTTAAATATAAATATAAATATAGATATAGATTTAATCAAATTCGATCTTAGCCGGCCCATGGGCAAAGATGGGTGATGATTTAAAATTTGCAATAAATAAGAGAAGGGAAACGCTCGAGAATCACGTTCATAGTGGTTTTTTTTATTGCCATTCTTTTTCATGACCCCAAAATCTCTTTTAGGTAAATTTCCCAACACTAACTCCTAAATAATGTAAGAACAATGATCGAACTTAGATCTCCTCTTCCGAAATCAGTGATTATTACAGTTGAGTTATATCCTAACGGGTGATTTTCCACTAGCGCTTCAGACTTGATGCGAGCAAAAGTAAATGCTTCCCCCACCTTCGGTCAGTTGTCACCGGTGTAAAAGCTCTTAACATTTCCCAAATAATTTATAACTTGCCTGCTACTTCATACCAAAATATCTGGCGGGTAACCGCTTTAAAAAAATTGCTTTCCGTTTTCGTCTCTCGTCGATTTATCGTGGATACGAACATGGAAACTTATGTTCTAATATATTTTATATTGAACATTAGAATCGAGTAGATTAAAATATATTAATTGAAATATTAAAGTATATCAAATAAAAATAATTATTAATTAAAATATATTAGTTGAAAATAATTTTTAATTGATAGAATCAAAATACATTAGTTGAAAATGATTCTCAATCAAAATATATTGATTGAAACTAATTTTTAATAGATTAAAAATTAAAATATATTGATTGAAAATAATTTTTAATTAGATAAAAATTAAAATATATCGATGTATTTTATTTTTTTATTGGTGATAAATAATTTTTTATTTAAAATGTAATATTTTATCTATAAAAAATAATTTTTTACTTATAATGTAATTTTTCATCTATAAAAAATAATTTTCATCGGTAAAAATTAAAATATATTATGTGAAAGTTTTACTCTTATTTTATGTGTCATGAAATATATTACAAATGTATATTTATTTAATTTTTTCCATTTATTATTACAAGTGCAGCACGCCATTAGTTGCATGTCCACTGTCGATTAAACTGGTTATCAAAATCCATACTCATCTAAAATCTAGAAGGATTGGATTAGATTTTACGTGCTCTTATTGGGTTAAACTGAATCAAATTATTCATGTAAACATGTTTCAAACCTTCCTATGATTTCCTTGTGATAATCCATCACCTCCCAATGTATGAAGATAAGTGTAAGTTATTGTGAAAGGTGGTCTCCTGCTCTTGCCCACAATTATCCTAAGCAGCTTACAATCATTAACCACTAATCAGGCTCCTATGTGATTTATTATATTCACTACCGTTAGAAATTGACGGCTATCTAACGCTTTTATAATGATCATGGCGACAGCTTCTTAGCACCGAGGTTTGTAACATATCACTTACCAAATTGATTTATGCTTAGGAACACACAATATCGATCGGTACCACCGTTAACAAAGGCCGCCATATATCGTGCTATTCCTCCACTATTTTTTTGGCATGATTTGTTGACAACCAACGGCCATTTTTCTTTTAATATCATCTCTTATCATTAAAGGGAAGATGGTGATACACGAAGATATATTATGTAGGAAAAAGAAAGAAAAAACATCCTCATTCCCTCGATGAGAGAGAGGTTGTTTTACCCAGAAATCGGGGAAAGTAAAATAAAAAGAAGATAAAAATTAAAGGATAAAAAAAAGAAAGAAAGAAAGATGCGTTGAAATATCATAAATCATTCAATCTTAAGTAATATGTCATCGAATGAATCGATATAAATCGATCAAAAAATCGAAATCGGTTCTTGATCGGAGTCAGAAAATTTAACCGAATGAGATCCAAAATCTCACCCAATTTCAAACCAAAATCAACTTCACTAAAAAAAATAAAAATAATGGATCACACCATCACAACAACAAGAACAAACCACTAACGACACCTAACAAACGACAACCGCCACACACGGCCACGTCGCAACATCATCGAACGTGCCAACCCTCGACTGCTACCACGACCAGCCGCCTCAGACACCGCTTGCAGCGACCACCAAACAGCCATAGATCTGACCACCGTTGCTACATCACATGTGTCCACCACCACTATTACTCATAGTCCGACCGTCAATACTGACGTCGCATGCACCACCCTCTCCTGTGATCGCTGTAGTGCCCACCATGATCACCACCTCGAACTACCGCCATTGACACTGCCACCGACCACCACGTCAATCGCCCATGATCCAACCGCTACAAGCGACGGACGTCATGGAGGATACCCCATCAAAGGAGATGAAGTGATCCAAAAAAAAGAAGAGAAGTTTCAAAAGGTGGCCGATCGGAACGCCATCCGATCATGGGTTGTGGACTGCAGACGAGGAAGAGCGGGAGGAAAGGAAGGGGAGAGAAAAATTCTGTGTAAAGTTGACGCGTACCTTATTAAGAAATGCGAAATTGTTATCGAAACGAGGTTGTTGATGCGCGTGGAATCTCGCTTTTTGTTGTAGAGAACGTCATTATCTACTTACGAGAGTCATGTAGCCAATCTTGCAAAGATTATTTGCGATAGAATGCATTAAAGAGAACATTAGGTCACCGTATAGTATTTTCTAAATAAACTTCGCCCGTATAAAATAAAATAACATAAAATAATGAAAAAAAAAAAAAAGTTGTATCGCCTGCCTTCAAAACGTCCCAGTGAACCCTTACGTCATATTTCTATTTGATTCCTCTCTAACTTAGCATGTCACGGCCTCCGATTCTAGTCTCTAGGACCTATTTGGTTATCAAGTTAGGATGGATTAAGTACTTAATTCATCACCTAATCTAATCTTCACTTATATTAGGTTAAGTATCAATTAACTTGAGATAAAATTATTTTACTTTTTATGTGAAATAATTTTAATATGTTAAAATAATTAAATAAGTTAAATCATTTATTTCACTATTTTATTTTACTTATTTTTTATTTATCTACTTATTTCGAAAATTTATCTCCCCGAACGGATCTAAATCTTGTAAATCTCATATTTCTCAGCGTTATATTTGCATCCCTTATCTTACCAACATCCAATCTGGAAATGATTGGTGGGTGTAGGGAAGATGTGATCCTGTCAGTTACCAATTTCTCAAATAGTTTTGACTATGTAAGTCTGCCTAGATCCAGGCAATGGTCAAAAATAGAAGTTACAAGAAAGATAGGTAAAGTTCCTCTCAACTTTATAGTAGAATGAATTAGAACTTGTCCGTCTAGCAAGTTAGCTTAAGTCGGAGTTGGATCTCTCAATTACGCCAATTGTCTGCAAAATTACCATGTTTCATAGGTGATGTAGATTTAGCACTTAGTGTACATGGTAGAGGGATAAGTTGATAAACTGATAAGTGCGTTGAGTTGGTTTGACATGTTTGGTTATATGGTGGGATTATTGGTAGATTAGACGTGATTTTTGTTGTAGAACTAAGTGCTTATTATGTGCATTTTAGTGAAAATATATAAAAATTTAAAAAATAACATATTTTGTAACGCAATACAGTTGACATAATCTCTACTATATATGTTGATATTTAATATATAAATTTATTAACTAAATTTCACATGCGAAAAATAATACAAGTACACATATTTAAATAAGAAACGAGAGGTACATTATCACAATCAATTCTACGCACAACAATCTCCATCGCTTCCTCCTTCACCTTCCGAATAGTTCTCAGAAGGAGATGCGTGCTCTTATTTTTAATAAGTGTAGGCGTGGGTTTGGCGGCGGATGAGTACAAGAAATTTTTATTTTTTATTTAGATATGAAACTAATCGGTTGGAAGGAAGAGTTCTCTCGGTCGTTAATTTAACCCAGTAAAAAACCAGGGGCTTTGGTTTTGCTATGGGATGATGTCCTGACAGGGTTGTGAAGTGTCCTTGCAAATTCTAGGTATTTTTGAAGGCACCTTTAAATTGATGCCCTGCGATTATATGATATTACACAACAATTTTACTTTCTACGTGCATGCATAAACGTCCCTAAAAGATTTCTTAGGTGTTATTTGGTAAAAAAAATTATTAGAAGGAATAAAAATTAGAAATATGAGAAATTAAGATATTTTATTTCGTTTAAATATTTTGTTGAATTTGTTATCTTGTCAAAGGAATTAAGGAATTTTATTCCATTTAAGGTGTTTGTTTGCTAGAATAAGTTAGTGGATTAAAGAGGAAATTAGTTTAAGAGAAGGAATAGGTAGAATTAATCGGAGGAATTAGATAATTTTAGGGGCGTGGGGGAATTATCAAAACTCAAAATTACACCCTCAATTCTCAAATTACGTGATTTATGGAATTAAGGTTGGAATTGATGCCAATTCCACATACCAAATACTCTCTTAAGGTATTTTTGGTTAGAGAAATTATTAGGAAGAATAAAAATTAGAAGTACGAGGAATGGAGGAATTAAGATATTTTATTTCACCCAAGTATTTGGTTAGATTTGTTTGTTATCTTGTTAAAGAAATTGAGGAGTTTTATTCTGCTTGGTGTTTGTTTTGTGGAATAAGTTAATGGAATAAGGAGAAAATTAATTGAAAAAAGAAGCAAGCGGAATTAGATAATTCCACAAGAGGGTGGAATTGCCTAATTTTGAAATTATCCCTTAATTCTAAAATCGCATAATTCCAAAATTAGATATGCCAAACATCAAATTAGGCACGAAATTAGAGTTTATTCCATATATCAAACACCCCCTAAGAGTTAACAATTCAAGAACCACCTAAGTCATTGGTACTTGATCTATTAATTTCAACATGAAATTCTAAAAGCATCACTATTTTTGTCCCTCCGCATCGTTCTTCGTTCTACCTCCAATGTTAGCCCTCCCTCCTTCCTGCACTCCCTCAGGTATCATTTGTTTCGAGAAATTGATTTTGAAGGATTAATTTTATAAGTGATAAGATTGTGAGATAAATATATGATTATAAAGCTTTTGTGTTTGAGGTAAATATAAGTCAAATTATAGGATGTTTAGGGAGATAGGTATGGGTATTATCTCACATAATCCTGAGAAAAATTCATCTCACATTTTTCCCTTAAATTAGATAATTCCAAGATTGAGAACTTTATTAGAGATTGTTATAACTGAGAACTAACAAATCTAAACACCTTCTAAACAATTCAATCTTACAAACAAATAATGCATCGAAGATCACCTCCTTTTACCCTCCAACTAGGCGTGGAGCTAGGGAGAGGGCAAGTGGACGCAATTGCCTTCCTTGACTTTAGACGCCTTTTAATATTGTAAACCATAACATTTAACTTCAGTCCTTATTGTCATGTTTTGCCTCCCATCTATTAAGTTCCTATTAACCATATCTACTTTACATTTCCACCCTAGCTATCACGTTAAACGTAATAAGTCATCCAACATGGCCATCAGGAAGACAAAGTAGCAATAGATGGTCAAGTCGGGATGAAATAGGGTTATTAACGTTAGTTGTTGTTGTTTGCTAGTAAAGTACTTCTAAGTAACACCATGTTCTATTGATTAATCTGTAATCACGTGCTTTTTATTTTCTCTGGAGCATGCCTATGCCGTATAAAGGGATCCTCAGGCTTCATTTGGATGTGGGATAATGTTACGATCCGATTCTCGAATCCCTACGAGACACGAGAATCGAACCGACTAGATTGATCCTAAGACCCAGTCGTCCAACGAGAAAGTAACAAAAAAGTAATAAAATAAACTACATTCACCATGCATGTAACTAACAGTAACAAAAGTAAGCAGTAAAGAAAAGAACTACTACAGTACATACCACCACAACAGTAGAGAATTAAAAACAGATACAGAATATGAATATTACAATAAAAGAGTACAAGTGAAACAGAAATACTCACTACTACAGCAAAACGGTACAGCAAAGTACAACTACTGGGCTCTACTAGGCCCAGCACCATCTACAGCCGCAGGCTCTGGCTGCTCAACACCTGATCCTGAAAAAGGTGATAGATGTGACATGTCAGTGAAACGCTGAGTAGAGTGGCAACCAGCTAGCTAAGAAAACAGTAAAAGTGGACAAGTAGCTGTTATTTTAATTTCTTTCTTTATTTCTCTATTTACTCTCGAATTATTTCTTAGACATTTCTCTTGATTTCGAATGTTCCTCGTGGGAACGATCTTAATTGCAGTCTTTTTCGAAAAGTAGAAGTAGCACGTGGTGCTTTCCTGGCCGGGAGAGTCTCCCGTGGTGGTCCTACTAATGCCGGTATCGCGTGTTTTGTCTTTAAGGTTATTATGGTTTACAATCATTGTAGTATATGACAAAATAGTTACCAGATTACTACAAATTTTTTTACTTGGAATAACAAGTTTTCCCGAGGTCGAACTCAGGGAGCAACTATGATTCTAGAAGCATAAATATTCACAATTTTGTTACAAAAATAATAAGAGAGAGAGAGAGCTAAAGTTTTGTTGGCTTCTTCTCTCTTCCTCTTCTCTCCTTTCTTCTTCTTTCTGCTTTGGTCGTTCCTCTTCTTGTTCTTCTTCTTCTTTCTTCTTTAGCCTACGGCTGTGGTGATCTTCTTGTTTCTCTTCTCTTTCTCAGCCTGCCTTCTTCTTTCTTCTTCTTCTCTGCTTCCTACTTTCTTTCAGCTGCAGAGTCTTCCTTTCTTCTTTTTCTTTCTTTCTTTGCGGTTGTGTCTTCTTTCTTCTTTCTCTTTTTCTTCTTTTCTCTTCCTCTTCTCTTTTCTTTCTGCTCTGGCCGCTGACCTTCCTTCCTCTTTTCTTCTTCTTTTGGTTGTTGCCCTTCCGACGTTTGACGCGGTGCTCAGACGGCTTATCCATGCGTTTTCTACAGTTCCTTTCCTTCCTTTGCCTGCCTCTTCCTTCTTTTTCCTTCTTCCCTGCGCGCATACACACCCATTAGTGCAAAACCTACCCCTACCCCTTCCCCGCATCTCTCATTCTCTCTGAATCTCTCTTAGGAATGCTCTCCTAGAGCCGGTAATCAGGTTCGGGTAACACGCCCGGGACCAGGCCCACCGGCGTGCGGTGGTGGGCGAGGAGTGCTTGGTTGGGTAGTTGGATCCGGCCCAGACCCGCGGGGCGTGAGCGCGAGCGAGCGCGTGGTGCGCTGCGTGCAGGTGAGGGACCTGACCCCTGTGTATTGAAGGCAAACAGCCCGATACACGTTTTGAATTTAAGTGTGGGCGCGCGGCCGCACACTTACGTTGTGGGACTAAAGTCCCTCCTCCAGATTGCACACTCGCAGTTGAGGAAGCTGCTGCCAGTTGGGGCAGCTGCGAGGCTCGCAACCCAAATCGCAAGCCTGGGTGCCTTCGCAGAATCAGTCCGCGCTACCTGGAGTGCGAGCCTGGGCTGGAGATGGCCTGGAGCTGCGAGCGAAGGAGTTGCAGCAGCTTAACAATGGCGGTGAGGGGCGCTGACCTAAAAACACAATGACGGCCTCTCGGCCACATCAGATAACGTGGGAAGCTTCACCGGAGTGTGGCGAAGGCAGTGCAGGGGTTGGCGAGGCACGAGAGCGCCTATGGCGGTGGACCTAGGTCAGACTGTATGCGCGAAAATGGGTCTGTTCGGGGGGTGGTTGGGCGGTGAATGGAAGTGAATGGAGTGGGGGAAATGGTTGAGCCGAGTGAGGGGGAGCTTCTGGGCTTGTCGGCGAGGGGTGAGGTGGTCTGTGGAGGTGGGGTGATCTCGTCGGAGAAGGTGATCAGAGATGGAGCAGATGGAGGTGGAAGTGGCGGTCGGTGGAGTAAACGGGTAAATCGGGAAGGGGAAAATGAAAGGGAGAGAGAGAAAGAGTCCTACCTATTTAATCGACGAAGGGGGAGAGGGAGGCGTCCGACTCGTGCCTGCCGGAGCTGAGGACGAAGATGCCCTAGAGGAGGTTATCGGCGACGAGGAGGCGGTCTAATGGCGCCAGCTGGTACGGCCTGGCGCGGACGACGAGGCAGAGTGAACTCTGCTGCAGGTAGGGCAGCAGAGTGATGAGGAGCAGGAGGAGAAGATCGCCGGAAGCTCGGGCGCTCTGACCGGAGAGGGAAGGGATGAAAAGTAGGGTTTCTCTTGGCCAGAAGAAGCTTGAAGGAGACGGCAGGCCTTACCGTTCCTTATAAAGGCCTTGGCAAGGAGAGGGGACCGAGGAGGCGACGTGCCTACCTCGCTGGAGAGTGGCCGGAAAGGAAACCCATGCCTGTCGTGCGTTCGCACGAGAGGCATGGTCAGTTGCAGAGGGTAAGGAGGGGGCCCTACGACAGAGGACGACGCAGGAAACCCCTCGTCTGTTCCTTAGGATGGTCGCTCTACCCTGCGCGGTGCCATCCTCCGCGCAAGGTCCCTGGAGGTATGGCGCTACGTAGAAATGGCAGGGGGGACCGTTATGCAAAGAATAACGAGAAGTTAGGGGGCTGAACGCAAGGGTTTCAAAAGATAAGGGTAAAAAAGTAAATTAAGAGATCAATTTGTAAGGTCGGTCAAGGTGGTCTTTTCCTAGGCCTAAATTTTTATACCAGAATAATTTGAACCTATGGATTTTAATGGTGAAATTTGATTTTAGGTTGGACCATATTTGATCGGTCAATTTTGCGTAAAAACATAAATTAAGTTATTAATTGGGCATGGCTCTCATTTTAGGTCAAAATAAGTTGCAAAGGCCAAATTGAAGGTTCTAAACCCTAGGGAATATTTTTCTATGAATTTTAGAGGATCTAGTTGATTTTTATCCTGCCTCGAACCTCGTGAATTAAAGTGGATTTATTTTAGGATTACAGAATGTCATTTAATTTCTAGAAGTTGCTATAACCCTTTTCAGATCAGATCATCCCACTTCCCTCCTTATTAAGCTCGTTTGACCTATGTTTGGACCCTTAATTACCCTGTTTGCATACTGCATTGGTGAAATTGCAGTTTTACCCATGATGATTTGTTTTATTCTTTAACTCAGAATTCTTTGAGTTAAGCCTCTCTTTGGGTTTTGTAGGAGCTTTTTCACACTCATTTGGATTAAATTGTGCTAGTTAGGGTTTATGATGAGGTTCTCATCACCTACCCTCAGTCAACCACCCCAAGGTCGTTGACAGACGTAACGGTGACTACGGCACGCGCGATAGACGCACGGGTAGCTACCCTGCACTGCACGCGGTCAGTCGTTTCCGTTAACGGGTGCACCCAAAGCACAGCACAGAACCAGTATAGGGCAGAGCCCTCTCGGTAACAGGGGTCTTGCCCCACCACAGTCCGCGCACCCTCACCTGACTACCTTGGTTTGCCCAGTGGGCCTAACAAGTCGGTGTAGGACGGCTAGTTGAACCTCGGGGCCCATGGGGTGGCTAGCTCTCTCCCTACACTAGTAGCTCTCCTCGATACTGTGTACGCGAGGGCCAGAAGTCGGTACAAAGTGGCCAGACCAACCTCAGGTCTCTGGGGCGGCTAGCTCCACTTTGCACTAAACAGGGGGACAGTCGCTCTCCTTGGTACTCCGTACTCAAGGGCCAGCTCACTTCCTCATCCACTTTCCCAGTTCCATTCCGTTTATTTTCCACGAGCTCTACTCCTAATTCCCCGTAGGGTTCACACTCATATTTCTCAGGCTAAGACATACTAGATTTCCTCATTTCGGTTTCATTCGCATATAGTACGGGTTTCCAACATTCGACTTCTTTTCCCTTCCAATTTATATACAAGCAGCTCGTATTTAATTTCAACCCACAGAAATTACATGTAACAGTTACTAGCAACAATATTCTACATTTCAAAGGCAGCTGTTATCCAATTACAGGAAATTATCATTTTTCTGTCTACTTATCCAAGACTGCAATTTAGGTATTCAAGACATTCGTTTCAGTGTTTCTGTTCCTAGGATTCATACCACACCCTAGGATCTATCATTCAATCTAGTTTTCAGGTCTTAGGATCCATGCCATACCCTAGGATCTATCATTCATTTCAGAGATGCATTAATGTTTGTAACTAATTAAGGGGAGCCACTCTACCAGCAAAATCGGGAGTAATGGGGGCGTGATCGGCAAGTCCACGTGCCTCCGCAACCCCCAGAGCCGCAACAGAACGAGGTCCTAACGCAAGGATCAATCACAACAAACCACTCAGAATAGGATAAAAGTATTTTAAACAAGTAGAGGAACAAGTTCTGATTAGAACGGAATCTCAAACGCGGAAATCGGACTTCGAACGGACCCTAAACGGGTCAAAAATGACAACTCTGACTCAAATCAGACGTCTGGAACACCTTACAGATGTCTTAAAAGGTGGGCCAGGTCATACCTCGCTCTGCACTGCTCCTCAGATGTCCAGGGTTCCTGCTGAATCGTCTGGACCAAATTCCAGACGTCCGACCACCTCTCCGGACGTCTGGAGATGCTCTCCGCTGTCTGGTGCTGTGCGCAGACGTCTGAATCGCGTGGGAAGGTGTGTCCCGCGCCTTCCCAAAGTGAAGCCTGCACGCGTACGCAAACGATCTTAACACTCCATGAGATAGAACTTTCGGTGGAACAGCCTGCATGATCGTATCCGCAAAAGGAAGCGGAGGAAGGAATACGTACCTCTCAGATGTTTGGAGCTCCCTCCAGACGTCGCCCGCCTCGTCTGGACGTAGGTCCAGACGTCTGATTCTGGGAAAATTTCCCAGAATCAGAACGTCCTCGCCTTCTTCCGGCTGCGCACGGCCGCGCCACGATCGTCTGCCTGCTGCCTGAGCTGCAGCAGCACCGAGGTAACCACCCAAGCACCACGCTCCCGCTGCGCGCCCGTCGGCCGGCCCCGAGCTGCTCCGGCGAGCTCGCTCTCTCTTCCTCACGTGCTCTCCCTCTTCTTCCCTCTCGCTGCACCTCCTCTCCGCACACACCCGGCAGCAGCTGCTGCCCTCGCTCTCTCTCTCTCACACTCGCGCTGGAAGAAGGAGGAGACGGTGGGGTGGTGGGTGAGGGAGAGGGAATGGGGGAGAGGGGTATTGGAAGGCGTCGGGGGAGGAAAAGCGTCTGCAAGTCGGCGGGTTCACGCACAGACTCGCAATTGTACGCGCGCAAAAATTTATTTCCAGACGTCTGGGAAGGCTTCCAGACGTCTGACTAGACGTCTGGACCAACTCCCAGATGTCTTAAAAGTGTTTGATGTTTCGATCTTAACAGATAAGCAGATAGAATAGCTGATGTGTCGTGGATAAGATAAATAATACGATGTATAGTGATGGGATCGTGCCTCCAGTGAGTTACAGTGTATGCAAGAATAGCACAAGTGACGGCCACATGGAGGTGAGTGTAGTGAACATTACCAATACAAATAGTCAAATTAAAGTACACGAAGATCTACGTACAAACGTGAGATAAATCTCCCCTAACCCATAGGTTATTGTTAAGACCCGTGTTGTCTGAGCATTTTAAGACGTCTGGAATTTGGGTCAGACGTCTGACACCTTCCCGAATGTCTGGAAATCAAAAATTTTGAGTACGAGCTCCCGTCTGCGCGCGTGCTGCACGCAAACAGTACACATCCCTCGTTTTCTTCTTCTTCTCTCTGCTTCCGCCCGGTGAAAACCCTAAACCCACGCCCTTATATAAGGCCCTCTCCTCTCCCTCGTTCCACCCCCAACTTCCCAACCTCCTCCCTCCTTCCCTCCAGCAAGAGCAGCAGACCGGTGAGACCATGGGCGTGGCGCGAGAAGGAGAGGAGTAGCAGCGTGAGAGGGAGAGAAGTAAGCTTGCGAGCTCGCGTGGGAGATCGCCGGTGAGCTCATGGCCGAAGCGGCGCGTGCGCAAGGCGGAGGAGTGTGTCGGGGAGGTACTCCCCGACACTGCTGGAGCCGGAGCAGCAGGTGAGAGGGCGCAGTGCGGCCAAGCGCGGCGCGAGAGGGCGGAAGCAGGTTCTGGTTCTGGGTTTTTCCCAGAATCAGACGTCTGGAGCAACGTCCAGGCGACGTGGCCGACGTTTGGAGGAGGTTCCAGATGACTAAGAAATAGGCTTCGCAAAGGTACGTCTCCTTTGCGGATACGGCCATGCAGGCCGCTCCGTCGAGGCACTGTTTCATGCCCGATTTGAGAAGATTTGGTTGATTCGTGCAAGAGTTGCTTCGGGAAGGCGCGGGACACGCCCTCCCACGCATTTCAGACATCTGGGCGAGGCACCAGACGACGGGAAGCGCTTCCAAACATCCGGAGAAGTGGTCGAACGTCTGGAACTGGGTCCAAATAGTCCAGTAGGGTTCCTAGACATCTGAGGAGTGGCGCAAAACTTAAGGTATGGCTCTGAACTCTTTTAAGACGTCTAATTTGAGTCAGGAACACTATTTTCGACCCGTTTAGGGTCCGTTTGAGGTCCGATTTCTGCAATTAAGATACCGATGTTTCCCGTTGTTGGAATACTTTCTATATTATTCTGAGTATTCTCTTGTGATTAATCCTTGTGATAAGACTTGTTTCCGTTGCGGGTTCGGGGCTTGCTGAGGCACGTGAGCCTGCCGTTCAAGCCCCCACTACTCCTGGGTTTACTGGTAGAGTGGCTTCCCCTTAATTTAATTACAACCTAATGGCATGTGTGGAATGAATGATTAGAACTTAGGATATGGTATGAATCCTACGACTAGAAATATTGGAATATCTGTATTTAATGAATGAATTGCAGTCTTGAATAAATAGATAGAATAATAACAAATGTCTGTAAATGAATAACAGTTTCCTGCGGAATATGTTGTGTTTGTGCTAAATAACTGTTGTATGTAACTTTTCTGTTGCACATGTGAAATAACATAATATGAGCTGCATGTATATAAATTGGAAATGGAAAGGTGAATGTTGGAAACACGAGTTACCTGTGAATAACCTAAATATGGGAATGTGAACAATAGATTTACAATTTGCATGTGTATAACCTAAGAATGGAAATATAAATGATGAAACCTAATATCGAATGGCCTGAGGAATATGAGCATGAACCGTACGGGGTATTAGGAGTAGAGCTCCTGAAATAATTGTAATGGAACTGGAAATGTGAGTGGGGAAATGAGCTGGCCCTTGAGTACAGGTACCAAGGAGAGCAACTGTCCCCCTGTTTAGTGTAGAGCAGAGCTTGCTACCCTTGGATTGGGACTCGGGGTTAGGATTGGCCACTCTGTACCGACTTTTTGGCCCTCGTGTACACTATATCAGGGAGAGCTACTAGTGTAGGGAGAGAGCTAGCCACCCCACGGGGCTCGTGATTCAACTAGCCACCCTACACCGACTTGTTAGGCCCACTGGGCAAACCAGGGTAATCAGGCGAGGGTGCGCGGACTGTGGAGGGGCGAGACCCCTGTTACTGAGAAAGCTATGCCCTATACTGGTTCCGTTCTGTACTTTGGGTGCACCCGCTAATGGAAACGACTGACCGTATGCCAGTGCGGGGTAGCTACCCATGCGCTTATCACGCGTGTCGTAGTCACCGTTACGTCTGTCTGTGACCTTGGGGTGGTTGACCGGGTGTAGGATCACCACGGGGGACTCTCCCGACCAGGAGAGCACCACGTGTGCCTTCTACTCATCGGAAAAGACTGCAATCAAGATCGTTCCCACAAGGAACATTCGAGATCAAGAAAGAGACCTAATAAATAAACTAAATGGTGAAAAAGAATAAGTAGTTAAAGAAAGTAATTGAAAAACAATAGCTACATGTCCACCTTTACTGTTTAGTTAGTTGGTTGCCACTCTAATCAGCGTTCGCTGACTTCGTGTACTCATAACCCTTTTCAGGTCCAGGTGTTGAGCAGCCAGAGCCTACGGCTGCAGAGGGTGCTAGGCCCAGTAGAGCCCAGTAGTTGTAGCTTTCTATTGTACTCTTTTTTTTTCAATTGTAGTGAGTAGTTCTTGCACCTCTGTACTCTGACATTTTGTACTTTATATACTTGTACTCATTTACTTTATACTATTGTGGTGGTGTATAATGTAGTAGTTTTACTTCTTTACTGCTGTACTTTTGTTATTGTTAGTTGCTTAGCATAGTGAATGTGGTTTACTTTCCTGCTTTTTGGTTACTTTCTCGTTGGACAACTGGGTTTTGGGATCAGTCGAGTCGGTCCGGTCTTGTGTCCTGCTTAGCTCGATTGGGCCCAGCACCCTCTGCAGCCGGAAACTCGGGCTGCTCAACTCTTGTCCTAAACAGGGTTACGAAAAGACAGAGTCAGCGAACGCTTAGTAGAGTGGTGTTTACATTATTTATGCACAAGTAAAGTAAAACAAGTAACCAGATTTTATTCTCATTTCTATTTATCTCATCTATGTATTTCTGGTTCATTTATTTCACAAAGGATCCAAGTATTTCTTGATCTTGCTTGTTCCTCGTGAGAATGATCTTGATTGCAGTCTTTTCGGTGGAGTAGAAGATACACGTGGTGCTCTCCTAACAGGGAGGGTCCCCCACTGTAGTCCTACACCCAGTCAACCACCCCGAAGTCACTGTGGCGACGTAGCGGTGACTATAGCACGTGTGATAAGCGCACGAGTAGCTACCCCACACTGGCACGCGGTCGGTCGCTTCCACTAGTAGGTATGCCTAAAGTACAGCACAGAACAATATAGGGCCTTGCCCTCTCAAAACAGAGGTCTCGCTCCTCAAAACCAAACATGGGCCATGCCCTTCCACAGTCCACGTACCCTTGTCCGACTATCCCGGTTTGCCCTGTGGGCCTAACAAAAGTCGATGTAGGGTAGCTAGTCCGAACCACGGGCCCCGTGGGACGATTAGCTCCCTCCTTACATTAAGTAGCTCACCTCGGCACCACGTACGCGAGGCCAAGCAAGAGTCGTCGTAGAGTGGCCAAACCAACCCTGGGTCTCACCCTAAAGGGTGGCAAGCTCCCCGCCACTCTAATAGGGACAATGGCTCTCCTTGGTATTGTGTACACAAGGGCCAGCTCACTTCCCGTCTACAGTTCTTCTACTAATTTCCCCATAGGGTTCATGGTGGTATTCATCTCATTTATCAATATCTAGATCTCATTGTTCGATTCCCCATTTTTCATTTTATAACAGGCAGCACATGTTTCCATGTCTGACGAAGCAACTCATAAATCAACTAATACACATTGCTAGAAATTTAGTTAAACTTGCATCTCAAGTAAACAATATAGCTCAAAATAGGTTTATGCATTTCTACCGTAGGTTTCATTCCACATCCTAGAGTTCAATCCAATTATTCTAAGCAACCATATTCTCTATTTAAAACTTAACAATTGAATTAAGCCACTCTACCGAGTATAACGGGAGGAATGGGGGCCCGCACCGCAGATCGCATCGTCTCCGCGGGCCCTGAACACGCCACCAGCTAGTAACTTGTACCAGCGACTATGTCACATCAGACAAGCTCAAAACAGTAGGTACTCAACATGAACACGTAAAGAAACTTAAGTGGAAAATAACGGTACTTCGTTTACGGAAATCCGATTCCGTTTAAGCCCTGAATGGGCAAAAAACACGGTTACTGTCCAAAATCAGACGTTTGGGACTATTCCTAGACGTCTTAAAAGACGTCAGATCTTACCTCTCACTTCCTGCGGCTGCCTTAGACGTTCGGACTCCTCTGCAATCATCTGAGGGAAGTCCCAGACGTCGGACCTTCGTTCCAGTCATCTGGAAGTGCCGTCGGACATTTTGCGAAGTGGTCAGATGTCTAAAAGTGCCTGGAAAGGCGCACAACGCGCCTTTCCAATGCCCTGCAGCTGCGTACGAAGACGCAGACCCATTTTCAGCCAAAAAGTCCTGCGCTACGGTCTGCATGGTGGAAAGTAGCACAAAAAACACATACCTCCGCACAAAAATGTGTTTTCAGACGTCCGGCTTCGGCACCGGATGTCCTAATACTTCTCTAGACGTTTGGTCGATGTCCCAGACGTGTGATACTGGAAAGCCAGTATCCAATATCTACTCGCACGGCCTGTTGTCCTCGCGCCTTTGCTTGCAGGCACCGCAGCAGCGCCTCCCACGATTGCAAGAGGCCGAGGACTTCTACCTGTGAGCCCCTCCTCCTCGCATGCGTCCTCGGCTCCTTCCATGAGCTCTCGACTGCGCACTCGCGAGCTTCCTTCCGAGCACCACCGAGCTCGTGCCGCCTCTCCCGCAGCAAGATACTCCTCGCAGACGAGCTCCCGCGGGGCTTCTCCCTCTTTCTCATGCTCGCTTGGTCTCTCACTCCCTCTCACTCTCCCTCACGCACTTGTTCACGCTCTCCCTCCCTCTCTCCTTCGTGCACTCGCCCGCGGCAAGGGGGGAAAGGTAACGGTGACAAAGGTGGTCGCCGGCAGTGGAAGGAGAGGAAGGGGGCGGTGGCTGGTGGTGAAGGGGAGAAGAAAGGAGGTGTGGGGGGGTTTAAAAAGGAGAGGATTAGGGTTTCGAGTGAGAGGGTCACGAGGAGAGAGAACGGTCCGCGTGCCGCGCGTACGCGAAGGAAAAGTAGGTTTCAATTTTTCCCACTTTCGAACGTCCGGACCTATATCCAAACGTCTGACTGACACTCCAGACGTCTTATCCGACTAAAAGAGCGGCGGGTCATTTCACGAGGTCAAGTAGACTCTCAGGTTGACTACCTCGCTTGGTGGATGGATGGGTAAACTCATTCAATAGATCCAATCAAATGACGATTACTGCATCCATTGCTTCATCACCACGATCTTTGACGATTATGGACAACATGCTCTTATACGTACATGACATGCCATCAATTTGATTAGCTATTATGATCACATCTCGGATATTATGTTGGATGGTCAATGCACGTGCATGTTGCGAAGGATTAGGTTATTTTAAGTGAGTTGTCACCCTCATACGGAGGTATGCAGGCATAAAGCAAAAGAGAGAGAAAAAGAAAAAAGAGTTCTTGTATTCTCTCACTCTACTAATTTATGAAATCTTGAGATTAATCATACCTTCTCCATACGTACACCAATTATAAGTGGAAGAGCTGGATCATCAAACTTGATCTTGTCTCTTGTGTGATTAATTTATTTTTTGAGTGAACCTTTTTCCTATTCAAATCTAATAAAAAGAAGGTTACATAAGTACGTGTAATACGAAAGAAATGGAATAAATAAGTTAATCTATTTAAGTATTTTTACAGGTTAAAATTATTCTACAAATAAAATAAAATAACTTTATTTGTAGTTAAGTGAGACTAAATCTGAGGCAAGTGAGAGTTAAGTTAGGTATTTAACCCACCTTAAGGAGAAGGAAACATGACCTCAGGGCCCACAAATTTTGCTTGTGATCAAAAATTTGAAGATCTGCATCTCTCAAGGGATAAGAGGAAGGTTATCTTCTATGAATGGGGGAGGCGTCAGATAGGAAAAAGTTTGAAGTGGTATCTTATAATTAAAAATTAATAAATAATTATAATCTTGTTGATTATACGTCGTGTCCTGTCGGAGCTTTAAAAAAAAGGATGCATCGTATCAATGAGGTGGAAGAAACCGACCCAAGTGGAATCAGTCTACCTTATGCTAATCATATCCAATTAATCATATCCCATGCGTTTTTCGATATGATTTTCTGACGTGATTCGGGGTTGTCGGTTGACGTTTTATTAGCTTTACGAGTGTGTGATCAATTTTTTATCGAAGATGGTTCGATTTTCTATCTCAAGTTTTCTTTTATTTTTTTTTTATCTCGCTGTTTTATATTTTGACTTTCTCCTGTTCTGTAGGATATCTTTTTTTTTCTTTAGAGGATTAGGTTTTTTTATCTTTCCATTATATCTTTTATATTAGGTTCCTCTCCTTTTTAATGGAAATTAATCTTTTAGAAAAAAAAAAAAACTCGAATTAGGGATTACACTTGCGAGACAAGGAATTAAATTGATGTCTTTTGAATTCAGGATCGGATATGAGGCCAGAATTCTGCTTCTACCACTTCAATGGCATCTTCTCTATGACATAAGTGCTACACGACCTATGATGTGTATGGCCCCCTTTTTAATAATAATCTAACTTATTCCGTATGTTTAAATTATTGCCAGATTTAGAGCTGTTAATTGTACGTGCCATAAGTGCTACAGGAACCATGATGTACATGGCACCTTTTTTAATCTAATTTAACTTATTCCATGTTCCTTTCTGGCCATAAATCGCCTTCGTAGAAAAGGAAAGTTAGATTTTGTGGCGTCATATATATTTTTTTTATTTTAGAAAGTGTACGGATATTAGCGTAATCTTCGGTTTGCTTTGCTTCAGATGCTACGTTTTGTGTCGACGTTTGGGGACTGTAACGTTCTCAATGCGGGGATCAACAGAGTGGTTTTTTTTTTTCTTTTGCTTATTCGAAGGGTTCTTTGAACTTTTTCTTTGTTTTCTGGAATAATACCATACAAATACTTTCTTCATAACGTTAGCTTTCACTTAAATTAAACCTAAAATTTTTAGAAGAAAGCAGGTGGCGTTTACCGACAAATATTGCTATTAATGCTAAAGACGGTAGGGATAAGGAAAGGAGGTGAGAAGCTGCATTTGGTTCGATGGAGGAAACTTAAGGAAGAAAAAGACATCGATGAATTTAGAGAGGAGACCTCCACTCCCACAAAATCTTACCTATGGGTCTCGGGAGACATTGATTTCGCTACATTTGATAAGTTCCTCTGCTTCACTTTCATCTTGGCTGTTTTCTTTAATTTTATATTCATCGAAGAGTATAATCATTCTCGGTAGAACCGTAAAATGTCATTTGAAAGATGTGATTTGAAAGCTCACCTAGCATTTAAATTTTCGGCGCAGCTCGCGTAAATTAAAAGTAGAAACTAAAGATGTCCAAGTTTAACATTTGGGAACACTAATTTATTGACCAATTTGTGCCAGCTAGCAGATTTAAAATGTGATTCTTCCTTGTACTTATGATGGTCAGGCAACGCTTTCTTCATGCTATTATTAATTTATTATCCTTGCCTTTTCCATAAAGCAAGGAGAAAAAAAAAAAAAATGCGGCGAATGTCATTGGCCATGAATGTGAATGCTTTGAGAGAAACGCATCGGTATGAAAAGGTTGGGAAAAACTATCGGCTAATATATCCATTTAATTTTGTTTCCGAGATTCGGTCGATTTGGTTGATGTGATCAGAAAATTCCACAATCCATAAAAATAGCTTCTGAAGGAGGATAACTACTTGAAGGTGGTGAGGAGGATTAAGTAGGATCTCACGTGCTATTTATCTAGGCACTCTCCTTGCCTTGAGTTTGGTTATTGAAGATATCACTATTGTCGGCGATGCCATTGGTCCTGTGGGTTAAATTTTGAATCTCTCAAATTTCATTGGAGGTCAAAACATATTATTGCTAAATGTCAAACCTTGCTTCGTATGACTCCCTTGCTTTCTCTGGTTAAGATTCCTAGGGAACTTGTTGCTTTAACTCATAACCTTAAAAGATATTTTGTTGATTCTTAATTTTGGTTAAAATTCTCTTGTAATATATTTGATTTCAATGAGCAAGGTTTTTTACTTTCGAAAAAAAAGAAATGTCGAATCCAACGCACCATTCACATTCTTCGAGTCGGATGTTGCGGACATAAAGCTGGACAAAGCACGAAAATTTTCTTCTTTGTCTGTAAGACTTAATTTTTTACTTAATTTTAGATGTAGTTGAGGTTAAATTCACCTTGGGATAATATTCCTGAGATCCAAGTGAGGGTCGTACTCTCTTACTTGATGATCCACATTGTTACAATTTGGGCTTAAATTTGAGGTTAACATTGTGAAATGATCCGTTACCTTTTTAATCGAATAAGACGTCTGACGTTTTAATTAGACGTCTGGATACATGCCTGGACGTCTGAAAGTGAGAATTTCCGTACGTTACTTTGGGCTCTAAGTGCGAGCGACGTGTAGAAGCCTCTCTCTCCCGCATCCTCACCCTCCCTTAAACCCTAAAAGCACCCTATATAAACCCCCTTTTGCTCCTCTCACCCCCTCACACCACTCAAGCCACCACCACCTCCACCTTCTCCTTGCGACGGCCGCGCCCTCCAGCCTCCCATCTCTGCTGCTGAAACCACGGCGAGGAAGAGAGGATCCTGCGAGGGAGAACGGGGAAGTGCGAGAGCAAGAGAGTGCGAGGGAGTGAGAGCAGGGGAGGAGTGCGACGGCCACGAGAGCTCGGTGGAGCTCAAGGAGGAGTTCGTGGGAGAGAGGACACCGTCAAGGAGCTTCTCAAGCTCTTGCAGCTGCTGGAGCTGCTGCTACGGGTGAAGGGCGAGCGGGGCGAGCTGCGTGGAGGAGTTCTGGTATTGGAAGTTTCCACTATCAAACGTCTAGAGTGACGTCCAGACAGTCGGCGAGACATCAGAACGCCCGGAGCTGAAGCTAAACGTCTGAAAGCATAATATCGTGCGTGGTACACGCTTCCTGCGCTACTTTCCACCATGCAAACGTAGCGCAGGGATGTCAGGCTGATTTTGGACTTGCCGCTTTCGTTTGCAAGTGAAAGCTTTGGGAAGGCACGCGGTGTGCTCTCCCAAGTACTTTTGGACATCTGACTGCATTGTCAGACGTCCAACAGCCCTTCCAGACGACTAGAAGGAGGGTGAGACGTCTGGAGCTACCCTCAGACGGTCGCGGAGGGATCCAGACGTCTGAGAATACCATAGGAAACACAATGTGAGATTTGACGTCTTTTAAGACGTCTGGGACTAGTCGCAGACGTCTGATTTTGGTCAATAACTGCGTTTTTGACCTTTTTAGGGCCCAAACGGAATTTCCGCAAACAAAGTATCGCTGTATTCAATTCGTGTTTCTTTACGTGTTCATGTTGAGTATCTACTATTTTAAGTTCGTCTGATGTAAATTAGTCGCTGGTACAGGTTAGCAGCTGGTGGCGTGTTCGAGACCTGCAGAGACGACGAGATTTGCGGCACAGGCTCCCATTCCTCCCGTTATATCCGGTAGAGTGGTTTAATGCATTTATTAAGATATGAATAAAGAATATGCCTGCTTAGATTAAATTGATTGAAACTCTAGGACGTGGAATGAACCCTAAGGTAGAAATGTATGAGCATGATGTCGAACTACTTTGGTTTACTTGAGATGCATGTTAAAACACGAGCTGCCTGTATGCAAATGAGAAATTGAGCTGCCTGTATATGATTGAGAATTTAATTGTGAAAACACAAGCTGCCTGTATCTGAATGAGGAATGAGTCTTGGAAACATGAGGTTTGAATATGCATAAATGAGATGAATATGAGCATGAACCCTATGAGGAATAAGGAGTAGGACTCCTGTGAATGAAAGGAATCTGAAAAATAGACGGAAAGTGAGTTGGCCCTTGTGTACACGATACCAAGGAGAGTAACTGTCCCTTTTAGTGTAGAGTGGAGCTAGACGCCCTTAGGTCGAGACCCGGGGTTAGGATTGGCCACTCTACACCGACTCTTGTTGGCCCTCGCGTACGTGATACCTGTTTGGAGCGTTAAATCGGTATTTAAGAATATCGTGTTGTAATATAGCCAAAAGAGAATTCAAAATAAATAAATTTTATTACTCGAATTTTGAAGTTCGAGGTCAAACACAGGGAGCAAATTGATGTTTTAGAAATCAAGATCACAATTTAAAAGAATATGCAATAATATCAAATATCAAGTGCAACAATGTAAGAGTAATTGGTAATGCAGATCACAATATATTCAAGAACTTAATGAATTAAAAATTGGATGTCTATGCTATTCTTCTCTCTCTGATTCTCTTCTCTTCTTCTGATTTTGCCTTGGCAAGCTCTTCTTTTCTCTATCTTCTCCTTCCTTCTTCTTCTTCCTTTGGCTTCTCTTCTCTTCAACTTTCCTACCTTAGCCTTTCCTTTAGCTTTCTCTGCTTGCTTCTTCTTCTTTGGCTTTCTTCTTTCTCTCTCTCTGCCGGCTGCCTTTTTTTGTTCATTTTCCTTGCTGTATTTTTGCCTTCAGCTTCTTCTTCCTTTAGCTTCTTCCTTCTCTTTTCCTTCTCTGCCTTAGCTTCTTTGCCTGCTTCTTGTCTTCTCCTTCCTTTTCCTTTGGCTTCGCTTCTCCTCCTCTTACCCTGCAGAGCAAAATCTACCCACTACCTGCGTGCACTCTCCTCTCTCTTTTCTCTCTTAGGTTCCGCGCTCCCAGAGCCACGCATTTTTTGGGTAATCGGGTCGAGTACGTACCCGGGACCAGGCCCACCGGCGTGTGGTGGTGGGTAAGGAGTGCAAGTAGGGTCATGTTAAGACCAGATCCGCGGAGCGTGGTCACGGACGAGGCCGGTCGGTCGGGTGAGAGGGACCTTACCCCATGAGACAGAGGCGATAAGCTACTGGCAGCAATTCAATTTATGCGAGTGCTGCGCCTCTTCTAGTTCCGAGGTGGGACTATCTTCCCACCTTCTTTGTGCGTGCCTGCAGCAAAGGTGCTCTCTTCAATTGTAGCAGCTACTACTTTCCTTGTCTTCAATTGATAGCCTGGAGTCGTGCGCGAGAGTGCCCTACGTAGCCTAGGACACGAGCTTGGAGCTGGCACGGCTTGAAGCTCGCTTCAAGCTTGCTTCAAGCCCTGCACCAATGGCGGAGCATACCTACACCTGAAATCACCACAACTGCCTCGCGGCCACGTCAGAACGTTAGGAAGCTTTGCCGAGGCACGGTGAATGTGTTGCGGTGGTCGACATGGCCTGGGAACGCTTGTGTGAGCGTGCCTAGGTCACACTGTGTGCATATGTGTGGGTGTGTTTGGGTGAGTGGCAGAGTTAATGGAGTGAGGGGTTGTGATCAGGGAGTCGAGGTGAAGCTTATGGTCTTGTCGGCGAGGAGGGGGTGGTCTATGGTGGTGGAGCAATCTTGCCGGAGTTGGTGGCTAGAGGTGAAGGAGATGATGGTGGTGGAGTGAAGCAGTAGTCGATTTAGGGAAATATAGAGGGGGAAAAGGAAGTAGAGGGTGAAGGGAACTTATCTAGGAGGTGAAGAGACGAAAGGGAGACGGAAATGGTGTCTGGCACGTATTGCTGACGCCAGAGGCAAGGATGCTCAGAGAGGACAGTCGGCGAGGATGAAGGGGAGGCAGGTGCGTCAGCGGGTGCTACGTGATGTGGACGAACGTGACGAAGAAGAACCTACCACCTGTATTGTGGTCAGGTGACGAAGAAGATTAGGGAAGGTTGCTGGAGCTTGATGAGCGAGTCGGTCGGAGGAGGAGAGAAGAAATTGAGGGGAATTTCAGCCGATTTCAAGCTTAGAGGAGTCAGGGCGAACTGGGCTCCTTTAAATAGAGCCCTGGAGGTCGATTTTGTGCTTAGAAGCCAAGATTCCAAGTAAGGCAGGGTCGCCAGAGTTGGCAACTCGAAAGAGGCCCAAATCTCTCATGTGTTTGCATGAGAGATTGGGAAATAAGCTCGGATCATGGATGGGTTCAAATTAAAGGGATTTTCTCAGAGAATCTCCCTTCCAATTTTGAAGGGGATTATTTGAGAAATCAGGGAGAAATCACCTTCTAAAGCTTGTCAGAGTAGGATTCCTCCGCTATAATGGCGGAGGGGTCTAATTGCAAAGAACGACGAAGAAGCTACGGGGCCAAATGCAAGGGTTTTTGAAAGATAAGAGTATAAATGTAATCAGGTTGAACCTATTTGCAAAGTGAGTCAAGATGAGTTCTCCTTGGGTTTAAATTTTGGTACAAACCTAATTTGGACCTAAGAAATCCAATAGTGAAATTGGATTTTGGGTTTGACCACGTTTGATTGAAAAATTTACGTAAAAATCCAATTTAGGGCAAATATATGTCTGAGACCCCATTTTTGGTCAAAATGGGTTTCAATGGCCAAATTGAAAGTTCTAAATACTAGATAATATTTTTCTATGCTTTTTAGAGGGTTTAGGTGAATTTTATCCTAACCATAACCTTGTTTAATCAAGTGGGTCTATTTTTGGGTTACAAGAAGTCATTTAATTCCCAAAACTCACACGAACCCTTTTCTGTCAAATCCAACCCACTTTTTATCTCGTTAAGACCTTTTGACCTGTGTTTATCCCTTGAGAAAATTCGTTGTTGTATTGCAATGGTGAAATTACAATTTTACCCCTTGTTTCTTGCTTTTCTCTCAGAAAGGTTATTCAGTGAATTAGGACCTCCAGTTGGTTATGTATCAGCTTTTATTCTCTTCTATGGGTTAAAATGAGCTAGTTATGGCTCATGATGGTGTTCTCATGAGCCATCCACGGGGCCTGGGGTTAAGCTAACCACCTTACACAGACTTTGTTAGGCCCGCTGGGCAAACTGGGGTAGTCGGACAAGGGTACGTGGACTGTGGAGGGACGAGACCCTTGTTTGGTTCTAAGGGGTAAGACCCATATTCTGAGAGGGTAAGGCCCTATACTGTTCCGTGTTGTACTTTGGGCGTACCCGCTAGCGAAAACGACTGACCGCGTGTCAGTTCGAGGTAACTACCCGTGCGCTTATCACGCGTGCCGTAGTCACCGCTACGTCTCGACAGTGACCTCGGTGTGGTTGACTAGGTGTAGGACTACCACAGGGGACTCTCCCGGCCGGGAGAGCACCATGTGTACCTTCTACTCCACGGAAAAAACTACAATCAAGATCGTTCCCACGAGGAACAAGCAAGATCAAGAAATAATTGGATACCTTGGGAAATAGATAAACCAGAAATACATAATGAGATAAATAGAAATGAGAGTAAGACCTACTTGTTGTTTTTACTTTACTTGCACTTAAATAATGTAAACACCACTCTACTCAACATTCGCTGACTCCATCTTTTCGTAACCCTGTTCAGGACCAGGAGTTGAGAAGCCCGAGTTTCCAGCTATAGAGGGAGCTGAGCCCAGCCAAGACCAGTCGTAGTTGTTTTTCTTTCCAGCTCTTTAGTTCTTGTTGTAGTTGTGAGTACTGGACCTTTGAGCTATTATTTCTGTTACTTTCTGTTTTCTTTCCGCTATTGTTGTTGTGGTGGCATGTACTATTTTGAAACTGTTGTTCTACTTTTGTTTACTGCTTCGTTCTTTCCTTCTACTTAGTTATATTGCATGTGTGAATGTGGTTTATTTATCTGCTTTTGGTTATTTCTCGTTGGACGACTAGGCTTTGGTATTAGTCGAGGTGAGCCGGTTTCGGTCCTGTAGGGATTCGGGAATCGGGTCGTAACAACTTGATAATTTGTTGGGTATGCATCATTGATCTAAGATAATCATCCAAAATATTTAAATTCAAGTTATTAACTAGTAATTTTCAATTTGTGGAATTATTTTTGCGGTGTTACAACCTTCCTTGCTTAAAATCATGATGTCATTGTTAAGGTTCGATAGATCAATCCGTATATTCTCAATAGTAGTGACGGCTCCATCTTATGGTATAACTTTCAACCATCCTAAGGGCATCCCTTTACTCATATTAGAGAAAATTTCCTTTTGATACAATTTGTAACAACTCATGTTTAAATTCAAGTTAAATAAAAATATTAACCTTGACAACTTGAGAGATATATGTCTAATAGATCTAAAGTAACTACCAAAAATACTTAAACCTAATAGAATCAATTTAGAAACATAGATGATAATGATGATATGGTTGATGGAGGCCATTTGGAGTACTCGAGCCACATGGGTGGTCAAGGAGGACCCCTCTGATTAGGGGTTATTATGTCTACGGCTGGTAAGTATGGATCTAGTATTTTGGTGACTTTACTTCTATGGAATAAATCACTTCTTTGGATACTTTACCTTGATCTATTTACATAGGAATTTTCTAGGCTTCCGATTTTGAAATCCATGGACTCCCTATTTGGGAAATTGAGAACATAGAAATTGATGTCAGGAATCTAATTGTCATTGTCAGACAGTGGAACAGTGTATGGTTCCATCATCGTGCTGCCTGTTTTGGGGTTTAAATGACCAAACGTGTGATTTGGTTGTCGAAATTGAGAGATAAATAGGGACGTGAGTTTTGGTAAATTTGACTTGAATTTGACCTAACTCAATTTGAAAAGAATGAGTAAAATTTGACTTGAATCGGACTGAGTTCATATATGAGTTTTTATTCAATAAAGCCTAACCAAGTTTAGGTATAGGTATGGGTATGGACATGAATCTATACATGATTATCGACCCGAATACCTAAATAAAATCTCGATTTACCTGATATATATAAGTTCCATCCTAAGTTCGTCATTTCCCCAATCTTAATCTCCCTCACAATTTCCTCTATGATTTTGAAGGTTAAAAGTATTTTTAAAGCTTTCATTGAACATTTATTTGGGAATAAGAATCTTTTATTTAAAATGTACTTATATTTTATCTTTCTTTATATTTTTTATTTTTTTATTTTCGGTGTATTTTCCTTGAAGGACTCTTATTGTAATAATTTTAGTAGAGATCAATAAAATTGGAGTACCCCAAGTCCTATGTTTCTAGATTGTCAAAAATAAATAATTAGTTAATCATTTTATAGATTTTTTTTCTTCTTTAACTCTAATTGGTGATGATTTAATTGTAAGATCAATTTATAAATTGATATTCCATAGGTAGATGAGTAGGATATAAGTTTGAATTTTTATACCTAATGAATAAATGAATAGGTTATAAGTATGAATTTTATAAACGGATATGGATATTGATTTATCTAAACTAAACCCATCTGCATTCCCAGAGACAAAAGCTAAGGTTTAAGATGACACCTTTGATAGAAAGTGTGAAAAGCCCTCGGTCTCTCCCCCTCCCTTCTCCTATGTGCAAAAGCCTTAGACACCACTGTCAAGGGCCCCGATTGGTAATTTCATGCTGATTGAGGCCTTCCAACCATCGGATATTCCTTTCTCCTCCCTCTTGCCATGCTTCCTCGACTTAGGTGAAGAAGATCGCTGACATGCAAGGACGGTTTGTTGCTATTTATCGTCGTTTAGGGCCACTGTGAGGTTTCGTCTGGTGTCATTTCTTCTCTCCTTTACACCCGCTCGCTGATCGAGATCAATCGGGTGATCGTGTGGTCGCGATTGTGTTGGTTGTTCACCATTCAAGGTTGGTGCACGTGCATGTGGCGAAGGCCAGAGAGAGCACGTGGCGGTGCGATTGGTGTGGGGCTGCGGTTCGGTGGTTTGGTGGCCGATCGTGTGTCCGGTTGACGGTGATCAACATGTCTGTGGCTGCTGGTTGTGGCTGTGGCAGCCATGGTGCTGAGGAATTCGACACAAGGTCTCTTCAGCTCTAGGATCGTGGCTTGTTGTTGTTGTTATTCCCTACTAGGAGGGGGTGACGTAATAATATGCAGAAATAAAATATAAAGCAATCTCACAAAAATCAATCGCACAATGTACACAGGTATTTTTAGGTGGAAACCCAAACCGGGTGAAAACCACCACCTAACCCTCTCGAGTTAGGATTTTCCGATCAACCTAGTTGATCAAATCCACTAACCGAATCACTTTGAAACGAGGGTGATTCAACCTCAGTACAACCACGCTACAAGTACGAGGGTAGCGTTCCTCAACCCCTTCTCTCCACGAGAAGGATTTTGTCCCACGAAGGAGACGGGAATTCGCAAAGCGAATACCCAACCAAAAGACAAAGATAAAAATAAACAACAAACCTATAGAGCCAACAAAGTAATAAACCTAAGCTTCTATAGGATTTAGGAAACTCCCTTTTGCTAGGAGTGCGTCGACGATGACGCGGTGCGTGAGCCACGCGACGGCGCAACTTCGCTCTCGTGGACAACGGTGGGAGAGCGGGTGCGCAACAGCTTGATGCTCTCAAGAGAATGGTGCTTGAGCTTGGAGAGCAAGAGAGACACAAAAGAGTGGAAAGTATGTTGCTTAGGTGTGTCTTGTGTTTTTCTAAGTGTGTGTTTGTGTTGCAAGGGTTCCCCTTTATTTATAGAGGCCTCAGGAAGGCTTTGGAAGGCTTAGAAAGGATTCTATAGCCGTTGGGAACAAAGTCCAAGTGAATCAGCCCGAAATCAGGAACAATCATTGTTCTGACAGGCTTATCAGACGTCTAATTCTAGCATCAGACGTCTGGAAGTTCACTATAAGACGTCTGATTCAAATGTCAGACGTCTGATTTTGGGCGGGTCTCTCCCTGACTTGGATCAGATCTAAACAGGGTTTTTGTGCAAGTCCATCAGACGACATGCAGGACGTCTGGCACTATGTCTGGACGTCTGGAAACCTACTTTTACTGTGGGAATTGATTTCCAAACGTTGCAACGGCTAGAAAATCTCTGAGAAGAGATTTTGGGTCAGCCGAGGCAAAACGGTCATTTATCAGACGTCTGGAAAGGCCTAAGGACGTCTGATAAGGCTCTAACGGTCATATTCTTGAGTGTCTGCTAAGCCAGCCAACGGTCCACTAATTGGACGTCTGGCAAATCCATCAGACGTCTGGTATAAGGTCTGGACGTCTGATTTCATCAGACAGAACTACCTATGTCCAGCCTAACAGTTATCAGACGTCTGAAACAACAGTCAGACGTCTTAAAATACATTATCAGACGTCTGATTTGGGAATTAGACGTCTGGAAATTCTGTTTGAACCCTATATTGGTTTTCTAAGTATTCTACAGAAAACCTAAGTATCCTAGGGTTGTGCCGGTGTTCCTAGGACTACTGTTAGGGTTCTTTGAGGCTCTTTAACATAATTTTCTAAGGAAAAATAAAGAGCAAGAAAAGTAAAGATAAAAGTACATGAAAGGATTAAAAAGAATCTATCCTATTCTTCTTGTCTTCTATCTTCAATCTTTCGCTCCACGCGAACCTCCTTTGTTTTCCGTCAAGCTCCTCCAATCCGTCCTGGATGCGAGCTCGAACTCCGTCTAAACACGTCCACATTTGCAATTGACCTGAAATCTAGGACTCAAATTGCAAATGTTAAATAACACGTGTTTTGTTATCATCAAAACAAATGATCGTGATGCTCTAGCACCAACAGTTGTGACTACACCGTGTTGCGTTCATACGGACTTACGCGGTGGTCTTTGAGCGGCTGGAAGCAGCGTATGGCTCTCTTCTTTGCGTGTTGTTGTGGTTGCTTCGTTTTGTTGTTGTGGTGTGGCCATTCTTTTTCTTGTTTTTGTTTGTGTTATTTTGTTTTGTTTGGGGACCACGTGTGACCCTAGACTATTACGGCCAAGTTTCTAGTCATTTTTGGCCTTTTGGTCGATATATACAATTAACTTGTTAGCGTGATCTTCAAGACTCGTCTCGTTGGCACCTTACCGTTTCTACGAGTGTAGGGTCGCCCTCTTTTGGGAAGTCGTCTGGTTTCCGTTCTTGTGACATGCTTCTTTTTCTTTTTTCTTTAATTCTTATCTTATTTTTTATGTTTTGCATTCCTTCCGTTTCTGCAAGGTATTTTTCCTCCTTCGTGAGTGAGAGTATTCTGTCTCACTTTGCGTCTACTTATTATAGGTTCTTTCCATTTTAATGAAAATATTTTCAAAAAACAAAAAGTTGACACTTTTGATAACTGTCCTAGTTGATTAGGTATTTGAATTGATTTGGTGACCGAACATAAATAAATATGGGTTGAGGGTGAGCAAAAGGAAATATCAAATGCCCAAAATAGTTTATTCATTAAAGTTCAATTTATAATAGATAAGTTAGGAAAAATAACTTATGGAAAGAGGATCCACATAATGACGATGACTTTGAAGGAAATACTTCTATGGTCACTTCCTTAACTTGTTAGATAATGGATGCTAAGGTAGAAACTAAACGGTACGAAAGAGATAACTTGGGATATGATGCCCATTACTTGCAATTTGTTGATTGCAAATCAAGTGTACGAGTGATTGATGTGATGGAGTGGGTCTTCATTGGCTTAGCTAAGCTACAACCTAAAATCAACCCTTAATCTAATGAGGTTGGCTTAGTGCATTAGTACTTTGATCCATGGATATCGGGATCCAATTGTAGGGTATCATGGTTGGGTATTGCCGAGGAATGACATGGTTCTTTAAGCCCTCGTAAGCCTCTTTCTAGTAAGCCACCCAACATGATATATATTCAAACTAGAGGAATGAATTCTAAGATTGGTCGAGAGCTAGAGTCAATGAATGCAAACCCTTTAGTCTTGGGTTCAAAATGATGATTGAGGTCTTGTGTTGGATATAAAGATAGGAGGCTGAGAGATCTACCTAGTGAGGAAATGTTGGTATAAAGAAAAATTGCATTTTTCCATTTAGTATTAGGAAAGAGATAAGAGAAAATATATATGATAAATGAAAGCTCACCAATTAACTAACTTAATATTTAACTTACCCAATACACATTATTCATCAAACTAATACAAAAGAGCAATGTGATGATATGGAGAAACATCTATTGAAAAATTGAAACAAACTAGCAAGTACAAGAGGAAGCCTCTTATCATCGCAAACCATATCTTAATGTTGAGTTAAGTCCTGCATCAATTACTCCAAATGTAATTGTTATCTTTAATTGCCCAGCTTCACCTATACGTAATCTAATGTGAATATCAACAAAAGCTACGCAAAGAAGGAATAAATAGATAGTACAAAATAGAGAAAAAGACATTGGTACTATTTATATATTATTTCATTTATCAAGAAATTATTAACTACCACAAGTCATTGATTGTTATGTGGGTTGCCATCAATAATTATGGTCCTTCTATTTACGAATCAATGCCTTGGAAGGCATGAGGACATTGCCATGCAATGTTCCAAAAAGTATAACTAATACCAGACCTCTTAACTAGAGGATCCCTTGTATCCGTCACATGACTCAACCCGTTATCACATGACAATTGTAAAGAGAAGTGGTGGCTACATCAATTAATGCAAGCATATGTTATTTCAACATGTTGATCAATGGTCAACCTTTCCTCCACTCATTGGTCGAGAAAAGAAAATAGTAACTCCAAACTTCATGACAAGCACCCTATTATCCTAACTACTCGTTAAACCTAGCTATAAGTCTTATGAAAGGCAACAACTCCTTAATCAATTCAATCAATTTAAATCAACCTATGTTGCAACCAAACTAAATCAGTTATTTAATAGTATCTAACATTTCTGTTATAGTCTACATTTAATAATTATTCACCAAATAATTAAATTATTAAGCATCAGATAATTGGTGTACTTTGTCCAACACGAGATATAATCATCATATAACATCATTAATCTATTACGAACAAGTTCCCATGTTAATGTTTTCATTACCCAAGAAGAATCTTGTTATTTAACGAAGATGGAATTCATTTAATGAATAACATTTAAATTTGAATTTAAGCATTTAATTGCGGAGTTTACAGCATGTTGGTTTTCCCAATTTAAATTTTTGAGGTGGGAGGAAAAGTTAAACACAAAATATTAGCCCTTAAAAAGGAAAAAGAATCACCAAATCCAAGGGACCTTAAGCCCAAGGAAGCAAATCCAGCCAAAAATAGAATAAAGTAGTTTCATGACAAAAAATAATCTAACTACAAATTATCAGTTATAGGTATCTTTGACCTTATTAGTTGAGATACCATTTCCATTTTATTATCTCATTCACAATGCTTATTACTTTACATGAAAAAAAGTGTCACAAAGAATGTATTGTGTCACCATGGTGATGTCTACATGTTGATTATACCCAAAAATAATCAAAAAATTAATAAATTATCTGATTTATGTTTCATTTATTTTTTTCTTCTTAAAATTTCAAAAAGATGGATGACCATCTACTCATGCACCCACTTTAAAGGGGGAAAAATTGCATTTTTTTGTAGTGCAAAGTACCTATTAATAAGCATCCTGTTTATATATGCAAACGTGCACAGCCAGGCATTCATGTATACCGTTATACATGAAACTATAGCAGTCACTATTCTGACCCCCTTGTATGGCACTTACAATTTTATTAATTTCTGTAAGAAGGAAAAAGTAGATTTGCGAGGCATGCTAAGAAGCAAACAATTGTTTGACTTCTTTTACAGCATTTGTTTTGAGAAAATTTGTATCATCCTCCAACTAAGATCGTACTTTAGCATCATCCTCGATCCAACTACATCTTTAAATTTTATACAATTAATAGTTGTTAATAAATACCGGCATTAATTATTCTTTTCACGTACATCTTCTCATGTACTTTAAAACACAAATTCTCGACGTCCCATTGCTAGACTTCTTGAGAGGTTGAAAAAAAAATTGCATAGACCCTCAGATGACTTAAAAAATGGATTTTTGGTGATTATTTTTTAGTATTCAAAATTATCCTCTTTATCAGTATACTTTTACGAAAGCGATATATTTGAATTGACTTATAATGTGATATTCTTTTCATGGTCAGCAAGAAATGAAATTAATTTGAAATTATTTTGATGGTTAATGTAATTTTAAAATGGCTGTCCAGAATCCAAGGTAAATTTGCATTTCGAATAAATTTGTACGACGATCCTCCACTTAAGAAAAAATATCCTCAGTTCTGATTTAGCCGTGTTGAGATGTCATTTTATATTTTGAGCAAAAAAATTACATTCATATCCTCAAAACCTCAATTTCTTTGATCTTATGATTTAGATTTATAATTTATTTTTCTCTAGGCATTGTCAATTTAATTCTGTTCTCCACCTAGCACGGGTTTGATGGACACGTCAAGATTTCGATGTGATTTTTTGTTTTTTCCAAATAACAAGATTAAATTATTTTATTTCGATTTTTACAATGGATCGGGACCCTGTAAAGTTTTAGTAAGTACTGAAATGATGTTGTGCATAGATATTTTATATGGACTTATTAAGCTTTGATGTCACAGATGGCTGGAAAAACCGTAAGACTGTTAATTTGAATATACACCAAAAAAAACCAAACGAGCACCAAGAGTCTATAAGTTTTTAGTGAATTACAAATAAAGTATTAATAAATATTAAAATGATATGAAATATATAAATATGCATGTTCGCACAAGGTGTGCGCAGGCCTATTATATGGTTGTGACTTGTAAGTTTGAATTAAGCTCCTTTGCTGCGGTCCTCTTGCTCGAAAAATATGTTTGTGCCTTCTGGACTTCAGGACAGCTACCTTAGCCATATGTATTGAAAGCAAGGAATAATAAAAGAAGTCCCATTTTACCTATATCTTAATAGTAGATGGTAATAATTAATTTTAAACTTTCTTTTATATATGACCCAAAGTTCTACGCAAGCAAATAGAAGGAATTGATCATCCCCCCTTCCGCCACACGCTAATGTCCTGCATAATTGCAAACTTTTAGCAATTGAAATTAGTGAGTTGATGGATATGCATTCAAAGGATGGTTCAACTAAATAAAAGTGCATTTGGTTCACCAGGTAATTGATATGCATTAAATGATTGGTTCAACGGAGTGAGAAGGTATTTGATTCACCAACTCCTGACATTGGCAGAAACGATCCAACTCAAATTCTTATCCTTACATTGCCTAGAGATTTGGTACGTAGAAGACGATCAATTTTCTCGAATTTGCCTAAGGTAAGGCACAATCGAAGAACTCAAACCCTCAATAAAATGTTATAACTAAAAAACATGTAAAGTCAAATTTCCTCTGAAACAATCCACTCAACCTATCTAAAATTGGGATCCCTATTGTTGCCCACAATCCATGCGAGGTGGCTTGGTGTGGGCCAATGTACATACGATCTCTCATGAATATGGATTTGAATGGTATTTTTGTCTGGTATGGAAAGCCTAAATCAACAATCATTGAGGCGTAATTTATGGAAGAGGTTAATCTCTCTTTTTGGAGTTTAACCCTCATTTACCTTGGGAGATAACTCAACTCCTCTTTAGATTACTAACCCGTATTGTCCTAACATAGGTTTGAAGAGTGGTTGGCCCAACCCCCCACTTAACTCCCGATCTCTCTCTCTCTTTTCCCCTATCACATCATAGGATAACCTCCATTTCTAACTCCTATTCAATAAACACAAACAAGAGTTCATTCATGTTTGCAAGTAAACAAAAACAAAGGTTAACCCATGTTGCAACTTTCCTAATATAGGTTAACTAACCAGCACTGTAAACTAACTCTAATGCTACTATATATGCATGCAAAAATTTACGGTAACACATGAATTATGAAATTTTAGTTATTTTGGGTCTTAGACTCTGAAAATTGGACTTACCTTGGTATAAATAATTGAGTGCACATAAAGCTACAAAGCCTAACTTTGTACATGAGGCTTGGGTTAATGTTGGGTCCTGACCTAGGTTCTGTTTGGTAAAGGAAATCAATTTGTGGAATAAGTAAAAGAATAGAGAATGAGTGAAATAAATAAGTTAATCCATTTGGATATTTTACCGAATTAAAATTACTCAACAGAAAGATGAAATAACTTTACTTCAAATTAAATTCACTTGATCTGACGCAAATAAAAGATGAATTAAGTAATAAATTAAATAATTAACCCAATATAAACCCACTTAATCTAACAACCAAAAACACTCCCTTGATGTTACACACTCACAGATAAAAGACATGGGTCGATACATTTTTGCAGTTCGATCCTCATGGCCGACGTCATCTTGTTGCAACTTTTGAGACCCAAGAACCTTCGTGCAAATTACCCAAGCAAAGCTCTCCTTTAAAACCAGAACTCCTTCCTGTCTTTTCCCCTTACCCCATCAGAGATAAACACCACACGCCACCCACACAACACACACACGCACACACCATCCCATGGGTTGTCGTTCCTTCGAGAAAGCCAAGACAAGGTGCAGGAAGGGGCTCTGGTCACCGGAGGAGGACCAGAAGCTCCGCGACTGCGTCCTCACCCACGGCCACAGCTGCTGGAGCAACGTTCCCATCGAAGCCGGTAACCTCACCACCAAATCCACCCACATTCTCAGCCCCTCCAATCCCACAGACCTCTCAGATGCCCGCAACTCCTAATCGAGTCGTTGACCGATGCCTACGATAGAGCCCACCGACAAAATTGCATTTGCAATGAAACATGCCTTACCATCCCACACATTGAAAATCGATGCAACGAACCTTATTGAAATGGCGCTCCATATGATTCAACACTTGATCAATTTGATTTGACGTAGAATTTTAGCTTCCTTGGTCCATAATTTCGTTGATTTGCTTCATTAATGGTAGGGTTGCAGAGAAATGGGAAGAGTTGTAGGTTGAGGTGGATCAATTACTTGAGACCGGGGTTGAAGCGAGGTGCATTCACACCATCCGAGGAGAACACTGTACTAGCCCTACATTCCGAGTTGGGTAACAAGTAAGCAAATTTTCAATTCTCTGTAACTTTTGGCAAGCGTGGTTTGTTCATGAAGCAATTGGTGATGGTTTTAGGTGGGCATATATTGCGACTCATTTACCTGGGAGGACAGATAATGAGGTGAAAAACCACTGGAACTCTTACTTGAAGAAGAGAGCCAAGAGGGGAGACGCAAAGCTGGTCGACGCAAGAGATACTCACAAGTCCACGAGCTTGCCCTTGAATGGTCCCACCCAAGCCAAGAACTCTAGTGAGAGCTCCTTACCCAAGATCTTCTTCGCGGATTGGCTATCGATGGAAGGCATCATCAACGGTCAAAGTGGAAAAGGTATTGATAGTGGGGAGGCAACAGGATTCATAGACTGCACGGATGATGCAACCGTAATTGGTGATGCCTTAGCACTCGAAGCTATTCGCCAAGAGTGTTCTACTAGCAATGATTTCCTAGGTGACTTTGGAGAGGTTAGCATCTCCAACGTTGGAGAGGCTAGTTTCTCCAATGTCTTTGAGCCGGAATTTGAGTTTGGAAGCTATGCATGTGGGGATGTATTCTTCTATAGCTTTTCCTCGAGTTGAATTTGTGCACACATTAATATGACCCAATTGCGAGTGGCTAGCCATGATCTAGAAGATCTTTAAGACTTGATATAGTTTGTGGTGTAGATATCTTTTGGATGGTCAAGTGATTGAGCGTGTAGCTTTTTCACAAACTTTGAAACCTCCTCTTTTAAGAAAACTACCCTGTCAATTACCTCAAATAAGAGAGGAGTCGATGTAAATGAAGCTCATATTAGTATATGCAATGGCTTCTATGTGGGTTGAATTAAGAGGAACTCATGAATAGCGTGTTATGATTAAATTATTGCATGCTATCTTTTGAAGTCGATGATAACAGAAAATATTAAATAATTTTGATCTTGACATTAAATATGTTTCCCACTTGATCTTTCAAAATAGTTTTGTACTACATCATGTAAAGTTAGTCTTATTCTGATATCACAATTTATTTTTTTTTGCCATCCAAAGAATGTTCTTTACACCCTTAGCCAGCTAATTATGTTAGAAGTTGTCAAGTTTGCATGTCCATCATTTTTAAGTCTCCAATTATCATTTGAATAATTGCACATTTGATTTGACCGATGGAAGAACATTCAAGCGTATATTTCATGCTTAGTTCGATAATAGCAACGAAATTCCACATATCATTCAAAGAAATGGTTAGGAGTTCTAGGAAAAAAAGATGGGATTCGCTGGATGAGAAACAAAATTAAAAATAGAAATTAATTAGTTTACATGGATAAAGTTGATTAGTTGTTTTCAAAGTAATACAAAGAAAAGTAACAACTGAAATGATGAAGTTAGGACCGGAAAAGAATTTGTAACTTCTTTCTCTAATTCGAAAACCATGGATGAGATTTTCAACCAAGCAAAGAGAAAAAGTTCGTGTTCTTTTTTAATTACCTTCCTTGCAGATATATGAACCGGAATCTATTCGACTATTACGTTTAACTTTTCAAGTAATCATAAAAAAGCAAAGCTAAAAGTAATTATGTGGCCTTCTAAGTGAGATTTTTTTTCCGTAGAAATGCACAAAAACCTAAAAATTGATGGATGTTGCAACACATAAATGTAACATACATGAATTTCATCACATGTTTTAACATGTGAATCTGTTAAGTGAGTTTTACGTACAAAAAATAACATAAGTAATATCTAATGAGGATCCCACCATCTCCCAAATAATCAACACTTGTGAATAAAAAAATTATCGATAATTTTTTTATTTTGAATGAAAATACACATATATTTTTTTTTATTTTAAATGGAAACATATATATATATTTTTATTTTAAATTAAAATACATTTATTTTTTGATTACGCATCACTACAATTTTATTTTAAATTAAAATGTATTGTTGACTTTTTATTTTACATCGTTGTAATTTAATTTTAACTTAAAATATACCTATAATTTTTTATTTTGCAGTAATACCATTTGATTCTAAATTAAAATATATTATTATAATTTAATTCAGAAGTGATCGTAATATTTTAAGAGACAGTGAATCACATCACACGACAATACTTAACGTTCCTACGCATTCTATTGACGAAGCCCATATGAGCGAAGAGGGTGCCCAAGTGACGTGATCTCCACTCCTATCTTCCTTTTTTTTTTTATTTATTTTAATTGCCAAGGGGTTGGTGAGGGGGAAGGGGGAGTGGGTGCGTGTCGGTGGGTTGGGGGCGGGGCAAGTTAAAAAGAGTGATTAATTCATCAAAAGCAACTAGTTTGATTAAAAAAGAGCAACCACCAACATGCACCAAACAAGCCACGCAACAGAGACCGCACCAAAAACAGGTAAAAGCCAGCAGCAACCTTCGTGGTCCCAAGAGCTTGCAACGGGAAGAACGAGGAGGGAGACGACGGTTAGCCACGTGGAACTTGCCACCACCTTACTCACCTTATAAGAATCTCAATATACTGGGTAGTGCTGAAATAAAGTCACAAATTTATAACTTGGATATATACAGGTGAATCATATTTTTATTCCGAAAGTATATCTTTTATACGTAAATCTCAACCACAATCCTTCATCTCCCCACCCTTGTCGACGTTCCCTCGCCGGCCGCTTGATACCTTGTTCTCGAGTTTGCATAGAATACTGAGGTTGGGATAAGCGTGAATTAAATATCCCATTCCAAAATTCATCTCTTATGTATGTTACGATTTGGAAAGCACTTGTATTCAAACCTAAGTAGATATGGGCCCTCGGTATGAAAAAGAAAAATCTCCAAAGTATGTCAAGGTTATTTTGGGAAACAGGAATGGTATATTAGCACTAGCAGGGAATGGGTCCTAGTCGATATCTTGGCTAAATGTAAACTACTTGGAAACCTTGTGCATTTTTAAAGGTATCAGCAGTAGCTTCCATATTGCCCCTGGTCGATAAATCTGAGTCGATGGCGATCAAGTTGGCCATGGAAAAAGTTTTTGATAAGTTTGAATGGGGATTCATACATTTTCGTTTATCCCAGTTGCACTTTCCCCTCATGTTAGTTGAACTCAAATTATCATGCAGCATCATCTTTTGAAGTGTTAATTAATGACAATACCACTACATCTATCAATTCTTCACGGGGGTGAGGGGGGCAAGACAAGGTTACCAACTTTCCCCACATTTATTTATCTTATGCACTGAATTTCTATCTAGATTTCTCTCTACCATCTTGCACAGTAAAAAAGTTTTGGGTTACAAACTTGCTTCTAATGCTCAACCAATTATCCACCTTATGTATGCGGACGATACTATCTTATTCTCTGCTGCTACTACTGCTGTAACGCTCAAGCTCAAATCGATTCTCCAATATTATCAAGAGTGCTCTGGGTAGCGCATCAACTTCCAAAAAATCCAGAATTTATTTTGGCTATGGTGTCAACTGATTATTGAATATTTCAATATGAAATAGATAGAAAAAAATTAAATGTTTTTGGGCAACTCTATAATGGATGCCAAAGGATAAAAAGTACTCACCGATCCGGTCACTTCCACATGTTAAAGGAAATTAGCGAGATGGAAGAGGAGATTTCTTTCACGAGTTGGTAGAGGAATCTTGATTCAATCCTCGCCATTAGCAATTCCTAATCACTTAATGTTCGCACATCTCTTCCCCCAAGAAGTCATGCACGTTGATTGATAACATGGCTAGAGTTTTCTGGTGGGGTTATGACGATGGAGCTAAACATTTCTACCCAAAGGCATGGTCTTCAATCTTATACTCCTAAACATTTAGGAGGACTGGGCTTCAGAGATACATGATGCACAAATCTTGACTTCCTTGTGAGGACAGTATGGAAACTTCTCTCAGGTGGCCTAATTTTCTCTGGCCCCTCTTGCCTCATAGGAGATGGACAATCTATCAATATATGGATAGACAAATGGATCAGGGATTTTACTGGCTCATCATTCCCCTCCAACACTTCTTCTACCATACCACCATCCTCATCTGATCTTATTAATGAGGAAGATCAATGCTATAAAATAGAAGCCTTAACACATTTATTCCTATGAAAATTGTTACCACAATTAAGAATACTCCTATTCATTGGGGATTGCATGATCGTTTAATATGTTTTGTTCATCCTAGAGGGGAATTCTCTAGTAGATCACCATATCAGTTTATTCTTCTCTTCTCTTGAAGAATTTTGGTTGAAGCCAACAATAAAATCCAATACTGCAAATTTATTTGCCGACTCCACCTCCCTCCCAAAATCAAGATTTCTCTATGGAAGGCAATTTCAGAGGCACTTAACTTTAGGAGATTGCTAGCCGTAGGGATACATGGAGTGGAGGATCACCATGAACTATGTTCTCAACGAGGGGAAGATGCAAATCACTTGTTCCTAACTTGCCCTCTCATAAAGGTAGTCTGGTTTCTATTTGGATACCGTTTGACTAATACCAATCCTAATTGGTCTCAACAATATAAAAACATCTCTCAGCAACTTTCTTAAATGGAGCTCGCTCCTTCTTTGCCATTCTTTCTTGCATACTCCTTATGGATCAATAGGTGCAATACAATACATGGTCACTTGATCCTTTATAGATCAAGGCACAAGTGCTTGCACTCATCCGATATTATGAGGATGATAATTATTCTTCTCCGTCGTAAGTGATCAATACACCTTCAAATACAACATCTCCTGCTGAAAGTACTCACCAAAATTCCATCTCAATTAATGGTCCTTCCAACTCAATCGTCACTGCTTCCCTTTCATCCCTGCCTACTGGAACAACTTCTTCGATGATTATTGCTGATGTTGCGGTGGGCAAGCACCACTCTCTAGCAACTGCCATCATTTTAAAAAACCAGTTATCTATTCAAGCTGCACAGGCCGTTAAATTGCCAACTACTAACAACCGAGAGGTTGAAACGATGGCCATACTTCACGGTATCAAATTTGCTCTTACTTTAGCTTACTCTCGGACATATTCTTAGCGATGCAGCTAATGCTCAGGTCCCTGTTAGCCAAATCAATAGGACTTTGCAACCTTCTTGGAGAGCTCTCCACACTGTTATCTCTTGTCAAAAAATTCTCAAAGACTTTCCTTTGTTTCAAATTTCTCATTCACCTAGATTGGGGGTTCATAAGGCTCACAGTCTTGCAAAATTCTACCTAGGAAAGGATATTGTTGGTTCTTGGGATAGTCATTCTATTCCCTGTACCTTGTGAGGTTGCATATCAATGAAACTTGTTACCCTCAAAAAGAAAAAAAAGAAGAAAAAAGGCACTATCTTCCACATTTTTTAAGTTCTTTTCACTCAAAAAAGTTTGAAATCTTTTAAAGTCCCCAAATTATCTTTTCCTTAGTATGGCTAACATGTAACTACACGGCGTGCTCCAAGACAAAGACTTGATCGCCAAATTTAGTGCTAGTTTACTTGAGGATTAGGAAAGTTGTGTTAATAAATATAAAATTGACATTAACCCATAATTGTGGTTATTTGTTGAGTGGTGTTAAGTTATAATGTTCACTTTTCTGATGTTTACTTGATAGTGATGTTATGAATATAAAATATGAGGGTTGTAAGATATGTAAGTGGTGTATAATTTTAACACAGATTTGGTTAACACTAGTTAAAATTAATTTAGATAAATCCATGTTACAGTGGCTAAACCTGGATTATCAAATGAGGGGATTAAATAGTTAAGTAAACAAGAGTTAACCTTCCTTTTAAAGGATTAACCTCTCAAGTAAAATAAGCCTTCGGCCTAACGTGGTAAAGGGGGATAATCCATCAAAATAAGGGTTAATTTTGTTTAGTGGGAAAGATGTTTTGACTCGAGTTAAGATGACTTAACTCAGGATAGGTTATTCTAGGATTTATGTGAGATAAGTTATTTTTGTCGATTATCTCATATGTTTTTACAGGTTAGCCAAAATTTTTTTCAAATAGTCACAGATTAACCTAACGGAATAATCCTTATAACTTCCAAACAAATATGTAAAATTATTTATCTATAAAAGAATTCATAAAATTATTGTCAAGAAAAACCATTGCTCTTTAAAATAAAAGATCATATATAATTGCATAGGCTAAATTCATAAAAGAAGATCACATCATTTACTTGTCTTGACATTAAATTTTTATGTTAGATGCGAGGGGAAAAATAATCCATGGATCTACCCTTCTAGACTAATTTTTTATTCTTCCTCGTTGTGAATGTCAAACCAACGATCCTTCTTTTATTCTATTACTCCACTTTATGATAAGAGAGAAGCGGAGGGGGTTTGAAAAGAAGAGTGCGTCAAGATCCAATCATGCACACGTGATGTTCTTTGAACCATTCCTCGTGACTTTTAAAAACTAAAGGACATGACGAAAAAGGATGATACTTGCAAGTAACACACTTCTCAAATTCAAGATGAAGAATCTAGGGATGCCGATTTTTCCTCCCATGATCAAGTGTAGACGTATTTTTGAAATGCTTGCAATGATCTTGACGGACAGGGGGTTTAAACAAGTGAAATGGTAAACAAATGCACTTTTTCACACCTAATTTATCTTTCCTATCTTACAAAAATTGAGGATATATATCCTCTCGTTACAACTGCTACAAAGGTGAGAAAAGGTACTGGTAGAAAAAATATTATTCACGATGGATATTTTCGACCGTTCAAATAACGGTCGACAATAATTTTATTCTTAATAATTTTAATAGGAATGATTGCCAAAAAAATGGTCATTAACTTTGTCATCTGGAAAATAGTCGAAGAGGTTGACACCATTGTCGACCGTTTTATATAAACAGTGGAAGATAAATGAAATCCTCGATTGTGTAATATGTATGGTCGAAAAAGTGAAGTAAAATTAAGTCGACTGGTTGACACCACTGTCGACTGTTTATAATTGTCGACAATAATAATATAACGGTTGACAATAATAATATAGTTGATTGTTTCCATATTAACGGTCGATGATAATATTTTCATGAAACTCGAGAGCGGGTGGGTCAATTTTTAAAGTCTATCGTCAACCATTCGACCTTCACAGTCAGAAAATGAATTATTCTCGACCGTTATTAATAATCGGTTGATGAGAACCTCATCATAAACCCTAATTAGCACAATCTAATCCAAATATGTGTGAAAAAGCTCCTACAAAATCCAGAGAGAGGCTTAACTCAGAGAATTCTGAGTTAAAGAATAAAATAAATCATCAGGGGTAAAACTGCAATTTCACCAATACAGTATGTGAACAGGGTAATTAAGGGTCCAAACACAGGTCAAACAAACTTAACAATGAAGGAAGTAGGTTGATCTGATTTAAAAAGGGTTATAGCAACTTCTAGGAATTAAATGATATTCTGTAACCCTAAAAGCAAACTCACTTCAATTCACGAGATTCGAGGCAGGATAAAAATCAACTAAATCCTCTAAAAATTATAGAAAAATATTCCCTAGGGTTTAGAACCTTCAATTTTTCCTTTGAAACATATTTTGACCTAAAATGAGAACCATGCCCAATTAATGACTTAATTTAGGTTTTTACGAAAATTTGTCAGTCAAACATGGTCCAACCTAGAATTAAAATTCATCATTAAAATCCTTAGGTTCAAATTAGTCTGGTATAAAAACTTGAGCCTAAGAAAAGACCCCCTTGACCGACTTTACAATTTAGTCCTCTTTATTTACTTTTTGACCCCTACCTTTTGAAACCCTTGCATTTTGACCCTCAACTTCTCATCGTTCTTTGCATAACTGTCCTCCTTGCCACTTCTGCGTAGTGCCATGCCTCCGGCGACCTTGCGCGGAGGATGGCACCCCGCAGGGCAAGGCTGCCATCCTCTAGAACAGAAGGGGGGTTCCCTACGACGTCCTCTATCGCAGGGACCCGCCCACGACCTCTGCCATCAACCATGCTTTCCGTACGAACGCATGGAAGGCATGGGTATCCCTTCCGGCCATACTCCAGCAAGGTTGGCACGACACCACCTCGTCCTTCTCTCCGCGCCAAGCCCTTTATAAGGAACGACAGACCTTGCCGGCTCCTGCAAGCTTACTTTGATGGAGAAACACCTCCTCTTCATCCCTTCCCCCTCCGGTCAAAGAGCCCGAAGCTTCTGGCGATCTTCTCCTCCTCCTCGTCGCTCTGCTGCCCTACCTGCAGTAGGGTTTACTCTGCCCTATCGTCTTCGCTAGGCTATACCCGCTGGCGCCCTCCGACTGCTTCCTCGTCGCCGAAACCCTCCTCCAGGGCATCTTCGTCTCCAGCTCCGGCAGGCACGAGCCAAATGCTCCTCACTCCCCCTTCGTCAAGTAAATAGGTAAATAGTCTGTGCTCCCTCTCCCTTGTATTTTCCCTCTTATAATTTGTCATTTCGACCACCCGACTGCCATTGTCCAGACCCATCTTCCCCATCTCTGATCACCCTCTCCGGTGAGTCCATCCCACGTCCACAGACCTCTTCACCCCTCGCCGACCAGCCCAGAAGCTCCCCCACACTCCACTCCACCGATCCCCCCTCTCCATTCATTGCCAAGCACCGCCCAACCATCCCCCAAACAAACCCATCTTTCCGCCCACAGTCTGACCTAGGTCGACCTCCACACGCACTCCCACACCTCGCCGACCATCGCATAGGCTTCGCCACACTCCAGCGAAGCTTTCCCCGTGTTCTGACTTGGCCGAGAGGCCGTCACTGTGATTTCAGGTTCGCACCTTCTAGCCGCCATTGTCGACCTGCTGCAGCAGCTCCAAGTCTTCCCCAGCCTAGGCGCACGTCCCAGGTTTTGTGGGTAGTCTCCTGAAGGCATCCAGGCTTGCGATTTGGTTTGCAAGCCTCGCAGCTGCTTCAATTGGCCGCAGACTCCTCGCTTGCGAGCACAAAATCGGGAGGTGGGACTTTAGTCCCACCTCGTAATTATGTGGCCGAGCGCCCACACTTAAATTGCAAAAGTGCATAGGGCTTACTGCCTTCGAACACAGGGGTCAGGTCCTTCTCACCTGCACGCAGCGCGCCACGCGCTCGCTCGCCCTCGCCCGCGCTCACGCCCCGCGGGTCTAGGCCGGATCCAACTACCCGAACCACGCACTCCTCGCCCACCACCGCATGCCGGTGGGCTTGGTCCCGGGCACGATACCCGGACCCGATTACCCGGCTCTGGGAGAGCAGTCCAAAGAGAGAATTCTGAAAGAGAGAGACGCGGGGAAGGGGTAGGGGTAGGTTTTGCTCTGACCTTTGTGTGAGCGTGCAGAAAGAAAAGAAGAGGAAGAAGAGAAGCGGTCAAAGCCTTAGCCGCTCGGGGCAGCTGAAGAAGAAGGAAGGAAGGAGAGAAACAGAAGAACAAAAGAAGAAGCCACACTGGGCAGCTGAAGAAAGAAGAAGGAAGGCACTGTAGCAAAGCTATAGATAAGTCGTCTGAGCACTGCATCAGACGTCGGAATCACCACAGCCGCAAGCAAAGAAGAAAGAAGAAGAAAAAAGAGGAAGGAAGGCCAGCGGCCAGAGCATAAAGAAGAAGAAAGAAGAAGGCAGAAGCCTTTGCAGCCGCCAGAAAGGCAGGAAAGAAAAGAAGAAAAGAAGGAGAGTCAGTGGCCAGAGAAGAAAATAAAGAGGAAAAGAAGAAAAGAGGAAGGAAAGTCAGCGGCCAAGAAGAAGGAAGAAAAGAAGAAAAGAAGAGGAAGATCACCACTGCCGCAGAGAAGAAAAAGAGAAAAGAGAAAGCAAGACTGAAGAAGAGCAAGGAAAGCAAAGAGAAGAAGAAAAGAAAGAAAAAGAAGAGAGAAGAAGAAGCCAACAAAACTCTCTCTCTCTCTCTTATTTTTGTAACATAATTGAGAACTTATGCATGCTTCTAAAAACATAGTTGCTCCCTGAGTTCGACCTCGGGAAAACCTTGTTATTCCGAGTAAAAAATCTTGTAGTAATTTGATTGCTATTTTGTCGCATACTATAACGACTGATTGTAAACCATAATAACATAAGGACGAAACACAGCGCTGCCATCGTTACTAAGAGTATCACTGACCGTTTATGAGAAACGGTCGAGAATGTTGAGTTAAATCCCTAGCGCAAACGCGACTCCCTCCCCCTTCCTCCCAAATCTGAAGCGGCTCGTCCTCCACCTCGCGACCTCCTCCTACCCTTCCCCCTCGCGAGACCTCCTCCCCTCGGCTCCTCCGTGAGCGTTGCTGTGGCTCCTCCGCCTCGGCTCCTCCTTTGTAACCTCAAGGGGTAGTCGTCCTCCTCCTCTTCTTCCTCCTTTGTCTGCCTCCTCCTTCCCCTCCCCCTCGTCGCTAGCCTTCCTTGACCCTCCCCCTCGCCTGCCACCAGCACCACCACCTGCCACCACCACCTCCGTCGCCACCACCAGCACCTCTACCACCACCACTCGCAACACCACCACCCCCTGCGGCCACCACAACCACCTGCCACGAACACCACCACCCCTTGCCACCAGCATGAAGACCCCCTGCCGCCACCAACACCACCAACCCCGGGCATGGTCCCGGGCACGATACCCGGACCCGATTACCCGGCTCTGGGAGAGCAGTCCAAAGAGAGAATTCTGAAAGAGAGAGACGCGGGGAAGGGGTAGGGGTAGGTTTTGCTCTGACCTTTGTGTGAGCGTGCAGAAAGAAAAGAAGAGGAAGAAGAGAAGCGGCCAGAGCCTTAGCCGCTCGGGGCAGCTGAAGAAGAAGGAAGGAAGGAGAGAAACAGAAGAACAAAAGAAGAAGCCACACTGGGCAGCTGAAGAAAGAAGAAGGAAGGCACTGTAGCAAAGCCATAGATAAGTCGTCTGAGCACTGCATCAGACGTCGGAATCACCACAGCCGCAAGCAAAGAAGAAAGAAGAAGAAAAAAGAGGAAGGAAGGCCAGCGGCCAGAGCATAAAGAAGAAGAAAGAAGAAGGCAGAAGCCTTTGCAGCCGCCAGAAAGGCAGGAAAGAAAAGAAGAAAAGAAGGAGAGTCAGCGGCCAGAGAAGAAAATAAAGAGGAAAAGAAGAAAAGAGGAAGGAAAGTCAGCGGCCAAGAAGAAGGAAGAAAAGAAGAAAAGAAGAGGAAGATCACCACTGCCGCAGAGAAGAAAAAGAGAAAAGAGAAAGCAAGACTGAAGAAGAGCAAGGAAAGCAAAGAGAAGAAGAAAAGAAAGAAAAAGAAGAGAGAAGAAGAAGCCAACAAAACTCTCTCTCTCTTATTTTTGTAACATAATTGAGAACTTATGCATGCTTCTAAAAACATAGTTGCTCCCTGAGTTCGACCACGGGAAAACCTTGTTATTCCGAGTAAAAAATCTTGTAGTAATTTGGTTGCTATTTTGTCGCATACTATAACGACTGATTGTAAACCATAATAACATAAAGACGAAACACAGCGCTGCCATCGTTACTAAGAGTATCACTGACCGTTTATGAGAAACGGTCGAAAATGTTGAGTTAAATCCCTAGCGCAAACTCGACTCCCTCCCCCTTCCTCCCAAATCTGAAGCAGCTCGTCCTCCACCTCGCGACCTCCTCCTACCCTTCCCCCTCGCGAGACCTCCTCCCCTCGGCTCCTCCGTGAGCGTTGCTGTGGCTCCTCCGCCTCGGCTCCTCCTTTGTGACCTCAAGGGGTAGTCGTCCTCCTCCTCTTCTTCCTCCTTTGTCTGCCTCCTCCTTCCCCTCCCCCTCGTCGCTAGCCTTCCTTGACCCTCCCCCTCGCCTGCCACCAGCACCACCACCTGCCACCACCACCTCCGTCGCCACCACCAGCACCTCTACCACCACCACTCGCAACACCACCACCCCCTGCGGCCACCACAACCACCTGCCACGAACACCACCACCCCTTGCCACCAGCATGAAGACCCCCTGCCGCCACCAACACTACCAACCCCTACCGCCACCCCCGCTACCACCACAGCCCACCACCCCCTCCCCTCGCCAGCAACACAACCAGCCCCTGCCCCTGCCACCAGCACCACCACCCCCGCCACCACGGTCGCTACTCCCTGCAACCACCACCACCACCACCAGCACCCTCTACCACTTCCCCCCTCCTATCAAATAGCTAGGTTATTTTTTTTATTAGGTACTTAGGTTTGATTTTTATATGTGAATACAATAACATTATTAGTTTATATTTTTGGTTTAGTTAAATTGTAAGTAATTATTATTTGTGGGGTGTGGCCACATTATAAATACTCGTTCTGTTCTGAGCCCTTTAAGATGTCTGGACGGTCGATCAGACGTCTGGACACACTCCCAGATGTCTGGAAATTGAAAAATTTGTATGTAGCCTTGCGTCTGCGCGCAAACTGCCTTTTCCCCTCTTCTCTCTTTTTCTTCTCTCTCGCAGAACCCTAGCGCACCCTTATAAAAGACTCTCTCCGCCTTCCTTTCTTCCCCACTCCACCACAGCCACCTTCCTTCCTCCCTCTCCACTGTAGCGAGAGGGGTGAGCGCAAGAGAAAGCGACGAGGAGGAGAGGCGATGTGAGGAGAGGAGGAAGAGCTTGAGCTCACGAGCTCGTGGGAGCTAGCCGGAGGATGCACGGCCGGAGCGGCACGAGCGAGAGGAGCGCGTCGAGGGAGACGTCTCCGACACTTGCTGCAGCCGAGGAGGCGAGGCCGCAGTTGTGCGTGGCGAGGGAGAGCAGCATGTCATTCTAATTCTGGGTTTTTCCTAGAATCAGACGTCTGGCGTGACGTCTAGATGACGAGGTGGACGTCTGAAAGCAGAGTTCTGCGAAGGTATGTTCCTCTTGCAGTTACGGACATGCAGGCCGCACCGCAGCCCTGACCTGCATGGCTAAAAGTGGATGATTTGCTTGTCGCGTGAAGATATAGCTTCGGGAAGGCATATGGCACGCCCTCCCATGCGTTTCAGACGTCTGAACAGCTTACTAGACGACCGGAAGCGCTCTCAGACATCCGGAGGAGAGGTCAGACATCTGGAGCTGGGTCCAGACGATCAAGAAGATGTTCTGGACGTCTGAGGTTGACGCAGAACCTGAGGTGAGACTCTGGTTACTTTTAAGACGTCTGGACCTTGTGCCAGACGTCTGATTTAGGTCTGCAGTGCTGTGTTTGACCCGTTTAGGGTTTGTTTGAGGTCTGTTTTACTCAAACAAGATATCTGTGGATTCCTTGTAAGTTCCCTTAAGTGTTAGAAAGCCTTATATACTGTTCTGAACATTTCGTTGCGTTATGTTCTTTGGTATAGGACTTCGTTCTGTTGCGTGTTCGGGGCCGGCAAAGGCACGTGAGCCCACCGTTCGAGCCCCTAGTGCTCCCGGATTGTCTGGTAGAGTGGGTTCCCTTGTTTTAAATTATAAAACATGAATGCATATGTGAAACTTGATAACTAGAGGCCTAGGATGTGGCATGAATCCTATGACGAGAAGTACTTGTACTGTTTGTATGCATGTTTGAGATTGCAGTCTTAAATAAATGAATAGAATTATGAACAAGTGCCTGTTTATAAACAAGAGCTGCCTGTGAAACATGAAATGCCTGTACTAGTTAGACAGATATCTGTGACATTTCTTATTGTATATGCAAATTGTGGAAATACGAGCTGCATATGTAAAATATAAGAATGGAAATGTAAAATATGAGAATGAAAATGTGAATGAGGAAACCTGGTATGGAATAACATGGGGAATACGAGCATGAACCTTATGGGGAATTAGGAGTAGAGCTCCTGTGGATAAATGGAATGGATCTGGAAATGTGAGCGGAAAGTGTGCTGACCCTTGAGTACGTAGTACAAAGGAAAGTGACTGTCCCCTATTTAGTGTTGAGCGGAGCTAGCCTCCCTTGGGTTGGGACCCGAGGTTAAGATTGACCACTCTACACCAACTTCTTTGACCCTCGCGTACACTCTACCAGGGAAAGCTACTAATGTAGGGAGAGAGCTAGCCACCCCATGGGGCCAAGGGTTTAGCTAGCCACCCTACACCGACTTGTTAGGCCCACTGGGCAAACCAGGGTAGTCAGACAAGGGTGCGTGGACCGTGGAGGGGTGAGACCCCTGTTTGGTTTTGAGGGTCTAGACCCCTGTTACTGAGAGGGCTAGGCCCTATAGTGTTCCGTGCTGTACTTTGGGCGTACCCGATAGCGGAAACGACTAACCGCGTGCCAGTGCGGGGTAGCTACTCGAGCGCTTACGCACGTGCCGTAGTCATTGCTATGTCTGTTCATGACCTCTGGGTGGTTGATTGGGTGTTGGATCACCACTGGGGACTCTCCCGGCCAGGAGAGCACCACGTGTGCCTTCTACTCTTCGGAAAAAACTACAATCAAGATCGTTCCCACGAGGTACGTACGAGATCAAGAAAGATATCTAAAAAGTAAACCAATGGGTGAAAAGGAATAACTGTAAAATAAAATAATTGGAAAAGATAAATTACCTGTTAGCTTCTACTGCTTTAGTTACTTGGTTACCACTCTACTCAGTGTTCGCTGACTCCGTTTTACTCATACCCCTTTACATGTCCAGGAGTTGAGCAGCCCGAGCCGCCAGCTGCAGAGAGTGCTGGGCCCAGTCGAGCCCACCCGTAGTTTCCTGTTGTTGTACTTCCTTTTGTTGTAAGTTCAAACTGTTGTTACTGTTTCTGTTACTACACTTTGTTTTCGCATTACTGTTGTGGTGGTGATATGTACTGTTAGCAGTTTTTACTACCTTTACTCTTGTACTTTTTTACTGTTAGTTTCTTAGCATAGTGAATGTGGTTTACTTTCCTGTTTCTTGGTTATTTCTTGTTGGACGACTGGGCCTTCGGATTAGTCAAGTCGAGCTAGTCTCGGGTCCTGTAGGGATTCGGGAACTGGTCGTAACAAGATGGTATTAGAATAAGGTCGTCCAGAGAAATGAACCAACTAGCTTGAGAATAACGAATTCACGTGCATGTAACTAGAGTAACCACCACAATGTACCGCTTGACATCTGTTCTGAGTTCCTTCGCTGAAGTCCGTTAGAGTTGACTTCTTTTTATGATGTTTTCCGCGTCTCCTTGCACGAGATGCCTCGACGTGGACCGCAGACGCGGCCGTGGATGAGGTCGGAGGGGCAGATGTGCCGGGCTCGAGGTGGCAGTTGACCTCCCGGGCATTCAGGCCTAGGACCTCGCTCATTTGATACGAGACATAGTACGAGAGGAGCTCCACTCGCCTCCACGGGCGCCTCTCCTTAGGGATGTGGAGGGGGAGTCCTCTATGGGGCCGAGAGACCGACGCAGCGCTGTTCGAGGGGGAAGGGGTTGTCCTTGACCACCCCCACCGCACTCTAACAGTTCTGAGCACGAGCCCTCCCTGCTAAGAGGCATGCCCATTCCCCCGCTGCAGCTGCACTACGAGCTTTTCGGACAGTTTCGGAAGCTGAAGCCCCCCTCTTTCAAGGGGGATGAGGACCCGTCTGAGGCAGAGGACTGGCTAGATCAGATTGAGAAGGTGCTTGACACCCTTTGCCCCCCTGTGGAGTGTCGCATGGCCTTTGCCACGTACCAGCTGAAGAGTGCGGCACACAGGTGGTGGAGGGCAGTCAGAGGCTAAGAGAGGGGAGAGCCAATGTGGGACCAGTTCGTGACCCTCTTCTGCGAGTAGTACTTCCCGTAGACTTGGTAGGACCAGAGGAGGCGAGAGTTCCACACTCTCCGCTAGGGGACGATGACTGTTAGCGCGTATCGCACGCGCTTCCAGGAGCTGTCACGTTTTGCTGCAATAGTTGTGGCTACTGAGGAGGAGCGCCTGTGGAGGTTCACTGAGGGGCTCCGGCCTACCATTCGGGGGTATGTCAAATCCCTAAAGCTGCCCACCTTCTCGAGAGTGGTAGAGGCAGCTATGACGTACGAGGAGACCAACCCAACCACACGAGACACTGACAGCAGACAGAAGAGGCCCTACTAGCCAGAGTACTCACTGGGCCAACGAGAGAGGAACCATTCGATGCCCGAGGAGGGTCGTTTCGTTTTGTGGGGTCTTCAGTGGCCTTTGGGGGCCCCCTACAGGGGCCAGCTATCAGCACTGGACCCCCGGCCAGCCATCAGTAGGGACCTACCGAAGGAGGGAATCGAGTTCCCCTCTGCTACCAGTGTGGCCAGCCGGGCCACATCAAGAGGGACTACCCGTCTTGGGTTGGAGCGCAACTGATGCTCCCCGCACTAAGCACTGGAGGCCGAGCAGGTGGTTGTGGTTCCCAGGCGCGTGGGGGAGGACAGCAGTCGCGGGGAGAGTACCGGCCAACGGCTACCCGTCCGATGCAGAGTGTGGCTGCTTCTTCTACACCGACAGCTGAGGGACGTGTCAACGCCCTGACACACAGAGACGCCAAGGCATTAGGTTCAGTGGTGGCAGGTATGGTTACAGTTTTCGACAGATTAGTTTACGTACTTTTTTATTCTGGCGCCACGCACTCATTTGTTGCTGCGAGTTTTGCTGTCAGTTTGGGACAGGGATGCATGTTGTCAGATGATGAGAGCCTCATCATGAGCCCTAACTAGCTCATTTTGACCTAAGAAAGAGAATAAGAGCTCGTACATAACCTAGAGAAGGGATTAATTCAAGAAATAAGTGTTCTGAGAAGAAAACATGAAATATAGGATAAAACTGTAATTTTACCATTGTAGTACATAAATGGGATTTCTCAAAAACAAAACATAGGTCAAATGATCTGAATAAAATAAAAAGTGGGTTGGTTCAATCAGAAATGGGTTAATGTGCAGTCTATGAATTAAATGACATTCTGTAACCCTAAAACAGACCTGCTTAATTCAACAAGGTTCTGGTCAGTTTAAAAATCAACTAAATCCTCTAAAATTCATGGAAAAATATTCCTTAGGGTTTAGAACCTTCAATTTGACCTTTGGAACCTATTTTGACCTAGATTAGGGTGCTAGCTCATTAATTTACCTAATTTGGGTTTTTATGCAAAAAATCTAATCAAACATGGTCAAAGATAAAATCCAACTTCACCATTGGATTCCTTAGGTCCAAATTATGTTTTTACCAAAATTTAGACCTAAGGGGAGGTCATCTTGACCTACTTTGCAAAACGGTACACCTAATTACATTTTGGCCCCCATCTTTTGAAAACCATTACACAAACCCCCTAACTTCCTCACCACTCTTACAAACAGGTCCCTCCACCATTAATGGGGAGAATTCCGTCTCCGGTGAGGAATGGAGGGGGAATACTCCCTGATTCCTCAGAGATCTCCTCCCAGATTTGGAAGGGAGATTCTCTAAGGAATTTCCTTCAATCTGAGCTTAATTGCAATATTTGATTTGCATCCAATCTCTCGTGCGAACGCACGAGAGATTTGGATCTCCAACTACCTTCCTTCTCCGGAGAGAAGTCGGTGGTAGAAGGCTTGCCCTCCACGCACCAGAAGCTCGGTCAGCAACTATAAAAGGATCCCCGGACCTTTGCGAATCTCTCAAGCTTGATTTGGTCGCAGACTCCCTCAGAATTCATCTCCCCTCTCTCCGGCCAAGTAGCTCGCAAGCTCCGACGACTTTTCCTCCTCCCTCTTGTCGCTCTACTGTCATACCAGCGGCAGGGTTGACTTCGCCTCGTTCTTCTGCGTTGTGCCGCACCAGCGCATGCCGTCCTGTCCTCCTCGTCGCCGTTATCTCCCTCTCAAGGATGTCTTCTCTGACGACGGCACAGATGCGTCGTCCATCTCCTCTGCCTCCCCTTCGCTCCAAGTACCCCAGATAAGCTCCTTATCTCCTACTCTCTCTTTTCCCTCATTCTATTTCTCAAAACACCTCTCGACTGCCACTGTCCACCGCCATCTTCCCCATCTCCGGCCAACCTCCGACGAGACGCATCCATCGCTCCACGCCTCCACACGTCTCGCCACCAACCTCAACACCTCCGCCATCAACCGCTGAACATTTTCCACCCACTCACATATCGTCACATGCACTCCACGCTTCCACCGAACACACCCACTCACACGGTCACAGTCGGACCTAGGCACGCATGGCTAGGCCGGTCTGAGCCACGCCAACACCTGCTTCACCTTCGCCGTGACACGACAAAGGTTCTCATGTGGTCTGATAGAGTTGCAAGGCTCCTTTTGTGTCGTGCAAGGTAGGGCTCCCATTCGCCATTAACAAGCACCTAAGCTCACTTGTTCTCCAGCTCTAGGCCACAAGCGTCAAGTTCCAGGCTTCTAGATTGCGCGGGCTGAGTGCAAGAGTGAGTCCAGTCTGATAGCGGGTGTCGCAAGACCTACAGCTGCGTCAATTGTGAAGTCACTCTCCTACAGGTGCCAGTAGCAGCGGGTGGGACTTTTAGTCCCACCTCGGTAAGTCTTGAGTTCTCTGCGTGGTTTAAGTTAATTTTGCGTTCTTGCCTGTTTGCCTCGAAATCACTGGGGTGAGGTCCCTCGCCTCACCTATCACGCCTTGTCAGTGACATTTAACCCGCAGACCTGGCACTCGGATCCGACTAACCCCTCCACGCACTCCTCGCGCACCACACCCACACCGGTGCGCCTAGACCCGGGCACGCGACCGACCCGATAACCCGACTCTAGGAGAGCGTACCGAAGAGAGATACACAGAGAGGGAGAGAGACGCACGGGGGAGGTAGGGGAATAGGTTTTGCTGTGTGGTGATTGTGCAGGAAGAGGAAGCTAAGGGAGGAAGAAGCACGGCAAGAGAAGGAAAGGAAGCAGGACTTAGCCGCAGCAAGAGAAAAAAGAAGAAAAGAGAGATCAAGGGGCAGACGAAGAGAAGCAAGAAAGAATGGCCATGCAAAGGAAGAGGAGGAAGAAAAAGAAGAAGGAAACTAAAGAAGAGACAAAGCCAGGACTTAGCTGCTGGAAGAGAATCGAGAAGAGAGAAAGCAAAGGAAGGAAAAAGAAGAGGAGCGAGAGTGGCTAAGGAAGAAAAAGAAAAGGAGAACAAGAAACCATAGCTGTAGCAGAGTAAAGCAAACAAAAGAAGAGAAGAGACTGAAGGCCAATTTTAAGATGACTGATACAACATCAGACGTCCAATTCTTTTTTAGCATTTTCTCCATAACATTATCCTGTCATTTTTGTTGAACTAGTTATTGCTTCTTATTAAAAGTTGTGTTCTCATGTTTTGGAATACCCAAATTGCTCCTTGCGTTCGACCTCGGATACTTTGATTTTCGAGTTATAAATTTTTATTTGTTTTTGGAGAGAGTTCATCTATATTACAACGAGATATCTGTTAAAACACGATCTAGTCACGTAAACATTAGAGGATTCATTTGTGATTAGAGGTCCGGGTGGTGAGCTGTTTGTAGCGGAAGAGGTCTACACAGACTGTGAGGTCATTATTGGAGGACATAGCCTCCCCGTTGACATGATCGTGATACCGATGGAGGATTTTAGCGTTATTCTGGGGTTGGATTGGTTGTCTACTTACCACGCCTTGGTGGACTGTTTTGGGAGGAAGATCGTTTTCTCCATACTGGAGATGCCTTCCTTTGAGTTTCACGGACAGTCGGTGGATGGAGGCTTCAGGTGCATTTCTGCACTTCGGGCAGTGAGACTTTTGGGCCAGGGGTGTGAGGGCTTTCTGTCTTGTGTAGTGGTAGAGTCCAGCCCCGTGGCAGACTTTCAGAGCATTTTGGTGGTCAGAGAGTACCCCGATGTAATTCCAGAGGAGCTGCTGGGACTACTACCTGAGCGTGAGATCGAGTTTGAGATCTCACTGGTACCGGGGACTAGCCCCATTTCTACGGCAACGTACTGGATGGCACCACTTGAGCTGCGAGAGCTCAAGTCACAGTTGCAAGACCTGTTGGAGAAGGGCTTTGTGAGGTCTAGTGCATCCCCGTGGGGAGCATCAGTATTATTTGTGAAGAAGAATGATGGTACCCTGTGCCTTTGTGTTGACTATAGACAACTGAATAGGGTCACCATCAGAAACAGGTATCCACTGCCATGGATTGATGATCTATTTGACCAGTTACGAGGTGCCACGGTATTCTCCAAGAAAGGTCTAAGATCAGGCTACCACCAGTTGAGGATCAGGGAGACCGATGTCGCCAAGACAGCTTTACGCACCCGGTATGAACACTACAAGTTTTTGGTCATGCCATTTGGGCAGACCAACGCCCCCGCTGCCTTCATGGATTTGATGAACCAGGTGTTCAGACCATATCTGGATCAATTTGTTGTGGTATTTATTGATGATGTGCTCGTTTACTCGCAGGATCAGGCACAGCATGGACAACACTTGCGGATGGTTCTGGACACTTTGAGACGACACAGGCTGTATGCCAAATACAGCAAGTGCGAGTTTTGGTTAAGGCAGGTGACCTTCTTTGGTCATGTGATTTTAAGGGATGGCTTGGTTGTGGATCCAGCCAAGGTTAATGCAGTACTCTAGTGGGAGAGGCCACGTACAGTGACAGAGATATGCAGTTTCTTGGGACTAGCAGGTTCCTACTGGCGGTTTATCAGGGGTTTCTCGCAGATTGTGCATCCTATGACTCAGTTGACTCGAAAGGACATGCCCTTTGCTTGGACAGACGCTTGTGAGGCGTGTTTTCAGGAGTTGAAGGAGAGGCTGACTTCGGCTCCTATACTTACTATCCCAGATAGCAGTGGCGGTTTTGCGATCTACATGGACGCTTCATTGCAGGGGTTAGGGGGTGTGCTCATGCAGTGGGGTCACGTTGTTGCTTACGCTTATGCAGACAGAAGAGTTATGCTTATCGGAAGCCGAGAGGTAAGGTTCTGTTTGAGGTTGGGGATCGTGTCTTTCTTTGCGTTTCGCCCATAAAGGGTCTGCAGCGTTTTGGGGTGAAAGGGAAGCTGGCGTCGAGGTTTGTGGGGCCCTTTGAGGTCCTAGAGCGGATAGGACCCGTTACTTACAGGCTTGTCCTTCCTCCCCAGCTTTCTGGTGTGCATGACGTGTTCTACGTGTCCAACCTCAGGAAGTATGTTGCCGATCCCAATCACGTTCTGAACCACGAGAGTGTCGAGGTGGGTGACGACCTGACCTACCCCGAGCGACCAATACAGATATTAGACAGAGTCATCTGGAGTCTGAGACGGAAGCAAGTACCCCTGGTGAAGGTTTTGTGGAGGAGCCAGCGGTACAAGGAGGCTACCTGGGAGCCTGAGCCGGCGATGCGGGAGCGGTACCCGGAGCTTTTTGAGGGTACGTCTTTTCAGACCGGCTTCGATCCTCTTTAAGTTTGTTATGCGTATATAATTCCTTTTCTGCACCCTAGCTAGCTCAAGTTTCGGGGACGAAACTTCCTTTAAGTTTGTTATAATGTAAAGACCCATTCTATTCTGAGCCCTTTAAGATGTTTGGATGGCCGGTCAGACGTCTGGACAGACTCCCAGACGTCTGGAAATGGAAAAATTTATACGTAGCTTCGCGTCTGCGCGCTGGCTGTGCGCAGACTGCCTTTTTCCTTCTCTCTTTTTCTTCTCCTCTGCAGAACCCTAGCGCACCCTTATATAAGACCCTCTCCTCCCTTTCTTCCCCACTCCACCACAGCCACCTTCCTTCCTCCCTCTCCACTGCAACGAGAGGGATGAGTGTGAGAGAGAGCACGAGAGCAAGCGATGAGGAGGAGGGGCAGCGTGAGGAGAGGAGGAAGAGCTTGAGCTTGCGAGCTTGTGGGAGCTCGCCGGAGGATGCACGGCCGAAGTGGCACGTGCAGGAGGAGGAAACGTCCCCGACACTTGTTGCAGCCAAAGCTGCAGGCGAGGCCGCGATTGCGCGCGGCGAGGGAGAGCAGCAGGTCATTCTGATTCTGGGTTTTTCCCCGAATCAGACGTCTGGCATGACGTCCAGACGACGAGGTGGACATCTGGTGACGACACCGGACGTCTGAAAGCAGTGTTTTGCGAAGGTATGTTCCTCTTGCGGTTACGGCCATGTAGGCCGCACCGCAGCCTCGATCTGCATGGCTAAAAGTGGATGATTTGCTTGTTGCGTGCAGAGATAGCTTCGGGAAGTCTCGGGGAATGCCCTCCCATGCATTTCGGACATTTGGACAGCTTACCAGATGACAGGAAACACTCCCAGACGTCCGGGGGAGAGGTCGGACGCCTGGAGCTGGGTCCAGACGGTTAAGAAGAGGTTCTAGACGTCTGAGGTTGACGCAAAACCTGAGGTGAGACTTTGGTTACTTTTAAGATGTCTGGACCTTATGCCAGATGTCTGATTTAAGTCTGTAGTGCTATTTTTGACTCGTTTAGGGTCCGTTTGAGGTCTATTTTACGCAAACAAGATATGTATGGATTCCTTGTGAGTTCCTCCGTGTGTTAGAAAGCCTTATATACTATTTTGAACATTTCGTTGGGTTGTGTTCTTTGGTATAAAACTTCGTTCTGTTGCATGTTCGGGGCCTGCAGAGGCACGTGAGCCCGCCGTTCGAGCCCCCAGTACTCCTGGATTGTCTGATAGAGTGGTTTCCCTTATTTTAAATTATAAAACATGAATGCATATGTGAAACTGGTAACTAGAAACCTAGGATGTGGCATAAATCCTAAGACGAGAAGTACTTGTACTGTTTGTATGCGTGTTTGAGATTGCAGTCTTAAATAAATGAATAGAATTATGAACAAATGCCTTTTAATAAACAAGAGTTGCCTGTGAAACATGAAATGCCTGTGCTAGTTAGACAGATATCTGTGACATTTCTTATTGTATATGCAAATTATGGAAATACGAGCTGCATGCGTAAAATCTTAGAATGGAAATGTAAAATCTGAGAATGGAAATGTGAATGAGAAAACTTGGTATGGAATAACATGGGAAATACGAGCATGAACCCTATGGGAAATTAGGAGTTGAGCTCCCATGGATAAATGGAATGATTCTGGAAATATGAGTGGGAAGTGTGCTGACCCTTGATTATGCGGTACCAAGGAGAGCGACTGTCCCTTATTTAGTGTAGAGCGGAGCTAGCCGCCCTTGGGTTGGGACCCGGGGTTAGGATTGGCCATTCTACATCGACTTCTTTGGCCCTCGCATACACTGTACCGGGGAAAGCTACTAGTTTAGGGGAAGAGCTAGCCACCCCACAGGGCCCGAGGTTCAGCTAGCCAGCCTACACCGACTTGTTAGGCCCACTGGGCAAACCAGGGTAGTCGGACGAGGGTGCGCAGACTGTGGAGGGGCGAGACCCCTGTTTGGTTTTGAGGGGCTAGACCCTCGTTACTGAGAGGGATAGGCCCTATACTGTTCCATGCTGTACTTTGGGCGTACCCGCAATCGGAAATGACTGACCGCGTGTCAGTGCGAGGTAGCTACCCGTGCGCTTATCGCGCATGCCGTAGTCACCGCTATGTCTGTCCGTGACCTCGAGGTGGTTGAGTGGGTGTAGGATCACCAGTGGGGACTCTCCTGGCCAGGAGAGCACCACGTGTGCCTTCTACTCTTCGGAAAAGACTGCAATCAAGATCGTTCTCACGAAGAACGTACGAGTTCAAGAAAGATATCTGAAAAGTAAACCAATGGGTGAAAAGGAATAACTGTAAGAAAATAATTGGAAAAGATAAATTACCTGTTAGCTTCTACTGCTTTAGTTAGTTGGTTACCACTCTGCTCAGCGTTCGCTGACTCCGTTTTACTCGTACCCTTTACAGGTCCAGGAGTTAAGCTGCCCAAGTCGTTGGCTGCAGAGGGTGCTGGACCCAATCGAGCCCAGCCGTAGTTTCCTATTATTGTACTTCCTTTTGTTGCGAGTTCAGACTGTTGTTACTGTTTTTGTTTCTGTACTTTGTTTCCACATTACTGTTGTGGTGGTGATATGTACTGTTAGCAGTTTTTACTACCTTTTCTGCTTGTACTCTTTTACTGTTAGTTACTTAGTATAGTGAATGTTGTTTACTTTCCTTCTTTTTGGTTATTTCTTATTGGATGACTGGGTCTTTGGATTAGTCGAGTCAAGCCGGTCTCGGGTCCTGTAGGGATTCGGGAACCGGGTCGTAACACACATATATAGGATAATTGTTAGTAATTGTCATTGTGGGTATGCCCACATATGATATAGTGAAATTGTTGGCAATTGTTATTTGTGTATCCACATCTGTTGTGATGCATTGTGTATGTAGGATTTGAGAGAAATTTCATATTATAGTGGAAACTTTGCCAAATTTTTTTGGCTTACGATTTGTTACAAGTAAGTATAGGGGTAGGGTTTATGATTAGTTTTACATTTGTTGTTTAGGATTTATGATTTTGTGTTTAGGGTTTTGTGTTTAGGAGTAGGGTTTAATTATGGTTATTTGTTTTTAGGTTAGGTTTTAGGGTTTAGTGTTTAAGGTTTAAGGTTAGGTTTAGGATTTTTTTATTGGGTTTTAGTATTAGGTTTTGAGTTCTAGATTTAGGTTATAGGATTTTTATTTTAGATTTAGGGTTTTCGATTTAAGGTTTAAGTTTAAGTTTTTTGGTTTTAGTTTAGGTTTGACGATCTTGATTATGACAATGGTGATGGCTACCAAAGTTCAATTTTTGAAATTCTTGATTGGAGCTCAAGCCAGTTCTTCCACACTTCTAAATTAATGTAATTGTTGCTATAAAACTTCACCTTGTATGGTTATAATAAATGATCAAGCTCCATTAGTGTTGACAATTTTTACAATCATAATCTCAATCATAGGCAAGCACCCTCCTCTCCTTTGCTTGGCTCTTGCGAAACCACGCCCCCTTACACCCTTTCAATTCTTCTTGTCTCCAAATCATGGTTCTTCTCTAGTTCTCCAAATTACAATAAGTACACCGGACAAGCGACATGCTCGTAAATGTGAGAGCATTGCCATACTCCCTTGCATGGTTTGTAAGACCTCTTCCTAGAAATTAAAAATGTGAAAAAGTAGCTTGAATCTTTAATGAGTTCAAACCTTCTATTGGCTGAGTTATCCTCCTTCTCTATGCAAAGTTAAGCAAGTTTTATCCCTTTCGAAAAGAACATACCAACATTAGGAAATAAGAAGATCGTTCAAAGAAATCTTACTTATTTTCATCACCTTGAAAAGAAAAAAAAAAGGAAAATGGGGAGCTTTCTTTTGAAAATTCTAGTATGCATGTTTGAATTGTGTTCCCAGATTGTTTGAATTATTTTTTTTTGAGAAATTGCTTGAATTATTTGAAATTTATGTTTAATTATAAAATTTTTATTACAACTTTGTAGATACACACACTTGTACAAATTTAGATGCATTTGATGATAAATAATAGGAATTCTAACCCCTAAATTACAGGTTGTGGGAGAGATATAATTATGTTAAAATACTAGCCCATCGAAACTTATGATCATGTTATACGGACAATGAAGGGTGTGTATATATCTCACATACATGCACAATGCGTTATCTTTATAGCATGCCATAAGTGTCATCATCCTTTGTTCAGAGAAGTTATGAATAAAGGGGGGTTCTTGAAAATTTGATCACAAGTTAGGGTCACTTCTTGCATGTAACTAGTGTTTGGAAAAATTTCGGTTCCATTTTCTCGCTCTTTTCCAGTATACCAACTAATCTTAGCTCCGTTCCTGAAGCGCCCTTTAGTGGGGGCTATTGGGCACGTTGAAAAAGGAAGGTCTCAGTTTCCAGAAGCTATATACAGTCTTATCGAAGAGCAGAGGCGAAGGATTTTCTCGTTCCTTAAAGACATTCGGGTTCCAAATGAGTATTCATTAAAACTTTCATGTTACGCAAATGAAGCGTAAAATAAGATTACTGGGTTAAAAGATTATGATTCTCATGTGTACATGCAAATCTTATTCCCACTAGCGATACGTAGAGTGATGCCTGATCTGATAGTCGATTCTTTCACGGAGATGAGCATATATTTTAAAGTCATTTATTCAAAGATATTAAATCCCGAATTGCTAGACTATTAGAATAAACAAATTGTGATCACACTTTGTAAAATGGAGTAAATTTTCCTGCCTGCATTCTTCGATATGATGGCTCATGTTACGCTTCATTCGAAAGAATTGCTAGACTTGTGAAGTACAAATTGATGTATCGAATTGAACGATATTTGAAGAAACTAGAAGATTATGTCTTGAACAAAGCTAAGCCAGAAATGTTAATCGTTGATGATTTTCTTGTAGAAGAATGTATTAACTTTTGTGCCATGTATATGAATGAAATAAACAATCAATTTAATCGTCTTGACTGGAACTGTGAAGGAGAAGATAGCCTACACCCAGATGCGATGTGGGAAAAAGATCGGGAAAAGATTTATACCGTTTAGAGCTCAACTATGTGAACAATACGATGCAGGAAATGATTTACACCCAAATGTTGAATCTGAAGCATATCAACAAAATTTACAAAGTGAAGAATTTGCTCATAGTGCAACTGACATTAACATATAATATAATTTGTCAAAAGTATTAATCCATAACCATAAATATAAATAATTTAAGAAATTCTTAGTTGTTTGTTTTATTTAAATTTCTTTTAAATTGTTTTATCTTTTATCAAAGCTTATGTTCATTTATATTTCAAAACTAAAATTTATTTTATTACCTTCTCATATAGGTTATTCACATTCTCTTATTGTTTGTGCATAAGTTGTGGATCATTTCATCACTATGGTGAGTTTTTTACTACTTTTTTCTTTAAAATGCCATTATCATTTAAATGTAGGGTGTGCCCACTTAGGTTTTTTTTTTGTATGGAGTGTGACCACTTAGATTTATTTTTTGTATGGAATGATGCATTTATTTATTTTCGATATATTGAATGTTTTCTGTTGAATATGGAGAAGAATACGGAGAAAGGGAAATGGAGGGGAGAATGGAGGAAAAGAGAAGAGGTATGAAGAGGTGGAGGGAAATGGAGGAGAGGGAAAGGGAATGGAGGGATGGGAAGGATAAAGAAGGGGGAAAGAGAATGATAGGAAAGAGGAAGGGAGAACGGGAGGGAAATGAAGGGGAGGGTAAGGGAAATGGAAGGATGGGAAGGAGAAAGGGGAAGGGAGAAAGAAAATGAGAAGAAAGAGGAAGGGAGAAGTGGAGGGAAATGAAGGGGAGGATAAGGGAAATGGAGGGATGGGAAGGAGAAGGGAGAAAGAGAAGGAGAAGGAGGAAGGGAGAAGTGGAGGGAAATGAAGGGGAAGATAAGGGAAATGGAGGGGAGGGGAAGGGACATGGAGGAATGGGAAGGGGAAAGGGGAAGAGAAAAAGAGAAGAAGAAGAAGAAAGAAGAACGGAAAAGGGGAGGGAAATGGAGGGGAAGGGAAGGGGAAGAGAGATATCATTTCATTTTCAATTTCATTTCCTCATGAAGACGCCAACTCTGCTATAATTCAGTAGCCATTGACAGTAGAGGAGGCCTATCAGACCATCATGCCACCTGAGCGTGACGGTTATGTCCGTAGCGCAGGAAGGAACGAGACCATCTCAGGGTGGTATGGGAGAAGGGGAGCATCATCCTCTTCAGCTGAGGTGCATGAGATGAGGAAGGAGATTGCAGCATTACGTCGCAAAGATGAGAAGGACCAGTGGATTGATGAGCTGACGATGCTAGTAAGGGACAACGTGATGCAAACCAAGGAATCCAACAAGACCATCAAGGAGCTGTTGGCATTACTTCAGAAGGGATGTGTTGATCACTTGTCCTTGAATAAGTATAGAGATTGTTGTGATGATAGCGATGTAAGTGATAGCGGTGCTGGAGGCATTGGTGCCACAGTTTGATTATATTTTTTATATACATTATCATTTGTAATGAACTCTGTATATGTTATTTATATATGAAATTTTTATTTTGATTTCGTGTGTTTTAATTAGATGAAAAAATATTTTCAATTGTGTGATTGATTATATTTTTAGTAGATTTTCGGTTCTTTACAGATCTTCCACATAAATTAAACACATTTAAAAAAAAATGCTTTTTCGATCGTTTTTAACAGTCGACAATATTAGTATTATTGACCGTTATTTAAGAAACGTCGACAATATTAATATTCTCGACCATTTGAAATCGAATTAAAATATTGAAATTTCCGGCCGTTATATACGAACGGTCGAGAATTTTAATATTCTCGACCATTCACAAACAGATGACAATACAAACATTATCGACCGTTATTGATAACCGGTAGAGAATATGATTTTAGTTGACCGACTAAATATCGGTCTACGTAAATATTTTCGTCGACCGTTATTTGTAACAGTCGAGAAAACTCTTTCTCGATCGTCGAAAATAGACGAGAGAAATAAGCAAACGTCGAGTGGTAGTCTGTTTTTTTCTCGACAGTATTATTCTAAAACGATCAAGAAAACCCAATGGCAACAGTACACTCCTCGACTCTTTTCTCAATGGTTATTTGAACATTGCCGACCATTTTTAATGGTTGGCAATACTCAATATTCTTGTAGTGAGGGATGGTGAGAGTTGAGTTACATGAGATTAGATCCGGTTGTGGGCTAGGGGCCTCATTGACTCGACTTGCCTGACCAGCAAAATGGGCATGCTTAGGCTTTGATTTTTTATCATGACCCGACTCAGCCCGACCCTCTAACTGACTCGATTTTAAATAGACTGACTTCGATCTCAAATTTACAACCCAACTTGACTTGCAAATCATTCATATTTAAAATTAAACACTCTAAGAGTCTTAACTTGGAACTCTAACATTCACAATCACATCCATTGGATGCGAGATTTTCCATCGATTTTACCATTGTCTCGCTTTCCCAAAATCTCTACCCCTTTCTAAGTATGATACGAGACGTCCAATAACCACTATTTAAAATTATGAACCATCTATTTAACTAGAGGCATGAGAAATATCTATTGGACCAATAGCCACGATCTAACTCTTCCATTGTCTATTCCTTTATATTTTTTTTCTTTTTTAAGTATGAATCAACGAACTTTAGCATAACCGAATAAGCACATTCAATTAGGGGAAAATATGGAGCAATATAGTTTATAGTTAACATAGTGTGAACAAATATATTGAAAGTTGTTAATCGGAATTAGGGATTTAACTGCTAGCACAATAGCATAAGATTATTTATATTTTTTCTAAATTTTATATGATTTATAAATTTTCTAGGATGTGTTTTCATGGAAGATTAATATTTTAGAAACTTTATTAATTTATTTTTTATGTCAATGATGATTATTTGTGACTTTTATGACATTTTAAGTAAAGTAAATTTAATTCTTATTGTTTCTTTTATTAATGATATTTTTTTAATATGATTATGTTTATATTTTTTACCATTTGTATTATATCTTTATCCATTTTTATTTTTAAAATTTTAAAATATTTTATATTTAATATATAAGTTGGCCGAGGCCTGACCCTTGAATTTGACCCACGAAAATAAATCTTGGGTCAAACTATATGCCCATGGATTGACACAATTAAGATTTGGATTAAGATTTTTGAAAGTTGAACTCAATCAACCTAACCCACTCGACTCATTACTAAGTCTACGTAACATTGGATGTGAGATGGGATGTAGGTCCCGCATTCCTTCTTAAACGAAAGTTTAACTTGTTTCTAACGATACAAAAGTCAGCCAAACAAGACTTCCGCAGCGAATTATTGGACCAAATCATCTAAGCACATCTCATGTCAAGAAGGGAAGACCTGTTGACGTGATATGTGGTTACTATAATAAAATTACGTGTCGCATAATCTATAATTTCACTTACCACAGAAAGAAGAAAAAAAAGAAAAAACTATAGTTCCACCATCCAACAGGCAGAAAACGTTGTCCAGTGGTGATAACGATGCTTCTTAAATGTAGATCCCGTGATCGATTCCTTATGTCACACAATTGACGCACTCAAATAAAAATAAGTTAATGGATGCAAAAATTTACCAAAATCTTTTAGAAGAAGGGAAATGATGGGGAGACATCATCTTGTGCATCAATGTGTACGTCGGGTCCCACCTCTTCTTTCGAAGTAGCAGGATTCATATGGGGGGAATACGTTCTGCTGCCTGTTTGCAAGGAGAGTGGGATTTGTTTTTTCTTTTCTTTTATAAAATAAAATTTTTTATTTAAAAAAAGAAAATGATATATGATGCAGCTCTAAGGATAACGAAGAAAATATATCCTCAATTTCTCTCGTAGAGAGGGAAGGTAGCATCCTTCCAAGAGATGGAAATTAAAAAAATAATCAACATAAAATAAATTTAAAAAAAAAACAGAAAAGAAATGTTAAGCGTATTAAATCAATTTTAGCTAAATATGTATAATATATTAAGAATGACAAAACATCGTCGATGTTATCGATATACCACACAAACAGGTAAGAAGCGATCAAATCAAATTCGACCATCAACCCAATCTTAACACATTGTCACTGTGAACGAACCATAACCTTTCTTTTTTTTTTTTTTTTAAGTTTTTTGGGCAAGATTAAAGAGATACCTTCGAGATCATCCATTGAGTGCATACGGTCATTGTCTTAGGCGATGTCGTGAGAAGAATTCGTCCCTTTCAGTGGTGGAGATATTGCAATGATATCCAGATAGCGTATTATCCTGAATTATATGTTCTTTTCTCTTTCTTGAAATATAGCACGTACGAACAATACTTTTCTCTTACTCTGTGGTAGGCGAATGGAATGCTGAAAGTGTCGCCAAAGTCCATAAAGTCAAAAGAATAGAAGATACGAAATCCATTGTCATTAATCATGTGCATAGTTTTGACAACCAGGATGCAAATTGACACATACTATTTCATGTCTCCTTTGCTTTCGCCTGTCTGGATTTTTCTTTTTTATAATATATATTAATATGAATTGTAATCAAGTAGGATATGTTCTAAGGGAGAAAAGATAGTTATGCATATTTTTTCCACGACGTAGGGGATAGAAATATTGTTATTGTTATACCAAGGCCCTCGTAAATCCTTATTATTGGTCCTAAATTTTCTATATTTATGCATATGGTAACATGAAGTTGACATCCATTACGTAAAATTCCTTTGAATTAAGTTGCATCCCTCAGTCTTAATATTCAAACTACATTTCTTTCTTCATCGCGTCAGTCGTAACGTTTGTAAATCTCGAGGACAAATCTCTCTCTCATTTATACTGTAACATTCTGATAGGATCTCAACTATCTCACATACCCAATACAACCCAACCCACTCTTTTACCCGCTTGGTTCACAAGTTGGATCTCAAGTGAGCATTGTGCACTCTGCTTGGTTAATGGGTCGAATCTCAAGTATAAAATATGAACTCAGAGACCCATAGAACCAAAAACTCGTGGCCCCATCTGGTGCACCAGTCAGGTCTTAGGTGAACAATATGGACTTGTTTGGTTTACATGTTGGCTCCGACGATACCTTTTCAAGATTAGATACTGCACGACTCTGGTTTGAGTTGATGTCTCTAATTTAACATTGATCTCTTAAACAATCTCAATCTCTAAATTAACTCTCATATAGTTAACATGCAAACTTATGTTGTTAACTCTAAAATCAAACAACTGCGCAAGGGCATCTCTGTAGATTATGACAGATAAGGTTACCATTATTCTATATAGAAGTAGGGATGTTAAAATGAACTTGGACCTGATAACTTGACCCACTAAGTAGACCCAAATTTGACCCCAAAATATTAGATCCTAGATTGGGTTGGGTTGGACCCCTTCCACATCTTGATCAGGTTGAGTTACTAGTTTAATTCTTCTACTTGTATAAGCTCTTTGGATCCAATAAATAGGATTTGAGATGGACTTGCATGGACCTGACAAATAAGACAAATTAGACTTATATTGGGCCAACATTGGCCAATTGGACCTTACCAAAGATTTAGTGAACTTGATAAAGAGGATTCCTTAGACCTACATAAGATCATAGACCAGTGACCAATTAGACCCATATGAGACCCAACTAGTATCAAGTTGGGTTGGATTCATTAATTCCTTATAAGGCTTTATCTCGTGTTAAAGATTTATACCCATTTTTTTAATCTAATCAAGTTCAAACTTGAGTAATAAATTCTAAATCGAGTGAAATGGGTTTGAAGGCATCTAATTGACACCCCTAGAAGTTCCTTTTATTTTTTTTTGGAACATAAACTTTTCATTAAAATGGGAACAAATCGATTATAAAGACGTTAGATCTCTAAAGGAAAGAAAGAAGGACAACCAAACCTCTCCCATCCTAAGAATAGGGGCACTATGCCCCACCCCATGAGGGACAAGAGAATTTCAAACAAGGAGATAAAACAAGTAAAAAAATAAACAAGAAAAAAAGAGAATAAACTTAAAAAAAGACACCCTCGCAATTAAGTCGTTGCAAACCGACGCTTGCTCCATGCAGTGAGATTACGACGATGCAATTGAAGAGGTATTCAACAATCTGTGCTAGTGAGATACAGGAAGACCTGCAACCGAAGAAAGATTCGATGAAGTCTCGATTGTGTGAAGCTTCGATCTCCGGCATCGATTCGACAAAAGGGCTGTAGAGGTGGTTGACGATGGTCAAGCATTCCACCCCTAACGCACTATCATATCTTCTCTGCCACCGCCTTCCCCACCCCCACGAAAGCAGGAACGAAGAGGGAGAGGAAACACGAGCTCAAAAGGTTGAGGAGGTTGCCTAGAGCCCCTTGTCGGAACCGAAGCCGGAAGGAAAAAGAAAAGGCTGTGGGAGAGAAATCAAAGGAGGCGGAGGTGCGTCGTGGAGAAGGTGGAGGTGGAATATGAACTTGGAGCACGAGGGGATGGAGACAACAGAGAGGAAGTTGGGGAAGGGGCTCCCAATCGACAGCAGAGGCCAATTGAGGGTCGAGTAAGTTAGGTTTTGGAAGGGTCAGGTAGGAGGATGGTGCTCCTATTCCTTTTGAAGGGAAAGGTATTTTTTTTGTACGACACCCCTAGAAGTTCTTAAAAGATGAATTTCGCCTTCCCCATGCCCACATCAAATGCCAACAATCCAACTCCAGTCCCCCAACCAGCGCAACTTCCACTCGAAGGGGAAAAAAAAAACTGAAAAAAAGGACGAAGGATACCCACCAACCGAGAGAAGCCCTAGAGAGCACCCCGCAGAGAAATCACGGCCCCCATCCCTATGCGGGTGTCCCCATCCACATCCACCACCCGAAGAAAGCCAAAGAAGCGCGAGCGACTTCCTTCCTACCCACTCCTCTCTCAGATCGGCGCCCCCACTGATCCCAACCTTAGTCTCCCGATCGCATTTCACACTCTATCGATCGCAGGAATAACGAGATCCCGATAGTTTTTCCGCGGGATCTATAGAGATAGATCCGCCTTGTTGTTGTTCTTGTTGATGTACATAGATTTCTAGGGTTTTCGATTGTTGAGTAGGGTTAGTCATGAACAACAGAGGAAGATACCCGCCGCCGGGAATGGGCTACGGCCGAGGCGGGGGCGCCGGTGGGAACCCTAATTTCCAGGGGAGGGTGAACCAGCAACAGCAACAGCAACAGCAGCAGTATGTGCAGAGGAGTCACCACCAGCAGCAGATGCATCAGCAGCAGCAGCAGATGCTGCAGCAGCAGCAGCAGTGGCTGAGGAGGAACCAGATGGGTGCCGATTCGGGTGCGGATGGCGTCGGCAAGAGCGCCCAGAGGGAGACCGGTTATGATTCGAGGTAACGGTCAAGCAGTAATGGATGCGTCTTCGTTATAGATGCGTAAATTGTGTTCCTTGTTAGGTTCTTGGTGTAGTCCGTTTCAGTTAGAAATAAAGTTATGCGGATGGTGTATTTTGCAGTGACAATGATTCTGGATGGATGTGTGTATCCTGTTATTGTGTTAGTCTTCTGGATGCGTAAATTTGCTCCTGTTTTAGGTTATTGGTGGAGTCCTTCATAGAAATGTGGTTAGATAGGGTATGTTGTGATGATGGTGATCGGGATGGATGCGTGTTTCGTGCTCTCATGTTGGTTTTTGGTTTGAATTTGGAATTGCTGTAATGATTGACCGAATGAATGCTTGTATTGTGTGCCATGTTATGTTTGGGTTTTAGTCTCCTTGTTTGAGATGGAGTTGAATGTGGATGAATGTGTATCTCATGCCTATTAGAAATAGGGGAACTTCACATGATCCGGGAATGCCAGATACTTGACTTGACTCATTGTTTTTGACCCCATTGGGTTAGGTACCCATCAATTGAAGCTGGGTTGGGTACCCACTTTGGGTTGACCCAACTTCTCATTGGGGACCCATGTGGGTTCCTTGGACCATGAGAAAGGAACCCTTTCCCCTCACGTTATCGTTGTCCCAACCCTCGAGGTGATCGCCTGGTGCCCATTCCACTCCAACGAGATCGTGACCCTGGCCAACCCAAGGTCGATCACCCATTTGGTGCCACCGATGTCGAGTCTTTCTGCACTTGGCTTGCTTGGTTTGCAAATTTCTCTGTCCAGGAGGACAGTGACAGGCTCTGCTTCGAGTACTTGGGTTGGATCCTTAGCATTGCCTCCATCTGATGCTGACCCGACTCTTTTACACATCCACTCCCCTTCCCCATTCAATGGTCTTGTCATTGCCTGATGCTTCTCACTCTGTTTCTAATCCATCCTTGTGATTACTGGGTCTCTTACCACCTTGCTTTTCTTTAATGATATAAATTGATTTATAGTCATCTCAGTTGTGTGCTGGTTCACCCAATCAAACTTTCGTCATTTGAATGTTGGGGAAAAATTTCTCATTCTTGATCATCCTTTTTTAGTTCAAATGTAACCAGTGCTTTCTCAATGTTGTTCCCATGTCATTTATCTTGGTAAGAACTACCCCATCAATGTGTGGTAACTCCCCTTTGCTCCAGTCTACTTTCCTCCCTATATCACCTCATTGCCCTTTGATTGCCTCTGAGTGGTTCAATCCGGTGATGATCGCAATGGGCTACTATCCGATTAGATATATACCCACGTTCATGGAAGGAAATTGTTTTCCAATGCAGGACCCCACTCCTATGGACACTCCGACCATCTTGTTCACTAACATGTATGTAGTTGTTTAAATAATACATGTATGCAGTTCCTCTTTGAAAAAAATTAAATGTACATACTTGTTTTCCATTTTGTTGTTTTTGCTAATAAAAATTATATTTTCATTTTTTTTTTATTTTTCTGATTTTATATTTTTTGTAATTTCATTGTTTTCTATTTTTTTCTGCATTTTATTATTTCCTTGATTTTTTATATTTATTTTTTATTCTTATTTTAATTTTTATAATTTTATAAGATATTTTTATTTTTTGTTTTAATTATAAATTTATAATAATAATGATTAGTTACGTTTTTATATAAGATTTTCATTTTTTTGGTACTTTTCGTAATTTTCTTTGAGTTATACTTTATGGGTTTCATATTTTATGCTTTAACTAAATTGGTTGACTAGGTACCCAACATGACCCAATTAAACAGAATTTGGTACCTTATTCATTGCGTCCCATGACCTGAGCAATACCAGGTTGGGTTGGGTCACATTCCAATTGGCTGGGTACCCGTGCTAGGAACACTCCTACTTAGAAATGTAGTCAAATGGTTAGTGTACTCTGCAGCTGTGATAACAATGAACTGGATGGACTGTGAGTCATGTTTTATGTTATGTTTTTGGTGGGCTCGTTGCAGCGAATGGAATCGAATGGTTTGTGCACTTTGTGGTGACAATGAACTGAATTGATGTGCATGTGATGTGCATTATGTTGTTTTTCTTTTTTGCATGTGTGCATGTGTTGTTGGCATGGGTGGGTTCCTTGTTAGAATCAGGGTTGTGATTGAAAGGACTAGATGGTCAAAGATAGAAGAAGCCAGCTAGTGATTGTCATCAGTAGAATTAATTGTAAATGGGTCATAGAGTTTGAAAAGTTTGAAAGTGTTGAGGAAAATAACATTTGAATAAGGGGGGGAATACCTTTCAAAAAAAGGGAGTGATGAAAGTAAAGCTCATAGAAGAACTTAGTTTGGGTACATGCCTCTTATGGTGCTGTTTTTCACCTAATGTGGTTTATTTGTCTTCATTGAAATGGTAAAAACTCCATTGGTGATGGATTTTAATCCTGCGATGCTGCTATAATTGAATGTGTTCTTCATGAAAATAGTTATTTCACTTTTATCTTTCACATTGATATGTAAAAATCATGTGATAATTATTTTTGGTTTCATGGGACTACGGTTGTGTTATCTAGTGGAACTCCTGTTTATTTATTGAACAATTTTACTTCCTGTTTCAGTAGTACCTTTCTTATGCTCAATATTTTACAGCAACATCAATTTTTTTGACCTTATAATCTGATGCTTTCTCACCTTTTTCTTTTTTCTAGTTCTCAAGATTGGAAGGCACAATTGAAAATTCCTCCTCCTGACACACGTTACAAAACTGAGGTATCTGTTCTATTGTTCATATATTGCAGTTTCCTTGAGTTAGTTGGAGTCCTTCTTTAGAATGCTCTTGTGAAATCTTTTTTTTTTCTTTTTCAAAATGTTTTTTTGAGTAGTAGTGACAATATGTGATACATGCTATTAAGGAGGCAATCTACATCGTTACAGTTTCATCATGCACAGGTGGGATTTTGATAAGTTTAAATTACGTTCTGATCTCTTTTAAAGTAAAAATGACAATTGCTCCATGTCACTAATCATCCCACTTCATTATAACTTCAAAAGAAGTATGTTGCAACAAAAATATGGCTCCCTCATTGATTAGATTGAGGGCCACGAATTGACAAAAGGATTTACAAGAGAAATCAGGCTCTCTAGATATGGTCTCTCATACTTAAAAGATGACTGCATGTGCATTCTTCTGAAGCCAATTCGTCCAATCCACAATCAATGCCTGAGCATGGTCGTGTGTTACTCTTTAATGGAATGGCTCATTATCACTTCTTCCAGCCGAGGAACTCCTCGAAATGGATAAACCATCAATTCAATATCCTTTCTCAAACATAAATTGGAAACAGGTATGAGAAAGATAGATGCTGACAATCTTCGTGGTCCAAGCCACACAACACACAGGTGGCATCTGGACACAGCATAAATTTCAGCTCATAAGTCATAGTATCCCTCTTGTTTAAGCAAATATGCAGAGGCTTCAATGTTTGTTGGTGCCTCTGTCCAAAACAACCTGCAATTTCTTAGGAGATGGACATCCATACTTTCCCTATCCTAATAAAGCATGATGAGCCGCCCTAACAGAGAAGCAGCTACTATCCAGTTCTAATTGAATTGTTTCAGCATTAACAGGTCTAAAATAGTTGAGATCATCTTGCAATTGAATGAAATCCATAATCCTTTGATTGGGCAACTTTGAAAGGAAAATGGGAGTCCAGCAACCTTGCGCCTCTTGACCACCTGATTCCAACAGGAACAGATTGTGGCTTTGAGATCTGTAGCCAATGCATAAATCCTGGGGACTCGCTCTGGGAAACATCTTGTAGCTATTCAGTGGTCAAACCAGAATCTAATATTCAATCAATTACGAAACTTGAGTCCCAACAGTGGCGTGCTCTGAGATAAAGAGGATGCAAAATGCACTCGCACTATTCTACATTTTCAATTCAATGTTCTCCCACAACAAAAACTGATCGACTTTGTGATGTTATCTGGTCTTCCCTCCATAATCTTGGCAATCCACTTTGTTCACATCTAATGTTACCTAATAGGAAACCTCCAAATAAAAAATTTTTCTCGTTAATGCTGTTATGATGTGGTTTTTGTTGTCTATCATGTTTATCCTTCTTTCTTGTTTGCGACCATTTCCTTATTTGATTTTTTGCTGTAGTAGTATTACTCTATTAGATGCTCATAGGGTTTCTTGATGCATCTTCAAGCTTGAATTCTTGGATGTTAAGTTTCCTTTGGATTGAGGGCAAAGGGTCCAATAGCTTGATAATGTAGCAATCATTATGTTGGGATTTGTGACGATCTGGAGCATGGAGGAGTTCAGAAATCAGCGGCTGGAGGTTGGATCGACCCCTGCAAGGGGCTGAACCAGCTGCTGGCTGTTGCTGCAGCACGTGGATGGCAGGTCCAACCTTGGATCGGTCTGCTGTAGGTGTGGGCAGGGGGACAGGAAGCCCCTTAGGATGGCTGGCTGCTGTGGTTTGAAGAAGAAAGAGGAGGAGATGAGCTTAATTGATTGGAAGAATTTTTCTATTGCTCAAAGAAAACATATGGGAAGGCTTTGTATCTTATAGAGTACATATCTCCTAAAAATAGCAAATAAATATTCATATTTCTAAAACTAAACTCAATTAATCAAATCTTCTAGATTTAGAACAACCAAATCTTTACAAATCTCCTTAAAACAAATAAACTAAATTAGATTAATTGTCAACTAAGAAACCAATTCCTACTTATTTGGTCCTATAGACCTAAAATCTGTGGCCCAAGTGTCCTAGAGAACTGCCACGTGGCCTACATGCCATGTGGCTCTTCTTTGATTCCCAACACTCCCCCTCAAGTCGGAGGTCGAGAGGCCAATGACATGGTCTAGATGCCTCATCACTCTTCTTCTTTTCTTCTTCATCGGAAACTTGTATCTTTGATTCGTCATCATCCTCCAAGGTAGTGTGAGTCGGAAAGAACTTTGGTTTTGGTTGCGATTGAGAAGAACTTCGGCCTAGTTGGAAAGAATGTTGGCCCTAGAGAAGGTTTAGAAGAACTTCGATTGGAGATAACTTCGGTTGAGTTGGGGCCGAAAAGAACGTTGGCCTAGTTGGAAGAATGCCGACTTATAGAGAAGGTTGGGAAGAACTTCGACTTGAGAATAGTTGCCTGGAACGCTACTGCTCTAATACCATGTTGGAATTTGTGACGATCTGGAGCGTGGAAGAGTTCAGAAATCAGCGGCTAGAGGTTGGATCGACCCCTTCAAGGGGCTGAATCGGCTGTTGGCTGCTGCAGCAGCACATGGATGGCAGGTCCAACCTTGGATTCATCTGTTGCAGGTGCGGGCAGGGGGGCAGGAAGCCCCTTTGGACAGCTGGTTGCTGTGTTTTGAAGAAGAAAGAGGAGATGAGCTTAATTGATTGGAAGAATTTTTCTATTGCTCAAAGAAAACATATGGGAAGGTTCTCTATTTTATAGAGAGCACATATCCCCTAAAAATAGTGAACAAATATTTATATTTTTAAAATTAGACTCAACTAATCAAGTCTTTTAGATTTGGAACAACCAAATCTTTACAAATCTCCTTAAAACAAATAAATTAAATTAGGCTAATTGCTAACTAAGAAACCAATTCCTATTTTTTTGGTCCTATAGACCCAAAACTGGTGGCCCAAGTCGCCTTCTAGATAACATGTCACGTGGCTCTTCTTTGATTCCTAATACATTATTTGCCTAATTTTGTGAATTCATGTCATGGTAGTTTTGTTAGAATAAGAAATATGTTTAAGCTAGTTTTGGAATGACATTTCCTTTGTACAATTAGGAGTCTGGTGAGTAAAGTAATTATTTCCTAATAATTTGTTGGTCATTGCATTAGATTATTTTTTAGCAATTTTATGAGGAAACACTAATCTATCATTCTATCAATTTTTTTGCCCAAAACCTCATTGCTAGCTTGATGGTGGGGGGTGGGGGGGGGGTTATACTATTTCTAGTAGAGAGCATATTGCTGAGGCACTCAGAATGCACTTCTTGGAGTTTACAAGGGGCTATCCCCTTGGGTGTTGGGAGTTGTTTTCTCTAGACTTGCTCGTCCTCGATGAAGGGATGAAGAAAAACTTGATTATGGTTTTTTTAGAGGAGGTGTCCTCAACTATTTGAGGCCTAAAGGTGGGAGGACCTTGTAGACTTGATGGGTTTTTGATCTTCTACAAGGAGGTTTGTCTGGTTAAGGGAACCTCCTAGCTGTGATTAAGGAGTTTATGTTGGATAACAAAAGTTTTGAGAAGCTGAACAAGTTCTACTTTTTCCTCCTCCAAAAGAACTGTTGACTTAATAGATGATATTGGGCCTATTGCTTTATCCAATGTGGTTTACTTGATTGCTGCGTTGATTTCGCTAATAGATTACGGAAGTTTCTTCCACATTTGATTTGTCCCATGTAGTCAGTGTTTGTGTGTGGACGATCCCCTCGGGAGCCCTTCGTTATGGTAAAGAGATGGTGGCTGCTTAGATGAAAACGAGAAACAGGAGTTTCCTTTGTAAGCTTGACTTCTCCAAGGCTTATGATTGTTAGTTGGCCATAGTTTTCTGGAAAGCCTTTAAATGAGGTGTTTTCTTGATAGTTGGATTTTGTGGATAAAGTGGTGTATCACCACTACTTCTTTGTTCTAGTTAATTGTGGTGGTTGGTCGTAGGTGCAAAGGGGGGTCTAGTAAGGTTGTCCATTGGCCTTGTACTCTTTATCCTTGAGGTTGATACTTTGGCGGGCATGGCTTTTAAGGCGTGCGACAATGGATTATTTCTAGGCTTCTCTTTTGTGGAGGATGGCTTTATACTCCTATCTTGTAGTATGTAGATTGTTAGAATATGTTCCTATTGGGTGTTTTTTCATATTTTGTTAATACTTTATGGGTCCTCCTTATAATTTACCCTTTTTCCTTGCTTTATATAAAGAGGCTAGGGTGCTTTGAAATAAGACAAGTCATTCTCTTCTCTTTCAACATGGTATCAGAGGAAGGTAAGTCATATGCCTTTGTGCTTTGGTATCTCCTACCAAAATCCTAGAAGGAAAGAGAGATCTCGCTTCTCCTTGATTTCTTGCTCATCGAACTTGTAGTCTTCACTCTTGGCCTTAGAGCACCGACGACCCTAGCTTCATAGGTGTCGTTGCCCAGAGGGTAGCATCACCACCAGCACCTGCAGCAGTGCTGCCAGCAACATCGCCAGGTGTTGCTGGAGTGCCATAGTAATGCTACAGTAGTGTTGCCAGCATTGTTGGTGATTGTCTAGAGGAGCGATTTATGCTCCTGATGCCTTTCCTCGTGTCTTGGGTTGCGTGAATTGTATGTCATGGGTTGGGGTGCTCTTGCTGTCTATGATTGGCTCTTGATTTTGTGATGTGGGAGTCTTTTAGTGTTCTAAGATCAAAATAAACTACATTACTTCTACAGCTTCTGCATCTACATGGCAACCTCAGGACCTTTGAATACTTTTGAAGTCAAGCCTGTGACTTCTACCTCCATTGTGATTCAAGGCACCTCTATGAACTTATTGGTGTCCACAACTATCTTCTATGGTCCCAGTTATTCAAGATCTTTGTAGGAGGATAGTAGAAGCTCTATATTCTGACAAAGCTTACCCCTGAGTCTCAATCACCAGAATTTGAGAGATGGGAGCAGGACAACTATTTGGTTATAAATTGGATGATGAATGGTATTGAGCCACAGATCGTTGCAAATCTCTTGTATAACAAGATCACCAAGGAGATATGAGACAACTTGGCGAAGAATTTTTCTCAAAAGTCTAATCATGCTTGTATGGCCAATATCTATCGTTAGATTTGGTCTATGACTTAGGAGAGTGCTCACTAGTTGATTACTACGCTGAGATGGAAGCACTCTATGAGGAACTAAATATGTTCTATCCCTTTTGCTGTGATACACACTACTCAGATAGGGCAATGCTAAGTGTGGTAGGTTTATAGGTTTCTATACAGCCTGAGTTTTAGACTTTAGTTTGCCAGAGATTAAATACTTGCTTTGGATGACATTCTTGATCTTGAGACGGTCTATGGGAGGCTTTAAAGGATTGCTACTAATGTGAGTGTAGGGACATAGACTACTACAAAGCTTGTTGTACCTTCGACAAAAGCATTTGCTTTTGCACTTTGTAGTTTCTAGTGGTCGTGTGGGCCTAGCAGCAGGCCAAGGTCGAGGACGAACTTATGAGCTATGTATTCACTGCAAACATACTAACTAAGGTTTGAAATATCGATTTTGACGTCGTGCCGATGAAATTCTAAGTGTGCATGTTGTGGAAATGCCCGTTTTTCGATGACCATGCCGATGGGCATGCCGAGGGCACGTCATGGGAAAGTCAAGGGCATGCCGATAACATGCCGACAAGAAAACATATAAATACTCAAAATGATGTTGAAATATTCGAATGTGTGTGTAGTTGGTTGACTTAGGTGTTTCTTGACATAGGCTAAAATTAGCTCAATCTGACAGAAACATATTAGCTGCAATGTTTCATCCATTATAGGTCAAGGAAAGATAGAAGATACACCTCACAGTACGACTGGAGATCCTTTTGAGTCTAATACTATTAGTAGAATTACGAAGTAGTTGAATTGGAGATCCTTTTGTGTGTGTGTGTGTCCCTCTTTATATCATTGATACTAACCACCTGCTTGAGCGTCGTTAGGCCAAGTTTGGACGACCTGGCTGAGCCAATTTTGCTGTGGCTCAGGAGTTCTCATTTGGTGGAGTCCCATCTCTCCATAGAGGACTATGCACGTCTGTTGCAGCTTCTTAGGTTGATTGCTTTGCCTACGGAACCCCAGGTTGCCTCCACATCCTTTGTTAACTCTATTGGTACTACGACCACTTTAGCTACAACATCCACCACTTCCTCGGTGGTGGATTTTGGTTCATCCAACCACCTCACGGGTAAGATGGATGCCCTTACATCAATATGATAATTTGCTGGTATTACCAAAGTTAGATTAGCAAATGGTTTTATTCTCCTGTGTTACCACTACACTTCAGTTGTCAAATGTTTATTGTGCCTAGAGTTCCCTTTGACTCTCTTATTTGTCTATAGATAACGTAAAGATCTTTACTATCATGTGATATTTGATGAACATTTTGTCTTCTTTCAGGACATCTGGATGTGGAAGATAATTGGTGGGGGGATTGAGGAAAATGGTTTCTACTACCTTGACATTTCTCATATTTTTGTTGGTGTTGCATTTATTTCTGTCGATCTTGTACTTTGGCATCGTTGTTTGGATTATTCTTTTGTTGTAAGGCTTGGACAGATGTTACCAGACTCTTCTATTTCGATTTCTCTTGACAGTGAAGCCTATCAGTTTGGGAAACACCACTGGGTTTCTTCTCCACCCATAGAAAATAATCAGATTCCTTCATTCCATTTTAGTTCATTGTGATGTTTGAGGTCGATGTCAATCTGATTTTTGGCATTTTATGGTCATTGTCGATGATCATGGTCACTTGTCTTGGGTGTTTTTTTTAAGGATTGATCATAGATTAGTACTGCATTGCCAAAATATTTTAATAAAGTTTTGAATTTTTATTCCATTGTTATAAAAATCTTCAGTCGTGATAATGCTCTTGAGTTTGTGCAATGTGAAATTCAGGACTTTCTTGCTAAGAATGGCACTATTCACCAGACATCATGTTCTTGATGTGGCAAGGTCCCTTCTCATTGTGATGAAAGTGCCCAAACATTTATGGGGGAATGCCATTTTTACTGCCACTTATCTAATAAATAGGGTTTCTTCTATTTTTAATGGTGACGTTCCTTTGCACATTCTACAACATGATGTTGTGCGCTTTAGCTTACTATTGCGGACTTTTGGTTGTACTTGCTTTGTTCATTTTTTTTTGGGTGGTTGATACGCTTTCTCATAGGTTTGTCAAGTGTGTGTTCCTTGGATATTCCTGCTCTCAAAGGGGGTATCACTATTTTGAAGCTGTTGGGAACATATGCTATGTCTCTTCTGAGATATCCTTTTTTGAGAGAGTGCCTTACTTCTTTGATGAGGGCTTCTTTTTTGAATGGGTCACCCATACCTATCAACGTCACCCTACAAATCCTTTGTTTGATCCTCTTCTTTCTATGCAGGTTGAAGTTCTTGAGGAGAGCCCATTTGACTCATATTCCCCATCAGCATCTGATCCAAATGTTCCTTCACCTCAGTAGTTTGATGATTTGCCCATTGCTTTATGGAAGGGAGTAAGAAGTTGTACTCTTCATCCTGTGACACATTATACAACTATTGAGAATCTTAGTTTTGCTTTGAGGAATTTTTCTATAAACTTGTAGGTCTAAAGAACTATTATGAAGGTATGCAGGATCCAAGTTGGCGGTTGGTTATGGATAAGGTGATGGATGCTCTTATTACAAGAGGCACTTGGGAGTTGACTGATCTTCCTGAGGGTGCAATGTTGGTTGACTACAGGTGGATATATACTGAAGCCAGATAGGACTGTTGAACGACTAAAAACGAGTTTGGTTGCAAAAGGCTATACACAAAACATATGGAGTGGTTATTTTGACATGCTCTCTCTAGTGGCATGGCTAAACTCTGTTCGTCTTATCCTATTAATGGCAGTAACTAAACAAGGCCCTTTACACCAGGTTGATGTCAGGAATGTCTCTCTATACGATGACTTGTAGGAGGAGGTTTATATGACCTAACCACTAGGTTATGTGGTTGAAGGGTAGAAGGTGTGTTGCCTACGGAAGGTGATATATGACCTGAAGTAGAGCTCTAGAGTGTGATTTGAGAGACTTAGTGGTGAAGTCTAAAAGATTGGTTTCCTAAGATCTATTTCAGATCATTTTATTTTTGTTAGACGTAAAGGAGTTAGGTGGTCATTCTATTGTTTTTGCTGATGATATGATTCTCAATAGTGATGATGTCACGGGAATTCAGGAAACCGAGGACTTCTCACAAACAACGTTTGTTAGGAAGGATTTGGGCAGTTTGAGATACTTTCTAGGTATTGAGGTAGTTAGAAATTCTAGTGGCATGGTTCTCTCACAAAGAAGATATGCCATGGAGCTCCTTGAAGAGATAGGTCAGTTTGAGTTGAAGCCCTCTTTTATTCCTGTAAAGTCACAGGGGTGCATAAAGGAGGAAGATGCTCCTTTGTTTGAGGACAAGAAGAAATATAGGAGTATAGTTGGGAAGCTTCTATATGTCACTGTTATTAGGCCAGATATGAGCTTTGCAGTCAACTGGACAAGGCAGTTTATGGAGAACCCTCGCTATAGCCATTGACATGTAGTTTGCTTAATCTTGAAGTACCTAAAGGGTACTCTTGGAAAGGGTTTGTATATGAAGAACAATGGACATGTGCATTTATATGCTTATTCTAATGTAAACTACGCAGGTGCTACAGAGGACAAAAAGTCTACTACTGGGTATGCCATCTTTCTTAGGGGTAATCTAGTAACCTGGAGGAGTAAGAAACAAATAGTGGTCGTCCATTCAAGTGCTGAAGTTGAATACCACGCCATGGCACATACTTCATGCGAGATTGCGAGATTATGTGGATGGTCCACTTCTTTGTTGATCTGGGGATCAAAGTAAAACTTTCTCTTCCAATATTTTGTGACAATGGATTTGTTACCTTCTTTACCACAAATCTAATTTTTCACAAGCATATTAAGCACATTGAGGTGGATTGTCAACATTTTGTCAGGAATATGGTTACTGAAGGGAAGATTGGCGCTCTTATTACAACTTTTGAGCAACAGGTGGTTGAAATTTTTACAAAGGCACTTCCACGGAAGTGTCATAATTATCTATATAACTAGGTAGGCATGATTGACATTTATGCTCTAACTTGGGGAGTGTTAGAATATATTCTTATTGGGTTTTTTTTTTTTTATATTGTTATTACTTTATGGGTTTTCTTGTAATTTACCCTTTTGCCTCTTTCTGTGTAAAGAGGCTAGGGTTTCTTGAAATAAGACAAGTCATTCTTTTATTTTCCAACAGAATGTGGATGATATAGTTTTCTTTGTTGAGGGTGGTAAACATGAAAAGCAAAGAATTTTACAGCTCTTGTTTGGAGTCTTGGCTTTACGTTTGGCTTTGTTGTCAATCATGCGAAGTTGGCTTTTTTTCAGTTCAACATGGATATTGCAAGCTTGCAGGTCCTCAGCACCTTGTCCGCCCTTGAAGTAGAAGCACCTGTTTGTGGGAGATTGGTTCCCTTTGATAGAGAAGCTGGAGGCTAGCATGTTGGAAAGGGAGGCTGCTATCTAGCTAAGGTTGATTGGTCCTCCTCATGTCCATGCTATCTACTATTCCTGTCTTTCACTTGTCTGCCTTTGTGCCTACAAGAAGGATTGTGAAGATGATTGACACGATCAGGAAGTTTTTCTGGAAAGGGACTGAGTAGGTTGACAGATTCCTTCACCTGGTGGCTTGGGATGTTGTTTGTGTAGCCCTTGTAAAATAGAAAAGGTTTGTCATCCTGAGACATGACATCTTTAGCATGGCCTTGCTCTTGAAGTGGGTGGTAAAATTGTTTTTGTATCATGACAGCATTTGGCACTGCCTGTTTGCCAGTGCCTATTGTTCCCCTTTGCACTTAGGTGAGGGATCTGCTAATTTTGCAGGACATAGCCTTCTGCTGTGGATTGTCAACTGTTATATGGCAGGTTGTCTATCTTTTCCAACCAGTCCTTGATGATGGGTTGACTTTCAGTTTATAGGAGGATGACCAGTTAGGGGAAGGTGTGTTAACTCAACTCGGGTGAGGAGAGTTTATCTGAGGTGTGACAGGTAGATCTACTATGTCTCTTGGGTTTGGTGCAGGATGTGAGTCCTGTTGATATCACCCTTGACTTGCTGGTTAGGGGAACTTCTCAGTCAAGAAGGCGTACAGAACTTTACTTGGTGATGTGGATGCAGGAACCTTAGAGTTGGCCAAGGATTGCGCATCTTTCTGGAAGTTGAAAATCTCGCTCAATCTGAAGATATTTCTTTGGTTTCTATGTAGATGACGACTAGTCACAAAGGTTAAAGGGAAGGTCTGGTCCCTAAGGCAGGTACTACATTCGTCTTGTGTGATGTCGGTGAGGAGGATGACACACCTTTTTCTTAACCATGAGTTTGCTGGAGCAGTGTGGGAACACTATTCTATTTCAGGCATGCTTGTGGACCCCCTCACTGCTTTTTGGGTGGTGTATAGTTGTGGCATCTAGGTGGACTCTTATGTAGGTGAAGCCTTGTGCAGTGCTTTGGAGTATCCGGCTCCAAAGGAATTGATGTGTTTTCTGTGGGGAAAGGGCTTGGCATGAGAATGTTGTTAGGGAGGTTCTGTTTCCTTTTTCTCCTTGGACGCAGGTTATGTAATTCTACTCCCTTTTGGAGGTACTTAATGGAATGCATGGCTAGTGACCTCCAGTAGCCATCGTTTTTCTTGTCAACAACAAAAAAAAGAACTATTCATGCCATGTCTATGTTTCCCTCATGAGTTTGATGACTATCTTCATTTTCTTGTCAACAACAAAAAAAAGAACTATTCATGCCACGTCTATGTTTCCCTTGTGAGTTTGATGACTATCTTCATACTTGGAAAAGCAGGATTTTGATAACTTGAGTATGCTTGATGAGGGTAGAAATTGATCTCTAATGCCACGCTCGTGTTGTGCGTTGAGTCTCTGGATACCAAGTTTGTGGTGTCAAATAATGCAGTACGATGTGCTGGCAGTTATATTCACATTGATTGGTTTGTTCCGAAGCACCTTTCTTACAATGAGGGACACATTCAAATTGTGCTTATTTCTTGAGTACTGTATTTGTATCAAGAGAAAAGTCACTCTGCTTGAGATAAGGTGGATTTGGTTGTCCTTGGCAAGTATTCTTTGCATAATAGGAGACAAATGTCAAACTCTTCTGTTTAAGTTTTCCTTTTACCATTTACCCTCTATTTAGTGGAAGGAAGGTAATGTTGCTCTGAGTGGCTCAGTTTGTCAAGTGCCTCACATAAAAAGTGAAAAGTTAGAATATCCATTGTTATGGATGGAGGGACAACATTTTGAGTTCATAAGCTATGTTGCTAATTTCTCTCAGAGCTCACTCAGCATATCATATCACTCATTTTGATGAATGTAAATAAGGGTAAATACTACTTTCAGGAAAATGGGCAAATACTTATTATTGGATCATTAGATCTTATTCATATCTGATGTGTTCTTATTGTTGGAAGTTGACAGGGTGAGCTCTATAATCTTCTGCAAGTCAAGTGACTTTTTTTTTTTGGAAAGGGAGTTTCAAGTGGAAGTTTAGATTCCCTTTAAGATGCACATCCACGGAGGTGGAATTTGACAACCAATGTGTTATGTTTGTTGTGTGATGGTTGTGATCGCTTTCTTTTTTTTTAGTGGTGAGGTCATGATCTATCTCTAGATTAGGTTACATCTCGTTGTTTGGCTTCATCTTCAACAAAGAATCAATGCCTTTCCCATCCGAATGGTTAGAAGTGGATGTTCTGCAGTTAGTAGTATTTTGGATATTCCCTCGAAAGCTGCTATTCTTTCTAATGCCGATTGTTTTTCTACAATCTTAGTCGGAATAGATGGATGATGGATCATCCATTGTTTAGTTACCATTTGATGGTGACAAAGCATGGTGCTGGTCATAGCTATCTCAGTGATCGAGAAACCATGGAATGACTTAACTTTGAATACAAGATGCTATTCTTGAGGGTCAAGCACCACGTATTAAAGATTTGAAGATGTAGTTAGCCTTCATGAAGGTATCTGATGCAACTGTGAACCAGTAATCTCCTCCGAAGCAAAAAGTTGAGCAAGGAAGCTTTGGAAATGGCCAAAGAGAAAATAAGATGGAATACAAAGCCTGCTATCTGGTTGGATCTTGTAGAGATTTTAGGTGGCAAAAGTAGAGCATGAAGACTCCTATGTGCATGCAACAACAAGAAGTCGCTATGTTTAGGGTGTCTGGACGGTCCACCAAACGTCTGATCTGGGTGATTAGACACGTCTGGAGAGGAGGCAGCGACAGGGTCTGGTTGAGGCAGATCAATCTTCACAACTGGAATTGGTCTGCTCTGTGCAGATCGGTCTCATTAGGTTGGATCGGTCCTACCGTGGATCTCTTGCCTCTTGGATGATCGGTTGTAGTAGTAGGAAGAAGAAAGAAGTAGAGGGAGGAGAGGAGCCTTGTTGTTGGGAAATATTCTTTGTATTGCTCAAGAGAAAATAAGGTGGGAAGGCTCTTTATTTATAGGGAGTATATATCCCAACAAATAAAGCAAGGGATAAAATCTTGTATCCTAAAGAGAATATTTTCTTATTTGGAAAAAAATTGTCTCTTAACAAAACCAACTCCTTCAACTTAATTCCTAAGAAACTCAAATACTAAAAATAGATAAGCACCAATTTTGTTACACCAAACAAGGTCCACAAGGACCTTTGCCGCTGGCACTGTTGGGCATTGGATGGATGCCACATGACACTGCCACGTGGCCTGTTGATTGCTATGTGGCATGTGCCACGTGGACTATTTCCAATTCCCAACACTTCCCCTCAAGTTGAAGGCCATGAGGCTGACGATTTGGCCTTCCATTAGTGAAGCTAGATGCCTCACCATTCATCTTCTCCGAGGGTGAAGCTTTCAATATTCTTGGATAAATCGATGGCCAGTCCTTCTGCGACTTCCGAAGTTGCTTTTGTGGCAACCTGAGTGGTTGTCGCAATGATTGCTATGGACTTGTCTTCTCGTAGAACTTGTAGCTTCTCCAGATCTTCAGAAGTAATGGAGTTGATACATGAGATGCTAGTAACCCCACATGGTCTCTCGTATTTCTCCGAACACTTGTCTTGTGGATAATTATTTCGTCTACAGTGTTGGCACTTTGGGTAGATGCGGCTAGATACATGTCCATGCCCTCATCCTCGTCTTGCACTTGCTTCTGGGATAGCGAGTGCAGAACTCTCACTCTTTGGCACATCTTCCTTCTCAGGGATCTCTATCTTGAGGAGACGGGAGAAGATGATCTCTAGATCCATCTTCCCTTCTGAAGCGAGAATCAGATCACGTGTGGCTCGGTATCTGGAATTAAATCCTAACAAGAACTTGGCGGACTGCCAAACCACACGTCTCCCCTCATTTGTCACAATAGAGAGGCTCGTAGATCTCCAACTCCTCGAATAACACCTCCATCTTCTCGTAGTACTTAGTCAAGGAGAGATCTCCTGGATTGGCCGTTCAAATATGGGTGTAAAGCTCGGTGGTGCGGGTGTTGCTCGAGGTGTGGGCATATCTCTTCTTGAGGGCTGTCCAGATCTTGAAGGCACTCCTTTTGTAGAGTATGTTCGAGGTGATGGATGGATACATCAAGTTCATGAGCCAATTCATGACTACATAATTCTCCTTCTCCTGCTTCGCCTTCTTCTTGTCATCCTTGAAATTCAGTGTCTCTTCAATTAGAATACTAAGTTTCTCTTGTCCACCAACGAAGATCTTTAAGGCACGAGCCCACAAGACATAGTTGGCAGCACCACTCAACTTGATGGTTGTCCTAGAGACAACCACCTTACTTTCTCTAAGGTTGAGCCTAGCATCTCCGATGGTCGTCGTAGATTCTGCCGTCTCTTATCCTTCTTTCGTGTAAATTGCCGGATTCGTCAAGGACTTCTTCGGATGCACGAATCACCTACGAGTAGTTGATCTTTTACGCACACAGGAGCATAGATTGTAGGCTTTGATACCGTGTAGAGATTTTAGGTGGCAGAAGAGGAGTGTGGAGATTCATATGCGAATGCAGCAACAAGAAGTCGCTGCGTTTAGGAGTCTGGACGGTCCACCAAACGTCTGATTTGGGTGATCAGACATGTCTGTAGAAGAGGCAGCGACAGGGTCTGGTTGAGGCAGACCGGTCTTTACGGCTGGAACTGATCTGCTATGTGCAGACTGGTCTCCTCAGGCTGGATTGGTCCTTCTGTGGGCTGGTAGAGAAGCCTCTTGCCTCTTGGATGATCGGCTGCAGCAGTAGGAAGAAGAAGAAAGAAGTAGAGAGAGAGAGGAGCCTTGTTGTTAGGAAATATTCTTTGTATTGCTCAAGAGAATATAAGGTGGGAAGGCTCTCTATTTATAGAGAGTACATATCTCAACAAATAAAGCAAGGGATAAAATCTTCTTTCCTAAAGAGAAAATCTTTTCTCATTTGGAAATATTTTATATCTTAACAAAACCAATTCCTACAACTTAAGTCCTAAGAAACTCATACTAAAAATAGATAAGCACCAATTTTGGTGCACCGAACAAGGTCCATGAGGACCTTTGCCGCCGGCCCTGTTGGGCGTTGGATGGATGCCACGTGGCACTACCACTTGGCCTGCTGATTGCCATGTGGCACTGCCACGTGGACCATTTCCAATTCCCAACAGATCTCTTCTAGTGTCGTAAATCTCGTGTGCAGCTTGCTTTTGCTAAAGCTTCATTCTTTGCATGATCTAGCTCCTTTTTCTATTAGTTGATCTTTACGTCTGTCTCCAGTTGACAGTTGGATCTCAGGCCATCTGTTATTTTACATTTTCTTGAGAGGAAATTATCTGTAGGCCTATAAGGGATAAAAAAGTTATGAATCCAGGTTCCAGTACAGATTCCTTTGAAGTGCATGTTTACATGACTACAGGTCTTGATGTGTTTGTTTAAATCAATGAATCGTGTTAAGTTATACCAGTCGTGTGCCAGTGATGTTTGATTTATTCTTTCGATCTCTGGAATAGAATATCTGGTATAGAAAAGCTTAGTGGGCTAGCAATCATGGAGTGTGCTTAAGTATTTGTGCTTACTAGGGTGTGTGTGACTTTCCTCCTCAAATGTTGGGTTCAATTCATAAATTATAAGCAATGTGGTCATTTTTGCTTAATTGGTGGAACGATGAAACTGAAAAGCAATACTACAAAATCTTGTGCAGACTTGAAAGTTCTCTCTCTGTCTCTCTTTGTCTTGTGCGAAGAGGATGGCTTGATGGAAGTGTCCATCCAAACCTTTTATTGCAAGGACCCACTGCCTCAATTTTTTACAAATGAGAATCCACCAACAGATCCCATGTACCCTAATAGGATTTCAAATTAAACTTCCCCCTCAGGTATCCCTTTAAGAAGCAAATAAAGGAGGGTCCAAACTTAAAACACTCAAATCCTAATTTTCTTCTTCCTCATCACTCATGGCCATCTAGAAAAACCTGTTGCTTGCTTTTTCCATCCTTTCCATGGTTCGAGTTCCTCGCAACGTGATTGTGATGTGTTAGAACTGTCACTGGGATAATTGTAATCATGATATGTTCCTTCTGGCTGTGCTTGGCCATGGGAAACAGTAGCCTATGGGATATCCCATGGGCATTGTGGTTTCATGTAAACCCTCTCCATCACCTCTTTACCAAATTTCCATATAAAAGATATTATCCCACTATACAAAATCCTCTCCACCACATCTTTTTCCCATCCACTATGCAACCACCACATATGCCACCACCTATCCCACCCCACAACCAAACACTGATAACCACCTATCCCAGGGATAATCTTTATCCCACAACGAAACACAGCCTGAGTCATCGGTTGAGAATCTCCTTCTATCATCTCACATAAGGACTGAAAGCCCCATGCGAATTTGCTGGAACACCTGAAACAGGGGTAGCATAGGTTTGATCATAAGCATTAAAGCTCTTGCTCAGTAATAAATACTCCCAGATGAAAAATAAACTTCTGCATGGGAAACAGAAATCCTAGAAGTGGTTGTCTGATCCCCTTCAAATATTTTAAACTTTTCCTGATTTTTTCTACATACTCTATCCCTGCGGAATTTAAATCGACCAATAACCAGGTTGTATCTCAATGGAGGTCTATATTCCAAATTTGACCATCTGCCATGGCTGTTTCAGAAGATTCTCCACTTAGCGGGTCGAGCTGCAACTTGTTGACAATTTTTTTTGTCCAGTGCTTGCTGGCTCAGTCCCAAAATTATTGGGACTTGTTGTAAGTGTCACAGTTTTGGTTGGGATCTGTGTTTTGGGAAACATACCTTATCCTCTCTTGCAAATACTAGTTGATCCCTTTTCGAATTTGAATGTACTGTAAGTGGCTGTTCTCCCAAATCTCCAGGTGCAATTTTCGGTATCCATAACTGCCTCTCACACATCTGGGTGGTGTCTCCACCCTGCATCAACCATTCCCAGTGAGATACCAATGTTGTAGAACGTTGTAATCATACTCTTGATCGAAAATCTTTTGAATAGCGACAAATTCACATCTTTCGTGAAAATGGAGACATTTTCTTCAGGAACCAAATGAAAAGAGCTCACCTCAATCTTAGCCAATACTCTCCTCAGATCATATGAATGAATTTCATCAACAATATCCTCTCTGAGATGCCCAAATGATGAGGCCAAAGATTGGACCACCTTCCCATGCCACAGATGAAGTGATCGGCCAAAGGTGGTTTGAATTATCAAGCATGAAGATGTTGCTGTCAAGAACAATTGTGACCACCACCTTCAGTGCAAGAAAACACTGTATGGAAGATGAACTAAATGGCAGAAATCTCACCTCTCGATCACTAATATGCAGAATGAACCTCCTCTTTACCATGAAAGTTGATAATCAGAAGATACACTAGGGGACTCCCTTAGTATTGCACCTGAACAAACTTGACGGAATATATATGATCTGAGAAACAACTTACTAAACAATGGCATAAATAATCCAGATCATAGTCCCAACCGTGCCATGGTGCACTGACATCCATCTCTGCTATTTTTTTGCACACAGATGATGGTCCCTTTCTGCAGCCAACATTTGGTAGGAGTCTCTTTTTAAAGAAATAGAAGGCAAGAGACCTATAGGTGACCATAGCTCGCACAGGCTAAGGCAGAGTGAAGGAAAAGAACAAGGCCTGGCAAAGTGCATCTCTGCCAGCAAAGAAATAGAACATAATGATAACTTTGAATGCCACATCTTTTCTTTGTGGATTGATAAGATTGACCAGTGAAGAATCTCCTCCGACAGAACAGTGTATCTCTCACTACCCTCATTCTCGGGGTTGATGATCATGGTGTGGAATATGGTAATTGGCAGGTGAGAGCATTGGGAATATTCTATGTGAAGTGAGTATGCATGCAAGTAGTCAATTTTGTATTTTAGATAATAGAAACAAAATAAATAACAAATAATTTGTCCTACTATTCTTACCAAAACATTAGTTGAATAGAACACGTGATTACTAATGCACAAACAATCACCTTTCACAAAAAAAAAAAGTATTCCATCAAAATATCAGGTTTTAAACATTGCATAAATAAAATGCTCCAATGATCACAACCAAATAGGCTGGATGTGATGCTGTAGTGGCAACCACCCCCCACAATTTGCTTCTTCCTCCTTGGTGACAGCCTCAGCATAGGTGCTCTCTCATGGGGATGCTCTTGTGGCTGTGCTCTTTTACAATGCTCTCTCTTCATTTTCTCTTGCAAGGTAAGTGATCTCGTATGGCACCTTCTTGTTCGTCATTGGCATTAAGATCTTGTCTCTTGAAGTAGGTGACCTTTTGTGGGGATGCTGTTTTACAATGCCCTTTTATGAGTGGATTATCCCTTGCGATACTCCCCTCTTCCTCCTCAACTTCCATTGCATCCCAGCAGGCTTGAGGAGGATATTGCGACCCTCACCGTCCAATTCCATAGTTGCTTCATTGTCTTTCAAAAACAAAGCCACGACTACTCGCTGGGATAGGGAACTGGGATCACTACTGGTGGAAACTTATTTTCAAAAAAAAAAAAGAACAAGAAAAACACTACCAGTGGGAACTCTTGACTCATGGTGCAGGGGTTTCTGATGATAACAACGCTACTTGATACGAACAGGTGAGGTGTAGGAGTCATTGATGACCCAAGAATTCCAACTACATGTGGTGGTTGCACTTCTTTTGTGGTTATTATGGATTACACCCTTTATCAGTTATTTTAAGTGGCAACAAAAAACTTCAAGCCTTAGATGGCATGTCTAGCTAGTTGCAGTGACGTGGAGATAGCGATCGTGATTGCTATTGGTGGTTACGTCATGTCTGGGTGGTGACATTATTGCGGTTGTACTCGCTATTGGAGGCAACTGCAGGGACGTGGATGCAGTTGTGACGTCCTAATGTTGGTTGTATGATTTGTTTTTTTTAAATTATATATTGTATTCTCATGTAGCAATGTGCTAGTAATACACATCTTAATTCTTTTGGGTTTGGACTCTTTCTGAGTAAATAAAGCTACCCTTGTTTTAAAAAGAAATCTAAAATATTATCTCAAAGGATATGGTATTTGGGGTTGGGGACTTGAGAATCGTCAGGAATAGATATCGTATTTGGAGTGTCAAGGGTTTTATGCTTGTGGGTACATTAGATCTAGTATCCATGTCTGACCACATTTGATATTGGGTGAGTGTTCAGCTGATTATGTGGCATTACTTGGACCATATAGTCACCGTGACTGAATGCAGCCTAGTTTCTACTAATTGCACACAGCCAAGCATGCAGTGCACTCATCCTGTTTTCTACTCTACAAGCATGCAACCTAGCAATTTCAAAGGGTAGGAGCCTTGGCATTTAATTTGGAAGTGAGTTATGTGCTTCTGTTGACAATGACAATTTAACTTTATGATAGTCAGATCAGCTTCGGGAGTTTTGATCTGCAATTGTTTGGAATAGTGATTTGGGTATTGGCATTGGGATATCCTATTCCTTTTTTGATTTGAGTTTGTATTTGGTTGATGACTTGTGAGCTATATTTTTCTTGACTGGCAGTTGCATAATAATATTTGTATTATTTGTAGGATGTGACAGCTACCAAAGGAAATGAGTTTGAAGATTATTTTTTGAAAAGAGAATTACTTATGGGCATTTATGAAAAGGGTTTTGAGAAACCATCTCCCATTCAAGAGGAAAGTATTCCAATTGCTCTGACTGGTAGTGACATTCTTGCACGAGCCAAGAATGGGACTGGCAAGACTGCTGCGTTTTGCATTCCTGCTCTTGAGAAAATTGATCAAGATAACCATACCATCCAAGGTTTGTTACTTCCCTCTTCGTTATCTGTTCTTTGGTTTACACATTATCACTTTAAATATTATGGTATCTTTATGGAGTGTGTGTTGTTGTTCGGGGGGAGGGTGGGGGGTGGGTAGGGGGGGATGCAGGAGTTGGGAGTTACAAAATGTTTTGCTTATGCTCTTTATATTCAGATTTGTTGGATTGCTTTTGATATTCTAAGAGGGTCTTCCATGGCTTTTTTCCTTTGTCCAAAGTTAGTCAATTTTTTTTCGTGCTATCCTGTCTGTTTATGTTCTTTTTCAATGTATCCAGAGCTATATAGTTTAATGGCTCTGAATCCTATGCTGTTCCTTTTCTTGCATTTCTAGTGCAACACTCGATTAGGGGAAATTCTTCATGTTTTTATGTGTGTTCTTGTTCTCTGTCATTTTTTTCCTATTGAAATTATCAAAATTGCATGTCCATTTTACTTGCAGTTGTTATATTGGTTCCTACACGAGAATTAGCTCTTCAAACATCACAAGTATGCAAAGAACTTGGAAAGCATTTGAAAATTCAAATCATGGTGACAACTGGAGGGACTAGCTTGAAGGATGATATCATGCGGCTGTATCAACCAGTTCATTTGCTTGTGGGAACACCTGGGCGGATACTTGATCTTACGAAAAAGGGGGTTTGTGTTCTGGATAATTGCTCTATGCTCATAATGGACGAGGTGTGTTGCAGAATCATTAAGTAGATTAGTTTCTAGATTTTCCTGTTCAGTTTAGGTGCAAAATAGTTACTGTCATTACCTGATTATTTGGAAATATTTGCCTTTTGTAGTATTATTTTATTAGCTCTTTTTCAAACTAGATTTCTCTTTGAATTATATCTCTCTTTTACACCCCCCCTTTCCCTTTCATTGACATCCTTCTTCCATCATGTCAGGCAGATAAACTTTTATCACCAGAGTTTCAGCCTTCAATTGAACAGCTTATTCGCTTCCTTCCGACAAATCGGCAAGTCTTGCTGTTCTCTGCAACATTTCCTGTAACTGTTAAAGCTTTCAAGGATAAGTATCTACCCAAACCTTACACAATTAATCTCATGGACGAGCTTACTCTGAAGGGTATTACACAATATTATGCATTTGTGGAAGAGAGACAGAAAGTCCACTGTCTAAATACCCTCTTTTCGAAGGTTGGTTTCTTCATGAATACTGGCATGTCTTATGTTTATCTCTGTGACTGATGATTGTGCTTTTGTTACTTTTCCCAGCTTCAAATAAACCAGTCCATTATATTCTGCAATTCTGTAAATAGAGTTGAACTTTTGGCAAAGAAAATCACAGAACTTGGATATTCCTGCTTCTATATTCACGCTAAAATGCTTCAAGATCATCGCAACCGAGTTTTCCATGATTTTCGTAATGGTGCTTGCAGAAATCTGGTCTGCACAGGTAAATGGGTCCTCGACACCTTGCTATACTGCCCACTTTTCACATTGACAAGATGCTAATATTTACTTGGTTTTTCTTTCTATGTCGTGACTTCAATTGGCATATCTACAGATTTGTTCACAAGGGGAATTGACATCCAAGCAGTTAATGTTGTTATTAATTTTGATTTTCCAAAGAACTCAGAAACCTACTTGCATAGAGTATGTTTTCCTCTCCACCTCTTCTCTTTTGCACTTCACAGTGAATGCGTGTTTAAATTTGTTCTTTGGGTTTTTTTTGTTTTTTCCCCCTCCACCACATTGCAAGATGCAAGCATTTTTATGGTGATTTTTGAAAAAAAGAAGTATGGCTACTCGAGTTTGGTAGTATCCAGAATTATGTTCACCAAGTAAAAGCAGTTCTATTAAAGTGAATTGGCCTTCTTTCCCCAGTGTTTTGGAATGCAGTGCTGGTCAATGTGCACATCATTGTTTATGGTGAAGTTTGTCATGCAAATTTTTTTTGAAAAGGTTTTGTCATGGTATGTTATTGCGGAAGAATTTGTAAATAAATTTTATTGAAATGAGATTGAATAACAAGAACAATTCCTAACCCTTTTTTATATAGAGAGGAAATTACAAAAGTAATCCTAATCCTACTAACTAATTTTGGAAACAAACTCAATCAAATCAAATTCTTATTAAAATATAAAGGGATAAAACAAAATAACGTTTCCTAGTTTGACTAGTACTAAAATATTGCTTTCCTAATTCTCTAACACTCATCCCCAAGTTGGAGTGTACAACCTTCAACTTGAAGGAGGCATGTAAAATGAGAACTTCCCCCTAATGTTGGCTGTTGGAGAAGCATGAAGTAGTGCAGACTGTAGTAGAAATAGCAGTTGAAGTAGAGTACTGGTTGCTGTAGTACATTAGCAGCAGGACACAATAACTGTCGTAGTAGTAATTACCAGACACAATAGAAGTTGGGCTGTAGCAGAAGTAGTAGCATCACACGTAATGGTTGTAGCAATAGTTGTGACTGCACATACAATGGCCGTAGTAGTAGTAGTGGCCACACATCAGGAAGCATTCCCGCGTACATAATAGTAGAGGGAAGTAGCATAGACTATAGCAGAAGTAGCGGTTGTTGTAGGGTACTGGTTACTATAGTGGAGTAGCAGCAGGACACAAAACCTGCCATAGTAGTAACGGCCAGAGACATTAGAAGTAGGTTTGTAGCAGAAGTAGCAGTATCACACACAATGTTTGGAGCAATATTTGTGACCACACATGCAATAGCCGTAGTAGTAGTAGTGGCCACACATCGGGAAACATTCCCAAGTATGTAGTAATAGAGGTGGGAGAGCCTTGCTCAGAGTTCCCACTAGTCATTAACTTCTACTGTGAAGCTAGATGTTGGATAAGAAGTCCTGGCACATTGGTCTAAAGTGGTAGGGGAGGCGAAAGTCCTAGCCTTATCAGTAGCGAAAGTTGATCCTGAAGCTGACATTGCTCAGCGAAGTTGTGTGTGGAGTCAGCACAGATCACATGTGAGTGTGTGTGTGGCCAGTGCAGATCATGCGTGGGTGCGAGGGGTTGGTGCAGTTCGTGCTTGGAGATAGGGCAACAGTGCGGGTGGGTTGCGTGCAAAGAGAGGATAGTGTGTGCGTGGCTTGCACGCGAAATAAGACCCACATGCAAAGGTGTGGTGGGCAGATAATCCTGTGTGTGTGATGTAGGCACGTAGATGAAGTATGGCGATGCGTGCACAAACAACACATGGAGGGGACTGTGTGTAGGAGGGAGAAGGTTGGCCGTTCAAGGAATTCCTTATGATTGTTCGCACTCTGATATCATGTTGAAGAATTTGAAAATAGATTTTATTAGAATTAGATTGAATAACAAAAACAATTCCAAACCCCTTTTTACATAGAGAGGGAATTATAAAGGCAATCCTAACCCCATTAATTAATTTTGGAAACAAACTCAATCACATCAAACCTAATTAAATCAATTCTCTAAAAATAGAAAGAAATAAACCACAGCTTTTAACTAATCCTAAATTACTCTACCCCAAATTCTCTAATGGTTATTATGTCCTATTTTCAAATGAAATTAGTCATGATTCCTATGCTAAATTACCTTTTACTCAAGCATTTGTGAAAGTTGCGACCTTGACCATTTGCAAATGTTGTCTTAGCGTGCTTGTTATTTTTGTAGTCTATAAATAATAATTTTGTTAATGCATTTGCATTTTACAGACAATGCATAGTGTATAAATTAGCAATGCAGCAATTACGCAGGTGGTCCAACAGAAAGAGTTTAAAAATAGATTGCAAAAGAAAATAAAATTATCTTATGCGAAGATAAGTTCTGAAACTTTGCCTCATGTTGGAGATTTTATGTCTGTCCTGCTCTCTGTGGCTATTTGAACTAAAGGGAATGCCTGCAGGCTTAATTTTCGGTGCAAGTGCAGGTAGTAAATATTTGTCCTTAAATCCCGTCATGCTGTAAATGAATTCTGGTTGATGTTTATAGTCTAGGATTCAGGGCTGTCAGCTATAAACGTAGTAACTTGTTATTGTTACGAATCTCCATGGATTTTAGAGTCTAGGACCAAAATTCCAACTCATTACAATCCTAAATTGGTTTTAGATTAGGAGACTTCATCCTGCTCCTTAGTTCTCTAGGCAATATGGTTGCCACATCTATCGAATTTCATAGAAATCAATGCCCATGTTTCACCGGAAATGTCTGATACACCATATGTAGCTTCCTGTATAACTACATGGGCTTTACCTTCGATTCTGTAGATTTCAATGGTAAGTTGTAATTTGTGGTGGATTGTTTGTGCTGCAAGAGAGCTGGTTAAAGGGTTCTATGCTGAATCTTAGATCAAAAACTTCACTGGAGAAAGGCCATCTCCCTATCAGAATATCTTTGTCAACTATCTGGTTAATAATTTGGATTTAGTCCCAGTATTAACTACATCAGAACCTTTTTTGTTCAGTGCTTGTGCTTTCTCCCTTCTCCTTCTTTTTCGAATTTGTCAAGTTGTATTGATCACATCTCCCATCTGCATCTGACAATTTACTGTGGATGGCCTCAATGCTTCTTGTTTGCTTCTATTTGAAAAACAGTGATGAAGGACCATTGCCAATCTCCAGGTCGGAAAAAAATTGTCTAAGAATCTGTCGCCATGTGATCTTTTTCTGCTTCATCACTCTCCCAAAACATACAGTTACATGTATTGAGACCAAAAACAAAATAGAGATAAAGCTTTCATTATAACATTTTCAACCCATACCCGTCAACAGCTAATTCATTGCAACTACATCTGAAACTGTGATATCTATGCAAGTAGATAAAGTTTGAATGTATATAATAGCATAAGAATGAAGGGGAAGTTGCCATCTGTCATTATCCAGCTCTGTCTATGTGGCCTAGTTTTGCTATTATCGCCATGCTAGGCATCCTTCTTTGAATGTGTTGGACATCTTAGGTTTTTTTAGTTTCTAACTTATTTCCCATGGGCATTCAAGCACTTTCTGATGTTTCTTGTTTGCTTGCTGGTTATGGTACTATTTTCCGATTTAATGTATTTGTTTCGATCATGAAAGCTGTCAGTTAGATATGCAACTAATTTTCAGAGTTATAACTTGCTTTTTCCCTCTTTCCAAGGTTGGCCGTTCAGGAAGATTTGGTCACCTTGGTTTAGCGGTGAACCTGATAACCTATGAAGACCGCTTCAACTTGTATGCCCATCTTTTTTATCTTTATATCCTATTTTCGTTGTTATTCCGAATTTTTCTGACTTTTGAATGCTACATGTAACAGGTATAGGATTGAACAAGAACTTGGAACTGAAATTAAACAGATACCTCCACAGATAGATCAGGCTATCTACTGCAGATGATGCTAGGGTTTTTATCTTTCATCGATCGTTAAATCCAGTAATCTTGTTATCTGTACTCCTGTTTATGCCTGCGAGTAATGTAAGTTTTTGCTGCATGGCAGTTCCTCGATTGCTTGTCATCGCTTGTGAGAGTCATATTTTCGCTGCTTGTTTAGCACCGGGTTATATCTGGCAGTCGATATGTTTATTGTTGAAACCTTTTTCTTTTAAGTTGTACCTAGCTTGAAAATTTGAGATCATACTAGTATCTGAAGTTGAGCTAAGTGAAAGCAATGTTTCAAATAATTTGGACGATGACTAAAATTGTCTGTTTTTTCTGATTTTGTTCATTGCATTTTTTGCCTGCGTCTAAATAGTGCTGATGATCTGGAAGCTTTCCTTAACACAGCTAAAATGATGTTGAATTTCTGCTTCATGTGTTGTCAATGGACATACCATGGTAAATATATATTGATTTTAATTAGTTAATTCCATTCTAGATTTCAAGGCTGGGATGCTTTCATCTGTTGCATTTTGTGAAATTTCTTCCCAATGTCTTGTCTCATTACATCTATTTCTATCATAAGCTTAGATCTGTTCAATCTAGTTGTAGACTTGTGTGGTAGCAATTTTCTTTTGCTGGATGATGTTGAAAATTGGAACTTTCATTAGGCAAAAGATCTAGTTGATTGGTTATTGAGACCAAAGGTTGCACCTTTCATTTTCCTGGTTGTGGAGATTTTTGTGATTATAATTTATTCATCTCAAATCTTAATGAAAACAAATAGAGTTCATCCCTTTATACAGAGAGGAGTTAATTCTACTTCCAATTCTAATCCTAAACATGGAAAGAAATCAAATCCTAAACAAATTAAAATATATCTCCCACAATTTAAAAAGTGATAAACATAGAAGGAGAATTCCTACAAATATTGAAAGAGAATTTTTACTTTCCTAAATGTTATTTTTTAAATTATCTCTAACACTGCCCCAAGTTAGAGCGTACAACGCTCAACTTGTAGGAGTAGTGCAGTAGGAGCTCTCCCCCCCCCCCCCCCCCCCCCCCCCCCATTTGATGCAGTTCGAGGCTGGAGGAGGCATGCGAGTAAGGTAGGCCTGTGAGACAGGCACGCAGGTAGTTGTCCCTTCACCAGTGAAAGCTTAGCTTCTTTGGAGTTTGAACAAAAAAATTGACTTGGTGACCTTTAGGTAGTGAGGAGGCATTCCCAAGCAAGCTGTAGTAGTAGAGTAGACGATCCCATACTATAATGGAATAGAGAAGATGATCCTAAGCAGGGAGACGATCCCAAGCATTAGTAGTCACCTTACAGTAGTAAAAATTCCTTCTTGCTATGAGGAGGTAGAATTGATGTGGTTGAGTGCATGGCTTAGTTACCCCCACCACTCATCGGTGTGTACAGTGTCAATCATGTGGCTTGAGGCTTCGGTAGAGGCCTTAGAGCCAGTTGTAGGTTGGGCAAAGAGTACTTTTGCAATGTTAGTAATGGTTGCAGTTAAGGTTCGAAATGTCAATTTTGATGCCGTACTGATGAAATTCTAAGTGTGCATTTCATGGTTATGCCAAGGGCACGTCGTGGAAATGCTCGTTTTTCGATGGGCATGTCGATGAGCATGCTTAAGGCATGTCGAGGGCATGCCGATGCATACCGACAAAAATAATAGTAGTAAAAAAAACCAGCAGCAGCCTCGGCATGGGCACCTATTTCGTCGGCATGCCGACGATATTCCTGTAAATCGACACTTTATCTGTGTCGGCATGGCCTTTGCTCGAAAATGATCTTGCCGACGACATTTAAAACGATGGTCGCAGTTGCAACAATTGTAAGAGGGTTCTTTGCCCTTCAGTAGATTCGTTAGACATTCCATCAAAGCCTCGCCGTCCACCATCGTAGCAACCAGTTTCTCGCCAACTAAGACTAGCACTTGGTTGAAGTGAGTGACCGAATTGTTGAACTAGACCCAAGCTGGCTTAATCTTCTTGTGAAGTGTCATCCAATCACGCAATAGCCCTTGGCATGTGATAGGAGCCCATGTAGCGATGCAAGGATCGGATTGGGTCCCCTCAATTGATGTTGTGTGGAAGATAGGCCAAGCACTGATGCTTGGCAATGCTTTGGACGAGATGAAGATCGATGTGGAGAGGGGGAAGAGGAGAATTGAGATAAATATATTGGGAGTAGAGTGGCACACGATGTCACAAATAGAAGCCATGGGGGCTGCGCATGCACCTTGAGGCAGGGAGGTGTTGGTGTCACCCCTAAAGCACAATGGAACACATTGGGGTCCGAAGATGAACTTGCTTTGATTTTTGTAACTAGAATCCATTCATCTCAAATCTCAATGAAAACAAATAGAGTTCATCCCTTTATAGAGAGGGATTAATCTTACTTTCAATCCTAATTTTAAACATGGAAACAAATCAAATCCTAAACAAACTAAAACATATCTCCTACAATCTGAAAAAAGATAAACATAGAAAGAGATAATTTCTATTTTTCTAAGTACGATGTCCTTAATACCGATGGAGATAAGTGGGGGCGATGAGGGACTCCAGGTGGAAATGTGCGAGAAGGAAAGCGGAGGAAGGATCTTGGGCGTCCTATCTTTGGAGTTATATTTGCTTCAAGTGTCGAAGATTCAGGCAATTAGTGGAGTGTCGCGAGTCATTGGTTTGTCACCGGTGTTGGGGGTGGGGTCATAAGAGTTCTTGTTCGGGGTTACTTCGGGCCAAAACTTCGAGTCCGGGATGATCTCTCCCCCTTCCTCTGCTGGTGGAGACACCTGTTGATGGCGTTGAGTCTGCTTGGTCTTCTGAGCCGAAGCTTTTGGATTCCATGTTGGAATGTTCTCCGATCGGGATTCTACAACATGGTAGATTGATTTTTGACGAGCTTAGATCTTTCTTATCTTGTTATGGTTTGAAATCGAATGATTGGAAATTCTCTATATTATTAGAGAAAAGGTCGATGCTTTTTGGTTTGGATAAGTCAGCCATGGACCGTCTTAAATTCAAGGCGGTTTCGATTAGACAATCGTTGATTCGTTGGTGCCTCTCGAGCATTTATGAAGGAGCCTCGAAAGAATGAATTGCCGGGTTCCCAACTATACATTTTCGTATTTTGGGTATACCGCTGCAATTGAGAAACTCTAATACTATTGTGACAATTTGTTCTTTTACGTGAGTTAGGAGATGCTTTGGCATTGGTTTGCAGAAGGGTGATGCTTCTTTGATGGTGGTTGATGGTGAACTGAGGGTGGGAAAGTCTATCCCTTTGAAGGAGATTCTACGATTTGGCGGGTGTGCATGCGTCATCTCATTTGTCAACTTAGGTGCGGTGGTGGGGAGGGATTTGTCCTATGCTCAGGTGGTGGTCGCTGGTGTTGCTGCAGTGGGGAGAACTGCCCCTGAGGAGGCATGGCGATCTTCTCAGTTGTAGCCGGTGAATGACGTCGCTCCGTGTCAGATCTTGGCTTTTGGCAACCCACATGCGAAGGCGATGCTTCGACGATCTTAGGGAATGTCTGCCAGTCTCGGTAGGAATGGAGGCTGGTTCAAAAGATTCAAATTTCAAATTTTCGGTCAACAAATGGCCTCAATCATTGCCTTCATGCTTGGTTAATATTCGACAATTTTCCTATTTTGGGAAAAAAAACCATGCATTGGGCGATTTTGTTCATTTGCCTAATTTAGGTGATGACGTGGAACTACCAGCTATGGTGGTGGCTGTGGTCGCTAACTTATTTTGCTCGCGATAGGTGGCGCTTCGATCATTAAATGGATTCAGATGTGGTAAGTCCTATGATCTCGTTGAGAAACCATTCCTTGTCTTACATTGTAGGGTGGGTGCGGGTCCTGTCCGCATGAATGTTTCTTCGCATGACATCTCTGAGAGGACCATTCCCTCTTTGTGTGCAATAGCTGTCGCTGATATGGAGATAGGCATGGTAGCTACAGATGGTACTGATATACCAGCAGTTGATGTACGTGAGCCTTGCTCTTAGTAGGTGGATATTGGACCCATGCACAGGTTCGGTCATGGTGAGCCTACCTGCTTGGCGCATACAATTCATACACCTGTGCTTGCCAATCCTTGTTTCCGGGGCCTGTTATTGCTTCTTTGTCCATGCAGGGAGAATCGATTCCATTGGCTTTGGGATCTATCCTCAGTGGGACTCGTGAGGCACACTTGGTTGGTGGACAGTGTGGCAATAATTCTTGCCAGTCGCAGAAATTGGTTCATTCCCCTGAAGACGTGGCATCTGATGTTAACAATAATGGCATTTCTTCCACCAAATCTGTAGTGAAGGCTAAATTTGCTTCCCGTAGGCCATCCTCTAGTAGATCGTCTAGACATTTGAGTACCATTCCTCATGGACATAAGCTAATTTTGAGTGCTTGCTACAAAAGAAAATGGTGAAGAAGACAATAGGGAAGGTTCCTGAGGAGGATGTTGACAACCGTGTTGGTAGGGTCGTGGGGGCTAGAAGAGTTTACAAGGGGAGTTCTAAAGTTATTATTAATGGTTAAGGCCCTATCATGGAATGTTCTGAGTCTCCGTGATGATGAAAGGACAGCTTTCTTGATGAGGTATCTGACTAATTGGAAGGTAGGTGTGGTGTGCCTTCAAGAAATGCATTTAGAACTCCTGACTTCTCAATTGAAGGCAAGCTTATGTGGTGATTTATACACTAGTGTTGTGGAGTTGGAGCCCGCTAGAAGGTCCAGAGGTTTACTGATGATGTGGCACAATGATATGCTTGTGCTCAGTTCATCGAATCTAGCCAATAATGACTGGGATTTTCACTAGAAAAAGTGATGGCATGTCCTTTGCTATTTCGCATGTTTATGGCCCTTGTGGTGATTGGTCAAGGATGCTTTTCTGAGAGGAGGTGCAGCATGCCTCATCCTTTGTTGAGGGGATGCCTTGGTTCATATGTGGGGATTTTAATGCGACACTCTATGCTGATGATAGACCTGATGGTAGATATGATGCGGCAACAACTCAATTTCAGCAAGTGGTGCAAGAGTTAGAGCTTTTTGCCATCCCTGCATCGGGATCACGCTTCACTTGGAGGAATTGTTGAATCTTTTTAGATGGTAGATGTTACTTGTGATTGACCTTTTTCTGATCACACTCCCCTGTTATGGCAAAGTAATGGGGAAGGACAAATCCTGGCTAAGGAACTTGGTTTCAAGGAGTTGATTCAAGATAAATGGTCTACAACTCCAGCCTCTACTTCTTCCACGCGTACTTTGGCTGTAGGATTGGGGCGATGAGGGTAGCTATGAAGAGTTTAAACGTGGCCTAGTAGGGAGGAAAGAAGGATTGCAGCTCTTTAGGAGGTGTTTACTCTTGATCAAAAGGAGGAGGTGGTGCCACTTTCTGTGGAGGAACGCCAAGAGAGATAGATATTTCAATCTCTTGTGTTCAAAGAAGATCATAAAAAGGAGATGGATTGGAGACAGAAATCGAAATAGTTATGGCTCAAAGAAGGGGACGTTCCATTTGTTAGCCAGCACCAGAAGAAGGAAGAAGGGGACGCTAACACCAGATCTTTCCATTTGTCAGCCAGCACCAGAAGGAAAAATATGATTAATAGTCTGAAGGTGGGTGATGATGTTTTCTGAAAAAGAGACCAAATTTGTAATGCATTCTGAAAAAGACAGTCGTGTGGCAGTTTTCAATTTCACAGTTGGAACAAATCAGTGAGGTGGCAAAGGTTGTACTTGCTAAGGATGTGGACGAAGAGGAGGCTTTGAGTGTCTTGAGTGGCATGAAGGCGGAAGGTTCTCTTGGGCTGGATGGCTCACAAATTATTTTTTACAATGTGTTTTGGGATGTGGTTTGGCCTAATATATTGGCTATGATTAAGGAATTTTTTGGTGGGAATGAAGGTATTGAGAGGCTTAATAAATTTTATTTATTTCTTCTACCTAAGAAACAGATTCTGGAGTAGGTGGGAGATTTTAGACCTATTGCACTATCGAACTCCATTTATCTTCTGGTTGCAAAGATTTTGGCTAATTGTTTGCGCCAAGTGCTCCTTGACACTATCTTGCCTATTCAATCTACCTTTGTGAAGGGGAGGTCGCTACGGGACTCCTATGTGTTGGTGGAAGAATTTTTGGCCTCTTGGAAGAGGAGAAAGTTTACGGCTATTGTTTGGAAGGTAGATTTTTCAAAGGCTTATGATTCCATCTCTTGAAATTATTTGTGGGACATTTTGAAGAGGATGCTTTCCTGATCGTTGGATTATGTTGATGAAGAGATGCGTTACTAGTGCTTCCTTTTCTATTTTGGTTAACGGAAGGGCAAATGGTTCTTGGATTCAGCCACAAAGCGGAGTATGTCAAGGTTGCCCTTTAGCACCGATGTTTAACATTGCGGTTGATACTCTTGCAAACATGTCTTTTAAAGCCTGTGATGGTGGATTGATTACTGGTTATACTGCCAAGGTTGATGGTAGGATCATAATACCCATCTTGCAATACGCAGATGACATGACCTTGCTCATTGAAGGTGGGGGAAGAGAGGCTGGATATGTCTCCTCCTTGGTATGAATCTTTGCTGAAATTTGAGGGCTTAAAATTAACAGAATTAAATCTACTTTGGTTCCTTTTGACATGGGCAATGTGGAGGAGAATGAGTTATCTAATATTCTGGAGACCCTGGTGGTTAGATTTCCTATTAAATATCTTGGGTTGCCGTTAAAGGGAAAGAAATTGAATTCTTCTGATTGGAAGCCTCTTGTTGAGAGATTAGCAAAGAGGTTATCTTCTTGGAGTGGCAGGCTTTTATGTAGAGGAGGACGTTTGATTCTTTTTAAATCTTTTCTTTCATCCATTCCGATGATTTTCTTGTCTTTGCGCCAACAAAGAAAATTTTGAAAAGTATTGAACTGATAAGGAAAAAGTTCTTTTGGAAGGATGCTGATTTTGAGGGGAGATTTGCATCACTGATTTCTTGGGAAGATCTATGTAAGCCAAAAAAAGAAGGGGGCCTTGGTGTTGGTAAGCTGGACTATTTTAATAAAACTCTTCTTTTGAAATGGGTGGTCAGATTGTTATCTAATGAACATGATATGGTTATGTCTACTTTGAAAGATTCTTACGGAGAAGATATGGACCTTAACCGGCGGGCTACTCCTGCCAGTGGATCATCTGCATTTTGGCACTCTATTTGCCCAATCATGACTGCATTTTCAAGTTATTTTGCGCCATGTTTGGGTGATGATTTTGGACTGAAAATGGAAGGTTTTCAGAGAGGCTCTTTCAGCATATTATTCATAATGAGGCTTTGGTGAAAGATCTGTGGGATAGAGAACTCAATATTTGGGACATCAGACTGTCAGATGCAACATATTCTGAATTTCAGCAGCTGTTATCTGCGGTGGAGCATTTATCTCCATTTGCTGAACCAGACAGACTGGTGTGGAAGCATGGGATGTTTTCGGTTAACAATGCTTATGAATTCTTGATTTCAAATGGTGTGCAGTACCCACCAACGGATGGTGACTCCAAACCGATTTGGAGTTGTAAAATCCCTCTCAAGATCAAGCTATTTCTTTGGTTCTTTGGAAGGAAGCGGTTGGTCACTAAAGTGTTCAGAATCAAGTGGTGTTCGGATGGTGACATTGCATGTCCTTTATGTGGCTGTTTGGACGAGGATATACAACATCTGTTCTTTGATTGTAGCTTTTATAGAGATGTTTGGGATCATTTCGATATCCATATCATTGACAATACAAGCTTTGAAGCCTTTTGGATGACAATCAGGGACCACCTTGATCTTGATATGGCAAGATGGTGCAAAACTTTTGGTATTCTTTGGCCTATCTAGTTGCAGAGGAATGGTAAGGTCTTCAAGAATGGGCGGTGTTGGGTGGAGAATGTAGTGAGAGAGACTAGATATTTTTCTGAATTTTGGCTACAAAACTTGTAAGTCCATTCCTTTTCAGTTAATACAGGATGGTCACCACTCAGGTAATCTTCCTCTTTTTTCTCAAAAAAAATACCGATGTTTATTGGTCAACATGATTGAGATTTACCACTCTAATCTTTGAAAGTTTCCTCTAGCTGTCTAAAAATGTGATTGAAAAATGAAATTGGACTTTTAAAGGACATTCTTTGTGTTGTGCCTTAACTTCATCAAATGCCAATGGTTGTTTAGCATGCGTTGCATGGTGGTGATGATACGACATTCAATTGCTGTAGTACAATCTTCTTCATGGCATGAAATGGGCTGGAAGAACCTAAATTCTATCTCCATCCTCCTTTGCACCCCTTTCCTGCCAGCCCCATTTTAAAAATGAACTTCTCAGGAAGACATACTTTCCCCTCGTGTCTTCCGTTCTTTACATCCTCATCCACCCCTCCATGTCAGTGGGGAGTGGAGAGGGTGTTTGTTTGGGCAAATTCTCAGAAGCCGTGAACCTGCCAGACTTACCTTAGGATATGCTGCAGAATTTTGGTCTGTAGGCCTGAACTCCAGGCAAGGACATCCAGAGTCTCAAGGTTTTTTTTTTTTTTCCCTTTGGTTTAACGTGTTCTATTTCTCTATATTTTTTTAATGTTGGATAATAGGAGTAATAGGTAAACATTGACCACCATTTATTTACTATTTAGATGTTGGAACTAATATTTTTTTCCTATTCCAGGTAACTTTGGCACAAAAGCCCTGAACTAATCGGCTCCTGCGCAGTGGGAGTGTCAAACCGGGGCGCATTCCTGCAATGTGGACTGAATTCTTCTGTTTTTGTTCGAGAATTTCAGCATTAGCCTATAGTCTGATTGCTCTTGAAAGTATGTTACACCATAAATTGTCTGCTATATGGTGGAAAGCTAGTAGACTATTTTGTCCGTCAGGAGAATCAGCTAGCTATGCTGCCTGTGCTTGCAAATAGCATGCATGTTGCCTTTCTTATCTCAGTAAACGAGATCCTTTAGTGTGCTTCAAAGGGGGAATCTTGCTGCATGTTATAAATGCTCAAGGAGACTTCATCTGTTCTCAGGCTACGTGTTAGGACATTTTTTTCTATGTGCTCCTGCAGCATGATAATTCTAGGTTCTTTTTTATATTTTGGGGGATCTGTGTATATCGTTATCAAAATCATGGATGATCTCAATTTGTACTTTGTGGTATGATCTTTACTGCTGATGGTTGTGGGGCTTGTGTTTCTTGTGTCTTGTTTTTGTGGGCGGGCTTTAGGTTATGATGGATTTGGGTTCAACTGGTGGGTTGTAAAGTTAAAACTAGTGTTCTTATTTCCAATTTCAGATCTACCTGGTTTGACTGTTGCTGTCTTGGAAATGAACTTTGAATTCAATGAACGTGCTACATTTGTGGCTGTCGAATGCGGATTTTAGGTCATCCGCGTGAGTTCTAGAAAATATGAATTTTTATGCTTCTGAATAACCTAATTCTAGTGCTGCTTATCACTTCCACCCATCACCTGTAATTAGGGTTTTAAGAACTCATCCAACTTGATCCTGCTTTGACCTTCCTCTGCTTGTCTTTGAGCACCATATTCCATACTTTTGTGTCTAGAAATCTGTAGGGGTTACGTCCTTGTAGTTAGTTTCTATCTGTGCCTTTTGGGAGAGAGTTTCTTCATGGGTTCGTTGTCCTTCTTGTTTTACTCCAGCATATAGGTTTTTGAGGGGTCTTCTTGCTTGGAGAAGTTGATTATCCTTTACACATAAATATCTTGGTAACGTAGGGGATGGGATCCCGAATTTGAGTCTTTCCTCGCAAGATAAGGTCTGTTTGACCGTAGCTTGGTGGTCAACATTTTTGTATTTTCCGTGAGGTCTAATTGGCGGTTACGATATAGTAATTTTCTTAGAACTGGAAAGCACAGCAATTTTCTGTCTTTGGCCATCCATCAAAGAATCAACTAGTCAAGAACGAAAAGTGGGATGGGGATGAGATTATGTTATGCTGGGAAAACATCAACTAGCATTCTATGGGATGTGTAACAGATTGATTTTGCACCCTATCCTTTTAAAGGGGCGTTGTCTTATTACTTGAACTTTCTTTCTTAAATCAGATCACACACTCTCATTACTTAATGCTGACAGTCGTCGTTTCGACAAAAATTCCCCTGGTCATCCCTTTTCCTCGCGCACACCCTTCCCTCCTACTGCCCTCATCATACCATTTGAGTTGCTAGAAAGGCATTAAATACCAAGTATGTGTGTATGAAATTGACTCATAGAACAATGATTTAGGAAACTTTTTGATGAATCAGTGCTGTTTTCAATTTTTACATTTTAATAATTGGATATCAAGTAGGGTGGCAAGGGACGGATGGTGAAGGAAAAATGGAACTACTTTCATAAGCATTTAATGGTGTTATTTTGAAGTAACAAGATATAGAGTGACTTGATTCAAAATGGAAATTGCAAGGGGAAAATGATACCCTATAAGGCCGATGTGGGTTATACCATAGCAGGTTAATTGATTTCTCCATTTTTTCCTCTGGGGGAAGAAAATTACAGGTGTGGGCACTTTCTTGTACCTAAAACCTTATCTAACAAGTTTCAGAAAAAAAAAGTGGGGGTGGGGTGGAAACCATATCTACCCAACAACTAATGCAAGGTTCCAATCCGAGCAGACTGAAAACTTAATTCACCCAGAGCCAAAATTCTGTCCTTAATTTGAATTATGATGGATAACTAGTAAAGTTGGCGAGATCGTGCATGTTAATTAGGGGTAATTCTTGAACATCCCGCTTTCGACAAAATGACCGATCGTTTCTTAATCACTTTAAACAAAATCCAATTTCGGATTCGATATTTATTCCAAAGTGGAAGCCTCACAGCCCAAGATTCTAGAATACAATGTAAATTCTACAATCACTTTCTCAGGGTCCAGCTCTAAAGCAACCTGCAAACACACCCTACTTAAGGAGAGTCTTAATTAGCAGCTGCAAGAATCTTCGTGGGATGCGAAACAAACAGGATCAAACCAGCACCTCTTCTCTATTATCAGAATCTTGAACTCACATGAATATTCTTCCACGACTCGAAAGACCAAATTGGGGAGAAATTAAAGAGAACAGGGGCCTTCAAATCTTCGGCTCTCCTCAGCCTTTTGCCTCCTCGGACATATGCGGTCTGGTGGGTTTGACCTTTTTGGGGTTCTCCTTCACCCATATCTCAAATTCGGAGTTGGGTACATAACAAAAAGAGAGATTAACGATCTGAAGAGAGAAATCCACTGGAGTGATTGCTCTTCTGAGCTTTTGGTGACAAGGTGATGTGATGCACAAACAAACCTTGTTGTACTTTCGATGCTCCTAACTGAGATCTATGGCACTTGGCAGAGTGGTGGTGTGTGTTACGTATTTACGTAAATATCTGGACGTGGATGGGGTGGAAGAGTCAACGGAGGTTATCAAATCTGAGCTCCATTTTGTAGTGAAGAAGAGACAGTTAGCAGGGAGGCAAAACAGGAGGATGCGGGTTTCCACTTGGATTTGTTATGTTTACTATAGGGTAATTTGCATTAGTGCTCTCCTTTTGTTCAAGTTTTCACACTACTACGCTTTACATTTTCATTTCGTACATGCCTGTGATGGAACAGCATTGATAAACATTTTGGTTTTTTTATTTTTTATTTTTTATAGCCACCAACTTGACGTTGTCAAATCCAGTTTTATTAATTCTTAGCAAGCTACTCACCAACAAAAGAGCGAGGAGGACATGGGAAGAGTCAGAGCACATGCATCAATTGTGACAAATAGATTTTTGCCATGTTCCATCTTTAAGGGGCTTATATTTTGGGGGAGGGATCTAACTTCCAACTGCACTATGTATTAAAGTAAGTCCTTCAGGATTTTCGAAATATCTAGTTTGAAATTAGTTCTAAATTTCAGTAATTAGAAAACATTTTGAGGAAGTTTGAAAAGGAAGTCCTTTAGTTTTTTTTTTTCTTTCGCAAATTTGATTCGTTGACAAAGTATGGATTTAATGTGTGCGCACACACATGCACAAAGCACAGGTATGAACACGTACCCTTGCATATGCACATGCCCGCACATATGAATGCAGGTATACGTTAAAAAACGAAAATCTAATTGTTTTCATCTCAAAGATGCATTCAGTTGGTCTGGCTGTTGAGCTCATGTTTGAAGCACAGTGCATATATTTGAATGAGTACTTTTACGTTAGATGAATTATAATTCACTTGATTTTTTTTGCCGTGAATGTAGTTAGAAGCTAAACCTACCTATTCAGTAGTCATCAGTGGTGAATTTTCAATTTTAAACCATAACTACCTATTCATTTTAAAATAGTCATTTTAATATTGTATTCCTCGAACCACTTCTTTTTTTCATCTTTCTAACAATCTGAGAAAATATGCCATGCATTGATGTTAAATTGAAGGAGGCAAGAAATGGAAAACAAAGCTACACATTATCTCCTAGAAACCCTAAATAAGGCCAAGAAGTAGAATACCAACAACTGATATTATTTTCTATTTAGGGAAATTATTTGAAGAACATCTAATCTCATAGGAAACCAAAAATAACAGAACGTACTTTTGGATGAATTGAAAATATATACACAATTGAAATTCTACCTAACAAAATCAGTACGAAGGCATCAAGTACGATAACAACCAGTTCCAAGCTCATAAACCTAAGATCTTATTTTCTACCAGCCATGAGACTAGCCACTGAAGCATGCAAGAATCTTCCTTGGAATAAATCCTTTGGCGCGGTACTTCGCAGCTATCTCCTCGGCTTTCAGAAGATCTTCGCCTTGTTTCGCTTCAATAATCGCCCGATTTTCTTCGGCTATCTTGTGAATTTCTGCGATTTTGTTTTCCATCTTTTCTGCATATTCTGCTTTCTTTTTCTTAAGAAGACCCTGCAGGAATCCATCACAATTTGTTCATGTTCTGTATAATGTAAAAGTTAACAAAAAAAAAAAAAAAAAAAAAAAAGGAGTTTCATTGATGACAATGGTTAATGTCTCGGTCAAATATTGTTGAATAAAAGAATAAATAAGAACTATGTCCTTGGGTTCTTTACCCAAGTATGATAATTACGTTTTGCACCAGATGAATATACTCTGCATTATTGATCTTTCATCCCTTCGTCTACCATTTTTAGCATCCAAAAATGTAACAGAGGAAGAAAAAAAAAAAAAGAAAAAGAAAAAAGAAGAGAAAATGAGTCCTAGTCTCTTCTCATGAAACTTGACTCCTATCTCTTGCCATTGGTTTTTCTTCTTCAATCAGTCACGAGCAAAAAATGTTTCCAGTGAATTATGAGCGATGATTTTCCTGCATAATTTGGGCAGCAATTATCCTATCTCGTTGAACCGTATTTGTCATTGCAAGAAAGCAAGTTTGGGATGATAAGTTTTACCAATTTCATGAATGGCAAAATCCTCATAGTCATATAAACGTGTGAAATTGGTAATTAGGGTTTCGAAGGATAATCTTCTCCGCTCAAGAAGGATTTCTCGAATTGGGATAGTCTGGATGGAAAGGGTTTCTGAACGAGTTTCGACCTCCAGGCGCATTGGGAATCTGATGTTCGAACAAAATTGCAATTTTGAAAGAGACATATATAAACGAGATCTTGAAGAAATTTGGAAGTTGGAACCCTAAATCTCCAAATGGTTGTCAATACTGTAAGGAAGTTACCTCCATCTTTTTCAACTCCACTTCCACATCAGCCTTCTTCATTTCTTCCCATGAAGTTACTGCTGCAAGCTTCTTTTTGGCCCTGTCAAGAATTTCTGAATTAGCAAGACAGGTTTTTATCTTGGTGAAAAAATTTCTACCGCGAGAAACAAACGGCATGATCGGCAATTGTCTAGTCAGTAGTTACCAACTTATTTTGCCACAGAAGAAGTCGTGTAGATTTTGAAATGTAGAAGTATGAGTATCTGTACGTACTTTGTGCATTTTGTGCTATGCACGCTGGGTAGAGATCAAATGCTCTCTGACGTGGGCAGCAATTGCAAACGTTTTTTAAACATCTTGATCACTCATCTCTTCACTGGGATTGTATATTTGATAAGATTTGTTTAATGATGGCTGCAGATATTTTTATGAGACTACAGAAATTCACTTCTCAATGCAGAATGCAACACATAAGTAGGAATCACGTCACATGGGCACTTCCTTCACCCAAGTGAGACTTATCGATGGAATATACGGATGCATTCAAAATAACCTCAAAAAAGCCACGCAAGTACGGTGTCTACTAATGCTAAAAAGGCTACCCCCACTTATAAGCCACTTTGCACCGGTATGTATAAAATCAAATTGTAATGATATATAATTATTTTGTATGGGTATATTTTAGCTTAAAATTAAATTGCATTGATATAAAATCAAAAATCAATAGTATATTTTAGTTTAGAATTAAATTATATCAGGGTAAAATAAAAAATCACTGATATAATTTCACTCAGAATAAAAAATCACATATACATTTCCATTCAAAATAAAAAAAATACTTGTGTGTTTCTATTTAAAATAAAAAATCACTTGTGTGTTTCTATTCTAAACTAAAAATTATCATTGATTTCTTTACTCACAAGTGGTGGTAGCTGTTCGATTGATGGTTCTATACATTTTCACGTCTTTTTATTACAATGCTTGCAGAAAAGGAAGTGAGCTGTGTAATTCTAATAGGTCCAGTGTTTGAGCATAAATTTTCCCTAATGATGGATATTAGGAGCATGACAGGATGTGATTATTAAGGCATGCTTTTAAGTGGTGGGTTGGAGGTAAAAAGGTAAAAGTTACTCGATTAGGATGCGGATACAAAATTGTAAAGGTTGATGCGTTCTGCAACGTGTTGATGTGTCGCATCGTTGCAAACTCACCATCAATCATCTTGCACTGGTGCAAATATAAACTAGTTTGCCATGTCAGGCATTGCAAAATACGTCGCATGATGCATTTTATACATGTTGACATTCGATTAAGTGGTGAGGTTAGATGCATGCGATGGTTGACTAGGAAATTCTGTAACTCAACTTATGGGATATCCCAGCCCTATGAATACCTCACTGCTAAATGCAGCCTCCAGTATGTTTGACCTGGATCTCATGGGAGACTGAAATAGATTCTTTTTAATCCGGATTTCTATACTCGTTTAGAAGTAATTATAACCAAAGCGGTCTTTTATCCCCCTATCATACTCTGACGGGCCCTTCTGAGATACCAAAAAAAAAAAAAACATTGCAGTAATTAACAACGTGAGAAGAGCCCAAAAAAAAAACCAAAAATACAATTCCATTTTCTATATAATGTGAAATAAATAATATTAGACATATGTAAGAGGTGGAAACAATACTTGTTTTCAGCTTTAGCCCTCTCGTTCTCCTCCCATGCCTTTATCAGGGACAGTTTCTTCTCAGATGCCACTCGAGCAAGAGCCACGTCTGCCGACAAAACATTGTGAAATTTATGAGAGGAGTGCAGTTATTGGTAGCAAATTGCACTTATTGGTCCCTCTTTTCATACCTCTCCCCACTGGGTCACCGGAGGGTTTCTTTTCTTCAGGAGGATTTGCAACCTCTCCAGGAGGCCCCTTGGCTTTATCAGAGTCTATTATTAAACAGGCAACAACACACAAGTGACATTACTCTGTAGAAGCTATCATAAAATCGCAACGAGTTATTTCAAAAATGTACGTAGAAGTGATCGTATAAATCCATTCTCAACTTTAACTTCCTGTTTTGTTTTGTTTATCCTTAAATATGTTATAGCAACTTTTGATAAAAAAAAACAGGTTACCATGCAATAATTGATTACGGTATGTAGCAACTTTCTTATGATTAATGGACAGCGCATGCAACCTTTTCTTTTAATAATTCTTTATTTTTATTTTTATTTTTTTGAATAATTAGCTATCAAAGTATCAAAAATGGAAACGAGGATGGAGTTGGGAAGTTATTATTTTTTTCCCTCTACGGAGAGATTTGTAGGTGTATGCATATTCTTGCACCTAAAAATTTATCTAAGCGACCAGCAATCCAAGGTTCTAAGCAAACCTTAGAACTTTATCATCTAAAGTAATGTTTTAAAAATTAAATTGATCATTTTTTTGGCGATTTGACCGATGATTTGTACAAGTTGAATCGATGATGACATTAGTATGTGAAAAGTTAAAAAAAAAATTAAATCATAAGATCTTTGATTTAATTTAAATTATTTTAACCAGATCCAATCGGGTTAACTTGATGCTTAGTAAAAAATCAATGAGGACATTTAAGAAGAAAATTATTTTACAACTTTAATTACACTAACATTGACATAATTTAGTAAATACTAAATAAAAATAAAAGATATAATTAAAATTAAAAATTTAACGTTGAAAAATACATATCTTTCAATTTTTGTTTCTAAGTTTTAAATTTACATGCATTTTTCTTTTTATTTTTTTAAAATTATTTAGCTGAGTGGTCAAATCAGATAGTTGATTTAACTGAATTAACTGATTTGACTTGATTTAACTTTTATTGCTCGAACGGGTTGATTCAAACAGTAAGATAGTAATTTTCAATTGAATCAACCGATCTGATCCGTTTTTCAGAACATTGATCCAAAGTTTACAATATGTCATCGATTAAAATTATGAAGAATAATTACCAAGAGTTGCGAGAATATAAGTGCTACCCAGAAGCAATTCGAAAAGATTGTGATTTCGACGAAGTAAACTATCATCTAATGATCACTTTATGTAATCCAAAATCTAAAACTTCGCAGCCCAAGATCACAGAATCCTTTGTAAAGTCAACAACCAGTTATATATATATATATATATAAACACACTACTTAAGGACTGCAAAGGATGTTCATGGGATGCGAAGCAAACAGGATCAAGCAAGAATCTTAGCTAAATCATCAAAGTCTTAAATTTACAAGAGTATCCTTCCGCCACTCAAAAAATTAAGCCAAATTGGTAAGAAAAATAGAAGCAGAGAGTCCTCTTACTATCAACAAGAACAGGAGCCTTCGAGTCATCAGCTTTCTCCTGATCAGCTTTTGCCTCCTCGGGCGCTTGCGGGGCGACGGCTTCGACCTTCTCGGGTTCTCCATCTCCCATGGCTAAGATTTGGAGTAGTTGGGTATGCACCCAAAAGAGAGATCAACAATCTGAAGAGAGAGGAATGCAGTAGATTAATTGGCAGCTCTTCTGGAGCTTTATAATTGATATTGCAGAAAGAAAGCTTCGTATACTTTGGAAGCTTAATTAATCTGACTGAGATCTATATGTTGTGTTTGCAGGGTGTGGTATGAGATCTGGATTTATGTAAATATCTGGACGTAGATGGCGCGGGGGAATGGAGGGAAATCATCAGATCCGAGCTCCTGCTTTTACTGAGGGAAGAGACAAGTGGCAGGTGAAGAATGCGTGACCCCACTTGGATTTGCTATATTTAGTAGGGAGAAGCTGCTTGCATGCATATATACGTGCTATCCTTTTGATTTGTACATGTCTGCACATTAATACGCTCTGCATGATAATTTTGTACACGTACGTGTTATGAAACGACATCGACACATATTTCGCATCACCTCCCACGCACCACCAATTTTTTTTTCTTTTTTTTTGACCTTTTTAAGCCACCGGCTTGGCTTTCTTAAGCTTGGTTAAGTTTATCCTTGTAAGTTACTCGCTGAGGAAAAGTCGGGAGAATACGAAACAAATGAATTTTTACCAGGTTTCACCCAACAAGGGTTAGGAAATAGATGTTAAAATATACGAAATTAACATTAATCTGTAATTATATTTACTTGTAGAGTAATATTAAGATCAGTTTGTGGTTATTTAATTGAATTGGTGTTACGTTGTAGTGTTAATACTTGTCGTGTTTACTTAGTAGTGATGTTAAAAATATGAAATATGAGGATTGTCAAAGACATAAGTAGTGTAATATTTTAATATGGGTTTGACTAACACCAGTTAAAATTGGTAATAGACAAACCCGTGTTAAAGTAACTAAACCCGAGTTAGCAAATAGGGGATTAAGTAGTTAAGTAAATAAGGGTTAACCTCATTTTTGAGGGGTTAACATCCCAAGTAAATTAGGTCTTAAGGGCTAGTTTAATTAGAGGGTTAGGAAAGTGGTATAAAAAAATGTGAAACTAATGTTAACCTGCAATTACGTTTACTTGCAGAGTGGTGTCAACACCAGTTTATATTTACTCGAATTGGTGTTAAGTTGTGATATTAACCATTGTAACATTTACTTGGTAACGATGTTAGGTATATAAAATATAAGGAGTGTTAGAAACACGAGTGGTGTATAATTTTAAGATGAATTTGGCTAACATCAGTTGAAACTGGTGTTAGAAAAATCTGTGTTAAAATGGCTAAACCTAGGTTAGCAAAGAGAGGGTTAAGTAGTCAAGTAAACAAAGGTTAACTCTCTTTTTGAATGGTTAACCTCACAAGTAAACTACTCCTAAAAGTAAGAATCTTAACTTCCAATTGCACTATGCATCGAAGGTTGGAGACAATGATCTTGGTCAATTCCTTCTTCCTTGATTGTCTCCTCCTTTTATATGCAGGGTTTTTTTTCATATGGATGCCATTAATTGGAAGCCTTTCCAATTACATGCTTACCGTTGGAATTATTGTTTTAATTAAATGACACCATAAAAATCACATTATATTCATGCCACTTCGTTGAATGAACCTGTTAAGTCTAAAGATTTGAACCAAAAGGTAAGTAAATTGTGTGTTTTTAACTTCAAATTTCTCCTCTTTTTCCCACTTCTCCTCCACCGCCCCCCTCCCTCCCTCTTCCTCAAAATTATAAAACTTTTATTGGTTTTAGGTTAATTGATGGATTAGCATATACAATCCAAATCATCCAAACCACTATATCGGAAGATCCGTTGGTTACATCCACCCATTTGATTTATGTCCAGATGAATTGATTTGTAAATAATATTGATATATTTATTAGAAATTTTCTTCTTGTAATTATAGATGATATTTAATTTTTTATAAGATTGGTAAAGCATTTAATTACTATTATATTGTAAAGTATTTTTTTTAAAAAAATTTTTTTGTTAACAAATATGTGTAAATTTTGAATTTGACAAAATCTAGACTTACTCAAATTTAAACTAATTTGATTGAATCATGAGCAGCTATTTTATCAATTTAAATGAAATGTGATTTGAATCGAATAATTCAAATCCACCCAATCTAATTGTGCGTTGCGTGCAAGAGAGGTAGGCTTCTTGTTGGTCGGCGTGGAGGCAACATCGGTCGGTGGTGTTGGCTATGGATGTTGCAGCTTTGAGGTCCACAAGGGATGGAGGAAGCGAGCGTGGAGAGAGACTGAAAGGGGGTTGAATGAGATTTTGTGATGGGGAAGTAACAAAATCATTGCACTGTATACAAAATAAATCAAATGACAGATTAAATAGTGCCAACACCATTGGTGGATGGTAGTTATTCAAGGATTGATCTCGAGTACATTATAGTAGTGGATTCAAAGTTTTTTTTTTTCAAATATGTCTCAAAATATATACCTTTTTTTAAATTGCTTCCCTAGCTAGAGGACGCAACACAAAATTTCATCTTAATTTGAGAGACTGTGCTTTATATTTTCTTATGAAATCAAAAATATCAAGTTCCATCTTAGTATTTTTTGTTGGATTAAAATCTAACATATGGACTAGTATATGTAAATAGATATAATCAAATAATAACAAGTTATGTAACTGTCATCTTAAGCCCATTTCAGAGTAATCAAACTAAGTTGTTTTGTGTGTATGGGTATAAATGCAAATAGTTTAGTGTGGTATATTAAACATATGTGCAGAGACCCATTTTGTGATTAACATTTCCTCGATGGGCGGAAGTGTAAATCACTCATGCAATTATTGGGACTGATTTCATTTTTTCTAGGGGTTATGGCCCCCAATAGACCCACCAACCCTAATTTCTTTGATCATCCCCATCGTGAATCAAGAGAGGAGGAAAGAAAGACCTCAACTGAGGAGAAAGGGGACGGCTGGAAAGAAGATCTTCCTCTCCTTGATGTCTCGTTCGTCAGGGTCTAGGGTGGGATCTATTGGAAGACCTCCAACCTCAGCCTCTTTTGTTTTATTTTAAGGATGAGCACAGGTATGACTTTTCCTCCATAGTTAATACTCTATTTCTATGCATGGGCATGATGTCAAAATCCAAACGAATCCATATTCTAACATATTGATGTGTTTGGTTTTATACTTAGATCTTTATCTATTCAAATGCTTATACATCTCGTCTAGTCCTAATATTAGATTAATAAGTTGCATATTATCATGTCGTATTCCTGAAATATTCAATAACACAATCTGTAACCGTCGCAAGTATCGGTACTCATGATGAGTACTGGTACAGTTGTAATACTATTTTGGACATTCATGTGAACTGTACATTGTTTGTACTGGTACTCTTCATGAGTACCGGTACATGCAAGTTCCAGATCGACTTCAGGACGTCTTAAGTCCAAAACTGGGATTTACATGTACCAATACTCATCATGAGTATCCGTACACATGAGTTCCAGATTAGGTTCTGGACTTGAAGTCACTAGAACCTGTAGCCTACAAGTATCGGTACTTGTCATGAGTACCGGTACTCGTAGGATACAGGTGGTGTATCTAGTACTTAAAAAGTACCAGTATTCATTGAGACTAGCTGTTTCCTTGGAGATACCAATACTCATTGAGTATCGTTATTCATCTTGAATACCGGTACATGGTGAGTACTGAATGAGTACTCATTTGGATTTAGATTCTCAACAATAACTTATAGGTATCAATACTTGACATCAGTACCGGTACCCATTGAATATAGAACCTATAACTGTAAGTTATGGATATTGGTACTGGTCTACCAATACCGGTACCCAGTTAGCAAGAGGTTCAGTTGAAACTAGATATTGTTCAGGTCCTTCCTAAGTCGGAAGTAAGTTAATTTCAGTTAAACCCCTAATAATTTAAAGAATTAACACCAACATTTTCCATGTTCTACCTTACATTTTTTCATAAAATCGAAAAACATAAATTAAGCATACATGAGATGAACCTGCAACGTACAAAGGAAAAATCAGTAGGTTGGTGCGAACTCGAATAGGTCTTATTAATATGGTGATATTATCATTGAAATTAGTATAGTGAGTTAACCTAAATCAAGTTTACACCAGCTTCATAAAATTTTTAACCTGACCTACTTAATTTTATCTGGTCACTTTTAGGCCCAGGATCGATCTCGTGGAGGCGGGGATTAGGAGATCAAGGAATTTCTATGCTTTTCCTAAAATGTATCTCTTCCTTGCGTTTATTATGTTTTTGATTTTTTTATTTTTAAGATTTTTTTTTGGTGATAATGTTGTTTTTGAGGCACACCCTAAAAAATGAAGTCCTTGGCCTTAAGCCAAATGGTTCTTGACTTGAAGTCAACTTAGGGTTCCAAAATCAACCTTGTTACTCACAAGATCGAGTACTTGCAAGACAAGAGTTCTCTTTTCTCTTTTATACTTTTTTGTTTAGTCTTTTTAATAGTAAGAAATAAAAGACAAATGAAAGTAGACTAAATTGCAAGGAAAGAAGTGAAAAGAAATACTTAGCTTAGCTTAGTGTGTGTGTGTGTCTATATATATATATATATATATATGGTGTGGAGTGGGAAATGAAGATGGAATGTAGCACGGTGTCAAGTTGGTCCACGTCTAGCAAGACGCAACCAACAAGACTAAGTGCCACGTGGAGTGTGGAGCAGGTGTGTGTGAGTGTGGGTGGAAGCGCTTGCTTTGCGCAGGTATCGGGAAATATTGGCAACTGGTGCGAATATTCCCGCGATACGATGAGTGGTGCAGGGGTGAGTGCACGGGTATGTGGATAGTAGATGTAAGGTGAATGTGTGTATGGAAGAATGTGGATATGTGATATGTGTGTGTGTGTGTGTAAGTATGTATATATATTTATGTATATATATGTAGATATATGAGAGTGAGAGTGTGTGAATATATGTGTGTGTGTGTGTGTATGCGGGTGAGTGTGTGAGTGTCTGTGAGTGAGTGTGTTAGAGTGGTTAAGTCGTCTGGAGTGCTGGAGTGTCGTCTGGAGAGAGAGAGCTGTGTGCTGGAGAGTGTACGTGTGCAGGTGCAAGGGAACACGCAATGCACAAGGGTTGCGCACGGGCGTGGGCGAGTGCGGTGGTGCAGGCGCGTGGGTGCATGCAGTGGTGTGCAGGCGTGGGTGAGTGCGGGCGACCGGCTGGAACAGGTCACGCGAGGAGAGAGAGTGTGCGAGGTCACCGGATAAGTGAGAAACGAGCCGGTTGCGCACTATAGCCGTGTGAGGTCGCGGCTACAGTGCTGAGGGCAAAAAGCAACCGGCTTCGTAGCTGCACAACCGGCTGTGTAGCGCACGGGGGCATGCGATGGAGGGCGCGCACAGGCGCGTGGTAAGGTGCGTGGAGCGTGTGCATGTGCGTGGAGGCTGGTCTGAAATGTGCGGTGGCACGCGGCGGTTACTGGCGTGCGTGCACTGTGTTGGTGCGCAAACTTCACAGCTTGAAGTTTGCACTAATGGTGGAGAAGAAACTGAAACAAAAAAAATGAAGTAGACAACAAAAAGGAAAATATGCAAATAAAAAAAAACTAAGCAAGCATCCACCACGCCCACCTGCTCACGGAGGAGCTGGGTGGTGGTGGAGTTCATAGTGGGGGTTTGAGACCACTGTGAGCTCTCTCCTACACACAGTGTACCTCTTCTCAACTTGTGAGAAGAGGTGCTGTGTATGGAGAGGGAGAGGGAGAAAAGAGTTGTCGGCGTGTGTGCGCTGTTGTGTGTGTTGTGTGCGTAGGGACGGGTGTATCTGTGGGTGAAGTCTGGCCTCTACAGCAGGGGAGGGTGGATGCTCTTTTATAGAAGGAGCGCACGCTGCTCCCATATTGCTGGCATGAGGTGAGGCGAGCGGACGTGCATAACACCATGCCCTGCAACCGAGGAATAAAAAAAAGTGAAAGGCGAAATTGCAATGCAGCATACAATGAAGATGTTAATTATTGAAGTAGATTGAATGGCCATTGATTCTCACTATCTTCTCCTCTTTATAAATGCATGCAAGTGTATTTACAAATGTAAGTATGGCTACATTAGATGCATGTGTAATGCTAGAAAATAACATAAGATGACATATTTATTGGCGTAACTTGCTGTGCAATCATAGGTCAACATTATGCACATATTGCAAAACTATAGTGCCACATTTAAAGCACAAGCATTGGTGGATTTAAAATTGTACCTGTAACTAATTCCAAAATTTTGCAAGGAAAAAAAAAAAAGGACAGCCAAAAGCAACTGATCTTGCTAAATCCCCTCAAAGAAGTACAGATCATATTTAACTGGTTATCACCTGTCTTTAATAGATTCTCTCTCGAATGCCTACAAAAAGTTCCAAAATGAACAAAATTCAACACCATATATACACTTTCTTGCTTGTGTTGACTTCAATCAATGCACTTTGTACACAAGTGCTACGTATATATGCTACGTACATACGTACTCTTTCCATAGAATTAGCCACCCAAGCATCAATATTTAGCATATTGCTGACATTAAAGCAGCAGATGGCACCTCCTCCTCCAGCACTCTTGTCCCGAATCAGTATTTCTCCTCCTCTTCAGTTAAAACTAGCATTTCACTCCCTTCCTAGGAAGGCATATATATTGCAACTCTTGCCTCTCTGTTCTTCTTCGTGTACTTGCCCACATGCTACACTCCTTACTGCAGATCTTGTTACCCTCCTTCCTTCGTTTGCTCGCCTTCTCGTGGTTGCTTCTATGGCCTTATACATTAGGAGTTACATATACAGTTTATATTATTTTTTCAATTAGCTTTCCTTGTTTAAGGTGAAAAATTGACGGACTATAAAATTTTAGGGCATGTATGATTCTTGAGGGGTTGAAAGAAGCTTACAAGGAGCATTTCTGTATATATATATGTTTTTTTCCCTCGGGGGCTATTTAGATTAAAAAATAAGTCTAGTTAACTGATGGTTGGCAAAACCTATTTCAGGTTAAAGTTGTCCCACATAATAAGCCCCTTTATTTTGGATTAAAGTTATTCCGAGGGGTGGAGTAAACCCTCATATTTATTTCTTGATGTGATGTTCACTATGTTTTTTACTCATTTTGGGATATAAAGTACAACTAATCAAATCATAATTACATGTCATCTGTTATATATCTTAAGCTTATTCCTTCACTTGACACAGACCTCAACCTAACTGGATAAACTATTAATTATCCCTCACTTATTTCTCCATTCTATTTATTGCTTATTTTCGTATCACTCTAAGTCTCTTTAGCTTGTGGGATAACTTTTGTCTTAGGATAAGTTTTGGTGGGATGAGTTTAGCAGGACGTTTGGTTGGATGGAGGGATAAGTGGTGAAAGAAATGATTAGTTCACTAACGTGATATGAGTGGATAATGCCTTAATGAAAAATGGTTAATGCACACGAGAGTCCAGGGTGGTTTTCACGTGCTCCGATTCTTGAGATGCTTGTCGAGTCTTCCTGCGGCCGAAACAATAGCTTTCGCGAGTTATCTGAGGCAATTTGCTGTACAGTTTTATTGATGTGCTGTGGTTTCAAATTTTTTGAAACAACGTATCCAAGAACACACCGCGTATCCCCCCTAAAGTACAACACTCCCCCCTAAAAAAATCATCAAAATGTGCTTTCAAGGTCCATTAATTTACTTACAAGTTTTTTTCTATCTCCATTTTCCCCTTCACATATTTTTAGTTTCATTTTTCTAAGAAAATATGTTCGTCCCTTCATTATTTTTTAATTTATGTTGAGATTTCTTCTTCCCCCCCCCCCCCCCTCTTTTTTTTCTGGGGAAGAAGTCTGAGGCTTAGGTTATCTGGCCCACATATTAGCGGTGTGTTGGGCCTATTGGTGGTGTTTTGGAGGAGGAGCTGTGTTCAATGGTGCCATATGTGTCGAGGGTGTTTTGGAAGAGGTGTAATTCTGTACGGTGGTGGATGTGTTGGTGGTCGGTGGTGCTGGTGGTTACCGAAGGTGTGCTTGATGGTATGATCACTAGAGAGGAAGTGGAGGAGGGATGTAGAAGGTGCTATGGGTGGTGTTGAGGTGTTGTGTCGGACGAGGGATGAAGGTAGCCGATGGTTCAGTGAGGAGGAGGTGTTGTGCTACATTGTGCGATGGGTGTGTGAGGGGCGACGGAGAGGAGTTGGTGTGTGCTACAGAGGAGGTGCTACAGGTGAGGTGTTGCAATGTTGCAGCGGATGCTACAGGCGGGGTTGTAGGTGAGAACATGTGCGAGGGGGAGGGGGAAGATTGTAGCTCTCTTCATGTATTAGCTATTTACTCTATTTTAATATCATGATATGATTGTGAGATAGGTTTGATGTAGTGTTGCAAGTATATATTAGTGGATATATTATGTTAGAGTGTATATATTTTAATATATATTGATATTGAAGCAATGTAGTGCGACAAATTTCATACCTCTCATTGTAAAACATATCATAGTGATAGTCATTAAGGAATCCCACCTAAACATTATGCAAGAAGAGGTATCCTAACCAAAGTGACCCCATCTTCTGGAGTCTTCTCCTCGGGTCCCTCTTCGGTCCCAAACCCTCCCTTTTCGGTAGCCATCTTGGGGCTTAGATGTTGGAGCCCTTGCCACTCGTTGATCGTGTCCTTCCTACGCCCTCCACTTCTCCATTATACTATTATAGTGTCTCTTGCTCTTGATCAGCTGACTTGGGGCACTCCTTGGAGCTCCCTTGGCTAGGTCAATCATCCTCTATGGTAGCGCATCGGGTAGTCGTTGTCTTCTTCGGTGGGGATGGTTCTTGTGGTAATATCTTGATCGCAACCTTCACCCATTGTCCTCGCCTGTAGCTTTCTGGTTCTGTTGGTTGCATTGTTTACTCTCCTCAATTGATGCTCCTTTGTGCTTTTATGTCTATTTTGGTTGGTTGGAGGTTGTTGACCAAGGAAGGAAGTTGTGGCCATCTAGCCTCATGGCATGGTTGTTGTTTCCTTTTGGCTCCTTGTTCAATTGCTCGTGGTGTTTAAGAAGGTGTTGATGGATTTAAAATCGTATAAAATCAATAACCAAATGATTTTTTTTATATCAAATCCCAAAATCAATCCTAATCATCAAAACATCAACACACAACGACTGAAATGAGAAACGATGGTGTGATACCTAAATCCATCGTAGTGGAAGCGATGAGGAGATCACGGAGATCCTCTGGAGTCGGCTTGTTTCTCCAATGAGAGGCGATGGTAATGGTACTTCTAGAGGGTTCAGAGGACAACTACGGAAGAGAACTAAATGGAGGTGTACGTTTTTGGGTTCTATCATGGGCTCTATCTATAACTTTTTTGCGATGAGATTGAGGAAAAATCGAATGTCTACTTTGCCCTCACCCCTACAGGGATCATAACCGCTTAAAATAAAAATGACAATTCCACCCATCACGAAAGTGCATTTTTCCCTTAAGGTTTTTATGCATTAAATCTCATATCCTAATGAGATGTGAATGATCAATTTATATAATTAGATCACTTTAATGATCGTAAATGTGATGTTTAAATATATGTCTATATTTAACGTATAATTCCGTAATAATAATATATGTAGGTTTATATTATAATTCTAACGGGTACCCTTACCTGTTTTGGTTGAGGATTCACCTCACCCACACTGCCCTTTGCCTTTTTTGGCCAACCTTCTTGTTGTTTTCTTTTGTCTCATGTTTATGCTTGACTGTTTGGTTGTTTGTGATCTGTGTTGCTTTGCCCAATGTAGTCTTTATGTTTTGTGTTGTCTCTCGATTATCTTGGAGACACAAGGGCATCCGGGATCCTTAGATGTCACTTGCCTTTGGGGCAACATCTCTTAATAGGTTTTCATCCTCATTTGGTTGTACCACCTCGATGGTTTGCTCGCTACACGATCAAGTGGTTGCAGCATTGTTCGAGCTTTATTACTTGTATTTTTATTTTATCACTGCTCTAATCTCCCTTAGACTTGCACTTGATATTTCTCTCCTTAATGAAATTTCAACTTTTTTTGAAAAAAATATTTCTCCATTATGGGGAACGAAGGAGATACAAGGACACAAACCTTTAGAGGTGAGGGAAGAGGGAAAGATGAAATGCTCCTTCAAAAGAGGGAGGAAAGTGATACTCCCCATTCTAAGTAGCAGGGGAACTCTGAAATGGAGCATACAAAATAAGAAGAAAAATCAAAAGAAAATTTAAAAAATGGGAAAAAGAAGGTGTGTTTTTAAGATCTTTGATGCAATCCCAAGGGATTGCTCTACGTCAAAAGATATGACAATGCCATCGGAGTGAAATCACGACAATCGAAACGATCTGCATTAACAAGTACTTGAAAGGTTGGAGGTCAAAGACGAGTTGACCAAATACTCGGTTGTGATATGCATGATGAGAGCCTCATTATGAACCCTAACTAGCACAATTTAATCTAAATAAGTGTGAAGAAGCTCCTACAAAACCTAAAGAAAAGCCTAACTCAGAGAAGTCTGAATTGAAGGATAAAACAAATCATAAGGGGTTAAACTGCAATTTCACCAAGGCAATACACAAACATGGTATCTAAGGGTCTAAACACAGGTCAAATAAGCTTAATAAGGAAGAAAGTGGGATGATCTGATCTGAAAAGGGTTATAGCAACTTATATGAATTAAATGACATTCTATAATCCTAAAAATAAACTCACTTTAATTCACGAGGTTCTAGGCAGAATAAAAATCAAATAAATCCTCTAAAAATCATGGAAAAATACTCCCTAGGGTTTAGAACCTTCAATATGACCTTTGCAACTTATTTTGACCTGATTTGAGAACCATGCCCAAATTTTAACCTGATTTGGGTTTTTACACAAATTGACTAGTCAAACGTGGTCAAACCTAAAATCAAATTACACCATTGAATTCGTTAGGTTCAAATTAAGTTGGTACAAAAATTTGGGCCTGAGTGAAGATCATCTTGATCGATTTGACAAATTGGTTCTCTTAAATTATTTTTTGACCCTTATCTTTTCAAAACCTTGCATTTGGCCCCCTATCTTTCCCTGCGTTCCTTGCAGAACGGTCCTCCCTGCCACCCTGTGCTAGCACCTTACCTTTAGCGGCCTTGCACGGAGGATGGCGCCGTGCAGGGTAAGGCAGCCGCTCTCAGGAACGAGCGGGGGGTTCCCTACGTCGTCCTCTATCGCAGGGACCCTCCCCTGTGACTCGCGTCTGCCCATGCCTCTCGTGCGAACGCACAAAAGGCATGGGTCTCCATCTCCGTCCATCTCCGGCAGCTCCCCCACGTCGCTCTCTCAAGACTCTCCCCTCGCCAACACCTTTATAAGGAGCGGCAGGGGTTGTCGTCCACTCCAAGCTTGATTTGGCTGAGGTTCCCTCCCTAATTTCGTCTCCTCCACTCACGGCCAAAATACCCGCAGGCTCCAGTGGCCCTTTCCTCCTCTTTTCGTCGCTCTGCTGCCATACCTGCAGCAGAGCCCACTCTGCCTCGTCCTCTCGCACCAGGCCTCACCAGCTGGTGTTCTCCTGACCTCTTCTTCGCCGCCGTTACTCACCTCTAGGCTCCTTCATCTACGGCGCCGGTAGGTACGCGTCGAGCACCACCTTCCTCCCTCTTCGTCAATTAGGTAGGTAAAAACTTTCCCCTCTCTCTCCCTGTTATTTCCCCCTTCCTAATTTACTATTTCAACCCACCAACCACCACTGTCCATCACCACCTTCTCCATCTCCGGCTGTCCTCCGACGAGGTGTACTCGCCACTCCACGCCTCCATCCGCCTTGCCAGCTACCCCTTAAGCTTCGCACCACCTCACTGACACTGAATCCGCCCTCCATTCACCACCTAGCACCTCCAAACCAACCCCCAAACACACCCACTCTCACGCACGCAGAGTGCCTTAGGCACATGGCCACAGGCACTCTCGCGCCTCGCCGACCCCCGTACCTCACTTGCCGTGCTTTGGCGAACCTCCCTGGACCTTTTTGACGTGGCCGTGAGGCCGTTTGAGTGTTTGAGGTTTTGCCCTCCTCGCCGCCATTAACGAGCAGCAGGAGCTTCTCTACAGGCAGCTCCAGGTCTCCTCAGCTCCAGGTGTGAGCTCCAGGTGATGCGGAAAGGAGTCACGCTCACACCAAGAACTTCAATTGGGGTCGCAAGCGTTGGCTGCTGCCCCAATTGCTCAAAGTCTTCTCCACAGGCACCTGAGATTGGAGGTGGGACTTTAGCCCCCACCTCGGAAGTGTATGGGCTCAAGCCTGTACATAAATTGAAAAAGTGCTATCGGCTGGTTGCCTCCGATAGCACTGGGGTGAGGTCCCTCACCTACTCACCGGGTCTCATCCACGACACGCCTACGCGGATCTGACTCGACCCGACTTCCCACTCTTGTGCACTCCTTGCGCACCACCTACGCCGGTGCGCCTGGACCTGGGCACGCGACCCGACCCGATTACCCGGCTCTGAGAGAGCTTCCCAAAGAAAGATTCAGAGAGAGAGAGACAGAGGGAAGGGGTAGGGGTAGGTTTTGCGCTGACGTTTGTGTGTATGCGCAGGAAGAAAGAAGAAGAGGAGCAGTAGCCGGGACTTAGCAGCGCAGGGAAGAAGGAAGAAGGAAGGAAGGAGAAGAGAAGAGGAAAAGAAAAGGAGAGGCTGATCAGTTAAGGCGTCTGATTTCTGAATCAGACGTCGGCGAAAAGAAGAAAAAGACAGCTGCAACAAAAAGAAAAGAGGAAGAAGAGGGACCAGAGCAAAGAAAGAAAGAAGGAGAAGAGGCAACAACAGAAAAGAAAAGAAAAGAAGAAGAAGAAGCTAAGAGAAAGAGAGAGATTGCCGCACAAGAAATCAAAAAAGAATAGAAGGAAAAGGAAGAAGAAGCAGAAAGGGAAGGAAAAGAAAAGAGAAGAAGATCTTGCCGCACAGAAGGAGAAAGAAAAAAAAGGAGAAAGAAAGGAGCAATTTTCACACACACACTCTCTCCCTCTTTTTCTTAATTTTTGTAAAATATTGTATTGTGAATTTATATGCTTTTGGAATTATAGTTTGCTTCCTGAGTTCGACCTCGGGAAACTTTTTATTTCCGAGTAACAAATTGTATTAAACTGGTGACCGTTTCTTTGCACTATACTATGACAAAACCCTAGAGAGGGAACGCGCAGCCCACCAGTGCACGACTTTAAATGTAGACCCAAACTGGAGATTGGTTCCGTCGAAACAAGGAGGTAAAAGCGAGGTCGTTAGCAGAGAGGCCATCGACGAAGATCGGAGTGGAGATGTTAACGTCGAACCCATTAGCAACAAGAATATCAAAGGTGGATCCAGACATACGCATATAATATTTAGCTAAAAAGTAGGGAAACATAGACTGTGACGTAAAAAGTAACGTAGGTATTATTTTTGTACTTTACACTACTTTGGCTCACTTGATAATTGGTATTTAATGTAAAGAAATAAAAGAACCTAAGGCTTGTTACGTGATAGTCCCCATCACATTTAAAAAAATTACCACACCAATTTAACCTAAAAAACTCATAGGTGATAAAAAATTTTGTATCGGTGATAAAAAATTTTGCGCCAGTGATAAATTATTTCAATGGTAGTTTTACCTATCCAAAGTGATTTTGCACCTGTCTAAAGTTATTTTGATGTATAAGTTTAGGGTTTAAAGTTTAGGTTTATGGAAAGTAATTTCATGTATGAGAAGTAATTTTTCACCTTAGGGTTTAGGGCCTAACATTTAGGGTTTAACACTAAAGATTAAACCCTAAACCCTAAAGTGAAAAATCACATTTCAGGTGAAAAATTATTTCTCATACATGAAGAAACACTTAAAATTTAATTTTGCACCCATATAAAAGAATATTGCACCGGTGCAAAGTAGATCAAAATAAGGTGTAATCTTACTTTGCACCGGTGCAAAAAAATATACGGTGTAAAAAAATTTATTGCACCAGTGCAAAGTAGTTCAAAGTAAGATTACACCGATGCAATCTTACTTTACATTCGTGCAAAATTTTTTTGAAGGTGCAAAGTGATTTTGCACAACAACTCACCCCTACGAAAGTGGTTTGTTGTTGGTTTCAACAATGGTTGACTCCACCACGTGTCAACACTTTTTTTGCATATAAAAAAGGAAGGATCACTGTTAGTCTCTTTGAAACGGGTTTTAAAATCGTCGCGTTGCAGTATAGGTCGAATCGGTGAGAAAAATAGATAAAATTTGTACACGAAAAAGTCTGTGGTCGTTTGCTGGGAGCAAATAGGAATTCAATTATCGAAATTGTAATTTAAAACAATAGAGATAAGAAATTATAATAAAAAATTGATTCAGAATAATGTAGCAATAAGATCAAGTATCAGACTGCACAAAGAATGGAGTAAAATGGTGATTTGAATTACCAATTACTCCCTACAATAATGGCGAATGGAACTCAATATTTATATATGAAATGATCTCAAGTCAGTCTTCTAAATATTCAATCAGACGTCTAAGACGTCTGATGAACAGTACTTTTTCTCTAATTTCTTCTCCTTTTTCTGCTTCTTTTTTCTTCTTTTGCTTTCTTTCTTCGCTCTTCTTCTTGTGCGGCTGCTCTTCTTTTCTTCTTCTTCTTTCTTTCTTTGCTCTTCTGTTCTTCTACTCTTCTTCACGTAGAGGGGGAAGGATCCTCAATTTTGGCTAAGTGTCAGCCAATCCTTCTTGGAGCAAAACCCCTCCTGCCCCCGCGCACTTTCCTCTCTTTCTCTCCTTGGGTCACGTTCTCCCAGAGCCTCCAATAGTACCGGGTTATCGGGTTTTCAGACCTAGAGCGTACCTAGGTCTAGGGCTGCAGGTGTGGGTCATAACCGAGGAGTGCTTAGGTTAGGTGGGTTATCGAGTCGGCCAGATCCACGGGGTCAGAGTCACGAACGAGGCGTGTGAGGGCGCGTGCGGGGACCTCACCCCCTGAGCGCGCTAAGGCAAACAACTAATGAGACAAATTCAATTTATGCAGGTGCAGGCACTCTTTAGCTTCCGAGGTGGGACTAAAGTCCCACCTTTCCTTTGCGTAGCGCAACAGGAAGGTCTCTCCGTTTGATTGCACCTGCTGCTGGAGGTATTCCCTCCAATTGGAGTCCTGGGCATGTTCCTTGAGCAAAGCCACAGTGCCTAGGACTTCACCTGGGGCTCGCGATGCATGGAGCAAGGCTTCAAGCTTCGCTCGAAGCTTCACCAATGGCGACGATGACCTGTTACCTGAAACTTAAGAAAAAGGGCCTTATGGCCGCGTCAGATGGTTCAGTAGGATCGCCGTGGCACGGCGAATGTGACGGTGGCAATGGCGTGTCATGAGGTGTATGGTGGTGTGTGGAGGTCGAAGATGGTGGTGCGGCAGTGGGTAGCTCTTCAGGGTGTTAGGATGGGTAATAGGAGAGGAGATGTTAGGGCTTTTGTGCGGTGGAGCACGACGGAGCTAATGAGGGTGGTAGTGGCGTGTTTCGAGCAGTGTGGCGGTGAGTAGGCATCGTCGGAGCATTGCCGGAGGCAGAGAAGATGAAGTGCGTTGAGGGAGAAGCGGTGGTCGTGAGTATGTGTAGAGAGTAGGAAAGCGAGATAGAAAGAGAGAGCAAAAGAGGGGCTTAGCGAGGTGGTAGGGAAGCGGAGGGCTTTGATGTTGATCGACCGGAGCCGGAGAAGGAGGAAGAAGCGGCGAGACGGCAATGGTGATGTAGACGGAGGAACGCCCTCCCTTTGGTTGGGGAGGGTCACGACAAAGAGAGGGAGAGGAATAGCTTAGCCCGTCCAATTTGATGGTTGGACGGCCGGAGGAGGGAGATCCAGAGAGGTCACTGGAGCAGGGTTTCTTGGTGGCCGAAGGAGAGGGATTAAGGTGATTTGGCTCCTAAAAATTTGCTGAAGAATACGGCCATGCCCTGGGGCTCCTTTTATAGGGTTCAAGAGGTCAGTTTGAGCTTCCAAGCTTAGGAAATGTCATCGGAGATGGAAGTTTTGAGATACCCAAATCTCTCATGCGTTTGCTTGAGAGGTTGGGAAAGTTTTAGGGCACATGGATGGATTCAATGAGAAGAGGACTCTACAAGGAATCTCCTTTCCAAATTTGGAAGGGATTGATTGAGCAGAGAAGGAGTTCTCTTCAATCAAAGGTCGCCGAAGAAGGATTCCTCTACGATAATGATGGAGGGACCTATTTGCAAAGAGTGACGACAAAGATAGAGGCCTTTCTGTAAGAAATTCAAAAGTTAGGGGCATGTGTGTGAGAGAAAAGACTCAGATTGGACCAAATTGCAAACTCAGTCAAGAGGATCTCAGATTGGGTCCAAATTTTGGTAAAAACCTAATTTGGACCTAGGGAATCCAATGGTGAAGTTGGATTTTGATTTTGACCATGTTTGACTGGGTAGTTTATGTAAAAATCCAAATTAGGGCAAATGTCAGTCTGAGACTCTGTTTTGGGTCAAGACGGGTTCTGATGGTCACATTGAAGGTACTAAACCCTAGAGAATATTTTTATATGAATTTTAGAGGGTTTAGGTTAATTTTATCCTGACCATAATCTCAGTTAATTAAGCAGGTCTGTTTTAAGGGTTTCAAAAGTCATTTTATTTTCAAAACACACGAAAACCCTTTTCGTCTGTTTTAACCCACTTGTTAGCCTTTTAGGACTATTTTGACCCTTAGTTTACTCCTGAGAAAATCCATGGTTATACTACATTCAAGATATTATGGTAAAATTATAGTTTTAACCATATTTTCTTGTCTTTCCCTCAGAATGGATTTGCAGTGAATTATGGCTCTCTGGCAGTTATGTAGGAGCATTTGCTGACTCAATTAGATCAAAATGAGCTATACGTGATGGTGTTCTCATCAATTACATTCATAGCTATACATCAACTTTTACGTCAACTTGTACATTTTTCAACTTATCCTAATATTCATATGCCTTTTCCATATATCTATGTTTTTATATATTTGTTCCCTTTCTAAAAAATTATATCTGTCTTTTACTCGCACAAAGGACCCTTTCCTATTTCCTTGTCGATTAAGGTTTCTTGAAATCTCATCCCTCTCGTGGTTGAAAGTGGGTTATATGCTACCTTTTAAGTAGGGTTGGAAGCAGAGCTCATGCATTATAAATCTAAGCAACAAGGGTGATCGATATGTTGCCTTCAAGGTAACTTTCATATGTAGGCATGAAATTCTATGATATGTGGTTGTGACAACTGCAAGGACTATGAGCATTTCTCCTCGAGGTGTCTTCTCATTGCAGGGATAAGCAGCCCCTTCCTTTCCATTGTTGCCTACCCTACTTGCCCGTTGTTGTCCCCATGCACAAGCTACCACCACAAGCCATTAGCACCATAAGCCACCACCAACAAGCCACTGGCCACACCAGGAAAAGATGGGGGATGGTGCCAATGGTTAGGGGTTTTTTTTCTCTTAAAGAGGGAAAGTTGTTATGTTTTAATACTTACGGAAAAACTTGTCATTTACATATTCAATTTGTTAAGGGGATTGTTTTTCTTGTCAATCTTAATTTTAAAAATAGGGATATTTACTTCCATGATCCTAAATTCTTTTCTAATTACATCTATGCTCTCATAAACTTCCTATTTACTTTTATACTTCTACAAATTTCTTAAACGTTACAAGTTATACTCCTAGGCTACTTCTTCGTTAGATTTTAAGAAACATTTGAGGAATATTCCTTAACAATAATGATAAAAAAAAAAGAAAACATTACTACCCCTATCCTTATTTTTCGTTTTACCCTTCTTCCTTCTATCCTCACTTTCTTCATCTTCGAGCTCTTGCTGCACCACCTTACCCGAGGTCTTCTCCCCCGACCCCTTCTCCTTACTGGTCTCCTCTCTCCTATTCACCAGCCTCCTCCCTTGCACCCACATACCACCTCCCCCTCTTGCTCCTCCCTCCACCCCTCCTTCACCAACCTGTTCCTCCCCCGACCTCTTCTCCTTTACCCTCTTGCTCATTAACCTCCCCTCCCCCTAACCGGCAGACCTCCTCCCCTTACTCCTCCTCATAGGCCCCTTCTCCCCTCCTACTCCCCTAACCCCTTGTCCTCCTCCATCGACCCCTCCTTCGCCAACCCTTACGCCTCCTTCCTCCTAACCATTAGCCTCCTCCCCTACCCCACACCCACAGACCTTCTCTCTCTCTCTCTCTCTCTCTCTCTCTCCTTTTTTTTTTCTTTTTTTAAAGGTAACTATGGCTTATGGTTATATCTCAACCATGGTTAATGCATTGTGCCGTTAAATACTAGTGGAAGAGCATATGTAATAAATGATGCAAGTTTGTAGAGATATAGAAGTAAATATAAAGTTTATGGAGGTATAGATGTAATTAGAAAGGATTTCAGGGCATGGATGTAAATTTTCCCAGAAAAGATATGCGGCACTATAGTATGATGAAATTTTGATGAGAACTCTTTTTCACCATGATCCCATATTTGGGGATGCTTTTAGTAAATTACTATATTTAAAAATATCTAGTTTCAAAAAGAAAATTTAAAAATATCTCCTTGTAATGGTTCACTCTACCAGAACATCAACGTCTTAGAATTCATAGGTTTTCAGATAAGATCTCCTAAAGATAGGTGATTAGCTACTAGATTTTATACTTACGTTGGTGTCATTAAGTTCATTAAATGTTTTGTAGAACACGAGGGCTCCTCCATTCTGGTTGATGGGAGCTCCTCTCCTTTCTTCAAAGTCACTTGTGGGCTGAGATAAGGTGATCCTTTGTCACCTTTTCTTTTTGATATTTTCATAGAACCCTTCATCCATGATATCAAGGAGCTAGCCTTCTTGAGCCACCTTGCACCCTTCTCCATTAAACGTGGTATATCCTCCCCGATTGCACTCCTTTACGCTGATGATATCATTCTTTTTCTCAACGGTAGCCTTAGATCAAACTTTAATCTCATGACCTTCATCCATGATTTCGAATCAAGTTTTGGTAAAAAATTAAACCCCCTCAAAAGTTTCTGCTATGTTGGGAAGCATTTCCCCTTGGGGAGACTCACTCGCATTCTTTCTATCACTGGGTTTCAACTTGGGAGCTTTCCTTTTACTTACCTCGGCTGTCCTATCTTCATGGGTAGAGCTAAGATCTCTTACTTTCATGACATGATTGATAAAATTCACTCTAAACTTTCGGGATGGAAAGTCAAGCTCCTTTCTTCTGCTGCAAGGCTTCTCCTAATCAAGCATGTCCTTACTTCCATCCTCATTCATGTGTTGTCAGTGATTGATGTCCCCAAGTCTGTCATTCGTAATCTGGAGTCCACTTTCGCCAACTTCTTTTGGAATTCTGGCATCGAGGAGAGACATGATCATTGGTTCTTCTGCTCCTCCATCTGCAAGCCTCTTGAACTTGGTGGGCTTGTTATCAGGTGTTAGTTCAACCACTCGTATATAATATTTTGATGATTTTACAAAATGAAGAAAACGAAATAAAAAATAAAGCGTAGCATATTGTTTTCTCCCTGTAATAACATATTTGCAGGATTTCAAAAAGTTTTCCAAGACGGGAGATTAAAAGCGTGAAGACAAGTAGCATAAGTATTAGGTCTTAGGCTTTTTCATGTAAACTTTCAGTGGTTGTAATTTTCATTTTATTTGAGTCTAGAAATGTTGTAAAGAGCCCCCAAACATAACCTATATATAGCTAACTTAGGCTCTCTACACTTAGGATAAATTAGAAACAAAAATCCAACACTCATACTTTTATCAGACATCCAGAACAATGGTTAGACGTCAGATTTTCCAGTTTAAGACGTCTGACAAGTATCACAGACGTCTAATTTCTGGGAGTTCTACCTTCGGTTTGTCTCCTCATAAGCATCAGTCAAAGCACTTCACTTTCAGACGTCGATAACCTTACACAGACGTCTAATTCTTTGCCCAGACGTCCTCAGACTAACCGTTAGACTTAGCTTAGGCAAAAATCAATTTCCAGACGTCTTGACATACTTCCAGACGTTTGCCTTTGAACCATTGGCCATGATTTTCTGTGCGTATCTCTTTACGGCCACATAATCTTTTGGCAGAAGAAGTAGGGAAGAGTATTTAGATTTTCAGACGTCTGGTAATGTCCTCAGACGTCCATAACGACGTCTGATCCTGTAAACCTAGAACCCTGTTTGGATCTAATGATAACAGGAACGAATCCAACCTTCATTAGATGTCCAATAACATAATCAGGCGTCTTATGATAAAATATCAGACATCTTTCTTTTGATCCAATAGAGTCAGTTAAGGATGTCCTACAGTATTAGACGACCAGAGGTATAATCAGACATCCTATAAGACGTCTGATGCTATAATTAGACGTTTGATATTGCTATCAGACTCATCATTACCTTGATTTTGTGTGGATTTCATCCTAAACTCTTGGGATTTGTCTCCAACGGCTAGAAGAGCTCTCCCAAGTGTTCTTGAAGGTTCCAAACTTGCCTATAAATAGACTACAACTCCTTTTAGGCAAAACACACCTCTTGAGATACAATTCCATTAGAAAAATCTCTTGCTCACTACTCTAAGCTCCATCTTGCCCTTGTGCTGTGCTAATACTCTGATCAAAGGGCAAATCCATACTCTGAAGGGAGAAACCTCTGTTTAGGGATTGGAGGTGGGATTTGTAATTGAGGTACACTACCCTCGTTCAAGTAGTGTGGTTAGTGGATTGATCACCTTGTGATAAAAAATCTTAAGTCAAGAGATTGGCTTAGGTGGTGGTTTTCACCCATCTTGGATTTCCACCTAAAAATAATTATGTACATTGTGTGATTGAATTTTTTTTTACAATATTCTATAATTTCACTATTCACCCCCCCTCTAAATCCTTTCCAACATGCCCCTAACTTTGTCGTCGTTCTCACAAAAACGTTCCTACCGCACAGAACTCCTAATCCTACAACTCCACCGATAATCAATCAAGGATTTCTCCTTGATTGATTGATGAAACCTCCTCAAAATTGAACCGGAGATTCATCTTGAAATCTTCTTTCAATCAGACCGATTCTTGTGCTTCAAATGTTTCCCAATTTCTCATGTGAACGCATGAGAAATTTGGGTTTCCAACTCCAACGACCTTCCAAGCTTGAAAGCTTGGCTCCCAAACTCTAATTGACCCCCTGGTACCTATATAAAGACTCCCAAGGCTTGCCCGATCCTTCCAAGCTTGAATTCGACTAGAGAAACCCTCAAATTCCTCTCTCCTCCTCCGGCCGATTTGCTCTTCAAGCTCCGGCAACTCTCCTTGCCTCACCTCGTCGTTTGACTGCAATACCAGCGACAGACTCTTCCTCCTTGCTTTCTTCCGCGTCGAGCAAGCACCCGTCGACGCTCCTACCTCCTTCATCCTCGTCATCCATCTCTCATTGAAGTAGTTTCTTCCCTGACGCCGACCATACCATAGTCGACGCCGCCTTGACTCCCCTTCGTCTACCAACTACCTAGATATGCCCCTTACCTCCTCTACTTCATTTTTCATCTTAATCGCACCCAATTTCGACCACGCTACTGCCCGTTCACCGTCGTCCCTTCCGCATCCGACCACTCCTTCGACGAAGCGCTCCCATTGCTACACCACTCCATACGCTTCGTTGACACTCCTATAAGGTCCGCCTCATCCATCTGCACCGAACCCCCATCTTTGTTTAACTTCCCTCCACTCAAATGACCCTCCGAACAAACCCATCATCGACCACCTTCTCCAAGTCCATCCGACCACTACTCACCTTCATCCTCCACGAAACCACTGCCATTGCATTCGCGAATGTCCGGTGAACCTTCTGAGGTGTTTTGACCCGGCCGAAAGGCCTTATTTTCTATTTCAGGTTCCAGGTCAGAGCTCCACCGCCACAATGTCTCCTCCGACCGAGTTCGTGGTGTTCTAACTACGCGAGGTCCAGGTCTTAGCTCCAGGAGGCACGGTTTCACTCCAGGACCCTCTCTAGGTCCTCAATTGGGGACTTCCAGGAGAGTTGCGTCGCCAATTGGAAGATCCTCACAGCTGCAGGCGCACGCAAAAGGGCGGACATTTAGTCCCACATTGTTCATGGAAGAGCACCTGCTAGCGCATAAATTGAATTTCTGCTATAGGCTTATTGGTTTAGCACGCACAGGGGGTAAGGTCCCCGCATGTACGCCTCACGCGCCTCATCCGCAACTCTGACCCCACGGACTTGGTGCGCCTGATAACCTGCCTAACCCTATGCACTCCTTGACTATGATCCACGCCCGCAGCCCTAGTCCTAGGTACGCTCTAGGTCCGATTACCCGTATACCCGGTACTGTTGAAGGCTCTAGGAGAGCGTGACCTAAGGAGAGAAGGAGAGGAGAGAGCTTGCACAGGGAAGGGGAGGGTTTTGCTGCAAAGGAAGTTGATTGATACTTAGCCAATTCAAGAAGTTCCCCCCTGTGTGAAGAGGCTGAATAAAAGGAGAAGGCAGCAGAGGAAGAAGAAAAGAAGAAGAGAAGAGGGAGCCGCAGAAACACAAGAAAGAAGAAGAAGAAGAAACAGAGAATGAAGAAAGAAGAAGAAGCTGAGGGAGAAAAGGCTATACGCTGTAGCTCGAGACGGTTAAGCTGTCTGATACTTGATTGCTAGGCTTTATTTGGTTAATACTGTTGAGATATTTGTTGTTGTTGTGAGGGGTAATTGGTGATTCAAATCATCATTTTTCCCCATTCTTTTTGCACTATTACATTTGTTTTCATTTATATATCATTTTTGTTTGGAGTTCTATTATAAATTGCTTATATTGTGCTTTAATTGCAATTCTTGAGATCTAAATTCCATATTACTCCCTATGTTCGACCTTGGAACCTTTTCGAGTAATAAAATTTATTTGTTTAAGCGCTATTTTGGCTATACTACAACATGACAACCTTAAAACACCGATTTAGCACACGAACATCGTCCCTCTTTTCTCTCCCTTAGCTGGGTCCATCTTGCTCAAGGGCTCAAGATCAATGCTGCTGCTTCTTTGGTTGGGGATTGTTGCAATCTTGGCTAGATTGTTAGAAATTTCGAGGGTGTTTTCATTATGGCTGCTGTTGCTAGTCTTCCTGGTATTTCTGTAGAGGCTGCTCTCATTAAAGCCGTCATCCATGCCATTTCCTGCTTCTCTAATAACTTTTTTCAGGTGGAGATGGATTCGGTCTCTCTCTATTATTGGTGGTCTAGTAAGCTTCAGGTTGTGTGGCAGGTCAAAAAGATTTTTGCTTCTCTTCGCGGCCGCTCCTCCAGGATCCACTCCTTCTCCTTCGTTCACCCTCCAGTCAATGAAGTTCCTTTTAGGATTGCGGGTCTCGGCGATGGCAACTGGTGATGTTTCTCCTGCTTGGATCAGCCCCCCCCCATTATCAGAGGCATTATCAAATTGGATAGCATTCAGATGCCATACTTGGTTCACCTGTAGCCTCCTCTACTTTTTTGCTGATTTTGTACTATACCATGAGTCATGGTCCTCTTTTCTTTGTACGAGACAGGTTTTGGTCTAGTCCCCTTGCCCCTCCTTTTCTATCACCTTTAGGGAGCGGGGGATGAATAAAATTGCTCCTGTTTTCTTAAAAAAAGGAAGAAGAAAAAGCTATATCTCTAACTTGAGTAGGGAGAGATACAAATGCCCTAACTTAAGGGAGAGTATTTGAATGTATAGCTACAACCTTCTTTATTGATTTTTTTTCTATCACGTATTCCTATTACTTTTATGCTGAGTATTGTATATGTAGAGAGCATGCCCAATCAATAGAATTCCTTTACTTTGTTTCCAACATTACTTTGTAATGCAATTTGTATACAATGCCTTCGGTGGGCATATGTGGACAAAGTACAAGGTAAATTGCAAAATCACTTTGTTTGCATTTATTGGACTTTATATGTGTTGAGTTATGTTTTTTAATCTTATATTGACTTCTTTTATTTTATTTTATTATGAAAGGGTATCCTTGTAATTTCTTCTCTGGTGCCTCTCCTATATAAAAGCACCAAGGCTTCTCTAAAATAAACTAATTCATTTCAATCCTAACAAGGTGTCAAAGTAGCGGTCCTAGATCGAGGTTTTGGTATCCCACCCAATCCTAGCCTCTAACACACCACCGCACCCCTTCCTCTCTCCTCTCCAGTGCCGCCGACCACTAACAGGGCAAGCAACGTTAGCAGAGGGTAGCGTTTGTAACGTTCCAAACCTGGATTTCTAAGTAATTTTAAGACTAAGTGTGTCAAGACAAATCTGTCGACATTTTTCGCATGAAAATCAAAGCTTGCACGAATTTAAAATGCATAATTAGATTGAAAACCCACGTATTTTTCATTTTTGCAATCTGGATCTCGGATCGATGATCCAAAAGTACTATCAACTTTTTGGTGTCGTGAGGATTTCTGGGGTATATTCTATATAGCGATGGGAACTTGGATATGCGAAACATGTGTAAATCGTGAGTAAACTCACGTGTGACCTAATGTAAGAATCACATTATATAAATGACCTCTATTTGAAAATCTACAAATTTTGTTGGATTCTTCTCTCGTAAAGACATCAAAGATATGAGTTTTTCTAAAATCGAGGTTCATTTAAGTATATATATATATATATATATATATATATATATATATATATAATTACGTTATGAATGGTTATAAAATAATAAGCTATTAATAATAATAATAATTATTATTATAAACTAAAATAAAGGTAGGTGGTTTCCTAGGATTACGTAAGGAATATTTTACCGTATCTTTATAAATGGGAGTAGGAGAGGGAAAGGTGGTACGTAGATGCTAAATATAGGAATTGAAAGTGGGGTTTTACGTGGAATGACAAGGAGAAATAATAAAGAGAGAGAGGGAGATTGAGAGGCTACTGAGGTCCTCTCCTCCGTCCTCCTCGTCTTCTTCTTCTTCTTCTTTTTTCTTCCTCTTTCAAACTTGCTTGGGTACGGGAAAGGGAGAGAGAGACAGGGAAGAAGGAAGAGGAGAGAGGAAAAACGACGATGACGGAGGGCCGACGAGAGTCCGGTGCGGGCAAGCCATGGCCGGTGGCAGCGCCAGCGAGGGACCTGCATCCCTGTGTGCGTGCGTGAACAGGCGCGCGTGAAGGGAGAGAGAGGTCGTGGGGAGGGGGGGGGGCGTCCGTTGCCGGAGTCGGCCGGCGGAGGACCACTGGAGGCATGGCCGGCGAGCAGCGTCTTTGGCTGGTGCGCGATCGACATTGGCCGATGGCGTGACGGTGATGCGTGCATGGGCTGCACCGATCACGCAGCGAAAGGAAAGCGTGGAAGGAGGCCGAGAGAGGTGACGTTCGGAGCGAAGGAAAGGACATCGGCGGCGGGGTCGACGCGACGGCGACGAGGGAGGAGGTCGGTCGGCAGCGACAGGTCGGCAACGACAGGTCGTCGGCGACGTGGCTTGGCCATGGGAGACGTCGGCCGTGTTTGGGTGCAACGTGCAACCCAACGAGGAAGAACGAACGAGAGAGCGCGAGGAAGAGAGAAGGAGGAGGAGGATCGTCGGACGGTCGGCGGACAACCGGCGGCGGTGTGCGTGGTCGGCGGTGGCAATGGTCGGTGGCTGCTTCATGGGTCCACGCATGGTTACGTGAACAAGAACCATGCAAAGACATCGGAGGAAGACGGGATGGAGAAGTCGAAGGGCCAAGAAGGATTGAAGGGTAGACAAATTGCATTTTTAAAATAATAAGTTTTTAATATTTCGTTTTAGTTCCTGTGCATGGTTTTATGTTACTTAACATCTGATGATCGGAATTGTTTTGCATAGATCGGGAGCCTTCGAGATCGGAATCAAGTGATTTAAGACTTGATCTTAGGGTTCTCGAGGATGCTGAATGCATCCGTATGGTTGGATCGGGCGATTTCTATTCCAATTTTTTAGGCACAGATTTGGGAGATATGTGGTGTTAGGAGTCTTCGACATGTTTTCGTGGAGTCGTCATGACTCACCGACGACGTTAGGTAGAGTAGTCTCTCACCTTTTTCGTACAATTTATCTATATAGTGATTCTCTTCATGTATTGCATTGTTTAATGTGCGTTCTTACCTCTTACTGGGATCAGACCTGTTTGCGTATTTCTTGTTGCTCTGGGTACTGAAATATTAAATATTAATGATAAGAATCAATTTGTTGACATGAAATGTGAGTAACCCAATTAATATCATTAACTACTGGATTAAAAAGAGTTAACAACTAATTATTTGATAAGTTCATGATGTAAATGTATTATAAAGTAATTAAGCTTGTTGGATATGGCTTAGCATCGCATGTACAAAAGAAACTCTATTTTTAATAAAACTGTCATTACCAGGATGGTTAAATAATGATTTGATTGGATCCACGATCAGAAGTTGAAAAATTTCCTGGAAATAGATAAGTTGGAGGATAATGTGAATATTGGTTAATTTTGGAATTGATAATGTGAAATTACTAAACATGGTTTGAAAATGAAAAATACAGTTATCTGGAAATGTGATATATAATATGATGGAATTATCGAAAAGTAAAAGAATTAGATAACTGGTTTTAACCTGCTACTCGTCGAATTTTTGCTGTAGCTTTGATCTTTTCAGACTAGTTCTGGGTTGGTTTAAAGAGTTGTTGGCCTCCTTATGACTCTTTGGTTAGGCTTAGCAGTCAATTGAGGTAGCGGACTGTAGGACTCGAGGTTGGGCGCAGTTCTTTTCGGCCGGTGGGTGGGTCATTGCTTGCCTATGGTTCAACGTACATAGTGCTTGTATGTGTTCATGCTACATGATGTAGTCGCCACCCCTTTCCGTAATGACCTCAGGGTGATGAGGAGCAGCGACTTGGTGGGTATAGGCGGTCGTCTTGGCTAGGAGGATGACTTATATCGGTCTTTTGCTGTAGGAAGTTACACGAAATCATCTTGTGCCTTGAGATGTTGATTGATAATTTGTGAACTATAATAAATTGGGCTTCCAATATAAGAAACGAAATCGGATAACGAGATGCTCAATAAATAGATTAATTAAAACTATAGTACCCATTTTCTCTTATGCTTGGTTAATGTTGCACTCTGCTATTGATGTTTCTACTCTACTCAGTTTTTACTGATGTATTTTTAGGTTCCGTACTTAGGTATACTTGGTAGTTCGCAAGGTGATTTCTATTGTACATCTCCTTGGAGTTATATACCACGGTAAATCCTCCGGTTAGTATTAAATTTGAATTCCTTTAAATTCTGCAACATGAATTGTTTGTTTGGTATGTTTATATTTTATGATTATGTGTTAGGTGATTGCGATCTTATGGGTGTTTTGTGCTAGTGTCAGCACATGGTGACTCAAGTCTCGTCAGTTGGTGGGACTCAAGTCGTCACAGCATCGCCCTTCCACCAATGCTATCGACCCCGTAGGAGGCCAACAGCCCACCAATGATGCCGTTGACCCCCTCTTCAGCAGTTGCTAGTGTTGGTGCTAGAGCACCACGATCATTTGTTTTGATGATAACAAAACACGTGTTATTTAACATTTGCAATTTGAGTCCTAGATTTCAGGTCAATTGCAAATGTGGACGTGTTTAGACGGAGTTCAAGCTCGCATCCAGGACGGATTGGAGGAGCTTGACGGAAAACAGAGGAGGTTCGCGTGGAGCGAAAGATTGGAGATGGAAGACAAGAAGAATAGGATAGATTCTTTTTTATCCTTTCATGTATCTCTTGTATTTATTTTCTTGCTCTTTATTTTCCTTAGACATTATGTTAAAGAGCCTCAAAGAACCCTAACAGTAGTCCTAGGAACACCTGCACAACCCTAGGATACTTAGGTTTTCTGTAGAACACTTAGAAAACCAATATAGGGTTAAAACAGACTTTCCAAACGTCTAATTCACGAATCAGACGTCTGATAAAGAATTTTAAGACGTCTGACTGTTGTTTCAGACGTCTGATAACTGTTAGGCTGGACATAGTTAGTTCTGTCTGATGAAATCAGACGTCCAGACCTTAGACCAGACGTCTTAAGAGACGTCTGATGACTTTGCCAGACGTCCAAATAGTGGACCGTTGGCTGGCTTAGAAGACACTCAAGATTATGACCGTTAGAGCCTTATCAGACGTCCATAGGACTTTCCAGACGTCTGATAAATGACCGTTTTGCCTCGGCTGACCCAAAATCTCTTCTCAGAGATTTTCTAGCCGTTGCAACGTTTGGAAATCAATTCCCACAGTAAAAGTAGGTTTCCAGACGTCCAGACATAGTACCAGACGTCCTGTATGTCGTCTGATGGACTTGCACAAAAACCTTGTTTAGATCTGATTCAAGTCAGGGAGAAACCCGCATAGAATCAGACGTCTGACCTTGAAATCAGACGTCTTAAGGTGGCCTTCTAGACGTCTGATGCCAGAGTTAGACGTCTGATAACCCTGTCAAATGTAATCATTGTCCTGATTTCGGCCTGATTCTCTTGGACTTTGCACCCAACGGCTATGGAAGCTTTTCCAAGCCTTCCAAAGCCTTCCTAAGGCCTCTATAAATAGAGGGGAACCTTTGTAACACAAACACATAAGACATACACACCTAGAGAAACAAGATATACACACTAAGACACATACCTTGCAATACACTTTCAAACCTTTTGTGTCCAAAGAAAAGACTCTCTTGCTCTCCAAGCTCAAGCTCCATTTTCTTGAGAGCATTCAACCGTTGCGCACCCGCTCTCCCGGCGTTGTTAACGAGAGCGACGTAGCGCCATCGCGTGGCACACGCACCGCGTCATCGTCGACGCACTCCTTGCAAAGGGGAGTTTCCTATTTCCTATAGAAGCTAGGTTTAATTTTGTTGGCTCTATAGGACTGTTGTTTTATTTTATCTTTGTATTTTGGTTGGGTATTCGCTTTGCGAATTCCCGTCTCCTTCGTGGGACAAAATCCTTCTCGTGGAGAGAAGGGGTTGAGGAACACTACCCTCGTACTTGTAGCGTGGTTGTACTGAGGTTGAATCACCCTCGTTTCAAAGTGATTCGGTTAGTGGATTTGATCAACTAGGTTGATCGGAAAATCCTAACTCGAGAGGGTTAGGTGGTGGTTTTCACCCGGTTTGGGTTTCCACCTAAAAATACCTGTGTACATTGTGCGATTGATTTTTGTGAGATTGCTTTACAATTTTATTTCCGCATATTTTTACGTCACCCCTCCTAGAAGGGAACCTTCAGCTAGGACACTGTCGCCCCCTACACCATCAATTGGAGCACAGTGCGGTGGGGTAGGGACCTCCCACCAGCTTCGCCCCTTACTTGGTTGGGTTTACACGGTGTATAGGTTCCTTTCTAGAGATTGTGTTGGCCTAGATCAGGGACTTTGGGACCCTTGAGTCCCTATTCTACATCATTAGGATTGTGAAGATCGACGATTACTGCTAAAACCAAAGTTACCGATTTTCCTCTATCTCTACAGTCCCTTTTAGAGGAGTTTTTGCACATTGGAAGGCACAGGTAAGGCCTATTCTATGCCCTAGCTTGTGCAAAGGTAGCAATTTTTGGTACCTACAAGGTACATGATATGAAATCAGTGTTTCTTGTGGTCCTTGTGTGCAGTTTGGAGGCAACTCAGGTCAGAAATCACAGTTTTCAGACCTTAAAATTACTATTTTTGGTGGATCTCGACTCCGGACATCATAGGGGATCAAAAGAAAGCCGTGACTTCTGACTTGAGTTGCCTGCCTTTTCCTCAATTGAGGTCCTGGAGTGCTTCATGGTGTTCGCTTGCAATGCCTGGAGGTTGTGGCGGTGGAGATGATGAACGGATGGCGACGGACGATGGAGAGGTGGTCATTGACGACAAGGAGGATTTGAAACACAAAATACAGGCTAAATGCCCCAATTAATACGCTCAGGAGGTTCCTTGTGAAGTAAGGAATGCGGTGGTGGTGGTGGTTGTAAGGTGTTTGGTGGACTATGGAGCTCGAGCGAAGTCGGAGATGCAGGTGGGGGGTTTGGTTGGTGGAGGTGAAGATTGGTTAAAGCACCCAATAACCTTGGGGCTTTTGTTTTGTGTAGCGTGGTGAAGGTAATGGTGGTAACAATGTGGTGTTTTGTTTAGTGTAGTGTGTTCAATGGAGATGTGGCCGAAGGCAAAGAAGACGATGGGGAAGAGGGTGTGTTTGTGGTCAAAACTAGGTTCTAAGGTCCTCATTTAAGTCTAGGAGCTAAGGGAAAGGCGGAAACCTAATCTATTTGATGAAAGAGGGAGGAATCCTCGGTGGCTTGCTTCCCCGGAGCCGAGGTTGAAGAACTCTTCGATGGGGGAGACGACGATGATGACAGTAGTTGAGAGCTCCAGCTAATGTGCACTGGATGTGGAGGAAGGTGAGAAAGAAAGTGGACCACCCAATTTGATGGTTGGGTGGCCGGAGAAGGGTGTTGGAGTAGGTTGCTAGAGTGCAAGTCGGAGACGACCGAAGAGAAGAGTGATTTTTGGTCGTATCTTGGTTGAAATTGATGGTGGGACTTTGTGAAGCTTATATAGAGCTCAATTCTGAGCTCAAATTGGAAGAATTAGTGTATAGGATTAGGATTTGGAAACAAGAAAACCCTACATTTTCTTTGAATTTGTTTGGGCTCTTGGCTTCGTATGGAAGTCCAAGATCTTGTTTACATGGCAAAGAATCACCTTGTGGTTCTTCCCTCCAAATTTGAAGGGATTTGAGCAAGAATTGAAAGAGATATTCACTTTCAAAGTCGCGGATTTTGGATTTGACCACTTCATTTTAGAATCAGGCGGCAGGGACCTTTCGATGAAGATGACGATAAAGTTATGGTCATGGATGTAAGGAAACATCAAAGTTAAGGGTTTAGATGTGAAAAACATAGATTTTAAGGGTAGGAATGCAAACTAGGTCAAGATGGATTCTGATTAGGCCCAAATTTTAGTGTTAAATTAATTTGGATACAAGGAATCTAATGTGAACTTAGATTTGGGTTTTGACCATGTTTGCCTGGGTAAATTTCACAGAAGCCTAAATCAGTGCAAATTCCTGTCTGAATCTCTGTTTTAGGTCAAAATGGGTTTAGATGGTCAAAGTGAAGATACCAAACCTCTTAGAATATTTTTCAATGATTTTTAAGAGGTTTAGATTGAATTTATCCCGACCAGAACCCCTTTCAATTTGAGTGAGGCTGATAATTAGGGTTTTTAGTGATATATTCATCCCCGAATACGTAAAACCCTGATTCAATCAATGTAAGCGTACTTCTTGGCTATTTGAGTTCATTTGACTTTGAAGTAACCCCTGATCAACCCCTTGGTTAATCTGTATTAATGATGGGATGGAAAAACAACAGAATAACCATGTTTTCCTATCTTCTTAAATCAATTCAACATAGAATTACGATCCTCAAACAATCATTTAGGAGTGTTTATCATTTGATTCAGACTAATTCAACTTAGTTATGACGAATCATGGTGTTACCATCAATACCTCTAATCCTGTGCCCACTTCTAATGCCTCTGCCATAGCTATTGTTCGCCGTGGTAGGGGAAATTCAAGGGGAGAGGTGGTCTGGCTCGTGGTGGTGCACGTGAACTTGGTCGAGATCGAAGTTCCTTCTTTCGTGAGTACTGTCACAGAAATGGACATAAGGTGGACCGATGCTAGGTGAAGCACGGATATCCACAAGGTATGGATTCACGTGTCCATCAGGTGTCTGCAGAGGATACTCCTTAGGTACAGGAGGATGATAGCTAGATTTCTATTTCCTAAGCAGACTATGAATGCTTCATAGCTTCTTAGGCATCTACTTATGCCTCAGTTCAGAGACCTGCAAGTACTTCAACGATGTTAGTTAGATCCCAAGCCCTTGCCTGGCTTGTTGATTCAGGTGCCTCCTCTCACATAACTGGTGATACCATCTAGTTTTCTTCTCTACGGAATCTTGCTACCTCGTTCCAAGTTAAGGTAGTAGATGGGGGGTTGTCAATAGTTACTGGACTTGGGAACATCTCTATCTCTTCTACTTTACCTTTATCGAATGTTCTGCATGCTCTCAAGTTTGCTCTTAACTTGATGTTAATTAGTCAGATTACGAAGGATTTATATTTCAGGGCAATGTTTCATGATCAATTTTCTTCTTGCAGGACCTCCATACGATGAGGTAGATTGGTGGACTTGAGCAGAATGGTCTCTACTATCTTCATGTTTGACCTTCACCTAATGTTGATGCTATTTGTGCCACTACTGCTCTCCAGTGTTATCTCCCTTCTGGTCATCCCAACCTTCCTGTCTTCATTGCTAGTTTCCCGAGATGTCTTTTCCTGAGTTTTTTAGGTGTGAAGCCTGTTAATTGGGTAAACACCATAGGTCTTTCTTTCTGACTCAAAATAAATGTACTAAGTCTGTTTTTTATTTAATTCATGTTGATGTTTGGGGCCCATGTAGGGTGTTCAGGGACGTTTCGTGCAGATTTAAAGCGTATTATGTTGTAGTATAACCGACAAAACGTTCGAACAAATACAAAGTTTTTATTACTCGAAGACCGGAGTATCCGAGGTCGAACACAGGGAGCAAATGGAACTTACCACTAAATCAAAATGTAATTGAACACTCTAATTTACTCAAAATATCAATTCAGGTATGAATGTATGCGATTAAAAGGAGTTAGGGCAAGAAAATATGAAATTGGACGTCTGATCACAAGATCAGACGTCTTAAAAGCATTTCTCCTTTTCTTCTTGATTATTCTTCTTCTTCTGCTGCAGTTTTTGCTCTTTCTTTTCTTCTTCTATTCTCTGCAAAGTCTTCACTTGGCTTCTCTGTGCCTTTGCTTCTGGCTTGCTCTTTCCTTTCTTCTCCTGCGAAGGCTTCTTTCTTGCTTCTTCTCTGCTGCAGTTTTTGCTCTTTCTTTTCTTCTTCTATTCTCTGCAAAGTCTTCACTTGGCTTCTCTGTGCCTTTGCTTCTGGCTTGCTCTTTCCTTTCTTCTCCTGCGAAGGCTTCTTTCTTACTTCTTCTCTGCTGCAGTTTTTGCTCTTCTATTCTTCTCTGCCGTTCCTTCTTCTTTCTTTCTTTTCCTTCTCGCGGCCAAGTCCTTCTCCTGCAATCAGCCTGCCTGCACAGGGAACAAAACCTAACCCTTCTCCCTCTACCCGCGCGTGTCTCTCTCTCAAGCAATTCACTCTAACCGCTCTACCAGAGCCACAGTCTCAATCGGGTCGGATCGTACCCGGGACCAGGCGCACCTGCAGGTGTGTGATGCGCGAGGAGTGCGTAGGTCTAGGTCGGGTCGGATCCGCCAGGTCCGCGTGGTCAGGCCGCGGACGAGGCGGGTGGGGTCAGTGAGGGACCTCACCCCTGTGCTTTCGAGGCAGTAAACGTATATCACAAAAACTCTTTATACCATACCTGTGCCTTGAGATTCCACGATGTGGGACTAAACGTTCCACCCTTCCTTTGCGTGCGCCCGCAGACTCTCGTGTGCAATTGCCCACGCTGAAGGCCCTGCTGGTGCTCCTTGCTGAACTCAGTCACCTCGCAACACTTGCGAGAGTCTGCTGCACCTGCCGCCTGGGAAGCCTGACGCCTGCTGCTGCTCCAAGCTTCCTGCTGCTTCGACTTTTAATGGCGGCCGGGGCGTTCACCTGAGCTTCCACAGAACGGCCTATTGGCCCAATTAGAATAGCTGGAAACCTTCGCCGTAGCACGGCGAAGGCGGTGGGTGATGCTGCAGGTTGCCGGTCGGCCTAGGCGTGCCCGCCTAGGTCAACCTGTGGCCGGAGATGGTGGGTTGTTCGGGGGGTGGTTATGGAGGTCTGGAGTGGCAGTTGTGGGGTGGAGCGAGTTCCTGGTGGTGAGGCGGAGCTCACGAGGTGGTTGGCGAGCCGTGTGGAGTGGCGGAGTGGTGTGGGCGGCTCGCCGGAGTTCGGTCGGTGATGTGGAAGATAAGGGTGGTCAGCGTCGGTCGAGGGGTAATCAGATGAGATAACAGGGGGAAAAGAGAGAGGATAGGATGGAGAGGAGTTCTAACCTAATTGTAAGGACGAAAGGGGACAGAAGGCGGACAGCAGTACTTGCTGTCGCCGGAGAAGATGACGCCCAGTGGGGGAGGACGACGGCGACGACGGGGCTGAGGCGGCGTGCGCTGGTACTGCGCGACGCGGAGGGAGGTCAGGAAGCTAACTCTGCCACTGGTTTTGTGGCAGAGCGAAGAGGGAGGGGAGGGGGCCTCGCCGGAGCTAGCTGGGGCATTTGGCCGAGCAGGAGGAGAGGAATTGAAGGGGGAAACTCGGCCAAATCAAGCTCAGCCTCTTCGGCCGGAGTTGTGGGTTCTTATATAGGCGCTGGACTTGGTGTGCAGGGCGTGAAGGGCACGTAATTGCCTGAGGTTGGTCGCCGGAGATGGAAAGGAGTTAGGATACCCAAATCTCTCGTGCGTTCGCACGAGAGATTGGGTTCACACCAACGATTGTAATTGACTTTATAAGGAAGGGAATTCCTCAGAGAATCCTCCTTCCATTTCTGGGAGGGAATCTCTGAGGGATTAGAGAGCAATCCCTCTCCGAACCTCGTCGGAGCTCGGTTCTGCCCTAGCAATGGCGGCAGGACCGGTTTGCAAAGGAGGCGAAGAACCTAGGGGGTTCTCTGCAACGGTATTCAAAAGATAGGGACCAATTTGTGATTTGGGTGTACTAAATTGCAAAGTAGGTCAAGATGACCCCTCCTTAGGTCCAAATTTTGGTACAAACCTAATTTGGACCTAAGGAATCCAATGGAGAAGTTAGATTTCAGGTTTGACCTCGTTTGACTGGATATTTTGCGTAAAAACCCAAATTAGGTTAATTGAAGAGCTAGGACCCTAATCTAGGTCAAACTAGGTTCCAAAGGCCAAATTAAGTGTTATAAACCCTAGAGTATGTTTTTCCATGATTTGTAGAGGGTTTACTTGCTTTTTGTTCTGACCGAAACCTTGTTAATTTAAGCGGGTCTGTTTTAGGGTTACCAAGTGTCTTTTAGTTCTTAGATTGCACATGAACCCATTTCTGATTGACTCAACCCACTTTTTATCTCATTTAGACCATTTGACCTATGTTTTGCCTCTAAGAAATCCTGTTTATCTACTGCAATGGTAAAATTGCAGTTTTAACCTTTATTTCATGTTTTCTTCTCAGAGCACTTGTTCCTTCAGTTAGGCCTTCTTCTAGGTTATGTAGGAGCTTTTATCTTCTTTATTGGGTCAAAATGAGCTAGTTATGGCTCATGATGAGGCTCTCATCATACCCCCATGCCTAGCTTTTGCTAGTCCCTTAGCAAAATTTCAAAGTTTTAACTTCCGTTCTAGACACTGAATGTTGTCAATAATGATAAGTGCTTCTCCTTTTTCTTTTGTGATTAGGTGGGAATGCCGACAATAGGCCTAGAGGTACTCAAGTACCAACCAAAATCCGGACCTGTTCCGCTTTAGCCTCAGTCTTCTGCAAAGGTTTCTACGGCCCACAGAACCTAACCTAGGGTTTGTTGGACTCCGCAGTTAACGCACCCGTGCTTGAGATATTTTTAGCCTAAGTTCAGTTTGCAGTGCGTTTTTTTTGTAAGAGAGAGATAGAAGATTTATTTGTTTGGAGAGCTTTTCTCTCTCTTTTCTTTTTTATTTCTAGCTTCGGATTAGCTTCTCAACACGGTCTGTATCGGATTCCTCGTCCCCATCATCAATCCTCAAAGGTCCCTGGCTTTCGAGATTTCGAGATAATCCCGCCCATGGCAACCCCCGGAACCCTGGCTTTCGAGATTTCGAGATAATCCCACCCATGGCGTTCCGTGGCCGAATTCAGACCCTGGCGATCGACATTTCGTGATAATGCCACCCATGGTATCTGAACCAGCAGAGTGCTTACATGCCCCCAGTAGGATATTTAAATATCCTAAGAGACAAGCACCGAGGAGACGATATGTTGTTACGCATCTTCGAGGGGAATTTCCCGCCTCTCCGCGCTGGGAACTTGTCCAAATCAACTTGTGTTGATTGGCCGCTCCTAATCTAGGTGACTTTTTCAGAGTATTAAACGCTCTTGCGTGTTTTGAATATTTATGCGCACTGAACCAGACTGTGTGTGAATTTGGGTGCTTAGGTTACCGAATCCCGCAAACCGGAGGTCAGTTAACGAGGCCGAATACTTCCTAAGCCTTAGACCTAATACTTAAGCTTTGCATTTTCCTCAACCTCTTGAGGATTGTCCAGATTTTAACGGATACGTGAATTTTTAAGCAAAAGATACTAGCCCAAAAGGCCTAAGACCAGCGTTCCCGCTAATCTCTTGTTATGTTTCCTTAGCACTTGGACATGTTGCTACGTACATACAGTAGATTTTAAAAAGAGAAAAGGGGAAAAACGGAATCACAACTTTGATACGTATTTTAATGCATTTATGTACTTTATTAAACAGATGAAATATGTATCCATTGCCCTATACCAGATGATAATGTTAATTCCTCGTAGGCCATCTTGCAGTTTCTTTTAAGAAAAAAATACCATTTATATAAGTAAATATTGGTAGTGAGAATGGGACACTATTCCAAGTGTTGCAACGTCCGGTTGGAATCTTGATATCTTGTGAGGGTTTATATGTCCAAATTGTAGATTACTCTCGAAGAAGGTAAATAGTATAATATAAAAATATAATGAATAAATAAAATGAATTCAATCACTTGAAATCATTTATCACAATGGTTAATATAATTTTTAGGTAGAAATTTAACTTAAATAAAAATTATCACCTAAGTTACATTGATTTAGGATTTCTTAATTAATTAAGTTGATTAAATCTATTAACACATCACTTAGATTGAGGGTGACAACTTTAATATAACAATACTACTTTAAATCAAGATTAATGACCGCAAGACTTTTGTTCTCTAAGAAGAGAATTTTGTCTCGGATAAAGACAGAAATCTGTAAGTTGAATATCTAAACAAAAATAAAATAAAATATATATAATCTATAGAGTCCAAATATAAATTAAATGATTTGCTCTTGTTGGAAAAGAGAGTTCCTTGAGTTGGAAGTGGATTAACATGGAAGTGTGAAGTGATTGGCCCTCTCGAGTGTATAATGTAGAGCTTGGAAAGCAAGTGTATAGTTTCTCTCTTTAATTTCTCTCTAAATGAATGTAGGTGGAAAGAATTTGGTTTAGACAAGTGTTTCTTCTTGTTTCTCTCTTCTCTTATGTATCTATGTTATGCGTAGGCAAGGAAGTGTCCATGGGTATTTATAGACGTCATAGGAACACTCTAGAGGTGCATACGAACAACATATACCCGTTTGGAATAATTAAGTCCATCAAATGTTGCATTAAAATTTTGAAAAAAGGTGCAAAAACATCAAATAGAAGGAGCTAGTTGGTGATTGGTTGGCATTCTAGTCCTAGGTCAATCAATCGACGACAATTCTTAGTCGATGTCCTTGAATGAGTGTCAAAGTCCAAGTGGAGCCTTCACTAATTGTATGAAGGTCGGACGTCATGTGCTATAGTAGTTGGACAAGATTCAGTCATCTAACTACTAAATGGTTCTTAGGTCTTGAATCCCTGGATTTAAATATTCAACGTCGTTGGCTAAACAAAATTAGCTAATTTGAATATTCAACATCTATCTACGGTAATTAGTCAAGTAATTAGGGTTATTTATTGGCTACAAGGAAATTGAACAGTGAGCTCACAATGTTACAACTTTGATCAACCATTGGTCAACACCCTACATAAACTTTGGTCTACACATTGGGTAGTCAATCAATTGGCTATAGTATGACTAGTTGGTACATCCCAAAGATAGACAACGCCCTACAATTAAGTTAGATTATTTTGGTGCCTTTATGTGTTGGATTTGATTTTCAAGATCACCTAACAACTATGTAAGGTTATTTAGCAATATTTTAAGACTCTTTAACACATATCTAAAAAAAGAAAAAAGGCAAATAAAATTACATCAATTACAACTTAATAAAACTAATTATATTCTTGTTTTCTTTAAGTATTCTTCACGTTACTCATTGTTTTCTTTAAGTCTTCTTCACATTGCTCCTTGATGTTTTTCTTTAACAAACTCCTTTATCCTTCTATGAAACTTGAACTTGAGCTTCCATCAAGTTTCATCCAATGCCAAACCTAAAATCTTTATCTCCAAATGTAATTATTAAATAATAATCGTTTTGCTCTATCTCATCAAAATCCAATGATCATATATGTTCACCAACAATAATATCTTATCATCAACATAGGTTTCTACAGGAAGCTCTAAAGGTGGCTTCCACCGTCACTTTTATGACCTTAATTAAACTCAACCGCACTGAGCACCTTCATGTTTTTAGTATCTTTTTTTAACAGCCGGGTCAAGATTTAAGCCAGTTTGAAGAAATTGTCATTGTCATTGAGTTTAGGTCCAATGCCAGCAAGGCAACCGTGCAAAATCTTGAAGTATAATATATATATATATATATATATATATATATATATATATATATATATAGCTAGTAATCCTCGATCCACGTGTCATTTTAACCAGTCATCTGCATACTTTAGTTTTGCCTTGAGAGGAGTACCGTATCAAATCTGTTGTTTCCGATGAGCAGGACTTGAATGAAATGCTCCTGGATGTATATCTGAAGGCTCATATGTTCCAGAAGATTAATATTGAGCAAAGAAATGCCTCCGTTTGCAAAGCAAATATTTTTCGTTGTTACGCTAAGGAAACCACGTTCGGCATGGTGGACAAATTTTTTTTCGTGAAATTAAATACTTATCAAAGATATGTGCATTGCTTCATTCAACAATGCATGAACACAAAAATTAATGCCATAACAAAAATATATAGAGGTTTATATTTGTTAATACTGCTAAGTTTAATTAGCAAGAGGTTCAGTTTGGCCTCAAATTTATTTGTACCTATACCATGCACCAATTTAGATTATGAGAAGCAGAAAACGAATTGTAGAATGGGAAGATGGCTTCAAATGACTTTTATTCCTGAGTTAGAATAGTCTCTTTTCATTCAAGAAGGATGAAGCCCATGTACATGGCTTTTTCCACTTGAATAATGTTTGAATGGGCCTTACAGAGGTACGTATATACTGTTGCGCAGGACTACATGGAACACGTACGTTCTGGTGACATTCATCGTAGCTAGTCAGCTATTGAAGGTTCTTGGTGTCCTTGAACTCTTCTTGGCTTCACGTGTTTGAATTCCAACTTGGCTTTGTCATCGTTGCCATCATTAACTCTTTGATTGTAGTGCCTTCTTGGGGGGTAAAAAGAAAGCCTTTGATCTGTGGCGAGCAACTATACTGTTCTTGTCCTTTTTTTTTTTTTTTTTTTTTTCTTGGTTGATCTAGTGCAACCCCTTGGACTTGGGTTGTCAGAAGCACTCCTCAGTCTCCTCTACCCCACGATTCCTTGGAGATAGCGGTCTTTACCTCTCTGCTCTCGTTCATCTCTTTTTTTAGTTGACCAAGTTTGATCTCTCTCTCTCTCTCTCGCTCTCTCGCTCTCCCCCTCTTTCTCACTTTTTCTTCCTCCGCAATTCAAGTATACTCATTGCAAGGTTTCAAAGCCTATAACCTACATGTTTGCGTATCTGTTTTTAGTGATTTATGGAGTACAATGTGCAACTTGGGAGGCTTAGTATCTGATGTGACTTATTTGTTCCGTGCCTGTTGTATATCTGTTCGCCATCCATTACGACATTCGACAGCAGCAGTTGCAAGCAGGGTTGGGTTTGGAATTTGACTTGTTAGATCCTACAGGCACGTTGACTTTGTGGTAGAGCATGGTCAATTTCGCTTGGAGTTTATACTTGATTTCGCTTATTAAATATCACGATTTATGTAAGCTTTGTTTGATAGAAGGGTAAGGATTATATCGGGATAAATTATTCTACAGATAAGTGTAGAAGAGTATTTGGTTTGGTATAAGAATAAATGATAGAATAAAATGATTGATATTCTAATGTGTTGTTGGTGGATGATTTTTTAATATTATAATATACATGTATAAATGAGTTGATGTGATATGATAGAGTTATTTTAATAGGTATATTACATTAAAGTAGACTTATTTTAATATATATTAGTGTTGATGTAATATATTAAGATAATTTAATATTCATGTTGATTGATGTAGTGGAGTAAGTTATATCATTTAACTTTAAAATTAATTCCTATAATATTTTTTTAGGATAATCCTTTCATCAAGAGAAAATCAGACATCCTGCATTGTCTCTCATTGAGGTGTTTTGCTAAGATCAAGCGAGGTAGGTGACGTCTCGTTCAGGGAAGTACTGCCAAGGGGCTCACCGAGGTGCCAAGGTGAGGCGAGGGCCAATACGCTAAGTTACCCTAGGGAAGTGCGTGAGTGAAAGTGCAATTTTTTGTGTTCTAAATTACTTTTAAGATTTTTAATTGTTTTTTTGCAGCCATGTGAGTGCCCTGTCTTGGTTATAACCACAAACATGCACACATGCATGCATGCAGTCATATATGTGTATACATATAAGTATATCTGATTAAAAATATATATCAATGCGTATACATCATAAATATATGTATGTATACATATACACAAACATGGCATACAATCATAAATATCTACTTAATGGATGTATGCATCTGCATATACATACATTTGCAACGATAAGTACAAGCATACATATGTATACAAGTGTACATATACATTTATTGTCTGCGTTTGTCAAGCGTCTATGCAGTATGTGTGCATGCATAATGAGTTATATTTGTGTTATCCTATGCATACAAATGTGTATACATATGTGTGTATGCATGTATAAGTATGTATGTATGTATGTATATGTACATGTATTATGCATCTTTAAGCATCTTGCGTTTCTCAAGTAACCAGGCAATTGCCTAGTGCCTCAGGTATTTTGCACCCTTTCACCTTTGACAACACAAGTTCACGGTTTAAACTAAAGCTTGCGTTAAACTCAAGGGTTATATTTTCTTTCCTTAGCCATGAGAAAGTTGGCAACACGGTGATATCGTCATAGGAGATGAAGTTGGAGTTCAGTACAGCAGGTAGCACAAGACCCTATGCTTTGGCATTAAAAACACACACGTACGCATACGTGAATGCCCATGTCCATGCCCCCACCCACGTGCACATACGCGTGTGTGCGAAGTGTCTTTTGACAAATCATTCCCCCTACCAATTTAATTTCATTTTAACCTTACATCAAATAATCCCCATGTTTAATTAGGTAAACACCATCAGGTGATTATCTCGAGTTCAAAGTAAAATGCCAACATGGGGATATTCCCCCCGTTTGAAATTTTTTATCTAAAGTACTGTTGCATCCCACAATATAAACTGAAAAATGCACTCCAATACACTGCAGATGTCTTACTATCTAATAACCCAAACCCCAATCTTTCAATTTCCTCACCCGAATCACCTAATCCACCTTCAAATTCTCCCACCCAACACCCAAGCTATGCTTATTATTCGGTTCTTACCACTCCAAAAGACATACCCCCCTCCCCTGATAAATTATTACCCAATACATTTAAAAGTAGTACTCCTATACCATTGCCCATATATTACACTCCACCTCCAAAAGCTAAGTTCCTTATACCCAAACGCCCCCTTCCCAAACGCCAACCTATAACTCTCCCATGCCCTCAGCTTCACCATATAACTCTCCCATATATTCCCATATATTCCACTCCTCCATGTTCTTAGCTTCACCATGCTGATAGTTGTTCTCTGATGGAAACACATGGCTCTATGAATTTGACTAAAGGCTGTTATATCTTGCAAAGTAATTTGCCAAGGAAAAGCGAGTAGAAAAATAAGAGAAAATTCAAAAGATAGGCTAGAGAAGTCATAACTGCAGAAGATACTATAATGTTGACCGATCATAAGACTATTGGGGGAAAGAGACCTATGGCTGAAAGAATGGAAGAATTTGCTCTGGTAAGGGCCAAAAAAATTAAACCTGATGATGCATTAGTAGAAGGTAATCTAGGGCCTATGATAGCTGAGCCATATCAGTTGCCACAATAGCAATGAATGTCATCTCTTGGAATTGTAAAGGGTTGGAGACTCCCTCTGCAATTTGACATTTAAAAAGTCTCATTGCTGCTACTGATCCCTCCTTGTTCTTTATATCTAAAACACATCTATTAGGATGCAGAGTGGCTAAAATTGTAGCTAAACTTAACTATCAGAATTTTGCTGCAGATGCACAAGGTAGATCTGGAGGGTTATGTCTTCTATACAAAAAAGATTGTCATATCTCCCTTGTTTACTCTAAAAGGAATTGCTTGTTAGTAAATGTTAATGATAGGAACTGCAGCTGGTATTTATTATGGCTCCGTTTGGTAAGGGGAATAAGTTTGTAGCATAAGTTGAAGGAGTGGAATAAATGATGGAATAAGTGAGTTAACTCGTTTGGACGTTTTGACAGGTTAAAGTTATTCTACAGAGAGGGTGGAATAACTTTACGCCGGGTTAAGTCCACTTAACAAGGTGCAAATAGGAGGCGGGTTAAATGCTTAACCCACCAACCAAACAAGGCCTATGTATCTACAGTACTTCAAAGACTGGAAAAAGAAAAAGATTCTGGGCAAGAATGATTAGATTGGTCCAAAACTATGCTGACAACCTCGTTTTCATTGGGGATTTTAATGCCATTCTAGAAGTCGGGGAGAAGGCGGGTGGACTACAACCTCCAAGAAGAGAGTAGATATTTGAGGAGCTTTGTTGATGCTTTGGGACTTATGGACATTGGTTATGCTAGTCATGCTTATACTTGGTCTAATGGGAGGAAGCCAAGGCATTTGATAAAAACGAGATTGGATCGAGTGTTTTTCTCAGGAAGCAAGCATCAACTTTATCCTACAGCTGGGGTTTTGCATCTTCCACCAATGATGAGCGATGATAGTCCAATTCTACTCAAAACAGTCAGGAAGGCCCATTTCAAAAATACAATATGGAGGTTAGAATCCTCTTGGTACATGAATGACTCCTTTAATCAGGTTATTTCCAAATCTTGGGGTAAAGAATGCCATGCTGATTTCAAATTTGGGCCAAGAGCAAGGCTTTAACTGATGACTTTAAAAAATGGAGCAAGAATGATAACAATAACAGGAAGTTTAAAAAGCGGTAGCTTGAAACTGCTATGGTTGAATTGCAATCAAATCCCCCAACAGTGTAGGAAGAAAAATCATTAAAGAAGCAGTATGACAAAGCATTGGAACAAGAGGAATTATACTAGTTTCAGCATTCGAGACATCCTTGGATGCAAAGTGGTGATCGGAACGCCAAATACTATCACTTGCATGCCATGAACCGCAAGAGGAAAAGTGCTATTCAATGGTTGACACTCTGGGTGATCAAAGGAAAAAACAAAATTGTTTCTTCCAATTTTACAATCAAAACTCTTGATACCTTAGAAGGAACTCAGATTGACGAGCAGACCTTTAGTCAAGATGACATTTTGTCCCCTACTGAAATTTCTTGGTGTGATCCTATCCCTAACAATGAGGGATAGACACCTGAATCTCATCTGAGAAGTAGACACCAGAGCTCATTTTTCTATCAGCTAGAGGTCTAGACTGAGAAGCAGACACTTGAATCTCTACCCACGGAATAGACAAGGAAAGAAAGGCAACATCATCACAAGAGCTCCTCTGTCCAATGACTGAGAAGTATGATATATCCTCATGGAAGGTCACATCGACGCTAACATAATGTCTATTTTATAGAGGATCATAGTAACGTATCCCTTCTGTGTCCTAGAGTATCACAAGAATACGCACTTGCTAGCACAAGAAGCCAGCTTGTCATAACTAAGTAATGACACATGGATGAATGCAACATATCTGAAGGTCATGAGAGACACACGAAATAACTCATCATTTGGATGCAAAAGAACGGTATCTGCTCGTGAAGAACTAAGCTGGCCATCCTGTTGATGAGATAAGTCGTTGTCAGAACTGTGCCCCCCTAGTATCTCTGTGGCACGTTATGATGAATCAATAGTGTACGTGCAACATCCAACAAGTGCCTATGCTTTTGCTCTGGGACTCCGTTCTGCTGTGAAGTGTGAGGATAGGTGGTCTGATAGATAATCCCACGGATCTTGTATGTTACGAACATGGGCATCAGACGTAGTTTAAGACGTCTGGGAAGTGTCCCAGACGTCTGGTAATAAATTTTTTCGGCGTACGGGTTCGTGTCTGTGCGCGCAGACTGAACCCGCCGCCTTCGTTTTTCTCTCTCTCCCTGCAGGTGCCACTTTCCTTCTTCTCTCTCCCCGCGACTGCCTTATAAGAACGCTCCCCCTCTCCCTCACCCTCACTCCACTGTCTTCTCTTCTCCTTCTCCCTACCAGCGAGAGCGCGAGCAAGCGAGAGCAGCAGCAGCGGCTGCTGCGAGCGTGCGGGAAGGAGTGTTGCGAGAGGATGAAGAAAGCTCGACCGCGAAGGTGCGAGCTTGCCGGGGCAGCAAGAGCCGGTTGGCGGGAGAGCAGAGAGCGTGGGGTGGTGCGGAGGAGCTGCTGCAACTCGGGCAGCAGGCGGACGCGACGCAGCGCGGCCGTGCGTCGCGGGCGGAGAACGAACCGGGTCCTGATTCTGGGAAAATTTCCCAGAATCAGACGTCTGGACTTACGTCCAGACGACGCGTAAGACGTCTGGAGGAAGGTCCAGAAGTCTGACTGGTACAATAATTTCCTACCTTCTTCTTTTTACGCGTGTACGACCATGTAGCCGTCCGCCGCGTCCTTCTACGCCTCTTCTTGATGTGGCTCGCCATCCCACACGTATCAGACATCTGGACACGGTACCAGACGACGGAGAGGACCTCCAGACGTTCGGGGTGACAATCGGACGTCTGGAAACTGACTTCAGACGATCCAGCGAGCTTCTGGACGTCTGAAGGACTACATAGACCAAGGTATGACCTGATCAACCTTTTAAGACGTCTAGAAGAAATTCTAGACGTCTGATTTTGGGTAGACTCGTCGTTTTTGACCCGTTTAGGGTCCGTTCGGAGTTCGTTTTCTGCATTTCAAGTTTCATTCTTCCCAGATTTATTTCCTCTACTTGTTTACAGTAATTGTATACTGTTTTGAGTAGCTCCTTGTCTTTGATCCTTATATTAGGATCCCGTTCCGTTGCAGCTCTGGGGGTTGCGGAGGCACGCGAGATTGCCGACCACGCCCCCATTACTCCTGATTTCGCTAGTAGAGTGGCCCTTTAATTTATTTAATAAAAATTGTACAATTATGAAACAATTAATAGAGTCTAGGGCATTGCATGAACCCTAGGACAGAGAAACTAGATTGAATGCTCGATCCTAGGGTATTGCATGAATCCTAGGACTGGAAAACTAGATTGAATGCTAGATCCTAGGGTACGGCATGAACCCTAGGACTGGAAAATTAGTTGAATATATAAACATTGCAGTCATGGAAAAGTGGAAAGGAAATGATAACTGCCTGTAAATTGGTTAACAGCTGCCTGTCATGAATGAATAAATACGGTTGAGAACATGGGTTCTATGAATATAAAGTTGGAACGGTGGAACCTAAATTGGCTGAGTTAAAAGAGCATGAACCCCACGGGGAATTAGGGGTAGAACTCCTGGAAAGGGAATGGAATAGAATTGGGGAAGTGAGCTGGCCCTTGAGTACGGAGTACCAAGGAGAGCAACTATCCCCCTGTTTAGTGCAGAGCGGAGCTAGCCGCCCCAGGGACCCGGGGTTAGGTATGGTCACTTTGTACTGACTTTTGGCCCTCGTGTACACAGTACCGAGGAGAGCTACTAGTGTAGGGAGAGTACTAGCCACCCCACGGGCCCCGGGTTTCTGCTAGCCCTCCTACACCGACTTGTTAGGCTTACTGGCAAACCAGGGTAGTCAGGCGAGGGTGCGCGGACTGTGGAGGGGCAAGACCCCTGTTTGGTTACTGTGGAGGGGCTGGACCCCTGTTACTGAGAGGGCTCTGCCCTATACTGGTTCCGTGCTGTGCTTTGGGCGCATCCGTTAATGGAAACGATTGACCGCGTGCCAGTGCGGGGTAGCTACCCATGCGTTTATCACGCGTGCCATAGTCACCGTTACGTCTGTCAGCGACCTTGGGGTGGTTGACTGAGGGTAGGACCACCGCGGGGGACTCTCCCTGCCAGGAGAGCACCACGTGTTACTTCTACTTTTCGGAAAAGACTGCAATCAAGATCGTTCCCACGAGGAACATTCAAGATCAAGAGTAGGATCTGAGAAATAAATCAACAGTGAATAATGGAAAAATACAAATAAAGAAAGTAAAAATATAACAGCTACTGTACACTCTACTGCTTCTTTTAGCTTTTAGTTGCCACTTTACTCAGCGTTTCGCTGACGTGTCACCTTTGTTACCTTTTCAGGACCAGGTGTTGAGCAGCCAGAGTCAGCGACTGCAGAGGGCGCTGGGCCTAGTAGAGCCTAGTAGTGTTACCTGTAGCACCATCTGTACTTTTCTTTCTGCTGTAGTGAGTAGTTTTCTGTTACTCCCTGTACTCCCTTTATTTTGAGCTTCACGTTATGTACATGCTTATTTCTCTTCTGTTGTAGTGGTGTATACTGTAGTATTTCCTTTCTTTACTGATGTATTTTGTTACTGCTAGCTATATACATGGTGAATGTGGTTTATTTTACTGCTCTTTTGGTTACTTTCTTGTTGGACGACTGGGTCTTGGGATTAGTCGAGTCGGTCCGATTCTCGTGTCTCGTAGGGATTCGGGAATCGGGTCGTTACACTGTAGAACTCCTGTAACGACCCGATTCCCGAGTCCCTACGAGACACGCGAACCTGACCGACTCGACTAATCCCAAGACCTAGTCGTCCAACAAGGAAGTAACCAAAAGAGCAGTAAAATAAACCACATTCAACATGAAATATAACTAGCAGTAACAAAATACAGCAGTAAGAAAAAGAACTACTACAGCATGTACCACTACAACAATAGAACAATATTCATAACATAACAAGAACTACGAGTAAAGAAAAGTACAGAGAGTAACAAAAACTACTCACTACAGTGGAAACAAAGGGGTACAAAAGAACAGTGGTAACTCTACTGGACCCTACTCGGCCCGGCGTCCTCTGCAGCCGCTGACCCTGGCTGCTCAACACCTGGTCCTGAAAAGTAACGAGTGTAACACGTCAGCGAAACGCTGAGTAGAATGGCAGCTAAAACTAAAGAAACAGTAGAGTGTACAGTAGATGTTATATTTTGTTACTTTCTTTATTTGTGTCCTATTATCTCACGATTTTATTTATTTCTCATATCCTTCACTTGATCTCGAATGTTCCTCGTGGGAACGATCTTGATTGCAGTCTTTTCCGAAAAGTAGAAGTAACACGTGGTGCTCTCCTGGCCGGGAAAGTCCCCCGTGGTGATCCTACTCTCAGTCAACCACCCCAAGGTCACGGACAGACATAACGGTGACTACGGCACGTGCGATAAACGCACGGGTAGCTATCCCGCACTGGCACGCGGTCAGTCGTTTCCGTTAATGGGTGCGCCCAAAGCACAGCACGGAACCAGTATAGGGCAGAGCCCTCTCAGTAACAGGGGTCCAACCCCTCCACAGTAACCAAATAGGGGCCTTGCCCCTCCACAGTCCGCGCACCCTCGCCTGGCTACCCTGGTTTGCCAGTGGGCCTAACAAGACGGTGTAGGTGAGCTAGTAGAACCCCGGGGCCCGTGGGGTAGCTAGTACTCGCCCTATACAAGTAGCTCTCCTCGGTACTGTGTACACGAGGGCAACAAGTCGGTACAAAGTGGCCAGACCTAACCCCGGGTCCCTGGGGCGGCTGGCTCCGCTCTGCACTAAACAGGTAACAGGTGTTTCCCCTGGCACTACGTACCCAAGAGACAACACACCTCCACATCTTTCCTTCTCAGTTCCATTTCATTCTCTTTCCAGGAGTTCTACTCCTAATTCCCCGTAGGGTTCCAGCTCTTTTAACTCAGCACATTCAGGTTTCACCATTCCAGTTTCACGTTCATACAACCCATATTCTCAATCATGTTCATTTATTCATAACAGGCAGCTGTTAAACCAATTTACAGGCAGCTATTATTTCCTTTCAACATTTTCCAAGACTGCAGTATTCATATATTCCACTAGTTTTCCCGTCCAAGGATTCATGCCATACCCTAGGATCTATCATACAATCTAGTTTTCCAGTCTTAGGATTCATGCAACACCCTAGGATCTATCATTCAATTTAGTTTCTCATTCCTAGGATTCATGCAATGTCCTAGGTTCAATTTATGGTTTCATAATTTAACAGATTATGCTAATAAACTTAAAAGCCACTCTACCAGCTACAACGGAAGTAATGGGGGCGTGGTCGGAAATCCCGCGAGCCTCTGCAACCCCCGAGACTGCAATGGAACGGGGTCCTAACACAAGGATCAAACACAAGGAGTTTCTTAGAACAGTATATAATTACTGTAAACGGGTAGAGGATTTTATCCCGAAAAGATCGCAACTCAAAACGCGGAAAACGGACTCCGAACGGGCCCTAAACGGGTCGAAAACGACGAAACAGTGCAAAATCAGACGTCTGGAACCTCTTCCAGACGTCTTAAAATGAGGGTCAGATGGTACCTTTGCTCTGTATAGTCTCTCAGACATCCAGAAGCCTGCGGGGGCGTCTGGCCTAGTTCCCAGACGTCCGATGGTTACCCCGGACGTCTGGAAGTCCTTCCAGTCGTCTGGCACTGCAGTCAGACGCTTGATTCGCGTTGGATGGCGAATCTCAGAACCTGCGCGTACCCATTCCTCGCTCTCAGTACGGACGGTCGAAGAGAAGGAGGAAGTACGAAAATAACTTACCTTTCAGACGTCTGGACAGTCCTCCAGACGTCTTCCCCGTCGTCTGGTTGGAAACCCAGATGTCTGATTCAGGAAAAACTTCCAGAATCAGAACGCGACTCGCCCTCCGCCCGCGACGCACGGCCGCGCCACGTCTCGTCCGCCTGCTGCTCGAGCAGCAGCAGACCTCCTGCGTCACTCCGCGCCCGCTGCGCCCCCGCCGGCCAGCTCTAGCAGCCCCGGCAGCTCGAACCCTCACAGCCGAGCGCCTCCTCCCTCGCGCAACACCTCCTCCCGCACTCGCCGCGGCTGCCGCCGCCGCCGCTCTCTCACTCTCGCACAGGCTGGAAGAAGGGGGCGGAGGAGATGAGAGTGAGGGGGAGGTCGAGGTAATTTTAAAGCCGCGCGGGGAGTGGGAGAGAGAGAGAGAGCGCAGACTGCGACTGCAGGAGGAGAGTGGAAAAAGAAGGAAGGTGCGGCGGTGCAGGTATGCGCACGCAGGCGCGCAAACGAAATTGCACGTGCCACAGAAATCAAATCCCGGACGTCTAGAAGGGGTTCCAGACGTCTGGGCCAATTCCCAGATGTCTTAAAAGACGTTTTGAAGTTGCGTTTGTAATAATATAAAAAACTCAAAGGAAGTTTCGTCCCCGAAACTTGCGCTACTAGGGTGCGGGAAAAACGTCATATATATATAAAAAAAGATAACAAACTCAAAGAGGACCGAAGCCGGTCCGAAAGACGTACCCACGAAGAGCTCCGGGTACTGCTCCCGCATTGCTGCCTCAGGCTCCCAGGTAGCCTCCTCATATCGTTGGCTCCTCCACAAGACCTTTTCCAGGGGTACTTGCTTTCGTCTTAGATTACGGACGGCTCGGTCAAGAATCTGCACTGGCCGCTCGGGGTAGGTTAGGTCGTCGCAAACCTCGACGCTCTCGTGACTTAGTACGTGACTGGGATCGGCTACGTACTTCCTGAGTTTGGACACGTGGAACACGTCGTGAACACTAGAAAGCTGGGGGGGGAGGGCAAGCCTGTAAGCAACGGGTCCAACCCGCTCCAGGACCTCAAAGGGCCCCACAAACCTCGGCGCGAGCTTCCTCTCACCCCAAACCGCTGCAGGCCCTTCATGGGCGAAACACGAAGAAAGACATGGTCCCCAACCTCAAACTGCACCTCTCTGCGTCTCCGATCCGCGTAGCTCTTCTATCGGCTCCTGACAGTGTGAAGTCACCTGTGGATCTGCTCGACTACCTCCTGACTCTGCCGGATCAACCTGGGGCCAACCTCCCACTTGGTCCCCACCTCAACCCAACTCAAGGGTGCCGTACACCTCCGTCCGTACAGAGCCTCGTCGGGGGCATGCCGATGCTCGAGTGATAGTTGTTGTTGTATGCAAACTCTGCCAGGGGCAGGTGCTCCTCCCAAGAGCCCCCCCAGTCCAGTACACAGGCACGCAAAAGGTCCTCAAGTGTCTGTATCGTGCGCTCAGACTGTTCGTCTATCTGGGGGTGGTAAGCTGTACTAAACCTCAACCGCGTCCCCAAGGCCTGCTGAAACTCAGCCCAAAACTGGGATGTAAAGCGAGTATCCCGGTCGGATACGATTTCCTGCGGAACTCCGTGTAGTCATACCACGTCGCGGAGATACCTCTCTGCCAACTATGCTGGTCCCAACATGACTCGGATCGGCAAGAATCGTGCCGTCTTCGTCAGTCTATCCATAATTACCCAGACTACGTTGTGTCCTCGCTGGGTAACAGGCAAACCCACCACCAAGTCCATGGTGATGCTCTCCCACTTCCACTCTGGAATTGGAAGCGGCTGTAGAGGCTTCGCAGGCCTCTGATGCTCGGCTTTCACCAGCTGACACACTAAGCACTACTGCACGAATTCACCCACATCCCGCTTCATCCCCCTCCACCAAAACTCGCGTCTCAAGTCGTAGTACATCTTCGTGTTTCCGGGATGTATGGTGAATCTGGAACCGTATGCATCAGTCAGGAGCTCTCTCAACAGCTCCTCGTCTCTAGGAACGCACAACCGTCCCCTCAGGCGCAGCACCTGGTCTGTGAAAGATAAGTCCCCTGGGTCTCCCGACAGTACTCTGTCGCGCAAGGACTGCAAGTATGGATCGGCCATCTGTCCTGTGATGATGTAGTCTATCAGCTCTGGCCTAGTCTGTCGTGTCACCGTCACTGCCCCACAGTACCCCCGTAACTCTCGGGGTCGCCAACTGCTCACCTCCTCCAAAAGGCTCCAACTCTGTAACTGTAAACTGGCCAAGTGTGCGGGCGCCTTCCGGCTCAAGGCATCAGCCACCACATTGGCCTTGCCCGGGTGATAGGAAATGCTGCAGTCGTTGTCCTTCATGAGCTCCAACCAACGTCTCTGTCTCATGTTGAGCTCTTTCTGATCAAAAAGGTATCTGAGGCTCTTGTGATCTGTGAAAATCTCGAAGGTCTCATCGTACAAGTAGTGCCTCCAAATCTTCAGCGCGAAGACGACAGCTGCCAACTCCAGGTCGTGGGTAGGGTAGGTATGATCATGGGGCTTCTGTTACCGCGAAGCGTAAGCGACAACGTGACCCCTCTGCATGAGCACACCTCCTAACCCCTGCAAGGAGGCGTCCGTGTACACAACGAACCCGCCACTACTATCAGGGATGGTGAGCACGGGAGCCGAGGTCAACTTCTCCTTCAGCTCTTGAAAACATGCCTCGCAGGCGTCTGTCCAAGTGAAGGGCACGTCCTTCCGAGTCAACTGTGTCATAGGATGTGCGATCTGTGAAAAACCTCTGATGAAACGTCTGTAGTAGCCTGCCAGTCCCAGGAAACTGCGAATCTCAGTGATTGAACGCGGTCTCTCCCACTTGAGCACTACCTCAACCTTGGCTAGGTCCACCGCCAAGCCGTCTCCAGAGATCACATGACCTAAGAAGGTCACCTCCCTCAACCAGAACTTGCACTTGCTGTATTTGGCGTACAACCTACGTCATCTCAGTGTGTCCAGAACCATCCGCAAGTGCTGTCCGTGCTGCGTCCGATCTCGAGAATAGATGAGTACATCATCAATGAATACCACCACGAACTGGTCCAAGTACAGTCTAAATACCCGGTTCATCAGGTTCATGAAAGTAGCGGGGGCATTGGTCAGCCCAAACGGCATGACCAAAAACTCGTAGTGTCCGTACCAGGTGCGGAAAGCTGTCTTCGAGACGTCTGCCTCCCTGATCCTCAACTGGTGGTATCCAGACCTTAAGTCGATCTTGGAGAACACCGTGGCACCCCGCAATTGGTCAAACAAGTCGTCGATCCTCGGCAGCGGATATCTGTTCTTGATGGTGACCCTATTCAGCTGTCGGTAGTCCACACAAAGGCGTAGGGTACCATCTTTCTTCTTCACAAACAGTACCGGGGCTCCCCAGGGAGACGCACTGGGCCTCACGAAGCCCTTCTCTAAAAGATCCTGTAACTGAGACTTGAGCTCTCGTAGCTCAAGCGGTGCCATCCTGTATGGCGCGGTGGAGATGGGGCTGGTCCCTGGTATTAGTGAGATCTCAAACTCGACCTCCCGCTCGGGCGGTAGTCCTGGTAACTCGTCTGGGAACACGTCAGGGTACTCTCTGACCACCGGGATGCTCTGGAAGTCTGCCACAGGGCTGGGCTCTGTCACCACACAAGCTAGGAAGCCCTCACACCCCTGGCTCAAAAGTCTCGCCGCCCGAAGTGCCGAAATGCTCCTGAAGCCTCCGTCCACTGGCTGTTCGTGAAACTCGAAAGAAGGTAACTCCGGCATGGAGAAGAAAATATTCCTCTCAAATCATTCTACCAAGGCGTGGTAAGCGGATAGCCAGTCCATCCCCAGAATTACGTCAAAGTCCTCCATCTGTATCATAGTCAGGTCAGCTGGCAGGCTATGTCCCCCGACGCTGACCTCGTAATCCGTGTACACCTCCTCAGCTACAAACAGCCAACCCCTTGGACCTCTGATTACTAACGGATTCTCTAACAGCATATAATCCTGGCCCAAACTAACTGCGAAACTGGCGGCGACAAACGAGTGCGTAGCACCTTAATCGAAAAGTGTGTAAACGAGTCTGCCGGAAACTGAAACCATATCTGCCACCACCGAGCCTGAAGCTCTGGCATCCCTGTGTGTCAGGGCGTTGATACGTCCCTCAGCTCTAGGTGCAGACGAAGCAGCCACACTCTGTGTCGGACGGGCAGGTGCTGGCCGGTACTCTCCTCGTGACTGCTGTCCTCCTCCTCGCGCCTGGGAACCGCGGCCTCCTGCGCGCCCTCCAATGCTCTGCACGGGAAGTATCTGCTGACCTCCTGCCCTAGACGGGCAGTCCCTCCTGATGTGGCCCGGCTGGCCACACTGGTAACAGAGGGGAACCCGGCTCCCGCCCTCAGTGGGTCCCTGCTGTCGGCTAGGCGGGGGTCCGGTGCTGGCGACTGGCCCCTGTCGAGGGCCCCCAAAGGCCACTGATGGCCCTGCAAAACGTGATGGCTCTCCTGCGGGCACCACGCTCCTCCATTGAGCTCTCCCAACTCGCCTAGTGTGACGGCGGAAATCTCGTTCCACGACCAACTCCCCTGTCGTATGCTCAGAAGGGAGATGAGGGGGCTGCGAAGTGGGTGAAGGCTGAAATTCTTCTCGAACCACCTCTCGAATCAGATGGATGAGGTCCGAAGACGGTATGCTCAGGAGAAGAGGAGGGGTAGTATGTACTCCAAGCTCGACACATTTGTCCCTCGGGCCTCGACCTCGGCCACGCTCGCGGCCCACCCTCCTAGTTCCCCGACGAGGCATCTCCTGCAATGGAGACACGAAAATAAAATGGAAAAACATCAATATGTAACGATATCTAACGAAGAAGTTTAAGAGTTTAAGCCAAAAGAAACGTTGTGGTGGCTACTCTAGTTGCAGACATGTGAATTTGTTATTTTTCAGTCAGTTTGTTCACTTCTCGGGACGACCTTGCTCTGATACCATCTTGTAACGACCCGATTCCCGAGTCCCTACGAGACACGAGAACTGGACCGACTCGACTAATCCCAAGACCTAGTCGTCCAACGAGGAAGTAACCAAAAGAGCAGTAAAATAAACCACATTCAACATGAAATATAACTAGCAGTAACAAAATACAGCAGTAAGAAAAAGAACTACTACAGCATGTACCACCACAACAATAGAACAATATTCATAACATAACAAGAACTACGAGTAAAGAAAAGTACAGAAAGTAACAAAAACTACTCACTACAGTGGAAACAATAGGGGTACAAAAGAACAGTGGTAACTCTTCTGGACCCTACTCGGCCCAGCGTCCTCTGCAGCCGCTGACCCTGGCTGCTCAACACCTGGTCCTGAAAAGTAACGAGTGTAACACGTCAGCGAAACGCTGAGTAGAGTGGCAGCTAAAACTAAAGAAACAGTAGAGTGTACAGTAGATGTTATATTTTGTTAGTTTCTTTATTTGCGTCCTTCTATTATCTCACAATTTTATTTATTTCTCAGATCCTTCACTTGATCTCGAATGTTCCTCGTGGGAACGATCTTGATTGCAGTCTTTTCCGAAAAGTAGAAGTAACACGTGGTGCTCTCCTGGCCGGGATATTCCCTCGTGGTGATCCTACTCTCAGTCAACCACTCCAAGGTCACGGACAGACGTAACGGTGACTACGGCACGCGCGATAAACGCACGGGTAGCTATCCCGCATTGGCACGCGGTCAATCGTTTCCGTTAACTGGTGCACCCAAAGCACAGCACGGAACCAGTATAGGGCAGAGCCCTCTCAGTAACAGGGGTCCAACCCCTCCACAGTAACCAAACAGGGGCCTTGCCCGTCCACAGTCCACGCACCCTCGCCTGACTACCCTAGTTTGCCCAGTGGGCCTAACAAGTCGATGTAGGTGAGCTAGCAGAACCCCGGGGCCCGTGGGTAGCTAGTACTCGCCCTACACTAGTAGTTCTCCTCGGTACTGTGTACACCAGGGCCAACAAGTTGGTACAAAGTGGCCAGACCTAACCCCGGTTCCCTCGGGCGGCTGGCTCTGCTCTGCACTAAATAGGTAACAGGTATTTCCCCTGGCACTACGTACCCAAGAGACAACACACCTCCACATCTTTCCTTCTCAGTTCCATTTCATTCTCTTTCCAGGAGTTCTACTCCTAATTCCCCGTAGGGTTCCAGCTCTTTTAACTCAGCACATTCAGGTTTCACCATTCCAGTTTCAAGTTCATACAACCCATATTCTCAATCATGTTCATTTATTCATAACAGGCAGCTGTTAAACCAATTTACAGGAAGCTATTATTTCCTTTCCACATTTTCCAAGACTGCAGTATTCATATATTCCACTAGTTTTCCCATCCAAGGATTCATGCCATACCCTAGGATCTATCATACAATCTAGTTTTCCAGCCTTAGGATTCATGCAACACCCTATGATCTATCATTCAATCTAGTTTCTCATTCCTAGGATTCATGCAATGTCCTAGGTTCAATTTATGGTTCCATAATTTAACAGATTATGCTCATAAACTTCAAAGCCACTCTACCAGCTACAACGGAAGTAATGGGGGCGTGGTCGGAAATCCCGCGCGCCTCCGCAACCCCCGAGACTGCAATGGAACGGGATCCTAACACAAGGATCAAACATAAGGAGTTTCTCAGAACAGTATATAATTACTGTAAACGGGTAGAGGATTTTATCCCGAAAAGAACGTAAATCGAAACGCGGAAAACAAACTCCGAACGGGCCCTAAACAGGTCGAAAACGACGAAACAATGCAAAATTAGACGTCTGGAACCTCTTCCAGACGTCTTAAAATGAGGGTCAGATGGTACCTTTGCTCTGTATAGTCTCTCAGACGTCCAGAAGCCTGCGAGGGCGTCTGGCCTAGTTCCCAGACGTCCGATGGTCACCCCGGACGTCTGGAAGTCCTTCCAGTCATCTGGCATTGCAATCAGACGTCTAATTCGCGTTGGATGGCGAATCTCAGAACCTGCGCGTACCCATTCCTCGCTCTCAATACGGACGGTCGAAGAGAAGGAGGAAGTACGAAAATAACTTACATTTCAGACGTCTGGACAGTCCTCCAGACCTATTCCCCGTTGTCTGGTTGGAAACCCAGACGTCTGATTCTGGAAAAACTTCCAGAATCAGAGCGCGACTCGCCCTCCGCCCGCGACGCACGGCCACGCCGCGTCTCGTTCGCTTGCTGCTCGAGCTGCAGCAGACCTCCCGCGTCACTCCGCGCCCGCTGCGCCCCCGCCGGCCGGCTCTAGCAGCCTCAGTAGCTCGAATCCTCACGGCCGAGCGCCTCCTCCCTCGTGCAACACCTCCTCCCGCACTCGTTGCGGCTGCCGCCATCGCCGCTCGCTCACTCTCGCACTGGCTGGAAGAAGAAGAAGAAGGGGGCGGAGGAGATGAGAGTGAGGGGGAGGGCGAGGCCCTTTTAAAGCCGCGCGGGGAGAGGGAGAGAGAGAGAGAGAGCGCAGACTGTGGCCGCAGGAGGAGAGAGGAAAAAGAAGGAAGGTGCAGCGGTGCAGGTCTGCGCGCGCAGGCACGTAGATGAAATCGCGCGTGCCGCAGAAATCAAATCCTAGACGTCTGGAAGGGGTTCCAAACGTCTGGGCCACTTCCCAGACGTCTTAAAAGATGTTTTGAAGCTGCGTTTGTAACAACTCCTTAAGTCTGACAGTGCAGAACTCAAGGGAATTATCAGTCCACATCATCTTCACTATGGCTGAATACTGTGTGCTGATCTCCAGAAGAAGAGTCTCTATGCATCTTCCAACCTCTGCCTTGCTCTTCAACAAGAACACCTACGTGGCTCTAGAGAAATCATCTATGACAACCAGGTAATATCGGTGTCCTATCTGGTTTGGGACTCTGCTCGGTCCCCATATGTCCATACGCAACAACTAAAATAATGTCGAAGACCCAGGAGAGGTGCTAGTTGGAAAAAAGGACTGATGGTGCTTACCCAATTAGCAAGCATCACATTGTAAGGTAGCAGCTGGGGAAATATGTGGTATCACCCTTTGAGGCGATCTAGAGATAAGTGGCCAAGATGAGCACGCCATTGTAGAACACTTCCGCTACTATATTGAGTAACTCTTGCCAACTACTCCTGTCCTAGATAGTAAACACCATTCTCCTTGGTACCTCTGACAACAATCCTCGCAGTGAGCTTGTCCTGGACAACGCATCCTACATCATCGAAGATCACTCTGCAGTTGAGAAACTTTGTGATTCTACTCACGGACAAGAGGCTAAGCAGGAATTCTGGCATGTGCAACACGCCAGACAGCTGCAAATTGGGGGTCACAGACACCTCCCCTTTACCCCTAACTGGGGTGCTTCTGCCATCAGCTACCTATACAGTCCTCCCTAGAGGAATGGACTGTAGCAAGTAGAAATAAGTCTGATCACCGCATAGATGTTGTGATGCACCTGTAACGTCCTAAATTCCAGGTTTCAAGTCATTTTAAAGTTGTTTGGGTCAATTCCAACCTGGAAACTCGGTCAGGGTTTGGTACTGGTGTCAGAACCTCCTTAAATTGCCAAGAATCATGTATTTCGAGTCAAACCCTAGTCAAACTTTGTCAAAGGGATGCCATATATGATATCATTGGATTTCTCTCGTCACAAGTTTTCTGCCGACGATTGTTTCATGCAATTTTTAGGTGTATAGCTCAAGTTATAGCCAAAAGAAGTAACCAAAGACTTAAATGTAAGGTGGACCCAACCCTAGGAGCAATTTGGGTATTTCACCCACCTAAATTGCTTGCACCGACCCCTATGCCTACAAAAGGACCCCCTTGGGTCCTTTAGGTCATCATTCATCTTCAACTCTCTTAAATCAAGAGAGGAAGAGAAAAGTAAAAAAATTTCTTTGCAGGAACCCTCTCGTGATTCTGAGAAGTCCAGGCTTCCCACTGCAAAAGTCTAGGATGCAACGGCGACGCGTAGTGGGCGTGTGACATGTGGTGGCAATGCAGCTTGCAGGTGCAACATGTGGTGGGCAATAGCGTGCGATTTCGCCTGGGCACGCGCAGTGAGCAGGCGTGCGCGCAATCCACATGGCATGCATTGGATGATTGAGCGGCGCAGGCACAATCAGACGTGCGCGTGAGCGCAATCCATGAGCGCAGGCGCAGGCGACTCCGTGCGCTACACGTGTCTCATGCAGTTGAGCGTGCACGGACGCGTCAAGTGGCACATGCGAGGGAGGGTCTGGTATGACTCTGGACCGCTCCGCTGTTTTGTCTGATTCGAGGCCTTCCCGATCTCGGATTTCAACAAATAAGGTACCATTGGAATCGTATCAACGCGTACTACGCGTTGGTATGGTTTATTTCCACTTTTGAGTTTGTTATACTTATTGAAAAATTAGAAACATAATTAGGTATATTTAACCCCATTGTGGGTCCGATTGAACCAGGTCTTCTCCTAGGTGCATGCACGGATGCCAAGGCAAACATGAAGACTATTTTCAGGCCCGGTGCGCACGGATTAGAATTATCGTGACCCTTCGGTGACATTAGGTAGAGTAGTTTATCCCTCCTTCGATTCAGCTGGCCTTTCAGGTTATTAAAAACCCAACTTGTGTAATTTTCGTGGGTACTGCCTTGGTCTGTGTATGTTCTCCTTTTTGCTGAGTTGGAACCCTCAAGTGTTTTCCTGATTTTTGGCACTATAAATAAGAAATAATGGATTTACGTATTTGATAAAGAATTAATAGAAACATATACCCTTGTTATAGCATGCATGAAATGAACCCTGTGTTCCATAAAACATGTTCTGTCATCTTTAGAAATGTCTAAATAGAATGGCACCACTAATACAAGATGGAAATTACTTGTGAAAGAATAAATCATGAGATAATATGTAACCCTGCAATTAGTAATACGAAATTATTAAGGGTTCTTGGAATTGACAAAATAAGAGATGCAGTTATCTGGAAATAGGATATACAATACGACGGATATGTCAGGAAAATAAAAAGAATAGATAACTGGTTTTCAACCCCGCTACTTACTGGGTTTTTGGCCGTAGCTTTAGGTCTTTTCAGACCAGATTCAGGTGTTGGTTTAGGGAGTGGCTGGCCTCCCTAAGACTCTCTAGTTAGGCTTAGCAGCCAACCGGGATAACAAACTGCTTGGCTTGAGGATTGGAGTGGCTTCTTTCTCGGCCGATGGGTGGGTCATTGGCTATCTGTAGTTCAGCATACATAATGCGTGTACATGTTCGCTCTACGCAACATAGCTGCCACCCTTTTTCACAATTACCCTAAGGTGATGGAGAGTAGTGACTTAGTGGGTATAAGCGGTCTTCCCAACCAGGAGGGTGGCTTATACTGATCTTGAGCTGAGGGAAGTTACACAAAATCATCTCGCGCCCAAGAAGTTGATTGACAGTTTAAGAACAATAAGAATATGGGCAAATTATATAAAAAGGACTAGATATGGACTAAACAGACAAATTATCGATATAATATCTTTTTCCTATACTCTGTTACTTGAGTTACATGTGTTGTTATTCTATTCTACTTAGTTTTTACTGACATTTTATCTTAGATTCCATACTCAGGTGTTGTTGAGCAATCAGGTGTCACGGCTGCTGTGAGTCAGACTCCACGGAACTGGGTCCTACCTGAGGAGACGGTCCGTACTGAGCCAGTTGCTCATAGGACTAGTTTCTTTTCGGTGTTAAGTTTTTATTTCCTATCTTCTTGGTAGTTGTACGAAACTCCTTTTAATTTCTACTCTAGGTGAACTTTGATTTTATTGTCATCACTTTAATTTTCTTTCATTTAATGCTTTATGAATGAGTGTTGGCTATTGATGTTTTATGACTCTATGTTGGGTGACTGCAATCTTGTGGGTTTTTCATGCTAGTTGTTAGCACACAGTGATTTGGGTCTCATCGGTTGGCAGGACACAGATCGTTATAGATGGTATCAGAGCAAGGTTAACCCATTAAGTCATAAAACGGTCTGAAAGAGCCGTAGAGACATTCGAAATGCATTAAATGACAAGTACCTATCCTTCAATCAATGGGGAGCTTGATTCACATAAGTCTCGCATATCTTCGTAGAAAGTCCCCTCGAATGGGTGTTGGCCTGACCCGGGTGCAGGGGGAAAAGCACCCGAGATGGCCCCAAGAAGACCTAGGGGTCTCTCCCTGGGCCTAGGAGAGGTGCAACACTAGATCAGGATTGCAAACCCGCGCTACCACCGCCCGTGTGCACTGCAGACCTGCTGGCCGTCGCTGGGTAACCTAACCGCTGCTACAAGTGGGCGCAGCACCATCGTTGGGGAGCCTCGCCGCCGCTACAGTGCATTGGGAGTCTATCAATGCCACTAAGGAGCCCCGCCGCCATTGCTCGTGGACGCAACACCGTCGTTGGTAAGCCCCACTGCCGCTACAACGTGTTGGGCAGCCGCTGGACAGTAGGGAGATCCGTCAAAGGGGGTGATGGTGGCGCCGGTGCAACAAAAGGATAGGTTAGGGTTTTGGTAGTTGGAGGCATTGGGGGATGGGATACCTAGAGCCTTGATCTAGGATCACTGCTCTGATACCAAGTAGGTAAATAGAATCTGTTAACTTCATTATGGGAGTCCTACACCTGTTTATAAAAGAAAGAGGTGGGAAAATAACACGATGGTCTATTAGAAATAAAGAAAATATAAAATAAAACAGATATAACAGTACCATCTAACACAAGTAAATACAAATTAATGTTAACATCACTCTGCAAGCAAGTACAATTAAAGATTAACACCAATTTCACATTTCTTAACACTACTTTCCTAACCTAGTAAATAAACTAACCCTAAAAGAGATATCTAATAAGGATATCCAATGTTTAGAGTCGACTCCTTGAAAAAAATAAAGAAAGAAATGAATTGAAAGAAAAAGAGAGAGTGTAGTTGGACCTAAACTACTCACAAAATGGAAATCACCAAGAAGCAATATCTAATTTACCAGTTCAAGGATCTAAATTGTCAGTTCAAAAATGGTTAAGATGTGGTTACATCTACTTATCCATTTTTTCACATCATAATCAGAGAGGTCATTTTCTCTCATCGTTGTCAGTTGAAAAATGTAAGCATTTTCAATCCCACAAAACTAATTAAGCATCGGCCTTTTGCACTAACCAATTCCCACTTCCCAGTTAAGAAATACACAACTGACAATCCGTACGAAGATCTCCGAATCATGCAACTCCACGGTGTTCAGCAATCATAACGAAAATCTCTTAAATCTTATTTTCAGTATTGTCTTCTCTACGGGAGGGTGCGGAGGTTAGAGGTTGATATTCTCAATATGAACCTTTTATGACACCCATCTGCATACACTACTCCATACAATAGAACTTCAAATTACCATAACTCAAAATCTATCCTCTCTGGACATTCAAGATCAACTCCGGTCCTCAAAACCCATGAAAAAGAATGTGAAATGCTACCAAAGGGTTGACTTAATGAAAGATAACTTCACTGAAGTTCAAGAAATCATGATTTATTTCAACAAAGGTGTCTCTCCGAATATTCAGACATCGGTGACTGATGAGTTAGGAATGCGTGGAATGACCAACGAAGAATTGTATCTTGGCTGCCCCTTGTTGGACACTATGGCACAAAAGAAACTCAAAGATTTAGTCTTAGCCAAATGCCAAAAGAAGCTATCGGGATGGAAGGGAAGGACGCTATCACAGGTGGGAAGAGGGGTACTCATTCAATCTTCTCTGTTGGCTATACCTTGTTATTTGATGTTCACTGATCTAGTCTCCAAGAAGCTGTGTAGTGAAATTGTCAAAAATTACTGGTGGGGCTTCTTTGATGGAAATAGACACATGTCAATTAAAGCTTGGTCGTCTATAACACTTCCCAAACAGCTAGATGGGCCGGGATTCAGAGACCTCCACAGCATGAACAGAGCATTTATCCTAAAGATGGCCTGGAGATTAATCACTGAAGAAGATGGACTGTGCCAATCCTATTTAAAAGCAAAGTATCTTGCAGGCTCTTCCCTTTGGGACTTCTCTGCCAATAGCAGACATTCACCTTTCATGAGGGAGATTGCAGAGGTCCAAGGACTGTTATATAATTTCTCTATGTGGCTGGTTGGAAATGGAAGGAAGATAAATCTGTGGAGAGACAATTGGATAAAGGATAATCAAGATCCAATTATTTCGGCCCTAAGGTCAGATTCAGGGCTCAAAAATCTCCAGCAGCTTATTACTGACAGCAATGAGTTGAATTCAGATCTGCTGCACCGTTGCTTCAAGGAATTCTGCAGCTTATTGCTGAATCAAGAGGATACCATCATTTGGACTCCACATAAGCAGGGCAACTTCTCAATTAAATCAGCGTATCAAGCAATTCTTCAGCAGCAAGGGAAGCTTCTCATTCATCCGCCACAGGTTCTGGCAAACTGTAAAAAAATATGGGCTTATAAATTACTATCTCAGAGCTGCTACTAATGCAATACCAACAAGGGCAATTCTCGCACATAGATTGCCTAATTTAGATCCAAGTTGTGATCTCTGTGCTGCTCTAGTAGAAGACTTAGATCATATTTTTTTGGATGCCATGCTGCGCGGGCGGTATGGTACATGTTCGATGAATCTTGGATGGATATTGCAGTCTCTTTAGAGAAGATCGCTGAAGCCGGTGGCAAGTCTCTCCTTCCTTTCTATATATTGCATGTCATATGATTACAAAGATGTGAACATATTATGGGTGGCTCTAAATTAATTCTATCCAAATCTATTGCCAGAGCATATGCTATGGCCAATTTCTATGCGAGAAAGCCTCATTTCCAACTTCTATCAGATCCCCCTCCAAATATAGCTCCTGTGCTTTCAGTTTCTAAGCAGCAATCACTACTTCCGCCGATTATGAAGACAGCTCCCTCAATTGTGGTTGATGCGGCTGTCAGACCCCTCTGCTCCTGCGCAGCTGTCATAGTGTTGGCTGATGATGTTAGAGCCCTCAGTGGGACTTGTCGAGGAAGCCTTACTTTGGGCCCGTGTCACCGCCAGTTTATGGATGGAGTATGCAGCAGTCAGGGAAGGAATCTGGGTAGCAGAAAGTAGATGGCTGGAATGAGGGAAGAGAAATTTGGAGGAAGAAGGACTGGGATAAGGGAAGAAGAATTACCTGAGGGAAAACAGACCAATCCTCTCCAGTTATTCTTCTTGGTATAAATAGCAGAGGATACCACACTCCTGTTACTCTGTTCTAGCAAGCCTGAACCACCTAAGGGTAATTTGCATAAGAATCCAATATGTTTGTTCTTATTGCCAATGCTTAGGACACATATCAACTCCCCCTCCATAAGCCATGCCTTGTCCTCAAGGCAGAAATCTGGAAAATGCTGCATGAAATCAGTAAAATCAACCCAAGAAGTTTCTTCAACATCATGACCATCCCAAAGAAGAAGGAGCTGTGTGACTGCCTGATTATTTCTCTTTACCATCCGTCGTCCCAGTAAGGCAAGGGGGTGTAATTCAAAGATACCTGGCTGTGGTAAAAGTGTTGTTGTACTGGATTGGTGCCCAATTTCCATTTTAATTGGGAAACATGGAATGTATGATGGATCTGGGCATCTGGAGGTAAACGAAGCTTGTAAGCGACTTCACCAATTCGCTTCTCAATCTGATATGGGCCATGATATTTGGCACCAAGCTTGTGGTTAATTCATGTAACTAATGAATTTTGGCGATATGGTTGAAGTTTAAGATAGATCCAATCCCCCACATTGTAAGATGCTTATCAGCTTGTACCTTCATGCGTTGTTGGGCAGCTAAGAGATGATGTTTTAAGGTCCTGTAAGACTTGATCACACTTCCGCAAGCTGAGATCGATATCATAAACTCCTGACGAGTAAGTAACATAGGCCGGTAAGGTTGAGGGAGGACACCCATACAAAACTTCAAAGGTGGTATGTCCTGTAGACGTGTGGAATGATGTGTTATACCAAAATTCAGCCCAAGATAACCAATTAAGCCAAAACTTCTGATGTTGATAGCAGTAACAGTGTAGATAAGTCTCTAGACAACGATTTAAAACTTTCGTTTTGACCATCTGTTTGTGGGCAATATGAGGAACTGTACTTCAATTGGGTCCCATGTTTATGGAATAAATCCCGCCAGAACTGACTCATGAATATAGCATCTCGATCAGACACAATCAAATTTGGAAAACCAAACCATGCAGCTTGACTATATTATTGATGAAAGCCTTGGAAACTGTCAGCGGATTATATGGATGTTTGAGAGGAATGAAATGAGCATATTTCGAGAGACCGTCAACCATGCAGCTTGACTATATTATTGATGAAAGCCTTGGAAACTGTCAGCGGATTATATGGATGTTTGAGAGGAATGAAATGAGCATATTTCGAGAGACCGTCAGTAACAGCCATAATAACTGTATAAGTTTTTGAAGGAGGAAGGCCATCAACAAAATCCATCGATAAATCTGTCCAAACAGCTGAAGGAATGGGCAATGGTTGTAGCAACCCAGCAGGAGATAGAGTAACATATTTACAACGCTGACAAACATCACACTCTTCGATGTACTTTCTGATTGCTTTATTGATATGTTGCCAATGAAAGGAGCGTTTGATCCGATGTAGTGTTTTATAATAACCGGAGTGGCCACCTCCAGGCAACATATGACAAAAATGTAAAACTTTCTTTGTTAAATCAGAGTTGGGGCTAAGCAAAATACGACCCTTATATAACAGGAGATCCCCTTTGAGAGAACAAAACAGTGGAGGCTGCCCATCATGGTTCTTCTGAAAAGTATAAATGAAATAAGGGTCTGATTGATAAGAATCTTTTAGTTCAACTAACCAATCATGTTGAACTAATGAAACAGCTTGTAAAATCATATTGGAGTGAAGTCTCAATAATGCATCTGCTGCCACGTTATGTTTCCCTGCCTCATATGCCCGTTCAAAGTCCAAATCCATCAATTTAAGCAAACACTTACGATGAAAGGAAGTATTTACTCGCTGCTCCAAAAGATATTTGATGCTTTGATGATCGGTTCGAATAATAAATCTCCTTCCCAGTAAATAATGTTTCCATTTATCCGCAGCAAAAAGTATGGCAGACATCTCCTTTTCATATGTTGATTGGGATTCTTGCCTTGAATTAAAGGCTTTGCTAATATATGCAATGGGTCGGCCTTCCTGAGATAATATAGCTCCCATTCCATGTTTGCTAGCATCACATTCCAAAACAAATTGTTTTGCAAAATTTGGCAAGGCAAGGACTGGATATGATGCTAATAAGGTTTTTAGGGCTTCAAAGGAAGAAGTTGCTGATGCATAGGGGCAGCAATCAAACTGAAATTTTTAATAAACTTCCAGTAGTACCCTGCCAAACCCCAAAATCCCCCAAGTGACTTGAAGGAAGTGGGAATTGGCCAAGATTTAATTGCATCAACTTTTCCAATGTCCATGGAAACTTGCCCGCTTGAAATAACATGCCCCAAATATGAAACAAAGGTAACACCAAATTGACATTTAGAGGCTTTAACATACAATTGATTCTGCTATAAGACAGCAAGAACTTGGTCCAAGTGCTGAAGATGAGAGTTCCATGAAGAGTTGTAGATAGGAATATCATCGAGGAACACTAATACAAATTCCAGTAAAAATGGTTTAAAGATATCATTCGTCAAGTTTTGGAAGGTAGGAGCATTGATAAGCCTAAAAGGCATTACCAAAAATTTATAATGTCCTTCATGAGTTTTAAAAGCTGTCTTAGCAATATCATTGCAATGCATACAAATTAGGTGATAGCCAAAGCGAAGGTCCAATTTAGAAAAATGAGCAACTATGGCCAATTCATCTAACAAATCATCTATTAAAGGAATTGGATATCCATCTTTAAATGTTTTTCCATTGAGTGCCCTGTAGTCAATACACATGCACCATGACCCATCAGATTTTTTAACAAGTAGAACAGGGGCTGCAAAGGCTCTATTACTAGGCCTAATCAGACCATTATCTAATAATTCTCTGACCAATTTTTCAATAACATCCTTCTAATAAGGAGAATGTCTATAAGGAGCTTTTGAGATGGCAAGTGATTCCTCTGTAAATGGAATTTTATGGTCACAATGTCGAGGTGGCGGTATAGACAAGGGAACCTGAAAAATTCCCTGAAATTTATCAAGTACTTGTTGCATATCCTCTGGTAAAGCTGGAAAAGAAGTCTCAACTGGAGGCGAGGGAAGTACTGGCATTATTTGCAACATGAAGGCTTGTTTAGAGTGGTCCAACTCTTTGTTCAAAAATTTTTCAGTGATTACTTATAATTCTGCAGGGGATACTCCTTGTAAGGAATAACGCTTGCCCTCAACATAAAAGCACATTAATAACTTCTCAAAATTCCACTCAATAGTGCCCAACTTTTTAAGCCATTATGTGCCCAAAACGACATCACAACCGCCAAGCAGAAGGACATAAAAATTGATGCTCATGGTTAGGTTGTTCAAGCGCACCTTAACCCCCAAACATCTACCTGTGCCATTGATCTTCTGCTCGTTAGCTATCATGACATGAAAGGCTGAAGGATCAGAGACCTTAAGCCCCAACTTATGAACCAAACGTGGGTCAATGAAATTATTGGAGCTACTGGAATCAATCAAAATAGTTGTGGTTGTTTCCTTAATGGCACCCTTCACCTTCATGGTTGTATCACCGTCTGTGCCATTAATAGCATGAGAAGATATTTCCAGAATGTGGTCTTCCAAAGGCTCTTAAGGTTTCCTCAGAACAATTGTGGTGAGATTCTGATTCTTCTGAAAAGGGATCCACATCTGGTACTAGTTGAACTATATAAAGAGATTTGCATTTATGGCCTTCAGACCACTTTTCATTGCATTGAAAGCAAAGCCCTTGCTTCATCCGTTCTTCATATTCAGCAGGGGTGAGCCACTTTCCAGTTGGTGTGGGATTTTGCTTAATAATTGCTGTGCTACAAGGAGGACTAGGAAGGAGACCTTTTTGATTGGACCCGGGGTCTCAATGATTTTTTAATTGCCTGAAATCTGGCTTCATGAAGCCATGCAAGCTCGACAACAGCAGATAAGGTGGAAGGCCTAAAAGACCTTACCTCATAAGAAAGGTCTTCATGTAATCCACTTAAAAACGTTCCCACTAAATGATCCTCCGACACTCCGTTAACCTTATGTGTATAAATACTCAAAAGTGAAATATTAGTAGTATATATAAATTTGCACAAACAATCAAATCACAAAGGACATAAAATGTAAAGTGGTTCCCCTCACTTGAGTACTCCAATACCTAAGCCACTCAGCTTAGGATTTTTAACCCGATTCCCTCAACCCCAAGAGAATCAATTTACAAAACCGAGGTAATTAACGGGTTACCTCAACCCAAGTACAAGAAAATGGATTTGTTACAACCCAACGAGCAAATGCTCAAGAATAAATGAAATACAGGTGTAAGATAGAAAAAATCTTACAACTAAGACCTAAGCCTCTCAACAAATATATAAAAGATAATACTAGTTTGAGAACCTAGGAAGGACACGAATTGCGTTGAATTGTGTGAACAAAACACGTCAATGTGTTTGCAAATCCGTAGCACGATTGGAAAGCAGCAAACATGATTTCTTCTCTTGAATATGTGGTGGAAAATATGAATTATATGCTATAGAATTTTCTCTTATGTCTCTTGTATATCTTGTGTGCAAACTAAAGGTCCAAAAGTTTATTTATAGAGTTAGGACCTAGTTGGGACATCTACTAGACGTTGGGGTTTAAATCTCAACGTTCATATTGCTTGAATTAATTTCTAGCCGTTCAGTTTTGAACTAACTGCTACCTGGTACCGGTACTCGTTGCTTCCAGATTTGGGTTTCAAACACTTAATACAAATCTATAACCCACTTGTACCAGTACTCATCATGAGTACCGGTACTCGTTACCTCCAATACCGGTACTCACGGGGTACAAGTTTGTTTCTTTGAAAAAAATCAAACCTGTAACTCACATGTACTGGTACTAAACTTTAATACCGATACTTGTGGGTTAACAAGTACCTTTTACCTTCAGTACCAGTACTCACAGGGTACAAGTTTATTTCTTTGAAAAAAACAAACCTGTAACTCACATGTACCCGTACTAAACTTTAGTACCGGTACTTGTGGGTTAACAAGTATCTCTTTTTAAGTAAATTAATCAATTACATTCTTTGAAAATGATCGCAGTATAAATCCTAGTTTATCTCTAATTTATTTTACGATCTAAGTTGATTCTTTGTTAAGAGGCATACATTCTATAAATTAGAAAAACCTAAACTAAAAACTAAAGGACAAAGATGATCTTCTCCTCCTGATTCTTTCTTGTCATCTTGCATCCTCCACATCTTGATCTTCTCATTCTCATCATCATTCCTCCATTTCTTGTTTGTCTTGATCTTCACTTAAATCTGAAAAGCACTAAATTGCAAACATTAATCTATAATAATTTTGTTAACACCAAAATAAGATATGGAACAAGGTTCTAACAATCTCCTCCTTTTTGGTGTTGACAAAACTATCTTGCAAATATGTAAAAAATAATTTTTAGCAACGTTATTTGAAGGAAAAAATATTTAATTTAATTCTCCCCCTCAATATATGCTCCCCCTAAAAATATTACTATTTGCTCTTTATTTTTCTCCCCCTTTTTGTTAATCACAAAAAAATGAAGGGGTAAAAAATATTATACTATAAAATTTACCAATAGTAGAATGATGAATGTGGGTATCAAGTTCCGTTAGGTCATCGTCCTTGGTCTTCATTCAACCTATAGAAAGGTTGAAGTATTCCGTTGTGTGCCTTAAATACCCACTGATCACTTTCCTCCCATTGATCTACTCCTGCAAAATAATGTAAAATGTCTTTTCTAGGTACCCATTTTCTTGTGGATCCTTTCAGGTTAGCACCTTTCATTCCTGAGATTTATAAATCTCCCTTGTGTTAGATCTATAATTCTTAGAATTTTTGGCCTTTTGGTACATCCAAGCATGCCTAGGTGCATATGATCTAATATGTGTATTCTTTTTATTGGGAAATTTTGATTTTAGAACATTGCAAAATTCAGTATTTAATTTAGTTGTTTTAAGATTAAGCAAAGTCTCTTCAAAGTGCTCATAAATATCTTCTAACTCTACTATCTTTACATGCAACTGATTATTAGTCTCTTTTGATATTTCTAATTCCATTTCTAAACATAATTTATTTATTTCTAATGTTTGGTAATTATTCATTAAAACCTTATTTTCCTTTTTAAATAACCTAGCTTTATGATATAATTCTTCATAAGCTTCAAGTAATTCTTCAAGAGAAAAATCAGAATTTATCTCATCTTCCGTGTCTTCTGAAGTTGCAACCAAACAAAGGTGTGCGATCTCGTCGTCATCGGATTTACTAGAGTCAGTATCCATGTCAGAGTCACTGTCATCCCACATCGCTTTAAAAGCTTTCTTCTTCTTCTTGTTGGCTTCTTTTATATCTTCCTTCTTAATTATGGGGCAATCCTTCTGCACGTGGCCCTTTCTCTTACAATCATAACAAATAATATTGGATGAAACTCTATTGATTTGCTCACCTTGCATTCGAAGAAATTTCTGGAACTTTCTTATGAGAATCTCCATCTCTTCATCTTCGGATTCCGAGGTGCTTGAATCTGTGTCCACCTTAATTGCTCTAAAAGTAATACTCTTCTTGTTTGACACCTTCTCCTCATTCTTCTTCATGTTCTCTAGTTGAACTTCGTAGGCTATAAGGCTACCAACTAGATCATCCAAGAGGAGAGTGGAGAGGTCCTTCGCCTCTTGGATGGCTGTGGGCTTTGGACTCCAATTACTTGTAAGAGATCTTAGGATCTTCCTTACAAGTTGTTCTTCCATAATTTTACTCCAAGATTCTTAATGGGGTTAACAATTTCCCCAAACCTCGTATACATGTCCTTGTTTGTCTCGCCTTTCTCCATCCTGAAACACTCATAATTTTCTGTTAAAATAGAGATACAAGTTTCTTTTACCTTACTTGTTCTTTCGTAGGTAACCTCAAGAGTGTTCCAAATTTTGTATGCGGACTCGCATGCCGAAATTCAGTTGAACTCTTCCTTCGATAATGCACAATAAAGTGCATTCATAGCCTTTGCATTGCTCACTATTTTCTTCTTTTGATTCGCTGTTAGCACTACTCCTTCCTCTTTCGGATCTGAATACTTTTGTTGGATAAGGCTCCATGATTCTTCATCCATCGCCTTGAGGAAGACTAGCATCCTCCTCTTCCAATACCCATAATCCGTCCCATCGAAATAGGGAGGACGGGTTATCGATTGTCCTTCGGTGCACCATGAGGCTGATGCCATCGCAAGCAAGAGTCGTTATGTCTTCTCGCAACCCGCTCTAATACCAATTGTCAAGATATAAAATATGAAATATGGCTATGCGCACAAACACTAAAAAGCAAAATATTAGTAGTACACAGAAATTTGCACAGACAATTAAACCACAAAGGACACAAAATGTAAAGTGGTTCCCCTCACTTGGGTACTCCACTACCTAAGCCTCCTAGCTTAGGGTTTTTAACCCGATTCCCTCAACCCCGAGAGAATCAATTTACTAAAGTGAGGTAATTAATGAGTTACCTCAACCCAAATACAGGAAAACGGATTTGTTACAACCCAATGAGTAAATGCTTAAGAACAAATGAAATGCAGGTATAAGACAGAAAAGATCTTACAATTAAGACCTAAGCCTCTCAACAAATATATATAAGATAATACCAGTTTGAGAACCTAGGAAGGATACGAATCGCATTGAATTGCGCGAACAAAACACATCAATGTGTTTGCAAACCCGTAGCACGATTGGAAAGCAGCAAACACGATTTCTTCTCTTGAATATGTGATGGAAAATATGAATTATATGCTCTAAAATTTTCTCTTATGTCTCTTGTATATCTTGTGTGCAAACTAAGGGTCCAAGAGTTTATTTATATAATTAGGACATAGTTAGGACATCTACTAAACGTTGGGGTTTAAATCCCAACGTTCATATTGCCTAACTTAATTTTCTAATTGTTCAATTTTGAGCCAATGGCTACCTGGTACCAGTACTAAAGTATGGGTACCGGTATTCGTTGCTTCCAGATTTGGGTTTCAAACACTTGATACAAATCTGTAACCCACTTGTATCGGTTCTCATCATGAGTACCGATACCTAGTAACTTAGTTCGGTTGACTGTAAGCAGTCAGTATCGGTACCAAAAGTTTAGTACCGGTACCAACTAACCGTTGTGACCAATCTGAACAGCTCTTTTGCAATTAAACCTATTTCTAATCTTCCCAAATTGCCTCTAACGGTTAGTAATCGTGGGGAAGTTGTTTAGTGACTTATATAAGCACTCTTTGAGTGTCTTTTGCACACAACTAAGAAGCCAAAATTCTATCTTTGCCTACACTTTCAATTCTCAATTTACTAGCTGCAAAAGAGCTTGATTTGTTGCATTCTTCTGAAGGCCACTCTCCACTTGCAACAAGTCATCAAAGGTGATCGTGTTCTTCTTTGTTAAATCGTTTGTTTTACGTCTTAGTATTCTCGTTAGATTAATTTACATATTCTTATCAAGCAATATACTTGTTGGAGACTTAGGAATTTGTTATAAGCTTTTATTTGTATCTTGCTTATACTTGTATCTTTATTTCTTTTTAATATCTTGTAATTGGGTTGAGGTAACCCATTAATTACCTCAGGTAATTAGTAAATTGATTCCCTCCGGGTTGAGAGAATCGGGTTAAAAATCTTAAGTTGGAAGACTTAGGTAGTGGAGTAACTAAGTGAGGGAAACTATTATATATCTTATGAATTTTTGTGGTTTGTTTTGTCTTACAATTTTTTATTTACCACACTATTCATCCCCTTCTAATGTATTTATAATTTACAGATCCTACAAATGGAGCCTCGATGATTACTTGTAATTCTGCTGGTGATACTCCTTGTAAGGAATAACGCTTGCCCTCAACATAAAAGCACATTAATAACTTCTCAAAATTCCACTCAATAGTGCCCAACTTTTTAAGCCATCCTGTGCCCAAAACGGCACCACAACAGTCGAGCGGGAAGACATAAAAGTTGATGCTCACGGTTAGTTTGTTCAAGCACACCTTAACCCCCAATCATCTACCTGTGCCACTAATCTTCTGCCCATTGGCTATCATGACATGGAAGGCTGAAGGGTCAGAGACCTTAAGCCCCAACTTATGAACCAAACGTGGGTCAATGAAATTATTGGACCTATCGGAATCAATCAAAATAGTTGTGGCTGTTTCCTTAATGGCACCCTTCACTTTCATGGTTGTATCACCGTCTGTGCCATTAATAGCATGAGAAGATATTTCCGGAATGTGGTCTTCCAAAGGCTCTAAGGTTTCCTCAGAACAATCGAGGTGAGCTTCTGCTTGTTCTGAAAAGGGATCCACATCTGGTACTAGTTGAACTATATAAAGAGATTTACATTTATGGCCTTTAGACCACTTTTCATTGTCCTGAAAGCAAAGCCCTTTCTTTACCCATTCTTCATATTCAGCAGGGGTGAGCCTCTTTACAGTTGGTGTGGGATTTTGCTTAATAATTGCTGTACTACGAGGAGTAGGAAGGAGACCCTCTTTATTGGACCCAACGGGTCTCAATGATTTTTTAATTGCTTGAAATCTGACTTCATGAAGCTGCGCAAGCTCGACAGAGCAGATAAGGTCGAAGGCCTAAAAGGCCTTACCTCATAAGAACGGTCTTCATATAATCCACTTAAAAACGTTCCCAGTAAATGATCCTCCGACACTCGGTTAACCTTATTAGATAACCTTTCAAATTCTTTGATATAATCCAGCAACGACCCACCTTATTTAAGTTTGCTGATAGCACCATGAGGGTCATCAAAGAGGTGAATATTAAATCGAGCTTCTAAAGCCATAATAAAGAACTCCAATTTGTATCCACATGGCTATTAGAATACCACCAAAACCATTCCAAGGCATCATCGTATAAATGAAAAGAAGCTAAGGGAATTTTTTGGACCTCTGGAATGGAATAAAAACTAAAATATTTCTCAGCCTTATATTTCCAGCTAGTTGGATCAGATGTCCCATGGAAAGAAGTAAACTCTAGCCTTTTGCCTTTCACTAAAGATGGATCAAAGGGAGGGGTATTTTGCAGACTTGAAGAAGAATCTTTAGGAAAAGAATCCTTAGTAAGAATCAGTTTTTCTGAGATCTTGGCATCGAACTCCTTACGATAACCGTCCATCGTTTGATCAACGATCTCCTGCAACAGCAACTGCATCGCCTCAATCTCCGGAGGCATCATGTCGAAAAAGATACCAACTAACCGTTGTAATCAATCTGAACGGCAATTTTATACTTAAACATATTTCTAATCTTCCCAAATTGACCCTAACGGCTAGTAATTGTAGGGAAGGTATTTAGTGGCTTATATAAACACTCTTTGAGTGTCTTTTGCACACAATCAAGAAGCCAAAATTTTATCCAAGAAGCTAAAATTCTATCATTGCCTACACTTTCAATTCTCAATTTACTCGCTGCAAAAGTACTTGATTTGTTGCATTCTTCTCAAGGCCACGCTCCACTTACAACAAGTCATCAAAGGCGATCGTGTTCTTCTTTGTTAAAGTCATCAAGAGACCAATCCTCTCCTGTTATAACAACCTGGGCCAACTAAGGGTAATTTGCATAAGAATACAATATGTTTGTTCTTATTGCCAATGCTTAAGAGACGTATCAGACGATGGAACTAGGATTTCTACCATTGATCCTTCTCAAGTAGAAATTCATGCTATCCTACAAGGCGTGCTTCTTGCCTTGAATTTAGCCATTCATGCACGTTCAATATCCAGCAATGCCGCTGGACCTGTTGGTCAAATACAAAATATGATACAGCTTCATTCGAGGTCAAAGCATGTTGTTCTTAGATATCAGTCCTTACTTGACGCTTCTCCTCGCTTGAACCTCTTTAAAATTCCTTGAGAGTGTGTTGCTTTGGCCCATAAGTGGGCTAAATATTGTGTGGATAATCATGTCTACGGTTCTTGGCTCTGGCCAGACACCCCTTGTAATCTTTGAGCTTGCAATGAATTTCACTTTTAAACTGCTAAAAAAAAATCTCAAGTCCATCACATTTACTTTATCTGCTTAAAAAATAAATAAAATAAAATTTGAAGAAGCCATTTACATTGCAAAACCCTAACATATTAATGTTATTATAAGTTAAACCCATCCTCACACAAAACAGAAGAACCAACGCAAATGCCTTTCTTGCAGATTAAACACAGAACACCAACACGTAGACACAACGAACAACTAAAAAAATAACAAAACCCTCAGAAGTCCTCATCGAGGGAAAACACATGGGTTCCTCCGTCCCCAACGATGCTGGGCATCACGGCGGCCTTCTGGTACTCCCCCACCCTCTTCTCGAAGAAGTTGGTCTTCCCCTGCAGCGATATCAGCTCCATCCAATCGAACGGGTTCGCCACCCCGTATATCTTGGGGTGCCCGAGCGCCCCCAACAACCTGTCCGCCACGAACTCTATGTACTGACTCATCAGATCCGCGTTCATCCCCATCAGAGCCACCGGCAGCGCGTCGCACAGGAACTCCCTCTCGATGTCCACCGCGTCCCTCGCCATCTCCTGCGCCCTCTCGTAGCTCAGCCTCCGGTTCAGCAGCGAGTACAGCAAACAGGCGAAGTCGCAGTGTAAACCCTCGTCCCTCGAGATGAGCTCCTTGGAGAAGGTGAGCCCCGGCATCAGCCCCCTCTTCTTCAGCCAGAAGATGGCGCAGAAGCTCCCGGAGAAGAAGATTCCCTCGACGGCGGCGAAGGCCACGAGGCGCTCGACAAAGGACTCGGATCCTTCGATCCAGCGGAGGGCCCAGTCGGCCTTCTTCTTGACGCAGGGGACGGTCTCGATGGCGCGGAAGAGGCGGTCCTTCTCGGCGGAGTCCTTGATGTAGGACTCCAGGAGGAGGCTGTACATCTCGGAGTGGATGTTCTCGATGGCGATCTGGAAGCCGTAGAAGGCGCGGGGGTGACGGGAGTTGTCTGTGTGTGTGTGTGTGTGTATCGGGAAGGGGGTGCGAGGGCGGCGGTCAGATATTTGGGAGGCGGTGCAAATTTTTGGGATTAAAAGACGAGAGTACCCCTGGGGAGTACGGAGCTGTGGCGGTTGGAGAGAGGGTAGGAGGGGTAAATGAGGGGAGGCTTGCGGGGGAAGTTGGAGGGGAAAACGGTGGGGGATTTAGATCGTAGTTTTCGGATTTTTGGATGTGTCGGGCAGGGTGGGTGGGGGAAGGTCTTATTGGGGGTTAGAGATGGGTCTCTTTATTTTTTGTGTGCAAGAGAGATGGGCCTGATGTGGTAGTGGTGGGGGTAATTGGGAAGGGGGGCACAGGAGCCCACGAACGGGGATAAGGTTGGCAGGGATATCTTTCGTTGGAAATGACTGGGATATCTTATAGGAAAATTTTGAGGAATGGGTCGATGACTGCACATATTGAGAAATGAGGGCATGAGAGGAGTGGGAGTAGAAATTGAGGCATGAAACAAGGTTGACAGCCTTATCTTGTGCCAAGTTAGCCGGGAGATGTGGCTTCGCAAGTCCATTTCTCGTGTCAGATCATGAGGGTTAGGCTTGCTAAACCCATCCCCTCCCTTTCCCTTCTCCTCGTGATCCCCTCAATTCATCCTCGTTCTCAATTCATCAAACCCCTTTCCCACAAGCCTGTCCCCTCCCTCTCCCTCTAATTGCCCCTCCTCAATCCCCTACTTCATCCCCCTTCTCAATGCATCAAACACCCCTCCCCCACCACATACGCACAGCTAAATACTTTACATGCAATCGTTTTTATGTGATAATACATGATGTATAAGTTGATAAATAAATTCAACACCATGGATCTCTTCGAATTACATTTGTTACCGCATTAGTCATAACATCCATAATCCCTTTGGGTCGACCAGCTCCTCTCTCTCTTCTCTACCCATTACTCGCTTTCTTGTGCATGCTTCTCTTTCTCCTCTAGAAGCTTTGTCCTATGCAATTATATTGCTTTTTCCTCTCTCAAATATTATAATCCTCAACTCGGCATGTCCTCCTTGAGTTTTAACACAAGGTCGAGTATCAATTCTCTGCTCACTGCAAACATTCCATCCTTCTTGTGGTGGAATATTCACCCATTCATGTTCAAGGATACCAACACCAAACAACATACTTGATGTTTGTGCCATTGCTCCAAACGACGTGCTAGATGAATGTGCCCCTATTCCAAACAACATATTATATTTAGAGTTGTTTCTTTTAACTGGTTGAGTTCAAATCATTCAATGGAAGGTATATTAGTATATTTATTCACAATTTTTATTCTAAGTTACTTTTATTATTAATTACTTATGTTAATTACTACTATACTTAGTCATTTATTAACTAATTACTCTTACTTAGTTAATAGCTTATATTACTTTATACTTTAAGTTACTATACTACTATATACTTAATTAAGCTACTTTAATTAATTAGTGGTTTAATTAACTAATAATTACTACATATGTTAACCACATAAACAATTGCATAAAAATTGAACAATTAAACTTGGCAATCATTCCATATATTAAAAGAAATGTTATTACAATTGAGAGCAAGTAAGAAATCCAACAAAAAGAGTATTTACAACTAAGGCATAAAAAAAATGACTTCTCTTTTAAGTACAAATGCTTCTCTTCTTCAACCTTCATCCTTAACATTTGACCAACACTAAGCCAATTTTAAGAGTCCTTTCTCCTTCACTTAGCAAAATTTAGTTTTAGATTGGCAGGTTTGGATTTTTCTGCAAAATCTACAGCACATTGCTGGACCGAATCGACCACTACTCAAACAAGGCCCTAGTTCATTTAGGTTTATTTTTTTGTATAGATTTGTACATTTAGGACCATTAGGCCCACGATGGGCCCACCCCTTTACACATACGCCCACATGCATCATGCACACATGCGCACATAATGGTTATATGCTCGTATTACTCATTTCAGCGTAACAAACATGTCACGCGGATCATTTTATTCAAAAGATCGATTCTACGTTCCACCGATGGCGTGCTAACGTGGCCCTTCCTCCTTCAAGCACAGCAGCGCCAAGCTGAGATTTCATCAACAGATTCCATGAAGCTTAGAGCTCCATATCGAGCAACCAAGGGCTCGATCAAAACCCTTCAGATTCTCTATCTAATTGCAATGTCAATTTGAGGAATGGATAGCATTTGATCCGTGAAATCAAGCCATGAGCATGGCTTGTTCACCATGATCTTCTGCTATGTTGCACAAGTGAAATATAGGTTGAATGACCTATAGATAATTTTATCCTCACCATCAAGGATTCAGGAAGCTTCTTGGGGTCATTCCACATGGGTAGGGGAGTGTATTAAGGTCAAGGCGACCAAATTATAATTAAACTTATATTAATAATTAATAGTCCTAATTATTAATTGAACATATATTAACATTAATTAAACCTTAATTATGTTATTTTAGCATACTTTATAGGTCCTTACTATATTATCCATATAGTATAATTAATCTTGTATTAAAGGTATTCTTTGATAATTAGCTGGGGAAACTGGTTAATTAATGTTAATTAGGAGCCAGACGAGTCTCTCATCATGTTCCCATTATGAAAAATGCATTGGACTGTTCATCCATGCTCCGAATGATGTGTTGGATTGTTATGGCCATGCATTGAATAATGTGCAGGACTATTGTGTCCCTACTTTGAACAATGTGTTGGATTGTTGCGGCCTTGATTCAAACAAGCTAGACTATTGTGTTGGATATGAGGATTGTGACATCTAATATTAGATCATGTATAGTTGGTGATGACAATAGTTATGTGAAACTCAATTTACGATCATAGGTCAAGATTCCTACATCATGTTGCTAAAGATGACCTCCTCCCATCCCCAATTTAGTTGTATGAACTCCACGGAATTAATAAGTAAGAGCTGCTGCACTGAATTACATCACTTCTGAGGTGTTAACCTCCCAAGTAAATTAGGTCTTAAGGGCTAGTTTACTTGGAGCATTAGGAAAGTAATGTAAAGAAATGTGAAACTAGTGTTAACCTACAATTGTTTTACTTGCAGTGTAGTGTTAACACCGGTTTGTATTTACTTGAATTAGTGCTAAATTGTGGTGTTAACACTTGTGACGTTTACTTGGTAGTGATGTTGGATATATAAAACATGTGGAGTGTCAGAAACACAAGTGGTGTACAATTTTAAGACGGGTTTGGCCAGCACCAATTGAAATTGGTGTTAAACAAACCTAGGTCAAAGTTGCTAAACCCAAGTTAACAAAGAGGGGGTTAAGTAGTCAATTAAACGGAGGTTAACTTCCTTTTTAAGGGGTTAATCCATCAAGTAAACTAGGCCTAAGGGGAAGGATCTTAACTTCCAATTGAACTATGCATTGAAGGTTGGAAACAACGATCTTGGTCGATTCCTTCTTCCTTGGACGTCTCCTCCTTTATATGTAGGGGTTTTTTTTTCAAATGGATGCCATTGGAAGCCTTTCCAATTACACGCTTGCCATTGAAATTATTGTTTTTACTTAAATGTCACCATAAACATCACATTATATTTGTGATTGACACTTCGTTAAATGAATATGTTAAGTCTAAAGAATTAGACCAAAAGGTAAGTAAATTTGTGTTTTTAACCTCAAATTTCTCTTCCTTTTCCAACTTCTCCTTCCACCTCCTCCTTCCTCTTCCTCAAAATCGTAAAACTTTTATGGATTTTGAGTTAGTTGATGGATCTAGTACATGCAATCCAAACCACAAAAATAATGCGAACCACTAAATCAGAAGACTCATGGGTTACACCCACTCATTTGACTTATGTCTAGATGAATTGATTTGTAAATAATATTGACATATTTGCTAGAAACTTTCTTCTTACAATTATAGATGGTATTTAATTTTTTATAAGATGGATGAAGCATTTAGTTGTTATTATATTGTAAAGTATTTGGCAAAAAAAACTCCGTCCTTGTTAACATATATATGTAAATTTTAAATTTCTTGACTCAAATAGAAACTAATTTGATTGAATCATGAGCAATTATTTATCCACTTAAATAAAATATGATATGAATAGAAAAATTCCAATCCACCCAAATTAATCGAAGCCCCTCAATCGTATGTTACGTGTAAGAGAGCTATCGCTTTTCGTTGGTGGGCATGAAGGCAACAATAATCGATGGTGTTGGTTGAGGATAGGGTGGAGCATTGGGCTGAACCCGGCCTAGCCTAGCGCCAACCCGAGAAAGTCCATGTTTTTTTTGGGATCATGGGTCAGGCCCAAGGCCCAAAATTTTTACGAAATCAAGGCCTGAGCCCACCCCAAGGCCCATGTTTTGTAATTCCCTGTGGGAGGGGGTGGGCTATGTGTGACGTATAAAATGTGGAATTAAAATAAATAACAATCTCACAAAAGCAATCACACAATGACACAAGTGATTTTTTAGGTGGAAACCCAAACCGGGTAAAAACCACCACCTAACACTCTCGAGTTAGGATTTACCAATCGACAAAGTCGATCAAATCCATTAACCTAGTCACTTAAACGAGGGTGACTGAACCTCAATACAACACTACTTCAAACGAGAGTAGTGTGCCTTAAACCCCTCCTCTTCACGAGAAGGATTTTGTCCTTTGATGGAGACGGGAATTCGCAATGCGAATACTCAACCAATAAACAAAGATAAAATACAACAATCTTATAAAGCCAACAAAGTAAGTATTTAAATCTAGCTACTATAGGTGAAGGAACTTTCCTTTGCTGGGTGTGCATCGATTTGACTATGCGGGTACGTGAACCACGCTTTGGCACAACAACGCTCTCGTAACGTCAGCGGGAGAGCGGGTGCACAGCAGGACGAAGCTCTTAGGTGTGGAACGAATGCTTGGAGAGCTAGAGCTTCTTCAAGATCAATTTGACACAATATAGTAAAAAGTAGTTTCTCTAGCGTTGCTTAGTGTGTCTTCACAAGGCAATGACCCTCCTCTATTTATAGAGGGTCTAGGAAGGTTTTGGAAGGCCTTAGAAGGCTTCCATAGCCATTAGGGATGAACTTAAAGCAAAACAGGCCGTAATCAGAATCATTTATGATTCTAACAGGGCCATTAGACGTTTGGTCCAGATATCAGATGTCTAAAAAACTAGTTTAAGACATTTGGGAACTAAGTCAGACGTTTAATTCTAGGCAGGTTTCCTTCCTGACTTTCATCAGACCTAAATAAGGTTCTAGTGTAAATCAATCAGACGACGTACAGGACGTTTGGCACTAGGTCTGGACGTCTAGAAACCTATTGTACTGCGAGAATGGATTTCCCAGGGTCCAAACGGCTATATAATCTGACAAAGGTGATTTTGGCTCACAACGAGGCTCAACGGTCACATATCAGACGTCTGGGGTCCCCTACGGACATCTAATAGAGGCCTAACGATTATTTTCCTCAACGTTTACTTTGTTAGCCAACGTTCCACTAATTGGACATCTGGCACAACCATCAGACGTCTTCTACGACGTCTGGACTAAGGTCTGGTCGTCTGATTTCATCAGATAGAACCTACTAAGTCCAGCCTAAGTTATTGGACGTCTGAGTCAATAGTCAGATGTCTTAAAAGTCTCTATCAAACATCTTATTTCCATATTAGACGTCTGATTAGGTTGTCAGAACCCTATTTTGATTTTCTAAATTCTCTACCGAAAATCTAAGTAACCTACGGTTATGCAAGTATTCTTAGGACTATTTTAAGGGTTCTTTGAGGCTCTTTAACAAAAAATCTAAGATAAAGAGCAACAAAAGAAATAAAGACAAATTACAATGAACAAAAAGGAAAATATATCATATTCTTCATCTCCTTCCTTCTTCAAGCTTTCGCTCTTCGCAAAGTTCTTTCTTCTCTAACGAGCACCTCTAATCCACCGTGGACACAAACTCTGAGGTCCTTCACACTTGAATCTATTTTTAAATAACCTAAAATCTTAGACTTCAAATACAAATGTTAAATACAAGTGTTTTGTTATCATCAAAATAATGATCGTAGTGCCCTTGCACCATCATGTTTATGAGCCCAGGGCCAAACCAGGCTAGGCTCGATTTCGATTTTCAGGCTGAGTTTTCGGGTTGGGCCCAAAAAAGCCCATTAAGCTCAAATTTTATTAGAGCTATTTTTTTATTTTTAAATAAGACCTACCAACCAAATAAACTAGGCTTAAAAATATACCTTATCATTTTCTTAAAAAATGCTAGACTTTGATATATAACTAAATTACTTAAAATCAGTACTTACATCTCCTAGCTAGTAATTTAAATTTATATTATTTCATTGTAAATATTATTCAAAGGATTGAACATAACATTATTCAATATTATTCAACATAAGTTGCATCACACAAAGTTACCATACGATACAAGTTACAAAACAATGTTGTCGTCGGAGATGACTCACCGGTGAGAGATCGATTGGAGAGGAGAGGAGACTCAGCAAGACTCGTCAATGGATGCCTAAGATGGAGAGGGCATGAGGCAGCTTGATGCCTTGATGGAGTAACCTCGGGCACGGCCACATGGGGCGGAGGGGATTCAAATTCTGTGTGCGGGATTGAGGGGAACTGGGGAGGGTGATGGTTGGAATTCCTTGTTTAATTTTTAGTTAAAAAGGGAAACAATGTTAGGAACTTGGGTGGGGTGGGTTGGGCCCAACGGGCCTTTTTGGATTTTTTCAAGTTCGGGCTGGGCTGGGCCTAAACCCAAATTTTTAAAACAATTAAGGCTCGGGCCCGACCCAAGTAATATTTGGGCTTGGGCCAAGTCAGGATCGCACTAGCCTGGCTCAATGCTCTACCCTAGTTGTGGATGTTGTAGCTATGAGGTCTACGAGGGAGGAAGTGGTTGTGGAGAGAGACCGAAAGGGGCTTGGTTGGGCTGTGGATGGGGTTTTGTGACGAGGAAGCAACAAAATCACTACACTATTAATGAGGGAAGAAATTGCTCTTGCAAATAAGCCCAATCAACTTGTGATTAGACCAACCAAATCCGTTTGGACCCAATTCACGCGAGAATGCGAAGAGGAATGGATCACCTAGTGGTTATGAGTCAACATAATAACTCTCATTATCTCTCCATAACTCCCCATATTATGGTAGTTACACTTCCAAATATGTAACCTCCCATATTTGTATTTTATAAATGACTTTACAATCTACATGGAAAGAGAGGATCTAGGAGGAAAACTTAAAGCCTTTACAGCCTACTACTTCTTGTATTTTCTCACCTATAGTAGATATTAAAGGTTAAATCTCCCCTCCAGATGTACAGCCATCAAGGATGAAATCAGATCAATAATTTCTTATATTTATATGATTGATTATCAATTTTAACATTTAATATTATTTACATTTCTCACGATATATAAATATTTTAATAACCAACTACGACCTCTGAGACTCATTAACCATACACAAAATAAATCAAATAGTAAACTAAATAATACATAAATCATTAGTGAATGGTAGTTATTGAAATATTGATCTTACCTATCTTATATATCACAGTAGTTTCAAAATTATTTCTTTTAAATAAATCTCAAAAATATATATTTTTTTAAATTAATATTCCAACCAGAAGTGATTTACACACCGTCACACCACGTCATCCCCATAATCATTTCTCCAGGCTCCAGTCGCACGCTGTCGCCATTACATTTAAAAGTAAAAACCTACATCCCTCCGAAATCGATCACACGCTTCTCCTCACCCGCGTCACCCACCACCATCTCTCTCTCTCCTCCCTACGTTTCTTTTATTCCCTAGCAGAAGTCACCGCGTCACCAACCACCATCTCTCTCTCTCTCCCCTACGTTTATTTTTTTCTTGGCCACGTCAACCCACCACCAACTCTCCCTCCCTCCCTCCCCTGCCAAGTTTCTATCTTTTTCTTTTTCTTTTTCTTTTTCTTGTGATGAGAAGATTGCCTTTTTTTTTTTTTTTTTTTAAGAATGGATTCCATCCATTGATCAAAACATAATTATGAAATAATAGAATATAATTTTTATATCATTATCATTTTCTTAATTATTCTCATAATTCACTCCTATTCCTATAAATTTATTCTATTTAATATGTTTTCTCCCATTTTCGATATATTTCTCATTTTTAGTCAAATAGGATTTATTGTCGTACTTCTCCCTCCCATCATCAAAGACTAAATGAAATATAAAAATCTTACATTGTTTGGTTATTGTAGAGTTTTTTTTTCTTTAAATTATAAATATCATGCCGTATAATTCACAAGGAGCATAACTTTAACAGTTCACTTATTTATCACATATTACAAAAAATTGAAGAACTTTTGGTATTGTTCATTCTCTCATAAAGTGAAAACAAGTACATATATTTGAGATTATAATTTCATAGCCGCATATCTTAGATGTAGCACAATTTGGGAGTGAAACAATAATTTTTAATCTTTTAGATGGAATTTATTGCATCTTCCTAACAAGAATAGGCATAAGTTTTTCATTTAAAAATGAACCCAGGTGTTCAATATACTTTTTTTTTGTCATTTTTATCTAAGGTGATGTCCTTGGAGAAAATATTTGGTCATTTATATTATTCCCTTATGATTCACTTAATGTAATGAATGATCTCTCTCATCCTACCTATCATTTGCATCTATGCACCACCAGAGATGAAATCGGGTCGAATTTGATTTGAATATAAGTATTTCATATCCGTATTTGTTCTCCAAAATCGAATTCGAATATTAAGTCGGATAGGATTTTTTTATTAACATATCCTAGTAAAATCGGATGTGAATTCGGATCGGAATTAATCAAATTCGACTCAGATATTGATCGAATACAACTATGAATCTAGTATTGATTAGATTTGAATATGAATTCAAATCTATTATTTCTTAGAAAAACTTTCTCGAAAAAAAAAATAAAAGAAGATTTGTAAGAGAACCAATATTTTGTATATAGATGAAAACCAATATTACTATAAAAGGTGGAATGAAATTGAATAGCTTTGTTATCTAAAACTTAATACCTCTTATAGAAGTAGTTATTTCATATAAGTATCAATAAAAATAAAAAATTAATAAGAATAAAATAGAATGAAATACATTCTATATGTCGATTTGTAAATTTCGTATATATATGATTAATATTAAAGTAAGATTTTAAAAAATCATGCTAATTTTAATTTACGATGGTTCAACAAATAATTTTCCGTGCTTCTATCGGTAATGATGTTAACTTGAAATTCCAATAAAGAGAATATATTATGAAATCATAATATCTGCAAATTAAGTATTAGGTTAACTCCATTCAAGAAAATTTATATATAGCTACAATAGGTATATGTTGAACTAGAAGGTGATGTTAAATTTGAATTCGAATCCGAATGTATATAATCGGATATCCGAATCTAATTTTTTCCCATAAAATTCGAATCCAAGAATCTAGGAGTTTCACCGTCCGAATTCGAATCCAAATCCGAAAATTATCTAAATTTGAATTACCAAATCCAACTAGAATCGAGTATGATATCCGGACATCCGATTCGAATCCAGATTCATTTTCATCCTTATGCACCACCAACATTCTTATTTCCACTAACAATCTATATGCACCTCCACCCTCCTCATTTATACCATATTCTTCTAACTCAAATTTTTAAGTAGGATAGTATAGGGAGTATTATCCAAAATGACTTTACTATAGTTAAATTTAAAATATATCAAAATAGCCAATACATAAATTGTTATGAACACAGCTTCAAAACGTCCTTTAAGATGTCTGGGAGCTGGCCCAGACGTCTGACCAGACGTCTGGGATTTAATTTTCACGGCACGGTGGATTTCGTCTGCGCTCCTGCCCGCGCAGACCTGCAGATGCCCTCTTTTCCCCTCTCACCTCCGCAGGCACAGCGCTGCGCCCCCTCTCTCTCTCTCCCTCTCCCCGCGCGGCTTTAAAAGGGTCCTCGCCCTCTCCCTCACTCTCATCTCCTCCACTCCCTTCTTCTTCTTCTTCCAGCGAGTGCGAGCGCGAGCGAGCGGCGGCAGCGGCAACCGCGGCGAGTTGTGGGAGGAGGTGTCGCGCGAGGGAGGAGACGCTCGGCTGTGAGGGCTCGAGCTTGCCGGGGCAGCTGGAGCCGGCCGGCGAGGGAGCCGCGGGCGTGGAACGTCGCTGGAGGGCTGCTGCAGCTCGAACAGCAGGCGGACGAGGCGCGGCGCGGCCGTGCGTCGTGGGCGGAGGGTGAGTCGAGCTCTGATTTTGGAAATTTTTCCAGAATCAGATGTCTGGGATTCCAACCAGACGACGGTGAAGACATCTGGAGGACTGTCCAGACGTCTAGTAAGTAAGTTATTTTCGTCCTTCTTCCTTTTCTGCGACCGTCCGTACTGAGCACGAGGAGTGGGTACGTGCAAGTTCTGAGATTCGCATCCAACGTGAATCAGACGTCTGGCCGCCGTGCCAAACGACGGGAAGGACTTCAGACGTCCGGGGTGACCATCGGACGTATGGGAACTAGGCCAGACGCCCCCGCAGGCTTCTGGACGTCTGAGAGACTACACAGAGTGAAGGTATCCTCTGAACCACTTTTTAAGACGTCTGGAAGAGGTTCCAGATGTCTGATTTTGGACTGTTTCGTCGTTTTCGACCCGTTTAGGGCCCGTTCGGAGTCCGTTTTCCGCGTTTCGAGTTGCGTTCTTTTCGGGATAAAATCCTCTACGCGTTTACAGTAATTATATACTATTCTAAGAAACTCCTTGTGTTTGATCCTTGTGTTAGAACCCCGTTCCATTGCAATTTCGGGGATTGCGGAGGCGCGCGGGATTTCCGACCACGCCCCCATTACTTCCGTTGTAGCTGGTAGAGTGGCTTTAGAAATTATTAACATAATTTGTTACAATTATGGAACAATTAATAGAACCTAGGGCATTGCATGAATCCTAGGAATGAGAAACCAGTTTGAATGATAGATCCTAGGGTATTGCATGAATCCTAGGGCCGGAAAACTAGATTGAATGATAGATCCTAGGGTACGGCATGAATCCTAGGACTGGAAAACTAGTGAAATGAATATACATATTGCAGTCTTGGAAAATGTGGAAAGGAAACAATAGCTGCCTGTAAATTGGTTTAACAACTGCCTGTTATGAATAAATGAACATGATTGAGAATATGGGTTGTATGAACGTGAAACTGGAAAGGTGAAACCTGAATGTGCTGAGTTAAAAGAGCTGGAACCCTACGGGGAATTTGGAGTAGAACTCCTGGAAAGAGAATGAAAAGGAACAGAGAAGGAAAGATGTGGAGGTGCGTTGTCTCTTGGGTACGTAGTGTCAGGGGAAGCACCTGTTACCTGCTTAGTGCAGAGCGGAGCCAGCCGCCCCAGGGACCCGGGGTTAGGTTTGGCCACTTTGTGCCAACTTTTGGCCCTCGTGTACACAGTACCGAGGAGAGCTACTAGTGTAGGGTGAGTACTAGCTATCCCACGGGCCCCGGGGTTCTACTAGCTCACCTACACCGACTTGTTAGGCCCACTGGGCAAACCAGGGTAGTCAGGCGAGGGTGCGCGGACTGTGGAGGGGCAAGGCCCCAGTTTGGTTACTGTGGAGGGGTTGGGCCCCTGTTACTGAGAGGGCTCTGTCCTATACTGGTTCCGTGTTGTGCTTTGGGTGCACCCGTTAACAGAAACGACTGACCGCGTGCCAGTGCGGGTTAGCTACCCGTGCATTTACCACGCGTGCCGTGGTCACCGTTACGTTTGTCAGTGACCTTGGGGTGGTTGACTGAGAGTAGGATCACCACGGGGGACTCTCCCGGCCAGGAGAGCACCACGTGTTACTTCTACTGTTCGGAAAAGACTGCAATCAAGATCGTTCCCACGAGGAACATTCGAGATCAAGTGAAGGATCTGAGAAATAGATAATTTATGAAACAATAGAAAGATGTAAATAAAGGAAGAAAGAAAATAAAACAGCTACTGTACACTTTACTGCTTCTTTAGTTTAGCTGCCACTCTACTCAGCATTTCGCTGACGTGTTACACTCGTTACTTTTCAGGACCAGGTGTTGAGCAGCCAGGGTCAGTGGCTGCAAAGGACGCTGGGCCGAGTAGGGTCCAGTAGAGTTACCACTGTTCTTTTGTGCCCCTTTTTGTTCCACTGTAGTGAGTAGTTTTTGTTACTCTCTGTACTTTTCTTTACTCGTAGTTCTTGTTATGTTATGAATATTGTTCTACTGTTGTGGTGGTACATGCTGTAGTAGTTCTTTTTCTTACTGTTGTATTTTGTTACTGCTAGTTATATTTCATGTTGAATGTGGTTTATTTTACTGCTCTTTTGGTTACTTCCTCGTTGGACGACTAGGTCTTGGGATTAGTCGAGTCGGCCCGGTTCTCGTTTCTCGTAGGGACTCGGGAATCGAGTCGTTACAAGATGGCATCAGAGCAAGGTTGTCCCGAGAAGTGAATCAACTGACTGGAAAATAACTAATTCACATGTCTATAACTAGAGTAGCCACCACAACATATCTTTTGACATGAGCTCTTAGACGTTTCCGTTAGGTATCGTTCCATATTGACGTGTTCCGTTTTGTCTCGCGTCTCCTTGCAGGAGATGCCTCATCGCGGGACTATTGAGGCGGGCCGCAAGTGCGGCCGAGGACGAGGTCGGCGAGGTGGGCGTGCCGTTGCCGACGCCTCAGTGGACCAGCCACCACTCCCAGGCGTCCAGGCCCAGGACCTCGCCCAGCTGATACGGGATATTGTGCGAGAGGAGCTCCACCCACCGCACGGGGCTGCGGAGGGGGAGTCCTCTGTGGGACCACACGATGGATGCGGCGCTGGACACGGGGGAGGGGATGGGCAGCTGCCGCCCCCACCTTCCTCAGACACTTCTGTGCATGAGGCACCTTTGCCTGGAGGTGCACCAGCATCCCCACTGCAGCGTCACTCCGAGCTCTTCAGACAGTTCCGGAAGCTGAAGCCCCCCTCCTTCAAGGGGGATGAGGACCCGACCGAGGCAGAGGACTGGCTCGAGCAACTGGAGAAGATTTTTGACACCCCTCGCCCCCCGGTGGAGTGCTGCGTGGCCTTTGCCACGTACCAGCTGGAGAGTGCGGCACACAGGTGGTGGAGGGCGGTCCAGGGACAGGAGAGGGACGAGCCGACCTGGGATCGGTTCGTCGCCCTCTTTTGCGAGCAGTACTTTCCCCAAACGTGGCAGGACCAGAGGAGGCGGGAGTTCCACACTCTCCGCCAAGGGTCGATGACCGTGAGCGCGTACCGCACGCGTTTTCTGGAGCTGTCCCGCTTTGCAGCGATAGCGGTAGCCACTGAAGAGGAGCACCTTTGGAGATTCACTGAGGGGCTCCGACCTGCGATTCGGGGGTATGTCAAACCCCTGAAGCTGCCTACGTTTTCGAGGGTGGTGGAGGCAGCCATGACTTACGAGGAGACCAACCCGTCCGCGCGAGATACTGACGGCGGGCGGAAGAGGCCCTTTCAGCCATACTTTTCACAGGGTCGGCGAGAGAGGAGGCACGTGGCTTCCGCAGGAGAGCCGTCACGTTTTGCAGGGCCATCCGTGGCCTTTGGGGGGCCTCGACAGAGGCGAGTCGCCAGCACCGGACCCTCGCCCAGCCGACAGCAGGGACCCATTGAGGGCGGGAGTCAGGTTCCCCTCTGTTACCAGTGTGGCCAGCCGGGCCACATCAAGAGGGACTGCCCGTCGAGGGCAGGGGGTCAGCAGATACTTCCCGCGCAGAGCACTGGAGGGCGCGCAGGAGGCCCCGATTCCCAGGCGCGAGGAGGAGGACAGCAGTCACGAGGAGGGTACCGGCCAGCACCTGCCCGTCCGACGCAGAGTGTGGCTGCTTCGTCCGCACCTAGAGCTGAGGGGCGTATCAACGCCCTGACACACAGGGATGCCAGAGCTTCGGGCTCGGTGGTGGCAGGTATGGTTTCAGTTTCCGGCAGACTCGTTTACACACTTTTCGATTCCGGCGCTACGCACTCGTTTGTCGCCGCCAGTTTCGCAGTTAGTTTGGGCCAGGACTATACGCTGTTAGAGAATCCGTTCGTAATCAGAGGTCCGAGTGGTCAGCTGTTTGTAGCTGAGGAGGTGTACACGGATGGCGAGGTCAGCGTCGGGGGACATAGCCTGCCAGCTGACCTGATTATGATACAGATGGAGGACTTTGGCGTAATTCTGGGGATGGACTGGATGTCCGCTTACCAGGCTTTGGTGGACTGTTTTGAGAGGAAGATCGCCTTCTCCATACCGGAGTTGCCTTCTTTCGAGTTTCACGAACAACCGGTGGACGGAGGCTTCAGGTGCATTTCAGCACTTCGGGCGGCGAGACTTTTGAGCCAGGGGTGTGAGGGCTTCCTAGCTTGTGTGGTGGCAGAGCCCAGCCCTGTGGTAGACTTCCAGAGCATCCCGGTGGTCAGAGAGTACCCTGACGTGTTCCCAGACGAGTTACCAGGACTACCGCCCGAGCGTGAGATCGAGTTTGAGATCTCACTAGTACCAGGGACCAGCCCCATCTCCACCGCGCCAAACAGGATGGCACCACTTGAGTTACGAGAGCTCAAGTCCCAGTTGCAGGACCTTTTGGAGAAGGATTTCGTGAGGCCCAGTGCGTCTCCCTGGGGTGCCCCGGTACTATTTGTGAAGAAGAAGGATGGTACCCTACGCCTTTGTGTGGACTACCGACAGCTGAATAGGGTCACCATCAAGAACAGATATCCGCTGTCGAGGATCGACGACTTGTTTGACCAGTTGCGGGGTGCCAAGGTGTTCTCCAAGATCGACCTGAGGTCTGGATACCACCAGTTGAGGATTAGGGCGGCAGACGTCTCCAAGACAGCTTTCCGCACCCAGTACGGACACTACGAGTTTTTGGTCATGCCGTTTGGGCTGACCCATGCCCCTGCTGCTTTCATGGACCTGATGAACCGGGTGTTTAGACTGTACTTGGACCAGTTCGTGGTGGTATTCATTGATGACGTACTCATCTATTCTCGAGATCGGACGCAGCACGGACAGCACTTGCGGATGGTTCTGGACACTCTGAGACGACGTAGGTTGTACGCTAAATACAGCAAGTGTGAGTTCTGGTTGAGGGAGGTGACCTTCTTAGGTCATGTGATCTCGGGAGACGGCTTGGCGGTGGACCCAGCCAAGGTCGAGGCAGTGCTCAGGGGGGAGAGACCGCGTTCAGTCACTGAGATTCACAGTTTCCTGGGACTGGCAGGCTACTACAGACGATTCATCAGAGGTTTTTCACAGATCGCGCGTCCCATGACACAGTTGACCCGGAAGGACGTGCCCTTCACTTGGACGGACGCCTGTGAGGCGTGTTTTCAGGAGCTGAAGGAGAGGTTGACTTCGGCTCCCGTGCTCACCATCCCTGACAGTAGTGGCTGCAGTTCCTCTTTCTTCTTCTTCTTTCTTTTGCTCTGGCCCTCCTTCTTCTTTCTTTTCTTCTTCTCTTGCTGCTGACTCTCCTTTCTCCCCGACGTCTGATTCAGCGCTCAGATGACTTAACTGCTCGGTTGCTACAGTGCAGCTCCTCTTTTTCTTCAGCTTCTTTCCTTCCTTTCTTCTTCTTTTGCCTGCTTCTTCCTTCTTCTTCTCTCTTCCCTGCAGCTAAGTCCTGGCTGCTGCTTCTCTTCTTTCTTCTTTCCTACGCACACACGCAAACATCAGCGCAAAACCTACCCTACCCCTTCCCCACATCTCTCTCTCTCTAGATCTCTCTTTAGGAAGCTCTCCCAGAGCCGGGTAATCGGGTCGGGTCACGTGCCCGGGTCCAGGTGCATCGACGTGGGTGGTGCGCGAGGAGTGCACAGAAGGGTGTCAGGTCGAGTCAGATCCGCATGGGTGAACCACGGACGAGACCCGGTGATAGGTGAGGGACCTCACCCCGTGTGTAATCGGAGGCGAAGAGCCTATACCACTTTTTCAATTTAAGTGGTGGCGCTCGCTCTTACACTTACGAGGTGGGACTAAATTCCCACCTCTGCTCCGCTCGCCCGCAAACGAGAAGCAGCCGTCAATTGGGTAGCAGCGAAGGCTTCGCGCTCCCAATTGAGAACCTGGGTGCCTTTGCGGACTTGCCCCGCGTTGCCTGGAGCCCTCGCCTGGCGTCGAAGAGACCTGAAGCTGCCTGCGAAGAAGCTCCAGCAGGTCGTCAATGGTGACGAGGAGGGTGAACCCTGAAATCACAAAGACGGCCTCACGGCCATGTCAGACAACACAGGGAGCTTCGCCAGAGTGTGGCGAAGGCGGTACGAGGGGCGGCGTGCGGTGAGAGTGCCTGTGGTCATGCACCTAGGGCAAACTGCGTGCGTGGAAGTGGATGTGTTCGGGGGGTGCTCAGAATGTGCAGGGTGATGAATGAAGTAGGGGAATCGCTAGAGTGGAGTGAGGGGGATCTTCTGGGCTTATTGGCGAGGGGTGGAAAGGTCTGTGGAAGTGAGGCGATCTCGGCGGAGATGGTGGCCGGAGGCAGAGCAGATGAAGGTGGTCATGGCAGTCGAGGGGTTTAAAAGACTAATTCAAGAAGGGAAAAGTGAGAGGAGAGTAAGGAGAAAATTCCTACCTACTTAGTCGACGAAGAGGGAGAGGGAGACTGCCCGACGCATGCCTGCCAGGGCTGAAGACGAAGGTGCCCAAGGGAGGAGTGACGGCGACGAGGAAGAGATCTGAGGACGCCAGCTGGTGGGGCCTGGCGTGGGATGACGACGCAGGGTGGGCTCTGCTGCAGGTGTGGCAGCAGAGCGAGGAGGAGGAGGAGGAGAGTTCACCGGAAGCTAGGGCAATCTGACCGGAGAGTGGGGAGACGAAAGAGAGGGGTTTTCTCCGCCAGAAATAGCTTGCTGTGGACGGTAGCCCCTGCCGCTCTTTATAAAGGCGCTGGCGAGGAGAGTGGCCCGAGGGAGCGACGTGCAGAGCTCGCCGAAGATGGCCGAAGATGGAGACCCATGCCTTTCGTGCGTTCACATGAGAGGCATGGGCGGGTGCAGGTCTCAAGGGAGGGTCCCTGCGATAGAGGACGACGCAGGGAACCCCCCGTTCATTCTTGAGAACGGGCGCCATACCCTGCATGGCGCCATCCTCCGCGCAAGGTTGCCGGAGGTATGGCACCTGCACAGAATGGCAAGGAGGACCATTCTGCAAAGAACGACGAGAAAGATAGAGGGCAATGTGTAAGGGTTTCAAAAGATAAGGGTCAAAAAGTAATTCAAGAGGACCAATTTGTAAAGTTGGTCAATATGGTCTTTTCTTAGGCCCAAATTTTTATACCAGCCTAATTTGAACCTAAGGATTTTAATGGTGAAATTTTATTTTAGGTTTGACCATGTTTGATTGGTCAATTTGCGCAAAAGCTCAAATTAGGTCATAAATTGGGCATGGTTCTCATTTTAGGTCAAAATAGGTTGCAAAGGCCAAATTGAAGGTTCTAAACCTTAGGGAATATTTTTCCATGAATTTTAGAAGGTTTATTTGATTTTTATCCTCCCTCAAACCTCGTGAATTAAAGTGGATTTGTTTTATGGTTACAGAATGTCTTTTAATTCCTAGAAGTTGTTATAACCCTTTTCAGATCAAATCATCCCACTTCCTTTCTTATTAGGATTATTTGACCTGTGTTTAGACCCTTAATTATCCTGTTTGTGTACTGCATTGGTAAAATTACAGTTTTACCCCTTATGATTTGTCTTATTCTTCAATTCAGAATTCTCTGAGTTAAGCTTCTCTTTAGGTTTTGTAGGAGCTTCTTCACACTTATTTAAATTAAATTATGCTAGTTAGGGTTCATGATGAGGCTCTCATCAGTGTGTTGTAGTTTATTTGATTTTCAATTAATTGATTTTCATTTTCAACTGGTTGATTCTGATTTTCAACTAATTAATTCTTGACTGCGTGTTTTGCAATGTACATTTTCGAACTTGCATCCCTCAAAGAAGTATCGATCATATTTAACTGGTTATTGTATGTCATTCTCTCTTGAATGTCTACAAAAAGATCCAGAATGAACAAAATTTAACACCATGTACACTTTGTTGCTTGTGTTAACTTCAATCAATGCACCTTGTACACGAGTGCTAATTAGTGTGCTACATACTCTTTCCATAGAATTAGCCACTCTAGCATCAATATTTAGCATTGCAACATTAGAGTAATAGATGATATATACCTCCTCCTCCAGTACTCTTTGTCCCCGAATTAGTATTCCTCCTCCTCTTCAATTAAAACTAGCATTTCTAGACAAGGCACTCCCTTCCTAGGAATGCATATTGCCATGGGTAGTGTGTCAGATGAGGGATGGAGGTATGGTTTAGTGTGGGGAGGTGGTGTTGTGTTTGCATTGCGTGGTACGTGGGTGTGCGAGGAGGGGCGATAGAGAGGAGTTGGTGTACTGCAGAGGAGGTGCTGCCGGCGAGGGGCTGCGATGTTGCAGCGGATGCTACAGGCGTCGGGGCTATGGGCGTGGATGCAGGTGAGATCACATACGAAGTGGAGAGGGGAGTTGATAGCTCCCCTCATGTATTAGCTATTACCCTATTTTGATATCATGATATGATTATGAGATAGCTAGGTTGATATAGTGTTGTAAAAATATGTTAGTGGATATATTATATTAGAGTATATATATTTAATTTCATATATGTTGATGTAATGTAGTGGGACAAGCTTTATACCTCTCATTGTAAAACACATCCTAAGTGATAATCATTCTAATTAAGATATCCCACCAGAATATTTTGCATGCAAAGGTACCCTAACCAAAACGACCCATCTTTTTGGACTCTTCTCTTTGGGTCCCCCTCCCATCCCAAATTAACCCTCCACTTACAACAACCATCTGGGGTCCCCTATAGTCCTCACTAGCAGCTTTCCGATTTTTGTTAGCTACATGGTTTGCCCTCCTCAGTCGTTGCTAGCTGATCGTAGGTTTGTGCTTCTTATGTCTATTCTGGTTGGTTGGAGGTTGTTGGCCAAGGAAGGAAGTTGTGGCCATGCAACCTCGTGGCGTGGTGGATATTGTTGGTCTCTAATTTCTTGTTCGGTAGCTCTTGGTACTTTGAGGAGGTGCCCTCTAGCCAACCTTGATGTCGCTTGCTTTGTTTCATGTTCGGTTGTTTTGTTGTCCATGATCTATGTTGCTTTGCTCAATGTAGTCTTTGTATTTTGTGTTGTTTCTCTGTTATCTCAAAGTCGCGTGCATGCATCTCAAGCTCCTTAGATGTCACTTGCTTTTAGGGTGACTTCTTCGTGTATGTTTTCATCGTATTTGGTGGTACCACTCGGTGGTTTCCTCGGTACTTGGTTCTTCCATGCACGGCGTTGCTGGGAGTAGTTGAGTGGTTGTAGCATTGTTCCAGCTTCATTGTTTGTATCTTTATTTTATCATTACTATAATCTCCCTTATTGGAGGCTTGCACTCGATGTTGCTCTCCTTAATGAAATTTCAAGTTGTTATAAAAAAAAAAGGGGGCACCCTAACCAAGCAGTCTCTTAGGTCTAGTTTAGCAACTGGGTTAACTCATGAAAATGAGGGTTAATCCTGTTTGGTAGATGAGATATTTTAACCTAGGTTAAGCGCACTTAACTCAGAATAAGTTATTTTTGGGTTCATGTGGGATAAGGATTTTAAAAGGTTATCTCATGAATTTTCATAGGTTAACCCTTGAGTCCCTATCCCTCCTACATCATTTCTAACCTATGGTTTGATGAGAGATTCATCATGGCTCCTAATTATCACTAATTAACTAGTTTCCCTAGTTAATTAACTAAGAATACATTAATTACAAGGTTGATTATATTATAAGGGTTAAAATACCAAGGATCTGCAAAATAAGTTAAAAATATAAAATTAAATATCAATTAATCTTAATAATAATTTAATTAATAATCTGGACTCAATTAATAATCATTTAGCTAGATATTTAGTATTTAAACTAATTTTGTTAATATTATGACCTAAGTATGTAATTAACTTAATTTAATTAATCATTTATATGAATATAGCTAAAGGGGGAAAAATGTAATTTCAAGGCATAAATATATTATTTACCTAATTTATAATAATATATAAAATTTTAAAAAATAAATAAATTAAAATAAGCCTTAAAACTCATTATTTACGTTTAGGTCCTTAACTTTCATTTCAATCGAGCCCTTTTATTTCATTTCGGTCCTTCTATATTTACAAATATACCCCTATGTGTGTTGCCTTCATCTTCTTGTTCAGCCTCGGACGGCTAAGAGATGCCGATGCCCATATCGCCGATTGACCACCTATCCTACGTCATTCAGCCACCGCCATTGTCGCCAGCACTAAGCACATCGTCTCCTCTTCATCCGATGGACCAAATGTCCCTTAAATCCTAATTGACCTAAGCGTCTAACTTCACCGGCGTCGGAGATAACGCCGAAGGTTACATCAAACCTTGACATTATTCCATCTAGGTACAGCCCCCATATCCCTTATCGTCACCTATAAATACCTAGGACTACCTCCGATTTCAACGGTCGACCACCTACCCTCTTCTCCCATTGTGGTCGACAATAGGCTATTCATTTGAGCTCCAGCATCTTCTCACCACCTTTCTTGAGCGTTACACCGAGAAGCGCTGCCTCTCTCACCTCCTCTTCCTCTCCTTTGCCCTGCCAACAGCATTGGAGCACACCATAGCTGTGATTCCCCTCCACTTCGATCGGCCAGAGTTGCTCTCCTCACCAAACTTTGATTTCGATCTCGTTTCTGCCCTGCGAACAACAGATTCCCTCACCTCCTTCGTCAGGTAAGTAGCCTAACCTCTTAAGAGTAGGATTAGCTAGGATCTAGGCGAGTAATCATAGGAGTAGGTGTGGTTTAGCTTGAATCCTTACTCTTCCCCATCTTCGGCGAGGTCAAATCTGACCTCGCTGGACCTTCTTTCGTGATTTCATCCAGCTAATCACCTTCTTAACTCTTCCACGATCATAATCCACTTCTTTACCTCTCAATTTGATCACCTAACACGCCTCTTCCATTTCACCTTCACCAAACACTGTCGTTGTCTATGGCGGAGGTTTCCGACCTTTCCCACACTCAATTAGGATCCTCCACCACCTTAGCATTACTTTTGGACCCAATTTCACTCTTTAATTTGATCTATTACCATCTATATCAAAAATTGTAACGAATGTGTGCCCCAGACGTATTTTAAGACGTCTGGGAGGTGGCTCAGACGTCGGACAAGACGTCTGGGATAACAACCAGACGTCTGATAAGACGTCTGGGATAGTTTCAAGACGTCTGGAAATCCGTTATTTTCGACACCCGCGAGTCGCCTGCGCGCCTGAGCGCGCAGACCGCATATTCCCTCTTTTCTCTGCGGCTACAGGCGGCCTGCCGCCTTCTCTCTCTTCTCTCCGCGCGGCTTTAAAAGGGGCGCGCCTCCCCTCCCGTCTCCACCGTCTCCTCCTTCTCCTCCTTCCTGTGCGCGAGAGCGAGCGGACGCAAGGGCGGCAGCGGCGGCCGCAGTGAGCGCGGAGGTGCGGCGTGCGAGGGCGGAGCTCTGCCGTGAGGGCGAGCTCGCCGGAGCGGCTTGGCCGGCCGACGGAGGGTGCAGGGGGCGCGGAGCGACGCGGAGAGGGACCTGCTGCGAGCTGAGCAGCAGACGCGTGAGGTGCGACGCGGGCGGCGTCGCGAGCGGAGGCCGAGCAGGGTTCTGATTCTGGAAAAATTTCCAGAATCAGACGTCTGGGTTGATATCCAGACGGCAAGGTCGACGTCTGTAATATCATACAGACGTCTGAAAGGTGAGTTTCCGCTTTCTTCTTCTTTCTTGTCGACTGACCGTACTGAGGGAGGGGGGTTGGCTGTGCGCAGGTTCGCTGATTCGTCATCCTTTGCGAATCAGACGTCTGGAAGTTGTACCAGACGGCGGGAGTGACCTCCAGACGTCCTGAGGGACCATCGGACGTCTGGGATCTAGGGTAGACGTCCCCGCAGACTTCTGGACATCTGGGAAACCACGCTGAACAGGTAATTCTCTGATCCACGTTTTTAAGACGTCTGGAAGGAGTTCCAGACGTCTGATTTTGCACAGTATCGTCTTTTTCGACCCGTTTAGGGCCCGTTTGGGCTCCGTTTTCCGCGATTTGAGTTGCGTTCGTTTCAGAATTAATTCCTCTACCCGTCTACAGTAGCTATACACTGTTTTGAGACACTCCTTGTGTTTGATCCTTGTGATAGGACCTCGTTCGGTTGCAGTCTTGAGAGTCGCGGAGGCGCGCGGGATTCCCGATCACGCCCCCATTACTCCCGTTGTACCTGGTAGAGTGGCTTTAAGTATTAATAAAATCTGTTAAAGTATGGAACCATAATTAGAACCTAGGGCATTGCATGAATCCTAGGAATGAGAAATATATGGAATGATAGCTCCTAGGTGTTGCATGAATCCTAGGGCCGGAAAACTAGATTGTATGATAGATCCTAGGGTATGGCATGAATCCTAGGATGGAAAAACTAGTGGAATGTATATTACTGCAGTCTTGGAAAAATGGAAAGGAATATATAAAGCTGCCTGTAAATTTAATTAACAGCTGCCTGTTATTAATAAAGAAACATGTTTGAGATCATGGATTTTGAGAACGTGAATCTGGAAAGTGAAACATATGATGTTCTGAGATTAAAGGATGGAACCCTACGGGGAATTAGGAGTGGAACTCCTGGAAAGAGAAAGGAATGGAACTGAGATGTTTTTCGTACTGTCTCTTGGGTACGCAGTACCAAGGGAAGTACCTGTACCTGTTTAGTGCAGAGTGGGGCCAGCCACCTAGGGACCCGGGGTTAGGATTGGCCGCTCTGTACCGACTTGCTGGCCCTCGTGTACGTAGTACCGAGGAGAGCTACTAGTGTTAGGAGAGTACTAGCTACCCCACCGGCCCCGGGGTTCTGCTAGCCTCCTTCACCGACTTGTTAGGCCCACTAGGGCAAACCAGGGTAGTCAGGCGAGGGTGCGCGGACTGTGGAGGGGCAAGGCCCCGGTTTGGTTACTGTGGAGGGGTTGGACCCCTGTTACTGAGAGGGCTCTGCCCTGGTTCCGTGCTGTGCTTTGGGCGCACCCGTTAACGGAAACGACTGACCGCGTGCCAGTGCGGGCTAGCTACCTGTGCGTTTATCGCGCGTGCCGTAGTCACCGTTACGTCTGTCAGTGACCTTGGGGTGGTTGACTGAGGGTAGGATCACCACGGGGGACTCTCCCGGCCAGGAGAGCACCACGTGCTACTTCTACTTTTGGAAAAGACTGCAATCAAGATCGTTCCCACGAGGACATTCGAGATCAAGTAAAGGATCTGAGAAATAAATGAAATAGTGAGAAAAATTGAAAGATGTGAATAAAGGAAGTAATAGAACATAACAGCTACTGTACACTCTACTGTTGCCTTAGTTAGTTTGCCACTCTACTCAGCGTTTTGCTGACGTGTTACACTCGTTACCTTTTTCAGGACCAGGTGTTGAGCAGCCAGGGTCGACGGCTGCAGAGGACGCTGGGCCGAGTAGGGTCCAGTAGAGTTACCACAGCCTTTTGTACCTCTTTTGTTTCTGTTCTAGTGAGTAGTTTTTGTTTCCGCTGTACCTTCTTTACCTGCAGTTTTTGTTATATGATAAATGTTGTTTTACTGTTGTGGTGGTACCTACCGTAGTAGTTTCTTTCCTTACTGCTGTACTTTCTTACTGTTAGTTATATTCATGCTGAATGTGGTTTATTTTACTGTCTTTTGGTTACTTCCTCGTTGGACGACTGGGTCTTGGGATTAGTCGAGTCGGTCCGGTTCTCGTGTCTCGTAGGGACTCGGGAACCGGGTCGTTACAAAAATGCCCAAATCCATACCAACCTCTGAGCTTGCTGTCCATGGCAAGTTCAGAGGAGTTTTTCCATCTAATCAGACACACGCACACCATCTCCATATCCTGATACAACTTTCCCCTTACTCAATTCAGTGAGAGATCAATTCTTGATTTCGTTAGAACTTAATTTGTTTTGTAATGCAATTCTTTGATAAATCCTTGCATCAGATCACTAAACGTATCAATTGTCGGGTTCTTGAGGTTCATTATATTCTTATAAACTTTATGAGTTAGTTTTCAGCCTATTTTGTGGAGATTTGTTCTCCGGTGTTCAGAAACGATGCTATTGGAGCTCCGGTGAGACAAAAGATGAAACTCAGCCTTTGAAACTATGCGAAAAGCTCCAGATAGACTTGTGTTGAGTAGAGGATTAGTTTCCATTACCAAGACCTGTGTTTTAATGTTTAATCTCTTCTGTAGGTCATCATCTTCCTCAGCTCTAGCGGAGCTGAGGAGACATGTTTTTTAAGAATTGGATCTTGGATTTAGATTTAAAAGCTTAAGAAGCTCATTTAGAATCTATTCTAGGTTTAGATTAGGTCTGAGGATCTCTGGAGTATTTTAATGAACAACCCATCTCTAGAGCTCAAGTCACAAAGTCTGGGAATACCTAGGGAGTGATCAAAACTCAATTTTTAGGTGTTGAATCGATTTCTTGACTTGAATTGGATCTATTTGGACCTTTAATTTGTCTGGAAATGATTTAGTTCTCAAAGTCAAATTTTTATCTCCATAGGTCAACTCTAGGATCAATTCAATGCTTTAAAGCATGAATCCTTGGTTTATAAGGTTAGTTGAGCTTCTGAAACATATGCGAAGACTTTGGAATAGATTTTAATGAGTTCTATTGAGATTTATCATTGATTTCAACTTCTATATGTGTTGGGTTACGTATGAAACTCATGCATTTTTTTAGCTTCTTGTTGATATTTGAAGCCCAAACCTTCCTAGAACAGACATTTATAATCTTCTGAATCAAACCAGATTGAATTTAGATGATCTAAACTATCTGTTGAGCCATTTCAACATTAAAATCAATGCTCTAAAAACTGAACTTGAGATCTGAGAAGCTTCGTGAGCTTCCTGAGTTTTCAAACCCTCTTCTTCTTCTTCTTTAAGTATAGGATGCTCTCATGTATCTAATTGAACTCTCGATTGAGAGTATTAACCTGATTTGTCGAACAAAAGACCTAATTCCCTCATTTGCAATGCAGTAGAATACATGGTGAAGGCGCCATGTTCATCCGCTGATTTCTCAGATCAAATTTGATCCAACTATCAAATTGATGGTAAAATTGAGTAGAGGAGCTCTAATTCTTTCGATCGAGCTATTGTGTGATTGATTTTCTCCTTGAAGTTAGCCAGAATCTTCATTTGAAGTTGATGCCGGAGGATGCTATGCAAAGGAGAGAACTGCTGGATATAGTCCCATATCGGGAACCATTGACACAATGCCTTGGTATAAAATGGGATTGTGAACCCAACGCTTTAGTCATCAAGCGTTGGGTGCACATATCTCTTCTGACCATTCTGATCTCTGAGCACGCATGCATGTGTGCGCACCTATGTCTGCGTGGGCCCGGGTGTGGGCATGAGCTTGTGAGCTTGGTTGGGCCTGATACCGTGCAATCTAAAAGACTAAAATCCACCACTATTGAACTAGGCTTGGGCCTCGAGTAGGGTCTGGTCCCGCCTCTAGTGGGCATTATGTATCTCCAAAAGAGCCTAAGCTGCTCATTAACAAAATTTTTGGTTAAGTGTTAAACATGTGGATTAAGAGCTTAAAAATGACTAAGTGTGGATGGGTGTACACAGTGAGGGTTAAAGAGAGAAGAATTAAGAATGAAGAAAGTTGAGTGAAGAAAGATAGAGAGAATGAATTAAGAGAAAATACAAGAAGACTTGAGAGGAGTTAAGGATTAAAAAGAGAGAGAGACATTCGATGTAATAATTAAAAGTTTGATTTTATCATTTAACTCATCTGATCAACTTAATGGACATTTGATTAAAGGCTAAGCTGAGCTAAAAGAGAGAAATGAAGTATTGATGAGCTTTAGTGCAACAAGGCACTCATTCTATATTGTAAATTATTTTTATACTTTTAAGTTTTGTAAACTCTTGTAATAAACATTCATTTTCTTTTGCTATTCATTGTAAAATCATTCATGTACCTTTCTTTTATTAATGGAATAGCTGCAAGTTTTAATTGCTGAATTTTATGTGCAATTGTTCATGCGCTTAATATATTACTTAATTATAGATTTAATTAATTAATTTATTAGCTAATTATGCAATAGAAAAAAAAAGATGAATTAAACTACATTTATGCCTTCTAGTGAATAACCTGGACTCAACCAGTTAAAATAAATTAAATTTAAAATGTTAGGTGAACTTGACCCTATATTACAATCAACGACAACGATTTAACAACTCAAGTTAACCTAAGTCCATTCTTTACATGATTAATTAAGACTAATAGCCTTGATTAACTATGTTGAGAATTGAATGATCATTGTTGCGACCCGATTCCGGCTCCCTACAGAACTTGAGACTGACCCGCCTTGACTAAATCCCAAGACCCAATCGTTCAACGAGAAATAACTAAATGCACAAACCATTCCACAACCACACATGCAATGTAACTAAGTAGAAAATAGATAATGGACAGTAATGGAAAATAGAACAGAAATCCCCAAAGGTACTACATGTTACCGCGGAAAAGTAATGTTTACTAACATAGCCATCACACAAAAGTAAAGAGAGGCATAACAGAACATGCACTAATATACTAAATACTGACAACAAAAAGGGGCCTCTAAAACGAAAAAAGAGGAAGAACTACTGTAAAGACCCATGCTATTCTGAGCCTTTTAAGACGTCTGGACTGTCGGTCAGACGTCTGGTCGGATGTCTCGACACCTTCCCAGACGTCTGGAAATCAAAAATTTTGAGTACGAGCTCGCATCTGCGCACGGGCTGCGCGTAGACAGTACTCTCTCTCTTTTTCCTCCTTCTCTCTCTTTTTCCCCCCTCCAGCGAACCCTAACCCTCATCCTTATAAACCCCCCTTCCTCCTCTCTCGTTCTCCCCACTCCAGCCACTTTTTCCCTTTCTTACCACCCCAGCGCGAGCGAGAGAGCGTGAGAGCGGCGACGAGGAAGAGCGGTGTGAGGAGAGGACGAGGAGTTATGCTCGCGAGCTTGTGTGGGAGCTCACTGGAGGGCGCACGATTGGAGCGGTGCATGCGGAAGGAGGAGTGTGTCAGGGAAGTCCTCCCCGACATTGCTGCAGCCGGAGCTGCAGGCGAGGAAGCAAGTTGCGGCCACGTGCGGCGAGAGCGAGCGGGAGCAATTCTGGTTCTGGATTTTTCCCAGAATCAAATGTCTGGAGTAACGTCCAGACGACGGAGCGGACGTCTGGAGGCAGTTCCAGACGTATGAGGAGAGAGCTTCGCGAATGTACGTTCTCTTTGCGGACATGGCCATGTAGGTCGCTCTGCAGGTACCCTTTTGCATGCCTATTTTGAGAAGATATTGTGGTGGCGTGCAGGTTTTTCTTTGGGAAGGTGTGGGACATGCCCTCCCACGCATTTCAGACGTCTGGGCGGCTTACCAGATGGTTGGAAGCACTTCCAGACGTCCAGAGAGGTGGCCAAATGTCTAGAGCTGGATCCAGACGATCCAGAAGAGTTCCTGGAAGTCTGGAGTCGACGCAGAGCTTGAGGTGCTTTTCTGGACACTTTTAAGACGTATGGAAGTTGTTCCAGACGTCTGATTTGAGTCTGTAACCTTGGTTTTGACCCGTTTAGGGTCCATTTTACGCAAACAAGATACTGGTGTTTTCCTTGCGAGTTCCTCTACTTGTTAGAAGGCTTTCTATACTATTCTGAATGTTCCTTTGTGATTGTTCTTTATTATAGGACTTCGTTCCATTACAGGTTCGGGCTTGTTGAGACACGTGAGCTTGTCGTTCGAGCCCCCAATACTCCTAGGTTGACTGGTAGAGTGGCTTCCCCTAATTTAATTATAACCCTAAATGCATGTGTGGAATGAATGATTAGAACCTAGGATGTGACATAAATCCTAGGACGAGAAATACTTGAAATGTCTGTATGCGTGATTGAATTGCAGTCTTGAATGAGTAGATAGAAATGTTAACAATTGCCTGTAATTGAATAAAAGCTGCCTGTGAAATATGAATTACCTGTGCTAGTTAATAGTTGCATGTGACCTTCCTGTTGTATACATTAAATGATTTAATAAGAGCTGCATGTGTATAAAGTTAAGAATGGTAATGTGAATGATAGAAATACGAGCTGCCTGTGTATAACCTGAGTATGGAAATGTGAATGATAGAAATATAAGTTGCATGTGTATAACTTGAGAATGGAAATAGAAATGATGAAACCTGGTATGGAATGGCATGATAAATATGAGCATGAACCCTACGGGGAAATAGAAGTAGAGCTCCTGGAAATAAAAGTAATGGATCCAGAAATGTGAGTGGGGAAGTGAGCTGGCCTTGAGTACGTAGTACCAAGAAGAGCGAATGTCCCCTGTTTAGTGTAGAGCGGAGCTAGCCGCCCTTGGGTTGGGACCCATGGTTAGGATTGGCCACTCTTCACCGACTTCTTGGCCCTCGTGTACACTGTACTGGGGATAGCTACTAGTGTAGGGAGAGGACTAGCCATCCCACGGGACCCGGGGTTCAGCTAGCCACCCTACACCAACTTGTTAGGCCCACTAGGCAAACCAGGGTAGTTAGGCGAGGGTGCGCGGACTGTGGAGGGGCGAGACCCCTGTTTGGTTCTTAGGGGCTAAACCCCTGTTAGTGAGAGGGCTAAGGCCTATACTGTTCCGTGCTGTACTTTGGGTGCACCTGTTAACGGAAACGGCTGATCGCATGCCAGAGCATTCCTGTTAACAGGTGCGCGTGCCATAGTCACCGTTACGTCTGTCCATGACCCTGGGGTTGTTGACTGGGTGTAAGATCACCACGGGGGACTCTCCCAGCCAGGAGAGCACCACGTGTGCCTTCTACTCTTCAGAAAAGACTGCAATCAAGATCGTTCCCACGAGGAACATTCGAGATCAAGAAAGAGATTTGGAAAAATATAAACCAATGGGTGAAAAGGAAAAAATTGTAAATTAATAAAATTGGAATAGCTAGTTTACCTATTAGCTTTACTGCTTTAGTTAGTTGGTTGCCACTCTACTCTGCGTTCGCTGACTTTGTGTACTCATAACCCTTTTCAGGTCCAGGTGTTGAGCAGCCTAAATCCACGGCTGCAGAGGGTGCTGGGCTCAGTAGAACCTAGTAGCAGTAGCTTCTTTTGTTGTACTTCTTTTCTAATAGTGAGTTCAGACTCTTGTACGTTAAATTTTGTACCTTTACGTTTTTGTACTTTTATGTTCCTGTACCTTGTTACTTTCTACTGTTGTGATGGTGATATATACTGTAGCAGCTTTTACTTCTTTACTGCTGTACCTTTTTTCTATTAATTGCTTAGCATAATGAATATGGTTTACTTTCCTGCTTTTTGGTTATTTTTTGTTGGACGATTGGGTCTTGGGATTAGTCAAGTTGAGTCGGTCTCGGGTCCTGTAGGGATTCGGGAACCGGGTTGTAACAACTACGGTTGGGCTCGACTAGGCCCAGAGCCCTCTGCATTAGGTGGCGTTGGCTGCTCACCTCCCTGACCTGAACAGGTTATATATATATGTGGTCAGCTAACGTTGAGTAGAGTGGTGTATATGTATATCACATGCATTTAAACATGAAAGAAAAGCAGCAACTAAATCATACGTTCTTTCCAGTTATTTATTATCCTCTGTTTTCGTTTATAACAACTATGTGTTCCTGATTCAGTTATTTTATTAAGGATCCACAACATTTCTTAATCCACTTGTGAAATGACCCGCTGCCATTTGGGTTGGATAAGACGTTTGGATATTTCACAGACATTTGTCCAGACGTCTGGATAGATGGTCGGGCATCTGAAAGTAGAACTATGCCTTGTTTTTCTTTTTCCGCAAGCACACAACACGCATACCCCCTCTCTCCTCACCCCAAACCCTAACCCCTTTCCTATTTAAACCCCGACAACCATGCCACTCTCTCCATCTCCACCAGCCACCTCCTCCATCTTTTCCCTCCTGCTAGCCGCCACCTTCCTCTCAGTGCAGCGAGTGGAGAGGAAGAAGAGAGACGAGATGCGGAGGAGGAGGAGAGGGGAGAGAGAGCGTAGGAGGAGCTCGCGAGGGAGCGGTGGGAGCTCGGAGGAGCTTGTGAGGTAGGAGTCGAGGACGCATGTGAGGTGGAGGAGTTCGCGAAGGTGAGCTTTGCAACCTCTTGAAGCTGCTGGCATAGCAGCTGCAGGTGGAGCGGAGGGGTCCACGTGAAGGAGAAGGCTCATGAGAGTTCTGCGTACTGGATATTTTTCCAGTATCAGACGTCTGGAGCACATCCCAGACGTCTGGAGTAGTAGGGGGATGTCCGGAGCTAAAGTCAAACGTCTGAAAGCACGCTAGTGTTAAGGTACGTGCTTCTGCACGGTTTCCAACCATACAGGCCTTACCGTAGGAGTTGTGTTTTGCCGCTTTTAGCTCTGTGCATGAGTACGCAAGGGCAGAGTGTTGGAAAGGCGTGGGGTGCATCCTTCGAGGTGTTTTGGACATCTGGACACGTCGACAGACATCTAAATGCACTCTCAGACGACCAGAAGTAGAGTTCGACGTCTGGAACTCTCCTTAGACGATTGCGGAAAAATCCAGACGTCTGAGGAAGCCGCAGGAAACCCAGGGTGAGTACTGACATCTGGGACTAGTCCCAGACGTCTGATTTTGGACAGTGTGCGCATTTTTGGCCCGTTTAGGGGCCCAAAGGGAATCAGATTTCCGCAAATGAACTACTGTTATCTTTCGCTTGAGTTTCTCTACGAGTTAGTGTCACTTGTATACTGTTTTGGACTCGTTTGGTGTGGTTGGCCAATTGTATAGGTCTCCTGCCAGTCGAGTACGTGGGACCTGCGGAGGCGACGAATCTGCGATCCGAGCCCCCATTCCTCCCGTGTTTTCCAGTAGAGTGGTTTACATTAATATTATGATTTAAGCAAATAAACTACATGTTTAGAATAACTTGAATGAACCCTAGGATGAGAATGAACCCTAGGGTAGGAACAAATGAGTATGGTTTGAGTTACACTGTATACTTGAGATGCATGTAAAACCCTAGGATGAGAATGAACCCTAGGGCAGGAACAAATGAGTATGGTTGAGCTACACTGTTTACATGAGATGCATGTAAAACTCTAAATACTAGCAAATGTATTGGTTATTTTAATGTGATGCTTTCTTAGTTAGGAAATCACGAGCTGCCTGTTTTAAGAATGAAACCGGTAATGTAATAGAGAGATCGGAAAGGTTGAAACATGAAACGAAAGGAATACCAGTATAAACCCTACGAGAAATTAGGATAACTCATGTAGACAAGAAGTGAGCTGGCCCTTGTGTACGCGGTACTAAGGAGAGCAACTGTCCCTTTTGTGTAGAGGGGTGCTAGCTGCCTGTTGGGTTGAGCCCCGGGGTCAAGCCTAGTCACTCTACACTGACTCTGTTTGGCCCTCGTGTATGTGGTACTAAAGTAAGCTATTTAGTGTAGGGAGGGAGCTAGCCACCCCAAGGGACCCGGGGTTAGGACTAGCTGCCCTACATCGACTCTTGTTAGGCCCACTGGGCAAACCGGGATAGTCGGATGAGGGTACGCGGATTGTGGTCGGGCGAGACCTTTGTTCTGTTCTGAGAGGCGAGACCCCTGTTCTGAGAGGGTAAGGCCCTGTACTGTTCCATGTTGTCCCTTTAAGTGTACCCGCTAGCGGAAACGACTGACCGCATACCAGTGCGAGATAGCTACCTACGCGCTTATCACGAGTGCCGTAGTCACCGCTATGTCGCGACTGTGACCTCGAGGCGGTTGACTGGGTGTAGGATTACCACATGGGACTCTCCCGGCTAGGAGAGCACCACGTGCATATCCTACATCATGAAAAAGACTGCAATCAAGATCATTCTCGTGAGGAACAGGCAAGATCAAGAAATGATTAGATGAATAAAGGAGCAACAAATTAGAACTACTTAGTTGAGCTAAATGAAAATAGATAGTCACTTAATTAGATTAATTAACTACTTGTCTTAATTACATGTAAGTGGTTGAATTATCACTCTACTTAGCGTTTATTGACTCTGGAAATTTTATAACCTTGTTTAGGTCAGGGAGTTGAGTAGCCAGCACCACCGGCTACAGAGGGAGCTGAGCCCAATCGAGCCCAACCTTAGCTGTGTTTTCTTACTGTTTCCCTAGTTTCTGTTGTAGTAGTGAGTATTTTGTTCTATGTAATATTGTTCTAGTTACTTTTCCACTGTATTTTCTTCTGTCATAATTATGATGACCTGTAATATTGATAGATTATTTGCTCTGTTTCTTTTACTGTCTCTTGATTTTTTTCTACTTAGTTACATTGCATGTGTGGTTGTGGATTATTTCCTACTTTTGGTTATTTCTAGTTGGACGACTAGGTCATAGGATTAGTGGAGGCTAGTCGATCTCGGGTCTTGTAGGGATCTAGGATCAGGTCGTAACAACTTGTTCCCTAAGGGAATGATTTTGATGCAGTTTTCCTGCAGTGCAGAATGTACACGTGGCACTCTCCTGGCTGGGAGAGCACCCCGTGGTAGTCTTACACCCGGTCTACCACCCCAGAGTCATGGTTGCGATGTAGTGGTGACTAGGCACACGTGATAAACGCACGGGTAACTACCCCTCACTGGCACGCGGTCAGTCATTTCCACTAGCGGGTACGCCCAAACGTACAGCACAGAACAGAAAAGGGGCCCCACCCCTCAACAGTCTGAGTACCCTCGCCCGACTATCCCGGTTTGCTTAGTGGGCCTAACAGGAGTCGGTGTAGGGTGGCCAATTCTAACCCTAAGTCCCAACTGAAGGGGCGTCTAGCTCCTACCTATGTTAAAGTTATAGTAACTCTCCTAATAGGAGTCGGTGTAAGGTGGCCATTCCTTACCCTAGGTCCCAACCCAAGGGGCGGCTAGCTCCTCCCTACACTAAAGTGACAATAGCTTTCCTCGGTACCACGTACACGAGGGCCAACTCACTTTCCGTACCCAAGTCTGGACAACCAACCAATGCACCCGTAGGCAACATATTCCATCATACATCAGATATTAGTTTCAGTATACTTGAGTTCCTTTCCTAGTTCCCTATAGGGTTCATGCATAGTACTCATCTTATTTTATTTCACGGCATGCATCTCTATCACATATTGATTTCTAATCATACAACAAACAGCTCGTAAATAACAAGATAAACCATTATCAACAGGATAAGCGATCATGTCATCATTTAGTTACTCCAGTTATCACAGTATGAAATTTAACAACATGCATTCTCAGGTTTTATAACATGCGAAGTTCATGCACTGAATATAAATCATTCACATTCTTAGTCCTACGGTTTATCTCATAACCTAGGTTTCAAGCAGATATTTCAAATTTAACATGCACTTTACTAATTCAAACCACAGAAGTAGGGAGGACCACTCTACCAAGGTATATGGGTGGTATGAGTGCTCGAACGATGGATCTCGATGTCTCCGCGGGTTTCGTGTACACTACGGACTGGAGACCTGTATTGTTGGCCAATCATGTCAAACGAGCTCAAAATGGTATAGATACTACACTAACACGTAGAGAATTCCGAAAGAAAACCAACGATACTTTGCGAAAAATCAACTCTGTTTGGGTTCTGAACCGACCCAAAAACTTGCATCCTGACCAAAATCAGACGTCTAGGGCGAGTCCCAGACGTCTTAAACAAACGCAGTAGCTCACCTTGCTCTCCTGCATCTGTACCTGTCGTTTGCTACCCCGCACAACCGTCTGAGGGGTCTCCAGATGTCTGACACTGCTCCTGGTCGTTTGGGAGGATAGTTGGACATTTGACACGGCCTCCAGACATCCTAAAGTGCCTCGAATGTCGTGCCATGCACCTTTCCAATACCTTTGTACCTGCGCATGCACGCGCAGTGAAAATGCGACACCTAAATACGACCGTACACGCATGTAGGCTCATGCAAGGTACGTACCTTGGCACTCTATGTACTATCGAATGTCTGGAGCTCTCTCTAGATGTCTGACGACCCCTCCAAATGTCTAATAGAGGTTGCAAACGTCTGATAATACTGAAATGCCTGCTCGCAGAGCTTCCTCGCGAAGCTCTTCTTCTCGCGAACACTCCTCTCCGCCTGTGGAGTTGTAGCAGCCCCTCTTTTTGCTGCTCTCCCTCACCCACGCTCTCTCCTACTGCATGCACCGCTCCCTCTCCCATGTCCTCTCTTCCTCTCCTCCGCGCCCTTCCTCCAGCTCCCCTCTCCTCCTCCCCCACACACAGTTGCAAGGGGAAAATGGGAAGGTGATGGACGGCGGTGGTGAGGCGAATGGAGGGGCGTCCTCCGCACTCCTCCCACTCCCTTCCTCTCCTTCTGCCTCCTTCCTCTCCTCCCTCGCTCCCGGTTGTAAGGGTGGAGGAGGGGGGGTGAGGCAATGGAGATATTTACCGTGGGGATGGTGTGGAGGGTGGAGTGGGGGTTTTATAGAGAGGGGCTTAGGATTTTGGGTTTGGAGGGGTGCGTGTGTGCGTGAGTTGAGTGGGATGTGAGGGGAAATTTGTAAGGTTGACCCTGCAAAAGCTTCCTTTACTCGCAGAGCCCACAAACTAAAATCGAGGAGGTTTAAAATTGCATTAATACCCCTATCATTCCAGAAAATTTCTGAATGACCCTTGGAAAGGGTCATTTCAATCATGGTTGTCAAAGATAAATACCATATTTTCCCTCATTAATATCTCATTGATTGGAGTTGCCTTTCAATGAAGTCGACTTCTCGACAATCTCACAACTTACCTCAAAAATCAAAAAAGGAAAGAAAAAACATATGGGTTTAATCTTTTTCATACAATCTGAATCTCTCATTTCAATAGTCTTATGGTTATTTGCTATTTTATTTTTACTTTATCACCTTAATTAAAGAGATCGAAAAGTTATATATTAGTAATTATTAGCATAAACGAAAAAGAGTAAAAAGCAAACTAAAAGATGTGCATCTCTTTCAAGTTATTAATTAAAATTTAAATTGAACTCATATTTATTAAATTCAAAAGAATGTCACGTGTAGATAATTACTAAAAATTAAGGTCTCTTCACTTAAATGAAAATAAGAAAGAAATGTATCAATTATTAATTAAAAATGTAGTTAATAGTTAAAACATTGCTTGTCAAATTATAAATAATGATAACTTATTTTAATTAATATGATTTTAATTATAATTAAAACAAATAAAACTTCTTACATCAAATAAAACATTTATTAGAAATAATAAATTATAATTGTCTTATAAGAGTTAATTAATATTAATAATCAATTAACTTTCAAATCAATAACTATAAGAACAAAAATGTCATTTTGTATCTTATTCCATCAATAAACTTTCTTTTAGGTTATCCTTTTGCATTCTAAACAACTATATGTTAACCTACTAAGATAATCTTTATGACTTTTTGTTACAACCCGACCCAGGCCCACAGGGGGATTAGGCCGGACTGCATTTTATCCCAAGATCTGATCTTTCATCAAACAATAAACTAAACATATCGACATTCCCACACATACATCATGGCAGAAAAATAAACGATTGAAAGGAAATAAATTGTAAATTAGCATAAATGCATAGAAAGGAAAATAAGGTCTATATCATAGCATCACACAACTGTCCTCCATGTGACAAGGAAAGGAACTAGCACAGTATTAAGGATAAGAACATACTATAGCAGGAAGGAACAACAACTAAAACTAAGGTTAGGTGTGACTGGGCCCAACATCGTCACCTTGGGCAACTTGTTGGGCTGACTGTCTACTCTCCTGACCTGGGTACAAGTAGAGTAGACATTAGCAAAAAGCTAAGTAGAGTGGTGTGGCAACAAGAGAAAAGATGTAAGAACTATGCATTAACCAAAATGATTTAAACATGCATTTAACTTGTTTGTAAAAGAAAAGACACTTAAGTGAATTGTCTCTATTCTTAATTGTTTAATTAACCCTCGTTGTCTCATTAGGGTCTTTCCCACGAGTTGCAGTAAGACTAAATCGTTTCCTCTTTTATTTCATATGTCCCCTATTGGAACAATCTTGTTGCAGTATCCTCATGATACAGGGCACACATGTGATGCTCTCCTAGTAGAGAGAGCACCCCATGTCTGCCCTACACCTGATTTACCACCTCAAGGTCATTGTCGAGGTGTAATGGTGACTACAGCGTGAGTGATAGACACATGGAGGCTATCCCGTACTGGCACGCTATCAGTCGTTTCCACTAACGGGTACGTACTAAATAGTATAACACAAAATAGAACATGGGTTGCACCCCTCAACAAATCTTTGTACCCTTGCCTAACTGTTCCGATTGGCCCCACATAAGCCTGACAGGAGTCGATGCAGGAAGGCTATTCCTATCCCAGGTCCCTCCCCGAGTAGCTAGGTCATCTCTCTCCTTGCACAATGGGGTAGTCAATTCTTTTCGATACATGTGTACTCGAGTGCTAGCTCATCCCCACAACATAATCAACACCCGACCATTTAGGCCCCACTTCAACACATCCTTTCATTCCCACCTCAGAGACTTTCATGCACTACCATGTGCCATTTCTAGTTTACCTTAAAGTTTAATTAATCCATGCTTGGTTGCTAATTGATTCAAACATCACACTACCACATTTCAATTTCACAAGGGCATCTCAGGCCTTCCTTAGAGTTCATGAGTACTCCTAGTTCTTATTTCTAACAAGTGCAATGTAATTGATCTTGGTACTTTACATATTGCCATGACTAGTTCTCCTTTAGGGTTTAGAAGCATTCCTAATCTTGTTGCTAGAGTGTGTTCATGCGAGGCAATTAATTTAGATAACCATTTGCGAAGCTATATACATGGGATCCCACAATCCACCCCCAAACTCTAACCAAGTGAGGCATGTTCTTCATCATTATGTGTATCAAGAGTCGTCGGTCATGTGTAAGTATGCATGCATATGTGTATTTAGACAGGTAAGCATAGGCTCAAGTGGTATTTACATATTTTTGGGGCATTTAGAACTAAAAATAAAGAGTGTATAGAGCACCACTCTACCTCAGGGTATTGAGGGATATGGGGGCATGGTAGATCTGCCTATGGTCTTTGTAATTGCTATACGGGTCCTTGATGGGGTAAAGTTTCCCTCGGGTGGCGCACCTAGGAATAGACGATTTTAATGAGGGGTCAAGTAAGGTCAAATAAGCCCTAATTAATTTTTCAGTACCTAACACATGCTCTAATTGTATCAAGAATAGTGCCAAAAAGTAGGGAATCTCATTAGCTTTCCAATGATACATTGTTTTCGAAAAACGGAGTCTGTTAGGGTCATGAACTACACCAATAATCCTCCTTGGTTCGCTTGGATCAGACCGATCCTGAGCCTCTCCTCTTTCCTTGCGTGGCACACACGTGCATTGGGGATTGAGCCTCGACCTTCTCGTGCGGCACGTAGTGTTGGGGACCACACCCCTCCCCTTCTCTTTTCAAGCACGTTGTGGCATGACAAAATAGAGAGAGAGGGAGGCGCCTCTCAACCTCTCTCTCTCTCTCTCTCTGTGATGGAGTCGTGCACTGCTCGATGAAGAGGACGTCGCTCTCGAGGTGGTGGAATTGAGGGTGTACACACCAACCTCAAGGAGAGAGAGGGTATTTATAGAGAAATAAAATTAGGGTTGATTTTGTGGTGTCCCTTTTTGTCCCAAGGGTTTAGGGAATTGGATTTTTTTTGTCATGGGATCCCAAGAATTAAATGTAAGGGGAGAAATTTTGCACCAACCCCCCTTGGGAAAAGGGAAGAATTATGTGAGGATCCCAACGTGAGTTGGGTAGTGCTCGAAATTTATAGAAAAATCTCTAAAATTTAGGAAAACATCCTGAGATCAAGGAACACTATAATTAACACGTAGAGATCGAAGAAAAACTTTTAGAGTCCAAGAATTCATAAGATGATTCGATGTCCATTTTAACAAGTAGAAAATTGCATGAAACATCCTAGAGACCTAAGAATCTTAAGGGGAAAAGGCTCATTTCACATTCAAACAAAAATACAAGACCATGCGTATCCCACAAAACCTATCCCTCCATCCAAACTAAGCTTTAGTGTAAGTACAGCTCACGCCACACAACCATGAGGCTATCCCCATGGCAGCACATTTTCCCCTCAAGCATTAAGACAACACCTTACCTTGCCATTTCCTGCCACAGCGAAGACATGGGCACTTGGGCAATCTCCAACAACGGCCTCTACCTTCCCAAGATCAACCACCGCCATCGACACCTCCATTTAGGGGTTCTGCATGTTGCTTGTAGCTCCACGACTAGGTCTGATGGGGTGAGGTTCTTGCTGTCTCGGATCGCAATTTTTCGGAATTCTCTTTAGTGTTTGTGTGCTCCGGTGAAGTTGGCTTTTGCAGGATTACTTAAAGTTTTTATCTTGTTGCTTGTTTACCAGAATCCGGTAATGTGATTTTACGCCCACCAGGTGTTCGATGTTTTGTCTTTTCCAGAAATAGCCAATGAACGAAACATATGCCTCACATATAGTCGAATGATGAGTAGAAGGAAGTGAGGGAAGTTGTAGCAAGTTAAACCCCAGGGGTGGAACTAGGAATCTGATGAGACTGTGGGGAGGCAGAGGGGAACTATATATTTATCTACACGCGTTGGAGTTGTAGTGCTCCAAACCCTAGTGTTAGATGTTGATGGGGGTCAATCAAGTTCCTGCTATGGGTACATCTATCTTCTTTAGAAAAGCAATTATAAACTTCACATTTAAAGGAAAAATAAACACGAAACTTATTGCAATCCCAATACCTTCCTGTCCAAGAGCTTGAAACTGTTTATTTAAGAGAAATACTAAACAAGCAATAGAAGTAACTTTGTTTATGTATAAACACCGAAGATTTTCCTACATTGGTCTATTTCTTTTTCCTGCTTCTTGATGTATTGGTTTCGGACATGCATTTATCTCATAAAGTATGTTCCTCATTAACTTGTGAAATTTTCAACCTTGATTCTCAAACAGGTTGAAATTCTGGTTCTCGCCTGTGTACACCAAGCCTTTTTATTTCTTGCTATAGAAAATTGGTTTGCATATAAAGACCGAGTTACCTACTCTATATCAAATATCTAAAGTATAGAAATTTAATATGTATGTAGGTCTACAAATATGGATAATCAACAGCACATGAATTTCATGTTATAATCACTGAGATCCATATGAAACATACGTATTGGAGACTGGCATCAAATATCCTTGGTAAAGAAGAAAATGTTACCAGAGGTGAATTGTAAAATAAATTATATGCATTTATTTATACCATCAACAAGACTAATATGTTATTGATGTCCGATACATACATCTAAACCGGTTCCCTCTGCATATATCTTTACACATCCATACCATCTAGAAGACTGAATAAAAACAGGTGGGTATTCAGTTTCATTGGTTATAACCAATTGAACCCAAAGGAGGATTGGAATTCTAGCAATTTCTGAATAGTTGGGCAACAGGGTGTGAGGCCCATCATCAAATTTTTGGAAATGGGTTGCATTATCTGGAACATGGATCCTCCTTTTTATTCAAGTGGTTATGCATGATGAATCCCTGTCATTGACTGGATATTAAGAAAAAATAAAGAATGTGCAGCAAGTCTTTTCAAAAAAAAAAAAAAAAAAACTTGTAGAAACAAATAAAAGTCACATGCAGTAATGTTTCCACCTAACAGGGAAACATTATAAAAATTTACTTCCAAAGTGCCCAAAAGCAAAACTATCAAGGAAGCTAAAGTCTGTTGTGAAAAATTTTCTTCGAAGGACTGTGGTTCTCTGCAACAACAACTTCATGAAGACGAGAGAGTTTTGATCCATCTTCTCAGATGCAATAATTCCATCTCATAAATTAAACCTAAGTAGTTGGGCCTCAAGATTACCAACTTGCACAATAACAATATTTTTATACTGCAGGGATATTCTTGTATGTTCTCCTAGGATTTCTTTAGTTGAGTCTTTTTCCTTTTCTCTATCAACATGTATATCATAGCGGAATTAGTCATGAATCCCATTTCTAGGCTTCATGCTCTCCTAAATAGAGCAAACTAGAATATAGGAATCGAAGCCCAAATGGTGGTTGAGATCTGAAACAATCTCATTGATGTTTGTATCCCAAATCGTCTCCTACATGAGTTGGCAAGGTAGATAGAGAGAGGTCGCAAGTCACAACTAGAGTTTGTTTGGGCTTATAAGTCCTCGAGGAGTTTCCAGGTGTTCCAAAAAAATTATAGCAGGGGCTTGATCGGTGGCTATGGTGGATTCCACATATTGAAGCAATGCCTAGAAGATCATGCAACTGGCATTGATGCTATCGGTTGTCCTTTTGAATCATTTACAATGAGGAATTGTCATGTTGATGAAGGTGGTTACATGTATAGAAAGTCATGCTTTGTTGTCATACAGTGGAAACAAGAGAAAAGAGAAGGAATGAAGGAGTAAAAAGGGATTAGCATCAGAAATGATAGGATATTAGGACTAGCACGATGCCTTGATAGTAGAGAAAAGGCCAGATACGTCATTCTAGAACCCTCTCTATATAAGGAGGCTTAGTTATAGGGGATAGCAATTTTTAATTCTCTTGAAAGGGTATTGATCCTGTTGTGAAGATGTATGATCATTTTGGAATGATTAGTTAATGTATTGGAAGCACTCTACCTACATCTAAAGATCATTGTAGTCTGTAGGAGGCTAAATCTGGACTTAGTACACTTGATTGAATTCAAATTTTCACCTTTCTTAAATGGAATTGCCCATTTGCAGACTCTTTTTTTCCCCAAAGAAACTAGGAATGTGTTTTGCAACAAATTAACTTCATGATTATTTCCTTTAAGACGATACTTTGAGAATCGCTCCCTCCTACAAAATTATGTGGGCATTACCTTGTAGTGAAACTAATGAGAGAAGGATTTTGACATCCACAGCATTCAACTTTTGTGCAGAGATATCTCAGAGGGTCACTAAATATGCGAACAAAGAATCCTCACAGCTGTGTGACAACAGCCTCAGATACTGCCGAGGTTCATGAGGACAGTGCTGCAGAAGCTGGTCAACAGGGGCCTGCTCCACTGGTTAAAGCACTCAGAGCTGCTGCTAGACGAGAGACTGCATGCTTCCACTTTCCCGGACATAACAGAGGAAATGGTGCACCGTTACATCTTTCTCGTCTAATTGGTTTAGATCCATTTATTCATGATTTGCCTGAGCTTCCCGAACTAGATGATTTATTCTCCCCAAATGGGCCTATTTTAGATGCTCAAAAACTAGCATCTGAGCTGTTTGGATCAGAGGCGACATGGTTTCTTGTTGGGGGAAGCACCTGTGGAATCCAGGCAGCAATTATGGCTACCTGCTTTCCTGGTGAGACACTCATTCTACCAAGGAATTCACATATTTCTGCAATATCTGCCTTAACCTTATCAGGGGCTGTGCCCAGGTACATAATGCCAGAGTATAGTTCAGAATGGGACATTGCAGGTGGTATAACACCGACACAAGTACAAGATGCAATTGAAGAAATGAAAAAGGTTGGCAAAAAGGCAAATGCACTATTGATCACATCACCAACGTATCATGGCATATGTAGCGACCTCAAAGATATAGCAAATGTTTGCCATTTTCATGGCATTCCTTTAATAGTTGATGAAGCACATGGTGCCCATTTCAAATTTCATACCCAATTCCCCTGTTCAGCAAATGAGCAAGGTGCTGATATTGCAGTTCAATCCACACACAAAGTTCTTGGTTCTCTTACGCAGTCTTCGATGCTACATGTTTCAGGAAATTTGATTGATAGGGACTGCATAAGCAAATGCCTTCAAATGCTTCAGAGTTCCAGTCCCAGTTACCTGCTGCTTGCTTCCTTGGATGCAGCACGGGCTCAAGTAAGTGAAATCCCTCATTCTGTTTTTGAGGAGGCAATGGGTTTGGCTCTTGAAGCAAAGGATCAACTTCTTGGAATCCCCAACATAAGCCTTCTGAGCCCGGTCAGTTTCAAATCTGCTTTTCCTGCTATGGATCCTCTACGAATTACAATAGGTGTTCAGAACTTGAACATGACTGGCTATGAAGCAGATGAAATTTTGGATGTGGAACATAATATTATATCTGAACTAGTTGGAAGCCACTCAATGACATTTGCCATAAACTTGGGGACTCGTAGAGAAGACATCCAAAGACTTATCTCTGGAATTCACCAGCTCTCTACAACTTCACTACAGGAGGGTAGAGTGCAACAAGTATCTCAAGAAAGCTTTTTGGCTCCATTTACTGATATCAAAACAATGTTGAGCCCTCGGGAGGCCTTTTTCAGTAAAAAGGAGAGAGTAATTATCAAAGAGAGTATAGGGAAGATATGTGGGGAGCTGATCTGCCCTTATCCCCCCGGGATTCCAGTCCTAATCCCTGGAGAAATCATTACAGAAAGAGCTGTATTGTATTTGCTGAAAGCTAAGAAAGCTGGCGCAATGATAAGTGGAGCAGCTGATCATGATCTCTCTTCCATAATGGTGTGCAACCTATAGAAAACACCGATATTGTCCCAGTTTAACACTGAATGGTTAGTTTCAGAGTAGGATGAGAAGTCAAATCTTCATTTTTTTATGAAGATTACTCATGACTCTTTTGGCCTATATGGTACATACCTGTTCTTTAACCCTTTTGCCTGGTTAGTTCCATCACAAAGCTTGGTCAACAGGATAAGTTTTTTAGCATATGAGGTGAAAGGAAAGACAACATTTGCAGTAAATAGAATTATGTCTGACTTATAGGAAGATGCACACCGTTGACCAGAAAACTTAAAAGAGTTCAGCAGATGCATCGTTCAGATCTTAGAGCATGGCTATGTCTTATATCTTGTGCTTAGATTTTAACCATAGAAAAGTCATTAGTTGATCACCTATTTCTATATTCAAGAGCTTAACAGGAAACTCTTGACGTGACCTTCATTTGGTCTATTTTACAGTGGCTTATCATGAAGAAATTCATCTGAATATTCGTCAGGAATAATATAGGGTAACATTGATGTATGGTAAACACCATAAAATGTTGTCATCCATCTTCCTAACACGGCCTTTCTGAATGAATGAAATCAAAGAATGCAAGCAACAGGAAAAGCTGGATCTACTTCGACGTGATATCCCTATCCATCTTAAGAATGGTTTTGTATGAATATCTGGGAACTATGAGCCTATGACTGGCAGGCATGCAATCTTGTATTCTTGCCCACGTGAACTTTATATAACAATGAGAAACTATCAGTGATACACCATGAATAATGATGATTGATGCTACTCCTTCAAGGAACATTGCTAAGGGGGAATCAACTCACATTAACAACATGATATCGTTGGTTGGAATATTAACTTATGCTTTTCCTTGGAATCCAATAACCTTATATCTGTTGAGATTTTTGTTTTTTCGTCTTGTTCAACAATCTCCAATCAAAACAAAGTGGATACTAGGATTCGATGTGAGATCATGTGATCCACGTATATGATGCCTCAGCTTAGGTATGTGCCATGCCACACCCGGGCTTCCACCGTTACCCACCATACAAAACATTTACCGACACTTTAATGCTAACAGGATGCCCTGTTCCAAATAAGAAGTTTGACCACTGAGCGCAATTTTGGAAGAACAAATAATTTTTTCTTTTTTAAAAGAAAGAACACAAAATTGTTGGAAGGAAAGCACATAATTAAATGTATAATCTTCCATATTTGGTGATGAATCTAGATTGACTTGGATGCAAATAACATAGGTACCCAATCACATCTAATATAGCATTAGAGAAAATAGTGACTCTTATTATTAAAAAGAGAATTATAACTTCTTTTATATAGAGAGTTGGGTTAACCAATTATATAGTAAATTCAATAAGAATAGGAAATAGAATAAAAATACTAAATAGAATTAAGGACCTTCAAACTTAATCAAATAAATTAATTTAACTAAATTAGGATTCTTTCTTCGTATCCTAACACTTTACTAATACTCAAGCAGTGAGAATATAATTCTTTTACTTTTTTTTTCTTATTTTGCTTAGAGGATAATTTGCATTGGCAATTGGACAGAGAGCTTTTACAAATACAGGAAATTTTGATTGATTATGTTTCAATTTGAAGAACTATCTCATTTACAAGTTGGTGAAAGAGATTCTTCCATAAAACGAACCCATTTGTACTCACGACATCTTAATTCTCACACAAGTGATCGAATAGAGTAGTGTTATGCTCCTCACTTTTCCTCCCTTTCACTTGGATTTGTTTCCTCTCAGATTTGATCACCTCTGCTCTCATTGTCATTGCTGTTGTACTCAACCACCGAGAAAGGTTAAAGATGAAGAAGATGAGTAACAAAGACCTCATAGATCATCACCATTGGTTGAAGAAGATGATGTCCAGCAGGGACTACATCTCCACCAACAATAACGTCTTTGAATGTCACTCTAATAACTTTATGAGTAATACCATCTTCTCAAATTGATAGCTAGTCAAAATCCTATTTTTCTAAAGTTTTCTTGAAAGAATGCTTCTATTGATTTTATGTTCAATTTTAAAGAACTTTTCCATTCAGGAAAATGAGAAATCCAGATCTCTTCTTACACCCTTTCTCACGCGGGCACACGTCCACACGTTACAGTTGCTCCTGATGTAAGAAAATTGAGGTTGGGAATGCCTTTATGTGAGAAAGGATGTGAAAAGGAATTTGGATCTCCCAGCTTATTGTCCTATGTTTTGCATGGTCATTGGTGAATGCCTGCTTTCGTCTTTATGGTTATTATAGTCGTTGTAGTATATGACAAAACAGTTATCAGTTTAATACAATTTTTTTTTTACTCGGAATGACAAGTTTCCCGAGGTCGAACTCAGGGAGCAACTATAATTCTAGAAATATAAAAGTTCACAATATACAAGGTTTTACAAAAATGAAGAGAGAGAGGGAGCAAAAATTCTCTTTTTTAGCTTCTTCTTCTCTCTTCCTCTTCTCTTTTCTTCTTCTCTTTCAGCTGGTTCTTCAATCTGCCTTCTTCTTTCTTCTTTTCTTTGCTGCGGCTGTGGTGACCCTTTCTCTTTCTCCTTTCTTCCTCTCTGATTTTTCTTCTCTTCTTTCTTGCGGCTGCAGAGGTTTCTGCCTTCTCTTTCTTTCAGTAGCTAAGTCTTCCTTTCTTCCTCCTTTTCTTCTTCTTCTTCTTCTTCTTTTTCTTCTGCTTTGGCTGCTCCTCTTCTTTCTTTCTTTCTCCTTCAGCCTGCCTTCTTCTGCTTCTTCTATGTGTCTTCTTTCTTTCTTCTTCTTTCTGCTCTAGCCGCTAACTTTCCGACGTCTGACTCGATGCTCAGACGGCTTAACTGTGCGTTTGCTACAGTGCGGCTCCTTTTCTTCTCCTTCAGCTCTTGTCCTTCCTTTTTTCTTCAGCAGCTGCTCAGTGCGGCTAAGTCTTCAGCCGCTCCTCCTCCTCTCTTCTTCTTCCTTCACTTGCTTCTTCCTTCTTTTTCCTTCTTCCCTACGCGCACACACAACTATCAGTGCAAAACCTACCCCTACCCCTTCCCCGTGTCTCTCTCTCTCTCTGAATCTCTCTTTGGGAAAGCTCTCCCAGAGCCGGGTAATCGGGTTCGGGTTGCGCACCTGGGACCAAGCCCACCGGCGTGCGGTGGTGGGCGAGGAGTGCTTGGTCGGGTAGTCGGATTCGGCTTAGACCCGTGGGGCGTGAGCGTGGGCGAGGGCTGGTGCGAGCGCGTGGCGTGCTGCGTGCGTGGATGAGGGACTTGACCCCTGTGTATTGAAGGCGAACAACTTAATTCGCAAAATCAATTTAAGTGTGGGCGCGAGGCCACACACTTACAAGGTGGGACTAAAGTCCCACCTCCAGTCTGCGCACCCGCAGGCGAGAAGGCGCTGCCAATTGGGGCAACAGCGAAGGCTCACGACCCCAATCGCAAACCTGGGCGTACTCGTGGAAGCAGCCCGCGTTGCCTGGAGCTCGCGCCTGTGCTGGAGGAGTCCTGGAGCTGCTTGCGAAGGAGCTGCAGCAGCTCGTCAATGGCGGCGAGGAGGCGGAGACCTGAAATCACAAGGATAGCCTCACGGCCACATCAGACAACGTAGGGAGCCTCGCCGGAGTGTGGCGAAGGCAGTGCAAGGGTCAGCGAGGCGCGAAAGCGCCTGTGGCTGTGTACCTAGGGCAGACTGTGTGTGCGGAAGTGGGTGTGTTCGGGGGGTGGTCGGGCGGTGAAGGGCGATGAATGGAGTGGGGGAAACGCTTGAGTGGAGTGAGGGGGAGCTTCTGGGCTTGTCGGCGAGGGGTGGGTGGTCTGTGGAGGTGGAGCGACCTCGCCGGAGATGGCGACCGGAGGTGGAAGTGGCAGTCAAGGGGTTAAAATGGTAAATTAGGAAGGGGAAAATATAAGGGAGAGAGAGGGGAAGATTCCTACCTACTTAGTCGACGAAGAGGGAGGGGAAGGCGTCCGGCTCATGCCTACCGGAACTGGGGACGAAGGTGCCCAGGAGGGGGTTATCGGCGACGAGGAGGGGATCTGAGGACGCCAGCTGGTGCGGCCTGGCGTGGGAGGACGGGGCAGAGTAGGCTCTGCTGCAGGTATGGCAGCAGAGCAACGAGGAGGAGGAGGGAGGATCGCCGAAAGCTAGGGCTCTTTGACCGAAGAGGGGAGAGACGAAATCTAGGGTTTTTCTCCGCCAGAAGTAGCTTGAAGGAGACGGCAGACCCTGTCGCTCAATATAAAGGCACGGCGAGGAGCGGGGACCGAGGAGGCGACGTGCCGTGCTCGTCGGAGATGGCCGGAAATGGACACCCATGCCTTTCGTGCGTTCGCACGAGAGGCATGGCCAGTTGCAGAGGTTAGGGGAGGGTCCCTACGACAGAGGACGACGCAGGGAACCCCCCGCTCGTTCCTGAGGACGGGCACCTTGCCCTGCGCGGCGCCATCCTCCGTGCAAGGTCGCCGGAGGTATGGCGCTGCGCAGAAATGGCAGGGAGAACCGTTCTGCAAAGAACGACGAGAAAGGTAGGGGGTCATTTGCAAGGGATTCAAAAGATAAGGGTCAAAAAGAAATTTAAGAGGACCAATTTGTAAAGTCGGTCAAGATGGTCTTTTCTTAGGCCCAAATTTTTATACCAGCCTAATTTGAACTTAAGGATTTTAATGGTGAAATTTTATTTTAAGTTGGACCATGTTTGACCGGTCAATTTGTACAAAAACCTAAATAAGTCATAAATTGGACATGTTTCGCATTTTAGGTCAAAATAGGTTGCAAAGGTCAAATTGAAGGTTCTAAACCTTAGGGAATATTTTTCCATGAATTTTAGAATGTTTAGTTGATTTTTATCCTGACTCGAACCTCATGAATTAAAGTGGGTTTATTTTAGGGTTAAAGAATATCATTTAATTCCTAAAAGTTGCTATAACCCTTTTCAAATCAGATCATCCCACTTTCCTCCTTATTAAGCTCATTTGACCTTCATTTAGATCCTTAATTACTCTATTTGCGTACTGCATTGGTGAAATTGCAGTTTTACCCATTATGATTTGTCTTATTCTTTAACTCAGAATTCTCTGAGTTAAGCTTCTCTTTAGGTTTTGTAGGAGCTTCTTCACACTTATTTAGATTAAATTGTGCTAGTTAGGATTCATGATGAGATTCTCATCAGTCATCCAAAAGATAATCAGATTTCCACTTTCGAAGGGAAACAATATGAAATTGAGAAAAGATTGGAGGTAGTATCCATGCTCGTCTATTTTATTATTTTAGATAATCGTACCTTTCCACATTGATGAAGCTTTTCAGATAGGATAAGTTGGAGGAATGAGTTTTTCTTTTATGAGTACTTAAAAATATATTTATTTGGACAAAAAATGAGAAATATGATGATGTTCTCTGAAAGAACACGAGCGAGATGAGACATTGTGAATGAAAGAGCACAAAAAAGATGGGATGAGAGAGTCGTGAGATAGAGAGAGTCGTAAAGGAAATAGATGGGATATGAGAGAAAGGAAAAAGGGGATGGATGAGACAATAGTGAAGGGAGAGAGTGAACACAAATTAGGTGATGGAATAAAATACGATATTTACCATATTTATAAGTACAATCATTATAAAAAATTATTAAAAAAATTAAAATAAAAAATATATAATTAAGTAAATGGTGACATTTCACATATTCATTGTGTACCAAGGTTGAGGTGGTTTTTCCCGGGCGGGTGCGATCCGATCACCCGTGAAAGTGCTCCCCGTACCCATTCTCACGCGGGCGACCAAAGAAGCAGCGTAGCGGTCCTCATGCGTGCCGCTCGCACTCCTCTCCTGCGCTCAGATCAGGCTCCTCTACCCGGTTGTCGTTGCCGGTGCACTCAACCACCGAGGGAGGAGGAGAACGACGACGAAGACGAAGAGAGAAAGAGCCCATAGATCGACCACCCGGCGCCGGAGAAGATGATGTCCGGTGGCTATACCTCCATCGACGATAACAACGTCGGATCCGTCCCTGTAAACTCTCCCCTCTCTTCCCTTCACCATCTCCTCTTATCCTACCGCATGCCAAACCACCCCCCGCTGCACCCCCCAATTCTAACGTTTCCTGGTCGCAGGCTGCCGTAGGGCCCAATCACGGCCCGGTCAAATTCGCCGGTGAGTCACCTTCTCCACCGATCTCTCTTGCGGAAAATTTCTCGTTTTCCCCATCGATCTGATTCCTTCGATCGTTACCGCGAACAGAATCGAACCTGCAGACGTTCCCGCCCTCCGAGACGCAGGGGAAGATCTCCGGCACGTACCGCCCTCCCCCGGACGCTGACGGTATGTTCCGCACTGGCGTGGCGTCGAATCTCTTCGGAATTCGCGTTGATTCCTGCGGTTTTGTCTTGTTTGTATGCAGACACATTCTCGAAGCCCGGCGTGGGGAGCTCGTCGGAGGACGATGGGCAGCAGGGTGGGTGGCTGCGGAGGTTCACTACGGAGGCGTACAAGCCGTACTTCAATGTAGATACCGCGGACATCGTGGAGAGGATTGGGGATTCTTTGTTCCCCTTCAAGGGGAGCTTCACCGAGAAAACCACAGATAACCCGGATCTGTAGGTGCATTGACCCGCATCGGTGGTTTCGATTCTTGCCTTCGCTAATTCTTTTCGATCCGGTTGCGTGCTGTTATTTGAGCTCTTTCCTGATGCTGGACAGGTGGTTTTGGAGAATCTTGCACCTACCTGTAATTGAAAATCTATGTATGAAAATTGGGAGCCAATAGGAATGCTTTCTGTTGGACCAAATTACTCTTCGTTTTATGAGAAAGTAGCGACATCCGTTTCCAGGCGGATGGTGGAAGCGTAACATTTGAGTTTAGGAAGATGAATTCTAAAATAAGGATGGTTGTTGGATTTAACAATGGAGTCATTACAGTTTCTGATGTAGTGGAAGCTGATTGTGATAGCTGCAACCTGCTGACTGAGCTGGGGATTGAGCTCGTGTGATTGCCAGCTTGAATTAATCAGGGATAGAATGGTGCTCTGATCAATCCAACCAATCGAAATGACAGGAAGAAGGGAATAGAAGCAGGGGAAAAGAAGAGAAGAGAATCAAGACAAAGGGAATTCTGGGAGATCTATTCATGGGGCTCCCTTCCCGGTATTAGTATTTATAGAGGGCTACAACCACCCAATGGGCCAACACCCCCAACTGACAGTAACTAACATTTGGGACTTTTACAATTCTGCCCCCAATTATTTGAGTACATCAGAATGCTAACAGATTGCCTTTCCACCATCTTCCCCAGGTCTCATTGGAAACAAGGTGCTCTGTGGGATGCCTTTGGATGGATTTGGTCCTATGGGCGTGTTCGGATTGGACTTCCTGAGAATTCATCTCTGGGAAGGTTGGATATCTGAGAGGCTTTTAGGTATCGCGGAAAATGTGGACTTCTGTAAGAGGTTAGTGCATTGATTATTAGGCATTTTCTTCTTTGGAAGAAGGATCATTTTTCTCAGAAAGGAGGGAAAAGATTTGGATCACCATGCAACATCAGCAGTCATCATGCTTTATTATGATTTTTTGGGAAAAGGAAAAAGATGTCTATGCAAGATGAGAGAGCTTGCTTTGTTAAGATTGGAAGTGCTTGATCATCCTTTTACTTAGAAAATTTGAAAGTGCAGATACGCATGCAAGCACCTAAACCCATATCATACGTTGTTCTCCAAACCCTGACCAAAAATGTCGAGATTTTTTAACACACCATCTACATATCCTGATCCTCGCTGTGGAACCTATTCTATTCTTGGCAGGCAAAAAAGCCTTCCACAACAAAGTCACAAGATCTGCCCTCTCCACTTTAGCCCACAAATGATCAAATTAAAGTAGGATATACACCTCCAACCTAAATAATTCTTCCAGTGGAGACTCTTTCTTAGTATGCTCCCACCAGTGATGCTACATGCCAAAAGCAAGGCATGTAGCATGGGCAGGAAGTTACCATCAATGGGAGGAGGGTTGTGCTTGCTCTCAGCCATTTTGGTATTTCATTTGTCCATCTTTAAAATGGTAAGAAAGTTTCTATGAAAATTGGCACTATTGGGAAAAGATTATTGTAGAAAACTATGTTAGCATCGGTACTCCTTTATGCATTTGGTAGCATGGGCAGATGTCTTCAAACGCATGAAACAAGGTGTAGATGTGCTCCATTTGTATCCCCTTAAGGATGCACTGCTATCTAAATAGTTTGTCAAGCTTCTGGAGAATGGTAATCCTACTTAGACTCATTCTTTGCTTTTGATGTTACGGGAGGATCTCAATTGGGAAGAGGAGGTTCCTAAAGGTGCTTTGGTCTTCTAGAGGGATCTTGTTATTGCCATGCTTCACGTGTCTGATTCTTTTGCCATCTTGTTGGGGAATGGAGGAAATTTCAGATTTTGGGCTGATGATTGGACTGAATCCAGTGGTCTTGTGAATTGATGCCTATGCGATGTACTCTTGCTATGGATCATTATTTTTTTGGTATCAGATTACTAGGAGGGGCCTGTGGAGAGTGGAACAGGAGAGTGGATGCCACATGTAGGTGATATGTTGTTGAATGCTAGGGTAGAGGACTTACAATAGCTTCTATTGGAGATTGCATCTTTTTATCCCAGGGAGGGTGATTCTCTAGCTTGGTTTAAAGGAAGATTCATGGTCAGGAAGGCTTACTAATTGTCTAAGGGTGCAATGGGGTTGGATGATGGCAGTCTTGGTGTAGGTTGTTGCCATATTTGGTCTATAAAATTCCCATTAAAGGTAAAGTTTTGTTTAGTTGCTTTGAAGGTGGAAGTTGATTCCTGTTACCGTACATTGAAGATGCACACCTGGTGTGGAGGTGGTATGCACTTTACATGGTACTGCTGATGTGGATGTCTGTTGTCTCCTTTTTTATTTTAATCTTTTAACGGAGGTTGGACACCATATCAATGGCAACTCAAGTGACTTTGCATTTGCCACAGATTTCTGGAGGGCTTGGAGGCGAGTCCAGCATGGGATAGCTGTGTGTTGGGATGAAATGTTTGCAGGTTTGTGGTCTGCAGCTCTAGACAAACAAGGTTAATTTTAATGAGGAGATGCCTTGGGTGGAGAATGTTGTACTTAAGTCTGTTTGGACATTTAGATTTTGACAGCACATTATGTTATATTTACTTTTACCAGTAATACCCGTTAGAAAAAAAACTAGTAATACATGGTATGGGTGGCTATTGACCTCTGTTGGACATCCTTCGAGCTTTCAAAATAAACTTATAATGAAATATGTGGAGATTTTGATAATTAGAAATCATTCATTTCAAAATCTCAAAGAAAATGAATAGAGTTGATCCCTCTGTATAGAGAAGGATCAATCCTAATCCTATTTCTAATCCTAATCCTAATCTTAATCTTAAACATGGAAACAAATCAAAACATATCCTTACAATTTAGAAATAGATAAACATAGAAAGAGATAATTCTAATTTTCTAAATACTATTTCCTAAATTATCTCTAACACTCCCCTCCAAGTTGGCGCGTGTAATGCCTAACTTGTAGGAGTAGTGCAGTAGCATGAGAGCTCCCCCCATCTGATGTAGTTCGGGGCTGGAGCAAGTAGGCAGGTGTGTAGGCAGATTGTCACGCAAATACTTAGGCATGTAGACAAGTAGATCTTTAGGCATGCATGTAGTCGTCTCTTTACCATAAATACCTAATTCCCTTGGAGTTAAAACAAAAACTAATTTAGAGACCTTTAATCAGGAGACAATCCCAAGCACCACTGATGCAACCTAGTAGAGGTTATGTAAAGTTTTCCAATTTTTTGAGGATTCAAGCATGTGTATGAGAATTTTTCAATTTTTACCGATGTGCAACCAAGAGATGCCTTGGCAATTTTTTTTTTGAAGGTGAAAAGGGAGGGTACCTTAAAGGTACTCACCTAGGTATATTCATTAGGAAGGAAGGAGCGTTAAATCAAAAGTACATCAAGAAGAAATATCCCAAAACACCATATGGGAGGAGATGGAAGAAATAACATTCTCAATGTAAGGGTTGTTCCACTTAAAGACCATCCCATTCCTTCCCAGCCAAATACCTCAGAGAACCACCGACACTTTGGTCTGCTCCTTGTTGACCTGAAGGTGTTATCTCCCACTCGTGCCACTCCTCTACAGAAGGCCCAGAAAGCATCAAAAGAGGCCGGGTCAATCCAATTGGGCCCTAGAGCTCGCCACATTGGTGAGGTAAAAGGGCAACAGAAAAAGAGATGGTCATTGCTCTCCTCAGACTACATGTAATGAGGACAGGTGTCGTCGAAAGGTCACCGTCGTAAGGACACTATCGCGCCTCAGAAGCCATGCAAAAAACCTGATTTTCAACGGACAGTCCGTCGACTAGAGAAGCCTGCAATCCCTCGGGAGGTCACTGTCCAACGACCGAGCGGCGGATGTCAACTTGTGGTAAGCCTCCTTTACAAAGAAGGCACCATCGTCCCAGCAAAGCGCATCCCTGCTATCTTCTAGCTCCCATTCTTCCAGGGCTTGCATCATTTCCTGCAACTCTTCACATCGTTGGTCTAAAAGGCTCCCCTGGATGGTCGAGCACCAAGCTCCCTCCTAGCAACTCTTCACAGTCGCCTCCTTGTCAGCTACTTTGTAGAATAGTTGCGGGAACTTACTGATCAACGATCCATCTCCCTGCCAGTCATTCATCCAAAATATGAAGTTACCCCCATCCCCATGCATAGGGGTGAACCACCCCTTAACCTTTGGCGTTATCGAAGTCAGCCTTCTAATGAAAGATACGTACTGAAACTAATACGGGAGACGATCCCAAGCACTAATAATCGTCTTCACCAGCAAAAATTTTTTACACTAGGAGAAGACAAAATTGATATAGGGCATTTATAGATGGGGCTGAGCGTATGACTCAGTTACCCCATTTCTCATCAATGTCTTCAGCATTGATCATGATGTGGCTTGAGGCTTCAATAGAGTCCTTTGAGCTAGCAGAACTATCCCTTAACACAGGTAGCTGGAGGAGCACGGAGTAGGGCAGACCATAGTAAAAGTAGCAGCCGTTGTTGTAGTTGCTATAGTAGAGGAGCAATAGGACATGAAGACTATAGCAGAGGTAGCAGCCACACAATGGTTGTAGCAGTAGCAATGACCAAACATAAGTACTAGTATTGGCTCCAAGATTTATGGTAACAGACGGAAATAATAAAGGAGGCCTCGCTCCTTAAAAGAGACTGTTTGTGTGACAATTCCCATGATTTTTTTTTTTTCAATTTTCAATGATACAGGTACACAACAACAAGGGAATTTGAAACATATCATTAAACTGCTTGGATCCCAAGTCCAACGTGTTGAACCCACAACCATGTAGAGGAGACACAACAATAACACCATTGACACCGACAACATCAATAATATCATCATCGACACCAACATAGATCAAGGCAATGAAGGTGGCTGGACCAGATCATTGAATCGGGCCAAAACCCATTCAGTCTTCTCACATGACATCATCCGGTCACGAAGTTGCCATTGCTGCGTGATAAGGGCCTACGCAGCGATGTAGGGACTGGATTGGTCTCCCTTGATGGAGGTTGCGTCTGAGATAGCCCAAGCATGGACATTTGGTGGTGCTTCAGGAGAGATGAAGATCAACACGAAGAAGAGAAGAAGACTTGAGATGAACATCTTGGTAGTAAAGCGTCACATGGTGTTGCAGATAGAAGCCATGGGGGCTACGCATGCATCTTGAGGCAGGGAGGTGCCGACGGCACCCCTAGAGCACAGTGGAATATGTTGGGGCCCTGGGATGAACCTGCTTTGATACCATGTGAAAATTTTGAGAACTAGAAATCATTCATTCCAAAATGTCAAAGAAAGTGTTGATCCCTTTATAGAGAAGGATCAATTCTATTCTTAATCTTAATCTTAAACATGGAAACAAATTAAATCCTAACAACTCAAAACATATCTCTACAATTTGAAAAGAGATAAACATAGAAAGAGATAATTTTACTTTCCTAAATACTATTTACTAAACTATCTCTAACAAAATAATTGATAAAAAAAGTCAGTTTATCCCATATAGTCATCTTCAATGTCATAAAATCTTTAGCATTTCTACAATATATTGTTTAACTTAGTTACATAAAACTTTAAACCATCTTAAGTCACTTTTAATATGAAAAACAAAGTGATTATTAGCCTCTAGTAATCATCCTTGTTCTTCATAAAAATATGAAAAGCAAAACGAAAGAACAGTAGTAGTTATAGCTGTTGTAACTTTGCACATAAACTTTCATGTTCAACAATGTTGCGTCAATGGTTCAACATTAAATGTAAATGTAAAAGCTGAATATCTTCAACTGAATAATGATAATGCTCTAGCATATAAATCCTAAGCCAATACTAACCACACATTTCTCAATGCCCAATAGTCAATGTCAACACAACTAGCCACAGAACTTGTCACTCTTGTCTATTATACTTCTGATATAAAGTTTATCACAAGGTTTTGGGAAAATGGAGGCAAGTTTTGTCAGGCTTGAAAATTCAGAAGTAGGGAAAGCATGTGTCCCATTTAGAATCAACTTGCACAAGTCACGCCTGTTTATGTCTCAGTGCCTCAACTCCTCGGTTACCCCTTGGGTCTTAGCACCTCCATGCCTTGGCTACTGTTGAGGTTCTTGACAACTCAGCTATGCCTTATGTAAACTTGATAAGACACCCATATTGGTGTGGTAAAGACCCAAAAATGCATAGACATGGTTCTGAAAACTACCACCATTGTCCTTTTGTCCCCACAACTTCAACACCTCCAGATGGGCCCAAGGAACAGACATGGTGTGGAGAGCCAGATGGGCCTAGGGAACAGACACAATGTGCGCTCTTTGCCTCGAAGCAGAGGATGTTAAGCACCTTTTCTTCACTTGCCCTGTGGCGGCGCAGATATGGTGATGATTCAGTGACGGGTGGTGGTTTCAGGACTCTTATAGCACTTTCTGGAGGTCTTTCAGGTGTGGTACCAGAGATGGAGGGCACAATATTTTTCGGACTAAGAAAGAGAGAATGCAGCCTCTTGCTATCTTGTGGAGCATATGTCTGGGAAGGAATGCAGTTATTTTTAAGGGGCAACATCCTTATGTAAAGAACTTTGTGGAGTCTATTTTATCATTTGTATCTCTGTGGAACTGTAATTAGTGATGTGGCCTAGTGCCAATTTTTAATGAAATACCTAGGTAGTTATCAACGAGATAACTACCCTTTCTCTTATAAAAAAAAAAAAAAAATCAACAACTTCCAGTTGATTCCTCCAATGTTTACATCATTGATTTCCATAATACCTACAAAAGGATGAAGCTTTGTTTCCATAATACCTACAAAAGGATGCAAACATAGATCGGACACTTGAGATGATGGATGGTTGAGTGAGTGCTCTTGCCATTCGTAAGTGTTTTGAAAGAGGAAGAATTGTGAGGAGACAATAGACAATATGCATGGTTGATTCTTGATCCATGTGATTTTTGGAATTTATTTTGTGCTGGCATAACAGGCTTATATTACCATATTCATTTCTCATGCAGCCTCCCATATCGCATGATGATTTAACTCCTAATTGCTTTTGCTTGTTATAAGTGGATTCACCAAGTGTTTTTGAATATTTTGAGGTTTACTTTTTTCATAACTGCAAGATTGTTGAATGGAGGCATATGAAACACATAACTCATAGTTTGGGTAGATGTTTGATTTAACGTATTGATTGGAGAGATTCAGCTAGCTGCCTAGACTTATATCTTTTATATTCATAATGGACTTTTGTTGGCGGATCCATAATCAGTGGAGAAGATTATGTGCCTATGAAAAAAGTGCATATCAAAAGGAAAGCAAGAATGTGAGAGACCAAATCACAATTCTTGGGTTTATAGATGCACTAATTTGTCTGTACCTCTGTACATGATTATGATTAATGCAGAAATTATGTGAACAGGGTCGGCTTGAGATTTCATAAATCAGTTAATGGAACCATAAAAATAATCACATGACTTCATTTTATTCTATTAGAACCGAACCATGAAATCACTGGAGGCAACATCATTTCTTAGGGTATTCTCATTCAGAATGTATTTGCCAAATCCAGCAAGCTCCAAAGTACAATGTCCTAACATTTAGAAGTTGACATGAAGTATTTGTTACAAGTCAAATCATTAAGATTCATTTAATAGATCAAGGGGTGGAAGATTGACCCTCCTCAAAGCGGTCCTCTCTTCCATGCCTTCCTACTTCTTGTCTGTCTTCCGGATCCCTCGCCAGGTGGAGAAGAAGATTTCTAGCCTTATGAGAGACTTCTTCTGGATGAACTTAGGTAGCTCGGGTAGGGGAGCAAGATTGGCTACTTGGGATGATGTTTGCCGGCTTGCTGAGGAGGGGGGGCCTTGGAGTTAAGTGTAGAGGGGGCCAACTTTAGCCTCCTCACCAAGTAGATTGTCAGACTTGTGGGAGGAGAGGAGAGTCTCTTCGGGGACGTGCTGAGGGGGTTCTATAGCACCTCATTTCTTGGGAGACGCTCACCCATCCTCGAGCTTAGGCATCTTACTTCGTTAGAGGGCTGGCTTCTATGGCTCCACTCATTAAGGAGTGGTTCACTCCTGTGCTAGGGGAGGGGAACGACTTCAGATTCTGGACCGACGATTGGTAGGGAGATGGTCCTTTGTGTAGCAGGTTCCCGAGGTTGTTCTGTAAGGTAGTTGACAAAGATGCACCGGTCAGGAGTTGCTGGGGAGGAGCTTGGTGCCTGTCCTTCGAGGGGGCGTCTCGGATCAACGATATGAAGAGCTCTTGGAGATGTTGCTGGCATTGAAAGGTTGGGAGCTAGAGACGGCCAGGGACACGCTCTGCTAGGATGAGGGCAACTTCTCTATTCGGGATGCTTATTGCAAATTGACACCTGCCTCACAGCCATTGGACATTGACCTTATGAGAGACTACAAGCCCCTATGGTCGGCAGACTGTCCCTTGAAGATCAGGTTCTTTGCTTGGCTTGTAAGATAGGACAGGGTGCTTACTAAGGTGTGAAGGGTGTGATGGGCATCTACAGATGATACCACTTGCCCTCACTGCTTACAGTCTGACAAGAACAGTGACTATCTCTTTTTCAGATGCTCTCTTGCTACGCGGGTGTGTCAAACTTTGGGTCTTGAATGAATTGATCTAACCTCCTTTGATGCCTTTTGGGCCTTTTTCCGTAGAGGAGCCACGCAAGCAGGAGGCAACACCTTCAAGTTTAAGAAAGAGCAGGCCAAGGTGTTGGCAATTCCTTGGGGTGGCTGGGTAGGAACCCTTATGTTGAGAATATTATTTCCTCCATTTCTTGGCGGTTGATGTTTTGGGATACTACAACATGATGTACTTGTAAGTTAGCGCTTTCTTATTTTTAATGAGAATGCCAGGGTGAGTACCTTCAAAGTACCCTCCCTTTTCCATTTCAAAAAAAAAAAAGATTTGTTTAATAGAACCATACAATTGAATCAAAAGCTTTACAATTCAGGAGGACCAAGAAGTTTACAAGTCTGGTGACCACATTTTTTGCATCCTTGAGTGGCAGCAAAGTACAAATTTCTGGTGTGTGGTATCCAGATGGACATGTCCCTGTTAGTATTTAGTATGTGAGGCTTTGTAGACACTTAACATGTCAGCAAGGCAGATGAGAATGCAGCTTTGTGTTTACAAATAAAAAAAAACTAATAGTTCAAGTGCCTAGAAATATTTATACCAACATTTAAGATTGCACAACTCAACAAACACTATTCATATGTAAGGTATACATTTTAATATTCTACAACAACAACAACAACCAAGTCTTTTCCCACACTAAGTGGGGTCGGCTATATGGATTCTTTGCCTCCACACAGATCGATTTTCAGCCATTTTAATATTCTATTAAAGGAAAATTCTAATAAAGGGAAAACTCAATATTTACACCTAGAAATTAATGTTAACTTGATGTTAAAAATCAACAGATATATAGGAGCTGAGCTTTTCATAGCTCCATGAGGCTTCTCTCCGTCTTTATAGATTTGCAACTACAACTTGTTCCGACTCGTATCATCTCCTTTTGTCTGCCCTCTTTTTGCTTGAGCTTCATGTCTCTTCTCGTCTTGCCCAGATCCATACCAAGATGGAACATATTCTCAAATGCCTGATTCACATCTTTTTCCTTACCTACCCAATAGAACTTTTTTTTTTTGGTGTGTGGGGGTGGTGTGGGGGTCTACTTTAAACCAATTCTCCCCCATGGCAAGGCCATCTCGAATTATTGGGACAGAATCCCCTCAATCATCATCATCACATATGTTCATATTAATGCCAATATTCCTTGAAAATTTGCAAATGTTAATATGATCGTCCTTTTTCTTCTTTCAAAAGAAAATTGAACATAACAAATGTGCAGACCACAAACATGTATACAAGCTTTATCTGAACAACTTAATGGTCTTAGAAACATAAACACTGAATGTTAAACTTCATGCCTTGATAAATCTCTAATTTGCTCAAAAAATAATGGTTCTCAATACATAATGCAGTTGTTCATTTCATGCTTAGCTGGGAACTTGGTGAGTACGTGGCCTTCTTGACCTGAGTAATTGCAGAGCCTGCATAAAGCCCCACTAGCTATATACACTTCAGTCAATTGCCTGCAGCTACAGGCTTGGCCATCTGGGTCAACTTTCTGAACCTTGTGGTTGCAAATCTGAGAGAACAATGAGAGAGAAATCGAGAGATGGCATTGGACTTATACAGAGCATGGCTTGAATAAAGGGGAGCTTTTCTGCAAATTGCCACAGTTCTTTTGCAACAGTCTTGTGGCTGGTGATGTTTAATGGCTGGATCTGGGTGAACTTTAGTTGGAAGGAGGAAGGGTTTCTTTTTATGTTTTCCTGGGGTGTATTTTTGTGTGCGTGTGTTGGGGAGGAAGGAGGGGGGACTGGGGAGGGGGATCCTTTCCGGTGAAAGGGGGAAGGAGGGAGAGGAAAGTGAAAGGCATTTTTTTCTCAGAAAGTTCATGATTGATATCTAAAGAGGTAAATGATCTCCACATGAATCTCTTTTTCTGTGTGCGTTGTTGATGGTTGTGTACAAATCCAAACCTCAACTATTTTACTGTTTAGAAAATGAGGAGTTACATGAACTGAAGTGTTACCAAGGTTGACAAGTCAACCACTCAAATCTTTTAACTAGCAGTGTACCATTTGTTGCTGATTGTGTTTCCCTGGGTGAAATCAATGGGCCAATCCCCAACACCCCTGCATTGGAAATGGATTTGACGTAATGGAAGTTCAAAAATTTATTGCACAACAAGTAGGAGGAAAATTTTTCCTCCTTTTGACAATTTAAAAGTTATATTACTTAGTTATCTATATGGTATGACACACTCAGCTTGCATGGAAGTGTTTGCTTTTGGTCCTCGATGACTGGTTTCCGTTTTCCAGTGTGATTTAGATTTGCGTTGCTGTGCCTGAATTCAGCCGATTTCTTTTTGTTCCAATTTATTCTAGCACAATTTCTAGTTCGTATACTCTTTTTTATGGGGTTGATATGAAATAACATGCAGATATGGTCCTTTCTGGATTTGCACTACCTTAATACTTGTTGCTGCAGCTATTGGCACAATTGTTGCTTATATAGCACATAAGCTGCAGAAGAAAGAATGGGAGTATGATATCAACTTTGTTACTAAGTCTGCCGGCCTGTTTTATGGATATGTTACTGTTGTTCCTCTTGTCCTTTATTTCATTTTGAAGTACTCCTCAGCACCGACGGGGCTTGTTCAACTCTTCTGTCTCTATGGCTACTCACTCTTTGTTTTCATCCCTGCTTTGGTAAGGACAATTCACTATTATTTTCTTATGTGCTACCTATGTATGTTTTCAAAAAGTTTCTCTTGTTTGGTTTGCTAATAGGCCCAACTATTATTTGTACAATAGTAGCAAGCATATCTTGGATATATGTTAAGCCTCATTCAGAAAAATGAACCAGAAATAAGTATATTTTCTTGGTTTACGTTTTTTCACACTTGAAATTACCTCTGACTTTACTTTTCAAGCATATACATGACGTTGATCTAGTGACCTTTTCTTTTTGCCTGCACATTGTTTCTTTCTTGTTAATCATAATCATCTTCTTCTGATGACTGGCATATCCTTGAATCTGAGTGCTGCATAATGATGGTCAGCAATGGAACATATTAGCTGATTTTGCTTATGATTGTTTGCACCAATCTGTTATTCATGTCATATGTACTAGTATCTAGCAATCAACTCCAATGTATTGACATTCATCTTTATGAGATCAAATGAACCCTACTAAGTATCTTTATATGATCTTTGGATTTTATAATATTAATTTCAATCTTTCTTCTTAAAAAAGATTAATTCCTACCTTTGACCTCTCTGAGCTGCCAACCAAATGCAAGCATTGGCTCCACTCCAGCAGCCATGAGGGCGTTTTAATACAGAACAACAAAAAAATTAGGGGTTTTTACATATATACCCTACAATCTTTGGATATTACATCTATATCCCTATATTTTTTGTAATTACGTAATTACCTCTCTCATCTTTTCTCTGTTAACAAAAATACCCTTCTGCTAGTCCACTGTTAGCAGGTTAACCTCAATTAGTAGGAATTTAACTGTGGCATAATACCTTGAGTTTTCTTCAATAGGTTTAGGTGTATTTTCTCAAAACCCTATCCCTCTCCACATATTCCATTGCCAACGACCCTCACCACATCCATCTTCCACCAACCTACTACCCTCTCCTCTTCCTCGATCTCCTCTGCATCGACTACGTCGACCCACCAATCTTTGGAAGGAGAAGGCTTCCTCTAGCTTCTCCCAGTTGTTAGGGTGTATCTCGACGCTGGCCATGCCAGAGATGAGGAAGCCCATGCCATGGTTGTTGACGGCGATGTGTGGTGGTGGGTCATCCACGGCGGTTTGCTTGGCGGGGGTGAAGGTGGCAGATGAGCTGTAGGTGAAGGAGAGGTAGGACTTAAACTCGATGAACTTCTCCTCGACGTCGACGGAGCGCTTGCCAGAGTAGGGGCGAGAAGGTTGGTAGCGGAAGCGCCACCTAGGGGATCTCCTGGGAGTGGGAGTAGAGGAGTAGGAGGAGGGGGCCCGTATGGCTATTCCAAGTGGCCTCGGAGGAGGCGGCGATGGTGATGGCACTGATTGGCAGGTGGGCAGGGGGGAGGGGGGGGGGGGGGCGGGGGTGTTGGTGGGGGAGAGGGGGTAGGGGTGGTGGGTTGGGGTTTCTTCAAGGGTGAGGGTGGGAGGAGGGTGGGGGTGTCCTTTTGAAGGTCTCCTCAAAGCTTCCTCCACCTGAGCACAACCCCTCCTCGCCTTTCCATCCTCCTACTCAACCATTGCGCCTTCCTCTCCTACTCCACCCTCCTCTAACAGCTCCTCCACCACCCCCATCAGCCTCTCGTTCTCCTCCACCTGCCTCCTCACCAAATCCTCCTCTTCCTCCTCCACTAGGGATCTGGGGTCTCCGCTGGTGATGGAATCCAGTGATTCTTCGAGGGCTAGAGTACGGTGGATCACCTGCCCGTGGTAGACGCAAACGACGTCGACGCGGAGGAGGATGACCATGAGGGCCTCGTGGATGCGGAGCCTCTCAATCTTGTCAGAGAGGAGGAGGTCGAGGGACCTCTAGATCCAGCACTCGATGACGCCGACCTCCACATCCAACCCCTGGAGGTCCCAGAGGCTCTTCTGCACGAGGAGCCCCCGCATCACGCTTTGGATGGCCACGGCGGTCGACACCGATGCACGGGGGACCGGCATTTCCAGTGGGTCCCGCTTCGGCACTAAGTGGTAGCCAGCCATCGCCTTGTGGATTTGGGACAAGGAGGTTGCGGCTCATCGTTATGGAGTGGACAGAGAGGTTAGGTGGTTTCTTCAATAGGTGGGAAAAGCTTCAAGGGAATGCTCTAGTGGTCAAATCGTATCTAAAAGAGTGCATGCCAGTAAGGATTCTAACTTCAAGAGAAAATTAGTGTACGTTTTCTTTTGATATTTGAATGTTGGGATTCTTTAATTACAAAAATACCTTTTATATCTTCTCTTAATTAACAAAAATCCCCCTTAATGGCTGTTATGTTTTAACCAAACGGCTCTTAACTCAAGGGTATTTTTGTTAGTGGAGAAAAGATGTGAGGGGCAGTTATGTAATAATAAAGAATATAGGGGTATAGGTGTAATATCCAAAGATTATAGGGGCATATATGTAAAAACCCCAAAAATAATAAGGCATATATGTAAAAATCCCAAAAAATAATAAGGCATATATCTGGCGTATATCTATATTTTGTTTACAGTAAAATTTCTGATGTATATTAAAATGGAAATATGTTCTACACTTACATTCTTTTTTACCTTGATGTGATATTTGCAATAATTTTTTTCACTTTCATTTTAAAGTATGCCTGAAATTGGATGAGCCCTTCTTGAGATAGACATTGTTTTTTAATGCAGTAAAACCTGAAAATGTCCTCTGTCATTTTTTTGTTTATTACTATCACTCTACGGTATTATCATATTTGTCATCATTGACCACACTAGGCTATTTCTGAATCCATTCTTGTATGAAAAATTGGTCTTTGTCCAAGTTCATTGACATTGGGCTTGTTTGCTGCGAAGACTTTTGACGTCCCTTTGGCCATAATTACTTAGTTTCTCTATTATATTCTTTGGGACTGCCGGACATGCCAGGGTTGGGCATGAGATGGCAACCAGACAGACTTGAAGCTCATTTTCTATACGAGAATACATTTTCTGTGATGAGTTCTAAGGACATTGAATAGGTTGTCTCTCAAATTCTGACTCTGAATCTTAATGCAACCATGCAGTGTTTATCCATTATACCCGTGGAAATCTTCAGATGGGTACTTGTAGGAGTTGCCGGTTTCATGTCTGCTACATTTGTTGCAGTCAATCTTCGTGCTCATATCGTCGCATCTGGAGAAAGATGGTTTCTAATTGTTGCTGGGATCTTTCTACTACAGCTGGCACTTGCAGTTATCCTGAAGCTTTATTTTTTCACGTTCACAGTGTAAGAAAACTATTTGCTTTTATGACAACATGATATCGGTGTGGATCCATGAAGTGTTACAATGTAGAAGGGAAAGTTTTGTTTTTCATATGACCATAACTACTTGATCTCAACTATGTAATAGTACAGACAACCTTTTTCTTCTGTATGCCCGTATTCTTTCCTGGAAATATCCTGTCTCTGCCATGCTGAACTTTTACCTTTTACAATATTCAATGACCATATTATACAGATATATTCAAGTTTATTCCATCAGGGTTTGTGCTACTAAATTAGTAGGTATTTTGTAAGGTGGGATTTGTGATAACATCTAACATTGTCGAATCAGCATCTTATGCTATATTGTTTCTTTGCTTAGAATGAATTTTCTACATTCCCCTCCAAGCTTGAAAAGATATTCCAGGAAGGATTGCAGGTAATGCATTGGAAAGTTCACACAAAAAAATAAAATATCATTGATGATATTTGGTGTACTACTAAATATTACCCGTGATATTTAATTTTAGAGGAAAATGCAAGAACTTTCCTTGGACCTTTGTATTAATATTCTTATATAGCATAATATCAATGGTGATATTCAAACATTACAGAGATATTTGGTGCACAACTAAATATAACCAAAGGAGGCATATGAATTTTTATATAAATTTTTATGTTAATGTATTTTTGTCTTCCAAAAAAAAATAGTCAAACTTCTGCTATATGCATTTTAGGTTTTATTTGATTAGTAAAAAGTTCGCTTAAAAAGAAATCATAGTGGTTGGGTAATTCCTGATAAAGATGCAGAAACATTCATTGAAGTTTAGACCATCTGATCCCTAAACTATTGATTTAAGTTTGAGCTCTCGTATTTTTCAAGATTTAACTAACCATACATTAATGCTTCTCTCTCAATGAATTCTACGTTGTTTTGGCTCGAAGAATTCAAATGGTTGATTCTTGGTATTTAATGCATTGAATTGCTTGGTGACAAGGAGAAAGTGGATTTGTGCCACCCATTGAGTTGAGTACTGTAGAGATTAAGCTTAAGCAGTTGAGGTATATCTTTTAATGTGGTTTATCATTTCAATCAAGTTTGAAAGGACTTATACATGCTTGACATATCTTGACATTTAGAGTTATACTTTTTAGCTTATTGACTAGCCTCCTTGCTGCCCACCCAGTTACTTATATTGATTTAAGTGCCTTGGTTATTTCAAGAGAGAAGCCCTATTTGAGTGAAGGGTGGACCAAGCATTGAAGTCCCACTAGCTCTGTACATTTTGGATGGAGGTGAAAGAAGTGCTGCGATCCCAAAATTTTGGCTAACGCTAAGAGCAGAGTCAAGTTGTACGTGTTTTTTCTTTTGCTTTTTTTTGCAACATAAATTTTTTATTAATGAAAACGAAACGGTTAGAAGGATGCCACATCTTGAGAGGAAAAGGAAAAGATAATCAAACTCCATCCGTCCAAAAATTAAGGGGATATTATCCCTCGTTCGGGGGGTGAGAGAACTTTAATTAAGGAGACAAAACATGCATAAATCAAAATAAAAAAAAGAAATAAAATTGCAAAGAAAATATTTTTATAAATTGGTTGCAGTAATCCTACAAATGTCTCATGTCGTAAGATGACGACGGTATCACTGAAGAGGTTACTTTAGTGATCTGTGCCAACGAGATCTAAGAAACTCGAAGTTGAAGTAGATCTGGTAGAATCTCGATCATACGTAGCTCCGACCTCTGGCGTGATCCTGACACAAAAGAATCACAGGGGTAGACGGCGAAGCCCTAGCAACCCATCCTCACGCAACCACATCCCCTCCCCTTCCCCATCGAAGTAGGGACGAAAGAGGAGTAGCAGCATCGAAGGACGAGGAAGGTGTCAGAACCCCCATGCCAGAGCTGGAGTTGCAGTCGAAAGGAGAAGCGAAGCTTGAGGGTGGGATGTCGAAGGAGTTAAGGAGCCCGACGAGGGGGGGGGGGGAGGTGTGATTGACAATTGGAGGTCGATCAAGGGCCTTGTGTAGGTCACAGGCAGAACGAGTAGATCAAAGAGAACTTAGGGGGAAGTCATCATGGACACCCAAGTTGTACATGTTGAGGGACAACAGATGTGTAGAAAGATGGCAATGGGGGACAAAAATGAGACTCCCACCTCCTAAATGAGAGAAGGGAGAGGGTGCCACCATCAGATATGTTAATTGACTAAGAAATTCTAGATAGCACTCTATCTAGAAAGAAAATCTTAACGTGGTTTTTAACTTCCTCTTGGTGACACCTTTGTTTCTAGGTGATAGACACTACCTTTTATGTTCCTTCTTAAAATGAGATAAGGATTTGATCCCATGATCTCTTAGGTTGTGTTTGGCAGTTGACCTGTAGCTGAAATAACAGTTAAGAGATGGATTAGGAGGAGATTTAGGTGTAGGGTGCATAGGATACAAGGTATCATGAAAAAAAATATTTACATAGATTTCAAAGTACAATAATACTTCCTTCCTACTTATAATTAAAAAAATATTATCTAATAATTACAAAATTTACTAAAATTTTCCTCTCTTAAGAATTAATATATTTAATTATATATCAATCATTAACCATCTCGTCATTTATTACCGTTCTATCAATAATTATAATTCTACCAAGTAAATATTACTGAAATAACACTGTTCTCCTATCAAATACAATTTTAGTTATCCGTGAAAGATTTACCACTGGATTAACCCCGTGGTGGCATGATAGACACTACTTGGATGATAGCAGGAACATGCATTTAAAGGATAAGACCAAAGGGGAACGGGTAAGATAATGTTATCAAGTAAACCACCCCTGATGTGACTGCCATCATGTTCGTACTACACCACCTTTCGATAGGCAGTCGTTGGTGAGTTTTTGTTGCATGGAAATGCCAACGCATGATTACAGTTTTCCGATTGGGGTCATGTCCACTTGTCAGTTTGATTCACATTAGCTTTTTCAGATAGCAACATATTTGTTTCAAATATCCACCGTACCAACTTCCGATGGGCTAACATTTTGTCCTCCAACAGCCAATGATACGTCTCTCTCTCTCTCTCTCTCTCTCTCTCTCTCTCTGTCTATGCCTCCTCACTGCCCAAACGTCTTCCCAAACCACCTCGATGCATTCCCCTATCCCCACGTGCCCTCAGCAATTTCGCTGTCGTGGAAATTTTAGAAGAGGGAACATTGGTCTCCAAATGAGTAGAATGGGCCTATAAAAGGAGTAAGAAACAGGATTGTTAACCCTAATTTTATCATTAATGTGATAAGGATGGGTTTGGTAAATCTGTCTCAATGGTTCGGGGGTGGGGTGGGGGTGGGGGTGTGTGTTGGTGTTCTTGTTCCATAGGGGCTATCCATGTGGGAGTTCCTTGCTTTCTGAGGTGATGTTGTTTGGGTCATTTGATTTGATCTTTATTTGTGAGTTTCTTTTACTCCGTTCTTCTTTTTAGGAAGGGGTGAGAGTAGAAAAATAAAAGAAGAAACATCAAAATAGTTGCAGAGGGGGGGGGGGGGGGGGGGGGGGGGTAGGGTGGGGGAGAAGGGGGCGGACGATCACGTTTTGATTTTAAGTGATAACTAATAAAGTTCACCAAAAAATATTTGCATAGACATCCAAATGGTAGAGCCACAATAGTCTAGTTTTATAGGCCCTCTATTTAAATATGAAAAGATATACTTTAGCTCAACATCTAAACTATGGTGACATTCTAAATTCATTCTTTGTTTGTCGATAAATCTAGCTAATGAGTCGTAACGACTCAAATCCCAAAGAAATTACTATCACAAAGTACGTTGAAGTTACTTTGTTTCTCCACGATGACAATCAAAATCATGTTTGCTCTTAACTCCCCATTCCCCCTAACCTTATATGCATGTTAATATAATTTACGTCTTAATTAAATTAATGACCATTTTAGTCTCATGAGATCTACATTGAAATATTTTACAAAGTGTAGTAGAGTGAAGTATTGCCTAAATCGCTTTAACCAATAAAAATCATTGAGAACCTGAATTTCGCCATTTAATAGCCTTCTAAAATGGCTCATCCAAGATTTGTGTCCAACACTAATTTGATGAAGCTCAATGCCTAAGATGAGAACTCATATAATGGTAATTGGGGCAAAACCTTGCCAAAGAAAATATTTACAATTTGTTCGATAGTACATTGGTCTCTGATGTAATCCAAAATATGTCCTTTCTTTTGCTAACAACCCTTCCTAAGAAGAAAAAGGAAAACTCACTCATGAAGAACAAATCAAACAATATGAACTAAAGTACCTCAAAGATTGAGGGACTTCTAAATAACCCCTTATCTGGACCCCAAAAGCTCATAGCAGCCTTGGCAAGCCTATCCTTGTCATGTTAAGGATGGGGCAAGGATTGACAACCACATCTCATGCCCCTTTTCTACTCCCCCCACCTGGTGCCCTGTTACGACCCGGTTCCCGGATCCTTACCGGATCCAATACCGGCTCGCCTCGACTAATCCTAAGACCTAGTCATCCAACGAGAAATAACCAAAAGTAGGAAATAAACTACATTCACAAATATAACTAAACAGAAGGAAAAACGAAACAGTAAAGGAAAGTAGAGCAACAGTCTGAAAATAGTACATGCCACCACAACAACAACAGCGGAAAGGAAATAGAAAGTAACAGGAACAGTAAAATAGATGTCCATTACTCACTACAACAGCAGAAAAATGAAAGAAATGGAAAGAAACGACTACGGCTTGGCTCGGTTGGGCCCAGTACCCTCTGCAGCCGGAAACTCGGGCTGCTCAATTCCTGATCCTGAATAGGGTTACGAAAAGATAGAATCAGCGAATGTTGAGTAGAGTGGTGTTTACGTTATTTACGTGCAAGTAAAATAAAAACAAACAAGCATGTTTTATTCTCATTTCTATTTATCTCATCTATGTATTTCTGGTTCATCTATTTCACAAAGTATCCAAGTATTTCTTGATCTTGCTTGTTCCTCGTGGAAACAATCTTGATTGCAGTCTTTTCCGTGGAGTAAAAGGTACACGTGGTGCTCTCCTGGTTGGGAGAGTCTCTCGCGGTAGTCCTACACCCAGTCAACCACCCCGAGGTCACTGTCGCGACTTAGTGGTGACTACGACATGTGTGATAAGCGCACGGGTAGCTACCCCGTGTAGAATCCCTACTAAGAGGGGGTGATGTAATAAATTATGGAAATATAATGTAAAACAATCTCACAAAATTCAATTGCACAAAAGGCACAAAGATTTTTTGGTGAAAACCCAAACCGGGTGAAAACCACCACCTAACCCTCTCGAGTTAGGATTTTCTGATCAACCAAGTTGATCAAATCCACTAAACGAATCACTTAAACGAGGGTGATTCAACCTCAATTATAACCACGCTACTTTATACGAGGGTAGCGTACCTCAAACCCCTTCTCTTCACGAGAAGGATTTTGTCCCACAAAGGAGAGGGGAATTCGCAAAGTGAATACCCAACCAAATAACAAAGATAAATAACAACAATCCTATAGAGCCAACAAAGTAATTTTTAACCTAAGCTTCTATAGGAATTAAGATTCTTCCCTTTGCAAGGAGTGCGTCGAATCGATGACGTAAGTACGTGAGCTACACGACAGCACAACGTCACTCTCGTGAATTACGGCGGGAGAGCGGGTGCGCAAAGGCTTGATGCTCTTAAGATGAAGAACTTGAGCTTGGAAAGCAAGAGCTTGCTTCTTAGGATCAAGAGACACAAAATGGTGTGAAAGTGTATTACTAGGTGTGTCTTGGTGTGCAAGAGGTTCTTCTCTATTTATAGAGGCCTTAGGAAGGCTTTGGAAAGCTCCCATAGTCGTTGGGTGTAAAGCCCAAGAGAATCAGGCTGAAATCAGTAACAATGATTGCACTGACAGGGTTATCAGACGTCTGATCCTGGCATCAGACGTCTGGAAGATTAGTTTAAGACGTCTGGGAATAAAGTCAGATTTCTGATTTTAGGCGGGTTTCTTCCTGACTTGAATCAGATCTAAACATGGTTCTAGTGCAAGTCCATCAGACGACATACAGGATGTCTGGCACTATGTCTGGACGTCTGGAAACCTACTTTTCTGCGGGAATGGATTTCCAAGATAGTGCAACGGCTAGAAAATCTCTGAGAAGAGATTTTCGGATCAGCCAAGGCAAAACGGTCATTTATCAGATGTCTGGAAAGGCTTAAAGACGTCTGATAAGGCTATAACAGTCATATTCTTCAGTGATCATTAAGGCAGCCAACGGTCCACAAATTGGATGTCTGGCAAAAACATCAGACGTCTTCTAAGACATCTGGACTAAGGTCTGGACGTCTGATTTCATCAGATAGAACTAACTAAGTCCAGCCTAATTGTTATCAGACGTCTGAGTCAACAGTCAGACGTCTTAAAACTCATTATCAGACGTCTGATTTTGGAATTAGACGTCTGAAAAGGCTGTTTGAACCCTATATTAGTTTTCTAAGTTTTCTACAGAAAACCTAAGTATCCTAGGGTTGTGCCGGTGTTCCTAGGACTACTGTTAGGGTACTTTGAGGCTCTTTAACATGATGGTCTAAGGAACAAAAAGAGCAAGGAAATAAAGACAAAAGTACATGAAAGAAATAAGCAGAATTCTATCCTATTCTTCTTGTCCTTCCATCTTCAATCTATCGCTCCTCGCAAATCTCCTCTGTTCTCCATCAAGCTCCTCCAATCCGTCCTGGATGCGAGCTCGAACTCCGTCTAATCACGTCTCCATTTGCAATTGATCTGAAATCTAAGATTCCAAGTGCAAATGTTAAATGACACGTGTTTTGTTATCATCAAAACAAACGATCGCGGTACTCTAGCACCAACACCACGCACTGGTTCGCGGTCAGTCGTTTCCACTAGCGGGTACACCTAAGGTACAACACGAAACAGTATAGGGCCTTTTCCTCTCAGAATAGGGGTCTCGCCCCTCCACAGTCCACGTACCCTCGTCCGACTATCCCGGTTTGCCCAACGGGCTTAATAAAGTCGGTATAAGGTGGCTAGCTTAACCCTGGGCCCTGTGGAGTGGCTAGCTCCCTCCCTACACTAGTAGCACGCCTCGGTACCATATATGCGAGGGTCAACAGGAGTCGGTGTAGAGTGGTCAATCCTAACCCCAGGTCTCAACCTAAGGGTGGCTAGCTCCGCTCTACACTAAAAGGGACAGTTGCTCTCCTTGGTACCATGTACACAAGGACCAACTCACTTCCCATTTACATTCTAGATTCCTTTCATACACAGGAGTTCTACTCCTAATTCCCCATAGGATTCATACTCATATTCATCTCATTTATCCATATTCAGATCTCATGTTTCATAACTCGTTCCTCATCCATATACAGGTAGCTCATTTTTTCGCAATTCAATTCTCAATCATATATAGGAAATTTGTGATTTCACAGTTCAATTTCTCATTCACATACAGACAGCTCGTATTTTAACATACATCTCAAGTAAACAGAGTAGCTCAGTATCAGGCTCATACATTTCTACCCTAGGATTCATTCCACATCCTAGAGTTTCAATCAATTTAATCTAAGCAAGCATATTCTTTATTCTCATCTTAACAAATGAATTAAACCACTCTACCTGGTATCACGGGAGGAATGAGGGCCTGCACCGCAGATCTCGTCATCTCCGCGGGCCCCGAACACACCACCTGCTGGTAACCTGTACTAGCGACTAATTTACATCAGTCGAGCTCAAAACAATAGGTACTCAACACGAACACGTAGAGAAACTCGAGTGGAAAACAGTGGTACTTCGTTTGCGGAAATTTGATTCCGTTTGGGCCCTGAACAGGTCAAAAACACGGTTACTGTCCAAAATTAGACGTCTGAGACTAGTCCCAGACGTCAGATCTTATCTTTCACTTCTTGTGGCTGTCTCAGACGTCTAGACTCCCTTACAACCATCTGAGGAGAGTTCCAGATGTCTCACCTTCCTTCCAGCCGACTGGAACTGGAAGGGTCGTTGGACGTCTGGTGATGCGGTCAGACGTCTAAAAGTGCCTGGAAAGGCACACCGCGCCTTTCCAAAGTCCCGCACCTGCGTACGAAAACGCAAACCCATTCTCAGCCCAACATTTCCTATGCTACGTTCTGCATGGCAAAAAGTAGCGCAAGAGACACGTACCTCACGCGATATGATGTTTTCAGACGTTCGACTTCAGCTCTCGATGTCCTAGTGCCTCTCCAGATGTCTAATACTGGAACTTTTTCAGTACCAGAATCTCCTCCGCGACACTGCTCTCCTCGCAGTGCCATTCGCAATGCACTGCAGCAGCTGCAGAGGGCCAGGAGGCCGCCTCCTCGAGCCCCTCCTCATGCACGTGCCCACCACCGGCTGCGCGAGCTCCGCCAAGCTCCTTGAAGGTCCACCGACTTTGGTCTTCCTCTCTCACGCTCTTCCTTCCTCTCTCCCTCTCGTTCTCCCTCGCTCACCCTCTCTCTCGTCGCTCTCGTTCTCCCCCGCCGTGGCTGCATAGGGAAGTTGGCTGGAGGTGGCGGTGATTGGTGGTGAGGGGGCGAGGGTGGTGAGAAGGGGGGCTAGGGTTTAGGGGTGAGGGGTGTGGAGGAGAGAGAAGCGCTACGCGCCGCTCGCACGCAGAGCACAAAGGAATGTACAAAAATTTCCACTTTCAGACATCCGGGTCTGTATCCAGACGTCTGGACGGACGTCTGACTGAAACTCCAGACGTCTTATTCAACTTAAAAGGCAACGAGTCATTTCATTCCCCTAATTATACTTATCTAGAACCGATGCGCCCTCTTATAAAATTATCCCTAGTTGTCCACTTAAAATGACACCTATCTTTGCCGTAACCACCAAATCAAATATATGCTCTCCTCATCTTGGTACCATCTGCTTCCCACTCAACACTTCCTTTATACCCATAAATACTTACATATCCTCCCTCCACCTCGCACAACACCCAAACCCTACCACTCTCTGTGATTGTTCTTGACTCGTTTGGGTCGAGTCTATCAAGCTTGATTAGCTTTCTTGTGGATCCAAAGAAAATACCATGCATCCATGTGTCACTTGGGATGTTGTAGTGAGATACTTTGTGTCTACCATGTGTGATTGTTCTTAACTCTTTTGGGTTGAGTCTATCAGGCTTGATCAATTTCCCTATGGATCCAAAGAAAATACCATGCATCCATGTGTCACTTGGGATGTCGTACTAAGATTTCCTTGTGTCTTTTGAGGAAATGATTTGATAAAGATACTAAAGACTATAGGTATTGAGGAAAATACATAGACAACTCAATAATGACCAATGATACTAATATTAGTGATCATAATAATTGTTCTCTATTTATTTTTATGATTCTTTTCTACTTTACATTTGTTGATCAGTCCTTTGGACTCTATATTTAGGTGTAGCAAAGTAGCAAGAGACAATGGTAGTGTTTAGAGCAATTGGTACAAGTTTGAGATGGGCAATGACCATTGATTCGTAAGGATTGGAGATACTCCATTCACCCTTTCTGTTTAGTTCAATTTGTTTAGTTGCATTAAGTTATGTAATTGAGAGACTTTCTTCTCTTCTGTGGAATGTGGACTTGTAATTGCAACACTAAATCTAGTCGACATTTTTTGCTAATTTATTTATTTAATGCTTTATGTTTTGCTTGTCTAGTTATTATGCTTTATGAATAAGTGTTAGGTAATGTGAATTTTATATTTAGAAACTCAAACTTATTAGGTTTGGTCAAATGGTGAGATTTGGTCATCACACACCAAGAGGTGGAAAGGTAAGAGAAGATATCATGTGTACTTAGAGGTATGTGAACCTTCTATTCCTATTACTCCTTTGATCTTTCATGTTGTGGAAAGTTTGTCTAACAAGTCTATATAAGAAGGTAAACATATGGTCTTTGATTCTCCTATTATGGATGTGAATATAATGCTTGTTCTAGTTTGTTCCTATGTGGTTGTGGTGGACTCAAAGGATTGGGTTATTGATGCTGGTAGAGGATTCATTGAGAAAGTTGATCATGATTGAAAGACCTTTAGCCTAGTCATGAGAAGACTAAACTTGAAACTTCCACCAAATCAAAAGAAACTAAATGATAGTCCCACAATTGTTCATAAACTAACCTTTGATCCAATAACAATTTGTTAATCAACCAATGCACCAATCTCTAGCAATCTATAGAAGTTTTACTTATGCAAGAGCCATGGACAAAGAGAGTAGGAGAAAAGGAAAATTACAAATGAGTTAAAAGATATAAATTGAACAGAGTTGACTTCTATTTGTAGATACTTCAATAAGGGTAATTGCTCTTGCTATCACTTGGCAATTTTTTTTTTTACTCAATTCCCTTTGATGTTGTGGCTTCTAGAATCTTCAATTGAATGAATCTTCCTCTATGGTGCCTTTTTTAGCAAGTGATAAATTTTCTACAATGTTGTGGCAACACTTTGGCTAGGTCAAAGAAAATATGATGAACTTTTTACGATGAACATAATATGGGCTCCAAGATAGATTCATTTGACCAAGGTACAAATAATTTCGATTGGATGGATTTGGATTATGGATTTAATATGAGACTAATCTTATATTGAATTTCAGATAATTCAGATAGAAAATAGATGTGGATGTAAATATAAAGATATTTGCTCCATATCTGCTTTGGTTATAAGCCTAGGTGATAGAAACTCTTCGATAGCTACAATCCTACACAGGTTGCAAGCTTTTGATAAGGATACATTTAATTAATAAAAATCCTCATACCTAAGGTCAAATACTTAATATTAGTGCAAGCTTCGTGATTTACACGAGATTACGCACGAAGAATTGATATTCACATTATTATTAATTGATTTATGAAAAGTATATTTTTCCCTTATTTTAAGTAAGTATGCATGTCTTAAGATGATAAGTTTGATCTAAAGAAAATATATTATGCCCTTATTTGCATCGATTGACGTGTACGCACGAAGAATTGATATTCACATTATTATTAATTGATTTATGAAAGGTATATTTTTCCCTTATTTTAAGTAAGTATGCATGTCTTAACATGATAAGTGCGATCTAAAATAAACATATTATGCCCTTATTTGCATCGATTGACGTGCATTCATTCTTATTGAGTCTTAAGAGTTGGTGACTATCCTTCATTAATTTCTCCTACTTGGATACTATAACCTAAATTAAATATTGCATGTGATTAACTTACTCTAATGACTTTGAGATTAATTGACGACCTAAACAGGTAAGCGATTAATATTTGATTTGAATATTCTTTTGTAATATGATTGGGATTCTCATTTAAATGGCATTGCATGCTTATCTTGATGCATAGCGGTTGTATTCTTTCTTGTGATAATTGATTATTGTGCACACTTCTGAATGTGAAACTCCAAGTTGTGATAATCATCATGATTGAACCTTAATGTCAACTACCAGGTTCACATCTAGCTGTAAGATAACTAAATGTGCATAGTCCATTCTTGAATAACCTATTAACCAAGGATTCCAATGAGTATCATGAACTTATATATTTGATTAAGACAATTTAGTTATCCAAAGTCCATCCTAGATAAATGGATTATGATTAGATATGGATATTGTTAAAGGATGACTCGGTGGTTCATAATAGATTGACCTAGATTTAGGTTGGTTAGACAAATTAGGGAGTGGATTAGCCTTCTTATGAATCTATACTAGGCTTATTGGCCAACCAGATAGCATGGTAAGGGTATGAAGGTGAATATGAAGAAATGTTATATTTAGGATATATACCTAAGTTGTAGAGAGGGTTATTTGTGGACCAGAGTAGGTCATGACTATATGTATAGTCCACGGTATGTAGCCATCACACTATCTAATTAGCTGAAACCTTGGGGTGATCAAATGAGTTAGAAGGCAAGTGTGGGGTTTTCTTTTTGATCAAGAGAATGCCTCGTGTTGTTTTATCTCTTTGGATATCTCAACGAAACCTCCTTGTGCCTTCCGAGGAAATGAATAGTGATAATCATGATCATGCTGTTGAGGGCAACGCATATATTGATAATTGATAAATAAAGAGTAATCAACATGAAAGTAATAATTACATCAATTAAATTGTACCCATCCTTTGTACACTATTCATTGAATTGTTCCTTTGTTTGATGACATATTCCTAAACTCTATACTTAGGTACAACTAAGCAGTTTAGATTGGATTGGGTTGAATTGCATAACTCTTGATACAAAAAGTGTGCATTGAATTATGAATTTATTAAAATTTGATCCAATTGGATCCATGTGCACCCCTACCAAATATATCTTTGACAATATTTACTTTTTGAATGGTACATGATAATATATGTACATGGATAATCGGTAGAGATGTAAAGATCAAATCAAATTGAATTTTATTAAATTGAGATAATCTAGTAATATCTATTTCAAGGTCTAATCCGATTCAATCCCATCCTTATAATTTCGGATTGGTTCAAATTGAAATAGGTTTCTTTTTTTAATCGTACATGATTTTGTAATTTACACGTGACTTCCGATAGCTAATGTAAAGTTTTAACAAGCAAGATTCCCTGTTTGAAATTGAATGCTTATTTTTACGGTGAAGAGGGGAGGTGGGGGATTTGTGTTTAGGATTTTTACAAGGAAATTGAGACTTGGGAATTTTACAAGGATTTGTGTTTAGGATTTTTACGGCTTACGGCCCAGATTACACCTAGTATAAACTTTTCAGATTGCGGATCGGATTGGATTGGTTAAGATCTTAACCCAAGTTTAATTTAATTAAAATAAATTGAAAATTTTTTAATTCATTCCGACGCATAGCGGATTGCAGAATAATCTAATCCGTATGTACCTCTAATATTTGGTTATGATACACCAGTAATGATATCTGATTTGAAATTAAATATTATTGATGTAATTTAATTTACATCTAAACATCACCAATGTAATTTAACTTTCGAACGTAGCTTTGTATAAATTTCATGTTATCATGTATTTATGCATTAACACACCCATTTCTTGTGGCTGTCCCATTTACCAAACGTGGAAATTAAGCCCATGACAAACTTGCATCACCTGCTAACCAACCAGACCAACAGAAGCGTCCATGAATTATTTTCCTCTAACGATGAAGACGTCTGTTAACAATTTTTTCCTCGATTTGAAAGCGTATAACATGGGCATGTTATTGCAAAGTGCTTTTATGTAACGAACCGAAGACAAGATACTGCCATAAGATACAAGCATAGCCGCATCACCAAACATCAGAGAAGACAACATGACATTAGCATATTGGGGTGGGCATTAGATTTGGTTGAGTGGGTCCTGATTATTTGATTTTGGTCATTTCGGATTTGGGTTGACAAAATGATCACCCATGACCCACCCAAATAATTAGATCGAGCTTGGGTCAGGTGAAACCTGCATGTGATATTTGATTCAAAACTTATCATCGATGATGTTTGGTTCATAACTGAAATAATAATAATAATAACAAAAGGGAAACAACAAGAAGGTAGCAACAAAAGAGGGTTGACTTGACCAATCTTCTCTTGCTCCATCCCACCAACCACCGAAAGTCCTAATAGATCTGCATATATATCTTAGTTGAAAATTACTTCATATGAATATGCTACGTAAAAAAAAAAAAATCAAATCAATCTAACACTCTTCTCCTCTACATCGAAAGGAGCTTATTTTCGATGATTTAAGTATTACAAAATTTGATCTTATTTGATGAAAATATTAGGATCGTTTGATTTTAATGAAATTTTATGTATTTTATATTTTCACTACATAATTTCAATCTCTAAACTTTCATTTTGAACATTAATTGACCTAACTTAGGTGATGGTGAATCGCGTGCTCCCCCCCACACCCCCTTCTCTCTCTCTCTCTCTCTCTCTCTATATATATATATATATATAAAAGGGAGGGGGATGGTGTAGCTTAGATGCACCCAGTTAGGTGTAGCTGCCATCTGCCACTATTGAATCTCATGAATAGTTCAAATTGAATCCACTAAAACCCCTTGCCTCCTTCCACCATCAATGCCTTCTCCTCCTTCACCATCAGCAATCGCCACCACCACAACCCTCTACCGCTCCTCTTCCACCAACAAAAACACCACCACCATCCCACCCTGTGCGTCCTCCTCCTCCACCACTATCTCGCACTATACCTCCTCCTCCTCCACCATCAATACTCACCACCACCACTGCTCCTCCACCAACTGACACCACCACCATCTCTCCCTTCTCCTCCTCCACCAATTGCTACCATCGTCATCCTACCATACTCCTCCTCCTCTTCCTCCTCCTTGCACCTTCCTGCTCCTCCTCCTCCTCCTCCTCCTTGCCCCTTCCTGTTTCTCCTTCTTCCCTTGCCCATCCCCTCCCCTTGTTAATTTCAATCTTTTTCTTTTTGTTTCCTTCCATAATGTTAAACTACACAAGAAACATGGGGACTTTTGGTGTAGTTGATTACCTTTTGAATCGTAGTCACGAGCAATTAATATTATTGATTTTTTGTTTGGATATTTCATCTATGGAAACGTTGTTGTCATTAATGGTAATTTTAATTAAGATACAAGTTGTGAAGAAAGAAAATGATTTTCAGATTATTGTCACAAGGATATATGATCCAAAAATGTCATTGTGGGTTATACCGTTTACACCTCTCACAAGGAATCTAATAAAAGATAAAAATTGCATCACTGTCTAAGATGGTATATAATGCATATTAAAATGTCAATCATAAAGTGTTGAATATATTCTTGTATTTTATTTGTTTTTGTAACTTGTAAGTTTTTGTCTTATCCTATAGAAAACTAATTCATGTAAGTTCTTTAAATGGGTTGACAATTATTATATTCACAACTTTGACATTCAGTATCAAATTAATCCAATGTAGGAACACCAAGAGAAGTTAACGAAAAAGATGATTTTAATGGAAAAAGAATTACAAAAGCTACAACAATAGGAGAAAGACTTGAAGCTAGAGAAGTTATGTTTGGCAATAAAATTGAAGCTATTAAGAACTATGTTGTAGGTTTTGGACTTCAACTTCTCGTAGTCGTTGTTATGCAAGTGACATTCAATGTATGAGTGGATATTCAATAACATGATATATACTTCTTATGTAATAAACTAGAAGTAACATTCAATTTGATGTTATTTGACATTGCTACATTATGATCAAAGTTGTACTTTATCTTCTACATCTTATCAAAGTGTGTAAGCTATCAAGTTGTATTTCATTTTTTGTGTTATGATCAAAGTGCAAGAATTTGATAGCGTGCAAAGATGTTTTCATACAATTGGGTTGTGGGGTTGCACAAGGCTTATGTCAATTAGATTCTTTAGGTGGGACATTAAAAGTGATGGATGTTTCCTTTGCCCATGTTTTAAATGTGGCAGGAATGCATGGTTTTGACAATGTTTGTTGATTTCTTTAAGTTGATTGGGTATATAGCTCAACTACAAATTGGGTGGGGCAAGTGGAGGGAAGTTTTTTTGTTGTATGGTGGGATAAGTAATGTGTTGGATGTCATAAGCGAGTGCATATGTTATAACTTACAAGTTGGTACTACTTTTTCAAAAACTTACAAGTTGGTGTTATGTAATTTGAGTGTGGCTAACCGGTAGAATGAAAAATAGCTTTGATGTGATATGTCTTGTGGCTAAGGTAGGATGAATTAATTTTGGTATAAGAGCTGATGAGTTATCGTTATCTAAATAAGTGCACTTGGTATTTTTGAACTTAAAGGAATTTGCACGGTTGATCATTCGTTTCTTGTTGGACTTGCTCCTAATTTGACTTTGCAGTGATTCCATTATTATGTAAAACTGAAGCAAACCATTCAATTTTAATTGGGCTGCACCAATTTTATTGGAAGAGTTGGAAATGGTCACGGCAAAGCAAGTTACATCTCGTGCCATTCTCCCCTTATTTCCCTGAGGAGAATCAAGTATGCCAAAACAAATGACAAGTGAAGAGAATCATTACATGAATCACAACAAGGTAAACATCACTCTTCTATCTTGAACCCCCTAATTATCAATCTTGGTGTGTGCACTTCAATCTGTTTTGAACAACACTTCAATATTCCTGAAGCACCAGCAGCAATCAGCATTCCACGAACAGAAGAAGCAGTAGCATTCTAGCAGCAGTTGAATCATCTATGTTGAACAAATTGCTTTGATTTAACGAGTACACTTTGTGAAAAAAAACATTGAGAAATGAAAAATCTGACTCCACTTGTCAACATTGAAAAACAATCTGTAACTTAAGTTAGTTTTCCTCTGTTACTGCATTGGCAAAAATTTGTGTTTCTTTCATGTTAGTTTCTTCTTTCATGCGGCAAATTGAAGCAGTGATATGAAAACATAATTTTCAAACATAAATCTGTTAGTGGAGTTTACACTCTTTAACATGTCCTTTTTTTTATTTTTAGAAGTAATTCCATGACATTGCACTTGCTTTCCGTATTTTGATTTCCGTATAGATTTGCAAAATTGCCATGTATTAGAAACTTCAATGTTAAAATTCCAAGGTGGTTGTTGGCAGTCTGCGTGAGCACACAGACACATGAAATATAATTGCCATATATGCTTTTCTTTGTGGTTTGGAAGGATTTACTTGCCAAGGAGAAGTACCTAGTCACCTTCACCGTGGGAAACAACCAGAAAAATAATATTTATGCATGTGTTAAGAAGGCTAGTCAACAAATTTGGTGTATTACATTGGATGATGTACAGGTTACTTGATTACTTAATGCAACTTTTGGATGTCTACTAAGCATCCAGTAGTCACATCATGGACAGCACGTATTTTGATGAGGCACCATACAAACGACGTTGCCCGTCTTTCATAAACCATAACTGATGACTCATTACAACTTGTAAGGAAATGTGAAAGAAAAGACCCAAGGGGAAAGATATGGAGGAAAAATGGGAAGAGAGTATCATACACCTACCACATTATGTAATCTTAAGTGTCTCCCTAAGCCCAATGCTGAAGGTGCTTTGCAAGCCCTTCTTGCCTAATTCTGGGTTTCCTTTGTTGGGATTTGGTGAAAGTACCACCTGGTACATGTCACATGGTAGCTATTAGGCCACGTGGTAGCTATTCAAAGGCCAGTAGGGCCATCAGTTTTAGAGTCCAAGAAGTTAAGTAGAAGTTTTTTCTTAGTTGGCAAGTAAGTCTAATTTGATTTATTTATTTTAGGAGATATTGTAAGATTTGATTTCTGTTAGTTAAGTCAATTTTTAGAAGTAGGACTACGTACTCTTTATTTAAAGAGAACCTTTCCAATGATTTGAGATTTGAGCAATAACATTAATTCTTCCATGATCAAGAGCTCCTCTCATCTCCCAACTTCCCAACAACACAATCGGCCCACAAGAACAATCTCGGCAACCTGCACACGCACCCAGCAGGCCGGTTCAAGTCTGAACCAACCCTCTTTCAACCTCTGCAGGTGGTCTACACCACCAAACTGGCCTGCACCCTGCAGACCAGTCCACAGCACCCAAACCGGTCCATATCAGGATTGGTTGGTCTCTACTGCAACCACAAGGCGCTTCTTTCCCTCTCCATGCGTTGACAGCCACCCTGACAGGCTGTTTTTCCCACGTATGAGAGTCTCCACGCTCCGCTACCACGCCAATTCTTGACATGATATCAGAGTAGTCGTTCTAGACTTCCCGTTCGTGTGGTTCGAGATCGTGCGGTGGTGTTTCGCGCATCCAAAAAAGTTCTCCCTCAACAAAACCAGCAACTTACACGGTGGAGGATCAAAACCAACAACTTACACAGTAGAAATGGTAGAAGCATCATCAACCGTCAATGACACTTCGCTCGGATCGGGAGAGAGCAAGGTGATCGTCTCTGGGACAACCATCAAGCTCCGTGGGGCCTCCAAGTACATTTTGTGAGCTCGCGCCTTCAAAATCTTCATTGGAGGTCAAGAGAAGTTGCTTGTTCTTTTGGAGGAGCCGAAGGAGAATGATAAGTACAAGAAGGAGATTTATCAGAAGAGGCATAGTGTAGCCTCTAAAAGAACTCTAAAAATGCATCGACTTCTACAATTTCTCTTGGTGACCTTAGCTCGAAGAAAAGCCGAAAGTCTTTACTGGCTCAGGAGTAAGGCACCATACTTCTCGAGGAGACATGTGGAACTTCCTAATATATCGAGAAATGTCGAGATGAAAAGCTCGACTCTCGAACGTAGAAGAAGACATTAGAAGATCATCCTCAAAATCTCAAGAAAAAGAACGATGCATCAATTTCAATTTCGGTAAGTCATCGGCCTCCTGATCTTCGACTTGAGGGGGAGTGTTGGGATTTGGTGAAAGTGTCACATGGCAGCTATCTAAAGGCCAATAGGGCCATCGATTTTGGAGTCTAAGAAGTCAAGTAGGAGTTATTTTTTCTTAATTAGTAAGTAAGCTTAATTTGATTTATTTATTTTAGAAGATATTGTAAGACTTGATTTTACCAAATCTAGAAGATTTGATTAGATTTTGTTAGTTAAATTTATTTTTAGAAGTAGGAATGCATACTTTCTATTTAAAGACAGCCTTTCTTATGATTTAAGCTTTGAGCAATAACATTAATTCTTCCATAATCAAGAGCTCCTCTCCTCTCCCAACTTCCTAACAACACAATCGACCCACAGGGACGATCCCGGCAACCTACACACTCACCCAGCAGACCAGTTCAAGTTTGAACCAGCTCTCTTTCAGCCTCTGTAGTTGGTCTACACCACCTGACTGGCCTCTCCTCTCTCCTGTAGACCGCTCCACAGCACCCAGACCAGTCCACATCAGGACTGGCTAGTCTTTGCAGTAGCCACAAGGCTCTTCTCTCCCTCTCCATGCATTGATAGCCATATGTTTTTCCCATGTACGGGAAAAACAATGAAGTCAATGAAGCGCAGGAGATATTGTAAGTCTTCACACTCTGCTTTTGCATCAATTCTTGACACTTTTTGCATCACATCAGCAAACTCAATGAAGTCAATGCGCCCATCCTTCAGAGATACATGGAAGAAAGGTTAATTATCGAACTTAAAAGCATTAGCATGAAAATATGTGAAGGCCAGATAGCTCACATTATCCTAGTCGACTTCTATCATCATTGCTTCCAACTTACTTTCATCTATGCCAAACTCCTGACATGCCTGTTGTTACGACCCGATCTGACTCCACTGAGAAACCTAGGTCGAATTACGTCATCTATCCCAAGACCTGATCATCCAATAAGAAATAAATCGAAGCCATAACATTTTTACTCATGCAATCATAGCAAGGAAAAATTAATGACAGAAGGAAAAGAAACATGAGTCATGCACTAAAGTCCATTCTCAGGAAATAAACGTAGCGTTTAGACATAACTATCACAAATAAAAGATATAAGCGGAAAGCAGAAACTAAAGGTTCTGAACAAAACAAATATATTCACTATTACAGGATAAAGATTGTGCTACAGCAGAAAAGAAACTACAAGCTAAAGCTGAGCCCAACACCTTCTACAGTCGGTGATACTGACTGCTTAATCTCCTAACCTGAACACAGGTGGTAGACGTCAGCAAAAGCTGAGTACAATGGCAAGTGTACATTAAGCTAACTTTAACTAAAGAGAAAAACAATACAATTGCAGGCAATTTGTATGACTTATTTTCGTTATTAGCTATTAGTTTTCTTAATTTCATGTATTCTAACAAAGGGTTCTACTTTCTCTTGGTTCACATATTCCTTAATGGAATGATCTTGTTGCAGTATTCTCGCGATGCAGAACGTGCACGTGATGTTCTCTTGACCTAGAAAACACCCCGTATTTGTCGTACACCCAATCTACCACCAAGGGTCATAATCGCGACGTAGTGGTGACTACGACATGCGTGATAAACATGCAGGAGGCTACCCGCATTAGTACATGATCAGTTGTTTCCACTAATCAGTATGTTTTAAGTCGTATAACACAGAACAGAACAGGGGTTGCGTCCCTTACCAATCTACGTACCATCGCCCGACTATCCCGGTTAACCTTGTGGGCCTAACAGGAGTTGATGTAGGAGGCCATACCTACCCTGACCCTGAGTCCCAACCTAAGGGGAGGTCACTTCTTTCCCTACACAATGGAACAATCAGCTCTCCTTGATGCACGTGCATTCGAGAGCCAACTCATTCCCAAGGTTTATAATTCTTACACCATCTACTAACTAGTTTGAGCATTCTTAGCACCACATTTTAATTTCATAAGGGCATCTCTTTACTTCCTTAGGTTTCAGGAGTATTTCTAATTGTATCCCTCGCAGAAACGTTTCCCAAGGGTCCTTAGGTGAGATTCATTGTCAAAACTCAAGAATTATTGCTAAGTGCAAAGTGTAAATTCTAACCAAGTAATATTAGAATAAGAAAACTATGCAAGTTAATCGTTCTCTGTGAAAGACTTTACCAAAAAAAAAAAAAAAAAAGGACCCGCAGGGTATTCAATCAAGTCGCAAGATCTAAAATAGCACACCCTATACTACCTTCAACTAGAAATATGTTGATTTAACATTTTCTTAGAAATATCATTGCTAAAAGATCCAAAGGGGGGCATTTAATTGAACCATAAAATGGTTAGCATCATCAATACACATTTGCACAAAAGTTCTTAGGATAATGTTTTGCTCTTGTAAAAAGAACATGTCACTAGAGAACGGTGATTTGAATTTATATTTTAAGTTCGGCGAGAACAAGGGGAAGAGATCACTTTACCCAGGTTTCTGGAAGATATGGAGGCGCCCTAGGTCTACTTGATGTTCCGGTTGGTGCTGTAGAAACCCCCACGGATATCGAGTCACTCTCGGGTGGAACACCTACGATAAACCAAGATCAAACGATCATTAGGTACCTTGATTGAAAATTTCATTAAAAGTAAACACGAGCTACCAGGGCAAAATAGGATACCAATACGTAGGAGATTAAACGAACTCTTCAACGATACCTTACGCGCGTAAAACAGGGCTTGTGTAGTTCCTGAACCGACCCAAAGAACGATCTAGGGTAACGTGAACTGACCACGGTTGGTCCTGATCGACCAGTTTGCACGAACCCACCAGCCTTCCGTCAGACATGCGTCGCGTGCGCGTTGGCTCGCGCCTCACAACCTGGACTTCGCGTCGCTGTAGCCCTCGGTCCCCGCGCTTCGCACCACAACAGCGCTCGGTGCTCGCGCGTGTTGCACGCACCTCGCGTCGCTGCAACAGCCTCCGAGACCGCGCGGCCTCACGCTTCGTGCCGCTGCAGCCCTTCGATCCCGCACGGCCTCCCGCTTTGCACCGCTGCAGCCCTCGGTGCCCGCGCTCCAATGTTCCCCCGCCTCTCACTTTCTTCTGTGGGTGCAGTGGAGAGGATGGGAGGACTCCTGGGTTGGGTGGGGGTGGGGGGGTGCCGCGGGAAAAAAATTGGAGTCTCGTGGCGTATGTGGTGCAAAAATGGAGGGGAGGGGTATTTAAAGGGTTAGGGTAGGGTTTTTGGGGCCCGTTAGTGTAAGGTGGGGCCAGGGAATTTGTAGAAGCCCGCGCCCAACGACACCCCACCTTTAAATGAGGGCCTTACATGGGCCTCCTAGTGTGAAAATTGTGAAAAAGATCCTAAAGTTTAAGAAAATCTATCTACGGAGCACTTGACATCGAAAAAAAGAGAAAAAAAATAATGCGGGGAAACTGCGAGGACAACCCCAAGTTCTCGGTAATTTTTTTACAAAGTGGCCCTGGGGTCATTTCACCTGTTACAGCTTATCATCTGTTATATACCCACTACCATCCTTATCAAAATATGTGAAGGCTGCAACAAGATGGTCCCCCCTTTCAACTTTGTTGAAATGCAATGTGGCAGCAATGAACTCTTCATAATCTGTCAGCTTACTGCTTCACGTAGATATGACTACCTGCTTACAGAGAAATAAAATCTAACCAAAAAAAAAAAAAAAAAAAGGGTATTCCAACAAGAATTGGGAAATCATAAAAACCAAAGAGAACCGGTTTCACTGGACAATTATAAGTAGCTTTGACCGCCAAATTAAACATCATGATTCACTGATAAATACTTCAATTTACATCAAAAAAGTCTATCATAATTTTGAAGAATGTCACGATCCAAACCTTACATAGAAAACTGACAAACACGCTGGTACCAGCTAAGTTCATTAAATTTAACATGCACTAGTTAGAAAATTAAATGTTCATCGAGACAACTTATAACATGTCTTAATGAGATTGACAAATAGACCACAAACTACAACTACGATGCACATCTACAATCTGAAATGGAGATTACTTCACAAAAAATCCAACAGCAAATCATCTATAGCAAACTGATGTCAGCCATTCAGATATCATGAAATTAATAGGGGTATAAAAATTAGTGGTATGAATTCAATTGAATGATTTGAGATTAATGATGACCTCATTATTAAGCCTCTAAAATCTTCCGTCTCTTCATCATTCCAACAAGAATCCAATGCCCGATCATATTGTTGAACAAACTCAGATAAGGTGTTTGAGCATTTATGTAGCCATCAAAATAAGAATTCATACTTTCATCTCTTTAACTTGTTGACACCCCAGCCCAAAGCATATCTCTAAAATACATAGGCACTCAATGCTAGTGAACATCATACGTTTTACACAACCAACTGTCGCTCGCTATTTCATACTTTTCCTTCAATTCTATCCACTCTCTCTCAAACTCTTCTATACTCCCACATTTGTTAATCCATCGATCATAATCATCTTGGAATTGTTTGACACATCGCAATTTCTACAAGTGTATCAATGCATTTTCCCTTATATGCCACATACAAAATCTATGTAATGTGTAAGAAAAAATTTCTACAATTGTTTGTCGTATGGCTGGATCTTGATCAGCTATAATTGTTGTGGACATTTTACCACACATGCAATTTACTGAAACAACCATTTAAAAGTTTTTATAGATTCATCAGAAAGCAAAGTACAACCAAAGAGTGTAAATTGCCTTTGATGGTTGACGCCAGTGAATGATGCGAAGGGCATGGAAAAATTATTTATTCTGTATGTTATGCCAACCAGTAATACATCACCAAATTTTAAATAAGATCTTGATCTACCATCAGCTCAAAAAATACTTCTCATAAGACCAATTTTATCAACTTGAGGTTTAAAAAAGAAAGTAGGATTGGTGGCCACCTTTTCTAAAAAGGATACATCAATTATCCTACACTCCTATCCAATATTATTTTTCCTTTTATTTTTGATTAAATCCCTACAAAACTAACTTGTGACATTTTCTTTTTCCATCTCAGTAACTACAATAGCAATCTTGCATGGACACAAGCCATAAGTATGCAATGTGGTTATCATTTCTGTTCTAGGAGAAGATACTTGCTTATGTGATTGTAACCTTCTTATGTTACATGAACTTACCATTACATGATTATATTCATCGTGAACCTGTTTCACAACCCAATTTCCCTTATTTTGCAAACATTGATATGTGCTTCACAACATTGCTGTCACTGCTTTACTTCTCTCCCTCATTCCCCTTCCTTCTCAAATTTTTAAATCCATCATTGGAGCATACAATAGTACAAGACACAATAGGTCTTGAATTTTTAGACTGTTGGATTGAATGCTTACGTATCGAAAATCACTTCAATTTTGCATATGCATGGTAAAAATAACATGCATCATTTGCTGATTTAAACTCCATGCTTACATTAGGCTTCGCTCCTTCAACATTTATCATTTTAGCATTTGCTCCATTAAGCTAGTTATTATTTGCATCCAATTCATTTATCCCATCCACTTCAAGGTCATACGTCGAATGAATGATTCTCAACTCCAATTTCATCATCTAATGTGTGATTTTCAACCTCAAATTCATCAACCAATGTGTAGCTATTGACTTCAACAAGTTATCCATTTTTTCCTAGAATAAATGAATGAGAAATACAGTAAATAATGATGCCAAATAATATACTTAACATCTTCTCACAATACTCAAGAAGATGATTTTTACTACCAATAAAACAAATATTTTTATTTCAATTTAGCTTAACCCTTCCAACAATATCGATCAAACTGACCCATTAGTTGAAGACGGTGAGGTTGTGACGTGGTGGTGGCTGTTTGGTGGAGGAGGACGACCAGGAGCAGAGAGGGCTGTGGTGGTGGAGGAGGAACAGTGAGGGGACGGTGGTGGTGGCCGTTGGTGGAGGAGGAGGAAGGGTAGGGGATTGGCAAGGGAAGGAGACGGAGGGACAGGAAGGGGCGGGGAGGAGGAGGAGGAGCAGAAAGGGACGGCGGTGGTAGCCATTGGTGGAGGAGGACAAGGGAGAGATGGTGGTGGTGTCTGTTGGTGGAGGGGGAGGAGCAGCAGGGATGGCTGTGGTCGAGGAGGAGGAGCGTTGATGGTGGAGGAGGTGCAGCGCCAGACGGTGGTGGAGGAGGACGACGCGCAAGGAGGGATGGTGGCGGTGTTTGTTGGTGGAGGAGGAAGAGGTGTAGCGCGAGACGGTGGTGGAGGAGGAGGATGAGAAAGAGGGAGGGGCGGGAACGACGAGGAGGCGAACCTGGGCACCGGCGGCGGCCGAGCGACGGCGTAGCGACGGCTGAGCGGTGACCACGAGGAGGAGCGGTGCCAGACGGCGTAGTGGGCGGGAGGATGTTGGATGTTGGATGGTTTCGCAGAGTGGGTGGGGGGTTTTTCTGTCGGGGTGGAGGGGAAGAACGGATTGATCTCAACCGTCGATGCAATGCAACGGCTACGAGGAGTGGGCTGTACATAGCTAACGATACTTCAGCTAACGTCTCCCTTTCTTAACCCAACGGAAAAGACCAAATTAACGTGACCGCCACTCGCGGTCTCCCTCTTCCTCCTCCTCCTCCTCCTCCTCTCTCTCTCTCTCTCTCCCTTCCTGATCTCAGCACAGATCTCCCCTATCGTTCTTCCCAATGGACGCACCAGTGGTGGGCGCGGAGCCCCCACGGCACGCCTCCTCGCCGCCGCTGCCGCCGCCGCATCGGTGCGGGCTCTGCGACAAGGACACGGTCCACCAGATCGCGCAGGTGCTACTTCTGGGCCTCGCCACCGCCTGCGTCGACTCCACGACCGGCGACATCTTCCGCACCCCTTCCTCCGTCGCCGTCGACACCCGGCGCGACCTGCTCGACTACCTCTCCCAACGCGCCGACTCCTTCGCCGCCGAGTCCTCCCTCGTCCTCCTCCAGGGCGAGGGCGACGAAGACCCATCCTCCTCCCCACCTCCTTCCCACCCCTCCGAGATTATCTCCGACCTCGCCGAGGACTTCGCGGCCACCCGCCGCGGCCTCCTCGGCCGCGTCTCCGGCTGGCTCCTCTCCGAGAGCCGCGAGGACAAGATCGACGACCTCGTCCAGGATCTCGAGGCCAACGGCTTCTGGCTCCCCGACCGCCGCGAGGCCGCCGCCGAGCCCCTCCTCCGCGGCGTCGACCTCCGCAACGAGCACCACTGCGCGGAGGGGTTCGGCAGCGAGGAGGCCCTCGTGGAGCACCGGAGGAGGTGCCCGTTCCACCTGGTGAGGTGCGGGAACGAGGGGTGCGAGGGGAGCTTCTCGGCGGTGCGGGCGGGGAGGCACGACGGGGAGTGCGAGTACAAGGTGCTGCCTTGCGAGCAGGGCTGCGGGGACAGCGTCGTCAGGAGGGAGATGGACCGCCACTGCATCACCGTCTGCCCCATGAAGCTCGTCAACTGCCCCTTCTACCCGGTCGGCTGCCACTCCACCGTCCCGCGCTGCCGCATCCCGCAGCACTGCACCGAGGAGTACCTCCAGTTCCACCTCGTCTACGTCCTCCAGAAGATGAGGAAGATGGAGGTCGCCACAGACGAGCTCAAGGAATTGGCATCCATGCTCGAGAAGGTCATCGAAATGGAACTTTCTTCTTCTTCTTCTTCTTCTTCTTCTTCTTCTTCTTCTTCTTCTTCTGATATTTCTTGAAAAATCCATTGCGCCAATAGATAGTTAGTTACCAAGCACAACCGCAAGCCACAACGATTTACGTAGGAAAAACCACCGGCGGAGAAAGAGAGAGAGAGATTGATCCACTATATAGAAGGAAAAGATATAAACCCATGCCTCAAACCCTAAAGAGAGATCAAGGACAACGCGCTCCTGAGAAAAGAGAAGGAGAGAATGCTCCAAGAAACCTAACACACACACATATACACAGTACATGTTTGATCGGATCCTTAACCGGTCTCCCCCCATTGATCGGGTCGTCAAGATCCATTTAAAATTGTATGTTGGATCATAATCAGGTCATCGGCATTTAAGGCATAATCAATGATGTTCATGCTGGTGATAGTTTTTTTGCAGGTTCCATTGTGTGGCCATTTTGATTAGTGCCAGCTATCACTTCGTGGTTTCCTTGCTTGATCCGTTGAAGTGCTTTCCTTTTCTTGAATTTGAGGATGGCATGGACCAAGAACCACCCTAAGAATTTGGAATGTGTGTGCTATCGATTGCACATGGACCTGAAAGTACATGGAAATGGAAAGTAGAAGTTGTGCTCCTCAAACCGTCTGTGATTTGAAAGGGTGATTATATATCCCAAGGAAAGTAGGCGCTTAAGTTAGTTTTGCGCATGCTTTCTTATAGATGTACTTTTTGGTGACATCTTTTCAATTGCTTTCTTCCTTCAAGGGAGGGTGATAATATGTGTGGAGGATACCACGGCAGATCCAGGGTGGGAATATAGATACGAGAAAGAGGAAAGTGGGAAGGGTGGATGGATCATACTTGGAACAGAGGGGCAGAATTCGACCTGCAAGGGGGATAAAAGGTTGCAATGCAGCAATTAGAATGATGTATCGCTCCTAAACTCGTGGGTACAAGTGGGAAAAACACAACGGGGAATATTGCATACAAATATATTTCAGCATTGCATCAAAACTACCATGAGAAGAGAAAACCTTGCAAATACTTGACACTGAGTGAATGAGACCAAATTAGCAACAAAACAATTGAGGGGGGCAGAAGGGCACTGTGAATGAGCTTTGATCTGGAACCTCTCCAGAGGAGCCGATTAGCACAGCAAAGTACTCTTTTTTCCATTCATGATGCTTGATTTGAAGATAGTAGATCGTTTCCTCGTTTTGCCCATTTGTGCTTTTTCTGAGAAAGTCAATTCTCGCATTTCATGTCCATGGGGTGAACAAATGCTGCTTTATCTAGGGAAACAGTCCCTTGAATGGACCATCTAGTGCTTTCTTATGCCATAGTCTGGAACTTATGTGAAGACCGAACTTAGGTGGTGGTCGCAATGGTTATCATCCAAGCAGCTTACGAAATGATATCTGTGGTCGACTAATTTTATAACTCTTTCCATTCAGCATATTTCCTTTCTTAGTTGCATTGTTTTCTACATGACACTTCTAATGTTCTTTATGGTTCATCTGAGAACCTTATTTCCTGATTTTTTTAAAAATTTTTGTTCATGGCAGTTTCAATCTGAAAATGAACTATCTGAAGCCTTAAATGTGAGATCCCTAACCTTTGCACTTAAGAGACAAGAAGCCAAGATCGAGAAATTAGAAGCTGAAATTAATGAACGTCGATCTCGAGAAAAGGAACTAAGTGAGCAGGGTGAGGTTCTCTTGGAAGAAAATAAACCTGAAGACAATCAGGTCGAAGGCCAACTTCAAGATAATAACAAAGTGGAAGGTGGAGGTGATGGAGGTCACTCTGGAGAAAAGAATCACAAAGAAGCCCCCTCTCAAGAAAACTAGAAGGGAATCATCGAAAGTATCCAGAGAGTGCTCGGATGGAAGATTTCAGAGCTTAATTAGATTCTAAAGTAAACTACAGGAAACAAAGTTGGTATATATATCTCTTCTTTTTCACAGTAAAATTGCAGTTTTAAATATATTTTCTTCGAACATCTTAGACTGGCTGTGCAGAGTATTCTCTTTGAGAGGTCTTGAAAAAAGCTCAGTTTTTGTAATTTTGGGCTTCATTTTTGCTCGATTACATTTTGTTTCTGAATAAAATATTTCTATGTACAACAAGACAGACATTGAAACTACGATTATTTATATATTTTGGAATAAAATGTGATTGTATCGAGTTGAATCAACTTGGGTACAGCTTTCTCACATAGCATGACTGCTGTAATCACACACCACTTATATTCGTCTGCTTTTCTTAGGTCAAGCTGTGCGAGTTCTGTGACATTTCAGTCTTGAACCAATGCATCTCTTCCATCCTTCTGTTGTATGAAAAAGATGATCCAGTGGTTGAGCAGCTGCCTTCTTTCTGTCCAAAGAAGCTACGATTCAAATTTCACGCTTATATCAAGGAAAAGAAAGAGACAAAAGGAATTGACATTTTGTTTCTTGCTGTATACCCATCTCCACTGGTGTTCATTTGGCTCAACTTCTTTGGAAAACTAAAAAAGTTGCCCTTTTTTTTTTTGGGTCTCCTTGATGTTACGGCTTCTGTTTTTCTTTTTAGAATGTTGTCTGGATAGATTATATTCCAACCAGCAATAAATGCTAAAAAGTTGGTAGAGGGCGATGGGGATCAAGATGGTGGGGTTGATGGTTAAGCGTAGAGGTGTCTGAAAGGTGAGGGAGGGAGGAGCCAAGGAGGAGGTTTGAGTTTGGTGGTTGAAGGAGGTTTCCGGTTTGATTGTATCACCTGATTGAGCGAGATTTTTTTTTGATTCACTTCAGTTTCAATCTCCATTCAAAGAATGGCCAATTCATCCGATTTCTTGCCGGTTTCCGATTCAACCGGTTTGATCGATTCGCTGGGTTCGACTTTTAAAACACTAATTTCAGCGAAGGTTTATCATTGTTTCTTGTTCTTTTATCTGCAAATACAGTTATTGCTTGAAATTCTGAAGGAAGATGAGAACAAAATTTCGTTTCTGATTTCTAACAAGACATTTCTACTTCCATTATGGGAGAAGCCTATTGGTAATAACATATACACCGATTTGCGAATTTGAACGGATTCCCTTGCAACCAATATGATTCTTCATTAAAGCCTATCATATAATTCGGCCTTTGCTGCTTTGCATTAACCATATTTGTGCTGCTACAAAATACGCTCTATTTCATACTAACCCACGAACCATCTCCCATCCCTTCTTCCGTGAGATTTAAGGGAAATCGCTTCATCTCGTACACACTCCCATTTCTAAGGTGAGACAAAGGTAAAAGAGTAGAAAAGATATGAATGTACCTTCATGGAATGAAACACCTTCTTAATGGGGGAATATCTTCACGGTGAATACCTTCTTAACATACTTACAAGAACACAAGCCACTGTCCGTGTTGGTTACTTTTGCCCACAGGACCACAAGTCGTGGTTTGTTTTGGGGTTTTGTTTTCTCGTTTGCTTTGTACAAAAGGCTTTGGATATGTCCTCTACCCCTCTTTTTTTTTTTTCCTCCTAGAGATAAAAGGATGAATAAAATTATCCCTCGATTTGTATGAAAAAAAAACAACGAAGTGGTAAAGAAATAATAATCCCATGCCTCATACCCACAAAATTCAATAGGTCAATATTATGACCATTGCTCTGGGTCTAAATAGAATCCATGCAGTCAACTTTACTTATTGGTGGAAAACATTTTTTTTTGTAGCTGGCAACGTAATGGGATTTTACTAAATAGAATTTTCATTTCTACCCTCCGTTCAACCCAAAATTCCACCCTTTTATAAAAAGACGCATTGACCGGTCTTTTATACTATTCCCATCACTTGGGTCCACCTTCCATTGAACCCAGAGAGTGAGGGATTGGTGGGTACGTAGATGAGGGCAAGGTGAGAGGTATAACAACTGTTGTCCATTACATAAAAGGGTACCCATTGGCATCTCCAACCTTTATACCCATCCAGGAAATAGCGTGTAAGGCACTACATTGATACAATTAGGAAGATCAAGGACAATAACGACACATCTGAAGGTTTGGGGGGCCCTATATTATTGAAGTATAAGCTTAGATCTTTTACATTAGTTACACCTAAAACTAACCTAATAGAAGATTTACATACAAAAGAGTATGTGTATGCAAGTGGTATGTTCATACATTTTTCATAGTGAAGTGTTACATAGCTCCCTACATCCTTCAACTCACATAATTGTCGCCGTTCATCCTCATCATCTTGTGGTCCCCCTGAGCTTTAGGAGTTACCATTTAACACCACATATATGTACGTGCTGCCAACACCTCTGCTTTCCCTTCTTAGATCCACTCATCCAACAACTCATTAGATACTTTTCTTGCAAATCGTGGCCTATGCGGTGCTTCCATTCACTCCTGATTCCTCTCATCATGCCACAGCTCCCATGGTTGCTCTCCTCCACCCTCAACTTCTTCTTCCACCACTTCCTCCTCGTATGCGGAGTGATCTGCATCGTCTACCACGTGCTCCGCCTCGCGTTGAGGGTGTTTGCATCCTTCGGGAGGGCTCACCACGGATGGATCGAGAGGATGGTGAATGGTGGTGATGCTTGTGATGGTGACTCTTTGCTAGCTTAGCAAACTTCTTTCCAATTATTTGAATGCTCATCCAATTGTTTTACTTCTTTTTTAATTCAAACTTGTTTGCTTTTCTTAATTACATAGGAATCCCAGACAGACAAATCGGAGGGAAATTGATCTCGACTTCTTTGATAGAATATCTTGTGGTATTTTTATTGTAACCACCATGAAATGGCTTTGATTGTATGCATACGGCACACTCTTTTGCGCACGATGAGGTGAAATTGTTCTATGCTTTGTGATTGAGGGTCTTGGTATTTCTTTCCCACATGTTTACATCATCACAGAAACTTGGATTTGGAGAGATGAATGGGTCGGATAACTGGAGGATATCCTCTGTGACGATGATTTTAGCTCGAGCAATTTTGGGTAGTGAAAAGATTTTAGATGTGCCATGACAGCAGATGGACAACGACCGTGGCATTAAAGTGATAGGTGTATTAATTATCTTGCCTTTGCCGTTTCGTTTTTCATAAGTTAAAGAGAGAAGAAAAACCAACGCTGCTATATTCGATGTCCTTTCCATTCGGGAAAACAGGATTGGAATCCAATTATGAAAATGATATGAGGATAGTTACTACAGAAAATGCACCTGACAGGAGAAAATCCTCTATGGAATGTTCATTAGGTTCCTCCCAAGCTCATAACCATCCTTAAGGTTGAGTTTAGTCTCCTTCCTAGCTCGCATTCCAATCCTTCCTAGCTCGCATTCCAAGGAGGATTTTTTCCAAACCCCCCTTTTGGAGAAGAACTCGACAACACTCGCAGCTGAAAGGGGAAGCCGTCGTAGTCTTCTGTGGAGTGGATAGTGGAGATATGACACCAAGAAGGGCTTGGGTTAAACACAACCCTAATTTAAAATGGGGTGCAACATCTAGATGGGAGATTGCATCGAGACTGATGAGAAGACAAGGATGTCGATAAGGGCTAGTTTAGTAGGAGGTTTAAGAAATTAGTATTAAAAAAAAATTTTGATGTTAATTTTATTTTTTATTTATTTAAATCAATATTAAGTTAAATATTAATCTTTACGATATTTATTTGAACGGTCCCAACATCTTTCTCGAAGGAGTAAAATTTTGATGTTGGAAAGTTATAAAATTGACACTTATCTTGCTAATATTATTTAAAATTGATGTTAATAAAATGAATGTTTATCCTCGTTAAGATTTTACATATTAATCTTTCAATTAAATTAACTCTAACATGTCTGCAGGATTCTTACACGTGTCCCTCGAACAATTTGAAATCATAGAAACACCCCTGACTTCCTGCTATTTGCTTTGCATCATGTTGCCTATTCTTGAAAACGGCGGCTTTTTTTTGTATTGAAATCCCCATGTCCATTCTCTTGATTAACATCGACGGACTTTCGGGGGTCGAAAAATATAATGGTCATATTTTTTAGTCCATTCCTTCAAATTTGACCAACAATTTAAAGGAGGGCGTACATTGTAGCACAAACTATATTGTCATGTAAATGGTAAGAAGTTAGGGGTAAGTGTAGCTGTAAATGGCTGAGGCACGTATGTACAAATCCGCTGTTCTTCTCTTGGTCTTTTTTGGCTAAAGATGCCTTCAAATCTGTAGTCAACAATTCATATTTAGCACATATGATCCAGATCAATTTTGCGATGCAATGTTAAGCACGTCATTGATTTTAATTACGTGCTAATCTGGTGACCTCAACAATCTGCCAATCAACAAGTTTCACCACTTAAGTCCACCAGAGTAACGGGAGTGAATGGTGGAAACTCCTAAATTTGGTAGGGAAGACCACCACATTCGAGTTTTTTTTTTTTTTTTTTTTTTTTGCAGGTGAAAACACCACTGAGCAGCATCTCTACATACCTTGAACAAGGAGAAACGAGAGCAACAGGCAAGCAATCTAGAGCATTCCTGGATTCTCCAATTCGACCGATGAAGGGCAAGGATCTATCTCACGGAATTGATGGCGTCTGAGAGGATTGCCATCTCACGTAAGCCAGCATATAAGGTCCAGTGGAAGCCTTTGTAAATTGCCCACGTCTCAGCATCATTAGAGCAAGTCGTAGGTTACCTAAGATACCCGAGCTATCCATCAGAACCGCTGCTGCAACCGAAGTTTCAACACCACCCGCAGCATCCACCTTGATAATATAACAGTTGAAGGAAATATTAGATGGCACTGACAGTGAGTCCTGAGTGTTAGGGACAAGGGAACTCATGCCATGAATCTGAATACATGACCCATACAAGGATGTCATATTCATTGCGTGTTGTCCAACCGAAATAGGGGAAGGCCTAAGGTCTTCCTTCACAACCTTACACCTATACAGCCAAAGGGAGTGGATGACATAAAAAAGCTGTATAAATAGGATAACCAGCTTCGACGAGCCATTTGTCAATTTCTGAAATACACTCCAACCAGAAACCATGCGGTCTTGTAATCCTCAGCCCCCAATGGAACCATAATGCCCTTACAAAGTGACAATCCCAGAGCATATCCTCCCAAGTTTCCTCAGCCATGTAGCACATGGAATCAGAGAAATTAAAGCTTCTACTCAAAGATGCTTTCCGCGGCAAAGCACCAACTACAGCTTCCCAATGAAAGATTTTTGTTCTAGGCGCAAGATTCTTAAACGCCCAAATCTTCTTGCAGTATCGCATTTCCACCACAGATAGAACAGCAGATAGACCATGTTCAGAAATTAACATCATGCATGCTGATCTTGCAGAGAACTCCCCTTTCGGGTGAGGCTTCCAGACACATATATCTTCACCACTATGTAGAGGCGTGGCTAATGTTGCTTGTGCAGCATCAGTATGAAATGCATGAGTAATGAGATTTTTATTCCAGCCTTCCCTATTCAGCAGCTCAGCCACCATTGAAAGTCGCAGCGCTGATGAGTTCTTTGGCACTAACCGACAGCCATCAGAGGAGATCCAACAACCAGACCAAATATGGATTCTTTGCCCATCTCCCACAAGCCACCTGCAATTCCTATAAAGAATGTCTTTAATTTGGGTTATCGCCTTCGTGGAAGGAGAATCTAAATTTTTGGAAGTGTACTCCCAGAGAGTTCCAAGTGGAAAATACAAATTCTGCATATGCTTTCGCCAATAACCATTGACCTCCACCAGCAAATTCCAACCGGCTCTCATAATCAAGGCCCAATTAAGCTGACGCATCAGCTTGAATCCAAATCCTCCAAGATGCTTAGGCAAACATATCTTTGCCCACGCTATCATACAACAGTGCCTTTGATTATCAAAGAAGCCCCACCAAAAGTCTCTTATAATTTTATCAAGCTGCTGGCAAACCTTGTTGGAGAATAGGCATGTACCCATAAGATAAATTGGCAGTGAACCAAGAGTACTTCGTATTAGAACAGCTCTACCAGCCTGTGATAGAGCTCTAGATTCGCAACCTTCTAATTCCTTGGTGATCTTAGTCAACATCAAGTCTTTAAGGGTAGCTTGATTACCTCCATCCAACAAAGGCCCTCCCAAATAGAGTTCATTCTTGATCATATAATTGACCTTGATAATCTGAATAATTTTGTTCTGCTTCCCTTTACTGACTTTCTGATTAAAATACATTCTCAACTTTGAATAGTTAATCTTCTGGCCGAAACATTTCTCATAGTCTGTAAAAATACAAAGCATATGGATTGCCTCTGCTTCAGAAGCTTCCGCAAATAAGACTGTTTCATCTGCGAACATGAGATGTGTAACAGGAGCAGCAAATCTATTTAACTTATATCCTGAAATTCTACCATCATGCAAAGCTATATCAAGCATTCTGGACACGTACTCCGAACATAATATAAATATGTACGGAGATAAGGGGCATCCTTGTTTGATACCCTTTGATGGTAAAATGGGAGTAGAAGGGGGGAACTGTTAATAAGGACTTGAAAGGTAGCTATAGTAATACAAGACACAACGAGGTTAACCAAAGGAGTTGGTATATGCAATTACTCCAAACAAAATATGATGAAATTCCATTTCAATCTATCAAATGTTTTTTCCATATCTAATTTAATTACCGTAGACTCTTCCTTTCTCCGAGATTTTTTCATTGCATGTACGATTTCCTTGGCCAAGATAATATTGTCCGCATGAAAGAAATGCTGATTGAGATTGCGAAATTATTCCCTAGCATGGGTTTTAGTCTCCTAGCCACCAACTTAGCAACAAGTTTGTATAAAGTATTTGTTAGATGAATTGGACGATAATCCCTTGGTTCATTACGAGTAAGCACTTTGGGAATCAGAGCTATAAAAGTTCTGCTCATTTCTGAAGGCATCATTTGGTTCATAAAACTGCCTTTAACGAACAATGTAACATCCTGACCCACGATGCTCCAACCATTTTGATAGAATAACGCAAGAAGACCATCAGGCCCTAGACTTTTAGTAGGGTGCATAGAGAACAAAGTGTTTTGGATTTCCTCATCATCTGGAAGTTGCAAGCACCTTCTTTCTTCTTCTTCTAAAGGCCAATCCAGATAATCGAATAACTCTCTATATAATTGCAGTAAGATGTCTCTGATGAAAATAACTTGACATAATAATCAACTATACATTTTTTTATTTGAACAGGATCAGTAGCTTCAGCCCCTGAAGGCAGCTTTAACCTTTCTATAGAATTCTTCTTCCTTCTATTTTGAATAAATAGGTGATAATATCTCGTGTGTTTCTGTCACCACTATGAATCCAGTCATGACGAGATCTTTGACATCAATAGATCTCCTCTTGCCAAAGTATTTCCTCATATTGAGAAATCAATGTTTTTTCTTTAGCCATATTTGGGTATTCATTTTGCAATGAAGCCAGCGACCCACACTCGAGTTTTTATTCCTATTTCATCCGGAGGATTGGTGTGTGCTTGATGCCTTGTTCACTTGCATTAGAGGATATTGAGACCACTTGATTGGTTTCCGTTGGTGGAGCTCCAAGAGGGATTCCAAGGTATCCACATTTATGCTATACTATTTCCACTTGCAAACCTTGCATATTAATCTCAAAATTTTCCCAAAACCACAAATCTCCTTTTTTTTTTGGTTTGCAGTATAAGATTTTATTAAAAGAGAATCAACTTTTTACATAAGGATGCAACCCTTGAAAGGTTAAGGAAGGAGATGAGACATCCACCCCGCCCCCTGAGAGAGGGGAAAGTAATGCCCGTAGTGCGGGGGAAGGGTACTCCTCAAGGGGAAAAAACAAAACTCTAAACGAAACAAGAGCAAGAAAATAAAATACAATAAAAGGAAAAGAAGAGCATTCAAAAAGTAGCAATTCCTAGCAGTGCATCACACAAAGCTCAAGCAGCTGCCATCAAGAGAAAACCTCTAGTAATCAATTTGATCCATGCACACAAGATATCGACAAAGGTTGGAAGCTGAAACAAGTCAAATTGATTCCCAGCCATGTGAAGGCACAATGTTTCACGTGGTCCCAAAAATGCAAAGGCATCGTGGGGGTTGGAAGGCAACCTGAGCCAAACCCAACAAACCACGTCCAACCATGAATCTAAACATAGCCACTTACTCTGCCAAGGGGACATCATCCACACCAGGGATCTTTACCAAGAAGCACGCTATGTGGCAACCCATGCTAATGTAAACTTCACAAATCCCTTAGAGCCATCATAACACATTAAGACCACAAAGATGAATCATTGCATATCCATTTATAGGTAGAACATGGAAGATGCGAAGAAAGTCTTCAAATGATGGACAAGGAAAGAAACATGGTTGGGCTGCATATCGCAAAGAAGCTCCCCATGAATAGCCATCCAAGAACCAAGAGAAGGCAAAACATAAAGCACAATATAGATCATGAAAGAAAGCTCTCAAAATACCAACTTTGGCACAAAAGGCATCAAAGAAGTGAGGGCCTCAGCAGCTAAAGCCAAGGACTCAATGTCTTCGACTAGACAAGGAGAGGAGCAACCAAGCGAGTTCGGTGACCCAGCAAGCCACAACTCAATTACCTGGCCAAGGCCACAACAACCTAATGACCAGCGCAATCAAGCCAAGTTGTTGCCAACCAAATGCAACAGTAATCATCCGGAAAGTAAGGGCATCCTCAATGAGAGTAGTATGAGAAGTTGGGGCTCGACCACGAGGTGAGTTGGGCAAAGATGGAGTCATCGCAATATGGTGGAAAAGGAGAACGCAAGACCCTTTCCAACAATAAGGGGAGGAGGAGGCACGCAATAGTGAAAGAGGGGGTCCCCGACAGGCAAACCAACTCAATTGGGGGCTCTGGAAGTACAATGGCAACGCTAGGGTTTTCAGTGAGGAGAGGGGAGGGGGCAAGTAAAGTGGCATCACGATAAACTCACTTAAAACGTCTTCTGGTTGAATAAGTTAACTTTCACATAAATTACCATACTTCAAATCTTATCCTTGGAAAAAAAAATCTCCAAATATGAAAAATAGAATTTGGATTATCAATGTCATAAGAGCCATAACCATGTTCACTTACCACAAAGACCCGGTACAAGTCTTCCATTGAAGTTGCTTTCTCTTTTACGTTTTCTATGGGTGGAATGAACGATTTCAAATGGCTATCATATGGTAATGCCACTTAATTGTCAGATTTTACGGGGAAAAAGGAAAAACAGGAAAAGCAGCAATTAAGGTTCGTTGGCAACAGGCAGGATAAACTTATAATTAGCAACTCTTCTCATATGTTTCTACAAGTATGTTTAAGGATAAAGTGTCATAATAGACAACACAATATCCTACCATGGAGGAGGTAACTTTTTGTATTTAAAGTCCAAAATAAGATTATATTAATCTTCACTTAGCAATCGTAGATACGAAAGTAAACCAAACAGTGCCGCTATTTCATTTTTCAACCACTCCATGTTGAAACTAAAAATTTACAGCACGCTCCCCTTCAAACTCCCTAGTTGCTACCGAAAATAGCCAATGGGAAAATCACAACTACACCTAAAAGATCACAGGTTGCAATCGGCTAGATATGGGTTCAGGATAAGATGTCATGATGTCCTCATCCAAATATAGACTCTTAAAGGATATGAAAAATGTGTTATGAGTCTGGTAATTGGGAAAACCTGTGAAAGTAGGGTGGGTTAGCCCAACCTGGGATAATTCTACTTACCTCATCTTTAACTTGTGCAAGAGGTGAGGTGGGGTAAATTTGCATAGGTTAAAAATAACAATACATGTCTCTCTTGCAACATTTTCGTAGAAAACAAAATCAAACAAGTAAAAAAATTAACCACATGCACGAACAAAATTTGCATGGAAACACACCTTATGGGACTGAGAAAACCATCGGAGCGAGAGTCTAAAACCACCTCTTTTAATGGAGACAAAGGATTTTCTTCACTAAAAGACAAAGAAAGGAAAAGGTGTTCCAAAAACAGTCATTAGATGGATCCACCTCCAAAATCCGCATACCTGTTTACATTTATAACTCAGTTTCATATCACAACATCCACTTGTTTAACTCCACATTCCCAATAAAAGTGCAGGTTAACCTACCTTAACAGAAATTACTGGCCCCAGATCTAACCCAGTTTAACCCTTAGAAATGGATAGCCCATATAGATGGAAAAAGAATTGATAAGTCATTTGCATATGATGTTAGTCATATATATATATATATATATATATATATATAAACTTTTTGTTGAAAAGTACATGAAAACTTAACACATACAATCTTATAATAGAGAACTAAGACGACAAACTGTTAGGTTTTCAAGTATGCCATGATTCTAAAGGGATAACGAATATGAACATGAAATTCACCTCCACGTGAAATCAAACTCCATTTGTTTAACGTCTATCTTTGACAATCTTAGCACATGTGGCTTAGACGTTTTAACCACATACTTCCATCTCGCAACAAGCTGGGGACTGTTTGGATACCTTCATTGTGGGATCAAGAAGTAACGGTATCAGCAGATTCAGGAAACCTTTCCCTCTCTAAGTCATTTACTCGTATTCCAAGTCATTTCACATAGATGTCTGAATTTGTATTCTGTATTTCAAGCTTATTCCCAAGTGCCAAACAAAAAAATATATATAGTTGATTCTTCGAAAGGGGGCGGATTTAAACACTGCCCTCCACAAGTAAATTTCAATGGCCAGCGTCTTTCAGCAGTTCAAATTGGAGATCACAAGTGAACTCCACTTCAGAAGATAACCTTAATACCACAACAATGCGGTGCCTTTCTTTTTCACAAAATCTCATGCATGGTTGATGAGAAAATGAGCATGGAACAAAAATTCAGACAAAAACGAACACGATTCATGTACAATACACAAACAGAAAATAATTAGCAAGATAAAGCAGATCTCACCAATAATATAAACACCAACGGAAAGAAAAAACAAAGTACTCTAAATGGTATATCCTTTTATAAAAAACAAAAACCTGCACGGATTCAACAAGATGACTTTTATTAGATGGAAAAAAAAAAACTTGGGTGGATTTTCTGCGCATGACTTTTTGTTTTTGAGAGATACGGGCAGCTACCGAAATTCAGCAACCATCCAAAATATATTATGTGCATGACATATTGAGGTAAAGACCGTTCGATTTTGCCGATTTTGCGTATTCCTGTAAACGGGCCAGAAAAAATCTCAAAACGAGTTCAATGACTTCCTCTTAAACTAATCAAAGAAATAAGCACAGTAGCCTAATACCAATCCAAAATCTAGAAAAGAGGATGATAAATATCAAGTTGATTTCTATGACCAATTGTGCAAACGTTACAGCATGACAATGAAGAAATGATAACATTCTGGCTCTGATGTAATGGATGTGACAACTGATCCTACTGTAAAATAGTCTCCATGAAAGCAAGCTGTAATGGATGTAGGTCTATGGTTTCACATACTCACGGATGAAATGTTCGAGATCTGAGATGCTGCCTGTCAAACCTGAAGCCTCACCAATAGCCACCTTGTTAGTGCAGTGGGAGAAAGTGAATGGTTCTCCAGGAATGCCCAGACTATACTCGGTTGTGACATCAGCAGTAGAGATGGCGGTCCGAGAGGCTCGGAGCTTGTCCCTGGATGAATAGAGCAGAGTAGATATCAGATCAAAGGCATGTGAAATCTGTAAAGTAGAGCTCTTAACTTTATCACAGTATCTAATTAATCCAGTCAATCATATGTTCACATAACATACAGGGAAAAAGTGCAGAAGTCTACATTGTAATTTTTTTTAAGGATTTATAGAGAATATTTGAATTTATAAATGAAAGAACACGATCCCTGGTATCTGCAGTGGATTCAATCAAGTCATTGTAAGGTTGTAAATCTAACCCATAGATTTCTACTATTCTAACAGAGTTTTTTATATGAGAAAGATGCATTGGACAAGAGAATAACATACATTTCTTTCTCCAGCTGCTTCTTGATAAATTCCTTGGAATGTGCTGTAACTTTGTCGGTCTTGTTGCACAGGATGAGAACAGGAACTCTCTTCTTAACCACGCTTGTCTTTGTTAAAATATCATAGAGGTATCTTGCAGAACAGAACAGAAAGCCTGAAATAAGATGGCAGATGAAGAAAAGAATGACAATAGAAGCCAGGAAGCAGTTAATTGCAAAAATGGCAACCCATAACGAACCAAGATAAATGACAGGTACAAAATGAAAATCTTAAAGAATATGCATAGGATCCATCTAAATCTGTCATTTCTATCATCAATTTACTTTGTGGTAAATGTATGGCCAGCCAGAATTTCTGTAAACTTGAATCAAGGAAACCACATCTTTCGAGTAGTACTTGGTTACCAATGTTGCTGTTTCATAATGAAAGTACAGGGTGAAGCAATGTTTTATCTTTTAAGTTTACTAAAGAGATTGATAACGTACTGACACATAAAATTTTCACTGGATACACATAGAATTAATCTAATCTTATTGTTCTTTGTATTGATTTAGTTAGATAAGTGCAAAGCATAAGCTCTGAACTGCTATAGACTTTGAATCAACAAAACCACATACATCTATGAAATATTTACTTGGTACATTGTTGCTCTTTCTGATCTTGAAACTTGGGTTGCTAATTGGAAGTTATGTTTTCTTCTTTTAAAGTTTAATAAGAGATCGAATCAATAGTGTGCTACATCAAGGATAAGAAGCTCAAAAGAATGTAAGATGACTTGGATTTGAGCTAGGCAACAACATTGATTTCATAAATTGACAGGTTGATTTAGTTTCCACTTAGACAGTTAGGCCAAGTCGGCTTTAGCCAAGTTGGCCTAGGGTTTCAAGGTTTCAGATCTTGCCAAGAATTCAGTGTCCCTACCTTTCTCTTGTCAAGATGCCTGGTTGTCTCTATAGAGAGCCATTGCACTGGTTCTCTTAAAGCACACATATTGCCTAATTCAAAAGAAAAATAAGTATGGAAATATCCTTTTTTCGAAAAAAAAAAAAAAAAAGGAATATAGAACTACTTACTGTAAACATATTTGTAACGTGATACCTTTCTAAAATCATACACAAAAGGAGATTTTTACATGCATGTTCCTATAATCATTTGAAATTCCACAAATATCCTTGGCTTCATACTATTTACATAGATACCATTAAAGTTGCTCCACCTTAAAGTGTCTACCACTACATCAAATATTCTGTCAAAACTAAAGGAGTTGAACTTTAAAATAAGGTTATCTTGTAAGACCCTGCAAAGTCCAACTCTGTTACTTCAACATGGGAGACAGGTGAACTTTATGAATGTTTGAATATGCACACACACAAAAAAAAACTCAGTCTAAGTCTGTTATTTCTGACAGACCCTTTGAAGGGGCACACATTCTAAAATTGAGCATCTTCTAGGGCTATTCGTAAATGGTAAGAAGCCATAGGTATCTGTGATCGCAAATAATTCCATGGGCAATTATGTAAATATTCCTACTAAGCATTCTCATTATCACAATACCAAAATTGTCCATTACAACAAGTGCAATTAATTTGATACTTTAATTTTTAAATTGAGAAGCTAACTGCCCATTACAAAAGGATGATAATGCAACCAATTCGATAATTCCATTTAATTTAAGTTTTTTTTTTTAAATTCAGGTGTCAAATGGAAACCCACCCACAGTTCAGCAACAATATTTTTATATTATTTGCTTCTGTATTCCAGGGCCACGGATGCTGAAATCACAGATATCATATGCTACCAGACAGCCATACACCATATTTATGCATCTTGTGAAAGAGAAGACGCATCTTGTCAAAGAGAACTATACACAGTGAACTTACTCAGAAGCAGCTCGGATATTTGGTAGGAAGTCCAATGCATCTACTACAAATACAAGGCCCGCTGCCTGAGGCAAGAATTCATCAAGCTTAGGTCTCAGCTTGGAATGCCCAGGGACATCAACAATACGGACAGGCTTTACTTTTCCCTTCTGTACAAAGGTATGATGAAAAAGATGCGGTTAGTTATGTGCGCAAAAGAAGACAGTACATAAGATTAGATCAACATCTGTAAATATGATTAAATAGTTTCTCACCCTCTCTCTTTCAGAGTGCAGCACAAAAGTTCCATCATTTGGCTCCATTGATGTCACAGTACCCTGATGCGACGAGCCATCACGAAGCTGGCAAAAGAAAAACATATTTTGAGAAGCTTATCCAAAGACATCGGATGATCTCTCTCTCTCTCTCTCTCTCTCTCTCTCTCTCATGCATGTGCAGGCATTGGATTGCTGCGTACATGTTTTTGTTTTGGTGGGGCAAGGGTGGAGTTTTTTTGGAATTTTACATCCATGTCCTCGTAAACCTTGTTATTGTTAGAGATAATTTAAGAGTTAGGAATAAGAAAATAGAATTATCTCTTTCCATGTTTTGTTTTTTTTCTACTTGTAGACATATGATTTAGTTAGTTTGAGATTTGGTTTGTTCTTATATATTTAGGAATTAGGATTTGTAGTAGGAATAATCCCTCTTTATATAAAGGGATGTACTCAAATTGTTTTCCTTTGAGATTCATAATAAAGTTGTCTAGTTATCAAAATCTCCACGGTTATTACATCTATATCCCCACAAACTTGCACCGTTACTCAAAAATAACCCTACCGTTACAATTGATGGTGGGTAGCTATAACTATGGTTAATGTTAACTCATTGCTAAGGTTAACCCAAAAAGAAAGAAAAAAAAATCCAATGGGACCTCCAACCTCCATTGCTCCATGGACCTTCAACAGCCTTCCTTCATTGAGATCTTCAGAGAGCTCTACTCGGCACCATTGTTGGGTACCTATTGCAGTTGTGCACCAAGGCTCTTAAGTTTAAGAGCTCCAACGGAAGCAGGGAAGGAGGGGAACTAGGCGGTGGCAGAGGGTATGAAGAGGGAGGAGTGGGAGAAAGATCGAGGTGGCAGGTGGTTAGGAGAGGAGGCAGGATCGAACCCGCAGCAAGGCATCGAGGGGAGAGGTGGAGGATGGGAGGGCATCGCGTAGGGACGGGACGAAATGGATCAAGAGAGGGGGACTGGGGGGACATGGGGGGGGGGGGGGGGGGGGGCGGGGGGGGGGGGGTGGCGGTGGTGGTGGGAGGGGCAGAGGATGGGAGGGCATCCAAACTCAGAGATTGTTGTTTGGGTAGGTGGAGCAGCAGAAGGATATGACGGGTCAGAGGTCTCTGCTTCCAACACCTATCACAGAAGGTGGCAATGGTGGTGGAGTTCAACAGATGTATCCCTTTGATTTCAATAAGTTAACGCCATTTTAGGTGCTTCAAGTGCTTCCATGTAATTTAAGCATTTTTTTCAACTCAACTCAAATAAGCAATTGTTGATCTCTTTATATAGAGATCTACTCCTATTTCTAAAAACAACTCTCAATCAAATCAAATCCCAACAAGCTCAATCAATCAACTAATCCCAAATTATCTCTTCCTAAATTGGACTTCTACTAATTAAAAGAAATTGCCAAACTTGGCATGTAAGCCACCCACTTATTTTTCCTAAACAGGCCACATGGCCTTGACACCTAGATCAACTGCCATGTGGACTGTCCACGTGGCCAACTTTATTCTTCACAGATACCAATGTAATTTTTGAATTTTTTGTCGTTAACTTTAACAGCAGTTAAAAGAATATTTAGGGAATATTTCCTTGAAACTAACAGAGACTTAACATGGGGGTATGATAGATATGGTTAGCAAGTTTGTGGGGGTATATATGTAATAATGACGTTTATAGGGATATAGATGTAATTCAAAAATTTTACAAGGGCATGGATGTAAAAATTCATTTTTTGTGTGGTGGTGATTGAGTTGTTGGGCCCTTAACTAGATACAGAAAATAATAGTTATCTAGTGAAACCAGTAAAGAAAATAGTCGTGGCTCTTCAATAGCAACAAAAGGAGATGCATTCATAATTTCTGAAAAAGATCAAAATGAAATGAGAGAACTTAAAAAACATTGATATCCCCCATCGATCTTTAGCACTGATGGATTTTGGATCATCAGGATCTTCAATTGCACCAAGCCCTTTTGTAGAAAAGGGAGCATCAACAGAGAAGTTGATAACAAAGAAAAGGATGGATGGAAGAAAGTGAGGAGGTTGATTTCAAAGAATGTTAGTAGAGAGAATTGGTAAAAAGACAAGAGACATGGAAGCAAAAAGTAGCTTGGAAGAATGGTGAAGAGACGGAAAAGAATTTTGGTGGTGGCAATGGCAGTAGTAGTTTAACAAGAAATATATTGATGTTAGTCAGTATCAAGGTTAGATTTATGTAAAAGCAGAAACACACTTGTGGCAGATAATGGTAGAGCTGATTCAGAAGCCATTTTTTTACCTTTTTAGGAGGGGATTCAATTGAGGAAGTTGCTTTAAGAGAACAGCAGCAGAATGAAAGATCAGGGGGAGTGCAAAATGACATGCAAGCAGATTATGCTAACTGATTTAAGAAGTTAGTTAATGGGCAGACAAAAGGTTACTTGGACTACATGAGAGATTTTGGACAGAGGCAGAGGAAGCAGAGAAGAAGTGGTAAAGCAAGAGGAAAATTTAAGAGATTGGGAATATATCAGATGTGTACAGAGGGAGCAAGGCAACTTCTTTTTCTTTATTTTTGCAGGAAAAAGAGAACAAGGAAGAAGCAACAACAACGATGACAACAACAAGAAAGAAGCAGGAGCAACAACAACAACAACAAAGCCTTTTCCCATGTTAAGTGGAGTTGGCTACAAGGATGTTTTTGCCTTTACTAGGATATATCTATAGTCATTTATAGGCCTAAATTGAAGTAACGGAGACCATGGTTTTCTTCCGGCACTTCTTTGGCCTTCCCAGCTCCCTTCTAGGAGGCTCAACGTCCAGCTTCTTACATCCCCTGACCGGGGCATTAATTGGCCTTCCAAAGCCAAAATTCAGAGAAGCCAAGGGATCTCCTGACTCCTGCCTTCTGAGGCCATCTCATCAGAGAAGCCAGAATCAATGCTTTGAGGAGAAACTTTTTCAGGGTGCACCTGGTGGCAAGGGGCATAGGCTTGCTTTGGTGACTTAGGGTGAGGTTTGTTGACCAGCTGTAGAGGGGGATTCAATGAATTGGGCACATTTGACGATGTGGATTGTATGATTAACAGATAGAAGTATGGAATTTAGTGTTTAATTGACATGTTTCTGGATTGCTATCGGCTCATGATAGCAATCCTCAATGTTTCAAAAAAAAATTGACATGTTACCAAAGAAGCTTAATTAGGAGACTCCAATAGAGCTTGTAAGAGAAGCGTCTACATTCTTGAAGGGGTCGATGAGGTCGATACCAAAAGCGATGCCCTTTTGCTTTGCTAAACTTGAAGATGGATCTAATTCCTCTTTCTAGCATAACAATTGGTCCATTAGAGGGATGCTAAGCAGCTTTGAGGCTGTTTGCTTTGCCCAGGAATTGCGAAGCTAAAATGAATGAACTTTTTTTGACAAGGTAGAGTGAATGATTATAGGGATTTGAACTCGATAAATGCATCTGCAGTGTGGGCATTATTGTTCATCAAGGTACTTTTGGAGCAAACATTGGAAGAGTTTTGGCCTTAGAAGACAACTTCTACACACCTCCCCTTAACCTAGTGGTATAGATGGTTGTGAATTGGAGGATACCAACTTCTTCAAAGATTAAAAACACCATTGGTAGGTGAGGATGGTTTTGGTGCAAGATCGTTGGCTCCTCTGAAATTGCAGGTCCCCATGAAGATTAAATTTTTGTGTGGTTCTTAAGAAGAAAGATGACTTATGGTAAAAGCTTATTGAAAAACAGCTCCTCCAGGAAATAGATGCCACTTGTAGTATTGTGCTATGTGCAGGGATCAACAGGACTGAACATTCTTTTTTTTCTTACAAGAATCCTAGAATTTCCTGAATGGATAGGACCTTTGAAGATTGCTTTTAGTGCAGCTCCTGTGATTTTCTTTTTGTCTGAAAACAAGAGAGGCTCCTATGGCAGTGTTGTTAATGATGATCTGGTTGCAGAATGAAATGATTTTTGGGGTAGAGGCTCCATCGAAAATGTACTTGCACATAATTCTGCTTTGAGTAGGTCTTGAGGATCTGCTTGTAAGGGGCTCTATGTCGTTACTTATGTAATTTATTTGGGTTTGGATACAACACAATAGTGATCAATTGATCTCAAGTGATCATCCTTTTCTGTTCAAGAAAAAGTTATACACAGAAAAAAGGGAATCCTATAGCTTTCCTTCAACAGTCTTGTATTATAATGCTTCTTTGACATGAGAGAATATGGTGATTGTATTAGAAATATAACTAAACAGCTGTTGAGGTGTGCCTGAAAGAGGATTTCCTAGACAATAGAAATGTCAGTGGTGAAGTAAACATGAGGTGCTACGAGTCTGAACGGTATTGCAGATGTTGAAACTAGAATGTAATGTTTGAGATTTTTTTTTGGTTGATCGCATCAATTGTATATGTGGAGATTTTTCTAGGATGATAATGATAATGAAGAGTCCACGTGACAGTCCAGTCAGTCTAGGTGTTAGCCACTATTGGCCTAGGTTATTGGCTTGCATGCCAAGTTATCTTCATGTCTTGTGTGACAAGTTTTATTTAGATATTATGTGATTTTCTATATTTAGCTAATTAGAGTTGTTTAGGAGATAATAGTGGGATTAAGATTCAATTTAGGGTTTGCAATCCCACTAACTGTGGAGTCCAGTTGACATCAATCTTGAGGGCTCTCTCTTTAAAGAGAGGAGATCATGTATTTTGTTCTTGAGTTGGCTATACTAATACAATATTATTCCTTTCCAACTCCATCTCTCTCCAACGTGTTCCACCCTCTTCTCCATTTTTCACACCAAAACCAACAGAAGCAGTGACCTAGTTGGCCCATGCATACCACCTTCAGTGTGATATATTCCATGCACAAGGGCTCTACACGCTCCAAGTTCCACATGGTATCAGAGCCTCGTTCTCCGGGACTCTAGATGTTGATTCACGGGATCAAGAAGAGGAAGAAGAGAAGGAGGCTACATAGCTAAAGACTCATGGCTGAAAACGAAGTCCAAGTTTCGTCAGGAGAAGGAAAGGTGGTGGTGCAAGGCACCACCATCAAACTTCAAGGAGCATCCAATTACATCCTATGGGCAAGTGTGTTCAAAGTGTTCATTAGTGGCCAAGAAAAGCTTCATGTGCTTCTCGAGGAAACTCCACAAAATCGTGAAGGTGCCAAAGGTAAGAAGTGGGAAAAAGAAAATTACTTAGTTATAATTGGCTAATGAACTTTGCAGAGCCTTCTATTGCTACATATATGCTTTACAAGAATTCTGCCCGAGATTTGGATGCTTCTTGATGTTTGATGGTGGTACCTTGTATCACCACCTTTCCTTCTTCAAACTTCACTGTCAACAGTGCACAAGTTACTGCTCATCGTGAACATTAGTTACTGTTCACGTGAACAGTAACAGTGTCATACTAGAGCCTCCCTCTCGTGCTATCTCGCACACACAACTCTCCTCCCACAGGTGAAGAACAAGAGCAACTCCGCTGCGCTCTGAATTCTCCACAATATAGATTTATGTTCTTGTTTGTTTTTTGAAAAGGAATTTGTGTTCTTGTTTGCTATTTTTGTATTTTCCCTTGACAAGCATTGCTTGTAAATAACATTTTGAGTTTGATGAAAGGGATAATTAGAGCCCACTCTTTGGAGTTTGTTAAAAAAATGGAAACCCATATAAATGCATGGTGGATTTTTTTTTTGAAAGGTTTTCTTCAATTAAAAAAAATAAAGAAAAAGGGGGTTAACTAATTTCATTAAAACCTCATATATAGGTGTGGTGAAAAATAATATATTTGCCCTTGCATATTTTCTAAGGGATTTAGATACCTACGAAGAAATTTTAAAATAGACCTGTTAGAGATATTTTAGAATTACGAAAATTAGGTAAAAGTTATTTTGATTTATATCTTTCTATTTTTAGGGATATGATTAGGATTTGGTTTGCTATGAGTTGTTTCCATAGTATGATTAGAATTATGATTCTATTGTAATCCCCTCTATATAAAGAGAGGTTGGCCTCTCTTTTTTCAATCTCAATGAATTCCAATTACGAAAACTCACACATGGTATCAGAATAGTCTAATCCTAGGACTCAACCTCTTCTCCTACCTACCTAGAGGCGTCATCGAGCCCTCTCCTTTTCCTAGGGGTGTGTGCAACGCCCCCTCTCCCTACCTTCAACCTCCAACATTGCCTAAGCACCACCCACAGCTTCCATCACGACTTAGCCCTTACACTCTCCCTCTCTGTCGCTCTCTCTCACATAGGTTTCTCCTCTCAAGCCCAACGTCTATTGGACTGATCAATTTTTTACCAATTCAGCCTTTGCTTCAACCAGCAAGACACTTCCTCACTTTCTCCACCATTTGATTGATCAATCACCTCTTACCCGATCAGACACTAGAACCAAATCTAGCACCAATCAATGACGGGCTTCTTCGATTTGGCTTCGGTTTCTTAGGTCGCCCACCTCCTGCTAGTTCACGCAACAAGCTTCTTGTCAAATCTTGCCTTCTCTTTACAATGAGAAACTCCACATGCATTGATGGTCGATGCGGAATCATCAATGGTGACTTCAAAGGCCAAGATCTCAACCTCTACGCTTGTTCAAGGAACCACAATAAGCTATTGAGTTCCTTGAACTTTGTGCTATGGTCCCATGCCTTCCACATCTTCATGGAAGGGTATGACAAACTGTATGTTCTAACCAAGAAAAGTTCCTAACTCCAAAGATGACGCCAATACAAGAAGTGGGAGAACTTTCTTGTCATCAATTAGTTGATGAACAACATCGACCAATCAATTACACCCAATATGCTCTACAAGGAGTCTACGAAGGAGATCTAGGATACCCTCAAGAAAAGGTAATACCAGAAGACAAGCAGTTCCTACTTAGCTGATATCTACTGGGGGATCCAAAATACTAATAAGGGTGACATGACCATAATTAAGTATTTCACAACCCTCAAAGGCTTTTCAAGGAACTTGTTGTCTATCAGCCTGCCTACTACGACAAGCAAGTTATCAAGCATGTGCAATGGCAAGCTACAAGTTCCTAGGTGGTTTTACATCCCAATACCACTCTGCGCGTGAACATATCATCTCTTCTGGCACGATGTTGAACTTAAAGATGATCTACAATCGTCTGTAGAAAATAGAGATCAAAGAGCCACCCTTTCTTGCTACAACTAATCCTCACGAAAACTCTCCCCTAGTGGCTTCTAGAGGAAGAGGTGGCCATTTGGGGTTCTCTGTTAGACATGGAAGTAGATGTGAATGTGGATGCGAATGCATATTCTCCCCCTGCATTCCTTGTAAATGGATGAATCACCTATTCAAAAAATGTTAGGAGAAGTTGGGGAAGCCTACTTGAGCCAACTAATTGACTATGACAGAGAAACCGATGCCCAAGTCATCGTCTGATTAACCCTTCACTCCTACCTAGATGGATTGCCTATGAAATCTTCTGAAGGGCGAAGGTTCAGCAGCTACTACTATTACAATTGTGACAATCACAAACATTACAATAGGATTCATGGTGCAACCTGCACCTACCCTAAAGACTTTTATTGAAGCTTTGACTCACGTCTTAGGTGATTCCAACGACTCCAATGATTAGTGGGGGAATTGAGCATCGTGCTCTTTCCTTCTGTTCTGCTGAACTAAATGCCCTGCTCCAGTTTTACCTTCTCAAGAGAAACAATTTTCACTGCCATGAGGCAACTGCGACTACATGCCTACTTAGAATTATCACCTGCTATTCTAGCTGCCTAAAAGCCTCTCCATAGTTTTTTTTCCCTTTTCTTCACGAGAAGGGTTTTCAACTAGTGCAAGGCGACTTCTACTACTCCTGCCTGCTAATTCCTACTATATGAAGGTCACTTCAACAGTTTTTTCCTAACTCCAAATGATTTAGGTTTTCCACTAATGAGAAGCAACTGCTTGCTTGCATGATGGCCATGTTTTAAAAATTGCACTTCAAGGCACCCAAGGTGTACGCCTCGAGGCAAGGCAAAGGAAATTCACCCCAAAGGCTCTAGCCTTAGGGTTGGATTGTGAGGCATGCACTTCAATTTGTCAAGGTAGACCCAAGACGTTGGGGTGGTAAGGCAAAGGCAAGGCGACAGCCTCAATCGAAAAGCATCATTTAAGGGTACCCCCCCTCATCTCTAAAACCCCAATTGAGACCCCTCCTAGCCCTAAACCCCGATTGAACAGACCCAGCAGGTTATCGCCCTAACCAAGGATCATCACTTGGAGGTCATTGAAGGTTGTAGCCCTCTCCACTAGAAGTTCCAATCCTTTTTACCGTTGCCCACTTCACCACTTTGGGGCTCTTTCTTCAAGTCCTCATCGCCATCCACTTCAAGTCTTCATCAAAAGGTCCTATCTCAGATCTAATTTACCATTAATGTTATTTGCTAGGTTATATTTAGGTTATTTATACTACTATCTGGGTTATTCTTTGTTTATATTATTTTCTATTGTGTTTATGTAAATTAATTTATAATATTTAGTTATATTTAGGCATAGTTGTTAAGGCGGTTGCCCTAAGCAATCAAGCGATCGGGCGAGGCGATGTTGAGTATTGTTGCCCAAGGTGGGTTCCAAACAATGGTCTTCGATCGGGCGACTCGCCTCTTCACCTCAGGCACGCCTTTCGCCTATGTCGCCTCTTCGCCTTATAAATAGTATAAATAAATGATATAAATTAGACTTATAAATAGTATATGTATATAATGTAAACCATATAATAAATAATAAAATAATATTACAAATAATGTTATGTATAATACAATATATGTATATAATATTATAAATTAGTAGATATTCTCTACAATATATATATAAAGTATGTTTTAAATAAACCAAAGTATAAATAATATTAACCCTAAAATTTCATACAATATATGTATATAAATCAGTACATAATATATACAATATAGATAATTTATTATATACAATATGTATCATTATATAATATGCATATTAGTATATACTATATATTATATGTATAATACATATATACTATAAATTATATATACAATACGTATATTCTTATCTTTTTCCTTTACATAAATATTGTTATTAGAAATGTTGTTTTGAAAGTTGATGTCATTATTATGAGTTACTACGGCACATATACTTAAAAATAAAAAAAAAAAATGAGTCACCTCAATTCAATCTGGTTGTCGCCTTTTTGTCGCCTCTTGCCTTGGATGATTACGGAGCTTGTCACCTTGGTGTTGCCTTTCGCATTAACAGCATTGTATTTAGGTCTTTTCTTAGGCTTTTTTCTAGTTAATGTTCTTTGCTTTTTGTATCCCACATTTGATTTTCTAATTTGAGTCCCTATAATCATGTTTGTTTTTCATTTTTGAAGCCAACGAATATGATCAGTGTTTATGTTCTTGTATCATGTTAATTTTGTATGGTAAAGGACCACACTTGTATAGTAAAGTGCATGTTAACTTATTACTTATTACAAACTTAGATTATACCATTCATTCTTGTTTATATGTTTATAAATAATGTTTGTGGTTATCTTTATGTCATTCATCCTCTAAATGTTTGTCATTATCTTTAGGTCATTTAGTGTGTAATCAGTGTTTGATTAGTGTTTTATAACCATTTGTTAATCAGGTTGTCATTTAGTTTTGCTCCTTTAATGTTGTGATAAAGAAAAATGGCCTGAAAATTTATTCTTTACATTATTTTTTCATTATTAGCAACTAACAAGTATATATTTATATCATTTTTTCTTATTTTCCATTCAAAGCTTAGGGCTTACGACTCAAATGCCTCACCTCGATGAAGGCAACCCGCCTTGGTACCACCTCACATTTTTTCTAACCTTATTGATGGCCTACCCAACTACTTGCTTGCCAAATGGCTTGACTGCTTACCTACTTGCCTGCTCCAGCCCAAGGATTATGTCTAAAGGGGGAGAGTCCTACCTCTATTCTACTCCTACAAGTTAGGTGTTGTACGCTCCAACTTAAGGGGGAGTGTTAGATACATTTTAAATTTAGGAAAATTAAGCAAAAGTTATTTTGTTTTATCTCCTATTTTTAGGGATATGATTAGGATTTTGTTTGTTATAAGTTGTTTCCATAGTAGGATTAGGATTAGGATTCTATTATAGTCCCCTCTTTCTATATAAGGAGGGGTTAGTCTCTCGCATTTCAATCTCAATGAATTCCAATTATGAAAACTCATACAATACCAAAAATAAAAGGTAGCTATAGCAACAAAATCAGAGAATGCAAATAAAAATGGAGAACTCTAAACAATTCAAAGAGTACAAAAGTATGTCCATGAACCTTTCAGAAAAGAAGGTCCATCAAAGAAAGATTACCTGGTAGAACAATACAGTTTTTCCACTGCCACTTAATCCAGCAAGAACTATTGTGTTGGACTTTGTGCGCTTGAATAGATGAACTGCATTTATAAATTCAAGTATAAATTGTCAGCCAACTTCAAGCATCGCTGCATCAGGGAGGTTTTCTTTGGTTTGAAGATCGCAATCACGCTTATATTTCAAGCTAACACTAGAAGAATTGGCCTTGCAAGAGTCACTCTTTTATTAGGGAGATCATACTCCCTATACTTATCATTTTTCCACCTTTGATGGTATCAACCTGAATCACACCATAAATGCTGACTCCTAATACCAAGACTGCACATTATATTATTTTTTTACATTCTTGGTCTATCATTCTCCAAGTCTACAACTTTATGGCAGCAACAACTTTGTAAAAGGTGTCAACAAAGGTACACTTTGACTTTGGATGAAAGACATGATTAAGGATTGGAAACTAGTGGATCATGAAGCAAATCGAGTCCACATATCACATTATGCTTTAATCATTCTCCAAGGCTAAGACTAAATTACAAGATCAGATCAACAAGTTTGCGTAAAAAAAGTCATTAAAGGATACAGTTTGACTTTGTCAATGAAACATATAAGAATTTAAAAATTAGTGAATAACTGATAGAAATTAACTCACTTGGGAGATGTGGAAATAATAGTAGAGGGGTGCTACTTATTGACATGGAAAGATCAATTTCACCCTACAAGAGCCTATTACATCAAGGAACAATATCACAAAAACGGATGCCAAATTCCATACCAGAGAAAGGACACTTAGGCCCTGTTTGGTAAGGGAAATTATTAGGAGGAATAAAAATTAGAAGTAGAATGAATAGAGGAATTGAAGGGTTTTGGTGTTTGATTAAATTTATTGTCTTGTCAAAAGTGTGGAGATTTAGGCGCTAGTGTGGCGTGGAGGCTCTTCCATGTGGAGGAGAAAAGCAGCAGCAGGGTGCTGCAGGTGTTGATGGCGCACACAAATAGAGAGAGAGGAGAGGTGCAGCCAATGGTAGAGAGAAGAAGAGAGGGAATTGTTTATGTGATTGGAACTAATATTGCATTAACTCAAGGGAAAAACAATTACATAGTCTCTTTTACAAAGAGAACTAATCCTAATCTCTAAAATAGGAAACAAACTCAATAACAATCGATCAAATCTCCTAAAATCAAAGCATATCAAATCCTCTAATTACTCAACTAATTGACACCTAACTTACTAAAAATAAGAAACTTTGACTAAGCAAAAACTACCAAGACCCTTAGGGCCGGCACCCCTTATGAAATGACCCTTTCCTAGACTTATGTTTTGATTCCAAGGGTCGCCACGAGATTCCTAGGTTTCCAAGGTGATCCCTGCAATTTTCACACGTCAAAATGAACACCTAAGCATCTTTTTGTAAAATTTTAGACTCCAGGGTATTTATCACAAATTCTTGCGCACCAAGTTGTGCACCTCAGGGTCATGTCATAATTTTTTTCCAAACCTAGGGAGTTTATTGCAATTTTCCGCATGCTAATTAATATGTCTAAAGGTCTAGGATATTTTCCCAAATTCGGGGGGTCTTTCATAACTTTCTACAAATTATTTAACCCACATAAGGATCCAGGTGCAATTTGCTTTTCACGTTTGGGAGTTTTATGAAATTTCTACACACCTAGTTTCCATCAATAAGGGCCTCTTTCCAAATGTTAAATTTTGGGGTAAAAACCTACAAATTTTTCCATACCCCACCTTGTGCCTTGTGCCCAACCTCATCTGCAGCCTCAACTTCCGCACCTTGAGCAGCGAGTCATGCACAGTCGAGAGAGATTGAGAGAAATAAAGAGAAAGAGAGAGATTTGGGGGGGGGGGGGGGGGACACCCACCCCTCTCATTTGTTTTTCATGAGCGCTCGCTAGGAAGGAGAGGCAGGAGGAGAAGAGCGTCTGAATGCGCATGCATGTGAACGTGAAGGCAGATCAAGCAGCCACAAGCACGCACGTGCGACCGGATGGAGGACAAGCCATGTGCTGCGCATGATCCACGGCAACCCACGCGTGCGAATCCACATGCGTCGCGTGGTGAGTGGAGGCCAGCTTGCATCGATTCATGCAAACCGACTAAACCAGGCCAGTCCAGGGCCAGTTTGCATGATTCGGGGGATGTTTTTGGGCCAATTCGAGGTCCGAACGACCTCGATTTTGCACACAAAAGGTACTATTGGAAAGCTTAAGAAATTCTCTACGCTTTGATGCCAATCTTGACCTTGTTTGCACATGTTTAAGGTATTGGAAAATTTTTAGAAGCCTAATAACCCCTTGTGAACCCATTATTGCCTTAGGATTTACACTCTGGACCGATGCGATCCTCAAGAGATGCTCCGCAACGGCTGGCAAAGGCACAGGTGGACCGCCCACACCCCCATTCCTCCCGATTGGATTGAGGTAGAGTGGTTTTCTCCTACTATTTCCTTTTTGGTTCGATTAAGCAAATGCTCTAGGTTAAGTAATCTAGTTATTTGCAACCTAAGTTACGCGGTATGAGTTTGAAATCTAATTTACCCTATCTATTTACTTGACTTGTTGAGTGAATACACCATCCATTTGTGATGTGAACGAATGGCGCACTATTTCCATGCCTAGCTTGAGTCATCGATGCTCCTCTGCCTACCTACCCTTGTGAATTAAGTGTCCTAATCGTCATTGATCGTATTCGTAATAAATTACCGTGTCGTGCCGCTACTGAGCAAGCGTCTTGCCTTGTTGAGTGCATGCCCTAACCTTATGAGTTTGACATATAAGTGGTTTAGCTTTTCCATTTCCCTAACCAGTAAGGTGGTGGTCAAAATTAAATTAACAACCTAATCTAAGGATGTTTGTTAAATACGCGGATGATATCATGGAGCTTGATTGATACAGAATAAACCCTAAGTATGTGATTGATGCTTGTTTATCTTTAATGCATGGAACTACTATTGAATGGGCTAGGTTGTAATGGAAGAAATCCTAATTATGTAATTGATGCAAACTCCCCATTGAGTGGGTCAAGCCTTGATGTGGCCTTGGGTAAGTGAGTGTAGCTGCTAAACATGTGAGGGAAACTTAACCCTCGCCATACGAACTTATCACCCCAGAGAAATATGTTAGGGACAAAACTTGGGCTATACATGAATCTTAAGGGGAAAATTGGAATTAGCTCCAAGCATGATTAATGTCTGATTTTGTACTGAGGCCTGAAACTAGCAACCAACTAGGGTTACGCATGAATTCTAAGGTAAATTAAAGAACTCTACTTATACACGGAATGTTGGTCTTGTAAATGCCAAGTTCTCAGCAACTAGGGTTGTACTAAATACTAAAGCAAACTAGAATGATGCTTGATTGACACTTGGAAACGAAACATCACATGAGTGGGTGACGAATGAGGGGCCGATACGGCCTAAGTCGAGTTTTGATGTAAGGGTGAGCTGACCCCCGAGTACACGTGCACCGAAGAGAGTTGACTGCCCCATTCTGTAGGGAGAGAGTTGACCTCCCCTTGTAGGGACCTAGAGTAGGCACGGCATCCCTACACTGACTCCTGTGGGACCCATGTGGGGCCAACCAAGATAGTCGGGTGAGAGTACACAGAACTGTTAAGGGGTGTGACCTTAGTTCAGTTCTGTTGATGCGTAACCGTTAGCGGAAACAACTGACTACGTGCCAATGCAAGGTAGCCCAATGTATGTTTATCACGCGAGCCGTAGTCATCGTTACGCTGCAACAATGACCCCGAGGTGGTAGACTGGGTGTAGAACAAATACGGAGTGCTCTTGACCAGGATAGCGCCACATATACGTCCTACATCACGAAGATACCGCAACGAGATCATTCCAATAGGGGACATATGAAATACAAGAAGAGGCGATTTAGTCCTAATACAACTTGTAGGGAGATTCCCAACGAGATAATGTGGGTTAATTAACCAATTAAGAATGGAAACGATTCACATAGATGTCTTTACTTTTACAAACAAATTAAATGCCTATTTTAAATCACTTGTTGTTACTACTTAGCTTCTACACGTCTTTCCTATTGTCACGCCACTCTACTCAACTCTTTGCTGACATCTACTCCTTGTACCTAGGTCAGGGGACTGAATAGCTAGCTCCACCGACTGCAAAGGGAGCTGGGCCCAGCCACGCCTAGTCATTGTTTAGTAGTGTTTTCCCTATCATTGTAGTGCATTCTTACCTTTGAAATTGTTCTAGTTCCTTTTTGTGGTATTCTGATGCTAGTTTGTGGGATGGACATGATGTGAACAATGTTTTTCCCTTATGCACTGTTGGTAGCCTGGTTGTCTTTTGCTTCTGTTGCTTCTTTCCTTTGTTTTGATGAATGTGTGGAAATATTTATTGTTGTTTTAGCTTATTACTTGATGGATGACTAGGTCTTAGGATTAATAAAGCGATCCAACCTGGCCTATGTATGGGTTCGGGTCAGGTTGTAACACCTTGGGAGCTCACAAAACCTGCCACGTGGCACACTATCCTCCACAAAAATAATTATGGAGTTGTATTCCACTTGGGGTATTTGTTTGGTGGAATAAGTTAGTGGAGTAAGGAGAAAATTAGTTGTAAAGAGGGGCTAAGAGGAATTAGCAAGAGTAATGAGGGTTGCAAACATCAGAATTGGGGATGCAATTCTGACGTGACGCAATTTCGGAATTAATGCCACCAAATGGGGAACCAGGTGGGCAATTCTCCCAACCAAATGGCACCGAATGCTGTTTGCTCGAAACTCTCATGAGATTATACTACTCCCCTCCAAGATCAATCAATGACCAACCAAAATGAATTTCTCAAGTAGGAAGGAAAGGTGTCGAAGGCAGGATTCCAATTCCATCCCAAAGCTAAGGACACATAGCTAACACTGTTTGCTTGAAACACTTACGAGAACATACCATTCCTTCCAACTACTGAACAGACTGCATTTCCCAAGCAGTTGCAGATGTTCCAAAACATTTTGGAAGAGAACTTCATTTGGATCAATCAAAGAACCCACGAGAGGCCATGGAAGGAAGTTGCACATGTAGGAAATGCCTCCTACACTGGAACTGCAGCAGTGTGATGATCATATATGGCAGGCACATGTGCCAGTGTTACTATTAACAGAGTGGATACGGCTTCCTGCAGGAACTATCACAACTATGTGAAAAACAAGAAAAGGTATAGGGAGAGGCACTCTAAAAATCAAACACACAACTCCCCGATTCCATGTAAGTATAGGAGATCATCTCATCATCGAACAGTGCAGTCCTTGATCAAAGACTACAAGGTTCAACAGGTTGAATGTCATACTTGCTAAATTTACAAGTGGAGAAGGGATAAGAAGAAAAAGGGAAGAAAAAAAGAAAAAGCTGATCACAGAAACACAATCACAATGCTCATCTTCTCCTTTGTTCTTTATCAAAACTTTCCCTCGGGCTTCGGACTTCCCATCACCACTCTCTCAACCTCACTACAATCCTCATCTTATCAGTCATCACCATTCAGACCAGGAGTCCAAAAAACAAGAGATAAGGATATCCTTGTGTCCGATTTAGGAGAAACAGATACAAAGCTGTCCCGATCCCACCCCAAAAGTCTTGAGGCAGTTCCTTAAAGCACCATTCCTCTACGATCAGGAGCCTCAAAAGCCCTCTTTTTTTTTCCAAAAACCTTCATGTCCTCCAAACAGGGCTAGCACCACAGTACAATATGGTGCAGATTACCAAAGCTCAGCATCCTAATGAAGTCACACTCGAAACCATCAATGCAGTACTCCTATTCTTTTTCCTTTTTCTTTTGTAAAGCAAAAGATGAGCACTTGTGATCGGTAGCCATCCATTTTCATTGAAATGTCCACCACCACCACCACAAACCAAGGAACAAAAGATCCCACCTCAGAAACAACACTCTCAACATAAGTCACGACTCCTAAAAAACTGCCCATTCATCTCCAACCAAACATAAGCCAGGGGAACCGCTCTCTCTTTCGCAGAAGACTACGCCAATACCGAGCACATTCAACAACCTCCAAAACCGGATGCAAAGAAGGAGCTACCAATCCCATTCCACTCTAGCCTCCACACCTACCTCAGAGGGCTACATGTGAAGAAGACCCATCCTCCAAGCCACCAAAAAGAGACCAAGCAGAGGACTTACGCAGCATCCAACCACGCCACCACACCAAATTCACTTCCACCACCGCCACTAGATTCCGAATCCTAACACAAGCAATAACTTCTTCCGATAATTTGAGGCCGTGGGCGGGTTCTAGCGAACGGGCGCCTTCCTTCCGGATTCTTCGATTCCCCTAACGACGTCGTTTCTCATCGCGATCGAGCTCTAATTCGTATAACTCAGCTCGATCGAGCTCTAATTCGTATAACTCAGCTCGATCGAGCACCTAATCGTACACCGAAACCCTAAAACACGTCGCTGTAGCCAAAGAACACGGGAATGTGGAGGAGGAGGAGGAGGATCGGGACTCACGCAGCGCGAAGAAGGCGAAGGTGACGAGCAGGACGGCGAAGGCGGCGTGGATCTGCTCAACGGGCTGCTGCCGGATCCAGAGCTCGAGATCGCGCAGCAGCTGGTGGAGGTCCATCGGGCGATTTTTTGGGAGGGAAGAAATTTTTAGGGTTTGTGGATTTTGGAGGAGTCGGGGCGGGGATTGGGCATAGAGAGAGTGGAAGATCGTTCGAATGGGCGTGGAGGAGGGGAACGAGTTTGCGCTCTCGATTCGATTTGAGGCACGGAATGACGGAATTAATAAATGTTTGGGATTAGAGTTTTCCTTAGCTTGTAATTGGCATTCCTCCGGCGAAGATTATGTATGGGCTCAAGGTTCAATGTGTGGTTTTTTCAAAGGTCATTTGTCCAAAAAGGGAAGGAGGTTTTAAGAAAGTACCGTCGAATTAGTGGGAAAAAAATTTTATATAATTTTACGTAAGCATTTAAGTATGAGGTTATTTTACTTTTTTTTCTCTTTTGCAAATACTCCACAACTCCTCATGCAAGAAAGTTTCTCTCGTTGCTTTTTTTGTTCAGGACCTTCATCGGTCGCATGGTGCTGGTTGGGATCCCCCTCCCCTTTCTTTCTCCCATCAATGCCATGACCTCCCTCTCCCTTATGGGTAGAGCCTTCATTTTCTCTATCTCGTTCCTTGTTGCAATGACCTTACTCCTCCCTTCTTCCTCAATATTAACTTCATATGTGGATCTTGCTCCCCACCTCCGCAACTTATTGATGGGAACATGCTAGAGACTACGATCAACACGGTCAAGATTTCGTCAACAAGTTTCGACTTCATTGTTCTTGTTTGCGTGAATCTATGAATCGCCAAAATCTTACTTTCGATGGTGCAGCGTCGAGCTATGTAGCTAAAAGATGAATTGCTTTAATATACTTCTCTAATATTTTTTTACTTTTATGTTTATTTGTCTTTTTCTCACTTCTTCCTACTAATTTTCTTTCCACTCCCCCCACATCGAAAGATGCTAGATTCACCCTTCGCATAAGGGTGTTTACCTCCCCCACCTTCATGTGAGTGTTTTAGTTTTCCTTCCTCCTTTCCCTCCGAGGATGTGTCTTCTTGTATTACTTTGGTTCCCTTTAATAGAGTATTCTATGTTCCAAAAAAAAAGCATCCGAACATGGTTTAGTTGTCTCATCAGTTATCTTCTTTCTTTTGATTTATGAGGGCAAGATCGATTCTTCATTGTGTCTGTTCAACAAAAATTATTTATACTTATATATTTATTTTTATGATATTATTATTATTGGGACTTACTCTTTGTTCATAAAAGCAATTAGTTCCCTTTCCGTTGACAAAGGGGTCTAGGGATGTGGAAGTGGAGGGGATGCAAGAAAAGAGGTCTAGAGTAGAGATGGATCTCCAATTCTCCAAATCTACTTCAACATTATGCTAAGAAAAATTTCTCGTGCCAACTTTGTTCTTCATTCTTACCATATATGGCCTTAGAAGAACACAAGCCATGGTTCATTTTGGTTATTTTTGCCTGAAAGGTCACGGATCATGGTTTATTTTTGAGACAACGGTAGACAATGGCACTTTTCAACATATTTTGTAATGCATGTTGGAAAAAAGACACGTGATCACCTACCCTCCCTAAATCATAGGCTTCGTGGCCCCTATGTCACTGCTCACCTCCCTATGACCAAATATCACTAGTGATTTTTAAATCTCAACCAAATATCATCGATGATTTTTACCCATGATTTTTTAAATGTGACCGACGATTTTTAGTTTTAAACCAAATTCATAGTTGATTTTCAGTTATAAATAAAAATCATTGATTGTTTCTTGATCTTTAGTAGGTGTAGCCCCAACATGTGCATTACAAGGGACACATGGCCTTTCACATGAAAATGGCAAATATTACTAATGATATTTTAAATGTGCTAATGCATTTTAATGGTGAGTCCCACTTGAATATATTCCCATGCATGTAAAGGGGACTTGTGAGGTTTCCACTTCTACATTGCAAAACATATTACAACTAATGTTTCTTTACATCTTACCTTATTTTTTGATATTTTTCTTGTTTACTTTGTACAAAAGGTCTTAGATATGTCTTTCCTTCCTAAGGAAAAAAAGGATAAATAAAATTGTCTCTTGACTTTTATAATAAAAAAAATTAAGTATACCACAAAATTTAATAGCTCAATGTTATAGCACCAATGTTGTAGCTCTGCCCATGACTACTATTACTACATTGCATTAATGATGTGATGCTAACATTATAGCAAAATGTTATAGCATTAAATATTGGCATTGTGTTCTATAAATAGAGAGATAGGGTAGGGAGCATATAACACACCTACACCTAACTTATGTATAGTTTAAGCATATTTTTTATACAAAATCAATGTTTCAAAGTGAAAATTTAGGATTGAAATCATTTAGTAAAAATATAAAGTACACAAAATTTCAATAAAATTGAACAACCCTAGCACCTCTATCAAGCAAGGTCAAATTTCATTATACTAAGGCCATTGAAATTGAACCACCTCCAATGTAAGGGGATAAGAGCATTTGATTGACTTGAAATTTTGTGCATAATATACGTTTATAGAATAATCTTAATCTCCAAGTTTTTACTTCAAAATATTACTTGTAGTAGAAGATATTAAATAAGTTTCACCTAAGTTATGTGTAAGTCAACTTCATGCTTCCTTTTATTTTATATATATATATATATATATTGTAGCACATAGTGGAGAAACTATTGCATTCAGTGAAAATCATGCCATGAAGCCACCTCACCTTATACGTTTCATCTGGATGAGGGTTAGTGTTCACCACTCAGTAAAAGTTATGAAAGGGTAAGTTATAGAGATAGTATTGTAAGTAGTGGGTAAGAGGATGAGAAATGTGATAAATTGATTGATATATTATAAAGTTGTATGTTGATCCAATTTAAATATAAAGAAAGGATTGTAATTTGGTTATTTTATATTTAATATTAGGTTATTTATTAGGTATTTTTGAGTAGATGCCACTATAAACATTCAAAATTAATTTTATGCCACTGAGTTGCAGTTATTGTTAATAAAATTATTGTAACACTTACGCCGTTAATTGATGCTTTAACATAAAGGTAAACTTAACATAGTTGAACACTTGATCAGAAGAAAAATGGCAGAGGCGAGAGGGAGAGCAAGGTTGGGCGAATGAGCGACCCAGTTTGAGGATGGCTGGATGATATGGAGATTTAGGAGGTGGCATCGCGAGCACCTAGACCGGGAAACCTTCCGTGCTGCTAGTCTTTCCTTCAGCTCTGTTTCTACAGTGCTTTGGCTTCTTCTTCTTCTCCTTCCTTGGCTCTGCTTGGCTTCAGCTTTTCTTCTTCTGCTTGTCTTTCCCTTTCTCGTTTTCCTCTGCGAAGCTTCCTTCTTCTTTCTTCTCTTTTTCTCTGACCCTTCCCCTTCCCCCTCCTTCAGCTTTGTTTCAACAGTGCTTTGGCTTCTTCTTCGTCTCCTTCCTTGGCTCTGCTTGGCTTCAGCTTTTCTTCTTCTTCTGCTTGTCTTTCCCTTTCTCGTTTTCCTCTATGAAGCTTCCTTCCTTCTTTTTCTTCTTTCTGTTGCGTCTTCTTCTCTTTCTTCTTTCTTCAGCAGCTCCTTCCTTCTTCTCTGCTCCTCCTTTCTTCCTCTTTTTCTCTGCTGCTGGAGTTTTTCGGCTAAGTCCTCGCCGCTCCTCTTCTTCTCCGTCTTCTTTCCCACCTGTACCCTGCAAATGAGCGAAAAACCTACCCCTACCCTCCCCGCGCGTCTCTCTCTCTGAATCTCTCTTCGGTACGCTCTCCCAGAGTACCGGCGTGGGTGTACCCGGGTCCAGGCACTCTCCCTGTACAGCTCCTCTTTCTGTACCCGGGTCCAGGCACACCGGCGTGGGTGTGGTGCGCGAGGAGTGCACGGATCAGGGTAATTGGGTCGCGGGTCAGGTCCGTGTGGGCAGTGCCGCGAACGAGACCTGGTGAGTGAGGCGAGGGACCTCACCCCAGTGTTTCAAGGCGATAAGCTAGAAGCACTTTTTCAATTTATGTGTGGGCGCGTGCCCACACACTTCCGAGGTGGGACTAAAGTCCCACCTCCGATCTCGGGCATCTGTGGAAGGAAGGTTTGTCCAATTGGGGTAGCGGCAGAGGCCTACGACCCCAATTGAGGTCCTGAGTGTGTGCGCTAAAGCCTTCCGTGTGACCTGGGTTGCAAACCTGGAGCTGAAGAGGCTTGGAGCTGCTTGCGAGCTTGCTCCAAGCTTCTCTACAATGGTGGCGAGGGTACGAGACCCGAAACCACCAGTACGGCCTTGCGGCCCCGTCAGAATACTTGGTGAGCTTCGCCAGAGCACGGCGAAGACAGTGCAGGGGTCGACGTGGCGTGGAGAGGTCATAGTGCGCGTGTGTTATAACCAGGGCATCAGACATCGTTTAAGACGTCTGGGAAGTGGTCCAAACGTCTGGTCAGACATCTGGAAGCCTTCCCAGACATCTGGAATTAAATTTTTTCGGCGTACGGGTTCGCGTCTGCGCGCATGCACGCGCAGACTGAACCCGCCGCCCTCCTTCTTCTCTTTCCTTCCTCCCTGCAGACGCAGCTTTTCTCTCTCTTCCCTCGGCAGCCTTCAAATACCCCTCTCCTCTCCCTCACCCTCACTCCACCGCCTTCTTCTTCTTCCTGTCAACGAGAGCGTGAGTGGGCGAGGGCAGCCGCAGCGGCTGCTGTGAGTGCGTGGGAGGAGGGGCTTGATGAAAACCTCATCATAAACCCTAACTAGCACAATCTAACCCTGATATGTAAGAAAAAGCTCCTGCATGACCCAAAGAAAGGCTTAACTCAGAGAATTCTGAGTTTAAGAATAAAATAAATCATTAGGGGTAAAACTGCAATTTCACCAATACAGTTGGCAAACAGGGTAATGAAGGGTCCAAACATAGGTCAAACAAGCTTAATAAGAAGGAAAATGGGATGATCTGATCTAAAAAGGGTTATGGCAACTTCAAGAAATTAAATGACATTCTGTAACCTTAAAATAAACCTACTTCAATTCACGAGGTTCGAGGTAGGATAAAAATCAACTAAACCCTCTAAAATTTATATAAAAATAATCTTTAGGGTTTAGAACCTTCAATTTGACCTTAGAAACCTATTTTGACCTAAAAAGATAACCAAGCCCAATTAATGACTTAATTTGGGATTTTATGCAAATTTGCCGATCAAATTTGGTCCAACCTAGAATTAAAATTCACCATTAAAATCCTTAGGTTCATATTAGTCTTGTATAAAAACTTAAGCCTAAAAAGGGACCTCCTTGGCCGACTTTACATTTTGCTCCTCTTCATTTACTTTTTGACCCTCATCTTTCGAAACCCTTGCAATTTGGCCCCCAACTTTTCATCGTTCTTTGCAGAACGGTCCCTCCTGCAAACTCTGTGCAGCACCATGCTCCAGCAACCTTGCGCGGAGCATGGCGCCGCGCAGAGAGGGGTTACCGCTCCGCAAAGCAAACGCAGGGTTCCGTACGACGTCCTCTGTCGCAGGGACTTGGCCATGCTCTCTGCCGACCCCCATACCTTCCGTGCGAACGCGCGGAAGGTATGGGTGTCCCTTCCGGCCACGCTCCGGCGAGGCTGGCACGTCGCCAGCCCCACTCCTCCCTCTACGCCGCCCCTTTATAAGGACCGGCACCCGCTGCCAGTTCCTTCAAGGTCCTCTTTGACGGAGAACACCCCCTACTTCATCCCTTCCTCCTCCGTCAGAAGGCCCGCAGCTTCCGGCGACTTCCTCCTCTTCCTCCTCGTCGCTCTGCCGCCTTACCTGCAGCAGGGTTCTCCTTGCCCTCTCGTCTGCGCTAGACTGTACCCGCCGGCACCCTCCGCCTGCTTCCTCGTCGCCACACTCCTCCTCCAGGGCCCTTTCTTCTCCAGCTCCGGCAGATACGAGCCGGCGGCTCCGCCCTCCCCCTTCGTCCAAAACCTAGGTAAATAGCGTCCTCTCGTCCTCCCTTACATTTTCCCTCTGTCAATTTACCTTTTTGCTCCACCGCACGCGACTTCCACCTCCGCCTGCTCCGTCTTCGACCACCCTCTCCAGCGAACCCATCCCACCTCCACAGACCTCCTCACCACTCGGCGACTAACCCAGAAGCTCCCCCTCACTCCACTCAATAGATTCCCCCTTCCCATTCACTACCAAACGCCACCCGACCACCCCCCGAACAAACCCATCTCTCCGGCCACAGTCCGACTTAGGGCTACCTCCACATGCAGCCTCACGCCTCGCCACCACCCGCACTGCCTTCGCCACACTCCGGCGAAGCTCCCTGCATCTTCTGATTGGGCCGAGAGGCCGTATTCTTGTTTTCAGGTCGAAGCTCCTTCGCCGCCATTACCGAGCTGTTGCAGCTCCTTCACCTGCAGCTGCAGGTGCTCTTCCGCCCAGGCGCACACCCCAGGATGCGCGGGTTGCCTCTGCGAAGCATCCCAGGTCTGCAGCTGAGGCGAAGGCCCCGCGTGCTGCTGCAATTGCTTGCAGCTTCCTCAGCTGCAGGCGCCAATTTGGGAGGTGGGACTTTAGTCCCACCTCGGAAGTGCGTGGCTGAGTGCCCGCACATAAATTAGAAAAGTGTTTAAGGCTGTTTGCCTTCGAACACAGGTGTTAGGTCCCTCCCGCACGCTGCGCGCCACGCGCTCGCTCACCCTCGCCCGCGCTCACGCCCCGCGGGTCTGGGTCGGATCCGATTACCCAACCCGCTCACTCCTCGCCCACCACCGCACGCCGGTGGGCCTGGTCCCAGGCGCGATACCCGTATCTGATTACCCAGCTCTGGGAGAGCGATCCTAAGAGAGAAATCTGAGAAAGAGAGAGACGCGGGGAATGGTAGGGGTAGGTTTTGTTTTCTAATCCTTGTGTGAGCGTGCTGGAGCAAAAGGAGAAGAAGGAAGGAAGGAAAGAAGAGGGATGGTGGCCGAAGCCTTAGCAGCTCAGGAAGAAGAAGGCTGAAACAGAAGAAGAAACGAAGGAGAGAAACAGAAGAGCAGAAGGAAGGCACTGTAGCAAACCTACAGTTAAGTCGTCTGACCACTGCACCAGACGACGGATGAGCAGCAGCCAGAACAGGAAGAAGGGAAAAGAAGAGGAGCTGTAGAGCAAGAAAAAAGAAAGAAGAAAGCTGAAGAAAAAGAAGAAGAAAAGAGAAAGAAGAAAGAAGACTGAAGCCGAAAGCAAGGGAAGAAAGAAAGAAGAAGAAGAAGTCAGAGAAGAAGAAGAAGATTATCATTGCCGCAGAAGAAGAAAAGAAAAGAAAGAAGAAGAGAGGAAGACTCTGCAAGAAGAGAAGGAGATCAGCTGAGAGAAGAAAGAAAAGAGAAGAAGAAGCCAAGACAGAGTCTCTCTCTCTCTCTTATTTTTGTAATCTAATAGAGAATTCTTATATTTCTAGAATTCCAGTAGCTCCTTGAGTTCAACCTCGGGAAAACTGTTTTCGAGTAAAAAAATTTTATAATGGTAATCTGGTAGCTATCATATTACATACTATAACGACAATAATTTAAAGTATAATAAACAAGCTATCCGGACCAGACAACCAGGGCTACTGTGTAACGACCCGGTTCCTGAGCCCCTACGAGACACGAGAACCGAACCGACTCAACTAATCCCAAGACCTAGTCGTCCAACGAGGAAGTAACCAAAAGAGCAGTAAAATAAACCACATTCAACATGAATATAACTAACAGTAAGAAAATACAGCAGCAAGGAAAGAAACTACTACAGTATATACCACCACAACAGTAGAACAACATTCATAACTAAATATGAACTGCAGGTAAAGAAAAGTACAGCGGAAACGAGAACTACTCACTATAACGGAACAAAAAGAGGTACAAGAAACAGTGGTAATTCTACTGGACCCTACTCGGCCCAGCGTCCTCTGCAGCCGCTGACCCTAGCTGCTCAACACCTGGTCCTGAAAGGTAACGAGTGTAACACGTCAGCAAAACGCTGAGTAGAGTGGCAACTAAACTAAAGAAACAGTAGAGTGTATAGTAGCTGTTAAGTTCTGTTACTTTCTTTATTTAAGTCTTTCAATTATCTCACGATTTATCTATTTCTCAGATCTTTCACTTGATCTCGAATGTTCCTCGTGGGAACGATCTTGATTGCAGTCTTTTCCGAACAGTAGAAGTAGCACGTGGTGCTCTCCTGGCTGGGAGAGTCCCCCGTGGTGATCCTACTCTCAGTCAACCACCCCAAGGTCACTGACAGACATAACGGTGACTACGGCACGCATGGTAAACGCGCGGGTAGCTAACCCGCACTGGCACGCGGTCAGTCGTTTCCGTTAACGGGTGCGCCCAAAGCACAGCACGGAACCAGTACAGGGCAGAGACCTCTCAGTAACAGGGGTCCAACTCCTCCACAGTAACCAAACAGGGGCCTTGCCCCTCCACAGTCTGCGCACCCTCACCTGACTACCCTGGTTTGCCCTAGTGGGCCTAACAAGTCGGTGTGGGAGGCTAGTAGAACCCCGGGGCCCGCGGGGTAGCTAGTACCTCCCTACACTAGTAGCTCTCCTCGGTACTACGTACGCGAGGGCTAACAAGTCGGTACAGAGTGGCCAGTCCTAACCCCGGGTCCCTGGGGCGGCTGGCTCCGCTCTGCACTAAACAGGGGGGACAATCGCTCTCCTTGGTACTCCGTACTCAAGGGCCAGCTCACTTCCTTAATTCTTTTCCATTCCCTTTCCAGGAGTTCTACTCCTAATTCCCCGTAGGGTTCCAGCTCTTTAACTCAGAACATTCCAGTTTCACGTTCATACAACCCATATTCTTAATCATGTTCATTCATTCATAACAGGCAGCTGTTAAACGAATTTACAGGCAGCTATTATTTCCTTTCCACATTTTCCAAGACTGCAGTATTCATACATTCCACTAGTTTTCCCATCCTAGGATTCATGCCATATCCTAGGATCTATCATACAATCTAGTTTTCCAGCCCTAGGATTCATGCAACACCCTAGGATCTACCATTCAATCTATTTCTCATTCCTAGGATTCATGCAATGTCCTAGGTTCTATTTATGGTTTCATAATTTAACAGATTATACTTAAAGCCACTCTACCAGGTACGACGGGAGTAATGGGGGCGTGATCGGGAATCCGCGTGCCTCCGCGACCCCCAAGACTGCAACGGAACGAGGTCCTATCACAAGGATCAAACACAAGGAGTGTCTCAAAACAGTGTATAACTACTGTAGACGGGTAGAGGATTTAATTCAGGAGAGAACGCAACTCGAAACGCAGAAAACAAAACCCGAACGGGCCCTCAACGGGTCGAAAACGACGACACTGTGCAAAATCAGACGTCTGGAACTTCTTCCAGACGTCTTAAAAAGTGGATCAGAGAATTACCTTGTTCTGCGTGGTTTCTCAGACGTCCAGAAGCCTGCGGGGACGTCTGGCCTAGTTCCCAGACGTCCGATGGTCACCCCGGACGTCTGGAGGTCGCTCCCGCCGTCTGGTACTACAGCCAGACGTCTGATTCGCGTTGGATGGCGAATCACCGAGCCTGCGCGCACCCAACTCTCTTTCTCAGTACGGTCAGTCGACATGAAGGAAGAAGACGGAAGAACTCATCTTTCAAACGTATGGATGGTCTTCCAGACGTCGCCCCCGTCGTCTGGCTATCAGCTCAGACGTCTGATTCTGGAAATGTTTCCAGAATCAGGCTGCGACTCGCCCTCCGCTTGCGACGCCGCGCCTCGTCGCACCTCGTGCGCCTGCTGCTCGGACCGCAGCAGTCCCCCCCCCCGTGTCGCCCCGCGCCCACTGCGCTCCCCGCCGGCTGGCCCTGGCAGCCTCAGCGAGCTCGCCCTCATGGCTGAGCGCCGCTCTCGTACGCAGCACCTCCTCCGCGCTCACTGCGGCCGCCGCTGCCGCTGCAACCTCGCGCTCGCTCTCGTGCTCACTCTCGCGCACCTGGAGCTGAAGGAGAAGAGGAAGGAGACGGTGGTGGTAGAAACGAGGGAAGGCGTGGCCTTTTAAGGCCGTGCGAGGAGAGAGAAGGAGCGCGGCAGGGGAATCTGCAGCTGCAGGAGGAAAGAAAAGCGAATATGCGGGTCTGCACGCTCAGGCGCGCAGACGACCCACGCGTGTCAAACATAACCGATTTCCAGACGTCTGGAAACGATCCCAGACGTCTGGTCAGACGTCTGGAAGTGACCCCAGACGTCTTAAAAGACGTGTGGGGCTTGCGTTCGTTACATACTGCGAGAGGGAGAGAGAGCTCGATCACGAGGTTGCGAGCTCGCCGAAGCAGCCTGGGCCGGCCAGCGGTTGCGCAGCAGGCGTGTGGTGCTGAGGAGGAGCTGCTGCAGCTCAGGCAGTAGGCGGGCGCGGCGCAGCACGGTCATGCGCTGCGGGCGGAGGGCAAGGAGGTCCTGATTCTAGGAAAATTTCCCAGAATCAGACGACTGGACATACGTCCAGACGACGCAGGAGATGTCTAGAGGAAGGTCAAGACGTCTGAAAGGTACGTTATTTTTTACCTCCTTCTTTCGCGTGTACGGCCATGCAGCCGTTCCGCCGAAAGCTTCTGCATCGTTTCGTGTTGAGGACAGCCATGTGTGTGTGCAAGACCCGTTCGGGAAGGTGTAAGGGCACGCCATCCCACACAGATCGGACGTCTGGGCACAGCACCAGACAACGGAGTGGGTCTCGAGACGTCCGAAGTGACAGTCGGACGTCTGGAAACTAAGTTCAAACGGTTCAGCGAGCTTCTGGACGTCTGAAGGACCGCGCAAATCAAGGTATGACCAGAGCTATCATTTAAGACGTCTGGAAGAAGTTCCAAACGTCTGATTTTGGGCAGACTTGTTGTTTTTGACCCGTTTAGGGTCCGTTCGGAGTCCATTTTCCACGTTTCAAGTCTCTTTCTTCTCAAATTTAGTTCATCTACCTATTTACAATAATTGTATACTGTTCTGAGTGGCTCCTTGTAATTGATCCTTGTGTTAGGACCCCGTTCTGTTGCAGCTCTAGGGGTTGCGGAGGCGCGCGGGCTTGCCGATCACGCCCCCAGTACTCCCGATTTTGCGGGTAGAGTGGCCTTTTCAATTATTTATCAAAAAATTATGCACTTGTGAAATAATTAATAGAATTTAGGGTATTGCATGGACCCTAAGAATGAAAAACTAGATTGAATAATTGATCTTAGGGTATTGCATGAATCCTAGGACTGGAAAACTAGATTCAATGATAGATCCTACGGTATGGCATGAATCCTAGGACTGGAAAATTAGCTTGAATACATATACATTGCAGCCTTGAAAAAGTAGAAAGGAAACGATAGCTGCCTGTAATTGGTTAACAGCTGCCTGATTATGAATGAACAATTACGGTTGGGAACATGGGCTATATAAATATAAGGCTGAAATGATGAAACCTAAATTGGCTGAGTTGAAAGAGCACGAACCCTACGGGGAATTAGGAGTAGAACCCCTGGAAAGTGAATGGAATAGAATTGGGGAAGTGAGCTGGCCCTTGAGTACGGAGTACCAAGGAGAGTGACTGTCCCCCTGTTTAGTGCAAAGCGGAGCTAGTCGCCCCAGGGACCCGAATTTAGGTCTGGCCACTTTGTACCAACTTTTGGCCCTCATGTACACAGTATCGAGGAGAGCTACTAGTATAGAGAGAGCACTAGCTGCCCCACGGGCCCCGAGGTTCTGCTAGCCCTCCTACACCGACTTGTTAGGCCCACTGGGCAAACCGGGGTAGTCAGGCGAGGGTGCGCGGACTGTGGAGGGGCAAGACCCTTGTTTGGTTGCTGTGGAGGGGCTGGACCCCTATTACTGAGAGGGCTCTGCCCTATACTAGTTCCGTGCTGTGCTTTAGGCGCATCCGTTAACGGAAACGACAGATCGCGTGCCAGTGCAAGGTAGCTACCCATGCGTTTATCGCGCGTGCCGTAGTCACCGTTACGTCTGTCAGCGACCTTGGGGTGGTTGACTGAGGGTAGGATCACCACGGGAGACTCTCCAGGCCAGGAGAGCACCACGTGTTACTTCTACTTTTCGGAAAAGACTGCAATCAATATCGTTCCCACGAGGAACATTCAAGATCAAGAGAAGAAGCTGAGGGATAATTCAATAACGAGTAAAAGGAAAATATAAAGAAAGAAATTAAAAATATAACAGCTACTGTCCACCTTACTGTTTTTCTTAGCTTTTGGTTGCCACTCTACTCAGCGTTTCGCTGACGTGTCACCTTTGTTACCTTTTCAGGACCAGGTGTTGAGCAATCAGAGTCGGCAGCTGCAGAGGGCGCTGGGCCTAGTAGAGCCCAGTAGTGTTACTTGTGTACTACCCACTGTACTTTTCCTTTTGTTGTAGTGAGTAGTTTCTGTTACCCCTGTACTCTTTTGTTGTAAGCATCATATTTATGTACATGTTTATTTCTTTACTGTTGTGGTGGTGTATACTATAGTAGTTCTTTTCTTTACTGCTGTATTTTGTTACTGCTAGTTATATACATGGTGAATGTGATTTATTTTACTGCTCTTTTGGTTACTTTCTCGTTGGACGACTGGGTGTTGGGATCAGTCGAGTCGGTCCGATTCTTGTATCTCGTAGGGATTCGAGAACCGGGTCGTAACAAGATGGTATCAGAGCAAGGTCATCCCGAGAAGTGAACCAACTGACTGGAAAATAACCAATTCACGTGTCTGTAACTAGAGTAGCCACCACAACGTTTCTTTTGACATAAGCTCTTAGATTTCTTCGTTAGATATCGTTTCATATTGATGTGTTTCCATTCTATTTTCGCGTCTCCTTGCAGGAGATGCCTCGACGCGGGACTAGCGGGGCGAGCCGCAGGTGCGGCCGAGGACGAGGTCAGAGGGGCAGGCATGTTGAGGTCGACGTTTCAGTGGACCAACCACTGCTCCCGGGCATTCAGGCCCAGGACCTCACCCAGCTGATACGGGACATAGTGCGAGAGGAGCTCCACCCACTACCACGAGTGCCACTCCTTGGGGTTGCGGAGGGGGAGTCCTCTGTGGGACCACGCAACGGACGTGGCGCTTGACGCGGGGGAGGGGATGGGCCGCCACCGCCCCCACCTTCCTCCGACACTTCTGTGCACGAGGCTTCCTTACCTGGAGGTGCACCAGCATCTCCACTGCAGCGCCACTTCGAGCTTTTCGGACAGTTCCGGAAGCTGAAGCCCCCCTCCTTCAAGGGGGATGAGGACCCGACAGAGGCGGACGACTGGCTCGAGCAGATCGAGAAGGTTTTTGACACCCTTCGCCCCCTGGTGGAGTGCCGCGTGGCCGTTGCCACGTACCAGCTGGAGAGCGCGGCACACAGGTGGTAGAGGGCGGTCAGGGGACAGGAGAGGGACGAGCCGACCTGGGACTGGTTCGTCACCCTCTTCTACGAGCAGTACTTTCCCCAGACGTGGCAGGACCAGAGGAGGCGGGAGTTCCACACTCTGAAGCTGCCTACGTTCTCGAGGGTGGTGGAGGCAACTATGACATACGAAGAGACCAACTCGTCCGCGCGAGATACTGACAGCGGGCGGAAGAGGCCCTATCAGCCAGACTTCTCACAGGGTCGGCGAGAGAGGTGACACGTGGCGCCCGCAGAAGAGCCGTCACGTTTTGCAGGGCCATCAGTGGCATTTGGGGGCCCTCGACAGGGGCCAGCTGCTAGCATCGCACCCCTGCCCAGCCGACAGCAGGGACCAACTGAGGGCGGGAGTCGGGTTCCCCTCTGCTGCCAGTGTGGCTAGCCGGGCCACATCAGGAGGGACTACCCGTCTAGGGTCGGAGGTCAGCAGATGCTTCCCGCGTCGAGCACTAAAGGGCGAGCAGGAGGCCGCAGGTTCCAGGCACGAGGAGGAGGACAGCAGTCACGGGGAGGGTACCGGCCAGCAGCTACCCGTCCGACACAGAGTGTGGCTGCTTTGTCCACACCTAGGGCTAAGGGGCGTATCAACGCCCTGACACACAGGGATTCCAGAGCTTCGAGATCTGTGGTGGCAGGTATGGTTTCAGTTTCCGGCAGACTCGTTTACACGCTTTTCGATTCCGACGCTACGCACTTGTTTGTCGCCGCCAGTTTCACGGTTGGTCTAGGGCAGGATTGTGTGCTTTTAGAGGATCCGTTCGTGATTAGAGGTCCGAGTGGTCAGCTGTTTGTAGCTGAGGAGGTATACATGTAGATTCCCGTCCCTACCAGGAGGGGGTGACGTAATAATAGCGGAAATAAAATAAAGCAATCTCACAAAATAAAATCACACAAAGTACACAATAATTTTTAGGTGGAAACCCAAACCGGGTGAAAACCACCACCTAACCCTCTCGAGTTAGGATTTTCCGATCAACCAAGTTGATCAAATCCACTAACCGAATAAATTAACCGAGGGTGATTCAACCTCAATTACAACCACGCTACTTTATACGAGGGTAGCATACTTCAAACCCCTTCTCTTCACGAGAAGGATTTTGTCTCACGAAGGAGACAGGAATTCACAAAGCGAATACCCAACCAAATAACAAAGATAACAAATAATCCTATAAAGCCAACAAAGTAATTTTAAACCTAGCTTCTATAGGAATTTGGAAATTCCCCTTTGCAAGGAGTGCGTCGAATTGATGACGCAGGTGCGTGAGCCACGCGACGGCGCAATGTCGCTCTTCGTTAACTACGGCGGGAGAGCGAGTGCGCAAAGGGAATTTAGCTCTCTGGATGATGGAACTTAAGCTTGGAGAGCAAGAGCTTTTCTTGGACTCAAAAGAGTAGAAAGTATGTTGCTTTGGTGTATCTTAGTGTGCAAAGGCTCCCCTCTATTTATAGAGGCCTTAGGAAGGCTTTGGAAGGCTTAGGAAAGCTTCCATAGCCGTTGGGTGCAAAGTCCAAGCGAATCAGGCCGAAATCAGGGACAATGATTGCATTGACAGGGTAATCAGACGTCTAATTCTGGTATCAGACGTCTGGAAGAACACTTTAAGATGTCTAAAAATAAGGTCAGACGTTTAATTTTGGGCGGGTCTCCCCCTGACTTGAATCAGATCTAAACAGGATTTTAGCGCAAGTCCATCAGACGACATACAGGATGTCTGGCACTATGTCTGGACTTCTAGAAACCTACTTTTTCGTGGGAATGGATTTGTAACGGCTGATGAGAACCTCGTCATAAACCCTAAACTGGCACCATCTAACCTTGATTTGCAAGAAAAAGCTCCTACATAACCTATAGAAAGGGCTTGACTCAGAGAATTCTAAGTTTGTGAAGAAAATAGGAACTAAGGGGTAAAAATGTAATTTCACCAACACAATCTGTAAACAGGGTAACTTAGGATCCAAACGTAGGTCAAACTGACCTAATAAGAAGGAAAGTGGGATGAGTTGATCTAACTAGGGCTACAGCAACTCCAAGGAATTAAATGACATCCTATAATTCTAAAACAAACCCACTTCAATTCAGGAGGTTTGATTCAAAGAAAAAATCAAATAAACCCTCTATGATTCATAGAAAAATAATCTCTAGGGTTTAAAACCTTCAATTTGGCCTTGGGAACCCACTTTGACTTACATTGAGAACCATGCGTAATTAAAGATTTAATTTGGATTTTTATCTAAATTGACCAGTCAAACAAGGTCTGATCTAGAAATAAAAATCACCATTGGAATCCTTAGGTCACATTTAGTCATGCATAAAAACTTGAGCCTAAGAAGAGACCTTCTTGACCGACTTTGCATTTTGGTCATCATCTATTACTTTTTGACCCTCAACTTTTGAAACCCTCGCATTTTGGCCCCTAAGTCTTCTTCGTTCTTTGCATTTAGGTCCTCCCTGCAAAACCCTGAGCAGCTCCATGCTCCGGCAACTTTGCGCGGAGCATGGCGCCGCGCAGGGTGCGGGAGGCCCTCTGCCCTGTCAACCGGGGGTTCCCTGCGACGTCTGCTGTCGCAGGGACACCTCCATGGTCTCTGCGGCAACCCATACCTTCCGTGTGAATGCGTGGAAGGTATGGGTCCCTACTCCGACCGTCCTCCGGGGAGGGAGGCACGTTGCCTCCCTCCGCCCACCTCTCCGCTTTCGCCTCTATAAAAGCCGTCTCCGCCTGCTGAAGAGAGGAAGTTGTTTCTGACAGAGAATACCCCCCCCACTTCCTCCTCTCCAGCTCCGACAGACGGCCTGCAGCTTCCAGCGACCATCTCCTCCTCCTCCTCGTCGCTCTGCTGCCTTACCTGCAGCAGGGTTCCCCTAACCCTCTCGTCTGTGTCGCGCTGCACCCGCCGACACTCTCCGCCTGCCTCCTCGTCGCCGTTCTCCCCTTTCAGGGCCCTTTTTTCCTCAGCTCCGGCAGGTACGAGCCGGTGCTTCCGCCTTCCCCTCTTCGTCCAGAGCTTAGGTAAACGCTTCCCCTTCTCCTCCTCTCAACTTTCCCCCTGTCAATTTGTACTTTCGCACCCCAACACGCAACCTCCACCTCCACCTGCTCCGTCTCTGACCACCCCCTCCGGCGAGACCATCCCACTGCCACAAACCCCCTTACTCCTCGCCAATCACCTCAGAAGCTTCCCCTCACTCCACTCCACAGCTTCTCCCCCTTCATTTCCTGCCACACATCACCTGAAGACCCCCCAAACAGACCCATTCTCCCGGCCACAGTCCGACCTAGGGTTGCCCTTGCACTCCGCCCCACGCCTCGCCACCACCCACACGAGCTTCGCCGCACTCCGACGAAGCTCCCTGCACCTTCTGACTAGGCCGAGAGGCCGTATTTCTGTGATCAGGTCACCTGTCCTCCACCGCCATTGCTGAGCAGGTGGAGCTTCTTTCACCTGCAGCTGCAGGTTCGCCCTCACCCAGGCTTGCACTCCAGGATGCGCGGCTTGTCCCCGCAAAACTTCCCAGGCCTGCAGCTGGGGTGAAAGCCTCGCACACAGCCGCAATTGCCTACAGCTTCCTCAGCTGCAGGCGCCAATTTGGGGTGGTACATTTAGTCCCACCTCTGTAGTTCTGGACGCGCTGTAGCCGCATAAATTGTAAAAGTGCTGTAAGCTTATCGCCTCAGTTACACGGGGTGAGGTCCCTCTCACCCGCTTACCCGGCCTCGTCTGCGACCACCCCCCCGCGGACCTGGCCCGACCCGTATACCCGACCTGCACTCCTCGCCCACCACCGCACGCCGGTGGGCCTGGACCCGGGCGCGACCCGTACCCGAATACCCGACGGCTCTGGGAGAGCGATCCTACGAGTGAAATCCGAGAGAGAGAGACGCGGGGGAGGGTAGAGTTAGGTTTTTGCCCTCTAACCAAGTTGTGTGAGTGTGCAGGTGAAGAAGGAGAAGAGAAAGCAGACCGCAGAAGAGGAAGGAGAAGATAAAGAAGAAAGAAGCAGCCAAAGCCTTGGCGGCTCGAAGCAAAGCAGAAGAAGAAGAAGAAGAAGAAGAAAAAGAAGAAAGACACAAAAGAGAGAAACAGGAGGACGCACTGTAGCAGAAGCTACTTAAGTCGTCTGATTGAAAAATCAGACGACGCTCTGAAGAGAAAGAGAGCAGGCACCGCAAAGAAGGAAAAAGAAGAAGAAAAGAAGGAAAGAAGAAGAGGTGCCGCAGTAGAAAGAAAAAGAATAGGAGAAGACAAAGAGCTGAAGAAGAAGAAGAAAGAAGAAGAAGAACCGAAAAGAAAGAAAGAAAAGAAGAAGAACAAAGGAACAGAAGAGAAGAGAAGAAAAAGAAGAAGAAGAATAGAAAAGAAAGAAAGAAAAGAAGAAGAACAAAGGAACTGAAGAGAAGAGAAGAAAAAGAAGAAGAGGACAAAGACGAGAGAAAAAAGAGAAGAAGAAAAAGCCAAGAGCCCAATCACTCTCTCTCTCTCACTATTGTAATAGAAACATTGTACTTCTAGAATTATCATTTGCTCCTTGAGTTCGACCTCGGGAAAACTTTCTATTTCCGAGTAGCAAATTGTATTAAACTGGTAACCGTTTCTCTATACTATACTACAATGAAATCCTAGACCGAGAAAACGACGACACCAACGGTCAATTATCAGACGTCTGGAAAGGCTTAAGGACGTCTGATAAGGCTCTAACGGTCATATCCTTGAGTGTATGCTAAGAGAGCCAACGGTCCACTAATTGGACGTCTGGCAAAGTCATCAGACGTCTCTTAAGACGTTTGGTCTAAGGTCTGGACGTCTGATTTCATCAGACAGAACTACCAAGTCCAGCCTAAATGTTTATCAGACGTCTGAATCAACAGTTAGACGTCCTAAAACACATTATCAGACATCTGATCTTGGAATTAGACATCTGGAAATGCTGTTTGAACCCTATTTTGATTTTCTAAGTTCTCTACAGAAAACCTAAGTATCCTAGGGTTGTGCTGGTGTTCCTAGGACTACTATTAGGGTACTTTGAGGCTCTTTAACATAATATTCTAAGGAAATAAAGAGCAAGAAAATAACGACAAAAGTACATGAAAGGAATAAAATGGAATTCTATCCTATTCTTCTTGTCCTTCCATCTTCAATCTATCGGTCCTCGCGAATCCCCTCTGTTCTCCATCAAGCTCCTCCAATTCGTCCTGGATGTGAGTTCGAATTCCGTCTAATCACGTCCCCATTTGCAATTGACCTGAAATCTAAGACTCCAAGTGCAAATGCTAAATAACACATGTTTTGTTATCATCAAAATAAATGACCGTGGTGCTCTAGCACCAATAATACACGAGTTGCGAGGTCAGTGTTGGGGGACACAGCCTTCCCGCTAAAATGATTATGATATAGATGGAGGACTTTGACGTAATTCTGGGGATGGACTGGCTGTCCGCTTACCACGCCTTGGTGGACTGTTTTGAGAGAAAGATCGTCTTCTCCATACTGGAGTTGCCTTCTTTCGAGTTCCACGGGCAGCCTGTGGACGGAGGCTTCAGGTGCATTTCTGCACTTCTGGCGACGAGACTTTTGAGCCAGGGGTGTGAGGGCTTCCTAGCTTGTGTGGTGGCAGAGCCCAGCCCTGTGGCAGACTTCCAGAGTATCCCGGTTGTCAAAGAGTACCCCAACGTGTTCCCAGACGAGTTGCCAGGACTACCGCCCGAGCGTGAGATCGAGTTTGAGATCTCACTGGTACCAGGGACCAGCCCCATCTCCACAGCACCGTACAGGATGGCACAACTTGAGCTACGGAGCTCAAGTCTCAGTTGCAGGGTCTTTTGGAGAAGGGCTTTGTGAGTCTCAGCTCGTCTCCCTGGGGCGCCCCGGTACTATTTGTAAAGAAGAAGGATGGTACCCTACGCCTTTGTGTGGACTACCGACAGCTGAATAGGGTTACCATCAAGAACAGATACCCGCTGCCGAGGATCGATGACTTGTTTGACCAGCTGCGAGGTGCCACGGTATTCTCCAAGATTGACTTGAGGTCTAGATACCACCAGTTGAGGATTAAGGAGGCAGACATCTCCAAGACAGCTTTCCGCATTCGGTACGGACACTACGAGTTTCTGGTCAAGCCGTTTGGGCTGACCAATGCCCCCGTTGCCTTCATGGACTTGATGAACCGGGTGTTTATACCGTACTTAGACTAGTTTGTGGTGGTATTCATTGATGATGTGCTCATCTATTCTTGAGATCAAAAGCAGCACGGACAACACTTGCGAATGGTTCTGGACACACTGAGGTGACGTAGGCTGTACGCCAAATATAACAAGTGCGAGTTCTGGTTGAGGGAGGTGACCTTCTTAGGTCATGTGATCTCTGGGGATGGCTTGGCTGTAGACCCAGCCAAGGTCGAGGCAGTGCTCAGGTGGGAGAGACCGCGTACGGTTATTGAGATTCGTAGTTTCTTGGAACTGGCAGGCTACTACAGGTGGTTTATCAGGGACTTTTCAGAGATTGCACGTCCTATGACAACGTTGACCCGGAAGGACGTGCCCTTCACTTGGACAGACGCCTGTGAGGCGTGTTTTCAGGAGCTGAAGGAGAGGCTGACTTCGGCTCCCGTGCTCACCATCCCAGATAGTAGTGGCGGGTTCGTTGTGTACACGGACGCCTCTTTGCAGGGGTTAGGGGGTGTGCTCATGCAGAGGGGTCACGTTGTCACTTACGCTTCGCAGCAACTGAAGTCCCATGAGCATAGTTACCCTACCCATGACCTGGAGCTAGCAGTTGTCGTCTTCGCACTGAGGACCTAGAGGCACTACTTGTATGGTGAGACCTTCGAGATTTTCACAGATCACAAGAGCCTCAGATACTTGTTTGATCAGAAGAAGCTTAACTTGAGACAGAGACGTTGGTTGGAGCTCCTAAAGGACTATGACTGCAGCATTTCCTACCACCCGGGGAAGGCCAACGTGGTGGCTGACGCCTTGAGCCGGAAGGCGCCCACACACTTGGCCAGTTTACAGGTGCAGAGTTGGAGCCTCTTGGAGGAGATGGGCAGTTGGCGTCCCCTAGAGTTACGGGGGTACTGTGGGGCAGTGACTGTGACACGACAGACGAGGCCAGAGCTGATAGATCGCATCATCACAGGACAAATGGATGACCCGTACTTGTAGTCTTTGCGTAACAAAGTACTGTCAGGAGACCCTGGAGACTTCTCTTTTACAGACCAGGTGCTGCGCATGAGGAGTCGTTTGTGTATTCCCAGAGACGAGGAGCTATTGAGAGAGCTCCTGACTGAGGCATACGGTTTCAGACTCACCATACATCCCGGAAACACGAAGATGTACCATGACTTGAGACGCGACTTTTGGTGGAGGGGGATGAAGCGGGATGTGGGTGAATTCGTGCAGCAGTGTTTAGTGTGTCAGCAGGTGAAAGTCGAGCATCAGAGGCTTGCAGGGCCGCTACAGCCACTTCCAGTGCCAGAGTGGATGTGGGAGAGCATCACCATGGACTTGGTGGCGGACTTAGCTGTTACCCAGTGAGGACACGACGCAGTCTGGGTAATCGTTGACAGATTGACGAAGACGACGTGTTTTTTGCCGATCCGAGTCACCTTGGGACCAACACAGTTGGCAGAGAGGTATATCCGCGACGTGGTACGTCTACACAGAGTTCCGCGGTAGATCGTATCTGACTGGGATACCCGCTTTACGTCCCAGTTTTGGGCTGAGTTTCAGTAGGCCCTGGGGACGCAGTTGAGGTTTAGTACAGCTTACCACTCCCAGATGGACGGAGAGTCTGAGTGCACGATACAGACACTTGAGGACCTTTTGCGTGCCTGAGTACTGGACTGGAGGGGCTCTTGGGAGGAGCACTTGCCCCTGGCGGAGTTTGCATATAATAACACTTATCACTCGAGCATCGGCATGGCACCCTACGAGGCTCTGTACGGACGGAGGTGTACGGCACCCTTGAGTTGGGTTGAGGTGGGGACCAAGTGGGAGGTTGGCCCCAGGCTGATCCGGCAGAGTCAGGAGGTAGTCGAGTAGATTCACAGGCGACTCCGCATTGTCAGGAGTAGGAAGAAGGGCTATGCAAATCGGAAACGCAGAGAGGTGCAGTTTGAGGTTGGGGACCACGTCTTCCTTCGCGTTTCGCCCATGAAGGGCCTGCAGCGGTTTGGGGCGAGAGGGAAGCTTGCACCGATGTTCGTGGGGCCCTTTGAGGTCTTGGAGCGTGTTGGACCCGTTTCTTACAGGCTTGCCCTTCCTCCCCAGCTTTCTAGTGTGCACGACGTGTTCCACGTGTCCAACCTCAGGAATTACGTCGTCGATCCCAGTCACGTCCTGAGTCATGAGAGCGTCGAGGTGGGCGACGACCTGACCTACCCCGAGCGGCCAATGCAGATTCTCGATAGAGCCATTCGCAGTCTAAGACGGAAGCAAGTACCCCTGGTGAAGGTTTTGTGGAGGAGCTAGCGGTACGAGGAGGCTACCTGGGAGCCTGAGGCGGCGATGCGGGAGCGGTACCTGGAGCTTTTCGCAGGTACGTCTTTTCGGACCGACTTCAGTCCTCTTTGAGTATGTTATGCATATATCGTTCTTTCCCGCACCCTAGTTAGCGCAAGTTCAGGGACGAAACTTCCTTTGAGTTTGTTATATTATTATAACCAGGGCATCATACGTCGTTTAAGACGTCTGGGAAGTGGTCCAGACGTCTGGTCAGACGTCTGGAATTAAATTTTTTCGGCGTACAGGTTCGCAACAGCACGCATGCGCGCGCAGACTGAACCTGCCGCCCTCCTTCTTCTCTTTCCTTCCTCCCTGCAGGCGCAGCTTTTCTTTCTCTCCCCTCGGCAGCCTTCAAATACCCCTCCTCTCCCTCACCCTCACTCCACTACCGTCTTCTTCTTCTTCCTGTCAGCGAGAGCGTGAGTGGGTGAGGGTAGCCGCAGCGGCTGCTGTGAGTGCGTGGGAGGAAGGGCTACTGCGAGAGGGAGAGAGAGCTCGATCACGAGGTTGTGAGCTCGCCGGAGCAGCCAGGGCCGGCCGACGGTTGCGCAACAGGCGTGTGGTGCTGAGGAGCTGCTGCAGCTCAGGCAGAAGGCGGGCGCGGCGCGGCACGGCCGTGCGCTGCTAGCGGAGGGCGAGGAGGTCCTGATTCTGAAAAAATTTCCCAGAATCAGACCTCTGGACATACGTACAGACGACGCAAGAGATGTCTGGAGGAAGGTCTAGACGTCTGAAAGGTATGTTATTTTTTACCTCCTTCTTCTTTCGCATGTACGGCTATGCAGTCGTTCTGCCGAAGGCTTCTGCATCGTTTCGTGTTGAGGATGTTGGTGCTAGAGCACAACGATCATTTGTTTTTATGATAACAAAACACGTGTTATTTAACATTTGCAATTTGAGTCCTAGATTTCAGGTCAATTGCAAATGTGGACGTGTTTAGACGGAGTTCAAGCTCGCATCCAGGACGGATTGGAGGAGCTTGACGGAAAACAAAGGAGGTTCGCGTGGAGCGAAAGATTGGAGATGGAAGAGAAGAAGAATAGGATAGATTCTTTTTTATCCTTTCATGTATCTCTTGTATTTATTTTCTTGCTCTTTATTTTCCTTAGACATTATGTTAAAGAGCCTCAAAGAACCCTAACAGTAGTCCTAGGAACACCTGCACAACCCTAGGATACTTAGGTTTTCTGTAGAACACTTAGAAAACCAATATAGGGTTAAAACAGACTTTCCAGACGTCTAATTCCCAAATCAGACGTCTGATAAAGAATTCTAAGACGTCTGACTGTTGTTTCAGACGTCTGATAACTGTTAGGCTGGACATAGTTAGTTCTGTCTGATGAAATCAGACGTCCAGACCTTAGACCAGACGTCTTAGAAGACGTCTGATGAATTTGCCAGACGTCCAATTAGTGGACCGTTGGATGGCTTAGTAAACAGTCAAGGATATGACCGTTAGAGCCTTATCAGACGTCCATAGGACTTACCAGACGTCTGATAAATGACCGTTTTGCCTCGGCTGACCCAAAATCTCTTCTCAGAGATTTTCTAGCCGTTGCAACGTTTGGAAATCAATTCCCACAGTAAAAGTAGGTTTCCAGACGTCCAGACACAGTACCAGACGTCCTGTATGTCGTCTGATGGACTTGCACAAAAACCCTGTTTAGATCTGATTCAGTCAGGGAGAAACCCGCATAGAATCAGACGTCTGACCTTGGAATCAGACGTCTTAAAGTGGCCTTCCAGACGTCTGATGCCAGAGTTAGACGTCTGATAACCCTGTCAAATGCAATCATTGTCCTGATTTCGGCCTGATTCTCTTGGGCTTTGCACCCAACGGCTATGGAAGCTTTTCCAAGCCTTCCAAAACCTTCCTAAGGCCTCTATGAATAGAGGGGAGCCTTTGCAACACAAAAACACATAAGAGACACTTAGAAAAACACTTGGATACACTTAGACACACAAGATATACACCTAGAGAGACCAAGATACACTAAGATCAAGTATTTCCACTCTCTTGTGTCCAAGAAGCACTTGCTCTCTAAGCTCAAGCTCCATCATCTTGAGAGTATCATTCCCGTTGCGCACCCGCTCTCCCGGCATTGATAACGAGAGCGACGTAGCGCCATTGCGTGGCACACGCACCGCGTCATCGTCGACGCACTCCTTGCAAAGGGAAGTTTCCTATTTCCTATAGAAGCTAGGTTTAATTTTGTTGGCTCTATAGGACTGTTGTTTTATTTTATCTTTGTATTTTGGTTGGGTATTCGCTTTGCGAATTCCCGTCTCCTTCGTGGGACAAAATCCTTCTCGTGGAGAGAAGGGGTTGAGGAACGCTACCCTCATACTTGTAGCGTGGTTGTATTGAGGTTGAATCACCCTCGTTCAAAGTGATTCGGTTAGTGGATTTGATCAACTAGGTTGATCGGAAAATCCTAACTCGAGAGGGTTAGGTGGTGGTTTTCACCTGGTTTGGGTTTCCACCTAAAAATCTTTGTGTACATTGTGAGATTGCTTATTTTTGTGAGATTGCTTTATATTTTTATTTCCGCAATTTTATTACGTCACCCCTCCTTGTAGGGACGAACCTTCAATTGGTATCAGAGCAGGTCTCGCGTTATCGGCGTTACAAACCGGCGAGGATCTATACATGGAGGGAAAAGCATTCGTGTGCACTGAAGGACACGATACCTCGCGACCACCATATTTTGCAGGTATAGATTTCATTTATTGGAAAAATCGTATGACTATGTGGTTGCAGGCCTACGACTTCCGGGTGTGGGAAAAATGCGAATCCTCATTTTTGATTCCCAAGAAACCCGCAAAAGGTTACTCAGAAGATCAGGTTCAGAATCTCAACCTCAACGCAAAGGCAATGAATGCCTTGTATTGCGCGTTGAGTCTGAAGGAGTTCGAGAAAATCCAAGAGTGCACCACCGCCCACGAGATATGGAGAAGGTTGGAAGGCACTCATGAAGAGGCAAGCTCGGAAGAAGATCACGAGAAGGAGGAAACCGCTTGCTTTGGTTTCATGGCTAGAGGAACCAATAGCGACAGCGAAAGCAGAAGCGACTCCGATGACGAGGTAAATTTCGATTTACAAGAAGCTTTTAATGAACTATTTGAGCTTAGTAAATCTCTAAAAATAGAAAACAAAAGCATGAAGAAGAACCTTAGTTTTCTTAGAAGTGAAAATGATAGGTTAGAAATAAAGCTTAGGGACCTAGAAAGTAGCTCTAGTCCTAATAACCTGCTTTTAGAAAATAAAAATTTAATCAATGAAAATACTAAATTGATTGAGGAAAATGATATTCTAAAGTTAGAAATTTCTAATTTAAAGACTAAGATGCAAATTATAGAAAGAGAAATTGCATGTCTTAGGGAAAATTCTAACAAATTAATCAACAAAGTAGATAAGTTTTATAGCCCTAAGGTTGAGAAAGGATCTCCATCAAGGAGACCTTCTAACAAATCCGGATCCAAGCTCACTTGGATACCGAAGAAAAAATTAGAATCTTGTTTTGTAGGGTTCAGGGATGACTACAACATAAAGGACTGGACCTACAAGCTCAAGGCTGGTCAACTTAAGTTGGGAGAACCAATGAGTAGACCAAGGAGGAGAACAAGAAGACCGACGAGACGGCGAACAAACGACGGACCCGCCGCACGTCGACCACCAGATTGGAGACTGGCGCCGATGCCCGGGCCTCCAAGCTACGGATGGGAGCCCCATCCGATGCGGCATCCACCACCACCATTCGGGCCATTTTATTGGCCATGGTAGGTGAGGTAAAAATTCTTAACCCTATCTTATTATCATAAGCATTTAGATAGGGGGAGTTAAAAAAAGAATGAGCTAATTGTAAATTTTTAAGGGGAAGATATAAGGTAGCTAAATTTCCTTTAGATAGGGGGAGAAAAATAATAGCTATCTCATTGTTACAAAAAGGGGGAGAATATCACCTTTGTTAAAATAAATTCATAGAAGAGCATGTTTTAAGGGGGAGTTATAGGAAATATAAAATCAATTAAACCTTTTTGATAATGTCAAAAAGGGGGAGGATTTTTATGCATTATTATTTACAGTTTTGTCATCATCAAAAAGGGGGAGATTGTTGGTGCTAGAGCACCACGATCATTTGTTTTGATGATAACAAAACACGTGTTATTTAACATTTGCAATTTGAGTCCTAGATTTCAGGTCAATTGCAAATGTGGACGTGTTTAGACGGAGTTCAAGCTCGCATCCAGGACGGATTGGAGGAGCTTGACGGAAAACAAAGGAGGTTCGCGTGGAGCGAAAGATTGGAGATGGAAGAGAAGAAGAATATGATAGATTCTTTTTTATCCTTTCATGTATCTCTTGTATTTATTTTCTTGCTCTTTATTTTCCTTAGACATTATGTTAAAGAGCCTCAAAGAACCCTAACAGTAGTCCTAGGAACACCTGCACAACCCTAGGATACTTAGGTTTTCTGTAGAACACTTAGAAAACCAATATAGGGTTAAAACAGACTTTCCAGACGTCTAATTCCCAAATCAGACGTCTGATAAAGAATTCTAAGACGTCTGACTGTTGTTTCAGACGTCTGATAACTGTTAGGCTGGACATAGTTAGTTCTGTCTGATGAAATCAGACGTCCAGACCTTAGACCAGACGTCTTAGAAGACGTCTGATGAATTTGCCAGACGTCCAATTAGTGGACCGTTGGATGGCTTAGCAAACAGTCAAGGATATGACCGTTAGAGCCTTATCAGACGTCCATAGGACTTACCAGACGTCTGATAAATGACCGTTTTGCCTCGGCTGACCCAAAATCTCTTCTCAGAGATTTTCTAGCCGTTGCAACGTTTGGAAATCAATTCCCACAGTAAAAGTAGGTTTCCAGACATCCAGACACAGTACCAGACGTCCTGTATGTCGTCTGATGGACTTGCACAAAAACCCTGTTTAGATCTGATTCAGTCAGGGAGAAACCTGCATAGAATCAGACGTCTGACCTTGGAATCAGACGTCTTAAAGTGGCCTTCCAGACGTCTGATGCCAGAGTTAGACGTCTGATAACCCTGTCAAATGCAATCATTGTCCTGATTTCGGCCTGATTCTCTTGGGCTTTGCACCCAACGACTATGGAAGCTTTTCCAAGCCTTCCAAAACCTTCCTAAGGCCTCTATAAATAGAGGGGAGCCTTTGCAACACAAAAACACATAAGAGACACTTAGAAAAACACTTGGATACACTTAGACACACAAGATATACACCTAGAGAGACCAAGATACACTAAGATCAAGTATTTCCACTCTCTTGTGTCCAAGAAGCACTTGCTCTCTAAGCTCAAGCTCCATCATCTTGAGAGCATCATTCCCGTTGCGCACCCGCTCTCCCGGCGTTGATAACGAGAGCGACGTAGCGCCATCGCGTGGCACATGCACCGCGTCATCGTCGACGCACTCCTTGCAAAGGGGAGTTTCCTATGTCCTATAGAAGCTAGGTTTAATTTTGTTGGCTCTATAGGACTGTTGTTTTATTTTATCTTTGTATTTTGGTTGGGTATTCGCTTTGCGAATTCCCGTCTCCTTCGTGGGACAAAATCCTTCTCGTGGAGAGAAGGGGTTGAGGAACGCTACCCTCGTACTTGTAGCGTGGTTGTATTGAGGTTGAATCACCCTCGTTCAAAGTGATTCGGTTAGTGGATTTGATCAACTAGGTTGATCGGAAAATCCTAACTCGAGAGGGTTAGGTGGTGGTTTTCACCCGATTTGGGTTTCCACCTAAAAATCTTTGTGTACATTGTGCGATTGCTTATTTTTGTGAGATTGCTTTATATTTTTATTTCCGCAATTTTATTACGTCACCCCTCCTGGTAGGGACGAACCTTCAGAGGACAGCCGTGTGTGTGTGCAGGACTCGTTCGGGAAGGCGCAAGGGCACACCATCCCACACAGATCGGACGTTTGGGCACAGCACCAGACGACAGAGTGGGTCTCCAGACGTCCGGAGTGACAGTCGGACGTTTGGAAACTAAGTCCAGACGGTTCAGCGGGCTTCTGGACGTTTGAAGGACCACGCAGATCAAGGTATGACCTGAGCTATCATTTAAGACGTCTGGAAGAAGTTCCAACGTCTGATTTTGGGCAGAATTGTCATTTTTGACCCGTTTAAGGTCTGTTCGGAGTCCATTTTCCGCGTTTCAAGTCTCGTTCTTCTCAGATTTAGTTCCTCTACCTGTTTACAGTAATTGTATACTGTTCTAAGTAGCTCCTTGTAATTGATCCTTATGTTAGGACTCCGTTCCATTGCAGCTTTAGGGGTTGCGGAGGCGCGCGGGCTTGCCGATCACGCCCCCAGTACTCCCAATTTTGCGGGTAGAGTGGCCCTTTCAATTATTTATCAAAAAATTATGCACTTGTGAAATAATTAATAGAGTTTAGGGTATTGCATGAACCCTAGGATTGAAAAACTAGATTAAATGATAGATCCTAGGGTATTACATGAATCATAGGACTAGAAAACTATATTGAATGATAGATCCTAGGGTATGGCATGAATCCTAGGACTGTAAAACTAGCTTGGATACATATACATTGCAGCCTTGGAAAACTAGAAAGGAAACGATAGCTGCCTGTAATTGGTTAACAACTGCCTAATTATGAATGAATAATTATGGTTGGGACCATGGTCTATATAAATATAAGGATGAAATGATGAAACCTAAATTGGCTGAGTTGAAAGAGCACGAACCCTACGGGGAATTAGGAGCAGAACCCCTGGAAAGTGAATGGAATAGAATTGGGGAAGTGAGTTGGCCCTTGAGTACGAAATACCAAGGAGAGAAACTGTCCCCCTGTTTAGTGCAAAGCGGAGCTAGCCGCCCTAGGGACCCGGGGTTAGGTCTGGCCACTTTGTACTGACTTTTGGCCCTCGTGTACACAGTACCGAGGAGAGCTACTAGTGTAGAGAGAGCACTAGCTGCCCCACGGGCCCTGGGGTTCTGCTAGCCCTCCTACACCGACTTGTTAGGCCCACTGGGCAAACTAGGGTAGTCAGGCGAGGGTGCGCGGACTGTGAAGGGGCAAGACCCCTGTTTGGTTACTGTGGAGGGGCCGGACCCCTGTTACTGAGAGGGCTCTGCCCTATACCGGTTCCGTGCTGTGCTTTGGGCGCACCCGTTAACGGAAACGACTGATCGCGTGCCAGTGCGGTGTAGCTACCCGTGCGTTTATCGTGCGTGCCGTAGTCACCGTTACGTCTGTCAGTGACCTTGGGGTGGTTGACTGAGGGTAGGACCACCACGGGGGACTCTCCCGGCCAAGAGAGCACCACGTGTTACTTCTACTTTTCGGAAAAGACTGCAATCAATATCGTTCCCACGAGGAACATTCAAGATCAAGAGAAGCTGAGGGATAATTCAATAAAGAGTAAACGGAAAATATAAGGAAAGAAATTAAAAATATAATAGATACTGTCCACCTTACTGTTTTTCTTAGCTTTTGGTTGCCACTCTACTCAGCATTTCGCTGACGTGTCACCTTTGTTACCTTTTAAGGACCAGGTGTTGAGCAGCCAGAGTCGGTGGTTAGAGAGGGCGCTGGGCCTTGTAGAGCCCAGTAGTTTTACTTGTGTAGTACCCACTGTACTTTTCCTTCTGTTGTAGTGAGTAGTTTCTGTTACCCCTGTACTCTTTTGTTGTAAGCATCATATTTATGTACATGTTTATTTCTTTACTGTTATGGTGGTGTATACTGTAGTAGTTCTTTTCTTTACTGCTGTATTTTGTTACTGCTAGTTGTATACATGGTGAATGCGATTTATTTTATTGCTCTTTTGCTTACTTTCTCGTTCGACGACTGGGTCTTGGGATCAGTCCAGTCGGTCCGATTCTCGTATCTCGTAGGGATTCAGGAACCGGGTCGTAAAAGCATGCCTAGGGCACATTGTATGCGTGAGAGTGGGTGTGTTTGGGAGGTGTTCTGGAGGTGTGGTGTGGTGAGTGGAGTGTGGATTTAGTGTCAGTGAGGTGTCGCGGAGCTTAAGGGGTGATTGGCGAGGCGGATGAAGGAGTGGAATGGTGGGAACGCCTCGCCGGAGATGGAGAAGGTGGTGATGGACAGTGATGATCAGTGGGTGGAAACAACAAATTAATAAGGGGGAAATAAAGGAGAGAGTAAGGGGAAGAGTGTTTACCTACTTAATTGACGAAAGGAGAGGAGGAGGCGCATGCCTGCCGACGCCGGAGACGAAGATGCCCAGAGGGGGGTAACGGTGACGAGGTGGAGGTTAGGAAGGTGCCAGCTGGTGCGGCCTGGCATGGGAGGATGAGGCAGAGTGAACTCTGCTGCAGTTATGGCAGTAGAGCGACGAAGGGGAGGAGGAAGGGTCACCAGAGCCTGCGGGTGCTTGACTGGAGGAGGAGGAGACGAAGTTTGGGGGAATTCCTCGGCCAAATCAGGCTTGAGACGACCGGAGAGCCCTACCGAAGTTGGTCGGAGATGGAGACCCATTCCTCTCGCGCATTCGCACGAGAGGAGTGGACAATGGCAGGTCATGGGAGGGGGTCCCTGCGAAAGAGGACGACGCAGGGAACCCCCCTTTAGTTTCTAAGAGCAGCCCCTATACCCTGCGCGTCGCCATCCTCCGCGCAAGGTCGTCGGAGGTATGGGCAGGTACGTTGGGTGGCAGAGGGGCTGTTCTGTAAAGAACGAAAGAGAAGTTGGGGGGTAAAATGCAAGGGTTCAAAAAAGATAAAGGTTGAAAAGTAATTCAAGAGGACAAATTTGTAAAGTAGGTCAAGATGGCCTTCCCTTAGGTCCAAATTTTGGTATAAACCTAATTTGGCCCTAAGGAATCCAATTGAGAAGTTTGATTTTTGGTTTGACCACGTTTGACCGGTCAATTTGCACAAAATCCAAATTAGGTCAAAAATTGGGTATGGTTCTCAATTTAGGTCAAGGCAGGTTCCACTGGCCAAATTGAAGGTTCTAAACCCTAGGAGATATTTTTCCATGAATTTTAGAGGGTTTATTTGACTTTTATCCTACCAGGAACTTCGTGAATTATAGTGGGTTTGTTTTTAGGGTTACAGAATGTCAGTTAATTCCTAGAAATTGCTATAACCCTGTTCATATCAGGTCATCCCACTTTGTTTCTTATTAAGCCCATTTGACCGGTGTTTAGACCCTTAGACACCCCGTTTGCGTACTGCATTGATAAAATTGCAGTTTTACCCCTTGTGAATTATTTTATTCTTAAATTTAGAACTCTCTGATGTATGCTTTCCCCTAGGTTTTGTAGGAGCTTTTGTACACTTATTTAGATCAAAATGTGCCAATTAGGGTTCATGATGAGGCTCTCATCATACCCCCATGCCTAGCTTTTGCTAGTCCCTTATCAAAATTTTAAGGTTTTAACCCTTGTTCTAGGCCATGAATTTCTTATCAAGTTTAGATAAGTGCTTTTCCTCCTGTATCCTTGATTAGGTCAGAATGCTAATCATAGGTCTAGAAGGTACTCCAGTACTAACCAAGATCCAGATCTATCTAGCTTTAGCCTCAGTCCTTTGTAAAGGTTTTTAAGGTCTACAGGAACTAACCTAAGGTTTATTGGACTTCGTTGTTAAAGCACCCGTGCTTGAGATAATTTTAGCCTTGGTTTAGTTCGCAGTGCATTTTGTAAGAGAGAGAGACAGAAGATTTATTTGTTTGGAGAGTTTTCTCTCTCTTTTCTTTTTAATTCTAGGTTAGAATTGGCTTCCCAACACGATCTGTATCGGATTCCTTGTCCCCATCATCAATCCTCAAGGGTCCCTGGCAGTCGATGCTTCGAGATAGCACCACCCTTGGTAACCCCCAAAACCCTGGCTTTCAAGATTTTGAGATAATCCCATCCATGGTGTTCCGTGACCGAATTCAGACCCTGGCAATTGATAGTTCGTGATAATGCCATCCATGCAATCTGAACTGGCAGAGTACTTACATGCCCAAAGTAGGATATGTAAATATCCTAAGAGACAAGCACCGAGGAGATGATATGTTGTTTCGCATCTTCGAGGGGAATTTCCCACCTCTCCACGCCGGGAACTCGTCCAAATCAACTTGTGTTGATCGACTGCTCCTAATTTAGGTGACTTTTCAGAATATTTGAAACGCTTCTGCGTGATTTTGATACCGATGCTTACTAAACTAGACTGTGTGTGTGAATTTGGGTGCTTAGGTTACTGAGTCTTGTAAACCAAAAGTCAGTTAACGAGGCCGAATACTCCCTAAGCCTTGGACCTAATCCTTAAGCTTTTCATTTTCCTCAACCTCTTAAGGAGTATCTAGATCTTAATGGGTACTAAGAGTCTATCCAAGAATGCCTAAGGTTTGCATTTTTACTAATCTTGTTGTGCACTTTCCTTTTCCTTTTCCTTAATGTGGTCTAGAACTTAGGTTAAATTCCTTAATTTCTTACTAATGACTATCCATTTTTCTTTTTCATTTTGTACTCCTTTTTATCATTTAGCTCTTTTTCTCCACCTTTTGTAAAATCCACAAGAGTCCTTCCCTCCTTTCAAAAAAAATTTTTTTATGTTCTTTTTTATGTTGAAACCTTTTCTTATGAGTTTTTATTTATTTTGCACTTTCATACCCCCTCATGCCTTAGATTTGCAATGTTCTCATTGTAAATTAGGAGGGTTTTTATTTAGCTTGGTTCATGCATTAAGACAGGTATTTTGGTGAGTGGATGGGTCAGGGTGACTGTTGCGGACGATTTCTAATCTCAGATGCGAGCACCTGAGGTGGAGTCGGCTGTCCTAAAGGATGATCCTAAAGTGCAAAGAGGTGTCAAAAAAGGTTTTGGATTTTTCAGAAAGAATGACGGGTTGCCTCCCATTAAGTGCTGAGTTTTACGCCATCAGCTGGGCGCAATAAGCTCAGGGAGAATGGAGGATAAATGATGACTCAGCCAAATCTGTAGAGTTACATCAATGAACGGTTTGAGTCTCTGACCGTTCACGATGAAATGTTCGGAATCGTGGCTGAGAGGATTGATTTCGACGGCTCCATTTCCAAAAACTTGTCGGACAAGATACGGTCCAACCCACTTAGATCGCAGTTTCCTAGGGAAGAGTTTGAGTCGGGCATCGAAGAGTAAGACCTTCTGACCAGGGTGGAAGATCTTCTTAGATATGTGCTTGTCATAGAAGGCTTTAACCCGCTCTTTGTAGATTCGCAAGTTCTCATACGCATCAAGGCGTAATTCATCGATCTCGCTTATCTGAAGCTTTCTGTGGGTTCCAGCCTTAGAAAGATCTAAGTTGCAACTCCGTACTACCTAATAGGCTTTGTGCTCCAGTTCGACGGGAAGGTAACATGCCTTCCCTTACACCATTCTAAAAGGAGACATGCCTAATTGGGTCTTGTGGGCGATCTTATAAGCCCACAAGGCTTTCGGAAGTCGGGACAACCAATCCTTCCTGTCAGGTCGAACGGTAACCTGCAGGATTTTCTTGATGTCCCTATTTGATAGCTCAGCTAGACCATTAGTTTGGGGGTGGTAAGGAGTAGAGATTCAGTGAGATACCCCGTATTTGGTCATCAGTGACCTAAACTGAGCATTGGTGAAATAGGTCCCTCCATCAGAGATGATTGCACGAGGAATCCCGAACAGTGAGGAGATATTCTGATGAATGAATTTGATGACGATCTTGTGATCACAGGTTCGGGACGGAATGGCTTCGATCCATTTGGACATGTAGTCCACAGCGAGCAAAATGTACTAGAAGCCGTCCGAAACAGGAAAGGGGCCCATAAAATCAATCCCCCAAACATCAAAAATCTCGCATACGAGAATCGGCTGCAAAGGCATCATGTCGCGGTGGCTCATGTTGCCCAATGTTTGGCAACGACTGCATACCTTACAGTAACTGTATGCGTCCTTGAAGATAGTGAGCCAGTAAAGGCCACACTGGAGGATTTTCGATGCGATTTTGTGCCCAGAGAAATGACCACTGCATGCCTGGTCATGGCAGAAGGAGAGAATGTCGTTGACTTCGCCCTCCGGGACACATCTCTAGATGATTTGGTCAGCACTTATGCGGAAAAGGTACGGGTCGTCCCAGATGTAGTACTTGGCATCGGAGCGTAACTTGTCTTTCTTGGCCTTTGGCCAATCAAACGGGATCTGACGAGATGCCAAGTAGTTTACTATATCAGCAAACCATGGAAGCCTAGTACCAATAGTCAATAGGTGCTCATCAGGAAAATGCTCCGTGATGGGTACAGAAGGGTTGATGATTTCATAAGGAAGGCGAGACAAGTGGTCAGCTACCACGTAATGTCTTCCCGCCTTGTCGCGAATCTCGAGTTCGAATTCTTGCAACAGCAAGATCCATCGGATTAATTGAAGCTTCGCGTCCTTCTTAGCAAGGAGATGCCTCACAGCTGTGTGATCCGAGTAAATTATGACGTGGGAACCCAGGAGATAAGATCAAAACTTTTCGAGGGCAAATACTACGGCTAGCAACTCTTTCTTCATAACCATGTAGTTACGCTGAGCCTCGTCAAGTGTCTTGCTAGTGTAGTAGATGACCACGGGTTTCCCATCAATCTTTTGCCCCAGAGCTGCTCCTACAGCGAAATCAGATGCATCGCACATGATCTCAAAGGGTTGAGACCAATCAGGGGACTGTAGGATCGGGGCTTGGGTGACTCGGTCACAAAGGTTCTGAAAAGCTTGAGTGCATTCCTTGGAAATTTCAAAGGGTACATCCTTGGAGAGAAGAGTAGTCAGGGGGTGCATGATTTTCGAGAAATCATGGATGAAACGATGGTAAAAATCAACGTGCCTCAGAAAAGAACGGATGTCCCTGATCGAGCTAGGCATAGGAAGTCGAGAAATCAGATCAACCTTGGCTCGATCCACTTGGATGCCTTTCTCAGAAATTAAACGTCCTAGGACGATCCCCTCATGCACCATAAAGTGGCTCTTTTCCCAGGAAAGAACCAGATTTACATCGATGCAACACCTGAGTATATGAACCAAGTGCTGAAGGCAATCATCAAATGATTCCCCGAAAACTGAGAAGTCATTCATGAAGACTTCCAGAAAATCGCCTACCATATCAGAGAATATGGCAAGCATGCATCGCTGAAAAGTCGCGGGTGCATTGCAGAGACCGAAAGGCATCCTTCGGAACGTGTACGCCTCGAAGGGGCAGGTGAATGTGGTCTTCTGTTGGTCCTCAGGATGAATAGCCACTTGGTTATAACCGAAGGACCTGTCAAGGAAGCAGAAGAATCTATTTCCCGCTAATTTCTCGAGAATCTGATCAATGAATGGTAGTGGGAAATGATCCTTCTTCGTGGAGGAATTGAGTCTTCGGTAATCTATGCAGACTCTCCATGAGTTGGCTATACGGGTAGGTATGACTTCTCTGGTTTCAGTCGTAATGGTGGTAAGCCTTGCCTTTTTAGGCACAACCTGGATTGGGCTCACCCAACGACTGTCGGAGATCGAGTAGATAATCCCTGCATCTAACCACTTAATGATCTCCTTTTTCACGACCTCCTGCAAATTGGGATTCAAACGTCTCTGCATTTCTCGGGAAGGTCGTGCACCCTCTTCAGAATAAATACGGTGTGTGCAATAAGAGGGACTTATTCCAGTTAAATCATTGAGAGTCCAACCAATGGCTCTGCGATGTTGCTGGAGAACTGTAATCAGACGGAATTCCTAATCAGGTGTGAGTCTGGAGTTTATAATCATAGGAAATGTCTGATTAGAACCCAAGAAGACATATTTTAAATGGTCGGGAAGGGGTTTGAGTTCAAGAATGGGGTTATCAGCAGCAACGGGTGGTTCAGAGTGGGGTACAAGGGTAGGAGTTATAGGTTTGTCTAAATCAGGGTCTGACTCCTCTAATTGCGGTTCAAGATCTTCTTGTGGTTGATGAGGAATAATCGAGTTGTCCTCAAGTTGTGGTTCATCAACCAAAGCTCTAACATCACATATTTGTTCAATGACACCGCAATTGATCCCTTGTTGGGCCTTAAAGATATCAATTTTGAGAGTCTGATTCCCAAATTTCAGTTCTATTTGGCCCTCTTCACAACTTATGTTGGCCCTTGCAGTGGCCAGAAAAGGTCTCCCTAGTATGATTGGTGTATCCCTTGGATTTTTAGGTGCGTCCATATCTAAAACTATGAAGTCCACAGGGAAGTAAAAATCCTGCACCCTTACAATAACATCCTCAAGAATCCCTTTTGGTGACTTGATAGATCGATCTGCTAACTGTAGTGTCACCTCGGTCGGTTTTAGCTCAGATTCCTCTAGGTGGTTGTGTAAGGATGTGGGTATTAAGTTTATGGAAGCACTTAAGTCTAATAATGCTCTGTCGAACTGGGTTTCACCAATCTTGCATGAAATCAGGGGAGTGCTTGGGTCTTTTGCCTTGGGTGGGAGTCTGTTAAGGATTACAGAGCTGGCTTGTTCTGACAGTACAATTGGACTACCACTCTTGGTTCTCGGCTTATGCTGAGGTGTACACACGTTTTTCAAAAATCGTGCGTAAGCTGGTACGTGACGGATTGCATCCATCAAGGGGATATTTATTTGGACCTGCTTAAAGAGCTTAACCAGGTCCTCCTTCGGAGCCACGGATTTGGTTGTCTTCTTTCCCTTGGTTAAGGCCTTGGGAAATGGAACCTTGGTTGGTTCCTCTAGGATAGGTCCAAGTTTTTGATCTGGGATAGGGATAGGAACATCCTGGATGACTGCCTAGGATTCTGGTCACTACCAGGCTTGAAGTGGTCTGGATAAGGTGGATCTTGGGTCACCTTACCACTACGGGTTGTTACAGAATTAAGTCCTGCCTGGTTCTGGTTAGGGGTTGGTAGAATGGGCTGTTGCTGTTGATAACCCGCATAAGAAGTTGAAGCTTCCATCCCGACAGGTGAAGGAATAGGAGGGGCTTGATAAACCATGTGTGCTTGGCCCGAGTTTGGGTTCATAACGTGCCGCTGGGTCGGCACGCTATTAGGGTTAGGTAGAGGATGAGAAGGAAGCATGCCTGGTTGGCGAGAATTTGCCAACTAGGTAAGTGGATTTCGGACTTCTATGATTTCATCCTTGTGTTGCTTTTGAATAGCCGCATTCATTCTCTGAATGTCAGCCAAAGTCTGGAGGATGAGGGACATTTGGTCTTGGTTTGGCCTGGATGGATAAGTGGGGTTGGGCAGAGGCTGAGGCGGCTGATAAGGACTTGGTGCTGGTGGGCGGGGTTGAAAGAGTGGTCTCGGATTCTGGGAATTCCCTGCCCACTGGAAGTTGGGATGGTTTCGCCATCCAGGATTGTAGGTATTGGAGAATGGGTCATTCCGGATGGCGTTGAGGTCCTCGCAGGTGGGCTGCCTTGTCCATAAGGGAGAAAGAGAACATCTTCATGAGTAAGATATCCCGATTATGCGCATTTGACCCGAAAGTCTAGGCCAGATGCTTTAGCTGTTTGATGTGTTGGAAGGGGTCTTCAGAATTAAGCCCATGGAATTTAGGTATGGCATGAATCATGTTGGGCTTCAGTTCAGAATCAGGTCCTCCAGTTGGGATTCTGACTCGAGGCTCAATTGACACCGCAGCGGGATTATAGTGATCTCGCATCGTGGGACGCTGCGGTGGGTTCATGAAGTTCTGGAAGAGGTCATTGAGTCGCTGGAGCTGGTACTCAAGATTATTCTCTTCCTCAACTGGCTGAGCCATTGTGGAAGAAGAAGGTGAGTTGGGTTCAGGATCAGAGGAGAGGTCTATGTGAAGAGTTGGTTGCACAAACAAGGGTATCGAGGCTCAACCTCGGGGAGAGTGAATTTCTAGAGGAGGTTTTAAGGACCTCCTACCAAACATGCACTAATGGATTAGACGAGTTTAGCAGGTGCTGGACCCAATCAAGACACCCAAAAGGTTGGGTGACTATAGAGGTTCGGCGTGGATGGTACCCCTTAATCAAAAGGTCGTCCACCTGAGAATTACCTAGGAAGCCAGAGAGGGTGAGTCCCGCGAAAACCCCTACACGGTAGAGCGCCCCCACGGGTTACAGGGTTTCCCCCACCCAACCTCTCTTGTCACTGAGATTCCAGGTAGACCCGAATGGGGACCTTAACCTCTTAAGTCTATCACTTTTAATTAGGATCAAGGTGCTTAGGGTTTCACTTGAACTTTTATCCTTTTGAGTGCAAAGAGTGACCAAAGTTAAAGGTTGGTTGATCCAAGGGATCAACTTCACCTATTAGTTCCTTTGAGAGCTTATTAGGTCTTGTCTTTTAAGGTTCAAGTGACTTAAGAGCCGGATTGCTTAGGGTTTCTCTTAATAGATGTTTTCAAGTAATGACTTGGGCACACTTCTTTTGGGAATTCTCAATTCTTGATTAGAAAGTGTCTCTAAAACCCTAGCGTTGAGTCTTAAGTTGGCTCTAATTGGTCCAGTTAGTTGCCTTAAAATTAGGTAATTAGGGCTCAAGCAAGAAGGTTTTAGCCCTAAATACCTTTAGTGGATATACAGATAAAATGTGTTGAAATTTGAAAACAGGCAACTTTTATGATTTACTAGGTATGGATGACAGGTTATTCCTAAATTGCTTTTTCTTTTTCTTCCTCTTTAGAATTTTAGGGGCTTAAAAGAGAGGATAGAAAATTACCTATCCCTTGGCGTGGTTGTTGTGCAGCTGCTTGTTTCCTTCTTGTTTCCTTGTGCCTGCATAACAAAAGAGAAGAGCTTAAGTCAGTAGTAAATCAAAAATTGTGAATAAATAGTTTCTAGAATGGCCGTTGCTCCCCGGCAATGGCGCTAAAAACTAGTGGGGTCTTCTCGTCGTTGTTTGACGGTGTTATAAAGATTATCTTCGTTACAGTATATTGCAAGAAACGGTCACTAGTTTCATTTATTTATTACTTGAGATTTTAAAATATCCCGAGGTCGAACTCAAGGAGCACACGTCATTCTAGAAACATATGAATTCACACTTGACTATATACTGTTTTACAAAAATTTAAGAGAGAGAGAGAATGAGCAAAAACTCCTTTTCTTTTTCTTCTTCTTCTCTTTTCCTTCCCTTCTTTCTCTTGGCTTCTTCTTCTTCTCTTTCTCTTACTATGCCTTCTCTTCTTAAGTCGGCTTCTGTGCCTTCTTCTTTCTTCTTCTCTTCTGCTGCAGTTCCTCTTTTTCTTTTCCTTTTCTCTGCTGCTGCTTCTCCTTCTTTCTTCTCTTTTTCTCTGGCCCTTCCCTCTCCTTCAGCTCTGTTTCTACAGTGCTTTGGCTTCTTCTTCTTCTCCTTCCTTGGCTCTGCTTGGCTTCAGCTTTTCTTCTTCTGCTTGTCTTTCCCTTTATCGTTTTCCTCTGCGAAGCTTCCTTCTTCTTTCTTCTCTTTTTCTCTGGCCTTTCCCTCTCCTTCAGCTCTGTTTCTACAGTGCTTTGGCTTCTTCTTCTTCTCCTTCCTTGGCTCTACTTGTCTTCAGCTTTTCTTCTTCTTCTTCTTCTGCTTGTCTTTCCCTTTCTTGTTTTCCTCTGCGAAGCTTCCTTCCTTCTTTTTCTTCTTTCTGTTGCGTCTTCTTCTCTTTCTTCTTTCTTCAACAGCTCCTTCCTTCTTCTCCGCTCCTCCTCCTTTCTTCCTCTTTTTCTCTGCTGCTGGAGTTTTTCGGCAAAGTCCTCGCCGCTCCTCTTCTTCTCCGTCTTCTTTCCCACTTGTTCCCTGCAAACACGAGTGCAAAAACTACCCCTACCCTCCCCGCTCGTCTCTCTCTCTCTCTGAATCTCTCTTCAGTACGCTCTCCCAGAGCTGGGTTATCGGGTCGGTTGCACACCTGCGTCCAGGCACATCGCCGTGGGTGTGGTGCGTGAGGAGTGCACGGATCAGGGTAATCGGGTCGCGGGTCAGGTCCGCGTGGGTAGTGCCGCGGACGAGACCCGGTGAGACAGGGAGAGGGAACTCACCCCAGTGTTTCGAGGCGATAAGCTAGAAGCACTTTTTCAATTTATGTGTGGACGCGTGCCTACACACTTCTGAGGTGGGACTAAAGTCCCACCTCCGATCTCGGGTGTCTGCGGGAGGAAGGTTTGTCCAATTGGGGCAGTGGCAGAGGCCTGCGACCCCAATTGAGGTCCTAAGTGCGTGCGCGAAAACCTTTCGAGCGACCTGGGTTGCAGACCTGGAGCTGAAGAGGCTTGGAGCTACTTGCGAGCTTGCTCCAAGCTTCTCGTCAATGGCGGCGAGGGTACAAGACCTGAAACCACTAGTACGACCTTGCGGCCCCGTCAGAATACTTGGTGAGCTTCGCCAGAGCACGGCGAAGACAGTGCAGGGGTCGGCGTGGCATGGAGAGGCTGGAGTGCGCGTGCCTAGGGCACACTGTGTGCGTGAGAGTGGGTGTGTTTGGGGGGTGTTCTGGAGGTGTGTCGTGGTGAGTGGAGTGCGGATTTAGTGTCAGTGAGGTGTCGCGGTGCTTAAGAGGTGATTGGCGAGGCGAATGGAGGAGTGGAACAGCAGGAACGCCTCGTCGGAGGGCGGCCGGAGATGGAGAAGGTGGTGATGGACAGTGGTGGTCGGTGGGTGGAAACAACAAATTAATAAGGGGGAAATAAAGGAGAGAGTAAGGGGAAGAGTGTTTACCTACTTAATTGACGAAAGGAGAGGAGGAGGCGCTCGGCGCGTGCTTGCCGATGCCGGAGACGAAGATGCCCAGAGGGGGGTAACGGCGACGAGGAGGAGGTTAGGAAGGTGCTAGCTAGTGCGACCTGGCACGGGAGGACGAGGCGGACTGAACTCTGCTGCAGGTATGGCAGCAGAGCGACGAAGGGGAGGAGGAAGGGTCACTAGAGCCTGCGGGTGCTTGACGAGAGGAGGAAACGAAGTTTGGGGGAATTCCTCGGCTAAATCAGGCTTGAGACGACCGAAGAGCCCGGCCGGAGTTGGCCAGAGATGGATACCCATTCCTCTCACGCGTTCGCACAAGAGGAGTGGGCAATGGCAGGTCATGGGAGGGGGTCCCTGCGAAAGAGGACGACGTAGGGAACCCCCCTTTCGTTTCTGAGAGCGGCCCCCATACCTTGCACGGCGCCATCCTCCGCGCAAGGTAGCCGGAGGTATGGGCAGTTGCGTGGGGTGGCGAAGGGGCCGTTCTGTAAAGAATGAAAGAGAAGTTGGGGGGCAAAATGCAAGGGTTCAAAAAAGATAAGGGTCAAAAAGTAATTCAAGATGACCAATTTGTAAAGTAGGTCAAAATGGACTTCCCTTAGGTCCAAATTTTGGTATAAACATAATTTGGACCTAAGGAATCCAATTGTGAAGTTTGATTTTTTGTTTGATCACGTTTGACTGGTTAATTTTCACAAATTCCAAATTAGGTCAAAAATTGGGTATGGTTCCCAATTTAGGTCAAGACAGGTTCCACTGGCCAAATTGAAGGTTTTAAACCCCAGGGGATATTTTTCCATGAATTTTAGAGGATTTATTTGAATTTTATCCTGCCAGGAACTTCGTGAATTAAAGCAGGTTTGTTTTTAGGGTTACAGAATGTCAGCTAATTCGTAGAAATTGCTATAACCCTTTTCAGATCAGGTCATCCCACTTTCTTTCTTATTAAGCCTATTTGACCTGTGTTTAGACCCTTAGACACCCCGTTTGCATACTGCATTGATAAAATTGCAGTTTTACCTCTTGTGAATTATTTTATTCTTAAATTTAGAATTGTCTGATTTATGCTTTCCCTTAGGTTTTGCAGGAGCTTTTGTACACTTATTTAGATCAAAATGTGCTAGTTAGGTTCATGATGAGTCTCTCATCACTTCCTGTTCTAAAGTTCTCCTTGAAGCTCTATAAAGAGCCGGCGTACACAATTGCTCTTCCTTAGCTTAGTTTGGCCTCACTTTTTTGGCAAAAACCTCTCCCTCCGGTCTCCTCTGACCAACTCCGGCGAGCTCCCTCGACTCCCTTCTTCTGGCCACTAGATGAACAAATCAAGTGGTCCATCTTCTTCCTCTCCTTCGTCCGCTCCAAGCAATACTGGCAAGGAGCTCTCTGACTCTCTCTTTCTTCACCGCCTTCCCACCGGAGAGTTCCTCTTCCACGGCGCCGGCCAATCACAGGCAGCGCCCTCTTTCCCCTTTCATCCAATAGATTAGGTCTTAATCTCTTCCTCTTCTCCTCCTTAATTGCCCTAGCCCTTTATTCTATTGTTTCGACCACAAACCACACCTCTCCCTCACCATCTTCCCCACATCCAGCATACCTTTTGCGCAGCCTCCCCGATGTTACACACCGCCAAACGCCACCGATCCACTTTCAGAAGCTTCACCACATCTCACTCATCCAAACCCCTCACTCAACTCCACCAAAAACCCACTAAAACACCCCACAGAGCTTACGCACTTCTGCTTACCTTCTCTGAGTTCGCCCAACCTCCACAGAGCTCCTTATCACACGAAACCACCACCATCACATCCACCATATTCATGCAACCCTTCTGAAGTGTTTTAATGTGGTCGTGAGGCTGTATCTAGTGTTTCAAGTATCCACCGCCCTTCGCCATCGCCTTCGTCATCTCCAACAACGTCTTCTATCCTCTGGCTGCAATCGCCCTCAACTTTGCTTCCAGGTTACGCGCCACAGCTCCAAGCACTCGCCCCAAGTCTCCAATTGAAGACCCAAAGCCTCAGCCGCTCCAATTAGCGAAGCTTTTGCTGTGGTCATGCGTGAAGAACAGAGCATAAGCTTTAGTCCCACAACATAAGGATACAGACTCGCGTGCACACATAAATTGAATTTGTGAATCGAGCTTACTGCTCAAGACACTGAGAGGTCGGGTCCCTCATCACCCTCACACCTGATAACCAACCTATGAGAACTTCTCGGTCACCACCCACGCCCTGTGACCCTGGTCCATGCTCTCGACCCGAATACTCGTATTTGGATCCGAATAGCACTGGGTCATTGAGAGAGAGGAGGGAATTGTGAGAGATCAAGGGAGGGTTTTGCTCTTGAAGGCTTGTGCAACACTTAGCCTCTGAGAAGGCTTGTGAAGAAGGAAAGAAGCTGAAGAAGAAAAGAAGAAAGGAAGCTCTGAGAAGAAAGAGACACTTGTGAAGAAGGAAAGAAGAAAAGTCTCTCTGAAGAGCCTTGTGCCTAAGACACTTAAGCCATTTGATGATAGGTGCCTGTCGACTGATCTGAGTTGATTATGGTTACTGTTGAATGATTTAAGTACTATAGTTTACAATTGAATTCTAATTTGAATGAATTGAAATATTGATTGCACGTTTAATTAAGAAGAATAAGTGGTGATTCAAATCACCATTTGTTTGATTCTCTTTCCTTTTTGCTTCATCATACATTGATTTTATTGAATATATTTCTGAGTGATTAATTCATTGACTATCTTTATTGTGCTCTTTGATTCTGAAAGACATTAATGTTGTGAATGCCATATTGGATCCCTGTGTTCGACCTCAGACTCTTTTGATTCTAAGTTATAAATTTAATTATTTTTTGAGCGATTGAGGCTTTGCTACAACAAAACAACTTAAAACTCCTCGATAGCCCGCTAACAATCCCTTAAGCAATTTCGTAGGCTAATCCAATCTTTGCCTCTTTCTTCACCAGGTTGGAAAAAGTCTAGGTTTCTACTATTTGGTTTGCGAATGCTGGACGTTGAGAATTTACGCTTTTGATCAAGCATGCTTGAAGACTTGTATGTTGTCTGGGGACTGGTTTCACCATTTGATGGGGCTCTACAGGAGCACCCTCCTCAAAGGGCAGAGATGAGGAAAGGGCGGCTGGAGATCTAGGGACTACCTTTATACCTATGCACAGCTGCAGTGGTTGCAAAAGTAGTGGAAAACTTTGCAGTTCTCTCAGATGAATCTTCTGTGGGACTACAAGAAGGTGACGAAAGATCAATTACTATTCATTGGAGGATGACGAGAGGTGGACCAATCCCGGAGAAGATGATTCTCCGATGTGGTGGCAACTCATGGCTTCTCAAGTTAGTCATCCTATTTCAACAAGGGGAAAATAGGAAATCGGATTCAGGGAGAACATATGCTGAAGTGGTTAAGACCAAAGGTCTTGAGCGTGAGGAACGCAATGCGCAAGAAGATGTGCCAGAACCCAAAAAATGCAAAGACTATCATGCTGTAGATTTTCAGGATCAAGAAATGGGAGTAGAGGGGACCTTAGTTGCAGAGCAGGTTGAAAGTAAGGTGGATCAACCTATGCCTATGGATGGGGAATCAAATGACACTCCTGGGGACACTAACAAACAAATGCTGGGCGGTGAAAGCAAGGAAACTGATGTTTTGTCAGAAAGGTTCTCCTTTGAAGCCCCAGTAGGTTTGCATTTTGGGGTGGGGTCTTCCTCAAAGAAACAAGCTTCTTGTTCCCCTTATAATTTGAGAGGACAAGCAGTAGGCAGGCTGAAGAAACTGAACAAACAAGACATTGTAGCAGTGTTAAATGTGGCGCTGGCAGTGGTGGTTAAGAAAGGGAGAATTAGGTGTAGGGACGAAATTCCTCACCTGGAATGTGTGTGGGCTGCGCGACGATTTTAGAGGGCGGCTCTTGCCCGTTATCTTCAGGAATGGGAAATTGATTGCGCTCTGATTCAGGAGACGCATTTAGAGGAGGGTAGTGAAAGCAGGTGGGGGCAGTTATGGCATTTTGGTCAGACAAAGATTAGAGAAATCCCAGTGCAAGGGAGAGTAGGTGGGATGGCCATTTGGTGGAGAACAACACCGCTAACCCTGTAGGATATTTAGACTGCTAGATTTCATATCACATGTAAATTTTCGTTGGCATCTAGCGAGTTTCAGATTTGCATTACTTGTATTTATGGGACTTGGAGTGCTAATTTGAGGATAGATTCCTGGGATGAGCTTACTTAGGTTGGCACCCGAACAAGGGATATGCCTTGGATTGCTGGGGGTGATTTTAGTTTCACCTTATATGAATTTGATAGGAACAGTGGAAGGATGGATCAGGCTTCAGTCGGATTCCATCTTTTGTTGAATGAGCTAGGATTGAATGGGTTTCCGTCTTCGAGAGCTGAATTCACTTGGAGAAACGGGACTGGGCAGATGTCAAAGTTGGATCGATTACTTGAGAAATTTCAGTTGTCGTCAGTGGCAGGATTGTCTCACCCATTTTTGGATCATAACCCTTTACTATGGGACAGTGGAGAGGAAATAAATGCGGGTACATATTTTAAGTTTAGACGATCATGGCTAAAAGAAGAAGGATGTAAAGAGATGATATGTAACTGGTGGGTGACAAAACAAGTCGAAGGGACTATGACAACTAGATTAGATACTAAGCTTAGGGATTTAAAAATGGTGCTTAAGGAGTACAGAGCTATTTCATACATTGTTAGAGAACAGAGGAGACTGGAAGCTTTGGAAGGTATCAGAAATCTGGATATCAAGGAGAATGCTGAGCAGATTACAGAAGAAGAAAGAGGTTTGCGGTCTGTGTAGCAGGGAATAGTGGCTAACGAAGACCTGAAAAAAGAAATTGATTGGAGGGAAAAATCAAGGCAGCTCTGGCTTAAGGAGGGGGATGCGAATACAAGATATTTTCACATGGCTGCCAGCTCTAGAAGACTGAACCTTATTTCCTCATTAAGAAATGGAAAGCAGATTTTCACTGAGAAAAATTATATCAAAGTTGAGGTGGTCCGATACTTTACAGAAACCACTAAAGCAGGTGGAAGAGGACAGTGGAGACTTACATCTTCAGATTTTCCTCGAGTTGGGGAGGAAGGAAAGTAAACTCTGGTGGCCCCTATTTCTAAACTTGAGTCTGGAATGCAATTAATGATTTGAATGCAGAAGGTTCTCCTGGACCAGATGAGTTCCAGGTTTTCTTCTACAAAGAGTTTTGGCCCGTGATTAAGACTAATGTCTTAGAAGTGGTTAAGGAATTTCAGCAAGGAAATTTTGGTTTTGAAAGAATAAACAGATCGTACTTATTTTTACTACCGAAGAGACCAGGTGCTGAAACGGTTAATGAGTTTGGGCCTATAGCTCTTTTGAATTCAATTTATCTCATTGTTAGCAAAGTTTTGGCCAACAGATTGAGTGTTGTTTTGAAAATTTTAATTAGCCCAATGCAGTTTTTGCATTCTTGCCAAATAGATCCCTACAAGAATCATTTATTGTTGCGTATGAAATAGTGGTTGGGTGGTGTAGACGAAAATGTAAAGCCTTTTATTGAAAAGTTGACTTTGGTAGAGCTTACGACTCAGTGGCTTGGCCCTACTTATGGGAAATTTTTAAGAGAAGAGGTTTTCCTGCCGTGTAGATTCAATGGATGAAGAGATGCATTACAACATCATCTTTTTCCTCATTAATTCATGGTCGACCATGTGGAACTTGGATTCAGCCCCAGTGTGGGGTGAGGCAAGGATGCCCTTTAGCCCCTCTAATTTTTAATATAGCAGTTGATATGTTGGCTAGATTCACGTGTAAATTATCGGCAACAGGACTAATACGGGACTATTACATTACCAATACAAATGCAATTGCGTCTGTGCTACAATACACAAATGATACGGTGTTTCTGGTTGAAGGAAGCAAGAGGGAAGCTGAGATTTTATATTTGACGGTTAACTTGTTTGGAGAAATCTCTGGACTTAAATTGAATGGCATCAAATCTTCATTGGTTTGCTTTGGGATGAAAAATCAAGAGAAAGTAAGCATTTCAACAACGCTACATACGGCCATTGTCAACCTACCGATCAGATATTTGGGTTTGCCGTTAGAGACACAAAGCTAAAAAAGTCTGACTTGAAGATCCTATTTGAAAAAATGGCAACGAAATTGGAGAGCTGGAGTAGTAAATACCTGCCAAAAGGAGGAAGATTAATACTTTTAAACTCTGTAATAATCGCCATCTCGATATTTTTTTTCTTTATTTTTAGGTCTCCAAAATCAGTTAAAAAAAGACTTGATATTTTGAGCAAACGATTTTTTTGGAAAGGGGCTACTGCCACAAGAAAATTTCTTCAACCAGTGAAATGGCGAAAGATTTGCTTGCCAAAGAAACAAGGTGGTATGGGCATATGTTCACTGCAGGAATTTAACGATGCTCTGTTGATGAAATGGATGGTCAAGTTGTCTGCGGACAGCAGGAAACAGTGGAGTAATCTGATCTGAACGTCTTATAGGACATCACACACTCTAAATGTCACGTTGCAACCCAGCTTTATGTCACCTTTCTGGAATTTAGTGTGGAGAGTTGTGCAGGAGAATAGAAATAGATTCAAGCTGATAATAGGAGTTGGCAGTTGATAACTTCACATTCAATGATGATAATTCCATCAACTAGGGTGAGTTTTGAAGATATATGAGCACTAATAACATGTCATGATAGGCATAGGAGCATTGCATGCATTCCAAGTTAAGATTGCTTATGAATTAATGTTTAATGGCCATATGTACAAGTGTGTATTGAAGCAGACCTCAGATGAACAATCGAACTACACGGAAGGACTTAGATCGACGAATCGAGTCCAACGGACTCGAAATCACTCAAATCCGACATCCGGAGCTCCCTCGATCAGCCCAAGAAGTTCTGGCCATTGATTGTCAGATAAACGGCCCACAAGCGACCACGTCACACCTGCCCCCACCCCTCACCCGTGCACCCTCGCGAAAAATCACTTTAAGTTGCTCAATCTAAAGATAGGACGGTTGAAAACTCACGGACAATCTCTCCAGCATAATCACAAGCGGCCTCAGCCTCAGATCCTGACCATTGGATTTCCATCCAATGGTTGACACCACCCCTTGCCCAACCTCGCTTCTGCACAAACCAGCAGAGGCAGCGCAGTGGTCAGTGCCCTATCCCCGCACAACAGACGTAGGATTGAGCTGCGACGAAGCTCAAATCGGCAGCGAAGGCACGCACGAGGGAAATTTAGCCGTTGATGTGGGCACGGACGGTGCGGATGGCAGCTACGTGGCGCTCTCTGATGCGCGCAATCTCCTGCATGCGCTCAAGCCGGGATCCACAGCGCGCGCCTACGTAGATTCTCAACCGTCTGATCTTCGATCGGACGGCCCACAACACGAGCACACGGATAGCGGGTGCGGCTTGAGAAGAACGCGCGCCTCAACGGACCGACGGCCAGAGGGCTTCAACAACATTTTTGGAAGGGGTTTAGTGACGTCTTGGACGTTGCTAAATCCCCTTTACCTCATTTAGAAGTCCTTTTCTCTTATTTAAACCCCTTCAACCACCCCATTCAAAGGCATTCAATTCACACACCCTCTCCATACAACACTAGTCTTCTAGCTTCACCAAGCATTCCACATACACCTTGGAGTTGTCAAGCCACCGACGGAGTCCCCCACCGGCGTGGCCACCTTGCCTCCTCTCTCTCTTTACCCTAGTTTTATATTGCTTTTGTTTAAGCTTTTAGCTATTGTTGTATTTGAGAACAAACTCAAGTTGCATGCTAAATGTTAATGTTGATGTTGTTTCTAATATAGCTCCTATCTTGTTCGAATGAATGTCGTGATTTAAAGACAAACTCTAACCCTACTCTCTCTCCCTTTTTCCCTCTCTCTCATTCTCGTTTTCTCGCAAGCAAACCAAACTTCGCGTGACAACTAAAAGCAACAAAGTAATTTGATTTTATGTCTTCTCATGTTCGACACTTGGACTCACCAAATCCAATCTTTAATTAAACCGATGTCGCGACACATGCTACAATGATATAATTAAACAACCGCGTCTCGCGCCCGTTAGTTTTTGGCGCCGTTGCAGGGGAGGCAACGGATTTCTTTTGTTGCTTTTATCCCACATTTGTATTCACATCTTCTAACTCATTTTTTTCTCTCTCTACTTGATTGGTTGCAAAAACTCGGCACTTGGGCGATGGAGGAGTGCGATCCAAGACAGTGGACCGAGAGTGAAGTGTTGTGAAGATGGTTGTGAGTATCACTCCACCAATTGATTATTTGCTTGCCTAGAAAATAAATAAATAAATAAAAAATTGACGTGGTGAATGGCTACTTGACCCACATTCCAAACTCACCACCCAACCAAAAGAAAATATACACTCTAATGTTTTTGGAAGAGACAATCTTTTTGGAGTGTTCCTTTTCTTTTGAGTGGTGTTTGTGAAGCCACCATGATCTGACTTGCGCCGCACCACTCACCATAATTAAAATCAACTCACCTGGTAGAATTGCATGAACACTAGGGTGAATACATTAGGGTTATTTTTCTAGGGCCACATCATTCTAAAGGAAATCGACTTTCGCCCATTGTGTGCAAAACCTTGTGTGCCCACTTGAACATTGTTTGAAAATATTAAGGAACTTCAACCCTAAAAAGCACTAAAGCAAGGATAAATCATTAAAAGAACCATATCCTAAAATCCTTGCTTGAGAACCATGTTTTGTTGAGTGCACACACACATCGGCTAACTAAGAGGCACGACCCCAAACAACGCCTCATCACATATCCTGAGCACAAGCATTGACCTAGCCCTCATTAAAATGGAGTAGACGTGCCCTAGGCAGGACTAGTCCAAGTCTTGGAGGTATGACTAAGTTTGTAAGCACTTGTCCTTCAATCCCTTTGTAAAAATATGGTGTCTAGGCTACATGGAAGTATCAAACGACCGTGGTTGTGGGGTCTACGGAATCGGCGGCGAAAGCCAAAGGAAGAACCTTCCCTTCAATCCCCCCGTAATCAACCTGACCAGATTAACATTGGGAAGGATGGCTAAGTACCTGAGGATCTGATCATTCCCTTGGAGGCTTCTAGGTCACCTAGGTCTACACTGTATGGCCTAGATTTGTTTGCTTGGTTGTGCACACACAACTCTCTCATTTGTTCTTCCCTCATCCCTCCATTTCTTCTGAACCATGGATTTCAATGCCTATCCATCTTACCCAAACTACCCCCAACATGATTTGTATTTTAACCCAAGTAGACCATATCCACAGCCTACTTGGGATAACCAACCACCAAGTTGGGGGTACAACCCGGGATATCCCTCTTGTCCCAACTATCCTAATTATGACCAACCCGCACGAACCTCTTATTGGGATACATCCAACATACCCACCCTGGGGTATGATCCAAACCTTAGGGATCCTTATCTCGATTTGCCTCATGACTACTCTCCAGTTAGGTCCCTCCCACTCACTAACCAATTTGATGGGACCTACACTCTAGGAGAGCGCCAAGATCCCTACTCTTCCCAGGACTATAACCAAGAAAGGTCATCTGGATTCAAGGATCTCTCCTACTTGACCTTTGGATTGGAAGGGCTTCTAGACAAATGGAAATCAAAAGATGATCAGAAACCTAGGCAAATCAAGAATGATCAACCTTTGATTTGGTCCCCTGATGAAGAATTCGATTGGGAGGAAGACTTAGAACCTCAATTATTCTTGAGTAGGACTAAACAGAGAATGGTTCCTCTTGAAGAATTGGATCCTGAAAATGATAGAATAGAGGACCCATCCAAGAACTTAAATCCCAATGCAGATTCTAGTACACATCCTCAACCATACCTTCCTAGCCCTGATTTGGAGGAAGAAATCCAGGGGAAACCGAATGACACCTTGTCAATTCTTGATAACCTCCAGTTAAAATTGCATAGACAGAATCAAGAATTGATTAAAGGGCAACAGGCCATGATGGATATGTTCCAACAACTGGAGGAAGTGGGCGAAAGAAAATTGTTGGAAACAACTCCGTTTATGGAATTTGTGAAGCAAGGCTCTGCCGTGATCAATTCGACTACACCTATTTACCCAAGAGGAGTTGGACAACTCCATAGAAGATATCATTAAGGATTCCTCATAACATGATTTGGGAAGAGTTGAGGACACACATCAGGAGGAAACTGAGAATTTGGGGAGCAATGTCGTGGAAGCCAAATCTAATCTCCTTGAGGAAAATGATTCGGTGGAAAAGACATCCAACATTAAAGATGGGGAATGGGATTGCAATTCGGAACAATCGATTTTGAATCAGTTCAAATCCCCGTCACAAATTTATAGGAGGGCCAAGAGAAGGAATCTGAGCTAGAGGATGAAGATAGCCCTACCTCCAAATCAACCTTGGACACTGAGTCTGATATGAAATAGGTAGTAAAGAATACTCTTGGGGTTAGGGACTAAGAGGGAATATGCCATGAAACCCTAGTTGAAGAAGAGATGGATTTTTCTTTGAAGAGCGACCTCATGCTTGATTTTAGGGCTCATTTTGAAACTCTTGATTTTGTTACATGCCCTACCAGAATAGAAATCCCACAACCCGAATGTACTCGAGTATAAAACCTACATCTTCGAGTGTACGGCATTTTAGATTCGGGGTGTGCTCGTCCACATCAACTTCTTTGCATGCCCGCAGACTAAGAGAGGAACAAACACGAGCATGCATGTTACATCTATTGCAAAGTTCCCGCCCCTTGAGGACGGGCCTCCACCACAACCTAGTTCGCATCTGTGGACTTCTGATTTTGGGTCTTGTTGATTTCGTCTACACCTTGACCTAGACAATTCGTGTTTGTGCATTATGCCCAGCTGAAGGCACTAAACTCAGAACTTCCTGGGAGGCAACCCAGAAGATTCAAGCTGATCAGGTACACAGATGCACTCAGGTGATTTCTTTCTGTAACCCCTTTGCATACATTTATTTGCCAATGAGGACATTGTCCAACTTAAGCATGGGGGGGTGGTAATTTGCATTTTCTGTGTTGATATTATCAGCCTGAATTATATTAAAAAAAATTAGGAAGGTGAACTTAAGCATTAGGAGCTTGTCAACTGTGAAAAATAATACGAAAAGAATCTGAACACTTAGACTTTTCAGGCCTTCAGCTTAATTAGCCTTGGTGTCCATTAAAATGTGGATTTAGCCTCGAATCCTCACAACCTTAATTTATAGTAATTCGCCAATCAAGTAGGGTGATAAGTATACGACTTATCAACCCACACTCTGACTTGAAGGGACTTTCAGTCTAAGCATCTGCACACATTTTTACACAGACTCACTCCTCGGAGATTCTGACAGAAATTGGGTAGCGAATGAACCTCCTAGGGTGGTATGGCTGGCAAGTTGTCGTGGATAACAGCCCATTGGCCGGTTGTCCAGAACCTAGCCACATGACCACTTTCCTCTTATTGCCTCTAGGTAAATCTTAGATTAGGGACAACAAAAGAAAAAGAAAAGAAAAGAAAAAAGAGAAAAAGGGAGAAATAGAAAAATAGATAAAGAAGAAAAAGAAAAAAAAGTCACATTTCACCACACGAGTATGGCAGGCAAGTGGTTGTGGGTAACAGCCCATTGGCCAATTGTCCAGAACCCAGCTCACTAAATGCATAAAAAGTCCAAAACACCTAAGGAAGTAGCGGGGAACTAGAGCAATCTGGGGAGATATACAATGGAAACACCCTTGTGTTGATCCTAAATAAAAGAAAAAGTAGGGAGAAAGCTACCAATCGAACAAATACACCTTTAGGCAAGCACTTCCTTTTCCGGTCACCTAAGGGCGTAGAAACCCGAAGTCTGTTTTAATTACCATTGAATGAGTCTATCACAACATTCACACCAAGATGCTTAGCACTTAGAGCCTTTTTCGAGTTATGGGTGGGTTGGGTAATCGTAAAAAGTTACCGACACACTCTTAACTACAAAAGTCCAAAAAAATGAGAAAAGAAAAAGATATATATATATATATAAAGCGAGGATTTGGATAGTTCGCATTTTGGTAGACACATAAGCGTTGTTTAGTCTCTGTAGATCGGGCTCTTAGTATATTTCCTCCCGTTGATAAGCAACAAATGTCTAAGTAATCAATTCATAATTCTGACTGAAATAATGGCTAGGATGAAATGATCCGTCACCTTTTGGTTAATTAAGACGTCTGGGATGTTTACTAGACGTTTAGAGAGAGAACCAGACGTCTAAAAATACTTTTCTTTTTGGCGCATACCATGCGCACACCACTCCCTCGCCTACGCCTCACACCACTCCCTGCGACGACCATTCCCGCACCCACGCCTCTCCCTGCGACGCCACACCTCTCCCCTCATCTCCTCTCCCTTTATAAACCCCCTCCTCCTCTCCATCTCACACCACTGCAGCCGAGCGAGAGAGAGGGAGCAGGGAGCCTGAGAGAGGGCGAGCGGAGAGCTGATTGCGAGTCTGAGTGCGAGAGTGGAGGGCGCTGTGCTGTTCAGCTGCAGCGTCTGCGGCGAGGAAAGCCGGAGTAGTTCCGCGGAAGTCATTTTTCCGCAGAATCAGACGTCCGGAGCGACATCCAGACGTCCGAAGGTAGGGTGAGGCGTCTGGTAGAGATGCAGTTTCTGTATTTGTTCTCTGCCAAAGTCTTGACAGTGTACGTATATATGTCAGAACTTGGAAGGCGGACCGAGGCAATTTCAAACGTTCGAGAGCACCTCCAGACGTCTGGTGGAACCCTTGGATGTCGGCACTGCGTTCTAGATGTCTAATAAAGGTGCCCCGAGAGAGGTATACCTGATAGTTGATTTAAGACGTTTGGGATCTCTCCCAAACGTCTGATTTCTGTCAGAACCCTTGTTTTTGGGCTCGTTCAAGATCCAAACGATGTCGATTTTCCGTAAACAAAATATCGTTGTTTTTCTTACGAATTTCTTCACGTAATGGTAGCTTGTCTGTATCTTTTGGAATCCTTTTGACCTGTCCATCCACATCTTAGGTCTCCAGTCCGTTGAGCATACGGGACTTACGAAAACATCGAGAGTTGCTGTACGAGCCTCCATTCCACCTGGTTATCCTGGTAGAGTGGTTCTAACTAAATCTCTAATAAAATGCATGCAATTAGTTGAAACCTAGGATGTAAGATGAATCCTAAGAAGAAATAAACGCATGCTCTAGAATACAGCTATCCAAGTAAACCCTAGGTTATGACATGAACACTATGGATAGAAAAGACACATGTGTAGAAAGATGGATGATTAAATAAATCATAAGCTGCCTGTAATGAACTACATCATTAATAGAAAGAAAAAAAAGAACTCGTACGATGGAAATTGAGATGCATGTTCTATATGTAACAAACCTGAGATGAAATAAAGAAAATTTCATGTACGAGCCCCATGAGGAATGTAGAACGAGATAAAAATACTATCGTACCAGAGAACCGGCTGGTTCTAGAATTACCACCCACGGGCGACCATTAAGGGAAGTGAGCTAACCTTCGTGTACATGGTACTGAAGAGTGCAACTATCCCTTGTATTGTAGAGGGGAGCTTGCCGCCCTTGGGTTGAGACTCGAGGTGGGTTTGGCCACTCTACGTTGACTCTTGTTGGCCCTTGTGTACGTAGTACTGAGGTGAACTACTTAGTGTAGAGGGGAGCTAGCCACCCCAGGGGGCCCGGGGTCAGGCATGGCCACCCTACACCGACTCTTGTTAGCTCGTTAGGCAAACCGGGATAGTTGGACGAGGGTACACGGATTGAGGAGGGGCGAGACACCTATTTTGTTATGTTCTGAGAGGGCAAGGCCCTATACTGTTCCATGCTGTACGTTGAGGCGTACCCGCTAGCGTAAACGACTGACTGCGTGCCAGTGCACGGTAGCTACCCGCACGCTTATAACGTGCGCTGTAGTCACTGCTACGTCACTACTGTGACCTCATGGTGGTAGACCAGGTGTAAGACTACCACGGAGGGACTCTCCCGGCTAGGAGAGTGCCACGTGTGCATCCTACATCACGGGAAAACTGTAAGCAAAATCGTTCCTTTAGGGAATAAGAAGATTAAGTAATGAGATGAGCTCTGATTAAAGATCTCTACATAGAAAATCGTTATAGGATATTTTTTGGATCAGAAAATAATATGTTAAACTAAATGTAAATGCATTTTATGTTTAACCACCACTTTACTCAGCGTTAGCTGACTTCAGTTATATAACTTTGTACAGGTCAGGGATTTGAGCAGCCCGAGCTACCGGCTGCTGAGGGCGCTAGGCCTAGTCGAGCCCAGCTATAGTTTCTATTGCTTGGTGTAGTGAGTTCCTGTAGTTATGTTTTCAGCACTTTCCATTATGTTCTCTATCTGTACTAGCCTATTGTGATGGCAGTATTTTCTATTCTTGAAGGCATGTATTACTCTAGAATTACTGTTCTATTTCTCCTTTCATTGCCATTTTCTTTCTACTTAGCTATTATACTTGTGTGGTTGTGGATTAATGCATGTTATTTGGTTATTTCTCATTGGACGATTGGGCCTTGGGATTAGTCGAGGCCAGCCGACCTCGGGTCCTGTAGGAATCTGGGTTCGGGTCGTGACAAGATAAACCTTGCTAGGGACTAGCAAGGGATGAGCATGGGGGTATGATAACTACACATTCAATGATGATAATTCCATTAACTAGGGTGAGTTTTGAGGATATATGCGCACTAATAACATGTCATGATAGGCATAGGAGCACTGCATGCATTCCAAGTTAAGATTGCTTATGAATCAATGTTTAATGGTCATATGTACAACTGTGTATTAAAAGATGCCTCAGATGAGTAATCGGACCGTATGGATGGACTTAGATTGACGAATCGAGTCCAACGGACTCGAAATCACTCAAATCCGACATCCGGAGCTCCCTCGATCGGCCCAAGAAGCTTTGGCCGTTGATCATCAGATCAATGGCCCACAAGAGGCCATGTCATGCCCGCTCGCACCCCTCATCCGCGTGCCCTCATGAAGAATCACTTTAAGCCGTTCGATCCGAAGATCGGACAACTGAAAACTCACGGACAATCTCTCCAGCGCAATCACAAGCGGCCTTAGCTTCAGGACACCTCCTCACGCCCGACCTTGCTTCCGCATAAGCCAGCGGAGGTAGCGCAGCGGTCAGCGCACTATCCCCGCACACCAAATGCAGGATCGAGTTGCGGCGAAGCTCAAATCGGCAGCGAAGGCTCACACGAGGGAAATTTAGTCATTGATGCAGGCGCAGACGATGCGGATGGTGGCTACGTAGCACTCTTTGATGCGCACGATCTCCCACGCGCGCTCAAGGCGCAATCCACAGCGCGCGCCCACGTAGATTCTTGACCATCCGATCTTCGATCAGATGGCCCATAGTGTGAGTGCACGGATTGCGAGTGCGGCTTGAGAAGAAGAACCTGCGCCTCAACGGACCGGCGACTAGAGGGCTTCAGCGATGTTTTTGGAAGGGGTTTAGCAACATCCTGGACATTGCTAAACCCCCTTTACTACATTTAGAAGCCCTTTTCTCCTATTTAAACCCCTTCAATCACCCCATTCAAAGGCATTCAATTCACACACTCTCTCCATATAACACTAGCCTTCTCCTAGCTCCACCAAGCATTCCACATACACCTTGGAGTTGTCAAGCTACCAACGGAGCCCTCCTCCACCATTGTGGCTGCCTTGCCTCCTCTCTCTCTCTTTACCCTAGTTTTATATTGCTTTTGTTTAAGCTTTTAGCTATTGTTGTATTTGCGAACAACTCAAGTTGCATGCTAAATGTTAATGTTGATGTTGTTTCTTATATAGCTCTTATCTTGTTCGAATGAATGTCGTGATTTAAAGACAAACTTTAACCCTACTCTCTCTCCCTATCTCCCTCTCTCTTTCTCGTTTTCTTGCAAGCAAACCAAACTTTCTGTGACAACTAAAAGCAACAAAGTAATCTGATTTTACGCCTCCTTGTGTTCGACACTTGGACTCACCAAATCCAATCTTTAATTAAACCGACGTCGTGAACGCATGCTACAATGACGTAATTAAACAATCACATCCCGCGCCCGTCAGCAATAAGCTCAAGTTTTGGACTAATGAATGGTCCACATTGGGCATACTGGAGAATAGATTTCCTAGAGTTTTTAATGCAACAAGGAATGAAATAGCTTCAGTAAGGGACTGCTAGAATTCAGAACTGCAGTGCTGGAATTTATGTGATAGTAATATTAAATAAGGTGGACGGTTGGCTGAGGGGAGATGTTGACTTCAGCAGGATTTATGTGATTTCCAACCATAGGGAGGAGAGGACAGACTAGAGTGGGGATCTTGAAATTTCACGGTGGCTGCTGCATATGCTAAAATCATTGGATAGAGATTAGACAGTCGGGATTCGATTGATTTGGTGTACGCTCAGCTGTGGAATCTGAAGATTCCATTAAAAATTAAAATTTTCCTTTGGCTTTCCAGGTGCGATGGACTGGTTACTGCAAATTTATGACACAGAATTTTTGGAGCTCAGTTACAGTAGTGTCCTCTTTGTAATTTCTTGACTGAAAATGTCCAGCACTTATTATCTGCTTGCATATTGATTGATACAGTATTTGAAATAACCCTTCCCAAGAGTCGTTCGAGATTTTCTCGTAAGAGTAGGGGTGTAAGTGTAATTTTAAACCTCCTAGGTTTATGTTTGTGGACTTTGTGGGAAAGAGGAAACTTTGCACAGGAAATCTCACAATTTTTCCCTCTCTCTCTTCCCACACAACACACCCACGCACACACCCTCACACACACCCCCTCACAAATCCTCACCCTCTCCCTATTTAACACCACCACCACCCTCTCCATCTCCACACCACCACCACCACCTCCACCTTCACTTGTCCACCACCATTGCCACAGGCGGCCTCCCTTCTTCTTCCCCATCCCCTTGCAGCCACGAGTAGGGGAAGGAGGAGAGCTTGAGACGGAGGAGGAGGAGAGAGGGAAAAGCGTAGGCGAGGGAGAGCGAGGAGCTCGGAGGAGCATAGGAGAGAGAGGGAGAGAGGGCGAGGGGAGGAGCCAGAGGTGCGAGGAGGAGCCATGCAGGAGGAGACCTACGCGAGGAAGTGCCACTGCTACGATTGCAGTAGTCGAAGCGCGAAGAGAAGGTTCGCGGGGCGTACTACGGAACCATTTTTCCACTGTATCAGACGTCTGGGATGCCATTCAGACATATGGGGAAGCCTCAGGATGCCTGGAGTTGGCGCCGGATGTTTGACAGCATGCAGAGTGCCGAAGTATGTCCTTTGTACGCACCTGCATGCACGTACATATTTTTGTTACGTGTTGTGTTTTTAAACCCACGCGCATGTGCAGGTACAGGATGTTGGAAAGGCGCATGGTGCTGAGGTCTTCTCGAGGATTGATCACAAGTTCGATCTGATGCTTGCTGCTGCTGCTGTTGTTGTTTTTGTTGTTCGTGTTGCTATTGTCATTGTTGCTTGTTGCTATTGCTAATGTTGTTGTTGTTGTTGCTCGTTGCCGTTGGTGTCGTTCTTATTGTTGCTACTATTTTTGTTGTTGTTGTCGTTGCCATTGTTGTTGATGGAATTCACGGATGGATTTCATTGAGATGAAGATGATACAATGTTAGAGATTGAGGAACAAGCTCCTACAATGTTTAGTTGCAGTGGGGAAGAGGTTAACAGTAGAGATAAACGTCTGACGAACCTTAATTCGTAATAAAATCATACTTTTTAATAACATTGATAGCGATGGTTACAATCCAGCTTATCTCCACGAAGGTATCCGTCAACAGAATGGAGGCCATGAGCATCATCTGTAGCCCCGACACCCTGCATGTTCCTTTGATGATCCATCACATGGGCGTCAATCTAACACCAACCCTTCTGCCATTTGCGGAGATGGAAGATCCCAACCTCCAGCCGCACCATGGAAAAGCTCAACGACTTGCCCTTCTTTTCCAGCACCGGTTGCCATCACCACAGAGAGAGCATCCACCATCGATGTTGGTCTCTGAGCTGCAGGGAACTTAATTTGGCACCTTTTCTTGATCTGTGAAAGTTCGTTAATTGCTTTGTGTAAGCCAATGTTTAGATCCGAGAAGTTGCCCCCGTCCGGGAATATTTCTGGAATTAAGTGCGATTTTCTCCTTTTGTTTGGTTTCCGAGCAATGAGGGTGACAAAGGACAACAGGAATTAATCCCATGACTAAATTTAGGTCATTTCGTGGATCTTACGTAACTACTGATGTTCGTTACGTAGTTAGCTTTGTTATGATAAAAAATATCCACAATCAGACATGTAAACATTAAGGGGGAATACTAATGAGCTGAATTTTGCAATTTGTTATCCATTTCTACGGAGGGAGTTTCAATGGGATGGGGTCGGATCATGACCTAAAAATTAGTGGCATGGGTCCAAAGTCCTGCTTTTGTGATACAACCCGATATCAATTGGGTCCTATGTGAGTCATGGGTCCATCAGACTTTATACAAGTCTAATGGATCCTCTTTATCGGATCTAACAGATTTTATTTAACAAGCCTATGTTGGTCCAATACTTGTTTAACAAATCTTATTTATTGGATCTATCAGGTTCGAGCATTAAACTCAAGACCTGACCTAATAAAAAGCAAATCAGGCCCAACCTTATCCAATTTGGATTCGATGCTTATCGGACCGATTCGAGTCAGGTTGTCGAATCCACGTCCAATTTAACACCCTAATCCTATGTGAAGTATAGATGTCTTACCATTCCGATGACGTGCAAAATTGGTAGTGCACTTAACTAGCAAAGTGGTCATTAGGCAATTAAAACGGGCATGCATGGTTTTTAAAAAATGCACCTTTTTTTTCACGTCAAGGTGCTCGAGGCATTTGTCTGGAGGCAAAGGCGGACCGTTTACACATCGAAGCCTCGTTGTTTATACTCCTTTTTTTTCTTTTTAACTATTTATATCAAAGGTAAAGCTGTCAGAAAAAAATTGAACTCGTCCGATTCGATTCGAATGTTGATACGAACTTGACGTGAATTCATTTATTTTAAATAAATTTAAATATGTTTAATTCGTTTAATAAATAAGCCTAGTTCGATTTTAAACTCATAGATTTGTTTTGTTCGTCTAATTCAATTAATCTATTCATTTAATTCATTTAATAACTCACTCACCTATTTAAATTTATCAAATCCATTTAAAAACTCATTCATCCATTTTATCCACTTAAACCCACCAAATCAGGGAAACCCATTTAACCCATCAAACTTGTCAAATCCATTTATAATCCATTTAACCCATTTAAATCAAACCAACCTACCAAACTTATTTAACCCATTTAATTAAATGGGTTAAATGGATCAGGTCAGATTTTAGGAATTTAAATGGATCAATTTCAGGTTGGAGGCATTGGACTCATTTAATAAACAGATCTAACCTGATCCAACCCAACTATTAACGATTTTGGGTTAAACAGGTCGGTTCCAACTTGACCTGACTCGTTTGACACCTCTAATTAAAGGGGAAGAATCTGATACAAGCGGACATAGATAGAGTTAGAAAAATCCTCACCCACTAAAGAGAAAATACCTGCTGAAACGGGAGAACTCAAAACACAAAACCTAAGACAAGAAATAAAAGAAAAAAAAAAACGTGTCACAAGATCGGGAACTTGATGAACTTCCGAAGGAGGTCGACTCTACGCTCATAGGTATAGCAAAGTGTCAATGAGACGAATCTCGATGACCACACTAATGAGATAATCGAAATAAACAACCTAGAGGTCGAATTCAACAACTGACTAACGTCAGAACCTCAATCGTAGATAACCTAGGATGATACATGGTCCCCAAGAAAAAACAACACAAAAAAAGAAAAAGAAATGAGCAATTCAACATCAATGGATAGGAATAAGCAAATATATCACCATGCGACCGGCACACACACCAAGGGACCATCGCATGCAAGTTGAGCACACTTGGAAATTGCTGCACACCTGCTCCGTATCACATCGGTTGAAGTTTGCTCCCAACAGGATAGCAACACGCTGCCAAACCTCCATTGCTGCTCGTCGTCGATCCCCGGTCGGCACTACACGCTAACCAAGACACAATGGATCTCTGCACGAGCGAGGAAGAGCCTATCGTCGTCGACGCATCGATTGGAGAGGCAAAACATACACTATTGCCTTTGATGTTTGGTCGCTACCAATCATGAGACACTTTGCATGTCGAGGCAGAGATATTGGAGAGCTCCAGAGGGAGGAAGGAAGTTTCGACGGGGGAGGGGAGGCCTCAATCAACCCCAATGATCGATCGGGGCCTCAACTGTAGCAGGGTGGCTTCTCGCAGGAGAAAAGGGGAGAAGGAGAAGCGAAGCTAGGAAGGATTGTAAGCCTATAGTTGTATACTACTTCTTGACAAAAGAACTTTGATGCTCTAATGATATGTTTGACTTTTTGGTTCCATTTGATAATATTATACTTTTTTACTTTAAAATCCTAATAATTTTTTTAATTGCTAATTAGAAATTAGATTGTCCAACTTAAAGATAAAACTTATTTGATAATTTTTTTACTTTAATGAAATATATGATCAAGGAAATATGTTCTTCCTATAGCTTTCATATTATTAGCCTCACGTTTTTATAAATCTTACGGGTAGGTATATTTACATTGATATTATTTAAGGAAGATTGTACGCTCATCATAGGTGGTTAGTCATGCAACTACCGGTCGAGTCTTTGGTTTTCTCAATATTTATCTATTTCTGTAGCACTTAACGCCCTTACTTAAGGTGCCATACACATCTGCGTGTGATCGGGCCGCTGGTTGGAAGCTTCACTACTGTAGTTTAGTTGCACTAATTAATCTCGTTTTCTACCGCACTTGGTTTTGTGGATGTCGCAGGTTTCTGAACCAGTTAACTCACCGAATCAGTTCATTCACATTCCTATTTTTATTTAATAGCATCATTAAGAACCGGTGATCCACATAATTTTAGAATTTTTCTGTTTTTTTTCTTTTTATATATGTTGGTAATGATTTGTGGCCAACTGTTTCACCTGGCTGACCCTTACGCATATAGCTACATTCCAACTTGAGATTAAGCAATGGGGAAGCTACCTGGCAATCGGCCTCAAATCTGTAGGATGATTCTCTCTCTCTCTCTCTCTCTCTCTCTCTCTCTTCCGAATAACTCAGTACGTACCTCTACATAAAATTAGGTTCATGGAATAGCTATGAGGAATGAGAACTTATACAAATATAACTTACATTTTTTTGTTCGGATCGATGGTGATTAGGGTTATTGCAAGGAATAAATGAAAAAGGAGTAATTGTGATAGAGGTAACGATACTGTATGCCACATTGCATATATGATAGATGTGTTTTTAGGTAAAATATTACCATAAGTTAGTTGGATAACTTTTACTTTTGACAAAATGCACAGAAATATATTTTGTTAGAGTAAGGATCACGTCAGGTGACTCTCTTGGTTGAACACTCCCTCCACTAAATAAAATGTACTGATACATTTAAATATATAATGTACGTGGTGGGATCCACAACCTATCTAAAATCACATGAAATGTAACATATTTTTATAAATAAAATTACATCAGCGTAAAATAAAAAATCATCGATATATGTTGATTTAAAATAAAAAATTATTGATATATTTTAATTAAAAATTAAAATTCATCGATGAAAAATTATAAATCATCCATGTAAAATTAAAAATTATTGACAAATCATGATTTAGAATAGAAAATTATTAATAATATTCTTATTTTATATCTATATCATTCAAAAAAAATTATCTATATATTTTGATTTAAAATAAAAAATTACCAATATATTCTCATGCAATCTCCGACGTATTTTGATTGACAAGTGATGATGATTTTTTAAATAGTGTTGACCCCACTACCTCAAGCAAATGATAGGGACTTTTTGAGAGGCGACGAACACCACTGCGTGACGGTACTTAATTTACTTTTCACATTACTTTTTAAGCTTACGCACACTGGTACTTTCTTTATTTACCTTTAACAAAAGTCACTAGGATAACTTCATTCCACCTATATAAGTATAATTAGAAGATCCCAAAGGATTCTTGATCTAACCCTTGGATAACCCAATTTTAACAATCAGATCAAACGTGCGATTTCTTCATCCCATTCTCTAGTATTCCAGATGATGCAAGGTTTAAGAAGCGAATACGCATCTCTTGTTCCAAAGTTAAGAGGGCCAACCCATCAATTTTCTTTCTCGATTGGACTTAGTCATGGGATTCGATCGGCGTCACAATTAGTTATCTCTCCGAGGTCCAACGATTAATATTGCACAATGACAACGTCACGAAGGAAGAGCTGCCTTCCTCTCCTCCCTCACGAGCCCACGCATTCTGGAGAAGGACCTTTCACGAGTTAGGAGAGCCTATGGAGTGCCTCAGCTGGTGCAACACTCCACACACACAACACACACACACACACACACACACACACAGATATATATATATATATTACCTGTCCCCACCTCACGGCCAAAACCATCAGCATCGTAGGTACCCTTCAAAGCCAACCCAACTCAATACAACTGCTGCTGTGTCCACATGCATGTTACTCTGTTTCCCCTCTCTTTACTCCCCTCCCTATTATTTATTAATTTGCCTCCACTAAGATGATAACGTTTATCTTAGGTAACGGATAAATAGTTTATAAATTTACCTTTTAAGTTATTCAATATTTAAATTAGTGACATATTATTTCTATTTAAATGATATGAACTTACTGATTAATTAAATTATTCGACCAATTCAATTACCTAGCTCTTTTAGTTACCGGCATTACTACTATTATTTTCTGCCTCATGCATGGTCCACCATTTTAATTCTCTTCTTTACCCCCACTCATATTTTAAAATGATCATAAGCGTACAAAAATAACGTATACATGGTACTTGTAGTTTTTCTTTAACATATATCTGATTTGATGATCGTGCTGTTGTCAAATTGAGAATGCGGGAGAGAGAAAAAAATTCGAATACGTAGCGTAGGGGGATGAGAAAAGGAGAACAGGGAGGAGAGGTTTGGTGGAATAGGAAATGATTGTTTTTTTTGTTATCGGGATAAGGTGGAGAGAACCTTCTTTTAGGGTATAGTATAGATAGTTCATGAGGGAAAAAAAATGATACAGATTGATACAATTTTAAAGGATAAAGAAGAAAAGATAACCTTGATGTTTCTGGAAGAGGGGAAGATATGATGCCCTCTCAAGAGAGGGAAACGTGATGTCTCCTTAAGAGGGAGTAACTCCAAATTAAGATACAAGAAAATAAAGTAAAAAGAAAAAGAAAAGAAGTGTTTGATATACCATTTCTGAAGCAAGTAAGATCCAGCACCATGTACTAATTAAGTACGATAAAGTGCTGTCAACATTATCAATGAATCACGCTTATGATGAATGTTAAACAATCAGAGGTAAGTCGACCATTCACTCAATTGTGATAGACATAGCTTTCATGTGGCCCCAACTTTAAAAATGATACGAGAAGGTGGGGCAGAGATGAAAGATAGACCTCAAATGCAAATCCCTCTTTTAGTTGCAAGAAAAAGTATTCCTAAGGACCATCCTCTCTCTACCAAAAGGGGGAATTCATTTCTTCATGGGGAGTTGCATGCAAAAAGCCCATTAATAACGACATATGAGTTAATTACCTGAGATATGCATGAGAAAAAGATGTACGTGCTCATGGGAGCAGGAAGATCGAAAAACGTAGATGTAGATTAGATAACTATGTAAGGAAACCTAATTTACTAGTCTGAAAGCACTTGGACCCTTTTGGACCGAGACCCATTAACATTCGATAACCATACGAGAAGACTCGATTGCCTGCCTAATTAATTCTTGGTCCAACCCATTTAACCATCAGCCGATCGAGTGGACTCATTAATTGATTAACCCTCTTAACAGAGACGTTTAACCTGTCTGACTTGATTATGGCTTGCCTATATAATCCGCGGACCTACAAGGCATATATAGGATCTAATTAGAAGTATACAATGGATTGGGTCACGGGTGATATCATGGGGACCTCCTTGACGCATTAAGAAACCCTATGCGTACCTCTCCTTTGTTGGGTGCTGAAACAGCACTCATGTTTTTTCCATGTCCTTCTCGACGTCGCTTTCCACGCCCAGATCTGCCACCTTGAGGACACCACTAGCTTTGAGGGCATCAATTGTGACGTTTGTTCTAGCGTGGCTAGAAGGTTTTTCTTCTTGCTCATACCACATACAACATTAGTTCATGCTTCTTTTTCTTTCCTCTGACAGAAACAACATTAGTTCATGCTATAAGCCTACATTAGCGTCATGCATGGGTATTAATATAGTATCGAGACTGACATGGCATCATGTATTATGAGGGCATGGCACTAATGCTCTTGACATCTCAATGATGCCATACAGCACTAATTAATATTATAATGCTTGCACAAAAAGTACATGGACATTAAGGTGTGCATGAAATTGTGCTTCTTTTCGCATGATTTCCCATTCTGTTTTATATTTGTTTTTCTCTCGATTCATGCGATCCTTTTTTTTCTTTCATTTTTTGTAGATAATCATTTGTTCCAGCACTAAACCAAAAATATTCATATGTGATATCATATTTGAGTATAAGTATGACAAAGTTTTCTAATGGATGTTTGTTTAACCTATCCGTAAACAACCATTTCCCGTCGGACTTTTACCAAAGTGCACTGGTTTTTCGTTTTCTCGGAAATAATTTATCACATAATTAATGAATCAAATATTTTTGTTCCACGAAGAATGATAGAGAATACCAAAACATTGGCAAAGTGGTAAACCTTTCCATTAACATCAGGTCAAATCCCATAACCTCCTTGTTGACTCCTCTCAAGAGATTGACAGAGATGCCTCACATTTTGTGAACTAACCATCCATTATCTTCTTAGAAGCTCGAATTAATTCAAACACAATTTCCTCCGTAACTTTCATAAATGTCAAAAAAAGTAAAAACAATGAAAGGATTGATAATATTAAATTTCTAAAATCCATGCTTTATTATTTGACCATAATCTTTCACTTTAGGGTGAAGTAAAGAAAATTATTTTACATTTAATTAAGAAATTTTCATAGTTTTCCTATTATTTATGCACTTTATGTCATTTTTTTCCATCTCTGTTATTTTTTTTTAATGTATAAATCATTTTTCCTAACATAAGGATCAAAAATTTGAAAATAACCAAGATAAATTAATTTTCTTCGATCTCCTAAAATATGCAAGTATGCATGAAAGTTGATCGAAGAGAATTTGAAATAAAATGAAAATAAAAATATTTTAATTTTATTTTCTTTATTTTTAATGTGATTCTACAACTATTTTCTTACATTTTCCGATGCAATAGGGGGTACTCTTGCCCTTGCATTCCAATAAAGAATAAGCGATTATTGTCTCGAAACTGGATTTCAATTAGTTAGTTGAACATGGTTCTTTTGAGTGCATCATGGCACATTTAAATACCATGTACCCTTGAGAAGCCGAAGTTTGCGAAGTGACAGAATGATTGGCTGTTCACATCATTCATAGAATGAAATACTCGGATCAGGTGGCTGAGGTTGGAAAGTTGTGTGGTCAAGAATCCGTTGGATAGCTTAATTATCGAGTAGGTTCGTATTACTACAGTGATAACGATATATCCTCAACTTGAACCTCAACTACTCTGTACGAATAAATTAATTGGCTATCTGTCCCTCTACCTACGATAAACGTCATCATCAATCAAAGCATAAATTAGAAGTGAAGTATCGTAAATGGAGCTGCTTTTGCTTCCAAGGACCATCCCCCATGCCTTTTGAGAAACAGTGCTCAACTAAGTTTTTGGGAAAGGCCTATGAGAGGAGCAAGCATGCGCTATGTCGAGGTGAACCAAAAAAGGGATATTTTGCCGACATGGCATGAGAGGAGCCTAGAGATTATTTGAATTAAATGAAACCTATAACCATTGTTGACATAGGAATGGTAATAGATAGAGTAAAGGTATATAAGAAGGCACAAGTTCTTTTTTTTTTTTTCCTGCAAAGGAACAGAATCAGTACAATCGGACGCAACTTATGGGATAACGAAGGAAAATAGATAGCTTTTATGTGTGTGTGTGTGTGTGTGTGTGTGAGAGAGAGAGAGAGAGAGAGAGAGGAATAACCTACGTCCCTCCACGTGATGAAAACCCCGGAACGAAAATAAAAGAAAAATTAAGAAATGGGAAAAGAAAGCATTCAAATTACAAATTTCATGGCAACAGATACTCTATGTACCATAGATACGATGAAAGCATCATTAATGAAGACATCAACAATCGTGTTCATGAGTGATGAAAAATTCACAGATAATCGACTGCCCACTAGATTGTGATAAACCTGATATCTCACGTGATCCTATTAATGAAGATCGAGAGTAATAAAATCGAAGGCGAGATGACAACGGAGAGAGTCTCGACTGGGGAACACCAACAACTAGACCACCCTCCAAGAGAGTTTTCGACAACGACGTAGCAACCGCAACAAACCACAGAACGATACGGTCGCCTTTGCCACCACCGCAACAGCCCATTGCCCAGAGGATGTGGCCAATGCTGCCGTTGTCGATGTTGTTGCCGCACTCACGTAGGGTTGCCGCTTCCGTTGCCGCACTCATGCAGCGCTGCCGCTTTTGTTGCCACACTGGCGGAGACGAGCTGAGGTGGGAGACACCGAGCCACAAACAACGATGCAAGAGGAACCCATAACGGAAGGAGTAGAGGAAGGGAGAAGGGATGATGTGAAAACGCGAGGGGAGGGAGCTCCAACCAGCACGATTGTTGGCCAAAGCCCCAAATAGGTGGCTAGGGTTTGGGAATCGAGTAGCGCGGAGAGTTTGGGAGACCGAAGGGTGTGGAGGGGGATTTTTGCAATTGTGTCGCATAATATAAAAAGACACAAGTTGATATGCTTTTGCAGTGCAAGCATGTGGACACTAGAGTAGTTAAAAAAAAAGTAATACATCGCATGTCTCCTTTTTATACAAGAAATTAATATAAGTACTGACATGTAATAAAATCCACCATAATTGAAAAAATTATCCCCAAATCACTTTCAGAATAACAATAAAGTTATTTAACATCAGTGCAAAATCATCAAATCATCTTCAGAATCATTTTACACATGTGTAAAATGAAATTACACCGGTACAAAATCACTCCAAATTTATTTTGCACTGGTGCAAAATGAAAATGAAATTGCACTTGTGCAAAATCATTGCATAACATTGCATCTGTGCGTTTTAGTTCAAAATGATAGTGGAGACTTTTATAATTATCTTGCATCGGTACAAAATAAGATTGTATCTATGCAAAATCATTTTGCATCAGTATGTTTTAGTTTAAAGTGATGGTGACATTTTTAAGTGAGGTGGGATCCACCATGTAATGGAACTTACATTTTTTAATTTTTTTTATATTAAATACAATTGTCAAGTGTGATCGAGTTCATACCTCTTTACATTACAAAATACATATATTTTTACATTGGATGCGAGTTAAGAAATGTAAAAGTTGACGCAAAAAGTGACGCTGAGAGTTGTGAACGTGGCCTCACTTGATGTATTTACTTTTTATGAAAAAAAATAATCACATGTGTTGGGGTCCACCATTATTGAAACCAACAACAAATCACTTTTATATAGGTGCAAACTACTCAAATCACCTTTGAAACTACTTCGTATCTGTGCAAAATCACTTTGCACTTTCTAAATGTTTCTTCACCTATGGCAAGTGATTTTACACATGAAAAGTGAATTTTCAATTTAAGGTTTATGATTTAGCCTTTAGTGTTTAAGGGGAACCTAAACCCCAAAACCTTAAGTCTTAAACCTTAACCTTAAGGTGAAAAATCACTTTTCATAGATGAAATCACTTTCTATAAGTCTAAATTCTAAATCCTAAATCTTAAATCCTAAATCCTAAATACATAGGTCAAAATTACTTTACCTCGATACAAAACCGCTGATCACCTTTGTAATAATTTTGCATCGATGCAAAGATGTTACGACCCGGTTTCTGAATCCCTACAGGACCCGAGACCGACTCGACTCGACTAATCCCAAGACCCAGTCGTCCAACAAGAAATAACCGAAAAGTAGAAAAATAAACCACATTCACTATGCAATGTAACTAACAGTAAAGGCATACAAGCAGAAAAGGAAGTAAAAGCTGTCAGTCAGTACATACCACCACAACAACAGGAAAATAAAATAGAAGTAACAACAATTGGAATAGTAAGCAAAGTTTGAAACTCACTATAGCAAAAAGAGAGTACAACAACAGTACGAAACTACGGCTGGTCTCGACTCGGCCCACCACCCTCTGCAGCCGGTAACTTGGGCTGCTCAACTCCTAGACCTGTAAAGGGTTATGAGAAAACGAAGTCAGCGAACGCTGAGTAGATTGGTAACTAAACTATCTAAAGTAGTGAAAGCAAGCAGGTAAATTTATCTTTTTCAATTATTTTATTTTACAAGTAATTCATTTTCACCCCATTGGTTTACTTTCAGATTTCTTTCTTGATCTCGCATGTTCCTCGTGGAAACAATCTTGATTGCAGTCTTTTTCGAAGAGTAGAAGGTGCACGTGGTGCTCTCCTGACCGGGAGAGTCTCTGTTGAACGTATGAATCGCTACGCTAATGTGTTTGGTTTTGGAAAACCTGTCGTTGTAGCTTGAAAGCGAAGAATTCGTGTTCAACAAATAAAATTTATACCGAAAAGAATTCCGGGTCGAACGCCGGGAGGCTACGTTGATCTATCTTCGCAATTATATTTTTTTAGGATTTTTGATAAGCAAGGCGATATAATTACAATGGAGCTATCAAACTAAAAGAAAGAGAAAGAGAGAGAGAAAGAGATCATGCATTCAATATTTCAACTGTTTATATAATCAAACTAAATAAAAGTTACACTAGAAAGCGGGAAATCAATTACACTATAAAGCAGGAAAATTCTACACTAGAAAAGCTGTAAATAAGAATGGGAGAGAGAAGTTATCCTCCTCGATGATTGCTTGAAGGACGAGCCGGACGGGACGACGCCTGGACGAAGGAGAACGAAGTAGGACGAAGGAGGACGAAGTAGAAAAACGGGAACGGAGCAGCACACCGTCGTCGTCGCAGGATCCACTTCTAAAGGGGGATGAAAATTTGGACTTTATCTTGCGAGAAGCATCCCAGGTGTGGGGCAAGCTTCTCTTGAGCTTTGGAGGGGTAGAGAAGAGAAGGAATGGATGAGAATTTCCTATGGAGGGGGTCTCCTTTTATAGTTGCAAGGAGTGGGGGCAAAATGGACATTACAAGTTCAAAATAATAAATGAGGGGTCTTTAGTGACGGATAAAACCGTAGCTAAAACCCCCAACGTGGGCATAGCTTCCGCGCCCACGCGCGCCCGCTCAGCTGCTTGTGCGTGCAACGCCTGCGCACGTTCAACAATCCTCAACCGTCCGATCGCGAGATCGGAAGGCTTAAGTCGCGCCTTCACCCACTACATTGCGCGCCCGCCCGCGTGCGATCGCGCGTTGCGCGCGGGCGTGTGTGAGCACGTCATCTTAATTGAGCGCGCGTGGCCATTGGATCGCGATCGTACGGTCGATCGGAGGCGCACCACCACTCCAATTTCAGTGTGGCGAGGCTAGAACGCGTGTCGCCGCTTCGCGTTAGGGCGCTCGACCAACGCGCTGGGGTCGCATTTATGTGCGAGCGCCTGACTTCAGCAGTTCGGACGGCGGCATGTAATCTCGACAGTCTCCGCATCCTGATCCAACGGCGGGGAAAGGCGGATGCGGAGACTGTCGAGATTACATGCCGCCGTTTGGGCGGCCGAGATGACGCCACGTGGCGCCATCTTGTCCGTCCATCTTCTGGAAGTTGTAGATGGTGCCACGGATGTCGGATTGACTCGATTTTTGCATCGTTGGGCTGTGATCGTCGATCCGAATTCATCCGTGCGGTCGGATTTGTCATCTGAAGTGCGGATTTTCGCCATCCTGGCCCTTGATCTTCTAAGGTTCCCGGGTCACTAACTGATGCTACGGATGCTTGATTAGGGCGATCTTGGAGTCGTTGAGCTCCAATTGTCGCCCTGATCACATCCATATAGTTGGATCTTTGATCCGAGGTCCCGATAAAATGTTTGCCTTGTCCAAGCACATAAAAGGAGACAATTAACCTCCATTTTATTCAAACTACTCTAAATGCAAGATGATGCATGTTATGCAATATTTATATCATGAAATGCAATCATATGCTTAAGAACATGCAAAAATAGACATTTTAAGTAGTGTAAATGTGTTTACATCAGTCTCCCGTGGTAGTTCTACACTCAGTCAACCATCCCGATGTCACAGACAGACGTAGCGGTGACTACGGCACGTGCGATAAGCGCACGGGTAGCTACCCCGCACTGGCACGCGATCAGTCGTTTCCGCTAGTGGGTACGCCCAAAGTACAACACGGAACAGTATAGAGCCCAATCCTCTCAGAAACAGAGGTCTAGCTCCTCAGAACCAAAGAGGGGTCTCGCCCCTCCACAGTCCGCGCATCCTTATCTGACTACCCCGGTTTGCCCAGTGGGCCTAACAAGTTGGTGTAGGGTGGCTAGCTAAACCCCGGGCCCTGTGGGATGGCTAGCTCCCTCCCTACACTAGTAACTCTCCCCAGTACCGCGTATGCGAGGGCCAACAGAAGTCTGTGTAGAGTGGCTAATCCTAACCCCGGGTCTAACCCAAGGGCGGCTATCTCCGCTCTACACTAAAAAGGGGACAGTCGCTCTCCTTGGTACCACTACTCAAGGACCAACACACTTCCCATCCACATTTCCAAGCCTTTCTATTCAACCACAGGAGCTCTACTCCTAACTCCCCGTAGGGTTCATGCTCATATTCAACATATTATTCCATACTAGGTTTTATCATTCACAATTCCATTCGTATTATATGCATGCAGCTCGTATTATCACAATTTAACACATGCACAAGCGATATCACATGTAACTATTTACTTATCACAGGCATTTCATATTTTAACAGGCAGCTCGTATTTATTAACAGGCAGTTGCTAACAATTTAGTTCATTCATTTATGAATACAATCTCAATCACGCACACAATAGTGCAACTATTTCTCGTCCTACGATTCATGCCACATCCTAGGTTTCTAGTTATCTAATTTTCATTACTGCATTCATGTTTTATAAATAGAACAGGAGGAAACCACTCTACCAGACAATCAGGGAGTACTGGGGGCTCGAATTGCAGGCCCACATGCCTCTACAAGCCCCAGACACGCAACAGGTCGAAGTCCTATACCAAAGAACACACCACAACGGAAGATTCAAAACAGTGTATAAAAGTTTCTAATATGTAGAGGAACTCACAAGGAAATCACAGATATTTCGTTTGCGTAAAACGGATCCCGATCGGACCCTAAACCGGTCAAAAACAAGTCTGTAAACCCAAATCAGATGTCTGGAAACAAGTCCAGACGTCTTAAAAGTCATCAGAGTCTCACCTCAAGTCTTGTGGTAAACTTAGACATTCAGGACTTCTCCGTCACCGTCTAGACTCAGTTCCAGATGTCCGACTTGTCCTCCAATCATCTGGGAATGCCTCTGGTCGTCTGGTAAGCTGTCCAGACATCCGAAAAGTGTGGGAGAGCATGTCGCGTGCCTTTCCAAAGCTGCTCCTGCGCACGACAGAGCAGCACACCCCTTTTTAGCCAAGCAAAATGCCTCTGCGGTGCAGCTTGCATGGCTGTATTCGCGAGGAAGACGTACCTGCTCGAATACCCGCTTTCAGACGTCCAGTGTCGTCGCCAGACGTTCAACTCGTCGTCTGGAAGGCACTCCGGAAGTCTGATACTGGAAAAACTCTAGTATCAGACCACGCTCTCGCTTCTCTCGCCGCGCTCCGTCGCGACTCCTCCTGTTCTGTTGCAGCTCCTACCGCTGCAGGAAGTCGGGGACGACGCCCCAACGCTCTCCTCCCACACGCGTCGCGGTGGTCGTGCAACACTCCAGCGAGCCCCCACGAAGCTTGCGTGCTCAACCTTCTCCTTCTCTTCACTCCCTCTCCTCCTCGCTCTCGCTCCCTCTCTCTCGCGTGCCTCACTCACGGCAATGGAGTGGGAAGGTGGTGTGGGTGGAGTGGAGAGGAGTGGAAGGGGGCTTCTTATATGGGCAAGTGGTTAGGGTTCAGCGAGGGGGGGGAAAGAAGAAGAGAGGAGAGAGAGACGGGCTGTGCTCTACTTGCGCGTAGAAAGCAAATGTGTGTACAGGTTTTTCAATTTCCAGACATCTGCGAAGGGGTCCAGACGTCTAGCCAGACGTCTGACTGCCAATCGAGACGTCTTAAAAGGCTCAAATCAGAATGGATCTTTACAAAAGATACCTTAGAATAATTTATCATCGATGCAAAATTACTTAGAATAATTTATCACTAATGTAAAGTTATTTATCACGTAAAATTATTTATCACCTGTACACTTTAATTCAAAATGATATAGTGATTTTTTTCAATATGATAAGATCTACCACGTAACAAAATTTATATTTTTTGTTTCTTTATATTAAATATCAAGTATCAAATGAAACCTACACTAACACTATCTTACATCATTCTTTTACTTTATCTTTTACATTTCTCTGTATTTTAATTTTTACATTGTTGTATATTTTGGATAGTAGATATGCCACACTTGGGATTAATTTTTCTCTTTTAGGGGGTTGGTTATCCACTTCGCATTAGGTTGCTTTTGAATGGAGGGTGAGATGATGGTTACCCAACAAATACTTGATTTCACTCTTTCATACAAGAGGAATTCATGGACAAGGTAAGTTCCTACATATGATCTCCAAGATGCAATAGTTGAACTCTCTCTTTAATTTCTTATATCAAATCCAATCAAATAGATGTCAATGGAAAGAAATAGCGACTCTACATCCTCTCCATTGACAAGTGTGGTCGTCTCAAAAAAAACAAAAGCACCACGAGCTTTCTTTTTTTTGCGTGAAAATTTATCTCCACTTACGAGAGCGAAGTGATTGCAAGGACTTGAAACGTAGAAGTATAACGAAGGAAGGACAATCGAAATGTCCTCTCGGAAGAGGGGCGACTGATGCGTCCCTAAGAATGGAAGAATTTTTTATGAGAGGAGACAAATTATCTCACGGACCTAATTTCCTAGCATCCGGATAAATTTGATTATTCGGCATTTCGTGGATTCGACTATCCGATGTCCTAGAAGGATTTCACAGTCTCGACAGATCCTATGGTCTAATACGATCCGATTACTTACTAATCGGATCCATCTACTTGACTACCAGGTGAATCTTACTTAATTTGGAAAACTACTAATCGATCATTGATCGTGTTAATCGAAGGTGAAATATACGAATATTGTGCCAACGTCTATGCTAACGATCGACGGTTACTTAATTAAATGTTATTAATAGTTAAGTTGTGAGATTGTGAGGATGGAAGGAGGCTTGCGATTGGAAGAGATTCATCCGATAAATATTTAGGATGACTGAATTTTTATTTTTTACACAATTAGAGAGTAAGAAATAAAAGAGAGATTGTATCACAAAATTACTGGTGAAATTTGGGAGTACCTTCCTTCCCTAGACGTATACCCTTTTTAGTGGAACTAAGTTATTAACTCTCTGTGTGAATTCCTTGCGATTTCTTGAGTCGATGTTCCTATTTTAAGGATCTCGATCAATTGGCGTCATCTGTAGGAAATGTGCAATACTATGTTTCTCGATCTCATCCATCTCGTAATGGCCCTATCTACACAACATTCTTTTCGTGCTAATTCTGAGAATCCTGGTCCTATGGAGTCTAGTGTCTCCGTATCAAGGAAGCGCCGGTAGTCCTCCTTACCAAGCAAAAGCAAGGAGGTGCAGCTAAGCCTCCAGAAGGAACCTTCCTGCAAGGAGAACCCTCAGAGGAATATGCTCCTTGATATGCAAGCAAGTGAGAACGAATACGAGGCTAAGCTGGCGACCTTAAGAGTCAAGCAACAATTGGTGGCAGATCAACTTCAAGAGATCCGGCTAATGAGAGAAAGGGCCAAAATCCAGCAAGAGGAGCTCCAAAATTACAGCTCCACCAACAACTAATTGAAATGGTGTCGCGCAGTAGAGAAGGAAAACATCCGCCTGAGCGAACAACTCGAGAATATGAAATGCGAGTTCAGTAGCTAGAAGGGCAAGGCTCCCCCTGGTCCACTAAAGGCTCCCCTCCCACCTTTGCAGGAGTCCGACGAGCAATCAGGGGCTCATACTTTAGTGACTAGCGACGGATGTTTGATCCTCGAAATTGTCTGGCATGTCACTTAGACGAGGAGTGGCATATGATCCTGAACGTATATGACCACGTACTCCTTCATCAAGGACATGATGATCACCTCACTCCTAGAGAAGTTCAAACAGCCATTCTTAACTATTGTTTCATGTAAATTAACCATTTTCTTATTACATAAAAGCCCTGGGTGGATTTAACCTTATCCCATGCAGATCAAGGAAAATCCCAAGGAACACTAGCACATGACACATAGCATACTTTTTCCAGGATGGTAAAAGCACCGAGCAAAGCAGAGCACGTGAAAGATGCCTGACAAAGAGATCGAAATTTAAAAACGAAAGTAACGCACGAACTTTTCGAGCCAATGATATAAAATCTTTTCCTTCCATACATCATGATCCGATCGACCTGGGATGAGCAAAACTTAGCCGAAATTAACAGCAGGAAAGATGCTGTTACTTCGTAAAGATGGGCAGATCTAATTTCCGGAGACACTTAAAAAGAAAAACTGAAACATCGTCCAGCAATTTGTCAGCTGTCTGTGCCCCCACATTACAGCAATTTTGATTTGATCATGGATATGTCTTTCTGCTCGTCTTGATTATCAGACTGTATTCAAAGAACAACTATGTGTGGGTATCCATTTCCTCGTATCATTGGTGTCTGAAATGAAAAGTATGCAACACCCTTAGGTTAGTGGTGGGATGGCAAAGTTTTCTTTGTTTGAGGAAAATATGGCTCAAACCATGACGTGTTTGGGTGAATATATAGGTGGGGGTGTTTTCTCACACAATCATAGGCTAAGTTCATCCCCTCATCTCCCTTGGAATTTGATAATCCCAGAATCGACGGCCCTATCCTGAAATCAAAAGACCCAAACATAACATAAATGTTTCAATTCCTGCAAACAAATAGTACTTTAAAAATAACATTATAAATTAGGCTTAAATATTTTGTGTTTAAGTCCTTAATTTCCTTAATGAGGATTAGTGGAGAATAATTGCCTATGACAGCTTATCCAGTTTGACAACTATGAGTACCTGCTTAAGCTCAGATTATCAATCGGTACTTCTCAATTTTTATCATTACGTGTTGCTTTTACGAGTTTCCTGAGTATATTACTTCTTGGGATGTTACACTTACCATTCTAATCTCACCTCTGCTGTTCGAATCATATGATCCCAGTGATTCAACTTACAGTTGGACAAACATACAGTTCAACCATCAGGTCCTACCCTTGTGTGAAAAGGAACAAAGTTGAAGGACTCATAAATATAATGCAGGCATGCACGTGTCTTGCAGGGGCCTTGAGATGGCATCTACCGATTAAACCAGCGGCTGAGATGGATCCCAATGGCGCATCTCTTTATCACATCCGTTGATTGTCCTGACACATTTGGGGACATAAAGAGCTGTTGGAATTCAGAGTCCCAACGTCAAGGGGATGGGAAAATGGCTAAAGCAAATTACATGCAGGGTGCAAAAGCAGAAAACTACAGAAAAAAGGGCTCTGATATGTTCAGCTACCTTTCATTTGTAGCCCCATGTGGCCCTCTGTGGCCTTCTACCCTATGTCCCCAATGTGCCATCTTCTGCCTGGCATATTCCTAACGATAGTAATTAGCAAAAATATATGTCCATTGATTGCAACTTTTTCCCTGAGATCAATTGCGGTTGTCACAAAATGTGGGTGGAAAAAAATTAAGAAAAAACATACATCTAAATATATAGAAGAACATTCCAGTTCCATCCGATATATGTTGGACGTCAATATGTCTTGTGTATTAGCTAGCAGTATGATAGCATTGATATTAGTGCTATATATATTAAGGTTCTGTTTGGTAGATATTTAAAGTTTAAGATTGTGTAAAGTTTAGGAAGTCTTGAGGATGGATAAGTGGATGAGTGAGAGGAGGGTTAATGAGTGTGGATGTGATAGTTGGGTTGACATATTATTATTGATTTTTATTTTTATTTGTATTGGGAGTACTGGGTTAGTAGGAGATAAATGTGATTGGTGTATATAATTAGTGAGTGATCGATGTGATGGATAATGGTAGATTTAATGGATGGAAGATAAAATTTTTGTACTATTTATATACCGTAGTAGTTATGACTATAAAATTACTTTTTAAAATCATATCAAATATGACTTAAAAGAATTTGTTGGCATATTCCTTTTTCTCATTTCCAACAAAAAGGATACTTCCCACTACAATGTATCACCCCCAGTGCATGCCACCGCAATATATACAGAACGCCACTCCTCATTTATCATAGTTGCATACATGTGGCTAACATGTCACATGTGGTAGCTTGACTACTGTAAAGCACCATTCATGACATGCTGCAACCAACCAATTCTGACCAGCATTTAAAAATTCCAATGTATTAAATATCAAGCCAAAGATAGCTCTACTTCAAGTGGACCAACTAGACGGGGTTTTTAAGACAGATGAAGGCAAATATTATAACCCGTAATATATGTCACGCCCTTTATGGATCGTATAAATATTTAGTACTATAATTTGAAATATACTAACAAATATGCAAACATATATAATCAACCTAAGAATACAATCAAGCCGGAGAAGGTGCTGCATCGTGCCACCCTGCCAATGCTATGCTGCACATAAGCTCGAGGTGGACAAAACACCTTGAGAAGAGTGCTACCGTGTGGAAGAAGACTTGCAAACGAAGATACACCAATGTGGATGTGCAGAAGTGACTTATACAAATCAATTATAAAGTTAAAAGGAAAGATCAGACTTTAAGAAGTTGAAGTTAGCTTAGATTCCAAATCTAATTCATTTCAAACTTTTGATAATAAAACAACTAACTCTTTTTTGAAAAAAAGTGAGATCAATTGTCGGATGACCAAGCAGAAATAATTCAATACTTGTGCAGGCGTGAGAAGAAGGTAGGAAAAAGGATGACCACTTATTCTAATAAATAAATGTACTTTAACAGTACTCTTTTCTGCTCTTTTTTTTTTTTTTTTTTGCATTCACTAATATGACAAATGAAGTTAAGCATATGTATAATTTGGGAATCAAACCTAGGGGTCCATTCTATTTGCACAAAAATTCCATTTAGCAACATACAGGTCTCGTTTGGGAGGAGGTTCAGATGTGGGATAGTGGTGTTGTAGTGGGTTTAGGACACTATAGCACTTGGGATTGAGATGAGTTGGAGGTGAAATCGAGAGAAGTACGTAATCATTAACTAACAATCATTAATATCATATCAAAAAATTTCTACTTTCACAAAAAATTTATTAAATAAATATTTACTAACATCATATCATACTACCCATCATTTTATCTTACAACTTAATTACTTTTATTTCACAACCAAACATCCTACAGCTTATCGATACAGTATTTTATCCGATATAACTCTTATCCTCTTGCAAACACAATCTCAAAGACGTCGCATAAGAAAATGCAAGCTGTAAAGTATGGTTACAAGTTGATACCAATTTATTCCAACGATACCAAGATTTAATATCTCAACTGATAGCTTTAATGGCTAGGGACTTCTGGTGGGGTTTTGATGATGAAACTAGACACTTTTATCCTAAAGCTTGGACTGCAATTTGCCTTCTTAAACATCTCAGAGGTTTAGGATCCAGAGACACAAGGATCACAAACTTGGCCTTCCTTATGAAAATGGTATGCAAACTCATTACTCAGGTGGATGGATTCTGGCAATGCCATTTAAAAGCCAAATATTTCAAAGATGTAACATTCTGGGATTATTCCCCTAAATCTACAGACTCTCCGTTTATGAAAGCACTTCACTTAGTCCAAGGCTTCATATTCTCAGGTCTGTCATGGCTAGTTGGTAATGGTCTCTCTATCGATACGTGGCGTGACAAGTGGGTCAGGGATTTTCAAAGCTCTTTATTCCCTTGCAATTTCTCTTATGCTAATATAATTCTGTCTGATCTCAATAATGGGGAAGATAGATGCTGGAAAACGGATGCGTTGATGGAATTATATATTCCCTCTTGATGTAGCTATATATATCCATAACATACCTATACACTGGGGTCAAAATGATCAACTAATATGGTCAGATCATCCTAGAGGGTAGTTTACTATAAAACCTGCATACCAGACTATACTTCAGCATATGGGAAGGGTTTCAGAGAATGACAAACGCAAAAATACAGATTTGTAAATATATCTGGCAGCTGCACCTACCACCTAAAATAAAAACTTTCTTGTGGAAAGCAGTTTCTGGGGCCCTGACACTTAGGAATATGCTGGCAATGAGAATAGAAGGGGTGGCGGACTACTGTGACTTGTGTAATCAAGATAGGGAGGATGCAAAACACCTATTCATATTATGTCCCTTCACAAAGGCGGTTTAGTTCCAATTCGGTTATCGTCTCCTTCAAACAAATGATGATTGAATTGGTTCGGTCAGTACAAATATATTTCTACCCAACTATCCAAAACAGGCGACAATCCTTCCTTGCCTCATGTAATAGCGCATGCTTTATGGATCAATAGGTGAAATTACTTGCATGGACGAACTGAACCCGACCCTCTCCAAGTTAAGTCCTGAGTACTGGCATCTTTAAAATTCTACACATCAGATGCTTCTTACAGTAACTCTGAGCTGCAGTTGGGGCCTTCTTTGGACTCTAATTGTTATCAAGACCTGCAGTTGGGGGCTTCTTACACTTATGCTACTGTCAGATCCGATCCTTCTTCGCCAGCTGCAAATTATGCCTGGACTGAACCACATCCACCAGAGGAAGTAAATTCCATATCAATTATAGTCGGTGCTGCGGTGGGCTCTCATCATTCAATGGCGGCTGCTGTTATCATTGTTCAAAACTCTAAGTTATTAGCTGCTTACTTCCAACAATTAATGATGAGGCAGAAACATTGGCCATCCTACAGGGTTTCAAAGTCGCCTTATCCTTGGATTACATTGGAGGGCTGATTCTTAGCGATGCCCTCTCTCTGGTTAGTCAAATCAACAAGGCGATACAACCTTATTGGAGAAACGATTGTCATCGTCTCCTCTCGAACTTTCCCTTGTTCAAAGTCATTCATGTTAGAAGATCGGGTGTGCATGGGGCACATTCTCTTGCTAAATTCTGTTTAGGAAGGTTTATTTCTGGTTCCTGAGATAGACTCTCCATGCCATGTCCTTTGTAAGGTTCTCTTTCCAATATGAAGCCTTTTACCTCAAAAAAAAAAAAAAACAAGAAAAAACTAATAGGTTTAAATGCGTCAGCAATATTAGATGGCCATTTCCAGAAGTACAATCGAGCCATTTCGCTTTCCAAATCAGTCGTACTTTACAGATATGGCAGTCTCGTACAGAATTATAAAAGAAAGAAGCATACTTAATTATATTTATATCCTTGTATACTTTATTATTAAATCCATACGTTACTCTACAGACTTGCAACCGATGACTGTTATGCTCTTAAGTTAAGCTTCAGTTAAATTTGAGAGAATATAACTACGGTTAAAGTTAACGACATAAATTTTAAATATTACATCAATATCTTTATCAATATTTTAAAATTAGATTAATACCTCTATCCACATTTTTTTTATTTTCTTTTTCATTTCTTTCTTCTTCCTCCTCTAAATCTTGTATCACACCTCTCTCCGGAAGCTACGAGAGCGATGGTGACGTCGAGATCTGGAGGCTGGCCCTCCTTAATTCCTCCTCCTTAGTTGTCGCCACCCCTCCTCTCTCCTCCTCAGCCACCATCCCTCCTTCCCGGTCATTAACTCTCCTTCCTTCTCGATATCCACTGATGCCCCACCTCCTCCTTCCTCCTCTACTCCCTCCTCCCTTCTACGAGAAAAAATTACTTTTAACGGGATTTTGATATAATTAGTAAAGTTTCAGGGACATGCATTGATGTAAAAATCTATTTTTCTTTTTTTATAAACTACGATAGGGCGTTATATATATATATATATATATATATATATATATATATATATTTTTTTTTTTTTTTTTTTTTTAATTTTTGAAAAAATAAAGAATACTATCTAATGAGATAGTCATCCAACAGATAGGGAGTTATATATTAATGATAGTTACCATCATATATATATATATATATATATATATATATATATATATATATATATATATATATATATGTAAAATTAATGATACAAGGGTTTGAAGGTATATATGTGATAATAAAGTATTTGAGAGTATGGATGTAAAGATATAGATGCGAAAGGAGTCATCTTTTTAATATTAAATAATTTTGCTCACTCTATCTCTCTTCTCTTTTTTTTTCTTTTTTTTAAAGCATACGCAAATGATTTCTCATACCCGGAATGGTATGTAAGCATGAAAATGACAGACGTATTGGTTGGAGCCCTCTTACAGAGTCCCAGCCGATTTGAAATCGGACGAGAATTTAGGTAAGAGGATTAGCAATTGTACAATCACAAAAGGGGGTTGTTAATTTAGTTCCAACTTTAAAAATGATGTACATCTTGGAAAGGGATTTGACCTCTTAAAACTTATTTGTTATATAGGATACAATGATTTATTTCATATTCGATGAATTTTATCTCAGAAAAAAAATATCTCGAAAAAAAGTTTCAAAATTTAGGATAAATTTATTGTAGTGGGGAGGTAAGATAAATTTATTCATCTTCTTATGAAACATCTATCCTACCTATTACCCTAATTTAATCCATAAAATAAACAAGCTATGAAAGAAAGAGGAGTATGAGGAGTATAAGTAATTTTCCCTCTTTTTATCCTGTTCCCCCCTCAACGTGACCAATCATTCCCCTTTTATATTTTCAATTACCATAAATTGTTGGCAATATCTTCAGAATTATCCTTCCATCGGGCATACAATCGACTTGATGCTTGGACTTTACAATGACTAGATTTCGCAAAGAAGGTGAGGTGCCGTCCGCCTAATTGTCTGTTATCGTTTGTCAAATCCTTCCCGCCTGACTCCTCCACTAATATCTTGCCTGATCCTCTGGTTAACCAGTTGGGACCAAAGGCAACTTCTATTAGGCGAGCATCTCGAATTGTTTAGGCAGATGCCTGTCTGGTCTCCTTTGTCGGATACCTATATCTGGAAAAGAATCCACCTACTCTAATGAATAGTTGGTACATATTATTTTCTATGAGATTCTCATCTGGATTCTTGGGTTTGTAATTTGTAAACCTCTGTGAACTTCTTTTTGGTTGGATTTAGATAAAGAACTTTTCCTCCTTTGTTAAGATTCATAGCAATTTGTGTTTACCTATGGACCTACACGCCTGATGATGTCCTTGTAGGGATGTAAATGGGTTGAATTTGATTAGATTCATATCTATATTTATTTATAAAATTCATACCTATATTCTATCCTATCCATTTACCTATCGGATACAAAAAATCAAACCCATACTCATACTTATCTACATATCGGGTAACCATTTGCCTATTATATATCATTTATAAATTGATCTTATATTCAAATCGTGTTCAAATTAAAGTTAAAGAAGAAAAAAAATCTATAACGTAATTCATCAATTATTTATTTTTAGCAAGTCTGAAACATATGGACTCATGCTATTCTAATCTTAGTAATTCCCATTGAAATTATTAAAAAAAAGAATTTCAATGGAAATATATCAAAAATAAAAAATTTAAAGAAAGATAAAATAGAATTATATTGCAAATTAAAGATCCTCATCTCCTAACAAAATATTCAATGAAAACTTTAAAAGCGTTCCCAACCTTTAAAACATGGAGGGAATCATGAGGTATATTAGAGCTGGAAGAATGAGAAACTTAGAATATGACTTATATATCTCAGGTAAATAAATATTTTATTTAGATATTTAGATCAAATAATTAGATCTATATATATATATATATATATATACCCAATTAAATTTTTTAAATAAAATTTATAGCAAAACTCCATCGAATTCGAGTCACATTTTATCCATTCGCTTCAAATGAAATCGAATAGAATTCAAATCAGATTTATCAAAAGCTACATCCCTACGTCACCGACCTACTTGAGCCAACAATCATCGCTGCGCGCAATTAGGTGCGCACAATAGATGGACAGGCATTTGTGGTCCATTATCAAACATTGGTAGTTCGCTCGATGGGCAGTGACTTTGTTCCTCGCATTACATGCGCGCCGCCTTGCCACCTGGAACTTACGTAAGCACCGAAAAGGAGAAACGGATAAGCCATCTACGAAGGTTTCTAGCAAATAATAATTAGAAAAAAAGGTCTACCGTGAAGGGAAAAAGGTAATTATCATGAGAGAAACGAATTTCACGTGGCAAATCTTACAAATTATTCGACGTCTCTCTTTTATCTGAAAGGGTAATGGATAATTCAAGTTTAAATTTAATATTTTTTTCAGGTCTTTTTTTAAGTTATTCATTTTCACTATGTACTTTCCAACAATACATGTGTCTTTTTTTTTTTTTTTTATTTTATAGAAAGACTTACAAAGTGACTTGAATTTTGATTTAGATTTCCCATTATAGAAATAGGCCTCTTGCCCGAAAGGGAAAGTCACTCTCCTGGTCTTTGTCAGCATGTAGAGAAGGAATGGTGAAGATCGTGGGCTTGTAAAGGGGCCTGAGATGTACCTTGTAAAAACAAGTGCTCTTACTACTACTACTACTGCTGTTATCATTTTAGTAATCTATCTTAGCATCCCCCAATTTAACACTATGATTTGAAGTGCTACTAAGTTCGGAGGTAATTGATGGAGTGCACATACTAATATCACGGATAATTTAAGATTCCTAGGAGTGGTGTAATGCCTGGAAGGTAATTGCTTTCCGCTACCGTCTTTTTGTAAATTTGACGAGCAACTTCTTACCCATAGTCACTCTCGATGAAGTTGTTTCAATTTACCCCTTCTCCAGGGTCCTCCTTATAATTTTCACAAACAACTCCTTCCCATGATCGGATCTCACCAATTATTTCTTTCTATAACAGATCTCTGTATACATCATTGAAATTTTGTTTTGGAGATCCTACGAAGCATAAGACTCCACAAATAGTCTTACATTTAAAACTCGGTAAATTGAGTAGTGGGTTAAAAATAATTTAAAATTATTACTTGATAATGTAGATTTTAAATATTTTAAGTAGTTACTTTAGATCTATTAAACCCATATCCAAAGATATAATTTTCTTAATTAAACTCCAGATGTCATTACAGATAATATTAGAATCATAGGTCAATTGAAAGTGTGAGATCTAAGTGTAGCATCGAACTAAGTGATCGTGGACCACCTATGGAGCTTGTACAAGTCACCTTTCGAATCTACCATCTACTTGATAATTAATTGAGTAATTAATTGATTATATGAATTTGGCTGTTAGAATTACAATAATACCTTAAAAGTAATCTCATATCAAAATCTTATGAAATGGAACAGTGAGTCGTAAAGGATTGAACATTCACAAGTAATAAGTTAGGTTTAAGCATTTTGAGTAGTTTTTTATTTTCACACTTACCTCCAAGTCTAAATTGTTACAATAAATGTAGAATGCCTATGATGTACTTTATTTTTGTCGATAAAATTTGAGCCATGTTCTTTTGAGTGGGAATGTGTCTACTCAACCACTAGATCACTTTAGATTAGTTTACGGAGGGGTTATCTCCTCTTTTTAATGGATAACTTCTATTTACTTTACGGAATAACTTAACATCTCGTGACATCCTTATATTGGAATAAGCTAACTTGTGTTTATAGGATAGTTAACTTATCCTCTCAAATTTACTTATAACTTCCGTTACATCATAGGATAACCTCATTTCCTAATCTTCGTTCAGTAAACACAAATATAGATTAACCTCTATTTATAAATAAATAGAAACCTAAGTCATCTCCTTTTACAAAGAAATTAACCCCCGCTAGTTATCTCCTATCGCAAATTGACTCTTACATGTTAGAGATTGTGCTATGGTGCAGCCATGGACCATGCAAGTGTACTTCTCCGTCAACCCTTTCTTTCCACCTGGGGGTAGGCAGTTTGTTTTTGTCTCTCCCGTGCCGGTGCACCCTTTTTTCCCCTGTACGTTGGGGGTCTGCTTTGCTTGAGACTTACTCATGAAAAAATAGTTTAACCGACTATCTTTTAACTTTGCTGAAACTGTTTGGTAAGAGAGAATAAGGAAAAGTTGGTTGTATGTTGGTGGAAGTGGAAGTGGATGGATGAGCGAACGCTGTTTCATCCACTAAGTGCGCCCACGTTTCCCTAGTATATGAATTCAATAGGCAATGAACATTATCACGGATCAAGCTCTTTTGCTTTTTCTTTTTCTTTTTTTTAATTTTTCCTTCAAAAGTTGGAGTAAGAGATATTCGGGAGAAAATTGGGGGAAAGTATGTAAAAGTTATATGGGTTAAAATCATGATTTAAAGGGGTGTTTTCCGAGGCTGATGGGATTAGTGATGTCCGTTAGTTTAAGTTTGGGTTGAATTTGGCTATCATAACTAAATCAATATCTACCTATGTATCCACTACGCATACTTTGATCCTTCGTAGGGTGGTTCAAATCCATAAGAGGTTGAAGGGGGTGATAAGAGGAGGACAGGGGAAAGGGGAAGGTGAGGGGGTCCCAGCCAAGGCGCTGGCAAACCAAGATCCCACCCAATGGCGATGGAAATCTAGGGTTAGAAGGAGTTAAGGGTTGAAGGGGTGGATGTTTCTCATCTTGACCAGAAATTTGATCTATTGGATCTTAATCTTACTCTAAAGATACATATGCGGAAGCACCAACTGGATCTTTTATTTGTGTGCAACACCAAAGCCTCAAATCTTGGACTAAAGCTCTTGGAACATAAAATCTATTCTACTTCCATTTTTACATGGCCAGAGCTCTTGGCCTACGTGTCTTTGTGGTAGCAAAAACTAATGATAAATTGAAACATTTTTGGATGGAGTCCACCAATCTAAATTTCAGACATTTCATGATCATGATTCACCTATGGGATTTAGTAGGAGCAACCAACTTTGCAATTAGGGTTGTTTACTGACATCCGAAGGAGGCAAGTTGGTTTGGGTTTAAAAGAGTTTGGGCTAACTAGGGTTTGAGCTTGATCAGAATTGATTTAGCTAGCCCAGTTCGAGTTTAAGCTTTATTAATTTTAGACCCTTAACGAGCTCACCATAGAGTCTACCTTCATCGAAAAAATGTGTCATTGGCAAAACATCAATTATCTTATACAAGATCACATCATCAATTGTGGTACAACTTATTACCGATGAGCACACACTCCATACGTCCATCGTTATCAAGTCTAAGCCATTATCAATTTGAGTGGAGTTTATCCCGATAAAGTTACTTTGGACTTGGCTATTTAGCCTATCAAGTTGGCTCAAGATTAAATCCCGTCGGCCTTACTCCTGGCTGAACTTATCAATCTCGAGCTTTTCCTGATATCCTCATCGCAACCATTGAATTATGTTATGATGGATAACTCAAACTCTTCTTTTTCTTTAAATAATTTAATTTAGTGATATTTCACCGTATCACTCTGATCGATAAAAAAATATTCAACGAACATTAAAGCATACACAATTTTATATATGGATATATGTCACATGATATATCATATATCATATTCCCTTTCAAATAATAGGACATGACAATCACGTTACATCAGTACCACATTTGTGTTGTGTTAATATAACATGATATATTCTATATCATATCATGTTGCACGTAGGATGTTGTATATAAATTTGTCAAAATATAAAAAAATACATTATGCGACGTATTATACAATGTACTGATGTGATACATCGGTGTACGCTCATGCAAAGTGATTCTAGATTATCTTACATCGGTATAAGATGATTATAGAGTAATTTTACATTAGTGTAAAGTAATTTTACATCGATATAAAATGATCATAGAGTAATTTGTATCGATGCAAAGTAATTTATGATTCACCTATATAAAATAATTCGTAATAATTTTATATTAATATAAAATGATAATAACATAATTTTACGCAACTAAAAAAAATTAATGGTAATTTTACATCGATATAATCATCGGAACATTGAAAAATGCATCAATTTCTAGGTTTTGACGTGCGCATCGTGCGAATGTATATGCACAACGACATCACTGACCGATCGATTAACGGGACGCAATTCCACCGACCACAAATTGGCCGTGCACATCTTTATCTTGCGTTCAAGGCATTCAATCGTGCAAATATTCAAATGGTTAGGTGAGTCACCACGGTGGATTTACGATCGTGACATGTCAGCCGTTATTCATGAGCCGTCCATAGATGGTTTTACTCCATCCAATGGCTCTGATCGATGGGGTTGGAATGGGACAAAACGATCCTCTGTCGGCCGCCAGTAGTAGAGGGCAAATTTGTCATCTTCCTGAGGTAGAAAATACTGATCCTTTGTCGTCCGTATCTAAGCGAAGCTGTTGTCAAATCTTTCTTTGCTTGAGTAGGGCCCCTCTTCTTGTTTGTTTGCTTGTTTATATGGACATTTTCTTATCCATTTTTGGACGGACGTCAAGCATGAACTCGCCAAAATCTTTTCCTCAGGAAAATTTAAAATTCCTAATTAATCATTGCAATTGAGTCAGAGCTCGTTACTTTGTTGGTAAAAAATTATTATATACCTGCCTTGCATTTTTGGGAAGGCAAGTTTGGTGGTTTGCGTTGGGCTCAACTTTAGGTGAGGCAGAATAAGAGTTGGGAACCTCCTTCTTTCCTCATTCTTTCCCTCTTCGACCAAAATTTGAGTTGTTTTTTTCTTTATATCCATACCTTTTAGTTGATTAGAGTTATGAGTTGTACGAAGTCCAAGTTACCTCCTCCCGCTTGGGTGAGCATCCTAATAACTTCTTAATACACCTAATAACCCCCATGGGCTTTGTGGAGCTCCTTGAGGGAGGGAGGGGACCGACTGACCGACCGGCGAGGGAGGGCAGAGCCCGACCGTGAAGGGGGTCCTTAACTTGGGCTGCCGATCAACCTTTTGATAGCTGATTGGGGACCCTTTTCTCACCATTTTCTTCATGTCACGGCCAACTTCATCCTTATTCGTGTCACCTTGTGCTCGAGCTTCCTTATTATTGTTCTTCCCTTCCTCCTCTAGGTACTTTTGTTGTTTGAAGAGTTGTTGCCGTAGTGATGGCAAAGTTTCCTTGCCCCTACTTCTTCGACTAGGATGGTGGTTTTTTCTTTTTTGTTTATTTTTTTTTTGTGTTGGGGGGGTAGGGGGGTGAGGACAATGAGATGGGATCATTGGCTTAGGTTCCGCCTTCCACCCTGCGATCTTCCTCATCAGGACCATGTCAGAGGCTGGTATCACACACGATTGAGATGTGGCAGACTCGTCAGCTTTCAGTTCTTTTCAGGCTCGCACTAGCACTAATCGAATTGATCGCTAATAAGGAACAAAAACTACCCTCGGATCCAAAACTCCACGCATAATCGGGTAGAGGATCCGACTAGCCAACTACAAGGTAAACAGATGGAACGACACTGCCCACCCCTCCAAAGATCAGCTGGATCCCAACAGGAACCTGCCCAACCTGCTAAAAGATTCGACGCAGTAAGGGTAGAAGATACGATAAGATAGACCTGATCACCTATGCCTTGATAGCAGACAAGTAGTTTGACAGTAGGGGTACTAGAGGCTATTAAGTGAAGGTTCTCCCCATGTTATAAATAGAGACACTGACCCCCAGTGAAAGGGGGAGCCCCCCGGAGAGGGAGAGCATATCTTGTAATTCCAGAAATTCTAGTGGATAGTTGGGTGCACCATTCTCCCCTTAGATGCACACCCTTTGTAGTGGAACTGAGTCACCAAATCCCTGCTTTCCTTTGTGCTTGCTTGATTAATTGTCAATCTTCCCTCCTATGCGACGGATGGTAATGGCTAAGTAGCACCTCCTACCCGGATAAATCTTTTGGTGGCTTTTCGAGGCCCATCAAATAGCATCATCTGTGGGAAGCGTCAATGAAAGCACCATCGCTCTTCTAAGCATCCGATCGCTGGGAGGAGGAGCCCGTCCAGCCACCTGCCTCGACTTCCTTGAGCGAGAACTTTCCCAGTGGTCATAACCACTCGTGATCCCACTCGCGGCTCCCCTCCCCTCAGAGGGGCCTAATCGGGATTTGGCGTCTTCACGCCACGGTGACCTTGGCTGATCACCTAAGGTCCCAAAGCAGACCCCCTTCCTTGAGGCATAGCCTAGGGAAGAGGAATAGGGAGCTAAAGTCGGCAGCCTCAAATGCATGTGCCTGCGTGTACCGCCTACCTGCTTGGGAAGGACATGCATGTGCACATGCACGTGCTCAAGAGAACCAGAGGATATGCTCCTATAAGTGCGACCTGCGCTGACGACTAGCGAGGCTACGTCACTTTTTGGTTTTATACCAGCGCGACCACTCACTCCTTTCTGAGGTCGGACTATCTCCCACAGATCCTTCTTCGCGCAGCGTGTTTTGGCCAGATCTTTCGAGCATTGATTCTAGGCAGCTCAAAAGTCCAAATTGAGCTTATAATAGCTCGATGGAAAGCTATAAAGATCCTCTATTCAATTTTATCACCAATTTGGTGATTAGATCAACTCTAATATAAGGATTCCCAAGGAGAACATGGCACTGTTTCCATGGCCTGAGTAAGCTTCAAGCAAAGAATTTTAGGTCAATTGACCTGCAGAGAGGAAATATCTCTCTAATGAGAGATCTAGAATGTTGCAGATTGCATTCCGCAGAGAGGTGAAGGTAAAGGAAGGCTTCAAGAGCTCTAGAAGCTTCAAAGCTTTGCACATAGGGTTTAGAGCTTTGATTCAAACTTGAATAAGCTCAGCAAATAGATTAAGCCATCAGGAAATAATTTAGATTGATTCAGTGAATCAGAAAGGACTAATCTGGGCAAAGATTGTCTTCAAATCTCGACAAAAGTCCCAAGAACAGCTTTGGATTCCATTTTGAACCTAAACAACTCAGAGATGGCAATCAACAACAACCAATGATTAAACTTGCTCGAATTGATTTCAGTTGGCTCACAATCATCTCTAGAACTCAAGTAACTCATTGAATCAGAGTTTTAGTCATTTAAACCTCGAATTCGACTCAAATTTGACCTATGAAGCTCAAAAGTTGACTTTCAGAATTTGAGAATCTTTGATCAATTAAACTATTCAAATGAAATAAATTCAACCTCAACAATTGATTCCTTATCCTAAAATTAAGTTTTGATTCCTATCTAGGTGCCTCTAAGCTCATTGCCAGAGTGTAAACCGGTGTTCGTTTGTCAAGGTAAACACAAGTTTGTTAAGATTAATAAACACTCAAAACAGATTCTTGAACATCCTCTCAAGCTTCTGAACCAATTTAATTGCTTTAAACCTCAAAAGATCGAGTCTCTCCAACTTCGCCAGAGTTGGAGAAGACGAAGATTAGACTAAAGAATTCTATATCAAAATATAGTTCTAATTAATTGATTTAGCTCCTTTCATCAATAGAAAGCTATCTGGAGCTTCTCAGAGAGTTCTAGAGGTTGAGCCTCAAGTTTGGTTCGCTGGAGCTTGTCGGAGCTCTGGTGATAGCCGTTTAAATACGCTAGAGACCAAGTCTCCACAATTCGGATTGAAAATTGTTTCTAAAGACTCCTGAGGTCAGGGAACCTCAACATCACATCAATTGATCAATTAATTATCAAATATGTGGATTTATCAAAGAATCAGAAAGAATGCTTCTTGAGTTCGCCTGAACTCAAGAACCACCCTCACAAAATTGAGTGAGGGGAAATTCTTATGGCAGTGAGGCGATGGTTGTGTGTGGGGAATTAGTTGAAGACACTCCTTCTGAACCGCCATTGATAGCAAGCTCAGAAGGTTGGGTGAATTGGGCATTTAGTGTGTGATGAGTGGTTTGTCTAATTAAAAGTGGGAATGGGGCCCTTAAGTGATGACCAAGTGATGTAGGACCCCAATTGAGTGTGGAATAGGTTGGGGACCTCTGCTATAGACAGTGGAGGTACTCCGGTGGAGGTGAGGTGGAATTAGACGTGTAGGTGATCAAAACATGCAATTGATGAATTAGAAGTGATTATGAAATAGTAGAGAAGGTGATCCATGTGTCAAAAAGATAAAAGGAAGCTCCGGTCAAGCTCATGGAGCTTGCCCAAGTCGATGAAGATGAATTCAAATCATCACATAAATTATCCTAAATTAACTATCTAGCTAATCTAAGCAAATCTACACTAGTCTAAGATCCTAATTTTACTGTTACTTGGACAGAGGTCAGAAGACTCCGTCGAAGGTTCGTGACGGAGGAGGAAATCAGAGGGATCAGGAAGAGCTTCGGCGGCGAGGAATACAGCATGTGGGAAGAAGTGCTGGGGTCGTGGCCTTGTCTAGAGACGCGGCGGAGGATGGCTTAGATCAGAGGAAGGTGTAGGTCCTCCGAGAACGATGGAAGGAAGAGGGAGAAGTCGTCGGTGGTAGAGGACAAATAGCCTATTGAATGATTGTGGAGGAAGTAGGAATGGGATTGCTCCCCAAGTTTGGAGGGATGTAAGGGTATTATAGGTGGCGGTGAGGGGTAGGGGAGTTGTATCTGGATGGAAATGGGTCTAGATGCATCCTAACTCTTCGACGTCGTCTCCGATGCCAGTGAGCTTAGTCACCTAGTCTAATTAGGATTTCAGGGTCATCCGATCCGTTGGATGTGAAGACGATGGTGAGCACAAGCTGGGCATCAATCGCGGTGGCTGTGTGACGTCAACTTGACGGTGATCAAGCGGTACGGACACCGGACTACCTCGACCGTTCATGGAGAGGATGAAGATGAAGAAAAAGACAAGTGTGTACACAAGCGTATAAATGTAATAAAAAGTGAAGGACCTAAATGGAAAAATGACTCAATTGAAATGAAAGCTAAGGACTTATACGTAAACAGTGAATTTCAAGGCTTATTTTAATTTATTTCTTTTTCAACTTTTTATATATAATTATAAATTAGGTAAATATTATATTTATACCTTGAAATTATGTTTTTACCCTTTCTAGCTATATTAATTTAAGTGATTAATTGAAATAGGTTAATTACATACTTAGGTCAAAATATTAAATAAGTTAGTTTATTAATTGAGTCAAGATTATTAATTAAATTATAATTAAGATTAATTAATATTTAATTTAGCATTTTTAACTTATTTTATAGATCTTTAGTAATTTAACCCCTATAGTATAATTAACCCTATATTTAGTGTACTATTGGTTAATTAATTAGGGAAACTACTTAATTAAGGATAATTAGGAGCTATGATGAGTCTCTCACCAAGCACAAGCTCGATCTCATCCGCCCTACGCCTAACCAATGCCACCTCTCAACGCCAGCATTGGCTTGAGCTCATATGCCCCATGCCCAAGTAATGCCACCTTCTAATGCCGGCATAGACTCGGCCTCATGCTTCCCACGACCAACCAATGCCGCTTCCCAAGGCCGGCACGGGCTCAGGTCCATGCGCCCCATAACCATCCAATGTCACCTCGTAAGGTTGGCACGGGCTCGAGTTCGGACTCGGGCTTATATGCCCCACGCTGAACTAGTGCCATCTGCTAAGACCAGCATCAGCTAGGGCTCATGAGCCCCAAATTCAACAAGTGCTGCCTTATGAGGCCAGCACGGATTCAAGATTGCACGCCTAATGTTCAGCCTTGGCACATGCCACCTCTTAAGGCTAGCATGACCTTGAGCTGATATGCCTCACGCTCAAGCAACGTCACCTCCTAAAGCCAACGCGAGTTTGGGCTCATATGCCCCTAACAAGGGACCTCTTCCAAACGACTGGACGCAGGTGAAAGTCACTCAACTCTTCCATCATAAATGTTCTCCCTGCTGTAGCGCAGTCGAAAGAACATCTGGGGGCATCATCTATTGCGGAGTTCTAGCCACTCTCACTACTTTCTTAGCAGTTCACACTAGCTAGAGAGTGGGGTCATCGGATCCAAAACTCTGTGCATAACCCGTCTGAGGATTTAGCCACCCGACTACAGGATAAACAGGAGGAACCGACACCGCTCGCCCCGCCTAAGACTAGCCGAATCCCAAACATGAACTCGCCCAGCCTGCCAAGAGATTCGACACAGTAAGGGCAGAAGATACGATAAGATGGACCTAACCATCTATTCCTTCATAGCAGACAAGTAGTCTGACAGTAGGGTATTAGAGGTCATCAAGTGAGGGTTCTCCCCATGTTATAAATAGAGAGAGAGGCCCTTAGTGAAAGGGGGGGCACCCAGAGAGGGAGAGCATATCTTGTAATTATAAAAATTCTAGTGGATAATTGGAAGCGCCATTCTCCCATTAGATGTAGACTCCTCACGGTGGAATTGGGTCACAAAATCCCTGCTTTCCTCTATGCTTACTTGATTGATTGTCGATCTTCCCTCTTATGCGACGAATAGTAATGGCTAAGTAGCAGCTCCTATCTGGATAAATCTTTTGGTAGACTTCCGAGGCCCATTAATCACTGAAGGCTCGTCTTTACCTTTCAAATCTCTTCAGGCTCACGCTAGCACTAATCGAACTGATCATCGAAGGCTCATCATCGATGATGTTATCATTATCTTACGACATAAAACAACCGTTTCGACTTATTAAAATTTACTATTGATAGTACTTTCTTTGTCTACATTTAATTTTAAATCAATCTAAACCCAAACCTCTTCATTTCAGAGTTATCCCGTTCTTCGAGATAGGGCATGTCAGTTGCCTCCCTCCTTTGAAGGTGAAGGGGTATTTCGATTGTCCTCCCTCCCTCATCTCCTGTGATTTCACATCCTTATAATTAGTTCATTACCTTTGCTAAAAATCTATTTGCAAATTAATAATAAAAAAAATTAGGTGAGGCAGGTTAATCTGGGTTGGCCCAAGTCGGGCCCTCAACCTGGAGCTCCATTGTATTTTTAACAAAATCAGACTTTTCAGAAAGTAACTTTTATATCTGGTGAACCCAACTTTCTTGAAACGGGAATCTACTTTTGTGCGAAGCTCAAAATTATCTTGTGAATATGATATACAGCTGTTTTCGAATTATAATAAAACCACAATAATTGAATGGAGCACAACTCCACACCCCAAGGTCAGCTCTGCTACCAACCAGGTGCAAATGTCGAGCAAGGCCTAGAGAATTTTCAAAAATTACAAAGTGTTACTTTTTTGTTTGTGCTTAAACGATGCATAGAATTTTCTCCCAACGTGAATGTCTAAATAATAAATTCTACATGTTAAACAATCGTGCATCCTTGTCATGAATTCTAGTCATGCACATGCACGCCTTTGCTTTCACACGGACACATACATAGAGGGCTACGTATGTATGTTTATCGGTCCATGATCTTATCCCGTATAACTAGCTCATGTTTGTCCATCACTTAAGCTGCGTGTGATAGAAAGATAAAGTATTATAGGGATAAGTTAAAGAGTATTTGATTGATGGTATAAGAATAAGTAGTGTGATAGAATAATTGATAATATGATGTGATGCTTATAGATAATTTTTTAATATTATGATAGAGATAATAGGTTGGATTAATGTGATATAATAAATATATTTTAATATATATATTATATTAAAATAGATATATTTTATTATATATTGATATTGATATGATATAATAGGATAATTTAATGTTGATATCAATTGATCAAATAAAATAAATTATATCTTCAACTTCTAAAATAATTTTTTTAATTTATATTTTATAATTGTTAGATAGAAGAATAACTCTTAGATTATCCCTCGTATAAATAGAGTCTTAATCCATCCGTTAGGAGAACCAAATCAATAAAAGCTATTTATTTTATCATTTTTTTATTATACTTATTTCACTGAGTTATTCCTCTTACCAAATCGACCATGATGAATATAGATGTCTATATTTCAATGAAAATACACATACTTGAAGTCGATATGTATGCATGAGTTAGAAGCGGCAAATATTTGATTGGATATTGGCATGTTGATGCTTGCTATTTAATGGTTACTTTTTTCCTTCTGAACACACCCCGAATAATGACCTGTAAACAAACAATTCACATGCAAATTTAGATTTCAATCCAGATTCATCAAAATTCTGGCTTTGATTTTTCCGACATTTATCTAATGAAAAGGTAATTCGGATATTTATATAGCTTTGGATTTGTCGAGTCAAATCAGGATCACATTTTTCTGAAATGGATCCACGTTCGAATTTGATTGTCCAACCCATTTGAATGTCTAATCCAGTTCTCCTCGCCATTACACAAAATGGACCCTTCACTTACCAATTGATCACATTGTACCATTCTATCAGGCAAACAATAACAAGCCATGTATCAAATAACGTGAATGTCAATGGATTAATATAAATTCAAATAAAAAGAGGTGATTGAGATCTTTAGAATAAGAATTTTGATTCAACAAATAATCACAAAAAATAAACGTATAAAATTTGATGATTCAACTCTATAAAAGAAGGAAGTACGTATGGGGTAAAGATGATACTCTTAAATTTCACTAGCAGTTAAGTGATACAAACTCTCAGCATTTCTCTCTTTCTAATTGTGTAACTCTTAAAAGTTAGTTAGCATCCAGTATTTATAAGGTAGACATTCTCTTATTTTGGGTCTCTTTTCTATTTTCACAATCTCGAGATTTTGTTATTAAATCGGTGCTGTACTCATATGATTCCTTGTTGATTGCAATGGTTAGTCTGTCAATTGGTTGTCACTTGGATCCGGAGTGACTCACCACTCTGTCAGGTATAAGGATCTAGGTAAATAAATTCATTCTGAGATGTCAAATTTTCACAATTTATCAAGTAGATGAATCTTTCGTGTGACTCAATTCGTGAGGTAATTTTTCCTCTGCCCTCCATATCTGATTCATTTGTAGTCCTAAATGTCCACGATAGTTCTTTATATATCTACCCTTTTAGAATATTTGTTACTCCTCTAAGTTAATATATACGGGCTTTAATTATCAGTACAAAGACTGCAGGCAAAGTAAGAACAAGTTAAGATGGCAATGGCACGTAACTACGTATTATGGTCAAAGGGAGGAGCTGAGTCGGCTGTTTTATATTCTAACAATTTCAGAAGAACAACGTGCTATGAGTATTATATTCAGATCTAACTTGGAGCCGATCAAAGTATTTGCAGGTGATTTAGATCATACTTTAAATAAATTATCTCAACTGGTTAGGACGCAGAAGCGTTTAGCGAAATTCCATTTTGATACCTAGGTATGCTACTACAGTAATTATAACTCGTATTAGATTCCACTACATGGGACTTTATGATATAAATTCTATTATTGATACAAGAAACAAATGCAACTCAGTAAGTTAACTCAGCGAGGAGATGCTTCGTCTGGAGCAAGGACATATATCCATCGAGACCCTGCGAGAATTTATATTGTGAAATGTGTCCTTCCCTTTCTCTTGGTTACAGAAACGATAGATGCCCATTAATTAATTACATAAAATAACAAACTTTCAAATGCCAATTTTCATCATTTTGATAATTTTAAAAATATCTATTTTGAGGCTATGTTGGAGGAATGTCAATGAAACATCATAATTTTAACGTTGGATATGGATGATTTTGGCACCCTGGAAAATATGCATTTAAAGGTATATCGGAAAGCTTGTTGGGTAAATTTTGAAATTGTAACTGAATGATTAGAAATGTATAGAAAAATTTGTTAAATATATAAATATTGATCCTATAAAAAAGGTATTCAAGTATTGAATCTTAAAGTCTAACAATCTAATTATACAAAACATATAGACCAAATTAGCATATAAAATTAGTTAATCTATTGTACATTTATGGATTTGAAAAAGCAATAGTGAAAATTCGATCAATAGATATAAGGTTTAGAGATTAAATCTAATTTAGAGAATAAGAAATATATATTATTTAATTTTGAGAAAGTTAAATTACTTTAAAGATTTAACAAATATATAAAGAAGTTATTTGTAAGAGTTTTTATCACTCATATGATAATAATTTAAGAATTATACTTAGCATTATGCATTTTCTTAAAATTATCAAGTTATTATATCGATATTTGGTAAAATATCACTGATACTCTTGTATTTTAACATTTCATATGTGTTGATATGATCTCGCCTCATAAAAAAAAGGGCACATGACATGAACATTTCCTAAGTTAGTTAAGCCATCATATGATAGTACATTCAAGGATTATTATATATCATTACTTCATTTGAAATGAATAGATGATCTCTATTTGCAATCATCCAAGAGTCTATCCTAAATTCAAATTCAAATAGCTCATTTAAGTTGTTCCTCAACCAACTGCAGCTCATGACCGTGATATTGATATATAGATCCTGAGACCTCTCGGTCCTTACATTATCTTAGTGTATTTATCATGCGAGCCCCACCGATACCCACGTAAAACTGCACCTCTGTAGATCTATGATAATTATAAATTTTGATCCACGTTAAAATTAGAACAATAACTTTTCCAAGTAAAACCTCGAGACAGAAGAGATGTGGGAGTTAAAAGGGGCGTCACATGGAAAAAAACGAAAAAACAAACGATGGATGATCTTTACAATTTATCAGAGTAAACAATTAGCTTCCCTGATGTACTAATTCATTGTTGAACAGACTGTTGACCATATCTATGTGTAATCCACAGAGCTATAGTTAGGGACTTCGGATTAAAATCAACAGACAGTGAGACAAACAGATAAAAATCTCATTTTTCTCAAACTCTGGAAACAAAAACCACACAGAAGCTTCTTCCATTTACACCATACGCATAATATAGATGAGTTAATCGTTGTTATTATTAATTTTATTTATTTCTTCAATGTCAATAGAATAATAGGATGATTGAAACCCAAGTGAGGGGGAAGTGGAGAGGGAGGGCCATAGAAAATGAGAGGTGGTCACCGGAGTCGCCAGATCTGCTCCCTCCCCTGTTCTACTCCCGTTCCCCCTCCAAGCAACTAAAAACCATGAACAATTCCACTTCCATTGGATTCGCCGATGCTCTCCACAGCTTAGACGGACAGATATCTGGATAGATATCTAGAGAGAGAGAGAGAGAGAGAGAGAGAGAGAGAGAGAGAGAGAGAGCTCCTCCTCGGTGGGAGCGCCTGTCGTGCCTCTGTTCACAACCGTTGTTTTGTCACCCAAATCACGACCCAACTCGTTGCTGCAGCAGCAGAGGTCACGTTTTGATCAGAAAACGCATCAGGGTAACCGGTGATTCGTCTGGAAATGGGTCGGTGATTCGAGTGGCGGAGAGAGAGGAGGAAGATGTTCAAGGCGAGATGGAAGAGCGACAGGAGCAAGATCAAAGCTTTGTTCAAGCTGCGCCTGGAACTGGTCCAGGTGAGCCTTCGGGACCCATTTGGGTGAAGTGGGTCGATTCTTGTTTTCCAATCCCTGTTCTCGGTTTCAGGTGCCTCGATCCGGGTGGGAGAGCGTGGTGGTGTCCCTGCTCCCTGTGGATGGGGGGAGGCCGAGCGTGAGGTCGGAGAGAGCTGAGGTGGTGAATGGGACATGCACTTGGGAGAGAGCAATCTTTGAAACCGTGAAGCTTTCACGGGACCCGAAGACTGGGAAGATCAACGAGAAACTTTATAGATTTCTCGTGTCGGGAAATGCGAGTGAGGTGAAAAAAATGGACCTTTTTCTCCCTTTAATATGTTGGGTGTTGGTCGTAATGTCTCCTTGTTGTGTTTTTGCCAATGTGATAATGTGGATATGTTCAGGAATTGGCTAAAGGCAGAGTCTTGGGGGAGGCCACGTTCGATTTCGCGGATTACGCCGAGAGCATCAAGCCTTCTGTGGTGTCCCTACAGCTCAAGGGTGGTGCAAATTCCTCTGCTGTGTTGCATGTGAGTGGTTGGGGATTTTTGGGTGTGGTGGTGTTTGTGATTTGCATTGGTGGAGGTTGCAAGGATGTTGCCGATCTCTCTCTCTCCCTCTCTCATTTGTGACAATTTAGGTAGTGTGGTCTGTTCTTAAGTAGTAGCTGAAGTGATGCTAATTTTAGATCAGTATAGGAAGATCTGTGTTTTTCTACTTTGTAAGTCAAAATCTGGGTGCATGAGGTGTTCATTCCTTGGTAAATATTCTGAGTTTTTGATGTTTATGAAATGACAGATCACTGTTCAAAGAATTCAAGATGATGCCAATGGAAGGTAAGAAGTAGCAAACATGGGGAGGCGGCGGCCTTTTATTATTTGTTGGGATTTAATGGACTGGAAGATAAATCTGACCCAGATGCTTAATCGTGCAGAGAAAGCCAAGAAAAGGGGATTAGCCAGCAGAAGCAAACACTGCATCATAAGTTGAGCAATGGCGATAATTCAGAAGCAGATCGGGCTTCCAATGGAAATAATGCCATGGCAGTAAGTCTTTGGATTAATGTGTAACGGTAATTTGTTTATTCCAAATGGTTATTTTAATTTCTCAATGCTCAGTTGGCTTGAACTACTGGGTCGAATTTCTGGAAGTGAATAAATGCTAACCCATTTCTGGTTGAGATTACTCTGACTTACACCTAAGTGGTAGTAATGCTGGTGGAAATCTATCAAATAATGCTCAAATTATAATTTACAGTTAAATACTGGTGTTTTGGGTATTTCTTATGGTGAGCCATTTTATCCATATAGCATGCTGCTTTCACACAACAAACAAATCAGTTTATTCATTTTGTTTAATAGATTTATTTGTGCTGTATATAATTTTGACAGAAATGCCTGTCAACATTTGTGTATCTACTTAAATTCTAATGTTTGAAGAAAAACTGCAGGATGTATTATCACTCAATGGTCAAGCGCAACTGAAGTTTCATTCCACAAGAGCCATGGTTGTGCATGTTGAATCGGCAGAAAACATGACCAAATCCCAGAGTTTCGATGCAAGATCAGTGATCTCTGAGGAAAGTGGTTCAGAGAGAAATACCCCAAGAGATGCCCAATCAAGAAATATTAAGTTTGAAAAGGCACCTCATGGTTTCTTATCACCTCTACGAAATTGTGTCTCTCTTCAAAAAATGTCTAATTCCTTCGACATGGTTAATGCCAATGGAGACCGTTGGGGCTCAAATACTGAATGGTCCCTAAGTTCAGCACCCGACGAAAGTTTAGATGGTTCAACAAACAGTTCAGAGGATACTGGATCTAGGGATCGTATTCAGGAATCAGATACAGTGGAGAATCTTAGAAATGACGTTGTTAGTTTGGCTCGACAAGTAGAGGTGTCTGAGCTGGAGTTGCAGGCTTTAAGAAAGCAAATTGTTAAGGAGCGAAGACAAGGAGATGATCTCTCCAAAGAGGTCTGTCTCCTAAGAGAGGAGCGGGATTCGCTCAGGAGGAAATGTGAATTACTCAAAGCTTCCCACTATGACATTGGCCAAGAAAGGGTAAGCAGTTTGCAAGATGGTGAAGTTCCAAGATCCATCTTAGAGGAAACAAAGCGTGAATTAGATCATGAAAGAAGTCTTAATGCTACTCTAAGTTTACAGCTGCAGAAAATGCAGGATTCTAACTCGGAGTTGATTTTTGCGGTAAAAGATCTGGAAGAACTCTTGGAGAAGAAATCAAGAGAAACTATCTGTTGTAAGTGTCAGCAAGTACCTGAAATGCCTGTCAAAGTGGAACTTGGCAAGGGTCTCTCGCCACTGAGACAAATGAATGGATTGCCATTCAGAGAGGAGGAAACAAACGAAGCATTGGTTGGCACACATTCTGAACACGAGGAAGATGAAGAACTTCAAGTGCTTGTCAAGGATAGCAGTGATCCTATGATGGCATTTTCTTCAGAACAGAGGATCGCTGACCTTAAAGCAGAGATAGAGTTGTACAAGAAAGACCGTGATGACATCGAAATGCAGATGGAACAGCTCGCTCTAGACTATGAGATTCTCAAACAGGGAAATCATGATATCGCTACAAAATACGAGCAGTCCCAGCTGCGAGAACAACTTCGCATGCAATATGAGTGTTCGGCTCATGTTTCGATTATTAACGACCTCGAAGCCCAACTTGCGAACCTGGAGAATGAACTCGGAAGGCAGGAGGCTATGTTTGAGGAAGATCTTGCGGGCATTACAAAAGCCAGAATTGAACAGGAGCAGCGAGCGATTCGAGCAGAAGCAGAACTGCAAAAAACCAAACAGAATAACGCTGCCACAGCGGAGAGGCTTCAGGATCAATTCAGAGAGCTTTCGTCACAAATGTCAACTACATTTGTTTCCAATGAGAAGCTGGCAATGAAAGCAATGATGGATGCTCGCGAGCTGCGTCTACAAAAATTGCACCTTGAGCAGTTGCTGGATAAAGGAAGAGAAGAGATAGCATCAACTAAAAGCCAATTTAAGCTTCAACTCAAGGAGCTATTGGACCAAGTACATTTGAAAACAAACGAATCAGATGGGATGCAGTTGAAACTTAAGGAGAAAAGTGAGGAGCTGGAGAATCAACGGAAGCTGCAGCAGGCAACAGAGAAAGCCTTGTCGGATAAGACGTCATCACTGAAAGCTGAGATAGATAAATTGTCAACAGAAAAACTTGAGCTCTCCAAGCAAATTAATGGGGAGTTGAAAATGATGAGTGAAATAGAAAGCTTGAAGAAAATGGTCGAAGAACGAGAGAAGCTCCTCCAGGATAGAACCAAAGAGAGAGATGAACTATCTGAACAGCTTGAGAGTGCAAGAGGTGATTTGACAAAGTCCAGAGAGGAGCAACAGAACCTGGAGCAGTCAATTGAGGAGAAGGAACTGGACATAAGAAATTTGAGATCTGACCTGGAGATTCTCAGAGCACAGTATAATGGCCTGACAAAGTCCTTCTTGGAGGGTCAAATGGAGAAGGAAAACCTTAGTGAGCAGGTTCGGCACCTGAAGAAATGCAAATCTTCTTCTACTGAGGTATAATACTTGTTAAACTTTGATTGTAATGGTAGATGAACAGAATGGTACTAATTTTCCCATAAGAAAAGGTGTTCTTTCAATAAAAGCATAGACCTTGGTCATGTATTTTTTCCACAATTGTTCCATCCTACTCAAGGTAAACAAAATTAGCATATAGCCATGTGAGTTAAAGCAAGACATGCGTGTAGGTGCAGTTTCCAGGTAAGATGCTCCTGCTGCATCTCTGCATGTCCCCATGTGAGTTGATTATATTAGGCATTTAGCACCTCTATAGAAAATCATGCCCTCAAGGATTTACCTTTCTTATCTAATGTTTATTTTATCCTGTTGTACATATGGACAAATACATGATTGTTCAAAGTGGGTTTGGTCCAGTTATCAGGTCATCTATAATAGGCAAACTCTTCTGCCCTGCATTTGCTTAGCTGTAGAAAGTTCTCTCTTTCATGATCACTTTAAATGCATGTAATTTTGGTTAACATATGCTATTTTTTCTGCCATAGATTAGCCATCAAAAGTTGCTTGTGTTTGTCATGACCTCTAGGATGACAGTGGTGCAAGCATCAGGAAGGAAAGAGCAGATCTGGTGGACGGGCTACAACCTGAGAGTAGAGAAAGCCCTCACAAAGATCCAACTGCAAGGTAATTTCCAAATACTAGCAGGAATTTTTGTGTTCATCAATCCCTATTTGAGTGACTAATTGCATTGAATGGTATATAATTTAAGTTATATAATTACATCTTTTATAATTATTGATGTGTGACTTCCTGGATTTGTTCAAGTGGTCAAGGTCTCTGTTTGTTAGCATTGAGGCCTTGGAATTGAAATTCAGCATTGTTAGACAGGGTAAAAGGCTGCAGGGAGAGCACGAAATGTGTAACATATGTATATAAATTATGTTTTAATGGCAAGAGGAAAATTTCCCTTTACTATTATTTACAATCTTCTATGCATATTTAATGAGAAAACCTTATTTTGCTTGGCCACTAAAAGGTTTAGGCTTTATTGCTAGCCTAGAAGGTGGTTAGAGGAGCATCGAAGGTTGCTGCCTGGAGTTATGGGTTTGTCCAATCTAGCCAATAGATCCAATATATTGCCATGAATCAGTAGGTCCAAGAACATAAGAGAAAAGTTCTAGTTAGACTGTTAGATGCAGCTTATTGAAGATTGTATGTTTTCTGTGGCTTGAAGCCTTGAAGTCCACATTCAATACTTCACAAACTCCTATTTGAGGATTGTACCGCTATATTGCCTCTTACCTGAAGGTAAAGGCATTGTCAAAATTAATTGAGTTGACAGTTTCATTTCGCACATTTTACGTGTTAATCACAGTGAAACACCTGAATTAAGAAACAAGTCCTGTAATCTAGGCATTAACCAACCATTGCCAAAAATCTGTACCTCATAAGTTAATTTTTTGTAACTTCAGAAGTGATCTGACTATTTTAGTTACCATCATCATCTTTTACTTGGCAGCCCTGCCTCGGTTTCTGACCAGACAGACGAGTTAGCGAGGGAGGTGGAAGTGCTGAAAGAGAGGAACCAATCCATGGGAGAAGAGCTCAAAGAAATGCACGGAATGTACTCAGAGTTGAGTGTAAAGTTCGCAGAAGTAGAAGGTGAAAGGCAACAGCTTGTAATGAGGATCCGTAGCCTCAAGAACATGGCTAAATCATAGCCTTCCTTGACCTGCTGCATCAAGCTATTGGATTTTTTTTTTAATTCTTCTTCTGTATAGAGTTGGTGGTTGAATGGTTGCAAAGAATCCATGCCTCGAAGCCCCATATGGCTTGCCATGGGGCGGAAACATGCAGTGTATTATTTTCTTCTTTCATTATGTATATGGTATATGCCTATTCTTGATTGTAGAGCTACATTGTGATCGGTTTCGACAACCTGGATAGAGTATAAGCTTCCATTACGGAGTCTAGCTATTTATTTATTTTATTAGTGTTATATGATGCTTTGTATTTTTTATTTTCTACGTGGGATTGTGTTGTAATTTGCACCCACCTCTCTCTTTATATAAAGAGAGGTAGGCTTAGAGAATAGTGTTGAGTTGATCATTCTTCTCAATTTGGTATTAGAGCATCGATTTTAGATCGTGGCCTTGGTATCCCACCCAAGTAGGCTTCCAAAACCCTAACCACCAAAACCCTTATATCCTCTGTGCCGCGTAGACCCATCTCCAGTTCTCCTCCATTGCCGACAAACTAGCAGGCCATTGGCGAGCCTGTCGGCCAGTAGAAGTAGTGGAATCCATCGTCAGTCTGTCGGTCTGTAGCCTTTGCCGCTGGCTGCAGCCATCGGTGACAACCCAGCAGATCGTCAATGAGCTAATAGGCCACTAGTGGCGACAACCCAGCAAATCATCGGTGAACCAGTAGGCTGGCAGCAGCGGTAGATCTGCAGGTTGGTCCTTTTAGTGGAAAGGGGGGTAGGCGCTCTTGGATGCAATGCTAGGATGGTTTTACGCATTCTAGTGTGGCCTCCATTGGTTCAAGGGGTTCTTTTGAGGCCGTTGATCTAATCTCCAGGCAATGTAGGCTTGGATCTCGCAATCAAGGGGTTCATCTTCTATATTTTAGACATTCTTCATTATCTGAAATTAGTGATTCAGATTTATTTTCTGGGTTTATCCTTCCTCTCAAGGCATGGTGGCATTATTAGAGTTGTCAGGGATGTCATTGGATATTGCTACAGAGGTTGGGAGGTATAAAAACTCGTTTCTTCAGCCTATTCATAGTGGTATTTCTACCACTCAGGAGTTGGGAGATGACACTGTGACCATTGTTCGGAGTGAGTATGAAAGACTACTTCAAGGTCATAGTCATTATGATAGACTCAAGGGATCAATCGAATTGAGTTCTATCGCACATAACAAGAATCATAGTTGTTTAGAATGGCTTGTGGATTTAGGAGCCTCACATCACCTTAGTGGAGATCTAGATTACTTTACCCATCTTCATTCACTACTAGCTCGCAAGATGGTTCAGGTTGCAAGTGGTTGACACTCCAAGGTAGAAGGTCAGGGAGGGGTACTAGTGACTTCTACGTTGAGATTGCCTGATGTTTTGTATGCTTCAGACTTTCCTATTAGTCTTCTCTTAGTCAGCCAAATTACTAAGAAACTTAATTGATGTGCAATATTTGATGCTATGGGATGCACTGTTCAAGACAAGTTATCAGGGAAGGTGATTGGCAGTGGACATGTAGAGCGTGGGGTTTATCGACTGGCTTAAACTTCACTTGCATCTGCATGTTGAGGAGAGGTATCTTCTATCCTGGGAGTGCATTTCAGTGGCATCTTCACCTTAGACACCTTCATTTGGATAGTCTTCGTCGAGTCATTCCACATATGTCCTATGACCTGGATCTGCTGTGATGCTTGTCGGTTGGGCAAGCACTATCGTTCCTCCTACCCAGTGAGTACTCGTCCTGGATCGACAACCCTATTTGAGTTGTTACACATGGATGTGTGGGGTTCCAGTAGGATACCAGACAGGCAGGGTCATCGTTACTACTTGGTAGTAGTTGATGATTTTTCACGTCTATCTAGGGTGTTTTTGTTGAAGAATAATTCAAATGTTAGATTTATCATTGAAAGTTTCATGTTGGAGGTTAAGAATTAGAATTTAGCCACTATTAAAGTAGTGAGATCTGATAATGTACTTGAGCTATGCACCACCAAGTTGTCTGCTTTTTACAGGTCCCATGGGATAATGCACCAGATCACATGTGCTCACACTTCTTAGCAGAATGGGGTGGCTGAGAGGAAGTATAGACATCTTTTAGATGTGGCTCATACCTTGTTGATCCATCATAATGTGCCTCCGTTGTATTGGGGAGAAGCTTGGCATATATTGCACCTCATACCTTGGCATATATTACACCTCGAGTAAAAGCTTTTTCACGTATTGCCACATGTGTTTGGTTGTACTTCATTTGTTCACCTTCTTTCTTCACGACGAGACAAGCTGGCACCACGAGCAATTAAGTGCATGTTGTTGGGATATTCGCAGATTCAACAAGGATATAGGTGTTTTGCTCTTACTAATAGGCACTATGTGAGTGCCGATGTTACCTTTCATTAGCCTATTCCATATTTTTCTACTGTTGCTCAGAGTTTATCTCCTAAGTTTACGGAAGCTCCCACGCCTATATCTCCCGTTCCCTTTGGAGGAGATACCTATTCCCACTCTCTCACCTACTACGACTGGTCCTGTGAAGTTTTCTGAGCCTGTTGTTATATATCAGTGACCTCATTGTACTTTCCAGATGCCATCCTCTATAACTGCCACAAAGACACCATCTTCTCCACCCCAGGTGACCATAGACAGTCGCATAGTGATGGTGCGGTACCCAATGATGATGTTATATGTTCGAATGAGGATATTTCTACTTCATAGCTAGTATAGGAGGATCGGATGGATGATCTTGATCTTTCGATTGCTATTAGGAGGGCACCCCGCACCTGTGAGTCCAGATATTGTGTTGTAGGTAGTTTGTCTACTGATGGCCTTGAGTCAGCGTTTGGGAGCTTCTGTCGTGCTCTTTCTGCCATATTTATTCCTACCACCTACTAGCAAGTCATACTTGATCCAAAGTGACGTCAGGTCATGGAGAATGAGATGGCTACTCTTGCTCCACGTGGTACTTGGGAGCTTACACCTTTACCAGAGGGTGCTACAATAGTTGATTGCAGATGGGTGATGGGAACCTTATCATGAACCCTAACTAGCACATTTTGACCTAAATAAGTGTACAAAAGCTCCTACAAAATCTAAGGGAAAGCCTAAATCAAGGAATTATAAATTTGAGTATAAAATAATTCACAAGGGGTAAAACTGTAATTTTACCAATGCAGTATATAAACGAGATTTCTAAGGGACTAGACACAGGCCAAACGGGCCTAATAAAAGAAAAAGTGGGATGATTCAATTAGGAAATGATTATAACAAAATCTGGGAATTAAATGACATTATGTAATTCTAAAACAAACTCGCTTTAATTCACAAAGTTTCAGGTAAGATAAAAATCAATTAAACCCTCTAAAATTCATGAAAAAATATTCCTTAGGGTTTAGAACCTTCAATTTGGCCATTAGAACCTATCTTGACTTAGATTGAGAACCATACCCAATTTTTGACCTAATTTGAGTTTTTATGCAAAATGTTCGGTCAAACATGGTTAAACCTAAAATCCAACCTCACCATTGGATTCCTTAGGTCCAAATTAAGGTTATACCAAAATTTGGAACTAAGGAAAGGTCGTCTTGACCCACTTTACAAATTGGTCCTCAATAATTACTTTTTGCCCTTAACTTTTTGAACTCTTGCATTTACCCCCTCAACTTTCTCATCATTTTCTGCAAACCGGTCCCTCTGCCACCCGCAGCAGCAGGCCATACGGCCGGTGACATTGCAAGGCAGTTGTAACGACCCGATTCCCGAGTCCCTACGAGACACGAGAACCGGATTGACTCAACTAATCCCAAGACCTAGTCTTCCAACGAGGAAGTAACCAAAAGAGAAGTAAAATAAACCACATTCAACATGAAATATAACTAGCAGTAATAAAAAGAACTGCTACAGCATGTACCACCACAACAGTAGAACAACATTCATAACATAACAAGAACTACGAGTAAAGAAAAGTACAGAGTAACAAAAACTACTCACTACAGTGGAACAAAAAGGGCACGAAAGAACAGTGGTAACTCTACTGGACCATACTCGGCCCAGCGTCCTCTGCAGCCGCTGACCCTGGCTGCTCAATACCTGGTCCTGAAAAGTAACGAGTGTAACACGTCAGCGAAACGCTGAGTAGAGTGGCAGCTAAACTAAAGAAGCAGTAAAGTGTATAGTAGCTGTTTTATTTTCTTCCTTCCTTTATTTACGTCTTTCTATTGTTTCACAATTTATCTATTGCTCAGATCCTTCACTTGATCTCGAATGTTCCTTGTGGGAACGATCTTGATTGTAGTCTTTTCCGAACAGTAGAAGTAACACGTGGTGCTCTCCTGGCCGAGAGAGTCCCCCGTGGTGATCCTACTCTCAGTCAACCACCCTAAGGTCACTGACAGACGTAATGGTGACTACGGCACGCGCGGTAAACGCACGGGTAGCTACCCCGCATTGGCACGTGGTCAGTCGTTTCCGTTAACGGGTGCGCCCAAAGCACAGCACGGAATCAATATAGGGCAGAGCCTCTCAGTAACAGGGGTCCAACCCCTCCACAGTAACCAAACAGGGGCCTTGCCCCTCCACAGTCCGTGCACCCTCGCCTGACTACCCTGGTTTGCCCAGTGGGCCTAACAAGTCGGTGTAGGTGAGCTAGCAGAACCCCGGGGCCCGTGGGGTAGCTAGTACTCGCCCTACACTAGTATCTCTCCTAGGTACTGCGCACACGAGAGCCAACAAGTCGGTACAAAGTGGCCAGACCTAACCCCGGGTCCCTGGGGCGGCTGGCTCCGCTCTGCACTAAGCAGGTAACAGGTGCTTCCCCTCGCACTACGTACCCAAGAGACAACACACCTCCACATCTTTCCTTCTCAGTTCCATTTCATTCCCTTTCCAGGAGTTCTACTCCGAACTCCCCGTAGAGTTCCAGCTCTTTTAACTCAACACATTCAGGTTTCCCCCTTTCAGTTTCACGTTCATACAACCCATATTCTCAATCATGTTCATTTATTCATAACATGCAGCTGTTAAATCAATTTACAGGCAGCTATTATTTCCTTTCCACAATTTCCAAGACTGCAATATCTATATTCATTTCACTAGTTTTCCAGTCCTAGGATTCATACGGTACCTTAGGATCTATCCTTCAATCTAGTTTTCCAGCCCTAGGATTCATGCAATACCCTAGGATCTATCATTCAATCTGGTTTCTCATTCCTAGGATTCATGCGATGCCCTAGGTTCTATTAATTATTCCATAATTGTAACAAATTATGTTAATAATTTCTAAAGCCACTCTACCAGCTACAATGGAAGTACTGGGGGCGTGGTCGGAAATCCCACGTGCCTCCGCAATCCCTAAGACTGAAATGGAACGGGCTCCTATCACAAGGATCAAACACAACTAGTTTCTCAGAACAGTATATAATTACTGGAAACGGGTAGAGGATTTTATTCCGAAAAGAACGTAACTCGAAACGTGGAAAATGGACTCCAAACGGGCCCTAAACGGGTCGAAAACGACGAAACAGTCCAAAATCAGACGTCTGGAACCTCTTCCAGACGTCTTAAAAAGTGGGTCAGATGATACCTTTGTCCTACGTAGTCTCTCAGACGTCCAGAAGCCTGTGGGGGCGTCTGGCCTAGTTCCGAGACGTCCGATGGTCACCCCGGACGTCTGGAAGTCCTTCCAGTCGTCTGCCACTGCGGCCAGACGTCTGATTCGCGTTGGATGCAAATCTCGGAGCCTGCACGTACCACTCCTCGCTCTCAGTACGAACGGTCGCAGAAAAGGAAGAAGGACGAAAATAACTTACCTGCCAGACGTCTGGACAGTCCTCCAGACGTCTTCACCGTCGTCTGGTTGGAAGCCCAGACGTCTGATTCTGGAAAAATTTCCAGAATCAGAGCTCGACGGGAAAATTTCCAGAATCAGAGCTCGACGCGCTCTCCGCCCGCGACGCACAGCCACGCCGCGTCTCGTCCGCCTACTGCTCGAGCTGCAGTAGCCCTCCCGCGTTACTTCGCGCCCTCTGCTCCCTCGCCAGCCGGCTCCAGTTGCCCTGGCAAGCTCGAGCCCTCACTGCCGAGTGTCTCCTCCCTCGCGCAACACCTCCTCCGGCACACCCGCCGCGGCTGCCGCTGCCGCCACTCGCTCACCCTCGCACTGGCTGGAAGAAGGAGAAGAAGGGAGCGGAGGAGATGAGAGTGAGGGAGAGGGCGAGGCCTTTTTAAAGCCGCGCGGGGAGAGAGAGAGATGGGGGGGGTGGAGCGCTGCGCCTGCGGAGGAGAGAGGGGAAAAGAGGCGTCGCAGGTCTGCGCGCGCAGGTGCGCAGACGAAATCGCACGTACCGCAGAAATCAAATCCCAGACGTCTTAAAAGATGCCTTGAAGCCGCGTTCGTAACAGCGATTTTCTCCTTGTTTGCCTGGGGAGCTGCTCCTAGATTTGAAAGGGGAGCCCTCTGCGAAACCTCTTACCGCATGAGCAGCTCCCCATACCCTGAATCGTCCCATACCTCTCGTGCGAACGCTCAAGAGGTATGGGTATCCCCTCCAGCCATGCCTCCAGCGACGACTTCTGGCCGCCTCCTTGCGAATAACCTCCTGCCCGTGCCTATTTAAGCGAGCCCAGATCTTTCCACACCACCCAAGCTTCGTTTGGCCTGAGATTCCCCCTCCACTTCGTCTCCTCCCAACTCTGGCCAACTGCCAGAGCTTCCGGTGACTCTCCCTCTCCTCTCTCGTTGCCCTGCCACCATACCAGTGGCAGGGTTAACTTTGCCATCCTCTGTAGCGCCGTGCTATACCAGCGGGCGCTCTTCGACCCCTTTTCCTCGTCACCATTCTCTCCCCTGGCATCTTCGTCTCCAGCGACAGCAGTGCCAGCCGTTCGCCATCTCCGTCGCCCCCATTCGCTCCTAACTTACCGGATAAGTTCCCCTTACTCTACTTTTTATTTCCTCTCTGTCAATTTGATCTTTCGACTCCTCGACTCCACTATAACGACCCGATTCCCGAATCCCTACGAGACACGAGAACCGGACCGACTCGACTAATCTCAAGACCCAATCGTCCAACGAGAATGTAACCAAAAGAGCGGTAAAATAAATCACATTCACCATGTATATAACTAGCAATAACAAAATACAATAGTAGAGAAAGGAAATACTACAGTAGGCACCACCACAACAAAAGAGAAATAAACATGCACATAACATAAAGCTTACAATAAGGAGAGTACAGGAAGTAACAGAAAACTACTCACTACAACAAAAAGGAAAGTACAGAAAGTACAACAGGTAACACTACTGGGCTCTACAGGGCCCAGCGCCCTCTGCAGCCGCTGACTCTGGCTGCTCAACACCTGGTCCTGAAAAGTAACAATGGTGACACGTCAGCGAAACGCTGAGTAGAGTGGCAACCAAAAGCTAAGAAACAGTAGAGTGTACAATAGCTGTTATATTTTACTTTCTTTATTTATGTCTTTCTATTTATTTACTATTGATTTATTTCTCAGATTCTTCTCTTGATCTTGAATGTTCCTCGTGGGAACGATCTTGATTGCAGTCTTTTCTGAAAGGCAGAAGTAACACGTGGTGCTCTCCTAACTGGGAGAGTCCCCCGTGGTGGTCCTACCCTCAATAACCTACCCCAAGGTCGCTGACAGACGTAACGCTGACCATGGCACGCGCGATAAGCGCAGGGTAGCTACCCCGCACTGGCACGTGGTCAGTTGTTTCCGTTAACGGGTGCACCCAAAACACAGCACGGAACCAGTATAGGGCAGAGCCCTCTCAGTAACAGGGGTCCAACCCCTCCACAGTCCACGGACCCTCGCCTGACTACCGTGATTTGCCCAGTGGGCCTAACAAGTTGGTGTAGGAGGGCTAGCAGAACCCAGGGACCCGCGAGGTAGCTAGTGCTCTCCCTACACTAGTAGCTCTCCTCGGTACTGCGTACGCGAGGGCCAACAAGTTGGTGTACAGTGGCCAAACCCATCCCGGTCTCAACATGAGGGCGGCAAGCTTCCCTATACACTAAGAGGTAATGTGTGCTCTCTTTGGTACCACGTACCCAAGAGACAACACACTTCCACGTTTAACTTTGTCAATTCCATTCCATCCTCTTTCCAGGAGTTCTACTCCTAATTCCCCGTAGGGTTCATGTTGTTTTTGTTTGGCCATTTTGGGTTTCACCGTTCCAGCTTTATACTTATATACCCCATCTTCTTAATCGTATTGATTCATTCACAACAGGCAGCTGTTAATCCATTTACAGGCAGTTATCATTTCCTTTCCACTTTTCCAAGACTGCAATATTTATATATTCAACTAGTTTTTCAGTCATCGGATTCATGCCGTACCTTAGGATCTATCATTCAAACTAGTTTTCCAGTCCTACGATTCATGCAATACCCTAGGATCTATCATTCAATCTAGTTTCTCAGACCTAGGGTTCATGCAATGCCCTAGACTCTATTAATTGTTCCAGAATTGTAACAAATTTTGATAAGTAAATTAAAAAGCCACTCTACCAGCGAAACGCTGAGTACTGGGGGCGTGGTCGGCAATTCCGCGCGCCTCCGCAACCCCCAAGACTGCAACGGAACGGGGTCCCAACACAAGGATCAATCACAGGGAGTTTCTCGGAGCGGTATATAATTACTGTAAACGGATAGAGGAATTTATTCTGGAAAGAACGCAACTCGAAACGCGGACAACGGACTCCGAACGGGCCCTAAACGGGTCAAAAACGACGAAACCGTCCAAAATCAGACGTCTGGAACCTCTTTCAGACGTCTTAAAAGGTGGATCGGTCGTACCTCAGTTCTGCGCAATCCTTCAGACGTCCGGAATCCCACTGGAACGTCTGGCCTTGGTTTCTAGACGTCCGATTGTCACCCCAGACGTCTGGAGGTTCCCTCCGTCGTCTGGCACTGTGGCCAGATGTTTGATTCATGTGGGATGGTGAGCCCTCGCGCCCTCCCGAGCAGGACCTGCGCACACACACACCTGCTCTCAGTACGACGAAGCGCAGAAGAAATCGTGGCGGACGGCTGCATGGCCGTACACGCGAAAAAGAAGATAAGAAATATCTTACTTGTCAGACGTCTGGACCGTCCTGCAGACGTCTTCGGTGTCGTCTAGACGTAAGTCCAGACGTCTGATTCTGGAAAATTTTCCAGAACCAGAGCCCAATTCGTTCTCCGCCGGCAACGCACGGCCACACCGTGCCTCGTCCGCCTGCTGCCCAAGCTGCAGTAGCCCCTCCACGACACACAACGCCTGCCGCTCTCCAGCCGGCTGGCTCTAGCTGCCCCGGCAAGCTCGCACCCTCACGGTCCACCTTCGTCCTTCTGCTCGCAACCCTCCTCCCCGCACACTCGCCACAGCTGCTGCTGTCGCCGCCGCTCACCCGCTCGCTCGCGCTCTCGCACTGGCAGGGAGAAGGAGAAGAGAAAGGCGGAGGAGATGAGGGTGAGGGAGAGGGCGACGGTGTATATAAGGCAGCGCGGGGAGAGAGAGGTGAGACGGTGCGTCTGCATGAAGAGAGAGGAAAAAGAAGACGAAGGCGGCGGGCGCAGTCTGCGCGCGCACGCGCGTAGACGCAACCCGGTACGCCAAAAAAATTTATTACCAAACGTCTGGGAAGGGTTCCAGACGTCTGGACAGATGTCTGTGCCACTTCCCTGACGTCTTAAAAATCCGTCTGATGCCACGTTCGTAACAGTATAACAAACTCAAAGGAAGTTTCGTCCCCGAAATTTACGCTAACTAGGGTGCAGAAAAGAACAACATATATATACATATCAAACTCAAAGAGGACCGAAGCCGGTCTGGAAAGACGTACCCACGAAAAGTTCCGGGTACCGCTCCCGCATCGCCTTCTCAGGCTCCCAGGTAGCCTCCTCATACCGCTGGCTCCTTCACAAAACCTTCACCAGGGGTAGTTGCATTCGTCTCAAACTGCAGACGGCTCTGTCATGAATCTGTACTGGCCGCTCGGGGTAGGTCAGATCGTTGCTCACCTCAACACTCTCGTGACTCAAGACGTGGCTGGGATCGGCAACGTACTTCCTGAAGTTGGACACGTGGAACACGTCGTGCACACCAGAAAGCTGAGGAGAGAGGGCAAGCCTGTAAGCAACGGGTCCAACCCGCTCCAGGACCTTAAAGGGCCCCACGAACCTCGACGCGAGCTTCCCTCTCACCCTAAACCGCTGCAGGCCCTTCATGGGCGAAACACGAAGAAAGACGTGGTCCCCAACCTCAAACTGCACCTCTCTGCGTCTCCGATCCGCGTAGCTCTTCTGCCTGCTCCTGACAGTGCGGAGTCGCCTGTGGATATGGTCGACTACCTTCTGACTCTGATGTATCAACCTGGGGCCAACCTCCCACTTGGTCCCCACCTCAACCCAACTCAAGGGTGCCGTACACCTCCGTCTGTACAGAGCCTCGTAGGGAGCCATGCCGATGCTCGAGTAATAACTGTTGTTGTATGCAAACTCCGCCAGGGGCAAGTGCTCCTCCCAAGAGCCCCTCCAGTCCAGTACACAGGCACGCAAAAGGTCCTCAAGTGTCTGTATCGTGCACTCAGACTGTCCGTCCGTCTAGGGGTGGTAAGCTGTACTGAATCTTAATCGCATCCCCAGGGCTTGCTGAAACATAGCCAAAACTGGGACGTAAAGTGGGTATCCCTGTCAGATACGATCTCCCGCGGAACTTCGTGTAGATGTACCACATCGCAGATATACCTATCTGCCAACTGTGCTGGCCTAAAGTGACTCGGATCGGCAAGAATCGTGCCGTCTTCGTCAGTCTATCCACAATTACCCAGACTACGTCGTGTCCTCGCTGGGTAACAGGTAAGCCCACTACCAAGTCCATGGTGATGCTCTCCCACTTCCACTCCGGCACGGGAAGCGGCTGTAGCGGCTCTGCAGGCCTCTGATGCAAGCTTTCACCTGCTGGCACACTAAACACTGCTGCATGAATTCACCCACATCCTGCTTCATCCCCCTCCACCAAAACTCGCGTCTCAAGTCATGGTACATCTTCGTGTTTCCGAGATGTATGGTGAATCTGGAACCGTGTGCCTCAGTCAGGAGCTCTCTCAACAGCTCCTCGTCTCTGGGAACGCACAAACGTCCCCTTAGGCGCAGCACCTGGTCTTTGAAAGAGAAGTCCCCTGGGTCTCCTGACAGTACTCTGTCGCGCAAGGACTGCAAGTACGGGTCTGCCATCTGTCCTGTGATGATGCGATCTATCAGCTCTGGCCTAGTCTGTCGTGTCGCAGTCACTGCCCCACAGTGCCCCCGTAACTCTAGGGGTTGCCAACTGCCCATCTCCTCCAAAAGGCTCCAACTTTGTACCTGTAAACTGGCCAAGTGTGCGAGCGCCTTCCGACTCAAGGCGTCAGCCACCACATTGGCCTTTCCCGAGTGGTAAGAAAAGCTGCAGTCATAGTCCTTCAGGAGCTCCAACCAACGTCTCTGTCTCATGTTAAGCTCCTTCTGATCAAAAAGGTATCTGAGGCACTTGTGATCTGTGAAAATCTCGAAGGTCTCACCGTACAAGTAGTGCCTCCAGGTCTTCAGCGCAAAGACAACAGCTGCCAGCTCCAGGTCGTGGGTAGGGTAGGTATGCTCATGGGACTTCAGTTGCCGCGAAGCGTAAGCGACAACGTGACCCCTCTCCATGAGCACTCCCCCTAACCCCTGCAAGGAGGCGTCCGTGTACACAACGAACCCACCACTACTGTCAGAGATGATGAGCATGGGAGCCGAAGTCAGCCTCTCCTTCAGCTCCTGAAAACACACCTCACAGGCGTCTGTCCAAGTGAAGGATACGTCCTTCCGGGTCAACTGTGTGATAGGACGCGCAATCTGTGAAAAACCCCTGATGAACCGTCTGTAGTAGCCTGCCAGTCCCAGGAAACTACGAATCTCAGTAACTGTACGTGGTCTCTCCCACCTGAGCACTGCCTCGACCTTGGCTGGGTCCACCGCCAAGCCGTCTCCAGAGATCACATGACCTAAGAAGGTCACCTCCCTCAACCAGAACTCGCACTTGCTGTATTTGACATACAGCCTACGTCATCTCAATGTGTCCAGAACCATCCACAAGTGCTGTCCGTGCTGCGTTTGATCTCGAGAATAGATGAGTACATCATCAATAAATACCACCACGAACTGGTCCAAGTAGGGTCTAAACACCCGGTTCATCAGGTCCATGAAAGCAGCGGGGGCATTGGTCAGCCCAGACGGCATGACCAAAAACTCGTAGTGTCCGTACCGGATGCGGAATCTGTCTTGGAGACGTCTGCCTCCCTGATCCTCAACTGGTGGTATTCAGACCTCAAGTCGATCTTGGAGAACACCGTGGCACCTCATAACTGGTCAAACAAGTCGTCGATCCTCGGCAGCGGATATCTGTTCTTAATGGTGACCCTATTCAGCTGTCGGTAGTCCACACAAAGGCGTAGGGTACCATGCTTCTTCTTCACAAACAGTACTGGGGCACCCCAGGGAGACGCACTGGGCCTCACAAAGCCCTTCTCCAAAAGATCCTGCAACTGAGACTTGAGCTCTCGCAGCTCAAGTGGTGCCATCTGTATGGTGCGATGGAAATGGGGCTGGTCCCTGGTACTAGTGAGATCTCAAACTCGATCTCACGCTCGGGTGGTAGTCCTGGTAACTCGTCTGGGAACACGTCAGGGTACTCTCTGACCACCGAGATGCTCTGGAAGTCTGCCACAGGGCTGGGCTCTGCCACCACACAAGCTAGGAAGCCCTCACACCTCTGGCTCAAAAGTCTTGCCGCCCGAAGTGCCGAAATGCACCTGGAACCTCCGTCCACTGGCTGACCGTGGAACTCGAAAGAAGGCAACTCCGGTATGGAGAAGACGATCTTCCTCTCAAAACAGTCCACCAAAGCGTGGTAAGCGGACAGCCAGTCCATCCCCAGAATTACGTTAAAGTCCTCCATCTGTATCATAATCAGGTCAGCTGGCAAACTATGTCCCCCGATACTGACCTCGCAACCCGTGTACACTTCCTCAGCTACAAATAGCTGACCACTCGGACCTCTGATTACGAACGGATTCTCAAACAACATATAATCCTGGCCCAAACTAACTGTGAAATTGGCTGCGACAAACGAGTGCATAGCGCCGGAATCGAAAAGTGTGTAAATGAGTCTGCCGGAAACTGAAACCATACCTGCCACCACCGGTCCCGAAGATCTGGTATCCCTGTGTGTCAGGGCGTTGATACGCCCCTCAGCTCTAGGTGCGGACGAAGTAGCCACGCTCTGCGTCGGACGGGTAGGTGCTGGCCGATACCCTCCTCGTGACTGCTGTGCTCCTCCTCGCGCCTGGGAACCGCGGCCTCCTGTGCGCCCTCCAGTATTCGGTGCGGGAAGTATCTGCTGACCCCTGCCCTAGACGGGCAGTCCCTCCTGATATGGCCCGGCTGGCCACACTGGTAGCAAAGGGGAACCCGACTCCCGCCCTCAGTGGGTCCCTGTTGTCGGCTGGGCGGGGGTCTGGTGCTGGCAACTGGCCCCTGTCGAGGGCCCCCAAAGGCCACTGATGGCCCCGCAAAACGTGACGGCTCTCCTGCGGACGCCACGTGTCTCCTCTCTCGCCGGCCCTGTGAAAAGTCTGGCTAGAAGGGCCTCTTCCGCCCGCCGTCAGTGTCCTACGCGGACGGGTTAGTCTCCTCGAAGGTCATAGCTGCCTCCACCACCCTCGAAAACGTAGGCAGCTTCAGGGGTTTGACATACCCCCGAATCGCAGGCCAGAGCCCCTCGATGAACCTCCAAAGGCGCTCCTCCTCAGTGGCTACCACTGTCGCTGCGAAGCGGGACAGCTTTAGAAAATGCATGCGGTACGCGCTCACGGTCATCGTCCCCTGGTGGAGAGTGTGGAACACCCGCCTCCTCTGGTCTTGCCATGTTTGGGGAAAGTACTGCTCACAGAAGAGGGTGACAAAATGGTCCCAAGTCGGCTCGTCCCTCTCCTGTCCCCTGACCGCCCTCCACCACCTGTGTGCCGCACTCTCTAGCTGGTACGTGGCAAAGGCCACGCGGCACTCCACCGGGGGGTGAAGGGTGTCGAAAACCTTCTCGAGCTGCTCAAGCCAGTCCTCTGCCTTGGTCAGGTCCTCATCCCCCTTGAAGGAGGGGGGCTTCAGCTTCCGGAATAGCCCGAAAAGCTCGAAGTGGTGCTGCAGTGGAGATGCTGGTACACCTCCAGGTAAAGGAGCCTCATGCACAGAAGTATCGGAGGAAGGTGGGGGCGGTGGCGGCCCATCCACTCCCCCGTGTCCAGCGCCGCATCCGTCGTGTGGGCCCACAGAGGACTCCCCCTCCGCAGCCCCAGGGAGAGGCGCTTAGGGCGGTTGGTGGAGCTCCTCTCGCACTATATCCCGTATCAGCTGGGCGAGGTCTTGGGCCTGAATGCCCGGGAGCAGTGGCTGGTCTACTGAGGCATCGACCGCAACACACCCACCTCGCCGACCTCGTCCTCGGCCGCGCCCGCGGCCCACCTCGCTAGTCCCGCGACGAGGCATCTCCTGCAAGGAGGAGAGAAACAGAACGGAAACACGTCAAAATGGAACGATATCTAACGAACAAGTCTAAGAGCTCATTTCAAAAGAAATGTTGTGGTGGCTACTCTAGTTGTAGACATGTGAATTGGTTATTTTCCAGTCAGTTGGTTCACTTCTCGGGACGACCTCGCTCTGATACCATCTTGTAACAACCCGATTCCCGAATATCTACGAGACACAAGAACCGGACCGACTCGACTAATCCCAAGACCCAGTCGTCCAACGAGAATGTAACCAAAAGAGCAGTAAAATAAACCACATTCACCATGTATATAACTAGCAGTAACAAAATACAGCAATAGAGAAAGGAAATACTACAGTAGGCACCACCACAACAAAAGAGAAATAAACATGTACATAACATAAAGCTTACAATAAGGAGAGTATAGGAAGTAGCAGAAAACTACTCACTACAGCGGAAAGGAAAATACAGAAAGTACAACAGGTAACACTACTAGGCTCTACAAGGCCCAGCGCCCTCTGCAGCTGCTGACTCTGGCTGCTCAACACCTGATCCTGAAAAGTAACAAGGGTGACATGTCAGCGAAACGCTGGGTAGAGTGGCAACTAGAAGCTAAAAAGCAGTAAAGTGTACAGTAGTTGTTATATTTTACTTTCTTTATTTATGTCCTTCTATTTATTCACTATTGATTTATTTCTCAGATCCTTCTCTTGATCTTGAATGTTCCTCGTGGAAACGATTTTAATTGCAGTCTTTCCCGAAAGGTAGAAGTAACACGTGGTGCTCTCCTGACCGGGAGAGTCCCCCGCGGTGGTCCTACCCTCAGTCAACCACCCCAAGGTCGCTGACAGACGTAACGGTGACTATGGCACGCGCGATAAGTGCACGGGTAGCTACCCAGCACTGGCACGCGGTCAGTCGTTTCCGTTAACGGGTGCGCCCAAAACACAGCACGTAACCAGTATAGGGCAGAGCCCTCTCAGTAACAGGGGTCCAACCCCTCCACAGTCCGCGCACCCTCGCCTGACTACCGTGGTTTGCCCAGTGGGCCTAACAAGTAGGTGTAGGAGGGCGAGTGGAACCCCGGGACCCGCGGGGTAGCTAGTGCTCTCCCTACACTAGTAGCTCTCCTCGGTACTGCGTATGCGAGGGCCAACAAGTCGGTGTACAGTGGCCAAACCCACCCCGGTCTCAACCTGAGGGCGGCAAGCTTCCCTATACACTAAGAGGTAATGTGTGCTCTCTTTGGTACCACGTACCCAAGAGACAACACACTTCCACATTTCACTTTCTCAATTCCATTCCATCCTCTTTCCAGGAGTTCTACTCCTAATTCCCCGTAGGGTTCATGTTGTTTTTGTTTGGCCATTTTGGGTTTCACCGTTCCAGCTTTATACTTATATACCCCATCTTCTTAATCGTATTGATTCATTCACAACAGGCAGCTGTTAATCCATTTACAGGCAGTTACCATTTCCTTTCCACTTTTCCAAGGCTGCAATATTTATATATTCAACTAGTTTTTCAGTCCTAAGATTCATGCCGTACCTTAGGATCTATCATTCAAACTAGTTTTCCAGTCCTAGGATTCATGCAATACCCTAGGATCCATCATTCAATCTAGTTTCTCAGACCTAGGGTTCATGCAATGCCCTAGACACTATTAATTGTTCCAGAATTGTAACAAATTTTGATAAGTAAATTAAAAGCCACTCTACCAGCGAAACACTGAGTACTGGGGGCGTGGTCGGCAATTCCGCGCGCCTCCGCAACCACTAAGACTGCAACGGAACGGGGTCCTAACACAAGGATCAATCACAAGGAGTTTCTCGGAACGGTATACAATTATTGTAAACGGATAGAGGAATTTATTCTGGAAAGAACACAACTCGAAACGCGGAAAACGGACTCCGAACGGGCCCAAAACGAGTCAAAAATGACGAAACTGTCCAAAATCAGACGTCTGGAACCTCTTCCAAACGTCTTAAAAGGTGGATCGGTCGTACCTCAGTTCTACGCAGTCCTTCAGACGTCCAGAAGCCCACTGGAACGTCTAGCCTTGGTTTCCAGGCGTCTGATTGTCACCCCGGACGTCTGGAGGTTCTCTCCGTCGTCTGGCACTGCGGCCAGACGTCTGATTCACGCGGGATGGCGAGCCCTCGCGCCCTCCCGAGCAGGACCTGCGCACACACACACCTGCTCTCAGCACGACGAAGCACAGAAGAAATCGCGGCGGACAGCTGCATGGCCGTACACGCGGAAAAGGAGAAGGTAAGAAATATCTTACTTGTCAGACGTCTAGACCGTCCTGCAGACGTCTTCGGCGTCGTCTGGACGTAAGTCTAGACGTCTGATTCTAGAAAATTTTCCAGAACCAAAGCCCAATTCGCTCTCCGCCCGCAACGCACGGCCGCGCCGCGCCCCGTCCGCCTGCTGCCCAAGCTGCAGCAGCCCCTCCGCGACACCCCACGCCTGCCGCTCCCCGACCGGCCGGCAAGCTCGCACCCTCGCGATCTAGCTTCTTCCTTCCGCTTGCAACCCTCCTCCCCGCACGCTCGCCGCAACCGCTGCCGCCGCCGTCGCTCACCCGCTCGCTCGCGCTCTCACACTGGCAGGGAGAAGGAGAAGAGAAAGGCAGAGGAGATGAGGGTGAGGGAGAGGGCGAGGGTGTATATAAGGCAGCGCGGGGAGAGAGAGATGAGAGACTGCGCGTCTGCAGGAAGAGAGAGGAAAAAGAAGACGAAAGCGGCGGGCGCAGTCTGCTCGCGCACGTGCGCAGACACAACCCGGTATGCCAAAAAAATTTATTACCAGACATCTGGGAAGGGTTCCAAACGTCTGGACAGACGTCTGGGCCACTTCCCAGACGTCTTAAAAATCCGTCTAATGCCACGTTCGTAACATCCACTGTCCACCATCGCCATCTCCATCTCCGGCCAGACCTCCGGCGAGGCGTCTCCACCGCTCCACACCTCCATCCGCCTCGCCAACCACCCCATAAGAACAACAACACCTCACTGATCCTAAATCCTCACTTCACTCACCCCGCCACACATCCAGAACTCCCCTCGAACACACCCACTCTCACACACACAGGGTGCCCTAGGCACGTACACTCCAGCCCCCCCACGCCACGTTGACCCTCGCACTGTCTTCGCCGTGCTCTGGCAAAGCTCGCCGAGCGTTCTGACAGGGCCGCAACGCCGTATTCGTGGTTTCAGGTCCTGTGCCTCCGCCGCCATTGACGCCGAGCTTCGAGCAAGCTCGCAAGCAACTCCAAGCCTTTCCAGCTCCAGGCTAGCAGCCCAGGTCACGCGGAATACTTCCGCGCACAGCTCCAGGTCTTCAATTGGTGGCAGAGGCCTTTGTTGAAGCTGCAATTACATGCGTTTGCTGCTACCAGGCGCACGACAAGCGGATGGGACTTTTAGTCCCACCTCGGAAGTGTGTGGGCGTGCGCCCGCAAAAAAATTGTAAAAGTGTTTCAGGCTTATCGCCTTGAAACACTGGGGTGAGGTCCCTCGCACCCCCGCCACGTCTCATCCGCGATCACTCCCCGCAGACCTGGCACCCAGATCCGATTAGTCCCTGCCTGGGCACACCTCGCGCACCACCCACGCTAGTGCATTTGGTCCCGGGTGTGTCACCTAACCCGCTTACCTGATTAAGGCTCTGGGAGAGCGAACCCTGGAGTGAATTTTAGAGAGAGAGAGACGCGGGGAGGTTACGGGTTAGGTTTTGCCTAACCTTACACTGTGCAGGGAAGCAGGAGAAGAAGAAGAAGGAGGAGGAGATAGCGCAATAGCAAGGAGGAAGAAGAGGCAGAAGAAGAAGAAGTGACCAAGGACTTAGCCGCACAGAAGAGCTGAAGCTAACTAAAGAAGAAGGCAGCACAGTGCAGAAGGCAAGGAAGGAAAAGAAGAAGGAGGAGGCGTAGCTCAACAGAGAAGAAGAAGAAGCCAAGCAGGCCAAGCAGGGAAGAAAAGAAAAAGAGAGAGAGAGAGGCCGCAGAGAAGAAGAGAAAGAGAAGCCACAGAGAAGAAGAAAAGAAGAACCAGTAGAAGAAGCACTATAGCAAGTGGAGTTTAAGTCGTCTAACCCTGGAGTCAGACGTCTGAAGAGAGAAAGAGGCAGAACCAAAAGAAGAAAGAGAGAAGAAGAATAAATTTTCCTTTCTTTGTTTTTGTAAAATAGTATTGTAAATTGTGATTTTGTACGCTTCTAAAATCAAGTGTTGCTCCCTGAGTTCGACCTTGGAATATTTTAAATTTTGAGTAATAAATTAAATTAAATTGATCATCGTTTTTCGCAACATACTACAAGGTACCTTTTCGAAAACCGCGAACAAACGACTACATCAATGGGTGTTTGTAGTCAAGTACAATCTAGATGGGTCAGTTGTATGTTACAAGACCCGACTTGTTGCCAAAGGGTTCATCCAGACACATAGGGTGGACATCTTTCACACTTTGTCACTGGTGGCTCGACTATCTACAGTAAGGATTCTGATTTCAGTGACAGTTCAGCGATATTGGCATCTTCACTAGCTTAATGTAATGAATGCCTTTCTCTATGGGGATTTACAGGAGAAGGTTTACATGCAGCAACCTGTTACGAATGTGGCATCAGATGGATTTTAAGACGTCTGGAAAGTGGCCCAGACGTCTGGAACCCTTCCCATACGTCTAGTAATAAATTTTTTCGACATACCGGGTTGCATCTGCATGCGTGCGCGCGCAAACTGCGCCCGCCGCGTTCGTCTTCTTTTTCCTCTCTCTTCTTGCAGACGCGTCGTCTCTCTTCTCTCTCTCCCCGCGCTGCCTTATATACACCGTCGCCCTCTCCCTCACCCTCATCTCCTCCGCCTTTCTCTTCTCCTTCTCCCTGCCAGTGCGAGAGCGCGAGCGAGCGGGTGAGTGGCGGCGGCGGTAGCGGCCGCGGTGTGCGCGCGGGGATGAGGGTTGCAAGTGGAAGGAAGAAGCTCGACCGCGAGGGTGCGAGCTTGCCGGGGCAGCTAGAGTCGGCCGGCTGGGAAGCGGCAGGCGTGGGGTGTCGCGGAGGGGCTACTACAGCTCGGGCAGCAGGCGGACGGGGCGCGGCGCGGCCGTGCGTTGCGGGCGGAGAGCGAATCGAGCTCTGGTTCTGAAAAATTTTTCAAAATCAGACGTCTGGACTTACGTCCAGATGACGCCGAAGACGTCTGCAGGACGGTCCAGACGTCTGACAAGTAAGATATTTCTTACCTTCTCCTTTTTCGCGTGTACGGCCATACAGCCGTCCGCCACGATTTCTTCTGCTTTTCGTCGTGCTGAGAGCAGGTGTGTGTGTGCACAGGTCTTGCTCGGGAGGGCGCGAGGGCTCGCCATCCCACGTGAATCAGACGTCTGGCCGCAGTGCCAGACGACGGAAAGAACCTCTAGACGTTCGGGGTGACAATCGAAGGTCTGGAAACCAAGGTCAGACGTTCCAGCAGACTTCTGGACGTATGAAGGACTGCACAGAACTGAGGTATGACCGATCCACCTTTTAAGAGTCTGGAAGAGGTTCCAGACGTCTGATTTTGGACAGTTTCGTCGTTTTTGACTCGTTTAGGGCCCGTTCGGAGTCCGTTTCCCACGTTTCGAGTTGCGTTCTTTCCAGAATAAATTCCTCTATATGTTTACAGTAATTGTATACCGTTATAAGAAACTCCTTGTGATTGATCCTTGTGTTAGGATCCCGTTCTGTTGCAGTCTTGGGGGTTGCGGAGGCGCGCGGAATTGCCTACCACGCTCCCAGTACTCTCGGTTTTGCTGGTAGAGTGGCTTTTTAATTTACTTATCAAAATTTTTTACAATTGTGGAACAATTAATAGAGTCTAGGGCATTGCATGAACCCTAGGACTGAGAAACTAGATTGAATGAGATCCTAGGGTATTGAATGAATCCTAGGACTGGAAAACTAGATTGAATGAGATCCTAGGGTGTTGCATGAATCGTAGGACTGGAAAACTAGATTGAATGATAGATCCTAGGGTAGGGCATGAATCCTAGGACTGGAAAACTAGTTGAATATATAAATATTGCAGTCTTGGAAAAGTGGAAAGAAAATGATAACTGCCTGTAAATGGATTAACAGCTGCCTGTTACGAATGAATCAATACGATTAAGAACATGGGGTATATAAGTATAAAGCTGGAACGGTGAAACCCAAAATGGCCAAACAAAAACAACATGAACCCTACGGGGAATTAGGTGTAGAACTCCTGGAAAGAGAATGGAATGGAATTGAGAAAGTGAAACGTGGAAGTGTGTTGTCTCTTGGGTACGTGGTACCAAAGAGAGCACACATTACCTCTTAGTGTAGAGGGGAGCTTGCAGCCCTCAGGTTGAGACCGTGGTGGGTTTGGCCACTGTACACTGACTTGTTGGCCCTCGCGTACGCAGTACCGAGGAGAGCTACTAGTGTAGGGAGAGCACTAGCTACCCCACGAGCCCCGGGGTTCTGCTAGCCCTCCTACACCGACTTGTTAGGCCCACTGGGCAAACCACGGTAGTCAGGCGAGGGTGCGCGGACTGTGAAGGGGTTGGACCCCTGTTACTGAGAGGGCTCTGCCCTATACTGGTTACGTGCTGTGTTTTGGGCGCACCCGTTAAGGGAAACGACTGACCGCGTGCCAGTGCGGGGTAGCTACCCGTGCGCTTATCGCGCGTGCCGTAGTCACCGTTACGTCTGTCAGCGACCTTGGGGTGGTTGACTGAGGGTAGGATCACCACGGGAGACTGTCCCGACCAGGAGAGCACCACGTGTTACTTCTACTTTTCGGAAAAGACTGCAATCAAGATCGTTCCCACGAGGAACATTCAAGATCAAGAGAAGGATCTGAGAAATAAATCAATAGTGAATAAATAGAAAGACATAAATAAAGAAAGTAAAATATAACAGCTACTGTACACTCTACTGCTTCTTAGCTTTTAGTTGCCACTCTACTCAGCGTTTCGCTGACGTGTCACCCTTGTTACTTTTCAGGACCAGGTGTTGAGCAGCCAGAGTCAGCGACTGTAGAGGACGCTGGGCCTAGTAGAGCCCAGTAGTGTTATCTGTTGTACTTTCTGTACTTTCCTTTCCGCTGTAGTGAGTAGTTTTCTGTTACTTCCTGTAGTCTCCTTATTGTAAGCTTTATGTTATATACATGTTTATTTCTCTTTTGTTGTGGTGGTGCCTACTGTAGTATTTCCTTTCTATACTGCTGTATTTTGTTACTGCTAGTTATATACGTGGTGAATGTGGGTTATTTTACTGCTCTTTTGATACATTCTCGTTGGACGACTGGGTCTTGAGATTAGTCGAGTCGGTCCGGTTCTCGTGTCTCGTAGGGATTCGGGAATCGGGTTGTTACACAACCTCTCGATTATGAGGTTCAAGAGAGTCTGTATGCAGATTGCAGAAGGCCATTTTTGGCCTCAAGCAGAGCCTTGGTTTCGGAAGGGTAGAGTCTATGGGGTTCACTAGATCGTTTGTAGATCATTCTTTGTTTATCAGGAAGATAGGGAAAGGTATTGTTGCTCTTTTGGTCTATGTTGATGGCTTGATTGTCACTGGTGATGATACAACAGGTGTGGCTGAGATCAAATAGACTTTGGCAGATTAGTTTGTGATAAAGGGTTTGGGGCCATTGAGATATTTCCTTGGGATAGAAGTAGCCTGTAGTAGGCATGGTATTGTGTTATCTCAACGGAAATATCTCCTAGATGTGCTAAATGAGACAAGTATGCTTAGAGTCAAGCAAGCAAATATTCCAATAGATTCTAAGGCATGACTATATGACCGCGATGCAGAGCCAATTGATAGTAGATAGTATCAGCAGTTGGTGGGGAAGCTGATTTACTTGATAATGACTAGGCCGAATATTTCCTTTACAGTAGGGAACTTGAGTCAGTTTATGGAGAGGCCTACTAGACAATACAAGGATGCAACTATGATGGTGCTCATGTACTTAAAGGGAGCACTAGGACAGGATCTTCTCTTCATTAAAAGGACATCTATGACCATAGTTGGATACTCTGACGCCGATTATACAGGTAGTCATGATGGCAGGAAGTCTACCACAAGGTTTTGTACGTTTGTTGTAGGAAATCTAGTTCCCTGGAAGAGCCAGAAATAGACTTCTGTGTCCAGATCCAGTGTTGAGTCTGATATCGTGCTATGGCTCAAGTATCAGTAGGGTTGATATGGGTGAGGTCCTTGCTGAGTGATCTATATATATAGATTGATGGGTTTATGGAGCTATGATGTGATAACAAGGCTGCCACTTATATTACCAACAACCCCATGTTCGATGAACGCACCAAACATGCGGAGGTAGATTGTCATTACACTAGAGATTTGATTTAGAAGGGGTTTATCTTCACCTCTCAGGTTACTTTAGAGACGTAGACTGTTTATATCTTTATCAGGCCTCTGACTAGATCTGCCTTTGATATATGTGTGTCAAAGTTGAGCGTGATTGATATCTATGCTCCAACTTGAGAGGGATTGTTATGGAGTCTAATTATTTATTTATTTTATTGGTGTTATGTATTTTCTATTTTCTTTATGAGGTTGTATTATAATTTGCACCCACCTCTCTCTTTATATTAAGAGAGGTAGGGTTAGAGAATAAAGTTGAGTTGTTTATTCTTCCCAATTGCTTCTTCATGAGCATCAAATGTTATATTCTTTGACGGATAAACTTTCTGTGTTGAATACTACCAAATTAGTCTCATTCTGTTTGTCTTTTATTGAATGAACACTTCAGTGTTAGTGTTGGTTTGGAATCATATTCTCTAGGTATCGGTTTGTGATCGGCGGATGCTTTGCGATTTGTCTAAAAGATGGATTACCTTGTGATTGATTAGTTACTGGGTATTAGTGCTTTAAGTAACTATGCTTGATCATGAATCAAAATGGTCGGTGGGGCATGATTTGATGGGTGAGATTGTAGGTATTGATGAATCATATAGCAAGTTAATTAAGCCTGGATCATGCTTTTACTATCCTTGTCATAATTGACATGCTGTCAATTTTCCTTCGACTTTTGATTTTCAAGCTTTCACTGGTGCGGATTGAGCTAATCGTTGAAGTTTCTTCTACGACGTTGTTATCTTATGATATGAAGCAATTTCTATGGCTTGCTAGAATGATTGTGGATGTCTTTTGTTGTATATTTTTTATTTTTATTTTGTTTTCTGCTTTTTTTGTTCCCTTCGATGCGGAATTCTCCCCTTGGGAAGTATCCCTCCGCCCTTTAGGATGGGGTGTTTCCTTCTCTCTTTCGGGAGAATTTTGGTTCTCTCTTCACCTCTCAGGATTTTGCATCCTTATAACCTTCGTTTATGGAAGAACTTTGTTTAAAAAAAAAAATTAGATCTGAGGGGCGTTATATGATCAAATCTAAATTGAATAAAATTAAGTATCGATAATATTAATCGATGCATAACAACAAAACCTTTCTTCGTGCCAAGTGACATTGGTTGTATATATTTTTTTTGCTACCGTTCAGATCTATTTTGAATTATTTTTAGGTTTAAATTAAAATAATTGAGCTCACGCTTATTAATTATCTTCTAATATTCCTTTGGCTTTTCTTACATCGTCCCGGGAGCTTCTTCGTCCAAATCTTCGCATCTCTTACTTTGGGTATTAACCAACCGAACTTTACTTATCCGAAAATCTAAAATATTGAAACGTGTACTTCTCATTTTATCATATATATATATATATATATATATATATATATATATATATATATATATAATTGAAGTGAAGAAATGAAAAGATGAATCAGATTAAAGATACAAAATTGAGAATTTATTTTTTTATTTATTTTCGGCCCGCTTGGGCACTCTTTTCCGAAGGCCCAAATCACCCACATAGCCCGGTAACTCCACCAGCAGTCCACCAGTATTCTCGCATGCGTCTTCCCCAATCCTCTCACTCTCAGTTTCCCCCTCTCACAAGAACCCCTCACTGAAAATTTCACCCCATTACATGACCTCTCCTTCTTATACCTCTCCAACGAACCTGTCTCCTCCCAATCCTTCTCCCTTCCGAATTCTCTCTTTTTATCTTCTTTCAAGTCGCTTGTCTCTTTATTTCGTTTTCGTTCCTTTTAATGCCCATCATATATTCACCCTTAGTATCTCTTGATCCGATTCCTCCCATTCATATTCAAAATTTTTCAATTCTTATTTCCCCTTGATTAATTGATCACGTTTCTTTATTAATTCATATCTCCCATCTATAAATAAGGCCCCCGTCCCCCCCCCCATGTATATTTCCATCATCCATTATACCCTGCAACATCGCCAACCATTGCAATGACAAAGGTCCCTCCAAGTCAAAAATTGCTATGGAAGATGCAAGGATGATTGAAGTGGGGCAAAAATATCTTAACTACTTATTTGAGACGAGGGATGGAATTCCGTTTAGATAAGAATATTTAGAAAAGTTATCTTACATTTATGTGTGGAAGTTAAAAGGATTATCCTTCTTGGTTAACCTATGACTGTTAGGTTATCCAATTTATGTAGTGGGATAATCATAACTTCATTTCTATGAAATGAGGGATGGCAAGGATTAACCTATATGATAACTTATCCCACATCAAGTTTAGGATAAGTTATCTTTGGTTAACTTATAACTGGAGTTAACCTAGCTAGACAACTCAATTGAGTTATCCTCATTTTGAAAGGATAATCTATCAAACAAATTAAACCTATATGCCAGCTCCTGGAATCCTTGCATTCCATCAGGTAAATGTATAAGCTGTATGAGAAAGAGAGAGCCAACTCACTCCACTTCTCTATGCCTGTACCTTATGGCCAGTTTCTTATTTTTCATTTCAAGGTCTCAGAATCTAATCCGTTAAGAGTTAGAAGGCTTTTTTTTTTGGTTGCTTTTTCAAGAGTAAAGGGATAGTTGCATAAGGGCTGTGACAATTCTGGGGGTTGAGTTTTTTTAACAAGTTAGAATTTAGAACCTTGTCAAGAGGGCATTGACTTTTGTTACATATGGATGTACAACATTGAACCAAATCTCAAATTATGTCAATCAACGTTATGATCATCCTTGCAGTTTTGTCTCCCTATTGTCTCATAATTTGAACTTTGTTGTTTTTCTTACTTGGAAGATAAAACGTCACTAATTTTATTGTATGGCACTAATTGATCACGTACATACATGCAGGGCCGATCCCCTGCCACACATAAAACATGCTGTAGCAAGATCCAAGGGCCAATTCCAAGGGTGGTGGGAGGTTACGGCACCCTGCCATTTACAGCAGCAGATCCAGTCACATTTTATAGCATGAGTGTCGCTCTTTTGGAAGTGAGCAATGGTTAACGCCATCTCAAGCATAAGAACCCACCCGTCCCATCTCTCTCCATATTTACTTTGAAGGTTATAAAATTGATATCCAAAAATGTGAAATTAATATTAATTTTTATTTTTATTTACTTATATAGTGGTGTTAATATAAATTTTTATTTACTTACATTAATATTAAATTATAATGTTAAACTCGGATAATGTTTATCTGAACCGACATTAATATCAATTTTTGAAAAGCAAAGTTTACACGTGAAAAAGTTACAAAATTAACATTTAATTTACTAACATTCCTTAAAATTGATATTAATGAAATATGAGTTAACCTTACAAAATAAGTGCTAATGTTATTTAGATTAACCTCTCTAAGTAACCTAACCCGTATACCTACCCAGGCATACATTTTCAAGTTTCTTTCTTTTTATATTATGGTATCTGTGCTACGTTTTCTTTTAATTACTAATCACCTCCATACCAATATGTACATCTCTCAACCTCATCCTTCTCATTCTCCATAACCGTAACGCTCCTGTGCCCTCACCAAAACCACAACCAGCACCACCTCCAAACACAACTCAACGCATCAAGTAGTGGATTCAGTAATTTGAAATGGATCAGATAGAACATAAGCTGCATCTTAACAAAATTGAATTCTGTTAATAAATTGAAACCTTCTGAACCTTTGCACAGTTAAACCGAAGAACCATTAATATAACATTTGGATAGAGCGACCACTGTCCAGTTACTAGACAATAACTGCCTAAAAAGAGAACACGGAAACCTTTTTTCTCTTGAGCAGATGAGGCCAGAGGCCAACAGAACATTCATTTAAGAAACAAAGTTGCCCGAAGGGCAAGTGGTCCTCAAAAGATGGAAAGTATGTAGGCCATGATAGACCTACAATCCCCCAAACCAAAGGCACCCAAAGACTAAAGTCATCACAGAGCAAAAGACGAGAGTTTTCTCTGATAACAAAAGAAAAAGCCCGTCCAATCCAATAATAAGAAATTGGTTGCCACAATCAGAAGTCCAGAAACGACTAATAGCATCGTGTTCACAATGAGTTCTGCATCAAACATGGTACTCACAAAACAGGAGTAAGAATGTTTGGAATACATCTATATGTGACCATGTTGTACTTAAGTTGAACTGGATTGCAAGGTAAACATACTGTGAAACAGCAAACCATACATGACCCTCTGAAAACAGTTGGATAGAAATAACAAGAACCATCCTGGAGGAAAAGACATTTGTACAAGAATGAATGAGGACAACCTGCAACTATCAAAAAAGGGGATTCTATTTCGCAAAACTCTACACTCTAACTGGCCTCTTCTACAACTATGATTTCAAGACTACAAATACAGTGGTTTTCCCAAATGCCCAAACTAGTATAGTATGTAGCACTGCTTTTGACGTATCAGCTAGCGAGAACCTCGCTGTTCTAGCTGCTGCTATGCTATGCTGTCCATTATGTACTCTAGTTTTGTAGTATGCCCCCCCTTCATTTCACAAGGGGTGAGAGTCCATCACCTTCCCATCCCAGCCGGAGCATCTGATCTACTTCTTTCAGACTCAACTGCAAGCGAAGAGAGAGAACCACCCATTATTTAGGAATTCCAATACAAGTGTGAAGCTTGAAGAATTTCACATCAAAGCTGATTGAAGGGCACAGCAGTTATGAAGACACAAAGGTTAGTGAAGATTACTTCCACTGTGACGAGACAATTTCTCTTCCGCTGATGGAAATATAGAGGCGAACAATGCCCATTCTCCATTTGTGCAATTTTCAAGGTTATCCAAGAAGTACAAAACAAAGCAATAATGCATCATGTAGAAAAGCTCAAATGTTAAAAAGATTGATTTTAAGCATTTCATTTACAACTTGGAGAATTATTTGGAAAAGAAGGCTCCTTATGGATGAACTGTTGGTGTCTAGGCATCATTATATTTGATTTTGATGATAAAAAAACATACAATTGTTATATTGTTCTTTGGAAGACTAAAATTTCAAGAACAAAGAGCCAAAGCAAGGAAACAAGAAGCTAAGTTGATGGTAAGGAAGGAGAAAGCTAGAAGGAGGACATTGAAGATTGTAGTTTGATTTTTGTTATTTGTTTGATGTTTTTTATCTTTCTTTATTTAGATATGATGTAAAGAGTTCAAGTATGATAACCGAGGTCCCAAACACATTTAACCCCATCTCATGGAGCCAAAATTGTATTGGTTCGATCCAATACATTATATTGCGGTACACTATCCTCGATTTTTTTTTTTTAACAAAAACGAGAGTAGAATTTATTCATCCCCCACTCCTTGGAGGCAACAAACAATGGAAGGGGGACTAGGCGAAAACCTGCTAGCTACACAAAAAGATGATCACGACTCATGGTCAAGTACAAAAACCAGCAACAGGAGAGAAAAGAGAGCAGAGCACACCAAAAGTCACCCAATGACATAAGGAAAGTGAATTTTGTCCAGCTTAATAATACCTTTAGATCTGGGGTCAAGATGGTGCCGAAGAGGCAATTAGGTTCGCTAAGCTATGCACACCAGGGTACACTACTCTTGATTCAAAGTAGAGTGGCTAGTGGATTTGATCGACTTAGTTAATTAGGAAATCCAACTTAGTCGATTAGGAAAATCCTAAGTCGATGTGACTTAAGTGGTGGTTTTTATCTAGTTGGGGTTTCCACCTAAAAAACATTGTCATTTGTGTGATTGATTTTATTTGTGTTTGGTATTTCAGTTTTATCATATTACACTATTCAATCCCCTCTAGTGTACTTTCATGTACTACGGTCCAATTAAAAAAGGGTAAAGAGGAATAGCTACAACATTGTGGTAACTGTGGGATTATTTGCAAATACTAAACAAACTGGATTGTTTGCCTAGGGGCTCATATGGTATGAGTATGAGTGCACAGTATTGATTTGGGGCAAAAGAACCCCAAATTATTTTGATAGGAGAAGAAAGATCCTCTTGCCATCTTTGCACGTTCCATTCAAAAAAGATCATTGCTCAACACTGCCAAGGTGTTCCTTCAAGATGTTCCAGGAGCTACCTCAGATAATCCTGCACATGCACATTATCCCATACGTGCCGAAATCACTTGACCAACTCAACTAGTGTGTGAAGAGCATTGAGCTCAATGATACCTTAGGTACATAATAACATTTTAAGTTCCATTTGAAATCATTTGGGCAGACTAGAAAATGTGAATTCCAGAGGCATGTTGGAGTGACTAAATTCCGAAACTTCAATACCGAACTTCAACAAGGTGTAAGCATGCCCAATGCATAATGAGGAACTCCCAGAATTTCGGCAAATGGTTTAAAATTAATGGTATTTATAGAATTAACAAGAATCTAGATTCTTATCTATTAAGCGATATTAACTAAATACAATTTTTCCTTTTCAAAAAATAAATAACTAAGAATTTGATAGATTAATGCTTTTCTTCCAAGAGGGCCACAATAAGTTAAGCAAAAAGTATACAAGGGCATATCAAACAACCTAAAAAAAAAGGTGTCAATGTCAAGAAAACTTTCCAGCACTGTTCTTGTCACATCCTCATGCTAACATCAACACTTTTTTTTTTTTGACAACAGTGAGGCTCAAAACCTGGGGCCTCTAACTCCGAAGAGCGACATTCCACCACTTTCCTATGCCTTGTTGGGCACATTGACACCTACTATGATGTTATATGGGTTGAATGTACCCATAATCTTTCTGCAATATTTAAAAGTACGAATACATAGCATGATAGTCAGGGAGAATTTATACGTGCTAATACATGATATGATAGACAGGGATGTACAGTAAGTATACAGGCAAAGTATAGGTAACTACCAACTAATACTAACTGATAAGAATAAAAACTATTACATGATGTAGCTACCTTATAAACATAAATTTGTTATGCAGTTTAGAACTTTGTTTCTTTAACCACGTAGAGCTAAGATCTAGTGGAGTGTGGCACCTAGCTAAGAGTGGCTAATTTTTCTTTAATATAGGTATATGGAGCTAATTTTAGCTTCGATCAACCTATGTGAGGCTTAAATTTTGCTGCTTAACGTTTAGATTCTATAATAAGGGTTCAAAAGTACACCAACATGGGAGAATTTCAACAGCATGGCATTAAAACTGCTGAAATTCTGTCAAAAGGCTTCACAATCCTAGAAAATTGGTGCACAGCAAGTTGAGATGGCCCACCCATTGAAAGGGATAATGTTTGTGAGGCTGATCAAGATGATTGATGTCTGGTATGGCCTGGATGCAAAAAGGGAACATCAGGGACAACATCCTGTTGAAGACGACCCTAAGAGGAATGAAGTCAATGCACATGAAAACATTGGAGGTTCTGTCATTTGTAGGTAGCTTGGTCCAACGAGAAAGATTGTCCTAAAGGCGAGCAAAGATGCCATTGGAGAAGGCATTTAGGTAAAGGCCCCTGTCAGCAGTGAGATTGCCAAGGGACACAAGGAACATGAGGGCATTAGAGGAGAGGTCAAGGTGCTAGAGGGAAAACAGTTGGCAACAAGGCAATGGCTCCAGTGGTGGTGAAGAGGGGCAGAGAAAGGCATCTAGGATATTTTAGGAATGGAAAATGCAAGGACTTTGACTGGGTGAGGTTCCTTGTCCTTTGCCCACATTGATACCACAGGGGGTCGTGTCCAATGCAATCATACCATAAGAAGTCCACAAGCAACAAACTCCAACAACTTTTAGAGTACTTTACGAAGTAACCAAAAATCATTGCATGACCTTCTCTTATTTACTTAAATGATGACTTTTCCCATTAAATTCGCTTGAACCAAATGAATGGTTTGCCTTGAGATGACCATAAGCATTATTTCTACAAGAAACTATGAAAATATACATACCGCAGGGTCTGTGAAGACTATCAATCTTTTATCTGTAGTTGAAACTAGAAGATTAATATTATCCTTGTTTAGGGCTACCGCCGTAACATCTTGCCCTTCTTCAAGTTTCACGGTATGAAATACCTGCAAAAAGAAGCTTTGAAGTTAAAGAACTGGCTTAAGGTGATTACTACCTATTGAGTTGTAAGGGGGTGTTTATCATTTCTTTTATCCTTAAGGGATACTTATGTAATTTGACTAGCTTTCTTTTGTAGAAAAACAGGATTATGGTTTCTTTTGAAGGTTAATACATTCCTTTTGATTCAACATTGTATCAGAGTAGCGAGTAGTGATTCTAGACCGGTACTCTGATATCCCACTGAAAAAAAATCTACCACAACATGATTGGATCACCAATGTGGAGGTGATCCGATGGAGGACGATCTCTTTGTTGCCACCACCAACACTAGCGACGGCAGTGCCAGCCAAGGAGCAGCAGCGACGGCCGCACCACCGCCAAACGGTCTGCCGACGCCAGTAGCACCGCCGCTGGGTTGCTTGTTGCTGGTAGTACCACCAACTGTGGACTGTGGTCGCCGGCGACAGGGGTTGCTGCTGGTGGTGGCTACCTAGTTTGTGTTCGTGTTCTATTTTATGTGATGAGCTTTCTCTCATGCCTAGTTCCAATGGTAATGAGTCTTCTCTTGCCTATGGTGGAGAAAGTTGATCCGAGAAGATCAACTTCAGTTTCTCCTGGGCTCACGTGTGCAGCCCAAGAAGTTGAGATGAAGAAAAGGAGGTATAGGAGTGTATGGGTGATTTACTCCAAAGCCTTTGTCCATCTCATCGAAGAAAGAGATCGTCTGCAGGACCCTGTGACTCCATGGGGAATCCGCGATGTGCAGGTGGCAAGCAGAGCAACCTCTCATGTTACAATAGTTAGACGTGTAGATGCTACGTCCAGGATGAAGATAGAGAAGGTATATTATGCTTCTAAGTTTCCCATAAGTCTTCTGTCTATGGGTAGAATTTGCAGAGATCTTGGATATAGTATTATTTTTTATGAGAAACACGGTTACTTCCAAGATCGAACCACAGGGGAGATAGGTGGTAGTCGCATAGAAAGAGGCGATCTGTACTATTTGGACACACCTACACTTTTTGCTGGGGCAGTGTAAATCTCTCACGATCCCTTGCCATGAAATCGTAGACTTAGGCATCTCTCCATGAAGAAGATGCATTAGAAGTGTCCAAAATTATCCGATTCTTTGACTCTGGATTGTGAAGATTATCAATTGGAAAAGTATCACAAGAGTAGCTACGTCAGGAGAGATGTTGGTGTCAGTTCAGTGCATTTTTCCCTAGTACATTGTGATGTCTAGGGACTGTCTAGAGTTGCCTCTACTAGTGGACATATATATTTTGCAGTTATGGTCAATGACAACAGTAGACTTACCTGGGTGTTTCTGATGAAGGCTCGTAGTGACATTCCTAGCATTGTTTAGCAGTTTCTATCTGAGGTGCAGACACAGTATGGTACTATTATTCGAGTCTTTCGCCATGATAATGCATTATAATTTATGCATGGTGATTTACAGGAGGCCTTCCAATCCAGGGGGATCATTCACCAGACATCTTGTGCTCATACTTCCCAGCAGAATGGGGTTGCTGAGCGCAAGCTATGACAATTGCTTGATATTTCCAAGACATTGATGTCTCATGTGAAGGTTCTTAGGAAAATTTGGGGAGATGTCATACTGTCAGTAGCATACTTGATTAATCGGTTGCCATCTTTTGTGCTCCATGGTCAAATCTCATACCAAGTTATACATCTTGAGTGAAGTGGAACTTTTCCCTTACCTCTATTAATTTTTTGGTGCATATGTTGTGTTCAAACTATGGTATTTAAGATAAGTTTGCTCATTGTGCCACAAAGTGTCATTCTTGGTTACTCCAGGACCCAGAAAGGCTACAGATGTTATGATCCAGTTTACAGGAGGTATTTTGTTATTGCTGATGTGACCTTTGAGAAGATTCCCTACTCCTCAGAAGAAGGGTCATCCATAGAGGTTGCTATACAGGAGACATAGGTGTATCACAGGATATCTCAGGTAAATGATTCCTCTGATAATGAGCCAGCTCAGCTTGTTATCTCAGATAAGGGTGATTCAGATG